>CM059975.1:28242132-38062179 GCA_030490835.1 Annona cherimola
CTCCCACACACCTTCCTCAACCTCACTTCTCTCCCACCCCACCTATCCTCCCTCTCCCACCTCCAACTCCTCAACCTCTCCTCCTCCAACGTCTCCGGCTCCATCCCACCTTCCTTCTCCCTCCTCTCCCGCCTCCGCGTCCTCGACCTCTCCTCCAATTCTCTCTCTGGCCCCATCCCTCCCCTCCTCTCCTCCCTCCCTTCTCTCCAATTCCTCTACCTCAATGGCAACCGTTTGTCCGGCCGCATCTCTCCCTCCCTGGCCAACCTCTCCTCCCTCCAAATCCTCTGCCTCCAAGACAACCTCCTCAACGGCTCCATTCCCCCCCAGCTCGGCTCCCTCACCTCCCTTCAGCAGCTCCGCATAGGCGGCAATCCCTTCCTCACCGGCGCCATCCCCCCACAGCTTGGCCAGCTCGCCAACCTCACCATCTTTGGCGCTGCTGCCACCGCCCTCTCTGGCCCTATCCCATCTTCGTTTGGGAACCTGGTCAACTTGCAGACGCTGGCTCTGTATGACACGGATGTCTCCGGCGCAATCCCACCTGAGCTCGGCTCTTGCTCCGAGCTTCGGAATGTCTATCTCCACGTGAACAAGATTACAGGTTCTATCCCGCCTGAGTTGGGTAGGTTGCAGAAGCTCACTAGCTTGCTTCTGTGGGGGAATTCAATTTCGGGAACCATCCCTGTCGAGCTCTCCAACTGCTCATCACTTGTGATTCTCGACCTCTCTTCAAATCAGATTTCTGGGGAAATTCCGGGACAGCTTGGGAAGCTCTATGCTCTGGAACAACTCCACCTTTCAGATAATTCCGTTGCCGGCCCGATTCCGTGGCAGTTGAGCAACTGCACCAGTTTAACTACTCTGCAGCTGGACAAGAACAGCTTGTCTGGGTCTGTTCCATGGAAAATTGGTGAGTTGAAGTTCTTGCAAAGTTTGTTCCTGTGGGGGAATACTATATCAGGTGTCATACCTGCCTCATTGGGAAACTGCACTGAACTTTATGCTCTTGATCTTTCCAAGAACAGGCTTACCGGCCCAATTCCTGAAGAGCTCTTTGGTTTGAAGAAGCTGAGCAAGCTTCTGCTCTTGGCCAATGCATTGTCAGGTGGGCTCCCCCCCCAGCTTGTCGAATTGCGAATCTTTGGTAAGATTGAGGCTTGGAGAGAATCAACTCTCTGGTCCAATTCCGAAGGAGATTGGCGAATTGCAGAATCTTGTGTTCTTGGATTTGTACACAAACCATTTTCTCTGGTCAGCTGCCTGCCGAGATTGCCAATATAACAGTTTTGGAACTGCTGGATATCCACAACAATCACATGAATGGAGAAATCCCATTTCACTTGGGAGAACTGGTAAATCTAGAAGAGCTGGATTTGAGTCACAACAGCTTTACGGGCGAAATCCCTTTGAGTTTTGGTAATTTCAGTTACTTGAATAAGCTCATTCTGAGCAACAACCTTCTAACTGGGTCAGTGCCTGCAACTATCAAGAACCTACAGAAGCTTACGTTGCTTGATTTGAACTCCAACAGCCTCTCTGGAACAATTCCTCCTGAAATTGGGTCTATTACAAGCCTGACAATTAGTTTGGATTTGAGCTCGAATGAGTTTACAGGTGAAATTCCAAAGGAAATGGCTAGTTTGATGCAGCTGCAGTCATTGGATCTTTCACAGAATATGTTGTATGGAGGAATCCAAGTTTTGGGTCAGTTAGCCAGTCTTACTTCTTTAAATATTTCTTGTAACAATTTATCTGGACCAATTCCCGTGACACCATTTTTCAGAACTCTGTCGGCAAATTCATATTCCCAGAATCCAAAACTATGCCAATCATTTGATGGGTCTTCTTGTTCATCATCTCTAATTCACAGAACTGGACTCAGATCTCCCAAGACAGTAGTTTTGATATGTGTGATTTTGGGGTCAGTGACAATGGCACTCTTGGCATCTTGGATTTTGATTAACCGAAGTGGCAAATCCACGGACAAAAATTCTTTGTCTTCATTGGCGTCAGGTTTGGATGATTTCTCGTATCCATGGACATTCATTCCATTTCAGAAGCTGAATTTCACTGTTGGCAATATCCTAGATTGCTTGAGAGATGAGAGCGTTATTGGAAAAGGGTGTTCTGGAATCGTTTACAGAGCCGAGATGCCAAATGGAGAGCTCATTGCCGTGAAGAAGCTCTGGACTCAGAGGGAAGAACTAATGGAGTCCTTCACTTCAGAGATTCAGATTCTTGGACATATTCGGCACAGGAACATTGTCAAGCTCTTGGGCTACTGTTCAAACAAGTGTACAAAGCTGCTTCTCTACAATTACATCCCTAATGGCAACCTGCAACAGCTGTTGAGGGAAAATAGGAACTTGGACTGGGAGACGAGGTATAAGATAGCCATAGGTGCAGCACAAGGCCTTGCTTATCTACACCATGACTGTGTGCCGGCAATTCTTCACAGAGATGTTAAATGCAATAACATACTGCTTGATTCCAAACATGAAGCTTATCTAGCAGACTTCGGGCTGGCAAAGCTCATGAATTCACCAAATTTTCAACAAGCCATGTCAAGGGTTGCTGGTTCCTATGGATATATAGCTCCAGGCAAGTTCTGATCATAATATTCTTACATGCTTGTGTCATCTATGAACAAGTTTGTTGCTATTGGTCAAGCATCCTAGACCGGAAAAATATTCTGTAGATAGAATGATAATCTTTCTGCATATCAAATGCACTGATTTTATTTTACATTCAGTAATCTGGAAAACTAGTTGAGAATGATACCTATAGGATAAATTTAAATGGGTTTGCGAACATCTATCCGTAGTGGATTCCAATTAGGCTGATTATTATTTACTGTTTGTTTCTTAGGATTGGTTATCAATGGCATTAACGCATGATTGTTTGGAAATTCCTTTCCAGAGTATGGTTACACAATGAATATCACAGAGAAGAGTGATGTCTACAGCTATGGAGTGGTCCTGCTTGAGATACTCACTGGACGCAGTGCTGTTGAGCCACATATTGGCGATGGGCTTCACATAGTTGAGTGGGTAAAGAAGAAGATGGGGAGTTTTGAGCCTGCCATCAATGTGTTAGATGCAAAACTTCAAGGCATGCCTGACCAAATGGTGCAGGAGATGCTTCAAACACTTGGTATCGCATTGTTCTGCGTCAATTCATCGCCAACAGAGCGGCCAACAATGAAGGAGGTGGTGGCACTGTTAATGGAAGTGAAGAGCTCACCTGAAGAATGGGTTAAGACTTCACAGCCTCTTATAAAGCCAACAAACCCACCTGAATAATTTCTCTCTTATTCTCTCTCTCATCCCCTTAGATTACCTTAATGAATTTCCTGTTTCCATAAAAGAGAATTCAGCTTCCATGGTAGGAAATGCTGGAGGAAGCCTGAGTGGTTTGTTTGGGAATTTCTTCTCCTTGGTTTGGTTGTACAGTTTCTGCATTATGAAGTATTAACAACATGGTTGATTGATGATATATTGTTCTTCTGTCCCTCCTATTTCTTTTGGTATTTTAGAGAACCCTTAAAGTGGTAAGCTTGATCCAGATGGCGTCTAAAACTTTTTGCATTGGAATAAAAGGCAATCAAAAGCATACGTAAACAAACATCTTAGCATCAATGGTTCATGCCAGTAATGAATGATAGAATGGAAACCTAAAGAAATGGAAGGAAAAACTGGTTCTTCAATTACAATACGACAAGGAAGGAAGGTTGAGATGGCAAGGCAATTCGTATCTGTTGTGGGGACAGGATGGAAAGATATTCGTACTAAAACAAGAGCGGCAGGCCTGGATTTCAGGTAATAAGGACGCAGGGTGGAGCAGTCCATGTTTCCAGGCACTTCTTCCGGACTTTTTCCTCCTTTTATGCTATTGGGAGATGACAAAACTCTCTCTCTCTCTCTCTCTCTCTCTCTCTCTTATAGAGACAGACATACACCCAATTCCACCTTTCTCCCATCTGTGACACGCCTGATCTCCAAACTAGCATCCAAAATCAAAATGCCATTTTCAATTCAACCTTTCTTCACTCTTTTGATTCGTACCTCAAAATTTACCATTTTGCACTATTTCACCCATAAGTTATAATTTTGCTTATCCATACTCAAGTTTGACACAATTACCAGCAACTGGTATTATGCTCCGCTGAAGAAAATATTTTTTTTTATAGATGGGTACGCCTTTATATAACCGAGTTACATAGAAGCAATGTCATATACACCTTTTAAATTTTAAAATTTTGATCCTTAATGGAAAAATCAATCTATTCATTATATTTAATATTATTTGTTTAGTTAAGAGATCAAGTTTTATACAAATCAAATATGGATGGGTTACATTTGTTCAAAAATATATATTCATTTGTAAATTATGAAAAATATTTAGATCCATTTACATATGTATTAAAATATAATAATACTTTATAGAATCATTTATCCACATATAAATGATAATAAGACAATTTAGATGTTGAAAATATTGCTTTAAAATTGATATTTTAGTATTAAATTATTTTATCATGTTGATTTTACATATTTATAGATAAGACTACAATGATATTAAACAAATAAGAGAGTTTTTATGATAATATAAATGATGTTAAATATAATGGGTGGAGTGGATTTTCATCAATCATCCAAATTTTAAAGATGAAAATGATAATAGAAAGGAGGTTCATAAAAGTGGAGCCCTAGATGGATATGTATGTCCACTTAGATTTTTTATCATGTGAAAGTTGGAAAATTTTTAGATTTATTTAGTTTTTAAAATTTTGAAAATAATAAAGGGTCATATGAGTTCAGCCTAACACAAATTATTAGAAGTTACATTTCACGAATTAAGGCCCGTTTGGTCCTAACTTTTTAAATAAATTGCATGGGACGTGACAACTTCTATTGAATGTTTGGCTAAGCTTCTAACTTGTGTAACTTTTTTTTTGCCCTCTAAGAAAAAGCTACAAAATGGGAATTTTTTAATTAGTATTATACACCATAACAACTAAAATTACAATCTAGCACCTTATGGTAGTCAAACACTAGCCAATTCCATAGAAACCAACAGTGTGGTAGTAAAACACTCACTAGTTCCATGGGTACTAGCGGGTGCTACCACAGGGCACTGCATCGAAGGCCAAATGTGCAAATTTAAGGGTGTGTTGGGTAAAGCATAAAAAATGTTAAACTAAAACTTTTCAATCTTTATAACTGTTTTTTTTTTAATCATTTTTTTACATCTTCATGTACCACTATCATACTTTTCAATCGTTTCTATATAATTTTCTATACAACTAACCTATCTATTTGAACTTTATTCCCTATGTACCTCATAATTACCCTTATTATATTACATCATTTTCTTTCATTTTGACAATTTTTATACCAAAAACTTTTCATATGAAAGTTTTTAAAAAAACTTCAAATGGGAACTTTTTTATAAGCGTAAGATGATGTTGTACCATATGATCAACAAAGCCTTTGCATACAACAACTAAAGCCGATGCGTTTATTTAGGCCCAAAATTTTCAAACTAAAATTTTTTCAATTTAAAATTTTTCAGTCATTATAATTATCTTAAATTTTAATTATTTTTTCATATTTTCCTATATAACTATTTTACTTTTCAACCATTTCTACACAACTAAACAATCAACTTACTTATCTATTTTAACTCTATTATTTTTATTCTTCATCATTATTTCTATCATATCATATTATTTTTATTTTATTACTTCCCAAACACGCCAAATCACGTCAAATGATAAAAAAAAATTTAAGATCTGCTTTGCTTCTTTTCGCATTTTCAAGCCACCTATGATTTTGCCATCAACCCTTTTCTAACCTAAAATTTAATATTAAAAAATAATGGATGTTCTTGATAAACAAAAAAAATGAAAATTTATCAAAACTTCTCCCATTTTCTATACATTTTTCTATCTAATTAACTTGTGGGTGACTGGGTGTTTGGGAAGTAATAAAATTTTGAATAATTTTTTTTAAAATTTGATAAAATAATTTTATATGATATAGATAATGATAAGAAGTAAATATAATAAAGTTAAAATAGATAGGTTCGATATATCGATAGTTGTGTAGAAGTGATTGAAAAATAAGTTAATTGTATATGAAGATATTAAGCAATAATTAAAAATAGAATAGTTGTGAAAAGTAAAAAAATTTATATTAAAAAGTTTTAATTAGGCCAGCAAGGCGTTAGTTTTCATAATTAACATCGAATGACAAGGTTGCCACTAATTGGTGTGCGATCCCCCCTAGGTGGGGGTAGTTTTTACCATTTTTCTCTAGTGTATTTTCCTTAGTGTAGGGGTGTTTATAGAAAAAATTCTTTTACAACGCAAGGGTTGTAAATGTGCCTGATTGTGATATCAGTTATCATGATGTATAAATACTAATAAAAAATTTTAATTAAAAAAGTTCTGTTATTAAACAAACAACAAAAAATTTAATTAAAGAAATTCTGCTATTAAACAAACACACCCTTACTTTCTAAATAATCTTTTCACATCCTTCTACACAACTGCTATGTTTATTTTAATTTCATCTAATCTATTCTTAATCATTAACTTAATTATGTCACATTACTTTTTTACTTTTTTCCAAATTCTTTCCCATATTTTTGACTTTTTAATTCCTCTCCCTAGACACCAAAAAAATTTGTCACGAAATTTACATCATACTTTAAGAGTAAATATAAATGATCAAAATTGTCAAAGAGTCCTTACGTTTCAAAGCATTTTCTTTTATATCATATAAGATTGTCTCCAAGATACCTCTTCATCCTAAAACAAAGTATACAGCAATGAACTATGCCCAAAAGATATCAAAAGGACATTATTATCGCTTAACCAAAAATTGATAAAAGTTGCCTTCCAAATGAAGGTAGCATTGGGCAATTCGTATCAAACTTAAGGTGTGAATATAGAAATTGCAACTTGTTGGTAAATTTGAAAAATTGAGAAACTTAAGGTGTGACATGAAAATTCCGGTAGCTAAATCTCACGGGAAAATTTGCTTTTTGTGGTGGGCACTGACCAGAACCGTACTAGAATATTGGCCCATATATTCATCATATAGGTCACCTTGTGCCGCCAGAATTGTCCCAGTACGACCGGATTTGTGGGTCGAATCATGGGCCAAAATTCAATACCGACAATAGCATAAAATTTCATGATTTGGGGTCATATAAATTAATGAAAAAAATGTAAATGATTTCAAATTCCAATTCGAGGGACAATGTGCAACGATTGGTCTCCGGTGACGAAGACCCACATATCACTCCCATGTTCCCAGCAGGACCCAACTTACTCCAGAGCATCAGGTCCACAGTAGTCTCGAGCAGTAACCTGCATCATGCAATCAGCCGCGAGTCCGCCGTCCAAGAATTAGATGCATTCATCATGTAATTGGGATGCCCCAAAAATCCGCTGGATCAAAAATCTACGTGGCCCAAAATCATGCAACGTGGCCGTTGAGTCCATAGCATATATTGAAAGATGCGCCAGTTCTATGAGCCGAATTAGAAACCTTTCTTCTCCAATTATATAATTCTGGAACCCTCCGAGTTGCTTTTTCCGGATGATGGTAGAAAGATAAGATGGGATGAGAATGTAATAAAATTTCTCAACCTCAAGAAAGCTTTTTTAGTTTTCTGTACAACTTTTAAATTTTAAATGCAACATTTTCAATATTACTTTTTTTTTCATTTCTAATATATAATACTCTTTTCCTGTTCAATTTCTTTCGTCTTATTCTCACCTCATCCCATCCCCTGTCGTATCTTCCCAAACCACTGCTCTATTTCATGTTTGGCGTTACAAGGGCTTGTCCTGCAAATTTGCAAACTTTTGTTTATCATAGTTATTTGCTATCAAGGGTATTTTTAGCGGTAAGTAAAAAATGTTAAGTTAAAACTTGTCAATTTAGAATTTTTCACGTATTTTTTACTCATTTTCTCACATCTTTTTATACAACAATCTTATTTTTCAATTATTTCTACATAATGTCACATGCTACTAGCACGGGCGGCAAAGGCTTTTGCCTCTTAGCTAAGAGGTGTTGGCTTCAACTCCTTCTCCTCCCTTATGTGGAGCTTTTACAAAATTCCTGGTGTTGCGGTTTTTACAATTTCCCCTTAAATGGGAGTTTATAGGAAAAATTTCTTTCCATAATGTAAAAGCTCAAATGTACTCCATTCTAATACTAAGATGTCATAATGTATAAAAAATATCAAAAAAAATTATTTTTATATAATTGTCCATGCAATTGACTTATCTATTTTAATTTTATTCTTTTTTACTTCTCATCATTATCTATATCATATTACATTATTTTATTTTAATTCAAAAACTTTTATACTAAATACGTTTCATCCGAAAATTTTATCATTTCCCAAACACCCTAAGTCATATTTTCTAAATGCAGAAAAACATATTTTAATTTTTGAAAAGTGCTGATAATTGAAGATAAGGGATGGCCAGTTAAATCCTAAGTTTATTTTTAAAAAGAAGTTTAGCTATCAAATGAAATATGATGGTTAAAAATGTGAGTTTTAGTTCTCATGTGGCAAACTTGTCATTTCTATCGCTAATCAGTTCAATTTTGCAGTGAACTTTTGGGAACCAAAAATGAACTTACTGCCATGGTTTCTGTTGAGAAAAAAATCAGCCATTTACGACTTTTAGCAATGAAAATATTTTTTTTTGCAAAAGAGCGATGTTCCATTCGCATAACAGATGTACAATTGCACATAACCTAAATACTAGGACAAAACATAAACTAATTGAAGTGCACTTGGTCTTAGCTAGGGTTAAAAATAGGGTTGGGTCAACCCGTGACCCACTCCGCCCTACCCCAATGTTACGGATGATCAGAGCAATGATTTTCACCTATTAAGGTAGGGCGGGTCAAGATTTTAGACTTGTGTTTTAATTCTAAGGAGCAGAGAAAGTCAACCATGTCCCCACTCACCTTGACCTGCCCCGACCCTCAATATGTAAACTATTTTTATAAATTATATTATTTACTAATGTGCATGTTGTTTCGTTGAATAAATTGTTTAACTTTATGATTTATTAATGTAAATATGATTTATGTTAATATACGTTTAACTTTATAACTTGTTTATATTAATAAACTTTTATTCTTAATTGCATATGTTGTTCAAGTCATCTCATTCATATATTTTTTGAAATAACATATATTATCTATGTTGTTTACATCTTACAAGAATTAATAATATTATTTTGCAATTTAGCACTTTTCTTTGCAATTTAAAATTTACATTAATGTCCTTTTTCAAGTTGATACACATTTTTATCAAGGTTAAGTTATGAACGAAATTATTAAAAATTTTTATTAACGCTTTGTTATGACAATTGTGTTTTACTCACTGAATAGTAAAATATTGAATAACTTAACCTTTAAATTAATTGTAGGTATGTGTTTATATTAATATGTATATAAATTTTTAAACTTTGACCCACTTTTTTTACTCAACCGTTGTCCTGAAATCAATTCAAAGTTTGTTGAAAGATTAAGGTCGGACCAATCTTGTCCCAACTTGATATAAAAAAAATGGTCCACTGCCACTTTTAAAATGCAGAGTCAATGTTGTGCACACTCTACTCACCTTAATTTTCACTCCTAATCATACCACCATGTCCAATAGGTTAGAGTTTGAAAGAATGACCGAGCAATTTAATTAAAAAGCTTTTTCTTTCATGCATATATTCACCATTTCATTTTTCTGAAAATCTCTTCCTTCGGGCCCCACCTTGCGTGGCTCAAACCGGAAATGAGGGGGCTAATGTCAACGCAAAAGCATTGGGCTACTTTAGACAGCATGTGATGGCATTGAATGGAAACCTCATGTTGGAATAGATGACATCCAAAGTTTCCTTTTCAATCAGCATTTCATCACAGGCCGCACTAAATTATCTGCATTCTCTTCAATGGTTATCTATCAGCCATCTACTCTACTGCATGCACTACTGTCTGCAAGAAAACACCAAATATTTGCACATGAACTATCATGTCCACATTTCTTATTTTTCTAGCTAGGTACAATGTTACTTTCCCCATCACAAACTTTTGGGGATGGGCTCATGTGCTGTTCTCCCCATCCCCATCATAATAATCTTCCCCCATCCCTCCTCCAATGTAATCTTTTGAGGATCTCCCATCCACACTGTGACGACCTTAAAAAAAGTCAGTGAAAAGACTCCCCCCATTTCAGAAATTATTGTATACTTCTGCATGAGGAATACCAAATCCTGCTGATGGAAAAGCTAGTTAATGAGTAGTAGAATTCAATTCATATATTACTGGCTTTTGATTCATTTTTGCACTCTTTTTCAATAGAATGGATGTGTTTGGTTTAATAACAGAGAAAGGATCAAAACAAACGCTGGCCATAATGAGAAATAGATGTAGAGTGATCTGTCAAGTTGGGACATCCATTAAAAGAGAAAGCTACAAGAAGAAGAAAGAAGTTCCAGATTCAATGGATAGAATCTCCTAAGCAGACAGGGCCATATGATGGATGTGACTCGTAAGCTCTGGTCCCCAACCAAACTGGGGCCCCTCGCATGAACGCCGCAGATTCTCCATCTTTTTGCTAATCTACTAATTTTCCTCTCGTGCCTATGATGCTAGAGGATTATGTACAACATTAAAAAATGGTTGGCATTTTTTTTTTAAAAAAAAAGTTGAAAACAGAATTAATGAGTCTATATTTTGAGATCTGATGGACTATGTATATGATAGGTCCACCAATATGCAACATCTTAATATCTTCTACAACTTTTAAACCTTTTAAATTTATTTATGTTCAACTACTTGGATTGGCTCGACAAGCTTTCATAGTGTTTTTAGGGCCTATTTCACTGCATCAAAATTGATTTTCAACAATTATTTTTAGCAACTATAATTTTTTTTGGTTGCCTTGGATTATAAGATTTAAGGCCTGAAGCATCCTACGGAATAGCATTTGGAAAAAAAAGTTAAATAAGGAAGGGTCATAGTGTATTAAAAAATGAGAAGTTGAACAGAGAATGAGAAAAGTAATGTTATAAATGAAAAAATAAATTGTTAAAAATGTAGGATTATACAGGGAATGAGAAAAGTAATTCAATCCTTGTCCTCTTCCATCAAATGAGTTGTTTCCAAACAAGTCATGAGTAAAACACCGCCACTTTTAATTTCCAAATGTAATTAACATTTGCAAAGAAGTTGTTGCAAATATCGACAACGAATACGTTTTCGTTGCAAAATCATTGCAACAAGGAATCGTCGTCATTAAAAGCAACCAAACTGATTTCGACTTCGATTCAGTGGACCCGGCGGTACTGGGCTTTTAGTATACCTGGGTGTATACTCTAGGTTTTAAAAATACAAAAAAATACATACACATTTTTCAAAATGATAAAACTTAGTATATAAATTAAATATACCTAGATTAATAATTTTATAAAAAACAAAAAATAAGTTATACACCGGGTGCACTAGATCAGAACCCAAGTAAGATTATTGAGGTAACCTTTACATGACTACTCAGGATGAAGCAGCATTTTAATTCCCCTAATAATCTTGATAAGACTACATTCTTTCACCGTTATTTATGCATTTAATCATATCTCTTCTTAGACAAAAATTGTATTTACTAATTTTATTATTTTCCATTCAATAAATAATCAAACTACTCTTACTCTTGTTGAAAACTCACCAAAATTAATTGGGTTTGATGGATTCTGATGGGTTAATGAGTTTTGAACTTTTGATAGGTTTTAATGAGATGCAGGACTTTTGATGGGCTTTGATCGGGTAAAACTTTCAACCGTTTTAAAACTGTCGATAGCATCGACATGCAATTTCCGGCTTCATATTTCTTGCCACATGCATCATTGAATCATAGGGAATATAAGAAGTTGAGAATAGGGAGAGAAACAGAACAGAACTAAGAAGAAAATCCAGAAGAAATTAATAGAATTACTTCACACACAACCCACACAATTAATCACCAACCGAGGCTAGCTCTGTTGGTCGCCAGCTGCGGCGCAGACAGCCGTAGCTGCGGCTGGCGGGGGATCGAATCCCCGTATAGGCGTGGGAGCGTGGTCTCTCGGGTGGAGAGTGTGGGAGCAAGGTGGTCTCCCGGGTGGAAAGTGTGGGAGCAGGTGGTCTCCCAGGTGGCTGTTGGAAGCTGTGTCTTCCAGATTTCTTTGGGACGTTATGTGTTCCCAGATTTGTAAGAATGTCTCAGATCTTCAAGTATAATATGTGTTGAGATACATGTAATTATATACCCATCAAAAAAAAAAACCCACACAATTAATCTACAATACTTGCTCCCTAAGCTTACCTACATGTTTTGCAAATCTCGTGGGCTAATATATCTGATAGCCTCAAGATTTGAAGAGGGTTAATATATCGAAATTTGTCACCACTTGGATGACAAGTGCTTGACTAGAGTGAGTGAGGGTGTGTTAGTATAAGATAAGGCGTATTAAGATAAGAAGTCTAAGGTTTAAAGTTGGATAAAGATACTCGTTTCGTTTGCCTTTTTCCTAAAATTGCCCACCATTAATTGCCAAATGTGCAACAGAATGCAATATATCCCCGGAAATTGACAGTGATATATTTCTAATTAATGCTTTCCCCAAGCTTTCCTTGAAAATTTTAGACTGTTTTCGCGGAGCATACATCTTTAGTTGTTTACCTTGACTCTAGCTTTGCTCTAGCGAAAATAAAGCATAGTTACCGTTTTGCAACATTTTGCTATTATTTCTTCATTTTCTACTGCTCTAAAATGCCTAAAATGCATTCGTTCTTCTGAGAGAACACCCAAGAGCGAGATAATATATTTCACAAATAGAAAAAAAAAAAAAAATGATTAAAAAAAATCAGTTGAACTCCCGTCAAAAAAAAAAAATCAGTTGGACGAAAAATATAATTTCTAAAAGTTATATAAAAGCAATCCGTTGTTGTTTTTTATCATCCCCCTAGAAAAATGATTTAAGTACATCAAATTCATAAGTTTCAGAAAATTGCAAATGCACCTATAACGTGGGGTTTAGATTACATTTCAAGTCCACAAAAAATTGACGAAAAAATTGAGAAAAAATGAGAGATGTAATATAATAGGAACATTGAGAGAAAAAAATAGATAGTGTAATTATATGGAAATATATGAAAAGTTTATTAGAATTTAAATATAGTCATTAAAAAAAAAAAGATATTTAGGTGGTTAAAATATAAGATCATATTAAAAGTAATATAGAAAGGAGCTTTTTCTTCTTCTTCTTCTTCTTCTTTTTTTTTAAAAAAAACTTCTTACCGAACAAACCCTTCATTAAAACAATATCTTCTTAAATTATCCTAATCTTCTTCCATACCAGGCTACCTCCCAGCCAGCATCGAGAAATGGGTCGCTTGCAAGTTGCAAGTTGCAACTTGAAGTTTCTATGTTCTATTGGATTTTGTCCCTGTTTCTTAAGCGTGGCTGCCACGACCCGCCCAATGGATCCGTATCCACCATCTCTTTTCTCCTGCCGTAATCCATCTCCAACCAAAGGTCTAGATAAGCCGAAAGTTTTCAACGTTTCCTTTTCCTGCTATGATTACTAGGCGTGTTCCAAATAATGCAAGATTCTTAAATCAAATCTGTATCTGGGATGATAATGTAATGATATGCATTGAAAATGAATAAAATTGTATTAGGAATGTGTAAAGTTATATTGGAAATTGAAAAAACTGTTTTGAGAATTGGAAAGTTATAGTGGAAATGGTGGTGTAGATTTAATTCAAGAATCTCGTATCATTTGGAACATGTAATCTATGTGACCTATGGATGGTGTAATTGTTGGGCATCTAAATGAGTGGGACAACATTCAGAGAGTGATATTAGCATACTCGCATTGTCACACTTCTTATCCAAATTGTTGACATATTTGCAATTTTACTAAACTCATGCATATTTTTCAAACTATACAGGTACATTTACAATCAATTCAGATACTACTAACACTACAATTTGTGCCCTAGCTCCAACTGGCTGTGAATTGTGAAATAGACCAATAGTGATGTTCCAACAGACCACCATTATTGGGTGAAAAACTTGGTCGGTGCTGATGATGCATATCACTTGCTCCAAAGTGCTAGATGCCTTAAGTCCTGTATTCTAAGGCCTGACAACATCTTTTTATCCAGTTTCTAGATTTCAATTACATATATAATCTCAGTAATTTTCCCTTGTAGCAATTCATCCCTCGTTGTGTCAGTCCACTTACAAGTTACAATTAACTCAAAGTGCGTCCGTGCCAAACAAGATCATGCTCAAATTGCACACATTAAAAAAAAAAAAAAGAACTTTTAGTTCAAACCTGTAAAACAGTTATGACAGGCATTGGTGGACATAACCTCTCAATTCTGTTTTTCGGACCCCGTGTTTAGGATGTTGATGGATTGAGTTGAACGGGTTGAGGCTCAATCCTAATCCTAACCCATGTAAAATATCTCAATCCTAATCTGTTTATTAACATATTTAAAAACCTCAACCCTAACTCAGTTACAACTCATTTAATAAACGGGTTAGCAGACTGTAACGAGTTATATAGCAAACAACTTGGAGGCCTACACTTCGGCAGACAATGATTTCATAGGGAGAGACAAGGTGTTTTCGGCACAAGAAAAATAGAAATAGGGCAATAATGTGAGAATGGAATAAGTACATCAGTGTAAAATGAAAATTAAGTGACTAGAGGAAGACTTGACAAAGAAAAATAACCAAAGGCTTTACATTTATATATACAATTTTAATGGATTAAATGAGCTAAATGGGTTGAATGGATTAAATAGGTTAAACGTGTTACTAAACGAGTTGACGGGCTATAAAACCTTAATCATTTTATTTAATTAAATGGTTGAACGGGTTGACGGATCATAACCCATTTATTCAAAAATCTCAATCCAAACCCATTTATAAATGAGTTGGACGAGTGAGTTGATGGGTTGACCATGACCGTTAACACCCCTACCCGTGTTACACAATGAAGAAAACAGCCAACTACTATATGGAGTTGCTCCGATTCAATATGAATTGATGCACACTGCAGCAGCACCATCCTCCAGGCATTTCCTAATTCCCATTCAAAGTCTCCATGATCTCTGCTGAAGTGCCTGAAATCCAACTCTCTTAAGAGCCCTATTCTTGGCAACGTCACCTACTTGTTGCAATTTTCCTTAGTGACAGGTAATAAGAATATTGTTAATAACTGATCTTTGTTACTCGACACAAGAATAATCTACAAGGCATCCCTTGAAATCACTAGCAATTTGACTATGGAATAGTTAGATACTGATCAAATTCACATTCTTTATTCCACCAATAAAAGCGTCAACAAAACCATGACTTTTTCATAGAGTTCCTAGAAAATTAGTGAATGCAGTTTCATCACTAATGGAAAGAATACTCCTCACTGGTGAGATGAGTTCATAGTGGTAATTGTTGCATGAGCTGAAGGTTCCATAAATTTGCAATCAACATTCAACAGGAAATTAATTTACCCAAGGTTAGCAATTTCCCGGCCAAAAGGAGTCAAACTACACAACTGCACTATTAATGAACTTGACAGGTCATGAAAAATCATTGTTCCTAGGAAGGTAGAAACTGAGGATTCAGAGAACTATAATCCTTACATTGTTACTAGTAAACATCAAATAAGGATCCACTGCAATAATATCACCCCGAAAAAGTACATGAAAAGAAGATTCAGCCAACCCATGTAGTGTGAGAACCAGTAAAATAAATGCCTACTTATCTGCTACTAACATATAAAGAACACCTTCATTTATACTCATTGAAGGCTCCATTGATGTTAAGCTTTAGGTTCCAGTCCAAAATGTGCTTTACGCCTTACTATCATCATGTTTGGCAAGCAGTAGAAGTAGTATAGCTGCACAGCATGCACACACTAGACAATGATTTTTCACTACATATAGATTCTTTCCAATGCTTTGCCACACGTGAAATTTCTAATTGCACTGTAAGTTAATTTTAATTTAAACAACCTGGCATGCAGAAATAAAGATATTTAAGGTCCAAGATATATTTTTGTTTTATCCTCAATCTGTATCGTACTAATACATCAAGCCAACTGTTAGTTTTAGTTCGGCCTCTAAGTCGCCCTCTTCTGATAGCTGAACTTGTCATTTGGGAGTCTATTGACAAGCTCTGCTTCTGCCTCATACAGAAAGCTCGAGCTGTTTATTGAAGGCCTAAGAATCCTTTTAACCTATCCTTGACTGGGGATCATATCAAATTGCCACGGAACACCAACCTTATTCCATAACTCAAAGAAACCACTTGCTCAAACAATCATTAACACAAAGATTGCCCCATATGTGCCTAAAATTCAGCTGAATTCAAGAGGGTTCTGAGATATAATGCACAGACGTGCCTCATATCAAGGCAAATGCAACAATTCCCCATCCTTCATCGGGATCATATCAACTTCCCAATATTCCAGAACTCAAAGATAACCACTTGCTCAAACAATCATCAACACAGAAAGTGCCCCGTATATGCCTAATATTCATCTGAGGTATTCCAAGATGTAATGCATAGATGCACCTCACATCAAGGCAAATGCAAGAATTCTTACTCAGATGATAGATAAACCTCCCTCCACTTTTGGTGGTTCGTGAGTTCCCCACAATCTAGAACAAGGCAATGGGTTCCAATAGTGCCCAAAGGACAATGGAAAGAGCAAATACAGAACCCACCTTGCCAACTTTGTCAATCCACACCAATGCATACATATACACACATAAGCAAGAACACTATTTGATTATTGTTCCAATGAAAAGATTTCATCCGGCTTACAAGTATGCATGAATGAATGTGGGTTTGGATTTTGGGAAGCGTCGAGCAGCAGAATTTCTTTCTTTTGTTAGTTTTGCCCAAGAGAATGAAGCATTTTTGTTATCAAATGAAATCAAGCAGGCAATCGGAGGTAGAATCAGACTCATAAAACATCAGAAGCAAAATTCATCCAATAGAAAATAGGCATCCGCTTGAATCCGTTGAATCGAATGTCATTTCCTCCTCTCCAGTGAAAAAAAGAAAAAAAACCTCATTATCAGTCATTTAACTGTTGGATTTCTGCCTTCAACTGCTCGATCTTCAGCCCCATGGAGCGCTGCAACGCTGCCCGTTCTTCTTCTCGCAACTTCGCCAACAAGCTTTCAAACTTTTCCAAAACGATCTTCACGGCTTCCCGTGCTGCTTCAGCTTCTTCATCAAAATACACAGTCTCTTTAGACTCCATGGCCATTTCAATCTCCTCCCGAGCCTCCGCAAACTTCAGATTGATCTCGTCGATCTCTTTGCTTTGATCGAACGCCTCGTCGTTCGAATCGCTGCTGAATTCCCGAAGATTCCAGCGGTTTGGGCGAATAAGACGGTGAGATTTTGGAATTGCCGAGCTGGAAACTAGGTCTTGGGATTTGGGGATCAAGACAGCATCTGACGTGATTGCATTTGGGGGTGTTCTTGGGGTTTGGCAATGAAATGAAGAAGCGGTGATTGAGGTGCGTAGACGACTGTACATAGAAAAGGATTTCCGAAGAAAAGTTCGTAGATTTCCGTACATTTTAGTTCCCTCTTCTCGTCGCTGGAAGAGAGGTGGTGGAAAGCAGAAAACCTAAGCTGCTGCCTACGAACTTGTGGTGTAATCGGATCACGATAAACACCCGCTACGAATTGCTCAATCCGATTTTGAGCTTAGTAGGGCTTACCAACGCATTTACGTAACAAATGTATATCATTTAACACAAAAAATAAAATAAAATAAAATAAAATGGTTTGGGCATAGATTGAGCTTGTAGCCTTGTACAGCCCATCAAACTTATCTGCCTGCAAAACTATGTTATAATATATAAAAAAATCAAATAAACTATCCGTGATTCCATCCGTAGATATTAAATGAATTAGGTTAGGATTGAGAATTTTATAAATGAATTATAAATAAACTAATGTTTAAATTTTTAAAATGGGTTAGGGTTAAAATTGGAACCTAATTATTTCAGACCGGTTTGAAATAAGATTATTTTAGACTGGTTCAAAAAAAAAATTTTAAATTCTTTTTACAAAACTATTAGTTTAGATATATGTAATCTATAATCTAAGTTTTACCTTTTTTATAAATTTATATATATTTATTTTGTATTTTTAAATATAAAAGTATTTTAGTAAGTTGAAACATAATTAAAATATTCTTATATTTAAAAATTAAAAATAAATATATACGCATTTTTAAAATGGTAAATTTTGATTTAGGATTAAATATATCTAAATTAACAGTTTAAGCGATATAAAAAAATTAAAAGTTTAATAAAAATTTGAAAAAAAAAAAAAGTGTTTGTGTACCCGTCTGAAATCGATCGTAAACGATCATTTGCTAACTAGGGGTGCAACTCGGGTCGGGTTATACCGGGTTGGAGTGAACCCAAACCCTAAGCCAACCGGGTTGGGGTAAACCCAAACCCAAACCCTAAGAATTTAATTCGGGTTCGGACCGGGTTCGGGTCGGGTTCGCATTGGTTTTGGTTTGGTTTCGGGTTAGAATTCGGGTTACCAATAAACTGTTTTTTTTTTCCAAATTTAATTATAATCTAAAAGAAAATTATTAGAATATACATACCTGTATTTATGAAGTCAAGCTTTACGCTGAATTCTGCAACATCATTTCAAAGAATTCTACAACATCATGCTGAATTCTGCAATATTTTTTGAATGATCTCTGCAAGCAATTTTTCAGCACCCTGTAGACACAAATAAATGACAAATTAGTTAGTTTTATGACTAGTTAGTACTTAGTCATTTCTATTTAATAGCTAATGGGAATGACTCAAGTGTAGCAAATAGAAAATGAACATATCATATCAACTATTGTAGTTAAAACTAAACATTATCATAAAAATTGCTGAAATTAAATTCAAACTGAATATTTATCATACAAATTGCTAAAATAGAAATTGGCCACTTGTTATACCAATAAACTTAAAATATGAATCAAATTTATACTACAATCCGAAATTCAAACTAACAGATTTCACATTCTAACAGAAAGTATAATATAAAATAGATTATTATGCCAACTCAAATTCAAACATAATTCATATAATAGTTATTCAAAGCAACTAAATCTAAATACAGTAAGCATAATGGTTCAACATTCCAATCTAATTTAAGTGCAATCCAAATTTAAAATGACAATATAAACAAATCTCAAGTTTAAATAAGTTTACATCCACTTTTAAACGAATTTAAAATTTAAATGAGTTCATGTCTCTAAAGTTTGCAAAAAAACTAAAAAACTATTCAAAGACTTCCAAGTAATTTCTCCATTGATTTCCATCTGCATTTCTAATGTCAAGTTCTTCCTCCTTGATTACATCTTTGAAAATAATATGCATCAATCTAGACAAAAAAAAATGCATGCAACTATTAACAATAAGAAGATAATAATCATAAAAATCATCCTAGAAATTAAGTTACCTCAAGCATGCTTTGGTAATAAAGGAAGAGATTATTTCTCTGAAATAGAGTTGGTAATGCCTGAAACATGTATACATATTAATATTACAAAAAAAAGACATATAATTTATAAAAAAATTATATAAATTACACCGGGTTCGGACCGGGTCGGGTTTTGGTACCGGGTTGGTGCGAACCCAGTTTTGGTTTCGGGTTTCTACGGGTCGGGTTGAAACCGGGTCTATTTTGGGAAAAATATTTAAAATAAAACCCATTTTTGGTTTTGGTACCGGGTCGGGTCAGGCGGGTTCGGACCGACCCGGTACCAAGTTGCACCCCTATTGCTAACTGCCCCAACGAGTGCCTAATCTGCTTCCGTTCGCGTTTGACGTTTAGAAAGCTTTGGGAATTGGGAATGGTTGGCGATGGAAAAAATGAATTTGGAGAAGTTTAAAAAAAAAAAAAAAGGAAGAAGCATGTGATATGAAAGTATGAAACCGATAATGTGAGAACAGATAGCTGTACAAAGAAAATATGTAAAAATGATTGAAATAAGGAAAAAAAGACAAAATCGGATATGAAAGTAGTTAATGCATCTAATTTCTTTTTGTCTTCCCAATTCCTTCCATTACACCCATAGTAAAATGGCAATGATCCCATAAGGCTAGTTTCAGACGAGCTACTATAAAGCCAAACTAAATTATATTTTTGCGCTCTTTATGAAATATATTATCTTGAGGATATTTAATTTATACGTCAAATTTTATAACTTCTAGAGATTTGTATATATTTTTTCTTCGATTTCAAAAAACTTCAAATTGACCAAATACCCTGAATTTTGAAATTCAATAAAATATATAAATCTACAGGATATGTATAATTTATGATAATCTGGTTGGTAGGGTTCCTGCCATTGTTGCGAGACATCTGGGTCGTCTAAGGACTAAGGAGAGCAAGTCTTTTTGTGATCCAACTTCATTTTGGGAACTTTTGATGGTTTAAGAAGTAGGGGCGAAAATCCCGTCAGGTTAAACTCCATATTTAAAAAATTTGACTATATTTTTATACTAGGTTGGGATAAGGTTACTCCGACTCTCATTTTCTTTAATAGGTTTTGGTATAAACTTTAGATTGGTTTCGAATCGGTATCGGAACAACAGGTCAAATTAAAAAAACGAGTCAAAATTTAAAAACCTATATACATATTAAAATAAACTCATATTTATGATAAATTTAATTAAATACTTCAATATTTTACTATTTAGTGAGTAAAACACAATTATCATAACAAAGCATTAGTGAAATTTTTTATAACCTTAATAAATATGTGTATCAACCTTAAAAAAAACATTGATGTAAATTTTGAATTACAATTAAAACTGCTACATTGCAAAATAATAATATTCATTTTTGTAAGATATAAATAATATAGATAATTTATTTTATTTCATCAATAAATGATGTGAAGGATATAACTTGAACAATATATATGCAATTAAAAAATAAAAATTTATCCATATAAACAAGTTATAAAATTAAACTATATCAATATATATCATATTCATATTAATAAATTATAAAGTTAAAAATCTTTATCCAACAAAACAGTATTCACATAAGTAAGTCATATGATTTATAAAAATAATTTATGCCCTGCGGGACAAGTCAAGGCTAACAGAGATATGGTGGACTCGCCCTTAGAATTGAAATAGGGGTTTAAAATCTTGACGTTCTCCCTCCCACTGAGTCAAAATCTCTGCCCTAACCCTCTGTAAAATCGGGACTAGTCATAGGTGGACCTAACTCTATTTTCACCCTTATAAAGAAGTATCTCCACTCATTCTATTTAAAATTAATTTTTACTAGGAGACAAAATTTTATACCAATCGAATATGTGCATGGGACTCACATCGATGTAGGCGGTTGCGGTCATGGACAAGGGCAACAAGCTCAAATGTTCGTGTTGGAGTCCCCTCCCATGCATGGAGGGGTTTTTGCAAAATAGTCCTCTTGGTGTGGGGGTTTACAATTTCCCCTTAAATGGGGTTTTTATAAGATTTTCTCTAAATAATTTTCTTCCATAGCGCTAGGGACATGAATGTGTCACAGTATAATATTATGTAACCAAGTTATATAAAAGTAGTTCTGTATAACCTCCTCAAATTTTAAGATGTTGATGAGGATACAAAATTCAATATATTAATTATATTTAACATAACTTATTTAGCTAGGAGGCCAAGTTTTATTTAAATCAAGTATATGCATAGGTAACATTTGTTCATGTATATTCATGTGTAAATCATGAAAAGCGCTTAGATCAATTCACACATGTATTAGAATATAATAATACTTTATAAAATCATTCATTCGTATAGTAGTGATATTTTAGATAGTTTAGATATTAAAAATACTATTTTAAAATTGATATTTTTGTATTAAACCATCTTGGTATGTCAATTTTACGTATTTATAGATGAAACTCATATACAAGTGATACTATACAAATGAAAGAATTTCCATGATAATATAAATAATGTTATATACAATAAATGAAGTTGATTTTTCTTCTAGTATCTAAATTTAAAAATAAAGAGGGAAGTGCTCCCGTATAAAAAATGCTTAAACTAAATGTGTGGATTCACTATTGTTGAGAATACAACTTAAAACATAATTGTGCAAGCATCGAATCTCAATGCCTGCACAAGTTGTACCCATCTTTTATATTTTTATTTTTTTTATGAATGTAAAGAGTTCAACAAAGATCGTGGTCAAAACAAAAATCAAATATTGAAATTCAAACAAATATCAGAAAATGAAAAATATATGAAATTTTGTACAACGTAGTTAGCTGCAAAATAAGACCTACGTGCATTTAAATGTATTAATACAGTATATAATCATTTATCTAAATAGAAATTATGTTTTAAATGGTTTAGATGATTAAAAATACAACTTTAAAATTATTATTTAAATCAAACTATTTTATTACATTTATTTTGTATTTTTTTAGATGGGGCTCATACACATATTTAATTTAATGAAAATTAGTATTTCACTAAAATAAATAATTTTAAATATAATTGGTAGGATAAATTATGATTTTATATCAAATGGGGAACCATTGCAATGGTACAATTCAACTGCCCCGAAATATTTTTTTATAGATAAATAATTCATACACTCCAATGTGCGATTCAACTGCCCTATAATATTTTTTATAGATAAATAATTCTATAAATGATTAGAATATTCGAGTAAAATTATGAATGGATACTAATGATTTTCATCTTTTGCATATGACTATAAATATTTCTAAGTAGGTACAATCCACCGAAAATTTTGATCAAAATGATCGCTACAATGTTAAATGAAATGATTTTACATAAAAAGAGCAGATTGGATCTTGGTTTAATTATCAAAATAGGCTAAAATGAGCAACATTGAAATATTTCAACGGCACGATTGTGTAGTAGTATTTCCCAGTGGCTGTATGCATAATGAATTACAAGTCTATGGAACCGGTTCAATGAATTCAAATCATGTAACCTTTCCATATCGGACCCACCTTGATGATTATAAGAAATCCATTCCATTTGTTAAATTTAAAATTGTTTATTTAATTAGAAACTCAAGTTTCATCCCATCAAAGATGTGCATGAACTCCACCTAATAAAAGTGAAAATCCAATGTAACAAAATTGTTTAATTTTATTACCAATTCTAAAGGTTCTGATTTAACACCTAAGCTATCTAAAACACTTTCCTAAGTAGATAGATGGTCATGCAAATTACTATAACTTTTGCACGCGTACTCTAAATGTCTTTCATAATGAGTCATGATTATATATAATATATCATATATATGTTTAAGTTACAATATTCATTTTTTAAATTTTTATTTATTTTTTATTTTTCTTCGTAGACATATTTTCTTAAGTGTATTTAATTCGTATACCAAGTTTTTCATTTTACAATACTTTTACATGCTTATTTTTTATTTTTAAAAATTATGTTTTTTTAAGAAGTGTAAAATGACTTATATGCCCCTCAAATTGATGACTTTTAAAATAAAAAATAAATATGTGAAAACACTATAAAATGGCAAAACTTGGTATATATATTAAACACACTTAAGAAAACATATTTATAAAGAAAAATAAAAAATGAATGAAATTAAAATTAAAAAATGAATATTCTAACTTAAGCATATGTACTATATATTGTTATAATCATGCCTCTTTCACAATCTGCACGTGATTATATAGGATACAATTCTTGTGCACCCTAGTGTGAAAAATTACTAAAATGTCACTGATTTTAAAAAATCCAAAAAAATCTACAAATATCCAAAATAGTAAAACTTAATACACATGTTAAATACGCTTAGGTTAATGATTGTATAAAAAAAAAATTTAAAAGTAATAAAGAATTAAATACATTAGGTGCACCGAAGCTAAGTGCACCCAGGAGATTGCATCACTTTCCAATTACATATAAGCAGTCTTATGTAATCCTCTTAATTTTTAAGATATTGATTATTCATTTAAAATCAATCTATTCATTGTATTTAATATCACTTGTTTATCCAAGAGACCAAGATTCATCCAAATCAAGTATGTGCATGAGCCACATTTGCTCAAAAATATATATATTCATATGTAAATTATGAAAAATGCTTAGAACCATTCATACATGTATTAGAATATAATAATACTTTATAAAATCATTTATCCACATAATAGTGATATTTTAAATGGTTTAGAAGTTGAAAAAATCACTTTAAAATTGATATTTTAGCATTGTACTATTTTATTACATTGATTTTACACATTTATATATGGGACTTCTACAGTGAAATTTAAAAAATAATAATAAAAGAATTTTCAAAATACTATAAATGATCCTGAATATAATGGATGAAGTTAATTTTTCATCAACTATTAAAATTTTAAAAATGAAGGGGGTTATATAAAAAAAGGGTTTCATAAAAGCAAGACCACCAATGTATATATACATGGACATAGCATTGTAACCTACCCAAAACTTTAATTGAAATGATTATTTTTGGTACCATGATGAATCCGATTATGATAAACAATATAACCGGTTAGATTTTCATTTCATCGTCGATTAGTATAAGACTAAAATCTAACATACATCAAGTATATATGAGTTGTAAATCATTTAAGAAGATTTTTATGATTGTAAGTAAAAAAAAATAACGGTAATGATGACGATGATATGTGGTTCCAGGTAACGTTAAAGAAATCTAAGCAAGCACATAGCCATTTAACATGAGAAGCTACGTGTGGGAGGAGGCGAGAGTTAAAATCACCGAATCCACTCTCGCGCATCCAACCTCTACACCAACAACAAATCCTCTTCAGGCCACTCCAATGGCTTACAAAGACTATATAAAAGATGGAGTAGATGAAGAGAAACAGAAAGCGTTACCCTGATCGAATGGCCCGAACACTTGCTGCCTTCGCCACAAGTGCAAATGATGTACGAGCTGGGCTTGGGGCAGCAGCCATGGCCTTGATCGTCTGCGTCGTGGGGCTTCTGATGTGTGCATCTCACGCACTACGATGGCCTTCATGGCGGAACAAACAGGGCCCTCTGATACAGCTTGATATGGATGCCAGGATCACGACCACCAAAAGAGTTCAGCAGGGGATGATGACTGATGATGATGATGGGCACAGCGATGTTGTCGGCCCGCCACTGTGTGTTTGGCAGAAGAACATCCTCATGGGAGAGAAATGCCAGCTCCCAGACTTCTCTGGCATCATCATATATGACTCCACTGGGAATCTCATCCCTACCAAACCTCTCCCTCCCCACCACACAAGCTCCAAGTAGCGGGTGGATGCTTTGCTCTTATGTTTCAAACATTTGTTTTGGTTGTTATGAAGAGAACAGAAGATGGTGAATATAAACATGCAGTTGAGGCATTACCTATCCATACCAAGAACATTTTTAGTGGCATCCAAAGACATCCTAAATGCAAATCGGCCATTACAATGAGTTCTCTTTCTTTTGTATGGATTGCAAAATTGAGCAGTAACCCCTCGAGTTATAAAAATAAAAATAAAAATAAAAATAAAAATAAAAATAAAAATAAAAGAAAAAAAAGAGAGTGCACTTTCATTCTTGCAGTTTCTCATACATATATATATATATATTACTAACTCATTTAGTAACCCTGTGCCACATCATGGCCTCTCTCTTTTCTTCTTCTTCTTTTTTTTTTTTTTTTGATTGTTCATCATGGCCTTAGTTTTTGAATCAGAATTCAGCCTTGTAACGCTTCTCCATCCTTATTTGTGAGTCTGCTTTTGCAGCCACCATGATTTCATCCAGAAATCCTCTCTGGGGAAATTCATCTGGGACGAGGCTCCTGTAGATCTCGAATTGCTCATCTGCTTCCTTCTTTTTGTTCAGTAAACTGTAAATGATTCCCTGTCACACGAACGTGAAGTACAACTGATTAACACACAGATCAGTTCATCCAGAAATGAATAAATTAGGTCCCCATATGCCAAAACAATTTTAATTATCAAACTTTTTTCTGCACATAATGAGATATGGTATTGCAATCATTTGATAATTCGTGATTAAAAGTACCACTAATTGACCAAATATTGAATAATCTGAGTATCAACGATTTCCCTATATGTCCATCAAACTGTGAAAACTTTCATGAGAAAAATTAAACCCACAGCAAACAACAAGACCCAAAATGCTTTTACCTGACACAGATAGGGCCTAAAATCTCGAGGATCATCCTCCACCAAAGCTTGGAATTTCTTCAAGCCCTCCTCTAAGTCACCCTGCACAGCACGGATTTAATTTCCCTTTAGGGCACTAAGAGAGTTGTGACTATCTGATAAATGGGCAATAGATCACAATGTGGACTGACGGGATTCATGACTGAAATAATCTAGTGTTGCCCTGCCAACTATATTCCAGTAGAGGAGATTGACAATCACAAGGTGTGACTCTTGCACATCATGAAAGATTTGCAAGTGGTACATCCAAAACAAGTGGTCTGTCAAATAAAATAAATGGATATTAGTGATTAATACACACTGACAATATGATGCACATGTAGGTCCTTTCCTGGCCATGATGAATAAGAACCTCTTCGAACAAACAGTCTTTGCCAAATGAACACCCCCGGAGGCAATCCCCAGAGGCAAGTCAATGCGTATCAAAGGGGGTTCCTAATTTTGTTCATGTTAACCTATCGAAACAATTATGCAGCATTTGATTTTGTAAAAGGAAGCTGGAATTGACAATTATATCACAACCTTTACAATATGCATTTGTGCAATCAAGATTTTTATGTTTCGCTCCTCAGTGACCCGTTTCTGAGCACGTGCAAGTTCCAATGCTTCATTCAGCATCTTAAAAGCAGCTTTTTCCTCATGCTCCTTTTGCATCACTGATGCCAATCCCTAAGAGAAGAATCGTTAACTTTCAGACTCTTAGCTGTCAATCGCATAAAGATATAGAACAAAAATCAAATATTTGAATTTAGGAAAGAGATCACTTAATTAGTTTTGGTAGCTAAACATACAGTACTGAAAAAGAACACTCATTTCAATTTTAGACATAACAAAAATATTGTAAATGGAATTATGGATATTCTACGTTGGATCTGCCTAGAGCATAATTGAATGAGAATTTTAATGATTGCCAAAACTTGCTAAGCTAACTAAAGGATATTAATGAATTTGCCTGCTGTATACAAGCTATTTCATTTCACCTATCAAGTGTTAAGACAAAAGCAAAATGGGATGGAGCTAATTATAAACTGAACCCATCTCAAAAGAATAAAGAGATTTTGACAAAGCAATGTGATGTAGGACGGGTAGAGAAGAAAATAGAAGAAAGAGGAAGGAACCTCTAGAGATGAGAAGTGAAGAAAGAAGATAGAAAGAACAGATGAATAAGAAGAGAAGAACAAGAATAAGTAGAAGAAGTAGAGAATACTTTTATAAATTTCAGAACTAATGTCCCTTTAGAACTTACAATGGCTGTATTTATAGGTGAACATACCACCCAATCTTAGCAAATGAAATCCTTCTAGAAAAAGCAATATATATTTTAAGTAAACTTCTTAATAAAGTAAACTTCTTAAGAAGGTAAACTTAAAATAGATACATGTTTATTTTAAACAGATTCTAAAATATCCTAGGAAAATCTTTCTAAAAAAGGAAGTTGTATATTTTAAGTAAACTTCTTAAGGAAGTAAACTTAAAATAGATACATGCTTATTTTAAACAGATCCTAAAATATCCTAGGAATCTTCTAATATCTTTCAAAAATAGCAAAATAAAATCTTTCTAAATATTCTATGATTATTTCCCTTTTACAAAATTCTTGCGCCTAGAATAGACAGATTTGAAAAATTTCTTGCTATTTTCATCAATTCTCCCCGGCTTCGAAAAACTCGCCACTGAAGAGTTCTGACTTTGATACTGCTCAAGAATATTTGGATCCAAGTGGCGTAGGTCATTTTCAGTAACCCATGTAGCATCAGAATCAAGCTTGTTTTTCCACTTGACAAGAAATCTTTGCATAATGTCTGATCCAGTAGTGACAAGTTCATCTTGTAGGATATCCTCTATCTGATCTGAAAAAGTAGACGATACTCGTGGAAGTATAGGCACATGTGGTGATGCTGAACTGTTATCTGTTGAAATTCCTGCAGACAAACTTGGAGGCTCAAAAGTACCTCGGTAAGGAAACAAATCCTCTATATTGAAAGTAGAACTAATTCCTATATCTGAAGGCAAATCAAGTTCATATGCATTAGATCCCAATTTTCTTAAAACACGAAAGGGTCCATTGGCTCGTGCATGCAATTTCTTAAATGAGTTTTTAGGATATCTTTCTGGACGTCCACGAGCCATGACATAATCCCCAACATCAAATTCATGTTTTCTTCTATGAACATCTGCAGCAAGCTTATAATTTTCATCACTTAGAGTAATCTTTCTTCTAATATCAGCATGAACATCTCGAATGTGTTGAGCAAAAGATTCAGCAGTAGCAGATGAACGGGTATCAATAGGTAAAAGAATTAAATCAATGGGAGCTCGAGGAATATAACCATAGACAATTTCAAAAGGAGATTTCCCAGTAGAACGATTGACTGAATTGTTGTATGCAAATTCGGCAATAGCCAATACAGAATCCCAAGTTCCAATATGTTCTCCGACCAAAGTCCTAAGCAGATTTCCCAAACTCCGATTGACTACCTCAGTTTGGCTATTAGTTTGTGGATGAAAAGCAGATGAAAATTTCAATTTGGTACCCGAGAGTTTCCACAATGTCTTCCAAAAATAGCTTACAAATTTAACATCCCGATCAGAAACGATGGAAGTTGGTAAACCGTGAAGCTTAACAATTTCTCTGAAAAATAATTTTGCAATATATGAAGCATCAGCAGATTTAGTACATGGGATAAAGTGAGCCATTTTCGAAAATCTATCTACTACCACAAGAATTGAATCAAATCCTCGAGAGGTTTTAGGCAATCCAAGAATAAAGTCCATACTTATGTCTTGCCAAGGAATATGTGGTACAGGCAGAGGAGTGTATAATCCAGTGTTTCTTTTTTGAGCTTTAGCAAGTTGACATGTGCGACACTGTGAAACAATTCTTGACACGTCTCTTTTCAATGTAGGCCAATAAAATCTATCCTCAACTAATGAAATGGTTTTATCCCTACCAAAATGACCAGCAATACCCCCAGCATGTAATTCCCAAATTAAAAAATCTCGAAGTGATGTATTGGGAATACATAGCTTTATTCCTTTAAATAAATATCCATCATGAATCACATAATCATTACGATTTCCAGTTTGTGTTTCATGAAAAATAATTCCAAAATCAGTGCATGATGGATACTCACTTTTCAACCTATCAAATCCGACAACTTTAACATCCATACTATGAAGAATGAGTGAGACACGACTGACAGCATCTGCGGGTTTGTTTTCAATTCCTACCTGATGTTTGAGAACAAATGTGTACTCTTGCAAAAACTCAATCCACTTCGCATGTCTAGCACTTAATCGTTTTTGTGATTGCAAATACCTCAAAGTCATATGATCTGAATACAATACAAATTCATGAAGTAGCAAATAATGCCTCCAAAATTTAAGTGCTTACACGACAGCATAAAATTCTCGATCATATGTTGAATATTTTTGTTTAGCTTCATTGAGTTTTTGAGAAAAGTACGCAATTGGATGACCTTCCTGGCTCAAAACACCCCCAATCCCAACTCCTGATGCATCACAAGCAATTTCAAAAACTTTAGTAAAATCAGGAAGTCGCAATACAGGTGACTCAGTCATTTTCTTTTTAATCTCCTTAAATGCTCTAGATGCAGAAGTTGACCATTGAAATTCTTTTTTTTTCAAGCAATCTGTGATAGGAGTCATGATTGTGCTAAACCCTTTAATGAAGCGCCTATAAAATGCAGCTAAACCATGAAAACTTCGCACCTCAGAAATTGATGTGGGTTCTGGTCATTCCCTAATGGCTTTTACCTTTGAGGGATCCATAGAAATTCCATTAGCTGATACCACAAATCCAAAGAAAATCACTTGATTTGTCAAAAAATAACATTTCTCGAGGTTTACAAAGAACTTTCAGATTGAAGCGTCTCAAGAACAAATTTTAAATGTTGCAAGTGTTCTTCCTTAGAACGGCTATAAATGAGAATATCATCAAAATAGACTACCACAAACTTTCCAATGAAAGGTTGAAATACTTGGTTCATAATTCTCATAAATGTCCTTGGGGCGTTTGATAGTCCAAAAGGCATAACCAACCATTCAAACAATCCATCTTGAGTTTTAAAGGCAATTTTCCATTCATCCCCCGTTCTAATTCGAATTTGATGGTATCCGCTTCTAAGATCTATCTTAGAGAACCATTGTGGGCCAGACAAAAAATCTAACATATCATCAAATCTTGGTATAGGAAATCTATACTTTATGATAATTTTGTTAATCGCACGACTGTCAACACACATTCTCTAAGATTCATCTTTTTTAGGGGTTAATAGAGCTGGTACAGCACATGGGCTAAGACTTTCACGAATAAACTCCTTATCAAGCAGTTCAGTTACCTGCCTTTTTAATTCAGCACGTTCATTAGGATTCATACGAAAATGAGGTAAATTTGGTAATTGAGATCCTGGTATAAGATCAATAGCGTGTTGAATATCCCTCATAGGTGGAAGCTCATTTAGTAATTCATCAGGAATCACATCTTTGTATTCTTTCATTAATGCTTGGATTTCAGGTAATGCTACATTAGTCTCATGAAGAACAGTATTTGTTTCATCTTTGGTTACTATAGCTAAAATGAGTCCTGAATCTTGTCCTTCTTTTTCAAATTGCTTTCTTGTAAGAATATGCAAAGGTCGTTTTTCAGATGAATCAACTGGAGACTCTTTGTGGGATCTATCACTTTCTTTAGGTTTAGCAGACTTCAAAAGGATAGATTTTCCATTATGCTTAATAATATAGGTGTTGGGTTGCCCATAATGGACTACTTTTAAGTCATATAGCCATGGTCGACCAAGAAGAATATGAGCCACATCCATGGGTAGCACATCACATCAAATATGATCAGAATAATCACTCATCGATATAGGAACCAAGCATCTTTCATTAACAGGAAGTGTAGTTTTGTCTACCCATGCTACACGATATGGATGAGGATATGGTTCAGTTTTCAAATTCAATCTGGCTATAGCTGATTTGGCAATCACATTCATGGAACTACCTCCATCTATAACAATCTTGCATAATGTATTCCCACATTTAAAAAATTGATGAAATATATTTGTACGTCTCCAATCACTATTTGAAAAAGAAGTAGTCAAAATGCAACGCACAACATTTAATTGCAAGTCCTCATTGTAGCTATAGTCTCCATCAAGTTCACAATCCGATGGTTCCTCAAAAGTTTCAGCAACTTGATCAATGGTCGCATCTTCATCATCTACATGATTAATTGTGAGTGTGTGCTGAGGACATTGTGATGCAATATGACCTTTACCCCCACAACGAAAACATGAACCATTAATCCGCTTACTAGTGGCATCAAATCGAGAAACTGGATTACTCTTTTCCCTACTTGCGTATTGTTCAGGCAATGGTTTAGTTGTTCCTTGAAAAGACGTTAGATTAGAATTTAATTTGGATACCCTTGTCTCTCCAGTTTGTGGAATCAAACGTTTGTTAGTGAAAGATTTTTGAAAATTTTCCAATTCTAGAGCTTTATAATATGTGTCTTCCACAGAAACAACTGAATGCAATTTCAACAAAGTTTTGATTTCTGATTTCAGGCCATTGATAAACTTTGTTCGTGTAACCCAAGAATCTTCCTGTATTCCACATTTCATTTTTAAATCTTCAAACTTATTAAGATAGTCAGTCACACTTAATGATCCTTGTCTCAAGTTAACCAGTTATTCCAATAGTTGAGTCTAATGATATTCAGGAAGATATTTCTCTTTCAATTTAGCTTTCATTTCAGCCCATGTTGTGATAGGTACTCCTACGCGTTGACTTTCATCTAGAACCCCTTGCCAATAGCGTTTGGCAGACCTAACAAGTTTCATTTTTGTAAATCTCAATCGTTGGGCATCATCCATATCATACCAACAAAAAAATCTTCCATGTCTGCCAACCAATCTAAGAAAGCATTAGGGTCTAGACGACCGTCATAACTAGGAGCATCTACCTTGACTTGTTTTGCCACCCAAGAATTATCAGTTACACGCCGTTGTTGTTGTGGAAAAGGTATATTATAATTTCTCTGATAGTTCCCATGTCTAAGATTGTTTGCAAAACCAATTTCATAAAAATTATTGTCGTTTTCATGATTTTCCAAATTTGTATGCATTTCTGGAATATGTGAATGCTCTGGGTTATGATGACCTTTAGCATGTATGTTTGGATTTTGGAGAAGGTCAGTTATGATAGGAGAGCTACTAGAAGCATGAGTATTGTGTGATTGACCATTTTGAAATGATTGTCCAGTCTCAATCATAGGACGTTTTCCAACAATTTCAGTCAACCTATTTACTGAGGTAATGAGAGATTGAATGGAAGAGGTGGTTTCTTTTTGGAAATCTTCTTGCTTTTGGGCCAAGGTATCACAAAGGGTTGTTAAAGATTCAAATCGATTATCAATAGAATTGGATAAAGCTTCAAGTTCAGCATTTAATTCAGCATTAGTAGACATGGTGACTCAAAATTCAACTTATGCTGATATAGGAAAGACTTACTACTAAGAATGATTTTTTTTTTCTCCTTTTTTTTAAAAGGTTCAAAAGCAAAGAACTTGATTGAAACAGATATGAATTAAGTACTTTCAACTAGAGAAAATGTACCTGTTGAGGTCCAATATTACCAAGTTTAGCAAGAGACAGCTTGAAAGTAATTTCAGCAACTTCTTAGCAGTATTTTCGCGATGACCAGTAGGTTGTTATGATGGCAGCAGTAGACAGCATAAAACAGCGACGGCATGGGCAGCAATGATAGCACCAGCTTGTGGATAGCAAACTCCAATAGAATGGACAGCAATAATAGTACCAGCTTGTGGACAGCAAACTCCAATAAAATGGACAGCAGTGTTTTGTAGATGGCAGCAGTTCGTGGACAGCAATATGGCAATAGGATGAACAGCAGTGATTTGTGGACAGCAGCAGTTTTTTTTTTTTTTTTTTGAATAGAAAACAGTAACAGAAATTGGGTGAAAGTAGTACCAGGTTTGGATCTGATACCAATTGATGTAGGACGGGTAGAGAAGAAAATAGAAGAAAGAGGAAGGAACCTCTAAAGATGAGAAGTGAAGAAAGAAGATAGAAAGAACAGATGAATAAGAAGAGAAGAACAAGAATAAGTAGAAGAAGTAGAGAATACTTTTATAAATTTCAGAACTGATGTCCCTTTAGAACTTACAATGGCTGTATTTATAGGTGAACATACCACCCAATCTTAGCAAATGAAATCCTTCTAGAAAAAGCAATATATATTTTAAGTAAACTTCTTAATAAAGTAAACTTCTTAAGAAGGTAAACTTAAAATAGATACATGTTTATTTTAAACAGATTCTAAAATATCTTAGGAAAATCTTTCTAAAAAAGGAAGTTGTATATTTTAAGTAAACTTCTTAAGGAAGTAAACTTAAAATAGATACATGCTTATTTTAAACAGATCCTAAAATATCCTAGGAATCTTCTAATATCTTTCAAAAATAGCAAAATAAAATCTTTCTAAATATCCTATGATTATTTCCTTTTTACAAAATTCTTGCGCCTAGAATAGACAGATTTGAAAAATTTCTTGCTATTTTCATCACAATGTCTCCAAATTTCAAGGGATAGCTCGTACAAGGTGCGCCACCAGGGACATGATGACATACCTTGGTGAAACATAGACATACTTACACACCAAGTTCTCCACTGGGCTCCCCAATAGGGCCCTGATCATTATCCTGGACTCACTCAGCCCAATGAAAAATGTCTTCCCCCGAAATCCCACCAAGCCCTCTTCATGCCCATCCCTGCCCATGGTAAAACAGGGACCACTTGGCAAAATAGGATGTCAAACCCTACTGAATGCCTGCTACTAGGCACTCAACGAAATGTGGCCAGATGCCCAACATCTCAAAAGATTTAAAATGGTTGTTAGTTTTCCGACCATCCAGTGAATTAAATGACTTGCAAACATCCGAAGTGACTAGCATTAATTGGGGGCAAAATAAGGAGTCATCATCATCATCATAAACCATTTCCCACCTAGGTGGGGTTGGTTGCATGGATTCTGTTACGCCATTCTTGGCGATTTAAGACTAAATTTTCTGTAATTTGTAATATTTTTAAATCTTGTTTAATTACTTTCATCCATGTTTTTTTAGGATCTGCCTCTCATTATCCTGTCATCTTCTACTTGGATAGACTCTGTTTTCCTAACCGGTGCTGCTTCGGGCCTCCTTTTAACATGACCAAACCATCTTAATCTATTTTCTCTCATTTTATCACAAATCGGTCTCACTTTTAAGTTTTCTCGAATTATTTCATTCCTAATTTTATCTTTTCTTGTTTTACCACTCATCCACTTTAACATTCTCATTTCCGCTACGCTCACTTTTTGTATATGTTGTTCTTTAACTGCTCAACATTCTGCCCCATAAAGCATAGCAGGTCTAATCGCAGTCTTAAGGAGTAAAGTTTAAAATTTTAGAAAGCTAATAATCAAGAGCTTTTAAGTTGTCAAGTGCTCAAGCTACAAAAAATCAAGAGCATCAGAGTTAATTTCTCAATCTATTGAATCAATTCCCTTACATGGAATCTCCAAGAATCCTTTTTACTTTCTTAAAGATTTTTTTACTACATTGAAAGTAAATCAGCCAACTGAGAGGAATTTTGCTTATATATAATCGAGTATTCCTTGGAAAGCATAAGAAACCTGTGTTGAGAAGATAAACAGAGTGAGCTAAGAGAGATCTCTAGAGATTATTGTAAAAACCTGACTTGTGAACCAACATTTAACTATATGCAAGTACTTGAAAAATCATAGTGGATCTGAAAACATAATCCAGCATCCAAAGAAGTCTCTGAATATTTGCCAAGAACTCGTAAATCATACAAGTAGGCCTTGCCCCTCCAACTCTTTGCAGTTGACAATTTGGCTTTAAATACTCATGTTTTATGTAACTCATTAATGTATTCCTAACAATGCCAGCTGAGTAAATGAATTCATTTAAACATATGAAGTTCTAGAAGGCTTTCCATATAGAGGAGCTTCCTTCCACCCAAGCCCTTTCTTGGATTTGTATAACCACCTCTCTATGGTCTGATACACAAGTCTACTATTAACATCCAGATCTATGTGAAGTTTGATAAAAAGTGCACTTGTGCTTATGTAAATAAACAGGCTAAATACACCAAGATAATTCAATTAAAACATCCAAAAGCAACTGATCATCATGTTCATTCATGTAAGATGTGGATTGGCCATATGCGTCATGTATCTTGAACCAAGGTATATGGGTGCCACTGTCTGCTTAGATTGGTAAATTTGGACCACCTTCTATTCCTCCAATTGTCCCTTAACAAGTGACAACGCAAAATCCCATATGTACACAGACAAAATCTATTCTGAATAACTGAAAGTGGCACATCACATTGTAACTCTGCTTGCTAAATGAAAATTTCCTATATTTCATGTCTGCGGGCATGATTGACCCGTATGATGATTTTGCCAGAAATATACGCAGGACCTAATAATCACTACAGGTAAATATGTGTTCCGTGAATATAGGCACCATAGAAGGGAGCTCCAGGGACTGAGAAGACCATTCCAGAACTCATTTGTAGAACTTCATACAAATTCTTTGGTAAACCATGTGGCAAGACCTAAGGTTAATATGAATTGTGACCATATTTATTTAGGATGCAAGGTGCACCAAGGCACAAAGAGATCATGGGGATTATGCACAAGGTCAATGCCTGAGTTAAAGCATGTGCACATTATTTAAAGTTGGATAAATTTATTAATATCTATACTTCATGAGAAAAAATAATAGCCTAAAAATTTATTATTATTTTTTATTTTTATTAAAGTGTGGGACCCATTTAGATCTTGCCCCCAATGAAATTCTGCAATTCTTTGAATTTTTTATTTTTGAAAATAAAAAAGGGGAGGGATACTTGTGCTGTTTCATAGGGATTGCATTTAGGTGGAGCTGGCACATTTATAAAAATAATAATAAAACATTTTCTGGTTCACTCATAAATCGCCCGATTTATGGGCAGCTGCAGCCTCTATAGGTTATGGACTCATTATTCGAATATTACAAATAATCATAAATCATAATCATAAAAATAAAAACCATCATAAATTTCGCTAACATAGGTATTCAATATTTAAATTCTATGGATCAACATCATTCAAAAATTCTAAAATAGACAACAGCAAGAAAACTTTTAATTTGAAAAATAAGAAAGCATAGCAATTTTGACAAAATTTTATAAAAACAGTAAAGAGGGGATGGACAGCATAAACATTGGTTGAGGCGATAAAGCAATAGGAGTCTGGAAGAGTCTAAACTTTATTTGAAATGTTGAAAACTTTTCTTATTAGCCTAGCGAAGGGGCTGTCACCTAGCCATTATCAAGGCATTGGAGGTTTCCCTACTTGCACCATGAGTCTGGGTACAAGTCACTTGGGTGTGACATCAACAGCTATGGTTGCGACATCCTACACTGAAGTCCAAGAAATAATAGGGTGGGCCGCACCAAATCTAGAACAATACTAAAATCAAGTTGTTCCTTTAAAATAGTTTTCTCAGTATGGCCCACATAATGATCTCATCCTTATTCTTTGGTTCCAAAAGCACTAAGTGGTACAACATACTATTATAAATAGCTCCAACAAAGATTGCTGCTAGCCAAACAATTTTCCGTTTAATGATGTTTAATGAGAAGATGCATTCAGGCATTTCCACAAGCATATTAAAGGACATGCAACAGGAAAGTGATGGCTCGTTCTTACATGCAGAGCTCGAATATGAAGAGGACTCTCCACCAAGATCTCCCTAAACAATCTCTTGGCGGTACTCATCTGCCCCATCAGCTCATACGAAAGAGCTTGCAAAAGCCTCCATTCCAGCTCATAAGGCTCCACTTCTATCAGTCTCTCCACGTACTCCACAGCCTCCTTTGTCTTCCCTTTCTTCATCTTCTCATACACAACCACCTTCAAAGCCTCCACATCCCGGGGATTCTTCTCCAACAGCTTCGAGCACAACGTCTCATACTCATCGTCCTCCCCAGTTTGGATCTCTATCTTCTCCTCTACCCCCGCCGCAGAACCAGCTCTCGAGCTGGAGGGAAGCGCAGCAAAAGCAGGCTTGGCTGTGAATCTACCTAGAAAAAGAAACGACCCAAGAAGAAGAACAGCAACCTTTTCTGCAAGCGACTTCAAGGCATCGCTTTGCTTCAGCTGTGGTGATCGGGGTTCGGGAGTTGCGATGCTGGCTACTGGTTTTTGGATGGAAAGAGAATGGGATTGGGAGGATGGACGGAGAAACCGGAATTGCAAGGAATTTAATCTCGGAGGATGGTATTTGCGAGCAGGGAGAGGGAGGAATGCTCGTGCAGAGGCGTTGAAAAGATGGGTTCTGAAAAATAGAGAAGAGGACGAGGAGGGGAGGGTGGGATGGATGGATGATAATGCAGAATCCATGGTTGGAAAATTGGAAATGTTCTGAAAATTAAGACCTTATGCTTGTTTACAGCACCTCATTTGAATTGAGCAGGATTCTGCTCGACTCTTTCACGCAATTCTGGAATCCGGAGCAGAAAGGCCAAGCCAAATGGCCAGAGCTTCTGATAATTGGGTGTTTTTGCAAAATCAAAATTATAGGGTAAATTCTGAAACATTACAAGAAAGGGGGAAATGCAAATTGCTATTTGATTGATTCCGAAGCTTCCGGTCGGAAACCTCAGGCTTCCTCATGTTTATAAGGTTCGAGACTGCGGATATGCCTCCATTTACATAAAACAAAAATCTAATTTTTAAAAGTTTTCATCTTTCAGACTACGAAATTTAACGAAGATTGAAACCAATCATGTACTTGGTATATATTTTTTAAAAATAGTTGGAGTTAAATTAGAGTGTAGAATGGAAAAGGATTATGATCTTATCAGAGAGGAGGTTTTTTTTTTCAAGAAAATATTTTCTCAAATGTATTTCATTTATATACCAAAATTTACATGGCTTGAATTTGTGTATATATATATATATTTTTTTCAAAAATTATTTTTGGGATATTTAAGTCTTCTTGCCCCTTCAAAAAACGTTTATAAAATCATATATATGCGCATATCGAAAATTATAAAATCTGACGTATGAATTAATATGCTTGAAAAATATTTTCATGAAAAAATTAAAAATAAATATATAAATTAAGTCAGACCAATATAAACTTATTTTAGCTGGGGCTAAAAAGATAATACTCGTTGTCAATGGGGAGTGATTAAGAACTACCCGCTGCACCGTAATCACCATTCTATAACCCGTTAACGTTTTTTTATATTTACAAAATTTGTAAGTGCGGCAATTCTATACAATATTTATAAGCGGCCCCAAAAAATATAATTTTATATTTATTTTTTTATAAATGTGTGCATTTCTCCTAGATCTTACCTCATTTATTCAATGCTTTTGAAAATTTCTTATTTTCAAGAATAAAAATACTAAATCAATTTTGAAATTTGTCAAACTTCACATGGGCCAGATTTAGATAGGGCCCATGCCGCATATCTAAAATGAATAATTTATAGAAAATTTTCAAATTTTAAAGTTACTCTCATTAATCTCCACATTGCATGCGGAAATATTTTCAAATGGTCATTATCTACGTAAGAACACTACCGAAATCATTTCTAAACTAATATTTTTGGTTAAACAGGTAACTTTTATTTTTTTAAAAGAGTAAGAGCCTATTCCAAAGGATACAAGATAATTTTAGCTTATTTTAACAGCATGATTACAAATACAACTTTTATAAAAAGTGTGATTGCTGACTTTGTAATTTAAAAAACATCTTAAATCGTATTTTAGTGATTGGCGTAAAAGATTAAAGTGCTTATAAACCAAAAAGAACAAATGAAGTATTTTTAGTAAATACCATATCGATGCTTAGGAATATTTTACTAATAAAACAAGTTTCTTATATATCATTAAAATAAATAAATTATTATTGAAACTGTATAAAGACTATTTTAATAAATATTAAATCTTATAAATCAATAGATAAATATTCATATCTCTCTTATTTTTAAAAAAGGCAAATCGGTGAACACTTTCTCTCTATGCCCTCCGACGACACTGGACATATCGAGGATTAGGAGGGAGGGAGAACAAGGCCACCGAATTCATTCTAAAAGCATCATTTACAAAGTTGGTACACTGGGAGAGATGGACTGCGATCGTATGCACCAGGGTGCACTGAGCCTCAATGCACTCGGGTGTGCTACACCTATTTTTTTTCTAAATTTTTCATGAAGCTGTTAATCTAGGTGTATTTAACATATGTATCAATTCTTACCATTTTTGGAGACTTTTAGATATATTTTTTAGATTTTTAAAAATCAGTGGTATTTAAAAATTACTAAAATGCCACTGATTTTTAAAAATCGAAAAAAATATCTAAAAATCTCCAAAATTGGTAAAAATTGATATATATGTTAAATACACTTATATTAACCGTTTTGTAAAAAAAATTCAAAAAAAAATAAAAAAAAATAGTTGTATGCAAACCTCAATGCACCCGGGTGCATACAACTGCAGCCCAGGAGAGATACCCTCAAAAACAATTCTCATTACAGTTGCGTCTGAGGGCTGAATTTTTTTTATTTTTTATTTTACTGCGGGCCACATGGTAGTCGGAAAAATATAAAAATGCTACTATGTTTAAAAATAAAAAAATTTTAAAAAAAATTAAATGGTGAAATTTTGTTTATTAATTAAATACATATAACTTTACATGTCCATGATATAAACTGAAATTTTTTTAAAAAATATGTTTTTTAGCCGCTGCCCCATGCACCCGGCAATAAAAAATAAGGATGCAACTCAGGTCAGTTTGGTTTAGGTAGTAGTCTACATTATCCATAACCTATTTTTAAAAAACATATCCTCCCCACTTATAGGGTTAACTCCTACTGTATCCTACCCTACCCATTACATATAGGATCGGTTCCGATTCCAGTTGCAAATTGGTTTCTACAATAGCCCATGACGACATGTGAAAAAAATACTTTTTGAATTGTTTTAAATAATATAAAGCAATACTCATTTATATTTTAAATTTTATACTTTATAATTAATTTCATTTTGTTATTGTTTACATTTATTTTCATATTTTTCATAGCTTCATCATTCATATTAATAATCACATTAACATCATCATCCATATTGATAATTATATTAACATTATTATCCGCATTCATGTTATGATTATCCATCACTACAAATACAAACCATATACAATTTATAAAATAAATAAATCAATCAATCAAATGAATAATAATTTATTGGTGAATGGAGGATAAAAATTATTATATATTTATTTATATACACATATTTATAGTTATTTACATATTAGAATACTCACGTGGGTACCCATTTAGGTCGTTCCGGGTAACCAGCTTGTATACTCTACATTTACCTTATTTAGAGATTGGATAATGTGAAACCCGCAATCTTAGAATAACACATACATTTTCGTACTGATTTTTATGATAAATAAAATTCATGAAATATATTATATTTGCAAATGTGTGTATTAGAGGTTAAAATAATGCAACCCACGTGAATAGTGCACGTGAATAGTAATCGGAGATTAAGACACGTGATTAAGAGTTAATCATTTGGATTAACTTAATCACAAAAAGACAAAATAGAGATTTAATCACTATAGGACGAAATAGCAATTCTTTTGCATATTTTAATCCAATTTCGGATTTTTATGGAAAATTAAAGAAAAATTCATAAATTGCAATCCGGGCATCGGATATCAATGAAATTTTTTATGAATAGTTAAAAATTCATGATGACCATGATAAATGGGTTAAGATGTGATAAAAAACACAAATCAAGGGTTAAGATGAAACGTCAAAAGGAGATAAAAAAGGTAGCTTAACTTTTAATAAATTCTACTTTTGACTTTTTAATAAAATAAATAATAAAAAATAAAAAAATTAAATAAAAGGCAGCTGCAGCAGGGGGCGTGGCAGGGGGGTAGATGGAAAAATTTGACCAAATCAATGGTCCATGATCATCATCATCATCAACCAACGGCTAGGATTTATTTAGCCTAAATTAATAAATTTTAAAAATCAAAAAAATCAAGGAAAATAGGGCTGCATAGGGTGGGCAAGATCAGGCCTAGGGTGGCAGATCTTGGCTCAATGTATTTTTCAAAATTATAAAAGAATACATTTTTATAATTAAATACCTCAAGCTAGGGGGGTAAAATCCAATTTTTTGAAAGATCAAGCCCTATAAATAGGGCAGCAGGGGGGACATCCAAGGCATCATTTCTCCTAGCTCCACTTGAGAAATCCCAGCTCTCAAACCCTCTCACACGTCCAAGGAAGAAGAGAAAGTTAGAGAGAAAAAGTGTGAGAAAAAGTAGGATATCTCCACTTCGGGTAAGTGATTTCTACCCAAATTTCTATTGGATGTTAAGTATGATAAAATCATACTTAGATAATGCCTAAGCATGAGAAAATGAGTATAGATATAATGATTAATCAGAATTATGCCAAAATATCAAAAATTTGGAGCAAAGATAGAGCATTTGGGAAGATAGCATATGATATGTGTAAATAATGCTCCAAAAATGATAAATGATGATTTGGGATGTATAATTATGATAAATATGATGTTGGAATGATGACATATTAATTTCATGATTTTTGGAACTAAGGATTATGCTTAAGTGAATTTATGTTGATTTTTAGTATATGGAGAAAGTGATTTACTTAGCCAAGTAAATAATGATAAATTTAAAATTTATGAATTTTTCCATGATATACTAAGCATAAGTTATGTCATGATATTTTTTTTTTTTAGAAAAAATGTCAATTTTTGGAACCCATAAACAGTAACCCCAGATGAACGGTAACTGCTACAGTAATTTGCCACAGCAAAAAAGCGTGATTTGAGAAAATTTGAGATTTATTTTTATATTTTATAAGAATATATGGATGGAATTTTTAAAAGATTTATAGATAAAAATCCATATAAAGAAATAATGACCAAGTATTTTTAAGGTTAACCTCTATAAGAAATTATGGAGAAAAATAAAGTTATAAATGAATATAACATATGTATAATAAAGTATGTATATCCTTTTCACTTGTATAAGAAAAGAAAAGGAAAAGATAAAGGAGTCAGATTAAAGCAAAGGAAAGGAAAGCAACCAAACTTTTTAAAAATGATTTTATATTGCAACCATGGAATATTTCAGAATTGCTTTATCATAAGCAAATCTATATGGAAGTAAAGAAAAATGTTGAGATATGTGGAAATTGCTTTATCATAAGCAAATCCTTATGAAAATAAGAAAAAATGTGGAAATGGTTGCATTATAATGGAAAAGGAAAATTTTGATTTCCAAATAATATTTGGTTTTATCGAATGAATTTAAAATGATTTATTAAAATCTTTTGAAACGGATTTAAGGAAGGCCAACCGATAATCGATTTGAATGAAGATTTTTAAGGTAATGACCAAAGGATCATACAAGCTTACCTTCATATAGAAGTAACTCATGTGTCATGTGGACAAAGAATATGATACCATATAAAAAAATGAATAATGCATTGGTATATCCTTTGTTCATGAAAAACTCAGAAATAGGAAGAAAAGCGTTTGCAAAATCTTTTATCTTTAGATATTAAAATGTTTTTGAAATTATTTTACCCCTCAAAAATTATTAAAAAAAAACATTCTAGCAAAATTTTGAAATTACTATTTCTCAAATATTTCCTTCAAATATTTTAAATGATTTAGAAATGTGTTATTTAAATATTTTCAAAATTATTAAGGTTGGTCGTCCTTACAAAATATTTTTATTAACTTGTTAACTTGGGCTGTGCTAAGTTTTCAAGTTAGAAAAGGGAATACAGGCTGAGGTCTGTACTATTTTGAAATGACATGCTAGCATCAAATTTTGAAAAGGAAAAGTCACAGACTAGGGTCTGTGGAGTTTTATAAAAATCATACTAGCATATGAATATGGAGAAAGGAATGTGCACATGAGTTATTTACTAAGTCTACTGTAGAGGATATGCAGACCGGACGCGGTTGCAAGATGGGCCCCCTTTACATAGGCCAAGTCGATCCAAAAAGGCGAAATGCCGGCGGCGCCCTCCCTGAAATGGGAGATGGACATGGATAACTGTCTGGCTCACGAGTTATCAATTGAAATAGTTTCTCTCCTAAGGAGGAAAGGGTGATCACTTGGTAAGTGTCACCTACCAGATGGACAGAAACATAATGAATGGTGCATATGCTTGTTTTGAAAAGGTTTTATGGAAAATGATTTAAGGACATGAGAATGTCCTTGGAGAAAGAAAGTTTTATGGAAAATATCTTAGGACATAAAATATGTCCATACAGGTAAAGTTTTACAAGCATATGTTTTTGGTATGAAATATGAAAGGTTTTATGAAAAGGTTTCCACTGATTGACAGTAGATCACTTGATAAGTGTCTACTATTGAATAGGAGAAATGCATTTAAATGGAAAAATGCTTGCTTACTGAGTTTCGACTCACGTTTTGCTTTTCAAATCATAGACAGGTACAGCACAGGCCAGGAAGGAAAGGAAAAAGAAGGTATGAAGAAAATTTTATGATATGCTGGTCTGTATATGGTATAAATGAACATATGGTAAGGAGTTTTCAAATTATGTATGTATAAAATGACTAGATTAAAATAACCTATATTGTACAAAAATAAGTATGAATGTGATCAATTATAATTGAAATTTGATGATAAGTATGTGCCTCCATGTGATAAAAGAAAAAAAAATTAGACGAGATCCAATTAAGAACTCGCCGCGTGATCAGGGCAACAATCTTGATTCACACTTACCAATCGACAAGATCTTGGAGTAAGGACAAATGTGACGCCTTGATGCGAGGCGTCACAGATAATGATTTCCGCCTTATCTATACTTATGGGAAAATTTTTCTACCCTACCATATCTAATTTAAGGTTGGTTAGTGAGGACCCAAGGTACCCTATCCAATTCGCCAACTTCATAAAAAAAAAAAAAACAAACAAACAAACAGCCCGCGTTAAATATTACATACCTTGCCAATACACGTGCCACTTGATTCCCGCTTCTTAGTACATGCAATCGCCGCCCCTGTTGATTTATCTTCATAGGTTTTGTAACGTACCGGTCCAGAAAAGTGATCCCGGACCGTGTATTAAATGCAATTTCCCAAGATCAATCACACATTTATGAAAAAATTAATTATTATAATTTTATAAAATTTTAAAATTCTACTTCCACTAGTCATGTTCCCATTATTACATCAAAGCACAAAGAAAAGAAATTTTACAAGTCGCATTCTCAATACATGCCTTTGAAATAAATAAATAAAATTAAATATTCTTGAAAATCTTCACGTAAATCCAAAATGCTAATGTCCCACTTGATTTGGTACACCTGTAAAAATAATGGGTTAGTCTCAATCATGACCAGCAAGTAGAAAATTATTTGAAAATGGATAATGACCCAATTAAAACTTAATTAAATAATAAAATAATTATTTAATTTAATATCTTAAAAATTAGGCCTCAAACGCAAAATCAAACCCTTCCGTTGAGTCTAGAAGCATCAACAACATAGAAATAGACTATTTGATCATTCAAATTGGAGTTCAAATAAATAAATCGTAACAAAATAGAATGAACGGCCCATGTTAAGCCACATCATCATAGCCTTTACTGCAGGTGGCCCCTATCAGGACCTCTCTTACTTAGCACTTATTGCTGTAATGGTTACCCATCAATTTCTGAAAATACCTGAACATTAGAAGCATAAAAAAATGTATTAAATGAATTAAAACATCAAAAGCAACGAAAAAAACTTCGCTGCAAATACCCGATTCATCTCCTGGCCGAATTCTCTCTGACACAATTCCCTTTTTTTTTTCCTGCAATAATTTGGTTTCGACGCTGTATATATTCCTTTCTTCCTGGGAGTCCGAACTTTGACTTACGCATATATGTATTCTTATATATACCGCAAGTAACCCATATAATTAACACATAATTTCAATATTCATATATACTGCATACTAACATATAATAAAATTTAAATATGTCAAGCATAGCACAAAAATTATAACATGCTTATACATAAATAATTACAACATTGAACTAAAATCAATTTTCACATAAAATCCCACTTGCCTTTAAAGAAAATAAATTTTCTCCTTCCGCCACTTTACCTCTCAAACCTTCTTACCAACATCCCCATCTATTAAGTCTCTAACCCAATTTATAGAAGTCTCGCAGCTTTTAAGGGATAGGAAGATAGGAATAAGATAAATTTTATTTTAAAAATAGATTCTATCTTAACAAATCTTATCTATGATAATTCTTATCTCATCATATCTTATCCCGTGGAGATAAGATTTGTTTCAAAATTAAATTCTATCTTAACCACCCTATCTAGGAGAGTTCTTATCTCATCCTATCTTATCCTATGGGGCTCACATGTCTAGAGAGGCAACAATGCAAAAATTAATTATTATTATTTTTTAATATTTTACATTCTCCCACCTTATAAAGTTTCGTCCTCGAAACTTACAATAGTCATGATAGATTTTGAAACAATTCCGGGCAGATTCTACGAATATCGTCCTCTAGCTCCCACGTTGCTTCCCGCTCACCGTGGTTGCTCCATTGCACTAGAACATGCCGAATTGTCATCCTCTTTAACTGCTTCTCGCGACTATCCAAGATTCGAATAGGACGTTCCGGATGAGTTAAATCTTCCTCGATCTCATATTATTCGGTTGACAAAATATGCGTCGAATCGGCCACATACTTTCTTAACTGTGAGATATGGAATACATTATGAACACTTGCTAGCGAAGGAGGCAATGCTAGCCGATAGGCAACATCGCCTATAATTTTTAATATCTCAAAAGGTCCGATATATCGAGGAGATAATTTGCCTTTCACTCCAAAACGAGTCACACCTTTGGTGGAAAAGACTTTTAAGAAGACTAACTCGTCTACTGTAAATTGTAGGTCTCTTCGTCTGCCATCAGCATACTTTTTCTGACGATCTTGCGCTGCTTCTAACCGTCGTCTAATAATTCGAGCCACATCAGCAGCTTGCTGAACTAAGGCTGGAGCTAAAAATTGTCGCGTACCAATTTATTCCCAATAGACAGGCGTTTGACACCTTTTTCCATACAGACCTTCAAACGGAGCCATACCAATACTAGCCTGATAACTATTGTTATAGGCAAATTCAACCAAAGACAAATGCTCATCCCATGAACCAGGAAAATCTAAGGCACAAGCTCTCAATAAATCTTCTAAAATTTGTATAGTTCTTTCAGACTGACCATCCGTCTGTGGGTGATATGCGGTGCTTAACCGTAACTCTGTTCCCATGCATGTTTGTAATTTTGGCCAGAAATCGAAAATAAACCGTCGATCTCTGTCTGACACAATGTAAACAGGGACACCATGTAAATGAACAATCTCCCGCAGGTACAGATCTGCCATTTGATCCATTCTAAAGGTCATGCGATAGGGCAAGAAGTGAGCAGATTTAATAAGTCTGTCCACCACTACCCATACAGCATCACAACGAGCTTGCGTCCTAGGGAGAACCGTCACAAAGTTCATGGTAATATGCTCCCATTTCCACTCTGGTATTTCTAAAGGTTGCAACAATCCGGCTTGTCTTTTTTGTTCAACTTTGACCTGCTGACATACTAAGCACTGAGACACAAATTTGGCACACTCGACACGCAGCCTTTTCCACCAGAAATTTTGTCTCAAATCTTTGTACATCTTGGTACTACCAGGATGCATAGCAAATTTAGACTGATGGGCTTCCTCTAAAATTTCTCGTCGTAGCTTATCATCTCTAGGCACAACTAACCTTCCCCGGAAAAGTAGTGTACCATCAGGACTGCAACTGAAATCCAAGGGATCTCCATTCTTTAACTTCTCTAAAACACGAAGAATAAGTTTATCTTGTTTCTGAGCTTGCTTTATCCAATCAATCAGTGTTGACTGAATTTGCAAAGCACTTATTCTTCGAATTTCTCATGGAGTTACCACTTCTAACTGCAAGGATTGAATTTCTCTTATTAGAGCCAATTGTTGAGTATCCAAACTGCAGTACAGAATTTACAACTTAGAGCATCAGCTACCACATTTGCTTTACCGGGGTGATATTGAATACTAATGTCATAGTCTTTTAGTAACTCCAACCATCTTCTCTGTCGGAGGTTCAACTCTTTTTGAGAGAAAATGTACTTCAGGCTTTATGGTCTGTAAAGATTTCGGTTTTCTCACCATACAAGTAGTGTCGCCATATTTTTAAAGCAAACACCACTGCGGCTAATTCCAGGTCATGGATAGGGTAATTTTGTTCATAAGGTCTTAACTGCCTAGATGCATAGGCAATTACCCTACCTCGCTGCATAAGTACACAACCGAGACTTTTTCTAGATGCATCACTGTACACCACATAGTTTTCGCCAATGATCGGCAAGGCTAAAATCGGCGCTGAAGTTAAGCGACTCTTCAATTCTTTGAAACTTTTCTCACAAGCATCTGATCAGATAAATTTAGTATTTTTGTGGGTTAACCTAGTAAGTGGTACTGCTATGCTTGAGAAATTTTCTACGAATTTTCGATAATACCCTGCCATACCCAGAAAATTTCTAACCTCAGTTACAGTAATCGGTCTACCCCAATTGGTTATAGCTTCTATCTTCTTTGGGTCTACTGATACACCATCATTACTAACCACATGACCTAAGAAGGTCACACTATCCATCCAAAACTCACATTTCTTGAGTTTAGCATACAACTTATGTTCTCTTATGGTCTGTAGTACTTCTCTTAGATGGCCAACATGTTATGTCTCTCCTCTCGAATACACTAGAATATCATCAATAAATACCACAACACACTTATCTAAGAACTGTCGAAATACCCTGTTCATAAGGTCCATAAATGCTGCCGGGGCATTGGTTACTCCGAATGGCATCACTAAAAATTCGTAATGACCATACCGGGTTCTAAAAGCTGTCTTAGATATATCTTCATCACGAACTTTCAACTAATGATATCCTGACCGTAGATCTATTTTGGAGAAGACCGATGCACTTTGCAATTGATCAAAGAGATCATCAACTCGGGGAAGTGGATATTTGTTCTTTATTGTTACCTTATTAAGCTCTCTGTAATCGATGCACAGCCTCATACTGCCATCTTTTTTCTTTACAAAAAGCACAGGTGCTCCCCAAGGTGATTTACTAGGTCGAATAAACCCTAAATCGAGAAGCTCTTGCAACTGTATTTTTAATTCTTTCAACTCTGCAGGAGTCATTCGATAATGAGCTTTTGAAATTGGAGTAGTACCGGGCATCAATTCTATGATGAAATCAATTTCTCTTTCTATGGGTACTCCCGGCAACTCTTTTGGAAACATATCCAGAAATTCATGAACAACCGGAATGTCTTCCAACTTAACCTCTTTTTCTTCTATTGCTAGAACTGATATAAGACATCCTTGCCAACCCTTTCTAAGAAGTTTTCTAGGTGAGGTACTATCAATTGACTTCCCTTAAAATCAATACTTTGTTTATCGAATCCTCTTAAGCTGACACGACGCTCACGAGGGTAAATTCCATGTACCCACTTAGCTAACCAATTCATTCCCAAAATAACATCTAGATCTTTCATAGGTATGATTAAAAGATCTACTGGGATGGTCAAACTTTCAATTTCTAGGGTACACGCCATACAAGCATGTCTAATCAATAAAATACCCCCAACAGGTGATGTGACTCGGACATCCCAAGTTAACTCAGTGACTTTCAATTTATGCTCTTGCATGAACTTTTCGGATATAAAAGAACTATCGCACCTGTGTCAAATAATACTCGAGCAAAAATACCACAGAGACGAATAATACTTGCCACTGTCTCCGCCGGTGCTTGGGTTTGCTCGAGTATTAGGGCACGGACTTATGCTTGAGCTGGTAAAATTGGCTATCGTCCACCACCACCTTGGTATTGTTGTCCTACTGGTCTACCAACTGGACAATTTTGCCCCTGCCGTTGTGGTTGTCCAACATTTCTGGCTATTGGACAATCCTTAATGATATGACCAGGTTGTCCGCAGTTGTAGCACACGAAGCCCACGACACAATTTGATGGTCGATGACCAGTCTTTCCGCACTTGAAGCATTTGCAAAGTCCAGTATGAAACTTTCCACATCTGTTGCACTTAGGAACTTTTTTCTTCTTTTGAAGTCCTCTATTCTTTCCACTTCCCTCGACTCTAGTTTGCCCCGAAGAAGACTGTCTGATCTGCTTCTTTACCGAATTATTTTTTACTGGTGATCGTTCCCTTTTCAGGTAACGCCGATCAAGTTCAGCGGTATCACTCTCAACTAAGAGAGCAATATCAACTGCATCACCATAGGTTTTATTGCGGCAAAGTATTACTCGATCGCGTATACCCTCAGCAAGACCATCATCAAACTTGCAGATCTGACTATATTCTTCTCATTCTGAGCTTGGAGCAAACCGAAGCAGAGAGTTAAACTTTGTTTCATACTCGGCCACCGTCATAGTGTCTTGCTTCAATTCAGCAAACTCTCGGGCCTTCGAAATTTTAACAGAAGATGGAAAGAATTTAGCAAAAAAGGATTTCTTAAATTTATCCCAAGTTACATTTTCTTTTCTACTGTTGAAGACACATTGTTGTGTCTTCCACCATCGATAGGCCTCTCCACCGAGTTTGAACGGAGCAAATAAAACTTTCTGTCGGTCGTCACAACCCAGAAAGTCAAAAATCTTTTCCATCGCCTCAATCCAATGCTCGGCAGCTAAACAATCACCACTAGCAAAGGATTGGGGTTTTTAACGATGGAATGTATCAGCATCTCGTCGATCCATTTCTCGTTGTTCGGGACAACCTGTGGTTGCAATATTCAGACTTTCTACAACTATTCCTTGAGCTTTATCACTAGCTCCTCTGTTTGCCTAGTTCGAGACCTCCCTTTCTTCTTGCCTACCAAATTTCGATTTTTCTTCTAAAACCCGAGCATCAAGGTTTTGATCCGGCCCTTCTCTCTGACTCCCATGCATACTAGCAGTCGACTGATGTTCATTATGCCCGTGGTGACGGTGCCCTTGGTTTCTTAGCACTGCTGATGATTGTTGTTGAACAATCTGTTCTAGCTGTGCTTGCATCCGTTCCCACTGACGAAAAGCCTCTGTTTGAAACACTGCAAAGGTTTGCTCTTGTTCATTCAGACGCTGCTCAAGCATGTTAGTTCTAGTCGGAGATTCAACTAGAGCTTTATCCTTCCTTCTACTGGGCCTTTTTCTAGGCTCAGCTTTTGGTTGGTCCTTAGCCTGCTTCTTTCGCAGTTTTTTACTAGGATATTGCTCTGGGTGACCAGTTTGGGCATTCAGATCATCGAAATTACTTTTCATTCTGGCATAGAAGAGAAATATGGTCTCAATAAATATTCTTAAGCAAACAGAAACAATCGTAACTTAAAAAAATATATATTACAACCTAATTTGCATATTTGCTAAAAGGACAATTTTCCTTGAGGTGGTCAGAGGAATGACACAGGAAACAAACTCGGCTACCATATGGACATGCCTTAGCTGTATGTCCATTGGTACCACAAAAATAACACACTAACTCAGTTAAAATGGGTCGTTGGTTATAAAAAGTCCTTGGTTCCTTTCTGGTGTAGGCTTCCTTAGATTCGACTCTAGTCTGCACGTCTTGACCCTATGACCGCATAGAGGGTAACTTGTGAGTAGCCTGAGAAGGTACTTCCTGGGTCTCTACCTTAGTATAGACAGGATCTGTGCTGGGTCCTTGAACAGGAGAAACTTCCTTCTGTAGCTCTGTACTAGGTTTAACCGTTACCTTTGGCTTGGGTATAGCAAGGAACTCACCCATAGCCTTAGGTATATCAGCAGCCTTAGGTACATCCACCTCTTTGGGCACATCCACAGCCTTGGGTACATCCACTACCTTGGGCACATCCACAGCTTTAGGTACATTAGCAGCTTCAAACTCATCAATAGCCTTGGGCAGATCCTTAGCTTTGAGTACATTAGCGGCTTTGAACTCATCCATGGCATTGGGTATATCAGTAGTTTTGAACTCATCCAGGGCTTTGGGTATGTTAATAGGTGTTATCTTAGGCTTTGTAACAGCAACCTTAGTCCGTATAGAAGGTTTCCTTAAAGTTGAAGGACCATCCTGTTTTAGGGTTCCAGCCATCCGAGGTAGGGATACAGCCTTCTTAGATGTAGGTACAGCCTGGGTTTCAACTTTTCTTTTCTTAGGCTTCTCATCCTCTATGGGTTTTTGGGTACGCAGCCTTTTACTTTTATCAGTCAGGGTTTCATTATCTAGATCAATTTCTGGGTTAGTCATTAATTAGGTCACTGGTTTCTTACCCTTCTCCCTGTTTAGATTTCTAACCCGAGGTTTAACAGGTATAGGTGGGGTGGCAGCATCTACAGCCTCTAGAATCCTATCCAGCTTTTTATTTAGGGCTTGGTACTGTAAATAGGATTCCTTTCTCCAGGTTAGAACCTATTTTTCTAGAGCACTTAACCTTTCATGGGTAGTAGAGAGAGTCTTTCCTTGGGTTTTAGGAGTAGGGTATACTGATGCACCCGAACTGACCATTTTCTTGACTCAAAAAGAAAACATAGGGTTAGATTTGCAAATCCATTTCAAAATTCTTTTAAAAAAAAAAATTATTATAATAATTAATAAGCCATATTTTATATGTGTGACCGCTTTGATACCATCTGTAACGTATCGGTCCAGAAAAGTGATCCCAGACCGTGTATTAAATGCAATTTTCCAAGATCAATCACACATTTATGAAAAAATTAATTATTATAATTTTATAAAATTTTAAAATTCTACTTCCACTAGTCATGTTCCCATTATTACATCAAAGCACAAAGAAAAGAAATTTTACAAGTCTCATTCTCAATACATGCCTTTGAAATAAATAAATAAAATTAAATATTCTTGAAAATCTTCACGAAAATAAAAAATACTAGTGTCCCACTTGATTTGGTACACCTGTAAAAATAATGGGTTAGTCTCAATCATGACCAGCAAGTAGAAAATTATTTGAAAATGGATAATGGCCCAATTAAAACTTAATTAAATAATAAAATAATTATTTAATTTAATATCTTAAAAATTAGGCCTCAAACGCAAAATCAAACCCTTCCGTTGAGTCCAGAAGCATCAACAACATAGAAATAGACTATTTGATCATTCAAATTGGAATTCAAATAAATAAATCATAACAAAATAGAATGAACGGCCCACGTTAAGCCACATCATCATAGCCTTTACTGCAGGTGGCCCCTATCAGGACCTCTCTTACTTAGCACTTATTGCTGTAATGGTTACCCATCAATTTCTGAAAATACCTGAACATTAGAAGCATAAAAAAATGTATTAAATGAATTAAAACATCAAAAGCAACGAAAAAAACTTCGCTGCAAATACCCGATTCATCTCCTGGCCGAATTCTCTCTGACACAATTCCCTTTTTTTTCCTGCAGTAATTTGGTTTCGGTGCTGTATATATTCCTTTCTTCCTGGGAGTCCGAACTTTGACTTACGCATATATGTATTCTTATATATACCGCAAGTAACCCATATAATTAACATATAATTTCAATATTCATATATACTGCATACTAAGTTTACATCAATGCATTTATAAAAATAAAATGCATAATAAAATATAACAATCTTAATACATTTTTTTTAGGCATAAAGTTCGAACATATAATAAAATTTAAATATGCCAAGCATAGCACAAAAATTATAACATGCTTATACATAAATAATTACAACATTGATCTAAAATCAATTTTTACATAAAATCCCACTTGCCTTTGAAGAAAATAAATTTTCTCCTTCCGCCACTTTACCTCTCAAACCTTCTTACCAACATCCCCATCTATCAAGTCTCCATCCCAATTTATAGAAGTCTCGCAGCTTTTAAGGGATAGGAAGATAGGAATAAGATAAATTTTATTTTAAAAATAGATTCTATCTTAACAAATCTTATCTATGATAATTCTTATCTCATCATATCTTATCCCGTGGAGATAAGATTTGTTTCAAAATTAAATTCTATCTTAACTACCCTATCTAGGAGAGTTCTTATCTCATCCTATCTTATCCTATGGGGCCCACATGTCTAGAGAGGCAACAATGCAAAAATTAATTATTATATTTTTTCAATATTTTACAGGTTTTAATCTCTTCAACCATAAACCGGAGATTTGAGACAGTAAAATTCATCACTCTCAAGCAGTTGACAAATAATATATTAGAAAGTCACTTTCAACATAAATGTTCTTTAAACATTACATAAAAAAATCTAAATCTTAAAAAATTTCAAATGACTTTTAAAATAAATTTATACTTTTTTATGTAATGTAGCCATTTTACAGTAACTATATGCATAAAATTTTCAATTAGAAAATGATGTTCTAATAAAATAAATAACAACTACTTTATGTAATGACATAAATCACCTTCTTTATATTGTTATAATGTAATTGTATAGAGAAGGAATTTAGTAAAAAGATGGGGTTACCTGGAAAAACATTGAGGCCCCATATATTATTATTAATTTAAAATTTATTAATAGTTAAAAAATAGAAAATTTTATATTATCTATGTTTGTCTTAATTAAGCTAAAGAGAAAATCTTATATTGTTAACACTCATTTAAAAATTAATATGTAAAGAATATATTTTATTTTATTTATATAATTATTAAAACTACAATATAAGAATTTAATTTTTTGAGGAGCACAACCTGATATGCCAATTTTTAAACTAACGGATATTTTAATGCAATTTTTATGTAATTTTTGAATAGAAAGAAATTAAAAATATATGCACATTTTTATAATGCATGTGTTCTGTTTAAGCATGTAATCTGCTAGATTTTCTATTTCGATATGAAATCTTTTTTTCTAAAAGATAATGTTTATCTTATGGATTTCAGATTCCTTGAAGGATACAAGAATTTGGTAAGAACAGAAATAGAAATGCGTGAGGGATAAGATGTGATAGAGTTTTAGAATTTTAGTGAATTTTCTAGAGTTATTTTTGTATTTTAATTTATATCATTTGTGATTAGCTTTGCGATGTGGAAGAACTTGAAATTATAGCTCTCATACATTTAAGTGTATAATATAGGATTTGCATAATAAACATGTAAATTTCATATTTTTAAATGAAAAATAATCCTGTCAATCTGGGCTTACTTAGCCCATTTCAAAAAATTTAGTTTATTTTTTTTTATTTTTTACTTCATACACTTTTTTTCTAAACATATTTAATATATAAACCAAGTTTTACCATTTGTAATATATGTATATATTTTTTAGATTTTTAACACAAGGGTACTTTAGCTATTTTTAATGGTTGAAAATGGCTAAAATACTCCTATGATATTAAAAAATAGTAAAACTTGATTTATATGTTAAATATATTTATATTAATAAGTTTATTGAGAAAAAAGAAAAAATATTTGTTAAAATAAATTTTTTGAGATGTGCTACGGGCCTAAAATAATAAATAGTGGATTCTACCGCATGGCTAGATTAGCGGCGTCCACACCATCATTGTTGGTCCCGTGCGCTCGGTGCCATTCGGATCAGGCATTTCAAGGCAACCAATGGATCATGAGAAAAAATTGCAGCATTGATGTCGTGTTGTTATGGACTAATAAGCATTAAAATATTAACTTGGACTTCATTAAATTAATAAAAGTACCTATTTTGATAAAAGGAGACATTGCTGCAAATAATAATTATAATAATAATAATCTAATCATATCAGCATGGACAATATAAATCTTGCGAACATCAGACGCGTACAAGTTTATTATATCGTTAATACCGTTTTTGGATAATCATAAAGCATGAAACAAATCCTGCCAAATTCGGTATCTATCTAATCATATCAGCATGGACAGTATAAATCTTGCCACCATCAAATGTGTAGAAATTTATTATACCGTTAATACCTTTTTTTAATTTTATATTTATCTAAAGTACAATAAAGTACCTTCACAGTCCTCATACTATTGAAGACCTTTTATAACCTTCACACAATATAGGGATATTTTGTAAATACCCCAGCCCACGAGGAATCTATAATACCCCCACTGTTCAAGGGGGAAATTAAAATTCATCCACTGGAGCAGTAAGGAATTAAAACACAAACGTGTAACTTCAGTGTCACTATCCATGACCATGGAGGTACTGCCGCCGCTGGCTTTATTTCCTTCTTTTCATAATCATAAAACATGAAACAAATTTAGAATGTAAATCAACATCATTGAAAGGGGTATATGATCCATGCCACACGTCAGCATTTGGTGTAATCTGATGAATAATGGATCAAATCTATTTATGAACGATAACATACTTGATGAAATCTGAACCTAAGATTGGCCACCATTGACCAAATTCTAGAAAAGGTCTTGATTGTGTCCTGATGCAGTAAGGTAGAATAATTACCTATGTGTCTAGACAGTTAAGACCGTACAAACAAAATTATCCTACCCATGACCTAGAGTTAGCTGCAGTAGTGTTTGCTTTTAAAACTATGACGTCACTACTTGTACGGTGAAAAAATAAAAATTTTTACAAACCATAAGAGTCCGAAGTACATTTTCTCTCAAAAAGAGTTCAACCTACAGCAGAGAAGATGGTTAGAGTTACTAAAAAACTATGATAATAGTATTCAGTATCACCCCGATAAAGCGAATGTTGTAGCTAATGCTCTAAGTTGTAAGTCGTGTGCTGCAATTTGGATTACTCGACAGTTGCCCCTGATACGAGAAACTCAATCCTTGCAGTTAGAAGTAGTAATTCAAGGAAAAATTTAAAAAATAAGTACTTTGCAAATTCAATTAACACTGATTGATCAGATAAAGCAAGATTAGAAGTAGAACAAACTTGTTCTTCATATTTTAAAGAAGTTGAAAAGTCGAAAATTCTCTAATTTCTGTTGCAGTTCTGATGATACTCTATTTTTTCGAAGAAAATTAGTTGTGCCTAAAGATGATATGTTGCAACGAGAAATTTTAAAAGAAGCCCATCAGTCATAATTTTCTGTGCATCCTAGCAATTGTTCGCAATCTAACCGCAAGTGCACGAGTCGTAGATTGTAGTATATAAATTATCGATCCACAGAGAATTCGAGACTATAAAATTTTGCTTTTAAATGCTTTCGTGTCGGATATGGAGAAAATTTAGCAAATAAAATAAGGAAAATGGGAGGAAATATAGTAAATAAAAAAAAGAAAATAAACAAAATGAGTAGAGAAAATTAGAGTGCGAGTATCTAGAGTCTAGGATTTCACATGCGTATTTCGCAACGGGTAGTGGTATAATTATTTAATATGGATATTGTTTGTTAAAGGAGAACAAATCCTAATTTATCCTTGCACCTTCTCTCGAAACCTACAAGGTGTACCCTAATTTTCTTAACCACCTATTCTCATGGGATTAAGTTAATTAGAATCCATTAAGTTCTGTAGTTTGTTCATGTAATTCCTCAAAGTTATCATGCCTATTCTCATGGTCTTAGATGGAAGGTTTAATATCTTGATTTTTCGTATATTAGATTTCCACCTCTCGGTTCCATCATCTAATATATGAAATCATGCCAAAGTACGGGCCTATGTACAAAGCAAACATAAAAATTACAAGATATTAAATTAACAACAACATCCATAATAAATGAATTAAAAATCCACACCACATTGCATTGTACGCATGCTACATCCTAAACCCTAGATTTAAGGTTTAGTCAAACATGTTTAAGTTCAAAATAAAAATAAAATTACAATCCATCTTAAACAAGATAATTAAAATTAAAAAGGGGAAAAGATAGAAAACTTATTGGTTTGAAGCCCCGATGGTATGTCGGCCGCTCCACGCAACTTGTCAGTCCGTCTTTTTCTCGTGCTTTCCACCTTGCTTTCTTTCTCCAAATTATGCTCTTGAAATTTTTCTGCTTCGGAATGAACTCTCTCTGAATTTTCTATCGGCTCCCTTCTTAGAATATTTTCGTAGAATTCTTTTTTTCCTGTTCCAATCAAAATTCTTTCTGTTTCCAAAAAACTCCCCTCCAACGAACCATCTGCCTCTCCCTTATATAATTGTTTATGTGGGGTCCACATGCAGCTGCTGGATTTATGAATGTGATCTTTCATGCTGGAAATACGTGAAATGCTATGCATGGATTTAATGGGCAGCATGGCTTATTCACGTGAGCTGCATTAGAAAATGCTCACGTGAATTTTTAATGGTGGGGCCCATCATAAATGGTTTCTGCATAAATTCACGTGTATGAGCATGCTTGCATAAATGCTACTGGATGTACATGAATGGTTTGATGGTGGTGGGCATTAAAATATGGGTAGCTGCATCACGTGAATGTTGTTTGGAGAATGGGATGGCTTTTGCATTGTGGGGTCCATTTCAATAAATGGGTTGCTGCATAAATGGGTTCACGTCAATTGCTATGGGTGAAATGTGTGTTGATTTTAGTGGGGTCCACGTTCATGTGAATAGGTATTGTGGGGTATTTTGGATGGCTGAATTTTTCAGATGTATTGGGCGGTGATGAAATAGATGGCTAGGATCTTTGCATGATTTGATCTTGTGGGGCCCGCTTGGTGTAGTTTGTTCTCCTGCATAAAAAATATTTAAAATCATAAGTTCGCCAACATCATTAGTGGGTTATAAAAATTATTCCAAGCCCATGGCAACAAATAAAATGTAATTCCAAGCCAAAAGATTATAAAATTTGTTTAAATTGCTTGAAATTAATATTTAATACCCAAAAGTTGCAAAACCATATTTTAAACCAAATTTCATATTAATTTCAATTAATTACCAACCAAATTGGTATAAAATGTTCATAAAATATATTATTAATTTCCACTTATCAGCAATACCAAGATGTACAAAGATTTGAGACATAATTTCTGATGGAAAAAGTTATGTGTTGAGTGTGCAAAATTTGTATCACAGTGCTTAGTGTGTTAGCAAGTCAAGGCTAAACGAAAAAAACAAGTTAAATTATTGCAACATTTAGAAATATCATAGTGGAAATGAGAGCACATTATCATGGACTCTGTGACTGTTTTCTCTAAGATGCAAGCTCGTTGTGATGTTGTATGGGTAATGATGGATAGACTTACCAAATCTACTCACTTTTTACCATATCACACGACCTTCAAAATGGACCACATGACAGACTTATATCTGTGAGGGATTATTTGTTTATATGGTATTCCAATTTCCATTATATCAAATAGAGATCAATGGTTTATTTCTGATTTTTGGCAAAAATTGCAAAAGTCTATGCAAACAAAGTTGCGGTTGAGCAGCGTATATCATTCACAGACACATGGTTAGTCTGAAAGAACTATTAAAAATTTGAAGAATTTATTAAGAGCTTGTACCTTAGATTTTTCTTGTTCTTGGAATGAGCACTTGACTTTGGTCGAGTTTGCCTATAACAACAGTTATTAGGCTAGTATCGGTATGACTTTGTTTGAAGCTCTGTATGGAAAAAGATGTTAAACACCTTTCTATTAGGAAGAAATTGGTACACTACAACTTTTAGCTCCAACCCTGTTTAGCAAGTTATTGATGTGGTTCGAGTTATAAGGCAACGATTGGAAGTGGCACCAGATCGCCAAAAAAAGTATGATGATGGTAGATGAAGAGACCTACAGTTTACAGTAGACGAGTTGTTCTTCTTAAAATTCTCTCTCACCAAATGTGTGACTTGTTTCTAGATGAAAGGTAAATTATCTCTTCGATATATCAAACCTTTTAAGATATTAGAAATCATTGGCGGTATCACCTATCGGCTAGCATTGTCTCCTTCGCTAGCAAGTGTTCATAACGTTTTCCATATCTCACAGTTGAAGAAGTATGTGGCCGATCCAACTCATATTCTGTCAGCTAAACAATATGAGATCGAAGAAAATTTAACCCATCTGGAACCTCCTCTACAAATCTTGGATAATCATGAAAAATAGTTAAAGAGGAGGATAATTTAACATATTATAGTGAAATAGAGCAACCACAATGAGCGGGAAGCTACATGGGAGCTAGAGAATGATATTCACAGAATCTGCCCCAAATTGGTTAACGATCTATCTTGATTATTGCAAATTTTGAGGATAAAACTTTATAAGGTAAGAAGAATGTAAAATATCTAAATATATATTTTTAAGTTGACCGGTCAAAGTCCACGTAGGATATTATACGTGGCAATAGTTGACCCTTTGATCAACTAGGTTAAATGGTTAATAATGGGCTTTGCCCAATTATTATTTGTATTAGTTGTATGTTATATTTTTATTTTATTTTTGAATATTGTTTTAGTAACCTCGGTTGGTATATAAGTAATCAAGCAATTCTAGAGATTTAGGGTTCAAGTGGTGGGTTTCCTAATAAAATAATTAATTTTTGCACTTTTACCTTTCCAAACATGTGGCTCCACAATAAGATAAATATCACACAGGATAAGATACTTAGAGGCTACGCAAGCTTTTATAAATTGGGTCATTTTGAGAGTTGATTTTAGTTCAATAGTTATGTATTTCATGGTGAAATTATTTTTACGATTAATTAGTGTGTACTAATTAATTGTATAAAGCAGGCATATCAAATGTTATAATTTTTAGGCTTTGGATTTAATGTGTTTGGCATGATTTATTTTTGACACAATTTTTTGCAAAAGAAAATGTCCAAGTTTAATGCTTAGGATATTTGTGCGGATATTATATATATATATTTTTAAAGAAATTTCTTTTATAAGATAAATGCATATGAGATATAAAAAAATATATATTAAAAATTATATGGACTAACGATCTGGAAAGGATGCCTTGATTTTTTTATTTATGTAACCATGCCCCGTTCAGAATTCATCAGATGCTAGGAGTCCGGGTGCTCCACAATTTGGTTTCAACAAAATTCCCAATAAAAGCAACGACCACGTTTGGTTGCTTTTGTGAAGTTCACGCAAAAGTTGAAACTGGCGCATACGTACTCGTGAATCGTGACGGGACTTTGTTCTTTTATGTTATGTTATTTTAGTGGGGAGTGATCTTGTCAGTCCGATTAAGCAAATGTTCAACTTAGTCTACGTAAAAAATTTATTTATAATAATTTTTTTTACTTTTTTTATGCACTTGTTTATCTAAGTGTATTTAACATATATACCAAGTTTTACCATTTTTGAATATTTTTGTCTATTTTTTTTAGATTTTTAAACATCTATGTGTATATATGTGTTTAAAATACCCTTATTTTTAAAAATCTAAATATATATATGCATATCCAAAAATTGTAAAACTTGATTTATATATTAAATATACTTAGATAAACAAGTGTATGAAGAAAAAAACAAAAAAAAAGTTATCTTAAGTAAGATTTTTGAGGTGGGCTAAGTGAGTCATTTACTTAGCCCGTGCTAACAGGATCACTCCTCTATTTTATTTGTTTCACGAAAGAATTACAGAAAAAACCTATATTGTAATAATGGCCAAGGAAAGTTTCAAAATTTTTGATCCAGCAGCAACGTTAGCTGGCTGCCAGAGACCTTGCAAGGCCCATTCGCTGTGAGAGTAGTGATAAAGCGGGGTATTGTGGACCGTTTATTTTATTTTGTTGTAAATTAGGCAAGTTAATTTTTATTTTTATGATCAAATAATTAATTTCTATGTTTTTCATGCTTCTAGACTAAATGGAAGGGTTTGATTTTGCATTTGAGGCATTACATGATACATGAGAATTTTTTCTTTGCAAAATCAACTTAACTGATCAACATAACGCTATCCAGATAATTAAATTTCATTTTGGGACTATAAATAAATCACCGAAAATAAATGTTAGGTTAAAAAAATACTTCTATTTCATTCACAAAATGTAGTCACTAATCAACATAAATGATAGCATGCTAACATCTTTATGTATAAAGGTGGTATGCTAACCAATGTTATTATGCTACTTTGTATCGATAACTCCCTTCCATGAATTCATGAGTACAGTAAAAATTATTAAAAATGTGTGGGTGTATTAGGAAATATGTTAATGAGTATATTTGGGATATACACTCAAAAACAAGAAGAGAATTATATGGGTGGGAATTTTCGTGATTTTTCAAATGCGCTAGGTGTAAATACTCTTTTTTATTTTTTGAAAATTTCTAAGTAACTGTTGATCTAAATATGTCTAACGCTGCGTATCAATTTTTACTATTTTTAAAGATTTTTAGATATTTTTATTTTTAAAAATTAATGATATTTTAGTAATTTTAAAAATGTCACTGATTTTTAAAAATTAAAAAATTAAAAATATCTGGAAAATGATAAAAATTAATACATAGGTTGAATACACTTAAATTAATAATTATATAAAAAATTTAAAAATAAATATTTGAACCCAGTGCACCGAAAGACTTTTTTTTATGAAAGGAAAAAAACCTATCTCACTACCCTAGAAATCATCTAGGGAGGAGGGATAGGAAGATCCAAGATTCATTTCCAAAAAATTGTCTATACAAATTTTTTCCTGAATGGCTTGAGGGGGGATGCCCCACCAGACCTGTTGATCCACAAAAGAAACAGAAAGGGAGTTAGCTAAAGCATGTGTCGCGGCATTTCCTTGCCTAAGAACATGATGAGCTGTGACATGGATGGAATGTGAGGGAATAGACTTGATCTTGTCAACCACAACACCAACGGGAGAGGAGATGGGATCATTTGAGAGAAGAAAGTTGATCAGGATGAGCGAATCGGACTCAATTTGGAGTTTTTCTAAGTTAAGCTCCTGTCCCCATCTTGCCCCAAGGAGGAAGGCATGTGCCTCCATAAGCAGGGGCTCCATAAGGCCACATCTTCGTCATCCTTTTGCAGCGACAAAAGAACCCCCCGAGTCCCTGATAACGGCCGCGAAGCCCATAGATGCATTACGATGGAGAATCCGAGCATCAACATTAAGTTTAAGAAACCCCTCCGGAGGTCTGGGCCATCCGGGGACCAGTGGTCAATCAATCGCACCTCCAAGGATGAGGGGAGTGGCCCTATGGTATTGCTCCAGATAATCCTCACACCATTTGAGAGTGTTGGCAAAATCCGGTTTTGCTTCTTCAACTCTCAGCGCATTTCACATGAACCATATCCTCCAGCAACAGAGAATGAAAAAAGCAAGATCCTTTAACGCATGGCGAGATGTAAGAGAAATAAAGGTATCCTGAACAGGGGTCGAAGAAGAGGTACACCCAGCGGCCCTCGAACATATAGTCTTTGTAAGCTCGCATTCCGAGAATAAATGGTTTGTGTCCTCGAAGCCAGACCTGCAAAAAAAGCAAAGGGGTTCCACATCAATGCCCCTGGTCCTCATATTTAGGAGGGTCGGGAGTCTATTTTTGAACAATCTCCATCCAAAGATAAGAATTTTGCTGGGGAGTTTGGTCCGCCAAATTTCCTTATAGATGAAGGAATAAGGAGAGCAACCATGTCCCGAGGTAAGCACCCTGGGTGCTGACTTGATAGTATAGGCCCCATGAGGTTCAAACTTACAGAATACCGTAAGACTTAAGTAGGGGTGGAAATCGGGGCGGGTCGGGACGGGTCAGGGTGTGCCCAACCATGACTCTAACTTTCAAAAATCTAGTTTGACCCTTATTTTTTTCCGGGTCAGGACAAGATCGGTTTGACCCTTACTTTTTTTTACTAGGTCTCGGGACAAAATTCGGGTCGGGAACGGGTCGGGTAAAAACTACAGGTCAAGTAAGAAATTTTTAAGAATTTATGAACCTATTAAGTATAAAAACAAATCTATATTAAATTTAACTACTATATGCTTCAATCTATTATTAATCAGTCAAAGTAAAACATAAATCCTTAAATAAAACATGAATATTTATTCACCTATATAAGAACAAGTTAATAAAACATACCTTCGGGGTAGGTTTAGAAAATATATTATATAATGAACTTGAACGGGATGGATTTATACGAACGGGGTAAAAGTTACGGGTTGTAGTGTGTCTTGTTGTCATGAGAGTGGTCAAAGTGGTTGGAAGAATATTTAATTATTTATCCAAAGTTAGTCTCATCAGTTGCGTAGAGGAGGAGCGACGCCGTGAAAAGTGGTCCAAGTGGTTGGACAAATATTTAATTATTTATCCAAAGTTAGTCTCATAAGCTGCTTAGTGGAGGAGCGACATCGTGAAAAAAATTGCCAATATAAAGAAGTTTTCATGTCATATAATACCAATAAAAAAAGAACTTTTTTTAAAATGTGAAATATAAATGCAAAAGATTTATGTAGCTCTGATGTAATTTCAGACAACCATCTACGAATAATACAATTTAATATCCCGTTATCTTTGTTTCATTGTTTAGAAATAGGAAATATTATAATTATAAATGTCATCAATGAAAAGCAAAGGTTTGGGGGAGAGATGAAAATATGTATGAATAATGTTTAAAACAGTATGTTTTGGATGGCTTGATCCTAATTTTTCTTTGTAAGAAAAATAAAATAAACATATTCATAGCAGTTCTGTATTGGTGGTGGTGGAAGTGGTATTGAAAAACATTATTTCAGAAAAGGCCACAAATTCGAGCTATCAGATTCGAACCAGTGACTTTAGCGACATAAGACTCATGTGCAGTCCGCTCGACCAACTGAGCTAAGTTTCGTTTGTTTGTTATGGGATGACCTATTTAATATTTATGCAGTTGCTTCATATAAACGGGTCGGCATACAGCAGGTCCGCCCCGACCCACACTTTTTACAAATTTCTAAACCCTTGGCCCGCCCCGGTATAAAATACCCCGATTCCCACCCCTAGGCTTAAGCCGGGGAATTTCACGCGGATTCCTATCGGGATGGCTACTAAACCTTTCTAGGGAATCTTCTTCCGTCCTTCGCTCCCCAGCCGCCGCACCCCCAGCAACTCAGCTCCCTGCTGTATCGTCCTTTTCTTCCGCACAACTCACTGCGCCGCCGTCAGCTTTCTCTACCTCCCCTTTTAACTTATTCTTCTACCTCTCTCCTTCCCTCCTGGCCGCCCCACCTCCCTCTCTCCTCTTTGTGTTCTCCTTCTCCCTCACTCCTGCCTGCACGCCTCCCTCCCCTGTTTCCCCTCTTCCTCCCTGCCGTGAGAAGTAATCTCCTCACACTCCCTCAACGGCCCTACAACCGCTCGCGCCGCTGCCCTCTTCCTTGCGGTTCGTGCAAGTTGCAACACCTATATTTTCTTTAATTTCGAAATATAAATGATTTCTATATGTTTGGATGTTTTACAAGTGGATTGCATGGCAATGCTGTTCATATTTTCTGCCGATTTGTTTTCCAGATTTATCTGGTAAATTTTGCAAATTTGTATGCATTATTCAGTATGGATGATGATGATGGTGTTCATAAAATTTTATTGATTAGGAAAAATTCCTGTTGCGATTTTATAGAAATGGTTGCTCTATGAGTATCCACGAGAGTTTGTACCATACTAGGCTGGTTATTATGAAATTCGAGGAGAGGGAGTTCAGGCCATCACTCCCACTCCACATTTCTTGTTAGATAATTCACATCATGATATGTTGCCTCGCCTTGTCTCCTGTGCATCTGTATGGAAGGAATGTTAAACAGGATTCTCCCTTTCGATGCAATTTTTCATCATTTGTGTACTCAAATTCTTTGTATTTTTTATCACAGTGTAATTTTGCACTACAATAAGGAAATGCTAACATGTAAAATCCTAATAAAATCTTCTGTTTCTCCCTCCTTCCCAGAAACCCAAAGTTCTTTGTCCTCGCTTTCCAATGGCTGTCGCAGGCATCGAAGAAGACGGATTTTCGGCTGTCCGCCTCTTCAACCAGGGCTATTCCTACACCTATGATGATGTCATCTTCCTCCCTCACTACATTGACTTCCCCACGGATGCTGTCTCCCTCACCACCAAGCTCTCTCGCAATATCGACCTCACAATCCCCTGTGTCTCGTCTCCCATGGACACTGTATCTGAATCCTCCATGGCCGTTGCCATGGCGGCCCTCGGCGGAATTTCCATCCTCCACTATAACAACATGCCTGTCGAGCAGGCTGCACTTATTCATGCCACCAAGTCCCGGCGAATCCCCTTCATCTCCGATCCAATCTTCAAGACTCCATCTGATGCCATTGATTCCATCTCAGAATTCGCCTCCTCACCCTGCATCTTTGTAACTGAGGTCGGCACTTCAAAGTCAAAGCTGCTTGGTGTCATCTCAAAATCTGATTGGGAGGAGCTTAAGGATAAAGATACGCCGTTATCGCAATATATGTCGAGGTCCCCAGTCTCAGTCCCATCTGGATATTCCTTAGAGCAGGTAGCTGGTGTGTTGGCTGCTCAAAAGCTTCAATATTTGCCGCTGGTTTCGGACGGCGAGGTTATGGATTTGGTGACAAATGCAGATGTGGAGAGAATTCATGGGTTCCCGAAGCTAGGGCTCCCATCACTTGGGGCTGATGGGGAGTTCATGGTGGGGGCTGCCATGGGGACAAGGGAAGAGGATAAGCAGAGGTTGGAGCATCTGGTGAAGGCTGGAGTGAATGTTATTGTCTTGGATAGCTCGCAGGGCAACTCAATCTATCAGATTGAGATGCTCAAGTATGTGAAGAAGACGTATCCAGGTCTGGATGTCATCGGGGGTAATGTTGTTACGGTGTACCAGGCACAGAACTTAATACAGGCTGGGGTTGATGGATTGAGGGTTGGAATGGGTTCGGGTTCCATTTGCACCACACAGGAAGTCTGCGCTGTGGGCCGAGGGCAGGTATTTTCTTATTATTTACTGCCTTTTGTTGTGATTTGTTATCGGTTCATGAACAACTCTACTGCATAATCGAACTGGTTGAGTGTCTCTGTGATTGGATTGTTGTGCCTGGTGCTGTCATTTTCTAATTTTGGCATATTTAATGTGAATTTTGCTCTGGGGTGTTAAGATTGATTCATGGCATGTCCTTTCAATTGCATCTACACTAAGGGAAAGATGCCTGATTGGTATTTTATTTGAAACCATTTTTTCAATCTGAAAACATTATTGTTAAATTTTTCTTGGTAACAATGTGAAGCTTATACTTATATACAATTCCTGTCTCTAGCAGCTTGTCTATTTAACTGGAACTGTTGTTTTGGTCTCTATAAAATTAATACCTTGCATCCGTCAAGCTGAAAAATGTTTTCATGAAAACCTTGTAGGCAACAGCAGTTTACAAGGTAGCGTCTATTGCTGACCATAGTGGTGTGCCTATTATTGCTGATGGAGGAATTGCAAATTCTGGACATATTGTTAAAGCTTTGGTTCTTGGGGCTTCTACCGTTATGATGGGCAGTTTCTTAGCCGGCAGTACTGAGGCTCCTGGAGCTTTTGAATATCAGGTGCACTCTCAATGGAAGACTTGGTTTTATTTCATAATGAAGTGTGCGTGTGTGTGTGTGTCCATCTCTTTAATGAAGTTCTTCGTTATGAGCAAGCAATGATGCAAGTTAACCTTAGCATTGATAATGTCATGTTATGCTTCTCAGTTGTGGAATCCATTTCCCCCTTCAAATAAATTGGTGCATAGTTTCTGTAACTAAAGCATTTCCATCTAAACTTTGTCACTTTTGACATGAATTGTTGAATTAATAAAACATAAATCTTAATTTTTAATGAAATAATAGTTACGGCCGATCTAAAAATCTTAAGCATTTCTAATATTCATATAGAAATTAGTATCTACTTTTGTTCATGGGTAATTGTAAGTTAGAGATCATCTCTCTAATACATAGTTTCATTTTCAGTGTTCTTAAAGATCTGAGCTTTGTAGTTCCCTACTTTGTTGATTAACTGGGTGAACTGATTTCTAGGTGTCTACTAAAATTGCTGTTAGAATATTTGTAATGATCCCAGTTAGCATTGGCATTCTGGCACAGAGCTTTGGGCACCTCTGAGATTATCTGTAGGTTCCAAAGCTTTTGTTAGCTCTCTTGCTTCTCACTGTATTTATGCAAGGTAATGCTTTCTTTCTTCTTTTGATCCTGCTGGTTCATTACAATGTTTTGCTTTGCTAGGGCAATCTTCGAGTCAAAAAGTATAGAGGAATGGGCTCCCTTGAAGCCATGTCAAAGGGTAGTGATGCTCGGTACCTTGGTGATACAGCCAAGCTAAAGATTGCTCAGGGGGTTGTAGGGGCAGTACAAGATAAAGGGTCGGTTTTGAATTTTATACCTTATACGATGCAAGCTGTGAAGCAAGGATTTCAAGATCTTGGTGCATCCTCTTTGCAATCAGCTCATCATCTTTTAAGATCAGGTGTACTGAGGTTAGAGGTATGGCTGCATTTTTTGAGGTTCTCCCTTTTCTTTATCAAGAAGTCCGATATACTTAATGCATGCCTTTTGTGACAAATGGAAATGTTTTTTTTTTTTTACTAAAAAAGAGCTAAATAGGCTGCATATTTATTACCATTTTGGATGTTTGTTATCATTGTTGTGAGACCAAGCTTGCCTCTATTCCAGATGATGTAATTGCTGCTGATAGGATTTATGGGTCCCAAAGATTTTTTAGTTTTCATGTTCAAATGTTTCCTCATATTTACTGATGATCAGAGAAGGTGCCTTTCATGATCTGGAAAAATTGGACAGCTTTTTATATATATTTTTAATAATTGTGTATTTGGAAGGAAGATCAGAAACTAATAATCTGCAGTCAGTTTGTAAATTTCTGTACATTGAAGAATGCAAGAATCAAATATATACAGCAAGAATTCTCAATGATAAAAGTTGGTCATTTATCAGATGATTTATAGCACCATTAGGATTGGAACTATCAGCGGAGAATGGGAATGGGGTAGTGTTTATCGTTATTAGAGCCAAATATTGTAGAAGACTTTTGACTGACAGAAATTTTGTGTTCAGAACTATACAAATGGTGAGGAAAGTTGTTCATTGTTCATCATCTTTTAAGAAAGTATCCAGTGCCTATGTTTTTTAAGCGATGCAGATGCAATTATAGATGAAGAAAGTGTTTGTTCTTGATTGATAAGTGGCCTATCTGTTCTAGATGTGTGTTAATTTCTTTTCATCTGATCCTATTCATAATTAATCCTACACGGGCATTTTCTGCAGTCATCATGCTCATCATGTATGATTTGTTCTTGTTTTGCATGGACATGGAGCTAAACAGAATTTAGGCCTGCATCTTTTCGAGCTGCATTCTGATTACCTTGCAGGCTTTGATTGCAGCATTCTTTGTCAGTCTAATCAAAAGCTGTTTTGAGCATATGTGTAATTGCAGTTTGAAGTGACTACTAAATAGATCTGCTGTATTCTTAAAATGTTATTGTTCATTGCCCTCATCATAATCCAAGACTTTTTCTCAACCAATTGGAATAATGTTTCCTTGCAAGGTTTTTCCCAATTATTTGGAATGATCTTTCCTTACAAGCATTTTCCCATGTTTATAGGTGCGGACAGGAGCTGCACAAGCTGAAGGTGGTGTGCATCACCTGGTTTCCTATGAAAAGAAAGCGTTTTGAGGTTTCTTGCATCCATCTATGATATGCTTTCTTCATTTTTAAGGCTTGTGGCGTTCCATGGTTTCTGTCCTCATTCATTTGAATTAGAAGGCCATGAAAGAAGGATCTTCATACGTGCAGGTCTGTGCGTCTATCAAACTGGAGACGTGGCTTTTGCCCACGTACTGTTTTTCTTTGAGATGCGATGTTGAGGTTCTAATCTATATTCTTTATGCTCTTTGTTGTTTCTTAGAGCTTTCATGCACCTTGGATGTGACTTGTAACTGCAGCGGACAATTATGTTTTCTGGAATTAAATTATTGCAGGATCGTTGTTGTGTGATCTATGCTGATAGAACTACTCTAATACAGACTTTTGGAGTACATCTCATATCCACCATAAGATAATGGGAAATGATTTGAAACAAACATTTGTATAAATGATTTCTTTAGATATTTTTAAGGGTTTTTTAAACATTTAAGCAATTTAATATAAATTCATATACAAACTATTTAAATTTGATAATAACTATAAAAAAAATTTAAAAATTTTGACTCTTTGATTTTTGGCATCATAACTAAATAGAGAAATGGTTTAGATGTTAATAGACTTGATGAAAAATGGGGAAAAAACAACCATTTGTACAAATGTTTTGTTTTTAATCATTCCCCTTGAAAAGAAGTTACTACTTAGCACTCAAACAAATAAGACATTCTGGGAATCGTACAGCTCTGACGTGATCAGTAACAATGAGAACAGGAGTTAATAGACTCAAGACCGTCTCTCTAAATTTGGGATATTTCTGGGGACCAGAAAACATAATCGGGTGCAGTAAAGCTGCAGCCGGGTGCATAACCCTTTTTTAAAAAAAGAAAATGGCTTTTTTGGAATTTATATGTGGGCCTAAGGATGAAGTTTACACGTAAGAATTTTTAAATTTTTTGATTTTAAAATAAAATTTTAGAAAATAAAAAAAATAAGAAAATGGCCTTATTTTTATTTTCGAAATTTAAAAAAAATTAAAAGCAATTAAAAAATGTGAAAACTATATGCATATGAATTCAAAAAAAAATCTAAAAATATGAAAAAAAAAAAGTAGGTTATGCAACCAAGCGCACCGGATCGGGCATGGAAATCAAGAACAATAGAATCATCAAGACCAAATGCAGTGTCTCATCCTCATCAATTGAAGCAAGCTGCATACCCAGTCCGCTCCATGAACATGAAAAAACGGGAGCAACGTGGCCCTTCAAAACCGCCACTCTCTCTTCCTTTAATCTCGACCACGCATGAATATACCCATCGGCGTACCCTGCAGCAATGAAATTGTCATCTGGGCTGAGGCATGAACGGCTCTGCCTTGATGAGAGAAGACGTCCTTTCACTTTGAACTCATTTCAGGTTTTGAAAGTACGAATATCATCCAGTTTGTGCACATTATCCCTCCCACTCGTCAAAATCATGCGACCGCAACTAGATAGGCAGATGGATGTAATGGAGTAGGGATGAGCTGCAATTGCCTTGACGAGCCATCCTGTCTTTGTACCCCATAAGAAAAGCTTCCCATTGGCATGGCCTGAGAAAAAGATCTTCCCATCATTGCTAATGCAAAGGGCATTGCACTTTCTGTCCGCAAAGATGGTGGTAGTTCCATGTTCGCCTTCCATATCCCAAATCCTTATCCGCTTTTCATGGCCAGCGCTGATGACATAGGAGTTTGAACCTTTGCTTGCATCTATAGCACATATTTTATCTGTATGGTATGTTTGAGTCTGCAGGATCAGGCCGGAGCCCACGTCCCAAACAGAAAGCTTCGATCCACTTGCTGTAATTACAGACTGGTTTTGATGAGTAACTGCAAGATCATTAACAGAACCCTGGCAGGTGTAGATAGTGTTGCTCAATATCCCTGCATTTGTGTCCCATATTTTTTATTATTCCATCATTGCCTCCTGTAATTACGTTGTCAGAGTTGTGTTCGAACCGTATAGAATTGCATCCACCTTCACGGGCAGTAACCCTGTGCATGGATTCAAAGGGAACAGGTGAACAGTCCAGTTGTTCATGAAGGGAGGGATCCTGAGACAACGGTTTACTTTGGTGGACCGCACCGATGTCTTTGCTGATGTCTTGGAGCCAATCCATTACATCTTTATTAGTTAAATTAACTGGAAGCTGCACAGGGTGTGTATGTCGGGTTAGATTTCTCAGACAATGTAGCACTTGACTCTCAAAGGCAACAACTAGAACGAAAATAAGGTGTGTAATGTACTTGTCAGGTTAGATTTCTTTGGGCAGAATGTGGCGTTTGCCATTCGAAAACAACCAGCTGTATGAAGTTGGTGGAAGTTTTAACCAACACAGCATGAGCTACGATCAGAGTTTTAGAGCATACAGGGTAAGGAGCAAACGCCAGGGTTGGAAATATGCATACCTCATTGAGCCATTCCGAATTCTGTGAGTATGACGATATAACAGAAGCTGCTTGTGTATTCTTTTCCTCTTTTACATTTCTTGCTTTCATTGCAAGGACCTTGTGCTCTGCTTCATGTATCCGGTCCTTGGCTTTACCTTTTGTCTTATATCCTAAACCATGCTCGAGTTGGGGCTCAGGAGAGAATGGCATATTTCTCAACCAATCATGTAATTCTCTGGAAATTGGAAATACAACACTTGTATTAATATGATTTAGAGATCTAGACCATTTGATGTTCTCGGTCATTAAAAAGAAATCTAGAAATAAATTCTAATTTTTCTTCTAATTCGAGAAGGTCCAAAAATGATCCGAATCTTTCAAGCTTTTCAGAAATTTCTCGTCCCCTTTTCTCTTCTGAAAATTCTCGGAACCAAAATCCTGAACATTTATCTGTCGCTGTTTGCGAGACATTTCTGCAATTGATTTTCTGAACTTGGGTAAATACAGCAGGAATCTCACCTTGTTTGGGCATTTTCATTCTGTTTATTATCTCTAATTGCTCCTTCCACTTGAGAAAAGCTTCAGAAGATTAAGGCTCTCCCAGAGGTTGCTTGGGCATCGTCGTCGAGCTCTGAGACATGGTTCTCAAGGGGAAGAGGGAGCAATTAGACACGACGGCTGAAAAAAGATTCAATTGTCATAGTCGCTGGAGCATTTTTTTTTTTTTTCTGAAAAAAAAAAGGAATTATTTTATTGAACCTTGGTGTGCACTGCATGGGTACCAAGTCAAATCAGTCATGTGCGCAACGGGCCTTGCCGCAGATGATGGGGCTATTAGAACATGGCTTGTCTATATCGTGTGCGGAAATGGGTATCTAAATACTTAAATAGCATATATGAGGGAGGGAGGGATTGCATGAAGATGAACTTAGGGAGTCAATAATTAAAACTGAACTAAAACTCCCAAATTATCTGTTATTCAACTGCACGAAGGAAATAGAAATTGCAATCTGACAACTTTGCATCTAGCTTACATTTCAAAAGAATCAATTGGAATGAGACTCTCAAGATTTTGAACAAATCTGAGGGTGTGTTTGTGTTTGGCAATTAATAGAAAATGTTAAATTAAAATTTTTCATTTTAAAACTTTTCACTCTCCACAACTATCATATTTTTTAATCATTTCTTCACATTTTTCTATACAACTACCCTACTTTTCAATCATTTCTACACAACTATCCACACAACTAACCTTACTATTTTAACTTTATCCTCTTTCCTACTCATTATTTCCCCTATCATATCACATCATTTGACAACTTTTACTCTCTAAAACTTTTCATCAAAAGTTTTATTCATTATCAAAGATTTGGTAGCATTCCCACCTTTGAGACAGAGAAATTGAAGGTCGAGAAGCTTCAGTCTCTTGAATACACCAGAAGCTCCTCCACAAGCTCTCTGGAGTTCTTTAGGTTGGGAAGACGTGGTGAGCTCTAGTAACACTTGTCCAGTTCCAAACTAAATTAACTTATAGCTTTTCGGACAAAGAATCTATGAATACAACATAAATAATTTTTAGACAATAAAGTGCGAATCAAATGATTTTTTTAAAACTATAATGGTCGAATTAATAAATAAATATTTTCAATCCACTGTGGATGGATCAAAACGTAATAAGGCGAGAATTCCCAAGCATAAGCACATAAGAATACTAGATTTATATAGAAAAATCCTTCAACAACGAAGGGAAAAAACTACGAAAATATAAACAACAAGACCATAAAAAATAGGGTTATGGAAATATAAATTAAAATAACTCATGCTCATTTTTTAGATACTTTATACACATCTTTAATTAAGATATTTTGATAACCCATCTCCGGCACCGGTGGGAAGCTCTCTAGTCTCTGCCCACCACCCTTTTACGCCCGCACTCTCACCATTCTCTCGGTAGCTGAATTTATAAACAAAATCAAATTGTATATTAATGGGTTGCCCCCCATTACAATACAGGACAAAATATCCTATCACTTCGATCTCAGCGTTTCCTTCCAGTCTCGGGTCCAACAAGCACAAAACATCATCTTCCTCGATACTGCCGGCAGCGCAAACAGGGAAGTTACTGTCCCCAGCAATTTCAGTTTTCTTCCTGTTTCCGCAAACAGTCGCAATTTCAAACATCATCATTCCGTAGCTGTAGACATCCGCTTTTGCAGTTATCGCGTAGCCTCTGAATCCGTTCTGGAGAAAGATACTAAATAATTCCTCTCATGGTAGTCAGCAGCCAGCAGAATTCCCTCCCAGCTAGCTCCGCCATGCCGAAATCTGCCACCTTGGGACGCAAACTACGCATTCTCTAGTACATTTCTCGTGAAGGTAAGCTAGCCCTTGGTGATCCCCAAATCCATTTGATAACGTGTTTTCCGGTCCAAGACTCTGGAATGCTTCTCGAACAGATGCGGTTCTAAAGATCCATTTGTCGTGGAGTCATGAACCAGCAGCCTTTTGCTGCCTTCGGAGCAGAACCAACGGAGAGCGGATTAACGTGCTGGACCATGCAAATGGTGCTGACTTATGAGCAGAATTCCAATTTCTTTACGGCTACCAAAGATGAATTAGGCAAAGCTCCTTTGAAAACAGAACCGAAGCTTCCTCCACCCAACTTCTCCATTAAGTCATCGATAATGTTCTTTACATCTCTATACCTCCATTAGAGCATCGAAAAAACGCTAAGAAAAACCATCAGGCAGATACTGCCAGCAGCAATATCTCTGGCAGCTGCTGCTACATCAGCTCTACTGGCCACTGCAAGACGGAGACGAACATCTTCTGTGAAATCCGTTCCATATGGTTGGCTAAGGCTCAACAGTTCTCCACCTCATTTGCGACGCCCACTAGCGTTGTAACTTAACAGCATGCATGAATGCGAGATGTTCTAATTAATAACAGAAGCACACTTTTCTAATATTTTTAAATTCAAAGGAATTTGGAAGATAATACAATTAGAAAGCTTTTAAATAAAATTCCAATTTATAGCTCATTAAGAATATTAGAATTGATTTTTTTTATATTTAAAGTTAATATAAGATATAATATTATATTTTTATTAACACTGTAGCTTATCTAAATATATTTAAATTATTTGAGTTATTTAATCTGAACTATTTAAATCAGAAATTCAAGTTATGTGGATTATATTAATTTGATTCAGGTTTGGATTATTTGGTTCGGTTTACATTTAACCTAAAGCAAACCATATTGGAACTCGGTTTCATTATCCAAAAATAACACCAATCCAAACCATCTAAAATTATTGAGTTGTTGTAATTGGGACGGGCTCTAAACTGAAAATGTGTTTGGCAAATAGTAAAGTAAAAAAGTTAAAAAAATTTATTTTCTATAATTACTCAATTTTTCAATCATTTTTTTTTATCTTTCAATATAATTACCTTACTTTTCAATCATTTTCACACGACTATCCACATAACTAACCTATCTATTTTAATTTTTTTATCTTCATTCATTATCATTACACCCACCATATCACATCAATTTCTTTTAATTTAATAACTTTTATATCAAAAAAAATTTTATTCAAAAGTTTTTAAACTTTCCAAATACACCTTAAGTTGTTAGGCTTCGTTTGGTAACAAGCTGGCTACCAATGTTTTATGATGATTTTCATTTATACATTTCTCAAATGAGACTTACGTAGATTTTTTATTTAAACGAAATTCAGTTTTTTATCTAAATTTTTTTTTAAAGGTAATGAATAAATTGGATTTCACATCAACATCAGGATGGTTCACAAAATTAGAACCGATTAATAATGAATTCCAAGTTGGTGTTCCCATGAAGTTTTCGTGAGAACCTTCCGGATGTGCCCCACTATGATGATAAAATTATGTACACCAACGAGTGATGTATCTTTTTATTATTAGAGCTTTTCCCATGTATCTTTTTATTTCTAGAGCTTTTCCCATATGTACTCGCAAGGTTTCAAGAATCTCAAATATATCTACTATATTTATATTTAATTTCAAAAATTCTCATTTCTTTAGAACATTAAGTTAATAATAGTCTTTTTAAATGCTTATTATATTTTCATAAATGCCTAAAGTACCTCAGTATAAAATAATAAAAGATAAAATGAAATAGAAGGAGAATAAAATTAGAGTTCTATAGATTTAGAGTTCTTGTGTAATTAAAATAGTAGTGAATTATAACATTCAAATCTTTCAATTCAACTCTGAGTTTGATATGCATATTGTTAATTTCATATATAAGCTAATACGGTTTATTAACGTTTGTAACAGAATAGACATTTTTTTATATTAGATACAAAATGAGTATATTTATAATTTCAAAAACATAGTGGGTATTTTATGATTAATGTCAAACATTGTTGGTATGTTTGAGAAATGGCTTTCATTTTTATCGTAGTACCAAAATAATTTGAGTTGGACTTTTTGGTGGGCCGTACTTGCTTAGAAACACTGGAATGTATAAATTATGAAAAATTTGGATCCATTCACATATGTAATAGAAATTTATACTAAATTATAAAATCATTTGTTCTATAAGTAGACAGTCAAGAAATTGAATTAATAATTTTAAAGTGATATATAAATTTCCTTTTTACACCTATTAGATGACGACGCAGACATTTTGTTTAATGAGAAGACACAAATATGTCTTATTTGAATGAAAATTGGTATTCTTGTTAATGTGCGGAGCAGATTTCCTCGCCAATATTTGCAACTAACTTTCAGAGAAATCTCCAGCTACTCGACTTTAAAAATTTTCGTTATGATATGCGCCTGAGAACCTTATAGCCATCCATTTCACTTGGAGGATGCAGATCTGACACTATAAAAAGGACCCGAAAGAAACAAGTTTTTTTTTAATTTAATAAAAATATTGTTTCAAAAAAAAATTTATAAAAATATATACAAGAATAAAAATAGTAACTTTTAGCATATGAAAAAAATACGTGGAGCCACATAAAATAAAATATAAAAAAATACAAAATACAAGAAGACGTTATTTGGCTAGGTAATAACTAGATACACTACAATAAAAGGTGGCAAATGCGACTAACTTTTTACGTCAAAATTTAGATTTAACTACATCTAGTATTTAATATAATCAACTATCATACTTTTGCGGCCATAATTGTCAGTATTATTTGCTGACAAATTTAAATGATTGCATCGAATATCAATTTTGGCTGCATCCAAGGTAAAAATTAGCTAATTTAAGCAATACTCATCATCCAATTAGTCATATATAGTCAAGTATGTATATGCAGTCAAACTAATTTATATATATAACTAAATAAGTATTATTTTCCATTATGTATTACTTATCCAATCAAAAATTGATTTTTAGCATCATGAGTAAATACATATATGGATAAAAATACAAAATGACTTCCATTTTAAAATAAATACTTTTAAAAAGTAAAAAAGCAAGACTCCAGCTTCAGATTTGTCCGTATGGGGATCCAGGACGAGAGGAAGTTGCAGGTACCACCGGGCTATGGGCCGAGCAAGGTCAAAAAGAGGGCTTAAACCAGACGTATGTATTGAGCTTTCGGTACATAAGAATTCATTGGATCCTTACCCATATATAGGTTGGAATCTTTTTTGGAATTTTTAGGGTGTGTTTGTTTAGGGTAAAAAAGTGTCAACTAAAACTTTTCAATCTAAAACTTTTCACTCTCCATAATTATTCTATTTTTTAATTATTTTTTCACATTTTTCTATACAAACTACCCTACTTTTCAATCATTTTTACACAACTACTCATACAACTAACATATCTATTTTAACTTTATTCTCTTTACTTCTCATCATTACTCCTATTATATCACATCACTTTCTATTGATTTGACAACTTCTACTCCAAAAACTTTTCATCAAAAGTTTTACCTCCAACCAAACACACCCTTAATTTTATTAGGTTAGGAATATGTCAGACAGCTCGTGTGGCTTTAGGGCTTGCTTAGTAACGTAAAAATTGTGAAAAATGTAAGACAGGGTGGGAAGTGGAAAATAAAATATTTTAAGAATTATGTGATTGATATGAAATAATAGAAGTAAAAATGGAATAAATAAGATAGTTGAAGTATAGTAGGAAAGAAAAATAATTAGAAATGATTAAAACGAAGGAATAAAAAGGATAAAAATGTGATTATTAATTAGGCACGGGAATCCATAATCTCATAAATTCCCATCCCACATTTTCCATGTACGTCAACAAACGTGACCTTCGACGGTCTCTCACCAGTGGGGTACGTCTTGGAACTCTCTATGAGGGCATATTTCGTCTTGGTTACGTTGCAAGGACACCATTCACATGGGCAAGCTAATCCACCCAAATCGGAAATTAAAAGCAAAAATTATTACCTAGAGCAGAAAATTTCAGACAACTCGAAAAAATTCAAAAACATTTACATATTTTTTTAGGGCAAGTGACAGCATTTTACTGGCCTCAACTCATCGATGATGACTGTTTCTTCGCTGAGTTTCGTCCCCTAAATCCTACCACATCAAGCTTTTTCGTCATCGATTTAGAAGAATTTGCTTTTCCATTTTCAGTCTGTTTCTTCGTGGTTGATGATTCTTTCCTTAAGTTACTCGCGGAGGACTTCAATGGCTTTGAAAGTGTGACCCTTTTTTTAGGCTTGGTTGATGCAGACGTCTTCCCTGTCTTGGTCACTGATGAGGTCTTATGTGATGTTGCTTTAACCGTCTTTCCACTGGCTTTGGATGACTTGGTTGATCCACCTTTGCCCTTTTGGATAGCCTTTCCCACTGGAGTTGTATTCTTTTGCACATTATCTACAGTTAGCGATTCCAAGCTTTCGTTCTTTCTTATCGCCTCTTCAATTCGGGTGGCCAGAAGCAGATCTTTCTTGGCAACGAGGCTTGTAACTTTGCCTGCAATAGGACAGCAACACTTTTAAGAGAGGGACAGTGCTTGACTACACAAAGTAATTGTAAAACAAGTGATGACATGTTCTGTACTAAGTAGTGATTTTGTACCAAAAAGGAATTGGTTAGCAACCACCAATCAGAAAAAGCTTCTCTCTTTTGCATTTGTGTGGTCAATAAGCATATTTAGAATACTACCTCTTCCCCCTGCTTTAAAGGCAAGACAGAGAAACTAGACAAGTATTGAGACAGACAGATAATGATCCAAAACACTACAGGGCCATCCTCACAAAGTCGCCCAAATTTATCATCAAACAGGCGGCTCAGCAATACTAACCTCGTTCGACTATATAAAAGGACTTCTAGATTAGGAAAGGCAGCTAAGACAAAACCCAAATAGGTGTTCACTTTGACCAAGGGACACACATGGGGCCCAGGTCTGTGTAATAATTATCATTAGTCTGAAATCTCAAGGGCACTGGCATCTCGAAGACTTTAAGTTCAATGCAAGGTGTACGCATACCATCTCGGCCCACCAGGGACGTGGGATCCATGCCATGTTCTACTATGGTTCGAAGGTTCCCCTTGATTCTTAGAGTGAGGGCCAAAGAATTAGGTGGAGATGAATCTCACAAGTAGCATGAATCTATCATCACTTTGTCTAGAAGACTCATCCACTATAGGGATAGCTCAGGGACATCAAATGGGTACTCATTTTGAATAAGGGACGTAGCCCTAAATGCAAACCTGAACCTTTACGAGTACTAAGAATCAGTAAAATGGCCCCCAAAGCAACTTTAACTTGACAGCAAATAAAAAGAACATCACAATTCTCAATGTGTGGGTATTTTGTGAATACATGTTAATTGTGTTTTGCATGAACACAATATAAAGTACTAGATATTTACCTTTTGCTCCCATGCGGGCAGTTCTTCCAGTGCGGTGGAGGTAATCAATCTAAAATCACATAAATAAATTATAATTATCTTAATCTTGCATTCATGGCAAATAATGTAGAGGACAGTACATGGTCTGAACCATCAACAAACTTCTTGTAAAAAACTTACAGAATTAAGGGGGAAGTCAAACATTATGACATGATCAACATCTAAATCCAATCCTCGAGCAGCCAAGTCAGTGCAAACCAACGTGGGGCAATCACCATCATCACTCTTAAACTTTTTAAGATTTTCAACCCTAGAACAAGAAAAGTTCCACAAATATCAACAGATGACAAACAGATCAGCAATCAACATTCCGTATGCATCCAATGCAAAGTGAGCTCACATGGTATGGTTTGACATCTCCTATAAAAAAAGTTGGAATGCCAAGTGTAACTGGTTCATGAGGACTCCTAAGTGCCAGGTTATGCAATGAGAAGGTGTCAGTTACCCATTGCATACTAAAATGTGTATTGGAAGAAAACCTGACTGGATGATTTTCATCTCCTTCCCCTAGTGTAGATCCTAAATTGGGTATACTGTCAAACACTTGATGAGTAAAGCAAAAGTATCAAGAAAAACGATTTAAAAAAAAAAAAAAAAAAGTTATCAAGAGAAAAACTTGCTTGTAGCGCTTATGACAAAATCTCTACTTCTGAAATGCTTTTCTGGGAGAAGCATACTGCCACTCCACCAGGAATTGCTTATTATTTTAACAACCATTTTTTATGAACTGATAATTAAAAATATCCAGACAAATCTTCACATCTCGCTAATGTTTACATCCTGAGAAATTACTGTATTGTAATTGCATCTTTCTCTCTACAGTCTTAAAATTTGATCTAGTCTGCATGCATTTCATGTTATCATGTCCAGACAGTCATTTACAGTTCCATACAACAGAATCAAAGCTGCATTATTAGAAAGGAGGGAAAACAACAACCAAACCAAAGAACCAACCAACCTTTGCTCTGCTGGAACCTCCCCGTGATAATTAACAGCGGATATCTGATTTTCAGTGAGAAAGTGATCAACAGCACGACTAGAGTTCAGTGTGTTACAGAAAACCATCACCCGATTTCCCTTTGATAAACTTGGCTCAAGAACCTAACAAAATTATTACATGAGTTAATTGGAAGAAAGAAAGTAGAACATCTAATCACCACAGAATAAGAGAGTTCCAAAAAAGATGGAGATGAAGTAACTGTTTAGATCCTTCTTCTCCCATCTGGAGTACCAACTTCCAACTAGTTCAAGGAAGTGTGTTTCCTAATGGGTGCCCAAAGGCAACCTTTGGACCATCAGCATCAAGAGTGGTCTCCCACCCAATAAGGTCAGTTGTATGGATTCTCTTGTGTCACTGCATCTTAAATTATATCTTCATTAAATCGAGTACTTTTCATGTCTTTCCTAATAACCTCTAACAATTTTTTAGGTTTTCCCCTAGTTCCTTGATAACTTTTATGATGACAACTTCATTCCTAGTAACTGCGGTCATTCAAGTCTTTACTTTTACATAACCAAACCATCCAAGTCTAATTTCTCTCATTTTATTATCTATTGATTCTATGAATCTACTTTTAGGCTTTCTCGGATTACTTCATTTTGAATTCTATCTTTTCTTGTTTTACCACTAATCCATCTTAGCATCTTAATTTCTACTACATTCATTTTATCTATATGTTGTTATTGAACTGCCCAACATTCAGCCACAAAAATTAGATGCTACTATTGTTAAATAGATGCAAAGGACTGCACGTGAATTTTCAGTAACGTATATGGAGATAAACAGAAGCTAAAAAAGAAGGAATCAACGTACAAATAATGTATTTGTCAGCAACATGGACATTTTGGTACCATTTGTGGGGTTGTTTTGTATGGCAATTGGCAAGGAATCTTTCAAAGACGACTATTATTTAAGTTCCTGAGATAGAAAATTCAAAGACTTGGAGTGGCTCCATGGGGTTTTCATTTCACTGGTGTCCAAAATTCCTCAGCTGTCACATCATTTCTATGATTTTCTTTTGTTTTGGCTTGCGCCCAAGTATGCCCAAACTGGTTGAGTTTGCAGATGATGGTTTATTTGAAAATCATAAGCTGTAACATGGCCTGAGTTTTTACCATCACAAACAAAGGAATAGTGAATTTGCTATTGAGTTGAATGTAAATGGATGGAAATCAGTCCATCAACCTTGGATGTCTTCAGATTTCAGAAGGACATGAAGTCAACAAGGATAAAACACATTAGCTCTTTGGCAATATCTACTTTTTGCCTAAATCGGCATCTGACATAGTAAAAATGAAAACAAAATACTGAGGATGCTTGTCTGATTCTCATGGCTACAATTTTGAAGCATATACTTTACAGCAGTGACTATCAGCAATAACAATATCGTCAACGGGTCAAATTTTCACCTGTGATATATGTTTCATAAATAAATGACTTGGCTAGAATTGGTGATTATGAAGCACAATAAACCATTAGTAGTAAAGAAATAATGACAAACCGACCTGTAGCAATGACTCCAGCTTGTTTTCAGCCCCAGAAAGTTTAATAAAATCATGTCGAGCAGATGCAATTTTCTTATGCAATGTTGATGTGCGCAAGTGAACTATCCCTTGAAACTCCTCATCAACCAACTTTTGCACAGCCTGCAATGTTTAGAGAATTAAAGCCTAATAACAGAAACATGTGAAATGATAATGGCACAATTAAATCACACAGATGAGGTTCTGCCTAAGAAAAATCTTTTTGATTTTTTTAAACTTCCTCTTCTTAGTTTTTTATTACTATTATCATTAGTAGTTTTGTTTTAGGTACCCTTTCCCCCTGGCAGACAGCAAAATTATAACCCAATCTCAGTTTACCAGGTTGAGGGTCAACCAACTACGAGATGTGTCAAGCTTGAGCTTAACATGTCCAATGAGGCTATGACTTCTAGTACATGTCAATACTTCCAATGCATGTTGATCCTATGTATTTTGGTTTCGCACACTTTGTCCTGCTATTTATGGAGATGAATGTTTTATATATTGTATACGTTGTTCCAACATTGTCACCTGCCTATGTACTGAATGGTGTATTCGGCCAAGCACATTGCTTTGATCACTGATAAGAAACCCTGATAAGCAATTTTTCTTACCTACAACTGCTAAAGAGAACATTCTAGCTATAACAGTGGGTGTAATTCATAAATGTACAGGACTTCAATGGCCTCTGTACTCTTCAAAACCTTTATAAAGCATAATGCATATATATTGGGTGTATAGTAGAGTGGATAGATTGATGTCAAAAACTGTCATCATGTGATGGCACACTGTAGAAACTACTAAAATCGTGTACAAAGGAAAATTCCCCAAGTGTTTCGAATGCATCCTGACTTGGTAGGACAAATCATGAGGATGATGACAATATTAACAATCTCAATTACCTGGACTAAAAACTAATCAGATCATCAGCAGGTTGTATTTTTTCACCATTTTTCCATAAACCATCCATGGTTTCGTACTTTTGTAAACATATGGTCTACCTGAAGAGCAGGCTAGACTCCACTTTACCAAAATAGACTAGAAACTGGGCCCTATCTTCAAGATATTTGAATCATTGCAGACCTGGCTATCTGGCACATATTATTGGGCAATGGGGGGTGACATTACATTGGTGATTGGCGTAGCAAAGCTGAAAGCTCTCAACATTACAAGTGTAACAGAATTCCAAGCAAGTTATGATCCTCTGTGGACAACTTACACTGCAACAGCACTTCACTGTTTTCCAAGAAGAAAATAAAGTCAGCCTACCTTTGTCATGGTAGCAGTAACCAAAATAGTTTGAAATCCTGGATCATCAGGTTTCATTGTACGCTTTTTCAATGGGCCAAGAAATTTACGAATATCAGGGCCAAAGCCATGATCAAACATGGTGTCTGCTTCATCCAACACCTGCAGAAGTAAAAGAAATTTTCATTTAGTGCATAGATAAGGAATAATAAACAAATGCCAACTTTACAGTAGCTGACAGCAAATATTGTGGCATTTGGCACTTACCAAGTACCTGATATCGCCATAAACCATGTTCTCCTCTTCAATATGTTGAAGAACCCTCCCAGGAGTCCCAAACACCATGTCAATTGGCACATTCAGTGAGTCCTCTTGAGGTCGTAAGCGGCCACCTCCACTTACCATGGTAGAGCGGAATCGTGCATGATGACTTATAGACTTTGCCACACGGAACACCTACATGAAAACTCCACAATTAACATTTGCAACAAAAAAAAGGAAAGAAAGATTATCAATAAAGAATCCAGAAAAACCAATGAATTGAAACCTGCTCACAGAGCTCCCTCGTGGGACATAGCACAACAGCACGAGGGCGTCTTGGTTTCATTGGCACACCAGACAATGCTTCATCACGTCTCAGTAGCTATAAAAAGAAACACTTGCATTAGTAACCTTTGGCTATATCCCAAACTTCTGCAAGTTGTTGACATAATAAAGTGCAAACAAGTTTTTCCCCCTTCATTTTTATTTTTTCTTGGATGCTAATGAAGAAAAATCACAGTATGGTGACAAAATGAACATGATCATCACGCACACTAATTCAAGAAAGGAAAACATGGGTCCATTTGGGAACATATATAAGTACTGAAAAAAATTTCTCACTTCTTAAACTCCTTTTGATATGATTTGACATCTTAACTGCCTTACATTTTCTATTATTACCTCTAAGTTTCAATCATTCTTTCACATATCTCCATATGACTGCCCTATCTATTTTTATTTATTCCATTAACTCCTAATCATTACCCCCATGAGACCATATTGGTCTCTTATTTTTTCAAATTTTTTCTCATTCCTATTTTCCCGCTTTTACTTTTACATCTTCCCAAACAAACCCTATAGCAAAAAATATAAGAGAGATGAAGATCTAACAGTCAGATCAACACTAATGAAAACATGGAATAGGAATAAAAAAAATACATCATTCAAGTGCTAACTAAAAGGGAATTCATCCAACAAGATGCCAAGGTCGGTGCCCTACAAATGACAACAAACAAGCTAATTCTGCCACAGCCCACATTTACAATAAGATTTTTTGGATTTCTTAGCGTCAGGTGGCATCTGGACAAATAGTTGCCCTAGTTCAAAAGCTCATGCCACTTTTGCATGTGCACTCAAAAAACATTGTTTAGCGCATAATCTTATAGAAAAAAAAAATGTCATCACAAAGTTTCAAGTTTAGCAGAAAATGCACGCACTTGGCAATTCTATGACTTTAAGCTTCAGAAAAGGTCTTCTCATACATGGAACTGATTCTGTTAGCATATGGCTTAGCCTATGCTGCATGGGGCTAAGCTATGAAGCTTACACTAAATAGAATATTATTAGTGACTAGCCGTAGATGAATTCAAATAATAAAAGAAGATAACAAAAGCTAGAACAGACACTGAATATAATTTTTTAAAAAACAGTGTCAAACTAGCATGTTCCAGTTACAGAAATCCCAACTGTCACTGCTAAAATTTCCAACTTCAACTACTGAAAATCTCAGCTTTCACTAGTTAATTCTACCAAGTTGCCAACTCCACCATTACATGTAGCAGCACACACCTGAACAAGCGGCAACAAGTAGGCAAGAGTCTTCCCAGAGCCAGTGTGAGACCCCAACACAACACTCGAACCTTTGAGCACAGCAGGAATCCCCAGGCACTGAATTTCAGTTGGCGTGGAAATGCCCATCTCATCAACCGCGCCCATCACTTCCTCCCCAAGACCCAATTCCCAGAATGTGGAGAACGTGCCCGCCGCATTCTTCTTCTTCTTCTCATTCTCCCCGTGGCTTCGCTCGTCGCCTGCAGGTTTCGAAGCAGCAGTGTTTTTCTGCGGCTGCGCGTTTTTGGCAGAATCTCGGAGATGGCGACTTCTGAGCTTGTCCAGTAGCAGAGAACGGCGAATGGGCTGCAAATCGAGCTCCGGATCAACAGTGGGGGCGGCCGTGCAGAAGCAGCGGGTGGGCCTCAAAGCTGTGGATTGGAAGGGCGGGGATGAGAAAAGGCGGGAAGATTTGAAGGGTGAACAGGGGATATTGAATGGTGAGTGATATTTCGGGGAGGAAAAGAGAAAAGGGCGAGAAAGGAAGGCCTTCGAGTGGAAGGAAAGATTGGGGATAGCCCTTCCTCCCATGGCTGGCTTTTCAACTGCGAGGGGCGAATGCCTCTGTTTCCCTTTCCCAGCGGTAGGATATCAGCTTCATTTCGGCAGCGGTTTGGGCAGCTTTACCAAAATGCCTTTTCGGCATAGCCCTGTTAAGCCCATGCCCGTCGTTTAACTGCAGCAAACGGCCATGGGCTAGGTTATTCCTGTCACTATACGGGTCGAAACGAGTTGGGCCCGACCCCTGAACTTCCCCAAAAGAATTTTACTCTAGGCCTTTTGTAAATAAGTTTGAACACTAAAATTTATATTTTTTATATTTTTAAATTTTATTATCAAAATTAAAAGAAAAGTGATCTTGTCAACTTAGACTAAGCAAACGTCTCACTTTGCATATCTTAAAAAACTCATTTAAAACATTTCTTTGTTTTTCTTTATATACTTGTTTATCTAAGTATATTTAACATATAAACAAAAGTTTAACATTTTTGAATATGTATATATATATTTTTAAAGATTTTAGACATAATATGAATAGATGTTTAAAAATCTCAAAAAAACATATACACGTATCTAAAATGGTAAAACTTGGTTTATATATTAAATATACTTAGATAAACAAGTGTATAAAGAAAAAGAAAAAAATATTTTAAATTAATTTTTTAAGGTGAGCTAAGCGACATCTGCTTAATTTGAACTAATAGGATCATTCATTAAATTAAAAATATAAAAAGTCCAACATCATAAAATTTAACAAGAAAACTTACCTAGATAAAACCCACATATACAAGGGGCCCGTTTCTATGTAACCGGATTGTATAAAAGTGGTTTCATATAACCCTCTCAAATTATAAAATTTTGATGCTTGATAGAGAATTTAATCTATTTATTGTATTTAACATAGAGTGCGTTTGGCAACAATGAAAAAATGTCAAACTTAAAACTTTTCAATCTAAAACTTTTCACTCACTATAATTATCATATTTTTTAATCATTTTTTCACATTTTCCCAAACAACTACCCTATTTTTCAATCATTTTTACACAACTACTCATACAATTAACCTATCTATTTTAACTTTATCATCTTTACTCCTCATCATTACCCCTATCATATCACATAATTTGACAACTTTCACTTTCTAAAACTTTTCATCAAAAATTTTATTCATTCCCAAACACACCCATAATTTGTTTAGTTATAAAATAAAATTTCATTCAAATTTAATATGTGCATAGGCCACATTTGCTAAAAAAATAAGTACATTCATGTATAAATTAGGAAAAATACTTTGATCCATTTACATATATATATCGGAATATGGTTATACTTTATAAAGTCATTTATCCATGTAGTAATGATATTTTAGATGATTTAGATGTTGAAAATACTACTTAAAAATTGATATTTAGCATTAAATTATTTTATGATATTGATTTTGCATGTTTGTAAATGGGGCTCATATACAGTGATAGTTTCCATAATAATATAAGTTATGGTAAACAAAATAGATGAAGTAAATTTTTCATCAACTGTCTAAATGTTGAAAATGAAAATAGTTACATAAAAAAGATGTTTCATAGAAGCATTTCCTTATATACAATAGAAAAGATATTTCTTGGGTTTCCTGTATATCACTAAATATATGATAACTATGCAAGATTGCACCCTTTCAAAGAAATGAGTAAGCATCACTCAAGGGTTGCTCGAGTGGTAAGGGGGCTGGCATGCGTTTTAAACTCATCTACACTGTAGGCACATTTCATCTCTCTCTTAATAATTTGGAAGCATGTAATCTTTTTGTGGTAATTGGAAGATGTGATCTCTCACTAAATAATTGTAGAAATTCTTAAACTTGATCATAAGATTAAAAAAATGAGATATGATATCAGTACACCAACTTTTTTTAAAAAATAAAGAAATGACTAAGCAATGTAATCCAATAGGAGCAAATATTAGAACAAATAAGAATAAAACAAATAGAATATCTATATGAAAATATATTAAGTAATTATATTAGAAAATTAAAACGTTAAAAGAGGAAAAGAATATAGTAAAAATTGATACGAGTTACTTACTCCTTAAAAGGCCTAAGCATTGGGAACATAAGACGTTATTGTAGCATGAGCAACCTCTTCAATAAAATGGAGTCTCGAAGTTAAAAACCTTTCTTTTCAATAGTAGGTAGATGGGTGTCATAAACATTGAGAGCCTTTGGCATCAAAAGATGCTTGAACTAAAGGTGTAACTTGAGTTCACCTCAATCCCAATCTTATGATGTAGGTGTGAACCGTGGCGCGATAACATTCCATGATAATAAGATAGCATACTATCTTATACTGAGAACTGTCATCGTATGATAGTTCATAAAGTGTCCTAATTCATATCCTTAATATTCACTATATTTATAAAACATTAGTTTTAACTTTACTTGTAAAACCTAAACCGTAGCATTATTTTTAAAAATTGAGTTCAAGTTGAGTTGTGGGTTGGAATTTAAGTTCACTTATTTATATTTTATTTAAGAGTAGTAAGTTTAATATTTCATATAAATGCATAATAATAACAAATCACGTAAGTAAATACAATAATACATAGTAAAATAAATTTTTTTTAAAATATATTAATATAAAGAATATTTTCAGAAGAAAATTTAACATTGAAAATGAGATAAATGAAGAAAACTAATGAATGTAAAAGTAAACAATAGAAATATAAAAACAAACAAATAAAAATAATATACTTTATTTCTAATATAATAACAATATAATAAACATGTATTTAACTATAAATATAAATAATATAAAATACACAAATGTAAAAAATATTTTTTAGATATTATGTATATAATATATTTTACAATAAATATAAAATGAGAAATCAAAGTCGGATTCATTTAAGCCCTAACTCTATCATAAAGTGAACTACAGCCCAATCATATTCACAAATTGAATTCATAAAATTCAGATGGTAAAAAAGCAATTGTCGGCGCACTTGAAAACTCAAATTTGAGGTCAACCAAGTTGCATGCCTGGCTTGGTTAGGAATGTGTGGTCCCTCTGCAGATACACTGACAACATGTGACTCGCATAACTGCCCACCTTAACCCAGCTCCTAACATATCTGCTTGTGAAGGAATCAATTCAATCATAATTGCCGCGCGTCTCTCAATATTTTTATAGAATAGTTCCCCTGATAGTTTTTTTTTTTTTTTTTTTTTACAATTTTTCACTATTATGAGATTTTATAATTTCCCTATGGAGTGGAAGTTTATAGGAAAATTTCCTTCCATAGTGTGAGATTATGAATATACTTGATTGTAACATCTGAATGTCATATTGTATAAAAATATAAAAAAAGCAAGGTGTCTGCTTAATATTTGGCACGAGAACTAATATAAACTACTTATGATATTGAACAGAAGGTTAAAAGATCATTCGACTTGGTTCAATTTAATCCTTTGTGGTTTTTTGGAAGACCTAATACTTTATGAAACTTTCTTTTCCACGTGAATCTTCGTGTTTATTTGGTTTTATTTTTCACTTTTAATCCCTTAATGCGCTCCATTTTCGCAGGGCTCGACTCTTGATGTTTTCAACCATCAGCATATAGATACTATCCATTTTTTTTTAAATATAATTATATATCCTATTTATTTCTAAAATAGGTTTTTCTTATAAACTGTAAGTTTCCAATAAAAGTGATTTTTTAACTAATGTTAAACAAATTAAATTTCGATAAGAATTGGCAAAATTCATCATGTACTCACAATATAATTCCGATTATACCTATGATGTTTTAAAATTTCTTTTTTTACCCATAATATTTCATCTTAAATTTCTATCATAATCATGCAGTCAAAACAATTATTGAATACTTCATTGAAAAAATGATTTTGCTCTCTATAATTTCCTATTTGAAACAATTCAACCATAATATGATTTATTTAATGTTGGTAAAATCATTCTTTTGTAATATCAAGTAATTCAAATATTATATTAAGGTTAAATTACCTCAGTTAAGAAAAATTTAAAGGGGTAAAATTATCTTTTGAATAAGATAGTTAACGGTTATTTTGATTGCATGTTATGAAATGAATTTAGGGTGAAATATGGTAAGTACAGGCGGAATTTTTAAAATGTTGTAGGTGTGTTAGAAATTAAGAAATGTTGTAGGTATATTAGAAATTAAGGACAAATATTGTAAATATAAGATAAAATTTCCCTTATAATTCAGAATTTGGAAAAAAAAAATGCTCGTGGACATCACCATGCAACTAACCATGGACTGATGTTGTCCAACCAACAACCAGTCGTCGTTTGCATCATTTCTTATGCTTCTATATTTTTTCTTGCGAGTTTTCTTTAATTATTAAATTATTTTTATGATAATTGTTCTTTCAAATTCGTGCAATGCGTTGTGATTTAAGATTTTATCTATTGTTTGTCTTCTTTCAGTGGTAAAACTTTGATGTTTATTATTTTATTTTATTATAACTCAACCCATTTTCAGCACGTTTAAAACTGCTGCACCGAACTTTGAGCAATAAACGACTCGATCCAGCTTGGTAAGTGAATTATATACCGATTATAACTGGTTCCACGGGCATATTTGGAAATTGGGATTATTAAATGGAATGAAACTTGAATCAGTGGATTGAATAAATATGAATTATATTGTATTAAAAAATTATAATTAGTATTTAGATAAGCAGATTCGCGTGTATACTTCTGAATTTTACCTTTAATTATATTTATACTATCAATTTTTTAAAAATGTCAAATATACTAATATATATTTTTTCTAAAATTCTATTTGTAAGTTTCATCATTTGTGAAATGATGAATATACCTGAGCCTTGATTATAATTTAAGCTAAAAATTTTTATTTAAATAAATTTTTAGTGCTTTTATAATTATATATTTACTTATACAAAATCATATATCTTTTGAATGTGAATTTTTATTTACAAATTCATAATTTAAATTTGGACATATACGTCATTTCATGCGGAGGCATGGATGTAAATGAAATTCTACTCAAAACTCAAAATGCACATATACATATATTTAAAATTTTTGAAAGTACATAAATAGAAGGAAAATTATATGCATATATTTAAAATTTTTGAAAGTACATAAGTAGAAGGAAAATTATGAGTAAAATTTACAAGCACACGTGGATTCATTATGAAAAAAGTAAAATCAAGAATAAGAAAATATAGCCACAAATAAATAAGAGTTTAATTTGAGTAAAGTACTCGTGGGTTAATTCGTTTAATATTCTAAAATGAGTAGGATAAGTTCTAAATGAAAAAATACTTGGCTTAATTAGGTTAGGATAATTTCCAAGACCTAGGTACTCGAAAATGGCTCAAATTAATAATATTTATCTAACAATCTTTCATGAAATATATTATATATTTAAAGATATAAAATATATTTTTTATAAATATAAAAATTTGTTTAATTTCTCTATTATTTCGTACATTTAATCAAAATTTGTTTAAATTATATTATTACCATATTGATTGCAGATATTAAGTAAATATTTATAGTAGAATTATAACATTCAGTTATGGTATAAAGAGATATTTTGAAGATCTGATTTGAAATCGAAATCAGGATAGATTACACCTTAAAAAAATAAAGTAGGATAAACCTCCAATTATGTTCGGTAATGAATAAAATTTTTGATGAAAAGTTTTGAAAAGTAAAAGTTGTCAAACGATGTGATATGATAAAGGTATTGATGAGTAGTAGAGAGGATAAAGTTAAAATAGATAGGTTAGTTGTATGGATAGTTGTGTAGAAATGATTGAAAAGTAAGGTAATTCTATAGTAAAATGTGAAAAAATGATTTAACAAATATGATAGTTATGAAAAGTGAAAAGTTTTAGATTGAAAAATTTTAACTTCCCTAATCGATTTAACATAAAATAATGCTATGTACTTTTGAAAATACGGTAAGAGTAAGATCCACCTCACATTGGACTTACCCCAACAAATTTTGTACAAAGCGGGCCGCCCGACCAGATTTGCTAGTCACGGCGCTCCCGATCGGCAAGAGCCTAGAAGAGTCTTATTTACTGGTCCCGCGGGCCACCAAGTAACTCCAAAAATTCAAAACTTCCCTCGTGCCCGCTGCGGAGTCTCTCCTTATTCCATAGCGAAACGAAAAAGCAAAAAGAAGACATTCTCTTCTTCTTCTTTTGCTTCTAAGTTCTATCCATGTCTACGATCTTCATTGCTCTTCAATGCTATCAATGCAGCACCATGCAGGTGCTCAAATTGCGTTTCCCCCTGTCCTCCTCCTCTCCCTCCTCCTCCCCCTCACATCGCTTTCCTTCCTCTTTTCGACAGGTGAAGCAGCAGAAGAAGAGCAGCAGCAGCAAATGGACCTGCGCCGTCTGCAACGAGAAGCAGTCCGTCCGCAACGTGTTCGCTCGAAGCTCCCTCGCCAGGGACGTGCGGACGTTCGTTCAATCCTTCAACTTCGCCCGCGGAAACCTAGAGGGCGGAGCAATCCTGGCGAACTCAGATTCTGCTACTCAGCCTTCCGGAAGCTTCCAGAAGCAGAAGAGAACCAACTGGTGCGAATATCTAGACTGTGAAGAAGGAGGAGGAGGGAAAGGTATTGGTATTGGATCGAATATCCGAGTGGTTGCTTGTCAATTGACTTGTTTGGTTTCTGCTTGGTTTCAGAAGTTTCAGAAGTTTCAGAGGCTGTTGGCTTTGAATCTGAGATTGAGGTTGTGACTGAGTTGCCAAAGCAGCTTCGGAAGCCAGTTTTCTCAAAGAGGAAGAGAAAAGGTAACTCTCACTGGGACATGATTTTTTAGCCTCTGAATGGCTGAAACTCTCTTTTCATCAAGTTTTGGTTCTTGGACTTTGTATTGGGGTGGTTAAAGCAAGAGAGATGAGCTAATAGAAAAGGGAAAAATAAAAAGCACTTCATCTTTCCATCTTGTTTTTGGCTGTTTAGGTGACAGCATATAGAATGAAAGCCCTTGATCCATTGGTTAGATGCCTTCGTGAATTTTGCTTTTAAGAACTTGAAGGCTTTGAAAATGTTATATGGAATTCAGATCACTCATCAGGAATTCATACTTACGGGTGCGTATTTGGTTTGAGAACTATGAGGTAAAAGAGATGTAAAAGAAGAGAAAAAACAACAGAAATGAAAAAATGGTAGGCGACAAGAGTATCAATATAAAAATGACGTCACCCAGAAAGAAAATGGGAATTTTTTGCTGTAATCAAGTGGCATATAAGATTGTTAGCTAATGCATACGTTACCGATGAGGACAAACAATTACTTTAGCGTCAATAATAAATTGATACACAATTCTACTGTGAGGATTTTCTTTGGAGTTTGGCCGGATCATTTGGCATTGTTTGTTACCTAATTCTTATGTCGTTGATCCTCAGTAATCAATCACATCGAGAACTCTATAGTTATTGAATCGTGTTTTTTTTGTATTTGATCTGTAAACATTATTTCTTAATTTGGGATATTTCTTTATGATTCTTTAAAAGAGATGATAACGTAGATTGTTGTCTACTAGTTATGTAGCATTTATTTGTGCTGAAGCCTAAAACTCGTCCAAGAGGCAATGACCCCTTAAATCGGTCATTTTGCGTTGCGGTGTACAGTGAGTTCTGTCCATAAGAATTGGGTTCAACCATTCTTAAGGTTTGCAAAAGTTATGGGCAGAGAGATCCTTATTACTCCCTTTTAAAGGGTAATTTTTCAGAAAGGCAATCCAAGCAGTCATTTGTGCATTTGTTTTAACTATTGTTGCGCTCTTCACTCAATAAATACTTGCTATTGACAGAGAACAATGAACCAAACAAATTCCCAAATAAAACGATTACTGGATTGGCAGCTAAATGCAGTGATTACCCAGATGAAGGAAACAAAATGTTCAAAAAAGAAAGAGGTTAGTAATTTCATTCTTCTTCACCTGTCTTTAGTAGTTTATTCTGTTGGCTTAAGTTTGAGAAAATTTGACTCTGGTAGAGAGCCATGACTCAAACAAATACAAGAAGGTAGTTGCAACACAGCCATCCAAATGGAGCAACTACCTAGAAGCAGAGGAGAATGAGATTTTGGAAAGAGAAAGAGGCTCCTGTGATTCTTACAATACATGGGGCAGGAGAGATGTTTTACAGAGCCAGTTCAAAGATCAAAGCGTGGAAGAAGATATTCATCCTGACTTCATGTGAATTTTCAATTTGAATCTTACCTGTACTTTGGCTCACCGATAACAACAGTGTACGTGTTTAATAGCCGATACTTTTTCTACATCAAGCAATATTGTTTGGTTGTCGAGTATTGTTTGGCCAGCAGTAGGTGCATTTACGGCAGCATTCTTTGACTCAAGGTTCTTTTGAGTTCTTATCTCGTAGATTTTAGTGATCATCTGCACAAATGCCTCTTGGATGTTTGTATTTTCCAGCGCAGATGTCTCCATGAAAATAATGCTGTTTTGCTCTGCGAAGTCCTGCGCCTCTTTTTCACTGACACTCCTCATGTGACCCAAATCTGACTTGTTCCCAACAAGGACAATTACCATGTCAGAGCTCCCAAAATTCCTTATCTCATCTAACCATTTCTTCAGATTATCAAAAGTTGTCCGTCGAGTAATGTCATAGACTAGTAAAGCACCGACAGCACCTCTGTAGTAAGAGCTGGTAATTGCTCTGAACCTGCGGACAGAAAACGCGTATGTATGAATAAATTTCCTTAATCTTCAATGGTCAATGAAGGTAGAGACCCAAATGCTCCCATAATCAACTACCATCAGCCAACCACTCACTTTATGTTTGAAATTTGAGCTGCAATTATGGAAAATGACCTGTTCTTGGGGCATCCTCACTGTACATAGATGGGCCTTACAACATTGCTCTTTACTGGAATATGAATCGGTAATACTTCATCCTTTATTAATTGTAATGTAATCCCAATCCAAACTTATTTTTGAAACTTCAACCCTAACCCCAACCTAGTTGGGTGGATTAGGGTCAAATTCAGCTAAAAATAATTAGATTCCATGATCACCTACCATTGTATCATGAGATTGACCTAGCAATCGTAAAAGTTTATTTCCATCCTCTTAACAATTAGGTTCCACGATCACCTACCATTTTATCTAATTCTGATGTGCATACGATGATGAAATGGAATACTACAAAATACTCTGCATAGTTAGTGATCTTTAAGAGTAGAAATCTGATGGGACAATGAAACACAGCATTTGGGGAAATTTGGGTTTGGATGTCCTCCCCACATAATACCAACCCAGGTTATATTTTGGTTTGGATTTTCAATTTCCCCTCAATGTTGAGAAAAGAGACTAGAAAGCCTTACCGTTCTTGCCCCGCTGTATCCCATATCTGTGCTCTGATGAGCCTATCAGCGATGGTAATGTTACGGTAGGCGAACTCAACGCCGATGGTTGGTTTGGAGTCCAGGCGGAATTCGTTCTGAGAAAGCCTTGAAAGCAGGTTAGACTTGCCAACAGCCCCATCACCGATGAGCACCACCTTAAATAGATACTCCCAAACATCATCATCGATTGTGTTTTCCATGCTGCTCTAGATGATGATCTTCCGCTGACTGACTGGAATTGTTCTAGTTTGTTTGTCTATATGAGAGAGGGATATGGCAGAGAACAGCGTGTTTGATTTGAAGAAGAAAGATGAAGAAGAAGGTGGCGAGTCATGGTCACGGGTGTGAGATTCCTACAGGCTACAAGAAAGCTAAAAGCTTTTCATGAGTCGGCTTTGAATTTTGGGGGACCAGCGACGATAATGAGAATGACATAATGCTGTTCATTTCTCTTTTATACCGTGATTTCAGGCAATAATGCGGTTATTACTCATTTGTCATCATTGTGAATAATTTCGGCCGGGCAGCACAGCAGCACTTCTGCTTTTGTCGCTGTGATTATAGTTTTAGAATCATTTTTCGATTCTGTTAAAAAAAAAAAGAAAAAAAAAAAGAGCCATTCTTAAATCATTTTTGGGAAGAACGCGATTCAACGAAAGCCGATTTATAGAAAAAATTCAATACTTAGCATAAGGACGGAACCTTCGTGTAATTTTACGGCGTGTAGTTTTACGGTTTTTTAAACTTAAACCGTTTGTTGCATTTAATAAATTTTTTTTATCTTGTTATTAAAAAATAATTTTCATTGCAAGCTTATATCTCGTAAAATATAGCATCTTTCGTGGTAAATATATAACTCTTAAATTTTCTTTAAAAAATTCATGGTCGGGCACATGGAGAGATGATGGTTTCTCGCAACAGAGGAGATGAAATCTAAATGGAAGGCTATTTTAGTCATTTCTAATAACGGTTAACAATTTCTATAATAGATTAAATTATACTCAGTAGGAATGAATGAAAGTTTTGAAACTTAAAAAGTATAATTGAAATTACGAGCAAAAGTATAGGGTATATTTGGAACCTAGGATACTTTTATATAACCCTTCTTTTATGTAACTTTTTTCATTTTTAACATCCCCATGAAAAATCCACTCTATTTATTATATTAAACATAATTTATATTATTATAAAAGTCATTTCATTTGTTTAATAACGTTGTATATGTGCCTTGTCTACAAACTTGTCAAATCAACAAAAAAGTAATTTAATACTAAATGTTAATTTTTAAATAGTATTTTCAACATTTAAATCATCTAAAATATTGCTACTATGCCAATAAATAATTTTATAAAGCATTAATATATTCTAATAGAGATGTGACTGGACCTAATCATTTTTCCTAATTTCAACAAGAATGTACATATTTTTGAGTTGTGGCTTACATATTAGATTTAGATGAAACTTGGTCTTTTGGTAAATAAATAATATTAAATATAATGAATGAATTATATTTTTCATCAATAATTAATATCTCATAGATAGATAAAATAGCTTTTATAAAATCCAGTTTCACATAAACATTATAGAAGCATTCCCGATTTATAACTGACGCTTTAATCTATTCTGTGGGTCAAAGAAATACCGTGATAACTTGGGTGATTTTTATTTAACGATGCAGTATCGTGTATACGAATTTTTGGCCGTAATTATTAATTCGTTGTAGTTCATAAGAATCTTGTGCCGGATCGGTATTAATTATTTAGTTGACTTATTGTCATCAATAAAATAAAAGATTGCAAATTGGAAATGTTTGGTTGGAGTGATCTGGTGACGTGACATGAGGAGAAAAGAGGAAGTTCTCTTATTCTTGAATCCATGTCTATTAATTTTGAGAAATTTGTAAATAATAGAGGTGTAAATTCTTTCCGGTTGAGTTGGGTTGGGTAAATACAATCTAACTCGCTTTCTAAAATCTCAATTGACCATTACTTTTATTCCTATTTTCACGTCCTAATTCAATCATATTTTAATTTCATAGAACTCGTATTAATAAATATATAATATTTAAAAATATTTTTAATTAAATTTATTTTAAAATATAAATTTACATGAAAAATAAAAATTAACCTTTTATAGAATACTTTCCGATTTATGAATATATGATAATATAATTACTAAATAATCTAATTTTAAAACAATAATGTCTAGTTAGTTCTTATGTATTATGTGCTAATATAAGATTTTTTTAATAATTTATTATATTGTACACTAATATATGAAATTGGGTTAGGTGAGGTTGACCCAAGTCAGCTTATTTTTTAAATTTGGTTGGTTCAAGTTTGGTTATATAACTTTTTTTCAAAATGACTTATCCAACCTAATTATAAATCAGGTTGGATTAATCGGGTTTGAGTTAAGACCAACCCTATTTATAGCCAGTAGTAAATGCACTTACAAAATTAGTATGAAATTGCAAATATGCTTCATCAGCCGGGGTTCGGTGGGATTTGGTAAATTTTGGCGGAAACAACAAAACGGCTGCCTGTTCGGTCCCTTTCCATTTTTGTGTCAATACTATTTTAAGATGTTAATAATCATAGAGTATGTACATTCATAAATAATCAAAGCATATTTGAAATAAATTTAAAAATCCAATCGATTCATTGAGTTCAGAATCATTTTAAGATATAAATCAATTTGTTTAATATATAAATAAAAATAGCTAAATATAATAATGACTTAACGGTTCAAAACATTTCAAAATTTCCAACGGCTGTAACGTCGTTGGTACGAGCTTTGGATGATATTACAGCTCGTTTGGTAGCAAGGTTTACCTTCTGGTAGATGTTTCTCTCACTAGACTAGGGCAATGTTAGGTCGTGGAATTTTAGGATGGGATAAGACTTAAGAGTGGAAAAAAAAATATCTTAGAAATTGTGTAATGAATATGAAACAATATGGAAAAAAGTTAGAATAAATACGGTAATTAAAAGAAAAATGATTGAAATATAAAAGTAAAATTATAAAAATAGAGTTGTTGGGTTGTTAAATAATCTATGGGGGAGAACATGTATACCATGGTTTAGCATCCCATCTCACACTTTTCAATTCCCAAATATCCTCTGGAGTAAGATTCCATATGGTTAAATAAAAAATGAGGATGCTTATATGAAACCTCTTTTCAATATAATTCATTCTATTTTCAATATTTAGATAATGAAAAATTCACTATGTCTATTGTGTTTAGTATCAGTTATATTATCATAGAAATTCTTTCATTTGTATAATATTACTATATATGGGTCTCATCTATGAACATGTAAAATCAATGTAATAAAATAATTTAATGTTAAATATTATTATAAGTAATATTTTCAACATCTAAATCATCTAAAATATCATTACTACATGGATAAATAATTCTATAAAGTATTACTACATTTTAATACATATGTAAATAAATCTAAGCATTTTCCCTGATTTACACATGAGTGTATTTATTTTTAAGCAAATGTAGCCTATGTAGAGATTAAATTTGAATGAAACTTTATTTTATAACTAAACAAATAAAATATTATTATTATATGGATAAATAATTTTATAAAGTATTACTACATTCCAATATATATGAGAATAGATCTAAACATTTTTTCTAATTTATACGTAAATATATTTATCTTCGAGCAAATGTAGCCAATGCATATATTGGATTTGAATGAAATTTTATTTTATAACTAAACAAATGATGTTAAATATAATAAATAAATTGAATTTTTTATAAATATCAAAATTTTAAAATTTAAGAGGGGTAGGTAGAAGCGGACACTAATGGTTAAACCAGCCGCTCAATCCACCGGATTTATGGGTTCGGCTTTCAATGACACTGGTTGAAATGACAAAAGTGCTCTTGTCTGCATCCTCCCTAATAGGCTGCAGCTTAGCAAACTGACCACTTCTGGATGGAATAGATTGTACAATGACCCATTGGAGGGGAAAAAAAAAAAAAAGGTGTAGGCTAGGTTCCGTGCTTGAAGAAGTATTCTTGCGAATAATAGTATGCAGTGTAATGGTATATAATCTGTTGTACTCCTCCATCAATATGCATGTGGCCATGAGCTGATCACAAGTAACCATTGTAACCTGACTTAGATGTTGTTTCCAATCAGAGGCATTGCTAATGTCCACAAATACCGTGTAATTATTACTGTAAAACGCATTATTCTGCTGTTGACATGTTGGTGAATTGAATGGTCGTTGATGTTAGCTCAAATGTAATGTTTATCTCTGTCTCTAATTTAGTTGATGCGTGTCTGTTACTCTTTCTCTTTTCTGATTTTGAGTAGGAGCGAAAGTGGATTGGGTTTATCCCATCAACTTTTGAAATTAAACTCATTTAAAATGAGGAATTGGTTTGAACATATGCGGCCAACGCAGGTCTCTCTTTGGTTGAAAATGGGTTTTGTCAAAGAAGTCCGTCCGTTTTTATAATTTTCCTTGTGAATGTGGAGGTTTTGAAATTTCCTCCTTAAAAGTAGAGGTATTATAGAAGAGTCCCTCCATGCATGAGGGTAATGAATGTGACTCATTGTAATATCATATCGTCATATTGTATAAAATATCTATAAAAAAAAATGAGGAATTGGGTTAGAAAGTTGGGTTAAAAAATCAAGTGGGTTTGGGTTGAAGTTTTTTTTTTTTTTTTTTTTTTATATTTACAAGGTGATGCTTCTATAAAACCTTCTTTCTATGTAACATTCTCTATTTTTAAAATCTAGATGGTTTATGTAAAATCCGCTCCATCCATTGTGTCTAGCATCACTTATATTACTTTGGAAATCCTTTCATTTGTCTAATATCACTGTATATGAGTTTCATCTATAAATATATAAAATTAACGTAATAAAATAATTTAATATTAAATATCAATTTTTAAGTAATATTTTCAATATCTTAAGTATCTAAAATATTATTACTAAGTAGATAAATGATCATATAAAGTATTATTATATTCTAATACATATATGAATGAATCTAAGCATTTTTCATAATTTCTGCATAAATGTACCTATTTTTGAGTAAATGCGAGCTATGCACATAGTAGATTTGGAAGAAACTTGGTTCTTTAGTTAAAGAAATTATATTAAACATAATGAATGAATTGTATTTTGCATCAATCATGCTAATTGGGTAATGTCTGTTTGGCTTGGGTTGGAGCTCGCGCAACCTTCTTTTGAAGCTGCGTAAGGTGCCTCTAAGTAATTTTGAAGCAAGACAGAGATATTAAGGGTATGTTTGTTTATACTTAAAAATTTTCATCAGAAACGTTTTACTTTCTATAATTACTCTATTTTTAATTATTTTTTTCATATATTCCTATATAACGATCCTACTTTTCAATCATTTCTACACAACTACCGATATAACTAATATATCTATTTTAACATTATTCACTTTACTCTTCATTATTACTTCAATTATTTCATATTATTTTCTTCAATTTTAAAAACTTTTACACAAAAACTTTTCATCTAAAAGTGTTATCACTTCCCAAGCACATCCTTAATCATTGGTACTTAATTGGAATTTTTCCAAATGATTTTAAAATATAATCTTCCATTTTCTAAAAATATTTTTATTCTAAAAATAACATCCTATTTTTTCATTTTCAATACAACTTTTCCTAACCTCAATATATTTTTTTCATTCTCAATACACTTCTACACCAATTCTTATCCCCTTCTTATTTCATCCGAGCTTTCAAGAAAAATTTTAGAAGTGTTTGTACTTCATACACAAGTACTTGGCTTTTAAAAAAAGGAAATTATTAGAAAAAATTTTCACATTCACAAGAACTTACACATTAATATTCTCCCCAAAAGTACTATTGTTAGGGTGTGTTTGGGAAGTGATAAAATTTTTGGATATAAAGTTGTTGGTGTAAAAGTTATCATATTAATAGAAAATGACGTAATATGATAAAGATAATGATGAAGTATAAAGAAAATAATGTTAAAATAGATAGGTTAGTTATATGAGTAGTTGTGTATAAATTATTAGAAAATATGATAGTTGTATAGGACAATATGAAAAAATAATTTTAAAATAGGATAGTTATGGAGAGTGAAAGTTTTATCTTGACATTTTTTTCTCATTGACAAACATACCTTTAATATAAATGTGGAATACTAAGCTCCAATGACACACACTTGTCTTTGCATTGATATTGTTATATTGTTTTATTCGTTTTTGTTGATAAATTGATTCAATATTATGTTTTATTAATTCATGCCAACTTTTATCTTTTATTATTGTTAATTGTGGTTCTACATATTTTGCTGTAAGGAATTAATTAATACTATTTATCCTAATGTCTATATATATAAATTGAATCCTATTGTAAACAAAAAATTAAATAATATTTTAAATTTTTATTACTTATATTTTTAGTTTAATTATTTGCGTATTATTAAATTAATTAATTTTGTATGTACTTTAGAATACTTTATCTTTTATTATTTTTATTATCTCTTGGGCTTTGCCATTATGAAATTAGGAGCAACTTGTACCTCTTGTGTTTCTTATTTTTAAAAATTTTTGTACTATGCCTTTCTTGTAAAATACAGAATATTTTAATTAGATTAATTTGTATATAATCCACTAGAAGTGCAAGTGGCTAAGCTTCTTCAAAATAGGTTATAAAACCTGGACTTTAGAAATGTAATTTGTATTTTCGAAATGTGAGTAAGTGCTATTTTAAGTGAAAACTATTATTTTTAACAAATAATAATTATTAAGAAATTTTGAAAAGTGTAGAAAGAGATTAAGATTAGAGAAAAATACATCTACAATAATAAATAATCCCTCCAAATAGAAATAATTGAGAAGTATTACAATTCGTAGACAATAAGGAAAATAAATCACAAAATATTTGTCAATTTATTAGGATTTATTGAGTACTTAAAATTTTATTTTTCAATTCAATATGAATTTTCAAAAATTAAGGAAAAATTCTAAAAATATAGTTTCAACAATTTTCTAAATTCGTTACAAATTATAAAAAATTAGAAAATTTTAAAACCTATGCCAAATCAATTCTAAATAGGGTCATCATGGGATCTCTTTTTATGTGTCAAATCTTTTCAAGATAAGGTAATTAACAAGAATAGATGTAATAATGTCACATCAAAGTAAAGTAAGCAATGTTACCACTTGGGTGCCCAAGCAGCTTACAAAAGTGTGTATAGAGTAGTGTGAGTGAGAGATTTAATGTTGAAATATTAAGTTGAGAATAGTATTGTTACCTCTTCTTATAAGTAAACCTGCGTACGTCAGGTACCTGGTCATCCAATAAGACTAATACAATAAAAAAAAAGTAAAGTTAATAATATAAAATTGAATAATAGTTTAATGTAGCTCTTAAACCATAACCCTTTAAATGATCAAATTAAAGCACTAACTTAGTACCTAAGCAATTGAGAATGAGTGCATCTTGAGATCATAAAAGTGTCGTTGGCTTCAACTCTAATTTTGTTTTAAATTTTAAATTTTAATCTTATTTGTAAAACATATAACCTAGTCGTATTTGTGAAATTCGTTTTGATTGAGTTTTTGATTGAAATTCGAGTTGACGAATTTTCATTTAATTTATGAGTAACAAGTTTAAAACTTTATATAAATATATAATATCAACAAATCACATAAACAAAAATAATAATACATAGTCTCACTATATTTTTTTTAAATATAATAATATATAATATTTTGTAATTTTAACCTTTGAAAATCAAATAAAAAAATAATAAATTCAAAAGTAAGTCATATAAATATAAAGATAGATGTAAATGAAAATTATATAATTATCTATAAAATAATTGCAACATGACAAATACGCATTCAAATATAAATATAAATAATGTAAATGATATAAATTTGAAAAAATATTACTTAGGTACTATGTATATAATATACTTTATGTTAAATATATAAATGCAAATAAGGCTCAAGTTCGGATTTGCATGAATCTTAATTTTAACCCGATTCCTCAAATTTGGGTTTTTTAGACTTAGATTCTAGAAAGTAAACCCTAAATTTAAGAATTGTTGGGTTGGTTTGGGGCTCAATTATGCCCAAAGTTGCACCACTAAGTGAGAGAGGAAAAAACGGGGTAGCAAGTGAACAACTGGGTCAACAAACTCTAGAGTTCAGGTTGTTATAGATTCATAAGTTAGAATTGAAGTTCATGACATGATTACCAATAAAACTGTTTGAATTAATTAAAGCAAAAAAATGTTTTTGTCCATTTCAGCAACCGTTCCACTGAAACCGTTGGAAACTATAAAGCCATGAATTGTGGACTATTAAAACGTATGCAAACGATGACGTTTCTGTCCAATAAAGATTAGTTCAAATTATTTGATGATTCTACATTGAATTTAACTTATTAAGTATGGACCTTAATAACAAGAAGAACATCGAAAAGATACAGCAGCGTCGATTGAATTCTGCTGCTATGAAAATTGAATGTTTTTTTTTTATTTTTTATTGGAGTATATTTTACATCATATCTCAATTCATATTACATTAGACAATTCTAACAAACTTACAATGGAAGACGACAACAAGCTTCCACACATCAAGTGGGGAGACCACTAGCTCCCATCAAAGTATAAAGGGGGACCACATGCCCCCACCCATATTTGGGTTTAGAATCCCATGTGGGATTCGAACCACGCATCGGCCGGGAACGGAAATCCCGTTCCGCAGCCCATGACCCGACGTCTGGCATGAAAATTGAATGTTGAAGTATAACATAATATTAGTTGTTAATATTTGAACAAGACCATTCTGAATAGGATAAGCAACTATTCAAGAACAAAAGAACATGTTTTAAAGAAAGAAAAATGCATGATTATATATATTGCTAGAAATAAAACAGAAATAGAAGTTCTGCAATATTGATAATGGGGTCCTAGCGACTTTCAGTTCTGTAATATTGATGACGGGGACTTAGCGATTTTCGGACTGAGATTTAGGCTTGTTTGAAAGCCTGTTACTTAAAGAATAGATCTTAGTAATTACTAAAGAAAATAGAGAGCTCGAACTTAATCACTTTTAAGCCCAACATGGCTACTCGGTAATTGGCGGTTTTATTATATTTGGGAACTGTTATATTAGAAACTTATGAAAACAGTAGAATTTAAAGAAGCCTTGCAAATAAGATTTTGTTAACTTAAAGCAATAAGGATTCTCAAATAGTTGTTTTGTGAAGAACAACACTAGTACTGAAAATTTCAGTCGAACGTCAGTTATGCTTTAATGAATGGTAGCTGTTAAAATGAAAATTTAATTTAATTTATTCTAATTCTCACTATCTTCAATAATCATTTAATGGATAAAAGTGAGCTGTTGCAATTGCACCACCCAATTATTTTTCTGCTCACCATCTCACCTATTTATGACAAGTTTTCATTGCCTTTCATTTGACATTGATAGGTAATATCATATATGATGTTGCCGTGGCTTTGGACAATACATCCATGGATGCATCCGAGAAGCTGCATTTGGATGATACGTGCTACATATGCAAAATAATCATTTTATACCAGTCTAAAAATATTTTTTATTTTTTTAAATTTTTTTGCAAAAAAGTTAATCTAGTTATGTTTAATCTATAACTAATTTTTACCAAATTTGGAGATGTATTTGTATTTATAAACATAGGGGTATTTTAGTCATGTTCCAACAATTTAAAATGACTAAAACACCCCTACATTTAAAAATTCATCTAAAATTGGAAAAAATTGGTTTATAAATTAAACATAACTAGAATAACAATTTTGTTAAAAAAATAACCTCATTTCAAATCAATCTAAAATGATCTCATTTCAAATCAATCTAAAATGATCTCATTTCAGATGGTCTCAAATGATCAAACCTCGCTATATATTTTGCCCGGACTAGAACTTATCGTACATTTGGTCCAAAATGAATCTCATATATACTTAAATTTATTAATACTTTATATAATCATTTATCTATATATAATTTCATAGCAAATGGTTTACATATTGAAAAATCAACTTTAAAGTTATTATTTACATCAAATTATTTTATTACGTTGAATTTATACCATTTTCAGCTGTAGTTCTTACACATATACAATTGGAATTAAATTTGGTATGATAATAAAATACATCATTCAAAATACAATGGATAAAGTAGATTATAATTATATGATCTTAAAGAGCTTATTTTGAGATAGCTACACCGTAATTTATGGTGCAAGGAACTCCATCTGAGTATTGATATATATATGGATAATATTTAAGTGAGCTCATTATGCTGAAATGGGTCCCGTATGATGATAAAATTAAATTACCATTTCAATTTTTCATCCCAATTGGATATATATATGGACCTAATCTGAAAATAATACAAATTTAACGTAATAAAATAGTTCGATATAAATAACAATTTTAAATTAGTTTTTTCAACATCTAAACCGTCTAAAGTATGATTTATATATGGATAAATAATTGTATAAAGTTTTATTATATTTTAATATGTGTGGGGCCCATTTTTGGGCAACTGCACCCCCTCTCTCGATATAAATAAATTGGTATGAGCTCCAATGATAAATAAACGAGACAAAAAGAAGTATCAAAGCAGGAAACTAAAATGGTACACGCCCTTTTAGAACTCTAATAAGTTGTTGGGTGTGATTGGCAACATGGATTGGGATGGTCTGATTTGATATTTTAGCTTCCCTGCTAGTCATAGTTTTTTTACCATTTTCTGGACTTTAATTTTTTAGTCATTATCCTTCTTCATCGATTTTAGATTAATTGGTTTCCTTTTCTACTGTTTTATAATTAAAAAAAGGGTTTTGCACTTGATGAATTGAAACGTTCCTCTTCAAACAATCACCCTCAATTCAAATTTCAAGAAATCTTAGTCAGCTCTAAAACTTTAGTTTAAGTTGTGCTAAATTCAATTTGATTCAATAAAAAGAGGTAGCTCGAGTCAATTAAGCCCCCGCTACGGAAGAGATCGGGAAAGGTGAATCTTAAAGTCACAAACAGAGCCAGCGGTGGTCTGTTGGCGGGTCTTGAGCGGTGGCATATGGTTGGCCTGAATTCCATTCTTCCCATCAGAGAGAGTTAAATTTGTGGTCCCTTTAGTAACACCAGAATTTACAGTTGTCCTTTCGAGGGTGGAAGTATTTACAAAATCTCTCTTCATGGGGAAGATTATGAACGAAGCTGATTTATAACATCAGATGTTACAATATATCTAAAACCAGTTAAAAACAAGTAAGAAACAGAAAATATTGTTTCCACAGTCATATCTCGCCAAGTCAAGAGTCCATTTCCATGGCTGGCTCCTCTTTCATTGTTCTAAGTGAATTATGAAATATTTAGGGTGTGTTTATCATTCCTATAAACTTGTCAATCTAAAATTTTTAACTTTTCATAACTATTCTTTTTAAATAATTTTTCCATATCTTCCTATATAGCTATTCCGTTTTTCAATCGTTTTTTTACAATTACTCATACAACTACTTTATTTATTCTTTTCACTCATCATCATTATCTCTATTATGTCCGTCACTACTTCCATTTCAAAAAAGAATTACACTAAAAATTTTTCATTCAAAAATTTTATCAAATACTAAACACATTCGTAGTTGGAATGATGATAACAATGTTAGTGCAATATATTGATATATGTTGTGCTAGAAATAATTTAATTAACATTTTTATGCTTCAAGTAAATTTATAGAAAATTTTTAATACTTCTAACATGCCTTTTTGAATTTTAATGACTAAGATTGGTCTCTAACTCTCTATAGATAAAGGCACACACTTACACTACCATATAATTTTATAAGAGGTGGGTTTCGTGACTGGCTCCGTACGAATTTATTTTAACGGTAACTTCTTAAGATTTTTTTAAAAATCCGGCCAGTCACCTTGGATTTAGTTTGAGGGACACTTTTTCAACATGTTTCTAAGTACTAATTCTTTGGTTCCAAAGAATTAGTTCGGCACTAATTTTTTTTAATCAGGTTCTATAAAAGTTATTTTATATAAACTCTCTTTTTTAATAGGTGATAATTGACATAAAATTAAATTTATTATATTTAACATCATTTATTTAATTAACTAGGAGAACACATTTCATACAAATCAAATATATACATCGGACGCATTTGCTTAAAAATAAATATATTCATGTATAAATTACAAAAAATATCTAAATCAATTCACAAATATACTAGAATGTAATAACAATTTGTAGAATTATTTATTCACATAGTAATGATATTTTTTATTGTTCATATTAATGATATTTTAGATGATTTAAATGCATGTTTAGAATACTACTTTAAAATATTAAATCATTTTATTAGGTTGATTTTATACATTTGCAGATGAAGTGATGCACAAGCAAATGAAAAAGCTTTCATGATAATATAAATAATTCTAAATATAATAAATGTAATGAATTTTCTATCAAACATCTAAATATTAAAAATGTAAGGACTTACTTAGAAGAGAGATTTCATGAAAACCAAGCTCAGCTTAATTTATGAAGTTAAAACTTAGATCTAAGTCATTCATTATTTTTTAGCATGGATAATTGCTAATATAAGCATTATTAAAATTTGGAAGTGATAATTATGATTATTCTAAAGAAGGGTAAGTTATGACCATAGAAAAACCATGATCATAAAATAAATTTATTTTTGGACATAATTATAACAAATTGACCATATAGTAGTGGGGGTAGGAATTGAGGCGAGTTATAATGGGCTAGGGTTTGCCCAATTATGACCCTGCTTTTGAAAAAATTTGTTTATTCCTATTTTTATATTAGGTTGGGGCAAAGTTGTTTTGACTTTCACCTTTTTCAATAAGTTCCAAGACAAATTTTATGTTGGTGTTGGATCAATTTTGAGACAGCGAGTTGCGTAAAAATTATAAGTTAAATAAGATAATTATAAGGATTTATATACCTAGCAAATATAAAGAAACATTTATATTAAATTTAAATTTTATATGCTTCAATATTTTACTAATTAATTAAAATACATTATTACTAAAACAAAATATGAATAAATAGAGTTTAACTTTAATAAAATAAATTAAAATACCATTATGCATAAGAGTTATACATACATATATGTGCAAATTACTCTATACATATATGTGCAAGTTACTCTTAGTGATTCTTATATTGATGATCTAGTTAATTATAGTTATGTTGGTGAACTGATAAAACTTTCAGATGAAAATTTTTTGTACAAAAGTTTTTAAATCGAAAGAAAAATGATGTGATATAATATGAGTAATGATGAAAAATAAAGAGAATAAAGTTAAAATAGATAAGTTAGTTGTATACATAATAGTGTAAAAATAATTGAAAAGTATGAAAGTTTACGTAGAAAAATGTAAATAAATAATTAAAAATAAGATAGTTGTAAATAGTGAAAAGTTTTAAATTGAAAAATTCTATTTGTTACCAAAAACTCCCTATAAAAAATATAAAAATTTTGAAATAAAATGATAATAAGATTTAAACATAGGCTTATAAATATATGGGTAGGTTGAGACATGGTTGATCCACTCCAACCTTATTTTTGAATTCAGATCAAAATTTCTAACCCATCTTTATACCGGGTAAAAAAATATTAATTTTATCTATCAAAAACAGATTGAGTCACAGGCGCGTCACAAGTTGACGCCCCAATTCTTGTACAGCAGCAAGAGAAAAATGTTTAATAGTCATGTAAATTTCATATCAAACCAAGTTGAGGATCACCTGACATTGAATTTTGAAGATAATAGTACTAGTATATTATTTTAAGAGAAAAAATTAAAAATAATTTTACAGAAAAACGTAAATGTGAAAATATCAATCTGATCCATGCGAAACATTATTTGAGACATTTTACATGATCTAGATGAGTTGATTTTAGTTAAATACTAATTTAGATAATTGATTTAAGTGGTCTCTGACCTTAACCCTTGATTAAGCTTCTTTTAATAAGTATTCTAATAAAAGCATCATTTTGAAATAAAATGACTGTTCAGATTGAAGACCATGAGCATGCCCGTAAGTTTTCAGATCAGACTGACTTTAAGATTAGTAGATCCAGGCCATTGAAAATGAGTTAAGGAGACTCGTCTTGAAAAATACTGTATCAGTGGGCTTAGCCCACCAGATATGCCTAGTAGATAGGCCCACAAAACAAAGTCCATCATCTATCCCAGTGCTGGCCGAGCAAACTATGCACAGTACTTCCGGCGGCTCCGGCTGCGAACAGTAACTTCCGTCCGATGGTGAACCGTGAAATTCATTCAAAAGTTTCAGAAAATTTTTAAAATTTCATAAATTTTCAAATAAGTTGTAAATAAGCTTAAGTAGTTACATTAAAATAATGAGAAACGAGATTGAAGATTTTATTTATAATTTTGTTCGGCGACAACTAAAACTTTTCATTTACAACTTTTTAATTTAAAATTTTTCATTATTTAGGATTATCTTATTTTTTAATTATTTTTTCATATATTTTTAACTCTAATTTTCGGAATCTGAGCCCGGTTGGATACCACAAGGAGGAAAAACTGTTTCTTTGCTCAAAGAGAGCCAAGCTCATTACCACTCGTCCCAACAGACATTGTTAAAGAATTAATTAGTGTAAAATATTAGTTAATTCGTCATTAATTGGATGATTAAGTAGTTAAGATGAAAGTGGGTAAAGATGTGTAGAGTATGAGATTGAGAATTCCAAGTTGGATAAAGACAGATATCTCATTTATCCTTCCCTTAGAGTTGTCATCGGTAGGTTGTCTGATCATTTGGGTTTTGTAAGATTTGGAAAAAGACAGATATCTCATTTATCCTTCCCTTATAGTTGTCATCAGTAAGTTGTCTGATCATTTGGGTTTTGTAAGATTTACTTAAAATTGTAGTTGTATCACTTGAGTTAAGAAATTTTTAAAATGACAAAAATAGCTTTGCAAATAATAAAATTATAAAATAGAAGAATTATTTTTAAAAAGATGCTTCACATGAAATTTTTTAAAAAAAAATATTCCTAAGAAATATTTTTAAAGCTAATTTTTTATTTTAATGGTATTTTCTTATGTTTCATACTTTTATTGTTTAAAGGAATTAAAGATATTGTCATTTTGCAAATATTTCTTGGTGCAAGTAATATGTTTGCAATTTCAAACTAGATGTGAATGCAAATTTTGCAGAAGACATGACAAGCTTGTATTTTTTGACGAAACCTTTGGGACAAATGTAAAAATTCCTTTAAATTATGATATAATTATTATTTTTGAGAAGTGATTATAAAATTAAATCATTTAAAAATAAATGTTGTTAACATATCTACTTTAAAATAATTTACATAATCCTCAACTTTTTCTAAACAACTATTGTATTTTTAATTAAATGTGTTTTTTTAAATGAAATAGTGTTTTTATACACAAAACTTTTCTACAAAACACTCTATGCTTTTTAATTATTTCTACACATCTTTACATATAGTTGTTGTGCATTTCAATAATTTTTACATATTATTTCATACAACTAATTTTATTTCTAATCGTTACTTATATCTTGTTACATAATTCTTTTACATTTTTCAGACTTTTTTGGACAATTTTTCCAATTTTTTCCTAATTACTAGATACAACCTGAATTAAAACTATAAAGATTTGATTTTAGGACATGTTAATAATGATATAAGTTTGAAAGTTTTTACATTCACAGGGAAAATTTTATAATTTTTGAAACAACTTTTTATTTTTCAATACAACTTTTTTTACATTTACAATACGAATTTTCTCAATGCATTATTACATTTTAATTACGTTTATTTATCTCATTTTCATCCCATAAGCCCCTTGTGCCATGGGAGCGGCTGGTTGGAATCATTCCAAATGCAACTCATCCAAAACGAACGAGTTAATCTGCAATTTTGGAAATAAATTTTTATTTAATTGGTCGTTAATCTTTAAGATCCAAACCATTAGTTATTACTTAAAAATATATTTGACCAAGAAGAAACTTATTGAAAGCTTTGATGAACTACAAAATTAAATCGATCAGGTTGTAAAGATGAACTACAAAATTTAATCAATTAGCTTTTAGTAACTAATATTTTAGCTAAAAATATAAAAATATATTGAAACGCATTTGGATCTCGAAAATAATCCGTTGAGCTGTTAATTTTGAATATTCATGACTTGGATTTAATGAGAATGAGATGATGATATGAGAAAAAAAAAAGTTTGTTGTGTATTGAAAATGGAAAAAATTGCATGAGAATTGAAAAAGAATATACAAAAATAAGAAAGGTAGGGTATTATATTATTGTAGATATTTTTCAATTAAGAATTTTATCTTATTCTTATCTCATTTTATTTTTATCCAAGTTAAGCTATTTGAAAGGATTAAAGGGCTTCAATATGACAAAGAAATAAGATGAAAATGCAATAATGTGTATTGAGAATGAGAGAAATTATACTAAAATTAGGGGTGTTAGACTCATAAAAAATAGGACAATCAATGGATTGAGTTGAGTATATTAGAGTTTAATTCTAATCCTAATCCATATAAAAAATTGTTATAATCGTTTCAAACCAATCAAATCGGTCTAAAAAATTTTATTTTTGTTTTAAAATTTTTTAATAAAACTATTAATATATATTTAATCTATAAATTAAGTTTTACTATTCTCGAATATATATATTTTGAATTTTTAAATACAACAGGAGTATTTTAGTCATTTTAAATTATTGAAAACTAATTAAAATAACCCTATATTTAAGATTCCAAAATAAATATATATACATTTTCAAGAATGGTAAATTTTGATTTATAAATTAAATATGCCTAAATTAATAGTTTTATAAAAATCCTAGAAAACAAAAAATATATGTTTTCAAATTAGTTTCGAATAATCATTTCGCCATAAAAATCCAACCATATGAGAGTGTTTGTTAACACATAAAACTTTTCACTCTCAACATTTACTCTATTTTTAATTATTTATTCACTTCTTCACATACAATTATCCTATTTTTCAATCATTTATATGCAACTCTATTTTAAATTTATTTTCTTTATTCCTCATCATTATTCTAAAAACTTTTACTCCAAAAATTTTCATCAAAAGTTTTATCACTTCTCATACATGCTTATAATTTATTTATTAACCGTTTATAAAACTTTAATCTTAATTCTTTTGTAACGCATTTAATAAAGGAGTTAATAAATTGTTAATGGGTTGTTTACAAATGGTGTAAACAAGTTGAAAGTAAGCGAATTTGGTATGGAAAGGTCTCAAGCTCGAGCTGGGATGGTTTTGGAAATGACAGATATTTGTTTGGATTATAACAAGGCCATTCATCGAGAGGGATGATCCTTTGAATGAATAACTTAGAGTATTGAATAGCATCACTTGCTTTAGCTTTAACATGATCAATCGAAACTGATCCAGTTATTAGCAGAATTTTTTCATAGTAATGAATATCTTTACCAGGAAAATGTGGAATAAACCACTCAAATCTCGGCAAATACTTTTGATATAGCGTTTTGGCAATTTCTTTAATATCTTTATCATCTTTTTCACTTGAAGAGAAATACGGTATACCAGGAATTTTGGAAATACAAAGGTTATAATCGGATTCTTCTAGATACAAAAATATTTGTTCATGATGGAAAACAAAATTATAATTTTTAGACGGTGAAGTCTCTGGAGAAGAAGGGATTATAACAGGATTTTTAGCAGGATTTTTCTCTGAATTTTTAGCAGAGGTTTTAGCTGGTGCTGAGCTTGTCGAGGCCATGCTCTTTGGATCGTCCCTGCAAAAATTCTCTAGACAAGAAATCAGGCAGAGCATTATTGTTTCCTTTTATAAATTCTATATCAAAATCAAATTCAGCTATAATAGCTTGCCATCTAGCAAACATGTGTTTAGCAACTTCATTTTTAACATCCTTTTCTAAAATATGTTTAGCTGCTTTACAATCTACCCTAAGAAGAAATTTCTTATTTAATAAATCACTTTGAAATTTTTGAATGCATATCACAATAGCAAGCATTTCTTGTTTTATGGTAGGGTATTTTTGTCGGGTCTCATTCCATAGTCCTGAAGTAAACCGGACTATAAGTTCTTTACCTTCTTCGGATTTTTGCTTTAGTATTCCTCCATATCCCTTATCAGATGCATCTGTTTCAACTATTTTAAAGAGATTAGGATCCGCAAGATGCAAACATGGAAGATATTTTACTTTAGCTTTTATGTTTCGTACTGCCTTTGTGCACTCTTCTATCCAAGGTGGAGGGTTTTTTCTAAGTCTTTTAAGGAGAACTGCTCTATCAAAAGCAATTTTCTTATAAAACTCAGAGACATAATTTAAGCATCCCAGAAATCTTTGTAATTATTTTTTATCTTTTATAACATCAGGAAATTTATCAGCAAAAGCTATAGCTCTATTAACTGGTTGAATGGTTTTATTTTTTATTTGAAATCCCAAAAAGGTTATTTCTATCTGAAATAATTTTATTTTTCTTTCAGATAAAACTAATCCATTTTGAAAGATTATATTTTTGAATGTTTTCAAATGTTTCCAGTGCTGCTGAAGGGAATCAGAAAATACTAGAACATCATCAATGTATACAATTATAAAATCACTATAGTTATAAAATATATCATTCGTGATTTTTTGAAATTCTGATGGGGCATTCTTTAGTCCGAAGGGCATAACATTCCATTCATATTGTCCAAAAGGGACATTGAATGTTGTTTTATATTTATCTTCTTCAGATATTTGTATTTGCCAATATCCTGATTTTAAATCGAACTTTGAGAACAATTTAGCCTTTATAATTCTATTTAATAAATCTTTTTTATTAGGCAAAGGATACCTTATCCATTCCAAAACTTTATTTAAAGGTTTATAATTTATCACTAGCCTGGGAGCTCCTCTTTCTAATTCAGCTGCGTTATTGACGTAGAAAGCAGAACAGCTCCAAGGAGATTTACTTGGTTTTATTAATTTTTTTATCAAGTAATCCTTTTATTTCTTTTTTACAATAATCAAGAAGGTCTTTATTCATTTGAATTGGCCGAGCTTTAGTTGGAATTTTCTCTTCCTTGAATTCTTTTATATAAGGTAATTTTACTATGTGTTGTTTTCTTTTCCAAAAAACATTTGGAACTTCTGAACATACTTCTTTAATTAGTTTATTTTTGAATTCTTCAATGTGTGGTTTTAGTGGACCATTAATTTCTTTTTCTATATATTTTATAGTATTTTGGTCTTGCAAATAGCATAGAAAAATCTTTTTATAATTTAAAGTATCTTTTAGTTCTGATAACAGGGAGGCTTTAGGAGGTTTTATGAAGGCGAATAGTGTTTCATTTGTTTGTATGCCTTCATCTGTTACAAAAAATGGTTTTATTAATTGTAGGAAGGGTGTTCCTAAAATAATTTTTTGTTGCATGTTTTTTATTAGTATAAAGGAGGTTTGCAGACATAATTTTTTGTTACAAATGTGAGCAGAAGATAATTTATATTTAACAATCATGTCCGTGCCATCAGCGGTGGCTATAGATGAGTTAGTTGTCTCAAAATATTTTGGGAGAATTATACCTTCATTTATACAATTTAAATCGGCTCCTGAATCTACAAGAGCAGTTGTAGTTATAGAAAAATCTTCAGGAATGTCTTTTATTTTTAAAGTAATTTTTATATACCATTTTTGTAATATTACTTTTGTTGCTTCATTACAGAGTTCTGTTATAACATTTTCTTGTTCTATTATTTTTAATTGTGAGGATTCTGCTTTATTTTCTCTTAAGATTTCATTGAAATGTTGTTCAAATTCATCCTTAACATGTTCTTCTTGATTGTCATTTATTGATAATTCTTTTAGTTCAAGAATTTGAATTCTTCTTTTTAACTCAACAATTTCCCTTTTCATTTCTTTTCTCTTGAGATAATTCATAATTTGTTGTTGGTTTTGGTATACCTTGGATATATCGTCTTTGATTTTTTATAATGTTTATCATTGAATTTGATTCTGGTATAATTAGAGGTGTTGAAGAGTTATTCATTTTTAAATATTTGTTTAATAGATCTACCTTTTGATTTGGATCTTCAACTTGATTTATCAAATCTAATAATACTTGATTTGAGTTGTTTAACATATTTAACGAACAATATTCTGAATCAGATGAAGATTCATAACTTTTAGTATAAGAACATTGACATTGGTGGTCATCTGAGCTTTTATAATGGATTTCATTTAATTCAAATTCACTTTCACTTGAAGAAGATTCTTCAGACTCTGATTCTTCTTCTGAAGTGACTGCTAATTCATTTAATCTTTTAGATAGCTCTTCCACACTAAGATTTTTATTGGCTAATAACTCTTTTACTTGATTTTTATAGCATTTGGAAGCATAATGACCAAATTTTCCACATTTTCCACATTTTATTTCTTTAACATTCTTTTTAGGAAAATACTTTTGTTTTTGTTTTTTATGCTTCTTTTTCGAGTAGTATTGCTTTGGAGTTTTTTCTTTAAAGGTTTTAGATGGTTTCTTAGAGGGCTTTTGATAGTATGATTTAACTTTTAAATATTTTGATCTTTTCATGATTCTTTGAATAGGAGTTTGTTCTATACCGTAATTAGAGCAAAATATTGACAAATCTTGAGATTTTAAAAACTTTGTTTCGTCTAAATGTTTTTGTTGACATAGTTCTATGCCTACTTGTTTAACTTTATTAATTAAGGTTCCCCATGTGTAATTTTCATATTTTAATTTACCATCATTTTCCATTTTTATAAGAGTTTTTATTTTTGTTTCGAATATGGAGGGCAGACCTTGTAAGAATTTTTCAATATAGATGGGTTGTCTTCCATCATCTAGCATTAACAGATCTGTTAGAAAAACATCTTTATACCATCTGAATTTTGACATGTTTTTACATTTTAGTTTTAGGATTCGTTCTCCTATAACTGATTGATAGTCTTCTATAGTTCCTATGAATTGGTAGATAATAGTATGTTGGAAACAATGTTTAAAACAATAAAATTGACCAAATCTTGAGTTTTGATGATTAACAAGAACTAATTTTGAGTATATAAAAGGTACTAATATGTTTGCTAAATGTTTAAGGAAAGCAAAGAGGTCAAGTCGATCTCCAAGTCGACTTGGACTTCGACTTGGGTGAAGTCGATCCCAAAGTCGACTCAAATATCGACTTGAGAATGAATCCCAAAAGGCAACAGGTGAAGTCGCAGGTCAAGTCGACTCCGCTTGCGACTTGGGAAGTCAAGTCGCAGACGAAGTCGACTCCAGCATCGACTTGGAGTATCCAGAGCTGAAAAGTGGAAACGAACATAACGAAGTCGCAAACGAAGTCGACTCCAGGTGCGACTTGGGTGAAGTCGCAGGCCAGGTCGACTCCATCCACGACTTGAGATGTTCAAACTTTCAAAGATGCAGTTTTCAAGATATTCAAGAGGATTTATCACTCAAGTCCAAGGAATCAAGGTGAAAAACAAATGAGTCAATTTCAAAGTCAAGAATCATGTTCTACATTCAAATCAAGTCTATCAAGCTCAAAGCAAATCTTCAAGCTAGCTTCCAAATGGAGTAATACCCAAGTCATGAAGACCAAGTGAGTCCAAAGCAAAGCAAGGAACATACATATATTGTGCAAGGACTCAAAGCTTTCAAATGGTTTGCAAGATTCAAGACATTTCAAAAAGATCAAGGCATTTTTGCAATAGACCAAGCCAAGTCGCAACCCAAGTCGACTTCAGGATCGACTTGAGTTGAAGTCTGAAAGCCAAGTCGACCCAAGTCTCAGACTTGAGTTTCTGAAGAACCCAAGTCGCAGGCCAAGTCGACTCCATGTACGACTTGGAAGCCAAGTCGCAGGCCAAGTCGACCTCATCTTCGACTTGGAGTATAACGGTCAAATTTTCGAACGTTGGAGTTCATTTATTGCGCACCAACCACCTCCATAACGTTCATATTTTCTTCCCTCTATAAAAGGACCCTCAAATGAACGTGAAAAAAACAACAAGAGAACACAAGACACTACGTTAAAGTTCAAAGAGAGAAAAGAAGTACAAGAAAGGTTTCCTATTTGCTTTTCTCCATTATTGAGTGGTCCGTATAAATTCTAAGGAAGAAGAAAGCTTCAAGTTGCTAGCACCTTCAACAATATTCATCTACAGCTGCTTCCACAACTTCTTCCTCGAACTAAATCTGCCTACACAAATCTGTAAAGTGTAGTTTCACTTATTTCATTGTCTTGTTGTATAAATCTTGATTTAGCTTGGGTAGCTAAGATCAAGTATATGCAAAGTAGGGTGTGATTGGAGTGAGACTCATCACCTACTTTTGCATGTGAGTTGTTTATGCCCCCTAGAGCTAGAATCTAGAAGAGAGCAAGTGACTCTAGTTGTTTATGCCCCCTAGAGCTAAAATCTAGAAGAGAGCAAGTGGCTCTAGTTGTATATGCCCCCTAGAGCTGGAATCTAGAAGAGAGCGGTGACTCTAAGTGTATTCGTGGAATACATAGTGGAACCCAAGTCACAACAGAGTGTGAGCTTGGAAGAGTGGAGTAGGGAAGGTTTGCCCGAACCACTATAAATCTTGTGTTATATTTCTTTTTACTGCTTTATCTTTATTGCTCTCTAGCTCTTTTCAAAAGGGGATTAATTACTCAAGGGGTTAAGTCTTTATTTACCAAAGATTTTTTGAAGAACCCAATTCACCCCTCCCCTCTTGGGTTTTGCCACTAACTCGGGACCAACATAGTACTCACTAGAGTGTTAACAGGATCATCTCCATTCAAAATTTTTATTTGAGTAGCTTGAGGGACCTGAATATCCCACCACGCTTTTAGCTGACCTGTGAAGCCCCAAGCAATCATATGGGCTGCATCAATTTTTAAGAGTTTTTTAATGGCTTCAAGCATAGTAGCGTACATTAACATGCTATGAGTTACGTTCCAGATCTGATATTCGGAACGACCATCTATACTCCATTCATAGAGGACATTTATATTAAAGCTATTTTGAACACCAGATTTTTCTTCTTCGAATTGTTGATCAATCGGAGAAGGGCGATGATAATAATTTTTAATTACTCTATTTAACTCTGGTTGAGTATTATCAGTTATAGTTTGGAGGAAGTGTTGATTTTTTAATTCAGCAATTTTTTGTTTTAGTTCATCCAAAGAAGTAGTTTTTTGTTTTGCCATTTTAGTAAATTGTTCAGTTTCTGGTTTATCATCTAAAGATAATTGACTAAACTGAGTTGTTAATGGTTTTTTATAGAAGGAGAGACTTTTAGCTGATTTTCCTTTTAGTAATTGGTCGATTTGTATTAATTTATGATTAGAAAATTTTAATTGTTCAATAACTTGGGTTAAGTCTTTTGCTCTTACCGTAATATCTTTATAAACAGAACTTTTATAAGGTTGCATAACGACTTTACCATCTAATTTTGTTACTGGTTGTCCAGTAAATTTTATTGGAGAGACCTTTTCTTCCTCTGTTTGAGAAGTTGATGGATTTAGAGGATTTTGTTCTTCAATATTTAACAAATCATTAACTGAGTTGACGGTTTGAACAGTTTTTTATTTAATTCAACGGGTGGGTGGGTTAACTGATGGTAAAACACCTATTAAAAAAAAATAATCTTTAACCTAGTAAGTGGATGGGTTCACAGGGTAATCTAATTTATTAACATTGATAATTAAAATATAAAAAGTTATATCAAATTTTTTTAAAAAACTTAAAAACTTATATTAGAAATATAAAAATTATAATAAAAATAAAAAATTATCTTGAAAATGTGAAATTACATCCATACATTGCTGCACGTACATTTGGGCCTAATCAAGATGAGTGAATGGAAAAAGAATTGGATTACCATCGCATAAGATGAGAATTTTCAATCCTAAGGCAGGTTTGTTTAAAATAAAAAATTTTCGTTAAAAATTTCCAACGAAATTTTTTTATATAAAACTTGTCGCTATCCATTGTTATCCTATTTTTAATTATTTTTTAACATCTTTCTACATAACAATACTATTTTCAATCATTTTTACACCAATGCTTATATAACTAATTTATCTATTTTAACTTTATTATCTGTACTCTTTATTATTACCTATATCATATCATATTATTTTTTCCAAATTTTAAAACTTTTATATCAAAAGTTTTCTTTCAAAGTTGTACTACTTCCTAAACACACTCCTAAATTTTTTTTCCTCTTTTCAATCTATATCAACTCTAACTTTTTTTTGATAAAAAAAACTTTAACTATTCAATTTTCAATGTCACTTTTCTTATACTCAAAATTTTTACGCACATCTTAAGGGTATGTTTTAAAAGTGATAAAACTTTTAAATGTAAAATTTTTTAAAATAAGAGAAAATGATATATTAGGAGAGGGATAATGATGAAGAGCAAAAAAAGTTCAAATAAATAGGTTGGTTGAATAAATAGTTGTATAAAAATAATTGAAAAATAAGATAATTGTATAAGAGGAAGCGAATAAATAATTAAAAAAATAGTTGCAATGAGTAAAAAATTTTAGGGCGTATTTGGGAAGTGATAAAACTTTTGGATGAAAAATTTTCAGTGTAAAAGTTTTTGAAATTTGAAAAAATGAGATAATATAATAAAATGATTGTTGATGAATAAAGATAATAAGTTAAACATAGATAAGTTATTTGTATGGATAGTAGTATACAAATAATTAGAAAGTATGATAATTCTATAGAAAATGTGTAAAAATAATAATAAAATATGATAGTTTTGGAGAGCAAAAAATTTTAGATTGAAAAGTTTTAGTTTAAACAAACATACCCTTAAATTTAAAATTTCTAATTTGAAGAGCTTTGAGTGTAGCCTAACATGCACTTAGTGTATTTTTTTTTCAATTATGTTTATTTAAATAAAAAACTTTTCAAAATACATTTAGGAAGTGATAAAACTTTTGATGAAAATTTTTTGGTGTAAAAGTTTTTGAATTGAAGTATGTTTGGAAATTGATAAAAACTTTTTGGCGTAAAAGTTACCAAAAAGTTTTTGGATTGAGAGAAAATAATGTGATATAATAAAAGTGATAATGAGAAGTAAAACAAATAAAGTTAAAGTAATTGCGTAAAAATGTTTGAAAGATAGCTATGTAGGAAGATACAAAAAATTGATTAAAAAATAAGATAATCATGGAGAATAAAAAGTTTTATACAAAAACTTCTGTGTTAAACAATAATGCCCTTGGTAGAAAATAATGTGTCAGGATAAAAGTAATGATGATAAATAAATAAAATGAAGTTAAAATAAATAGATTAATTGTGTAGATAATTATGTATAAATGCTTGAAAATATGGTAGTTACATAGGAAGACGTCAACAAATGATTCAAAAATAAAATAACCGTAAAAAGTAAAAAGTTTTAAATTGAAAAGTATTAGTTGAAACAAGTTTTGAAGTTTGCCAAATACTCCCTAATTCTATAACATTTTATTATTCACAGTTACCCTATTTTAAAAATATTTTTTATGTCTTCTTAGAAAATTAATCTAATTTTCAATCATTTGTGCATAACTACCATACTATTAAGTTATCTATCTTAACTTTATTTTTTTCACTCCTTATTATATTATATTATATCATATTATATTTTTTTAATTTTAAAAACTTCTACACTAATAAGTTATTTGTTAATATCCAAAATGTTTCAATCTAAAACTTTTCACTCATCAAAACTATTTTTTTTAATTATTGCTTTATTTTTTTTATGTATAACTATCCTATTATCGATAATTTTTATATAATTATTTATATATCTAATCTTTCTATTTTAATTTTATTCTCTTTACTCATAATCATTATCACTATTCTATTATGTCATTTCCTCACATTTCAACAATTTTTCATTAAAACTTTTATCACTTTTCAAGAATACTCGAAACTTTCGTCCGGAATTTCATCAGTTCTATCGTGAACAACTAACTCGTGAGCGCGTTTAGGACGGTGACTAACCAGCGCGCAAGTACAATTTCGTCGCATTGATGCAGGCCACGGCGCACGTGACATGCCGCCTTGCGTATGAGATTTTTTCTATTTTAGTCCTTTTAATTTTGTTAATTTTCTTTTCAAGCCTAAGGTTTTCACATTTGCAATTAAAGCCCTAGAAATTAAATTTTATTATATTTTAGTCTTATCTCCATTTACGGCTGGATCTAGAATGTAATAAAATAAACTTCTAAAGTTTGAAATGCAAATATCAAACTTTAAAGTTTTAAAAACAAACTTCTTAGCTTACGTGCCTAAAATGTCAAAAGCACAACAGTTGGTCAGTTGCAAGGGAGTACGCATGCATGTTTTGTGTATGTACATTTAAGTTAGGCGTTTCTCAGCAGCGACTGACAAGTAATGATAATTGAGATTAAAATGCAAAATAACAAAATTTAAAAGGTTTATCACGCAAATTAAACCTTAAAATTTTCTTGTTTCTGCATGCTCCCCGGCTAACAATTAACATGGTTTATTTCACAGCATTTAGAAACTAGGGTTATCTGTCACGTGTGTTAATTTATAATTACCTAAAATTACAGGTCTAGTTGTAAATACACCCATCCGCGTTGAGAAAGGCGGCACCTGCGCACGTGCAATGGATGCACACGAGAGAGTCTGTTTTTTCCCTATCCACGTCATCGTCTGGCACCCGGCAGGGGGCTTACGATCGGAGGTTTGGGGGCCAAAAAGCAGCGTATTTCTCCACAGGAATGCCGGAAGGAGGCAAAGCCCACTTCCAAATGGAAAAAGATCACGGCCGTTAAATATTTTCATGTAAATTTAACAGTCTAGATAATATCTCTAATTTTTTAATAAGGTAAATTTTATTATTTTTATAATGAATAATTCATATTTTGCAGAGGATGTTGGTGATTAATGGTAATCAGAACGATAAATGTTTGCTTGAATAGAATTGTACGGTAGACCGTCGGGTACGGTTACATCAAAAACCCTCCCAAAACGCTACGCTACGGCCCGGACAGTTTTTCTTCCCCGCTCCGCGGCCATTGCCTCTGTCGCGAAAATATTTTTATTTTTATTTTAAAAAAGCAAAAAAAAAGGAAAAAAAATAAAAAAAATCCTCGTCTCACAGTCTCTGCGACGGAAATGGCGACTCCAACCACGGCGCAAGTTATCCAACAGTCTCAGCCGCAGCAGCAGCAGCAGGCTGCCGGAGGAGGAGGCAGCGGCGGAGCTTTCGGTAACGCGTCGCTCTACGTCGGTGACCTCGACCCTTCGGTGACGGAGGGGCAGCTCTACGATCTTTTCAGCCAGCTGGGCCCTGTCTCATCCATCAGAGTTTGTAGGGATCAGATCAGGCACGTCTCCCTCGGATACGCCTACGTCAACTACAACACACCCCAGGAAGGTATGATCGTTTCGTCGCTCTCATCGATGTGAGATTTTTGCTTCGCGGAAGATCCTCTTCCGTCGTCGGAGGTCGTTGCTTGGTTATGGCGCTTTCAGCGCTGCTGTTGTTGCTTGCCGTTTTTTGGTTCCCTTCTAGGGTTTGGGGTTGATGGAGGCTTCTGGATGCGTTAAAATGTCGTATAGTCGGGGCGCGTGCGCATGCATGTTATCTATAGCCATCCAGGCGATGGACTTGTTCCGGATGGTGATCGGATTGTTTCTGCAGAATTCGTGCCTCTAAATTGGGCATTTCTAGGGTTTTAGTTGAACTAGAATGAAATTGGCTCCCCTGAGTGAGCGGTGTGGAGATAGAAGATAACAGTGTATTGCAATTACATTTGAATGTGGCGAATCTAGTTGTTCTAAAAAATCGGGCGTTTTGTGCATACTGATTGATTAGTTCTTCATTTGTGTGTAAGGAGAGAAAAGTTCACGCTTTACGGTGGAAAATGGATGAATTTGGTGGGAAATTCATTTGTATGTACTGATTGATTAGTAGAGAGAGAGCCCATACTGATTGATTAATTCATCATTTGCCTGTAAGGAGAGAGAGGTTCATGTTCTATGGTGGAAAATGGATGAATTTAGTGGGAAATCATTTGTATGTAATGATTGATTAGTAGAGAGAGTGCCCATACTGATTGATTAGTTCGTCATTTGCATGTTAGGGGAGAGCGGTTCTATGGTGTAAAATGATTGAATTTAGTGGGAATTGATTTGTATGCAGTGATTGATTAGGGAGAGGGAGGGAGGGAGAGGTGTGCATGCTGCGAAAATTGGATGCATTCAGTGGATACTTCAAGCTGCATCCCAGTGGCCAAAATGCATGAAAACTATTTGAATATTTGGAAGCCTCTCAAATTTTTAGTAATTGCAGTTTGTTAGTTTTGAGTATTGAGATTGTTCGTTCACTCCTACTTAAAGAAGGGATTTTAGTTGTCATGTCAATTTTCTATAAATAAAGTTGCATATATTTTTGTTTCTGGATCATTGAGCATGGAATGCAATTACTCTACTTTCTTGCCCCCCTTAATTCTCTTTTCTCAACTTCCATTAGCCCCTACTTAAGTTATTCTCTTCTTTCCCTTGAGAAGATTCTGCTTCATTCTTCTAAACGTACCTATTGTATTTTATTATATAATTTCTTCTCTTCTTTTCCATTATTGAGAGGGTCTATTTCTTTCTTTCAAAGTGGTCCTTTCTGTTTATTTGTGATTTTCTATTTTACACTAATTTAGCATTGTTCTGCTCAAATTTACGTCAAGTTTGTTTTTGGGTAGAAAGGGATGAAAAATCATTTAATGATAAAAGGGAGGAAAGTATGTCTTTTTTCTTCATTGCATACGAATGCGACGTTTGACTAATTTCATATAATCTTTTTTCAGTTAGGGATTCATTTATTTTGTTTTTATTTACCTTATGGCTAGTATTACTTCCCATATTGCTAATATCCTCACTTTCGCTTTTACACAATCCTATACTTTTTCTCCTCTTTGAGAGTTGTTTGCATTTTAAACCTCTAACTTTGCCTGTTTGCATTTTAAACCCTGTGCCATAACTTGTCTAAGATTCCCGTTAGTGCATATGAATTGTCATAAATGCCCTCTATTGTAAAAAACCCACAGTTGCTTGTCTTTGCACATGGAAGTGTATTTCAATTTTTTATCACCTTTTTTTTAACAGTTTTGAAAGTAGCCAATTTTTTGGAAAATCAAATCTCTTTCAGCTCATCCTCACGCAATAGCCTCTTCAAAACATCACCCAATTCCTCTGTGCTAAATCCCCAATCTCTGCACAATCCTTTAGAGTTTACTATCATATGAAAAATAGCACTTTTAATCGACCGAATGGTTCCAGAACAGCCAATAGTAATCTCAAACCAATCTTCCCTACCTTTTCCACCACCCGAAACCCCAAAATTACCAACCGTATATGCTTCTGCATGTCTACAATATCGCCGTTCTTCACAAATCTTTCCTGAGATTGAGAGAGGTGGCGAAGATTGCCTTCCCTTCTGGACCAACTACAAATTTCGATAGCTAGAATGGTCCTAGTGTAAACAGGTAAGAATTTGGAATATATCCAACTACAGATTGCTCTGCTTGTGGACCCACGATTGTTGTGATCGCACCAACCACTCCATCGTTCAGCTTGACATTTCCAACTCCCAACTTCTTCGGCTATTTTCCCACCAGTGATTTCCAATTTTACAAACCTATTGCACATCTCCTTTACTGGTAATAATCTCATTGGCAAGTTCCTGAATATATCCAGCAACCTGTTCAGTGGAAGCTTGGGGTTGGACTTCTCCCAGCTCAACTTGCTTGAAATGTTCGATGCTTACAACGACAACTTCAACGGGTCTCTTTCTTTGGGCTTGCTAGGGCTACCAAAGCTGCGCCATTTGAATTTGGGTGGAAATTAGATCTTTGGGAGGATTCCTTCTAGCTGTGGAAGTTTTAAGGAGCTGAGCTACCTCAACCTCACTGGAAATGATTCGAGTGGTGCAATACCCCCGAGCTAGAATCTCACTAGCCTAAGGCAACTCTGCTTGGGCTACTTCAATATCTTTGATGTTGGAATCCCACTTGAATTCTGGAAATGATTTGAGTGGTGCAATACCCCCGAGCTTAGAATCTCACTAGCCTAAGGCAACTCTGCTTGGGCTACTTCAATATCTTTGATGTTGGAATCCCACTTGAATTAGGTAAGCTGGCTAATCTGCCTCATCTTGACCTGTCGAGCTGCGGTCTAGATGGTGCAATCCCTACTGAATTGGGCAGCCTCAAGAAACTTGACACTTTTTTTTTTTTTTATAGATAAATCAGCTCAGTGGCTCAATTCCATCACAATTGGATAATCTAAGCAACTTAAAATTCTCAATCTCTCAAGGGACATGCTTACAAGGGAGACACCCGTCAGGTTCTCAAAAATTTGGGAGTAGGTGGTCTTGAAACTACACATCAAGAGGCTTCATGGGGAGAGATTCTGAACCGCATGGTGGAGTTGCCGAAGCCAGAGGTGTTGCAGCTGTGGCAGAACAACTTCATTGGAGCCATTCCTCTCATGCTGGGATAGGGCGGGAAGTTTATCGAAACAAGGTTCAATCTTGGTTTCTCTCAAGTCGAGCTCTTGCTTGATCCTGGCGACAAATTTAGATTGGTTTTTAGACTCGCGGATGGTAGATGTGGCGATGACTGAGAGGGATGCGACGCCGGCAGCTGCAGGATCTAGGAGAAGGATTAGAGGGCGGAGATGGAGTGAAGCAGAGAAGGGTCGGAGATGGAGGTGGGTTTGGCTGTAGATGGGGATTGGATGACAGGAATGAGAGAGCAGCCAAGGAGGATGGAGCGTTTGATGCGATCGACAGTGAGGAAGCAACCGTTGGGAAGGGTGCAGATGTGGTGGAGTACGAAGGTGTTGGAGTCGATATCGATGGAGGAGACGAGCCTGGGAGGTGGTGTGGGAAAGCTGTGTTGGGTATTCATGGGATGATTTTCAGAGGAGGATGGGATTGGTAGGAGAGATTTTTAAGGTGGGAAAGGCCAAGCTAGTGTTGTCCACACTCATGGCTCTTGAAAATGCCGCCATCGCTGTTGCTTGCATGAATGGAGCTGACTGCAGTCATTGGAATACACTTCCGTGGAAGCTAAATATCTCATCTAAATGTTATATAGGTCATTTTAAAAAAACGAGCATGTGAATGACACTTTTTCACGTGCTATTTAACAACATTATAGCTTAGGGTTTAGAATGCAAAGTGCAAAAGTTTCTAGGGTTTAAAATGCAAATAGGCAAAGTTAGAAGGTTTAAAATGCAAAAAAACCCCTCTTTGGCACTAAGAGATCATCTCTAAAGGAATCAATATGTTTTATTGATGACTAACTTTGACTAGTCGACAACTGTATGTGAGGAATTGATCTTTGTTTTCAAGCAAACTACTTAGGGTGTGTTTGGTAATGTATAAAACTTTTAATGAAAAGTTTTGGAGAGTAAAAGTTGTCAAATGATGTGATATAATAGGGGTGATGATGAGTAGTAAAGAGGATAAAGTTAAAATAGATAGGTTAGTTGTGTGGATAGTTGTGTAGAAATGATTAAAAAGTAGGGTAGTTGTATAGAAAAATGTGAAAAACTGATTAAAAAATATGATAGTTGTAGAGAGTGAAAAGTTTTAGATTGAAAAGTTTTAACTCGACATTTTTTGTCAATTGCCAAACACACCCTTAAAGCGGAAATGACCTTTGCTTTCAAGTCACATTTCTTCACCTAATACCTAAGAGAGAACAATTGGCGTGAAAATGTTTTAAAGTCAAATCAGACTTAATAGTTAATAGTCAAACAGGCTTTAAAACTTTTGAAGTGCAGAGTATGGATTTGTTTTATTTTGTAGCTATGCTTGGAGACAAATCTCAATGTCTCTCTCTTTTTTAAAAAAACTAGGTTATTTTTTATTAATCCAAATCACTCATTGTGCTTATTAATGTGAAATTAGTTAATATACCAAAAATACTATGATTGGATACCTTGGTGGGCCAGAATCAATTTTAAACAATTTATATTTGTTAGGGCTACCAAGTATCTAATCAATGTGTTTTTTGGTATATTAACTAAATTCAAGTTAATAAACAGAATGAGTGGTTTGGATTTATAAAAAAAACCTGTATTTTTAAAAACAGAGAGGTTGATACTTGTCATATGCATAAGTACTAATATTTAAAAATTCATATACATTTTATTAAAAAAATTATAGGCATATTTGCAATAAGTTTCACAGGTATAAATTCAATTTTGTGAAAAATTATAGGCATGGATGCAAATCCGTCGTTTAAGTTTGCAAATGAAATTTGAAAGCATAATGAGCTCTGATTAAGAATATTAATGTTTAAAGTATGGAACAATTTTTTTATGATTGGTGAGTTGAATTCTCGACAAGAATTTAATAGCACAATCTATTCTTTTTAAGTTTAATTTGAAAGCACTATAGTTTAACATGTGGCACAATTTTGTTATAATTGTCAAGTTTTATAAAAATGAGAGTAGATTCAAATAAATGTTTATAATTGTACGTTTATTAATAATCATAGGGTTTAGTTGAAATCATGAAATCTTGCAATGCCTATGAAACCACAATCTTAGATATAGGAATGGCCTCAAAACTCAAAAGTCAAAACAAATTTCTCTCTACAACTTGTGATGACGACTGTCACAACCAAATCTGACTGAGTTATGGCAAAATGGCAAGCTTATCTATGCTCTGTATTAAGGGTTTTGACCGAATGTATAGTTGCCTTTGAAATTTTGTGAAGCCTTTTCTACTTTATGTGCATCATGAATTTTTTAAAATATATTCTTTTAAAACATTCCCAGTCATGTAGGTGATATGATCTGGCTGATAAATTATCATGTGAGAAACTAATCTTATCCATTCCGTGGGTCCAAGCAAGGATCAGGAGCAGACATCAGAACGTGCAGAGTTGAGTTTTTGCAGCTGATCCTTGGTTTATTTAGAAATTAGATAGTGGTGGCTAGACAAGGTCAAGGTGTGTTGTTATTCAGTAGCACTGAACAGAGGCATTATAGCAGGAAGGGTCATATTGACAGGTTGAGAGACTGAAATGGGGCTTAGATTTTGGACTAGGTGTTTGGTTTGAGCTGCTAAGAGGTGTAAAATAATCAGAACTATATTGACATAATGCATGTTTGCTTTATTTAGTCATCATGTGGGGAGTCATTTTGTAGCATGGTTTGTAAAATGGAAGCCAAACTTTGTATTGGACATCAATGACAGGGTCATGGGACTGGACTGAAAGCCTAAAATACAAACCTACATTTATAATTCTGTCATTTTCTCTTACTGGTTGGGTGATTTTACATGGGCACAAAGTAGATTTGATAGTTTTGTGAAGTTCACTCAGGCATGGACGTAAGGCTAATGATGTAGATAAGTAGATTGTTTTATTCTTCTTTCTGCCAGAGAATTTGGTGTCAGATGGGAATAATTTGGTGCGGTTTTTTTAACCTTCTAGCCAACTGAAAGCTTCTTCACTGTTCAGCATATGGACAAAAACTTGCAATATTAGGATGTGTTTGGTTGGGAGTAAAATTTTTTATGAAAAGTTTTTGGGGTAAAAGTTATTAAATTGATAGAAAATGATGTGATATGATAGGAGTAATGATGAAATGTAAAGAGAATAAAGTTAAGATAGATAGGTTAGTTGTATGGGTAGTTGTGTGGAAATGATTGAAAAGTAGGGCAATTTGTATAGGAAAATGTAAAAAAAATAATTAAAAAATAAGGCAGTTATGAAGAATGAAGTTTTTTATTGAAAAGTTTTGGTTGACATTTTTTTTGCCCAACCAAATGCACCCTTAAATTAAGTCCTTGTGTGCTGAAGTTTGCAGTTTGTTCTACTACTTGGCTTCAATATCAATGCGTCGATTCTGCATGTATTGATCTTTATTACGTTTTCAACAGTTTAGTTTTAGCTTGAAGAGAATGCAGGAGATCACTTGTAAATTGTAATATAAATATGATGTCATACTAAAACAATGTTTTATCAAGATTTCAAATACTTTTTGGAAGTTTTTGTGTCCGTAAATTCTTCATTTATCTGTTTAATTGTCTTAAAGAATTTTTGTGCATTAGTTGTTACAAAGTAATGCTTTAGTTTGCATACATTAAAATTCGAATAGTTTTAGAGAACCTATGATGGTTTTGGAACTGACGTTCTGTATTTTAAATTGCAGCTAACCATGCGTTGGAGGTTTTGAATTTTAATGCTTTAATTAGCATTCATTTAATTCGAATGGTTCTAGGGTATCTATGATGGTTTTGGAACTGATCTTTCCTATTTTAAATTGCAGCTAGCCATGCCTTGGAGGTTTTGAATTTTACTCCTGTCAATGGCAGGCCTGTCAGGATAATGTTCTCACATCGAGATCCTAGCATGCGGAAAAGTGGTTATGCTAATGTTTTTATTAAGAACTTGGACACATCAATAGATAATAAGGCATTGCATGACACTTTTGCGGCCTTCGGTTCTGTTCTTTCTTGCAAGGTGGCCGCTGATAACAATGGTCAGTCAAAAGGATATGGATTTGTACAGTTTGAACATGAAGAATCCGCACAAAATGCCATTAGACGGCTTAATGGGATGCTGATAAATGATAAACAAGTTTATGTTGGCCTTTTTGTTCGTCGTCAAGAACGAGATCGAGCAAATGGATCACCAAAATTCACTAATGTATATGTAAAAAATTTGTCAGAAAGCACTATTGATGAGGACCTGAAGAATGTTTTTGGCCAATATGGTCCAATTACTAGTGCTGTTGTTATGAGGGATGCAAGTGGAAATTCTAGATGCTTTGGCTTTGTTAATTTTCAGAACCCAGATGATGCTGCTGTTGCAGTTGAGAATCTAAATAATGGCACGTTCAAGGATGATAAAATCTGGTATGTAGGGAAGGCCCAAAAAAAAGCTGAAAGGGAAGCTGAGTTGAAGGCCAAATATGAACAAGAAAGAATTGGTAGACTGGACAAACTGCAGGGAGCAAATTTATATCTGAAAAATCTTGATGATAGCATTGATGATGAAAAGCTGAAAGAGCTGTTTTCTGAATTTGGCATGATAACATCTTGTAAGGTATATGTTTTGTTGAGTGAAGCTTCTAGAGTTCTTTGTTAAAAGCTGAGGACTAAGGGCCTATTTGGCCCCCAAACAAAGCCTAAATCACGCGATCGAATCTGACTTTTCAGGTCATGCTTGATCCACTGGGACAGAGCAAGGGTTCTGGCTTTGTAGCCTTTTCCACCCCAGAAGAAGCTAATAAAGCAGTGAGTTGTTTTTTTTTTAATAGTTAAAATTCCTTTCATGCTCTCCATCTTTTCTGTCTACCAATTAAAATTTCCTTTTGGACTCTTGTTTTGTAAATCCTTCCCATAAGCATCATGGATGATTTTAACATTTTCATCATTGCATTTTCTGCAGCTAAATGAAATGAATGGGAAAATGATAGGAAGGAAACCTCTGTATGTTGCTGTGGCTCAACGAAAAGAAGAAAGGAAAGCAAGGCTGCAGGTGACTTGATTGACAGAAATTGCACAATTGTTCAACTGTAGGTGCCCATCTAAATCAATCTTTTTTGTGGTTGGATTCTCAGGCACATTTTTCTCAGCTTAGAGCTCCAGGTGGAATGGCTCCTGCTCTACAGTCAAGTTTGCCTAGTTTCCACCCTGGTGCACCAAGGCTTGCTCCGCAGCAGCTGTACTTTGGTCAGGGCAACCCTGGTCTCATCCCACCTCAACCGGCTGGATATGGCTTCCAGCAGCAGCTGTTACCTGGAATGCGACCTGGGGTTGCACCGAACTTTATAATGCCTTACCCTGTACAGAGACAACAGCCTGGACAACGGATGGGTGTAAGACGAGGTGGGACACCCCAGCAGATGCAGCAACAACAGGTTTTCTTTTCTTTTGCCCACATTTTTTCTCTACTTTGTTTTCTTCGTTTTGATTTTTCTCGGTCCTTTCTTCCACAAATTTAAGTTTCCACTAGTAGTCATGCAGGGAAATACTGACTGAATTTGTGGGTTAGGTAGGCTTTATTGTTATTATTATTCCCAAATTCACTTTATCATTACTATTCCCATGTTCATGGGTTTTTATATTTTTTTCCTCTTTTACAATTTTCTTAATGGAATTCCATGCAGTCTTCTTACATGAATATGGAAACTGATCCTATGCACCCAGGTGCACCCGGGTGCAAACACCCATTTTTTATATATTTTTTTGAAACTTTTTTCACACAACTGTTAATCTAGGTGTATTTAACATGTGTGTTAATTTTTACCAATTTTGGAGATTTTTACATTTTTTTGGATTTTAAAAAATCAGTGGCATTTTAGTAAATTTAACTTACTAAAAATGCCATTAATTTTTAAACATCCAAAAAAAATCTAAAAGTCTCCAAAAATGCTAAAAATTAACACGTATGTTAAATACGTCTAGATTAACAGTTGTGTGAAAAAAGTTTTAAAAAAATTACAAAAAAAAAAGGGTATTTGCACCCAGGTGCACCGAAGCTAAGTGCATCTGGGTGCATAGGATCAAAATCTCATAAATATGCATTTGTGAGGTAATCTAAACAATAATGAGTTTTATCAGGAAAACAGTTCTCTTTAGCAATAGTAAGAGCATTGGTATTTGCAGCAAGGATCAAACCTTACAGGCTGCATATACACGCATGGCTATCCATAATATTTTCGTAGATACTGGTTTAGGGGTGAAATGTGTGTTGGGTTGTAGGCAAAGTCCTAATGCTATTTGTAGAACTTCTGTCCTAATCTTAACAGTTTCAGTGAGTATGGCGGCTATAGTGATTTTATCACATATATGAAGAAAATTTCCCATCACTTATGTACACATCTTGTTTTTACAAAAACATAGCTTAATTTTCCACATGTCAAATAAAACAACTCCAGTGATTTTCCGGAAACTACATGGTTTAATTTATACACTTGCATTTCGATTGGCATATTTAGGAAGAGCCCAATTAAGTTGCTGATACATCCGGCTAGAGTTAGGGGGCCTGTTTAGCTGGCATTCTAGGAGGCTGAAAGTTCTTCTGATTAGAATATACACTATTTGCTTAAAATAGAAGTTTGCTTTCCGTGAAGACCACTAATTCCTCATTCCACAGACGTTAGGGCAAATAGGTCCTTAATTTGTAAAGATTCTATGGTATGTTAGATAGTAGCTTCATTTTGGTTAGTACATAAAGTTGGTCTAATTGTTGTTAAATGAATAAAAAATCTAGTGACTGATTATAAATTATTATACAAAGAAAAATGTAATTAATGACCAAGATGGTCAAGTCCCTTCCTTTTGTAGATTGATTATGGTTATTCGATCATTTGTCTCAGATTAAGGATTTATCTGACTTCTAAATTTTGCCGCGTCTTGTGGTGCAGTTGATGCAACGGAATACTAATCAAGGCTTTAGATACATGCAAAATGCTCGTAATGGTGTTGATCCATCATTGGTACCTCAGGGACTGATGGGTCCGATGATGCCCTTGCCAATTGATGTTTCTGGAGTCCCAGTAGCTCCTATGGATCCAGGGCGGCACCAGTTGGTTCCTATAACAGCACTTGCCTCAGCTTTAGCTTCTGCCAGTCCCGATCAACAAAGGCTGGTATGCTGACAATATCCCTTTTTCTTCCTCCGTTGCATTATCTAAATTCCTCCTCCTTTTGGCCTATTTACCTCATCATTTCAGTAAGGCAATGCTGAGAAAGAATGAAACGTAGAATTCCAAAAAAGTTATACTTGACTATTTCCATTCATTTAGAAAACAGTTTTCTCATAAATATTCTGAAGCAACGGGAGAATTTGAAGATTTGGTTGTTGTAAAACCAAACAAATACAAATGGAGAAAAAGCCAACCTATTTAACTGAACCATTTCCATTTATTTTGAAATCTGATTTCCTGATTTCTTATTGGACTTTGCATTCCCCAATTCAGATGTTGGGCGAACAGCTGTTTCCACTTGTTGACCGTCTGGAGCATGATCATGCTGGGAAAGTCACCGGAATGCTGCTGGAGATGGATCAAACAGAGGTCCTGCACCTTATAGAGTCTCCCGATGCTTTAAAGAAAAAAGTTGCTGAAGCCATGGAAGTTCTCAGGTTAGCACAGGTAGCTGGAGATCCTGCAGATCAGCTTGGTGCATTGTCTATAACTGACTGATTGAGCTGGCAATGTTGGTGCTGCAATTGCTTATCCTTTACATGCATGCTTAAAGCCCTTTCCGTATTTAGAGTCAAGAGCACTGTGAGCCGTTATTGGTTATCTACTTGTCTTCCAACTATTCCGTATAGATTTGTGGTATTTTGTTGGGTTTTTGGATCCGGCAGCCTAGTTTGCTGGAAGTTTTGGGGATATACCATGTTGAGTGAGATTTTTAGGTGGCTTTGTCTTGCATTTGTGTTCTGTGGTGTAGACTTCAACTTTGGTTATTAGATCTTTGTGTTTGGATTTCGCTCCACCTCTATTTTCTTTCCCCTTTTATTTTTCAAAGTTCTTATTGTTAGAGGTAAGGCAGGTAGTTGAGAATGAGATTCTCGAACAGTTTTCGTGGCAAGCCGGATGATGCTGCATGGTTTGAATTATGCAGCGTTTGTATTGGATGGTGGGGGTTTGAGGTTGATTTGGGAGAGATTCCAAGGGAACTCGCACGGGGAAGCTGTGCATGGAAGGATATTAGGATTAGGCACCGTTTGACATTGCTTATGGTGGGTGGCTTCTTCTCCCGATAATTTTATTTTATTTTATTTTTTAAATTACAAACCAGTTTTACTAACCCCCAGCATAAACCTTTCTCGCACCACTAAAACAGGACGAGAGAAGAGGCTGGGGATGAGCTAACCAGAAACAACAGAAGAAGCATCAAAGTCCAAAAAATGTACAACGCTACTTGGTGGTTAGCCCCACCGCACCTGGCTTTCTTCCCTGATTACTATTGCCATCCCAGCAAGAGCATGAGCTGTTTGATTTCCACTCTTCATCGCATGATAGAAAGAGACATACTCAAACAGGTTGCACAAACCTTTGATTTCCTAAATGACGAAGCTTCCCGAAGACATGAGAACACCATTTCCAACGAGAGCATTGATTAAGACCATAGAATCACTCTCCACGACAACCCTGAGGAAACCCAATTCCTTGATCCATCGAATTCCCAATAAAATGGCCTTTGCTTCCGTGCAAATTAAAGGGAAAGCGGGTTAGAAACACCTTGGCTGGACCAACGTTTAGCAGCCATAAAAATCCTGTCCAGTTTCTTACGACAGCCTTATATCCTGGACCTAGACTATCTTCACATTTGCCGTCATCGACATTTATCTTTGGGCTCCTTTTAAATTTTAAGATTTTGATTCTTTATGAAAAATTCAATTAATTCATTGTGTTTACCATAATTTGTTTAGTTAAGAAACAAGGTTCATCCAATTAAGTATATATATGGGCCACATTTGCTCAAATGTATATATGAGTAATATTCAGATGCAATGCAATTGTACTGTAATTACGGTGCAATTGCTCTAAAATGGGCTCCACACGATCATGAAATTATAATCTACTTCCTCTATTGTATTTAGAATGGTGCATTTTATTACCATATCAATTTTCATCCTAATCAAATATGTGTATGGACCCCATCTGAAAATGATACAAATTCAACGTAATAAAATAGCTTGATGTAAATAACAATTTTAAAGTGGTTTTTTCAACATGTAAACCATTTTTGTAAAATTTATATATGTATAAATGATTAAATAAAGTTTCATTGCATTCTAATATGTATAGGACCCATTTTTAGACAACTACACCACTGTTACGGTGCAGTTGCACTACACTGGAACAAGTCTCATATATATGTATATGGGTTCTGCTTCTATGTAACTGGGTTACATAGAAGTGAACCCAGGTAACCCCTTCAAAATCTAAGATTTTGATTTTTAATGGAAAAATCTAATCTATTCGTTATATTTAACATCATTTTTTTAATCTAAAAGATCAAGTTTTATCCAAATCAAATATGTTTGCAGGCCACATCAGTTAAAAAATGTATATATTCATGCGTAAATTATGAAAAACGCTTAGATCTATTTACACGTATATTAAAATGTAATAATACTTTATAAAGTCATTATTTACATAAAAATGATATTTTGGACGGTTTAGATGTTATAAATATTACTTTTAGCATTTGTCGTAATTTACATATGAATATATACATTTTCTAACGAGAGGAATGATCCTGTTAGCCTAGGCTAAGTAAACGCCTCACTTAGGCCACCTAAAAAATTCTATTTAAAACAACTTTTTTTTTTTTGCTTTTTTCTTCATACACTTCTTTATCTAAGTGTATTTAATATATAAATTAAGTTTTACCATTTTTGGATATGTGTATATATATTTTTTAGATTTTTAAAATAAGAGTATTTTAAATACATATATACACATATTTTTAAAAAATCTCAAAAAAATAGATAAACATATTCAAAAATGGTAAAACTTGGTCTATATGTTAAAATACACTTAGATAAACAAGTGCATGGAGAAAAAAGTAAAAAAAAAGTTGTTATAAATATGTTTTTTAAGGTGAGTGGGGCATTTACTTAGCCCGGGTTAACAGGATCACTCATCTTCTAACAAATGTGACCTATAAACATACTTGATTGGGATGAAACTTGGTCTTATAGATAAATAAGTGATATTAAATATAATGAATGGATTAAATTTTTTACTAAGGATCAAAATCTTAGATTTCAAAGAGGTTACATGGATTCGCTTCTATGTAATCTGGTTATATAGAAGCGAGACTATATATATATATATATATTGATGTGTAAATTACCAAAAAATGTCTAGATCTATTTACACATGTATTGAAATATAATAATACTTTATAGAATCATTTATCCGCATATGATTGGTATTTTAGGTGGTTTAGATGTTGAAAATACTACTTAGATAAGACCCATACACAATGATACTAAATAAATGAGAAAATTTGCATGATAATATAAATAACGCTAAATATAATTGACAAATTGGATTTGTATAACCATCAAGATTTTAAAAATGAAAGGAGTTACATAAAAAAAATAAAAATTCATTGAAGCCGAGAACTTTATCTTTGAGATTCCCATTTTTGGGCAGCAGCATCTGGCTGGGCTTTCGTCAAAATTCAGGCCACTATTTACAATTGATCTGGATGAACAATATCAGTGCAGATAGTTAATACACCAACCCACAATGCCATTAAACACCACTGGACTGCGCTCAGTCATCACTTGTTTCGCAAGAACCATTACTTCCAGCACACAGTTATATATAGAGAGATGGGAAATTGTGTTATGCTTAATAAAATTAAGGATTTTGAACAATATTGTGAACCGTAAGTTTTTTTTTATTCTATTATAAAAATGGGTTTCATTCAAGAGGTTGTAACTTAGGTTTTCACTAAATCAAAAGCGTTGATAATTTTTTTTTATAGAATCGCATCCTTCAAAATTGAACTTAAATAAAATGAAGATGTTGGAATAAATAAGAATTCAAAACAAATTTGATCAATAAATTATAAGTTTCAATATAATTTTAACATCCACAAAGAACAAGATAAAATTTTCAGCACTAGAATGCTGACTCTTTAGATAAAATTGCTACAGCAAAACGGGTCAAAATTGCTACAGTAAAATTGCAGACATCCGATTACATGTTTATATGTATGGTTTAATATGTTGATGCAAATGCTTAAATAATCCCCAAATTCACTTCTGGGTACACATCTGGGTTCATTATTTACTATAGATTCGCCAAATACTTTTCTTTTTTGAAAATCTGACGAATCTACGGAGTTTGGGCAAAAAGTGGACGAATTATAAAAGCTTATAATTCTTATTGAATATTTAATAAAAAAGCATGAAAATTTTGTAAAACTTAATTGGCATACTCACGGAGGGAACTACTGGAACAGATCTGAGAAATGTATGTATACCATAATTTTGAACAAAAGAATTTCGCATCCCGTCAAATGTATAACCGAAATTAAATTGCTGCAGTATTTTTTTCTTTGTTTTTCCGTCTGTTCACATGTTTCAATGTAAGGGTTCGTCACTTGCTGCAACCGTCCAAATAAATAATTTGTGGAATAATAGAAAATATTCGAAATATTTTCTAGTTTACTTACTTGATTTGGAGAACAATTACAAAAAGTGAAATGGTTTAATCGATTAGATTACATATACATAAGCATTTTAATAAAAAGTTTAAAAAATTAAATGCATATTTAGTGTGGGATAAAAGTTCTACGTACATATATGAACATTTTAATCTACTATGCATGATTAAATATTTTTAAAAATTTTATTTTTTAGAAAATACTTCTAGACGAGGCCTACGAAATGATAAAAAGAATTTAAAAACATATGTAAGATAAATTCAAGAGGTGACTCGACGACTATATATAATTACTTTTAAAAAAATATATTTACTCATTTTTGGAGGCCTGCGGGACACATATATTTTTAGAAAATAAAATATTCATTTTTGGAGGCTCGCGGGGACATATATATTTAAAAAAATAAAATATTCATTTTTGGAGGCCCGCGGGACATATATATATTTTAAAAAATAAAATATTCATTTTTTGAGGTCCGCGGGACATGTATATATTTTAGAAAACAAAATATTCATTTTTGGAGGCCGCGGGACACATATATATTTTAGAAAATAAAATATTCATTTTTGGAGGCCCACGGGACACATATATTTTTAGAAAATAAAATATTCATTTTTGGTGACCCGCGGGACACAATATATATTTTAGAAAACAAAATATTCATTTTTGGAGGTCCGCGAGACATATATATATTTTAGAAAACAAAATATTCATTTTTGGATGCCCGCGGGACACATATATATTTTAGAAAAACAAAATATTCATTTTTTGGACTCCCGCGGGACACATATATATCTCATTTTTGAAATTAATAAGTTAATCCTAATTTCATACCTGTAATATGATCCTAGGCCCCTTATAAGGCTATTTATACCTTAACAACAGAAGTTGAAATCCAGATAATACGATTTAATAAAATCACCCTAATTTAACTGCGCCTAACCGTGTCTAACCACGTCTAGCCATGTCTAATCGTGTCTAACCGCATCTAACTGTATCTAACCGCATCTAATTTTTGAAATTAATAAGTGTACCAAAATTAATAATTAAGTATAATAATAAAAATAAATGTTATTTAGAATTAAAATAAAAATTAAAGAAATTAATTATAAATGTAATAAATTTATTATGTTGATTTAAAACATATCAACCATTGAATTTTATTTTACAAGTTAATATAAATTATTATTTCAATTAATGTGTAATTAATTTAAATTGAATAAAATAAAATTTAAATAAATATATAAAACTATAATTATTATATTGACTTTTAAAAATAAAATTGTATAAATTATATTTATTTAAATTATATTACTATAATTAACATTTGATAATATAAATATATATGAATTTTTTGGTACTGGTTTAATAATTAAGTATTTTTAAATGTTCTGAATAAATATATTTGACTTTTTGGGACTTTTAAGCTAATAAGCTTTTTATGTGCATTATCTGTAATATAATTTCAACATATAAACATGCATTCAAACATAAAAGTAAATAATATAAAATAAAATAATTGCTTTATTGAAACATGAAGCAATGCAAAATATAAAATAGACTATTCCATTAATATTTTTATTACTTAACTTTTATTTATTCATTTTAGTATAACAAGTGTGAATTGAAATGATGGGTAGTCACAAAAAAGTTATCAATTATTGTCATTTCTGTTAAATAAAAACTTTACAAAAATTTACCCAATATTATCTCTAATTTTGTTGAATTAAATTAATTTGAATTGAAGCTTCATGAAAAATGAATTTATCAAATAATCCAACTTACTTTTTAGAACAAAGTTATGGTACAAATATTTGACAAATATGTATTTCAACACCACCAATGGCCAATAATGAAGCCCAAGATAAATAATTCAAAAAATTATTTTTAATGTGAAAATAAAATAAAAATTGTCAATTAATTTGAAATGAAGATTATAATAATACAAAAATATTAAGTATTTTAAATTAAGTATGCTCATTATTCATTTCAGAGCACTCCGGTTGTGGGTGCTTTGGTATTACTCAAATATAGACATGGAATGTTAGGAGGAAAAATGATAAAATTAACTAGGTGTTGAAATAAGTTATTCCCATTTTTACAAACAAAAATGCTTAAATTTATATTGAGCTATTTTCAAAAATCTAACGATGTTAATTATATTGAGCTTTGAATGAAATTAGAGTTAGCTAATTTCCTATCCTTCCAAGTGAATAAGTTGTCACATTTCTATATTATAAATTAGCAAATATTAAAATTATCTTAAATAATATATTTTTATATTTCATATTAAAAACTTTGAAAATACATTAATGATTAAATTTTTTTTAAAAAAATTAGTAACAATGATTATATTATGTAAACATATAATTTAATATGTATGTCCAATCATAGATTCAATGATTATATCATGTAAATGTATAATTTAAAACGTAAATTTATATTATGTAAACATATAAAATATTAAAAATAAAATTTTAGATTATACATAAATTGTCGCATTTATATAACTACTAAGAAACTTACTTAGAATTTAATTTTCATATGTGCTACATAATCAGTGTGAAGATGGATGTGATTATAACGATTCATGTGTTATGGAAGACAATATCAATTTAAAAATAGAATACTATATTTAATAGAGATTTTATAATAAAATTTATTAAAATTATAAAATAATATTATTACAGTTTATATTACAAATTTAATGTATTAATATACTAATTGTGATTTATTGTTATTAGAATTAATAAATTTAAAATAAAAAATAAAAAATATAACCATTATATCCATAAAATCTTAACAAAGTGGTATGATTTTATGTAAATGAGGGCCATAAAAATTTGATAATTTTTTAAAAAAATATAGGGTAATTTTCATCTTAACATATAGGCATTAAATTAAACAAAAGATATTTACATTTTTAATAGTAAAAAGTATATCGGTCACCCTCCATTGTTATAATTTTTTTGCAAATCAAAATAAATTAAGGTAAGAAACTTTATAAAAGATAAAAATTTGTATTAAAACTCACGCACACGCAACACTCTATTAAAAAAGATAAAAATTAAACCGACCTCCCACCCACGCGCCCTTTCACATACATTATTATATTAATAATTATATCTAAAAAATAAATTAGATCTTCATTTACAATATATATTCAAATTCGTTAAGCTAATTATTTCACCCTTCCAATTTTCAAATTTTTTCGTCTTAAGAAGATTTTATATGAAAACTTTTTGATGATTATATTTTATATAAAATCTTTCAATTGACTACGTTTGTGAATTGAATAATTGGACATCTATACAAATCTAAAAAAATTCCAACTACATAAAAGATTTATTTTTACAAGTTTATTTAAAATATATAAATAGAAACTTTATAAAAAAATTACATTATTTTGTAGTTATTTTATATCATTTTCACAAAATGTTAAGAGAAATTACACTGAAATTGGGGTTTTGATACAATAAGTATGATATTTATATTTTTTACACAAATATTATATTTATATAATTTGGGGATTCTATTAGATTATTGAAATTTTTTTGTAAAATTGTTTTGAAAAATAACAATCTGCATGTGAATGAATTCAGGTGGTCCACTAGACCACTAGCCCTCTAATTTCTGTCCGTCACGACAAATGAGGCACGGTGCATCACCCTCTACGAATCCATCGCGACAAATCAGGGACAGTGCATCACCCTCTACGGATCGTAGCCGAACCCTAGCCGGCAGCCACACACTGCCTCAAACCCACTAGCCGTCGGCCGCTGGATCGCCGATCGGAACAGACCAATGACTTGCCGATGGCTTGCTAACTGTGATGCCTAATTCGCCGGACCTGATCTGTTCTCCAATCGCATGAATCTAAAAAAAATTAATGTTGTAGCTTTCTTCTCTTCTGCCGATGGATGCTGCCAATCGCCGCTCGAACCCACCCGCTTCAACTCAGCCATGATTTTTGCCTGCAGCTCCTTTCGCCTTTGTTCTTTCAACTACCTTTTCCTCTCCTCCCTCGATCTTTGACTTTGTTCTTCTAACTTCGCTTCCCTCTGCATAAGGCTTAACCACATTATCTATTGATGCCACGAATCTAGCACTGTTATCGATCCCATAGCCCATTGTACTATAATTTTTGGAACATCATTTCCAGGATAAGATTGATCTATTATATCTGAAGAAGGTATCCATGGTCGAGAAACTGAAACAACGATAACCACATCAAAGTAGGTTTCTTGCTTCTTTTTTGCTGGGATGTGCAGCTGTCGAGATGGGACAATGGGATGTAGGGGCAGAGACGTGCGACCGCCGGGATGGGAGAATGGGAGGCAGGGTAAAGAGGTGCGGCTGAACTTTAGGGTTCGGATGAGAAAACGAGATGGGAGGCAAAAGCAGGGATGGGCGGCCGCCGGGATGTGTGGCTGTCGGGATGGAGATGAGAGAATGGGAGCAGGGGCAGGGGCAGAGACGTGCGACTGATTCGTAGGGAGAAGATGAGGAGAAGGGCGCAGGAGACTGCTGCGTGTGGGAAGCAGCAACCGAGACCCTTCTCAGAATTTTTTTTTCTCAAAATGCCCTGATCAATCTCATCCGTGGATTGAAGATCAATGGTTCAGATGAGGCTTCCTACAAGAAAAACGTAGGAAACACTTCCTACGGGTTGGGCCTCTATCATAAAATTATCTCACCGCACAAATCCCACTCTCCCAATCCAACGACGCAAAAGGCGGTGGACGCAAATAAGCAAGACATAGCCCGAACGCGTGGAACATCCCTCAGCCTTTACGTATATGTGTAGCAACAATGATCCTGTTAGCCGGGCTAAGTAAATGCTCTATTAGCTCACCTTAAAAAACTTATTTACAATAATTTTTTTTTACTTTTTTCTTCTTGCACTTGTTTATCTAAGTCTATTCAATATATAAACCAAGTTTTACCATTTTCGAATATGTATCTATTTTTTTTGATATTTTTAAACGTCTGTGTATATATGTATTTAAAATACCCTTATTTTTAAAAATCTAAAAAAATATATATACACATGTCCAAAAATGGTAAAACTTGATTTATATATTAAATACACTTAGATAAATAAGTGTATGAAGAAAAAAACAAAAAAAAAGTTATTTTAAATAGGATTTTTAAGGTGGGCTAAGTGAGACATTTACTTAGCTCGGGCTAACAAGATCATTCATCATGCGTAACAGCCGTGATCATTTACGGCCGGACGCATGGGGCCAGCCATGCGTCCGGCCCAAAAACATATTTTTTTAATTTTTTTTTAGTTTTTTTATGGACAAGTAAATCTAGGTGTATTAAATTTATAAACCAAGTTTTACCATTTTTAACTTGGTTTATAGATTTAATAATATACCTGGATTTACTTGTCCATGAGAAAACGAAAAAAATATGTTTTTTAGCAAGAAAAATGATCAAGCCTCTATATGTAAAGAGGGGTGATTTGGTGCAGCTGGATGCATGGTTACCTCATGTGTCCGACCAAAAAACTTATTATTATTATTATTATTTTTATAAACATGTAGAGTTTGATGTATTTAACTTATAAACTAAATTTTATCATTTTCGAATGCTTTAAAGTATTTTTTTTTAAATACAGTGACATTTTCATAATTTTTTGACTCAAAAATTACAAAAAATGACAGTGTTTAAAAATAAAAATACTTAAAAGCATCTAAAAATAGTAAAATTTAATTTATAGGTTAAATACACCTAGTTCTACGTGTTTATAAAAAATTAAAAAAATAAGCCTTATGACCGAACGCATGGAGTCCCATGCAGTTAGTCCTCATATGTAAAATAAAATAGTATAAACTTATACTCATTAAGGAATGATCTTGTTAGCTCGAGCTACGTAAATGCCTCACTTAGCCCACCTCAAAAATCTTATTTAAAATAATTTTTTTATTTTTTTCTTCATACACTTGTTTATCTAAGTGTATTTAATATATAAATCAAGTTTTTACCATTTTTGGATATGTGTATATATTTTTTTTTAGACTTTTAAAAATAAGGATATTTTAAACACATATATACACATAGATGTTTAAAAATTTTAAGCAAATAGATAAACATATTCAAAAATAGTAAGACTTGGTCTATATGTTAAACACACTTAGATAAACAAGTACACGAAGAAAAAAGTAAAAAAAAGTTGTCGTAAATAAGTTTTTTAAGGTGGGCTAAATGAGACATTTACTTAACCCGGCTAACTGGATCACTCCTCCTCATTTAATAAACATCCTATCTATCCGCTGCGTACCTGTGTGGGTAGCTACGCCTACCCGACTATATACTTTGAGTGTGTTTGGTTGGGGGTAAAACTTTTGATGAAAAGTTTTTGAGGTAGAAGTTGTCACATTGATAGAAAATGATGTGATATAATAGGAATAATGATGAGAAGTAAAGAGAATAAAGTTAAAATAGATAGGTTAGTTGTATAGATAGCTGTGTAGAAATGATTGAAAAGTAGGGCAGTTTGTATAGGAAAATGTGAAAAAATAATTAAAAAATTGAGTAGTTATGGAGAGTGAAAAGTTTTAGATTGAAAAGTTTTGTTTGACATGTTTATATCTCAAACAAACACACCCTTTGTTAGATTTTATTTGAAGGGTGTATAATATTTTCTACCTAATAATCCCTCCCTATTAAGGATAATTTTCCTTGTTCTACTTCTACATTTTTGCATCTTCCGTAACTTTCTGTCGCATCTTCCATAACTTTCTGTCGACTTTCAACCCATAAAATTATCAGGACGCAATCTCCTGCGCCCGGGAGCAGGCAGCGCTCCCTGCTCCCGGGCGCGCACACCTCTTTTTTTTTTATTTTTTTTTGAATTTTTTTAAAATGTTAATATAGGTGTATTTAACATGTGTATAAATTTTTACCATTTTTGGGTTATTTTAGATATTTATTTTTGATTTTTGAAAATCAGTGGCATTTTCGTAATTTAAAATTACCTAAAATGCCACTGATTTTCAAAAATTAAAAATAAATATCTAAAATACTCCAAAAATGGTAAAAATTTATACACATGTTAACTACACCTAGATTAACAGTTCTATGAAAATTTTTTGAAAAAAAAATAAAAAAAAATAAGTATATGCGCCCGGGAGCAGGGAGCGCTGCCTGCTCCCGGGCGCAGGAGATTGCGTCCCAAAATTATCTGGTCCGCAACGGATGTCGGATTCCAAAGATTCAAGATTTTTTTAAAATAAGATAAAATAATATGATGTAATGAAGTAATGAGGTGGAGTAAAGAGAATAAAGTTAAAATAGATAGGTTAGTTATAAAAGTAGTTGTATAAAAATAATTAAAGAATGAGGTAGTTGCATAGAAAAATTTGAAGAAATGATTAAAAAATAGAAAATTATAAAAAATAAAAAGTTTTAGATTGAAAAGTTTTAGTTTAAATTTTTTTATGTATTGTCAAACACGTCATAAAATTTTTAAATAAAAACTTTTTAATAAAAACTTTTCGCTCTGCACAACAATCTTATTTTTTAATGTATTTTTCACATTTTGATGACGTGACATTTTAATTATCTAATTTATTTAGTTAATTATTATCTAATTATTTTTATCATTTTTAGCATTTTTTCATATAATTATCTTTTCTATTTTATCTATATTCACTTTGCTTTAATCATTCATCCTACCATAACATCATTCTCTAGCAGTACAAAAAATTTTCTCTCATTTTTCTTTAATTAATTCCAAACGGATATGTAGTATGATATGCAAATTACTTAATCATCCTCCTTTATGTTATTGTTTTATATTTACTAGTTTATCTATTTTATCTTTCTTCTTTTTACTCTTAAATATTATACGTAACATTACATTACGTTTCACTCTTTCAGAACTTCTTATATAAAATTTTCCCCGTACTTTCACCTCGCTGCCAAACGGGTTTTGGTATTCGGGTGTGGGAAATGTGGGAGGGAAATTGTGGGAGCACGGGTTTCGAGGCAGCTCATTAATCAATCAATTATTATATTTTTCTACTTTTACCCCTATATTTTAATCATTTTCTCTATCAACTACCTTTCAATAAACCTATTTATTCCAACTTTACCCCTATCATTTCATATCAATCACACAATTTTTAAAATATTTCATTTTCTATTCCCACCAAGGGTGTGTTTGTTAACAACAAAAAGTTGTCAAGTTAAAACTTTTCAATCTAAAACTTTTCACTCTCCACAACTACCCTATTTTTTAATCATTTCTTCACATTTTTCTATACAACTACCCTACTTTTCAATCATTTCTACACAACTACCAACACAACAAACCTATCTATTTCAACTTTATCTTATTTATTCTTCATCATCACCCCTATCATATCACATCATTTGACAACTTTTTATCTCTACAACTTTTCATCAAAAGTTTTATCCATTCCCAAACACACCCCAAATACCACATTTCCCACAACTTTTACATTCCCAAACGTAAGTGTAAGGAGTAAAAAGGGGTAAATATAGAACCTGGAAGATTATTATAATGGCGGTCATCAAAGTGACTGCAACCATTCGGGCATTTTTGCAATTAGGTTTCTGATGGGTACACAAAACATTGACAAACTATTTGAAAATAATTTTTATCTCTATCAGAATTTATTCATTATTATTACGATATCACAGTGGTATCATTTTAATTCCATTTTTAAGATTCGAGTTATTTATTTTTTTAGTTATAAGTATTTTTAAATATTAGGTGTGTTTAGAAAGGAATAAAATTTTTGATAAAAAGTTTTTGTTGTAAAATTTGTTGAAATATTAGAAAATGATATACTATGATAAGAATAATGACGAAGAGTAAATTTTTTTTTTTTTATTATTTGCTATTATACAATGTTACATCTAATATTATATTCAAGCTCATTCATTTTTTTAATGAGAATAAGATCCCACCTATCTATATGGAAACCAAGCTCCACTTATCTGACAAGGGTATTACTATCCTGATGATACCCTTAATGACAGAATAAAATTAAAATAGATAGGTTAAATGAATTAGTAATTACATAAAAGATTGAAAAATAGGATATATAGGGTGTGTTTGTTTAGGATAAAAAAGTGTCAACTAAAACTTTTCAATCTAAAACTTTTCACTCTCTATAATTATTTTATTTTTTAATTATTTTTTCACATTTTTCTATACAAACTACTCTACTTTTCAATCATTTCTAGACAACTACCCATACAACTAACCTATCTATTTTAACTTTATTCTCTTTACTCCTCATCATTACTCCTATTATATCACATCACTTTCTATTGATTTGACAACTTCTACTTCAGAAACTTTTCATCAAAAGTTTTACTTCCAACAAACACACCCACAGTAAGAAGTAAAAAATAATTAAAAATAAGAAAGGTCTAAAAAGTAAAAAGTTTATTAAAAAGTTTTAGTTATTACTAAACACTCCGATTATTTATTTATTTTGGGTGTGTTCCGAAAGCGATAAAACTTTTGGAGAAAAAATTTTTGGTGTAAAAGTTATTAGATTAATAGAAAATAAAGTGACATAATATGAGTAATAATAAGGTATGAACAAAATAAAATTAAAATAAATAAGTTAATTATATGGGCAGTTGAGTATACATGATTAAAAAATTAAATAGTTATGCAGCAAGATATAAAAAAATAATTATACTTACATTTTCTTCTTCTCAATAGTCAATACCAAGCACATTGAAGTGGCCTCCTTTCAAACCACTAAAATGGGCAGCTAGTGTGCATTGGCGCCCTAACTGTCAAGCAGCCTATAAAAACTTCAAAAAACAAAGCTCGCTAGTTCTTCCTCACTAGTTCGTTGCTGCAGCAGGCGATAGAGGAAGTGGTAGCAACTGAAAGGGAGAGAGAAGAATCAGAGAGAGCAAGCGAGAGGCTGAAGTGGAGAGGATGAGGAAGAAGGTAGACGAGCGGATAAGAACTCTGATAGAGAACGGCGTCAAGACCAGGCATCGTTCCATGTTCGTCATCGTCGGAGACAAGTCTCGCGATCAAGTCTCTCTCTCTCTCTCTATATATATATATATCCATCCACGTTTCGATTCTTTTCCCTCTCAAGTTCTTTGAGCTTTTGATTCGAACTTTCCTGATTTTCTGCATTACAGATTGTCAATCTTCACTACATGCTTGGAAAGGCATATGAAAAATCTCGGCCCACCGTTCTCTGGTGCTACAAGGACAAGCTCGAGATTAGCAGGTTCTTATTCTCTTCTCTGATTTGTGTCAGTCATTCCGTTTTTTTTGTTGCAAGTTTCTGTCCTTTCTGTTTCAGGTTGAAGGTAGTAGTGTTGTGATGTGGAGTTTTCCGAGGAGTTAACTTGTCCTTTATTGGATTTACTTTCACATTCCTGTTCCAAAAAATTTCTGCTTTGTCGAGTTAGGCCTCATTTGGCATAGGTTGTCTCATCCGGAGAAGTCATTAGGTAGAATGGACTGTGGAAGTCCTTGGGGAGGAATTTTTTGGCAGAATGCGCTGTGGAAGGTCATCACTAGAAAATTTTTTGTGCGTGACTACTTAAAAAGCTTGATGTAGCTTATTGCAATGTTTGGTTTGAGTTTCCTGGTTAGAAGGTAAGTGAGTAGTCCACCACTTTTAAGATAATAGGCATTTACCAAACACTATCTGAAGTCTAAGTTAACTTTCCTCTTGGGAAGTGGGCATATTCACCAAACTCTAGCACAAGTCCAATTAGTCTTCTTGCTGCTAAAATTAGCTTGCTGCCAACAAAAAAACTGCGTCAAATGGTTCTCTACATGTCTTCTTTATAATGAAGCAAGTCTTTCTTGTTCCACTGCCATTTGTATACATGATGCAGAAAATAAGGGAAAACAAGAATGAAACCACACAAATGAAATGGTTAGCTTCACACGAACTGCAGGTTGATTTGTTTTAGATTCTTTTTCTAAATATAATTTATGGAGGAAGAATCTTTTCATCTTGTTGGGTTCCTTTTTATTGCAGTCACAAGAAAAAGCGTGCGAAGCAGATAAAGAAGTTGCTTCGAACTGGTCTTCTGGATCCTGAGAAGGTGGACAGTTTCCAGCTTTTTGTTGAAACTGGGGGTTTGACATATTGCCTATACAAAGATTCTGAGAGGATACTTGGGAATACCTTTGGCATGTGCATTCTGCAGGTTCATGCTATTCTTTGCCTATTGCAATTGTAAAAATATGCTCATCTTGATCTGGAATGTATTATGATGCGGGTTTATTTTGATGTTCCATTTGTAATAATTTTTAGGATTTTGAGGCTTTGACACCTAATCTCCTTGCAAGAACTGTTGAGACAGTTGAAGGTGGAGGTCTGATTGTCTTGCTACTCCGTTCTCTCTCCTCTCTTACCAGTCTATATACTATGGTTATGGTAAGGATTTATGTCAGTTGTGTTACTATCTTAATTATGTTTTAGCGAGTTGGTTGTTAGGAGCATTATGTTTTAGTTAGTTGGTTGTTAGTTTTCACAAATTATTTAGGATTTTTGCCTTATTTTAGTGCTTCTTCAGGAGACCTTGATGTGAAGGAGAAACTTACACTGCTAACTATGCACTATTTTCCTATAAGCATTCACAGTTTAGGTGGGATTTTTTTTCCTGGTTTCATTTCTTAGTAAAGATGTAAGTATTCCTTCTGAGCTGCTTTTGGTTTTTTAAAGACTCTCCACAAGTTGATATAGTACAACGGGGAGAAGAAAATTAGAAATAGAAAAAAGAGAAAGAATCCACTTCAAGAGGGAAAAAAGAGAAAAAAGAGGAGAAATTGAGATGAAATTAGGAAAGAGGAGATAAAATTAGGGAGCGAGAAAAGATGTCTAAGAATTCTAGTTCATCAAACATTTTATCTGAAACTCTAATAGGAAATGAAGGCTAATCAGCGGCTTTTTTGTCACACAGAAAAAAAAGAGGAAACAATCATTTCCATATCACAAATGTTTTTACAAACTAAGGCATAAAAACACTTATGAGGCAACAAAATGTAGTATAAATGTTGTGTGATAAGAAAAAATTCTTGCAAATCAATAGCTGCTGGACTTGTCAATATTTGCTATCTATGAAAATATGGTAAAAAAGGAACCTTATCAGAATCCTTCCAATTCATCCACCCTTGAAACAGAATCTCGCATGCTTGCCAGCTAGGCTAGCACTGTATCAACAGGTAAATCAAGAGGGAGGTAGATTATGATAACAATTGTTGGCCAAATGCCCCAACTATGTTTGTAAGAGAACAAATATAAATAGATCATGCGAATAAAACAAAAACATTAATGAACTGCCCAAATTAATTGAGAAAGAAAGGACACAACTGTAGTTGATAGACTAGGAGAAGAAGATGCTTTGATTTTACCAGTGAGTGCTATAGTTAGAGATTGCAAGAGTTGTGGAGACAGTGAAAACCTAGGTGCGTAGGATTGTAAATGTTAAAAAAATGTTGGGTGGGTGAAAGAGAAATCAAATCTCTGCAGAGCTAAGGTTTATATGGGATAGGCACATGCTATTGAGAAGGTAGATGATGAAAAGTAAGTTTGTTTGAGGGGAGGAAGGCTGATTGTGAAGGGAGAGGGTATTGGTGCTAGCAAGTTTTCAGATTGTTAAGATGAGGGATAGTGTGCTGTCGGATAATATAGGTAATAAATGGGGTAGATCAATGACTCTTTTTTTGGATTTTTTTTTTGGGGTCTTCATTTTAGTGGGTTGCAGCCACTCCTTCATGAACTGACGTAATTTAGTGATATTCGACTTGAACTGATAGTCTGATCCAAATTGCCAAATCATCCAAATGGGTTGGATGGGCCTGTTTTGAACTTGATTTGTGACCTTATACTAATGCATTTCCTATATTCGTTAGCACATGGAACATGAGGCATTTTTATAATTTTTTTTGGGTTTTTCATGAATTTCTTCATTCTCTCATGGACTTAGTTTTTGTGGCTTCCAGGATGTTCATGAGAGATTTCGAACAGAGTCCCATGCCAAGGCGGCTGCACGCTTCAATGAACGCTTTCTGCTGTCTCTTGCATCATGCAAAGCATGTGTGGTCATGGATGACGAGCTTAATATTCTACCAATATCATCTCATATAAGATCCATTTTGCCAGTGTCTGTTAGAAAGGTATGAAATATTATTTTACTTTTTTCCCATTATTTTCATTGATTATCAAGAGATCTGGAAGAAAATATCTTTACTTTTGTCCTTTTTTTTGTCCATTGTCATGGAGACAGAAAATTGGTAATGCTTAGATCTTTTTGAGAAATTGGCATGTAGAACTTTGTCTACTGTTCATGATTGATGTCAATTTTGTTATTTATTTGGTAATCTTTTGCCTCTTATGGAAGGATTCTGAAGGGCTTTCGGAAACAGAATGGGATTTAAAGAATCTAAAGGACCAATTGCATGATGATTTTCCTGTGGGTCCTTTGATAGGAAAGTGTTGTACATTGGATCAGGTACATATTTTACTTATCATTTTTTGTGTTTTGAATATTTGGCAATTTTTAGCTCTGGTGCTTGTGGTTAGTTCCACCACCTTATTAACTAGATTTAGTAGAATTTTAGCTAAAGCTTACTCCGTGATTCCTACTTATTGTGGTCAACAGGGCAAGGCTGTCATTACATTCCTTGATGCAATCTTGGATAAAATGCTCAGGAGCACTGTTGCTTTGATTGCTGGTCGTGGACGTGGGAAATCTGCGGCTCTTGGTTTGGCAATTGCAGGAGCTATTGCCGCAGGGTTGGATACTTTGGATTCATCAATGGTTTATTAGGTCGTTGCATTTATGGTCTTTTTAGTACTTGCTACAATCTTATGCCTTTGTTTCAGGTACTCAAATATTTTTGTAACTGCTCCTAGTCCAGAAAACCTGAAGACTTTATTTGAGTTTGTTTGCAAAGGGTTCAATTCACTGCAGTACCAGGTTTTATTTTTTCTCTTTCATGGGTTTGATTCTTCACAAAGCTCGTTATTGTTACTAAATGTATGTGTTGATCAATTACTTAGAGGGGTTTTAACTACATTGCTTGTGTTCAAAGACAAAGTTATAACTTCCATTGGATTACATACATCATTTTGGAGTAAGAACTTTATACCTGAAGTTCACATTCACATTGGAAGATGTTCCATCAGAAAAGTGGTGATACTACAAGAAGAGTGAAGAAATAACATAATTGATCCACAACCAATAGTATAAGTTATTTCAAAACATCCAATAATTATAGAACTGAAAACATTAAATTGATGTAGAGAAAATAAAACAGTTTGAATATCAGTTCTAATAAAATCAATGGATAAATCTTGGATATGATTAGGCCCGAAGGCTAGTGCTTTGACTTAATTATAGTGTGATGATTCTTTTGTCATATTTGTGTGCATGACATCCGTCTTGAGTGTCTCAAACATACCACAAGAAAAACATGAATTCTGTAATGGGTTGCATTTGGCTAACCCACCTAGATGGTTTAAACCTGTATGATTAAAAGAGAAATTCATGAACTTCAAAGGGTACTTTGTGTGCTTCTTATATGCGTAGTTCAGCGACATTTCGTTACACTTTTGCTTTTAATGTCTTTTATTTTTGATAAGGACGTATTATGTGGGGTTCTAGCTTGGCATTGGCATTTGACTTGATGATTCAATGTTTGTTCGCCTTTTGGAATTCAGAGACATTTGGTTACACTTTTCTTTAATTTCTTTTTTTCCCCCTTTGATATGGACATATTAGTTGGGGCTTTAACTGGGTTTTTAACTTGATGATCCAATATCTGTTTGCCATTTTGCATTCAGTGACCTTTTGTTGAACTCTTTTTTTTTGGTGTGCCTTTTGTTTCTTTGATACAGACATGTTGGGTGGAGTTCTAGCTTAGTGTTTAACTTGATGATTCAATGTCTGTGTACCATTTTGTATGATCTTTTTTGTCTTTGCTTCCTAGAACTTTTGCGTACCATCATGTTTTTTTTGTATTCACCTTATGGTGGGCGAGGAAGGTTTCTTTGTGACAGAAGTCACAATTTCTAACAAAATGTTCTATAATTTTGAATTTCTTCTCCATTTGTATTTCATTCATGGATGAGCCTACAATTGGTTTGGGTCACCAGTGCAAGAACTTTTATTTGATAAAAAGGTGGATCCATTTTGGAAATTATTTATGTTTTTAAATGCAATTTACAGGCATGTTGTTAAATGAGTCAGGAAGTTCATGTCTCATAGGTTCTTTCAAGATTATATTGTCTAATATGTTTAATCCCATTTTCTTAATTTTCTTGGTTAAATCCTAAGATTGACATACCATTTAGTTTGCTTTTCTGCCTGAAAATTTTCTTCTTGATTTGATTTTAGGAGCATTTACATTATGATCTTGTGAAGAGTGCCAATCCTGATTATAAAAAGGCTACTGTTCGGATAAACATTTACAAGCAGCATCGACAAACAATTCAGGTGAGTGGGGATGTTTTATCTTTCTTTAATTTTTACTTTCTGTTTTAGGTAAAATTTATATATACTGGAAGGAGGACAACCTGACAAAGTGATGGCACAACACTAACTAGACCAGCGAAAATAAGGCATGTTGTTTGATGTTGTCAATTATTGGCTTAGGATTCTTGCGTGCAAGAATCATGCGCAAGTTAGGATTTAAAATATGGTGTAAGAACTGGAAGAAGGACAACATGAAAAAGTGATGGCGCAACAGTAACTAGATGAGAAAATTAGTGTTGATTTGATGTTGTCAATTATGAGCTGAGGATTGTGTACAAGAATCACATGCAAGTTAGTCTCCAAAATATGGTGAGGGAACCTGCAAGATATCCATATTTATCTTGTGTGAACTCCACAGAACTATTTACCATTGCTGATGGGAAGTGTAAATGTGACATTCCTGAATTTGAAGGGTAAGCTGTAAGTCTTTCAGGATCCAAAAGCCTGTCGTACAGTGCACCTAGTGCGGGAGGCTCTTTGCTCTTGCTAATGTGGGATTGGGATTGGGGAGTGGGAGATGCATGAAGCCAATGCTTGCTCAATGAAAGAAATGAGCATTGGGAATGCACACTATAGTAATTCTGGAAGTCATATGATGACATAAATTGCTGGGGATATTGCATGCCTGTCTATATTGTGGGCCAACCTTAAATTCTGATGTCTATATTCTATGGCTCAGTGCCAACAGTAGCAATGCACTCTGAGTCTAACCATTATGTTATGATCAAACTTGCAACATCCATCTTCAGTGTGATTCTCAATCTGGTGCAACCAATTCTCATTTGGGGCCACCCTTTTGTGTGTTGTCTGCTTCCAATGCAGTGACAATTCTTGCTTTATTTTGACTCCTTCCATTGTAGTCCTGCTTATGATAAGTAGAAAAGAAACTTTATTTTGCTTTGGGAATCTTTAGTTTTTTCTTTATAGAAAGCAAATCTGTATGTATGCATGAGCAAATTGTTATATTCAAACATCATTTATTACTTTTTTTTTATCTGAAGCAGTTACCAAAACATTGCCATTTGCCAAAGGGCTCTGCAGAATGTTGGAATGTACGGAACAATGAAATCATTACAATTATTGGAAATTGCAAATTATGTTTACTTAGCTGTATCATTTAATTCCTTAATAAATAAAAAGGTAATCAACTAAGAAAAATTAAAAGATTCTGACACAGCAACATGAAAGACTGAATAATTGGAGCATTGCATGCGTGAGTCCTAGTCACTAGGTCTGCTTTTCATATGCATATAATGAATTTCAGTTCTGTAAGAAGTGAAAATCCTTTGTGCTTTTGTATGTCATTATCATTCATTCCCAGGGGTGGTTCATAGCTAGGATGGGATGATTCTGGAATGGAATCTCCCATTTCTCAAAAACACTTTTCTTATTCCTATTAAATAATAGCCTACCTTTTCATTTCCAATACAACTTCTCTCAATCCCAAACCCTTGCCCTTTCCCAATATACTTCCATCCTAAATTCTCATCCTATCCTCATCCTATCCAAGCTCTGAATGCATATGTTGATATTCCAATCAACTTATCAATCAGAAACCCGCCATTGAGATAATTATTATGTGTCGCGCCCCACTTACCTGTTGATTTGAGGGGCATATCAAGTGCTGTGGGCGGTTGGCTTAACTCTTAAATTTTTTACAGTATATACAGCCACATGAGCATGAGAAGCTTTCCCAAGTTGAGCTCCTGGTTATAGATGAGGCTGCAGCTATTCCGTTGCCAGTTGTAAAGTCCTTACTTGGCCCTTACCTGGTCTTTCTATCTTCTACTGTAAATGGGTATGATTTTGGTTCTGTACTGTCCTTGGTCATGTTCTCTCTTAGCATCTAGGATCATTTCTTCTTTTTTCTCTGTGTCTATTTGTGCATAGCTATGAAGGCACTGGTCGCTCCCTATCTTTAAAGCTTCTGGAGCAATTGGAACAGCAAAGTTGGGAGTCGACAAAGAGTGCAGGCATGTCTGACTCAGGTATATAAATTTTCTTGATTATAATTTACTTTTTACTAGGTGCGTATCTCTTACCTTCCTTTGACCCACCATTAGCAGGAGCCTAGTGTAATTGTTATGCATTTTTTATTTTTATTAGCTTTGTGTTGCAATTAAGATTTACTTCTTTTGGGATGCAATGCAAGGAGTTAAGGGTGATTTCAAGCTGCCATTTATTGTTAATCTGTTAAGATGTACAAAGTAGTGGCTAGGATTGCGCTTACGTCCAGTGTCTTGGGAATCATCCTAAGACCGTAAAACTCTGGTTATTTCTCTTTGGTCAACGCTCCTCTGTAAGGAAAAGGAATAAGTTTGTCAAATTACATAAATATTTTTATGGTGGCGCTTATTGTGTTAGAAATTTGTTTCCTGGTTACTTTCATATGCAGTCCATGCTTCTTGTCTGCGTTGTACTTTCTGCTTCCTTAGGGCTTAAAACTGCTTTTGTGCCTGTATATGTTGCCTCTTACCTTCATGCTTATGCCACTGCGTATTCATTTTATATTTTCCATTATTGATCTTTATCACCACTGGTACAAACCTAAGCTTTCCATGATTTTTGTCAACCTGAGTGGAGTCATGAAAGTCTTGACTTCCGGTCTCTGCTATTGAAAATTTGATTTGTTAATAACCTGTCATATTGCATTTCTCACCTTTTCTGTGATTTTGTTGGGCTGTTTAAAATGCAAGTTGATTTGCAAAACTATTTGTTGCATTGGAAAATTTGTGTGATGATGTGGTTCCATCCAGGGCTTGCTCGTGATAGTAATAATCAGATACCTCCAAAAACAACTGGAGATGTGTGATAGATGGGCAGGATCCAGTCACTGCTCATCACATTCACAGGGCACTGTCAGATGTATTATTATTATTATTATTAGCCATTTTTATTTTGTCGGTCATTTGATGGAATGATATCTTTATATCATAGGTAGATTCTTCAAGAAGGTGGAGTTGCATGAGTCAATCAGATATGCTCCAGGAGATCCAATTGAATCATGGCTTAATGGTTTGCTTTGCTTGGATGCTACAAGTTTTGTTCCCAAGCTTAGTGGGTTAGTGTCAATGTGTCGTGGATTGCATGAAGAACTTGTGATGGAAGCAGTGGTCCTTTTACTCATTTTGGGGCTGATGCAGTTTGGTACATAAAATAATCCATAACTGGCTTAATGACCCCATAATGGGCACGAAGGTCATTTGCTCATTACATTATGGTTTTTCTTAGAATATAAGAACTTGATTTCAATGGCCTGCTGATTGAGCCCACGCATTCTGCTGTTAGGTTACCTGATACTAGTGACTGCGACCTGTACTATGTAAACCGTGACACACTTTTCTCATATCATAAAGACAGTGAGACATTTTTGCAGGTATGTGAGGGTGACACAGTAATATATTTTTAAATTGGAATCCTTTGTACAAAAATATATTTTTTTATTACTGATGTTTTCATGTTCTTCTCTGTATTACAGAGGCTTATGGCACTTTATGTTGCCTCACACTATAAAAATTCTCCAAATGACTTACAACTAATGGCTGATGCTCCAGCACACCACTTGTTTGTGTTACTCGGTATGTCTCTTTCATGTCATACTGGATTTGTGAATCTTTATAGTTAAGATAGGCATTCATATTGATTAATTTGGTTTCAGGTCCAGTTGATGAGTCGCAAAACTGCCTTCCTGATATTTTATGTGTCGTTCAGGTTTGTGTTTATATTTGCTGTTTGGTTTGTTTGTGTAACAGCTTATAACTAAATCCCATATCGAAAAAGGGAAAGATTTTCTGGGAGTTTATAAGTGGGTCTAAGCTTAAACATGGTGTGATACGTTTTAGAACCATATGGCTGAGTTGCTAGGCCAAAGAAGACAATATCACACTATTGAACCTATAGCCATGGGCCCAAGATAAGTTTTCTAGGTCCGTATGTTACAAATGGTGTTAAAGTAGATCCTATTTAGTAGACTGGGGCAAGGGCTTAGAGTTGAGATGAGTGAGCAGAGGCCCAAAGTTGAGTTGAATTATGGTTCGAGAATGAACTAAACAGAAGCTGATGGGTCTGTAATAGCCCAAAACTAAATCCTATATTGGAAAGTGGAGAGAGTTCTTGAGGGTTTATAAGTGGGTCTAAGCTTAAACATGGTGTGATTCATTTTAAAACCAAGTGGCTGAGTTGCTAGATCAAAGTGGACAATCACATTGTTGGACCTATAGCCAAGAGCCCAGGATAAGTTTTCTGGGTCGTTGTGTTACAGTTTGCATTCTATTCGTACTTTTATTACTCAAGACTCCATATCGCTTATCTCAATTGATATATAGTTTGTCTATATTATTGATCGTCCACAAATTCATTCTTAATAATCTTCAATCGTGTAGTTGCATTGTTAGATCAAGTAATGTCACATATTATGGTACCCTAACTTAAGGTGGGAATATTGGTGGATGCAAGTCATTTTTATTTAGCCCAATATAACCCTAATGCAGAAATAGAGAGGCTATTGTGAGTGAATTGTACTCAAAGCAGTCAATGTGGGGGATGCTTCTTTGTTCACTTATCTGCAGCTCTGATGAGTTACACCAAATTGGAAATGGTTGGTGCTTTATAGATTTTCTTTAGTTCTGAATCTATAAAACAAAGCTGCTTGTCATAAATCCAACAAACCACCATTTAGGTTCTTGGATTTGAATTGTGATTTGTCTGAACTCTCAGCTAAAGGGTCTTTATGAGGCAGTTTCAACAATTAAAGAACAAGTGCCTTTTTTGTGTATCATTTTTATTGTTTCCCTTTCTTTTTGTGTGTGTTTGCGTGTTTTTTTTCCCCTTCTCGTTTGGTTGAGAGGTTGGGGTCACCATAAATAGAGAGGCAATACAAATTACAACGAAGGAACTCCTTGTCGTGCTTAGTCTCCTATCCACTGACCCAGTAATTGATGTGACATTTACTTTAACAATCATACTTTTTCTTTGTCATTATCTATGTATTTTTTTGGTTATCCCTAACCATACTTTTTCTTTATTGTTATACATCTTTTCAATCACTACTCCTGATCATATTTATGCTTTATCATTGTCTATTTTCTCAGTCATTTCCCGCTAACGAGACTTTTTCAATTAACTTCTCCTTTCTTTACATATGAAAGGTTATCTATTTTATCTTGTCTACTTCCAATCATTACCTTCATCTCGTTACATCGACTTCTTTTTTCTTTCCGATTTCTACTTATCATTTCATCATTTTTTTTTTTCATATCAAACGGTTGAAATTATCTGTAGTCACTTGAAATTAATGGTTACTATGATTCTTCTTCAGTCTAGTTGAAATTTTTGGTCTTATCATTTATGGTTACTATAATGTATGATTCCTCTTCAGAGTCTAGTTGAAATTGGTTTTATCATTTATGGTTACTATAATGTTCTCTCTCCTGCTGACTTTTTTCATTCTTATTTTTAGCAGGAAGTTTCTTTTATACTTTATTTGTAGATTTCTTTTATCTTTTATTTGTTGGATTTTTCAAGCACTATGTATTAATCATTTGTTCTTGCAGGTCTGCCTTGAAGGGAAGATTTCTCGTGAATCTGCAATGAAAAGTTTAAGTCAAGGTCATCAGCCTCATGGTGATCAAATACCATGGAAGTTTTGTGAACAGTTCCAGGACACAGTTTTCCCTAGTTTATCTGGTGCTCGAATTGTCCGCATTGCTGTCCACCCTGATGCTATGAGGGTAATCCTGTTGTTTAGACAATAAATTGTGTTTATCCAGAAGTATTGTATTTCAGTTACATAAATGTTCATTCTCATGCATTGCAGATGAAATATGGTTCAACTGCAGTGAAGCTTCTGATAAGGTCTGAATCATTGCCTTATTGAAGTGCTATATACACTTAAGATCTGCTACTTGGTTGTATTTATGTCATGGTGTTTTGCTTATCTTGTCTCCAACCATTATGTTTAGAATATTTGGTTGAATAAATGTTAGATTTTTATACGAAAAGAGAATGAATTCATATAGAACAAAGAAGATCTTTGACAACAAAAAGCTTCAATACCAAGTTAACTTAGAACAAAAACTCTGATTTCAAATTAATGTAGTAGTAGAATCTTAGTGGAATGAGAAGTGGGGAAAGCTTTAGGAGAAAGCAGCAAATCTGTCAACTGGGGAAGGAGCAAAGAATTTAGAGTATCTAACAAAGCTAGTAAAGAATTTGAGGTAAGAGAATGGCAATAGATTAGGGAAGAACTTGAGAAGGATAAGAGATGACTAAAACTTAGTTTCAAGAGTCCACAATTGATGGTCTTTAGGTGCAATGGGGGTTGGAAAATTATGGGACCGAGCTTGCTAATGTTTTGAAGTTTGTTGTATATTTTACTCTTGGAAACCCATAAGACATTTCCTGAAGCCACTAACTGATTCATGCTTTTGGTTAACTTCTCATGAAGTATGTTAAAGTTTGCATTTAGTTCGCATCTGGGCTTTCAAACTTCAAAAGTTTGCCTCTGGGTTTCAAAAGATTCCATCAAAGTTTGAAAAGATTCTAACTTGACTTCCTTTTCGCTTGTAGATATTGCATTGAACATGGGTGCGTTTTAAGCTGTGGCTACATTGTTTTTCTAGAGAAAGGGGCTTTCTTTAATTTTGAAAATTTAAAGGCTTTCCCTCAAGTTTGGAAACCTGTGGAAGGTGGCAATGATGAGGACAAACAGCAATCATGTATGCTTTCAATATAGTGGTTTAGGCAAAATGAGATGGTGTTGTTGATTGCTGGTTGGTAATAATTAGAAATGGAGAAAATGGTTACTGCATTATGTGTCAATCAGAAAGAAAGATTGTGTGATACCAAATTGTTGTGGAATAAGAAAAACTCGGATGATGGTTAAATTGATTCTTTTAAAATGAAATGAGGAGAAGATTTTAGCAGAAAGTGATACATCTGCTTAATTAAGAACGAGATAATTATTTAGAAATTAGAATAGAAAAAGGGAATGAGTTGAGAAGAGAAGGGAAGAGTGGAAGAACTTGAGAAGAAGAAGATAGAAAAGGTAATACTTAAACTTAACTGAACTGTTTCAACTTTAATGCATATTAAGATACTTTCACAAAATTGATATGCAGAAGAAAACCCTAATTTAAATTCAGGTGAATAAAAAATCTAAATAAATTGTAAACAACAATGCAGATCATCAATCAAGTTGTCCTATATTTGATCATTTGATGCTATGCCAATCCCAAACCAATATCATATAATTCAAATTATGTTGAAAATAAATTAAATTCTAATGACCATTATATGCTCAGGTTATTTTTTGTACCATGTTTAGGAATAAATATTTTATCTAAGGATAAGAAATTCAATAAATACAACTTCACTTACACAGCTATAAACAAATTGCACACTTAACCATATAACTGTTTGCTTTTCAGGGATGTAAACAATTTTCTGTTGAAGAAAGCTTCCATTAATTTAAAAAATAATGCAATTTGACTTGACTTTTACTTCTCCTTTATTGTGCACATTATGTTTTAAAGAAAACTTTTTTTAATTTGTATTTTATGCAGGTATTATGAAGGGCAATTGACTAACTTCAATGAAGTAGAAGCTGAAAACATCGAAAAGCAGACCCCTGTTAAAGTTACAGAAGCCGCTGAGAAGGTTTGTTTCCAACTCTTTTCAATGAACTGACATTGATGCAGAACGTGGTGAGAATGATGTGTACACTAAGATTACTTATTTATAGGATTATTTTATTTTAGATTAAAAATGTAATTTTAGTTTGAGTTTTGATGTATGCATCATGTGATCAACTCAATAGATTTACTCAAGAAACGGTTTAGATTATCATTTTATTACTCTATTTATGTGAAATTATGGTGAGATTTCATATAATATGTGTAGCATGTAGTAGGGTTTTAAATTATTGGCAAACTGAGGATTTTCTTTTTTCTATTATCTTACCATTCTTTACCCTAGATTCATCTATCTTCCATAATCCTTCCTTTTCCTTCTTTCCTATAGTAAGGTTGTACTTTCTTGTTCAAAGCCTTCCTCTATGTTTTCAAATCTGTGTCCTACATGAATTATTCCAGCTGTGGTTTAAATGAATTTAGATTAATACTGATAGAAAAGAACTCCATAATCATAGCATTTGGGAAAGACTAGCATGTTAAGTTGTATACTTGCATTGCATGGTAGCCATTGTTTAGTTGTATACTTGTATTGTGTAAAATTTAACGACAAAAGGGAATTAAAATGGGCTGTATGTAAGAATTTGATTTTGCATATCCCATCCTGGTTGATGAAATCCCTTGTTGCAATTGCCATTTGGAAAAAAAAGAAAATCTCTAGCCTTTACATCATTCTGGATTTATCTAGAAACTTCATTTTGAATTTGTAAACTTATTGGCTGTAGCAAGCTGATTGTTCTTCTCTGTAATTCTTAACTCTGAAGGCATTCTTTTCCTGGTCAGTTTGTGTGCACTTTTTTGCTCGATATATTTTGCCTAGTTTATTTTATTTTGGGCACTATAATTGCAGGTTTCCTTGGTAGAAGAAAATATTATGCCGAGGGCAAACCTTCCTCCATTGCTTGTTCATCTTCGAGAGCGACAACCGGAAAAGCTCCATTACGTTGGTGTCTCATTTGGAATGACTCTCCCTCTTTTCAGATTCTGGAGGAACCTTAAGTTTGCTCCTTTCTACATTGGACAGATTCCGGTAACAATATGACCACCTTGTTTCACTTTGATTGCAGTATGGGAAGTTTATTGTATAAGTTTTGAAATATTCATCGGTGTGTGAATTTTGCTTTTTATCCATCAGAATTCTGTGACAGGGGAGCATAGTTGCATGGTCCTAAAACCATTGAATAATGATGATATTGAAGTTGATGGTTCAGGTCGATGGGGATTTTTTACTCCATTCTATGAAGGTGCACAATCTTATCTTTTTCCTTGGTTATTTCAGTTTTGACCAGACCAGTCTTTCAATTCATGAGGAAATTACATGATATGATTACAGATTTCAGAAGAAGATTTATCCGTCTTCTGGGCTTTAGCTTCCGGGAAATGAATTGTATGCTTGCAATGAGGTTAGTTTTTCAAATGTCATTTCTTGTGGAGTAAATGCTTCAGCTTGACATGTTTCTACTGCTGCTGTAGTATCTTGGATCCAAAGAGAGACTTCTCCAGAGGTGAACTTTATGAGTCTGCTGAAAATGGATTTGCGAAGTCCCAAAGGGAATTGCTTTCACCATATGATATGAAACGGCTGGAGTCTTATACCAATAACCTGGCAGATTATCATCTGGTACGACATTGGTGGTGCTGAAAATTCTGGCCCTTTTCTGATCATTCATTCATGTTACTTGTCATTATCATCATCGCATGCCATTTCCCACCTAAGAAGGATCAGCTGCATGGATTTTGCTACACCATCCGTGACGATCAGTAATGAAGTTTTCAGTAATCTTTACTATTTCCATATCTTGTTTAATTATTTCCATCCATCTTTTTGGTTATTTTTCTCATTCTCTTACCACCTATTTGAATAAACTCTCCCAACTAGCGCCATTTTAGGCCTAAGTTTAACATAATTAAACCACCTTAGTATTTTCTCATTTTATCACCTATCAGCTTCACTTTTAGATTATCTTTAGTTGCTTTATTTCTAATTTTATCTTTTTTTTTTTTTTTTATATCACTCATCCACCTTAACCTTCTCATTTTTGCTATACTCATTTTATGTGTATTTTGTTTTTTAACTACCCAACATTCTATCCCATCAGGCATAGCTAGTCTAATCACAATTTTACAAAATCTTTCTTTTAATTTAACTAGAACTTGACAGCCACATAAAATTTCTAAGGCACTTTGCCATTTCTTCCATCTTGCTTGGATTCTATTTATGATATCTTTCTCAATTCTCCCATTCTCTTGACCTATTGATCCTAAATACCGAAAGTGATCTATTGTTAGTATTAATTGATTTTCAATCTTAATTGGTTCCTCATCTAGGTGGTTTCTATTATTAAAGTTTCATTTCATATATTTATGTTACTTATGATTTAGTGTATTTTGCTGATCATGATTTTCTGAGCTTCTCCTGCGAAGTTGATCTTTTATGACTTTTTCAGTATTGTTAAATGGCTTTCACAAATTTTATCTGCTGGAATTTATATTTTTGGAAATTTTATCAGTCGAGAAAATTAATCTCTTTTGTTTTCAATTGGGCTTTTCTTCCATATTTTAAGATACCTATTTTTTGATATGAATATTTTAAGATTTTGAACTAGGCTTTATGGATTGGGTTCATTTTAGGGTTTTGGGGGTATGAATATTTTTTGTTGATGACCAAAATTTGTTTCATTGGGTTCGGGATCAGATAACGTGGGTGTTTATTTATTTATTTTTATTTTCAAGTGTTCAACTCAAGCGATTACGAACAAAGCTTAGATTCATTGTTTATTTTGTGTGCTTTTCTGTTCCTAAATAGGTATTCGTGTGCTTTTCTGCGTTGCTCTGGAGTTTCACTTCCCATTAAACACAGACTGGGACCACCCAAAAAAAGATGATTAGGAGATTAAAGAAAAGCATCAACATTAATCCAAAATTGAAAATGGCTAATTGAGTTCTTAATACTGGATGAAATTGTGTTTTGATAAATTAAAGTCACTTCCGTTCACTGTTATTTTGATGGCTATTTGAATTAAATTTTTGAAAAAGGTCTCAACTCAAGGGTCAGCAAAGCGACCCAAGTCCAAGGAGGTGCTGTGATGGTAATCTCATGTTTACCACCATTCTTTCTCATAGACACGAGCACACAAGTTGGTCTATCATGTGTTTATCTTTTCTGACATCTGTTCTCCCTCTTTCTTATGCTTCTTGGAATTGCGTACTTGTTAATTGAAGTTTCAAGCTTTGTTCTTTTGTTCTTTTTCTTTCGAGGTGATGGTGGTGAAAGTAACCCAATGTTTCTGCACGTTTAGATATTAGACCTTGTACCTGCCCTTGCTCAGCAGTATTTTCAGGAGAAGCTTCCTGTCACGTTGTCAAGTGTTCAGCTAGCAATTTTACTCTGCATGGGCTTGCAGAATCAAGATATCACTTATATTGAGGTTAGAATGTTAATGCTCAGTCAAGGAAATGATTAAGCTGCATGCCGTTATCAATTAATGGTGTATTAACATAACATTATCCTGATGATCACAATATGAATGAGCCAGCAGTCCTTTTATTTATTGAATGTATGTAACTGGAGACTTTCTCATAGTGGGCTCAAGATCCTTCTGAATTTTGACAGGGCCAGTTGACGATAGATTCAAAGAAGATAGAGAGGCAACAGATACTTTCCAATTTCATCAAAATCATGAAGAAGTTTTACCAATACCTACACAAAAATGCAGCCAAGGAAATTGAAACAACTCTGCCTCGACTTCGAGAGGTATGTGCAGAAGGTGCTCTTATTGAGATTGCAAAGCATGTGGAATGAGCTGTCAAGGTAGTGGGAATTTTGCTTGAGCAAAGCATATACTTGTTCACCTCCTGCCAGTTGACTCCTAGTGGATTATTTAAGACCAGAAAATTTTTTGAGGGCTTCTACCTCACTTAAATTATGTATTTGAAATTTTTATTTGCCAGCCTCTTTCTTTATTACCTTTTTGAACTACTGATACTTCCCTGTAACAATATCAAAATCTCTTTCCATTAATTTGGTCATTCTATTACATATTACAGCATCTCGTGAATAGGCTGTTAAACCGATTCTTGTGCACAACATATGCTGGAAATTCATGATGATTTGGTTCCCTATAATCTACCTCTCAACATTAGATGAGGATTTTGTGTCATGACACCCATCTTAAAATCCAATTTCTGTCCACAATCTATAAAATTTTTGGATGAAATGACAATATCAAGGACAAGAAGGATGTTTTCTTCCCAGTTAGTTTCCAGCCCAACTTTATCACTGATGGATGTGGTTCTTACTGTTTTGATTTCTATCTTATGCCTAGGTTACAATGGAACCTGAGAGTGTATCCCTAGATGATGAACTCAATACTGCAGCAAGACAAGTAATGGTGAGTTCTGTTGTTTTTCGTACAGTCCTTTTCTTTATGGAAAGTTTTCATCTGGTGTTAATCCACTTTGTGAATTTCTGTAGGAGAAAATGAAAGCTGAAACTGAGAGTGCGATGAATCCTGATTTATTTCAACAGTATGCGATTGTGGACAGGGATACTGATTTTGAGACTGCCCTGCAGAATGGGAAACTTTCATCAAGTGGCCTTGTTAGTGTTAAGTCTAATAAGACTAAGATGGAGAAACATGGAAATCAAAAGGATGGCCACATTAAGAGTAAGAAAAAAAGAGGAAACGATGGAAGTGGTTCCATATCTAAGAAAAAAAAGAAATCATAGACAATCATGCACTGGCTCTTGGTGGAATGGTAGCAGCGATTGTTTGAGAAAATAGCAGGCCGAGTAACGACAAGTTTCCTGTGATCATAGCCAATGATCTCCTATGGCTTCGTGGATTGAGACACTTCAAAATTTTGACAAAACGAAAGGGAAAAACCAGGTTGGGTGAGGTTGGCATTAAGACGACAGGAGAGAACTTGGGAAGGATACCTTGATATACTAGAAGAGGCTACCCGCAGTTTTGGTTCCTTCAGGGCTTAGGTTTTCTGCATACCTTGTATTTGAGTTAAATTGAATTATGATGTTTTAGTTTTGGTTCCTATTTATTCATTTATCAGCATTTATTTTGTTGTGTAATTATCTTAACTATTTTAAACTCAACAGTCTCAAAAAATGCGGGTCAGAATTTCACAAGTGAAAGGAAATTTGCAGTGCTGGGACTGGGATGCTATGCATGGCTGTGGATGACGACGGTGAAGGACCCAAGAATGGTCCAATTGCCAGTGGTAAAAAAAAAAAAGAATTATCATTAAAAAATATATAAAGAAATAAAGCAGACAAAAATAGTTGCACACTGGATGTAACTAATAAAAATTCAGTCTGATCATTTAATTAACATCATTGTTTAAGTATGCAGTTGCGTGTAAATTGTAGAGAAAGTATATTTTATTTTTTTATGGTTATGTGGGCCTTGCCTCAAATGGTCACCATACGAAGTCATTTATTTTTCTTAATAAAATTTTGAATATTTTTATTTTTGAAAATCAAATCAATTTAAAAAATCAAAAAATGAAAATGAGTTTACATATCCGTGAAAAAAATCTTAATTTTTTTTAGCCGCCCTTAAATTTGCTGATTTGTGAACAGCCATATAAGAGTATTGGGGAAGTATGAGATGAGAAATCCTTTCAGTTGAAGTTGTGCACGTGGTGTCCCCTTCAGTGGGAAAATTGTATGTAAAATGTGAAACCAACTTAGACTCATATTTAATTAAAAGTTTTATACTTATTGTAATCACACAATTTTAATGCATTTACATTGACTTTTCAATGAAAAGATTTTTGGTCTTTGTTGCCTTTACAATCGGGAAAATGCTTGAATAAGTGAGAATAATGTGTTATGATATGGGTAGATTGAGAATAAATGGAAAATATGAAAAGATAAACATGAAAAAAAAAATTTAAGTGCTTAAGATGTAAAATCATAATAAAAGGTGAGTAAGAGAAAGTGGAAATGTGCTTTAAATCTCATTCCAACCAATTCTGTAATGAATACAGCTGGTTGAGGTAGATAGTGTAGTTAGTGTTGTAATAAAAGAGAGAAAAATGTTATGAAGTTGAGGAATTGGCTAATTAATTTGTCATGTCATTAAAAAAGGTACAAAAAGTGTGGGTAATTTTTTTTTTCCTGGTTTTACTTTTTCTCGCTGCCAAACCGTGGTTCGGATTAGATTAATCAGGAAAGTAAGTCCAAATGAAGAGCTAGTGATTTGTAATTTCGTAGGATTGAAATGATTTTAAGTAGAGCGCGCGTACACTTGCAAAAGAGGGATTCCAAGAGCTGCATCTCTGATGACCAATGGCCCTCCTTCCCTCCCTCTCTATACGATGAAAATCCAAATTTCTCCTGCAGAAATCTTTAAATGCTAGGGCCAGATGATTGAAAACAAGACTCTACTCCTGAAATGCTCATTTATTTCGCGTAATTACCTTTCACCCAGGCGCGCTGCCTTGTCATCTTTTTCCACTTTCAATCATTTGCAGTGCTCGGCTGTTGAGAAGAGCCAAATTCATGGTTTGGATATTGTCTCGTTGAATTATGCAATGTCAAGGTTTTCAAAAGCTGGAGATTTGGATCATGCGCGTCAGTTATTTGATGGTATGCTGCACAGGGATGCCGTTTCCTGGAATTCAATGATGTCTGCTTATGTGCAAAGCAGCCAACCAGACGAAGCTCTGGACCTTTTTGTGGAGATGCGGAGGCATGGCTTGAAACCCACCCCCACGTCCTTTTCTGTGGCCTTATCAGCTTGTGGGAAGCTCTGCAGTTTAAATCATGGGGAGCAGATTCATTGTCTGTCAATAAAAACTCGGTGTTTTAAGAATGGCTTTGTGGGTACTTCTCTCATATCTATGTACTCGAAATGCAAGAAGCCTTACCTTCTGAGGCACGTGTTTCATTGCATAGATTATCCCAATCTTGCTGCACACAATGCTTTGATCTCAGGCTTTGTAGCAAATCGTTGGATAAATGATGCTCACATGGTCTTCAAGAAGATGTCGGCTCACAATGTTATTTCTTGGACTACTTTAATCAGTGGATATATTGAGATTAAGAAAGTAAGGAATGCTTATGAGTTGTTTTATGCAATGCCAGGAAAGAATTCAGTAACTTGGGCTGTGATGTTAGGAGGCTTTGTTAATGATAAGCAGTTTGAAAGAGCAATTGAATTTTTCAGCGAAATGAGGCATAGTGGTGTTCAACCTACCGCTGCTAGTGTTGTAAGTGTAATTACTGCTTGTTCAAATTCAAAAAATATTGAGCAAGGCCAGAAGATTCAAGGATATGTGATAAAAGTAGGATATATTTCTGATGGAGTTATTGAAGCTTCATTGGTTTTCATGTATATTAAATGCCTGAATATCGAAGATGCACAGCTAGAATTCAACAAAATGGAGAGTACATTTATAGGATCTTGGAACTGTTTACTACAGGGTTATATTGCTAACAGTCAGGTTGACAAAGCTAGGAGATTTTTTGATGAGAGGAATGAAAAAAATCTTGTTTCTTGGAATTTAATGATCACTGCATACTTGGGTGGCAGTAGAATTGATGAGGCAGTTGAGTTATTCATGAAAATACCTGACCCTTCAATTGAGGCTGTAACTGCATTATTGTCAGCTTATATTGAAAATGGAAAGATAGAAGATGCAAAAAGGTTGTTCAATGATCTGCCAAAAAGGGATGTGGTGGCATATACCACTCTGATTTCTGGTTATATGAAGGCAGGCTTGTTGGATGATGCCTGGGAGCTGTTTAATACGATGCCCAATCGGAATGTGGTGACTTACAATGTAATGATATCGGGTTTGGTTCAGCATGGGAAGGTGGTGGAAGCATATCAACTGTTCAATGAAGCTCCTGAGCATGATGAAATTTCTTGGAGTGCTATGATAATGGGGCATGCACAGAGTGGGTCTAATGATGAGGTGTTCCTGTTGTTCCGCCAAATGATTCTGTCTGATATACGCCCCTGCAAGACAGTCATCAGTAGCATCCTAACCCTCTGTGCTAACTTCTCCATGTTGAATCAAGGGGAACAAATCCATGCTTCCGCCATCAAAATTGGCTTTGGATCATGCTTGCTGGTGTCAAATTCATTGATTAATATGTATGGTAAATGTGGAAATATGCCAAAAGCTAGGATCATCTTTGATAAAATTCCCAAGCATGATCAAATAACATGGAACAGTATCATTTATGGATATGCAGTTAATGGTCTCACTGCTGATGCAATCAAAATCTTTGAGGATATGAAGACTGTGGGGGTAAAACCTGATCATGTCACATTTCTTGGCATTTTGACAGCCTGTACTCATAGAGGTCTGATAGAACAATCTTGCTCCTACTTCAATTCCATGAAATATGATTATGGCATTATCCCAACATTAGCTCATCATGCATGTGTGATAGATCTTCATTGTAGAATGGGTTTAGTCGAAAAGGCTGTAGAGTTAATTTCCTTGATGCCATTTCAACCTGATTCTGCGATATGGACATCCCTTCTTTGTGGTTGCAAACTGAACAAGAATGTGGAGATAGCTGAACAAGCTGCTAGGCAGTTATTTGCATTGAATGATAGAGATCCTGTGCCTTACCTTCACCTCATTAGGATGTACTGGTTTGCTGGTAGATTGACGGATATGGAGATTTTGAGAGAGAAAATGAGTAGGCTTGGTTTGAATAAGCGACCAGGGTGCAGTTGGATTGAAATAAATGGAAAATTTAACTCTTTCTTTGCTGGAGACATGTCCTTTTCATTGTACACAGAAGTTCGAACAAACTTGTGTAAGATCATCTCTGATATAAGGAAACTAGGTTACATGCCAAATTATTCTCTTGTAATGGAAGATTTGGAAGACCAAGAAAAGGAGGAGATCCTGATGCAGCACAGTGAGAAGCTAGCTCTTTCTTTTGGGCTTCTTAGGACAGCCCCATTTAAATCCCTACGCATTATGAAAAATCTCCGTGTCTGCATGGACTGTCACTCTGCTTTTAAACTGATTTCACTTAGCAGCAAGCGCGAAATCATAATGAGGGATGCTGTTAGATTCCATCATTTTAAAGGAGGCTCCTGTTCTTGCTCTGATTATTGGTGATGATTAAAGCAACAAAACAAGATTTCTTGAGTCTTGGTTCTGGGTTTTCATCAAATGCAAGTTATTGGCATTTGAATGGATTCTGTATCAGCTGTTTCATACAGGACAAGTGGAAACCTTTGGGATTTGTGCTTTGTGCTGATGCTGGTGCATACTTAGCGTGATTCACGAATTCATTTTCCTTGTTTTCCGAGCATGAGATGGCCAGATATCACCAAAGAAGTTCTCAAAACGAGAACAAGATTTGGTCAAGGAGAATTAATTCTCGAATCTGGAATGCTTAAAATGTATTGTTTCCCAGTATACAGTTTCAGCATTCAATATTTGAAGTGGACAAGATGATTCATGCACAGCAACCGCAGTGCAAGAAACTTGCTGTGTTTATTCTTCAATAGAAACCCTCTCAGTCTATTCATGCCGCTAGTTTCGAAGAAATATCTCAACAACATCTCTTGCTAGTACACACCCATGCTGCTTGGTCTGCGACTTTGACTGTCAAACTTTGATGCAGCATGTGTGCAGCTCTCTGTATTTACCAAGATATCAGGAAGACGAGAAACAAATGAAAATCATGAACGATTATCACTGGTTTAATGAGGTAATTTCCATACATCTTAAGTTGAAGTTCTTGGCTCTCCTTCTCTGAATCTCTGTCGATTTTAGTTGCAAGAATAGTTTTGCTTAAGCTCAGTTGGACATCATGTTAAAATCTGGACTTCGAGTTGGGTATTCAATTCACATAGTTTTTCGTGTTTAAATTGATTGATATTGCTCTGAATAATAGTACTGCTAATTTCCAATATATATTAAATGTATTCATGGAAATTTGTTATCATTGCATTAAAGGTATTTCATGGAACTTTTTTGCAGGATTCTCTAATGCGCTTTTGATCTGCAATACCAAAATCCAAGTGGCCCATTCCAATAGGGGTGCAACTTGGGCCGGGTTGAGCCCGAGCCCGGCCCCCGAACCCGATTTTGAATGGTGTTGAAACTTGCTTTTTCCTAACCCATACCTAATGAACCTGATTTATAATTATGATAGGGTTAGAGTTCAAGTGAACCCGTACCTGAAGAATTCGAGCCCAATTTCCCTTTTTATATTTATTATAAAATATAATATATATATATACACTATTTAAACAATATTTCTTTATATTCTTCATATTTTATGTTATTATTTCTATATTTGAATACATGTTTGACACATTGTAATTTTATTATAAATAAAGTATATTATTTTCGTTTATATATTTTTTATTTCTATTATTTACTTTTACACTCATTAATTTTCTTCCTTTATCTTATTTTTTATGGTAATTTTTTCTAAAAATATTCTTTATATTACTATTTTTTTAAAAAATATGTAGTTTGATTATATATTATTATATTTACTTACATGATTTGTTATTATTATTTATTCATATGAAATTCTAAACTTATCATTTTTAAATAAAATATAAATTCATCAACATAAATTCCAATCCGAAACTCAACCTGAACCCGATTTTCAAAAATAAGGTTAGGATTACAGTTGATATTTTATAAATAAGGTTAGGGTTAGGGTCGAGGTGAACCTGAGTTTTATGAGCCCGAGTTGCTCCCCTACATTCCATATAGCTCATTAGAAGTAGCTCATTAGAAGTACAAAAGTGAGCAATTTTGAGATCAGTTGGTGACCAACGGTATGAAGATCTTCTCATCGTCTTCAAGTAGAGCTTCTTCATGCAAACAAATGCTAGAAGACTGAGGAAACTGCTGTGCGCTTTCTGGGTTCATCTCTTTGTATTTATAGAAGTACGCTGTAGAAATGGGTTGGTTTCATGTAATATTTTACTGCTATATTGCATACATCATACCTTGTCCTTTGATTGACAGATAAGTTGCACACCACATGCAATTTCACTTTTGTCTTTTTCACTCCCATCTTCATGAAAAAGAAAGTGTATTGAAAGAAGGCAATCTTGGTAACAATACATCAGCCATCTAGGCTGAAAAAATAACAAAAGAAAGCTTTTAAAAAATGCAGGTAGACAAGATTCCAAACAAAGTCGTAGGAAATTCCGATGTGCTTTGCTGACTGATCTCATGTAAGATAAGAAATCTATGATAGATCTTTCTGTGGCCATAGAGATTGCTCTGTACTTTTTCAGAAGCAGTAAGACTAAAAATTGTTGGTAGTTCATATTATTTACGTTAGTAGATCTAGTTTAACAGAAATGCTATAGCGTATATAAAACTTTGGTTCCCAGGCATTGAACATCTCTCAAAGCGAACTATGAAGAAAGCTTCCGAAAAAGGATTGAAGGATAATAATAAAAGCAGCAGTCAAAAAAATATCATCTGCTACACAATTTTACGTTAAAATATAGTAGATTTTTTTGTTTAAAAATTAGAAATGATTGAAAATATAGATGATAATGGAAAAAGTAAAACTGCTAGGATTATTGAAAGCAATTAAAATTTTAAACTTCCCCCACTGCGCCTCAAGAGATGCAAACCAGTGTCTGTTGGCTGTTTCACCCTCTTATTCCATGCTCTTGTCGAGCAGTACGTATTTAGAATAAATAAATGAACAATTGTAAAAAATAAAGAAGAGTAACTGACAAGTAAGTAAAAATTATATATTAATGATAAATAATTGGAAATTAAAATCATTGTTTGGAAAGTGTTGATAACAATTGCTTATGATCTTGATAGACAGGGCTAACATATATTAATGTTAGTCCGGATTAAAGGATATATTCTTTTAATTTCTTATTAGTTTTTTCATAAGTATATAAATTTTTACAAATTTTAATTATGTATAATACATTGGATTATCGAAAATCTACATTTTTAGGAGTGAAAATGACTTAAGTACCCCTCGAGATTTCCATCTTTGAAAATTAAAAATATATGCATATATTCTGAATAAAAAATTCATATATTCAAAAATTATAAGACTTAGTACATGAATTAAATGTGCTTGAAAAAATATTTTCATTAAAATATGAAAAATATACCTTTTAACCTGAACTAACAAGATAATAACCCGATCACAATTGAAAATTAAAGGTACTTGATGTCAGAAACATATTATTAAGGTAAAGTGTAAGTCCAGATTATTGTTATGGGGATATGATTATCTATGGTCTGAAATGTCGCAAAAATCCATTCATTTTCATTCGAGGTCGAGAATCAGAGACATGTCCTGCGGAGTGCGTGCTATGGTTGAATTCCTGCACGTGGCGACTGACGACGGCCTCATGTTTCAGGTTTTTCTTCGTCCTTCTCCCTCCGTCGGGCAATAATCAAACGAATATCCCTTGTGTCAAGCGAATTCCCATATGCCATATCCAAAAGAATCTGAACCGTTGATTGCGTTTGCAATGGATAAAATATGAGTTCAAGGGAAAAATTCTCACCTATTTGACTCTACCAAATCAAACGTGATGGATATTATTTTCCTTTTTTCTTTAAAAAAAATGGGATGGATCTTCAGATATAGGCCGGGCCCCAAGGCAATGCACACGCGGAATTTTGTCAATCGCGACAGGTGAAAAGACAACAGCCGGGTTTTCCTTTCTTCCGTTTTGTAAAAGATCTCCTCCTCCTTGAATTCCACCACCCTCTCCCTGCACCCCCTGGCCCCCAATTCCCCCGGCGAAAATCAGCAGATGGCGCTCTTCTCGGCGACGCCTGCTTCTTCTTCTACCTCCCTCTCCTGCCACCCCATCAGAAGCTCCACCACCCGCTTACCCGTTGGCCCTTCTTTTCTCAGTCTCTCATCTCCTTCCTCCAATCTCGCGCGCAGGAAGTTCGTTTCCATCCGTTCCAGCTCAGCTCCTGGTGAGTATTCTTCTTCATCTTTCCTCATGATTCCTTGATGCCCAGAACGAATACTTTGCTTCAAAGTTACCACCTTTCGATTTCGAGCTACACATGGATGTTTTATACTATCATTTGGTTGGTTTCAGAGCCCAAATTGGGGGAAATATGCGAAAATATTAGATTTTGGTCACCAAAAGGAGAATTTGTGTCGATTCTAATTTGTTGGTCTCTAACTTAGAGGATGGTTGAAAACAATGATGACTGAATTAATCGAATCCGTTTTCCATTGAACATCAATGGAGCCTCTTTGTAGGTAATCGTCACCTACATATTTTGGGTGCTTGCGAGCTCTTCCATTGCACTTTGTAGGGATTTACAATTGCGAACGTCTGTTTCGAGAAGAAAAATAGAGAATCTGTGGCTTAGAGCATAAGCATCTTTTACTTGAAAGTGGTGCTAGCAGCAGCAGCATGTTTGCTTACAGCCATTGAATGGATTTTGGCTAGTAGTCATTAATGGGCTGAAGTATGGCTGATTTTCGCTTGTACAAGTGACCTGCTCCTGTTTGCGTGAATGCTTTAATGTGTGACATGTTTTTTACTATCTGGATGCGGCTTATGAGCTTATGATCTATTCTGAAAGGGCAACTAAACTCATGGGAATCTTCCTAGAACTTCTTTGAATCCAATACTGTCTAAAACCAGCATATTTTACTGCATACACATGGGGTTTTGTCCATAATTGCTTAGGCTGTATCTGATTGAAATAGCCTTAGAAACATCATGGGGTTTTTCTACAGCAGTTTCAATATTTCACAGGTCCTGTGGTACCAGTAATTGATTAAAAATCTTTAACATGTATACATTATTTGTAGATTAGTTCTATGGTTTCTTTTTTTTTTTTTAAAAAAAAAAAACTATTTTTCTATGTGCTTTTTTGAGTATCATTATATTTTTATGGTATGTTTAACATGCATTTCTACTGATGTTAAGAGTCAGAAATATTTCTTTTCATTCATTTGGATGTGTATTTGCTTAATGACAGAGCTTGTCCATGAGAATTTTCTCCCATTTGATTTTTATTGAGAGAGAAAATGCAAGAAGAAAGGAATGGAAAAGGGCCGTGGGTTTTCCAGATCCATCATCCTTGTTTTGTATTCTATTTGTCAGTAACAACTCTATCAATCATTTTGCAGCAGCAGCAGCCTCTGGGAGTGTAGCACCAGCCATTTCACTAACAGGTACTGCACTGAAGCATTTAAGTAAGATGAGATCGGAAAGAAATGAAGATCTATGCTTAAGGATTGGGGTTAAACAAGGTGGTTGCTCTGGAATGTCGTACTCCATGGAGTTTGAGAGTCGAGCCAACACAAGACCAGATGACTCAATCATTGAATATGATGGCTTTGTAATCGGTAAGCCTTGTTGTATGCCCTGTCTTTATTTGTTCATCTTCTTACATTTCTTTTATAAGCACATTAATAATCATATACATTGTGATATTGTAGTTCGAGGCTTTCAATTTTCTTTGTTCTTTTTTCACCTAAATTGCTGAATTTGAGTTTGTCATTTTTCCTATAATTCATGCTTCAGAAGTAAGAGGTTGTTCTCTCATAATGTTGAGACTACGAGCACTAGAGTAGCTTGCATTTGTCAGTATCACATAGCATATATCAAGTGACCTGTAAATAAAGCTGGAGTTAATCCCGAGTCCAAACAAACTTTTCTAAGAGATTGACTTGGTAAAAAGTGATAGATACAATCCTTGAACCCTAACAACATAGAATTTGGAGATATCAACATGGGCTAATGCTTAGCCAGATAGACGTATTTCTTTTCTGGAGTAAAATGTTTACACTTGAAAGTCTGTTAAGTTCTTTACTGGCAGTTTGGCACTAATTGGCAAGGATGTATTGTTCTTTTTTCTATGTGCAAAATTTCTTCATAAATAAACAATTATAGGGTTCTAATTAGGAGCTTTAATTTCCAATGAATTTGTGTTGTCTTGTGTTATCTGCTGCACACTGTGTCGTGTCATTTATTTCTAGGATTGTACTTTATATCCGCATGTTATATTGAATAAATACGTTGAGAAACATTCTCTGAGATTTTGTCTTTGATGTGTCCATCCCCTAGAGCAAGCAAAAACCTGCCCCATTTGTAATCTTTATTTCTTTTGTTGAAGCTCTTAAGTTTACATAGGTATGCACTTGTCAAAGATGTGGATTTGTAGACATTAATATTTTTTATGTCTGTTCTGGGTTGTTGAATTGTAGTATCTAATATGGCTGTTCACTTTCATTTGCAGTTTGTGATCCAAAGAGCCTCCTTTTCCTGTATGGAATGCAGTTGGATTTTAGTGATGCGCTCATTGGTGGAGGCTTCTCTTTCAAGAACCCAAATGCAACACAGACATGTGGATGTGGTAAATCTTTTGCTGCTGAAATGTAGGACATGTATGAATTAAAATAAAGAAAACAACATTAAAACAACCCAGTTCCTTCTATTGGGCGATGGCCATCTGTGAATTAATATAGCTCCACAGCTATTATATGGTTACAAGATTACTTTATCAATGTGGTAATCAAATTACTTGGAATCTGCGTTATGGAAAACGCCAAGTTCTGGTCACACTATCTATATTACCTTTGTATTCCAGTAATATTTCACGGCTTTTAATGTCATTGAATGCCTTGTCTATTTTGTTTTTTATTTTTTTTACTTCTAATCATTACCCCTATCATATCACATCATCTCTGCAAAATTTTTCCTTAGTTTTTTTTGGTATGGGCACCTTTGTATTCCGTTCATTTTTTCACGTTTTTCCATACAACTATCTTATCTATTTTTTTATTTTTTATTTTTTATATTCTCTTTTCTTCTAATGGCTTTTGAATCAGCCGGAAAATGGGAAAGATGTGGTGTATGTCATGATGGATCTGTGTTTAGTTAGTGTTCTTTCCTTTTTACCAAAATTTACAGTGGAACACCACTCAAAGTCCTACATCAATGAATGGTTATGATGAGCGATGGGGCCTGACCCATAATAGCTTGTGGCTCAGTAATTCTCGGAAGGGTTTTGGTTTAAATGGGTGGCTGCTTGTAGGATGCAGTGCTGCCTGTATTGCCACCAGAAAGCAGGTTCTCTCCATCCAGCTTACATGTTTCATGTTAAATATATACCGCAGCCAATTGCAAGCTAGGCCATGTGGTTTGATAACCTCCGCTAGCATGTCTGAGGCAATTTTAGATGCGAAATTAGTTGAATGTAATTTCAGAAAGCATTCCAAAAAAAAATAGAAAATTGCATTTCATTCATTCATGTGTAAAATGATGTTGCAGAAGGCAACATCTTAATTTATTTTGCAATGCTTGTTTAACTTAGAATGTCTATTATACAAACAACCAAATTGGTCCAGTATATAAGCCTAAAATTATGCCACGAGGTCTACTGTGCAAAATTACCATCCACTTATCATGGTAGTGGGATGCATCATCATAGTGGTCGTTCTGGTCCATGAAAGATAGCAGCACTTGATCTTTGCATGGGTAAATGCAACCCCTGAGCACTTTTTTTTGTTTTTTTGGGATGGATAAACGCATCCCTTGGGCACTTTAGCAGTTCAGTTGTTGTGAAAATCAATTTCAAGAGTTAAGATATGAGGTCAGAGTAACGTTTGAGTGTGAACCTCACAACAAATGATTGGAGGATGTTTTTAGGTTATACAGTGGGTCTGTCCCAAAGAGACATCCGTTATGCCTCGCTGTGTGCCAAAGGATTTAGTGGAATTCAGTGATCCACAGCGGACAATGTCGGGCTGGAGTTGGGTCAGTAAAAAATTATTGTCATTCATGGTACTTCTTAGATTCCATCAGGCACATTTCATTTTTAGTTCTATCCCTCAACAACCTTATCTTGGAGATACTCTGGACCTGTTGTTCCTGGACTGGCCATTATTGGAACCATCAAGCATGACTCGGTGTCCACATATTAACCATTGTCTTTACTGAAATGTTTTATGTTTTATTATCAAACAAATCTGTAGGGCAAGTTGTAGAACTTTAGCTGATGCTTGCAGCAACATTCCTAATATCATTCATTCACTGTTAATAAAAAATGTGTCAGCATTGCAAGACATTAAAATTTGGAGCACGTGAATTCCTCAAGGATGGAAAAGATATTGATTTTTTTAGAAGAGAGGGAAACAAATGAATTAATGAAAATGTTTGCGAACTCAGCAGAGCGCTGAACTCTGTTTTTCTTGAGTCTCTAGCAAGCACTCTGGCTACCTCACAGTAAACTCCAGAACCAAAAGAACTTACCTGAATTTTTTTTTAATATTTATATACATTATGATAACTCATATTACATTTACGCACATTCGTAACTTTCGCACAATTGAGGGAATTTCAAAAATTCCCCACATGGGAGGACTGTAAAACCTCCACCAAAGAGATGAAATAGAAAAATTCATATAACATTCGAGTACATTCATAACCCTCATATGATAGGGAGAAAACGGCAAATGCCTCCACCAAAAGAAAAAAACGGAAAAATTCTTACACCATTTAAAATGAGGGAGGAAAGAGTCGAACTTTTGATCAACCAATAATGAGCCAACATGAGTTTCCATTAGGGTATGACCGTAGTGGCAGAACCGACCTACCTTTGATGTGGATAAGATAGGTTCGATTAAGAATCAAACCGTCCTATTAGTAGGATAAGGTAGAGTAAGATTTCTACAAATCAGGAATGGATAGGATATAACAAAAACCTAATCAAATTGACCATAGCACCATCAGTTCACAAGATTAAAGGCCTTGTGCCATGATGAGCGTCGAAGCGGAATAAGAATTGCTTTCATTAGTGTCTCAAGAGTACGAAGAGGATCAGGTGTGCGGTCGTTCTTCGGGGTATCATTTCGAGATTTTAGTGGTGAGAATTTCCTTCAAAGGTTAGTTTCGCACACTAAAAAGATGATTACTGTGCAACATAATTCTTATGGACGAGGAACAAAGTGCATTCCATATCGACCACACATGGATGACCCAAGTTAACCAGCATCATCTTCCAATTGTTATCCTTAAAAATCCCAGCACTTGTAGAGAGCGGTTCATGTAATGTCTCATACCGATATCTTTCACCTTTATACAATCCGGCTAGGGATAATATGAAATTTGTTTTAACTCTATGGAGTTCATCCAAGATTATGTACATCGCCTCTCTTGTGCTTGTGGAGGAAGCAAAATTTTAAATCCTACAAACAATTATGAGAAAAAAACATATTGTAATCACCAATAATCCATGCAAGAACATTCCCCATTTTCAAAATGATGGAAACGGTACCGATCCCTCACAATTATCTTACGGTTGTAAAGCTTCGAGATAAGCTTTATCGACGAGTGGCAATCTCCACAGATGCGAAGGTTCTTCTCCACTCTTACTGTTGTTGAGGGACTGGTGCTGATTAGACCAAAAGCAATTGCAATTTTTTCACTGTGATGGTAGAGCACACTTTCCCTCTCTTCTTCATCGATGTTGAGCAGTACCTGTGTAGTGTCTGGTGCATATCCAACTGATCTCAATCTATCAGACATTTCTTCTAGCATGGATTGAATCTCTTCCGCTCTTGGGTGGGAATCATCCTGTACAAGGAACTCATGGATTTTCCCATCAATTGAAATCCAGCTACAGCCTGGGTCTTTCCTTATGTCCATCTTCTTCATCATCAACCTCACTTCTGCAACAGCCTCCCATTTGCCTAAAGAAGCATACATGTTCGACAAAAGCACGTAACATCCACTATCATAGGGAGCCAACTCCAGCAGGCGCTTTGCCACATTTTCACCCATCTTTGCGTTGCCATAAATTCTGCATGCACCAAGCAGGGACTTCCATATGACATCATCTGGTTCTATGGGCATATTCAAGATAAGTTCCTCAGCTTCTTTCAGCAAACCTGCACGACCAAATAGATCAACCATACATCCATAATGCTCAAGTCGTGGTTCCAATCCATACTCTCTTGTCATTTTACTGAAGTAAGATCTGCCTTCATCTACCAGTCCTGTGTGGCTGCAAGCACTCAATACACCTATAAAAGCCACATCATTAGGTGTCACTCCTGCTCTTTCCATTTGCAAGAAATGGTCAATTGCATCCTTAGCCCGACCATTTATCGCAAGCCCTCCAATGACTGCACTCCAGGTGATGGAACTATGCTGTGGTAGGCCTCTAAACACCTGAAGTGCCTCATCTATGTTACCACACTTTGAATACATATCTATCAATGCAGATCCGAGCACATCATCAATCCCAATTTTATTCTTCTGAGCGAATGCATGAACCCACTTACCCAAATCAAGTTCCCCGAGCCGTGAAATAGCAGGGAGGACACTGACCAAGGTCACATAATTAGGTTGCACATCAACCATCTGCATCTTATGGAAAACCTCTAGGGCCTTCTTAAAGAAACCATTCTGTGCATATCCAGCTATCATTGAGTTCCAAGATATTAAGCTCCTTGTCGGCATCTCATCGAATAATCTCCGTGCATCTTTGACTGCTCCATTCCTGAGGTACCCATCCATGAGAACATTCCACAACACAACATTTCCTTCTGCATGCCGCTCATCACCGCTCAACGTGGCATCAGATTCAGAAATTCTATCAAACAGCCTGTGAGCATAATCCATGGCGCCACAAAACACATACATTCTCATGAGATTGCTACAAATGAACCCATCAAACTCCAACCCGCGCTTCACAATCTGTGCGTGAACCTGCTTGCCTTCTTCAAATCCCACAGCTTCAGCACACGCTTTCAGCACCGACGGAAATGTGTACTGGTTGGGCTCAATGGATTCATCGCAAAGCATTCGACGAAAAATCATCACACCCTCGTATGGTTCATCGCTTTCTGCGAATGCTCTGATGATGGTGTTCCAAGAAAAGCAATTGGGTTCTTCGATTTGGCAGAAAAAATTAATGGCGTACTGCAGATCGCGATGTTTGGCAGAGAGAGCATAGAATTTTAAGATCTCTGCAGCTACAACAGGGTCACGAATACGGCCCGTCTTAATTGTTTGGCCATGGAGCTGCTGCAAATCTCGCAAGGTTTTACATGTTTTGAGTTGGGGGGGAATCAAAGAGGGAGAGGGAGAGGGAGAGGGAGAGGGAGAGGAGGAAGAACATTGGAGAGCAGAAGGAGAGTTGCAGAGAAGAAGGGAAGAAGAAAGTAGCAGCATCGCAAGTTGTGGCTTTTCACTATGAGTTATCAAAATTCGGGCATTTTTTCAACGGTTTTTTAAATAACGGCGCGAGTTTGTTAGTGATTGCAATTTTTTCTTTATTATTATTTATTTATTTTATATCTGATAATAATAGTGTAAGTGTGTCTCAAAATTAACTACAAAAGAAATTGCACAAGCACTATTTTGTCTCTTTCAAGTTTGATGCATGACAACGTAAAAAATATTGAACGTATATGACCGGAGATGTTACTAGTTTTTTTTTTTTTTTCCCCCATCCTTACTCATATAGTTTGAGCAAAATTGCATTTGTATTCACTAGTTTTTAAAAATTGCAATAGCATCTACGTAATTTGTATAAAATTGCTTATGTATCACTTCCATGCCAATAGTTCATCCGTTAATTTCACAATAATTGTCACCGCTTGGATGCCTAGAGGCGTCATGATTCCACTCCTTAAGTCTACCTTTACTAGTTGTCTTGTAATATGAGGTGAGTAACATAATGAAAAAATTCAAGACTTAGTCACATCACTCCCAAAGTACACATTTAGTGACTGTCTTATATCTGAGGTGGGCAAAATATTAATAAAACTCATTAATAATTAAATTATGGGTGTATCAGGGAAACGTGAAAAATTTTTAGTGAATTTTTTTGTACGTAACAAATTTTGAATAGGTAGAAAAGAATATGATATGATAGAGATAATAATAATGAGTAAAGAAAATAAAAGGGCTTTTCCAAAATATACCCATTACGTTTGACCATATTTCCAAATATGTCCACTACGTTTTAGAAATCCCAAATATACCTACTACGTTTTACCAAAATCCCAAATAAGCCCACGCTGTCAGTGATTGTTACGTTCAGCAATGGAACCGTTGTGCAATAGTTGCTAATTTTTCAGAAATGCCCAGATTTCCCCTAGCGTGAATAATAAAAGCTGAGCTCGGGTTTCACTTGAAGAGAGCAGCAGCGGGAGAGTGCCTAAGGAGGAAGGAGCAGTGCATCATACGACTGGCCATTTGAGGTATTCGTTTCATTTTTTTGATGCTTTTGGGCATATCCGAAATAGAAATAATCTATGCTATTGTTAAATATCAACTTCGGACGTTGGATCTTAGAGCGTGCGAAATGGTATTTCCTTTCATATTATTCCACTGAACCCGGAAGTAGTCTGTCATAAATGGTATGGATTATGCTAGCAATTGCGCAATGGTTCCGTCAATTAAATCTCACAATGATATTTTTCCTTCCGTCTATGCAGTTGTATTTTTGGTATTTTTTCTCGTTGGTTTCAAAAATGATAATTGCAGAAATGATGCATTTCGTTCTTATTATAACCCATATGCTCTCCTGCCATCTGTCCGTACATGGTGATGGAAGGGGACGAAATGCATATGGGTTATAACAAGAACGAAATGCATCGTTTCTGCAATTATCATTTTTGAAACCAACTGAAAAAAAATACCAAAAATACAATAGCATAAACAGAAGGAAAAAATTATCATTTTTGAAACCAACGAGAAAAAATACCAAAAATACAACCGCATAGATGGAAGGAAAAATATCATTGTGAGATTTAATTGACGGAACCATTGCGCAATGGCTAGCATAATCCATACCATTTATGACAGACTACTTCCGGGTTCAGTGGAATAATATGAAAGGAAATACCATATCGCACGCTCTAAGATCCAACGTCTAGAGTTGATATTTAACAATAGCATAGATGATTTCAATTTCGGATATGCCCAAAAGCATCAAAAAAATGAAACGAATACCCCAAATGGCCAGTCGTATGATGCACCACTCCTTCCTCCTTGGGCACTCTCCCGCCGCTGCTCTCTTCAAGTGAAACCTGAGCTTAGCTTTTATTATTCACGCTAGGGGCAATTTGGGCATTTTTGAAAAATTAGCAGCCACTGCACAACAGTTCCGTCGCTGAACGTAACGGTCACTAACGGCGTGGTTATTTGGGATTTTGGGAAAACGTAATAGGTATATTTGGAATTTCTGAAATGTAGTGGGCATATTTGGGAATATGGTTAAACGTAATGGATATATTTGGGAAAAGCCCAAAATAAAATTAAAATAAATAAGTTAATTGTAAGTGCAGTTGTATAAAAATAATTAAAAAGTAGGATAATTATATAGAAAAATGTAAAAAAGAAGAAGAAAGAGTTACATTGATTGGAAAGTTTTTATTGGAAAAGTTTTCTTTGTCTGCCTGATCCTGCTATAAAAAAAACAAAAATTTCCCCTTCCTAGTTTTTTTATTTTTATTTTTTATATATAATACATTTACTGATCACTCTGTCACTCGCGGCATTCAGAAGACATTAGTGAATATGGATGTGCCATGTGGTGAAGATGCAAACATCCCAACCTTGCACTTAGTCTCCATCCATCATGTGTGCACCGACCACTTTTATAAGCCATGTAAAATAAGGAGCTTCAAGAAAGCAAACTTTTTCCATTATGTAAAAATATTTGTCAGGTCACTAAAATAATTAAAATTAAATTACCAAGTTGATCAATGCACTCGGCCCGCACATGCATGGATTAAGCTATCCCACTGGAGCCCCGTGCTATATAATCTTCCCAAATTCTAGCCGTCATGTCTTCCCATTAGTGAAACGGATGTTCGGCGCCTTATAAATTTTAAGATTAAATTTTAAGATTTTGATGCTTGATAGAAAATCTAATTCACTTATAGTATTTAACATTGTTTATTTAGCTAAGAAATCAAGTTTCACTCAAACAAAATATGGGCATAGGCCACATTTGTTGAAAAATATATATTTATGCATAAATTATGAAAAATGCTGATATCCATTTACATATGTATTAGAATATAATAATACTTTATAAAATTATTTATATACACGAAAATGATATTTTAAATTGTTTATATGTCGAAAATACTACTTAAAAATATTTATTAAAATACTGTTGATTTTACATATTTACACAAAATACTAAACAAATGAGAATCTTTCCATGACAATATAAATGATACTAAATATAATAAAGTAAGTGGATTTTACATCAATCATCAAGATTTTAAAAGTGAAGGAGTTATATAGAATGAAGTTTTATAAAAGCAAGCCCTTAGTATACCCATGTGTTATCCGTTGAGCACCCTAAAATGAGTAAAGTAGGTTATTATTTTTATAATGATAGGGGAGGATAAGTTCCATGTAAAAAAATGCTCAATTTAATTAGGGTAATGGAGGTTCTAAGGTCTGGATATCAAAATCCCAAATTATCGATATACGTTTAATATGTATTTTAAAAAATATCATTTATATTGAAAGCTATAAATATATTGCTTAAATATATGAACTTGTTTAATTTATCTATTATTTAGTAGGTTTAATAAATATATTTTGAAAATTATATTATTATCATCTTTGATTATAGGTTTTTAAGTAAGATTTATAATAAAATAATAGTTTTTAATATAATATAAGAATAATGTAAAGAACCCATTTAGATAGATCGGAATGAACTTCACGTAAGATAAAATAGAAAAGAAATTTTTTAGAATAGTAAAAGGATAGAGTTGATTCGAAACCGAACCAACGCGGGTTGCATCATCCACCACTGTCCTATTCTTGTTTCCCTTCCATAGATCCGGCATTGCTGCTGCCACCCTTTCCATCTCTGGCAACTGGATTAGCTTTTTCTTTAGATTTATCAAAACCGATGACTAGCTCCGATCCTCCATGAAATCCGTCGACCAGCTTATCCCTTTATCGGCAAGACCACACGCCATTAGTCATGCCCTTCATCGACACTGTTGAAGATGACAACCGCCATCATCCACCGGTAGTGGAGAAATCTTACCACCTCGTTGCCATGTACCCAACTAGCATCCAAAATTTCCTCGCGAAAACTAGCTAAATACCTAAATCTAGCAGTGCCCTCATTCACAATGGTGGACGAACCACGAGAAACCCAAATCACCGGCTATCCCTTTGTTCTCAGGGACGGTTTTTTTTTTTTCTTTTTCATTTTATTAAAATTTTGAGCAAATTCTGCATGTGCCCATAAATTCTATCCATAATATCACTTATATTAATAAATTTCAAAATTTTCAAATATATTTATGTACTTTACTTAAAATTCTAATTATACCTATATTGTTAGGGATTTGTCATATAGGCCATTAACCCCATGTGAAATGACGAATATATTCAAACTCTAATATAATTTTGGATTAACAAAACCACATATTAACGTCACTTATAATAATATTGGAACTTGTAAGTGTCATCGACTTTTATAAAATATTGTCAAACTCTTCTTAGGCTATTTCTTCCTTATTTCTTCTTAAACAGTGGTGTTGATTTCCATTGAATCATGAAAAGTGCTTTTTGCTTGTAGGTTTGTTCCGTCGCAAACACATTTCATAATAACCATGGAAGAACGGGAGCATCGTCGAAGGGAAAAAAAAAGTGCATACGTGGCAATCATCTAAATATCCATTTTTTCTATTATTACATTTATATTATAATTATTTTTTATGTATTTTCATTTGATTATCATATTATTTTTCTTTATTTTCTTTACTCATAACCTACATTGTCAAATTATTTTCTTAAAATCTCCATTTTTTTTATATCTTTTTAGACATACAAAATGTTCGTTTGCAAAATGAATAGTTGTTAAACTTTACATATATTACAAAAACTATTCTTACTTTATCACTGTCATATTTAGAGGTATTAATGGATTAGGTTAATTTGCTAACTCTTACTTGTCGAATCTATGTATAAATGAGTTGAGTTTTGTGGTTGAATGGGTTTAAATCCCTTAACCCACATGCTCATTCAATTAAATAAAGAATTAATAGATTGACGGTTTCCAATTCATCAACTTCTTAATTTGCCCAACCCAATTATCACCCTTTTATATAAATGATTATTTAAGTTTTTATAGTAATGCAAAATTTTACTTTTAAGGTATGTTTGTTAACAACAAAAAGTTGTCAAGTTAAAACTTTTCAATCTAAAACTTTTCACTATCCACAACGACCCTGTTTTTTAATCATTTCTTCACATTTTTCTATACAACTACCCTACTTTTCAATCATTTCTACACAACTACCAACACAACAAACCTATCTATTTCAACTTTATCCTATTTATTCTTTATCATCACCTCTATCATATCACATCATTTGACAACTTTTCATCTCTACAACTTTTCATCAAAAGTTTTATAACTGTAGAACATTATTGTTGTAGGGCATCCATTGTCTAAATGTTGAGATTTTAACCAAATATATCCTACTTTTTTTTGTATCATGTTTATTTCTAAGTTGTTAAGATTTTTTTTATTTTTCTAGGCATGCTATTTGTTTTTTTTTATTAGTATATATATATATACACTATGACATCTTTCAACCCCCCACCATAAAGAGATTTTTCTACAAATACTTCAACACTTGCGATCACCTCCATATCAGGAGGATAAATAACACACCCACACACAGCCACTGCATGTGGGAAGAATTGAAGCAGCCCCACCGGAAAAGCAGGCATTGACGCTAACCACGACGTCTGGGGCATGTTGTTTGTTTTATTTCATTTAGTTGGTCGATAAATCAACTTACTTTAAACTTGTTTAAAATTTATATATACAATTCGTTAGCAATCTGTGATCTGTTTATAAATGAATTAGAATTAAAATTTTGTAAAATAATGCTCCAACCGGCTCTAGCTGCTCGTGTTAACACCTCTAATCGTATTACATCTCTCTCATTTTTTCAAATAAATATCATTACATTCCCGCCATTCTCCATATTCATGCCTAGCCAAATTTCACAGTTTACTATCATGTAGTGGCCGGAGCCTTAAACTTTTAAAAATTCAAAAAATTTCTTTATATTTTAAAAAATATTTAGAACACGTAGTTTTCTTCTGGATTACAACTGAATAGAATGAGGAGCAAAATCCACCTTCCTTTGCGAGTGCCAAGTGCACGAATCTAATGGGGACTAAGGACATATTAAAAAATAAATAAATAAATCTTTTTTCTTGCACATAGGGATCCAGGGCATTTGCAGATAATGGATGGGCCTTAGAATCTGATTCAACCATGACTGTTGTGGTTACCGAGTAGCTGGGTAACTTGTGAAAAGGAAATGTTCTTTACAGGTGGTTCCTACTTTGCCGGCAGCAGATTGCAAATGAATATGAAATATTGAGATATGTTACCGTTCAGCTGTCTGAACCATAACTGGCACAAAATAGGCTCCAGATGTACTTAAATGTACTGATATTTTATACAATTATTTATTTACATGTTAAAAAATCAACTTTAAAGTTGACATTTACACATAATTATTTTATTATGTTGAATTTGTACTATTTTCAGATGAGGTTTGCACAGATATCTAATTTAGATAAAAATTGATATGGTAATAGAATACATAATTCTAAATATAATGAGTGAAGTAGATTATAATTTTATAATTAAGTATGGTCTGTTTTGAGGCAATTGCTCTGTAATTGACGATGTAGGTGCCTGAACTGTAATATTTTTATGAAATATTCTCCCCTTTGAGGGTTGGAAAGTTGCTAGGGAAGAAAATAAGAAAATAAGTTTATATATATATATACATATATATAACCTATCCTATGTAGAATTACGGTGCAGTCCGCCGTAAAATGGGCTCCACATATATTAAAATATAATAAAACTTTATATAATCATTTATCCATATAAAAATTATACTTTAGACAGTTTAGATGTTGAAAATATCACTTTAAACTTGATATTTACATTAAATTATTTTATTACGTTCGTTTTGTACCATTTTAAGATAGGATGTATACACATGTTGGATTTGGGTGAAAATTAGTATGTTAATAAAGTGAATAATTCTAAATACAATTGGTGGAGTAGATTTCTCATTTATGATCAAAGGGCCCCACAACGCACAGATTGCATCGTAATTACAGTGCAGTACAAATGCACTTGATTATTTTATATATGTATATGACTCTGATACCAATTGTACACAAGGTATTGCAAAAATGACAGATTTTATCCTAATAGATATTCTAGGATTTCTTGGTGTTGTTTTATTGCAAGTGATACTCTATAGAAATTTTCTTTTAATTGTTTATAGAGATTACTATAGATTTAGTGAGGTAATAGTCTCCTTAATTGTTTTTCAAGTTCAATTCTTCATTCTCTTAGGCCTTTAATTATCTACTTATTTGATGAATTCGTCTAGTCATTATTAACAACGAAAATTTTCAATTTGCTTTTCCAGAGATTTAATCTTGACTTGATATTTATAAAGTATTCCTCTTTGTTCTCTGTATAGCTTGGAATGAATCCTCCAAGGAGGATGACTTTCTAAATAGGTTTGTAGTTCTGCCTTTTTAGATTTTAGATGCCTTAATTCCTGTCTTAAATCTTTTAGCCGTGTAGACATAGGATTAGATAGCCAATATAGACAATTATTTTTCTAGTTCCTGTTTGTCTTCTTCTAGGTTAGAGATGATAAAGTGTCTAAACCAGTGCGAGTGTTGATTTTGTCTTTCTCTTAATATTTCTAAGAATTTTGTAATAAGTTTGTCTTTGTATTTGTCCTTGAATAAGAGGAAGATGACCTGGAATAACTCCCCACAAAGCTAGTTCGTCATTGATATTATCTTTAAGGTTTTGAAATAAGATTTGTAAGTTTAAAGCCATTTGATTATAATGACATGAAATAATAAATAAAAATGTAGGCAAATAAATATTCGATTGAAATGACAGAGTTTACAATACAAGTTTGGAATATATCTTTGAAAATGACTTACAAGTTTAAGAATTAGATCAAGCTCTAAATGAACAACTTGTTTCTTTAGCAGAACTTTGAGATTGTCTTACAATAGAGGTTTTGAAGAGGTTTATAAAGTAAGAGCAGTTACGGGTTAAGAGAGAGAGAAGAGGGAGAGCTTTAGCAATTGCTGGAGGCTTTCCTTAGCAGGGAGAGGGTCTTGGAAATGTTTTGATGCCTTCCTCTTTAGCTCCTTCTTTATAGCCGTTTAGAGACGTTTCTTATTGACCTTTGATGGCTTGAAATGACAACCACTACTAGCTATTGTGCTAGACCTGCTGGATTCCTACCAGAGATTCCTGAGGAGCACTGTTGGAGTGACGGTTCTGAAAAGCCTGTCTGGATTCCCGACAAATGCTGTTGGAGCGGCAGTTCTAAAAAACCTGTGTGGATTCCTGACGAGAACTTGATGTTTGAATGATGTTTTGTCTTCTTGCATGAGTGGAGCTGGTGATGTCACGATGCTGTCATGCAAGCAGAGACGAAAATGGAGGGAGAAAACGTTTGAATGAGAGTTGAAAACGACGGTTTGTGACTGGATTTTTTTAAGTATAGAAATGTAGCTAATATTGGGATTCAGTGAGTCCTACATATCTTCATTATGGTATGGCTGATTGGCTTCATTTGACCCAGCGACAGACTGTTGGTCTTCTTCAAGTTTAGTAGTTGGTTGTACAAACGGCTATGGGCTGAGCTGCGTCTATATTTCTTGGAGGAATTTAACAAAATCTTCTTGGGTTGATGCTGCTGCGAGTTTGGATTGGAATGCAGACTTTTGAAATAAGAACTGCAATTCTTGTTTGGATGGCGTCTCTAGAGCCTGAAGTTGCTGTTTGTTGATCCATTCAAGGACCTGTTGAGGCTCAACATGGGTGTATGTAAAAGGGTCCCACCATTTTACCTTGAAAATTCTTCCAAGGGAAGATGGTCGGGGTTTTGGATTTTCAAGAAAAGCATACTCCCATTGACAAATCCAAACTAGAGAAAATTTTGAACAAAAACTTAAGGTTTGAGGAAAGAAGTTTTCATAATTTGAAAGACGAGCATGTTTGCAAAAGGTTTAGAAATCTTGATTTACTACCAATGGAAATATTTCAGGAACTAATCCAAAATGGTCCCACTATTGAGCAAACCAAAAGGGAAAAATATACTTTGTGTTTCGTTTGAAATAAAACATCCAGGAATGATTTCCTGATTTGTTTTTGTACCAAAAAGTTTTATATCAGGCTAGTTGATAGTCCCAGTATGTGTATGTTTGAGGGTTAAAACTAATTGAAAGTTTCTTTGATTTTTTCATTGATTCAAAATCTCACGACATCAAAACCTTCAGAATTTGAATGCTTGAATAAGTAATTTCTGTTGGATCATCCTTGTCGGGATAATGTTTGACTTGTATGGATTGAGTATCACAAGGATGAGTTCATGGAACTTTTGGGTCTTGTAGTAATCCGTGGTTTTATCATGATGAGTTGGACAAAATAGAGTTTTGGCTAATTGAGTGAGGTCTTTGAAAGTTTGGAAATCATATTCAATATAATAAATGGGTATTGATACGTTTAGTTTTGTGACATATTTGGATTTGTTTGAGATTTTTGTTTGGAGCGGAGTTGGGTGAAGTTCAATATCTTTGACTAATTTTGATTGGAGAGTTTGAGGTAGGATTCTTTTATTAGAGTGTTTGAGTCATACGAATTTGAATGGTTCTATGACTTTGAATTCAGGGGACTTCTGAATAAGTGCTAAAGCAGTTTGTTCATCCAACTGATTGAGATTGTTGGATGCAGGTGCCTGAGAAGTTTCGGGTCCGGGCAATGCTAGAGGTGTGATAAGTCTAAAAATTTTCATTTAATTTTATATTAAATTCACACCGTTAAGTATTAAAACATTAATTAAATTTCCCTGTTCTTCTCTCTCTCTCTCTCTCTCTCTCTTTTCTCTTATTCTTCTAATTTCTTTTCTCTCTCTAACTTCTCTCTCCCTCTTCTCTTTCTCTCTTCTCTCTTTCTCTCTCTAATTTCTTTCCTTTTTCTTTCATTTCTCTCTCTCTTCTCTATACCCCCTCTTTTTCTTAAAAATAATTCAAAATTATATCGCCTCTCTGTGGATTCGACCCGACTCACCGTTATTCTACACTATCACTCGTATAGTGGTAGCTTTAATGTGTTTCGGTTAATTTAAATTAAACTGGTGATCACAGTGCTCTTAACGACAAGCACTTGTTACGCATCAAGTTTTTGGCGCCGTTGCCGGGGAGGCGTATTGAGGTTTGAATTGTTTTATTAGTTGCTTTAAATTTCTTTTACTTGCTTTCAATAGTATAATCTTTACTGCTTTATTTACCTGCTTTCTTTACTTATTGCACTTGAACTTTGGATTACCAATTTCGATTCTTTCCTGTTTTTTTTTTTTAAAAAAAAAATAAAATAAAAATAAAAATAAAAAAAATAAAACTAAAATTAAAGAATGGACATGAACTTTATTGATCATCAGTTAGGTAAGTTAGAAGAATTAAACCAAAAGATTAATGATATACTTGCCTATCAAAACTCAAACAGTTCATTCTTAAATACATCGATTCCTTTTCAAATGACATATTCTAATGAGACTCAATTTTTACCATATCAAGAACAAATTCAAGATTTTCATGAGTTCCCTACACCTGATTACAATTCATTTTCATATACATATAACTCAGAATTGAGTTGTCCTAATACTTCTTGGACAAATCAACAAATGCAACCTTACCCTCCATATCTACAAACCCAGTGGCCACCTGAGCAAAGTCAATTTTCAAATTATCAATATCAATCTAATCATTATGAAAATACATATGGGCCATCTGCATATCCTGAAGAAAATTTTTCATCACCTCAACCTATTAACCAATCTTTTCATCAAACATATAATTATGATGAGAAATTTGAAAAAATGCAAAATATTATTCTCAATGGCTTTCAAAACATAGCAAATAGATTTGCAGAGTGCGTAAATCGAGTTGAACATTATAAAAATATGTATTTGCAAGACTGCTGCCCACAAGAGGACTTTTCAAATTTTTCATTAGAGCAAGAAGATTATCAACAACCTCCTCACTTAGATGACGTAGAGGGAGGATTCGAAAGATTAGATCAACAATTCCTTTCCGACCAACAGTTATTTTCTAAGACGACAGATCATACTGACCAAATTGATAATCTAGTTGATCATTCAAATTTTCAAATAGATCCAATACCATTGGAAAATTCATATTTTGAAAATGACTTAGCATTTCCAACTGCTTTAGAAGTTGAATCTCTTAACAACCAAATGCTAAGTCAAAAGAAAGATAATTTGAAAATAAATGATGAATATATTGTAGAAACATTATGTGGGGAGGAACCTAATGAATCAACTACTACTCCAATAAATCATTTTGACTATCAAATTCAATCAGATCAACTACTATCGGAAAATCTATTGTCTGAAAATTTGGTAATAATTACAACATTATGTAGTGATGGTTTCTCAGATCATAAACTTAATGAGAATTCCTCTCTTCATAATCAAGAAAATATTATAGAAAACAATGAAAAATTAATTAATGATAAATTGGAAGAAGAAAAATATCAAGAAAATATTGAGGAGATTGATAATAGTTATATTAGGTTTCAAATGAATGATATAGATCATAGCCAAATTGATGGTGAGGTGAGAAATAAAGACTTTATTGAGGATAAGTTGGGGGGAGATGAAAATAAAATTATTGATGAAAATTTTAAGAAGTACATACCTGCTATTTCAAGCACTTTTAAAGATGAGCTCATTAGCATAGAAGAATTAATGAAAAAGGAAGAGATGATTCAAATGTTTGAACAGGTTCAAATTAAAATTTCGCTCTTTGATGTTATTCAGTATATTCCAAATTATAGTCAATTTCTCCAAGAGCGTTGTATTCAAATGGAATCCTGTTTAACCCAAAATAAAAGCATGCTCTCATTTGGTAACAGTTCAATAAATAATTTAGATCAAATTGAAGAATGCTACATATTGGACATCATTGATAACTCATTAATCTTTACAAATCTTGAGCATGAATATATGAAAATGATAAATAATCTACATAGTGTTAAAAATTTTAACAGAACAGGAATTGGATAAAATGAATCATTATGTCTGGCTGAAGATGTAAAACTTAGCGCTGGTTGGGAGGCAACCCAACATGTGTATATATATCTCTTTTCTATTAGTTTGCTTTTCTTGTTTAGGTGAAAGCTACAGCAATTTTATCAGATCATTACACCCCAGGTTGTCTCTTTCCCTGCTATTCTATTTTCACGAATTTATATATTTTGTGATAGCTCTATTCAAGTTGGGGGGTCTGATTTGTTTAACTTGATAATATATTTAAAAAATATATATATATATTATTAAAAGAATATATATATAGAAAATATTAAAAAAAAAACATAGAGATAAATCAAAGTGCACTTGCTTTGTTCGAGAGTAAGTGAAGAAGCAAATTGGAATTAGTCATATTTGTAAAAATATTTTCATGGTGTTTTAAAAATTTTATTAGCACTAATTGCACTTACACGCCAATGAACCTTGTGGGTATCATGATAATATAATTTTTCTCTCTCATCCAAACAAGTAACAGTTAATATCATTGCAATTGATAGCTGTTAGTTATAAAAAAAAAAAAAATCCCTAGATACCCTGAAATACGGTGAGGGGAGAATATAAAAAAATAATAATAGAAAAAAAAATATAAAACCCCAGATATCCTGAAATATGGTGAGGGGAAGAAAAACATGTTGAAAAAAAAAAATATCCCTAGATACCCTGAAATATGGTGAGGGGAGGAAAAAAAAAATGATGAAAAAAAAAGAGATATATATTAACTGTCACTATCATAATTTTGATATGACTGTTGCTTAGCTTGGATGAGCTGAAAATAATTTATTTAATGCCCATTTATTCATTAGTACACATACACATGTGTTATAATCTTTTATATGCATTGTGAAAAATATTTTACACATATACACTAAAGAAATTTACTTCTAAAGCTTACTATCATTATTAGCAGTGTACCTAGATTTTTAAAATTAATAGTACACCATAAAAAAAAATTAATTATATATTAAACTATTTCCATTGCTAAGGGACTAGCAATGTTTAAGTTGGGGGGTGTGATAAGTCTAATTTTTTTTTTAATTTTATATTAAATTCACGTTGTTAAATATTAAAATGACAATTAAATGCATGTTTTAAGCGAAATTTTATGAAAATCATATTTTTAATAGAATATTTGATTTTGTTATAAAACAGGTCATTTTGCAATATTTTGGAAAATATGAAACTATAAAAATAATTAGACATGCTAAAAGGGATTAAATAGGCTCACATTAAAATATAGGTATAAAGTAAATCATTATGAAACCTTAAGAATAGGGGCTTAAAAAGAAAAAGTAAATTAAACATTTTTTGCGAGCTTATTAAAATTATTTTAATAATAATAATAAATCCATATTTTCGTATTTTGCATGTGCACGGTTACTAGAGAACTGCCGGAGCACCAAATCCGGTGCTCCATCTTCCCCAAGTGCCCTTTCCAGCCACGAACCATCAGCCCGTCCCCTTCTCCTCTCCACCAAAATCCCGTCTTCTTCAACCCGCGGCTGCAACTAAGTGCGATTTCAGCAATTTCTCCTATGAGCAGCTGTAATCTTAATGCTGAATGGATGGTTTTGTGCTCGGCAAATTTGCTAGAATTAAAATTAGGCTGCTGCTTTGATTTGGCGTGGCATGGAGAAGATTTGGAGTGCCGGAATTGATTGTTCGATTTCCATGGCTGAAGGCAGAGGATTTCTGGAGTGTCGGGTTTCATGGATGCAATTAGAAATTGATGCTGCTGTTCGTTCGTCGGAGAAAAGTTGGGTATTTTTCTGGCAGCTGGATTTCGTTGATTTCGGTGGGTTTGGATTTTGGACTGCAGATGGGTGGTCGTTTGGATTTGATTGCAGCAACTGCTACCGGAAAAAATGGGTGCGGGTTTAATCGGAAGCTTGGAATCTAGCAAGAAAGGGGCGTTTTGGATTTTTCTGGTTTTAGGCAGTGGTGGCGTTAATTGATGGTGGCCGTGCCTGGTGCTGAATTTCTATGGCTGCCGGATTTGTGGAAGATGCAGGCCGGAGCTGCTTGGATCGTTGGAGAAGAAGAGGGCTGATTGAGCCTGAAGGAGGGCCATCATAGCTGCTGTTGCCGTTGGATTTGATGGTGGCAAAGCTGCCGATTTTTCTGCTGTGTCTTGGTTGATTTCGGTTGCAGCTTGCAAGATGCAAGGATTAGATTAAAAGTTGTTTGCCGTCGGAGAAGAAAAGGAAAGAGGCAGTTCTGTCGATTTTTTCATTGTGGCTTCCCTTGGACGGTGACTGCTTGATTAGACGGGGAGAGGGACGCCATGGCTGCTGAATTTGGGGAAGATGGAGCACCAGAATATGGTGCTCCGGCGGAGTTCGACCGTCTGTACTTATGCAGAAAATAAAAACGTGATTTTCCATATTTGATTTCTGTTAAAATAATTTTACTAAACCCACATAGACTTTTAATTTACTTTTGAGCGCTTTTTGAATTTATTTTATTTTATCTTAAAATTTTACAATGGTTTACTTTGCACCCATATTTCAAAGTTAGCCTATTTAATCCCTTTTAACATGTCCAATTATTTTTATAATTTTATATTTTCCAAAATATTGCAAAATGACCCGTTTTATAACAAAATCAAATATTCTATTAAAAATATGATTTTCATAAAATTTCGCTTAAAACATGCATTTAATTGTCATTTTAATATTTAACAACGTGAATTTAATATAAAATTAAAAAAAAAATTTAAACTTATCAAGGTGTCATTTTTGTTTGAGGAGTAGAAGTTTGAGTTTGGCTTCTTGATTTGATATGGGTCCTTGCAACCATATCTACATACAAGGGACTCGACAAATTTATGATTTTGGCAGTAGAGGGGTGAGTCATGGTTACTTGGAATTGTGAATAAGAATCAGGAGTTCAGGGCTTGACTTCTGGTTTATTGGGCTGCTTTTGCGGCGTCATTGCCGCCAGTTGTTGAACACTTTGATCCATGAAGAAATTCTCTAGTTAGAAAATCTGGGATTGAGTTTGAAGAGCATATTATAAATTTTATTTCAAAATCAAAATTTGACAAAAGCGTCTTCTTTGTAAAACATATTTAGCTACTTTGCAATCTACTCGTACTAAAAAAGTTTGATTTAATAAATCATGTTGAAACTTTTTTATGCATAAAACAATGCTTAAAATTTTTTTTATTGTCGAGTATTTTTATTGTGTTTCATTCCATATTCCTGAATGGTATTCAACTATTTGTTCTTTTTTCTCTCTTACTTGTTTGAGGATGCCCCCATAGCCTATATCTGAGGCATCTGTTTCTATAATTTTTTTGCTGCTGGATCAGTGAGATTTAAGACAGGTAGATTTGTTAATTGCTTCTTTACTTGTTGGACAATTTTTGTGTGTTGATCAGTCCAATTTGGTTGGTTTTTCTTTAACCTATGATACAATGATTTGCATATGGTTATAAGATTTGGATAAAAATCAGATACATAATTTAATGCTCCTAGAAATCTTAGAAGTTGAGTTTTATCCGTTATTTTATCTGAAAATTTATTACTAAATTCCAGTGACCTTTGAATTGGGATGATTGTGTTATGGTAGATTTCATGCCTTAAAAATCTAATTTTTGTTTGGAAGAGTAAGTATTTTATTTTTGAAATTACTAATCCATTTCTTTGGATTATTTTTAAGAAAATGTTCAGGTGTTTAAAGTGTTTTTCTATCATTTATGAGAATATTAGTACATCATCTATATATACTATTGAGAATTCAATATAGGAATTTAGTATGTCGTTCGTAATTTTTTGAAATTCTGATGGTGTGTTTTTAAGTCCAAACGACATTCCATTACATTCGTATTGTCCAAATGGGGCTATGAATGTCGTTTTATATTTATCCTTTTCTTCTATTTGGATTTGCCAAAATCCTGATTTCATATCAAATTTTGAAAAGATTGTTGCGGTTATTATCCTTTGTATGAGATCTTTTTTATTTGGGATTAGGTACTTAATCCATTGTAAGACTCTGTTTAAAGAGGAATGATCATGTTAGCCCGGACTAAGTAAGTGTCTCACTTTGCCTACCTCAAAAATTCTATTTAAAATAATTTTTTTACTTTTTTCTTCATACACTTGTTTATCTAAGTGTATTTAATATATAAATCAAGTTTTACTATTTTTGAATATGTGTATATATATTTTTTAGATTTTTAAAAATAAGAGTTTTTAAAATACATATATACATAGATATTTAAAAATCTCAAAAAAATGGATAAACATATTCAAAAATGGTAAAACTTGATCTATATGTTAAATACACTTATATTAACCGTAAAAATGCCACTGATTTTTAAAAATTTAAAAAAATATCTAAAAGTCTCCAAAAATGGTAAAAATTGATACATATGTTAAATACACCTAGATTAACAGCTTCATGAAAAAAATTTAAAAAAAAATAAAAAAATAGGTGCAGTACACCTGGCACCCGCGTGCATATGATGGCAGTCGATTAAATACACTTAGATAAACAAGTGCACGAAGAAAAAATTAAAAAAATTGCTGTAAATAGGTTTTTTACGGTGGGCTAAGTGGGGCATTTACTTAGCCCGGGCTAACAGGACACTCATCATGTTTAAAGGTTTATAGTTTAGACTTCTTCTTTCTATTTCAGAATTTTTCCGAACATAGAAAGCTGCACAAGACCATGGAGATTTTGATGGTCGTATTAATTTTTTATTGAGCAGGTCTTTTATTTCTTCTTTGCAATATTCTAGAGTTTCTTTATTCATTTGAATAAGTCTAGCTTTTATAGGTATTTTATTTTCATCAAATGTTGGTTCATAAGGGAGAGTTACCTTATGTTGTTTCCTCTCCCAAAATGCATTTGGGAGGTTTGCACATACTTCAATTTTTAGTTTTTCTTTAAAATCTTTTATTCTTCTTTGTATTTTGGGGTTTTTTTAGTTGTTCCTCTGTTCTTTTGAATCTCAAAATTTTCTTTTAGAAAATTTAGGTGTTTTTGATTTTGGGTTATCAGATTTATAGTTAGCGATTTATTTTTTAGTAGATTTATATCCTTTTGTTGTGGCTTTTGAATAAAATTAAAAACTACTTTTTTCTTAAAATATTTGTTGTTATTCCTTGGTCTATTACTATAAAAGGCTTCATCATTTCTAAGAATGGGGTTCCTAGTATATTTGTCTTTGAAGATCTTTTACTAATAGGAAGGTTGTTTTGAAGGTTACATCTTGGTGCTTCATTTCTACATTTGCGAGTTTAAAATTTATTTTTAACTTTGTTCGACCTGCGCCTCTTAGGCTTTTTTTAGTTTTTTCAAATATTTTGTTGGTATTAGTACTTCTTGTATACAGTTTAGGTCTGCTCCTGAATCTATTAGAGCTATGGCTTCAAGAATTAGTTCTTTGTTTATTAAGAGCGTGATTCTTGTGTACCATTTCTGATAGGAGACTCTTGACATTAGTTGGATGAAAGGTCATTCTTCCGTTTCTCTATCTGAATCAGAATCACTTTCATCATCTTTTGATCCTAATTTTTCTATCTTTTCCTTTAGATTTTTTATTTCTGTTGTATTTGATTCTTCTAAGGTTTTTAAATCTCTTTTTAATTATTTAATTTCTGCTCGTAAGTCTGAAATTGTTATATTACCAGTCAAGGCTAGTTGGTTGAGAGGTTCTAAGATCTTTGTTAGATCATAAGCCTGAGTTTTTTTCTAAGATTTTGTTAAAAGGAGTTTCATAAGGTTTTTCTTTGAGCATATTTTTATTTTTTAATAAATATTTTCTCTGTTATTCTGGATCAGTTATTTGGTCCGCAAAATCTAATAATTCTTCCTGATCTTGGGTTATCATGTTTAATTCATATGAGTTATTAGTGTCAGATTCTAGTTCATTAATCTCCCTTTCAGATTCAGTAATTTTTTCATTTTCTGAGTTGTCAGAATTTAACATTAGTTTTTCTAATTATTCTTTTAGGGATTCTGTTAGATTTAGTTGGTATATTTCTAGTTCATTAATTTTTCTTTTGAGCATGCATTTATTGACAGAGTGTTTTACTTTTTTGCATTTCCAGCAAGTAGGCGAGTCTTTTGAATAGTCTATTTTCATTCCTTTTCTTGTACCGTGATTTAGAAGTTCCTTCTTCATTTTCTCTGTATGGTTTTTTATATTTTTTGAATAGTTTATTTTTATTATATTTTCGTGAACAATTTCCATTACAATTTCTTTCCATTTTTCCCATTCTAAATTGTTCGCAAAAATCTCTTAATTGTTATCTTGTTTTTATTCTTTCCCGTTTTTCATTTGCCTTTTGTTTAAGTTCAATACAGTACGCTAATCCTATGCCATTTACTAATGCTATTATGTCTCAATAAGTTAATTTTTCATAAGGAATAGTCCAATTATTTTTATCTCTAATTTTTTTCCTAATTTTCTCGGCAAAATAAGATGGGAGTCTGGTGACAAATTTTTCTTTCTAGAATGGTTAATTACAGTCTGTCCTAAGCATTACTCTTGCCAAGAATTGATCTTTGTAAAATCTAAAGTCACTCATCTTCTTATATCTTAAAGTTTGTAGAATTTTTAATTCTTTCCTTAAGCTTATTATTTGGTCCTATGTAAAAGCTTGCTATTGCCAGAATTAAAACGTCTACAACATTTTGAATGAGTTCGCCTTCTATTACTTTTAGTTATCTAGTGTCATCTTTTTTGTAAGAGTAGATGATCATTTCTTTTTGAATTTGGGTCAAGCAGTTATCCCACCATCCTTTTAGAGATCCAGTGAAATCTGTTGCCAGGAGTTGGACTATATTATGGTCTGTTAGACTTGTTTTTATTTTATAAACTGTCGCAACCATGATCATTTATTGGAGTATATTAACTATTTGAGTTTCATTTTTTCCTTTTACATTCTATTCATAAATAATATTTGCATTGTATTGTGCTTGAGTAAATTAGTTTCTTTCTTCAAATAATAAATCAGGTGGTGTATGTCTAGGATAATAGTGTTTTGAAGGCATTTTCTATGAGTCCATTTTGTTTAGTCCTAAACCTGGTTTATTTGTTTCCTTATATGACTTTTCTGAAAAGTCTTCATTTTCGGTTTCAAACAGATATAATATTGTAGATTTGGTTGGAGCATTGAGAGTTCTGGTTGATCATTCCCCTTTTTCAATGTTTATTCTTACTATTTTTGAGCTTTGAGGTGTTTCAAAAAATTTTAACTTTTCATTTATTCTGTCAATAAATTCACTATTTTCTATTATTTCTTTTAATTGTGTTTTAGAAATTTCATGTGGGATAAATAGTGGTTTATTTGTTTGTTCCTTCTTTGGTTTAGCAATGACAAGTGATATTATCTTGTCCTCTATTGTAGTTTGAATTTTATCTAACTGTTTTCCTATGGTAATTGAAGATTGATTTGTATAGTTATTTTGTTCATATAGCTTTTTAATATCATTTTCATTGGGAGGTATTTCAATATCTGTTCTAACTCTGTATGGAGAACATGTTATCTGTTTATTTTTGAATTCTATTATGATTTCGGTTTTTGGAGGATTATTTGGAGTTTTTACTTGTTTCCCTGTGGAATCGTTCCATATTGGTTCTATGGTTCCTAGGTAATCTTCTTGCTTTTTAGGAGAATCGAAAGTCTCAAACCATTCAAAGAAAAGCATATGTACTTTATGTGTTTTCATAAATTCATAATATTCTTCCTAAATGGGTTCTCTTTTATCCTTATTGTAATTTTTGTAAAATCATTTTCTTTTTTTCCTATTAAACTTGTTATAAAAGTTTTCCCTTAATTTATCTTTGTATAATTCAAATTCTTTTTCAATAATATTTATTGATGGGTCGAAGTCTCCTATATATGTTTTGGTAGGTGACATTCTTAGGCTTAAATTTTCCTCATTTGGTTCCATAGAGTAGATTGGTTGGGGAATTTGAGAATTAATATTTATTCTTTTCATTTTTATGTCTAATCTATTATGTGTAGGTATTGAGAAACATAAGGTTCTTGATTGGGTTGTTTTAAAAGATCTTTCTTAAGTCTGATCTACAGGTCTTCTGCGGTTAAAAGAAGATGACTTTCTGAAAGAATTTATATCTATTGTTACATTCTCTTCTTCATCTTTACTTTTTTTTTTAATTTCAGAATTTTTTATTTGAGGAGATAGTACCTCAGTTTGGAGTTCCCAGTGAGACGAAGGAGTTATTTGGTCCCTTTTATGGTTTTGGATACCTTTACATTTATTTTTCTTATATCAGTTTGTAATAATATTGTTTCTCATTTCAAGGATTGTTGAATAACTTTTGTGTTAATGGGTGTAGTCATTGCTTTATAATGGATCATATATACCAAAGCTATGGGTAAAGATCCTTGTTTATTTTGCAGTTATGAACCTTTAGATTTAGGGTTAAAGTGTCTAAAATATTCTGATCTTGCAAGGAAATAGTGAAGTTTGGGTAACAGTCCAAAAAGATGGGTCCACTGTATAAGCTTGTTTCTATCATTCCTAAAAGTGAGTTTTGAAGTTTAGTAAACCTACAATCTCTTAAGCATAATAGGATTGAAGTATCTAATCCTTCTCTCATAAGTAGTTTGACAGCTACTTGTACTAGTCATAAATGTATGAAATTATATTTTTGTCGATATTTTTCAATTAATCTTCTATTTAAAATGGGAATAGTCTCATGTTGATTAAATAAAGAGATCGTTTGTTCAACTGTTTTTATTGTGTGGTTTGTTGAGAGTTGGAATGACCCTTTTTTTATATATTGGCTGTTCGAGATATCATGTATTTTTCAATTATTTAAATCTTTTTCTAGATTATCTATATTAATTTCCTCTGTATTTAATACATTACCTAGGCTACTGCTTGATTTAGAGTAATGCATTCATGGTTGGATCTAAATATATATTTTTATCTCCGTTCATTGTCAACGATATTACTCAATAGAGCTCAATACGACATTATAAGCTAACACGTTGTGGCGCCCCAAACCGAGACGTCATTTTCTTACCTCAAGACCTTATTGATCGGTAAATGTGAATCAGGATTGTTGCCCTGATCACGCGGCGGGTTCTTAATTGGATTTCGTCCAAATTTTTTTTTTTCGATTTCTTCATCAATCATTTCTTCACATTCTACATCATTAATCATACAAGCGACAATACACTTGTAATACATTTCATATTTCATTTATAGCATCTCATCATGCTTTTCTACAGTAAAAGTCTCTTTGACTAAATCATCACATTTTACATTCATACATCCATATATTCAATCATTGAATCATAAAGAACTTAAAATTCTAATTAAGTTCACATACACATTAACATACCTTAGCCTATTCATTCTTTTTCATTTCTTATAGCCCGCATGACTACCATCATGTACCTTTCATCATTACTTAGATTTGCAACCTCTTGAGTTTCCTGCTACCTGTCTAAGGTTTTAGAAAACAAATCGTGAGTGACAACTCAGTAAGCAAGTATTTTATCTTTTAGGGCAAGACTTGAAAATCATTTCATTAAACATCTTAAACACCTTTTTCTTGAGGACATTTATATGTCCTAAAACATTATCATGAAATTCTTTGTTCATGAGAACAATTCTATGTCCTTGAACATTATCATAAAATATTTATTCTTAAAATCATTTACAAGCCACGTCTGGGCTTGTTAAGGCAAAACATATACGTTTTACCCTCCTTAATTAATTTCCTTTGATCTTAGATGAACATTTCTAATGTTCAAAGACCTTTACATAAAAGCCATCTTTTGCCAGTGAACGTTTTACGTCCAAAATATTTTTCTCATAAATCCTTTAGCAAAGAAAAACATTCTCATGTCCTAAAACATCATTTACATAAGCCTTTCTCGGCAAAGGACATTTTTATGTCAAAAAATATTTTTCATCATAAAATCCTTTAGCCAATAGACATTTAATGTCTCAAAACATTTTTCACATAGCTTTCTTTGGCAATGGACATTCATATGTCCTAAAACACCTTTTATTAAAATATTTTGGCATTGGACATTCTCATGTCCATAAACACTTTCATTAGGCTCTTTAATAATGGACATTCTTATGTCCAAAAACAAGTTTGACATAAATTATTTTCACAATCCCCGTCTTGGGGCTTGTTTATAACAAACAAGGCATATAAGATACATAAACCATTTCCATCAATGTATTTGCATAAAAAATTTTCTTTTATTCCTGTTATTTACACTTTTGTGTAAAACACCATTTCTTTAGGATAACTTATACATAATAGCTCATAAAAATCCAATTTAGGATAACTTTTTCATATAAATGCTTTTATATCCCAATCTTTGGGCTTTTGAAAAGCAAAACATAAGCAAATGCATTTCTCTCTATCCAGTAGTGACACTTAGCAAGTGATCATGCTATCTTTTGGAAGAGAATCCTTAACAGCACGCTAGCACTGTTGGCACTCCTTCCATCCCTTAGCGACTTGGCCTTATGTAGAGTGGGCCCCGGTCATCCCAACCGTGCTCTACAACCGGCCTATTCCTTGTATTGGTGAACCATACATCATTTTGACAGACCGCAGTCTGTTTGGTTTAAAGAACCATAGACCGCAGCCCATGTCCTTTTAAACCAGGATCACAGACCGCAGCCTGCATCCATACTCATAAAAAATCTTAGACCGAAGTCTATATATTTAAAAATTATTTTAAAAAACACATCATAGACCGCAGTCCGTGTCAACCTGTAAGCGAGTGCACTCACTTTAACAAGTTGTCATTTGAAATCTAATTTTAGGATGACCTTCCTTAAATTCTTTTAGAAATATTTTGAGTAAAATATTTTGATAAACATTTAAAATGTTTGAAAAATAATACATCTTAAAATCCTTATAAAAGAATTTCAAAACCTTTGAATTTTTAAAATTAAACTATATATTTTCTAATATTTTCTTGGTTTCCATTTCGAGGCCTTTTGCTCACAAAAGTTATGCAATTATGCTACCCCTTCTCAACCACCCTAATAATCAAATTATTGTCCACCTATCTATTGTACCATTTTTACATAAGGGACTTGCATAATCTTTTGCATACCATTTAGCAACCTGAAATCAAACAATTTTATGAAATCAACATAGGAGGTTGGTCATCCTTAAATCCCTTTCAACACATCCGTATAAATATTTTTTAAAATATTTTCAGCATAGATTTCTTTATCTAAAGGAAATCAAAACTTTTTCGAATATCATTTCAAAACATATGGACTATGTCCAAATCATTATTTATATTTAATTATCATGACCTAGCAAAACAAATCTTTTTCGTAAATCAATTCCCCTTTTTCTTTTTCTTTCATAAACATAATTGTTTATCACAAATTATTGTAAAATTAACTCAAAACTTATTTACAAACAATACTTTGTGAAAGAAGGTAAAATTCTATTTTTCTTATAAAATACTTTTGAAATGACATTATAAAGAACTTGCTTGCTTATAAGCAAATTCTTAAAAACCATCGATATAAAACATGAAATCATTTGAAAACATTATTGTGGAGAACTTACTTACTCATAAGCAAATTTCTCAATCCATTAACATAAAGCATTGTCAATCTATGACAACACTTGTGATAAAATCCTTATTTTAAAACGTATTGCTTGCTTCTCATGAAGCAAACATAGAGGTTTTTCCTTAAAGTCATTCTGTTCCAAAACTTACGACTTTTCATTAAAGCCGTCATTTTTAAAACTTATGGCTTTGCAATAAAACCTTCATTTTCAAAACTTGTGCTTGCCCATTTGTCAAAACATAAACATAAACATTTCAATCACACATCATCATATAGAAAGAAAACATCATTTTAGAAAGTTTGCTTGCTTACCTGAGATCGCTATAATCCTTTTCTTCCATTCTTCTCCTTGCCTTTGCCTAGATAAATGAAAATAACATTTCATTTATTTGCATTATTTGCATCATCTTCAAATACTTATATTCTTTAGGTTTTCCAACCTATATAAATCCATTTGGACTTATATTATACTAACTTAGCCCACTTATTTTTCAAGTCAGGTGTTCATACGTATCATAACCTATACATCACATTATTCATTTTTTATACCTTTATATAGGGTAAACTTACATACATGTAATAATATTTTATTAAATCATTATTTGGAGGTTCATTACCTCCATTTATTATTTTTAACATATTTTTCATTTTTCACACATCGTTGCTCATTTTAAGCACCCGTTGTTGCCTTAAGCCTTATTAATTAATCCCAAAGTTTGAGATTAAAATCACGTAATTCTAAAAAGAAATATATTCAAAAAATTTATCATATTTTTATGCATTTTTTCACAAAATCACATTATATAAATTATTTATCACCTATGCATGTTTATCCTTTCACAAATCCCATTTGGCAACACATACATGAGACATTTCATAAAATTTCCCAAGTCAGCAACTTGATCACTAATTCAGCATGATAATTACCCCTAATTACCATTTTGTTTAGGGTATTTTTATGGGATTTAATTCCACTAATCATAGGTTCCCAAAATAGCAACTTCGAAACCCATTTTTCACATGTTTAACGTGTCTCTTGACACATAACCCTAAACAGTTTTATAAATTCAAAATTTCAGCAATTAATCCAACTTTTCCTAACCAAAATTTAGGGTATTAATATATATATCAATTTGGATCATTTCTACATAAGTTTCATATTTCTTTTTGATTTTTTTTTCCAACTATCCACATATGCTGAAATCAGGCGTACTTATAATCAAATCAAGGTATTTGATTCTAAAATTTCTATCATACATTAATAAATATATGAATTAACTGTAATAAATATTTTGTCATAAAATATCAACATTATATATTTATTTTGGCATTTTCACTGTGCTGGACAGTGTCGTGAGTTTAGGGTCAGCCCTAATCATGTGGATTATGGGGTATATTTATACCTATCAAAACATAATTTTTATTTTTTTTTGAGATACTCAATATGTTTTATATATTTCGTAAAATTTTCAGCCAAAAATCCTTTATATAAAAATTACTAAAAATCATTTTGTGCTGCTGATCCTGACACCCGTTCAACCCTATTCAGGTTGATTTTCTTAGATTTTTAATTTCCAACAGACTTACCCTTTTGAGCTGAAAATTTGGTCATTCCTAAAGCATCATATAATGAGATTGTCAACAAATTTTTATTGTAAAAATCCTTCTTTTAATATTTCTTTCATATTTTGGTTTATAACATCACATAACTTCTAGATTTGAAGTATAAAATCAAAATTAACATATACTTACTTGATTAATTGGTAATACCTCATTTGAGCACTTGAAATCTCCTTCATTTCTTCATGGTTTCTTCCCTTGGATCGTTCCAGCCATTTCCCCTTTGATTTTTTTTTCTCCCAAACAGAAATCTGGAACGTCCACACTGCCTTCTTATATAGGCATATATTTTTCAATGTTTCCTTTACAATTTCGACCTAAAATGGAGGGTAAAGTTTTGAAAATTTACCCTATAGTTTACTAAAAAAATTTTAGCCACATATTTAATCATTTAATATTTTTTTCGAATTTGTTTCCACAGCCATATCCAGCTTTTAAATAAAGCTGTCCACTTGGGTGGGGTCCACTTGCAGCAGCTCTTTGCACAAATTTTCCACACCTTTTTACTTTAATTAATGGCTAATTAACTACTCTAGGTAACTAGATTAATTAGGGGTAAATTTAGCAATTAAAAAAATTATTAAAAATTCCAAAAGCTGCTTGATCGTGCACCTCTCTCCCATGCTCCATTGCTGTCCATTAATTGATCACATCTCTACGGATCAGATCTGATGCCTTTAGCCACGAATTTCCACTCCAATTTAATGCACATTTAATCCCCTTAATCCATAGTTGACTTTGGGCCTATTTTTTATTAAAAAATATTTCACAAAAATCCTCTTTTTAGAGCTCATAGCTGTGCACTCTATGCCTCCTCTATACTTCTCCCTTAAGCTAGTCATTAGCTCCTTAATTTCCACATTAATGCAGGGGATATTTTCATGAATTTTGTCATTTTAGATAATTCATAAAATCCATGTGTCATTATCTCCTTTTGACACCTCATTTTTTACTTTATTTATTTAATTATTTATTTAACTTTAACATAAATGCTAATCACTTTTTGGTGCAGAAGTCAAAAGAGTTGATCCCAATTTCGTGCACCCTTAATCTTAGAATGATTAGCTTGATCAAACCATTCCATAACCTTAATCTCATAATTTTAACCGTCTATTTCAAATTTCATCTTAATCCGACTTTTCAAGCTCAAGTTATGACCATTTGAATTTTTGAACGGTGATGATCAATTTTCATCCTAATTTCATCCTTATTTTCATAATCCATCATTTCCAAAAGATTAAGCATAAAATTATGTACTTACGTTTCAATTTTCATCTTAATCCGCCTTTCCGGAGTCGAGTTATGCATTTTCTAGCATTTGCCACCTTAAGTCAACAATTACCAACATAATCTTCATTAGTTAACCCATAATATATGAGGTAATTATCCTCAATATATTTTCATTTCCTAATCCTCATTAAGACTCTTTAATCACATTGACCCATATTTGCTTATATTGATAATTCATCATCATTTGCCCTAATTGCACTAAATCATCAATATTGTTTAGGAAAATCATTTATAATTCCACTAAACCATACGTGATCTATATTTATATGCCAATTGCATGTAATTAAACCTTACTTGGGTCTAGGTATCACACACGTCCTTCTAGAAAATGTAACTTAGGGTTTCATGGACATGCAAAATATACTATTCTCCTTCCACAACGCAAAATTCAGCAACGTGGCTTTGATACCAATTGTATATAAGGTATCGCAAAAATGACAGAGATTTTATCCTAATAGATATTGTAGGATTTCTTGGCGTTGTTTTTATTTCAAGTGATACTTTGTGGATATATATATATATATATATAGTGTTCCGGTGCAGCACAACTGCATTGGAATAGCGGTACATTTGATAAAAAAATGGGCCCCACACATATTAAAATGCAATGAAACTTTATACAATCATTTATCTATATATAAATTTTATAGCAAATGATTTACATGTTGAAAAAACTACTTTAAAGTTGTTATTTACGTCAAACTATTTTATTACGTTGAATTTGTACCATTTTCAGTTGAGGTCCATATACATATCTGATTGAGATGAAAATTGATATGGTAATAGAATACATTATTTTAAATATAATTGGTCGAGTAAATTATGATTTTATGATCATGTGGGACCCATTTCAGCGTCGCTGCACCTGAATATTTATGTGTATCTATATATATTGAGGAGTGATCCTGTTAGCTCGGGCTAAGTAAATGTCTCACTTAGCCCACCTTAAAAAATCTATTTACAACAAATTTTTTTTTTACTTTTTTCTTCGTGCACTTGTTTATCTAAGTGTATTTAACATATTGACCAAGTTTTAACATTTTTGAATATGTTTATCTATTTTTTTGAGATTTTTAAATATCTATGTGTATATATGTATGAGGAATGATCCTGTTAGCCGGGGCTAAGTAAATGCCCCACTCACCTCAAAAATTTTCTTCATACACTTATATATCTAAGTATATTTAATATATAAATCAAGTTTTACCATTTTTTAATATGTGTATATATATATATATTAGATTTTTAAAAATAAGGGTATTTTAAATACATATATACGCATAGATGTTTAAAAATCTCAAAAAAATAGATAAACATATTTAAAAATGGTAAAACTTGGTCTATACATTAAATACACTTAGATAAACAAGTGCACGAAGAAAAAAGTAAAAAAAAATTGTTGTAAATTAGTTTCTTAAGGTGGGCTAAGTGGGGCATTTACTTAGCCCGCGCTAATAGGACCACTCCTCTATATGTATTTAAAATATCCTTATATTTAAAGATCTAAAAAAATATATACACATATCCAAAAATGGTAGCACTTAGATTTATATATTAAATACAGTTAGATAAACAAGTGTACAGAAAAAAAATATAAAAAAATTTATTTTAAATAGAATTTTTGAGATGGGCTAAGAAAAACATTTAGTTAACCCGGGTTTGATTTTATTAACGATGTCGTAGCTGCTGGATCTCGCCACCATAACCCGCTGCAATTTTCCAAAGCTGCTGATGTTCACTTAATGCACGCATCGCGGGTGACGCCGTTGAGTGGGTGAGAAAACGAGCTGCCGGAAACCAGCAAAATTTTCACGGCCAAAAATTCACGTTTAAAAACTCAAAGTCTACGTTTTTGCACTACTCATTTCTAATCTTATTAGTGGCTTTTGCGCAGATGATTCACATCAGAATCTGGTTTTCATGATTTGCCAGCCTGGCTTTTTTTTTTTTTTTTTTTTTTTCCAACTATGTGAGATTTGGGAATGTTGGGTGGGGATAAATAAAGTGGTGTATGGAACTCGCCCGGTTGTCAAGCCGCATTTTGGCATTTTTATTCGCCCACTTGTCTTTTTTGCATTTATGTGAATGTATTAATACGAAATAGATAAATGGAACATATAAGACGTTCTTTAAAGTCAATGTACGTGAATAATATCCTATAAATATAAATTTAAGGAATATAAAAAATTACTTTAAATAATCCCCAATAAATATAAATATAAATTTAAAGAACATATAAAATCACTTTAAGTAATCTCCAATAAATACAAACATAAATTTGAAGAACATAAAATATAACATAAAGATTCTCCAGTGTATATAAATTTTGTAGTATCCCAATGTGGTTAGCCCGTGTACCATAAAAACTTGTATACACTAAGAATTCAAATAAAATTGGCTTGTTGAGGTGATTTTAAATTTATATACATAGGAGAATATTTATGTTATTTTTTACGTATGTCTGTATTTATTGGAGATTACTTAAAATAATTTTATATGTTCTTTAAATTTGTATCTATGTTTATTAGAGATTATTTAAAGTAATTTTTTACGTTCCTTAAATTTATATTTACAGGATATCCTTTACATTGACTTTAAAGAATATGTTATATTTTTCATTTATCTATTTCGTATTAATACATCCACATAAATGCAAAAAAGACAAGTGGGCGAATAAAAATGCCAAAATGCGGCTTGACAAGTGGGCTAGTTCCATACACTACTTTGTGTATCCCAACCTAACATTCCCCAATCTCACATAATTGCAAAAAAAATAAAAAAATAAAAAAAAGCCAAGCAGGCAAATCATGAAAACCAGATTCAGACATGAATCATTTGAGCAAAAACCATTAATAAAATTAAAAATGAGTAGTACAAGAACGTAGACCTTCAGTTTTTTCACGTGAATTTTTGGCTGTGAAAATTTTTCTGATTTCCCACAGCTCGTTTTTTTCTCTCTCATTCCAGCGTTTCTGACGTGCATTTAATGCTCGATTATAGCATGCGGTGCTGGTGTGACGTGCATTATTGCACCGCTCTGCATGCTATAATGCGAGCATTAAATGAACGTCAGAAACGCTGGAAAATTGCAGCGGGTACGGGGGCTAAAATACCACTAATTTTTATAAATAAAAAATAAATATTTAAAATATCTTAAAAAGAATAAAATTATATATATATATATATTAAATACATTTAGATTAATAATCTTGTAAAAAATATTTCAAAAAAAAAAATTAAGAATGTATTTGGCAATTTACAAAAGTTGTCAAGTTAAAACTTTTCACTTTTAATCACTGCTCTTTTTTTAAAATTATGGGTGTGTTTGTTTAGGGCCAAAACTTGTCAATTAAAACTTTTCAACACAAAACTTTTCACTCTTCATAACTATTCTATTTTTTAATTATTTTTTCACATTTTTCTATACAAACTACCCTACTTTTCAATCATTTCTACACAACTACCCATACAACTAACCTATCTATTTTAACTTTATTCTCTTTACTCCTCATCATTATCCCTATTATATCACATCATTTTCTATCAATTTGACAACTTCTACCTTTAAAACTTTTCATCAAAAGTTTTACCTCCAACCAAACACACCCTATTTTTACATATATTTCTGTACAACAACCATACTTTTCAATCATTTCTATACAACTACTAATACAACTAACCTATTTATTTTAAATTTATTCTCTTTATTCCTCATCATTACCCCTACAATATCACATCATTTGACAACTTTTATTCTTCAAAAGTTTTCATCAAAGGTGTGTTTGGGAATGGATAAAACTTTTGATGAAAAGTTTTAGAGAGTAAAAGTTGTCAAATGATGTGATCTGATAGGGGTAATGATGAAGAGTAAAGATGATAAGGTTAAAATAGATAGGTTAATTGTGTGGGTAGTTGTGTAGAAATAATTGAAAAGTAGGGTAGTTGTATGAGAAAATGTGAAAAAATGATTAAAAAATATGATAATTGTAGAAAATGAAAAGTTTTAGATTGAAAAAGTTTTAAGTTGACATTTTTTCCTCATTGCCAAACACACCCCAAAAGTTTTATTCATTAACAAACACACCCTAAAAGAAAATAAGTGCATGCACTCAGAAGTATTAAACGATCAGTTTCCTATAATCACCCCTATATATGTATGTATATATATAAGTTGAAGAAAATTAGTATAATTTTATAAGAAAATAATCACAGTACAGAAATAAAAATAGAAAAAAATAAGATAGTTAAGTCATAAAATATTGTATTATTTTTTGAAAATTATGCTGGAGAAATGGGTACGTGAATTCCCACCAACTTAACGACCACTCCCGTAAAACGACTAAACGAGTTGGTGGAGGGCTGTCAAGAATGCCTTTAAAAGGTCTTCAAGTAAAAAAGTCAAAAAAGAGACGCAGCGGAGGGGCGTGGACGGGTCTGCAAGGGACGAACAGGGGACAGTGCACTGCCGTGTTCATTTTGTATTTGGGGCTTGCGCACATGATTAACATGACCCCGCGGACACTTACAAACGATTAATTTATCGAAGGCCCCGTTTGGGAGGTTTGAGATATTTCAAAATGAAAATTATTTTAAAAGGAGTAGTTTTTTTTAGGCTGGGCTAAATAAATATTCTGCTTAGTTTATTTTAAAAAATTTAAGTTTATTTTAAAAAAAATTTTATTTTTAAAAATCTAAAAAAAATATAAACATATTCGGAAATGACAAAACTTAGTTTATATGTTAAATACAATTAGATAAAAAAGTATACGAAGAAAAAAAATAAAAAAAATTGTAAATGATTTTTTTAGTCGGCTAAGCTGACATTTACTTGACCCGAGCTAACAGTATCATTCCAGAGGCCGATAATTTTTGAAACTTAAAAAATGTATATTCAAAAAATGTAAAATTAAATATAATTAAGCTTACATTTTCACTAAAAAATAAAAAATTTAAAAAATAAATATGTGCCTTTGGTTAACTGATCATATCCCAATAATAATTACAGAATCATGTTATTAGAGGCTGTGATTTACGAGTCAGTGGCTGGGAATTGAGAATGATTATGATGAGCAGTGACAAGAGTCCAGATAATATTCCGGAATCAACACGGGCAACGTTTTCACAACCAAACCCGTTCTGCTGCAGTGCAAACGCATTTAAGCGATAGAGTTGAGCGTTCTGGTCAGTCTCCCTCAAAGACCCGGATTTTCCATTTTCCAATTGGCTTGGAGCAATGAGCACTCCCAATTCAGGTACAATCCCAGCCTTCTCTCGGCCTGCTGTTCGTTTGAACCGAGTAGATCAGGAGAGTTTGAATTTTGTGATGGGTGGTTTTACTGTGATTGGTGTGCTGTGGTCGAAAAATGAAAACTTGTTGTAAGATTGTGTGAAAATAGCATGGCTGTTTTCAGGAAGAATAGCAAAAACGGATGCAAGATACAAGGGGGACAGTGGAAGATTTCAAAACTCAAGACGGCAGAATCTGTGATGAATCCTGCGAGTCTGTAGGCTTGTCGACTTTTTTTTCCCCCGAGATAGAATTGGTGAATCGAAAGAAGTTTTCAATCCATGTTTCAGAAGAGCAATTGGCCTATCCAAATAGGGTTGACATGACCGAGAATCAGAGAATAGAAGCACATGGACATGAGGATTGTCTTAACAAACCACTTTATGCATTTTAGGTGCCCGATAAAAAGTCATGAATGGGGACCGAGTTTCAGAATTGAAAATTTTTTCAAGGTTAAGTTTTTTTTTTTTTTTTTGATATGTTATATACATCTTGATATCTTGATATTATAATAAAGTACATCCACACTTTCATACAATAGAGGAAAATGTTTCCTAAACCCCTGGGGGAAATTATAAACCCCACTACAAGGAAAAATTATAAACTCCTACAGGCAGACTACAAGGTTAAGGTGTTTGAGCGAGAGTGGAAGGCAAAGGATTTGGGGAGTCGCTGGGAAAGGTGAAAGAATGACATGGGGTTGTTAGGAAACGTTATTGTGTTTCATAGGAATCATTGTAGTCTAGTTGAATCATACATTATAAATGAGAATCAAATAAACACATAATGTCATTTTAAACTAGAGGTGTGATATTCTATGCCCGGTCGACAACCAGCCTTGTTTATGACTACGCCTCTCGACCGTTCAATGTTGTGAGTTTTAAGGACGGCCATAAGATTAAAGGGGTGAAGCAGGCGCCTAGCACCTCAATTAATGCAGGGATTTTTTGCGTGCAGCTCTCCAAGAAAATTACCTGCGGCTCCCTCGTCCTTCTCTCCTGTCTGCAACTTGCGTCTGCCTTATTCTCTCTCTCATCCTCGTCACATAAAATAGAGAAACAAACAGTAAACAAAATTTCCTGGACTCGTCTCCAAACTATTCACCCCTGCTGTGCCATGACCACCTTGCCACAACTTCCTTCTATTGCGATGCGAAGTGCAAAATCAAAAAAACCAGACATCACCCAACAGGCTCACATCATTGAGGTGTCTCGATCAACCTCGATGTATTCCTTTCAATCTTCAAATTCTCATCCCTAACTAAAAACACAGCTCCAAAACCCCTTCACTCCTGGCTTTGAAGGCGATCCACTGGCAGTGCCTGCAGACAACATTCAGCAATGAAAGCGCATGCTTCATGCGAACAAGAACAAATATGCACCCATTAAGCTTGCCCATTTCCTCCTTTCCCTCTTTGCACTTGCGCAACAAACCTAACACTTCAATCACCAGCTTGATGCCGGAATTTGCTAATTCTAGGAACATAGGTACTGCCCTGGCTTCCACCACCCGCTTCTTGTTCTTAGGAAAAGAGCAGAATCGTGGCCGCCTCCCTCTCCCTCCTTCCCTCTCCATCCCACAAGAGCACAACCAACGCTCGAAAAGCAAATGGATCATCCCCAATCGTGCCCTTATTCACTTCCACCACAGCCAAGCTCGTTAACATTATTACAGGGAGAGCACAGCAATTGGGCATTCCAACCCATAGTGCTGTGACACATGAGCGACTCCTCCCTCGGCGACAATACCCACCTTGTTATCATTGTCTAAGCTGAGATCGAACAAGATGGCGAGTGCAGCCTCCTGGACGGCCTTCTCTCGAGATGCTGACAATGCTGAGGCATCGAAGAATGGCAGAGATGCACTGGATTCAATGATTTCCAGCCAGGAGGAGGGGTTGTGCTTGGAGAGGGAATGAAGGTGGCTAAGAACGTCAATGCGGGAGGAGAGGAAGGAGAAAGGAGAAGGGAAAGGTGTTGATTTACTGGAAGAAGCAAGGGTGCAATTGTAGACGAGGGAGCAAAGGACGTGGTTGGGGATGAGAGAAGGCTGCAGGTGGAGATAGGCACCTAATTGAGGGAGGTATTAGTAAAATATCCTCCACATTAATGACTAGAAATTTAGGGTGTGTTTGGTTAGGGGTAAAACTTTTGATGAAAAGTTTTTGAAGGAGAAGTTATCAAATTGATAGAAAATGATGTGATATAATAGGAGTAATGATGAGGAGTAAAGAGAATAAAGTTAAAATAGATAGGTTAGTTGTATGAGTAGTTGTGTAGAAATGATTGAAAAGTAGGATAGTTTGTATAGGAAAATGTGAAAAAATAATTAAAAAATAGAGTAGTTATGGAGAGTGAAAAGTTTTGGATTGAAAAATTTTGGTTGACATTTTTTTGCCCCAAACAAACGCACTCTTAATCCAACAAGTGCTAAGGATCTTGCGAGATTGGACGATCATCAAGGGTGGTCGAAACTACTAGGCGTTTACGCATAGTCATAGAAGATCATCACTCTTTAAACTATAGAAACCTCTCCCACGTTGAACCAGAGAGGTGATCATCGATTGGGGGATTTTAGGGTTTCCTTATCAATTGGAGGAGAAGATCCGAAAGAATAGAGCTAAGGGCATGTTCCAAACTATATAAGATTCTTAGATTGAATCTGTATCATTATAACTTTACTCATTACTAATATACATTATTATATTCTCATTCCAGATATAGATTCAATTAAAGAATCTTGAAAGTAGTGAGGTGGAGTAATTAGAGAACAATTGATGGTAATGAACTGCTAATTGAACAACTCTAAAAGGCAAAAGGATAAACCCAGGAGAAAAACCCTCTCTCCTCTCTTCAATCTAAGCATCAAGGGAATATAATAAGGAATCGTTTAAGACAATAACGAGAAGAATCTGAAAGGTTAGCGTCTCATTTTTCTTCATAGAAATGGCAAGAAAATCGCTATTTGATTGAATTCAACAAAGAAGACGACATGAACTTGATCATGCATGGTCAACCATGACTTTGCAATTGACATCTGGTCCTGCCACTACAACAGATTCTGGCAATGGCAACAAAAATTTCTGTTGTCTATACCAAAATTTTGTTGCCATTGCTATTAGCAACAAAAAATTTTGTCGCAGAATTCATTGCAGAAAGAGTGTTGCATTTAGGCAACAGCAGCGATTTTCAGAAAATTTTTATTGCCATTGCTATTGGCAACAAAAAAAATTTGTTGCCATAAGACTGTAGCATATAAGCATCAGCAACCAAATTTCAACAAAAGAATTCGTTGCCATTGCTGCCAGATTAGACCTATAATTGACTGATTGTCTCGGTTAATTACAACGAAATTTTGATCGCATTTTCTAATATGTTGAAATTATAAAAAAATACATGTGATAAGCTGAACCCAGCTTTTAAAAAATTATACAAAATCATGCTAAATGCAAAAAAAATTATTTTATTAACATGAACAACTTTTACAATCTCTATCTACAAATGAATCTCTCTTTTACACTTTAAAAAAAGGCGAATTCCTTGTATACCTACAAATTTTACCTATAATTTCACTTATACCCATGAATTTTTAAAATTACTCTCATACCCATAAATTTTCATCATAATTCCACTTATTCCCATGCCGCTATGGATCCATTAGAAGGCTATTAATTCTTTGGAAAATGACGAATATCCTCATCTCTAATTATATTTTTATAACTAAAAATTCATATTATAATAAATTTTTAGTAATTCTACAATTATAAAATCATATACTATTTAAATATGAATCTTTAACTTTAAGTAAAACAATTTTAAATTGCATTAGAGCTTGGGCATATTTGTCATTTTACAAGGGAGCTAACTACATATTTAACGGATCCTTAACAGCGTTAGTATAAGTGGAATTAGGATGGAAATTCATAGGTATGAGAAATTTTTTTTTAAAAAATTTATGGGTATAAGTAGAATTAGGGGTAAGATTCATAGGTATATAAGGAATTTACCCTTAAAAAAATTAAATAATATGAACAAATTTAATGAGTACAATAGACATCTCCTACACATTGATTGTGTCGGTCCTCATCATATACATAGATTTTTAAACACTTTTCTTGAACCAATTTAACCACCTCATAACCATCAGTACTATCCTCTCGAGCTTCTCTTCTCGGGATTGACCAAGTCTGATAAGACCCTGGATTATAGAATCAGATGGGATCTTATTAGGTAAAAACAAAAACTAAAATGCTAGAGGACTAATCACAACGGATCTGAATTAAGAACCTGGGACGCTGGTTCAATGCACCCGGGTGTACTTCACCTTTTTTCTTTTATTTTTTTTGAAACTTTTTTTAATGAAAATGTTAATCAAAGTGTATTTAACATGTGTATAAATTTTTACCATTGTAAACTTGTCATAAAAAAAATAACATATGTACTTGTGATTTAAAATATAAATAAGTATTGCTTTATAATTTTAGAATTACGTAGAAATATTTTTTAAAAAATATTGTATTTGAGTATTAAAGGAATCAATTTGGAACCAAAATCGGAACCGACCCTATGGGTAATGGCCTAATGGGTGTAGGATGAGATGGACCTTTTGCAAATAGAGTAGTACTACTAACTCAACTGAATCGACTCGAGTTGCACATTCAGTTTTAATGCACTTGATTTATTGAATCACTTCCCAATTTTTTATTTTTAAAAATTTTAATTTTTTTGAATTTTTGAAATAAAAAAAATGCCTTTTTCCATATGCCGACATATGAAAAGGGCATCTTTTCTGATTTTGAAAACTTAAAAAGAAATACTTCAAAAGTTTAAAAAAATAAAAATTTTCATATATAAAAACTGTAAGTGTGCTTTAATTTTTTAAAAAATTTAAAAAAATATTTCATACTAGCTTGTGCATTAACTCACGTTTGCATTGAATCAACTATAGGCACTTTGGGGATTTTATAGTATTTAACCTAAGAAAAGAGTCGAGGTGATGACATGGGCACGAGAGAAATAAGTTATAAAATGGGTATATTGAAGTATGATTCCGTTTGCCTATACAAACAAATGCAAATATTAGCTCTAGCTATATCCATTATTTGTTATTTTTTGTTTTTTTATAGAATTGTTAACCTAATTATATTCAAATTTTAAATTATTAACATGGGCATAATCTGATTGGTAAAATCTTACCCTTGTGTCCAAGCAGTCGGGTTTGAATTCCCATTAGAGGGGCCTTAGTTTCTTCCATACTAGTGAGTGTTAGTCATTTTTTATTTTATGAAATATGTGAGTCAGTATTAGTTATATAAGATACAATAGGGTTATGCCATATGTACTTCTAGTTGCATCTAGCTCATAAAATATCCTCATCGTAATGATTAACTACCTAATAAATCGAAACCTCAAAATCATTGGCATTTACGAATCAACTCACTCCTTTTCGCATCTCTTTCTTTTCTAAGGAGTAGGACCTTCTCATACAACTCCGTCCTAGCACATACCATATCCACAATGGTGAAAATATAAAAAATGACCATCTTCATCTCTTTTGATCTCTTTCTTTTCCAATGGGCTGAACTCACTCATATTAGATTTTGAAACAATGTTGTCTTTGTTTGAGGTCTCGGGCCAAACTTGATCTCAATTTTAATCAATTTCTCTATAAAGTATTATCATATTATATAGACAAAAAAGTAATATATTTTAATTTTAATTTTTAAAAGATTTGTGTATTAAGATTTGGGAATAATATTTAATAGATTTTATAAATCATGAATAATTATTTCAATGAAGAAACTTGATAGTTGAATTAAATTTTTATAATAAATACTAATTCATAGATATATCCATATATTTATATTAGCATAATATCATTTTGACTATAATTCACCATATGCCTATACATTATTGAAAATGATTTGGGAACCAATTAAATTAATTATTTATATCCACATATTTATTTTACTACAATATTATTTAAATTAACTTTTATCATATGCTTATGCGTTATTGAAAAGAATATGGAATTTATTTAAATTTGATTACATTAGTAAAGCAACCATATCAAATTTTTTAACAGTTTTAGAAGCAAAATTAAAATTCCAGAATACAATTACTGATAAAAAAATTCTAAAATACAATTAGGATCAAAGTTGAGATATATTCTTAAAAATTAGATTTAGTTGCTATTTTTTAAGAATTTTTTTATCGTGTCACCTTTTAGATGCCGAGTCAATTGAAGAAGGTGTGAACAAGGTAAGTGTGTTTACTAAACTGTGAAGTGTAGACTTCTTAGCCTATGCACTTTTATATTCACTTATATGAACCACTTAGTCATCCAAGTGATGAATCCTGGGTCACCTAGGATTTAAGTTACTTCCCCATCATCAGCTTGCATCACACAAGGGGAGAATTCTGATACCCGAGTAGCTTCACTTTTATTGAATCTGCTCCTTCAAGAAAGGCTTGCGAATCTAAATACATCTCTGTTGAAATTGCTCAACTTACTTGGCCTTCATTGACAAGAAAGAACCAAAAGAGAAAAAGGTGCAAAGAAAAATCTGACTGAAAAATCTTATTTAGAAGTTCATTATAAGAGAAAACTGTGTGGTGGTTTTTTAAAATTTTATTTAGAAATTTGAAATTCTATTTTATATATATATGGACATGGATAAGATCAATATCAATTATTGTTTAGATAATCTTTCTTTTTTTCCCCCTGTAAACATAATGAATTCAGATGCTCTGGAGAAATATCTCGCTGTTGCCATTGAAGCTGCGAAAAGTGCTGGAGAGGTAGCCATAGAAAAAATACTAGCTAATTGAGTTTTCAATGTCTTGGTATCTTATTTGGATTTTCTGTTTTAATTTTTATTTCAGATCATTCGCAAAGGTTTTCACGAGAAGAAGCAGATTGAGCACAAAGGCGAAGTAATTTCCTTACGATCATGACTCATTGGCTCCAACACAAAACAACCTATTTATTAAAAAAAAATAATTGCATATAAGAAAAACTGCATAAATCAAATAAAATTCTGATGCCCATCTGTAATCACGATCTTTTATGCTACTCTCTTAAGTCTTAAATAGATTTAAGAATAAATATGCTGATGTATGCCAAGATATCTCAAAAGATATCAAAGATCAATATACTGTGTAAAGAAAATTTTTTGAGTGCACTGCCAGAGCACTTGACTTCACTCATCAATCTCTCTAAGTAATAGACTTATTACGGATTTCAGCATCTAATAAAACATATGCGCCCTCAAAATTGAATATTTCAAATGGTTTCTTAGAAATTGTCATTTGTTTTAAAAAAGGTACATTGATTTTAAAAGGAAGCATGAAATGCCCATGCATTTAATTTCTTATTTTGATTGTTAAAAATATCCAACAATTTAAGGATTTTTTGCATAGATACCTTCACATTTTTGAGGAACTTGCAAGCATGTTACTAATTTTTTAAAAAATTTGAAAGCGCGCTTATATAGTAAGCCTAAAATATGAGCATATTACTTCCGATTTGGTGACATTGTCCACGGCTAAAATTTTTAATAGAATGACAAAAACGCCGGTTAAACAAGTAAAATTACTATTTCTATTGCAAAGATTATAAAAAATATTGTAAAAGAAAAATATATTATTAAAGAATAAAATATTCAATAAATATTTAAATAACAAAAGTATAAAAATCAATTTAATAAATATTTGCATTAAATATTTTAAGGGACATTTTCGCCAATTTTTAATGATCAGCGACGTCAGCCCAATTAAAGTGATGTGCTTGCAATTTTAGGAAAAATGTTCAAGTAAACATACAATTTTTTTGCAAACTAATGGCATATATACAATTTCGCTCAAACTATACAGATGCAAAAATTCCACAATTTAAATTATAATTTGTATGTGGATGATGATACTGATTTTGGATGAGCGCATTTTAATTCTGCTTGCAATTGTCATATCTATTTCTGCTTCCTTTCTGATTTTTGGTGTAGTTGGGTTTAGGTGGATTTGGTTACGGAGACTGATAAAGCATGTGAAGACCTCATATTCAATCTTCTCAAGCACCAGTTTCCTGATCACGGGGTGATTTTCTGTTGCTCTTTTCCCTATTCTACGTTCAACATAGCAATGCGTTATCATTAATTCAAGTCTTTCTGATTTATATCTTCAACATTGATGATAGTTTTTTGATACCGTGTTGCTGTCTTTGTTGTAGTTCATTGGGGAAGAAACTTCAGCAGCATTAGGAGTAGCAGAGCTGACCGACCATCCTACATGGATGGTTGATCCCCTTGACGGAACAACTAATTTTGTTCATGGGTTGGTGCAATTTTTCTCTTCCTTTTGATGTTGGGGATGCTTGCATGGTGCCATAACAGATTTTTCTAAGCCTAGACAGAGTTCATTGTTTCCGTCCGAAATGTTACATAATCCTCATTGTAATTAGGTGTTTACGGGTCTTTTTTATATATCATCCTCCAAAATTGGAGATGTGATTGAATGCACCCGGGTGCACTTAAGACTCGGTGCACCCTGGTGTATTTAATATATTTTTTCTTGTTTGTTTTGAAATTTTTTATACGATTATTAATCTAAGTGTATTTAACATGCGTATCAAGTTTTTCTATTTTTGGAAATTTGTAAATATATTTTTAGATTTTTTAAAATTATTAAAATGCCGCTAATTTTAAAAAATCTAAAAAATGTACAAATATCCAAAAAGATAAAACTTAATACATGTTAAATACACTTAGATTAATAGTTGTATAAAAAAAATTTAAAAATTTAAAAATTAAATTTTTGTAACTCACAGGAACTGAGACTCCCAAAATTGTAACTATTTGTTGAAATATCATCACTGACATTGTGCTGAGGGCATTAGCAATTCGTGGTGGGCTTGCCATAATGAGTTGCACAAATGGGGTTGGATTTAATTGTCCATCTATAGGCAAACAAATGAGACGGAGAGAATTTTTTTTGCATTTATTTGTTTATTTGTTTCGGTCATTACTCCTCTATTATCTAGTCAGGAGCTATAATTCCTATAATAATAAGATATTTGTAGTGACACGGAAAGTGTACAGTATGGATTATGGATCCTCAATGTCGAACAATCCAAATCCATGCCACCACTGATAGGCCAATAGATGGCTTTAGCTAATCATCTTGCTTTACAAATCTCCTATTATACTTTGCAGCATGGCCCATTTGTAAATTGGCTCATCAAACGGGTCTTTTAATGAAGTTAGACATGCCTGTACGTATATCTCAGTTGATCATCTATGTTTCTTCATCATTCTAGTGATTTTGTTTTGCCTTGTGTAGGTACCCTTTTGTATGCGTTTCAATTGCTCTTGCAATTGAAAAAATTCCTGCTGTAGGTGTTGTGTACAATCCAATACTTAATGAGGTGTGAGCACCAGCTGTTCTTTGTTCTCCCTTATTTTTCTCTTGTTAGGTTTGTGCTTATTGTTCCTATTTGAAAAAGGAGATGTCAAATAACATCATTTCCTTTTTCCCTCCACGTTTTTAGAATTTTCTTTTGAGCTTCTTTTTCCATCCCTAAAGTGAGTTACTTGTTCAACCTTATCACCATTTTGTTCTCTTTTTAGGCATTTGGAAGAATTTAGCGATATACGTATATGCGTGAACGATCGAATTTTCACGCTTCTAAATTGAATAGTGCTGTTTTCCTTTAGAAAAGGAAATTAAAAAATTTTAAAATCAGAAATAATGCAAAAGAAAAAACAATTTGAGAGGACAAGTGTCTTTAACCTTCCAGCCTCGAAATTTTTTTTAACATCTTACAAATTTCATTTCTTTTATGTTGTTGTTGTTTTCAACATGGTTTTTAGCTCTTCTCTGGCATCCGCGGAAAAGGTGCTTTCCTAAATGGGAACTCTATCAAAGGTGAGGGCACTTCAATAATTTGCAGATTTTCTTTTTCTTTTTTTCTTTTACCTGTATGCTGAGCATATTCGCATATCATTATTTATACCGACATAGAAGGATGCTAAAACTCCTGAAATCATGCAGCGTCATCGCAGACCGAATTGGTGAAGTCTCTGCTTGCGACCGGGGTATGTAAACATTGAACATTATTCTGATAGCCTGTTTAAAAAAAAGGAATGTTCTCATTGAAAAAAGTTTGGTACGTAGCTGCATGTAGAAGTATATATATATATTACTGGATTCATCATTTCCTTTATCTAGTAAGATTTTTATTGATGAATTATTATTCCCTGTCAAGGAAAATGATGGTTACCATTGTTGTAGCCTAGGGCCAGCAATTTCTAATTGACTTTCCAATTCTTTTTTGTATATGGCATGTTTGTTTTTAACAAAAAATTTTTACTCTCCATAACTGTCATATTTTAAAATTATTTTTTTATATTTCTTATATAACTACTATATTTTTAAATTATTTCTACGCTAACTACATATACAAATAATCTATCTATTTTAACTTTATTCGTTTTACACCTTTTTGTTATCCATATCATATCAAATCATTTTTTACCAATTCAAATATTTTTACACAAAAAACTTATCATCACTTTCCAAACATACTAATGTTGATTTTCATCTTTTTGAGCAGTCGGCTGTCACAGCCTTCTTCCTGGTTATAGGACAAGACAGTGTTATAGTAATTGTTAAAAGTATACCCATATTCTATTCTAACTGATATCATATTCACATTATTGTCATTAGGGTGGTAGAATTTTTTTGTACATGTTTGATCAATTATCTTTGATGCTGTTGAACTTAAGAAATAAATGGAAATTGCAAATGCAAATCACTCCTGTGCTTAGTCAAGTAGCCTTACTTAGCCTTACTTAACCGCATGTGTCTACATTTTGTATTATTACTAATGTCTCTATAACGAATTTCATTTAATGTAGGAAATTTTTTTTGCTACATACGATTTATATTTTGTTACAAATTTTACAATGTAATTAATTTTTGGCTACATATAATTGTATTTGGTTTCATTTTGATATATTTTTTGCTACAATTAATTATTTAGTTATAAATAGTTGGTTGCTTTTGAGTAGTGGCATTTGGCTAAAGGTAGCATATTTGTGCATGAGTTCTTCAAAGTCAAAGGTTTGAAGCTTGCTATAGCTAGGTCTAAAACTGTAGACCCTGTGACACCATTAAAAAAGTAGTCATTAAAATTTGACTACAAATAGCAGTAAAACTTTTGATTGCATCTAATATAGGATTTGGTTGCATTTGATCAAATGTAGCTTTTTTTTTTTTTTGCTATATTTGATCAAACGTAGTCAAATTAAAATTTCGGCTATAGAAAGTTGGCCATTTATACTATATTTTCTTGTAGTGCGAATTGAGTTTTTTTTAATGATAATGTATCTATAACTAAGTTATATTCTTTCTTTCCTGTTAGGTTGGGACCAAGCGCGATGCTGCAATAGTGGATATTACCACAAATAGGATCAGAAACTTGCTTTTCAAGGTAATTTAAAATTTGACAATAATTTAAGAACAAATCCCAAATAATTGGAAGTTTTACTCCATTTTCAAATCTTCCTATAATGTTTGAATAATTCTAAATATCCCACATAATTTATCTAATATTTTATTCATACTCACGTTGTCAGAGATGTATTAAATAAATCATTAAGTCCTATGTGAAATGACAAATATGCTAGATCCCTAATTATGACTCGATAACTAAAAGTTTACATTAAAATTTTTTTAGTATTTTTTACAGCTATAGAATCATGTATTGTTTGAATGTGAATTTGCAATTGTAAGCAATCCAAGTCCAAGTCATGTTAGGGCTTAGGTATATTTATTGTTTTACGGAGTGACTAATAGCCCATTTAACAAATCCTTAATGATATGATATGAATGAAAATTTGAGCAAACTATGTGAGTATATTTGAAATTATTGAAATATCATGAGTATATTTAAAATTAAGGACAAAACTTGTGAGTAAATTTGAAAATTGTTTTATTGAGAATAAGAGCACTCAATCCCCTAGGTTTGGTTTTGTCAGGTGAGATCAATTAGGATGAATGGCTCATGTGCCTTGAACCTGTGTGGAGTTGCATGCGGGAGACATGATCTCTTCTACGGGTTTGGATTTGGTGGCCCCTGGTATGCTTCTGAAATGATAGTTTCAGGTTGTGAGTTGATATGTCTGGCCCTGGAATGCTACCTTCTGGGGATGATATTGCTATAATCAGTTTTATCCAATACTATAAGAACTTAAATGTAGTAGTTGATTTGATCGGTTCAACTGTAAACCAGGCCAAAGACTGGTCATGTTTTAATGAACCACTGAAAACTTGATGAACTGGTAAAACCAATTCAGTGGTTTAATGAAAAGCTCGAAATGAATAATAAATAAATAGATACTACAGTTTTGTATTTGAATAATTGTTATGCTATAATTATTTAATATCAATGTAATAGTTCAAACTGGGTCAAGTCTCTGCTCAATTGGATTGAACCAAACTGAATAGGAGAGTAATTTATTTATGGTTTCATTTCTATTACTGGTTTGATGACAACATATGATCGAAGTATTGTTCCCGTAAATTTACAACAGTGGGAAGCTACTAGAAGCTCGTTTTTAACACCATTGCACTAACTTGCATCTCCCAGGGATATTGCTGCTGGTGTTCTGATTGTTGAAGAAGCAGGTGGCCTAGTTTTTGATCCGTAAGTTGTATCTTTCAGAGCAACTCTTTTCAAGCATCAAGCCACCATATCATATTTTCAATTCAACTGCCAGACTGCTTTTGCTATCTCAATTGTGGCATCAGGTTTGGTGAAGATCTCGACATCATGGGGAAGAAAATAGCTGCTACGAATGCGCATCTCAAGGACAAGCTTGTCACAGCATTGAAGGAAACCGAGTAGAGTTGCCAGTTCCGAAAGACAAACGAACCACGCTTCATTCCTTAAGCTGTTTCTTTCTACCATTTGTATGGTTTTTCAGCTTCAATTCCATGACACAATCTACCCATTTGCATGGCTTTACATGTTACTAAACATACCAAATGTTTGCTTTGCAAATAAACAGTTATAACATATAAATAGCATACTTAAAAGCTTGATGTCATTTGGATAAAAAGCCCTCGTAAAATTTCATGAGTATTTATAAATTTATATCGGCTTTACTGCCATTAGGCATTAATTGACTAATTTAGATCGGCTTTATTGGCATCAGGCATTTATTGACGAATCTATATCGACTTTACTGGCATCAGGCATTTATTGACGAACTTGGGACTTCAAGGATATTTATGGACTAGGCGATAGTTATACACGCAAACTGACTTTTAGCGACGCAACGACGGGTAATTCTTTATTTAAATTTTCTCTACAAATCTAAATCATTCGTCTTTTCTTGATGCAAAATCGTTTGTCATTTTTATTCATAACATTTCCTCATTATTCATTTCATACTCACGAAATTTCAAAAATTTGTGTTACATTTTTTTTATCTATAATAATTTATTTGATACATGTTTCACCCATTATTCTTTGTATGCCCATGTTGTTGTCACAGCCAATGGTCTGGGTAGGGGTGGGAATCGGGGCGGGTCGACCCGCGACCCGCCTCGCCTCGCCCCGACCCTGTTTTATACCGGGGCGAGGCGGGTCAGACTTTTGAGTTTTTAAAAGAGGGGTGGGTCGAAGCGGACCTAGCGGATCCCAGTCCACTTATACCCTTGACCCGCTGACCCGTTGCTCTGCCCGAACTCATATACGTCAGATCTGAACCCTGAAAAATAAACCCAGAAACCCTAACTTCATTCGTTCCCATCTCGGATTCCCCCACGGCAGTCCCTCTCTTTGCCGTCGCCGTCGACATCCCCTCTCCGTCTACCGTCTGCCATCGTCATTCCTGCTCCAGCCTTAGTATCAACCTAACTCTCCCCCCCTCCGGACATCAGCTGCCGAGAGCTTAGCGACGCCGATCAGCTGCGCTTCGAAGACGCCATTGTCCTTGACGTGGAACTCGATCCACCTGGTGGGGTGGGCGAGGGCTATCAAGAAGCTCTCGTCCCAAACGGGATCCTAGGAGTTGGGGTAGATGCGTATGCGGGCGACGGTGGCGCCGGAGAGGCAGACCTTGACGTAGGGGTCGCTGGTGACGATTTTGTGGCGATGTTGCGGCTGGTGCTTGAGACGACAACTATTTCTGGCGGCATCTATGGCAATGCGACAGGGGACGAAGCTGCGGTGGAGGTGCTCGTGACCCTGTCCATGTTGGGGAGGCGGCGGGCCTCGATAATCCGGAGGTCGAGATCACCATGGAGAGAAAGCAGAGAAGAAGAATAAGAGGAGGATTGCTTTGGCTTGGGTCTGTCTCTGTCTCTCTCCCTCTCCCTCTTTTTTCGCTTCTCCGCATGGATTCTTTCTTAGCAGCTTGTACAAGAAACAGAGCGATGTGATGCGCTTGCCAGAGAGCACTCTTATTCATACAGTTTTTACATTCCAATCCAACCTCAACTCAGATTGCAATTCCAAGCGCAAGAGTGCAGGCTTGCACGAATTTAATTTATAGCTACTAATCTAAATTGGATCACGTTTTCTTAAACTGATCAAGGCGTTTAATTTTTATCGATGATATATTTCGGTTGTTAACATGTATCCACCAATGTCGTGCATGATTGTCCTTCCACTATCTGAATATGTATATAGATATTTATAAAAAAGATGGTAGCCAACTTGAACCTTCTAGTCGATGCCCGTTTGTATTTTAATTTGATGGGTTGTTTGTTTTTTGATAATTGCAGGCTCTTCTCATGGAGTGGTATTGTGGACTCCTGCATCCCGAACGTTAGCTACCCCATCGTGGTCGTCAAGGGTCGGAGAAACTCTGCAGTTAATTGATTGTAAATCCCAGGAAACGGCTTTTCTACCCCTTTTTTCACCTAGTGGGTACTGAAGATTCGGCTACAAGGAAAGACCTTCTGAAAAGGAAGGTAAGAGATTTTCTGAAAAAGGCTATTAAAGAATAAGATATAAAGATGTTTCCCACAAAGAACGACGAATTTATGAAGTACTCAGAAAGTCTTCATGGAAAGTAGAACCCAATAAATAAGATGTTTCCCATACAAGAAAACCGAATTCCACCGGTAATTCCACTACTAGGTTCAACTTCAATTAAAATTCTATCCATTTCTTACGAAATTCAATTCGCTTGCACCTACTGCTATGGAAAACTTCAGTTTGGATGTGGATGAGAATGTCGAGAAAGATATGGTGAAAAATGTGAAAGAGAAACAAGTGGTTGATGTGGATATAGAAAATGTTACATCTACTGCTAATGAAAAAACTGCAAATGGTGAAAAAACTGCTCTCCTACTACATACTTAAACAATTGTCATTTTTAATTATAAATGTGACATCATTATTATTTTCGTTGAAGGTAAACAACAAAAGATATGGAATGAGTTCAAACAATTAGTGGTTCAATATTCAAATTGTGAACAGAATGTTGAACGAGGTATGTTTCATTCACTTGTCCTTATATAGGTGAATAAATATTCATATTTTATTTAAGTATTTATGTTTTACTTTGACTGATTGGTAATAGATTGCAGTATATAGTAGTTAAATTTAATATAAATTTGTCTTTATACTTGATAGATTCACGTGATTCTTAAAAATTTCTTACTTGACCCGTAGTTTTAACCCGACCCGTCGTTCCGATACCGACCCAAATTTTGTCCCGAAACCTAGTAAAAAAAGTAAGGGTCAAACCGACCTTGTCCCGACCCGGATAAAAATAAGGGTCAAACTAGATTTTTGAAAGGTAGGGTCAAGGTTGGGCACACCCTGACCCGTCCCGACCCGCCCCGATTCCCACCCCTAGGTCTGGGCACGAGGAAATGACAATTTTACCCCCGAAACCTTCGCAATTCAAATATTCAGAACGCCTTCTCCTCCTTCCTCTCTCTAATGGAAGGATGCTTTCCTATCTTGTCGTCATATTCGTTGTAGCTCCTCCACAAGCTCCAATCTAAGTGCAACAGGGAGGATCCAACTCCGGCACCTCTTGGATCAGATCCTCTCGGCTTTCTTCAAGGAGATTCATCCGCTCCCACCAACAGTAATGGGTGACGGTTGCTCCGTCGATTTCTTCCCGCTTTACTGGGCGGTGCGGGAGAAGGGGTGATATGTGATATGACCAACGCCTATGCTGGAGGGACTGGGCCACAAGTAGGGGCTGAGGAGGAGCTACAGCAAGTGCGGGATAGAGAGTTACTTCAGCAAACGATTAATCAACGGCGCACACTCAGGCCACGTGGGTAACTTAGGCCGCGGGAGAGGTTGGACCTATGATGGAGGGCAGCTAACGACTTCTGCCAGGCCATGCATGTTAGTTAGAAGGATCGTGTCCTAGCATAGGCTGCATATAAAAGCATTGTCTGTTATTTTCTCTGTAGACGATTTTACACACTTTCTTGTATTCCAAGAATCCGAAAATGTTCCCTCTGATAAGAGGAACCCTTCTTGAATCGGATTAAGCGATCAGCGGGAATCGATTCACGTATGAATTGCTCAGCATAAGCTATTTCATATCAATCTAGTATCAGAGCGCAGATCGGTTAGGCTAGCACGACGCGGGCGACGATCACGCAGGGCAGTTCCATTGACACTCATGGCCGAAGGAACATCTGCGGGGATTGAGCAGCATAACATGACGATGGAAAGCGGTTCTGGATCTGCAAGTGAGCATCCAAGGGGAGGCCAGTATCGTCGAGTTTCGTCTCTGGAGAAGGAGATATCGAGTGTGATCCAGCAACTCAAGGATCTCCAAACGGGTATGAATTTGCTATTCGATTCTAATAAGGATAAGAAAAAATTATCAAGTTGGTCATCGAATAGTGAGGCATCCTTATCAAGCATGGATTCATCATCTGCTGAGGATAGGGAAACAGGCCGGAAGAGAATCGAGGGTCGTGCTGGCAGGTTGCATCTTCATAGGAAGCGGGTAGAGCGAGGAAAGGAGAGCCGCATGAATACACCGGCACTTTTTCCTAGCAACTTTCAACAGGGGAGGTTGGATTTTCCAGTATTCTCCTCAGGTGATCCTAATTCTTGGCTCCTCCGGGCCCAAATCTATTTTGAGCTGACAAATACTTCTGAAGAAGATAAGGTACGGGTGACTTCCTATCACCTCGAAGGTGCAGCGATTCAGTGGTATTATTGGGCTAGGCATCGTCGGGAAGTGGATTCATGGCGGCAGTTTTGCAAAAGTATTAGGCTGCGTTTTGAGGAGGGTAATCAGGTGGATGTACATGAGGCCATTAGCTCAGTTTATCAACAAGGAAAATTGGAGACATACTTGGAAGAGTTTGAGAGTTTAACAAATCGTGCTCGAGGATGGAGGAGAAGGCATTAGTAGGAGCCTTCATTGCCGGTCTTCGGGAGGAGTTGAGGTCCGAGGTGAGGATGATGAGGCCAACGATGTTAGCAGAAGCAATTGGATGGGCTAAACGATTTAATAACAAAATGATGAGGAGCAAATCCAGTGGCCGACTCGTGGGAAAATTTATTCGAGAGGGGCGACTAGACCCTGTTTCTCGACCAACTGAGAAATTCATTCCAAAGATAGCGGAGCCTCCCAAACTGGAAATATCTAGATCGGGTGTTCCTGTAAAGCGATTGTCATGGGAACAGTTACAAGATCGTTGCAAGAAAGGCTTGTGTTATACTTGTGATGAAAAGTTCATCAAGGGCCATATTTGTTCCAACAAACAGCTGTGTGTGCTCCAACAAGAGTGGCAGGACAGTTCCTCTGAAGAACACGGAGATATCGAATTAGGAAGGGAGCCAGACAAATTGCTCGAGCTAGAATTGTGTTGCATTTCTTTACAGGCACTGGCAGGAATGGATGCATAACAACTTTTAAAGATCAAAGGCATCATCTGTGGAGTGGAGGTGGTTATCATGATTGATTCCAGAAGTACCCATAATTTTATCCATCGCCAGCTTTTGGGGCGGTTGGGATTGATAACCCAGTATACCAGCAGGTTTCGGGTCATGAAAGGTGATGACACGTACTTGGCTAGACAGGGTATTTGCCGGAATGTGGAGGTGATGATTGAAGGGGCAGTCATAACGTAGACCTGTTTCCCTTGACATTGGGAGGGGCCGATGTGATTCTCGGGGTGGCGTGGCTATCCAGTTTAGGTGTGATTACATCTGATTGGGTCAAACGAGTCATTAGTTTCACCTTGAAGGGGGTTCGGTACCAACTGCAAGGGTTGAAACCCATAGAAATTCAGTTGGCCTCTTGCCGACAACTAATGAAATTGCTTGCATCATCGTGCCAGGTGTTTATGTTACAAGGGGTTAAGGAATCTCTACAGCTTATGGGTAGTGATTCCAGTGGCCGAGCGGTGGAACTTGATCAGCTTTTAAACAACTTTGAGGCTGTGTTTGCTGATCCTCACGGGTTGTCGCCACTACGAAAAGTTAATCTCCACATTGAGTTGCTTCCAAATGCCTCTCCTGCTTCCATCCGGCCTTACAGATACCCTTATCGCCATAAACAAGAAATTGAATCCCAAGTAACTGAGTTGCTACAAAAAGGGTGGATACAGCCAAACACTAGTCCATTTTCTGCACCAGTATTACTGGTTAAGAATAAGGATAGTTCTTGGAGGATGTGTGTGGACTATCGGGCCTTGAATGAGATTACAGTAAAAGATAAGTTTCCCATCCCAGTTATTGATGAAATTATAGGAGCCTCTATTTTTTTGAAATTTGATTTGCGTTCGGGCTATCACCAAATTCGCATGCATCCTGCAGACATTAATAAAATTGCCTTCCGAACACATCATGGTCAGTTTGAATATCTTGTCATGCCCTTTGGATTATCCAATGCACCCGCTACCTTTCAAAGTCTTATGAATGGAATCTTCGGGCCTTTTCTTCGGAAGTTTATTTTAGTTTTCTTTGATGATATTCTGGTTTACGGTCCTTCATGGGAAGCTCACCTTGCTCACCTTCATTCGGCCTTATCCTGTCTCCAACAACATCACCTTCTAGCTAATCGTAAGAAGTGCAAATTTGGCCATTCACATATAGGGTATTTAGGCCATTTAATTTCAGCCCGGGGAATAGAAGCTGATCCAGATAAACTTCATTGTATTGCACATTGGCCTCGACCCAAGACTGTGAAACAGTTGAGAGGATTTCTGGGACTGTCCGGATATTACCGTCGTTTTATTCGGCATTATGGATTGATGGCTGCACCTTTAACTAAATTGCTCAAGAAGAATGAGTTTCAGTGGTCTCCACCTGCAGAAGACGCATTCAACCAACTCAAGACGACTCTTTATCAACCGCTAATTTTGCAGCCTCCAGATTTTTCCATCCCTTTTATCGTCGAATGCGATGCTTTTGGTCAGGGGGTTGGTGTAGTGTTAAGTCAACGGAACCACCCTGTTGCTTTCTTCAGCAAGGCGTTATCTTCTGCAAATCATGGCTGATCTGTTTATGAATAGGAACTCAAGGCGATTGTGCTTGCTGTCAAAAAATGGCGCCCGTACTTGCTTGGCCACCAGTTCATTGTTTGCTCGGATCATAACAGTCTAAGGCATCTCTTGAAGCAGCGAATCTTAACTCCCGAGCAGCAAAAATGGATGAGCAAACTCATGGGTTATAACTTTACTATGGAGTACAAGAAGGGAACAGCGAATGGGGTAGCTGACGCCTTGTCACGCCAAATGGTGTTGGCAGCAGTGAGCATGTCTACCATTGGCAGTCCTTTATGGCAGGAGGCTTTGCAGCAGAACAGGGAGTCTGCCTCCTTATCCACAATCTGACATCAGCTGGAGGGTGTACAACCTGGTCCTCCTCACTACAGCTTGCATAATGGCTTGCTTCATTACAAGGGACGAGTGGTGTTACCTTCCGATAGCCACCTTATCCCCAAGGTGCTTGATTATTTCCATGCTTCAATATTGGGTGGTCATGTAGGAATTTTCTGAACTTTTAAACGGGTCAACGAACATTTTTACTGGCCAGGTATGCGTGATCACATCAAGCAAATGATAGCTGCTTGCGACACATGTAATCGTGTCAAATACTCCACTATGCGATCAGCGGGGCTGTTACAGCCTATTCCTTTGCCTAATTGTTTATGAGAAGAAGTTACTATTGACTTTATTGAGGGACTACCCAACTCTAAAGGGAAATTTGTCATTTTAGTGGTTGTGGATCGCCTCTCCAAATACGTGCACTTTTCAGCTTTGGGTCATCCTTATTTGGCTCTTGATGTTGCGAAGGTTTTTATTAATGATGTTGTTAAACTTCACGGCTTGCCAAAGTCACTCATTTTTGACCGTGATTCCATCTTTCTTAGTCACTTTTGGAAGGCTATATTTAAAGAGCAGGGGGTGAGGCTCAAGCATACCACAGCCTATCATCCACAATCTGATGGACAAACTGAGGTCACGAATCGCACCCTTGAGACGTATCTTCGTTGTTTCACTTTACAGCACCCTCGTCGTTGGCTTGATCTTCTGCCGTGGTCCAAATATTGGTACAATACTGCCTATCACACAGCTACCGGCATGTCTCCCTTCAAAGCTTTATATGGTTATACTCCTCCTACGATTCTAGTGTATGAGACTGGATCGACTAACATAGTCGATGTGGATGCGTGGCTGTCTACTCATGATCAAACCTTGCGTTTGCTGCGAGACAATCTGATACATGCCCAAAATCGGATGAAGCACATGGCCGATAAGCATCATATGGAATCAGAATTCCAGCCTAGTGATTAGGTATACCTCAAATTGCAACCTTTTCGACAAGTTTCGTCTAGGCCCCAGCATACTCACAAACTCTCTCCTCGATTTTATGGACCCTTCAAGGTTTTGGAACGGATTGGTGCTGTTGCTTATAAACTGGATCTGCCAGTTGGTTGCAAGATTCATCCCACTTTTCATGTGTCTCTATTGAAAAGGTGCCTGAGCGATTCTCCCTCAATGCCAACTCTTCCACCCACGGACCAATTTGATGAACTTACAATGGAGCTAGAGCAGGTGCTCGCTGAACGTCAAGTACTTCGCGGGTTGGATACCATTACGGAACTTTGCATCCGTTGGAAAGGGCTGACTGCCTCGGATGATACTTGGGAGGCTAAGAATCAAATCCGTTCTCTCTTCCCTCATTTCAACCTGGAGGACCAGGTTGGTTCTTACCTCGGCGGGAATGATATGACCAACGCCCATGCTGGAGGGACTGGGTCACAAGTAGGGGTTGAGGAGGAGCTACAGCAAGTGCGGGATGGAGAGCAAGTGCGGGATGGAGAGTTGCTTCAGCAAACAATTAATCAACGGTGCACACTTAGGCCACGTGGGCAACTTAGGCCGCGGGAGAGGTTGGACCTATGATGGAGGGCAGCTAACGACTTCTGCCAGGCCGTGCATGTTAGTTAGAAGGATCATGTCCTAGCATTGGCTGCATATAAAAGCATTGTCTGTTATTTTCTCTGTAGACAATTTTACACACTTTCTTGTATTCCAAGAATCCAAAAATGTTCCCTCCGATAAGAGGAACCCTTCTTGAATCGAATTAAGCAATCAGCGGGAATCGATTCAGATATGAATTACTCAGCATAAGCTATTTCATATCAATATGATTCCGTCACGACCAACGGCTCATGGGGCCCGGTGTGGAGGAGTTGGAGCTAGGGTCCACGTCGGCCTCATCCGCCAAGTGGATTTACGCGAAGTATTTGGATGCTTTCGATTGCTGGCTGTAGAGAATTTCCAAGGAGCTTGTAACAAGGGATGAGTTGGCGGCGGGGATGGAATCGGTGATCAAGGGACTCTTGTGTTGGGTTGGGATTTGGGAGCAGCCGGGGAACAATGAGTTGTTTATGCGGGGAGGGAGCAAGGGCGAGGGTGGGGAAAGAGGGCCAATGCTTGAGCTCGGCCGTGCCCGAATGAAGCGTTGATGACCGTATGAGGGGATGGGGTAGTGATGCCATCGCTGGGCCAGTGAGCAGGAGACGGTTGGTCCAAGGATTGGGTTTCGATATGAATGAACTTCTAGCAATGCCGTCGAAAAATGAGGATGTTGGCGATGATTTGAGAATCAGGCTGGCAAGTGCAGCTCAAGAATTCTCCAGATTGTGTTCAGTTGTGTGTGAGAGTGAGACTCCGACAACAACGATGGAAGGACTTGGGCATGGAGGTTGGAGTTCGAGTTTAGCTGCTGCTGCTCCATTGACTGGGGGTCGATAGCTTTCAGCAGCTAGATGTGGAGAGAAATGAGGTCAGAGGAAGTGTGCTTGTAGTGGGCAAGAGTGCAATCGCATCCACAGCAGTCAAATGGTGATGTTAATGAGGAGGAGGACGACGATGATAAAGTGGTAGCGTTGGGCTCGCATTTTGTGAGTGTGGAATTCAATTCATTAAGGGTGTGTTTGATAACAACAAAAAGTTGTCAATTTAAAACTTTTCAATCTAAAACTTTTTGCTCTCCACAATTACCTTATTTTTTAATTATTTTTTCATATTTTTCTATACAACTACCCTACTTTTCAATCATTTCTACACAACTACCAACACAACAAACCTATCTATTTCAACTTTATCCTATTTATTCCTTATCATTACCCCTATCATATCACATCATTTAACAACTTCTCATCTCTACAATTTTTCATCAAAATTTTTATCCATTCCCAAACACACCCTAAAAAGGAACAGGGAGCGAGAATGTCTCAATTTATTTATTATATTTAACCTCATTTATTTAGTTAAAAGATCAAATTTTATCCAAATCAAGTTCGGATATGGGGCATTAATCAGAAAGAGTATATGTATGAGCCACATTTTCTCATAAGTATGTATATTCGTTTGTAAATTATAAAAAAACGCATAAATCTATTTACACACATATTAGAATATAATGCTACTTTTTAAAATTATTTATTTGCATAGAATGATATTTTAAATCGTTTAGATGTTAAAAATACTACTTTAAAATTAATATTTTAGTCTTAAACTATTTTGTTACGTTGATTTTATATATTTATAAATGAAACCCATATATAGTGACACTAGACGAATGAAAGAATTTCCATGATAATATAAATGATGTTAAATATAATGGGCGAAGTAGATTTCTATCAATTATTAAGAAGTTAAATACGAAGAGGATTACATAGAAAAAGGATTTCATAGAGGCCAACCCTTAGTGTTCACACACACACACATATATATGAGAAATATTTCTTTGCAATCAACTACATTGTATGTTATTGTGCAGTTGTCTCAAAATGGGTTTCACATGATCATAAAATTATAATATACTCCGCCCATTTTATTTATAATTATGTATTCTATTGTCCTACTAATATCATCCCAATTGGATATGTGTATAGACTTCCCATTTGAAAATGGTACAAATTTAACATAATAAAATAGTTTGATATAAATAACAACTTTAAAGTTATATTTTCAACATGTAACTATTTTCTATAAATTATATATGGATAAATGATTGTATAAAATATCAATACATTGAAGTACATGTGAAGCTCATTTTAGGCTAAACTCACTGTAAATTATGGTGCGGGCAAATACATAGGGACATATCTCTATATATATGTACCACTTCTATGTAACCGGGTTTTATAGAAGTGATTCCATGTAACCCTATTTATTTTTTAGATTTTGATATTTGAATGAAAACCAAACTCATTCATTATATTTAACATCATTTGTTTAGTTATAAGACCAAGTTGCATTCAAATCTAATATGTGCATGGACCACATTTGCTTAAAAATAGATACATCCATATGTAAGCTATGAAAAATACTTAGATCTATTGACACATGTATTAGAATGTAATAATACTTTATAGAATAATTTATCCATGTAGTAGTGATATTTAAGATGTTGAAAAAATACTTTAAAAGTAATATTTTAGTATTGAATTTATTATATTGATTTTACTTATTTATAGATGAGACCCATATAAATTGAAATTAAAAAAATAAAAGAATTTTCAATATACTATAAATGATTCTAAATGCAATGGGTAAAGTGAATTTTCCATCAACCATCAAGTAAAAATGGAGGAAGTTACATAAAAAGGGATTTCATAGAAACGGGACAGTATATGATATATGATATAAAAATTGTAACTAGCTCAATGGTAGCGTTTGGCTTGGAATTTATTTTCACCCCGACATTTCCTTTTGGCTTTGAATTGTTGCTTTGCAATAGCAACATTTGATGAATGGATGCTGAATGGAGCAGATTGCAAGTGGGGGTGCAACTTAGGTAAGGTACCCACCTACCCAACCCTAATTTGGGTAGGTGGGGTATAAAATATTACCTACGGGTATGGATAGGGTCCAAATTATTATTCACCCATCAAATAGGGTACAGAGAGGGTAGATACGTTGGGTATCCGGAACCGACCCGTATGGGTATAATTATATATATGTGTATGATATATATTATATAGTATGTGTTATTTTTTATTTGTAACGTCTTGTGTACACACACATTTTAATTAATTTTGTGCCTAGCTTGTGGAGTTGTGCATTATAATGTAAGAACTAGTTGGATTTTTATGTATTGACTTTCGAAAGTTTTTTATAAATAAATTTATGAATAATGAGTGGGTTGTGATAGTTTGTAGTTTATATTTTTATATAATAATGTAGACATTAACATATGTACTTGTGTTCTTAAAATATAAATGAGTATTTCTTTATATTATTTAAAATAACATAAATATTTTTTTAAAAATATTATGTTTGAGTATTAAAGGAAGCGATTTGGAACCGAAACAAACAGAACCAACAAATGGGTAAGGTAGGGTAGGCTTTTTGCAAATAGGGTACGAGTAAGGTAGACCACTACCCGAACTGAACCGACCCGACTTACACCCATAATTGCAAGTGCGACTATTTGTAGGTTATAAAGGTGAGTACAAACGAGATACAGCGATCCAATCCAATCTCTTATCTGTCATGTCTAGTTCAAGCATCTGCTCTTGTTTGTCTCCTTTTAGACTTCCTTATCTTCTTGAAGACATTTAAGTTCCTTGTCTATGTTCAAACTTCAAACATTTTATTAGTCTGTCTTGGTTTAAACAAACATTTTATTAGCCAGTCTTGGTTTAAACAAACATTTTATTAGTCATTGTTTTTACAAGTTTGTTACCACAAGAGATTTGTATTCTTAAATGTTCGTATGCCTAGAAGAAAAGTCGTTTCCTGTTCTAGTTCATATTTCACTTTTATATCCTAAAGATAACTACAAATCATCTTAAAGTAGTAGAGAGAGTGACAAAATTCTCTTAAGAAAAGTAAAGTTGTAACATGCCTAAAGTGGAACTTAATTTGATATTTACTTTTAATACTTTCCTTGTTTTTTCTCTTTTCCCTCATAATTGCCCCAATAATCTTTAAGGCAATTTTGTTAGTTTCCTTTTTTTTTAATTTCTCAAGTGGTCCCCCAATCCATCCCACTTATAAAGCCTAACATTCCATGGTCAAGCTGCTACATCAGTACTAATTTTAATAGATGACAACAACAGTGTTATATCTTCTTAACACAATTTGGAGTTGTTTACATTCTTACCACCTTGAGATTTGAAGACAAAAGGAGACGATGTAAGAAGAACCTAGAAGAATAAGTAGGATATGGATAGTTACATCTACAAAGGCCATATCAGCACATCAAGATCATCATCATGGAATTATTGTCCAATTCATTATGTGCACCGGAAGCTACAATAGATAATAAAATTTGGAATACTCTTCGGCATAAACACAACACTGATAAAGTGAACCCAAAAAAATTTTTAGTAAGTGATTATTTTAGTACATTATGTTTGAAGACAAGTTCATGAGACCTAGTATATCGCCAATAAGTTAGAGTTATAGGGCAGTAAGATTGATAAGTCGATTGTTATTTATATCAATATTATAAAATTGTCATGGCTAGAAAAATCATTACAAAAATTTAAAACAAAATAAAAGAATCTATGAATTTAGATGATCTTGCTCTCAATTTTTATCTTAGAGAAAATTTCGAAAAATGTGACAAAAAGAGCAAGGTTAATCTAAGGCTAATTTGGCTGAAACTCATAGTCAGGTGATAGCTAGCAATAATTGCCCATTTCAAACAAACCATCATTAAGAAGTGTAAGAGACCTTGATATTATTGTAGGAAATGGGTCATTTGAAGGATGAGTGTTAACATCTCAAAACAAAATTTACAATTTTATAAAATCATTATATGATTTGAAACAAACACCAAAGCATTAATATTGTCGAGTTGTGTTATTAAATGACTTTAAATTAAATAAATCAAGTGAATGTGATTATAGTAGATTTATTTACAAGGTGATTATAGTATCTTTACTATTAATAGATGTGTTATCATTTGTCTATATATAATAACAATGCTCCTTTTTAGTATCGAACTTAAGGGTATTGTACAGACAAAAATTTTCTATTAGTAAACTTTGATACGAAAGATATAGGCAGTGCTAATGTTATCCTTAGTATCAAAATTCTAAGAGATAGCCATGTACTTTCTTGTTTTCTCACTCTGATTATATTGAAAAATATTCAAGCAGTTTAGCCATTTCGATGCTGATGTTGCCTTAACTCTTTTCGATTCTAGTGTTGACATATGTAAAAATGTTGATAGATTTGTAGCTTGACTTGAGTATGCTAGAGAAATTGAAAGTTTAATATATGTCATCTACTCTACTAGACTAAATATTGCTTTCACTGTAAATGTATTGTGCACATTTACTACAAATATCAACTCTCCTCTTAGATCGAGCGAGTAATCAAGACTCATAGCCAAAAAAAAAAAGCTAATAATCAAGACCAACAATCCCAACTTTCTGCATACAAGCTTAATAATAAAATATTTAAATGAAAATATTCAATTTAGGAGTCGTGTTAACAAGAAAAACGCATGCATAAAAACTTAGTTTCTAATATTTTCATATGTATACGCCTCGTCTTCACTTTAATATGCATGATCTTATGTTAATAAAATATAATTTTAAAAGCTTTTTAATTGATTAAATTAATCTTAAGATATGAAATTTATATTAAACAATAAAAAAATAATATTCTTACTAGGGATTTTTGCATTATTACCTGCATAGTTTGGGCAAAATTATAAATGTATTTACAACTTTTTGTGAAGTTACATACACACCTGCATGTTTCCAGCTAGCTTAGACGTTAAAATATCGAAGATTGAGATGTGGTTGCTGGATTGACATAGCTACTTGATCGGAGAAGGTGAAAATGATGGGGACGACGGCTTGGATTATCAACAGTCCCCTTAGCTTAATTGATCAGCTGCTGGCAACTATGGCTGGTCGTGGAGAAAATAATGTCAGTAGCCACGGCTGATGGTGTGGAAGAAAATGGATCAGTATCGTGCTCCAGCAGCACAGAAAATTTCGTGCATCATCGCATCTCCCATAGGCATTTCCATCTCTTTTTTTTTTTTTTAAGGAAAAATATAGCTACCATGTACATGAAAAGATGACATGTTTGAATCAAAACCAGATGGGTATCGATACAAGGACCTTTTTCGTTATGAATACCCTTCAAGTTATGAATTATATAGTAACATGATCGCTAAGTAACATTACTTTAAATCAATAATATTTAATTAATATCTAGATACCTGTGATTCAATATGCAAATTTTACAATATATTCTATTTGGTTAGTCTTGAATATTTTTAATAAGACATTATATTTTATACTAATTCTAAACATGTGTCTAGTCAAGTAGTTGAACAACCCCTAAACCCACACCAATTTACTTTTGAAATTGAGTTAGTTAAATTTTAGTTATGAAATCTATTTTTTTCAATTGCTTAACCTAAATTATAAATTAGGTCAATTCAATCATATTGGAGTTGAAATAAACAATATTTAAAAGATTACATTGCTAATTGAATTATTGTGTGTTATTTGCAAAAATAACCCTTTAAAAATTGCCTAATTATATAATTAACCTTACAATGTTGATATTTGCAAAAATAACCTTCAATTTTTTTGTCTCATCTTATGTACGGATGGCCTTGGCAAATGACGTGAGGAACACGAAGCTTCTCAAGTGAATGGGTTTTACTGTCGTCTTTTGCCCACCAAAAGATCACTGATTCTGTTCTCTTGAGCATGCCAATTAGGGGTACAACTTGGTCCGGGTACCCGTGGGTCGACCCGCTGGGTACCCTAAATAGGGTAGGTTCGGTTCCTCGAGTAAAATACCCGGTCCATTTCGGGTAAGGGTCGGTTCCGGTCATGGGTACCCGGAACCGACCCGGATTTCATATTATATATATATATTATAATACATAACCTAAATACCTAATTTCTTCCCCGGTTCCCCCATCATCCCTACTGACGAGTATTCCCCATCATCCTTAGCGCCTTTAGGATACCCTTAGAGGGGACGGGCGAACGGCGAAGACCTTTGCTTCCCAACCACCACATCCGGCTGTCAAAGGTGGATCTGCTGGTGGCGGAGAGGTCGGCGCTCGTGCCATGTCTTATTTGCTTAGCGTCAGATCAACCGAGCAGGGGAAAAATGCGATAAGTAGATACATCAGATCGAGTGTTATCAGATAAACCATCTGGTGAAAAGGGAGTGGGAGTGGGGTATCGATCGGTTGGCTACTTGACGCTGACCTTGCTTCATCTCTCGCGTATGGAAAGCTCTGGAAATTGGTTTCGCCCGAAGCATCGGGGGTAGGGATTTTGTTCTTATCGCTCCGGGTTCCAATCTATATGACCTCCGGGCGGTACAAAGTACAATTTCTTCCCCCATCATCTCCTCAAACGACGAAAGGAGCAGCTCCACGTCGGTGCTGAGAAGGGGAAAAAACACAACGAAGAACGGAAGAAGAGCTGAAGACAACGAAGAGATGACTGTTGCAGGCTGTCGATTGCTGCTAGTTATTCTTCCTCTTCTCTGTTCGTTATTCTTCCTCTTCTCTGTTTGAATCTTCTTCTTTCTATTTTTTCCTTTTTTTTCTCTGTTTGGTTTTTCTTCTTCCTATTTCTTTCTTTTCATCTGCGGCAACTTCTACGTGTCCTATTTTTACATTTTTTATGTTGGTTGCTGGTAGCCCTGCACGTCCTTGCTGCTTTCCTAATTCATCAAACGAATTAAAATGATATTGTTACAATGAATTGTTGCTGAAATTATACATGCTGTTTTGAATTATTGCTGAAATTATAAGCTACTGTTAATTGTTGCTGAAATTATATATGCTATCGTCAATTGTTGCTGAAAATATATGCTAGTGTGAATTCATTGAATTGTGCTGAAATTATGCATGCTACTGTGAGTTGTTGCTGAAATTTTATAACTGCATGGTGGTTGCTGAAATTTTATAACTGCGTGGTGGTTGCTAAAATTTCATAACTGATTTTATACAATGGTGGTTGCTGAAATTTCATAACTGCTGAAATTAGCAGTTCTTCGTTAGTGATGTCTTTTTTCAAAACTGCATGGTTTTTCTTGTCTTTCAAAACCATCATTGTATGTGTGATTTATATGCTAGAAAAGGAAGATTCCCATTTGGTAGTCTACATCTATATCCCCACTAAAGGTGCTTTTTCGCAGGCAATGTATAAATTGAATTTTTTTATACAGGTTGAAGCTGCAAATAAATCGTGTTCTAGGAACCGATTTTGGAACTGAACCGGAACTGACCCGCTCTTGAGAAAATTGGGTAGGGTAGGCTCCGGACCGACCCTGTCTAAAATAAGGTAGGGTAGAGGTTTTGCCAAAATGGGTAAGGGTAGGTTCCACCTGTACCCGGACCTACCCGACCCAAGTTGCACCCCTAATGCCAATTGCATTCTTAGAGGAACTAGAGAAGAAAGGCCCGGGGATTTTAAACTCAAGGCAATCTTGACATACGTAAAAATAAGACATGCATACATATATTTTACAAAAGGATCCTAAAAAATTTAAAGACCTTAAGAAATTCTTTGCCTCAATTGTGGCAGATGGGATTGGCTCATCATCAATAGGATTTTAGAGATGCAGCGTGCGATTTTCATGAGTGCTTTGGATTTTTGCGATATTTGGAAATCGCACCCAAATCAAATTGGATTAATTTTACAAATTGATAAAAGTAAGGAGCCAAACGAATTGATAGAATGGTGTAGCTTGGCCTCTATTTTTAAGTGTTTAGCTCTGAAAAATGGACGCCACTGCCCAAGATGATATTTCAAAATTACAAAGTGTAAATGGCTTTTTAGGTGGCTAGTTATTCGGGGCCGCACGTGCGAGCTTCAAATGCCAGATGTTAGCGAGAGGCGTTTGAAACTTTGAACGCGCGTGTCCATTCATATATTGAACAACCATATCTCAGCCATCCACCCCATCTATGCTAAGTGAATAGTTCACATGATTCTGTTTACGTCGCGTCGCCACTTTGTGCCTGAAGCTCTCGTAGTGTGTGTGAACTTTCAGGTTTAAAATGCGATTATACAAATTTAGAATAAGGTTTAAGATGCAATGATATTCTAGATATTTCATATGATTCAACAGTTATTCTTAACACACTAAAGATTATGTGTTTAAATTGCAAAGAAACCAAATAATGTAGAATTTAAAATGGTATTAGCTGATCTGCAGCTTCATAATGTCATTGTGGAAAGTGTTTATCTTACCCTCATTAAGTTGATCAATTGCAGGAGCCCCATTTGTCTCGTACTTAGGATATTTAGTTGACAAGATAACATTGCTCATTCCTACTTTTGTATCTTGCCTTTTTCCTCATGTCCTGCGATCTAGGTACTCAAAGGCTTATGATCTTGTAGAATTTGCTTTAAGAAGCACCAATTGTATTCATGTTTGGTGGAATAACTCACCCAGTTGTATTTCTAACTATTTATGTAAAGACTGACCATCTTTTATTGACATCTATCTAGATCTAACTCCATTGTCTTCTTAACTCGAGAAAACTATAGAGCGATCCTAAAGTTCAGCCGTTTAGACCTTTTATTAAAAATTGCTATTGGCTGAACTTCAGTGTATAAAATATAAATATGTATAATTAGATGGTTTAAATTACAAATTACCCACGAGATTGGATTTTGAGCAACAGCCGTTGCAGGAAAAGATTGATTTGTGATTATAACAACGATTTGCTCGCCAAGGTTGCAATTTTCCAAGCGGTGATCAAAGATGAGGGATCGAAATGGTGATACGGTGCTGTTGGACGGGTACAATCTGCCATCGAGTGGTTGTTGACAGTGAGCTCTATAGATGGCAGCCATGTCCGCTGGTATGAGAAGAAGATCTATTATTGTAATAATTAGGAAAAATTTTATGAGTTGACTATTCAACTGATGATGTGTCCACTGACGTGGCATCCTGACCATTGACCATATGACCAAGCAATGGGCCAGGAATAAGTGGAAGGTTATTGGGCTAGACCCAAATAAGCCCACTTAGAATGATGGGTTGAGTTATATAAAATATCGCGAGTATTTAACTCAACGACCCAATGTGCTTAAGTGGTTAAGGTGTTGGTCTTTGGTAGAGGAGGTCTCGAGTTCGAATCCCATGAGTGTATAAATGATGTATTTTGCCTTTTTGGGCTCTGTGAGCCTCACCAGTTTGAAATTCGAATTTAAAATTTGATTTAAGATTAGATTGCGATCAGGGATCTTGAAATTAGAATTTGAAGTGGATTTCAGATCGGATTGCGATCGGTAAACTTGAAATTCAAATTTGAATTGAAATCGGATTTCGAGCGGAAAATCCTCCGGTGAATCCTCCGGTGAGTTATAAATAAATGAGTTGGGGTACTCGATGGATATACCAGAGGAAAGAGGAGGAACGCTGCCGCAGGAGAAAGGAAAAGGCCGATCCAACCCGTTCAAGCAATCCATTTCATTTTCTTCTTTAAGGTAAGAGGGATTTTGCCTTTTTAGCCTTTAATTATGGCGTGATTTAATGAGGATTTATCACATAATTATTTAGTAGTTTTACTAATATGTGATTTTTTTAGCCATTAATCATGCTGGGATGATATGAGATATTATATGCTTAATTGTAGCGGAATGGATGCCACATAATTATTTGAGAAATGTATTATTTACATTAAATTAATTATGTGAGGATTTATCAATAATTTTGAGGATGTATAACATAAAGGTAATTTTGGGCAAGATGGAAAGCATAATGGCATAATTATAATTTATTTTGAGTAAAATAAATTAATGAGTAAAATTATGTACGTTATATTATGCTTGGATGGCCTAAAATTAAATATGTTAGCCAAATTATTGATGAGATGAATTTTTAATGCATTTTAATGCATTTAAGATGTTTAAAGGAGATATATATACGAAAATAATATTAAAATGTTATTATATATATCTTGTATAAATGGACAGATGGAAAAAAATGGATGTTACTGCCTATTTTCGAGTTTTTGGATATTTTACAAATATGCCTAATGGTTTTTCTGAAAACCATAAGCTGTCAAGGAGTTTCTGTAAAATCAGAAGACAGTAGGGGAATCTGTAAATTTTCAGAAGGTGGTATGGGCTTCAGAGAGTGGGCTGGATCCGAGCTGAGCCCAGCTGCGGACGAGCCCAACTGTTGCGATGGGCCTCAGAAGGAGGATCCAGTGGGTCAACCCATAGCTTAAGCCCAGAGATGATATCCAGGTAGAAGCCCAGGCAGTAAAGCCCAGAGCGCAGCCCACCAGGAAGCCCAGTCGGGCAAGAGTCGCCGGCGGCGAGCCCAAGTCGCCGGCGGCGAGGGACACGTGGCACCGTTTGGTGCGTCCATCTTCAAATTGATGTAAATTGAGCTCTAGAGGTCCGATTTGAGTGATGCAGGGGTCATTTCCTATGGATTTGGACCTTCTGAGTTCAATGGAAGGGCTAGATTAGCCAAATGATGCCTAGAAGTTTGAGTTTTGGGGATAGAGGAGTATCTTAAAGGATTTAAGGTCTTAAATCCTTAGGGTAGTCCCCAAATTTTAAGTTGAGTACTTCTAGGAAGAGATGATGACATATAAGATATTTTAAAGGCTCTAAAAGTTGAGCAATTGAGTGAAGATGATGTGTTCTTATGATTTTAATTGCAGGGCATAATCCTACTTACTAAGTTCTTGTGAACTTACCCCTTTTTCCTTTGACTCTCAGATGATCCCGTGGATGGTGGCCAATGAGATGGTGGTGGCGTGCTAATGAATAAATCTTTTTATTTATTTCTTTCTATGTAATGAGTGGCTTGACTTGGATGTAAAGAATTTATTGAAGTGGGCATGTTTGTAATAACTCTATGGACTTGGATGTAATAATGCAAGTTTATTTCTTACCTAAATGAGATGGTTTAATCGTCGCGTGGAAAGATCCTGGAGTTTTAAAATGACTTGGACCGAAAATTTAGGTAAAAACATTGATTTTTAGTTCAGGCCGTTACAATTATGGTGCATATGTGGTGCGCTAGAGCTTGTCCACGTGCAATTCATCCTTATAATCTGCACTATTAATTCTTTCATCAATTATTTTGGATTTGTTCACGTATGGCCCAACACCCATTTAACTCTCTTTTCTCTCTTTTTTACCATCATGTTAGCCCATTTCATTTTCCTCTCCTTATTTTTTTCCTTTGAGTGTGTTCTCGGAGTCCTTGGCACTAAAGGTTAAAATAAGAATTAGTTGGCATTCTTTATTTTAAAAAAGAATAAATAAGAATTAGTGTAGGTTTTCAAATAAAAATATGCACAGTTCAATTAAGATATGGTAGATTCTATGACCTACCCAAGTTACTTATATATAATCAATAGATTTTTAAAAAATTATTATACATAAAAGGTATAAAATATATCTTTTAAAAATATAGAAAATTGCTTAGTATATCTACTATTTAGTAAATTTTAGAAATATATTTTAAAATTTTATTACAATTATATTAATTATTAGTTTTTAAGTAAGATATATATTAAAATTAAAATTTTCAAATATATAATTTGAAACCATTTAATGGACTGATTTGGAACTATAATTGAAATCAACCTAATCTTTTAAGAATGGGGTAAGGTGAACTTGGAATCGGCTCAATCTAAAATAATACCGGTAAGAGATTTTGAAAATAAAATAAAAGTAAGATCGATCTCAAATTGGACTTATCTAACCCAAGTTGCACCCTTAGACTTTTCAAATTTACAGAAGTTCCTTTGTTAGCGGAGTTTGATAAAGAGGTCATTTATGCACATAAAGAAAAGTTTGAAGATTATTTATATGAATATTAAAATTACGAGGTCAAAAATATAATTAGGAAAATTTAAAAGATTATTTTTGCAAAGGACTCAATCATCGCTCAAGAAGAAAACTATATCATGTTTGTTGCAATTCCATCAAAACATCAGTGCACCCATAAAAATTGGCAGAAAGAATCAATACCTTTTGATCGGGGCCCACTGAGAGTAGCAGGGTCCAGTCAGAGCATGCACTCAAACAACCGAACGAGGCTTCTTGGAATATTCTCCGATTATTCCACTCAGCTTTAGCCTAATTTCGCAATTCACCCCGTCTAACTGCTTATATTTCACATTAACTCCTACGGTTTTCTTCCGTATTTGATCCGTGTCACTGACGTTGAGGAAATACAATTGGAGTAGAATGAGGGCAGAATCCTCCCTCCCTCCCTCCCTCCCTCCCTCCCTCCTTTGCAAATGCAGCATGAATTTAAAAGGGGAATAAGGAAATTAAAAAAAAGAAAAAAAGAAATAGATTTTCTTGCACGTCAGGTCATTCGAGAATCAGAATCGAATTCGACCATGGCTCTCGTTGTAGACTTGTAGGCAGTGAATTCCAGGTGCCATACATTGCGCACAGGCATGTTGGAAATGGAATATTCTCTCACCCTCTCTTTCTTTTACTTAGCTGGGACGAAATTTTCTTTTACTTAGCCGGGACGAAATTGCAAGTTTATTACTTCGTTTTACCAAATTACAAAATATCCTTGGATGTTTTGGTGAAATTGTTACGTGTCCCTGCTAGAAAATGCCGCGTAAGTAATAAATTGATTGTTGTTATTTATTAAAATATTTACTTTTATGATATATTTACCATTTAAAATTTTTTTACAAACAATGGCAACACCAATTATGCTTTTAAATTAGGGCATCATTTCTATGTAACCTTGTTACACAGAAGTGATATCATGTGACCCTTTCCATTTTATGGTGTATATAATTGATATAAAATTTAATTCATTCATTACATTTAACATCATTTTTTAGCTAGGAGATTGGGTTTCATGCAAATCAAATATATCCATTAACCGCATGTACTCAAAAATAGATATATTTATGTGTATATCGAGTAAAATGCTTAAATTCATTCATATATATATATATTAAAATATAATAATACTTTATAGAGTTATTTATCTATATAGTGACGATATTTTAAATGGTTAAAATACCACCTAAAAATTAAATTTTAATATTAAATTATTTTATCATATTGATTCATATATTTAGAAATGAAACTCATTTACTGTGATATTAAACAAATAAGAGAGTATTTATAATAATATAAATGATGCTGAATGTTATAGATGAAGTGGTGTTTCATTAACCATCAATATATTAAAAATGAAGGGATCTATGCAGAAGAGAGGTTTCATAAAAGTGAAGAGTATTAAATTATGAATTTTATTACAGTATGTGCTAGTAGAAGTTGTTTTTTTCATTTAATGAATAATATTAACAACAATTCATGAAATCTTAATGAAAAAACATGCTTGCAATTTTATTTAAATGCTGTAAAATATTTTATAATTTTGTGGAATTAAAAGACATGCCTATTATTTCACCCAAACTATAGATACTAGATACCGGCATAAAAATCTCTTCATTTAAACCTTTTTTTTTATTGATGTATATTTACATCACATTTCAACTAGTATTACAATTAAGCTTTGGGATGATTCTTAAAAATTTTCATAGGAATGTTATAAGCTCTCAAATATCAACAAAGGAAACTATAACTCTCAAATATCAATCTAGTCGATCCAATCGAGATTCGAATTAAGTCTAATCCTAACAGAGATGTTGTATCTGATTATTTGCGTTAGCCGCGGTTGATTCTTACACTTAAAACTTGACTTTAAGTAAATATTTTGCTTTTGGGTTGGGTTTTCTTTGTGGTCATGGCTATTTTTGATTTGACTTTGAGCTAAAATTCGGGTCAAATTTTGGGATCAATTTTGAATTTTGTGTTGAGCTTTGAACTTTATGTTATTTTGATTTTTAACTATAACTATTTCATATTTTAAATAATACATTATATTATCAGAATTAATAAACTAAAACACTATATATTTAAAGTAATTATAACTTTGACTGATAAAAAATGTAAATAATGATGATTAGAAGTAGAGGAAATAAAGATAAAACAGATAAAATTGTTGTATGAAAAACGTGAAAAAAGATTCAATTTAAAAAATGATAAAAAGTAAAATAGTTAGATAGTTAATAAGTTATATCATATATAAGATAGAGCAATAAATTTTTTTTTTACCTTATGAAGCTTATGTTAGCCATAAGATTCCATCAAAAATCAAAATTTTTCATGAGATGTTGACTTTTATTGAGGTATTTAGCAAACAAAGTTTATAAACACCGTGCTTTTGCGAAATCCATAGACACAGGGGAAGTGACCGGAAGTCATAAAAAAAAAAAAAAAAAGTATAAGGAGGTCATGGAAAATAATATTAATTAGCCAACTGCGTTATATCTTAGTTGGTAGTGGCTAGTGATGATGAGGTTGTAGGTTTGACCCTGAGGGCGCGAAACTTCATTTTTGCTGTTAGCAGGGATTGTTATATAGATTCTCTCTATAGTGGGGTATTTACAAAATATTTCTTCCACAGGCTGTGAAAGAGTTGATTGGAAAATAATATTAATTACAAAATCATCTGATTAGAGGTTATAACTGGCATAACCTATGAGTTGGTGGGTGGGAACGTGGGAAGCGACAGTGAGAATTGAGAGCGATAGCGAAAGCGAGTTCGGGCTATAAATGCAAGAGTCTAGGTAAATGATAATGTTCTGAAATCAACAGAAGCAAGAATTTCACAATCCCAAATCTGCTGCATTGCAAACGCATCAAAGCGGTCGAGTTGGGAGCGCTGGTCAGTCTCCTTCAAAGTCCAGGGTTTTCGTTTTCCAATTAGCTTGGAGCAATGAGCAATCCCAATTCAGGTACAGTCCCACTCCTCTTGGTCTACTGTTTGGTTTGAACGAAGTAGAACAGGCGAGTTGAATATAGCTGGCGGTTTTGCTGTGATTGGTGTGGTGTGTTGAAAAATGAATACTGGTTGCGATGTTGTGTGAAAAGAGCGTGGATGTTTTCTGCAGAATTTCATGGAGTCCATACTGTAGGTCTATCCACTGTTTCAAGATAGAAATGGTCAATAAGGTTGTGAGCCAAATGAAGTTTTCAATCCATGGCTTATAAAGAGCAATTACGCTATCTAAATCCATATGAAATAAGACGGGTTGACAGGACCCAGAATCAGAGAATAGAAGCACAAGGAGATTGTCTTAACAAACTACTTCATGCATTTTAGGCGCTTGATAAAAAAAAGTCATGAACAGGGAGTAGGTTTTACAAGTGAAAAATTTTCAAGGTTAAGGTTTCTGAATGAGGACCTGAACATGGAGATCCTGCAGAGCATGGTTGGGGAGCCATCAAGACAGGTGACAAATTTATAAGAATGATATGGGGTTCCTCGAGGTTTGGAAATTGGAATGTGATAGATTACATTTCTTTTCTGTTTTCAAGTTAGAGTACGATGCCATATTCATCTCATGTGATTGCGAGACCATCCTTAGTGTCCGTTCTTATGTTCACTCTTCACTTTCTCCTTTCAACAAAAAAATTGTTTTCAAAGGGTGTGTTTGGGAAATATTAAAACTTTCAGATGAAAAGTTTTTTGGTGTAAATTTTTTGAAATTGGAGAGAATAATGTGATATGATATGAGGTAATAACTAATGATAAGGAGTGAAGAGAATAAATTTAAAATAAATAGAGTAGTTGTATGAATAGCTGTGTAGAAATAACTGAAAAGTAGGGTAATTGTATCGGAAGATGTAAAAAGTAATTAAAAAATAGTGTATCTGTATAGTAAAAAGTTTTAAATTGAAAAATTTTTGTTCGACAATTTTTATGTGAAGCCAAACATGCTCAAAGTAACAAGTTAGCTAGGAAGTGATCCGGGTAAAGAGCAATAGGCTCACGTCACATGTACTTCTAGTTGCATCTAGCTTATAAAGGATCCTCGTTGTGAGGATTAACTACCTAATAAGTTGAAACCTTGAGTCGTTGGTATTTACAATTAACTCACTCCTTGTCTCGTCTCTTTCTTTTCTAATGAGTAGATGACTATCCCATGCAACTCAGTCCTAGCATATTTCATATCCAGAATGGTGAAAAATATATAAAATGACTGTCTCCATCTCTTTTGACTTTTTTCTTTTCTTTTTCAAAGGGCTAAATGCGAACGTATGTGATTTTAAAACATCATTTATCTTTGATTGAGGTCTTGGGCAAAACTTGACCTGAATTTTAGTCAATCTGTAAGTGGTTTATATAGTATGTGCAGATAAATTTAAGTAATATATTTTTATTTTAATATTTATATCTTTTAAAATATTTTTGTCTTAAGATTTGGGAACGATATTTAATAGATTTTAAAAATCATGAATAATTATTTCGATGAAGAAAAGTGATAGTTGAATTGAATGTTTATAATAAATACAGTAATTCATTGTTATATTCTTATATTTATGTTAGCATGATATCTTTTTTACTAAAATTTATCATATAACTATACATTATTCCAAAGAATTAGGAACTTAATTAAATTAATACACATTCATTTATATCTATATATTTGTTTTGTCATAATATCATTTAAACTAACTTTTATCATATGCTTATACATTATTGAAAAGAATTTGGAGTTTATTTAAATTTTATTAAATTATTAAAGCAATCAAATCCAATTTTTTATTAGTTTTAGAAGCTAAATTAAAAATTTTAGAATAATGTTAGGATCAAAGTTAGAATAAATTCTTAAAAAAGCAGGTTTAGCTTGCTATCTCTTAGGACTTGAGTTCATTCCCCTAGCATCAACTTGCATCACACAATGGGAGAATTCTGATGTCCCACATCAGTAACTTCTGAATCTGCTCCATTGAGAAAACCATGTAACTTTACATATCGAATCTGCTTCTTGGAGAAAGGAATGTGACTCTAGATATCTACTGAAATTGATCGTCTACCTTGGCCTTCAGTGGCAAGGAAGCATGAGAAGGGAAAAAAAAAAAAAAAGAGTGAAAAATCTTATTTGGAGTTCATTATAAGAGAAAACTGTAGTGTTTTTTTTTTTAAAAATTTTTTTTTTGAGAATTTGAATTTCTATTTTATTTATGGACATGAATAAGATCAATATCAATGATTGTTTAGATAATCTCTTTTTCTTTTTTTCCCCCTGTAAATGTGATGAATTCAGATGCTCTGGACAAATATCTCGATGTTGCCATTGAAGCTGCAAAAAGTGCTGGAGAGGTAGCTATAGAAAAATAACAGCTAATTTAGTTTTAATATTTCAGTATCTTATCTGGATTTTCTATTTTGATTTCTGTTTCAGATTATTCAGAAAGGTTTTCACGAAAAGAAGCAGATTGAGCACAAGGGCCTGGTAATTTCCTCATGATCATAAGTCATTCAATCTAACACAAAACAATCTATTTATAGAAAAAAATGAAATATGTAAAACCCTACATAAATCCAATAAAATACTAAGAAGTTGATCTATGTTTCAATCCAAATCCCAAATTAAATATTAAAAAAATTCAAAACATCAAATAATATTTCTAAAAGCAAAATAAATGCTAATAGTGCATCAGTCTCTGCACAATTCGAATGGACAAGTCAATGTTAACTGGTAGAACATTCCCATCAAGCACTTTAATTCATGTTAATTTAAAATTAGGGTCAATTCCAAGTATACCCACTACTTCTACTCCTAATTCGAATTACACCAAGTTTGAAAACTTCCATCCATAACACTAAATGTGTTGTTAATCCCATTTATACTCATTCTATCACAGATAGAGGTGCAACTTGGGGTCAAGTAGGTCTGAGTAAGGGTCGACTTTACCCTTACTCTATTTTTAAAAACTCTCATCCTACCATATTTTAGACAAGGTCGGTTCCGGGCCTACCTTACCATATTTTTTTCAAGGGATGGTTGGTTCTGATCCTAGTTCCAAATTGGTTCCACTAAAAAATATTCATAAACATGCCGCATATGCCAAAACTTGTCCAAGTCAGCAACTATCACATTCTTTCCATCCACAAGATCTGTCCAAACAGTTTGTCTAAACATGCATATACATGCTGATATAAGCATATACCGTTAACATTCATGATAAATAGAAAATCACTTAAACTAGAACATCTATATAAAGTATAAACATGCTGATTGTGGTTGCGGCCAATTCAAAAACGAAAAATGTAACGTTATAACATATTAATCAACACATAAAATCATTTAAACTATAAATATAATACAAATTTATAAGAGATTATTTTACCTTAGGCACTCAATAGATTCGGAAAAAATCAGAGCAACAAAAAATTGATCTTACGAACTCGGTAGCTTTGTGAGAATTGAGAAGGCGAGAAGTGACAGCTTTCAAGCTTCTCAATAGTCTGTAATTGGTCAGTGGTGATGGAAATAGGATAACTGACTGGAAAGAGGAATAAGATGATAAGAGTAAGGAGAAGGGATGGAAATAGGAGACAGAGTTGAGAGCCAAGATGAAATTGGTAGAAATGGGAAAAATGAGATGGGATTCTAGCATTGGTGACCTTGGGCATAGGTTTTGTGGAAGAAGAAATCGGTCTGTAGAGGAGTTTTTTTTTTTTACAACAAAAACGGTGAAGAGAGGATAGAAACATAGAAAACCATAGATGTATTTGCGAATCAAAAGAGAAGAGAGAATCTCAAAACCCTAGATGTCTTTCTTATCTCTTCACTGTATCGTGGAAAGAAAAATGGGAGAAGGGAAGCAGAATAGTAGATGAATGTGGAGGGGAAGAGATGAGGAGTGAGGAAAGCTTTATCTTATTGTCTCTCTTGCCTCACTGGCTTGTTAAGGAAGATTGTGAGATGAAAATCAAAATGGGAAAGTCAAAAAGGCAGAACGGCAGAAAGAGAATTTGAATATCTAGTCAGAGGGGATAGAGCAGATCGTCTGTTAGAAAATCACAATGGAGAGGGCAGATCTAGACTTCTAGTTGGATGGGAGAGAGCATATCATTTGTGCAAGGGAGAGGGCAGATATAGTTGGTGGGGAAGATCATCTGTCAGAAGATGAGCTTGTAGTTGTCTGCTATTGTTGTTCCTTGTTTGGCTACGAGCTTGCTAGGGTTTTTTATCGCAATTTGCTAGACGACCCAGAGTCTGGAGTGTTCGAGACATTCTTATTGGGGAGGAAGCTGAGTTAGCTTTAGTAGTATATATTATATGGTTAATATATTCAATCCAGGTCGGTTTTAGATATATGGCCCTGAAACCAACCCTACTCGAATTCAAAAGGATATTTCAAACTCAGAATTGAACCACCCTATTGGTATGTATGCAAGAACCGAAGTGACCTGATTTACGGTACCTAATGGGTTGATCCATGGGTACACAAACTGTGTTGCATCCCTAGTCACAGATGTTGGAACAATAGGCAGATGATGTTAGAAAAAATCGAAATTGCCCCTGGACTAAGGGCTGCTTATTAATTTCAAATATACTTACTACTTCTACCTTAATTCTGCTATTGTCATTAAGTTTGAAAACTTCCATTGATACTCATTAAGTATGACGTTAATCCCATTCATATCCATTTTGTTACTATTTGCCCCAATTCCTTTGCTCATCTTCACTTGTGCCAACTGTCTCCTTGCCACTGTTGAAAATCATTTCCCTCTTTCCATGCATGGTGCCCATTGCACATTGCGGTACCACGTGCAATTGCCATCATCAGATGGATTAATTGCTAGTTTGAGTGGTCGAAATTTTTGGCCAAATTCAAAAGGGACTAATTGGGCTAAAGCAGATCTAAATGGCAGCAGGTAAAATGACATCAACTCCTTGTTTTGCTTGGTGGATTTCCCCCTTTTTCTCCTTTTTTCTAATCAATTTGTTCCTGATTGATTTATTCCCCTTATTTCCTTGTTTTCTTCCCGATTTTTCTTTAGATGGATTTTTGTCGGATGGCATAGAAGAGATGGAATGAGTATAGATGGGATTAAGTGTACTTAGTGGCTGTATGTTGAAGTTTTCAAACTTCGTAAGTATAATTAGAAGTAGGGTAAAAGTAGCAGGTATATTTAAAATTTCAATGAAGGGGCAATTATGTCATTTAAAAGTAGCTACCTAGCCTAAAGTACCACTGTATGCGTGCTGTCCAAACATTTGTGACGGAATGGGTATGGATGGGATTAACAACATACTTAGTGGGTATGGATGACAATTTTCAAACTAATTGGGTATAGTTAAAATTAGGGGTAAAAGTAGTGAATATATTTGGACTTGGTCCTTAAGATTATGAAGAAAAAAATTAGTTGCAGTTGATAAGATAAAGTACCATTTACTTTTGTTCTGACAAACCACTGTTAAGGGCATATTTGGCCCTGCTTAACCTATAGAACTTTTAGGTGATTGAATGCATGGCCCGAAGCTATGATTCCTAGCTTTCAGCTAACCATGCTGCTTATGGTTTTTAACTATTGAGAGTGCTGATTTCCAAAAAATCCAACCAATCAGAATTATGTTTATTTTCATGTTCGTGCTATAAAAGTGCATTAATGCCATTTAAACATGGGGCCAAACAGGCCCCATAATTTTAAAAAATTGCTTTTATGATAGATGAATATCTGGAAGCATTTATAACATTTGGAGAAAATTGTCTTAAAATTGTTGAAAATTTTAGTATGTGGAAGCTATGAAGGTTTTGTGATTAGAATAGAGAAAGGTGTTTTGCTTAAGATACTCTCTTTAAGATGTATTTTTCTGCCATAATGCAAGTGACTTTAATATAAAATGTCTCAGGATGTAATACCCAACTGTAATCACAATCTTTTATGCTACACTCTTAAATAGATTTCAGAATATATATGCCTGAGGTAGGCCAAGATTTCTGAAAAAATATCAAAGATAAATTGTGTGTGTGTGCACAGTGGATAAAAAAAAGTGAGTAAAGAAAATCTTTTGAGTGCACAGGAGCCAGAGCAGATGACATCACTCGTCAATCTAAGTAATAGACTTAGTAAAGATTTCGGCACCTAATAAAAAATGCGTTTTCAAAAATATTTCAAATAGTTTCTTATATACATTTATTTTAAAAGGCAACATGAAATGGCCATACATTTTCTTACTTTGATTTTTAAAAATATTCAACAATATAATCTATAAATCATATATGGATGATGAAACTGATTTTTAGATTTTGTGCATTTTATTTCTGTTTGCAATGGTGGCATCTCTCTCTCTGTGTCCCTTTTTCTGAATCTGGTATGGTTGGATTTAGGTGGATTTGGTAACAGAGACCGACAAAGCATGTGAAGACCTCATATTCAATCTTCTCAAGCAGCAGTTTCCTGATCACAGGGTGATTTTCTGTCTCTCTTTTCCCTCTGCATCATGCAACATAGCAACACATTGTCATTAATTCAAGTCTTTCTGATTTATACCTTTGACATCGGTAATAGTTTATTTTATTTCATTTAAATACTGTATTGCTGTCTTTGTTGTAGTTCATTGGAGAAGAGACTTCAGCAGCATTAGGTACTGCAGAACTGACTGATCATCCTACATGGATGGTTGATCCCCTCGATGGAACAACTAATTTTGTTCATGGGTTGGTGCAAGTTGCTCTCTTCCTCTTGATGTCGAAGATGCTTGTATGGTTCTGTGTGCATGACTTTTTTCTAAGCCTAGAGTGTTTATTGTTTCCATCTGCAATGTTGCATAATTCTCACTGTAATTTTTTGTTTATGGGTCTTTTAAAATCTCATCCTTCAGGCATTATAACTACTATCGAAGTATTAGCACTGCCATGGTCATTTTTGACTGCGGATTTTGAGGCATTAGCACGTGGTAGGCTTGCCTTAATGAATTGCACCAATAGGATTGGATTTATTTGTCCGTCTATAGGTGAACAAATGGGACGGAGAGAATTTCTTATCCTTTATTTATTTATTGGTCATTACTCTTATTACTAGTCAGGGGGTATCACTCCTATAATAATCAGGATATTTTGGTTTGGCATGGAAAAGTGTACATGATGGATTATGGACCCTCATCCATGCGACCATTGATCTGCAAATGGATGACTTAGCTAATCATCATGCTTTATAAATCTTCAATTATATTTTGTGGCATGACCCATTGTAAAGTGGCTCATCAAATGGGACTTTTAATGAAGTTGTACATGGCTGCATATCTCACTCGATCATCTGTCTTTTTTTTTTTTTTGCCTTTATGTAGAATTTTTTTTAATTTTCATTCTGGCTATTTTGTTTTACCATGTGTAGGTACCCTTTTGTTTGCATCTCAATTGGTCTTGCCATTGAAAAAATTCCTGTTGTTGGTGTTGTGTACAATCCAATACTCGATGAGGTGTGAAAACCAGCCATTCTTTGTTCTCCCTTATTCTTTTCTTGTTTGGTATTTGCTTGTTGTTGCTATTTGAAAAATCTTGTTAGCTATGTTCTTATTGTTGCTATTTGAAAAAGGAAATGTCAAACAACATCATTCTCTTTTTCCCTCCCATATTTTCAGATTTTCTTTTTCTTTTTTTTCCATTCTGAAAGTGAGTTACTTCTTCAAACTTAGCACCATTTGATTCTCCCTCTAGGTAGCTGGAAGAATTTAGAGATGTTTATGTGTGAATGTGTTGTCAAGCTTGACAATGGAATTGTGTTGTTTCCTTTAGAAAAACAAAATCAGAAACAAGCAAAAGAAAAACAATTTGAGAGGACCAGTGAGTTTGATCTTCTAGTCTTGAAAATTTTGACCATCTCACAATTTCATTCCTTTTATTTTGTGTTTTTATGGTTTTTAGCTTTTCACGGGCATTCGTGGAAAAGGTGCTTTCCTAAATGGGAATTCTATTAAAGGTGAGAGCACTTAATAAGAGAGGAATCTTTTTAGATGTTCTCTCTTTTTTTCTGTCTGCTGAGCATATTCACATACAAATTCTTATACCAATGTAGAAGGATGCTAAAAATCCTGAAATAATGCAGCATCATCACAGACTGAACTGGTGAAGTCTCTGCTTGCAACTGAGGTACGAAAACATTGAATATTATTCTATTTGCCTGTGAAAAAGCATGTTCTCATTGAAAGAGTTTGCTGCATTTTTTCACTGATTAAAAAGGCTTTGTTTCTTTGGCGTTTTGATTTTGACACTTAATGATGGCGATAAGTGTAGTACTCTCTTATTGTTGAGAGGTCCGGTTGGGAAAGGGACATAACGGTCATGAAGAACTGTTAGCCTACAAGCACATCAGGCATCTTCTTCTTCTTCTTCTTCTCCTCCTCTTAAAAATACTAGTCCAGCCCGGGGCCAGCAATTTCTCTCCTCCTCTTAAAAATACTAGTACAGTGTTCTTCTTTCTTCTTCTTCTTCTTCAGCAATTCAAAATTGCCTTTGCAATTCTATTTCGTCGAATGTTTGCTTTTCGAGCTGTCGCTACCTTATTCTATTTTTTCGAATGTTTGCTTTTCGAGCTGTCACTACCTTCTTCCTAGTTACAGCAATTTGAGCTGTCACTACCTTCTTCCTAGTTACCTTCTTCTTCTTCTTCTTCTTCTTCTTCTTCTTCTTCAGCAATTTCAAATTGCCTTTGCAATTGTATTTCGTCGAATGTTTGCTTTACGAGCTGTCACTACCTTCTTCCTAGTTACAGCAATTTCAAATCGCCTTTGCAATTCTATTTCGTCGAATGTTTGCTTTTCGAGCTGTCACTACCTTCTTCCTAGTTATAGGACAAGGTAGTGCTATAGTTTTTGTTAAAAATAAACCCTTATCTAACTGATGTCCTTATCACATTATTGTCACTAGGGTGGCAGAACTTTTTTATACCAGTTTCATCAATTTTCTTTGATGTTGCTGAACTTAAATAAGGAAATTGCAAATGCAACTCTTATGCTTAATCACGAAGCCTTGCTGAATGCCTGTTGTCTGCATTTTGTATTATTACTAATGTGAAATGATGCTTTGTGGCATTATTTGTCAATGATTCATTTATATTTACCTTCTTTCGTATCAGGTTGGGACCAAGCGCGATGAGGCAACAGTGTCTATTACCACAAATAGGATCAGAAACATGATTTTTAAGGTAGTGTAAAATTTTACAATAATTTTATTGAGAATGAGAGCACTCAATCCCCTAGTTTTGGTTTTGACAGGTGAGGTCACTTAGGATGAGCGGTTCATGTGCTTTGAACATGTGTGGAGTTGCATGTGGGAGACTTGATCTCTTCTACGAATTTGGATTCGGTGGCCCCTGGTATGCTTCTGAAATGATAGTTTCAGATTGTGAGTTGATTTGTCCGGCCTGAAATGCTTCCTTCTAGGCATTATATTGTTACCAATCCGTTTTACCCAATACTGTAGGAACTTAAATGAAAGAGCTCATTTGATTGGTTCAACTGTGAACCTGGCGAAAGACTGGTCATGTTTTGCATTTGAATAATTGTCGTGCTATGATTATTTAATGTCAATGTGACAGTTCAAACTGGTTCAAGTCTTTGCTGAATTGGATTGAACCAAACTGAATAGGAGACTGATTATTTATGGTTTCATTTTAATATTGATTTAAGGGAAAATTCTCTCATACCCACAACATTTGATCATTATTCCTTTCATACCCATGACATTTCAGAAATTTTGTTGACACCCACAACATTTCACCCTAATTCTCCAGACACCCGTGCCATTAGTCTCAGCCCAAAATAGACATTAACTTTATGTGGAAATGTTGATTTTGCCTCTACATTATTTGTATATTTTATCTTTGTTTTCAAATGTGTGGCGGCAAAATCAACATTTCTACATACAGTTAACATCTGTTTTGAACTGAGACTATTGGCATGGGCGTCTGGGGAATTAGGGGTGAAATGTTGTGTATGTCGGGGGAATTTCTGAAATTTTGTTATTACAAAAGGAATAATGGCTAAATATTATGGGTATGAGTGGAATTTTTCCTTGATTTAACGGCAACGGATGATGGAAATGTTGCTCTTGCTCCCTTAAATTTATAAGAGTGGTAATGTACAAGAAGCTTGTTTTTAATGCCATTGCGCTGACTTGCATCTGCCAGGGATATTGCTGCTGGTGCTGTGATTGTTCAAGAAGCAGGTGGCCTAGTGTTTGATCCGTAAGTTGCACCTTTCAGAGACTATTTAATATATCAAGCCACCATATCCTATTTTCAATTTAATACCAGCTTGCTATTCGCTATCTCAAATATTATAACTTGTGGCATCAGGTTTGGTGGAGATCTCGACATCATGGGGAGGAAAATAGCTGCGACAAATGCTCATCTCAAGGACAAGCTTGTCACAGCTTTGAAGGAAACCGAGTAGAATTGCCAGTTCCGACGGCTAAAAAAAGTCAGGCTTCATTCCTTAAGCTGTTTCTTTCTACCCATTTGTATGGTTGTTCAACTTCATCTAATTATTCACGACACAATCTACCAGCTGATTCTTGGCAATTTATTCGTTTACCTATTTTTGAGGGGTTTCCTACTAGGTAATCTGGCAGGATAATATAATAATAAACTTACATAATTGTAGTTTCCTAAGCTGGTTTCTTATTTGTTTGGAATCAATGGATCCATTTGCTTCCTGTCAAAACTTCGTAGCACTTGAGGCTTTCTCAAGATCTGATTTAATTTTAGGAGAACCTGCCAGTTTGAAGTGCCATAAAGTATGCCATGCATTCACTTCTATAAGAACTAAGCATTATATTTCTATCCGCACAATTGTTATTCATCTGCATAACTAACTAAAGTTTCTATTTTCAATGTTCATTGTAATTATCTTCTCATGATACAAAAATCAATATTTTGATTTTCTTCTAATTACAGCATGATCAAATTTAGCTATTATAGTACCGTTTTGTAAAAGTAAAGGAGATATTGAGAATTGTGCAAATTATTGTGGAATAACATTAATGAGTCATACGTGAAGCGGTTGAACAAAGACTTAGACAAAAGAAACAAATGTGTTTAAAAGTCATTTTGGTTTTATGTTAGAAATGTGAATAATTAAAGCTATTTTCTTACTTAAACAATTATTCAACAAGTGTAAAGAGAAGAAAAAGAATTATGCATGATTTTTATTGATCTGGAGAAAGCATATGACCCAATCAAAATATAAAAAGAAAAAGGAAAAAGAAAAAGCATTTGACAGACTTCTAAGAAAACTAATAGGAAAGGTGCTAACGAAGAAAAGAATTACTCATGCATATATTGATATTGTTAGAAATATTTAGGAAGGGCTAAAATAAATGTAAAGACTCTGAGAGGAGATACAAGTAAATTTTTAATTATAGAGTGTGTTTGGGAATGAATAAAATTTTTGATGAAAAGTTGTAGAGAGTAGAAGTTGTCAAATGATGTGATATAATAGGGGTAATGATGAAGAGTAAATAGGATAAAGTTAAAATAGATAGGTTAGTTGTGTAGGTAGTTGTGTAGAAATGATTGAAAAATAGGATAATTGTATAGAAAAATGTGAAGAAATGATTAAAAAATAGTATAGTTGTGGAGAGTGAAAAGTTTTAGATTGAAGAGTTTTAACTTGACTACTTTTACTCATTAACAAATACACTCATAATATGTTTGCATCAAGGCTTAACTTTAAGTTTATACCTTTTCATTTTTTTTATGAAACCTTTTCATTATAGTTATAAGTTAATTGATTAGACATTTGCAAAAGAAGTATCTTGGTGCTGGATACTTGTCGAAGTTAGAATTCTAATAAATGAAACATAAGTGAAGTTAAGATTAAACAAGTGGGAAAATGGTCTAAAATTTAAAGTTTGTTCACATTTGAGATGGATGAGATATAATCTTACGTTTTTCAAAAGTACTTTTTCCATTAAAAAGTTATAAGAACTTTTTTTTCAATTATTATACAACTTTTTTCAATCTTAATATGAATTTTTTTCATTATCAATACATAATAATACTTTGGGTTATTCCTAAATATACCCACTACGTTTGATCTTAATTCAAAATATATCCACTAAGTTTTTAAAATTCTAAATATATTCACTATGTTTGCATTTAATTCCAAAGATACCCATTCTGTAAAAAATCGTTTGTAAAATTTTTTTAAATACTCAAAATATCCCTATTGCAAAATAATAAATGATGAAATAAATAAAAAGAAAATGAAATTAAAGCACTGTAAATTTAGAATTAATGAGCAATTAGGGCAATAAAGAGTTATAACATCTAATTTTTTCAATTGTGTCATAAATTGGAGAAGTATATTTGTAATTTTACATATTTTTTAATGGTGTTAACTCACGGAATGAGTATTTTTGTGATTAAAGGGTCATTTGCATATATCCCCACATAGTTTCACCGATATTGCAGATATACTTACGTAGTTTCACGAAATGCATATTACCCCCACATAGTTTCATCAAAATTGTGTATTACCCCTACGCCGTTAATCGCTATTAATATCTGCCGTTATATTTTCAAAAATGACGAAAATACCCTCATCTTCATGAGGGTAATATGCAATTTTGGTAAAATTATATAGAGGTGATATGCATTTCGTGAAACTATGTATGAGGGCGTTTTCATCATTTTTGAAAATATAATGATAGATATTAACGGCGTGGGGTAATACGCAATTTTGGTAAAATTATGTAGGAGTAATATGTATTTCATGAAACTACGTTGGTATATCTACAGTTAGCGTTAAACTATATGAGTATATATGCAAATTACCCGTGATTAAATGCAAACATAGTGGGTATATTGAGGTTTTGGAAACGTAGTAGGTATACTTAGAATTAAGTTCAAATATAGTTAGTATATTTGAAAATAACTCTAATACTTTTTCCATCCAACATTAGGTGTCGTATATGCTTTAAATGCATCGAGTAGTTATTTATTGTTACTTGTCAAAATTATTTCCTTATTTGAGTTGGATAAGATAGACTTCGGATTAAATTGATTTTAATTTGAAAAGATCGACTTTCAAATGGATAAGGTCAAGCTTTTCCACACCTTTTTCATGCCATCTACCTTTATAATTATTTCTTCGTTTTTTATTTTTATGAACAATTGTCATGTTTATTTTAGCTTTATTTCTTTTAATCTTAATAATCACACCTATTATATCACATGAGTACCTTATTTATTTAATTTTTTTAGCCAAAAACTTCTCTTAATTTTCCCCTATTTCCATGAACATCCTAAAATTAAGATAAATGAAGAACAACCCAACCTGAAGTTGCATCGTAATTTCCATTGAGGCGACTTCTTAGTTGGCATAAGAGTCATTTGTTAGTATTAAAAATCTTTCGATCTAAAACTTTTTTACTTTTTATAACTATCTTATTTTTAAAATTATTTCTTTACTTCTTATATAAGTACCATACTTTCAATCATTGCTATCCAACTACTAATACATCTAACCTATTTATTTTAAATTTATTCTCTTTATTTCTATCATTACCTCTATTATATCATATTATTTTTCTCATTTCAAAATCTTTTATACTAAAAATTTTTTATTTAAAATTTTTATCATTTTCTAAACACACTTATAATATGAAAGTAAGCGAACTATAAAATTTGAATGGTAACTACAACATAATTTATCTTAAGTCTACTAAAGTTTAATTTCAATCGTGGCTGCTTTTAAGTTAAAGTTGTGATTATGTTACTTAACTTGGGGTACTTGTTTACGCTAAAAACATATCAAACCAAAATGCCCTACTTTTAATTATTTTTTTACTTATTTCTATATAATTATCCTATTTTTCAATAATTTCTATAAAACATTGTGTATATATATATTTAACCTATTTATTTTAATTTTATTTTCTTTACTCTCCATCATTACTCAAATTATATCATATCATCATCTTTTCTTATTTCAAAAACTTTTTTACAATAAATTTTTCGTCAAAAATTTTAGGATAAATTCCTCTGATACGATAACATTTGCCTATTATATATTCAGTACCCGTAACATTTCAATAATTTCACCCTTATTTATCCAAGCCGTTACCACCCGTTTAAATTGCTACCCTTTCTTTTTTTAAATGCCCAAATTGCCCAGTCCCACTACCAAGCCAATCGCGATCGTCTCGGCTCTCACCTCCTCTAGCGACGTCGGCTTTGCTCTGCCGCCTGCTTCAGCCACCTCCACTGCACTGCACCCAGAAAAGACGTTGCCCTACGTCATTTCCTCCGGCTGGGGTCCAATGATCCACCATTGTCCATCGTATCTCTCGCTGCCCCTTTCCATTGCAATGCCTTCGTCTTCGATTGAACAACCCCATTTCTATTGCAATGCCTTCGTCTTCGATTCAACAAGCTTTGGTCCTTTCGTGACCTCGGCATTACATCTCTTCACCTCCCCAAAAACATCTGCCTGCACCACCCATAGCCCTGCTAGCTACAGTAGGCCGTTTCAGCTCATTCATCCATCTCCATCCGTGGCCTCCTGTCTTACTCTCTCCTTGGTTGCTGCCACTGTCATTGCTGTGCAGCTGACAGTTATAATCATGAATTCCCACCAAAATAGCAGAAATGCACTGAGGAAATGCCTTGCCGATGCTACTTGCAATGAAATTCTGAATTTTTATCATTCCTTGCCTCTACGACTCAAAATTCTTTGGCTCACAAAATGCCTCGCAGACGCTACTTGCAAGCTCTTGCCCAACTCCCTCCCCCCAGCCGCCGCCATTCCTCCCACCCTTCGAAGCTCAACAACCATCATTGTCATCAAGGCACCGCGTCAACATTAGCATCATAATCATCACCTTAGCCTCGTCCTCGTCTTCCTATCGATCGCATCCACCACCCTCCCTACATGCTCCCTACCACCTCCCAACTCTCTCCTCCCAACACGCGCTAGCCTCTCATCGACCACGACCACCACCAATGCCATGCCGCGTCCTCTAACACCAGCCAGGCTCTTGTCGATTCCCTTCCTTGTCCTTTAATTCCATCGCCATCTTCCAGAAATCCTCTGCGCGAGACTGCGCCATCTGCTTCTCCCGCTTTGAGTTCGGAACTAGCTCTGTTTCTTTCCCGCCTGTTACACGCCTTTCACACACGCTGCATCGACGTATGGCCCTCCTCCAATCGCAACTGCCCGCTCTGCCGTTCCACTATTCGCGTCCCCTTCGACTCAACAAAGACTTTCGTCTCCGAAAACGAGAGCGAAAGCTTCCGCTTTGCCATGCCGTGTCCACCATCTCCGAATTCTAGCGCTAGGAGCCAGAGGTCGTACTCCATGTGTCTTTCAACTACATAATTGACGACGTCCTGGTAGCGGAAGTCATTGTCGCTGCCGCCGCCAGAGCGCACTTGTAAGGACTCTCCTCTGGTCGCGCAAAGGAAGAAGCCGAGCCGGCGGCACCAGGGATTGACGCGACAGAGGCTGTATGAAGAGGGAGCTTAGGGAGGGGTGGTTATGGGATTAGCTTGATCGGTTGACGACGTCGGTGTTGGTGTCATCGTCGTTCTCGTCATCAAGGGCGACGTCTTTTTCGGGTGCAGGGTAGTGGAGGTGGCTGAAGCAGGCGGCAGAGCAAAGTCGACGTCGCTAGAAGAGGTGAGAGCCGGGACGATCACGATTGGCTTGGGACTGGACAATTTTGGCATTTTAAAAAAGAAATGGTAACAATTTAAATGGAAGGTGAACGGAAGGTGACGGCCTGAGCATATAAGGAAACAAGGAGAAAATGTTACTGGTATGAGATGAATTATTGAAATGTTATGGGTACGAAAGTAAGCATAGGTAAATACTACCTAAAGTTTTATCATTTTTCAAATACGTTTTTATTTTATATTATTTATACAATTTTTTTCCTTTTTAGAGCCCAAATACAATATATACCAAATTTTATCATTTTTGGATTATCTTATATTTTTTTACAAAATTTATCTCACGTTTCTTCTCACATGGAAAATATAAAATTTTTTATTTTAAAAAAATTGTAAAAAAACATATAGGCGAATTCATAAATAATAAATTTTGACATATAATATAAACACACTGAGGCCCGTATAAAAGTAAAGAGAAAATAAAAAATGTCAAGATATATAAAATACACGAGGTTGCTAGCTAACTAACAATGATTACTTGGTTACTGTCATAACTCTTTTAAGTTATATGAAGTGAAATCATGAATTATAATATTGTTCTGTGTACCTACACAGATCAATGAAGAAAATTGAACAAATTGAAGATAAGTGGATATAGACGATTTTGTCATAGAAAGACAAAAACCAACTATAAAAAAGTAGAAAACAATACATAGTAAAATTTCCTTTTTATTTGTGGGAATAGAGATAAAAAAAACTATCCTACCACCATATCACAAAAAATCATTTTAAATAAGAACAAACCAGCCATCAGCTAACAAACAAGCCGTTGCTATGTTGAGGCATAATACCAACATGTGGACGGACATGTGGCCATTTCTACTGTGCTTTGCTGCGAAAGAAGCGCATAACGACGCGCGCGAGGAGACCTTATCCCACTGGACAAATAAGCGCGGCGACGAGTTTGCACGCTTGCAACGTCGGACTAGCAGTAGAAAACAAACACGCGTCCTCGTGCATGCAACTCGTGAGGGGATCCTCATCGCTTTCCATCATTGCGACAACCCAACCAACCCAAAGTTAGCCACCATGGGCAATGGATGGCATCGGATGCACTGCGCTTCTAAGTAAAAAGTTGAGTCATGTAGCTACTTTAATTTTAAAATTTTAATACATTTATTATATTTAATATTATTTATTTAAGTGTTCAAGTTTTATTCCGATGAAGTATATTTATAAGCTATATTTGTTGAAATATATATATATATATTCATGTATAAATTATAAAAAACAATTAGACCCATTTATGTATGTATTAGATTGTAATAATCATTTATCTATATAAATAATATTTAAATATTGAAAATACAACTTTAAAATTGATATTTAGTGTTAAACCATTTTATTATACTGATTTTCAATAAATGTTATGCATGGTGATATTAAACAAATAAAAGAATTTTTAAGATACCATAAATGATGTTAAATATAATGGATGGAGTGAATTTTCATCAATCATTAAAATTTTAAAAATAAAAAGAGTTACATAGAAATATGGTTTCTCAGAAAATGGGACCAGATGCAAGTTATGACAATTTGGTAACCATTGTGTGGTGATAGATCATAGTTCTAAATATGCTAACCATGTGATAGTTCATAGTGTAATTAGTGTGCTAATTATTGTGTTAATAGTTAATTTGCTAACTTTGTATGTTAACTACCAAAGAGGATTGTCATGGGGAGATAGACATGTATTAGGAGCTTTAATTTTTCTCAATATTATAAAGGAAAATGGTGAAGATTTATAAGAAAATTTATAAGAATTCCCATAAGTCTAATTTGTAATACTTGGAAAAAAATAAGATATTGTCAGGTATGTTCCCCTAGTTGAAAAAAAAAACCAACACAAAGTTCCTTGCATGTACAAAAATCCTCTTGGGGTTCTATGCTCACCGACTTCACATTAGCAAATCTAACATAACCGTTCACATTAGTAAATCCAACATAACCGGTGAGGAATCCTTGATCATCTTATATATATATATATATATATGAAGAGTGCATTTGAAAAGTGATAAAAATTTTAATAAAAAATTTTATACAAAATTTTTAAAATGAAAAAAATAATGTAATATAACATGGATAATAATGATGAGTAAAAAGAATAAAATTTAAATAGATAGTTAAGAAATACGTATAATTGTATATAAATGATTAAAAAGTAAAATAATTATACAGCAAGAAATGAAAAAATAATTATATAGAACGATGAACCATTTTCTTGTGTAAATAAACATCCCATTCTTATGATAAACTGATAAAAACGGCAAATCCAACACCTGTTGGTGCCAGCGGAAAGCAGTCACAGTTCTCTATAAAGACCGAAAGTTTCCGTAATCCGCGGATCACCTATACACGTGTGAAATATGATCAGGGAGGATTTGCAAACATATATATTATACGAAATTTGATTAATGTTATACAATTAAATAGTGGTGATAATTAATCATAAAAAATAGTGGTGGATAATTTTAAATGCAAGGGCAAGATTTTTTTTTTTCCGATTGGTGTAAGGTCAAGATGTTAATGGGCTCGTGCTAGGGGTGAAACTTGGTACCGGGTCGGCCCGAACCCGCCCGACCCGACCCGGTACCAAAACAAAAAATGGGTTTTATTTTTAAGATTTTTCCAAAATAGACCTGGTTTCAACCCGACCCGTAGAAACCCGAAACCAAACCCGGTGTAATTTATATAATTTTTTTTATAAATTATACATTTTTTGTAATATTAATATATAGGTGGTTAATTAATTTAATATATATCAGTCAAATGGTTTAATTTAAGTGATTAATTGATTTAAATTATTTAAATTAATGAATAACTATGATTTAATGATTTATAACATATAGTTAATATGGATATTTTAAAAAAATAAAAAAATATATATGAGGGGTAGCTGCACGTGTAAGAACTTGACATTCGAAATACAAATGGAAATCAAAGGAGAAATTACTTGGAAGTCTTCGAATAGTTTTTTAATTTTTTTGGAAACTTTGGAGACATAAACTCATTTGAATTTTGAATTTATTTAAAAGTGGATGTAAACTTACTTAAACTTGAGATTTGTTTATTCGTCATTTTAAATTTAGATTGCACTTACATTAGATTGGAATGTTGAACCATTATGCTTAGTATATTTAGATTTAGTTGTTTTGAATAACTGTTATGTGGATTATGTTTGAATTTGAGTTGACATGATAAATCTATTTCATATTATACTTTCTGTTAGTATGAGAAATCTATTAGTTTGAATTTCAGATTGTAGTATAAATTTGATTCATATTTTAAGTTTATTGGTATGACAAGTGGTCAATTTCTATTTTAGCAATTTGTATGATAAATATTCAGTTTGAATTCAATTTCAACAATTTGTATGATAATGTTTAGTTTCAACTACAATAGTTGGTATGATATGTTTATTTTTTATTTGTTACACTTGAGTCATTTCCATTAGCTATTTGCTATACTTGACTTCATAAACAGAGATATGTATATTCCGATAATTTTCTTTTAGATTATAATTAAATTAGGAAAAAAAACAGTTTATTAGTAACCCGAATTCTAACCCGAAACCAAACCAAAACCAATGCGAACCCGGTTTGAACCCAGTCCGAACCCGGATTAAATTCTTAGGGTTTGGGTTTGGGTTTACTCCAACCCGGTTGGCTTAGGGTTTGGGTTCACTCCAACCCGGTATAACCCGACCCGAGTTGCACCCCTAGCTCGTACTTATCTCCGGATGAAATTCATTTTTAGCTGCCATTAGTTTGTTGCTTATAATAAATATTAGTAATTATTACTGCAAACGATTATTTACAGCGAATATATTTTGTTGTATATAAGGAGTTCTCTCTTTTTTTTTAATGAACGTATGTGAGGACTTCTTTACCAAAAACATATATGCCAAAAACGCGTTTGTAAGTGATCCTATTTTATTTGTGGCATTTGAGCATGTGCCCCACAAGGCATTTATAACAGAACACTACCAACAAACTTTATCTTTTTGCAATAATATTCATTTATGATTACCGAAAATCAAATTTCTCATAATGACGTCTAAATTAATTATAATTTGAAAGAAATCACAATTCAAAATGATTTCTTACGCTTGACCGTAAGGGACCAACGGGATCGTTCAAAACATGGTTAATTTGATGCGTTTCACCCATAACAGGTTCGAACTGGTTCAAATGGGAAATGATTTATCTCACCGTTAATTTTATATTCAATTAAATATATTAATTAATTCTATTAAAAATTACATATATATAAGTTAGTCGCACATAAGTACAGTTTAAAGTAAATATAAACGTTTTAAAATTCTTATCTTATGCATGACTTTCATGAATTTATAATTAAAATTGTATTATTAAACGAGTACCAACAAAGAAAATAAATGAAATAGATACTCTTAATGGTGCAAATGGCATCCCCAGTTCAACATTAGCTTAACAATAAACCACAAATGGTACAAATGGACAGTTCAACATTAGCTTAACAATAAACCACAAATGTTGAACTAGGAGTACATTAGCTTAACAATAAACCACAAATGTTGAACTAGGGGTACATTAGCTTAACAATAAACCACAAATGTTGAACTAGGGGTGGGATCAGGGCGGGTCATACCGGGTCAAGGTTTGCCCAATCGGACAGGATTTGGGATAGCGGGTCGAGTAAAAAATACAGGTTAAATAAAATAATTTTAAGAATTTATATACCTATCAAACATAAGTATACATCTATACTAACTTTAAATATTATATACTTCAATATTTCACAAATTATTAAAAAATACATAATTAAGAAAACAAAACATTAGAAAATATAGTATAAATTTATTAAAATAGGTTAATATACAATTACACATAAAGGTTATATATGTACAAACTCTTTTTGTTGATTCTTATATTGCTTTCTCAATAAATTGATTCTTCTATGTAGAGTTGATTATAAAAAAGTGAAAATTTTGAAAAAAAAATATATTTAAACATAGGCTTATAATTTTTAATAAATTAACATATGCAGAGCGGGTCGGGCTCTTCGGGTCGGGACATAAGGTTTGGGTCAAAGCCAGGTCACGGTCAACTCGCCCCAATTCTCACCCCTACGTTGAACAGGCACAAAGTGATTACTGCCTTTATAATCCGTTACTATTACATAACTGTAAATGGTTATGTAACTTCGGGTAAAAATTAACGCTACGAAAAATTAATTTCTAGAAACTAAAATTTTTGTCAAAGATTAAAATTTAGTTGCTAAAGAAAAATTTAGTTGTCACTAATTTATGATAAAAATTAAATATCAATCACTAAGAATCACTAAAAATGAGATTTGATTGTCAATAATTTAGCTTTTTGTTTTCAGAATTAAAATTTGATTTGGTTGACAAAATCATAAAAGAAATTTTTTTTTGCGCATGTATTTTTTCTAATAAAAATATTTTAATTTTTTAGAAATTTGTAAAAATATATTTTCTTGTAGCTAAGTACATTTCATTACGATAAAAATAAGTAAAAGATTACAAGGTAATTAAATTATGCATGTGAATCTTCTAAAAAGTTATAAAGATAAATTATTATTTTATAAAAATCAAAATATATGCAAGTATATATCCTTTCAGATAATCCTAGCTCATTCCGATGGCAGCTGCGAGACACGAGAAGCTGCCGCTTCCTCTCCACTCATCATGATCCATGCCACGTAAATCCACAGTCGAGAAAAGCGCACGCGTTCGCCGCTGCTCTAGACGTTCGCCACGTTCGCTGCTCCCGCCCTGCATGCAAGCTCTGCTCGCCACATCCTCCGGGGGCATTCTCGTCCATCGCCCAACATTTCCCCTATAAATGCCTGCGCTTCCCACCAGCATCTCCTCACTCCTTACTCGTCGTGGCATAAAACAAAGCAACGCAATGGCCAAGCTCGTTTTCCTCCTCTTCCTCACCACCACCATCTTCCTTGCACCCATCGCCCAAGCACGCTCACGCAACAAAGAAGACCCAGAAAAGCAGCTGGAGCGATGCATGGACGGCTGCGAACCACATCACAGCCCAAGCTGTGTGCAGGACTGCCTGGAGAAGTACGAGAGGGCAAAAGGGCGGCAGGGCAGCGGCGGAGGCCTGAAGAGGAAGAATATTGCCGAGGAAGAGAGCCGCGGGAAAGAGAGTGAGAACCCCTACTTCTTCGACGAAGATAGCTTCACGGACAGGTACAGAACGGAGGAAGGGAGTTTCCAGGTCTTGGAGAGGTTCGCGACGAACACGAACGTGTTGATGGGGATCGATAACTATCGGATCGGAATTTTCCAGGCTAACCCTCTCGCCTATGCGCTTCCCCATCATTGCGATTCGGATGCCACTTTCTACGTTTCTAGAGGTTCTATGCTTTCAATTTGGTTGTGGGTCTTTTTTGTTTGCCTTAATTCAGTGGAATTCATGAAGAGGTGTCAAATTTATGCATGCAATATGGGTTGCTGCAGGAAGTGGCACCATCGTTTTGCTGAGAGAGAACAACAGAGACGCGTACAACGTTGAGGAAGGAGATATTCTGCTAGTGAAGGCCGGGACTATCATCTTAATTGCCAATACGGATGAGAATAGGCAGCTGCAGATTGTGACATTGATGGATCCAGCTGCTACTCCAGGGGAAGTCGAGGTAGGACATATGATATCACTTAACTATACATGGGGTTAAAAAGCCAGCGGGACTAAAATATAATTTTGGTAATGTCGGGTCAGCAATATTTCGTTGCTGGAGGAGAGGATCCGGAATCTATCTTGGGGGGCTTCAGCAAAGAGCTAGGCCAGGCCGCATTCAAGGTAATCATCATGTGAAGTTTTTGGTTCTTAAACAGGTTCTTTTGTCTTTTTATTCATGTTTAACTAGTTTAGTATTTTGTTATCAAAAAAAAAGAAAAAAAAAACTATTTAGAGTATTATTCAAAGGTGTTTGTTGGATTTTTTTTTTTTTTTTTCTTAAAAAAATTCTATCGACGGTAGGTTTCCGAAGATCAGCTGAAAAAACTAACGGGGAGGCATAACAAGGGGCCAATTCTCAAGGGTTCGAAAGAGCAGATGAAAGCCCTTCGGCGGCACGCGTCTTCATCAAAGGGCCCTCGTCCATGGCCTTTTACAGAGTCCAAGGGACCTTTCAACTTGCTAGATCAGAGGCCCAGCATTTCCAACCAATATGGCCAGTTGTTCGAAGCCGACGAGAGGCATTACGAGGGCCTCCGCAATTCTGATCTCTCATTCGCCTTTATAAACATCACCAAGGCATGCAAGATCCATCCTTATTTCTCAACCGAGCTAGCTACTCTTAATTTCTGTATATCAAATTAATTGATAGGAATACTAATTTCGTGGTTTTATTTCGGGTGGTGCAGAGAGCAATGGAACTCCCGAATTACAACACAAAGTCTCCAAGGGTGGTTGTGGTGTTGCGAGGAAAGGGTTTATTTGAGATGGTTTGTCCTCACTTACCAAGAGAGCGCGAACGCGAGGAAGGAGGAACTCAGGAGGGAGAAGGAGAAGAAGGCAAGGGCCGAGAGGAGGAAGGCGGGCGTGGGCAAGAAGGAGAAGGAGAAAAGAAGGAACGTGGCGAGGCTCGTATCCAGTATGAGACGGTCCGTTCCGAGGTATCTCCCAACACAGCCTTCGTCGCTCCACCTGGTCATGCTGTCATAACCGCAGCTTCTGAAGAAGAGGACCTGGAGCTCTTGTGGATCCAGCTCTACTATCGAGAGAACCGAAGGCACTACCTTGCAGGTACGTAATATCTCTGTCAGTCTTTGCTTGAGGATAAGATTTGAGGACCATATATACATATTGATGAAAAAGGAGAAATTATCCGTGCATGCGCAGTAATCCTACGTGATCATAAAATGTATAACTAATCTTAACTAATAAAATGTACAACTACTCTAAATACTCTGTTTCTTTTCATCTATCAAATTGAATATGTGTACGTGCCTATTTCAAAGTCGATAAAATAATATAAAATCAACGTAGTAGATGAGCATGTGCGCCCATCTGAAAATAGTATGAAATAAATGGAACAATCAACTTAATAGATATGTGTATGTGCCCAAAATAGTATAAAATAAATGTAATATTTTAAATATTAATTTTGAAGTTATTTTTTCAAAATTTAATACACAACTCCATGTGAAAATAGTATGAAATCAATGTAATAGTCAACGTAATAGATATGTGTATGTGCCCATCTAAAAATAGTATAAAATCAATGTAATAATCAACGTAATAGATATGTGTATGTGCTCATATGAAAATAGTACAAAAACAATGTAATGAAATATTTTAACATAAATATCAAAATAGTACAAAAACAATGTAATGAAATATTTTGACATAAATATGAAAACAGTATAAAAACAATATAATGTAATATTTTGACATAAATATTAGTATTAATTTTGTTTTTTCAAAATGTAAACTACCTGATATAATTTATACATAGATAAATGTTTGTACAAAATATTAATATATTTATACATGGTATATTTATATATGGATAAACATGTAGAACTCATTTTGAGTCAAATACATCGTAATTTAATGCACAGTGATATATCTCATGAAAGAGGAACATATACATATATGTACGTTGATATATCTTTGGTTGGTTCGATTTGCAGGAAGGAACAACTTACTGAAGAAGTATGAGAAGGACGAAATGGAGATATCGTTCGGGGAGGAAGGGAGAAAGATGCTGCAAGCCCAGAACGATGAAGGGTTCACCAAAGGGCCAGAGCAAAGCGGGAGGGAGGAAGGCAGGCACAGGGCTGTGGAGTCGATCATCGGCTTCGCGGGATTCTAGAGCAACGCACGGTGGTCGATAGAGCCAAGGTCGAACTGCATGAATGCGTCTAGCTAGTAGCTCTACGTAATCCATGCATGTCGTGTCACGTGATCACATAGTAGTAATAATATGTGTGGATAGTTGCTGCTGTGTATACACAAGACGGGAGTGTTTGTAAGTAAGCAATAAGAGTTTTTAATGAATCAAGACGTGGTTTTTATGAGCCTATTTCTGTCTTGTCCTGTGTGTGGTTGTGCCCAGTACGTGGTAGTTTGTATTTGTATTTGGGATAATTTGCAAATATATCAACATGATTTAATCATAATTATAAATATACCAACTTTCCAGTGTGGGTATTGTCATTTTAAAGTTAAGTAGGTGCATTATAATTGTAAATACACCAACTTAGTTTTAAAAATTTTCAAACCACCTTTGCCAGTTTGGGTATTGTAATTTTAAATTAAGAGGTGCATTTAGAATTGATGGTAAAGCTATGTCGCCGTACTTGTAATTTTTTTAAATTATTTTTGGTAAAATACGTATTTTCTAAATTTCAAAAATTAAGAAATTTAAATTTATTTAATTAGTTTGTTTTTGAACAAGTTAATTTAAAATTATATTAGTAAAATCTTAAGAGTAAGAATGCGTGCATATATCCATACTTATAGAAGTACCTATAGTACCCATGTAATTTTTAAAATTGCATTGCAAATAAATCCACGTAGTGCCAGCCTTTTACAGGTGTAAGAAATTAATTTTTTCTCTTAACAAATTTTATGAAGGGGGTTTAAAACCTCAGTTCACATTTTATTTGGCCAAAATTCATTTTCCTAGTATTATATTGTAATTTTTTTATAATTTATAAATCAAAATTTTACATTCTCTTACTCTTATTTCCCATTGTCTTTAGAAAGATAACTCTTTTGAGATTATTTATATTTTTCGAATAATTATTTTGATTTTTCTGAATTTTTCATAAAATTTGAGGATATTTAATATTTGCCAGTTGTGGAGGATGAGCGTACAGTGGTGCTATGATGATGTTGATGTGGCCTTTTAGCCCAGGCTCCGCCTTCTTGACGTGGTTCTAGTCTACGGGACTCTGGTCTACTGGCTTAGCCCACTAGTACGGTCAATTTCTTTAACGGTCCACATTCACCAATTTCAATGGCTTAGATCTGCTATCCCTGAATTCGATTAATTTGAAGTCTTTCGAGTATTCTTATAAAATTATTTTATTAAATAGTAATGGTTAATTTTTCAAAATGACACCTCCATCATCAAATTTAACAAAAGATGCTTATCCAAGGTTAAAACTAAATGCCACTTAATAAACTATCTAAATTTATTTTCAACTGAAATAATCTCATATATACCATGTAAAACGCCTCATATAATATTTTACAACGATACAGGTTGACGTTTTCACAATTACAATGTTCTATAAAAGAAATTTCTCCTTAAAATTTGTTGTCACTACAACTCATAATTGCTAGATCAGTGAATCCTCAACTTGGATCAAGCTGAATTTTTATGAGGTCACTCAACGTACTATCCCCATGATAATTTATGGTCAATTAGCTTTAGCCTTTAATTATAACAAAAAATACGTTTATTTAATCATTTTGCCTTTATTCGCCTTTTCCCTATCGTTATGATTTATACCCTTAAAACCAACTAACACAAAACTCCAAAAAGTATAATAAAATATGTATTAGCAATTATTCATGCTAGGAATATTATGGATGTATTAGTTCCGAATTTTACAATATAAATAAGGAAATTAAAAATGGTAAAGTGAAGGTTTAATTCCAAATAGTCATATTTTTTTACTCTTTTAACTTTCAAATATGACACACTTTTGAGACCGGTCTGAAATGACCGGTCTAAAACACATTTTGTTTTCAAATATTTTTTACTAGTTATGTTTAATCTATAAATCAATTTGGGAGATGTATATATATTTATTATGGATTTTTAAACATAAATGTATTTTAATCATTTAAAATTTTTGAAACATGAGTAAAATACCTCTATATTTAAAAATTCAAAATAAATATATATACATCTCGAAATTAGTAAAAAATAGTTTATAGATTAATCGTTTTACAAAAAAAATTTGAAAAAAACAAAAGCATATGTTTTTGGACTTGTATAAAGTGATCATTTTGCATTAAGTTTTGTTAAATAACATGATAAAAAATTTAAAATGACAAAATTGCTCATCATTTCTTTTAAAGGCTATAATGTGTGCATAAGAGTGATTGAGTTTGCTTTTACATTTTACATTTTAAGTAGTATCAATTTTTTAATAATATTTGACTAAAACAACTTCTTTTCACTTTGGTTAGTGTTAATATTGTAATTTCACACATTTTAAAGGCGTATTTTTTATAGGTACTCATATATTACAATCATCTCAACTGATATTACAAGCAAGTCCTGAGACATTCTTACAATTTTTTCCTAACAACAATTTTACAGGCATCATACATATTTCGACTAGTGGACAGTGATAGATTCTTCCACAAACAAGGGAGTTCCACGAACAAGGGAGAAATAACATGACCGCACAATGTCACCACACTACATAGCAACTGACTGCATGCAGAAAATGGGTTTACAACAATTTGAAACCATGTCGGCACACTGGTGGAAAGCGTGGTTACTACTGGGCTGCTGCCCTAGTGGCCAAGGCGTGTGTTTGTTTGGGGGAAAATGGAAGGGAAAAGAATGGGTGCAAAAGTCAATACCCCACTATTTTATTTTTTCCATTTTTACACTCACGTGTCAATCATATATTATGTTTTTTTTAATCATTTTCTCAAATATTTTTATATAAACATCTTATCTATTTTTTCTTTATTGCACATTATCCTTAGCCTATTCATTCTTTTATATTATTTCTGCTTGCATTTCCTTCCCTTCCATTTTCCTCTAAATGAATACACCCTCAACAACAATCTTTACGTTGTTGTCACGTTTGAACTTAAGAGAAAAATACATGGTTATCCATGCAATTTTTTATAAATGTGGTCCATCTATAAATATAAGCATAAGTTGTGCTCATGTTTGAAATTAACCCTAAAATAATAGTTTCCTCGAAGCGGGTGCGAGCATGCCTTAGAATTGTTGACCTTCTTCTTCCTTCTCCCAGTTCTAACGACGATACGTTCCCCTGTTTCTCTCTCTCTCTCTCTCTCTCTCTCTCTCTCTCTCTTTTCCTTCTTTCTTTAGTCTAGCAACAGGAACGCAACAATCCATGCCTCCGCCTTTGATGGTATGACAGGCCCATCTGCTGTTCGTTTTCGTGCATGGAATTCTAGCCCAACAAATGTTACTGCGAGTCGGGAGGCCAACTAATGCAGATTGCAAGCGCATTTATCGCAATGTGCATGCGTTGCCCAACCAATTTCTCTTCCTTTTCTTCCCCTCCTCAAATCCTCTATTCATCTTTCACCTTTTGCGTCGACTGCATCTCAGTTGGAAATACCCACCAGTGTGCACCCTATTCGGCGGTGCAAAAAAATCACGATGTAAATGGTGTTAAGTTATCCTACATTTATTGAAGAGACTGATAAGGAGTATGCCCCGGCAGCGTCTCCACCCATTTTCATTTTAATTTTTTCTTCCACTTTCCTCTCTAATTGCCTTTTTCTGGAAGATTACAGAAGCTTTACTTACTACAGAAGTTTTTTTTTAAAAGTAAACTACAGAAGCTTTCAAGTTATATGTAAGTTTCAAAAAAATAAAATATTTTGCGTCTGTTTTTATCTTTATAATTTGATACTCGTATTTAGAGAATATCAATTAAATTTTTTTATACAATGTGACAACTTATATTACAATCAAGGATATTCACAGCTCTTATAATATATTGACAATTTTTCTTACAAACCTTACACTAGGAAAAATTTGTATCAAAACCTTACACACCAAAGGAAATTGTAAAACTCCCACAATTCCAGGGGATGCTTGTAAAATTACCCCTCACCCCTAACGATGATGAGTTGTGATTCTTTGCGTCTGGGATAAGTCCCGCGGACTACGTCCGCTGCCCGCACGCTACTCGCACGCCATTGGATTGAGCTGGATGAATGACAGCCGCGCGACAGAAATTTTGCAGCGAGCTCCCTGTGACTTCCAGCAGACGCGGAAAAGGCGATGTAGAATAATTCAAAAATTCCTGCACGATCTCCCTACGACCCATCTACAAGCTTGTGAGGATGCTCGAACGATCTCCCTGCAACGATCTCCCTGCGTCCTTGTGAGTTTCCAGCGAGCTCTCCCCGTCTGCAGGCGTTCTCCCTGCGACTGGCTGCGAGCTCTCTCTGCCTGCGAGGCGTTCTCCCTCTCTCCACGGCACCTAGTCATTCCATCGATAGCTCTGCCGGGCCTCTCTCTCTCTCCCCCTTCCGTCGACAGCAACTCCCCATTGTCGCATCTCTCCTCTCCGGCCTCTTTGCGCCGACAATCGGCAGAACTCCCCCCTTCTAGATTCCGATCTTCGTTGCCTCTCTCCTCTCCGGCCTCTCTGCGCCGGCAATCGGTGGAACTCCCTTCCAGATTCAGCCAAATTCAGGTGAGACCTCTTCTCTCTCGATTTCTCCCTCCAAAATGCAAATGCCGTTGATGAAATGACCACTTGTGTATGACCGTTTGGATTTTTGGAATTGCATCTCCTCTTGCAAGAACCGCACTTCTTGATTCCATTCGCTCAAGCTCTGAATCTCCAAGTGGTCCAAAATGCATTTGAAATTCCCGGCCAGTCCATGACAAGATTCTTAAGCCATATTTGGGCTTCAAGATCCCCCACATTAGAATTATCAGTTCTTTGTCTTGCAGGAACTGAATTCCAACTTCCTGGCAATAAATGACTACGACAAACAAACTTCCATGACTTGGCATTATAGTTTCTAAAATTGCAGTCCCAGCCAAAAAAATGTATTTACGTTTTCTAATCAGCGAATTCAAAAAATAATGACAACAATAGCCAAAAAAAGGAAAAAAAGAAGCCTTCAAAGTTATAATGATAATCAACAGTTTTACGGCGCATGCTTTTCCGCTAGTTTTTTTTCTCTTTTTTCAATGGCAGGACTTTGAATGCTTTCTTTATCATGTATTGTAGTTTGAGTATATCATTGAAAACTTCTATTTCATTTGGAATTGTTGTTGTTACCAGAGTATTTGTACTTACTAGTTATGGAAGAATATATGAGAATAGGTGAAAATAACCAAGGTTTGATACAAAATGATTTCCGCACAATGATACATGATCCAATGAATGCGGAAGTAGAAGCTTTTATTGGTGTCACATCAGTAGCTCATGTACCCAAGGATGAGGTAGCCTTTGAAGGGGGTTCAGTGAATGTGTCAGATGGGGAGGAAGCATCTACTGAAGAAGTCAACGTAGGTGGTATTCAGAATACATACGGGTTGTTTATGGTTGATGTTGCAAGGGAATTGAAACCAAAAGTTGGCATGGAGTTTGTGTCTCTAGAAGTAACTTTTAATTTTTATAACACTTATGCTTGGCATTGTGGGTTTAGTGTTAGAAAGGACAGGACTCGTAAGTTAAAGTCTGGGGCAATTGGTAGGCGTGTTTTAAGATGTTCTAAGGCTGGTTGGTCTGAAAAAAAGGCAAGAAATCAAAATCCAAGCAAATAGAAGATTGCATTTATCAGCTATTGCTCATGCCCTGCTAAGTTATATGTGAATTTAAATGTGGAAAAAATGTATATTATGTGTCTCAATTTGTAGAGACACATAATCATGCACTTTGTACCCCTACAAAGACTCGTAAATTGCGATCACATAAGAAATTGACGGAAGATGACCTAAGTATAATCTCGTCTTTAAAAACATCTGGAGTTGGAGTTGCGAGATCCATTGATTTTATGATGAATGAAGCTGGCGGATCTTCTCACCTCCAGTATTCAACAAGGGACGCTAGGAATGCTCTGCGAAGAAAGCGTCAAATTATGTACGGGAATGATGTAAATACTCTACTGCACATGTTTCAAATAAAGAACCGTGATGATAGTCATTTCTCCTATGAAATCCAAGTTGACGAGGATATGAGATTCACCTTATGTTTTTGGATCGATAGAAAATCAAAAAAAGACTATAAGGTATTCGGTGATGTTGTCTGTTTCGACACTACATACAACACGAATGAGTATGATATGCCATTTGGTCCATTTGTTGGCATCAATCACCACAAACAGACATGCTTATTTGGTGCAGACTTACTTTTCGAGGAAACAATTGAAGACTTCAAGTGGTTATTTCAAACTTGGTTAGATGCAATGGGTGGAGTTCATCCTAAGACAATTATTACAGATCAAGATGCAGCAATAGGAGCAGCAATAGCAACAGTATTTTCAAATACTAACCATTTATTATGTTTGTGGCATATTCATAAGAAATTTCCAGAGAAGTTTTCTCATATCATCCACCAACATCCTACGTTTAAGACAAAATGGGACTACTGTTTGTTCGGTACCAATAGCAAGGAAGAATTTGAGAGCACTTGGCAAGCAATGATAGAAGAGTTCGAATTGCACGAGAATTCGTGGTTACGATATATGTATGAGATTCGCCAAATGTGGATTCCTACTTACACAAGAAAAGTATTCTCAGTTGGCATGAGAACCACTCAACGAAGTGAGAGTATTAATGCTTTCTTTGATGGGTTTGTGTCGCGAAATTCAAATTTAATTAATTTTTCAAATGGCTATGATAGAGCACTTGAACAAAAGCGTGAGGCGGAGGTTGATGCTGAATTCAAGACTTTCTATGGCAATCCTGAGTTAAGAACTAAATGTAGCATTGAAGGTCATATGGCAAAGGTGTATACCCGTAATGTCTTCCTAGAATTCCAACGAGAAATTGTTGAATGTATGTATTATATTGCGGAGAAGGCCGAAGGTGAAGGGGCACTTCAATAGTGGCAAGTGTTCTTGCTAGAGGGGGAAGATGAGAGGAAGCGGAAGATCTTAACATGGAATGCAGAAGAAATGGTTGCCTCATGCCCATGCTTGAAATTTTAGTCGACTGGCATTGTCTGTCGGCATATTATCGCATTGTTCCATTTTTTAAAGATGAAAATCATCCCTCCATATCATATATTACCGCGGTGGACGCAAGATACTAAATCTCAGTTCAAACGACCATCCACAACTATGGACAAGAGAGGAACGCAGTCTCTTGCTATTCGTAGTCACACATTATCCAAGTGGTGGTCTTACGTAAGAAATGAAGTCTTGCATAACCCAGATGCATATGAAGTTATTAAAGAAACTATGAAGAAGATGATTGTTGCGCTTTCTGCAATGCCTAAGCCACCATGTCCAGAGATTGTTGGTAGGGATGAAGTTGTAGATGGAGGGTGTCCAATCGTGGTATCAAGTGATAACTTTAACCTTATGACCTAGATTCAAAGTGCAAATGTTGCTAATGAAGCACGTGGTTGTTATGGCACAATATCTTCATAAGTTCTCAGCCGTGTGAGATCTTGCCTGCACATGTTTCACTCACAAAAGGGAGATCTTCTAAATGCATGAAAGGACATTTAGAAGTCTCACGGGGTGGAACAAAATTTTGTCGTGGATGTAAAAAATTTGTTGTGGATCATGACAAAAGGAATTGTCCTGCTTTCAAGGTCCCAAGTTCAACTGATGTGTCCACTTCAGTTGGTAATGATTCCATCACCTCTATCAGCCGAGGCCGAGGCTGAGGCCATGGTATATTTTGGTTCTCCACCCTACATTATAGTTTTTCTCTTTGTCTGCATGTTACCTCTAATTGATAAGTACAAATGTATATTGTATTGAATATTTTTTGCTTTTTGAAATGATAGGTGGGCATATGTGAAATGACATCTTCAAGTATAAGAACTAGATCACGTGGAGGTAGGACTTGTGTTTGTTCGTGTGGTTTACCAGCTGTAGTGCTGACCTCCCATACCGTAAAAAATCCAGGTCGGCAATTTCTTCGATGCCCACAATATCGTGTAAGTCAAATATTTTCATTTTGTGTACATTTCACTCTCGCATATATTATCACTGATTTTGCTTGTGTTTTGTTGTGTTTTGTAGGATGCTTCCCATGCTTGTAAGTTTTTTAGATGGGTTGATGAGGATTTCTCACCAATAACTAAGATTGTTTCAAAGGATGATGTTCCGCTTAATGTCCAATCCCAAGACGAAGTCTCGGTGTTCAATCAGGAGCAGATAGTGTTGGATATGATTGTGTTGATGATATTAGGGAGCGTCATATGATGAAAATGCGTCAATTGAAACAGACCGTAGAGACGAGAACCTTGGAGATGAGAGAAGCAAATGAAAGGAGGGATAAGAGAGATATGGAATTGGTTAAGAGTATCAAGAAAAATGAAGTCTTACTTGTTACGCTATGTGGTCTTGTTCTTGTGATTGTCATTTATTTAGCAATGTGAAAAGATCTTAAACTATTTCAATGAAGTCTTATGCAATGGAATATATTAGGTTTTACATAAATTGCTCAACTTCTACTTCAATGAAGTTTTTTGTAATGAAATATATTAGTTGTTGAACTTGTTTTAATGAAATGGAAGTAGTCTTTTGCTACTTGTTGCTTGAGATCAATAGAATGGAATCAAATTTGAAAGTTAACTGAAAGATTATAACAAAAAAAGAAACTATTGTCTTCTATTTTATTTGAAAGATAACTGAAAGATTATAACAAAAAAAGAAACTATTGTCTTCTATTTTATTTGAAAGATAACTGAAAGATTATAACAAAAAAAGAAACTATTGTCTTCTATTTTATTTGAAAGATAACTGAAAGATTATAACAAAAAAAAAAGAAACAAGCAAATAGATCTACATTTCAAATTTATGATTCATGAACAATACAAATTTATTCATCATCTCAAAATCAGTGTTGTTGATGTAAACAATACAAATTTATTCAACAATACAAATAACCTTCTTATACACTATTTTTTCTCTATTCTTACACATCTAAACATAGTGGCAAAGGGACATTTCTTTGAATAACTCTCGGCCTCCGTCTACAAGCCCTGCATGAGCAGAAGCTGACAGAAGACCCACAAAGGTAGCATCATCTGGTCTAGCATCCATGCCAGCAAAACCATTTCATCAACTGCTAGTCCATGCATAGCATAAGCTTTGATCATTGAGTTCCAAGACCAGTCACAGTCCTCCATGTCATTCAACATTTGCTCTGCGATACTACCTATCATCCCTGAATCCCATCCTCATGATCAATGAATGGATAGTTGATCCATGCCGCTCGGTCACTAGGTCTGCGCAAGCCTTGACAATAATTCAGAAAGTGTACCAATCAAGACTACAAGCAACAGAAGAGGAAGAAGGCCTTTGCTGGTTGGCGTTCTGCATATAGTGTTATAATTCCAGTCCAAGATACGATGTCTCTGTCGTGTTCCTTACTCTCCAAGAAGAGCTGGTAACATTCATCATCACCTTAGCCTACATTTTAGTACGATTTGATAAGAGCAATCACAATCTATATTTCTGCAAGGAAGCCAGACTGCAATTATAGAAGAGAGTGCAACTGCTGCAAATGTTTGAAACTTGCACCTACATTATTTCCTTCGCAGCATGAAGAGATTGTGCTAATCATTGTCACACGAAGAAATACGAAACCATCCTGATGCAGCTGTGAAAACAGATAAATCGACCAATCAACACAGCCATCCATGTTAAATCCTGCAATCATAGAATTCCACATAACCAGAGTCCGAATGACAAGTTTTGGAACACCAACCATGCACTGTCACAGCCACTGCTGCCATTAGAACACCTTGAATACATCATAATGAGAGCACATAATGAGAGCATTCCCCACATAGACATTTCCATCAAAAGTCAATTTCAAGGAAAGTGCATGTTCCAGTGCACCTCTGTCCTAATCATTGCAAGCTCTAAGAACGTTGGTAAATGGAAATTCATTGGGAAGAAAACCATGAGATAGCATGGAAGCAAAGAGATTAAAGCATTCGTCGGGTCTGTCATTTTCGTCGTAACCTGTGATGAGAGTAGTCCAAGAGACGAGTTTTCTCTACGGCATTTCGTCAAACAGTTTCTGCGAGCATGTAACCGTGGAGAGCTCGACCCTCCACAATGGAGCCATGATGAGCACAAGCTTGAAAGAAGGCAGCATACGTTTGAGCATGATGCAGGTGCGATTCGACACTAGTGACAAGTGGGCTGCGAGGCTTGTTCTCGACGCTTTGGAGCAGTCCGACCAGAATCTGGAAGGGGGGAGTTCCGCCAATTGCCGGTGCAAAGAGGCCGAAGAGGAGAGAGGCGACAATGGGGAGCTGTTGTCAACGGAAGGGGGAGAGAGAGAAGCCCGCAGGGACGAAGGGTCGCAGGGAGATCATGCGAGACTTTTTTGAATTATTTTACATCACCTTTTCCACGTCTGCTGGAAGTCACAGGGAGCTCGCTGTAAAATTTCCATCGCGCGGCTGTCGTTTGTCCCGCTCAATCCAGCGGCGTGCGGGCAGCGGACGCAATCCATGGGACTTAGCTCGGACGCAGCGTCTCCACCAATTTTCATTTTAATTTTTTCTTCCAGTTTCCTCTCTAATTGCTTTTTTCTGGAAGATTACAGAAGCTTTACGTACTACAGAAGTTTTTTTAAAACAAGTAAACTACAGAAGCTTTCAAGTTATATGTAAGTTTCAAAAAAATAAAATATTTTGCATATGTTTTTATCTTTATAATTTGATACTCGTATTTAGAGAATATCAATTAAATTTTTTATTTAGATTTTATACAATGTGACAACTTATATTACAATCAAGTATATTCACAACTCTTATAATATACTGACAATTTTTCTTACAAACCTTACACTAGGAAAAATTTGTATCAAAACCTTACACACCAGAGGAAATTGTAAAACTCCCACAATTCCGGGGGACGCTTGTAAAATTACCCCTCACCCCTAACGATGATGGGTTTCGAACCTGCGCCAGCTCTTTGGAAGCCGCAGCAGATTACTATGATGCCGTCAACGATGATGGGTTTCGAACTTACGCCAACTCTTTAAAAGTTGCAGCAAATTACCGTGACACCCACCAAATGCAATGTGGTGAACATTAATTAAATTTGAAAGTCATCATCGATGGTTTAGATCGATCATAGAAAAATATGTCATACAATGCCAACTTTGCTTTTGCTTTTTAAAATCTATGTAACATGTATATGCCTCTTCAATTGACATTGACAAGGTAGAATTATATACGGTCTTGTTCTATAAAACTTCTTTCTTATATAACCTTATCTATTTTTAATATCACGATGGTTAATGGAAAATCTACTTTATCTATTATATTTAACATCATTGATATTATCATGGATATCCTTTCATTTGTTTAGTTTCACTACATATGGATCCCATCTATAATGTTTAAAATCAACGTAATAAAAATGGTTTAACAGTAACATCAATTTTAAAGTAGTTTTTTAATATCTAAACCATCTAAAATATTACTAATATGTAGATAAATTTTCTATAATGTATTATTATATTTTAATACATGCGTGAATAGATTTAAATATTTTTTATAATTTTGCACATGGATATACATATTTTTTAGCAAATGTGGCTCATGCATATACTTGATTTGAATGAAACTTGGTCTACTAGCTAAATAAGTGATATTAAATACAATGAATGAATTAGATTTTACATCAATCATTAATATCTTAAAAATTGACCGAGTTATATATGACTGCTTCTATATAACATGGTTAATAGTTAACAAAAATATATGATGGTTTCTAATAAAAACATTTCATTAATTAGTAGCTCCAATCACAGATTGATAGACACATACTCCGCTTCATTTCAATTTATTAGTCAAGCTAAAAGTAGATAAAATAATTTTATAAAAAAATATTACTAAAATAAAAAATTAAAGATAATAGAAAATAATTAAAACTAATGCAAAAATAAATATAATTATATAATTATACAGACATATTTAGGATATAAATATACAAAAAAACTATTTTTCCTCTAAATTGTTTTTTCGTAATTAACTTATTTTCTAATAATTTCTTCACATTTTTATATATAAATATATTACTTTTAATCATTTTCACAACTTTTTATACAACAATCTTATCTATTTTAACTTTATTTTCAATTCTCTCATTTCAATTATAAGGATAGATTTATAATAAAATACACATTTAAAATGATAAACGGTCCCGCTTCTATACAGACCCTTTAAAATCTAAAATTTTAATCCTTAATGGAAAATATAATCCATTTATTGTATTTAATATTATTTGTTTATTTAAGAGACCAAGTTTCATTGTAATTAAGTATATTTATGAGCCACATTTGTTCAAAAATATATATATCATGTGTGAATTATGAAAACATTTATATCTATTTACACATCTATTAGAATGTAATAATATTTTATAGAATCATTTATTTACATAGAAATGATATTTTGGACGGTTTAGATGTCGAAAATACTACTTTAAATTATATATTTTAATATTTTTCATAATTTACACATGAATATATACATTTTCTAACAAATATGGCTTATAAACATACTTGATTGGGATAAAACTTGATTCCCTAGATAAACAAATAATTTTAAGTTGTAGTACCCCTACCTACGACAACTTCACATGTCAAGCTTGTCATAAGATTTTCTACCATGAATCTTTTGAAAAGTGGTAAAGTCTATAACCTAGTTTGCGTTTATACACCAAATTGTGAATAAATGTGGTCTAAATTTTTTTCTAATATCTATAAAAATTTCGGTAGCATCTCATCTGTAACTAGGGCATTCCCTAAATATAAACGTTCACCATATATCTCTTTACATTAAGAAATAAACTGTATCACTTCATCATAAACACAAACACCCCATTTTCTTAACAAATTCATCATAATCACACCATATCTCCAATACTCTAATATTTTTCATCATACACAATACATATACCCATACAATTCACACAATATAAAAGAAATAATACTATAAATATCTTCCACACCATACACAATATATATATATATAGGTCATACACACATCCAATAAACTAAATGAAAATTTAACACTTCTAAAGTTTATCTTGTTACAAAACACATTCAAACATGCACAAGAATCTCATATGACTCTTCAACTCACTGCCCTTCTACCCAGTAAAGTCTTCATAACTTTTAAATTTAGAATATTCTACAACTGTTTAATAAAAGCGGTGAGTTCAAAGAACCCAATACGCAATCTTTATGTAAAGGGAAAACCGTGAAAACCTCCATAGAATATCATATATGTATGAGGATGGAACGCAATCACAATATGTATCATTCAATGACATAATTTCCTCTTTGGAAGGTGACACTTGTCAAGTGATCACCCGCACTCATACGTCGGACATACCGACTAGGAAATGTTAAAGACGGACTGTCTGTTCAATTACAACCTTTGCGAAACCTTACATTCATTCCCACGCGTGAATTCCATTCACATAAATAGTCAAATGCATCTATATCATAAAAAGAGTTTGCTCGGTTAATCATAAAGAAAATGTTCGTTCCCAAAAATCAAGTTCAAAAGCATGTTTTAACAACATAAATATATATACATAAATAACGAAAATAGGGTAATGGTTATTCTCAAAAATTTTATTATTTGTATAAAAATTTAATTAGAATACCTATGAAAAATAATTGGATTTATACATCTTTCTAATGAAACATCTAAAATATAATATGAGTATTTGTTGCAAACATTCTTTCTCAAAGTAAATGGCAAAATAGAAAATTCTTACCATGACAATTCATTGAATTCAAAAAATTGCTTAACTTAGAATTTCAAGCTGTCTTGCACTTTCTCTTTTTCTTTTTCTATCAAAATTAACAATTTTGACTAAGCATTCACTTAAATTATCATGTACTGCATTCTAATTTTAATGTCTAAGAATGCATTGTTTTCAAAAGCTAATTTTAGCTTTCCTTTTTCAAAGAGAGTCCCCGAGACTCCTTTGATAAGGAAAACATTCTCATTTAAACTTCCATTGTAATTATATTACTATTTTCCTTTCATCTAAAATTACATAAACCATTTAAGGGTATTTACTCCACTTATATTTTTTTTCATCCATTAAATGCCCAATTGAAACATATATGTTAGGCATTTTAAAACCTATTTAATCACTCTGATATTATGTGAATCGGCTACCTACTAATTTTGCATATAATCCCAACACTCGTATCCTACTTACAACTTAGCATAATACCTCTATAATTTTTTAATTATAGTTTTAACTCTCCAAACATCTTAAAATTTACTCATAAATAATGTTTAAGTCAAATACTTCAAAAGCCCCATGTTTAACCCACGTTTTTGGGGTTGCCCAATTTCCATGGGTTATGAAAAATTCTAATTTTTCTCCTTTTTAACCTTAAATTGAGCATATTAATCTATAACTAGTACATCCTAATAGCATTTGCAACTATCGTATCATGATTTGGAACAAGAAAATTCGAATATACCACTCTTGAATTTTTTGATTTCACACTTAGACTTGATTTTAGCCTTCCATTTTTATTATTTAGGTTTCAAATAGCATCCTATCCACGAATTTATAAAAATTCACATGGTTTTCCATCTATTTTTTGGGATAAAAATCAAAACTCTACCCATTTCAGCTCTTGAATCCTTAAATAACCACATCTACTACTCAAATCCGTATAATTTACTTTCATACATGTTTGTCTAAGATATTTTAGCAAAACCCCTACATTTATTGCATGATTGAGCAAAAATTGAAAAAATCCAACAAAAAAATCATTTCTTCCTTACCTTTGGCGACAGCTACGTGGGCAGTGGCGACGGCGAGCTTACTCTCCTCTCTTCCCTCTCCTTCCTCTTCTTTCTCTCTTCCGTTTTTTTCTCTCCAGCAACTTCTGTTCTTGCATCCCCCATCTCCTCCCTTTAATAAACTTCGGTGCTTTGCATGTGCACCGAAAATGTGCACATGCAGCACCTATTTTATTTATTTTTTTTAAAGAAAATGGGTCTGGTCCTACATAAGTATAATGAATGAATTAGATTTTCTATCGAGAATCAAAATTTTGGATTTTGAAAGGGTTACATGGGTTCGCTTATCTGAAACTTGGTTACATAGAAGCGGAATCCATCGATAAATAATCTAAACATTACATGTGGCCACAAAGACCAATTCACAAGTTATGATCTTGCCACGTTCTCTAACTATCTCTTCCAAAATCAAGGGATATGAGCTACAAACATGAGTATGCTCCTACTCTAATCGGACATGTAATATTACTATAAATAGTTGTGTAAGAAGATTGAACTCCCGAGTTGTGATACTCTAGGTTACATGCTTAGTAAGAGTCCTCCAAACTTGATCACATGTAGTCATTAGTCCTACTGCATATTCAAGAATATTTTTAGACAAGGTGATGATGATTAATGACTATACTAATCAGTCATTCTTGCCCATGTTGTATAATCTGGATTAAAAACTTCCATGTTGTTTGGTCCATCAATAGTCTGTGGTAGTGCATTTTCTTTTCTTATTAAGAAACCAAGCAGCTCCTGACTTTCAATTAGAGACTTTGCTTGTATCTCTTAGAGAAGATAATTATCGTCTATAAGTTTTATTGTGACAAAATTGGTAATGACATTGATACCAAAAAGAAAAAAGATATTTGGATATTGAAACTACAACTAGGTTGTTGTTTGCCATGATTTCTATTATGTGAATTTGGTTATGTTGTTGAAGATTTCTAGTGAGAAGGTATAAACACCCTTGTTGGCTCTAATATCATGGAAAGAATTTTGAAACAAAAGATGAGTTTGGAAGTGAATAATGGATTTTCAATAAGTAAATAATCCTGTATTGGAATTAACAATTTTTTTAGTACATGTTAGAAGAATTTATAGGCTCTAACAGTTAAAAAAAAAATCAGTTCAATCGATTGGGTTATTGCAAATTTTATTTGTTAGGGTGTCCTAAATTTTTAGCTCCTTTTGAATTCAAGTCTATTAAACTTCTATGCAAGGGAATCGATTGGACGAATGATAATATCTTTGTGACCTTCACACTTATCTTTATGTCATCTCATATTTGCTACAGTTTTCTTCAATATGCATAATCTTTGTAGCCTCTATTTCAATGAAAATATCTTCAAATTATATGCAAAAAATTTTCCTTTACTATTCCAACGAAAAGTTCTATATCTTGGATAGTTCTCTTCATCCTTGCACTCTTTATAGAATAGCGCATAATCTTACCTACAAACCTATATAGATTTATAATGCAATCTAATATTACTTAAAATTTTATAAGCCTTATATATATATATATGGAAAAGAGTCCACTTTGATCATAAAACTAACATTACCTCATTTATTATATTTAAAATTATTTATTTTAGTAACATGTCAATTTTCATCTAAATCAAATAGGTATGGGCCCCATCTTTAAATGGTACAAAACTAACTTAATAAAATAATTTGATATAAATTTCAATTTTAAAGTTGTGTTTTCAAAATCTAAACTGTCTAAAAATGATTTTTATATGGATAAATGATTATAATAAGATATGATTGCATTCTAATATATGTAAGGCCTATTTGCAGCGTTTTGTACCCTAATTACCATCCAGAAGGTAAGCACATAAAAGGTCCTCCCCCTATGTACATACGATGATAAAAGTTTCTCCTTCTAGTGAAACTTCCTTGGACAAGCCAATGATATATCAAATGATTAGTTACTCCACTTGTGTAATACCTTTAAATAAAGTAACTTTAAAAAAATGGCCTTTGAGGTAGAACCTCCAACTTCGGGTAATTTTTCTCTTTTTGAGATATTATCTCTCTTTAAAGCATCATTCTCATCATCTATTAGGCTCTAATCGCGATATCCTTAATGATTAACAAACAGATCAATGTGAAGTCGTAATCGACAAAGAGAAACATTGTGATTAGGCCCTTTTTACACACAATCATGTCAAACCATGAAATGGCACAGCACTATCCTTCCTGAACTTCTGTAATTTTTTTAATTTTACTTTTAGGGTTCATATATCAAAAGGTGAAAAAATCAATATTTTTGCCATCTTTTGATGTGGTGGCAACAGGCACGCTTAGAATTTCTGTAATCAGTGCCTTCTATTAATGATGTAACCATCATCTTAGTTGGTAGCAACTCCATCATAATTTTATTTATGATTTTTATACATTAATGATCATATTATTAATTTATTTTAGTTTACGTAGATGACTTAGCTAAGGTTGCTGTTACAGACATAATACAATGCTAACATAACTATAACTAACCACATATTGGGTGCCCTCGCCTACTTTTTCACTTCTCCCATGAATCTACTTGTCTATTTCAACTTTTTTGTTTGTACTCCTGATCATTAGACATATCACATGACATTATTAACATATCTATTTCAAAAAAAATCCGCCAATTTTTTAATCCTTACTTTTTGCACGATTTGGGCCCATCGCTGGCCTTAATTTGAAAATTCAAGATTTATCATCTATAAAATGAGCGAATATTTTTCGTGTTCACTTTAATTTGATGACGTGGATCTCATGCGTATGCTGAAAGCCTGTCAACATTTTCTACATAAGAAATTTTAAGCCCTCTTGTGGGCATATATATACGTGGTACAAAGTAGGCACACATCAGCTTATGATCTGGTCTGGTGTTGCCGTTTGAGGCTTGCAAGAACTGAGTTTTTTTTTTTTTTTTTTAACTTTAATCTCCATTTAGATTTCCATCACGTAAAATCTAACTTTTTAAAATTGTCTCATATTTTATTTTAATTTCTGAAAAATGAATGGTGTCTTTTTCTTCAAAATCAAAATAAAATATTAATTTTTAAAAAAAATATTAATTTTCACAGGCTGGAATGCCCACCATTTATAAAAAAAAAAAAATTTAAATAGAAAATATATTTTTCAAGGGCCAGCACTGCAAGTAGCCTCATAGGATCTTCAGCCAAAAAATTATTGCGTGCAAACTGGGGCAGATGCGATGGAATTTTTATCTTATTTTTTGAAATGCTAACCCAAGTCTATTTGTAGCTTGAGATGGTTAGGTAAGATATAGGTCAACCTAGCCTTAGCTCATCCTCTTGGATTGTGTAGACATTGGCTGTTCAGATTAAGTGCATATTGCAATTGATTGAAGTGTCATTAAGAAAAAACTTGAAATGCATTAATGTTAAAATTGACTGGGGACGGAGATGGATTCGTACGTCTATGAGAGTTTGTGCAATAGTGTTTGGGAAAAGTATTCAATCTACAAGTGAATCAATGTTCGGAAAACCTTATTCATTAAAAACCATTAATCACATCAAGATCTTCTATGCTAAATCACTAAGAAATATAAATCATAAGCGGAAGTGTACCTAAATCCATAGGAACAGTCGTTGTTAAATTTGGAGGTTTCTGGTCTTTTAAATTAATGCTCTAGTATTTTATGGAAAATGTGACTCATCTTTCAACGAAGGAATGGTAGAAAAGAAACCCTAATAAGTGCATAACTTGCAAACCACAACCGTTTATATAGGAAGTTCATCTTTCTTATTTCTAATTTAGTCCATTATAAAAATGTAAATTAGAAATTAGGCAATAAAATGTTTATGCATAGGAGACTCATACTTTATTAGATGATTTAGGCCCATAAAACCTTATAAGGTTACTTTAAAAATTAGGCAGATATTTATAATAGCGTATATATAATTAATATATATGTGTCTAAAATTCCAACACCCACGAGATTTGTAAGGCAATAAAGGCAAATCCAAGCCTACAAGCCTAAGGTGGTGTCGTTGGGGCCATATCATCATAGGGAGGAGCAGGTTGTGGCGATGGAGGAGCACAAGCTAAGAGCCCTCCACCATGGCTTGCGAGTAGCAAGAAAAGCGTGAAAGACTTCCGGGAGGCCTAGAAGCAGGGAGAGGTGTTGCAACAGTTAATGGATTCGTACAAGGATCTGGACTCGTTGTGGAGGAAGGATAAGGGGCGATTCTTGAAGCTTATGATCTTGGATGGATGCTTCCTATTGGAGGCAATGAGAGTAGCTACCGAGGACGCTTTTCATGAATATGCTAAAAATGACCCCATCTTCAGCTATCACGAAATGCTTTCTAACCTGCGTCGGATAAAGAGGGACATGCTCAAGCTTGAAAACCAGATTCCTCTTCTTGTGCTCCACAGACTATTGGCGGTTGAAAGAGGACTCATCCATGAACAACCCAAGGTAACTATATAATTATAGTACATCCACGTACTCCACCGCATGCACCTGCAGTTAATCATTAAGAGTACTTTCTTATTATTAATTTATATATACGTACAGAATTCACCGAACATATATTTATTTTGAATTCATTTTCCTAATTAGTTTGTTTATACTTATGATTGTTATTACATTCTATTAGCATCAAATAAACGATAAAAAAAATTAGCATCAAATATTGTACTTTTGGGGAAGTTTTCGTCTTAAAGATCTATGGTACTTTAAATTAGTAAATTTTTATCCTGTTTGATCCCCATTTTGGCACTAATCATCGCTAAAAACTACATGTTACTGACACTTGATAATTATTGCCGCTAATTGTAACACAAAATCTTAGCGTCACAAAAAATATGTCGGAAAATGTAATCTTTGGCGTAGTGCTTGTATGATTTACTTAAACTGATTGAAACACATATCAATATTCAATGAATATTTGAGATACACATCAAGCATTTAAGGTGGAAAAATAGATAGGGTTAACTGAAACCGACATTCATTATGAGTTATATGTATGAAATCTCCGTCGTCGTCCGTAGGGCCTATTTGATTATGAATAGAAAATTCGCTTCATCCATTGTATTTAGAATTATTTATTTCATTAACATACCAATTTTTATCCAAGTTGAATATGTGTATAGGCCCCATATAAAAATAGTATAAAATAATTTAATGTAAATAATAATTTTAAAGTTATTTTCTCAACATCTAAATCATCTAATATATATTTTTTATATGGATAAATAACTATATAAAGTATCATAATATTTTAATATGTGTAGGGCCGATTTTGCAGTGGTGCAATCCATTTACACTTGAATGGTTCTATATGTAGGAAAATATTCTAGTGCATTTGAACTACACCATAGTTCAGGTATTGTGGAGCCTACTTGATCATGAATAGAAAATCTACTTCATCTATTTTTTTATAATTATTTATTTTATTAATATACCAATTTTCATTTAAATTGGATATATGTATAGGCCCCATCTAAAAATAGTACAAAATCAATATAATAAAATAGTTTAATGTAAATAACAACTTTAAAGTTATTTTTTCAACATCTAAATTTTCTGATATATATTCTTTATATGTTATCAAAAATATATATATGTTCTTTATATGATAAATAATTATATAAAATATCATAGCATTCTAATATCTGTAAAGACTATTTTGCAGCGGTACCTGAATGGTTCTCTTATATATATAATCATAGAAAAATCATAGTCCAATGCTTTTGTGCATGTATAACGATGCCAAAGCAGACAATTAACACGCATGGTGTGGATTGAATGTTTAAATGATTTATAAATACACATTAGTGGAAATATATTTCCCATTTAATTAGACACGTGAGATAATCATACAGATATGGATCCTATTCCTTATTAATCAATCGATGGATGACACGTTCATATAATAACGATACATGCAGCAAAAGCAGTTAGCAGGATGTAAACAACATGGTGCTAGACTTCTTCCAACAGGAAAGAATGGAGAGGCCACCGTCGTTAAAGGATCGCTTCTTGAGATGTATGCCTCAAAATTTCGTCCGCCAGGGCTCAAAACAAACTAGTGCAGCTGACACTCCAGCAGCAAAAACAACGAGTACAGATGATCATGCTATGTCGTGTCTTCATGTGTTGGACCTGGTGAGGAAAAGCATGATCAAAAGCTTCAAAGGCAAGAAAGGAAGATCAAGCGGCGTTCAAACGGGCAGCTACGATGTCATGTGGCCTGCAACAAGGCTGGAATCCAGTTCAGAAAGAGCGACAGCACAAGCCTCAAGGACATCACCTTTCAAACGGGTCTCCTCCACGCCACCCTCAGACTCCCACGGCTGATGGTGGACGATGCCACCGAATCCATATTCCTCTACATCATGGCATTCGAGCAGTTGCACATAGGATTAAAGAAGGAAGTCAACTCCTACGGCTGCTTCATGGACAACATCATCAATTCGGACAAGGATGTCAGCCTGCTCTGCCAGAACGACATCATCAAGAACTTCTTGGGGACCGATCAAACAATTGCAACCCTCTTCAATGATATTTCTCAGGATTTGTGCATCGACCCAAGTAGCAAACTTGGTAAAGTTCATCGCGATGTCATCACCTACTGCAACAATCCATTCAACAAATACCGGGCCAGCAAAAACCTGGTCGACCTCAAGCAATCTTACTTCAAAAGCCCCTGGAGTTTTATCTCCCTCATCGCTGCTATTCTTCTCCTTCGTCTCACCATCATTCAGTCCGTATACACCATCCTTCAATATTATAAATCCAATTAATTAATTAATCCACTCAATCCACTCATTAGTTAAATGCTTCTTCTAATCCCAACAAAAATGTACGTATCAACATTTATATGTTCCTTTTTTCTTCCAACAGCCTTAATAATGAATTAATTAATACTTTTCTATATACAATGGATGAAATTCGAGTGTGGTTTTCTTGTTGACATAAATAGAGTTAAATATCGCTGGTAAATTGGTGGGTATGCCTTGCAAATGAAATCAAAATTCAACCCATCCATTTCATTTAGAACTAATTTTTGAGGGATTTTTACATCCATTCTATAATAATAATAATAATAAATTATTGACTAGTTAACAGACGCTGTGTTTATTGACATAAACGTTAATTGTTGGTCGTTGACTAGTTTCCTGAGAAATTCGCCAGCTCAAAGAGAAGTCGAACGTCGTATTGGGAAAAGACCGGTAAAGCCCAATTAAGCTAAGAAGTTTATGGTCACTCTGATGTGAAGAGAAGATCGGAGGGATGGAATCTCATCAGACATCTTAGAAACCTATCTAACGCACCATGGCTCATCATGGGAGACTCTAACGAAATAGCGGGGCAATTTGAAGTTAGAAAGCATAGGCCAAGACCTGAGCACTAAATGGACCTGTTTAGAGAAATGATGGACGATAGCAATCTTATTGACCTGGGATTTGTCGACCCTCCCATGACTTGGAGGAACAGTTGAAGCGGAATGAATAGGGTGGAAGTAAGACTGGACCGCAACCTATCCAGCCCTGAGTGGATAACTCTCTTCCCCTTTGCAAAGCTTTTTCATCTTTCCTCTTCCACATCTAACCATCATCCTATTAAGCTTGTTCTTAATACTAGACAGAATGGAATGAGACCACAGTGAGATTTCAAGTATGAGTTGTTCTGGGCTAGAGATAAGGAATCCCATCGCATCATCAAATGCATATGGTCCACAACTTCTCACTGCGAACTCTTCTCGGAGGAATTATTGTCAAGCAAAATTAAGAGGTGTGGAATCGAGCTATCTAAATGGAACAAAGAATGGTGAGGTAATTTTAGTGAAGTCATTGGTCAAAAAAAAAGATGAGCTACATAGACTTAACTCTCTGAACCCATCTGATCAAAGAGATGAGGCAATCGAAGACATTCAACACCAAATTAATCTGCTTTTGGAAGATGAGGAAGTGATGTGGAAACAACGATCCAAGGTTCATTGGCTCCTCTATGGAGACAGGAATACTACTTTCGAAGAAGATATAATTTTATTGATTTTTTGCTGGATGAAAGTGGCACTTGGGTAACTAGCCAGGAGTAGATGCAGGATCTAACTTTCAACCACTTTCAAACTATCTATACCAGTATGGGGCCTTCCAACCTCAATTGAATTTCACAGTTGGTCACAAGGAAGCTCTCTAACTAAAGTAGTGCAAGCCTTACCAGGGCGTTATCTATGGAAGAAGTGGAACGACCGCTTAAATCTACAAACCCATCTAAAGCTCCCGGGCCAGATGGCATGCCGACAGGGTTTCTTCTGAAGCACTGGAATACAGTTTTTCCAAATGTCTTTCTAGTGTGTAAATCTTTCATGGAAGCAAAGAATCCTCTCCTTCAACATCGGCATCTCCAAGATCTCATGTCCACTACTATCGTCCTCATTCCTAAGAAGAATGGAGCTGAAACGCTCTCTAACTTCCGCACTATTAGTTTGTGTAACGTGACTTACAAAATTTTGGCAAAAGTGTTAGTGAATTGTTTAAAGGAGTGCCTCCATGAAGTCATATAAGCCCAACAAAGTGCATTTGTTCTAGGTCATTTGATCACTAACAACATGCTCATTGCCTATGAGGTAATTCGCTCCCTTCGATGCAGGAAAGTGGGCAAACGATGTGAGATGACGGTTAAGTTGAATATATGTGAAACTCCGATCTTAGACACGTGTATGAAACCCTAGAGTTATAAACCCTATGTAATATATTAATAAAATATATATTCATGAGTATGAAAATATGTGGGAATAGAGGATAAAATAATTAATTATGAAATTAAGATGAATAGTGCGAGAGAATAGTGCACGTGAATAGTAAACGTGGGATTAAGGAATATGTTAAGTTAATCACTTTGGATTAACTTAATCATAAAAGACGAAAAAGAAGTTTCTCACTAAAGGACAAAATTGCTTTTTAGATTAAAATAATAATTTTCTGATTTTTATGGATTTTTGTGAAGAAAATGAAGAAAAATTCATATCTTGCAATCCGGACGTCAGATTGAGATGAAATCTTTTATGGATGGCCAAAATATGATGATGAACATGATGAGTGGTCCAAGATTGATCAAAAATTACAAATCAAGGGTCAAGATGACACGTCAAATGATGATCGAAAAGTAACTTCTCTTTTTCATTAAATAGCTTTTGACTTTTTATTTAAATAAATAATTAAAAATAAAAAAATTAAATGAAATGGCTGCTGCAGCAGGGGGGCAGTCGGAGGATTGACCAAAATAATGGTCCATGATCAACCTCATCTTTAATCAACGACTGAGATTTATTTAGCCTAAATTAAATAATTTTAAAAATAAAAAAAATAGGTAAAAAATAGGGCTGCATAGGGGGGCTCGAGAAGGCCTAGGGTGGGCAGCACATGGCTCAAATAATTTTTCAAAATTAAAAAGAAATACCAATTTATAATTAAATACCTCAAAGCTGGGGGTAAATTACAAATTCTTGAAAAATCCAACCCTATAAATAGGGCAGTAGGGGGGACGTCCAAGAGCACAAAATCCAAGCTCCAATTGAGCCATTCCAAACCCCCAAACCATCCCACACGTCCAAGGAAAGAAATGAGTAAGTTAGAGAGAGGAAGTGTGAGAAAAAGAGGCGTATCTCCACTTCGGGTAAGTGATTTCTACCTAAATTTTTTTTATGTTAAGTAGGGTAAAACCATGCTTAGATAATGCATAATCATGAGAAAATAAGTATAGATATAATGCTTAATTAGAATTATGCCAAAACATCAAAAATTTAGAGCAAAAATAGAGCATTCGAGAAGATATCATATGATATGTGAAAATAATACTCCAAAAATGATAAATGATGATTTGGGATGTATGATTATGATAAATATGATGTTGGAATGATGATATATTAATTTCATAATTTTTAGAATTAAGGATTATACTTAAGTGAATTTATGTTGATTTTTAGTATATGGAGAAAATGATTTTTTAGCCAAGTAAATAATGATAAATTCAAAATGTATGAAATTTTTCATGATATACTAAGCATAAGCTATGCCATGGTATTTTTTATTTTTGGGAAAAAATATCAAATTTTGGAACCTATGAACAGTAACCTCGGGTTAACAGTAAACGTGAACAGTGATTCGCTACAATAATCTGCTACAGTGACATGAACAGTAATTATGAATAGTGAACAGCGTATTTTGGGAAAAATTGAGATTTATTTTTATATATATTTATGAGGATATATTGATGGAATTTTTAGTAGATTTATGGATAAAAATCCATCTAAGGAGGTAATGACCAAGTATATTTATAGGATTAACCTCTATAGAAATGAGGTAATGGATGATTAATAAGCATGCATGGGAAATAAACTAAGACATAAAATGATATAGATAAAATATCATTTTTCCTTGTATAGGAAAAGGAAAGGAAAAGGTGGAGGACATAGACTGAGGAGGTAAGCAAGCTATATACTTTCTAAAATATTTCTAAATGATTGCAAATTGTTTGCTTACGTGTTTTATGAATTAAATTTAAGGATGGTCATTCCTATAATGTTTTACCTGAAACGATTGCTAACTGCTTGTTAAATTATTTTCTAAATGATTTATCAAGTTTTATGGAGCATATCATGCCGGCATATGTATGTATGAACATGGTGCATAAGGAAGAGGCTTTGGTGGAGGTAGTAAGTAGATCAGAGGGTCCCCCTTCAATATTGTCAAGTTGTAAGGGTTTTATGTCAGCGGCGTCCTCCCAGAAGTTGGAGGCACAAGAAAAGTCATGAATGAGTAAATGTATTGCATTCTCATGAAATGCATGAACAGGTTTCTGTTCCATTGGTAATTGATCACTTGGTAAGTGTCTCCTACCAAATGGGGAGAAATGCATTTGAATGAAAGGAAAATATTTACTTTCCAAAGAAAAAGATTTGCTTACTGAGTATTATTACTCATATGTGTTTTCAAAATGACAAACAGGATATGGAGCTAACTCATAAAGAATGCCAGGTAGAAATGACCTGCAAATTTAATTGCAATTCTATGTATGCGTCCAAAGGGACAAATGTATGATAATCATATTGAAGACATATTCTATGGATATTACAAACATGATTGTACTTATGTAAATTATTTCAATAAAAAGAAAATATGAATGGTTTTATGATGATATGGATGAGTCTATTATGAATAAAGTGTATGCTTAAGTGATGAATGAAAAGAAAAAAAAAATTGGACGAGATCCAATTAAGTACCCGCCGCGTGATCAGGGCAACAATTCTGACTCACATTTACCAATCGACAAGATCCCGGAGTAAGGATTATGTGGACGCCTCAGTTCAAGGCGCCACAATATGTCTAAGGCCTATGATCGGGTAGAGTGGGACTATCTTAGCAGCATGATGGCTACAACGAACTTCAATAATGTGTGGATAAACTAGATTATGTCTTGTCTAAAGTCAGTCTTATATCAAAAAAATCTTAGTGGTTACAAGACAAGTTATATTCACCCCAACAAAGGCTTAAGACAGGGCGATCCGATTTCTCCATACCTTTTCTTATTTATGCTGAAAATCTTTCTCTCCTCGTAGATCGAGCACGTCATCGAGGGTACCTCTCTGGAGTCGTAATCTTCCCTTGTGGTCTAACTCTTACTCATCTTTTCTTCACGGACGATGCTCTTAATTTTTCTTAAGGCTAATGTGGTGGAAACTAGGTGCTTGTTGGACATTCTCAATATGTATAGTGATTGCTCTGGGCAAGTGGTTAATATCAACAAGGCTGCCTTGCTCTTTAGCTCCAACACAAGCATTCTCATTCGACAAAACATCGAGAGGGTCATCGACTCTATGGAGCAGAAAATAAAACTTTACTTGGGGCTTCTGACATGGTTTGGTCAATCAAAGAAGGGTATGTTTAAGGACCTCAAGGAAAGAATTTAGAGGAAAATTCAAGGGTGGAAAGGCAGATTCCTCTCATGGGGCGGAAAGGAAATTCTCATCAAAGCGGTAGCGCAAGCAATTCCCGCCTATGCTATGAGCATATTCCTCTTAGCAAAGAGTTTCTGCAATGAAATTTGTGAAATGTTAAGCAAATTTTGATGAAGAGATAAGGATGGGAAGAGAAAGATCAGTTGGGTGGTATGGCATGATATGTGTCGATCCAAGATTGCTAGAGGATTGGGATACAGAGACCTTATACCTTTCAATTATGCTTTATTAGCAAAGCAGGTATGGCATCTAGAAACTAACACAAATTCCCTCTACTACAACATTTTGAAATCCAAGTACTTCCCAACCTATACTCTATGGCAGTGTACAGAGAGGAGAACTGACTCTTTCACATGGAGGACCATCCTAAAGGCAAGAAAAGTGGTTTATGATGGCTGCCAATAGAGGATTGGAAATGGAAGTAGGTCGCTTTCTTCTAGGACAAATGGCTCGATACTCATTTGCAAAAAGCAGGTCCACTACCAATTAACATACCGCCAATGTTGTCAGAACCGAACCGGTGACGTCAGCATAACATATTTATGATGTCATAAATATTAAATTATTTTTAAATTTTAAATAAAAATATTTATAAAATTATATTTTCATAAATCCTAAATATATATGTTAGATTTTAAAAATCACAATATAAGTATAAAACATGCAGGAGGGACAGGGGTAGGCCGCAGTAGGGATGAAGGTAGGCCGTAGCAATCACACATGCATATATATTATTTGTGCTTTCTGATAATTTTAAAAATCTTCATATAATTTTATATTAAATTCACACTTTTTAAGTATAAAAATGTTAATTAAATACAGATTTTATGTGAAATTTCTTGAAAATTACATTTCTCATAAAATCTTTAATTTTGCTATAAAATTGGTCATTTTGCAACTTTTTTTGAAAATATAAAATTATGAATCAATAGGCTAGAAAATTTTAATGTTGAAATGTGTATTATCTTATTAATATAATTTGGGCAAATTTATAAAATTATTTAATTGAAAAAATCATACATATATAGCTACGATTATATTTTAAAATATGGGGAACAAAGTAGATTATTATATTTAGATAAATTAAATTAAAGGATAAAGTGAATTAAACTAAGATGATATATGATATTATTGAAATTATTTATCAAAAATTAATATTTAAATTCGTATTTAAATGCATTGCAGAAACACCGAACAACCATGCACCATCGGAGCACCATTTTTGGTACTCCAACACCCCCAAATCCAGCTACTGTCCACTGCATCTACAATCAAATTCAAAGCCCTAAATCCAAATGATCGAACCCATTGTTAATAGCTGCAATTGCAAGTCGTCGGCCATTATTTCATCAATTCCCACCTCTAATCATGTTGAGACGAAATCTCTCGATGCTCAAAATCAAGCAGCTGCCTTCCCTAAACCGACATCTTCTGCCCAACACCCATCTATGCATCAATCTCCTCAGCACTCCAAATCGGGAGAACTGAACCAGCAACATGACCGGCAGCAATTTTTGTTCCTCCTAAACCCACCAAAATTGCTGCCATCGATTCCGCCCAAACCTAGAGCTTCCATTTTTCAACCATCGATTCTAAGTACCAAACAGCGAGGAGGCGACGGACAGTGAGCAGGTGTCGGGCAGCGAGCGAGCGTCTAGAGACGGGGAGAGCAAGAGTCAGGTAAAGGCGAGCGAGCGGCCATCGGGCATTAGGCGAGCGACAGTAGGGTTTCGTGGGCGAAAATGAGAGGACAAGCGGACATCAGGGTTTTTCTTTAAAATATAATTCAGGTCTGACTGGGCAAATCCGGTTCGACCGTATGTTACGGTTCAACCGCCAATTCCCCAGTTTGGTCGGTATTATGTATCTGAACCAAACCAGATGCAATTGAAACGGAAACTGGACCGGTTCCTGTTCGGACCGGTCTGGTCCAGTTCTTACAACACTGCATACCACATGATGTTAAAGTTTGCTCATTTATCGATAATCAAATTGGCCAATGGAAAGTGGACCTTGTATTAGTCGCGGGTGGCGAACTTGCTTGGAGTCTTATATCCGTGGTGTCATTACCTAACTGGAATGAGGATGATCATCTCTTTTGGAGGCATGAGCCAGATGGTATGTATACAGGTAAATCTGCTTATAGGGTCATGATGAAATCCATTACTGATATTGGCCAAGGAGGTGCTATGGAGGTTGTTTCTTCATCTGATATGAAAGTTTACAAGACCATTTGGAAAATAAAGTTACCAAGCAAAGTGCTTATCTTCGGTTGGAGACTTTTCAAAGATGCATTGCCAACTCTACCTAACTTATCCAGACGGGGTGTTTAAACTGATCCTACATGTTTATTTTGCAGGAAAGAGAATAAAGACATCCACCATCCCTTCTTATGGTTTGAACAGCTACAATCCGAGAGTCATAGGTTGGTGGGGAGCATTTATATTCATGAGCGAACGCATGTTGTGTAATTGATCTTCAAATATCTCTCATCAGCGAACCGAGTGGACATTTTTACTCTCTTTCTCCTTTTTGTTGGCGTGTTTGGCAATTGAGAAACTAATTTAGAGAGGAAGGCTCCAACCACAGCTTAAAAATGTGATTGAGTGGTATTCTAACTTCCAAGAACAAGTCAAAAGGGCAAGAGCCTTATAAGGATCTATCATTCTAGATCGCCCATTCACAGCCAATTTATTGAAGCACCATTAAGGAAAAAAACTTGCAATACATTAATGTTGAAAATAATGCAGTATTTGCTAAATAATAATAATAATAATAATAAATTCTGCTTTTATATAACCAGGTTACATGGAAGCTCCGCTAAGTAACCCATTTAAATTTTAAGATTTCATCATTGATGTAAAATTCAATCTATTAATTATATTTAACATCATTTGTTTAGTTAAGAGACTAAGTTTCATCCAAATCAAATGTATACATGAGCCACATGTGCTCATATATATATATATATATGATAATCTTTCCTGTACAGTGAAGTTGCACCATAATTAACAGTGCATTTAGCCCTAAATAGGCCCCACATGTACTTAAATGTATTGATACTTTATACAATTATTTCTCCATATATAAATTTTATAGCAAATAATTTACATGTTTAAAAAACAACTTTAAAGTTGTTATTTACATCAAACTATTTTATTATATTGAATTTATATCATTTTTGGATGGAGTCCATACATGTCTAATTAGGATGAAAATTAGTATGATAATAGAATACGTAATTCTAAATACAATTGGTGGAGTAGATTATAATTTTATGATCATGTAGAATCCATTTGAGGTAACTGCACCGTAGTGAAGTTGCACCCGAATCTCTCTTTCTATAAATATTCATGTGTGATTATAAAAAACGCTTAGACTCATTTATATATATATATATATATATATATATATATATAGAGAGAGAGAGAGAGCTGTTCCGGTGCAGCGTCACTGCACCGGAACAACGGTACAATGGCCCAAAAATAGGCCCTACATGATCATGAAATCATGATCTACTCCACCCATTGTATTTAGAATAATGTATTCTATTATCATATCAATTTTCATCCCAATCAGATTTGTACCATTTTCAGATGGGGCCCATATACATATCTGATTGGGATGAAAATTGGTATGGTAATAGAATACATTATTCTAAATACAATTGGTGGAGTAGATCATGATTTCATGATCATGTGGGGCCCATTACAGCGATGCTGCACCGGAAATTCCGGTGCAGCATACTGCACAGGAATATAATCTATATATATATATATTAGAGTATAATCATACTTTATAGAACCATTTATCCACAAAAAATTGATATTTTAGACGGTTTAAATGTTAAAAATATTGTTTTAAAATTAATATTTTAGCATTAAACCATTTTATTATGTTGATTCTGCACAATTATATATGGTACCTATATACAATGACACTAAAGAAATGAAAAAAATTTCATGATAGTATAAATAATGTTAAATACAATTGATAAAAAAAAAAATTTGTCAACCATCAAAATTTTAAAAATGAAAAGAGTTACATGTAAAAAGAGTTTTGCAGAAGCGGAGCCCAATAATAATAAGGCAGTGTTCACTTAGAACCCGTTCAACATCAAAAAATGGTGGTTTATGCTGACCCCATTTTCACTATTTTAGAGAATCTGTTCCATCCATTTTCTTTTTTATTATTAATTTGAAAATATCAACTAAAATCATTTTAATCAGAAATTTGTGCTGGCCATGCATAGGATTAAGATTTTAACAGGTTCGCATTCATTCTACAACTACACTTATTTGCAGCCCATTTGCATGTAATTTTAATCGAATTAATATGCTTCGACTTACAATATTTTAAATCCGATCAATGGAACAGATCCCTTAAAATAGTGCAAATGGAGCCCACCTATGCTCATGCCAAATGAACACTGCCCAAAAATAAATAGGCAGCAAGACATTTCTAAAGAAAATATATTTTTCAAAAAAAGACTTAAGAAGCTCAGTGGTTGCAAGGTTCAAAATATGTATTCAAATCTAATCATCGTCATCATCTTAATAAGTAGCTAACATGGATTTTGTTTTCCACGTTTTTATGATCAATTCTCTTTTTTCCCTTTATATGGTAATTTTCTTCTGAGGGCTTTCCACTCAATTTGATTATATTTTTTCAAATGTCATCACCAACAACTCGGAGGTGCATTTAAAGCACCTGGTAAAGCAATGTTATCGGAATAGATCAGACCAGCCGGTCTTGAGAACAGACTATTTGGAGACAAAAAATTACAATAAAAATTCAACCGAAAAAAAAAAAAACACTCATCAGGTTACATTTTCATCCCAAAGCAGAAAAATCATGCTTCGGCTTTCTAAAGTATCAGATTTTCGGAGTCAACGTCCATCAAAACCAATCACTATTCTTACAAAACCATAGTAAATGAGGAACCTACAAGTGGTACACAGAACGGAAAATAAAATGAAGGGGAAAAAAGGAAAACAGCACAAAATCATGACCAATAGGCAGAAAAAATGAGCATGCCTGTGACAGTGTAATCAGCAAAGAGTTTGCAGCCTCTGAAGAGCCATGTTAACATGCACATCCTCCCCTCGGCTCCACCTCTGAAACAGCCTCCGGAATCCCTTGGAAGTAGCTGCAAATAGGAAACAAATAAATCAACATATGAGTAAACTAGAACTCAATTACCTTCATAACTAAAGGCATCACACTGTTCCATGAGGGAAGCTGAAAAGCACATACTCGAATTGAATGAGAAGAGAAATCATGGGATGAAACACTAATAGTTTGGGACGTAAGTCAAGTGATATCTCCACTGTTGGAAGCTTCAAATCTTGAAGACATCCGTATGATTGGATGGCCACGTGATTTCCTAATGTCACTTTCAACAGCAACATTCATTTTGGTTTGCAGTTCAGTAACCAGAACCACAATGTTCCCCATCTTACCAATGCATAAAGTTAATATCGATTATGCTAGCTGAAACCTTTTCCCAGCAAAATCAGGATGACTTCTCTTTAGATGGACAATACCCAAGATAAAGATCAGGCAAAAGAAAAAGAAAAGTAAGAAGAGCCAGCACAAGTAAAAGCATCACTTCAAGCCTCACAGAAATAACAGAGACAATGAAACACAAGTAAATTCAAGGGTTGCTCACATATCCTGCTCATGCTCATTGGCTAATGCTGTTTTTGCAACACAGAGAAATGCTGCATCAACATTGTAATCCTCTTTTGCTGAAGTCTCAAAGTATGGTATGTTTCCCTTAGAAGCACACCATTCCTTTGCTTTCTTCTCTGCAACCTGCAATTTATTTAATAGGGAAAAAAAGTCATATAAAGTGGCAATAATGGTTTGAAGAAGTGGCAACCATAAAACTATGAAAGCATAAAAAACAAAGAGGATCGTATATCTTACCACTCTACTATTTCCTCCATCTATGTCAATCTTGTTTCCAAGTAAGATAAATGGAAATGTTTTTGGATCAGAAGGCCTCGCCTGTGGTATAAAATAGACTACATCGATCAAAGGGAATTCAGCAATGCTTGTGAGAATATAATAAACAACTAATGGATCCAGGAATTCTTGACAGTATCGTTAATGAGGCATATGATGGAAAATTTATTCATGCTGCATGCATCCAGCGATCAGAGCACAGATCAACTTGATGGATGTGTAGCATTAATATTGTATTTTTTTGTGTGGCTTTATTCATATGCACTTAAATTCGGATGTTATTTTGCATATGGTGCTTTAACAAATAAAGTAATGCATCAATTAAGATTTAAGTTTCCATAATTGACCTTCTTCTCTCTCCCCTAAATTTGCCTATTTTGTTAGGATTTACTTTATATAGTGGTTTTCAATAAACATGTTAACGTGTATTAAGGTCTTACAGAGCTACTAATGAATTTAAAGTTATGTTTTTTTGTACCTTATCTTATTTTATTTGTCTAAAGCTTTCTTTTTTTATCCCTTCCCTGTTGAAAGGTTCTATTACTTTGGTTCTAAGTCATTCCTTTTGTCTTAACAAAGCTTCTTACTCTGCACCAATTTGCTAGCAGAGGAAAAAGCCTCGTATTCATCACATCTTCCTCATCCACCCATACACAATAACACCACTGCCCTCATCTTTCAAAACAACTCACATCCCTAAAGGCCAATGATTCCTGTGGGGAAAAATACATGGAAAACAAAAGTCAAGAATGCCAAATTCAGACTTCCATAGCAAGCTTTGCAGTCCCATGGTTCCCATTACTACCGAGTGTTGTTGTCTCCATATATGGCATGTCACAGAATCCATGCATTAACTGCCTAAGGAGTTAATCATACTTGAAAAAGCTGCTTCATGTCCCACTCTAGCTCTCAACCAAAGTGCTGTCCTTAGAAAAGAAGCTCACCAAAGAGAAAAAGAACAGAGAGCCAAAAATTAGAATGCCATCCAAGTTATTATCTTCATCACATTTGACATTATCAGCAAAACATTGACATGGTTGTCAAGAAAGACATCCCCAACAAAGGATGGTTTTCTTCCCTAGTTGAGCCTTCCTCTTCAGTTTTGAAGCCACCTTAAGCTTCAGCGGATCCTTACTGAAACTCACCAACATCTGTTCCCACACTTCCAGAGCTACCTGATTTGACCCTAGCTGCTATAAGAATAGATGAAAAAACCAGAACTTAAGACCAGCCTAAAACTCCCTCATGTGGTGCAAAACAGAAGCCATTAGAGGTGTCATATTTGAAAATATCAGTTCAAACTTTTTCCCCCCCTTAAAAAAACCTCACTGGTTTTGCCAACTCTACAGTCTCTAGTAAAAAAACTTCCTGTTTTGGCAAATCTATAATTCCTCTCTTTGAATTTTACAAACAGCATCTGGTACCTGAACTCCTGAAATTTTGCAGAAGAGTACAGAAGTTCCAAAATCCACAAAACAGACCTCTAAGTTATCTTGATAATGAGGAAACAAAGTAAAAAGTTGTCCAACCATTTCCACACATTTTCGGCAGCCTCGAGCTGGTTGATTATGGATTTGGAATGGATTTTGACTTTGGAAAAGTACAGTTCTCTAGATATGTATGTGTCAAAACATGAACAGATAAATGGAAAATATAGGAAATGTTGAGGAAACCCAGTGTTTAAAAATTGCAAACTGATCTGACTCTTCTAAAATTTTGCATTCATTTTCTGAAAATATAGAAGAATTGTAGGTTTCGAAACATTATAGAAAATTCTCATTTTTGTAAGTTCAGAAAGCCAAGTATTCGGGAAAAAAAATCTTGAAATTTTCTGAGGCCATCATAACCAAGGCCAAAATTGCTTTGAAGTGACATGCCATATCTAGACGTAGAGCAGTTTAAAGCTTTTGAAACTCACATACCAAATTTCAAGTACAAACTAATCCTTTGCAAGACTAAACACAAACCTCAACAACTTCTATAATCAAATTGAACACACATGAACTAATTATAGCAACATCTACAGGAAAACATCCTCTGAAGCCGCAAGGTTAGAATGAGGATGTGGGACAAAATATGTAATGAGCAAGTACACCCTGTTTGAACTTGGTTGCTCCAAATTGATTCAGTTTTTGATCTCCACAGAAAAGCCCAAGTTCCACTTTATGTCATCTTATCAATTATTGCAATTGGAGCTAAGCTTTCGATGAATTCACTTGTCAGTTCTGCTGCTTCTTGACCTTCAGCTAGTGCAGCACCTGATCTCTAGGCATTAAGTGATTGCAGAACCTGGATTCTTGGTTATATTTAGTTAGTTTCCAAACGACCATATGATACACCACACCCTTTACAACTTTATTTTTTGGTGTGTTTGGGAAGTGATAAAACTTTTGGATGAAAAAGTTTTTGATATAAAAGTTTTTGAATTAGAAGAAAATGATGTGATATGATAAGAATAACGATAAAGAGCAAAGAAAATAAAGTTAAAATACATACATTAGTTATGTGGGTAGTTGTGTAAAAATAATTGAAAAGCAGAGTAGTTGTATAGGAAGAGATGTGAAGAAATGATTAAAAAAATAGGGTAGTTATGAAGACTGAAAAGTTTTAGATTAAAAAGTTTTAGCTTGACGTTTTTTATTGATTACCAAACACATCATTTATCTTTTAGATATTTTCACATCATTTGAGGCTGGCAATAAATGATTTTTCAAGATAGAGCGAATCACGACATCTTTTTCTGATGTTTAAAAGTGCGAAGCCAAGGTTCTAGAGTTCCTTCCATTGATCGGTTTTCTCCCTAATGATGATGAAACAGATGTTTTTAATGTATAAGACACCAGTCATACGACAAAGGACAGTGTATCCATCACTTCATGCAAGGTAACAGAATCCAGCGTAACTGCAAACACATTATCATAGGTAGTGCCACCCTTGTCAAACTATTTATAAGAAAACTGCCAGAAATGGCAACAAGAGAATCATATAACCAATGTGTAATTTTATTGTGATGTCAGCCTAAAAATCATTCCTTTTCTTTTCCCTTTTCATTTAAATATATACTTTTTCTACTCCCTATATATCCCCCATCATTTCCTTCAACTGAAATCTACAGAAAAATTGATCAATTACCCCTTGGCGTTGAACAACTAAAATTGCATAGGTCGACTCAAACAAATCAAAATTCCAATGTCCATAACAACTTCTATCGTAAATTATAAGAATCAAGTTTTAGGCTTAACTGCGCGCTAGGTCTGTTTGTGGGTAATTTAAGGGATCCGAAATTCCAACATCACAGTTATAGCATTGTGACACACCAACAAACAAACACAAAAAACTTTCTCACCAATACATTTTCTCTTCTTGTATTCTGCTCAAGCTACTTTCAGATTGTCCTTCAAGACAATCATATGCTGAGAAAAAAAAATCTTTGGAGCAAAACTAACAACCCAAGTTAACCTCTCAGGACATCAAAACTTCCAAAATGATAATTCTGTATATGTATTCCAAAGGCAAATCAAACACAGACTTTAGAGTGAGAACCAAGCAGGCAGTCACGGATTGTTAGAGACAACACATTAGTGCATCCCAATTGTGACAATCACATCCAACAGAATACAAGAAGAGACCAAAACAAGAATATGCCGTCTAGCTGAAAAGAAAACTGAAATAAAAGAAAAAGAATGAAAAAGCATCGTATCAGTGAACATCAAATGGTCAAAGATATTAAAGTTCTAAAATAAAATAATCCTGAACAAGGAAGAATACTATTTGAGAGCATCAAGGTACAATAACTGAACAAACAATCTCTTTAGACTTTATCAAAAAAGAAACTTTAAACATGAAGCAGATTGGATGTACTCAACATTAGGCCACAGAGATAATCACCAAGATACTCTAGGACAATTGGCATCGAGACTTCATTAGGAAAAAAAATGTTCTGACAATTGAGCAACTCTCGAGTTGATAAAATAAGGAAAAAGGAAAAAGCATCACATACTTGGTTGAGAAACTCATCGTGCCAGTTGTCAAGATTATCAAATGATTTGAGCACATTGACATCATAGACAAGAACACAACAATCTGCCCCTCTGTAAAAGGCAACTCCAAGACTCTGGAATCTCTCCTGCCCTGCTGTGTCCCAAATCTTTCATCAAAATAAACGTATGAGATATGGGATTAAATCAATAGAAATAAATTGATGAAAACAAATGGAGACATGTACTGAGCACTCACTTGAAGAGTCACAAGTTTGTCATCAATTTGAAGTTCCTTCGTGACAAAATCAGCACCAATTGTAGCTTTGTACTGTTGGCTGAATTTCTTATGCACGTATCTAGATCAGTTAAGGTCTGTAATTATTAGACAATTGAAGTATGCTTCCTAAACAAATGCAGGATCGCCCCCATCAGAGTTACACATTGTACAGATGGTAATAGTTTGATTAATATATAAATGAGCAATGATTCAATACAAACATATATGTAATATGTATGTACTTAATCATTACCGTATATCCATATATATTTTTATCATGGTGCAGTTTCCTATATTAACTGCACTACTGGGCAAAGCCAGCAGCAGCAAGATATATTCCCACAGGATCCAAATCTGAAATTTTGTGTATGACTTGAGAAAAATACAAGGAAATGATAAAACAAGTCTTCCAGGTTTTTCCTTTTTTTATGTGATCAACAGAGAACACTGATGACTTCCCACCATTTCTGAGATTTGGTGGCCAATAAGCTCCAAACACATGCACCTATCACATATATCAGGTACCTCAGAATCAAAAAGGAGACCTATGTGGAAGACGCATGTAGCTGTTATTAGCCAATGAAAATGTGAAATTAGGGCCTTTAATTGAGTCCTACCAATTGGTAACCAATCTAAATGCCTTAAAAATTCCAGTTTGGCATGTTCTTTAATTTAAAGGTTTTGGGCTATTTCTTAGATTCTTAATAACAGGCATCAAATCGAACTTCATATTGCAAATTTGTTTGAGACATAAAAGGGACAGTTATATGCTATCTTACCAAATAATCTACCCATTGGTGGAAGAAGACACCCGGTTAGAGTCGCAAGTGAGCAATGACTAATTCAGGAATCCTAACGCAACATCCAAATGATAGAATGGGCGAACTACACACACCATTATAGACTTTGGACGCAATCAACGTCCATGATAGCATATTATGTAGCAATCCAAACAACTAAAAACACCCAGTTTGGTAATTCTAGGATTTTTCTGGATTCATTAGATTCCTGACTCAAGCATATCAAAGATGATCACAGCCTAGGAAAGAGAAACTTGTCATGATACACGAATTTGAGAAAAGATAACAACGTAAAACCATTGACATAAGAAGAAGGGCAAACCACATTTCCCCTCGTTAAAGGACAATTAAAAAGAGAGACATTTAAAAGTGCCAAATCCAAACGAAATCAGCCTTTTTAGGCTATTTTCAATAAAAACGAAAACGAAAACGAAAATAAAAAAGGAAAATACAAAAATTCCAATACTTGCACACAAAATTAAAATCTAACTCAACACAGCTTTATCAACATTTCAAAGAATGATTACCCAAACCAATCACAAATGCAAAAAATCAACACCAGCAACAGCAGAAGAGAAGCATTACGAATAGTCTCACAGATCCGAGAATCTAAGGATACTGATTCATCAACGACGTTTTGCCAACCCTGGAGAAAAAGACAGAAAAGAAAAAAGAAGCTCAGACAAGAATTCGGAGAGAAATGGATTGAAACAGCCCTAGAAATCGAGAAGGAAAATTCAGAGAGAGAGAGAGAGAGAGAGAGGATGATGACGCACCCGCTGTCGCCGAGGACGATGACCTTGAGGAGAGTTCGCCTGCGGACGGACATGTCGGAGGGAGACGAGGCGTATCCAGAGAAAAGCGAGGGGGCAAAAAGGTAAACTGGAGGAAAAGAGAAGAATCTAGAAAGAAAGGCGAAAGCGAATGGCGGTTCTGGAGGCCGCTGCTTTCTCTCGCTTCTTCTTCCCTTGTTCTCGCCGTTCTTCTTCTTCTTCCAGCCAACACCTGCAATGACGCATGTGCGAAAGAGAGAGCGTGCGTGCGAGTGAGCGTGCGTGCGGAGGGGACAGGAGAGGAGAAGGGAGAGAGACGTGGAGAGCTTTTATGTTTTATTTTTTTTCATTTTTAGTCATTTATTTATTCATTTGGATTTGGATTTGGATTTGATTTCTTGCATGTTATGAGTTTTTGCCGACCGACCAAGGGCGAAAATAAACGCGCCAGGCCGCCAGCGAGCCAACGGCTTTTTTGAATGCCATGTCGACGATAGCGACCTGCTCCGCCGGCCGACGTGGTGAGTTATCACGGACAAATCATCTCCACCGTCCATTAAACAGAAGCGACCTGTTAGCCTGGACAAAAAACCATATATTTCTTTTTTTTTATTTTTCATAAATTGGTTTGTCTAGGTATATTTAATCCATAAAATAAGTTTTACCAATGGAAATGTATATAATTTTTTAGATTTTTAAATACAAAAATATTTTAACCATTTTCATTTAAAATACCTTTGTATTTAAAAATTCGAAAAAAAATTCTATACATCTTCAAAATGATAAAACTTGTTGTGTAGAGTCCTGGACTAATAATTTTATTTAAAAATTTAAAAATATCTAATTGTTTTTTGCTCGGGTTAACAAATTATTCTTTTAGTTCGACCACTATTGTATTTCTATCATTTTGTAGGTTTGTTTGATGGTAGGTGGAAATTGGACTTAAAATCCCAACTTTTGTTATTTATAGCGTGCTTTGGAGAACAAAATTCATAAATAATGGCTTGCAAAATAGTAGTTTTTTTTGTTAAAAAAGAAGGATAATGACGATATGGGGCTGCCCATAAATAGGGACTTTGACTGGACAAAAACTTCATTTAAAAAAAAATTTTGAAATTTTTATCAACTTTTTAATCTGGTTATATTTTATTTAGAAATCATGTTTTATCATTTTTTGATATGTGGATTTTTTAATTTTAAATATTGGAGTATTGTGGTGCGAAAATGACTACAATATTCTCGTGTTTAAAATTTAAATATATATATATATCTAAAAATGACAAAACATAAAATATGGATAACATACAATTAGATTAACAAGTTAGGTCAAACAAATCAAAAAACAGGGTTTTATGGCCAGCCAAAGTCCCCCAGTACTTCCCAGCCGCATATGATGATTAACGAAAAAAGAAAGTTCATGAATCATGAATCGAGGTGCTTTTGCAAAACAGTACTGTTTTTTAAAATGAAAATCATTAATGAAAGTTTCTCTTACAAAGTGAGTAGCTGACTTAGAAATCCTATTAACACATATCTAAATCACTTATAAATCATTAATGAAAGTTTCTCTTACAAAGGGTGTGTTTGGTAATAACAAGAAGTTGTCAAGTTAAAACTTTTCAATCTAAAACTTTTCACTCTCCACAATTACCCTATTTTTTAATCATTTCTTCACATTTTTCTATATAACTACCCTACTTTTCAATCATTTCTACACAACTACCAACACAACTAACCTATCTATTTCAACTTTATTATATTTATTCATCATCATTATCCCTATTATATCACATTATTTGACAACTTCTCATCTCTACAACTTTTCATCAAAAGTTGTATCCATTTCCAAACACACCCAAAGTGAGTAGCTGACTTAGAAATCCTATTAACACATATCTAAATCACTTATAACTCTTCAACCCTCTAACAAGGGTAAAGTTAGATACGCAAGTCAATAAATGCAATCATGGGAACAATTAATCCGCCCACTTACTAACCCGAATTATTAACTTGATTTGTCAATCCTTTTGAACTCCAAATTACATATTTTAATTAAGATCACATGTGCTAAGGTTTCAGTTTGGCAATTTGAGAATAACAATAGAGACTGGGGAATGTCAAAAGTTAACATAATTAATTACTCAAGTATTTACTTTTTCATAAAAAATTATTTAGTTTTTCTATTTTTATCCTTATATTCTAATTATTTTTTTGTATTTTTCATATAACTATTTTATATTTTTTTAGTTTATTCTGGTCATATCTTTTTCTTTTTTTTATGGGGCTCGAGCTTAACTGTTCAAAAGCCATACTTAATGCAGACAGCAAGATTTGAGTCCTTACGTGGGGCATTATTGCCACCAATGAGAACTAACTAAGCTATGTAGGGTTCTCATTTTTTATCCCACTCCATGCTCCTATTCTCACCTTATCAAACAGATTTTTTTATAATGCTGATTAAAATTAATCAGTTGACTTAAACTAAATGCAACCCTAGTTTCCTCTTCTAAAATTGTATGCTAAAAAAAATCGACCTTAGTTGCACCTACAACTGCTCGGCCTGTAATGCAAGGATAATATATATATGACTTAGTAGAAAGCATGATACATTTGAAAATAACTGATCATGAATTAATTTCCAGCTAGCTGCTGGCCGATAATTAAATTAGATTCGGATGGGGAGACAAACGCAAAGAAGCCAGCCACAACGTGCACTGTACTCCATATAAATTTAGCTTTTGGTTACTATCAAAGAAACAGATCGATGCCCACCACGTACCACTAGAAATTAAAGAAGCTGTTGCATGCATGCAGATGCAGGCATGCTAGGACAAAGGCACAAAGCTAGCTAGAGCCCGCTGTTTCAAGCTAGCACAACGTATATACCTTCCCAGTAGGTTGCATTACATTATCCAATATTGGAAACGACTTATTAATTCGGGCTTAAAACCGACTAACTACAATGAAAGAGAATATAGTTGAAGTTTATAATTCTCAGTTGATGGCACTTAAAGTCAAGGAGAAGATATGCTTTTAGCAGGATGGGAGGATAAAGCCATAAAGGAGTAGGTGTTGGTAACTGAAAAAAGAATGATATGTGTGGAGGGATTAGTAGCTGACATCAATAGACATAAAAGGAAAAGGGATTAGAAAAATAGTATTAAAAGAGTAGCAAATTAATAAATGTGTTAAGTAATGCTTCTACCAACTTTCAGGGGCCACCATGAAAGCTACACATTAATTGACGCGTGTTATATGAAAGAGACACCACTGTTGTATTTTTATTTTTTTTTCTCTTTTCCTTTTCCCCTTTATTTTGGGTGGGCCAAAATTTCTTTTGGGAACACCTTAGGTGTCTCGAATCTGGATCATGGAACAAGGCAGCTCTTGAAAAGCACATGGAACATATTCATGGATATTTGATGCTGTAAACCTGTAACCTTGAATTCGAGGGTCCATGCACAAATAAGGTTTATTTTTTACCAGTGACGATAAAATACATATGTATCGATACTCAATCCGTGTAGGTATTTTGAGCTTTAATTTCTATTTTTCAGTTTTTTTTTTATCATTTTGATGTGGCCCCACATGTAATCTTTGTTACAATGTTTTGAATTTTTATGTATTTTAATAATTTCAAAAATCAACAAATTTCACCCATATATTTTTTTAAAATTAAAAATAAGTATAATTCAAAAATGATAAATTTCATATGCGAAATAAATATATGTGGGGCTACGTAAAAATGAAAGAAAAACAATAACAAAAAAAATGAAGAGAAAGGCTCAACAGACCTATATGTGCATTGAGGATCAATAATACATATGCATTGAATCATCACGCAGGTTCTCCAGCAGCTTTGATTCATTGCATGGCAAGTTAATAGAGGTTTTGAATACAGTCCCCTTAAGTTTGTGAATTTTGTGCCGTTAGGGCTTGGTCGATTGATTGAATTTGAAGGGATCAAGGCTGCAAATTTCAGAAAAATAAAGTCACATGCTGCAAATATAAAACTTGAAAAGTACAAATTATTGTCTTTTTTCTAAAAAATCCCCATCGTAACTGTTCATTGCCTCCAGATCTTGTGCCTGCTGGCACAACCCTCTATCAATTCAAGCTTTGAGCCTTCAGTTTTATTTTTTGCCAATCTTGTGAGAATCAATGGGGTCGATGCACATAAATTTCATTTCGCAGGAAAGGAATTTTATTCCATATTTATGATGATTAACTCAAGAGTAATGAAAATAATTTTAAAATATACATATCCTCACTCGAAAAAATCAAAAAATGGCATGCGCTCATCATTCTTGACGTCCCTAGGTGGCTTATGCAAATACCAAATGATGGCCCGCTTTAGGCCGGTACCTTTATTTATTTATCTATTTATTTATTTGCTTTTTTTTCTTTTTTACGAATGTGTAGACTTCATTTAGATCTCTAGATTTGATAATTTTTTGAATTTTATTGGATTTTACTTTTGAAAATATAAAGAAAAGACAAAATATACAAGCTCCACATGCCTTTTATTATTTTTTAAAAAATCAATAAAATATCAAACGAGTTCAAAAATACCAAATTTCACGAGGTGAAAAATCTGAGTAAAATCTACATATATACATACATACGTACATACATACATACATACATACATATATGAGATCCAATCCTGTGCAGTCCGCTGTAAAATGGACCCCACACATATTAGATTGTAATGAAACTTTATACACTCATTTATCCATATATAAATCATACTTTAGACGGTTCAGATGTTTAAAAAACCACTTTAAACTTGATATTTACATTAAACTATTTTATTACGTTAATTTTGCACCATTTTAAGATGGAGACTACACGCATGTTGGATTTGGATGAAAATTGGTATGGTAATAAAGTGAACAATTCTAAATACAATGGGTGGGGTGGATTTTCTATTTATAATCAGGTGGGGCCCACAGTGCATGGACTGCACGGTGCAGTCGCATGCACTGGATCATTTCCCTATATATATATATTAATGGTTGCCCATAAATCTCCCAACCATATAAGAACCTGACCCATTTGCAATCAGGCAAAGTAGTTGTAGTGCATGAAGAGAATTTAAGCGTACATGAGTGCAGCATGCCAAGCACAATCAAACAGCAGGCCCTTGCCTTGATATGTAAGACCCATATATTATACGATTTTTCAGTCTTCATTTTATCAAGCATGCATCATTAATGAATGTGTGGACAAGACAAACCGTCAGCTTTGAGGATACGGTTGGAAAGTGATTTTGTAGTGACCACAATCCCAATGCTAAAAAGAATCTACATGCGTGTTACCCTGCCTTTTCAAAATTTGTTCCCCAACAGTCATCCCTGATGATTGAGATAATCAGGGATGACTGAGATGAATTTGGTCAGAAGGACAAATAAGAAAGTTTGCATCTTACGCAAAAGAGATGCAGTAGTTAAAAACAGAATTAAATGATGCAAAGTGATGAAACAAATAAAGACAACAAATGAAATAAATATAGAGCATATGGATGGAAGTGTCAATAAGGAGACAAAGATAAGATCATCGAAGGCAGTTGAAAGAGTAGTTAAAAGCATGCTGCGCTACACGCTCTCGGACGCATACGCCCATTTTTTTATTTTTTTATTTTTGAAATTTTTTTTATAAAACTGTTAATATAAGTGTATTTAACATCTTTATAAATTTTTTACCATTTTTGGAGTATTTTAGATATTTATTTTTTATTTTTGAAAATTAGTGAATTTTCAAAAATAAAAAATAAATATCTAAAATACTCCAAAAATGGTAAAAAATTTATAAAAATGTTAAATACACATAGATTAACAATATTATAAAAAAAAAATTCAAAAAAAAATGGGTGTATGCTCCCGGGAGCATACGATCGGCGTCCGTTAAATTTCCCATTCGATTGAAAAATATGAGAAAATGGGGCAGTTTAATACATGCATATGTGGAAGAACAATTTGGTGGGATCAATCACTGAAACAAGAAATTGCAAGACCTTTTCTAGCCTGTCCCAAATTCGAAAATCATGGATTCCATTTCTGTTGCAGTAATCGAACAATCAAAATATACATTCAACGGGTCAGCAGAGAACTCAAAGGACAATTGACTGCACACGGAGCAGTAGAAGGATAAGAACCAACAAAGCACAGCAGGATTACCCAGCACCTTCTTCAGCATGGATGGATGATCCATGCGCCAGACATTTCTCCTTGTTGGGAGGCAAGTATCAAGGCATTATCAAACGTTGATATCGGCACGCTTTGACTTCCCATTCCCATTATCTGCTGACATGGTTGTAACAAATCTTGGAAGACTGTAGCTTTCAGCTATAGATACGGGCTGCTGTGGGTAGAGAGTGGGTGGAGGAGTAAGATTGCGCTGAGCAGGAAGTGGAGGGAGTGCATTGTACTTGTAGGAGTCACTATATATGGACGAGTCGCTGCTGGCTCTGATCCACAGAACATTAAAATCTGGTAAGATAATGGATTTTGCAAAAGTGGTACTTCACTGCAACTTGCAATTCTGATTTGCATATGGTTAATAAAAAAACACCACACAGAGACCAGCAGGCGTTCCAGGCAATAGAACCAGAAGTTGCTATCGAAAAGCAAAAAGGCAATTAAACTACAACAACTTGGTGCAGAAAGCAACATACCCCGTTCCTGTCAACTTGTAGAAATGATCATCATCACTAATCTCGCCTCTGGTACTCTCCCCTGAGCGGTGGAAAGAATTCTGTGCTGGTGCCATGGACCAGTGATTTGGCACAGCCAATTCATCAGAAAAGTATCGCCTCCTTATTAGCTGACAAAGCACGTTCCAGATGTGTTAGGTTCTTGACGTCTTCAATTATCATGCAAATAGTAGTATGGTGATCAAGCCATAGTGACAGAACTACAGACCATGCGAAAGAACTTCATTATTGCTTCTTTGTCAAATCTTGCTTCTTTTGCAGCCTGCAATTTTGGACAATATAAAGAAGTACGTTGATTAGAAAGTAGCGGTTTGATATACAAACAAGAGGCTAAAATCTAGACGTTGAATTATAATCCAACAGTTATGAGAATGTCTGCCTGCAAGGTGAGGTGTCAAAGATTTAAACCCTGTATCTATCAGATATCTCAATGCCAGAGCTTCTGATTCAGCTAACTGCAGATAAGGGTATTTACTCACATATGTCAATGTCAAGAAGTACAAGGACAACACAATCGTAACTTTATTCATGCAAAATATTATTTGGCAGAAAAATTGATCACCAATAGCAAATGGATGCCGACTTGTCATGCATACATTTCTTTCCACGAAGATCTTGCTTGTTTAGGACATTGTGCATGGCCAAACATGAAGGACATGCAATTTGACATTCCAGCATATCAACAATCACAAGGACCAAGCCAACATTCTATGTCAAGTCATAAACTGTTCTATCAAAAACACCAACAGTGTAGAAAATGTCATTACAGTATATGAGATTCTCTAAACGGTGACACTGGGTATATCGGCCAGCCCAAAATGATGATCCACTACATGGTGAACCACAATTCAATAGAATTATTTGACCTAATAAGAAACAAATTTCTCCTAATGTAAATGGGAAGGAAGGATACAAAAACAAAGAAGAATCTACTCAAGGGGATTAGAAGGATCAACTCAATAAAAACCTGAGTACTATTCTCTTTGTGAAAAACATATATACAGATAATCTCCCTTATGCATCTGTCTATAGATAAGAACCCTAAAATGGAAAAAAAAATCCATACACAAACCATCTATAAGATTGATCGAGGTGTTGATCACTTGGCACATACATGAACTCTCTAATTAAACTTTAAACATCCAAAACATAAAAAAACAACACCATAAATAAATAAACTCTAATATGTGCATTATTCCCGTCACATTCTGCATCTACTATCCCTCCTCCTCCATCACTGTTTCTACTTCCTTCTTCCTCTCATCTTCCTTTCCTACTTCTTCCCTCTCTCTTCAATATTTTCAATGTGTATTTGGATGTCCATCAAAACCAACTTTTACATAAGGGTGGGGGGGAAGCATTCAATAGAATTATTTGACCTAATAAGAAACATAAACTTCTTCTAATGTAAATGGGAAGGAAGGATAGCAAAAGAAAGAAGAAGAATCCACTCAAGGGGATGAGAAGGATCAACTCGATAAAAACCGGAGTACTATTCTCTTCATGCAAAACATACATGCAGATAATCACCCTTATGCATCTGTCTAAGATAAAAACCCTAAAATGGAAAAAAAAAAAAAAAAAAATCCATATACAAACCATCTATAAGATTGATTGAGGTGTTGATCACTCGGCCCATACATAAAATCTCCAATTAAACTTTAAAGATCCAAAACGTAAAACAAAATGACAATATAAATAAATAAACTCTAATATGTGCATTATTCCCATCACATTCTGCATCAACTATCCTCCCTCCTCCTCCTCCTCCATTTTTCTACTTCCTTCTTCCTCTCACCTTCCTTTCCTACTCCTTCCCTCTCTCTTCAATATTTTCAATGTGTATTTGGATGTGTATCAAAACCAACTTTTACATGATCGTCATCTATCAACCTTACTGAGCAAATTGACTTGGAACCGGATCAATAAGATGATTTAGTGCAGAAAATATTGCACTTTGATTCCCAAATTAGACCTACAGAAAGGAAAGTAAACTAAGCTTCTGAGCTTCCTGTAGGATTCATCATCATCATCATCATAAGCCATTTCCCACCTAGGTGGGGTCAGCTACGTGGATTATGTTACGCCATTCTTGGCAATTTAAGACTAAATTCTCTGTACTTTGTAATATTTTTAAATCTTGTTTAATTACTTCCATCTATGTTTTTTTGGGGTCTTCCTCTCATTTTTCTACCACCTTCTACTTGGATAGACTCTGTTTTTCTAACCGGTGCTACTTCAGGCCTCTTTTTAATATGACCAAACCATCTTAATCTATTTTCTCTCATTTTATCACAAATTCGTCTTACTTTTAAGTTTTCTCGAATTATTTCATTCTTAATTTTATCTTTTCTTGTTTTACCACTCATCCACCTTAACACTCTCATTTCCGCTACGCTCATTTTTTGTATATGTCGTTCTTTAACTGCCCAACATTCTGCCCCATGAAGCATAGCAGGTCTAATCACAGTCTTATAAAATTTTCCTTTTAATTTGATTGGAACTCGATTGTCACATAAAATTTCTGACGCACTTCTCCATTTCTTCCATCATGCTTGAATTTTATAAATTATATCTTTCTCAATTTCCCCGTTCTCTTGAACTATTGATCCTAAGTACCGAAAGTGATTAGTTCTTGTTACTACTTGATCTAAAATCTTAATTGGTTCCTCATTCGGGTTCTCACTATTATTAAAATTGCATTTCATATATTCAGTTTTAGTGCGACTAATTCTAAAACCATTAGATTCTAAAGTATCTACCCACCTATTCAATTTTAAATTTAGTCTTTTTTTAGTTTCATCTATTAGAACAATGTCATCTGCAAATAACATACACCAATGTACTTCTTTTTGGAGATGTCTAGTAATTTCATCTATTACTAAGGTAAAAAGGTAAGGACTCAAGGCTGAACCTTGATGTAGACCTATTTTAACGGAGAAGACACTAGTATCTCCACTAATGGTCCTCACATTCGTAACAGCCCCCTCATACATATCTTTAATAATATCAATGTATCTGTTATTAATTCCTTTTTTTCTCATCACCTGTCATATAAACTTTTTTGGTACTCAATCATCAACTTTTTCTAAATCAATAAAAATCATGTATAAGTTCTTTTTCTTCTCCCTATACTTTTCAAATAGTTGTCTAAGTAAGAAAATAGCTTCAGTGGTTGATCTTCCTGGCATAAAACCAAATTGATTTTTAGATACATTAGTTTCTCGTCTTAGTCTATGTTCAATTACTCTTTCCCATAATTTTATAGTACGACTCATTAATTTTATTCTACGATAATTTGCACAATTTGGAAATATAATGTTTTTCCTCCATTCACTTGGCATTAACTTTTTTTTTATAATCTTATTAGAAAAATTTGTTAACCATGTTGCACCTACATCTCCCATGCACTTTCATGCCTCAATTGGTATATTATCTGGGCCTAAGGCTTTTCTTGTTTTCATTTTCCTTAGAGCTTCCTTTACTTTAGATATTCGAATTTTTGAAAAATAACTGATATTCCTATTTTCTTCTCTATTTAAACTAACATCTAATGTTAAATGTTCGTGTGGGGTATCATTTAGTAAACTATAAAAATAAGTTTTCCATCTTTCTTTAATATCATCATCTTTGACTAGAACTCTTTGGTCCTCACTTTTAATACATCTAACATGTGTTAAATCTTTGCCCTTATTTTCTCTTAATTTAGCCAACTTAAAAATATCCTATAGGATTGAAAGAAAAAAAAAAACTTCTGGTGCTCTTTTACTTCCACATCCTCCTTTTGACCTGCCGGGGATGTGCCCAATGAGACCTTTTTCATAGGTCCAACTATCTAAGTGGATTGGAATTCATAACCATGCAAATAGGTACTTGTGATTTTACCATACATCTGGATCAATTGCCAGAAGCCCAAAATTTTTGAAAGAAAACTATTCCTTTGCTGGGTTCTGCTATTGAAGGATCAAAGGAATAGCTGAGAGAAAAAACAGCATGCTCAAGCACTACACATAAAGTTACCTATAATCTATATGAATGCAGCGCGATCAAAATATTGAAAAAAATAATAACAAGAAATGGCAGTATCTACCGACAGTAATCACAAGCTTAAAAATTAGTTCTTACAGCAATGAGGGCCCCACTTCCTGGAAAGCTTTCTGTCAGTGGAAGCTCTTCACTGGATGGAAGCAAGCCCTGCTTCTCAACCCACTGCCGGGCAACATCAACAAGATTACCACTGCTTACTCTTGCTCCCGCAGTTGCAATATCTGCTTTGTTGCCAATGACAATGTATGGAACAGGGAGACCACCAGGGCCACCAGAACCTAAAGGAGCAGAAAATGTCCCGTGTGCTGCCACCTCAGCAGCCCACTTATTTAAACTCGTTTTTGTCCTCCTTTGGGAACGATCATAGACGAACATAACACCTGGTCATGAATGTGGAATGACACATAAATAACACCCAACTAAACATGTACATCAATTAGATATTCCATTTAGCACTATTAAGCCACATGATGTAAACACAGACTAAAAATGCAATTCTCTTAAGAAACCAGTATAAAGAGAATCAGATGCTACACTGCTATTTCCCAAGAGAACTGCAATACTGCTCCATAGTCATTGAAGGCTTGAACACATGCCCAATATTTCTGTAAGGCACAACTCTCCGTGAATTCCCACACGCAACAAGGACATATAGCTTCACCACGTTACAAGACCTATAACTGCAGGGGATATAGCATTGGCTATCTGCAGTTCACTAGTAAGTCCTTTTAACCTCAGCAGTATAGAATGACTACAAAAGGCATAAAGGTCATCTTGGAAGCTATGATTAACTGAAGCTTCATGAAGCATATGGATGAGGGAAAACAAGCACATCCACATTTGCATCTGCATGTCAAGATGAGATGTTATTCTCAAAACTCAACGCATTGTTCGTCATTTGAAACCAAAGATCTTAGCCGAACATAAACACGTCACAGCACAAAGCTAAGGATGAGCCAATCACACACACCAACCAGACCACAATCTTACTCCATTTCCCTTCTTCACTGCCTTGTGAAGCATTTTTCATAAAACTCTGGTTCCAATCAAGGTACGCAACAGAAGCAACAGGTCTCCTTACCAAAGTAACATGGGCACCACTAACAAAACCACACCCAACAAATTGCAGACTTCAACCAGCAAGGCCTACAACACTTTCAGTCCAGTTGTATGGAGAGGAAAGAGTCATATTTGCATAAGCCTTAGTCTTATTTTTATAAGCATTCGTTCTAGATCCACTTTACAAGGAAATGCAGCAGGTTAATTAAAAACCATTGAAACCTAGGATCTCAGTGAGACATGAGAGTTTTTCATAACCTACGCTAATGAGAAGTAGCTTATAAAACTTCAAAAAAATTGTGTCATGCCAACTCTTTTTCAGATAATCAGATTATGCTTCTTGGGATGAACAAATATAAAGACAACTGCAAAGGGAACAAAAGATGTTGAATAGTTTCTTTCATCCTTATTTAGTTTCTGACTGTGAAGAATATCTGGTGGAGAATTTATGCTTACAAGAGATTTCACAGAAAAACTAATAGATTATGAATTTACAAAACCATATGACTGCCTCAAATGAACTCATATAGTTGACAAGAATTACAGATTTTGTAGGGAAAGAAAATGAGCATGCAAATAATAAAACTATAGCCAAAAAAAGGAATACAATTGGCATGTCACTTTATGGAAGTAAGAGGCGCGGACTGACCAAAACTCAGAATTTAGGCCACTGAAGGCCCATTGCTATATCTATCCACATAGCATGCATTAACTGTATCCTTTCTTTAGCTTCGATATTTGAGAATTAGAACTGGCACTAATATCACATTATTGTATTTTTCTCATGCTGCTGGATATGAGAACTGTAACTCACCATTGATTTGAGAATAGAAAAGAGATCGGCAGTCTTTGTATCGTTCATGTCCTGAGATGTCCCAAAGTTCAACAAAGAAATCCCTTTCTGCATCACCTTTGACACTACTAGATGAGCTTCCAGAATTTCCATGAGTGGTATGCTGAACAAAAACAAGAAAATCTCATTAACAGATATCCCAGTACCAATCAAAAGTCAGTCAGTACCACTCGCTGCAAAAAATGAGGAAAGAAAACGGGAAAAAAAAAAAAAAAGGAAAAGTCACTTGCCTTCACACCAACTGTACATCCAATTGTTTGAGGGGGTCGAGTTATGGCAGAGCCCTTGACAATCAGATGAACAAGTGATGTCTTTCCTACGCCTACAACCAGAAAATGTTTGCATTTAGTTATAAAAGCATAAGACAAAAAATGAATGTTGAAGAATTGTAGCAACCTCCACGCTACAATAATTATATTGTCCATCTAGGAGCTTCAACTCATCACCCAAATGACATACCAATCAAAAGAAAAAAAAAACCTATCACCCGAATAATTTCAACCGCACAAGTGAGCAGTAATCCATTTTATTCCAAAGTAATAATTTTGTTGACATTCAAAAAAATATTTCCATCAATACAGCATTCTTCATAAAAAAGTTGATATTGTAAGGTAACCTTAACATATCCAACCAGGAGTTGACAAAGACTGACTTCGAACAGCTGCAATTTAATGAACTTATGCTTAGAACAATGACATGAAATATCAATGATCCTACAAAGCAAATAATTGAATTGCATTTTATAGCATCAAAACACCCCCTAACCATACAAACAAGCTTAATCAAAGCAGCCATCGGCAGGTCCCAAGGGGCAAGAAAGGTAAGGCAAGACGCCAACGATTTATCTTAAATACATATTCAGACACATCAAATTGCCTATACATATTTTTTCTCTTCATTGGAAGTGACAGAATGTAGCTTCAATCTAAAAGATACAATCATTACAAATAATAAGGTCACTAAACCTAAATAGAGGAAGCCCGCTTAAATTGAAAAGTGCTATGGACACTGATAAATGGATTATCCATAATTAAAAGCAGATAAGCCGACAAAGAAAAGGTTCAAGATCAAGGAAAACTGAATAATCATACAATTCAGAATATGAAATCATATTGTTATCAATATTATCAGAACCGGACCGGAAATTAAATCAGTAAAGAGACTGGTTTGGTTCGAACTGGTTAGACCATTTAATTAAACCAGTTTGAACCATATTATATTATAATATTGCTTTTTCATTGTGGGACTGTTTGCATAGTAGGAAAACTCATTGACAGTTTTTCACTTGCTGCATTAATTGACGTTTTGGTCTGCGAACAGCTGCATCCAGGTACTTACCGCAGCTACATCCCTGTGATTTGACGACTTTCCACACAGCTTCCTCAACTTTGAAAAGTTTTACACTCATCCTTGAGTTTTCCTACTTTCCAAACAGCCCATGTATATTACAAATATTGTTAATATATTAAATTTTATGTAAATACTCCAAAATTTACATATCATACTTTATATATATAATTTCTAAAGTTCAAATCAAGCAAATATCAAATATAAAATTAAAATAAAGATTCCACTATAAGTATGATGATAAATTTTAAAAAAAATAAATTAAACACAACATATAAACAAATATAAATATACCATTTATTCTTCTGATCTCATTAAATTCAAATACATATAAATAAAATGATAAAAATAAATTTAAAAATATATAATAATAGTAGTAGTAGTAGTAGTAGTAATAGTAGTAGTAGTAGTAAGAAGATAATTAAATAGTACATGTTTTATGCCTCTCTGAACTCCCATTCTCATTTTTGCATAGAATATCTATGACAAGTCAAAGCATTCAATGCTTCTGCTTTTTTTTTATGCAGCGTGCACAGCCTAGAAACATTCAAACTGGTTAAATCACCTGCACTGGTTTTAACCTGTTGAACCACGGTTTGTTTAGTTTTGATGGGTTTCTTGCAACGGACTGAACTGGGCATAGTTGAACTGGAGAAGGTTCCGATTGCTGGTTGGACAAGCTGAGACAGCCGATCCGGTCTGGTTCTAATAAGATTGATTGTTATCAACATTGATAGGTGATGGAATAAGGATATTCAAAAGGTTATAAATGACAAACAAGAGAAGTTTAAAAAATGACATATTCATAAAAACAATATAAATTTACGACAATAAAAACTATCTAAAAAATCTACTAAGACAATTCTCAGTGAAGCAAAACACAAAGCTTATGATAATTTATAGAAGCAAACAAGAAGAAAAAAATTAATTTTAGTTTTCCAAATTCTGAAAAAATTAAAGATTTAGCACATGTTGGATGCATTAAGAGCAAAGACCAAAGAGTTTTAATAAAAGAGGATGAAATTAAAGAAAGATGAAAGACCTATTTTTGTAGTTTATTAAATGGTGATCTATCAAAAAAAAAATAAGACTAGATGAATAATTCAAATCTAAAAGAAGATAGAGATATCATCTATTTTCCAAAAATTTAAATATCTAAAGTAAAGGAAATTCTAAGAAAAAATCAGAACAAGAAAAGCATTGGATCTAGATAATATACTAATTAAGATATGGAAATGCATGAGAGGTATAGGCATAATTGGTCAAGAAACTTGTTTAATAAGATTATAAGAACAAAAATAATGTCATTGAATGAAGAAAAAAAAACTATAGTATAAATATATAAAATAAGGGAGATATTCAAATTTGTACAAATTATCGTTGAATAAAACTAATAAGTCATACAACAAATTGTGGGAAAGAGTAGTTTAAAACAAGAAAAAAATAAAATTAAAGATAAAGAAAGCCAAGATAATCTAAAGATGAAGTCAACATGTAATAAAATGAGGAAAAGAAGACTAAGGTGGTTCAGGCATTTAAAACAATGGTCTGCTAAGAGTTGAGTTTATTCAAATAGAAGGCAATAAGACAATGAGAGGAAGACACCAAAAAACATGAATAAAAATAATTAAAAAAATATGAAGATGACAAAGATCACTAAAAAAACATAGTTCATGATCGTAAAGAATGATACAATAAGATCCGTACAATTAACTCCACATAGGTAGGAAACATCTTATTATGATGATGATGACGATGATTGTTATCAACATACCAAATGGATGGCTTTATGGACATTATTGAAGATTTCTCACCCACTCAAATTTGCACCAGCCATAAATAAGCCTTTGCCCCCTATATTCATGATAACTTGGAAGATGACGATGATTGTTATCAACATACCAAATGGATGGCTTTATGGACATTATTGAAGATTTCTCACCCACTCAAATTTGCACCAGCCATAAATAAGCCTTTGCCCCCTAGATTCATGATAACTTGGAAGGCAAGCAATATCCAATGCGTATCAGATCCACTACAACGCAGTGTTGATCAGATGTCCAACAAACTGTAAACAAAGCAGATTCTACAGGTAGCAGACTTAAAAATGAAATCAAACTGGCTTTCTTATCTTTGTGATTATAGTAGAGGAAAAAGGATAAGCCACGCAGGATACTGACAATGATTTGCAGCTGGCAAAGTTTTTTAAGGAGATCTTAGGTCATGTTGCATCAGTTGCAGAGTGCAAAGACTTTCACCAAAATGAATTAAATAACGTCCAGCAAAACTAGATATAACCATGGGCATTCAAAGCTACATTCCCAACATCAGTTTACAGAAACTAGTTCTTTTACTATCACTCAAATAGGTGCAATAAACCTGAATTAGCTCAACGCTCGGATAAATTGATTAAGTTTTAAACAGCAAGAAAAGGGAGCCAATCCATCAAACAGATTGCAGACATAAGTACCTGAGTCTCCCACCACAAGAACCCTGACTTGCCCACAAGGCGGACCACCCCCATTCAGCTCTTTATTTTCTCTATCTCGTTCCCTCCAAAACATATTTTCAGGACTCGCGCAGAGAAATTCACCTCCCAGCGAAGGATAGCAAGAAGGGCCTCTCAAATTCTGATTTCAAGGCCATATCATGAGAGAGAAAAAGTGAGAAGCCCAGGATCTACAGAAATTCGAAGAATCTGATGCCGGTTATTCGCAAAACCCAAACATTTCCACTCCGCAACAAAAACCAATTCGCAAAATCATCGATTTCGCCCGACAATGCCTCCGCTGACAACAACGGAGATGAAACACGTCCCTTTCAGAACTGAGTCGATTGCATCCAGCGAAAAGACACTAATAAAAAAAGGTAAGATCTGAAAATGTTAGGATGAAACGAGTTTTGATTTTTCTTGCAAATCTTAACGACGTTGGATGAAGAGATCCGTCAATTGCTATGAAGTGCAAAGGTATGAGAGATGTAGAAAAATCCGAAAAAGTTTGGAAGCAGATGATGTAAAGTTCTCGTTTGGTGGGGAAGAACACTCAAAGAGGAAGAGTAGAACCTGCGTTCGACACTAGTCGGATGCATGTGGCAGTTGATTATTTGCGTCAAGGCTATTTGCAGTTGCCTCCCCTATCTTTTTAGAGTTATACAATTTCTTCCCATAACTAATAATATTGCAAAAATATATTCAGTAAATGAACTTTGTTTAATCGGATTTCGTATCCCACTAAAGCATCGTAATGATATTCTTAACCCACTAGATCTTGATAACAAGTAAGTCGCATTCTGACTAGTTAGATTTTGAATTTATCATAGACCTTGTAGCACAGATCAAGGGAGGGAGTGTGACATCCAAGTTTAATGGAATAAAGGAGAATAAAAAAAATCGAAGCCATTAATTATTCATATTTAGAGGTGTTTCTATGAAAACTATAGTAAAAGGAAATTTTACAATTTTGGCATCCAAGTTTAATGGAATAAAGGAGAATAAAAAAAATCAAAGCCATTAATTATTCATATTTAGAGGTGTTTCTATGAAAACTATAGTAAAAGGAAATTTTACAATTTTGGGGGAATATTGATTACCCTGCAGTGTCATCTACTTGACTGTCCCACCCTCAACTAGCATTAAATTTGAGTTGCACTTTTATGAAACTCACTTTGGTTAAATCTCCTCTATTTTGGCTGATCTTAACTATTGATGTAAACTCTACTTTATTTACTGTATTTAAGATCGTTTATTTAGTCTCTCATTAAGATCATTTATTTAGTCTCTCATAAAAAAATCATTTATTTAATCATCTATTATATTTTATAAAGTACTATTTTCATTTTAATGTGAATGTGAATGAATTAAAGCTTTTTTATAATTATTACATATGAATGTAAAAGCAAAATAGCCTGTTCACATGTGATTTGGATGAAACTTGGCAGCTAAATAAATAATGTTAAAAACAATGAATACAATAAATTTTTATTAACCATTAAGATAGAAAAAATGAATAGGATTATATAAAACCATTGCTATATAATCTGCAAGACTCATCAAAATTTTGATAGTTCAAGCTTAATTTCTCATTAATGAAATTTTCAAATTTTCGGCCAAATCTAACCATAAGTTTTTAAAAAGAAAATTCAATGAAAGTCAGAAAAAAAATAAAGATTAAAGCAGCTAGATTTTTTTAATTGTTATATATTTACATCCATTTCAATTGATGTTACAAATAATTTCTGAGATATTCTTATAAATTTCTAATATTAAGACACCATGCTCCACCTAATTAACTCAAAAGACATAGTTCCCGTGACAACTAGCTAGAGATGAAAATTAAGGCAGGTCGTACTGAGTTAGGGTTTGTCTAATTCTACCCTATTTTTTAAAAATTTTATTTGACCCTATTTTTTATATTAATTCGGGACAATGTTTGTTTGGCTCTTATTTTTTTCAATAGTTTTTGGAATAAACTTTGGTTTGGTCTCCGGTTGGTTTCAAGACAAATGGTCATATAAAAAATGTGAGACAAAAATAGAATAATTTAAAAAAATTGTAAACATATTAAACATAAAAACACATTTATGCAAAATCTAGATGTTGTTGCTTCATTATTTTACTAGTTAAAAAAGTGAACATTATTCTAAACAAAAGATGAGTAAATATAATGTATCTTTATTAAAATAGGTTAATAAAATACACCTCATTCAGAATGAATTTTGGTATTTATAAAAATATTTTTCTAAAAATAATAGTATTTTATGCAAGAGTTTCCAAAATAATGGAAAAGCTACTATCATGTATAAGAGTTATATGTATATACGCAAATTTTTTTATTTTGTTAATATAATTAATAACAAGTTATGAGAATTTTGAAAGAAAATGAGAACAAGATTAAAAAATATGCTTATACTTTGTAAAAAATAAATATATGTAGGGCAAGTTGAGACATACCCATCCTAACCCTATTTTTGAATTTAGTTCAAAAATTTTAACTCATCCTTATACTAAGTAAAAAAATATTGGTTTTACTTGGTCGAAAAAGAGTTGGGTCAGTGGTCGATGATGGGTAGACCCGTCCCAATTCTCACCACTGCAACCAACCCTCACATATTGGAGGAATAAATATTGGTATAAAGCAGCTAGATTTTAATTTAGGTAAACAAATCCAATTAAAAATTCTGATAAATGTAGTATCATTTTAAATAAAATGTACACATATTATTCTATTAAATTTATTATTTTATGAACAATCGACTATGTAAGTGTTTCATAAAAAAAATTACGTAAATGTTGATAATCAAAATCCAAGTCAACAAAAATAACTATTAAAATATTAAATTTTAAACTTAATCTAGATCAATATGAAAGATTCTGCACTTTAAATTTAATTTTAAATTACAATCGAAATTGTATAAGTCATTTCAAAATGCAATATAACGCAGAAAATTAAATGGGATCCATTCAATTTTTTATACATTGAAAGGGAGTATAACATTATATTGTTGTTATATTATTTTATTTATGTTACAGGCCACAAGAAATAATTAAATTATTTGAATAATGTAATTTGGATTTTTGGGTTATTTGGATTAGGAATCATGCTCAACTTTCAAGGTATTCACTTTGGATTCTAAGGGTGTGTTTTGGAATAGATAAAACTTTTGATGGAAATTTTTATGAAGTAAAAGTTGTAAAATAATGTGATGTAATAAGGGTAATAATGAGAAGTAAAGAGAATAAAGTTAAAATAGATATGTTAGTTATGTGGGTAGTTGTGTAGAAATGATTGAAAAGTAGGATAGTTGTATAGGAAAATGTGAATAAATGATTAAAAAATAGAATAATAATGGAGAGTAAAAAGTTTTAAATTGAAAAATTTTAACCTGACATTTTTTAAACATTGCCAAACACACCCTAAATATTTAGTCAGAGCTTACTTCAACTTAAGTTAAACTGGACTTCGATCATATGCTCCCAGGCGCATACACCTATTTTTTTTATTTTTTTTGAAATTTTTTTACAATAATGTTAATCTATGTGTATTTAATATATGTATAAATTTTTATCATTTTCGGAGTATTTTAGATATTTATTTTGGATTTTTGAAAATTACCTAAAATGCCACTGATTTTTAAAAATCCGAAATAAATATCTAAAAATCTCCAAAAATTGTAAAAATTGATACATACGTTAAATATATTTAGGTTAACAATTTCATGAAAAAATTTTAAAAAAATATAAAAAATAAGTATATGCGCTCGGGAGCATTGAGGCTCAATGCTCCCGGGAGCATAGGATCAGCATCCATATAAACTATAGTGTAATTTGGTTCAGTTGAAAAGTGTGTTTGAAAAGTGAGAAACTTTTGATAAAAAAATTTTAAACTAAAAGTTTTTGAAATGTAAAAAAATAATGTAATAAAGTAAGAGTAAAGATAAGGAGTAAAGAGAATAAAGTTAAAATAGTTAAATACATGGGTAGTTGCAAGAAGAAGTGAAGAAAATAAAGTTAAAATAATTAAATATATGAGTAGTTGTAAGAAGAATTGAAAAAATAATTAAAAAATAGGATAATTGTAAAGATTATGAAAAACTTTTTTGATATACAAACACCTCCTAAATCTGAATTCCATTATCTAAAATCCAAAAACTATCACTCCAACGAAATTTTGGTTAACCCCATCCCTTCCCCAGCCTCCCACCCCCAACGAACCATTTTTGCACGGTTTGATTTTCTGGATGATGTTGTACGGAAATAACTATTCCCCTAGTTTCTTAGGGATGTGGAAGAAGTACTCCACCACGACAGGAAAAAGATCTTCCAGCAAAATCTTAAAATAGATCCCAAACAGTGCACATGCAAATTTTGCAGACTCAGGCAATATTGGGCATCTTAATCCGATATACAGTTACAGTTGTAACCATTCTCTATGGGCTTGAATTGTTTGGCCAAATCTTGTGCTCCCTGCCCCACTCCACTAACAAAGCTCTCTTTAGGTTAAGAGCCAAAAAAAAAAAAAGGTTTTTCAGTTATTTCTCCGCATCTTTTATATAATTTAACATATCCTTATTATCAAAAAGGGATGATTAACATCCATGCTAATAAAAAACTAAATTATTTTCATCTATATCAATGATTTTAAAACTCTTTCGTCCATATTAATATTTGTAAACTCATTTCAACTTAATTTCATTCATGCCAACACTAGTAGATAACAAAGTTAAATTAATTATGAATTGATAAAAATATCTCCCATGCTAAGAATGACTATACCGACATCCCTAGGGCATTTTTTGTTCATTCTCGGCTCATTTAACTTGAAAATTTATTACCTTGGCATAAATGAAATTAATTTTAAAAATTGTTAACATGAATGAAAGACTTCTAAAATCGTTGAAACCAATGAAAATAATTTAATTTTTCATTGACAAAAATATTATTACCTCTATTATATCACAACACTTTCTTATTTTTTCCCAAATATTTTTTTTTCTATTTTTTAACCTCATACTAAACTGACCCACATACCTTGTGGGATGCCGGACATCAGACTTCAATTTTTAAAATTGGACCATCTATCAATGTGTTGATGGTCCCATAAATAAATACACTATTTTTTTCATTTCCATTTTTAGATAGCCTCATTAATTTTTTTTATTAGTTGTCTACCTTGGATTACCAAGTACCTAAAGGAATTGTACTCTAGAGAAGGGGTAATGAGGTTACTATCTCTACTCAACTTGTTAGAATCTTACATCTTCTTACTCTAAGATGCTATACACATTCATGCCAGCCACTTTTTCATCCAAGTAGTAACAATAATCTCATTGATTAGTTGGATGGAAAGATGTGTGTAAAATAGACTTCCCAAATGCTGCCATACTCAAGCTAGTATATTGCTAATATTAGTTAGGATTTTGATCTCTGTCCTGTCCTACTAGCATTTTATTAGTTCGCAGATTGATCTGTATTGCATCTTCAAGTAATACAGCCACCCTTATTATTTTTCAAGACAACCTAGAAGTGAACCATGTTGCTTAATGGTGGGTCTGACTGAGGATGCTCCATGTTTTAGATAGAAAATTGATTTAATGCAGTGCTTGATCAACAAAAAGTTCTGCTTATAAGTGCGGCAATAATGAGGTGCTGATAAGATAAACAGGTGATGAGCTGAGGAACATTTTCTCTGTGCAATGTCCTTTCAACTGCATGTTGTTGTTGATTTTATACTGATTACATTTTGCTTTATGATCATTCATTTTTATGTGAGTGGATGCTAATTATACAACTTAGTTTTTAATTCAATTTGTATCAGGTGGAACACATAATGATATATATCATGCCAGCATATGTATTCTAGCCTTCTTAGCTTTCTGTCTGTGTCTTCATTTCTTTTCATGCAATATATCAAGGATATTTCCCATGGAATAAGCTACATTTGCATTTTTGTGGCTGTTTGTATGTGGTCATTCATGATCTAAGCCTTTCCCACTGCCTTGGTTTGTTTCTTGTATGTTGTTTGGATGCAAAAATTGACTTGAATGTCTCATTTACTAGTTAAGTTTGCATGTGTTGGGATTTTTATTTTGATATGACATTATTTTATGGCTTAGCACATGTCCCTGATCAACTAAAGGCAACCAATTAGTGTTTGATGAATTTCTTAATAGCATAATCCAGCCTTCATGTTGCTAATCTACAGTGACAAAGCAATAAAAGAGAAGGTACATATTATCAAATAATGTGAAAGACAAAAGGAAAAACCCACTTCATGTTGTTCAGCGGGAACTGATTTTCAAATCTGAAGCACAGTGAGCCATGTTCACAAAAAGCAGCATATGCAAGCAAAATGTTGGTCACACTGCAAATCCAGTGACTCCGACATCAAGACTCAAGGCACAATAAAGGAGGTACACGGTTTAACCATTGAATTGGACAGTCAGGCCTTGTGTCTACAAACAGTATACTAAACAATGCTGGCATTGATGTCTATAGACTGCTCTGTGTGCTCAAAAAATTGCAAATGACTATTTGAAATGAAAGGATACAACCCAATAAGTTGGACCAAACAAACTGAACAAAATTGCTCGCAATCTACAGATCCGATAAGATGATTTCAGCTGCAGTTTGGAAGCCCATTGCATAACCTTGCATATATCCTCGTGGTCTACTGCATCAAGCACTTGCCTCATTGCATAACCTTGCATATATCCTCGTAGTCTACTGCACCAAGCACTCGCCCATCATAGATACCCTTCTCCACCTTTACCTTAGCACAGTAGTTGTCTGTGTCAACTGACAATAACCTTGCATTTGATCCCCGATATGCCCCATTTACTATCCTCACAAGATTTCCAATCTGGGGAATCACTGTTTCAAGCTCTTCTTGATCAACTCTCAAAACATGCTTGGTATCAAGCATCTCAATTTCTCCAACATACTTATCAATAACTTTGGTAACCAGTCCTTTTTGCTTAAAATAGCCCTTATCAACCAATCTTTTACTCATGACTTTCACAATAATTCCTTCACAAAGCCAATAATCTTTCCGATTGAATCGCTCCTTTGCCATTTCTTGCTCCTTCATCAAAACATCCAATGACGAACAACCACCTTCCTTCATTCCACTAGTGCTGCTTTTGCGTTTGTTGGCAGTTACCGCAGCTTCAGATTCTTCAAAAGCAGACTTGAAACTCGTAGGATTCTCAGCAACAGCCAATTTGGAGGACGACCCAAGAGAGAAAGCAACCTTGCCAGTTGGCTCAGACTGTAATGGCAATGACTTCGATTCCTTCGTAGAACCATTCACCAATGCAGGCATCATCTGTTCTACCCGCTCTATCTGCTTCTTGATCTCCCGCTCCTGTCTCTCCTCTTCTACAACATCTGATTTAAGTCGCTTGTTCTTCAGCCGCTCCTTGAAGAGTGTCTCTGAGTCACGGTCAATGTATGTGATAAACCACCCCTTGGGAGTCTCCTCCACCTTGCACTTGCCAGTGCGGCCAAGGTACTTGACAAACTCCGTCAGTGTGGCCCACTGTGTTGAGTTCATGTGGATGTGGTGACGGTCGGAAATGTACTCGTTGTATACTACAGTGGCAGCAATGCGGCTGAAACGATGGCTCCGCTTCATATGCTCAAGGAAGGTCGTCTCAAACTCCTCCGAGTAGCCATCAACGATGCGGTTAGGGTTTTGGCCAAAAATCTGCATCTGGCGCTGGTGGCTCTCGCTCATGCAGTGACATTTGAAGCCGTTCTCATCACGACATTGCTTCTGACACATCTGGCAATACCAACGTAGCTTCTGAAGACCTTTTGCCTTGATTCGGTTGGCAATCGCCTTTGGCGTGAGGAATTCGTTCTTACCCATTCTGAAAACTCCTTTTCCTTCGAATCAATCACCTATTTCAAATCCAAAAATAAAACTCATTTTTTGGTATTAAATTTGCATCGTCAATTATACCAATCCTCTCTGACCAAAGGGGAAGAAAATAAAAAATTTCCAGTTTGGCTTTATAATAAATTCGGGATTCCAAACAACAAAGAATTTATGCCCAGAAAGACGTTAATTTGAAACTTTCAGCTAATCCACCAAGGGAATCAGAAAAAACAAAAGAATTCAAAAACCCTAGCTAATTGCAATCCCCAATTCCAAAGCTTGGTTAGACACCTCTATTTAGTTACGGATCGTCTTCTTGGAGGTTTGGGTGGAATTGATGGCAGACAATGGCTACCGGAACGGCTGCCTGAGGGAGAGTTCTAAAAGGACAACTTCCAAACAGGAAGGAGGTTGCCGGAGCTACCCGCCTCTCAGATCTCGGTGGCCGTGGTTTGATCGCAAACAAGAGAGAGGGAGCTGCGGGTTCTGATTTTGGATTTTGGCCAGAGTTTCTTACCGGAGTTATGGGTTCAGATTTCGAGTGTGGCCGGAGGAGCCTGAGGCGCAAGAGTTGCGGACGGCGCGAGCTGCCGAAACGGATTGTAGCGGATATAGACCGGAGCGGCTTTGATACAACGCGCGTATCAGTATGTATTCACCATCGCCGTTGAATGCGGCGGCGGCGTGCTTTTCAGACGAATGGAGTGCGCTATGATACGCGAGGGGCGTACCTCCAAGTGAAATCAAAATTACCTAATTGGATTTAGAATTATTTTTTTAACTAACAAATATCCAAATAAATAATGTACATGGACCTATCTTATAAATGTGTAAAATAAATGTAACAGATTTGCTTGATTTATATCTCATAATCTAAAATATCATTCCTTAGTGGATAAATAATATTATAAACTAATACAACATTCTATTGTGTCTCAAAATGAATCTGGGTAGACCCTAAAAAAATGAATCTGGGTAGACCCTAAAAAAATGAATCTGGGTAGTTCAGACGTTCAATGAGCATAGGATGAGATGAGATATCAAATTTCTTAATATACCTATACTCATTCTTAATACACCTTTATCTGTTCCCAACAAAACTTTACTCATTTGGTCTTTACTCATATCCAATATATTTTCATCTAAAATTGTCATCCCAATCCCCTCTTTCTTAGAGTTACCCCTAAGTATTTTTCATAGTTCGCATATAATTATCTATTTTTTAAGTAAACAAAGCCCCCATACTCCAAAGGAAGTTATTTTTGGTACCACGATGAAACTAATGATGTTAAACCATGGGTGAATTAGATTTTGATTTCACATCAAGTTGGACTATATTTCATCACGGTGATTAGATTTTCATCAGTTTTAGCTAGTTAGGGTGCACTGTGTTGCACCCAACACATCCCATTTTAATTTTCCGTCCTGATCTATAAATAAAAAATCAATAACTAAAAAAATGTTCCTCCTTTTACAAACTTTAGCCATAACATTGATTTTGCAGAGAATCTTGTTTTATGAACTTTTTTGCGAAAATATACCCCTCCTCAACTTTCAGACACATTTTTCGCAGTTTTACTCCTTTCGTGTAACTTTTTGGCTGGAGGGGACCTAATTTGTGCTCCGGCGGGGATCCTTATTCAAGAGATCAAAGCGCTTATCTCCGGAAATCCTCATATTTTTGTCTATCATGTATTAAGGAAGGAAAATACTATTGCCCATGCCTTAGTAGATTTGATGTCCCTTTCTGCTCATGATCACCAATCTTGGTGGGGAAACCCCCCCAAGCCATTTTTGGAAAAATTTGTACAGACAATTTTTTTGGTAATGCTATTTCTGGATCTCTCAATCCTGGCTCTCCCCATATTGTGAGGGGATCGGGATAGGGGAGCTTTCCAGTTCATAAAAAAAAAAAAAAAAAAAAAAATATCGCCCAACATTTAGGTTACACTTTGACTTTTTACTATGAACCTAATGACAGCTAGTGGAATGTTTTTTGCAAATAAAATTCATAACTGAGAGCACTTTTTGCGAAATAAATAATCACCGAGTAGAATTCGCTGAATAATAATAATAATATAAAGCGGTAAATGGAAATAGCCTTATTTTCAGTTTCCCTCTATAACCACCTACTTCAAATGTGCCTTTCCGAGGATCCTTTATAAATAATCTTCTTCCCTTTGTTTGAAGCAATATAATAGTGTTTCAGGCCACTAAAAACAGTTATTTGTACGCCACTAACTAATCAGTGTATACCAATGATCGTGAGGTGTGCTACATATGTATCAGTGTGTTGAATGTCATGCAGCCCAAAATTACTTCGCTAATATCTAGTTTAAGAAACGATAATCCTTATTATCAAAAAAAGAAACCATAATCCTCCTTCAGCTTGCCTTTAAATTGAAAAGAAACTCAAAAACCATTTTACTTCAGTTCCAACAACCACTACTATCATCAAAATGCTCAATCTTCCCATGCACAAGCTAGCAAAATCCTCGTGAACATCGGCAGCACTTGTGCTGCTCTAGCCTGCAGCCTCGTTGCTGAAGGCCTTAAAACGTTGAGCAATGAGCACCAATCACATCTAGACCGCCGCACAGCTGCCGGCAGAGTTCCTCGTCACCCATAACCGAGCTCGAGCCGCCATTGGCATTCCTCCATTGAAGCGGGGGCAAGAAGCAGCCAGGAAGGCAGCAGCCATAGTGAGGTACAAGAAAGAAGCTAAGAGGTGTGAAATGGCAAAGCCAGAGGACCGAATGTTATGGACTGAACTAGGTATGGACCGGGAATTACCAGCGGGCAGCATGTTGTGGTGCAGCTGATTGGGGGGAGACAAAGAAGTACTACGACCCTGCCTACAATACCTGCTCTGCTCCCCCCAGGGGGTTGCATCTTCAGGTGGTGTGGACTGTGGAAGATTACTAGCGCTCTCCTGGTATGGATGCACAGATGGAATGTGGTATGTACGTCGGGATCTATGAATGGTTTTGAGGTGGGTTTGGATATATATGTATGTTCAATCCAATTATCCGATAAAATAAAACAAGTCAAGCATCTGCAAAGCAAGTGGTGCCACTATTGAACTGAGATTAGAAAAATCATAAGTACTGTCATTGACTTATTTGTTTGTTCTTAAATAAATTAATAGACTCATAGATTGCTGTGAACCAATTAATTAGTTGATCATGATCTTTTATATTTCAATGTCTATTGGATCCAAAATTTTTGAGTTGGCACAAGGGGCATCAAAAGGAGCCAAATGAAATATAAATAGGAAATGGATTCTTTGTATCCAGCATTAACCAGAAATCTTTTGCCCAATTTAAAAATGTGCAAGACAGGATAATTTCCAAAGAGAAAATCTTCCGAACGTTGCCGAGTGTAGGAATACCATCCATTCCAATTACCAACCAAACTTTTTGAAAACAGCCTTGGTTCTCTTCCTCAACCGTATGAAAAGGATGACTATACAGGCAAGAATCCATGGAGGGAAGTTTACTCCTAAGAAGTTTGATGTCTTCGTCCACAGCGGTGTCTCCCTGATGAACACTGCCAATAAGAGTACTGCAATTGCAATGCTGGCCAAGATCTTCGTTATGGGCTTGATCATAGAATCCTTGAATAAATGAACAGTAGTTATTCACACAATAATGAGTTTATGTGTTCTTCAAAAACAAATTAATAATAATTATAATAAAACAATGAGTTTATGTGAGAAAAACCAAATGCCTTAAAATTTAACCTTAATTTTCCTTCAAAATGTTAAGGATACTAAGTACCATATCGCGGCTAATTCAGAGCCTAATTGCTTAAATCATCATGGTTCAATATGCTACACAAACCAAGAGTTGCCTGCATGGCAAGACTATTTCCAAATCTTAAGCAGTGCCACTCCTTAGGAGTAACATAGCATCTATGACACAAACACCTAGACCTCAACTGAGAGGGTGATTTGTGGGGGTTTTCTCTTCTTCTCCCTCTTCATTGTTGCATTACTTTCATGTCAGAGCAAGTTCGATCTTAATAGGTTGAGTTTATTATTTTTTTATCACAGCATTGTTATTTTTTCTCTAATTTCTCTTTCTACCACCAAAACATAGATTTTTTTCCTTGTTCAAAATGATTGCCAGGACCCTAACTTTATCTAAATTTAGTTTTTTTTTAAATTTTATCACCAGAAATTCCCCAATTTATCTATTCAAAGGAATTTCCAAATTTCAAAGTTTGAACATTTTCATGTTTTCAAAATGAACATAGAAATAAGGCTCAATTTCAAATACATCCACTATGTTTGACCTTAATTTCAAATATACCTACAAAGTTTCAATAGTTTCAAATATACTCATTAAGTATGCTAATAATGACAAATACATCCGTTCTGTTAGCTTCCATTAGTTTAGTGGGTTTGCAATTTTTAAATGTCAAAATTACCCATGGAAGCAAATAAAAGATTCCATTAGAATTTCCTCTGGCCATGGGAAGTTAGTGCGGGAACGAGGATTTTGTCTAGGAAGATTTCATCGGAAGAGGATTTGCAGGTGCATCTGCGCAAAAGAAGGAGATATTTAAAAAAAAATTATTTGCGCCCAAATCGGAATCTGCTGCCATCTACCATAAATTTTTGCCATTTTTTTCAATAGATTTCTTCTCTTACATGTTTTGGTAATGTTGGATTCACAGAAATGTTATTTCCTTTAAGCTCGAATTTTGCTACCATGGATCTTTTCTTTTCCTTTTTTCCAATCGATTTTCTGCTGTCGTGGATTTCTGCCCATTTTTTGGTCACTAAGATTGGTTGGTTCTCATCTCATAGTCCTATTGTTGTGATTACTGACAAGTGCTTTGGTCATTCTCCATGGGGTGTTCTTCTGAACATAGTCTAATTGGTGGAACAAGGGGAAAAGGTAGAAATTTTCACTGAAACCATGCTGGAACGCATCTCTAAGAAAATAATCTCACTATCACAATGAGATTTGGGTTCAAAGGCACCAAACTAATAAACGGAAGGGAGGAGTAGGCAAAAGGATTCTGGCATATCTACCTGTTAAGGTAAATTAAGCCTCCAGATCCATTATTTCTAGAAAGTTGAACATAACCTCTTTCAGCTCAATGCACAGAAGGAAGCTCAAAGTAGTACTTTAATCTGGGGAATGAAATTCCAGCCACAACGATAAGTTGATCTGTGAGCATAGTTATTATCTTTCTTGCTCATAGTTTAGGTGAAATTCAGATGCATGGTGTTATTTTAAAAACCAGATCTCCGTTTCTACTCATCCACGAGCATATACAGCTTCCACCTCAGACCTGAAATGACCCTAACCATTCCAAGGGCTAAAAAAAATAAGTTAGGATGAAGATTTCACTTCTACTTGTGTGCTGGGAACTGTGAATAAGCATACTTGTCAAGTCCATAATTCGATAACAATGGCACACATTTATTAAAACAGGTTTTTGGTTTTTTGGCATTATGTGATCTATGTTGTTGGCCTACGGGCATTTAATGAGTTGGATATTCGCTGAGCAAATTGTTTTGTGGTAACACCAGGCATGCTTCTTATAATCCTGTTATTTTGTCTTATTGTTTCCTTAATGGAGATGATGGAGATGATGCGCAAAGAGAAAGGGGATGAACGGAAGAGGAAATTATATTTGGCATTTCAGGGGTATTTTGGTCATTTGTAGTCATGATTACGAAATGTCTTTTACGATTGGTATATTTAGTATTCCAAGCATACTTAGTGGATATATATATGTAACTTTTGAAACTTCATAAGCATATCTGAAATTAAGATCAAATGTGGTGGATGTATTTGAAATTAACCCTAGAAATAAATAAACCATATTTGTGTGTTTGCAAATTCAAAATGAAATATTGCATCCATTTTTCACAAAGTTTGGTTTCCTCACATGGATGTTCCCAACATGATTTCTTATGCTCATTCACATTCATTGAGTAACTTGGGTTCAAATATGTATAATTATTATAGTGATCCTTTATGCCCTCACGAATTTTAAGGTTCAAATTATGATGGTAATTTGAGTCTCTTAGTTTCAATGGTTGGTGGTATATGGGAGTTCTTATAATACTTTGCAAATGAATGAGGTGATACAGGTACATTTACAATTATAAACTTATGGAAAGAGCACATGATTTTTAGCAAAGCCTTGAATGAAAATAGCATTATTATAAACATCCTTCTATCAAAAATAGCTTGCAATTGAAGGCAATATTCAAGCATGCCATACGTTCGTGATAGCAATGCCTTTCGAGAACTTTACACGTTGAAATGATGTGATACAAGCATACAAATGTGGAAGACTATAGTAAATCTTTGTAGGTTGATGCTTAGATGTGGGATAATAGAACCAACTAAGGAACTGTTATATGTCTGTCGAAGAGGTTTGAACTATAAATTGTGGCCAGAATTAATTTCAAGGGACCAAATATTTTTAGTAAGGTGAATGTATGTTATCTTGTTCTGTTACTAGTATGTCAGTCTCTATAAAAAGTTGCTGCAACAATACCTATTCTTTCTCATAGTAATTCTTCTCATAAACATTGACAACAATAAGTGAATTACAGTTGATGGGCTTAAAATGAAAGCATAATGAAATTTATGGGGTGTTCGTTTACCCCCAAAAACTTTTCGACTTATAACGTTTTAGTCTAAAACTTTTCATTCTTCACAACTACCATATTTTTAATTATTTATTCACTTCTTCCTACACAACTACTCTACTTTTCAATCATTTTTACACAACTACTCATACATTTAACTGATCTATTTTAACTTTATTTTCTTTACTCTTCATCATTAACCCTATCGTATCACATCATTTTTTCTCATTTCAAAAATTTTTCTTCAAAAGTTCTATCACTTCCCAAACACACCCTTAATATGTTATTCCACAAGAAAGTATTGATGTACAAAAGGATTTGTTGTTAATGCACCCCATGAATCCACAAGTAAACTGAATGATGTCATGGATAATCAGATGAGCTCCATATGATGAACTAAAAATGGAATTAAAAGATGAACTTATGTAAGAGGAAGGGACATCAACAAGCACAGATGATCTGTTTGCCAGAAAGGACATTGTCTCAACAATAACAAAGTGAAGCGATCGGTGGCATGATGTCTTCTTAACAACTAGCTGAGGAAAAGAACTTTCATTGCGAAAGATGAGATCAAAGAAATCAAAACATTGAGAAATTGATGGATGAAAAAACAAGTGATGATTTTGCTACCAAAATTTATGGAGATAACTATGAGAATGCAGTCAAAGTGTCATCGCAACTACATTAGCAGCCAAGAAATCAAAATAATTGATACAACTATGTAAAAATTTTAGCTTTCACAAACTAAGCCAGTCAAATGGCCAAAATGTGGAAGAACATCAAAAAGGGAAAAAAATGGAGAATTTGCCAACACAATCGCATGCATAACCAGCCAGTTCAACATGTAGATTGTAGTGCTAAATCATCACTTGCCACTGAAGCTAGTGAACGTTATAAAGGCAGGTGTTGGAGAATAATTATTAAACTTGAAAATGAGCTTTTCCAAACCAGGAGAATGGTTTCTTTCAATAATCTTAATAGGCTTACTTCTACGGAACTTGATTATTTTATACTCAGATTTTATTTTCAATTATCAACATTCTTTTCTATTTTAGTTACTTTAAGTGAAGGAATCATTTATAAATACCCAAAAAAATGGATTGCCATTCGACTATACGACCATGTGATGTCTCTAATTTTAGTTATTCTAAACACTTATTTTATAGATTATTTTATACACAGATTTTATCACGAATTATCGGCATTTTTTTCAATTTTAGTTATTTTAAGTGTAGAAACCATTTGTAAATCCCCAGAAAAATGGATTGTCATACGACTATGTGATGTCTCTAATTTTAGTTATTTTATACACATATTTTGTTATGAATAATGGGTAATTGGGTAATTATTAACAAATTTGTTCTTCGCTTTTAGTTCTTTTCAATATGGTAAACATTTATAAATCCAGAAAACGTGAATTGCCACAAGACTATGGAATGTCTCCAATTAACTAAAACGAGCACTAGAAAGTCTACAACATCGAACAGACAACTTTCTCAAAAAAAAAAAAAAAAAGTCAAATTTCCACGGTTCAAATGACAAAAAGGGTTTCGTTATCAATTCCAACAAAAATAAGAAATAATAAGATCAAAATCATAGAGTGAGGAAAGAAGTCCAATCCGTCCCGCCATCGCACCACAAAAAAGAAACGCAAGTTTGAAAATTCAAAGAAAACAAATACTGCTATTGTCAATACCTTGGGCTCTCCGTCTATGTAGATCACGGATCCGTCCTTGTAAGGGAGGAGAGATCTTCCATTGCGAGGGTGGAAACGGATTGGGACGCCTCGGCCTTTCTCCGGATTGAAAGCGTAGACGGATTTGAAGCCGTACTTTTCAAGAATGTCTTGGACTTCCAGCTGATCCTGGTCCCACCCGCCCAGATTCGACTTGAAGACATCGATCGGGCCCTTGGAGCGGCGGTAGACGTGGACTTCTACCTCCGGCACTGTGGTCTTCACGGATCTAGGGTTAGCTTTAGCTTTTGGAGTCCCGATCTTCTCTTCTCTTCTCTCGTTAGCGGTCTTGGTTTGAGTTACAGCATCGATTTCTTCGTCGCATTTCTCCATTTTGATGCGCAGTGCAGGTGGGAACTGGGAACTGGGAACTTGGCAGAACGATTCAATTTTGCGGGGAAAAAACCCAGGAATTTATACCGACCAGAAACGATAATCATTGAAGATTGATGGGTTTAACCGTTAACGGTTCGGTCCCAGTTATTTTCCACTCTCAAAACCCGACCCGGCGCGAAACCATCTTGTCATTCGACTCATTTCGTCATAGTAAAACTTTCAGGGTGTGTTTGGAAATGGATGAAACTTTTGGTGAAAAGTTTTGAAGAATAAAAGTTATCAAATGATGTGATATGACAGGGGTAATGATGAGGAGTAAAGAGGATAAAGTTAAAATAGATAGATTAGTTGTATAGGTAATTGTGTACAAATGATTGAAAAGTAAAGTGGTTTGTATAGGAAGATGTAAAAAAAAATAATTAAAAAATAGAAGAGTTGTAGGAAATGAAAAGTTTTATATTGAAAAGTTTTAGGGTGTGTTTGGCAAGAGATAAAAAATGTCGAGTCAATCTAAAACTTTTCACTCTCTACAACTATTATATTTTTTAATCATTTTTTCACATTTTCCTATACAACTACCCTACTTTTCAATCATTTCTACACAACTATTCATACAACTAACCTATCTATTTTAACTTTATCATCTTTACTACTCATCATTACCCCTATCATATCACATCATTTGACAACTTTATCTCTTCAAAACTTTTCATCAAAAGTTTTATTCATTACCAAACACACCCTTAGGTGAAAACTTTTCGTTATTGCCAAACACCCCCTTAATGAAAAGTTTTTGAAGTAAAAGTTGTCAAATTAATAGAAAATGATGTGATATAATAGGAGTAATGATGAGGAGTAAAGAGAATAAAGTTAAAATAGATAGGTTAGTTGTATTGGTAGTTGTGTAGAAATGATTGAAAAGTAGGGTAGTTTGTATTGAAAAATGTGAAAAAATAATTAAAAAATAGAGTAGTTATGGAGAGTGAAAAGTTTTGAATTGAAAAGTTTTGGTTGACATTTTTTTGCCCTAAACAAACGCACCCCTAGTTTTTTGGCGCTGAATCTTCATGGCTTAAAAATAATCTCATCGCTTGGGAATCTAACATGTTATGCGATCGGTGTTAGTATTGTTGGAAACAATGTTCAAAATAATCTAAATTGACCAAAGCCTGAGTTTTGATGATTAACAAGAACTTATTTGAGTATATAAAGAGTACTAACATGTTTGACAAATGTTTAAGAAAAGCAAAGAGGTCAAGTCGATCTCCAAGTCGACTTGGACTTCGACTTGGGTGAAGTCGATCCCAAAGTCGACTCAAATATCGACTTGAGAATGAATCCCAAAAGGCAACAGGTGAAGTCGCAAGTCAAGTCGACTCCACTTGCGACTTGGGAAGTCAAGTCGCAGACGAAGTCGACTCCAGCATCGACTTGGAGTATCCAGAGCTGAAAAGTGGAAACGAACATAACGAAGTCGCAAACGAAGTCGACTCCAGGTGCGACTTGGGTGAAGTCGCAGGCCAGGTCGACTCCATCCACGACTTGAAATGTTCAAACTTTCAAAGATGCAGTTTTTAAAGATATTCAAGAGGATTTATCACTCAAGTCCAAGGAATCAAGATGAAAAACAAATGAGTCAATTTCAAAGATAAGATTCATGTTCTAGATTCAAATCAAGTCTATCAAGCTCAAAGCAAATCTTCAAGCTAGCTTCCAAATGGAGTAAAGACCAAGTGAGTCCAAAGCAAAGCAAGGTACATACATATATTGTGCAAGAACTCAAAGCTTTCAAATGGTTTGCAAGATTCAAGACATTTCAAGAAGATCAAGGCGTTTCTGCAATAGACCAAGCCAAGTCGCAACCCAAGTCGACTTCAAGATCGACTTGAGTTAAAGTTTGAAAGCCAAGTCGACCCAAGTCTCAGACTTGAGTTTCTGAAGAACCCAAGTCGCAGGCCAAGTCGACTCCATGTGCGACTTGGAATCCAAGTCGCAGGCCAAGTCGACTTCATCTTAGACTTGGAGAATAACGGTCAAATTTTTGAACGTTGGAGTTCATTTATTGCACGTCAACCACTTCTACAACGTTCATATTTTCCTCAATCTATAAAAGGACATTCAAATGAACGTGAGAAGACACAAGAGGCACTACTCTAAGGATCATAGAGAGAAAAGAAGTGCAAGAAAGACTTTCAAATCTTTTTCTCCATATTTGAGTGTTTCAAAGGAAGAAAGAGCTTCAAACTGCAAGTTGCTTCAACGATCATCATCCCAGTTGTCTTTGATTTCTTCCTCGAGCTCAAAACTGCCTACACAAATCTGTAGAGTGTAGTTTTTATTCATTTCTTTATTTGGTTGTATAAATCTTGATTTAGCTTGGGTAGCTAAGATCAAGTGTATGCAAAGTAGGGTGTGATTGGAGTGAGACTCATCACCTACTTATGCAAGTGATTGTATATGCCCCCTAGAGCTTTGAATCTAGAAGAGAGCAAGTGGCTCTAGTTGTGTATGCCCCCTAGAGCTTTGAATCTAGAAGAGAGCGGTGACTCTAAGTGTATTCTTGGAATACAGTGGAACCCAAGTCACAACGGAGTGTGAGCTTGGAAGAGTGGAGTAGGGAAGGTTTGCCCGAACCACTATAAATCTTGTGTTCTACTTATTTTTACTGCTTTATCTTATTTGCTCTCCATTCGCTTAAAAAGGGGATTAACTTTTTCAAGGGGTTAAGATTTTCAAGTTTACCAAAGAAATTTTAAAGAACCCAATTCACCCCTCCCCTCTTGGGTTTAGCCATCAACTCGGGACCAACAAGTATGTTCTAAAATATTTTACCGGTGGCGACTTGCAGCTTACTGGGTTTTGCTATTTTTGTTCGTTTATTTTGATCCAAACCATTCATTGTGTTCAAAACATTTGGTTTAATATAATTGTTTGTGAAAAAAGACTTTAAAAATGAGTATGATGTGATATAATAAACGTAATAATCATGAACGGAGAGAATAAAATTAGAGGGCAAATTCTACATGGAGCCCAATTTCATGCATTGGGTGTAAATATTTATTTTTTTAAATTTTTTTTTCACAACTGTTAATCTAAGGTTACATTTGATAACATGTATAAGTGGGAGGGGTGGGAGAATGTAAGATTTGGTTTTCCAAGGCTAATAATTTCTCTATCAATAATTATATTTTTTTCACTTTTACCCCTATATTTTTCCTACCAACTATCTTTATCAACCCTATTCCAACTTACCTTTATCATTTCCTTTCAATCATATAATTTCCAAAATATTCAATTTCCCACCATTTCCCATAATTATACAATTTTTCTTCATACCAAACGTCTCCTTAAGTGTATTTAACACGTGTATCATTTTTGGAGATTTTAAATTTTTTGGATTTCTAAAAATCGGTGACATTTTTAGTAATTTGAAATTATGAAGATGCCACTACTTTTTAAAAAATCCAAAAAAATCTAAAAATCTCTAAAAATGGTAAAAATGCCATCGATTTTTAAAAATTCAAAAAATTTAAAATCTCCAAAATTGATACACATGTTAAATACACTTCAATTAACAGTTGTGTAAAAAAAATTTAAAAAAATAAAAATAAGTTAAATGCATCTAAGTGCACCGAGTCTATGTGCATAGGATAAGATTTCATTCTATATATACTCACGAATTTTATCCTTAATTTTATTTATATTCATAAACTTTTAGAAAAGTCTCTCCCACTGTTAAATTTTCATCTTAATTTTACATGTACGCATGTCAATAGGAATTCATTAAATTGGTCATATGCTCCTCATAAAATAATAAATATGCCCAAGCCTTTATACAATTTGAAGTTGCTTTACTCAAAATTAGATATTTATATTCAAATAACATATTATTTTACAATTATAGAATTATTAAAAATTTATTATAATATGAATTTTCAACTATAACATCATAATTAAGGATAAGTATATTTGTCATTTTAGAGAGAGTTAACAACCACTTTAACGGATTCTTGACGGCATGTGTACATGTAGAATTAGAATGAAAATTCATAAGTATAAGAGACATTCTTGAAAGTTAGCGGGTGTGGAATTAGAAGTAAAATTCTTTGGTATATGAGGAATTCACCTAAAATAAATATGATAGCTATATGAAAAAAATATGAAAAATGATTGAAATGAAAAAAAAAATAATAGAAAATATGTTAGTTTTATAATTAAAATATCAACTCACGTTGTAAGAAAAAGTGACAAAAAATTTTACAGAAAGCTTTTATAATTCATATTGTCAATAAAAATGATTTTAAAGAACATTATGCATTTGCATTTCTGGTTAATTATATAAAAACTTAATTAAAAATAATTTTTTATGTCATAAAAAGTATTTATGAAGAAGCATATGATGTTAGGGGTGCAACTCGGGTCGGTTCGGTTCAGGTAGTAGTCTACCGTACCCGTACACTATTTTCAAAAAGCATACCCTACCTTACCCGTTTACAGAGTCGGTTCCTACTATACCATACTCTATCCATTACTCATAGGGTTGATTCCGGTTCCGATTTCAGTTCTAAATCAGTTCTTATAATAAGTAATGATAACATGTGAAAAAAATATTTTTTGTATTGTTTTAAATGATATAAAGTAATACTCATTTACATTTTACAGTTTATAATTAATTCCATTTTGTTGTTATTTATGACTATTTCCACATTCTTTGTAGTCTCATTATCTATATTAATAATCATATTAACATCATCATCCACATTTATGTTATGATTATCCGTTATTACAAATACAAATCCTATACAATTTATAAAAAAAACGAACAAGAAAATCAAACCAACAATAATTTATTGGTGAATGAGAGATATAAAATATTATGTATTTATTTATATACACATATTTATAGTTATTTACATATTAAGATACCTATGTGGGTACCCATCCGGGTTGGTTCTGGTTACCCAGCGTGTATATCTTATCCTTATTTTATTTAGAAGCTTATGTAATAATTTCTACCCTATTCCTATCATTAAAATTTTCTACCCTCGGTGGGTACCTATGAGTACTCTAGCCAAGTTGCACTTCTATATGATGTGTATATGACGTGCAACTTGGATAAGAACAAAAGTACAAAAAATTGGAAAAAAAAAATGAAAGCTGCGACTTGCAATCGGTTTCACGAGTTGCATTAGATCATAACCCGAACAGAGTCTATGATTACAACTTATTTTCAAACTTAGAGAGTTTATATATTTTGCAGATATACCCAAATCCCATGATCTAATTTACAATTAGAAAAAGTTAAGATGGTCTATCTTGCAAAAACTAAGTTTTATGATTGCCCAAGACCATGATGGAGGGAGCAAAACTAATTCAATTAGTTCGTTTTAATTTATGATTGCATAAATATTGAAGGACTGGCTAAGAAGTTTTCCCCGGGGGGTTTGGGGGGCGGAAGATGTAAATGTGTAGGTTTTTCTGTGAATAACTAATGATAATTTATTTTTCAAAAAAAGAAATATTTTGCCATATGTGTAAATTAAATATATATATATATACATATTTGAAAAAAAAGTTTGGGGGTATTTGTTTTTACTGAAAAATTTTTAAAAAAAATAAAAAAAATATGTATATGCGTCCGGTAGCATTAAGCCCAGGTGCATTGAGCCAGAACCCTCCATATCTAGCTTTAAGCTGTCACCACACCACGCAGTTTTGTTTCACACGCCATGCTCTATTGTTTATCATTTGGCCAACTTATAATAATGTGGAAAATGCATTCATCGTACAAAATTTAGATTCAAATGAAGTATTTTCTGTCCTAAATGCTTTGATTAGGGAAGCTAGTGAACCGTCTAGACCTCACGTTTCCGAGTCCCATATAGCAACAGCTGGTCTTAATATCTAATTATCTTGGGTTCGGAATCATGTTATGATAATTGAGATGCCTAATGGTTTTTATTTTGAGACGTAGGGAAAAATTTTAAGCAGTGAACGCAGGTTGCTTTGAGCTCGACACCAGAAAATTTAGCATTTAAAACTGCATCAGTAAATTGACCTCTTTTGGGTTTCAATAAACTGCAAACTTCTATCTACGAAGATTCCCAATCGGTCACACAGCACGTCTGCCTCTTCTATTGAATGAGATAAAAACACGACACAGACTCTGTTAGTGCTGCAAGGTTTTGCAGTATGAAGAAAGAAAAAAGCCATGCTCTTGGTGCAGGAAGATGCCAAAGTGACTGGGTCACCCCTATTTGCAAAAATCTCAACACCAACGGTTGTCGTATGCTGAAACTCGATTCGGGTTGATTATTGAGTTGGACTATCCAATTGAGAATTCTGATTATGTGAATTTTAATTTTACATTCACTTTTTAAAGCAACTTTATCTTAACCCTAATGTCAAAAATAATTTCATCAAAAAAAAAAAAAAAAAAAAGAATAAAACATCTTTTCAACATTAAATGCAAGAAAAAAATGAAGCGCATGTTGTAGGGGTGGGCATGCAGAAGTCAATTTTTGTTTAGTAATATTTCAAACTGGATCCGACTACGTTATGATGCTCAACCCCTCAACCCAAATTATGCACCAAGTTATTATTACAGTTATTAATATATATATATATATTTGAGGGTACCGAAGTAACCGAACCCGTGGAACCAGTCCTACTCAAATTCAAAATAGGTATTTCATATGTGGAACCGAACTAACCCTATAGGTAAGTTCTTTGGAACCGTCTCTATCCTAATTAGAATACTACGCACGTCAACCCGCTGGTACCTAGATCAAGTTGCACCCCTACCAACCAGTTGGTTGCATTGGGCAGGGGGCTCATAATATTAATCAGTAGTAAGAAAGAGGATGCACAATTTCAATTTTCAACCAACCTGCGTATGATGAATAATGGCTTCATGGGGATAGCGAGCACGACTTTTCCATCTAGTAAAAGTCGTTGCATATGCGCAGCGGTTGTCCTGGTTTGATTCCATTGAAGATCTATGTTTTCTACTTCAAGTGCAATGTCTACTTTAGATATAAAATAGTAGATTTACACCCGTTAAGTAAGATTGACAAAATATATACAAAAGATTTAGAATATATAATAATGAAGAGTGTATTTGGAAAGTGATGAAACTTTTGGAAGAAATTTTTTTAATGCAAAAGTTTTTTAAATAGAAGAAAATGATATAATATGATATAAGTAATGATAAAGGATAAAAAGATAAAGTTGAGATTGAAAGGATAGTTGTATGGTTAGCTGTATAAAAATGACTGAAAAATAGGATAATTATGAAAAATAAAAAAAACTTTATTTCGAAGGTATATTTGGTAATGACAAAGTTTTTCAATCCAAAATCTTTCACTCTCAGTAGCACGTAAAAATGATCTAAATGTTATATGCGGACTCAGCTGTGTTTTCAATGTACTTGAGTGTCAATATGTCATGAATAAAAGAAATCTGATAAATTAAAATTAATATTTAATGAACTGTTTTAGTTTCTGTAATTTATTCAATGGCGATGGAGAAAAGTAACTGTAAACTGAACTGTTTTATCTATTAAGTGGTTTCTTGTTCTTATTTTGATCTTTCTAATTTGTATTTGCTTTATTGTTATAGTGATCGCGATTTAATAATTTATGTTCATTGTAGAAAAGAGAAGAGACCAAAATTTCGATGTTACTGATATATTCTTTTCTTATTATTAGCGAGCAGCCTGGGATCCAGATGGAAATATGATATTGTTTCCTTCTCAGATTCCATGACATTGGGTTCAACTCACTTTACTTCAAAGCCACAATCATAAACCATCTTTAGCTTCTCTGCTTCCGAATTAGGGTATGTTTGGAAATAGATAAAACTTTTGATGAAAAATTGTAGATAATAGAAGTTGTCAAATGATGTGATATGATAGGGGTAATGATGAGGAATAAATAGAATAAAGTTGAAATAGATAAGTTAATTGCGTTGGTAGTTGTGTAGAAATGATTAAAAAGTACGGTATTTGTATAGAAAAATGTGAAGAAATTATTAAAAAATAAGATAGTTATGAAAAGTGAAAAGTTTTAACTTGACAACTTTCACTTATTACCAAACACACCCTTAGTTCACTTTTCTGCACTTTCCATATTTATCATTGAGTTACCTGATCCGGTGAGGCTTTCGTGCAATTGATTTGGACCACACCATAAGGGTAACCAACTATGTCTTCTTCATCATTCAAGTTGATTCATTGTTACATCCTACTTTCTTTTGTCTGCATGCAAGTCTACTGGTCAATTTTTTATGTTTGAGGACATCTTTAGCGACAAAGTTCACACCAAGGAAAGGAAAGCAGGAAAACTAGACTAGAATATTATTTCTACGTTTTGAAAATGATAAAATCTCATACGGAAACTCAAACACAGTTTAGAGGAAAACTGTAGAATATTATTCAAGGTAATTATCTCTCCACAACAACAATAGCTACAAATTTATAAAAAAAGCAAAACAGAACCCTATGTTAATCATTCATATGCATGTAAGATGCACCCGTAAAACACAACAAAACGATTACCATGCATATTGTGTATATTTTACTAAGGGGGTGTTTGACAATAAGTACAACTTTTCACCTAAATCTTTTCAATGTAAAATTTTTCACTCTTTACCGCTATTATATTTTCTAATTATTTCTTTACATATTCTAATATGAACTATCATACTTTTCAATCATTGTATACAATTATCTATACAAATAATTTATTTACTTTAACTTTATTCTCTTTACTTTTCAACATTACTTCTATCACATCACATTACATCATTTTTTATCAATTTAATAATTTTTACACAAAAAACTTTTCATCTAAAGGTTTTATCTCTTCTCAAACATATCTTAAAAATAATAAAACACGCGATTCACTATAAACAATAAATAAATTTGCATAAAATTTTATCGACCCAGATTTATGAAGAAACGATAGATTTTGACATTAAAAACGTGCTCGACATGATCTCACCCCGGTTGCCATATTGGTGGGCTCAAAAAATATTTTCGGTTGATATGCTTGACTCTCATTACTTCTCCGAATCAAAAGTCATCAATAGTTGAAAATTGAGGCGCTCCAGGTCTTTCACAATGACATCTACATCATCTAGTGCTAACAGTGATTGCTTATAAGCTTGACTGCTTTTCTGCTTTCATCATTGTATTTCAACATTCTATGGCTCTTAAGTCTTGTAATTATTTTTACTCTTGATGATTCAAGTTGGCATTATAACGTAAGACAATTTACAACTAAATATGTGCTTAACAATCATATATTTGAAAGATTAGTAATATATATCTATAAATATTAAAGCTTACAAATTTAAAAATCTTTGCTAGCAATCGTTAAGATACTTTAAAATATATTTAAAAATAGTATTATTACTATATTAGTGTATCTAATTGTTTATTAATACAAAATACAAATAAATTATAATGAAATAAAAGTTTGAAAATATTGACTCATGAACAACATGAACCAATAAGAAAATCCAAAATATATATAGACTTGCTTTCTAGTTGTAATTTAAAAAATATAAAATTTTTTATGAAAGAGCTAAAATGAGAAAATAAAAAGTCATCAAAATAAAAATTCGTCATGGAAATACCTCTGTAAATTTCGAGTACTTCTATATTCTATGATATTAAAATATAAGCTTATTAAAAATGAATTATGATTCACGCTTGCATGAAAGCTTCTTTTTTATATATTATTTTTTAAACTTACGTGTGCTCAACCATAGAGTTTCAATACAATTTTTATAATTTTTTGATTTAGGGTGTGTTTATATACCCCTAAGAATTTTTGAATAAAATTTTTTTAATGTAAAACGTTTCACTCTCATAATTATCTTATTTTTAATCATTTCTTCACATAATCCGATATAATTATCCTACTTTTCAATCATTTATACACAACTATTTATATTAATTTATCTATTTTAACTTTGTTACTCCTCATCATTTTTTTATTGGGAAGTTTACTCCTCATTATTACCTTATCATATTACGTCATTTTTTCTCATTTCAAAATTTTTTCTTTTAAAAGTTTTATCATTTCCTAAACACACTTTTATTTAAATATTTTATTTTACATTTTGAAAAAATATCGCATTTTTAGGGATATTCCTTGTAAATTTGCTTATTTATGAGTTTACTCTTGTAATTTCAATATTTAAAGATATAACCTTCTAACCTTTAATGTTGTGCAAAAATAATTTTATAAGTTTCGTTGGATTTCGAGAATGAGTAAACAGTAAATATATGATATCGTCTACATATATGAAAAGTGATATGATAGAGAAGTATTTGATGTGGAGAAGGATTATTTTTGAACAACATCAAGGGTTAGGTGATTGTCTATGCAAATATTGAAACTATATATGGTCAAAATTATAAATAGTTAAATTTATAAGACTATACCGTTTTGCAATAACCCGCATCTTTATGTGCCGTTTGCATTGAAACACGATTCAGACTTAAGAATTTCGAGTCACTAAAAACTTCCCAAATTTCCTGCGCGAGGTTCTCCTCGCAGCACGGTGGACGGCTAGCTGCTCTGAGAGTGCGACTGCAACCCAAGGCCTGCCCTAACACGCTTCATCTCTCTCCTCTGCATATTTCTTTTCCGCTCCAGAACTCATCTTCCACCGGAAAAAGGGGGATAACAACAATCACATAGAAGCGGACCTTCTGGAACGGAAGAGGGGAAGAAATACTCTCTCTGAGAAGCAGATCACCCTCGTAGAACCGGTTTTTTCCCCGTATAAGATAGTCTAGGTGGTCTTTTGTCTTTCCTGCTTTTTGGTTTGCTGCTGAGTTTTCCTTTTTTCTTTTTAAAGATGGAATTCATTTGGGCATTAGGATGTTCGTTTTTTCCTTCTTTTTTTTGTATCGACTTTAGGAAATTTCTGGTTTTCTTGGTTTTTAACTTACATTTTTGGTCGGTTGCATGTGGCTCTACTAAAATTTCTGTTTCGATTTTCTCTGTTTCATTAGAAAATTACACAGGGTGTAATGCTTAGGGGTTATGGGTTTAAGCTTTCATTTATGCCTGAAATAAAATTTTAAAAATATTTAGTTCATGCATGCTGTGTTGATTTTTTCTTGACATATAAAACGTTTACATTACGTGTAGCTTATATGAAAGATTGTGCATGGAATGGTATAGATTTTTAAGTTCCCCTATTATTTTTTATTTATTAAATATTAAAGAAGAGTTTTCTTTACATTCTTTGTGTAAATTACAGGTTTATTGATCAAATGGGAGACGATATTTTGGACGAGGATAGAGCTTGTCAAACAGAGAGTGGATTAAACTGTGATCCTGAGCTTAATGGTAGCACTCAAGACACAGCTAATGTTACTGACGAGCCAAGTGTTGGTATGGAGTTTCCATCAGACGAAAGTGCCTACGAGTTTTATAATAACTATGCTAGTAGGATGGGGTTCAGTATCCGCAGGAACTCGTTGCAAAAAACAAATGGAGTTGTTTTGAGAAGACAGTTTTGCTGTACCAAACAAGGGATGAAATATGAGAGGCCAGGTGCTTCTTTTCGACGTGCAAATTACAAAACAAATTGTCCTGCAACCATGTGGATCAAGCTGCACACAAATGGTAACATGATTGTGCATAAATTCGTACCTCATCATAATCATGAATTTTCGACACCATCAAAGGCACGTCCCAGGTCACAAAGAGGGATGAGTGAGGCTCAAAAGGAAGAGATGGATGTAGCTGAAAGTTCAGGAATCAAACCCGAAGAGATGGAGTCCGTAAGTAGACAAGTTGGAGGTGATGAAAATCTTGGTTCTCAGTCCATGGATTATAAAAATTATCTGAAGACAAAACGAATGAGAGAGATGGAAAAAGGAGATGCGGCTGCAGTTTTAAAATACTTAATGAAGAAGCAAGCAGAGAACCCTTCTTTTTTTTATTCTCTCCAACTAGATGAGGAAGATCAACTCACAAATATATTTTGGGCTGATGCAAAGTCTATTACAGATTATGGTTGTTTTGGAGATGTGATTTGTTTTGACACAACATATAGAATAAATAGCTGTGGAAAACCATTTGCCCCTTTTGTAGGGATTAATCATCATAAACAAACCATTATTTTTGGTGCTGCTTTATTGTATGATGAGACAACAGAGTCTTTCAAGTGGTTATTTCAAACATTTCTAACTGCAATGGGTGGAAAGCATCCAGTAACAATTTTAACCGATCGCTGTGCCGCAATGGAAAACGCAATCTCATGTGTATTACCAAATACTTGTCATCGACTATGCGTAATGCACATTTTTCAAGATGCAGCCAAACATCTTAGCAACATCTTTCGAGGTTCAGAAAGTTTTCAGTTGGATTTTAGAAAGTGTGTTTATGATTACGAAGATGAGGAGGAATTTTTGAGTGCATGGCATGAAATGCTTCATACATACAAGCTCACAGAAAATGAATGGCTAAAAGATTTGTTTCAGTTGAAAGAGAAATGGGCTTTGGTATATGGAAGGGATGCATTTTGTGCGGATATGAGTAGTACACAACGAAGTGAAAGTATGAATGATGTTTTGGAGAGATACTTGAATTCCCAACTTGACATTTTGCACTTTTTTGAGTGTTATGAAAGAATGGTGATTGATTTTCGATACAAGGAAGCTACGGCTGACTTCAAAATGAGACAAACTACAATATTGTTTCCAAATGTTATGATGTTAAGTGAAGCATCAAGAATTTATTCTCCAGAAATATTTGAAATGTTTTTGCAGGAGTACTATCAATTCTTAAATCTTGAAATTTTCAAAGTTGGTGAAGAAGGTAGCTCATCTCAATTTCAAGTTTCATGCAAGGGGAGAGAAAGAAAATGTTTCGTCAAATATGATTCATTTAATATCAAAGTGAGTTGCAGTTGCAAAAAGTTTGAATTTGTAGGTATACTTTGTGGTCATACATTGAAAGTATTGGATTTTCACAATATCAAGGAAATTCCCCTACACTACATTTTAAAGAGATGGCTTCGAGATGCAAAACTTGGATTTGTCACCAATGGCAAGGGAATGGGGATTGATGGTGACCCAAAGGAAGCATCAAGGAAACGTTATAGTGCTTTGCGTCGTCGATTGATTAAACTTGCAACAGTAGCTTCAGAGCATGAGCACACATTCAATTTGGCCCAAAATTATTGTGATAGATTTGAACTTGAAGTGATGAAGTGGATAAAAAGTGTTGGAAATCCATCAGGACATAGATAATCAATCAATTCCTTCTACTGACTTGATCAATCTTTGTGAGTGACCCTTATGAATCAACTATGTTTGATTGGTTGTACTTAGTTATAAACTTTTCTACTGTGTTTAAATAACAGTATGGTGCACTATTTTGCAAATGCAATTATATTTTTTGTTATTTTTGAGGTTATATATATTTTTTGTTACATGTAACAACAAATGTAGCCAGATCATAGCCTTTATAAAAAAGCAGCCTTATTTTGTCACCTATTAGCAAATGCATCGTTATTTTTAGCAAGTCTGAATACGTAGTTGAATTTTTGGCAGCCATTTAGTTATTGTAGTCATATTGTAGTCATATTTCTGGCATCTTATTAGCATCGGAATCATATATTTTGCAGCTTATTATCAAATGCAGCCATATTTTGGCTCCTGATTGGCAAATTGTAGCCATGCTTCTCTCTCTCTCTCTCTCTCTCTCTCTCTCTCTATATATATATATATATATATATATATTGGGAGAAATATATGTGTATATATGTTAATTATTAGCATTGGTAGCAAAGGCCAAACACAGGCTTCATTTGAGGACATCTCTTTTATGGAATGGTAACTTGAAAAAGAAAATAAAAAAGTAAAAGCGGGCTCTCCATCTGCTCTTTTGAACTTTTCAGCTGCCTCATATCAAAGCCCCATTTGGGACTGTCCTTGAAGGATAGTCCTTGCTCTGTCCTAATCCACTTCCCTTTCCTATTGCCTTGGTTTCAAGATTGTCTTGGCCAAAAATGTTATTTTCACACTAAAATAGTAAAAAGAACTTTATTTAAATTTTTATTGTGGGTAATTTTAATGAAAATTATACTTTTCTCCTGGCTGTTGAGTACACAGCTAACAGAATTCTGCAAATGGAAAAAGTACCTGTGGTTTTATTTTTGTACCCAAAAAAAAAGTGTGGTCATATTTGTAAATGTAAGTGTAATTCGTGGATATATTTATAAATAAGGATACCATTGGAATAAGGATACCATTGGTGTCGTGGCTATATTTATAAATAAGGATATCATTGGGGTCATTTTTAAAGAATAACTCTTTATTATTTGTATTTTTCAATCATTTTTCTCATTTTCAAATGCTTCCTTTGGCATCTTCTACTCATCATTCCTGCACTTACCGTTTAACTCTAAAACCTGGAAGAAGTGCCAAACAGGGAGGGGAGTTACTTAATTTCAAAGTTATATATTTCTAAAGCATTCAACATATGAATTCTTTATGCAGCTAGAAAAAGTCTCAAGATCGATTTGTCATTTTATGACGATTAGGTGCTATAGCCTTGTCAGGAGATAAGGCTGCACTAGGAGTTGGATCTAGGCGCCAGGTGGGTGGGTTTTATTTAGACTGGGAACATCCACAATTATTTTTTAGTGTTGGTCTGGGCTGGTTGAAAATTTAGTATTGAACCAGTCCTTTAAACTAAGGTCGATTTTGATTGAGCACTCAAGCTACCTGAAATTTAAGTTGATTTTTGTTTTCATAATAACTGCATATACACAGATATGTATGTAATGTTAATTATCATTTGATCATTTTGAATTCCAATCATTGTATTTCAAAGTTTGCTTTTGCATTCCTCCAGAACTCTGAGCACATACAGCGGGGGTGTTTGGTAACCCATCAAACTTTTCAATTTAAAACTTTCCACTCAACACAACTACCTTATTTTTTAATTATTTTTTCACTTTTTCATATGCAACTACTGTACTTTTTCAATTATTTATACACAACTACTAATACATTTAATCCATTTATTTTAACTTTATACTATTTACTCCTCATCATTACCCCTATCATATCACATCATTTTCTCATATTTAAAAAACTTTTACACTAAAAACTTTTCATCAAAAGTTTTATTACTTCCTAAACACACCCGGAGTTAGAAAACAACTGTTTATGATTTCGAATGGACTAAAATATTGGAAAACATTTTTGCAAATATCCTTAATTTACTTAATATGAAAAATATTTTTCTTAAAATTTTTTTTAATATCCGAACAGGGGTAAAAATCCAATTAGGCAAAATTAGAGGGTTACGTTTACGAATATCTGGAAGATACTGATAGCGATCTTCTGAGGAATGCTTTATCATATCAATTGCTTTTATCACAACAAGGATGTATCATCTGCATGTTAAATGTCTCAGAAAAAGGGTATTTGATTCTCGTATCAATCATCATACTGCACTTATAATACCATTAATTGGAAAACTTTTAGTTTAATTTCCACTGGAAACATTTTGTGATCTATGTGAAAAAAATTTCCTGCATAATGCTTTGATGTTGCGAAAAACACATGCTAATATTTTTGAACTTTTCTGATTTTTATTTTGTGCATCCAGTTGCGGGATTGAGAACATGGCCTGGGATGCTTCTGGACAGCGATTAGCTTTGTCATATAAAAGCATCAATGAGATTTACGGCGGTCTCGTTGCAGTTTATGATGTTAGAAGAATGCTTCTTGTTTGAGCCTCTCTGATGTTAGTTCAGCAAATATTTTTTAGTGTCTAAAAAATTCTTCATTAGAACCATCTTTGATTTTTTTTTTTTTTTCCGCATGTGTTTATCAATTCATATTCAATGGATTACTTATTTATTTGTCTGACTGGAATTTAATCTTGAATGAATCCAGAGGATTTATTAGAGGTCCAGGTCCTGGAGAAAACCCAAAGCTGCTTGCTTTTGCATTCCCTGACAAATTCAAACAGGGACCGTTGCTATCAGTGGTGAGAGCGCATGTTACATCTTTGTGCGCTGTAAATCTTTTTGTTTAGCCTGCAATCTCAGCAGGGTGTTCACTGTAAAAAAAAATGGGATGGGTGAAAAATTTGAGGATGGCATGAATATCCCCTGGTGGATGTTGGTTCCTCTCCTTGTGGGTGACTGCTGAACCGATTGCTGTGTCACTGTGGATTGAATTAATGCACTGCATTGTGTGATGTTTGGCTTTTTAAATTTGCTGAGAGTTCTGTGCATTTCTATCCATTCATATTGTGGCTTACTCCCTGCTATAAACATACAAGGGTTTGTTTGAAACTTCTAACCATAATGGTCTTGCACCCATCAAGAACATTCTTTTCGATAATGTTTTCTCCTTTTTGATGCAGTGCTGGAGCAGAAGCTGGTGCTGTAAATATCCTCGTGTTTCGAGCACACCTCCCTTGATACAGGTAGTGCCTTTTCCACGACTAAATATTTCTGCCTATTAATGCCACCACTGTTAGGGGTTCTGCATCTTGCCACAACTTTTCCTTGGTGTAAATCAAGTTATGGTCCAAAATCTGAAAATGCTTTTAAGTAACTTTTTTCCAACCAGTCTTCTGCAATCAGTTCTTCCCTCTGACAGGCTTTTGCTTTGGTCTTTTACCCTGCTTTAAATTACGACTCAATTTAGAAACAAGCTGCGCGATTTTTGTAGTGGCAAAATAAAAAGTTTTGAAACCCCCAAGTATATTGGATTCGCATAACAAATTGGAACTTTATTTTGGCTTTGTAGGTGCTGGAGATCAGGGATATGCTTTGAAAACTGTACTGCTTGCTTGCCACTGAATTTATGTAAGATGCTGTTGTCTGTTGGAGTGGCTAACATCAATTTGAGAAGTCATTGTTTGAAAGCCTGAGTTGAGTTCAGCCCCTTTGTTAAACGAGAATGTTCACCAAAAAAGTGAAATGGGTCATTCATCTGTGTTTGTTTGTTGGGGAAATCAGAAATTGTAATTGATCATTGTTCAGAGACTGAACATTTGCTCAGTTGCTGAGCTGCTAGCTTTGCATTTTGTGAAGCCGATAGGAGAGATTGTTTGGCGTTTGGTTCGTGGCGCGACTAAGGAATTCATATTACATACATTTTATGAAATTTTCACGTGCGGGGTGCTTTAATTATGGATTATGCCTTTAACGCACAATCAACCAAATTAAATGCTAAAGTACAAAGACCATGCTGGAGAATTCTCCCCCTTTATTACTGTTTAAAAATTATTTTGGGACTAAATCAAGTAGTTTGGGGTGCAACTTGAGTAAAATACTTATAAGCTCTTATTGCTTGAGCCCAACCTCCTTTAGTAGGGTAGGGTTCAAAGGAATCACACGTAGCATAGGGTGCAATATAAAAAATTACCCATATCTAGAATTTAGGGTAGAATTGACTCCAAATCATGGGTTCCCGGAAGAGATTCGGGTGAGTTCCTTATGCCATGGGAGTATGAATTTTAACTAATTTCGCGGGCGCAACTTGGGTTGTTTGGGTTCAATTTGAAGGAGTCCGCATGCTTTTGGGTGCATACATTTATTTTTTTTATTTTTTTTTTCAAAATTTTTTTACAAAAATTTTAATTTATATGTATTTAATATGTGTATAAATTTTTACCATTTTTGGAGTGTTTTAGATATTTATTTTTTATCTTTGAAAATTAATGGTTAAATTACCTAAAATGTCACTGATTTTTTAAAATTAAAAATAAATATGATAAAAATTTATAAAGATGTTAAATACACTTAGATTAACGGTTTTATAAAAAAAAATTTGAAAAAAAAATTTAAAAAAATGGTTGTATGTGCCCGGGAGCACGCAATGTTGTATGCTCCCGGGCGCATGGGGTCGGGCTCCCCATTTGAAGCCATCCAAATCCAAGCCTAACGTGTGACATCTGACATGTGAATGCTAACTCTAATTCAATTTTACTTTAAAAGCAAAGCTCAACTGTGACCTTATTTTAATAAGTTTGGAATGAATCTGGGTATTTGGGTGAGGATTTGAGAAAATTGTGTTGAACTTTGGATTATCTTTATTAATTTACATTCCAATATAAAAATATAAAAAATATATTATTAATTTCAAACTATATATGCATTAAATAATTCTTTATAATATAATAGACTTTCAATAGTTTACTATTTTCAAAATAAATAGTTATTTATAATATAATAGACTTACAATAGTTTACTATTTCCAAATAAATAATTATTTATAATATAACAGACTTAAAATATGTTACTATTTTCAAAATAATTAGCATAGATGATATGATAAAAAATTAGAAAAAATATATTAAAGATACGATTGTCGTGCCGGAGTGCTTTTATGAAATCCTTTTTATTTTTACACAGTTAGATGGTAATAGAAAATTTACTTCATCTATTGTATTTAGCATCATTTATATTATTATGGAAACTCTTTTATTTGTCTAATATCTGTTTCATCTACAAATGTGTAAAATTAATGTAACAAAATGATTTAATATTAAATGTCAAAATAAAACTAAACCATGTAAAATATTATAAATATATGGATAAATGATTCTACAAAGTATTATTCCATTTTAATATACATGTGAATGAATTTAAACATTTTTTCTAATTTATACGTAAATATACCTATTTTTAAGCAACTGTAGCTTATGCACATATTAAATTTAGACGAAATTTAATCTCCGAGCTAAACAAATGACATTAAATACAACAAATGAGTTTAGTTTTTTTTAATCAAATATCAAAATATCAAAAATGAAAAGATTTATATGGAACCACTTTTATATAACTCGGGTACATAGAAATAGACCTGATTGTTATGCATATTTTTTTTCTATTAAATATTAGAATTCTGGTTTGGGTTTCTATTATATTCAAAAAATGTATTAAAAATAAGGAAAATTTCCAAATATACCCATGTCTTTTACTTGAAATTCCTGTTATACCTGCGAATTTTCGAATATTCCGCCCTTATCCATGAATTTTACCTAAAATCCCTCGTAAACCCACACGGTTAGGTACGCGGTAACTGCTGTTAAAATACGTAGAAATGATGAGTTTACCCTTCTAATCAAACGACGGCCGCTGCCTACCTGCCGTGTTTTTTCGTCTCCTCCAGCTCCGACTTCTACCAAGCTAAATGCAGTAATAGTTGTGCACTGCTTCTTTTCCAACATCATCGATCACCTCGCCGGTAAAGGGGCAGCGGGTGATCATCACAATGACTCTATTCGAGTTAACCCCAAATCATCAACCCGCAAAATCTCATGGCTAAAAATCCTGGTGATCATTGGTGTTGCATTCTGGTTTTGAAAAGAACCCCATCTCAGGGAATCGGAAGAACAAAAGCTCCGAACCCCATCTTCCCCTAAATCTCACAAAATTTTGAAAAAAAGAAAAAAAGAAAGAAACGAATGGGCGAAAAAAAAAGAACCCAGTACCTGGTGGGATTGTACCCCGATGCAGCACACCTGCTCAGAGTGATTTCATGGAGGTCGCATTCTGGTTTCTCCGTCTTCCTCCCATGCATTATTTTTCCCTCCTCATGCGTTGCATTTACTACAGCAGCAGGTGCAGCAGCCACTCCCAAATATTGTCCCTTACATTAGTAACGACATCGCATAAAATCGCCCCTCATTAATGAATTTATTGTTTTTCAATAGCATATCGTGGTAAAGCTCCAATCTATGCCTTCTTCTGCCATAACCAACTTCCATTGCCACTTAGTCCTGCTAATTGTAACCCTGTTCGGAATAGAAAGGTCCTTGTTACTGATCCTTGCTAAATGCTATCTCCTTCCTTCAAATGAACACATCATGAAGGCATAAATTGAAGTAGAAATAGAGCAATGTGATGACCTGTAGTGATCCTTGGTGTTGGCTGTATTCTAGTCTGTCACATACAATTAGCGCAATAACAAGGCATCTTGTTTGGAATTATATATTCAAAATGCTCGAATTTTGTTAAGATGTTTCTGTAGAAAAAAGATATGCTTTGATGGTTTTCATGGTGGAATACAAACTGATCCTGAGATTAATTATAAGGAAATTTCAGGATTCGCGATTTCATTGTCGAAGAAATTTTCTAACATGTCACTATTTTTAAATCAGTTCTTGATCAAATCATAGTTGTCACTCTGAATGCATGACAAATAACCTAAATATATGGCTCTGTGACAGAGAGTGGATGGCATATATTCGGATTCGGTAACTGGAGCGCTATTAATAAGAGATTAATTGCACTTCTGAAAAAACACAAGCATAATACATATAAGAATAAAAACTTCACCTGAAAAAAGAAAACTATCCATACAAATGTAATGTCGCCTGTTAAATAAAACCATCCATCTGTATTCTCGTGTTAGTTAGATACAAAATTTGAGCTGAGTTTTGAGGCCATGTGATGCTTACACTTCAAAAAAGTAAAGGGGTGTTTAACGACAAGTAAAATTTTTTATCTAAAACTTTTCATTCTCAACAATTATTTTATTTTTTAATTATTTCTTCGCATCTTCCTACATTAACTATCCTATTTTTCAATCGTTTTTATACATTTACCTACACAACTAATCTATCTTTTTTAACTTTATTCTCTTCACTTTTTTTCATTTTCTATCAATTTAACAACTTTTACACCAAAAACTTTTCCTCCAAAAGTTTTATCACTTCCCAAACACACCCAAGATAAATAAAAAAGTAATGAAAGAAGGACTTATAATTCTAGGTCTAACATCTAGCCACTGTATCTCTTGCACAAAGAGCTCAGCAGAATGCCGGTGATGCCTTTTGATGAATGGCACACAGAGGGTGGAAGTATGCTTCTTGGCTCAGTGGACTGGTTGCATCAGCTCCTTGCTCTGAGGGTGTCCCGACTTAGGATTCATAGTAATCTAACGAATCTGGAAATGGTGCCAGCTGTGGTTCATCAAAACTTGCTTGTGATTGGAAGTTTTTGCCAAGAGATGGCATTTGGCTTGTAAAGCTATCAGACTGTCCGTGGAGTGGCCAACAAGGATCCATAAAATACTCCGTTTGAATCTCTGAGTTTCTGGTAGCATTAAACTGCATCATTTGCATAGATTCAAGCGCATCAATCTGATCACTTGACTGAATAGGCTCAAAACTAGTATTAGGTTGTCTGGTTGTTTGTAAAGGCGACAACTCAAAATTCTGCTGCTGATTATCCTGTAAAAGTGGATATACAAATCTTGACCTCCCACCCAATAGCACATTTGGGGTTCTGAAACCTGAGGGTTCAGTCACTTGCATAGGGTATGTCTGGTTACTCGGTGATCTGAGTGCTTGTAATTGCATTGCCTGTAGCCCATTACTCAGCAACCCATTTGCTTGCATTGGCATCAAGCTGCTGCTACTCTTTGGCCTAGAAACTTGCATTTCTGGGCACCTCCATTTAGACCGTTTGACATTCTGTTGAACATGCCACAAATTCCCACTCTGCCCCTTCAACACGGGTCCATGATTATTTGTTGCAGTTGGCAACGTGGATATGGTCATTGGATTCGATAGAACAGCTTGGCCTTCAGTAAGAAATTCATCATATCCATCTTCCATGCACTTGCTGGTTTCTTCATCAATGTTGTAGGCGTCTTTAATGGCATCTTCTTCAATCAGAGGGTGTTTTGTAGCATTGTTATTGGCCTCGGCCTCTTCCTCTTGCTCTACCTTCCTCCTCTTTTTAGTGCCCTTGAAATTCAGATAGATTTTGCACAAGACCCATTCGTCCAACTGTAGGTCAAAAATCAAAGCAAATTATTGATTTCTGTATAGTATATGCAAGTAAAATGCTGAAAATTTAGTAAACCTTCTGTCATGTCCAACAAGCATTCTGTGGCCATCTAAATGACAATCCAAAGGGATGATTGACCAAAACGTGAGCTTTGATTTTCTTGATGTATAATCTAGATCAATCATATCATTTGAAAGTCATTGAATGTCAAAATCATTCCACGATGTCGTTTTTGTAGTTTATACGTACAAAATGTGTGTTATACAGAAGGCCCAACCTAATGAAATGAAATAAATGTGAATTGCTGCAGTATCTAATGATATTTCAAGAAATTTCAGAAATTCAAAAGCAACAAATCTGCTTCTACTGCCTGCATACAATTTACTCACCCTCATATCGGAACTTCCACCCTGTATTGCTGTACTGGTTTTACTCAGGTCTACACTAGCAGGCATCGTGTACTCCTGCATAATCCAGTTAGTTTTCACAATCTCAGTCTTTATTTTTTCATGATATACCAGCGTTTTCTTTAATCCGATGACTGCTTTTGTCTTCGGCTCCTTGATTTCCTTATCTCTTCCAGTGGCCTTCCAAAATCCTTGAATCTCTTGATTTTCTTTAACTGCTCGATTAGGCCTAGTTCCATTCTTGTATTTTCGTTCCCTTGGAGTGAAGAAGTACAAGGCCTTGTCGCCCTTATCTCTATACAGTTCTGTACAAACAAATGAAAACAATAAAAAAAACGTCAATCACCGGATACACCATTATAAAATGATGGTAATATCCATATTTTATTTATTTTATTTTGGGTACAGCGAGAATCGAATCCCACACCGAAAATAGGAAAAAATTCCTGATAATTTACATGCGGGTTTCAAGTTAAATATGATATGATATGTTTTAAAACTGTGTAGCTAAGCCGTTGGGCTAAAGCGGACAATATTATATTATGAAGTCTATATACATGCTCAATGGTCGATTTTTTGTATCTTTGAGTTCTGTATGTCAAGCCTAATGGTCATTTAATAAAAATCTTTTGGCCAAAGAGAATACTGAAAAGGAAAATAATCAAATGCAGATGTACTGCACCATCATTACAATGCATTCTGCTGCATATGGGCCCCAAGTGATCATGAAATTAAAATCCACCTCACTAATTGTATTTAGAATTATTTACTTTCATAGTATATTAATTTTCATTCGAATCAAACATGTGTACGAGCTCTATCTTAAAATAATACAAAATTAATATAATAAAATAGTTTGATATAAATATAAATATTAAATATGTATTTTCAACATCTAAACTGTCAAAAATTTATTTTTTTATAAAAATAAATGATTGTATAAAGTATTATTATATTTTAATACATGTAGGGCTCATTTTGCCAGCCATTTGCATCATAATTATGGTGTAGTCTGTCTGCACCGGATAGGTTCTCTAATGTCAATATTGCTAATGAGCTGACCTCATGTCATTTCATTAATCTTTTGGTCTATGGTTGAGACTTGAGCGTCATCTTTTTGTTATTTCGATGATTATTTGTTTTAATGTGGTGTCATGATATTCAAATGCAATAAGCCAACAATCCAACAGTAAATTAAACTCTTTAAACAGAAATACCGGAGTAACTACACCTTAAAATTATGGCAGATTAACCACATATGCGTGCAGATGAAAAACTAATCTCATGATAAATAAGAAGATATTTTGGGGGAAAAAAAGGAGGAAGGAACCAATAACAACAAGAGACTAGCAACTTCATTCCAAATAAAAAGAAATAAAATTTTTAGAAAATCTAACCTAAAAGTAATAAAAAATTAAATTGAACAGAACTAAAGAGAAGAAAACAACAAGTGGAACAGAATAATAAAGGACAGTTACACATACCTGCAAGTTCTGCCGGATGATACTTGTACATCTCCACATCGGTGACCATATCGGGATCGAATGGCAAGGAATGGACTTTGGGGTACAAGTAGAATTTAAGGAGCTCGTAATGAGTGGGGAAAAAGCCGAAACCAGGTGGCTTCTTCTCAGCAACTCCGTTATTTTGTGGCATTGAAAGAGGTCACTGACCGCATGCGGGCGTTCGTTGCTCGAATGCTGCTGGACGTACGCAGCTGCAGTAAATATGAGCTTTACAGATTAATCTTTCTGTTTTATAATTTCCTCCTGGTTTATAATTTTTTTTTCCTGTGGTGGGAATTTAGGAAAATTTTCCATTAATAACGTGAGAGTGTAAATGAGCTTCATTGTAATATAAGGATGTCGCAATTCATACACAAAAATACAAAAAAAAAAAAAAAAAAAAAAAAAAAAAAAGATCACTGACCTGAAATTCTGCAAGGAGAAATCAGTTCACGTATTTTTGCAGATCTTTCACAGATCCAGGACTTACTCGTCTGACTAGATTATTTGGGAAAAAACCTGTAAAGAATTCATAACCACACAACACCATGAGTAGGGGTGGGAGGTGAACCATTCAGGGTTAGGGTTGACTTTGATGTTAGTGTTTGCAATCTTACAGTAAGTACACGGGTAGTAAATTGTAGTATATAAATAATTGATCTACAGGAAATTGAGGACTATAAATTTTGTTTTTAAACGCTTTCGTGTCTGATATGAGGAGAATATAAAAAATAAAATGAAAAAAATAGAAAAATAGGAAGAGAATATTGAAAACTAGAATGAGTAGAGAACAAGAGTGCAAGTACATAGGGTCTAGGATTTCACATGCGTCTATCGCAACGGGTAGTGATATAATTATTTAATTTGGATATTATTTGTTAAAGGAGAACACATCTTAATTTATCTTTGCACCATCTCTCGAAACCTACAAGGCATACTCTAATTTTCTTAACCATCTATCCTTATTGGATTAAGTTAATTAAAATTCATTAAGTTATGTAGTTTGTTCATGGAATTCCTCAAGGTTATCATGTCTATTCTCATGGTCTTAGATTTTCATGTTTAATATCTTGATTATCGTATGTTAAGTTTCCACCTCTCGGTTCCATCACCTAATATATAGAATCGTGCCAAGGTACGGGTCCATGTATAAAGGAAGCATTAAAAATCACAAGACATTAAATTAACAACAATATCCATCAAAAATAAATTAAAAACTCACACCACGCTACATTGTACGTATGTTATATCCTAAACCCTAGATTTAGGGTTTAGCCGAGCATGTTTAAGTCTAAAATAAAATTCAAATTCAAATCCATCTTAAACAAGATAATTAAAATTTAAAAGGGAAAAGATAGAAAGACTTATTGGTTTGAAGCTCCCGATGGTGTGTCGGCCGTTCCACACAACTCGCCGGTCCGCCCCTTGCCCGTGCACTCCTACTTGCTCTCTCTCTCATTTTCTGCCCGCTGGAATTTCTTTTTCTCTGAAATTAATTTCTGCTCGTCCATTCTCTGCCTAAAAATTGTTGCCGCTCGAATTTTTTCCTCGCTCAAATCTGTCATCCCCTTTTATAGCTGTCCAACTTCCGCGCACCTCCATTGCGTTGGGTGAGCCCCATGTCCATCTAGCGCAATTCGAATTGCTTTACCACCTACGTCAATCAGTTGGATTGCGTTATTGGGAATGGGTGGCTGGGATATTTCCTGAGCAAAATCATGGCTTGAATTAATTGGGCGGTGGCTGAATTTTTGAACGGCTGAGATGGGCTGATGGACGATGCGGTGGATTGATCTGGGCAGTGGTGGCATCGGGACAGCATGATGAAAGGACGGCTGGGATTTCTTGTATTAAAGGCGATGGACAGCTTTATAGTAATTGGACAGTGCAAATCTGCTGCTGGACGTTCATCTGAAGTGCTAAACTGAACGGTTAGGATTAAATTGCTGGATTGAGCTTGGGCGGCTGAAATTAAGAATACAATTAAGCTGCTGATTTGAATAGATGGATGGCTAAGATGCATGAATTTCTCTGGCCCAATCCTGGATGTTGATGAAGGCACACAAACATGGACGGCGTTGATTTTTCAATTCCTTTGAACAGCTTGGATGTGATGGCTTGACCGCATGAAAAATTGGACGGTCCGTATGGGCTGCCGTTTAATTTCAGGCCGTTGATAGGACGTGATCTACATAAGATGGACGGCTGGGAATTTCTTGTATTAAATGGACGGCCTGGACAGATGGACCGCTAAAATCGGTTGAGATTAATGGATGGCTGCTGGGTATTTTCTGGATGGCTGATTTTTTTTATGGTGGACCCCACTGTAAAGCCCCTTAATCGAAATTGTGCTAGATTCAAAACAAACTTCAGTAAATACAAAAAACTTCTATTTTAGGGAATCAATAATTCTAAAATATTTTCAGAAGAAAAAATTGCATTAACCTTCCAAGATAATTTTTGTGTCTTAAAATGATTTTCTACATACCCAAATCCGTATGAACTTTTTAAATTTACTTGCATAAAATATATTTATAAATAGAATACAATTCACAACAAATATGGGATAAATAAAATCAAGAGGAAGATTAAACATAAAACCGAGTACGAAAAATCCTCGATATGTGATTTCTGATGCATTAAACACTATTTGAGTATTTCCAATAATTTCCACCATCTAACGGATATTTCGAAATCAAATAAACAAAATAGTTTCCACGTTTTGCTTAAAATTTTATTATCTAAGTTTATTGGCATTAAAAATTTTAAATTTCCGTACTCTCACCTTCCTAAAATTCATTAAAATTTTATTACAATTTTAAAAATGCATGAAAAGAAAAATAAATACCTGAAAGGAAGTAAGGAACGCGCATACGTAGATAGAAAAAAGATACGATATTTTTCTGCTGGTAAATGATATAATACTTTACTTACACTTTTTTACTGCAAAATAACGTACCCGCAGCGAGATTTGCGTGTCCCAGGATGGACGGGCACATGCGGATTGAGATAGTTCAAGAACCATCGCGGGCAATGGTTATCTCATAAAGATAGCAACTCTAGCATGTTAACCAATACCGAAAATTGTTACCAGGCAACAGTTGTGATCTGTGGGTTTTTTGCATTTTAAACTCTCTAACTTTGTTTATTTGCATTTTAAGTCTCAAAAATACGGTTTCTTTACATTTTAAACCCTGCCCTATATCAGCGTTAAAAACCACCGTTAATCCCAATAAAACGACGAAAATACCCTCCAATATTTATAAAAAGAAATATCTTTTACATTTTAAACTTGACTATTAGACTTTCTTTATTTTATTATTAGAGGCTTCAATAACATCTTTACCTTTAACACTGATTTAGGTTTTTTTTAAAAAAAAAATATTGGAAGATATTTACATTATTTTGCATGAATTAACGGTAGTTTTTAACATAGGGTTTAAAATGCAAATGAACCAAAATTTCGGAGTTTAAAATACAAATGGCCAAACTTCGAGATTTAAAATATAAATAGTCAAAATTAGAGGGTTTAAAATGTAAAATATCCATAATATGCATACGATATATTCGTGGTGTGTCAAGTTCTTCGGTTACCTAGATTGCTTTGCCGGTCTAGTTCTTGCATTAAGCTTTGAATGTGAAAAGTGAGCCGACGCCGAGTGTCGACTCTCCGCTCCAGAAGTTTTAAAACTTACTCTTTTAAAAAAAAATTTAGTACTCCTGTTCAATGTTATCAAAACCGAATTGGTCAGGTTCGAACCAATTTAACCGGTTAGGAAAACCAGCTTGAAACGTCCAGCACAATGTTGTCAGAACCGAACCGGTGATTGAACCGGTAAAAGAACTGGTCTGGTAAACCGGTTCAACCGGTTAAGTAAACCGGTTTGAACCGATGATATAAGCATGACATATTTATGATGTCATAAATATATAATTATTTTTAAATTAATTATATGTTGGTAAGATTATGTATTCATAACTCTTTTTTTTGAAGAATATATTCGTAACTCTTAAATTTACATAGTAGACTCTAATTATCATAACAAATCATGTAGAAAAAAATTAATTGAAATGGTTCAGCATAGATACTTTAAAATTTAACCAACTACTCAATTAGTAATTCACTAAATTTTAAATATCATCACTATATAATTAATATAATTTTAAAATAGCAACTTGTCCACTAAATTTCAATTAGCATAATATATAATCTTAGGAAGCAATAAATTTCAACTTCCAAACTACAAAATATAATTCTAACAGGCAGATAACAGCAAAATATAATTTAAAACAACTGTGTGAATGCATAATGCATATGTATAATTTTAAATACAAATTATTATAATGCAGCAGCTAGCAAGTAGCAACATGATATCTATGAAGGCATCCCGATAAAGAAAATTAGAGAGGTCATAGCATACAGGAGCATGCGTGCAGCAGGAGCAGGAGGTCACATCGTCACAACAGCTTCTTCTCCCATCGTCTTCCATCATCGGAGAGGACACCGACGAAATAGACAGCATTGTGCGCGGAGGGCTAATTGTTGCCGAGAGCTAGGATTTGCTTGGCAGTGGGAGAGCAGCAGCTGGCGTTTCCAATTTGGGGGGGGGGATGAAAATAGGAATTGGGAAATCAGGCGGCAGAGCATTAGCAGCTAGCTACGAGAAGAAAGGAGCTTGGATTTTGCTGTTTCGGAAGCAGGAATCTTTACGATATTGATGGGTTTTGCCGTTTCAAAATCAAGAAGGGTGGATTTGGGAAGCAGATAGAACAATGGCGGTCGAGTCATCGACGATAAGGAGATTGGAGGCTATCAGACGCAAGGACTGTCGCCTCTTGAAGAGGTTGAGAGGGGAGAACCATGACAACGACGAAGACCGGAGAGGATGATGGTTACCGGAGAGGATGATGGTTCCGGCGTGATACAAGGGAGCAGAGAAGAGAGCCAACTAGCTGGGGTTGGGCTGTCGACTTCTTGATTGAAAGCAGAGGAAGGGCGGGAGCTGAATCGATTTGGGATTTTTGGGGAAAAAAATTCACACCGATTGCTTTTGGTATTTTCCTTCGATGGGCAAACCGGCTGAACCAAGTTCAACCGGAAATTCCGGTTTGACTGCGGTTCAAGCGGTTCGGACGGTTTAATTGAAACAAACCGGACCGGCTACATATGAACCGGACTCGAGACCGTTCCCGATCGAACCAGTCCAACCGGCCGGGTCGGTCCGGTTCGGTTCTGATAACACTGGTCTAGCATGACATACTTATAATATCATAAATATTTAATTATTTTTTTTATTAATTATAGATTAGTAAAATTATATATTTATATCTTTTAAATTTATAGGTTAGAATCTAATCATCACAATAAAACTTGCAAGATAAACTAATAGAAAATTTTAAAAAATTCATTAATTAAGCACAAATATAATATATTAAATTAGAAAAAATCGATTGCATTAACTAACCTAGAATGGAATGTGTAGTATGCTTAACTCTTGGATTTTACCCGTTCATCTTGGGATGTCTATGAATTGCACTTTTTGAGCATCGTCTATTTTCATAAATGTATGGGTCACCCAAGTAATATAGACAATAGAGTTAAGTTATCATTCCCATGAAAATTTATATGCTGAACAATCACAAATTACTAAAATTGAAAAACTAGATTCCGACAAGACGAAATAAGTGGAAATTTTGAATTTCGAAATAAAAGAAAAATACATAGAAAATGAAAAGTAGCTAAAAAAGGTTTGGTGTTACAACTTTTCTTGCAAATCCTCATCATCTATTACAACTTCTTAATTCACTTTATTAATACGTATTACTAGTTGAAGGCAACATTACTCGTACTCCTATTTGGAGTACCATATAAATCTAACTTATTAATTTTATCTTCCCATGTAAATCATGAGAATTTAAAATAATAAGTTGCATTAATCTTATCGTGAATATTTGCTACACATAGCTAATATGTATTTTTATCTGTATTAGCAAATTACGTATGTGATACGAGATGATACAATCTCAAAATTATGCATAAATCATATTTTACTTAACCTTTAGTTTAATGAGTTCAGATCTTATTAGAAAGTCCGAAATCCAGTGATTTCAGAGAGGTCCAAAATTATATTTTTAAATTTTTTTAATTTTTTGTAAATATATTAATCTAATTGTATTTAATCTATAGATCAAGTTTCACCATTTTTGGGATATGTGTATATATTTATTTTGAATTTTTAAAAACATGAGTATTTAAGTCATTTTAAATTAGATTAACATGTTTATAAAAAAATTTTAACCTAAAAAATTATATTTTTAGATAGGTCTGAGAAGACCAACCGACAAGTTTAATATCATGTTATCTCTTTCAAATAAGGTAACCAATCTTATAGAAGTATTAAGGACAAGTTAAACAAATAATTTAAAATTAATATTATAAAATCAAGGAGAATTATATATCAATCATGGTTAAAAACAAGATCTATTGCAAACCCTAGAATAAAGTTTTTAGCCATATATAATTATATTAAACACAAGGAAAAAATTAAAACTAAAATTAACATTCATTTCAGATAAACATAAAACTAAAATTAAAGATAAGAGATAAGAATATACTTTCTTCTCGAGCTGCACCCGACTATTCTTTTGCGCTATCTCTCTCTCTCTGCCTAGAATTTTCAATTCTTTGTGTATCCCCAATAGCTTGCGTGGCCATCCGGATGAATTGCGCATGTTGCTGGCGGTAAAAAATCTGGTTGATCGCCGCCACTCACCCATGCGGCGCAATGTCGGCTTGAAGTGAATTTTTGGAGGCTGATAAGAGGCTGCTATTCAACGGTTCGGATTATTTGAATGGTGCAATTCTTGCTGCCTGAGATTTTTTTTTTTTTTTGATAAAAAGAATTACTCTAACACGACCCCATTTCCTTTGCTGCCTGAGATTTGATTTGCTGTGATAATAAAAAATAAAATAAAATTTTGGACGGTCGATTCATGGATGAAGGATACATGCGTGCATGCATGGTTGCTGGGATGGATGGTTAATTCATGCATGCCGTGATTTGCTGCAGAACATTGGTCCATTTGATGATTGCTAAAATCTAGCCATTGAATTTTTTTTTTCTTTTTTTGGGGTTGAGCGATGATCGGTTGGTGGCCCCAGTCTTCATGGCTGGATGGCCCACTCGATGATGATTGCACTTGGAAGGTCAGGGATTAACTGCTGTGATGGACGACTCGAATTAATTGGACATTTTGCTTGATTTTTCCAGCTTTGAATGGCTGGATCGTTGAATGGAATTGCTCGGGGGTAAAATGGATGGCCGGTGCATTTGGTGCCTTTTCTAGTGATCGAGCAACACATGCTTGGACATTGCTTGATTTGCATCATAGGTTGGACCGCTATGATCTGCTACGATGTGGGTCACGATCTTCGTGAAAATAATTTACTTATAAAAGTTCTTAAATTAATTTAGTAGGCTAGAAAAATAGAAATTATTTCAAGCCCGTTTTATTTTTACAACAACAAATAGTTATTTAATTACAAGCCAAAATATCGCAAAAGTATTACATGTAAAATCTATAAATTACAGTTATAAATTTGCAATTACAATGTGGGCCGCAAGATCTTACTAGCTTGCAAGTCCTTGAAGAGCTGGACTTGGGAAGAAATCAGCAGAGTTTAGACTTTAGGTTTTAGAAATAAATAAACCATATTTGTGCATTGATGAAAATTCAAATTGAAATATTGCATCCATTTCACAAACTTTGGTTTCTTCACATGGATATTCCCGACATGATTTCTTATGCTCATCACATTCATTGAGTAACTTGGGTTCAAATATATATAATTATTGCCGCAACAACAATCTGATGCCCCATTTGCAAAAAGGGCATAGGTTCGAGTCACTGCCAACCTTGTGTGGGGTGATTTTCACACCTCCTGAGTTTGAGAGGGTCTTACAATTCTCCCCAGTGTAGTAATTTCGTACAAATTTCCCTAGCGTCGGGGTTTACAAAAAATTTCCTTTATAACTTATAATATTAGTTGTCATGTTGTGTAAATTCCAATCAAATAAAATTATGTGTATAATTATTATAAGCCCTTACAAAATTTTTAAGGTTCAAATTATATGAAGGTAATTTGAGTATCTTAGCTTCAATGGTTGGCGGTCTACGGGAGTTCTTAGGATACTTTGCAAGTAAATGAGGTGATACAGGTACATTTTACAATTATACATGATTTTTGGCAAAGCCTTGAATGAAAATAGCAATATTATAAACATCCTTCTAGCGACAATAGCTTGCAATTGAAGGCAATATTCAAGCATGCCATATGTTCGTGATAGCAATGACTTTCAAAAACTTTACACGTTGAAATGATGTGACACAAGTATACGAATGTGGAAGAATAAACTAAATCTTTGTAGGTTGAGGCTTAGATGTGGGATAATCGAACCAATAAGGAACTGTTTTATATCTGTTGAAGAGGTTTGAACTATAAATTGTGGCCAGAACTAATTTCAAGGGACCAAATGTTTTTAGTAAGGTGAATGTATGTTATCTTGTTCTGTTACTTGTATGTGAGTCTTTATCAAAAGTTGCTGCAACAATACCTATTCTTCCTAATAGTAATTCTTCTAGTAAACATTGACAACAGTAAATGAATTCCAGTTGATGGGCTTAAAATAAAAGCATGATGAAATTCAAAATGTTATGCCACAAGAAAGTGTTGATGTACCAAAGGATTTGTACTTAATTTGCTAGATGAATCCACAAATAAACTGAATGATATCATGGATAATCAGATGAGGTCCATATGATGAACTAAAAATGGAATTAAAAGATGAACTTATGTAAGAGGAATGGACGTCAACAAGCACAGATGATCTGTTTGCTAGAAAGGACATTGTCTCAACAATAACAGAGTGAAGCGATCGGTGGCATGATGTCTTCTTAGCAAGTAGCTGAGGAAAAGAACTTTTGCTGTGAAAGATGAGATCAAAGAAATCGAAACATTGAGAAATTGATGGATGAAGAAACAAGTGATGATTTCGCTACTGAAATTTATGGAGATATCTATAAGAACGCAGCCAGAGTGTCATCACAACTACTTTAGCAACCAAGAAATCAAAATAATTGATACTACTTATAAAAAAAAATTTAGCTTTCGCAAGCTTCACAAGCTAAGCCTGTCAAATAGCCAAAAGTGGAATCAAAAAGGGGAAAAAAAAATTGGAGAATTTGCCAACGCAATCGTATGCATAACCAGCCAATTCAACATGTAGATTGTAGAGCTAAATCATCACTTGCCGCCAAAGCTAGTGAACATCATGAAAGCAGATGTTGGAGGATAATTATTAAACTTGAAAATGAGCTTTTTCCAAACCAGGAGAATGGTTTCTTTCAATAATCTTGATAGGCTTAGTTCTATGGAACGCGATTATTTTATACACAGATTTTATTATGAATTATCAACATTATTTTCTATTTTAGTTGTCTTAAGTGTAGGAACCGTTTATAAATACCCAAAAAAGGATTGCCATACTACTATACGACCATGTTATGTCTCTAATTTTAGTTATTTTATCCACGTATTTCATAGATTATTTTATACACAGATTTTATCTCGAATTATCAACATTTTTTTCAATTTTAGTTATTTTTAGTGTAGAAACCATTGGTGAATCCCAGGAAAATGGATTGCTATACGAGTATGTGATGTCTCTAATTTAGTTATTTTATACACATATTTTGTTATGAATAATGGGTAGTTATTAATAAATTTGTTTTTCGATTGTAAATATTTATAAAGAACGTCATGCATTTGCATCTCCGGTGAATTATATAGAAACTTGATTAAAAATAAATTTTTACGTCGTAAAAATATTTATGGGGAAGCATATGACGTGCAGCTTGGATCGGAACAAAAATACAAAAAATTGGGGGAAGAAAACAAAAATTGCGACTTGCAACCGGTTTCACTTGTTGGATTAGATCATAACCCAAACGCTAATGTACAAAGTCTATGATTACAATGCATTTTCAAAATTAGAGAGTTTACCCAAATCCCATTATCTTAATTACAACCAGAAAAAGTTGAGATGGTCTATTTTGCAAAAACAGAGTCAAGCGCGCATTTTTCATAATTTTCTTTCATTTTTTCCTTGGCCAAGACAAGGATGGAGGGAGCAAAACTAATTAACACCTTTTACTTTATAATAGCATTAAGATTGAAACATTGGCAGAAAAGAAATGTTTGCCAGTGGCACACACTTAGCAATTATTTCACCACATGGGTAAATTAAATATATATACATATTTAAAAAAAAAAAAAAAAAAAAGATTATGCATCAATCATCATGATAACACATTGAAAGACTGGGCTCCACGAGCAACTTTGATGAACACATCTTCTAAGGTAGTGTCAGCCAAACCCCATGCATGAATGGTGAGCTCTCTCTTAGCAATTTCAACAGCCCGGAAGACATCTGCGATTCTGACTTCTTGCTTTGGCAGCTCAAATTTCTGTGTTCCTGAGATGTGATATATCCTGTTCGCACCTGGTGAGAGCCTGCGCACCAAGCTCTCCACCTCTTCCTCATCGCCAGAAGATGTTGTCATTGTAAAAACGTATGATCCTCCGTATCTAGCTTTAAGCTGTCACAACACCATGCAGTTTTGGTTCACACGCCATGCCCCATCGTTTAACATTTGGCCAATTTATAATTGTGGAAATTATATTCCGACATACAAAATTTAGATTCAAATAACATATTTCCTATCATAGATTTTTTTTTTTTTTTTGGCTGATCAGGCCACCCATCATAGATGACCAACTACCTGACAGAGGTGTACCCCAGAGGGGTAATGAGGCCACTGCCTCTGCCCAACTTCAAACTCTGAACCTCCTTACCCTAACACCCCATACACACATGTCAGCCATTTGGTCATCCAAATAGTGATTCCTGTCCTATCCTAAATGCTTTGATTAGGGAAGATAGTGAACCTCCAGACTTCATGTTCCCCGAGTCCCATATAGCTAATATAATGTCTAAAAAACAGCTGATCTATCTTATCAGCTTGGGTTTGGAATCATGTTATGATAGTTGAGATGCCCAATGGTTTTTATTTTGAGAAGTAGGGAAAATTTTTAAGCAGTTAGCATAGGTTGCTTTGAGCTTGCCACAGAAAATTTTAAATTTAAAAGTTAAAACTGCATCAAGTAAATTTACCTCTTTTGGGTTTCCAATGCACTGCAAACTTCCATCTACAAAGATTCCCAATCGATCACACAGCACCTCTGCCTCTTCCATTGAATGAGCTGAAAATAGGGGACAGACTTTTTTAGTAACGCCAGGTTTTGCATTATGAAGAAACAAAAAGGCATGCTCTGTGCAGGAAGATGCCAAAGTGACTAGGTCACCCCTATTTGCAAAAAATCACAACACCAACGGTTGTTGTATGCTCTAACTCAATCCAGGTTGATTATTGAGTTGGACTATCCAATTGACAATTCTAATTATACGAATTTAATTTTACATTCACTTTTTCAAGTAACTTTCTCTTAACCCTAACATCAAAATAAAAATAAAAAAATGTTTTCGATATTAAATGCAAGAAAAAAATGACGTGCATGCGGTAGGGGTGGGCATGCGGAAGTCATGACAAAGTTTTAGTTTAGGATATTAGTTTTAGTTTAGCAATACTTCAAACTGGATCAGACTGGATTATGGTGCCCAACCCCACAATCCAAAACAACCCAAATTATGCCCAAGGTTAGGTTGGAAACAAAGCACCCAAACCTAATTTTTCAATTTCTTTAACTCAATGCAACCCTATTTTTGGTCGAGTGCGCAACCCTACAAGGGACCACATCTAATGTAACAGCGCTACAACTGAAATTGGTCTGAAAAGAATTGCCAAATTATATTTTTAGCCTGTTTTTCACTGAAGCTTGTAAAGAACAAGCCTTTTGTAAGATTTGACTCAAACAAAATGCAAACAGATATACGGTTGGACACCGATGGATATATCATGGTTTACTTAATCTTTAAGACTAATGGCCTGCATCGGATGGGCTTCTGATCTTTCATCTTGCATAAATAAACAGATAATGACTTTGGCAACCTTTTACAATCCCATTCATAACATATGCATTCTAAATTATTTAAGAATTTATAAGAAAAGATAGACAAAGTACTGGTAAGAATAATCGCCCGATCTTGCTTTGCTTGCTTCACAACATTCCACAAGTTGTTTCTTGACGCTGGATCCAAGCCAGTGCTAGGCTCGTCCATATACACAACCTAGCAAGATTTATGAGTAGAGAACTGTCAATAGAAAAAAATCCACGAATCCAAATGAGGATAAAATGTGTGAGTGACAATAATGACTGCATACTTTTGGATCACCAATCAGTGAAATTGCGACACTGAGTCTCCTCTTCATACCACCACTATATTTTCCAGCACGCTTATCCCCAACACCTCCATGAAAAAGATTGACACTCTTCAAAGATTCGTCTACTGCCTGAGATGATTGAAACCAAATAGAATAAGAAAAAGAAAACACACTCTGACATAAATGGTAGAGAGAAAACATTTTATCAGTGTCGGCATACAGCACACTTGTTGGATGCAGATGCAGAGTTTTGGCCATTGTGACTTATGTAAACTTAGTTCATTGGCATATCTATTCTTCCACTCCCATTTAGCTTTCCCTGATCAATGTGTTTCTCGATATCTTGAATCTCGTCAATCCGCAATCCAAGATAGCAAAATGGTCATATCACAGTTTGTCATAATCAGCAATTTATAAATAGTTATATCCTTCCCAAACTTTGCAAAAACTATATCTTTAATTTTATTTTATTAAGCTAAACTAGGGAATATCACTAGTGCATGTATAAACATTGTATATTTTTTTACATTTACATACCAAGTATTCAGTATATGCATGCATACATAATTCATGAATCCGTGTGTTCTTGAAAAGTAAAGAGTATCAAAGGAATTAAACAGAACTTACGCGTGTTAACGCAGAACCTTTGAGGTTCTTCAGTCTACCATAGAAGAGAAGGTGCTCTCTTCCTGTCAGTATTTCCCAAAGCAAGCTGCATTTTGCAGAGAAAATTATTATATATGTTCACAGACTACAATTATGTGTGTTCGGCATTTGGGAAAGAATGCAAAAAAAATTTTGGCGGAAAATTTTTAAAAAGTGATAGAAATATGTGATATGATAAAGGTAATGGTTAGGAACAGGGGGAATAAAGTTGAAATAGATAAGGTAGTTATATGAAAATACGAAGAAATGATTAAAAAGTATGATAATTAAGTAGTTAAGATATCACACTAATTAGAAAAGTGTGTGAAAAAGTAAGGGGAAATTTTTTTTTGTCCTTCTCGCAAATGCCAAGCAACCCGTGAAATCTCCTGTCTACAACTTGGATGGAACGGGCGTAAGGAGATCCTGTTTCCCAAAAATACTTTTCTCATTCTCAAAAAATAACAACCTATTTTCCCCTTTCTCATACGACTTTTCCCACACACAAATCTTTTCATTCCAATGCACAACAACACTTTTTCTACCCCACATCATCATCGCATCCTCATCCAAGCCAACTCTTGAACAGGCAATGTGAATTTCTGAAATTGACGAAGATGGAATAAAGCTTACTCATGCTGTGGACATACTCCCATACTGGTATATATTTTGTCCATGTCAGTTCTTATGTCCAATCCCTGAACAAATGCAGTCCCAGATGTAGGAGTGACAAGCCCAATCATCTGCAACAAGATTCAATAAATTCAGAAATGGTAGCATATCCTGTAACCGAAGTCCATAAGTGTAAAAATGGCAAGAAGAAAAAAGGAAAAAGAAATAATTTGATTGCAATGGGAATCATAGCTGTACAGTGAACCATATCTAATGCTGGTGATCAATCTGTATGATTCAAAGTTTTGATTAAACGTGTTGGTTTTTTGTACAATGAGTTATAAAAAGTGACTTCCTAAGACTCAATATGGCAAGACTCGCTATGTATTTGCAATAGTGCTGAAAATATGTTCCACAATTAGTAGGCTAATATGTCCTTGCTTCTGATCTCAAAATACTAGCAAGAGAAACAGTCAAGTTTCTTGTTAGTGCCACAACCAAATTTTTTTTATTATTGTATTCTATTGGAATGGGACAAGAAGCAATTATCAACATCATTATATGCTATTTTCCATCTAAGCGTGTTTTAGCTGGCAAATCCTTTTGCATCATTGCTGCATTTTAAGATATATCCTTATCCGGCATATGCATTTTTTTTTAATCATCTTTTGTAATATATTCTAGCCAAATTGCACATGATTCAACCACCTAACTCCACTTTCCATCAGTGTATTAGATACTGATTTGATCTATAGATTTATCTTGAACTATTTCACTTCTAATTTGTATGTCGTTGTTTATCACATACACACTTTAACATCCTCAATTGATTGTATTCATCTTTCAAATATGCAGTTCTCTAATAACTTAACATTCCATAAGCGTTTGCAAATATTCCATATTTAATCATACTCAAAGATAACATCTGATTTTATTTCTTTCTTTCTTTCTTTCTTTCTTTCTTTCTTTTTCTATAAAATCTACAATATTCCTGAAACCATGGGAAGTAAAAGGATCTAGTACTTCTGAAATTCTATCATCTGGAGGAAACACTTTTTCTTTCTCACAAAGCAACACGCGTTTGCGGTAGAACAGAACAATAATAACCATGTTTGAGTATGCCAACAGAATATTGTTGGGATGACTTCCCATACTTAATGTGCTCGATTTCTGGAAGCATGGGCAACGCGAATAAAACAAGACTACAGCTTGCTTCCAACTTTCTAGCTCAGATGAAAAGACCTGATAATGTAACTAGGGTTCAACAATGCAAGAACAAATGCAGCAATTTGTTGCTGCAATAATAAGAGATTTCCCCTTCTTAACACAAATAGGATTTCATTCTTCTTTTGAAAAACATGTGTTCAAGATGACTGAAAATTAATAATGAAAATGCAATAATTAGATCTGCTCAGTTTTGAGAGAAGTTAACAATGAAAGGAAAAACGATTTTCTCATTGCATGCCCCCAAGCCAGAAGATTTACCATGTTAATGAAGGAGGTCTTTCCAGCACCATTAGGACCAAGCATGCCAAAGCATTCCCCAAGTGGCAAAGCAAGAGATAACCCTCGAACAGCAAATTTCTCGGGATTCCCATCCTTTCCTGGGTACACCTTCTTGAGATTATCACAGATAATAGCATGGCTAATGCTTGGTTCAAGCAGTAGTTGATTGACTACTTCCCTCTGAAAATCAAATGAAAAAAGAAGAAAATTTTATATCATGCAAATAACAAACTAATGTGTTTTAAGGAGTCACGTGAAAAGTAGTTATTATTCAGGAGCATAGCATTACTGTCGCAGAATACCAAAACCAATATGCAAATGCCCTGCAAATAAGGTACAAATGATATTCAAACCCTTAGAAATTGGGTAAATCAATCCTAGAACACCTTGCCTACCTTGAGACTATTCAGATATAGCCAGCCTGACACATTGAATCATAATTAACCATGAAGATTACAAACATCCAGAGTGAATCATATAATACACAAGTAATTGAAGCACTCCTCATTGCCAGGTTTTCCTTTCCACGTCCTGGCAACTGTCACCATGATTCACATTATCACAAGTTTCACTATTTGTCCAGGTCACTTCCATGAATCAAAAATCAGGGCATCCTCCTCTAAAACTATACTGAAAAGGAGACTGAGTGAGCATATTATCATTAAAAAAACTCTTGCAAATTCAAAGATATTAACAAATTGAAGAGGAAGAACCCATTTTTCATTGGATTAATCCAACCTATGCAGGAAGCAACTCTAAATCAACCACATAAAGCATTAGGTAGCTTCAATCCTACTCAAAGAAGTAATAGAATGCATTCCATATAGGTACTGCAGATAAATTCTTTTGATACATTCCATGTAAACATGGAAGGAAAGTGCATCCTCACATGTAACAAATAAACAAAATAACTATGACAAGGTGATGAAAATAGCAAGAAATTTTTCAAATCTGTCTATTCTAGGCGCAAGAATTTTGTAAAAGGGAAATAATCCTAGGATATTTTAGAAAGATTTTATTTTGCTATTTTTGAAAGATATTAGAATATTCCTAGGATATTTTAGAATTTGTTTAAAATAAGCATGTATCTATTTTAAGTTTACTTCCTTAAGAAGTTTACTTAAAATATACAACTTCTTTTTCTAGAAAGATTTTATTTGCTAAAATTAGGTGGTATGTTCGCCTATAAATACAGCTCTTGTAAGCTCTAAAGGGGTATCAATTCTGAGATTTATAAAAGTGTTCTCTACTTCTTCTTCTACTTGTTCTTGTTCTTCTCTCCTTATTCATTTGTTCTTTCTACCTTCTTTCTTCACTTTTCATCTCTAGAGGTTCCTTCCTCTTTCTTCTATTTTCTTCCCTACCCGTCCTACATCACAAGGTAATCATTTTCCAGATTTATTTTCAGAACAAACATATTAAGTGAAATCACCTCTTGAGCAACATCAGGCTTCTCCATTTCAACAAAAACTTTAGATCCTTGTCGTTGTAGGCTTGGCTCTCGCAAAGTTGGTGCGGGTTTCTTTCTGAAGTATTGCAAAAAGAACAGAGGATGTTTTCTGATGCCACTGCCCATGGATGCAACCTGATCCAAATAGAATGCAAATGGAAGCAGTACCAGCCACTCTATAAACATGATAATCAAGACAGCCATCATCCCATTCTCATCGTCATTCAAATCTCTCCAGCGCATACCATTAGTTCCCATATAACTTCCAATGAAGGCATATTGTGCAAACTCATACAGCCCTCGATAGAGAGAAAATCCAGGGAAAAGCTCCATAACAAGAACCCAACCTCCTGAATGAAAAAAATGGGTACATTGCATGTTATGACATGACAACACGTAACTTGCAAAGGCCGATAGCTGAAAAGAAAGACATTCCACTTCATCCTTGAACCATAGAAGTTCAAAATATCCTATGCAATACATGACGTGCACATGCATGCATAAATCCCAGCACAATGCAGTTCAATTACAATGACTTCCTATTGTTCAACCAACATTATATCACTTTCAGCCAGTTGTCCTTGAGGTGAACTTACTTGGCCATATGGAACTTAGCCTCCTACTTGGTAATCCAATGGCCTTAAAAGCACTCAACATGTCCAATGAGTTTCTAGAACTAAATGAAGCATAAGAAATATTGGGGAATTATAATGGACAAAAAGGAACATAATGCACTTATATCCAAAAAAATAAAAATAAATTTTGCAAAGTAATACAAAAATGGTAATTATCCCATGCAACCAGTTGCTTTTGTATTTTATAAAAATCTTGTATTAAATATAAACCACTAGAAAGATTTACAAGTATGTATTTATTTAGGATTCTAAACATTATTAGGATCGAAAGCTAATTTGTCACAAAAATTCAAAAAAATTTTAGGGTAAATATGTTACTCATAAATTTTGAAAATGAACATATAACGCATAAAAAATTTCCAATATAATTTTATTCTCTGGAATTATATATAAATGCATATTGATAAATATTTTTATTGGTTGAAATTTAATAAAATATTTTTCAAAAATAAAAAAAAATCAGTTGCATTCAGCAACTTCATGCAACTGGTTTTGCAACCACTTGCCAGGGATTATTACCCATCCTAGCAACATTTCTATTCCAGATTTCAACTACTTACTTGGGAAGGAATCATCTTCAACAAAATATTGGAAAAGAAAGGCTCCCAGGAGCCCAGTTCCAAACACCGATATATACCCGATTACTGAAATCACCAAATTACAGATGTGAAATGTGTTAGATAATCCTAAAAAGAAAAGAAATAGGTTTCCCTGCTTAATAATATACTTATTCAACCTGTTGCTGTCTTCACATCAAAAAAAAATGTCGAAAGTAGGAAGGCGACTGCGATCTGCAAGTTTATAGAAATGAAGAAGAATACGAACTGTATGCTGTAGTCGTTCAAAGTGAAGAATTTTAATCCTGAAAGAAAGGAAACAAGTTATTCTATAGCCTCCAATTGAAAGTTTGTAATGATAAGAAATTCATTGGCTCATATCTTACCTATAACAGATCCAAAAATCACAAAGCATAACATATACAATAATGATAAAGTGAGAAAATAAGCATAAGAAATAGTCCAATAAGGCCCATCCCCAAGCCCATGCATTTTCATCATGATCCGAAGATTATTCTGCTTCTCGTAAACCAGATAAATCAACATAACCTGCGTCAGTTGTGACAAAATCATTTAGACCAATAGTAAAGCCATGACCATCAAAGACGAATAATATCCCACAGAAATGAAAGAAACATTAAAAACAACTGAAGAATTTCAATTTATTTCTCCTCTCAAGATCTTCAGAAAATTGTTTGACATATTCTTTGATTCCAAAGAATATTACACAAACATAATTAATTTCCATCCGTAAACAAAGACAAAATTCCATCCATAAACAAAGACAAAATGCAATACTGTGACAACTAAAAAGTTGAGGTTGCATTGAAGATCTGCGTTAAACAAGCTACAATTCACACAATTCAATCTATCTTTTAATGTTTCTTTAACAAAGGCCAAGCCTAGCCCAGCCTACAGGTTTGCATAGTGTGAATGGATCTCAAGAATCCTATGACCACCTAACCAATCAGAATCTTCACAATTAAGCATGACAGGATTTATCAATACGTAGCATGTATGAGCTAATTAAACCATGAACCACCACTAAAGTAATGAGTTTCCATATACTCATTTGATATCATGCCTCGTAGATATGATAAGTCACTAAAGTCCCATTCTATAATTCCACCACATCATGCGTCTACAAACTTGGCCAATTTTTCAGACACACATCCTTAATAAATTGACATGCCCATGGTATTTTATTTTTATTGTTTTTTTTCTGACAACACATGCCTTCAGATGGTGACTGCAGCAACTTTGAGAAACTGTATATTATTTGTGTGGCCAGACAGTGATGTCTGGCAACCATAGAACAGATGCATGAGAATTTTGATCACCTAACAAGGTTATTGCTATGTCTGCTCCTTTAGGTCCATCACAGCACTAGATCTCATTTTATTGATCAAGGAAGCTCTAGAAATCTGTTTAAAGGGTAAATAGGGAACGAAAAAATTAATAACCTAGATTAGTGTCAATAATCAATTTACTAGCAGGAACAAAAACAATTTTCAAAATAAGCCATAACAGCACAGAAATTGCACTAAAAGTAGATATGGATCTCCATTTATCAAAAAAAAAGAAGACTAACAGCAAAAAATTATCGAACTAAAATAGATGTGAATTTCCATTTTTGTTAAGAATAAAACAAATAAATAAAAGGACTACATCATATCTGAAATGCGGATGTTGATAATAAGTTGTCCCTTCACTATGTGGTTAAGAAATAATCATATTGTCAGAAAACCCATGAAGTACATGATATATATTTTTTAACACCTTAAATTGATACAAACCTAGCATACATTTAATCTTCGGAGACTTACTCCTTTATCCATATTTCTTATGGCATACAATTCCACCATATTAGACCAAAGATAGAACAAAACTAGGAGTGAATAAAATGTTGAAATATCTAAACACATGCAAGCAAAGTTCAACCCAAGAATGAACACAAAATAAAATAAAATAATAAAAACTTTATAACTCAAATCATTTAGCATCTTATAACTAATCTTGCAATGATACATGTGGAAGCTATGGAGGCTATACACCAGTTTCTAGTAATCAACTAATGTAAAATATTCAGGGGAGAGAGAAATTTTGCATACAATCTAACACAGATTGATCACCAAGAAGCAATCTTATTCCTCCCACACTCACCGGTAATAATTGCAAAATGACCCAAGTAAAGAAAAGTCCACCAAGAAGAGAAGAAAAGTCAAGCCTCAGCCGAGTTCCAGGTTTAGGCATTTCCTTGACGAAATCAAATAGCATCTTTACACCAGAACCTTGGAAGAATTGGAGGTAGGCATTTGATGCCTGCATACATAGGAAGCATGTGCTTTATTATTGAACACCAAAACTAGGAAATATAAAGAACGAACCATCAAATGCAAAAGAGAAAGCTATCATTTATGGAATCAATGCAATAAAAAAGAGAGCTCGGTGTGGAATTAAGGCAATATGCTAAAATGACTCCTAGACAATGTAACTTCTAGACAGGAATGATCATATTCCAAACGGAGAAAAAAACCATCTCCTTTTCTTTACAGGAGACAGATCATATAAAAGTAAAGTAGCGAGTTTTGCACAGTTAGCATTAGCAAAAAGAAACGAAAGATCTTTCCCAGTCTATGAAAGAGGGAATTCATCAAGGACATCATAGAAGCAGGGTTATGAACTAATATAGGTAGCAATGATTGACATTCATCTACTAACTCAATGATTTATTGCTAACTTCAGATACGTTCATAGTCTTTCTGAGTGACATGTAAAGTGGAGAGGTTGTAGATTTCACAGATGAAGGCATTGATTCTTCTGCTATCTCTAAGGATGTTCACTTTCTTTGGCAGCTTTCAAAAAAGTTCATTACTGTTTTATTCAATTTCTCTTGTGCTATCAAGTTATGATACTATACAGTGGATTGTTAGCTAAGTAAAAACCTCATATATTTTGTATTTCTAATATACTCTTTCAGTTTTCTTTCACTTTTATGTAGGCCAATGTGCACTTAGTTTAAATGACAAATTTTTACTATTTTTGAATTCTTTCTATATATATACATTTTTTACAAAATTTCAAAAATAAAAATCTTAGGATGTTCACTTTCTTTGCCAGGTTTCAAAAGAAGAAATTTTTTTTTCTGAGGTACCCATAGCATTGTATGCAAAAGATCATGGAAGACATTCAAAATGTAAAAGAGAGAAGCCCCAAAGATTGATCTGCTTGCTAAAATTTAAGAATCCAAATAATCTCACCCATACTATTTTGCAAATATATCTCCAAAACGCTTCGGTATAGTTAAAGACTACTAGAATACCATTAACCTGGAATGCTAGGTTCATTTTCTGTCTTGCCTATGCAGTTCTCACTTATTTGACTGACTACAGCTCTACCCTCCTGGTGGTTCTCCTAATAAAACAAAAAGACTTCTGGCGAAAAGAAAAAAAACTAAGCATAGTAGTGCTTTTTTAAAAAAATAAAAGTGCACAACACAGTGCATGAGATTGATAGTTTCAGTCCCAAAACAAGACATATATCTGGTAATAACCTGCATATTTAATGTGAAAACAGTTGGTATCAGCAACGTTATACGCTAGAAGTTCATATTTAAGTTAAGATGATCTCCACTACCAAACAAGCTCAACAGTTACCCAGGTAAAAAATGGCAAAAGTACATGCATCGAAAGTAAAATTAGGGAAAATCAAACATTACATTTATATATATATAAAAAAACATCATAGATAGTACCATGATTCAAATCTTCAACAACAATAAATTGTCTCATGACTCCAATCTAAAGATACCATAGATCACATACCATATTCAATGAACGTGGAACACGCGCCAATGCTATAGGACCTGTCCCAGTGTTATTACTATATGTTGCATTATACCAAATACTCACATTGAAGATATTCTCATTTGAATTTAGGAGATCATAAGCTGCAACAAAAACATGAGTGGATGAGAAGCTGCAAATTAGTGAAAAAATGCCAAATGAAGAAAATGAAGAAACAAGTTGAAGTAAACCTTCAATGACTTCATTGATCTTCCTCTCCAGATTACCTTCCCGGTAACCCTTAAACAACTCATCATTTATGACTGAAGAATTATCACGCCATAAGTGTAATCCTTGAATACATTTCACCTCTGAATCTCAGCCCAAAAGAGAAAATCCAAGCAGCATTTCTCATTAGAGATGGGTGTAGCACCATAATACAATAACATAGATAGGTAAATAACTGGTATTCCTATAAGCCAGTGGGAAACACAAAGCACCTACATGACACAAGCGCACCGCTCTACACATATCAATGCAGTAAGGCACTCGCTATCATGTGCAGCCTTACATGCGAGTCTGAAACTCCAGAAAGGATGCTTCAAAATTTTCAAATAATCAAGAGCACGAGATTGCTGTGCACAAAAAATGGTAACTAAAGTGCCCAGCACACTCAAGATTCCCAGTTGCAATAAATGAGTGATGTATAATTTGAATACATTAAAAAGCTTCCTACCTTAAAATAAGAAAAACAAAAGAGATCCAATGCTGAATCACACCACTAAGCACAAAATCCAACCAAAACAATGTAGAATAAAGTTGTCTAAACCAAAAAACTTGTTGCGTAGACACCTGACGGTAAACTTCTCATGCAAAAAAAGTTATGCTTTTCACACTGTTGAACACCACATGTTCCTCTAACCTAGCTTGTTGCAAGACATCCGTTTTTTAAGCAGGTTTGAAAAGTCACAATTCAGTCCAGTTTCGGAAAAATTGCCGGTTGCGGATTATTTAAGTGTTAAATTTTGAAAATAAATACACAAGATACAGAAGTTTTCAATAGATGTGACTTTTTAAATAAAAAATAAATATTGACATTTTCTATTAAAAAACTTATTTTACATCTAAACCATTTATACTATTCACTCATATGTAATTATTGAAAAGCTAAGAATCATTTTTATTGGAAACTTATATATTACAAAAAATTTAACATCATTTGGGAATGAACACATAACTATTAAATTTTGTATTGAATAAATAGCATTTAAATTTTCCAATTAAATTAATTTTTGTCATCCCATGGATGAATAATACAAATCATTTAGATGTTAAAAAAAAAATTAAATAGAAAACCAGCGCAACCGCTAACCGGTTGCAAAAAGCAAGTACCCAATAAACAGATATTCATAAATATTTCTATTGATTTAGAATCGATAAAAAAAATTAATTAAAAAGCAACTAGTCCATTCCATGCAACTGGTTGCCTAGGATCATAACCCTATACTTACTCACATAGTTTTGTTTTATAGGACAGAATCATAGATAATATTCTCATGCAATCTTCCTGATATAATGATCTGGATTTTGCAGAAATGCACCATTAACCATGCATTAAGTGCCCCAAATAATTATTTGCAAAGATCATGGTTATAAATATAAGACTTAAATATGTAGTCATAAAAATGTTGGCCAAGTACATGTGTAAGAAAGCTCACAGACAAGATCTGGATTGTCATATTGAAAAAACTACAGAAATACACCACTATCAAAAGGAGAAAGATTTACTCTCAAAAAAGAGAGAGAGAGAAAGGTGATCCAGATAGAGTAATATTGATCATAAGGCATAATAGAAATACTTCATCTTTTTAGTACATTAATAGGTTATACCTTGTTCTTGTGTATTGTTGCCAATCTTGAAGGGAATAGACACTGAAGAATTGGGCAAGCATTGAGGCTGAAGGATATATAGGGGTCTGCCAGAGAGGAAAACAGGCTCGATATAATTTATATCCTCAGTTTTTGTGTCTGAACCCTGAAAGATATCCACGGAATTTCAAGTCATGGCGCGAGTGAACAGAATCAAAACCACAGGAACCTTACAGTTATCTTTGCAGAAATGAGACAAAACAAAAGCACATCAACTCACAGGGATGAGATTGGATAATGCATCCAAATAATCTGAGAAATTTGGAGAGTTAGCACTTGTGAATAAGTTTCCCGCCAAGCCTGCCAAGACCATACAAATCAATCTTGGAATAACAGTTGCAAAGGAACGTAAAAGCTTCAAATGTAAACAACTTTAAAAAATTAAAAAAAATAAAATAAAATAAACCCGAAAAAGGTATTGCATGATGTTAAATGAAAGATTGAGAAACATAATTATAAAACTATCATCAGCCTTGTCCCTCATGCCTTGTTTTGAAACCATTCTTGCAATTATCTCTGATCAAGGACACTGTTGACAGCAATGACACTAAATTGCATCAATCATTCAGTGAAACGTTAAAGAAACAAGAAGGGGGCATTGGGGCAGGCAAAAAAAAAAAAAAAGGATATCAAGAATCACTGACCACAAAGAATCATTATCACCATTCACCAATATGTGACTATATCAGAGTTAACAAGAAAACTAGCCTCGCATTTCCCAGAGGAAACAGCTACTAGTTTTTTTTTTTCCCAACATATATATATATATGAGAGAGAGAGAGAGTACTACTAGTTGGTGCTTCGGATTCTGCTTAAACAGGAACCATTAACCTCACTCCTGAACAGGTTCGGTGATATCAATACCCAGCAAAAGATTAGAAGATCCTATTGGCTAGTTGCTTCGACTTTTAATCTGCTTCTTTTCTATTTGAGTTAAATGTTGAATTGTTTATCTCCGCATCATCAATCAATGTTGTTATAAATGGGCAGCATCATCAGGTTTCAACCAGTCTAACCAGATCCCCAGTTCCACACCAGTCCAATTTCGACCAGAATCTGTTTAAAATAATGACTGCTTCAACCAGCCAAACCATGAAGTTAGACATTGAGAAAGTGGATAAAACCAGGAATAGTAAAACAATGGTGGAAACCCCAAGTGGAAATGTGGAAATCATGACAGATACCTTGCTGTAGAGAACCCTTGCATTACAGTTTGAACTAAGTAGGAATTATTCATTTTTGCCAATATTTTTCTGCATGAATATTTCGAAATAAAATTTGTTACATCCAATCCCTTACAATATCAACTGGTAGTTAAACCTATTGGAACCTTGGTTGGCTAATCCAGCCACGCCTCTGGTTATAATAATATCAGTATCATTTCCACAGTTTTAAGGGATAACGATAACCCGATTAGTAAAATTGTTTTATAACCTGCATTTAATCTCATGAGCTCACATCAAACCATGGACATTACATCAGGGGAGTTAAAAGTGCCATTCACAATTTTGTTACTTGAAGGTCAGATCCCCCATATTTAAGTTCTGTGAAGAACTAACTTACCTTCTGCCAGTGATTTATTACCCCCAGTAAAGAGGACAGCGGCAGGGCAGGACTCCGTCCTTTTGCATGATTCATCTGGCAGACCCATCGATGTGATAAAATCAGTTCTTACAGCACGATATTCTGGGCGTGGTACTTGCAAGAGAGCTGGCCAGGCAGGTGGACTGGGTATGGGGCAGGTGGCTACTTGATCCAAAGTAGAGTACTCAATCCCACATACTTCCTCACATACACCATCTCCATCTCTATCAATGCAGGTGCAACCACATCTATTCTTAGGCTTATCCAATTCCTTGTTTACCAAGCTTTGGATGAGTAACAATAGCAAACAGAGAAAAAATGGATATGCAATGAGCCTGATTGTTGTAGCCAAATTACGTCTCTGAAATATGGGGAACAAGAAGGGCTTGGTTAGTTTCTGAAAGTAGTGAACAAGAACAACTTGCTTAGATAAACATACCAAAGCAACAACTTCTAGGATTCATCTAGTTGCAGAAATTTGGCAGGCTAAAAGCACATACAACACTTTTTGAGTAAAGTAAAACATGCTAAAAAAAAAAAAGGAAAATATATCAGTCCTTAATATTGAGAATGGCTTCCATGGGCTGGTTCCCACAGCTCTGTAGCAATCATCCCAAAAATTAGTATTTTTAGCTTTATATCAAAAAATCAACTATAGATATTATTTAAAATATAAACTAGACTATTCATAATAAAAAACAAATAAATCAGATATTAATATGATTTTAAATAAAATAAAAACTATAAAAGATTACATATTTAATATATAAAAAATGATCCTGAATACTTTTAGAAGCATGAAAACACTTTTTAACACTAATCTAGATAAAATAAATTTATACAAAGCTTCGGATCATAAAAATTTTATTTATAGATATTAATTGTAATCTAAAAACATGTATACCATTAATATTCTTCCATCATAATTTTTTAATTAACACCATTTGATTTGTATGATTTTCTCTATGAATAGTTCAAATTGTATTTTAAATGACATTTGCAATCAGATTTTCCAAATAAAATAAAAATACGAAAGAGTTCCCATGGACAACAGTGGGAACCAAGTTCCCAGCCAAAGCCATTTCTTAAATATCACTAAGTGGGTTCAGCATTGATGGGAAAAGAGTAACCAAAATTTATTGTCCATTCATTAGATAATGGAAGCCAAGAATTTCACAAGTCAGTAGTGACTGGGTTCAAGTCAAAGCATTTCAGAGCAACTGGGAAAGCCCAGGCATTGACAAGAGTTGAACAAAAGACCTGAGGAGAAAATTCCAAATTAGTGGTAGTCCATGAATGTGATAGAGTCTGGATTCTCTAGCTAAACCAAGGTATGTGGAATAATATTGTGATGATGATGATGATTAGGAAACTACATGCTCAGTGGTCTGGTGATAAAGAATCAGTCGATTTCTATGATTAAACTCGCTCATATTAGTTTTAAAGGAGTCATAAAGTAGCCATTCTAGAGTTACATGTTAAAATTCTTAGTCACCTCAGAGTGAAAAGAGGGATGCAAAGCATGGTAAGATGAGCATCTATGGATATTCGAAACTGTTACTAACAATGAAACATCGATAAACCACAACTATACTTGGCGTTCATGAGTAGCCGGAGACAATTCAACAACAATCAAAAAGAAGAAATTAGATTCAACTTCAGTTGAACAAACGATCCCAGTTCCTTCTCTTTTCATCCATCATCGGAAAATTCCGGCACAGCTATACTACACCAGCCAAAGGCATCACAGATAACAGACGCTTACCATCAAGGATCCAAGCAGATGTCACGGAGGGAGAATTGCACTAAACTCGTGCAAGTCAAACACCGCAGCATCATAAGAAACAAAACCAAATATCAAAAATCCTAACTACAGCGGAAAGCGTCAATAGAGTTTGCGATACAACATATCAAGATACCAAAAGCACCAACCGAAGTGAAATCGAAAAACCGAAAGAGCGAAATCAAAGTGAAGAGATAAGGAGAAGCGGAAAAAGAGAAGTCGTGAGACCTGGAAAGTGAGGTTCTTTCTCATTAGAGCATCGGCCTGGGTGAAGAAACTCGCAGGGCCATGCCCACGAGAGGAATTCTCCATCTCGCAAATGGGGCAAGCGAGCAAGAAATCAATAAATGGAAATCGTCTCCTGTTTTTCCCGCCAGAAATTCTTGTTAATAAATAGGCTTCTGTTCACTCGTTGCTTCGCTCCGGCCTGCGTCGAATCTGTAGCGTGGGCCTACGGTAGCTTCATCTTCCCGAATGACGAAATTACCCCTTCTCCCATTTTCTTCGGTTTGTGAAATGACCGGAGTGCCACTGTAGTATTTCCATTTTTCCTGTCCATTTGAGGTCTTAATTATGCAAATACTCTTTTCATATAATGCATCCTTTTTCACATTTTTTGTTAAAAAGGTTTGTCTTTTTTTTATATATTTTACTCCCAACCGGTGCGCACTATATATTTTCTCACTATTTCCTATGCACTTTCTACGTGTTTTTACATCTTAACCACTTAAATATCATGTCTTTCTATTATTATTTATATATTTTTTTATAATTATCTTTTCTATTTTATATTGATTCTCTTCCCTCCTAACTACATCCTAATATATATATGGAAAATGTTTCAGTGCATGTGACTGCACCATGCGGTCCATGCACTGTGCGCCCCACTTGATCATGAATAGAAAATCTACTTCCTCATTGTATTTAGAATTGTTCACTTTATTAGCATATCAAGTTTCATTCAAATCCAACATGTGTATGGTTCCCACCTTAAAATGGTGCAAAATCAACGTAATAAAATAAGTTAACGTAAATATCAAGTTTAAAGTTGTTATTTCAACATCTAAACAATCTAGAGTGCGATTTTTATATGAATAAATGATTGTATAAAATTTCATTACAATCTAATATGTTTAGGCCCTATTTTATAGCGGACTAATCTATACATGATGGGATCTCTTTATTTATATATAAGAAATCTTCAAGCGCACCACCACTGCAACGTAATTATGGTGCAGTGGAGCTGAAATTGGCCTCACATGATAATAAAATTAAAATCTATTTCATCCATTGTATTTAGAATTTTCATCTCAATCGGATATGTATATGGACCTCATCTGAAAATAATACAAATTTAACGTAATAAAATAATTTAATGTAAATAATAATTTTAAAGTACATATAAACTATTTGCTATAAAATTTATATATAGTAAATGATTATATAATGTTTCATTGTATTCTAATATGAGTGGAGCCTAAAAATTGGTAAATGTATCGTTGCTCTAGTGCAGTGGAATAGCGCTATATATATATATATCACGTCACTTTTTATTTTCTTATAAATTTTCTTATAAATTTTTTTCCACTTTTTTAACCTCTTGCAAGACAAACATTAAGTGTAGGGCGTGTTTGATTTTAATTGAAAATTTTCATCTAAAACTTTTTACTCTCCACAATTACCTAATTTTTTAAATTATTTCTTCTTATCTTTCTGTATAAATTACCCTACTTTTCAATCATTTCTACACAACTATCTGGACAACTAATCTATCTCTTTTAATTTTATTTTCTTTATTTTTCATCATGATTACTATCATATTACATTATTTTCTCTTGTTCCAACAATTATTACACCAAAAAATTTTCATTTAAAAATTTTATTACTTACCAAATACACATGTAAAGAAAACCTAATTCTTATATAATATGGAGTTTGATGAAAAGGTATTGTTATATATGAAAATATAGAAATACACTTGTTAAAAAAACCTAATCCTTATATAATAAGAAGTTTGATGAAAAGGTATTGTTATATATCAAAATATAGAAAATTATGTTGATAATGAAAAAGTAATATTAAAAAATAAAAGGTAAAGTTTTTTATTTTTAGGAATTAGAAATAAATAAATAAATAATATCATTCATCCTCACTGGACTTTCCCATCTACTCATCAGGAACCGGCTTTCAAGATATCCTTGTTTAGAAAAGAATGAAAAACAGAGAATACGGATGCAAAAGTAAACACATAATTACATTACTTTATTTGATTTTTATTTTTATATTTCAATCGTTTTCACGTACTTTTCACACAACTACCTCTTTTTTATTCTTTTTTTTACTCTGTTTTTCTCATACTTTCCACACAACAACCTTATTTTTTTATTCTTATTTTACTCTGTTTTTCTTGTACTTTCCACACAACTACCTTATTTTTTTATTCTTATTTTACTCAGTCATGTCCATTCCATTCCCATTCTCTTCTAGTTAACCAACTGCTTCCTAAATCCCAATTATTCCACTTTACTCTGGCATTTCCGAACATGTCGCTGGTCTGGTTGGATGAGTTGAACCGGCGGTGGGATCCGATTTTAATAACATTTACTTTATTTATTTTCCTAATTTTTATTCGGCCCCAACTGCAATAAAAAAGAGAAAGTATCAGGAAAATGAAAAAGAAAGTGATGCCGGCGTGTGATTTGAAAAGTATAAAATATTGAGGGTAGTTAAGATATATATGAAATCTCTTTTTTGATTGGTATTATATATATCTTGATATTATAAATTAGCCACTTTCACAATCCATATTATAGAGGAATATCTTGTAAATACTCTCACTCTTAAGAGAGACAACTGTAATACCCCTATTACAAGGGAAGCAAATACGTACACTTGGGAGAAATCGAACCTTTGTGGGCACTATAGCACCCAAAAGAAAATTACCACCGGGACATGCCCTAGTGGCATATAATGGAATTTCTTGAATTTGAAGTTTCTTTGTGGCGGGAATATCTCAAATCGAATCATATATTCGGGATCTAAAAATAAAATTAATAAAGAGAAAAATTAGGACTATTATCATATTGAAAATTGAAAAGTTACATGGGAAATAGAGAAATTTTAAAATTTTAAATGTGGAAATCCAAATTGAAAGCACCCCAACAACTTACATATGAATAAATGTGACAAGATACTTAGGTGTTCTTCATGAATAAATATGAAATAAGGAATGTAGTTATATGTACTAATTACAAAATAAGCGCATGCAAACGACTCAAGAGTGCCATGACGTATTGTATTAGCCATTTGCCGGCTTTTCACACGTACATGCCCTCAAGCATCGGGTTTGCCTTTTGCGCACTGCCGCCCTGCCTTACTTCGGCGTGATAATCGAGCCGGGGCACATATGTTTTTTAATTATTTTTCGCTAAAAATATGAATCTAAAATCTACATGTATTTAATTTTATAATCTTTATGTGTATTTTTGCTAAATTTCGAGAATCAACATTTGTGTGAGTAAAAATTACTTCGATACTCGAATATTATTATTTTTGAAATTAAAACATACAAATACATATTCAAAAATTATAAAATTTAATATGTAATTAAATGCACTTGGACCATATTTTCATGAACATTTTTAAAAATACCTATGCGTTGGGCTAATTACAGCATCATAATTCATAACTCTTATTTTGTCAGCCTCTCACGTTTGTTGAAGCAGCCATCAAATTGCCCTGAAAATAAAATAATATTGTTTTAATTGGTATTAAATATTTACTGAATATTTTGTTTTATTTTGATTCATGTTAGAATTAATATTTTAAAAATTGAAAGACTATGAACGGGTCTATATATAATCAATTCATAATTTGACGTGTGGTTGGGTCTAGTTCTTGAAACAGTGGTTATAGTTGGCAAGCACCACGAAAAAGCTCAGGGCAAATATATGCTCGATTCAAGTTGTCAACGTACGCGTTGGCTAATATTCAACTGTTGAAAACTTGATATGTACAGGCTTATTTGAATATTTATTTATACTTTTCTGGATTTTCTGCAAATCAGACCCTTTAAAGTTGCACGATTGGGAATTAGACATCATGCTATGCATATTTGCAGGTTAGAAGTGTCTTTAATGACAATGACTATCGCGCAAATAATGCCAAATTATAGAGTTTAACATGATATGTGCTTGTAGTTAGTAAATTGCGGTCTCTATAAAAATGTTGAATATATGGTATGTTTGACATCTGATACAATTTTTAAAAGAAAAGTCTTTTGATATAATGAGAAAAGTAATATGATATGAGAAATAAAAATAAATAGAATAGTTATATGAGTAGTTCTAAAGAAATTGTTAGAGATTAAAATAATTGTGTAAGAAGAAATAAAAAAGTATTAAAAAAATAGGAAAGTTATGATGTGTGAAAATTTTTAGTTTCAAAACACTTTATATTGATAAGTTTTTATAATTGTTAGATACACCCATAAGCAAAAATCTTAAATTTTTTAATTAAAATTCATTTACGTAAATGATTACATTTGATATAATTAAAATTAATTTCATGTTTATTATATAAGAAAAAGATGTGTTAGAAATATAGCTTTTGATAGGCTTATAAATGAGGAAATTGATTCAATGCACTCAGGTGTAAAATCTTATTTTTTTACTTTTTTTGAAAAAAAATTCACGCAACTGTTAAACTATGTGTATTTAAGATGTGTGCCATTTTTATTACTTTTGGAGATTTTTAGATTTTTTATTTTTAAAAATCAATGGCATTTTTAGTAATTTAAAATTACTAAATTACTAAAAATGCCAATGGTTTTTAAATATCCAAAAAATTTAAAAATATTTAAAAATAGTAAAAATTAGTACACATGTTAAATACATCTAGTTTAACAGTTGTATGAAAAAATAAAAAAATAATAAAAAAAAGGTTTTACACCCAAGTGCATTAGATCAGTCCCCTATAAATGAGCTTTTCGGTAATTATATTCAAAACAATCATTTATTGAAAGCATTTTCACTTCAATCTAAATACAAAAATCTTTGGTTCATGAGCCTTGATAAGGTACTTTAATGAAATGTAATTAACTCATTAACTTTGTATTTTTTGGCAAAATAAATCCTGCTATATATGTGCCTTTAGAGTATGTTAATGGTAGGGTCTATTTTGCAAGAACACTTATCAGGTCTAATTCGTAAATATGCAAAACATGATGCCTAATTTCCATTTATGCAAAATTAGTGTCTCATTTCTAAAAACCCAAATTTTATTTTGTAATCCCTTAAAACAGTCATTCATTGTTGCTCACATATATCATGAAAACTTATACACACTACATACAAAAAATATATCTTTTTGGTAACCCTTATTAGTAATCAAAGAATCTTTACTAGCCAGAAAAATACATGTAAAGGGAAAAAATTTCTTGCTTACTGCAATGCTTTTATAAAAAAAAACAATGTCTTGCAATTAAATTTTTCTTTAGCAATCAAATTCTAACATTTCTTAAGAATTTTTTTATTGCTAAAAACCAAATTTTTATAGTGAATGATAAAATTAGCTATGTACTTTGGATAATTGTAATGATTAGGAATATAATTTTGAGTCGACTGGTCAATTGATAATATGTCCACGATATAATATGTGTAACCGTTCATCATTAACTTTTTCTTTTCGAGACAACATCATTGCCTTTTTGGCTAAACAGGGAAAAATGTAAGGTTACTAAGCTAAGCCTAGCTTAATCTGATAAGTAGAGTTAAATAAAATATTAGAAATATTTAACTTAATAGCTTAAGTTCCTTTGGTAGTTAATGCCTTGGTCTTTTGTACCACCAATATGAAGTTGAATCGACCGGATTGGTCTCTCTGGCTAAAGCCTTTTTCACATCTGCCGAAACGCACCTTTGTTGAAAATCACGGGCACGTACCGCCAAGATTTAAAACATAATTATAACGCTTATTTGTAAAATATACAAAAACATATGGGTTAAAATGCGATTAAACATTTTTGATAAAAAAAATGCTAGAATATTTATCAAATTTTGAGAGATGGGAAATTTCCCATGGTCCTAGTTGACTTTTTTTTTTTTTTTTTTGGGATGTTAGGTCTTAGTTAAACTTTTAGTAATTAGAAGTCAGAACATTCACTTGCGCGGAAAAAAGATCTGTTGGCGTTTTCACATAAAACCCACAGCTCATGAAAATTATGGGTGGCCAAGGATATATACTTGTGGCCTAAGTGTTTCGAACGTGGACCTTTCAAGGGGTGACAAAGACTGGTAAGGGGATGCATGCACCAGAGGAGAAGTTATTGATGATGGAATTAAAATCGTCATCTCCAAATTAACTAGTGATTCAAATATAGGAAGCTAGCTTAGGAAGTGAAACTAATAGACAGGTAGCAGCTGGTGAGAAATTTCCTGTCATTCTTAACCTACGGTTATTAGGATCTTGTTGTGGTATTGGGTATCACGCTATACTAATTAGCATATATTTTTTTTTTGATTGAAAATTAGCATACATTATAACGTGTAAGAAAAATATTTTTTAATATGTTAATTAATGTAGTTTGCTATCCAATAAATATTATTATCGCGCGTTAACAAAAGTCAATACCCTTTTAATCCTTGTCCATCCTAGCCTAGCAAGCCAACAGAAAATGTTCTTAGATGATTTCAAAATAAATCAATTACCCACAATTACTTGTTACTTCCATCCTATTACTCATTCTTCCCTGTGATGCAGTGAAGGAACCAGCTTTTCAAGCACACGGTCTATTTTCAACTTTCTCTAGTTAATATTCTTAATTCATTCCACTGCAGTGATTGACTGTGATATAGAAAGATATATTAAATTAGTGCTCTAATCTTTATATATAATACACAATTAAGAGTTTGACGCAGGCAATCAAACTATATGTGAAATCATATAGTTGATTTCAATCAATCAGTTAGACAGTTACCCACGAATATTACTTGTTATTTCCATCCTATCGATTCTTCCTTGTTAAGGAACCAGCTTTTCAAGCACACAGCCTATTTTCAACTTCCTCTCGTTAATATTATTAATTCATTCCACCGCAGTGACTGACTATGATATAGAAAGATATATTACATTAGTGCTCTAATCTTTATATAATACATAATTAAGAGTTCCAGGTAGGCAATCAAACTATGTACGCAATCATGTTTGATATTTCTATACACTTTCTTTTGAAAAATGATAATATTATTAATTGGGGATGGGTTATCCTTCCTAGTTAGATCATATTAATAATATTAAAGGCCCCGACCACAAAGTTTCGGCTCGTTGTTCATGCAATTCTTGTAACTCAAATCTAGGGACATTTTTCATTAAAAAAAAAGTCTAGGGGTATTGATTAATTAAGTTGGGTTGCCAAACACAACATGACCCGTTGAAACCCCTGTGTGCCAACAACGGTACCACCAAGGCACAATCTATTAGTTTGTTTAACGTTATTTGTTTTATCATGTTACTAAAAATTATTTCAATTTAACTCTTGATCAGACCTACTTGCTTTAAAATATTTATAATCATATACAAAATATATAAAAATTGCCTAGATCCACTCACAGGTGCATTAAAATATTATAATAATGAGTTATTTACGTTCACGAGCACAATTAAAATATTGACTTCTATGCGAATGATTCTAGCTCTTTGCATCCATGCCAAGGATTTTTTAAATATTTTGCATTTACGAACAAATAAAAATTAATTTTAAATATTTCTTACATAAAAAAAGATTCATTTTTTATTTCGTAATAGAAGATTATGTATTTATAATTTTTTATTTTTCGGATTTTGCAAATTCTCATAATAGATATAAGTAAAATTAATTTTCGTAATAAAAGATGATGGATCCTAAAACATTGATATGAATGCAAAATATTTTAAAAATTATCGGCATAAATGCAATAGCAGGATGTAGATATTTTACTTTTGAGTCAACATTCATGCAAATAATCCAATAATAATTTATAGAAGCGTTTACCATGAAACAGAAGCGTTTATCTTCATGTAAAGAATGTTAAGGATTGACTGTATACACGAGGGTGCATGCAGCCTCAATGCACTTAGGTTCATTTCACCCATTCTGTAGCACTTTTTTTGAAAAACTTTTTTATACAATTATTAATCTAGATATATTTAATATTTATATCAATTTTACCATTTTTGAATAATTTTAGATATTCGTTTTTTATTTTCAAAAATCAATTGCATTTTCGTAATTAATAAATTATGAAAATGTCACTAATTTTAAAAAATCAAAAACAAATATCTAAAAGTCTCTAAAAATGTAAAAATCAAAACATATATTAAATACACCTAGATTAACAATTATATAAAAAATTTAAAAAAAATTAAAAAATAAGTTTTTGCACCCAAGTGCACTGTATTACATCCAAGAATGTTTTAGATAGTATGGATTAACAACTTCAACATAGATATATAATTTAAATAATTTTGTTATATTAATTTTATACTTTTAATCATTTTATGAAATGGGCACAACAAATATGTAATTTAGATAAACCTTGGTTTCCTAGTCAAATAAATAATTTTAAATACAATTAATGAAGTTGATTTCATATCATTATCAAGATAAGTCTAACATGTCACATTGTTTAACATCATTTATTTTATCATACTATAAAAAATAAAGAATGTAGGTGGGTAGAAAAACACTTAGATCATTCTCATATGCATTAAAATATTATAATCATTTATAAAACCATTTATCATATTAGAAGAATGTGGTATATAACCACTGTGTGTTACTAGTGGGGCAAGTCCCAAGACATTTCTTTGAATTAAAATTTTTTTCTTAAACAAATTTTATGTATAGACATTTATTAGATGGGAATTTTACTCATGCGAATTTATTAGATTAGGGCCTGCACATCTTTGATATGCATGAAAATCAATTTCCAACCCAAACAAATAATTCTAAAAGGATTCAACATAATCATCAAGGTGGTTCATAGCGATGTAACCCAACACCAGTGAAACCCACCTATAGAGAGAGATATTCAGTTGCAGCACAACTGCACCATAATAGCAGCCTAGTTGCGCCAAAATGAGTCTTGCATGATTATAAAATTATAATCATTCATTGTATTTAGAATAATGTATTATACTATCATACCAATTTTCATCCCAATTGAATATATGTATAAACCCATCTGAAAATAGTACAAATTCAACGTAATAAAATAATCTGATATAAATAATAACTTTAAAGTGGTTTTCCAACATGTAAATCATTTCCTATAAAATTTATATATGAATAAATGATTGTACAAAATTTCATTACATTATAATATATGTAGGGCATATTTTTGGGCAAGTATTTCCAACTTTTAAATCTCTCTTGCTACTTCAATGAATGTAAGAAGTTGTAGCCAAACCTTACCAACTTCTAAATAGGCTTTATTATATCACCATCAGTGAAACTATTGAATTGGCAGGATTAATGGTAGAACCAGTGGAAATTTATATTCGATGAAAATTTTTTTGAATTAATAGAAAATGATATGATGTTATATGACAGGGGTAAGAAAATAAAATTAAAACAAATAAGTTAGTTTTAATTAAAAAGTAGGATAAGTATATAAGAAGATGTGAAAAGATGAAGTAATGGTAGAAAGTGAAAAGTTTTATAATAAAAACTTTTAGTTAGAAAAGTTTTATGGTATCCCAAACACCTCCAAATTCTAAAGGCCGTCTCTTTTTTGAAAACACAAAAAGCAAAAAAAAATAAAAAAAATAAAAAAAAATAGTGTACCATGCCCTTTTTATTCTCAAAAATAAAAAATACTAAAAAATTCAAAAAATTAACAAATTCAACTGTGGTGTAACCTAAGTGGGGTACACACTTCCGTAAAAAAATTTTAAAAATTAAAAAACATAGTTTTTTTGGCCGTTTGTAAATTGGCCAATTTATGAGCAGCTGTATACCATGGCACGAAAAATACAAACATGTTTCAATTATCAGAGGTTTCAGCTTTCCCCCTCTTATGTGATTCTCTCCAAATGCCTCCCATGAATCGATTTCACCAGAAAAATGACACCTTTTGAATTTTCTTATCGCAAGCACCGACTGGAGTACCCTGTTTTATGATCTTTCTGCTTCTGAGAATGGATAGGCCAGAACTGAAAGTAGTAAGAAGAAGACGTAGAATGGAACAGCTTTAATGCAAACAAAATGAAATTGCTTTTCAGCAATGGACAAAACAGTGCATTAGATGCTAATGCATACGCAATTTGGAGGCCAATTATCAGAAGAAAAGAAAATTTATATTTCATCTTCAACCTTAAAAAGAAAAATCCACTCATTTTTGCTTCAACATTAATCATCAAGAAAATTCATAACAATGCTGGATCAGGTAAGAGTAAGCAAGAATCAAGCTTACTGTTTAAGCAAAATCCACAATTAATCAGACACGCCTTGACAATCGCACTGTTGAACGTAACAGGAAGAGAGACTGTTGATAAGCAGCCGAACATTTCGTGCATCCAATTTGCATGTGAAGCCAATGGCAAAAGATGATGCTGGACATCTCAATAGGATGTGCATTTAGTAATTAGTAGACTGCCAGAATGATATCAGGCATAGACTTACCCCACTCGTGACTTTAGATTCAGTAGATTTAAAACTCCTTGACAGTGTAGTACTGTTGTCCCACAAAAACAAAAAAGATTATGTTACTGTTTGGTGTCAGGCCGCAAATAAGCTCAAATGCCATGATTAAAGAAATCAGGTATCAAGGTAATACAAGATAATATAAATGAAAGAGAAAGTGATAGAAAAGGAGAACGTGGACTCTGCAAGTCATGATCTGTCATAAGAAGTATCTTTGTAAGCCAATCTTCAGAAAGTTATAGAATCCAGATCAAATGTGATCCATTCTGTCACTGAAATATTTTGATGCATTTCCAAAAAAATATCATGCCTCAAAATAAGTTTGGAACATATCCAGCTGATTTCAATTGCAAACCTAGGCCATCAACAGCATCATAGATATCATCAGATTGTGGGTGAGACACATCTCCAACAAGGAATTTATGTACCCTATGATCAACTTCAATCCAACTGTAAGCAGCTGTTTTTTGCACACTTTTTTCCTTCATCAGGACCCTTGTTCTCCGAGACTCCTCCCATCTACCCACATCAGCATACATATTGGAAAGGAGGACATAATTACCAGAATTGTCAGGCTCTAATATAAGCAATTTATCAACTGCCCGTTCTGCAAGTTCCAGATTGGAATGAATTCGACAGGCACTCAGCAAGGTACCCCATATAACAACATTAGGTTCCACTTCCATCTTACGGATGAAATCATATGCCTCAACTAGACAACCTGATCTGCAGTACAAATCAATAATGCAAGCATAATGTTCAATCTTTGGTATTATTTTGTCATCTGATCTCATGCTTTCAAAGAATTCACATCCCAATTCAACAAGTCCTGAATGCGTACATGCTGTTAATAAAGCAACGAATGTTATGTCATTGGGTTTTACATTTGTTTCCTTCATCTTAGCAAAAAGATCAATTGCATCCATTGCAAACCCATTAAGAGCTAGCCCCCCTATCATTGAGTTCCAAGAAACGACATCCCTCTTGGGCATCTGATCAAAGATTTGGCGAGCTCTCCAAATATTTCCACACTTTGCATACATGTCCAGAAGAGCAGAACCAATGTAGACATTTAACCCCAAGCCTTGACTCTCAACATAGTTGCCTATGTGCTGGCCAGTTTCCACCGAACCCAACTGACCACAAGCAGACAAGATACTAACAAGTGTGATGTCATTAGGCTTGATTTTTTCCAATTGCATTTGTTCAAAGAGTTCTAAAGCCTCATTTGGCCTCCCATTTTGAGCATAACCAGCAATCATGGCACTCCATGCAACAACATCTCTTCCTACCATTTGATTAAACTCCTGGCGTGCATCATCGACAGCACCGCATTTCACATACATTTCCAGTGTTGCAGTTGATACAATCAAATTTCTACACAAGTTATGATCATCAATGAATTTCTTAACCTTCATTCCCAGTTCCAAATCACCCAATCTGGCACATACAGATAGAACAGTCACGAGAGTGAACTCATTAGGCTGGCCACCCTCAACTTGCATTCGTTCAAACAATCTCAAAGCTTCCATCAAATCTCCATTATGTGCATAGCAGGAAATCATTGAATTCCATGAAACAATTGTTCGAATAGGCATTTCATCAAAGAGCAAACGTGCCTCTGAAACACGTCCCGCTTTTGAGAACCCAGAAATCAAACAGTTGTATGCAACTGGATCCTTGACAAAAACCTCAACAAAGACACGTTTTGCAGAATCCAAATCGCCAATTTTCGCATAAAAATCAATTAATCCAGTCTGAATAAAGATATTGGAAACGAACCCATAACGTACAGCAAGAGAATGCAGTTGCATTCCTTCTGCAACTCTAGGTGACAAAGCACAGGCTTTGAGAACGGGAGGAACTGCAAAATACACGATTTTTGTTTCCGTATGGTGCATCAGAAACAATATTTCAATAGCTTCCTTATTCAAAGATAATCGGGAATAGGCGGATATGAGGGAACTGTACAGGTTTTGATCTGGGTAAGGTATTGCGTCGAACACCCTGCGTGCATAGTCTATGAATGAAAGATTCAAAAGCTTCCTCACGAACAATCCAGAGAGATTGAGGTTTTGGATAAGGATGAGAGCGTGGATTTGCTTGAGCTGTCTGAGATGGACAGCAGATTGAAGTACATCGACGAGATACTGAAACATCAAAGGACAGTAAAAGGGGAAGTCGACGAACGAAATTCTTCATGAAGATACTTTGAAAGACGTCTACTAGCCGTTGCCAGGTCCTGAATCAGAACAGTTGACTGAGATAAAGCCCCAGCAATATTAGCCGTTGCCAGGTTTAACCACAACAGTCAGGTTGAGATAAAGCCCCATAAACAGCAATGTTGTTAGAACCGAACCAGACCGGCCGGTCAGTTCGACCTGAAACCGGTCTAGTTTTCCAGTTCATTATCCTGCGATTCGGTTCATTTATATAAAACCGTGCAAACCGGCCGTCGAACCGGATTCGCCCAATCGGACGGTCGGATGTAATATATACTTTAAAAAAAAATCAAAAATGAACAAAGTTACGAAACCCGCTCGCCCTCTCTCATTTGCCCCTTCACGAAAGTTATGAAACCCTAGCCCGCCGTCCTCGACTCCGTGCAACACCGGCCGCTGTCTTGCCTCGCCATGCGTGCCACTCGTCATCTCACCATCTCCCTAGTCACTAGCTGCTGCTTGCCGTCTCGCTGGTAGCTGCTCGCAGTCACAATGTTCTTCTTCCAACATTAACGGCCCCTCTAATCGTTATCCGGGACAGTAATGTATCTTCATCCACAAGCAATTTTTAATTTCTGGAATTGTCGATGACAATTTTGTTTTTAATCATTTCTGCACCTTTAATCCGTTCTTATCAGTGGCTTTGTGGAGCTTTTCACCTGCCCTCGTCTCTGCATGTTTTGTACTTATATTGTGATTCTTAAAATCTAACATATATATTTAGGATTTATGAAAATATAATTTTATGAATACATTTATTTAAAATTTAAAAATAATTTAATATTTATGACATCATAAATGTGTCATGTTGACTTAACCGGTTGGAACCGGTTTGCTTAACCGATCGAACCGGTTCGAACCAGACTAGTTTCTTTATCGGTTCAATCACTGTTTCGGTTTTGACAACACTAATAAATTGATGGGTTTAATTCAACGACACTAGTCTCACCCTTTCATTCCCCGGAAACCTCTCCCTTCTCCATGCTGGCCCACCTTGGTTAAATTGAATTTAGACTTATTTGTTAGGATAAAAATTAGGGGTGAGAATTGAATCTTGTCGAACCCGTGGCCCTGACTCAATTTAACATAAAGATATGTTAAAAATTTTTACCCAAACTTAAAAATAATATCCTAATGAGTCAACTGTCTCGACCCAAAGAATTTCTACCCACCCGCGTATTATTTTATTACAAATTACAAGCGTATGTTATATTTTATTCTTATTTTCTTTCAAATTCCACACATTATTTATGATTGACTATATCAATATTGTAAGAATTAATGGGCATCTGCGTACACGCATAATTATAGTGTTCCTAGTTTTTGGAAGCATCCGTAGAAAACGCTATTATTTTAAAAAATATTGATGAGGTATGTTTTATAAACCTATTTTAATAAAATTCCACTATATTTACCCATATTTTGTTTTAATAATAATATTTGCTTCTATTAATTAGTAAACATTTAAATCTAGCAAAGATGTTCTTCTATATTTGATAAGTATATAAATTTTTAAAATTATCTTATTTAACATACTTTTTTTTTTACCCATCTGTCCTGCATATGATCTACTCTATTCAAGTTTATTCTGAGATGTACCTAAGAAAGATGAAGGTCAAACTAAACTTGATCCGACACCGTATAAAAAAATAAAGTCAAATATAATCTTAAAAAGGTAGAGTCGGTGTTGAGAAAATCTTAGCTTGTACAACTGGCCCTAATTCTTACTTCTAATAGAAATCAAATTTCATTCCAAAGATTTAAATTAGTACGTGATAAAAAAAATTTGTGTGGTTGTGTTGAGAATGTTGCTAAGAATAGTTAAAATTATATTTAAATTGTAAAAAGTTATTCGAAAAATAAGAAATTATGAAAAGTTAGATGAAAAATTTTAAACATATGTTGTTAAATATAATATTTCATCCCATCTTCATCATCAGCAAATAAGGGTATAAGTAAGAGCAGCAAAATAAGAATGTAGAAAATGTTTAAAAAGTAAGATAATTATGTGATATAATAGAAGTAATAATTAAAAACAAAAGAAATAAAATTCAATAGATAAAATAATTATATACAAATGATAAATAATAATTCAACACAAAGATAATAATTAAAAAGTATGATAATTAGATAATTACTATATAAAATGTGTAAAAATGTAAGTATTTTTTACTTTTGCATGTAATGAAAGGAACCGTAAAGTAAGCCCTAGTGGCAACATCAGCCGTATCATGTGCCACAGGTTTGTTGTTTAGGGTGTGTTTAGTAATTAATAAAAAAATATCAAGTTAAAACTTTTTAAGGTGTGTTTGGGAATGGATAAAACTTTTGGGGTGTGTTTGGCAATTAACAAAAAATGTCAAGTCAATCTAAAACTTTTCACTTTCCACAACTATCATATTTTTTAATTATTTTTTCACATTTTCCTATATAACCACCCTACTTTTCAATCATTTCTACACAATTATCCACACAACTAACCTATCTATTTTAACTTTATCCTCTTTACTACTCATTATTACCCCTATCATATCACATCATTTGACAACTTTTACTCTCCAAAACTTTTCATCAAAAGTTTTATTCATTACCAAACACACCATTGATGAAAAATTGTAGAGAGTAGAAGTTGTCAAATGATGTAATATGATAGGGTTAATGATGAGGAATAAATAGGATAAAGTTGAAATAGATAGGTTAGTTGTGTTGGTAGTTGTGTAGAAATGATTAAAAAGTAGGATAGTTGTATAGAAAAATATGAAGAAATGATTAAAAATAGGGTAATTATGGAGAATGAAAAGTTTTAAATTGAAAAGTTTTAACCTGACAACTTTTACTTATTACCAAACACACCCTTAATCCAAAACTTTTCACTCTCTACAACTATCATACTTTTTAATCATTTTTTCACATTTTCTTATACAACTACCCTACTTTTCAATCATTTTTACACAACTATCCACACAACTAACCTATCTATTTTAACTTTATTCTCTTTACTACTCATCATTCATATCACATCATTTGACAACTTTTACTCTCCAAAATTTTTCATCAAAAGTTTTATTCATTCTCAAACACACTCTTAATTCCATCTGTACGTAGGTATATGTTTGTCTTTTTTTACAGTTTAGTCCTTTTTTAACGTGGGTTTTATAATTTTCCTCGGTTGTGAGGGTTTAGGAAAAAATTTTACTCCGTAATGTAAATGTATGAATATATTTTATTGTAATATCAAGATTTCAAAATATATATAGAAATATCAAAAAATAGTAAGTAACAGTAAAGTACAAAACTATGGCGATAGAATTGCTTGATGGATATACGACTTGCAAAAGGTTTTAATTCAACGTTTATGCTTGCCGAAACATTATTTACATGTCAGTGGAGCATTCTTTAAATCACTATATGAGAAATACTTCTACACTATTGAACTATAAAATATTTCAATGTTCTTGTTGTTCCCTTATGTTAGCCCCACTATAGTAATTAAATAAAATCCAGTCTGCACCTAAAATTATTTATTTAACTAAGAAGCAAAGTCTCATCCAAATAAAATATTTATGTTGACCATATTTCATAAAAGTGAAAAAATACCAACGTAATAAATTTATTTAATTTACATATTTATTTTGAATCTATTAAATCCACGCTATATTAAACCCAAACATTATTCAGATAAATAAATAAATGATATTATGAAATATTGTAACATTTTATTAAATATATACATTAATAAATTAAGTAATTTTAAAATTATAAATATAATTATAAATATTTTAGAGCAGATATGATCGCTCAAAACTTTAATTTAAATGACTTTCATATCATAAATTCATAATAAAAATAAATAATTTTAAATAAAATGAGTGGATTGTAATCATCATATAAACAAAGACTTTGTAACCACTGCGCGCTTATCATGGGGTGAAGAATATCTTATTTATGGATGGGGCTTTTGCAAAATAGAGCTTGTTGCTTTTCTGAAGTATCCATTTGATCCTTCAGTTTGGAAATTGGCAGAATAGGCCTTACGAGTTTAAAAAAGCGTGCAAAAAATAAACCTATTGTTATTGAATAGACCCTCAGACATTCAGAACCGAGATTTATATTGCAACATTCTGATATATATGGACAGCAATCCTATGCTCCCGGGAGCGTGCAGTGCTGCATGCTCCCGGGAGCATACACCTATTTTTTTTTATTTTTTGTTCAAAATTTTTTCATGAAATTGTTAAACTAAGTGTATTTAACGTATATATCAATTTTTACTATTTTTGGAGATTTTTAGATATTTATTTCGGATTTTTAAAAATCTGTGGCATTTTAGTAATTTAAAATTACCTAAAATGCCACTGATTTTCAAAAATAAAAAATAAATATCTAAAATACCCCAAAAATGGTAAAAATTTATACACATATTAAATACATATACATTAACACTACTGTAAAAAAATTAAAAAAAAAAAAAAAATAGGTGTATGCTCCCGGGAGCGTGCAGCACTGCACGCTCCCGGGAGCATAGGATTGCTGTCCGATATATATAGAGCATACTTTGCAAGTTCTAGAACCACAAAGTATAATTTGTAATTAGACAAAATACGAAACCGTTTTACCAAAAGCCCATTATTTTGTACAGCGATCGTGCAGGGAGGTGACTTGTTGCACCCTAGTGCACTTAACCACGGTGTATCTAGTTGTATTTAATTTATTTTTAAATTTTTTTGAAATTTTTTTCTATAAAAGTGTTAATCTAAGTGTATTTAACAAATATATCAATTTTTACCATTTTTCGAGATTTTTAGATATTTTAGTAGATTTTAAAAAATTGGTAGCATTTTTAGTAATTTTAAAGTACTGAAAATGTCATTGATTTTTAAAATTCAAAAAAGATTCTAAAATATCCAAAAATAGTAAAAATTAATACATATGTTAAATATACTTAGATTAAAGTTGTATAAAAAAATTTCAAAAAAAATAAAAATAGGTTAAATACACCTTGGTGTACCCAGCCTAAGCGTGCCCGGGCGCATACAAATATGTCCCCATCATCCAAGCTACATTTATAGGTGTGCATGTTCATTTGAAGTAGATTGGTTTTCCCATTAAAACCATTAATTTTGACCACCAGGGGGCCATCTGGTGGTAAGCCACTGTCCAACTATGCTGCCGGTCGTGGTTTCAAATGGCAGCTGGTGTATTTTGTTCTCATTTATTGTTTGGGAGCCGTGTCTCCTTGCTTCTTAGGCGGAGCCATGTCTCCAAATTTCTAGATTTGAGCATATTATTTCTTTTAATTTGTAAGAATGTCTTAAAAGCTTCATATGTGGAAATATGACAATAAAAAAACTATTAATTTCTTTTAGTAATTTAAATTTTTTTTCCTATCCAATTTACAAATAAGTTTAAGAGTTTTTGAAAATAAAACTCGGTAAACCTGCACAATTGTGTTTTTTGCAAGTGTTTTTGCGTTTTTCAAAATAGAACTGGTAGATTTTGAACTTTGCCAAAATAACCCTTCCATACATGTGACTTTTAACTAAATGGATTCGAAACACCTTTTATAAGCCGTTTTAAGGGCACTCTTAATTATTTTTGAATAATATGTAATACTTTTATGTTTCTTTGTTAGTTGTTTTATTCTATTTTTGGAACTACGTATTTAGAACTCTATTGTATTTTTTCTAACCATGCATTACATGTATTTTTATATTTACGGTGTATTTGAAAAGTGTTAAAATTTTTTATAAAAATTTTTGGCCTAAAAGTTTTTAAATTGAGAGAAAATGATATGATATGATAGAGACAATGATGACGACTAAAGAAAATAAAGTTAAAATAGATACGTTAGTTATATGCGTAGTTGTATAGAAATGATTGAAAAATATAGTAGTTTGTACAGAAAATTTGAAGAAATAATTAAAAAATATTATAGTTGTAAAGAATAAAAAGTTTTAGTTGAAAATTTTTCATCTTTTAACAACCACACCTTTAATGTTGCAAAAATGAATGCTCCACTAGCTCACTAAAGTTTTACACTTTATTCGTGCACTAGCTCCCCTAGCTCCACTAGCTCAGGTAAAGTGTTGTTCCTTGCATTCTACACTAGCTCACTAAAGTGCGATTACTAATATTCAGTTTTTATTCGTGCAATCAGGTAAATTAAGTACAAAATGAATGCAAGGAATCAAAGATTTGAATGCAAGAAAGAAAATTCATCCAAGATAGAGATTACAAAGGACACAATGCAGCAAAAACAGATATCAAAACAAGTTAAAATGTGTAGAAAGAGTTTCGACATAGTTTAAAATGTGTTGGGCGAAGAACTCAATGAAAAATGGAGCAAAAACTCCATCTACAAGGAGGAACACGATTTGAACTGTGTTTCCCTTGGGGGACACAGTTAAACTATGTCCCACTCAGAATTAGCTTTGGTACATTGATTTTTTTACAGTTTTGTGTAACTTTTATGAAGAAACTATTTAAGCACCAATAACATACAAGTTGGGGAATCTTTTGGATCTTTTTTTAGCAAGTTTTAGAGATTAGGGTTGAAAAAAGTGAGGAGCTAAGAAGAGAAAAACAAGAGATAAGTTGGTGTGAGAAATTCAAGATACCATTGAAAACTCAAATAGTAAGTTTTCAATTTCTTATTCGTTTGGAGGTGTTTGGAAAATTTTAAAATTTTTTAAAATAAAATTTTTTAAAATAAAATTTTTTAAAATAAATTTTTTTGTTTTTCACGATATCATATTTTTAATCATTTTTTCACATTTTCTTATTCAGTTATTCTACTTTTCAATTATTTCTACACAATTACTCATACAACTAACCTATCCGTTTTAACTTTATTTTTTTTTCTTCCTCATCATTATCCCTATCATATCATATAATTTTCTATCAATTTAAAAACTTTTATACCAAAAAGTTTTCATCAAAAATTTTATCACTTTCCAAATACACATTTGATTTTAATTGTCTTAATTTATGACGGATGCTTGCAATGATATTGTTTTAATATGAGAATTGATCCAATCTATGTTCAACTAAACCTCTTATCTAGGATTTAGGAAGCATGTGCTAATATAAGTGGATGACATGATCTTACTTATTTAAGAAAAAATAGTTTGATTTATTTAGTATTTTGTGGTTTTAATGTCTACTTAGTGTATGAATCCATATTTTGGCATGATTTATATATATATTAAATAAAGGAACCAAAAGGCGAAAGTCCAATACAAGAAAATTAAAATATTTGTTCTCAAAAATAAGCAAAACACTTTAGAGGAATTTTATGAATTGCGCAGAACTTAATGAATTCTGATTAACATAATCCCATGAAAAAGGTGGTTATGAAGACTAGGATAGCTAATCTAAGACCCTAAAGATAAGTGCTTTAATTGTTCCAATAGACATCAATTTTATTTTCATAAAGCAAAAATTGTAAATGTATTCCAATAGTAAAAAAATACACATTCAGTCAATAAACAAACCAATTAGACAAAAAATCACAGCAAAAATTCGAAAAAACTCCCTTTTACAGAGATCGCACGTTTTAACCTTCACTAGTGATAAGACGATGGGGGAGGAGAAATCTGGAAATACTTCACGCCGGCAGAAAACAAGAAAAACGTAACCCATAAAGGCATTACGAAAAAAATGGCCCCATAAAAATTAATTTTTGATAGCTACACACCGACAAACTCGATGGCGTTGAATACGGAGACGACAATCGAAGATATAACTTACTACGCGAGACGGTGAGATGCGCGATATTGTGTTGATAGCGTCCATCCCTACTTTCTTCTCCGACGATTTCTGCTGATTTCATGTAAGTTTTAAGATATTGATGATTGTTATGAAATTTAATTTATTTATTGTATTTAATATCACTTATTTAGCTAGAAGATTAAGTTTAATTTAAATTAAGTATGTGCATGATATTGTGTTGATAACATTTATCCCTATTTTCTTCTTTGACGATTTCTGCTAATTCCGGTAATCTTCTTAAGTTTTAAGATATTGATGATTGATATAAAATTTAATTTATTTATTATATTTAATGTCACTTATTTAGCTGGATGATCAAGTTTAATCCAAATTAAGTATGTACGCGAGTCACATCTGCTAAAAAAAATATACATTCATATATAAATATGAAAAATATTTAGATTCATTTATACATATATTAAAATAAAATAATATTTTATAAAAATATTTATTCATACAATAGCGATATTTCAGATTGTTTAAATATTAAAAATATTACTTTAAAATTAATATTTTAATATTAAATTATTTTATTATATTGATTTTATATCTTTATAGACAAAACTCGTATACAGTAATATTAGAACAGTAAAAAAGTTTTTATGATTATATAACTAATATTACATATAATGGATGAAACGGATTTTTTTATTAATTCTTAGATGATAAAAATAAAAAATTATTTAATAAACATTTTATAGAAGCAGGTCCGTGTGAACGCCACGAAATATCGTCCATAACATTCGGAATTTGAATTTGACTAGTAAACATGGCTATAATCTGCAACTTCGCTGTAGTTTCTGGCTTGCGGCTCGACGGAGATGGTCAACGACAAAGTGACAAACTACAGTCTCGAACCCAAAAATATTTTGTTCAAAATGACAAATATATCCTTGTGAACTTGACAAAACTGCCCTTTAACGCGTGAAATCGTGAATGTGGAAGGAAAGGAGTGCAATGATTGTTTGAAAGTGGCATTACGTGATGACTGGCATTATAATCATGCAACTGGTTGGCTAATATTTTAAACATTTTTTATTAAACCCAAATTATCATATTAAATGGGTTGCATATAAAACTTTTATATAAATGTAATGATCCAATACAAATATGCGCAGAGCTTCAATAAATTGAGGTGTTCTTAGCCTCTTTTATGTTTTGTTTTTCTTTTCATTTTATGCTGGCCGAAATGTAATTTTTGTATTATTTTAAAAATAATAATTTACGTCTCAAAATTATTGTTGAATTTTGAAATTATGGGTGCAAAACAATTTGATTTTTGAAATTATAGAAATATAAACAGCAATTCAGAAAGGTAAATTCTGGATTATAAACTAAATACATGTGGGTTACATACATAAAAATTAGAAAAAAAAACCTCAAAACACATATCTGTATTGGTGTTCGGTATAAATACTTATATATATGAGACTTGGTACACATATACTATTGAATTATTACCTTTTATAACTTTTGTTTTCAAAGTCTATGGGTCATACATTATCTCATATATGGTCTTGAATTTTTAAAAGATACAAACCATCAAGAAATTTTTGGAATTAAAGAATAAAGTATATTTTGTAAATATCATTAATAAATTGTATTTAAAAAAAAGTTTTCCATTTCAATGGAATGGCTCCAATTGTTATTACAAAATTTTAAATTTTGACAACTGAAATTTTTTTGCAAAAGGATAAAATTAAATTTAGTACCGCTTGGTTGATCTGGGGCATTTGGCACTGACACTCTAGTCGAGGTTCAATGGCGTTTGGCAGCAACACTGGCTGAGGTCTAATCCTTTGTAAGCCCTCCGGGGCATGCGAGGAGTTTTGGTCTCCTCTTAAACGATATAAGTTGATATAAAAAGGATTTGTATAAATTTATAGGCTCAATCTGCTATATAAGATGGAAAAAATATGGAACATTGTAAATAAAAGATTTCAATTGAAACAATCTAAAAAATTTAGTTGACAATAGTTTATATTTATATAGAAGCTATGACTCTTATTTTCCATATTTTCACTCTTGAAGTTAAAATATTGAAAAATATGTACGCGAGTTGAGTTATAAATGAAAAATCAAAAAAAGTATCCAATCAAAGTAATCTTTCACACTATTATTCCATACATAATGGTTTAAATTTTAGAATTCTATTTTTGAAATATAAAAAAGTAATCCGTTGTAGTTTTTAAAAAACCACACTCGGTTTTATAAGGTAATGGATTATGATTCTGTTAGCCTCGCTGGTAGGTTTGTTAAAAAAATTTAATTTTGATAAAAATATTAACCCAAATGTGTTTAATTTACATGCAAACTTTCATGAATTTTAGATATTTATATCTATTTTTAATTTCAAAAATCAACTGTTTGGGAGGTATTTAATTAATTTTAACCCCAAAACTGTTAATTTTGAAATTCGTAAAAATACGTATTATAATAAAAAAAAGTTGTAAAATTATGCACATGAATTAAATACACTGAGCCTCATATTTTTATGTTTTATGAAAAAAAAATTATATATTAGTATGCCCAGGCCAGATCATAACCCTTTAAAGTAAACAATTATTTTTTAAATATAGGACCAATAGGGTGCATGAGACCATCCCATACCATCGGTTGCATATGACCGTATCTCGTTCAAACCGTGTCCTTTATTTCGTCGCGGAATCCCTTGCCTTTGCGGAGAAGCAAGCGATGAAAGGGGTTTGGATTTTGGAAGTTGGAAGTTGGAAGTTGGAAGACGCTCCTGTTCCAACCCGGATTCTCGTCCGCATTGTAAAATAATGAAAGGGTATTTGCAAATGGCCCCTCAACATTTTTCTCATTCTGCACTTTAATCATCTATATTTCACGTTATAGGTAGACAACTCGTAGACCTCCACTTTTGAAGCTTATTTGCCAAACCCTCACTTGCATTTAGATCTCCCGAGTCCTGACGAACGTTCAGTGGAAAAAATTTTCCTCTCACGAGGACTTTTTTGCAATTTATTTTCGATTATGATCTTATTAGCCCAAGTTAACAAGCACAGGTGTATACATTTTTATTTTTAAGGAAAATGTGAGATAGAGTGTATTTAATTCATATATTAAAATTCACAATTTTTAGATATGTAAAATATATTTAACTAAGTGGCCAGATCCGCTATGACTGGATGCATTGCAACAAAATAATATTTCTTATTTTATAGATTTTTTTACATGTGTCAGTTCTATCTGGATCTTCTAAATATAAAATTTGATCATTTTTGAATTTATTTAATATTATATATATATATATGAAAATAAAAAGTAAATACCTGAGCAATTTAAAAATCACTAAATTTAGCAAGGTAAAATATATAAATAAAGACTGCATATATATAAAAAATAAAAAATATATATTATTTTCAACCGGACGCATTGCCGGCAATGTGGCAAACCCCACAAGATTTAAGTAATTTTCACACCAAAAACGGTGGACTTTGTAAATTTCTAAAAATTGTAAGTTTTAATATATAAATTAAATACACTTGCACTCTTATAGTCACGAAGAAGTAAAAAATAAAAAAACTACGTGCTCACACCAACATGATATAACTTTGTTTTTTCCGTTATAGCTAATGATTTTGCAATTTCACCCTCATCTATGAACACTACTAGCGCGAGTCAGAACCGAGTACACTGCCGCAATCTGACCACGGATTACAAAACTCGCCATTTTTTAACTTGGCTCTACCCGCTTGAAAAGGCCCCGCGTAAATATAAGTAGAGAACTCCGCCTCTCGTCTCGGACTGCAGAGCCAGAGAGAGAGGATGGAGTTGCAGCGCGGAATTCCTCTGCTTAGGCAGCAGTTCAAAGCTCTGCTGAAGAAGAACCTCCTCCTCTCATGGCGCTCCAAGAGATCCACCTTCCTGCATCTCTTCTCCTCTATCTTCTTCATCTTCCTCATCTTCTGCATCGACAGAGCTATCAAGGCGCGCTTCTCCTCCACCTCCTCTTACAAAAACGTTTTCGATCCCCAGCCCTTGGTCTCCCCTCCCATCCCTCCCTGCGAAGACAAGTTCTTCGTCCGCCTTCCCTGCTTCGACTTCGTCTGGAGCGGCAACGCCAGCGCCACCGTCCAGACCATCGTTCGCCGCATCATGGCAAATAATCCTGGCCGTTCCATCCCCGACGGCAAGGTTAGGACTTAAATTTATGATTTTGCAGGCAGAATATGTTGACTTGGGGGATCAGTAGAGATATCTGCTAGTTTGATGTCATTTTAGTGAAATTGCCGATGGTTCATTTGCAGACGCATTTTAGCTCTAGCACGAGAATTTTGTTCAGCGGCTTATCTCTACTCTCTGATCTCGGATGCTGGATTTGGACCGCTATATTTTGGTTTCCGTTTGATTATCACCTTGAATTGAATATTTTGCTCAATTCTATTATTCTTTTTTTCTTTCTTTTATGCTTTGTTCTCTCTAATTTGGATAATATATCCATATTCCCCACTGCCGCTACGACACTAGTCACACTACGATGTTGTAAATGGTGATGAACTTTGACGAAACGCCAAGTATATGAAATCCCGTATGTACATTTGTGGCAACTACACACCGTCGCCATATGCTTTTCGTATGCGTGAAATTGTCACTCTTGGCCATCTGAATGCTGTATTGCGTTGTGGATTAGTTGCATTGACCATCTGAATGCTGGATTGCGCTGTGGATTAGTTACAGTCTGAAAGTCATTCCGTTTATGTCAATTGCAATTGCTTTTGAAACGATGATTAATAGATGGAAAGCCTGCATTCCCCTCATTTATTTGAGTGAATCCAGGCAGTGAAGATTCCCTTGTTCGTGTCATTAAAGTCCTTTCTCTTGCCATGGATGCAGCATATCAAAAGAATATTCATGATCATCCAAATGATGACATATTCATTCATGGAAAATGAGGTTATAAGATTATGGGGTTTTCTACGTTTCATTTTATTTTTTTGGTTTCGGGGATCAGCCTCTGTTATCTCATTGTGCCAATGCACGGCTTTCTTTTTTAATTTTATCAGGATTTCACCCCATGTTCAAGCCATCATCTTTCCCCTGAATTTGTTCTTTGCTCACTTCAAATAATGATGGGTGTCTTTGGTGGGAATTTATCTTAAGATTCTGATGTGCTTCTTGGCGTTTGCAGGTCATGTCGTTTGGCACACCTAGTGAAGTAGACGCCTGGCTAGAAAGTGATCCCCTGCGATGCCCTGGAGCTCTGCATTTTGTAGAGAGAAATTCAACTGTCATAAGCTATGGAATTCAAACTAACTCAACTCCTATTGCGAGGCGAGGACATTATGAGGATCCAACCTTTAAATTTCAAATTCCACTACAGGTTGCTGCTGAGCGTGAAATTGCCAGGTCTCTGATTGGAGGTATATAGTCCATTCAATTATAACAGGAAGCTTTGTCACTTCTCAGAACAATCTGCAAGTGCTCATGGATGATGAATCTTGAACGATCGACTGATTTTCTTCAAAAACTGGAATGAATTTAACAACTTTATTGCTGACCAATATCATTGGATGAAAAGTTGGTAACTGATTAGATTATCATTATCTCAAAATTAGAAAGGATTTTCTAGTTCATGTCTTATCTAATTGATTGACTAAATGCTCATGCAAGTGCCAACAAGTATAGACGATGCCCTATGTTTTCTGATTGCAAACAAATAGAAATTTAATTGTCGTTAATGGTATAAAACATAGCCACTGGTTACATCATCATAGTCATGCATTATAGAGACTGCTTAGCAACAGGCAGTGTAAGTAATGTTCCCATGATTCAAATGATTAAGATTGGTAAGGAAACGCACTAGGGTTTTTCTCTACACGAAGCAAGAAAACGCAAATCTTTTACCCAATTTATGTGTGAATGATTGTGATGATCCTGAAATTGATTCTACTAACTTTTGTTGATGCATTTGCAGAACCAAATTTTAGCTGGGCTGTTGGGCTTAAGGAATTTGCACACCCTGCTACTGAAACTTTCTCTGCTGTTGGTGCTGTGGGACCCACATTTTTCCTGGCAATTGCAATGTTTGGTTTTGTGTTTCAGGTTGGCTCTTTGATCACTGAAAAAGAACTCAAACTTCGCCAGGTAGTAATTGTTATTATTATTATTTACTTTCTGTATGCACGTATTGTCATTTAAACTTACAACATCATATAGACTGGCCATCACAAGCTACCTGAGTCCTGTATTGGGTGTATGCTGGGGGGCTCCAGGATTTAAAAATTGTGGCTTTGGGGAATCTGGAATCAGTATTCAGACCAGCCCTGCATACTATCTTTAGACTAGTGTGACACTGGCATGCTAGAGGTGAATTGACCAAACCATGAGATGTTTGGAAGACAAAGTCTTGCAAAAAAGATGCTTTCAGTACGCATAATTGTGTTTGGACATGTTTTTTTGGAATTTTACAAAACAAACCCTGTAAGTTTCAAACTTTTATGCGAACCTCACATGCTTGTGATTTTTAACTTAATAAGAAAGAAAATCATCCTTCTTAATTGTTTTGGGGGCATTTAGCGTTGTAGAAAAATTTGTATGACATTTTGTTCATTTGTTACTTTATATACCTTAACCATAAGGTTCATTTGCAAAGTTTGAAACTTAAGGCATCTATTTTCCAAAATGCAGTTTTGCATACTTACAATGTCTATCTTGCCAAAAACCTGCAGGAAAATGACAAAATAAAGTCGGCTTATGAAAAATGTGTCATGATTAAGGAGATGAGTAGATGGAGCGAAACCTTTGGCTGATTTTTACAGAACAATAAGTTAATTCCTTGTTTGTGCAGAAATATGGTTTTTGGTATAGGTACTCTAGATGATTATACAAACAGTATTCCGTTAGATGGATGTTTAAGTACTTTTCTAGATAGTGATATAAATATTATTGTGTTCGATGGATGTGCACCTTTCTTAACTTTTCTGGATGGTGATACAAATATTATTGTGTTGGATAGATGTATAAGCACCTTTCTTAACTTACTGTCATTATTTCTTGTTCCAATTATATGGTCCTGCTGATGAAGGCAATTGAAGGTCATATGTTTTTCATGTAACTTGCAGGCAATGTCTATAATGGGTCTTTATGAATCTGCCTACTGGTTGTCATGGCTTACATGGGAGACTGTTCTAACACTTCTCTCATCAATTTTCTCAATACTCTTTGGGATGATGTTTCAGTTTGATTTCTTCCTGCATAACAGCTTTGCTGTTTTATTCCTCGTGTTTTTCCTTTTCCAATTCAACATGGTAAGCTCCCTTCTGTTGCACTTACTGTTTCAATGAATTCTTCATCATGGACCAAAAAACTTTCATTCTTTATGATTAAAGAATGTGCTTGGGATGATCTTGGAATGGAATCTCCCATTTCCTAAAAACATTTTTCCCATTCCTAAAAAATAACAGCCTTTTTTTTCATTTCTAATATAATTTTTCTCAATCCCAATACACATTTTCTCATTCCCAATACACTTTCATCTCAAATTCTTATGCTATCTGAGCCCTGAACAGCCCCACAATTATATTGATTAGAGAAATTCTAGTGTCTTATGCAAGATGTTGCCATGCTCTACTTTTTGTCATGATTATAGAAGCTTACCCAGATAATACGTTTTGCAGATTGGTTTTGCCTTCATGATTTCAGCTTTCATTAGCAAGTCATCATCAGCCACCACTGTTGGATTTTTTGTGTTTATCATTGGCTTTTTAACTCAGGCAAGCTTTCCTAGCAAACTCCTTATGATGTCTAATTCTCATACCCTCAAACTAAGAGTTTACTTCATCATTGCAGCTAGTTACAGCATTTGGATTTCCATACAGTCACAGCTACTCAAAGGGTTATCAGGCTTTATGGTCTATCTTTCCTCCCAATCTTCTTGCTCAAGCCCTTGATTTGCTTGGGAGATCAACAGCCACACCCCAAGATGAAGGAATTAGTTGGAGTAGACGGGCAGACTGTCCACCAAAAGATCTCAACTGTGTCTTAACTATTGTACGGTTAAATTTCAGAACAAGAAATCAAATTTCATATACTTCGTAATATCCATGTATTTTGCATTCTGTGGAACTAGTTGCTAGTTTGTTTTGTTTCTTCCTCCTATATATATCACTATTGAAATGGTATTAAACTTTGGCCACAGGATGGCATCTACAAATGGCTTGTGTCTACCTTTTTTGTCTGGTTGCTTTTAGCCATCTACTTTGACAACATTATTCCCAATTCAAATGGTGTGAGGAAACCATTATTTTACTTCCTGAAGTCCTCATACTGGACGGGAAAAGGTGGAAACAAGGTGGAAGGTACTTTTCGTAGCAAAGCTCAATGCATTTTATCATGATTCTCCTTCAGTGAAATTGACTCTGTGTTAGCTGTTATTTATCTTTGTTGCTGCAGAAGGGAGCGTCTGCAGTTGCACAAGTTCAATTCCACCATTAGATGATGCCACTGCAGATGATGAAGATGTCCTCACAGAGGAGTCAATTGTGAAACAGCAAGCATCTGAAAATGTGCTTGATCCAAGTGTTGCAGTCCAGGTATGTGGTCTTACCAAGAGCTATCCAGGCACAACAAAGTTGGCTGGTTGTTGCAAATGTGAGAGGTCATCACCCTATCATGCAGTGAAGGTAATGACCATGTTGCCTTCTCAACTCTTCCACGCTTGTGCAATTTTTGAACCAGTAGATTGCAGATCTCATCCTTTGAATACTATCAATAAGCATCACTGTTTGTTTTGCTTGTAAGCTTATGCGGAAATGAGAAGGTAAATTATTGTTATTTCAAGTGAAAGCATTGCATGTTTGGATGTTTTCAGGGAATTTGGGTGAACTTCGCCAAAGACCAGCTATTTTGTCTTCTTGGACCTAATGGAGCTGGCAAAACAACTGTAATTAATTGCCTGACTGGTATAACACCAGTGTCAAACGGAGATGGTAATGGCTTATCTTGAAGTTCAAAGCTTCCATGATGCTGATTCATATTTGTGGCAAATACTAAATCCCTAAACAATTAACTAGGTTATCATTTTTTTAATAGCAATGATATATGGATATTCCATTCGAAGTGCTGTTGGCATGTCAAGCATCCGAAGGTTGATAGGAGTTTGTCCACAGGTATCTTAGATTTACTTTGTTATTTTCATAGGTGGATGTTTTATTTTCATAGGTGGATGTACATACTCTCAAATTTCAATACAGAAGTCGTGTGGTTTTACCCTTTCAGCTAGAGGTTATTTTGTTTGGAAGTTGGAGCTGATATTTTAATTTTAATCCCTTCTTTATTCAGTTTGATATTTTATGGGATGCTTTGACGGGTAAAGAGCACCTTCATCTCTTTGCTAATATCAAAGGCTTGCCACCTGCTTCAATCAAATCGGTATGTAGATGCCATCAAACAAACAAATTTGTCCACCATCTAATTTTTTATCGCCTTATCTGACTCTTGCCTGAGATACTTTTGAGGAAACTCATTGCTGGAAATCTAGAGTCAAGCTGGTTTTGTAACTCAAATGTTTCCGATCAGTTTTTCTGTTTGAAGACTCAGCTTGTTGACAACCTTATGTAGGTTCCCTGAAGTTAACATTGAGCTGAGTTGGTAAGTTTAGAATTACAATCCGAGCATCAATTCCTTGCCTTTGACTGTAAAGTTTGCCTTGCTGGTTGTACAGGTTGTTGAAAAGTCATTAGCTGAAGTAAAACTCACAGAAGCAGCCAAAGTTAGGGCTGGTAGCTATAGCGGAGGGATGAAGCGTAGGCTTAGTGTTGCAATTGCCCTTATAGGAGATCCAAAATTGGTCATCTTGGATGAGCCGGTAACCGGAAACATCTTAATTCTGTTTTTCATGATTGTTTTTCTGGGCATAGACTTATGCAATTCCAAGTTATTAAGAGGTTATTAGATATTTATATCTCTTGATGAATTAAACTCCTCACTCTCTTTAAGAGTTTAAGAAAAAAGAGAAGGAAACCAAAATGAAATGCTTAAACATTAAATGACTGTGATTTAATGAGTCTCTTAATTGGGGATGTTCTAAGTTTTCAAGCCCCACATGGATAAGAGGTTTTATTTGTTTTCCACCTTATCTTAAATGAAACCCATAACACATTAACATAGCAGCTGAAAATTTTTTGCTTTCTTGTAGACAATAGATGCTTGTATTCACGTGTTTGGATGCAAACAGTTACCCAATATTACTTGGTTCTGAATTTTCTTTTATGGATGCCTTCCAATTTATATTGGTAATATCTGTGGTTCTCCCCCGCAAAATATTACTCCTAACAGAATAAAAAAGCAATCTGATATATCAAACTAGTTATCCAGTTTAATTTTATTGAAAATTTGTCTGATAACTAGCTCCTTAGGGATTGGACTTTGGAGGCAGAAGTGAGCACAAATCAATGATTGTGTTCCACGAGGAGCAACTTCCTTACTTTGCTATCTCTAGAAGTGATTTTTACTCATACTGAGAATGATGTATAGTTACTGTTATTGCAAACTATCAAACTCAGCTGCATCCTTACAGTCTTGGGTCCATTTCACAGACTACTGGTATGGATCCAATTACTCGTAGGCATGTATGGGACATCATAGAGGATGCAAAGAAAGGAAGAGCCATTATCTTGACAACTCATTCAATGGAGGAAGCCGACATTCTAAGTGACCGGATAGCTATTATGGCGAAGGGAAAGCTCCGCTGCATAGGAACCTCAATTCGGTTAAAGTCACGTTTTGGTACTGGATATATAACTACTGTGAGTTTCATGGGAACTAATGCTGGGCTATCACCTGGTGCTCATGGAAATGGAATTAGAAAGGAACCTCAGTATGAACTGGTTAAACAGTTCTTCAAATATGTAAGTTGGATGAACATCTTGGTTACTTCCTCTCATTCATAAATTCTTAAAATCTGACCAGGAATTTCATTTTACAGCATTTGGATGTGGAACCCAGAGAAGAGAACAAAGCATTCCTAACTTTTATTATACCTCACGAAAAAGAGGAACTGTTAACAGTAAGGATCTCTTTCTTTCATTTTTTTCCCCCTTAAGCCTGTCATGTGATGTGCAACACCAAAATATCTTGCAATGCACATGACTATGCTTCCATTCCTACATTCATTTTATGTGTATCAACATGCGATGTGAATCAAAAACCATGGTCACACTTGTTATATTTTTTACTAATGTTAATGGTCATCATTTTATAGGATTTAAGTATTCTAGAGTGTTTTACACTATGCCTATTAGTTCTTTGTACTTGTAATTTTTTCTTGTTCTCTTTGTAGGTCACTTTAATTTGAGGTGGATCATAAATTTTTTGTAATTTTATTCTTCTCTTCAAGGATCACAATAGAGATACTAAACAAACCTCTGTGTCTTATATTAACTCACTTGATTGTTTTATTAACTTTGGGTCAAAGGGACATAATTATACAATCAAATGCTGGTTTGTTAAATCGTTACCTACATAAGTTAGACCTACAAGAAAATTATGAATTTTTTTTTTTTTTTTTAGAAAGTGAATTATCAGAGTCATTACCTACAAGTTCATTTCAACTCTGTAGTCTGTACCAGCCCTTTTCATACAAAATTCTAATTTTTTAGATCCCCAAAGAAATGCTGGCCTTCCCCTTAATCCAAGGTTGCTGATTTTCTTGATATTGATCCTGTATTGGCATGTTTTTGCACATCATGTTAATGAGTTGAGGATGCTATTAAAATTCTGTTGTCAGACCTCCTTTGCTGTCCATTTCTAAACTTTTTACGATTGTAATTTGTTGCAGGGATTTTTCGAAGAACTTCAAGAGAGAGAAAAAGAACTTGGAATCTCAGATGTCCAACTTGGTTTAACAACCCTTGAAGAAGTGTTTCTGAACATTGCAAAGAGGGCAGAGCTTGAAGATGCTTCTGCTGATGGGAACTTGGTGTCTTTGAACTTGGAATCCGGAGCTTCCATTCAGGTTAGGCCGATTACCTCTTGTAAATATCACACCAAGTGCATTGATGTTGTGCTTTGAGATATTTATTCTTTCCACGTTTTGGATTTATGATGCGTACATGCCCGAGTGCATCTCCGGACAAAAGGAAGAGGCAAAGGGAATTTGCCTGAGTTTGTATTGCTTAATCCCAAAAATCAACTGCATCACTAAAAATATTTGGGCAATGCCTAATTTCTTAGTTCTCTTCAAGATCTCGTCTGTATGAGCCCTTTGCTGAGGCCAATGCATGACTTGTGGCGTCTAAGGAGGGTGAGATGTACACAACTATGATTTTTGAAGATTAAGCATTTATGTTATTTGTACTAGTGCTACAAAGGAAGTTGGCAAACAGCCTTGCCAAAGCCCACTCCATGCAAGGCCATTGCAAATTCAGACTTGCGGTGTATGCAATAAGACATGAAGAAGTGGTACAGGAAAAACTGGCAAAACATGCTCCAAATTTGGATGTAGCTAACTATCATCATTTCATTAACAACTACAAATTGAGTTTTGTGTAAAACCTGCAAAATGGTCTTTTGAAAACCTTCCCTGGCTTTGACGTTGACCACAAATCACAGATACCAAGAGGTGCCAGATTCATTGGGATTCCAGGAACAGAATCTGCAGAAAATCCAAGAGGAACTATGGTTGAAGTTTACTGGCAACAGGATGATTCAGGTCTGCTCTGTATTTCCGGCTCCTCAGCTGAGATGCCGGTACCTCCAAATGTGGAGCCAATGGTCATAACTTCATCATCATCACGACGACTTTTCTCCCGATCAAGCAGCAGCCTCATACGTGGGTTTGTCATCAACCCCAGTGAGATTGAAAATTCAACCACAAGGTAGCTAACTTTATCACATTTGCTCTTGTAATATCATTTTTTTCGTTGCCATACTTGTGCCAAGAGGGGCATGCTTCTGAACTTTGAAAATTCAATGTCAATGTCAGCAGCCGTTTATGCATTTTTTAGGAACCCAGGGCGGGGGGGAAAAAGTTCGGTCCCTGTATATTTTGATTCAGTGTGATATACATGATTATTTTTTTATTCAAATACATATTTTAAGTTTACAAAGACTTGAATTACCTTGAAAAACAGTCATCCATCTTTAGCTGTAAATCAAAACGAAATGGAGCTCATGGCATGCATTTTTAATGGAATTGTTTGGACACACGGTCGGCACGCAAGGCGTTGGCTTTTGGGCTGTTATTATTTATAATGCTCCTGAGTTGGATGCATAAGGTCATGGTTCTAGCTATTGCGGCGAGGTTAGGATTTACTGCTTGCTTGCTTGACGAGATCAGGATTTATTGCTTGCTTGCTTGCTTGAAGGGGAGCCTTAGCGCAGCTGTAAAAGTTGTCCACTGTGTAACGGATTACATAAAAGTGGTTTCATGTAACCCTCTCAAATTTTAAAACTTTGATTTTTTATGGAAAATTCAATTTATTTATTACATTTGACATCATTTATTTATTTATGAGATCAAATTTTATCCAAATCCAATATGTGCATAGCTTACATTTGCTCAAAAATATGTAGTATATTCATGCGTAAAGTATGGAAAATGATTAGATCCATTTACATATGTATTAAAATGTAGTAGTACTTTATAGAATCATTTATCTATGTAGTAATAATATTTTAGACAGTTTAGATGTTGAAAATACTACTTAAAAATTGATATTTAGCATTAAATTATTTTATTACGTTGATTTTATATTTTTGTAGATGGGGCCCATATATAATGATATTAGGCAAATGAAAGCATTTTCATAATAATATAAGTGATGTTAAATGCAATAAATAAAGTGAATTTTTTATCAACCATCTAGATGCTGAAATTGGAAAGGAATACGTAGAAATGAGGTTTCATTGAAGCATCCATGAATAATATTTTGCTTGAGAAGGTTTATTTTTTATCAGTATTATATACAGTTTTATTATAAGTCAATTCCTTTCATAACTCTTACTCTGAAGAGACATCTTGGAAGTACTCCCACATCAGAGAGAACGATTTTAAATACTTCTATATATACCTTTATTACGAGAGGACGATTTTAAATACTTCTATATATACCTTTAGTACGAGAGGGACACATGGTACACACCTACCAACGATAGATTCATTCGGGCATTTCGCCTTACTGCCAGAGTGCTACTGCACCCGACCAACTGGGGCAACAGCCCAGTGGCGCTTTGGAAGGTCTTAAGTGCCTGTTTCAGCTGGTGGTGTTAAAACTTAAAACTGCACCGCTCTATTTTTCCTTTTTTTTAAATATAAAAAAAAATGCTTGGATTTGAGGCTTTTTTCACCAGGCTTATTGCCAATTTTTGAGACCTTAGGAATGAGCGGTGTTAGAAAGCAAGGTCAAACACCGACACCATATCAGGCTTTCTTTTTTTATTTTATTTTTTTCTTTTTTTGGCTTGGCACGCATTTGATTTGCTTCGTCGTCATAAGAAATCATTTCCTACTTAAGTAAGATCAGCTACATAAAGTCTGCTGCACCATTCTTGACAATTAGTAATTAAATTTGTAGTAATTTTTAATATTTTCATATCTAATTTAATTACTTTTATCCACATTTGCTTTAAATGAATTGCCTAGAAAATTCATTTTAAAGACTTGATTTTACATGCCGTCTTTTTGTTATTTTTTCTATTATTACTTGATAGGTTTTTTAATTTAATTATTTTCAATCCTAAAACATTTGTTGTTTTTATTAATGTTTTTTGCGATGCCAAAAAACTTTAACTTCTTTAAATTTTAAAAACGAATACATAGCATACAAAAGTTCTCAGTATGTATTTTTTAGATCATAAAATAAATATGTAGATGAATTTGTAAATGATTTTGGATTTTTTAAGGGAAAATCTTGAAAAGAATTTTTATTTTTTCCAAAAAGCAAGGGGTTGCATCTACCTTGCTTTATATCAGTCCTTCATACGTTCCCAATCACTGATCCCTACCTAATATAATCTTTTTTATGGTCGCTCCCTATATTGATCAAGCACTCAAAGCCTGAAAAGATGCATCTTGTTTAGATCTCATAGACTATTTTTGGAAACCCAACGGCTTTATATTCGGAGTCCTTGCGTATTTTTTAAATATAACCAAATATTGTTTCCTGATTCAAAAAAAAAAAATTCTTTCGAACAATTTAATGTTTTATTTTAGGCATATGGGCCTAAGGGCATAACGTTTAAAATTCTTAAACCAGCGACCGTGTTAAACCAGGAGTCCACGATCTCGGACACAGGATTGCACAGCCCATCCGTCCCCTCCGGCCTCCAATTCGGGTCAGCCGGCCCCCAATTGCATCCAGCTGTTGAACATATTTTTAATTTTTTTTATAAACATATTAATTTAGGTATATTTTATCAATAATTCAAGTTTTATCATTTTTGATATGTTTACATATGTTTATATTTTTAAACACAGGGATATTATGGTAATTTTATAATTGAAAATTTACCACAATATTCCTGTGTTTTTAGATCAAAAATATATATAAATATATCAAAATATGGTAAATTTTATATTATAGATTAAATATACTTAAGTTTATATGTTAATAAAAATACAAAAATATGTTGAACGGCCGAATGCAGTTGCCGCATGTGGTCGGGTCTCTAACAAACTTAATTTTATGTTGAACGGCCGAATGAAGTGGGAAGCGATCTAATGCACCATCGTCACCACTTTATTTTATTTTATTTTTATTTTATTTTGAAAAAAAATACACTCTCACAGGCTAACAAATTCATAAGAATGGGGCTGGCCGTAAATCGGCCTTACAGGCGGGGGGAAATATATTCTTTTATTATTATTATTATTATTTTGTTTTTCTATGAATCTATAAGCCAAAGTTAGGTCAGTTATCAGGTAAGATTTTTATTTTTCATAAAAATTTTAATCTTAAAAATCAAATGGCACGGATACGTGTTGGCGCATGTATCCATGCCCTTCTCTATTTGATTAAAAAAAATAATATGGTAACCAACCTGTGTAGGACCCAATATACACAAAAATAAAAAATAGGAAAAAAATTTTACCTCGTCCATAAATTTGCGAATTCACGAGCTATCATATAAGATAAGGGTGTGTTTGGGAAATAATAAATTTTTTTATGAAAAATTTTTAGTATAAAAGTTTTTGAAATGGTATAAAATAATATGATATGATGAGGTAATGATGAGGAGTAAAGAGAATAAAGTTAAAATAGATAGATTGGTTATATTGATAATTGTGTAAAAATGATTGAAAATTAAGATAATTATATAAGAATATGTGAAGAAATAATTAAAAAATAGAGTAATTGTCAAGAATGAAAAGTTTTATAATTATACAAAGATACCCTAAAAATCAAAGAACTAAAAACCTAAGTCAACCTTAATATTCTAGTTCCAACATCCAACCTCGTCTACTTAGCAGATAAAACCAAATTGAGTCATCTCCATTTTTTTATTATTATTATTACGAGTCATCTCCATTTAAAGACACTTCTGTCATCATAGTTTAAGGATTTTGCAGATCTAACCCTAGAGTTTGGAAAATAGTGAATCACACCTCAAGTTTGAACAATAGCAAAATTGACCCTGTATTTAGTCTATTTGCAAATCAAACCACGCATGGGTAAAGGTTTTTCAAAATTTTCGTTATACTCGTATGCCTATCTCTCTCTGTCACTTGCCGAAATCGCACGAGCTAAGAAAAAAAAAAAAAATTCACCGGTACCATCATCAGCAAGTGATCCATCTTCCTAGAGAAGATTACACACTGCGAAATAATGAAACAAAAGTGGTGCTCCACTGTTTTTTTTTTTTTTTTTGATATCTTTTATATTACAACTCCTACGTCTCAATTATATTTCTCAATGAAAGCTCAATCAACCTCACAATATTTCCTAAGGAGACTACTCCTAGCAAAATACATGAGACTACTACTACAAAGAGAGACTATGCTCCCAACTGGGCTCGAAACTGGGACCCCCTAGCATCACCCCAGTAATGAGCACCAACAGCGCTATCATGTTGAGCTCATGCTCCACTGTTAACTGAGGCATATGAAGTGGTTCGAAATGTGTGTGTGTGGATGAATGAAGTCCTGGTTCGAGTCCAAAGATAAAAATTCATATGAAAAAATAATAATAAGATAAAAAAGTGATGCTCTGCTGGGGAGGAGTTGATAGTACCAATTGTGGATGAGGAAGTAGGATCGTGTGGACGAGAGCTATATATGTTGCGATCGAAAAAATGCTGAAATCGCAAGTACTAATCAACGCGGTCAATAGTTCCTTTGTAATTTAACCAACGTTGTGACTAGAATACCGCGGGTAATACATACATACATATATGTATATAGATACATATATATATGAGGAATATTCAGGTGCAGCATGCTGCAATGGAATTTCCTGTGCAGCATTGCTAAAATGGGCCTCACATGATTATCAAATCATAATCTGCTTCACCCATTGTATTTAGAATAATATATTCTATTACTATATCAATTTTCATCCCAATTAGATATGTATATGGGCCCCATCTGAAAATGGTACAAATTCAACGTAATAAAATAGTTTGATGTAAATAACAACTTTAAAGTAGTTTTTTCAACATCTAAACCATCTAAGGTATGATTTATGTATGGATAAATGATTATATAAAATTTTATTGCATTTTAATATGTGTGGGGCCCATTTTTGGGCAACTGTACCGCTGTTCCGGTGCAGTGACGCTGCATAAAACAATGCTTAAGACTTCCTTTTTTATTGTTGAGTATTTTTGTTATGTTTCATTCCATATTCCTAAATGGTATTGAACTATTTATTCTTTTTTCTCTCTTACTTGTTTGAAGATGCCTTCATAGCCTATATCTGAGACATCAGTTTCTACAATCTTCTTTGTTGTTGGATCAGAAAGGTTTAAGACAAATAGATTTGTTAATTGCTTTTTTATTTGTTAGACAATTTTTGTGTGTTGATCAGTCCACTTTGGTGAATTTTTCTTTAGCCTTTGATACAATGGTTTACATATAGTTCTAAGATTTGGATAGAAATCAAATACATAGTTTAATGCTCCTAGAAATCTTTGAAGTTGAGTTTTATCTATTATCTCATCAGGAAATTTATTACCAAATTTCAATGACCTTTGGATTGGGATGATTGTGTTATGGTAGATTTTATGTCCCAAAAATCTAATTTTTGTTTGGAAGAGTAAGTATTTTGTTTTTGAAATTATTAATCCATTTCTTTGAATTACTTTTAAGAAAATGTTTAGGTTTTTAAAGTGTTGTTCTATCGTTTCTGAAAATATTAGCACATCATCTATATGTACTATTGAGAATTCAGTATATGGATTTAGTATGTCCTTCATAATTTTTTGAAATTCTGATGGTGCATTTTTAAGTCCACACGTCATTACATTCCATTCATATGAATAGAGAAAGATATATATATTTCCCTCTATGCCTCACTCTACTTCTCCATCTTCATCCTCCTCTCTTTATCTCTCTCCTCTCTCTTTCCCTCCATCTCTCCTTTTACATTTTCGATTATTCCTCTTTTTTTCTCTCTCTATTCTCTATCTTTCTCTATTTTGCTGAGTCACCGTCCTTCATCGTGCTAGTGTATTGAATATACATTAATCTCCCAATGAAAATTTAGTCATGTCATCTCTTCGATGGAGAGCAATTCACCTTAACAATTATAAACAACATATACTCAATTTCAAATAAGTTTGATTTTGACCTGTTTGCAACATATGTACACAACCCGTTAATAATCATCAATATGTTTATTAAATGGGTTAAGAGTTAGAGATTTGTTAAACGAATTAAATTAATAAACAAATTAGAACTGAAATTATTTAAAGAGGTTGTAATTAAGATTATGCTATAATCCGTTCATACCACTAATTGTGCCAAGGGCATGAGGCAGAAAATTAGAAAAAAATTAGTTAGGATGGTTAATTGAGTTGTGAAAAGAGATCGTACGTTCTCAATTGGAACTTTGCCTGATCGTCGTTGCCGGATTTCACGCCATCCACGAGACAATATCGCGTTGGTTGCTGTCCACAAAACTGGGTGTCACTAAACACCACGCCTATATCTGCTTCGGCAAAAGCTTCGCGAAGCTGTTGAACTGATCATGGAACCTATCTAAATCAGTTTCGGACACGACAAATCGTAGTTGGGTTGTCGAAGAGGGCAGCAGAAACTACGGCAAGCAGATGACTGGCCAAACAAATCAGATCTAGATTTGATGTGGAGATGCAGAAATCTATGCAGCCAACAAGAAAAATGTGGAATGGAAGATGGTATCACCCTCGCGCCCTTTCAACTCCCGGAACCTCATTTACTCGTGTGGTTCCGGAAACCTGGCAATAGCAAAACACACGTCCCAGCTATAGAGTCGACCTTCTTCTCTTTTTTTTTGGTGTGTTTTCAATAGCACTAGGCGTTTGAATTTCTAACGGACATGAGAGAGACGAGCACCAGCTGCCCATGTGGACAATTTGCAGACAGACTTTCCCATCGACAGCTTTGGTTGGGTCGTCGGAGCTGGAGAGGATAGCTGTGGTGAGCTACGTCGAGATATATGGAAGAGGCATGCCGACAGGGACTGTTCACGATGGGATTTGGGTTGCTGAAGAAAAGGAGATCCGATGGGATGATGTATTTTCCGGCATCGTAAAGACAAAGGGACCGTCACTAGCGACTCATCATGAGAGACTGGGGAAGGGCATAATGTTCAAAAATATTTACCTTAAGGATTCAATTTGCAAAGGACCCCATCTATAAGAAGTGTTAAGTTTGCTATTGTTTAAACTTGCCAGACGCATCTGCTATTTCTCAAGCTGAGAGGGCTACTTCTGCCTACTAAAATAAAATCTAAAACACCATTTCTCTGTAGATATATGATTCTGTGAAGCACTATAATATTTTAAGAGTGCAACTTATGTAAAATATCCATGAATTGACCTGTTGGATACCCTGAAATGAGTAAAGTAGATTCATGTTTCTATACCCATAAGATAGAATAGATTCCCAGTAAAAAAATATATATATATCCGATTCCATTTGGATAAAGTATGTACCAAGGTCAGGTATCCGGAACTAATCTGAATTATTAATATGTTTAATATAGATTTAACAAAAATTTTTGACGGTAAAAGATATAATCATGTTCTTTACATATATACGAACTTGTTTAACTTATCCGTTATTTAGTAAATTTAACAAATATATTTAAAAAATTATATTACTATCATCTTGGTTTTAAGTTTTAAAATAAGACATAATAAAATTATAATTTTCATATATAATATAAAGACTATTTTAAAAAATCGAATTAAAATCGAAACTGGAACCCATTCAATCATTCAATCTTCAAAAATAAGGTAAAGTATGCTTAGAATTGACCCAACTTAAAATAGGATAGGGTAGAATAGAAATTTTTGGAAATAAAATAAGGGTAGGACCTCAAACCGGACTTACCAGACCCAAGTTGCACCTCTATAATATTTTAATACCTAAATGAATGACTTTCACAATTTACACTCGATTATATACTTTCAAGCAGGTGCAGGCTGCCTAAGACTGGGATTAAAATGATTTTTACTAGCAAAGTAACAAATAATGTGACCAGATGTATTCTGATTTTGTCAGCAAGGCGGGGGCCATCATGGTCACCAAAGCGGGACCTTGAAATAGATACTCATGTATTGGTTTTCCAATTCCACCTAAAATGAAGGTTGTGGTTCGAGAGTCCAGACCTGACACTAGTAATGAAATTTGCAAGACAATGTCAAGGCCCGTGATTATAGGAATCCCACATTTACATAAGGCAATTTCATCGTAAAAGTATTGAAAATTAAAAACGAAAATCAAAGTGTTTACAGTGACCCGACCTAAGCAAAATCCAAACCAAAACCTAAAAACATGATATACAGCAGACAACACCCATAACCACCCATGGTAGAAAACAAAAAAGTAAAGAGGATCTAAGCACACACCACACCACTGTTATTCATCCGACCCAGGTTCAAGTTTTACAGTAGAATTTTATGCCACAACACAAGGAAATAAACAACAACAGACATAGCAGCGCCTTACCTCCTCTTCGATAAAGTGTGCCCTGGACTTGTAAATACATGAACAATCACCTCCTCCACTCAGCCTGAATTACCTTCTCTGCAATTTGATGGATCACGGAAAATACTATGTTAGTAGTTTTTTTTTTTTTTTTCCCTTTCCTCTTTTACATGAATAAAAATGGATAGCATAAACAATATAGTACTACAGTTGATAACATTCCAATCTCAAGCAATACATTCATGTATGTAGCTACAGTTACTACACTCATGCACACAGCACACACAAATGCGATTAAGTTATCTAGAAGGTGCTTAGATGATGGGTAACAATCATTAGAAATCATAAACAAGATGTAGAAGAAGCACAGCCACACCGACAAGTAGAATTGAGTACTAATGGGTACACAGTTTGTTGCTTTGTTCTGCAACACATGCACACGTGTGTCCTCCCTCCCTCCCCTCCCCTCTCTCAGAGCACACAAATGCGATTGCTCTAGAAGGTGCTGCGATGATGAGCAACAATCATTAGAAATCATAAAATACGATGTAGTAGTGCTGCTCTACCCACAAGTAAAACTCCCTCATATCAGTGGCATTTAGGAACAAGGCTTCCTAATTGCTTTCTCCCTACATATCGATTTTGAAATTTACAGACCTATACTTCTCTATCTGTTTTGATATTTACCTACCTAAACTTCCACCGACTCCACATTTACCTCATCCTTACCTATGCTTTCAATCTTTCTCCTATTTGTTTATCCAAGAAACCTATTCACCCCGTCTTCGGTTACTTTGTAATACACAGCCAAAGAAAGAAGGTTGGTCTAAGCAAGCAACCAACTCTTCATAGAATATTCTCAAGCCCTAGAATATGAATACGCAGGATAGCTGCAAGGGCAACTGAACTGAATCAAAGGAATAGTTACTCAATCTTGACCTCATGAGAAAAACAGGTGTCGGTGGGGGGGCAGCGTACGGACACTAGGGGATTTCAAAATTTCAGCTTCAGCCTAGAAACTCGTATCTGTAATACAGCTGTAAAGATGAGTAATTACAGATTCCTGGATCCACTGATTCTAATAAACAAGGCTTGCCAATTCTACTAGAGCGCCTAGATTTTTTTTTCCCAAAGTTTTTCATAATGCAATGAATATATCCTCCACAGCTTACCTCAGTTAGACAACCTATTGTCTTTCCACCACATCAAAAAATCTAAAGCACAATGAAAAACTTAAAAAAGACAGCAGTAACAGTTTTTCAGCAATAGATTCCCGATCTGCAAATACAACATTAGTATAGGACAAAACAGAGAAGGAAAAGCAGCAGCAGCAGCAGATAGATAATCACCATTTCCTTCCCGTGACGAGAGTGATCTGTCACTCCTGATGGCGCCTTTACCGCTTGCTTGGACTAATCTATGTGCCCTTGTTGATGGTGAGCTGACCTTTCCATTGGTGGATGGGAGAGAATGCCGCCGTGTGAAGCCATTTTTCTCAGCCCCATCCTGAGCAAACCTTGGAGAGCCTTGTGCTCGTAACTTTGCCTTTGCAGATTCAGTTGTTGCCATATAGCTTGGTAAAGTTGGAGTACTCGGTAAACCGTTCTCTGAATATTCTGGCTTTGATGGGAAAGATGCCCTCCTCTTATTGGTTTTCTGGTTCTCTTGGACTGTCTGATCTTCCTTGGAGTCAGTGATCCCATTCGCTAGGGATATATTTGCATCTTGCACGCTAGTCTCCAAGGTTTGCATTTCAACAATTGGATTTTCATCATGTGGCTTATCTGCAGTGGCCACGTCTGTTTCCACTTGCTTCAAAGAAATTTCCACAGGTTTCAGAGAAGTTTCCACTACTTTTGAAGCAGTTTCCATCTCAGGTTCATTCTCTACAGCAAGAGGCATATCTTTCTTTACCTTCTCGGTCAAATCCACTGCAACCTGATCTGGGCCCTCAGATGCAGAGGTTGAAACCTTTCTTAGCGTACGCTTGGGCTTTTCAGTTTCAGCCTCTGCCCGTTCAGAGCCCTCTGTGGTTGAAGTAGACACCTTTCTCAAACTCCGTTTGACCTTCTCAAGCTCACTCTGTGGATGTTCTTGAGTTGAATCTGCAGGATGGGTTGTAACTTTTCTAAGGTTGCGCTTTGGCTTATCAGAGTCAGAAGATATATGAGTAGAGTCCGTGTTTGCAGAAGGATTTCTTCGGACACTGCGCTTTGGTCTACTGGACTCACTCTCTGCAGCTTGAGAACCGCTCTGCTTGGTCTGGGTTTTCGTAGGGTTTTTCTTCGATTGTGCTTGTATTTCTCGTGATAGAGCATATGACCACCGATCTAGCCAGTTCCAGGCTGAATTTGGTTCACTCTGATCATACTGGATTCGCAGAGGCAGGGCAACAGACAACAATGCAAGAAGCTAAAAGGGAAAGCGCAACTTTCATCAATATTAAATTGATGGAGAAGTTCTCCATATTTAAAAAATAAACAATAAAATTTTAAACCAGAAACAAAGGAACCAGTAATTTCTACACAGAATAAGCAATAATATGCATCCCCCATGCAACAGGAACCGCACTGTACTCACATCCAGATTGCAGTTTGCAAAACTAGACAGACATATAAGGACATGTGGAAAAGATTAGCAAAAAATTCATTGTGTTTTGTAAAAGAGTGTAACTGCAAATGTAGGTAGGAGAGTGTACTACGAAAAGACACAATGGCTTGCTGAATATGATATAGATTATAGTATAGAATAATGACAAGACAGCATAGTAATTATTTGAAAAAGTAATGCGATGAATGGTTTGAATAGGCTTTTTGTAAGAATATGCACGTCTGATCATTCAAAAGAGGTGGAGAACAACTGAAAAGTAAAGGTAATGCTGGAAGGAAAGGGAGGTGCAGTATAATGAGTGCTTGATTGAATTGACATAAGAAGAGATGTAAAGCAATGACCCTCGCACCCTCACTTGGTTGGCCTCAACAATGGATCTCCGTACCTCATTCCCTCGCTGCTGCTATCCAAATGTATCCTGACATTGTGGCCCTCAACAAAGGTGCTGATGACTAAAGAATCCTCCACACCAGAATAATTTGACCTTCTAATGATTGCGCTGTCTTTTAATATTCATAAAATTGGTATTTCATCAAATTATTTTGACATGATGCTCATAGAAGCACTATAATCTTCAATTCTTGAAGTTCTTTGAGGCAACTACATGAAATTTTGCATCAATCCCATGTGTAATCAACAAAATAGTGTGCAACAATAGTGTCTTCATATTGCAGACAGAGCACTAATCCAATTTTATGTTGTCATGACAATTCCTTTATCATAGCACGGGCTTTGTAGCCTTTATTTATTTATTGAGGGATAACTTCATTACCTTACTGGGAAGAAACGAATGAAGCTGAACTCACCTTCTTAACAAATGCATTTGTCATTAGTTTCTCCATCTGAAATGTTGGATTTGCCCCAATAGAATCCAAAGGCTTCTTATCCTAGCAAGAAAGGAAATTAGTCACAGAGATGACAATAGACAGTCCGAGTAATAATTCATGATCCAGAACTCAGGTAAGGACTTTGTGAGTCACATGGTCAAGTTAACATGACTAATCGTAACCAGTCTGACAGCCTTAGTTAAATAAACAACATTTCTACTTCTGAATTACAGCAATAACATAATGTCTTCCCTTAGTAAATTTACCATTAACGTTTTAGGTCCAGACAATGGAAGGATCTTTCAGTGAATAGCTTTAACAATTGCCAATTCTAATTTCAAATATCATATTGACTTATCAGCGTATCATTAATTTGTTTCATAGGAGAGCAACCAATTGAAACCAGCCTATAAATGCTCTGCGCCATTCATATAGACATTTGATAGAAATTGAACATATTCAACATGAAAACCATGAACTTGCATGATCAAGAATCAATGAGAATAGAGTATGAAAATCACTACACACCAGACATCTTTTTATGTCCAAGCTGCGAGTGACATTGGATATTTGGATGTGCTGAACATAATGCAACCAAAATATACTCATAAGCATTAATGCGAACTTCCAGTAGCTCCAATCAGCCAATTCATAAGATCCTTTCCCACCAACACAGTGAATGGAAAAGACAGCTTAAGGTTCAGCAGTAACTTGCAACAAATGATGGTATCACACTATACAAATAATACTCGAAAACAGAAAGAGGAAAATGGACATTCTTTGCATCGGTCAGAAAATTTAATGGTACATCAAGTTTAAGAAAGTTACCGAGTGCTCCACCTGATGACATATTTTCTGTATCTCAATCCCAATATCAGAACGCCTAACACGTTGACCACGAACCAAAGCCTGCAATTTTATGATACCCTGCAGAGAAAGTAAAGTGGCAACGGCCTGTCTCCTGACCAAGTGTCCACGGATCAGAGCCTGCAGCCTTATGATGCCCTTAAGTGCTCGAAATGCTCGACGAGCCTGCAGGCGCATTTGATCTCACATTAGAGCAAAAATAATCACAACCAGAACAAATATAAAAGCTAGTGGCTGAAAAAGAGAAGCTTCATTAATGTAATCAAAGCAAGAGGAAAGTTGCATACAACAAACAAATACTACTGATTCACTATCATTGAAGAAGAAAGAAAAAGTGTTCCAGTCTGCTTGAGGCTATATTTGATGGAGATTCCTGAGCCTTAGGCAAAATTCATGTGACCATCAATAATGAAAATGTTTTACAATTTCTTGAGGCCAAATTTTCGGAGATTCCTGAGGTTTAAGCAAAATTCAAGTGGCCATCAATATCAAAGTCATGACCAGCACTGTAAATCCTGCATTCTGAAGGTTTCTTTCACACAAATTAATGTTTGAGCAATGCAGCAAACATATAAGTCTCGGCATTTATAGACGAACGAAACAAAAAAGTCCACAAAGAAGATGCATAGCGGTGGGTAAATGGGTATTATATTAGAAAGTTTTAACTAGCCCATGATAGAGATACAGATAATTTCCATGAAATGATTAAAGCTCAATAAGCAAAGAAATAGTCATTTTCAGAGGGGGAAGACAACAATAAATCATGTAGCAAACCCATGAGCAGTGCTAGCATGCATAATCATGCATATCAATAAGCATATGTAGCAGCATTCAAGCACTATATAAAAGAATTGGCACATATAATCAAGGTAAACAGCAATAAACTGATAAAAACCATTGTAAATGTGATAGGGCATCCAATTATAGAAATTCACCAGAAAACCCCTGAAAGCTGCCTGAGCCTTTGTAGCTGCTTGCTCTTCCTTGAATTTCATAGAATCTCCAGACACATCCAACTGCACAGCCTCATGACAATCTGCCACTTGAGCTACAGGCATTGTCATTCCACTGGTGGTAGTGTCCAAAGGAACCCCGTTTTCTATCTCATAATTCCCTCCATTTTTGTCAGCTTCAGCAGGAATTGGCTGTGAAATCACAGATGAATCTACACCTGTCTCATTAAGTGGTGCCTTTCCTGAAATCCATACTTCCTTTGCCTTACACAATGAATTCACAGCATTGTCAGAATTCATCAAATCTTTCAGCATTAAATAATCTCATCAGCAAATATCAAAAGAAGAACGATGGTCACATTGACAAAAGACTTGTTTCTAATTTCTACATCTAAGAGGTTTGTTTCTCAACGTAATGTTGAAGATACAGAATGATTGATTCATTACTGCTATTTTCTTAAGGTCAGTCTATACATTTAATTCCCAGATAGAACATGATCAAAAAATTAAGATTAGCTACTCTCAACTTGGCAAAGAAAATTCCCTGTGCAATTTTTTAAGGCTGACTACTCTTAACAATTAACATAGCATGATGAATCCTCCCCCCATTGTCTGTGTGCATCTATTAATTTCACTATGCAGTTGAGATGTGTTTACCTATTAATGCACCATGCACACAGCATGTTGTTAGTAATATCTAATGTGGTTCAACCAAGATTTGAACCACACACCATGCACACAGTAACAAGAAACATGCAAACATTGACAGACTTATCTTATAACAACAAATGAGAAATCCTCCAGCCACCCATTTTTGGACAAATTCTTCCATAGCAAACTGAAGACACAATAGGAATATGGATTTGAGTCACTGACTAAATTCTACTAATTATCTGAATATCAATGCAAATAATTGTAAATGGGAATACGGTTTTCTACATCTCATTATTTTTTCAGGAAACGCTTTATAGAGGATTTTTTTTATCACAGAAGATTGCATTCTGCTACCCCTGCATTATTGGAAATTAAATTGATATGGGTCTGCTAGTAAAATGGGTGAATGGTTGAGCAAATCAAACATTTGGGGAATAATTCAGCAATCGTTCATTGTAATCAATAAACAGGAGCACCTAACACGACAATTAGTGAAAGAAGTCTCAATTGTAGTTTAGAAGAAGAGTAATTGGGTGGCATTTGCTGTTGTTAAGAGAGATGCTTTCTGGTGATTTGATAAACAACTGTTCTGTCACTACAATAAATGCAATTTCATTGTTTTCAGCCAATCTTAATGAACAACTGTCAAAAATTCAGTCTAGGCAGATTTTCGTCGCTTTCGGCAATCAGTCAATCTCAATAGAATTATAATAAACTCGTACCAAGCTTCTTTTTGGAAACACAACATTCTCACTAATTTATAAACTTGGCAAATAATAAACTCACAAGGAAATATGTTTACATTGATGTACAAATGACTATATGAGAACCAATGAATTTGCATGGGTGCCCAGAAGACAGAACAGTGCCAACAACAAAAAGGAGCAAAAAAGAAGAGACATTGTTCACTTTACAGATGACCTCAAGACAAATGGACGCAGAGGCAAACAGATCAGTGTGAAATCAACTGATAAAAAGTGCAACAGTTGACCAGCTTACAAGCAAAAAAGAGGTGCATGGCGACCTCGGACCTTAAGAATAGATATAGCATTGTTCAAAAATCTGGCCTGATGATCTAATTTGGCAAATTACTTATCACAAACTAAGAAAAAGTATATCAATTGAAAGTATTCAGAGACCTTCCGGATATTGTCTGTCCAATCATCTCAACTACATTGCGTCCCATTCCCCAACTGTTCCAGGACAGGCAAATGATTTGGAACTCGTATAAATTGGCATTTTGGGAGCAACCTCTACTTGTCTTGAGTGTCATGTGGTAGAGGGGCGGCCATGTTTTCAAATCACCTATAACAACTGTATAAATAAAGAACCAAGGATACCATACGTCTCTGAGTAATAAATTATACTGTTATAAAAATTCCTAAAAGATCTACTACTTGAGTTCCATTCGACACTCAAAAACTCATGATCATCCGATAAAAATCTCCTTCAAAAAACAAGACGGAGAGAGACAGAGAAAGAATGATACCATCCCAACAATAGGATAGCAAACAACTTACAAAAGACTGTCTTCCTTTCGACGCCCCAGATCTGGACGACTTCCTTCCGAAAAGCACAGTCTTGATCCATTTGCCTGGAGATTTTCCCATTCCGACTCCACGAAAAAAAACACCTCAAAATCTCCAAAAGCCCCAACTTTCAAACCCTGAACAAGACCAAGGCACCAAAGCAGGTCAAAATAAATACAAAATACACACTGAAACGCCACCAAACCCCGAGAAAAACGGTACACTTCCAAACTTTGTATAAAACTCAAATTTTATCTAGAAATCTCAAACACTGCACAAGACCGATGCACCGAAAGCAGCTCAAAATCAATGCAAAATTCACAATGAAGCGCCACCAAACCCCGAGAAAAACGTCATACTTCCTAACTTTGTCAGGCGATCCGATACGCAAAACTGCCGATGCAGAATCTAAACTAATACAAAAACTTCATCTCGAAATCTCAACTAGGAAAGAACCAAACTTTGCATAATCACCGCCTGGATCCTTCAGATCTTATCTAATCAGAAGCGCAAAACCACGGTAACTATCAGAAATCGCCAATGCGGAACAAAAAAACCAGCAGAGAATGAAACAATTTCTTAAAAACGCCGCGACTCCTCGAAACAAATCCATAAATGAAAACGATAAACCGAAGCCAGATCCCGCGAAAGAGAGGAGGAGAGAGCAGGGAAGAAGATCTGAGGCTTACCGGAGGAATGTAGTCGTTTGGAGCCCTAATTCCAGCATTCTTCAGCTCCAGAAGAAGGAAACGAGAGAAATGAACAGAAGAGGAAAAGAGATCCGGATAAAGTATCTATATGGAGAGAGAGAGAGAGGAAAAAGGAAGACAGGGGAGAGCAGAGATGCTGAAGAAGGCCGCAAAGAGGAGGCGAGCAGAGAAGGGTAGTGAAGCGGAGCCGTGGAGGTGGGCCCACTCCTCTCACCTCCACCTACACTTACTCCTACTACGAGACATTTGTTGATTCTACTCGCGTGTGTTTTTTTCCGCATACCTCCCTTCCTCGAGTTCTTTCTGCTAGTGCTGAGCTTTGACACGTGCGCAGGTGGGCCAGGAATGCTGCATGTACTGCTGCTGCAGGGAATGCGTAGGGTGGGCCAGGCATGCTGCTATCTGCTGCTGGGAGGCAACGGGAATGCGTCGGCAAGTCGCGCAATTCGCCGGATAGTTGGTGCAACTCCGCTGATGAAACTAATGTTTACCGTTAACCTTCATTCTAATCTTATTTATAAAATATTAATCCTAATTTTAATCCTAATTCTATTTGTGAAATCTAAACTTTCAAATCTTATTTTTGAAAATCATGTTCAGGTTGATGAATTTACACTTTATTTAACAAATCATATACGTAAACATAATAATATATAGTGCAACTCTACATTTTTTAAAAAATAGCAATATAAAGAATATTTTTAAAAAAATTCAACATAAAAAATAAGATACAGGCATAAAATGGATTTAAAAGTAAAAGATAGAAATAAAAGATAAATAAAAATAAAAATAATAGATTTTATTTATGATATAATTACAATATATCAAACATGTATTCAAATATAAATATAAATAACATAAATATACAAAATATAAAGAAATATTATTGAAATATTATGTATATAATACATTTTTATAATAAATACAAAATGAGAATCGGGCTCGGTTCTTCGAGTTCGAGCTCACTTGAAATATAACCATATTATATTTATAAATCGAGTTCCTCGAGTTTGAGTTCTTCGGCTCGAGTTGAAAAAAAGTAAGTTCAAACACGGTTGAAAATCGGGTTTAGGCTCAATCTGGCCCAAGTTGCACCCTGTACAAAACAATTCTTGTGATTTCACATAATTGCAAATTAACATGCTTTTTTGCTTTTTATTTTTATATATTTATAATCATCTCAATTTCTATTATATTCAAGCTCAAGACATTCTTATAATTTTTCAAAAGGAGACATCAAGTTTTCATCTATTTGTTAAAGGAAGTCAACCGACCCCTTTTATTTTTTGGGGAGACACACTCTTCCATCAAAATGGGAAGACACACTACTCCCATCAAATGGCATCTCGGGGATTCGACCCTACCTCCGTGTGTTGGTGGACGATGTCATTTACTAATCGGCTATGCACCAGTTAGCCAAATTAGCATACATTTTAAGGGGTAAAAATTAAGGCGGGTTATATTGGGTCAAAGTCTGTTCAATCCTTACCCTACTTTTTCAAAAAAAAAATTGAACATAATTTTTATACCAAATTGGAAGAAAACCAATTTAACCTCACCTTTTTTTCAATAAGTCTGGAAATAAACTTCGGGTTAGTCTTAGGCCAATATAAAGATGACAAGTTGCGTAAAAATGCAAGTCAAATAAAACAATATTAGGAATTTATACACTTATCAAACATAAAATTACATCTATGATAAATTTAGATATTGTATATTTTAATATTTTACTAATTAAGGATGTATTTGAGAATGGATAAAAATTTTGAAAAAAATTGTTGAAAGTAAAGAAAATGATGTGATATAATAAGAGCAATGATAAAAAGTAAAAAAAAAAAAAAAGTTAAAATAGATAGACTAGTTCTCTGGATAATTTGTAGAAATAATTAAAAAGTATAATAATTATATAGGGAAGATGTAAAAAAATTAAAATAAAATAATTATTAGAGAGTAAAAAGTTTTATAAAAAAAGTGTTGGGATGGCATAAGATAACAACTTCTTATCATTCTCAAACACACCCAAAAAATCAACATTGTTACTGAAATAAAACACGAGTAAATATAATATACCTTAATTAACAAAAGTTAATAAAAAACGAGTTTGCTTCTATGTAACCGGGTTACATAGAAGCGGTTCCATATAACTCTCTTAAATTTTAAGATTTCGATGACTGATGGAAAATTCAATTCATTTATTATATTTAACATCATTTCTTTAGTTAAGAAACCAAGTTTCAACCAAATACAATTTGTGTGTAGGTCACATTTGTTTAAAAATAGGTACATTCATGTGTAAATTAGAAAAATACTTAGATCCATTTGTATATGTATTGAAATATAATAATATTGTATAAAATCATTTATCTATATAGTAATGATATTTTAAATAGTTTAGATGTTGAAAATACTACTTCAAAATTAATATTTAACATTAAATTATTTTATTATGTTGATTTTACATGTTTGTAGATGGGGCCCATATATAGTGATATTAGACCAATGAAAGAATTTTCATAATAATATAACTGATGCTAAATATAATAGATGAAGTAGATTTTTATCAACCATATAGATGTTGAAAATGAAGGAGAATACATAGAAAGAGGGTTTTGTACAAGCATCACCAAATAAAAGTATATTTCGAATAGATTTTGGTATTTATAAAAATGTTTTTCTAAAATAATAATATTTTTGTGAGATTTTCAAGATGATGAAAAAATTGCAATTCTGCATAAGAGTTATATATATGTGCAAATGATTCTTATTGATTATTACTTTGTTAATATAGTTAATCATAAATAATGCGAGAATAAGATTTTTAAAATATGTTTATAATTTATAATAAATAAATATATGTGAAGTAAGGCAGGATTATTTGGGTTGGAATATGGTTGACTCATCTTGACCCTATTTTTGAATGAAGTCCAAATTTCTAACCCATTTTTATACTAGGTTAAAAAATATTGGTTTTACTTGGCTAAAAAGAGGTCGAGTTCAGGGCAGGTTGACTCATATTTTATGCTTATGAAGTAAATTTAGCAAGTAAGATTATTATCAATATGTTCGGTAATAAAAATAAATAAATAAATTTTTCTATTTTTACACAACTTTTATATACAATTGTTATATTTTTTAATGATTTCTTTACATTTTTCTTTATAATTATCTTGTATATTTTAAAATTATTCACTTATTTATTCTTATATTTTATAATTCAACCCAAGTATAATGATACTAATAAAGTAGTTACAAGAACATTGCTACGGAAAAATAAAAAATAAACTCCTCAATTGGAACACGAAATTTGAACCTCTTAACCCTAGGTGAGAACTCGTTAATAATTATATTAGTCGCTAACAAATTATTCGCTTTGCTCTCAATTATAATCTCCATCATTTTAGATCACTCTCTTCCTTTTTTCCAACCTTCCCCCATAACATTTTTTTCCTTTTTTCCTCAAATACCAAACACACCCTATAAAAAGTGTGAATTTTTGTTTTAAGTCAACACATAAGGAACATAAATCCAAATTTTTAAAAAACGAAAAGTGAAAGGGAAATTAAAATTAATATGATTCAATAGAGAATACTGATTTCAAATAAAAATAATTATTGAAAATATACTTTATAATGAAAAACATGAGTGTTATGTGTATATTTTGGTGGTATATCAAATCAAGTTTAAGGATGACAAAAAAATGTCATTGCAACTTATCCAATGTTGGTTTGGGTGGTTTCTATTCATTCACTTAGAGGGATAAAATAGGTCCTAAAAATGCCTGCTACAATTAATATATAATAGGTTCCTTAAGGTCTATGCACTTAGAACCAACCCCAATCACTAATATATGTTTAGTCTATATTTTATGAAATACATCACAAATCAAAGATATAAAATATATCTTTTAAGATGTAGAAATTAACTATTACTTAGTATATTTAATAAATTATTTTAAAACTATGTTACTATTATGTTATTTACAAGTTTTTTAGTAAGATTTAGAGGAGAATTATAATTTTCAATAAGGTGTGTTTAGTATTCAAGAAATATTATGGGTGTGTTTGGGAGTAATAAAAGTTTTGAATAAAAAGTTTCTGGTGCAAAATTTTTTGAATGGATAGAAAATGATATAATATGGTAAGGATAATAATGAAAAGTAGAGAGAATAAATTTAAAATAAATATATTAATTGTGTAGAAGAAATTGAAAAGTAGAGTAATTATATCGGAAAATGTAATAATGAAATGATTACTAAGTAGGGTAGTTGTGGAAAATGAAAAATTTTACTTTTAAAAGTTTTTCTTGTACGCAAGCATGCTCTAAAAAAATTTTGTTGAGAAAAGTTTTTGAAATGGAAAAAAGTGATCCTGTATGATAAGAATAATGGTAAATATTAGAGATAATAATGTTAAAATAACTATAATAATTGTATAAAAAATTATGAAGAAATGATGGAGTCGTCCTATAAAAAAAAGTAAGAAAATAATTATAAAATAAGATAATTGTAGAGGGAAAAAAATTTAAAATGGGAATTTTTTTTAAATACCAACCAAATGAAACCATTTTAGTGAAATGATTTTGAGTTGAAAGCAAACTCTTCTAAACTCATCTCAACTAAAATATGATGGAATAATTTTTTTTTTAATAAAGTGGGATGATATAAACTAAAATCTAATGCAGACATATGAGGGATATGGCCATTTGAGACTAGTCTAAGTTGAGGCCATTTCGAAATGATCTAAAAACTTATTTTTATTTTAAAAACTTTTATGTATGTTTAATTCGTTATACTAATTTTTATCATTTTTTAAATATATATTTATTTTGAATTTTTAAACACATGGGTATTTAAAAATCTTCATGTTTCAAGATCCAAAATAAAATGTACATGTATGTATCCAAAAGTAATAAAAATCTTTTTAAATTAAATACACCTAGATTAATAATTTTATAAAAAAAGTTAAATTTTTTTTAAAAAATATGGCCAACATATGAGATTCAAGTTTTACGAAACTACATGGGATTTCCCTTTTAGGGAATGTCTGGTTATATATAAAAAAATTTAATTAGTTCTGGTTAATTTAAAATTTTTTTACTCTTTATATCTTTTCTATTTTTAATTAGTTCTTTGTCTTCTTATATAACTACTCTACTTTTTAATTTTGTTATATATAATTACACATACAACTATCCTTTTTTAACTTTATTTTATTTACTCTCTATCATTAAACGTATCATATTACATCATTTTTACCCAAGAGTTTTATCACCTTCCAAAAGTACCCTTAATTAAAAAAAAGTTTCACTCTAAGGGTGTGTTTGGGAATGGATAAAACTTTTGATTGGAGAATAAAAGTTGTCAAATGATGTGATATGATAGGGGTAATGATGAAGAGTAAAGATGATAAAATTAAAATAGATAGGTTAATTGTATGGGTAGTTGTATAGAAATGATTGAAAAGTATGGTAGTTGTATGGGAAAATGTGAAAAAATAATTAAAAAATATGATAATTATGGAGAGTGAAAAGTTTTAGATTGAAAAGTTTTATGTTGACATTTTTTTCTTATTGCCAAACACACCATAAAAAAGGCAGCGTAATAAAGAGAATTGTTTTTCTCATTTTTTTATTTGTTCCATATTACCCATGCATGGCAAGGGGGGTCTTTACCATTGGGTTATTTGTGTATGTTTCGTATTTTTATGAGTTCCCAAGTTTTAGACAAAAACAATCTCGTGTATGAACTTTATTTTAAAAAGTACTTTCTTTAATTTATCAATGGCTTCTAAGACTTTCGGTAGAATTTAGAAGTGTATTTCACTGATAGACCTTGGTTTACCACTGGCCATCAAAGTCCAGTGCAACTTGATTTAAAGATTCTATTACGTGATTTGTAATTATATGGGTTGTGTCTAGATGAGCATGTAATGACATGGGTGGATGATTTCATACTTTTGTTAATGTCATGGCATCAGACTTTTACTTCTTTTCTTTGACCAAAAGTGTACGTTTGAAAACAAAATTCGCAGGTATTTCTTTATAAAATTAATAGATATTGTAATATATTATAATTAGTACTGTTGGTCCCGAGTTAATGACAATTACCCAAGAGGGGATGGGTGAATTGGGTATTTAGAAATTTTCAACTTAAACAGAAACTTTACCCTGGATTAATCTAGTCCCCTTTATAAAGAAATAAAATAGAAAGCAATAGTGTAGAGAGTAGAAACAAAAATCAAAACACAAGATTTTATAGTGGTTCGGGCAACCTCCCTACTCCACTCTTTCAAGTTCACACCTCTTGTGACTTGGGTTCTACTATCGTATTTCATAAATACAACTAGAGTCACTGCTCTCTTCTAGATTCTAGCTCTAGGAGGCATTAATAATTCACAGCACAAGTAGGTGACGAGTTCCACTCCAATCACACACTACTTTGCTTACACTTGATCTTAGTTACCCAAACTAAATCAAGTTCAATACAACAAGAAATAACAAAAGAAAGTTTCTACACTTTACTGTTGTGTAGAAGCAAATTTGGCGCAGAGAAGAACTTGTAATGCAGACTTAATGATTCAGCAATCAGCTCTCGGCAGTTTGAAAGCGGAGTTCTTCTTCTAAATGTTGGCTTGATCACTTAAAGCTCTTAGATATGAGAGTTATGCACATTCAATGAATTCTCAGCTACCCTCATTGTTCATATTGAATGCCTTTTATAATTGTGGAGGGAATCCGAACGTTTGGAGGTAGGTGGCGCGCATTTAATACGCCAACGTTCGAAAATTTTTCTACCGTTGCGACCCAAGTCGCAAGTGGAGTCGACTTCGGGTGCGACTTCACCCAAGTCGCAGATGGAGTTGACTTCGGGTGCGACTTCGCCGGTCCGCTGCTTCTTCAAGTTCCAGTCTGGCTTGACCCAAGTCGCAGGTGAAGTCGACTTCGGGTGCGACTTCACTTTGTCAGCTTGCTTAATGAACTTGAAATCCTTGGAATGCCTTGCTTTCTTGAATTTCTTTATGTTTGGTTGTTCTTCCTTTGATTTATATTTCCAGGAACACTGTATGATCATTCTAGCTTGATGTCCTTTAGCTCCATGACTTGCAAACTTTGAATCCTTGAGTCTTGAATCTTTGTATGCATGAACAAGTCCAACATATTTCGATTAGAATAGTTGAATTCATGCATCTTGCTTTCTTTAGACTTGGATTAGTCTTCATATGTTCCAAGTCGAATATCTAAGTTGACTTGGTTTTCAACTTGACTTAAGTTTATCTTGAAGTCGACTTATTCCTCGACTTGACTTTTGAAATTTCTGCCCTGTTCGATTGAAGTCGATGTTGGAGTCGACTTGGGATGCGACTTCAGTAGCTCTAGTTCTCGATTTCAACTCTGGACGAAAAAAGAGGCCTCCAAGTCACTACTGGAGTCGACTTGGTCTGCGACTTCACCTCAAGTCGCAAGCGGAGTCGACTTGGGATGCGACTTCGGCACCTCTCATTCTTGATTTCAACTCTGGAAGAAAATGACGTTTTGAAGTCGCTTCTGGAGTCGACTTGGGGATCGACTTGGCCTAAGTTGATGCCTGAGTCGACTTGGAAATCGACTTGACTTGCCAAGCTTCATATTCTTCATTTTTATATCCTTCAATCATTTCCACAAACATGTTAGTAGTCAAAACTTACTCAAATTGATTTGGTAATCATCAAAATATAAACTTGACTTATTTTCCACATGTTTCCAACAAGTACTACTATTATTACTAATAATAATAATAAATAAGATCAATATTATTATTATTGACAGAAAGATAAATTATTGAATTAGTCGGCCATGCGTGGTGTAGGCCCACTTATGAATGATGGTTTGGAGATGGAGTATGTAGCTGGCTGTGGTTCATCACCATGGTACAAAATGAAAATGAGACGGGGTGCATGAGATGAGGTAGAAATGGAATGTAATTTTTCATCATTTTGGGGGAACTAAAAAATCAAGGCCATTACCCAAATACTCACTCATTTCATTTTCAACCATATATTTCAATCACTTTCTCATATTTTCTATAGAATTTTTTTTATCAGTTCTCATCTTATCCTTATTATATTTCTGGGAGCATGATCATTTCAAGTAATGTGTATGTGTTTATCTGGATTTTTTAAATATAGTAGTCTTTCAGTCATTTTAAATCGTTAAAATATAAGTAAAATACTCTTATATTTAAAAATCCAAAATAAATATATATATCTAAAAATAATAAAACTTGGTATATTAAATATATCTATATTATCGATTTTATAAAAATTTTAAAAACAAAAAAAAATATTTTTTGTAGGATTGTAATTTGGGTAGGGTACTAGCAGGTTGACCTATTAAGTACCTTAAAATGGGTAGAGTAATGTAATATATAAATGTAAAGTATGAATAAATAAGATAGATTTACAAAAAATGATTAAAATATATGAGTTAAAATAGAAAAATAGAATAGTTTATTAAATGTAAAAACATTTTTTGAGAAATGATTGAGGGAAGATGTGGGAGATCACTTTTTTATCTAAACTTGTTACCAAATAAACATTATTTTGGATTATATGAATTTTAAAATGAATTCGAAATATAATCTTCACTAACACTTTCAATCCATGAAAAAATTCATAGTTCGTCTTTACAAAAGACTTATAAAATTATATCTAAGGCAAAAGGTGTGTCACTTTATTTATTCTTTACTAGAACCAAGAGAAATGAAGAAACTTACTCTTAAAAAGAATATTGTATCTTACAAATCTTTATCTAATATATATTGCGAGCTTGAGAAAACTGCACATAATTATTTTTGAGATTAGACAATTCATCGTACTATCTGTATGTCCTAATAATCGTCAGGCTAAATTTTCGAAGGTCAGTACGAAAAAAATAATTCTGGTTGGAAAGAGTGATACCTAGAGTATTATGTGAAGAATAAAACATTGCTATGTGTGATGAATACAATTATAAGCCTGAAATGAGAATGTGTACTGATATTTATGATTTCATAAATGAGCATCTACAAATGTATCATTGATTTTTTATGCTGCATGAAAGATATATAGTTATAAAATGAATGTCTATATTTTGCATATTATGCTAATGATGCATGATCAAATAAGCATTTTTTCAATTTTTCATGTTCTTATGTATTTTTAGTGAAAGTTCTCAAGTTAATAAAATCAAAGGAATTCTCATTTGAAACTAATGATTCTAAGTTGATAAAATTTAAAAGAATTCTCATTTATAATTGAAATTTTAAGCAATTGAACTAAATTAATAGCAATCTAATATTTCCGACATGAATGATGATGAAGAATATAGTGAACTTTGCTCTTGCACGATATCCTATATGCATTGGAACTTTGATGAAACTTAATATTTGTTGCATCTTTGCTTAGCCGAGGATTTTCATTGAATTTTCATATTATTTGTGTTAATGTAATTTTGGCAATGACTTATTTTGATTCTAGATTGTTGATGGATGGTATGGTTATGGATATTGATTGCAATAAATTTATATTACATAACATTTGTTTTTCTATATCATCTTCTAATGCTTAAATGTATATAAAGATATAGTATGCTAGATTAGGTCACATTCGAGAAGAAAGAATGAATTTATTAGATAGAAAAGGCCTTCTGAGCTTGCTCACTAAAATTGACCTATCAACTTGTGAAAATTGTCTAGCTAGGAAAACAATAAAAAAAAATTATTTGGCAAAACAACTAGACCTAAAGTTCCATTATAATTGGTCCATTCTAACATATATAATCCAATACATGAAGCCTCATATGTCTTACTTGTATCGATGATTATACGTGATTTAGTCATATTTTCTTGATCTTCCATAAATCATAAGAATTAGATTACTTTAACTGTTATATAAGTATGGTTGAGAACCAATTAAATTGAAAGATTAAAACATTAAAACTAACTATAGATACAAGTACTTATTTGAGAAATTTTAAATCTTTTATGGTGAAAAAATAGCGAGACAACTGACTATTTTTGGTACTCTTCAACGAAATAATATTGTATAAAGAAGAAACTAAACCTTATTAGATTTGGTTAGGTTTATAATGGCATGAGAAAATATTTCAATGTCTTATCAAAAAGATATATTACTAATTGCTACTCATATACTTAATATTGTGCTTTTTGAATCAGTCAATTCTACTCTTTATGAATTATGGACTAGCCAAAAGTTTGATTTAAGTAAGTAGCAACCATGAGGGCCAACGACTTTCATCCACATTCTCTCACATAAATATCTCAAATTAGGACCAAGAGGAAGAAAAAGCATTTTTGTCAAATGCTTGGGACATTCCAAAAGTTATGTGTTTAAGGGTGAGCATGAGAATAAAAGTATGACTAAAATTGAATCACGAGATGTCATACTTTTAAAAAAATGAATTTAAGTCAATAATAACAGCGTTTCTTTTTACAAGATGGAAGATCTTGAAGGTAGCGGCACACATAATTAATTTGTTGAGGAGATCAAACATTGCCTTAATATCTTGAGCTAAGTGGGACCAATATACTTGAAAAGCATCAATATCAGAGGAGTAGTTGTAAAAATGCTTAATGTTATCGTTTTACAATTAAAGAGGAAGCTTTTATAATTACATATCAAGACAAAAAGGAGCTTAAGAAAACTTTCATGATGATTACCCCTATAGATGATGAGGAGCTTAAGACTGGTCATGAGTTACTTTCAAGCTCAGCTAATAAAAAATAAAAAAGATAGCGGAAGAAGAATTGAAGCCTGTAAGGACTAATAAAGTCTGAGACGTGGCTGATCTTCCATCTGAAGGCAAAGTTATTGTCAACAGATGGATTCTTAAGAGTAAATATAGAATAAACAAATTCGTTGAGAAACTAAGGCTCACCTAGTGGCAAAGGATTATATATAACAAGAGGATATATATACTATGAGGAAACTCTCTTTCCGTTTATAAAGTTTACCTTGATTTATCTTATTCTTACAATTGTTGTACATTCAATTTTAGAATTACACCAAATGGCTGTAAAAATAACATTTCTCAATGGAAAACTAAATGAAGATATCTACATCGATAGCCTATACATTTTAAGAAAAAAGGCTAAGAGCGTAAGATTTACAAACTCCAACGATCCATTTATGTCCTAAAATAGTTATCTAGACAATGGTATCTGAGATTTCATCAAGCTATAATATCTTATGGTTAACAATGATCAACAATGGTCATTGTATTTATATAAAATGGTCCAAGGGTAATATTAGGATTTATCACTCCATATTGACAATATTCTGCAAGCAGTAAGTGATTTAGGATTTATCCTCCAATTTTAAAATGAGGGACATGAGTAAAGCAAATTATATACTTGAAGTTTAAATCTAGATATTGTTCAAAAAAGTTACTCAATCTTTCTCAAGAAACACGTGTAAACAATTTTTTTAAATATTTAATATACAAAGCTGAAAGTCCATTAACGATTATATTGAAAAAGGTGAAGTATTGAGTCTTGAGATGTGTCTCAAAACTCTAACACAAAGAAGAGAAATGAAAAATGTTCCTTACACTAATACGGTTAGGAGCTTGATGTATGCTATGATATATACTTGCTCTAATATTTGTTATGTTATTATTTTGGGATATAGTCAATTATGAACAAATTCATTGGCAAACTATCAAGAAGATTTTTAGATATCTTATATGTATTACGGATTATTCAATATGCTACTAAGGATGTGTTTTGTGCTTACTGGAATATTCAAATGCTGACTGGGATGGAGACCTTGATGAATGAAAATCAACACTAGGATATATTGTCTTGCTGAACAATAATGCTATCTCATAAAACAACAAGAAATAAACCTAGGTAGCTCTATCAATGATGGAAGTTGAATTTGTGGCCTGTTTAGGTGTAGTACATGAGGCAATTTTTCTTAGAAGGTTCGTACATCATTTGTGAATTACAAAAAATATAGTTGGACCTATATCCATTCACTATGATAATCAAGCAATTATTGAATACATAAGAGATCTTAAATACTATTGCAAAGCCAAGTACATTGATATTAAGTATCATTTTGTTAGGGACATTGTGAAAAGAAAAAAGTGACTATAATGTATATATCTAGTGACCGTTTATAAAAAAAGATAATTGTTGATCCCTTCATCAATATGTGTAAAAGCTCTAAGTTTACATAGATTGTGTTAATAGTATGTTAATAAAGTTAAAGATTAGCTCCCTCTTTCTCATAGATAATCGTCTCTAATGTTTAGCAACATGCAAAAATGAAACAAATTAGGTAAGATATATTTTCCCTGTGAGCATGAGACATAAAATAATTATTGCCTTTATTTAACCATAATGATGATAAAGGGATCTACGAAAGCAAAACGACACCTAAAGAAGGCAAGCATTTTGAGAACTTAGGTTAGACATTTGATAGCGACTAAACTAAGGTTAGTATGGTGTTGAAAAGTTAATGACATACATTCCTTATTAGGCGTTTTGCCATTGTAGTGCATGTTTCATACAATGTGTGCTTAGCGACGCATAAGCGAAGTCAAATTTTTTTTATTTAGATAACTTATATCTCCTCATTATAAGAGCTCTTGAAATTATAATAGTTTCAATTTTATTCCCTGTATAACTTTTGACTATATTTTAGGATTGCGATCTAATGTTGCTACCTTAGCATAGGAGCCTAGTTTAATGCACCCGGATGCATTTTATTTTTTTTAATTTTTTTTGAAACTTTTTTCATGACATTATTAAGAGTGCAACTTGGTATAGAGTTAGTCCAAATTGGCTCAATCCAACTCAGTTTCAAAATAAAATTTGGGTTTTATTTTTATAATTTTCTTAAAATACACCCAGTCGTAACCTGACCTAGGAGAAACTAAAACTAATAATGTGTCTACATTAACCCGATATCAAAACCTGACCTAGTTCAAACCTGATATCCTCCCAATTTGTTAATAGAATTATATCAGTTTATACATTATGCATTTTAACTATATTATAATAAAAAATTCTTCTATATAATCATTGACCTAGTTAAACTATAAAATGTTTATTCTAAAACTTAAGTGTCATCTACATTCATCCACAAATAGTTGAATCTATTGCATTTATGTCAACTTAATTTGTAAATAATTATAAATATATCATTTCTTTAAAACTATTTTACACATATCAATTAATTATGACACTACATAAGTTTTACTTTATTAAACTTATTTAGATAGTGATTTCAGACAATCATATATACTTTTTTATCTTGATTGTTGATAAGAATTCATTATATTCATTGTACTAAACAATATCTTTTAATTAGAAGACTAACTTTCATCAAAATCGAAGATATCATAAATCATATAAATATATTTATGTGTAAATTATGAATAAATAAATTATCATAATCAAAAGTATATTTTAGAATTAATTGATACTAATGTATTAATGTTCAAAGAGTTTGTTATTTTTATTGGTACATTTAAACTTCTATTGATTTGATAGTGACCCGAATTTCAATTTGAAACTAAGATCGAAATCAATGCCAACTTGGTTTGCACCTAATTTGAACTTTAATTCCAATATTATGATTTGGGTTTGGGTTCACCTAAATCCAATGCAACCTAATTCAAGTTGCACCCCCATTTATATGGTTACTTCATATGAACAGACATAATTATGATTAAATGCAACGAAAAAGAGAAAAAGTCAAGTATAACCTTATGATAGATTAGGTATATTCAAACTTGTGTAATACCAAGGCATAGGGAGGCATTTGTGTGTATGTGTGTGTGTATTTTCTTTGGGTTGTACCTACTATGTTATCCTCTACATGTGCATAGCTTTGAGCTCCCAAATACTCGTGGGTCACATAATCTCTTTCCCAATCCCAATACTTTTGATAGGGAGATTGATAATAGACCCTGCCATATGTGAGTGGGAGATGTTAAAATGTATTAAGACTGAGATTTCTATATGTATACACCCATGATGGATATCCTTTCTACGCTAGGAAATTGCAAATAAAGCTTATAAAAACATACTTGAAGTGGGATAACTATTCTGTATTCCTCCCACAACAGTAGCTATAAATGTGTGAGGTCTCTGAGAGAAACACACGACATAGCATATAGGAAAAATCTTGGAGAGTTCTCTTAAATCCTTTTAGAGATTAATGACATTTAGGATGTAGTAGTGTGGTTGAGTTTCAATCTTGTGATTCCAATCCAGTCGAGTGAGAAATTTTAAGATGTAATTTTTCGATAGTTCCGCTTTTGCTTCCACTAAATAAGGCACGTACGGAACTTTATTTTTCCTAACACAATATAATTTCTCACATACTAATGAAAAACGGATCAACAATCCTCCCTCATAATCCGTATATCTCATCCTCATCCATTGTTTAGGGATTTGGCTTGGATTTTAAGTATATTTACACACCATGATAAGTTTGCGCAATCCTTTGCTTATATCTCATATGGATTTTTTAATGTAAACTTATACTCTTATATGTTATAAATGGAGATTTGTTCTAGAGTTAAGTTGGTGTGATATTTGATCTTAGATGATTTTGTATATTCCTTCACGAGGTTCGGTGTTTCTAAGAATTTCTTATTGATATATTGCATTTTTTAGGATTTTTTTCCTTTGTAGTTTTTGCACATTGAAATTTTTTTCATATAAATCTAAATCTGCATGTGCTTTGTTTTTCTCTTTCTTATTTTTCTGTGTTGTTTTGTAGGTTTGGTTCCTAGCACAATGCACCATGGGATTGATGATCTGTATATTACTTCACCACCCCAACTCTTAAGGATAGAATATGCCAACATATGAACCGTTATCTTAATTAAAAATGCATCTTATCATAGCGTTTTTATGTAGCTCTTGTCCACCATATATTTATTTGATGCTAGTCTTTTTAGGACACAAACAGAATCATTTCACAATTACAACTGTTTTGTCAACCCTTCTCTCAATCGGTAACGATCCCTGAATGCTCTGCCCAGCTCAAGTGGTGTTGGCATGTTGCTTAAACTAACGAAAGGAAACCTAGTCTTTTCTAATAAATCAGTTAGCTATGCCAGCCGGATCCCGATTGCATGCGCCCGGGAGCATGCAGCGGGCGCATACACCTATTTTTTATTTTTTTAAATTTTTTTTATAAAACTGTTAATCTAAGTGTATTTAACACGTGTATAATTTTTTACCATTTTTGAAGTATTTTAGATATTTATTTTTAAATTTTGAAAATTAGTGGCATTTTAGGTAATTAAATTAGTGGCATATTAGGTAAATTACCTACAATGCCACTGATTTTCAAAAATAAAAAATAAATATTTAAAATACTCAAAAAATAGTAAAAATTTATACACATATTAAATAGATATAGATTAACAATATGATAAAAATATTTTGAAAAAAAAAAAATAATAAGTGTATGCGCCCTGGAGCATGCAACGCTGCATGCTCCCGGCGCATGCAATCGGGGTCCATGCTAGCCAAACTCATTAGAATGTCATGTCTAAGCATCATCATCACATCATCCATGTCCTTTTGTGCTCAATTTCAAAATTCACAAAAACAAGTTTTGAACCAACCAACACGTTCAATGGAATTAGGTGGTGGAAGCTTATAGATTATGTTAGAATAGGTATTTTTAAGCATTAAAGAATAGATGGCTGATGGGTCACATTATATGTTCACGAATGTGATGGGGTGGGGATGAGATTAGAATGGTATGAAATTTGTCATTTCCAAAAGCCACTTTTTTACTTCCAAAAAATAAAAACATACTTTTCGTATTTTTTATACAATTTTTCTTAATTATATTCGCACATGAAATTATATTTTTCAGAGATTTTCACATTAGTATCTACTTTTGCGAAATTATAAGTATATCACGGCTTTTAAAAAATTTGCATTTATACATACAAGGCTTGCTTAAAATTGCTAGCGTAGTTCATCAAAAAATAAATAAAATTTGCTAGCGTATCTGCAAACCTTACATCTCTTTTTGAAAATAAGACAAATACCTCTATAAACAATAAAATGAAAAATATATAAAAATGTCATTATAAACCAAGAAATATATTTTAAAAATTATTCCTCACATTAAATGAAACCGTTTAATGTGAGGAACGCATGCAAAAATAAAAAAATTTCGGCATGAAAATGCCTTCAAAATTAAAAAATACTTTTTTACTAACAGTTTTCCCATTAAATAAATTTATTTAATGTCAGACTATTTTTTTAAAAAAAATTCTAATTTAAAGGCATATTTTCTAATTTAAAGTCATTTTCTAGTATTTTTCATTTTATTGTTGACAAGAGTATTTTCATTATTTAAAAAATTCCAGATTTGTAAGTATATTTGTAATTTTAAACAAACTTTGTAGGTATGCACGCAAAATTTGTATATGTGATGACACAAATGCAATTTTGCCCAAACCTTCTAAATAAGGAGGCAACCCACCCTCCTTCGTACCATCCTATTCGTGAACAGCGAAAAACAAGAAATATTTGCCCAAACCTTCTAAATTAGGAGCACATATGAAAATATTTTTGTATTAATTCTTATTTATAAGTTTGGCTATGAAAACGAATGATTAAACATCTTATACATAAAGCAAATATGCCGGTGGGCACCTACGGTAAATTAAATAATAAGTTAGCTAGTGGGCGCCATGCATAGAGCTTCGTCGCCTTATTTAATATATAATTAATTGTTAGGCCGTGGGAGCTTTGTCTTCTATTTTTTCCTGAAACAATGTCTCTTGTATATAAATATAAATAGAGTATTCATTATCAGATTTATACTTACTGACCAAGAATTAAAGAAATATATAATTAGGATGATTTTAATTGTAAAATAAGGAATAAAAAACTAGTCATTTCAATTGTTGAAGAAGGGTTGTTATCTTATACACTCAGGTGTAAAAATCCATTTCTTTAAAAAATTTACGTAATTGTTAATTTAAGTGTATTTAACATATATATTAATTTTTACCATTTTTTGAGATTTGTAGATATTTTTGGATTTTTGAAATTAGCGAATTTTAGATTTGTAGATTTTTTGGATTTTTAAATTAGTGGTATTTTCACTAAAATGCCATTGATTTTAAAAAATCCAAAAAATCTACAAATCTCTAAAAATGAAAAAATTAATACACATGTTAAATATATTTAGATTAACAATTGTATAAAAAATGGGTTCAATTGGATGCATTTAGCCTAAGTTCATTCAAATGCATTTTGGCGTTCACGGTTGTAAGAAAAAGTTGAGGTGTTGAGTTATAAGTGCGAGGAATATTTTCATCTCTTTGAAAAGGCCAAATAAGTATCAAACATTGATAACAAATAAAAGAAATTTTTTTATTTATTTTATCCTTATTCTCTTTCTTCATAGTCATCATCTTATTAGGTTCTTCTATTTTTTAACTTTTGGTAGTGATTTTTATCACATTTTTCCTCGTTAATATTTCAATATTTTAATTCAATGAACTCTTTCTTTTAATAGTGACTTATGTGTTTTCTTTTCATTTTGAGGTTTAATAATCTAAATGCGCTCCACTTCTATGCAACTAAGTTATATAAAAGTGATTCCATGTAACCCCATCAATTTTTAAAATATTGATGATTGATGTAAAATCCAATTCATTAATTGTATTTAACATAATGTGTTTAGCTATGAGACTAAATTTCATTCAAATTTAGTATGTGCTTAGGACACATTTACTCAAATATATATATATATATTCACGTGTAAATTATGAAAAATGCTGAGACCCATTCATACATGCATTATAATATAATAATACATTACAAAATCATTTATCTATGTAATAATGATATTTTAGATAATGAAAAAATTATTTTAAAATTGATATTTTAGCATTAAATTATTTTATTACGTTAATTTTATATATTTATAGGTGAGACCTATATACAACGAAGTTAAACAAATGAAATGATTCATATGATAATATAAATGATGTTAAATATTATAAATATATTAGATTTTTTATGAGTCATAAAGATATTAAAAATGAAGGAGGCTATGTAAAAATTGAGTTTCATAAAAGTAGGACTGAACTTAAACTAAATGAAAAGTTATCAGGGGGCTTTGGCATCTTGGGCAGTTGAGGTTGAGTGCCTTCACTTGCTCCGTGTGCACGCCAACTGTGCGATTTAGGTTTACTTGCTTTCCCCTTTGGGTGGTCCACCCAATAATTATTGCTACGTCTCAATTTTGGGTTGTCCATCATTGTCGGGGTAAAAGTAAAAATAAAAATTAATCATAATAAAAAAATGGACATGACGTTGAGGACGACGTGTTTTGCCCTTTCTTACAGGCTTCAAATAAGTTTTCCCACTTTCAAACAGAGTGTTCTGATTTGGGATTTGAGTGGATCATACCCACTTAAATATACATAATTACGTAAGGAAATTAAATTTTAAATAAATAACAAATGGTGAAACTCTTTTTTCTCTTTCACTTGTTAACTATAGGAATAAGTGAAATGGTTTTTTTAATTAATTCCACTTCTATAAAACTCCTCTTCTATGTAACTCCATCTTTTTTTAAAATCCTAATGGTTGATAAAAAGTCTACTCCATCCATTATATTTAATATTATCTATAAAATCTTGAAACCATTTTATTTTTTAATTTTACTGTTTATGGGTTCCATGTATAAATGTGAAAAATTAACATAATAAAATAATTTAATGCTAAAAAATTAATTTTAAAATAGTTTTTTCAACATCTAAACCATTTAAAATATCACTACTATATTGATAAATGATTTTATAAATTATTACTAAAGTCTAATATATGTGTAAATTGATCTAACACTTTTCATAATTTGCACATAAATATATTTTTTTAATAAATGTGATCTATAAGCATACTTGAATAAACTAATGATGTTAAATATAATGAATAAATTATATTTTAAATCAATAATCAATAACTTAAAAATTAAGAGAGTTACATGCTACAATTTTTATGTAACCTAATTACATAGAAGCAAAACCTTTTTTTAATGAGATGCCTAGATCATTTATAAATTATGAAAAATATTTAAATCTATTCATAAGTATATTAAAATGTTATAATAATTTATAAAATTATTTATCTACAAAGGAAAATTACTTTATATGGATTAAATATTGAATTAACCATTTTAAAATTGATATATATATATATATCAAATAATTTTATTAGATAAGACCCCAAAACATCTACTAATTGATATAAAATGTTAACTTTACACTTTTTATTAGATAAGGCTCATAAACATCTTTTATTAGTACAAAACTTAATTTCTTAATTAAACAAATAATTTTGATCCCAATAAGTAGAATAAGTTTATAAATCATCAAGGTGGCCTAAATGAATTCAAATCCATGTAACCTTTTCCATGTATACAATTGGATTACAAAAGTGCAATAATTTAATATAGCCAGGTACATGGAAATGTCCACCCAACCCTTTTTGTTTTAAATTGTTTTCTCAAATTTAAGTCTTTTATTACACATAACTCTGCATTTTATTATGTTATGAAAAAGAAAGATAATCCTCTTAGTCTAGGCTAACATAATAGATTGTTAGCTGAGCTAAAAGCCCTTTTAAAAATATATTTTAGTAAAATTATTAATTTTTGAGCAATACCTTTTTAGTAAAATTATTAATTTAGGTGTATTTTAAAATGGCCCCCACATTACATCAAAAAAATGGCCCCCTGCACTTGGAAAGTAAATTTTTTCTTAATTTTAAACATTCAAAAAATATTAAATAATATTAAAATCGTAAATTTTGATATCTAAGAAATACATATTTTCTGATGAAAAAGAAATACATATTCAGTCCCACACGTAAGTGAAAAAACTAAGAAAATTTCTAAAGAAAAATTTCATGCAAACGTTTGCATTGGATCGGTGCTGAATAAACAAACTGTATAAATCACGGATTGACGATTGTATATAAACAATTCCAAATTCGGATTTGGGTTTTGGGGATAGGAGCTTGAAATTGCGGACATGCGTTTGAGATGTGAAACCGCCGTGTTTCCGCTTTTAGCGAACGTTTTGTCCTGATTTGCAACCGTTTGTAACGATTTTTTATAATAAAAGTGACGTTGAAGGAAGCTAAAAATTGGAGTTCCTCAAGTTGTAACTTGTACACCCCAGTGTTTTTTATTTTTGTGATTTTTTTTTATATTCAATTCATGCATCATATATTTTTCTCTAAAAAATTTTACGACATTGAAAATCATTTTAATTGGATTTATTCGTAACTCATAGCAAATGCAAATGCATATAACTTTTTTAGAAGTATGTTTTTTAACAGTGGTTTATAAGCCACAATCCTTATAGCATTGTGGTAAATGGGCCAATAAAAAATGATCAGGTTGCAGTTTCGAAATCTCCCTCCTTGGTAAACCACACTTCACCCGAGTTGTAGAGGCTTTATAATTTTCCCAATGTAGGAGTTTCATACAAATTTTCCCTAAATGCAAGGGTATCTAGAAAAGTTCCCTCAATGTTGTGAGGATTATGAATGTACTTAATTATAATATCAATTGTCATATTGTATAAATCTCGATAAAAAAATATCATGGTTTATAAAGACTTTTATTTAGGTTATTTTTTTATACCTACCTAAAAATACCTACAAATGCCCCTTGGTCGGACTTTAGAGTAGTAAGGAGCTCAGTTTCTCTAAGTCTTAGTTTAAAATTTTATAAATGGAAAAATAAGTGCTAAAAGAGCTTCTCCTTGCGAAGAGAGGCCAGCTAGACTCTAAAAAATTAGAGCTGTTTAAATAAAAGAAACCAAAAAAATACTTTTAAATACAATTTAGTATTTGAACTTAAATAAAAATCACAAAAAGAGCTAGATGCTACAGCAGGCACATGGGAGAATAGCCCTTATTTTAGATTCATAATACAATGTGGCAACTGAAAATATATAGCATCCATCACAGATTAATTATCAGTATGAATCCTTATACATATACTTAATGCAGGAGAACACGACATAAACGTTCACATCATAATATTCGCAAGGACAAAAATCCAAAAGGAATATTTTGTCATTACATACATCATTGGATGCATCATATGTAGCTCAAAACATAGCATAGCATAGCATATCGTTGTATGTGCATCCAGCAATCATGCACACTGCTTGGAACGATGTTGGATACATCTGTAGGCAGCGTTTCATCAAAAATATAAAATGTTGCAATTTTTTTTTATTAGTATCTTATGTAGTGTGGCAACTAATATTCCAATAGACACCTTTGTAACTTTCACACCATGGAAAGATTTTTATACAAATATGTTCATGCTCCCATAACTACCTCCACACTCTAGGAGTAATAACAAATACCAACACTACCTATTCTCCATCCATATTCGAACTCATGACGTTTGGGCGATGATGCCTAGATGCATACCATTGCACCACCAGCGCTAGTTGTAAAATATTGCAAAATCCAGTAATGCATAAAAATCAGATATATTTTAATAGAATAATTCAATGGTTAAAATTAAATAAAATATAAAATTTAAGATATCATTGATATTATTACATGAAAAAAGGACATACTATTTTAAACATGTACAATCCTAATCCAATTATACCTAGTATTTACATTCTATCAACAACTGGGTTTTTCCAAAAATAAAAAGTCTTAAGAGTACCCTAGCCAGCTTTAAACATCTTAACCAAGTGGTAAATATAAAGAGGCATGTCATATTAGCCGGAGCTCATGCTGATAAATTTATTTTTAAATTATTATTTTATTTTTCTTCTATAAATTTATTAATCTAAATAAATTTAATGTATAAATCAAATACTATTATTTTTGGATATAAATATATTTTTTTAGATTTTTAAATACAGGAGTATTTTAGTCGTTTTTAATGATTGAAAATTACTAAAATAATTTTATATTTGAAAATCTAAAAAAATATACATCTCCAAAAGGATAAAACTTGATTTTTATATATTAAAACTTGGCCACATGAACCTGATGGAAATTTTTTTGTTAAATCAACATATCGAATTGCTCATAGCAAGAAGTAGGTGGATGACCACATGAACCAGATGGAAAATTTTCTGTATATCGAATTGCTAATAGCAATAAGGTAGATGGATTGGTGGGGCCAAAATAGGACAATGAAACTGAAGCTCCTACTAGGTTTATTTGGTTGAGAATAAAACTTTTGATGAAAAGTTTTTAGTGTAGAAGTTGTGAAATAAATAGAAAATGATGTGGTATAATAGGGGTAATAATGAGGAGTAAAAAAATAAAGTTAAAATAGATAGGTTAGTTGTATGGATAGTTATGTATAAATAATTAAAAAACAGATTAGTTTGTATAAGAAAATATGAAAAAATAATTAAAAAATAGAGTAGCTATGGAGAGTGAAAAATTTTAAATTTAAAAGTTTTGATTTTGATATTTTTTTTGCCCCAAATGAACACACATTTAGAGACTAAACTTCCACCGCAGATCCTTATCTTCGATAGGAGATTGGTCATGGACGCCCTCAAAACAAAACTGAAGGTTTCACATCAAGATATTCAATTAGACATCACTTGCTTTCTATGCTGGAATGGAACTAAGGATGCGTTTCACCTCATCTAGAGATGTTTTCAACAATTTCAGCTCATGATTCAACACTAAGCAATCTTTTCCTATCTAGCCCATATTACCGTGTTATGGATAGTTTTATAATTATCAAGGAAGATATAAGGAAATAATTTAAAATATGATAGCTACAAGTGAAAAGTTTTAGATTAAAAAATTTTAGTTTGAAAAATATTTTTGTAACCAAATGTGCCTTTAATTTATTAAATAAAGATACATAGATTAATAGTTTTATAAAAAATAAATTAATTAAAAAAATTATTATTTAGCTTGATTAGTTTGCCGAGGCTCTCGTTGCACTTAATTATCTGTATGGGAAGAAAACTTTAGCTAGAGCATAAATGTTGAATCATAGATGACTTAAAAATTGGAACAATTTTACTTTGTTGATTTTAGATTATCTGTCGAATTGGAAACGCCTAAAGGTTTTTTTTGTTTTAAAAAAATTCCCATTACTTTCTGTGTAACTTTTAAGATAATTTGCAAGTATACATATATAGTTTGACCATAATTATAAATATATCTACATAGTTTTAAAATTTGTAAAAATCTCTACATAATTTGACCATAATTGAAAAATAACCCACACCTTTATGGTGTCATCATGGCATGGATACATTTACAACTATATGCAAACTATATTAATGTATTTACAAATAATTTTTATACCATATTTGCAAATATATTTACATGGTTTGTGTATATTTGCAAGTACTCATGCTATAATGGTAGTGTAACATAGGCATGATAGAGTCATGACGATATATGTATATTTGTAATTATAATCAAACTATTTATGAGTTATTTTTAATTTCTAAAACTATATAAATATATTTACAATTATAGTCAAACAATGTGAATATATTTATAAATTACCTTAACTTTTGATATAATGTTGGCATATTAACTACTTAACTATATTATTTTTATTATTACTTCTCATTATCATTTTTTTTATAATTAATCTATTTATTTCAACTTTATTATTTTTGCTCTTCGTAATTACTATTCCCAACTTTACTTCTAAAAGTTCATTTTAGAAGAGGCAAAAATAGAATTAAAAAGGTGATAATGAAAATTTTCAAAAAGGAGAGAGTGGTGTGATCAAATGAGATAAAATGTGAAATGTGAAAAAAATAAGGTATGGGATAATTGTGTGATAAAATGTGAAAAATAATTAAAATGCAAAAATAATATCAGAAAAAGTATGGTAAGAAATAATTAAGATATTAAATTATATATGGATGCATTTGGGAAGTGATAAAACTTTTAGATGAAAAATCTTTTGTGTAAAAATTTTTCAATTGAAAAAAAATAATATGATATGATAGGAGTAATTATGAGGAATGAAGAGAATAAAGTTAAAATATATAAGTTAATTGTGCGGATAGATATAAATAAATAATTAAAAAATAGAGTAATCATAAAGAGCAAGAGACTTTAGATTTAAAAAATTTTTGAAAACTTTTATACTAAAACAAACTCACCCTTAGGAACGGAGAAATATATATTTTTTACTTTTATAGTTTTATTATCAGTTATCAAGAAGTACCTACGTCTTCCCAAAAGGACCATTACATTAATTTCCATTAATTAATTAACCAATCACACCGAGGTTGATTTAAAAAGAGGCCTGTCAGAGTAAATAAATAATCTTAAAACATTGGACAGCATCTGCCCACCCCCGCCCACTGCTTCCGCTTCGTGTGCTCTTATGCACTGGTCCACCCATTGAATGCGTCAGCTGCTTGTCTTTGCAGTACCGCCGGTGATGTTGAAGACAAGGCCAACGGCTTCCCCGTGACCAATCAAATGATTCATTTGCCTGCATCTGCATGCATGCATTCATGCATGACAAACGTACAACAAAGAAAGCGAAATGGCAGGGTGAATGGACCTACAGCACATAATTACAGATCGATATGCGAAATAAAAACATAATAAATCTATAGGTTTACTCAAATACTACGGAAGTATGTAAATTAAAGGGCTTTCACCATTTACATTGTAATCCTCTGGGTTTTGCACTCTTGGGGCTTTTCCAATTTTCTTATTTGTGTATTTTGTATTTAATAAAAATTTTAAAATTTTCGGGGCATGTTTGCTATGCTAAAAAATTTTCCAACTAAAAATTTTTAATCAAAAACTTTTCACACCCTGTAACTACCTTATTTAATTATTTCTTTAATCTTTTTGTATAATTACTATATTTTTTAATTATTTTTATATAATTACTAATACAACTAACCTATCTATTTTAACTTTATTCTCTTTATTCTTCATAATTGTTTTATCATTTTACATTATTTTCATTAATTTTACAAACTTTTATGTTTACTTTGAAAAAAACCCTTTGACAATAAAATTTTTATCGCTTAACGAACATACCCTTGAATGAAAATTTTTTGCATAAAAATTGTTTGAAACGAGAAAAATAATGTGATAAGATATGAATAATGATGAGGAATAAATATAATAAAAGTAAAATAAATAAATTAGTTGTACTAGTATTCATACATAAATGATTGAAAAGTAAGATATTTATAGATGAAGATACGAAGAAATGACTATAAAATATGATAATTGTAAAGAGTGAAAAGTTTTAAATCGATATACCTTTAGATTAAAAACAAAAAGTTAAACTAATCCTAAATTTTTATATTTGAAGTGTTAACAAGTATAATTTTAAGAAGTTGGATGCATTTGCATTTGTTTTGGATTATACTTAAATCTAATTAAAGTAATTTTATATCTTAAAAATATTCATGGATAATAATATGATACATGATTTGGTCCTACATTAAAAAAGTCAGAAAAATGAAAAACTCAAGAGTATATGTTGTAAAGTACATTGGAGCAAAGGCCTAAGTTACAAATTCAATTTTTTTCAAATATTGTTACATGTTTTATCACAGCAACAAATGTGAGTTGTGATTCATTGCATTAGGGTGCAAAACCTTATTCTATTATATATTTTTTTGAATTTTTTTATAACATTATTAATCTCAGTGTGTTTAACTAATGTATTAAGTTTTACCATTTTTAGAGATGTATAAATATATATTTTTTATTTTTTAAAAATAAGTTAGTCACTTAAAAATGACTAAAGTACCTTTGTTTTTAAAAAATCAAAAACATATATATATATATTTAAAAATCGTAAATTTTCAATGCATAAGTAGCTAAACCTTTATTTATTTGTATAACAAGTTTCGTTTCAATGCAACCGGGTGTATTGAAATTTCTGGCTAGCAATTCTATTTTAAATATTTTTTAAAATTTTTAATCTAGGTGTATTTAACTTATTAAGTTTTATCATTTTTAAAAATTTGTATATATATTTTTTATTTTTGAAAATAGGAATATTTTAGTCATTTAAAACTATTAAAACCCGCCTATTTTTAAAAAATAAAAAATATATATCGCTTTCAAAATTAATAAAATTTAATTTATATATTAAATACACCTAGATTAAGATTTTTATACAAAATAAAAATAAAAATTCTAGCTAAATGCATTAAAATTTCAATGCATCTAGTTGCATTGAAATATTAACCATACATAATAGCAGTCTAGCTTCGTTGTCACTAGGTACGTTGAAGTATTTTTGTGAAATCTCATCCGTTTTCCTGACCTTCATGATTGATAAAAAGAAATCTAGTCTATGCAGTGTATTTAGCATCATTTGCTAATATTTTACATATGCATTAAAATGTAAATATATTTTATAAAATTATTTATCTAAGAATAATTTTTGAGATAATTTAAATGTCACACGTATAATTTTAAAATTAATATTTAATATTAAACTATTCTATCACATTTGTTTTATATATTTACGGATTTGAGTTATGCACAATAGTGCTAAGTAAATGATAGGTTTCATATTTAAACAAATAAGGCTAAATAAAATAGATAAAATGGGTCTTTTTATCAATTATTAAGGTGAGTCAAAATGAATGAGGTTCAACCCAAGTAGATTTCACAAAGGCATAACTTATATATAATTTTGGCCAAGTAAAAATGAATTTATCTACATATACATATTTCATTACAAAAAAAAGACTACTTTAGGGTAGTGGCGTTTATTCAAATGAAACTAATTTTTATATTAATAAGCAATTGAAAATGATATTGAATGAAGCTATTTGCATTTAGTTGCAACTAACAACACAATTTCTAGAACACAATGTGATATAATAGGCTATGCCTTAGTTCACTTGCACGGACATTTTTTAAGTATTAAACAATGTCAATGAGCATATATCCATCCATATTTCTTTGACCGGTGTTCTCATGCGTTCTGCCGGGGGACTCGTCTAAAAATATTTGTTTAAATTTTTTTTTATAAACATGTAGAGTTATGTACATCTAACTTATAAATCAAAATTTTACTATTTTTAGATGTTTTTAAGTTTTTTTTATCTTTAAACACAGTGTCATTTTCATAATTTTTTAACTTAATAGTAAAACTTAGTTTATATATTAAATACACTTAACTTTACATAATTATAAAAAAAATAAAAAAAAAAGTCGCACGGGCATCGGATCTGCCCTCTATTTCTTTTACGTATGTCCACGTGAATTTCGATTAACTTATATTAAAAAATATAAAATGTTTGGATTTGACCTAATTAACATATTTTATTTGAGCACCGAAAACGTGGTGGTTTATACATTCAATTATCTTAGACAAGGATAGGAAAGCAAATGCCCGTGCGAAGTTGTTTTTTATAAAGTTGTTTTGCAAATCCAAAAGTTATAGACAAAACTACAAAGGTGAAAAAAGATGGAGAGTTGAATGCAAATAACTCCGGAAAGGGGGTTGGGAAATCCTTTAGTTAGTAAATATCCACGTCTCCAATCAAAGTATGTATTTGAGAAGTGAAAAAAATTTTGGATAAAATTTTTTTGATATAAAAGTTGTTGAATTGAAAGAAAATAATGTAATATGATAAAGGTAATGATAAGAAGTAAAGAGAATAAAATTAAAATAGATAGGTTAATTGTATATAAATGATTCAAAAGTAGGGCAGTTGTATAGGAAAATGTGAATAAATTATTAAAAAAATATAGTAATTATAAAGAATAAAAAATCTTATAAAAAAAAGTTTTAGCTTGATATTTTTTTAACATTGTCAAACATACCCTCAAGAAATGCCCACTTCTTCACGGGCCAGTTCATTCAAACTACAAACGATTAACTGCGATAAATGTTGAGTGAGAAGTTAGATTATTAGTTCATTTAATTTACAAATGATTAATTACGATAAATGTTGAGTGACAAGTTAGACTATTTCTCAAGTGCACAAGGCAGTTTGTGCATGGGTCATAGTTAATTTTATGTTGTTATTTATATAACAACATGATTTCTAATATTATAATCAAGCACATATTGACACTTACATTATAAGAAAAAAAATTTCCTACCCCTACATTAAGGGGGAATCTATAACATGATGGAACCAATGAAATACCTGACGGATAGTAGGGAACTTTTGAACCCCCGCCACTGTTGTGGCAGCATTGGTAGCTACCACCAGACCACATGCCACACGCCTGTGGCACAGGGGTCCTAGGTTTGACTGTTGGGAAAATGTAATATCTCCCATATAGAAATGTTGTCCCTTAAGTCTTGCTTGATTAATTGTAATAAAATATAATAATAATGCCTATAAAAATGTAATAATAATTTGTACAATGATTAATATTTTCATATTGGACGAGTACATGCATTTTATTTGAATTTAATTTTATGTGATATTAAAATAATTAATTTTTTGGTACACATTTTACATCACATCTCAATGGTATTACAATCAAGTTCTAAGATAATTTTTACAAATTGTTAGAGGAAAAATACAAGCTCACATTGGGATTTTGAACCCTCCTGACTTAGAGGCTTGTCTACCACCCACGGCTAAGCTATAGTTAGCCGTGGGTGGTCACTAAGATAAATAATTTTAAACATAATAAATGAGTAAATTTTTAATTTTATTATAAATGTAGAGCCTATTTACAATTTACAACAAACTGACTAGGGTGAAGGTATTTTTGATCTTCATTGGGAGTATTATATTTTCCATTTAAGGAGGGTTGTCCATTACTGAAGTATACTTATGGTAGTTGTCATTAAAGTAAATATGTAATTACAAGGCGAATTTGGAGAATTGGGCTTGAATTGTAAAAATACCAGTGACATTGTAAAAAGAAATTCTCAAAACAAAACTAGGGTGCAGTCATTTTCTATTAATTAATGCTAACCGTTACATGTTTAATGGCTACCTTTTCATGAATCCGAAATAAGTCTTTTCGCATGTGAATTCAATTCTTCATTAATTAATGGGTCAGAATCCAAGGTGGTTCAACGCAACAAAGGGTGACTCGTCAATAAGACAACCCATCAGTTCGTGTGATTGAGTAGCTGAGAAGACACGATTCACTGCTGCATATATAGAAAAATAATTTTGATGGAAGATTTATTCACTCATCTTCTTCCACCCTTTTTGGATGCAGCAAACCCTAATTTTTAAAAGAAAAACTTTAATTATTAAATGGCATGCCCCTTCCAGTGGACCACCTGTCGGTTAGGATATTAAATTTCGAAAATAAAAAATAAATAAAATACTGGGGGAGGTGGAGAGGTGGGGGAGAGGTTGCTGCTGCTCCGCTAGACTACCATTTTCCATACGCAGCCTTAGTGAATTTGTTAAAAGAAAAAAAAGGCTAACATATTAGGAAGATGATCAATATATTTTTAGGTATTTTTTCGGTTTTTTCTTACAAACACGTTAAGCTAAATGTATTAAATATATAAACCAAGTTACACTTAGCTTAATATGTTTGTAGAAGAAAAATACTTTAAAATATTTTTTTAAGCCGGTCTAAGAGGATCCGCCCCCATATGTTAAGCACAAATTTGTAGAAGTTCTGGCATTGTGCTGAGGACATTATGATTTTTTTATCTCCACTGTGGGAGCTTGGTATCTCTTATTTCAGAAATGTTGGTCTCCTCCCTACTGATATACGTTGGTTATTATCATTTGAAAAAAAAAAATGAAAATGAAAAAAATTATAAAGTAAATTGGGCATGAATTGTAAAATATATATTGTAAAAAATGTCTTTAATTCGCATGCTTAAATTTCGGTTCATAATATGGCTTGTGCCGTTTATCCCAGCCGCCTGTGTATCAAGCTTCCACTCTGCTTGGAGCAACAATATGTTTTGAATGTTAGTAATAGGTTTTTAATGATTAGGTGGATGAGGAAAAAGATAAGCCATATAGAAGGAATCCCAACCTCATAATAATTCATCTCATTGTAGGAGATGGAAAGAAAGGAATCTAATCTCTCTCCCTTTATAACTTTGGATGGGAGTTGAAAGGCAGTGGAGTTGGTGGCCAGACCTAGCACATCATTCATATCACCTCGTTGCTACTCTCATCTAAATCAGGATAAGGATGAGACAATCATCCAAAATACAAGCTGCACATCAGACCGCAGCCCAAGAGCAGTAAGTGGCAGTGGGCCTGGTGAAGAGGATTGAGTAGATGCAGGGAAGTGAAGATGGAAAGGTACATGATGAAGGTTGTTCCCAGCAAGAATGAGATGAAGATGGAATCCAATCTTTAAAAAAAAAAAAATACTTTTTTATTTTAAAAAATAATAGTCTGTTTTTTTATTTCCAATACAACTTTTACCAATTTCAATACACTTCTTTTTATTCGCAATACATGTGATGAGATGAGATGTGGTATGAAAATAATTTTAATCGTTGGCATGGATAAAAATAATTTAGTTTTTCATTAGCATGGATATTAATAACTCATGATTTTCTAAAGTATTATTTCTTTTTGATGGAGGATTTTCTAAAGTATTATTATATTTTAATATTTCTGAAAATGATTCTAAGTATTTATTTATTTATGTCCCAAATGGTTTTAAATAATGTGAACTAATGGTTTTTAATTCACAACCAAAATGAGTTCAAAACATGCCGGCTGTAGATATAATAAGTGGAGTTTTTATAGTGTAGTTCTCCAAAAATGGGGTTTTATAATTTCCTCCCTATAACAAGGGTTTAGGAAAAATTTCCCTATATGATGTGAGGATACACATGGGTTTCATTGTAATATATGGACAACATAATGTATACAAATATATAAAAAAAAAATGAGTTCCACCCAAGAGGTTCTTACGAAAATACGGTGTAACATTACATCACATGTATAGGCTATGATCCCCTTGGAAGGATATGGGGAATGGGTTGGAGTGGGGCTCACTAACATTACATCACATTTTGAATTTTTTTTATTTTATTTTTGGTTACAAAAGTCCTTTTAAATGTTGAGTTGATAATCCTAACTACCGAAAATGACTGTGCTTTATCACGAAAACATTGACAGCTCACAGTACCATTGCCCGAAAAATGGTGGCTTCTGGCATACACATATGCAATTATCTGGACGGTCCAAAACGTTGGGCTCCATGTCATATGGTGCACGCTCAAGGAACAAACAAGCCTGGAATGCGGGGATGAATTGAGTCTGAACTCTGATGGTGTGATTTTCAAAGATATTAACTGTGCTCGGCACCTCCTCACCTCAAAGTTTGGTGTTGGGTCTTTGTTTCATTTTATTCGTGACCCGTCCTTGTTGCGTAATTATTTTCGTTTTTCCCCCTGCCTTAAAACATATTTTAAATGGATGAGGGAGATATTTCTTGTATTTTACATTTTAGCCTAAATACATAATTCAATCCAAATTATTGGTGGTGTAAATTTAACAAGATTGCGAATTAAGTAGCCATGGAAATATTACTCTAAAAAATAGAAGATAAATATCCTAACTAAGACTGAATGTAAGGACCTCCCACGCCCAAGGCAAGATGAAAGAAATATTTGACACATGGGTTTTCTAATTTTTATAGAACTGTCCACGAGCTAAAAGAATTCTGTGTGTGTATGAGAAAGGTGCATTATCTTAGTAGGATCACATTAGTTCTAGGCCTAACAGAATATCCATATGCAATTTTTTTTATAATTTTAAACATCACATGCATTGAAATTTTTTATATATAATGTTACATATATACAGTGTAGATTTTAAAGAAATTTAACAACAATATACTCATTCTCGAAAGATGCTAATTATTTTATAAAACATAGACAATGAAAAATATGTTTAGTAACATGATAAAATAAGTGCCGTAAGAAAAAATAAAATAGAAAAATAAGGGTCGATGTTGAATCATTACACAGATAGAAAAGGAAGTATATTTTGTTTGTTTGTTTAAATGATGGCGACTGGCGAGCTAGCTACCAGGAAATGGGCTGCACTTTTGTAGAACCCAGGGGGCTAGGAGTGACCAATCGGCCCGCTGAAAGGTTGGGCCTAAATGACAGGCATACCTAAACAAAGTTTGATTATGTACATCATGATGTACTTTAGGCTAACATATTATATTCATTTATTTTTTACAATTAATTATATTTTTTTATTTTTCTTTATAAGCATGTTTATCTAAGTGTATTCAATCTCCATACAAAGTTTTTTCAATTCACGATATTTTTATGTATTTATTTTTGATTTTTTTAAAATTAAGTTCTTTAAATGATGAAAAATGACTTAAATGCCTTTGAAGTTGATGATTTTTTAAAATTAAAAATAAATACATAAAATATTATAAAATTGCAAAATTTTGTATATAGATTGAATACACTGAGGAAAACATGTTTATGAAGAAAAAATAAAAAAAATTTAATAGATGTATATAATCATGCTCCTACGTAAATAGAAAAGAAATAATTTAATAGCACTTTGAAATTCTCTTGAATATGTTGGATATAAATATAATATTACAAAGTTATAATTATATACAAATATTATTAGAAAGTGATCCCCTGCGGCAAATTGCAGTTGAGTCCCAACTGCATTTGGCTGTTTAACGTATTTTTAATTTTTTTTAATTTTTTACTAATTTATTAGTTTTTTCATACAATATAAATCTATTAGTTTAATTGTATTTAATTTATAAAACGAAGTTTTATTATTTTTGGACATCGGACATGTAAACTTATGAAAATGACCATAATATCTCCATATCTAAAAATAAATATATAAATATATTCGAAAATAGTAAATTTTAGTTTATAGATTGCATATATTTTTTTAGGATATAAATTACATATACTTAAGTTAAAAAGTTCATATAAAAAGCTGAAAAATAAAAAAGATGATTCGCAGGTCAACCACTTGGGCCGGCTGCATATGATCGGCAAATATAAATTATAAATGGATATTATTGGAAAGTGATCTTGTGTACCTGAGTGTACTGAAGAAAATTTTATTTTTATATTTTTTGAAAATTTTATTATACAATTATTAATTTGAATATATTTAACATTCGTATTAATTTTTTCTATTTGTGAATATTTGTAGATATTTTTTTAATTTTTTAAAATCAATGGAATTTTTATTAATTTTGGGAGATTTTATATTTTTTTAGATTTATTAAGACCAGTGGCATTTTAGTAATTTGAAATTACTAAAAATGCATCTGATTTTAAATTTTTTTTAAAAATCTACAAATATTCAAAAATGGTAAAAATCGATATATATGTTAAATACACTTATATTAATCGTTTTATAAAAAAAATTTAAAAATAAAAAAAGGATTAAACACACCCAAGTGCACCGAGCTTAAATGCACCTAAGTGCATAGAATCACGTTCTAGTCTTATTTTACACGAGATGATCAGTTTAATCTTTAACCATGTTTAATTTATAATTTATACGTTGTTTTTGGTAAATAAATTATTTTCATGAGTTAAAAATCACTCAAATTTTTTATTTTCTAATGTGAATTTTTGGTTCCTATCAATGTATATAGTGATAAACTACTCATCTAGATAGGCCCAAACATTTCTCTTGGTTATATCATTTATCATAAGCACATCCTGCACAGGCAACTGGCTACGAATTAACCGCGAGGTGCATGGTGGAGGATCAGGGCGTGCCTGTCATCCATGGGCCAATGGCTATGTTCGACCTTTTATTAATTGTGTTTTTCAAAAAAAATTTACCATATGTATTAAAATTTTACCATTTTTGGAGATTTTTAGATATTTTTAAATTTTTTGAAAATAGTGGCATTTTTAGTAAATATTTAAAAATTAGTAAAAATGCCACTATTTTCAAAAATAAAAATAAAAATATAATAATCTCCAAAAATAGTAAAACTTGATATACATGTTAAATATACTCATATTAACAAACACATACAAAATTTAAAAAAAAAAGGTTAAATGCACCCAAGTGCTCCAAGGTTAGTTACACCTATTTTCTACTATACATTTTTTTTTTGATGAAAAAGAGGAATTACTCTATCCCTATTCTCCAACACTGTTGTGAGGATTAAGGTTAGAGTAATCCAAGCTTTCCATAGCCAAAAAGGTGTTTGTACAAATTTTGTCACAAATAGCCTGAGGGGGGTTACCCCACCAGCCCAAATGATTCACAGGAGAAGCTAAAATCATTTCGGCTAAGGAATGGGCAACTGCATTTCCTTGCCGAAGAACATGATGGACTGAGAAAGAATCAACTGCCCTGAGAATATCCTTGATTTCATCAATAACAAAGCCCACATGATGAGAGGAGATTGGAACATTGTTGGTCAGGTAGCTGCATAATGTGAGTGAATCTGTTTCCACCTGAGCACACAAAGCATTAATATGAATAGCCCATCTCAGCCCAAGCAGAAAAGCTGTAGCCTCCATAAATAAGGGATCCCTTACTCCCGCCTGTCTCCATCCTTTTGCTGCCAGAAAAATGCCTTGGGAGTTCCTAATTACCGCAGCGCAGCCAAAAAAACCCAAATCCCCATGAGTGCGCGCATCGACATTTATCTTCACGAATCCCTCCGGCGGCATGGACCACCGAGGCACCAAAGGACCGTCCAACATGCCCAATTGCGAGAGCAAGGGAACACTCCAAAACTGGTTAAGAAACTCCCTGCACCATGCTAGTGTGTCCAAGAAATTTGGTTGCAAGCCCTCCTCTCTAAACTTGTTCCTAATGTACCATATCCTCCAGCAACACAAGATGAAGAGAGTGAGGTCGTCAGTCCTATTTTCCTTCACAAGTGTCTCAAATATCATCCCCACTGTTGCCCCCGACTCCGCTACCCTTGCCGCCTTTCGACAGATCCCTTCAGTCATTACACACCTCAGGAACAAGTGATTTGCGTCCTCAGGCGCAAGCTTACATAATGCACAGCAAGGATCCACACCAATGCCCCGATTTGTTAGATTTAGTAAGGTAGAAAGGGCATTTATAAGAAGTCTCCATCCAAAGATTAATACCTTGCTTGGAAGTTTCATTCGCCATATTGCCTTGTAGCAGCCCGAGAAGATGGGGTTTTCATTATCTGAAGCCAATAGCCTGTATGCCGATTTTACCGTGTATCGTCCATGAGGCTCATGCTTCCAGAAGATACAGTCATCCGTAGACCCATTGGGAGGGGGGATCCGATTAACCATCTGCCATGTAGTGTCCCCCCCCCCGCCGCAATCACCTTGTCTCTATTCCATGAATTTGTAGTTCTATTGATAAAGTGACACACCCTCACATCCTCCGGGATTGAATACGGAAGGGGTCCCGCCTTCACAATCATAGAGTCGAGCCAACTGTCTTCAAAAAATTTTACCCTCGACCCATCTCCAATTCTCCATTTGCAGCCACTTTGAATGACATCCCGCGCCTTCAGCACACTTCTCCATGTGTATGAGTCCGATGGCTTCACCCTACACTTCCAGATATCTGAATTTGGGAAATATCTGGCCTTGAGAACTTTATGACATAAGGATGTGGTGCAAGATACATTAATGTGCTTTTTTGGCAAAAAAAGTGGTTTTATAGTACTCGATAAAAACTAAAGTTGAAATATACAACTGCAACTGTGAAAAAAGTATAACTCCACTTAAGCATTTTTTTTTATCGTAAAAGCCAATTGCTACTAGGAATGCCCCTATAATTTTTTTAATTTTTATTTTTGTATTTATAACTTTAGTTATGTGTATATTTTCAATCTTTTTAATTCTAAGATGTAAATCTAATAATATTAGAGTAGCTATAAAGACATTGCCTTGATCCTGCACGAAAGTATGAAAGCAGGATTATTCACTAGTTGCTCGGTAAGCTTGAATTTATAAATAAGATAAAAAAATATATTTTAAATATATAACGGTCCTGCTTTTATGTAATTGGGTTATATAGAAGAGAATTCATGTAATCTCTTCAAAATTTAAGATTTTAATTTTTAGTAGGAAATCCAATTCATTCATTGTGTTTAACATTATTTATTTATCTAGGAGACCAAGTTTTATCCCAATCAAGTATGTTAAAGGCCACATTTATTCAAAAATATATATATTCATGTGCAAATATGAAAAATGGTTAGATCTATTTACACATATATTATAATATAATAATACTCTAAAGAATCATTTATTTATATGGAAATGATATTTTGGACGGTTTAGATGTTGAAAATACTACTTTAAAATTGATATTTTAGCATTTGTAATAATTTACACATGAATATATATATTTTTAACAAACGTGGCTCATAAACATACTTGATTAAGAGGAAATTTAATTCCTTAGATAAACATTGATCTTGTAACAGATCTGCTACGACACCAATACGTTTATTTTTCAAGTGATTCATATCATCAAGTGTACCCATTCCAAATTTCATTCTGATCAAATGATTCGCGGCAGCCAATACATCTTGCGGTAACAAAAACGTATTGTTCTCGTGTATATCAAGATTCAGTCTAGATCTTAGTCTTGAATCAAGGGGGTTATCCGTGGCTATTTTTATTTGAGTCGAATTCATAATTGGTCGAATTGTGTAACCTCCAATTACTGATATTGGTAACCTCCCTAAAGTAATTTGATTATAATTCAATTCGTGACGATCATAAGTAGAAAGTTCATATTCTTCAGTCATAGATAAACAGTTTGTTAACGGTCGGACGATAGTAAAAAGTCATAGTAAAACCGGTAGCTACTTGTACTAAAAAATAAGTAAGTGTAATCCCCCCTAGACAATAAAATATGTTGACATGGGGAGGAACATATTTACTAGTTATATCGTATGCAATCGCCTGAATCTCGAGACGCTCCACCCAATCTTGATTTTTCATATAGAAATATAATTAATGTATCTCCCTCATAAAGAGTTTCTTCGTAATGGCCATGGACAATTGCCCATCGAATGGCCAAATGAGGCTTGGCGGATCTTATAACTAAGTAGTCAACATGAACAACTAGAATTTGGCTAGATTTTCCATGTGATCTGTATTTAGATAGACATACATTTTCAAAAAGAAACTGTCCACGACTTATTATTGTGGATGTCTCATCACAATACTCGTGACGTGGGAAGCACCAATTCAAATCGAATAACTTCAAAGGGCGCAAAAAGGAAAGAGAGGGATGAGCTTTCTCTCGCTTTTGGCATAGTAGGCCTCCCCGTGGGAGGCCCGCAAGGGCTATTAACTCAGTGCTAGAGCGCGCCCCTAATAATTGCGTCGTTGTGCCTGGGCTGTGAGGGCTCTCAGCCACATGGATAGTTCAATGTGCTCATCAGAGCCTGACCCGGAGATGTGAATCATCCAAGACGCATTAGCATGACATACTTCTCCTGTTCGAACCAGAGTTTGAAACCAAACTTCTCCTTAAGATGATAGATGGGGCAATTCGGGTGAGATCCAATGTGGATCCATGGAAGTTGTAGGCACCTTTCCATACTTTGTATCCGGAGTACTTCACTTAATTTCCTCTGCCATTTTGGGCTCGAGCAATACTTCTTTGCTCGTGTTTGCGATAAATTGTAAAATACATGCGCTTAGGATAAGAAAGATAAGTTCCGTCGCTGCTGAGAAGTCATTAGATTTTTCATCAAAGATCAAAATTATAGATTTTGAAAAGGTTACATGGGTCGACTTCTGTGTAATCTGGTTACATAGAAGCGGAACCCAATATATAAAATTTTATACTACATGCTGATTCAAAAATTCTTGAATACTATAAATAAGTTAAACAATATCTTAAATATATAAAATTTTATACAACATGCTAATTCAAAAAATTTAAAATAACGATAATATTTTAAGATGTGGTAATTAAAATATTTATATGATATGAATTTATTAGATACTTTTAAGATGATAAAGTGATGGATCTACGTAGAAACAATGCAATCATTATTATAATTTATACTTATAGGGCTTGTTTGTTTATATAACAAAACTTTTCAAGTTAAAATTTTTTAATGTAAAACTTTTTACATTGCACAATCACTTTATTTTTAATTATTTATTTACTTTTTCTTATACAATTATCATATTTTTTAATCTTTTTTATACTCTACTCATACAAGAAATCTATTTATTTTAACTTTATACTCTTCATTACGAGTCATATCATATTACATCATTTTCACTTATTTTCAAACACACTCATAAATTAAAAATAGGTATAATATTTTAAGTGTATAGTAAAAACAATATAAAATAATTGCCACAAATAATAAATATTTTATTAGATAAAATTAAAACATTTGTATTTTCCACATGTTAAAAATTTTAAAAATAAATATAATGATGCAATCAATAATTTACTTTAATAAAATCATTGAAATTATTAGCATACGAAAAGTATCTTCTATTAATAAAAAAAATTTTAATATCTTTTTTGGTAATTTTCATGTCTAGAAACACTTTTCTTTTTCAAGCCAAATAGAAGAACATTTTAGAAATAGGGTGTGTTTGGCAATGCGCAGTAAGTGTCAAGTTAAAACTTTTCAATCTTCATAACTATCATATTTTTCAATTACTTTTTCACATTTTTCTATACAACTACTCTACTTTTCAATTATTTTTACACAACTACCCACACAATTAATCTATCTATTTTAAATTTATCTTCTTTACTCTTATCATTACCCCTATCATATCACATCATTCGACAACTTTTACTTTCCAAAACTATTCATCAAGGGTGTGTTTGGGAAGTTGTAAAACTTTTGATGAAAAGTTTGTTATGTAAAAGTTGTCAAATTAGTAGAAAATGATGTGATATTGTAGGGGTAATGATAAGGAGTAAAGAGAATAAATTTAAAATAAATAGGTTAGTTGTATTGGTAGTTGTGTAGAAATGATTGAAAAGTAGAGTTGTTATATAGAAAGATGTGTAAAAAATAATTTAAAAAAGAATAGTTATGAAAAGTGACAAGTTTTAGATTGAAAAGTTTTAACTTAACAACTTTTATAAATTGCCAAACACACTACAAAAGTTTTAATCATTTCCAAACACACCGATAATCTTTTTATAAAAAAACCAATCATTCACGACTTAGCATCACCGGATACAAAAGCGCTGTCATGCAAACGCTGCGCACCACCAAACCAAAGGCGCGCCGGGAGAACGACACGCCATCAGCCACACACGCGAGGGCTGCCTCCTCGCCAAATGGACACGTGCCATGGGACTGGGAGGTCCGTTCAAATTTCGAAATTCAAAATCAGGGCCGTTAGGCCAGTTCGGTGGGCCCAAGAACGCGGGAGACGTTCGCACCTCGTACTCGGCACTTCGCTCTTTCCGTTTTCTGCCTTTAGCCAGGTTCGATCAATTTTCTGTCCGTTTTCCACCTTTCCCTTTCCAAGCAGAGACGCCAGCACAAACCCCACGCGCCAAGACCCCCACGCACAACTCTCTTCTCAGATGGGCCCGAAATATCCAACCGAGACAAGAAAAACTCAATCTCCATTGTCCATCGAGCGGTCCCATATTTTATCTCAAGATATTACTCCTCGAGTCCATATAAGTACATCACGTGGATAATAATAAAATTGCGAACATTTATCACTTGCTATTCACGGTTAAGATCTCCCAAAATAAGATCCCTTGCAATGTAACCAGCGAATCTTTGATCCATTAAATACACCCGCGAATATCTTCATAAACCTAATTTTTGAAACCTTTACTATTCCGCCAGTTCCCGCTCTTGCGCTCCCCTTCCGTCGCTTATATATAAATACCGACGGAGAAATCCGCATTTTTGTACATTAGCGACCCAGTTTATTGACATCTCTCATCCATTCGGCTTGATTTTTCTTGCCTTTTCAGCACAAGCAGATACGCGGAAGAAATCATGGAAGCGATCAAAGAGCAATCTACTGCCACCTCTGGTAAGATTTTCTCGCTCCCAATTCCTTCCTTCTGTTTTTCCTCTCGTTCTGGCTCATCTGGTGAACCATACTATGGATTTTGAATTCCAGCAGCCCCAGCCACTGGTTCGAAACTGAGATATCCGCTGCGGTCGTCGATCAAATCGAAGATCGAGAAGCCGGCCGCAGTGCCCGAAATACCAACTTCTTCTGCTTCCAGGAGGTCAATTTCTGCCACCGTAATCTCCATGTCTTCTGGGATTGATTTGGGGTCTCTGAAATTTAAACGATTTCATGGGTTTTAGCTTGGGCCCCTCGTTGGGGTTGATTAGCGGTTGAAATCTTAGCAGAGGGTGTGTGGAATTTTAACTAGTTAACTACGTAGATTTCTGCCATGGTTGAAGACAGAGATGGGTGTTCTAAGGCTCACAGCAGTTGTGCCCACTAATTGCTTAATGTCAAAGAGAGGTGTAGAGTTATTTCCTTTCATGCACAGCAGCCCCTGTTTGATTTTTTTTATAACAAAATGTGATTTTTAAAATAAAAATAATAACAACACATTGTAAAAATAGTATGTTATAGATACAAGTAGATTTACATTGTTGGTGGTCTGGATCTTGACATATAAATCTTTCCTAAATGCTGGTTGTTTACAAGAGATGGGAATTTTTTTATTATAAAAGATACTTATTTGTAGACTTACATTTCAAGATGGTAGATCTATTTATATGTAGTTAAATATGACATACTTACACTTATTTAAAGTTTGACATTGGGTCTAACGACATCAAGCATTGACAATGCTTGATGGGCAGGTTAATACAAAAATTGAGCATACAGAGTATGAAGAAGAAAATAATTTCTCATCAGGAAATAATTCATGTTTGCCCTCCCTTTCCATTTCACGTAGCATGCATTTGCATCTAGGTCTGTTCTTTGCAAATTTATTTGAATTGATAGGGATGCTGACATGTTTGTTGTTTTCTAGATGATCATTGCACAGCCTCCTGAATTTTCAGTTGATCAGACATTTTTGCATGGGGAACATTTGACATGAACATGCAGAAATAGTGATGTCGTTTTTAACTTTTTATTCTTCATTTATTCTTGTCAATGGATTTCAGGGGTAGGCCCACATCTAGTGTTAGCAAGAGTGTTAGTGTTCTTGATCTTTCTGGCAAAGATAAGGATAAAGATAAATCTGCTAAACCACCAAGAAGGCTATCAATTCCAGCAAAATCTGCTGCAAGTCCTCTTCCAAGGTCGGTTGGTGGTGTTACACCCATATCTGAAGCTAGATCAAGGAAGCCGGCCAGTAATCAATTGAAGAGTGACACACCTTTATCTGACATATCAAAATCAGCTAGCAGGAAGAAATTCAGTGTTCTGTCTTCAGCTTCATATTGGTTAACGCAGATTAAGCTCTCTGAGTCTGCTTATAAGCATTCAATTTCAATTGGATTCTTCAAGCTTGCCTTAGAATGTGGATGTGAGGTATGTTCCCTGATAATGGAATATGATTGCTGGCTTTGTTTGCCTATGAATTATATGCTTATGTCATCTCATATTTTCAGTTATAGATAGTTGTTGTGTGAGGCTAAATGCACCCGGGTGCTTTAACCTATAAAAAAAAATTTTTTTTTGAAATTTTTTTCATACAACTGTTAACCTAAATGTATTTATCATGCTTATCAATTTTTATCATTTTTGGAGTATTTTAGATATTTATTTTGGATTTTCGAAAATCAATGGCATGTTAAATACACTTATATTAACAGTTGTATAAAAATTTTTTTTAAAAAAAAATTAAAAAAATGGTTTAAAGCACCCGGATGCACTGTATCAGGTCCCATACTTACACCCATATTCTTTCCAATTATTTTATAAAATATATTATCCTAACACGCCCTTAATTTTGTCCGACTTCTGTTGCTATTATTCATGCTTCCATGCTGTTATCTTGTTTACGTACTTCTCAATTTTCCTTATCCATCATGAAGTGTCTATTTTGAGCAATTTTAACTTGTTGATGATGCAAAATTCCAGCCCTTGCAGCGGATGCGTGATGAGCTGAAATCTTATTCACGCCGACATAACCTCCTAGAACTTGGAGAATCGGCAAAAGAAGTGCTTGTTAGCTACAACATATTGGAAGATGTGGAGCAGTTACAGGCCTCCGAGACTTGCTCTCAAGCATTGGAATCATCTGATGGAGAAAGCAATGCATCCTCTACTAAAGCGGGAAGCCTGAAACCTAGGTCTCTGAATACAGAAAACATTCGTAGATCAACTATCAAAGAAACTGGAAAGAAAGAGGTTATCCAGAAAGGAATGTCTACAGGCAGGAACAGGACAACAGTTAACAGAGGCTCTAACAACATGAGCTCTGCTAACGGTACCAATATTCAGAAGAAGGCCCAGAGGCCTGTTAAGCGAGATAGTAAAAGAGAGAGTGAGAAGAGCCAGAATTCAGAGGTTAAATCCTGTTCTGAATCAGGTAAATTTTTCTTGGAGCTTCTTGAAATGCTGACTGACACATTTTATTATGACAGTACTTTTAGTCCAAATCTGAATGTTTTTATTATACTACTAGTATAATTTTTCCCCAATCATCAAAGTACATATCTTCTGAACCATATAGTCAGGGAAAAAAATTGCTAAATTAGGCATATTTTCTCTAAAAGGATGTTAAATCAACAATGAATCTGCATGTATTATCGAGAAATATCTCCAACAAAATAGCCATTAACAGTTGCCTATTTTAAAATTGAATCTATTATACATTTTTTGAGTCACAGTAACCTATGTTGAGAATTGATTAGGAATATTTAATTTGTACATTAGGAGAATGAAATTAAGCACATATGAAAAGGGTTATCTTGCTAAAATTTCGAAACACGGAAAGAAATTATGGATATTTTCTATGTAGTATTGATAATTTCTCTTAACATGCAAGAAAAGGATATTCTCTACCGAGAATGTCTCTCCAGTCAGTGATAAACTGAAAATGAAAATGTAAGCGAATTTTTCCTAGGAAATTTTAATGATGTGAACTCTGGTCTCAATTAGTTTTTGTTCTCTTCATCCATTATGCTGTGAACATGTTGGTGTCTCTGTGGAGGGGAATAAATGGTGCCATATTGTAGATGTCCGATAGCAGGGAATTACTCTGAGAGTCCATGTTATTATCATCCGGTATTTGCATAGTTATCTTTGATAAGATCATGATCTTTCTACATTTATACAGACTCTGCCGATCATTCTGCTGATGAGATTCAACAAGAAGATAAAGAAAATAGGGTAAGAGATTTTTAATTTGAGAACCTCTATGTTCTTTGGAGATGTTGATCTATTTGTATTAGTTGTGTTTCTTGTTGTTTTTTTTTTTTTTGGGTAAACTTTATAAACACTGGTGGATTCATTCCGAGTGTATATCCTCCCCTAGGTTCTGTTTGCAAAAATCCTTTTGTGCCCCCTTTAACATTTGCCTATTTCGTTTAATCCACAGGGAACCTTCATTATTTTCTTTCATCTTTCTCTTTCCATTTTCCATTAAATGCATCTCAGGTTTTGTTTTTTGTGAACAATATTGCTTCCTGCTTTGCAACAAATCTTGTCCACCCTTTTCCTCATCTTTTCTTTTGATTTTCAATCTCTAGCAAGGCATTTATGTCGCATTTTGCGTAGTGATGGTGGACCAACATGCATTTGGTTACTTAAAATGCTTTCCCATATCTTGATGGAACATGTTTCCAGAGGCGGGTTTGGTCTTTGTTCCAGCCACAACAATTTGGATCAACGCTTTACATGACTTGAGATGTATCTGAGATTCACGCAAACAGTGAAAAATATGAACATGATGATGTGTGTCCAGTGACAAAGTTGAAAATGGCTTTCTTCTTAGTCCTAACTGGACCAGAGCCTTGATTTTCAGCAGAATCCTAAAATTCTAGCTCCCCCTTTTGTTGCAGGCTGATGCCCCCCAAGTAGCAGAAGAGATCAGCTTTAGTGCTTGAATGACTACTTCTCCACACAGTCAATGCCAAAGCTAGTGAATTGAAGCCAGCCAGCCCATACTTTGTATTTGTTTGAGTTGTGGGAAATGGAAGTGTTCAAGCATGGTCCGATGACAGTTTGAGTTGCTGTTTTGTAGTGTTTAAGCATGGTGTGTGGTTACTTTTCGAGCCTTTTGATATGTGAATTGCATATGGTATGGTAATGTATTATTATTCTTTTTATATAGATAAATATGTTGATTGTTTTCTTTTGCCTCGTGACTTGTCCTCGTGTTTTTTGGAATACCCTCAGTTTATATTATACATTCAAAGCTGCTATGATGGCTTATGATCTTTTCTATATATATATTTATCACTGTCTTATTAAGAAATTTGAAATTAGGTGGTGGACCTCTTTTAGGTAAGTGGAAATAAGGAACAGAAAAATTGTAGCACTAAATTCCTAGAAAGCTACTCGTTAATTTATGGAGAGAATAGAGTGGCAGGGGACACGAATGTGAAGAGGACAAACAAACACATAAGTGGGAGATCAGACAACGTACCTACTTACTCTTTTCTTTCACATGCACTGCGCCTGTACCTGGGAATCAGACAAATCACTCGTCATTAGATGAAGAGGGCCGGCTGCGTCTGAGCGTCCATCGGATGTTTGTTTGTTTGTTTTTTTTTTTTTTTTTAAAAGTATGTACATGTTTCTGGGAATAGTAAAACTTGGTATATGAATTAAGGGTGTGTTTGGGAAGTTGTAAAACTTTTGATGAAATTTTTTTTATGTAAAAGTTGTTAAATCAGTAGAAAATGATGTGATATTGTAGGGGTAATAATGAGGAGTAAAGAGAATAAATTTAAAATAAATAGGTTAGTTGTATTGGTAGTTATGTAGAAATGATTGAAAAGTAGGGTTGTTGTATAGAAAGATGTGTAAAAAATAATTGAAAAAAGGAGTTGTTATGGAGAGTGAAGAGTTTTAGATTGAAAAGTTTTAACTTGACAAGTTTTGCAAATTGCTAAACACACCCTAAATATGCTTAGGATACGTAAATATAAAAGTATGCAAATTGCCACTATGAACCCGCTGCATTTGCTCGTGACAACTTTGTTATATGTCAAGGTGAAACCTAGTTTGAGTAGGGTTTGGTTTGTGATTGACTTTATCCTTACTTTATTTGCAAAGGAAAGTGATCCAATGCTATCGAGAGTATTGAGCTTTAATGCTCTTGGGTGCATAATTTTTTTTATTAAATTATTAATTTAAGTGTATTTAACATATGTATAAATTTTTACTATTTTTTGAAAATTTTAAATATTTTTTGAATTTTTAAAAATCAGTAGCATTTTAGTAATTCAATATGTTAAATACTGCTCGAATCTGTAGCATTTAAGTAATCCAACTAAACATCAGATGTGCGATGTTCGAATCTGACTCTCTACTGCTCTGCCACTACTTGTCCAATGTGGAGACCATCTTATCCCCGGTGGGTCTCATTATTGACGAAATCAGAGCGACACTTTGTGTGAATCGATCCTTTTCTGTTCACCATGTTTTAAGGCAAGGAAATGCTGTTGCGCATTCCTTTGCCGATTTAGTCTTGGCCTCTAACCTGAACCATATGTCTTGGTGGGGTACCCCTCCCCGAGCTGTTATTGGGAAAATTTGTACAGACAATTTTTTGGCAATGAATAGTTCGGTTCTCTCTATTCCTACTCCCTCGCACATTGGGGGGAGGGGGTAGGCATAGTGTAGACCTGTTATCAAAAAAAAAAAAAAAAATGTTAAATACTTTTAGATTAATATTTGTGTAAATTTTTTTTCAAAAAAGTTAAAAAAATAATTTATGCACATGAGAGTATTGAGACTTAATGTTCTTAAGAGCATAGGATCACATTCCTTTTCAAAAACTCCTGTTCTATTTTAGTATGCTTCACTCTGTTTTTTAAGGTTGGGTGTGTTTCGATTTTAGTTCCAAATTAGTCCTTTAAAGTCTTTATACTATACATTTGAAAATTATAATTTTATTAAAGTGTTACTTAAAAACTTAATAAAGATGATATAGTAACATAATTTTTAAAATGCATTTATTAAATTTACTAAATAATTGATAAATTCAACAAGTTTTTATATATTTAAAGAACATATTAATATCATTCACTATAAAAGATATCATTCACCGTTAAATTCACTATAAAAGAATTATTAAACATATATTAATAATTTGAGTGAGTTTCGTGTACCTGTACTTTGGAACCTACCATACCTTAATTGAATCGGGTATTTTTTTTTTTTAAATTTGGAACCTACCCTATCCTATAGTATAAAAATAAGAATTTACCTTATTCATTTTAAAATACCTATCAGGTTAATCGGCAAATACACTACCTAAATTACACCCTTAGTAACATGTGCACTGAGCAAAAGAGGACACAGAGGTAGCCACCCTTTTGTCACATTTGGTAGCCACATTATCAAATTTTGTCTGGACAAGCCTAACATTTAGTGGGGATTATTTATTGAAAAGCAGAAATTGTCCTCCCTGTATCACGTGCAACGGAGCAAATGACTGATAGCAAAGCTGCAGTTAGTACGAGCTGCAGTTAGTACGATTGGAGTAGATGTTGAGAGCATTAGGTCCACCAGCATTTGCACTAGCTCTGCTGCAATTCTCGCATTACCACAATTGTATGATTATAACCGGAAGCCATAGTCACTACAACTATTAGGGTGCATTTGTTTAGGGCAAAAAGGTGTCAACTAAAACTTTTCAATTTAAAACTTTTCACTATCCATAATTATTCTATTTTTTAATTATTTTTTTCACATTTTTCTATACAAACTACCCTACTTTTCAATCATTTCTACACAACTACCTATACAACTAACCTATCTATTTTAACTTTATTCTCTTTACTACTCATTATTACTCCTATTATATCACATAACTTTCTATTGATTTGACAACTTCTACTTTAAAAACTTTTCATCAAAAGTTTTACCTCAAACCAAACACACCCTTAATCCAATCTCTGGAGGATTGAACTCATTTTCACCCAAATGTTAGCTTCTGAGGCGACAGAACTGAACTTTTTTTAAAAAATAATTTTGTTTTGATTTTTTAGAATGCATATGACGGCCCAAGCTTAAAATTTTCCAATGTGTATTTTTTTGCGCTTTTATTTAATCGAAAATTTCAAATATCCTCATAATATTTATTTTTGAATTATGAATATGAAAAATGCACTGTTCATGCGTACAGCGGTGCATTGTTTTTATTTTTAATACTTACAAAATAATATTAAACAAAGTCACAAAAATATAAAAATTTGGGCCAACATTTGTATTTCGACGGCGCATTGTTTACCTTTTTAAAAGAAGGGCATTAATTTATGATTTTACATACATACGTGGTACCACTCGTCTAGTCTTATTAATATATATATATATATATATATATATATATTTATGAAAAAGTCTTATTAAGTAGTAATGTGGGACCAACCGAGCCGTGCTTGGTTGGTCACCGCAGGCCTGGTGAAGCTGTGCAGGCGCCGGGGTGTGTGGTTCGAATCCCGCATACGGGATTTCGGCCAAAAATGGAAAATTGTTAGTAGGAGCTGTGGTCTCTTGTTCGGTTGTTGGAAGTTGTATCTTTCTTATTCTTCGGCGGAGCTGTGTCTCTGGATTTATTTGGGGGAGCTGAGTGTCTCCAAATTTGTAAGAATGTTTCAGAACTTTAGTGTAATATGTGTTGAGATGTATGTAAAATATACCAATCAAAAAAAAAAAAGTAGTAGTGTGGGAAAATAGATATTTCCCAATTAATAACATTATTCTACTTTTTGCTTGCAGATGTACAAATATAATTACTAATTACTGCCTTGCTGCCCTTGCATGGTACCTAATAACCAGTGGGAAATTGTGCTCTGGTGTCTTCTTGGATGTCCAATTAAGCTGCATGTGAGTGATGCTTTGAATGCTTTATTCAAGATCTTTGATGGTGACAGACATACTTTTAGTGCTGTTTAAAATCCTGGTGAGTCAACTGTAATCAGAATCTTTCCAGCTCCTTGAATCACCATGTGAAAGTTTGAAATTGAATGCACTGGCATGGTTAGCTATGATTTATATAAACCGATCACAAATTTAAAATTTCGTGCAAATATAAACTAGAAAGTGATCTAACTAAATATTATAATACATATCCTAATTAAATTAAGAAGACATAATAGTATAATATATTTATAAAAGAAAATTTATCTTTTCTAAAGGATAAGAAAGAAAATTAACAATAAAAAGTTAAATAGTTTAAGCATAAAAAATAAACGAAAAATAATAGAACTTACCTATGATACTCTAAAATGACAAACATCAATTTCAGCATGAATGATATAAATAATATTATTTAGATCTTTTATATATGATATATTTTTATATAAAATATAAAAGTAAAATTATGTTCGAGTTTATTTGAACTCTAAGTCTATGTATTAACCAGATTTGGCAAACCGAATCACGTCTCAACAGTTCAAGGCTTTAAGCTATGGGTGCGGTGTGTGCGCATATCTAATTTTTTTTTTTTTTTTGAAATTTGTTTTATACAACTATTAATCTAAGTATATTTAACATGTGTATTAATTTTTACCATTTTCGGAATTATAAAAATTGATACACATGTTAAGTACACATAGATAAACAGTTTCGTAAAAAAAGTTTCGAAAAAAATAAAAAAAGAGTAAAATATAACTCAGGTGTATTGAACCTCAATGCACCTAGGTGCATACGATGGGCTCCCTCAAGCTATACCGCTAGCCACCTATGAAGGATTATGACTTTGTTAGCTTGGGTTAATATGAACTTTTGGTAACTTAGCATAACATAAGATTTTTAAAAAAATTTAATAAAAATATGGGCCTAAGTGTATTTAACTAATATGTTAAGGTCATAATTTTTAATCAACACTTGTTGGTCTAAGTAGTAAGGAACTTGGTTCCCTTTAAATAATGTCTTTATTTCAAATCCTCCCCTTTTGACTCCAACCTGGCTTTGACTTTGAAAACAAGAGCTATTTAGATAAAAATTTATATATTTTTTCAAATCTAAAAAAATCAACAGTTTTAAAGATGAAAATTATTTAAATAGGTAAAAAAGATTGATTTTGAAAATTTAAAAAATATATATTCAAAAGTTATAAGATTGGGTATGTAAATTAAATATATTCGCGTACACATTTTCATGAAAAATAAAAAAGAGAAATGATCTTGTTAGTTTCGACCTTAAAAAACTCATGTAAAAAATATTTTTTTATTTTCCCTAAAACTTGTTAATATATTTGTATCTAACATACAAATTAAGCTCGGTTTTGGATATGTATATATATTTTAAAAATTTTTAAACATAGAGATAATTCAGCCATTTCGAATGGTTGAAAATAGCTAAAAATGGCTAAAATGCTCATATATTTAAAAATTTAAAATATACATATGCATATTAAAAAATAATAGACTTATTTTATATATTCAATGCATTTAGATAAATAAGAATATGAAGAAAAAATAAAAAAATTTTAGATAAATTTTTAAAGTTGGGATAAGCCATTATTTTGCCCGCGCTAACATAATCATTTCCAAAATATAAAATAAAAAATATAACTGCGCGGAAGCTAATAGGATCATTGCTCAGCCACGAAAACGTACTTATTCTAAAATTTTCCATGCATTTTAACGCCATTTCTTCCGAATTTCACCGGCAGCTGTGTATGGAATAGTTAATTTGGCTTGCAGATTTCGAAGTTGAGACTTAGAGAAGGGAGTTGGGACTTTGGATGCATTAACTCGTGCTGGCATTAGTTTATAGATTATGTTAGTTATAGGAAGTGGTATTCTAATCAGAAAAAGCCAAGAGAGTATTTTTAGAATTTAGATGCCATCTTGAAATTGATAAAAAAAACATGCATTTATTCTTGCATTGACTGTCATGAAATTAGATTAGCGGAGTTGGTTAAAGTTCCACTAGAAATATAAAACCGTGTACGCAACTCCCAATGAAATAAATAACTGGAAATACACGTTTGGGATCGGATTGGATCTTTTTTTCCTCTTCCATTACCATTGCATTTTGGCAAAGGCAGGCAAGGATTGACTTGAATTAAGTAAGATTTTTATTCAAGTAGTCATAGGCGAGGTTGGTAATACCTAATATGTACTTGATTTCAATATCCCCCATATTAGGGGTTTTACAAAAAAAAAAAAAATTCCCCCGCTACGGAGGTGTTTAGTATTCACTAAAATTTTCCTTCCTTCATTAAAATAATAACTGTGAATGTATTTGATTATAGAGGCATGATCTTTTCAAGTCGGATGCACGGCCTGCTCCATGTGTTCGGCCTGAAAAACTATTTTTTATATTTTTTTGCATGAGTAAGTAAATATAGGTGTATTAAATCTATAAATCAAATTTTACCATTTTTGGATGTTTTTAAGTATTTTTTTTTGAATTTTTAAACACAGTGACATTTTTGTAATTTTCTGATCATGAAAAAAAAAGAAAAAGGTTTTTGGGCCTAAAAAGATTAGTCGGCTTGATTATAATATTAGTTGTCACGATTTATAATTTTACTCATGACAACAAATGCTTAGCACTTTTTATTATAAAATATATTATTTAATGAATTATTCTCATAATGATAATAATAATATAATGAATGTTGTAAAAAATAATCTTTTAAGGGACATCAGTAAGTTGGTATATATGTATATTGATCAATTTTAATTTCACTAAAAGTTTATTTTTAATTTGCTTGTATAATTTCCAGCTTCTTCATTCTCCAATGCCCCCAATTAATTTGGATAGTTAATAGGCGAGTTCAAAAGTGAAGTAGGTAGCCGTTCATTAGTGCGAGAAAATTGCTTATCTTCAGGAAATTGATGAACAATTGAGAAATTTAACATAGAAAATTTTCTTAGGAAATAAAATTCATAATAACAAATAGATTTATAAACGTTGATGTATTCATTATTTAATTTGGCTTATTTCTCAGAAATAAGTTGATTATTCTTTAATTTTTTAATTGCAGAGGGTTATAATGAAATGGTGGTACAAAATCTTGGATTTTGTAATTAATGAGGTGCCAGGAGGCATGCAATGTGGGTTTACATGGGAGTGTGAGAGGGCAGTTGCATGATGCTCGTGTATCAAAGCATGCATGTGTAGCAAGATCTAGCTCACTTTTGGAGGAGAAATTCCATGAAGTGCGTGCCAAAGCGAAGGCAAAAGTTGGATCATACACATGGCACTTTTCTGGCTGTGAGCCAGCCCCCATTGAATGCGTGGAATGAAGTTCTCCAAATGAACTTTACCCAATGTGTAGCTGGATAATGAGACAACTGATCATGACCACCATCTCATCGCTTTCACCACTAAGCTCCAAATGTTACAGTACATTTGCGTTTGAGTGGTCCACACATTTACATATATTTGTCAAAAGCTTCAACTATTACAATGGGATTAGATGTCTATGCGTCGAATCTTTGTATATGGTGTGGCCCACCACCTCAATTATCAGTGATCCCACTTAAAATTTCCTAGCCTCCTCTTTCAGCCAATGATTGAACGAGCAGGAATCACTCTTTTGGTAAAAAGCTTTCAAGGGCGTTATCTGCTTTGGAAAATTACCCACTTAATGATTTCTGTCACAAAACAAATAAATAAAGTTCGATTTCAGTCATAAATAAATTTAATGAAGTTCATACTATACAGATAATAAAAAAAATTCAATATAAATAAATATTATAATAGATATATGCTAAATAAATCCTTAATAATGGATAATGTACTAGATAATAACATGATAAGAAAAAATTAGGATTATATTGTTGTTGGGTGCCGTTTACTCTCATGCTGAAATGTTCATTATTAATAGACTTTTCGCCAGCTAGGTATGCCTTCTAAGTCCGGTTTCTATCTAACTATTAAGTAATTTCATATAATCCTATCCATTTTTTCCATATCGATAATTTATGGTTAATTCACTCCATCTATTTTATTTACAACTAAGCTACCATAAATATCTCTTAAGGGTTACATGGAAGTAATTTTATACAGTTCTATCCATTTTACGCCTTGATGATTTATGAAAAACCTATTCCATTTATTATATTTAGTATTTATTTAGTTAATAAACCAAGTTTCATTCAAAGTAAAGATGTCATAAAGTGACAACTCTCATCTTTTTTTTTTATTTTTAAAAATAGGTTTCGAGACAAACTTTAGGTTGATTTAAGGTCAATAGGTCGGCTGAAAAACAGGCTAAAGTGTGATAATTTTAAGAATCTACATATATATCAATACGATGTCACATTTATGATAAATTTAAAGGTTAAATGCTTCAACATTTTACTAAATTAGTGGAGTAAAACACAATTATCATAACAAAGTGTTAATAGAATTTTTTAAATAATTTTATTTGCAACTTGACATTCATAATATGCGTGTACTTCAATAAATAACATAGATATAAAATTTTGAATTATAATTAAAACTACTAAATTGCAAAATAATACTATCCATTTTTGATAGATGTAAATAACATTGATAATACTTTTTATCTAATTGATAAATTATGTGAAAGACATTACTTGAACAATATATATGTAATTAAGAAATATAAATTTATCAACATAAACAAGTTATAAAGTTAAATAAATCAAATTCGTATTAAAAAGTTATAAAGTTAAACACATCTATCCAACAAAACAGTGGTGGCGTAACCCACCCACCCTTATAATTAAAGAATGAGTCTTAAATTCTAGCTCATCTTACCCCAATGGTTCATAATCCTTGCCCTCATCCTATTTAAAATTGAACTCGACCCTATTTTCACCTTTATATGAATTTAACAATACTTGTCGAAATTATTTATCTACATAGTAATGATTTTTTAAACAACTTAAATGTTAAAATTACAATTTTAAAATTAGTATTTAGTATTGAATTGTTTATTATATTAATTTATATATTTGTAGGTGGAGGTCACACACATTGATACTGGTAAATGATGGTTCTTTCATAATAATGTAAACGACACTAAATATGATAGAAGAAGTGAATTTCGCATCAACTACAAATGCTTGAAAAATATATACGGTTCAATAGAAGTAAAGTTCTATAGAAGCATAACTCTGTCTTTTATGGCCAAGTATGTGGGAATTCAAGTTGATGGTATTAGAATATAATAATTTAGTAACTTTAATTTTCTCAACGATAAGTAGAAAACGAAGAGTTTTTAGTATATTTAATTATTGACCTAGCCACCCCTTCAGGAGACTTATCCAGAATGCCCTCCCTACATTACAAAACTTGCATCTGAGGGGCATTGACATTGATCCCAGGTGCGTGTTATGTAGAAATGGGGTTGAAGACATGGACCACCTTTTCTTATGATGTGCATTGACGGGAGGGGTGTGTTGGACTGTGGCAAGGTTGACCTTTCAGGAGGCATCGGTCCTGGAGATTCTCAAGCTGCTTGTGAGGATGAACAGAACAGAGGAGATAAAGTTTTTTGTTGTCTGCTGCTGGAGAGTTTGGTACATACGAAACAGATTCAGGGAAGAGAATGCGCAACCAAGGTTCACGGATACTTTGACGTGGTGTGCGGACTTCCTTAACCAACATCGGAATGCTAACTCCCTTATCTTTACGGGGATTTTGGACAGACCTCTTGTGCCCCGATGGTGTAAGCTACCGCCGGGGTCCGTCAAGATTAATATGGATGCTCGTAGTCAAGGGAATATGGATGCTTTTGCGTGTGCAGCAGTCATCAGGGATTATCGGGGTGCCTTTGTTACAGCGAGCGGGTGGAGACAAGCTGGGGTGACGGACCCGCTTCTCATGGAAGCTACCGCTTTCCTTCTTGGGCTGAATTGGGCACTCCAGCTTAACATCTGCAACGCCCAATTTGAAACGGATTCTCTAATCCTATGTAACTTTTTGTCAAATTTTGAACCCATCACTTCTCCGGTAGGCTTGATCATCTCTGACATTAGGTCCATACTTAGAGATAGTTCTTCCTTCTCGGTCCATCATGTTCTTCGGCAAGGAAACGAGGTCGCTCATTCCTTAGCTGAGCTGGTTGCGAACTCTTCTGAGGTCAATCGGGTGTGGTGGGGTGTTCCACCCCGAGCTATTGTTGGGAAACTTTGTACAGATAATTTTTTGGCAATGAATTGCTCGGATTACTCTATCCCTAATCCCTTTCATATTGAGAGGGAGTAAGGATACAGTATTTCCTTTCATAAAAAAAAGATATATGAATATTTATTTTATTTCGGATAATTTACTAATATATTCATTTAATTTGACGCTAATTGCTAATATACCCATATTATTTTATGACTTGTGTATTATTTTCTTAAAATTTTACCAAAAAATGCTTGCATACCTATATTAATGGCTGATGTTTAATGGAAGTACATGAGCTGTTAAATAAAAAAGGATAATTTGTTGATATATCTACATAATTTGACGCTAATTGTTGATGTACCTACTTCGTTTCAAGAATTGTATATTACTCCCCATGAAGTTTTGTCAAAATTGCTTGTGTACTTATGTTAATTGTTGGCATGTTACCCTTCCAGGTAACTCCCTTCTACCCATATAATTGGGAGTTTTATAAACGATGAAATTCTAATAAAACTTTAAATATCATTATTTTTTTATTATTCAAATATTTAATGCATGTATTAACAGTTTTTTATGACAAAGAGGTGTCGTGGATATGCAATCAATTTTTGTAAAACTTTATGAGGGTAATATGCAATTCGTGAAAGAATGTAGATATTTCAACAATTAGCATCAAACAAGAGAATATATCTTCAAGGAGCATGATTATATACATTATAATGTATTTTAGGTTAAAATACAACATTCATTTATTTTTACAATTAGTTATATTTTTTAATTTTTTCTTCATAAACATGTTTTTCTTAATATATTTATCATTTTATAATATTTTTACATATTTTTTTTATTTTTAAAATTAAAATTTTTAAAAGATGACAAATGACTTAAATGCCTCCAAAATTGATGATTTTTTGAAATTAAAAATAAACATATAAAATTATTGTAAAATAGCAAAACTTGGTATATAAATTAAATATACTTAGAAAAACATATTTAATATTTATGAAGAAAAATCAAATAAAAAAATAAATTGCTGTTGTCTTTTAGCCTAAATACATTATGGAGTATATAATCATATTCCTATCTGCAAATTAACAATTTTTTTATTTAACAGCTCATGTACTTCTGTTACATGTCAGTTGTTACTGAAGATACCTAAGCAATTTTAGTAAAACTTTGTTGGGGATAATATGTAGTTTGTGAAATAAAGTAGTTATATCAGCAATTAGAGTCAAACTAAGTGATTATATTAACAAATTATCCTTTTTATTTAACAGATCATGTGCTTTTGTTAAATATTAGCCATTAATATGGGCATACAAGCGGTTTTGGTGAAACTTTGTGGGGTAATATGTAATTCGTGAAACAATACGGGCATATCAACAATTAGTGTTAAATTAAGTAAGTATATCAGTAAATTATCCTTTTATTCAACTAAAATAAAGAAAAAAAATTTCATCAAAAAAATAAAGATTTTTTTTTATACCCATAACATTTGCATCTAATTTATATAATAAAAAATAATTCACTAATTCCTCTTTTTTCCTTGTCATTAACGCAACCGGTATGTACTCGTTGAAAAGATTATTTTGCCCCTATAAAATTTTCCTAATTAAAATGATTCAAATATGACTTCAAAGTCATTTAATGCAATATATTGATGATTTATTATCATCAAATTGAGTCATATTAGGGCTGAATTGTCTCAATTATGAAATTTCAAATTGGAAAAATTGTCTTTTCATTAGGGCAAATAATAGTTTTGTTGACGATAAAGGCATGAAAAGAATTTAGGATGAAATATTATTGGTACAAGAGAAATTTATAAAACATTGTGGGTATATAAGGAATTAGGTGTAAATGTTATGAGTAAGAGATGAATTTTTTTTAAATAAATAATTTTTTTCTTTGAAACAGTATATACTTCACTTGTCTTGCTTATTGAATAGGCCTCGATAGAAGTACCCGAATTGAGTGTCCTCAAATGTTCAAAGATGTTAATGCCTTTATTTGCTTTTCTTATTGCAATTTTATAGCAATCTTAAATATAACCACTACTTTTTCTCAACAGGTATACCTAGGGTATGTTTAGGAAGTGATAAAAATTTTGATGAAAAGTTTTTGATATTAGAGAAAATGATGCGATATAATATAGATAATGATGAATAGTAAAAAGAATAAAATTACAAGAGATATGTTACACGTATAGGTAGTTATGGAGAAATGATTAAAAAATAGAGTAGTTATATAGGAAAAAGTAAAAAAAATAAGATAATTATTAAGAGTAAAAAATTTTAAATTGGAAAGTTTTAGTTCGAAAGTTTTTGGTGTTTAACTAACTCACCCCATATATATTTTACAAATCCTCGAATACTCATTATGGAGGCGTTTGTTTTCCTTCAAAACTTTTCAACCTAAAACTTTTTAATCTAAACTTTTCACTCCTTATAACTGTTTTATTTTTAAATTATTTTTCACTTCTTCTTATATAACTTCTCTACTTTTCAGTTATTTCTATACGACTACTCATATATTTAATCTATTTATTTTAACTTTATTCTCTCTACTCATCATCATTACCCCTATTATATCTCATTATTTTTTCTCATTTTAAAATTTTTTATCACTTTCCGGACACACCGAGCGGTTTCACGTAATCTCATCCATGCCCTTTTGCAGCCATTCGTCCACTTCTTTGCATCAGCCCCCTAACAAAATCCATCGACGGCAGCTTCTGCCATTAAATCCGACCACCATGTTCCATCGTTAGTCCCAGCAGCCCTGCAAACACCGTTCTGCCTTTTCACGATTGGCCAGATCCAGCGGTCTAGCATCTTCATTAGCCGTACCCAGCTCCATTCAAATAGGCAGCAGCAAAAAATTGGTAAAATGCAGCTGCCGATTGCTCCATCTTCATCAGCAGACGTTTTTCTCCATACAACTGCCGATTGCCTCATCCGCATATCCTCAAACTCGATTTCGTTGTGCACTATCTTGACGAAGACGATTAGCACCGCCGTCATCAAGGAATCCGACGACCCCTACCTCGACTTCCACAGTCGATGCTGTAGATGATCCTGGAGAAGGAGATTTACGGCTGAGATGACCTAAGGACCGGCAGATACATGATGATGCAAATACTGGAGCAGCAGCGAATCTGTGCTGCAAATCTTACCGTCTGCTGCCATCTCGTCGGCAGCGTCATCTTCAAAAGGCAAGATTTCTTCCAAGCATGCACAACGCCACCACTAAATCTGGTGCCGTTTTCAAAACATGAGTTGGTTTGCGGCAACGGCCACACTACGTCACCTTCTACCATCTCGCCGGCAGCTAAATCCAATGCCCCACACCCTTCAAAACACCGGATTTCATGGAGCAGCATAGGCTTCAAATTTCGATGAGCCCTAACAGATCGCCGGCGTCTTCAATAAAAAAACCCAACGAACCATTTCTCATAACCATCCGAAACAACCATGGATTGATTCAGTTGAAATCCTGCAATTTTTTTTTTTGAATAAAAAAGAAACATGCGGCAATTTTTTATTCGAAAAAAGAAATCCTGCAATTTTTTGATTTCACCTTTGTGGCAAAGAATTGCTTTGATTTATTTATAGCAATTTTTTCGATTGCCTGGAAAATTGGGTATTTGTGTCGATTTATAACAGATGTGGGGCAGGTGAAGTTGCTTTAACTTGGAATACGGTATGTACGTACCCCGCATGTCATATCTAGACATGTAAATATTTACCGGGTAGAGTTAGCCATAGTCACATACTTTTTTTAATTATTAAAAATAGTATTTTATTCTGTTTATGAAAAGTTAACATCAAATTAAATTAATATAATATCCTTATAATGTAATCAAATAATCAAGACTATTAATGATATTAATTTAAGTCATAGATTTTTTAAAATAATATTATAACAATTTAAATAAATAGATTTATAATAAAAATACATCGATATAAAATAAATAAAATTATAAATAAATATATCAACGTGAAAAATAAATAAATCGATAATTGAAAATATAAATAAATTTATAAATAGATGACTGAAAGTAATATTTATGTATTTATTTCAATTTTTATCTATTTAAATTTGTTCATTTATTTTTAATAAAAAATTGATGGCTTAATTTTTAAAGAGGCATCACCCGATATAAGGACACCTCTATAATTTTGCAATTCGAATATAAGTAGGAAAGTTTTCAACGTAAAAAATACATGCTAGAGCAGTTTAATGCCCAGACAAAGCACCGGTTATCTGTAAATCGCGTCCCCTCAATTTTAGATTTGAAACCTGGCGTCTGGTATCTCCCAAACAACTGGCCGCTGATTCCAACCGAGGTACATGGACAATTTTGGAATTTTACTGCTTAGGTTAGCGGTTGTTAGGAGATTGTGATGGAATGGGTATAGATGAGAATTTTAAAAAAGTAATGGGTTTATGGGGGAATTTCAAAATACAGTAAAGTATTTTTGAAATTGGCGTCAAACATACAGCAGATATATCTGTGATAAGCCCTGTCTTGAAACTAAACTCATCATGTCTGTAATATTTTTTGCAAAACCAATTCTATGCTAACCATTATAAATGCCACCATTTATTTAGCGTAGATAAAACTTGTTTGAATAAAAGAATTTTAATATTTTGCAAATGAAGGTCTGTCTGGTAAGATGAAAAAAAAATAAAAAAATTCTCACTCTTTTATATACATTGTAACTATTTAACCATCATACTTTTACTAACATTATCTCTACGTTACAATCATTTTTTTCATTTTTCCATAAATTATCCTATTTGTTTATATTTATTTTCTCTACTCCTAAGTCCTAATTATTATCCTATTTTTCAAAAATTTTCCCACCCTTTTGGATGGGGTTCCATATATAGAAGTGGAATACATGAGGGCTTGTTGGGAAGGATAGGGGGCTCAAATGAGATGAAGAAATGACATGAATAATAATGTGTATTAGTGATGAGAAAAGTTGTACTGAAAGTGAAATTTTTTTTATCAAAAATTTAAAAATATAACCTCATACCATATACTTATTGTTTAATATTCTTCTAAATACCTTGTAAACCAGGACACATTTTGGTAATGTAGGTGGGAAGGGTGGTAAGAAGTGCAGAAGGACGTATTTTTGAAGAATGCATAAGTGATAAGGTATGATAGAGGCAAAATGAGAAAAAAAAAATTATACAAGAAAATGATTAGAATATAAGGATAAAAATAACAGTAAAATACTTAGTTAGTTGAGATGTCAAATTATTTTTGACATGTATGAAGAAAAGATAACTTCCAACCTCATGGTTACCAAACAGTGCCGAAGTAATGCAAGTAAAATTTTATTTCTTTCAATAAATACCACTGCTAATTAACCTATTAAAAAATCGATAGACAGCATCAGCACTTGACTGGCATGGCTTGCAAAGAGTTCTGCTTTTATACGGAAAGTTCGGACTTTGAGTCCCAATGAGGGCAATTTATCTCGCCATTTTCAAAGCAATATTTTTGTAATTATCTTATTTGTAATATTTTTTAGAGTTACACCCTAGACTTAAACAAGATTGAAAAGATGTACTTGGATTGAGTTATAAATGCAAAAAAGAAAATAACAGGCAGCGATGACAGCCATTAATCAATGGGGTGCAGAAAGCATAAAAAGAAATGTTTTCAAGCATTGAATTGGAAAATGAGTGAAAAGGAGGGCTAAGATAGCTATAAAGAATGAAAGATGCTTAATTTTGGTAGATGAATGAGAAGAAAAGGCTAGCAAACCTAAATTCGAAAGGGATCATGTATTCATGTCTCAAGTGATCATAGACGAGCAGCTGATCAATAGCAGACTAGTGCCCAGAAAAAGCAGACATGGCATATATGCCGTGATCATATCAGACACCTAATTAATGGCGAGGCATACATGTCTATCTGTTCAACGTCTGAAATTAATGTTCCATGGCAATAAACACTCTCAACTAGCAATAAATGCACTTTAGATTTTCGAGTCTTTGACCCTCTCTCAACATTGCACCATGTGAAAGCTGGGCCCTCGTTCTTTTATCAATAACCTTCTATTCTTCTCTCTGATATTTCCTGTCTATACATGCATGTGACCATCACCATTTTAATTAATTAATTTATTTTTCTTAATTCACAGCATTCTACTACAGAAGATTAATCTTTAGCAACAAACTTCATTTATTGTTACATCCAATAAAATTGGATTTAGATAAGATGATTAAATAAGGTGAGATTGTTGTGTATTGTAAAAAGAGAGATTGTAGGGTATAATAAAAATAGTATTGAGAATAAGAAAGGTAGTTGCTATGTATTAAAAATAAGAAATAGTATGCCACATGAGAAAGGTGATATTAAAAATAATTCAAATTTCTCCCAGACAAGCCTTATTACTAAATAATTTTAGCAACCATATCAAGCCAAATGATCTTTTTGGACCGAACCAAAATACTTTTTTTTTATTTTTTTAGAAATTTTTTTATAAACGTATTAATCTAGTGGTATTAATCTATAAATCAAGTTTTATTATTTTTGGATATGTGTATATATTTATTTTGTATTTTTTAAAAACAGGGATATTTAAATCATCTTAAATAATTTAAAATGATTTAAATACCCCTATTTTTAAAAATTTAAGATAAATATATAGACATATCCGAAAATGGTCCGAAAAGATCACTCCTCCCATATCAATTCATCATCATCGTCGGCAAGTTACTTTTAACAATGAGCCAACATAACTTATTGGTACGTATGTACAATTAGCGACCAATATTTAGAGTTTAACAATAATTTAAAAAGTCGTTGCTAAAAGTGTAGCTTATAATCAACTAAAATAATTTCATTGCTAAATTTAATTTGTTGCTAGCGTTGGAAATTCTTGCAGTGTTGTTGTCTTTGATATTTTTCTGCAATATGCATGCATGGGACCATCCCAACTCCTGTAGTGTTCACGGTCTTTTTCAAGACGGGCCAAGGTGGATTAATGGTGATGGTCTCGAATAATAATTGTGGGCCCTACATGCGGATGTGTTCCCTGCAGATATGTAAATCTAGTCAGATTACTTAGCTTGTACTTGTGCCGGTTGGATCCACATAGCCCCAACTTTCGTTGCAAAAGTTTAGCTTCACAAAACCAACCACTTTATGCAACGGCCAACAAGCATTTACTGTATAAAATTTTTTTATGCAACTAAATCGTGATATATCTGATCAGTTTTGGTGGCATATAATCCTATTTGCAACAGGTTTTGCATTTGCTTGTAGCCCACCTTGTGAATCGCTTATGTTTACATGGAGAAAAATTCCTAATTAAGCTGCATAAGCAATTTGAAATTTTTTTAAAGTGGACTGCACCGCAGCTAAGTTGACAGCATTGAATATATATATATATATTTTTTCCTCTCTCTCTCTATGTTCATTTTTACGAAAAAACTACCAACCTAATATTGCCAATTGCCCACGTACGTAGAGTAGCCATCATAGAAGAAAGTTTTGGAATTAAGGAAAATGATTAGTTGACAGAACCTTACTTCCTCGTTGCCAACTACGCCTTTTTAGTAACTAAAAATTCTGAAGGTATTTTTCTCATCCATACAGTTTTTGACATAATATGCATTTATGTCGATGATTTGAAACATATTAATTATGCTAGATCTATTAAAATATTTATAATTATGCCACTGGGGCGTTGCCCCAATGGTATCATGTCGTGCTAGGTACTGCTGTGGTCACGGTTTTGAAGCCTGCAAGATGCGGATGATATTTCCCTTAAAAAGCAGGGTTATACAGATTGTTCTCTTCATTGTGTGAGGGTTTAAAATTTGGTCCCTCCATTATGTGAGGGCTGTGAAAATACTTAATTGTAATATTAGATGCTGTAGTATGTATAAATATAAAAAAAAATTTGCAAAAAAATTTATAATTGTACTTATAACAAATACAATATCTTATTTTTATAAATATTATCAACTTTAACCACTTAATATATTAAAATCACTTTAATATTTATCAACTTAATTCACTAAGTACGCAAATAAGTAATTTAAAATTTTAAGGTTAGTTTGAAGATGAAATGAGATGGCCACATAGCTCTTGCCCTAGTGGTCAAGTTTGTTGGCATTGTTGCCGAATGACTTGGGTTCAAACCCCGTCAAGTGCAGGTGTATAATCATTTATTCCACTGATAATGGGAGTGTTTATATTTATCCCTCATGAATGTGGTAATATTTATACAATGTCCCTCCATTGTGAGGGTTGTGTAAGTGCTTGATTTGTAATATCAGATGTAACAATTTGTGTATATTACTAATAAAAAAAAGATAGAATGAGATGAGATACTGCTATCCATTTCCAATACATTTTTTCCCATTTCTTATACATTTTTATCCTAAATTCCGATTTCATTATTATCACATCTCTTTTCTGAACTATCCTAATTTTTTCTTAAGAATAGGGATATTTTATAATGAAGCTTTTTATGAAATCGAAAGGTTATATTGAGTTTGTAACTTGTAGATGAATACCTGAACGGATTAGACAGTTTAGACTTCCCTATAAAAATCTTATTTTTTAAAAAATCAACTGGTTCCTGTTGTATGCAATCATTTTTTAAAAATGCGTTTCAACTCTCCTTTTTCAAAGGGCTAACGGGAACAAAATTCTTCTTCAAGTTCAAACGCGTACGGAAAATAATGGAAAGAAAGGGGGTGTTTTTGTTATTACGCAAAGCCACACCGACAGGCGACAGCCACGAACTCTCCGCCGTCGCAATCCCGCGGCCCAATCCCGCGCATGAAACCCGAATGCGTTTATACTTCACAAGCCGACACTCCAAAGTCTACTTGCACCGCCGCCTTGCATTTTCGAAAACCATAAAAAGAAAATCTAGACCGTTCAACAATCTCCTGAGACACGAAATTGGAGAAAACCATTATCACTACCTAAAATCCCAATTAAAACTTTCGATTTTAGTTCAAAGCACTGGATGCGTTTATGTTTATTACAAAGTACAAACTTTGGCGGAGGCGTACTCGCGCGATTGCCTTTCCAGCTTGCGCGGCCGCTCTCTCCAGTCTCTTTCCAGCGGAAACTCTGAAACAGCATTCCTTCATATACACCTGCGCATCTCTCTGTTCCTTCAATCCCCTTCCAATTTCGATTCACCTATTCAAAACCCTTTCTTTGGATCAATTCTTTATTCTTCTGAAGCAATCCCATTCTCCCATTTTCATTGAATCTTTTCAACAAAAAAAAAAAAAAAAAAGAAAGGAAAAAAAAGTCTTCTCTGCTCTGCTCTCTGTGGATTTCCCTTCAAAACCATTTCCCACAAGCTTTCTGCCATTAGCAACAGAAACAGAGCAGAACTTTTCAAGAACTTTCCCCCATTAATGGCTTAAGCACTCGTGATCTGTTTTGAAATTTGAAGCTTCATCTTTCGAATTTTTCTCTAGTAGAAAATGGAAAATCAACTTCTCAGGCAATCCCATTTCTGCCTTGTGATTCTTGTTTCTGCTTTCTGCTTTCCTTTATCTGCTGGGCAGCAGCTGTCATCTTCCGAAGTCCACCTCCTCTTCCGCGTCCGACGCCTTCTGGAATATCCTCCGGCCCTCGCCGGCTGGAACAGCTGGACTAACTTGTGCTATCTCCCTCCCTCGCCGTCCCTGAAGATCGTCTGCTCTGGAAACTGGATAACGGAATTAACCGTCGTCGGCGATAGAGGTCTGCCGGCTTCTCCACCGTCGACAACCAGCCAATTTCCAAAGCCGTTCACCATTTCTGGAAAGTCTCTATCTTCTTCCTTCTCCTTGGACTCTCTCTTCACCACTCTTTCCAAGCTCACCAGACTGGAGTCTCTGTCGCTCGTATCGCTTGGAATGTGGGGGCCGTTGCCTGGGAAAATCAACAGATTCTCAAATCTTCAAGTGCTCAACTTGAGTTCGAATTTCATCTACGGCGAAATCCCACATCAGATTTCATCGCTCGCGAACCTCAGAAAATTTTCTTTGGCCAATAATCTCCTCAACGGAACTGTGCCAATTCTTTCCAGCCTGCAGGTCCTTGAAGAACTGGACTTGGGAAGGAATCAGCTGGGACCCGGATTCCCTGTTCTGGGGAATAAGATCATTGGTCTGGTGCTGACAAACAACGCATTCCGTTCTACTCTTCCCACCCAACTCGAACACTTCAATCAGATGCAGAGATTGGATATCTCTTACAATCAGCTTGTCGGGCCAATCCCGCCTCGGCTGTTTTCTCTGCCTTCAATCCACTACTTGAACTTGGCGGGAAACAACCTCACTGGGCAGCTTGCAGCGGATGTATCTTGCGCCAACCAGCTTGCCTTCATCGATCTTTCTCACAACCGACTCGTGGGGAGATTGCCGCTCTGCATTAGCTTCAATTCCTCGACGCGGGCAGTGTCGTTCTCGTGGAACTGCTTGTCTTCCAGCGACCCCACCTCCCAACATCCTTTTTCCTTCTGCAACAAGGAAGTTGCATTGGCAGCAGTCATGCCACCGAAGCAGAGGAAAGCTTCGAAGAGCAATCTAGGCCTTATTTTGGGTATTGCAGGAGGGATTGTAGGAGCTATGGCTGCACTAGTGATTCTAGTGTGGGTGATTCTTGCAAGGGTAGGAGTGAAAACAGAAGAACAAGTTGCAGCAAACAAGCCCACCATGGCTGCTAAATCTCCAATGCGAGTGTCTCCAAATCTCGCACCTGAAGCAAGTAAAGTGTCATTTCTCAATAGCTACTGTTTGGTTGCAAGAAGAATGAAATTAACTGATGATGAAAAGTTGTCAAAACCTGAATGCTAGAATAAGCATTTCTGGTTTTATTTGGATCGAATGCGATTTGGTTATTGATTTTTTTTCCATCGTTTTTGACTCAATTTTTCATCCTTTCGATGCAGCAATTGGGCTCCCCCCACATCGAATTTTCACGATCGAGGAAATTGAAGAAGCAACCAACGATTTCCACCCATCCAATTTCTTGGGGGACGGATCACAAGGCTGCGAGGTATGACCTTATGAACAAAGTTCAGTCGATGACTGTAGCATCTTTTATAATTCTATGACCGGCCAATCAATCTTTTACTGGTGAATGAGAAATAAAGTAGTGTGTTGTTTAACAAGGAATCTTTCTGCCATTTCAGCAGTACAAAGGTAGAATTGGAGATGGCTCTGTTGTTCTAATCAAATGTTTGAAATTTAAGTACAAGCATTCGATTCAGAAGCTAAAACAGCATATGGAAATGATTTCTGCACTTCGACATCGCCATTTGGTCGGCATTCTGGGACACTGCATAGTTGCAAATCAGGAAAACCCAAATTTGTCCAATACGATATTCCTCATCTTTGAAAACATTTCGAGCAGCACACTGAGGAGTCGCATCTCTGGTAAGAAATGTTTCGTGGTTGTGTGGAGAGAATTTTCAGATGTTAGAACCTGCAAATGTACCAGGACTTCAATTTTATGCTTTTTTGTAGAGGGGCGGAAGCGCGAGCCATTGAAGTGGCCACAAAGACTTGCAGCCATTATCGGTGTCGTGAGGGGAATACAGTTCTTGCATACAAGAATTGTTCCTGGTATTTTTGGGAACAATATAAAGATGGAGAATGTTTTGTTGGATGAAAATCTCACAGCAAAGATCAACAACTATAAACTGCCATTACCTTCAAAAGACAAGAAGGTGGGCTAATCTTGAAGCAACGAGTTCCAATTTCTTAAGAGTTTTATTGCAACATTTCTTCATTTTTTTCTACGATTCAGATGATTTTCATCTGGTTTTCTAGGTTACCGGAGGAAGCCCTTTCAGTGGTGCAGAAGCTGAAAACCTTGGAAGGTGAGTCAATCTCCCGCACTGATTTCAAGCTTTGCTTCGTTACTTAAACACGGAAATTTCACTGGGCTTCTTTTTATGTATTACAACAGCCGAATTAGCTTAACGTAATTTTCTGTAGGGCTGATCTGACGTTCCCTTGAAATGCGCTTGCTCATACCCCTATTCTTTTGTCAATCTTCCGTGGGAAAGGCTTCATTTAAGCTGCATTCGTTGTAGGAATACTAGAGACTTCACAAAGCCAAAAAATGGACCTGAAATGACCAGACATGATGCTGTAGCAATGAATTATGAAACTAACTTATGTACCTATTCACCTACAATCCAAATGCTTTGTTCATGCTAAAAGATAGAGAAGAGAAAATCTCTTTCCAATCTTAAAGATGTATTCTGTCATAATCTTCCCTTGAAATGTTTGTTCTCAATGTTCTTTGCAGCATTGAAGATGCTAAAGAAGATGTCTACCAGTTGGGTATTATTCTACTTGAAGTGATCACTGGTGAGATTATCACAACGCAGAGCAAAGCAGAAACAATGAAAATTGAGGTAATAAAGCAGCACTTTTTTTTTTTCTTTTTCTTTTTCTTATATATGCTACTGTATGTAAAAAACTTGGCTTATTTTGCTCTCTGCAAATCATTCCCTCATTACCTCACTTCATAGGCCAGTTTAACTTTTTCCCCACTTTCCATACAACCATTTTGCATTTCATGAGTACATCATTTCATTCATATATCAAGGTTGGAAAGGCAAATAATCCCTTTTTATTTCCTCTTTTTCAAACAGCTACATACGACCTTAACGGAGGCTCCAGCGAAACTGCGAGCAACAGTAGACCCATCAATGCGTGGAACCTTTGCGTATGAATCTTTAAGAACTGCTGTTCAGATCAGTATAAACTGTTTGTCCCGTGACCCTGACCAGCGGCCATCAATAGAAGATGTACTCTGGAATTTGCAGTACTCATCACAGGTTCAAGAAGGATGGGCAAACAGTGGGCACCTTAGTGGAAACCTTAGTGGGAATCTTAGTGGGAATCTCAGTGGGACTTTCAGTATGCATTCATAGAAATATGGATGCAAATTTAGATTCTGGCATGTACGGTTTCCCAGTCTTTTGAATTCGTTACTCTGTACATTTTGGTCTGTACTAGTAAACTTATGTATGCTTGCTTGTGCTTAGGTGGGTGTTGTATATGGTTGCATTCCTGAGATAAACCCATTGTACAAAATCTCTCCTGATTTCATCAAAACATATGGACAAGCAGAATCTGGCCTCTTAGCTTCAACAACTTGAACATCATTTTATGACAGGCAGGCAATGGTAGTTCTTGGGATGGACCATGCAAGTGCTAGACATGTCTCAGATGGAGAGGGGGGGCCCTTCATTGCTGAGGATTAATGTTTTGCCTGTATCAAGGTTTGGGGACTGTGTGCTGCCTTCATGTGATTTTCAACGCTTGCAACCCCTGAAAGCACCTATAGATGAAAGCTTTTCAATTAAGCTTGTGTGCAGAACGATTCTCCAATGCAAAAACAATGAAAACGGCAAGACGAAATCCATGACTAACTCTCTCAATACTTAGCAGTTAGCACTGCTAAACCAATGCATCAAATATTTCCAAGGCATTTGTTGGCTGGCGACAGCTGAGAGATTTTGACCATTCAATCTAAAAATGATATTGCGGTTTGCACACTTTAGCGTCCTCTGCCGAATGATTGGAGAATAATGTTTGCCGCATCGGCTCACAAATGATAATCAAACAAACTTTCTCCTCCCCCCAAAATGTCAGTGCATCAAATTCTACGGCCTTTTTGCAAAGTAGATTCTGTGACTTTAAATTATTGCAAATTAAACCTTGTGTTTTCATAACATCTAAATTTCAGAATAATCCAAAAAAAGGTGCTAATCTATGTAAGGTAATTTTTTATATGAAAAAAATTCAAAATGCTTCAAAATAGACCCCATCACTAATATATGTGGGGCTAGCTATTTTAGATATGTAATAGATTGAATATCATTTTGAATATGTTACAAAACATTAGAGAACTTCACTTAACCCAGTTCATATCCAACACTGCAGCAAGAACTGATGTCAAGGGTTCGTTTTATAGCATTTTTAAACCTAAGAATGTATATTTGCAAAGGGATATACTCGCTGAACCACTACACATTTCAGTGTGCCACCTTCATTTTAGGTCTGCCTTGATAGTTAAATTAAAATCTTTTTCATTCGTTTCGTTTAAGATTTTTTTTTCTTTTAACATGATATTAAAAAATCATTTCAAACAAATTTTTAGGCAAGCCATTCTTGCTAAACATGTATATATTATGAAAAATGCTTGTATCCATTCATATGAATGATGCATTAGAATATAAGAACAATTTATAGAATCACTATTCGCACGAGAATGATTTTTAAACACTTTAGATGTTGAATATTCGTGTTTAAAATTCATATGTAAATCAAACTATTTTGTTATATTGATTTTATACATTTTTAAATGGAGCTTATGTATATATCTGATTTGGATAAAATTTAATTTCTTAATTAAATAAATGATTCTAAGTCGGTTGGATTAGATTTTGATTCATAATCAAAGGGGGCCCAAAATAGAAGTGGCACATTGAAATCTTCAATGATACCTCTGATAATATTCCCATTTGCAATACCCAACAACAGAATTAATTATATACAAGGCGCCGTGAGCAGTTCCACGTTTACCTTCTCTATTTTTAAGATTTTGGTAGTTGATACAAAATTCAACCCATTCATAATATTTAACATTATTTGTTCAACAAAAGACTAAGTTTCATCCAAATTAAATATATGTATAAGTCACATTTGCTAAAAAATAAGTAAATTCATGCAGAAATTAGGAAAAAAAATCTTTAGATCTATCCATGCATGTGTCAGAATGTAGGAATACTTTATAAAATTATTTATTTACATAGTAGTGATATTTTAAATAGTTTAAATATTAAAAATACTACCTAAAATTTGATATTTAATATTAAATTATTTTATTACATTGATTTTACATATTTTTAGATGATGCCTATATACAATTATACTAGACAAATGAAGGAGTTTCCATAATAATAAAATGATGCCAAATATAATCGATAAAGTAAATTTTCCAATAAAAAATTTTGATGTTAAAAAATGGAGAGGGTACCGTAGAAGAGGGGTCTCATAGAAATATTCTCGTTCATATATGTACGTATATATATACATAGAGAGAGAGCCATTCAAATGCATTCTATATGCACCATAATTATGGTGCATTCCATTATAAACTGAGTACCACACATATCGGAATGGTATACTACTTTATATAATCATTTATCTATATAGAAATTGAGGCACGCTTCTATGTAACCCTGCATCTTTTGAATGTTGATGATTGATACAAAATTCAATCAATTTATTGTACTTAACATAATTTATTTAACTAGAAGACTAAGTTTCATCCCAATTCAATATATGTATAAGCCACATTTGCTCGAAAATAAGTACGTCCATGTAAGTTAAGAAAAATATTTAAATTTATTTTCATATATATTAGAATGTAGTAATACTTTATAGAATCATTTATCTACTTAGTAATGACATTTTTAACAGTTTAGAAGTTAAAAATACAAAAAAATTGATATTTAGTATTAAATTATTTTATTATATTGATTTTGCACATTTATAGATGAGATTCATACACAGTGATACTAAATAAATAAAAAAGTTTCTATTATAATAGTAATAATGCTAAATACAAAAATGAAGTGATCTTCCATCAATCATCAAGAAATTAAAAATAATAGGGGTTACATGGAGGAGTTTCATAAAAGAGGCCCCGATAAAAATTATACTTTAAATAATTTAAACGTTGAAAATACAACTTTAAAATTAATATTTATGTTAAATTATTTGGTTATTTTGATTTTGTACCATTTTAAGATGGGGCTTATACACATGTTTGATTTCTATAAAAATTAATATGCTATTAAAGTAAATAATTCTAAATATAATAGATGAGGTAGATATTGATTTCATGATCAAGTTGACCCCATTTTGGAGTAGACTAGTCCAAATGCACTTGAATATCATCTATATATATATAAATAAAAGAAAAAACCAAGAGCATTCGTACTACAACATAATTATGGTGCAATTCACTGAATAATGGGACCCACTTGATCATGAAATAAATATCTACTTTACCCATTGTATTTAGAATTATTTGCTTTAATAGCACATAAATTTTTATCTAAATCAAAAATTGTATGAGCTTCATTTTAAAATGGTACAAAATTAACAAAATAAAATAATTTAATATAAATATCAATTTTAAAGTTGTATTTTCAATTTTAAAAATCATTGGTAAAATTAGGTCAATGAAAAGCAATCCATTGAAAATTTGTCAATGCATACCTCATAACGAAAGGGTCTATCTTAATATTAAGGGTATGTTTAGTTGGGAGTAGAACTTTTTAATGAAAAATTTTTAAGGTAAAAGTTGTCAAATTGATAAAAAATGATGTAATATGATAGAGGTAATGATGAAATGTAAAGAGAATAAAGTTAAAATTGATAAATTAACTGTATGGGTGGTAGTGTGAAAATAATTAAAAAGTGAGGTAGTTTGTATAGTAAAATGTGAAAAAATAATTCAAAATGAGGTAGTTATGGAAAGTGAAAAGTTTTTTTTTGAAAAGTTTTGGTTGACATTTTTTCCCCAAACCAGACACACCCTAATAATGAGCTGCCGTGGTTATAATTTGCATGAACCGAGGGAAACAAAATTATAATGATGATGGTAGATAACGAATGGGATGAGAATAATCCAAAATCTTGAAAATGGCTCGATTTTCATAATTTTAAATGAGAATGCACTACAAACTATGTACATGAAATTGGAGAGTGCATTTTAGTAGAAAATACATCAACAAATGCAGGCAGACAAAAGTGCAGTTCAGAATGTCATCTATCTAAACAACCAAAGCAAACAGTTATAATTGGCAAATGTCGAAGATTTGGCTACAAAGTATTTCTTCTTGTGCCACACACACTTAAAACAGCAGCAGAAAACATTGAACACCTACTTCTGGTGTGGTCAATCTGCTGTCCAGCTCTGCTCAACAATTTCTCGTACCCTACGATTGTACTCACGTTTGTTCTCACTAAACATACGAGCAGCTTCAGAATTTGCAGGTGAATTGGGATTTGGATCACAGAGCAGCGACTGCAGAGGAAATGAATATTCAAAATAAAATATAACACCATTCAGAAGTTTATTTCTAATGAAAATTTTTGAATAGTTCATTTGGGATCAATTTCAAATCAGGATTAGAAGATAAATAAATATGGCATGTTGTATGGTTCATAAATAGGGCATGTTGTATGATACTCTATTGATGAAGTATGGTATCAGTTTATAGAAACAAATGTCCTAGTTCCAGATAATCCTTTAAAGTTCAAGAATTTACCAGAAATGAACAGGAAAAGAAGAGATGATGAATTGCACCATCTTTTTAAGGCTGGGATTCCTGGTATTTAATATTTACGCACTGGAAGATGGATAGGCCTAGCGTTGTATTCAGAGACCTATTCTTATAATACACATACAACATGCAGCGATAAAAACTTGAATATCAGCAGATATTTGAATTTGGTAGATTGAAGATTTTAGTTGCTATTGGATATTGAGCAGCATTTTTTTCGCTTGTGTGTATGGTCTGATGGAAAGGGTAACCAGTGAAAGAAATTGTTGAATTTGCAGTAATTACTGCTTATATACCTGGATTGACGTAAGTATTGCAGCTACATCGTAGATAGGACTCCACTGGTTTTGAAGGATATCCAAACAGATACTTCCATCTGCATAGACTGGTGAAGTTCAATGCAAAAAAGGGAGAAAAAGAAGTGTCGTTTATCAGAAAAATGTGGAAATATCAGCACTTTAGCAGCAACTGAGAGCCCATACTTAAATGACACACTAGAATATACTGGGTCTGTCTGGAAGCAATAAGTGGAAAAGAGTTTTGCAACAAATGATATTTCATTTCTCAATCACCCATTCACTTTTATGGTGTATAAGTTCATGATTTGGTATGGCCTATCAAACTGCACTGGCTCAGTTTCAGCATGATACAGTGCCATCTATGGACAACCATGAAAAACTCCTTTGTCTATGCATCCAAACAGAACCTACTCAAAAATAATAATAATAATAATAATAATAATAATAATAATAAAACAACTCAAGCAATGCAAATGGTATTGTCATATAATTTTGTTGCAATTGACTCACTGTTGGGATGAAACATCCGAGAAACAAATCGAACTGTTGGTGGCTTATTTGGATAATCCTCTGTGAACTGAAGAGTCAACTTAAATGTACCTAAAACATTTGCAAGAGATGTTATAGGCACAGCTGTTTTCTATAATCTTGATAGGTTTATTAAAAAAATTCATTTCAGAAAGATGCATGTGTGCGCATGTTACAGAGCATGTCACTCGTACACTCATATTTCCACATATTAAGCAGGCAAAATAAATTGAATGAAATTCAGTTGTATGGCAGCATTAAAAATGACAAAGCAAACTACCACCATTTTTGAACTAATGCATAGAAGGCAGAACAGAGACGACTCCCTTAAGCAAATTTAATACAAAATGAAACTTGAACAAGCGAATTTTCAATTCTAATAGTAAATAAGATATTCTTATATTTTTCTTTCTCTTTTCAGTTGCAGGCGAAGTTCATGTATGAGACTTTATAGTACAATAATCTATCCTTTTAGTAATAAGTCAAAATTTATTTATAAGGTGGTCACAACAACGAACCATTTTAGTTGCAAGCCAAGTATTTATTAGACTCAAATGATATATTTAAATTAATAGAATAGATATTTAAATATTTATTACCTATTACACAGATGCATTAAAAATAGATAATTATTAAAATTACACTATTATAAAACCGATTTCTAAATTTAATGTAATAACTTCTATAAATATGTCCTGCATATCAAAAATACCAGATGTAGCCCCCAGGGTCCAGACGTAAAATTGGGAGCAAGTATATGTCCACTTTATTGCTCACATGATGTCATGCATGCAATACGGATGTAACATGGCTGGTGCACAAATTCAAAATGTGAATTCACTCCATTGAAAACTGACCTCCAGGGATTTGGCAGCAAATGATTGGTGAATTTGCAAATGGTTGTCCAAAAATCCAGGAAGCTTCCAACACAGGCCGCAGCCCACAAGAGGCCAATGTATAAACAACCCCATAAGAATTTCATTTTTTTTTCCTTTTTTTTTTAAATTGTTGGTCACAGGGTTTGCATTCCTAGACATTCCGTCACAGGGTCTGAACCCTGGACCTCGGGCATGTGAACCAGCAGGCCTGTGCCAGCTTCACATACGAATTTCAATTTTAAAGCTAAGAAATAGAGATTAGTACAGTGATGAATACTTGAAACCACCATATCTATCTACTAAGAATATTACTGCCTATATTAAACGCATCAAATTAAGGAAATTATAAATGGTGCTTTCAAAGTATACTTTCCTCAAATGTTGATCACAGTTGAAATTCATCACATGGTACATGACAATGCTGACCACTACAAGATGATAGATTAATCGGCTGTGCCATCTGTGAATTAAAAACTGAACAAAGGAAAATGTTTACCTCCATCCCAAGGAGTGTCATCGGGGCTGCGATTCAAATCCCAACAGGGAAAAAAAAGTTATGTCAGTAAGGTTGAAAGCTGCTTCAAGACACTATAGATAACCAAATTAACAAACTAAGCAGATAAAATAATAATTCACAATGATGACAACCCAAAGCATGTTGTAGAAAATCTAAATGAACGAGAAGTCATTATTCCAGTCTTACCCAAATATGACAGCAGTCCAAAGCATGATATTGTTATCCTGAGGAGCACCACTAATACCCGCTGGAGGATCCTGTTGCAACCTCTTAAAATCCCTCATGAGCCTTTTCCTTGCTGGAGTTGACATCCTCACCACCTGTCAATCTAACCAGCAGAAGGAACACAATGGACCTGTATAAACCCAGAAAGAAAGAATGAATGAATGAATGAAAAGAAAAGAAAAGAAAAGAAAAGAAAAGGCAGAAGTAGTTAAATGTAACAAGACAAAAATAAGAAGGGAAGCAACTAGAAAAATTACCAGTCACAGTAATTACACTACTCTCAATCCCTACTACCTTAACTGGAAAGAGAGCAGGTCTGAAATGATTGGAATATTGATCTCATTGGTCCTCTCTGGTCAGTGTTTTCATGGCATGACATATGCACATGGTACAGATGTTGATTGGGAGAGTAAGAAAAATTATGGCAAAACGCAGCAAGAGAAAATTCATTTTGCGACTCTCTCCTTATTTTCTATAAACCAAATGTGTGCCTGAGAAGAGGGATTGCCAGCATTATGAGAAGAAGGAAGAGGAAAGAGACTCAATAGTTTGAAAAAAGATATCATTAAGGATGGATGGGTCAACAGACTGAGGCAAGAAATAATGATCCACAGTTATACACCTTACGCAAGAAACAAAATTCTTCTGGCAAACAAAACCTGTAAATACCCCACAATTTTATGCAATGTGATGGATGAAATTTGAAATTATTATGAATTATGATTGACTACATACATGGATCATATAAGTGAAACTTTATTTAATCGACTGATTACAAAAAGTGAAATTTAAGGTTATGAAATGGGCCATCTAAGGGTAGAAGAAAGTTGGTTTAACTGGTGTTGTATACATTTTATTTAGGATTTTTATTTATACACAAATGATGCGCCAGGCAGTAAGACAGATTAGAGTTTCTTTCATGTATTTGTCTTTATAAATAGGATATCTTTTATTTTGGCTCATAAATCTGATTATAAGATCAAATTAATTCAATACTTAATTTCTCTCTATGGTCAAATGGACATACATAATGCAGAGATGCATAGAACTTGAAGCATCTATGTGCGGCACTCTAGTAATAATTAACAAAATTTTAAGAAATCTTTGACAGCAACAATAAAGGCCTCCCAAGTACGGATGCGCGGGGAGGGGGGGGGGAGCGCGGGGTGTGTGGATCACATATGTGGCTTTTGGAATGCCACATGAAAAACCAAAAACTAAAAGGATAGCTATATAAAGAACGCTAGCAATTGCTGCATAACATTTTTTTACATTGCAATATGAACCAAATATTTCAAACTCTCCAGAAAGAATTAGGTTATTAAGGCTACTTGAAAATTAAACCTTCTTTGTTATCCGGAGATTCTTCCCCTCAAAGCAAACTTAATAGATTGTGCTAATAAACAAACTAGTAAAAAATAAAGTAAAACATGGTAAATTTGCCTATGGTTACATGGACACACATGATAAAACATTAAAAGAAATATTTATATCCAGCACTCCAGCATGCATCTCTTATTACTATTTCATGTTGTCATAGTAACGATGTTAAGAATTCTTCAAGAATGATGTTTTCCACTACACTTCTGACAATGAAGGTTTCCCCATGTAAGGAAAGATAAAATCAAATCTTTTAACGAACTTTTGGAATGCCATGTGAAAAGCGCAAAAAAAAAAAAAAAAAGGGCAAGCAATTGGTACGTAAAATTTTCACATTTCAATACTGAAAAAGCTATACAAACAATAAACTTGAAGCCCTTTAGGATGGATTAGATCCACCCAGCCTCTTGAAAATTACGTTTTATTTTTTAAACTCAGATTTTTCTCATAAAGCAAACTTCCAAAATTGGTAACAAGTCTCTTATGGGTATAGGATTAGGCTCTTTGCATGTGTTCTTTGTGATGAACAACCTCTTCAAAATATGAAGGTGTAGTCATGCCCAACCTGCCCTCCTCAGACCCTACAGTGGCAGAAGTGCTACGCGATTGATATGCCCTTCATTTATTCATGGGAAATCAAAGAGACCTGTGTAGGGAGTCATCATGTTATTGGTTCCAAATACAAACAAGGAGAAGTGGTAAAAATGGGAAATCCTCCTCTTCTGCGCCTCTCTACAGTTTCCAAAGCGTAGAGCAAGTACGTCTAAGAGTACAAAAGCGTATACTTTATCAATACCAGAGTACCTTGCAACTAGGTTGATAAATCCTTTTTTTTCATTCCCATTTTTCGCTTGCTTCACATGTTTTATGAATTGTCCATAGATTGAATGATCTAAACACGCCAAGTCCTCACGCCCGACAGTCTGGCCCATCTCTTCCGCGAATGAAAACAGAAAGATAAATTCATTTGACAAGTCGCCCATTTCTAGCATGATTTTCGATTCAAGAGCATCGGCGTATGATTTCCATTCAAAACTCTAATCGTGCCAATGATCTCCACAAAAGAAACAGAGTAACAGACAGAAAGAATGGGTGATATCTCATACCTGAAATAAGAACACCAGCTGTGAGAATTAGAGTTTTCTCTTTATCTCCTCCTCAGGTTGGATTGTGAACCCCGTTCCTCTTCCAACAATGGATTATTCTTTTAGGGCTTCAGGTGGGAGAAAAGAGGAGAGAGAAGGAAAACAGGATTTCGTTGGCTTTTATTGGATGTTGGGTTGGCAAGTCCGGGTCATCTGTGTCTCTGTCATCCAAAATTCACATCAAAGCACTGCTGCCTGTTTCTAATCAGCACATTAGACTTTGATGCCTGGGTTGTTAAGCCAACCTTCCCAAAAATTGGGGTTTTTAAAAAAACCAAAATTAACAGAATTCTAATAGAAAATTTGAAATGTTCTTCTTGGTCACATGCTAACTACAAGACGAAGGCATGGTGAGGAAATAGCAAAAACACCCAAAATTCAACTGCTTAAAGTAACCAATTTCATCACTGATTTGTAGCCCGTCTCTGCACGAAATTGGTAGTATGTTCGTCTCACGTTGCTCCGATGCTATGTTATGCCATCGATGGGGAATGCTTCATTGGGGTCGCACTCCATTTTTTTTTCATATTGATTACAGTGAAAATCTTAAACCTTAGCAGCCGGTCCCAAGCCCGGAAAAAAGTGAGGGTTGGCGTGCTATTAAAAATCACCACCACGTCTCTTATAGATTCTGAAAATAAACTAAAAGTTGTTAATGCTAGGGCGCCTCCTGTAAGCGACGCACTGCAGCGGAGCCCGGTTGCAATGAGAAATGAGCAAATGTTGCTAAAGTATTTTTCCAGAAGCGATGCGCTACATCGGAGCCCGGATGTAGTGAGAAACGGGTAAGGGTTGTTAGAGCGTCTCCCCGGAAGCGACGCGATACAACAACGTCTAGTTATGGCGAGAAGTCGGCAAAGGGTCTCATGCATTTATGGACGTGATTTAGGGAAGAAGGTGATATCAAAACATAAGGTCTGTTTTGTCTCATGGAATGTTGGGGTTCTTTTAGGGAACGTATGAAAGTAGTTAATGTTATGAGAATGAGAAGAATTAATATAGCATGTCTTCAAGAGATTAGGTGGAAAAGAGAGAAGGCTAAAAAGATTAATGGATTCAAATTATGGTATATAAGAAAGGATAATAATAAAAATGGTGTAGGGATAATAGTATATAACAAATTCATAAATACAGTTGTAAATGTCGATAGAGTAAATGATAGAAGTATTCAAATAAAACTTGTATTAAGTGTAGAGGTCATAAATGTAATTAGTGCTTATGCACCACAAGTAAGATTAGATGATAGAATCAAGAAACAATTTTGGAAGGACTTAGATAGTGAAATGCAAAGGATACCTAACCAGGAAAAGGTTGTGATAGGTGGAGATTTAAATGGACATGTAGGAAATGAAATAATAGGATATGAAAGAAGTCATGAAGGTTTCGGTTTTGAAATAATGATAAAATAGGGAATGTCATTTTGGACTTTGCTATAACATATGATTTGGTTATAACAAATATCTTATTTCAAAAACGAGATGAACACTTGATAACTTTCAAGAGTGAAACTAATTCTAGCCAAATATATTTCTTCCTTATAAGAAAATTAGATAGATCAATTTGTATTAATTGTAAGGTTATCTCAGGTGAGAGCTTAGTCATGCAACATAGATTATTATTGATTGATATATATACCAAAAAAAGTCAACAAAAGCTAAAGGCAATATAATTCCAAAAATTAAATGTTGAAATTTAAAAAGAAACAAGATGAATTTTTTTAGTAAAAGAATGATAAAAGAAAGAAAACGAGACACACAAGAAGATGGAGTAGAATCAATGTGGGATAAAATGACAATTAACATAAAAGAAGTAGGACAAAGTATTGTAGGTATATATAAAAATCGTAAATCCTCATATAGAGAAACTTGGTTGTGGAATGAGGATGTTCAAAAAACTATAAATGCTAAATAAGAAAATTTAGAACATAGTAGAGAAATAAAAATGATACAAACTTACAACAATACAAACTATAAAAAAAACTACTAAAATGATTATTAGCGATGCTAAACACAAATCTTATGACAACTGATATGACAAATTACGAACTAGACAAGCGAAAAAGGATATTTTTAAGTTGGCTAAATTAAGAGAAAATAAAGGCAAAGATTTAACATATGTTAAATGTATTAAAAGTGAGGACCGAAGAGTTCTAATCAAAGATGATGATATTAAAAAAAGATGAAAAACTTATTTTTATAGTTGACTAAATGATACTCCACACGAACATTTAACCTTAGATATTAGTTCAAATATAGAAGAAAATAGGAATATCAGTTATTTTCTAAAAATTCAAATATCTGAAGCAAAGGAGGCTCTAAGGAAAATGGAAACAGGAAAAGCCTTAGACCCAGCCAATATACCAATTGAAGCATGGAAGTGCATAGGAGATGAAACAAATTTCTTTAATAAGATTATAAAAACAACGTTAATGCCAAGTGAATGGAGGAAAAACATTATAGTTCCAATCTATAAAAATAAGGGAGATATTCAAAATTGTGCAAGTTATCGTGGAATAGAACTAATGAGTCATACTATGAAATTATGAAAAAGAGTAATTGAACATAGACTAAGACAAGAAACTAATATATCTGAAAATCAATTTGATTTTATGCTAGGAAGATCAACCACTGAAGTTATTTTCTTACTTAGACAACTATTTGAAAAATATAGGGAGAAGAAAAAGAATTTATACGTGATTTTTGTTGATTTAGAAAAAGCATATGATCAAGTACCAAGAAAGTTAATATGACAAGTGATAAAAAAGAAAAGAATTAATAACATACATATATTTATATTATTAAAGATATGTACGAGGGGGCTGTTATAAATGTGAGGTCTATTAGTGGAGGTACTAATATTTTTTCAGTTAAAATAGGTTTACATCAAGGCTTAGTCTTGAATCCTTACCTTTTTACTTTAGTAATAGATGAAATTACTAAACATCTCCAAGAAGAAGTACCTTGGTGTATGTTATTTATAGATAACATTGTTCTAATGGATGAAACTAAAGAAGGACTAAATTTAAAATTGAATAGATGGGTAGATGTTTTAGAATCTAATGGTTTTAGAATTAGTCGCACAAAAACTGAATATATGAAATACAATTTTAACAATAGTGAGAACTCGAATAAGGAACCAATTAAAATTTTAAATCAAGTAGTAACAAGAACTAATCACTTCTTGTATCTAGGATTAATAGTTCAAGAGCACGGAAAAATTGAGAAAGATATGATACATAGAATTCAAGCAGGATGGAAGAAATGACAAAGTGCGTTAGGAATTTTATATGACCGTCGAGTTTCAATTAAACTAAAAGGAAAATTTTATAAGACTGCGATTAGACCTGTTGTGCTTTGTGGGGCAAAATATTGGGCAGTTAAAGAACAACATATACAAAAAATGAGCGTAGCGAAAATGAGAATGTTAACGTGGATGAGTGATAAAATAAGAAAAGATAAAATTATGAATGAAATCATTCGAGAAAACTTAAAAGTAAGACTAATTTGTGATAAAATGAGATAAAAAATATTAAGATGGTTTGGTCATGTTAAAAGGAGGCCTGAAGTAGTACCGATTAGGATAACAGAGTTTATCCAAGTAGAATATGGTAAAAGAATGAGAGGAAGACCTAAAAAAATGTGGATGGAAGTAATTAAACAAGATTTGAAAATGTTACAAATTACAGAAAAATTAGTCTTAAATCACCAAGAAATGGCGCAATGGAATCTATGCAGCCGACCCCACCTAGTTGAAAAGTGACTTATGATGATGATGATGATGATTACAATCAAAATCTTATAAGCCAAGAAGATATATAATAGAGTTACTTTCAAATATACCCACAACATTTGCTCTTAATTATAAATATACCCATTAAGTTTAAAAATTTTACATAGACTCACTAAGTATGAGTGAAATTTCAAATATATCAATTATGACAGTTATAAATGTTTAATAATTTTAAAATATCAAAATACCCTAATTAATCTAATATTTATTGTAATTTGTGCAATATCCAGACCGTTAAAACTCATTATGTCTAGCTTTTCTCTCACATTAAATGTGTTTTTACTATATTGTTTAACTTCTATTATAGTTGAATGAATATTATTATTAAATAATAAGAGGCATTTTGGACGTTTCATATGATGGATAACATTGATTTTTAATTATGCTTAATTGCATGGGTATGGATGAAATTTAACCTATACTTAGTGGGTATATGTAAAAGTTTTCAAACTTAGTAGATATATTTGTAATTAAGGGCAAATATAGTAGGCATATTTAAAATTAACCCTATATAATATAACATGAAATCATTAATCATTTGATCGGGAGAATGTTTTAAGCATGAGAAGTGATCTTGTTAATTCCGGCTAAACAAATGTCTTGCTTAGCTTATTTTAAAAAACTCATTTTAAATTTTTTAAAATTTTGTCTTCATACACTTGTTTATCGAAGTATATTTAACATGTAAACCAACTTTTTCAACTTTTATTATTTTTGGATACGTCCATATAGTTTTTTGAGACTCTTTTATTGGTAGATATGACATCAGACATGATTCAATGATTGGATCATTGGAGTTATCGTGTTATTAGTCTAGGGTTTACCTTTTTAACTATAGGTATTCTTTCGGGAGCGGTATGGGCTAATGAGGCATGAGGGTCTTATTGGAATTGAGACCCTAAGGAAACTTGAGAGTTTATTACTTAGATCATATTCTTGATTTATTTACATATTAGGACAAATCGAAATTTGCAAGGTGCGAATTCAGTAATCGTGGCTTCCATGTGATTTCTTATAATTTGGATATGTTATTTTGAGGTCAATCTATTAAGAATATGACTGCATAGTTATGTGATAGATTAGGACTACATAATTGTGGTTTATTCACATTAACATTTAATTGAAGAAAAAGGCTAAAAACATAGAAATTTCAATCCATAAAATGAAAGTTTTTACTAGTTTTTGAGGACCATTTAGTAATGATTTAAAACATAAATGGTTCTCAAAAACTCGAGATGTATCTGATTCCAATTCCAATTCACTTCATTTTTTCTTTTTCTTTTTCATTGTACAGTGAACAACCTTTTAAATCACTGGATTATTTAACGCCTTATTGATGAAAACTATTTATAAAGGTAATTAGATAAAATAGTTTCTGCCTTGTCAACTAGTAGTGAGAGAAGGAAATCGGGATGAATATCAATACTTATAATGGGTAGAAAGATATAGATCAAAACAAATAGTTCGTATGGTCCAGAATCTAAAAAAGAAGAATTTGGAATATGAAACAACTTGAATTCATAGAATATCTGACGTGACATAGATAATGAATAAATGAGAGTTAATATCATTCCAATTGTCATTACAAGAGTAATTAGTACTTTTGGCATTAAAAGATATTTCTGACTAGTAATTATTTCAAAAAAGACTATCAATTCTGTAACAAAACCACTCATTCCATGTAACACAAGAGAAGCCATCAAGAAGCTACTGAACATGATAAATATTTTTGGCATTGGGATGACTATCCTCCCATTTTGTCGAGATAAATAAGACGTATTCTATCGTACGTCGTTCCTGTAAAAAAAAAATGTAGCACCAATAAACAAGATGAGATATGCTTTTTCTTGAAATAATGACGGATGTGAGTTTGTAGACGAAGGAGGTGCTTTGTAGAGATTTGCGTAAATTGGCAGATTTCATTAGTTTGTTTTTAGAGGGCGACGACCAAGTGCTAATAGAGTATCTAACTTTAGATCCAAAAGAAAATCCAAACGGGTTTCTAAGCGAGTCTTCTTTGGTAAGATCTGATCCCCTTTTTTTCTCTACCCCTTCGGAACGAAATTAGATAACAAACTTGTATTGAACTATATCTTTCTCGATCAATTACAAATCTTGCAACAACTTTATCAGGAGCTTAAGCGGGAGAAAATTCATCTTGTTTGGGACATGTTAGTGAATATGATTGGCCTGGATTTTAAGAGAAGGCAAATTGACTTTGACAGGGGCACTAAGATAAAAATAATCAATTTTCTGAGGGAGTATTTTATAGGGGAGTATTACAATTCTCATTTCACAGATAATTCTTGGAATTTGTTGATAGTTAGAATAGATTCGTAGACCAGGTCAGCTAATACACTTGAAAATCTTTCTATATGTTCATTTCTTATTTCTTCTATGTCGCAGGGTTGAAATCAAGAAAGATTTGTTATTTTCTCAATGTTTTCTAACATTTTCAAGAAAACCTTCTTGTAGAATTATTTTCATAATGATTTCAATGATCTTCATGGATGCTATTCGAGCCATTCCTTTTTTATCCATGTCGGCGTTTTTTAAGAAATGTTAATATATTGGCAATAGTGTCCCTACTTATGTCGAACTAGAATTATTACTGCCTCCTAATTTTGATATAATCAACATGTTCTGTATTTATTTACAAAATATTGAGAGCACATGCCCAAAACACGATCAAACTAGTATTTAGAATACTTTAGGAGCTAATGAGACTATTTTAGTAAAATTCAATTGTCTCAATTCTTGAGCAATTGCTCCAAAAACTTGAGTTCCTTTTGAATTTCCTTTTTTATTAATGATAATTGCTGCATTGTTGCCGTATTATATTATGATACTGTCAACACGTCACCGATATGAGCATAGCAGTTATTGTTAACTCCTATGTATAAACACCTCTACATTAGAGAGGAAACAGTAAACACCCCTACCAACGGAGAGAAATAATAATACACATACCTACTTGTGGGACTTGAGACTCGAACCAACAACCCGAGGGCATATGAGCTCATGGTTGTTACCATCAGGCTACATGCCTGGTGGCGAGATTTTTCAAACATAAGAGTATTTATATGTTAAATATATTTAGGGTATGTTTAGGAATGAATACAACTTTTTATGAATAGTTTTAGAGAGTAAAAGTTGTCAAATGATATGATATGATAGAGGTAATGATAAGGAGTAAAGAAGATAAAGTTAAAATAGATAGGTTAGTTGTGTGAGTAGTTGTGTAGAAATGATTGAAAAGTAGGGTAGTTGTATAGAAAAATGTGAAAAATAATTAAAAAATATGGTAGTTGTGGAGAGTGAAAAGTTTTAGATTGAAAAGTTTTAACTTGACATTTTCTACACATTACCAAACACGCCCTTAGATAAATAAGTGTATGAAAAAAAAATAAAAAATATTTTAAATAAATTTTATAAGGTGAGCTAAGCAAGTCATTTGCTTAACCCGAACTAATTTCATCATTCATCTTTAAGCATTAATGATGAATTCAAATTTTAAAATTAATTTATTGGTCAAATAAGTTTGTTAAGTGGATCATATACTTAAGTAGATGATGCTCATGCAAATGTTTGCTTTGGTCCAAACATATTTTCTAAGAAAACTAGAGTCCTGTATCATGTATCAGTGCATTAGTTTGCATTGGAACTTTTTCTTGATGTATATTTACATTACATCTTGTATTACAATTGAGCTTTGAGACAATTCTTGTAACTTTTCAGAGGGAGATCATAAGCTCCCAACACAAGGGAGACTATAGACTCCAAAATATTAGTAGGTGGTTTATATTGAAACTTTAATGCAATCTTTTTCATATTTTTGAAATTTTTTATAAAATTATTAATATAGGTGTGTTTAACTTACACATTAATTCATCAAAAAAATTATGCATTAAGTTTTATTATTTTTAAGATATGTATATATTTTTGAATTTTTTTAAAATAAAGGTTTTTAGTTATTTTTAAATGAGTTAAACATCCTTTTTTTAAAAAAATCCTTGTTTTCAAAAATTAAAAAAATATATACACATTTCCAAAAAAGTAAAATTAAGGGTGTGTTTGTGAATGGATAAAACTTTTGATGAAAAGTTGTAGAGAATAAAAGTTGTCAAATGATGTGATATTATAGAGGTAATGATGAGGAATAAATAGGATAAAGTTGAAATAGATAGGTTAGTTATGTTGGTGTTGTATATAAATGATTGAAAAGTAAGGTAATTGTATAGAAAAATGTGAAGAAATGATTAAAAAATAGGGTAGTTGTGGAGAGTGAAAAGTTTTAGATTGAAAAGTTTTAACTTGACAACTTTTACTTATTATCAAACACACCCTAAATTTATAAATTAAATACACCTAGGTTGATAGATTTTTATATAAAAATTACAAAAAATTTGCGGGCACTCAAGTTCAATGCCACGGGTGCATGAAATTAGGACTCAAGAAGTGGATGATTTAATATTTTGTCTAAGAGGAGTAGATTTGGAATCATTATTAAGGTGGGCGTCTGAAATGAAGCTGTACCAAATTTCGGAGTAGATACAAATTTTCTACCTTTTATGGCGTCGATCATTAAAATAATGCCGTGTATTTAATCTAAGTATTAATCTATTGTTAATCTAAGTGTATTTAATGCGTGTATCAATTTTTAACATTTTTGAGATTTTTAGATATGTTTTTGAATTTTAAAAATTAGTGACATTTTTAGTAATTTAAAATTTTCGAAAATGGTAAAAATTGAAACATATGTTAAATACACTTAGATTAATATTCTGATGAAAGAAATTTAAAAAATAGGTTAAATGCACCCGGGTGCACCAAGCCTACGTGCACCCTGGTGCAAATATCACGTCCCATTATCTAAAACATAAGTATACATATAAAAAAAACATAAGGAGTAATTCACAATTAAACAAAGGTACAAGGTCTACTTTGTAAATATCCTAAACTTCTTTATATGAGGTTTTGAGCGTTCGACCATTCTCGTGGGTCTGTCATGAACAGCGCCAACACAAAAATAAGGAAATTAGTAATTGATGGATTCTACACTCGCTCTCTCGCGCTCTACCGGGAACTCGTTGCCTCTGGCTTTCAATCAGATTGCTTTACCTTTCCTTCCCTCATCCAAGCGTCTTCCAAGCTCCAATGCCTTCCACTAACCCAAGCCATCCACGCCCATGTCCGCAAAACCAGTTTCTTGTGCGATATCTACGTTGCCACAGCTCTAACAGATGCCTACATGAAACTGCGCCGTCTTGACGATGCGGTGGAGTTGTTCGAAGAAACGCCCAACAGAAACTTGGCTTCTTTCAATGTTTTGATTTCCGGATTTTCGCAAAATGGGTGCTTTGCCGAAGCTTGGGAGGTTTTGAAATGGGTGGAGAGGGGCGGCTTTCGTCCCAATTCAGTTACTATTGCAAGCGCTTTGCCTGCCTGTGAATTCGTGGAGCAGGGCGCTGTGTTGCATGCTTTTGCAGTGAAGGTTGGCCATGAAATGGACGTTTACGTGGCGACTGCGCTGTTGACCATGTACTCTAACTGCAAGGAATTGGATCAGGCTCTTAGATCTTTTGAACTGATTCGAGAAAAGAAGGCAGTGAGCTATAATGCAATGATTTCGGGGCTTTTGGCCAATGGCTGTGCTGATATGGCGTTGAATCTATTTAAGGAGATGGATGCATCTTGTATTGAGAAACCTAATTCAGTTACGTGGGCCTCCCTCCTTTCTGCATGTTCAGACCTTTCTGCCCTGCAACTTGGCATGCAGTTGCATTGCTTGATATTGAAGCATGAGATGCATCTTGATGTTCTGGTAGGAACAGCACTCGTGGATATGTATTCTAAATGTGGGTGTTTGAAATGGGCTTCTCATATTTTCATGGGATTGACTGAGAGGGATCTGATAACATGGAACTCTATGATTTCAGGAATGCTGTTGCATGGTCATTTTGAGACAGTTTTTGAGCTTTTCCGTCAGCTAGAATCAGAAGGATTGCAGCCTGATATGGCCACTTGGAATCTTATGATCAGTGGCTTTTCACAATGTGGAAAAGGGATTGAAGCTTTTATAATATTTGATAGGATGCAGTTGGCTGGTGTGGCAAACCCAAGCCTGAAGACAATCACCAGCCTTCTTACAGCTTGTTCAACACTGTCGGATGTTCAGCACGGGAAGGAGATCCATTGTCGTTTGGTTAGGACTGGCACTGAGAATGATGAATTTGTCTCAACTGCACTGATTGATATGTATATGAAATGTGGATATTCTTCTCAGGCCCGCAGGATATTTGACCAGGCTGTGAAAAGATCTGATGATATTGCATTGTGGAATGCTATGATTGCTGGGTATGGGCGAAATGGGGAGAATGAACTAGCACTTGATATTTTCAAGCAGATGCAGGAAAAAAGGATCCAGCCGAACTCAGCTACTTTTGTTAGTGTTCTGTCAGCATGTGGTCATGCTGGACGGATTGAGCAGGGATGCAAGCTGTTTAAGATGATGCGAAGAGATTATGGAGTCCATCCAACTGCCAAGCATTTTGCTTGTGTTGTTGATCTATTGGGTCGAGCTGGGAAGCTTAATGAAGCTAGGGACCTGATAGAAGAAATTCAAAAGCCTACAGCTTCAGTCTTTGCTTCTATGCTTGGTGCCTGTCAGTTTCACTTGGATGCTGAGCTGGGTGAAGAGATGGCTGAAAGACTTTGGGAACTAGAGCCTGGGAACCCAACTCCCTTTGTGATTCTATCTAATATTTATGCTGAGCAAGGAAGATGGGATGAAGTAGAAAGGGTGAGGGAGATGATGAACGGTAGAAGACTGAAGAAGATTCCTGGTTATAGTTGGATAGGAACAAGTCAAGAAAATACACACTTACAGAAACATGCACTGCGGCATTCACACATGAAAACCTTGGTGAGGCCTTGATGATCTCACTCAGAGGAACCAATGAACTCGAGCTAATTGGCTTGACACGGTTAGACAGGAAGGCTGCAATATCTAGAAAATTTAATTGAGGAAGTCATCTCAAAACTCCAGGTTTGTCAACAAAATCAGGACAGGTGCAAACTATTTCTTGTAGTCTGCATCCATCAAAACCATATATGCTCTGATCAGGCAAGTCAGCTCTAGTGTTCCTAAGTCCCAGGGGAACACAATTACTGGATAAAAGGGAGCTAGACTGGTGTGAACCATCTGCACCAGTCATGAAAACAGCAACCAACACATGCAATGATCCATCTACTAGGTTCAATCAGCATTCTGAATATTGATATTGTCAGGAATATTATCTTTTAAAAATTCACCAATATGATAAATTGCTGGAGAAGAATATTTTTTCAGTCTTCCCTAATTTATTGATAATATCCATGATATTTTCTATATAATTTTTTTGATATGTGAAGTTATTGTGGGAAATTATTTTGTAGCCCTAAACCACAGAAACAGCACTCCATCCAGACATTATTTGACATCCAGATATTCCAAACACATTTGTACTCTTTGAAACCAACGACAGGTGTAGTTTTGAAATTTCCATTTGTAATTTGAAGGGAAAAACTCTATTTTTTAACACTAAATTCAAAGTTTTCTAGTTCAAAACTGTCAATAAAAAAATCTCCAAAATTTTCATACATTTCCTTTGAAAGTCACTTATTTACAACCTTTTATGTAATATTTCTCTGTTTCATACAGATTTAAACAGTATTCAATTGTTTTTGGTTTCGTGGAAGAACACACAATTTGGAGAAAATCCTCAAATCGTCTAATTTGCCTAAATCCATTGTATTTGACGGTTGATAATATCTTTGAGATGGTGGATCTAACAAAACATAGTAATTTTCAATTCAAAATTTTGATTTTTTTATGGATTTGAAACAAATTAGGTATAATGAGAAAAACATTAAATCAAAGTTTCTTTGCTAATTCAATGTTTTAATTACGATATGGTCAGCATATTCAGCTGTTCGATTGTGTAAATATTTGGTTTAGGTTGTATTTATATTTATCCTAATTTAGCAGAAAGTTTTGATGAAAATTCTTTTATTTTTGGATGATTTGCGAATATACCAACATTATGTGATCATAATTGCTAATATACCCCATCTTTTTTATAAGGAAAAAATTATCCACACGGTGTGCAACTATTCGCAATTGTACCCATTATATTAGATTCTATCAAGAAATCATAAAAAATACTTGTATAATTTTAAAATTATTCATATTTCCTCCCATGAAATACTTCAACTTGATACTTTATGCCACTAATATACTAATTCTCTTTATTTAAAATAATTTTTTCTTATTTTCAAATACTATAACGTTAAGTTATGTAAGCTACTCCTAATTTGTTTTATACCCTTTAAAACCAAATGTGATGCATTGAAGGTGAATTTTTTTTTAAGCACTTGTGTTAAACGTAAATACTTTCACTTATTTGTATTTGTTATTCGTAGTGAATATAATCTCTTAAGCCAATTTTTTTAATAATTTTTCAAGAAAGATTACTACATCGAAACCTTTTTTTGAAAGCCTGCAGGCAATTTAAGGGTTCTAATTACTTTTTTTTAAAAATTATGATATATTTGCAAATCACCCTTGTAACTATTTTTAAATTTTTTCTATTTTCAGATAAAGTTTATGATAAAAATATACTAACTCTAATAAAGTGGTGATATAGAATTTTTAGATTATCAGTAAATATGCATTTATACTCAATATCAGGATCCATTCTTGAATAGGTAAAAGCAAAAAAAATTATCATACCTTTTTACACATTTTTTATATGATTTGATATTTTAATTATCTAATTACCCTACTTTTTCTATTATTACATCTATATTCCAATAATTTTTTCACATCCTATTCATACAATTATCTTGTCTATTTAAATCTTATTCTTTGTATTCCTAATTATTACTTTATCATATCATATCACACACTCACTTTTCCCATTCCCACGTTTACATTTTTCCAAACAGACCAATACTAGTTGAAACAGCTTGACACCAAGTTACTGCCCAGCTACCCCTGCTTTATTAGATAGGTGAAACCAGAGCAGCCCCTATATGACAGATAGTCATGCATGTACACTATGGTTGCCTTAGAAATTTTGTTCAAATAACATATGCTCTGATATGACTATTACTTGATTCTTTAGTAAACCCGATTTTCAATTATCTTTTCAGTTTTGTTGCCTCTGTTGATGGTGACTTCCTGGGGCTCATTTTGTTGTCTTTTGAAGTGTTGACAATTTCATTTTCAGGTAAATATTTCTCCATCTTATGCTTGCAATTAGAATGTAGGAGTTAACAACCATTGAAACTTCTACAAAGTTGCTGAGATCAATATCAAAAAGGCATGCATGGAATTTGAGTATCTCAAGGTAGTCTAAATGATCCTTGAACAATCAGACTGCCCTTTCTGTGAAACTTGTAGTTGGCTCTATACAGATATACTGTTAAAGCTATGCATAAGGTAATAACCAAGCACAATGTTTTCTGTGTTTCATTATATGCTACTTTTGCTTATGAATCTTTCTGATTATTTATTCTCAAATTTTACAATTTGTATCTGATCCTCATTATCATTCACAATTATGTTTCGAAAAATATCTTGTTGGACCTGGTCTCACAGAAACAGCAAAATGAATAAGGGATTCTGAAAAAGCCAACAACCAGCCTGATTTAGCCACAGGCAAGATAGTGGATTAGTTGAAATTTTTATAAAAATAGAACTGTTAAATGCTCATTTACAATCTCATGTAGCTTTTTATCATTCAATCCTTCTTTTCCATTCTAGAACCACCCAAAGATTCCTTCAAAGCTGCTTCTATTATCAAGGTTCCATTGGTGTAATAAATTTATATTTATGTGTCTCTGTAACATGCTTATGGTACTATTTGCCACTGCCATTTGTTTTATTGTTTCAGCCGGTGTTGGTGAGAAATCAACTTTATTATGTGTGATGTTATCCGCATTGAATCAAAATGGTGTTTCGTTGGCCAAAGATCATAGGAAGAGGAGATCATCATATGCTATTTCCTGCTTTTGGAGTCAGGTGCAGGGATCTTGTCATGCCATTTTTTACAATCATGAACTATGTTTTCACTAATTTTTAATGTCTTTGAATCTTTGTAATTACTCTCATCCACTTCTTTGAGTCTTTATTTCATTCTCTTATAGCTTTCTATTTAACCAAACTCATCTCTCGTAAATGGTGCATTTCGAATCATTTGTCTTACATGTCTAAATCATTGCAGTCTACTTTCTTTTATTTTTTATCTACTGGTTTTATTTTTAGATTATATCAGATAATTTTATTTCTCATTTTATCATTTCTTATTTTACTACTCATCCACTTTAATATTTTTTTTTTTCCGTCCACTCATTCTCTATATATGCTTCATGAAACATTGCAGAGCAAAATGAATAAAAAGGTACTGGCCAATCCATTATTTTAATTTTTATTGTTCATGACTCAAACATGATTGATCGGATTTGATTATATTAAAGCACTTTCCATCTGACCTAGATGACAAGATTAGATTGTTCACTATTTAGGTAAACTAACCACGTAAGTATTTTTCATAAAAAAAAACTACGTAAATATTCAGATTGAGGGTGTGTTTGGTAACACATAAAAAATGTCAAATTAAACTTTTTCAATCTAAAATTTTTCACTCTTTATGACTATTTTATTTTTTAATCATTTCTTTACAATTTTTTGTACAACTATCTTATTTTTTTATTATTTCTGCACAATTATCTATACCATTAATCTATCTATTTTAATTTTATTCTTTGTTTTATTACTTCCCAAATATACCTTGATCCTTAAATTATTTGAGTAAAAATATCCACCGAGATTGTAGGATTGACTGCATCCTGTATTTCTTGTGCGACCCAATTTCAAAGGCCAAGGCCACCATTAAAATTGAATCATCAGCCTCCTGGGTTCTCTCTCTAGACCTGCATGTCCGGAGGCATAAGATAAAAGTGAGTGGGGTGCAATCGTCTAAAAGCATAGAAACAATGACTTGTTTCGTTTTTCTCTTTCCGGCTTTTAAAAAAAGGGATGCCCTCGAATAATCCTGAGGAGTAAAAACAATTTTCCTTTCTGTTTGTACCGTCAAGGAGGTTCAATGGCACAATCTTGAGTGGAACTAAATTGCATGATTTTTGCTTCTCCGATTGATGGCTGTATCATATATGCAGGTCGACGTCAGTATCCTTTTTTGCCATTTGCAACTGAAACTAGGGTAAGCCACTCATGAGTTCCGTAATTACATGATAAGCAAGGGAAATGGATGAGTCAGGCACCTTAAGCCAGATACAATGGGTTCATGCAGTTGCAGTGTCGACGCATCATCAGGAAGACTCCAACAAACTCATCTCTTCAGCCGGATACGAAACAGGATAAAGGGTAGGCAAGAAATTTTCTTTTTAGCTACCATCGTTATTCATGCTAGTCAAGCAAGAGTTAATTTTTTGAAAAATTCTTTTATAGTAGGTAATTTAATTTCATTGTAAAAGGAGAGTATCAAACGATAGTAAGGGTCCATGATGCTGAACACTCACAATTTGAGGCCTAAGATCACAGGCACCTTTAATGGAAAAAGACGAATATATTTTGCAGAAAAAAAGGCTATTGCTGAATGTCTACAGCAATGCCTGCACACGGTCCCGATATTGGTTGTTAATACACAAGTGTCACTGGCTGAACATTTCCATCACTGCAAACCCAAAATAGTTATCGAAGTGGTTTGGAGGCTCAAAAATAAAGCAAGAAATCACATCTCTCAGCGTCACAACTCCAGAAATACAATCGTTGCTGTCTACCACATAAATCCTGTGAACTTTTCTGGAAGATAGGGTATCTATTACGCTTCGGAGGGTTGTCTTTTCTGTGCATGTTATTGGTGGCATCACTTGTGGGGCTCCTGAATCTTGATTGATTTTTGCAACAATTTTCATGAAATCTACAGCTGTCAGCTGTCTGCAAGACAAAAAAAAACAGTGGAAATAAATTGTTGTGCGGGTAAAACGAGTGAATGAGCATATTTCTATTCTTATATGGTTATCTATGTTTTGAAGTTGTAAGTGCAAAGATTCCTTGACACCTACCTGTTTGGCAGAAAGAAGTATTCATTCCATTTTAATTAGCCCTATCTGTGCGTCATAGACCACATTGTTGAGAACTGGCACCAGCGTTGATTACAGAATTCTAGTCTTGACTGCTATGTGAAACTGATTTTTCATTTCCTTGAAACTTGTTAGTGGGATATCCTATTTATCTTTGTTTTGTAGAATTGCATTTCCATAGGTTTTGTCAATGCTTATTATATTTGAGGAACCCAGAATCCTGATCATTTGTTTGTTAAGTATAGCATGTTAACTAGTTCATGCCGTTAGCTACGATATGATTACTTTTATATGGAAATTTCCATTGATTAGTGTGGATAGTGCCAACATTCGTGTGTTTTTCTAGTTGTGTGGCTGCTTGTCATTTTTTCTCTTTGCTTGCTGACAGGGGGTGTGAACAAGCTCTGGTTTCAACTCAAACTTTCCTAACCCAACATGAAAATAAGGTAAGGATAGACTTTTTGAAATTTAAAAATTTGAAAATAGTAGTCGGGTTGACCTGATATGAGATATAACTTGAGTTAACCAGGCAGGATTTGCATATTCTAATAAAATATAGAGAAAATTCCATATATACCAATGGATTTTACTTATAATGTTACTTATACTTACGAACTTTTAAAAATTCTAAATATATTCATATATTTTGCTTAAAATTCTACTTATACATACTCCATTAGGGTTCTGTTAAGGGGTACAATGCATGGACCCAAAAAATTTATCCGAGGTTTGTGGGCTATGGGTTGAATAGTGTAATATTGTTTGCTTTAGTTTGATAGCTCAACCACAGTTTTAAAATGAGTTACACCATTTTAACTTGAGACCCCATTTATAAACCTCCAAGAACATTTATAAACCTCCAAGAACTCTCTTTTTTCCAATGTAGAATTTGGTTTTGGGATGTTACAGGCTAACTAGCTTTCGCCTGATTCATCTTTGAACTATAACTCAATTCAATTCTAGGCCGTCAATCCACATTTATTCTCTACACTCACTCAGGTCAATCACTTAATCAATTCTTTGACTCTTCGAACCACATTACTAGAGGGGTCCCTTCTAATACTACTTGTAATATATGGATTAGCTAAAAATTTACATTTTAATGAATTTTCAGTACCTTTATAACTATAGAATTATATATTATTTAAATGTGAATTTTTAATTTTGAGCAAACTAAATCTATGTTGTATTAAGGCTTGGGTTGTTATTTTGTAGGAGGCTAACGGTCCCCTTTAATAGGTCCGTAATGGCGTAAGTATGAATGAAATTGTAGGTAATACATGGATATATTTTTGAAGGTTTCGTAGGTATTAGTGGAATCAGAGGCAAAATTCGTGTGTATATTTGAAATTTGTCCTAAACATATTATAGGTATATTTAATATGCATTTATTATTATTATTTTTTATACAATAAGAAATATTTATTCATATGTGGAATGTAAATAACTTGATTTATATTAAATCACAGAGTGTATATCAATTAAAAAGTTATGTATAGATATTGGCTTTTTTAAAAATATGCATTAGTATTTCTTTTAATATTTTCTCTTGATCTCTACACGCAATCATACAAATGTAAGTTTTCATATAATTTTTCTTTATTAGTTACTGATTTTATATGCATAGAGGATAAAAGTTTAGACGTTAACCTTTTTTGATGCCCACTTATTAACCCACTTTCTAACCTGAAACCAACCTGAATTTTACAGGTTTATACAGGGCTGGGTTGACCTGTTGAGATTTTTAAAAATAAGGTTATAGTTAAGGCTTGGTTGAGTTTTTACGAATAGTATTAGGGTTGAAAAGATTCCAAATGATTTACACCCCTACTTGCTTATGGCCTAGCTGTGCAGATATGTTCATCAAGGCCACCTTTATTTGTAACAAGTAGGTTTCATACATATTGCAGCATCAGGCATCAGAAGATGCATGTCTTACACTGATCACAACCATTCATTAGTGGAATATGCATTCACACTTGGACGGTTGAACCTTGTGCCTATAGAAATCAAACAGGTCTAGAAGTCAAGGTGACTCATAAGAAAGCATAAAAACCTTAAAGGATGTGGACTGATAATTTATAATCATCCTGAATGCATAATAAAGACAGCTGTTTTTTTGCCGTCCACTGTGGCTGAATGGTTTGGGAAATTAGAGATTACATGTGCGCAGCTTAAATTTAGGGTGGCATCCATATGGCTAATCTGATGCGGTCAGGCTCAAGTTTGTATCCTTGTTATTATTATTAATTTTTTTTTGGATTGATGTATCCTTGTGAATTGTGATACTCTGTAATTGGACTTTTGGTTTACATCACTTGGGGCACCCTGGCTGGGCATGTTTTGTTGGTAGATGAAGCACAAGGAAAATATCATTTCCCCTGAAATTCAGATTTCAAGACATGATACGATATAAGACATAACATATTCATGTCATATACCAACCCTAACAATTAAAGTTGTTCCATAAATGTATATTCCCAGTTACTATTTCCTAACCATTTTAACTTTATCAGCTTTATGGTTTATGTCATCCTTTATAGTTTCCTTTCTATTTCCCCAAGTCAAATAGGCTAATAAGCTGTATTGGTTTCAATGAAATCTGGAAGTTGTTTATCTAGTGGTACCTGGAACTGGAAAAGAGTTCTGGCATGAGCAACAAGAATCTGATGTCTCTTATGCTTAAATTCCCGAGGATCTTTCTTTCAGGACCTTCTACTACAGGAAGACCCCCAATTTGATTCTCCTTCATGACCTTGAAAGCTTCCAGGACTGGAGCATCATGATTGATGGAGATTACCTGGGGTTGTGGAATCCATGTTAGTAATGACAAGGAAAAGCTTCCAGCCATATGAAATAAAATTTTGTCATTTCAAATTTCAACCTTCTTGTATCTATTTACTGATATCAAATAATCTTTGGGGGGTGTGACTTTTCAGGGTGCCACTAGTTCCTGGCTACTCCGGGTCCTATTGTAGTGTGCAATTAAATAGGGATGACTTGGATTTTTTCTTAACTAGCCTATATTAGGCATATCAATCCACCGCAGTACATATTAGCTGATATAGGATACTGCATCAGGCCAAGTCCTCGTGGAATCAGTTTGAGAAATCAAGACAAATTATTCGATCAATGTAATAAAAACCAACCGGTTCCAGTTATATTGGTCCAACTGGCCACTCATTCTGGTTGAAGCACCCAATGGAGGGAGTAATTCCTGATCGGACCGGCAGTTTTTCCAACATTGGATTCAATGCATAATCGATAAACCAAAGATCAAATTACAAGATCCCTATGAATGAATGGTTGTTTAGATATCTACTTTCATTTCAATAGTCGGTCCATTGGTAATGGTAGTTATTGCTTGGTAATTTAAATCCATTATTAATAAGATATATGGTGACTGTACCCATTATTGATGATATTTATGCAGGCCAAAAATTAAACAAAATCAAGTTGAATCATAAAAATCAATTATAAATTTCTCTCACAAATTTTCTCTGTGGGTTGTTTCAAATACTATCCATATTTTATTGGCTGTGACAACATTGGATGTTGGCTGATATATAAAAAGCTGTTATAGTGCTAAATTGGTATGGGACCTGTGGGTAGGTTGTATCTCTTACATTCTTGGCAGATAAGGCATCTAACGTTGGCATGCTTATTTCAGGGAAAGGACATAGGAAGATCAGACGCTTAAATCTGGTGGTGGGAATTGCACCTCATTGGAAGGCATAAAAGGAAGTCCAAGATCGGAAATAGGGTATGAAGCAATGACATCAAACCAATCTCTTCCTTTACAGCTCTCAAGGCCTTGCACTACTGCAGACTGAGTAATGAAATTCTTCATAGATGGCTCGCCTGGCTTCACCACTGGGACATTCCTCATTCTGTACTTGGAAAGCAGCAGCATTGCACTCAACATCGAACTGTCCACAGAAACAGGAAGGAAAGGAGCCCAGCGGAATGATTTTACAATTGACTTCACCTGAAAAAAAAAAAAAAAAAAAAAACCCTTAAATTGCTTGGGATATGCTGAAACCCCTTTAATTTATCATCAGTTTTTATTAAAATATAATGGCCATCAGAAGCATTTGTTTGGTTTTGGAAGGTATATTAATGAAAGACGTATTTTTTTTCCGATAAAAAGACATTAAGTATACTGTCAAAGAGCAAAGATATGCTGTCTTGTTGAGCTAAAAAAAACTCAGGCATGCCATTCAAATAACCTTTGGATGCGCTAACACAATTAGGTGGCATTAAATGAAGATCCAGGGATGTTTGCTTGCTTACTGTTGTTGACTTGAAGGGTTCTTCAGTGAGGAGGACTCTGTAGAAGTCTTCTCCCAGATGGTTAGCAGCCGTAGGAGCATCTTTTACCATTGCCTGTTCTGCTGCAATTCCACCGGCAACCGCAGCACCCACAGCTGCAACAGTCAGCCCAGCAACAGCAACAGGGCCAGTTGCACCCATGGCCAGTGCTCCAAGAGCACCAATGGCACCTGCACCCACTCCAGCTGCTGTGGCGCTTCCAGTTGTCAAGGCGACAGCCGCAAGTTCTGCATTCTCCATCACCCATAGTATGATTGCAGAGTAATCTAGGATTCCCAGGTACCTATCCCTCCAATCTGGACTATTGCCAGCATCTGGGCTTGTTACAGGAGCAGACATGATGTTGTTTTCAGACAGAACTTTCACCGCATCCGCAATCAAAGTGTCTGCCGAAATTTCAATTACTGCAATAGGAAACAAAATTAGCACGAGGGAATAGGAATTTGGTGCTCCAAATCATCTGCACAATGCGTACAAACCGTTAGAAGTGATGGATAAACATATGGTGTGAATTTTCATAACCAACAAACAGTAAGAACTCATAATTCAGAAATAATAGCACAAAACGGTCAAAAGAAGCTTGCCGACTCGTCTCATTCTTGTTCTTCCTTCAATGGAATGAAGACATGTTAAAAAGGAGGAAACTAAGAAAATATTAGATTTAACTTCTGATATGATATGTTTAGGCTTCTTTTGGCCCTGCTGTGCGTTGGGAGTGAGGGATTAACGGTCAGCTGTACCCTAAAGTTTAATTTAAAAGTTTAAGATAAGGATGTTTAGCAACTTTGCAAGAGTTATAATTACTTAAAAGGTTTTACTTTTAATAAGGTTTTGGCTGAAAGCCCTGTCTCCTATCAAACAACACTTTTTCTTCGCTAGACGCATGGCTCAACAAAGCCTTGGTATAATTTGCTCATTTAGATACTGTTCTCTAATAGCAAGCCAAATCTGGATTTATTTTGCTCATTTCCATCCATCCAAGTTTTTCTATTAATCATAGGCATAAGACAGTTTTGTAAAGTAGCTGAGGATTTGTTGCCTGGCAGAGAGCTGCTTGGGATGAAAAGGGATTTTTTTTTTTTCCCATTAAGTCCGTTTGGCTGGGTGTAAAAGTTGAAAAAAAAAAGATTTCTCGCATATTTTGTTATGATTTGACATCGTAGTTATTTAAACTACTTTATTTAGTATTATTATCTCTACGTTTTAATTATTTTTCATACATTTCTATATGACTATTTTATTTATTTTAACTTTTGCCTTTTACTTTAATCAACTCTCATCATGTCATATTAACTTCTCGCTTTTTCAAATCTTTTTTTTTTTAAAAAAAAAAAAATTTTCACTGTCCCACTTCTAATTTTATCTCCCAAAACACGCCTATGTTTTAGGAAGTCAAATTGTGAGCACTTTTAATTAAGTTCATAATTTGGCCTTATAACAAATCCTAACCATGAGTTGTACATTATGGAATTTCTCCATCTCGAGCCAAAGCCATGAAACTCCAAAAAAAATCATTATTATCAAGAAAAAAAACCAATGCTATGATTATAGGCAACCACACGTTAGTTGCCTATAGCAATCAAACTTTTTCTTTTCTTTTTTCCTGTTTGATTCTCACAACACATGCATGCGAAGAATTTCTGACAAATTTTAACTTTTTGCAGTAAATATTATAATCTCCAAATATCAAATTTCTAGTGGTGGTAATCGCCTATGGCCAAGTTTACATGATCAAAGAAAAAGTTTTCTAAGTTTGGCTTTTCTTCACACATGCAACACTCTACTTTTCTCTTAGAGAATCTCTCACGCTAAGATTCTTTCTATTCTCTTTGTTTTTCACACGGACCTATAGATTATATGTCTATTTATAATTCTCACACACAACTTACGTAACCCATATGCAATCCAATCCAGACTCATTTAACTAAGATATCAAATTATATAAGCTGTTAATTACATTCTTTCTATCATAAGGTGGAGAACAATTTTGAAATATTCCTACCAAAGATACTGAGGGAAACAAAAATAGAAAGAAAAATCAATCATTTAAATTTAATTTAAAGAGAAGCCAATTGGGTATAGGTGGTAGGATATGTATAAAACAAAAATGATACCTTTGCCACAAGGGAGTTCTGGAAATGATGAAACTGGAATCTTTGCGAATGCGGAAGTCAAAGCTTCCTGCAAATCATATGGCAACTTCTTACGTGATTGAATAGCGTCAAAATAGGCATCATAAGAAGGAAGCTTTCCCTGTTGTGCCATGCCGCTGCCTCCTATCAAAAAACAATAAAATGCACTACAACATTATTGCAAATTCCACATATTTTGATGGAAATGATGGGTTCATTGAAAAAAAGCTTCTATTACAATCTAATGATCACCCATAAATATCTTTTTTAAATATATGTATATATATCATTCTACCACAAATACGGATCATTCATTCAAGAAATTAATGTGGATTTCCATAACACATTTTAGTTTAGCAGTAAGAATGGACAAACATACCTCTGCAATATCAACTGATTTCAGTTTTTTGTTCACCGAAAGTTGTGATTCAGAGAGAAAAACTTTAGATTCAGATCTTTTGAGATGGAGATCGAGATGGAACCGGACTCAGAGAGAAAGAGGGGGATGGCTTTTGCAATGGACGCATGATATATGGGTGGGGGAATTTTATAACGCCATGTGTACTTTTGTAGTACACGTGGCAGGTGAAAGGCACATAAACTCACTTCTGAATTATGAGGCAGTTATATGTTAGAAAAAAGCTTTGAAAATTAACTAATTATTGCAGGATAGAATGTGGGGGCTGATATATTAAATAAAATATTTTTAAAAATCCAAAATTATAAAAATCGTATACATAAGATTCTAAAATTGTTAATATATATATCATTCTACGACAAATACAGATCATTCATTCTCGAAATTAAAGTGGATTTTCATAACACATTTTAGTTTAGGCTGTAATAATGGAAAAGCTTACCTTTGCAATATCAAGTGATTTGAGTTTTTTGTTCTGTGTAAGTTGTGATGCAGAGAGAGAGAGAGAGAGAGAGAGAGAGGGGGAGAGAGATGCAAACCGGCCTCGGAAAAGATGATATACAGGCGGCGGAACTCTAGAATGCCATGTGCACTTTTGTAAGACACGTGGCTGAATTATGAGGCAGTTATATGTTAGGAAAAAGCTTTCAAAATTAGCTGATTATTGCAGGATAGAATTTGGGGGCTGATATATTAAATAAAAGAATTTTAAAAATCCAAAAATTATGAAATCGTATATATAAGATTGTAATATTGATAATATTATTAAATGATGGGTTCATTGAAAAAAGAAGATTCTATGATAATTTAATGATCACCCATCTATTCTTTTTTTTAATATTGATGCTACGACAAATACGGATCATTCGTTTTGGAAATTAATATGGATTTTCATAAAACAATTTAGTTTAGGCTGTAAGAATGGATAAACTTACCTTTGCAATATCAAGTAATTTTAGTTTTTTGTTCTCTGAAAGTTGTGATTCAGAGAGAGACAGAGAGAATTTAGATGAATTTTTGACAGAGATGGAAATGGAGAAGGAACCGGCCTCGGAAAAAGAGAGAGAGAGAGGGGATGGCTCTGGCAACGAACGCGTGATATATGGGGGGGACTTTGAGAATGCCGTTGCACCTTAATTTGTAGGGCACGTGGCTGGTAAAAGGCAGCCTAAATTCACTTCGGAAGTATCAGGCAGTTATGTGTTCGGAGAAAGCCTTCAAAATTAACTAATTATTGCAGGATAGAATTTGGGGGATGATATAATAAATAAAATAGTTTTAAAAATCCAAAAATTATAAAATCGTATATATAAGATTCTAAAATTGATAATATTTTTTAAATGATGGGTTCATTGAAAAAGAAGACTTTATTATCATCTAACGATCATACACTAGTACTTTTTTTTTTCCTTTGGTATTTTATATTACATCTTAATATATCTTACAATTAAGCCTATAGTGTTTTACATTACATCTCAATATATCTTACAAGTAAGCCTATGAAATAATTTTTACAAGATTAAAATAGAAAAGCTACAAGCTCTTAAATATCAATGGAAAAGACAATGAACTTTCAAGTATAAAAGGAATACCACACAAGCTTACAAATTATAATCGAGCCGAAAATCACGTTAGTATGATTTGAACCCAACTCTACCGCTCTCACATCTTTATTCGGGACACGGTGTTGGTCCCACCAAATTTTTTTTTTCCTGATGGGTACACATATGTTACAATTATCTCAACTAGGGAAGGAATAATATCACCACACAAATGCGACCACCACACGCCATACTACAAGCACTGTTGCAAGATTTTTTTTGGGGTTGAAATCCCTGCAAAAATGGGATTAGAACCCCGCACAATCGTGCGGACGGAAATCTGTTTCCATGACTGTGACCAAACGAGAGACGCTCATTTGATAATTCCTTTTTAAAATATATATATCATTCTACAACAAATGTGGATAATTCATTCTAGAAATTAATGTTGATTTTCATAACACATATTAGTTTAGACTGTAAGAATGGATAAACTTACCTCTGCAATATCAATTGATTTCAGTTTTTTGTTCTCTTAAGGTTGTGATTCAGAGAGAGAGAGAGACCACAGATGAATTTTGAGAGACAGATTGGGATGGAGAAGGAACCGGCCTGGGAACAAGATGGAGGAGGACGACTCTTGCAACGAACGCATGCTGCACGGGCGGGGGTCTTTGAGAATGCCATGTGCACTTTTGTAGGACACGTGGCTGGTGAAAGGCAACCTAAATTCACTTCTGAATTATGCGGTAGTTATATGTTAGGAAAAAGCTTTCAAAATCAATTAATTATTGCCGGATAGAATCTGGGGGTTGATATATTAAATAAAATATTTTTAAAAATACAAAAATTATAAAATCGTATGTATAAATTGCCATCTGTACTTTTGTAGGACACGTGGCTGGTGAAAGGCAACCTAAATTTACTTCTGAATTATGAGGCAGTTATATATTAGAAAAAATCTTTGAAAATTAATTAATTATTGCAGGATAGAAATTGGGGGCCGATGTATCACAAAAAATGTTTTTTAAAAATCCGAAAATTATAAAATCATACGCATAAGATTCTAAAATTGATAATGTTATTAAAATGATGGGTTCATTGAAATAAGAAGATTTATTATATTCTAATGATCGCCCATCAATTCTTTATATATATATATATATATATATCATTCTACGACAAATGCGGATAATTCATTCTACAAATTAAAGTGGATTTTCATAACACATGTGAGTTTAGGCTGGCCTATATGTAATATTAAATATTACAATGTATATAATACCACCAAAAAAGTTGTGATTCAGATAGAAATTTTAGATGGATCTTTGAGAGACATTTTGAAAAAGAGAGGGGTGAAGGCTCTTGCAGTTGGGGGACTTTTAGCATACCGTATGTACTTTTGATTTATAAGGCAGTTATATGTTAGCAATAAAATTTCAAAATTAACTAATTATTGCAAGATAGAATTTGGGGGGTTGATATATTAAATAAAATATTTTAAAAATCCAAAAATTATGAAATCGTACATATTCGATTCTAAATTTGATGCTATTTTTTTGATAGAAATGATATTTTTAAAATGTGGGTTCGTTGAAAAAATAAGATTCTGTTATAATCTAATGATCACGCATGAATTTCTTTTTTCATATATATAGAGGAATGATGCTGTTAGTTTGGGCTAAGTAAATGCTCCATTTAGCTCATCTCGAAAAACTCATTTACAATATTTTTTTTTTACTTTTTTCTTCATATACTTGTTTTTCTAAATTATTTAATATATAAATCAGGTTTCATTATTTTTTGATATGTATATATATTGTTTTTTAGATTTTTAAAGATAAAAGGTATTTTAAATACATATATATATATATATAGATGTTTAAAAATTTCAAAAAATATATAAAAGTTTCCAAAAATGGTAATTAGTTTATATGTTAAATACACTTAGATAAACAAATGTACGAAGAAAAAATAAAAAAAATTTGTAAATTTTTTTTTAAGATAAGCTAAATGGAGCATTTGCTTAGCTCGAACTAAAAATATCACTCATCATATATATACATATATATGTCATTCTACGACAAATACGGATCATTCATTCTAGAAATTAACGTGGATTTTCATAACACATTTTAGTTTGGAGTGTAAGAATGGATAAACTTACCTTTTGTTCCTTGGAAGTTGAGACCGAGATGGAAACTAGGGGTGCAACTTGGTCCAGGTACCCACGGGTCAACCCGCTGGGTACCCTATTTAGGGTCGGTTCGGTTCGATTCCACGGGTTAAATTGCCCGTTTGAAATCGGGTAGGGTCGGTTCCGGTGCTGGGTACCTGGAACCGACCCGGATCACATATGATTATAATATATGTAATATAAATACCTAATACTAAAAATCCCTAAAAATCTACCCTCTCTCCCGCACTCCCGCTCGTCTCACGTCGCCTCGCCTCTCCTCTCTCTCTCTCTCTCTCTCTCTCTCCCTCGGTGCCGGTGCTGCTCCTCCTCTCTCTCCCTCGACGCGCTGCCGGGCCGCTGGCTGCTCCTCTCTGACTCTCGTCGAGGTCGCCTGTTCCTCTCTCTCTCTCGCCATCTCCCTCGGCGCAGATCGCTGCTCCTCTGCCTCTCTCTCTCCTGCCGCCTGTGTCGCCTCTCCTCTCTCTCTCCCCCCCTCGGTGCCGACACTGCTCCTCTTCTCTCTCTCCCTTGACGCGCTGCCGAGCCGCTAGCTACTCCTCTCTGACTCTCATCGAGGCGCTTGCGCCTCTCTCTCTCTCTCTCCATCTCCCTCAGCGCAGCTCGCTGCTCCTCTGTTCCTCTCCTCTCCTCTCCTCTCTCTCTCTCTCTCTCCCCCTCCCCCTCGGTGCTGGTGTTGCTCCTCTTCTCTGTCTCCCTCGACGCGCTGCCAGGCCGCCAGCTGCTCCTCTCTCTCTTCGAGGTCGCTTTCTCCTCTCGCTATGATTTTGATGACAAGGAACCATCTGCTTTTGGTTGATGCGTTATAATTTTGTCAGCTCGTAGATAATTTGGCTTTGGTCGGCAGTATTAAAAATGAATTTTCCATGTTTCTGTTGCATAATCAGGCCCTTTTCCTGGTCATCTTCGTAGGGGTGAGGCTGATGATCCTAGAAATTTCAGGGCAGGTGTGCACTTTGGATATAGCACTCTGACTTCATTTGAGTACTCTAGATGTCTTCCTTGCCATATGTGGGCAGGTGAGCGCCTTGAGCACCACTACTTACCCGGTCATTTGTTTCTTTAACCATTAGGACCAAACCACTTGCGGATGCTTGAACTAGCTGGTTTGGGAGGATTTCCCTGCCATGTATCGATGGGTGAGCTGACTGGGCCAGGGAACTTGCCTTCCCACCTGCGTATTGGCAAGCCAGGATTTGGTTGTGGTATCCCAATGTATGGTTTGGCAAATGAAAGTGGATTTTTCAGTTAGGTATGTGTGTATGAGCAGTTGTTGACTTGTTGAAGCCTTGTCAATCAATTATTTGTATTGTCATATGCACTCTTAAGTTTGCTAGCCTTTATATCATCCTATGCTTTCTTATTACGCACCATCTACATTCAGATGACTGTATAAGGATGTATTATTGTAGTTGAATTGCTCTAATGAAATAAATTGTTGTCTGTATTTGCTTCATTTTGCAATCAATTTATTTAAAAATGCAAGCTTTTCATTCACATGTACTAGTCGTAAATGGGGCATGATTAGTGGTTTGTTCGTTAAATATGAATTTTTTGTGGTCTTATGAAGGTTCAAAAGGTGATATGGAATCCTTTGATCCATCAAGAAAGAGGAAGCCTGGAAGCATGGGATGGTGTCGGTTTGCAAAATTGATTGTGAAACAGTTGAGGGTCTGGATCTACATTCACAGACCAGAGAGCACCAGAAGATGGCAATGGATATGGTTTTGAGTTTCAAGCAAGAGAATGCTAAGAAGCAGAAAGTGTAAGTACCTCTCCTTTATTGTTTCTTTGGAGTTTTTCCCCTTTCCTTTCTTTCTTTCTTTCTTTCTTCTTCTTCTTCTTCTGTTTTGTTGCATTGTTCGTTTATTTTGGGCCACCTCTTTTAGTGAGTCATTCCTTAACACTAAGATCATGTTGTGTTGTCACATTCCATAGATCTATTGAAGATCGTGTTTCACTTGAAGATGCAAATAAGTCTAGGAATCCTGGCTTTGAGAATCAAGGTATCAGAGTTTAGGCTGGAGCACTGCAACATAGGAGATAAGTGAAATTCTTGTTGGTTGGGCTTGCTTGATGTGGTGTGTAATAGCATTCTTACTGGACAGTGGCTAAACCATAGGCTCCTGCTTTGAGTGATAGGTACAATTTGTATTATTTTACAGATTATGTACAATATATGGAAACGGATGCACTTATTTGACAGATTTCATAGAAATAAATTATATGGCTTATGGTAGTGTATGGATTGAGCATTAATGTGACAGATGTATTTGAATGCATGACTTCTTTAGGAACCGATTTGGAACTGAACCGAAACCGACCCGCTCTTGAGAAAATTGGGTAGGGTAGGCTCTGGACCGACCCGGTCTAAAATAGGGTAGGGTAGAGGTTTTTAAAAAATGGGTAAGGGTAGATTCCACCCTTACCCGGACCTACCCGACCCAAGTTCCACCCCTAATGGAAATGGTCTCCGGAAGAGAGAAAGAGCGGGGGATGGCTCTTGCAACGGACCCAATGACGGATGGTATTCGGGTGGGGGACTTTTCAGAATGCCATGTATACTTTTGTAGGACATGTGGCTCGTGGAAAACAACCTAAACTCACTTCCGAATTATCAAGCAGTTATATTTTAGGAATAAGCTTTGAAAATTAACTAATTATTGCACGAAAGAATTTGGGGGTTGATATATTAAATAAAATACTTTTAGAAATAAAAAATTATAAAATCGTATATATAAGATTCTAAATTTTTAAAAAAGAAGAATCTATTATAAACTAATGATCTCCCATAAATTTTATTAAGGTATATATCTTTCAATGACAAATACGGATCATTCATTGTAGAATTTAATCTTGATTTTCATAACACATTTTAGTTTAGGCTATAAGAATGGATTAAGGGAATGCTTGATAACGTAAAAGTTGGGAGACTTGTGGGATGGGTGAAAAGTGGAAAATAGTATATTTTGAGAATTTTGTGATTGATATGAAATAATAGGGATAAATTTGGAATAAAGAAGTTTGTTGGAAGGTAATTATAGAAAAAATGATTGAAATATAGAAATAAAATTGGAAAAATATGACGATTGGTAAGAAATGATGGATCCCAAAATCCATAATACTATAATTTCCCACACACCATGTTTAGCACGCATGTTATCTACGTGCCCTAACTTACCTTTGCAATATCAAATGACTTCAGTTTTGTGTCCTTTAGAAGTCGTGATTGGGAGAAAGTGAGAGAGACTTTAGATGAATTTTTGCAAATTCATTGCAACGGACACATGATACACAGGTTCTGGTTCAATGCACCCGGGAGCATTGAGCCTCAATGCTCCCGGGTGTACTTCACTCATTTTTTTTATTTTTTTGAAAAATATTTTACAGAAATATTAATTTAAATGTATTTAACATGTGTATAAATTTTTACCATTTTTGGAGATTTTTAGATATTTATTTTGGATTTTTTAAAATCAGTGGCATTTTTAAAAATTAACAAGTTCATAAAAAAATTTTGAAAATAAAAATAAAAAAGAAGTATAAGCGCCCTGGAGCATTGAGGCTCATCCCGGGTGCATTGAACCAGAACCCATGATACACCGGGGGTAGACTTTTAGAATGCCATGTGTACTTTTGTAGGACACGTGGCTGGTGGAAGGCAACCTAAAGTCACTTTTGAATTACGAGGCAGTTATGTGTTAGAAAGCTTCCAAAATTAACTAATTACTGCAAGATAGAATTCGGGGCTGATATATTAAATAAAATATTTTTTAAAATCCAAAAATTACAAGATCGTATATTTAAAATCCTAAAATTGATAATATCTTTAAATGATGGGTTCGTTGAAAAAAGAAGATTCTATTATAATCTAATGACCACCCATCAATTCTTTTTTTGATATATATATATATATATCATTCTATGACAAATACGGATCATTCATTCCACAAATTGATGTGGATTTTCATAACACATTTTAGTTTAAGCTGTAAGAATGGATAAACTTACCTTTGCAATATCAAGTGATTTTAGTTTTTTGTTCACAGCATTTTGTGATTACTTTAGATAAATTTTTGAGAGACAATGGAGATGGAGATGAAGATGGAGATGGAACTGGCCTCGGAAAGAGAGAGAAAAGGGAGGATAGCTCTTGCAAAGGATACGTGATACGTGAGTAGAGATTTTTTTTATTCAGTATTTATATATTACATCTCAATTCCTTTTATAATTAAGCTTTTAGAAATTCTTATAACTGTAAATAAAGATACAACAAGCTCCTAAATATGAGATATTTACTGTTACAGGACACGTGGCCAGTGAAAGGCAACTTAAACTCACTTCTGAAAGATGAGGTAGTTATATGTTAATTTGGGGACAATAAAATTATAAAATCGTATAATAAGTGCTGCGTGCTTCAGCTCACATATGAGTGCTCGAAATAAAAAATAGTTCTGCAAGCGTGCGTTTTGAGGCTCAAGCAAACATTTGCACGCAATTGAGCCCCTTATTATAATCCCCTAAAAATTTATAAAAAAAATATAAATATATTCTAATGATTGACCTCATTCCAATAATATAATTTCCATTTCATGTAACATTGCTTCCGCGCAGCAATGGTACTAGATCTGCCACAACCAGAAATGCACTTTTAGCACCATGAGTCCCATCTCATCTATTTTTTCCATTTTAATGATTCATTGGAAATTTATTTCATCTAGTGAATTTAAAATCGTTTGTTTAGCTAAAAATGTGCATGTGCTACATTTTCCTAAAAATTATATATTCATATGTAAATTATGAAAAGTGCTTATATGTATTAGAATATAATAATACTTTATAAAATTATTTATAAACACATTAATAATATTTTAGATAGCTTAGATGTTGAAAATATAACTTTAAATTGATATTTGGATGCTTTGCAAGTTCATCTATCTAGTTTGACTATAATTGCAAATATCCTATATAGTTTTAAAAACTACAAATAACTCCCACATACTTTGGCTATAATTACAACTATACCCATGTTGTCATGACAGTATTACTAAACTATTACAACATGAATATATTTGTAAAAATACATAAAATATTATTTGTAATTTTAAAAATTAAGTAAGTATATTTAGTTTTTGCAAATATACCCATGCTATAGGAGCAATAACAATGTCATAATGACATGAGTAGATTTGTAATAATGGACAAACTACGAGAAAGTTATTTATGATTTCTGAAATCATATTGATATATTTACAATTATGGTCAAACGAAATTGGTATATTTTCAAATACCCTAGATGTTTAGCATCAAATTATTTTATTAAACTGATTTTACACATTTACACATTTAGCACATGCACAATGATGTTGGATAAGATTTTCTTGATTAAAAAATGATGTTAAATATAATTGATAGAGTTAATTTCATATCAATTATAAATGTGACAAAAAAAGGAGTTCTACCCAAGTGAGTTTAATAAGAGAGCAACTTGTATCCTACTGCTAAGTTCTAATAGATAAATTGCAAGATTTTAAACTATAAGTTGCTATTAAAAGCACTACTTTTTATCAAACTACCCATGTTGGATGACCAGGTACCTTACAACAGTGTACTCCAAGTGAGGGATGATGAGGCTATTGTCTTTACCCAACTTTTTTTTGATAATTGAAATGTATTATAATAAACCAAAAAGAGCCATGAATAATCGATTTATAATTTCATTGGGTGCGTTCTCCCCAGGTTTGAAGATCTACATTCATATTCAAAGCTAGAGTTGCTAGCTGATGGGCTGCTTCATTTCCTGTGCGCAACACAGGTGGAAATTTTATGGAATGAATCGTATTGGCTATGTTTTTGACCTCATGTATCAGAACACCCACGATTAACAAAATGGGGCGTTCATTGCTCAGGAAGCTGATCAGGTTGATGGAACACCTATGGATGACAAAATGGCTATATTTTTTAATATTATAAAAGTATAACTTTTAGCAAATTTTTTTTAAACTTTTGTTAAAAAAATCACTTTTAACCATTTTTTATTGTCAAAATTTTTAAAAATATTTAATAACGAGTTCAGTTCTATGTAGCTAGGTTACATATAAGCAATTTTATGTAACCTCCGTCATTTTTTACATATTGATGGTTGATTTTCATTTATTACATTTAACATCATTTATTTAACTAGAAAACCAATTTTTATTCAAATCAAGGATATACATGAGCCACATTTGCTTAAAAATATACATATGCAAGTATAAATTATGAAAAATGCTTAAATCCACTTACAAGTATATATATGCAACAATACTTTATAGAATCAACTTCGTTCATTGTATTTAGCATAATTTATTTAGCTAAAATAGCAATATTCAAATAAAAAGTGTGCATGAGTTGCATTAGGGCTTTTTCTAAATATATTCGCTATGTTTGACTCTAATCCTAAACACACGTATAATGTTTTCAAAATTTTAAATATACCTACTATATTTGCATTTAATCTAAAAAATACCTATTTTGTGAGTTAATAACATTAGTTAATATGTGAAATTATTATTATGTCTTTCAAATTCAGGACTAGATTGGAAAAATTGAATGTCATAACTCATTGATGCCCTAATTACACATGAGTTCTAGATTTGGAGAGCCATAATTTCATTTTTTTTATTTCATTTCTGTTGAGTTATAGTGTTTTGATGATAAGCAAGTTAAGAATTTCACGCTTAAAATATGTTTGATTGTATTTAGTTTGAGATGAATGGTTATTACGAATCAGCATGTAATTATGTGTTGAGAATCTATTGAGGTTTTTCTGTAAATCTTCAATAGTTTTGGATTGCAACTTCAATAGTTTTGGTTTGAAACTTTCATAGTTTGTGATTGAAAATGTGACAGTTTTTGAGAGCGATCTATGGATAGATAATTGGATGATGACGTGGCAAATCAGTTAGTTTGTTATGATGAGTTGTCTTGGTTTGCTAAGTTGTTACAGGTTATTGAGAAAAATCCAGTTGATTGTGGATTTGGTGGAGAAAATCTCTCTTGGCAGTTTCAAAAGTTCAAAGCTATAAATAGACAATGGATTTCAATTAAGAGAAAATCATTTCTAAAGTGCAGATTTGTCTCAAGGCATTATCTATGATCCTCTGTCCATTTGTCACAAGCAGCGTATTAAAGATCGTCGTGACCATCCAACTAGAACTTCATCTCTGTGCTTCTGTGTTGTTTAATTGGTTGTAACATTTATTTTATTTTTGTTTATTTTACCTTGAATTAGAGGTTGCCTAATTCAAGAGGAAAGCTTCACGTGTCACTTGGAGCCATTCGTATAATCCAGAATACGATTGATATCGTACCACTGTAACTTGAGTTCTAAGTAGATTACTGTAAACCAATGTTGTCAGAACTGAACCGGACTGGCCGGTCGGACCGGGAACTGGTCCAGTTCCTGGTTCGTTTATATACGGTTCGGTTCAGTTGTATAAAACCGCTCGAACCGGCAGTCGGACCGGACTAGACGGTCGGACCGGATTCGCCCGGTCCGACCGTCAGAGCTTAAATAATATATATACTTAGAAAAAACAAAAATCCAACCCTAAGGTCCCTAACCCGCTGCCGTCTGCCTCTCTCTCATTTTCCCCTGCGCTTTGGTTCCCCCTTCGCCGTCGTCGCCCTCTGGCAACTCGTCCTTGTCGTGGTCGCGCAGCTCTAGTTTCCCTCTTCCCCAACCTTGATCTCTTGTGCCCGCCGTTGCCGCCTCGCCTCGCAGCGTCTCGCCTCGCCTCGCAGCGTGCGCTCAGCGCCTCATCGCCTGCCTCTCCTCGTGGACCTCGCTGTCGCCGCCTCATCGCGCCTGTCAACAAATAGGTAGGACTATAGGAGCAGTCACTCTGGTTGAGACAAAAGAACAAACAGTTGATGGAAGTGGCGAGAAGAGAAGCACCTCCTAGGGCCGAAGGTGACCTGCGGCAGAGATACGAATGCTCGAAGAGGGTTGATGACATCAGACATAGTATGAGAAGTAGGAAAACTGCTTCGAAGAAGCCATTTGGGAGCAGTGTGTAAGGAAGGCTGCAGCAGCTGCTGCACGGAGGCGTTTAGAGGAAGGGAGTGTCGAAGGACTTCAGGAAGAATGTCGGCATGGACTTCACTAGCTGCTGCTTTGAAAAGAGGAGAAGAAGGAGGTGGCGGAGAGAGTTTCTGAGAGAGACGAGTTACGACATTCTTGGACTCCTGTAGAAAAAAACACCTTCGGTGCTTGCCAATCTCGCACCTAGAAAACTCATTTCGTCTTTCCTCTCGTTTATTCCTAATATGAAAAATGATTAGTCTCTTCAATTCCTGTATGTATCATTTTAAGATGTAGCTAGTGGTTACACAACAGCGCAGAGGAGCCGAGAAGGCAGGGCTTTGTTGTTAACGTAAATTTAGGGGGTGGGAAATGAAATATTTTGGGAATGGTGTAATATATGAAATAAAAAGGATTAAAGATGAAATAAACAGAGTAGTTGAAGTATAGTAAGAAAGAACATATATATTTAGGATATATGAAAATATAATTTTATCAATATATTTATTTAAAATTTAAATTTTTTTAATATTTATGACATTATAAATATGTCATGCTGACGTCACCGGTTCGAACAGGTTCGATTAACCGGTTGAACCGGTTCGAACCAGATCAGTTCCTTTACCGGTTCAATCATCGGTTCGATTCTGACAACATTGTTGTAAACTTGAGTCAAAATGTTGACTTGGGGAGTGGAGTAGCATTAACCAAACCGCTATAATTTGTGGTGTATGCAACTTGTCCTATTTTTGCTTAGATTTCTCTTTGTATTTTTGTCCCTTTCTTCTATCAGTTTTATATGGGCTTAATAATAGATATTCGAGCGGTCTTTGAATTAATCCAAAGAGATCATGACAACTGAGAAGAAAGTGGAGATTGGATATGGTGAAAGTCATTCCGTAACCAGACTACCATATTTTGATGACACAAATTACAGATAGTGAAAATGTAGAATGTGGATCTTTATCATGGGCGAAGATTTAAAACTTTAAAATGCTGTTCAGAGAGGTATAATTTTACTTGGAGATAATATAACTGAACCTAATGAACAACATAATGAACAAGTGCAATTAAATACTAGAGCTTTAAATATTTTATATTGTGTACTTTGACTATCTGAATTCAATGGGATATCTGCTTGTGCTACAGCCAAATAGGTTTAGGATATACTTATAATAACACATGAAGGTACTTTCCAAGTTCCAAGATAGATATGTTGATGCACGACTATAAACTTTTTCTGATAAAATTTATTGAATCTATAGCTGAGATGTTTTGCAGATTCACCAACATAATTAATGCATTGAAAGTACTTGGTAAGTCTATTGAGGTAAAGGAATAGGTAAAGAAGATATTGAGAATACTCCCTTTTTCTTGGACTGTAAAGGTCACAACCATACAGGAGACCAAGGATTTAACAACCATGTCCGTAGATCAATTAATAGACTCCCTTGTGACATATGAGATTATCATGAAGAAAAATGATAATAATAATCCAAAAAGTAAGAAGTTAATTAGTCTAAAAGTTTCCTCTGATCATTTTGATGATAATGTAGGTGATGAAGATGAAGACATTGCTATATAAAGAAGAAAAGATGGTTCTTCACTTGAAATAGAGAAAACAACAACAACAACAAGAATGCGGCTGCTAGAAGAATACAACAACGACTTGAAAAGAAAACAAAAAAGAATGACCAGAGGAAAGATGTGAAGAAAAGAGAAGGAGACAAAGTAATGTATTATAGCTGTTAAGGTTTTGGATATTTTAAGAATGCATGCCCATATCCTATTGAAAAGAAAGATTTTAATAAAAGAAAAAATCAAAGCTATGGGGCATGGTGTGATAGTGATACTTCACTATTAGTCACTTCATGATCTCAAGCTAATCTTATATCACATTTAGGATTCATGGCAGATCATGAAGATGAATCTAAATATTTTGAGGTAAGTTATATAATTGATCAAATGAAACAAGAATATGCTAACTAGTTGGTGAATTTTCTACCTCGTCAGATAAATATATAAAATTAAAAATTGATCTCAGATTTGTAGAAGAAAAAATATGAATTTGCAAATGCAAATAAAATCTCTTGTTGAGGAAAATGAAAATTTAGAAAATCAAATAAAAGAAAATAAAATATTTATAATAGAAAGTCAAATAAAATGTTTAGAAATCAAAATAAAATTTGCAATTTTTGTTGTAATTTTAGACATTTTTCATATATTTGTCCAGTAAGAAAACTGCAAATGTTTGGAGCAAACTTAGTTCAGAAACCTAAAATGCAAAATAATGATACTAACTAGTATGGACCCATGAAATGAGTATCAACACGGTAAAGGCTTTTTTTGCTGTTTTATAGGAATGCGTGAAGTCAACTTACCAAATAAAATGGTATTGAATAGTGGTTGTTCACATCATATGACCGAAAATAAATATGCATTTAGATTTTTAGAAATGCAAAATAAAGATAATGTTACTTTTGGAAACACAATAAAGGTTGCGTTAAGGTACATGTATTGTAAGTTATGAAGGTATTTAAATAAATAATGTGTTTTATGTAGAAGGGCTTAAACACAATTTTTAAGTATTAGTCAATTTCGTAATAAAGACTTTGAAGTTGTGTTTAAGTTTGCCATGTGTATAGTTTGTGATAATGTAGGTAATAATATTTTCTATGAAAAAAATAAAAATGTGTATATTCTAGATCTTAGTGTGGACCATATAAAATGCTTATCTACAGTAGATGATGAAATTATGATTTGGTATAAAAGATCAAGACATGCAAACCTTTATACATTAAAGAAACTGTAAAAGTTTAATATTGTTGATGGTTTACCAAACTTAAAAATTAATTTAAAATATGTTTGTGATATTTATCAATTTGGTAAACAAAAGAAGGTTTTTCAAATTAAAAAATATTGTGTCAACAATAGAACATCTATAGTTCCTGTATATGTATTTATTTGGACTTACACGGCCTAGAAGTTTGGTTGAAAACATTATGTCTATGTTATTGTCAATGATTTTTCAAGATATACATGAGTATTGTTTTTACAAAGTAAAGATGAATGTTTTAATTTATTTTAAAAATTTTATCGTAAAATTCAAAACGAACATGGATTAAAAATATTTGCAATAAATTTGTTTAAAAATTCTGTACAACATTCATACACTAAACACATTGAAGTAAGATATCATTTTCTTAGGGATCATGTATTACGAAAAGAAATTTCTATTGAATTTATTTCTGCAGAAGATCAATTGACAGATATTTTTACAAAATCACTTCCCTCTGAAAAATTTCTTTATATAAGAAGGGAATTAAGTGTAATTGATTTTTTTTATGACACATGCATTTATGTAAATATTATATCACGTAGTTGATAATTATATTTATCTACCAATTTTAATTTCATTTATGTAAATAAGGCTGTTTTTGTTAATTTTTATAAAAAAATTTAATAAGTTTTTTAAAAAATATTTTTTCATAGACCAAACTATCTTAATACGATTTTTAAAAAATTAAAAGTTTTTTAAAACCAAACCATTCTAATAATTCTTTTTTAAAAAGTCCAAATAAACCGAAACAAATGTTAAATCAAAGCAACTTTAAAAAATGTTAAAATAATGCATGCTTTTGAAAATGCATAGAAACGTTCATGATAAAAATGTTTTCATTAAAACAACAGCGGTAAAACTATATAAAAAAAGTAAAACGAAATAGTAACATTTTGAAAAAAATGTTAAAAAATAAATAACAAAAAACAGAACTGTTCTAATAAGAACTTAAAAAATAAAAAGTAAGTAAAAATATTAAAAACAAATGTGAGAAGCAACATTTAAAAAATGTTAAAATAAAAAAATCAGAAAACATAAATAAAGGAAATGTAAAAAAATCAGTAAGCAGCGTTAAAAACAAAAAATGTAAAAAGAAATAGAAAAAACACATTAAAAAAGTGTAAAAAATAGTTAAAAAACCAAGTGTTAGATCTAAACCAAAACAAAAAACAAAAAAGCCGGAAAACATTAAAACAAAATAACTTAAAAAATATTAAAATAAAATAAGAAAAAAAAGGAAAAATAAAAATAGAAACCCCATTCAAAGCCCAAAAAAGTAGAAAGAAAGGTTTTAAAAAAACAAGGTCAAAATTTTTTTTCGAAAACCAAAGCCATGACATGCAACATGCATGACACATAAAAAAAAATCCGGATTTTTTCCCCATGCATGATACATTCATGTCATTGTCTTGATTTTTTTTTTTTTTAGAAAAAAGAGAAAAAACAATGCCAAAATACACTTGTGCATGGATAAGTTATATCAAGCTTTATATATGGAAAAAGTCTCTTGCTGGAAAGAAAGCCAGGTGATTACGTTCATGCTTTGGTAGCTCTCTTCCTCATGTTTTTGTCTTGGCCCCATTTGTTTACGTCTCCCATTTATGCTTCTCTCTTCCATAGTTATCATAAAAAAATTACATAGCTTTCACCCATAAACCTACATTTTCTATCCTCTGCAACCATTAAATAAAAAAAACTCCAGCAGCCACAAAAAATCTCTTGTTTCTTCTTTCCAAATCTTTTGTTTAGTTTTTGAAAATCAAATCTTCAACTACCTAATCAACTTTTCAAAATTCTGTTTTTTCCTCTCTTTCCACTATTTTCTTCCATTTCATCTTAAAAAAAAATCTCAAATATGCATCCCACTACATTTTGCATTCACCGTGATGCTTGGAAAGGTGGTGCAGTAGTTGGGAAAAAGCATTCTTGTGAGGAAAAGGGAAAATGGAAAGTAGATTTAACACCCTTGGATCCTTCATCCACTCATCGACGTCAAAGTTTCGACATCCACATCAATAAGAATGCAAACCCTTCTCCTCGTGCTACATCGCATATGGCTACCACACTACATGCAAGGTAAATCTGTAGGTTATAGACATCGGTCTTGTCAAGTTGCGCGAATGTCACATTCCACAAATCATGCTAAAAGCTTTAAATTTTCGCAACTAGTTTAATGAAGATGATTTTGTGGGTAAATTTTCACATTGAATAATTTTTTGGCAAAGTGATATTTTGATTTGTATATTGGTTGAAAGAATATGGGCTTCTAGAATTTCTTAAGAAAGATTGTTATATATATTTGGATCTTGTGAAACACTTTTATTTCAACTTCGCATTAGAAGGCACTATGTACACATTTTTCTCGAGAGGAATTGAAATTAGTTTCACAGAACAAGAGTTTGTTAAGTTCATCTTATTACCATTTCATGCTACTGGTCACTATGAAGAAATTAATTTTGAAGAAATTATATTCTATTTTACACATAATGAGTCATTAAGTTAACAACAATGCAATTTTACAAAAAAACAAAAAAATTTGCAAACTAGACTACAAGTTGTTGCACTTGGTAATTGTACATTATTTTTTGCCTAAAGGGGATGATATGATATTGTTACACTTGTTGATTTGGAATTAATGTAGGCAATTGTGAATAATAAGCCCTATAGCATTACTAGTGTGACAATATCTTATATGTTGTCAAAGAAAAGGAGAGCAAATGGACATTTACCTTATGCTATGTATTTAACAAGGCTAATTTAGCATTTCAACATTGATTTGAGAAGAGAAACATCCATCAAACTAACCAGCTATGATGTGATAAGTGAATCTACACTCAAGCGTATCTGATATACCCGTATTGTTGATGGTGAATGTATTATGAATTTAAATTTTCATGCAGCAGATCGTCAATCTCCTTCAAAACATCAAATGGTTTCTGTTTAAATTGATGATCAAGATGATAGACTTGGTCAAAGACAAGATGGACATGATGGTTATTTGGGTGGTGATGGACATCATAGACATCAAGGTGGTCCTCATATAGATGCTAATTTTGAAGATAAGCTAATTCCAACTTCGCCTTTCCATTATAGTACAATGGCGGGAGCAACTTCTTCTACTTAAAAGCCAATAGATCCGCATCACACTTCACCTGCCAATCCAACTTCTTATGTAGGCACTGCTTCTTCTAAACTCAATTTTGTACCTCTATATTCAATAGGTATACCTATAGCACCTTGACCTATGACATCTTTATCTTGTCATAGGATTTCATGTTAGAAATCTTTTAAAAGTGGTGAAGTCTATAACAGGGCTTGTGCTCATACACCAAATAGTGAATTAAATAGATGAGTAGTAGAAAATGGTTTAAAGTTTCTTTTATTTTTTATCTATATAAATTTTGGGAGCATATCATCTGTAACTTAGACGTACAAATACAAACATTCACCAGATAATCCTTTATATCAAAATATAACCTGTATCACTTCTTCATAAACACAATCACCTAATTTCTTCACAAATTCATCATATTCAAACATCATCACCCCTACTCCAAATATTTCTCACACTATGCATAATATATGTATCTATACAATCACACAAATATAAAAAGAACCTATATGTCATAGATTTCAAATAAAAATTTAGTACTTCTAGAGTCTAGTTTATTACATAATACTTTTAAGTATACAAGAACTCACACAATTCTTCACTTCACTGCCTTTCTACCTAGTAAAATCTTCATAGCTTTCGATATTGTGATATTCTGCAACTAATCAATCAAAACGGTGAGTTTGAAGAACCCAATAAGCAACTGTTGTTTAACAAGAAAAATTGTGAAACTTCGATAGAAATATTATATATGCATGAGGATGAAATGCAATCACATACATGCAACATTCAATGACATATCCTCTTTTTTGGTGGATGACACTTATTAAGTGATCATCCACCCATACACTGGACGCACCAGTTACGCAACACAAAGGATAGACTACCTATCCAATTACAACCTTGGTGAACCCTTACATTCATTTTCATGCATCAATGTCATTTACACAAGTGGTCAGATGCATCTATGTCATGAAAGGAGTTTGCTTGGCTAGTCATAAAGAAAAGATCTGTTTTCAGAAATCAAGTTCAAAATCATGTTTTAACAGTACACATATATATATAAGAAAAATATAGTAATAACCATTCCTAAAGATCTTTATTGTTTGTATAAAATTAATTTATTAAAAATAACTTGATTTGCGCATATTTCTGGTAAAAGATAAAAACATAACATGAACATTTATTACAAACATCATTTCTCAAAATAAGTGACAAAATAGAATTTTCTATCACACCAATTTATTAAACTTGAAAGGCTTGCTTACTTCAAAATCTTAAGCTCTGTCTTCAACTTTCTCCTTTCTTTTTCCTATCAAAATTAACAAATATAACTAAGTATTCGCTTAGATCACCATGCATTGCATCCTAAATTTAATGTCTAAGGATGTATTGATTCAAAAGGTAATTTTTTGTTTTCCTTCTTCAAAGAGAGTCCTCAAAAATCCTTTGATGAGAAAAATATTCTCATTCAAACTCCCATTTTAATTATAATTTCTTTTACCTTATATCTATAATTAGATAGACTATTTAGGGGCATTTACTCCACTTACATTTTTTCATCTATCAAATTCCCAGCTTAAGTATATATGTATACATATATATTAGACATACAAAGAAAATCTATTTAATCATTCTTATATTATATAAGTTGGCTATTTAACAATTTTGCACAAACCCAACACCCATATCCTATCTTCGACCTAGTATACACTTTTAAAAAATTTTCATTGTATTTTTAATTCTCCAAATAACTCAAAATTTACCCATAAATAGTTTTAAGGCTAAATACCCCAAAAATCTTATGTTTAAGCCACGTTTTTAAGGCTGCCCTATTTCCATGGGTAGTTGAAAATTTCAATTTTTGTCTTTCTACATCCAGTTGGGCATATTAACCTACGAATAACATATCCTAATAGCATTTGTAACTATTATATCATGATTTGGAATAAGAAAATTTGGATATATATCTCTTGAATTTTTAATTTTATACATAGTCTTGATTTTTTCTTTCTATTTTTATGATTTAGGCTCCAAATCCTCCCGTTCACGAACTTATCAAAAATCTCATGATTTTTCATCAATATTTGGAAGTAAAAATCAAAACCCTACCCGTTTCAACTCTTGAATCCATAAACAACTAAATGTACTACTCAAATTTATATATTTTATTTCCATACATGTTTATCTAAGGTATTTTAGCAAAACCCCCATGTCTCTAGCATGATTTGGGTAAAAATTTCAAAAACCCAACAAAAAAACTCATTTTCCTTTTTCCTTTGGCGATCGACAACCGGTGACACTGGCATCGGCAGGTTGACGGTGGCACGAGCTCCTCCTTCCCTTCCTTGCTCTTCTTCTTCTTCTTCCTTCTTCTTCTCTTTCTCTCTTTTTTCTCCCTGCTGCTTTTGTTCGTGCGTCTCTTCTCTCTCTTTTATTAACTTCTGGTGTTCTACGTGTGTACTGAAAATTTGTGCATGCAGTAGCTATTATATATTTATATATTTACAAACAGCCCTGTGCCCTACAATACCCTTTCAACCATATTCAGTTAATGTTGATTTCTCTTCTTTAAATTTTCAACAATTAAATTCTAGAATAGGAACCATTGAAACTAGACTGAATAATTTAACTTGTGATTTTCAAGAGTTCAAGCATGAAATCGTCACTTCTCTTTCTAATACACAAGAAAGCATCACAACTGTTGCATCCACTATTGCCACTGTCATACCAATAGTGAGGAATTCAATTTCAATAATAATACAACAACTTGAATTTGCTCTGGAAAAGAGCCTTGTGAATTTCAAGTTTCATCTCGTTTTCACAAATCCAAACCTTCCCAATTGAACAAAAATAAGGGTCAATCGTCAAAATATTCACCATCTCATATTCATTTGTCAGATTCTAATGATGAGTAAGGCTTAAGTTTTATGCAGGAGATTTCGATCCACATAATGACAGACATGCAGAGTGGCTTTGACGGTGTTTTGGCGAACTTTAATTTTTTTAAAATTTTTTAGCAAACAAATAAAATTGGTATACATTTATATGGTTTATTTTTATTATGATCATGATATCATGCATATTGTTATATTTAGTTCAATTTATTTTCAAGTTTTGCATTTTAGTTTGACTTTTCAATAAGGCTATTTGATATTTCTTCCTTATTGCTTTTTGTTAATGATAAAAGCGAGATAAGACATGAATGATTAGAAGTATTAAAATAAGGACAGTTTGGTTAGAGAATACATTATATTCTTAATATGCCACTTGTGATTTGTCATCATTAAAAAGGGGAGAGAATTGTTGAGTTTTAGTGTTTTGATGATAGACAAGTTAAGAATTTAATGCTTGCAATATGTTTGATTGTATTTGGTTACAGATAAATGTTTTAATAAGTTAGCATAGAATTGTGTGTTGAGAATCTGTTGAGATTTTTCTGTAAATCTTCAACAATTTTGGGTTGCAACTTTGATAGTTTCGGTTTGAAATTTTCACAGTTTTGGGTTGAAACTTCGATAATTTTTTAGCGTGATCTATGGACAGATAATTGGATGATGACGTTTAAAATTAATTAGTTTGCTGTGATGAGTTATCTTTGTTTGTTAAGTTGTTATGAGTTGTTGAGAAAAATCCGGTTGGTTGTGGATTTGGTGGAGAAAAGCTCTCTTGGCGGTTTCAGAAGTTCAAAGCTATAAATAGATAATGAATTTCAATTGAAAATTCAATTTAGAGAAAATCATTTCTAAAGTGCAGATCTGTCTCAAGGCATTCTCTATGATCCTTTATCCATTTGTCAAAAGCAGCTTATTAAAGATTGTTGTGACCATCCAACTAGAGCTTCATCTCTTCACTTCTGTGTTGTTCAACTGGTTATAAGGTTTATTTTACCTTGAATTGGAGGCTATCTAATTCAAGAGGATAGTTTTTATTATGATTTTTGGCAAGCTTCATGTGCCACTTGAAGCCATTTGTATAATCTAAAAGATGATTAAGATCGTATCATTGTAACTTGAGTTCTAAGCTGATGAATGGAAACTTAAGTCAAAGCGCTGACTAGGAGGGTGGAGTAGGTGCATTAATCGAATAACTATAATTTGTGGTGTCTTCTTTGGGTTGATTTTTTTGGTGTGTGCAACTTGTCTTGTTCTTGCTTGAATTTCTCTTTATACTTTTATCCATTTATTTTATCAGGGGTATTTTAGATATTATAAAAATTTAATTGACTGTTTTTTACGAAATGAGCATTTTTGGGATTAAAATGCAAACGTAGGGAGTATACGTGAGATTTTAAAAATATTGTGAATATATTTAGAATCAGGGGACAAAGGTAGTGGGTAAATTTGGAAAAAGCCCTCGTTTAAAAATATATTCATTTGTCAACTATGAAAAATGCTTGTATCTATTTACATATATTAAAATGTAGCAATATTTTAAAGAATAATGTATCCACATAATAACGATATTTTAGATGGTTTATTGAAAATTCAACTTCAAAATTGATATTAGCATCAAATAATTTGATGATATTGATTTTACACATTTATAGATGTGACATGAGCAATGCTATCATGAACAATGATACTACACAAATGATATAAATAATACTAAATATAATAGATAGAGTGAATTTTACATCAATCATCAAAGCGACCAAAATAATAAAGTTACTCAATGTGGCAATTGTATTTCCAAAAGTGGCAAAAATTCCCATTTTCCAAAACCAACGTAAATGGCATTTATTTCGAGCTCCAAATAAATAGTTAGCTACAGGCCACCTATTTTGCTTGCTATAGAGGCATAGGGTGATGAATGGGTGAGGCATGCAGTCATCACTTATTAGCCTGTTAACGATTTTGAAAGGATGTTATATATACGTGCTTGTATGTACGGGATCATATATATTTGATTTCTCCAAATTTTCGACTAAATAGGGAACCGTTAAAATTCTTGTTTCACTTAAGTTTTTTAATTATCAATGAATCAATGTTACAGGGGTTCCACTTCAGGTACACGTATTTGTATGAATCATTTCTCGTACATTTCATTTATTACATTTAAAATAATTTGTTTTAGTTAGGAAAACAAAATAGTTGCATATATCAAGATCTCTTTGATGGCTGGAAACAAACGATCCTAAATGTAATAAATGTTTTCCTAACTAAACAATTCCTAACTTGATTAAACCATTTGCAACAGAATTTTGCTTTTAAGCCTTATTAACCGATTGCTAAATTTAAATTTTTTTAGGATGTCTTTTGACGCACGACTTCGAGCTCAGAAGAAAGCAAATGACTCTAGGTTATATGATAAAATAAGAAATACACATTTTTATACTTCTTTTTAAACTAGTAAATTTTTTTTCTATAATTAATAATCCTATTTTCTCATTAATTTTAAACCATATTTTGAATCATTTTGCCTTAATTTCCCATTGAAATTTTTGCTTATGTCATTCCCTATTATACTTTTCTATTAACGAACCCCTTTCGGATATACAGTAGCCCTTTTTAAATACACCATCCAAACAGATATCATATACTATAACTGATTTACTTTTTAAAATTTTAATGGTCAAATAATTTAAAAATGTTGTTCTTAAAGAGTTAAAATATTTATTTTTGTACTTAAAAAAGCACTGTACATCTAACCATCCACAACCACAAGTCATCTTTCACAAGGTGTTCTACCCATCTATCTGATGTGACATATATTTGTACATCCCCAAAAAAGCAATATTACTTCTCCCACAACATTTACTTGAAGGCGTTTTTGGCTGCCACTTAAGCTGAACACATCTTCCTTCAAGGAATCACATAGATCACCATTATTGGTTGCTAAGACCTCAAACTTCAGAGTGCCACCCAAACAGACCTCAAATCAAAAGATCCGGTAGCCAATCCGCCACCTTTGTATGGGATAGCTAGCTAGCTAGCTAATGGCAGCCAAACATGCTAATCTTAGTTGATATGCTCTCTATTCTCTACAGGAGAAGTTGATGTGCTTTTGGTAGGAGAAAATGGGAATGGAGGAGGAGGAGGTAGGAACATGAAGCTTCCTTGCTGCTGCTGATGAGCATTGGTGGTAGCAGCACCAGAAGCTGTTCTATTCAAGAAAGGTGATGCACAGCCATTCCCATTTGAAGAAGCTGTGTATGGAGGAGCCACTCCTTGGAAAGCCTCCCCCCACTTGAGCTTCTGCCCAACATTCTCCACCCCACCTTGGCTCCCATGAGTGCCTCCCACAATGGATGAGATGGCAGCCGCTAATGCTGACCGGAAACTCGGGTCCGACGTGAGCACCTTCGTTGCTGCGGCGATCGTGTCTGCCATCGGCTGCTGAGGAGGGTTGCTGTTGCTTTTCTGCAGGTAAGATTGGTAGAAATTCTCTTGGGGCTGCCTTCCCTGCAGATTCAATGCCCCCACTTGGTTTGATTTCTGTAGCTGACCTCCATAGCTCAAGCAGCCATTAGCCCAAGTGCTGGTGTTCGTCTCCGACGGCGACGACGTAGAGAAACTGAAGTTTGATGGAGAGTACCTGGCGGCAGAAGAAGACAAATTGGTCGAGAACCAATTGAATTGGGAAGAAGGGAGGGACGGAGCGGCAGACCGCTGCGGCGAGGTGAGATCGAGGGTGATGGTGGGGTAAGAAGGAGAGGCTGAGATGGAAGGGTTTGGGAAGGTGTAGAAAGGCGGCCTGGGCCTTGAATTATGATCAGAGAGGGTGAAGTTGAGGCCATGGAGGTCTGCAGGAGTGGTGGGTGTGAGCGAGGTGGCTCCCATGGGCTGTTGGTGTTGGGAGGTGGAGGTGGAGGAGCCAGACATGAGCATGCAGGCAGCAGCAGAGGTGGTTGAAGCCATGGCTGTGGCTGAAACAGGAAGAGGGTGATTGTGTGTCCCTTCATATGTGGTTATCAAGATAGACATGTCGTCTGCGCATCTTTGCACCTGAATTTAATTAACCAGATAATGATTAATCATAAAATGATTATTATAAATCAAGGTTAATGGGTTTGTAAGAGGGAATCTAGATTAGGTTGGGTGGTTGCAATTAATAGAGATGAGGTGAGATGATTAATGAAGTTAATTACCTGCTTCCTCACGGGGCATCCTGGTGCAACTGTGCAACGATAATAAGCTCTGGGGCACGGATTTCCTTTGGCAATCTTCTGCCCGTATTTTCTCCACTGGCATCCATCATTCATCTGTAAAGGAAAATGCATGGGTTTTTTGTCAGCTGACGTTTTCATGACACTAATTAGAAGAATAGGCTAATTTCAGGAATATTTTCACCAAAACAGAAGATGATTTGAAGAGTAAGAAGAGGAATATACACCAGGATAAAACAGATTGAAAAAAAAAAAAAAGTGATCTCACATGTAATGCCGGGGTACATATTTAAGTGAAGTGGTTTTTCGGATCAGATTATTAACCAGCTAAGGGACAATTATTTTGAAAAAGAGAAGTAAAAAAATTACAAGAATACTAAGAGTAGGTGTTAATATATTGTAATTTTTTTTGTCCAGTATTCATTGCTTGATGTATTGCTTTATGTACATATATGGCATATGTTGGAGTGGTGCATGCATCATCCCCCCGTTATGGTAGAACCAGATATTTTTCCAATTTAGATGTAGTTATTTAATATAAAGCTATACTAAGCTTCTAACATGATTTCTCCACCACTGTTTTATATTGTATATTGGATAAGAGGAGAATATCTCATGCTTGTAAATACTTTCAACTTGCTATAACACTGAGGGAGATAGAAAGACGAACCGTTGGAGCATCGCATCTTGCTCTGACAGAAACTCTAGCTTTCTTGACATGTGTCTGTTGGGAAACTTCATCTTCCCCATTTTTCATGGTCTTGAGGATTTTACTTGGCGGCCATGCCTCTCCAATGTCATCTTCCTTTAAATTCTCGAAGCTATTTTCAGGGCTTGGATTGGATGGAGGATCGACGGGGCCACTATTTGAGCCTTCGAATTTGCAGTCCAATCCAAGAGCTAATCCTTCTTTCATCTCATCATCTTCATCTTCTTTGCTCTTGCAGCTGGAGGAGTAGTTGTTCATCTTTTCTTCTAATTTCTTGTGACCACTTGAAGTAGTAGTGGTCCCGAGACTAAGTGACACGAGCTCTGATTCCTCAACCTCTGGATCATCCACAGCTGATCTTGTTTCTGACGATTTCTTAGTTTGTTCTTGCTGGAGAATGTCGTAGAATTGCATTTGGAGGGACTGGTAATCCTTCACAATCCGTGCTAAGATTGTCTTTAGTTTTTCGTTTTCTTCCCTTACCTCACCCATTTCAGCTTTTGCAGATTCTAGCTGATCCTCCTGCAAGCACCACATATGCAATAATGACTCATGAAAATTGAACAACAGACACAATCAGAAAATATTTTACAACATTCTTTTAGCGACAATTAATTAGTGAAGTGAATAATTATTTTTTTAAAAAAAATTAAAATTTTAACATCAATTTAAAAAATATTATAACTAAGAGTACAACTTCGAGCAATAATTTAACAAAAATTGTTGCTAAAATCTTTTTAAACTAACATTTTGCAAAATATTTTTGAACGTATGCTATTTAGCAACAAAATCGTGCGCCCCTAATTATCCTTTTTCTCGTAGTAAGAAGGCACAACATATTATCATATAATCTTTTACGCGTAGACACTGCAATAAATCTCATTAAGTGGTATGAAATTGGCAACTAATCTTTGGTAACAGTTCATTATCAATATGGTTGCCAAAAGTATATTTTGCCGTAGTGGGAAGGAAAAATTAATGGAGAAGGTTGAAATTCTCCAAGAGTCTAGCTAGCTAGGGACAAGAGGTTCAACCATTCTCCCTCCTCACGAGGGCTAGCATAGTAGATATACATGACTATAGCCACTAGTTTTGGGTGATATGATATCTGATGATAAGCAGTCTAATGTTGACCTTAGAAATTAGTGCGGCGTGGAAAAGGAACTGAAACATGAAATTAACGATAGTTTGACCATGGCCGCTTCCCAGTGGTATTTCATGGAATAGATAATTACATATCATGCATGTTCAGATACAAACCTCGCCTTTTTTATTTAAAAATCTAATTTGCTATATTTATTTCTTTATTTCTTTCATTTCTAGAAGATAATTAATCTCATCTTCAGCTAAACTTTTGAAGTTGAAGAACAGAAACAAATTCTATTTTCGTGGATGACATATCATTCAGTAATTAATTTCATGTATTTATTCTAAAATGGGTGGATGATAATCTTAATCTCTAAAGGAAATCCAACAAAACTGGCCCATTCATAAAAGCAAGAACCCTCCAAAGCTAATTGCTGCAGTCCTTGGATACAGATCTACTGAAAGTATGAAGCCATGAATATGCACTTGTGGGAAGATCTAGTACCGTTTCTTACCTTTGTTGTGGGTTCCTTTTGATTTGACGAAGATGGTCTTGAATCATCATTCATCAATCGTCCATCCTTATCCGCAGCCTGCAAAAGCATTTTATGATCAGATAAAGATCGTAATTGCTTTCTGGGCTAGAATGAAAATTAAATTAGTTGGTTCATTGTCAATTAATGATGTTAACGAAATGATGATCAAGGAAATAAAGTTTCGCATATTTAAGATATATCATTCATTTTGTTTAATAATAATAATAATAATAATAATAATAATAATAATAATAATAATTTTCTAGTTTATGGTTTTTATTACGTCACCTGCTTGCTAATGGCTGAATCTATCTGGGTCGGCGAAGATGCCTTTGGATTGTCGCCATCTTCTTGGACCGATTCTCCACTTTGGACCTGTAAGTACAACAACACAATATATTCTGAGACTTCAAGGGAATTGAAATGCTTTGTATTTTCGATTAAGCTCTCAATTAAACCAAACGAAAATTTGAGTAAACTCCTTTTTTCTAGATAAATATTCAAAACCAGCTGATTCTAGCTAGTACTCTAATTTCAAGAGAATACATGTAGTTTTATCTGGAATACAGTGCTCTATTTTTATGAACAAAAATAAACGGAATACATGTAGGATCTCAAGAAACAACTCTCGCTAAGAATCATTTTTATTTCTTAGCGCAGAGAGAGAGAGTGAGAGAAAGACAGACCTTTTGGTTATCTCTACTACCATCTTGATCACCACTGTATTCCATCCTCTTCTCTTCTTTAGCTGCAGCGACCCCAGCGCTGGCTCTTTTCTTCAATACTTCCATTGCCAAGATCTCCCTCTTCTCTCCTCCTCTTTCTGTCTGCCTGATTTTTCTCATCCCGTGTAGCTCAATGTCATCTTATAGAAGCGGCCCTCCTCCCGTTTTTGACTTTGTATATAGAAATTCAAACGCCAGTGCATATCTATCTCATCTCTCCCTCTCTGACCCTGTTTATTATATCCGAATGCATTGAAAAATCACCCATACCTAGTACACCCATTTGCACAAGTGGGGCGCATGTTTCGGGTGATCCAAACCGTTGATCAGGTAGAACCACATGCATGAAATATTACCCAAGTCCAATTTCAAATTTCATGATTCCGGCCACGAGATCTTAATCTGCTCCTTCAAATTGTTGTTTAAATTAATTAATTTCGAGGATCGACGGCCAAGGTATTGAGGTAATTAGCTACGAATGTAAGAGAATCAGGTCATGGATGAACGGTTGGTATGTGCAAGAACTTGGAAATTAGGGTAGTGTTTTGGCTCGGTGCCCTAACGTACGCATGCAAGCGTTATAATATGTCAACACGATGGGATACTCGAAAAAGGAAAAGCTGTTCCAGGGTGCGTGGAAATTCAACGCTGAAGACGACATCAGGCGCTTTCTCTCCCGGTCCACACGTGCCAACCTACACGCTGTCCCATCCATCAAGTGCCAACATTCAAAACACGTGTGCCAAGATCCAACCCTCCCTAACATCGAAGAAGCGTGACCATTAAGATATATATGCTACATTACGGATGGAGAAGCTTGGTGATATCACACGCGGGATTCATTGGCACGTGCGCACACTTGGAGCTCCCGCCCTGCCGGAGGACACGCACAGGCCGCAGGGCCCCACGTTTTATAAATAGAAAGCGCAGGGACTATTGCTTTTAGCACACGTTTGGCCAGCTTTCAATTTTCAAAGATATTTTCAATATTTTATCTTGAAAATAAGAAAAAAAAAATTAAAAACGTGCTGGAGTACGAAATTTCAAATTGGAGGTTCTTACAAGCCAAAAATCATAAGGAGCAAAGGTTTGCCCAGTTCTTTCTTTATTTTTTTTAAAAAAATTAACTCTATTTTTATTTTTTTATATTGAATTGAGAGAAGATGGATCAGACTCTTAACTTTTTTCAATCGATGTAGAGATAAATTTTGAATTGGTATTGAGGTGGGTAGGATAAAAAATTATAGAGTAAATATGATAGTTTTAAAAATTTGTACACTTATTGAATACAAAGTCATATCTATGTTAAGTCTAAAAGTTGAGTGATACAATATTTTACTAATTAGTGAGAGTAAAATAGTTTTAGGTATAACAAAAAATATTATTAAACATACATAATATAACAAATATATTAAAACAAATTAACAAAATATAAGTCATTGAAAATTCATTTGCAACTTGAATTAATATTCTAGGTTGACAATTTAGTTCAATATTATTTGTTATTTTTAAATATTTATTTCTTTTAAAGACCTATTTATATCAAACTTATACATTAATTATTATAAGATATAATTTTAAAATTTAAACTAGATTATAGTTGATCATAAGTAATGTGAGAATTTGAAAAGAAAGTAAGAATAAGATTTAAAAATATACTTATAATTTTTAATAAATGAATATATGACGACCAAGTTGGAATATGTCCATCCCACATTGACCTTATTTTTTAGTGCTAGTTAAAATTTCCTACTCATACCTATACCAAATCATTAAAAAATTTAGTTTTACCTTGGTAAAAGATGAGTTAGTCAAGGACGGGTCACATGGTTGATTCACCCCAATTTTCACCCTTAATTTTGTGTTCACTAAATAAGCCATAGGCTTCCTTTGAATTTTCTATTCAAGAAATAACTTTTAAAATTTTAAAATAAATAATATATAGAATATGAAAATTTTAATTAAAGTGATTTTTAGCTTAATGAATAAATACATATGGATAAAAATAATGAAAAACTTAAAATTTAAGTAATATTTTAAAATAAAAATGCGAGAGGTTTCCTATAATTTAGGGTCAGTTTGTTAAGATGGAAAAGAACTTTTCCACTCCCTTATATATACATATATTTCATAAAATGAGCGTGGTAGAGCATAATGTGGGAAATTTTTTTGGGAAATCAGTTCCCTTTATCTAATTAAGCTGACAACCTTGAATATTTAACCCCAGAGCTCTGAGTCTTAGTAAGACAAAATTCACCACGTCACCGAACTATCATGTAATTGAAAGAAAACAGGTGAGAATTTGAAAAAGGTGATCAGAGATGAGATTTTGTAAGTCTTTTTTATTTTTAAATTTTTTTTATTTTTAAAGGAAGCAAATTCTCCTCGCGCACAAATCTTTCAATTCATCCATTAGACAATACTGTCACCCCCTTGTATTTAATTTTTTGATTGAAGAATAAAATTTACTTGATTCATTTTATGATTAAATTGTTATGATGCACGTTCATTTCTTATTCTTTGATTTTTTTACAAAATTTTTTTATTAAAAGATAGACGATTTATAGTGAATATTGGAAAGAAGATCAATTTGAAGTAAAAAATCTAGTTACACCCTTGGTGGAGGACAACGCTACAAGCAATCAAATAGTTAGGGCTCGCTTGGCCGGTTGGTCCCCGTTCGGAGAGGTTCAATGCTTTCTAGTAACAGATAAAAATTTAATAAAGTTCTAGTTAAAATTTAGCGATAATTGTGCTCAGGTCTGTGATTATTTGTATAATGCTATATATGTCCATAATTTCAAATTTACTGCATATATGTTAATAAAATTTTAAACTATTTGCAATTATGTCTATGACAAGGGTCAATCTCTTATTTTTTATCTCTTTATTTTTAAAAAATCAAGATGCTTTTTTGATAAATAAAAACCACTTATTGTGTTTATTAATATGAATTTAGTTAATATACTAAAAACCTTCATTGGTTACTTTAATGGGCTCTAGTATATATAAATTATTTTAAAATTGATTATAGCTTACCAAGGTACCCAATCAAGGTGATTTTTCATTTATTATCTAAAACTCATATTCACACTCACAATGGATGGTTTGGATTTATAAGAAGGGATCTTAGATTTTTTTAAAAAAAAATAAAAGGATCATGCTTGTCATAAGTATAATTGTAAATATTTTAAAAAATCATAGGCATATTTGCAATAAATTTTAAAACATAGGCATAAACAAAATCCGTTTAAAAATCAAGTGCAAATATCTCTAAAATCTATTATTAACAACTAGAATTTATCCTAACATGTAATCAATTAACAGGAGATCTAAAAGAAGTGGAGAAATTTTGAGAGAGAGAGAGAGAGACTTAATATGATAAGTGGAAATGATAAGTATGAAAAATAAAGATAAAATAATTAAATAAGAAAGTTATGATGAATGATATGCAAAATACGGTAATTAGATAGGAAACGTATGAAATCATATTAGAATATATGTACAAAGAAATTGGAATTTGTTAAATTTTTTTTTTTATATCCCACCGAACGGAATATTTTACAGCATTCCATGCATAGCTGTGGAAAAAACCAGGCTTACGGCATGCAATATATTTGCAGGGTTCCAGCGAGCAAAGGTCAAAAGTCCACGGTCAAATGGAAAATATTGACCTACCACATGCATGCATGGCACTTGAAATTTGAATGCCGGTGTAGCTAGTGTGTACAGCTTGTTGTGGAATTAGGAAAACGTTACTTGCATACGCCAACCATTTACATATATGCATGCATGTCAACATATATGCTGCTTCAAGAAATTATTTAGAAATTTTAATGAGCCAGTTTCCAAGTGCACTGTGAAGTTGGTGTAAATTCCTGACTACGGTGCTTACTGGTTCAGGATTTGACCTGAAGGATAGCATTTCGTCTTCCATTTTCTCAAACCTATGTCTCTTGTAAATTATAGTATGAGTATTATTCATTGAGCAAAAATTTACAAATATTGATCGAGATGATTGATTGAGTTATAAAAAGAGATTACAAATTATGTTTCCAATTAGAACAATAAAAAACGAAGATCGACGCATGTATGCATTAATTGAAAATAATGGTAGGTATGTAGAAAGTGAGAAAAAAATACCGAATTTTTTTTTAATAAAAAAGCTTTTGGGAATGAAAGAGAATGATATAATCTAACAGGTGATGATAAGTAGTAAATAAGATGAAGTTAAAACAAATAGAATAATTGTACGGAAAAGTGGAAACTTTTAATTTGTTTTAAAAAATTTATCAAATATATGTAAAAATCTAAAGAGTGATAAAGTTTGATTTCTAAATTACAAGTGGGTTCATAAAAATAAAATGCAAAATATATAAGGTTACTTTTTAACTAACTAAAAATCGTATGTACGATCACACCACATACATATGACCTTATTTTAAGAGATTGTTTCGAAATCCGAGGATGAGAGAAATGTAACAAATCAATCCTGTTAATCAAAACTGCCCTATGTTTTTATTTTCACTCATATCCAACCATTTTCTTGTAAATTTTTATATTTTTTTGATGAGGTATTTATTTTAACTTTATTTCTACTTTACCTCTATTATATCCATTTTTACCAAAGAGTTCTTTAGGGCACTAGTTAGAACAAATATTTGGACAAGTCAACTATCTAGATAGCTAATTTTTTCTTTTTGTAAAGAGTATTTTTCTTAGATTAGTCTAAACAATTAATTATATTCATGTATACGTATTTATGGGTTTTGCATTTATAAAACTTCTCTTATATGTAATTTCTTTCTTTCTTAATATCTTAATGCTTAATGCTATAAAAAATTTACTCAGTTTATTACATTTAACATCATTTATACTATCATAAAATTTTTTATTTGTTTAATATCAGTATGCATAGGTCTCATCCGCAAACATATAAAATTGACGTAATAAAATAATTTAATGCTAAATATCAATTTTAAAGTTATATTTTAATAGGTAAACTATATAGTAAATAAATTATTCTACAAATTATTATTACATTAACATATGTTAACATTTTTCATAATTTACCTATGAATATATTTTCAACAAATTTAGCCTATGAACATATTTGATTTACATGAAACTTGATCTTTTAATTAATCAAATGATAGTAAATACAATAGATGGAGTAAATTTTCATTAAACATCAAAATATTAAAAATGAAAGAGGTTACATAAAATCTCTTTTATGTAATCTAGTTACATATATATAAGCGCTATTATTTGTATAAAACTATTTATCTATTTGTATTTAATTTATAAACCAAAATATACCATTTTTGGATATACGTATATATTTATTTTGAATTTTTAAATATATGTGTATTTTAGCAATTTAAGATAGTTAAAATGACTAAAATATCTTATGTTTAAAAATCCAAAATAAAATATAGGCATATTAAAAAATTAGTAAAATTTATTTTAGATTAAATAAATCTAGATTAAGAGTTTTATAGAAAATCAATTTGAAAAAGTATGGTTTTGGATTGGTTTGAAATAATCTCGTTTCAGAAAGGTAGTAAATGATCATATCCCATATTTAAAATGCTAAAATTAGATATTTTAAAAATTTTATGTACTGTTTATTTATTTCCAAATTTCAAGGGTTTCATATTTTCTATTAAATTATGTTGAATATTTACACCATGATTCCATTCAAACTGTTATTTGATATCACAAAATATATGCATATGTTGGAATACAATAGGGCTTTGCTTTTATGGAAGCTATTGTATGATGATATTGATGGAAAATCTATTTCATAGGTTAAATTTAATATAATTTATGTTATCATGGAGTTCTTTTTATTTATCTAATATCCATGTACATGGGCTTTATCTGGAAATATGTAAAATAATGTCATAAAATAATTTAATATTAAATATTAATTTTGAAGTTATAGTTTAGATTTAAAATGTAATTAAAAAACGACCTTTTAGACAATTGAAAATTTCCAAATACTTGTTTTTTTTTTTTTTAATGAAACTTGTTTTTAATCACTCCCCATATTGAAATGGTGGTAACCAATTGCTGGTTATAATGATGAGATGAGACCAGGCGTGAATGGCCACGTTCGAACTCCGAAGGTTCCGTTGCCGTCTCGCTTTGCTGTCAGATTTTTGTCAAAATTTCACATGGCCTGCTGACCGCGGTTTAAACCATGCCTCGAAAGTGGGAAAAATAAAAAAGCAAAAAGCCAACACGGTTTGTCAAGATTCGATCGGCGTTTGCCTGCGTGTACAAATTAATACCATATCTACTTGATTTTTTTGAACTTAATTTTAAAATATCTAATGTGTATAGGATCGTGGGCAGATCTACATGGAGTTGATATATGGTGGGAATTGCCCCCTCGAGTTTTGAAAAATATATTATGATAAGTTCGAATTTCGCTCGAGGCACAGTCAAATTAAATTAGAGACTTCAATTATCAAAGACACCCATCAATAGCTAATGAATGCAAGGTTATCTAAAAACTATGGGATCAATTGTAACAGAAGTTTTACTGTTCAGAATTTTAATTATATATAATAACGAATATAAGGTTGGGTGACTTTTCCTTTCTTTGTGGAGCATTTTTCTCTTCTCTCAGTGGAGAAGTTTTCCGAAAAGTGGAGTCATTGGGTAGAATCTTTTCCTCTTAATGAAGGTTTTTTGGGGAAGAGCTACTTGAATTAAATCCTTTTTTCAGAAAGTGTAGTATTGCTTTTGTATATAGTTCCGTTGAAGATAATACATGCTAAACATTAGAGAAAAATTTGTAATCATCTGAGTAGTTTTTTTTTTTTACAAGATAATGTGTTTTTCTCTTATGAGTAGGGGTCCAACTTGGGTTCACCTAAACTCTAACCCTAACCCTATTTGTAAAATATCAACCTTAACCCTATTTATAAAAACTCAACCCTAACTCTATTTTCGAAATTCGAGCTCGGGTTGAGTTTCATGTTGATATCTTCCTATCAATATATATCTTATACTTAATTTATCACAAATCTATTGCCTAAAAAATTGAAAATGACAATTTATTATAAGAAAGCAAGAAAAATTCAAATACTGCTTAAGAATATAAAGAAAAAAAACCTATTTTGGGCATTCTTTTCGCATTAAGCAAAATATTAGCCATATTTTTTAGAATGTAGAAATATTATTCTTTTCCATTCTACAATTTAACATCAATATCACAATTATATACATACATATTAGCATCCAACCGTAAGAAAAACCTTATAATATCAATCACGATAAAAGAAAATAATCCAAAAACTACAATAATATCAAGACAAATAAGATTACAACAAGTTCAAGAATCCAACTAAGAATCTAACTCCAAATCACAACATTCAAGTTAGGTTCAAGTCTACAACAAGTTCGAATAACTAAATTACAACATTTAACTTAGACCCTCAAGTTACAACATAACAACATGAAACATTTTAATTTCCCAATGTAGTTTTCATTCTTCTTGTCTTGTGTTATTTTCATCTGCCATGCCAAATTCTTTTTTCTTAAAAGAAAATGCAAAAAATTGATGTTATATTGTACAATTGAATTTAAGGAGCATATATACATATATATAACTAATACCTCCTGTGAATTCCAACAATTAGAGATTTTTGTGTCAATCCCAACAATTCTACCTATATTACATCCATAACAAAATTAAATCAAAACATTAAACAATGCATATCAACACAAACATACACAGCAGCAAAAACATTTAAAATGCAAGCATTCAAGCTATAGAAATACCTATTCCAAAAAATGCAAAACAAGCACATCTTTTTCAGCACTAAAGCACTTTTTTCGCACTAAAGCCCATTTTCAACACTAGACAACATTTTCAATTTTCCACAGCACTAGACAAAATTTACAATTACCATGGGTGCACACTGAGTGCGTTTTCAGTGAGTGGTCCTCCTAAGGTCCTTACCAAACAAGCAGCAATGCTTAAATAAAAGAGACAGAAATTAAAAGGGGGGGGGGGCGATTTGCATCTACCTCACCATTTTTCTAAATCGAACATGGGTGCACACTGACGATTTCAATATACATATGATAATAAATGAATCTGCTAAAAAAATCAACGATGTTGAATAGAAAAATCAGTTGTCGGCCTTGGAAATTATTGGCAACCGCAGGAAAAGCTGGACGTTACTGCTGCTTAGGAAAGTAGAAGGCCTCACATCTAAATGTTTTCAGCTTGTCGCTATTTGTGCAGTCGGACGGGGAGAAGAATACATGCTGGGCGCCGGTAGTGGTGTAACGCCCTAGCCCATACTGTCGCAGGTATTGTCCGCTTTGGGCCTCGCCCTCACGGTTTTGTCCTTATGCGTTCACGAGCATCCCGTCCTTCCCCAAAAGGCGCCTCGACAGTGTAACTCCAGCGGCCTCCACTTATAACCCAGGCTCCCTCCTTCCTAATCGATGTGGGATATTACATTCACCCCCCTCGGGGCTCCAGCGCCCTCGCTGGACACACCAGCAGGACATCGGGAGTCAGCTCTGATACCATTATGTAACGCCCTGGCCCTTACTGTCGCAGGTATTGCCCGCTTTGGGCCTCGCCCCCACGGTTTTGTCCTTCTGGATTCACGCGCATCTTGTCCTTCCCTAAAAGGTGGCTCGACAGTGTAACTCCAGCGGCCTCCACTTATAACCCAGGCTCCCTCCCTCTTCCTAACCGATGTGGGATATTACATTCACCCCCCCTTGGGGCTCCAGCGCCCTCGCTGGACACAACAGCAGGACATCGGGAGTCGGCTCTGATACCATTATGTAACGCCCTGGCCCTTACTGTCGCAGGCATTGTCTGCTTTGGGCCTCGCCCGCACGGTTTTGTCCTTCTGGGTTCATGCACATCCCGTCCTTCCCCAAAAGGCGCCTCGACAGTGTAACTCCAGCGGCCTCCACTTATAACCCAGGCTCCCTCCCTCTTCCTAACCGATGTGGGATATTACAAGTGGCTACCTGCAAGGACTTGGCGGCGAGAAGAGCTAAAGGGTGGAAAGCCAAAGAGGAAGGCAAGCTTGCTGGCGGTTAGAAGAGATGAAGGGTGAAGAGGAAGGTAGTTCGCTGTTGCTGGAGGTGAGAAGGCAAACCAAGCTAGGGTTGGGGGCAGAACATTCCACTTTAGACAGGTGAGATATGAATGAAATATTCAGATAACAATAACAATTCGGGTTTAGGTTAGCCTGAATCCGAGACCAAGTGCCGTTTTAATTCGGTTCGGGTTCGGGCTGAGAAATTTGGGCTCGAGTTGGAAAAATGCAGAGTTTCAACACTGCATAACCTTGGGTTCGAGCCGAACCCAGCCCAAGTTGCACTCCTACTGATAAGTTGAGTGCCTAACAAGGCTTGCTACAAACATCTTATAATGAAGTTAGTAGTCTTCACCTCCTAGGGTGATTAGAATCATCATTAATGCTAGGTGACGGTGCTCCTTCAAGAGTTGCGACATTGATTAACTTCTTTAGATGAAAAGTAAGTGGAAGTCAAGATAATGTTATGTTTTTAGATCAATTTTGGTGTATATCGAAGAGACTTGGCTCTCATATTTCGGGGTTTTATTCCTCAAAAGTGGTCAAGTATGAGAGTTTCGATCTTAAAAAATCCACCATTTCTTTTGGTGCCGTTAAAGTATCAATGACTCTCTGAGTCAAGGAGTTAGCTGTTAATTCAACCTTTATCATATTAAAACATTGAATTTTTTGGGAATTTTTTATTATTACTAATTTTAGAACTTATCATTAAATGATAATTGACCTTCTGAAATCCAACATGCGCCCTTCACCCAAAATTTCAGTCCAAACGGCATTTTTCCTCATATACTGAAATTGGCAAGCTATTCTTATTGGGTATTTTATTTTAAATTTTTATGACTCCAAACCAATAATGATATTTATTAACATGTACGCTTTATGAAAAATGTTAAATTCTAAAAAAATGAAAATCATTTAAGAGTGAATTTGTAACTATTAAATTAAAAAAAATTGTATATAACAAAAAAAAGTTTTAAACATGGGACCAGGATTTCCTACAATAGCATTGCTTGTTAATCAACATCCGATTCCTTGTTTTTATTTTTTGGTTTTTTTATAAATATGTTTTTGGGTGTATTTAACCCATATAACAAGATTTATCATTTTACAATACTTTTATATTTATTCTTATTTAAAAAATCAATTTCAGGGCATTTAAGCCATTTTTTACCTTTTAAAAATCTTATTTTTAGAAATAAAAAATAAGTATACAAAAATATTGTAAAATGGTAAATCTTGATATACGGGTAAAATACCTCTAAAACCATGTTTATAAAAAAGATTGAAAAATAAGAAATAACAAATACAAGGCATCACTTGTTTGCTAACATGTAGGGTTGGGAATTGGGGCAGGTCGACCTGTGACCCGGCCTTGACCTGACCCATTTTCAGCCGGATAAAACTAATTTTTTTTACCCAGTATAGGGATAGGTCAAAATTTTTGACCCAAATTTAAAAAAAGGGTCGGGTGAGTCGACCATATCCCGACCCGAAAAGTCCAATTTTCTTATTATTTGCTTTCAACAATAGAATGATCAATTTATCTAGAAAACAGTATAAGAATTAATAAGTAGAATTTACACATATATAACTCTTACATATAATTATATATTAACCTATTTTAAATTTATACTATATTTTCTCATGTTTTGTTTTATTAACGATGTATTTTTTAATAATTAGTGAAATATTGAAGCATATAACATTTATATTTAGTATAAATGTATTTTTATATTTATAGGACTATAAAATTTTAAAATCATCTTATTTGACCTGCATTTTTTACCAGATCCGTTTTCTCAAAATTGGTTTGATACCAATCTAATATTTGTTGTTGGACATATTAAAAAAAAAAGGGTCAAACCAACCTTATTCTAACCCGGTATACAAATAGAGTCAAGCTCAATTTTCAAAAAGTAAGGTCAGGGTTGCACAAACCTTGACCGGGTATGACCCGCCCCAATCCCCATCCCTAGTAACATGTGGTGCTATCGCATTTAATCATGGGATAAATACATATGTTCAACTTTTAGAATCATAAATAAATATATGATTTTTAGTATTATAAATAAATACGTATCCATAAATAGATTATTGTTGTTTTAAATTTAATGAATTGGTTTAGATTAAAAAAAATCATCTATGCCACTAGTTGCATGGAATCATTATACGTCAATTTTCTTTTTTCTCTGGGAAATTTATCTACCATAAAACCAAAGAAATTTTATGGCTTGTAAATAAGATTAAATATAAATCAGATGGAAGCACATTAACAGAACGCTTGTTTAATTCTCGAAGGCTTCAATTTTTGCCCTTTGTTGGAGAAATGAATAATCCACAGTTGTATAGTTTTCACGATAGTGATGGTTCTGTTGATAAAAGGCAGTAAGGTAGAATTTCTTAATTACATTAATGTGGTCAACCTAATTTGTTAGAAAGTCATACTCTGGAGGCATTAATAATAAAAAAAATGTTAGCGTGTATATATGATGGTGGAATATCTATCTACCATTTCATGAAATAAATATAGTAATTGGTTGGGAGGCTTATGGAAAAACATTTACTAATCAGATTAAAAATCAAGAGTTGAAATATCACAGCCATCTTGTGTGAAGGCAAGATAATTAATTGGCTGAAGGTGTTATTTAAAAATAGATGGACCATCATTACAGAGTCACATGCCATTTCTCTAGGAGACCTTAATCTGTATTGAATATTACGATGATTGCGTAGACAGTTAGAATTCAAATCAAAACACTAAGATGTGATTGCAACATCAAGAGCAGACTATAATCCTAACAACTAAATAATTTATTAGTGATGATCAAAAGAATAATTTATAGCGATGAATGGACAGTTAAGGGAAATATATAATATAGATATAAAATAAGAACGATTTTTGTTTTGACGAAAGATTGAGGGCCACCAAATCAATAATTTTAAAAGGATTTGGAGAGGCCAATTTGTGAGCTGTGACCAAATGTTGGATCGGTTGGTCCCACGCACCGTACTTGGTTTGTAGCTGGCTTGCCTAATTGTTGCCTGCATTTAAAACGTTTGAGTCAAATGACCTGTTGCTTAATAGTCATATTTTAGCTGCCCTTTTCATGCGGGCCGAATTCAAATTTCAAATTGAAGTCATTTTTCAAGATTATCGATCTTTTGGTCGTCGCTTGATCTGGACCGTCCATTCGGACGAATCGAAGGACGAAATCATGAGCATGTACAAAGGTTTTTTGACCACCGATTAATATAATATATATTCTCATATGGAATAGATGGAGGAGGAGAGTGAGTGAAAACTGTAGGTGGTGTTTGTGGCCTGGGCCAACAGATAAGTGGGGGCTAGATTTTCAACATTATTTTCAAGGCTTTAATTTATAAAAATCACTCCCAATTTTCTAATTTATACTTCGTAACTTTCGATTTGGAAAATAACCAAAATATGATAAAGTTGCTACAACTAACATTAATAGTGACGTGAAGTTATAAAATAACCTTGGTAAAAGTAAAAATAATTTATCTTTCTTATTTATGAGATATGATTCTGTGTAAACAGAGTGTATCATAATTACAGTGCAATTCACTGCAAAATAGGCCCACACATATCAAAATGTAATAATATATTATAAATCATTTATATGTATAAAAAATACTTTAGATGGTTTAGATGTTAAAGATATCATCTTAAACTTGATATTTACGTTAAATTATTTTACTATATTAATTTTATACTATTTTTTATCAAAATTTTATACTATTTTAAGATGAAGCCTATATACATGTTTTTTTTAATATAGGCCTATATACATGTTTGATTTGAATAAAAATTGATATGCTAATAAAATAAATAATTTTAAATGTAATTGGTAAGACAGATTTTTTTTATTCATGATTAAGTGAGACCTACAGCACATGGATTGCATGGTGCGATCACATGCACAGGATAATTTTCCTTTATTCATTTACAGAGTAGATTCAATCAAATAGGATAAAAATGCAAATTAATAAAAGTAGACTTAATTCTCCTATGCGCATATATTGTCTCTTTTAAAAGAAATAGTAAGGGTAATTTTGTCGTTTTAAAATTTTTACCATATTATTCAACCGAACCTTATTTAGAATTAGGGGAATATGTGTTCATCTATGTTATTTTTATAAATATATGGTCATATCCGTTAATATGGTATAAGTTGTATCGTATTTAGAATTAACCTATATAATAATTATATTTTTATTTAAATAAATATTTATAAACACATATCAGATAGAATAATGCGTTAAACCATCAATCCGCTCCAAATAGCTAGATAATGCACTCCACTGAACACCATTTCATAAGAACGACCTCACCGTTTGAATTTTTAGGTGAGCTTATGAAATTGGAAGCATGTTGCAGTTATGGAAAACATGTAATCGAAACCAATTCGTTAATATAACTAGTAAGGCTATTAACTCGCATTGAACTCTAGCTTTAGCTTTTCATTAAATTAAAATATCTGATCAATCAAACCATTAAGCAGTCAACTTTGATCAAAATTTTAGCCTAATTTGATACGAAAATAGATCCTAATAGGATGAATGTCCTTGAATTTAGTTATAACTCTCCATTTTCTGGCAACATCTACATCTTCATTATCCAATTCACGAATCATCAATCAATACCATGCTGACTATATAAATAATAATACATGGCTTTGATCATTTATAGATGGATCGCAAAATTCAATTTAAGTCGACCAATCAAGAAATTCATCTAGCAAAAGTTTACTTCCATTAGGAACCACATAGAATTACCATGTCGATGCCGCTCATTTTGGCAAAATCCATATGGGCTAATTATGAAAAAAAAATTACAAATTGCAAGAAATTGTCTAAATATTTTAATGTGGCGGAACCCCCATAATTATATTAGAAAATTAAGTACTGTGTCATTTGTCATTTACATAATCCACCTTAAATCGAAATTCTTTAAATCCGTAAGTTAAAAAGTAAAGCAGCAACCCTTCGTTCGAAGCACAAGATGGGTGTGCTCTAACCCCCTTCAAAGCATGCGTACAAGAGTAAATTCAAATTCTCTGTGGCTTTGTTTTTTTTAAAAAAAAAATTGATAAAAATGCGAGCAACAGTTCATGTTAGCTCATCAAAACACTACAGTATTAGTTTAATTAATTAATTAATTAATTAATTAAGGCCAAGACAGCGGACGTAATTAATCTTGTAATTAATGTTGGTTAACCAAGGAAAGAATGGGTTCAACATGGTCGGCCAATCTGTGGAAGTTGAAGACTGCCGAATAAAATTCCAGGCCGTCCAATGACCTTCATTTGTCTTCCTTCGATTTGAATATTTTCGTCTCACGTCAGACGAAAGCTAGCCCCACTATTCTGCTCGCGGCCATACGCACGCACTTCTTGTAAGCGGTCATACTCTCATTCATGTCGGCAATCAAGACTTTGGACGGTCGGATCTATGTTGAAACTGAGGACGGGTTCTGAAAGAGAAGATTTACAAAAGTACCTGTTCTAAGGAGACGAGAAAATTGAATAAAGAGAATTGATTGGCTGATTGCACACTGTCAATGAAAAAAGTAACATTTGAAAAGGTAAAAAGTAAGGTTATTACGGGGGTGTTTGCTATCACGAAGAATTTTTTAAATATAAAACTTTTTATTTTTCACAACTGGTTTATTTTTTAATTATTTTTTTTACTTTTTTTTATACAACTACTCTACTTTTTAATTATTTATACATAATTACTTATACACATAACTTATCTATTTTAACTTTATTCTCTTTATTCTCATCATTATCACTATTATATCACATTATTTTCTTCTATTTTAAAAATTTTTTTATTAAAATTTTTAACACTTTTTAAACACACAAATAAGAAAATTAAAGATTGTATTAAAAATCAGAAAAATATTTTTGAGAATAAGAAATCCAATTCTATTCTCATAGCACTTCAGCCAATGTTATCATCCTAAACAACCCAATTTGGGAGTATTGAAAGGGATAAAATAGAATGTTAAGGTGATGGAAATTTATACAAATTTTCATTTTTGGGTATATAATAACTTTTATCTTTTCTCATTTCCCAATCCACAACCATTCTTGGGGCCTGTTTTGCCGCCCATTATGCATATGCTTATATATCTCAAAAAGCGTAGCATAGTTGTTTGGTTTGATTTTTAAATATTGCACTTAATTTAAATTTTTACACATAAAAGCAAGAATTATAGCTTTTGTGCAAAGCCAGGATTTCTGACCTTTTTGTGACATGCGCGTTAAACAGGGTCTTCTTTATCCAATCTTTTCATCACATTCGAATTTCATTCTATTGATTTTGATAGTACGGAAGAGCCCCTTAAGCTACCTGGGTGAAGATCCGAGTCTATTTATAATCTTCTTTCTCTTTTACTACTTTAGGATTTCATAATGCCTCGAGCATCAATTTAATTTCTGATTGGAACGTATAGGATTTTCAGCGGTTCAGATTTTATTTTTTTGATAAAAGAATTACTCTAACCCGACCTCCTTTCCAAATGAAATGGGTTCGGAGAAGAGTAATCCACGCAATTCATTGTCAAAAAATTGTCAATATAAATTTTACTAATAATGGTTTGTGGGGGGTGTCCCCACCAAGTAAGATGATCCAATGCAGAAAAGAAAACTAAATGTGGGCCACCCCATTTCCTTGCCTTAGTACATGGTGTATAGATATATGAGCATTAGAAGCGACGATGGATCTGATTTCGGAAACAACATGCCCCACAGGTGAAAAGATCGAGCAATCACTTGATAGGTAAGTGCAGAGCACAAGAGAACCGGATGTTATGTGAATTTTATTTTAGGCACGACGCATTGGCAACATTAATCAATTCTCAGGTTCGACGGATGGTAAAGTTGGTACAATTGAGATGGATGGAAAACGTCGTTGCGTATTTATTTATTTTGGGGGAATAATAGAATAGAAAACGTTGGAAAGCGTTGAAAATTTCCGTTGCTGGATTCCCGTCTACTTGTCCATCTTCATTTTTCTAAGGAGTTGACGAAAATGACTTCAATCTTTCAAGAAATGTCCAAACCTACGGCTGAAACTGTTTGACGGCTTCCATTCCTGGACATTTGAAGTAAGCCGGTTCGGCCGGCCGGTTTTCCAATTGTGCCTTAATCTGGCTCCAAGGAATCCGGCCAGAGTGTTTTCGGTGAAATTGTACGCGGGTGTATTATTTGTTTTCAAAAAATTGCATTGGTACCTTATAATTTGCCTAAAATTGAAGGCCTATCACTTTCATATAAAGAATTTTATCAAATAAAAAAAATTCCCATGTAAACAAGTAAAACTATAAAATGCAAAAATACTTTAACACACTAAAAATATCTTAAGTAATAATCTCACATCTTGAAAAATAATTTTGTGCATTTTATAATTTTATTTGCTTGTAGAGGCATTTTCATTATTGTAAAAAAATTTCAAACAAATTATCTAGGTGGGAATGCAAATTTTAAAAACTGAGGATACGCCTACAGTTTTGACCCAACTATACAGGTGTGAATGCAAAAATCCGAAAAATATATCACTATATCTTTTAAAATTGCAAAGAACCTTACGATTTTTGTCCAAATTTACAAGTATATATGTGCCCTATGGCATTGGGCCGGGGTTATATATCTAGGCATATTCACGTTGCCCACTAAAAGGAAATGCTTGCAACATTGCTCAAGATTATGGAGGTGTATTTGTAAACAACAACCAGTTGTTCATAGAAATGTCATAGAAAAGTATAAATTAAAGATATAGTAAATTGTTACTGTTTTGATGCCCAAACGACTGACGTAAGTTTGCATTAAGTAGTGTGAGTAGGAGATTTAAGGTTCAAATATTGGATAGAGGCAGCGGCCTCATACTTTGCCTCTATAACACATCTCCATCGGATATTTAATCATCCAAGGTGAATGGGTAACACAATAAAAAAAAGATATACTTGTAAAAAATAAAAGATCTCAGCAACTTATAAATAAAAATGATAAGTAAAATAAGTATGATATAATTAGTCAAAACATAAACATTGAATGATATATGGCCAACAATGATAACTTTTATATTTTACATAGAATATATATTAAAGTTAAACTCATTCATTGATATAACAAGAACCCATGCGGATCCATTTATTTATATCTACTGTAACTCAAGAGGTTATGAATTATTAATCATCGAGTTGTTCGTATGACTTGTAGATTACTTCAAAGCACGCTTATTTATTAATTAACTGTATGACATAAAATAGGTAATATATATATATAATAAAAAATATTAACAACTTATAAACAAAAATGATAAGTAAAATAGTATGATATAATTAGTCAAAATATAAACATTGAACAATTGAAGGCTAACAAGTATAACTTTTATATATTTACATAGAATATATATTAAAGTTAAACTCATTTATTGATATAAAAAGTTTAAACAAACATCTATGTAAGCAGGTTGTAATCAAGTTAAATAGATATAATATATCATTAATAAGGTTGTCAGATTAAAAAAGGCAAACTATTAATTGTTTATTTAATTAAACAGGTTGATAGGTTGATGAGTTGAACCTATTCTAAAAAAATTTCAAATTGAGAGTGTATTTGGGAAGTAATAAAACTTTTAGATGAAAATTTTTTTTGTATAAAAGTTTTTGAATTTGAAGAGAATGATGTTATATGATAGGAATAATGATGAAGAGTAAAGATAATAAAGTTAGAAAAGATATATTAATTGTATAAAAGTTGTATAGAAATGATTAGAAAGTTGGATAGTAGTAGAGAAAGATATAAAAAATGATTAAAAAATAAGATTGTTACAGAGAATGAAAAGTTTTAGCTTAATATTTTTTTTAATTGCCAGACACATCCATAGTAAATTATTAATAATACCATACTATTTTTAAATAATTGTTATTTAATTAGTACGACGGTACGACCTGATCAAAATGTAAAAGGAAAGGTTGGCAAGGTTGTTGTTCCATTTATTCATGTTAACTACACATCGAATTCGCTGCATAGGATGATTACACATTAGCTCATTGCCTCATAAAAAAGGGTTTTTCTGCTCTAACTAAAGCTACCAACCTGACCTTTTTAAACTGCCTCTGCACTGAAAACATGTAACCAAGGCGTCAATATCAAATAAGCTAAACCTATTATAAGGTCAACGATGAGTACTTATATTCTAATCTTTTGGATTTGATAAATAGGTATTAACTTTTTTTAAATTAACTGCATGTTTTATTTAATCTTCTTGATGTTACTGAACTGCTAGAAATTTAAATAAGGACTTATACGAGGAAGTCTTCAGATACACCAACTTAATTAGCTAGACTGTAGCTTATTGCTTTACAACCGTATCATCAACCAAAGACACGGTTGGTGGCAATGCATGGCCTTAGCTGCATGTTGGTAGGTCCTGAGAGTGAGGATCAGCTTGCCCCTAAAATTTTAAAATCATTCTTTCACCCATAAATTGTTAAAAAATAGATTAAACTGCATTTATTCATTTTTAAAAATTATATTTTTATCATTATTCGGTACAAGAATTTAAATTTAAAGGCCATAAATTTAGTTGAAAAAAGGTTAAAATTTGGTTGGTAGTAACATTTTTTAAAATTTAGTTGCAAATATTTATGCCATAAGACATATGACAACATTTTCATTGCTAGTATTTGTATAGACAGCAAAATTTTATTTGATTAACTACAAGAAAATTTCTTTAAAAAAGCATAAGAAAATGAACTTTTACAATATAATTAGATTTATATTTCACCGTATATGATAACTAAAATACCTATATAGGTGTGTTTAGGAAGTGATAAAATCTTTTAATGTAAAAATTTTTAAAATGAAAAAAATAATGTAATATGATAGGGATAATAACAAAAAGTAAATAAAATAATATTAAAAAAATAAGTTAATTATATAGGTAATTGTGTAAAAATGATTGAAAAATAGGTTATTTATATAGAAAGAGTTGAGAAGTAATAAAAAAAAAGATAGTTATAAAAAATGAAAAGTTATATACTGAAAAGTTGTTGAAAAATTTTATAGCTAAGCAGGTACATCCTATGCTTAAAAATCTAAAATAAATATATATAGATTTTTTAAAAAATGAAAAATTTTAATTTCTATATTAAATATACGTAGATTCATAATTTTCAAAAAAATTTAAGAAATAATATTTTCGACCTCGCAAATTAATGTCCGGGCGTAAAAGAGCATACGCCAAGTACATGCGCGGGGAGTTCCACATAATTTTCTTCTGACTTCTTCTTTTTCCTAAATATTTGGCGTTTTTTTCTATATTGGTAATGATCATTACTGATATATAAATATATAGAGCCCCATTCAGGTGCAGCAACGCTGAAATGGGGCCCACATGATCATGAAATTATGATCGACTCCACCAATTGTATTTAGAATAATGTATTCTATTTTCATACCAATTTTCATCCCAATCAGATATGTATATGGGCCCCATCTGAAATGATACAAATCCAACGTAATAAAATAGTTTGATGTAAATAACAACTTTAAAGTATCCGATTGAGATGAAAATTAGTATGATAATAGAATACATTATTCTAAATACAATTGGTGGAGTAGATCATGATTTCATGATCATGTGGGGCCTATTTCAGCGATGCTGCACAGGAATATCTCTCATATCTATATATATATATTTATATATATACAGTTAGCAGCCTGCTAATTTTTTTTATTACAAATGGGAATGTGGTTACTTATTAAATCTTCATGCTATTGTGTGCACTATACATTTGTGGTTACTCAATCAAGTTCTGGTGGTCCACATGCGCTGGATTTGAAGTGCTTCAACAACAAAAATAAAAAGAAATTCGCAACCTTAATACTTTTGTTAGATTCCTAGTAAAATATTTGTCCATTTGCACATATTTTAATCAAGTAGGTCAATGGTTTTGATCAGGCATTGAAATGAGTATCAAAAGTGGAGATTTAGCTAGCTTTTGTTTCATATGCATTGTAAATCGCAAGTATGATTTTGCCTTACGTACATGGTGGGTCAAGTACTGATACCTACTCTAGCAAACCAACATTGTTGATACTCTATTTTCTTGCTAATTCCATCTGTAATCAGGTATTAGCCTGTAATTCCATGCGTCATCAGGTGTTAGCCTGTGATAATCAACTTCGGCTGGGCTCTAACTCATCTTAGCTAGCTGGTTAAGTACCAATGCAACAACTACACTACACTGTTTTTTGGAAGTAATAAAACTTTTAGATGAAAATTTTTTGAATTTGAAGATAATAATGTAATATGATAGAGATAATGACGAGAAGAAAAAAAAATAAAGTTAAAATAGATAAGTTGATTGTATGAGTAATTGTACAAAAATAATTAGAAATTATGATAATTGTACAGAAAAACGTAAAAAATGACTAAAACTTGATTTTTTTTCTTATTGCCAAACACACCTTATACATATAAAGTGATACAATTTCAATTTTGGTTATTAAGCTTAGCGACATTATGACAAAAAAAAATTAACTTTTTGCAAAATGGCTTTAGCAATGCTCAATATTTTTTGTCGCAAGAAGATCCTAATCAGCAATAATAATATTGCCGTTAGATTTTAGCTTTTAACGATAATAATATAATGAATATTGAAAAGAATAACTGTTTAGAGCATATATGCATATTTATTGGACATGCAATTTACAAAGTGCCAACTTCAATCGGTTAAGAGTTTTTGCATATTAATCAGGACATGCATATAACTAATTCTATCCTTATTTTATAAAAGATTATTTTTCATCGTTCATATTCCGTGAGTAGTAGTCACAAAGACAATAACTCTTATCATATTCCATGAGTTCAAAACTTAGATATGATATTGATGTATGAGGACGAAATGAAATTTTTTATTTCTCAAAAGCACATTCTTATTTTAAAAAATAATGACTTACTTTTCACATTTCTTGTACAATTTTTTTAGCTACCTTGCAATTTTATCCATTCTCAATATATAAGAGCATTTTTTTCCACCCTACATTCTCTTCCATGGCACATTCTCATCTAATCTCCATCTCATCAAAGTCATAAACATGATGAGGTGCATGAATTTGAGTAATTTCAATAACATATCTTTCAAAAGGGAACGACTCCATACAACCATGAAACCCCTTTCTTTTTTCAAAATATTTTTTTGAATTTAAATTATTTATCGTGTTATCCATATATATTTATTTATGGTTCTAAAAGTCACATGTATTAGAAACTTTTTTATGCTAAGAAACTATTATACAGGGTATAGAGTGTACACTTTGAAAAACCTTAATATCGACTCAAAAAGATGCTAGTTTTTACAAAGTATCAGTTTCGAATCAAAGAGATTTTTGGTACTATAATAAAAACATAGTGCTAAACAAATTAAACGGTTTGGGTCTGGATAATTCCAAGCAACCCAGTCTGAATCAATGCAAGTATATGAAGCATGACTGATGACCAGAGTATCAAAAGAGCAGCTCTTATCTGTTGTAAAAAGGAAGGCCAATTAATAATGCATCCCGAAGTATAGGTTGACCTCATATCATTATTTAAGACTTTGACACAACGATTTCCAAGGGATCGAGGGTCAGTTTTGGTAATGTTAGCATTGCAAACGAGCTAGCTATCAAGGCATGCAACCATTTTTGGCCAATATCTAGAAAATCTTAGCCGTCCATCAGGTCTTCTTCATGCTTGCTGATCAACGGATGCTTAAGTAGAGAGGTAGGTAGCAAGCAGATCTAGCTATTAATACATACATGCCTTTGCTAGAGGCAGTCTTTCATGATGCCAGGGTAGGATTTGGCCCACAGATTCATTGCTTTGGAAATGTAACTGTATTAATTTTAAGCGACAACTTCCATACTACACCAATGTTTCTTATTTTGATCTAAAACATTTCACTACAACAACCTTTTCTTCTTCTTTTTATATATGTATCTGGCCACATACTACAGCTTCCAAGAAGTCTACAACAATGTTTAATTTATGTATAAAAATATTGACATTATTAGCTAGAAAACCAAGGCCATGATCCACTTTCATGGAAGTCAATGCATCTGTAGTCCTTGAATATCCAATTATCATAAATTATAGATGGATGACCTCAAAGTAGATGCATGCTGGTCCCCATTATGAAAAACCTTAACAAATCCAAAAGTAGTAGCAACCTGAAGTTCAAAAATCTACCCGGTTACATCTAATTAATGGATGGCTTAAATAACAATTGGCAATGATGTCCAGCATTCAGCTGAAAATGGTTAGAGAGAGAGAGAGCGCGCTCCAAATTAAATGCGTCTTTTTCCGGTTTGAGGAGAGTCTAGATAAAATAAGATATACCCAGATGAATATACAGCATTTACCCGAGTGAGGGGAATGAAAGGTTCATGAATGCATGCATATTCACGCAAGAAACAATATGACTTAGGCTCCCAAAAAAACAACCAAAAAATGGCTAGTGTTGCTTAATTAGCTTGTTTAAAACTGCAAGTCAAAGAATAGAAGTGATTACCACAAGTGACTACTTAACAATTCAAAAAGCCATGTTCCATTCACAACAGAAAAGTCAGAAGTTTCAATCTTGTATGTATCGACAAGTAACATACACATCAAAATTCGATTAGTCTTCATTTAGATTCTTTGCAGACGAGCAAGTCAAGTCCATGTGACCCCTTCCATATAAGCTTGATTAGAAATCTATATTAATTCTTCTCTGCCAAGAAATCAATTAACAAACTAGTATGCTTTAAACATGCATGAATGTTGTCAAGGTTGAAATGGGTGTTAGTTAAACAATATAATTCCGGATGATCAATTAATAATAAGTGAAATTTTTTAAAACAATAGTAGGCCAGGTTGACCATCCAGAGCATAATAATTAAATTTCATGAGATCATCAAAATCCCTAGTAAACCTATATACAGATAAAATTGTGTCCCAAATTGCTTTTATTTGATCATCTACCTGATTGATTGGTAAACAATTAATTGAAGATGAGACTTGTACAGAAACAGTCAGACATCTGAAAGTCAACTCATGAGGCTAGCAATGAATCTTTTGGAGCTAATGAATGGGTAATGAAGTTGAATCCTGGAAGATGATGACCTGTATATATCTTCTATTATATACTCAAATTGGCAGATTATGACTAGGCAGTGAAAGCCCGTGTGTTCGTTTTGGAACTCAGATATGTGTTGGTTATCTGTCACTTTTAGGATCCTCCAAGTGCATACTCCCGTTGACATGAATTATGCTGATGGAAGGTGTGCTTTTTTTTTTGTCCTTGAATCCCTTCATTCATGATTTCATGTCAATTTTATGACTCTACATACATTTCTTAGTTATATAAATGGCGAGATTCTGAAATTGCGTTGTATAATATGGACAGGCCACTTAAAGATATATAGGCCTAGGCCAAGCCCACCACGGCCGAGTTTTTAAAATTTTTCAAAGAGGAAAAAACATATTGATCTCATTCCTTGAGTTGCAGTCCAATCACCCAAATACTCTTTTTAAGTCCTCTGACATTGGCAAATCGAATAAAACTAAGGTTGAACTAATTAGGAACTAGGCCAAATTTGGTCCGACTCATGATTTTTACTTAACATGTCAGTTTAATACTATTAAAACGAGATAATAATACCACCAAAACCCCTGCCCATTTAATATTGCTAGCTAAACCCACCATATCCTTTTGCCCATATTGATAGCATGCTCGGGGGGCGATGGGTAGAATGAAAAACAAATTTGTTTTTTGAGCTGTATTTATTCAATGTGACATCTTGACATTAAAATGAGGCATATCCACAACTCTCAAATTATGGAGAGAATTTCCAATAAAAACCCTATTATCAGGGGAAATTTTCTAAAACTTCCATTTTCAAGGGGGAATTATAAAACCTCCATTCCATGGAAACTGTATTATAAAATCATTTCCAATGAGGGAGAGGAGATGGTGGATTTCGAACGCACACAGGCAACCCTGTCTGTGACCAGCAGGTTATCACCCCGCTGGCTTCTCGGAATGAAATTGATAAAGTTAAATTAAATAAGATAATAGCGATTGAAAATAAAATGGTGGGAAGGAAGGTAGAGTTGTTATGGAAAGCATGCATTAAATCGACCCCTGAGAATGGGTTTTCCGTTCATGGAATTGCTGTCAATTAACACAACTTGTATGGATTATCCAAGCCAGCAAAACATTGCTTCATTTATAAATTCAATTATAGTTTAGCTTTCTATAGCCCGTCTTTCAAATCACAGAATATTATGGCGAATGAAATGGGTTGGGTTATTAAAAACCAGGCCTGTTCTGATTCAGCAGCAACAGAAGACAAGAAAGGATTAGGTAACATCCATATATCATCACCAATCGAATATCAGGACTGTGATTCGTACATCTACGGTCAACAAATACTCTCAATGATATTAATCCTCTCTACCTAACCTTGGGATTGAGCCATCTGGAGATTATTCTGTCTTCTGGCGATTTCTTATTGATTAATCTCTTACCAGAAGATTTTGGGAAGATCTCTAAGTCTCAAAAAATATATATTATCAATGGACCACCTGTAACAAGCTCGAATTCATCTAATCCGTATGAGAAATTGATTCATTAAAATCATCAAGATTGTAATTTTGGATGCGATCATAGAAGAGACTCATTAAGCTTAGGCAGTGCTGGGTTGTTAGATGAGCCATCAAAATGCTCATCAATCAACCTCTCACCCAACATTCCATCCTCTAACACCTACCTCTTGCAAAGGGACCCCCTACCCATCCACCCAAAATGCTATTTGAAGATTTTTGTTTTTTTTTTTTTTAAAATAATAATAATAGCTGTTGGAGTTGATAAAATAAATACGTAACTAAATCCAAATTGTACACCGTGAGCATCAAAAATCGCTTTGCAATAGGTCAGTGTGTAAAGATGTAAAAGTGGGAAGGAACAATAGTTAAACGTAAAAAGAACAAAGTTTCAAAAAGGGATAACAAGTTCTACCTATATGAAACCCCCATTACACAATACATATCTCTTCTATTTTTTTCAACTCATGATTCATAAGACATCTACTCTATCTATACATGCACCCAAAAGTGCTATTTGAAGAGTATTTTTTTTTTAAAAAAAAAATATAGTTGGAGTTGATAAAATAAATATGTAAATAAATTCAAATTATACATCGTGAGCAACAAAAATACTTTGCAATTGGACAGTTTGTAAAGATGTAAAAGTGGGAACGAACAATAGTTAAAAATTCCCATAAGGAATTTGATATTGTACACCGAGTGCATTTAGCTTCAGTGTACTCGGATGCAAAAAAAAAAAAAAATTCGAATTTTTTATAAAACTACTAATTTAAGTATATTTAACATGTGTATAAATATTCTTAAGTTTAGCATCGGCAAAAAAGTCCCTCCCCTGTGGTCCCGGAAGGCGACGTAGTCGCGCACGGGGCTGGGTGCGGGTGTCGGCGACGGGGAAGACAGAAGTACCAGAAGAGCGGAAATTGTCAGGGACTCTTCATCAGGGTCGCTAACTGGAAACGGCTGCCATTTTTTTCACTGCAACATGGACCCGAACACTGCAGCATTGCTTGAGGCTGAACTCCAGACATTAACGATCGAGAGTTCTGCCTTAAAGCAAATTGAACCTGGTGCAGATGCGGATCTACTGTGTACTGTATGGTCAACAAGATCATATAATACTGAGTACTTTAAAGGCATGATGAGACGATTGTGGCGGACGAAAGAGCGATTTCACTTCACAGAGCTGGGGGATAACCTGTTCAAAGTCTCCTTCAAGGATCACAGCGACAAAGACAGAATAATGGATGGGTGGCCATGGCTCTTCGACAGGAAACTGGTCGTTCTAGGTGAATTGCGGGAGAAGGTTGAGTATGCCCACGTACTGCTCGTCAAAATGCCAATGTGGCTGCACGTTCAAGGAGCCCCATATATCATCGATAAACACTCTTTGGGCCAATGTATAGGCGATACATTTGAGGATGTGACAGAGATTATTGCTTCAGAAGATGCGGTAAAACTAAAGGTGGTTGTGGATTGTCGTGACCCTCTTCGCAGAGGGATGTTCCTCCAAGTGGGATCACAGCAACGACGATGGGTTAGTTTTCAATATGAAAAACTACCCATTTTCTGTTATATGTGCGGCATTATGGGTCACGCTCACAAAGATTGTCCCTCAACGCCAAAGGAGAACCTGAATCGAGCGGAAGCTGATATGCCTTATGGCAGTTGGATGAGAGCGGGAGTCAAACCGATGAGAATGAAAAGTGAATTGGGTTCTGAGAACAGAACTGCACCTATGAAATATTTGGGTGAGAAGGACAGCAAGGGGGTGGTTCATGGGGTGGATCAACACGGCAGCGGGATGGCTGTGGCATGGCAGCAGGATGGTAGTGGCAGTGGGCAGCGGGTGGGCAGCAGCATGGCAGTGGGCAGCGGCATGGCAGAAGCAGTGGGCAGCGGCATGGCAATGGGCAGCGGAATGGCAGAGGGTGTGGGCAGCGGGCTGGCAGTGGTATGGCAGGCAGGGGGCAGTGATAGTGCATGGAAGCGGGTTGGCAGTGGCAGTGGGCAGCGGGTGGACAGCAGCATGGCAATGGGCAGCGGGGTGGCAGAGGCAGTGGGCAGCGGCATGGCAATGGGCAGCGGGATGGCAGAGGTTGTGGGCAATGGGCTGGCAGCGATAGGGCAGGCAGGGGGTAGCGATAGAGCAGAATGGGATAGTGAGAGGATTGAGTCTAGATGTTGCAGTGGACATGTTCCTATGGCTGGCGAACTCTTTTCTGCACCAGCGGCTATTACGGGACTGGCCACCTATGGGGGGTCGAGCACAGCTTGTGGCAAGGGGGAGGGAGGGGCGCTGATGGGGGATTTAGGGGAAATGGCTGGGCTGGATTATGGGCCAGCATGGGAGATGGGGGATAGTAGAAGGGGAGAGCAGAAATTGCCCATGGATGAAACAGGGGTAATGGTTCATATGGAGGCCGGCTGTGAACGGGTGAAGAAGAAGGCAGTTCTAGAAGCTTTAGGGGAAAAGGGGCAGTGGGGAGAAGCTAAGGACCAGATGTTGGTGGAGGTAATGGTTCAAACAGCGGGAGACGGGATCGAAGGGGATAGCTTAAACGGAGTGGATGGTTGGGGGGAGATTGTGGGGGCGGAATCGGTGGGAAACACAAGGTTAACACAAAGTGTTAAACGGGGATGGAAAAGAAGGGCTAGGCGAGGTGTAGATGTGGAAGAGGTGTTCTCAATGGCCAAGGGGGGTGAAGAGATGGTAAAGAGAGGCCGGAGGGAGGATCCGGATGTGCTTGAAAACAGGTGCAAGCGGGCTAAGGGTGGGGAGGTGGTGGTTGTGGGATTTCCACAGCCCCACCTCCAGTGACATGGCTATCTTGGTATGGAATTGCCGCGGGCTTGGGAACCCGCGTGCAATTCGAAGTCTTTTGGATTTGGTTAGAAGACAAGGTCCCAAATTACTTTTTTTGTCTGAAACTAAATGCAATAACAAGGAAATGGAGAGGATTAGGCTGAAGCTTCGCTTTGAGGCTTGTTTTGTGGTGGAATCAGTTGCTAGGAAGGGCGGCTTGGCTCTATTGTGGAATAATGATTTCTCCGTGTCTGTTCGAAATTTCTCGGCTCACCATATTGATGCGGATATGTCGGGATGGCGTTTCACTGGGTTTTACGGTCATCCCGAAACTCACTGTCGTCATCTTTCATGGAACATTCTCAATCAGTTAGCTGATGAAGCAGACTCTCCTTGGCTAATGATGGGCGACTTCAACGAAGTAACGGGCTCCAATGAATATACTAGCTCAAGGACTCGAAGCCAGAATCAGATGGCTCTTTTTTGTGATACGATGGACAGGTGTAACCTGATCGATTTGGGGTTTGTTGGACCTTCTATGACATGGAGCAATAATCGGCGGGGTACCCAAAGAGTGAAAGCGAGGCTTGATAGGGGGCTTTCAAATCCATCTTGGCTTAACCTGTTTCCCTATGCTAAGCTGGTACATTTGTCGGTATCAACATCTGATCACTGCCCAATTATGCTTGTTTTTGACCCTAACATTAGACGGAGAAGGCCCCCGAAGGAATTTCGTTACGAACTTTTTTGGGCCCGTGATCCTGAGGCCAATAAAATCATCCAGCGGGTTTGGGAGTCCAAACCCCCGGGAGTGGTGACAAATAATGATATTATTAGATGGAAAATCGAGAGATGTGGTTTGGAGCTTGCCAATTGGAACCGACTGAAAAGGGGTAATCTTCGTAGAGCTATTGAACGGAAGCAGAGGGAGCTCTCATCTTTGAATGGGCTGGCCCATACCGAGGCTAACGTTGAAGCTATGAGAAAACTAAAGTTCCAAATCAATCTCTTGTTGGAGGATGAGGAGCAGTTATGGCGATTACGAGCCAAAACCCATTGGCTACTGGGGGGAAATAGAAATACCGCATTCTTCCATCGAATGGCTTCAAACCGGAGAAGGTCAAATTACATTGAAGCTCTCAGAGATGAGGGTGGGCGACGGATTACGGATCATGATGAGTTATTGGATTTCTCTGCTTCTCACTTTTCTAGGATTTATTCTTCTTCGGACCCCCTGGTGGCGGATTGGGTTGAAAGTCATATTACAAGGAAGATTACTGAGGTTCAAAGAAGGGGGCTCACAAAACCTCTAAGTTTTGATGAGGTGGAAGCGGCAGTTAAAGGTATGCGACCTATAAAGGCCCCGGGGCCGGATGATATGTCTCCGGGTTTTTTTCAGAAGAACTGGAAACTGGTGGGCAAGGACATATTCTTGTGGTGCAAATCGCTCATGGAGGAGCGCAATCAGGCTCATATTGCCAGACATATTCGAAAGGTTAATGATACTACTCTGGTGCTGATTCCAAAGAAGGGGGGCGCTCAGGATTTATCGCAGTTCCGCCCTATAAGCCTGTGCAATGTGATTTACAAAATATGGGCGAAGGTGTTGGCCAATAGACTCAAAGCGTCTCTCTCGGATGTCATTGCAATGGATCAGAGTGCCTTTGTTCCTGGCCGTCTCATTACTGACAATATGCTCATAGCATACGAAGCCATTCACTCCCTCAGAAAGCGGAAAGGGGGTAAACGAAGGGAGATGGCCATCAAGTTGGATATGTCCAAAGCTTATGACCGTGTTGAATGGTCCTTTTTGGAGCAGATCATGGCTGCGATGAATTTTTGCCCAGTGTGGATAAATTGGATTATGAGCAGTGTAACTACAATCAACTATCGGGTTAATGTTAATGGTTTCAAATCCAGGTCTATACTGCCTCAGCGGGGACTAAGACAAGGGGACCCGCTGTCACCGTATCTTTTTCTCTTCTGCTCGGAGGGCTTATCTGCTCTTATTTCTGCTGCGGTTACCCGAGGTGCTCTTCCTGGCATCAGATTAAACCCCAAGGGGCCCCAGATTTCTCACTTGTTGTTTGCAGATGACGCTCTTATCTTCTTACAAGCAGATGAAGACGATATCAGCCAATTTTTGAATATCCTTCGAACTTACTCTGTTTCTTCTGGCCAGATGATCAATGTGGATAAGACCTCTATCTTTTTCAGTTCGAATATGGGTAGCCAAGAAAGGGAGACAATGTCTAATCGGCTGGGGTCTTCAGGCAAGGAAGTCAGTCATTATCTGGGCCTCCCGGCGTGGTTAGGGAAATCGAAGCGAAGATGGTTTAATGGATTAAAGGAACGTGTTTGGAACAAAATCCAGGGGTGGAAAGGCCGATTACTGTCTCGTGGAGGGAAAGAGGTACTTATTAAGGCAGTGGCGCAGGCCATCCCCTCTTACACTATGAGTATATTTCTGCTCCCTCGGTCATTTTGTAAGGAACTCAATGGCTTGTTAAGCAAGTTTTGGTGGGGTGAGAAGGGAGAAAAACGCAAGATGAGCTGGGTGGCTTGGAAAGAGATGTGTAAGACCAAATGGGCAGGAGGGCTGAGATTCAGGGATCTTCATAAATTCAACTATGCCCTTCTTGCGAAACAGGTATGGAGGCTAACATCGGGCTCCTCCTCATTATGCTGTAAGGTATTAAAGGCCAAGTACTTCCCCAATTCTGACATTTGGAGCTGTAAGCCAAAGGCGGCTGATTCCTTCACGTGGAGGAGCATCCTTAAGGCGCGTGATGTGATTCTTCCAGGGTGTCAATGGAGGATTGGTGATGGGGCAAGTGTTCGTTTCTTTCAGGATGTTTGGCTAGATGGTGAGATATGCAAGGCGGGACCACTCCCGTTATCCATCCCGGAGGAGGTGAGAGTCCACCATTTCATTGATGATGCTACCAGGGGCTGGGATAGGGATCGGGTGGTGGCTGCTGTAGGCGATGTTGGTTGGGAGACTGTTTGCAGGGTACCCCTTTTTGGTAATGCAGGAATAGATTCTCTTTTGGAAGCATGAACCAAATGGAAATTTTTCTATCAAGTCAGCTCATAGATGGTTGATGCGGGATAATGATGACCCTACACTTTCATGTTCCTACAAAGCTCTCTGGAGGATAAAAGTCCCGACGAAGGTCCGAATCTTCGGGTGGCGACTTCTTCGGAACGCTCTCCCAACAATGCAAAATCTTGCTCACCGGGGTATTCCTACCGAGGACTCTCTGTGTGCTTTCTGCATGAATGAGGTTGAGGACGCGGAGCACCTCTTTCTGAGATGTGCTCGTACGGCAAATGTGGCTAGGCATGCTACGTGGGCGTGCCCCCCGGAGGCTTCGGTGAAGGAAATCTTCTCAATCCTAGCCTCCAGGAACAGGATCGACGATCTGGCTTTCTTTGTTCTGCTATGTTGGCGTATATGGTTTTTGCGAAACAAGCTCAAGATGGAAGGCGCTCAACCATTTTTCGCTGACACAATTCAGTGGTGTCGGGATTTTATTTCGCAATTGCGAGGAGCTAATGACCTGGACCTGTGTGGTGTGATGGATTCACCTCTTGTCCCAAGATGGATTAAACCGCCTGATGGAGTTCTCAAAATGAATGTTGACGCTCGTTGCTTGTAGGAAAGGGTGGTCACAGGATTTACTGCGATTGTTAGGGACTCTCGGGGGTATTTTATTGCGGCAAAAGGCTGGAGCCGGAGGGGAGTGGAGGAACCACTACTATGGAAGCAAACGCCGTTCTATTGGCTACTAGGTGGGCTATTCATCTTAAGCTTAGACAGGTGCAGATCGAAACCGATTCCCTTCTTCTTTACACCCATCTATCAAATGATTGCCTTATCTCCTCCCCGGTGGGTCACATCATTTCGGAGATCAGAACATCTTTTGAGGCTAACCCGAATCTATCTATCCACCATGTGCTAAGTAGGGGTGTAAATAGGGTTGGGTTCAACCCGAGCCCGCATCAACCCGAACCGATTTTTACCATGGTTGGGTTGAGGTTTTGGAAATTTGATTTTTAAAAAATGGGTTCAACCCGACCCGATTTTAAAAATGGGTTGGGTTGGGTTAGGGGTCGGTCAACCCGACCCGACCCGATTTCATAAGATATGTATTTACATATATTTATGAGAGTGTATTTCATTCATATTGCTTAGATATTTAAATAAAATTGTGTTGAGTTTGGAAATTTGTTTGACTATTTGGTTGTCAAATGTTGTTTGAATTTATTTGGTTTGGAAATATATTTGGTTAATTAGTTGTGAAATTGTGTTTGGATTATTTGGTTATATTGCATCGTAAATAGGTTGTTTAGATATTTGCTCGCATTGGTGATTTAGAATAACATAACAGGTCAACTGAGAACTTAAGATGTTTGTAGCTTTGATTGGAAGCCAACTAAGAAGGTAAGTAAGACTATAATATTCATTTTTCTATTTTGCATAATTTACTGTAATAATTTTACTTGGCTTTCACTTTTTGACTTGCAGAAGACATCGATTGCTCAAAAATACAAAACAAAAAAACGAATCAATTACTAAACTTATCCTCCACTTTTGAGCTATGTAGAACTTTTATTGGTACTTATTGTTTTTATAATTATCATTATTTTTATTATTTTAGAAATTCAGGTGAACAAAACTTTAACTAGCATTGATAACATGTGTAATCTATTAGCCCGATTTCTAACCCGAACCGAACCGATTTGAGGTGGGTTGAAATAGGGTTGGGTTAAGATGTGAAAAGTAGGGTTGAAAGTAGGGTTGGGTTGTGATTTTACAAGGTGGGTTAGGGTTGTATTTGTGCCAACCCGAGTCAACCCGACCCGATTTACACCCCTAGTGCTAAGACAGGGGAATAGGGTTGCGCATGCTTTGGCTGATCTTGTTGCTGTGTCTAGTTTGGATTGTGTTTCTTGGTGGGGAAATCCCCCACAGTGTATTGAAGACAAAATATGTACAGACAATTTTTTGGCATTGAATTGCTCGGATTACTCCATCCCGAACCCGGTCACTTGATGGGGGGGTCGGGGTTGAGTAATTCTTTCATCAAAAAAAAAAAACATGTGTATAAATTTTACCAATTTTGAAAATTTGTAGATATCTTTTAGATTTTTGAAATTAATGGCATTATCATAATTTACGAAAATATCAAAAATGTTACTAATTTTAAAAATTTTAAAAATCTCCAAAGGTGGCAAAACTTAATACACATCTTAAATATACTTCGATTAATAATTATATAAAAAATTTCAAAAAAATATTAACAAACGAGTTAAATACACCGGAGTACACCGAAGTTAAATGCACCCGAATACACTAAATCAAAAAAAGAGAACAAAGTTTAGAAAAAAAGAATAATAAGTTCTACCTCTATAAAACCCACGTTACACATCGCATTTTTTTTCTTTTTTCTTTTTTTTCTTTTTTTTTTTGACTTCGATGATTCATAAAACATCTACTTCATCCATGTATTTAACATCCAAACTGTCTAAAATATCACTAAGTAGACAAATGTCGATACATTGTTACACACTAATGCATATGTAAATGGATTTTCTTAACTATTTTCATAATTTATAATAAATATATATTTTTAAGCAAATGTAGCCCCTGCAAATCGTTGGTTTAAATAAAAATTGATTTTTTAACTAAACAATTTATGTTAAATATAATGAATGAGTTTCCCATCTACCGTCAAAAAATATAATGAATGGAATGAGTTTCCTATCTGCCGTCAAGATGAGAAAAATGAATGAAGTTGCATAAAACTGCTTCTATCATAGAAGTTCTTTGTAACCTTAAACTACGAGATAATTGAAAGAAAAGATATCTTGAAGGCGACTTGACTCCCCCCCACCCCACCAAACAAAATAAATAAATTACTTCCTATTCCGAATATAATTTCTCATTTCCCAAGATGCAGCCACCTTTTCTCATCCAAATTGGATGCTCCTGAACAGGCTGGAAAAGACATGGATCCACTGACTGGAAGTGTAACAGAAGTATAAGGAAGAAGTAAAGAAAGAAATAGAGATATCTAATGGCAATCAACGGGCACCAAACATGAGTGATCTAACCTAAGGAAGTTTGCAAAGTTATCTGGAAAAGAAAAAACAGAAAAAAGACAAGAGCCAAAGCCACGAGATCAAAGAGTAAGGATCTTCTGATTCAAGGCATTTACAGAGGATTTGACCCAACGATTCTTGGGCCTCTTAGACCAAACCTTAGGCCCCAAGAAATCTGAGAAACCACTTAAGTCCCACCGCTACGAAAGAATGTCCAATGAAATTTAAGAAAGAAGTAATAAATGCATTTTCAACACCTTGTCATGAAATAAAATCATCCCAGAATTAAAATAAAATTTAAAAGAAAAAAGGAAAAAAAATAAAGAAACCTTTGGATATCCGCTAATTCCAAGCTATTCATTTCTCCTCCTTCCAATCCCTTGTCTTTCTGTATTTACACAATAACTGTAAATGGGGCAGGTCGGTCAGCATGCAATTGCTTGCAACACAGAGTACAAATCAGTTCACCATGATCTTTGGGCCCCTATACTTGTCTCCAACAACGAGGAAATCATCAGGTTTCTCAGTCTCTTCCAGCCATGCATACCCTCCTGCCTCGTCAGATCCCAATTCCATGTCCCCTGTACAGATAAATCAGTCATGTAAATGGCACAAGTAACAACTAAAACATAGAAACTTGACACCCTAGAAAGATGCAGGACAATGATCATGCTCAGTCTTCAGTTCTGAGCCTTTGTCAAAAGATAAACAACAAAATTTCCATTAATACTGGAGGATATAGAATAGCAGCAAAGAGCATTGGCAATTAAGTTGGTACATACCACTGCAATGAAGAGATTACACCTCAAAAATATTGAAACTAGGACAATTACAGCCTCTCATATGAATTCAAGAAAATTAGACATCAAATAAGAAAAAAAAAAATCACAGACAAATTCAAATATAAATATTGACAAATGAAGGTCCAATAAGATCCAAGAATGACGACTAGAATATGCCAACTGAATAGGTTGTACTACCATAAGTTTTGTACGAATCCTGATTTCAAAGGGTGAAAAACGGAGCAGACCTTCACATCCAAAGGAATTAATGGCAATGATTTTGATATCTCTTCCAGAGTGCAAAAACTAGTAGAAACCTATGGGCTAGTGGATCAAATAATAGCACTTTGAAAGTAAAGATCACTCAGCACCATACAGATTCCACATGCTGTTAAGCCTTAACCACAGAATGACCATGATGACCAAAGTTTAAAGATGGGTGAAACTCATACAATGTACACAGATGTATATTGATGTGAAAATATTCAAACCTTATTGGGTGTCCTGATCCACACGCCACATTCAATAAAATAAATAACTGAATGGAAAGTCTACGAATGCATATAACAGTTTAATGGTTGACAACAAAATAGCACATTGCATCCAGTCAGCATTTACATTGCTAAAAGGTTCATCTATGCATCACAAATATGAGTGGAACACATGACTAGAGTATTCAGGTGCAATCCGACAAAACAAAGCAACTTGGAAGTTGGAACTTAACCAATGGGAGGGCAGATGTTGGAATAGACAATAAGATAGACAAGTTTAACTTCTGAATCTATGTATCATGATGCTATTTAAATAAGCTGCTAGAATTCTCTGCCGAAGCAGTAAATTTTACATCAAATGAACAGTTGGCATTATATCAGCAGCCACACAAAATCCGTAAATCAGGGGCAGAATGAATTACAAAATCCACAACCAAAGATCTGCATGTTCAGCTTTCAGTTTATACTTTTCGAAGTGCTAGTTTTCAGTGGATGGATAGAATATATTTCATAGATTCCAAATCTTATACAAATATTAGCAAGCTGACCTTAGATACACAGATACACTCACAAAATACATCAAATCCACAAAATCAAATCAACAGAGCATAAGAACAAAGAAAGTGTGTCACATTTTCATGCAGTTTCTAGGTCAAAGTATCCAAGATGTTGAGCAAACAAGTATAACAACCAGGTTTCAGTTCTTTCCAATTCAGTAAGAATTGCTGTCACCACTCTACTTTCAATATCTTACAGTTCAAATGCCTAGGCCATAAGGTCGTAGGATAATGACACTATATATGCTGTTGTAACTTAGCTAAGTAACAACCCTGAGTATTTTATATTTTTAAATATTTTTCTTTATTTATTTTTAATGGGCCCAAGCGTATTTAGATCATATACCAAAATTTATCAAATTTAAATTCTCGCACTTATTTTTTTTAACAAATTTTCGAAAATTAAAAATTGTATCCTTTTTCATGTGCCTAAGAATGTGAAATAGGTGAAAATTTTTCATTTCTTAAACTTATAAAAAAATATATACGAAAATTTTTAAAATGATAAAATTTAGTATATTTAGTTTTCTGTACTTGGGCCCATATAAAAATGAAAAGAAAATATCAAAAAATATGAAACATATAAGGTTGCTACTTAGATAAAAATTGCAACCATACGCATAGTATCATTATCAAAAGTTGTATATCCATGTCCATTTCAAAATCCACAAGCACCAGAATAGCGTTGATAACTGAACCACGGTCCTGGCTTTTAAAATATCTGAATAATGAAATGGTAAGCACCTAGTATTCGTTGATAACTGAACCACGGTCCTGGCTTTTAAAATATCTGAATAATGAAATGGTAAGCACCTAGTATTCAACAATAGTGGCACATACATACAGACTAGAAACTGCAATGGAATGGACAATAACTATGTCAGGTGTCAGCAGTTCTGTGTATACTGAACTCCTTGCCCAGGTGGTATAAGATAAAGTGAACAAAGTGATCCCGGAGCACGAGTGAACCATGTCAACTTGAGGGAAAGAAAGAATCTAAGCCGACGTGGCTCAGGAGGAGGAAACAAGAGCCAGACTCCTCAGCAAGCTAACCAGCAAGAACCGAACAAGACATTCTCGGATGACGAGGTTTTGCCCATTCTCATTGAGTTGCTCACTGACCCTCCGACCATCAAGTTGCTGGAGCCGAAGCCGTTAACGAGTCGAGCCTTTGTTTTGTCTTTAGGGACCCCTTTGAATAAAAACCTAAATGATGATTGAGCTGGACTGACCTAACCCGATCTCCTATTTCTCCTTGACCGGACCCATTTCATTGACCGAAAAAAGCCTAGAACTCGTTCTTTTAGAAGTTTATCCTTCAATATCGAAAGCGGACTCCTCTAATCCTATAGTGTAACGCCCCAGGCCTAACAGTAAGGTATTGTCCGCTTTGGGCCTCGGCCGCACGGTTTTGGAGGCCGCCAAGTACCTTAGTGAGGCGCCTTTTGGGGAAGGACGGGATGCACGTGAACCCAGAGGGGCAAAACCGTGCGGGGCCGAGGCCCAAAGCGGACAATACCTTACTGTTAGGCCTGAGGCGTTGCAAATGGTATCAAAGCCGACTCCCGACCTCTGGCCGATGGTGTCCAGCGGGGACGCTGGAGCCCCAAGGAGGGATGAATGTGATATCCCACATCGGTTAGGATGAGGGGGGGAGCCTGGATTATAAGTGGAGGCCGTCAGGTACCTTAGTGAGGCGCCTTTTGGGGAAGGACGGGATGTGCGTGAACCCAGAGGGGCAAAACCGTGCGGGCCGAGGCCCAAAGCGGACAATACCTTACTGTTAGGCCTGGGGCGTCCCTTCTCGAGGCAGTTGACATAAGATGAAAGCGTTCAATTCAGCTCATTCCTCCGCCGCGCTTCACTGGTGGGTTACGGAGCAACCGAGGGATAGGAAAAGTCACATGTGTATGAAGGGAAATGAGGGGAGAAAGTTTCGCTATGGAACTGTCTTGAGCCGGCAAAAGCGCTTTGGGTGGCACAGCATGGGATGTGCCTTAGTTGAGTCTTCATGACGAGAAGAGAAAGTTCCTCACATCAATTAATTAGGCTAAATTCTATTTAGCAACTTGCAGGTCAAAAGTTGACCAACGGTCTCACTGAGTTTTGCTACCTGACAAGTGTCTACTGGGAAAGTGCCCTTTGGTCATAATGAAATGACCAAATTAGCACACATGATAAACACTGTTCAGACAGATTCCATCAACTGGATTCCCTAGCCCGTGAGTCAAGAAAGCATGGGCAGTTTAAAATCCAACAATAAGGTAGACTAGCGTAAGAAACTGTGGGCTAGCACATGTGATAAACACTCTTCAGACAGATGCGATTATATGGATTCCCAAGCCTGCAAGTCAAGAAAGCATGGGCTCACTAAAATCCAACAATCAGGTGGATTACTGTAAGAAACTGTGGGCTGGCTAAAAACCCTCCAGCTAGCAGTTATCAGCTAAAGAACTACTTGATTCTGGCACGACAGTGGGAACATGCTGATGCACCACAATATCATGCCTCAATAAAAGTTTTAGTGGTCCATAAAACTTGTTTTTTTAATGGCTCCCGGTTTGACACCCGGGACAAACTCATTATTTCCTAGGGTCGAACCTGGGATGCAGGCAACGGTGTGCCCAAGATGCATGCCACCTGCGCTGAAGCATGGATCCATAAAACTAAACCACCAGAAATAAATCTTTTGACTGTTAAAATCTTCATTTTTGGTTATTTAGTTTTGTAGTGTTAAACTATCTTTTTGGTAATTTAGTGTTGTGGCCCATGAAAACTTATATTAAGCCAAACACAAAATTCTAAATACAATAAACGGGTTGGATTTCATAAATGAAACAATTCAGACATTACAAGGGATTCCTTCGAAACTTCAAAGGAACCGATTCCCTGTGATCAGCGCTGCCTCCTAGATTACATTTGTTGAATATAAAAAAAATAAAGCATCTTCATGACACCAAGTTTATGTTGGTACGTTGACAGCACTATTAAAAAATGCCAATTGTTGCCTTAAAGAATGACATTCAGCTTTCTGTGTTGCACCCATGCATATAAAATAATCCTAGTAGGCTTATGGAAAGAACAAATTAAAAACTATCATGAATGCTGCTGTGCACTTTTTAGCTAGGGATGACATAATATGCTGTCAATTCACCATGCAGGAAGCCAATAGGACAAAAAACAAACCTGAAAAACTCATGTATGGAAGATCATTATAGTATGTGCAGTGTCGTCCTTCGGCATCTGAATAAGGGGGGCCAAGCACGTCCAACACTGCACATGACGTCACTGCCGTGAAACGATGCATATTGCCACCTGCCGCTGGGTACAATATAGAGGTATTGCATGGAGCAGTAAGGACATCATCTAACTTCAACTTTGCCAATCGGACCTCAGAAGGCTGGACTGTGGGGATTATTGAATCGTGCGACAGCAAAAATACATAGCAATGGAATAAAATTAATCCATAGAAATGCTCTCCTTCATCTAAAGACATGGAACCAAGAATATAAGAAGAAGAATATGCAATTGACAAGTTGAATATTTATTATGAACCTTTTTTTTTTTTGGAAAATGCTAACTAAATTACCTCAATTAATCATACACCTTTTAAGAACGATGACATCCTTATTTAAGGATCCAGCATTACAAGAGATGATTGGACCTTTGAAGTGTGAGGCGAAGAAATCGAGCTTAGAAAAGTCTCTTGGTTATGCATGGATGCATGTGCACTCACAAAACTCAAAGAAAGCTTACAGTGGGAGGGGTTGATGGTCTTCATGGCAGCAGAAATATCAGCCCAGTCATACGATTTGATGTGCATAGAGCCAAAAAGAAGCTTGCTGAATACTGTCATACCCGGATGATTATGAAGTGGAATGACACCTGACGGGGGCAAACAGAAGATGCCAATCTGCAGGAATACATGAAACTGTGATATCCACAAGAACAATGTATCAGATTGTATCATGCTGGATATACATACTGCTACATACAGAGAATTTGTCGCATTCATATAAATGTAGGTATGTTATTGGTGGGGATCCTTCAGCTTCAATGGTACTGCAATGCAGCATTTCCTGGTTCACTGGATTTGTTGGAGTGGATCCTTGAGTGCTGCTGGCCCAGAAATACGGCATGTCCTGATGCAATCCGACATCTCCTGGAGTCATGCTATCTGCATGAGACAAGTAATAACCATAAGCACTAGCAAAAACAAACAAAGAAAGGGAAAGAAAAAAAAGGAGACATCCTTGTTGCCATAAATATGTGATATAATAAATGATAGTCCAGTTTGCAACTATCATCACATTGATACGGACATGAAAGAAAATAAGTCGCATGCATGCAAACACAATTATAAGATTCTGTCAAAAAGGAAAAAGCAGATACATGACTCTAGATGAAAATTGCCATCAAAATGACAAGCGGAACATTCAAGGTATTCTAACTTTTTCTTTTCTTTTCTTTCTTTTTTTTTTTTTTTTTTTTTTTTTTTTTTTGATGAAAAAGGCAGCCTGGTGCATTATGCTCTGGCTATTCGTGGAGTCAAGGGTAGGGCCGAACCACTTTTAAAGTATTCTAGTTATGATGTGGAATGATGCTCGATGTTATCTACATGCATATGGCCTAGAATCACAACACTATTATCCACCAATTCACATCAGACCTTAGCATGTTTTTAGCTCACCAAATATTACAATTAATTGAACACATTTAACTATGGTAATGATTCAATACAACTGTTTTACTCTAATTTATATTTTCCCAAAGCTATACCATTTATCATGTTTATCCTTGTAAATTTTATTTATGATTCCAAAAATCACATGAACTGAAAACTTTTATATACCATACACATAGTATACATTTTTCAAAGATTCCAATGGTTATACATTTGCTCTCAAAATATGCTCTTTTTTTTTTTTGGAAAAATTTAAGTTTCCCATGAAATTATTTTTGGTAGCATGATAAAACAAGATGTGTCAAACAAAAGAAAAGGATTAGATTTGAAAAACAAAAACAAAAACAAGGGTGGCTGCATGGAGGCTCCATGCAGGCTTTGGCTGTATATTGAATCATCACTCAGCAAATATTCCTAAAATAATATGACCCAGGAAGTGATAAGTTGATTGGGCAAACATTGAAAAAAAAATATATCATTAGAGAAGGAAAAATAATGAGGAAAAATAATGCTTTCCCTGAGTTAGCTTAGCCAGTAAAGAGGCATACAGTTGCATTTTGTATAAGGTTTAACTCTACGATGAGAGAGAAAGGAAAAAGACAACAACGGATAAAAGAATCAAATGGTACTTCACCATCCCAATAGAATGATTGATACAATTTTAAAAAGGTAAACTACATTCAATGGCATGCCAAAGCAATATCCTATTTGAGGTGGATACCACTAACAATGTAGAAAACAAGAATAAGAGTAATAAAAAATGGAATATTCACTGCATGAGGCTCCTGCCAATACAAGGGCTACAAATAACATGCATACATGAACGTGTGATGTTTACGTAGAACTTCAGCAACTCTCGTGATCATATTGGAAGAGTACATGGGTGCATATGTCAACAGTTACGAAACAAAGAACAGATAGTAATCGAATGTGCATGTGTATATGAATACACATAATGCTCTTTGAGATATATTTATGTTGCTGACATCAAACAGCTGGAATAAAAATTGTCTGATGGCATGATACATGCTTGCATACTCTTGCATTGCCATACAGGACAAGAAGCTGCTCAGATACTTATGCATCACCCCAAATACAATGAATGTCCCACGATCAAGGATTCCCGAACAGATAAACCACCAATGCAAGCCAAAAAAGCCAAGACAATAGCGTACATTTTTCTTTATCCGGAAAAGATGAGAACTAGGAGACATTTTACAACATAACAAAGGTATCCACAATTTACTGACATTTATCTTCAATATGAAACATCATAGATGTTACTCTCCTCCATCGTGACATTGAAATGTTGCATGCTTATAAAGAACACGATCAATACTTCAGATCAATGGTGAGTTTTACCAATTTTATTTTTCAAAATCTAACAGATTCTCTCAGTAAGAGAAGCCATATATCTGCAAACCTTGACATCCAACTCGCCATGCATTGAACATTGTTTCTAATTTGGCCCAATATTTCCCTTCTTTCTTCTTCTTTTTTTGATTCCTTAATGCATTTCATTTATTGATTGCCTCAAAATAATTACAAGACAAATGCAACCAATGCATTGTACTGATCTTGGAGTCTATTAAAATCCTCGCCAGAATTCATGCACCTCAAAAACTAGGCAAGTAAACATAGCAATTTAAAAAAAAAAAAAAAATTAAAAAAAATCTAAGTTCACTTAGAAGAGCAATACCCAGTTAAAGAAATCAAGCAAAGAACATATTACGTGAGAGTAAACAGAAAATGATATTCTTTGAAGAGAACAATAATTACATCAACGAGAATTTAAATTTCAACACAAGCATGCGCACGTCCAATCCTCCTCCTACCTTCAGCTTGCTCCAACCAAATTCTCGATGACAGAAGCACTTGCACGCAGAAATTCAGGCACAAGCAAATCAGAAAAAATCATTCAAAGCACGGATTGAAAAGCGTACCTAGAACGGAGCATAGCCGTTGGACGTCGTCGGGGGAGGGAACAGCAGTCCCAGCGTGAGCGAACACCTCCTTGCACGTCTCGTACAGCTTCTGGACGACAGCAGCCGGCATGGATTTCCGGTGCCGCCTCCGGTTCTTCCTCGCCCTGCTCTTCTCCGGCAATTCGCAAAATTGCCGCCCCGTTCTCTTGATCAATCCCGTTTCAATCCTCATCCAGGCCAGAAACAAAGCAACCAAAGCAACCCCAAGAAAAATGGGAGTTCTAGAACACTTCCCAACTCGTCGATATGATCTTTCAGTTCCCGTACTGGGTCTATCCGGACTCCAGAGGGTGAGAAAGATGTGATCTTTTTTAAATAATATTATATGCTGCTTTCGATGGAGTGATGATGGGGATTTGGGGTTTAAATGCAGAGACTGAGAGGATGACTGTGTTGTGTTTGTAAGGAGAAAAGAAAACCAGGGGCCATGAAATGCCAGATAGACTAGCGAGGAGAAAAAGTGGCCGGTTTTTTCCTATGGGCTGCAATTCCAAACAGCGGATTCGAGTTTTTATTATTTTATGCATTCTTCCCATTTTGCCCTTTTCAAGTCCCTATCTCTTCCAACCACGGCTACAAACATGGATTGCGACTCAACGCTCGCGCGAACTCAATGCTTGTGCAAGCTGTGCCTTTTTTTAATATATATATATACAGTTATTGCGGTGCAGTTATGTACATTTGACTAAAAATGAGCTCCATATATATTAAAATATAATAAAATTTTATACAATCATTGATTCATATATAAATTTTATAGAAAATTGTTTATATGTTGAAAAAATCACTTTAAAGTTGTTATTTACATTAAACTATTTTATTACGTTGAATTTATACTATTTTCAAATGAGATCCATGCACATATTTGATTGAGATGAAAATATATATGATAATAGAATACATTATTCTAAATACTGCGTTAAAAATCATTTCAATATGAGTCTTTAGTGGGTTATACCTTCTAAAAAATAAAAAATCTTCATGAGTAAATTATAACAAAACACATAGATATATTTAAGTATGCATTAAAATGTTATAATAATTTATAAAATGTACATATACGATTGATGTTTTAGGCGATTTAGATATTGAATTAACTGCTTTAAATTAGTATATAAATAAAATAAATTTATTACACTAATTTTGTATTATTCTAGATATGGGTTATGCATATATTTGATTTTTATGAAACTTAATATTCTTGTTAGATAAATTATTCCAAATATAATGAATTTTTATTTTATCGTCAAATAGGATCTAGGGGTCAAAGTATTCGAATGTGTCCCAGGCAGTGAACTTTTTTAATTTTTACAAACATGAGAGCTTTATCTAGATTTTCCATCATGTTAAATTTATTGATTTTTTTAATTTATTTAGTATCTTATTTCGAGTTTTGAAAATTTAAAAATAGCATGAATGCATTTACAAGTATAGAATGTCTAAGGAGTTTCGCACCTTTATGAAAAGAATTAAATATATGGAGATATGATCAGTAATTTTAAAAACACCATAACTTATAGTATAATTTTCTTAAAATGAGACTTATATTCACTTAAGTATATTAATATTTTCTACAATTATTTATCCACAAGTGTATTTGGGAAATGATAAAATTTTTCAATGAAAATTTTTAGATGTATCAAGTTTTTGAAATAAGATAAAATGAGGTGATATAATAGATGTAATGATGAGGAGAAAAAGATTAAAATTAAAATAGATAAATTAGTCGTACATTTAATTATGTTGAAATAATTAAAAATTAGAGTAGTCATGTGGAAAAATATGAATAAATAATTAAAAATAGAGTAATTGTGAAAAGTGAAAAGATTGAGAATGAAAAGTTTTTTGTGTAAACAAACATACATCGTATATAATTTATGTTTAAATAATTTATATGTTAAAAAAACTTCAAAATCATTATTTATATCAGACGATTTTATAACATTGATTTGTATTATTTTCATATGAGCCTTATATATATCCAATTTAGATAAAAATTAGTATGACCATAAAATAAATAATTTTGCAATCAATAATTTTGTCCTTTTGGGCTCATCTCAAAAGGTGTCTTGACCATTTAAGTAGTACCTCTACTTATAGTCCAAGTTTTCTCCTTCATCTTAACCAATGTGGGATATTACATTCACCTCTCTTGGGGCTCCAGCGTCCGATGAGTTTCCGCGCAGTTTGTCCTTCTTGGCTCATTCCAAAAGGCACATTGACCATTTAATCAGAACCTCAACTTATAGCTCAAGTTTTCTACTTCGTCCTAACCAATGTAGGATATTACAAGATCTTAAGTGTCTTATATGTATAATTATATATCACCACCAACCGCCCATAGGCCACAACAAATACGGGTTTGGAGAGAGGTTGGTGGAGGATGTGGAGCTGGCTATTGGAGATCGTTTGAAGATACTTATACCCGTAACTGATTATGTCGTTTTTTTTTTTTTTTTTTGATGGGTATATAATTACATGTATCTCAACACATATTATACTCGAAGATCTGAGACATTCTTACAAATCTGGGAACACATAACGTCCCAAAGAAATCTGGAAGACACAGCTTCCAACAGCCACCTAGGAGACCACCTGCTCCCACACTTTTCACCCGGGAGACCACCTTGCTCCCACACTCTCCACCCGGGAGACCACGCTCCCACGCCTATCCGGGGATTCGATCCCCCGCCAGCCGCAGCTACGGCTGTCTGCGCCGCAGTGTCGTTTTGAATTCAAGAGATATTGGTCAGATTTCAGGGATTTTTATATTGGTGGATACCGGAGAAAGGATATGCATTTCCTAACGAATACTCTGCTAAATCAATAAATGCCTTAAAGTATTTTGTGAATTATGACATAGTAGATGTATAAAGAAGGTAACATATTAAAAGGATCATGATCTAATGCAACCCTTTTGCCTATGCACTCTTTTGCTTTTTTAAGATCTAAACTATCATTTGTTTATGATGCCAAAAAATCGCACACATGAAAAACTTTTTATTATATATTTAATTTTTAATTTTAATTTCACTGATATTTGAACTGGACCTCTAGTTCAGAATACCTTATATATACCCACATCAACTACTTATGCATTGAAGCGATGATAAATTTGTTAAAATTTTAATCGAAGTGATCTTTGACATCATAAAATAGATGCCTATTAATAAAAATCATGAATGAGTCCCAGCTTTTTAATGAAAATAATGTAGAAAAAATAAATACGAAAAATGAAAAAAAGCTAGTGGGATGTGGTGCGATCAGGCCTAATGATTATGAGTAAAAAGGAAGAAAAAAAACATAGATAGTAGACGGTGTAATTGTATAAAAAAATGTGATTAAATGAGTGAGACATAAATAATATGATAGAAATAGAATAGTTTTGTGTGAACATGTTAAATCACGTTAAATACGTGCAAAAGGATGCAAGTGAAAACTAAATTTCTTCTCTATTTTAACATCATGGCTGAAGGTATATGAGAAAACAATTAATATGTGCTTCATTTAAGCAATTTCATGTAATCTTTTTCAAGTTTAAGATCTTAACATTTGATGGAAAATAAAATCTATTCATTATATTTAACATGATTTGTTTAGCTCAGAAACCAAATTTCATCCAAATCAAATACATGTAGAGGTCGCACTATTACAAAATATATATTCAAATATAAATTATAAAAATTATTTATTTCTATTTACACGATATTAGAATGTAATAATATTTTATATAATTATTTATCCATATATTAGTGATATTTGAGATGGTTTAGATGTTAAATATACAATTTTAAGTATTGATATTTAGTATTAAACTGTTTTTTATGTTATTTTACACGTTTTTAAATGGAGCCCAGTCACAGGAATATTAGAAAAATGAGAGAATTCAATATAAATGATGTTAAATAAAACAACTAAAATCTCATAAAAAGACAAAACAACTAAAATGAATTTTTCATGAGACATTAAGATATTAAAAATGAAAGTAGTTACATATAGAAGTGGTTTCATAAAAGCAAAACCTATTAATTATATATACGATGATGAGAAAAACAAGAATAATTTGGAAATATACTCATCTAGTCGGACTATAATTGCAAATATACTCATATAGATTTTTAAAAATTATAAATAACTCCATATAGTTGGACTATAATTGTAAATATACTCACGTTATTATAGTGTCATTACTTTACCGTCGCAGCTTGGGTATATTTGCATATTGCAAACTATGTTAGTATATTTGCAATTTTAAAAATTAAGTGAGTATATTTAGTTTTTGCAAATATACTCATGCAATTTGCATATATTTGCAAATATACCCATGTTGTAACGATGAAACAATGACGTCATAATAACGTAGATATATTTACAATTATAGTCAAACTAAGTAGGTGTATTTACAAATTATTCAAAAAATAAGGTAGTTGGAAATGTTATTAATGGTACAGTACTATAATGCATGTCAATCAATCTTTCTTTTTTTTTTTCGGTCAGAACAAGTCAATCAATCTTAGAAGACATGAACAAGCAGCTGATAATAGTATAAATATAACCCAGCGAGATAAGGCTGAACAAGCAAAGAATGCATGTCAGATGCTATCACTACAGGGGGAACTAACATTTTATGATGTACTTCTTGACGATGTTTAACATTTTTTCTCTTGTCAAAAAAGCTGAAACGAATTTTTTATGGAACATTAAGATATTAAAAATAAAAGTGGTTACATGGAAGAGCAGTTTTATAAAAGTAAAACTCATTAATTATGTCTACAATGACGAGAAAAATAAAGTAGTTGATGTTATAAATGGTGTAGTATTATCATGCATGTCAAACAATCTTAGAAGACATGAATAAGCAGCTGATAACAGTATAAATAAATAAATATACCCCAGCGAAAGTAAGGCTGAACAATCGAAGAATGCGTGTATGTCAGATGTTATCACTACAGGGGGAAATGATATACTTTTGACGATGTTTAACTTTTTTGGTCACGAAAAGCTTTATTTAGTGAAATTAATAATTGTGTTGTTTCAGTGATAAAAATTGTAAGTAAAAGTATAACTTTTAGCGACAAAGGCAAAAAGTATCATGAATGCCTTTTTGTGATGAACTTACAATGACATAATATAGTGACATAATAATATAAATTAATAAAAAATTTGAGCCGCTAAATATCTTTTTTTAGTATATATGCTTATCTTAATTTTTCTCTTTCTAGAAGATGGGTGGACGTCAAACGGCGGCAAAAAAAATAATTATTCGAGAATGGATGGAAAATGGTACCAAAGGACCTCCAGGTTAATGCTTCGGTAGTGCATGATGTTTCAAAGTAAATTGGTACTTTTTTGGGGTTTAAGCTTAAGTTTAATGGTTACATACTTCAGTCTCATCATTATATTCAATACTATTTATTTAACAAAAATAAAAAAATCATTTCAATCAAAATCCTTTAAGTAGTAGCCTGCATAGTTTAAAACATGTATATAATGGGCTCCGCTTAAGTAGTCCTACGTAACCCGCCTCAATTTTTTAGATTTTGATATTTGATGAAAAATCTAATCCATTCATTATATTTAACATGATTTATTTAGTTAAAAGACCAAATTTCATCCAAATCCAATATGCGAAGAGGCCATATTTGCTCAAAAATAAGTACATTTATGTATAAATTAGGAAAAATACTTAGATCCATTCACATATATATTAGAATGTAACAATACTTTATAAAATCATTTATCCACATATTTATGATATTTTAGATGATTTAGATGTTGAAAAAATTATTTTAAAGTTGATCGTATTAAACCATTTTATTATGTTGATTTTACGTATTTATAAATGGAACCCATATGCAGTGAAATTTAAAAAATAAAAAGATTTTCAAGATACTATAAATGATACTAAATATAACGGATGGAGTGGATTTTTCATTAACTATCAAAATTTTAAAAATAGAGGGGTACAAATTTTGAAATTTACTTGAATCAATTTGTTTAAGTCTTGAAATATTATAAAATTACACGTAATCATTATTTTAGATGGAATAAGCATCAAATGGATTAATTGTATTTCTAAGAAAAAACAATTTTGATGGATTTAGATTAACTTTGATATGATTTTTAATTTTGTGGCTAATGTGAATCTTTGATTCAATTACGACAAGAAAGTTAACGTTTTAAAAATTACAACAAGATTCCTGCAAATATTAATTAACTTTTTATTGCAAAAGAAATTAACTATTGGCATCATCATTAACTATTATTGATCCCTCTTGTGAAAATTACCCTTTTAGTAATAATACTAACTAAAAAGTACAACTTAAAATTTTTTTAAAAAATAAATATCGCGCAAACATCTTGTGGGTAGTTTACTGTGGCTGACGCACCAATACCTACAGTACGCATTTAAAAATCATATAATATATTGAATGCGGTTATATACATCATGATGCATTTCAGGCTACAATACAATATTTTTTTATTTTTATAATTAGTTGTTTTTTCTTTTTCTTTGAAACTATGTTTTCTTAAGTGTATTTAATTTGTATAACATTTTGTCATTTTACAATACTTTTACTATTTATTTCTTATTTTTAAAAATTCAGTTTTTTATGTTGTGAAAAATGACTTAAATGCCCCTGTAATTGATGATTTTTTAAAAGTAAAAAAGAAATACATGAAAGCATTATAAAATAGCAAAACTTGGTATCTGAATTAAATACACTTAAGAAAATAGGAGTCTAATTATATACAATATGATGTATTTTAAGTTAAAATACAATATTAATTTATTTTTATAACTAGTTACATTTTTAGTTTTTCTTCATAAACGTATTTTTCTAAGTGTATTAAATCTATATATAAAGTTTATTTTACAATGCTTTTACATATTTATTTTTGATTTTTTAAGAATTAAGTTTTTGAAAAGGTGAAAAATGACTTAAATTCCCCTAAATTATTTTTTTAAAAAAATAAAAAATAAAAATATTAAAAATGACAAAACTTGATATATGGATTAAACACAATTAGGAAAACGGGTTATTTTCAAATACACCCAATTGAACTTAGATCAATGCACCCAAATGTATTTAACCTACTTTTAGTTTTTTGACATTTTTTCATAAAACTATTAATCTAAGTGTATTCAACATGTATATCACTTTTTACCATTTTTAGAGATTTTTAAATTTTTATTTTTAAAAATCAATAGTGTTTTTAGTAACTTACAATTACTAATCTAAGTAGATTTAATTAATATATGAAGTTTTACCATTTTTATAAATAAGTAATGATTCAATACTTACCAAAAGTATTGCTTTTATATTTACTTTTGGTTTCTAAATTTAAAGTATTTTTAAAAATATCTAAACTATTTATATCTTTGATAATATGATAAAGCAAGATGTGTTTACATGATAAATGGTTTATATTTTTAAAAATTATTTTCAAATTAAAAAATAAGAATAATCATAGCTTCTCTATTTATGGTAAGTATTTTTTTATTGGTGTATTTTACATTACATCTCAATTTTTTATATATCACAATCAAGCTTAAGACATTCTTCTAATTATCAAGAGAGAGACCACATGACTCTCATCATAGGACAAAATTTGATCCCATATCTCCACAAGGCATGCCGTCATTGCCTACTACTCAAGCAATGCTTAGACAATACTTATGGTAAGTATTAGATTATTATCTTATATAAAACTTGATCGAATTTATGTGTAACTCATGTAATAATGAGTAAAAAGATTCAAATATGTCAACATTTGGATGATTAGGAGATTAACACGTGTACTAGGTTGACTAAAAAAAGACATGAATACCTTCAAAACTCTTTGAAATTGTTTGTTCATATTGTTATATATGATATGTATATAAGGCCACATTTTGTTAGAGTAAACACAGTGGTTTTTCTGCTATAATCTTTTAGTTTAATTTTTTTGTAAAAAACTCAAAACATTTATCATGTTCATCTATGACATTTATTATGATTTCAAAAATTAAATCATGCCACCAAAGTGTTGCCCTTGAATGTGTGGCACAGATCAACGTCGATTCCCACTAGTAGGTATGTGTAGGTTTACAAATTCTCACAATTACATGTGGGTAATTTTACAGATTTCCCTTGAATGTGGGATGTTGATAAAAAAAAATTTCATGGATGATGTGAGAGTTGTGAATATGCATTATTATAATATCAGTTATCCTACTGTATAAATACCAATAAAAAATTAGCTCTATTGTAAAACTTTATATGCTATATATTTTAAAAAAATTTAATAATTATATATTCGCCGTCGGAAAATTCTATCTTTTAGAAGATATAAGTTTTCAATAAAAACTATTTTCAGTAACACGACACAAGAAGATATGTTAGAGAGGAAAAAATAATTTAGATTTAAAAATATTATTTTTAAAATTAAAAAGATTCAAGGGTACGCTTGAAGCCTAAAAGCTTTCCATAAGCACTGAACCATCCCGTGTATAAATACTGTATAGTATATAATTGACAAATTTGTTAAAGGGATATGCATGCTAAGCTGATTTTTTGGCCCCACCTGTCTATGCCATCGTCGTGCGCATGAGCACGGGCGCCAGAAACACGGAATAATTAAAAGCCACGTGTTTGAAGGACAGCAGGAAATGAAACATGTACTGTCCCCCCAGCGAGGGCTCAATTTTTCGTTGAAAATGCATGCATGCATGCCACCTTTTCATCAAAACAAGCCCAGCAGCATGCCTTGTCTCCAAGTGTTTGTTTCCTATGTATATACACACATATATATATAAGAAAAGGCTGCTTCATAATTAATTATATTTTTTTGGGAAAACAACATAGATACATCATAAGGATCTATTTGGAAAGAGAAAAAAAAATGATAATCGAAGAAGTTTTTAAAAAGTGAGGAAAAGATATTCTCTAAATATATATGATCGGAATAATTATAAGGCATAAAGAGAATAAAACTAGAATAAATAAGATAATTATATTAAAAGATGTGAAAATGATTGAAATACAAAGAAATAATAAATTAGATATTAGGTAATTTAGATACACTAAAAGAAAATTTAGTATATATGACATATTTTTTGCAGCCAAAATATATTTTAATTTAGCAATGTTCCATCAAAACTAGCCAGATGCTATGCTAATTGTAGTAAAAAGTTTTATTATTATTTGCAGCCCAATTTTAATGATTATTGTAAACGTATCTTTGGTTGCATTCGATATAAAAATGACCATAATTAATTAATTAATTGTAGTCAAAATATATAACCAAATATGTATTAGGGCCAAAGCAGAGCCCTGCAACCCCACAATTTTAAAGCATTACTAATTAATTTAAAATTTAACTCATTCATTGTATTTAACATCATTTATTTATATAGAAAATTAAATTTTATTCAAATGGAATATATTCATAGGCCACATTTGCTTTAAAATGTAAATATTTATATGCAAATTAAGAAAAATATTCAAATCTATTCGCACATATATATATATATTAGAATGTAACAATACTTTATGTAATCATTTATCTAAATAGTAATGGTATTCTTGAAAGTTTAGATGTTAAAATACTACATAAAATTGATATTTAGTATTAAATTATTTTATTACGTTGATTTTATACATTTATAGATAGGCTTATATACCGTGATATTAAACAAACGAAAGAATTTCTATAATAATATAAATGATGTTAAATACAATAGATAGAGTGGATTTTCCATCAATCATCTATATTTAAAAATTGAAAAAAATTACATAGAAGAGAAATTTCAAACAAGCAAGCCCGTGTATATTATATATAGCCAAAAAAATTAGCTACATTAAATAAAATTTGTGGAGTGATGAAAAATCATATCAAAAGCTATTCCTACAAAAGAGTAGAAAGTTTTTTTACAGCGTAACAAGACCCGGATCAGGAAAAAAGATAAAAGTAAGATGACAGTAACAACCATTAGCTTTGCAATAGCAGGAATATTTGTATTTGCTCCTTTTTTTTGCAATTTGGTAACTTTTACAGTTCTACTCATACATATCTGTTGATTTTGCAAATACACGCCCACCCATCTATTGTTGCTCTTGACCATTTGCCGGTCAAGCTTTAACTTCTCTAAAAACGGTGCACTAGGGCACATAACTTCCTTAAGAAAATAACATCATTCTTCGTGTAAAATTGTCGTCCCTCACCAGAGGTCAGATCGGCCCGTTATGGACGGTATGGGGTGTTGTTGCAAACCAAGACAGTAAATGAGATCGGTTTGCAAAAATCAATAGCTATAAGACAAAATTTGAAAAGTTACAATAAGATTGGGAGGCGAATGCAAATAGGCCTACCGATGTGGATAAATTCAAGTTACAACCTATTCGGCACGCAGGTTTTTTTTTTTTTTTTTTTAATTACATATATAGCCATGGGCAACTTGGGGGAATCTGACGCGAAAATCAAAAGAACCGAAGATTCTTGCAGCTGGCGACCTGTCCGCCTGCTGCCCGAGTGCCCGGTTTGTGGGTAATGATCCAATGCCTATGGTTTACGCTTCTATTTTTTTTATTTTTATTTTCAATTTTACGTGAGCTTATATAATCTTTATATGTATACTAAAATTTATCATTTATAGATTTTTGTACAATTTTTTATAGTTTCAAAAATCAATACTTTCATTTAAACTATTAATTTTTGAAATTATGGAAAAAGTATATATATAAAAATTCAAAAATGATAGAATTTTATATATTAACTAAATACGTATGATATCACATGAAAATGAAAATAGAAAAAATAAAAATAAAAACCTCAAACCATACATAATATGTATAAAGGTTTTATTATATACGCATGTGTTGGATCATTACGCTCTGTTATATACCGGATACTTAAGTTTGCAAATTTTGATTTTCCTAATCCACAAGTTTCATATTTGCAATAGATGGTTTCAACTTACGAATTTTGCAATGGTGGTTTCTAAAGTTAGCTTATAACATGAGAAGAGATAAATATCCTCTTGAAAATTTATTAAAATTTAAAATATTCTTTTCTATTTCAAGAAATCTAATTAAAAAATATTTTACAAAGAAATTCAACCAAACAATATTATTCATGTAGGCTTAGCTTTTCACTCCTTTGATATCTTAATTACTTAGCTACTATAAATTTTTGGGTGTTATCTATGCTGTCAATCATTCTTTCTCTCTCTCTCTCTCCTTTTTTTTTTTTTTTTTTTTTTTTTTAAAGTTATAAAACTATCCTATTTATTCAATTCTTATTTTCAAACGCAAGTGGCATTTTCCCAACCCTTTTCTATGTTCAATTTGCCCCCAGGCCGGGCTAATTTCTGTTGGCTTCGTCTACCATCTTTCCTCCTCCCCTCAACTCGATCAACATGGCCAAAACAAGGTGCTTACATACAATATAACTTGTTGGAAATAATTTTAAAAGAGTGGTTGGCAGCGGCTGTTTGTTTTTAGCTTTCCAGGCATGCATGTGTACTTCCAACGACGAAAAGGGATAAACCTGAATGGGCAGCCAGCAGCTAGTTTCCATCGGCTGTAAATAACGAGGACTTTGTCACAATTAATGACTTGGACTAATTCATGCACGTTATTAATTTACTGTGTTTGGACAAAAACGTTTTCTTGTTAGGGTAATTTAACTTAGATATCAATGTCTTAATTTGTGGTAACCTCTTCAACACGGCAAGTCTGACACAGACTGATGAAAGGAGAAACATATATATGTTAGGAACAATTGTCATTCTAACCTATTATATGCTATACAAAATTACCAGACCTTGTTCGCATAATTGTTTAATTAGCCTAAGTTTAGTTGACACACAACAATAAAGTAAACCCTAAGACCTAAAGTGATTGATGACTAAGAGCAACCAAAAGCCTCCTAAGCAAGTTGTCAATATCGTAAAAGATTGTAGAATGGACCATAGAAACCTCTTGTGCTAAAGAAATGTGGTGGATTGCAATTACATCTTGCTCTTATAATATCTTTAATTATACAAAGGTGTTCAGCCAACTGGGCATATCTTGGTTGGCACTAGCTCTTGACATGCATGTCATTGGTCATGAGATTGAGCCTTATGTGAGAGCTTTATCTTCCGTGAGTAGGAGTCGTTCTCTCTTTCCTTTTTTCGTTGATTGTAGAAAGACTATAAGGATGTAGGCTGAATTTGTAATATGAAATAAGATGAGATATATGGATTCTGGGACTTGATGTGTTCTCTTCCGAAGTCAGCAAAAACGGAGAGATCCATTCACAATGCCAAATATGCTTACTTGAGTTCTAGTTTTCTCCTACTAATTGAATTGATGTTGTTTTCTATGTTGACTTAAGGGCCAAGTGCATCTGCAAAAAGGTTCCCTTGACGGAGTCCTTACTAATCTCTAAGAGTCCGGTATGCCCACAGTAGTAAACCTCATCATCGATAATTAAATTCTTCGAACCAAGTGATAATTTTCTGCATATGAATTAAATGTGAGATTCAAATATATAATAATTTATCCACTTAATTATAACTTCTCTTGCACCACGGAACCTTTTGTAATTTCATGCAAAATCATATCTTTACTTAAATTCAAACGAAACACTAGCTTAACTACTACTTGTTTAGACCAAATATAAATATTATTTTAATTGAAATTTTATATTGGCCAAAATTTTCTACAAACGATTTTCAAACGTCTGGTACTTTGAATTGAATCATGACCTGCAAATGGTATATTATATTATTTTAATTGGTATTATAATCAAGCTCCTAGACATTCTTACAAATATTTAATCAATAATCTAATTTTTCTAATATAATTCTTAAAATATCCACTTGGTAGATGCTCCCACAGAAACTTGAGAAGAAGAAACACCGCTGCTAAAATTCTTACAGAATATGGTTGTCATGCTTCTTCGAAGTAATGACGCCCATGCAACTGGGGCTTGTCAGTGGTGCAAAGGCATAGATTTGTATCTTCTTTATCTCATTATTTTAATGGAGGTGTATTTGGTTAGGCTTAAAAAAATATCAACGAAAATGTTTCAATAAAAGACTTTTTTACTCTTCATAATTACTTTATTTTTTAATTATTTTTTCATATTTTTCTATACAAATTACTTTATTTTTCAATTATTTCCGCACAACTACCCATATAACTAGCATATTTGTCTTAACTTTATTCTTTTTATATCTCATCATTATCCCTATTATATTACATTATTTTCTATTAATTTAACAACTTTTACCCCAAAAACTTCTCATCAAAAAATTTTACCCTTAACAAATGCACCCGCAATCCCGCATTATGCAAACTCCCGGAAATGAAGTCAACCTTGAAGAGCTAGCGAAGCAGATAAAGGTGGTTTCCCCCCCTACTGTTATCATTGAGCCCCGGAAAACTTCCTTGTTCTATGAAACAGAAACATTTTTTTTCGCTCCTTCCCCTCATGATGTCGCTTTCAAAGCGTATGAGTAACCCATCCTTCCTTTTCTCTTTGTTTTGTCTTGGTTCTGTGGGCTGAAACAGGAGCATAGTTCAATGCTGCCAACACCACACATTTGTATGAGTCTTGTCGCCCCACTCTGCCCACTTGGATGACTAATGCTTCGTTTGGCACCACATCCATCTCATAGAAACTAACGAACGTAATTCTCGTTTATGAATATGAGAGTCTGATTCATTTATAGCTTCCCATAAATGTGAAAGTACGAATTACTTTCTTCTTCTTTTTGTTCTGCAAATGTAAATACGTTGAATTGCCAAGCCGACCTTCTCTTCTCGACGCGACATGATGTTTGTAGGCTGTTGCTAGAACCGGGCGAGAGCAGCCAGTCTGACCAGAACCGGATCCGGGGGTCTGAACTCTGAAGTGGTTTATGTGGGCGATTGGCGAAACTACGATCGGAGAGGTTGGACGGTTTGAGTGCTTTAGACAATGAAAACACGAGGCTGTAAAAGGACGAGATGGAAATTTTCATTTTTCAAAAATACTCTTACAAATAATATTTTACTTTTTTCATTATCCGTATAATTTTGCGTAATTCTCATATAACTTTTTCTATTTCCAACACATAATCACGTTTTTTTCCTCCTATATTCTCATTCCATCAAAAAGTTGTAAGCGGGTACATCTGTATGAAAAGATTGTTTGAAAGTGCAAAAATGTTATCATTGATGCCATTGTAGCATCACAATTATATAATGTTGACATCATGATTTAATTAATCGTAGTTGAACCGGTTGGAACCAAAGATAACTGTTAAATAATTTAATCACCGGTTCAGTTTCACGAAATATGTTCGAAGCAATGTAATAGAAACCAGATTTGACAAGACGATGCTGTCTACAATTTGTGTTTGGCTAGTTTACTAATTATGATAATCGGTGCATATTTCAAGTAAAATTAAAGGTTAAAAAATTATTTTTGAGGTACAACTTTTTTAATGCTAAATCATTGATAATTATTTAATAAATAAGTAAGTATTTACTGCAGTAGTAATTTTAAGTGTAAAGCAGTTTGATTAGTGGTTAAACTGTTCGGACCAAATCAGTCGATTCATTGGTTTGATTACGGGTTAGGTTTTAAAAACTACATAACAATCCTCTTCTCTACCAAAGATGGTGGTGAGTCTGATATATATATGGAATTTATTCACGTGCATTCAGACTGCAAGCGAATTATCCTGCAGACGCCCCATCCGCCCGTTCATTTCAGTGGGCTAAATCTGCGCCGCTCGTTCGATTGTGCGTGTAGAGAGAGACGGCGAGTCGAACAGAGACGCACGTACACGCACGCAAAAAATTCAAAGGATGCATTTTCCCACTCGGTGGACTGAAAATCCACAAAAACTCACCCAAAATATTCCCTCTTTCACCTTGCCGAAAGCAGCACAGCGTTTGGGAGCCCGCTCATCCCTCCCATTTCGAAAATGGAGACGCCACTCCTTCTCCGTCGAGATTTTAAAGATCTCCGTCGAGATTGAAGTTCTCCGTCGATTTCGAAGTTCTGTAATCGATTCCGAAGTACGGTGTTTATTTTCGCTTTCGTCGTCTTCTCCGAAAATCCGCATGCGGATTATAACTGTGCAGCAAACGTACCCCCCATCCGCACCTCTCTGACGCGAAAATCCGCATGCGGATCAGCACGTACCAGAATCCGCATGCGGATTTTCGCGTCAGAGAGATGCGGATGGGAGGTACGTTTGCTGCGCAGTTATAATTCGCATGCGAATTTTCGGAGAAGACGACGAAAGCGAAAATAAACACCGTACCTTCCGTCGACGCAGAACTTCGGAATCGATCACAGAACTTCAAAATCGATGGAGAACTTTGAAATCGACAGAGAACTTCAATCTCGACGGAGATCTTCAAAATCTCAACGGAGAAGGAGATTTGGGAGTAGCAGCAGCAGCTGTGGCGTCTCCGTTTTCGAAATGGGAGGGATGAGCGGACTCCCAAACGCTGTGCTGCTTTCGGCAAGATGAAAGAGGGAATATTTCGGGTGGGTTTTTGTGGATTTTCAGTCCACCGAGCGGGAAAATGCATCCTCCGAATTTTTTGCCCGCATGTACGTGCGTCTCCGTTCGGCTCGTCGTCTCTCTCTACATGCACAATCGAACAAGCGGTGCAGATTTTGCCCGCTGAAATGAACAGGCGGATAGGGCGTCTGTAGGGTAATTCGCGTGCTGTCTGAATGCACGTGAATAAATCCCATATATATATTAAAAAAAAGATGGTGGTGAGCGATTCAATTATCATATTCAATACTATTATACTATTTGGTAAAGCAAGAGAATTTGTTTCGTTTGAAGATGAACATGCATATATTAAAATTCTCTTCAGCACTTACCTAAATCTGCAATTGACTCAGGATAAAAATATATATATATATTTTTGCAACTGACATGATTCTTGAGCCGTAGGTTTGTTCATACCGTGCATGGGATTACGATGAGATATGGATGAGAGTGGAATGGGATATGGTTGTAGCCATCGGAACACCTCGGAATGAATATTTGAGAATTGAGAAGTTATTGGAATTTACCGGGTGCAAGCAGGAAAGGAAACATTTTGAAAATTGTGTAATTGATATAAAATAATATGAATAAAGTTGAAATAAATAGGGTATTTGAAAGGAAAAATGATTAAAATACAAGAATAATAATGTTGAAAAATAGAATTATTGGGTTGTTCAATTGTCTATGGAAGAACTTATGTGCCATGATTTATCATCCCATCTCATTCATCACAATTATCAAACGTGCCCTCAGTGGCCAACTGAGGACGACTTTTTTTTTTTTTTTTTGCCGACGTTGAATGTTCATTTGCATGTACTGAGGAAACGTGGCACGTACAAAGGCAATCCATGAGTCCCACCCCACTCCCATCTGTTGCAGGTACCCGTATCAGTTTGAAATCCATGAATGTGACTAAAGAAAGATGGAGGTTTCATGATGAAGCGTCCAGGTGTTCATTGCACCCAGAACTACAACTCTGCTGTAGAAGCAATGGCAATGCGATGGTAGACGCTTCAACAGTCATTGCTATCTAATTGGTGCCTCTGCACCCGTTCTTCATCATAGCGTCCAACCCTTCCAAAATAACAGCCTCTCATCGCACTGATTCCGACCAATTGCATTGACAAGAGAGTGCCACCTGCAAGGGGAAGGAACAGGCTTCTGAACTGAAGAGGTGCAGGGTTTCCCCGCAATGGAATCCATCTCCTCATCATCAATAGTACTTATTTCCCTTGTACGCGTGTACGATCCGGCGCTGCTTAATATGGACAAGTTTTTTACACTACTACTTCGGATGTTCGTTAGACTGAAATGCATTCAGCAGCACATGTATTGAGCCATCATGTCCTCTTTTTTACACGGATGTCTACAAATCCAGCAGTGAGAGCTAGTGACGTGTACTTAACATGTTTAAGTAATGCACTGAAGATGAGTGGATGCCAATGTTCTGTCCTCCAAATATTCATATGAAAACAAATCCCAACTCTGATCGTATTGCAAAACTAAAAATAAGAAACGTATTCCATATCTTTACAATATTTTAAAACTTCTATATATTCAAACTATCATGTTATTCATGTCATCATTCATCATATCATGAAACACCTCTTAGTCTTGGTTCATGAAAACATAACAATCTAATAATCCATCATGCATGACAGAGAATTCTCAACTACGCCATGTGCCATGCAAGAATCAATAAAATAATGATCCAACTGGGCTGAATTTGACCCTTTAAATAAGAGTTTGAAATATACATGATAAAGTAACAAGCAAAATGAGCAGAGAAGCTATATACAGACATACGCATCAAATAACAGGACTAATAATTTTTAAAATACAATGATCAAGTGTTCCTCAATGGCCTAACTCCAATAAGTTAGACAAAATCAAGCAATCTTTCACCTCATGTCTCCTCCTTGGAGGCATCATTTGAAGGCTTTCCCTATCTTCCATGCATAGAAATATTGTGTTTGAAAACCTCCACTTTCATCAGGCAAAGAGCTTGGTCAACGAATTCTACCTCCATTTTGGTTACATGCGCTTGCGAGAAGTTCTAAAGCTTCGAGTACTTGCCAATCAAAAAAAAGAAGCTTCAAGTACTTGGTTAGGTCAACAAATTACTACACATTAGTTTCTATGGGAAGACATCCACCAACAACCTTCCAAAAGAACCGAATTGCTACCGGTAGCCATTAAATTCACAGGGGAAAAAAAAAAAAAAAACTGAGCGTATGTTGTCAAGTATCTATCACCATGCAAATCAGTCCTTTGGAACATCATGGAACAGACAGTCCTCTTATGTTGCCCCAGCAGAAAAAAACTGTGAATCACACCACCCTTACAAACTCTACAATCATGTCCTTCCTTTGCATATAATCTCCAAATGTTAACAACCTCTGATATGGATGCACAGGACACGTAATGATGTAAAAATTTTGGTAGCAAATTATCATTACAACATGATTGTAAGTCATGATTCATATAAGCTCATTCAACCATCAGCAATCAGGGTCAGGCTGAAGTTCCCAGAACTTGGAAGTGAGAGTACTTTCACGAGAAAGAACAGGATGTGAAGCACGAGCAAAATCTCTAATGCATATGCGCCCTGCTGCTTCACCACCACAACTGGTTGCAATTCGACACCCATCAACAGCCAGGGCAGACAATCCAACATTGGATTCCACATCATCCAGGATGCAGCATGTGAATGAATTTGTCGGAATGCCAGTGTCAGCCTCCCAGATCTTCACATATGAATCATTTGGACCTCCGCTGACAATCTTGTACGGATCCATGTGCAAATGAGCTACAGGACCTGAGTGGCCATCCATAGCAGCCACTGGTTGTGGTTTCTCTTGGCTTCTTCTAATATCCCATAACATTACTCTGTGTACAATAATTGTTTGTCCTAGTCAGCATGATAGACAGACAGACAAAAAGCAGATACTAAAGTGTAATGATTATTATTTGAAATTGGCTTCCATAAACCTAGTGTAACTCTCCATAAGTCACGGGCTCCATCATACTGTTATTTTCTATCAAGAAAACGTCTAGAAAGAATGCTTTCATTATCCATTTCTTAGAGAATGGGCAGTGGCAGAAAGAAACCTGAATATATTGTAATGTAAGAACTAAATGAAAACAGTTGTGCACTAAACTGAAGAGAAAATTATTGGATCAATGCCCAATGGGAGCACCTTTAAATTAGATACTAAGCATCAGATGATATTTGGATACCTAAAGGACTTCGATTCCCTGCAGTCCATGCGGTTCGGATCACCCCCGTGTAATTTTCTTTTTTTGAAAAAAAAATAAAAAAAAATTGTACTTTTATGGGCCCCATTTAGATAAGATCATATAAATTTTCGAATATTGTTTGGACATATCTAGATTAGGTTTTTTTATTTTTCAAATCAAACAGGGCAATTCTAATTATCTTGATAATAAAAAAATCTAATCTAGATATATTCAAAAAATCTTAAAAACTTTATATGACTCTACCCAAACGAAGCCCATGAAAGTACTAAAAAAAATTTGAAAAAATACATGGGTTGATCACAACAGTTACTGCATGGGTTGCCGCATGCAGTTAATGACGGTTCGTGATTTTAAATTACCTAAAATGCCACTGATTTTCAAAAATTAAAAATAAAAATCTAAAATACTCCAAAAATGGTAAAAATTGGTACACATGTTAAATACATTTAGAGTAACACTTTTATAAAAAAAAAAATTTCAAAAAAAAATTTAAAAAATGGGTTAATGCATACGGGTGCACTGAAGCTTAGTGCACCCGGGTGCAGGAGATCGCGGTCCGTTAACCACGGAATCAAAGTCCATATCTAAATATCTCAAATAATCTATTCACATTATTCTACTGCATCATGCAACATTTCCACAGCACAGGAGCTCTTTTTATCCTCTTAGGGCCTTTTGATTTGACTGTGTAAACAATTAATGTGAAACATAATTTTCCCTTGAATACTAAAATTTGACAATGTTACTTGCTGTGATCTAAAATCCAATTATGTAATGACCTATGATAAGGAAGAAATGCCATTACTGGATAGCCTTACTTGCCATCTCCACCAGTGCAGACCAAGGATTTGGAAGTCAGTGACTGAAATGAGTATATTTTGGGCTGATGCATTGCAGCAGTTGCAACCCTTTTCATTGTCCTCAAATCTATTGCAGTAACTGCAGATCCAGCAGCAATGTAACATATAGCTTCATGACATCTTATAGCGATAGGTGTACCATGAACAAAAGCCATTCCAACACATGGCGAGGAATGAGCACCAGATGACGCATTCGCATCCCAAACCCTCACCTATCATAACAAGCAGTGACCAGATAGAGATAAGGCTACATTGAATATCTGTGGAACTACATAAATGAGTTTTTTCCTTTTCCTTTCTATTAACAATAAACACACTGAAAATGTAAAACATCTGAACTGCAGCAAAAGGATTTTTCTCACACACCTTTGCATCAGTTGAAACACACACCAATAGAGAAGTATTATGCCTAAAAAAGGGGGAAAAAAATACCACTTAAACTTGGCAGCCTAAATGCCAATAAAACAAGCAAATACAGGAAACTATATTAGTGTGATGTAAAACAATTAAAAGTGTATTTAAAATCATATTTCTCACTGAAATGATGCTATGTAGTCAGAATGTGATGATCGCATGATACTGAATATGATTTTGAGGCTTAATCAACAAAGAGACTTCATTGATGATTTAAATTAGTGTTATGTTTAATTTATTTTGAGACACATTAGATGCAGCTACTTAGAATTGTGAGAGGCCAGTTTTTCGCCATTTATCTTTTATAAATAAGGTGCATTTTATTAGGTTCCATACAAAGTTGATGGTTGAGAAGAATGATTTCTAGTTTCTCCAATTCTATTCATCATCCCAATTTCCTTTATTCTCATCCGCATGGAAAAATCCTGCCTCTCATGTACTTTATTTCTCCTCCATCCTATACTACAATAATTTGGTATTAAGCCTTAAAGCCAAACCTAGTACGGATCTCTCACCACAAGAAAACCAACATTCATTATGCATTCATATACTGCTGCCCCAATCCAGTTTTCCACTCTCCAAATAGGAAAGCATTTTCCATACTTCAGAATGGGATTTTTTGAAGGTTAATAGAGTTTTGATACAGTAGTTGATTTACCCATAAAACAGAAGCAAAGCTTCAACCAAATGACGTTGAAAACAAAGTCACCTGCTGATGATGCTGGAGATTTCATGTCCAAAACCTGCTGGGAAAATTCTCCTCAAATCCACAACATTTGACCATTATTCCTTTCATATCCTCAACATTTCAGAAATTTCCCTGACTCACAACATTTCATCTTTAATTCCCCAGACACCCATGTCCTTACTCTCAGCCCAAAACAGACATTAAATACACGTGAAAACGTCAATTTTTCCCCACACCATTTGTAAAAAAAGATTCCAAACAGAATCCCTATCATATTTTTTGTAAAACAGATCTAATGTATTTTTTTGTTTAAAAGTACAACAAAAACGGAGCAAGAATTTATTTCATTTTTATTTACATAATGGTGTGAGACCAAAATCGACATTTCCACATAAGTCAATTTCAATTTTGGTCGAGGGTAACGGCATGGGCATCTAAGGAATTATAGGTGAAATATTGTGGGTGTCGGGAGAATTTACGAAATGTTGTGAATACGAATAATGGCCAAACATTGTGGGTATGAGGGGAATTTTTCCAAAATCTGTTACTTGCTACATTAAGAGGGAAGAGAGAAAAGGAAGGTCATACCCAGAAACTGACAACAATGCTAGAGGTTTCTCATGCCCATGAAGTGTACTCTTCAAAGCTTTTTGTCCACGCTTTCCACTACAATTAATGGACCAAAGACGAACAGTGCCATCTTCTCCTCCACTTGCAAGCACTTCACCACCCAGCAGCTTACCTGCAAGGGTAGTAACCGGGCCACTGTGACCCCTAAAGCAACGCTGCGAATGGCCCTACAGATAATTATATGCTAAAACAGATGAATCTATGTAGGTAAAACAAAACAAGTCTGTCCAAGCATTTACATAACACAAGGAACAAGATTATGGAAGCAACAGTGCAAGTGTCATCCTGTTAGTAATACCAAAAGAAGACCCCAAGTAATTGAATCCAAATGTTTTAAGAAGCAACTATAATTAATTTTCAGTACATGAGTAGATGTTAATAAAGACTAGCCCTGATGACCGACAATAGTCAGATTAATTCCACCTATACCTACTACTTAATCTCAAATATACCCACAACATTTCAGAAATTTCCCGCAGAATAAGTTTGCAACTAATTCCAACCACACCCATGTCATCACATACTGTTTATTTTTTTCAGGTTAAACACAGCGATCCCTATTTCCTTTTCTTTGGCCACGCTGCTACCTCTGACAGTCATGCCAAATTCAAACAAAATCAAAACTGGGCATTCATCACAAATCCCTTGCCTCTGATTTCAGCCATTGTGCGGCCTGGATTTTGCTGAAATCATAGGGGATTGATTGGCTCGCTGCCAAGTTCAATGAAGTTCCTGGGATTTCTGGATGATTGGTGCTGCTAAAGATGGCAGTGGGAGAGATGGATTAAATGAAGGTGTGAGGATCGATTGTCACTTAAAGTGGAGAAAATAGTCGGTTTTGATGCTGACACAAGGGATTGCTAACGGGTTGAGAGACTGAGCACTGAAACTAATGGAGTTTCTGTTGCTGCTGATGTCGATGCCGAAGGTGAGGGAACATTGCTGGCCTCTAGAACAGGGTTGCTAGGTTGGCCACAGAGATTGCTGCAATCGGCCAGAACTAAGAAGGCTGCCTAGGCAACATTTGGTGCTGATTTGAGTGCAGGTTTCTGATTTATTTTATTTTTTTATTTTTTTTTATTTTTTATTTTTTTTTAATGAGATGCTGATTTAGTGGTTACCACTGAAATCAGAGAACAAGGGCACCGAGTGGGTTCTCTGTTTGCTGGCCAGAGAAGATGGAACCATGGCTGCAGGCAAGATGGATGACAGAGGGTTTCATGTTTCAGGCTAAAAATGGGGCAGAAATGAAAATCGATGAGGCTGAATTTGGGCTTTCAATGGAAATGCCATAGCCAGTATTGAGGAGGAAGATGACAATGTGTAGATTGGCAGTCTTGAGCACAAAGTGGTTTTGGGATTTTTATGGCCACAAAGTGGTTTTGGGCTTTCAATGCAGTTAAATAGATATATATTTTCCTTAGCAGTTTTCCATAAATACAATAGCTGTATTAATTGCTGTCTGATCCCATGACATTTTTACAACTAGGCCCCTCTAATTTTTGAAATTTCCAACAGAATTTTTGAGTTTGAGAAATTTGTAAACCAAAAATTTTTAAAACTTTACATAGAAATCAGACTTTTACCAGATCGCACTTTGACCCCTAATTTTTTCTAATTGCAAAGTAAACCCTTCTCTAAAATTATAGAAAAATCTCCTTTTTGAAATTTCAAAACATGAATTGAAATACCAGAAAAGACTCATTCAGCCCAACTCGAGCTTTTCTTCTTTTTCTATTGACTAGATCAATGGAGAGATTTGTTATTGGTCCTCTACTACTTTGAAGAGATTCTAGACTTTCCTTATCCCCCAAGCTGTTTGATTGTGAGTTATTGCAATTATTATTAACCTAGCACCCTAGCCTCCTATAACAGAGATGTACACGTTCCAATTCATGACAGAGAAATTCCATACATCAGTTTAACTAGGCATTCAAAATCTCAATGTTTGACGTAGTTTGTGGAGACTTCTTTTGAATCCTAGACATCAGTGGAATGAAAAATTACATTTGGCAACTTCAAAACTAACCAGATGTGTAAGACATTTAGAGCAGAGAATTAAACTGACTTTGAAATTTTATGGCCATTTTATCATTCACAAATAGTTTGAATTGAAGAAAAATTTGAGAGAGGCTTGTTTCATCAGCATATCTTTCATAAGAAAATTTTCTTGAAGTGCAACAAGGTAAAGAAAGAGTAGAAGAATATTTGCAGTAACATTATTATTTAATAATCAAATACAACACAAATTATTTATTAATACGACAACAAGCACTGTATGATTCGAGAACAGAATTGACAGCCATCAAATGAATGAATTCTAAACGAAGCATATCCAATGGTAAAATAATTGATGAAGGAAGAAGTAAATAAATACTGGCAACAACTGACTGATGCTTACAGGTACCATGCAAGCACATTAGCCTTTTGTGTTTAAATAAACATATTTCTAAACAGTTAAGTTCAACGTGGTTATTAAATGTAAACTCTATTCAACCTTAATTATTTACCTTCCACCATAAACGAATGGTCCGGTCACAGCTTGCTGTTACCAAAACATTATTGTCATTATGTCCTTCACTTCGGAACCAACCATCCTTATTGGAAAACAGTCTGTAAACAAAATAAAGTTCAGTGTTTTTCCCCCCTTTATTAACATAAAAATGTCAGGACGAAGTGCTTCCCTCTAATGTGTTACTCGAGAATAAGCAAAAAATTCATGAATTTGATGGTGATTAATTGAGGGCATAAATACAGTTAAAAGTCATGGCATCGCGAGTTATACACAGTCAGAACAGATGCAAAAGGAAAGTGGTAAACTCAGTCAAGTGCCTAGAGCACAGAGGATGCCCAAGTCTACGTTCAAAGCTAAGCACTTAAATTGGACTAAAATCAAGCATTATCCTTAAGATTCATTGTTTGTCACTCATTATTAGAAATCAAAAATTCATATTGTTGAATTGAAAAACAAATCACCATATTCATAGTAAATCAAACATCTAAAGCATTCTTCTAAGCTCATTGAATGCGTTATGTGCAGAACATATATTCGTCTACTTTTTATGTAGCAGATAAAATGTTTCTTGCATTTACTGTAAATATAAACAGCATTAGCATGATTTAAATGCTTTCTATTTTGAATTAACCAGATTTAGACATGAAACTAAATACAAAACCTTGGAAAAGTAAGTTCAATGTTGAACAAGCCCACCAAAAAAATAGAAAAGAGCAGATTTTTAGAAATAACTAAGGCTAGGATTGTCCTTGACCCAACAATAACCGATCTGAGTTGCAACCCTAAGACTGGTTATGGTTCAAATGGAGCTGGTGGACCATGTTTGATGTTGTGAGTCTGTGACAATAGGAATAAATTCTGTTAGTCGATTCCAGCTTAGCTTGAACATGTGGACAACAAATATTTATCAATAATTAATTACAGTGGAAAGAATATCAGGTCAAAATTTTTTTGTGGAATCAAGGATGGTTGCTAAAAAAACAAATTCCAATGCATTCTTAATGGACCCCTAAGGCTGAACTAGTTAACCAGTAGCTCAGGTTGTAATGGTTAAACTAGTTCTTTGAAACTTCTGAGATGATACATACCATATTTCTATGGGTAACAAAACTAGGGAAAAAAAATATTATCATACAGCCATTCAGACCCTCAAAAACTTCAAAAAACATTTCAGGGATTTAGTTAGAGATCTTCCATGAATACGGATTGATGAAGCTCATGAAGAATCAAACTAATGATGCCATACAAGAAATAAGGAACAACGGTCCTCTCATTATGACTTCTTCCTTCTTCTTTTTTGTTTTGTTTTGTTTGTTGTTGTGGTGTGGGTGGTGGTTTTTTTGTTTTTTTTTGTTTTTTTTTTTTTCGTGTGTGTTTTTGTTGTGTGTGTGTGTGTGGGGGGGGGGGGGGGGGGGGGTTATGGGGGGTTATGAACAGAAGTGTCCCTCATTTTATTTACTATTCATATTGGCTGAAGCATCCACAAAGGAGCACACAAGCAACCACATCCATATCTCATAATCTGAAATTGAGCTACAATCGAAGTTCACATCTTACCTCATGCATGTAATCCTTGCATTATGACCTATTAGTGTTTCAAAAGAAAATCCTTCAAAATGATTCCTCATTGATAATACATCCGAAGCCTACAATCAAAATTTGATAAAATAAATTAAATTGTACATAAGTAAATACCCTAGATCACAAATAACAATGGAGACTTCGGACCATAGATATTGGCTGATCACAAAACTAGAACCTTCTTGGTCTTTGTTGGAAATGCCCAAACCGCATAGGGCTATTTCCTCGCAATATCGACCACTTATATTACTGTTAGACTTTCTCAAATTAATTCATTTTATGCTTCCTAAGGTCGCAGCTTATTAATCTCAAAATTCATGTTTTAGTTACATCATCTTATATTTATCAATTGCCTTGTTTCAAGCAGACATTCCATAATTAGGTTTACACGATTTGCAAATGACTCTCCAAGTGTTGATTGATTCCTCCCAGACTAAGGTCCATTCAAAATAATGATACCTCTACCCTTCCATGATCACTTTTTGACAATAAAATACAACTTAACCTGTTTGCATGATGGATTAAGGGACAATAAATGTTGAATAAGATCATGGAAAAGCGGAGGAATGGTTGTTTTGAATGGATATCAGTAAGGGGTAAAAATTGCAAATTTTTGTGGGGACTCATTTGCAAAAAGCACTAATTTTTGTAACTATCTGTAAAATTTTCTTTTAGTTGGCTTCAGTTTGAGAACAATATAGGAGCAAATAGAGGAGAACACTATCTCTTCCACTAAGATAAAATCCCATCCACAACATGCTTTTTAGCTTTCTAGAACTATCAATCCTAGATGTCTAATGCAGATATTTTAGGGTACTTCTTGGTTAGCAGTCTCAACTCTCACTAACACTTCATTTATAATCATATCCTTGCCGAAATTCCATTATATAATACTTCAGATTTTAGTTCAACCAAGTCCCTTGAACTCTGAAATGATCCTCTTTTTGCTTAGATTTGGTCTCTATCTTCCCCAATGTTGTTAGAACCGAACTAGTAAAATGGCTAGTGTAGTTTGAACCGGTTTAACCAGATTAGCAAACTGAGTTCAACTAGTGACATCGGCATTATAGGCTTATAATGTCTTAAAAATTAAATTATTGATAAATGATTATGGGTAATTCTCCTTTGCAATGGATTGCATAGTGCAATTCTATTTTTTAAAATTTTTTTAAAGATCTAATTCATACATTATGTTTAAAACTATTTGTTTAGCATATACATGAAAAATTGAAGTGAATTTAAACTTTATAATGAATAGTCGTAATTATAAATAATCTTATACATTTACATCTGCTGTGTATTACATGCAAATCTAATTAATGCGATTTTTTATATGCTGCAAATATCAAAAGGAAAATATGACAGGTGGCCTGGATCTAATATGAAGTAATAAAAATAAAAATGATGAAGCATATCTGAATGTTTATATTACAGCATATCTAAAAGATTTAATGTACACGATTAAAAAAGATATAATGTACTACTTGGGTGGATATATATGGAAACCAAATATATGACGATCTTAGGATTGCTACTCATTTAACGACATTAGTGAGTTTTCATTAAATAATATTAATGCAGACACTAAAGCATCCTAAGATTCCCCAATGAGAAAGAATAAAATCTTTTTAAATTTGAAAAGCAACCAACAGCCATGCATAGAGTTTCCATTGCATTTAAAAAGAAAGAAAGAAAAAAAAAAAAAAAAAAACAAGTTCATAATCTATGGGAATTTTTTTGAACCAGTTGAAAGAAGTCAAACCGGTTTCAACGATTCAACTGTGGTTCACAACATTTGAACAGTTTCGGTCCTTTAGACCAGAATGGATATGAATGAACCAGACTAGCAACTGGTTCCCGATTGAACCAGCCGGTCCGGTCCGGTCCAGTTCTAACGACAGTGATTTTCCCTTTTCTAATCTAACAAAGTTATCTCATTATGAAAAGCATACATCGTTGCACCACTTATTGTCAATGTGAGTTAGGTCGCTTGTACGAAAGTAAAGACAAAAGCTTAGATGAAGCTTAACATAAACCTATTAGAGAATAAATATATAATATAGGAAAGCTTTTCAATGCAATAGACACCTTGCAACTTCTTGATTTTTAAAGCAAAAATGATATTTTAAATACATAAGCAATCATAATGTTAATCAACACACATTTATCGGGAGCGCTTCTATGAAACCCCCTCTCTATGTAACCCCTTCCATTTTAAAAATTTTGATGGTTGATGGAAAATCCACTCCATCCATTATATTTAAAATCATTTCTAGTATCTTGAAAATCCTTTTATTTTTTAATTTCACTGTACATGGGTCCCATCTATAAAAGTGTAAAATCAATGTAATAAAATAATTCAATGTTAGAATATTAACTTTAAAGTAGTTCTTTCAATATCTAAACCATCTAAAATATCAATAATATGTGGATAAATGATCCTATAAAGTATTAGTACATTTTAATACATATGTGAATGGATCTAAGCATTTTTCCTAATTTACACATGAATGTACCTATTTTTGAACAAATGTAGCCTATGCACATATTGAATTTGGATGAAACTTGGTCTACTAATTAAACAAATGATGTTAAATACAATAAATGGATTGGATTTTTTATCAAATATCAAAATCTCAAAAATGGAGGGGTTACATGAAATCACTTCTTTGTAACCCGGATACATAAAAGCGTGCTCGTACATTTATTCATGGTTCCACAAATCATATATGTTGGAAGCTTATATATATTATATATTCTCTTCCAAATTCTAATTATTACATATTCACTCTCACATTATTTCGATTTTTTAGAAGATATAAATTTCCTATCAAAGTAAGTTTACCTGGGCAAAATGGATGTGGTTTCTCTCTAGCAATATATGGTTGCAAGGTGTTGAACTCCTAAAGAACTCCTCAATGAATGGATCGTCAAATTTAAATTGGTGTAATGCAGTTCGTCTAGCCAAATATGCTTCCCTAACTCCAGATATCTGTGACAAGCCAGATGATGCATACTGTAGTGGCCAATGTTCCCTGCAGACTTTTAATCAGAACTCAGAGGAATAATAGTAGTGAAACTAAAGGAATAAAAGAATCATAAACTAAGAAATAATATAAATTGAATATCTTCAACCATTATCATTGCCTACATGACACAGTGTTTGTTTGGCCCTGAGATATTTTTTCCATAGAACTGAATGTTAGACGGGAAGCTCTGAATTCTGGCTTCCCGCAACTGCATTTCTCCCAGTTTTTACAGCAAAAAAAAAAAAAAAAAACTTTTTAAAAACAATCAGAAGCGAGAAGAAATGCCAGCGCTTCAAGCATCTCAAGTGCAGAACCAAACAGGCCAGTACTGTGAGCTGTGCCCATGCTGATAGCAGAAGAGAAGGTCAAATAAAATAATAGATATAACCCAACAATGCAAGGGAATTTGTCCCGAATGGAAAATTTTATGGAATCTATAAGAAAATCATCATTAGAACGCCAGTAGACTTCTCTTTTCTCACAACCCAAACAGATGCTCTAGTTATGCTGCATGCCTTACAAATTTATGCTATCAAAACTATTGTTTTTATCTTCAAGTGAATTTCATCACCTAGAAACCAATTGCAGATGTCAAGTCATTAGGCAGTTTCATCATCTCAAATGCCAGTTATGCTCCCTAGGCTTCCAATATAACACGTTAGTCAGTCCACTTCCTCAAATATCATTAAAAATAAGAAAAGGGCTTTCTTCCACAGTATTCTTCAAATCATTTAACGAAAGTGGAAATCCGATCATAGCAATTGGCACAGACATCACAAAGATTACTTGTTCCTTAGAACAATTTCCTTCCACAATTTGAGTTGAAAATTGAAATGATAATAGTGACTAGTGGGAGGAACCATGAATGACATGTATGCTCATAAATTCCAGTAATAGCACAGATGAGTCACAAGGATCCTTCTACAGCCGAAGGCAATATTGACTATAAGATGGGTTTCTTTCCAGTATCCCCCATACTGACTTATGACTTCAACCTTGAGGACCTAAACTGGACTTCTAGTAATCAAGAACCCTCAAAACTAATCAAATAAAAATGGGAATCTCCCTCCAAACTTTCCTTAAGAAGGAGAAGCAGTAAAAGATACTTGAATGTTTCTTCATAAGCACAGACATCCATTTGCAAGAACTTCCTTTCCTGTGACAAGGATTCCATGAAGGCTAATTTTTTTTTTTACACTGATAAAAGCATTCCATATTCCCGTGACAACTGCATCATTCACCAATTCTTCATGTTTCATTTTACCCACGCCAACAAATGTGAGGGACTACGAACTAGAAATTCAGTTCAATCATCACGAGCTAGAAATCCAGTTCAATCATCACAAGTCCTCCTTGTAGTTGTTGCAGGGGCCACTAAGATGATTTTACCCCCACTGGCCGCAAAAACAGCTGAATTACTGGGATGGGATATCTACAAGCTCATGTGGTGCTGCGCCAAGGAGCATTCATTTGCTCACTTACCCGTCAGACAGTCAGACTGGCGGTAGTAAAGCCCAGGAAAGGCACATTTTTTTCCAGACACAGAGCACCAGATGATTCTCTACCAACGTCAAAATGCCATTGCGGCTCCAAATTCGGCTAAACAAGCACGGAGGGAATAATGAAAACCCAAAAGGATGGCGGATGTGAGGTACCTGAACAAACCGTGCCAGATGGAATCGGAATAGGCCACTTGGCGGAAAAACTTGCAGGTCATGGCCATCCTGGAGAGGTCTTGAAGGCTCAATCTCCTGGCGCAGTGAGCCAGCGCATCAGAGTCGAGATCGAACACCGTCGTTGCTCTTTGATTATCGGAAGTAGAAGAAGAAGAAGCATCGTCCATTCCGCGACTCAAGAAGATTACCCAGGTGGGGAAGGGAGGGAAACGCTAGGACAGTGTGGAAGAGCTGTGAAGTGATTCGAGGAGGAGGAGGAGGAGCGATTCCTTGCGCGCGCGTTCTCTCAGGCCTTTCTCTTCTGTCTGTTCGCCGTTTGTGGCGATCTTTGGCGGCGAACGGGCTTGCGCCCGTAGACTGCAGAGCAGGAAATAAAGTGCACGCGCGATTGTCCACCATTGGCACTCGGCAGCCATGCGGTCAGCCGCTGGGATCGGCCCATGGCTTTTTTTGTGAAATTTTTCCGTGCTCTTCGGGGCTCCAACCAGATGAGTTGATATGATTTTTTTTTAATTTTCTTTTTATATATGTTTAGATAAGTTTGCGGGCTGATCATTTGCCCGACAGCTATTTGCGAGTGGGCACGAATTATTTTTTTAGTTTTTATAAACTTGCTAATATAAGTATATATGGTTCATAAATTAAGTTTTCACAATTTTTAGAGATGCGTATATAATTTTAAATTTTAAATAAAGGGTTATTGGGTCCAGGCCGAGCTCCAAGATAACAAGTTAAGTGCAACAAATTTAAATTTTCATATGAATTTACAACAACGGCAGTGGCAGATCAAGTTAGCGAAAATAATAATATATAGCTTGACTCAAATACAAAGAGCATAGCCACAACGGTTTGTCTTGGTGGCACGACATCTTCTCCCAAGCACAGGTTTAGTTGGTATTCAATATTCATTCCTCCTACTCACGAGGGTATTATTTGGTTACTTTCTATGGTAAGAATTAAAGCACTGGTTAGTCGGTATTCAGCATTCATTCCTCAAGTTGTGAGTGCATTATTTGGTTCCTTTCTATGGTAAGAATTAAAGCATGTGCTGATTTGTAATATCAAGATGGCTCTTCTGAGTGGTGAGGGTATTATTCGGTTCCTTTTATTATAAAGATTAAAGCATGTACTAATTTGTAATATCAAAATGACTTATATGTATAAATCTGAATAAAAAAAATTTAAGATCATAGTAATATATAATATATTTCTAAAAGAAATTGAAAACAAAACACGGGAAGAAAATTAATCAAACTAGAAATTAATGATATAAATGTAAACGTAGATATAAATGAAAATAATTTAATTTGCCTATGACATAATTTCAACACAACAAACCTATATTGAAACATCACATCATCACAAGTTATTCCCTCTAAACATGCATTGTAACCTAAATATAAATAATATAAAATACATAAATATGAAGAAGTATTGCTTAGGTATTATGTACATAATATGTTTTATTTTAATTATAAATACAGTAAATTGGGTTAAGTTTTCTTTAACCCTAATTTTAATCCTATTTATAAATTAGTTTATTGAATTCAAGTTCTAAATATCCAAGTTCTAAGTTCCCCAAGGCCAAGTTGCACTGTATGTGGTCCCTGATTCTCCTTAACCTTAGGCCAAATTGCGACCCTAATCATGTCCAAGGAGTATGGACCTATTTTATACAACTAATCGAACAAATGTCGGTTCCCCTTCTTATATTTATCTTAGAAAAATGTTTTTTAATCTAAAGCATTCACAATATTTATTATATCCAAAATTTAAATATTTTGAAAATTTTCCATCTACCATATATTTATTTACTCTCATGTGCTCTTGAGCTAAATAATATTATTGTGCTCAGTTTTTTTTATAAAGAGTGGAGTCTTTTGCGAATTATAAATTGAATTCTAAATATTTACGCCTTTCTTGCACGAATTAGATACTAATTTTCGAATTGATTTAGTTAATTAAATCAAAAAATAAATTTATAAATTTATAAATAAATTATCAATTAACACACTAATAGATAACTAATAAATTAATTATAAATAAACTAATCGAGTTTAATCAATAACTTATAAATAAATAAACTAATACATAACTAATAACTGCACTAATAGATAAATTAGTCAGTCTATTAATAAATTAATTAATTGACAAATTGATGAATAAATCAAACAATTAATTAATTAAACATTAAATATATTAATAACTATATTAATAAATTAATTTAAATTCATTATTAAATTCATAAATAAATTATTTTAAATTCGTGCCAGGAGAGACATAGATGATTTTTACGTAGGGGGTGTTTATTAAAATTTAAAACTTTTTCATCTCTACAATTATCTTATTTTTTAATTATTTCTTTATTTCTTCTCATACAATTCCTACTTTGCAGATATTTCTGTACAACTATCTATACATCTAACCTATCTATTTTAACTTTATTCTATTTACTCCTCATCATTAACTATATCATATCGTATTATTTTCTTCTATTTCAAAAACTTTTTATCACTTCACGAATATATAACCATAGTTTTCAATTTTTTCAAAAAACCCAAGAATTTTATTGGGTGGTTGAAAACATAAGAGGGTTATAGCATTCTTCGCGGTCAAGAAAGCATAAGAGTATTAGCCAACATGCGTATGGCGCACACTAGCCAAATCAGTGGGGATGCTGTTTCCCTGATATTTATGAGAATGTCCTCCAATTTGCTAACCGAGGGCCTGTAGTCTTTCCCATTGTTATTTGAATGCTAATAGTCTCTCTTGTGATTGTAAAAATTATCTCAGAACTTCAATATAAAGGCATGTTGAGATATGCAACCGACGCCTAGGCGTGCTGGTTAGCACTCCGGGCGCCGATGCCCGTGATCCCAAGTGATCCCAAGTTACTTGGTGACAGCATTAAGTCAGATCATATATATATATATATATATATGTTGAGATATGAAATAAAAATACACCAATAAAAAAAAGAGGGCGTAAGAGCATTCACCTTTATTTACATATTTCCAAATTTTAGCAGTTTCACATCCACTCTTAAATGATGTTAAATTTTTATAGAATTTCGATCAAAATAAATTTTGGCGTATGAGGATGATATATTTACAATAAAATGTACTTCTTCATTTGTCCACGCCATTTGTCCAACCAGGTGCAAAAGATTGGTCACGTCGTCAAAACGTAATAAACTATGGCCAAGTTTGGCTATGCGTTAAAGACGTGCGAAAACGGAAGGAGATGAAGTCCTTAAAATACTGTTTCGACGCAACCGTACAGAGCCGTTACGGTGACACGCAGGGACGGGCAGAATACAAAGCGACATGGAATAAAAAGGCCCCATATACAAATGCGTCGAAACAGTCCACGCACTGTTATAATCCGCTCACGCGAAAAGCAATTCGTGTTAGCTCCTAGAAGTGGGAATAAATTAAGCGAATATTCACGTTGGCTGAAGCGACAACAACTAGCTCTGTGCAAACGAATGGTACATTTCGATACACTAGGTGGGTAGGAAGCTAGGCCAAATGGAGCCTCAAAATGCCAAACAAGTTAACCATAGATTTTACCCTGAAAAAAAAAAAAAAAAAGTCCAAAGATTTATTTCCTGCTTCAATTGCATTATTACCCACATAACACTAAGATTATTATCCATCAAGAAAAATGAACATTGTCGACGACACAATGGATAAAGCTGATAAGGTCACATGCTCAGTAGAGAAAAACAAGGGCATTTCATAGTTGTTATGTCCTCCTAACAGCCGCTCATTCAACCTTCGTGCGACTATTCTGAAGAACATTGTTGGCAGTGGTTCCTGCAATGCCAAGCCACCCGATTGGAATCTCCTGTTTCCATGTTTGAAACTATCCCAGTCCTGAAGAGTTAACAAGCAGAAATGAAATAATAAGTCAATAGTACATAACTGGTTGGACTACAAAATGTGGACAAGAAACCTGAAAGAAGATACACGTGTTTCCTCTTTCCGCCAAGACAGATGACAAATGCAAACTAATGAATATAGGAAGATATCCCGGTGGGTACGTACCTCTGACAGTAACTCCCTACTGTGTAGCCGCTCAAAGCTACAAGAATTGCCTATGCATGCTATCATGTTGTCGGCCTTGTCATTGTTGATAAGCCGCGCCCAATTGGGATAATTCCCTGGTGGTCAATGTGTGTCTCCTCATCTTCTGTGGATGCTAAACAGTAATATTGATCAATCAACTTGTTATGAGTCTAATCATATGACAACATAAAGATAGAATAATCTAGGTTGCAAAATGATTACAGATATGAAATTTAAGTGGTACAGGCAAATAGGAGAGCTCAATGGAAGGACATTAGAATATTTTGGACCCAACAAAGAAGGCACCAGAGAACAAATACAGACAACATCTTACCCGAGATATCTTCACCAGCCTGAGACCCAGCAATTCCAACACATGAAAACATAGATCCTTCATCCACCCTTAAATGCTCATATGCAAGGTATACATCCTCCATTGTGGCAGCTTCATACAGTAAATTCAGCTCTTTAATGCATTTTATATCCTGAATTCCATAATCACAAGATACTGTTCAGCATAAGACAAGCCTCTTTTTTTAAAAAAAAAAAAATATCATTCTATTTTTCTTCCCCACATCCAGACATCAAAAGTCGTTTGGAAGTCAAAATACAACTATTGTAGTTTTTTAGACAAAAAACAAACAGGAATATGCACAGAAACAAAGAATAATATTTAATGCAAACGATAGGCAGGAATATTATGATTTTTATTCCTTTATGCAGTGGAAAATTTTCAAATAGAATATGCTCCCTCACCTTCCTTGGAACAGACGGTGCTTGCAGGTGTGCCAGTAATGCCAGCCAATAAGCATTTGACTTTGTCTCAGCTTCATGTCTCATTAGCAAAGTTCGTTTTGCCTGAAATAATCAAAAGGACAACTTAAAACTATTTTGACAAAATAAGTGCCTGGACAGGCCATGCTAAACCCAGCAGCAATCAATCAGGTTTATTCCCCAGAATCATCTTCTTAAATTAATAAAAGGAAATCAATCAGGTTTATCTTGACAAAACCAGCTGCCAATGTTTGAACTGTTTCATGCAGAAATACTCCATGAAAGAAATGAAACTTATTGAGCTAAACAAAACTAGTATAGAAGAGAAATGTAGATGATTTAAGTGGGATGCAAAAGGCAACCCCTTAATATGATTTGTACAAAGTTGCACTGTGACATTAAGACCAAAAAATTGAGATAAGGAGAGTTGACAAAATACTAACTCGATCGAGCTCCCTTTGGGCAATCTTATTGTCAGATAAACTTCTCAGAACATTCTTACATGCATCAACAGCTTTGTAGACCTGGAAAAGCATATTTGTAAGGAACAAGATGAAGAAGAATACAGTTCAAGCAGGCATATGAACCAACAGCGGATTGATACCTTGTCCGGAGTTGAAGTTACTGAGACCACATACCATCCAAGTTTCAATCGATCAAACAGGCTTAACTCAAATGATACATCATATGTCAAACCTAAAGAATCCCGAACCGTTGTAAAGAGCCTGTGCACCAAATTGTTTTATTAAAAAACAAACAATGCAACAAAAATAGGTGTAGCCATCAAAATCTGGAGATGACATGATATTGTTCCATGTTGCTGGGAAATATAAAGTTTGATATTCTACAAAATGTAAAAAAATAAAATAAAAAAATAAAAAACTAGAATGAATTAAAAGCAAACAAGATACATCCTTCTAATAAACATTTACATGATGACATCAGTAAGCCAGCGCACACATATGCAGATCAAGAAAGTGATTGGATAGATGGTTTTCAAGTCTTGAATATGAGAACCTATTAACTGATATTAGTGAGGCAGGTGAATGTTGTCAATAATAAAAGTAATCATCATCATGAACCCTTTATTCACCTAAATGGTGTCGGCTTCATGGATCATTTTGTGCTGCTCAAATAGATCTTGGGTCATGTCTTCAGTAAGCCCTAGCGTTTTCTAATAACTTCTATGAATGTTCTTTCGTGTATTCCTTTAGTTCTCTTATAGCCTTCTATTTTGATAGATTCCTAATTCAAGCAGTCTAGGATCTCTATTTTACTTGATCAAACCACCTAAGCTTGCTTCCTCCTAGTTTAACCTAATATAACTTCACGTCTAATTTTAACTTTTCTTGTTTTACCACTCGTCAACCTTAACAACCTCATCTAAACTACATTCATTTTATTTATATTTGCTCTTTAAGTTCCCAGTGTTCCATCCCATAAAGTATAGTTGGTCAGTCATCTTATAAAAAATTTTCGTTTACTATAATTGGCACATGGCAATCACAATATGTCATTTATAAATAAAGACAATAAATAACAGAGGTTTATAAATCACAATGTACCATCAGCCTCATGAATGTGCCAGAAGCACTCCCAAATAGCCCATATATGTACTCACAAATGAGCTAGGTTTCTATATTTGTTTCTGTTTCTGTGATTCGTAAACCACATTTTTCAACTCTGGGATTCTGTACAAATGGATAACTGTCAGCCTTCTGGTTCAAAATATCAAATGGTTCAATGCAATCTCTTGCAGCAGGTGATTTCTAGGCAACGTGTCATTGTTTAGTAGAATACTCATGTTTCCTAATCATGCCAAGTCTGGAAACTATCAACTGGATTCACAACTGATTGTTGGATGTTTTGTTGCATGGGTAGCTTGGCTTGTCAGTCACAAATTCTAAGAGTATTTCAACGTTCGTAATGTCAGCCAGTAGACACATTCTTCTGCATATTGCATCATCTTATAACTTTTTCTGAACATTGAGTATGATATATTATTTATCCCGTCCTCACCCCAAGAGACATGCTAGAACCTTGATTGCTTATTAGAAGTTTTTGAATACCTAATTATTTTCTAAAAAGAATGCGATGATTTCTTTTTCTCAATACAGATAGAAATGCCATCCCTGATTAATTGCTGGAAGAAATCAACAGGAAATTTTATTGATGATCACTAAACTTAGTCATAACGATTCAAAGAAGGATGCTACCATGAAAAACTAACACATTACATAACTTTGCAAGGTAAAAGACTAATAGGAAACATGTTATCCCCATCGACTAAAAGCTCTCTGATCTCCAAAGTAACTAGTTAAATGGCCTAATGCAAATAACCAGCAATGAGATGAACGTAAATGTTTTTAGTGAGGAACTACCAAATGGAAATTTAAAAATATGTACTTTGAGCGGTCAATGATCCCTTTAGGCATTGCTAATGGTACAATTAATATGATAGAGGCTTGCAATAAAATAGCACACCCAATTTCCGAGTCAAGAAATTTCACCAACAAATTTAGAGCTAAGAGATCAGTACAATAGTTTAAGGGCATCCTGAAATCAAGTTGCATTTCATGAATGCTAAATCCTTGAGGTTTATTTACCTGGAATTTATTATCTCAGCCAACAGTCCCAATGAAATGCCAAAGAATAGAGGATGATTCCTTATGCTCCTTTCTGGTGTCATTTGTAAACTTTCTGTTTCAAGGAAATGGGAGCAGTTAGCATTACATGTCTAAATTTGAATGCAAGAAAAAGGATAAATGATTAGCAGTTAAAGAGGCATTAAAATTCAAAGAATTACTTAATCTAAAACTTGAGGCCCATGGCACGCTTCATTTGCCTAGAATCAATTTATCCTTTCTATTAAATAAAAATTACATATGACTGGAAGTATCAGTAGGAATAAAAATTCTTCCAAGTAAATCGCATCTTACATGATCTTCAGAAGGTTCTAGTAATCCAAGAAATGCCAAAAATGGAAATCGTGTCTACAGCTGAGAAAAATTTGGCCCCACTTTTTTTCAATGAGAAGTCTATTAGAGTGAACACAAAGTCAGGGTTAAACATTGAAATCTGTCAACCTAACAAACTTTCCAGGAATAAGCTGCAGTTTTTAAATACTCTCTAATTGATGCAATAATAGGATGTACTTATGGGCAGAAAATCATAAAGAACACTAGTGGCAAATATATTTAGCATCAGACTTTTTATACTGGAAATGGACACAAATAATAGTATTTTAGGCATTGATAGCAGTGCCTGAGAATTTGTACCATGCATTTTCATTAAAATTTCTATTATGATTTTTTCTTGGAAAACATAGCTAGAACACAAGGCAAAGGCACATGCCAGCATGGCATGCATGCATGTATGCATGAGATTTGAGCATCTAGGAAGAAGTAATAGAAAACTTTTCATGCCATTCAGTGAAAGATCTCTGAACTTCAAATGCATGTTGTTTGCCTGAAATTGAAATACCGCTAACTTTCATCCCTCACAATTCACGAAAGGAGAGATGCTTTTGCAGAAGATGCTGCCTCAAGATAACATACACAAGTTTCAGAGCCCTAATGAATCAAATGCACCAAGAAACTCATTATTCAATTTACAAATCGAAATATACTACAGATATATTAGGAACATTTACTCTTGCACAAACAAGCTGCATTATAGCATTATATTTGGAGACATAATTAAGAAATTTGAGGATGTGTTAATGAAACATTTCTCAGTGAGAAAGGAAACGGCCAATAGTGTATCAAAGCATAAAGAACGTCTTTAAGTATACCATCTGAATCAGGGTTCTTATGGATTATGTCAAAAAGATCTTGCCCATCAACAGTGTATCCCCAACGGTTCGGCACTGGGCCAGCAATATATGCACATGCTCTCTCATCTGTGTCCTTCAAGAAGACCTGCCAGTAAACAAGAAAATTTAAATTAATAATAATAGACATTACCCACTGGTCAATGAAAGTTCAATATCAAGGAGTAATTATATATATATATGTGTAGAGAGAGAGAGAGAGAGAGAGAGACAGACAGACAGATTCTGGTGCAGCATCGCTGAAATGGGCCCCACATGATCATGAAATCATGATCTACTCCACCCATTGTATTTAGAATAATGTATTCTATTACCATACCAATTTTCATCCCAATCAAATATGTATATGGTCCCCATCTGAAAATGGTACAAATCTAGTTTGATATAAATAACAACTTTAAAGTATCTGAAAATGGTACAAATCTAGTTTGATATAAATAACAACTTTAAAGTATCTGAAAATGGTACAAATCTAGTTTGATGTAAATAACAACTTTAAAGTATCTGATTGGTCGTGCAGCACCGCTGAAATGGGTCCCACATGATCATGAAATCATGATCTACTCCACCCATTGTATTTAGAATAATGTATTCTATTACTATACCAATTTTCATCCCAATCAGATACTTTAAAGTTGTTATTTACATCAAACTAGATTTGTACCATTTTCAGATGGGAGCCATATACATATCTGATTGGGATGAAAATTGGTATGGTAATAGAATACATTATTCTAAATACAATGGGTGGAGTAGATCATGATTTCATGATCATGTGGGGCCCATTTTTGGGCAACTGCACCGCTGTTCCGGTGCAGTGACGCTGCACTGGAACAGCTCTCTCTCTCTCTCTCTCTCTCTCTCTCTCTCTCTCTCTCTCTCTCTCTCTATATATATATATATATATATATATATATCATCCTTCAGTTGCTAATAATTCTGGTCCAATTAGTGCCCATCTGGAACAACTCTATAATCTTGAAGACTGGCCAAAACCATATATGAAAACATCATAGCAATGCATCATATATTAGAAGTTGGTATTGATAAAATGAGAAAAAAAATGTACATGACAATCAACACTGTTGGTTTTTCACTCAATGTATTATCTGCTGTACTTGTAGATTAGGTACCGTTAATATATTAGTGATGAGACATTGAAAACGTATGCTTCAAGAACTCTGGAAAACACGGTTAAGAAACAATGAATTTGTCAATGAAAGTAACAGCGAAAGGAAGTTTTTTTTTTTTCTCGATTTAGGGGCTGTTTGTATAAGCTGAAAAGTCTATGACAATTTTTTATTCAATGGACAACTCCTGCATTAATTGTTTAGTTTGACTTGCTCCATGCTAAATACACAATGCTTACGGTTTCCATGGAGGTGCATTAATTGCGTCCACAAGGGAAATGGCTTGCTAGTTATACTGTTAAGGCCTTTCTTGCTGCTGCCAATGGACAGCACAACCGAAGCTTTTCGTTAGCTTCAGTGTCATACACACTGCACTGCACAAAAGAGGGCTCAGTTCAAAATGATGAAATGACCACTTCTAGGTTTTGATACCGAAGTTGAAAAGTTTTACACTCATATGCAAGTTTTCACATTTACCAAACGGACCATTTGGCAAAATTATCATTATTGCTGGCAATAGCCACTTTGACACCAAATCTTTTGCGAAAACATAGTTTTTAAAAAAAAGAAAAAAAGCAGAAATATTTTAAAATTTTCAAAGTACTACAAGATAAATTAAGTGCATATGAAAACATATTTACTTATGAAAACTGTAATAACAGAAACACATCACATGCAGAAAATTAATGCATAACAAACAGAAATAATGCACACATACATATGTAAATCCAAATTAAATATATTATCATTACCAATTTATTATCAAGTGAATCAGGACTGTCATCATTACCAATTTATTACCAAGTAAATCATGAATGTCATTTATAATTAACCTAATCAACATGTTCATTTTTATCCACACTTAAAAAGCTCGTCTTTTAAAGTCTTAATCTACAATCACTTTCCTGTTGGCCCAAATAATCAATATCAACAACCGAGAGGTCTAATTTACAATCAACGAATTTGCAGGGTCAATTGTGCACAAATACAAAAATTATAACTTGTCAGTGGAGAACATTTCTCAACATAAAAAATGAACTTTTTGATGTTTATCTAATTAAAATGTAGATCTTTTATCTAAATTATAATTTTTTTTCTTATTGCATCTAAATAATCAAATGTATAATATGTTTGGCCATAGCAAACTGATTTTGCAAATCTAAACATGATAGGTGGCTTAGATTTCATCAAATCACTTTAATGGGCCCAAACCAACCATTTCGACCCAAAAATAAAAATGGAAACATTTCCAATGAATCATTGCCCATAATATAATTATTAAAAAACTAATTTATAAGTCTTATCAAATTTACATTTCTAATTATCTTTGAGAAATGATCCTGTTAACCCGGGCTAAGCAAATGTTCCGCTTAGCCCACCTCAAAAACTCATTTGCAACAACTTTTTTTGTTTTTTCTTCATCCTCTTGTTTATATAAGTGTATTTAACATATAAACCAAGTTCAACCATTTTTGAATATGTGTAAATATTTTTTTCTAGATTTTTTAAGATAAGGGTATTTCATATACATATATACACGGATGTTTAAAAATCTCAAAAAAATATAAAAACATATCCAAAAATAGTAAAACTTAGTTTATATGTTAAATACACTTAGATAAACAAGTGTATAAAGAAAAAACAAAAAAAAAGTTGTTGTAAATGGGTTTTTCAAAGTGGGCTAAGTTGAACATTTGTTTAGCCCGGGCTAACAGGATTACTCCTCAATATCTTTTTATATAAAATAAAAATGAAAACAATATGATTATTTAAATGCAATAAAAAATTTGTAATTTAAGTTAAAAAACTATTTTTAATGAGATATATATATCCAAAATCTTATTATTATATTTAAAAAATTTCTCCAGATATTTTGATATTTTTGCAAAATTGACCTTGTAAGTTTGCTAATGGTAAATTAAACCTTGTAGTTCGCATTTTGTAAGAATAATCATGCAAGTTTGCACATTTGCAAAATAGACCCAATTATGAATGGCTTCATTAATGGTGGGGTCTATTTTGCAAATATATGTACATACATGCAAGCTTACAAGATTATTTTTGCAAATACGCAAACCATGAGAGAAAGAATCCAAATATGCAAATTATAGGGACAATTTTGCCAAAAAAAAAATGTCGTTTGTATTTCCTGTTCTAAAATCGTAATTAGTTATTCATTTATGTTCTCACTTTATTGAATTTGAGTTTCGTATATTTAGTTTTTCATTCTACTTCTGCCATCTCACCATTTGTTTAGAACAAATTTATCCATTTTTTTCATTCCATCTATATCATCTACAAATAACATTCACCAAGGAACTTTTTCCCATAAATCTCAAATAAGTTAGCTAAACCTATTACAATTAGAAAATCACTTGTATATCCACTCAATCCTCAAAATAGTTAAAGTCCCCTAATACATTTCCCTGATAATATCATAATATCGATCAGTAATTCCATAGTTGTTAAAGGTGCAAGGCGCACTTAAGTACAAAGGACCCCTAGGGCCTAGGTGCAAGGTGCACAAGCAAAGCACATGCCTGAGTGAAGCAATGCACATTTATATAAAATTAAATAAATTTAATAATATTGTAATATTCAATACATTCTTCAATCACAGCCATTATGAATGGAAACAACATTAAATTTCATTAATCAAAAATTTAGTAGAAAGGAAATGTGACATTATAGAAGTCAACTCTATTTGAATGTTAGAAGGTTTTCTATTTTCATGAATGTTAATTTGGGTGTATTGAATGCACCTCAAGGCTCCAGAGGTATGCCTGAGTTGAACTGTTGTGAGCCTAGCCACACCTTTAACTACTATAGATACATCTTTTCTTCTCTTAAATAGGCGATGACTCAAGTGATTATTTACTAATATAGGAGCTGATTGCTAATTACATGTAATAAATTGCAAAAATAATCAAAATGGTGAACTTAGTAAACCCACATTAAAATTTTTTATTTTCCAATTTTTTCTCTGAAAAGAATTTTTTCAAAGGCTAACTCATCTCTAATTTTTGAAGATTTTCCTGGAAATAAAACTCTCCATTTCTTCATCCAACCAAACAGCCTCTTAAAGTGAATCCGTGCTATAGCCTTAACAATCAAATGAAAGACCCTAAGGGAAGTTGCCACAAAAATGTTGTGTTTAGAAAGATATTTATTTTTTGCTGGTCATTACAGTAACTGTGAACCAACAACAGCGACACAACCGGTGATCATACACATACTGCTGATCATTGAAACACCAGTTAAAAAAAGTACAATTAAGGTTGTGCACGTGTCCTAATTTACAAGTTCTTAGCTAAAAGCTACAAAAACACAATGATCTAACAAGGAAGCAACTCATCGAAGATGAAGTGCAACATGCAAGTGGACATAGACACCATATAAATCATAGGAAGAAAGTTTCAGTATTAACACTTCAACAACACAAAACATGAGGCCAGAAATGCCATGGAAATCAATCTGGAATACCAGAGGCAAAAGATTTACAGTAAATGTGTTTTTTAATGAGTAATAGGTTTCAAAGGATGTCATGATACCCACATGTTGAGTCTGAAGGTCAGAAGGAGAAGGCCGAAATGCAATGGGATTGAGTGAAAGCCCTCCAACAGGAGATTTCTTCGCAGCGACAGTGCCAAGGTAATCAAGAATACAAGATTCAATTTCTTGCTCTGTGAAATCCCCAACAATGCTCAACTGAAGAACCATACAAACTAAGGTTAGAAAGCTGAACGCCAGAAAAGAAGGAAGTGCAAAAGTGGGCACATGCCCACAATTGTAGATTTACTAAAATTCACCACCTACAACATAACTACCAGAATATCAACTGCAGAATCATCAGTTAAAACCAGCCAAAGAAATTCGACCAATGTTATACATCATGAAACAAATCCATTCTCCAACTCAGAATTGAGACATAATGTTGACATACCTCCATATTTTCGCCAAAAAATTGACCCATCACTGCATCTTGTACTGATTGGAGAGACAATTTCTGTAATGATTGTGGTGTGGGTTCAACAAAGCGTTCATCACCATTCAACATCGCTAACATTAGTTTGTAAGCAGTTGAGCGTTCCAAGCTCTTGGGAACAGAACGATAATGCGATGCATAAACCTGCACTGCCCTATCAAATGCATCTTCAAGCCATACACTGTGCTGCAGAAAAGGAATTACCACAACCGTTAGACAAACCAAAGGAATGGCATGCTATGGACATAATTTTTATTTTCAAGAATAAAAAAACAGAATATATAAGATTTATATCATTGTAATCCCCAATAAAATGTCACCACTAGGAAACTAGCTATCTAGCAGAACAATTATGATGTCAATGTGAATAAATAGTTTTGCAATAACCAGAACAATGTTGCTAGTGGAAAATTAACAGAAAGCAATTGAACTTAAACAAGAATTAACAGCATCCCCCCCCCCCCAAAAAAAAGAAGCATGCACACACACACAAACAAACAAACAAGAATTAACAGCAACATCATAACCAATAAACGCAGCCTCCATCAATCTAATTAACTACTATGGTCAGCCCAACAGCCAATATCCATTGGTTAAAAGAACAAAAACCAGGAATTATATTCCATCATTCATATGACACTTAAATGAAATTTTGGTTTAGCTCACAACAGACTGCCAACTGAATAAGGAAAGTACATCATGCTGTCAAAGTCCTTGCATTCTTGTCATTCAGAAAAATATATTATTCTATTTCTATCACCATTATAAGGTTAATAACACCTTATCCACAGCCTCCATGGAAAATTAAATGTTAAAATAGGTCCTCAGGATTTACAGTAGCTAGTTGCAACCTGGTCCTAATAAGGGTCATTGCAAGAATGCCAGAAAAATAACAGCATTTCTAAGATAGAACCCAAAAAGAATGATGTTTTGCACTTCAATCATCCATGCTAGTAGTGAAGATTTGCAAGAAATAGTTAAATCAACCAAATAAATGCAATCATGCAATAGAAGACAGAAGGAGAAGAATGACATTTTTGTATTCGTTTGAAAGGAAATACCTCAAGCACCATATGAAGTAGCTGGAAAGCAGCACGCATGCCATTGTCCCTCAATGTAAACCGGAACTCCATACAAATAAACTCTTCATTAGACTCTAAGGAGCAATTTATTAGGTGATTTACGCAAAAAAGCTCTACCTGGAAACACATCCAAGTATGAGAAAACTGAAGATAAGAAATAATAAGAATGAGAATTGTAATAATATATAATTACTGACTTCCATGGAAGTAGATTTTGTCAACTACCCTCATATTTCATGTAAAATTATTTTTATCATTGTCAAGAAGCCAAATAGATTACCCCAAGAACTTCTTACAAAATCATATAAGTGGCCCATTGTGGCATCCTGCTCTTCCATTATTTATACAACTGCCAAATGACTGCAGGACAGGCCGCACAAAAAGACTTGATTAGAAAACCCAAGTGATTCACTACATCGATGTTTTAACAAGGAGATCCCGTACATTTTATTGTCCCACAAATATCTATGGTTTTCTTCCTTGTGATTTTGGTGGGAATCTACTTATGAATCTTGCTGAGGCTTACACAAAGTTCTGACCATATTAGATTTCTCTAAGTAGATTTTTTTTTTAAATTTTTCCCAAGGAATTGTGAGTAATTCTACATTGACAGAGTTTGAAACAAGGGGAACAAAGGTGCTAATCATACAAGACAAACTTTAGCAACTGTAGTCTTTAGAAATTTTTTAACCAGCAACACAAAGCAAACAACCAATGAAAAAATTGGTGTCTATTACTCATCTGTGGCCATATTTTTCACATTGACAGAGCTCGAAACTAGCAGATGCTAATCATACAAGACCAACTTCATCAACTAACCTATCAACTTTAGCCGTCAGAAAGTTTTTTTTTACCAGCAAGAAAATGCAAGCAACCAATGAAAAAATTGGTGTCTATTACTTGTCTGTGGCCTTACTTAAGCTTGGTTTAACATAGAGCAATCAGATTAATTCAATTTCTATTTGTTCATTTTCTTTTTAAACTTACACATACACTAGTAACACTGAAAATTGCTGGCAATGAAATCGAAAAACAACGCCGGCAGTAAAGAAACACCTCGTTAGCTGGCACCCAATAAAATGCACAATGAATTACAGTGGTGAAAAATACTGGAAGAGCTTATATTAAAACTCTTCTTCAACTAGGAATCTTAAAACCTCCATAATTTAGAAAAATAACATGCAAAACAACAATTCATATACTCGGAAGCTGTTCCATTCTAAAACATCTCTACAGAGATCCAAATTCAAGAATTAAATGTGGTTGCTAACTAAACATTTTCGATTTTAGGCTTTTAGCTCAGTTACTGCAATTCCAGCATTTCTAAATAAACGGCCATGGAATTCTGCTGTGAATAACCTTGAGATGAGGCAGGTATTGCAAGGAGCAGATAACCTTTGGATTCAGTGGAAGGGCCTCCCCAACTCACTCTCGCTTATTCACCTTTTTTTTTTTTTTTTGAAGCTTGGAACATAAGTATAGATTTTATATACTTTTTTCAGTTGAACCAGATCTTCAATTGACATCTACTGCTAGAAGAATATCCTCTGTAATACAGTACAACTAAGAGCAAGCCAAAAGATATTAGGTCTCTAAATATCATATTCTACCACTGAATGTATCTGACAAACATTTAAGCCTCAGCTTAACACATTTTCTTATCACAAAGACAGGAAGAAATCAGAGATAAGCAGGTTCTGTTGAGAAGAATCTTGTTTTAAAGCTTTTATCAGCATAACAGTTGGGCACTGCTAAATAAAAATCCAAAAAGTCTAAGATATAAGAATTCCTAGAAAATATTAAGCAGAAATTATCATATAATAGCGAGAACGAAATAGATAGCTCCTCAAGAAATTTATACAAGAAAGACATAGATAGCTCCTCAAGAGATTTATAAAGTGTCTTCTAGTATTTTCTACGGCCAATTCCACATATACTCGTGAATTTTACCCCTAATTCCACTTATGCCTACTAACTTTCAGAAATTTCAAAAATACCCATGTATTTTGCCCAAAATTCCATTCATAACCATGCTCCCATGTGAAATGACAATATGCCGAAAACCTAATTATGGATTTATAAAAAAAAATTCACATTCGAATGATATATGATTCTATAGAAGTAAAAGCATAATTTTATAGCTATAGAAGTACTAAACATTCATTTGAATGTGAATTTATAGCTTAGTATTATAATTAGGATTGGGGCATATTCGTCATTTCACAAAGGGTCATGGGTATAAATGGAATTTTTGGCAAAATACATGGGTATATATGGAATTTTTGAAGGTTCAAGGGTATAAGTGGAATTAAGAGTAAAAATTCATGGGTGTATGTAGAATTTGCCCTATTTTCTAATGTATTAGATATAAAACCAAGTGTGAAACCACAAAGTAACATTTCTTCCATTTTCCATGTGGACCAAAAAAATAGAAAGTAATTGCTATACAGTGAAAGTGCTGCAAAAACACAAAGTAATCATACATCATCAGTAGAAACTTACGCTTATGAAAAAACAAAACAGACCTGTTCCCGTGAAAAGTTGCCAACACGACCACCTTCACTGAGAGTCCGAACTCCGACAACAACAGTACCCCTTGAGTCAAAATCTTCTGTTGCCCTACCACCACCAACCACCAACCGCATTACACCACATCTAGCTTCATTTTTCGTGATCTAGGAAAACCAGAATTACAGAAAAAAGTCAGTCAGCAGCCGAAAGCAGCATTCATATAACACGTACAAACGCTAGTTATGTGTCTGCTGATTTTTTATTAAGAGCTTTAAAGTTCATGTCGGAATCAAACACTTTTACTGTTTGCCCTCAGACAATCTCAATTTTTGCAGCCGACATAAACATCTATTTGAAGAACTTAGATTTTTGGCTAAGCAAGTGATGCTAAATATAACAACCGCATTAGATTTCATGTAGTCATCAAAAAGAACCCAAACAAAGAAGTTCCCAAAAGACTTCACCGAACCAGTTCCATAGAAGCTGGACACAGACACATTTTCCTGAGGACAGATTTGGTGAGAAGGGATGGAAATGTTTAATTTTTTTAAACCTTTTCTACATCCTCCCATTTGAATTTGATGTGACAGCATAGTTATCTAACTACCCTGCTTTTTCATCATTGCTGCATACATTTTCAAACATAATTTCCTATTTTTTCATATAAAAAGATTATCATCTTTATTTACTTTACTTTTAACCATTAACCGTATCACCTCACATCTAAAGATGAATCGTGGGTAGGGTACCTATAGGTCAACCAATCAGGTACCCATAAATGGTAGGGTAGGTTCTAATCTGGCCTAAAATACAGAAGGATGAGAGTTTTTGAAAATAGGGTTAGGGTAGAGACGTAGGGTTGACCCCAAACGGGACATATCCGACCCAAGTTGGACCCCATACTCATCATTCTTTTTGTTTCCCTCCACCTTCCCAATTTCCCTTTGTGCAATTCTTTTTCACCTCTTTTACACAGTTTTAGCATTTGACTGAATGGACCCTAAATAGTAATACCATAAAAAATAAATAACAAGTCCTAAATAGTAATACCATAAAAAATAAATAACAACCAAAAAAAAAAAATTTAATCAACCATAAAAGAACATCTTACACAAGAATCCATCATCATCATCATCATCGTCATCATCATCATAAGCCATTTCCCACCTAGGTGGGGTCGGCTGCATGGATTCTGTTGCGCCATTCTTGGCGATTTAAAACTAAATTTTCTGTAATTTGTAATATTTTTAAATCTTGTTTAATTATTTTCATCCATATTTTTTTTTGTCTTCCTCTCATTCTCCTACCACCTTCTACTTGGATAAACTTTGTTCTCCTAATTACACAAGAATCCATGAGGAACTAATTTAAAACAAAGTAGGAAAAAAAGAAATGGAAGAAAATTTTGCCAGCAGCAACCACATATACAAAAACAAGGGAAAAATACCTTGTAATTTACAGGAATGCCATTCGAAAGCCTTCGTAGAGTGATTCCAGTTTCCTTATCATATTCTTTGGTGGTATCTACATCCTTTCTTAAAGGAATGAAGGATGGTTCGCGTACTAATCTTAATTCCTCCAATTGTGATGATGATATAAGTTCCTTTGGCACTTCTACCTGCAAAAACAAACCAAACAGATTAATCGACAACAAATCATTAAATAATTCCACAAAGCAATAGGATGCCACTGCATGATCCAACTGTGCGTGCCAAGAATTAAAGCATAGCCAAAACATAATTGTTTGTGTTCCTCAATATGAAGATTGTATCATCAAATAGTACCCTCAGAATCTAGTTTCCTCCACATATCCAAACCAGCCCATGTGGTTATTGAAAGATTAGCTTGCGGATTACAGAGCCAACCAGCAATACCATTGGAAACAACTTAAAAGGCCACAGACCCAAGCATGAATAAAACACTCAGTGGCCATGTTCTAGAATTTCAATAGATGGTAGGGATTCTGCTGATACAGATAATGAATTTTTTTGGAGGGCCTACTTGTACCATTTACTGACCACCAACTATTCAAAATGGCAAAATAATATTCAGTATTAGCTGGCAAGGATACAAAATGTATAAGAAAACATAGCTTCCACATCACAAAACTGAACAGTATAAATATAAAAACTTCAAAAGGTCAATCAATTAACTTCTTCTTTTTTTGAATTTTTATAGTTCCAGTACCATGTCAACATCAAATGATAAGTTGATATTACACTATAAAATATCACTTTAAAGAGCAAAAATGAATTATAGCTCAAGATGATGTTCTGACAGAACAAACCTCAGGTTCTGCCTGTATAGGTTCCTTCAGGCCTTCCTTTATAGCATCTGTAATTTCATTTGGATGAATTGTAAATTCAGTTTCACCCTTCTCATCAGAATGGATTTTTGTTGGCACGCAAGCAACAATTGCTGCAGGAGGTGTTGATGCAGGTTTTCCAAACTCAGATATGAACTCCAGCATTTTTGCACCAGTTGAATTAACCTGTGACAACAACATTTTTAATATATGGGAATGGTGGATACCAATAACTCTATTGACTGTTTTCCATTGAACTATAATTAATTTTCAAAAATTTTCCATTGAGCAATAAATTTACTTTCAAGATTAAAATAGACAAAGCATTACATAGCCAACAAAACTGATATAGAAATCATCCCAAAAAGCAAATTCCAACTTAATTGAGTATCGTCTTGGGGAAATCTGGTATCCTCATAAAACCTGCTCCAGAGAGATGGAACACATACTAAATTTTTGATTCAATATCAGCCATTCTGTTCCAAAAGACAGTACACTCAAACACAAGATTAATTGGTTCCCATGTTGTAATAAACTATATAATGAATCGATAAACAATCATTTGGATCATGTGGTATTAAAAGCCAAGACATGAGATAACAGATGTCCATAATAGGAGTTGGATCAAATCATATGGAAAATCTTTCAAACAGAAGTGTTCATAATATCAAATAAATCAAGAACAGAAAAATAAAAAGGAAATTACACATCAAGGTTCCCATCATGACAATTCAGAAACCATAGTGGTCTGTACTAAAATCCTAGACCTGTACAATGAGCATGTTATTCATATACCATAGCTACAATATTAAAATCTCATGCGCCCTAAGAAGCTTAATGGACTTCAGAAAAACACATCCTTGAAGAATAACCATTACCTAGCGTCAAGTCAATGGACATAAAAAGCAAGTTCCTAAAGAAGTTTTTTCTTTCTTTTAACTAAGTATATCACATAAGCATGATGACTAACAATATCCAATGAAAACCTCAACAAACCAAAAGAGGTAAGAGTGTATGATAAAAACTCTCATCAGCATTTGAAGCAGGTACAGAGTGCATGGCAAGAAAAGACCACAACAAACGAAACTCCAGTCAGTATTAAAGCATGTTAAACAGAACAAATAGAGGCTAAGCAATCAGGAGGATACACTAAGTGAGATTAAACAAACAGCAAATTATCCTACCAACTAGGTCATTGTTCCATTGATTCATTTGAAAAGAAAATATTAAGAGAAGTAATTACATACAGCTCAGGTTCTGCAATTTAATATTTGAAAATGCATAGATTAAATTGCCTCTTTCAAAGATTATTTGACATTAGGTATATTATGGTTTGTTAACCAAATCACAATCTTATAACTAAACCATTCAATCATAGGATTCATTCAAAAGCGGATTTACAAAAGTGATTTGAACCACTTTTTTGAAGAATCAACTTGAATTTTTTTAAAAAAAATCAGAAATTAAAACAATAGTGAATTAAAGTACATCAGTAATAACAAAGCATAGCTCCTAACTACCAACCAATTACGTGTATCTAAAATTCTCCATCATACCTCAAAGGGAAAGAAGATAATTGAAAGGTCTAAATACCACAAAATAGACATATCATTGACATGACAACAACAAAAAAAAAAAAAAAAAGATGTACGATACAACCATTGCAAAGAATGCTCAAATTTTATAATCATGAAAAGCTGCTTCCCACCTATGTAAGGTGAACTGCATGGATTCTATTATGCCATTCTTTTCAACCATGGACCCTGTTCTATATGACCTCCAATGATTCAATCTTATGACATAACAAATCAGTAGAGTTGAAGTAACAAGCATGATCAATGTACATGTTAACAAAACAAGGTAGCCTGAATTATGCAATAAAGTAGAGGTAACCACGGGCAAGGTTGTAAGCAAATTACTTCAGAGAGCGTAACTGTCTCTGAGACAGCCATTAGGCTTTCGTGTCCCTGGATTTGATCCATCACCATGTGACCAAGAGCATCAGCCTCCATGATAAAATCCAAATTATCCACAGACGGCACATTATCGATCATTGCTGCTAAATGTTCGCTGTCCTTTAACAAAGCATCCATGTAACGAGCTAATTCTCCCTTCGTGATGCCAAACTCCTTAAGCCTCCTAACCTATATTGGAGAAACAGAATAGATGCATATTGGGAACTGAATAAAGATGACCATGAATTATTAAATGAAAGCTTTACACTTCAACAAAGAAACTGTTCAGAGCCAAGGAAAAGAATGTAAAGTAACTTCTCATTTTCATTGATTTAGATTGGTTAGATTTAGGGGATTGCTGGAACCATTCTTTGGCGCACAGTAAAAATCACAGGATTCAGACCACCTGTAAATAAATTCAATTTCTTGAACTAATTGTTTGTTGAAGAAACTTTATCTGCAAAACCTTAATCCATCCAGTCTTCTTTTTCGAATTGACACTTCATGCTACAGATATGGATTTAGGAAACTCCCATCCAGTTTATTGGTTCACTCTGACAGAAAAGCACTGATTCTTGAAATCCATGAACTTGTATCCCCTAGATCAATCCAAAATCCCAAATGGCTTTATAAAATCAAAACCATTTTGTATTATACTTCTGATAATCTGCAGTTCTCCAGGTCAAAAACATTTAGACCTGTAATTCAAATGTCTTCAACTTCTAAACAATGAAAATTACTTCACAGCACATAGAACAAGAAATAAATTTGCACAGTGCACAATTAGACATGCTTCTCAGATAAGCATGCATAGTTCTCTAATTGCATATCCCTTATCTAATCAGAGGTCTGCTTGACACAGGCACACATGCATATTTCTCTAATTGCATGTTAACAATTATCAATGTTATCTTGCAATGATGCAAGCATACATTTTATTACTTACAAGATCAGATCTGACATTAAAAAGAAATGAAGTCAAGTGCAAGGACAGTCAAAGTCAACTATCTAGAATAAGATATCAGACCTCGTGAACAGCAACTTTAATCGCATTCTGCCAGTTTCGTGGTTCTGCAGTAACAGTAAGAGTAGTAACTGTACAACCTTCCCTTCCTGAGTCACTATGATCCAACTCGATCGCTAAGAATGGCGGATTTGAGCTCTGTACAAATGTTAAATCAAACACTCAGAAATTTTTCTTTTTTACATGAATGTAGCTGAAAAGATATTACATGGTTAACTTGTGCAGAAAAAGCAGCAGACCTGTAGGGATATTTAAGAAACAAAGAAGAATAAAAACCAAGGACACTGTCCTAAGACCAGAATGCAGAGGAAGGACAAGCACAGGGCAAACTAAGACAAGAAGAGGTCATAAATAGTTTCATAGAAGAGTTTAGAATTTGCATGCATCTCTTACAAAACAATATTTTTTAATCAGCAGCTGGGATGGATAACTACAAATACTCTGCATTGACAGCTCAATTTGCAGGCATCATTAATTAATATTAACAGCATTTTCATATGACAGGAAGCACTTAAAAAAATATTTTGAGGGATTTTTTTAATGATACAGTGAAGATAGGCATCCAAGTCCGAATAAGTGGCCAAGATGGGAACAAACCCTGCCCTGATGGGACCTCAACTGGCCCGATCATGCAACCTGGACCCAGCAAAAACTCAGAGAATAATGCCAATCCAACCGGATCAAAAGCATGTGATGTCCCTTACTGAGCCCACCTATGGGCTATGTCCTAGATATGCACAACTCACAAACCAGTAATGTTCAACAAACCAAATCCAAGGTAGCTTCTCCTGCACATTCTAGAATCTTAGTGAATATATATCAAAACAAATATTACCAAAGACATTGATACAGCAACATCTGGCCTCGACAAGACACATGACATTCTTATTGTAACCAAATGTAATTACACGACAACCTAAAAGAATGATTTTGCAAGATAAGAAATACAATTCATCAATCAAAACCATCTCATGTGAACAAGAAAACTTTACTGGTTTTACAGATAATTCATGCCAACAAAATCCTATCCTATTGATCGTTTTATCTTATTCACTACTAAGAATGAAAAACAAATTAAAAAAAATAAAAAAGCAACTCACCTTATATCTTGAGTTTATCCGAAAATGTAGAGCCGACAGGAAGATTCTCTTCATGAGAACATTTCGCATATCCTTATATGTTCTAACTTTCGTGATGGGAGTCTGTACCAAAATCAGAGAATGAACCAAGAATAAAACAAATCAAATTATATATGCATTACAGACGAGAACTAATGATGGATCCCTCAAAAAAAAAGGTGTCCTAAAATTAAAAAATACATAGGCACATAAAATAATGATTGACCAAAGACTGCTGTGGCCATGATAAGTGAAAACAGTACAAATTGATGATGCCATACAGACCCATGTGGGTTAACCTAAGAAATTGAAGCAACATATAAATCACCATCAAATGATGAATCAAACTTGCAGGGAACACAACGTTTCAAACATTAATCCATTCATAGAAACATCACAACCCAACAAATGCTAGTGGAATATGTAATACACATTATGGAGTACCGCAACACAAAAAAAATAAAATAAAATAAAATACTGCTGACCTTAGAACATCCATATTTAAAAGGGTCATGATCTTGTTGGAGCCTAATTTCATGCACCTAGGTGCCCTTAGGCGCAGTGCTCCCGGTGCAAGTATTTATTTTTAATTTTTTTTCAAATTCTTTTTACAAAACTATTAGTCTAAGTATATTTAACATGTGTATCAATTTTTACCATTTTTTGAAAAATTTTAAATTTTTTTGGATTTTTTAAAATCTAACAATTACTAAAAATGTCACTAATTTTAAAAAACCAAAAAAATTTTAAAATCTCCAAAAATTATAAAAATTGATACATATGTTAAATACACTTAGAATAATAGTTGTGTAATTTTCAAAAAAAAAAAAATTAAAAAGGTTAAATGCACTTGGGTGCACTAAGCCTAAGTGCACCCGGGTGTCTAGAATCAAATTCCGATCTTGTTAATCTGAAATAAAAGGGATATTTTTAAATTAATTTTTTGTTTTTCATGAAAATATTTTTCCAAGTGTATTTAAAATTTTAAACTTCAGATATGGGTATTTTTATTTTCAAAAATTAACATTTTTTCCCAACCAAAATTTGATTTTTGAAAATCAAAATTTATATACAAATATTCGAAAATTGTAAAATTTGGTATATGAATTAAATAACTTGGAAAAACATTTTTCATGAAAAAACCAAAAAAAATTTAGCCTTAGCCCAAGCTAACAAGAGCATAACGCTAATTAAAACAGTAATAATCAAAAAGAGGACATTTAGATCATTCTGTTACTTGTTGAATTCCAGTCATTTCTAACTACAGCCTTTTCAACACATTTATACCGGAACCAAGTTTTCTTCCACAAGCACATACTAACTTATATACTGCCAAAATTACTTCTCCCTATTTTCTGATACATTTTGTTGTCTAATTCCACGTTCATTTTCCTTCAAAAAATTTTCCATTGTCCCATTTTTCTTCTTCTGTCTATTAAAATGTTCCATGTTACATTTTTTTTTATTTGACATGTTACATTATTTTGATTCAACATCTTTTCCATTGTACAATTTTTCTTTTCTTCTCTTTCTTTTAATGTTGTACATGTTTTTTTTTTAACTTAAACATCTTACCAGCCATGCCACTCTTGCATTCTATCTTCTTTTTAAAAAAAAATGTTCAATGTTATCTTCTTTTAAATTCCACCACAACAACCTAACATGGAAAAAGTAAACTAATAAGTGAAGAAGATGGACTTTTATTGAAAAATGCAAAGAAAATACTGGAGATAACAAGGATTTTGGAGTCAAAGGAAAAAAAAAATTTCCACATCTTTCTTCACTCTTTTTACTGTGATTTGACATCTTTGCTACAAAATTACCTTACATTTTCCGATTAGTATCTATATTTCCAAACATTATTTTATATTTTTCCATACAACTACCCTATTTATTTTATCACTATTCTCTTTTCTCCAAATCATTGCAGTAATAACATCACTTCACTCTCACCATTTTCCAAAATTTTTCCCAGCAAATTTTTTCCTCATAACAAATACACCCTAAAGATAATCATAGAAAAAAGACATGCAAAGAGGGGTTTGCCTTGATTGGATTAAGGCAAATTCAAATGAAATGTTAAAGAGGATTTAAATGGGGTGTAAGCCATTTAAACCCCTTTTGCACTAACCCAAATAGAACCCCTAATGAATTACTCAAAACTCAAAGAATTTTCTTTCTGAAATTAACAACCAAAAAAAAAAAAACACTTCATGCATAAGATCAGATTTTTAAAGGTTAGCAGCGAATCACACAGTCAGACTTTGATTCATAGATAACAACATAGACCTCTACAATTGAACTGCATAGAAGAATGCAAGAGATTATTCAATTAGGTGAATCCAATACAACTTGCTTTATTTTATCCAAAAAAAAACAAAATACAACTTGCTTTAAGGGGGATCATCACAATACAGATTGCAACACGCATCAAACTTCACCAATCATTATGTGAGCTGCTGCATCAGGACCGAAAACAAAAAAGAATAGCATAGCATGTGTACAGTACCTTGCGAAACATATTGAAAGAGAAATTCTGAATCAATTCATGTTGGAAGATCTGTGGAGGCTTAGCACTCTGAGAAATTCCAGAGAGAGACCACTGATGCTCCACAGGAGGACGAACTGCATGTCTTTCCCTTTTTACATTTTTTGATTGATCATTGGAGACAGATGCCCTTTCACCTGATAAATTTCCAGCAAGCCCAGCAGGAAACTTTGGAACAAGAAAACTTGCCATTCCACCAAATGGATGTGGAGTTTGCACAGCAGCTCTGTCACTTTCTGCATGTGTTTGTCCAAAAACAGCCTGAATGAAGTGTAAGTTGGTCATAAGTTTCCACCTTCCTCAACATAATTGGAGAAAGAAACCACAAAAATGCTTCACAGAGCAATCACAATCTTCAACAAATAGCATAATTTTCCTGCTTGTTGTCCCCCTGTATAAAATATCACTTTAAACTTGATATTTATGCTAAACTATTTTATTGCGTTGATTTTGCACCATTTTAAGATGGTGACCACACACATGTTGGATTTTGATGAAAATTAGTATCCTAATAAAGTGAACAATTCTAAATACAATGGGCGAGGTCGATTTCCTATTCATGATCGTTTGGGGCCCACAGTGCATGGGCTGCACCATAATTATGGTGAAGTCCAAATGCACTTGATAATTTTCCTATATATACATATATATATCAGTCTCACTTCTATGTAACCGGGTTACATAAAAGCAGACCCATGTAACCCTTTCAAAATCTAAGATTTTGATCTTAATGGAAAATCCAATCCATTCGTTGTATTTAACATTATTTGCTTATCTAGGAGACCAAATTTCATCCCAATCAAGTGTATTTATGAGCCACATTATTCAAATATATATATATATATATATATATTCACATGTAAATTATGAAAAACGCTTCAATCTATTTACACATGTATTAGAATGTAATAATACTTTATAGAATCATTCATTGACATAGAAATAATATTTTAGACGATTTAGATGTCAAAAATACTACTTTGAAATTGATATTTTAGCATTTTTCATAAATTACAAATGAATATATACATTTTCTAAAAAATGTGGCCATGAATATACATGATTGGGATGTAACTTGATCCCCCTAAATAAACAAAGGATGTTAAATACAATGAATGAATTAGATTTTCCATCAAAGATCAAAATCTTAGATTTTGAAGGGGTTACATGAGTCCGCTTCTATGTAACTCGGAACCTTTCCTGTGCAATGAAGTTGCACCATAATTAACGGCGCATTTGGCCTAAAATGGGCCCCACATATACTTAAATATATTGATATTTTATACAATCATTTATCCATATATAAATTTTATAGCAAATGGTTTACATGTTGAAAAAATAATTTTAAAGTTGTTATTTACATCAAACTATTTTATTATGTTGAATTTTTATCATTTTCAAATAGGGCCTATAAACATATCCAATCGGGACGAAAATTGGTACAGTAATAGAATATATAATTCTAAATACAATGGGTGGAGTAGATTATAATTTTATGATCATGTGGGGTCCATTTTGAAGTAACTGCACCATAATTGTGGTGTAGTGAAGCTGCACCTAAATATTTCTCATATATATATATAGAACTTTTCAGGTGCAGTGAAGCTGCACCATAGTTAACGGTACAGTTGGCCCAAAATGGGCCCCACATGTACTTAAATGTATTGATACTTTATACAATCATTTATCCATATATAAATTTTATAGCGAATGATTTACATGTTTAAAAAATAACTTTCAAATTGTTATTTATATTAAACTATTTTATTACGTTAAATTTGTACCATTTTCATATGGAGTCCGTACACATCCAATTGAGATGAAAATTAGTATGGTAATAAATACATAATTCTAAATACAATGGGTGAAGTAGATTATAATTTCATGATCATATGAGGCCCATTTTGAGATAATTGCACCGTAATTATGGTGTAGTGAAGCTACACTAAAATATTTCTCATATCTATATATAAGAACATTTCCTGTGCAGTGAAGCTGCACCATAATTAACGGTGCATTTAGCCCAAAATGGGCCCCGCATGTACTTAAATATATTGATACATTATACAATCATTTATCCATATATAAATTTTATAGCAAATGATTTACATGTTGAAAAAACAACTTTAAAGTTGTTATTTATATTAAATTATTTTATTACGTTGAATTTGTACCATTTTCAGATGGAGTCCATACACATACCTATTGGGATGAAAATTGGTATGTTAACAGAATACATAATTCTAAATACCATGGGTTAGGGGTGCAAGTCGGTCCGGGTACCCACGGGTCGACCCGATGGGTACCCTAAATTGGATCGGTTCAGTTCCGGTATTTCTACCCACCGGGTCGATTCGGTTCCGGTTCTGAATTACCCATAGGAATTTGGGTAAGGTCGGTTCCAGGTGCCGGGTACCCGGAACCGACCCGGATTGCACATAAGATATATATATCTTATATTCTTGCCTGCCCTAAGTGCAGCCGGCAGCCCTGGCCCTAATCATCCATTCATCCCGTTTCGAAAATCCGAAGATACCGAACAGACCAAAGTCACGAAAGTGACGAAACCGGAAACCCCTTGCCGGCGTCGCCGCAACCTCGCTGGACGCTGGTCGCTGCCTCGCATTCAATCGGCGACGGTGACGGGCGATCTGGATCCCTACGGACCCTACCTGCCTCCTACAGTCCTGGCTTCGGGCTTCCTGCTACAGTGCTGCCTGCTGGCTTAGTGGCTTTGACGGGTTGACCTCCCTGCCCGCCTCCTGCTGCGGTGCCGGCGTGCTGCTCTTCCTCCGAGTTCTCTGCTTAGCATCTATGACTTCGATCCAGGCCAACGTTGTCTTCATTCCAAGCCAGCGTTGTCTCTTTCAAAAATTTTCCTTATTGTTTTTACCAAATGCCAAACGGACTCTCTTCTAATTGTTCGTGTAGATGCTCTGGTAATATTTTGGATTTGTGTTTTTCTCCTTCTAGCCTACATCGTTTTGAATCTATGGACATCCCATTTCCCAAGGGTGTACATTAGTGGTAATACTTTTTTAATTTTTGTCTATATTTTCAATCATTAGCTCTTATTACTTTAATCTTATTCACTTAATGGGTGAAATCATTATTTTTCTGAGAACAATTTTGTTTACATGCTATTTCGTTCTAGCAATTGAAATCCACTCTACTGATCAGGCCCTAATGAGTTCCCACTGGCACATGGCTGGTGTGCACTAGTCTAGTCTACACAACTTGTTTATCAGTCCGTGGATGCCAAAAAAAAGTGTGGTTTGGAATCCTAAGTATGTGTAGGTAAAATAACTTCCCTATCTCCTGTTTTAGTCAATGAAGCCCTTGGTTGATTCCATGGTCTTTCCTCACTCTTCTTTTGGCAAATAGCTGTTACCAACTGATATGCCCATCCCATTTGTAGTTTCAGTGATCATTAGAAAATTATTATTTTTTTGAAAAGAAATGGAAAGGGGCATCTTCTGAACCATTGGAAATGACAAAACAGAGGATGGCGACTACCTTTCTTTGTAGGTATTTGTGAGAGAGCAAAATACAGCTTCTGAATCATTGGAAATAACAGCATATAAGCATATATATATATATGTATATAAGTCTTGTTAATATTTCTGTTTCATTGAAAAATTCTTTTCATAATATAGTATTTCTGTATTTGGTGCCAATTTGGATGCATGACGTTTTTAAGAACCGATTTGGAACCGACCCGCACTTGAAAAAATTGGGAAGGGTAGGCTCCGGACCGACCCGGTCTAAAATAGGGTAGGATAGACGTTTTTAAAAAATGGGTAAGGGTAGGTTCCACCCCTACCCGGGGGTACCCGGACCGACTTGCACCCCTACCATGGGTGGAGTAGATTATAATTTTATGATCATATGGAGCCCATTTTAAGATAACCGCACCGTAATTGTGGTGCAATGAAGCTACACTTAAATATTTCTCATATATATATATATGGGACCCATTCCTGTGCAGACGGTGCAGTCCACTGTAAAATGGGCCCCACACATATTAGATCGCAATGAAACTTTATACAATCATTTATCCATATAAAAATCATACTTTAGACGGTTTAGATGTTGAAAATACCACTTTAAACTAAATATTTACATTAAACTATTTTATTACGTTGATTTTGCACCATTTTAAGATGGGGATCACACACATATTGGATTTAGATGAAAATTGGTACGCTAATAAAGTGGACAATTCTAAATACAATGGGTGAGGAGGATTTCCCATTCATGATCATGTGGGGCCCACAGTACATGGACTACATGGTGCAGTCGCATGCACTGGATCATATCCCTATATATATATCATCAGTTTATGACCTGCAGAAACTGGAGAATGCTTAAACAAATTCCTACGTCATGCACATAACACTGCATTTCTTTGGACAAATTTCCATGGAAACAATGTCAAAAATTAATTCAAGACGGGTATCCATTAATTTTTTTTTATTTTAGGTATCCATTAATCTGATGTTGAAGATAATGTTCGTGTGGTGTTACTTCACTGTGCATGTTTTCAATTCATTTGTACATTTAAGATGCTATCACCCTGTGGCCACAAGGGTTGCAACCTCGTGGTATACCCATGGGCCTCACAAGCAGGAGGTCTAGGTTTCAACACCAGCTGAATGCGGGTATAATGATTTGGACTTTTATAGTTTAGTCCCCCTATAATGAGGGTTTTATAATTTCTCCTCTGTGGCAGGGGTTTACAATTTCTCCCGTGGTAGGGGTTTAGGCAAATATTTCCCTCCATAGTGTGAAAGTAGGCATGTGTTTCATTGTAAAAAATCTGGATGGCATGTTGTCTAAATACATCCCAAAATATATATATATATATATATATATGTTATCGCCCTGCAACAAGAAAGCAAAAGACAATTTTTTGCTACAATGCTCATCAATTTCCCGTGAGAGGAAGGGATGATAATGCACTCTACCGCCTCCTAAAATAAGAGTATTTTTTTGGCACTCGGGAACATATATGCATCATGCATGCATTATGGAAATATAACGTTAACATACAAAGACTAAAAGGCGTCTAGAAAGAATCATTCATTGAAGTAGAAGACCATACTAAAGTAGGTTCGTAATGAGAATCGTAGAGCTTATCGGGAAAGATATGAACAAGATTTTGAGTTTACTATCCACGTAGCTAGACTCCCCTAAGTGTAAAAATAGCTATACAACCTCAACATTTATCAAAAAGAGTGAAAAAGATTTACTACTAAACAGATGGATCAATGTCTATAACCAATTAAACAATTGATGTAGAGCATACCTCAATTTGATAAATTGTTTTGGAAATGTTATCAACATCCCCCACTATGTACAAAGTTGCATTAGCAGGAAAATACCAGCGCTCATGAAATCTCCGAATTTTATCTGCATCCCACTTCTTAATCTGTTCCTCTAGTCCAATAGGGAATCTTTTACTTAGCTTGTTTTCAGAATGCAAATGTTGCAGCAACTGTTTGGAAGCAAACCGCAAAAGTAATTTCAGAATCAGCTAAAGGCAGAAAATACAGCTACTATATCACGGTTATATCACAAAGGCATAGACTACCAAACTTAACAAAACTAGCATCAGGATTTTGCCACTTGCCTGACAATCAACACGATACTCTATTGTATTCATCATTTGCAATTCAGACAGAATCGCTCGCCTCTCCTTCTCGACTCGAGATGCAAGAAATTTGGGGTGGAAAGCAATCTGCATTTCACAACATAGAAAGAGTTAGTAAACAAATCCAAAAAGAGGAAAGCACCACCTCAAGGTAATGAAGTGAACACAAGATCTAGGAAGGAATCACTAGTAGTATAATAATAGTATGACCAGCAGCAGCAATCATAATCACAATACAGTGATGATCATAAATATAATAATAATGAGTGTTTGCTCCATACCAGAACTGGTTCATCATGCAGACAAATATGACTCATGAATCCCATAGTTATCAAAAATTAATACAGAGAGTTTCTATCGAATAATAACAGGTAGAAAATTAGGGAAGAGCAAATGCGTAATTCAAGTTAACCCCTAACCCATCACTGGTAAGCAGAGAGCTTTGAACTGCTTTTTCTTTGAATGTGAATCATGTACATATCACTAACCTCATATGACTGACTCAGCCAACAAAAATATATAACCGCCAACAAAAGATTGAATAGCACGAATCACAAAATAAACAGTGAGTGAACCATTAAAATGCACCCAACTTGTTTCATATTAGCTAAGACACTAAGGGTGTATTTGGGAAATGATAAAAACTTTTGAATGAAAAATTTTTGATGTAAAAGTTGTTGAAATGAGAGAAGAAGATGTGATATGATCAGGGTAAGGATGAGGAATAAAAAGAATAAAGTTAAAATAAACAGGTTAGTTGCCTAGATAATTGTGTAGAAATAATTAAAAAGTAGGGTAGTTTGTATAAGAAAATGTGAAGAAATAATTTTAAAAATTAGATAATTGTAGACAGTAAAAAGTTTTAGATTGAAAAGTTTTAAATGAAAAGTTTTATTTAAAACCAAACACAACCTAAATGAAAATTAGTGAAGTCGCCTTCAGAAAGACTTGCATATAACTAAAAATCTGGAAAGCAAACATCAAAATTTGCAGCTAAAAATAGTTGAAGAAAGAAACAAAGGCACCATGATATTATTTTTTAAACCAAAAAAAAAAAAAAGCACATGGGGGGTAAAGCGATACTCAAAGATCCTGATAATTCCTCATACCTCATTCAAAGCATCCAAAACAAATGGAAGTAACTCTCCATCAGAATCCTGGAACATTAGTTCACAGTATGTCAACAACACGTAGAACAATTTTCATCAAATTTCATTACAGGTTTTTCAATAAAAGAAAGGAAAAGCGAGGGGAAAAAAAGGAAAAACAAACAGATTACTGACACAGCATGACATCCTAAATAGTCAACCATCATAGGAGTGGTAAACTAGTAACACATCTACCATCGGTTTGTGTGTTTATGTTTGCTAATCAACATGAATGCACAGGCAGCATCAACGTATAGCACATTCATGAATATATGCATATATACAGACAAATGTCCAATGACTCATATGGTGATTTCTCACAATGCAAACTTTTAATAAGTTATTGAAAATATGCAAGCTTGGGTGTAAGTGTTGAAGCAGTCCAACAGGAGACTATTTAGTATTATTTGCTAACTAGCAAAAATAGGTATACCCGAACTGTAACCTTGTAGGTTGTCAAGATCTGTGTTCGCCATATCAGTCAAATCTAATTTCTCAGTACCCAAGAAAAATTGTAGCCTGATTATATACATCATGATGTATTGTAGACTAAAATACATCATTCATTTATTTTTACAATTAATTATTTTTTATAAGTTTTCTCCATTTTAATCCATACACCAAGTTCTACCATTTTACAATACTTTTACATATTTACTTTTGATTTTTAAAAAATTACTATTTTTTAAAAATCAAAAGTAAATATGTAAAAGTATTGTAAAATGGTAAATTTTAGTATATGTATTGAATGCACTTACGAAAACATGTTTCTGGAGAAATTTTAAAAAAATATAACTAATTGTAAAAATAAATGAATTATGTATTTTAGTCTAAAATATATCATCATGTATATAATCAAGCTGCAAAGATAAAATCATATTTATCAGAGATAATATCAATTTTATTGAGAAATTTGTCAGTAAAATAAAAGGAATACAAAAGAAAGGAAGAATGCATGATACATACAAAATAAGTAAAGACACAATTAAAGCATAAAAAATTGTAAAATAAAGTCCATATTACGTCTTGCATAGATATACACATCCTTTTACTTGTCCTAAAAAAATTCACAATTAAAAAAGATTAAAGAAATAGATAAATCATGTCTCAAAACAGATCTACAATAAATACCACTTGCTTCATCTAACAATCTTGATACTGTTATCTAAGAATTTTTTATACATAAATTTTTTAAAGCATTGTAATTAAAATTTAGAAAACATTAAAAAACTATATCTTAGGGCAAATTTATAATATATCTATACTTATGTTGAAGTATTTTAATACATCTAACTTAAATAAAATAATACACAAGAATTTGAATGGGTTTCTGATTTCAAATTCAGGACCGTAACATGTCAAAGCCACGTGGAGATATTTAACTGAGAGTTGGATTCTAATTCAGTTAGGATTGCAAATGCAATTCATATATAATTTCTCCATCCTCGTTATCAAAGACACAAGTTTTTAAGAAAAACAGAAGATTGTAACTTTAAGAGAATATTAAATCCATGGTTATCAACGGCCATTTATATATCACAACAATATTATTAATAAAGTTGTAAAATCTCAGATAAAACCAATAAAAACTCAATGTCGATAATTATCTGAGGAAATTGTCAATACAATGGGAACAAATAATATTTCGCTTTATAGCTAGATGCCAAAAACAATATTATCAAAGATACTATCACCAATTTTATTGGCATGAAAAATGAGGGTCAAGATAGGTTAATCATTAAAAATTGGTTCATCATTAAAAATTCAGGGACCTCAACTGACTAGGTCTGGTGCTCAATCCTATTATTTCAGAATGTGTTCTGGACACAGCTCCCAGAGAGAAAATAAGTTAATTGGATAAACCAATCAAATGATAGAGTGAAATTTTTGCCCCTCGTACTGTTGAAATAGGTTCAGGTGACAATTTACAGAAATACAGAAATAAAATCCAAATCTAAACAAAATTGGGATTGGCAAAAAGGATTTTTTTGGTATCCAGCTAGCCTTTTGAAGATGCATACAAAAGGGCCCTTATCGCTGTAAACCTGTCATATTTGTGCACAAAATGACTGGATTAAAGGAAAATTCAACCTTGTACCTCAATACCTAACTACTAGTAGCACTTCATATGTTGCATGATGTAAATGTCTTCGCATGGATTCTCTATAAAGGCCTACATGGTGAAGCATCATGGAATGCAAACCCTAGCCATGCAGCCCATTTGCCAGAAGTGCCAATAGATGGCTTCTTCATTGGAAGGGAAGCACCTCCATGTAGGGGTGGGAATCAAGATAGACCACAGCGGGTTAGGATTTGCCCAACCCTAACCTTACTTTTTAAACATCATGTCTGACCCAAATTTTTATACTACATTGGGACAAGATTGACCTGACCTCGCCTTTCTTCTATAGGTCTTGGCACAATTTTCTAGTCGCAGGTCGACATCTAGGCGGCAAGTCAAGGAGAAAATGCAGGTCGAGTATAATAATTTAAAAAATATGTACACTTATTGAATACAAAGTAATATCTATGTTAAATTTAAAAGCCAGTGCTTAAATTATTTACTGATTGGTGGAAGTAAAACTCCATTGTCTATAGCAAAAAGCATTATTAAACATTAATAGTAGAGCAAATTTATTAAAATAAGCTAACAAAACATGCCCCAATTAAAATTTCATTTGCAGCTTGGATTAATAGTCTAATTTGATCATTTAGGTTCCTTGTATTTTTTGTTTTTAAATAAGTATGTAATCTAAAGACTTGTTTGTGTCAAACTAACATGTTGATTATTATAAGAGATAATTTTAAAACTTAAAATTAGAGTATAGTTAATCATGGGGTTGTTTGTTAAAACACAAAACTTTTCAAACCAAAACTTTTTTTAATTATTTCTTCACTTCTTCCTATACAACTACTCTACTTTTCAATCATTTCTGCACAACTACCCATATACCTAACCTATGTATTTTAACTTTATTTTCTTTACTCATTATTACCCCTATCATATCAAATAATTTATCACATTTCACTTTTACACTAAAAACTTTTCATCAAAAGCTTTATCACTTTCCAAACAGACCCCATAAATAATGTAAATTTTTTTAAAGAAAATGAAAATAAAATAACAAATGTTCTTATAATTTTTAATCAACAAATATATGTGGGGTGATTCGAGATGTCATTTTAGGATGTGGTCGACCCACCCTAACCCTATTTCTAAATTCGAGTCAAATTTTCGACCCATCCCTACCCTGAGTCATAAAAATTTTGGTCTAAACCAGTCAAAAACAAGTCAGACCAAGGTAGTCATGAGTTGACCTAACCCAATTCCCACCCTGACTTTCCATGTTTTGGCCAGACACCATAAAAATTCCAAACATCATGTAAACCCATTAGCCAAGAAAGTAGAAGTCATGTATGGCCCACAACTAAGGCTGTCTTTTACTTTTTTTTTTTTTTTTGTAATACAAATGTAGATATTCATGTTAGCATGCGTACACAAAAAATTTCAATTTCAACATATAAATGATCATCTAGAATTGAACCAACAAAATAACAAAAAAGCCTCTTGGTTCAAACTTCAAAGGACACAAGATCCAGATTTTGAAATTTTTCATCTTACTACCCGTAACAATCTAATTTTCTGCATGCAACCCTAATTTTTCAATCATCAAACCCATCATTCCACCACCTTTATTTCCAATTTAGGCATAACACTTAACCTGCTTAGGTTCAATTTTTTCATGTCCCAGTTTCAACAAACATCCCATCCAATCATTTATCGCCTCTCCCAAGTTGGGATCATCTTCTAAGTTAAGTTATAACCTCAAGCCAACCTCTGTGCATCCCCAAAACTGCATCATCCTTCGAAGCCTTCATGCTGAATCTATGAAGCATTCATCTGGTTTGCAAGTGCATTCCTCAGTCTTGACTACACAAGCAGAAGACCTTCCAATTGTTTCTACATCCAAGATCCCAAGGAAATTTCCATCCATCGATAGCAACACCATTATGATGGTTATGCTTATCCTATAAATGTGTGGTTCCTTAGCTTCAACTTTCTATCTCGTAAAACAACATCCAGTATACAATTATCCTGTGGATTTTCTCCTTTAGCTTGTGAATGCATAAAACACAAAATGCATGTCTCCAGTTCATTCCCAGATCTTCGGGATCTAAATTTGTAAGCGATAATCATTTTGTCTCACTACTCTTCAATAAAACAAAATTCATAAAACTAAACAAGACATGCATGCATGGGTGGACTTGGAAGGGAAGTAGCAAATCAAAAGATTTGGAAGTAGAAAGTTGTTATGCAATTCACGAACCAAAATTTAGTGCAAAAAAATATTTAATTCACTAACAAATCCCTAACTCCATAGCTTATTGCCATAAGGTGATGTTTCCAAAAGAAGAAAGAACCTTTTCCCTGGTGGGAGAATGGATGTGAAACACAGTGTGATGGAAATCTGTGTAAGCATTAGACCGTGCGCCAGTCCCAAGCAGTTTTTCACGCTTCTTGCTCCCAAGGAAAGCAACATGCTCAATCATATGTGCGACACCCTGCTCATCATCTTCTTCGTCAATTGATCCCGCATGAACTTCCATATGTGCCTCAAATCTGAACATCAAGAGAAAAACCAAATGAGCAAGTATGTTGTCATCAACTCTATAATCTGAAGCCAAATCTCAAGAAGGAAAAAGAGTTTACAAAATAGTTAATGACAGAAAAACAGAGCCAGACCAGTGATAAATTGCTGGAATGAGGAGAAAACAAAATTATAAACCATGGTAAATGACGTCAGAACATCGCGAGGGATTCAAATTGTGGCAAGGTTAAAAACCCCACTATAGCAGGATAGCCAACAAAACCACCTTGGGAAGCCAAGCCAAAGATTCACGTCTTAAGCTCTCAAGAGGGTTTTTATTTATAACTAACCCTAGGGGAATTCTTTCACTACCTTTCCGATGTAGGACAATTAAAAATATAAAAGCAAACACAGAAAAACCTATTTCTAACTTTCCAATGAGGGACAAGAGAAGCTCTTGTATTGATAAGTTCCAATAAATTGCTGCAACAAAGAGAACGAAATTGAAAGCCCTCAATTGCTTTTGAAAATTCCCCTACTTGTACAATACTTCTATTAACACCAACACATTACAGGTTGAATGCCTGTTTTTATAATTACCACATAACCGTTTAACTCCAATAAAAGGACTTAAAGAGCTGCCAACCTACTACATTCCTGAACTTGCTTGAATATCATGATGAGAAAAGTTAGGCCAGCTTATAAATGACTAGATGCCTCATTAGCAGTAAATTCAAATGCCAACATATTCAAAGGACTCAGAACAATGGTAGAAATTTGATGGCATGATCGAATCATTTTATTCAATGGCCTGAGATTTCCTTACGTAAGGATCCTTCCATTTTTTTTCTTTTCCCTTTCCTGCTATATTCTCCTATGCGTTCAAGTATTTTATCCACCATGCGGCTACAAGAGGGCTTGAAAACGCATCAAAGAAAACCACATGATGTACACTTATTAAGGACATGGCAACACCATCATGGCTATTTCAAGCAGCTAAGTTACAAATTTCTCATATTTGGTGAAGAGAGTAAAAAACCAAATACAAATTAACTGCATGCAAACAGCTGCATGGAACAATATAGATAATTGTAAGGAGTGCATAAATTTACTCGCTTCTCATATAGATTGTTTTACCCAACCCAGCAGTACTAATTTTAGCAATCTCTTAAGACCACATTCAGTATCTAGAAGTACAAACCCTTCAGTTTAGCCTTTGCCAACTGAGAAGATAAAATCCTTGTAAATAATTTAAATAAACAACAAAACGGCAAAACTTCTACAATAGAAAACATTACTGAGAGGTAATTGAGATGGTCTATATAAGATTGATGATCCAAATCAGAACTAGAAAGGATATGAACAGTGGGATGTCAGCTTTTTCATCATTTGTATGAACCAGACTGGACCAGCCTCTCCAACTGGTTAAATCAGGAAACAGTTCCAGCACTGTCCAATTTCAATACCCAAAATGGCTGAACCAGAAACTGATGAACTGCTTTACTCCTTTTTATAACTAAATTTATGGATATTACTCAGATCACTGGTTTGTGATCATCTGTAAGCATTCTCTGATTTAGGTCTCAAATCCCATTAAAGATACTTTTTGTAACTTAATTACTTAGTTTAGAAATCATTAGTAGTATAACCAAAATAACTCTCACTGAGTTGGGCCAAATGTCAAATTAGTTTAACAGGCTAATCAAAAGACATAACCGCAAATCACCTACAGGTGGTGATTAGCGGCCACTTAATTGTTGTTTTCTCCATTTTTTGGACACTGACAATAGCACAGTAAAATCCTCTAAATTGTTTAGAGATCTTCAATTCTGAAACAGAACAGAATCTTTTCACGTGTCTCGAGATGCATGAGAGGGTTTTTGAGCCTCCGCATTAAATCCTGTATCTGTTGTTATTAGAATGGAAACTTTTCATTGGGCAAAAATCGGTTTGAGATGATCAAAGATCTACTTTATGGATACCTTTTTCAATGGGTCATAAATTTTTTAGCAGCACTGACCTATTAAACTTGGACAAACATACATAGAACTGAGTCCTTTGATCTTTAACTTGTTTACTTACTTTTTCAAAAGTAAACAAAAAATAAATAAATAACCAGCATACGGATACTTCCAGAGACAAGCATAATACCATAAATATATTACTGGATAAATCAATTGCACATGCAAATAATTTCTATGTAATCTAACACCATAAAGGGATTCCAATCACTAAACTTGCTCCTAGAAATATAATACATGAGAAAGATTCGAAGCTCAGACCTGTTTGCTGGGACTTTATTGGGAAGAATCAGATATCGGAGACCATTCTTCAACTGTCCTCGGTGCAGATTAGGATGAGATGGGAGTTCAGAATTTAAAAATGCTTCTAGATCTGCCTTTCCTGTTTCACCATCCCATAAATCCAGGCCTCGTTTCTCTACAGCAGCATCTGGCCAGGCAGTACTAGCTGCATGAGGCTCATCTGGGCCAACAGTTGCTTGTGGAATATAAAGTGGCTTTACCTAAGAAACATCCACAGATGCATCAATCTAACATAGGTAGCCCTAGAGTTTAAGTAGCCTGAAAGTGATAAGAATCAACAAGAAAATTTGCTAATTTGAGTTGAATAAGAAGCCTAGACATTGCAACCCACATAAACATCTTTGGAAATAGAAAAAGGAGGAAGGAAAAATAGTCTATGTGCCTTTACAGACAATGACCAAGAGCATAATAAAAATGGATTATGAGAAGATCAAAATATAAATAGCCAACAATAAGATAATCCTAATGAAAAATGCATGAGTCAGTAACTTAAGACACCATCATTGCACAAAATGGTGATCTTCTACTTGTACTCTAATTGGCAGCCCAAGCTTAGAAGTGCAAGGTTGAGTCCATTGGAAAATTTATTAACTAAAAATTTTAACAAGTGAATTTGCAAATCATTTAAATAGCAGCTAATGAGTTTGCGCTTCTCCCAAATCGTGAGCCCTCGCTGCTTCTAACAGACTTCAATGGTGTTCCAGCTTTTATAAGTAATGAGCTCCCTTCACTAACTGCACTTCGATTCAGTACAATGTCAAGATCAACACAGTCCACAATCCGGATGGAATGACTCATGGTCGAAATTCACATTAAATCTGTTAGTACATTCCCTACAACATGGATCACCTCCAAAGATCTGCACATGCTGAAGTTCCATGTAATGTAATGTGCCCTTACACTTGACATTAAATGTTGCATCAATTGCCATACATTGGAAGTCCAAATACAAAAAAGAAAAATCAAGATATCATGCCCAAAAGCACCCTTTTCAGTAAAGTCCGCAGCAAAGACAGCTCCATCAGATAGATAATTTGAAAGCACAGCATCGAAGTTACAGAAAAAACAAAAAAGTGGGAACCAAGATCATCCTCTCAATGAAGAAGGCACGTCATTCAGTTACAGGAAAAACTAGAAAACAGGAACCAAGATCATTTTTCTCAGTGACAAAGGCAACATAGAAGCCAAATGCATAATGCAGTAAACAATAGTCAATTATAGCAACACCAAAGTGAAAAATAAATCAAAACAATAGAAGAATCCTTAAATATGGAACAATAACTGGCACTTACAGAGTGTCTGCTGTGTGCATGTTTGTCCAATGGAAATGTTGACTTATTAAGAAGAAATCTCGGTTCCAACCTCTCTAGACATTGATTACGCCTCCCATGATTCTGGAAGCATGACATACGACGATGCTGCTGTACTAATGATGCCACAGGACATGAAATTGTTCGATCAACCAACAGACCACTTCTTTTCCAGTTAATATCCTTATGAATTTGCAAGCTTCCAGTTCCACCTCCATACTGCAACCTGCTTCAACAAAAACCATCCAAATAAAAACAGTGTTAATGTCTCAGAGAAGATAACCACGGATGAGTATAACCATCTAAATACAGCAGAATGCATAAGCGTTTGGGACCAGTTCAATTCCATTGAAGACAAGCACATACAGATGCGAAAAGGAAATCTCCAAAAGCAGTCATTTACTTTTCTATATAATCGTCATCGCTATTATTCCTTTTCTCATCAATTCCGTGAAAAATAAGAGCCCAGCTGGGATCTAGTTACTCACTCTTTAGAAAAGGTGGGAGCAGAAGACGAACCCAACCCGCTTCATTTCAAATTTACTTGTTTCGGTCAAACATTCAAATTTCACATGTTGGCAGAGTGGAATTTCCTATCGAACTCGAACAAGTGGGGCCGGGGGGACTCCAAAATTCGAATCCAAAAAAAAAAAGCCGAATTTGAAGACAAGATAAGGACTCTAACACAGCGGATTTAAATCTTAACAATCAATTGCTCCCAAAGATCCAATTTTTGACAACTCGATGACTGGAATTCACACAGAAAAGATGAAAATGAATCCATTCGTGCCCACAGCAGATGGCCACACGAGAAGGGGTAGAGAGAGAGAAAGAGCCGAATGAAGCAAGCTTACCTGTGCCCGCAGCGAAGAGAAGATCGACGGTGATCGAATCTGGGAGAACGTTTGCAAGTGGCCAAAAGAGAAGGGGAAGGGAAGCCAAGGCGAGTCCTGTAAGAAGAACGGTCATCAGAAACCCTGCCGCCGGAGGAGGAAAGTGGAAGAACTACCGCCGCCGCCGCCGCCATTGGAGAAGCCGAAGACGCCGCTCCAGAAAGAGAGAGGGACAAGGAAGGGCGAAGAACGATAAGGTGAGGTTCGGGCCTTGCAAGAATTGGGGCTGGCGGCCGTGGTGACGCTGGAGCTCTCTTCGACTTTTATCAGATGCGGATGCGCAGGGAGGTCGGGTTAGCACGTTCACATTTCCCGCACGGTGCCTAGAGAGACAGCAATGGAATGGGCCCCACATCAACTGTTGCTTGGAAAGAAAAAATCTCACTACGCAACAAACGACGGTGGCGTTGCCGGCTAGTGCGTAAACGGGTCGGGTTCGCGGGTCATCCCGAAAGGTTAACGGTGAAAATGACGAGAATGCAATGATACATCATAAAGTGAGGCTTTGTTTGAAAAGTAGTAATCGAAATCAAAGAAAGTAATGCTACATGATAAAAGTAATGATGATGAATAAAGAGAATAAATTTAAAATAAATATGTTAATTATAAAGATAATTGTATAAAAATTATCGAAAAATAGAATAATTATATAAAATATAAATAATTAATTAAAAAATAAAATAGTCGTAGAGAATGAAAAAATTTTACTTAAAAAGTTTTAAGGATAAAAAAATGCACCCTGTTTAGAAATTGAAAGGTTGTGCAAGGATTGAATGTGATGAGAGTTTGGAATGAAGATTGAATAAATGTATATTGTAGGTTATTATTTTTGGAATAAGAAAAAAGTTTTGAAAAAATAGAAGATTTCCTCCCATGATGATCATGTGGTGGCAATGAACAACCCCTAAAGAGATCTAAGGTTGGGTTAGCAATGGATAAAAAAAAAATTATCTAAAATTTTTCTTCTTTCATAATTGTTTTATTTTTAATTATTTTTCACATTTTTTATTCGACTACAATACTTTTGAATCATTTCTTCGCAATTTTTCACACAACTACTATATGTATTTTACATTCATTTTCTTTTATATTCATCATTATCTTTAACATATCACGTTACTTTTTTCTATTTTAAAATTTTTTCATCAAAAACTTTTCATTTATGTGGAATTTGTTTACACCAAAAATATTTGAAATTATTTTTAATCTAAAATTTTTTACTCTTCATAATTATCTTTTTTTAATTTGTCACTTCTTTCTACATAACTATCCTACTTTTTAATCATTTTCACACAACTACGCATAGATCTAATATATATATAAACTTTTTTTTTGCTCTTCATTGTTACCCATATCATATCTCATTATTTTCTTTCATTTTAAAAATTTTTACATTAAAAATCTTTCATCAAAAGTTTTATTAAATGTATAACATACCATTAATGTTTGTGGGTTGGGTTCACGGATTATCTCAAACCTAATGCTCATGAGTTAAGTTGCTTGGGCTAATGTTTATGGGGGAAGGCTCAATCTTAGCTAGTCTTCAAGCCTTCATCATGAATATGTATAAGAAAATGATATTCTAATACATATAAATGCACCATAACTTATGGTCTATTTAGCTCAAAATGAGTTCTACATGATTATAAAATGTACGTATATTTCACCCATTATACTTATAATTGTTTCTTGTATTAACATATCAATTTTCATTCAAATTGAATATGCGTATGAGCATAAAAATAGTACAAACCAAGATATAATTCATACACAGATAAATTATTGTATAAAGTATTAATATATTTAAATGCGTATAGGGCCCATTTTGAGTCAAATGCATCATAAGTTATGGTGCATGTAACTATGCCGAAATATATTATATACATATATATGTATATCAAGCAGTTTTATGTAACCCTTCAAAATTTAAGATTTTGATATTCGATGAACAATTTAATCTATTTATTATGTCTAACATAATTTGTTTAGCTAAAAGATCAAAATTCATCTAAATCTAATACGCGAATATGTCATATTTGTCAAAAAAGGTACATTTATATGTAAATTATGAAAAATGTTTAGATCTATTCACACATGTATTAAAATCCTGGAATACTTTATAAAACTATTTATCCACATAATACTGATATTTTAGATAATTTAGAGATTAAAAATACTACTTAAAACTTGATATTTAGCATTAAATTATTTTTCATTAGTTCATATTTACATTACATCTCAACTTGTATTATAATCAAACTCTAAGATAATTTTTACAAATTTTCAGAGAGAAACCACGAGCTCCCAAATAGCAACAAGGGAAACCAAATGCTCTCAAATATTAGTGAGGAAACCAAGTTCTCAAACACTTGGATTCCAAACTAAGAGTTTTATACAAATAGGTTATGAAACACCTCCGCCTAGCTTTAAACGCAAAACTTGCTACCAATGAAACACCAACTCCTATCATTGTGGCGAGATGTTGGGCTTGACATTAAATTATTTTATTATATTGATTTAACATGTTTATAGATAAAACTCATTTATATTAATATTAGACAAATGAAAAGATTTCATGATAATGTAAAGGATGCTAAACAAAACGAATGGAGTGAATTTTTCATCAATCATTTAGATATTAAAAATAAAGAAAGTTACATAAAATGGGGGTTTCATAGAAGCACATGTTAGCCCGAGCTAAGCAAATGTTCCACTTAGCTCACCCAAAAAAAATTATTTAAAATAATTTTTTTTACTTTTTTCTTTATACACTTGTTTATCTAAGTGTATTTAACAAAGAGTTAATTTCAAATACACCCACTATATTTACCCTTAATTACAAATATACCCACTGCGTTTGAAAACTTTCACATATACCCACTAAGTATAAGTGAAATTTCATATATACCCATTTTGTCAGGCATAATTAAAAATCATTTTTATGCATCATATGAAATATTCAAAATGGCCCTTATTATTTAATAATAATATCTATTCAACTATGATAGAAGTTTAACAATATAATGGAAGCACATCTAATGTGAGATAAAAGATAAACAAAATGAGTTTTAACCGTCTTAATATTGCACAAATTACAATAAATGTTAGATGGATCAGGGGTATTTTGGAACTTTAAAATTATTAAACGTTTATAACTGTCATAATGGGTATATTTGAAATTTCAATTATACTTAATGGGTATATATGAAAGTTTTCAAACTTAGTGGGTATATTTGACATTAACTCTTTAACATATAAACCAAGTTATACCATTTTTTGATATGTGTATTTTTTTGATATTTTTAAACATCCGTGTCTATATATATATTTAAAATATTCATATTTTTAAAAATCTCAAAAAAAATAATAAAACTTGGTTTTATATGTTAAATATACTTAGATGGTATACGAAGACAAAGCAAAAAAAAGTTGCTGTGAATGAGTTTTTTTAGATAACTAAGTAGGACATTTGCTTAGCCCATGTTAATAGGATCACTCCTTATATATATATATATATAGAGAGAGAGAGAGAGATTCAAGTACAACTTCATCGCACCACAATTATTTTACAATTATCTCAAAACTGGCCCCATGTGTTCATAAAATTATAATTTACTCCACCCATTATATTTAGAATTATGTATTCTATTATCATACTAATTTTCATGCCAATTGGATATGTGAATGGGCTCCATTTGGAAATGGTACAAATTTAACGAAATAAAATAGTTTAATGTAAATAACAAGTTCAAAGTTGTTTTTTCAGCATGTAAATCATTTGCTATAAAATTTATATATAGATGAATGATTGTATAAAGTACTAATACATTTAGGTACATATAAGGTCTATTTTAGGCCAAATGCACCGTTAATTACGGTGTAGCTTCACTGCATAAGAAAGGTTCTTATATATATGTATATATTCAAGTGTAGCTTTATTGCATCACAATTACGATGCAGTTATCTTAAAATAGCTCCGTATGATCATAAAATTATAATTTACTGTACCATTGTATTTAGAATTACATATTCTATTATCATACTAATTTTCATCTCAATTGAATATGTATATGGACTTCATCTGAAAATTGTACAAATTCAACGTAAAAAAATAGTTTAATGTAAATAATAACTTTGAAGTTATTTTTTCAACGTGTAAATCATTGGGTATAAAATTTATATATAGATAAATGATTGTATAAAATATTAATACATTTCAGTACATATAAAGTCCATTTTGGGCCAAATGCACTATTAATCATGGTGCAGCTTCACTGCATAGGAAAAATTCTCATATATATATATAAGACCCATTCCCGTGCAGATGAACTGCACCGTAACACAGTACAGTCCGCTATAAAATGAGCCTCACGCATAGAAGGTTACAATAAAACTTTATACAATCATTTATCCATATAAAAAATCATACTTTAAATGGTTTAGATATTGAAAATACCACTTTAAACTTGATATTTATATTAAACTATTTTATTACGTTGATTTTGCATAATTTTAAGATAGGGATCACACACATGTTGGATTTAGATGAAAATTGGTATGCTAATAAAATGGACAATTCTGAATATATTGATGGAGTCGATTTTCCATTCATGATCATGTGGGGCTCACAGTGCATGGACCGTACGGTGCAGTTGCATGCACTGGATCATATTCCTATACAATGGATGGAGTCGATTTTCCATTCATGATCAGCGGTACATTTGCCCAAAAATGAGTCCTATATATATCAAAACGTAATAAAATGTTATACAATAATTTATTCATATATAAATTTTAGAGAAAATGGTTTACATGTTGAAGAAATAATTTTAAAGTTGTTGTTTACATCAAATTATTTTATTATGTTGAATTTGTACTATTTTTAGATGGGGTCCATATGCATATCCGATTGGGATGAAAATTGATATGATAATAAAATACATTATTCTAAATACAATGAGTGGAGTAGATTAAAATTATGATCTTATCATCATGTAGGGCGCATTTTAATGTCATTGTAACTTAATATTTTCCACATAGGGTGTGTTTGTTTGAGACCAAAACTTGTCAATTAAAATTTTTCAACACAAAACTTTTCACTCTTCATAACTATTCTATTTTTTAATTATTTTTTTTACATTTTTCTATACAAACTACCCTACTTTTCAATCATTTCTACACAACTACCGATACAACTAACCTATCTATTTTAACTTTATTCTCTTTACTCCTCATCATTACCCCTATTATATCACATCATTTTCTATCAATTTGACAACTTCTACCTCTAAAACTTTTCATCAAAAGTTTTACCTCCAACCAAACACACACATATATACAAAGTTATATTCAGTTTCGCCAAAATAGACCTCAGATGATCATAAAATTATAATCTACTCCACTCATTATATTTAGAATGATGTATTCTATTACCATACAAATTTTCATCCCAATTGGATATATGTATGAATCTCATTTGAAAATGATACAAATTTAACGTAATAAACTAGTTTGATAAAAATAACAATTTTAAAGTAATTTTTTCAATATATAAACCATTTGCTATAAAATTTATATATAGATAAATGATTGTATAAAGTTTTATTGCATTCTAATATGTGTGGGGCCCATTTTTGAGAATGCAGTTGCTCTGCACCTAAACAGGTCTTTATATATAACATATCTCATATATACATATATACTGGTGTGCTTCTATGAAACTTTTTTCTATATAACCCCCTTCCTATTTAAAATCTTGATAGTTAAAGAAAAATTCACTTCATTTATCATATTTAATATCATTATTAGTATCATGAAAACTCTCTTGTTTGTCTAGTATCATTATACATAAGCCTTATCTATATGTCAAATTAAGGTAATCAAATAGTTTAATGCTAGACTATCAATTTTAAAATAGCATTTTCAATATCTAAACTACCTAAAATATTATTTCTATGTAAATAAATTATTTTATAAAGTATTATAACATTCTAATATATGTGTAAATAGATCTAAATATTTTTATAATTTATATATGAATATAAATTTTTGAGAAAACGTGGTTTATGCACATACTTGATTTAGATAAAATTTGGTCTCCTATCTAAAAAAGTGATGTTAAATACAATGAATAAATTAATTTTTTTATGAAAGATCAAAACCTTAAATTTTGAAAAGGTAGAATAAAGTAGAATAAGGTAAAATAAAGTAGCTGCTTTAAAATCTAGAAAAAGTGTTTGCTCGTGCTTGAATAGTAATATTCTTCTGCTTTTAGGAATAGTTATGTCAAAACAGTTGGAAAGTGACTGCGAAGATAAGTCTATCTAATCTGAGTCCATCTAGCTGACATATAATAATTCGAAGGTCTTTAATTGCTGTTCATTTTCGGACAGTTCTGGAAAATCTTCTTGAATAAGTTCTAATGCCTTTTTCAGGGCATCTTTGGTGGCTTATGATCTGGCAGGCATTTGAAAAATAGAGTCTTCCTTGAATTTTTCTTTTGTTGATTTTCATATCGTCGTTGCCAACAACATCTTTCCATAATATTTTCATAATCAAATTTTGGCCGTCATTTTATATAAGAAGAATAAGTCATATATGGAATAGAATTAGGTTTTGTATAAAATGAGAAATCCTAGCGAATAATCCATAGAATGTTTTCTTCTACAATAAATTTAAGTAATGCTGGTATTTTATCGGATATTACTGCTTTTGACAGTACTTTAAATAAATCATCTGAAATAATTTATATAGTCATTCCCTAAAAATTCCAAAATTTATCTACAAACCAGTTGGGAATTGATTGGCTTGGATTTTCAAATTGCTTACAATAAAAGGAGAGTTTAGACTATCAAAGTATCCAATATGTATATATATAATATAATATAATGTAATGAGGGGTACAGTGGATGCATGTAACGGTTCCTTATTGTCTTGCTTCACCCTCTATTTTTTAGCAACCACTCACCAGACCACGTGTGTTGAGACCAGTTGCTACTCCAACACACTTTAACCTTATAATCAAGGAAATATATAAAACCATATTTGCATTACTATAAAAAGGAGAAAAGAATCCTACCATGTTTGTAACTCATTAAAGAATCCTACTCCAACACAACTCTCAACTAGCCTCATCCAAAACATCGTACATGTGTGCGGATATTTTTGGTCATCTATAAGAGGTTATAAGTCCAGAAAAGTTGAAAGTGTATTTCTTAGTATTTGAAAAATTATAAAACACTTTGGTATATATTAGATGAAATTACTAACATGTCCCATTGTTAGGATGCTAAGAACGACGGTTCATTTTTATAAAATGACAAGAATGCCCCATTAGTAATAACTTGTTTATTATTGGTATTACTTTAATATTAAATTATTAATTTATATGCATTATTAATTATACGATATATTTATTATGTAAATAATCTTCCAAAAATGACAAGAATGCCCCTAATAACTTGTTTATTATTGATACTGCTTTAATATTAAATTACTAATTTATATGCATTATTACTCTTATGATATATTTATTATGTAAATAATCTTCTAGCAATTGCAACAAAATAATACTTATAAATAATAAACTTTATTATAAAATATATAACAAGAGACATTTCGTTCATTTCATCATTAGAAATATTTAAAAATTTATTGAGGAGGTTGGCTCTTTGTTGAGGGTCTGGAATTTGATTTATTAAATCTAATAAGGTTTTATATGTAGAATTTAACATATTTAAAGAGTGATAATTAGAATCTGATGAAGTTTGATATTCATTTGGGGAATAGGAACAAGTAAATAGATGTTCAGATTCAGAGTCTGATGATTGTAGAAATTGAATATTATTTAATTGTTCTTCTTCTGAGTCACTTGTTTCATCACTTGATGTGGTTGTTAATTCTTTCAGTTTTTTTATGATAACTTCTAGGCTTAGATTTTTCTTTTGCTAATAATTCTTTTACTTATCTTTTATAATATTTTGAAGCATAATGGTCAGTTTTCCCACACTTATAACTTCTAACTTCTTTTTTAGGTTTATCATATTTTTTACAAGCTTTCTTATATAGTTTCTTTGGATATGTTATTCTATCATAATTTTGAGGATAATTTTTTATTGCATATTCTTTATTAATATGAAAAGAGTTTGGAAACATACATTCTTGATGCAAATATGTGCTCTTGATAGCTTATATTTAACAGTCATATCTGTTCCGTCGGCTGTGGCTATAGATGGGTTAGTTTTTTCAAAATATTTAGGCGGTATTATACCTTCCTTTATATAATTTAAATATGCTTCTGAGCCTATTAATGTTATAAGTTCTATTGAAAAGTCTTCAGGATAATCTATAATTTTTAAAATAATTTTTGAATACCATTTTTGAGATATGATCTTTTGAGTTTGATATAGGGTATGAAGTGATGATTCTGGTTCGCTTTTATCTTTTTCTTTCATAATCTCATTCAATTGTTGTTCAAATTCTTCTTGTTCATGCTCTTCTTGTGTTTGATTTTTTGTTATATTTTGTATCTCCAGGACTTGAATTTTATTTTTTAATTCAATAATTTCTGTTTTTATTTTCTTTATTTCTTGGTTTAATTCAGGAATAGTTGGTGGTTTGGGCATAGTTTGTAAATATTTCTCTTAGAATTTTATAATATTAAATAATAATGCGGATTCATTTATAATAGTACACAAAGTACACAGACAGAAAGCGCGGAAAGAGCGGTTAATCTGAATCAGAAGAAATATATATTACTAATTGGCAGTTACGAATAAAAGAACTGCTAGGAGTATATCCTGCTTTAATATCTCGAAGTTTCTGTTGATGTTTTTCAACTCTTCATTGATCTTTCCTAATTTCTTCTTGAATTTCTTTTTCTTGTTCAAGTACCTCATCTATTTCTTTTTGTTCTTCATCGGTTATTCTTTCTGATATTTGTTGTAGAATCTTTCTGATTTCTACAATAACATCGTAAATATGCCGGGATATAGGTTCTTTTTTATAACCTAAATTATTTGCTCCCTGTGTGCAATATTCTTCTATTGCTTTAAACATTTTTTTCGGCTTTTAATTTCTTTAATACTGATCCTGACATTTTTCCATAACCTTAATGAATTTTAAAATCCGATGAAGAATTGAAAGTCTTGCTCTTTTAGTTATAGAGGCAGGTTCTGGAAAAGAGAATAATGTGTTAGGATTGTGTGAGAACCATTGATCCAAATGAATAATTTTCTAATATGTAACATAGAATATAAAATCCAATCATCTTTTGGAGGTTTAGCAATATGTTCTATTGTAATAGAATGAGTTTGTAAAAGAATTCTTTCATAATAATTGATAACCTTTCCTGGTGCTGGAGAAATAAATCATTCATCTTTTGAAAAATATCTTTTATAGAGAATAGTAATGACTTCTTATATAATTTTTTTCGTCTTTTTCTCCTTAGGATATAGTATAAGGAAGTACTTTGTTTTTAATCAAATCTATATCTGATTTTTCAAGATTTTGAATAAATTTATCAGCATTATATAAAAAATTATAATTCTGTTGGGGTATTAGAAGAGTTGGAGGCCTTATCAGCTGGGTTCCTAGGAGGAATCGGAGGCCGGGTTGGCCGAGCAGGAGATTGTGTCGGCGACTGGGTTGGATGAACTTGTCGGGTCAGGCTTAGGCACTTCCTGCAAAAATTCTCTTGACAAATAGTCAGGAAGAGCATTGTTCTCACCTTTAATCTATTTAATCTGAAAATTGAAGGGAGATAACATAGCTTGTCATCTTGCGAACATATGATGCGATACAAAATTTTTTACATCCTTTTGAATAATTTGTTTTGTCGCTCGACAATCTACTCTTAAAAGAAATTCTTTATTTATTAAATCTCCTTGAAATTTATCTATACATAATACTATTGCTATCATTTCCTTTTTAATAGTGAGATATTTTCGCCTTGTTTCATTTCATAATCTTGAAGTATATCTTACTAGATATTCCTTATTCTGGTCTTTTTATTTTAAGATACCACCATAACCAATATCTGAGGCATATGTTTCTACAATTTTAAATAAATTTGGATTTGCTAGATATAAGCAGGGTAAATACTTAACTTTTCTTTTAATGTTTTGTATCGCCTTTGTGTGTTCAATAGTCCAAGGGGGCGGATTTTTTTTTTAATTTTTGCAATAATAATTTTCTATCTTGTGCTACCTTCTCATAGAATTCTACCACATAGTTTAGACTGTTGGTCCCGAGTTTATGACTTTTACCCAAGAAGGGATGGGTGAATTTGGTACTTTCATATTTTTACTTAAACAGAAATTTTTTTCTTTTTAATTTAATCCCCTTAATGAAACAAATGAATAATTTGGAGAGTAATAAAGCAATAAAATCATAAACACAAACCACAGCAGTAGACAAGGATTTTATAGTGGTTCGGGCAACCTCCCCTACTCCACTCTTCCAAGTTTACACCCTTTGTGACTTGGGTTCCACTATGTATTATCAAATACAACTAGAGCAACAACTCTCTTATAGATTCCAGCTCTAGGGGGCGTACGCAAATCACAACACAAGTAAGTGACGAGTCTCACTCAAATCACAATGCTACTTTATTATCACTTGGTTCAAAACACCAATATCAAACCAAGTATCACAAACAAACAAATAATGAATCAAATAAAGAGATCTACACTTTACAGAATGTGTAGACAGGTTTCAGCTCGTAGAAGAACTTGTAGAAGAGATGATTTGATCAGCTTTAAAGTATGCAGCAAGTTGGAGCGTAGTTCTTCACTAGAAACTTGTGTTAATCACTTAATACTTGAGAGGATGGTAGTTGAATCTCAGTTAATGCTTTTTCTTCTTGCTAGCACGTTCACTTGAATACATATTTATAATGGTGGAGTAAATTCGAACGTTTGGAGGTAGGTGACGTGCATTTAATATACCAACGTTCGAATTTTTTCGACCGTTGTGACCCAAGTCGTAGATGAAATCGACCTCAGGTGCGATTTCACCCAAGTCGTATATTGGAATGAACTTGGGGTGAGACTTCGGTTCCCAGCAAATACCGCAAGTTCTACTTCAGGTCGACTTGGTCTTGAACTTGACCCAAGTCGCAGGTGAAGTCGACTTCGGGTACGACTTCACTTTCTGTATTCACTTGATGATCTTGAATTTCTTTTGGAACTTGCTTGCTTGTCATTTATCTTGTATTTGTTCTTCCACTGAATACTCAATTTTGAAACTTTATTTTGTTCAATTACTCTTGGGGACTTTGTATTCATGCCTTGGATTTAAGATGCTTTGATATTCTTGATTTTGCAATCCTTAGAAATAGCCAAATGATTTTTCCTCTAGTAGAATATAGCCTTGAATGATTTTATCATGTGGTATTGCTTGTCTAAACTATATCTATCTTCAATCTGACTCAAGTTGGATGCCTGGGTCGACTTGGGTTCCAACTTCAATTAAGTCGCATGTGAAGTCGACTTGGGTATGCGACTTCACCCATCCGGAGTTCCAGTTTCAACGCTGGAAATTTTGAACCCCTAAAGTCGATTGCGAAGTCGACCTGGGTTTACGACTTCACCCAAGTCGCAGTTGGAGTCGACTTGACTTTGCGACTTTGCCTGTCTTGGATTCAAGGTTCAATGTTGGAAGGTTTGAGTTCTCGAAGTCAATGGTGGAGTCGACTTGGGTCTGCGACTTCACCCAAGTCGCAGATGGAGTCAACTTGGCCTTGCGACTTCATTTGTCTTGGATCAAAATTCAGCTCTGGAATGTTTGCTTCTTTCCAAGTCGATCCTGGGGACGACTTGGGCATCGACTTGACTCAAGTCGATGGCTAAGTCGACTTAGTTTTGCAACTTGATCTGTCAGATTATGATTTTCATTTTTCTAACCTTTAAACATTTTCACAAAACATATTAGTATCAAATACTTACTCAAATTGAGTTGTTAATCATCAAAACACAGATTTTGCTTAATTTTCCATTGATTCCAACATAGACATCCTAAAAATCTTTGTAATTATTTTTTATTTTTAATTTCATTAGAGAATTTATCTGCAAATATTATAGCTCTATTTATAGGTTGAATAGTATTGTTTTTAATACTAAGGGTGTGTTTGGTAATTTGCAAAAGTTGTCAAGTTAAAATTTTTCAATTTAAAACTTTCATTTTCCATAACTACTCTTTTTTTAATTATTTTTTACACATCTTTCTATACAATAATCCTCCTTTTCAATCATTTCCACACAACTAACCTATTTATTTTAAATGTATTCTCTTTATTCATCATCATTACCTCTACAATATCATATCATTTGACAACTTTTATTCTTCAAAAGTTTTCATCAAAAGTTTTATTCATTACCAAACACATCCTAAATCCTGAAAATGATATTTCTGATTAAAGTAACTTCATCTTTCGTTTAGATAATACTAGTCCATTATGATGAATTATATTTTTGAATATTTTTAAGTATTTCCAATGTTATTGTATATAATTAGAATATAGTAAGATATCATTAATATAAACTATAATGAACTCAAAATAAGGATTGAATATACCATTCATAATATTCTGAAATTCAGATGGTACATTTTTAAGTCCGAAAGGCATAACATTCCATTCATAATGACCAAATGGTACTATGAAGGCAATTTTATATTTATCTTCGTTTGCAATCTGGATTTGCCAGTAGCCTGATTTTAAATCAAATTTTGAAAATATTTTTGCTTTTATAATTCTTTGTAATAAATCCTTCTTGTTTGGAAGGGAATATCTAATTTATTTTAATACTTTATTTAGAGGTTTATAATTTATAACTAACCTGGGAGCTCCTCTTTCAATTTCTGCTGCATTATTTACATAAAATGCTAGAAAGCTCCAAGGTGACTTGCTATGTCTTATCAATTTTTTATCTAATAAAGTCTGTATTTCTGGTTTACAATATTTTAATAATTCTAAATTCATTTGTATAGGTCTTGCTTTAGTAGAGACTTTCTCTTCATTAAATCATTCTATATAAGGTAAAATAACTATATGTTTTTTCATATTCCAAAAAGCATTAGGAAGTCCTGAACATACTTCTGTAGATAATTTTTTATGAAAATCTATTATAGCAGGCTTAAGGGATCCTGATATTTGTTCTTCAATATGTTTTATAATATTTTGTTCTTTTAAGGGTGTGTTTGTTTAGAATATAAACATGTCAATCAAAACTTTTCAATCTAAAACTTTTCACTCTCCATAACTACTCTATTTTTTAATTATTTTTTCACATTTTCCTATACAAACTACCCTACTTTTCAATCATTTCTACACAACTATCTATACAATTAACCTATCTATTTTAATTTTATTCTCTTTACTTCTTATCATTACTCCTATTATATCACATCATTTTCTATCAATGTGACAACTTCTATCTTAAAAACTTTTCATCAAAAGTTTTACCCCCAACCAAACACACCCTAAATAGCACAAAAAAATTCTTTTATATAATAATATTTCCTTTAATTCTGCTAGTAGCGACATTTAAGGGGGTTTTTATAAATGAAAATATAAGCTCTTTATTTCGTATAGTAGTATGAATTCCTTCATCTGTTATAATAAATTATTTAATCATTTGTAAGAAAGGGGTTTCTAAAAGAAGAAAATAGGAAAGCTCAACGAAGAGTTGAAAAACATCAACACAAACTTCGAGATATTGAAGCCGGACATACTCCTAGTAGTTCTTCTTTTATTCCTAACTGCCAATGAGGAATATATACTTCTTTTGATTCAGATTAACCTCTCTTTCCATGCTTTCTGTCTGTGTACTCCGTGTACTGGTATCAGAGCATAGATAAACTTTGTCTAGATAAACTTCGTTTAGATAAACTTTGTTTAAGGCTGATACGACTAATCCTGTGAAGGATCTAGGAAGTTCTTCAAGATCAGGATCAGGATCAAGAGCTGGACTCAATGGAAATGGTTCCAGTAGTAACCAAGATCAAAGTGGACTCGATTCTAGTTTTGATCTGAATTTTCATAGATTCAGAGATTATTTTAATCGATTATACTCTTCGGAAGAAGATAATTGAATAAATAATAGACAGCCTAGAATTGAATTCAGATCCTCCAAAGGTAATGACCAACATGGATCTACCAGTAACTGGAGTAACTGGAGAACCCCTCTTTTTGGATTTACCCATAATGATTACGGAAGTTTAGCTAACTATGAAAGCTATTTTCAGAAAATCAAGGATAACAAAAATGAAATGGCTTAGATATTAGAGCGAGAAAAGTGGACTAAAAATAATGTCCTAGATGCTCAGAAAAATATCAATAAAAAGCTAGACGAAATGGAAGAATATCTCCGAAAAGAAAAAAGAAAATCTGAGGAGTAGAGGATGGAGATAGATTAGAAGATTCAGAAGTTTCGGAAGTGGCTGTTTATTTTAACATATTTGTAGACAATAATACTTGCTCATCATACCACTGAAAGAAAGAGATATTTTTTTCAATATATATACAATATGAAAACTATTTTTTTATAATTTGTTTGAACTTTGATGAGTTGTATGTTTTTGATATCCGGTTTATTTTTTCTTTATTTTTATCAGACTTATGATCTTTTAATAATAATTCTTTATCAAACTTAAACATAGATTTTTCAATAATCTGATTTATCTGGAAGTCTGATTCTGAGGGTTCTACTTCTGGTTTGGCTATGTTTTTTGTCATAATTCAGAGAAAATCTGCTCGTAGAAGGAATAGAAGACATAGATCTTTTTTCTAATATTGGGGATAATGATTTTAAGGTAATTTTAGGAGTTATAGGTCATGAGATACTAAAGGAGTGTCTCCTTGTAGATGATTCAAAGTTTAGGATTATATTATCTGAAGTTTCTGTAATAGCTTCTATTTTTTTGAGGACTGTTCTGGAACTTTTGGTGATAGATCTTGATATTTTAAGAAGTGTGTTTCCTCTATTTTCTTTTGATGACATAACTCTGTTCCTATTGATATTACCTTTGAAAATAAGGTACCCCAAGTATAATTTTCATATACTAACTTTTCACAATTTTTTTGTTTTATTAAAGTTTTTACTTTATATTCTATAACTGAGGGTAATCTTTGTAAAAAAAATTCTATATATAGTAGTTTGGATTCATCGTCTAATAGTTGAACATCTGTTAAGAATACATCTTTGTACCATTTGAAATTACATATTTGCTTACATCTTAATTTTAATATGCTTTCTCTAATAATTGTTTGATAATCTTCTACACACCCTAAGAACAAGACTAACCCAAGAGGATTTCGAGCTTCTTTTATAAGCAATTATAGCTTCTTTATCATGAAATTTGGTGTTTTCTAACCAAGCAGCAAGTCTGATTGCAAAAGGACTTCCTTCTTTTCTTAATTTTTCAATGGTTTGATTAATTCTATCTTTTCTCTTCTTATAAAAGCGGTCTGATTTTAATTGTTTAATTATTTGATTCATCCCAATAAATAATAAATTTGATCTTCGACAACTTAATACTATATTGAATGATTCTTAAAGTAGTGAGTGCTTCAATATGGACAAGATAATTATGAAATTGTATATTCGTATTATATTCAGCAATGAGTCATTGTAAAATTTCTTCTTCTCGTTTTAATTCTTTTAATCTCTAACTTAAATATTGTAATTGATAAGAAAGAGGCATATTAACATTCTTCTGATGATGAACTATCTCTCCACTCAAGTTCTACTAAAATAGTTTCGTTATTATTTATGATTTGGAGAGAAGATGTTCAGGGAGAAATAATAGCTGGGTATTTATTGTGAAAATGGTATCATGGTTTCCAACATAATAATCGGCATGCCAAAATAATAATCGAAAGATATTATATTCTAACCATTGCTCATATGAAAATGGAATATCAGACATTAATTTAGAAAAATAAAACTTACATAGATAGCATTAGAGTAGGAAAAGCCTGATGCTGGACAAACTTCGCACTCAAACAATCTACACTCTTACACTTAAAACTCTAGGAGGCTGGAAGACTCTTCCGATGCCTCATACGATCAAAACACTAGTATTTATAGACTTAGAAAGGAGCGAACTTTTACAAAGGATGAAATCCGTAGTGGACTTGAAATGCGTATAAGTTCGAGGTCTTGTCATTGGGTAGCGTGTCCTGGATGATGTCAGAGTCGAACATCCCAAAGTGATAAGGTAGAATAAAGTAGCTGCTTTGGAATCTAGAAATAGTGTTTGTTCCTACTTGAACAGTAATATTCTTCCGTTTTTAGGAATAGTGATGTTAAATCAGCTGGAAAGTGACTACAAAGATAGGTCCATCTGATCTGAGTCCATCTGGTTGACATATAATAATTCGAAGGCCTTTAATTGCTGTTCGTTTTCGGATAGCTCTGGAAGATCTTCTTGAATAAGTTCTAATGCCTTTTCAGGGCATCTTTGGTGGTTTGTGATTTGGCAGGGATTTGAAGAATAGAGTCTTCTTTGAATTTTTCTTTTTGTTGATTTTCATATCGTCATTGCCAATGACATCTTTCCATAATATTTTTATAATCAAATTTTGGCCACCATTTCATATAAGAAGAATAAGTCATATATGGAATAGAATTAGGTTTTGTACAAAATGAGAAATCCCAGCGAATAATCCATAGAATGTTTTCTTCTATAATAAATTTAAGTAATGCTAGTATTTTATCAGATATTACTGCTTTTGGCAGTACTTTAAATAAATCATTTGGAATAATTTCTATAGTCATTCCCCAAAAGTCCCAAAATTTATTTATAAACCAGTGGGAAATTGATTAGCTTGGACTTTCAAGTCGCTTACAATAAAAGGAGAGTTTAGACTATCAAAGTATCCAATATGTATATATATAATATAATATAATATAATATAATATAACATAATATAATGAGGGGTGCAACGGATGCATGTAACGGCTCCTTATTGTCTTGCCTCACCCTCTATTTTTTAGCAACAACTCACCAGACCACGTGTGTTGAGACCAGCTGCTACTCCAACACACTCCAACCTTATAATCAAGGAAATATAGAAAACTATATTTGCAATACTATAAAAAGGAGAAAAGAATCCTACCATTTTTGTAACTCATTAAAGAATCCTACTTCGACACAACTCTCAAATAGCCTCATCCAAAATATCGTACATGTGTGCGGATATTTTTGGTCCTCTACAAGAGGTTATAAGTCGAGGAAAGTTGAAAGTGTATTTCTTAGTCTTTGAAAAATTGTAAAACACTTTTGTATATATTAGATGAAATTACTAACATGTCCCATTGTTATGATGTTAAGAACGATTGTTCATTTTTATAAAATGACAAGAATGCCCCATTAGTAATAACTTGTTTATTATCGATATTACTTTAATATTAAATTATTAATTTATATGCATTATTACTTATATGATATATTTATTATGTAAATAATCTTCCAAAAAATGACAAGAATGCCTCATTAGTAATAACTTGTTTATTATTGATATTGCTTTAATATTAAATTATTAATTTATATGCATTATTACTTATATGATATATTTATTATGTAAATAATCTTCCAACAATTGCAATAAAATAATGCTTATAAATAATAAACTTTATTATAAAATATATAACAAGAGACATTTCGTTCGTATAATCAAAAAAATTAACTTTAGTTATGTTGAAAGCGTATTTCTTAGTCTTTGAAAAATTGTAAAACACTTTTGTATACATTAGATGAAATTACTAACTGTCCTCTTGTTAGGATACTAAGAACGACAGTTCATTTTTATAAAATGACAAGAATGCCCCGTCAGTAATAACTTTTTATTATTGATATTACTTTAATATTAAATTATTAATTTATATGCATTATTACTTATATCATATATTTATTATGTAAATAATCTTCTAAAAATGACAAGAATGCCCTATTAGTAATAACTTGTTTATTATTGATATTACTTTAATATTAAATTATAATTTATATGCATTATTACTTATATGATATATTTATTATGTAAATAATCTTCCAACAATTGCAATAAAATAATGCTTATCAATAATAAACTTTATTATAAAAAATATAACAAGAGACATTTCGTTCGTTTCATCAAAAAATTTAACTTCAGTTATGAAACGCTAATGAAGAGACACACTTACTGTTGTACGTAAATGTTACAGGGTATTTTGTAATTTTGTAAAACTTAAAAATATGCCCCCAATTTTCCCCAAATTATGTAATTGCGCATCGAAAAAAATCCGTAAATATTACAAGGTATTTTCTAATTTTGTAAAACTTAAAAATATGCCCCCACTTTTCCCCAAATTATGTAATTGCAAATAAAAAAAAACTCCAAAATTATATTCTACACGGTTTAGATTTAAGAAATTTTTCAAAAATAAAAAACAAATATTTGTGCAAATCGTTCCAAAGCAAAAGTTTATAAGGAATCACCTCCCTTCCAGTCTTCCACCACCAAAGTGATAGATTCTTGTCGTGTTTTCGAAAACACATTAGTAGCGCGTACTGTTGAACTTCGAAATCGGGAAGCTTAATAACATTTTCCGCCGAACGGTAATGCACATACAAAAGGTGTGCTTAGAAATAGATAAAATTTTTAATGAATTTGAAAAGTAAAAGTTATAAAATGATGTAATATGATAGAAGTAATTATTAAGAGTAAAGAAGATAAAGTTAAAAAAGATAAAATTAGTTATGTGGGTAGTAATGTAAAAATAATTAAAAAGTAGAGTAGTTGTATAGAAAAATGTGAAGAAATGATTAAAAAATAGAGTAATTATGAGGAGCGAAAAGTTTTATATTGAAAGGTTTGAACTTATATTTTCTAAATATTGCCAAACACAACCAAAATTTTATTATTTTTCTTTTCCTGATCGTGAGCTATAGAACTTTTTTTGAATATATATATTTCAGTATTTCTATTGATAGTGCAATCTGACTGTAAAATGATGTGATATGATAGAAGTAATGATGAAGAGTAAAGATGATAAAATTAAAATAGATAAAATTAATTATATGAGTAGTTATGTGAAAATGATTAAAAAGTAGGGTAGTTATATAAGAAAATGTGAACAAATGATTAAAAAATAAAGTAATTATGAGAAGTGAAAAGTTTTATATTGAAAAGTCTGAACCTACATTTTCTAAACATTGCCAAACACACCCAAAATTTTATTTTTTTCTTTTTCTGATTGTGAGCTATATGACTTTTTTATTATATATATATTATAGTATTTCAATTGACAGTGCAATCAGGCTCTAAACATTCTTACAAGTATCTAGTTAAGAATCTAATTTTTTTAACAATAATTTCTAACATACCCATTAGGTGGACACTCTTATGAAAAATTTGCAGAGAATAAACGCCAACACTAAATTTAAAAAAAAATGCAGTTGCCAAGGTTCAAAACAAGAACGCGGGTCCTTGATGAGAGAGACAACACCTGGGTGGTGTGAGCTATATAACTTAACATTAATGGAATCGTCCCAATTCAAAAAACAGGACAATATTCTCGAGTTTATCGAAAGTCACGTCGGAGCAGAAGCAAGGCATCGAATAAATAAGTAGAGTTATGTTTGAGCTGTTATATGTGTGCTTAAGGAATTTAAGAACCATTCTTTAGTGATTTTACAATTTGTCCTTATAAATTTCTATTTTATAAAGAAGCCTAATCTGCTGGACCCAGATGTATCCAGCCCAAAATCATATATATTTTTATTTTTAAACATAGTGGTGTTTTGTAATTTTCAAGTTAAAAAATTACAGCAATACCACTACAATTGAAAAATTACAACAACACCACTATGTTTAAGAATAAATATATATATAAACATATCAAAAATGATAAAACTTGATTTATAAATTAAATATATCTAACTTAATATGTTTATAGAAAATAAAAATATATAATTTTGGGCACTGCGTCCGACCACAACTGATCAAACGTCTTTTGTAAAATTAATCACAATTTATAAACTCTTGATTGTCCAAAAACACATTAACGCCTAAGTTTTAAAATACATTCAAACTTTATTAGAAAAAGGGAATAAGAGAACTGATGGATGTCAATACCCTATGCATAGACAAAGATAATCAAAGTCAATCTTGTCCGACCTAGTAATACAAAAAGATCTGTTCAAGGCAAACCTTTGTTAGAACCATTTTTTACTAGCGTATATTTATATCACATCTCGCATGGTATTAAGATCGAGTAGACAATTCTTGCAATTTTTTAGAGGGAGACCGTAGGCTCTCAAATATAAACAGAAGAAATTGCAGGCTCGTAAATATAAGTAGGATGACAAAGCTCTCAAATCACTTATACCCATATTTGAAAAAGGAGTGATTCTATTAGTCCGGGCTAAGTAAATGGCCCACTTAGCCCACCTCAAAAAACCTATTTATAATAATTTTTTTACTTTTTTTTTCATGTACTTGTTTATCTAAGTGTATTTAACATATAGACCAAGTTTTACCATTTTTGAATATGTTTATCTATTTTTTTGAGATTTTCAAACATCTATGTGTATATATGCATTTAAAATACCCTTATTTTCAAAAATCTAAAAAAAATATATGCACATTTCCAAAAATAGTAAAACTTGGTCTATATGTTAAATACACTTAGATAAACAAGTGTATGAAGAAAAAAACAAAAAAAAATTGTTTTAAATAGGTTTTTTGAGGTGGGCTAAGTGGGTCATTTACTTAGCCCGGGCTAATAGAATCACTCCTCTATTTGAAATTGGGACCTTTAGTGACAGAGGTGTTGCTGATTTGTTAGAAGCAAATTCATGATGAAGAGTAATTTTATCCATTTCTTCAATACTAATGTTTTGATGGGTGTAAAATCATTTTATCCTTTACATTTATCATCATTTATATTGTCAATGAATCTATGTCATTTGTCTGGTGCTATTGTGCATAATTTCCATTTACAAATGTGCAAAATTAATATAGTAAAATAATTTAATGTTGAATATCAATTTTTAAATTATATTTTTAATATTTAAATAGTTTAAAATATAATTATTATATGAACAACTGATTTTATAAAGTATTGTTACATTTTAAAGCATATATTAGTGGATCTAAATCTTTTTTATAATTTACATATAAATATATATTTTGCAGTAAATATAGGTTACATACGAATTTGGCTTTACCTTAATAAATTATGCTAACTACATCGTATGGAGTGAATTCCACATCTAAAACAAGATGATTACATGAAACCACTTTATAGAAGCCGGACTCATTCATAAAACTTATTAAAACCTCTCATAAGTGTTAAATTTGATTATGAAATTAAAATTCAACCACATATACAGTTATATCCACTTAAAAATTACATAATTATATCTAATTATGAAATTAGATTTGATTATAAATGCATCAAAATATTATAATAATTTATAAAATCATTTATGTATAGGCAAAGAATGTTTGAAATGATTTAATGTTGAATCAACACCTTTAAAATTGGTAATGTTTGGAATGATTTAATGTTGAATCAACACCTTTAAAATTGGTATATAAATTATTATATTAGTTTTACACTTTAAATAAATAATGTCAATTTAATTTTGAACTAAACATGATGGTATAATACATAAAATAATTCTAAATAGAATGGATGAGAAGTAAACTTCATATAATCTAATAGAAAATAAAATAATTCTAAATAGAAGGGATGAGAAGTAAACTTCATATAATCCAATAGAAAATATATAACCTTCTTCACTTAGATACAAGGTAGTTTTGGTTTGAAAATTGAGAATTAAGTTTAGAATTCTAAAAAAATAGAATTTACTCTACCTAAAAACTGGTAAGTGAATGTGCACTCTAGGTCGATCGGGCCAAGGTATGATTTTCCTACTCAATCATTTAGGAGTCTAATCTTATGCTCGAATCCATACACTTATTTTTTTAATTTTTTTGAAACTTTTTATACACAAATGTTAATATAAGTTTATTTAACATGTTTATCAATTTTTACTAATTTTGGAGATTTTTAAATTTTTTTTTCAGATTTTTAAAAATCAATGGCATTTTAGTAATTTTAAATTACTAAAATGCGACTGACTTTTAAAAATCCGAAAAAATATCTAAAAACTCCAAAAATGGTAAAAATTAATACACATATTAAATATACTTAAATTAATAATTTCATAAAAAATTAATTTGTTTTTAAAAAAGTGGGTATATGCACCCAGGAGCATTAAGGTTGCTGAAAGCATAAGATCAAGTTCCAATCATCTACTCAATCATGCGAATCCCTGACTCAGTGACTCCACATTTGTGAGGACTGTAGTGGCCGCTACGTCTTCTATCATGACATGTTCCCAACGAGAAACTTTGGGTCGATGTTTGGACGAGAAAAAAAGAAGTGGACCAAATTCAATGCAGATTTTTTTCCACTGTTTGTGTGGGAAGTGATGGAAACTTTTAGCGCGCAAATTTTTAAAATGAGAGAAAATAATATGATATAAGATGATAAAGATATTAATAAGGAGTAAAGAAAATAAAGTTAAAATAAATATATTAGACGTATGAATAATTGTGTAGAAATGATAGAAAAGTAAGATAGTTGTATAGAAAGAGTAAAAAATTAATTTAAAAATAGTTATGGAATGTGAAAAATTATAGATTAAAAAATTTTAAATTGAAAAGCTTTAAGAATAAACCAACACCACCTCAGAAAAATACTCAAACGAAACACAAAATATATTCATATAACGGTCACTAACTGAATAACCAACTAGTTGACATGGGGGACGACCAAGCACATGGGAGAAATTTATTTGTTGTAATAAAAAAATTGAAGAAAAAGGGAAATGAGAAATGAGAGAGAAGGGAAGGAGGGCTGTCTCGTTCCCATTGGCCTTCGCCATCCATCCGCCGTCGCTACTAGAGAAAAAAGAGGGATGCTGCTGCGTCACCAAAAAATCGGAGAGGTGAGCTGCTTCGATTTATCAATTTTTTTGAGATTTTGTCACTATCTCCACTATGAATATTAAGATCTTATGAGTTTTGGGTTTTAAATTATAAAAGAAAGAAATCTAAGTTAGAAGAGCATGGATCTAGGAGGGATTGAACCCCCACCTACTCATACATGTTTGGCAGCCATGACTAGGGACAAAAATAGCACTGATTTTTCAAAAAAAATTGCTAAAATCTGACTTGCGTGTGCAGTGTAAGGACAAATTATAATGAGTTCAACTAGATAATAAGCTATTAAACTCAGGAACTAAGGGTGTGTTTGACATTTAATAGAAAATGTCAAGTTAAAACTTTTCAACGTAAAACTTTTCACTCTCCACAACCATCATATTTTTTAATTATTTTTTCACATTTTTCTATACAACTACCATACTTTTCAATCATTTTTACACAACTATCCACAAAACTAACTTATCTATTTTAACTTTATTCTTTTTACTACTCATCATTACCCCTATCATATCACATTATTTGACAATTTTTACTCTCCAAAACTTTTCATCAAAAGTTTTATTCATTACCAAATACACCCTAAGTAAGTTATGCATGCGCAAGAGAGCATGGGAATCTTTAAAAGTGTCACTCAAGTTTAAAAAAATTGAGTACCATAACAAATTGAGTAATAAGAAAAATATGTAGTTCAAGTATGATAGAAATAATAAAAGACTATGCAAAAAAGTATTGGTATATACTTAGAAGAATTCTTTTCTTCTTGATAGGAAAAGAAAAAAGAGAGTTACGAAGGAGTGAAGTGAATAAGGTAAGCGGGCTATAAGTTCCAAGTAAATAAAAAAAAAGCCTTGAGGTAACTAATGTTTTTTTTTATGTTATGGTGTTTTTAAATGAGGATGTTTATATGCTTTAAATGCATTGGATTGAAAATATAACGAATTGTATTTTTTATTACTATTGGCTATATATGTGAATCTATTATAAATGCATGTCTGATTTAAGAATGCCATAAAGGTAACTATTCATAGGTTGTAATGAATTTGCTTGAAAATAGGGTTGTTAAAATATTTTCTTTACATATGAAATTTATTATCATCATTTATAAGTTGAATTTGTACCATATCATGTATTCATGCCACTAAAAATCATGCATTAACAAGTTAGGAATTCGTATAGGTATCCATTGAGGATGTCGAATAGGACTGTTGTCCTTCTTCAAGGATGCAGAATTGTAAAGAATCGGAATGATTTACACTGTCTTTTTTTGAAAGGTTGGGATGATGATCAGTTGATAAGTGTCATAAATCCCTCATGTTATAAGTCACAAGCCACAAGTTACGTGTCTCGAGTTTCATGAGCATGGCATGTAAAGGCATGCACTACATTGTTAAACATGTTTTGAATATGTAAATTGCTTCATATTTCATTTGTCATGCTTGCTTACTAAGTATTTCATACTCCTGATATCTTATGTGCTAGTGATTATAGACAATGCAGACCCGAATGGAGAATTTTCATTGCTCATAAAGCAGTGAAGGCATATTCGAATTAACAAAATCTCATCTAATGTTTGTTTGGTCTGTATATGAATTAATTTCCTTTGGAATTGTAGTCATGACATGTTTGGCATCGTGGTACAACATTTGGCCTCAAATGTTGCTGACACTGGTTCAAAGCTTGGTGGTGGCATTGGTCTTCCAATTTTTTGAGAGTGTCTACCATATGGGATTTTGTAGGATTTTTGTTAAGCAGATGTGAGAATGTCGTATGAAAAATTGTTAGAATATCTCAGAACTTGATTGTAATACCAGTTGAAATGAATGTAAATACCACAATATTAAAAAAATGAATTTCTTTTGACATGGTAGAGCGTTACGTAAAGGGCTTGAGTTTTGAATGTTGCAATCACTTGAGAATTAAGAACTATCATGATATACTCAGGTAGTTGTCAATTGATTTTCATAGAAATGCTTATGTTCCCATTTGTATTAGCTGTCTTCAACTGCGTTTAAGAAGTCTTAAAAAGAAGGTCACTTCTTGACAGTAGCCCACTTATACTTTCAAACTCTCCTGTTACAAACAGCATGCTGCCAAAATTGGACTTAATACATATAAAAAAAATTTAGTCGCTTCTTATGTAGTCGTGTACCTAGTTTCTCTTAGAAGATGATAACTTCATTATTTAGAAAAATCCCGGAGCCTAGTTTCTCTTACTAAGTATTTCATACTCATGATATCGTATGCCCTAGTGATTATAGACAATGCAGACCCGAATGGAGAATTTTCATTGCTCAGAAAGCAGTGAAGGCATGTTCGAATTAACAAAATCTCATCTAATTTTTGTTTGGTCTGTATATGAATTAATTTCCTTTGGAATTGTAGTCATGACATGTTTGACATCGTGGTACAACATTTGGCCTCAAATGTTGCTGACACTGGTTCAAAGCTTGGTGGTGGCATTGGTCTTCCAATTTTTTGAGAGTGTCTACCATATGGGATTTTGTAGGATTTTTGTTAAGCAGATGTGAGAATGTCGTATGAAAAATTATTAGAATATCTCAGAACTTGATTGTAATACCAGTTGAAATGAATGTAAATACCACAATATTAAAAAAATGAATTTCTTTTGACATGGTAGAGCGTTATGTAAAGGGCTTGAGTTTTGAATGTTGCAATCACTTGAGAATTAAGAACTATCATGATATACTCAAGTAGTTGTCAATTGATTTTCATAGAAATGCTTATGTTCCCATTTGTATTAGCTGTCTTCAACTGCGTTTAAGAAGTCTTAAAAAGAAGGTCACTTCTCGACAGTAGCCCACTTATACTTTCAAACTCTCCTGTTACAAACAGCATGCTGCCAAAATTGGACTGAATACATATAAAAAAAATTTAGTCGCTTCTTATGTAGTCGTGTACCTAGTTTCTCTTAGAAGATGATAACTTCATTATTTAGAAAAATCCCAGAGCCATGGCTATGTCGTTTTCCATTGGTTGGGAAATGCATAAGTTAGGATGTCACATAGCTAGATCACATTAAATGTAATTAAATTCATGTTACATGCAACTAAATTAATTGATGTATTTAAGAAAATTTATTGTAGTGTAGAAAGCTTATTTCATATTTAAAAATATATCGTGGACATGCACATAAACTACAATAAATTTCATTTAATGCATATAATTTGTTGATATATTTTGAATACAATTGAGTATTTGACCGTGTATTCTTGGGTGCTTTAAACTCAAAAAATTCAAGTAGCTATTTTTACATCAAATGTAATAAAAAATAATGTTTAATATAACTATTAGAATTTAAACGCACAAAATAATAAAATTTTAGTTGCAATCAATATAGGACTCGGACATCGTTTTGTGCTATGGGTGGGGAGGGAGGTGAGAAGTCGAGAATGAAATATTTTTTAAAAACATAATAGCAATGTGATATAATAAGGATAAAGTGAGAAAAATATGGTAGTTGTATAGGAAAATAATTAAAATATAGAGATACAAATAGAAAAAGTATGGTAATTAGGTAGTTGAGATGTTATACCATTTTTTAAAAAGTATAGGAGAGTTTTCCACCAACCTTCTTACCAAAACTTAGAGGCATTGATACCAAATGTAGCCAAATTAAATTTTTTCTACAAAAAGATGGCATTAGAAAAAGAAATTTTATTTAGTGAAGTTGATGTTAGGTTAATTTAAATTTGTAGGGTATGTTTGGAAAATAGAAAAATTATGGAAAAAGTTGTTAGAATTTTTTTTTAATTTGATGGGGTGTGATGTAAGATGACAGAGGCAATGATTAGGAGTACAATAAAAATTTTAAAATAAATATGTACTTGTATGATAAGAGGCGTAGGAATAATTAAAAAGTAATATAGTTGTATGGAAAGATGTGTAAAAAAGCTTTTTATATTGTAAATTCTTTTAATTTGCATATTTATTTTTTAAATCCCAATTTTGAATGTTTGCATTTTAAATCATCAAAGTTTTTCTAAATTTTTGTTTGTTTATGCTTAAAAGTTTTTAAATTAAAATTTTTTAATGTCTACAACTACCTTATTTTTTATTTTTTATTTCACACGTTCCTATGTAACTCTCCTATTTTTAAATTATTTCTACATAACTAATTATATAATTAATTTATCTATTTTAAATTTATTCTTTTTATTCTTCATCATTAACCATATCATATTACATTTTTTTTTTTCATTTAAAAAAATTTACATAAAAAATTTTTATTCAAAAAATTTCACGAGTTCTCGACTCGCCCGCACTCACGAATCACGATGTTAGAAAGGCGACAAAGAGACGCAAGCGGAGACAAAAGAACTAAAATGGCTCGCTGATTTCCATTCCACAATTCCCAGAGTCGCGCCCACACTTTCACCTTGGTATCTCCTTCCCCTTTTTCTCCGGTTTTAAATATCCTTCTTTGGCTTTCTTCAAAAGAAAAATAAAATAAAATCCTTCTTTGGCATCGAAAACGGAAATCGGCCACGGCATTCTGTTCAATAGCTTTTCTAGAATCTTGATTGTCTGAGTTTTCTAATGTTGTTCTGTTGTATTGATAAACTCGAAATGACTGATTAAAACCTTCCATTTGGAAGTCATTGTCGATTCTTCAGTTTCTTTTTTGTTAGAAATATCGATTGTGTGTTGAAGCTGGCAATTTCTTGCGTTGGCCTTTTGGAATCCAATGGAAGAACCCGCTTTCTAAGCCCAATTTCATGGATTCGTTGGCCTTTTGAAATATAGCGTAAAGTTTGAACCTTGGAACTCTCTAAGCCCAATTTCATGGATTCGCTCTCGAGTTTTGATCATTTAAGCCTGCGCGCAAGAGCCGGGCATTTTCTACCACCCGCATGCGCCGTCAGATCCAAGCAAATTCATCTGGAGCGTCGGGTTAAAAAATTTTAAATGATGGGATGTCAAACCATTAAATGCCAACTATTTGCAAACAGGCCCCTCTGACACAGTGAGTAGAGGTTTTTCAAATTAGCCCCTGTCTACTGACTTTTGACTTTTACGCGTTTCCATCTCACATCTATCCCGTTCTCTCCGTGCAAAATTTTATTGTACCAATTTCGATTCGCCGGTTGATCATTTTGGACCTGTCCGAAATCATACCAGTCTGAAATGATGTGATTTCAATCTTCAGACCAATCCAAATTTTTTTTTGAAAATTTTCTTATGAATATGTTAATTTTGTTATATTTAATTTATAAACTAAGTTTTATTATTTTTGAACATGTGTATATATTTATTTTTGGATTTTTAAATACAAGGATATTTAAGTCGTTTTAAATTATTTAAATTGAATCAAATATCTTTTTTTTAAAATTTAAAATAAATATATACACATGTCCAAAAATAGTAAAACTTGGTTTATAGATTAAATATAACTAAATTAACACGTTTATAACAAAATTTTTCGAAAAAAAAGTGTGTGTATATATAGAACATTTCTTGTGTAGTGAAACTGCACCATAATTAACAGCGCGTTTGGCCCAAAATAGACCCCATATGTAATTAAACGTATTGATACTTTATACAATCGTTTATCTATATATAAATTTTATAGCAAATGATTTACATGTTGAAAAAATAATTTTAAAGTTGTTATTTATATTAAATTATTTTATTACGTTGAATTTGTACTATTTTTAGATGGAGTCCATACACATATCTAATTAGGATGAAAATTGGTATGGTAATAGAATACATAATTCTAAATACAATAGGTGGAGTAGATTATAATTTTATGATTATACAAGACTTGTTTTGAGCTAACTGCACAATAATTGTGTACTAAAGCTGCACTTGAATATTTGTATGCACCTGGATGTATACACTTTTTCTTGAAATTTTTTACGCAAATATTAATTTAAATATATTTAAAATGTGTATCAATTTTACCATTTTCGGAAATTTTTAAATATAAATTACTAAAAATGCTAATGATTTTTAAAAATCAGAAAAAAAATTTAAATTTTCAAAAATAATAAAAATCGATACACATGTTAAATACATTTATATTAACAGTTTCATGAAAAGGTTTCAAAAAAATAAAAAATAAATGTGAAATGCGCCAAACTGTATTAAACTGGGCTCCATGAATGACTGTTGGTAAAATATCGGGACTCCTTTCTCTCTCGGCGGATTGGTTGAGGCGTTATCCAAGTGCAATTCTTTCTAAATAGTATTGGTCAATTAATTTATCAGATGCCCCAACAACGGCACGTTGTGTTCTAGATTCCTCTCTAAAGCAATTTTGTAATAGTAGTTGGTAGAGGTATATCGATAAGTTGTGTTCCTCCATGTTATGAAGACTTGTTTGTCCTTCCAGTGGTAGGAGTATTATTTCAATTCCTCCATGTTGTTAAGATTTGTATGTACTGATTTATAATATAAAATGACTTATGATGTATGCTTACATCTAAAAAAAAAATCTGTCAGGTAATTCTCTCGTTGGGAAGATTTCAAGTGGCAATGAAAAGTTATACAATCATCGAAAAACCATAAACTTGAGTAACAACACGTTTTCCGGAGCATTACCAAATGACTTAGCGGGTCGCGCTCGTGCCCTTAGAATTTATGGATTTCAATGAGGATTCTCTGGGATTTCCCAGATTCTGCACAGAAACTGGCTAGTTCGTTCCGCTTCCATTCAAATTCAGTATTTTACCAACCGTGGTCACCGCAGGCTTGATAAAGCAGACGCTGGTGTGCGGTTCGAATTCCTATAGGATTGCGGCTAGAAGTAAAAAATTGTTAGTAAGAGCTGTGGTCAACTGTTCTATTGTTGAAAGTTGTATATTCTTTTTTCTTCGACGGAGCTGTGTCTCCGGATTTCTTCGGGGGAGCTGTGTCTCCAAGATCTGTAAGAATGTCTAAGAAATTTAGTGCAATATGTGTTGAGATAAATGTAAAATATACTAATCACAAAATTTAGTCTTTTGAACTTACTTCCATTCGAGCCTTTTGTATAATGCTTAACACGCCCTAAATAAAGAAAGCTATAATTGCAGCTTGTTTCGGTTAGTGAAAATTCATTTTTATATAACACGCCCTAAGTGCATCTAACATTTTATAGTTATATTTTATTTTCTGAACTGAATTATAGCATGCTTTTATATTGATATACTTCATAACTTCCATAAAAATAGTATGGGGCTCTGTAAGTTTCTATAGCAATTAATAAAATTTTCAAATATACCTATGAATTTTTATCACAATTGTTATATATGCGACTTAAGTATTTTCAATTATTCTTCACTATTTGTAAATTTTTCCCAAATTTCCTCCCTGCACCATTCCGTTAAGTTCCTTAGCAACTGCACTTACGGCACTTATGTAAAAATTATGGGTCGATGCATATTTTTATAAAAAAGAACGCCAACGCATAATCTTTTCAATCTATGGCATCAATTAAAAAAAAAACTTAAATTGACATTGCTGTTATTTTCACTCAGGGACAATTTAGAACGTCCAATTAGATGAAACGAGATGTAAATAAAATGAGAAAATTGAACAAGGAAAGATTATATAACGAGAATGAAAAAATATTAGAAATAGGAAAAATAATGTTGTTATGCATTGGAAATTGAGAGATGGGATTGAAAATGATTTTTTGAAATGGAAAATCTCGCTCCATGGTATATTGGTCCCGCTTGTATATAACTAAATTATATATGAGGAGTTTTATATAATTTTTTTATTTTTAAATTCTTAAAGCTTGATTGGAAATTCACTCTATTTATCATATATGATATCATTTATGGGTGTGTTTGGTTGGAGGTAAAACTTTTGATGAAAAGTTTTTGGAGTAGAAGTTGTTAAATCAATAGAAAGTGATGTGATATAATATGAGTAATGATGAAGAGTAAAGAGAATAAAGTTAAAATAGATAGGTTAGTTGTATGGGTAGTTGTGTAGACATGATTGAAAAGTAGGGTAGTTTGTATAGAAAAATGTGAAAAAATAATTAAAAACTAGAGTAATTATGGAGAGTGAAAAATTTTAGATTGAAAAGTTTTAGTTGACACTTTTTTGCCCTAAACAAACGCACCCGTAGAAGATCAAGTTTTGTCCAATCAAATGTGCATAGGTTATATTTGTTGAAAGCACTATATATTCATATGTAAATTATAAAAAATCTTATCCATTTACATGTATATTAGCATATAAAAAACTTTATAGAATTATTTATTCATATAATAATGATATTTTAGTTGATTTAGATTTGGAATATAACTTTAAAATAGATCATTAATGTTAAATTATTTTATTGTGTTAATTTTAAAATTTTATAGTTGAGGTCATGCACACTTTTTATTAGACAATAAATTTTCAAAGAATGCTTAATAAAATAGATAGAGTAAATTTTCTATCAAGTATTTGAATACTTAAAATGGAAGATTTTTCCAATAACATATATTTTATTTTATCTAATTGAATAATTTTAAGTATGCCATTGTACAAAAATAGGATGTTTCAAATTCCTCAAAAAATTATATACACAACTAAAAAAAAGGTAAAACTTGATATATTAATTAAATAATATTTTTTATAAAAATAAAAATAAAATAAAGTTTTATCCTCGACGTGGCCCACCACATATGATCATTAGTCTTAGGGTATGTTTGTTTATAAACTAAATTTTTAAACTAAATTTTTTTATTCTCTTTAACTACTTTATTTTTAATTCTTCACATTTTTCTATACAAATACTCTACTTTTGAATTATTTCTACGCAATTACTTATACAACTAACATATCTATTTTAACTTTATTTTCTTTACTTCTCATCATTATCTTTAACATTTTATATCATTTTTTCTTATTTCAAAAACTTTTATACAAAAATTTTTCACCCAAAATTTTATCATTTACCAAATACATCCTTAATTAAAAATTTAACATCTGTTCGGCTTGCATGATTAAGAGTCAATTTGACTTTACATCTATGGTTTAGCGCAAATGCAATCAATATATTCGAATCACGTTCAACACAGTGGCCTTCATTTTTGTGGTAAAAATTCTTTTTATACTCTTAAAATTTTTCAAACTAAAACTTTTAATATAAAATTTTTTATTCTCCACAACTATGCGTGTGTTTTGTTGGAGATAAAACTTTTGGATGAAAAATTCTAAGGGTAAAAGTTATCAAGTTGATGAAAAATAATGTGATATGATAGGAGTAATGTTGAAATATAAAGAGAATAAAATTAAAATAAATAGATTAATTATACGAGTAGTTGTGTGGAAATAAATGAAAAATTAATTTGTTCGTATAAAAAAATATGAAAAAATAATTAAAAATAAAATAATTATAGACGGTGAAAAATTTTATATCAAAAAGTTTAAGTTGATATTTTTGTGTCTAACTAAATACACTGTATGTTATTTTTAATTATTTCTTTGCATTTCCTTATAAAATTATCTTACATTTCAATGATTTATACATAATTATTCATATAATTAACCTACTAATTCTCTTTGATCATCATTATTTTTATAATATTAAATCATTTTCTACTGTATAAAAAAACTCTTATTCTTTTTTACAAAAATTTTATCACTTTTCCAATTGAAAAATGCATAAATATAAAGCGAGAAGATGTGCAAGAAGCGCGTAAAATGTTCTTCGGGTGGTCAAAGCAGCTGGCGTTAATCAATGCAAAAAGAAGTCCAGGTGGCTAACGGCGGCAGCCAACAGCCTACTATCTCACTTGCCCTTTGACACTGCTTTCACACCTGCATCTTATGAAATTCTACCAAAATTTCCAGAGATTTCTCCCCCAATTTCTTTCAATGGATCCCACGGAAACACGTTGTTACATACAAGAGAAAAAACCAACCAATGGATCAATCAAACCAAAATAGTAAATAAATAAAAAACTGCCCGTTTAAATTACATCCCGGAAATCAAAGCATCATAACCCTGAATTCCTCAAAACTCAGCACTCCATCGCCGTTGAGATCGAAGCGGCAGATCATGGCCTTGCACTCGTCGGTAGTCTTCTTCTCCCCAAACCGTCTCAGCGTTCTCTTCAGGCTCTTGGGCGTGATGCACCCCAACTCCTTCAGCTGGTACTTCGCAAACGCCTCCCTCAGATCTCGGTTCTTCTCCTCTTCCGAGCCGCTGCCGGCCACCAGCCTCACGAAGTCCTCTAGCCCCAGCAATCCGTCCCCGTCCGAGTCCGCCGTCTCCACTGCGGCTTCCGACTCCTCCGCCGTCAGCTCCTCGCCCACCGCCCTCATGCAGCTCCGCAGCTCCGCGGGCGACACCTTGCCGTCGCCGTCCTCGTCGAAGTAGCGGAAGACGCGCTCGAACTTGCCACAGGCGGCTGCGGTACTGGGGGTGATCGAGAGCTCCGACCGCTTCTTGTGGGAGAGCTGCCTGCAGAACTTGGAGAAAACAGAAATGGGAGATTGGTCTGGCTGCTGCATGCCTTTAGTTTGCACGCTTGGCGTTTGTGAAAAAGAAACTGAGATTCGAAATAGAGAAATAAACAGTCGTGTGTTTGTATATAGTATATATAGCAGAGAAAGAAGGAAAGAAGGAAAGAAGGACGGAAGAAAGCAGATAAGGTTGTGTACGGTGGAAGAGATATCCAACGGCCTTTTGTATGTGGGATATAATTGGGAAGAAGTTTTTGGAATTTATAAGATGAGAATTGTTTCAGTGGGCGAAAAGGGAAGCTGTTTTAAAAGAGCTGAAACCGCAGAAGATGGTGCGGAGCAGGAGAAGCCGCCGCGTCCTCAACTCCCATTCTCCTCCAGAAAGTCCGAGAAATTGCGTGAGGCTGAAGTGCATGGCCCGCGTGCTCTCGTCGTACTTATGCCTATCATGAACGAACTGATTAACAAGCCGGTGAAGAAAATAGTTCTAATTCAACCAGTTCAACCGTTTTTAAAAACCGAATTGACCTGGAGTATCAATAACTTACGTAAGATATATCATTGATTGAAAAGATAAAAATTTTAAAATTTATTCATAAAAGGCGATGCAATAATTAGAATTGTATTTTACAAGAGACAACGGTGTATTTACCTTCATGTTGTTGATTATACCTTTGCCAAAACACTGTAGAGTTTGAAGTTTGAACCCTTGGATACAGTGGATTAACTAGATGGCATTGTTCATATCTATAAAATTTAATTTTCATTTTCATAAGTCTTAAATATTTGTTATAAAGTATAAGGTACATTTTTAGCTAATTTATATATGAATTCTATGCAATTAAACTACTAACAAAGAAGTGAGTAACATGCCAACATCCAACGAATTGCAAACACCCAACCGGAATTATTATAATAGCCTAACATCCAATCGAATGGAGAAACATGGCTAAAATTAACATCCGATAAACCAGTATTGTAAAGAAAATAGTATTAAAAACATCCAAAAAAAAAAAAAATCTCTTTTACTGCTGTTGAATTATGCATATATCTTCACTATTGAACTCGATCTTGATTTTTTTTGTGGCTGATAATCTCCTTAATTTTTATTTTATATCATCTCCCTTTTTTCTCTTTTGCAAGGGGTTTAACTAGACGACAATTTCTTTTTTTTTTTTTGTTAGTTTATATCGTTTTCTTTTTCTTTCTTCTCTTTTTAGTATTTTTTTTTTTATTTTTTAACCATTGTCTGGGGGTGGTTGTTTGGATAATGGAATATCCAGGAGCATAACAGATCAACCAAAGATATTATATTCGTGAAAAAATGTCCACGACTTTTTGTATGCTAGTATTTTTACCATTAATCGTGCAAATATTTGGCAATGCACTTGGAAAAAAATCTCATTTCTCATCTATTTTGAGAATGCGAACGTGTTTTCCTTCCTGCATCCACAACTCAGATGCGTGACTATTTCAGTCGTATTGCATTGACTTGCAGCATAATCAAAAAATCCAACGAACTAGTAAATCAAAGAAAAAACAGAGAAGAAATGGCAGCCAACGAACCTTCAATAAGACAGCTGATGGTGCGATTGGAGATAAAGCCTTGGAGCTCATCGACATGCTCCTCCGACGATTATGATTGCAGGTGCCTACACAGCCATAAATCAACGAAAAATAGATTGATTTTGTCGATTGCAGGTGTCGACCTGCTCCGCTAAGGACTGACATTGGAGCCCAGGGGAAGGAAGAGCCACCGTTAACTACTGAACTGCTGGTGCCGAATGGGGACAGTGGAAGCAGACGAGGTCGATAGGGGAAACGAAAGTGGAGAAGACATTGATTGAGTGATGGGAAAATGGAAGTAGAAGGCAGAAAAATCACGGTTGAAAAGGGGGTAAAAAGGAAGACAGAGGCGGCAGATTCGGGCTTTTGCTCGCGGGAATGGAATAGAGGGAGGAAAGAGTTTTGTGTATGGACCAAACCGGTTGGGTCGGGCAACTAAGAAACCGGAAATGGGTCCGGTTAAACGGGTTCACACCGGCTTATTTCTTCTAACGATTACCGGGGTGAATCCGACCGACTAGGCCAGTCGGTTGAACCAGTCGGTCCAATTTGGTTCTTATAACATATTGAGAAGGTACGATGGTGCGGATAATAAAAAGCCGAATTTTCTGTATACTCACTAATTTTACCTATAATTTCACTTATTTCTATCAGTTTTCAAAAATTTTTCTCATATCTTTAAATTTTCATCCTGATTTTACTAATACCCACGTTGTTAAAAATCCAATAAAAAAGTCGTCGACTATTTGAAAAATGATGAACATGTTCATCCCACATTATGATTTTATAACTAAAAATTCATATAATAATATCTTTTAGTAATTCTACAACTATAAAAATCATATATTATTTAAAAATGAATCTTTAATTTTAAGTCAAACAATCTTAAATTACATTAGAGCTTGGGCATATTCGTTATTTTATAAAGGGGATAATGACCTATTTAATGCGTCCCTAATACAGTAAATATAAGCAAAATTAGGGATAAAATTCATTGGTATATATGAAATTTGCTCAAAAAATATGAAATTAATATATAACAAGTGTATCTACCGTTACATCTAGTTGCTCTACCACCCAACGCATGCATACCAATTAGTATAAGAGTGTTTGTTTATATCAAAATCATTTTAAATTAAAACTTTTTAATATAAAAATTTCACTGTCCACAACTACCTTTTTTAAATTATTGTTCACTTTTTTCTGTACAATTACTCCACTTTTCTATTATTTCAGCACAACTATCCATATATTTAATCTATTTATTTTAATTTAATTTTATTTACTCTTTATCACTATCCTTATCATATTACATCATTTTTTCTTATTTCAAAAACTTTTATACTAAAAACTTTTCATAAATTTTTTTTATCACTTTCTTAACACATCCTTTATAGAATACACATGATGAACAACTGGACTATACATACCTCGTATCTCTTTTTTTTTTTTTTGATTGGGATTTTGTAACTCTCGCTATATATAAGGTTTTGCTTTTAAGTAAACCGGTCATATAAAAGTGGAGTTGTGTAACTTCTTAATTTTTAAGATTTTGATTCTTGATGAAAAGTCTGATCTATTCATTTTTTTGATAAATCCAATCTATTTATTGTATTTAACATTATTAGTTTATCTACGAGACCAAGTTTCATCTCTATCAAATATGTCTATGAGCTATATTTGTTGAAAAATATATTTATTCATGTGTAAATTACGAAAAATGCTTAAATCTATTTATAAATATATTAGAATGTAATAATACTTTATATAATTATGATATTTAGAAGGTTTAAATGTCGAAAATATAACTTATAAAATCAATATTTAGTTTTAAATTATTTATTACGTTGATTCAATAAGGCTCATAGTCAGTGATATTAGACAAATAAAATGGTTTTTAAAATTTTATAAATAATGCTAAATATAATAGACGAAATAAATTTTTCATCAACCATTAAAATTTTAAATATTGAGAGGGTCATATACAAAAAAGGTTGCATAGAAGCGGAATGAATATATATATATATATATAGGGAAATAATCCAGTGCATGCGACGGTGCAGTCCATGCACTGTGGGCCCCACTTGATCATAAATAGAAAATCCACCCCACCCATTATATTTAGAATTGTTCACTTAATTAGCATACTAATTTTCATCCAAATCCAACATGTGTGTAGTCCCCATCTTAAAATGGTGCAAAATCAACGTAATAAAATAGTTTAATGTAAATATCAAGTTTCAAGTGGTTTTTTCAATATCTAAACCGTATAAAGTATGATTTATATATGGATAAATGAGTGTATAAAGTTTCATTACAATCTAATATGTGTGGGGTCCATTTTACAGCGGTGCAATTCGACTGCACGGGATCGAATCTCATATATATATATCATATTAATAATGACCCATATCTGATATTATAACTTCGTTAAATTCAATCGATACTAACTACAATAATCTCAAGGTCCGTAAAATATCGATGCATTTATAAAATAAAACGCATAAGTAGTACGATAATGACAATAGCAACATGTGAACTTTTATAATTGTATATCCTTACTAATCCCTCCGGATATAAAATTTATAGCCGAAAAATCATAATGTGTGATATAAATATTCGGTACAATCAATTAATGATAAACACAATTTAATTATTGAAATTAAAAATTATATTTTCAAATAAAATTTTACTTGCCTTACAAATTTAGATAAGAAAAACAGCAAAATAATTATTTATTATTTTCTTACAATGCCCACACTTAAATATTATACTTTTCAGACTCCTAGACCTCCTGTATATCAACAAAGCTACATAGGGTGCTAAAAAATAACATATAAAAATTAAAATTAAAATACAACCCTTCAGTATACACAAATATCAATTTGGCTTAATCTTAGTTAATTAAATAATCCACCCTTGCTATATAGGCTATTCTACACGGATCTAGATTTGTCAAACTTAAAAATTATAGAATACTTATATCGAAAGAGAACCTATGCATTACAAGTGGTAGTAGTCTGAGAGAGTCAAAGAGTTGAGCTACTGAATGCCAAAGCTGCGGTTAGAAGTTCAAAATTGAGTTGTGGTTCAAAGATAAACAATATGAAATTTTTTTTTTTTTTTTTTTGATGAAAGAATTACTCAACCCCGACCCCCCCATCAAATGACCGGGTTCGGGATGGAGTAATCCGAGCAAAAAATTGTCTGTACATATTTTGTCTTCAATACACTGTGGGAGATTTCCCCACCAAGAAACACAATCCAAACCAGACACAGCAACAAGATCAGCCAAAGCATGCGCGACCCTATTCCCCTGTCTTAGCACATGGTGGATAGAAAGATTCGGGTTAGCCTAAAAAAACGTTCTGATCTCCCAAATGATGTGACCCACCGGGGAGGAGATAAGACAATCATTTGATAGATAGGTGTAAAGAAGAAGGGAATCGGTTTCGATCTGCACCTGTCTAAGCTTAAGATGAATAGCCCACCTGGTAGCCAAAAGAACGGCGTTTGCTTCCATAGTCAGTGGTTCCTCCACTCCCCTCCGGCTCCAGCCTTTAGCCGCAATAAAATACCCCCGAGAGTCCCTAACAACCGCAGCAAAACCTGTGACCACCCTTTCCTGCAAGCAACGAGCGTCAACATTCATTTTGAGAACTCCATCAGGCGGTTTAATCCATCTTGGGACAAGAGGTGAATCCATCACACCACACTGGTCCAGATCATTAGCTCCTCGCAATTGCGCAATAAAATCCCGACACCACTGAATTGTGTCAGCGAAAAAAGGTTGAGCGCCTTCCATCTTGAGCTTGTTTCGCAAAAACCATATACGCCAACATAGCAGGACAAAGAAAGCCAAATCGTCGACCCTGTTCCTGAAAGCCAGGATTGAGAAAATTTCCTTTACCGAAACAATATGAAAATTGATGGGCCTATAACAACCTAAAACCGAAAGTTACTAAAGATCTATAAGTACCAAATTACATATGGCGTAGCCTATACTGAATTGCTAGGCGGAGGTGACTAATATCACAGAGGAAAACTTATAACTTAATGAGAAAAATTATATGGAGGAAAGATGAACTATTCTAGCTCTAAACTAGCATTATTGGTTACACACATGCTGAATAGGTCTACGTGGAATTTGTGGTGAACTTTTTTTCCCAGCTAGCAATGCAAAAGGAAGCTCAGGTGTTAAGCGGTAGCCAACAGCCCATTTGTCTCACTTGCCATTCACACTGCTTTCACATCTGCAATGTCAAATTCTACCAAAATTCGGATTTTTCTCCCACAATCTCTTTCAATGTATTCCACACAAACACGCTGTTATATACAAGGGGGGAAAAGAATCAACCAATCGACCAATCAAACCAAACATAATAAATAAATAAATAAATAAATAAATAAAATTTCATCCGTTTTAACAACATCCCGGAGATTAAACCATCATAACCCTGAATTCCTCAAAACTCAGTACTCCGTCGCCGTTGAGATCGAAGCGGCAGATCATCGCCTTGCACTCGTTGATCGTCTTCTTCTCCCCCAACTGGCTCAGCATTTTCTTCAGGCTTTTGGGCGTAATGCAATCCATCCCCTCCATCTGATACTTCCCAAACGCCTCCCTCAGATCTCGGCTCTTCTCCTCTTCCGAGCTCCCGCCGTCCACCAGCCTCACGAAGTCCTCCAGCCCCAGTAACCCGTCCCCGTCCGAGTCCACCGACTGCACCACGTCTTCCGACTCCTCCGCCGTCAGCTCCTCCCCGAACGCCCTCATGCAACTCCGCAGCTCCGCGGGCGACACCTTGCCGTCGCCGTCCTCGTCGAAGTGGCAGAAAACGCGCTCGAACTTGTCGCAGGAAGCTACGGCACAAGGGGTGATCGAGAGCGCCGACTGCTTCTCGGTCCTCCTGGGGGAGAGCTTCCTGCAGAGCTTGGAGAAAGCAGAAACGGGAGAGGAAGAACCCGATTGGGGAAATTCAGCTTGCTGCTGCATGGCTTTAGTGTGCACGCTTGGCGTTTGTGAAAAAGAAACTGAGATTGGAATTAGAGAATTAAGCAGTCCTGTGTTTATACGGTATATAAATATAGCAGACAAGGAAGAAAGGAAGCTGATAAGGTTGTGTGAGGCGGGAGAGATATCCAACGGTTGCGGGTTTGGGATGTAATTTGGAGGAAGATTTGGAATTTATAAGATGAGATTGGTTTCGGTGGGCGAAAAGGGCCGTGTTTTGTAAGCACTGACGGTCCAAGGGTTTGCGCCTGCAAAGAAACCGCAGGAGCTAGTTCGGACTTCGGAGCAGCTTCCGCACGCCGCCGCGTCGTCAACAACCTCCAGAAAGTTGGAGAAATTTACGTGCGGCTGCAGCGTAGGGCCCGCGTACGATCGTCGTACTTAAATAGAAAATAATGAAATATTATCTTACTAATATTTTAATTAACCTGGCTACTAACTAGGGTGAAAATTGGCGCGGATCGACCCGTAATTCGGTCTTGACCAAACTCGTTTTTGGCCGAGTAAAATTAATATTTTTTTGACTCGGTATAAATTTGACCATGTCCCGACTCAAAGAGTCCGATCCGTGCCTTATATATTGATTTCTTAAAAATTATAAGTCTATATTTAAATATTATTTTTTTTTTCAAAATTCTCACTTTTTTATAATCAACTCTATTAATAATAGAAGAATTTATTTATTCAGAAAACAATATAAGAATCAACAAGAAGAATTCGTACATATATAACTCTTATGCATAATTGCATATTAATCTATTTTAATAAATTTATATTATATTTTCTCATGTTTTGTTTTCTTAATTATGTGTTTTTAATGATTAGTGAAATATTGAAACAAATAATATTTCAATTTAATATAGATGTATTTTTATATTTGATAGGTATATAAATTCTTAGAATCATCGTATTTGACTTGCATTTTTTACCCAACTCACTGTCTTGAAACCGGTTCGCCTTGTTCTGATCTCATATAAAAAGAAAGTCAAATTTAATTTTTAAAAAATAAAGTCAAGATTGAACAAACCCTAACCCGATACAGTCCATCTCGATTTCCACCCCTACTACCGACATTATGACCCAATGGCATTATGGTATTATGGTATCTTATTAAATCCTCGTAACGTCGATCCGTTTTCCATTTAACCGAAAGTATCGTGGAAGCTAAGAATTGATTAGAATTCCGTGCCCGATGTCCAACTGGGAAGACTTTTGACCAATGCAATCCAAACACAATTTCTAGTTTGGAACCGGATTTTGAGGAGGGCAGGCTCTTTTTCCTTCTACATAACATTTTTGGAACTGAGTTTTTCATGAAAAACCAACTATGATCAGTTATAATTATAATTCAAAAGTAAGATTTAAATAGCTAAATGCACATGTACTACTTTTTGTAATATTAACGATTGATTTTCCAAATCAAATCCATGCATTATGTTCAACATAATAAATTATACTTATAGGAAAAAATTAAGATAATACAATATATATGTAAATGATATCAGTTTAAAAATAAATATTTTGATAAATTTAATTATTAAAAGAATCATTCGAATAAATATAATTTTATTTTATGGTACTAAATTTTAACTAGAATGTAATTAATTGTTTAGATATTAAAAATAGGTTAATATGATTCACTTTTTTGAATTGTTTCACTTGTGATCCTCTCCATTTAAGATTAGACCTTTCCCAATAAAAAGTAAAATTATATGTATATAAGAGTACATAGAAATAATTTCGTGTAATTTCATCAACTTTCTACCTTGATAATTGATAAGAAATCCACTTCATCCATTTTTTTTTTGAAGATAGATTTTCGCTTCATTAACTTAAAGCAATCTTTATACAATGATTTGAGTATACAACTAGAGGATGGTTCCTCAATTCGTATTGTGTTCTTATAGACACAATTGTTGCACTAACTGGCCAATGGGCTTGCAAGTTTCCTTCTCTTAGAACATATTGATAACTAACCTCTTCAAGGCCTTGCTTCATAAGCTTGATCTCTTTCTATTAAGAAATGTGATTCGAGTTGATACGGATCACAGTAGAAGTACAGATAAAATAAAATATGATCAAATAAACAACAATAAGATCACACACAAAAGACACTAAAATTTACATAGAAATCTTTTCAATCTGGAAGGTAAAAGCCACAGGATAGAGATAATAACTCACTATAATAAACGAGTTACTGAGATACACATAAGAAGTGGGTGATCGTGTGCGGTCGGCTCTAGCGGTGAGACTTTTTTTTATTTTTTATAAATATGTAAAGCTAAGTGTATTTAATCTAAAAATTAAGTTTTACTATTTTTAGATGCTTTTAAGTATTTTTTATTATTAAACATAATAATATTTTTGTAATTTTCTGTTACAAAATTACAAAAATGATAATGTGTTTAAAAATAAAAAAGAATACTTAAAAACACATCCAAAAATGATAAAACTTGATTTTTAGATTAAATACACCTAACTTTATGTATTTATAAAAAGACAAAAAAAATTATGGGAGATCTCATGGTCAGAAGCATGAGATCATCCCTCACATAAGAATACCTCACACATATTCTTTGGATGCCTCAAGCACTCTAAATAAGAATACTTTGATAACCCCTTCTATCACGTTTCAATAGGACACCTCTTAAGGTTATGCTGAATCTTTAATTGATACACCTATAAATAGAACTCTTATGGGCTTTTACATAAAACCAATAAGCAATTCTAAAATCACATAACTAGAATACGCAGAATACACGACACAGAACAAATCTCTATCTTGGATTGAATTTTGCATACATGCGCTTCAATTTGCATCAGGGCATCAACTTTCCACTTGATCATTCGTCAACTACAAACAATATGAATTGCATTCATTTTCCAACATCATCGCATTCACAAGATTCCTCAAGCTCTCTACAATCTAATGGCAATGCATTCTCAGAATTTCACAACCATCGTCTAGTGCTAAACTTAGGAAAATTTATTTTATCTCCATGTGTTCCTCATGCATCCTTAGCATCAGCATGACCATAGACTACGAGAATTAATACATGACATCCATAGCTCTGTGAAGTCCATATGCTTTACCTTGATGTGAACCATCTTTATACAAAATCAACCATGTTGATTCACATACTCATTAAATTTGCATAATTTGAAGCAAAACTTGCCCAAATTGACCTCACATGGCATTCAGAGCATCCAAAAGCATACAAATGCATGCATATAACACCAAAATCCGAGCCTGGGATCACACAAAACAGGTTGCACATGCACTTGCTTTTGTACACCTCCAACCACCATAAGTGCAATCTTTTTCAATACATGAACGAAGCTCCAGAATCTTCCATGCGTTTACCTTCTTTCATGCATTACTTCTTCTCAAAGTCAAAGAAAAAAACCAATGAACCATGTAGCCGCCATTGTCCCTGTCTGAGCATGTTCCGCACACCTCTTGCGCAAATTATACGTAACCGCTGCTGCTTCTTGCTCACGGCCATGCGTTGCTCGGTGTCTCTGCCTCAACCGGCTCCACGCCGCATCGCGTCTCTGCTATCGCCAGTTCACAAACATCTGACCTGCACCTTCCTCGGGGTGAATCTCCATTGCTAGCTGCTCAAATCGCCGGGACAGTAGGCCGTCAACATCTCCTTTGCCTCAATCGCTCTGCATCGGATCCTTGTCGTCGGGCCATTGGCTTTTGCAACCGTAGCCCTTTGCATCCTCTACTTTTACCTTCTTCTCTGATGCCAGTGGGGATCAAAAATCTACCAACGCTTGTTTCACCAACACCGCTTTCTTCTCCGGAAATGTCCTTTCGAACCACAGATGGAATAAACCTATCAGCCATAATTAAGCCGAACAGCCAGATCTGTCGTCGCCGTCTTCATCCCGAAGCCCTTGGATGAAGCCATGGCTTCCAAATCCAGATCCGGTGGTACGAAATCACCACCACAAAAAGATTTGTGCCTTCAAAAAATCAACGGTCCAACACGGAAGTGCTTCTGAAATCTATAGCCATAGCACTGATACCACTTGTTGTGAAATATGATTCGAGTTGATACAGAGCATAGCGGAAGCATACATAAAATAAAATAAAATAAAATAAATAACGACAAGATCATACACAAGAGATACTAAAATTTACATGAAAAATCCTTCAATTTAGAAGGTATAAACCATGGGAGAGAGATAATAATTCACTGTAATAAACAAGTTACTGAAATATACATTAGAATACATGATGCATACCTCAAATAAAAACACTTTGATAACCCTCTCTCTTACATCTCAATGAAACACCTCTCAAGGTGACATTGAATTCTTAACTGATGCACTTATACATAGAACTCCTATGAGCTCTTAAGCAAAACCAATACGCAATCCTAAACTCACACAACTAAAATACGTAGAATACAAAACACACTAATATGTCCATTAGGAATTTCAGGCTGGTTATTGCTAACTATTACTTGTCAACTAATTGCACACGATCAAAGAATCATTGTTTATTTTCAGTTTTTGGATGTTTCTTTCTCTTACCCATTTCACCCCAACAACACCATGTACATCTCCATCCACTAAGGGTTAGCTAACTCATTTATCACCCATAATTTTGCACCAAGAAAAGACACCTTGGAATCTCTCAATATAGCCCCGTACCCCACCTCTTTTCCTTTATATCCTGCACCCCACATCCACATTCAAATTAGAGGACAATTAGTAAATGATAAAAGTGGGATGGAGTGCAAAACGTAACATCCTCCCCATTTCTTCACCAATCATTTCTTCATTTAATAACTATTTTTTTTCCAATTTTACTCCTATATTTAAATTATTTTTCTTATAACTATCTTCTAATAACTCTGTTTATTCCAACTTTATTGCTATTATTTTATATCAATCGCACAAATATCAAAATATTTCATTTTCATTATCCACTTCACCCCACAAAAAATCACATTGCCAAACACTCCCTTAATCCATCCTTGCCTTGGTGATATCCACAAAGCTGAACCTCTCCTCATCTCCATCCCCTTCTGCATTAGGATATTCGCAGCTCTAAAATTAAAAATATATCGAATGCTCCATTGACCAATATCCAAGACATCAATCTCACCAACCCTACTAGACTATGGCTTTCTCAGGAACAACTTATTCCTTAGATGCTATAGGCACCACCCCATTGTGATGAACAACGACAAAGGTCTTGATAAAAGTACAAAGATATTCCTTACATCACCAATCCTTCCCGGTGACAACCTTCTCAGTACAGGGTTATTCAACCTTTGTCTGAAGAAATTGCACTATCGGAAAAGGTGATACTCCTCCTCATTTAACATGTAAAATAAATAATTAATATCAACTAGAGTACCTCTTCAACATATGTTCATTTTTGTAGGTAATGTCTTGGTCAGCCATCTCCATCCGAATAATTGAATTTTCCTTGGAAGCGCGACTCTCTACATAGCCTTGAAACAATTTGCCTCCCATCTATTTAGTTCTAAACTAGCTTCTGTCATATTCTATTTATGGGCTAATCTATATGCTGATCTCGCTTTGAAGTGATCATTTGATTTGAGTTCCCATAACACTCAATCATCTTCCTCAGCTACAGAAAATGGGAATAAATCTTACTTGTTCCCATCCCATTGCGCCTATTACATTCCTTATCTTCTCTTCTCTACACTTGCGTTTCTCTCAGTCTGTAAACATATCAACCTAGCAATCATTTGAGCATTCAACTGGTAAAGGGCTTTTTTTATATCATTCTTTTTGCCCATTTATCACTGAAGAGACTCACATTCTTTCTGTATTTCAACAACCACTTCATGTCTCTCTGTAGGTGATTAATAGATTACACAATGCCTTTCTAACGAGTAATCTCTACTAATTTTGTGCTTCCAAAATTCTCCATTTGGGAAATATCTTGACTTTAGTATTTATAACAAAAAGAATTAGCCTCTATTGCCACTTCATCTATTATTTGACCTAATTTATTTAACTACGAAACTAAGTTTCATATAAATTAAATACGTTCATGAGCAATATTTACTTAAAAATATATATGGATGTGTAAATGATGAAAAATTCTTAGATTCGTATATATATATATATTAAAATATAATAATATTTTATAGTATTATTATTCATATAATAAGGATATTTTAGATGTCTTAGATGTTGAAAATATAACTTTAAAATTGATATTTTAGAATCAAAATACTCTATTCTATTATACTGATCTTATATATTTTTTGATGTGGCTCATACACAATAATACTAAATCAATGATCAAATTTCAAATTTATAAAAATTATAAACAATGCAAAATATAATAAATAAAGCAGATTTGACATCCCGTCAAAGTATAACAACGAATTGGATTACAAAGAAGATGGGTTTCACATTAGCGAAATTCTATATATAAATAACTAGCGATCCCTAGCAACCACCTGCAATTTGGCAGCTGAGAAAAGTATGCTTTTATTTTTTTTTTATAAATATGCAGGCATCACGCAGATCTTCCATGCGGCGAAATCTGATAATTTTCTGAAAATAAAAACGTAAACACATGCTGTTTTAAATTTCAAAAAACTAGTAAATTTATATAATAAAATATCTAAATACGCACCACATATTTATTAAAAATTATTTCTTCCCACCTGGGCAAATATGGGCGGCGATCGGTCTTCTCTTCACTGAATATTTATACGTCTATGGAGTACCCACGCCAAAGAAACTATGGGTGTGTTTGGTTGGAGGTAAAACTTTTGATGAAAATTTTTAGAGGTAGAAGTTGTCAAATTGATAGAAAATGATGTGATATAATAGGGATAATGATGAGGAGTAAAGAGAATAAAGTTAAAATAGATAGGTTAGTTGTATGGGTAGTTGTGTAGAAATGATTGAAAAGTAGGGTAGTTTGTATAGAAAAATGTGAAAAAATAATTAAAAAATAGAGTAGTTATGAAGAGTGAAAAGTTTTGTGTTGAACAGCTTTAATTGACAAGTTTTGGCCCCAAACAAACACACTCTATATATTTATATATATGCTTTTGGAGTTATATTATGTTGGATATCATTTTTGACCAAATAGAAATAATAAAAACTAGTGTTCATATTAAAATAAATAAAGTCATATTAAAATGTTATACCTTTTTTTTTTTTTATTAAAATAAGTAAAGTCATATTTAAAATTTTATACAAGCCACCAATGGAAAAAAATAAAAAAAGAAGTTATAGAGGCCGCCACACGATGCGACGCGACGAATGCGATCATTTGCTGCGGGCCGACGTAGAAGAGGGGAAAGCATCTCCGCCTGTTGCCTTTTTCACGCGGTAAGTCACACATCGTCATGGATTACGAGACCAATGCTCCGCTTTCACGCAAGCAGGGTATCACCCGTGATCCATGCTTCACCTTACTCGTTTTTATTGAGTTAAATGGGTATTTTCATCACCTTTCCAATGTTGTCAGAACCGAACCGGTGATCGAACCGGTAAAGGAACTGGTCTGGTTCGAACCGGTTCGAACCGGTTCGACCGGTTAATCAAACCGGTTTGAACCGGTGACGTTAGCATGACATATTTATGACATCATAAATATTAAATTTTTAAAAATTTTAAATAAATATATTGATAAACTTATGTTCTTATAAATCCAAAATATATATGTTGGATTTTAATGACCACAATATAAGAACAAAATATGCAGGAAAAAATTAATAGCGAGTTTTAAAAAATTAAGTACATTAACTGACCCGAAAGACTTAAACTTATAATAAGCTACGATGCATTTACCAAAATTCATTTACCATGCATTTAACAAAATTTTCTCAAATAGACAATTAAAATAATTTTCCTAATATTAGCATATAAACAATCAACAATAAATCATGCAATGAATTTCATAAATCAATGCTATAAGTGTTATAGGTGAAGCTTATAAACACAGAAAATCAATGCTAACATAAATCATACAAGTAATCGCAATAGTGACTGTATATTTACGCAACATGAGATACCATTTAACTAATTATAATATTTTTTTAGTTATATTATAATTTTTATTTGCTACATTAATTATTTGAAGAGATTTGTATCATACAATTAATTATGAGAGTGATATTAATTACATGAGTTGCATATTATGATACATATGATTAATTAGAATGGATTGATTATATGAAGTATTTTTGTAGGTCCAAAATTTCTTAAAATTTTGAATATATGGGAGTTAATAATCATCATTCCTATATTGATTTTTTTAATAATTACGTAAGATTTTAGATTTATTTAATGACATAATTGATATTATAGGATTGTTTAATAGCATAATTGAATCATTGATAATTACTAATTCTTAAGATACGCAAGCAAAAAAAAATTAGGCTAAATCAAAAAGGGCTAAATAAATAAATAATGAGTGCTGTTTTTTGTTTTTTGCCGTTTGAATTTTGATGCTGCCGGCGATTCGGCCACGGGAGGAGAGGAGACAGTCGTCGGCACCGGGAGACGAGACAGCAGTCGTCGTCGGCGCTGGGAGAGGAGATAGCACTTAGCAGTCGTGCGGCAAGACGGCGCCGGTGCCGGGAGAGGAGACAGCACAGAGCAGCGGCAAGATAGCGTGCGACAGATCGTCGGCGCCGCTGTAGCAGATCGTCAGCGGCAGATCGTCTCCGCCGCTGAGGCAAAATGGCATGCGGCGAGAAGGGTTGCGGCAACTCGGCAAGACGGCGTGCGGCAAGATGGCGTGCGAGGGCGAGGGCGAGGGCTGCCGGACGACGACGACAAGCGAGGGCGAGGGCGATCCGGCGAGGGCAGTGCCTACTACGGCTGCGGGACGACGAACAGACGAAGCAGAGTCGGCGTCGCAGAGATCGTTTTTTTTTTATTTTTTCCCTTTAGTTTTAGGGTTAGCTGTGTAAGGGTTATCGTCCGACCGGTCGAATCCGGTCGAACCGAAAATTACGGTTCGACCGCCGGTTCACCGGTTCGGACGGTTTTATATAATCCGACCGAACCAGTGCGAACCGAACCGGAACCTGGACCGGTTCCCGGTCGGACCGGTCCGGTCCGGTTCTGATAACACTGCACCTTTCAAGGAAGGTTGCAAAATTTAAACCGAATTCGATAATAGAATTGGAGTGGGGTGAACCATATCTTTACCCGAATTTATACTTTTTTATTTTCTTTTAAAATTGCATATTATTTATAGTTAATTATGCTCTAGTTTAATTTTGAAATTATATGTTAGTAATTAACATGCAAGCTTGATAAATGAAATTTTAAACTAAAGAAATATTCGAAATGAAAAAAAATTTCAAATTTGACCCAAATTTCAACTTTTGAATGGCTAATTCTAATGAACCCTAAATTTGATTTGAGTTCTCAAAATTAGAATTAAAATTAAGTTTTTCAATTAGGGTTAAGATTAGATTGTCTGTGACCGGGTACGACTTAACCCTTTTCATCTCAAGGAGACAAATTACGCAAGACAAATTCAAATTATTCGTTCTATGCGCATGTGTTATATCTTTTTTTTTACCTGGAGAGGGAAAGGATAGAAGCAAAATGAATTAATTAGGATATAAATCAGCATAATGATAATTCAATAAATCAGCATAATGATAATGAAAATATTTGAATATTACAACAAAAGTTTATATATGTTGCTAATGTTTTACCAATAAATTTAGATTTAACTACATTTAATATTAAGGAGGTGCTTGCTAACTAGGGCTGCAACTTGGGCCGGGTTGAGCCCGAATCCGATTTTGAACATTATTGAAACTCGCTTTTTTGTAACCTGAACCTGAAGAATCCGATTTGTAAATATGATAGGGTTAGGGTTCAAGTGAACCTGAACCTGAATAACTCGAACTCGATTTTCCATTTTTTATTTATTATAAAATATATTATACACATACAATTTAAACAATATTTCTTTATATTCTTCATATTTTATGTTATTATATTTATATTTGAATATATGTTTGGCATATTGTAATTTTATTATAAATAAAGTATATTATTTTCATTTATATTTATTTTTTATTTCTATCATTTACTTTTATACTCATTAATTTTCTTCCTTTATCTTATTTTTGATGTTAAATTTTTTCTAAAAATATTCTTTATATTACTATTTTTTTTAAAAAATATGTAGTTTTATTATATATTATTATGTTTAGTTACATGATTTGTTATTATTATTTATTTATATGAAATTTTAAACTTATCGCTTTTAAATCAAATATAAATTCATCAACATAAATTTCAACCCGAAACTCAACCCGAACCCGATTTTCAAAAATAGGGTTAAGGTTTAAGTCTTACAAATAGAGTAAGGGTTAGGATTAGAGTTGATGTTTTACAAATAGGGTTAAGGTTAGGGTCGAGGTGAACTCGAGTTTCATGAGCCCGAGTTGCACCCCAACTCAAAATTGTTTACTCTCCACAATTATTATATTTTTAATTATTTCTTCATTTTTCTTGTACAACTATCATACTTTTCAATCATTTTTACATAACTACTCATACATCTGATCTATCTATTTTAATTTTATTTTCTTTAGATCTCATCAATACGTTTATCATATTATATCATTTTCTTCCATTTTAAAAATTTTTATAAGGAAATTTTTTATCAAAAATTTTATCACTTCTTAAACCTACCCCAAATGCAATATACAGTCATTTGCAACAAAAACTTAAATAACTACATTAAATATTAATTTCAGCTACAAATAAAGTAAAAATTAGTTGTATTTGAGCAAATATCACCACTCTTAAGTAGTAATTATATGTACCATAAAAAAGTAGTAACGTATACGTAGTTAAATATCATATGCAACTAAATCAATGGATGTAATCCAGAAAATATTAATTAATGTTATATGCACAAAAAATTAGCTGTCTTTACTGAAATTTTTTTGTGGTGAAATGTGTAAGATTTGAGATTATTTTGGCAGTTTTTATTAGATCAGAACCAACCATATCATTCAACTTATTTGTTTACCGTCTAAGTAAAACTAGTTTTAAAAGGATATTTATTCAGGGTCGGCCATACCAGTCACATGATTTGACATTATTTTGCGTGGCTCACCTAAATATTCAACCAAGATGATTTTAATATTAAATATATAAAATTAAATTATATAGCAAGTTCTGATTAAGAAACCAGACCGACATCAAATGGCCGCTTATATTGAAAATTTTTGTGAGCTAGCGACTTCATAGTTCGTTAAAAATTAATTTGATTAAATATTTATATAAAGAAGAAAATAGATATTGATACGGAATTGCTTCAAAACACTTTTTAAAAAAAATTCTGGCACACAAATTTTCATTTTAGATATAGTTCTTATATTTGGACTAAACAATGCATTCCTGCTTAGTTTAATAACAGCTATTATAACGCGTGAAAAATATGAGAAATTAATTAAGGTTCAGCGGTTCAAATTGGTTTCATTGAACAAGCACCCAATAAAATTTATTTGAATACTTTGAATGAGAGTTGTACACGAATGGATATATATATATAGCTCATTTTTAACGTATATCTTCATGATTTGAATAGTATACAATGCACTTAAATGCAACTTGACAATAAAAGCAGTGCACCTCCGTGCAGTAGGTTAGGGTTCATATTCCCTTGACTCCAGCTTTATGGAGCTTTCACCTTTCATTTATTTGGGAACTTTGGTCTCTCAGTTTAATTAATGGGTTTGTTTTCCCCAAAGTCCATATATATATATAGCTTGTTGTCTCCGTTTATAAATTGTAAGAATGTCTCAATGCTAAAATTGTAATAAATATTGAGATGGTTGTAAATGTAATTTAACTTAAAGTTGTAAAATCTGTAAAGCTAATTGTAAGATTTGAAACGTTAGTATGAACTTACAAACACAAATATATCTAATAGATTTTAATATATATAGATTTTAATATATATTTTTTAAAGGGCTCCGGAAGTGGAGCCGTGTAACCTCTTCAATTTTTATGAATGTTATCTTGCATGGGAAATCTAATTCATTCATTATATTTAACATCGTTTGTTTATTTAGTAGTTAAGTTTCATTTTAATCAAGTATGTTTATGGGCTATATTTGTTGAAAAATATATATTTGTATGTAAATTATAAAAAAAGCGCTTAGATCTATTTATACATGTATTAAAATATAATAATTATAGAATAATTTATCTAACTAGAAATGATATTTTAAACAGTTTAGATGTTAAAAATACAACTTTAAAATTAATATTTAACATTAAACTATTTTATTACGTTGATTTACAATGAAACTTATGCACAATGATATTAGACGAATAAAAATGCTTCTAAAATAATATAATTGATGTTAACCATAACGGATGGAGTGTATTTTCCCTAAACCATCAAAATATTAAAGACAAAGACAGTTACATTCAAAAGAAATTTCATAGAGGCAGACTGTTTTTAAAAAATCTAAGTTGGAGCTGAAGCTCCATGCAATTGTTACGAAATAGGTCTGATCCCAAGTCCCAACATTGGCAATCTTTTAAATGTAATAATAATACACGGGTCATATCTCCGTGTCCTGGTAAGACCAAGCTAAGATCGGGCGTCCGTGCGTGAGACTGAAGACTCCCAAAACCACGCGAGTGGGCCGTGCCTGATACGTACTGTCAAACTATCGTCAAAGACGTTCGATCATGGGAGCGAGACGGCAACGTCTAGGAAGGCTGGCAGAAATTCCCATCATCCCGCATTGACACCCCCTCCGAACCGGAGTAGAACAACAGCTCAAACCCATGTGCTGACACACAGTGTGGGGCATGCATATGAAAGAGAGGGTGGAGGGTACTATATAGAGAGAGATTCCCATCCGGATTAGAACAACAGCTCAAACCCCATGTGCCGACACACAGAATGGGACGTGCGTGTGAAAGAGAGGGTGGAGGGTATTATACCGAAAGAAAAATTCTCATCCAATTTTAACCGGATTAGAACAACAGCGTGGGGCATACATATGAAAGATAGGGTGGACGGTATTATAGAGAGAGAGATTTCCATACCATTCGAACCAGATTAGAACAACAGCTCAAACCCCATGTGTTGACCCAATGAATATGAAAGAGAGGGTGGAGGGTATTATACGGAGAGAAAAATTCTCATCCGATTTGAACCGGATTAGAACATTTGCATGGGGGATACATAGGAAAGAGAGGGTGGAGGGAATTATAGAGAGAGAGATTCCCGTCCCATTTGAACCGGATTAAAACAACAACTCAAACCCCATGTGCTGACACACAGCATGGGGCATGCATATGAAAGAGGGTGGGGCATGCATGTGAGGAGAGAGAGAGAGAGGGAGAGAGGGAGGATGGAGGGGGCATGGGAACATTTCAAACCTCAAGTTTTTATAATCATCTCAGCGATTTGACTATGCATGGTAGATTTCATTGATTAATCTTTATCATAGCTAGAGGGATAGAAATATTCAAGAATTGATGTGATACCCTTCCAAACTCACCTTGGTATGCATATAATGGAATGTATTTATCAATTTGGTAGTCCGGACTCAAGATTTTGCTAAGGGTGTGTTTGGGAATAGATAAAATTTTTGATAAAAAAGTTTTAGAGAGTAAAAGTTGTCAAATGATGTGATACGATAGGAGGACGATGAGGAGTAAAGAGAATAAAGTTAAAATAGATAGGTTAGTTGTATATGTAATTGTGTAGAAATGATTGAAAAGTAGGGTAGTTGTATAGGAAAATGTGAAAAAATGATTTAAAAATATAGTAGTTATGGAGAAAGAAAAGTTTTAGATTGAAAAGTTTTAAGATAACATTTTATACTCAATGCCAAACACACCAGTCTACTCTAAAAAAAGCAACAACTTTAGCTAAGTCCAATTGTAGTTATGTTGTGACATATTAGGTCTATCATGAAATATCTCCTTACCAATTTGAGGCTAGGATTTCATATAGTATGCCTTAATCTACAAAGCTTTGCTTTTATGTGATTGTCGCTGATAGGATCTCAAGAAATTTACTTTTTTTTTTGTTTTTTATATGAAACAAGAAAGTTACTTTTGCCACTTTTTTCAAATTCATACTTCCTTGTCTCTTCATGCTTCATTTGTCACATCCAACTTATTAAGTATAGTCACTAAGTTAACCCAACTCATTAAGCCAAGTTGTTAAGTTCACTCACCAAGTATAACCTAATTAACCTGGCCTTATGCTTTCTAAGTTTCTTATATGCAAATAAAAGAATTGAGCTAATTTACCTCACTTAGTTATGTTATCAAGTTGAACTTGATCAACTTAATCTCACTCTTTTTAAGTTTTTAATTGGGAATTAAGAAAATTAAGTTAATTCAAACTCATTGAGTAACTCATCAAGTTAAATTTAGTCAATCCGGTCTTACCCACAAAATGATTTAATTTAGATACCAATTTCAAAGCTATTAATTTAGCATTTATGCTATTGAAAACATCCTTCTCATATAGATAAATAATTCTATAAATTATTTTAACATTGTAATACATTTTTTGATAAATCTAAGCAATTTTCATATTTATATATAATCATAAATATTTTTTAAGCCACTAAGACCCAGTTAAAAATATATTGAAGTAATTTCTCATATAGTGTGTTTGGAAATGAGAAGAAAATATCAAACTTTAGTTTTCGCTTTCTTAATTATTCTATTTTAAAATTATTTATTCATATTTTCCTATATAACTATCCTATTTTTCTACACGACTACCCATAGAATTAACCTAGTTATTTTAACCTTATTTTCTTTATACTTTATCATTACTCCGATCATATCATATTATTTTCTACTAATTTAAAAACTTTTATACCAAAATTTTTTTATTCAAAAGTTTTATCAGTTCCTAAACATACCCATAGTATTGAAACAAATTAAAGATGTTAAACTAACTGAATGAATAAAATTTTGGTTTAATTATGAAGATGGGCCCACAAAGAGACACTTTAAAATTTTCAATGATAATACAATGATAGTATTATCATTGAAGTATTTCCTATAAACAACTTTAGTCCTCAATTTTCTTTGTTTAACATTTAATAGTGTAAAAAAAATTTACATTGGGCATTTAATTTGTTAGACCATAGGATCTGAAAATTTATTAAATATCTTAACTTTAAATAACATGGATTATAATATTTTTATTTGTTAAAATCAGCATATATCGATGGAATTTCTTTGATGGTTTAATAGATTAATCTCTTAGATTCAAGTCATTAATTATGTTTGTATATTTATTTAAGTAAGAATTCATATCAAACTTATAAATGTTTTCATTGGCTATATATACAATTAAATCACTTAAAAGCGACGGCTCCAACATTTTCAAATGTTCACATTTAAACTTAAAAAGCGAATTCTCCAAACCTTTCAAATGTTCACATTAAACTTGGTTTTACTTTTTTTTTTTTGATATTTATACACCATGACATCTTGATATTACAATGTGACACATTTTACTACCTTCACAAAATAGAAGAAAATTTTTACTATACCCCCACACCCAGGAAAATTCTAAAAATCTCCTGCTGTGAGGGACTAAATTATAAAACCCTCATATAGGAGACTAAATTATAAAAATCTCTCATGCAACGGAGGGAAAGAACAAGGGTGGGCTGAATTTCAACCCCATTGGTTACCACAAGGCCGGTGGCTGGTTTTACTTTTTTTTTTTTTTTTTTTGTATTTATGGTAAATAAGGTATCTCATTAAAAAACCATGTCTCTTGCTAATATGGGCATAGTTAATTGGGTAAAGTCCTAACCTCGTGTTCAGGAGGTTGGAGTTTCAATCCCATTAAGGGAGTTTTGTGTCTTTCGTTTGAAAAACATTGATCTTTTTCCCTACTGACGTTTGTCGGTTCTTATCAGCTATATTCTGAATCATTTGTTTGATTAGAAAACCAAATTACATCCAAACGAAAAATGTGCACGACTCCATGTAGAATGTGTCTAAAACATTCCTTCTATGTGGATGAATAACTTTGAATCTACAGATGGAGTCAAAACATTTTTTCGATGTCAATGAATAATTTTGTAAACTATTATAATCTTATTTTAAGAAGGCACACTCCAAAAACGGTTTCCATTTAATTTCCATATAAGAGAATAATCCATTGAGTGAGTCAATTCCTTAGTTCATTTAGATAAGCTTCCCTGTATATATATAAGATGAGTGATCCTGTTAGTATAGGCTAAGCAAATGCTCCACTTAGCTCACCTCAAAAAATTCATTTATAATAATTTTTTATTTTTTCTTCATTAACTTATTTATCTAAGTGTATTTAACAGTTTTTCCATTTTTGAATATGTGTATATTTTTTTTAAGATTTTTATAACTTGGTTTATATGTTAAATACACTTAGATAAACAAGTGTATAAAGAAAAAAAATTTATTATAAATGAGTTTCTTGAGGTAGGTTAGCAAAACATTTACTTCTCCCGGCTAACAGGATTATTCCTCTATATATAAAGAGGGGTGATTTGGTTAAACCCGACTGTGTTTAAAAATCTCAGCTACTGTGTTTATGAAAATACCATTATGTTTAAAAATCTGAAAAAAATACTTAAATTCATCAAAAAAAAAAAAATGCTAAGTCATGCAACGCTGGCACACGCTGACTTGTAATCTTTTATCATAGAAAATAATTCAGGTCCACAAAACGCGGTTGGAAATTTAAATAAGTGACGATATATTCTAACTAAAACGAATCATATCATCTGAAAATTCTTCTCGATGCCAACTGCAAATTACAAGAAATTTTAATATCATGAATTCTGCCAATCTCTGTAAGCTTTCAAATCTAAACCCCAAGTGACAGCACGCAGATCCGAAGAGAATACAAATACCAAAGATCAACAATCCAAAATTTCTGATGCAATTCAATTAATTTCTTCATACGGCCATCATGCGTCGAAACTCTTCGAAGCTCAGCACGCCATCTCCGTTGAGATCGAAACGACAAATCATGGCCTGACACTCATCGATGGTTTTCGACTCCCCGAGCCGGCCCAGCATCTGCTTCAGGCTCCGAGGCGTGATGCAACCACAGCCGTCCATCTCGTACATGGCGAACGCTTCCTTCAGATCCTTCTCTTCCTCTTCTTCCCCACCGCCTTCCTCCATCACCCTCACAAAATCCTCGTACCCCACCAGCCCATCCCCATCCCAGTCCAGCGACTCCACTATCTCCTCCGCCTCCTCCTCCGTCAGCTCCTCCCCCATCACTCTCATCCCCCTCCGTAGCTCCCCGGCCGATATCTTCCCATCCCCATCCTCATCGAGATTCCGAAAAACACGCTCGATTCTCCACCGGCATCCTTCTCCTGCCAATAGCCCTTGAGCGGAAGTAGCAGTGGCGCCATGGGAATGGGATGATTTCTGCTCCATCCTCTCATGCACGTACCTACGTTGCTCTCTGCAACATTATTCATATATCCAGCAACGAATTGAAAACGCTGGCTGCTATCGGTTGCTAATTCCCAATGCCGTTTTGGTTTATATACAAGCGATTCCGGTGATTTCTTCAACTGGGTCATCTTCAATTTGCAGAATATCGAGGAAGAAAGACAGAACGAAACAACAGGGAAATTTCCAGCGTGTAATTTAAAGCCGTATACGCTTCAAAAGAAGACTAGCTGTCGTAGATACATACATATGCCGACTATAAGGAATTAACCCGGAAATTTTGGAGGACTTGATGTTAAGTAATCTATTTCCACCCACTTTTTTTTTTGGGCGACGCAGGATATTTTGGACCGTCAGACGAATCTGCACCAATCGAGTAAAGTCGAGGGCAGAGAATATAGTTATAGCGTAGTTTACTTGCGGTTGACTTGTGTGCACACGTCGATCGATGAAACGAAAGTTGCAAGGAAATTTTTGTGGTTGTTGCCGATGTATGATCTAACACAACAACCACCCAACGATTCTGCTTCTTGACCTGCTACCGTGTCAATCACTCATGTGGCTTCCATGCATCTCCAAAAGCAGGTCAGCTAATACATATGCTGTTTCGTACGGAACCCAATCGTATGCACCCGGGTGCATTCAGCCTCAGTGCACCCGGGCACTGCACCTATTTTTTTTTAAATTTTTTTCATACAATGGTTAATCTAGGTTTATTTAACATATGTATCAATTTTTACTATTTTTGGAGACTTTTAGATATTTTTTTTAGATATTTAAAAATCAGTGGCATTTTCGGTAATTTTAAATTACGGAAAATGCCACTGATTTTTTAAAATCTAAAAAAAATATCTAAAAATCTTCAAAAATAGTAAAAATTGATACATATGTTAAATAAACTTATATTAACAGCTTCATGAAAAAATTTTAAAAAAAAAATAAAAAAAAATAGGTGCAGTGCACCCGGGTGCACTGAGGCTGAATGCACCCGGGTGCATACAATCGGGCTCTGTTTCGTACAGCTCAACTACACCTCTCAGGAAGTGTAAGGGTGGAAACTTACGGTTGCTTTTTAGTACTAAAAAAATAATAATTTACATATATACCCATCTAGGTGACCGAAATTGTAGATATATCCATGTAGTTTTGCGAATTACATATTACTTTTATATAGTTTCATTAAAATTGCATATAATTCTCATATTAACCGTTGCTGTCAAATGTAAGACTGTAGAATGTTAGTAAATTATTTTATTTCCTTAAATGCCTTTGAAAACTATTGCTGCACATTACCTTTTGAAATCAGCTCCGCCAAATTCGGCAACGGTTTGGCCCTTCTACCAAGTCCTGATAAGGTAAGGTTTGTTTCATTAACTGGACATGAATTCGAGGTAAGGTCTGTAAGATTTCCCCAAATTCAGTTCTCAACTCTGTTCATGCAGCTAAATCACTGCTCACTTTCTTGTTTTTGAATAGGAAACTCAGCATCAATGGCATCTAGTTGCTCTCTGACGTCCTCGCTAACATCTCCTTCAGCCGTTTCTCCTCCATCTGCTGCTCTTCCGATGCCTAGCTTCCCCTCTTCCACCAAGACTAGTCCCAGTCATCCATGGGCGCCTTCCTCTGCTTTTGCAAGGAGGAGCCCGCCTCCTATCGGTACACCAACTCACTGGGAAGCTTCCATGATCAGAGTTTCCTCAGCGTCTTCAAGTTCAAGACTTGTAGTCGATAATGTGGGTCGGGAACAGCGGCTTCGAGCTGCAGATGGAGACCTAATGGCCTTCCTCGATGTCCTCGAGTTACAGTCCTACGTCCTCATCCTCCTGATACTAGAAGGGTCGTTTCGCTTTGCCCTCCACACCGGCCCGTCAACCACATCATAATTGCCTCTTTCGCCGTCAAATCGTCGTCCTTCCAAGCCATCGCATATTCGCATGTCTCAAAAAATCCCTACAACTTGACGAAGGATTCTTTTGCCATCGCTAGAGTCCACCTCGAGACATTTTGGCTCTTAGAGGAGAAATCGCTGCGGCCCATCCTCGACGAGTTCGGGTGATGCATGTGTGACGCCTTTTACCTTAGCATGGAGCCCATCAGCTTGTGGCACAGGCGACTTCATGGAGGGAGGCATGCAGCCGAGGTTTTTGATCATCAACGATGGGTGACAGAGCATTAATTTCGACAGCGGCGATCCCCTTGAAGACGAGAAGAACGTAGTGCTAGGCGGTCAGCAGATGATCGCTTGGCTCCATAGGTTCCAGGAATGTGACAAGTTCTTGAGTTACAAGGCCAGGACGTTGCTTGGTCCCAACGCCCCCTCCTTCAAGCCGAAGCAGCCGAAGCTACTGATCACTAAGGTGATCAAGATTGAGCAAGCTGAGAAGGCCCTCAACAAGGTAATTCGAGGGGGAGTGAAGGAGCTCTCTGACTTTCAATCTAAGGTAGAGAGGTTGAATTGGAAGCTGGACAAGAAGTGCAGAGCATTCCAATTCCCGACATTTAACACATTTGACGGCTTTATATCTCTGTGAATTATGGGTGGTTCCGAAAGATGCAACGCTTCGATAGCCTTGGCAATTTGCAAGGCAAAGCTGACTCACCGGGTCACCCGGGCGAACTTCTTTCGCCATGCAAGACCTCATGTACAGACCCTTTTGCCATGAGATGAGCCACAGTCTTCCATTTGACGGCACTGGTTTTCAATGGCGTTTTAGAAAATGAAATGATTTACTACCGTTTCGACAGTCTTTCTTTTGACGGTAACAGTTAAGGTACGGTTATATGCAATTTTGATGAGACTATACAGGATAATATGCATGAATTACGTGGGTTTATCTCCAAGTTCAGTCCAACTACGTGGGTATGTATGTAAATTAACCAAAAACATCTAAAACTATGGGCATTTCAAATTAGTTGTTAATTTGTAACCTAATGATTATTGATGTTCTAGAATTTTAAAGGAATATTTTTCGTATTGTTGGAATAGCAAACGCATTTTAAAATTTAATGTATCTTTGTAACATATACATCTTCCGCTTTACTTTCATGAAACCCGTCTTCTACAGTAACCGCATATATTTGTTCTAGTTTGGGTTATAAAAAATAAGCAAGTTTTAATTTAATATTTTATTAGTGGATACTTGAAATAAAAAAGTTTTATAAATACAAATTATTATCCGGTGTTGCCCGTTCTTCCTATCTCTCTGAGGAGAACGGCGATTCCCATCATCAGGAACCCTTTCAAAAATTTATTTTTTAATCTTATTTTAAAAATCCAACTGCGCACATTATTTAAAATATAATTTTGACCGTTCATAATGAAAATAATACAAATAGAATGATAATAAATAAAAAATTATGATATAAGGATATTAATGGCGTATATATTTTTAGATTATAATAATGTATAGAATAAAATTTGTATGATCTGCAACGCTACATATATGTATTTAGTTTAGGCGAGTCTAAAAAAGTCTTTTTTATTTTGATAAAGTACTACATATTAATTTTTATTTGCTAAATACATAAATTCTACGATTTTTACTTATTTAAGGTCGCACTACTGATTTTTTAAATTTTCATTTTGAACTGTCAAAATTATATTACAAGTAATACACGTGATTATTTTTTTAAAATAAAATTTAAAAATTAATTTTTTGAAGGAGTTCCTATTAACACGGTGGGAACTTGCGAAGCCGTTCTCCTATCCGATGGAGTATATTTGTACTATCATTAGACGCGTCACGCATGAAAATTAATATCCTGGGCATGGTACATGCCAATTGGCATGCCTAACCGAAGGCATTTATTCCACCTTACTAATATCTAGATTCCTTTGAATTGACCAGAAGTCGTCTTCTTCCGTGTATCTTAGAGCAAGCATGCATACACCAAGGACAATTATCCCTTAAGGCGGCAGCCTTATTTACCTAAGTTATGGAGAAGCGGTCCTGCTCAACATTCTTAAAATTTAAAATTTTAACGTTTGATGAAAAATCTAATACATTCATTATATTTAATATTACTTTTTAATGAAATGACAAAGTTTCATCTAAATTCGATATGTCCACACACTGCATTGCTCAAAAATAAATATATTAATATGTAAATTAGAGAAAATGCTTAGTATTGGAACATAATAATGCTTTATTGAATCATTTATCCACATTATAATGATATTTTAGATGGTTTAGATGTTAAAAATACTAATTAAAAATTGATATTTAATATTAAATTATTTTATTATGTTGTCTTTATAAGTTTGTAGATGTGGTTCATATACAGTAATATTAGACAAATGAAAGAGTTTCCATAATAATATAAGTCATGCTAAATATAATAGATAAAGTGAATTTTGCATCAATCATGTAAATGTTAAAAATGAAGGTAGTTATATAAAAAGGAAGTTTCATAGAAGCATCTCTAATATATTTATATATATACATAACTTGATAGTTAATGAAAAATTCATTTTATCCATTGTATTTAGCGTTATTTATAGTATATTAGAAATCTTTTTATTTGTCTAATATCGTTGTGCATGAGCTTTATTGAAAATCAACACAACAAAATGGTTTAACAATAAATATTAATTTTAAAATTATATTTTTGACATCTAAATCATCTAAAATATCATTTCTAAATAGATAAATGATTATATAAAGTATTATTATATTTAATACATTTATATGTGGATCTAAGCATTGATACATTCATAAAAGTTGAACTCTATATACATATATTTAGTTTTACCTTGAAATATGTTATTCTAAGGGTACTTAATTCATATTTATCAAAATTTATAATTTTTATAGGTTTGTATATATTTTTAATTGAGTTTCAAAAGTCAGCTGCTTTTCGGGTATTTAAGTCGTTGCGATCTAAAATATAATTTAAAACAAATTTATGCAAATATTGAAAAATTATAAATTTTGTATATGAACTAAATACACTTAGATAACATATTTCGCAAAAACGAAAAAAAATGTAAATAAGGCTGGCCTTAGAGGAGATTATGTACGGCTGATTTTACAAGAGCTTTGTCCATTAAAGGCCTTCGATTATATAGAAACCATTTATTATCCTTAACTGGTTTTGGAAATACATCCAATTTTAGTCCTAACCATGAATAGCGTCCTTCTTAAGATAACGTGCGCACTTAGAGCTAGTTTTGTAGTTTTAATTTGCAAATTATATTCTCATACTTTAATCATAATTGCAATATACTCAAGCAGTTTACAAAGTAACAAACTAACCTCCATTGTTTGCATATATTTTGTAAATTGTGAGTGTATTTGCAATATGATGAAACTATGAGGTATATTTGTAAATTTTATAATTTTAGATATATTTTTGTGAAATTTAAAAACTAGCAATTATTAGAGTTATTTAAGTAATTTTTAAGGATGCAATTTAGGTAAAATACACATGGGGTACCACCAAACTGACTTGGTTATTATACAATTATGATAGTGTCATTGCTTCGATATGCCTGTAAATATATGCAAATAACCGATGGATAATTTGCTTTTTTGTGAACTATGTTAGTATATTACTAACTTGGTAGAGTCTCGCATTGTGGGCACATTGAATTCTAGCAATTAACTAGGGAGCATCACTTATAAGATAGATGATGTAACTATATGTCGGTGGATAACTATTTGATGCTCAAGCTCAAATAAGGGAACAACTGTATCTTTTAAGTAAGAGAGAGCTCAAAGAGGGGGGGGGTGAGAATCAGGGCGAGTCATATCAAGTTAGCATTTGTTTGATCGTGATTAGGGGTGTAAATAGGGTCGGGTTCAACCCGAGCCCGCATCAACCCGAACCGATTTATATCATGGTTGGGTTAATATTTTAGAAATTCGGTCTTTGAAAATCGGGTTCAACCCGACCCGATTTTCAAAATCGGGTTGACTCGGGTTAGGGGGTCGGTCAACCCGAACCGACCCCGATTTGACCGACCCGAATCAACCCGATTTGACCAACCCGAATCAACCCGATTTCATAAGATATGTATTTGAATATGTTTACGAGAGTGTATTTCATTCATGTTGTTTGGATATTTAAATAAAATTGTGTGGAGTTTGGAAATATGTTTAACAATTTGGTTATGAAATGTTGTTTGAATTTATTTAGTTTAGAAATATATTTGGTTAATTAGTTGTGAAATTATGTTTGGATTATTTGGTTATGAGTATGTTTGGTAATGAATAAAAGTTTTGAAGAGTAAAAGTTATCAACTGATGTGATATGATAAGGGTAATGATGAGTAATAAAGAGAATAAAGTTAAAATAGATAGGTTAGTTGTGTGGATAGTTGTATATAAATGATTGAAAAGTAAGGTGGTTATATAGGAAAATGTGAAAAAATAATTAAAAAATATGATAGTTAAAAATATGATAATTGTAGATAGTGAAAAGTTTTAGATTGAAAAGTTTTAATTGACTTTCTCTTTCAATTGCCAAGCATACCCTATATTGCATTGTAAATAGTTTGTTTAGATGTTCGCTTGCATTGGTGATTTAAAATAACGAACAGGTCAATTGGGATTTTGAGATGTTTGTAGCTTTGATTGGAAGCCAACTAAGAATGTAAGTAAGACTATAATATTTGTTTTTTCATTTTGCATAATTTACTGCAATACTTTTACTTGGCTTTCACTTTTTGACTTGCAGGAGACATTAATTGCTCAAAGAATACAAAAGTAAAAAAATAAATCAATTACAAAACTTATCCTCCACTTTTGAGTTACGTAGAACTTTTTAGTACTTATTGTTTTTATAATTATCATTGCTTTTTTGTTATTTTAGAAATTTGGGTGAACAAAAGCTTAACTAACATTGATAATATGTGTAATTTATTAGCCCGATTTCTAACCCGAACCGAACCGATTTGAGGTGGGTTGAAATAGGGTTGGGTTAAGGTGTGAAAAGTAGGGTTGAAAGTAGGGTTGGGTTGAGATTTTACAAGGTGGGTTAGGATTGTATTTGTCCCAACCCGAGTCAACCCGACCCGATTTACACCCTTAATCGTGATCTTACTTTTTAAAAATTTGTCTGAATATATTTTTATATAAGATTGAGATAAGGTTGGTTTGACCATCACATTTTATAAAATTGATCTCCGAATAAACTTCGGATTGATTTTTGATTGGTTTTGAGGCAACGAGTCGGGTAAAAGATGTAAGTCAAGTAGAAAAGTTTTAAGAATTGATAAATATATCAAATAAAAACACATCTACTATTTTTTTTTTTTATGAAATCAACACATCTACTAAATTTAAGTATTGTATGTTTTAGTATTTTACTAACTAATAGAAATACATATCATTACCAAAACAAAACGTGAGTAAATATAGTGTAACTCTATTAAAATAGGTTGACCCTAGTTAGAATGGATTTTAGTATTTTAAAAAATAATTTCCTAAAATGATAGTATTTTCAATATTGTTTCCTAAATGCTGAGAAAACTTTAATAATGTAGGAGAGTTATATGTATGTATGTAGATGTATCTTATTGATTTTTATATTGTTGATATAGTTAATTATAAATAATGTGACGCTTTTAAAAAATAAGAATAAGATTTAAAATATGTTTATAATTTTTAATAAATACTAGGTTAAAAATGTTGATTTTACCCAATAAAAAATGGACGGGTTAGGTCAAGAACAGGGTACTGGTCGGTCACCCTAATTTCTACCCTTAAGCTCAGGAAATCTCTTTCTGAATCATCTCTCCTTTTGCAAGAGTGCTTGACGACTTGGGTCCTTATTTGCATGATCATATAAGATCTTTGACACCCAATCTCAGCAGGAGAATATACGATTTGACATGTGATAGGAATGGGATGAGGTCATAGATAATCGTTGTAGTTGCGTGTACCATGTCCCTTTAGTGCCAGGGGCTCCTAATGTCCATTCTGCAGTTCATTACATGGACTACTTATTGAAAGAGCTAGGGAAAGTCTCTAGTTATCGGTCACTTTAGGTCTTTGAGACTTACTATATTATGTGTTAGTTTTATTGGGGGATGAGTTGTTGGGCATGTTGAGCCTCACAACTATTGTATGACATTTACAAGTGTGGTGATTTGACTTGTTGATATGTGAGGTAATAGAGGAGATCAATATGATAGTTGCTACTAACTTGCTGTTAACAACCATAAATTTTAAGCTCTAATGCATAAGATGCCAATCATTTGGCCCACCATGTTTGGCCAAGATGGTTCTTTATTTTTTTTTTAATTCTCAGGGTAAGTTTGGAATAAAAAATTATCTAATAAAATTTGAGTAGGATTGGTTCTAAGGTTTGGATAGCTATAATTGACTCGAATTGCTTATATATATGTTTAAGTATGAGACCTTTATAAAAAAGTATAAGACATGATCCTATTTGATTGGGATGAGTGATGACTTAGTTAGCCCATGCAAATAAATTTATTTGCTAATTTTTTGCTAGTTAGCCCATGCTAAAAATATATCTTCATATGTAAATTTTAAAAAAATACTAAAACTTCAATTTTAAAGTAGTATTTTCGACATCTAAACCGTCTAAAATATCATTTTTATATGAGTAAATGATTTTATATAGTGTTGTTACATTCTTATATATGTATAAATGGATCTAAGCATTTTTCATAATTTATATATGAATATATATTTTAACAAATGTGACCTATAAACATATTTAATTAGGATAAAATTTGGTCTCTTAGATAAAAAAATAATATTAAATATAAGGAATGAACTAGATTTTCAATTAAGGATCAAAATTTTAAATTTTGAAGAGATTACATAATTTCACTTCTACGTAACCAGATATATAGAAGCGAGATCGATCAAGTATTATCATTTATATACATATGTAAATATTTTTTTTTACATAAAAATATTTTAGCCATTTTTAATAGTTAAAGGTTTTCCATATAAATCTGTGATGTCTTGCATACATGATCATATTGTTATTTATTTGATCTTAATTTATCATGTATACTTCCACAACAACAATCTATATCAATCTAAATCACGTTTACTAACAAATTTTAAGTAAGGTTTATAGATTGAAGTTATATTTTCGTAATATAACTTTAAGATGATTTCAAAGAATTGATTTAAAATCAAAATTGACTTAACCTTGACAACCTAAGTAGGTGGCAACTTGGGCTAGTTAAAAATCTAATTCATTTTAAAAAAATCTAATTTCGTTTTGTTTTTTTATAAACTCATTGATGTAGGTGTATATATTTTATAGATCAAGTCTTCTTATTTTTGAAAATGTGCATATATGTTTTTTGAATTTTAAGTACAGTCATGTTATGGTCATTTTTATAGGTTGAAAGTGACTACAATACCCTTGTGTTTAAAATTCAAAAAATATATTAAAAATGACCGCAATACCCTTGTGCTTAAACTTCAAAATAAAATTCAAAAAAATGTATGCATTTCAAAAAATAATAAGATTTAATATATAGAATAAATACACGTAAATCAAAAAATTTATTTAAAAAAGTTTCGCGACTTGTCGCAATCGAGGGTGACTGTAGCCAGCCACATATCATCACTCCTCGATATGCTAAAGATAAGATTTAAGAGTTTACATCAATCATTAAAGTGTATAGAATGAATCACGTTTTATGAAAGAGAAGTGATTATGTTAGCCAAGTGACGTTTTATGAAAGAGAAGTGATTCAGCCCAAGCTAAGCGAATGCATTGCTTAGCCCATATCAGAAAACTCATTTACGACACTTTTGTTTCTTTTTTTTTCGTAAACTTGTTTATCTAAGTATATTTAATATATAATCTAAGTTTTACTATTTTTGAATATATGTATATATTTTTTGTGTTTAAAAATCTAAAAAAATATATACATATATCCAAAAATGGTAAAACTTGATTTATATGTTGAATACACATAGATAAACAAGAGCATAAAGAAAAAAGTTAAAAAAAGTATTGTAAATGAGTTTTTTGATATGGGCTAAGTGATACATTTGCTTAGCCTAAGCTAATCAGATCATTCCTCCATATCAACAAGTGTACGAAGAAAAAACTAAATTTTTTTTATTGTAAATGACTTTTTCGAGGTAGGCTAAGCGGGTAGCCCAGACTAACCTATTAGCCCAGACTAAATAAATGTCCCGCTTAGCTTCCTTTAAAAAATTATTTACAACAAATTGTTTTGTTTTTTCTTCATACACTTGTTTATTTAGGTGTATTTAACATATAAACCAAGTTTTATCATTTTTGGATATGTTTATATTTTTTTGAGATTTTTAAATATCTTGATTTCTAAAAATAAAAAATAAATATGTAAAAGTATTATAAAATGGAAAAATTTAGTATATGAATTAAATACACTCAAGAAAACATGTTTATGAAGAAAAAACAAAAAAGAATAAAAGTAAAATAAAAAATTAAATATTGTACGGTAAGCTAATATACAACATATTGTATAGTATTATGACTTATATTTAAAATACTCTTATTTTTAAAAACCTAAAATAAATATATAAATATATCAAAAAATGGTAAACTTGGTTTATATGTTAAATATACGTAGATAAACAAGTGTATGAAAAAAAAAGTTGTTGTAAATGAGTTTTTTAAAACGGACTAAGAGGGACATTTGCTTAATTTGTACTAATCGAATCATTCTTCTGTACAAAATTACATCCACATTGACAACCGGATTACATAGAAGTGTGACTATTTAAACTGATCTATCTAAGTTGATGCAAGTGAATTCGCAATTTCAATCGCTCGGCATTGTCAAGTTCTTTTTTATGCTGCAGGTGTCAACAATTTTCAACATTTTGCAACAGAACTTATGATTCCCTAGAGTCATTTTATTTTTTTAACAATTAGTGGACGGACGGCCTTATGCATGGATAGATTATCGTTACTAGTTAGGAGCCGGCAGTTGACATCCGTGCACCAAGCATTCTGACATCGTTTTTATTTTGTTCCCACGAGTCGGGCGGAGAAATATCGTATTTCCGCCGTCCGCCTGCTCACCAGAAAACGACGAGTTCGCGTGCGTTCCCACTTCCCATGCGCGCCTGCGGTCAATATTCCAGTTCTATCCATTAAATTATTATATGAAATTAAAAAATTAGCGGACAGACGGCGTAGTCTAATTAATATGCATTTGCTACCAAAAACAATTCATTAACTGCTTAAGGCCCACGTCCAAATCAATAAGATAATTCATTTTTGGTAATTAGCCGCCCATTATATTGACCGCTACCGCAGGATCAAAAGGTTGAACATGTCTCTATGCTAATCCTCATCTCTCTTCTTCTGTGCACATACCTGACAAACGACAGTCAGATTTTCTCACCGGTGGGTCACACCATTTCTGCAATTAGAACAATTCTCTATGCTAATCCTCATCTCTCGGTTCACCATGTTCTAAGAAAAGGGAACACGATTGCCCACGCATTAGCTGATCTGGTATCTGTTTCTGAATTGGAACACATGTCTTGGTGGGGAAATCCTCTACAAGCTATCATTGAGAAAATTTGTATAGATAATTTTTTGGCAATGAATTCTGCGGATTTTTCTATTCCAAACCCCTTTCAAGCTGTGAGGGGGTCGGGTTAGAGTCATCCCTTTGAAAAAAAAAAAGGTTGAACATGTCTCATGCAATTGCTATTAACAGTTTATAAGTAATCATTCCTTTATATAATATTATAAAAAAATTTTGATGAGCCGCGGAACAAATCTCTTGAAAGTGAAAATTTAAAGAATTTTTGCAAATATGATTGTAAAGTTTGATCGATACTGCATCCGTGTTCCTAACATTTGCTGAAATTACAGTTGTACCTACAAGATTTGTATAAGATTACGAGTGAGTTTGTTTAGTTAAAATGATGTTAGAATTTTATTTTTTGATTGGTATATATTTAATTACATTTATCTCAATTTATATTACAATCAAACTCTGTGACTTTCTTATAATTTTAATATGAAAACAACATGTCAACTGGGTTATAACCAGTTGGTGGTGGACAATGCCTTGCCCCCCATCCTCACAGGTTTGAAATAGCAGCGGGAGTATAATCTTTTCAATATTTAGGTGGGACTACATTACGTCCCTTTATAATTGATGAGAGTGTGTTATCTCCCTTGATGACAAAGTGGAAGTTTGTAATCTTTTCTATGAATGTACTTGAATATAATATCATAATGTCACATTGTACAAATACAAATAAAAAATATAGAGACAACATGTTCCACCTATAAATTCAGGAGACACACATAAGCTTCTATCTAAAACCTAGTCTCAGTGGACAAAGCTCCCCAAAGGAGTACTCAGCCCCACCACTCCATACCAAAACCGCATCTAAGAAGACAGATGCTCCTGCATGGTCCATTAGAATTTTATAAATGTAATATCTATAGAGTATAGGTGTTAATAGAAATGTTCAACCCGTCAACTTACTTGTTCAACCCGTTTATAAATGAGTTATGATCCGCCAATCCGTTTAACCATTTAATTAAATAAATGGATTAGTGTTGAGATTTATAACTCGTCAACCTGTTTAGTAACTCATTTAACCCATATAATCTATTCAACTCGTTTAATTCGTTCAACCCATTTAATTCGCTTAACTCATTAAAGTTTTATATATATACATATAAACACTTTGGTTATTTTTTCTCTCTAAGTCTTACTTCAATCACCTAATTTTCATTTTTCTACTACTGCCCTAATTCTATTTTTCCGTTACTGCCCTATTTTCATTTCCCCTACGCCGAAAACACCCTCTCATCTCTCCCTGCGAGATCGTTATCTGCTAGAGTCTATGCTTTTAAGTTATTTGCTATACAATCCGTTAACAACTCACTAACCCGTCTATTAAATGAGTTATAAATAAGTTAGGGTTAAGGTTTTTTATATGGGTTAATAAACGGATTAGAGTTGAGATATTTTAAATGAGTTAAGATTAGGATTAAGCTCAAACTATTAGGATTAAGCTCAAACTATTAGGATTAAGCTCAAACTCGTTCAACCCCATCCGGTAACACCATACTATAGAGCCTTGATCTTGAAACCTAATAAACGGTAATTCCGAAAAGATTCACCAAATTAAATTTTTCAAAGTGATCGGTTTTGCAAAAGTAAATAGGTACCGTAGGTCGATAATTATAATAACGGACAACAACTCAATATAAATGTCCTTAAGTCTTTTTTATTTTAATTTTTTAAAATCTAAACCTTTTAACTTGTTTAGTAATACTATTTATGTTATCATCTTACAAAATTCATTTCATTAGAAACTTATAATTTGTAAAATATTAACACGTTTTGAATGCGAATATATAATTATTCACTTTTTCAAAAACGTATAGTGCATGCCGTAACAATCATCACACGCGGTCGCTCTTTTTTTTTTTGATAAACGAATTACTCTATCCCGATACCCTTTCCCTTTGAAAAGGGTTCGGAGGAGAGTAATCCACGCAATTCATAGCAAAAAATTTGCTGTACAAAGTTTCCCTAAGACAACTTGAGGGGGGTTTCCACACCAAAATATGTGATTTACATCAGAAAAGGAAACCACTTCGGCTAACGAATGGGCAACCTCGTTTCCCTGCCAAAAAACATGGTGAATAGAAAGGTGGTAATTCCGAATGGGCAACCTCGCCGTTAAATCCAGGGATTTGTTGGTAGCCCAAAAAATACTTTTATCTTTCAATTTTCTTATATGTGAGCCTTTGTGTAATTTAATAAAACTTTGAATTTTTAAATATATTTTATTTTTGAAAATCAATGCAACGATCAATACTAGAACGATTAGGTGGTGGATATAAACGTCCATGAGTGAAGAATCAACATAATAGGCATGAGGCTCATAAAAAGGGAGGAAAACATTCTTTTCAGATAGTTAAAATGTTATATTAAGGAATGAGAAAATTCCTTTTATAATATATTGGAAATGTCAGCCCACTTCGAAATGATGCAAGATCAATGCAATAAAATGTTTTTATTTAAATATCATTTAAAATTCTTTTTGATATCTAGTCTAAAATATCTTTGCTATGGACAGATGATAGTGTGTTTATTTTAAAGTAAAACTTTTCACATAAACTTTTTAATCTAAAATTTTTCACTCTTTACAACTATTCTATTTTTAATTATTTTTCCACATCTTTCTATACAAACTACCATCCTGTTTAATCATTTATACGCAATTATTCTATCTATTTTAACTTTATTCTTTTTATTCATTATCGTTATCCCTATTAGATCACATCATTTTCTCTTATTGAAAAAAATTTTACATTAAAAAATTTTACATTAAAAAATTTTTCATTAAAAAATCTTATCACTTCCCAGACACAAACATGTGCATTAAGCCTCATTGCACATGTTTGTATTACCCTTTTTTTTTTATCTTTTTAATTTTTGGCATTCATATGTGGTCTCATCAAATATTATATATAATTTTATATTTATATTTTTTTAATTTTCAAAACAAAAAAGTATTTTTATTTTGAAATTCAAAAATATTTAAAAATATAAAATGTACATATAAAAATTTCATACTTGGGCCGACAAACGAATACAAACAAATAAGAAGGGGTTATGCTAGCATGCGAGTTGAGGCTCAGTACAAAAGCCCATAGAGTATAGTGTCATCACATTCTCTCTCATTAGAAAGTAAACCTCAATAATTTTCATAATTCATAAATAAATAAAGATATATATATATATATATATATATATATATATATATATATATATATATATATATATGTCCCTCCAAGACTTTGATTGAGGTAGTTTTCAGTGTTATAGTAAAATAAATGATGTGAATTCACATAACTGATGATATTTTAATTCTATGATCAGTATTAACCCAATAGTAGCTGGCCGCATTCTAGCGTATCCTTATAAATAATTTATATATATCAATGTTAAAAGTCACTTTAATGAAAACTTATGTAGTGTAAATATTTAGTATTATTCAGTATTGGAGTGAATATGAAATAGTTGGAATTTTCAAATTTCATAATTAAATATACGGTACATAAAAATTTTCAAAATGCATGAAATTTTGCTTCATAACCAAACACATGTAGATGATATTAAAATGGTTTAGATATTTAAAATAATAAAACAAAATAAAAACAACGGGTTGGATAACCCTTATTATCCAGTGGATTTAGGGGTGTTAATAGTTATGATTAATCTGTCAACTTGTTTGTCCAATCCGTTTATAAATGAGGTTGGGTTAAAAATTTTAAATAAATGAGTTATAATCTGTCAACTCTTTCAACTATTTAATTAAATAAATAGATTAGAATTGAGATTTTATAATTCGTTAACTCTTTTAACCCATATAACTTGTTTATCTCATTAAAGTTATATATAGAAATGTAAATTTCTTGGTTATTTTCTTTCGTTAAGTCTTTCCGTCACCTAATTTTCATTTTCTTACAACTGTCTCAATTCCATATTCCTGTTACTAGCCTATTTCCATTTCTCATACGCTGAAAATACTCTCTCGTCTTTCCCTACAAGATCATCGTCTATCAGAGTTTAGGTCTTCAAGTTGTTTGCTATGTAACCCGTTAACAATTTGACAATTTGTTTATCAAAATAGGTTGTACATGGTTTGAGTTAAAGTTTTTTAAATGGATTAATAACAAGATTAGGATTGAGATATTTTAAATGAGCTAGTATTAGAATTAAGCTCCAACCCGTCCAACCCGATCCGTTAACACCCTTAAGTAGATTGTCTTTTAATCATTATTCTTCAAAGTTTTAAAGAGAATGATTCTATATATCATGATGTATTTTAGGATAAAATACAACATTCATTTATTTTTATAATTATTTATATTTTTTAATTTTTTCATAAACATGTTTGTTTAAGTGTATTCAATTTATATACCAAGTTTTGATATTTTAGAATATTTTATATATTTATTTTTTATTTTAAAAAATATCAATTTTAAGAGCATTTAAGTCATTTTTCACCCTCTTGAAAACTTTATTTTAAAAATAAAAAAAATATAAAAATGTTTTTTAAAATGGAAAATTTTGGTATACAAATTGAATACACTTAGAAAAATAAGTTTATGAAGAAAAAATAAAAAAATAAAACTAATTATAAAAATAAATGAATATTCTATTTTATCCTGAAATACATCATGATGTATATAATTGGCATCCAAGTTTCAATACGTTTAACTTTTTGGCATAATAAATAAATGCATATCGATGTGATCATGTGAACACCTTATAGATAGCCAAATGATGGACAGCACTGCGTAGATTACAAAGTTTAACTACTGAATGGGGAGCCAGCAGGCCCAGCAACTTTTCATGGCACAACCCACATACATTCCAAAGTTACACATGACTAGCATTAAGTTTTTAAAAGATTTTTATTTATAATTTTTTGTTTTCAGCTTCTAGCACGCTTTTTTTTTTAAAAAAAAAAAATTATTTGCATTTTCCATCTTAACCCAAGTAAATATTACAATCCTAATTTCAGGAGTGTAAATTTATCAATATTACTAACAAAGTAGCTATGAATATATTACTCTGGAAAAAGGAAAATAAACTTCCTTTACCGCCTGGACCTCACGCTAACTTGAGCCACGTTTCTGAATAATATTTTCAAGTACAGTATTTCATGCTATGTCAACCAGTCGAACCTGAGCCAAACACAAGACGGTTCAACTCAACTCACGGTTCGATCGGTTGTGTGTATATATAATTATATACGCATGAGATTTGGTGTATCATTCTACTTCAGAATATCCTAATTATTTATTCATTAAGAATTTGGTCAGAAGATTACATCAAAAAAAAAAAAAAAAAAAAGAATTTGATCAGAAGATCTGAAGAAGGCATTTTCTAAAGTACGAAATAGGAAGCGTGGTCAACTGAAGTGAAAGATGCCCAATACTGATCTTAAGGGATTTTTGCAAAATATACCTTGTAAAATATATATAATGGAATTTTAGCATTTCAGAGAATAATAATTTTGCAAATTAAACCCTATGGTCAAATAAAATAATTTAAAATTCTTTTTATTTTTAATTTAATTAAAAAGCACACTCTCGTAGGATTGAAAATATCGTGAGACAGTTTAAAGGGGTTTTTATTCATAGGTGGAAATCAAAAGCAAGATGCGTTTTCCAAAATTTGCAGATTATTTGCAATTTACCAAAACATTTGTACTAGAATGCAATTATATGTACATACTTGCGAGTTCTATTTTGCAAAAGCTCCTATATATAAATGAATGAGTCAATGAGAAGAATCGCACGGAAGCACGATCCATGAATAATGATACGCTAGAAAAACCACCACAACAAATTATAAATATATATATATATAAATATAAATATACAGTCCTAACAGAAATTTTATATAACCGTATGCCTAGAATTATGACTTCTCTAATAAAAAAGAAAAGAATTATATGACTTCTTAAATTGTGAAATTTTTAAACGGAATCTTCCATTCCACAGAATTAATTAATTGGTTGATAATGTAAGACAACAATTCATCATGTATAATCAAAGGAAGACGATTTCTTCCACCAAAAATCTACATCAATTCTCATTATTTGTTTCGCTGTATGCAACAAGTATGTACCAACGGCGCTGATGCAGTTTGCACGAACATTTTTTTTTTTTTTTTTTTTTTTGAATTTTTGCTCCATACAGTTTGCACGGGCTCAAGCATGAAGTTTGCATGTATATAGTTTCTACCATTTTGTGATTTTATATAATATTTTATGAAATTTAAAAATGAAAAATTAGCCCCTTTATTAGCCCATTCATGTGCACATGAAAATGGGCTAATTAATTTTATTGTTTTTAAAATTTTTGAAAAATATTGTATAACTAAAATAAAAAATTGCAAAATTTCACAGGTAAAAGACATCTATGCTGCGGCCCACATATGTGTGACAGAAAACAAAAAAAAAAAAAAAACTAAAAAATGGTCCCTGCTGTGCACCTAATCGGGGTCAGTATATTAAATGCAATAAGTATATTAAAAAAATACTTCAACTAATTTTAAGTTAATCTCAACTTTGAAAATTTCGAGTTGGAAGATATACAGAATTATAGATGGAGTGCCACTAAACGAACGTGCAAGCATGTAACGTGTAGAGGAATATGGCAACTAAGTCTCCAACATTGTTGTCAATATATATGATGTTTTGGAGTCTTAGGTGCGGTCGCAAGCCGAGTATTGAAGTTGAAATATGATGAATGCGAAGGCAATGGAAGCGTACACCGGTGTCATCCCATACATCTATGGTGCCGTTGCTGGATTCTGCCGCCGGCAGGGATATAGACGGCTTTCGCTGATCCCATTCAGCTACGGCGGCAATCGGAGATTCCGTGTCGCCGGACTTGCAGTCCTCTTCTCTCGGCCGGGTGGAAGAAGAATTCAGTAGATGTAGTACTGTTGTTCGTTGTGCTGACTTTGAGTTTGTTTGTTGTTTGTTTGGTACTTAAAATTGTTGGATTGTTACATACTGTTTGTATTCTATTAATGTGAGATCAGAAGGTCGAGTATATATGAATAATCACTCCCATTTTTAAGGTCTTAATTGCTGCTGTTCTTAGTGCTGGTTTCAGTTTGTGTGTTGTTTCTATAAATTACGGAGACAAATTTTCATCAAGTATCAAAGTAAATGTAGAGGGCTCCATGCTTACATAAATATGATTATTATTATTTTTTTAATGTCTGTATAGAAGCTAACTCTTTAGTCCCATTTTGAACCCGAGATCTCTTACATTACAAGTGGGCACACACCATGTTAACTACTCGAACATACAACCGAGTCATTTCTCTTTCTTACTTGGGATTGTGACAAAACTTAAGGCTAAAGCATGTTCACAGATGGGATCATCCCATTCTAGGACGATCCTGGAATAGAATATATTATTTTTTAATATATTTTTATTTAATTTCAATATACTTTTTTCTATTCTCAAAACACTTTCATCTTAAATTTTCATCCCATCAACCGAATTTTCTAAGATCGTTATTATAGATTCGTAGATTTGGTACATCAAAATTTGCTTAATTTGGTCTTTGACCCATGAATTTCATTTTTGCTGCAAATGACTTTAAGTTTCGTACTATTAAATATTGCTAATTTAAGTTCGTCAAATTTACACCTTTTGACCATAAAGCTTGGTATTATTCTAAAGAGCTTCAAGGTTCGATATTTACTTATTTTTTGCTAAGGCATTTTGTTATCTTTTCATTAAAAATAATTATATTTAATTTTTGCCTTCCCAGAACTCCGGGACATTATTTAGGGTAATCTGCAAAAACACCTACTTAGTTTGACCATATTATAAATTTACCCGTGGAGTTTTAGAAACAACAAATAACCTTACATAGTTCACCAATAATTGCGAATATACACATACCATAATTATGTCACTGTTACTGCATTGTCAAGGTGTGAGTATATTTGCAAAAATATACAAATTATATAGGTACATTTGCAAAAACTAAATATACTCATTTAATTTTTGAAATTACAAATATACTTATGTAGTTTGCATATCTTTGTACATATACTCACGTTATGATAGTGCAATAATAACATCATAACAGTGTGGATATATTTGCAATTATAGTCGAACTATGTGAGATAATTTATAATTTCTGAAACTATGTAAATATATTTACAATTATATCTAAACTAAGTGGGTGCATTTGCAAATCACGTACTATTTATATGAAGTCTTTTTTCGCATTTTTATTTAAATAGACTGATGTTGCTTGTATAATATATATGTGAACGCATAAGGGAAATAACAAAAAATATTTTAAATATATCTATTTACATAGAAGATAACAAAATATCTTGTCCAAAAACTCTAATAAAAAAATTTCTTGAACCTGCGATACATGCCACTAGATTTTTTTTTTTCCCTTGGGAAATGACCCCAACGCTGTAACTGCCCTCTTCCTTTAGCAAGGCTACGCATTGGACATGAGTTGCCTATTTTATCTTTCCTTTAAGGACAAATGACCAAAAAAGCAAAATATTGAAACTTGAAACCTCCGTCGTACGAAACTTGGAGGGTCAGAAAGTGAAAATTTGACCTTAAAAAAAAACAGTGAAATTTTGGTAAACGTAGGGTACCAATTTGCAAATATTCTGACACTTGAAGTCAAATACCTCAAATACGAAAGTTATATGTCAAAAAGTGCAAATTAAGCAAACTTGAGATACAAATATGCAAATCTTCCGAAATTGCTAAGTTGTTGTTTTTTTTTTTTTTTTGTAAAAAAAATTAGTTTTAATCAATGGTATAAAAGTTAGGCAATTGCTTTGAGATTTTGCGTTTGACCCTTGGAAGGGGCATCCTAAAGCTAAGTAATGATGCGACAACTTAGCAATTTTTCAAAATTTCAGTACAATGTTTTCAATTTTCATGCAACTTTTTTTTGTTACCAACATACAAACCACTGTTTTACATCCTACGTGCTCGGCTCATGTGAGTCATGAACAGGTTAAGGTATAGGAGCTCGCTTTGTGCCAAATAACAGTAGGTAGCCAAAGCTTTGGCGGCTTTTCAGTTTAATGTCTGCAGTCCTAGTTTCAGTCATTGATCAAAGATTCAAGAGCTAGTTATTTGTCACCAAACAACAGTTGGTAGGCCTAATCAGGTTTGACTAATTCAAACAATTTATAGAATTCTAGTCCTAGTTTCAATCCGTGATCAAAGATCCAAGAGAGATAACCAGTGTCAACTTCAAGTAGAAGCCTGATCATTTCAGATGGGCCTCATTTGAGACCGGTCTAAAACACATATATTTTTAAATTTTTTTGAATTTTTTTTTTTACAAAATTGTTATTCTAAGGATATTTAATCTATAAACTAATTTTGAAGATGTGTATATATTTATTTTAAGTTTTTAAACATAAGGGTATTTTAGTAATTTTTGACTAGAGTATTTTAGTCATTTTAAATTATTGAAACATGACTAAAATACTCATATATTTAAAAATCCAAAAATAAATATATATACATTTTCAAAATTAGTAAAAATTGATTTATAAATTAAACATAACCAGATTAACCGTTTTGCAAAAAAAAAAATTTAGAAATATGTTTTGGTACTGGTCTGACATGATCAATTTGCTTTCAAGTAGCTTATGGACTATGCATCAAACAAAAGTTGGTAGGCCTAAATTTCGCATGTTTTTGTTCAGTTCAAACACTTCGTAGTTCTAGTTTCAGTCATTGATCCAAGATCCGAGAGAACATATTAATTGTCAATTTCAAGTTGTTTCTGAACTATATGCGCCGAACATCAGTTTGTAGGCCTAAGGTTGGAAGGTTTGCTTAGTTCAAATAGTTTAAAGTTCTGGATTCAGCAATCGAACAAAGTTGCAAGAGAAGTCCTATAAAAAGTTAAAATTGCTGTTTCTACTGATAGATCACAATGTTGCTGTCTAATTCTTCTGGTTCTTAGTGAGTGACAGAGAGAGAGAGAGAGAGAGAGAGAGCTACTAGGGATGAAGTTGTCGCTAAATTTAGATGATGCATTATGACATTCCAAATGTAGTAAGCATTGTCAAAAATGGAGGAAATACTTACCCTTTTAGCTCTAATTCCCTTTTTTAATTTCACAGGTGTATTCAGGGATAGTATACTTTTCTGTACCACAAGCAGGTTTCACCCCGCTGCATATATACGTACTTTGTCTGAGGATTGTTCATGAAGTGGTGGAAAGAATTGACATTGCTGAGTCGACATTGCATAGCATGTCTGCCATTATAGACCTTAATTTCTTCTGATTTTCGGGTCGCAACAATACCTAAAGTGGCAGGCTCCACTACTACTTGAGTGATATTTGGACATGTATTCTAGCCAATGAAATCTGTACATGTTATGGAGAGCAGTCCTTTTCTGTCAATTTGTTCACAATTTAGGTGTTAAGCACACGGATTGTTTGATCTAAACCTCTCTGACATGCCACACATAACAGAAGCCACTAAACGGATATATAGAACTGGATGAAAAATTACTGTAGGATTTGGCCCATGACAAAGCAATGCGAATTAAATTGAATTGAAGAAGCTGATTTACTGTAATCAAGCCTTAATTATGATGAAAGTTCAGAGAAAGATATAACTCCAGAATGCTTCTTTTTGTCATGCAGACTAACAAGGTAACCTGCACATGTTTCTTTTTGCTGCTGATCAACAAGGCAACTGTTTCTGTTCAATTGAATTTCTAAAACTGCTGGTACTATATTAGTTCTTTACTCTGTCAATAATTTAGTACCACAATTGCTTTTGAGTTTTGACTAGCTGAAGTGCATGCTACTTATCTTTGGATCACTTTGGATGTGATAGTATGATGAACTGCAAAAATCCGGTTAATCAGAGTTATAGTAGAACCAAGAAACCATAAAGTGAAGAATTATTTCTCAAACTCACATTAATTTGCAAAATCAACAAGAAAATTATTAATATTTGCAATAATGCAATTAGATCCAGATCAAAATCAATCCAAAGGGGGGCCCAAGTATTTGAACTACGCAACTAACATGCTAGATTCTAATCTTTAGTTTACATGTCATTGGTTATGTTTAAATATCAAAATACAACTGTCTACAAAAGCAAGAAATACTTGTTATTGATTGATTTCTTTTTACTTGAATTCAGATTTGGTAGAACTTTCACATATCGACATTTGCTCGCCAGGTAGTTCTTCCACCAATCTCGCTAGAGTCTCCACAACTTCTTCAGCTGTAGGCCTTGAAGTTGGATTGTCTTCAACGCAGGAATTCGCTAGCTTGGCTACCTTCACTGCAGCTTCCAATGAGTAGGCATCTCCAATTGCACTGTCCATCCAATCTCTCAGCTGTTCTGCATTCGCGGATTGCAATATGTTTTTTATCTGCTGGGAGAGAAGAATGCTCCCGTCCTCGTTATCGTCTCTGCTCACCGGTGTTTTTCCTGACAAGGCCTCTAGCAATATCATCCCAAAAGCAAAGATGTCGATGTTTGGAGAGATTGTTCCATGCTCCAAATACTCTGGTGCTAGATAACCCCTGTTAATAGCCGCAGAGCCAGTCAAGAGAGGTTTTGAATCATCATCCGCTTCATCGTTGCAGAATCTTCGCATCCCAAAACCTCCAATCTTTGCATTGAATTCTTCATCAAGAAGTACATTTCTGCTCTTTATGTTCTGATGAACATAGCCCGGACTCATGGTTTGATGCATGTAGTGTAGGCCCATAGCAACCTGGAGGCATATCCTCAGCCGCTGGTTCCATGTCAAGAAACAGTAACAGGATGCAATGAACTGACTCTTCATTGCCAGCCCTCCATGTAGCCAATCCTTCAAAGACCCATTCTTCGCGTACTCAAACACCAGATACGAGTCGGATTCATTGCCAACGCATGTGCCCAGGAGCTGAACAATGTTAGGATGGTGATGGGTGCCATTGAAAAGCTCGAATTCGATCTTTGAAATGGCTTTGGAGGTGGTATGCCTTATTGCCATGTTCTTCCCATTGAGGCGGCCATGGAAAACAGAACCTTCAATCAGATTGCTTGAGCTGAAATCTTCAGTTGCCCTTCGCAGCTCCTCCAGTGTGTATATCTCCAGCCCTCCCTTCCGTGGCGCGCTCTGTAGTTTCTGTTCAATGGAAAGATCTTGGGGCTCCTTCTTTTCCTTTTTCAATCCATGGCCATTAGTCTCATGCGGCTGCTGCAGCTCAGCATCGGCCATCTTGCACAAGCCCGGCTTCTTCCTCATGCGAATGATCAATACAACAGAGGCTGCAGCAACAATCATGCCTAGTGCTGCCCCACACAACGCAACGTAAAGCCCAGTTTTGCGCTTCTTACGCCTTCTTGAATGATTCTTCTTTGTCACATTCATCATAGGAATGCTATCGCCAAAATAACGTGAATTGGGTTGGTGTATTTGGGAAAGAAAATGAAGGTCTGGTGTGCCAGTGATAGGAATCAAGAGAGATGCAGGAACAGGCTGACTAGTATTCACAAGCCCACCTGGTTTGTTATTGACAGATGCTATAGCTTCTACGCTGGTATTGAAAACAGAGGCCAAAACAGAGAAGGTGTCACCTTCAAACATTGGATAAGACAACAAGAATTTCAGTCCTTGATTGAGCTGGAAGGAAGCTGGGCAAGCGCAGATCAAAGGAACCAGCACCTGCACCTGGCCGTTGAGGTGCCCAAGTGGGAGTTTTGGATTCTTCTCCTGAATTGCTCTGCAAGTTGTCAAGCCCTCTAAAGAAGCTGCGATGCCATCAAAGGAATCACCTTCAACTGCAGTCTTCATCATTGCAGCTTGGAAATAGTTTCCGCTGCATAGGCAATCGATCGGTATGAGCAACGGCTGGTTCCACTGGAGCAAATCAGTGTTTTCCGGTAGTCGATTGGCCTCGGCGATGGCCTTCCTGTTGAGGCCCAAGTAGAGGCTCAGATTGGAGAGTGACATGTAGCAGGAGTTGGCATGAAGCAGAGCAAACGTCTTGCAGTACTGGTTCTGGGGATTACAGCGGTGGTAGCCGCGATCATCCAAGGAGCTAGTATCATTGCAGCCTGTGGGGGTTGTTCTATTAGTTGGGATTGAAGCGGTGGATGGTTCTGACAGCAATCCAACAGTGGCTAAGATGAGAAAGATGAGAGCATTCAAGTATGAGGGGTTTCTCATAGCACCTTCCATGAACACTCATCACAGAAAAATGCTAAGAAGTTGGAAAGGTGTGGTCTTTTTAAATGGAAAAAAAAAAAAAGAAAAGAAAAAAAAAAAACAACGGCGGACAATTCAAAAGCGTAGCCTAAATTTTTGTTTTCTAAACAAGATTTTTAAATGGGTGGGGCAGCAACATTTTGCATTTTTATGTGAGTTTCAGCTGCTACTGTTGGCCACTGCATAGGCTTGACCCCACTCATTGAAGTGGCACACCTACAAAAAAACCTCGATGTATCTCACAGTACAAAGATAGATAGCTTTCTATTATTAAATGGATCAGAATCCTATCTTTTGCTGCACATATTCAAGACCAGACATTGGAATACTTTTTTCCCAACCGAAAGTTCACCGCCATTAGCAGCTAGCTAGTGTCAGACAGTGAAAGGAAGAAATAGATGTGCTTATTATTATTTTTTTCCCACTCAATTAGTCAGCTGTTGACCCTAATTGTTTGTGGACATAGTCATATGGCCTTTAACATTTTCTTTGAGTTTGAAGTGTATTAAAAAGACAAAATTTTTGTAATAAAATTTTTAGAAATAGGAGAAGTAATATATTATGATAGATGTAATGACAAAGGATAAAAAGAATAAAGTTAAAATCGATAAAGTAGTTCTATGGGCAGTTGTGAAGAAATGATTAAAAAGTAGGATAATTATATAAAAAGATGTTAGGGAATGATTAAAATATAGAACAATTGTGGAGAGTGAAAAATTTTAAATTGACAAGTTTTTATGATTACCAAACATACCCACATTTATTAGAAACTTATTTTAGATAAAACTTCAATATTTAGGCCTTGTTTGGCCACATGGGTAATTTAGTTGCTTCGCGCATGGATCATTGCTTTTGGGAATCGGTAAAAGTGAGAATAACCTTTTTGAGAAAATTTCTCCCTTGCTTCTAAGATTTTTCATTAATTCCTAATATATTCATAATATTTTATAATTTTCTCTCATATTCATAATGTTTTACTTTAAATTCCTATCATGCACATATAATCAATGTAACATTATTTGTTTTATTGAAAAGATGATTTTGCCCATCCGAATTTTTTTATTGAATCAATTTAGCCTTAATATAACTCAATAAATTATGACAAATCATTAGTTTGTGACATCAAATGATTCAAGAATTATGTTAAGGTTTAAACAGTTTTTGTCACGTACAGACCCAAAAAAGTGACAATTTGCCCTGACACACAGAACACACAGACTTGTAAAATGATTGTTAGGCTTGTGGGCTATGAGCCTCACAATTTGATTTTGTTCACTTTAGACTAGTTGCTTAGCTGTACAGTTTTAAAACGTATCACACCATGTTTAATTTGAGATCTACTTATAAACTATCACGAACTTTCTCCCATTTTGGATGTGGAATTCAGTTATGGGCTTCTAGCTGCAGTCCTGGCTATCACTGGTTCAACTCTCCAAATCACATCTATAAGAGAGGGAACTTCTTTGATACCACTTGTCATATACAGACCCAGAAAAGTAACCATTGGGCCTGACGCGTAGAATATACAGACCCATAAAATGACCATTAGGCATGTGGGTTATGGGTCTCATAATATGATATTGTCCGCTTTGGCTTGACAGCTTAGCCGTATAGTTTTAAAATACGTCACATTATGTTTGACTTGAGACCCACTTATAAACTACCGGAAACTTTCTCTACTTTTCGATGTGATATTCGGTTTTGGGCTATTATAGTTTCAATTAGAAAAGAGTTATATTAGGATTGAATTTTTCAATTAAAGAAATTTTAAATAGACAAAATTATCTTTTCAATAAGGTATATATAGTTGTGTTCATGTTGGAATTTAGGGTAAAACATTATGGACAAGAGAGCAAATTGTGAAATATTGTTGATATATTATGAATAGGAGACAAATGTTGAGAGTATAAGAGAAAATTTCCCTTTTTTAAACTAGAAAGTGATGTAATATGATAGAGATAAATTATAAATAGATATCGTAATTGGGTGAAGAAATAATTGAAATATAGAATTTGTGAAAAAAATAAGGTAGTTAAAACAATCAAATCAAAATAGCAAAGATATATATTTGCATGGATTGATATATAAAAGCAGCACAACCACCAAACATCTTTTTACTTTTTCTTGTAAAAAAACATTAGTATCAAGCTGGACGTGCATCAAACAAAGCCTGTATCAGACTAAAACCTAGTTACCAACGAAGTTTTTAGTGTGCCACCCCATTTAAGGGCCTATCATGATAATTAAATTAAAATTTAATCAGTTTATTTTGTATCAATATATTTTGTTGAAAATCATTTGTTTTGTTATGTTTCAAAGTTTTGGATAGGCCATACTTGCTTAATATGCGTAGCTATGTGTAAAGTAAGAAAAATATTTAGATCAATTCAAATATATATTAAAATGACATCATTCATTTATGTATTAGTGATGGTTTAGAATGTTTAGATGTTGAATTAATAAATAATTTTATTACTAGAGGGGCTTATGAACATATTTTTTAATCTATATTATACAATAAGATATCTAATAATGCAATCACGCTTATTCACACGGGAGTAACAAGCTCCTAATAGAAGACAAAAGCGCTAACTTATATTTACGAGAGACAAGTTCCCATAGCTTGAACCACCCCTCCTCCCCCTGGAAGACTCGAATGCACAACTACTTGCTACAGGGCAACATGCATTACGTACCAAGCTGGATTGGCGCTTATGCACATATTTAATTTTTATAAAATTTAGTTTTTTTTAAAAAAATAGATAATTTTAAATGCAATGAATAGATCTAGTTTTGATTGAATCATCAAATGACGTCAAAATAGGGGTGACATACTGAAATTATCAATGGTATCGATACCACTGAAGTATTTCCCATTTGTATTTCCCATTTGTATGATGTATATGTTTCATACAGTACGTTACATTCCAACGCCTCCTTATCAATTCCAATACCGTTGTAAAATAATTTCTCAAAATTCGTAAAGGTCTTTCGCAAAATAATCCTTATAAATAAGTACTATTTGTATTTTAACAAGTACATCTTTGTATTCTGCAAAATAAACCCTATAACAAACCTTCTTAAAACAAACCTATGATGGATGCATGTGAAGTAACGTCCAAGTGGAAACTAGTGCCGTTTTTTTTTTTTTTTCTGCAAAAGTTTAAAAACTCATAAGGTTTATTTTGCAAAATGAGAGAAAACAGCGCTGTGTAAAACTTAATTTTGCTTAAAGGTCTACCTTGCAAAAACCCTAGATTCCAAACAAACTTGGCTTCACAGGAAGAACATGAATGGGCGGAAGAGTTTGTTAAGGAGCAATTAAGAGACAAGACTGACATGAGTGCGTGGAAAAATAGGAAACGGTGCGACGAACGCATGACATGGGATCTTACCATCGAATTTGCATCATCCAAGTACGATATATTATATTTGTATATGCGAAATACTAGGATACAATCGGTTCCAACCTGGTTAGATGGAGTGGCAAGCTGCTTCCCCCACCTTTTCAACTCTTTCCTCACTTTTTATTCTTGTATTTTAATTATTTTTTATGTAGCTATTTTATTTATTTTTATTTTATCGTTGTCATATCAAATCATATTACTCCGGAATGGATGAAAAAAGTATTTCCTATTATTCTTCATGACTTCCTTTTATATCCATCGATCATATGTTTTAGCATCATTCATTCTATTATGTTAATAACAATCATCCCAACTAGAGTCTCAAGTGATGCACATGTACTTAAAAATGTAAATCTTTATCAGAAATAATGAAAAATATTTAGAACTATTTGTTAATATATTGAAATATGATAGTACTTTCTATACACATATCTTATTTGTTACTAAAGTAAATGATTTTAAATATAAGAAGCATGTTAAATTTTGATTTTATCATCATTTTGAAGCCCATTTAGTGTGCAGATTTAGATGTCATAATATACATACAGATAATAGAAAATAAAAGAATGTTAATCATGCCACTCCTGTCAGCTAAAGAAGGAGCATTTGAAAAGACGCGCAAATGATTTTGCAGGCCATGTATGGAAAGTTATACATATTAGTCTTCGTATCATATATCTAAAAGGTCCACCCATATACATGATTATAAATAAGTATGATGGAGAATAGTTGGCAGAAAAAATGATTGGAATATAAAAGTAAAAGTGAAAAAATATGATTATTATTTGATAAATAATTGCTCTTGAAAAACGTGATCCCATACCACCTCATGAATTTACTTGTATAGCCAAACACACCCAATGCCAAATATCCCCTCAGTTATGCTAAGAACAAATCACCAAGGCAGCACAAATAATTAATTATTTCTTTTTAATTTTTATGCACAAAATGCTTAAATTCGATCCTCTACTATATGTATTTTCTTAAAGATTCATTCCATGGTGTTTGAGGAAAGATGCAGGGGTTGGATTTTGTATTAGTACTAACAGTAAAAATGAGAATTCATTTGGGTGTAGGTAGAAATGTTCTAGTAGGCCCGCACTAAAAGCATTACCACAGCAACAGTCAATTTAGGTGTTAATATCCTAGGTTGACCCGTAACAAAAAGTTGGAAAAGTTATTTTCTCGAATCCCCAAAAGCCTCGAAATGAAAAAGGAAAACAGTACTCTGAGGTTGGAATGCGCCTATGCTGAAATTTCATTATTTGTTACACACTATAGTATTCTTTTAATGAAACCCAATATATTGGTCACATTCGTCTTTATAGTTAATATCTTAATTAGAAATGTAGATTACTTGTAAATACTAAATTCAAAATTATTAATTCATGGCAATGTTTATCTAAATTTTTTAAGATCATGAAATCATAGATAATGATTTAATACATGCATATATGATTTGAACGTTTATTATTATTTATTTTTTTTCATTCTTACGTGAACCTATTTGCAATCTTTGTACATACCAAAACTTATCTTTTTGAATTTTATATTTTTTATAATTTCAAAAATAATAATTTTGCCCTAAAAATATAAATTTTTATGTACGAGTGAGATCATATACAAATAAAAATAAAAACAAAAAATTGAAGAAAAACCTCGAAGTAATACATACATATTGAATCATTATACCGAAATAATCCTAGTCCCATCCAATTCGATTAGTATGCTTGGAGTTGTTTACTTAATCAAGACATAAAGGGTATCTTAATCAAAAGCTTAATTATGTAAGCCTTAAAAATTAAAATTATGTTTCAATAATTTGCTAAATTTTTATTTGCAATATTTTTTAATTAGATTATATTCGGTGCTATATCATGTCAGTAATAAAAAATAAAAAAAAGATAGATGATTTGGCAAAAAAAATTGTGGGGGAAAAGTATGATGAAGTTTGAAGTTTCAACATACACCATATACATGTAATCATCCATGCTATTTCTCCATCGTTTATGTTACGCGCCGTTTGTATCTTACCAACGACACATCAGGTTGCAGGATTGAAAAAAATATAAAAAGAAACCCAAGAACACACAGGTTGATGTTTCTTGCCTCCTTTCTGCACATTCATGCACCACGGCACAGAAAGCGACAGTGTAGCTTACTGAAATGACGATATTACCCCTGCTTGCCCCTGTTCGCGTTGGCTGGGCTCTTGGAGATTGTACGGCGTGCCATCTGGTGCACGTGACAGCACGTGACAGCCAACCCCGCTCAGTGACTCACGACAACCCAGGAATCAAAATGTAGAAATCCCAGATTCCAAATATCGAATCGTCTTTCTGGCCAGTGGCACGCGCCATCAGAATCAGGACATTGAATTTCAACGGTTCCGATCCCCCTCCTCATCAATCAGATCATCAAATAAGAAGTTTCGCGAAATTCGACATCCAAGACAACGGACGGCTCAGATTTCACGCTGGATATCGCACGCCGCTGGAGATCGGCACGTGTGCATTGTTTTTGCGGACAGAAATTCTCAAACTGGCGAAGGTCATAGCCTCGAATATCTCAACACTCTCGAGAGTTGTGATCGGATCACGCAACATATCAACATCGTTCAGGTGTGTCACTGTTTTGGATTGAACGAAGAATGGCACCATCCATATACCATAATGATAAATGCTCGGGCAGCAAAGAATCTCGATGCACAGGCGTAAATTCCTAGCTAATTGAGATTCCGTGTCTAACTCTTTTTAAAAATACATCAGTACATATAGCTGTATGGCTCATGTGACATGCATGAATAATGGTTTCATGCATGGGAAATGATTTGCTTCGTTGGGTTAGTAGGATCTGATGGATAAACCCATGTTCATGGAAATTCATATGAAAATACTGATAGAATTTTGTTTTTTAATATTCAATGGAGGGAGTCACGTTAAAGAGCATTCAGTGAAGAGCAAATATAATTATATAAAGAGTAATGATCCAGCACTCCTTGGTTTTTTTATTTTTAAATATTTTTAAAATTTAAACCATTTATCATTTTCAATACATTTTATTTTATCGCCCTATCAACAATAATTTTCATTCGAAACTTATATCTTGCAAAAAATAGCATCTTTTCATAATAAGTATATAATTATTAAAATTTTTAAAAAGTTATATAAGACAAGTATTTAACTTTTTTAAAATTTTAATTAAAAAAACCAAGGGTGAGCATAGACTCTTCGTACTTACAATAAATATTTAATCATTACTCAAATATAAAAGCTAATAAAGAAAGTGCCACCTTCGCCCGATGCTGCTCTGGTTACAGCAATAGAAAAAAATTAAGAAAGAGACTAAAGGTAACAAATATAATTAAGTGTTAAATGGTAGGTCATATATACAAAGAACCATTAGGATGTAGTCCACGGCAAAATTGGCTCTACATCTATTAACATGTAATGATGTTTCATATATGGATAAATGTTGAAATAAAATTACTTAAGTACACTTGTATTTAAAAATACAAAATAAATATATACATATATCTAAAAATGTTAAAATTTAATTTATAAATTTAATATAACTAAATTAACTTGTTTATAAAAAAAAGGTTTGAAAAAATAAAAAATTACATTTTTGGACCTGTCTGAAATCACCTGATTTCAAACCAGCTTGATAAGATCACTAACTCTTGGTTATTTTCTTTTAGACTATACTGTAATTATAGTATATTCTAAATGCACTCTAGTACTTTTCATATAGGCGCCTAATTTTTATATACAATTACTTGTATATATGTTAACCGAGTACTCTTTCCGGGGCAATAGTAACGACATTTTAAGAAAGAGAGTTTTACTGATAAATTATCGGGTCGAAGGTTTGATTTTTGACCCAACCCTTGTCAATGCCAAACATCAATTTAAGAGTACACATAGAGTGATTAAAAAGAACTCCTTTTACACCATTTTAGGGATTCATTTCAACTTTTCTAAATTTTTAGTGATTAAAAACAACGTACTTTATTTATTTGTTATATAATTTTTCTAAATTCTTATACAACTTTTCTAAATTTTTCACATTTCACTTATAGGTCGCATTCTCGTCCCATCTGAGGGGACATTTGGTAACATATGAGTATGAGAACTATGGTTTTTTCATGGTATTTGGTTTTCCAAGACTAATCATTACTTCATCAATTACACTATTTTTTTCACTTTTGACCCTACTTTCCAATCATTTTTCCTATCAATTATATATAACAAATCTATTTATTCTAAGTATACATCTGTCATTTCCTATCAATCACACATTTCTTAAAATATTCTCTTTTTCATTTCTTGCAATTTTCCGCAATTCCACAATTTTACATGTTAACAAAAGTCCACTGAAATCTTTGAGCAGCCAAACAGGGAGCTCCGAGTGAATAGCATCCTTCTTTTTAATTATTTATGGCATAAGAAACGTGGCGTGTAATTTGGATAGGGGAAAAGGGAGCAAAGTGACATGACGTATCTAAGTAAATAATTGAGAATTGTCCGATGACGGATCATCCGTATGTCTATGGATGCTGTATATATATATATATAATCAAATCAATCAAAGATATAATAGATAATTTACGTTGCCCATGGATTTGACGCCTACAAATGGACAAATGCTGGCTGTGATTGATTGATTCGCACAAGCCTATCTACGCTACAAGATGCCATTGTCTGATATACGTGCCGTGACAAGCCACCTCGTTGTGAACCCGATCGAATTAAGCAGCTTGCACCTTTTGTACAAATATCGAGTGTGAAAATGATGTGAAATATCGAAGCCAAAGGTAAAGTTATAAAAAAAATTAGAGTAGTTGCATAAGAAGACAATTGAAATAAAAATGAAAAAAATAAGATAATTAAATAATCGAAGATGTTAAATTATTTTTTCAGAAACTTAGCGATGTAGTTTACCACTTGTGTAAGAAGATTATTGAAACATGGGTAAAAAATGAAAAAATATGGTAATTAAATATTCGAAATGTCAAATTATATTTTTTAAAAAAAAGTGTGGGGGAGATAGTTTCCCATTAACCACTGTTACCAAACAGTGTAAAATATTTTTTTTTGATGGATATTTTACAATCATTAGATATCTTTTTACTTAGGCTCTAAGGCATTCTAACAAATTTCTTACAATATACTAATACAAATTTAATAATATTTCTAAATTTATCCAAACAGCTGTACTCCCGCACACAAGGAGAGACTAATGCCACCGACTTCACCTTATCTTCTCTGCTAGCAAAAGCTGTAGAGAAAATGGATAGCTAGGTTTCGAATCGGCGTTCGTCAAATGTGGGCCGCGCTTGGTTATCACCGTGCCTTAGGCACGGTGGCCAATCAGTGTAAAATTAACTTCCGATGAGGTGTGATCAAACATCCGAATCATTTATTACTCATAATTTTTATATTCAATTTATTGGATATGTATAAAATCTGTTCTAATTAGCATCCAAGAATGAAATTTAAGTCGTTAAATTTATATACGCTGATTTTTATAATATTCAACTATTAATTACTTATTTTAAAATCAAATCCGTAAATTATGTTCTACACAATAATATATATTTATAACAATCATAAATTTATAGAACTAAACCAATTCTAAAATAAATGAATCTAAGTATTTTTCCTAATTTATAGATAAATATATCTATCGTTGAGCAAATATGGTCTTTATGCATATTCGATTTAGATGAAACTTGGTCTCATTAGTAAACGAATGATGTTAAATACAATAAATGAAATAGATTTTCTATAAAACATCAAAATCTTAAAATTTAAGATAAATAAATGATATATAGGATGAATTTGGAAATGATAAAAATTTCGGATGAAATTTTTTTAATGTAAAATGTAAAAGTTTTTGAATCAGGAGAAATGATGTTATATGATAAGAGTAATAATGAGAAGTAAAAAGAATAAAGTTAAAATAGATATGTTAATTGTATGAAAATTGTATAAAAATGATTAAAAAGTAAGGTAATTGTATAAGAAAATATTAAAAATAATTAAAAATAGAATAGTTGGGGAGTAAACAATTTTTATTTCAAAAAATTTTACACTTATCCAAACACAATTATATGAATTTTTAAATTACCTCACCTGTTGCGTCTCTCTGATCCCAGGTCCGTTCGTCCAAATTCATCCCCATTGTTAAAGTTTGAGACACAATCAAATTTCCAAATACATCATTTTTTAGGATTTTCATCCGTGGCCACTTAGTTTGGCCAAATTCTATTACAAAATTGCAAAACACCGTGTTTGCTTGAAGTGGCGTGTTCCCTTCCATTAGGGTATCATTAAGGGCGGTTAATTTTTTGTAAAGAACATGATGGAAATGCCCATATTAGCAATAACAAGCTATTAAGGAAAATTTCCACATATACTCATAAATTTTATCCCTAACTCCAATTATGCCTACTAATTTTTTAAAATTTTCAAATATACACGTGTATTTTGCTTAAAATTTCATTTATACTCATGCCGTTAATGATCCATTAAAGGGACTGTTAGCACCCGTAAAATTTAAAATTTTCCCAAATCCTAATATAAATTAAGGTTGATTTATTCAAAGTTAAAAATTTACATTTAAAAAATATATAATTTTATAGCCACAACATACTAAAAATCCATTTGAATGTGAATTTTCGCCACAAAATCATAATTAAGAATGGACATTTTTTTTCATTTTATAGGATTGCTAATTACTACTTTTACTGATCCCTAACAGCATAAATATAAATAAAATTTTAAGCAAAATACATGGATATAGTAAAATTTTTTAAGAAATCGTGAGTATAAATGTTATTATGTAAAATTCATGGATATATAAGGAATTTACCATTATTTTTATTATCAATATCTACTTATAGGTGTTATTATTTAGATGTATATTTTTATTTTAACATTTTTACAACAATTGAAATAAAATAATTTTACCAATAAATAAAATTTATTGTAGTGTATATTAGCAAAGGTATTTTCATCATTTTATCAAAAAATTTAACTACCGCTCGTGAGAGCCTACTAGAAGGGAGATACATGTAATTTCATGTAGATGTTTCTATATGTTTTACAATTTTTTAAAATTGATGGATACACCACTAACTTCGCCCAAACTATGGGTGTATTTGGCAATAAACAAAAAAGTCAATTTTAAAAACTTATTCAAAACATCTTTTTCTATTTTTTCTCGATATACTTGTTTATCTAAATATATTTAGCATATAAATTAAGTTTTACTATTTTTGGTTATATGTATTTAATAAAGAGTCATTTGATAACAGAGCAAATAAGTTTTGTATTTTTCTAATAGACTTTGAATCGACGAAAAATATTTATATAGTTTTTTTTTTTTACCATCTTTTAGGGTCGATGTAATATTAACGAATGCACTTTTTCATTATTATTTATGTTTTCCATCAATTTTTCTTATTTTTATTGACAAATTATATTTTTAATTTTTATACTTTAGTACTTTTATGAAATAATTATTCGCCATACAAAAAACTAAGTTGCAACTTAAAACCCCATTAAACACTCTTAGACACCCACATAGAAAATAAGAAGCCTAAACTTACAGACCCATGTGCACACATGAGGTCTTTCGAAGGAAAAAATCTTAGAAATTAAGCAGCCTTTTCCACAATGCTTATAATATTTTTGTGTGAAATTTTGTTTACAAACACAAGTGCACAGGCGCCAGCAGCACCCCAAAAATCAAACATGCAGTCCTCCCAATTGATCAGCTCCAAAAGCATATGGTCAGGAAGACATGACTGGCTGATATTCTAATTTTCCAGGTCCCATGTATGAATATAGCATATATGCTAATGCGATCCAAGTATCAAACCATTCCACTTGGGGAAGCTATCCATTTTAACTTTCGACAAATGTCGATAATAGAAAAACTTGCCAAAAGCTTTGGTTTTGAAATTTCGCCAAATACTTGTCTTTAGAAGATGCATATTTTGAGATGGGGGAGTTTGTTTGCTCCTAAACGGTCAAAACCTGATGGAAAATGGGCCGTAAGTAGCCATTTAAAAGTGCCTTAGTCATGGGCCATCCATTTCTTGACATGGGTCTAGATGCGCCCGGCTCGAACACATGTTAGTTATCTATCCAGTTTTGCCCAATGAAATATTCACGTTTCCTTCTTCGTATTTTTGTGATTTTAAGCGCATGTTTGGCCATCTCTGGGGTGGGGTGGGGTGGGGTGGGGTGGGGTGGGGTGGGAAACCGTGAGAGCACAGTTTCTCAAACCAATTACTCTCTCAATTAATAATTATATTTTTTTATTTTTATCCTTACATTCTAATCATTTTTTTCTATCAACTACCTTCATCAAACCTATTTATTTTGACTTTACCCTATCATTTCCCACTTCCCACAAAAATATTAATTATCAATCATTCCCTACAACTACTTTATTTTTTAATCATTTTTTTATTTTTATATAATTACCTTATCTTTCAATTATTTTTACACAACTATCTATACAACAAACATATTTATTTTCGCTTTATTGTTTTTATTTTTCATAATTACCTTTATTATATCACATTATTTTCTAATAATTTAACAACTTCTACACAAATTTTTTTTATCAAAAATGTTATCACTTTACAAGCACACTATAATGAAACTTATCCATTTAAAACTTTTCACTTTTCATAATTATCTTAATTTTTAATCATTTTTTTACATTGCTCTGCTTTTTGATCATTTTTCATATAATTATTCTATATATTTCAACTTTATTTTTGTTTGTCCTCATCATTATTTCTATCATATCATACAACTTTTATACAAATTTTTTTTAAAATTTTCAGAAGCTTTATCAAATGCCGAACTTTCACATAGGTTTTTTTTCTTGCCTTTTTATTAGACCATTCCAATTTAACGGACGAGACAAGTATGGTAACTTGTGGAACTGGGTGAATTGAACTGGACAAGCTGCTAGTCCAAGTTGGACCTGTCGACACGGTTCGACTCGGTTACAGTGAGCATCACTTGATAACAGAGAAATGCATGTGGATTGACGAAAGATGGTATCACCTTATTCAGAATTTCAAGAGAGGGAAACTATACTCTTTTAACTTTTTCATTTTGTCGTGATCAGCCTGATGAAATAGAGAGAGATTATCATATATTTTTCAGCAACACATTCGATAATTTGTATTTGCTTTTTTTTGTTGATGTTGTACATATTGTGATATCTGATATTACAAATTAGGCATATTTATAATTCTTACTTTTGAAGAGATCATCATAAAGAGAAATGATCTAGTTAGTCGGGCTAAGTAAATGTCTCACTTAATTTACCTCAAAAATCTTATTTACAACAACTTTTTTTTGCTTTTTTCTTCATACACTTGTTTATGTAAGTGTATTTAATATATAAATCAAGTTTTATCATTTTTGAATATGTATATTTTTTTTTTAGATTTTTAAAAATAAGGGTATTTTAAATACATATATACACATAGATGTTTAAAAATTTCAAAAAATAGATAAACATATTCAAAAATGGTAAAACTTGGTCTTTATGTTAAATACACTTAGATAAACAAGTGCATGAAGAAAAAAGTAAAAAAAAAATTGTTATAAATAAGTTTTTTAAGGTGAGTTAAGTGAGATATTTACTTAGTCCGGGCTAAAAAATCGTTCATCTTCTGTAAATATCACTAAATCTGAGGGACAAATTATAAAACTTCTAAACTAAAGGACAATTATTTTCCTTCCAAAATTAAAAAGCTATTTTTGGGACCTTAGACGTGCGGTACACATGTGGGTGAAGTTACCGCCAACCCACAAGGCTGGTGGCAATTTGTATTCATTTCTTGTTACCGTACAAAATTCACTTTACTTTAACGAACTTCATTTTCATATTTATTTTCTCCAAAGGCACATAGTCGCGGCAGAAAAAAAAAAGCCCAGAAGCCAAGGACCCTAATTTGAATGAAAATATTCAAATGATCATGAATTTCAGATCCAAAATAAGGTACTGACTGGGATTGGCTTTGCATCTTGGACTGGAAAAACTTTAAGGAACAAAAGTTGTTAAAGATTCCCGCAATATATTTTTTTTTATGGAAGATTCCCACAACATTATAGATATGTATTCCCCACTAATTAATAAGGAATCTTCTTTCGTCTGTTTGAGTTTGAACAGAGCAAGAAAAGCAACACGTCTCAATTTAAAAAGATAGAGAGAGAGAAGAGACGCCAGAACTCTGGCAGATGAATGAAGCATTTTTATTACAATAAAAAAACGAAGCATTTTTATTAAAGAAAAGTAATTAGAAAAAGGAGATTTCAGGCAGGCGAGCAGATTAATCCAAGCCAGGTTTAATTAGGATAACACCATAATTAGTTATTCTAATTTCATTGATATATAGGATAATACTCCATGATTAGAGCATTTGATAATAAGGTATAATACCCCGGGATTAGAACATTAGATGAATGGAGGGCATATAGCCGCTTTGCATCATTGGAATCCCACATGTATCTTATCATATCATTGGCAAATCGTTGCTGCATAATTTTAGTTTCGTGGCGTGTTTGGCATCACAAGATATTTGATTAGAGATGGAATCAAATGAATGCACCTAGCACTATCTGACTTCTATCTACCCTTTGGAATTGAAGAATACTAAAACCTATTTCAAATTACGAGAATTAATAAGTGACATCGAAGATTAAAATAATCCTTACACACGAGTTGTGCTTAAAGTAGGATTAAAATAATCCTTACACAAGCTATAAGGTAGCCCTAAACAAGTTTGGTTATAGAAGGAATTCTGAGCTTTGATTATTGGTATTGACCCAAGAAAGATTTGGTTACAGAAAGAATTCTGGTGCTTTAATCATTGGTATTAAAGCCTAATAATCATATCTTTAATTTGGATTTATTTCTCAGTTGAAACACTACTGCTATGAGATGGGTTGGAACTTGGAAGTACTTGTGTCATAAGATAAGGTAACAAAGCATTATTTTTTATTTACCATATATTTGTTTTTTTACCCAAATTTGATTTACCATATTTAATGGACTTTAACAGAGCTTGTCAATGGTACCAAGATCATTGAAGATTTCAACGTGTCATCCCATTTTATGCTCACCTTAATAATTAAATTAAAAATCTTATCCATTCATTTTGTTTAACATTATTTATTTTGATATGATGCTAAAAATTATCTTTATTAAATTCTTGAGTTTGCAATACTTGCTTAAAAAATTGTCATCCCATTTTACGCTCGTCTTAATGATTAAATTAAAAATCCTATCCATTAAATTTTTTTAACATTATTTATTTTGATTTGATGCTAAAATTATTTTTATTGAATTCTAGATTTAGCAATACTTGCTGAACATGTATAAATTATGAAAAATACTTAAATTTATTTATAGATGCATTATAATGCAACAACAATAATAATAGAATCGTTCGTCGACTAATCAAGAATGATAGTTTAGATGGATTAGATATTGAATACACACTTTGAAATTGATATTTTAATATTTACAATTTCTAGTACTAATAAGCAATAGTTATTAACAAGTGGATGGGATTTTCTGTTCATGTTCAGAAAATTTTGAAAGAACCAGCGCAACTGACAATGTAATTAATCTCTGGCGATACATTCATCAATGTTTCGTTGGCCCCATCTGATTGGCTTCTTTTCTTGGTGATGGATTCCAGATAAAACTAGCCCAACCGATTACAGAAATGGCTTGAATTTTTTTGTGGGTCCATCCAAAAATATTCGTGATCATGTCTGTTTAGAAATTAAGAAAAAAGAAATTTTAAAAAATAAGATTTAAATTTTAAGTTTGTGTGGTTGTCGAAACATCATTGCTCTTTTCTTCCCATCTCCTTTTGGTTTGTCTTCAAACAACTACATTAATTCTCGTATTGGTAAAGCAAATGGAAATAATCGTATAAAAAATTGTTGTGGCTCATATTCCTGCGTCGTTTTTCATGAGGAAAGGCACTAGTCCCTTTCAACAGAGATATAACACACACACATATATATATATATATATATATATATATATATATATATATAATGTGATAGACCTACAAATATGATTTTAATTGTCATTGATCTTCTTGCTTCTAACGTAAAGAAGCTAATGACAAAGAGTATAAGTTACATTTGATTTTGACAGCTTGACTTTTAACGTTGGATATGGAGCACCCAGCACTTTTCTTTAATTTTTAGTGTTCTAAATTTCATGTCAATAAAATCGCTATACGTGGTAGAAACATTCACATCAGGCCTTTTTGCAATTACCTCCTCCTTTGTGACACGCACCTTTAACTATTTAAGTACTCTAATTTATTATTATTATTGTCATCATCATCTCTACATTTAATCCTTTTACATCTTTACATACAACTATTCCGTATATTTTAATTCTATTGCCTTTACTTTTATCATTATTCTTATTTCATATTATTTTTTTGCTTTTTAAAATTTTTCCGTTTCCCACTTGTACTTTTATTTCTTCCCAACCGCCTGTCATATTTTTTTTCTACAAAATTTTATTCATTTTTTTATCTTATACCCAAAGGATCCTTATTCTTTTTGCTCAGGTGGACACTTTTGTATGAGTTTTTTTTTTTTAAAAAAATCACTTTTTCTTATGCATATGCCTAATTATTTTATTTATTTATTTATTATTATTATTATTATTATTATTATTATTCATGCATTCGATTATTTTTTATAATTTTTGTATAGTTATCCTTTTTATTTATCTATTTTCTTTTTAATTCAAATTGTTACCTTGCATATCATGTTAATTTTTCACTTTTTAGAGTTTTTCCCTAATAAATATAATGACAAAAAGATTACAATATCGCAAAAAATGAAAAGGTAATATTGCAAATTAGCTCTTTACGTTTTTAGCAATTTTCATTTAGCCATGCGATATGAAGAAGTAAATTTTTTTTTTCTTTAAAAAAAAAAAAATCAGATGGCCATGGTGATCAGGAATGAGGTCCATTGGATGGGCGACCCTAACGCAATCCTTCTTGGTTACTCTCAGCTACGCTTGCCGAGGAAGTGAGAGGAAGAAGAGCCAAACGCTCGAAGACCACTAGCCTAGAAACTGCCAAAAGCTAATGAAAGACTCAGACAGGTACGCCAGGAAGAAGACACGAGCAGAATACGATACTCCTTGCGTTTTCGGTGCCCTAGAACTCCCAAACTACTTCCGCCGTAATTACGATCGAAATTTTATTTTGCCGTTTTCCTAAAATATAAAATCTTTTTTTATTAGTATTAACCATTAAGGTTGTTAACAATGTCTAATTACTAATTACTCAAGTTCCAAATTATAAATAAAAGGAAAGTGTGCACTTAAGCTGGTATGCTACTACTGCGCATAATCTTCCTTTTCAAGATTCAAACAACACTTAAAGATGCATCCTGCTTTTTCTATTACTATGTTTATATTTCAATTATCCTATACATTTTGTTTTTATTCTTTTCATTTTTAATAGTTACACCTGTTATATTATATTACTCTCTATTTTTTCAAATTTTTTCGCGCAATTTTTCTTACACTTATTTTACATATCCGTTCAGCCTTCGTAACTTTGGCATTGTTTGGTAACGAGCAAATGTTAAAATGAAATGCAAATGGAGATTCCATTTACATCCTATAATTGTTTTATTAATCACATTTTTTTTGTATTTTTACTCGTAAATTTTAATCATTTTTCTTTTCTTATCAATCATATATAACAAACTTAATCATTTTCTATCAATAAGACATTTCTCAAAATATTTTATTTTTCATTTCCCATCATCCCACGATTTTTTACCTTACTAAATGTGCCCTTTGCTTTTTAAAGAAATCGCGTTGTTTTTCCCGCTCATTCAACTGCAGGATAATGTTCTGTCCTTCTCTGCAGAATCGAGCAGCAAAGGGAAAAGGGGTCGCTTGGCCGGTTGGGCTTTAAAATGAATTTGTTCCTTTTTGCAATTTTTATTTACCTCATAACTGCCCATTTTGTAAAGGCACTGTTACTTTTAAACTTGGTTTGGAAACATGCTTCTATATGCACTTTAACGGGATTTTAATGCTAACCTAAACATAATGAGGCACACATAATGATGTGCTTAGATCACATCTCATCAAGTCTTGATGGTATATGAAAATTGTTCCTCTTTTAATTTTGAGAAGGAATTGAAAATCTAATTCATTTTAACAAAACAGCCCCTTAAATGACATTGCTTACTTCGTAGATTAACTAATGTTTGGTGGCCAATGGATCTCGGATGGGATCAGCGTGAAATGAAATCTCTTATTTTCCAAAAATATTTTATCTATTAAATAATAACGACTTATTTTTTCATTTTTAATATAAATTTTTTAATCCAATATATAATAACACTTTTTTCATTTCATATTGCATCCCATCGAAGTTCTAAATAGACTAGAAATAAACTTGATATTAGTAAAAAAAAAAAAACCATATTGACAACTTAAAAGTGGAAACATACCTAATTAGCTTAGTAACAAATACTTTAATACTGATATCTATTTAATGAGTTATATATTAGCTTTAATTGATTGTTAACGGGTTTGCGGGTTGAAGGATCATTAAGGGCCTGTTCCAAGCGATACAAGATTCTCGAATTGAATCTGTATCACTATTCCCAATGCAATTTTCCAATTTTTGAGACAGTTTTTTCAATTTTCGATATAACTTTATTTATTCCGAATACAACTTTACTCATTTCTAATATACATTATTATATTCTTATTTCAAATATAGATTCGATTTAAGAATCTTGTATGGTTTAGAACAAGTCCTAAATTAATTGCAAACTCAACTCATTATTATTTATTTAATTAAATTGACAAGATAAAACCAATTTATTTAAAAATCCTAACCCTAATCTATTTATGAATAGATTAAACAAACATGTCCATGAGTTGACCATATCTATTAATATCCCTAGTCACCATTGGACTTTAGTAGAAAAACCATAATAATGGTAGATGATACATTTTTTTTTTTTTGCAAAGAAAGTTTATGAGTAAGATTATTAAATCAAACGGTAAAACTTTAGAATGGAAAAATTATGAGGAGGCAAATGCAAATAGCATTTTGCTTAATTTGGGGGTTTGTTAGCTCTTTTTTCTACGCCGGGTGTGGCGCTTTAGATATTTCTAAATCCACCAACAACCGGATATTAAATATTAACTAAAAACGAATCCATCTTCGTGGGGCCCACCTGGATGCCGTTTCTAAAGGTTGATTATTTCTGCTGTCTGTCAAAACACCGTTCAAATATTTTTTGAATTGCAGAAGCCCATCGAAGATAGATAGAACTCTTCTGCCAGACGGTAAAATACGAGCTAGAATAAGGTCCATGTGATGTGACCGTCCATAAAACATGAATCATGATGCCTTGGTTGAATCTGGTTTTGTAAAATATCACAATTTGGGAATTTCCTAATATTCATCTGAATTCTAATCCAGCAAGACTGAAATCCAGGCTGCTAAAAGAAAACACTAGTCCCGTGGATTGGAAGAGCACTGAGGGAGGCATAAAGCTAATAGAAGAAGGGGTCAGAATTTTTTTTTTCTTTTTTTTGTTTTAAAAAAAAAACACAAACCCACTAAAGAAAAGGAGAAAAGGAGAACACCCAGTTGGATAACCCACACCCACTTTCATATTTCACCACAAGACCCAAGCTACAGAGCAGCAAGCTGCAATAAGGCTAACAAGGAGAAATTAAAGAGACAGATAAACAAGGGAACATCTAAGTATTTTGATTCTGTGGAGCATTAACGAGTGAGCAAGGAGTTGGATTGGTTAAGGCCGAGAGGCGAGCAGGCTGCCAAGTAGAAGGTGGTAACCTTGTTTTTCAGCTTCCTTAGCAGCAGTGTCTTCCCTCCTTTCCATTGAAAGATGGAAAGAATCCGCTTCTTCATGTGTCTCTCTCTTCCAGCAGCCGTCGTATTCCCCTCTGCTTCTTCTTCCTGGTCATCCGCCCTTTCATCGATGTCCTTATGCAAAGGGTAACTCCTCAGGAACGCCCTCCTGTTGTTGTAATCTTCGTACCTGAAGCTTCTCGCCCGAACTCCATCTTCTTCTTCCATTCCTTGCTAGAGACAATATCGCCCAAGAAAGATTGGACTGTGAGATAACACCACCCAAGCAACTGAGCAAGATTGAGAGAGAGAGAGAGAGAGAGAGAGAGAGCGAGCTGCTTCTGGAGGGAGAGAATTCTGGTGGGATTCACGACCATTTAAAATGTGACAAATGCTCGGTCGAGTAACACCTCCAAGCTTCGCACGTGAAATTAGGCACACGTCTGAATGATAGAAAAGAGCTTGAATATCTTGGGTTTCTTTATGAATATTATCACGATATTTAACTTTTTGACCCGTTAACTTAAATTTGCATAAAATGAATCGGAATTTGATATAAATTCGCTTGCACTTTCAAATTTACTTGATCACATTTCGTTTTTTGGAAAATAACAATAATAGCGCCTTTTTATTTTCTTAGGCACAAAAATGCATTCTCATCTCAAAAATTACTATAAATTTTTTTATTAAAATTATATGACTCCTATGGTTTTTATAGCTCATATTTAGCTAATATTTAATTTATATATGACTTTAAAAATAATGATGATGTGGGTAATGTTAGAATTGGATTTAAGAATAAAAAAAATAGATAAAATATCACAAATCTTATTCTACCAATCAAAAGAATATTGAAGTGTATTTGAGCAATTTTGGTCGAAATTTGAATCACTTTACGGAAATTTGACAAGTTAACTCCCAGTTCCTTCTTTTTTTAAAAAATACAATTAATTTTTTTAAATACAAGAAAAAAAATTTTTTGATTGGAGGATATTTTACATCATATCTCAATTCATATTACATTTAAACCCTAAGACAATTCTAGCAAGCTTACAATGGAAGATGACAATAAGCTTCCACATATCAAGTGGGGAAACCACTAACTCCCATCTCAGTATAAAGGGGGACCACATGCCCCCACCCCAACTTTGGTTCAGAATCCCGTGAGGGATTCGAACCACGCACCGGCTGGGAACGGAAATCCCATTTCGCAGCTGGTGACCAAAACAGGAAAATTGATTTCAAACTGCCAAAATTTTTTTATTCCAATTCGGTGCATTCTGGGAACTAGAAGGACATTCCGTCAGTCTCCCTTCAAAGAAGTTCAAAGCATTTGTATGAAGAAGTGAGAACATGAAAAGAGATCCACGCCACGTTTGGTAACATGTAAACTCATAAAAAATAATTTTCACTTTAATGCACACTTTTTAATATGATTGATTTTTTGATAAAAATATAATTGATTTTAATCACTTAACTATCATACTTTTTAATTATTGTCTCTCCCTTCTAATTATTCTACATATTTTTCTCATTATTTTAACTCTATTAGCTTAGTCATATAATATTACACGTTATTTACAAAAATGACTCCATAAGTTTACCTATTTGTAATTTTAACTTCAAGATTTTGCTATTTACCACTGATATTTTTATATTCCCGTTTTATCTTTCAACTGCAATCATTTTTTTACATGCGCTTAACATCCCTTAAGAAGGGGAAAAAGAGCAATGACAACAAATCAATGAAGTCCTTCAATTGCACTGATATCTTTTCTCAGTTTCGTTGATATTAATATAGATTTTGAATAAGAGCTATGCTCTTGTTACTTGTTAGCCCAGACAAATGCAACTGTTAGTAAGCCATATACCTTTTTTTGGCTTTTTTCATAAACTTATTAATTTAGGTATATTTAATCTATAAATTAAAATTTACCATTTTAAAAATATGTACATCTTTCTTAGATTTCAAACATATGAATAATTTAGTTATTTTCAACCGTCTAAAATGACTAAAATATCTCATGACTAAAAACCAAAAAAATTATATATATTTCCAAAAATGATAAAATTTAATTTATAGAGTATATACGCTTTAAGCTAATAGTTGCATTTATTAGCCGGCTGACAAGATCATATCTCTTTCTCAACCAAATACACCTTCTTCCAAAAACAATAAATCTGTATATGTCTATCTGAGATATCAAATAAAAAAGTGCTGGAATTGGCTTTTTGAAAATTAAACCAGAGGATTCAAAAATATAAAATATGATTTAGTGTGTGTTTAAGAATGGATAAAACTTTTGATGAAAAGTTGTAATGAGTAGAAGTTGTCAAATGATGTGTTATAATAAGAGTAATGATAAGGAAAAATAACCGTGCCGCATAATGGGCAGTTATGACTTATGAGGTAAATAAAAATTGCAAAAAGGAACATATTCATTTTAAAAGCCCAACCGGCCAAGCGACCCCTTTTCCCTTTGCTGCTCGATTCTGCAGAGAAGGATAGAACATTATCCTGCAGTTGAATGAGCGGGAAAAACAACGCGATTTCTTTAAAAAACAACTGCCGGGTGCATTGCAATAATTTTTATTTTTTATTTGTTTTTTTATATATATGTGGGGCTTCACTTATCTTCATTCTGATAAAGTTTGGCATTTTTTGAATTTATTATCTTCATTCTTATAAAGTTTGACATTTTTTGAATTTATTTAAAATTTTATTTTAGTTTTTAAAAATAAAAAATAGTTTTTAAAAATAAAAAATAGACATGGATTGGTTCCCTAATACATGAACCCATGCTCTTTTTATTTTTAGAAATTAAAAATATTAAATGAATTCAATTTTTGCTAAATTTCGCAAGGAGAAAAATATAGGTAAAATCCGCGTACGCATAAAAAGAAAAAAAATTAAAAATATATTTAGCGGTCAAACACGTTGTTGGCATGATGTACTCACATGGTATTTGGCCCCGTTTTTTGTTATTCATATTTACGTTTGAATACATTTATCATGTCAAAATATATTGTGAGCCTAATAATTTTAAGTTCTCTTATATCCATAATAATTGCACATAATTTCTAATATGCCTACAATATTTTATAAATTTCTTTTATACCTGTAACATTTAATCCTAAATTCCTTCCATACCCACGCCGTTAAAACCATTGGTATCTATCCCATTAAAAAAATGATTTTGCCCATTTAAATTTTTTCTAATTAAAATAAATCAACCTTATGACTTTCAAGTTATTTAATATCTTGCATTAATGATTTACTACCATCAATTGAGTCATATTAAGGTTAAATTATCTCAATTAAAAATTTTAAATGGACAAAATTATCTTTTTCAATAGAGTAGATAATGATGGTTTTAACAGCATGGGTACGAGAGACATTTAAAATAAAATGTTATGGGTATAAAAAGAATTTACGAAATATTGTGGGTATATTAGTAATTATGTGCAATTATTATAAGTATAAGAGAAATTATCATAATTTTATACGGTGCATCGTAGTTCAGATAACCTAAGGTGCATTATTTTTTATGTCTTAATTTTTTAATTTTTTATTTTTATGTACGCCCAAGTGCATTTAGATCATTTACGATAATAAAGTGCATTTAGATCATAGAAATTTATCCTGTGCTCCTTAGTGCACTTGGGCTCAACGCACCCAAGTGCATGTGTGTGTATATATATATATATATCAATTTTTACCAAATTTGAAGATTTTTAGATTTTTTTTAGATTTTTTAAAATCAATGGTATTTTTAATAATTTAAAAATACTAAATACCACTTATTTTAAAAAATTTGAAAAATATCTACAAATCTTTAAAAATGGTAAAAATTAATATATATGTTAAATACATTTAGATTAATAATTGTGGAAAAAATTTCAAAAAATATATATGAGTATTTGCACCTGGGTGCATCGAGCCTAAGTATACCCAAGTGCAGTGAATCATATTCTTTAGATAATATACCAAAATTTATCATTTTTGAAATCTTTTACATTTTTTATAAATTTTAAAAAATCAAAAACTTCTACATCCCTTTTCTTGTGTTAGATAGCTTAATATTTTTTATTTTTAAAAATTTGTAAAACCTATGAATTTTTTTTTTAAAATGATAAATTTTGATATACTAAATAAATGCACTTGGCCTTGTAAACATGAGAAGAAAATTAAAAAAATATTAAAATAAAAATCATGAATGTAAGATTGGGACTCGGGGCGGGCCATACTGGGTCAATGGCTGCTCAACTCTGGCCCTACTTTTTAAAAATTTAGTTTGACATTCACTTTTTTTAATAGGTTTCGGAACAAACTTCGAGTTAGTATCAGATCGGTTTTGGGATAACGGGTCGGGTCAAAAATAAGGGTAAAAAAGGATAACTTTAAGAATTTATATATGTATCAAACATAAGTATACATCTATAGTAAATTTAAATATTATATGCTTCAATATTTCACTAATTATTAAAAAATATATAATTAAGAAAACAAAATATTTGAAAGTATAATATAAATTTATTAAAATAGGTTAATATATAATTAAACATAAGGGTTATATATGTACAAGTTCTTTTTATTGATTCTTATATTATTTTATGAATAAATTGATTATTCTATTGTTGATTGAGTTGATTATAAAAAAGTGATAATTTTGAAAGAAAATAATAATAATATTTAAACATAGACTTATAATTTTTAATAAATTAATATATGCAAGGTGGGTTGGGACATGGTCGACCCACCCCGACACTATTTTTGAATTCTGGTCAAAATTTATGGCTCATCCCTATACCACGTAAAAAAATTATTGGTCTTACCTGGCCAAAAACGGGTCTGATCAAAACCAGGTCACGGGTCAATCGACCCAAATTCAAAAAATGAAATTTCTTTTAAAAGTACATTATTTATTATTATATTCATTAAAATTTTGATTAGGCTATGTCTAATTATTTGTACTTACATAATTTTATTATTAGTTGTCACTACGTGAATTCTAATATATGCTCTATTTTTTATTTTTAATTCATGTGCAGGCTCCACCTAAATATTTTATCATGGAAAATTTGGCAATTTTTAAAATTTATATTGTATTGGGTTTAATTTTTTAAAATAATTAAAATGGAAACGAATTCATGTGCCGATCCGCATGATGAAAATTTAAATCCATCATTAGTTAATAAAAAATTATCAACAGGAATTCTGATTGGAATTTCAACTCAATCCAATTTACAAATAGAATTACAGTTTAAATTTTAAAATAACATTAAAGTTTAAATTTTAACTATGGGATTAGAGTTCGTGTCAAGGGAAACTTGAGTTTAGGGTAAAGCCAATTTTGCACCATGAATGGAACAAACAAATAACATGGATTAAATAATATTTTCATTTAGGGTGTATTTGGGAATTGATAAAATTTCAGAATAAAATGTTTTTAGTATAAAAGTTTTTAAAATGAAAAAATGGTGTGATATGATTGCGATAATGATGAGAAGTAAAGAAAATAAAGTTGAAAGATATAGATTAGTGGTATGGGTAGTTATATACAAATGATTGAAAAATAAGTTAGTTATATAGAAAGCTAAAACGAAATAGTTAAAAAAACAGGTATAAAGAATGAAAAAATTTAGATTAAAAAAACTTTTTTGTGTCACCAAACATGCCCTTAATTTGAAATTGTACAAGAAAGACCACATTAGTCGAAGACAACAAATATTAGTGAGAAGAATGCAATTTTTTAGGGTTTTCATTTTCGGAGTGAATGGAATAATAGGAGTAATTTATAAATAGAATTTTTGTAAATATACTTACAAAGTTCAACCAATATTGTATTTATGTCCATAAGTTTGTAGATATTGCAAATATGCTCACAAAGTTTGTATGATATAACAAGTGTGTTCGTTCCGTTAGGATATCGTTAAATTTTTTATAAAATAACGATAATGTCATTTAAGCCAAGTGATAAACTTAACATTTTTCAAATATTATAACCATGTTTACTGTTTTATTATTTTACATATTTTTACATATATTATTATTTTAATTTTTTTGCAGATATGCTTATAATATTTGCAAAAAATATAAGTATATCACTCGGCTTAAAGTGCATTATCGTTATTTTACAAAAAAATTTAACGACGTTATAATGAAAGGGACATACTTGCAATTTCATATAAACTTTGTAAGCATATTCGCAATATCGATAAAGTCAGGAATACAGATGCCAAATTGGTTAAATGTTGTAGACATATGTAGAAGGGGAAAATCAGGTAAGCCAGAGAAGAAGAAGGTGATTGCTAATGATGATAGATAATTACTATGATTGGATGAGATGGAGAACATAGATTGTTTTGTTTCTGGATTGTCATCATGGGTATCTGCCATATATCCAATTAGCGTCAAACTATACATGGTTAATTTTAAAATTTTTAATTTTAAAATTATGGAAGTACACCTATAATTATAGTCAAACTATGCTTATATGTTTGCAACTTATATTATTTTAATAAGAGAAATGATCCAGTTAGCTTGGGCTAGGTTGTTACTTAGCTCACTTCAAAAAATCTATTTAATTTTTTGACTTTTATCCCCATAAAATTGTTAATATAAATATATTTAACATCTAAACTAAGTATTACCAATTTTGAATATATGTATATATTTTTGAAGATTTTTAAACGTGGGAGTATTTTAGTTGAAAATGGATAAAATTCCTTTTGAATTTAAATTTTTTTAAAAATATATATTAAAAAATGGAAACTTAGTTCATATATTAAATAAATTTAGATAAACAAGTATATGAAGACAAAAGTATAAAAAGTTTTGAAAATCTTTTTAAGGAGAGTAAAGTAAGCCATTACTTAGTCTTCTTAAGGAGATTATTTTTCTATAAATAATAGCAACTTATCAACATAAGCAGTTTTCATCACTGTTAGCCCCTAGGATATTTTTCCCAAGGACAGAAACTTCTAGAATTTTTTCGCAAATAACACAACAACCATGCTGAAAACACAATTATACAAAATTACAGATCCCTTTTCCAAACAACACATTACAATATTTTTCTAATTTTTAAAAAGAAATAATTTTGTTAGCTCAGTCTTACTTAGCCTACAGAAAAAACTTATCTAAAAATATATTTTTTTTACTTTTTTCTCCTAAAGTTATAGATGTCTTTAACATATAAACTAATTTTTATACCAATTTTGTATATATTTATATATTTTTATATTTTTAAACATAGGGATATTTTAGCCATTTTTAACTATTGAAAATAGCTAAAATACCTCTACATTTAGAAATCTTAAAAAATATATATGGATATCAAAAAATGGTAAAACTTAATATATATATATATATATATATATATATATATATAATTTACTTAATAAACAGGCGTATGGGGAAAAAGTATAAAAAATTCTTTTAAATGATTTTTTTGTACCGGGCTAACTAATATTCAGCCCCTGATTAACAGTATCATTTTTCTTTTTTTAGAAAAGATACGGTTCAACACTTTTAAAAGAATCATCGGTTACAGTATAATTGGCTTAAAATTGACACCATGTAATAATAAAATATAATCTAGTTCAATTATTTATTTTATTAGAATATTAATTTCCGAAAATTGGATATATGTATTGACCCATTTTCAATGATATAAAAGCATCATAATAAAATAGTTTAACGTAAATAAAATTGTTTTACCATGTGACTATCTAAGATATAAATTATACATGAATAAATAATTATAGAAAGTATTAATCGAATTAAATGAATATGAGGCCCATTTTAGCTGATCACATCGTAAAATAAGGTACCTTTTTTAATGAATAAGGTGCTTTTAAAAGCATAGGACTGTATCTCTTTTGAAAAATTCTCTTTTCTATTTTTGTAGTTTTACTTTTAGATCGGACCTAAAGAAAAAACAGAACTTACTAGTAAAAATAAGGTTCTGTGGAATTAATATTGTTAAAGTTAAAGAATAAATATTAGCTCTCCAAAAATTCTGGTAAAAATCAAAAGATTATAAATTAATTTACCTATACTCGGACAAGGATAAATTTTTGAAAATTATAGATACAAAAATGATAATGAAAAGAATAAATACTTCCAAAAGTGAATTCAATTAATGATAATAAAATAACTATGTTGCTAACATAGATATAGTCCGGTTGGCAAAAGTCTTGTCCTACGTCCTACAGGAAATATATGAAAATTGTAGGTAAATCGGGCTTAAATTGTAATAAAACATGAGTGATGTTATAAAAAGGAATTATTAAAAAAATAAAATAATTATGTTCTTTGTTTTTACCTAAATAGATGGATTTAAAGATGGAAATACAAATATGAACTATAGGTCAACACGTGGATGACTAGGGCTATTGTGTGCGTATGTAAGAGGTACAAAGATAGGTTTCTGTTCACATGAAAAATATATAGACAATTAAGAATGGAAGTTGATTAACTTAGGCCAGGCGGCCTTCCTCAAAAACATGTTTTTGGGTATTTTTTTTCAAGTTTTTTATTCCCAAACATGTTAAGCTATGTATATTGAATCTATAAACCAAGTTTTATTATTTTTGGATATTTTAAAGTATTTTTAAAAAGTTTTAAACATAGTGGCACTGTCGTAAGTAATTTCCAGAGGACGGAAATTACGACAATACCATTGCGTTTGAAAATCTTTAAAAATACTTAAAAATCTAAAAATGGTAAACTTGATTTATAGAATTAATACACCTAGCTTAATATGTTTGTAAAGAAAAACTAAAAAAAAAGTACTAAAAAATATGCTTGTTAGGCCGGCCTAAAAGGATTAACTCCCATTAAGAATAGGTTTTACTTTGAATCTTCAACTTCAAGCTTATCTTTTCATGAGGGCTTAGTTAATAGGATTAATATTGTGTAAGAGTGATTGAATGCACTCGGGTGCATTTCACCCATTTTTAAAATTTTTTTGAATTTTTTTTATACAATTGTTATTCTAGGTGTATTTAACATGTATATAAATTTTTACCGTTTTTGGAGACTTTTAGATATTTATTTTTAATTTTTTAAAATCAATGACATTTTCATAATTAATAAATTACGAAAATGCCACTGATTTTAAAAATCAAAAATAAATATCTAAAAGTCTCTAAAAATGGAAAAAATTGATACACATATTAAATATACCTAAAAACAGTGTAAAAAAAAATTTTCAAAAAAAAAATATAAAAAATGAGTTTTTACACCCCGGTGCAGGGAAGATGCACTTATCACAACCCAATATTGTGCGTGCATGTGCTGCCCTGACTTTGAGTTGGGAAAAGAGGAATAATCTCTACGTAATAAAAAATTAGATGGCTTACCTTAATGAAGATGTGAAATTCACCTGCCTATTATATTTAAAATAACTATTTAAAATATTTCGTTTAGTTAGGAACTTAAAATTCATCCAAATTAAAAATGTACATAACCCATCTAATAAAATGCGAAAAGTAAGCTTAATAAAATATTTAATTTGTATATGAATTTCAAAGTTGTTAATTAGGAGAATGAATTGATGATTTTATAAATCATTATAACATTGTAATGCATTTGTTGCCGTGATATAAATGTTTTTCATAATTTATACATAAGTATATATATATATATTTTTAAAGCAGTTACAGCCCACAATGTATTTAAGTTAAAATGGTATCTGCTACAGCCGGTAGGGCTGTGACCCACTGGTCATGGACGCTCCCTCCGTGGGAGTAAAAAATTTATCCCCAGATATTTACAAGTGTCTTTCTTGAGTGTGGGGTATTTACTGGATGTTTTTTAAAAATATGAGAGCTGTGAATGTTTCTCATTTATAATATCAATTGTCACAATGTATATAATACCAACAAAAAAAATAGCATCCGCTTTTATGACAAAACAAATGGTTTTAATGTGAAGACTTTAAAATTTGATTTTATTATTAAAGTCAATAAATCTAAGAAGTTTACAGGAAACGTCGGTGGGAAACTGGCAAACTGGTTATATAGTACCAATAAAAAAAATAGTATATGCTACTATGACAAAACAAATGGTTTTAACGTGAAGACTTTAAATTTTGATTTTATTATTAAAGTCGAATAAATCTAAGAAGTTTACAGGAAACCTTGGTGGGAAACTGGCAAACTGGTTTCTTTGAATGCCACCCATCAAGCCCACTTTCCTTTGAGTGAGACCCACTTATTGGTATTTTTTAAGCATTAATAAAGCTTAATGCTTAAAATATTACACTTTGGTGGAAAACTAGCAAAACTTGGATAAGTCTTTACACACACACTCTCTCCTAGGGGTGGGAATCGGGGCGGGTCAGGGTGTGCCCAACCCTGACCCTCATTTTCAAAAATCTTGTTTGACCCTTATTTTATACCGGGTCGGGACAAGGTCGGTTTGACCCTTACTTTTTTCTACAAGGTCTCGGGACAAAATTCGGGTTGGTATCGGGTCAACGGGTCGGGTAAAAAACTGCAGGTCAAGTAAGAAGTTTTTAAAAATTTATAAAACTATCAAGTATAAAGACAAATTTATATTAAATTTAACTACTATATGCTTGAATCTATTATTAATCAGTCAAAGTAAATATAAATAATTAAATAAAACATGAAAATTAGCATTGAACGAGGTTTTTCTTTTTAATGTAAAATATCAGAAAACGGGTCAGCAGGTAGGTCCGCCCTGACCCGCCTTGACCCGCCCCGCCACCCTGTAAAAAACCGAATTTTGCCCCGACCCGCCCCACCCCACCGGGTACACAATCTCGACCCGCCCCGGTATTAAACAGGGTCGGGGCGGGTCACGGGTCGACCTACCCCGATTCCCACCCCTACTCTCTCCGGCTAAAATACCCATATATTTAAAAATTAAAAATATTTAATTAACAATTTTATAAAAAAAAATTGAAAAAGAGAGCCTAGCTTCTGTGTCATCAGGATTCCATATAACACTCTCCATTTTTAAGATGAGATGATTGATACAAAATCAAATACATTTGTTATGTTTAACATCATTTGTTTGGTAAGAGAACCAAAATTTATCTAAATTAAGTATACGAATGTGTCATATTTGCTCAAAACAGTTATTCACGTGTAAATTAGTACAAATATTTAGATTCATTCACATCTATATCAGAATATAATAATATTTTCTAAATTTATTTATCCATATAGTAGTGATACTTTAGATAATTTAGATGTTAAAAATGTTACTTATAATTAATATTTAGTAGAAAATTATTTTATTATGTTGAGTTTGCATTTATTAATAGAGCCCATGTACAGTATATTCTAAATCAATGAAATGAATTTTAAGATATTGTAAATAATGCAAAATACTATAGACGAAGTGAATTTTCATTAACTATTAAGATATTACACCTGAAGAGCATTATACAGAAGACAAGATTCATAAAAATAGAGCCCAAACATATATGTTTTATAGCCTTGGATAACATTTGGTAGAGGAGGCTAATATCATCGTAACTCTTTTTTATTTTATATTATAATTCAATCCAATACAAGCACATTTTTTTTCCAAATTGTCGCTGAAAGATCAAGTATATAGCCAATACCGTATAGGTTGTTGTCTATTACACGTGTGTTCATTTAGCTTAAGTACACTAAGCCCAAGCTTGAATATCTTATATATATAGTTTTTATATTTTTCATATTTTTAGATATTTTATTTTGAATTTTAAAAATAAAAATAACATGAGAATACCTTTTTTTAAGTTCTAAAATTCAAAATAAAATATTAAAAATAATCAAAAACATGTAAAATTTATATATATGGGATGTTCATGCTTCCGCCCTTATAAATATATTAAAAAATAAAAATAAAAAATAAATTGTAAATTATTGTGGTTGCACTAAATCAATTCTCATAATGTATTTACGGGAGACATTTGCTCAAAAATAAGTATATTCACGTGTAAATTAGAAAAAATGCTTGTATCCATTCACATATATATTAAAATATAATAATGCTTTATAAAATCATTTATCTCCATAGAAATGATATTTAGATGGTTTAGATATTAAAAATATAATTTAAAAATAATATTTAATAGTAAATTATTTTATATATCGATTTTATACATTTGTAGATAGAGTTCATCCGGAGCGATATTAGATAAATGAAAGAGTTTCAAATATATTATAAGTGATGTTAAATACAATAGATGGTGTAAATTTTTTATCAATTATCAAAATATTCAAAATGAAAAGAGATTAGATAGAAGAGGAATTTTATAAAAGCATTTTGATTTATCTTTCATCTGTGATCTCTCATGTAACTATGAGACATCGTAGTATTATTTTTTTCGAAAAAAATTTTCTATGTGTTTTCAGAAGTTCGATCCTATTAGCCTAAGGTCTTGTAATGACTCATTTAGCACACGCTAATAAAATTATTTATTAATTTTTTTTGTTTTTCTTTCATAAACTTATTAATCTAGATGTATTTAATGTATAAATTAAGTATTTTACCATTTTTGAATATATATTTTAAAAATCTTAAACATAAGGATATTTTAGCCATTTTTAATGTTTTAAAATTACTAAATTAACTCTATGTTTGAAAATTTTAAAAATATATACACATCCCTTTATTTAATATTAAATACGCATAGACTAAAAATTTTATAGAAAAAAGCAAAAAAGAAATTATCTATTAAGTTTTTTGAAAATAAGATAAGCAAATCATTACTTAGCCAAGTTAAGGAGATCATACCTCCAGTTTTTATTTATTGTTTGTTTGTTACCAAAAGGCAAATACTTCAACAAAAAGAATAATGATTTTGTTAGCTTGGGTTAAATAAATGTCTTGCTTAATTCATCTCAAAAAACGTATTTATCTAAGTGTATTTAACATATAAATTAAGTTTTACCATTTTTGAATATTTGTATATATTTTTCAAAAATTTTAAATATATGGGTATTTTAAATACATGTATTTACATAGATATTTAAAAATTTCAAAACAAATATATACGCATATCCAAATATGGTAAAATTTGATTTTATATATTAAATATACTTATATAAACAAATGTACGAAGAAAAAAATAAACAAATATTTTGAATGAGTTAGCTGAGCATTTTTTTAAGAGTGTGTTGTAAAAGGTACAAGATTCTTGGATCGAATCTGTATATGAGATAAGAATGTAACGATGTGTACTGAGAATGAGTAAAGTTGTATTGAAAATTAAAAATTATATTGCTGATACACATCCAATCCAAAAATAATTTGGAACATATTAGCCCATTATCAGTCCAACTAAAATACACGGAAGGAGACTATCCGGTCGCCTGCAGTAGGCGACGATTCCTTTGGGTTTTCCATGTTTACTTTCGATCAAAGAGCGGAGAAGTCAACAACAGACTCGGCGTTCGCACAAACAAATCCAAATTCATTTTTCAATGATTCGCAGATATTTGGACGAGCGGGGCAGAAGAGCAATTGGGGATCATCTCTCTTCCTCGCAATTGATGTAAAAAAGGTCATAATTCCCCCTTTTCTCTGCTTTTCCTTTGTGATCCGCTTCTGGGTTTATATTCTAGCCCCTGAAAATCTGTCTAATTTTGGGTGTGCGTTTTTGGGTCTTGGGTAATTTCCCAAAAAGGTTCTAGCGATTTGGGCTGTGTTAGCCTTTAACAATGGCTTCTGCTTCTTCCTCTTCGGGTAGCAGAAACAACGTTGTCAATGATAGCGTAAATGGTAGTATCTTGAGCGATGATTTGCTCCTTAACATCCTTTTTCGATTGGGTGTAAAGTATCTCTTCCGATTGAAGTGTGTTTCAAGAGCATGGAACAGATCTCCATTTTTAAGATGTGATTATTGATACAAAATCAAATACATTTGTTGTGTTTAACATCATTTGTTTGGTAAGAGAACCAAATTTTATCTAAATTAAATATATGAATGTGTCATATTTTCTCAAAACAGTTATTCATGTGTAAATTAGTAAAAATATTTAAATTCATTCGCATCTATATTAAAATATAATAATACTTTCTAAATTCATTTATTCATATAGTAATGATACTTTAGATAGTTTAGATGTCAAAAATGCTACTTATAATTAATATTTAGTAGAAAATTTTTTTATTATGTTGAGTTTGCATGTATTAATAGAGCCCATATACAGTATATACTAAATAAATGAAATGAGTTTTAGGATATTGTAAATAATGCAAAATACTATAGACGAAGTGAATTTTCATTAACTATTAAGATATTACAACTGAAGAGTATTATATAAAAGACAAGATTCATAGAAATAGAGCCCAAACATATATGTTTTATAGCCTTGGATAACATTTGGTAGAGGAGGCTAATATCATCGTAACTCTTTTTTATTTTATATTATAATTCAATCCAATACAAGCACATTTTTTTTCCAAATTGTCGCTGAAAGTTCAAGCATATAGCCAATACCGTATAGGTTGTTGTCTGTTACACGTGTGTTCATTTAGCTTAAGTACACTAAGCCCAAGCTTGAATATCTTATATATATAGTTTTTATATTTTTCATATTTTTAGATATTTTATTTTGAATTTTAAAAATAAAAATAACATGAGAATACCTTTTTTCATGTTCTAAAATTCAAAATAAAATATTAAAAATAATCAAAAACATGTAAAAATTATATATATGGGACGTTCATGCTTCCGCCCTTATAAATATATAAAAAAATTAAAAATTAAAAATAAATTGTAAATTACTGTGGTTGCACTAAATCAGTTCTTATAATGTATTTACGGGAGACATTGCTCCTAAGATGAGAGATGCTTTTGCACAATCACTAACTACTTAATAAATTTATTTATTATTATAGTTATAATCCAATTATTTTTAATATTTTTGACACTATTAACTAGGTTATCTATTTTATCTTTCTGGTCCATTTCTATGTTAACGTGTTATATAGAAGTGATTATATATAATCCCTTCAAATTTTAAGTTTTTTTTATGCTTGAAGAAAATCTAGTTCATTCATTATATTTAACATAATTTGTTTATTTAAGAAATCAACTTTTATCCAAATCAAATATGTGCATGGGTCACATTTGCTCAAAAATAAGTATATTCACGTGTAAATTGGGAAAAATGTTTGCATCCATTCACATATATATTAAAATATAATAATACTTTATAAAATCATTTATCCACATAGGAATAATATTTAGATGGTTTAGATATTAAAAATATAATTTAAAAATAATATTTAATAGTAAATTATTTTATATATTGATTTTATACATTTATAGATAAAATTCATTCAGAGTGATAATAGACAAATAAAAGAATTTCAAATATATTACAAGTGATGCTAAATACAACAGATGGTGTAAATTTTCCATCAATTATCAAAATATTCAAAATGAAAAGAGATTACATCGAACAGGAATTTTATAAAAGCATTTTGATTTATCTTTCATCTCTGATCTCTCATTTAACTATCACACATCGTAGTATTATTTTTTTTGAAAAAAATTTTCTATGAATTTTTTCCTGTGTGTTTTCAGAAGTTCGATACTATTAGCCTAAGGTCTTGTAATGACTTATTTAGTACACGCTAATAAAATTACTTATTAATTTTTTTATTTTTCTTTCTTAAACTTATTAATCTAGATGTATTTAATGTGTAAATTAAATATTTTACCATTTTTGAATATATATTTTTTAAAAATCTTAAACATAAGGATATTTTAGCCATTTTTCATGGTTTAAAATTACTAAATTAACTCTATGTTTGAAAATTTTAAAAATATATACACATCTCTAAAAATGGAAAAAATTTATTTAATATTAAATACACATAGACTAATAAGTTTATGGAAAAAAGCAAAAAAGAAAATTTTCTATTAAGTTTTTTGAAAGTAAGATAAGCAAATCATTACTTAGCCAAGTTAAGGAGATCATACCTATGGTTTTTATTTATTGTTTGTTCGTTACTGAAAAGCAAATACTTCAATAAAAAGAATAATGATCCTGTTAGCTCGGGCTAAATAAATGCTTTGGTTAATTCACCTCCAAAAATTTATTTGTCTAAGTATATTTAATATATAAATTAAGTTTTACCATTTTTGGATATGTGTATATATTTTTAAAATTTTTTTAAATATATGAGTATTTTAAATACATGTATTCACATAGATATTTAAAAATCTCTGAGTATTTTAAATACATGTATTCACATAGATATTTAAAAATCTCAAAAGGAATATATACGCATATCTAAAAATGGTAAAATTTGATTTTATATATTACATATACTTAGATAAACAAATGTACGAAGAAAAAAGTAAAAAAATATTTTTAAATGAGTTTTTTAAGGTGGATGAAGTTGAGCATTTTCTTAGAGCGTGTTCTAAATAATTCGAGATTCTTAGATCGATTCTGAATAAAAAATGAGAATGTAATTATGTGTATTGAGAATGAGTAAAATTATATTGGAAATGAGTAAAGTTGTATTGAAAATTAAAAGTTATATTAAGAATGATGATACACATCAAATCTAAAAATTTTGTATAATTTGGAACATATTAGCCCATTATCACTCCAACGAAAATACACGGAAGAATCCCATTCAAGTGCTCGAGCACTTGAGCCTAAACAAATGTATTAGAGTTTTATATAAACAAATTTGATTTTATATATTATATATACTTAGATAAACAAATATACGAAGAAAAAAAGTAAAAAAATATTTTAAATGAGCTTTTTAAAGTGAATGAAGCTTAGCTTTTTCTCGGAGCATGTTCTAAATGATATGAAATTCTTGAATCGAATCTGTATATAAGATCTGTATTTGAGATGAGAATGTAATGATGTGTATTGAGAATGAGTAAAGTTGTATTGAAAATGAGTAAAATTCTATTGAAAATTAAAAAAAATTATATTAAAAATAAAAAAGTTACATCAAGAATGATGATACAGATCGAATCTAAAAATCTTGTATGTACTAAAACATATTAGCCCATTGTCACTCCAACGAAAATACACGGAAGAATCCCATTCGAATTATCCGGTCGCCTGCAGTAGGCGACGATTCCTTTGGTTTTTCCTTGTTTACTTCGATCAAAGAGCGGAGAAGTCAACAACAGACTCGGCGTTCGCACAAACAAATCCAAATTCATTTTTCAATGATTCGCAGATATTTGGACGAGCGGGGCAGAAGAGCAATTGGGGATCATCTCTCTTCCTCGCAATTGATGTAAAAAAGGTCATAATTCCCCCTTTTCTCTGCTTTTCCTTTGTGATCCGCTTCTGGGTTTATATTCTAGCCCCTGAAAATCTGTCTAATTTTGGGTGTGCGTTTTTGGGTCTTGGGTTCTAGCGATTTGGGCCGTGTTAGCCTTTTTCTGAACAATGGCTTCTGCTTCTTCCTCTTCGGGTAGCAGAAACAACGTTGTCAATGATAGCGTAAATGGTAGTATCTTGAGCGATGATTTGCTCCTTAACATCCTTTTTCGATTGGGTGTGAAGTATCTCTTCCGATTGAAGTGTGTTTCAAGAGCATGGAACAGATTGATTTCTGGTGCCTTTGCCCGAACCAAGCTCTCGGTGACCATGTCTGGGCTGTTCTTCCACACCTATGTTCACCCTTATGGAGTTCAAAGCAAGCCTAGATATGCTCCTTTCATGAGTGGGAAGGATGGTATGGACACCAACCTTGAATTCTTGCCTAATGAACTTCAATTGAGGATTCTCGACTGTTGCAACGGCTTGCTTCTGTGTAATTCTCATACCCATGATGAGTTGGAAGATGAAGAAGAAGGTGAAATGCAACACATCAAGTACTATGTATGCAACCCCGCGACAAAGAGATGGGCGGCGTTGCCTCTGCCACCCTTCAAAGAAGGATATTTGGAGAATGTTACTCTAATCTTCAATCCCCGCGAGTCTCCTCACTACAAAGTTGTTAGATTCTTGGACCAATTCGATCGGGACCCCAGGTGTTTGGAGCTTGATGTTTACTCTTCTGAGACAGGTGCATGGTTGCAATGCAATGTTGTTCATGGGCCTGAAATCCCTTCCCTGCGCAGTCAAATTCAGACTGCCTTCTTGGATGGCACTCTGTTTGCTCTTATATTCCCTTTCCATATGGCTGGGTTTGTTGTCGAGGAAGGAGGGAGTTGCCAGCTCATTCAGATGCCTGTTGCCACCGTTGAAGAAAGGCCAGTTGAACGGTTAGGGGTTTCTGAAGGCTGTCTCCATTATGCCTATCATGATGGGTCACAGATACGCATATGGATGAGAAGAACTGGTGATGACGCTGGTGAATGGGAACTGAGGCATACTACTACTGTTCAAGCTTTGATGCTGAATCCATTGTTCATAAAGGATGGTTATGACCCTGTCATTTGTCCCTTTTACCTGCCACGTTTTCCTTGTCGATTTGTCCCCTTGGCCTTCCATCCAGATGCTGGAATAGTTTTCCTCACAATACAAGGAAAAATCCTTGCATATCATTTGAAGAGCAAGAGATTGAAAGAAATCTGTGACATAAGCTACGAATGCGTTTATTTGCATTGGTTGTGGATCTATCCATTTGCACCCTGCCTTCTGGATTTCTTTGGTGGTGAAGCTCTCCCATAATATCCTTTGAATCCATTTACTAATTTGGTTATATTTTTGGTAGATTATCTGTTTCTGAATCCTCTTTCTTCCCTTTTGTATACATCAGGCCTACTTCTGTGTTTTCTTTCTGGTTTTTGCTTTGTTCTATCTAATGCAATTTGTATAGCTGCAACACCATCCCTGTATATATTTGATATTCGCTTGAAGAGAATTTCAATATCATTAGTTAGCTTGTATATGAATATTTCTTAGAGTGCTGTTGGTGGAGTTTTGCCAAGTTCATGGTTTAGTTCCAAAGTTTAACCTTACACTGAGTGTGTTTGGGAAGTGATACAATTTTTGATGAAAAATTTTTAACGTAAAAGTTTTTGAAATTGGAGAAAATAATATGATATGATAAAGGTAATGATGAAGAGTAAAAAAAAATAAAGTTAAAATAGATAAGTTAGACGTATGAGTCGTTATGTAAAAATGATTGAAAATTAGGATAGTTATATATGACGGAGTGAAAAAATAATTAAAAATTATGGTAGTTATGGAGAGTGAAAAGTTTTACTTTGAAATATTTTTGGTGGAAACAAATACCCCCTAAAGCAACAGTTCACAGTTACTATTATTGGTCCCTAATTTATGGCAAAACATAAGAGGGGAGGGGTGAATTGAGTTCTTGAAAATTTCTTTGGTAATTTAAGACTTAACCCTTGTGAGTTTAATCCCCTCGATAAAACGTGCGAAGAGATAGAATGAGAGGGCGCAAATATAATATAAAATGCAAATAATCAAACCACACAAAAGACAAGAATATATAGTGGATCGGCCAACCTTCCCTACTTCACTCTTCCGTGCACACACCCGTTGTATCTTGGGTTCCACTATTGGATATTCAATACAATTAAGAACACCCACTCTCTTCTAGATTCTAGCTTTATGGGGTATATACAATAATTACTTGTTTGTGAGACCAACTCCAACCAATGAGGTCTAATCCGTTGGTGAGACAAATTCAAATCAATCGATCAAAACCCGTTAGCGAAACAAACTCAAACTAACTCCCTGTTTTGCTTCTTCTTGAATTCGGTCTCCAACACCGATCCAAGGCAACAACACAAAATAAAATAGATAAAAGAAAATTTGTACTTTGCAATGTGTAATCAATCAGCTCCGGAAGCTCTCTTGTAAGTTCACTTGAAGTAGTAACACTTGAAGCTTCAATATTTGTTCAAATGATATCAACACACTTAAATATTAGAAGGCGTAAGCTCATCTTGTGTTTTTTTTCCCTCATGTTCATACTTCAATAATATTTATAGAGGAAAAGAAGATCTAGCCGTTGGAGTGGTCGTTGAGTGGTGGTTCGAGTGCGTTTAATGTTCCAACGTGCATATTTTCGACCATTATAGGGTGAAGTCGCAAGTGAAGTTGACTTAAGATGAGTGAAGTCAACTTGGGATAAGTGAAGTGGACTTAGGATGCGACTTCGCTTTGGTTAAAACTTGTTGTCCACTTGTTGTCTAAAATTTTGCCTTTGAAGTCGCAGGTGAAGTCAACTTAGGTTGAGACTTCACCCAAGTTACAAGTAAAGTTGACTTGGGTTGAGACTTTCCTTTGCTGTTTGTCCGAAGTTGCGGGCGAAGTCGACTTGGCTGTGGGATTTCACCCAAGTCGCAAGTGAAGTCGACTTAGGCTGAGACTTCACTTTGCTAAACTGCTATATATGAACTTGAGCTCTTGAAACTTAAATTATTTCACATTTTCATTTTCATACATATAATTTGAGACAAAATATCTGAGCACACTTACACAAATTCATTAGATCATTTTTAATAATATTTCAATTTGTTTGTTAATCATCAAAATCAAATTAATCTTTCTTAAAGTAAGCATATGATCAACAACTATTTGATGCACATGGATGGAACTGCTAGAATTGGCTAACTTTTGAGTCAGTCATGAAAGATCCAAGTCTCATCTGCAAGGCTGTTAGAATGGGCTGTTACTCCCGGATGCTGGACTGATGTAATATCACAGTTCAGCACCACGTTACAATTGCATTGTCAATCTGTTGGGATGAATGGAAGATAGCTTCCTTCCAAAAAAGTGTCTTTAGAAAAAGGAATTTAATAGATAGATACGCGAAAGAAACGGCAACTGAAACACGAGATGGAGGACAAGGAAGATTTTCCATTTATACTGATTTGAGGAAGGGCCGGCATTTGGTACATTAAAGACATAACTTTTCCTTCATTTATTGTATTTCCGAGCAGTAATCCGTTTATTATAAATAAAATCACGTAGGACTACACATTCCTGTCCATAATAGTGCCGGCTCGGCCAGGTAAGAGGACAAACAAGTAATGATCCCTAGCCTACCTCAAATTTCTGCCAGTATTGTCCAATACATTCGGAGTCTCTCATTGCTATGGATAAGACCAAAAGGGATCATGTGCTTTTTCGGGCTGGGAGGAAGCATTATGGCATATTAAAAGAATTTTATGTATCTTTCGTATGATCATAATCATTACAATGGTGACGCTAAATGCATGAAGGTAGATGCGGCAATGCAGCCTAAATAGAAGATAAATTGGTCAGATGGAATACTGCGTGATCTACATGAACTTTAGAGGCTAGTAGCCGCAAATCTAGCATGCAAGAAAATTCTGTTTATTCAAAGTTTAATCCAACCCAGCATGTTAGAATCAGGTTTGCTAGTTGTTCAAGTTAGGGTGGTTTGAGTAACAAGGATGATATATCTGTACCCAAAACCACCTGTCAAATGTATCGAAAACTCAGTACGCCCCTTTCTACAGCTGCCATTTGGGGCAGAAGGCGCATCCATCTCAACCTGTTTGTTTACATGCCACAGATAAGTTAGCAAGGGAAAGTACTTAAATAGCTTTGCATTATAATAAGAAGGAAAGAAATGAGAGAGAAGAAATGAGAGTACAAACACCATTGCAGGAATTCACTGTTAGTAGAATGTCCACCATCTTCAACTTGACATTATAATCCTTCCACTATATTTTAAAAAGCATACTACCATACAAGAAAAAGGGAAAATAGTGTCCGCTCAGATTCAAAATATCTTAAGGTTTCTAATCTCTCTATTTTTGCGAGACTAACGCCAAGCCTTCAACAAATGAAAAACACTATCCATTTGATTTAGTACCAAAAGCCAGGAGTTTCAGGTCCAGTGCTGACATTTAAATCAGATCACTCGCATATCTGCCTTGTATGCAAGTAAACAAGGGGAAATACATGAGGCAATCCAAAGGATCTAGTTTGCGTTGGTTTACAACAACCAGGAGCTGCAGGAGAAAAACTTGATCAAATAAAGTGAATGCAACCATCATCTCATCTAGTTATGTGCTGTTGGCTGCAAATGAGATAGAATCAAAATCTAACCCCACATCAAATATGTATATAAATCCCATCTGAAAATGGTCCAATTTTAGTATAACAAAATGGTTTAATTTAAATAGCAATTTTAAAGTTTTGTTTTAACATCTATATTGTCTAAAATATCATTCTCGTATGGATGAATAATTATATAAAACTATATTTTAATATATCAGTGGATGGATCAAAGTTTTTTTTTTTTTTTTGATTTACAGATGAATTGTATATATTTTAAAGCAAATGTAACGCATCCGAAACTCTGATCGGGATGATGCCGTGGTAAAATAAAAATGGTGGAATTTTAATTTTATAATCTATGTGGGCCCTATTTGCAACCGATTGAACCCTGGCATTTCCCGGTGCAACCGGTTACACCCTGGTTAAGGTGACGCTGGTTGCAAATGGCACTTCTATTGATGATTAAAAATACACTCTAACGTACGTATTATATTTAGAAATTATTTCGGTGGCACACCAAGTTCCAGTCAAATGAGATATGTGTATTAGCGTTATTTGAAAATAGGGCAAAATTAATGTAATAAAATAGATTAACTAAAATATCAATTTTAAAGTTGCATTCTTAACTATTTGAAATAAAATTATTGTATTCGGAAATGATTATAATAAAATAGTTTAATTTAAATATCAAGGGTGTGTTTAGGAGGTGATAAAACTTTTGATAAAATATTTTTTGTGTAAAAATTTTTGAAACGAGAGAAAATGATGTGATATAATAGGAGTAATGATGTAGAGTAAAAAAAATAAAGTTAAAATAGATACGTTAGATATATAGATAACTGTATAAAAATAATTAAAAAGTATGATAGTTATATAAGAAGAAATTAAAAAAATTAAAAATACAGTAATTATAAATAGTGAAAAATTTTAGATTGAAAAATTTTAATTTGAATGTGGGCATCATTTACATTGACACTCTAGTTAAGGTGTTGCTAACTACAAATGTTCCCCATATTAATGATAAAATTAAAATCCCCCTACCAGGCTACCACACAGATACAGAAAAAAAAAAAAAAAAAGCAAGCTAGGGTAGAAAGGATAAGTATCAAAACTAACTCATATGGTACCCAGGTGGGCAGGTAATACATATACATGTACATATATATATATAATAAATGCGACTATGCAATATGTTCACATTTTCTTATACAAACTATCATACTTTTCAATCATTTCTATACAATTACGGGTGTGTTTGGTGATGAAAAAAACTTTTGATGAAAAATTTTAGAAAATAAAAGTTGTCAAATGATATGATATGATAGGGGTAATAATGAGTAGTAAAGAGAATAAAGTTAAAATAGATAGATTAATTATGTAGATAGTTGTGTAAAAATAATTGAAAAGTAAAGTAGTTGTATAGGAAAATATGAAAAAATAATTAAAAAATATGATAGTTGTAGAGAGTGAAAAGTTTTAGAATGAAAAGTTTTAACTTGACATTTTTTGTCAATTGCCAAATACACCCTACATATACAACTATCCTATATATTTTAATTTTATTTTTTTTACTCCTCATCGTTACTCTTATTATATCATATTATATCAATTTATACTAAAAAAATTTCATCCAAAGTTTTACTAAAAAAAATAGATTGATAATAAACAGGGTTGACATCTTTCTCCTGACCTCCTTAGACGATGGGTGAGCTCCATGACGCGATCGCCAATGAGGAGGGATACAGGCAGTAGTCGCTCGTGAAAGGGAGAAAAGACGGCGAGGAAGATCGGGCAGCAAAGGCGGCAACGGAGGTGTTTGCAAAATTACAATAGCTTTAGTGCCCTATTAGTCTCAAACGGCTACCACGGGCGGTCGAAACCAGCAGTGCTAACGACCAATCGTAAAAGATCAATATTTTTTTTTCCTAAATACATTTAAACCATAATATGGTATCAAATAGGTATTAGACAATCACATACTTAAAAACATCGACCTTTCATTTCTCAACAACATCAAAGCCACATAAATATGCAATCCTCGACGTCACCACTTGGTTAGGTTGAGTAATTTGTCTCGTTTATCCCTTCTTCGAGAATACCTTCGGCCTAGTCATCCAATGTGGGTGGCATGTTAAAAAAAAAAAAAACTGTAGTCCTCGACATGAAATATCGATGAATATAAAGAAAGATGCTTCTCTGCAAAATGAGGTAACTAGTATAGGCCATAAGCCTCCTTGATCATCTCCTCGCAAAGCTAATTGGTGCATTTACTATGTCATACAAATTATAAATGTTTATGCCCTTAAATTGTAGAATCTAAATGTCGAACAGAAGACACATCCCATGTTAAACAACTCCAGCACCCAATTGTGAGTGAGCTGCCCTATGATTTAGTTTACCAAGCTACACAAGTTTTGTTTGGCAAGCAGTATGGTTGCCAAAGTCTGGTGTAGAACGCAATTTTGATCGATTACAGGAGGCTAGAAATTATTCATGATTTGGGGAAGCCAGCTTCCCCAATTCCTGATTAGAAGTTTGAAACTGTAAAAGTGGAAGTTTCTGAAATTCTGACTAAACAGGAAAAATTTAAATTCACAATTGTGGTTCCCCAAATCTTTCGTGCAAATGCCAGCCCAAATAGATTCCAATTCTAATAAGTTTTGCTCAAAATCGCTGTATATCCACTCATAAGCTATTGCTCCATGACATAAAAGAATAACTGAGGACCACTCAAACATATGAATGTCATGGGAGTTTCTATAAACATGCATCATGCACAAAAAGAATGAAGTCCTCTTCACAGTGTTAGTGTCTCTTTTTTAAAAGGCAAAGGAACTTCTCTTCCTTTTTCACTCTCTTTTTTCATTGCTAACTGTTTTCAGAATACCAAAGCTAAATCATCACCATCACCCATAGTAGAATGAAAAATGCCTACCAGATTATGAGTTGTTTCATTGAATACCAGAGAAATGCCGTTGATACATAAAATCAGTGGCTATGCTTCCTCATCACATGCAAGAATCTAAAATGGTCTCTTACGGATTTTAGGTCCAAAAATAACCTCCCAAACTGATTGGGAGAAGGGGCCTTTCTTGTCCATATACTCTCTAACAGCCTTCTCATCAATGACAAATCCCTTCTCCTTCAGTCTCCCAAAAGCACTTTGAACTTCTTCTACTCCCTTTGTTCTGCAAAAGCCATCAACCAAACCAACAAATGTTGCCACATTTGGTGAGTGCCCAGCCTCCAGCATCTCAACACAAAAATCGAGAGCATCCACCACCTTTGCCCCGCTGCAAAGCCCCTGAATCAAAATTCTGTAGCTGAAAGCATTTGGAGAGATCCCATTATTCTGCATTTTCCTAAAAATTCTCTTTGCATCATCAAACTTATAAGCCTTACAGAAGCCTTCAACAACAGCAGTGTAAATTACAACTTCTGGTATTCTACCCTTTTCCCGCATCAAACCAAAAAGCTTCATTGCTTCTTGGATCAACCCATCTTTGCAAAGGCCATCAAGCATTGCAACAGCATTCGGTATGAGACCCGTTTCCTTCATTTTCTTAAAAATTTCATCAGAGTCCTCTGGAGTCGAATCCAGAACTGTTGCTTCAGTCTCAGGGGCTCTGGTGGAAGAACTCTGCTGAGCTGTCTTCATCGGCCCACTGCCCTCAGCACCACCATCATGCTCGAATTCACCAGAGAACAGACTGTCATAGAGATCCCCTCTTCTTTCTCTTCTTTGGGATGGTGTATTTTCCACGGTTGTCTCTGTAATCCCATCTCCAACTCTATCACCAAATTTCGAATTTTGACTCAAAGGATCGTCAGATTGTCCACCACCTCTCCTCTCTCCTCTTAAGGGTCTTCTGGGCAGTTGAGTGGGGAAATCCTGGAAGCTCTTTTCCCCCTTCCCAGAATCATCAATCCCGCCAGTGCCGGGATCGAATTTTCGTGAGAAAAGATCGCCCGATCGGTTCTCTCTCCTCTCACCTCTCATGGGTCTGTTGGAGAACTGGGTGGTAGGATTTTGGTGGGTTCTCCCGATATCATTGTCGTCATCGTCGTCACGATCCAAACTTCTCGTGAAAACATCATCGGGGAATGACTGATGATCTGGTTTTTCACCTCTCAAGGGTCTGTTAGGGATTGTGCTGAAATGCGTGGCCAAGGAAAGAGGGAGAAAACGATGGGAAGCATGGGTGGAAGTGGAAGTGGAAGAAGGAAGGAGACTCGAAAATTGAGGAGAATGAAAGAGGAATTCCAAGAAAGAAGATAACGAGATCCTACTCACCTTCGATTGCATATCTCCTGGTATCTTTCTCCCCTGCTTTTCGTCTCAGAGAGCAGAGCACAGCAGCGCTTAGGGTTTTGGCGGAAACCGTTCGGCGTTCAATGCTCCGCCTGTCTTTATGTGGCTTTTGCCAGAATGAGCACTGCACTCTGCTTATTTGTAAATTACATCCTAACTTCGAGTATTTTCAGAACAAACCATCTCAGTTTAAAGTATTCTAAAATCGGGAATGATTACATGAACTTCTCTTCTATGTAACCATTTTTATTTTAAATATTTTGATAATTGATAGAAAATCTACTTTATTTCTTATATTTAACATCATTTATAATATTTTGGAAACTATTTATTTGTCTAATATCATTGTCTATGGGCTTTATTTATAAATGTTTAAAATCGGTATAATAAAATAATTTAATATTAAATATCAAATTTAAAGTTATATTTTTAACATCTAAAACATCTAAAATATCATTTATATATAGATAAATAATAATATAAAGTATTATTAAATTCTAATATATATGATAACGGATCTTAGCAATTTTCATAATTTATACATAAATATATCTATTTTTGAGCAAATGTGACACGTGAACATATTTGGTTTGGATGAAACTAGTCTCCTAAATAAACAAATTTAAATACAATAAATGAATATAACTTTCCATCAAAGGTGCGTTTAAAAAGTGATAAAATTTTCAGATGAAAAGTTTTTCAAATTAAGGAACATGATGTAATATGATAGGAGTAATGCCGAGAAGTAAAGAGAATAAAATAAAAAATATATAGGTTAGTTGTATGAGTAATTTTGTAGAAATGATTAAAAATATAACAACTATATAGAAGTGTGTGAAAATAATTAAAAAAATAGGATATTTGTGAATGATAAAAAGTTTTATATTGAAAAGTTTTTATGTTAAATAAATATACCTTTTAGGGTGTGTTTGGATAAACATAAAAACTTTTCAATATCCACAATCGCCCTATATTTAATTATTTTTTTCACATCTTCTCATATAACTACTCTAATTTTCAATTATTTCTATACAATTATTCTCTTTATTACTCATCGTTACTTCTGTTATATATGGTATTATTTTCTTCAAATTTAAATTCTAAAGTACTCATATTTTTAATAAAAAAAATTTATAAATTTCAAAGTAAAACTTAATAAATATGTTAAATATACTTAGATTAATAATTTTATAACAAATTATAAAAAAATATGAAAAATAAAAAATAATTTTTGCACCTGGGTGCAATGAAGCTTAATGCATCCGGGTGCATTAAATAAAAATCAAGTTTTATCACTTTGTAAACATACCCTTAATTTAAAAAGCATGGTATACGTGCGAATGATCCCCTTGGGTTGGCCGCCTGTAGCTTGCACTTTTGTGGCGTTTTTTTTTTTTTTTTTTTTTTTTATACAAGTAACATGTGAACTGAAATCATATCTATTTTATTTATTTTCAAAATTCAAAATAAAATATCATAAAATTTTCAAATTTCATAAGACAAAAAGATAAAAAAATTTTTGCAAAAATGGGCATAGATTCATGTTCATACGTATAAAAAATTTCAAAAATAAAAATAAGTTCTTTGGCTAGCCGCACATAATTCCCCCTATATATGCTCTCTTCATGTACATTCGTGCTGGGGGCTTTGTTTTGGAAATAACTATTTCATTCCAGTTGTATTTTCATCCATGATGAAAATGGGCATAAAATGTCATTGTTTTTGGCCAATTGAAATGATGGATTAGCATGTCATAGTGCATACAATACCTATTAAAAAAAAGAAATGATGGGTTAGATTAATGATCTAAATCATTATTTGTGTGTAAGTTTTATATCAAAGGTTTGTATGGATCTTGAAAAAAAAGTAATGTTTCAATGCATTTGGTGCAAAAGTTATTTTTTAAATTTTTCGAAAATTTGCAAAACTATTAATCTATGTGTATTTAGGGTGTGTTTGTTTGGGGCTAAAATATGTCAACTAAAACTTTTCAACCCAAAACTTTTTACTCTCCATAACTATTCTATTTTTTAATTATTTTTTCACATTTTTTTATACAAACTACCCAACTTTTCAATCATTTCTACACAACTACCCATACAACTAACCTATCTATTTTAACTTTATTCTTTTTACTTCTCATCATTACCCCTATTATATCACATCATTTTCTATCAATTTGACAACTTCTACCCCCAAAACTTTTCATCAAAAGTTTTACCTCTAACCAAACACACCCTTAGTTTATAAATCAAGTTTTACTATATTTGAAGATGTATATTTAATTTTAATTTTTAAAAATAGGGTTTTTTTAAATTAAAAAAATATTTACACATTTTCAAAAATGTTAAAACCGGGATTAATAATTTTTTTTAAAATTTTTGCACCCGAATGTATTAAAATTTTAATTCATCCAGCTGCATTAAAAAAGGACTCCTTAAAAGATGTACATTGATCGAGATTGTGCTTGGTAATCACAAAAAGAAAAGTGGAAAAAAATTTTGGAAATGTAAAAGAGTGACCTGATATGAGTTAACTAAGAATAAAAATAAAATATATAGTATAATCATATAAAATGTAAAAAATGATTATAATATTAAAAGTAATAATAGAAAATTTTGAGTAGTTAATGCATAAAATCATATCAAATGCAAGTTGTCAAAACTAGATCGAGTTTTTGATCGACCGTCCATGGATTCCTAACTAAATTGGTCGGTTGAATTTTGAATACATAACCAATCCCGGGACTAGTTGAATTAGGCCAATCCCATCTGGTTTTGAAAATGTTGATCAAAAGTGTTTTGAAAGGAGGTGGAAATATATAAGTGTTATATATATATATATATATATATATATTAAATGCCAAAAAAACCCTAAAATGAAAATGGTTAATATTAATCATAAAATCGAAAAAGTGGCAACAACACAACCAATAATAAAAAAAATTTACATTTTAGTCTCTCTAATTATGAGTATTTGTTTTCTAACTTTCTAATATATTTACTTTTTAAACTCCACAAGTTCACCCTCTTACATTTTAAACTTTATTGTGAAATACCAAATTAATGGTTGTTACTTATAAATGAAAAGTTTAAAATATTTTTATAACTAAGATGAATTGATTTATGTTGACTTGTTGACTCGTGTTCATAAATTGACTCATATATGGGGATGAGGTAATTTTATATGACCTAGTTGAGTCAATTCATAAACACGAGCCGATTAAACTTACGAATAATCTTGACAGCTACTGACAGATTTTTTGTTTGTTTGATGGCTAACATTAATGGTAGAATTTAAAATATAAATGAAGTAAATTTATATAGTTTAAAAAGCAAATATGCAAAATTTATAAATTAAAAGACAAATATATATAGTTAAAGGAACTAAAATGCGAATAATCTACCAATAACAATAATAGTGCTGCCATCACTACTACCATCAACAACAAAGCAACAATAACAATGATAATAATAATGATAATCATCATCATAATTATAAGAGGTAAAATAAATGAATGTCCCATCACATCTGCATCCTCTTTTGATATTAACCAATCAAAGATGCCTAAAAATTCCAAGAAAATTAACCATTTTCCACAGAGTGATTATCTAGTAAATAAACAATAAAAGCAGAGCAAAGGTATTGAGTAAATGAAATTTTGTTGTCGAATCCAGTACCTTGATTCCAAATTATTGTCAAGTTTTCTACCTCGTTAGCTAGCTGATCATGAAAGATCAAGATTATTAATATACGATTGAAAAAACCAATGAAGCACAGATCTCCAGGACATGTATAATAGCCTGCACGCAACCGATGACGAATTCAGCATGCCATTCAATTTTGCCGAATGATCATTACCGACCGGTCTGACGGTCAAAAAATATATTTTTTTGTTTTTTTTGAAAAATATTTTTATAAACATATTAATCTAGTTATATTTAATCTATAAAACAAATTTTACCATTTTTGGATATGTATATATATTTATTTTGAATTTTTAAATACAGGGGTATATTTATTTAAATCTAGTTATATTTAATCTATAAATTTAGTTATATTTAAAACACATTTTAAATACTCCTGTATTTAAAAATTCAAAATAAATAGATATATATATATCCAAAAATGATAAAACTTGATTTATAGATTAAATATAACTAGATTAACATGTTTATAAAAATATTTTTCAAAAAAAAAAACAAAAAAAAAATATTTTTTGACCGGGAAAGGATCAGTGCTCGTTCATTTTCCCTTGCGCAAATACAACATATGGAAATTCCTCTAATCTAGCTGAGCATCAGTTAATATCACTAGCTAGAATTCTAATCAAGAATCTTTATTAATTAGCTAGGCATTAATTCTGGGGGAGAGTCCGGTCTTGAGAACTCTCGTAAAATCTTCTCGGACAGCCATTTGAGTTGCAGCAGCAGCAGCAGCGGACCGACTTTCGGGAGGGGGCCTGTAGCTTAGCCCAGACGAGGCGCTTGACACGAAGCAGAGGCTTGAGGAGACTATGCTGCTGCTGCTTTTTCCACGAAGAAGAAATGGCTAAGCGGCGCCTGGCCCGGGAAAAACATCGCTTTATCTTCTTCATCAGGCCTGGCTTTTGATTGCTAAACTTGTAGCTACGAAGAAACACCCGCCGCTTCTCAACGTTGTCAGTGCTAATCTCTTCATCTGAGGAGGAGGAGGACAATTCAGGCCCTAGGAAAGCCTTCGAAATTTCGTCTCCATTAACATGACTCGCCATAATTAATTATAATGGAGAGAAAGAGAGGAATTGAAGCACAGATACATGGATTATTTTCTAGGCAGACAAGGAAGAGATGTTTACGTATATATAGCTTGATTTGTTGGGAAAATGAAGGAGAGATCATAGATTTGATTGGCGGAGTGAATTAGGTGTAATGGGCTGGCTTTCGCCTAATCACGATATATAATCACATCTAGCTAGGTTGGATCCATGAGGAATCCGCATGCATCAGTGTATTTACCCAAATGGGTTTGTTTTTAATCTTTACCAATCTCTCGAAACCTAATTTTACACATTGGAATGTGTATTATATTTTTTTTTCATATTTTTACGGGTAAAAAATGAAGGGTGATCCCTTGCGTACTGCCGCCCGGGACATCTTAAAAATATTTTTTTTATAAACATATAAAATTAGGCGTATTTAACCTATAAACTAAATTTTATTATCTTTGTATACTTTCAAGTATTTTTATTTTTAAACACAGTGACATTTTCATAATTTTTAACTCAAAAATTACAAAAAATGCCACTATATTTAAAAATAAAAAATATTTAAAAGCATACAAAAATAGTAAAATTTCATTTATAAATTAAATACATCTAGATCTATATGTTTATAAAAAAATAAAAAATAGGTTCCACGAGTGGTAAAAAAATTGAATTGTTTTCTTTACATTTATCTTTTTTGAAAATTCTTTTTTTCACCTCTTTTTCTCAAATTGACTAGATATTCATTCTACTTGTCTTTAACTCCGATTAATTCAATAAATAAATAAATAATATTATTAATCTTAGATTTTTTTTGAATTCTAAGTATAATTAAATTGATGACAGAAATTAAAGGGGTAGGTTGACCATATAGAAGACTTTGGATATATAGAGACATGCAAAGTGACTTTTATGTTTAGGCGAAGAGATTTTTAATTACTTGATGGATCGGCAATGAAGTACGAAAATGAAAGGTCCAAATGAAATCCCAAATTTACCCGGCATCTCCCGGAATCAACTCCCTTTGATCTCTTGCAAAGTTACCTCTACCTTTCTTACCGAAAAAGGAAGATCTTAGACTATATTTTATACCCGAGCTAATCGCCTATTGACTAATTTCCAATCCAATCCAAGATTACATGTATATCTTTCTTGACTTCCACAAAACTGATTTTAACACCACTAATTCTACACGTTTGAGGCCAATCCACAGACTATTTGATTGGTTCCACAAATATCCGGATTCCATAAATTGATATTATTTATAATTTTTAATTAACGGTGTAATTATTGACATATATCCTTGCTCACTATGTATTCCTTTTTTTTCCCTAATTAAAATATTTCAATAAAGATAAAAATGCGCCATTATGCTTAGAGTCAATGAAATGTTTAGCTAAGATACTGAAGATTGAAATTCAATAAAAATTCCAGAAGATATCATTAAAAAAATACATTTCAATAATCCCTAAGTTCGTATTGATGGTGGGAAAATGGCAAGGTTTTTTTTGGGTAATACACACGTCAGGATGGTCGAAGGTTTAGCACGGTCAGGAGTGGAGAGATAAGGAAAAGAGGGGAACTGGGTAAAATTGCTCACCTTAGGATAAGGCTTCCGTATCTTCCCATTCAAAACCTCCCCTACCCCCTCTTCAACAACGGTCCCCAACACTTCCATCTGTTTTCTGAGGTCAGTGCTTTCTCCCTCATGAATCGTGTTGATTTCCATCTTCTCTTTAGAATTCAATGAGCCCAAATAAGTTCGAAACCTGTTCAGGTTGTTGCGTATGATTCTTTTTGGTTCTAAAGAGTAAAAGAAAGACCCAATTGGGTTCGTTGGCGAAGTGGGTTTTCTTTCTTCCCTCCGACGTCGTAAATGAAGCCAGTCAGCTTCCACAGCTTGTCCAACTTTCGTCAAGTATAAACCTCTTCTTGGGAAAAATGGTCTATCTCTGTTGTGGATTTCTATAATGCTTACTTGGTATTTCGGCTGTCTGGATGCTGTTATTCTGTCGTATTTGGAATTCAGCATTTTAAAGTGAAATGTCATGTGAGGCCTTCAATTCAGTTATGAGAATTTGATGTTAATTTTGATACTCGGATTTTGGAAGGTTGCTACAGAATATCAAACTGGTTGCTTGTCTTTTTCCAACTTAAGTCTTGAAATACAGCTTCCAGCTAAAGCTTACAAATCTCATTTCTATACTGAATTTCAAATGGAACAAATTTCAAGTTCACCTTGTCTTAAGTTTACATAACATATGTGGTGTCCTTAATAAATTTGCAATCCCCATTTCTTCATTTTTTGTAACTCCATTAGCTGTTCTCACTACATATACTATTCGAATCTTGTCTCATGTTCATCTCATTTATTCATCAAAGAAAATTACTTACAAGATTGCTACTGGAAGGGCAGAAGAAGATTGATTTCCCAACATGGTTAATCTTGGTCAGAACAGTTGGATGAATTTTTTGCCCTTTTTCTTTTGGTGGGTCATATATTTGGATGGTGGAAATGCTTTTAGCCACTAAATATTGATAATGTTAAGCTGGCATCCATATGGACAGTTGATAATGCCTTTGTGCAATGAGAACATTTATCAATCTCATAGTGATGGTTAACTTGATGTTTGATCTGACTTTGTGCGAACTTTCTGCCTCAGGACATGGATGCCAATGGCTCCCATGTTGGTGTCATTGGGTTCTTTAGAGAGAAAGGTTTTGATGATGAAACCATCCATGCAATGCTCAAGAAGTGTAAGCACTTGGGGGATGCAGACAGGGAGAGAGCCCGTGAGAATTGGGCTTACTTGAATAGTATAGGAATCAAAGAGAGGAAGCTTCCATATGTGGTTTCCAAATGCCCCAAAATCCTAATCCTTGCGCTGAATGAGAAGCTCATGCCTATGGTTCAATGCCTTTCAACCTTAGCAGAAAAACCAAGTGAAGTAGCGCTGGCAATAATCAAATTTCCTAATGTACTCTTCCACAGCATAGAGGAGAAGCTATGCCCACTTCTTGCCTTTTTCCAGGCTCTGGGGATTCAAGAAAAGCAAGCTGGCAAGTTGTTGCTATTCAACCCTAGGCTTATCAGTTATAGCATTGAATCAAAACTTGCCCGCATTGTAGATTTCTTTGCACGTCTTGACCTGAGCAAAGATGGAATAATTGGCAAGATTCTTTTGAAGAACCCATTTATCATGGGCTACAGTGTTGAGAAGAGGCTGCAACCTACAACTGAATTTCTAAAATTTGTAGGTCTAACTGAGATAGACTTGCAAAGGGTAGCAATGAATTTCTCTGAGGTTTTGTGCAGAGATGTTGACAAGATTCTAAGACCTAACTGGGTCTTTCTTCAGAGAAGTGGTTTCAGCAATGGACAAATAGCTGTTTTGGTGGCTGGATATCCTCCTATTCTGATCAAAAGCATCAAGAATTCACTCGAGCCAAGGATCAGGTTTTTGACAGAGGTGATGGGAAGAAGAACAGAAGAAGCCACAGAGTATCCAGATTTTTTTCGCCATGGCCTGAAGAAGAGATTGGAGTTCAGACATAGGCTTCTTTCTCAGAGGAACATACATTGTAGCTTGAGTGAAATGCTTGAGTGTAATCATAAGAAGTTCGTTCTCAAGTTTGGCTTGATAGAAAGCCTTGGCTGATTGTGTTGAGTTAAGACCATTTTTTTCCCTAATCTTTTGTGTTTCCATTCTCTCATATTCCTAATGCTGTTGAGTTAGCTGTTGATGAGATCTTTGTTGTATCTTTCAGGGAGGGGTAATGATCAATAACATTTTACTTCTCACTTGGCACTCTCATGCATGCTAATCAGTAGACCATTCGTTTCTGCATCTCGTCTTTTTACAAACAAAGCACAAGTGAAATATCCAGCCATGCTTGAAATAACTAAGAACTCACTCACTCTGTGCATGTGGAGCGCTAAAATCATCACCATATCAAAGTCTTCTTTGATAGTCTGTAAAAAGGACTCTTCTTCATGCGGCATCTCTGATGGAGATCCAAAATAAGCTGCCAATAATACAATTTATTCTCAACAAGCAAAGTGGAGGCAATAGAAGGTGGAATCCCTAACATACAGAAAATGAACATGTGCATTCCTGGTCTCCTTGGAGGCAATAGAAATAGCTGGTCCATTTATTAGATGGAAATTGTGATGGAGAACACACGGGATGTGGGACTAGCCCGTGTGCTCTGCCGGTTCCTGGAATTTTCATCTCTGCGGTAGCCTGAAACATTTGTTTGATTTTCCTTCTCTAATGCTAACAAATCTCATTAGGTTTGTACTAATCTCTAGTTTTGCAGTTGCCCCCACTCACTTACATCTAGATCTGCCCATGAATAGAAATGCCCTTCTGATATCCTAAGTGCATACCTTAGATCATCCCTCAAAATATTGATGTAAACCTAACCAAGCTTTTTTACCCTTTTAGGGTTTGGATAAAATTATTAGAATGGTGTTTTGGTACATTCATGTTGTGCTAGGGCTTCACTTAGCAACGCTGCAAAGGTCTAATGTTTACAAATTTCTTTAACTTGAGGTCGTTAGGGTAGATATGAACTTACAAGTGTAAAAACCCTGATTAATGTTAATGTTGTTGTTGTTGTTGTTTTTAATAATATGTTCTGATATTAAATAATATGTTCTTAAATTACTAAAATGCCATTGATTTTTAAAAATCCAAAAAATATTTAAAATTTGATATACATGTTAAATAGATTAGCAGTTTCATAAAAAAAAATTTCAAAATAAATTAAAAAAAAAAGATGTATGCACCTAGAAGCATTGAGGCTCAATGCTCCCGGGAGCATACAACCGGGCTCTATTATTTTTACACAACTTTATACCATAAACATCCCTGCCCTAATACCTTATACACTACTTACGGTGGTCATTTGGTCATTGGGTGATGACTTTTCATAGGTATTATTGGTTTCACAGTGCATGGCCCACCAAGGATGATTTATCAGAGCTTTGAAAGGACAAAACTAGGTGTGGTGATCCAAAGTCATAGAAAATATCATGGGCAAAAGAAACATTGACCATGTGATTTTGGCGTGGCTGTGATGGAGGTCTTCGCGTCAAACGATTCAAACCTAACAGTCAACCTCACTTCCCGTTCCTCACTCCCCACCCCAGCAAAATCCCAACCTTACCGTCCACGCCCGCCAACACATGAACTTACCATGCCCGCCAGAAATTGCATGTATGGTGCTAAAAATTCTTTATGAAGATTTTTAATTCGAAGGTCAATTATTACCACGTCGGTAAACCACGGATTGATTCAAAATCAAAATTTCTGTAATATCTAAATTCATTGCCATCTGCCCATGGTGCGAGAGTTGAAAACTATTTCCATTATGTAGATTTTAATAAATTAAGATATTTATTGGGCTTTTAATTTCTTTCATAAAAATGGCCACTTACGTTAATATTTTTTAATATAGGTACGTTTTCTACACATAAAATACGCTCAAATTATCAACAGAGGCCGCATAAAAATGGTCACATAAAATGCATTTTCTTGAATAAGACTAGCTTCGCCTCCATTCATTTTGAGAATTTCCTATAATTTCAATGCCAGTAGTCCTCCAAACTTGGACCACTCATGTCCCAATCAATTAAATAAAAATCAGCCAAGAAGGTGATGGAGAAATATTAATTAGGTGGAAAGGACAAAAAAGGACATTCAGCTTTCCATCCATCTTTAATCAATGAAGACGTCAAAGTGGAAATATTATTATTATTTTTTTTCTTTTTTAGTCTTCATTCTCAGCAGAGAGGGATGCCCTACTTACCATTGGGAGCAGGCCGCACTTCCCGAAATTCTTCATCAATCACCCCACAGTTGTAAGCTTAGAGCCTTTTAATTTTTTTAAAAAACAACTCATCACATTAATGAAACATTCAAGCCAACCACCATTTTTTTGTGCTTTTGACTGATCGGCTATTCGTACATTAACAAGCACATGACAACATCATCATATATATATGCATTTAAGATGCATCCTTCAAAATATTGAGTTGTTTCAAGCATAAAGATCAAACACCCCTTTTCCTTCTCAGTATTTGAAGATCCGTTATTTTCTGCCTGTTTCTTCAGCCATGGATAATGCTCCTCTTGTAAGGTTGCCAGAAGGCTATGAGGACGAAGACGATTACACATCTCAACCCAAGTCCTTAGTCACCAAAGCATGTCAAGAATCCAAGAGGCTTTGGTATCTTGCCGGGCCTTCGATTCTCATTGCAGTCTTCCAATTCTCTCTCTTCGCTGTTACACAGACAGTTTCAGGTCATCTTGGGGCGATCCAACTTGCTGCAGTGGCAATGGGGAATCTTGTCATTTCTGGAATTGGATATGGATTTCTGGTGATTACATCAACACCTGCCATCTTTTTAAAATAATGATTCATTTGCATTTGGCCATTTGAACAAGTTAGAAATTGAGCACTCCACCATAAAGAAATGCTGCTAGATCAGGTGGTAGCAAGTAGACCACAGTAACAGAATACCCAACTAACTGCTTTGATGTTTCTTCATTTTCTTTCTGTTCTAGATGGGGATGGGAAGTGCATTGGAGACACTGTGTGGCCAAGCCTTCGGAGCAGGCCAACTTCACATGCTGGGCATCTACTTGCAACGTTCATGGATCATACTCACTGTTACAGCTGCCATAATTAGTCCAGTGTTCGTCTTTGCTGGTCCCATCCTAAAGCTCTTGGGGCAGACTGCTCAAGTATCTGAGGTAGCTGGGAAGTTCTCAATATGGATAATCCCCCAGCTCTTTGCATATGGCTTCAACTTCCCCATCCAGAAGTTCCTCCAGTCGCAGAGCAAGGTCATGGCTATGGCTTGGATGTCTGGTGCTTGCCTGGCTGTCCACATCCTGATTAGCTGGCTATGCATCTTGAAGCTTGGGTGGGGATTGGTTGGTGCCGCTATCACGTTGAATTTCTCTTGGTGGCTCCTGGTATTTGTGCAGCTTGCATACATCTTGCTTGGGTCGTGCCCTGGTGCATGGACTGGTTTCTCATGGCTCGCTGTTAAGGACTTGGGTGGCTTTGTGAAGCTATCAATGGCTTCAGCTATCATGTTATGGTCAGTTGCATTTGCATTTTTACTCTCGTCTCCTATTTCCTTTGGAAATTTGAAGCAAGTTTCTCTTATCATTACCCGTTTGGTAAGAGGTTAAAAAATTGGGGAAATTTTTTTAAAAAGTGAGTGTGATGTGATATAATAAGGGTGCTAATTAGGATTAAAGATAATAAAGATACAATAGATTGGGGTAGCTGTATGAAAAGATATGAAAAATGATTGGAATATAGAGATAATAATAGATAATAGCAAAAGTGAGATTGAGATTGTTACTAGTTAAGTAGTTAAGATGTCAAATCATATAAAAAACTATGTAAAATTGAGTGAGATTTTTTAAAACTTTTATGAAATGCCAAATAGACCCTTAAATTTTTTGTGTTTCTTTCTGGATCAAGTGACTGATAGTTGTTTCCCTCCCATTTCTACTCTCATTTGCAGCCTAGAATATTGGTTTGTGATGATATTAATTGTGCTAGTGGGTCACCTGAGAACAAATGCAGAAATAGATGTAGATGCTGCTGCAATTTGGTGAGAACATTCTTTTCCAAGTTTCTAGAAAAATATTCCATTCAGCACTACATTCTGAGACGCAATTTGTGAATTTACATGTGAAACTTATGTCCTGTTTTCTTCGTTTTTCATGCAGCTTGAATGTGGATGGGTGGATCATCCAAGTCCCAATAGGATTTATGGCTGCCATAAGGTAATGCTAAAAGAGGAAATACAAGAAGAATTTCATAGCATTGGTCGTCTTCACATCCATTGAGTTTTTTCAGAATTTATTCCACATAATGTGCACTAGAATCTGTGAACATAGTATGCATGGAATTCTAATGAAATTGTGAGTTAGTATTACCATAAATAGAGGTGTTTGAACTAGATTATGGGAAAAAATTGGAAATCAAGAAAAATAAAACTTACTCTTTTGAACTGAATTTCTCTAGGCAAAGATTTTAAAAGCGTTTGGGTTTTATGATATTATAAACTATACATGGGTTTCCTCTGATCAACCTTTAAAAAGAAAATTATCATTAATTTCTTGGGGAGAATGGTTTTCCATAGAGATTACTGATACCTAAAAGATCGACCTCTCTTGTTAGTTCTTTGCTTTATATTGGAAATGATGGCCATGCATTTGACATATGGAAGTTCTTCTATACCTCTGGTTGCAGTGTCCGGGTATCAAATGAGCTAGGAGCAGGACGCCCAAAAGCTGCTAAGTTTTCAGTAGGGGTAGCTGTTTTGAGTTCACTGACTGTTGGGATGTTTTTCATGATCATAATTGTAGCGACACGAAAGATCTTCCCGGCACTCTTCACCAATGATCCCCAAGTCATGGCCGAAGTTTCTAGGATTTCTGGCTTGTTAGCACTCACAGTCATCCTCAACAGTGTACAACCAGTTCTATCAGGTTAGTTCAATACCTCAAGATCTCGTGACTTCACAGTGAGATTAAACTAACTGGCACCCAAAAGGGTTAATATCTCAAATTTCCCTAAACAAAAAGTGAATTGGGGAAAAAAAACCGAATTACTTGAAATGTTTGTGTTTTGATGGCTATAAGAAGAACATGCAGATTGCATCAACTTTCATTTATTTTCTGGATTTCCTACGTAAAACTTCAGGAGTGGCAGTTGGAGCCGGTTGGCAAGCAGTTGTGTCTTACATAAACCTTGGGTGCTACTTTCTAGTGGGGTTGACCTCTGCAGCATTGATGGGCTACAAATTCAACTTAGGCATTATGGTAATCTTCAACTCACAAGTTTAGATTCTTAAATCCATGAATGGACAGACATGATTTCCGCATGAATAGACAATCTTTTACTAGTTTTGTATTTTTCCTCCTCCATCATTGCAATTTCTTGAGGTAATTACTCAAGTTCTTACAATTGTGGTGTAATTAGGGAATCTGGGGAGGAATGCTTCTTGGTTTTGTGGCTCAGATGATAATCCTTTCGGTGATCACCCTTCGAACAGACTGGAACAAAGAGGCAAGTCAGAATTTCATGTTATCGCTTGAATTTCTTATTCTTTATTGTTCATTCACTGGACTTGAATGACGCTTTTTCTTACAGGCATCATTAGCATATCAGAGGATCTCTACTTGGGAAAAATCTGCAAGAAGTAACACTAATGAAGTCATATGAGGATCACAAAGTTCAGATTGAATTACCTTGACATTCTTTCAAGAGAAAGAAAGAAGAAGAGTTTTCGAGCAACAGAACCATAGGACTGGTAGTCCAGTTGCTTTCCAGTAAATTGAAGCAGCCGAATGTGGTCAACTGGGTAGTCAATTTGGTTAGGTTTTCTTTCTGAGAAATCTTATGAAGTTAGAACTATATTTTTAGTCATCCAGAAAATAATATTTTACCATCATTATGTGTGCTTAAATGAATTTAATTGGAGGAATTAAAAGGATATAGTTGGTTTCCGTGCTGAATTCGAATGGTCTTATCAAGCCTCAACATGGTGGGTTTCACTTAACAACAATTCTGCTGCAAATGTTTCTGTAGGCCCTTATTGAAATTGATTATCAAATATCATGGGTGTGATAAATTGCATGACTAATCTGGTGTGATAATCACATGACCAAGCTGGTGACGACTGAATCTTGACACTCCGATAGTCCCCTCATTTTACACATTTTCTAATATTTTTATCAATTGGACCTTGATTAATGTTATAGATTTATGGGTCCACCAAAGCTTTTTCCTCACTAAGCTGTAAGCAAGTGTGAGCCCACGAAACGTACAGCTTAAAGTGACTAATTGTTGGTCCATTGACCAATCAGATGAATTGGGAGAAGCATGACTGTCATTTGGGCCAGATTTCAAATGATAAGCACTCTTTTGACCATCCACCCATATGAAGAAGCTAGCCCATTCATAGCACATGGATGTGCAAGTTTTTGATGAAATTAAATAGCTGGGTAGGATTGCCCAATTGGGTGTCCTTGAACAGGACCATGACAATCAATCAATCCCTTGGACAACGCAAACAGATTACCTTCCATAAAATGCAGGTTAAATGATGTGTGAATCATGATTGGCCCATTGGTGTCTTGTGATCTCTGATTTAGGCCAGAGATAAGATGGTTCCACTGGTCCTGGAACATGGAAAACAACAAAAGAAAGTTTATGTTCCAAGGGTAAGTGGGAGAACAAGACTCATCCTGCTGGCCTCATTTACCTGGGATGAGATTTATGTGATGACAGTTATCTATAGAACGTAGAAAACAGATTCATCTATACTTTGCTGAAAAACGAATAGGGACGGTGACTCGTGTACATTTTGATCCCTGGAATTTAGTCTCACATGCTGCAAGCCACGTACTTTTGAAGTGAGTGTAATCATGTGCTCTCCCCTGCTCCCACCTGACCTTCATCTATGTTTGGTTGCTCAATGCTTTCATCAAATTTAATTAAGAAAAGGAACCAATATCAAAAACGAAGAAATGTCAACCACTCCATGAAAAGAGAAATCAAAGGGGAACTTGCACAGAAAATCGGATTAATATTCGTTTTGGGAGGTAAAATTTTGGAGCAGATTGATTAAACGTGTACTCTTTGTAGGAGTAGATTTTAGTGAATATGTGAGATTTGTCTAGGACCATTAGCGTTGGCTTGTACCAGTATCTCCAACATCCATAAAGAATCAATTTCATTAATCTTACAAGCCTCAGCATATCCTCAAAAATCACTTTCATATTATCTTTTGTACAAAAGAAAATTTACCTCTAGAAAGAAGGTATGCACAGATCTGTTGTGAAGCCCCCAATTTCTAGATGGTTTTTTAAATTTATGTAAAATTGACAGGAGAATTAAGATGCGATAATTATGAAAATTTGGAATTTTTTGTATTTACGAATGAGTAATGGTGATTTCTAATATATGCAAGAATAAGGGGTAATTTTGAAAGTTATATAAAAGTGCAGTTTTTGATGTGAATGATGTGAAATTTTAACTGAAGGCTTATATTGATTAGCCGGATTAAATTATTAGTAAATTGTGGATTTAAAATACCCAAGCTGGGTAATAAGTGGACATAAGTAAAGTGGGTATTAGGTGCTTTATTATTCAAATTTAAAGCAAGAAATTGTGGCACGAACTTTTTTTTTTTTTTTTTTTTAATGATCCAGATCCCACGGCTTAAGAGAATTTGCATTCAAGGGGATTCGAAACCCCGACGAGCGGTGGTGACGCCCACGTGCATAACCATCTGGCCTAATTTTTTTTTTTTTTTGATTGAGTTGGAGCCACTGCTCACAATTGATGAGAGGCGGATTTGAAACCCCGTGGCTGGGCATGATTGCCCGCATGAGCTACCTACTGCCCTATGACAGGTGCTCCCATCTGGCCTAACTTAAGTTGTACATGATGGGGTCAAGGGTTTGAGGGGTGGATTAGCAAAATGTGTATAAGAAAGCATAATTTTATTTTATTTTTATCAATTTTGATAAGTGGAGCCCACAAGTGGATAAGCTTGATTTGAATTGAAAAGTGTAGCCTTCCTATTGAATTGCAAGTGTCAAGGGGGTTGACCTTCCCCATTATGTATAATTAGATTAAAGTGAGGTTCTGCGAAATTCTAATTTGAAGAGGGATTTGGAATCCCTGGATAATTGGACGTCTAGGTAATGATTTCTTTATGCGTATTTCATTTTCGATGAAAATTTCTTTATGTATATTAATCAAGTTGGATGTCGATTTCATTCCAGCTAGTATGTTGCTCGAATAATTTTCTTAAATATTGTTTTAGCAACTTTTGTAACAAGGTGGTCCAAGTGTTTTAGAAATCTAAGGTTTTAAGAATGATTTTAAGCTATTTAGTTTTGTGGATGACATCAATAATTTTATGTTCCTAAGTGGTTATAGGAAAATAAAACCGTATAGATAAATTATGCCAGAAATTTCATGCCTAAAAATACCTAATATATCACACTCGTTAAAGAGGATTTATTACACATAAATATATGTCATTAAGCAAATGTGACACATGTGCATATTTGATATTTGATTTCTATGAAACTTAGTCTTTCAGCTAAATAAATTATTTTTTTTATTGTTCCATCCTTTAGTCTATTACTACTCAATCAAGGTTCAAATTACCAACCGAGGCTAGCTCGGTTGGTCGACCCCGCTGTTGGTGGAGCGTCCGGAGCAGACGTCTAGAGTTCGAATCACACCTTGGGATTTCGAGGAAAAAACTATTGTGGGAGAGTTGGTCTCCCTTTCGATTGGTGAAAGCTGTGTCTTCCTAATTCTTTGGTGGAACTGTGTTTCCAGATTTCTTTGGGGAGCTGTGTGTCTCCCGATTTGTATGATTGTCTCAGAGCTTCAGTGTAATATATGTTGAGATGTATGTAAACATACCAATCAAAAAAGGTTCAAATTGGAAATGCTTTGCTCGGATGGTTACATTAGCAGGTGATTTGGATGTTTTGCTGGCTGAGTGTGGTTTGAATCTCATGAAGTTTTAGAATTTCAAATGAATTTTAGATGGGAGTGGTTGGTCTTCCTTAACATATGGATTACAATACAAATAAAAAAAGGTTCAAGTTGGAGACAAAATACTTCCCTAAAGGATTTGAACTCTAGACTTTCGGAATATTGGTCAGGAATACAAATCAAGTGGACTAAGCTCCTATCACAATAAATGATGTTAAATACAATGAATATATTACAATACAAATAAAAAAAAGTTTAAGTTGAAGACAAAATGCTTTATAGTGGGATTTGAACTCTAGACTTTTGGAATATTGGTCAAGAATATAATCAAGTAGACTTAGCTCCTATCACATTATTGATGTTAAATACGGTGCACGAGCATATTATTTTTTTTATCAATCATTATGATATACATGAAGTGAAACTCCACTATTGGAATATATAGCCTGACTCACGTTATGGGGTAGGGTATAAATTAGAATTTTTGCAAAATAGTTCTGCAGGAATTTTTACAAATAAGGACAGCTGTCGGAACTTTTACAGATCGTCCCTTCGGGAAAAATTGCATTCTAGTGCATGTCTTGTAAATGTTGTTAGACTGGGCTGGCTCCTAGGCCAAGCCCAAGCAAGTAAGTGTCCCCTGTCAGGTCGAGCCCAAACGAAACCCAGCAAGAAGGCGGTGGTGACGTGACGGTTTTTAGCCGTTCAATCTGTTTTTAACTTCAAATTTTATGATCAAATAGTTCTTTTCACTGTTTGATGTTTCTGGACCCACTGATTGAATTTTGTACTTGAGGTCTAATTTTGTAGTTATTAAATTAAAATTTATATCATTTAATTATTTTTTAACTGAGTTATTATTCATTTTCAAATGATTTTTTACTTGTTAATCATGAGGGAACTAATTTTAATTTTATAAGTAGTTTAAATTAAGTGGGAGATTAAAGATCGGACGAGAGAAATAATTTTTTAAAGAAAGATTGAAAATTTTTATCTATTTCTTAAAAGGCAGGTATTAAAATGTTCAAACATATATCTATTTATTTTGATTCCATGGTGCAATAAGGGTACATGACTAGTTAGTTTTGAAAATTTATTTCTATAATACTTGACGTGATTGATTTAGGAATTTATATTTAATATTCGGGCACAAGGGTACATGACTAGTTAATTTTGAGAATTTATTTTTATAATACTTGATGTTATTGATTTAGGAATTTACATTTAATATCCGGCACAGTATTTGTTCTCAGTTTGTGTGTAACACATATAGCTCAAAAAGTGATATTCGACCTGTGGTAACTGAATAAATTTCATGTCCAATCACAAAAGAATGAAATAATAATTAACTAATTAATCATTAAAAGTATCTTAATCATCCCTTCTTTCATCCACAATACAAATAAAAATATTACAGGTCCATTGATGTTATATATATGCCTTTTTATTTAAACAAATAAATTTGGTCATCAATAAGTTAAATCCAAAACCAATGAACCACATGACTCACCCGTAGAAAAATAAGTATCCGTTCCAACATGACTAGTAACGAGGAAAATTCTTTGAAAATTGATAGTAACTCTGTTTAAAATTTAATTAGATAACATAAATATATATTTAATTTTACATATTGAAAAAGAGCTTCGATTCCGTATAGACTGGTTACAAAGATATGATGTTATGTAATGCCATTTATTTTTAAGATATTGATAATTGATACAAAATTCAAACCATTCATTATATCTAACATTATTTGTTTAGCTAGAAAACCAAGTTTTATTAAAATCAAATATGTGTATGGGTCATATTTGCTCAAAAATAGATATATTTATATATAAATTAAAAAATATTTAGATTTATTTATATATTTATAAGAATACAATAATACTCTGCATAATCATTTATCCACGTAATAGTGATATTTTTACCATAAAAAAGTAGTGATATTTTAGATAGTTTGGATGTTGAAAATACTACTTTAAAATTAATATTGAGTATTAAATTATTTTATTAAGTTGATTTTTCACATTTATAGATGATGCTTATATACAGTGAAAAAAAAAAAATTCATGATAAGGAGTGATTGAGCATGGCCAGCACAATTAGGCCTCAACTGCATCTTGCCCTAAATTATTATTTTTTTATTTTTATGAACATGTTCATTTGTATATATTTAATCTATAATTTAAATTTTACCAAATTTTGTTATATTTATATAGTTTTTATTTTTAAACATAGAGGTTTTATTGTACTTAGAAAGTGATAAAAATTTTGGATGAAAATTTTTAAATAGTAAAAAAAATGATATAATTAAGGGTAATAATATAAGAAAAGAGAATAAAGTTAAAAATAATTAGATTAGTTGTATGCACGGTTATGTGAAAATGATTGGAAAGTAGGTTAATTATATAAGAAGATGTGAAAATATAATTTAAAAATAAGATAGTTGTTGAGAGCGAAAAATTTTTGATTGAAAAATTTTAGTTTAAAAAGTTCTAGTTATTGCCAACATGCTCTAAATGAGCGTGTTTATAAAAAAAAATAAAATAAAATAAAATTTGTGTCCAACCTAAGAGGTCAGTCTAAGAGAATTACTCCTATTTTATGATAATACAAATAATATTAAATATAATAAATGGTGTGTATTATTCATTATCGAATGGGATATTAGAAATGAAAAGAGTAACATAAAAAAGAAATTATATAAAAGTGGAGCCCCAATTAAAATAAGCATTAAATTAAAATCTAATCTTGCTAATGACTTCCGATTCATAAACAAGATAGGAATTGATCATCCGATTATGAAATTCGGAATTACGATGCTGGCATCTTTGGCCGGCACCAATGCTGCTGGCATCTTAGTCCCTGCCTTTTCAGCTTAGGCCATGCAATGCTAGGAGGCCGAAGGCCACTCCGCTAGCATCGTCATCCGCCGCCATACCGTCGGCAATGTTCCTCCGGTGACAATTTATGTCTTAGGATGGTTACTTTTATCTTAGGGTCAGAAGGTCATCCTCTCCTCGTTTCTGGGTAGGAGATTTTGCGAATTTCAACTTTCGAGTTAGGATTTTATCCTTCGATTTAGGATATCAGCCTTCAGAGGCAAGTAATGAAGGGACTAGTACTGTAGGTTTAATTCCTTTCGCTAAATCAAAAATTTTTCTAGGGAATTAAGCCTCTCTTCAGTAGTAGGAGGTGTTTTTGTTTGGATTTTAGGCTTATGTTGATTGACCACATTGGAGTGAGCAGAGGCTCCTGAGTTGACCATTTTTTTGAGTCTCCGAACAACTTTAGGATTAGATATGCCAAACCATTTTCTAATTTTAAAGAATCCTATAATAATTAATTATCCTAATTCGACATGTGTGACTACTTTGATACTATATGTCACATATACATTCCCAAAATGTGATCTAGACCTGTAGTTAATGAGTAAATCACAAGATCAACTACACAATATTGAAATAATTAACTAATTTTAGATATAACTGTTAAAAAATTTCAAATCACTAGTCATATTCCCTTATTATATCCATGGCAGAATCAAAAACATTGCAAATCCACTTATGCCATACTACATGCTTTTTACTTAAATAAATAAATTGGGTCTTTCAATAAACTACATCCAAAGCAACGAAGCGAATCTTTCATTAATCTACTTGATTTGACACACCTGTGAGTTAGTTCTAACATTACTAGCAAGTAAAAGAATCCTTTGAAAATGGATAGGGGCTCACTTTGAAAATAAATCTTGGGATTTACTTATTAACTACTGACTGCCTAGATCATTTTTTTTTTGTCATGTGGATGTTGGTTATTACTTAGGAAAGATCTAGGCAAGATATAAATAGGTTCGCAAGGAATATTGGAGGGTGATTTCTTGTTTTTTAGGACCCCTGTAAAAACTGGCAGCAGGCTAAAGCATCCATTCCATTGGCTAGGCTGTCCTTTTGAGATGGACAGCTTTATCATTATATATCTACATGATATTCAATCAAATCTTCTATCTAGTTTGTAAACAAATCAGGAAATAGCAGCATATATCAAAGAGAAAACTATGGAACTTCAATCATCTCTTAAATCAAAGCAGAACTCCCTTTTGTCGACATAATCCCATTAGCAGAAATAGACAGCTGGTCAAATTAAAACTGGATGATGGTGGAACTTATTTTTCACTCTGAACGAAAGGTCTGAGACTTCTGTAGTAATCTGAACATATTGTAGGAAATAAAACCACCATCAACTACTTATAAATGTGTGTACAAATGAATGTGGGATTAAGTTAATAGACAAATCTCAAAATGACTCCTTGTCAACAAAAATTGGAGCTCTGGGGATGGATCTCTTAGTGAAGCTGGTGCATTTGTGCCAGCCGGATGTATAAATAATTCCTTGAAGAGTGCTACGAAGCTCAATTCACGCAACATCAGAAATAATCTAGCCTCGAAATGAGCTCAATTGGCTCTTGTCATACACAAACATTTGCATGGCTGTATTTCTGCAAAATGCTGATTCAGATGCTTCTTCCACTATTGAAACAGGAAACTATTTCAGACTTCTGAGGTTAGTTGGCAGTTTCAGTTTTTTTTCCTCTGGAGTCCTATACAACTGAGTTCATCCTTTTCTTTTCAACATCTGGATCATATATTGATAAAGTGAAACCCAAAGAATCCTATCAATTCCCAGATGCTCATATGATTTTGCAAACTGGATCGAACATTTTCCATCATATGACACTTAGGCTTCTATATCACCAAGATCACAAAATTAATAAATCGTACATTCTTTACACGCTCCACTTTCAAAGATAAGAAAAGAAAAAAGAATACAAAATGACTCCCATTTTCTGATGGAAAGAAAAGAGAGATCACGTCACATCAAATTCTAAAATGGTCAAGAACATATTGTTTAGAGACGGGATTAAAGGGAGGAGAAATTCCTCCATATAAAATGATTTGGACCAATTGATTCCCAACATGCACTCTTTTTCTCTCATAAACTAAGGGCCACTTGTTTTCAACTTTTCATTGAGTCAAGCTTTCATAAGTTGAACTGAGACCACACCTTATTGCTAATTCAGACACGATAGCTGCAAAAGATGCGTTTCCTGCTTAGCAACAAGACCAAAAGACCCAATCCTTTGGATCCATTCCAGTCAAGCAACCATCTAGAGATGGACACATCAGACGCCAGCAGCGATGCTCCGTCACATCGGTGGTGGCAATAGGGGTGTTAACGGATCGAGTTGAACGGGTTGAAGTCTAATCCTAATCCTAATCCATTTAATATATCTCAATCCTAATCCGTTTATTAACCCATTTAAAAAATTTCAACCCTAACTCATTTACAACCCATTTAATAAACGGGTTAACGGGTTGTTAACGGGTTGTGTTTGTTACTAATTTTAATATTAAAAACCTTCAATAAAGTCTGTAAAATTAAATAAATTAAATAACTCAAAGTTAACATACCTGATCTGCTGAGTCTTCGTGCGTGCGGCATCACAGATCTGAAGGTCGCAGCGTGCCGATGTCTGCTGAGTCTTCGTGTGTGCGGCGACAGATCGAAGGTCGCAGCGGGTGCCGATTGCCGACGTCTGCCAAGTGCCGAATATGACGCCCGTTTCTTTGCAGTTTGCAGGCAAGCCCTTCGACGACTTAACGGACCGGAGAGGTACACAATGGCGAGAGGAGGAGATGAGCTAACTTTTCTAGTAGCGAGTAAGAGAAGAGAGAAGAGAAGAGAGAAAGGGCGATGAAGAGAGCCAGCGTAGTCCACAAATCGATGACAGGAAAGGAGCGAGCAGGAGAGAAAAGGGAGAAAAGGAGTGGGCAAGGGAGACACTCTATGCCCTTGAAGAATGCTCTGGTTGATGTAACTGTAGCATTAAATGTGATTCATTTATTTGTATGTGGCTTTGTTGATAGCACAATTGTCATGGGTCGTTGAGCGGGGGAGTCAAAAGCAATTGGTGCTTTTGTAGAAAGGGTCCCAGCTCTGAAATATGGTAGTGCGTGCAGCGGCAAATCCAAAGGAAATTTAGATCTCAGTCTCGGCTGCGACTGCAGAAGTTAACATCATACGCAGGCGCTAGACGGGACAGAGTGCCGAGAGCGGGAAGCCGAGAACCAACTAAATTTATATATAATATATTATAAATGGGTTATACAGGTTGAACGAGTTATATGGGTTATATAAACGGGTTGGAAGGGTTGACGGGTTGCAAAGTCTCAACCCTAATCCGTTTATTTAATTAAATGGTTAAACGGGTTAGCGGATCATAACCCATTTATTTAAAAATCTCAACCCAAACCCATTTGTTGACGGGTCGGACAAGTGGGTTGACGGGTTGACCATGACCATTAACACCCCTAGGTGGCACAGCCGGATTCTTCATTACTAAACAATCCAAATTTCACTATTAAGATATTTTTTTCAAGTTTCTTCTTGAATTCATACAAGCCTCCAACTAGCAACACTATTAGTTTATATCTTTGATATCATTCACACACAAACACACTCCATGTTTCATTTCTATACGAGGTTGATAATAACCCTGCAACGGGTTCCAATATGCATGGAACAGTTCCACTAGAAATGTCTGAAATTTAATGATGCCAACCATCATTCTCTCTTTCTATCTTCTTTCTTCTTTTGGGATTTAGTTAGGCAAAATGGAGGAGTTATAGAAAATGAAAGTGGCCCATCTAAATGTACAGGACTCATGCCACTTCTCCACTAGCAAACACAATCGGGTATTCGGGTGGGTTCCAAATCCAATCCCACCACAACGCTACAATATCTTTCCCTTCACCCACATGATGCTTGGCCCTGCCTTGTCGGTTGGCCTCATCTTCCTCTTACAGCGACATGAAATCCACAAGGGGATTCCAGCCACGTGCAGAAACACCCTCACACGCGTGCATTATGTGGGGACTGGGGACTCATAATGAGCTTGCTGTGGCCTGCAGAGATCAATCAGGCTTGGCCCACAAGTCAGGTGTGGGATGTGTTTGTGCAATGAACTTGGACCGATCGCTTTTCCCACACAAGTGTGGTCCACTTGGGCCAATCTTTATGGGACAGGGCATGTTGAAGGTGGACCCTACATGGGGAAATTTGCCTGGTGGCCCACCCTTCTGATCCCCTCTGTCAAGGATCCATTGGCACCCACCCTTGGGAATCTTCCCAAAATAACCAAAACACCCCTGACCAGATAACCATGACCCCAAATTTACTCACTGAGTTGCCTAGGTTTCACATCATGCTCCCTCAGCTGGTAGGTGGTGCATGCTTTTTGTGGGGGTGGGGGGCCAACTGGATTGGTCCAGCTGCTCGTGTGCATGTCCACATCTGAAATCATACCATGGAAGCTTTTATTTTATAAAGGTGAAGGTGTCCAGTGGAGGGTGGGAATGGGCCTCTTTGCAGGGGACAAATTTGAAAAAGCTTTGCCTAGCTGGAGTCCACAACACCATAGATGTGTACCCAAATTATTAAAGTTAAGATGGTCAAAGGTCAGTATATGAGCCTCAGATGGAGACAAACAAATCCCTATTCGAAATCCAAAGTGCCCCAAAATCTCACTAAGGGAGCACGAGGGCCTGTCACTCTGTGAGAACATTTGAAACTGATCCAATAGCTAGGTATTATGCATGGTCATAAGCATTTTTTTAAGTTTCAACACTGTCCAACATTCCACCATCTAGAGCCAATGCCCTTTGTTCAATACATGATTTGTTGAATAGAAACTAATAATATTGCTACACCATGTTGTATTTGTATTATTTTTCTTATTTTTAACTGATGCTGTTGTTGTATCTACTACTGTTTGCTTTTGAGGAATATTGTCATCAGGAAGTTTTTTTACAATATTCCAAACTTTTTAGGTCCAGGCACTTTCATGCATAGAGTGCTTATACTGTTTGGAAAGCCTGTAAAGATGTCACAATGCATCAAAAAGAGAATAAACAGGTGGGGTTGTCTGTAAAAGTTTTGTGGTTTATATATCTGGTTGGCACATCAATACATCATAACTAATGCGTTGGTACTTTTAATCCGTGAGCCTACAGAAAACATTGTTTATCTAATCAATCTGAACTTATATCAAATAATTGAAAAGAGAATAATTAAGAACTGGCCAGTGGAGTGGGATTATCATTAAAGGTTGTAAAAGGGCGGATATTTAATGGTAAATAATTCATTTTAAGTCGTAATTTCATACCTGAAGTTCTGAACAAGATAATCCCACATCGTGAAATTATTAAAAAGCATAAAGCACCAGAAAAGAAAATTTTAAAAAAATCAAATAATATAGATATGCTTTGAAATCTTTTCGAGAGAAGTAAAGAATTAACTGCATGATTGAACAACTTAGTCAACAAAAACCACTATGAGAAGAATCATTAAAGAAAGATTTTAGAAATTTGAATAATGTACAAGATCTCTTGTAATAAGTAGAAAGCTAGACATTTGGTGGACCACCATCACTTTTTTCTCGTGGCATTCATCACACCTAACTCTCACTAGTATACACCTAGCTAAAACACTAGGCCTACTGTCATGCCCTCAGAAGGAATATACTCAGCTCCTGGCCAGAGCTCCCAACAGGATTAATCATATGAAATGACTCTGAGTCAGATGACCCAGTGACTCGTTCGAAATTCGCCCGCAGGTACATGAGTTCGCCTTCCTCAGACTTGGACTCGCTCGGCAGCACACCGGCGCCGACCGACACCGACTTCATGAGCTTGAATACTGAAGCATCACCCTTGGTCATCTGCCGGCGGACAGCGAACCCCACTTTCCGACCATTGCAGTACATGGACCATACCGGGACTGCGAACAAGGAGCGCGGCGAGGCGTTGGGCCGAGTCGTCTGGGTGCGGTTACACTCCAGTGCAATTCTGAGTAGGCCATACTGCATCTCCCTAGCAAGGTAGGCAGTGGGGACGGCGAATTCGAGGAGGAGAAGTGGGGAGGCTCTAGTGTCATCCTGGAGGCAGAAGCTGACTCGGCCCTTGCGGTAGCCGAAGAAGGTGCCGGTGACCGTGGAGCCATGAGTTGACTCGGTTTCTTCGGAGGATGACTCGGCGGACGGTTGGAAGCCGCAGCATGGGACCATACACTCGACCAAGGAACGGAAGGAGCGGCGAAATCGGACGTCCTTGCTGCAGTCGACTGCCGTGGCCGTGTCTATGATGTGGATTGGTCCTCTTTGATTTCCCAAGTCGATCATCCTCATGTTGGTTGGACAGCAAATAAGATTCTACGTGAGTACTTGAGTGTATATGTGTATATATATGTATGAGTGAGATCAAGGAAGCAGAAGAAGAAATTCCAAGTGGGTTATTGTAATGAAGCTACAAGTACTAAGAGAACTGATATATATATAGAGAGAACGAGAGAGAGAGAGATAGGAACAGTTGTAGGTGGGGAAAGAGTGAGGAAGGAGAGCTTAAATAGGGAGAAAGGAGGCGAGATGATGGGAGAAAATGAATAAAATAAAGGGGCAGGATTGTTTGTAAGTGGGCCGCGGAATCACGAGCAATAATTCCGCCCACGAGGGGATGTGGGGTCCCTCACAGCACGCATGATGAACAAATACCAAACGCTTAGTGTCATTTTTCTCTCTTGGATTCTTGCACTTTGTTTTGGATGAGAATGGAAGATTACATATATGCTGGTAGCTACAGATATATTCTAGATTTTTCTCCCATCTAATGATCTATCTCCCTCTTCCCAGTTCCCACCCACAAAACATGTATTTATTTGTAAATCTAGAAGTATTAAGGTACTAAAACTACGAAGGCAAAAGACATGGAGATATCAACCAGGATATCGAAAGCTCAGTAGTCAGTACCCTCCCCCCCTCTCTCTCTCTCTCCAATTCGCGTGTTTCGCGTTAATGACCGAACACTCACCCTTACCTTACTTTGATATATTAATGCACGGCCTAAAAAAAAAAAAAAAAAGGAGAGTCAGCATTCAGCTGCATTAATTCATGCCCACATCCCACAAACAAACAAAGCTCCCTCCGCCCAAGCTTAATCTTGTCCATCCATGTTGCTACCGCATTTTTCATGCCCACCCTTGTGAAATGGACAGCTTTAGTCATCCTCAACATCAAGATTCAGCAAAATCAACTAACGTATATATAATAAGCTATCGTATGACATCATTATCCTATCTATTTAAAAAGCTGTTCCATTCTTCTTCTTTTTTCACTTTTTTTTCCATCTAACCAAACACTTGTTTGCACATGAAACTTCTTAGACTAGCCCGAGTAATTTTTACTTTTGAGAGATCGTCCAAAATTCCGCTTGCATTGATGTAATGCTCGGCCGGCAAACCTCCACACTTTGCCAACTGTTGTTAAATTTCATAGAAAAATTTGGCAGCATCTTTCCTAAATCATGAAGCTAAGGGGTTAGACGGAATCATCCTCTACCAGCATTCTCACATTATACTATCTATTATAATACATAACATAAAATATAAAAGCTAAACAAAATAAATTTACTCAAATCTCCTCCAATTCATCCACACAAAAATAATATATTAATTTCACAAAAAATTAACTTTACAAGAAGTCCTCACCACATAACTCATTTATGTAAAAAATGTCAAACTTAATCTTTACTACTAATTAAGTTAATAATCCATATGTACGCCGATGAACTAGGATCTCTCTTTACTTTTGTCCGAGTATTAACCACACATGGAGCTCCTACCTCAGTCCTATTATCTAAAAACATCAATATAAAAAATCATGAGTTGGGACCAACTCAGTAGGTAGGATATTGATAAAACACTTAAATATTAAATCAAATAAACTTCATTTCCAAAAAGTTACTCAAACACTAAAAATCTCTAAAATTTATATGTTGATCTATATTAGGCTCATGTAAGCACTCACGCTCCAAATGATCATACAATGCAATTGCTCATCCTCATCTATCATCATCATCCATGTCTCCCCTTGCACTAGGTAGACACATCATTATTAAACAAATTACACGATTATATCGTAGTATACCCTAGTTTCTCTTATTCTCTGATTCGCCCGAAGAATCATCATATATAATGCTCAACATGCAACAATGTACTAATATATCATGCTCGGGCTCATACGCTTATTTCAAAACACATCATCAACTAGAAATAAATTTTTTATACTGCTCAGCTCAATTAAATAATTAAAGCCAAAAAATTATATATCTCAAGAAAAAAAATTTCATAACAATCTCAAATAAAAAATCCATCATATCATAAAACATCCGTACCAAAAAAGTAAACATCCATCAACATCCATACCTGAAAAATAAATATCCATCAACATCCATCAGCATCCAAATAAAAGCAAAAAATTGTGCTTATCTTTTATGAAAAATTTCAAACTCCAACTTTAGATTTTGCAAGATTCAAACATCTTTTCACTTTGATCTACATCCAAATAATAATATTCATAAATAATATTTTAAAAATACTTTTCTTTAATTTTGTCCTCAAATATCTTATTTTAATTATTCTCAAATTCCAAACACCTATTTAGAGAAACTCATTTCTCGCATTACCTCAAATTTTATAAAATAACTACTGTCGTTCATAATAAAGTATAATTGTAAAATCATCTATCTTGGTTTCATACTCAAATTTCATCTCCAAGCAAAAATCCATTTTCTCTACCCTATTAGGGTTTAAAATTTCTAACCTTTATTATCTCAATTTCATACTAAATTTCTTTCATACTATTACAATAAATAAATGCAATAGATTAAAAAAAAGAAGATGGAAAGGAAATTACTTACCAAAATTTCCATCCACTTTTCTCAAATCCTTCAACTTTAAACCTAACTTATCAAATCTAACTCCACAAACCCTAAAGTTCTCTCTCTTTCCGTTTTTTCTATTCTTTTGCTATGCGTTTTTTTTTTCTTTGAAACGCTGCTATCATTTCACGATTTGGGCATTTGAAGGGATTTTTTATAATTTTCAAATAAATCTCTAATTTCATTTAATTCTTAAAATAATCCTCGTGTTTAAGAAAATGTTTATAAATACATATATCTATACGTGGGGTTTCACAATTGAGATGTTCGCGTAACAATTTCTTATTTTAAAATATTTTTTCAAATTTAGAGTATCTATCATGTTTATTTATATGCATTTATTTATAATTTTAGAATCATATTTATTGAAAATTTTTATATGCCATATATTATTTGCAAGCACAAAGTTCATATGCAGTGAAAACTTTTATATACCATATTTATATCATGTATTTTTTAAAAATAATTAATATATAATATTCGTTCTTAAAAGATGCCAATATTTTGCCGAATATAAGCTTCCAATGAAAGTAATTTTTGGTGGGAATATAAGATAAATATTTCGAAGAAAATAAATGGTTTAAATTAATTGAGAGAATAGTTAAACAAAAAATAAAGGACTATGTGGAATTTCCGTACAGACATTAATTATACTGAATCATTGCCCTTTTTTTTAACCTGTAATTTTATACATTTTCAAATAAATTAGTTTAGTAAAGCCTTTGATTGAAATTTCTAAGTATTTTAGTTAAATAAATATAGATTTTTTATGGAAAAGAAAGATTGCCGAGTTAGATTCTATCCAACTATTTTATAAGACCAGAAAAACATAATTAATTTTTCAAAATTTATCGGAATGATTCCATTAAATTATTTATTGGATCTAATTATAGATTCTATCCAACGATTTTATAAGACAAAAAAAAACGTGATTAATTTTTCAAAAATTTATTGGAATGATTCCATTAAATTATTTATTGGATCTAATTAATATATAAGATGCATTTGGTATTGAGAAAAAAGTGTGAAAATTTTGAGGGGAAAAGCGATAGGATTATGACATGACGAGAGTAATAAGGGTAATTTGGAAATGTATCTGCATAATTTGATTACAGCTACAGGCATGCTCATATAATTTCAAAAATTGAATATAAGACGCATAGTTTAACAGTAATTGCAGAGGCAGCTGACATCAAAGTCCGCCCTTAAGTCCTCCTTTTTTCTTGAAAATGAAATTGGCCTCATGAAGAAGTGTACTCCATCTTTCCTAATTCAACGAAGGAACAGAAAGACGAGGTCGTGGTAAGTCGCTGGATGATGAAGAGTTGTTGGCAATCGAATCTACTGGTCCTTTTGATCTGGGACACAGGCTTTAGAGCATGGGCGAGTAGATCTGAAAATGAGAGGTGGATTCTCATTGGTCGTATCACCTTACTGTTGATTTTGAAATCTTAGATGGTTGCTGCTCCCCTGTCAAATTGCTGTTAGTATTAGGTTTTTAGAAGAAAATTATTATGAGCATCGATAGATTTTTTTTTTTGATGAGTATTCATACATTACAATCTCAACTGGTATTACAATTAAATTCTGAGACATTTTTACAATTCGCTAACAATTATCCACTATTTCTAAACTTTCCCACCGGTGGACAGCTCCCACAAACTTGGGGAGACTTGCAACGCCACCACTTCAGAAATGTTGCCGGGGAGATTCGAACCCAAGACCACCAACTTGTGAGGCCATGTCCTGCACCACTAAGGCACGACCTCAGTGGCAGCATCTTATGCCTGATGATTGTGGAATTTAATTGTGGAATTTTAGAGAGAAAGAATAAATGGATAAAGAAATGCTTACAATGGGAGGTCGTTTGCTAGAGCTGATTTTAATAGAGATTTGGTGGCCAACACAATTTTGCCACGATTGGGGAAGATGGAGACATTGGAGGGTACAGCTAGAGCTACGGAATTTGATGGGTTTTCACTCCAGGTTGAATTGCTGCTGCCGGTGTTGAATAGTAGCAGCCATGGCCATGAATGAATTAGGGAAGATGGGCACAGTAGATTATTGCTATGAAGATTGAGGATAATGAGTCTTAATGAGGTTAACACACTTGAGGGAGACACTGCAGAATTTCAATGGAGATTACTACCGTCAGATTTACATCCAGATGATTTTTCGCTTGCTGGAACAATGGGACATGGCTGCCTTTGTGAGTTCGTGTTGAGGATGGTGATGGAGCACAGAATCATATTTGGTACCATGATCTGCCAGTACATGAGATATTGCGCATGTGTGAAGATGGTACTTTGATGGCATACAATAGGGTTACATTTTTCTTAATTTTTGATAAAGGGTATTTTGGGCATTTAAAAAATCTTAACAACTTATTTTGATGGCAACCATCTTGATGAGCACACCTGCAATTAATGTCAAACTATGCGATGACAATTTGTAAATTTAAAGCTACATGATATATCTATAATTATGGTCAAACTACGTGGATATATCTACAAATTACCTAATTAATAATTAAAAATAAAGTCGAAATGATAAAATAATTATATGAAAAATGTAAAAAAGTTAAAAAGTAGGAAGATTGAGTAGGTTAATTAAATTGTGACATCATATAGAAAAACGGTAGAAAGTGAGGAAATTTTTTCTTTTTCCTCAATTTCAAATGGCGCCATAGTTGCAATTAAATATGATAGTATGAGTCTGAAATTAAAAAAAAAAAACAGCTAGACAAAAAAACGCTTCTTCAAAAATTACAAAAGTTTTTACAAAGGATCATAAAAGAATTTAATCTAATCAAAATTCAACACCTTGATGATAACTGACTTAAATGTATTACATATATATTTAGGCTATTATGTATGTAATAATGATTGAGGGGTGTGAATCATGTGGAACCCCATCCATGGAATTGAATTCCTGAAAATTCGCCATTTAATCTATCTTCAGCATGAAATCAAAACTTTTGTCATTGTTTAATATCATTTGGTTTATCATACAAATTATAAATTAATTCAATCCAAGTTTCGGGTGAATATATATTACTTTTTTAGAAATATATAATCATGTGTAAATTCTAAAAATGCTTAAACCCGTCCACCGAGGCATTAGGACGTTATAATAATTCAGAAAATTATTTATCTATGGGCAATGTTGCATGCACACACTTGTCTCTTAATTTTATAATATTTTTTCAAAATTAAAAAAATTATCTTATGTATCACACGCATTTATCAAGCGTTCCAAAATCACATGCTTAAAACCTTTAACACTATATATTACACTTTTTTTTTAAAAAAAAAAAGATAATAGTTATATATTATATTCACACTCAAAAGATGCTAATTTTTTTTAACAAATGTAAAGTTGTATTAAGATGATTTTTCGATAACACTATAAAACAAATAACAGTAAATAAAATAAACAGTTTAGGTTTGACAAAAAATAAAAATAAAAATCGGTAACTGGATTAATTCGGGCTCAATACTAAGAAGCCTTTAATTATTTTTGCTGATGATTATGTAGCGAAACATGAACCTCTGAATGACGTACGAACCCATATTGAAAAAGGGTTGCTTTTCTGAACAGTGGTTATCATGTTGAAGTTCACAAGCAATTGAGGAGGAGAAACAAAGGAAAGAAAACGATTTATAACCTTGATTGATCTTGCACTCATTCGTCCGTTTCTTGTGTACACACGTGCATCCCACGTGAGGTTGGCTTATTGATTGGATTTAAAGGCAGCCAACCGACGACTGGCCGCACGTATGTATACAGGCATCCTAATTCCTAGCTACCTATACCCACCGATTTCGAGCGCTCATTATCTTCGCCATTTCCCACAAAAGTCCAAACACTCCTGTTCCAGTGATTTGAACGTTGACATTGCCATTTGATGTTAGTTAATTAACATTGAGAATACATCGTATATAACAAAGAATTTTCATTACTATACATATTTTGTAAAAACACATTAGGAAAGAAATTTTCTAAAAAAATTTATTGCTAAAAGTTAGCCGTTGTCAATGGCCTTCATAAACATTTAATTTTATTGCTAAAGCAAAATTTGAACAAAATCAGGATGCCATGGTTTTAGCCGGCTCCCAGACTTTTAGTTTTTTTTTTTTTTTTTTTTTTTTGATTTCATACATATACAGGTCCAAGTATTTTTATATATGTAATTTTTAATATTTATTTTTAAATTTTAAAAACCTTAAAAATACTATTCACGCATCTCACACATGTTAACAGTCATGTATTTTTATTTTTTAGAATTCAAAAATAAATATTAAATAAAGCCAAAAATTATAAAATTACATATATATAAATCGAAAAAAATAAAAGGGGTACTCACACCATGTGCATTGTGGGTCTACTGTGTGGAGGCCAATTTTTCTCAAAGTGCACCTTGCTGGACTTTAGCTGTTGTAGAGGTCGATCCCTGGACCTCGGGCATAAGAACTTGGTGTACTACCATAATGCAATTAAGGTAGTCATGTATCAAGGCCCTTTTTTTTTTTTGATGAAAATCAAGGCCCTTTTTAGTAAGAAGAAAGTGTGTCAATCCTTCACCGATTAGAAGAAATCACGTTGCTTACATTAATCCAATCCTTAATTTGGATTGTCCATCCAATAATGGCACCATACAATGGCAAACTTTTTGCAGCCAAGTTTTTAATGTGGCACCAACTGGGTATACTCGGTTGTTACCAACGCTTGTCCTTCATGGGTGGAAGATGTTATCTCTTGAGTGACGATCATTTGCTCTCCTCCTTTGTTTTTGTTTTTGTTTTTTTTTTTCTGATAGGTGTTCTCCTCCTTTATTAATAGTAGGAAAATTTTATAGGAATATTTGGGTTAAATTTGTAATATGAAATGAGATAAGATGTATGGATTCTCAAGCTTAATTTGTAATATGTTTATTGGTAGCTTGATTTGTAATATGAGTTGAGATAAAATGTAATACCGTAGCGCCAATAAAAAAAAAGTTTTAAATGTAGCTATGTTTAGTCAAATGCAGTTAAAGATTTGGCTACATCTGATCAAATGTAGTCAAATCTTATATTAATTGTAGCCAAAATTCTATTAAAACCAAATTTGGATAACTACATTACTTGTTACTTTCAATTGCATTTAATATTAAAAATGGTTACATTTAACCAAATACTACTACTCAAAAACAATTAATTATGAGTAGTCTCGTTACCCTTCTCCCGGAGTGCACCGGGAACTTGGTCATCTAAAATAAGTAGGGATAAAAAAAAGCAACCTAAATATTTAATTAAATACACATTATATAGCTACATTAAGTAATGTTTGTTATACTGTCACACCGTATTGGCTGTAAGTGAAAATGAAATTAATCTGGTCCCTTTTGGTTGGCACATCATGTCGCTGTTCGTGTGACCTTGGAAATCAGTATCAAAACATCATGCATGCTGAAACACATGTTGCTTGGATATTTTGGACCACTTTGAATTATTAATATCGATCATATCACCTGCTTGGTGACAGTATTACTTTATAATTTTTCAAAGGATAATTTACAAATAAACCCATTTGACCATAATTGTAAAATATTAATATAGTTTCAAGAAAATAATATATAAGCCAACATAGTTACCACAATTGCAAATACATCTACACTAATATTACATTTCCATCGTACTATTGCCACGATGTGGGTATATTTGCAACTATATGAGTACATTTGCAAATTATTTTATATTATATTTGCAGAGATATTTATATAATTTGCATATATATATATATATTCATGCCATAATGGTGCTTACAGAGAAATGATGGTGTGGGTATATTTTGCAAAATATATAAGGTTATTTGCAATATCTAAAACTATATAGATATATTTTTAATTATAGTCAAACTATATGTCAGTATATTTATAAGTTATACGTTTCCAAAGCAATCTGAATCTTGTATCGTTCCCATTTGATTATGGCTTTGTAATCTAACGAGTCAGCTCCTCGCCAAATTTCCAACAAATGCCTTAATTCGATGGGTGTCACATAATTTACGCATCTAGCAAATAGCAAATTTTGTTGCAGCGGATGTATTTAAAAAGTTGAATCCATTTATCGTGTTTAAAAATATGTTTAATTAAGTAATTATCACTTCAGATTAAAGTTTTTGGCCAAATTAAAATGAAATAATGTAAGAATAAACACTTTAAAATGTTTACTTTTAGGTAGTTAATTTTTTTTGCCCACCAAAATGTTTATTAAAATGATAACTATATTCCGATTAATATAAAAGGATTTTTAAACATAATTAAAAATTGAATTTTAAGATGCATCCATTATAACTTAAAACCAAGCAAGTTCTTGAGATTTCTTAGTAAATAATTAAGCAAACATTTCTGCAACGAATTTTATTCTTGATGAAGAAATTCATTAATATAGTTTAAATAAATATAAATACGTACTCACCATCAAATTATAAATATATACTTTTAATGTGTTAAATATGAATGAGAAATACGTTTTCACAAATATAATTATAAAATGAAAAGAAGAAGAGTGATGTCTTTTTTTTTATATATTTTAATACATTGTGGTATCTTTATATTATAATGGAGTACATTCGCGCCCTCATATAATAGAGGAAAAATTCTTATAAACCCTCACTCCAAGGTGAAATTATATAAAGGTCCTAGGAAAATTTGTAAAAATCCTCATTTCACAGGGACAAGTATATAAAACTCTTCACATGGAGGAGAAGAGATTCGAACCCTGGCCATCCTGATTACAGCAAGTGCGGTGCAGTGGCAAGAAGAGTGATGTCTTGTTATGGAAAATTTTGTGATTCCAAAAGTTTGCGAATTAAGCGATAGTTTTGATTATCTTTATAAGTGGCATTCAGTACATAATTTTTCGAAGAACATTTTGGATGGTGAATGAAAAATAAGTGTACAGTGGACCACTGCTGCATGCCTGAAATTATTAATACTCCGGCCCTTAATTCTATTTAACTGCACCCTACTTAAGTGCAAATGGGCCCCGCTTTGAAATCAAAATCTCACTTGTTATATGGTTTAAAATTATTTCTTTTATCATAGTAACAAAAATTATTTCAATCCAATTCTTTGTTAGGCTTTACCCGCTCAAAATATAAATTTGCGTATTTAAATTATACGAAAATTCTAGATTTATTTACATATGTATTAGAACGTTATCATACTTATTTAAATCCATTTACAAATGCATTAGATCTGTATTCGTATTGAGAATGTGATTAATTGATTATAGCTTGATAAAGCTTATGGATGGAGATTATGGTTGTACATATTTGTATTTACTTTTATTGTAGGTTGTAAACTTGGTTCCCTGCTATGGAGATTTCTGACGAGGATGGAATGATATAATTTATGTTTGTTTTAGATGTGATGTGCGTATTTGATATGTTAGTTTTTTATTGGTATTTATATATCATAACAACTTATATTATAATTAGACACATTCACAACACCCACACCAGGGGGAATCTATAAATACCCCTAAACTAAGAGGGAATTTGTATTTCTAGGAGAATTGAAAATTCATCCCTGAGGAGACAAACAACAAACTTATGAACAAATATGCTACTACTGCTATCATTAGGGCAAGCCCTAGTGGCTTTGATATGTTATTAAATAATCTTTTGCCTTCATAATTAATGTAGAATCTACAAAATGCCGTAGAATTTCTATTGTGGCCACTATGAATATCTAGAATTGCTAGTCTATTGTAGTATTTTGGGGTGCCATAATTAGCTACGTCATGCTTTCATATCCAATATATATACACTCTAACTATGATGCACTACCATAAAAAAGGGCCTGTCTTGATAATGAATCAAAATCTTACAAATCAAACACCAGAGTGTTTGATGATAACGTAATTTCCATCCTTGTAGTAGGAGAATTGTCTTCCTTGATGATAATGTAATAAAAAATAACAACTTGTTGATTGTTATATTTAAATTTTTTAAAAAAATTTGAATCATTTATAATTTTACATATTTATAATATCAAATTTCGCTTTGATTGGAAACTTATATGTAAATAGTTAATATCATTTGAGAGTTAATATGAAATTGATAAATTTTGAGAATAGATTCATAGTATATAAGAATTTTTAATTATAGTGATTTTTGGCATCATAAAAATATTGTAAATGATTCATATTAAAAAATATTTATAAATATAAAAAGAAATGACTCTGATACTGTGCACTCAGGTGCACTTAGCTTCGGCGCACCTATGAATGTAACTTGGGTAGGATACCCATGAATATCCACTAACCCGACCTTAATATAAGTAGGATAGGGTAGAAAATATTATCTATGAGTACGGGTATAGTACAAATTATTATCCACCCCATCAAATAGGGTACGGATAGGGTATGTACATTAGATACCCAAAACCAACTCACATTGGTACTCATATAGGTAATTAATTAGATATATAATTAAATATGTATATATATATTATATAACATGTGTTTTGTTTTGTTTGTAACGTCTTGTGTACATATTCATTTTAAAAAATCCGAATTCAAATGAATCTTGTGTCTTGTAGAGTTTTGGATTATAAAGGAAGAAATTATTTTGGTTATATATATGACATTGACTTCTAAAGTCTTTTATGAATAAACTTGTAAATTGTTATTGTGATATATTAATATTTTTAATAATTAGGTTCTAGCAATCTATACTATATGTTTTTTATATAATCAATGCAAACAACAATGTATGTAGATGTGATTTTGAAATGTAAATGAGTATTGCTTTATACTATTTAAAATAACTAGAAATATGTTTAAAAAAATATATATATTTGAGTATTAGAGGAACTGATTTGAAATCGAAAACGAAATTGACTCTACGGGTAATGGATAGAGTAGGGTACAATAGAATCCGAATTGACAAATGAGTAAGACAAGGTAAGTCTTTTGCAAATAAGGTATGATAGGGTAAACTACTACTCGAACCAAATCGACCTGAGTTGCACCCCTAGTTGCACTCAAGTGCAAAAGTCTATTTTTATTTTTTAAAATTTTTATATAACTGTTAATTTTAGTATATTTAACATATGTATCAAAATTTACATTTTTATATTTGTAGATTTTTTTTAGAATTTTTCAAAATACGAGCATTTTAATCACTTAAAAATCACTAAACTGCTCTTATTTTTAAAATTCAAAAAATCTACAAATATTCAAAAGTAGTAAAATTTGATACGTACGTTAAATATATTTAAATTAATAGTTTTATAAAATTTTAAAATTAAAAAATGGGTTAAATGCACCCGAGTGCATTTCATCATTCACCAAAAAGAAATATGTTATTTATTGATGCATATTGTAAATGAGTCATTTATATTCATATTGTTTGGATCATTTGTTATAAAACCAAAAATCATTCAATCTAAATCTTGGGTGGACCATACTTACTTAAAAATGCATATAATTATGTATAAATTAAAAAAATATTTGGATCCATTAACAAATAGATTATAATATAATATAGTTTATAAGATGATTTATCTGTACAGAAATGATGTTTTAAACTGTTTAGATACTAAAACTATACCTTTGAAAGTAGTGCTTTTTCAATTGGGAAAGTAGTGTTTAAATGTGGTGACATCTTAATATATCTGTGTGTATCTTGGAGTCCAACTTCTTACATGGAGACATCCTACAATAGTGAATTGGTACTACGGTCTAGTTTAGTCTTCATTTTGTTTACTTTTGCAGATCTAATCTATCTATTATTTTTATCATTATATATTTGGTTAATAAAGAAAAAATCATCTCGATGGATAACTTCCCATTATTTCCAAAATTAAAAATCACGTAAAAGTAGTTTTAAAGTCATTAAAATTTGTTTATTTATTTATTTTAAGTACTCACAAGGTACAAATTCAACATCTAAACCATCTAAAATATTCATCATATCTAAAATGACGATTCTATATAATTATATAACATTTTAAAATTTTAGGCCATACATTTAAATAATTTTTTAAAAATATATATTTTTCATATATTTTCAGGAAATGTGACTATATGAAACTCTAATTGATATGATTCTTAATATTTTAATTAAAAATAGTGCTAAGTACAATGGTACGATTTAACGTGATTCATCAAGATGGGTCTAGTTTACTACCAATTCGCTTTTGTAATACATAAAAGAACAAAGACTGATGGGTGGGCATTATCTAATGATCCGAAAGGATTGGTGGCCAGTTTAGTGGTGGACAAAAGTCCAGCACTGAAAGATTAGTTTGTATATAGACATGCAGGGCACGAAGAGGGCGGTTGCACTAATTTTCTTTTTCTTTTTCTTGTCTATTAGTTGTGCAGGACAAAAGGGATTTTCCCTTCCAACTTTTGAGCCTCAACCCATAGGAAGCCCTCCCCTGGCTTTTCCCATCAGAAGCTACATCTCCACCATTAATTTAGGCTGGATGGCCGGGATGCATTTGGACATTTTTGGAAGCTGAAAAAACTACTGGGGGGAACATTGAATTGCGTGACAAACTCGCGCATCTTGTCTCTGTCTTCCCCAGCTCTTCGTTCGTCCCTCCCTCTTCCGTCTTCCTTCCGTCCTTTTTGATAATGGCAGATAGTAGAGATGGTTTGAAAATTAAATTGCCCAAATAAATTGCTAGCTGTTTTTGTCATTTTTTGTCCACTCAAGGAGAGAGAGAGAGAGAGAGAGAGAGAGAGAGAGAGAATGAAGACCACCATGGGAGATTAATGGATTTTCTTCTTCTTCATTCTAGGTGAGTATCGATTTTTCGACGAATTTAGAGATAGTCACAGGAGAGGATAGATATGTTGCTGATTTTAAGAGGGTGACTGTTCCTGTGGTAGCATTCTCTACCCCACCCCCCTCTCGTCCCCGCCGAAAGCATTCAGCAAAGACAGGAAGAGAATGTTTTGTATTTGGATGTTTCACTAAAAATGAGAGATTTCCAAAGTTCCTTCTTTTGTTGAAGTTAGCGGCTTGTGCGGATTTTAGCAGTTATAGATTCTAGAGAATGTTGAACTCATTGGCTAATTTGAAGTATAAGCTCAGCAAAAAGCCGAAACTTTCTGCTATCGGCGGGCCAAAATCCCGAATTAATGGAGTTGGCCGATTTGTTGGAAGCTACTGTAAATTATGGCTTTTTTCCCTTTGATTTGGGGCTATTGATTGCAGTGGAGAAGTTGGTGAGATGCTACTGCTGGATTTCATGGAAATCGGTTGCTTAGAATGTACGTTGCTTGAAATCGCTGCTAGTTGCCGTTTTGGTGGGTTTTGTCATGCAAATAGTTGCTGTTGGTTGGAGAAAAATGACAACTACTGTTACGAACATAGAGAAGATGTAGGGCTGTTGTTCGATGTCTGTTGTAATTTTGGTTGGTTTTAATAGCTGCTATTAACAGCTTCATTTCTGCTATTAATTTTTTTTAAAAAAATTAGGTTGTTGTAATTTGGGATTGAAAGGGCCTTCGATTAGGGAGAAGAGGGCAGGGATGAGCCTTTGTTTGGGGACGATGGAGCATGGAGTCGATACTCTAGTTGTGCATTCAAAACCGTTGCACATGCAAGCCCCTTTTTGGATAATCTGCAACATTAAAGTATTTTATAATTTTTCTATCGAAGAAACATTTATAATTTTATTTGTCTTATTTAATTAACTAATAAAATTAATTAATTAAATTTTCAGATTATTTAATTCCATTTTAATTATATAATTCCAAATTGATTGAAATGATTTTATATTTTATTTTGTATGATAACCCATTTTGTCTCCTACGAAATATGCAAATGTTATTTGTTGATCACCCCAGCAAATTAGTTTGCCTCAAGCTAATCCAATAGGCTAGTAAATATTTTCAATTTTTATTTTTATTTTTATTTCTTTTAAGCCTATTAATTGGCCTTATATTTATATAATTTATTAACTCATGTGGCATCAATTCAAGTCATTTAAAGCATTTATAGTTTTACCCCTAAATTATTTAGATGACTAGTAAATATCTAAGTTATTTATATTTAAAATTACTTAGTTTCAAAACAGCTCAATATAGTAAATTAATCATATTTATGATTAATTGGTATGATATTTATTTTAATTTAAGTAAATATTTGCTTTTATTTAATTTAATAGTTTAACATGTATAATTTTTTATTAAAAATTCTATGCGAACTTAACCCACACATTAACAACAATATGATATGAGCAATATGATTTTTATTATTATGATATTTTAGATATTTATGATTTAAATGAAATTCAAAATAAAATAAGTACCACAAGTATGAATACATTTAAAATTTAATCATTTTGAGTGGAGCTTCATTTCAAGATAATTATATTATAAAATTAGAGATAACACTGAACATTTTTTTTTATAAATTCTCTATTTAATACAAATATTAATTGAATCCATAATTTTATATTGATTTAATTTAATTTAAATCAATAATATGATATTACAATAAAGATTAACGTAGATACAAAATAAGTTAATCAAAATAATTATTTTCATCTAGTTTAAAAATATTTTTGTTAACCAATCTAAAAATATGCCATTATTAAATTAACTTAAAAAGTTGTATGTTAATTTTTGATATTATGATATAAATGACCTAATTAGGATCCTATAACCATATTACAAGTATTATATTAGGATTAACTTATTAATATAACAATTAGATCCGGTTAGATGCGCTTAAATGTGATTAGATGCTGTTAGATGCTGTTAGATGCCGATTTGATACAGTTAGATATCTTTAAATTTAATTACAATCATTAAATTCTATCAATTAAATTTTTAAATACATCTGGTTAGATGTTGTTAGATGCTATTAGATGTCGTTAGATCCGGTTAGATGTCGTTATATGCTATTAGATTTGATGGAAGTCTTTAATATATATTAAGATTCGTATCGTTTTATTTGTTTGCAAGAAAACTATATATGTTCATTAAATGGAAGGGACAAACACTGAATATCTCGCAGACAAACAAAAGATTTAACTTGTTTTCCTAAAATTTTAATGGAAGCTAAGGGGCACATTTACAATTTCATTAAAATTAATATGTGTGAATTTATTGCAATTTTTTATATGTGTTAAAAATTTTATTTTCTTTTTTTGTCAAAAATTAAACTTATTTTCATAAAATTCTAATAAAAAGGACACGTTTACATTTTCTTGAAAATGCTGGAGTATATTTTGCAAATTTCTGAACCAAAGAGATATGCTTGAAATTCCTCCCAAAACTATGTAAGTATGGGTAAAATCTGCTTAATTAAATAAGGTTAACCCAATCAAATATTTAATTTTTGAGCTCCATATCCATTGTCTGTATCTGTTAAGATCAAGTGAGCATGATCTAACACTGTCATTATACAACTTTGATTATACATAGGTAAACCACAAAGTTGAAGCACGTTCAAAATTTCACTAGTCGACTTTTATGGTAGCGAGGTCTTTTGCAAATAAATTTCAAAAGTAGGGAATTATTTGCAAAATCAATAGATAATTATTATCGAAAATTTTAAAATAGAAAGGATCATACGTAAATACCCCTATTAAAAATTATTTTGGGAAAAAAATAATTGAAGCATTCAACTCAGTTGGAAAATTATATGTGCGCCGATGGGCGAGTGAACTGATCAAACCATTTACTAAAACCTTCATCGTTTTGGACCTCCGTCGGATTTTAACAACATCAGTAAAAATAGGGTTAGCTTTTATGTAATCAGTTATATTACGTGTAAATATAGAAACACTTTCACGTAACTCTTTTAAATTTAAGATCTTAACAATCGACAAAATCTAATTCATTTATTATATTTATCATAATTTGTTTATTTATAAAATTAAGTTCTATCCAAATCAAATATATACGTGGCTGCATTTGTTTAAAAATAGGTATATTTATATGTAAATTGAAAAAAAAAATTTAGATCTATTTGTATATGTATTAAAATGTAATAATAATTTATAGAAATATTTATCTATATAAAAATAATATTTTTGATAATTTAGACATTGAAAATACAACTTTGAAATTGATATTTAATGTTAAGTTATTTTATTTGTTGATTTTGCATATTTGTAAATAGGACCCATGCATAATAATATTAGACAAGTAAAAAAGTTTTCAAAATACTGTATACAATGTTAAATATAATAGATATAATAGATAAAATAGATTTTTTTTTATCAATCATCCAAATATTTAAAATAAAAGTTACACCGAAGAGGGATTCATAGAAGCATTCCCAGATTAAAATATACTACTAGCTACATCATGCCAACTATCAATTGGGCCACAACCAATTCATGTAATAATAAAAGATTATCCACGTGATGCAAACTTTTCGTACGGTCCTCAGGTTAAAAACTTAAAAGTAGTTTTATTTTTTCTTAATTACATGCGTTACGGGTCTCACAGGTAGACGAGAAACCTGAGGAACCCATCTCGTGAAACTTGAGAAAAACCTATCTTGTGGTTAACTATTTAAAAACACGAGAGATAAGAACACTATTTTGCCATCAGAAAAAAATGAACACTATTCGACGAAACAGATTTGCAAATGTGTTTGGAGTTTAAGAAAACTCAAACATGATTTTCTTTTTTTCCTATTTAATGTAAAATATACTATATAAAACTTAAGCAATATTTCTGTGCATTTAATGTAAAATGCACTGTGTAAAATATACTATGTAACATTTTTATGGTAAATGGGATTCTCAATTAAAAATCATTTCTCACATTAGTGGATAAGACAACACGAGAGATGAAAAAAGAATGTATTTATATCATTCACTAAAATAATAGTAATTTGTAAATAATCTATATAGTTTGACCATAATTGTAAATATATCTATACAATTTTAAAAATTACAAATAATTTTCATATAGTTTGATCAAAATTACAATCAAGCAAATTCGCAACTCTCATACTATAGAGAGAATTTTTTTATAAACAACTCACCCAAGGGTCTAATGTCGTTTTTGGTCGTTTCATTAAAAGATATTCGTACTTTTGGTTTTCATTCGTTTCTTATTGAAGTATGCTTCTGTATAACTAAGTTACATTGAAGTAATTTCACGTGACCCTTTTTATTTTTTAAATGTTGATAATTGATACAAAATTTAATTCATTTATTGTATTTAATATTATTTATTTAACTACAAGACAACGTTTCATCCAAATTCAATCTGTGCATAGGCTGAATTTAACCAATTGAAGGTAAGTTAAGGAACATTCTCATATTCATTTTAGTATGTATTAGAATATAATAATACTTTGCAGGATCATTTATCAACTTATTAAACGGTTTAGATATTAAAAATATTGCTTAAAATTAATATTTAGTATTAAATCATTTTATCATGTTGATTTTGCATATTTATAGATGTGACCGATGCACAGTAATACTAAATAAATAATAGGATTTCCATGATAATAATAATAATAATATTATTATTATTATTAAATATAATAGATAAAGTGAATTTTCTAATAACCATAAAAAAAAATTAAAAATGAATGAATTACATAGAAATGACCCTATTTTCTATTTATAGATACTTACTCGATAAATTCAACAATCATCATCATTATTATTAATTGTTCCGTGAGCCTTTTATAGTAATATATGTCGTAGGCAAGCATCAGCGGATGTTGACCGTAATTAGTTAAATGGCCCCCAAATTGCGTTAACTCATCACATTAAAATCATGACATTGGGCATAATAATACTTGCGATTCTTTTCACTGACTGACGGTCCTTAAAAAGGCCCTACGTCTTTTATGTGGCCTAAAGGTCATGAAAGATAAGATTAAAAAGATTAAAAAGCATGCCAAGTAAATCTCCTTGTAAGTCCACATGGACCACATGCATGCCCACGATGTTTCGAAAATTGTAGCCCAATATAAGAAGATGGGACGATGTCACTTAAAACCGGTTTGCAAAGATCAAATGTGGAACTGGCTCAAATGAGCTCCACTTGCACTGTTTAACAGAATTTATTCCGTCCATTTTATTCTTTATTATATTCGTTTAATACTATTTTTTAATGAGAGATTTGTGCGGGTCACAGTATAGGTTTCTATTCCTGATAAGATAATACTTATTTCATGGTGCACTTATAACTATCTTTAAATAAAATTAGTATATTCCTAATTTAATAGCTATATGTTTCCAAGTCCTGATAATTTTAAGACGGGTTAGAAACCAGGTGATTTTAGACGAGTCCAAAACACATATATTTTTTTGTTTTTTTGAAATTTGTTTTTACAAAACTGTTATTCTTGATATGTTTAATTTTTAAATGAAATTTTATTAATTTGGATATATATTTTATTTTAGATTTTTAAATACAAGGGTCATTTAATTATCTTCAACAATACCGTTTTTATAAAATACCCTGTCATTAGGAAGAATCTACAAATATACCCCCACCTAAGGGTGAAAATAGAACATCAATTCACACTGCTTTCATGGGGAATCAAACACTAGTGACTTTGTTTTGTGCCAACCGGCACCAGGCTATGTGCCTATGGTAGATTAAATATAATTACATTAACACTTTTGTAAAAAAAAAAAAAAAATTAAAAAAATACGTTTTTCCAGATTGAAATCATACATTTTGCTATGTTTCGTTATTTTCTACATTTTCTGGAAAAACTCAAGTCTCTATATATACTTTTTATGTATCGACATCATATTTTTCTATTTTTTTTCATTTTTTTTTTTCCTTTCAGCAAACAAAATAAAAAGGCAGAAACTTTTTACAGATTTTTGATATTCTATCAGCTAAATCATTAGGGAAGGGCCACCAAAAGTAGTGTGCCCGACATGACTGCTCGAAGTTTTTGTTTGAGAGGCCAAAATGATGAGTGGTCGATGGGAGCTGGGCAGTACTTTCGAAAGCATACCTACTAATTAATGAAGGGTTGGTAGGGTGTTTTCCACCTTTCCATTCACGTGGGCTGCAAACACGTGTGTTGACAGCAAGTGCATGAATGAATGTACAATCAATCAGATGGTCTAAATAACATTCTCTTCTGTTACTAATTATTTGCTGTTCGCTAGGGATTAATTAACTGCATAACTTGATTATAATAATGTTTAGACAATGATTTCTTTTGGCCTTCCATTCACAAAAAAATGTTCCTTAGTATAACTTCTATGGTAATTTGCAAAATCGCTTCTATAAAACATTTTTTTCTATGAAACTCTTTTCATATTTAAAATATTGATAGTTAATAAAAAAATCCGCTTCATCTATTATATTTAGCATTATTTATAGCATATATTTTGAAAATCTTTTTATTTGTTTAATATCATTGTACATAGGCTCCATTAAAGATCAACATAATAAAATAGTGTAAGGCTAAATTTTAATTTTCAAGTTGTATTTTCAACATCTAAACTGCCTAAAATATCATTTCTATGCAGATAAACGATTTTATAAAGTATTATTATATTATAATATATGGGTAAATAACACTAAGCATTTTTCATAATTTATACATAAATATATTTATCAACAAATATGACTTATAAACATAGTCTCCTAGACCAACAAATAATGTTAAATACAATGAATAAATTGAATTTTCTATTAAAGATCAAAATCTTAAAAATTAAAAGATTATATAGCTTCGCATCTATGTAAGGTGGTTATATAGAAGTAGAGCCCTTGCAAATGTACTCAATTATGACGTAATTTATAAATATAATCACATAATTTGACTACAATTGCAAAATATATATACATAGTTTCAGAAATTGTACATAACCCTGCACAATTTGACCATATTGCAAATATAGTTATGTTGTTATGATTCCATAACAACATGGTCATGACATGGGTATATTTGTAAGTATACACAAGTTATACTAGGATGCTTGTATGAAACTCCCTTTCTATTTAACTCCCTCTATTTTCAACATATAGATAATTGATGAAAAATCAACTCCATCCATCATATTTAAGATCACTTATATTACAATGAAAACTCTTTCATTTGTCGAATATCACTATATATGGGCGCCATTTACAAACATATAAAATCAATATAATAAAATAATTTTATGCAAAATATCAACTTTTAACTGGTGTTTTTAACATCTAAACTATCTAAAATATAATTACTATATGGATAAGTGATACTATAAAGTATTACTACATTCCATTACATACGTGAATGGATCTAAGCATTTTCACTAGTTTACGCATGAATGAATTTATTTTTGAGCAAATGTGGCCTGTACATATATTAGATTTGGATAAAACTTGATTTCATAATTAAACAAATGATGTTAAATATAATGAATGAATTGAATTTTCTATCAAACATCAATATCTTAAAATTTAAGAGGGTTACATGGAACCACTTCTACATAACTCAGTTATATAAAAGCAAGCCCTCAAGTTATATGAGTATCTTTGCAGATGTATGACTATGATATGCTTAATTTCTGAAATTGCAAATATATCTACATAGTTATTTAGAAATATAGCATCATATTTGTAACTATAGCGAAACTATGTGAGGATTATTTATCATTTTTGAAATTATGTGGATATATTTATAATTATAGTCAAATTATGTAAATATATTTGTAGATTATTCAAACTTATAAATGAAATCCTATATCAATTGAGTCACTATCTTTTACGGCCAGGTGCATAAGGGTAGCCATGTGTCCGGCCCAAAAAAAATATTTTAAATTTTTTCGATTTTTTTATGGACAAGTAAAGTTAGGTATATTAAATCTATAAACTAACTTTTACAAATTTTGGATATTTTTAAGTATTTTTATTTTTAAACACAATGACATTTTCTTAATTTTCTGTCACAAAAATTACGAAAATGTCACTGTGTTTAAAAATCCAAAAAATACTTAAAAACATCCGAAAATAGTAAAAGATGGATTATAAATTTAATACACCTAACTTTACTTATCCTTAAATAAAACTAAAAAAAATAAAAAAAATATGTTTCTGGGGCGGTCTAAAATCGCTCATGTTTCAGGCCTGTCGTAAATGTGAAAATATGATATAATACGCTAAGGGTAATAATAAGGAGTAAAAAGAATAAATATAGATATGATATGATAAGGGTAATAATGAGGAGTAAAGATAATAAAGTTAAAATAGATAGGTTAAATGCATTGGTAGTTATGTAGAAATGCTTGAAAAGTAAGATAGTTATAGAAGAAAAAGTAAAAAATAATTAAAAAATATGATAATTATGAAAAATGAAAAGTTTTAGATTGAAAAGTTTTAATAAAATCCAAACACACATTTCTGAAACAAGTCAGATCAAAGGCAAGTCTAGGTCACCCTACCTCAATTCTCGAATGCTGGTTCAATGCACCCGGGTGTACTTCACCTTTTTTTATTTTTTGGAATTTTTTTATACAACTGTTAATCTAATTGTATTTAACATGTGTATAAATTTTTACCATTTTTGGAGATTTTTAGATATCTTTTTCGGATTTTTTAAAATCAGTGACATTTTTAGTAATTTAAATCCATTGATTTTAAAAAATCAGAAAAAAATATCTAAAAATCTTCAAAAATGGTAACAATTTATACACATGTTAAATACACTTAGGTTAACATTTTTATAAAAAAAGTCTAAAAAAAATAAAAAAAATAGGTGAAGTACAGCCGGGTGCATTGAACCAACGTCTTCAATTCTGACCCAGTACCATCAACTCGCCATAAATGTTGGCATATGTATGAGCATCAACATATTTAACTAATAGTGTATTCTCTCACGAAAAAATCAACAGCTCAGAAAAGATAAAAAATTTAAATATTTTTTAAAAAGAACATATTTTAACAATCCCATATGACTATTTACATTTTCCTCCCTATCTTTTTATCGTTTAACAATTTTATCGCATGACTATTCGTTTTCACAAACACCTCGTGCCAACTTATGAATTTTTTCAAACAATGATCATGTCATTAATAAAAGAAAAAATGCGTTGTAAAAAGCTAAAAGGACCAAAAAAAACAAAAAAACCTTACCGCGTCACTAATTATTTGGTAACATTGATCACTATTTTTTGGACGTGGTTTCCCACAGTTCACCAAAACTTTTGATGTTAAGATATTTTAATAAAAGTCAAAGTTTGATCATTTGATATTGAGACCAAGTAATTGTACTTCCACGTAGTCAAATTTAAATACTCTTGTATTAAAAATTTAGTCAAATTTAAATACTCTTATATTAAAATTTTAAAAAAATATCTATGCATATTTAAAGATAATAAAATTTAGTTTATACATTAAACACACCTAAATTAACAATTTTATCGAAATAAAAAATATATGGGCATAAATGCTCATGTCCTAATAAAAAATTATTATATAAATATATTATAAATAGCAAACATTTATGAATCCCGATACCATGCGGTTGCCCGCATCGGAGTTCCTATGAAGCCTACCCAAAAACATATTTTTAAAACGTTTTGTTTTTTTATAAAATTGCTATTATAGGTGTATTTTCATTCGTATACCAATTTTACCAATTTTGACCATATATATGTATTTTTTGGATTTCAAACACAAAGAAAAAAAGAATTAATGTAAGCATATATTAAAAGGAATTAGACTCATAAAAACATGTTGAAATCTATACGCGAAATGCCCCCATCTCATTATCAAGAAATTAGAATTAATAAAATTGAGAATGAAAACCCAGAGCAAATTAACCATAAAAATGACATTGTGGTTTTCACGCGATAATCGGATTAAGTGAATCCGGAGACATCAAAGTTTTGGGCAGCCTTGGTGGAGAACATGTACGACATAAAGAGGCATCAGCAGCTAGCTAGATTGGGACGCATGGAAAAACCATGCAAAGAAGATTGTCCCCCAACCGCTTCATTTTACAGGACATGTGTGAATGTGAACGCCCACCTTTTACTTTTTCTCTCTAGGTTGGAATTCGGATTCCCAACATATCATCATCACAGAGAAGAAGCGACATGATCAGCTAAGGAGAATTGATGTTTATGCCCGCATTTGGGAACCACACACCCCTTTTACCGGGCTTCCGAGGGTAGAACGATATTCTCATGATGGAGTGTATGAGGGTGCGCCACGAATTGAAAAGGCTGGTGCTGCTGCATGGATAAGTGTTTGAATAGAATGTATGTGCATGCTCTAATGATCATAAATTTCATAATGGGTGTGGAACCCATTTATAAATATTCATTGCTGATTACCAAACCTAGCCTTTGCATGCGCCCACCTTTTGTCTCTGATTTTAACGATTCCTGTTGCCCACTTGGGCTAGCTCCTCTTTCCTGCAGTACTGCCTCGTGCCCCAAGATGTTTGTGCTTCTGTCTACCCATTCGTGGAAACAAACAAAACACTGGTCTCTCTCTTTCTCTCTCCACCCACTTTAGGAAGAAAATATTCCTTATTTTATTGTTTCTCATGCAATGAGAATAATGAATTTAGTGGGTGCAATCATGGCATGGTCCAAAGCAGGATGTTGACATTGGCGCACGAGAATGCAGGTGTTGATAGGTTTTGGGCATGTTGTCATGATTGTAGGTTGAGTGCTATGATTGGATCTTTCACTAATATTGTTCACCTTCCCTTGTAAAGCAAAATAAAATTAAATTAAATTAAAATAAATAAAATGTTGATTGGTAACCTTTTTCTTAATTATGTATTAAAACGAGACTACTTTGGCATAAAGGGTGTGTTTGGTTGGAGGTAAAACTTTTGATGAAAAGTTTATGAAGTAGAAGTTGTCAAATCAATAGAAAATGATGTGATATAATAGGAGTAATGATGAGGAGTAAAGAGAATAAAGTTAAAATAGATAGGTTAGTTGTATGGGTAGTTGTGTAGAAATGATTGAAAAATAGGGTAGTTTGTATAGAAAAATGTGAAAAAATAATTAAAAAATAAAGTAATTATGGAGAGTGAAAAGTTTTAGATTGAAAAGTTTTAGTTGACACTTTTTTGCCCTAAACAAACACACCCAAAATTCAAAAGGCATGCAAAAACTAACCATTCTCTGACCATTCTCTGACCATAAATGCTTCGAGGATACTGCCAATACTGCGCTCTCAGCGCCAGGTATTGCGTGAGCTAGCAGTCAGCTACATCAGCGGTTGGGTTCAAGTGCAAGAGGGAGATCTTGTGCACTAATTAAGGCAATCACCAACCTTTTGTGTTCGCGACACACGTATTAAAAGAGGAGCTATTCATTGTTATCAAAGCAAGAAAAAGAGCTATTCAAGGATTCAAGTACACTGATACACTCTAGCATTCTATTTTGATATTTCTTTTTTCCTGACTGACTTGGTTGTGTGACTACCGACGGCGAGGACCTCTACCATAAATATAAAAATCTCTTACTAATCACTAATGATGTCATATACAAAAAATCTAATTAATATCAAGGTCATAGGTTCAACTTTCAGGAAGAAGCTATAATTCGACTTTAAAGGCCCCGATTTTCTCAATGGCCATTTGTACTGGGAGTATACCATTTCTCCCTAAAGAATGAGTATTTCGCCATTACACACCCCACCGAGCTCCCATGTGGAGATATGGGCAACAATGTAATCTACTCCTCAGAAAAAGGATATGTTACTTTCAACTTACAGTGAGAATCCAACCTCAAGAAACTTTTATGGACTTCTACACAAAATCCAACAACCTACAGAATTCAAACTCATTGAAATTCTACCCAGAGTGCAACTGACGTGTAAGAATATTATTTGGTGTGTCTTGTATTTTGCATAGTTTAGTTGAGTCGGTTTAGGATTGTGTATCTTGCGTATTTTAGTTATGTGGGACTGCGATTGCATATGATGTTACGCAAGTACCTATTAGAGTCCTATATATAAGAGTATCAGTTAGAGATTTAATGAAACTTTAAAATGTGTCTTGTTGGGATATGAGAAAGTGGGTTATCAGAGTTTTCTTATTTGAGATGTGTGTAAGACACATAGAGAATGTATGTAAAGTATTCTTTTGTGTATCTCTATAACCTATTTATTATAGTAGATTGTCATCTCTCTCCTGTGGTTTTTCCTTTCTTAGTTTAAAGGGAATTCCACTTAAATCTTAGTATTTTCTTGTGTTTGATATTGTTGTTATTTTTTTAATCCTATTTAATTTTGTTTGTGCGTCCACTGTAATCTGTATCAACCTAAATTATATTTCCTAACAAATATTTTAATCCTTTATACTTGGTGCCATTTGAGGAAATAAAATATTCAATCTTCTCTTTTCTTTATCCTTGTTCATTTTTGTCCATGGAGTATAACTAGTCTAATTCATACCTAGAGAATGTTGGATGAAGGTACGATGTACATCAAACTGCACAAGAGGTTTTGTTGGAATGAGCTCAAAAGAAATGACCCTCTAATGTTGAAACTAAAGAAGAGTTTCAAATAATGATGATTAAAATAAGAGAATGGAGGATATCAAAGCAATCAACTTCTCATTGTCCAATTAGACATCGACTTCCAAAACGCAAAACCATGTTCCACCCGTAATGGGAATTGATTGTAACTCTTAGTCTCAAACCCCTCTGTCGTAGATTATTAATACCGCTAATTGCTTACCTTTTATTCCAAAAATCATCAATAAACTACTTACTTAGAAAATCAAGGCTATTAATATGAAACCATATGATGGGTAGTCTGATATTGAGGATCACCTATATATCTTTCGCATAAATGCTAATTTGATGATGCTTATAGATAAAATAAAATGTCAGGAATTTATTAATACTTTAGAAGGGAAAACATGAAGATAATTTTGAAGCCTACCCATGCCTCCATAACATACATTGATTCCTTGTCTAAGAGCTTTCTATTGTAGTTTGTAAGTCGATTTATTCAAAGGAAAAGGCCTTCAGACTCGTATCATATATGACAAGGAGAAAATGAGCCCTTGTAGAATATATTGATCTTTTTAATTGTAAATGCATTTTGTACAAGATTTAACTCCTGAATTTATCAAAGTTACCTTCATTAAAGTTTACATTTGGAAAGGTTATATACATATCTCGCATTCGATAAGCTTAATATTGTAGGAAAATTATTCATTATAGCAAATAAATGGATGAATGCAGAAGAACAAACAAAACAGAAGAAGTTGTCATTACAAGAAAATGACAATAAAATTTTCAAACAAAAAAGACCCAAAAGCCCAATCAATAACCTAGTTATAATAACTGCTGATAAAGTGCATCTAAAAGTCGTAATATGCTTCACATCAAAAAAAAAAAAAAAAAAAAAGTCGTAATATGCTTTACTTTTCATGCCTCCAACAACTTTGTTGAATATGAAGTCTTTTACCAAGGATCTCATATTATATTATCTTTTAAGATAAAAATGTCACGTCTTTCTGACTCTAACCCAGTGGTTAATTAGATCATAGGTAATTTTGATGTGAAAGCTGATGACAGGCTAGATACATACAACTTTGAAATTCCTTATGGAGCAAATACATTTATTTTTTATTCAAAAAATACCAAAGCAGATACCCTAGCTAAAATTTTTCTCCATGCATCCTTTGACAAACCTATATTTATTTGTCACTAAAAAGGACCAAGCATTACCCTAAAGCAGGAGCACAACGTCAATGCATCACTCCTTTATTAAAAGGACCCCATTATTCAACATCTATTGTACAATCTTTTACCTAATAATGAAAAAGAAGATAAAGGATTTCGCTAACAGGCATCTCATTACACACTCTTAGATGATGATTTTACTATAAGTCAATAGCCAACCCATTTCTCCATTATATGTCACCTTTGGAAATTTAATAAATTTTAAAGAAACTTCACTAAGGTTATTGCAGAAATCATTTGGAATGACAAACCCTTGCAAAAGACTATGTACAATAATTCATTTCGTGTCAACAGTATGCCCCAATCACTCACAACCCCATAACTCTATTGTAGCTTATCTTTGAATTTTGTCATTTTTGCAATGGAGCATTAACTTAGTAGGCCCACTACCACCTGTCACCAAAAATCTAAAATTCATTGTTGTTATTATATATTACTTTTTAAAATAGTTATACGTAAAACTCCTAAGCGCCATTACATCCGCTTGAATGATCACTTTTATATAAGATCAAATAATTTATAGATTTGGATTGCCATAAACCATCATTTTTTAAGGCATAAAATATTTTAATAGCAAAAGTTTTAAAGATTTTTGTGATAATAATGAGATTCAGCCCATGTTTGCTACCATTACATATGCCCAAAAATTAATAAAGCTCTAAAGAAGCTTTATAGAGAAAATGAGAAGAACAAAAAATTTGGCCAACATTTTACTTAATGCTATATGGGTTTAAAACAAAACGCCAAGGCAAATAATAGGAGTATATGACGAAGACTATAACACCTGCCGAGATATCCCATTCCAGCTATTGCACCATCCATATCCCTTTAGCTGATAACATGCAAACCCGTGCAAAAGACTTTGATTTTATAGTTGAAGTCAATGGTAAAGCTTCACAAAAAATTTGCCTTTACAAGCACCAATAAGCTAGATACTATAATCGCAAGGTCAACTAGAAACTCTACATGATTAATGCCTATGTTCTTCAAAAAGACATATTTGCTACAAATTACAACCAGGATAAATTCTCACCAAATTAAAATGGTCCATTTTGCATCAAAAAAGACATTTGGCAATAGCTCTTATATCTTGGAAACAATTTATGGTCTACCCATATTAAGGGAGTGGAATGCCCAATATCCAAGGCATTTTTGCATATGAAACAACCTTAAGACCCATTTTGGAGAATCAAAGAGGCAATATTGCCTAACATCAAAGATATTTTGACCATACCAAAGGTCATTACAAAAAATATTACTGTAGCCCCCGCCGCGAGCGCTACGATGGGCTCGGAATAGTTTTCCGTGCCTTAGAAATCTGGATCGTGCCGGATGGGTTTTCAACGTCTCCGAGGCAGCAGTGTGGGCTTAGTTTTCCTGCATCCACATGAGGTAAAACGCGTTAGGTTTCACGTTTTTTAGAAAGGTTGGCATATAGGTGTTTTCTCGTGGGTTTGGCAGCATAACGGCTAAGACGGGGCTTTCCGTACACGGATCAAGTCACAAATCCGGCAGCATAACAGCAGCGTATTATGCTGGAATCCATGGACCCGCGTGTACCCGCCTTGCCGGGGCATTAACTCAAACACGCACGCAAAAATAAAGAAAAAAACAGAGTCGCCACTGATCTTTAAAGGGAGATCAGCTCCTGTTTAATGAAATAAGGCACTAATCGTACAGAGTTCGGGTTCCGGCCTTCGGATTAAAGCAAATATGGCAAAATCTACCAACCCGAGGCGGTTTACACGGCGTGAAAGGGGGAAAATGAAAGACTTGAGAGAATGGGAGAGAATGGAAAGGGAAAAGTGGAAGAGAGGCGTGGAGCTCGTAGAGCGGGAAAATCGGGACGCCGGGGCTATGCTGCAGACTCCCGTCCTCCCCTCTGAGATGCCTCTCCCAGTGTGCTTTGAGGAGGGGGGTGCACCTCCTTTTATAGGTGTTGAAGTGGGCTTTGGGCCACTTGGGTTCATGGACTTGGTCCATAGGCTTAGGCTTGAGCTTGAGGTAAGATCATTGGCCTTGGGCCACTTGAAGGGTTGGACTTGGTCCATAGGCTTGAGCTTGGCTAAGCCCGTTATTTTAGGTGGGCCGTTGTAGAGGCCCAAAGTTGTTGAGAAGCCTGCTTCTGAGGCTTGGTGGGCTGGATCTGGCGGGCTAGAGCTTGGCTAAGCCCGTTTGCTGCGTCTAGTGAGTTGATTCTGGTGGGCTGCATTATGGAGCCCATTGAGGCGGCCTGTAGGAGCTTCGCTCTTTGTGGGCCGGACCTAATTTGTTGAAAAAGCCTGCTTTGAGGCTTGGTGGAGTTTCGCTCCCATAGGCTGAGTGCGGAAGGGCCTGCTTAGCTTACTTGAACTTCTTTTTGCCTTGAATTTGCTTGGGCTTGGATCTTGTCTCATTTGTTCCATCTTTGGGCCCAATGGTGGGGTGTCAACAATTACATTAGAGAAAATGAGGTCTCAAAATAAAGGGTCTTATGGCCCAACTAAAGGCTAATATGCCAAGCATACACCAGCAAGGCCTCAAACCAACCACAAAAAGGATCTACATATCCGCCCAAGGTTTTTTCCAAACCAACGGATTCTCTTTTCCAAAATAAAAATGTCCTATAATTCAAGCAGTTAACATCAAATTCAATTACAAGCACAAAAATCAGACAAAATAATCATCTCTTTGTAACTTTAGGTGTACTAATTACTAAGAATGTCTTGAAATCCTACAATACCACCACATAAACAGACCCATTCACCAAATTCTCCTTTTTTTAGAAAAATACCCTTCTGCAGGGTCATTAGCATTAGTGGCATCTTCTTCGGCATCATAATTGTCCTCATCTCCGTTGTTGTTACTCTTTAAAAGCTCATGACTCCCAATTTTTCTAATGACAAAGTTTGCGGCTATAATATAATTTTTCTCATTTCCAATACACATGATTATTTTCGATAAAGATTCCATCCTAGAATTGTATATGGTTTGGAATGGATTTTGAATATAATATTCATCAACTCCACAATCATATCCGTTAAAATATTGAGTTTAGCAGAAAGGAATGACACAATTATCACATATACGTTTTGCAAGACCGTAGTGTCTCTATCTCAATTAATTAAAGTGTTATTCGCTTTGATACACTGGATTTGGCTGGCACATCATATTTTCTCTCTTTGGACCTAGCCTCTTAGTCCAAAAGGCATTTCACATTGCTTCAGTGGAATAATATATCAACCGATTTCGGTGCAAATAATAACCTTTATTCAAGTATTAATGTGGATTTTCAGCTAATCCTTGCACTAAATGAATTTTGAAGATTGACTCAAAAATCAATTTAAGAAGAGTGAAGGCTTGCTCAAGCATGCATATGAGCGCGACATTTGTATCGATAATGGTTTTATATGGAAGGAAGAAAACGAAGCGAAAATTAGTCACAAATGCAAATAACGAAAAAAACCACGCAGCTCTGCCAAACGAATTTTCAATTTATACGGATAACGCACAAGCACCTAGAATAAGCTCTGCTAAACATGGCCTTAAGAGGGTTTGAACTTTGAACGCTATAATTCACAACAGCCAAGCGATATCTGGTGTCTTTCGGAATTGGGTCCGGGAGGGCTAGGCCCAAGAGATAAAAACCTAAGGACTCTGTGGGAGAGTAGATTCTGATGACACAACGCGGGGGGTGCTGTGGGTGTAATGTTGTGGTTCGGTGCTGTGTATATATTAATTTCAAATGATCAAAAATGGAGATTAAATTCGCAAAGATGATCAATTCATTTGAATCTAATTACTGATCAGTCAGTGTACTTATTTGTCTGATCAGTATTTTTTTTTTGTAGGATTTTGTCTGATCAGTACTATTTGAGTATCAAAAACAGGATCGAGGTTAATTAGCTCAGTATTCAGTTCTAATCTGATCAGTTCAACCGTTTGTTTCAACTACTAGCCAGTGTGATTTGCATAATGTTGATTCCTAAATAGGATCTAGGTTTAACTTCAGTCCAACCATTTCACACAAATATTCGTGTAAACTTGTTAAAACATACCACACCTTGATATTTATGTCAAATCACTGCAGCAAATTTCACTTAATATAGTTATTTTTTTGGTTACATATAATATATATTTTCTTGCATTAGATTTAGTTTAGCCACAATTAATTATTTAGCTACAAATAATTAATTGTTTTTAGTAGTGGCATTTGCATTTCGGTTAAATATAGCTATTTTTACATCAAATGTAACTAAAATTACATTTAAAGCAACCACTAAAATTTGGCAGCAATTAGGAATAAAATTTTTTGCTGCGAGTGTACTAAATATTGTCAAACCTTTATTTGTGGTTGGATCAAATGTACCCAAGTTAAAATTTAGCCAGCAAAAAATGAGGAGGGATTCTGTTAGCCCGGGCTAAGTAAACGTTCTACTTAACCCACCTTAAAAAACCTATTTACAACAAATTTTTTTATTTTTTTCTTTGTGCACTTATTTATTTAAGTGTATTTAACATATAGACTAAGTTTTATAATTTTTTAATATGTTTATCTTTTTTTTTTTGAGATTTTTAAACATATATGTGTATATATGTATTTAAAATACCCTTATTTTTAAAAATCTAAAAAATATATGTACATATATCCAAAAATGATAAAACTTGATTTATATATTAAATACACTTAGATAAACAAGTGTATAAAGAAAAAAGCAAAAAAAAAATGTTTTAAATAGGATTTTTGAAGTGGGTTGAGTGAGACATTTACTTAGCCAAAGCTAACACGATCATTCCTCGCAAAAATAGGATTTTTATAGTACATGTTCTTGTAGTGAATAAACTCCTCTTATTGTATTTAGAATGATTTGTTTGGATAGTAAATAAAGTTTCATTGAAATTGATAAATTTGTAAAACAACGTGATAAAATTAGTGAAAAAAAAATCAATTTTAGAGTTATTGATAAAGTCAGAACTGTTAGAAATTTTCTTCTTTTGTGGATGAATGATTCTATTAATGACTATTACAATATTTTAATGCATTTGTAAATAAATCTACACATTCTTAAGCAAGCAAAAAAAATTTATAATTTTGAACAATGTAAACCGTTGATTGTGTGGAAACCTCTGCGTCGAAGAAATGGAACCCACCATCAACGCCAGACGAATAATAACAAGGCAGAATATGTGACACAACGGCCGGCGGGATTTCCCTCTAAAATTTCTATGCGGGAAAATTTTCCTTCCTATTAGCAATCAAATTTTTACAAGAAAATTTAGTCGCCGATAATAAAAATTTTCTAACGCGCCCCTTAATTGCCAGATGAAATGGGCCAACTGACGCACTTGAGGTAACTGGGCTGGGACCGAAATTGTTGGGACTTGGGAGTGCTTCCACCATCAACGACGAAATATAACAATGAACAAAATAAAAGAGGAGAAGATAGCTTGACACCATTGTTATGCTGAGGGAAGATATTTTTGAATATTGGATGCACGTTAACAGCCGATTTGAATGCATCAGCCATTAATTCAGGGTAGGGGTGCAACTTGGTACCGGGTCGGTCTGAACCCGCCCGACCCGACCCGGTACCAAAACCATAAATGGGTTTTATTTTTTAGAATTTTTTCAAAATAGACCCGGTTTCAACCTGACCAGTAGAAACCCGAAACCAAAACTGGGTTCGCACCAACCCGGTCCGAACCCGGTGTAATTTATATAATTTTTTCATAAACTATACATGTTTTTTTTGTAATATTAATATATATACATATTTCAGGCATTACCAACTCTAGTTCAGACAAATCACCTCTTCCTCTATTACCAAAGCATGCTTGAAATAACTTAATTTCTAGGATGATTTTTTATGATTATTATCTTCTTATTGTTAACAGTTGCATGCATTTTTTTTTGTCTAAGTTGATGCATATTATTTTCAAAGATGTAAATCGAGGATGAAGAACTTGACATTAGAAATGCAGATGGAAATCGAGGTAGAAATTACTTTGAAGTCTTTAAATAGTTTTTTAGTTTTTTTGGAAACTTTGGAGACATGAACTCATTTGAATTTTGAATTTGTTTAAAAGTGGACGTAAACTTATTTAAACTTGAGATTTGTTTATATTGTCATTTTAAATTTGGATTGCACTTAAATTAGATTGGAATGTTGAACCATTATGCTTAGCGTATTTAGATTTAGTTGTTTTGAATAACTGTTATGTGGATTATGTTTGAATTTGAGTTGGCATGATAAATTTATTTCATATTATACTTTCTGGTAGTATGAGAAATATATTAGTTTGAATTTCAGATTGTAGTATAAATTCAATTCATATTTTAAGTTTATTGGTATGACAAGTGGTCAATTTCTATTTTAGCAATTTGTATGATAAATATTCCGTTTGAATTCAATTTCAGCAATTTATATGATAATGTTTAGTTTTAACTACAAGTTGATATGATATGTTCATTTTCTATTTGCTACACTTAAGTCATTTCCATTAGCTATTAAGTAGAAATGACCAACTACTCATAAAACTAACTAATTTGTCATTTATTTGTGTCTATAGGGTACTGAAAATTTGCTTGCAGAGTTCATTCAAAGAATATTGCAGAATTCAGCATCATGTTGCAGAATTCTTTGAAAGGATGTTGCAAAATTAAGCGTGAGGCTTAACTTTGTAAACACAGGTATGTATATTCCAATAATTTTCTTTTATATTACAATTAAATTTGGAAAAAATAGTTTATTGGTAACCCGAATTCTAACCCGAAACCAAACCAAAACCAACCCAAACCCGGATTAAATTCTTAAGGTTTGGGTTTGGGTTTACTCCAACCCGGTTGACTTAAGGTTCGGGTTCACTCCAATCCGGTATAACCCGACCCGAGTTGCACTCCTAATTCAGGGTGTGTTTGGTAACAAGTCAAAATTTTTCAATTTAAAACTTTTCACTCTCCATAATTATCCTATTTTTTAATCATTTATTCACATTTTTTTATACAACTACCCTACTTTTCAATAATACCAATACAACTAATCTATCTATTTCAACTTTATCTTATTTATTCCTCATCATTACTCCTATTATATCACATTATTTGACAACTTCTACTCTCTATAATTTTCATCAAAAGTTTTATCCATTCCCAGACACACTCTCAGTCTCCAGAAATTTGAGGGTGGGTAGATTAGATATTGTAGTCCTTCTGAAAAGTCCTTCAGCTTTCTGCAGCACCGGATGAACAGGCTGACTAGGCACGGCTGAGCCGTTTTCTCTATGCTCAACTCTTCCAAATCATTCAATTGGTCTAGTCTCCTCCCACTTCATCCTCAGTTTTGTCTCCTCTGCATTGTTGCATCCCTTCTGCTTCCCACAATTGGACCAGTTTCTTAGTTCGGAAATTATAGTTACCTGAGAAATAACATATGTATAGAAAACATGGTTTCCAGTAATAGGGAAGATCTTTCCAAGCCAGAGTTCGAATATGAGAGATTTGGTCTTCTTCATCGCGCTGCAACTCGATCCTCCTGAGTTAGAATAAAAGCCCACCAATGATGACAACTGCCAGTGGCGTGAGTTGGCATTTTGTCAAAATTCTTCTTCCAGTCTCCACCAAATCAGGATGCAAACAGTCATGTGGCCTTGAGAAAGCTTTCTTGCAGAACAGTTGCCAGCATTCATCTTCTGTAAATGATGGGATTAATAGCCCTATTTGTCCGACTATGTCTCTGCTATGCGAAGTGACCAGGAACCTGCTACCATTACGAGTATCTGGTAATGCTTTCTCCAAATCATCCCATGTTTGATTTTCCTGTAAATTATCCAGTACGATAAGGTATCTGTTGCGCTTCAATATTCCAGTGAGTATATTGCTCAGTTCACTTTCCGACAATGACTCGAAACTCTGAAGTGGATGAACTGGATTTCTTTTACCCCATGTTGAAATGGGGCGAAAATCAAGAAGACTTGTAGCGACGGCCTGTATCAGATCTGCAACCAAATAACATGCTGCAATGGCCTGCAGGAGCAATTCTCTAACAGAATACCGTTCTAATACATAAACCCATACACAGATACTGAAATGTCTCTTTGCTGCGTCATCGTTGTAGGCCTCCTTGGCCAGAGTGGTCTTACCACTGCCTGGCGTTCGGAATATAGCGAGAACAAGGCGCCACTTGTCCTCATTTGTCAAGTGCTCCAACAATATCACAAGGCTTTTCTCAAAAACGACAAAATCAGGTTTTGGAGCAAGTAGAGAAGAGAGTCCGCAGTCTACAGGATTCAACCGGCCATAAGTTCTTGAGCTTACATGCTGCTCTGCTACTTCTTTTGCAAGGCCAGGAACAAGTCGTAGTGATGGCATAGTGTGGATTTTCTCATTTATAGAGTTCAAATTTAAGCGCAACTCTGGAGAGCTATTGACTTGCTGAATTTCAAAGCAACCACCCTAATGGTGCAAGTGCATTGTCGTCGGATTCGGGTTGATGTGTTAGAAGTAAACATGTCAATGGCCTACTTAGCACGATAGACAATTGTTGAAAACAACATTCACAACGTAATACAAAGGAGATAGTAATTTACGTGGTTCGGTCTAACCTACTCCATGGAAGTAAATCCTGTTCAATTGTGTTTTAGGGTTATCGGGTTCCGCTATTTATACTTGGTTACAAAACTTTACATAATCACACTAACTTGCTTAATTTTACAAGATATGCTCATTTTGTCAACACTCCCCCTCAAGTTGGTGAGTAAATATCTACAAAACCCATTTTCTCCAGTATTTTTTCAAAGTATCTTCTGGGCAATGCTTTTGTTAAAATGTTTGCAAGTTGATCATGACTTCTGATATATGGAGTTTCAACCATCTTTGCTTGAACTTTGTCTCGAACATAATGACAATCAAATTCAATATGTTTGGTTCTTTCATGAAAAACTGGATTTGATGCTATGTGTATTGTTGTTTGATTATCACAAAACAATTTCATTGGCTTTTGGGTGTAGAAGCCTAGTTCTTGTAAAATAGATTTCAACCAAATTAGTTCACTTGTCATAGAAGCCATAGCCCTATATTCTGCTTCAGCACTTGATCTTGCCCCAACACTTTATTTTTTACTTTTCCATGTCACAAGATTTCCACCAACAAAAGTTCAGTATCCTATGGTTGATTTTATATCTTCTAGATTTCTTGCCAATCTTCATCTGTATATCCAAGAATTTCCATATGAAGAGAAATATTAGTATGACCATGTGGTTTCATCCATATTTCTTTACCTGGACAGGATTTCAAATAGCCGAGAATGCGATCCACCATTCTCATGTGCTCAATGGTAGGAGAATGCATAAATTGACTAACAAAACTCACTGCATAAGAAATATTTGGTCTAGTAACAGTAAGATACATTAATTTTCCCACAAGTCTCTGAAACCTCCCAGGATTCTCTAAAGGCTTACTTGTTTTAATAAATTTGGTAGTATAATCCATCGGAGTATCAATAGGTTTTGCCCCCAGTTTTTCGATTTCCTTTAACAGATCTAAAGTGTATTTTCTTTGACACAAGAGTAAACCCTTCTTAGAGTAAGCAATTTTAATCCCCAAAAAAATATTTAAGCTTACCTAGATCCTTCATGTCGAATTTTTTGCTAAAATACCTTTTGAGATCTGAAATTCTAGCATTGTCATTTCCAGTAATGATTATGTCATCAACATAAATTAAGACAACCACTATTCCAAGATTATTTTTTTTACAAACATTGAAGAATATAAAGTACATTTGACAAAACCAAACTTAATAAGTGCAGTACTGAGTTACTATACCATGCTCTGGGAGACTGCCTTAAACCATAGATCGCTTTATTTAGTTTACATATCAAATACTTTCTTTCTTCTAACTTGTGTCCAGGAGGAAGTTTCATATACACTTCTTCTTCTAGATCCCCCTGCAAAAAAACATTTTTGACGTCCATCTGAAATAGTGACCATCCAAAGTTTACAGCTATAGATATTAGAATTCTTTATAGTCAATACTATATATTTGAGTAAATCCTTTAGCAATAAGCCTGACTTCATATCTTTCTATAGATCCATCTTCTTTGTATTTAATTTTGTATACCCATTTGCACCCTACTGGGCTTTTTCCTTTTAGCAATTTGACAATATCCTGTGTATGATTTTTATCAAGGGCTTTAAGTTCTTCTTCCATAGTAGTTTTCCACTTTGGCAGGCTAATAGCTTCTTGAAAACTTGTCGGCTCATTATGAGAATCAATGCTAGTTAAAAAAGCAGAGTAATTAGTTGAGATATTATCATAGCATATATAATCCTGAACAGGAAAAACCACTGCATGACAGGTATAAAAATCTTGTAGTCTAGAAGGTGGTCATGAAATTCGTGAAGACCTCTGAGGAAGGGCCACAGGGTCTTCAGGAGATTCTTCTTCTCTCATAGTTTACTCTAATAACTCTTTAGGAGTTCCTTTATTGTGTCCAGGATCATTACTTTCATTAGCTTTTGATGGTAATGGCCTAGGGACAAATTCCTATGAATATTCTCCCCCTGAATTTGATCCCATGTTTGAAAAAAAGATTGATTCTTAACAAATAAAACATCTCTAGAGACAAACAACCTATTTATATCTGGGGCATAACATTTGTATTCTTTTTTAGTAGAGGAATAACCAAGGAAGATATATCATTTTGCACGAGAATCAAGTTTACCACTATTTTGAATATGCACATGACAGAGACAATCAAAGACACGAAGGTGACATTCATCAAATTTTCTTCTTTGCAAAATTTCCAGAGGAGTTTGAAATTTCAATATATGATTTGGCAAACAATTAATAAGGTAACGGTTGGCGAGAACAGCATTAGATCAATTTTTTTTGGAACATGCATTCGAAATAGCAAGGCTCTAGTTGTTTCTAGTATATGTCTTTTTTTCATTTTAGCAATCCCATTCTATTAAGGGGTACTAACACATGAAGTTTCATAAACAAGTCCATGGGATGTAAGATAAGAAGAGAATGAGTGATTGACATATTCAGTGTCATTGTCAGTTCTCAGTACTTTTAATGGAACACCAAATTGTGTTAAAATCATTTCATGGAAGTCCTGAAAAATCTGCAAGACATCAGTTTTGGCTTTCAGCAAATAGATCCAGGTGGAACGAGACCTGTCATCAATAAATGTAACAAAGTATTTGTAACCCTCTGGAGAGTCAATTAGAGCATGTCCCCAAACATTTGAATGAACTAATTCAAAAGGTTTATTTGAAAAACTAGAATATTTTGGAAATGACAATCTATGCTGTTTAGAAAAATGACAAGTTTCACATTTATCAACTGAAATAGAAGAATCAAAATTGTGCAATATTTGATTAGAACGGTATCCTAATCTCCGATGTCATAGTAATGAAAGATTTGCATCTTTCTTTCCAATAAATGTCTTTTGTGAATCCTCCAAGACATAGAGACCCTGATTGTCTCTTCCTTTACCAATCTTCATCCCCATAGCCTGCCCTGAAAAATCAAAGAATTGGGAGAAAAAACCACATTGTAATTCAAGTCATTAGTAATCTTACTGACAGATAACAAATTGGAGATTAATGATGGAACATATAAAACCTCAGATGTGCATGAGAGTAGTTGAGTTTTTCCAATTCCTTGAAGGGGAACCTTTTGTCCATTGGCAACAGTGATTGGAGACATTGCAGGTTTAGAATGGACTTTAGATATACAATTGATATTGCCACTCATATGGTCAGTAGCACCATAATCTATCACTCAACCATCTCTATAAGAAGAAAGAAATGAAGTCATACCAGAAGACTGAGCAAATGATGGAAAGAGTCTTGGGCAGATCAGTTGTAGTAGTTTGCTGAATAAGGAGTTGTTATTTTTTTTACAAGACTTTCTATTGCAGATTGGGAATGAGGAACGCTGACTTGGGTTGCTATTTTGTCATCTGATTCTTTTTCTTTAGAGGCTCTTAAATAGGGATATAAGATCCAACACCGATCATTACTATATCCTGTTTGTTACAATTATCATAATATGGACGATTTTCTCTACCTCGTACTCTTCCTCGCAAGGAACTTGATCCTCTTCCTTCGTATTGAGTAGGTCCTTTAAAGTTAGATTTAATAGTAAGAGCATGACTTTCATTTTTTGTTCTATTTTCTGATTTCATTACCCGTCTTCTTGTTTCTTCTCTTTAAATGATATCGCAAACATTAGAAAATGAGGGAAGTGATGGACTCATTAATATTTGTCTCTTAAGATCTTTATATTCTGGTTTTAGGCCAACCAGTAACTGAAAAGTTCTATCTTGTTCTTCTCTGTTTAAATAATTTTCTACTTTTTTAGCCGGAGGACGGTATTGTCTCAGTTCATCTCATCGCTTCTTCACAAATCCAAAGTATTCAACAAAAGATTGATCTGATTTTGTTCTGCACGGGCAATTTCTTGTTGTAGTTCAAAAATTCCGAAGGCATTATTTTCTTGACCATACACCTCTTTGAGAGAATCCCACAAGTTCCTAGCATTTTCTAACTAAGCAAAAATCTCATATATTTGTGGTTCCGTTGAATTAAATAACCATATCATGACTAAATTATCCATAGCTAACCATTCTTCAAAATTTAGAGTCTTTTAGTTTTGGAGTTATAATTTTACCATTAATAGACCCAAGTTTTGATTTTCCACTAAGAGTCATTGTAACCGCTCTTGCTCATATATGGTAATTTTTTCCATTCAACAATGTAATGGTTAACTTTATGTTGGTATCATTATTGCCTAAAGGAGTAGCCATTGAAGTAGAATAGGCAACAGTATAAAACCAGAAATACCTGGACGATTGGCAAATCAATGAGTGAGTTGTTTGTTGTAGAAGATGCAACAAACAGCAGCGCGAAGGATTTCAGGCACCTGGATTTCCTCTTGTAGCTTGCCTTAAGTGGTGATTTCGAGCAGCAGGTGCACAGGGAGAGATGATTAGGGAATCCTAGGCGCTGCAAGTAGGCAGAAAATTTCTGCACTTGTGCAATTGTGAGGAATCAGCTGGTGGCGTGCAATTTGGTCATACGCAGAAAATCGTGAAATTGCAATCAACAAGTTCGCAGCCCAAGCAAAAATTTTTTTAGGTGGTCAACTGAATCCCAAACAACGTATTCGACGGATGACTAAATCTCAAAAAGCAGATTTGTGAGCAAAAAAATTTGCAGAAAAATTGCAGTGACGGCGTACGGTGTGGAAAGTTCGCTTTTGTACAGTAGCTTCAACACAATTTCTCGCTAAGAAGATGATCCGACCGAACCATCTCTGAGCGAGCCATCTTTAATCATGCTAACTTGCTCTGATACCATGTTGAAAACAACATTCACAACGTAATAGCAAAGGAGACAGTGATTTATGTTGTTCGATTTAACCTACTCCATGGAGGTAAACCCTATTCAATTTTGTTTTAAGGTTACTAGGTTCCACTATTTATACTTGGTTACAAAACATTACATAAATTACATAATCACACAAACTTGCTTAATTTTACAAGATATGCGCATTTTGTCAACAACAACCTTCCTCACAGCTTTCACCCAGTACATCATTCCCTTGTCTTTGTCTTGCCGATCATTTGCTTCTTTCAATAAGCGTCAGAAATTTTCAAATGCAGATTTCATAAACAGGAGCTCATCACGCACCCCACATAAGAAATTTGCCTCTTCAATGATCAGGTCATTAATTCTTTCGAGGAGGAGAACAATTGCAGACTCAATGTCAGCCATCTCCCTGTCTGTTTCCATACATGCATAGGCACAAAAGAACGTTACAGACTAAGAAAGGAACACAACTGATCAAATATTGGAATCTCTCTCCAAGCACGCAAGAGTTTCAGGACACCAAATTAATATTGTATGCTCTACTATCTACTTACATATTGGGAAAAAAAACTCTATTCGTTTATATGTTCTACGGTTGAAGTTATTATTTAATGTGCATTATATTATTTTTTCCCTCGAAAACTACATTAAGTTGGTCAGTTAGATCGAACTAGTTTCATGTAGCAGACGCAACATCCAGTCTAGTTTTAATAAAATATTCCTAGCATTTTTCCTTGGCAACAAGGAAAAGAGAGCTTAGCGATAGTCATGATTGCCAAATGCTACTAAGTAAATAAACAAATAATAATAATAATAAAGAGAAACCATCTGTGTTTACCTCTTCTTATTTTTTCAATCTGCATAATTAAAAAGTAATAAAACTTTTGAATGAAATTTTTTTTACATAAAAGTTTTTTAATTGAAAGAAGTGATGTGATATGGTAGGGTAACAATGAGAAATAAAAAGAATTAAGTTAAAATAAATAAGTTACTTATATGTGTAACTGTATATAAATAATAAAAAGGAAGGGTAGTTGTATTAGAAAATATGAAAAATTAATTAAAAATAAAGATAGTAGTGGAGATTGAAAAGTTTTACTTGTAACCAAATGCACTCCAATTTCTCTGAGTGTATACCCATAACATCTGTACGTAATTTCTAATAAACCTATAATATTTCAAAATTTTCTCTTATACTTATAACATTTCATATTAAAGTCCTATTATACATACATCGCTAGCATAATCATTATCTATCCTATTGAAAAGACAATTATGTCATTTTAAAATTTTTTAATTAAAATAATTCAACATTAATATGACTCTTAAATTATTTAATATCATATATTAATGATTTACCATAATCAATTAAGTCATGTTAAGGTTAAATTGTTTCAATTAAAAAATTTTGAATAGGCAAAATTATCTTTTCAATAAGGTAGATAACAATTGTATTAATGACATTGCTATAATAGGATTTTAAGATGAAATATTACAGGTACAAGAGGAATTTGCGAAATGTTATACATATATTAGGAATTAATTACAAATATTATAGGCATGAGAGGAATTTTTTAAGAATAAAATTAAAATAAATACGTTAGTTGTATGGGTAATTGTATATAAATAATAAAAATGTAAGACAGTTGTTTTAGAAGATATGAAAAAATAATTAAAAATAATGATAGTGGTAGAGAATGAAAGTTTTAATTGTAACCAAACACACTCAATTTTATTGAGTTTATAACTATTAATTTTGCATTTTCAACTTACTTTATAAATATTTGCTATAAAAGCCCATCTAATAAATGGAGTTAGGATTAAAAATTGGCTACTCAAGGTTGATTGGGCTCGATCCTCTACGACTAAATTGGTGACAAATGTGGTTTTAAATACTAACAAAACTATTAGTCTTCTTTTTGAGTTAAGACAACTGCAGATACATTGGACATTTAAATGATGGGCTAAAGGGAGATTATTTAAATAGTGGGCTAGACCAGACAATGAAGCGAAGACCCATTAATGACAAAATTAGGAATGCTTAGCTCGGTACTAAAGTGAGCTGCGAAGCGTAACCATAGTGGGTAGTATTTGTTTTATTGGTAATTTAATTCACCGGTCAAGTTAAAAAAAATAACATCATTTTATTAGAGATATTATCAATTTCATTAGAGAGATTTTTCAGTAAAATAGAAAATTAGAAAATATAAAATATAATTATAATTAAAATATAAAAAGTGGAAAACTAGTATTGAATAATACAGAAACATGCACATGGGTGTACCTCACTGTTGTTTTACCTCTTGAATCAATATATAACTTTAGTATTACAAAAATATATTAGAATATTCTATCATATTTTCGATTAGTCCATAAATTTGACATAATAAGAATACATGAGAATATCCAAATTTTTTTAAAAAATAACTAATGCATATTAGCCCACCTAAAGCATCATAAAAAAAGCATAAGTTTACAAAAATATAATTTTAATACATTTAAAACAATATAGGTCTAAAAAATAATTTTTAAGTAATATTTTCAATATCAAAACCATCTAAAATATCATTACTACATGAAAAAATGATTATATAAAATATTATTACATTATAATACATATGTGAATGAATCTAAATATCTTTCTTAATTTACACATAAATATATACATTTTGAGTAAATGTGATGCATGTACATATCTAACAGAATGAAACTTAGACTCTTATATAAACAAATAATATTAAATACAATAAATGAATTAAATTTTAAATTAGTTAGCAATATCTTAGAAATTGAGGAATTATATGGCTCCACTTTTGTATTACCAACTTATATAAAAGCGAAACCCGACCAACTTATATAGAAGCGGAACCCGTACAATCGGGATATATATTCTATAATTGCTTATAATTTTATCTTAAAGAACCCAACATTTACATTAAAATAAGAAATAACATCCATCCATATTACAATTCAAAACTCAAGATGTTCAACATCCTTCACATGCTTCCTAAAATATTCCATAATAGAATTTTTCATTAAAAATTATATTTCTACAATTTTTCATAGTTTTTCAACGATTATTTCTTCATCGAAATTAAAATAAATAAAAAAATGCATATATGAGTTAAATAAGAGGCATGATTATATAGCATATATTGTATATGTGCTTAAGTTATAATATTTTATTTTTATTTTATTTTTCTTCATAAATATGTTTTCCTAAATTTAATTTATATACCAAGTTTTGTTATTTTGCAATACTTTTATATTTTTATTTTTTATTTTTAAAAATCAAGTTTTTAAGGGGTGAAAAATGACCTATATGCCCCTAAAATTGATGATTTTCAAAAATAAAAAATAAATAAAGTAGTGTAAAATGGAAAAACTTGGTATATGAATTAAATACAATTAGAAAAACAAGTTTATAAAGAAAAAATAAAAATTCCATAAAATAAATAAAAAATATTGTAACTTAAGCATATATACTATATATTGTATATAAGCATGTCTTATTAAATAACGCTCTATATATATATATTCCATGGACTATCATTATCTCAGAAATTGTTTTTCGTCATCAAAAATTATTTTCATATTTCTTGTTGATTTTTCTATCATAAGATATTTATAAATACATCAAAATAATTTAATAAACAGTAAAAATACCAAAACAATAAGATTTTTATTGAGAGCACATTGACAAGCCATATGGACATCCCATCAATAGATCTAAAGAGTTTGGGATTGAAACTCATTTACTAATTTTATTTTTTATTAATTTCAAATATGATAAAACCAATAAATATTGTAAACAGGTAAATCATTTATGAACCATAAACCCATACTGATCAATATCCGAAAATTATCTTGGATTAAAATATTGTCTTTCAGTATTTTTCCCAGAGTTTACGAAAAATAACGAGGAATAATAAATACATACAAAAATATTATTGAATGATCATAGAAAAATGATGAAAAAATGAAGTAATACAATTCATATAGAAGCTACGAAAGTTATTTTTTATTAAAATACCATGAGAGTTGCTTGTTTTTATTCCTTATAACAAGAACAAACACTCAATTAATATCTTTATTAATATAAAATTTTAGAAAAATACTTTTCGTCACATCCTAATATTTCCTGAGCATAACGTGTTCCCATACTGTGTTCACTTTTCCCCAGGATTCAACGAACCGCGATTTTATTTTTATTTTTTTGAAATTTTTTTATACAAATGTTAATTTAAGTATATTTAATATATGTATCAATTTTTACCATTTTTTGAGTATTTTAGATATTTATTTTTAATTTTTGAAAATCACTGGGTGCACAAAGACACCCGCAAGGGCGGTTACATAATTTTGACATTGGCTAACAACCATTTAACGTGTAGCGAATGATATGTTTATTATTGGTATTTTAGTCATTGGAATGTAATTTCCTAAAGTTTGGGGGTATATTTGGAATTAAGAAAAAAATTAGTTGGTAGAATTCACCCTTAAATAAATATTAAAAAATAAAATAAATGATTAAAATGGTTGCAAATATGACCTATCGAGCATGATTTGTGCCCTTAAAAAATATATTCTCGGTTTTTGCACAATCTCTAACTTACGTATATTTTACTTTTTTGATATTAGCAAAAATAATCCTCCGAGTTCAAAAGTTTTACTAATCTGACGTAAATTAAATACCATTTTACGATTGTATTTTGGACAAAATTGGCTCACTTTTCACTTGCCTTTTTTGCAATATTAAACCTCTGGATTACTCGCAATTCTGCTAACTAACCTTCCAACTTTTCAAAAAGTCCTACCCAAAAAAACTTTTGATTAAAGAGGTAATTTTTGCAAATACTTAAATAAAAATCACCTTCACTTTTTTTTGTTAAGTATTAATTTTTAAAAATCTTAAATTTAGAGTGTTTTGCAATATGAAAATTAAAAGTTTAATTTTGCAAAAATGCAAAGTCAGAGGATTAATTTTGCAAAAATCTCATGCAAAAGAAGCAGCGGCAATTTTGTCCAAAAAAATATCAACGTATCTTAGTTTACAAAGGGTGAAATTTGCAAAAAATTAAACTTAAAACACAATTTTTCAAATATTTAAAATATTGATTCAAATATTATTTTTTTTAAAAAAGTTAAAAGTAAATTCTGTGGAAACCCTAATACACTGTCTCAGAAGATAGCGTACGAAACCTAACGCAGGCAATCCGCTCGCAGTCGCTATTTGCTACGTTCTTGGACGGTCGCAGATAATGTCGGTTGTCGTTGTAACCGCCTGCGATCTGAAGGAAAGCGCAGGGATTGTCGCACTTCTCTCTATAAATATTGAGGCCTACGACACCAATCAAAAAAATAAAGAAAAAAAAAAAATCAGGCCTACGATGCCTTCTTCCGGGCTTCTCTTTCTCCTCCTCCTCTTCAACGCAGCGGGCAGCGGAAGGGGTTGAGGGTTCATCTTTGATGATCGTGTCTGTTTATGGAATTTTTCCCCACGAAGGTTTTGGTTTGGTTTTAATCTCTTGGCTTGGTTTCTTCGTTGCAAGATGCATGCAGTTGGCAGGGCCGCAGGATTAAGCGTCGGACAGTTGAATGTTTTCGCCACTGGTTACGTTTTCGATCTCAGGCTTGTGAAATTGTCGCAAGCAGCAATGAGGATGGAATTTCGAATTTGTGGATTGGGTTTATAACAGATCGATTTTTGTTTTTGTTTTTTTTTTCCTTCCGCCATTCGTTTCTGATGTTCTGTTGCTTTCGTAAATTGTTGGAATTCTCGCAAGAGCGACTGCTTTCTTTGGCTTTCAGGTTGGCTGTGTTGGTGACGGTAAGAACGGGTTTTCGCCAGTACGGGTTGGATGCACCATGCGTAGATATGGCACTAGGAGGCTATCATATGGAGGGGGTTTTCTATAGACCTTGTTTTGGATATTGTAATATGCCTTTTTGTGATATAAAAGCATACCAGAAGTGGATAAATGTTTCTGAGTTGGATTGATTTGCGTCTCAGGGCCTTTATTGTTCTAGACATCAACATGGACGTCATTTGGTGATTAGCAAACAGTGAGGGTTATGTGCACTTGTTATTTTATTTTGGTGGTGGCTAGATTTTCTCTGTGCTTCGGTTGGTTGGATTTCAGTTTGGCTTTGCTGATGGATTATCTTAGCTGACTGTGAGATGCCAGTTGGAATGATCAGTCATTTCTATGTGGAGCTGTCGGGAATTCTCTGATGACTTGGGTTTATTTCTGGTTCATTTATCAGTTACTCTTCACGAAGAATGGTATCTGTCCTATGGTATTCCATGTTGAGATGCTCTGGTGGTTAACATTCTAGATAACGGTTTTTTCTGTTTTGGGAATTATGTTCTAATGCCTTATGTTCTTTGCGATGCAGTAAGAGAAAGGAAAGCAGTCATGATATCGTCCTCATTGATGATCTCTTAAGATTATTAATTTTATGGAAAGCAGTCATGATATCGTCCTCATTGATGATCTCTTAAGATTATTAATTTTATGTATGGCAATTTTATGTATGGCATTTATTTGCCTACTGCATCTTTGATACTCGCTCCTTGCGTTTGTTCCTATGTCTTTTCCTTGTTTGTCTGTTTTTATTATTTTTAATGATATTTGATACAAGATGGTGATAGGAAGCAGATATTGAAGTTTCCGTTTGGTGAATTTAATTTTTGGTCTAGCGGTAGAAATCACTAGTGGAGATTTCAGGTTATGGATGGGGGGTTTTCTGTGATGTAATATTGATGCCATTTTTTGCTATACCGAACATTTATTTGTTGTGTTTTATGTGATCTTGATTTTATGCCTGTGAGATACTTATGGAGAAGCAACAATGGATTTGATCAATTCACTTCTAGGGATTTCACTAGTTTCACACTCTAGGGGTATTCTACATAAACACAAATCTTTTGAGACTAGTACATTCTTCATATATTTGGATTGATTGTAAAATATGTTTATTCAAGTATAGATATGACACACATGGCAGTCACCTGGCATTATATATACGTGACAACAGGCTTAAAATAGCTACCTAAACGCACATGCCAGTCATCTGGCATCATATATACATGACACACATGGCAGTCACCTGGCATTATGTATACAAGAACAGCCATTTTGCTCTTTCGCAGCAGGACAAACAGTAGGATATATCACTTCCTTTGCAAGTCTGTGGAAAGGTCACAAAATTTCTATATAAAGCTGAGCTACAGCAAGATTCTGAAGGCATGTCCACATTATTTGCTTGGGTTTGATTTATTTGAGTTATTTGATTTTTTAATTTAGAAAGCTCCCTTATTGTTGTTTTCTTCATTGATATCGGGCATTGGTAAGGAAGAATCAACACTCTGGTGACTCCCACACAATACTTGAAACTCAATGCTTCCTTCATTGTTGGTATAATTTAATAAGGAACTACAAAATTTTTTCACACATCAAGAACCATATTTCTTAGCTACCCTACTGTCAGCTTGTTTGTAGTAAAGTTGGGGTTTTTATGTTGTTGGGTATATCATGAAAGCTATGATTCATCAGTTGTAACTCGTAAGGGAATTGCGGAGTGATTGTTTCTTGCGTTTTTGGAATATAAACATATGATGTTTTGGAAGGATAAGATCATTAACTTTTTTTCAGATATTTGGTGCAAGACTTATCTGATTAGAGGGAAAATTCGAACCAAGGTCATTGCTATTCTGGTGTCTTTGCTATTTTCATGGCTATGGATTAGGATAATCAGATTCAGTCATTCATGGATGATGCTCTTGAGGTTTTTGGTCTTTTTTTTTCCGAAGGACATAAGTGTGCTGAAAGTGACACTAGTTCAATCCTCTTTACAGGGCCAAGTCGACCATAAGCAATTGTGTGCAGAGTTCTAATCTCAATTAATTGAAGAGAGTAAATTTTTGTCATCTTCCTTATGTGAGAAGGTTTTTTTGTGACTATTGGAATTCTCAGTGTGCGTTACTTCTATTCATCAGGAAATAAAGGGGGCTTCTATGACAGTAAGATTTTCTAAAAGATCTTTTGCGATATCTACCTACTCATGTGGACCCTTGGTGCAAAGATTGATGCTGCTGCTATTTATGATGTTGATGTTAGCTATTCTAAAAGTGCTTCTGTGAAATCTTACCTTTTTGGCTTTGTTGGTGTCACAATCATGCAGTGTGGCACCACATTGGTGGGAAAAAGTTTTTTAATTGATGATTGACATTGATTTTGGTGGAACGGAAACGTGACATTGATGAGGAACAGCTTCCATTGATGATGTTCGTGTTGGCAATGGCATTAAGACTTGGTAAAAGAGCTACCTGCTCTTTTTGCTTTGCAAATTGGCGATGACAATAAGATGTAGCTCTTACCTCTATTTGTTAATTTCTAGATTGGAAGATGTTTGGAGATGCAAAAGAGCGTCTGTGAAATCAATCTTTTTCATTGTTATCCAAAAGAGTTCCCTTTTAAGACTTATTTTGACTATTATGCCATTGTCCATGACAGTCAACATGAACAGACTTTTGTGGAACATGCATGCTCCATTTGGTTTTCAGTTTGTTCTGCACGCAACATGGGTAGACTTGGTTATCAGCACTCTGCTAAGGGGGGGTTTATTTGATAAACAATCTCCAGAAGGTAATTCTTTGGGCCTATGGTGTTGGTGGTTAGATTTCCCTAATACCTATTTGCTTCAGTTTTAAGGTTGGATTTTGTTATGGATCTGCATTGTTGACGGTCAAATACTGATGGGAATAGATCCATGGCAGGCTCAACTATCAGTTCCTCCTCATGTAGGATGCTGCCTTTTTATTATAGTGTTGCTCTGTATGTTTTCCTCAACATTTATGGTTCGTGAGAACTAGATTTTGAAGGTTTTTATATATAATCCAAATGTCCAATGTTTCCTATTTTAACAAACAAATGGGCAGGTGGAATTCAATTGAACCACTGTGTTGCTTTTATATAATCTTTTGTGATAAAGACTTTTTCTTTTTGTTAATGACTTAAGATGTTGGCTGTTGCCAACCCTCACCTGATTCTTCATTATGGCTAGCTGTTTTTTGCATGCATTTCATTATGAGTATAAAATAAGGTTCTTGAGTTCAAGTTTCAGATTTCAATTTTGGTTAGGAATGCCTGCAATGACTCACATGGAATGCTCGATACTGGGTATTATCCTCAATATAGTTTGTTCTTGTTTAATAGCGGGTTTTTTGTTTGAGTCTGCCATTTCTTGTCTATCATTGGATTTATTTTGAACTGTATATTCTATGTTTTTCTCTCAGGTTATCATTGGAAGTGATTGGATTTTTCCTATGTTGTTTCTATTGTTTCAAAATGGCATTAATGCATATAGAGCATTTAACATCAATCAACTTATCAAAAAGGTTCTCAGTAGGCAGCATTATTGGCTGAGTTGTGACTTATTGTGATAATTATAGGTGCATCTTCTTAGTCAAAAGCGTTCTGCATACTCAACAGACTTGGTCATCATCAATTGTTAAAAGGTTGTGTTTATATGGTTTGTTTCTTATTTTATGGTAGTGGGCAGATTCCATGTGAACGAGATGGTAATATGAAAAGGCTAACCAAGTGTATACAGCTCTTGGACATTGTGTGGTGTCTGGGGAGAGTCGTCCATGTACGCCACTTTGTTTGAAGAAATTTTTTCCTGCAACTCCACACACAACCTTTGTTACAACGGCAACGTCAAGTGTCACATGAAGGCACATAGGATATTATTCTTCGTTTCTAGGATTCCTGGGCTAAAGCTTCCTGCAAGATGGATTAATTAATAATGCATCACTGCTACACATAAGAGGCTGATATACAAAGGCTGACCAGGTGTGCAGAGCTCTCACACATAAGAGGCTGATTACCCTTGCAGTGTATTCAAAAGTTTGTTTCCTGTGACTTATGATGTTTGTTGTGGTGTTGATAACTAACTGTTATGCTAAAGACAGGATGTTGTTCTTCCCATGAAGGGATTCCTTGGCTAGAACTCCCACGCATTGTAGGGACTTGCTTCTTTGAAGAGGGATGTTTCTTTGTGACTGAACCCACAGGTTGTTTATTCATATGGTCTTGTTCCCTCATTACGCTCGTTCAGATGTCATAAGATCACAAGGGTTAGCAATTGTGATTTTTTTTTTTTTTTCAAAAAAAATATTGCTGACTGCTGACCATAAGACCTTGATAAAAAAAGACCAACCAGGTGTATAAAGCTCCCACACTGTCAAAACGGATCTGGTTAATGTATTAAACAATTATGTTAATATCGTTATCATTTTTTTGTTACTGAATATTTGATTTGTTGTATTTTGATTTCAGGCCTGTGATATTTTTATGGTTAATCAATAATGTATTTTGATTTCTAGGTTTCTCAGATTTTTATGTTGAATCAACAGTATAAGACTGAAGTCCATGTTGTTGTCCCACCATTGAACTATTTCCCCAATACCTATCTTCAAGGGGAAGATATATGCATGGAGGCAGTATTTGCTTAGGTTTGATGGATCTAAGTTGCAGGATGTGCATTTGTTGCTATCAAGCATTTGGTAGGCAGAATAGGGGAAAGCAAGGAAAAAGGGAAGGAAGAATCAACATTACGATTGTGGAGACTAGCGCAGAATAATTGAAACTGAATTGTCTCTCCATTGATACAATCTGATTTCAGAACTGCAAAATTTATCAGCACATCAACAACCATGGAACTTAGCTACTGGCAACTTGGATCATGGTAAAATTGGTTTTTGTTTGTATGTTATTGGATATATCGTGAAAGCTAGGATTTTTCTGTTTATGGGTTGGAGAGAGATGCTGATCGTTGTTTCATGTATATAATATTTTGAAGGGATATTATCATCGACTCTTGTCAGATATTTTATTCCAGACTTTAGTTCGAGGGTGATTTGGGATCAAGGTCATTGCTATTTTGGTGGCTATGGATTAAGATAACTAGATTTCAGTCTTTTTATCATGATTGGTGATGCTTCTGAGTTTTTTGGTCTGCATTATCAATGTTTAATCTCTAAGCTAATTGCAATATCCTATTCCTTAAGGGTTGGCCTACTGCATCGTGCTCCTAAGTAGTGCGGGGTTGGAGGTATCATCCATTTTTGCTGTGTTTCCTTCATTTTACAAACAGTTTCCGGCAGCAACTCTTACTTTTTTCCTAGGCCCACCCTTTGCAATATTTCTTTCCGTGAGTTAATATTTACTAAGGGTGTGTTTGTTAACAACGGAAAGTTGTCAAGTTAAAACTTTTCACTCTCCACAACTACCCTATTTTTTAATCATTTCTTCACATTTTTCTATACAACTACCCTACTTTTCAATCATTTCTACATAACTACCAACACAACAAACATATTTATTTCAACTTTATCCTATTTATTCCTCATCATTACTCCTATCATATCACATCATTTGACAATTTTTCATCTCTACAACTTTTCAACAAAAGTTTTATCTATTCCCAAACACACCCTTAGGTTCCCATATTTTGATTAAAGTTCCATGTGTTTTTTTTAGAAGGACCTCAGCAGTGTAAGAGACACCCACCTACTCTTTATAGGACTAAATCGACAATCAGAAACATATGCAGTGTTTACCTCAATTGGCAGAAGAAAGTAAATTTTGTCATTTTCATAAGGAGAGTTAGCTGTGTTGGACTGGTGAAAGACACATTTTGTGACTATTGAATTTCTCTGCATGTCTGACTTTGATTTCAGCGTCTTACTGTTCTTTGAAAGTACTACCTACTTGTTTTGACTCTTGGTGGTTGGGGTACAATGAAAGAAATGTCTTTTCAGCCTTGATATTGGGGCAAAAGAATTCTCACAGCTCGACCCGGATTGGTGGGAAACAGCTCTTATTGATGATGTTGTTGTTGACTATGACATTAAGACTTTTCTCAGTGCCAGTAATTTGAATCTCAGGATCACATCAACAATTTCAACATGGACAAACTTTGCAATCGTCAATGAGGTTATGTTGTTGGTGCGATTTTCGTGAAACGTGCATACTCCATTGGGCTTTCAGTTTGTTCTACACATCAACATGAATAGACTTGGTTTGGCACCCTGCAGATAGGGTTAATTTGATGAACAATCTCCAATGAGGTTTTGTTTAAATTTCCCTGAAAATCAATTGCTTCATTTGATATTGAGGTTGGCTTTGTTGATGGATGGTCATCGACAACTGTGAAATACTAATTGGATTGTTTATGGTACATATGCATGATATTGTGAATTTTCACCAGCTGGTTCTATGGATGGTCCAAGTTTCAGTTCCTCCTAAAGGATGCATTCTCCTTGCTGTGGTATTGCTTTGTGTATTGCCTGTTATCATACTCATGACATTTGCGCAATCCTTTGTCTGACAAGCAAAAGTTATGTGAATCTGCTAGCACAGACTTTTCCTTTTATGAATGATTTCAGATATTGTTGGTTATTGCCAACACCCATGTCCTATAACTTCTGTCTCAAGCAAATTCTTCATCAACACCAACTGCCTGAATTTCGAATCTAAGAATGGCTTTTCTTTATTTCAAAATTTGGATTTTCGTTCTGATCTTTGAGCAGGCAGGAGCATATATATTTGACTGTCCTGCCTACAATGGCTAACATGGAATGCTTGATACTGGGTATTTTCCTCAACACAGCTTGTTCTATGCCACTTGGGTGGTATGTGATGGCGCTTGAGCACAACTTATTGATCAATTTTTTTTTATCATGATCATAAGTCGTTCCAACTGGGTATTTTCCTCAACACAGTTTGTTCTATGCTACTTGTGATGGAGCTTGAGCATGACTTATTGATTTTTTTTTTTTCCCCATCAAGGTCGTAAGTTGTTCCAACTTTACAAAGTTCAAACAAGTTCCTAATCCATTGATTCAAAGCACTCTTCTCAATTTTGATCCTAGGTTTGCAATTATCACTTATGGCAATAAGCACAGAATCGTGCATATGGATGACTTGATTTGTAGTGGATAGATGTTGGTGAATCTCAGGGCCTTGAAAGCATTATCAACATCAACATGGATGGAGTTAGTGATGAGGATATATTGATGTGTCTTTGTTTCTTCATAACGGTAGTGGGAAAGATTTGATGGTACAATGATGTTGGCTTCATTTAGGTGGTGGTCTCTTATCTAGTTCTATTGTTTTCTTGTTTAGTTGTATCTTCATCCTTCAAGATGAACTTTCTGTTGATTTCAATGTGTTTGGTTGTCCAAGTGATCAACAGTAAGGATCTTGTCTAGTTGGGAAGATGAAACAAACAGGAACACCATTGTAACATTTAGTGATTTTCTGAGATTCTTACTTATTTGAGTTGTAAATTTCGATGGAAGCTCCTTGTGTTTGATTTTGTTGATTGTCTCTGTGACAGTCGAGGACATCAATGCTGTGGGATTTCCTGGTGCTTCTTGATGCCAATGATAGGAAGAAATTGAAATTGCGATTTCAGTACTAGACTTTAATTTTGAGATTCCACTTGTTTCTGATTCTTATTTTATTTTATATGTTTAGATCTAAGGCCTGCAAGATCTCTATTCCTGCAGCAAGTTGAGAATTAGCTACTGTCATTTGTGTTCATGGTCAAGTGGTAATGTATTTGAGTTCTCGGCATTGTATTTTTCTTCGAACTAAATATATATATATTTTTTGGTTTCTGGTTAGTTTGTGGATGGAAGCGCTTCTTTGAGGGATTTAAGGAAGTTATCTGCCTCTGGCTCTCTGTTGGGTTGCTTTTCTTATTTTTTTTAACTGCTGCTTTTGGTTTTGTGTTTAGATTTGTCAGTCATTAAATGCAATGAAGACATTAATCATTCTGATTTTAATCAGCTGGCGTTCCCTTGGTAACAAAACTCTTGATATTGGATATTTTCCTCATGAAGTCATTCTGAATTCTATGGAGCATGGAACTGGCTTTTTGTATCCTTGTTTAATTGAAGTTTTTTTTTCTAAAAAAAAATCCCCCTGTCATCTTGTTTATCAGTGGATTTATCATGAACCATATGTGCTTTATTTTCCTCTGCCTATGATGTTCCCGTCATTTCAAAATGGCTTTAATGCATATAGAGCATTGGACGTCAATCCTGATGATTTACAGGACAGGTTTCCAATAGGCTGCCGTATATCGGGCCATATATGGGCAGCTCAAAAATATTTTTTAATTGAGCTACGGTTGGTTCTTCATATAATATATATATATATATATATATATATATATATATATATATATATTATTTTTTCTTCATAAGCATGTTTTTCTAAGTATATTTAATCAACATATCAAGTTTTATTATTTTATAATATTTTTCATATTTATTTTAATATTTAAAAACTAAGTTTTTCAAGGAATAAAATTGGCTGAAATACTCCTAAGATTTATGATTTTTTAAAAATAAATAATAAATATATAAAATTGTAAAACTTGTTATATGGGTTAAGTACATTTTTTAGAACATGTTTATGAAAAAATTAACAAATAAAAAACTAAAAAAATAAATATTGTATGTATGGTAGCTTATGATGAGTCATATATAATCATGGCTCTCTTTAATTTTCCTTTTGTTTTGTCCTTTCCAAGAGGTGGTGTGACAGCATAGAATTGGTTTTTGCATTGTTCTTCGGTAGAAGAATTTGTTTTGATTTCACGTTGGCTTTGAAGGTAACTGGGCAATATTTCAGTGACGGAATACTTGGCATTGAACATTTTCCTCAAGTTGGATTTTAGATCTGCATGCCATCCCGTAAGCATGGAAGTGGTTTTTGCATTTTTGTTCAATTGAAGAATTGGTTTTGATTTCAGGTTGGCTTTGGAAGTAACTTGGTTTTGTCGTCAGTTGAAATGGGACAGGCTTCTAACACACAGCATTATGGGCTATCATGTGACTTATCATGACAAATATCAGTCATCTTCGAAGTCTCATTGAAATGTGATGTAAACTGAAGTCACTGAACAGAATTGGCCATGATCAGTTGTACTTGAAAGGGGGTTGTTTATGGATTTTTGTTTCTTTATTATGGCAGTGGTTAGATTCCATGAGAAGAACTTCATGGTATTATTTGGTTGTGAGGTTGGCTGTGGTGATGTATCAATAGTGCCAATGGCTAAGCAAGGTTTATAGAGCTCATACGCATTGTACATTCCGGAGAGAGTTGTACACGTATGTGGCATTACCTTGCTTTGTTAAAAAAGTTTGTTTGTAAGACTCCACACATGACTTTTGTTGCAAAGGCAACTTCTTCAACTGCCCATTGATATTGTTCTTCACATGAAACGGATTCCTTGGCTCACAGATTACAGAATCCAAGTGCATGATCTTATCTTTTCATGGCGGAAACTTATGTCATTTGGTTGCAATCTTCAATAACTAAAGGTGCTTATTGACACGGGGAACCATTGAATACTGGTATAAAAAGGCCAACCAGGTATATAGAGTTCAGTATTCAACCATAACGTTTGGTTGCTGTTTCTTTCTCATGCATTTAGATTTGTAGATGGTCAGATCAGAAGATGGGATTGTTTACCCATTATGGTAGTAGTATGGCAGAGAAGGAATTAACAAAAATAAGCATCCAAATCCTCGAGAGCAATCCTTCCATAACTCCACACTGAGTTTTTTAGCCTACTGGTCTGGCATTCACTACTGCGTTTCTTTCAATTTGCATGGTTGATCAGTCAAAATGGATGTCACCTTTGTTTTTTTCCCTTTGATGGTGGAATTTTATTTTGGTGATTTTGATCTTGTTTCTATCCTGTAGGCCGTAGCCTTGTGTGAAAGCGTACTGTGTCGATTTTTCGACTGGACCATGAAAGACCGGGTTTTTGGCTTATGGTCGTCAAGTATGTTGCAAGGCAAGTAAAGATTCACTATATCGTGGGGAAAAAAATTTGCTTGGCATGTGAAGATTATACTTGCTTAAACAAAAATATTATTGTTAAAAGTAAGAATTAAGGCACAAAAGTAAGAATTAAGGCACAAGCTATTTAACAATCTATCACGAGTCCAGATACAAATTAGAGTTCTTCTGGCTTTCGGCCCGCATATGATTCTGTAAATTGACTATCTAAGTGCGTTTGGTAATGAGGAAACAGGAGGAAAGTACTTTTTAAAATAAATAAATTTCTAATGAAAAATATGTGAAATAATGTCATGAGTGAATATGAAAATGTGCAAATTATTAATGATAGAATGGTTAACTCTTTTGACCAAGGGTCAACATTAGGTGCGCTTCAACAGAAGTTCATATACACCGCTAACTATTTGCAGCCAGATTTGAACTTGGCTTTTCTAATGTCAAATACAGGCAACTGTGATACCGTTGTGACTAAAAATGTTATCATTATCTGCAACCAAATTTAAATGCGTTATGATTTTGTTACGGCGAGAAGATATTGCGTGTGCAGCTGCTTTTTGGCTGCCAAATCAAGTATATAAATTGGTCAAATGTTATGTTAAATGCAACTAAAAGTTTTATTACTGTTGGTGGCCAAACCTTAATGGTTACTTTAAATGTTCGTTTAGTTACATTTGATGTAAAAAATGACTATTTAATCAACTATGATCAGTCAAAAGCAACAAACTAAATAATAAAATATAGTCAAGATATATCTAAACCCACAATATATTATACTTAGTCAAAATGAGGAGTCATCGTGTTAGCCTGAGCTAAGCCTGAGCTAAGTAAATGCTCTACTTAGCTTACCTCAAAATTTTAAAATTTTTTTTCATACACTTGTTTCTTTGAGTGTATTTAACACATAAATTAAGTTTTTACCATTTGGATATATTTATATATTTTTTGAGATTTTTAAATATGTATGTGTATATATGTATTTTTAAAATTTTTAAAAAATATATACACATTTAAAAATGGTAAAATTTAGTTTATATGTTAAATACACTTAGATAAGTAAGTATATGAAGACAAAAGCAAAAAAAAAAAAGTTGCTGTAAATGAATTTTTTGAAATGGGCTAAGCCGGGCTAAGCGAATATTTGCTTAGCCCGGGTTAACAAGATCATTCATCGTGAAAAATTAGTTATGATATTGAAGTTATTGCTAGCAAGAAAACTATGAGGCTGTTGAAATTTAATTATATGATTAAGGAAATGGTGTAAGAGAATAAGATCATTATTACCAATTTCACTCAAAGAGTGCTTGGCAGTAATGAAAAAAATGTCAAGTTCAAACTTTTCACTCTCTATGACTAGCTTATTTTTCAAACATTTCTTTAATTTGCTTATATGACTTCATAATTTTTAATCATTTGTATGCAACGTTTTATACAACTATCTTTCTTTTCAATCATTTTTATATAATCATCTAGACGACTAATCTATTTATTTTACTTTTAGTCTTTTTACTTGTTATCATTACTTATATAATATCAATCGTTTTTTCTAATTCAAAATCTTTTATACCAAAAACCTTTCGTTTAAAAGTTCTTTTTCCAAACATTTTAATGTAGTTAAATTTTTTAATATATGTAATATATATTTGGTTGTATTAGATATATTTTGATTATAATTAATTATTTAGCTACAAATAATTGGTTATTTTTGAGTAGTGGCATTTGATTAAATGTAGTCATTTTTATATGAAATGTAACCACAACCAAAAACATATTTAAATTTCATCAAAAAATAGTATATTTAGTAGCCATTAAAATTTGGTTGCAAATAGTAGTAAAGTCTTTCAATATCACTTAACATAGGATTTGACTATATTTGATCAAATGCAATTAATTTTCTTGCCGCGGATGTTCCACCCTTTTGAATAGGTTCCCTTGAATTTAAAACTTCAATCCTATATAAAAATTGTCAAACCGCTAAAACAATATTGGACAAAGGAAGAAATAGGGTGTTTAGCATGATCTACATAGAACATGTGTGTTAGGAATTGAGAATAGTCAATAAATCCGGTGGCTGGAAAAGGTTGACCTGCGCCTCGATGTAAGGGTGGAACATGTTCGTCTAGACACTCACTTTGGAACTTTGAATGCAAAGGTCGGTAGGCAGATTGGCGTAAGGATAAGATAACACGTCGGAACTGTGCATTCCTGGTAATTCCAATGCATTTTTAATTGCATTGTTCGGTCGCAAGAATGGAGAATGCGGGAGACGCATCTGCCAAATGCCGATGCCATGCCATTCTATATAGACCGGCATGGAAAAAGGCCATTTCAGACGTGTCGAAAGCACATTTTTAAAATTTTTCTTTTCTTTTTTACAAAACTGTTATTCTAGTTATGTTTAATCTATAAAATTAAATTTTGCCAATTTTGAAGATAGGAGTATTTTAGTCATTTTAAATTATTGAAAAGACTAAAATACTCCTATATTTAAAAATCTAAAATAAATATATATAAATTTTCAAAATTAGTAGAACTTGGTTTATAAATTAAATATAACTAGATTAACACTTTTGTAAAAAAAATATATTTTTAGACCAGTCTAAAATGATTATTTTGCTTCAATACATCGCCAGGCCTGGATCGGCCCGACCCGAGACCAGCTGCATTCATAGAATTCAGTGTCTTAGATACCTTGCAGGTGGACCCTACCATGGCTCTATAAATTAATGGATGCCCATCCATCCTTCCATCTTTCATAGTCACCATACGTGACCATCGGCATTGCATTTTCTAATCCGTGGACTTTTTGCCCAGCAGATTCAGACTTTCTTGTGGCGGTCTGTAGCTACCTGACCGACTGACAAAAAAAAAAGAAAAAAAAATCTACAAAAGAATATCACAACGCTAGCCAGCAAAAATAGTAATTATTAAGGGGGGTTGTTTAGAATATGATTGAGGGGAATATGTTTAGACGGGGAAGTTGAATAACAAATTTTGTCCGAAAGTAAGAATTTAAATCAAGGGCATATGTTTAATACACATTTTTAAATGGGTAACTTGTTGATATGTTTATTTAGTTTGACGTTAGTTGCTAATATATCCACCATTGTTTCATAAATTGCATACTACCTCATAAAGTTTTACTACCATGTTAATGGTTAACATTTAAGAACTGTTAGATAAAAAGTGTAATTTGCTGATGTATCCATTTTGTTTAACGCTAGTTGCTAATGTACCTGCCATTTTTTCACAAATTATATATCACCTCATAAAGCTTTACCAAAATTGCTTGCATACCCATGTTAAAATTTAATATTTAATGGTTGTTAAAAAAGTGTAGTTTACTGATATACTCACTTAGTTTGACACTAATTGCTAACATACCTACATTGTTTTACTGACTTGTATATTATCCCTACAAAGTTTTATTAAAATTAATTGCATATCTGTGTTAATTGATGATATGTTACCCTAAGTACACCCATTCCACCTGTACAATTGGGTGTTTTATAAATTGCTGGATTCTAATATACCTTAAATAGGCACATTTTTGTCATTACTCAAAATTTTAATGCACACATTAACAATTTTTGACGACAAATAAGTGTTACGAGTATGCAAGTAATTTTGGTAAAATTTACAAGAGTAATATGCAATTTATGAAACAATACGTGTATATCAATAGTTAACATCAAACTAAGTGGTTATATTTGCAAATTAGCCTTTTTTATTTAACAGCTCATATACTTTCATTAATGTTAGTTGTTAATATGGGTATACAAGCAATATTAGTGAAACTTTACGAGAGTAACACACAATTCGTGAAATAATATGGGTATATTAGTAATTAGTGTCAAATCAAGTGGGTATATCAGCAATTACCCTACCAAAATTTTTTAATTTAAAACTTTTTATTTTCAACAACTATTTTACTTTTAATTATTTGTTTATATCTTCTTATACAACTATCCTATATTTTAATAATTTCTACACATCTACCCATAAAATTAAGCCACATATTTTAACTTTATTTTATTTACTTTTCATTATCACCCCTATCATATCATATTATTTTCTCTTAATTAAAAAATTTTATACTAAAATTTTCATCCAAAGATTTTATTACTTTTTCGAACACTGAAAATACAAGAAAAGTAGTATTAGAAATAAAAAAATCAAATTATTATGTATTAACAATGAAAAATCATATTGAACATGTGTTTGAAAAGTAATATGAAAAGTTTTTTATGTAAAAATTTTTAAAGTGAGAAAAAATGATGTGATAGGTTAGCCGTAATAATGAAAAATAAAGAGAATAAAGTTAAAATAGATTAGTTAATTGTAAGGATACTTGTGTAAAAATGATTGAAAATAGAGTTGTTTGTATACGAAGATGTAAGGAAATAATTTTAAAAAATGAGATAGTTATGGATAGTGAAAAGTTTTTGATAGAAAAGTTTTATGAGAAAACAAACAAATCAAGAAAAATCCTTTTAAAAATAAAAAAAAGAAAAATCCTTTTTAGAAATTGGGAATATATCTCATTCACGTCCCATTCTATCCCTTTATGTATATATACATATACACATACTCCTGAGCGTGCGAACTCTAGATTAGTAATTAGGAACAAAAAAATGAAAAAAAATCATAAAATAAGAGGATGTGTTTGTTAGAAGCTGCACTAGCTATTTATAAAGATAATGACCAATGCTTCTTATCCAAGTAGAAAGTCATGAGATACAATAGGACGGGTAGAACAAAATCCATATTGTTAGAATAGACATGAAGATACTGTGGCTATAGCTTCCATTCAGGGAAAACAAAAACTCTAGATCGATTACGATATAAAATTGTTGCATATATTAATTATTTTTCAGTGTCTAAATGTAAATATTTTAATAGATTCAGAAATTTTACTCTGATAAAAATTAGAGAAGTATAACTTCTTTATAAGTTCTCAATTTTTAGATTTTGAAGTTCTCACTATGCATTTTGGGACCATCTTCATTATTTAATCAAAATCCATTTGGCCTATTGCATACAAAATTACTTGTTTAATTATCATATTGCATAATCATTATTCTTGTAAAATCTCTCTTATTCTTTCTTTTATACTTTTTTTTCCTCTGTTTTTTGGGCTCTCTTTGTGAAATGAAATTTAGGCGATTCGTTGTGGTCAGATACTATTTTTTCAGGGTAATAATTACTTTCTTACCTCAAAAAAATATTTTGAATAAGATGGTTTAATTCAGTCATTATAGTATATTCTAAATTTTAGAATTTATTGTTAGCAATATTAGATTCTTAGTTAGATACTTGTAAGAATGTCTCAAAGCCTCATTGCACTACCAATTAAGGTACTTTAATATATAATCAAAAAAGACAAACAACACAAAGACATATATAACTAATTTTCGAATTGTCTAGTTTTCATGATGGAAACCAAAATGTATACATATGAATTTCACCCTTAATTCCATTTATACTCATGAATTTTCAAAAATTTCAAATATACCTAATATTTTACTTAAAATTCTACTAATATATGTCGTTAGGGAATCATTAAAAGGTGTTATTAGCACTTCGGTAAAATGACGAATATGCCTAAGCCCTTATAAAATTTAAGGTTGGTTTTTTCAATACTAAAGATTTATATTTAAATAATATATAATTTATAGCTTTTTTATAGCAATATATGATTTTATAACTTTAAAAGTGCTAAAATTCATTTGAATGTGAATTTTTAAGCTATAAAGTCATAATTAGGATGAGCATTTTTGTAATTTTATAGAGGCTCTAACAGTTTCCTTTAATGGATCCCTAACATAATGGGTATAAGTGAAATTTTTTACATAAGATACTCAAGTATATTTGGGATTTTTGAAAATTCATGGGTAAAAGTGAAATAGAGGATAAATTTAGTGGGTATACGTAGAATTTGCTCCATTATTTAACATCATTTGTTTTATCATGAGACAAAATATTATCTATTTAAGTTGTGGGTAAGCTACGTTTACTTAAAAATATATATTCATGCATAAAATGCTTAAGTATATTGATGCTTCTATGAAACCCCTTTTCTATGCAATTCTTTCCATTTTCAATATCTAAATAGTTAATGAAAAATTCATTCCATCTATTGTGCTTAGCGTCACTTATATTATTACAGAAATCCTTTCATGTGTATAATATTGTTGTGTATAGGCCCCACAACTAAGCCATAAAAAATATCATTACTACCAGGATAAATGATTTTATAAAATATTACCACATTCCAATATATATGTAAATGAATCTAAGCATTTTTTCTAATCTACATTATATTATAATAATTTCAACTGATATTACAAGCAAGCCCTAAGACTTCTTACAAATTTTCTAACAATAATCTTATAAATATCTTAAACATCTCTACTGTTGGATAGTGATAGATGCTCCTACAATCCGGAAAGAAATAATGTCACTACATAATGCGGACGTTGGTCATATGCTCCCTGAAGCATACACCGCTTAATGCTCAAGGTGCATACACCCATTTTTTTAATTTTTTTTTGAAATTTTTTTACGAGATTGTTAATCTAGGTGTATTTAATATATATATATATATATAAATTGTTACCATTTTTGAAGTATTTTAGATATTTATTTTTGATTTTTGAAAATCAGTGGCATTTTAGGTAATTTAAAATTACTAAAATTCCACTAATTTTCAAAAATAAAAAATAAATATCTAAAATACTCCGAAAACAGTAAAAATTGATACAGATGTTAAATGCACTTAGATTGACAGTTTTATAAAAAAAAATTCAAAAAAAATTTAAAAATAGGTGCATGCGCCTGGGAGCATTAAGCGTAGAACCCCATAATGCCCCACCACATAGTGCAGCAACTAGCTAATACAAAATCTATGCATCAACATTCAAACCCAAGACCTCCACAGAAGGGACTGGCCTTGGTACCACCGAGGCACTACCTTCGTGACAATGTACTTATTTTTGCGCAAATATGACCTGTACACATATTGAATTTAGATGAAACTTATTCTCATAACTAAACAAATAATGTTAACTATAATGAATGAATTGAATTTTCTATCGAATATCAAAATCTTAAAATTTGAAGGGGTTACATGGAACCATCCGATTATATAGAAGCGAGTCCTATATTTATAAATGCATTAAAATATAGTAATATTTACAAAATCATTTATCTACGTGTATAAAGAGATGTAAAAAGTTTGTATGTTTAAAATATAACTTCAAAATAAATATGTAAATTAAATTATTTTATTACTTTGTTTTTGTACATCTTTAAGATACCAATAAGCGAAAAAGTGTGGATAAGTATTGCATATGGACGCTTGACTTCCGAAAAAACGCATACGACTACGCGTAGCTCGGCCAAACACGCGCTTACAAGAAAATAAAACTTGGCTATAACCTAGTAATGTACAAGTGGAACCCATTTTTGGAATGGGTTATTCTTATTTCATTAGGAGGATATGCTACGGTTAGGGTAAAGTTAGCTGCAAATAACACTCACTAGATGAAATCAAAGTTCAGCTTATTCATTATATTAGGGCTTGTTTGGGCATGCATTTGAATGTAAGTAAACTCTTATGCGCGGAATTTTTTTTTCTTTTTAAACAAGCAAGGATTTCTAGTTTCTTATAAAAGCTACAAATTTAGCTTTTATATAAAAAAAAAAACTGGGCTTTTATGTCATATTGCCAAACACCTTTCATGGGAGTGTGCACAATTTCAAAGCCGTAAAGCACTTCATTTCCTAAATAAGTTGGTCAAATGGAGCCTTAAAATCATTTAGTTAATTAAAACACAAAGTTTCATCAAAATAAATATGTGCACCAGCCCCATCTAAAAAAAAAAGATAAAAAATAATAAATAATAAAATAATTTAGTTTATATTAATCTTAAAATGACTAGTTCAACAATAAACTTCCTAAAATATCAATCCTACAAGTACAAAAAAGATTTTATAAGTTTTTATTTAACATTGCAATGCATATGTAAATGGATGTAAGTGTTATTCATAATTTAGATATGAAAAACCATATGCTTTGCAACACAGTTGCAAGCCTTTGCGCCGGGTGTCCTAAGTTGGCTTTGAATTGTAGGGAGCTTTGTCTTCCTTTTCAGGAACAGTGTCTCCTGTAGATATATCATTAGCTTGGTCAGCAAAAATTGAAAAAAGAAAAAAAGAAAAAAAGAAAAAAAGTACGTGCATGATTTCTAGGACTTTTTTATTTTAAAAGGGACAATTGGGTACGTGATAATAAATCCCTTTATTGCAGCATCATTCTTCGTTAACTTTTTCACCTAGAATGCAGTTAAACAAAGACTTTTGTGTGGTTTCCTTGCGTCTTTAACCTCATTACGAATATCCCGAAATAGTCATGCTTCCAGTACGGAAAGTAAAAAAGAGAAAACAGCAACGACAACTACTGCTATTAGTATTTAGTACTATAATTATAATAAAAGAATCTTGACTTTCTTGAATATTAGTACCAGAAACTAATATATCAATCTTCTTATGGTCAATCTAATATTGAAGCAAATGGAGAAAGGGTTTTTTCAGCAGCTAAGGCTGAAACTTGGATAGAATATATGCAGAACCTGAGCGGAACTCTTCCTTTTTTGGGTACTGTAGAGAACTCGACCATTCTACCGGCCGCTGCCACCCATGAGTTTTATCAATACCTTTTGTTTCTCGTATTCTTTTTCGCCTGGCCTCCTTCACTATCTAATCTTTCTGAATAATTTTAGGTAACAAGCCTCTACAGCTTGTGAATTACTTTTTTTTTTATTAGGTTACAGTTGCATTTATGATAATATAGAACGAACTAAGTAATAACCTCATGTATTTTATATGTTTTAATTTCTTTGTTTGGTTATTTTTCAATTTTATGTGAGTGTATTTAGTTCACGTTATAAAAATAGTGTATCTAGTTCATACATCAAATTCTAACATTGTTGAATTTATATATAAATTTTTTTACAGAATTTAAAAAATTAAAAATCGCACTTATACTTGATTTCCTACACATGAGAAATGATAATATTTTTATTTTAAAATTTTTATAAAATATATACAAGAATCCAAAAAAGAATATATTTTGGTGTTTTAACTAGGTGCATTTGGGATTACCCAAAAGTAAAGAAAAAATCAAAAAATATATTAAAAATATATGAGGTTGTTAGTTAACTAAAATACATAACAACATATTTTATAGTATTATGATCCTACAAAATGACTCTATATAAATATCATTTCGATTAATTGCAAAGGTCCACTGCTTATGAAACCCCTCTTCATTTAATAAGTTCATTTTTTAGTTGTAGAAACAAACTTGGGGTGTATTTAGTTGGACATAAAAAATGTCAATTAAAATTTTTCAATTTAAAACTTTTATTTTCCATAATTATCTTATTTTTTAATTATTTTTTCATACTTTCCTATACGAACAATCCTACTTTTTAATCATTTCGACACAACTATCTATACAACTAATCTATCTATTTTAATTTTATTCTCTTTACAACTTTTATCCTGAAAATTTTTCATTAAAATTTTTTATCTTCAATCAAACACGCCCTTAGAATCGACTGGTTCTCCCATGAGTAGGTAGGTTCGATTGGACCAAACCGTGAATAGCATAAGAAAGAACTTTCTTTATCCATCGGGTATGAGTAGTAGGATATGGCAAGAATGAAACCTACCTGAGTTGTACCCGTATCATCAACTGCTAGAACTGCTTTCGAAATATTAATTATCATCGGAAGTCAAATCTTTGAAGCATACGTGTTGAGTCAACCCTACTAAATAACTATCTGAAATGCAATTAAAGAAATTAAGTAAAAAATCATGAACGAAACCTTCCTCAGATACATCTGTTTCATTTTTGACACTATAAAATTATGTAATTCGGTGCAATTAACTGAACCATAACTTATGGTATAGTTAGCTCAAAGAGGCCATACATGATCATAAAATGATGATCTACTCCATCCATTATATTTAAAATTATTTATTTTATTAACATAACAAATTTCATCCAAATTGAATACATATATGAGCTTCACTTGAAAATTCTACAAAATCAATGTAATAAACTAGTTTAACATAAATAAAAATTTAAAAGTTGTTGTTTAAATATGTAAACTATCTAAGATATAATTTATGTATGGATAAATGATTGTATAAAGTACTAATCCATTGAAGTGAATATAGGACCATTTTGAACTAAATGTATCATAACTTATATTATATATAAATAAGAAGTGATCATGTTAGCTTGGGCAAAACAAATGTCTCGCTTAGCCCACTTCAAGAAACTTATTTATAATACTTTTTTATTTTTTCTTCATATGCTTGTTTATCTAAGTGTATTTAACATATAAATTAAATTTTTACAATTTTTGGATGTGTGCATATATTTTTTTGAGATTTTTAAAGATAGATGTTTAAAAATCTCAAATATATATATATACATATTCAAAAATGATAAAACGTGATTTATAAATTAAATACACTTAGTAAACAAGCGTATGAAGAAAAAAGGAAAAAAATGTTATAAATGAATTTTTTGAAGTGAGCTAAGTGAGATATTTGCTTAGCTCAAGCTAACATGATTGTTCCACTATATAAATTTATATGATCATATCTCACATAATTATATATATGTATATATGAGTTTTGCTTTCATATAACCAAATTACGCAGAAGCAAATTTCATCTAATACCCTTCATTTTTAAAATGTTGATGATTGATCCAAAATCCAATCCATTCGTTATAGTTAATATCATTTATTTAGTAAGGATACCAGGTTTCATTCAAATCTAATATGTGCATATGCTACATTTGCTAAAAAATAGATATATTTATGTGTAGATTATGAAAATACTCAAATACATTCACATAATGTATTTGAATATAATAAAAATAATACTTTCTAGAATCGTTTATCGACATAGTAATGATATTTTAAATGGATTAGATGTTGAAAATACTATTAAAAATAGATATTTAATATTAAATTATTTTATTACATTGATTTTATATATTTATAGATGTAGCTTATATATAGTGATATTAAATAAATCAAAGAGTTTACGTAATAATATAAAGAGGAATGATCCTATTAGCCTAGGCTAAACAAATAGTTCACTTAGCCCACTATAAACAAAACATTTAAAATATATATTTTTTACTTTGTTCTTTATACATTTGTTTGTTTTGAATGTATTTAACATATAAACTAAATTTTACCATTTTTGAATATATGTATATAGGGGCATTAATGGTCATGGTCAATTTGTCAACTCGTTTGTCCAACCGGTTTATAAATGAGTTTGGTTGAGACTTTTGAATAAATAGGTTATGATCCACCAACTTGTTCAACCATTTAGTTAAATAAATAAATTAAGTTTGAGATTTTATAACTTGTCAACCCACTCAATAACCCATTTAACCTGTTCAAACTGTTTAACCCGTTGACCCTATTTAATTCGTTTAACTCATTAAAGTTCAATAGATAAATGTGAACCCCTTTGGTTATTTTTCCCTGCTAAGTCTTCCTCCTATCACCTAATTTTCATTTTTTCACTATTATCCTAATTCTATTTTTCCGTTACTACTTTATTTTCATTTTCTTTGGGCAAAAAATACTCTTTTGTCTCTCCCTACGAGATGATTGTTTATCAGAGTCTAAGCCTTTAGGTCGTTTGTTATATAACTCATTAACAACTCGACAACTCATTTATTAAATAAGTTGTAAATTAGATAAAGATGAGGTTTTTTAAATAAGTTAATAAACGGTTAGAGTTGAGATATTTTAAATGAGTTAAGATTAAGATTAAGCTTCAACCTCTCCAACCTAATCCGTTAACACCATATGTGTATATATTTTTTGAGATTTTTAAACATATGAATATTTTAAATACATATATATACATAAATGTTTAAAAATATCAAAAAATATATACAAATATCTAAAAATGGTAAAATTTGGTTTATATATTAAACATACTTAGATAAACAAGTGTATGAAGAAAAGGTAAAAAATGTTATAAATGAATTTTTTTGAGGTGGGCTAAGTGAGACATTTGCTTAGCCTAAGCTAACAAAATCATTCCTCTAATATAAATGATGTTAAATATATCAAAAAATTAAAAACGTATAATTTTTTTTTATAGAAGCAGAGATAATATATAGCATAAAAGTTAAGTAAATATGACGATTAAAAAATATTGCATATGAGTTTGAAAAGATCCTTCTTGCAATCAAATCAAGGGACAAAAAAAAATCAGTTGGAAAATTAAATTAAGTGGTTGTTCAACGGTTGCTTTTTCGATTTAATAAAATTTATTCTTTTAAACCTAAACAATTTAAAAAATTCATCTGCATATATTTAGTTAGTTATGATGTACGAGATAGTTCGTGGGAAAACTTTTCATTTCATTCTCTCGTACTTCATTCTTTCACACGAATGAATAATACACTAGATCTTAAGAAATCACAAAATCTTTTTCAATTACAAAATTTCCTTTAGAGAAAGATATATTAATATCTCGACACAGATTTGAATCTCCGTATATATTGATACAAATTTTCATCTTTAACACTCCCTATCAAATTCATGAACAGAGATTTGCAGTTGGCAGTCCGGCCACATATAACTCAGTTTTTTTTTTTTTTCAAAATTTTATTTTATATACCCATTTAATCCACTTTCAAAATTCAAAATCGAATTTTACGAGAACAAAGATATATATCGGACAAAGGTTGCGGAGGGCTCCAAGGTTAAGGTTGTTTCCCCCCTACTTTTTAGTCATTTTGTCCGATTTTTCTATACAACTATTATATTTTTTAATTAATTTTTCACAATATTTATACAATTATCATGTTTTGAATCATTACTCCGATCCTATCATTTTCTTTTATTTCAAAATTTTTTATACCAAAATTATTTTTCAAAAGTTTTATCACTTTGTAAATACACTCTCAATTTATAATTTAATTATTCTAGTATTAGATTGATAAATCTCTAAACATATCAATGACTTGCTCTTTTGTAGGCACATATTGTATTTATATTATTTTTCTATAAAAATTTCATTGATGAAGTGACATATAATTTTAATGTACGTGATTAGTTACTCATGGAATATTGGATTAAAAGCTAAACGTATAAATTCTTATTTTAAAATAAAATTTTAATTAAACTTGCAAATTACTTAATAAATATGCAAGTCATTGTACCTTTCTTTGATGGAAAAGTCATTGTATCCTTGAACATTGATATATAGTTATTACATCAAAAGTCATCGTATCCTTGAACATTGATATATATTTATGATTATTTGAAACTGGGAGCATTGAACTTCACTGCTTCCCGCAATGAGAGCTTTTTTTTTTCTTAAAAAAAATTGCACCAATATCCAAGCCCAAAACTGTTTGTATTTGCACTTTTATATATTTTTAACATTTTTGAATTTCTAAAATAAAAACAACATGCATTTTTCATGTGCCCGCGCATGAAAAAGAGTCATGATTATATATGACTAGTCGTATATAGGCTCTCTTACAATATTTAATTTTTGAGTTTTTCAAAAATGTATTTAATATATCAAGCTTTACTATTTTATAATAATTTTAATTTTTATTTTTATTTTTAAAAATCATTAATTTCAATGGTATTTCAATCAATTTCACCCCATAAAAAATATAGTTTTTAAAATGGTAAATTTTGATATATGAATTGAATACACTAATGAAAACATTGTTATAAGAAATAAAAATAAATATTATGGAGAGCAGATATACACTCATCGTGTATAATCATGCCTCAATAAAAATTGCTTTTTTAAAAAAAACTTATTGTCATTCGTATGGACCATTTATATCTATTGCTTAAATTCATTTTTTATCTCCCCGTGGTATTCTCTTCTTGGTTTCTAATTTTTTATTTATATAAGAAAATAAGATTATTTCAAAGTTAAATTCTTAAATTGGAGAAAGCAAGTTGAAATTACTACCCCTTGATCTAACATGCACATGAACAAGGTAGAGTTCTGCTAAGAATTAAAACTAGTAAGGTTAATGTAGTATATTTAGAAAAGGATATGCATAAAGGAAGATTAAGAGAATAATACACATACATATGCAACTTTAATGCAATTGAATTACATAGAAGCATTTTGATGTAACTGTTTTTATTTTTATGATACTGATGATTAATGAAAAATTCAATTCATTCATTATATTTAATATTATTTATTTAGTTTTTAAAAAATATTATTCATTTTGTTAGAAACTATATTTCGTCTAAATCAAATATGTGCATGCGTCACATATGCACTAAAATAGATATATTCATATAAAAATTTAAAAAGATATTTAAATTTATTCACACATATATTAAAATGTAATAATATTTTAGATAATCATTTATTTATAAAAAGATGTTATTTTGGATTTTTACCTATCAAGAAAACTTATTAATTTTAGGTTATTTAATTTTATATCAAATAGTTTCCACTTATCTTAATTCATTTTCTTATTAGCTTAATTTCACCTCTTATTAGTTATTAGTTATTAGTTATCCACCAATAAAAATCCAGCAGATGAACAAGGCGTTAGTCTGTGAACTTCTCATTTTTTGCTTTGCAGTTTTTTTTTTTCAGCCAAGGACGACACTCCTGAAAAGGATTTAAAAAATCAAAATTATTGAATTTATAAATTATAAAAACCAAAATTTTAAGTTTTCTACAGGAAACCGTACACCAACTTGTTTACAGCATTTCCTAACGCCCCACGCTTAAAAAAAAAAGAACTTCATTAAAAAAAGAAAGAAAGAAAAAAGGGAAAATAAAAATAACATTAACAATTAATTACGATCCTTTGTTTTTACAAGAAAATAAAGCGAAGGAGAAGAATTCCTCAGAGCGAGTACTGCACTAAATAAGATTATTTACGACGAGTCCGAAACAGAGCCTTCGTAGATTGTGCTGAGACTCGCTCTGAAAGACCGATATGCCCTCTTAGCCCTTCTCGACGCACTCCTCTGCAATCTCCGCACCGACCCCGACCTCTCCATCCCAAAACTTTTCTTCAAATCCTCAACACCTCTCTCCTCCTCCAACAGCACCGGCGATATCCGCATCATTTTCCGCCTCTTCCTCCAACTCCTCCCCTTCTTCCCCTCTCCTCCCCTCATCCCTTCGCTCGCCTTCACCGCCATCGCCGCCATGTCCGCCGCCGTAAGAGGGTACTGCAGCTTGCTAGCCGGAAGCACGAAGTAAATCTGCCCTGCGTGGAGACCGTCGCTAGGATCCAGCGCCGGGATTTTCTCGTCGAAGTAGAGATTGTCGGAGTTGCATACGAACAGCTTCTCCGAATCATCCTTTTCTGCTGATGCTGCTTCGATCTTCAGCACGTCGCCGGCTGTCGCTGGGACGGAGTACTGACGAAGGGCGCCGTCAACGGAGACTACTTTGGCAGTGGCAAGCGTAACGGCGGTCGATCGCAGAGAAGACGAAGAAGAAGAAGAAGAAGAAGAAGAAAAGGGAGTTGAAGAGAAAACGCAGCCCATCTCGGAATGGCTTCCGCCCGCGCTCGTTCGTGGGGTGCTCTAAATAAGCAGGAAGTCTTGGGTGAGCGTGCCACGTCAGAAATGCCGCCATAACGACATTTCCCTTTCCCTTTCTCCACGTCAGCTGTGACGCCTACGTGACCGCGTTGTCCGCTCCGCGTTCGCCTTCCGAGTAAGTTAGCCCAATCTGCGCCGTCCCTTAGCCCGGGCGGGAGGAAGCACGCGGAGAGAGAATGCCGATGGATAAATCTCGTCCATTGATTAAATTTTTTTTTTTTTTTTTTTTTTATGTTTGGATCTATACGCGAAAATAACGGATTCTGATGTTATGTGCAGCATGCTCCCGGGCGCATACACCTATTTTTTTTGAAATTTTTTTCATAAACTTGTTAGTCCAAATGTATTTAATCTGTGTATAAATTTTTACCATTTTTAGAATATTTTAGATATTTATTTTTTATTTTTGAAAATCAATGGAATTTTAGGTAATTTTAAATTACTAAAATGCCACTGATTTTCAAAAATAAAAAATAAATATCTAAAAATCTCCAAAAATGGTAAAAATTGATATATACGTTAAATACACTTGGGCTAACAAGTTTATGAAAAAATTTTCAAAATAAAAATAAAAGAATAAGTGTATGTGCCCGGGAGCATGCAGCACGGGCACATGCAACTGAGGTCCGAAAATAATACTGTTTTATATCAGAAGATCAGTGTTGTAAGATTTGGATCAGACTGGCTGGTCGGACCGGGAATCAGTCCAGATTCCGGTTCAATTGCATCCGGTTTGGTTCAATTACATAAAACCGATCAAACCAGCGCTCTAATTGTAATGAACGGTCGAACCGGATTTGCTCGGTTGGATCTGATGTATATTAAAAAAACCCAAAAAGCAAATACCCACCCACTGTTGTCCCAACTCCCGACGCCCGCTCGTCCTCACTCCTCCTCTCAGTTTCGTCCTTTTGACCACAAAACCCTACTGCTCTGTCCCCGTCGCCACCTCCGACGCCCGACGCCCGAGTCCCAACGCTGGCTCGCTCTCCCATAGCCCGCTCACGCTCGTCTGATGCCGGTCGGCTGTCCCCATCCCTGCTGCGACCTGCCCCCATCCCTGCCCCCGGCCTGAATGCATTGAATCATTAGTCTGCAAGTCGATGCTGTTTTTTACTGTTGTGTGGGTTTCTAAAGGAGTAATGGCCACCTTTGGAAGTGTAGGCCCTTGGACAGAACAAACTCCGGGAGATATACAATGGATCGCGTCCGCAGCGGGAGCCCTACGCACCATCTCGGCAGCCACGTAGCATTCCGGCTGCCTACAAATGGGCTGCTCTACTCCCGATCCTGCTCTAGCTCTAGCTGGTGTGCGACAACCATCTCCTGATTCCTACTCTCCTTCATTCTCTGAGAGTAATTGACAACCATATGAGCTTTTTTAAAATTTTTTTTGTTGTAATGTATTTGCATTTCATTTTGATTTGAGATTTCAAGCGGCATTTATGAAATTCGCACACTTCTCAACCACACACTTTTCATGGGCAAAGGGTGCCGAGTAGATTTGGGTTTTTTCTTTAATTGCTTAATGATTGATTTTATCTATGATTTTTACTAATGATTGGGTTCCATGGTGTTATAATTCCTGGTGAAATAGGCGTACTAATTTATCAATATATTTATTTAAAATTTAAAAATAATTTAATATTTATGACATCATAAATATGTCATACCGACATTCGGTTTGCTTAACCGGTCGAACCGGTTCGACCTAAACCAGTTCCTTTACCGGTTCAATCACCGGTTCGGTTTTGACAACATTCAGAAGATAGCACTAATTCGATGATCGATAGAACATACTACTAAAATGTTTTCAGATCAACTTTGGAAAAGGATCCAAAAATGCTGTAATCTAACCAGGTGCTTTTTGATCACTACTAATAAAATTCTCTTAAAATTAACTATTTTATAATGTTTATTAATTCAACTTTGCAGAAATTTTAAGATAATTTTATTTAATTATAAGTTCTTATTAACTCGGTTTTAATTTGTTCTTAACTAACTTTGAATCTGACTTAGGAGTCCGTTTTCAGTTAATTATTAATTAGCATGAAATTTAGAAAAAAGATTGACTGGATTAGATATTCAAAGTTTGAGAATTATATTTATGGTGCGGCCCACATGATTATTATGTTATGGTACTATTTTTAAACATCCGAATGCAATTATATTTATGTGTTTGAAAAAAATATTTTTATAAAATTATTTACGTAGTGATGATTTAGATTCACTCTTAGTATGTTGATCAGTTTTACTAATTTGCAGAAACCATGGTTTTGATATTGTATTCGTCTGGGAAGACTCTAATTTATAGATTAAGGGCATATTTGATAAACAAAAAAACTAAAACTTTTTCAACTAAAACGTTTTTCGGTCTAAAACTTTTCAGGATTCATAATTATCATTTTATTTTATTTTATTTACATCTTCTTATACAACTAATTTACTTTTCAATTAGTTCTATGTACCTACATATACAAACTAACTTATCTATTTTAAATTTATTCTCTTACCCTTCATTATTACTCATTTCATATCATATCATTTTCGACCAATTCAAAAATTTTTACACTAATAATATTTCATATAAAAGTTTTATTACTTTCTAAACACATAAGGTTATGACCTATTGCAGATGATATACTACAATTTAAAATAAAAATTTCGATCGGTTTGAAAATTAAAGATCTAAATGTTTTTTGTTTAAACCCTCTAAAAGATTTATTTGATATAATTTAAAATTTAATTTTATGATCTAAGAAAATTTTTATTAAGGGATGATGACATTCTTAGCTAACCAAATATTTTTTAAGATAAGATTACGTTGTAATAAAAAACATAAGATTTTGTTTTTGTTCATAAAAAATTGCATTTTAAAAATCCATCAATATAGCATGAAACGAAGGGTTTTGTAGGGTAATTTTCAAGTATACCCACATAGTTTAGCCATAATTATAAATATACTCACATAATTTTAGAAATTACAAATTACCCGATATAGTTTGACCATAATTGCAAATATACATATGTCATTATGACGTCGTTACTGCATCATCATGGTGTTAGTATATTTACAAAGGTTCGTGAATTATGTAAGTATATTTGCAAAAACTACATGTACCCACTTAATTTTTAAAATTACAAATATACCCACATAGTTTGCAAACATTTGCAAATATATTCACGTTGTAACTGTGCAGTAACGGTATCATAATGATGTGAGTATATTTACAATTATGGTTAAACTATATAAGATAATTTGTAATTTCTAAAATTATTTAAGTATATTTTTGCGATCATGATGAAACTAATTGGGTGAATTCACAAATCAAAGGCTTTTGTTTCATCAGTTCCCCGTAAAATCTATGGTGATTCAATATACTTATCCGCATAATGGCATCTTGTTTTCTTTAAAACCTGTTTAGGCGAATCTAAGCATTTTATATTTTGTTTGACAGCATTTGTTTTATCTGTTATAGAAAATCGCTTCCGTTGAAAATTATATTTCATAAAAAATTAGCGTCTTTTAAAAGTGAATGTAGCCGTTAATTTTTTTCAAAAAAAATCCATAATATAAAGTATATAAAGTGTTCAATGCACATGCTTTTTAGAATCATAAATAAATGTACGCAGATAAACATGATAAATAAGTTAGAATTAAAAAAAAATCCAAAATAAAAAAAAATGAGGGGCTGCATGGAAATGTCTACACAGCCATGGTGAGTAGAATCATTGCTCTCACACATCTATATAATTGAAAGATAAAACGAAGAGTACAGTACATCCGGTGCTATATGTGTAAGGATATATTTATAACAAAATAAAAAACGATCTTCTCATGATTCTCGCTCTTTAAATGTATATTTTAAAAAATAATGGATTCTAGAAAACATGTGATTTTGTATGATGTTGTCTAATGGAAACTAATTCCACGCACCGAGTGCACTTAGCTTCAGTGCATCCGGGTGCATTTAACCTATTTATTTATATTTTTTTACAATTTTTTTTACAAAATTGTTAATTTAAATATATTTAACATGTTTATAAATTTTTATCATTTTTAGATATTTTTAGATATTTGTTTTTAATTTTTTAAAATGAGTAGTATTTTCAATAATTTTATTTAGCATAGGCAAACGCTCCCCAGCTAGCAGGCGGCGTTCCTTGTCATTGCAAGATTGATACTGCAAAATTTTTTAAAAATGCAATACACACATTTCAATTTTCAACTGCCATATATTTTTTAAAAAAAACACATTCCGCATCTGGACGGCTCAACATTTGTTAATTCGGACGAACAAGGCAGGTAGAACCGAACATGAAAGCATCCAGATTATATATAAATGTAATTAAAAGGTTTTGATCTTCTGAATATGTTACATGTACATGCATCCTTCTGGCTTTTTTATTTTAAATTTTTTTTTAAAGTTCAAATCAATTACTTATTAATAGGTATTTATTAATGATTCCAAAAATTTTTGGATTAGAAACTGATATGTTTTAAAATTTTAAGATTGCTTTTGAAAGTGAATATATAAATAAGATAAAAAAGTTTTCAATTTATATTTTCTTTAGAATCATGAACAAATACGTATGGATAATTGTTACAAATGATATAGATTTTAGAAAAAAATTAACAAAAATAAAGAAATTGCATGTACATGTTGAGATTGCGATAGATATGCCATCGGCAATGACTCAATACATTAGCTTGCATGCATGGAGATGTCCATGTAGATGCTTTTTTATTTTATTTTTTCAAATCTAGATTATTTATTTTGTTTAACACCATTTTTTTTATCATGCTATTACTGCATTTCCATGAATCCAATCAATGGTTTAAATTTAAAAAAAAAAAGATTTCTAGAAAAATAATATATGAGAGGGGTGCAGGAATATCTTTCACATGATATATGATTGAAGGCACTGCCACATAAATATAAAGCTAAACAAGCATTTTTAAACCTAACGATTGAAGGCACTGCCGTATGTTTACTGTTTTGTGTTCTGTTAATATGAAATTAGGTTCTTATATGATTTGCATATGTATTTATAATATCTCGGTTAACTGGAAAAATACTACCTACATATATATATATATATATATATATATATATATATATATATATATATATATATATATTTTACCGAATTTCATAACTTCCTGCTTCTCCTATATTTTATTTTGATCAGGTGAGATGCATGCATGATTGTATATATATTGACGAACCGGTTCAAAAACATAAAAGATAAAAAAAAAAAAAAAAAGGTGAGAGAAGATGATCTATCTCTTGGCTTTTGTCGAAATTATAAATATGAGAATGTATGAGATATAAATGATAATAAAGCTTTATATATAATGATAAAGGGTGAGATTGGGAACTATATTCAATTAATTTATAACGAAAATAATTTGAACCGGATAAACATGCAAAAAATGTATATTTGGATTGGATGGAGAATTTAATATTGTGTTGGGTACGGCATGGCAAATTAAAATCTTGGCGTCGTGGCTAAGCTACAACGACGTTTTGGTCGCATCAACGAGGTGAACGTCCGTACGTTGGCACTTGGCAGATACATGCATATAAAGAAATCAAAATTGACTATTGTGGTAATCTGATAGATGGAGATATTTATGAGAAATGTCACATTGACTGCTGCTCCAGTCGATAATGGCCACAAATGAAATATACTTTCTTATGTTCCCACAAGGCAAGAAGCAACTGATTTCGTGTTCGACGCTGGTGGTCCCCATAAGAATGTCAATATTCATGCGGGATAGTGATGCAACGCATATGTATTCAATAGTTGAAAATTACTAAAATTGGATTGAATTTGCATCACCGCTCCTAAGACAATTTTTTAATTCACGAGACAATTTTTTTAATTTGCAATGCAACTTTCCTCATTCTTAATACAACTTTACTCATTCCTAATACACATCATTAAATTCTTATCCTTTATATAGATTCGAATCTAAGAATCTCAATGGTTTAGTACAAGCCCTAATTTATGTTTAAACATATAAAAAATATATGCATATCTCTAAAAATGTAAAAATTAATTTATATTAAGAAATGATCTTGTTAGTCCGGGCTACATAATCCATTACTTAGCTTACCTACAAAAAACTCCTTGAATTTTTTTCTTCTATCTTCATATATTTGTTTATCTAAGTGTTTTTAATATATATATATATATTTAGTTTTATCATTTTTGGATATATAAATATATATTTTTTAAATTAAAAATTAAGTTTTTTTTTTAAAAAAATTAGAATAGATTTTAGATGTATTATAAAGTCTTTTGCTAATTTGTGACTAAAATTTAATTTTATTTTATGAATTTCAATACTCGGAAAATATTCCTAGTATAAAATGCCATGCGCCAGAAAATAAAAAGAATTTAAAATTTTTAAAAAATATATACACATATCCAAAAATTATAAAACTTGATTTATATATTAAATACATTTATATTAACAAATTTATAGCAAAAATAAAATATAATATTTTTTAAATAATTTTTCTAGGTAGGCTAAGTAATGTTCTAAGGCTAAAAGGATCATTTCTTATTAAATATACCTGAATTAAAATATAGTTTTTTAAATAATTTATTGGCTTACTTAGCCTAGGTTAATGAGATCATGCCTTTACATAGAATTATTTTGAGGGAGTTATGTTTTTTACTTTTACTTTTTCTTTTTATATAGCCTCCTAAGTATTTAGTTTATATATCAAAAATCTTGAATTTATACATTTATAATTTTAAAAACTAAGAATTTTCATTCCCTATATGTGAATTGTATTATGGGCACCAATGAAGTGTGTGTCTAGATGCACCAATGTCTAACCACTAAAACTTTTTTAATTTCTTCATATGGATGAGAAGGCCCTCCATTGATCAATCGTACTCCTGACTAAATTCTATTTTTTTGATTTTTTAATATTCAAAAATTTTGAAAATAAAAGATAGCACATTTTAAAAGTATATTTTGGGTGTTTTGATAAAAAAAAACTTAACAAAACTTTTCCATACAATCACCATACTTTTTAATTATTTTTGTATATCTTTTCATCTAAATATTCTTTCATATACTACCATTTACTTTTAATTATTATCCATATCTTATCACATCACTTTCTTGGACCCCGATCTTATGCTCCCGGGCACATCCACATATTTTTTTTTGAAATTTTTTTTACAATATCGTTAATCTATGTGTATTTAATATTTTTATAATTTTTTACCATTTTTGGAGTATTTTATATATTTATTTTTTATTTTTGAAAATTAGTGGCATTTTAGACAATTTTAACTTACTAAAATGCCACTGATTTTTAAAAATCTGAAATAAATATCTAAAAATCTCCAAAAATGTTAAAAATTGATACATACATTAAATACACTGAGGTTAACAAGTTCATGAAATTTTTTTTAAAAAAAATTAAAAAAATAGGTGTATGTCTCCCGGGAGCATAGGATCGAGGTCCCACTTTCTTACCCTCTTTAAACTTTTTGCTATGCTTACTTTTCCACATTTCCTAACATACTCGATTTTCTTTATTTTCCATGAAATTAGAATATAATATCTCATTGTAGACCTTGTTGAATTTGGATGTGCCTCTGTTAGTGTTGCAATAAACTTTTAATTTTAAGCTATTTTATAGATAAAATATTCGTTTTTAAATTAACTTTTATATATGGGTAATAATTCAATACTAATATCAATATGAAAGCAACGCTTGTGACAAACGCTGACGGTAGAGGAGATGTCCTCTTAAGTGACCTAGGTTTAAACTTGGCGTGGGAGCTTTGTCTCTCTTTTGATATTTGGGAGCTTGTGGTCTCCTAATACATTAATAATTTACGTAAAATACATAATAGATTGATAAAATAAAAAATTTTAAAATTATATTTGAAAAAAATGCAGTAATTGAAATTAAAATTAATGGTTTTAAAAGTTTAAAAAAATGTTATACTTACCTTCACGTTGTAAACAATATCTTTGGTCTTGTTGTTTTAATTTTATTTATAACTTCTAAAATAATTTTTAAAAAAGTTATAAAGCATAATTTAAAATATCGTAATTTATTCTTTTAGTAATTTCCACATAAATTATATAATTATCCTGTTTTGTGTCCATGTTGTAATTCGAAAATAAAAATTTATCACTATTAATGCATGCCAAGGGTGTATCATTTTTTAAAATTGGTATTATCTTACATTTCATTTTTCGGTTGATATTACATTGAAGTTCACAAATTCTTACAGTAATTTTTTTTTTTGGACGGCCAGAGCTTCCATTTCAGCACGGGAGACAACTGCTCCCTGTCATCTACAACGTAGACAAACTTGCTCCACAGCAATTACGGGCATTCGAGCCCGGTACGAAGCCACCGAAGAAACTATCCGTAGCTCTGTGACCAATCGAGCTTGGTTGGTGCCACGGGTGTATCATTAATCGACAGAAGATGTCATCCTTAAAAGTCTTATCATAAATGCATATTTTTAGTGTATTATTAATGCTCATTAATGCTGATTTAACCGGTTTGCTCTGGTTAGAGTGTAGGAACCGATGACCAGTTAATGGTGATCCCCTATCCCCATATATTTTCTTATTATGCGCAGAGGGTCTTTCTGCTCTGATTGCCTCTGAGACCAGTAGGGGAGCTTTCCACGGTATAAGGCTGCATCATCATGGTTCGATGATCTCTCATCTCCTGTTGCGGATGATGCTATTATATTCCTTAGAGCGGAAGGGGTTTACTTAAGGAAGCTTTTGGATATTCTCAACCTATATGCGGCTTCTTCAGGCCAAGTGGTCAATGTTGATAAGACCGCAATTTTCTTCAGTGCTAATGTGAATCATGCGGTTAGAAGGGAGTTGATCCATATCCTTGGTTCTGCTGGGAAGGATTTCCATCAATACTTGGGGCTACCGGCTTGGCTTGGTAGATCCAAAGATCGCATCAGGAATCGCATCCAAGGGTGGAAGGATAAATTGCTTTCATTGGGGGGGGGGGGGGGGTAAGGAGGTGCTTATTAAGGCAGTCGCTCAAGCGATTCCCACTTATACAATGAGCATTTTCCTATTACCAAAATCTTTTTGTAACGACATTAATGGGATGCTGAGTAAATTTTGGTGGGGGGGATAAGGACAGCAAGAGGAAGGTGAGTTGGGTGGCTTGGAAGGATTTATGCAAACCTAAGCGGTCGGGAGGTCTGGGCTTTAGAGACTTTCAGAAATTTAACTTCGCCCTTCTTGCCAAACAAGTCTGGAGACTGGTCTCATGTATTTCTTCGTTATGTTTCAGAGTTTTAAAAGCAAAATACTTCAAATCTGCGGACATTTGGACATGCAAGATGAGGCCATCAGATTCCTTCACTTGGAAGAGTATTCTGAAGGCGAGGGATGTCATTTATAGGGGTTGCAAATGGCGAATCGGTGATGGGTAACGGGTCCACTTCTTTGATGACTGTGGCTTGACTCCAAGATTGCTAAGGCGGGTCCCCTTCCACTTTCTATGCCGGAGGATGTGATAGTTAGTTACTTCATTGATCATGAAACTTACTCATGGAGGAAGGATCGTCTACTGGCCGCGGCGGGAGAGGCTACTTGGCAGAGGGTTCAAACGGTTCCCTTTCCTCGTACGACAGTGAATGACTGTTTGTTCTGGAAGCACGAACCAAATGGTTCCTACTCGGTTTAATCGGCATACAGATTTTTTTGCTCAGAGGACTCAATTGTGGATCACTCAGGCTTCTATAAGGCCATCTGGCGGTTGAAACTTCCGAGCAAGGTAATTATTTTCGGATGGCGCATTTACTCTAATGCTCTCCCAACCCTGAAGAATCTATGTTAGAGAGGTATTGGGGGTGATCCGCGGTGTGTCTTTTGCAAGATAGACACTGAAGATGTTGACCATCTTTTTCTAAGATGTGGTAGAACCTTGGGAGTGTGTTTGAGGGCGGCTCGGTTGGCAAATCAGAGTATGTCGGTCCGCGGGTTAATGGATTTCCTTTTGCAGAGGCATAGGATTGACGATCTTGTCCTTTTCATTGTTTGTACCTGGAGGACATGGTATCTTCGGAACAAGAGTGGATAACACTCCACCAAACTTTTTGGATATCTTGCCGTGGCGCTTGGAGTTCCTTCATCAGCATAAGTGTGCTCCCAGGCTCTCAAATTCGGGGCTGCTTGAGAGGACCCTTGTGACTCGCTGGTCTAAGCCGCCACCGGGGTTTGTTAAAATCAATGTGGACGCCCGCTGTCACGAGAATCTGGTCAACTTCAGTTGCGCAGCCGTCATCAGGAACTCTTTTGGAGAATTTGTAGCGGCAAGCGGATGGAAACAGTGTGGGAAGAGGGAAGTGCTTTTCATGGAAGCTACTGCTCTCCTGTTTGGACTCAGGTGGGCGCTGCATCTAAGACTAAACCAGGTACAAGTTGAAATCGATTCTCTCATATTATACGACTATATATCAAATTCGGTCCCTATTTCTTCTGATGTGGGCTTTATTGTTGATGAGATCAGTTCCATCCTCTCTAAAAAGCTTCCTTTTCGATTCATCATGTACTTTGGCAAGGTAATTCTGTCGCTCATTCCTTAGCCGAATTGGTTTTTTGTTCTTTTGAGGATCACCGGTATTGGCAGGGTAACCCTTCAAGTGCTATTGTTGGGAAAATTTGTACAGATAATTTTTTGGCAATGGATTGCGATGATCCTTCTATCCCTACCCCCTCTAATGCTGTGAGGACGTAGGGATAAATGGATTTCCTCCTTTTATAAAAAAAAAAGTTAAATCAGACCGGTAAATGATCTGGTCTTGGTTGAATCGGTTCAACTAGCCGGTTTGATCCCATTTTAGCATAAAAAATCTTCGCCATCAAAAGGAAAAAATTGTAAAAGATTTTCCATATCAAATTTCAAAGTTAGACTTTATATTTTTTACAATTATTGTTATTGGTTTGAATTTAATTATAAAATGATTTAAAATTACAAAATCAATGAGCGCCGGTTCATGCCACGCAACTAGTTGCATAAGAACTACCTCCAAAGGGTTATTATTTTAAAAAAAATCCTTGGCTCTTGTAATTGACAAATTAAGTAGGAAAATTCCACTTATAATATTTTTCTGTATTTTCTATTATGCTTATAATATTTTAAAATTTTCTTTTATACCCATAATATTTCATCCTAAATTTTTATCATGTAGTCAAAATGATCGTTAATTGTCCTATTGAAAAGACAACTTTACTCCTCCATAACTTATTAATTGAAACAATTCAATCTCAATACGATTTAATTAATGTTGGTAAATCATTAACTTGTGACTTCAAGTGATTCAAATATCATATTAGGGCTAAATTATTTCAATTAAGAAAAATTTAAACAGGACAAAAATCATCTTTTCAATAGGGTAGTGAACTGTGCAGTTTTGCTTTCATAGATATGATATGAATTTAAAGTTAAATGTAATGAGTATAACAGAAATTTTTGAAACGTTATGGACATATTCAAAATTAGAGGCAAATGTAGTAGGTACAAGAGTAATTTACTAAATTAGATGAAGTTATAGTCGAATATTTTGATTTCTATTTGTATGACATTAAAGCATTGTAAATATTGTTGCGCGGGAACCCAATACAAAGGGACGTTAAAGAATATTATTTTTTATAATATGTTGCTCATCTAGATTTTTTGTCATAAAATTTGATAATTGTTTTGAATTTTTTGATATTTTTTATGACGAGGTATGTCTACCCATTTTATTTATTTTCAAAAATAAAAAATATATAAAATAAAATTTAAAAAATTACTAAATTTCAGAGGTAAAAATCTAAGTTTGGACCATACTTTTATAGCAAAACAAAAAATAATTTTATAATTGCCGACAAATCTCCTAACTAATAGGCGACCATGCAACAAACAGAATCTAGATGCTGTTTCTGCAAGCAAGGGATGATGACAGATACTTGAGAAGGATGGTCGGGGTGTATGGTGTAAAATCTGTTAGAAAACAACCATTGATTTAAATCCATAAATCAATGCAGGATCTATCTCATGCTAGATCATCAAGAAATTAAAACCATAAGCGGAAGCGTACCTGAATCCATGGATGCTAATGATCTTTGGCTTTGGGTCTTCCAAGTTAGTGCACTCAGGATTATGGGAGAGTGTTGCTCTCTTCCTTTCTGCTGATGGATGGCAGAGAGAAAACCAACGGGTGCATAACTCGGGGACCACAACCCATTTTATAGGAAGCCTAGTTTCCTATTTCCAATTTAGTCCATCATAAAACTAGAAATTGGAATTTAGGCTATATGGTTTCTACGCATAGGAGATCCATGCTTTATTAAATGATTTAGGTCCATAAATACTTATAAGATCACTTTTATGATTTGGACCATTAATTTATGATAGCACATATATATAAATAATATATGTATGTCCAGAAATTCCAACAATCTCCCACTTGGACTACATGTATTTTATAATTATATATATGACCTTATGAGCTCAAAACTTTATGCTATCATACCAAAATCATTTCCGAACAATCTCGTCCATTAATTATGCCAACATAGAACCAAGGCGGCCTTTGTTACATTTATCGTAACTAGACCCATCCAAGATCACATATATCAAACATAACTAAACGACATAAATCAAGCATGGATGCGTAGCGTGGAAATTACATGTAACGTGATCTAACATGCCTATTTCCAACTGGTCCACCTTATTTGGTGAGATCAAACCAATACCAAAAGTACTGTAAAATCAAAAATACTGAATTCTTTATTTCTGCAGAAAATATCCATAACCATAGTAAAGTGTCTAAACCAGAAAAGCAAATAAATACAAACTCTCACTTAACTAGCATATCATTAAATGATACAACACCTGTGTGAGCAGTATGCTCATGAAAGACCATAAGGTGTTACTCTTAGTAAGCGGATCCGCAATTTTGGAGTTTGTCGCAATATGCTTTATAGACACTTTATTTTCCTGAATCCTTTCCTTAACAACCAGGAACATTGCTGAACTCCTGTTGTTGTTGGAATATTAGACTGACTACTAATTTATTGTCACGAAATAACTTAAGTGGTCTTTCAATGTTATTTATATTTTGCAGCCCTGTGACAATATTCTGTAGTCATATTCCATAATTGGATGCCCCGTAATATGCTATAAACTCTGTTGTCATGGTCGAAAAGCTATAAGTGTCTGCTAAGCACTTTTTCCTGATATAGATTTTCCAACAAACAGATAAATATAGCCTGAAGTGGATCTCAAACTGTATTTGCATCCAATAAAGTAACAATCTGAATACCAAATGATCTCTTACTTATATGACTTTCTGTATGTGAACATATAATATTTTGTTTTCTAAAAAAAAAAAATGTTTTAAAAATCTGTTTGGCTGCATCTTAAAGATCCATTCCTCAATTACTTAAAATATCTGCCCAACATCCCAATAATGTACGCAGTAACCGAATACATACATCTTGAGATTCAAAACCTGAACATAAATCAAACTTCCCACTGCTAAAGCATAGGGAGTCTTTTGCATTTCCTTAGACTTAAAATCATTCTTGGGACATTGATTTAGATAAAATTAATTTTGTCTTCCTTAGCAAGGAGGTATTCTTAATTTGCAATCCTGCATATCAAGTATCTTAAATATTTTCTTAATATGGGTATTTTGTAATAATCCAAGAATACATCTAGAATAATCTTGATATATCTGAATTCCTAATACAAAAGACATATTTCGTTTCAAAATTCTTTGACAAAAAATATCTTAAGTTTATGCAATAAACTTATCTTGATGTTGGGAAACAGTATATCTGTGTTACTCCCACTGAAAATATGATTTCTCCCACTGAAATTATAGTATATGCAATCATCAACCGAATTCATTTCAAGACCAAATGAAATGATAATTTGATGACATTTGCAATACCATTATTAGAAAACTTGCTTAAGCTTGTAGATGGATCTTTTTATCTTAAAAACTGAAAATTTATTATAAATGTTATCTTTACATCCATTTACCGTAGCTCAAGGTTAAAACCCATTATTAAAACCATTTATCTTGAAAGAAATTTTCAATAAAACCGGAGAGAAAATTTCTTTGTAATCTATGCCTTCCTTTTGAGTAAAGTTCATTGAGACAAGACAAGCCTTATGCCTTTCCACATTACCTTCCTTCTTGGTTTTAAATATCCATTTATAACCAATCAACTTTATACTTTTAAGTAATAGAATAGGCTACCAAAACATCATTGTCTTTCATGAACTTAATCACATACTTATGGCATCAATCTACTTTTGAAAGGTTTTACTTTGCATTGTTTGATGAAATCGCCTTCCACCATTCCAATGTCATCCTGACGTATTGGCAAAATCTGATGCAATCATCAGAAACCGCATTTTCCTTTCTCTAGTAGATCACTTCAATGACATCCATTCTTGAGGTTGTTGAGCTTGATCATCAGGAATATCCTGTTTATCAACGATGTCTTATAGATTTCTCTTTAAAGACATAGTCCCTAACTATATCTCCCCCTCAAGCTCAATTTCCTCAAAGAATTGACATTTTTGGTCTCAATAAAACTGAATGTGGGATCATAGGATTTACATCTTGATATTGTTCAGCATATCCAATAATATTTAAATTCAAAAGAAGGAACTAAAATGACTATTTCCAAATGAATAAAAATAACTAAATTTATTCAATACAGAAATAGAAACCGAATTCCATTTAAAAAATGGTACCATATATCTCTTCTGAATTTAAATAAAATTTAGTTTTTAACAATAATAATAACTTAAATGACCATATAGCCTCAATAGTATTTGATTTGCTATCGCCTCCATCGATGAATCTTTCATCATCATTTGGCCTTTTAGCAACTCAAGTAACCTCACATAGACACCCTTACATGAATAGCAACACCAAATCTATTCATAAAAAAAATGTGTCTTGGGTCTAAGGCTAAATTAATACTGAACAAACCAAAGTGAAAAATGTACCCATTATTAGTACAATTCTCCTCTATGTGTCCAAGAACCTGTCAAAAGTAATAACCAAATTTGTATTGGACCATCCATAGTTTATTTATCATTTTTCATGTCCTTAAAGGTACTTGCCAAGTGAATACTTTTAGTATATTCTTACTTTAATTTATTCTCCTTTTGCACATAATAAAAATAAACTCATCAAGAGATCATTTATCCTTTTGTCAGTTATAATTAACTTTAAACTGACCAAATTGTGTTTAGGAGAATCAAAACTAAATGCACAAGCAAATCGCTTTATCCTTAGTGCCTTTAGTTTCAAAGTAAGAAGAGATAAGTACTCCCTTATATTTCCTTTAACTTTATACCTTATTGAAATCAAGTTCGAACGAATCGTACTTGTTTCAGCTTTATTACCTTTAGCAATACTTTAGAATTTTCTGAATATAAATTTTGGCATTAGTTACCCTTTTGGACATGATACCTCCTTGAAAGTTTTCAAAATTTTATACTTTATAATCATAAAACACATGCAATTTTAACAATCTCACTTATTAAAGTTCCATTTTTCCTTATTGGAACTTTTAACCACAAGAGTAGTGAATCGTTCAATCCTTAGTGCATGGTTTAGATTCATAATGCCTAGAATGGTCATAATATTTTATTTTCATTACTTGAACATGAAAATAAAACAAATATTGGCAGATATGGCACAAACAGATAAATTAACCAAAATTTGAACAAAACAATATGTTCACATAACTTTTATACAGAACTTTAGCAATTCAAATAATGGTAGGGCCCATCACAAGATACCTAGTACAACATTAATACTTAGTCTTTGGACAAAAGTATTAATTTGTAAGTGGTACTCTTGGTGCAGTGATCAAATATTGATAATAAAGTCCTGTCAAACAATAAGCCTTTCTTTGGACCGACTATTGTTCACATGGAATGCCTAATAATTATCACATATTTATCACCGCATGTGTCTATGTAATCCGGCCAAATATTAATCTTCCTTTGGGCCGAATAATATCCGCATTAATTACATATCCACAATATTTTGGTGTAGTAATTAAATATTTAACAATAAAATCCTGTCAAATAACAAGTCTTTCTTTGGACCGACTTGTTATTCACATGGAGTACCAAATAATTGTTGTATATTTATTACCATAAGTGTGCACGCAATTCGGCCAAATATTAATCTTCCTTTGGGCCGATGAATATTCGCATGAATTACATACACGCAATTATCTTAATGTCTTAAAAATAAATTAACTTACACAAGAGAGGCTACTTTGGTAGCATGTTGTTGCAATCAATTTATTTTAAAACATTAGACATCCATAAAAATACTTGTACCATTATTTGAATTTAATAAAAAATCCAAAATATTGAACTTATTTCTGAGTTCCAAACATAAAACTTTAGTAAAAATTCAAATAATGGCAAGACCCATCACAAGATACCTAGCACAACATTAATATTTAGTCTTTGGACAGAAATATTAACTTGTAAATGGTACTCTTGTTGTAGTAATCAAATATTGATAATAAAATCCTGTCAAATAATAAGCCTTTCTTTGGACCGACTTATTATTCACATGGAAAACCAAATAATTATCACATGTTTATTACCACATGTGTGAATATAATTCGGCCAAAAATTAACCTTCCTTTGGGCCGATTAAAATTCGCATGAATTACATCACACAATCATCTTAATATTTTAAAAAATAAATTAATCTACACAAGAGAGGCTACTTTGGCAGCATGATGTTTCAATTAATTTATTTTAAAATATCAGACATTCATGAAGAATATTTACGCCATTATTTGAAATTTAAATTCCAAAAGATCCAAAAATAGAATTTTGCATGATAGAAAGCAACAAATCATAGACACATGAATTTATACATTATTTGCTTTCTAAATATTCATAAACTAAGCATATGACTTAAATGTAATTTAAACATTTGCATGCGTATATGTTAATTTCACAAAAATAATTTTTCTGGACCTATTTAGGTTAATCTGACCCTTCCATTCAATCCAGAATGTCCAAAAACATAGAAAATCACTATTGGATCGTCCAAATCGGATAAAGGGATCATCAGATATGTGAATTTTAATTTGGACGGTTATTGGGCTGCCACGTGTCCTTTTCTGGTGGGCTGTACTGTGGGTGGGCTGAAAACGGGCTGAACTGACTGGGCTGGGCTTGAACTGGGCTGTTTCCACACGGGCCTGTTTCACAGGCCCGCCCAGTTAGAATGGATTTCCTTATGGGCCTGCTGGACTGGGCTTTAAATTTGGCCCAAACCAAAAATGTGCCAGGGTCGGTTTGTAAATATCTGGCAAGGGTTTGTTTTGCAAATTTCTGAAAGGGGTTTTTATGTAATTTATCTGGCCAGGGGGCTTTTCGTAAAAAAAGTCCATCTCTTCCCTTAAAAACCAAAAAAAAACCCTAACCCTAGCTACCCAAAAAACCCATTGCCCCAAGCCGCCGCAGCCCACCCTGCTACCCATGTTGCCGCCGCCGACCCAAGTCGTCGCCGCCGCCGCATCCTGCCGTCGGCCATAGCCTGCCCGGACGCCGCGGAACGACTGCCGGACGCTGCTGTCTCTGCCGGTCGTCACGGATTGCCCCTGTCCTCTCCGGCAACGGATTCCGCCTCCGGCAGCGACCTCATGCCGCTCCAAACAGCAGCCGCACGCCGCCCGCTCGCCGCCAGCAACAGCCGCACGCCGATCGCTGCCCGTGCTGGCTGCCTTCAGCCACAGCTCTCCATCGTTTCCGGCAACGGCTTCGACAGCTACTGTCGCCGGATCGTTTCTGCCCTCTCCGGCAGCCTGAATCCGGGCATCACCGGCCACGGCAGCAAAAAAAACCCACCGGCCACAGCATCGTCAGCCACTGTCGCCGGATCGTCCCGACGCCTCAACCGCTCGCCACGGCTGCCTGCCGCACGACGCCGCCGCTAGATGCTGCTGCCGTCCGCCTCCCGTGAGAAGACGCTGCCCACGCCGGGCATCGTCCGGATCTGCCGGAAGACGCTGCCGTCATCAGGAGGCGCTGCCATTCGCCGGCCGCTGCTGCCAGTCATGCCGCCGTCGCCGCCGGCAGCAGGAAGACGCTGCTGGTCGCTGGATAGTCCTCGCCGGACGCCGCCATGGCCGCAGCAGCCTGTGACGGCCTCCTTTTTTTCGATTCCGGCAGCAACCAGATCCGGCAGCCTGCGCCATCTCCTTCTCCGGTTCCGGCAGCAACCAGATCCGTCGTCTCCGGTGAGAAGACGCTGCCCACGCCGGGCATCGTCCAGATCTGCCGGAAGCCGGTGCCTTCGCTGCTCGCCGTCTGCTGCCGCCAGCATGTCTAGCAGCCAAACCTTCTAACACCGCTGCCCCATTGCCGGAAACCAGATCGGCGGCCTCGACAGCTCTTTTCCAGCTGCGCAAAACACCAGATCCGGCATCCCAACGGTAAACCCAATCTCGACGGCGCGACGGCGGCGGCGGCGGCAAAAATCCAGGCAACAGTTTTTTTTTTTTTTTTTTTTTTAAATTCCAGATGAACTGTGGCAGCCGTAACTTGGTTTTCGATTTTCTATAAATCCTTTACATGCATTCAAACAGCATACATGAATTCATAATTTTTCTTAATAATCTAACATGAAGATGACGGCTCTGATACCACTTGTTAGAAAACAACCATTGATTTAAATCCATAAATCAATGCAGGATCTATCTCATGCTAGATCATCAAGAAATTAAAACCATAAGCGGAAGCGTACCTGAATCCATGGATGCTAATGATCTTTGGCTTTGGGTCTTCCAAGTTAGTGCACTCAGGATTATGGGAGAGTGTTGCTCTCTTCCTTTCTGCTGATGGATGGCAGAGAGAAAACCAACGGGTGCATAACTCGGGGACCACAACCCATTTTATAGGAAGCCTAGTTTCCTATTTCCAATTTAGTCCATCATAAAACTAGAAATTGGAATTTAGGCTATATGGTTTCTACGCATAGGAGATCCATGCTTTATTAAATGATTTAGGTCCATAAATACTTATAAGATCACTTTTATGATTTGGACCATTAATTTATGATAGCACATATATATAAATAATATATGTATGTCCAGAAATTCCAACAAAATCAGCTTATAGAATTATGAGAGATCAAATTGATATCCAGAACGGAGGGGCTGATTATAACAGGGAACAAGACAAATCCACACTGAAGGCTATATGGAAGATGAAAATGCCCAGCAAAATTCTAATTTTCAGTTGGAGGGTGTATGGGAATGCAAGATTCCCCACGAAAGATAATCTCATAAAAAGGGGTAATGGTGCAGACTCGAGATGCTGTTTCTGCAAGCAAGAGAATGGATCGGTGGACCATTTGTTTATGCACTGCAATATGTTTAAAGAAACGAGAAAGAAGATGGTAAGAGTGGACGACAGCGGGAATGATGGACAGCAAGTTAAAGAGGTTATGAGACAGCCGGGTGAAGGAGAAAAAAGGTGAAGAGCTGGAAACTCATATGGTGATGTGCTGGAGAATATGGCTTATGCGGAATCAAATGAGGAAGGAGGGCACTCAACCTGAGGTATGCAATTTTCTTGACTGGTGTAAAAATCGCAAAGAACAATACTGCAGTGGTGTTATGTTGAGAGCATCGAGTTTAATGGACCGTTAGCCCATTGCGAGGTGGCATCAAAATCCATGTTAATGCGCTCCAGAAGTCTGAGCTTCACATATTGGGGTATGGTCCGGTAATGAGAGATGAGGATGGAAACTTCATAGCTGCTAAATGCTGGAATAGAATAGGTGTGATCAGTCCTATTCAGATTTCAGATGGAAGCACAAGCTCTCCTGTATGGGGATGCAGGGGAGGCTAGATTCAAACCAGATGGCTATAGAGATGGAAAACAATTCTCTGATATTGATCATTTTTTTCTTTTATAAAAAAAAAAAAAAACCAAACTCCAATGTTCTATCTATCTCCTGTGGATAACATTTGCGGAGAATTAAGCTTGTTGCATCAAGACTGACAAAGATTTTATTTCGGCATGTGTTGCGTGGAGACTTGATACCACACCAGCACAATAGAAACCTTGGCATGTACAAACTCGGCAGCCCATTTGGCGTTTTGACCTGCTTTTAATTATTTGTAAAAAGTCTTTCCTTTTAAGGAAAAGGAAAAAAAATTCTCTACCTTCTGCACCTTTCTTTATGTGATATGATATTTTACCTGCCCAATTGTTTTACTTTCTAATCGTTTTTTTTGTATCATTCCATATAAATATTCCACCTATTTTAACTTTATTTACTTTACTTATAATCATTACCTTGTCAAGTAACAGCACTCTTTTTTTTCTGAGCGGAAGTAATACCAGTCTTTAATTTTTTTTAAAAAAAATTGTTCCCTCAGCACCAAACGGAGGATTGTCAAATTTGACCTTAGCTGACAGCTCATTCAGCACATAAGCCCCAATTTTTGTATTTGTTTTGACTGGGCCAGTCCTCCCGTTTTCTTGGGCTCTTGGATGATTTTTTATGGGGCCATCTCAAGGGATGTTGGAATCACTTACTTACGACTCACAAGCCTACTACCGGGGCTGTGATGCTTAGCTAGGAGTGTCCGATTTGTCAATCTTTCACCCAACCCGTTTATAAAAGATTTTGAGTTGAGATTTTTAAATAAATGGGTTATTATTTGATAATTCATTTAATCATTTAATTAAATAAACGGATAAGAGTTGAGATTTAATAAATCGTCAACTCGTTTAGTAATCTATTTAACCCGTTCAACGTATTTAACTCATTTAACTCGGTAAACTTTTACATATTTATAAATGTAAACTACTTGGTTATTTTTTCACTCTAAGTCTTCCCCCTCCCACTTAATTTTCATTTTTCCGTAGTTGCCCCAATTCCATTTCTCTGATAGTATCTTATTTCTATTTCTCCTGCCCTGAAAACGCCCTCTCGTCCCTCCTTGCGAGATCATCGTCTATTAGAGTCTAAGATTTTCAGGTTTTCTGCTATACAACTCATTAACAATCCATCAACTTGTTTATTAAATGGATTGTAGATGGGTTAAAGTTGAAGTTTTTCAAATAGGTCAATAAACGGATTAGGATTGAAATATTTTACATGAGTTAGGATTAGGAGTAGGCTCCAACCCGTTCAACCTGATCCATTAGCAGCCCTATGCTTAACTGTGCAACTTCAGCATGAAGTCATCGTGGTATCAAAAACATGTACAATCATTTGTACAGAACGAAAAATCGTTAGATATATTTACAGATATGTTAAAATAATAATAATTTATAAAATCATTTATTTACTTGAAATCATGTTTCAAATGATTTAGATGTTAAATATACAACTTTGAAATACAAATATAAATCACACTATTCTATTACATTAATTTTGTACATTTTTTATGTATATATATATAAACAATCATCTCAATTTAAATTACATTCAGACATTCTCTTAAATTTTTAGAGAAGTTGTATTACTCCCATTTATTTTTTTAGAAAGATATGCTCTGCACCCAAAGTGCCAGGTTCAGATGCACCCTGCAGGAGTCGAACCAAAGACTTGTTAGCCATTGGCCAGTGCACCTACCACCCAGGATGATGCTCGATCGGTTTGTACATTTTTAAATGAAGCTCATGCATATGTACATGTTAGGTTTGTCTCATATTCTGCTAGGATTAGGATTGCGTATCTTACGTAGTTCAGTTGTTGAGACTGGGATTGCGTAAGAGCCTAAAGGAATTCTATTTATTGATGGATTAGTTAGGAATTCAGTAGAACCTTGAGAGGTGTCCCGTTGGGACGTGAAAGAGGAGGTTATAAGAGTGTTTTTGTTTAAGGTGTGTATGAGACATCCGGAGAATATGTGTGAGGTATTCTATGTGTATCTATGTAACTTGTTTATTCTAGTGGATTGGTATATCTCTCCTGTGGTTTTTTCCTTCTTGGTTTGAAGGATTTTTTACGGAAATTTTGATTTCTTCTTATATTTAATCTTGTTGTTATTTCTTTGATCCTATTTTATTGTGTGTGCTTCTGCCGTGATCCGTACCAACACGAACCTTGTTTTCTAATAAGTGGTATCAGAGCTAGGTTATAGATCCGTGGTTCGGGGAGCAGATTTGCTGGATTGATAGTATTCTTTGCGAGCAAGATCATGGTCGTGGTTTGAGGGGACGAGATTTTTTGTGGCAATGATAGGACAACGTGGTAGCGTGTGGTGGCTGAGATCAGACGATGGTGCGGATTGTGGTGCTAATGAATGGATCTCGACGGCCAGATCTGTGTGGGCCAATGCGATTGTGTTAGTCGTGCATCGGAGACAAGTGGCAACGATCGTCGGCAGCATCGTGGTCAGAGCGGCATGGTGAGTCACCGGTGTTCGAGATGAATAGAGGTAGATCTGGCAGGTGGCTAGAGTTGGGTAGATCTAGAGGCAGTGGAGATGGGTGCAATGCGCTGGGTCTCTCGCCGGTGATTGGAAGCAGCGGCGGCAGCAGTGGGTTGCCGGACAACTCTGGAGGTGGATGATGACAACGGGGTCACTGATGAGCAGCGGCCATGGCTAGCCATGGACAATGACAATCAGCGACGAGAGCAGCATGGCTGGAGCTTGAGGCGGTTCGTTCCTTGTGGTGGGTTCTTTGGGACGTTTCTGGTTTGAGAAGAAGAGATGTTTGGTGCATTGAGATGTACAAAAGAGTGTACATGCATGAAAGATTCTGAAGTCTCGTTTATACGCGTTGAAAAAGGAGATTGAGAGTGTGTCCGGTAACATGCACAAAATCTAAGTTAAAACTTTTCAATCTAAAATTTTTTATTCTTCATAAATATTATATTTTTTATTTATTTTTTTACATTTTCCTATACAACTACCTTACTTTTTAATCATTTCTATACAACTAACTATATAATTAATCTATCTATTTTAACTTTATCTTCTTTACTCCTCATAATTACTCATATCATATCACATCATTTGACAACTTTTACTCTCCAAAACTATTCATCAAAAGTTTTATTCATTCCAAAACACACTCTGAACTTATGTTGTTTGGAGGTATACAAAAGCAAGTGTGCACGTACGACTTGATAGATGATTTTTGAGTCAGTTTTGGGTGATCTAGGAATGGATTTTTATATTTTTGGATGCTCTGAACACAATGGTGATGACTGTTTGGGCAGATTTTGCTTCGATTATGTGGGATCTGACAGGTGGTTCAGATTAAGGTGGAGCAAGTCGACTTCACGGAGCTACTAATGTTCTACATTGACGTGGAGATCTAGGTGAGATGAGATGTTATGCTTCTTGTGGCAGTGTAGATCAAGGGGATGCTACATCGTTAGATGTGATCAGGTTAGATCACATAGATTGAGGTTGATCAGGAGGAATCAAGTTGGATCTATTTTGAAGCAATAACTCATGAGCAGATCTTTTGATGGTCTATGTTTGCGCTAATGCTGAGGATGCATTGAGAGAACGTCGAGATAGACTGGATTTTCCTAAATTCCGCAATGGACGGTGGCCATGAGATCCTAAGAATGCATTGACATTGGATCGTGGAGAGCCTGAGGAGTCCTGAGAATGCAATGATTTAGGAAAACAGAATGCAGTTCATTTTTTTTTATAGCTGATACACAATCGAGTTAAGATTGGTGCCTTGATGCAAATTGAAGCGCAATGTATGCAGAATTCAAGTCAATGTGGAGATTTATTAGGTTTGTCTTGCATTCTGCTGGGATCGGAATTACGTATCTTGTGTAGTTCAGTTGTGTGAGACTTAGATTGCATAAGAGCCTAGAGGAATTCTATTTATAAGTGGATCAGTTAGGGATTCAGTGAAATCTTGAGAGGTGTCCCGTTGGGACGTGAGAAAGGGGGTTATTAGAGTGTTCTTGTTTAAGGTGTGTGTGAGACATCCAGAGAATATATGTGAAGTATTCTATGTGTATCTCTGTAACTTATTTATTCTAGTGGATTAGTATCTCTCTCCCGTGGTTTTTCCCTTCTTGATTGGAAGAGTTTTCCATGTAAATCTTGATGTCTTTTTGTGTTTGATCTTACCGTTATTTCTTTGATCCTATTTTATTGTGTGTGCTTCCGCTATGATCCGAACCAACCCGAATCACGTTTCCTAACAGTATAAAAACCAACTTTCTTGTAGTGATACTCTATGCCATAGAGGTATGAATTTTGATGTGTGTTATCATCTATATAGACCACACCTTTATCCATATAATTGAAAATAACTTCTAATGCTTTAACACGAGTAAAGCTAGGAATTCGACTTAATTACCTGGGTAAGATAGAAGACTTCTACAAATAAGACGTAGGTTAGAACCAAACTGAACCGAACCGAATGTCACGCCCTAAAGTCCTAGCCACAACAGTTCCATCAATATACACGACAGATAATATCCCTATCAATTAAGGACGAAATTTGGAATTAATTTGAAAAGAGAATACACCAGATAATGATCACGGGAAACTGATTTCAAGCTCAGCTTCCACTCTTTCCCATCCCCATTGGCCAACTAATTGAAGCCACCCACTTTGAAAACCACTCTTATTTACTTGTTGCATATTATAGAACTAATAATTAATCTAGTGGTACGGTATTCCAGCAACGTGAATAATGTTGAAAATAAACATGGAAGCGTCTGTGAAAATCCTTTAATTATCATTTCATAATCCATTATTCCAATTATAGCCTATTAACCAATTAATATTGGGCCACCGAATAATTAAAATGGAAGGCTTGGCCTAATTCACAAGTTACGTGGACAACGAAGCCTCGGAAAGTAACATAAATACAAAAGAAATGCATCTTAACTTCGTAAAATAATATATTTGATTATCATCATCAACCCCCCAAGGAAAAACAAAAAAATAAGAACTAGAAATATAATTGATTATCATCATCTCCACATTCCCTCTTATCCCCCACCAAACAAAAAAAAAAAGAAGAAAATAATTAACAACTGCTCCGCAGATTAGGCATGAAAGCCTCAGGCGGCAGTGGTACAAGGACTGGCTCTGATTTCTCAACTCTGCTCACAAGGCATTGCCTGCAATTGGGGCATGATGTGTGTGACTTGAGCCATTTGTCAATGCACTTGAGGTGAAATCCATGGCTGCATTTTGGCAAGACTCTAACTTGCTCTCCTCCCACAAAATCCGACAGGCAGATGGTGCATTCTGGCAGCTTCAAACTGGTTGAGTACGTAATCTTGGGGAAGTCCTTGAGAGCTTCCTTGTCTACTCCTGTGCTAGCAGCAGGTTCATTTGTCACCGTAGCGGCAGCTCCTACTCCATCTGTCGACTCAGGCTCTCTTCTGGAGCAGCAATAAACACCGCACCTTATAGCAAAGTGGAGGGCTAGAGCACAGACAGTGGCACAGACACTGATGGAAAGGAGTATGATGAAATTGGAATCAAAATGGCCATCACCCAAGATGGGTTGAGATGAGTTGTGGCCCACCCCACCGGCAGCAGTCGTCAGAGAGGCGAGGCTGCTTGTTGGTTGATGTAGCAGCAGCCTTCTTGAGTAAGAACTGGAAGAGAACATAATGAAGTTGGAGTAGCTGTATTTGAACTGACAACTGGGATAGCAATAGCAGTGAGAGCAAGTGTTATAAATAGAGAAGAAAAGGCACAGATAAAGTGCAACTCTAGCTAGCTTTGTTTTTCCTTTTTTCTTTTTCATTTTCAATCATATATGTTCTGATCTTACATTCAGTTCAGTGATGATTGGTACAGTACTGGCCCAAGTGGGTCCAGCGAAAGATGATGCTGATTGCTGATATGAAAGATTCGCCCAAGATAATTATAATGCACGCAGCAGCCACTTAATCAACTGTCCAAGTTGGGCTACTTTTCACTGAAGGTTGTGTCCAGCTATCGAAAATTAATCCTGAGTTTTGAGTGGTGGATTACAATCGCCTTATCCAAGAATATGGATTTTTTATTGAATTCGGACATGATTGTAGCACCAGTTACCAACATGGATATATTATTATATTAGCAAGTGTATGGAGCAAGTGAAGATTTGTAATTCGAGCGAAAGAAGGGAGCCTGTGGATGCTTAAACTAACTGCAAATTAACTCTCTCTTTTGCTCCCCTTCAGCGCTCTCAATCCGGGAATATCTTTCAGGCTGAGTCAAGATCAATTAGTCGAGAAGGATTTGGATTCGCAATCTGCGTACTCGGACTACCGGTCATCCGCATGCACCCATAGATCTTTTGTGTGTATATAAAATGTGGTGCCTATCTAGGTTACGTTGAAGTTATCCCCTCCATTTTTAAGATGTTGGTAATCAGTGAGAAATTAAATCCATTCATTATATTTAACTAGGATATCAAGTTTTATGCAAATCAAATATATGCTTACATTATATTTGCTCAAAAATAGATATATTTTTTTGTATATTAGGAAAAATATTTAGATTTATTTATACTTGTATTAGAATGTAATAATACTTTATAGAATTATTTATTCATATAGTAGTGATATTTTAAATAGTTTAAATGTTGAAAATACAATTTTAAAATTACTTTTTAATATTAAATCATTTTATTATATTGATTCTATACATTTAAAATGAAACTCATATAGAGTGATACTTAACTGACATAGATGCTATCATAGAAGACTTCTTGAAGTCGGTCCATCGTCACGGAAGGGTTCGAAAATGATAAAAGAGTGTGTCAACTTCAATTAATTATAATTTTTGATTTAGAATGAGTTATGAGAGCCACAATATATAAATGGAAAGTATTTTTTGAAACCCGTCGATATGAAAACTAGAGTAAACCTAGTTAAGCATATTTGCGATGTCAAAATCCACTATTTCTGCATAAGTTCAGGCCATTGGCGCTTTATGTAGTTTTATTTACTATTTATAGTAAATAGCACGTTTTAGTGTTTTTAGTAAAGCATGCACGGTAGGAACTGTAGCATTTTGTGTGCATTTCATGTGCTTGTGGATTATTAGCGTAGGACTTTATTTTACTTTCTCTATAAATTGTAGCCATTGTCGTCATAAACGGACATTTACTTTGAATAATAATTCATATTTTTTTCTAAAATTTAAGTTTGAGCTTCCGCGTGAAACTTGTTATCATTCTCAAAGGGAAGTATTATGCTATCTTGTTTTCACATTCTTCTCATTGTGTCATAAACAAATAATAAAGTTTCCGTTATAATATAAATGATATTAAACACAATAGCAAATATTAAAAATGACGAGGGTTCCGTAAAAGAGCCCGTATAAAATCAGATCCGATTTAGGCTTCCCACCGGTCCACAAACCTTTGTAGGTGAAATTAATTAATAGTTGGGATTGAGCTAGACAACTGGCTTACACACCCCCAGATCATATCCCCCATTATCCCTCCAATGACAATTATTTTCGCTCCTGCCCGTAACTTTATACATAAACTGAGGTTATTCCAAAGAAAACACACATGCAAGCTTGGAAGATGATTTTTATAAATAATGATACTTTAGATGAATCTACCCCATTCATTTTATTTATTAATATATATTAAGTTAATTACGATAACAAAAATTAACTTGCCTGGCTATGATAATTGGCTCTAATAAATATAAACTCACGAGATTGTTTTAAATTTGATTATAACCTACTAAGGTATCCAATCACTGTAATTGTTTAAAATTTTAATTTGTAAACACAGTAACATTTTCGTAATTTTCTATCTTAAAAAATTACGAAAACGTCACTGTGTTTAAAAAAAACTTGAAAGTATCCAAAAATGGTAAAACTTAGTTTTTAGATTAAATACACCTAACTTTACATATTTGTAAAAAAATAAAAAAATAATTTTCAAGGGGTCCCATGGCCAGATACATGGGTTACTTTTTAATATCAATCTTAAAAACATTGTCGTATTTAAAATTAGTGGAGAATATATGATTATTTATGCTATTTTTATTAATGTTCAGTTGCATAATTAAATATGGGTATAATTGAGTTAATATTTAAAATTAAACTTTTTAGAGTAAATCTCATATATATCCACGTATTTTACCTATAATTCTACTTATACCTTTGAATTTTCAAAAATTCCATATATACCCATATATTTTATCTAAAATTTCACTTATACCCACACTATTATGAATCTATTAAATAGGTCATTAGCGATCCTGTAAAATAAAGAAAATGCTCATTTCTAATTGTGATTTTATTGCCAAAAATTTATATTCAAATTAATTTTTAGTACTTTTACGACTATAAAACCACATATTATTTGAATATAAAATTTTAGTTTTGAGCAAACTAATTTCAAATTATCTTAAAGTTTTGTTATATTTGTCATTTTACGGAGCTGTTAATAGCCCCTTTAACGGATTTCTAATAGTGTGGATATATATATAGAGAGAGAGAGCTGTTCCGGTGCAGTGACGCTGCATCGGAACAGCGGTACAGTGGCCCCAAAATGGGGCCCACACGATCATGAAATCATGATCTACTCCACCCATTGTATTTAGAATAATGTATTCTACTACCATACCAATTTTCATCCCAATCATGTAATTTGGATCATCCCAATTTTCATCGTGAATATACGGAATTCACCCTTTTCTTCAAACATGTAATTTGGATCTGACGTGCATAGGCTCGGGATTTGAAAGGAACCAAAAAAAAACCTTTTGTAAACAAAAGAATAAAAAAAAATCGCATGTAACCTAGTTATATAGAAGCGTACCTATATATATAATTTAAATCTTGGATTATATAAAACTTGAGGATATTAAAAATTTACTTGATATTTTTTAAATTTTTGAAAATCAACATAATGGGCGTAGAAGCATACATCCACGCCCATATATTTTGTTAATTATCAAAAAAATTTAAATTTACCAAATTTCATGAGGGGAAAAATCTAGGTAGGTCTATGCATGTATTAAAAATAATAATTTATACTTTGATTTACATACGACGATATAAGAAACAGACGGTCTTTTATAGCTTGGCGTTGACGAACAATGGCGAAGGACGGGGAATAAAAATAAAAATAAAAAAACAGATTTTTTTTTTTTTTTTGCATAGTTGCCTTCCTCAAAATATATTAAGCCTCCTCCATGGAAAATTGGACGACACCCTCGCCAAAGGTGTTGATTCCCCCATTGTAATGAGGAATCCTCAACAACGAATGTTCTAATTTTTACTTTTTTCATTACAAATAAGCCTGAATTTTGCTACTTAAACAGGAGTTCAAACATGCTATTGGTAAATTTTCGACGGATTTTAACGTAGCTTTTATAAAATTATAATGAGTTACTCATGAACTCTATTAAACTTTGAAAGTTCGTTGGGCTTGAATGATCAAGTAGATCTATGTGTTTTACATATGGCCAGGGTAAAATATTTGGCAAATCTTCAAGAATAATAATTTAAAAAAATTAGATTTTTAAAATAAAATTATTAATATAAATATATTTAATCTATAAACTATGTTTCTACTATTTTGTGAAATATTTATATTTATTTTGAATTTTTAAATACAACATTATTTTAGTCATATTTTAACAATTTAAAAGGACTAAAAGACTCTTGTATTTAAAAATAAAAATAAATATATAAACATTTGCAAAAATGATAAAACTTGATTTATAGATTAATGTATCTAGATTAGCAATTTTATAAAATTTTAAAATGTTAAAAATATGTTTTTTGGACTGAAATGGTACAACCACAAAATATTTTCCTATCACGACGTCCACCCTTAATGACACGTGTTGTAATATACTTTCCAAAAAAGTTATAAATAAAATGTCATTAACAATGACGTTAAACAGGGTTAAAAATTAAAAGGGCTTTTACAAAATTTTGAATTTTTAAAAGTATCTGAATGCAATCCAAAATTTAATGCATGTCTAATATATTATTAATATTATAGTTTTATAAAATCTAAAAATAAAAAATAAATCCCACAAAATAGTTATTCAGAGAGTTTTTCAAAGATTCTTCATTTGTGCATACTAGGGCAAAACTGCCATCCATTGACGGTGAAAATCTGTTACTAAAATTTAAAAATCATTAGCATAGGCATAAGACGCTTTTTTAAAACGTCAGTAACAGTACCATAGACACAGGACTGTCGGGATATATGGGTTTTTTTATTTTTTTAAATTTCTCATGTAATCAATGCCTTAACTTTAACCTGCAATGGAATTATAGCAACAGAACTAATATGGTTGCTAGAATTATTTATCAACTAAATTCCAAGTTTTAGTGATGAATAAGGTTGATTGCTAAAACTTAATATTCTCACAGTGAGTGACTGATCCCTCTTCCATGAATGCATCAGATGAAGACAATCATTTTCAAAACGTGTACCTTGGAGACAGACATGAGACATCTAATGGGTATTCACTAGATTTTGAAACAAGGATGTTCGATTTTGATTATTGACACAAATAATGATGTTATTGGCATGATTAATTAATTATATGATCACGGATTTTTATGTTTGAGGGACCATATGTCATCATTTACTTTCGCATTAAAACATTAAAAAAATTAAAACAAATTTTATTATATGTGATTACCTTTCCCCAATCGAATTTTAATTAATTATCTCACCTTTTTACGTCGAATTATATTTTGAAATTTTGAATAGCTAAAGTTTTATTACTGTTTACAGTTAAATGTTAATAACTACATTAGAGTATTAGACATTGCTTTGAGTAATATTTGATGCAAAAAATAGTTATGCATTTTTAACTAAATGCTATCACTCGAAAGCAATCAAACATTTATAATTAAATAATTAATGATAGAAATACATAATATTATATGGGAAAAAAATTAGTTACATAAAATAAAATTTGTTAGGGGTCAAGGTAATGTTAACAAAATAAAAATCCCAAACTCAAAATTAGAGAGTTTACAGGGGACAATTAACTAGCCTGCTAGTTGGGATCCAATTGATGATCAGATTGATAGATTGGTTGCCTAGTTCAATCTGATAAAATTGCTTAAACCTCGACGTCATTTTTGCAACTCTTTTTGGCTAGGGCCACTCTGCTGGATATGAAGGAATATTATTTATGCCACGTAAAGCCTTGGTCGAGGAAGTAACTAAGCATCAGATGGATTCTTACCTAACCCGGTAGCAAACGTATATAAGATGGATTCTTACCTAACAGTAATAAATATCCGGATTTCCCCTTGTGCCGGATTTTACACTTTTTGCGGCAAAAGAATTTTGGTAGTAATTAAATTATATGTGTGTTGTTTTAGAGTCAAACATGTTTTTCTAAAAAACAAAAATTGCTTTCATGATCCCGGTTCATAACTTCATATTATATTTTAACGAAGAAAACAAAGGGGCGCTTTTGGAATATTTATTTTGCATTTAATTTATTTTTAATGTCCAAACTATTAATTGCATTTTAATTGAAATTTAACACCATAATACAAAATTTGATGGCTTATATCAGTTTTTTAAGAATTTAATTTATTAAGGTGTTTATTTTGAATTGATATTAATTCATGAATGTTATATTATCTTATTTTTTATAAGTATATTTTCTTATTTTGAACATCATGTATGAATTTGATTTGAAAAAATAAGTAATTAATATTATAAAAAGTTGTGCATGTGCATTTAATGATTTAGATTTCATCCATTGAAACAAGTTATAATTAGTTATGCACATATCTAATACATTTATTTTATATAAATGATCTTAATATAAAAATCAGATCTTTCATTGTACATTAAAAAAAGTCAATTCTAAAAAGTACATTTTCCCTAGAAAAGAGCATGGTGCTATTTAGAATTCAGGTTACATACGGATGTGTATGCTCTACTTATACATGTAAAAGCTAGGCCGCAATGGCTTGTACAATTCTCTCTCTTTCTTTCATTTTTATTCTTTTTTTTTTTTAGACATAAGGAAAACTTTTTCGGACCACAAAACCTTAATTTCTGCCTAAAGGACAAAGAATGTCAATTACTCCATCAATATTCTACTTTGAACAAAGTAAAAATAAAAGTTTGCAAGAACATTATGTAATTTTTTTTTTATTAAATAGGGAAGGGGAAGTTTGAATACAGGGATACTGACATGCAAGCCTGACACCTGCAGACTATGCCCGGCCAGAACATTCTTTGTGTTTGTGAATAGGATATTAATTCTATCATGCATGCCCAAATCTAGGGGTGGAGCCCAGGCTAATCCTAGTCCCAACGAATAAAAAATTTTTAATCATGATCTATTCGTAATTAATTTATAAAAAAAAAACTCACCCCTAAACCTAATTTTTTTTAAATATAAACCGGTCAAATTGCAGTTATTAACAGATTAGTAAAATAGGTTGTTAACTAGTTAAATAATGAACTATATAAAATTTAATCTTAAATAATCAAAAAACTTCTGGCGTATTAATCTACTTGAATTTAAAATATAAATTTTCATATATATTGTTATTTGAAATATTGATTTCATTATTGATAAGTCTGCATAACCTGTAAAATAAACATTAAAAAATAAACTTTTTTTTTAAAACTTTATAGGTAATAAATGGATTGTTTGATTGATGAATGAAACGGGTTGAAAGGTTGAACGAGCCCAATTCTCATTTTTTTACAACATCTTTTTTTTTTTTCTTTGATAATTCATAGCCGACCACCTGCAGGTCCTGCACACCAGACAAAGACTTTCCCATGGCAACTGCCCGGAATTCTTGTCTATGATTTATATAGCCCACACAGATGTGCGTGCACTACTTGTACGTGTCAATGGTAGGCCGGAATGCCACCCACATCTCATTTTTCCTTCATTCTTTCATTTTTTTTCTTTATTATAAAAAAAAAAAAAAAAAATTGGGACCAGAGAATCTCAATTTCATGCCAAAGGGACAGAATATCAATAATTGATCATTTCTTGTCATGGCCTACTTCAATTTTTTGAAGAGAGTAAAACGAAAGGTTCCAAGAACACGCGTGTATTTGTGACTAGGATCTTAAATCCTCCACGCATGAACAAAATCTAAAATTCCCTCAGCTATCGCTATCGAGTTCCACTAGCCATGAACATGAAGTTAATTAAATATTCACCGGTATTATAACGTGCATCTATGACAACTAGGCAGAATCTTGTGGAGTGTTCCTCGTATATTTACACCGATAAGGATATGAAATATTATCTTAAGTTTGATGCCGCTTATTTTCTTATTTTAAGCTATCTTTGATGGAATTTATGCTTGAATGCTTTTTTTAAAATAAATTTCTATTTTAAAATTTTAAAATCAATCATCAATATGGTTTTAAATCAATCATGAATCAACATATAATTTACAGATTTACAATTTTATGAAGAAATAAAAATAACCACGAATGATTACGAATGTTTTAAATTATGAGCTTCCATTCCATACTTACGTGAGTATTGAGCCTCAATATATACTTGTTTTGGCCCTATTTTTTATTTTTGGGTTTTTCTTTTCATTTTTATGTGGCCCCATAAAATTTATTATTTTTTGTATATATTTTTAATCATTTTAAAAGTCAATAATTTTCATCCCATTTAACGCCAAATGTAGATGAAATTATTGATCTTTTGATGAAAATTTATTGATTTATGAAATTATAAAAATCTAAAAATTGCAAATTTGATATATGGAATAAATAAGTGTGGGCCCAAATAAAAACGAAAAGAAAATTGAAAATTACGGCTAAAGGCAAGCGTATGCAGTGAGTCTGCATATGTATATAAAGACATTCTTCGATACCATCAATTGCACAGTATAATCGGTTGTATTTTTAATATTTTATTTCAAATTCAACTAATTTATCATGTTTTGTATTTTTAATATTTTATTTTAAATTCAACTAATTTATCATGTTTTACTGATATTTGCATGATATCAAAAATTATATTACTTAAATTTTGTTTACAATCCTAAACAAGTGTAAATGCAGGATGTTATTTATATTTATATTTCTTAATATTATTAATTATAAAAAATTTCAATTCCCTTACTGTTTTGTAAGTATGCCAAATAAATTATTTTAAACGCAATGGACGGATTGGATGTTTAAAAATCAAAAAATTAAGTAATTGTAACCAACAAATAATTGCATGGAATGTATGAAAAATTCTTCAATACAACCGATTAGCGCAACGAGTAAGTTTTTTTTATTTTCTAATACTTTATTTTGAATATAAACCAACCATAATATTTTAATTTATCGATATTCACATGAGGCTGTTTATATTTATATTCTTAAGATTAATGATTATAAAATTTTCAAGTCACTTGAAATTTTGTATATAGGCTAAATAAATAGTTTTAAACATTATGCATGAATTGGATGCTAAATTTTTTTAAAAAAGTAGTTTTAATTCAATTACAACAACTTGCAATAAAGTATTTCTATATATATCGAATAGGAACCATTAAATTATTATATGTCCAGATATTTACATGGTCAATACATATATATATTGAAAGCTCAATCTAGGGGTGAAAATATGACAAACTCCGATTTTATAGAGGATCAGGGTAAGAATTTTGCCCTGATGAGGTGTAGCCGGTCAAGATTTTAGACTTGTGTTTCATTTCCAATGGATGATGGGAGTCGACCATGTCCTGACCCGCCGCAAAACGTAAGATGTAAATTGTTTTTATAAATTATATGACTTACTTATGTAAATGTTATTTTGTTGGATAAATATGTTTAACTTTATGACTTATTAATATGAATATGATTTATGTTGATGCAAGTTTAACTTTATAACTTATTTGTATTATACATTTTTATTTCTTAATTGCATATGTGTTGTTCAAATTATCTCGTTCACATATTTATCAATGAAATAAAATATATTATCTATGTTATTAATAACTTACAAGAATGAATATTATTATTTTGTAATTTAACAGTTTTAACTGTAATTTAACAGTTTTAACTGTAATTTAAAATTTACATTAATGTTTTTTAAGGTTGATATACATATTTATCAAGGTAAAGTTGTAAACGAAATTATTAAAAAATTTTACTAATGCTTTGTTATGAGAATTGTGTTGTATTTACTAAATAGTAAAATGTTGAATCATTTAACTTTTATTTATTATAAACATAAGTTTATATTTATATGTATATAAATTTTTAAACTTTGACTTGCTTTTTCAACCCAACCTGTTGTTCCGTGACAAAACCAAAGTTTCTAATGAATCATCTTAAAGCAAGGTAAGGCTTGGATCTATTTTGTCCCAACCCGGTATAAAAAATATGGTCAAACAGGATTTTTAAATATAAAGTCAGGGATTGGCACACCCCGACCCACCCTGATTTTCACCCCTAGTTCAATACATACAGATTTTTTTTCAGTTTTTCTTCAATTTTTATGTTTATTTTCTTTTTATGCGTTATCGCATTATTAGCTCATATGGAAAATTTTACCGTTTTTAATATTTTTTATAATTTCAAAAACAAATAGCTTTCACTCCATAAATGAGGGTGAAAACTATCGATTTTTAAAATTAAGAAAAATATATACAAAAATTCTAAAATGATAAATTTTGGTGTATATATATAAATATTACTTGTGGGCTCACCTAAAATTAAAATTAAATAAAATAAGAGCTATATGTATTGAGGTTTTCGAGATATGTTGGATAATTGCCCTTGTATAAAACCACGTTCAGGACTGTCTAAGGTTACTCACCATCTAATCTTAAATTGAGGAAGCGTCTATGTCAAAAAAAAAATTTAAGAAAGTGGAGCCTGTAATTAATATGCTTTTAATAAACAGAGTGACCCGTGATGATTTTTCTTATGCTAACTAAGAAAACTTATAATAAATGCAATGACTAGGTTGGAATAATAATATAGGCCGTAAAAATCCTCTATGTTAAAAAAGCTCATCATGTGTATAAAGCCAAACTCTGAACTAAGATTTATACAGTATGTTCACCATTTGTTTTTACACAAAGGGATGGGAATTAAGGGGGGTCCACACGTTACTTGCCCTTAATTCAATCCACTTTTGATTGACTAAAACTAATTTTTTTTATGATTAGGTATGAAAATGAGTCTAGAATTTCGACCAGAATTCAAAATTAGATCATGTAGGTTAACCACCATGTCTCGACTCAAAAAATTCTACCCTACCCTGAGTATATTTATTTATTAAAAATTATAAGTATATTTTTAAATATTATTCTCATTGTTCGAAAATCTTACATTATTTATTATTAACTATTTCAACAATAAAAAGCATTTGCATATAGACATAAATCTTATGCATATTATAATTTTTAGATTTGAAAATACTAGCAAAAAATATTATTATTTTAGAAAAATATTTATAACAATTTCAAAATTCATTTTGAATGAAATATATTTTATTAATTTATTTTAATAAAGTCATATTATATTTGCTCATGTTTTGTTTTGACAATAATGTTTACTTTTATTAATTAGTAAAACACTAAAGCATACAATATTTAAATTTAGTATGGATGTATCTTTATGTTTAATAAGTATATAAATTATTAAAAATCATCCTATTTAACCCACATTTTCAATTTGACTCACTATCCTAATACCAATCCTAGACTAACTTAAAATTAATCCTAAATCTATTAAAAAAAGGTTAGGATCATAACCTTATCCTAACTTGGTATAAAAAAATAAGTTCAGATGAAATTTTTAAAAGTAATATCAGAGCTAGGCAAATGTTGACAAGGTATCACTTGCACTGATATACACATATTTTTAGTTATTACTGTGGAAAACCAATATTTACTGAACTCCGTGAATAGCTTAATCAATTCGATTAGGTTGATTATTGTATTTAATTTGCGTGCTCAACATGGCAATATAGAATGGCTCGGTGTAGTGCAAGAGAGTTTCACATCGCATTACAGCAAACAGGAATGATTTTAAAAATTAAAAAAAAACTCGAAAATTCGAACAATGCTGGATGCCTCGACTGTCAGCACACCCAAGAAAGGAATTCAGTAACATGAAATCCCTATTGAAATTTCAATCTGAGGTTCGCAACAAGCACAGCAACCACCAGCATATGTACACACAACGATAGAGAAGAGACGAGCACGGATTTTTCCATTTTTCCATTTTTCTAATCATCACAGCATCCTGCTACAGGAACCATGCATGCTAAACACTAACCTTCCCTTAATTTCTTGCATACGATTCTTGCTTCAGCAACGAGCCATCAGCCAGAGTCCCAACAAACGTTCGAAATCTGTTTTAGGAGATCGAAGCCAGTAAATTTCATTACTCAGACCATGCGATGAAGATTAAGTATATACTTATGTGATCCAGACCATTTACCTTTCTTGTTACTTGGATATGAACCCACCAACCACAGCAGCAATTATAGCCGTAGGATCTCCAAGGATGGCCCCAACGATCACGCGGATGGCCCCACCTGCAATCTGGCAGCATTTCCTTATCTTCCCACCCCTCCCATTGTGGTGATTTGCCATCATCCCTCTGAGGCTTGGAATCCTTGTCTGGAGTTCCCTCCCCTTGCTCTTGTTTGATCCATTGCAATAGATGGCTTGCCAATTCTCCACAAGCAGCTCTTTCACACATGCCACATGAAGGGTGTAGTTCTTGCACTCTGACCTGTAGCACCAGCCTGGCCCCTTTCCTCCACAGCGGTGGCAGGGGCTGGACAGCTTGAGGCAGAGGTAGAGGTTCCGCTCACCATCGTCGAGCACCTGAGGGAGGTTGGCACAACATGGGTGCAGATCGAAGCCGCACCTCTGGCAGTGGTAGACAAAGCCGAGAACATCCTTCCGGCAGGCATCGCAGACCCTGTTCACACTGCCTGGGGGCTGCAGGCAGAAGCGGAAGTCACACTTCTTGTAGAAGGGGTGGGAGATGGTAGGGGAAGCAACTGCGCATGCCTTGTGGAGGTCGAAGTCACAAGCACTGCTGCTGCATTTGTACTTGAGGCCGATGCCGGCTTCCTTGCAGCCGTCGCATCGGAAGGGATCCTCGGTGTATTCGATCTTAAGCTTGTGCCGGGGGTGGCTGGGGTGGATGATCTCTTTGTCCAGCTTCATGGGTGTTTTTATTTTCTGTACTGGCTTTCAAGGATCGTGATGATCTATTCTGTTCTGTTTTTACAGAGAAGAGATGGGTTTAAATGGAGGTACGAAAGATAAAAAAGATTAAAAAAAAAAGAAAAAAAGAAAAAAAAAAAAAGAAGTTTGCTTTGATCTCTTCTTTAATTTCTTTTTCTTCTAGAACAGTGAAGGGCCTACGTAGGTACGATTGTTCTCTAAGCATCTGCTTCGCTTAATTGTTACAAGGAGAGAATAACTTAGTGGATATTTGGGTGCAATCAACAAGAAAGCAGTTCAGGGAATATATACCAAAGGAGGATGATTAAGTGATTAGCTTTTTATATCAATTAGGTGTTCATTTGGGAAGAGAATTTGATCATGGGATTTTTTTACTGATAGTAATTAATCTACCAAAAGACAGATGAACAATCTGTAACCACCCACCAGAGGATTGATCAAACCCATTGCATAGGTGGGCTGCTGGCAAATTTTCTTGACCAATCTCAGCAAGGAAATTCAGTTGCATATAATTGAGGAGGTAGGGATATTGATTTCGGATTTCTTCCAGAGGAAGAATAGAGGAGTCCTGATTTCGCCACCTGGTTCTGCTTTCCCCTTTCATCCATAATGAAAGCTCTAAGCATGGAATCGTCTACAGTCAAATAGCAAGGAATTCGGATTATGGAATTATATTCGCACCCCAAAAGCACAAAATTCAAAGGAGAAAAGCAACGTCCTGGATTTATGTTGTTCTCTTAAAGGAGGTTAGACCGAACCTTGAATGTATTTCCTGTTTGCAAAAGAAAAGAATACAAGGACAGTTAGCCCTGCTTTAGTTTTAAACTACCAAATGGCTTGGATTCCTTGAATAAGGGTGAGCAAAATCCAGAAGAAGGTTTTGTGGAGATGAGCATCCTCATCCGACTGGTCCTCGTTTATTGTAACGTCCCACCAACAAAATTAACGGTCGCTACTAAAGTACAGGATCGACGATAATGGGAGAACATATACAGGTGCGATACTATAATTCCTTAAACCATCATGAAACAGGTATCTCATTAAGTTCAAATTAAATTGGATCCAAATAATAAATTCATATAATACGTACTTCATATCATCACTAATTACCCTTTATAAATAAAAAATAGATAACTTTAGATCCAGATTCATCAAGTCCTAGCCTCATCTGGTACGCCAACCCCATATTGGTCTCCATCCACATACCTGTTATATAAAAAAATTAACGAAATATGATGAGTCCGGGCAAACTCAGTAAGTAGAATATATAAACGCAAACTGGCAAAATTTGAGTAAACAATATGTATAGGAGTTAACAAAATAGATATTAAATCATTGATCCAAATCAGATCTAAACCCATATGAAGTATATGTTGATGTCCAAGCATACATCAATGCATCAAACGCTTGTCATTTCTCCAATCATCCAATAAGGTCTCAAATCTAATAAGGAGGTTCGGTATCTCACCCTGTAATCCAACCCGCTGCACAGCCTTAGGTTGTCATTACTGCATCTCAGCACGAGTGACCAACCTTGCACAATACGGATAGATCGATAAATTTATTTATCTAAACCGGAGGTGTGACTGATACTCTACTGCGCTTACCATGCAACCGTAGCCACGCCGTACCACATTACCTAATGGCTCTGGCCTCAACTATTACACTAAGGACCACGGTCCCACAGACTAGGCCACAATAAATGTTAACCAAATCACAAGGGTCAGACAAACCAGATCTGCGGCCCACCAAATCCATACCGGCCAAACAAGTAGGTCTGACCCAATGTCACCCAGGCTATGTGCGAATGGTCTTCATCGATGGTCCAACAGTGACATTTCATAAATCCATAACCATAGTCATGGCTCATGAATATGCTAGCATCCCAAGCAATGCATGCCAATGTTATAATGCATAATGCTAGCATGAATAAAGAGCCAAACTCGACATCACAATAAATAATCATGATCGATAATATTTATTTGCTCGAAAATTATAAAACAAAGGTATCTAAAACATCCATGCCTATGACCATACATTACAAAATAAAATCAAAAAGAGAAGAAAAGAGCTCTACTTACCTTGTGTAGATTTTGGATCCATCTTTGTACCATTTTCTCTATGATGCTCAAATCATCGCACTGGAAAATAAAATACTCCTTTCAATAATATTTTAACTTAAACTAACTCTTTTAAAAATGATCTAACATTATATCTCATCCTAAGATGTGTGAATACCTCTATGTATCCTAACTTCTATAATTTAGCTAATATAATTCCTTATATAAATTAAATTACTCCAAACTCATCGTCTATAATAAATTTTAATAATACTAAAACATCACTTGCTCCAAGTTAATAAAATCAATTTAAGTCGGAGCTCACTCCATAGAATTACCAAACTACTTCTTTAGCATTCAATTTCTGTTTTCTACATCATATTTAATCATATCTTATAAATATTCAAATTTATATATTAAATAATATTTTTATATTATTAATTACTAAATAATAATAATTCGAGCTCCAAAACCCAGGCAAGCCTTCCCTTGATCACATTAACTTTCTACAGCCTATTTATATCTAATTTAATTCTCAATATTCTTCAAATATTTTTAAAAACTTTTCACATTAATTAAATCAATAATCATATATTTTAACTAACCATGTCATTTTTGAATAATTTTTATTTAAGTTTCAAATTTTGTTTTGATTATTCCTCAATCTATCCATATTTGATGAAATCAGACACATTAATCTCTCTTAATTTTTTTTTGCAATCAAATCAAGATTTTTGAGTATGAAATTTCTATCATACATCCTTAACTACACTAATTAATGAAAATAAATATTTTTAGAAAAAATGTTGAGTATTTATATTTATTTATGTATTTTTATTTTGCTAGACAAGGTTATGAGTTTAGGGATGGTTCAAATCATGTTAATTATTAACCATTTTACATCATCCGAAAATTAATTTTTATTTTCGTTGAGTGATATTTAGAATATATTCTATATCATATAAAATTTTCAAATGAAAATTCCATTGTGAAAAAATTATTAAAAATCAATTAATGCAGCTGATCCTGACAGCCGTTCTACCCTGTTCAGGCTGATCTTTCAGCATTTTTAATTTACAACCTGATAAACATTTTAAGAATAAAATTAGGTCGTTACTTAATAATAATATTATTAGTTCTCACAAAAATTTTCATGCTAAATCTTTTATTATTTCTTTTATATTTTTATTTCAGTTCCAGATCTACTACATAGGTGGTGTAAATTAAGTATAAACAATTATATTTGTTAATCCAAACCATCAATCACAGTTCTAATCATAGCTATAACACATATATAATAAAAAATAACTTATTTAGTCTTAATCCGATGATTTAGAACGTGAGATTATATTTTTAATTAAACTTTTAATGGTTTAGATCAATTAGTTACACTTTTCACTAATACAAAGGTTATTGAGACAGATTTATAAATTCTCAAATCTAATTATCCATCAAGATGTCCACACATGATCTAACTTCATATCTTTATGTAAAACTAAATTTTACACATATCTAATGGTTTAGATTATTTAGATTATGGATGGAATCATGGTTTGAAGGGCTGAGATTATTTCCTTGTTGTCCATCAGTATATAATCCGTTTAGGTCCACTTTGATCACAATTTTAGGCAGGATTTTCTCCAAATAATAACCCCTTAATCATGGCCATATTCAAGTATCAAAAACCACTAATTCATAGATTCAAATATACCTTCCTCAGGTTTAATAAATCTGATTTCTAAGGACCACAGTTTCCTCTCTTCAAATCTGAAAGTTTTCTCCCAATTTAACGGTCCAGATTGGTCTCTACCCTTGGTCTTTGCTTAATATATAAATTAAGATAAAGTAAATAACAACAAAAATGGATGATGATGCTTGCTGGTTGAGATCACTTGATAAAGTCCTCATCTCCTCTTCTCTCTTTCTCTCTCTGTTTTCTACTCTCCCCTTCCATCTAAAATGGACCATGCCCCTTTTGTAAGTTGCAAAAATTTTCAAACAAAGGAAGAGACAAGAAGCCACCTCATTTATCTAATTTCTATTTTTAATTAATTATTTAATTAATTTTGGCTAATAGGAAGCCACTTGCCCCCTTTCTAGAAGATCAACTATGACTTGTGTCATTTGAACTCCACATGGCCTACATTGCTAGATTTATTTGTTATTTTACAATTTCACCCCTTTCTTTTTATTTACTTTATACTCCTAAGTTGCTGAGATTTATAATTTCACACCCAATTTATTGTAAAATATCAAAATGCCCCTTCTTAGCTTCAAAACCTTTCCAAATTGATACTAAAGACATACTTGAATGTATTATACATATTAAGAGCAAAATTCAAATATTTGAAACATGCGTTATCATACAAAAAATTTTAAAATATATTTATTATGTGCCATATTTGCAAAAATATAAATTTTCCTCCAAATTTAAAACAAGGGGTTTACATTTTACTCACCATATAAAACTTTCATCCTCAAAATTAACTAAAGTATACTATATAGGTAATTCATCCTAATATCTATAAATCTCATTAGAATTCTATGCAAAATAATTTGATTGCATCAACATGATTTCAACCGTCACTCATCTAATAATTCTCATTTCACAAGTATCAAAGATAATTTCAATAATATTCTCTTAAAATCTAACTAAATGTAGTAACTTAAAATAATCATAAATAATTTTCTATTTGTAATCATTCAACTTTCATACTAAGAAAGAAATATACCAAATTTCATCGATATGCAACACTGTTCAGCGAAGTAAATGATTAATTACAAACCTTATTTTCTTTGGAAATTTTCATCCTTGAATTTAAGGAATAATCATTACCAAATTGTAAATTCTCCAATCAACTTTTATCTTGCTAAATAAGATATCACAATTAAAACATAAACTACATAAAAGGGTTCCTAAAATATCCCTCAATTACAAACAATCATCAAAAGCAACTCAACCATACTAGTGATCTTTCATAAACCATGCGGTGAAGGAAAATATTTCAGTCTTGTATATTCTATCATGGTCTCTTCTTGACATCATCGCGTCAAATAAATTTTACAATTTATATCAAAACCTAATGTTATCATCACACTACTAATTATCATCAAAATCATATCAAAACTTCACAATCTAAACTTGTATTAGAGCCTTCAATTTCCAACTCCTTTCCTACCATGTAAATATCTTTATCTATGGCTAAATAAAGAAAGTTTTCTGTCTATCAATATTTTGCTCATTGAATATCCATAAATTCAAATAATCCAATCTAGCATCGAGTTCTATTTTATGAATCTAGATAGAGTAATCATGCATAGCATGGAGTATTAAGTAATCAGGATAAATGAGACATACACATCAGCCTTGTTTCAAAAAATTTCATCCTTAATTACCACAGTAAGCAATTTGTACATTACTCTTAGCCATAACAAAGAAATAAAATGGATAGCCTAGGGTCTTTAATTCATCATCTTAGACTAGAGCAACCCACTAGTCTAAATGTAACCAACGATCCCTATCACCATATTGCACATTGTGGTTCTTGCTCATTATTTACTCCAATTTCATTTTGTAACACCCCGCTGACAAAGTTAATATTTGCTACTAAAGTAGAGGATCAATGATAATGGGAGAACATATACAGTTGCGATAACATAATTCCTTAAACCATCATGAACCAGGTATCTCATTAAGTTTTCAATAAATTGGATCCAAATAATAAAATTCATGTAATATATCTTTCATATCTTCACTAATTACCCTTCACAAATAAAAAAAAAAGGTAACTTTAGATCCGGTTTCATCAAGTCTTAGCCTCATGCTGGTCCACCAACCTCATGCTGGTCTCCACCTACATACCTATTATCTAAAAGAAATTAACAAAATACGATGAGTTCGGACAAACTCAGTAAGTAGAGCATATAAACATAAATTAGCAAAATTTGAGTAAACAATATGCATAGGAGTTAACAATACAAATATTAAATCACTGACCGAAATCAGATTTAAACCCTTATGAAGTATATGCTGATGTCCAAGCATACATCAATGCATCAAACGCGTATCATTTCTCCAATTATCTAATAAAGTCTCAAATTCAATAGAGAGGTTTGATATCTTGCTCGTAATCCAACCCACTGCACAACCTTAGGTTGCCATCGCTGATTTAGTAAATCTGATTTCTAAGGACAACAGTTTTCTCTTATCAAATCTGAAATTTTTCTCCCAATTCAATGGTCTAGATTGATTTCTACCCTTGATCTTTGTTTAATATAGAAATTAAAATATAAAATAAATAATAACCAACCTAGATGATGATGCTTGATGGTTGAGATCACTTGATCAAGACTACATATCCTCCTCTCTCTCTCTCTCTCTCTCTTTCTATTCTCTACTCTCTGTTTCCATCTAAAATGGGTCACACCTTTTTTACAAGTTGCAAAGATTTTCCAGCAAAGGAAGAGATAAGCAGCCACCTCATTTATCTAATTTTTATTTTTAATTAATTTTGGCTTAGAGGAAGTCATTTGCCCCCTTTCTAGAAGATCAACTTGACTTGTGTCATTTGAACTCCACATGGCCCGCTTTGCCAGAATTATTTTTTATTTTACAGTTTAACACCTTTCTTGTTATTTATTTTATACTCCCAAGTTGCTGAAATTTACAATTTCACACCCAATTTATAGTAAAATATCATAATATCCCTTTTTAGCTTCAAAACCTTCCCAAATTGATACTAATGACATACTTGAATGTATTCTATATATTAAGAGCAAAATTCAAATATTTGAAACATATATTATCATACAAAAATTTTAAAAAAAATTATTATGTACCATATTTGCAAAAATATAAATTTCTTCCAAATTTAAAACATGAGTTTACATTTATTGACCAACCATTGTATCTTGTTGAATTGCAAAGACATTTATTCAGGTTTCTAGTAGTGCGATTTTATTGTCACTAGTTTTATTAATTGATCTTTCTGTACTTCTAGGTTAAAATCTAATAAGGTTTGTGCGAATGTGCGCAATAAAAAAACATCCTAGATAATAACGTTAGTAAAATAAGCTCTTGTAGGAAAAATAATAAAAAATTATTGAATATTTAAGTGATGATTACTCCTATCATTTTCAAGGTAGTTAGAATATCCTAATGCCAACCTTATGCGTCATTTCTCTCTTTTTTTGTCTAGTTTGTTTCTCATTCAACCATTTTTCCTATTTTACACCATTTATCTTAAGGTGTTTGTTTTCCACTAAAACTTTTTAACCTAAAACTTTTCACTCTCCACGCCTACCTTAATTTTAAAGTATTTCATCACTTCTTCCTATACAATTACCTTACTTTTCAATCATTTTCACACAACTACCGATATATCTAACCAATCTATTTTAACTTTATTCTTTTTACTCTTCATCATTGTCCCTATCATCTCATATTAGATATCAAATTTTTATCACTTTCCAAATACACTCTTATTTTCAAACAAATCTATAAGCAATTTTGGTTCCAAAATTGGCCCATTTGATCTTTTTTGATTTCAAAGTTTATACACTTTCTTTAGTTTGCTTTTACCTGAAAAAGATGTTAATTTACATTCTATTTTGAAAACCATATTTTTTGAGAATTTTTTAATACAGGTCTAGTTAATCTTCAAGCTTTTTATTATATAATCCATTTAGGTCCACTTGAATGAATGCAACTGCAATAAAAAATACATAGTAAATAATAATTTTGTCAACACAAGAAGGAAAATTGTCAATTGTGAAAGTAATGACGATAAAGTACATAATTGTAAACATTTTAGGTAGTTAAAATGATATGGTCTAATAGGGATGGCCAAGATGAGTTTTGTGTGTGGGGTGCTTGGCATGTGTGGCTAAGTAGGTGGGCTTGGCCTGGCCGGTGGGCCTGGCAGTGGTAGCCAACTATCCATCAATATAAGTAGGAAGAGAGATTAGAAGAGGGTGTGCTTGATTGAGAGCTGATCTTTTACGACCGGTCGGTCGGGCCCAACCGCTCCGATCAACCCTCGACATCATTGGATCGTGCAGGAGATTCATCCACCGTTGGATGAAATGGGCCAAAAGCTACGCCACAACAGGAGCATTAAATGGCGGAAGAAAATAGCCCAACTCTTGTTAGTAGGAAATATTTCTCAACAACCCTCCCGTAGCTCTCTCTCTCCCGCACTCTCTCTTCCCTCCCACACTCTTCTTCCCTCCCGCTCACTCCCGCACTCACTCTCTCCCTCAACCCTCTCTCATCTCCCGCTCACGACATCACCATCTCCCCTAGAAGCCCTCTCCGACATCGCAATCAAGTACTTGAGAGAGATTGGGTAGGTGACACGCTCTCACGCCAATCACTCCAAGAGGACCACCTGTAACGAGATCAACATCGTCGAGGCTGGAAGACCTCAGCTTGTCACTTGAATTTTTCAGCGCAGCCAACCCGAGTTGGTGTCTCTCCTTCAAACGCCCTCCCTTCCACTCGCTCTGTCTCTTCCTCGACACTCTCTCCCGCACCTCTCTCGTCTCCCGCTTAGTGCCGAAAATTTCCAGTTGGTCTCCTCCCTCATCTCTGACAGTGGCATCCTCCACCCCAGCAGCGGCACCATCCACCCCGCCAGGTAAATGCTGCAAAAAAAACAAATACAGAACACTTGAATAGTCCTTGACATTAAAACGAACATATAAATAAGAAACACATGCAATTGAAAGATCTGCCTTGAGATAACCAAGAAGAAAAGCAGAATACCTTAATTTTGAGTCCTATCACAGGTGTCCATCCCTGTCCTGGATCACAGCAGAATATGAAAATTCCATGCCCAAATTGTTCTCCAGTGTCATTATATTGTTCTCTAGTGTCATTATGTAAAACCAAGAATTGCCAACATCAGCTGAAAGAGGCACTTTGAGCTCTCCTCTTGAAATTATATTGTATGCAAGTAAGAGATTGCCATCTTTGAGCTTTAATCCATCTATGCCTGGCAATGCACTTTAAAGGGTAAGCTAATTTATTCATTTCCCCCCATGCATAAGCAAGGTCATGATTAGCAGATTGCCTGAATTTGGGTTAGGAAGTTCTATAGGCTTTACAAAAGTCCAGCTCAGGCCACCATCAGTAGGCTCTAACATACAGATTCTGCCAATTCTATGAAATGATCTCAAAAGAACCTGCAGTGTCCCATTTTCAGTCTGATAAGGAACAGGCTGAGCCACGCTCATATGTTCAACTTTGATATATATTGGTCCATACTTCTTCCATGAGAGTCCTGAATCTGTTGTAATCTTTACCATTCAAGCAAGCATATAGAAGCAAAGTAATCAAAGATTCAAAACTACACTGGTGGGAGCCCAACACTGAACAAATAAACCGTCAGTTTAATGAACTGAATCAACCTGTTGCTATTACCTACAAACTTTCTCATTTAACTTAAAATTTGTATCAATTTGGTTTAGCCTTTTTTAAAACTTGTCCTTTACTATTAATTTAACTTTTTAAAAACTTTCTAGTAAAGGACAAGTTTTAAAAAAGGCTAAAACAAATTGATACAAATTTTAAGTTAAATTAGAAAGTTTGTGGGTAATAGCAACAGGTTGATTCAGTTCATTAAACTGACAATTGATTGGTTCAATGTTGGGCTCCCACCAGTGTAGTTTTGAATCTTTGATTACTTTGCTTCTATATGCTTGCTTGAATGGTAAAGATTACAGCAAATTCAGGACTCTCATGGAAGAAGTATGGACCAATATATATCAAAGCTGAACATATGAGCGTGGCTCAGCCTGTTCCTTATCAGACTAAAAATGGGACACTGTGGGTTCTTTTGAGATCATTTCATAGAATCGGCAGAATCTGTATGTTAAAGTCTACTGATGGCGGCTTGAGCTGGACTTTTGCAAAGCCTACAGAACTCCCTAACCCAAATTCAGGCAATCTGCTAATCATGACCTTGCTTATGCATGAGAGGAAATTAATAAATTAGCTTACCCTTTAAAGTGCATTGTCAGGCATAGATGGATTAAAGCTCAAAGATGGCAATCTCTTACTTGCATACAATACAGTTTCAAGAGGAGAGCCCAAAGTGCCTCTTTCAGTTGATGTTGGCGCTTCTTAGTCTGACATAATGACACTGGAGAACAATATAATGACACTAGAGAACTATTTGGGTATGGAATTTTCATATCCTGCTGTGATCCAATTTAGGCATGGAATTTTCATATCCTGTTGTGATCCAAGTCAGGGATGGACACCTGTGATAGGACTCAAAATAAAAGTATTCTGCTTTTATTCTTGGTTATCTCAAGACAGATCTTTCAATTGCATGTGTTTCTTATCTATATGTTCATTTTAATGTCAAGGACTATTCAAGTGTTTTGTATTTGTTTTTGTTGCAGCATTTACCTGGCGGGGTGGATGGTGTCACGCCGGGGTGGTAGATGACACTGACGGAGATGAGGGAGGAGACCGATCGGAAATTTTCGGCACTGAGCGGGAGACGAGAGAGGTGCGGGGGAAAGAAGGTGAGCGGGAGAGAGTGTCGAGGGAGAGACAGAGCGAGCAGAAGGGAGTGCGTTCGAAGGAGAGACACGGACTCGGGTCGGCTGCGCCGAAAAATCCAAGTGACAAGCTGAGGTCTTCCAGCCTCGACGACGTCGACCTCGTTGCAGGTGGTCCTCCCGGAGTGATTGGCATGAGAGCGTGTCACCTACCCGATCTCTCTCAGGTACCTGATTGCGATGCAGATTGCGATGTCGCAAGCGGGAGACGAGAGAGGGTGAGCGGAAGAGAGGGTCGAGGGAGAGAGCGAGCGAGCGGGAGGGAAGAGAGAGTGTGGGAGGGTCGTTGGGAAATATTTCCCACTAACAGGGGGCCGGGCTGTTTTCTTCCGCCATTTAATGCTCCTGTTGCGGCACAGCTTTTGGCCTGTTTCATCCAACGGTGGACGAATCTCTCACACGGTCCAACGGCGTCGAGGGCTGGTTGGAGCGGTTGGGCGCGACCGACAGGTCGTAAAAGATCAGCTCTCTGCTTGATTTGTATCTTTTCCTGTTTTCTTGTTCGGTAGTTCTAGTAGAGGGAGAGAACACCGTCATTGTGAAGGTTAGGGTTGGTGCTCAATCTCATGATTTCTAATTCTCTAAGTAGAATGAATGAAAAATCATTTTGAGTTTATCAAGGTATCAGAGCCCCCGTTCAATCTGCCATGTTGAGGGAGGATCCTTGGCTCCGAAGTGATTAGCAAGAAGCCAAGAACAATCAACCATGGCGATACATCCTACTTAGTCATTAGTCAGTACACGTGCCTCATCAAATCTTGATCATCTGAGATGGCCAGCGCCATTTTCATCTTCCTCCTGGGAAATAATGAGATCAGCATTGCAAGAGTAGCAAGTCCCCTTCCTTTATCATCGGTGGCGCAGCAGCCATGGCAATCGCAAGCAACACCAAGATCGGTGACAAGCAAGGAAATTGAGAGCATTCGAGAAACTTTCATTGAATTGCTGGAGAAAGTTGAGGAAATGTGCGAAGATTTTCAGGGAACCATCGATCAGATGAAAATCGAGGTTCACCCTAGGCCATCACCATTGAAGGAGAGCTTGGCCACCACATTCACATTAGGGCCGACCGTCGAAGTTGCATGCATGGCGGAGACCATCGACGAGAAGAGGAGGCAGCACAGCAATCCAAGAAAACCAGTGGTTGGGTCATTACCAACATCGATCGTCAGCAAGGCCAGGGAGTTGTTCGGAAAGCAAGAAGTCAGCGGCAAGAAGGCTGGGAGTAGTGACACATTCTTCCTACTCGACGCAAGTAGTGCGATGGCAGTGGTGGCTGGTGTCGAAGGTAATGCCAACCAAAATAAGGGATATGCGGACGGTGGTCTTATGGAGCGGTCGATCGATGCGCCGTCAGAGCTAGGGGAGGCATTCAAAGAGGCAGTAGCTGCAAATGCTACTATGGGTACAACACTAAGCCGCCTTCTAAATCGACCCTACTAGAAGATGATAATCGATGTCATCGAAGGGCCAAGAATGATGGCGTGGGAAGTCTCCGGCAGTGACGATCTCACCATCCCCTACATCAGTAGGGGCAACGCACAGCAGCCAAGGATGGAGCTATCGAGGTGGGTGGGGTTAACGAAGAGGGATCATGTAATCCCTTTTTTAGGGGCAAAAAAATCAGAAGGCAATGAGCTGAAGAATTGGATGTTCAGGAGCTCTTCGATCAAATGCTGGAATAGGACCTGAGTGGATGGGTTATGCGGTCGAAACGGGCGGTCGTCCTCACGAGGGGCACCTGGGATCCAGGAGGACTTCTCACTACCAAGGCCACGTGCATGGGCAGCTAGCGAGTCTGGGACCCAGGCAGTCCAAACAGAGACGGGCAGCTAATTAGGGGGCAGTTGCACCTCTATTTTCAGACATTTCATACTTACTAGATGGCTCATGCGAGAGATACAACAAGTCGTTCTGGTGAACGGCGTATGGGATCTAGGAGGACTTGAATTTGCTGGGAGCATCTGTAGGGCCAATTGGGTCCGGGACCCAGGTGGACGTGCATCTGTCAAACAACCTGCAGAGCTAGCCGGATCTGGGCGTTGGTGATCCAACTGAGACGTTTCACTGAAATGGATTTGCTTTTGCTAATTGGGCATCTACTCCCGTTGAGTTTGTGTTAGCTTTTCTTCCCTTCATGACTCTAAAAAGTTTTGATTTTTGGCCTTTAAGGGGGAATAGAATGATAGGGGCTAATAGGGATGGCCAGGATGAGTTGTATGTCTGGGGTGCTTAGCATGTGTGGCTAAGTAGGTGGGCCTGGGCCTGGGCCTGGTCTTCGGGCCTAGTAGCGGTAGCCAACTATCCATCAATATAAGTAGGAAGAGAGATCAGAAGAGGGTGTGCTTGATTTGTATCTTTTCTTATCTTCTTGTTCGTTAGTTCTAGTAGAGGGAGAGAACACCGCCATTGTCAAGGTTAGGGTCGGTGCTCAATCTCGTGATCTGTAATTCTCTGAATAGATTGAATGAAAATCAGTTTGATTCTATCATAAAATTTCACATTACACTCTATTTCCAACCTCGTAAATCAGATCTCCATTTTTCTCTATTCTCTCTTATTCTATTTTTTTCCCAAGTGAATGATCCAAAAAGATTTCGAACGAATCTCTTGATTTAAGGGTTAATTTATCAGATTCAGACTTTTCGTTATGTTTAAACATATATATTAATAAGTTAAGAATGCATTTAGCACGTTGATAAAGTTTTCGTGGGATGCAAAATTAAATCACTTAAAATTATATATTTTAAACCCATAAAAAATTAAATATTTTAAAAGGTTTAAAATATTTACTTAGCTAAACATGCGTTTTTAAAATAATGAACGGATCTCATAAAATAATCTATTAAGCCATTAAACTTAATTTAAAATTTCAAATGAACATATTTATTCTTTTTCTCCTTTTCTTCCCTTGAAGTTGTTAGTATTCCTTTTTTCTCCTTTTCTTCTCTTGAATTGGTTAATTATCTCTCTCTTCTAGGCAGTGGCGGATGCAGGACTTTTGGCCCAAGAGGTCAATTTCCTATAAAGAGATTATATGATCATTTGAGTAGGGGAATCATGTTAATATAAATAGAGTTTTGAAATATTTTTCTAATTATTATGGAAAATTTATATATCTTTGAAATTGCAATAGGGGCTATCAACCCCCCTAGTGACTTGTATGTAGATCCCCTGTGCTTCTATGGATGTTAATATTCATGATTAACCCATTAAAACACTAGTCCAACCCACTTATAAATGGGCTTAAATTAGAAATTTTGAATAAATGATTTATAATCCGTCAAACCATTCAGGGTGTGTTTGTTTGGGATATAAACATGTCAATCAAAACTTTTCAATCTAAAACTTTTCACTCTCTATAGCTACTCTATTTTTTAATTATTTTTTTACATTTTCCTATACAAACTATCCTACTTTTCAATTATTTCTACACAACTATCTATACAACTAACCTATCTATTTTAACTTTATTCTCTTTACTTCTCATCATTACTCCTATTATATCACATCATTTTCTATCAATGTGACAATTTCTACTTCAAAAACTTTTCACCAAAAGTTTCACCCCCAACCAAACACACCCTCAACCATTTAAATACATAAATGGATTAGGATTGGAAGTTTACAATCTGTCAACTCGTTAAGAGAGGGTATATATATATTTCCTAAACCTAAAGAATCTATTTTCCTTCGAATTTCAAATCTTCCTTTGCCGAACTCGTGAGCGCATCTTCTCACATATGTCCGCCAGTCCCTTTTGAAAATTCATTATCTCGCACCTGGCCATGCATATGACACTCAATCTTCTTCCCTCTTGACGTTCGACTAGTGCCTCCCTTACTCTCCTTTCCTCTCTCACCCTCTCCTTCTCCAATTCCCATCTTCATTGCTCTCCATCAATTACTGTCTTTTACAACGTCTGCCTTCCTCTCGTCAACAATTGTTGTCCCTACGGCCTTTATCTAACCCTCTCGCTGTTTCCCAAGTTATCATCATTTATTATGTTGTTAGTAACTCTCTCACCTGCTTCCCTCTCTTTCCCTTTTTCTCTCTCTCAGTCTCTCTCCACTACCAATGGTAAACCTAACTTCCTCTTGACTTGTTTGCAATATATACACACACAACCTATTAACAACACACCAACTTATTTATTTAATGGGTTATAAATTGATTAGAGTTGAAGTTTTTAAATGAGTTAATAAATAGATTAGAGTTGAGATTTTTTAATGGATTAAAATTAAGTTTAGGCTCTAACCCATCCAATCCAATCCGTTAGCACCACTGCTATCTTCCATCATTAGTTTATCTCTTTTCCACCATTAATACAAACGGACCCTTGGACAATTTTGATCACTCCCCCTAGTAGTTTATCCATTTTCAAACAAACCCTCTGGCAACTTTGATTCCCAAAATGGCCAACTTCTTCCTTTTATAAGTTTCATAGCTGCAAAATCAAAGCTTGTACAAATTCTTCGCTTTTGCTTTTGTCTGAAAAAGAAGTCAAGTCATTCCATTTCTGAATGGCTTCAGTAGTTCAATTACTGAGTAGTGGGAAGATGATAACTATTTGAAAGAATAAGAATCGAATTCTCACGCAATTTGAAAGGGAATAAGCTTTTGATATTGCTGCATTTGTCTTGTTAGAGGAATCTCCAAATTAGTTAACAAACGGTTGCGACTTGTGTAAGAGGATTAACAATGTCTGGGATTTTATTTTATTTTTTATTGGAATGCCTGAGATTTCTAAACAGCTCACTATGGATGTCCAATCAAATTATGCTCAATTATAATTCCATTAGAAAGAGGCTAGCCCTCGATGTGTACCACCAAGTACAAATCATGAAATCTGATTCCCTCGCTTCTATTTCGGAATTCCCATTTTACATTCCACATGAAAGTATCTTGAGGTAAAACATAAATCATGGTATTCCTGTATTCATTAGTTTGGGTGTAATTGTGGACTAGTGTTACAAATTTCATAATAATATTTAGAAGAGGGATTTGCAAGTATGCACATGCAGTTTGATCAATATTACAACAATGTCCATTTAATTTGAAGCTACAATTTGAATATGCCCATGATGTTAGAGTCTTTTTCGTGTTTTATGAAAGTCCTAAAAATTCTAAATTATAAAATATGCCCACGTCATTAGAATTTTCAAATTACAAAAAAAAAAAAAAAAAAAAAAAAAAAAAAAAAAAACCACACCAATCACATATGTCAAATATCTACTGCAAATCAGCCACAACTAACATCTTTCTTCGTCTTACAATTTATTGGGATCTGTGTATTATTTTTTTTAATGAGTTATTTGCATTATTGCTCTCATGTGATAATGCATGGTGAATACATAAGAATATGAATGGGTTTTTGTAAGTAACCCAAAATGTCTATGTAACATGGTTTCGAGGAAAGATTCAGCTGAATCCTAAAAAAGGAGCTTAGAGAAAGGCGAGTAATCGTTATGAAGCTGCTAGGGTGCTTCGAAAAATTATGAAAAAAGAGAATTAGCAGAATTAATTGATAATGTATATAATACATGTAGGGTGAACTGGTATTCAACAAAACAAAAGTTTTCAATTTAAAATTTTTTCCTTCCACACTTTTCAATCATTTTATTCATAATTTTTCATATAACTTATCTTTCTATTTTAACTTTATTTTATTTACTTTTTATAATTACCCTTGTCATGACACATCGCTCTCCCATTTCAACAACTTTTTTCATAATTTTCTCAAATATCAAACACGCCATTAGAGAATGAGTGTGAATCGTTCTATCTATATATCTGTAATCTATTCATCACAGTGGATTCGTATTTCTTTCATTGTTATTCATTTAAGATTTATAGATTTTCCGCATAAATCTTTGTATTTTATTTATATAATTTTGTGATTGTTCATTCAATGTTGATTAATATATAGTGTAAATTTATTAATCCGCGTGAACTGAGCATCAATACACACAGTTGCATGGACCTTTTTCTTACTGGTTGTTTTGTTTTGTACCCTACACACATGAAATTTGCATATATGTAGTTTTTACAATTGTTAATGTTTAAAATTTTTTAAATATTAAATAAAATCAAAATTTTGCAAAATTTTATAGATAAAATGCTTATTTCTTACTCCCACGCACGTTAGTAGAAAAAAAATACAACAGCGAATCTACGCAAGGTGCACAAGATGGGACCAATATATATTATATGCTTCACAATTTCATAGCAATTGGTGTTCAGAGTTATACTTGTGGATTTGTGTTAGATGAGGTGAGATGATGATAGTTAATCATGAAGGCTGATGATATTTTGCGGTGGTCAAAATGGAAGGCTGAACTTTTACGACCGGCCGTTAATCAGGTTATTTTCGACCAGCCGTCGTGACCGTTCGATATAGCGGGATTAACGAAAGTCACTGGATTCCCTTGTTAAAAAGAGGAGTGATCCCGTTAGTCCGGGCTAAGTAAATGTCTCACTTAGTCCACCTTAAAAAACTTATTTACAATAATTTTTTTTACTTTTTTCTTCGAGCACTGTTTGTTTAAGTATATTTAACATATAGATCAAGTTTTACCATTTTTGAATATATTTATTTTTTTTTTTGAAATTTTTAAACATCTATATGTATATATGTATTCAAAATACCCTTATTTTTAAAAATCTAAAAAAAATATAAACATATCTAAAAATGATAAAATTTGATTTATATATTAAATATACTTAGATAAACAAGTGTATGAAGAAAAAAGTAAAAAAAAAAATATTTGTTTTAAATAAAAATTTTGAAGGGAGCTAAGTAAAACATTTACTTAGCCCGGGCTAACCGGATTACTCATCATTAAAAGAAAAGGTGTGCTGACAAAGCATTTACTGACGGTGAAATTTTGCATCCAGCTCCCTGTCAAGCTACCCCTACTGGCCATCTTCGCCACGCAACGTATTTTCTCTTCTTCTTCCCTCTTGTCTCCCACAATCCATGATCTGATAAACAAGATGATCTCCTCCTTGCTTAATTGCTAGCTAGCTAGCTAGCTAAACGTGCACTTAATTGGCATAGAGAAAATTACACTCATATGATATAGATAGAAAAAAATAAAAACCTTGAGGCAATTTGTGGAGATTACTATAATGGCTAATTTCAATAATGTTGAGCAATATAGACAAAAAATAAATTTAGAAGTTATAGCTCCAAGGTTGCAAGTTTTATCAAGTCCTTCCTCAAAATTTTGTCAGCAGCATTCTTGGGTATGGAACTGATGAAAGAAACTCGCCTTATTTTCTTATGCGGAGCAAGTTGCAAATTAAAGCGGGAACCACATTAATGACTTGAAATTAATGATGAGGAGAATGCCGAAATTGTTTGCAAGGTACAACCCATTGATGCTACTAACGTGGACGCCTGATCATTTACGGCCTGTCCGGCCTAAAAATATTTTTTTTGCTTTTTAAAATTTTTTATAAATATGTTAATCTAGTTATATTTAATCTATAAACTAAGTTTTACTATTTTTAAATATTTGTATATATTTATTTTGAATTTTTAAACACAAGGGTATTGAAGTCATTTTATCCGTGTTTAAAAATCCAAGATAAATATATACAAATATTTAAAAATAGTAAAACTTAGTTTATACATTAAATATAACTAAATTAACATGTTTATAAAAAAAAATTCAAAAAAACAAGAAAAGTATATTTTTGGGCCGGTCTGAAATCAGCGGATTTCAGCGCCGATTTCAGCCCGAGGGTAAATGATCGGTGCTCACTAAGTGGCACACCACAAGCGCGCAGGTGCGGGGGAGGAGCAGATGGCATTCGGGCTAGCGTGTGGGAAGGACATGTGGGCGTTCGTGGATGGGCATGCAAACAAGAGGGCGCTGATCCACAATGCCATGGCCTGCGATGCAAGGATGATGGCGCCGGCTATGCAGACGTTGGTATAGGTTTGCCCCTGGATCAAGGGCGTTAATTTTGATCTTCCCAGCATCATTAGCGAGGGTTCTGGTCGTATGCTCCAGAGAGTATACAGTGCTCAATGCTCCCGGGTGCATACACCTATTTTTTTAATTTTTTTGAAATTTTTTTCATAAAATTATTAATCTAAGTATATTTAACATATGTATCAATTTTTACCATTTTTGAAGTATTTTAGATATTTATTTTTGATTTTTGAAAATCAATAGCATTTTAGTAATTTTAAATTACCTAAAATGCCACTGATTTTCAAAAATAAAAAAAATATCTAAAATACTTCAAAAATGGTAGAAATTTATACAAATATTAAATACACCTAGATTAAAAATCTTACCAAAAAAATTTCAAAAAAAAATGTATGCACTGGGGAGCATTAAGCGTTATATGCTCCTAGGAGCATACGACCAACGTCCCATTAGCGATGCACCTAAGTGCCCTAGCGGTGAACAGAAAGAGGGTGACATGATAGTGGCACGGTCGCCGGTAGAGGAGGCGAGAGAGAAAGAGGGACCCAACCCACTGGAAGCTATTCCCATGCGGAAAAAAAGGAAGTAGGAGTATTGTGGTGATTCTACAGTGTGAGTACTTTATTTGAAAATGTGAGTATGTTTAGTTTTTTTATAAAATTTATATTATATGTATACAAAATCTCAATCTATTCCATTTATTTGGTAGATTAACCACTAGAATACGTGTAGACATAATTTTTTATTATTTGACCTTTTTTAAAAAATATTTGCGTAAAAATTATTATTTTTAATAAGATTTCATTATAATTGGTAAAGTTGAAAAATATATTTTATATAAGAAATTATATTATATTATTTGAAGTTCATGTAATTAAGGTACTCTCAAAAATAATAATTTCAATATTTATCTCTAAATTTTTGAAAATTTAATAATATTTTTTCATTTTTCGAATATAATAGAATCTAATAGCGTCTAACGGTGTCTAATGGCATCTAATAATAACTAATAGCATTTAATGACATCTAATAGCATCTAACAGTATCTAATGATATCTAATCGACTCCAACTTTTGATATTATTAGGTTAATCTTAATTTAACACCCGTAATATGATCCTAGACTCCTTATAAGGTTATTTATATATTAAGTACAAAACTTAAAACTCAAGTAATAAGATTTAATAAAATCGCTTAAATTTAACTGCATCTAATAATATCTAACAACATCTAATAGTATCTAACTCGATCTAACGACATTTAATGAAATATAATTTTTTATATTAATAAGTTAATCCTAATTTAATACCTGTAATATAATCTTAAGCCCCTTATAAAGTCATTTATATCTTAAACATAATTTAAAACTCAAAAAATAGAATTTAATGAAATCTACCTAAATCTAGCGGCATCTAACTGTATCTCATTGCATCTAACAGCATCAAACGATATCTAATAGCATCTAACTGAATCTAACTGAATCTAACAACATCTACCAACATCTAACCGAAATTATTTTTTGATGTTAATAAGTTAATCCTAATTTAACCTCTGTAATATAATCTTAAGCCCTTATAAGATCATTTATATCTTAATTACATAATTTAAAACTCAAACAATAGGATTTAATGAAATCCACCTAAATCTAACGGCATCTAACAACATCTAACAGCATCTAACTAGATCAAATAGCATCTAACTGGATCTAACAGCATCTAACAACATCTAACGGCATGTAACCGGATTTTATTTTTTATATTAATAAGTTAATCCTAATTTAACCTCTGTAATATGATCTTAAACCCCTTATAAGGTCATTTATATCTTAATTACATAATTTAAAACTCAAACAATAGGATTTAATGAAATTCGCCTAAATCTGACGGCATCTAATAACATCTAACTACATCTAACATCATCAAACGATATCTAACAGCATCTAACCGGATCTAACAGCATCTAACAATATCTAATTGCATCTAAATGAATCTAATTTTTTATAGTAATAAGTTAATCCTAATTTAACACTTGTAATATGATCTTAAGCCCCTTATAAGGTCATTTGTAACTTAATTATAGAATTTAAAACTCAAATAATATGATTTAATAAAATTCACCTAAATCTAACAATATCTTGCAATATTTAATTACATATGATAACATCTAACAACATCTAATAGCATCTAACAGGATGTAATAGCATCTAACAACATCTAACGACATATAATTGAATCTAATTTTTTATATTAATAACTTAATTCTAATTTAACACCTGTAATATGATCTTAAGCCCCTTATAAGGTCATATATACCTTGATTACATAATTTAAAACTCAAACAATAGGATTTAATGAAATTCACCTAAATTTAACGGCATCTAATAACATCTAACAACATCAAACAATATCTAACAACATCTAACTTGATCTAACAGTATCTAATAGCATCTAATGACATCTAACTAAATCTAACTTTTGATATTAATAAGTTAATCTTAGTTTAAAACCTGTAATATGATTCTAAGCCCCTTATAATGTCGTTTATACCTTGATTACATAATTTAAAACCCAAATAATAGAATTTAATGAAATCTACCTCCTAATTTAATGCCTATAATATGATCCTAAGACCCTTATAAGGTCGTTTATACTTTAATTGCAGAATTTAAAATATAAATAATATAATTGAATGAAATTTACATAAATTTAACGGCACCTAACCACATCTAATGATATTTAAAAATAATAACTAATTTATATTGAATAAAATAAAAATTAATAAATTGTATTTATTTAAATTATATAACTATAATTTAGATTTAATAATATAAATATATATATGACTTTTACGTCTAAATATAATTATTTTATAATTTAGATTTAATAATTTATTTAAACTATAATTTAGTAGAAACTTATTTATTTCAAGTTGTTGGATATAATTATTTTTATTCACTTAGTTTGTGTCTACTTTAATCTTCCTTATGAAAATTAATATAAACGATTAACAAAATAAAAATGAATATTTTTAATTAAGTTTATGTTGATGGTAATATAATAATTATATTATTTTCATTTACATTTAAATAAAAAATGCACTATTTTAACTATTCACATAATCATTTCAACTTATAATTTAATAAGCTGAATTTGGTCAATCTGAACCGTCTATATGATTCTAAGCATGTCAAAACATAGAAAATGACTCTTGAATCACCCAAATAGGACTCCGGAAGTAATAGATCTAAATAAAACAAAATCTACAGAAATTTAATCTAAATTTCTATCCATCGGATGGATGACACATGGTGTGTCACCCTTTACAGCTTCCCATCTAACCCTAGCTGCTGCCATCACCGCTGCCGCCGACCTTTGGAACTCCGATCAGAACGGGTCGTTGACTCTCTGTCGGCTTCCTCACTTCGGTTCCCAACTCACCAGACCAGATCTTCTCTCCATCGCCTGAATTTGAAAAAATTTACTTCCGTTGGTTTTCTTCTTTGTTGCCGGCAAGTGTCGCCAACCACCACTCAAAACCCGTCGGCATCATTGTTGCCAATCACTCTCTACCGGCTGCCTACTTCTATTTCCGGAGAGAAGAGAATCCACAAGCCTCTTGTCTGTCTTCTTCTTCCTCGCTACTGTCATCGCCACTCATCAATCAGAGTCATGCACTCACTGAAGAGGGAGGAAGAAAAAAGCATCAAAGAAAGAGGAGAATGCAGGCGACAAGAGGCCGCTCCTGGCAGGTGGTCGCCGGCAATCGGTGGCTAGGGTATGCAGGTGGAAGACAGAGAAGAGAGGAAGTGCAGTTGAAATGTGCTGTTAATCGATGCCCCATACACGACTTTTCATTTTTGAAAATGCCCCTTATCATCTAAACCATCCATTGAAAATAGATGGTGGAGATTAGGGTTCCCACGAGAAAATCGTGGGAACCCCTTCCCATGGGTTGGCGTCTGAGAGAAAGAATGTTGATCTTTTATCGTCTCAACCTAAAGTAGGTCCTGTGAGAGGGGCCGCCAATGAGGAGGAAGACGGTAGTGGCCCCTCATGAGAGAGAGAAAGGAGGGATGAGTGAGAAGAGAAGAGAGATGTAACGACCCCGACCTAGGGTTAGTGATAGACAGCATCCCAGTTTAAAGCGTTTATCCAGGATTTGCCATGTCGAAGAAAATATAATGTCAGCCCATCTGCAACACCTGAAAATGAAGATTAAAGTAAGTTCCACAGAACTTAGTGAGTAGAGAGCAACCAAATGCATACATGACTCTGTCAAGAAAATGCACAACAACTTGCTCAATGTGTATGGTTCTCCACACAACCGACAATGAAGTAAACTCACAGTCCTTCGGGAAAAATTAACACATAGTCCACAAGGGACAACCCATAACCCATAAGGGAATAACACACTGTCCACAAAAGAACATTCCAAAGTAGTCTTCCAACATATATAGAATCTACTAAGGAAATAAATGAAAAAATGTGAAATAATCTACTGTCTACAAAGGGACATTCTAAAGTAGCCTCCAGCATGCATAGGACCTACTAAGGAGTTACATAAACCAACACATATGCTAGGGCTCCTACGTGTGCAAATTCTATCCACGTGACAAAAGACCATGATGTTCCACACAATCCAACATCATAAATCATCTACAATAACCCAATAAATGATCCTTCTAGATTTGATGATGAAATGACCACATACCACAAATTCAATTGGGTCCATCTCACTGAATTTAATTTAATAAATTCATAAATAAAATAGTTTCATTGTGCCCCAATAGATATCCATAAATTATTGTATAATGTCTGCTAGTTATTCACAAATAATATATATTTCATTATGCCCCAAATATCCATAATTAATTGCATAATTCCTAGTAGGTATTCACAAATAATATATATCGCATTACGCCCACTAGATATCCATAATTAATATAATTGCATCACTCTCACTATAAATCCACAAATTATATAATTTACATTATTAAGCCACATGAAAATAATTGCTACTTACACTTCGTGTTGAATACATTATAGTTCACATGTATTCATAAATAAAACATTTCTATCTAAATTACTAAATATTCACAAATATAATTCATGTTGTTCCACAATCAGCATAAATGGTCAAGCCCATAATAATTTAAGCCACACACCAAACTTCAACCAATTCCTCATACTAATCCAAAATAACTCCAATATTCTCAAAATTATACTCCATGTCTTATAATAATTTAATGCCAAAAACTCAATTAATTTTGTTTAAATATTGAACATACGAAGAAAAAAAATATTACAATCTACTTAAGCATTCACAAGAAAATCTTTCATCAATAAATTATAAATTAATTTATTTTCCTTGGCATTTTATACCATGACCACTGGATCAAAATATCTACTTATAAACTGCAAGAATTATTTTATATTAATTCTAACATAAGGTATTAAATAACATCAATGATTTATATAAAATAAATTAACTATACAACTGCTAACATGAATATACAAATTTTAATATTTATATATCCACAAATATTTATCTAGCATTAAATCACATTCATAAATTCAACCTTCTGTTAATAAATTATCTGTCAACTTATTAACTTTAATATTCTATATCATGCCTACCTGACTTGGATTGTCCATTTATATAATATATATATTGTATTTATTTCGATCATGGAATATTTGATAACATCCAAATCGTTAATTTATATAAAATAAATTAATTTTATCAACATTCACCTGATATATATAACATGTTAATATTAAATATCCAGCACACATCCTATCTGGCCACTTATTACGAATCACAAAAAAATGTATAATAGAACAAATATTATTTATCTAATACTCTTGTATGCTAATATCAGAAGTTCAATGTGCCAACAAATAAATTTCCGCATTATAAAATTTAACTAAGTAGTGAAGCGTTGGCCCTCGGTATTATCCAGCTATATAAAATATAAAAAAAATATTTGTTATAGCATGCGTTATTGTTTTCTGTATATAAATGATTATTTATCAACAATTACACACGGTCACTGATTTGAAAGGGTTCTCAAATCCCATTCTCACCCAAACTCCTTTTCTGCCTGGACTTTATCTTATTTATGAATGAATAAATAAGAAAGGATAAGGCCAAATATATTTTGAATGCATCCAGGAGTTCCAATCCCAAATTATACAACGACCACAAATTAATTCGGGAGATAAACTTACAAAAATTACTTCAACTGAATATATATTCAACTATAGCAATTGTGCAGTATATATATTACATACAACCGGCACTATTTCCAACTAATTTATATATGAGAACTCATCATATGCAGACGGACTCCGTTGTAAAATGGGTCTCACATATATTAGAATATAATGAAACTTTATATAATCATTTATTCATATAAAAATCATACTTTAGATGGTTTAGATGTCGAAAATACCACTTTAAACTCGATATTTATGTTAAACTATTTTATTACATTGATTTTGTATCATTTTAAGATGAGGCACATACACAAAGATGAGGCACATACACAAAGATGAGGCACATACGCATGTTGGATTTTGATGAAAATTAGTAAGTTAATAAAGTGAATAATTCTAAATACAATGAGTAGAGTAGATTTCTCATTCATAATCAAATAGGCCCAACAGTGCATGGACTGCACCATAATTACAGTACAGTCCGAATGCACTTGATTATTTTCCTTTACATATAAATTTGCCTTATTTATAACCAACCCTGCCTCCATCGAAGATATTATCTAATACAATCATTACATAACTTAAATTCATCAATACGAAGATGCAACCCTCATCAATCACCGTCACTCCTTACATTAAAATTCTATAGTTCTTCCATTTATAGCTGTTGACGTATACCCAAGCCTATATATGTGTTATACGCCCAACAAGTTTCTAAACACATTAAGATTGGTTCAAAATTTTATATCTATCAAATTATCAAAGACATCTACCGAATTATTATCTTAAATATTTATCATAATAAATATTTTTAAAAAAAACTACCCCGTCACGTTTTATCATTTCCTTTGGCAAATCATTACCATTAATCCTCATATGTAAAACATCCGATATAAGCTTATCGTATAAAATTTCTTTGTTTCTGGCATGAATCTCCCATCTAACTCCAAATTCCACTTTTACATGGACCCTCCGTTCAACATATAGATAAGACCGAAATTACTAGAGTCCTTGAATAAATTCAAAAGTTATCCAGTCACAACAAATCCTTTTCATAAGTTGCACGTTCAATTTTATAGGTAAGTATATGCCATCTGCAGTAAATAATATATATATATATATATGAGACAGATTCTGGTGCAGCATCGCTGAAATGGGCCCCACATGATCATGAAATTATGATATACTCCACTCATTATATTTAGAATAATGTATTCTATTACCATACCAATTTGAATGTCAATCAGATATTTTAAAGTTGTTATTTACATCAAACTATTTTATTACGTTGACCATTTTCAGATGGGGCCCATATACATATCTGATTGGGATGAAAATTGGTATGGTAATAGAATACATTATTCTAAATACAATTGGTGGAGTAGATCATGATTTCATGATCATGTGGGGCCCATTTCAGCGATGCTGCACCAGAATCTGTCTCTCTCTCTATATATATATATATGTAGATGACATTTAATGCAACATATTTTGTATATATCTAATACACATCTACGTGCACACACATTATTCGATGTATAACCTACCAATGCTTAAACCAAAACATTAATAAATTTCTTGATAAATAACTTATCAATTATCTATCCAACAAGTTAAACCATATAACAAAAATAACTCTATTTGCGAGTTTCATCTAATAAATTTTATGATAAATAATTTATCCAATTTTCTATCTTTCATATTAAACCACATAAACATACTCTACTTGTAAATAATTCTATCCAATGAATTTTATGATAAATAACTTAAATAATTATTTATCCAAAATTCTAATTAACATAAAAATATTCTGCTTGCATAATTAAATCATACATTTCATTCTAACTCCTCTTTCCAAACAAAGACAAATCACACGATAGATAATATACCAAAATAAATAATCTACGAATACATCCCAAAAAATAATTTGCACCACATAGATTCTACCAAATAAATATAATATAAACTCCACAAAATAAACCACAAAACTCTACTTGCATAATTCCATCAAATGAATTTTATGATTGCTAATCAAATTATTTATCCAGCAAGTTAAACTACCAAAAAAAATGTCTCTTCTTGCCTTATAATTATGTGTTCCACTTTCCATAATTATTTTTCTCTGTGCACTTTTGTCCATCCGCAAGGTTTGTAACTCACACCCTCACACTCCACTTTCTTTTTATTTAAGTTGTCATAACTTCTCCTTTAACTTTTTATTTATTAAGTTTTTATAACTTTCCTATGTAACATCCTCCATTTGTTAGGTGAGTTGGTTTCAACTTCCTCATCAAATAATTTCAATATTCAACTTTATGCTTATCTTATTATGGATCCCACTTGCACACAAATGACAAAATTATATATATATTTAACTTCTCTTAAGCCATAACTTGAACCCACAACCTCAGATTCACTAGCAAAGGTTTTAACCATCTTACCTTATCAACATCTTATTTATTTAAATGTAAATTTATTCATTTAGATTTAAATACACTTCTAGGTTAAGTTGTAAAAAAGTACTCTTTTAAAATAAATTAGCTAACCTGTCAAAGTCAATAAATAAAGAGTCCACATCAGTTGGTCAAAATGACACGTCAGAAAGTCAATTAACACCACAGATAGTCAACAAGTCAATATTCAAAATGTCAAACTTGCTACCTCATCAAAAATCAACTGTATCTCATCAAAAATCAATTGTCCATGTCACAAAGTCATCGATCAGCATTTTCAGGTTCGGGTTATTACAAGAGGGAAAGGAAGACATGCAAGGAAGATGGCCAACAAGGGAGTTCGATGCAAAATTTCACTAACATTAAATGGTCTGTCAGCGTTCCTTTTTCAACAGGGGCATCCAACGGCGTTAGTCAATCCCGCTTGATCGAAAGGTCGAGATGGGTGGTTAAAAACAGCACTAGTTAATAATCGGTCGAAAAAGATCAACGTTCATCATAAAGGACCAGATACGATGGGCTGGTGGAATTTAATAGTAGATAGATCGAGTCGTGATGGTCGGCGGAAGGAGATGGATGGCTGCTGGTTCGGCATTGATGGTTGCGATCGGACAGGCGACCATGGAATTGATGACGATCCGGTGCTACAGTTGCTGGCATTATCGTTGACAAATGGATTCCATCAGCAGAGTAGAGACGATGAAGGCGCGATGAACGAATGTCTGATGGCAACATTGGCCATGGAGATGGACAAGCGTGGAGGTCAATGTGCGGCAACGGCCGATTGGAGAGAACGAAGGATGGTGGATTTTTTTGTCCTAATACTGATGGAGAAGACGAGCATGGGTTGTTGTGCAAGGGCCACTAGTGATGGAGGAAGATGACAATGGACTACACCCAAATCCGAAGCAGACGCTGGAGCTGATGGGGATAGCTATGACGCGATGCACTACTACCGATGAAGAAAAGCAGCAACTAATGAGTTTTTCATGTGTTAGAGATGAATAAGGAAGAGGCTGGTGGTGTGAAGATGATCGTAGATGGCTTCTCTTGTCGGACTTGGTGAAGGCGAAGATAATGCAGGTGACAGGATATGTAGCCAGGTTGAACAGATCATTTGGTGCAACTCCGGTAGGTTTCTTGGATGGAACGACAATGATGTTTTGATGGCCGAATTTGATCAGATATCCAGTGGCCACTAGTAGCAGCGTGAAGGAGGCAGCAATGGCTGCGGTTAGCATGCAACGATAGGATTCTCCAAATTTGAGGAGGAAGGTGATGACCGGTTATGGTGCAATTGGGATACGGTACTCACTAGTTGACTCATTAGGTATTTTAAAATGGTATATTTAATTGTGTATTTTCAACCGGGAGGATCGATTCAATTCCAATAAAAAATACCTATTCAAATTAAGATAAAGTACATTCTAGGTATTAGGTAACTGAAATCCATCCAAATTCATATTAAGTATGCTTCAAAAGTAATAAAATTTTTAGACGAAAAGTATATAAACTAAAAGTTTTAAATTGATAAAAAATGATATGATATGATATGGGTACTGATAAGCAGTAAAGAGAACAACATTAAAATATATAAGTTAGTTATATAGAAATAATTGAAAAATTCGGAACTTATATAGAAATATGCAAAGAAATAATTAAAAAATATGATAGTTGTGAAGAATAAAAGGTTTTAAATTGAAAATTTTTTATTTTAGCTGAACGTTCCCATAATATATTATATTTAATAAGTATTATAAACCTAGTCCTATTCCCTAAGTCTCTGAAGCTGCCACGGTTCGCCCGAGTTTCTCTTTCCACTGTTCTTTCTCTCTTGCTCAGTCCGGCATATCGATAATTCCCTTCTTTTCTTTATTTCATCTTCCATGTGTACTTCCTTTCTTCTTCTACATTTTCATCTTTCTCCCATCTTTGTCGTACCAGCCTAAATATGTGTTTTTGACAAATGGAGGGTGGATACAAATCATAGACCTTCTGGCCCTTGCATTGCAGGACAGTTGGAATCCCTATTTGCCTTTAATTTCTTCATTACTGTGCAGGTTTTCATCGTCAGTTTGTTTTAATAGAAGTTCCATTTCATTTCTAGCCTATTCTCCCAAATGGTTAGTTTGTTTTCTTTACTACCTCTAGTTTGCATTTCTGGCATGTTCCCCTAAATCGATTTCATTTCTAGACTTCCCCCCAAAATCAATATGCGCCACTTAGCTGTGCAAATTGACAAACCTTAGCTATCTAATTGTGCTTCCATTTTCACTTTCAGTTTTTGGCTTTTCCTCAAACCAATTTCATTTTTGGCCTTTTCCTCCCAATTCGATTTCTCGATTTCATCTCTAGCCGTTTCCCCCAAATATGTTTCATTTGAATTTTGAGCTTTCAGTTTTATCTTGAGGTATGAAACTTTTTTTGATTAACGGCAATTTCAGTAGCTGAACTAACGCTCCGAATTTGGAAAGCAGCAAAGCCGCAAGCTTTGATGGAGTCCACTCTTCATCTCCCAACAAGAAAGATTTTGAGAATTTTAATGCTTCTTTGCAGAAGTAGGACTTCGACACTTTGAGAAGAATTTTTACGTCCATTTCCCTTCTATAAGGACGTGATTTGTTGCATCGGGTGCACTTATCCTTGGCGGACCTGGGTGCAATTAATGCATTTTTTATTTTTTGAAACTTTTTCATAAGAGTGTTAATCTAAAATTACTAAATATGTCACTAATTTTTAAAAATCCAAAAGAATATCTAAAAATCTTCAAAAATAGCAGAAATTGATAAATATATAAAATATACTTAGATTAACAGTTTTGTAAAAAAAAAAAATTTTAAAATAAAAAATAGATATTTGCACCTGAGTATACCAAAGTTAAGTGCACACAGGTGCATACAAACATGCCTCCCTTTATGTAACCTCCATGTCTAAGGAAGAGGTTGAGGCCTACCAATGCCACCACCAAAGCACTATTTATGGCAAAGACATCCCAAAACTAATAAAGGATTTTAGAGACGTATGGTTTCCAAGTGAGGCTTCTTAGAATTTGAGGTGCTTTTTTTGTTTTGGGAACTTAAGAAGAGGGTTTTTATTACTGATTTTGGATGTAATGTAAGGTTTTTTAAGTTTGGAAGATGTTTCTATGAAACTTCATTTTTATGTAACTCCCTTCGTTTTCAACATTTAGATGGTTGATGAAAAATCTGCTCAATCTATTGTTAGTATTACTTATATTACTATAAAAATCCTTTCAGTTGTCTAATACCACTGTATATGGGCTCATTTACAAATATATAAAATCAATGTAATAAAACGATTTAATGTTAAATATCAATTTTTAAGTAGTATTTTCAACATTTAAATCATCTAAAATATCATTACTAAATAGATAAATGATTCTATAAAATACTACTATATTTCAATATATATATATATATATATATGAATGGATCTAAGTATTTTCTCTAATTTACACATAAATGTACTTATTTTTAAACAAATGTGACCTATGTACATATCGGATTTTGATGAAACTTGGTCTCATAATTAAACAAATAATGTTAAATATAATAAATGGATTAGATTTTCTATCGAATATTAAAATCTTAAAATTTAAGAGAGTTATATCAAACCACTTCTATATGACCCGGTTACATAGAAATTTTCTCGTTTTAGTTTGAAGAAATGAAAAGACACCAGAGGTGTTCACTATTTTTTAGTTGTGTTGGAATCCTGTTGAAATTTAAAGCATTGCCACCTTTGTTCTTCATAGGCAACATTGTTAAGTTTTTGTCGTCAGTTATCGATTGAAAATTGAGATGTTAAACGTTAATGTTAGTATTTTGAGCAGAATTATTAGTTTAATTTAATTTATGGTGTTGTGGAATTTTTGGCTAGTTTTAGCCATTGTTTTTCATTTATTTGATTTGAGTTTTAGTTTATTTACTAATAGTAATGGATTGGGCTACAACAAGTGTTGATCCACAAGTTCATATAAGTTTGTTGCTTAAAAGAATGAGTTTTAGGTTCATACAACATTATTATACATCAATTTCCTTATAAAGATTTCATTATATGTAGTCAAGTCTAAACAGATGTATTTAAATTCATATTATGTGTGTTCTAAAATTTTTAAGATAATTTACAAATATATCCACATAGTTTTAAAATTTATAAATCATCTCCACATAGCTTGACCATAATTACAAAAATACCTATGTTGTTATGACGCCATTAGTGCACAGTAACAGCATGAGTATATTTGCAAACTATATGTGTATATTTGCAAGAGCTAAATATACCCACTTAATTTTTGAAATTACAAATATATTCACATAATTTGCAAACGTTTTCAAATATACTCAAGCCGTAATGATACAATAACGACGTCATAATAGTGTGAGTATAATTGCAATTATGGTCAAACTAAGTAAGTATATTTGCAAATCAAAAGAATCAAATTGGAACCAAAATAAGAACTATAATCAACATCCCCTTATAAAATTGGGTAAGGTAACTAATCTAATATAAAATATGTTAGGATAGGAGTTTTAGAAAATAAGGTAAGAATAGGAGTGCAACTTGGGTCGATTCGGGTAGCAGTCTATCCTATCTATACTCTATTTCCAAAGATTTTATTCTACTTTACCCGCTTATAGAGTCATTTCCTACTATACCTATCCTACCAATTACTCATAACGTTGGTTCTGATTCTGATTCCAAATCGGTTCATACAATAACTAATGACGACACATGAAAAAAAAAAATTTATGTTGTTTTAAATAATATAAAACAATACTCGTTTACATTTTAGACTTTATAGTTAATAATTAATTTTATTTTGTTGTTATTTATATCTATTTCCACATTCTTTGTAGTCTCGTTATTCATATTAATAATCACATTAATATCATCATCCACATTCATGTTTTGATTATCTGTCATTATAAATACAAACCCTACATAATTTATAAAAACAATAAATAAGAAAATTAAACCAACAATAATTTATTGGTGAATGGGGAATATAAACAATTATATATTTATTTATATACATATATTTATAATTATTTACATATTAGGGTACCCATGTGGGTACCAATCCGGGTCGGTTCCGGGTACTCAGTGTGTGTACCCTACTCTTACCCTATTTAGGAAGTTGGGTATTGATTTTGTACTCTACCTATACCCATGAATAAAATTTTATACCACACTCTACCCAATTTAGGGTCGGGTCGATGGGTATCCATGGATACCTATTCAAGTCACACCGCTAGGTAAAAGTAGTGTTGACCCTTACCTTGACCTACCTGACTCAAGTTACACCCCTATGCAACTAAAGTGCACCAAAGCATATGCACTTAAGGCCTAAATTTGATGATCTTGAAGTCAATTTTCAATATAGTTTTCTATGTTTTAGAATAATGTGAATGCAACGAATTCAAATCAAGTAGATTTTGTTTCGATGGTGTAAATCTAGTAAGGTGTGTAAACACAAGGTCATGTGATAGTCAAAGAGATCTTAATATTTAGATCTAGATGATATAAAGTAGTGTAATTCACATGAACAGTTGCAAATCAAAGAATACTACATCTTTAGGTATGGTCCTGTTGGATCATAAAGATCCACGTTAATGGAAATAAATTAAGTCTAATTAGTTTGAAGCAATAGTCAGAGAGATCGCATAGCTACTAGTGTATAAAGATAGCTCATATCAAGTTGGAGCAATGAACTTCACATATAAGTTATGAATATTCTATATTGTTTGAGTTGTCTCTGGTTATCTCAGTGTTGAGGATGCACGAAGAGCACATAGAGGTAAAATAAGGATACATCGAGAGCGCATAGAGATAAATTAACTTTGTTAAATTCTACATTGGACAATGGTTTAAGTCCTTATTGAGAGTTTAGGGGTCTTGTAAATGCGATGGAATTAAAAAATAAATATAATTGATGTTGTTATTTGGATACACTGATACATGGATTGGAGCACGTACTTTGTAATGACCCTAACTTTTAATTCTAATTAAATTAGCTTAGAATTATTGTAAACAATATTGATTACTAAGAAATGAAAAATAAAAAACAAAAATTGAAATATATACATATATGGATTAAAAGTTAGGTTTAAAAAGAAAAATATTTTTTAAGAATTTTTGTAAAAATATTTTGAAGAAGTGGTAGCTAAATAAAAACAATTGCTTTAAATTTAAGGCATGTTTATTTGACATAAAAAATTTTAAACTAAAATTTTTCAATCTAAAACGTTTTCACTCTCTAAAAACATTCTTTTTAATCATTTTTTTATATCTTTCTATACAATTATCTTTATTTTTAATCATTTATATACAACTACTTGTACAATTAATCTATCTATTTTAAAGTTATTATCTTTACTCATCATAATTGTCCTTATTATATCATATAATTTTTTCCCAATTCAAAAACTTTTACATTAAAAAATTTTCATCCAAAAATTTTATTACTTCTCAAATACACCATCAGAATCTAAAAAACTTTTTGAACACTTGGACTGTCAGAGTTGGTCATCAGCACCACCATTGGTGGCAGCTGAAAGCGGCACTCCGGCTAGCTGTCACTGAGCCGGCGGGGCGCAGGCCATCACTAAGATGACGCCAGCGTGGGCTCGCACGGGCTGTGCCTGCTAGACCTAGGTTATTGTTAAGAATCGTGGGCCGGATCCAGGGTTATACTTGGCAGGAAAGCCCATCCACCAGACACAAATGTCTTTCCCTTTCATGCGCGTGGAAATCTTTGCTTCCACTTTCCCAATGAATAACCTAGATTCAGTGGAACATACCTTCCAATTCTGAAGTCTGATTGAGCTGAAATATATCTACTTAATATACAATATGGACAATTATATTTGGAAAATAGTATCAATAAATTAAGATAAAAAATTTTAGCAAATAAAGATAGTAATAAATGTAGACTTAAGAGCATTTATTCCCATTATATCCTATAAAATTAGGAGTGCGTAGCTAGGATTATACCAAAAATTAGAGGAGCAACTTAGAAAGAATAAAGGAGATTTTGAAAGAATATCTTAGAATTTACAAGTATCTATAATTTTATTTCTTTTAATTCATGCTTTAATGACTTCAAAATTCATAAAAATATAATTTTGTATTTATTTTAAATAATCATGAATGGGAACTATTCAGATGATAATAGAAGATGATACAACTTATTTTTTAAAATATTAAGTTATATATATGAATTATTAGGCAATTATTTTTATTTTATTATGAAAAATTATGAAAATATCTGATAATATTAATTCATGAGAAAATTTGGGGGAAATAGTATACGATAAAGGGGGAAATAGTCATAGATTATGTAAGCATCTTAGATGGAGCTATGTATTTATAAGAATATGCGTCAAAGAATCAAAAAAAAATTAAATTTGGCTCCTTTATTAACCTTAAATAGGTTCACATGCTGAGAGAAAAAAAAAAAAAGATTTCAAGCACAAGATACAAGTTACCTAATTTTAATCCTGATGGTTTCAGTTCTCATAATATAGAGTAATAATCCAATATGTCGATAAACATGAAGCCTCCATGCTTAACCTTAATTTTTAGATTTTAAAAGTCGTTTTTATATCTAAACTATCTATAATATACACATCTTATTTTATTATGCTAACAAAAAATAATTTTCATTGGAAAGTAAATATACAACTACTAAAATATTTGAAAATATATAGTAAACAAAGTTTGAATATATAAATTTTTCGGAGTAATAAATTAATACACAGGGATAAATATAATAGATGGTTTAAATTTTAAAAAAAATATTTTAAAATTTAAAAATATAGGTCAGCATTGAGAGCTGCATCGTTACATAAGTATTAACTCATTACCATAAACGTCCACATCATGTTATTCATATGGAAAAGAATAAAATGGAATATTTTGTCACTACCTGCAGCATTGGATGCATCATTTGTAGCCCAAAACATATACAGCATAGCATATCGTATATATCTATCAATCATTCACACTCGAACAATGTTGGCCACATGATCCGTACGCAGCGTTGCATAAAAAATGTAATCCAAGAAATAGATATAAATATTTCAAAAAATTATAAAACTTAATATATAAGTTAAATATACCCAAATTAAAAATTTTATTAAAAAAATTCAAAGCATAAAAAAGGTGAAATGAATCAAGTAATCTGTTCCTTTACTCTCTCAAAAATATTTCTATTTTGCTCATCGGGATGAAGCTAAATTAAGTAGGTCGTTGGTACAGTTCACTATCCATGGTTCTGTTATTTTACTAGAACAAAATAGAATAATTCTACTGAAATATGAGAGAAATCCTCTGGTCCAAGCTAAGTAGCTAACTGCTGCGTGCATTTGTTAGCCCGGGTTACCAAGATTGTATGTTTTTTTTATATTGGATCTTGGTTGCTAGCGAGGTGCAGAGTGACTGTATCAATAGTTTATCACTTTTGTAAAAATTTCGAAAAATAAAAAATACCCCTGCAAACAAATAAAATTGTAAAATATGAGTATGAGACATTATCTAGAAAATACAAAAACTTTATTTTCAAAGATATTCCTCAAATTATATAGATATATTTATTGAGAGAAATATTAAATCTATTTAATGTGAGTAATATTTTCAAAATATATAATTTTTTATATTTTAAAGATAATTTTTTGCATATATTGTTTTATTTGCTCGTAAGGGCATTTTTGTCATTTTCAAAAGCTTTTTAAGAAAAGTGATATGATCACAATTATAGGCGAACTGTATAAGTAATTACGTATGAACTTTTCTAAAAAATTAGTGATTATATATGTTTGGAATTTTATCCAAATTATATAATTACGGATGATAAATTCCTATGATTTTTCGCTAAAAAGTAGGCAACGCTAAAAAGTAGACAAATTTTTTCGATGATGATAAAAAGTATATAAATGATTATATTTGGTATCAGATGCAGCAAATCTACAAAAGTATGGCCGCATTTATCAACTTTAATATATGTTTCCACTTGATATTAAAAATAAATACTACTATAAAGACGTCTAAAAAAAGTATGAAAAAAATCAAATGACAACGTTATGTTTTAAAAATTAATAAAAAATTATGATCGTATGTATTTGATATTATTCAAAAAAGCGTATGGTAAGAATTTTATATGAAAATTATGATTTTACTTTTAAATAATTAATGTAAATTATTAATTTTACAAGTAGTACATGTGAAATTATATGAAAATTAATGTAAATAATTAATGTAAGCTATACATCTTTGACAATTAAACAATATTAATGGGGATTTATTCATCCTTTTTCTTTTATACATTGTTGGCTTGAATTTCTAAAAATACGAAACATTTAACTTTTATTAAAATATTTTATTTTACCACCGGAAAAGTAGTGCTTTATACATTTAATTATCTCAGAAAAAGATACACATAGTGTTTTTGGAAGGGATAAAATTTTTGTATGAAAATTTTTTGAAATAGTATAAAATGATGTGATATGATCATGTGGGTAACGTTGAAAAGAAAAGAAAATTAAATTAAAATAAATATTTGAGTTATATGAATAGTTATGTAAAAATGATTAAAAATGCAGGATAATTGTACAACAAAATATGAAAAATGATTAAAAATAAAATAACAGTAAACCGTGAAAAGTTTGATGGCTACCCAGAACACTCATAGGATAGGACAGAAAATGCGTTAGGCTGTGCAAATATTGAAGTGTTTGACCAGTAATCGATCGGTTGCGCAAGTTGTCCGGACACGTGAGTTCCAAACACAACCCCATCAACCCAACCACTCAAACAGCAAGGCATTTCAGAGATCCAGGCCGTTCATCAACTGGGACCCACCCAGAAACGGTTCCTGGTGAATTAAAATTTACAATGGCTAGGATAATCCGTTCTGGTCCATGGGTATCTCTCTATCCATCCGAGAATCTCGTGATTTCCAAGTGCTGGTTAGATCATCTGCTTGCTGGCTTGCTGCAAGAACAATTGCTTGTACTTCGCTTGTTCCTTAACAGCTAAAGAGAGAGAGCGTGTGAGGGAGAGTTGTTTTAGATAATGAGCATGTTTGTTTAACACATAAAATTTTTAAATTAAAAATTTTCAATTTAAAAGTTTTCACTTTCTATAATTATTTTACTTTTTATTATTTTTTACATATTCCTATATAACTACTCTATATTTCAATTACTTCTACAAAATTACTGATACAACTAACATCTTTATTTTAATTTAATTACAGTTACTTCTCATCATTATCCCTGTAATATCACATTATTTTTTCTCAATTTAAAAAATTTTCATGCAAAAATTTATAACTTTCCAAACACATCCAATATTGCTGACACGTTTTTTTTAGATATTGGATTGAAACTAGCTTCTTTTGGCCACACGGTGAGTGGGCACGAAGCTGATTACAAAATAGCGTGAACTGTTAGTCTGTTAGCCATGTGCGTGAAGATAATGTTGCTGGCAGATTTTGTCGATATTTTGGTGTGGCTTAGCTTCTTTTGGCCACACGGTGAGTGGGCACGAAGCCTATTACAAAATTACAAATGGCACGGGTGCTGTTATCCATGTGCTGTATCGCCGTGAATATCACACAAGGGAGGGGCCCTGATAAGGGGACGCCCTGTTACAATACACTTCCTCGCAGTCAGTAGGCCCATGCGAAAAAATCCCGATCGGCCACCCCACGACGGTCTACACGACCAGCGAAAAAGGCACGAAGCCTTTTTGCTGGGTTGTCGTGACTCGTGAGGTTTCCATCGGTTGTTGTGAGGCTTCCATCACCTCATTGTTGTAGATTGGCCGGGATTGGCAGATGAAGCATTTCAAATATATGTTTTATATAAATTTATTTTTACTATCTAAACTATTAGTTGCATTCTAATTGAAATTTAATTTATAAAATAAGATTGATTATTTTTATGACATTTAAGAATTAAATTTCTTAATACTAAATATATATTAGTTCCTTGCACTATTATATTATCCTGATGTTTTTGTCATATGCATATTTTATTGTGTTGCACATGATATATGGACCTCATTTGAGAAATAAGTCACGAATATCATACAAATAGTGTAGGTGAATTTAACGGCACAAATTTTATTCCGGATGCTAAGTTAAAATAGATTATACATATACCTAATAAATTTAATTTTCCCTAGAGTCATTTTAATTAAGTGTATGTTTGGGAGGTAGTAAAATTTTTTGATAAAAAGTTTTTGAAATAGGAAAAAATAATATGATATGATATGACTAATGATGAGAAGTAAAAAAAAAATTTAATTTATCAAAAAAAGAATAAATTTAAAATAAATAGGTTGTTATATGAGTAATTGTGTAGAAATGATTAAAAAATATGGTAGTTATATAGTGATATGTGAAAAAATAACTAAAATAAGATAATTATAGAGAATAAAAAATTTTAGATGTGAAAAGATAATTAAAAAATAAGATAATTGTAAAATTTAAAAGTTTTAAATTGAAAATTTTAATTTAAAAAGTTTTAAATTGAAAATTTTAATTTAAAAAGTTTTATGGGTTAAATGCCTCCTAAAAAATCATCATGGCTAATAAACGGCTCAGATTTTTAATCGCACATAACAAAAAGTCAATTTTAAAATCTGCTTCATTGCAGGGAAAGAGCATGGTGCTGTTCAGATTTCAGAATTCAGATTTGCAATGGACGGACGCTAGCAAACGTGTCGTCCGTATTCCATGCAATCCATTCACGAGTGTCGTCTGTGTTCCATGCAATCCCTTCACGTGTGTCGTCCGTATTCCATGCAATCACTCCCGAGAATCTGCTGGTTGAAGTTAAAGGAAGGAAGGAAGGAAGCATAGCTGAGTCGAGAGTGAAGCAGAGATAGGTAGAAATGGCAGCACACCAGATCGGGTTCGGCATCATTGGCTGCGCGGAGATAGCTCGTAAGATGTCGCGAGCCATCCTCCTCGCTCCTAGCGCAACCATCCAGGCCGTCGGCAGCCGATCCATCGAAAAGGCCCGGAAGTACGCCGCCGACAATGGCTACCCCGACGGCGTGAACGTGTACGGAAGCTACGAGGCGGTGCTCGACGATCCCTCGGTAGACGCCGTCTACCTCCCCCTCCCCACCAGCCTCCACTTGCAGTGGGCGGTCCGAGCTGCCGAGAAGAAGAAGCACGTGCTGCTGGAGAAACCCACGGCCCTGAACTTGTCGGATTTGGAGCAGATACTGCAGGCGTGCGATTCCAACGGCGTGCAATTCATGGACGGCACCATGTTCGTGCACAATCCACGGACGCACAGGATCCAAGCGTTGCTTTCCAGTCCCACTTTATTCGGAGAGCTAAGATTGGTATTTTTTAAGGAAAATTCTTAAATACATTCATAAATTTTGGTTCTAATTCCTTATACACATATATTTTCAATAATTCTTTCAATTTCCCCCCATTTTTTTCAAATTTCTGCGAAGGTATGATAGCAATAGCCATATCACATAGGAGTGGAAATTGGGGCGGATCAACCAATGACCCGGCTTTGACCCGACTCATTTTTTACCGGGTAAAACTAATATATTTTTGACCCGGTATAGGGATGGGTCAAAAATTTTGACCCGAATTCAAAAATAGGGTCGGAATGGGTCGCCTATATCTTGACCCAAAGAGTCTGACCCATCCTGTATATACTAATATATTAAAAATTATAAGCTTATGTTTAAATTTTTTTTTTTTTTTTTTTGAAAATTCTCACTTTTATATTCAATTCTATCAACAATTGAAGAATCAACTTATTCAGAAAACAATATAAGAATCAATAAAAAGAATTTGCATATAAATAACTCTTATGTGTAATTGTATATTAACCTATTTTAATAAACTTATACTATATTTTCAAATATTTTGTTTTTTAAGTACTTATTTTTTAATAATTAGTGAAATATTGAAGCATATAATATTTAAATTTAATATAGATGTATACTTATGTTTGATAGGTAGATAAATTCTTAAAATTATCTTATTTGACTCGTATTTTTTACCCAACCCGCTGTCCCGGAACCTATTTAAAAAAAATGATGGTCAAACCGACCTTGTCCCGATCCGGTATAAAAAGAGATTCAAACTCAATTTTTAAAAAGTAGGGTCCGGGTTGGGCAGACCTTGACCCGGTATGGCCCGCCCCGATTCCCACCCCTAATATCACATGTGAAATAACAAATATACGCCTACAGGTGAAAAAAAAAAAAAAGTTCCAAGTTAATTACACCTGATTACACAACTTATGAAAAAGTGGAAGTGGTGAAGGATGGTGTTTTCAGTAAAAGTAGGCTTCCAAAGCCCAAAACTAGAAAGGGCATATCAGTCGTTTTATATTTATGTTTAATTTTCCACCCTTGCGTAGGTAGGGGAGTAATTTTGGAGAAAATTCTGGGAGTAATTATTAAAAAGGAAATCCAGTAATTGTTTGAAATTTGATATCGTGACACATCTACGTGCGTGTGAATCTTGCAGGTACAAAGCACATTTGGATTCCTTGGGGACTCAGATTTTCTTGAGAACGACATCCGAGTGAAGGCCGATCTCGATTCTCTTGGGGCTCTAGGCGATATTGGGTGGTACAGCATCCGCGCCATCATGTGGGCTGCTGGTTACGAGCTTCCGAAGACAGTGACTGCGCTTCCTGGCCCTGTTTTCAACAAAGAAGGGGTGCCTCTCACCTGCGGCGCCTCATTAGTGTGGGAAGATGGGAAGACGGCAAACTTCCTTTGCTCCTTCGAGTTCAATCTCACCATGGATATCACTTTTTTTGGAACCAAGGGAACCCTGCATATGAACGACTTCGGGATTCCCTTCCAAGAAACCTCCTGTGGATTCTGCTTTTCCTCGGAGTCCAGATTCACAGAACTCGCGATCGGTTGGGAGCGATCGGCGAGCCAGCATGTGGTCACCACCGAAATGCCTCAGGAGGTTCTCATGGTGGAGGAGTTCGCGAATTTGGCTGCTAGCATTAGAGACTCTGGTTCGAAACCAGACAAGAAGTGGCCCGACTTCAGTAGAAACACCCAGCTGGTGATGGACGCTGTGATGGCGTCGCTTTACAAGGGCTGTGCACCCATCGATATTGTGAGTTTATGCCTCCTAATAACTGGGATGGTGCATATCGCTACTTATAAGCAACAGTCATGCAGCATTGATTTATAGATTTTAAGTCTGCTGATTTTTTATACAAATTGTTAGCAATTGCACCATTCCATTTAATCTTTTTGTCAACCCATTTATAAAACCTTAACCCTAATCTGTTTATAAGCAACAGTCATGCAGCATTGATTTATAGGTTTTAAGTCTGCTGATTTTTTACAAATTGTTAGCAATTGCATCATTCCATTTAATCTTTTTGTCAACCCATTTATAAAACCTTAACCCTAATCTGTTTATAATATATTTAATAAATGAATTAGTGGGTTGTTAATGGATTATCTAAATAAAATAATTTATTAAAACTATATGAAATAAATCAAAATTAGGCTTCTAAATAATAAAAACTATTGATAGCTTACAAACATGCCTAATAATTATTAGAAATAGCAACATATAGTTAGTCTAAATCCAAGGAGTTAGGGCACTTCAGTCTTGAATTATATATTTATAGTATTAATGGGTTGAGTTAGGGCACTTCAGTCTTGAATTATATATTTATAGTATTAATGAGTTGGGCGGGTTATATAGGTCACTAAAAGGGTTTACCAATAGTTAACCTTAATATGTTTATTTAGTTTAAATGGGTTGTTAGGTTAACAAGTTGCAATACATTTAAGTAAAAAGATTAATCCTAACTCATTAATAAACGAATTGGACAAACGAGTTAGTATTTTGACCCGGTTATTATGCACCTCTATTTGCCTCTACAGCCTATATATTTTGTATGGACCTCATTAGATTTTATTCTATTTTTTTTAGAATATCACTCACATTTAGTTGTTTGGTCTTCATTTGGGAGACATAATGCTCGCAAGTAGAAGTCAAAAACCTAACCTCCTAGATGCAAATTAGGATTTTTTCCGGCTAGGCTATGTTTATGCTTGCGAACCACATTAGACTTGGGTATGCTGAATATCCTCATTTTGTTTTAAGAAAATTTTTTTTATTATATTACATAGAGCCATTTACTCCTCTTCGAGGTTTGTCTAGACACCACACTTACACATGCAAAATGTGAAACTACTAGGCCTTAGTTTATTATTATTAGCAAATTTAAGTTGCCTATGAAGGGCTATGCATCTATGTAACTCCTTTTCTTTTTAATATCTTATTGATTTATTAAAAATTCATCACATCTATTATATTTAGCATTATTTATATTATTATAAAAATACTTTAATTTATTTAGTATTACTATACATGGGTCTCATCTACAAATGCATAAAATCAATGTAAAAAATAGTTTAATATTGCCGACCATGGGTAGCTTAGTTGGTTGCAACTCCCGGCAGGGAGTTGCTGGTTGTGGGTTCGAAACCTGTAGAGTGGATTTTTATCCATGTGGTGGGAGATATGATCTTCCATGTGAGGAGTATTTGGTCTCCTCCATTGTTAATAGTAAGAAAAATGTAGAAGAATATTTGGTGCGAATTTTTAAAAGGAAAAGAAAATAGATAGGAATCCTTGAGCTTGATTGTAATGTAAGCTGAAGATATATTAACAATCAAAAAATAGTTTAATATTAAATATCAATTTTTAAATAGTATTTTTTTTAAATCAGAGTTTTACGGTAACTTTTTCCTAACGTTGGATGAAATTGTAAATAGATAAGTGATTGGTAATGATGTTAATTCTATGCATATAGTTCACGAGTATGACATGTGGAGCATGTGGTATGTGTGTGTTATATGACATATTAACATAAATGGTTTGATTATGGTGCAATGAATTTCATGAGGATGTGAGATATGAGTTGTGCAATATGCATGTATGTGATTGGTTAGTTGTATTAATTTGGTTCATGATTTAGCTTATTGGGTATTAGATTAGAAAATTATAGGTGACACATTAATTGAATGCTACGACTATCTTTAACTTCATAGTACCTTAGTTGAAATTTTAGTTGGTAAAGTTACCTAAGGTATAGGATTGATAGGAAATGATTATATGTATTAAATAAACATAAGTTAACATGTGTGAGTGGCAAAGGATGTGATTAGAGTGCTTTGTGATCACATTAGTTAAGCACAAAAAATTGAAAATCGTGTAAGAGAACATCCAGCAGTACAGGGTTGTGTGGTTAACAACATGACTCTTATTCTAGGCGAGGACGCTGATGTTGGACAGTGAATCATTTTAACCACATTACCCCTATTGTTATCATGAAATTTTTTAAGTGGGTTATGCACCAAAACATTTTATTTTTGTTTCTTCTTCTCCTTTTTCTGCTTTTCTCATTCTATCTACCTAGCTATTAAACAAATTCTAAATCTTCATAAAAGTACTCCAAATCACTCTCAAGTTCATCAATTCATACCAAGGAGCAAGGTTTTTGAAGATTCAAGTTTAGGATTTGAAGATTTTGGGAGAATCTTAATCTAAGTAAGTAGACACTTTCTTTTCTCAATCTAGAGGTCAAATAGTACTGTCTTTTGATTTCTTAGTTTGGGGTGTTTTGGGAAATGGGATGGTTTAAAGTTAGAATCATGGAAAATTATAAGTTTTGGTTGAGATCCATGAAACTAACAATGTAGAAGCAGTTTTCATCACAAGAGAGTGTGTTGGTTTGAGTTTGGCTGATTTGGTATTAGATCTAAAGGTTTCTGGTAACGCATGTTAAATATCCAATGAAATGCCAATGTGAAAGTTAATGTATAAACTTATGGTAAATTAACATTTAACCTGCTAATCATATGAGTGGTTTGTGGTATTCATCTTAAAGTATATCGACAATGTTTCACATAGAATGAACTTATCTTATCTTAATTCTTAATACATGGCATAATCATGGATGCATTGGAATTACATGAGTATGTGGAGAAGTTATGTGTGAGTAAGTTGTTTGGTTGTGTAAAGTTATTCATGATCCTTGGTCGGAATGAGAGTAGAGCTGTAAATGACCCTCATTTGACATGCAGGTAGGGTTATTCATGGTTCTTAATGGATATGAGGATAGGATTGTGTATGATCCATAAAAAGACGTTGTTGGAATGCATTCATGCAAATCGGTATTCATCTCATATGTGGGTGCATAGTCATTTGGGTTGTATTCTTAAGCATTGATATGACATATGTGTTACATCTTTTGATTTGATTTTCGTTTGGTACTAATCATAATCTACTTACTGAGTTCATCCAAACTCACATGTTTTGTTATTGTATTTTAGACAACAGGCCAGGTGAGGGAGCTCGAGATGGAGTTAGGGAAGATCCCAACCTTAGAGTTGCACCCTAGTAACCTTAGAGTTGCACCCTAATAGACTTTAGGACTCAATTTCTTTCAATATCTCATTAACTATGGTTCTTTTGTAAAAAATGAGTGTAAATGCCTATTTGGTCAAATTGTGATTTATCTAAGTTAGGCATGTTATATATATATTTGGAATATGTATATGACTATTATGTATTTTATATATATATATATTTGGAATATGTATGACTATTATGTATTATATATATATTTGGAATATGTATATGACTATTATGTAAGTAAGATGATCTTCTGGATTAATTTCTATAGTTATTGGAGGGTATGGTATCTACGGAACAAGCTTAGAGAGGAGGGTATCCAACCAAAGTTCTCAGACACATTGGTTTGGTGCACGGAGTTCCTTAACCAGCATAGGAGTGTAAGCAAGCTCACTAATACGGGTCTTTTAGATTGCTCCCTGGTGCCCCGTTGGTCCAAACCGCCGCCGGGTTTCGTAAAGATAAACGTGGATGCGCGTCGTCATGAGAACTTGGGTAATTTTGGATGTGCGGCTGTCATTAGAGATTCTCAGAGTGTTTTTGTTGCGGCAAGTTGGCGGAGACGGGCTGGGGTGAGGGAACCGCTTTTTATGGAGGCTACTGCATTCCTCTTGGGGCTTAGGTGGGCGCTCCACCTAAAGGTCAGTCGTGCACAGATTGAAATCGATTCTCTCATTTTGTGCAATTACATATCTAATTTAGAACCCATTACCTCCGACTTGGGTTTTATTATTGATGAGATCAGGTCTATTCTCGCTAACAATATTTCTTTTTCGGTCCATCATGTACTTCGGCAAGGAAATGCAGTCGCTCACTCCTTTGCCTAATTGGTTTTGATTTCTTTTGAGGAGCATCAGTCCTGGTGGGGCAACCCACCCAATGCTATTCGTGGGAAAATATATGCAGATATTTTTTTGGCAATGAATTGCTTGGATTTCTCTATCCCTAATCCCTTTAATATTGATAGAGAGCAGGGATAGAGTGATTCCTTTTTTCAAAAAAAAAATGTCGCACTTTGCATTCTATAAAATCACAATGGCTGGATTTTCTGCTCTTTTTGGGTTTTCCTTCATTTTCTAATACTAAAATTTACTATTACTCAATGCTTGAATGATTAAGTGGCTGATACTGGCATGTATACATGGAAGTATGTGCATGCGTAATAGGTTTGAGATTTGAATCAAAACTAAACCATTGGCCTAGCAAAAACAAGGATGCCATTTAAAATTTTTAGCAAGAAATTATTTATTATTGTGAAAGTTACACAAATTAGCAACAAACATGAACATGGGAAAGTATTTGCTAAAATATCTTCTCACACTTTATAGTAAAATTAATTTTTAGAAAATTTAGCAACAAACTAGTTGGTGAGGGCATTCTAAAGATTCACACTTGCTTCAATGTGATTTGCACGGGATGGTTTCTCCCATTTCCAAGATGACTTTTTCAATTTTTAGCATAACTTGTTCAATTTGCCATTCAATTTTTCGTTCATAATGCACACAATTGCATTCTAATCCTATTTTTTCATCTTTTCCAAGCCTAAGGTACGCTTCCGAACTGAATTGGCACTTATTGTTGCAAAATTTTACTAACTAGTTAATTTATTACTATAAAAAAAATTTGCATTATACAAATATAGTATTGACTAAATTGCTTATAAATCTCATAATTTCACAAAATTGTGTTCATATAACTATAATATTTATATAAAATTGCTAGCATATTTTCATTAGGATTTTAACGATTCCAGATAAAATTTTAAGGAAAGAACGGAATGCTTATGCAACAGTAAAAATTATTATTTACAACTATTATTTTCATTGCAAACTATTATGAAACTATTGAAAAATAAAAATTTAAATAAAATAAAATTAGTAAATTTAATACATAATTACATTTTAAATAAAATTATGATAAAAATACTTCTAAAAATAAGATTTACATTTTTAAAAGATATTCTTTGTATTAAATTAATTAAATTTATTTTCTCATATCTTAAAATTTTCTATAAAAATAATTTGAATTTGAATTTTTATTATTGTAATTAAATATATATTAAAATATAAAAATTAAAACATTATTCTTTCAATTAAATATATTGATTTTGTATTTGAAAAAAAATAAAAATGAAAAAATAATAGAATGTTGGAGTTAAATCTCATAATTAAATTGTAACCCAATTTGCTAGGATTAAGTGAGTTTGCTAAATTTAACCTAGCAAGTTCTATGTTTTACTTTTTCTACTGTCTCGCAACCAGCTTGCTCAAATGATTAATGACCAACTAGCCACATCAATAAACAAATCATTTATTGACTAATTAATGTATATTTTTTTATATAAAATTTTGACTAACTTCCACTTTATTACAAAGTGGAAACAAATTAAGACATTTCTCAAATATTATCTTCAAGTTCCAAAATGATCTCTTTTTTACTGTAATTGCTCACTACATAAGAACAATTTGATTCTTCTGTCATTATTTTTATTTCTTGAAATCAAGGTTACATACTAGTCACTCTATATTCTATATCAGTTAAATTCCTCTCAATACAACACTACTATGCTTGTAATATATGACGTGTTGCCCGATATGAAATCTATTATGCCCTATCATTAGTAATGGTGACAAGCTAACTAATATAAAACTTCCCTAATAATCTCCCAGATATCGGATAGTCTAGGGTAACAAGGACTTAATGTTCTTTTAACTCTAAATCTCATTACTCAATGAGTAAGAGAGACCTTTGGGATAACATTCTCACAAGCTGCAAACTACAAGTCATTTTATTTTCTATCAACGTACTTCTTTTATTTGTCGTCAACAACCACTAACCATTTCTTGATCAGAAAAGTTAGACCAATGCTAGTGCTAACAACCTTCCCTATGCAACTTTTTTTAATGGAGCTTGGTTATATACATCATGATATTTTTAAGATAAAATACATTATTTATTTATTTTTATAATTAGTTATATTTTTATTTTGCTTCATGAAAATATTTTTCTAAGCGTATTGAATACATATAACAAGTTCTGTCATTTTACAATTTATTTTTATTTTAAAAATAAGTTTTTAAGAGTGAAAAATGACTTATATTCCCTTGAAATTGATATTTTTAAAATAAAAATAAATATGTAAAAATATTATAAAATATCAAAGCTTGGTAGGTGGATTAAATACACTCAGGAAATCATTTTTTTGAAGAAAAATAAAATAAAATATTTTTGCTTAAAATATATCATGATATATATAATCGGGGTCCCTTTTTAAAATACCAAAATCCGACCATTTAAAATCTCAAATAGATTGAGTTATATCAATACTTGTTTTCTAACTGTTTTTATAAGAAAATTATGTTATCATTATATGCTCAACACATGAGCCTTGGAAATTCAATGTACAAGGTTGTAGTAAATCTTCAACTTCTAAATATTCTCTCAAATTAGTCATCTATCTGTGGATGATATGTAGTATTAAGGCACAAGTCCATTAACATAACTATCTATAATTTCCATCAAAATTCAAACTAGGACCCCCCATCTCTATTCAAGACAATGAATACTGGTATACCTTGGCATATGACAATCTCACTTATGTGCAACTCCACCATCTGCTCCATCCCATATGTTATCCAATAAAATACAAATCAAGGTCTTTGGATGTTGGACAATTGTAATAATTTTTTTATCGTTACATCTGGAAATCGACCACATTGTAATAATTTGTTATAGTTTTAATTGTGGATGCATTTATGCAATTATACATCTAGAAACTAACCACAATTGTTATAATTTTAATTGCGGTTGCATTTATGCAATTATAATACAAGTTTATTATTTGATGTTATGCTTATCATTCTCTATATAGATTGATGTTGAAGAGCAAGTCTTGATTTCCGGTTGGAGCTATTACACAAACATAGTGGGAATCTAGTTACATAAACATTACGTGAATCCAGGTTGTGCTATTTTAGGCAATAAGTTAAGATTATAGCAGAATCACAGTGATTTTATTGAGAAAGGACAAAATGCAAGGGTAGTACAGAACATAGCCTATATCAATTTAAATGTGTTGCTCATTACAACATTCTTTTATTCATACTGCTCATTACAACATTGATAATAGCAAATATCGCCGACCAAATAATTCAAATCATTTCACTATCGGATCTAAAATGCACAATTAAATGAAAATGATATATTAGAATTCAACCACCAAAGGAACCATTCATATCATAGTCCTCTAGATACCAATAAGAGGTCGCAAACACACGACATATATTCAAGTGGTCAATCTATGCACGAATCCAAACTTGTAGTTCTTTTCGTATATTGCCCAGTTTTAATCAAAGGTCCGTCATCTTTTTTTCTGTACAAATGAGAAATAATACAAAGCTGCAAAACAGCAACTAGAGTCTCATCTACAATGCCAATCTCTGCTACTTCCCCCCATATTCTCCTGCTAGTAATCACATGTTACTATCAATTCTTTTTGGCAAGCAACCTCTACTTCGATAAATGTGGCAACCTCAAATTTGCTTGGATTGGAGACGGTTGTTTCCATCCAAGTTTCAAGATCAGATGAATCTAAAACATTCTATTCTTGGTCAAACTCAACCTTTCAATCCCCTCAATATCAAAAGGTGATGTGAGTGTAGGCTCCACCTAATTCATTCTCACGAGCGAAAATGGAAGGACTGTTGCAAATACATGGATCAGATTGCCTAGGACTAGTCCTACTCCTTTTCAATGAACTTGAACAAATTCATTGCCATTGGATGTGGCTGTATAGCATACATTGGGCAAGCTACTTCTTCAGCTAGATCTAGACTACTAGTTAAGAAATTTATTATTGGTCTTTCTTATTCTTCTATTAGTAGGAAACCCTGATGTCAATGCGTGTAGTAGAGGACCTAATACTCATGCGCTAGAAGTTATTTGGGAAGATATTACTGCAAGTTGCAATAGCTCAAGAATACCCTAGAAGTTGAATAATGGTGATCATGATAGTAAAGGATTAAAAGGCTCTAAGAAACCTCAACTGATTTCGATGATGAAATTAGTTGAGGTTTCTTGGAGCCTTTTAATCCTTTCTTTAAACCTCAACTAATTTCAATCATCCAAAGTTTACCTTTCCTATTTATTTGATTCAATTTCATGAGGATTTAGTTATTGAAGAAAGCAGTAGAGGTAAAAATTTCTTATCAAATATCAGCTTCTAAATTGCATTGATACTACCATTAAGAATGACAAAGCTATCAAGTCATTAGGACTGATGAAGGGGTCGCCAGTATTTGTGAAAGAATTCTAACTTTACTCTAAAGATAAGCCCTAAAATTGCTCTTCAAAAGAGTTTGAAGTTTCCTCAAGATTTTAATAATGGTCAACCATAGAGTGATAAACTTCTCTAATGCTGGTGCCTTCAATGTTTTGCATCCTTTAGGTTTGTGACTTCATTCACTAAAGGAATAGTCTAGATCCATTGGCAAATTGAACATAAAAACATTCATATTTCTAGGAGATTGGAAACTTATAACGATTTATTATGACAAGAGTCGTGGGCATAATAAGGTCTTTTTTTTGTCATTTATGATCCTCCTCTTAACTAGTTAGACACCCTCTTCATGTCAGTAGAGTCGGTGATAGTATAGACTTTGTTAAATTATGTTAGAGTCATTTCCTACATTTCTTCTTGGTTGCATATCCACAAACCTCATCATCTTGGCTTCAACAAAATCGGAACGTCTCCAGTTAGCAGTCATTCAATGGAAGAATGCAATATTTTTGTCTCCTCATTGTAACCAATGAATTTTGGCCTATTATCCACATTGCCTCCTCATTCTCCAATAAAGGGTTTATCTAGAGTTGTACCCCTTTGATGGCTTCATCCCACTAGTTTGATTGGCTAAAAGGATGCAGATTGCATAGTTCCATCTGCTTCTCATTTATGGCTTGGCTAATATTTTCCCTTCTTTCTCTATTCCACTTTACAAGCTCAAACTACATGTCTTGATCTTTCTCAGAAAGCTCTCAGATGTAGAGACCCTTAGAAGATGCTCTATCAACCAAACTCTATCAACTATGTGATGGGTCTCTTTATCCTACGCCCAAAATAATTCATATCTAAAGTCCTGCTTCGATTACTTCTTATCTTACTATCTATTGAGGACAAGCTTAATTAGAAGATGATCAGAAGCAACACTTATCAAGTGAAAAACCTAGGCATATGGAAGCAAACTCAACCATTCAGGGGTAGATAAGCCCCTATCAAGCCTCTATCCGATATATGCCTCTTTTGTTATTCTTCCACGTCAAGGGAGGGCCCACAAACCCCCAATCTGGCAACTAGCAATTGTCCATCATCTCTTGAAAGAGATGGATCTAGGATTCCATTCATAGATGATGACTTCTAAACGTAGAAGGATCTTCCTCTTCATTGAAATCCCCCATGGTAAGCGAAGGAGCCTTAAATTGATTTCTGAGCTAAGTAATGAGATTCCAGCATTTTTCTCTCCTACAAACCTTTGGGTAATCGTAAAAGCCTATCAATCTCCACCCTTGCATATTTACATCTATATGGTGTATTGATAGCTTCTAATTATGATCTATGACTCTTCATTCCATAACAACGCTAGACCCTCCTTTCCTCTAAGTCCAATGTAAAACAACTTTCAAAAAGCAACCTCCTCCTTATGCTCCATTTTCTTTGTTGATTTTTTGATTTGGCTGAGGGAGAGCACTTTGGGAGCCTATTTCTTAACCATGTCAAGAAGTCAATGAATTACATATGGATTCCTAAGCCTACGACAATTCTATGGTGGGTTCGAGAACCACTCTCGGCCACCATCTCATCACCTTCATGATCCATGCTTCTTCTTGGTCTCTTATTCATTTGTCCATTCATCTCATCAACTCCTTCATCGCTCTACAGTTTTGTTAAGCCAAGTAAGTGTAATTGTTGTAACATTGTACCTTGTGGTGCACTATTCTCTCCTTAGCTAATCTCTTCCATGTACCCGGGGCTTCTTAATCTGCTCAACGCATTACTGGGTTACTGTATCAAAGATAGCCATGTTCTTGATCCAAAAAATAAGATCTGTTACATTGAAGTCAGCCAACGTGCCTTACTGCACATGGTTCATGGTCTAAATCTTATTTATGACTTGGCTCAGATCAAAAAGGACAGTCTGGCTATAAGCACATTGTAGAACTACCACCTGTTCGGTCATGTGGTATACCTACTGGCGTTGAGCTTCTTCCTTTACACCGCACACCTCCATGTAGCAGTGTTCATAAATCCTATGTCCATCCTTCTACGCAGATGGATATGCCTCTGCTAGTTCATGGTCTTGTCAAGTGAGCAGGGACCTCGCTTATTCGTGAAGGACCGTTAAGAACCAGTGGAAAACCTAAAATGGAAACTATTATAAAGCAATGGAAAACATAACTTCCCTATGCTAGATGTGGTTGAGAGTAGGTGAGATAGAATTAATATCCCCAGGATCCATCGACGTGGTGTAACGCCAACTAAGCTCATTGGATGAACAATATAAAGCAAACCTCCTGTTTATGATTGATCCTACTTAAGAATGAATTATAGTACGCCCTTTGTTTATTCCTGGCAATGGACTCCTTATTTCTTGCACCATATCCATATCTATCTCCTGAACATTCTCCTTCCCCAATTGTGTTCAAGTAGAAGGTGGACGAATCTCCTTAGCCTCCATGATATAGACTATGTAGACGAAAAAATTTGATGAGATAATCTCACCTTTTTTAAATTCTTGTAAAAAGAAAAGTATGAAGAAAAAAGAAAATTTAGGGATTTCTCCTTTGTATTAAAATCCAAAAACTTATATAGACTCAAATTAAATTGTTTACAATTAAAATGCAACAATTAAATCTACAGTCTTCTCTCCGATCTATGAAAATTTATTCAAAATGAAAAGAATTTCTGGGATTTCTCCAACAGAGTAAGGACTTAACTTCAGCGTATAATTTTCACCCCCCCTTTCATGCTTCAATTCAATGCCTTTTATAATTAACATTTCCAAAATAATTGTTGTGGTAATGGCTTGAGATGTTATAGGAGTTACTATAACTCCTACTCACATATAGTACGTGATATAACGCATATAATACATCATGTGGTACTGAAAATTATTATGACTCTATACGCCATGTAATATGACATGTGTACAACTTGATATCATATGAAGATTTTACATGATAAGTAATAGGATTATATTCAGCACATTTATTTATAGAAAATCATTATATGAAACTATTTTGTTTATTAAATATATGGAATTTTATATACCAACAGACTACATCCTCCTCCAAATTCTTGATCTATTTTTATGTAATTAAATCTGAATCTCTACTCGAAGATTCATCATCTAAGTATTTTCTAAGCTCCACCGGATTGTCTTTTTTCTGGAATCATCTCTTGAGCCCACAAGCTTGGTCCCTACTCAAACGTAGTTCTCATACGACATATCGACCTCCACCATCTATATCCCCTTGTTGTTTTATTCACTACAACCTTTGCGAGTATGTCCCATGACTCAACAAAAGCATCAAAAAATAGAAAGTTTTTCATATTGAAAACCAACCATTTTTAATTTCCGGAGCCTACTTTGATAAATAATCCCCTCCTTAATGGTTCCCTAGCATCTACTGCTACCTTCACCTTCAACATTATGTCTATTGCCACCACCTCCATATGATCCTCAAAAGATTGACCAATCATACTACCTATAATCGACTTGTCTACAAAAAAATGAAGGCATATAACCTAGAGCCATAGGGGGGTTTTAAAATGGTGGACCTTTATGATTAATGGAGTCTTTGAGATCAATTAGAAGGATCAGCTTAGGAGTGTTAATGGTCATGGTCAACCCGTCAACCCGCTCGTCCAACTCGTTTATAAATGGGTTTGGGTCGGGATTTTTGAATAAATGGGTTATGATCTGCCAACCCGTTTAACCATTTAATTAAATAAATGGATTAGGGTTGAGATTTTATAACTCGTTAACTCGTTTAGTAACTCATTTAACTCATATAACTTGTCCAACCCGTTTAATTTGTTCAACCCATTTAACTCGCTTAATTCATTAAAGTTTTATATATATACATGTAAACCCCTTGATTATTTTTCCTCTCTAAGTCTTCCTCAAGTCATCTAATTTTCATTTTTCCACTGCTGCCCTAATTCCATTTTACCGTTATTGCCCTATTTTCATTTCTCCTACGCCGAAAACACCCTCTCGTCTCTCCCCGCGAGATCATCATTTACTAGAGTTTAGGCTTCGGGTTATTTGTTATACGACCCGTTAACAACTCACCAACCCATTTATTAAATGGGTTAGGGTTGAGGTTTTTTAAATGGGTTAACAAACGGATTAGGGTTAAGATATTTTAAATGGGTTAGAATTAGGATTAATCTCTAACCCGTCCAACCCGATCCGTTAACACTCCTAGATCAGCTACCTGTCAAACAACTAGGGGCAGCCATTTGTTACCTATTTCTTGTTCTCCTCATGTGTGAGAGAGATCATATATAATTTTCCCCCAAATCAATGAAATAGTAAATAATCTTTGTCATCCACAACCTTTTCATCATTCATTTAAAGCGTTCCTTATTATAGATTTTGTTCACCCAAATGGAATAGAGAGATGTCAGATCTTCTGATTCAATTTGCCTAATGGATGCACCGAAAAGCGCTTGCATCTAAAGCTCGTCTCATTTTAGGTCTTCATTGGTGGTCATTGATGGTGAAGAAACTCGCTAAATCTTCTCCCAACCCTAGATTTCCTCTTCCATTTACTAAAACCCTAACCTGTTCTTCAATCTTGTCTTAAGCGTGAAGAAGTCGCCTGTTGGGACCACGTAAGAGTAGGGTTGTAACTCGGATCGGTTCGATTTAGGTAATGACTTACCCTACCCATACTCTATTTGTAAAAAGCTTACCCTGAACTATCATTGATTGGTTCAATGTAATGCCCTGGTTATTAGCAACTATATAAATGGTCAATGATGTGTATGACGAATCACATGATAATAAAATTTTGATTAATTAATGGGTTGAATTTGTGAAAGAATGTCCAAATTGTTGTGAATGTGTTAAAAAATTTTGGTTGATAGAAATCAAAGGGGTAAATTTTGATAAATGGCTCAATATGACTTCTCATATGTTCTTTAAGTTGTTTTGAACGTGTAAGAATACTTGATTTGATTAAATGATAACTATTTGAGATTTGACTCTTGTACGAATTTTGAACTAGAGAAGAGCATTTTTTAGAGTTAATTCATTTTGAAATATATTTAGGCATGGGTGAGATGCCTAGCATATTTGAAATGAATATAGATAGTTGTGTGTGAGATTTGAGTGGTAGATTTGAATGAACAATGGAAATGGGCCAAAAGCATAGTTAATCCCAAAGAAAGTGCATAATGGAAACGACCAAGGATCATTAAGGAGAGCTATGATTTGCATAAGAATAATTCTAGATATAATTGAAATGTATTCATGATGTTTGGCAATAAAATGAAGATGATGACTTTGAAAACGACCAAGGTTCATGATTTTATTATTATTATTATTATTATTACTATTATTATTATTATTATTATTATTATTATTATTATTATTATTATTTTATATTTTTTACATCTATCCTATTTATTCTTTGAACTTCTAATAATTATCCTCATTATGTAACATCAATCTCTTGAAAAATTCTTTTTTATACTTTTAAATGTAAACTAGGAAATCCAAGTGGTAGAACCTACTCTTGGTTTCATAGAAGAAAAAGCACCTTGTTAAATATAATTTCTAAAAACATTTTCCACAGTTCTATTTTAGGAATTAGAAAGTGTGCACGTGTGCGCTTCCTGTTATTGCCATAATGTAGTTGGCACTAGGCACAAACTACAAGATGAGTAGCGTTGGTGAAGGGACGTGTCATGTGATGGGCAATGCACTATTCCACATTTTTTTTCAATCTACATTTTCCTTTTTATCATCCCGAGAGCACAAGAAAGATAGGAGAGAAGAAAGTGAACATGAATTAAAACAGTGATTACAATATATTGTATCGGGTAGTAGACTATACCGATTAACCCTTCTCTTATATATCATGATGAGCATATTATTCAGTGTAATCTGTTATCTAATAGATACAATTGTTGTGTGGACAATATCAACATCATCTTAATCTGCGGCTCCAAAAAGTAGTGTGAGCTGATGCTGGTACTCGTTTGTAATTGATGATTCAGACACTCAATGCGCGGTGGCCCACCCCTCCACACCTGTTACAGACGAAACAATTCGTTTTCAATTTCCAATTGAGAGGCACTACTGGTGGACGTGACTAGCAGTGGTTTGTCATCAACTTTTTTATTGAAGATTTTTAGTAGCTACTGCATCTTCACATGCAACATAAAATACAGAGCAAAATGCCACTGCAACGCCCCAGTCATCTCGTGCAATTCTATTGATTTCTGTTAAATGAAATAAATGCACAAGTGAATAAATTGTCTTTGTAGAACCAACATGGAACTTACTTCATCTTCTCAAAAGAAAAGGAAAATCAAACTCATGCTACATGTCTGCTCAAATGATAAAGACCATCTAGAATCAAACCCACCTGTAGCAGTATATGTGGGACAATTGCAAACACACATTTCAACGAGAAACTTACTAGTGGGCAGGAATAAATCATGAATATGTTGTCCCATGAGTTATGCAAGCAATTCTAAACACGGCATACTTTGTCCCAATTTCTTAAAATATAAGCTTAGTCACTACCATATACTAAGCTTACACATAGGAAACATCATTTTTCATCTTAGGCTAGCCATAAATTAGTCATAAATCACCTTTACTAGGGATGTCTACCCAAATCTGTTTTTTTTTTTTTTAATATGATGTTATCCTCATTAGATGACCATGCAGTTGATGGAAGTGTACTTCAAAGAAAGGGTAAACAAGACAAGTGACTCAACCCAATTTCGAACTCTAAATCTTCAATCCGCATACATCCTGTATGCACTTGCACTAACCATTTAGACATTCAAGCAATGACACTCAACCGAAATCTCTCGATTCTGACCTTTGCTGGTCGATTAAACCCTTCTCTCTCACAGAGGCAGCGCTGGTGTCTCTTGGGTGGGCGATCCGTCTAGGCTACATGTCCAGCCCATTCATTAGTTGGGCCTCCTGTCCTTTCTACTATATCCTCTGTCGAACCTTATTGTGCCCAGCCCATCCACTTCCAACTGTTTCTGTCACTGTCGTATTCGTAACGACATAGACTAATTTGTCGGCCATACTGGGCCCAACCATTATTAGGCCCACATGGCTCGCCAGACTTGCTAGGCCTAGGCCTGAGCCCAAGCTTAGTCCTTGAGGGAGAAAAGGAGGCAAGGCTGTCTTGCAATTTTTCTGAATGGTGGAAGACTGGAGGGTTTTTTGTAAAATTCCTAGAATGTATTAGTTTCTAAAAGCTCTACCGCTGGACAGCAAGAGGGATTTCTTGTAAAATTCCCAAAAGAAACCGAAGCTTATCTCCTTCCACGGACGAACACTAAGGTGTGACGCAACCATGGCTGTCGTTCACCACCACCACCCATGCATGATACATGGCTATGTTATATAAGCCGACTGATCATTTACGACCGGTCGGAAATCCGGTGATTTCCGACCGGTCAAAAAATATATATATTTTTTATTTTTTTTGAAAAATAATTTTATAAACATGTTAATCTAGTTATATTTAATCTATAAACCAAATTTTACCATTTTTGGATATGTATATATATTTATTTTGAATTTTTAAATACAGGGGTATTTAAGTCATTTTAAATATTCTTAAAATGACTTAAATACCCTTATATTTAAAAATCCAAAATAAATATATATACATATCCAAAAATGGTAAAATTTGGTTTATAGATTAAATATAACTAGATTAACATGTTTATAAAATTATTTTTCAAAAAAAATAAAAAAATATATATTTTTTGACCGGTCGGAAAGAAGATCAGGTCTCGTTATATAAGTATTCTTTGCATTTATAAAGAGAGACCATGATTAAATACAAGCGATTTCATATGACCACATCTTTTTTTTCACCTTGCTGATTAATGGAAGATTCACTCCATCCATTACATTTAACGTCATTTGTTTAGTTAGAAGATTAAGTTTCCACTAAACCATTTTTTTATATTAATTTTACACATTCGTAGATGAAAGTTTACATGACAATATAAATGATGTTAAATAATTGATGAAGTGAATTTTTCATCAATCAAAGTCTTGACATTAGAATGGCAAATCACAGATCTAACCATGAGCTTTTTGATGTGGATGAAGACTATCACCCCAACTGGGAATAGAAATTAGAACTTCACTCACATACATGCATATGTCCAACCACTTGACTATGCTTGGGTGGGTGACCAACTACACTAGTTTTCTTTAATGGTCCGTGATAAAATTTTAATATGATCAACTTTTTAACGGTTAAAGAGTCAATGTTATTAGGTAGGCTTCCATGTTGAATTAACCTTTTTTAAAAAAGTATATATTATAAAAACAGACATTTGGGCAAGGTAAAGTAGGAAAAAAATTTTAAAATGAAAGAATGATATGATAAGATAAGAATAATAATTAGGATAAAAGAAAATAGAAATAGAATAAATTGAACAGTTGTATAAAAAGATGTGAAAAAATAATTAATATGTAAATAATGTTTGCTATTGTGTAAAAAAAGTAAAAAATTGCAGGTAAATTTTTTTTGAAAAATGAGAAAGTGATGTCATATTATAAAGGTAACGATTCCGAGGTAAAGAAAATAAAGTTAAACTGGATAAAAATAATTGTATAAAAATGTGAAAAAGGATTTAAATGTAAATATTATTATAAAGTAAAGTCAGATGGTTAATGTCACATTACATCAGAATGTGCGTACAAAGTGAGAGAGAACTTTTATTCGCTCAAGGAAGAGAAACTTCTAAGTACAAAGAGAGATGCATTCTAACTTTTGAGCACTTTTTTATCACCTAAGAAAATCACCCACGATGAGCTTAAAGGCTAAATTCAGTCCCATTATATGACTAAGCTGTAGCATGCCACATGCCTCACAGTGTAAATCTTATAAAGAACGAAAAACCTCCGACATCTAAATTCTACTCATTTGAGTATCAAGAATGCAACAAAAGAACAATATCAAAATTGAATATTTAACTTTTCACATTAACATTGTATGTGGAATATCAAAGTATAATTCTGAATTACAGTCCCTAAAAATGAACTTCAATTTCAGGACACAAAAGAAATTTTTTAGGTGGAGTTACTGATATCCAACTTGTGCCAACCTTGAAGTTAAAATGAATGCCATCTAAACTGTTACATGGGTCAGTCAGAACAGGTCCCGATTCAACATCATCTCAGCCACAGGACAAGATTAGGTAACCTGTGTAAACTAACCTGTAGCACTTGTCATACTAGAAAGTGGAGCAGTGAGATCCATTTCAGAGAACTCCGTTTGAATTGTTGTAAAGATGGTATGAGCCCAGCACATAAGACCAAGAAAGATTTTTTAAATAAAAAAGTGAGATCCCCTCCCTCTTGAAAGACAGCAAGTCTCAATGGCTGATAATGGTACCTTCCTTCTTGCCTTGTTGCTCTAAGTTTCCTATTCGTCTCAGCTCTTCTGCTACTTCTTTAATTGTCAGCACTTTCTGCCAATTAATGCAATTCAGTGCAAGCTTTACACATTCTAACCATTGTGTTATGTTCCCCTCTTCCAAAATGCCAACGTTCAAAGCAAGGCATCTCTCTTTCAATGAGGAAGCAAAGTACTCCACCTCACTCCCATCAACATTATCCTCCGCCCATACGTATCCAGCATCAAATATCTCTTGATGCATCTCCCCAGCCAACAACTCAAATAGAAGTTTCCCAAAGCCAAAAACATCATACCACATCTGCATGGGATCTACGTCTTTGATCGCTTCATTATCAGATTCAGACAATGTTTTTGAATTTCCAAAATTTGAAATTTTCACAGTAAAGCGTTCATCCAGCAAGATGTTCAAAGATCTGATATCTGTGTGGACAATGGGCTCCCTAGGAGCTGTGTGTAAATAGGTAAGTGCACTTGAAATTTCAGTAGCAATCCTCAGCCGGGTTTCCCATGAAAGATCAGAAGGGCGCATTTGATGAATATGGGATGCAAGACTCCCATTTCCTATGAACTCGTATACTGGCCTGGGATCTTCTGTCTCAATGCAACAGCCCAAAAGCCTCACCACATTCTTATGGTTTATCTGGGACAGCATAACAATTTCAGTGAAAACGTTTTCTATGGTTACCGAGGAAGTGTAATTCAACACCCTCACAACAATTGCTCGGTCTCTATATGTTCCCTTGTATGCTGTATACATTCCTCCCACCACCAAAATTTTACTCTGATCATAGCTGCTAGTTGCTTCCTTGAGCTCTTCTGCAGAGAAGATCCGAATAGGATTAACTTTGCCTCCACAGGAAGCAATAAATTCCTCTAACAGCCGGGCTCCATTTAACCTGAAAAATCGCTCCCTACGACTTTTCTTCATTTAAGTATAACTAATGCCTGCAAAGAAAATAAAGCATCTTCAACTGTAAGTCTGGAAGACTAGCAACATTAAATAAGGTCCACACTTCTAGTAGCCAATATATCCATGCTACGATATTAAATGTCTATGTATTCATGCTTGTGGCCATTCAAAGGTAAATTTACGAAATCTGCAGATGGAATTAAAACTGAAAAGATACTAAAAATTAGTCAAGATTATGTCTGCATTAACAATTTGCCCAATAGGCACTCAAGAACAAAACCGGGCATGATACTTCAGTGTAAACAATCTAGTTGCCCATTACGTTGATTTCTTTCAGTTCTAAAGTTTATTAGGACTGTTGTGTGTGATTTTGAGATGTTGCTAATCAATGATATTTTAAAGCTCAATTAGCTAGCGTGTTTGCATTAAATTATATGAAAATGGTTACACTGTTTTCTTTCTTGAAAGCAGAACTATCTCATAACAAGATTTTTTAAGGGTTTTTTTTAAAAAAAAAATCTTATTTTTTGCATGAAGAATGCTGATGAACACCCTCCCAACCAGAGCACACTTAAGAAGAAGAGTTATACATGTACCTGAGAGATGCCCACTAGGTAATGAGGAAGGAACAGAAGAAAATATCTCACACCTTTTCTGGCAATACAACAGATTCTGCAGCATCATTCAGGGGGCAGCATCCCTACCTATACACCTGTCGCAGCATGAGGACAAGGGGAGAGTGTTCCATTGGCTTGCGATGAAACCAAACAAGTACATCCTAATGTTCTATATTTGTTTGTGCTGGAAACTCTGGTTTTGCAGAAACAGATGTGTGATTGAGAGAGAAAATTTGAACCTCAGTGATATTATGTTATGGTGCCAATCATATTTACACCAGGCACTGTCTGCACATATCATTAGAGATGGACAACTTAATTTGCTAGAGAGCAGGGGCAGATGGTATAAACCAAAGCAGGGCTTCCTAAAACTAAACGTGGATGCGGACTGCAGCTCAAGTGACAAGCTGGTCTGTGTGGGAGCTGTCCTGCGTGACTGGAACAGAAGGTATGTAGCTGCCAAACACTGGTCTAATAGTGGGATCCACGATCCATTGAGTATGGAAGCTAGAGGCCTTTTAGTGGGAGTTAGATGGGCAATGGAGGTGGGGGTGAAAAGGGTGGAGGTGGAGAATGACTCTCTCATTCTCAAAAATTTCCTCAGAGGATCTGTAATGAATGTCTCCAGCCTGAAGTTTGTGTTAGAGAAAATCCAGGAGATGAGTCTTCATTTTCAGAAAATTCAATTTACACGCATTCATAGACAGGGTAACCAGGTTGCTCACGCTATGGCAAAGTTAGCGGTGCAAGGGGCTGGTGAGGCAAAAAGTTGGGGGAGTCCCCCCGAGCTGTGTTGTGGATGTGTTGAAAAGGGACTTGAATGATGGGAATACTGTATAGGGTGTTTCCTCCTGTTTTTTTGGCCATGCTCTCCTGTTTTTTGTTTTTTTGTTGGGAGAGTGTGCTTAGCTGCTTTGGGAGGTTTTGGTTTGTTTGTTGTGTTTTCTTCTGTTCTCTTTTTGTATATGGCATTCCCACTCTTCCGAAAAAAAAAAAAAAAAAAAGAAACCTTCACATTAGATACCAAAAATGTATGCCAAATTAACATATCATATCTGAAGGCAATCAGAGCATATAGTGATACTCATGGATAGTTTAGCAGCTCAGGGAACAATATGCTGCAAATACCTTTTTGTTCCTTCCAAGGTGTCATGCGTGGTTGAAACACCTTCTGTGATCTCATGTAGGTGTATTTGTTTAGAGGAGAATAGAAAATGGAGAATGGGAATGGAATGGATATGATAAGAGAAAAACAGGAGTAAAGAAAAAATAGATATGATAATCGGTATGGAACGATATGAGAAAATGATGGGAAAGATAGGAGATATAAAGGTAAAAATGGAAAAAAGTAGGGTAGTTGGATATTGACTTTTACATTCTCATTTTATTTTTTTCATTCTTCTCTAAACAAATACACCCATAATTTTAATCGTGAAAGGGAAGAACATTGTTGTTCAACCTATTGACTCCTCACTCATTTTCATTCTCTACCAATACACCATTCTCTTCCTCTTATACTTTTGAATTGCACAAAAAGAATAAAAATGGACATGCAAGAAGATCCTGGGCAAACAAAAATGGAGAACAGAAGCCTAAATGATCTCAGAGATGAAAGCTGCACGCAGCTCCCACCCCCAAGGACCATGGGATTATGTAAACAAGACAAAACTCACCACACAACATTTGAAGTTCACAAAGACCACTTCCAACACATCCTTTCAACAGTCAAAGCTTTCTACCACTCTTTCACAATCCCCTCATCCTGAAACCGCCACTCGGTTTACTAAGAACTCTGGATGTCCATGGCATAGGCCAGCTGATTCCAGTCTGAAATAATCCCTGGCAAAACCTAGCATAACTAGCTTATATAAAAAGAGGCCTGATCACTTCAGATTTGTCTAAAATAATTTTTTTCTCAAAATTTTTTCTTATAAAACTATTAATCTAGGCATATTCAATCTATAAACCAAGTTGTACTAATTTTGGAGATATGCATATATTTATTTTGCATTTTTAAACACAAGGGTATTTTAATTATTTTAAATTGTTGAAACATAACTAAAATACCCCTATGTTCAAAAATCCCAAATAAATATATACATATTTCCAAAAACGGTAAAACCAGGTTTATAGCATAAATAATTAAATATGTTTAGATTAATAATTTTATAAAAAATCTCAAAAATTTTAAAAATATATTTTTTGGACCGGTCTAAAATAAACTCATTTCCAACCGGCCTGAAATGATCATTTTGCATATAAAAATAAATAAATTATGCCAAAAGGATCACAATATTAAGTCAACTAGGATCAGTGTAAGCACAAAAGCATATTATCAAGGAAATGACTTCTCCCCTCTAGTATACAGATTCACAAGGGGCTCTGAAGGGTTGCAAAACAAAATTTTGAGATACAATGATTGAAATCCAATAAAGTCAAATGACAATTAATATTCCATGCATGTCTATTTGTTGATGCAGTAACTATGAAACACAAAATCAACTTGAAATTTCAGATCAGTTCGCTTCGATTCTCAATCAAAATTAGCCCCAATTGAAAAGACCAGGCAGTTCGACCCTAACCTTTTCAACCAAAATTTTTATAGATAACCCAGATCAACGCTACAAAATAACAAGTTCGAATTTTCCCACAGTAAAAATAAATCCCACGTTCCACATCCAGCCCCAACTGCAGCATTCATTTACTGAAAAGGCTTTTAACATCCAAACGTGATAAGATGAAATAGTTGACCTTGAAGACTGTTTAGCTGCATTGAGAATTAACATGTCGAATGCTTAATTAAGAAACATATACCTTTGCAACAAGGAAGTAACTCCCGTCGCTCTTCTTCGCTACTTCCTCTTCGGTTCTTCCCGTGTTTGCAGCAGTAGCGGCTTTTCTCCGTTGGCTGACTTAGGAATTGCCAGTGGAAAGCTCCAACAGATTCGATTATCAAGCGATTGAGAAGTATGGACTTGGGGGAGGGCGTAGTCAGGCTTGGCAGCTTAAACGTTTGCTGACGAGCAAATGCCACTATTGACAGCTGCCCTGGGAAAATTACTATTGCGCTTGTAACATTTTTCCTTAATTTTTAATATATTCATAATATTTTGAAATTTACTCTTACTTATAATATTTTATCCTAAATTTTTATCAACTCCTCTGTTACAATTTTGCCTGTCTAAAATTTATTAATAGAACATAATCTAACTATAATATGATTCATCGATGTTAGTAAATTATTAATTTATAATATTAAATTTTTTTTTTTATAAAAGAGAAGAAACACTATCCCGGCTCTCTGATCAATCGTGACATCAGAGGAGAAGGGGATAGAGTCATCCTGTATTTTATTACAGATTTTCTCCAATATAACAATAAATGATTAAAATATCAATCAATTAAAGAAATTTTAAAAGGGCAAAATATCTATTTAATAAGGTCTTTAATGTCTGTTTTGACTATACTTGTAGTAGAAATTTTTTTGAAATGTTACAGGTGCATTAGAAATTAAGAGTTTTTTCAAAAAAATTTAGGGGTAAATTTTATAAATAAAAGATAAAACTTTTCAAATAAATAAATAGGCTTTTTGTCCGTACCTTGTAATTTGGCCGAAATTGCACTGGTGCCACGGCTTCTGCTAAAATTGCAAACATACTAACGTGTGATTTCGTTGCAATTATGGGGGTATCATAATCTAACATTTGAAGTTTTGACCTTTTACTTATATATTACTTTGCACACATCAGCTGACTTAAGTGGCCGCTTGATGGGTATTCTTATGATAGCTTGGACACAACTGCACATGCGTTGTCATATGGGGGAGAAAAATACAGTCACGCAAAGTGACAATTGCAACAGGACTAAGTTGGTAAACTGTCACTCGATCTACATGCATGTCATGCACTCACACCCATGTGGAGTGAAAATCCTATATCACTTGCATATAAACTGTCACTCGATCTACATGCAAAGTGACAATTGCAACAGAAGTAAGTTGGTAAACTGTCACTCGATCTACATGCATGTCATGCACTCACACCCATGTGGAGTTAAAATCCTATATCACTTTCAACTTTTAGATACATTTGTCAAAAAAAAGAGGCCGTACTAATGACATAATCACAGTTCAAATCATTATTAAGAGTACTAATAATGAATATTATTCAATACCATACACGTTTAGCAGCCGCAGGCTAGGCATATAGACATTAGACTCTTAATTATCAAGATAATTACACAGAATTTATTGGAACCGTGTAGACATGTTATTTTACAAAGAGTAATTCACTTCGCATGGAATGTTGTATACGAATGGTTGTTTTTTCTATTTTTTTGAATTTTTCGTCTAAATCATATAAACTATAAAGGAGAATGATTATGCACACCATGATGCATTTTAAGCTAAAATAATACAACTTTCATTTATTTTATTTTATTTTTATTTAATTTTTTCTTCATAAAAATGCTTTTCTAAGTATAATTAATCTATATACAAAGTTTTGCTATTTTACAATACTTTTACATATTTATTTTTTATTTTAAAAAAAACATCACTTTCAAGGGTACCCCTTAAGAACTTCACTTTTGAAAAATCAAAAATAAATATGTAAAAGTGTTGTAAATTGAGAAACCTTTGTATATAGATTAAATATGTTTAGGAAAACATGTTTATAAAAAATCAAAAAAATATAACTAATTGTATAAATAAATAAATATTATATTTTAGCCTAAAATACATCATGATATATATAATCAAGCTCCCACTATAAATTAGTATACAAATTTATGATGTTCAAAAAAATCACTTTGATTGAAAACTTGGAAAACTTACATGTTATAAATATTTATCCTCATTTGAGACTACACGTGAGAAATAAATATATAATATGAAATTTTTTTAAAAAGATTTGATTTTTTGCATCATAATTAAATATGTATGGATGAATATTACAAAAGGTTTAAATATCAAGGAATGTGAGAGTGAAAAAAGCAACAATTTGTGAGGACCATTTCTTAAAAGCAACTGTCGGGAATCATTCCCCTCACTTATCTTTATGATAAAATTAATTATGAAAGATTTTTAATTAAAAACAAAATTCCAGCAAATGTTCTCACAGACCGATTTCCACAAATGGTTGCTTTTTCAATCCTTTTAGAGCTTTTGGCCTTCTAAATCATGTAAAATATAAATTTATATGTTTACGATGCGACAATTACTTTAATTAGAAACTTACATATTGTACACAAAACCAATTTCACTTAATCCCATTTATTTTTTCTTCCTTAATAATTGATGGAAAATTTACATCATCTATTACATTTAATTTCATTTGTTTGGCTATAATACTATGTTTCATCCAAATGAAAATGTGCAAGGCCATATTTGCTTATAATATACACCTAGTAACAATATTTTGGACAATTTAAATATCGAAAGTACAATTTCAAAGTTAATACTTAGCATCAAATAATTTTATTACGCTAATTTATATTTTTTAGATGTAGTCCATGAGCAACCATACTAGGCACATGGAATTTCAATGACAATATAATGCTGCTAAATATGATGGATTGAGCAGATTTCATATCAATCATCAATGATTATGGATGGGATTACATAAAAGTGGATTATAGATTTCTTAGAACCAGAACTTTATAATTATTTGAAATCATTTTAGAGTGAACATAAAACTGTTAAATTTTTTTTTAATCCGTAAAACTGTTAAACTTTGAAATCGAATAAATAATAGATAGAAGTTTCCAAAATATCTGATTTTTGGCATTACAGATAAAATATTTAACTTACGAATATTACAAAAGGTTTAATTAGTAACAATCGTATAAGAACTTGGAGAAAAAAACACTCAAGGCAAACATATGTAGGGAATCATCCTTATAAACTTATTAGTGAGATGCTTGCACCGTCAAAACTCTAAATTTTCTTAATAGGAACTTGTTTTCCCGATGTTGTTTTTAGGTGTCATCGGGGACTCCAGTTTCTACGTTCAGTGACCTGTAGTCCAAGATCTCAGATCGTCTTACTGCCGACGTGCAGACCAGGTCGTCTATGCACTATCCATGCTGAGTGTTGAAAAGGTCGCCTGTTTGGATTCTTGATTGGTTGTTGAAAACATGAACCATCTCGTGACCTGAGTCTTTTTTTAAAATAAATAAATAAATGAAAGAAAGAAAGAAAGAAAAGCAAAAGGAAAAAGATAAAATATTCGAGGCAGGAAGTTAGGCAGATCCATCCAGCCCAAAATCTAGACAGCTGGAATGGCTGTGGACGTGTATGAATCCTCAAAGGCTTTTCCCATTTCAATGTGTAATCTGTAATTGGATTTTATTCCTTTGACCGCGCTGTAGGCTATCACAGACGAGAGAGGTGCACTGCAAAAGGAAATCACAGCTGTGGAGGTGCTTGGGAGGCCCTGAAAGAATACAACAACAGCAACACTCCACAAACAAACACAGTGGAATCCAACTCACCAACAAAAAGAACATCTCCACTTCCAGCTAACAGCAGCCCCCACTGATCATATGTCCTGTTAATGAGATAAAAGCAAGCTGAACTTCTTTTTTTTAATTATTTTTAAAATCAGTGCATTGCATTCAATGAATATTTTATTCTTATTAATCGCATATGGTTTAGCTTTCATCTGCTCTCATTTTACAATGGTTTTAGTTTCATGAGTCGTCTTTTTATCTACTTCCTTTCTTTTTAATCTCATTTGTCCTGGTCGCCTGCTTCTATGAATCCACATTGCAACTATAACATGTAAAAAGCATCTATTACGACCATCACATTACAAACTGAAGGTTTATATCATACACTTTATCACTCCTCACCTGGCCACCTTGAGCAACAATCATCCTGTTCTGGTCTATCAAAAAAAGATGGAATTTTGATTACTAAATTTCTCTTGGGTCCCTCTTTTCTCCTATCCTTTCCAAGTCACAGCCGCCCAAAGCAAATGAAACTCCTTGCCATCAATTGTTGTGTGTGCCTCGCCCATCTGCACGAATAGCCTAGACAGAATCTTACTGCCCAATGACTTGGTTATTGGAACCGTTTACCCCAGTGAACCAACATCCAGATAATTAGTAGAGACAGATTATTGAACTCGGGTAACCATCATAATGGTGACTTGTAGAAGGAACGGCTGGCTGATGACTTTGATTGACCAAATCGCTATCCACTCTCATTGGCAACAGCTGCTAGCTTGGATGGTCAGATGCTCACCACGTGTGTACTAGCAATGGAACAAAGGCGTACCTTAAGCATTGGTCTGCATATTAACCAGCACTTAATAACAAAATCCAAGTTATCTTTTTCACTGAGATATCTGTGTCAGGTACAAAACTCAAAAAGCTTTCCTTCCACCTGCATGGCCTTTTATCTACGCTTAGATTTTCTTTTGACTAAATAATGCCAAAATCTACATTCTCCCATTTGAAAGGGGCAACAGAACCAATATCTGGACAGCCTCGGAGGAACAAACACACACAGACGCATACTGCTGCAATTGCAAGCATCACACGGGTATATGGGCGACGTAGTAGTCCCTGTGCTCCAGGCATTAGTCTGGGCTTCCTCAAAGGTGCAACCGCACACAGGGCACAGACACGCGTTTGAAAATCTTGAACATTTTGTTTGCCAGGATTTGCAACTAGTGAGACATCTGAACTTGAGATGGGTATTGACACTTGACTATTTCTCCTGTCTGCAAGTTTCCGTGACACCAGCCTGTTGTATGAATGATGATTCCTCATCATGGCATATGAATGTGGAGAGTGTCCATTTGCATCCAACAGAGTTTTCCAACACTTCAACCCGATCTGCAACAATTTCAGTACATGAACACATCAATTAGTGAAAATCTTTCTCCCAAGAAGAGGTGAACTAAAAAGAATAATCTCAAAACAAAGTTTAAAATACATAAGCCATTGAAAGAATAACAACCATGGTGTTCTCTACATGCATGGAATAATAACACTGTTATTAACAGAACAGAACATACCATATAAAACCAATTGTCATCTAGCTAGCACATGACAAGAACCCAAGAAAGCAAATCAAACCAACTTTTAAATGGCATCCCTTTGTAGCGTGTAACCTATGCCACAAAGGATGCCCTAAACCAAATGTTACATAGCTTACAAAAATAGTTCAAGCACCATAATTATAAAGTCTATATTAGAGCTATGTAGCATATATTAAAGGACAAGAAAAACAAGTCGACCTACAAATTATAATGCTCACACTAGCAAAGCTCATTGAAACTCACACTAGCAAAGCTCATTGAAACATTAAATCATTCTGCATTATCGATGAGTTAGTAGAATATGTCGGCCAACAGTTTTTATCTCAATCTCATCACAACTTGATACTTAAATTATCATGCAAGATATCGCATAATTCAGTCTAACAAATGGTGCCAAGAAAGATATCACAAAAACCCATGCTATCGGACCAATGAAACAGAAAAATTAGACAGCGCCCAACAACCTATGTTATTGCTCATACAATGGAGCATACACCTCACATTCCTGTAGGGCATATGCAAAGCTATACAGCTATTAAAACATCCCAAACCATCAAAAATCAGTTCACATCGCAAATCAGCTTATGTTAAAGGAAGTACCTCTTGTGGGTCACTCGTCAGGGCATCAACCATATCCTCGGAACCTTGAGTACAGGCCGCCAAATGCAAGGGTGTGACTCCACCTGGTCCTGCTGAATTCGGAGGGAAAAGGTACTTCTTTGAGGTATCACTACCACAGACTACAAAATAACAGAGAAGTAAATCAACCATCTTTCGACACTTCCTCTTGACAGCTCGATTCAAGAGTTGAACTTCTAAAAGTGCCTCCATTGATTCCCTGGATAGTCCATCTCTTCCAATGTCACCTTCTACAAACAGGTCCAGGAGTGTTTTAACCACAGCCAACCAGTCTCGTTCAACTGAAAATGTAAAGAGCAACTTGAATCGAGGAGGAGGGAAAGCAGTGATGACTTGTGTATCTGAAGAACTTGTCCTTTGGAACAGCCAGCCCAGTTCATTCAGAAAGAGTAGAATATCCTCCCTAGACCTTGGCTGATCAAAATCCTGAACTGGGTCCTCCAAAATAACATCTTTCTTCCTTGAATCTTCCTCAAACTCAAATTCAAGTATCCTCAGTTCCCGACATATAGCAGTATCTGCAAGTATAACAGGAAAGCTGTTGCCTTTGAACCCATTCTCCACCTACAAATTTGCAGAAATAAAGATCAACAAAAACTAATTTTGGTGCATAAGGATCATTTATCCATAACTTAGACCTCCAAAACAGCTATTAGATTATGATGGTCCATTGTCCCCTAGAACTAACCATTCAAATCATAATGGATTACCTCTAAGAAACAACGACCCAGAACATTGGGAGCTCCACCTGGGAAGTTGAAACTCTCCCAGCAGCAATCATCATACATGGTGCTAGAATAAGATCCTGTAACCTCCTTTGACAAATATCCTCCCTTATACGTGCAATGAATTCTTGAAAATATACAATGCCACAATTGTTAAAGGAAGGAAACACTAGTTTCATGAAGAGTAATTCAAGAAACAGTAAATGCTTACTTGGTGCCAGGAACAGTCAAATTTCGACCTCTCAAAATAAGGGTGGTTTCCTTCCCACCCTCAAAGGCTATAGGTGACACAGAGACCAGTTCCGGAGCAGTCCATGATTTCCACGATTTGCATAGACGGACCTTGCCTAATAATTAGATAGTAGACATGTTAAAATTTGGCCCAAATATGTACAGGTTTCATTCATTCATAGAAAAATACTTCAAATTCTCAATGAATGGCTAGTTTGCCTTCTGAGTCGAGTTTCAAAGATCGATGACTGGAATGAGCCTCATAGCAGCAAAAGAATTTAAATATATATATATATATAAATAAAAAGAGAAGCAAAAAATGGAGGAAAAAAGGATCAAAGATCAATCTTATCGCAGTCAATTAAGGTCACTTATATTGCTCACCATCTTTATGAGATGCTAACTGCCTGTCTGTATGAACTAAAAACCTCCCAGTTCTCCAGAAATCTGAATCGGAACCCTTGATGAGGGAACCCACCCGCTGACTAAGGTCTTCTTGTAACTGTCAATCAAAGAAAACCATTGATTAAACAAAAAGCCGACTTGAAACTTTCATATCAAAGTAAAAGAAAATTGCAGTCACCTCATCCCAAGCAACATAGGGCATTGATACATATATTGTCAAAACCACACATCCTGGCCTAATGTAGCTCTCCATCTCTGATGGACAGTTGGATAGCCAATGAAATATCTGAAATTAAAAATTCATAGGCATTTTGTAAGTTTATGGATAGGCGCTTGAGGATAAGCTTTCAAATCATCCAAACGGTAGCAAATTCACAACCATCTTCTATTACCTGAGTTCTAAGTGACCCTGGAAAGTTGCTAGGATCCTTGTCAAATAGTTTGAACATGATTCGCCCAGTCCGATCCTGCAAAGAACAACTTTTAACTATGGAAAAACAGACATGGTAAAATCATGACCAATTTTGGAGCTCGAATAAAAATGAAAATAGAAATTGCTAACAGAATGCTTTACCTGTGAATCAGAATTTGAACTAGAAGGTGAGTAATCTGAGCCAGAAGAAGAAGTATAGCCTGCTCTGTACAGCATTGCTGAAATTCCACTATTTTCTGCTCTTCCATTCGACCCTTTAAATAGCTCCAAAGCCGAACTCCATTCATTACTCGTGGTAGCCTCCACAGTCACCCTGTCTTCTCCGCAGACTAACTCTCTGTCAAGGTTTATAATTTCCTTCGTAGAATGCAGGGGAAACAGTTTACGGACAACAGGTGATGATGATTGAGACCTGTCCTCCATTGGATTGCTGCTGTCTGAAGAGAAATATTTCCTAGATGATCCTGAATTTGGTGGACTAGCATTCTCCGGGGATGAGCTAAATAGCTGCATAGGCAAACAAGTTTGTGCCTCTTGACCCAGGCTATCTGATACTTCTAGGGGAGACTGGAAGCTTAGATTACTTCTTTCTTTTCTGGATGAAGGAATCACTGCACTATCCTTCTTTTGTAAAGTCAGCCTTTCACCCTGATCCTTTGAATTCATATTAGTCTTGTCATCGCATCTAATATCCCCAGCTTTCTGAGAGAAAATCTTAAGAGCATTACGGGAGGATGCTGCAAATGCAGCAGAGAGTACAGCAAGCAAGTCCGTTGTCGATGGAGCATGGTGGTCTGTGTTCATCTTTGATGGGGTTTCAGAAGAACCCTGTGATGTCACATTTAGATCAAAACCCATGGGCAATTTTGCAGTGTCTTTAGAAATCGGCAAGGAACCTAACTTAGCAAGTATCTGGAGGAGACGTTCCCCATCAGCAAGTGGACTGTCGGTAATTTTTTCTGCATTAGTCCCTGAAATCACAGTCACGACAATTAAAAGAAATTTCAAGATGTTTAATATGATGATGACAACTACAACAACAACGGTGATGAGAAGAACAACAAGAAGTATATTAGATAAAGACTACTACCTTGCAGACGTGCCAAAACGGTTAACAGATTGATGATATCCATTTCTCCAATTGCCTTCTTCTCTTGGTTTCCAGGAGCAAACAGCTGAGAGGAAACATCATCTGGTTGAATTTTCCTTCTTCTCCGGTTATGCCCAGCAAGTCTCCGTCGGCAGCTTCTCTTACCCTCATCAAACTCTGAAAGCAAATGAAACCTGCAATACAAACCACCAAGGCAAATCAGATTAGCCTAACAGACAAATTTAGAAGAAAAAAAATTTAATAAAAAAAGGGCTAGCTATGAATCTAGAAATCCCAAGCCAACAATGACTCGGCAGCAATTATATAGTAAGAACTTAACTTATCATAACAACACATATCTATATAATTGAAAAAATAAAGTAATTCATTTCCAATACAATTTTGGGTCCATAAAAAGATGAATTTTTTATTTAAAAAAAATTATATGAACCTGCTGTTTAATTAATGAATGAAAACATCAAAAATTCCTATATTCCGGCAATGGAAAAAAATCGTTAATAATGTATACAACTCCCCTTCAAAAATTAAGAAAGATCTCAGCTTCTGAGAATTTGCTGATTGAATTACGCTTACCTGCTGCACTGCTGACAGAACCTCTGCATCTGCTTGCCAACAAGTGCGGTGGTTGCTTTACTATGATGCTCGCACACCTTATGCCGGCGGTGATAGTCCTTGGAGTTGGAAAGATCTGTTCTGCAATCATCCACCTGACACGTGGGGTAGCTTCCGCCGCCCCCGGCAGATCCAGAACACACCCGCTTGTTCGGCCTAGCAATCGGCATTTCCGCCGGAGCTTTGGAGCTTCCTCCCCCAAGCTTCAAAGCGAGATTGTCTCCATCATCATTCCCCAGGCCAATGCTAAAAGTCAGAGACCTTTGAGCTTCTTCGTCTCTTCTCCTCGCCTCCGTCCCAACAGCTACTTCGGCAGGCCCCATACGGAGGGCCTCGGCCGCCTTTGCAGCAGGCCTGGCGGCGAAATTGGAGCTGTCCCAGTCCCAGAGCTTCGGGTCCCAGTGATTCACCCACAGCTGCTGCTGTGGTTGCTGGAAGCTATCATCTTCCCAAGTGATATCTCGCTTCCTGGAAACGGGCAGCTCTTCGCAGAAACGGCCCAGAAGCGACTGCTGCATGAAAACCGGACCAACCTGCGCGCCCACTTCACCTTCCATTCCTCTCTCAAAGCCTCCGAACTCGCAAAACGCAAGCAAAACTGCAGCTTTTGATTGCGCAAGACAAATCGGGCAGCACCCCAAAACGCTGAGATTCCTCGGAATTTTATCACCAGTTCGGCAGACGAGGCCAGAAAGGCGATAAGCACTGCTAACAAACTGACAAATCCCGCAAAACTTCACTAAATTTCAGGGCTGCTGTCAATGCTTTTTCCGCCCTTTGCGAAAAGCCAAGTCCTTTTCGAAACCGAAAGCCGGCAGGAGAACCCGATCCTTATCGGCGCCCCGGGAAACAGAGACCTCTATTCCTCCATTTGAAGCTCTTCAACTGCAGGCACCTCCGCGACGACGGAACTAGCGGGGCTGCGGAGGGCGGCGAAAGCTCGCGATCCATTGGGTGGAAATCGCCAGATCTGTGAAGTCGGAGAACTGGCGAAAAACAGATCTGAGAGAGTGAATCGGCAATTCTCACCCTGCTCTAGTTCTTCTATTGCTGAGATTGAGTGGCAAAGATGGTAATTTGTAGGGAAAGGAGGGGCCTTTTTGGTTGGGGAATGCAGAAGTGGGGGAGTGGACTGGTGGAGAGAGGGAGAGCAGAATCAAAGCACTAATACTGAAGCCCTCCAATTATTTGACGGTGAGAAAAGCTCGGGAATGGAATTTCCAGCTGCGTACGAGAGAGAGAGAGAGAGAGACGAAAGAAAATAAAAAAGATTTGCCTTTTTTATCTCCTCCGTTTCTCACTCTATTCACTCTCCTTCTTCTTCGGCGGCTTGGCTTGGCTTGGCTTTTTATCCCGCCTTTTGTTTTTCCCCCAGTTTTTCCTTATCATGCCTTTCTCGCTCACCCGCTTCTTCCGGCATTAAAAAATAATAATAAATAAATAAGCAGCGGTGATGGCGGAATGGAACGTAGCGAGCCCGGATCAAAGAGAGGACGGTGCTCTGTCTCCGACACGTGAAGCATTTCAAAAATATATTTATATATTTAATATCTGAATCATTAATTGCATTTTAGTGTAAATTATATATTATAAATATAAATTTATATAATTTTTAAATAATTAAATTTGGTAAAATATTTATTTTCGAATAGATATTAGTTCCTTGAATATTGTATTTATTCTATTTTTTATAACTATATTTTTGTGTTGAATATAATACATAAATTATAATTAACATTATAAATATCGGTATATATGAATTTAATGGTATAAATTTCATTCTAGGATGCTAAGTTAAAACAGAATACATATATTCAATAAAATTTTAAATTTTAACAAGAAAATCATGACTAATAAAAGGTTCAGATGTTTAATCGGACGTGACAAAAAGTCAATTCTAAAATATGCTTCTATCCAGGAGAGAGAAAACGATGCTCTTCACAAAATAAGGTTAAGGAAGAGGAAGCGGTGCATCGGGACAAAGGTGGGCCCATGCCCATCTGCTTTTCTGGTCTGGTCGGAACTCAGAGGACCGAATCAGCCGCAGCTTTTCGCCCACCTCGCCTGCATGAATACTTTTTACAATTGCATGGAATTAGGACCTCTAATATTCTAGTTCTCATTTTGGGCATATTTTGACCAACCTTGCTTGATTAATATTAAAAATAATTTTAAACGAATGGTTGGATTGGGGGGATATTGGACCAACGAAGGTTGTGTACATTATTTACTTTTTAACCTTTTAATTTTGTCCATTATTTTTAGTAAAAAAAAAAATCTACTGAAATTGTTTAGTATCTTGCCTATTACCAACATGAACATGATTACATAAATATTAAGTATATCATAAGCTTCGTGGCTTCCACATTCCTAGTCTTGCATTTTTTTTTAATTAAGATGCCTCACTGAAAAACAGCTTCACACCCTCAATTAGGTGGAAGTTGAAAAAACTACACCCAAATTTCATTATTAACATAAGAAAAGTCATATCATAAATGAGCATAAATACAATTATAATCACATCGACTACAAAAGCCGCCAAGTACTAAACTATATTTTAGTCTTTAAAACATGGAGGAAATTCATAGGCTCAAAATTTAAACTACATCTCTTTTTATCTCCTTGAGCACATTATCCGGGCCAGATAAAATGGAAATGTGATCTTGAGCATCTGGGTGCTCTTAACTTCATTGCACTTACGTGCAAATACCTATTTTTTATATTTTTTCATTTTTATAAAATTATTAATTTAAATTATGATATACCAATTTTAGATATTTGTAGATTTTTTGAATTTTTTAAAATCAATTTATCTACATATCTCCAAAAATAGTAAAAATTAATAGACATATTGAATACATTTAAATTAATAATTTTATAAAAAAATATTAAAAAATAAGTTAAGTGCACCTGTGTGCACCGAACCTAAGTACACCCAGTGCATTTAAGCATATCCGTATGAAATTATACTACTTCTTAGTTCTCGGTAGTAAATTAGTGAGTACTAATGAGTTACTTTCAATATCAATCATCTTATATTGCATCTTAAACACCCATTTAATTCCCATTAGCTTTTCATTTGTTTCTATTGAAAGTGAATTCAATACTCCCGTCTCCATCACTAGCTGCTGCAAGTTTCTCATCTGAGTTTAGAATGACCGCTCTATATCCTTACAATATGTGTTTTTTAAAATAATTTGTTGGTGTTGGGCTGAAAATGCTTCATTTAAGTTAGATTTATAAGTTCACTTCATTACCATTAAAGATAAAAATAATAGACCAACAGTTTTAATTTTAATTTTTACATTAGATAAATTTTCATGGGCCTGAGTTTTTAAAATTGGTAAAATTTAAAAACTTCATTATAAGAGTGTCTCATACAATGCATTAGAAAAGGAGTTCAATCCTATGCACCTGATGCACTAAAGCTTAATGCGCTCAGGTGTGCTTCACTTATTTTTTATTTTTTTAAAATTTTTTCATGAAACTATTAATATAAGTGTACGAAAAAAAAAGAAAAAAAAGAAGCACTTTAAATGGGATTTTTGAGATGAGCTAAATGAGGTGTTTACTTAGCCCGGGCTAACAAGTCATTCCTCTTTAACATAGAGGAGTAATCCTATTAACTCGGGCTAAGTAAATGCCCCATTTAGCCTACCTTAAAAAATTTATTTACAACAAATTTTTTTACTTTTTCTTCGTACACTTGTTTATTTAAGTATATTTAACATATAAACTAAGTTTTACCATTTTTTAATATATTTATCTATTTTTTGAGATTTTTAAACATCTACGTGTATATGTGTATTTAAAATACCCTTATTTTTAAAAATCTAAAAAAATATATACACATATCAAAAAATGGTAAAACTTGATTTATATATTAAATACACTTAGATAAACAAATATACGGAAAAAAAAACAAAAAAATGTTGTTTTAAATAGGATTTTTGAGATGAGTTTAATGAAATATTTAGTTAGCCCGGGCTAACAGGATCATTCCTCTTTAACATGTGTATCAATTTTTACAATTTTTAGAGATTTTTAGATATTTTTAAAAAATTTAACCATTTTGGATATTTTTAGATTTTTTGGGATTTTTAAAAATCGAAAAAATCTAAAAATCTCCAAAATTGGTTAAAAAAATTAATACACATATTAAATACACTTATATTAACAACTACATAAAAAATTTCAAAAAAATAAATGTATGCACCTGGGTACATTGAGCCCCCAAGTGCATACAACCCATTAGAAAGGCATTATAATAAACAATTATATTGCTCAATTGCTTATTTGTGCTAGTAAGATCGGTTTCAATTGAAAAGTAAAAATCAAGTGATTTAAAATATAAATAAAGATAGAAAAACTTAGAAATACTAGAATCATATAATCATTTCTTGGTAGGACATAAACTATCACTGGTTGGCAAAATAATTAATTTTTAAATTTAAAAGTTATTTTTAATTTAAGCTTTTAATATATCCATCTACATATATCTATCATATCAAAATTACATGTATTGAAAACTTATAACGGCAATAAATTTATGCTTTTGGTTTTTTAGTATTTTATTTTTTAATTCTTTTGCATAAATATATGAGCACAAGTAAGATCTTTCATATATAAAATTTCATATTTTTAATTTTTAATATACGAAAAACTTGCCTAAGTACGCATATTCATGAAAAAAATCTTTAAAAAATAAATAAATATGGTAATACAAGCGTAAGTATTAAACTTTAATACTCACATTTGCAACTAACCATCATACTAATATTCGAAATTTAGAATAAATTGATTTTTTGACATGATAAAATATATAATAATGAATTTTAGATTTAAAAATTCTACTTTTAATTAGAGAAATATGTTATCAGAGATTGAATTATGATTGTACATGCACTAATTAATCATTTTTCAAATAAAAAATTAATTAAAATGAATAATCTTGGTCGGATTCTACTTCTAAGATGGCACAAGTTTTACTTTTCAATCATTTATGTATAATTATCTATATAATTAACTTATTTATTTTAACTTTATTCTTTTTATTCCTGATTATTACATTTGTCATATTACATCATTTTCTTTAATTTAAAAATTTTATACCATGAACTTTCACTTAAAAATTTTATCATTTTTCAGACGCGCGAATTAGCAAATGAGTAAGATGAATACTTAAAAATATATATTTCTAATGGACCCCACCTGCTGAAAGAGTACCTACGCCTTGTACGGGAGTGAAAAGGAAATGGGAAGAGAGTGATGACCTGGAGTCCACCCGCTTAATAATGATAAAAAGCTTTTTTTATTTCTATTATTTATTTATTTTTCGCGGACGAAAAAAAAACCGTCTCACCGTTGGGCTCCACTCCGGCCCAAGGCAAGTGCTCCGTCGGTTCTTGTTAGTGCAATCTCGGTCTTCTACATCATCTCCACCGTCCACGTGGCATCTAATGAGCAGGACCCTGGTACATCCGCCGTGCGCTTGATCGTGACCATCCATGTCCACCGAAATGAAGCTTGACGATGTACATCGGTTTTCATTTGTCCGGAGAATCGGAATTCGGTCTCTAATCAACCGCTATCTTTGGACGGCTCAGATCTCAAGATGCTGACCTCATGTGGCCCACCGAGGTCGTCAGAAGGGAGAGCCTACTCATCATGGCGCTGCGTGTGGCGTGCTCACGTTTTGCTTGTGGAATTCAAACAGACCGTTATTAATTAATTAATTAAAATAGGCAAAAAGAACGGTGAGTGGTGGAGTAATAAAACGGTTTCTAGAAAAACTTTCTTGAGATACAATTACTATCAAAGGCAAAGCCACGCTATACACATTATCTTCACATCATATCTTTACCGACCATTTGCCACGTCACACCCCACAATCAACTATTAGAAGGGCTGCAACCGTTTAGTAAAAAGACCGGAGATTATACTCTAGAATATAACGGTACCAACCAGACATCCTACAAAGTTGTTTGGTAATCTATGTGCCAAACATGGCATAGAAAAGTATGTGAGCACTAATTTCTAAGTCCATTAATTCATCAATCAATAACTATATTTTTTACTTATTTCATATCAATAGCCAATCATTTCTCTTTTCTACTACACTCCAACTATCATATCTATTATATCCTTACTTTTATTATTTCATATCAATCACACAATTCACACAATATTTCATTTTTCACTTCTCACCCATCCCACATTTTCCACGATTTTTACATTACCAAACAAACCTCAAGTATGATCCAATCCATGGCCACATTCTTGCATTGGTATGTGTAAATTCAAGTTTCAAATCTTCGAGGAAAACTTTGTCTTCTATTTTAAGAGCGTCACTTCTTGGAAGTAAGGGTGTATTCCAAACCAATAACCCATAAAAGATTTTTAGATCGAATCCGTATCTAGAATACGAATGTAATGATGCATTTTTTTTGTTAGGAATGAGTAAAATTGTATTGGAAATGGATAAAGTTGCATTGGAAATTGAAAAAGCTGCCTTGAGAATTGAAAAGCTATCTTGGGAACAGCGATACAAATTCAAGCCAAGAATCTTGTATATTTTGGAACACGCCCATGTTCTTGAAAATTTATTGTGTAAAATTAGAAAAAATATACTTTGGGATTATTGAGTTGTAAATATAAGATTCTAAAATGGAACCATAAAAACCTATCATTCAATTTAGTCAAACAACAAGCAATCCATGTGGCATAAGAAAAACCTTTTAAATTGAAGGAAAAACTATGGAAAAAAAAGAAATATACTACGAAAAAACATAGATGTAATCATAACCAAAAATTTATACTTAAATCCTAGAAAATAAATAATAAAATAACTCACAAATATCCAAATGAAATTAACTTTATCAAATGAAAAATATTGCCTAAAAATCCCCAAATGATAATCAAAGTTGATTTCCTCTATTTTTCGTCATCATCTTCTTTTTTTCTTTTTTTGTAAAAAATATCAATCAAAACTCTTTAAATCAAGAAACTTAATTCACTTACTTGACATTATTGAAAAAAAAGAATCCAAAAGTCAAATGCCTCTTTCAATTTTGTGGCTGCAAGCATCAAAGAGGAAAGGGGAAAAAAATTCTACTATCTTGGATGAACCAACAAAGATGGTGTTTAGAGAGACTAAGAGCCAGAGAGTGCATTTTCATGCATTTTTTTCTTTTAGTTTTTGTGGTTGCTTTTAAAATGTTTTGATTCAAAATAATATGAACACCATCTCCAGCTAAGTTTAAATCAAACTCAAGAACTCTCCATAGTCTCATATCATATCCCATAAAAAATTCTCATTCTAAGTTTCCAAAATACAAAACTAGAACAATCAAAGTATGGTAAACATGCAATGAAATATTATCCAACAAAAGAATTTAGATGAAGAAAAAAGAATCAATTACAAGCATTGCCACAATATAAAATCTAAATCATAAAGACAAAGCAAGTATAATGATCCGATCACGTTTAATCTGCTTCACTCTTCAATACAGGGCTTATATTTCACTTTTCAATTTCAATCGCACAAGTTACAGTAATATAGTTAAAAGAATTGTCTTCTAAATCAATACCAAGGTAATCCAAAATCAAACTAAACCAATTCAACACATCTACATGAAAAATATCACTTGGATGAAGTTCAAGCTCCTAGCTTTCCTGCAGTAACTCCCTCAAGATCTCCTCTTTGATCTTAAGATTTTTTTTCAAGTTTTCTCCATGTAAAAAATATGCTTATCGCTTTAGCCTTGAGCTCCTTTTTATGATCACGAGTCACTCTTGAAAAATAGCTTAAAAGATAGCACCAATAGTTGGATTAAAAAAAATTAAACTTATTTGCAAGTTTTTCATACTGTTAAAAAAAGTTAATGTTTTTTCTCAAAATAATCAACCTTTTAGCAAAAAAATATGTTAAAAAAGTATGACTAAATTATCGGTTGACCTTTTGTCCCAAATAGTTAACTTTTCTTATAGAAATGCTGAACATTTGTCCTGTTTTTCTAAAAATAAAATTTTCTCCTATCCTTTAATACTACCGCATGCATGATAACTTATATTTTTTTTCTAATCAACCATAAAGTCTATGACATAATTAACATCCAATTAACATTAATAGCTCAAGCACGTATGCTTGTCGACATATAAACTTGTCCAGTTAAGATGACATCAATTTGAATTAAGATTAAATTAGCGGTTTCTCATGATTAAAATCACTAAAAAAGTAACCACACAAACTCACGAAATAGTTGTGCACACATGTGCTAGAATAACATAACGATCTCCTCCTCTCGATATGTGAAGTGCATCAAAAAGCCAATGCTTATTTAACATTCATATTAACCAAGTCTCTATAAAGGTCTTGTTTCTCTTTGGAAACTATTTTGGTCATCATGTCTATAGGATTTCAATGTGCATCTTGACATCTCCTTATTCTTAATAACATCCCATATCCAAAAGGATCCCACATCAACATGCTCCATAAGAATATGCTCCTTTCCTTCTTAAGTTTATCGTTCTCTATCTATCATAATATATAATATATAATTTTGTTAGCCCAACTCCTAAAGAAATCTCTTTATCCACGATAGATCCTTTTTAATTCTATAATTGTAATATACTTTCCTTCTATTATAAAGAGCAGCAAAGTTTTATAACATGGATTCATATATTAGGAAGGTACAACTGTAAATGAGTATGATATAAAAATCATGATTTACTTTCTTGCTCTACATTTGGACACTTTTTGATAAATCCAATTTGAAGTGATTGGCTACTAGTGTAGAAATGAATTTAGCATATATCATATCATATCGAACTTGCCAAGTACTCGTGCAATATACTTCTCTTATGAATTATGATACTCACAACTTTTTATCTTTTCTATCACAAAATATAGCCATGCCCAAAATTTGGTTTACTCATCTTAAATCCTTCGTCTTAAATGACTTCAATAACTCTTGCTTCAACCAATTAATTCTACCTTCATGTTTTTTTCACAATTAACATGTGACCTACATAAAGCAAAAGGATCTTAAAATCACTTTTTAAAAAGCTTTAATGCATTTAAAAAATTTAAAACATAAATTTGCGTATATTATTTTCTATAGTCATGAATTCTCATAAAGGAATCAAACTTCTTGTATCATTTCGTTGATGCTTACTTTAAGGTCATATGGACTTTCTTCAACTTGTGGGTGTGTGATGGAAAAGTTTTTAAAATGAGAGAGTGATATCATATAATGATGACGAGTAAAAAAATAAAGTTAAAATAGATAGAGTAGAGTTATGAGAAATGATTAAAAAGTAGAATAACTGTATAAAATGCTATGAATAAATAATTTAAAAATAAGATAGTTGTTGAAAAAAAAGTTTTAATAAATGTCAAACACACTCTAAATGCTCTTTATCTTTCATTTTGATACCTTCTAGCTCCTCATCTAAATTTTTTCATTTAAATCCTCATAAAGGAATGAAGTCTTAACGTCAAATTACTCAATTTCAAGGTCTTGACTTGCAACTAAACCTAAAGTAGTTTGAATGAAAGACATCTTCACAATTAGAACAAAGATCATTAAAGTATGTCTTTCTTCTGACTGTAACCCTTTTACTATAATTGAGCTTTATATTTAATATTTCTATTGTCATCATTTTTCTTATTGAGCACCCACTTATTCTATAGTGTCTTTCTTTTTTTTTGAGAGTTCAACTAGCTCATAAGTATTGTTTTTCTGCAAATAGAATATTTTTTTGCATTGCTTGCTACCATTTTATCCTCAATGCATTCTGATTCTGGTTGCTTACTACCATTTTTCTCTTCTTTCACGATCATTTACCTACTCAATGCATTTTGATTCTCTTGCATTTGATAGTAAAAGTTACTATGTAATATCATGTAAAAAGTTAGTGTTCTCTAGTAGAATTTCTTTACTAGGGCTCCACATGCTTTTTTGCATGTTCTTCTTCTCGAATCAATTGCTCCTCATACTTAACACTGTCATTTAAGATATTAGTATCATCAATCATCTCCCCACAACATGTCATATAGGAATAGGAATCAAACCAGGCAGCAAGCATGAATCTTCAAATTGCTCTTTTGCTTGTTTCAATTCATCTATAATTTGATCTTCACGAAATATCATATTTCATCTCATCTATATTATTCTCTTCGATCGTAATGCCTGTAACCAAACTCCTTATCTCCATAACCTAAGAATATGCATAAAATTATTTTATCATCAAAATTGCATCATATCTCTCTATGTACCTGTACAAATATTTTGAATCTAAATATCCAAAAATGAAAATAAGACGCATCTTTAACAATCTAAATTCTCTCAAGAACATCCCATTCAAAGACAATGAAAGATATTTGTTAATCAAGTAGCATGTAGGATGCAAAGCCTCTGCTAAATAACTTGGATAACTTTATAGACCAAAGCATGTTCTTAATCCTTTCGTGATAGTCCTATTCATCCTTTTTACTACATCATATTCTATTGAGGGTTCATTTCAAGCTATCTTTTAATATTTGATCTCGTTCTATTCAACATGTTCTACTCTTTGTCAAACATGTTTATTGATTTGGCCCTATCATTTTCAATAGACGAACAAAGGTCATTAAAATATAAAAATATCTTCCACATTAGCTTTCCAAATCACCCTATTTGTTTCATTCAAGATAATTGTTCTTCTTAAAGTGTTGAAATTCATTGTTATACTCACACATAACAACTTTTAATTATGCCCTAATATCACTATTGATTCAAGAGGCTAAAAATCAATATCTAATATGCGTGGATACAACAATAATCATAAGATCCCCTATCAAATACAATTCAAAATGAATAATAAGCAACATAAAAATAATGATATAAGGATTTACGTGAAAAATTTTTAGGAAGAAGAAAAAAAATCACATGACAAGAAGAGAAAATTTTACGATATATGAATACAATCACAATCCTAAATTTATACTCAAATCCTAGAAATTAAAAAATAAATTAAATCACAAATATTCAAATCAAAACAAACTCAATTAAATTAAAAATATCACTTGAAAAGCCTAAGTGATAAGTCAAATTGATTCTCCCTTTCTTCCTCCCCTTATCTTTTCTTCTTCTTTTTTTCCCTAAGAAAACTCATCAACCAAAAGCCTTCATTTCAAGAAGCCCTTTTTACTAAAATTTGATTACCATACTAGAAAATGAGGATGGAGAGAAGGCTGAAACTCAACAAGAAAAAAATGTTGCATTCTTACTTTGCAAAGTTATTTACTTCAGAAAATCCAGTGGGAATTTGTGAGAAAAATCAAAGGAAAAGCAACTTAAAAAGACAAGTAGTTTCTCACTCGACAAGGTATTAAACAGGAATTATGGAATGCTTTGAAGATGATGAACCTAATTAAAGCATCAGGACAAGATAGCATGTCTACTGGTTTCTTTAAAAAAAAAACTGGCATGTTGTGGAAGATGATATTTTCAGAGCTTATAAGGATTGGACGGAAACTGAATTAGTGGAGGAACAGATCAAAACAATCAAACCACCATTGTTTTGATCCTGAAAAGAAGAGCGCTATAATGGTTCCGACTTCAGGCCAATCAGTCTCTGTAATGTCATTTACAAAATTCTTTCAAAGATTTTAGCAAGCAGGTTGAAGCAACATGTCCATAAAATTATATCAGAGTAGCAAAGTGCATTCATCCCTAGTAGACTTATCACCGACAATGCGTTGATTGCATGCAAAGTCATTCACTCATTAAGAAGAAGGAAAAAAGTGAAAGATGAAGTAATGGTAGTCAAGCTAGACATGGCTAAGCCGTATGATCAAGTAGAATGGAAATTTGTGATGTCAGTGATGAAATGAATGAGATTTGACAGAAAGTGGACTGGATGGATGAAAAGTTGCATGGCCTCAGCATCAAATAATATCTTGATAAACGGAGCCCTAACAGATACTATTATTCCAAGCAGAGGATTGAGACAAGGTGACTCTTTATCTCCTTATTTATTCTTTTTTTGTGTTGAAGGTCTATCAACTTTGATAAACCATTCTCGTGAGGAAGGCAGACTCAAAGGCATAAAAATCTATAGAAGGGGCCCTAGTTGACTCACCCCTTCTTTGTGGATGATTTGCTTATATTTCTTACTGTTGAAAATGATGGAATTTTGCACCTTCTACAGATTCTAAAAGCATATGGAAGAGCTTCTGGTTAGCATGTAAATGTGGAAAAGACAGCAACGTATTTTAGTGGAAACTTCAGCAATGTTAACAAAAGGGTTATGGAATACAATCTCAACTCTGCAGGAAATCAAGTGATGATCTACCTGGGCCTCCTGGTGTGAGTTGGAAGAAATAAAACAAAAACTTTCCAGAGTGTGAAAGACAAACTTTGGAAAAAAGTGCAAGGTTGGTGGGGTGTGAAGAATGGAAGAAGGAAGATTAGTTGGGTATCCTGGAAAAGAATGTGCTTACCAAGAGAGTGGTGGATTGGAATTTTGTGACCTATATACCTTCAACCATGCATTGGTGGCAAAACAAGTGTGGAGAATGCTAACAAAAACAAACTCCTTATGCCACAAGATCTTTAAGGCAAAATACTTACCCACAGGTGACTTTTGGAATGCTACCGAAAGTTTTGGCTCCTCTTATGTATGGCAAAGTATTCATGAAGCTTTGCAGCTACTTAAGATGGAATGCTAATGGAGAATTGGAAACAGTAAAAAAATAAATTTCTTCACTGACAACTGGACCCCTGAACCGTTACAAATTGCGAGACCTCTTCCAAGACAGATCAAGGATGATATGAAGCTGACACAATTCTTTGGTCAGAATCGTGGAGAATGGAAGGAAGACCTAATTAAATGCGTTGTGGGTGAAAATGGTTGGAACCAAATTAGAAATATACAATTGGTATCAATCGAAGAGGAAGATTTAATCTTCTAGAGACATGAAACACATGGGAGATTTTCAATTAGGTCTGCCTATCACCAATTTTATCAAAACAAGTGGATCGATGATCATCAAGGACAATCAGCTTGCACTAAAATTGTGATGGAGGTCCTCAAGGCCATATGGAAATGCAAAATTTTTATAAAAAATTCAGATTTTTAGTTGGAGATTGGTGACAAAATCTCTTCCTTTAGGTGCCAATTTGTGGAAGAGAGGCATTCATGGGAACCATCATTGTCTTTTATGCAATAAGCAAGAGGAGACGGAAGACAGCCTGTACATTTTTTAGAATTGCAGCTAAATTAGTGAATGTCGTGACAATCATCTATTTGAGGAGGTAAATGGTAGACAACTATGCAATTTGTTGGATATCCTCCATCCATTGGCGTGCAACAGAGATAAGTATCCATTTACAATTTTCTTAACTATGTGTTGGAAAATTTCGCATCATAAAAATGCTTTTTTGGCTGGTGGAAAGCGATTTACAACAAAAAAACATTTTGGAATGGTGCATGAATTTCATTCTTTTCTATCATTCATCTCTCTTATCTCTTCATGGTCCTTTACTGATTCTTGATAGCCTGGCTAAATGGACCAACCCTGAAGTTGGCTATGTAAAATTGAATGTGGATGCGGGAATTTTAGCAAGCTTTAACAAGATGGGTTTTGGGGCTATCCTTCAAAATGATGTTGGGGAATTCTTAGATGCAAAATGTTGGTCTCTTCAAGTATCCGCTCCAACGGATTGGATGGAAGCGTAAACATTACTGTTGGGCATAAGGTGGCTAATAGAAAATGACGTGAAGAAGGTTGTTTGTGAATCTGATTCACTGATGATTATTAATTGGCTTTCAAGTGAGGAACAAATCAGATCAAATGTTTGGTTATTAATTGATGAGATTAAAATGCTATGGTCAAATTTCGAGCTAACACTCTTCTTGCATATTTTTAGAACTAGGAACTGCTGTACTCATCAATTATTAGCTAAATGGATTTTGGTGCAGGGTAGCAATGAATTTAGCTGGCCTAATGAGCCCCTTGACTTTATAAATGATGCATATGCTAATGACTTTTCTTTTGTTTAGCCAAGAGAGGTTCCCTCTTAAATATCTATGGGCTATTTGTTGAGATATTTGGGACCGTGAACTTTTCTCTTTATCTTGTAATCTCTCTTACCATTGAAAAAAAAAAGATGCCCTTTTGACTTGCTTGATGTGATTGTAGAGGAGAATTCAAAAAAGTAAGAACTCCTTTCAATTTTTCTGTTAAATGAATGAACAAAGAGTGTAACAGAAAGACCAAGAGCTAGACCGGACATTCACTTGCAATTTTTTCTTTTATTTGAGCGGGGCCGCACTTATAAAATGAATGTGGCCCTCACGTTTACGCCCTTTCTGCTTATTTTTATAAATCCTGAACACAAGAAACTTATTAAATGGTAGATAGAGTTCGGGTTCCAAGAAATCCAAATCGAAAGAATCTAATTCCGATATTCTTACATATATTTTAAGACAAAAATATTATATAAATAAGGCCTAAATAATATTCATTCACAATTATATATTTTTATTTTTATTTATGTTTATTTATATTTATATTTATATTTAAATAGATGTTCGTCCTGTTGAAATTATATTATTTATATTTATGTTTATATTATGTACCTTTACATCTGTTAATTTTCTCCTCTATCTTTTGTAATTAGTTAAACTATATATTAGTATTTTCGTTCGTATGACTTGTTAAATTATATCTAGCCAAAAATCAATTTATAGAAATAAAGCTGGAGTTTAATTTTTTTTTAAAAAAGTTAAAGTTAGGGATGGGAAAACTCGAGTTTTATCATGTCGGGTTGCACCCCGTAAAAAGTATATTACATTTCAATTAAAAATTTTAATTAAGTGAAAATAATCATTGATTTATGCATTTATATAAATGTCGCCCATTTATTTACTTTTTTTAATAATCATCGTAATTTCTAAACTCTTGCAATGATTACAGCTAAATTATGACGTTAAATTTATATGTTATTTCCTTTTTTATGGGAATATGTTATTTCAATTTTGAATGATTGTATTTGTTTGGCGTTTTGTTGTTTCATGATTCGGAGGGTTAGCATACGGAATAATATCATAAATGCTGCGGAAGTATGAGTGAAGACCCGTTGCCTACTGCTAGCCACAAAAGTTCAGCATACGGTCTCTTTTATTTTGCAACCCAACATATTATATCTTTAAATTTAAATATTTTACTTCTATTATGAACATATGATTTTATTTGAATCATATTATTAAAAAAGAGCCGCTGGCGTCTTGCTTTTAGCCGCGTATTAACTACATGATTTCGATCCGAGGTGGAGAGAATTTCATTACTCATTTTCAGGGGTGGCATCACTTGTAGATTTATTATTTGATTTACATTTGTTGAATAAAATTGGATAAAATTTGTTAAGATAACAAAAAATATAAATTTGTTAAGGGTATGATTGATAAACTTAAAAAATTTTCAAATAAAAATTTCTTCATTATCTACAACTACTTTATTTTTAAATTTTTTTGATATTTTTTTATATAACAATTCTACCTTTTAATTATTTTTATATAATTATTTCTGTAACAAATTTATATATTTTAACTTTATTTTTTTTTACTTTTATCGTTATCTCTTTCTTATTATATTATTTTTTTAATTCAAAAATTTTTATTTTTCAGACAAAAGTTTTATCTCTTTTCAAATATATCCCAAAAATATTAACAAGCGTTCTGATGTATCCTATTAATTTATTATTTATTGATTTATTTGCAGAAAAATAATCTGAGGATGCCCGGGGGTGGTACATTCTGGGGCAAGGTTGAATTGGCAGACGTGCCCTTAAGTGGGTGTACTGTAACATCGCACCATTTCATCGGGCATTGAGGCTTAACTTGAGTGGGAGCTTTTTATGGTGGGCCAAGATGCTCCTGTCGATCGGTCGAGTACGGAAAGGCGTTGGGAGTTGCTGCTCTGGTGACATATTTCACTCGATATTCAGCCACTGGACCCGTCCGTAGATCGCCGTCTGCTGAAAATTCCATTGCCGCTATAATGCCATGCCCTCCAGCAAAGGTCATTGAATAACCAGGCTCGCCAGTCCGTGCTGCTGCTTATTGATCAGCCAATCAAGCTAAGCGTGTATAATTAATGGCGTGTTTATTTCTTTCATCTAGTTTAGTTTTACTAATAATAAATACCAAGATAGTTAAATTGCGTGGAATCACAAGGGGCAGCCCAACCGTACAGGAAAATGGAAAGGGAATTTTTTTGTGTGGTAAATTTCGGTTAAAATGCTTTGTTTAAGCTTTAGATAACTCGGGCACATGGGTGTACTTATTATCTTTTAGTGCTAATGTATTTAATTCACGTATCAAATTTTAAATAGTGTATATATTTTCTCTAAAATTTAAAATTTGTCCAAATTTTGTAAAACTGATGTGACTAAATAGTCTTAGCTAAAAGTAGGAATTGCAGCGAGTCGACTCGTAACCCAACTGGACTTGGTATAAAGACGGTTAAAAATTTTAATCCGAATTCAAAAATATGTTTAAGTGAGTCAAGCGTGTCTTGATCCGGAGAATCCTAATGTGCCCCACATTTATTTATTAAAAATTATAAGTCTATGTTTAAGTTTTATTATTATTTTCTTTTAAAATTCTCACATATTTTATAATAAGAGATGATCCCATGTGGCTGCCTCATGACGCGTTTGGCAATGGGACCTATTTTTTATTTATTTTTTATTTTTTATAAATACATAGAGTTAGGGATATTTAATCTAAAAACTAAGTTTTATCATTTTTCGATGCTTTCAAGGGTTTTTAAAATTTTTAAACATAGCGGCATTTTTCATAATTCCTGAGTTGGAAATTACGAAAAAATGCCACTATGTCTAAAAATAAAAAAAGTACTTAAAAACATTAAAAAATAGTAAAACTTGATTTTTAGATTAAATACACCTAACTCTATGTGTTTATAAAAAAAATCAAATGAATTAAAAAAAGGTCCCACAGCTAGGCTCATGGGGTAGCCATGCATCTAGCCGCACCTGATCACCGCTCTTTTATGATTAACTATATCAACAATATATGAATCAATTTATTAAAAAAAGCAATATGAGAACTAATAAGAGAAATTTGCATATATATAACTCTTACGCATAATTGTATATTAATCTATTTTGTTAATTGATTACGTACGTTTTAACATATAATTATATTTTATAAAATTATTTATTCATATAATATGATATTTTAGATAGTTTAAACATTGAAAATACTACTTAAAATTGATTTTTAATTTTAAATCATTTTATTATGATAATTTCATGCATTTGTAGATGAAGGCTCATATACAGTAGCACTAAATAAATAAGAGAACTTCCATGATAATATAAATGATGCCGAATATAATATATGGAGTTGATTTTCATCAATCATCAAGATATTAAAAATAAATGAAGTTATATAGAAATGAAGCCCTTACTTAATAATATTAAAAATTATTTTAATCAAAAGTGTGTTTGGGCCACATGTAAGATAAGGATTTTTTATCGGAGAAAGATAAGGATTTTAATGGATTTATATTCACTCTCAAACTACACTCACCAGCAGCCCACCTATATTTGTTTTTAAATCAACCTAGCATATTCTCAATTAAATTCAATATTTTAAATACATTGTATAGAATGGGTTAATTACGTAAAATGGTGCAAATGAGGCACACTTGAGCAGTGAACACGGCCTTAAAAATGGAGTTATGGTTCCAGTAATAGATACTGGGCCCTGATGATTAAGTTTTAAAAAATGTAAGTAATAATAAGAAGAAAAAATCTTCTGTCAGGCAATATAATCAAACCTTGGAAAAGCAATCTTTTCGTGGAATCAAATCCCATGAAATTGTTCCATCAAAAAAAAAAAATTCCCATGAAGTTGTACATAAAAAAAAAAAAAAAAAAAAAAAAAACAAAAACCCACGAAATTGAAATCTTGAAAACTGACATGAGCTTTGCAAGAATCATCCACATTTGCTTGTCAAAATCTTCTCCACTGAAAAAATGCCTTTTGTTTGGTGACGTTGGAATACCAAGAGGATGAGGATGCATTACAGATTAGATAAATTACTAATTTCTTTCATATTTAGGGTTCTCCGTCAATGCCTATGCAAGTTTTATCCTTTGGATGTGTTTGGCATTTTTATGTTTTTGCATGAACATGTGGGACCATGTAAGATATTTTTCATACGAAATTATATACTTTTGGTCTTTTAATATTTTTAATTTAAAATAGAAAACAACCATTTTTGATATGCCAACACGCGAAAAAAGAATTTTTCATGTTTGAAAATGTAAAAATATTTTAAAAATAAAAATGAAAAATCGTGCATCAAAAATATCTCCTCGGGTCATGGGTGCATGTAAAAAAATAATAATAAAATAATTAAAATATGTAATAAAGCTTGCGCATTTAACTAGAACCGATAATGTTAAATAATATATAAGATCATGAAGGAATTAGAATATCGAAATGTGTCGTCATGATCCTTGGAAAAAGCATTTTCGTACACTGGCATGGGTGGAGAAAATCCATTCACGAGGTGGGCAGGCAGTGAGCAATGGGCATCAAACGAGTGGGTAAAAAGCATGTGGACGACAGTATGCCATTAAAATACTCTCAGTCGTACTCCATGAAAGCTCTGCGATTGCCCTCGAGGAATATTCTTGATCACGTGTTTTATGGTTTTTGAATCCTCTAGTGCAGCTCATCCAATCAACTGATTGAATAATTTCCAAATCCCAAGTCATGAATTCAAGCCCCCACAATAAGAAATTCCCGAATGGTTTAATCTACGTTTATTTTATGATTAATTTAGGAAAATACTTCATTGGTACCCGATATCTTTAAAGAGTTCGTAGTATGGCGGCCTGCCTTGGATGTACAGGTATATCAACCCCAGCTTTGAACCTTACATATCTTTACCTTAGGGTGTGTTTGTGAATGGATAAAACTTTTGATGAAAAGTTGTAGAGAGTAGAAGGTGTCAAATGATGTGATATGATAGGGATAATGATGAAGAATAAATAAGATAAAGTTGAAATAGATAGGTTAGTTGTGTTGGTAGTTGTGTTAAAATGATTGAAAAGTAGGGTATTTGTATAAAAAAAATGTGAAGAAATGATTAAAAAATAGAATTGTTGTAGAGAGTGAAAAGTTTTAGATTAAAAAGTTTTAACTTGACAACTTCTCCTTGTTACCAAACACACCCTTAATCTTCTATATACGCTCATGTTAGTCGTTTAGTCATCTAGATATTAACCATCTACAGTTACCTTATAATTAAAATAAATTTAATTTGCTTATTTTATTTTAAAATTATTTATTTTATTATGATACTGATAGGTGTAAGTGGGTCTGAGTAACCCTAATCAATGTAATAAAAATAACACTAATTTTCCAATCTAAAAGTTTGAGCATTTATGGTTTAACGACCAGTTATTCTGGTTGAGCCATCCAACTAGCGGTGTAACCGGTCCCCATTCGAATCAGCTGATGTAATCCGATTCTTACAACATGACCCTAATTTATTTAAAAGATTTTAGCCCTAATTCATTTATTACCTTATAAAATCCTCAATACCAACCCTAGTTTATTTACTATAAACGGATCATGTTTCAAGTTGCAAGTTGCTAATGGGTTAATTGACGTGATTTCTAAAGGATTAAATAATAAAAATGGAAATAAGAAACTATGTAAAATGTAATTATAGATGATCAATAAAGGCTTCTAATATTAATGAGTTATTTGAATTTAAAGGCCAATTTTCATATATATATATATATATATATTTGAAATTAGAATGTTGATTACATTGTCAATAATTATAAGTAACTTTTAAAGTAAACAATAATAAAAATGTTAACTCTTTAACTATATAGGTTCTAAGTAAGTTATACCAGTTGTTGGGATAAACGGTTTATATTATTAAGTTAATAGATTCGACGAGCTTAGAAATTTATTTATTTGAATAGTTTAAATGAGTCATATGAAAAGGTTGGCAAGTTAGAACATTTTAACTCTAGTTTATCTCAAATTAAGTTCTATCAATAGATTGACTGATCCTAACCAAGTTGTATCCATAGATACTAAAAATCATTTCAATCAATAGATTATACGTAATTATAGTAGAGGTCGAACGTATTTTTTTATTTTTTATAAACATGTAAAGATAAATGTATTTAACTTATAAATCAAGTTTTACCATTTTCGAATTTTTTATGTTTTTTATTTTTAAGCATGGTGTCATTTTTCATAAATTTGTGAATAAAAAAATACTTAAAAGCATACAAAAATGGTAAAACTTGATTTATAAGTTAAATATGCTTAGCTCTATATGTTTATAAAAAAAAATCAAAAAATATTTTTGTAAGGATCCCATGACTGGAAGCATGATATCTTCCCTCATTATAGTATACTTAAGGCTTTGTCATATCAACTAGTTGCATGCAATATTGCATGCGTCTAGCCAATCAACCTATCTTTATTTTATTTTTTTATAAAACTATTTTACAAAGTGTATTTAACTTGTATGTCTATTTTTATAATTTTTAGATATAATTTTTATTTTCAAACATTATCAGTTTAGGGGAAGTAAAATGACTTATTTTTTAAAATAAAAATATGTAGATACATCCAAAAATTGTAAACATTAATACATGAGTTAGATACACTTTGTAAGACAGTTTTATGAAAAAAATTTGAAAACATATAGGTTTGTAAGGCCGACTAGCCACATATGATGATAGGGCAATATATAATCTTATGTAAATTATCAAAAAATACTAGATATCTTGAAATCTACATTAGAATATTATAATATTTATAGAATTATTTAGCTATGGAAAAACAATATTTCAGATAGTTTAGATGTTAAATTAACAACTTTGAAATGGATATATAAATGAGATAATTTTATTATGTTAAATTTACACTTTTATTATATGAGTTTTACACATAGGGTGCGTTTGGTTGGAGGTAAAACTTTTTGATGAAAACTTTTCAGAGTAGAAGTTGTCAAGTTGATAGAAAATGATGTGATATGATAGGGGTAATAATGAGGTGTAAAGAGAATAAAGTTAAAATAGATAGGGTAGTTGTATGGGTATTTGTGTAGAAATGATTGAAAAGTAGAGTTGTTTATATAGGAAAATGTGAAAAAATAATTAAAAAATAAGTTAGTTATGGGAAGTGAAAAGTTTTTTATTGAAAAGTTTTCATTGACATGTTTCGTATGTAACCAAACACACCCATATTTGATTTGCATGAAACCTAGTTTACTAGTAAAATCAATAACTTTAAATGCAATAAGTGAATCAAATCTTGATTTAAACGACCAAGTGGTTCAGAAAAAAAAAAGAGAGAACGGCGCACTTAAATTTAAAAAGTATCACCAAAGTATTTTTCTATTTTAGTTACTCTGCTAGAATTAGAAAATTCTTTAGGGGGATTTTAGTAACACTTAAAACCTTAACAACTAAAACTTTTCAATTTAAAATTTTTTACTTTTCACAATTATTATTTTTAAAATTATTTTTTTACTTCTTTCTATACAATTACCATACTATTCAATTATTCGTACATAATAACTCATATATTAATATATCTATTTTAATTTTATTCTTTTTACTTCTATTATATCATATTATTTTCTCACATTTCAACAATTTTTACATAAAAACCTTTCATCAAAATTTTTTTTACTTCTTGAACACACCCATATCCTTTTTGCCATTATTAATAAGCAACAATTCATTTGATAGTAAGGCATGTACAGAAGTTGAGGCATGACCTTATACAATCTGTTGGACAAACGTAGCTATCCAACAAGTCGCTTTTTATATTAAAAATATTTTTAAAATCAAAACAATTTAAAATATTCTTCCATATTCATATCTTTATGATGTTAAAATTTTCTTTGACTGCGAACTATAAAGTGGGTATGAAATGGTTAACTTTTGTAAATAAATATAATATGTAAAATGTTTTTAAAATATTTAAATTTTGATGTCGTAAATGTATGCATAAGAAGAAATATTGTAAATGGTTCAAATTTATTAAAATATTAATAAAAAAGGTAACGATCTAGACCACCCCCATGAGTCTAACCGATTGTGTAATGGGATGAGGAGTTTGTATCGAAAAATAGGAAATACTGAGAGCGTGTAATAGTAATGAAAAAGGAAAAAGTGCTCGTTCCCTACCTTTGTGCACTCCCGAAAAGGTCCAAATGCACTTCTGCATGCAGAGATTGTAGGCAACCCGCACTGTTATTTGCAACCGACACTTTTTATTTTGTTGCGTACTGTATGCACAGTATTTGCAACTAACACCAAATTATTTGCTTTTTCTGTTTTCCCAAATATGTTTGCTGAGAATCGTTACTATTGCAAAGTCCAAACATAAACAAAACGCAGGAAGGGGGACAGCAGAAGGGTTCCATGTAAACCCTCCTATTTGTAATATCTCAATGCTCGATATAAAATTTACTCTATTAGTTATATTTAGCAACATTTTTTAGCTAGCAAGTAATTTTTCATCCAAACCAAATATTAGTAAATCAGAGCTATATTTGATGAAAAATATATATTCACATGTAAATCATAAAAAATATTTTTTGAAGATAAATCATGAAAAATATTTAAATCTATTTACATATGTATTATGATGTAATAATACTTTATAACATCTTTGATCAACACGGTGATGATATTTTTTATGTTAAAAATATAATTTTAAAAGATGAGTGATCCTGTTAGCCGGGCTAAGTAAATGCCCCACTTAGCCCACCTTAAAAAACTTATTTACAATAAATTTTTTTATTTTTTTTCTTCGTACGCTTGTTTATCTAGGTGTATTTAACTTATAGACCAAGTTTTACCATTTTTGAATATATTTATCTATTTTTTTGAGATTTTTAAACATCTACGTGTATATATGTATTTAAAATATCCTTATTTTTAAAAATCTAAAAAAAAAATATATACATATCCAAAAATGGTAAAACTTGATTTATATATTAAATACACTTAGATAAACAAGTGTATGAAGAAAAAAAAATTGTTTTAAATATGATTTTTGAAGCATACTAAGTGAGACATTTACTTAGTCCGGGCTAATAGAATCATTCTTTATTTTAAAATTGATATTTAGTATTAAACTATTTTGTTACATTAATTTTACACATCTTTTAGAAAAGATAGATAATTGAAAGTGTTTCTATAATAATATACATTAGATACTGCTAAATACAATAGATAAATGTATTTTGCATCAAATATCAATATATTAAAAAATGAAAAGAATTACACCCGAGTAGAGTTTCATGGAAACAAAAAGTTACGTGCAGAGTCATTAACAGCGAGGGGGTGGGACACTTGAACAGGCATGCAACATTTGTTTGTTCTGCTGATGTAGATGCCTGGATTACATTCGAGCTACATCAGGGAGTTGATATGATAAGGATACATATAAATCGGGTTAGGATCCAATGCCACCCATGTATCCACGCACTCCTTTAAATTTTTTTTATTTGAAAGTTGTTTTTAAGAGCTAAACCGTTCATAACATTCATCCATATATAGTTGTTAATAATACCAAAAATTCGCATCTGCTAAAAACAGTTTTATATTATATATTTACTTTTAAATTTTAATAGTTGTATATTGACTCTCAAAAGCAATCAAAATTTTGAAGCATGTAGATTTTCAGTGGAAGTGATTTCTGGCATTATAAACAAATACTTGTTAATAAAAATAACAAATGGTTTAGATTTTTAAAAAGTTTTTAAAAAAATTAAAAAAACCAAAAGGGGTTCATGGAGGTCGCATTAGATCAGAACCCATGCAAATCAAGATTCATGGCCCGAATTAATGGTGTTTTGATGCAACCCAAACGAGTGGCGGCGGTGGCCCACGTTGCATGAGGTTGTTGATAGATCCAATCACATAGCTGGCTTTTGGACTGAAAACCATGAAACGATGTATGAAAGCGAAGAACTAGGAAATGGAGATTAGTCCAGAGCACCTTAATAATACAAGGAATATCCAGGAAGGTTCAAGAGAGATTAAGAGACAACCACTACAATACAAGAAAAGAAACGAGTTTAACCTTCTATGAATTTTTTTTACCAATCATCAAAATGATAAAAACGAATGGGTTACAAGAAACTGCTTCAGTGATAATGTAAAATTCAATCCAATCATTAAGGTCGGTATCATAATACTTTACCATGATATGAGACATTTTTCTTATTGACCTTGCATATGAGTTTTTAAGTTTTAAACTAATTAATGTAGAATTCAATTTACTTAGACGAATTTCTATATAAAATTCTTATTTTGTACGGAACAAGCACTTTAAAAGCCTAAAATATTTAATTAATAGAAGGTCGGTTACTTTACCTATCAAAAAATTTTAATAAATTGATATTCGCTGAACCTTAGAGGCTTTGCCCGATAGATAATGATAAAAATCGTGGCTAATATTATTGGATTTCCCATTATGGATATTTTGAATCTCTCAACTAGTATTTTAAATGAACTTGATTCAATGCACCTTGCTGCAAAACCTTATTTTTTAATATTTTTTTGAAAATTTTCACATAAATGTTAATCCAGGTGTATTTAACAGGTGTATCAATTTTTACCATTTTTGAAGATTTTTATTTTTTTAATTATTTGAAATTCAGTAGCATTTTTAGTAATTTAAAATTACTAAAATACTGCCGATTTTTAAAAATTCAAAAATCTGTGAAAATGGTAAGAATTGATATATATTAAATACATTTAAATTAACAGTTTCATGAAAAAATTTTCAAAAAAATATTAAAAAATGCGTTTTGCAGCTAGGTGCATTGTACATTGAAATTTCAATGCACCCTACTGCATTGAATCAGTGCCCATTTTAAATATGATATTCGTCGAACTTAATCTTTACTTTTTCATCCAAAAGTTTATATTTTTTCTTTCTTTTGTTTTTTGATATGTATCTTTTTCTTTCTTTGTTTTTAAGAAATGCAACGAACCACGGAATCAATCACCCATAATTTTTTTAAAATTTTGATTAAGGGGTTAGAGAGAGTCCCACCCACAGGTGCAAAAACGGTTCGAATAGGAATGAATCGACCCCGAAAATCTGAAAGTAAAATTTTTCCGCTTTTTTGAATTTTTGTTTTGTCTACATCTGCGCTTGGTTCATCACCCAAAATAACATAAGTAATAAACTCGAATATTTTAACCAAAATAACTAAAAAGTAACCTAAATTAATATTTTATTATTGAGTTTTTCTTAAATATGCTCACTATATCTAACCTTAATTTAAAACAAAAACGTTAATAAACATTGTTGGTCTATATGTGAATATGGCCATCAAATTTAAGATTGGATTGAAAAATTTTAATGTCATAATTCACTATTATCTTAATTGCACCAGAGCTCTTAATCTATAGAACTCTAATTTGATTTCTTGTCCATTTCATTTATTTGTTATTATTTTATGTTAAAGGTATTTTCGGCATTGCAACAACACTGATGGCATCGTGGTAAGTGGTACTGCGCTGCCCCAAGAAGTAGGACAGCGCAGTTGGAATGACAGTGGCTGCATTGCGTTAGTTTTACAATTTATTACCTATGTTATGAGGTTTTATAATTTCTCCTTTGTTGTAGGAGTTTGCGATTTCTCCTCTTGTGGTGGAGTTTTAGAAAAAATTTCCCTCAATGGTGTGTGAGGGTATGTGCTCCATTGTAACATCAACATCTAAATAATTGTTGTCATCTTAGCTAATGGACTGTAACAAAATAGACGTTTTTGTGATTTTTATGGATATTCATATATTATATTATCTCAACTAATATTCCATTCAGACTCCTGAAACATTCTTACAATTTACTACAATTTACTAGCAATATTCTACACACATTCTTACATTTTTTCTCTTAAGTCAATTGGTGGACGCTTCCACAGAAAAGAAGTAATGCCACCACTCACTTACTAAGTGCTGCTGCTGAAATCCAAGTAAAAATGTGGTGGGCGTGATTCAAACCGAAGTCTCTCACATGTGGAGAAAACTTTGTCCCACGACGATGCACATTTTTGTGATTAAATACAAACAAAATAATTATATTAGGATTTTTGAGTAGTGAATATATTTAGAAAAAAACCATTTGTTGTTTTTTAAACTTAAAATTTAGAAGTGAGTAAGAAGCTCAGGAACCGACCAAATGTAAAAATGGTTTATAAAAATGGTCTAAGTGATATAATGAATGCAAGTGGTTTAAGGAATTATTAATGTGTTTTCAACCGAAATTCTCAAATTTGAAAAGTCGCGTTCAATCCCAATGGAACCGCCCCAAGTTCCCACCGGTCAAATGAAGGGCCATCGCAGTCGGCGATAAATGTCGTAGGACATGGCGTGTGGGGCCCGCTGGGTGAAGAGTCGTGATCGGCACTTGCAAAGATCGAGCCTGTGTCGGGGCCGGTTGGGAGAAGGGGATTGGGTACTATACCACGTGGCAAACAGTTAATGAGGGAGACAAGAAGGAGAAGAGTATGGTCCTCTCCTCCCTTATCTTTATTATGCCCAATCATCCCATCCTCGTTCTCACTCCTCCCCAATAAAATTACCACAAATAGTAGGAAAATGCGCAAGACCTCATTGTTATTCCTTATTCAGCGTTCTGCTATCCAGTCCATTACTAGCTTATTCAATGCACTTGTGTGAAAATTAGAGGTTTAAATAGTCATGGTCAACTCGTTAATCCGCTCGTCCGACCCGTTTATAAATGAATTTAGGTTGAGCTTTTCGAATAAACGGGTTATGATCCGTCAACCCTTTTAACTATTTAATTAAATAAATTGATTAGAGTTGAGATTTTATAACTCGTCAACCTGTTTAGTAACCCATTTAACCCGTATAACCTATTCAACCCGTTTAATTCGTTCAACGCTTAACTCATTAAAATTTTATATATATACATATAAATCACTTGGTTATTTTCTTCTCTAAGTCTTTCTTAAATCATTTAATTTTCGTTTTTCCACTGCTGCCTTAATTCTATTTTCCCGTTACTATCCTATTTTCATTTCCCCTATGCCGAAAACACTCTCTCGTCTCTCCTTGCGAGATCATCATTTATTAGAGTTTAGACTTTAAGGTTATTTACTATACAACCCGTTAACAACTCACCAACCCATTTATTAAATAGGTTAGGATTGAGATTTTTTAAATGAATTAATAAACAAATTAAAATTAAGGTGTTTTAAATGAGTTATAATTAGAATTTTGCTCCAACGAGTTATAATTAGGACTATGCTCAACCGCTTCAACTTCATCCGTTAACCTTCCGCTGAAAATTCCAAATTTCGAATGGTTATGAAGCCGCGCATCCAATATAAAACAGCTGGTAAACGGTGGTGAACAAACATAGTAGTATCTTATCGGAAAGTCCTCTTCCTTTCCCGGGCTAGGATCAGAAAGCCAGGAGCCGAACTCCATGGCTCTAAACTTGGGACTCCCTGGGATTTCCCGCCACTCTCATCCCTCCCAACAACATCTCTTCAGAAACTTCGATAAAAGCAGCAGCAGCAGCAGCAGCAGCAGCGCTCTTCTGCTTCTCCTGCTGAGCAGATGCTGCTGCTATGGGATCTCCGCATTCAAGAACATCGCTTTCTCCTCTTCCCTCTACTTCAGGCATTTCCACGCCGGGGCATCGTTGAAAGGAGCCGATCTCGCAGGCGATGGGAATCCAGTTTCTGAATTGCTTGACGATGATCTACTGCGAAGGATTGCCACGGTCGAGAACGCCGACGAGGCGTTGCAGATGATTGAGCAGGTGATTGGGATGAATGAGGGTGTAGTTGGGACGTCAGATTGCTGTTTAATCATCCAGGCTGCACTCGATGGTGGCAATACCGAGCTGGCACTCTCGGTGTTCGAGGCCATGAGGTCAAGCTTCGATCAAGGTGATTGCTTTCGTCTTTTCGTCGCTTTATACTTTTTGGGATTTCGGTGGAAGAATATTTTAAATTCGGGAGATAGGGCACTAACCGGATGCTGATCTACTGCTTTTTGAATGCATGATTACATGCCCTACTGCCTAACAATGGGTAGAGAGTACTGATGCGCCCTTAAAATTTGTACTTTGGGATTGTTGAACTCTGAAATTTTTTTCTTGCAACTTAAATGGCAAGAGATAATGCACGCCGCCTCTCTATTTTCTACCTATCGTACAATGATTTGTTATGCTACGGAGACAAATATTTTGTTAGATTTGTCTGAATTAGCTTTTGAGATTTTGTGCTATTGTCAATTTGTCATCTTCTGTTTTTCTAAGAGAGTATTATATGTGGTCAGGTGTTGAACATGAGTCGTCCATTGAGAGATGGAGGTGGGCTAGGCCAGATGCGCACACTTGTGCAACGCTTGTTCGTGGGCTTGCAGGTGCTCTGCGGGTCTCGGAAGCCATTAGGATGATCGCAAAAGTTTCCCGTATGGGAGCATCTCCTGGGGAGGAGGTAAGCTCCAATGTATCTGGCATTTAATCAGGAGTTGCAGACATCATATTTTATTTATAATCTGAACGCTTGATTTCTTTATGAAGCATTTCATTTTACTTGTAATCTGAATGCTGGTCTTTCCTTATTTTTTTTTATGAAGTGAGGAGCGTGGAGTTAGTTTTCCACTTATTATTTCCCATTGTATGTCAGAGTTGCAAGATTCTGGTCAAGTATTGGGTCTCATAGAAATCAAGTTTAGAGCATTCATCATGCATCATTGTACCAACTCTGCTAAGTTCCAAGTTGTTTGGAAGTTCACCAAGCCATGCTTCATCCAACGCTATATTATGCTGCTTTCATGATCTTTGTCAGACTATCAACAGATCTTCCACATGATGGATGATGGTCTAACCCACTCTTACATATAGTATAACTCAATGAATGCAATCCTCTTTCACGAGTCCTTACCATTGTGACATCTCTCTTTTGATCTCATAGAATATTTAGAATATTTATGAAATTACAAAGTCACAACCTTTTACCCTGCAGAAAAGGATCAGAACAAAATTAGGCAATAAATGCACTATATGATGTGATCCTGGAAAACAGATCTTAACTGGATAAATTATGAAAATTACAATCATGCCATCACTTGTCTTTTGCTTTAAAACCTGAGAACTTTCCATTGATGTTTATTTATATCATGAAAATTAAGGCATCCATTCTATCTTTTTTCCTCTTTTTTTTTTTTTTTCCCCTTCTTTCTAACTGTTGCATCTATTTTCTCACTGAGCTGCAAATTTGTACTGCTAGGCATTACTTTAGTTTGGGGCATGAATTTGTATTTATTTATTTATTGATGGTTTTGCAGGTACCATTTGGAAAGATTGTGAGATGCCCAAGTTGTATGATAGCAATTGCTGTTGCACAACCTCAACAGGGAGTTCAAGTATGCATTCTTGCGTTGGTTGACAGTACTAGTGTAGATTGTGGAATATTCAAGATTTGTTTTTCCCAATTTGCTTGATGCTAAATTATTACATCAAGCAGTTTTCATCTTTAAAATTTGTAGTTTGATTTTCAAATTAGGCCTGCTTGTCAGTATTTAACAGCATATGCATTATTCGTGCAAGTTTGAAACTAGTTTTCTGATGTTTAGCTTGGTGGATGATTTATTGAATCTCTGCACTGCTTACCATTATATTCAATACCTGCTACAAGTCCCTTGGTGATGCACTTTGATGCATTAATTCTCTATGGAGGCAAACTTATGCTTCCGTTGCTTCTAGTTCTAGAACAATTTGATGGAACATCGTAATGCTCCGCTAGAAAATTGTTGTGGGGACTGATAATGTTCACATGTCTAGCAGCAGGAATTGCTTCTACCAGTACTATTGTTTATCACTTCACACATCAACCCACATTTCCTTGATTTAAACAAGTTAGCAAGTAAAAAGAAAGGGACAAAATAACTGATCAAACCATCTAATATTTGATCAGAACTTAATTTGCATTACAATATGTTCCTTTTCATTCAAACTTTGTGCTATAGGAAATTCGTCAGACAGAGAAGTTTGCCAATGAACTGAAAAATACATTTTTTGTTGTTGATTTTTGCATCTATTTCCTTCAGATTTCATCTTGTTCAAAGTGCCGCTACCAGTATGAGCTTATCTCTGGGGATATAATCAGTATTGAATCAGAAGAAATCAGGTCAGTGCACAACACTTTTCATCTTGTTCATCATCTGTTGACTGTTGTGTGCTTGAACACTATCACTCTTTGTGGGATAAAGCAGTCTGTCACATGATTCTTAAGCCTTGGGTTTGTTCAATCTACTTTAGCAAAATCATGATTAATTCTTAAGCACACAATATGATGCTTGAAAACCCCATACATTGTAAAGCCATCAGGGAAGAGGTGATCAATAATCCTAAACTATATTTTTGTGGGTCCATTTAGTTTCTCAGAGATTGATGTTGGGTTGGAGTAATGATGAGGCCCTTGTTGTGGAAAAATCAGGTTGATCCATCCATGGTGTTAGCCTCCTCTCTGATACAAAGGATGCATTGCACATCTGATCATTGGTTAGTTTCCATGGCAATTGCAGTTATTTCTGCCAACTAGTCAATGTTGCACACTTGGGTGGTATATATCTGCACATGGAGGGGCATCAAGATTCAAGGGCTGAGAAGCCTACTATTAGTTTGTCTTCCAAAGAATCCTTTCTTTGATATATAAAAAAAAAAAAAATCAAAGGTTTATCCTTTTTCTTTCCTTTTACTCTACTATCTTTACTCATGTTGTTGATTTTTGAACATTCACTTTTTCTAAGGATCTGCTCCTACCGAACGCAGCATGGATATTTCAGCATGGGAGAAGGGTCTTAGGTTCCTTCAAGTAATGAAGCAAAGCATTCCTGCTGCCGTTCACTCTATCGTGGTATGGATTTTTGACTAATTTGTTTGCATGATTACATGTACTTTTGTGCTTTCCCAGTCACAGCTTCTAGTTATAAATTTTAAGATAATTTTCCACTATTTACGATAATGTTACAACATTTCTTGTAGCTAGTAAAACTTGCAAATTTTTCATATCAATGTCAAGTGAAATCTCCTTTCAGAACTCTAGTATTGTAATTTCTATATTTCAATATACCCAAGCCACCTTTTAGGCTGACTATCCTATGCTCATCTGTTAATAATTAGTTTTTTTTTTTTTTATGGTACCCTTCCTGTGGAAGTATGCTTCCTGTGCACCAGTATCTCATATGTTTGTGATTCTTTGTTGTAATTTTGTCAGGAGACGAGATCACATGATTTGTGATCTTGATCTTGGAAGGAGTTTCTGGAAGAGGAAAATTTACACAAGCCAATCCATTTTCTACCCTATTTACTCCAACAATTTCCTAAATCCTAATTGAGAGAAACTGAGGAACGTATAGAACAGATTAAGTCCAGCTTAAGTCCAATTCCTATGTGTTCTTGGGCATGAATGGGTGAGACAATTGATTTCTCCGACATGTTGAGGAATATGTAAATAAATTTTTTTTAAAAAAAAACAGAAAAATTCCTTGAGAGTAGTGCCAACCTGTCAACTTTGCTCAGTATTATGATCAAATATGCAGTTAGTATTCCCCCCGCATTCCATAGAGCAAGTGCAAAGAATGAATGTGCTGCAGACCATGATTAGGTTGCGCACCCAAGATAGGTTATTTTAGTTTATTTTTTAAGTTTAGCGATGTTATTTGAGATCTTAGATTCTTATTGTGGGGATTTGATGCATCCGTCAGGTTGATCCATAGATCACAAATCCATCATCTGCGTCCTTTGCCTGTGGATCATGTAGATTATTTGGAGTTTAGTCAGGAACAAGTCATTTTGGATCTAAATTTTAAAAGTCTACTGAAATATGTTTTCATAAGATTTTTTACGTAACATATTCTGAATCATCCATTGTGCTTTCTTTTTATAAGGTCCGTACCCCTAGTGGCACTGCTCGTACACACAGATTTGCGACCAAAACAGTTGAGCTTCCTGCTCAAGAAGGAGAGAGAGTAACAGTTGCTTCAGCAGCTCCATCAAGTGCTTATAGGGAGATGGGTCCTTTAAGATTTAGTCCAAAAGCTCCTGGCTTAAGCCTTGGAGAGCCGATGTGCCTGACAAATCATACAAGTGGCCAAGAATCACTATTACTGAGAGCACCTACAAGGAATGGAAACTCATCTTTGCTTAATCCTTCTGTTCTGCTCCCTCTTTTTGCTCTGCTGGCATCTGGGGATGCTGCCACTGGAATCATTGATCCCAGTCTGCCCAAATTCATTTCTGTTACTGCAGTTGCATCGCTTGCTCTAGGGACTATTGTAAACCAGTTGGTTTTGCCACAATTGAATCAGGTAGCTTGAAATTTCTTTTCCTTTTGCACTGTTTCGTAGTCAAAATATGCATTATAAACCTATGTGGTTTCTTGTTCCATAACCATTATTATGGATGTCGTCTTTAGAAACTTCTTTAGTATTCATCAGATGGTCCATTCCTGGACAGTATTTTTTACTTTGGTTCCCACTTTGTTTCAGCTTCCCCAGAGAATGGTGGATGTGGTTGCAATCAAGCAGCAACTTCTGTCTCAGTATGACTTGTTACAGAACCGTATTAAGGATTTAAGTCAAGCAGCAGAAAAAGAGGTAAATTTTTATGTAATTTACCAGGCCGAAATTCTCTCTGTTCCCTTTTGAAAATTAAGTGCACCTGATCTGGCTAATCAGCAGTATACTTTGTGAATATCTATCATTCACATCTTATAAACAAGCTTAATTGTAAGGTTTTCCTCTTTTCAAGGTCTGGATGTTGGCCCGAATGTGCCAGTTGGAGAACAAGATTGTAGCAGTTGGAGAACCTTCTTACCGGTAAATCCTAAAATCTGGAAGCTGTTTTTAACTGAATTCAGGCCTTCCTTGTGGCCTTTTTGGCTGTATAAAATGGAGAGTTCAAATGCTCCAAATGGTCTTTTTCACCTCCAAACACACACGTCTCCTAAGGGGGGTGTTTGGCTAGAATACAAAAACCACGGTTTACTATCATCAACTATGTAAAACCATGTTCCACCAAAAAAAAAAAAAAAATTGAAAAACCATGTTTGCAGGATGTGGTGGATTTTTACTTCCACCGGAGCTAGGCAAACAGGCTCTTAATAAGGAATCACCTTTACTTTTTTAGTGGTCTTATTATTTGAACCTTTTGTCTGTAGTGCTCGTAGAAGTAGAGTCAGAAGGGTGCGTGAAAGCTTAGAGAACTCCCTCATGTCAAGGATTGAACTGATTGATAGCTATGCAAAAGTAGGTTCTTAAGCTTGACTAAGTCATCAAGCATCAATATTTTGCATTTCTTTCATCTTCTGACCGTGTACTGAACTATCATTTATTTGTCAGATTTCTTCTATGATTGAAATTGAGGTTGAAATGGACTCTGATGTTCTTGTTGCTGAAGCGGTGAGCAATGTGGTAGGTGATAGATCAAAATCTTTTTTGTTTAATCCAAGATCCATCTCAAATTATAAATACTAATATAGCTTGCAGGTTTCCCCTGCAATTGTGATGTAATTATTAACAAGCACATTCTTCTCTACAGGAAAGTATTGCAGAACAGATACAGCAAATGATGGAGCTGGAAAACCTTGAACAGGCATGCTACTTTTTGTCTACTGAGACAACGCTTTTATTCTAAAGTGCAAATTACGTAGATCCAAAACAATCCCCAAATCCTAATTTTTTACTTTTTGGATTAACATCAATTCCAATTCCAAATAGGACTAATTTAGTATCATTCTTTGATGGCTCTTTTCTTTTACAGAAATGGCGAACTCAAGCTGAGGCAAATGATGAGGCAGAAAGGCTTCTCAGTTCTCAGCCAATGTCAACAGAACCTGTATAAATATCTTGGTACGGTCCCTTGATTTGCTTCTCTGTTCATATATATGGCTCATGTTCTTGTACTCCTTGGATGTTTCTACTTGTATTCTGATGTCTGCTTGTAATTTTGTGCTCAAAGGCTGTTTCCATTCCTTGAAAGATGGTTCTCATCCCTTCTGCCTTTCTATTGAGATCACACGTTGTTTATAGGGAAGATGTGTTTTCTTCTCAGGTGAGGAAAAAAGATAAACACAGCAAAATAGATTCATACATTAGAGAGAGGTTCCCCACATTTTCTTTTACATGCTCATTGTCTATTGCAAACTAAGGGAGGTGTTGTTAATCAATGTGATAGAGGGGCAAAGAATGACATGCCTCTGTTGTCCAGGACTTTCTCAAGGTAGCTTTGTACCATTGTTTCTCCCAGCGAGATGCCGGCACCAAAATGGCTGTAGTCATGGAAGCGCGTCTACCTGCAAGCTAAGGTTGTAAAATGGCCAATAGCTGTTGCCTAAGAAATTTGCGTGTGAAGCTGTTCATTTACTAGTGACATGACATTGCATGTATATCAATCAACTTGGGAAAGCTTCTAATTGTATTTTATTCCAATTTAAATTTAATAAATTGACAAGTCACGAGACCCAGTTGTGTTTCATAAGGAAGGAAGGAACAATTATGGAGAAATGTGCATACCTCATCCACCACATTGATGGGGTGAGAATGTAGTAAGGAAGGTATGTAATCCTGTGCATTAGTGTGTACATAAGCTTGGTGCATGTGGGTGTATATAATTTATTTTTTTAATTTTTAAAATTTTAAATTTTTTATAGAACTATTAATTTAAGTGTATTTACTATGTGCATTAATTTTTAACATTTTTAAGGATTATGATCCTTTGCATTCGGGTGCACTTAGCTTTAGTATACTTAGGTGCAAATATTTATTTAAAATTTTTTTTACACAAATGTGTAATCTAAATATATTTAACATGTGTATCAATTTTTACTAATTTTAAAAAATATTAGATATTATTTTTGGATTTTTAATACTAAAATGTCACTGATTTTAAAAAATTAAAAAAATTTACAAATTTTAAAAATTAATAAAAATTGATACATTCGTTAAATATACACCCAGATGCATTTAGGTATGATCTTTAGATGATTGATTGCTGGGTGGATGGTGGGTCGGCAATTTTGGTACTGGTGGGTAGGCGATTTGGGTAACGGTGGTGGCTGGTGACCGATGCATCGTGTTTTCCGGCAGATGAGAGGATTAGTGGGTGGGTATGATTTCCAATCCAATCTATTTATTAGGACGTGGACTGCTTGGATTTCCTATCTACATGAACCTTGATGATGTCATTAATTTAAAGTATTTCATATTCGAAAATAGTGCAGCTGGACGCAAATAGGAACATCGACAGTAAAATTTTAAAAAATCTAATCTACTTATTTTTGACAATGTTGTTAAAACTGGGTCTGACCGGTTGGACCGTCAACTGGCGTTGAGGGCGATTCGATTTAATCAGTTCCGGGCCAGTACTATGTAGCCGGTGTAAACTGGTTCAACCGCCAGTTAAATCTATTTCGAAATCGGCCAGTCAACCCGGTTGGGATGGGTAGCAAATTTTTATTTTTTATTTTAAAAAAAAAAAAAACTCTGTTCCGCCCTAGCCAATTTTTTCCTTTTGCCGCATTAGCTTCTGCCATTTTTTTTTCCTATACCACCAATTTTTTGTTTTCCTAGTCATCTCCACAAGTTCAGCAGGTCGAACTTGGGCTCAATCCAGACTAGCGGTAATGTTCACCTTTTCTGTTTTGCACCAGACAAAAACAGAAAGCTGCTATTGTCTTCTGCTGCTCGAGGTAATGCTTCCTCAGCCTCAGCACTCCGGCCAAGCGCCATTTATTAGCCACCCACCGTTTGGCACCGACAGAGCAAAAGCACGGCTGTTTTCCTCCAACATTAACCCAACACACTCATCCTAAGTTCAATGAATTTGCATTCCAACTTTTTACGCACTGCTATTTATTCCGCTGCCATATTCCATTATTCCAATAAAAAAGCCTGCTCATTCCTTCCTAACATATGCAGCAAAATAATATTAACAGAGAAAAATTCACGAAGCTGCACGCTTGCCTTGGATATTAGGGTCTTTGCCACCTCTACTAATATAGTTTGCCAGCACGCCTTATCTTTGATTTAACGAATTCTAAATTCCAGGTAGAAAGAACAACAAAACATGAAAATTACGCCGGGAAATTTAATCAGTGCATTGAGCAGTTGTTGAACATAGAGCAGTCTAATATTTGGACATTCAAAGGAAAAAGAAAGCTTTTATCAGAAAATTGGGATTAGGCGCAATTTCAAATGTTCTTGAAAGTACATTTAAAAAAAATAATAAAAAATATGATAATAATACAACCCTGTTCTGGAGCTAGTTACATCATCCCCTGTAAGAACTGTCCCAATGTTACATGTATAATAATGACTGCCTTCTTGGAAGCTCTCGAAGCTCTTCTTCCCATTTTCTCAGCCCTAACTCTACAAAACTGAAAAGATTACTGTTACAATGACTCCAGTGTATTTCCACACCAATGACAACAGCAACGGTGCTGCCTGCCACCTTCACCATGGCTTGCATCCCATCATCTAAATCATCGAAAGCACAAGCAAGAGATGCTCCACACAGCTCGCCAAAAGAGATCTCTGAGCAGGGCATCTTCTACAATTTGCAGTTACCACAACGTCCACATATCTACAAATTATCCTCTATGTCCTCAGGAACTTGCAACTTTTCTATTGCAGACTGTCATAAGAAGCAAACATGAATTAACGGCATCCAGAAAAAATTTTTGATAATCATATTTTCCTCATCTTGATTGGTGCCAATTGTACTGAACTAACATCAAAAAGAGGATGAATTATGGCTAAAAATCATTATCCACAACCCACAGAGATAAGTAGAAAGATCATCATCCATAAGAGGTTGGTGCATGAAAAGTTACATCAAGTTCCAAATAAATTTCCTACTTAAATAGAAAGGGGTCATCATGAATGCCATTTCCTAAAACATTTAGGAGAAGTCAAAATAAAAGAACGACAAAGTTAAAAGGATTACTATTGGAGGCAAAGTCTAAACTAAAATTTTTCAGCGCATGAATTTGAGTGGGTGAAAAGCTGCTTGGATGACCGTTTTAAGTAATCAGCTCTCGTTTAAATATAGAAATACAAGTAAAAATTGATCTATTTGACATAATAAGACAGAGAATGATTATATAGAATTAAAAGGGTAGTAGGGAAATCAGAGATCACATTTCCCTCAAAACCTTACATGAAAAACCTAACAGAAGCTACTCTTATTTGCAGAAAATAAAGATGCAAAGGAAATCCATAATGCATCTGTGTATGAACAAACATTCTAAATAAAGTTTTCACGAGTTAATCATTTAATGCATGCATCAAAACTTGAATGAACAATTAAATATCCAAAATCTAAAATAAAACAAAATCTGTCTTAGTCCCACCAACTCTCATCAAATTTTGCAATGGATTGCCAACAATATGTAAATGATGAATGCTGTGTCAGACTAAAAATGATTATGGAGCTGTGACTATCCTTTGTGCTTCCAAGTGCCAATGTCGATGCAAAATGTTACTTTTATTTTTTGCAACGATGAAAGAAGTTACATATTAGACGCACCTTAAATAAGTTAATAAGGAAAGATAAATACCTTGATTGTGGCAACATCTGCAGCAGACGGTTTCAAATCCAAAGCAAGGCCAAAATGAAACATGGCTTTACCATGCATCCCTTGTCTTTTATAAATTTTGCCCATCAATGCCCAGACACTACTTTCGCGAGGTACATACTCTTTCAGCTCCTCTAGAACTTCCAACGCTTGATCCAACTTTTCCAGACTCATTAATATGTTCGCCTTCTGATACATGGGGAGTGGATTCTTCTTATCAGCCAAGATAGCCTTCTCCATCATCTCTAGAGCTTCCTCATTTCTCTGCCAGAAAAGAATTCAAGAAAAACGAACAATCTTCAACATTGCAGAAAAGATTTCAGTGGCTAAAGACATTAAATATGAGACTTCAGAAAATTTCCAGCTATCAAGTTTTGAAGGCAGGCATAGAAGCAAAATCAATCAGATCAACAAAAACAAAAAATGAAAGAAAATTCCAGGGCAACAAAAAGATGTAAAACTAGGGTTCAAACCTTTAAAGCATGTAAAGCCATTCCAAGGTAACACATGATAACAGATGATCGTGGATTGATTTCGAATGCCTTTCGAAAGTGATGCTCTGCAAACTCAGACTTCTCTTGGCGAAGATACACTATACCTAGGCCATACCAGGCATTGTAGTGCCTTGCATCTATCCTTAGAGCACTTTGGTAGCATTTGATTCCATTTTCATAATCTTCCAAGGCTGTATATCTGTCAGACATCAATTAGAAGAAGTGTCTCCAAGCTCTTTATTTTGAGTAATAAACAACAGAGATTCAAAGAAAAAGAAAACGGCAAGTTCCATACTCATGGCCGCATAGGGTATGGGCATAAGTAAATTTAGAATCTAGGTTCACTGCACGTTGGAAATTTTTGAGAGCAGTTTCATGGTCTTTCTGCAAGCTGTAGCAGTTCCCTATAGCACACCTGGATGTACATCCCAACAGTCAAAAATGAATTTAGATGAGGCAACCATAAAGGAACATACATATATATACACACACACACACACACACACATCAATACGTATATGTAGCAGTTCCCTATAGCACACTGCATTGAGGTAGTGGAATTAGGTCGGTGGAAATTTTCATGGAACCTTCTCCTTTTGGGTCATAAGGAATGATTGAATAAATTAAATGTGGCCAATATACTCAGAAATTTACCTAGGGATATAGATATTCCTTTAAAAAAAGTATTGTTGGGTCACAAAATTAAAATCACTTTAAAGGAAGCATTTAAAAGTGTGTATTGTTTATTCTCAAAAATTTTGAGTTTGTAAGCAATTGTAATTTTTATCAATATGATGCTTATCTCCTTAGCTAAACATGCATCTTTAAGCATATTAGATTTTGAGTTTGTAAGCAATTGTAATTTTTATCAATATGATGCTTATCTCCTTAGCTAAACATGCATCTTTAAGCATATTAGTCAGTTTGATTGCATCCAATCATCCCCTACAACCACTCTCTAACCAAGATAATTGTCCATATTACAAGTCACCATATATTTGCCAGTATTGTCAACAAATATTTGCCAGTATTGTGATTGGCATATATTTGCTGGTATTGTTATTGGCATAATACAAGAAAAAACATATATTTGTTGGTATTGCAATTGGCATATCCCAAGTAAACATATCTTTGTGAATTATTTACCCACAAACACCCAGAAAGTAAAAAACAGAGACTAGAAACTCCTAGTCCTAAATGCTACCATATCTCCAAAAATATGTTTTGAGAACAAACCAAGCTTGAGGAGACAACCGGTCAGTTGAAATTAGATCTTGGGCAAGGTAGCTCAGCTTCATCTCTTCCTTCAAATGCTGAAACAAAAATTGGACAATATAAGAACTAAGATAATATGGTCTGTCCAAATAGATACACATTTATGAGCTGCAACTCCATGAAAGGGCGAAAAAGGCTAAGAAGTAGTTAAGATGCCCTATAAACATAGTTGCATACAAATGATTCCATGATGATTAAAGTCTATACAAATATGGAACAGAAAACACAAGATTAAAATTTGTAATATTATTTTGGTGACAATAAGCAGACAGGCATATATTCCCAGAAAAATGTTCAGGAAAAATGGTTGTGAAAGATTTTCAGTTACTTTAAGATTGACCAATATTGATCTCCAAACCACAATGTTATTGCTCAGCCAGTACTATCAGCATCACTAGCTCAACATCACAATTCTGAACATGGCTCAACTGGATCCATTAAATTCACAGAAACTAAAGAATAGCAGAAGTTTGTAAACAACTTACAAAGAGAACTGTAGAATGTATGTCCATTCCTTCTAAAGTGTGTGGGGAAACTCGCCGAGCTAAGCAGAAAGCACGATCTGCTTCAAAATAAGCTACAAGTTCAAAGTATGCTTTTCCAACCTGCATTAAGTTCCCACACCAAACATTAACAAACATATTCATTAGTCAATCTACAAGAATAACAAAAAGAGATTAAAACATCTGGTCAGAGAAGAAATGGGCTCAATTACTGGCAACACATTTAAAACAATAAAGAATGAAATCAAACAGAAAACAAAGAAAACTAGCCTTGTGAATGAAGCAGGAGCTTCGAGAAGTTAATTATGGAGAAAACATTCAAGATCACTAGCCCCGCATATTGAATAGTAATCCATCAAACATAGTCAGTGCTTGCTTGATCAACATTATCGACAATATACCAGCTACTTTTTCAAAATCCTAGATATACCCACTACATTTACAATTAATTCCAAAAATACTCATTCCATTAAAAATGGTTCGTCAAATTTTTTTAAATGCCCAAATGCCCCTGTTACAAAACAATAAAAAAATAAAATAAAATTGAAAAAATTTAAATTAGGGCTCTCCAAATTTAGAGCTCATGAATAATTAGGGCATTGATGAGTTATGACATTCAATTTTTCAATTATGCAGAAAATGTGATAAGCATATTAGTAATTTCACATATTAACTAATGGTGTTAACTCACAGCTTGGGTGTTTTAGGAATTAACTGCAAATGTAGTGGGTATATATGGGATTATGGAAACGTAGTCAGTATATTCGACATTAGGGTCAAACATAATGGGTATATTTGGGAAAAGTCCATATTTTTTTGGTTCAAGGAAAGCAATGTTTTCATTTACTTCAAATTTTACTGCATAAAGCTCTTTTTGATCATTTCTTCCCTCATTTCTTAACTAACAACCAAAATAAAATTCCTAAATCATTAAAATTAAATTTGTTGAACTCTTATGTAAGGGCCTCTACTGCAATTTTATTGGTCTCTAAATCTATAGGTTTACCGTAATAGTTTTAGCTTAAATTTTTATTTATGTTCATCTTAATTTATCATTTATTATTTCCAATAAAAGTGACAATATCATTTGTTCGAACCACTAGCATATACCAAATTACTGTTACGCAAATGCTGGATATAGTTGCTTTCAGCAGTTATTGAGTAAAACAAAAAAGAAACTTTTTTCCTGTCATGCTCATACAAAGTCTGCACTAACAGCATGGCTATGTGAATATGAACGTCGTATTAATATATCTGCAAGGCTACCATTTCAACAAAAGCATATCTTTGGGCATTGATCTTAATATTGCACAGACATGGGATTGTGCAACAAATTACGCCTGATAGATTATTATACAAACTAAATCACCAACCAAATTAGGCAGATACAGAAGGCAATAACCCAAAATTTTCCATTTAGAACAGATTAAAAACTTATGGAGAACAGATAAGGCTTTATTAGGCTTTGTGTTTAAAGTAGGGCTTATTTATTTCAGAGATGTATTCTTTGAAACTTGTATCATTTTAGAGATTTCTTATTTAGGTCTTCATTAATTCACATCTGATTAGGGTTAGAACTGCACTAGGGCTTTTTCTCTGTTGAAATTAACCCTGAAGTTTTATTTTGTAATAAAACTTTCTGCTTGCTGTAATGCCATTCCTCTGTCCAGTAGCAAGATGTTGTGGCAAGGTTAAAGAACCTTCCTCGGCAGGTCTCCACTAGCCAAGAATATTCTAGAATTTGTCGTACTCTCTACTATGAATAGCAAACTGCCCTCTGCCATAGTACACAAGCATCCTACTACTTATGACCTTGTGATAGGCTAGAAGCCTCAAACCTAGAATCTGGTTACCCGAAAATCAAATCATCTCTGCTCCTTTTTCCAAGAGCAACAGATCTCACAGTCATTCTATACAAAACCTAAATTTAAGTGATATCAAGAGGTGGCAGATTTCCACTTTGTGGCAAAGTATTTCTTAGGGTGACAAATGACGGCACTGTTCAACAGAGTTCCTAAATGTTGCTCCACAACCTTATTACATGGTAACACAGACGAGTCCTCGCTAACCTGGCTCAATGAATTGTTACATGCACAAATGAATATTCCATTTCACAATCAGTCCACACAAAGTCAAGATACTGCAACAACTTGAAATTAAAGGTCTGTTTGGTATGGCAATAATGGGAACAGGGAATGGGGAATGGAATGGACATGATAAGAGTAAAGTGGAAATAAAGTAAAAATAGATAGGGTGGTTAGGGGAAAATATGAGAAAATGATTAGAATATAGGCATAAAATGGAAAAAAGTAGGGTAGTTGGGTAATTAACACATTGACTTTTTGACATTCACAATTCAGCCATTCCCTGATCAACAAACAGACCCTTAATAACTATACACATCCTCAAAAGAAACCAAGGACGACATCACACAGACAGAACTGACTACAAGAAGATATGAAAATGATAAATCCGAGATTCCAAAATCCAAACAATAGGCATCACACGTTGAACCAACAAAATCACCTGTGAAAGAACCCATCCTGTGTTGTACTGCTGGTGAGAAAGCTTATTATAAGCTTCCAAAGCCTCCTGCCAATCAGGCAAAAAATACATATGAATAAAACATACATCCAAGGTAAAACAGTGGCATCTGACTTTCTGGTTATCACAGCTGCATACCTGGCAGCGGAACAAGCACAACAACCTGTAGCCCTCTCCAAGAGTTCTCAAAAGACCTAATAGCTCCAAGGCACCAGCAATAACCCTTGGTCCAGGAGTTGCAGACCCAGTTATCTGGGGATTAGACTTCTCACATTCAAGTGATCTATCATCACCTGAAGCAGATGCAGTAGATGAAGTTGTTGCAGTGTTATCTGTCCGAGCATCATCGAAGACCTCAGCCCTTCTCCCTACAAAAATATCCCCAAAGCAACATTTCATCCCATCATCCACACCACCGAGAATAAAATGAAGTATAAATGCATTGTGCAATTGACGTAGAAAGGGAATCTGTAGTTTCTAGACCAAAAAGCCACCAAAAAGTACTATAACATCTGAGATGTATTCAGGCACCAACACATCAACATTTGACCCACAACAAACAGAAGTGTTGGATAGGCTGATCACTCGATAATCCCAACTACAAGGTGGGCATGCATGATACCTGCTCTTCCAGTTAAAATTGGAAAAAGGACAATAATGACACAACATATTTAAGATCTTAAGATGGAGGCAGACCAATTCTGGGACCTCACTTGTGATGGTAAACTCTCATTATTTTCAAAAAAAGAAAGAATGAAAATGAGAGAAGCTTAGTGGGGAGCTGTGCCAGCACATCAACCTCCCGCACATTGCACGGTACATGTTCAGCCTCACCCTTGTGTTATTAAAAGAAGGGTCATTTCACATGGGTTGAACCATCCCATAAGTTGAACCCACAACCTCTAGTTACAAAGGTAGCAACTCTTACCGTTACACCAAGGCCTGCCTCATTTGATAAAAAACAAAAGGAAATGAAAAAGGAAAGGCACCAACAAGAGGGGACACTTGAAACTGTTATCGTCCCAAATGAGTGTAATGTCACATCATTCAACAGAAAATTTAGAAGATGATCCTCGATATTGGTATCAGAATTTACTGCACTTATTTTAACTGATGAACAGAGATGAGAACAACCTTCATCTGAACTTTCAGAAGCCCAAGAATGTCCTTTACGAACTGTAATGGAACGGAATGCTGCTGAACTGGCTTTTGATGATGAAGGAAAAGCTCCAAGAAATTTAGTGGAAGAATGATTTGTTCCATTTCCGCCTATCTGTAAGGCATTTGAATTAGCATTTGCTGCTGCTTCTCCAGAAAGCCTGGTACTTCGTCGAGGTGCAGAATCTGCAAAAAGTCTTCCAGAAACCTGCAAGAGAACATTCAGACTCAGGTAAAAGGAAAGAAAAATGACAATAATGAAGTTAGAAACATGCTGATAGATCATAACTGTCACTAGGCTCACATGCATCTCATCCAAGCTTCTAATTTCACATGTCATGAAGACATCAGCCGTGTACATTTGTTGACCTTTGAGATGAAAAGAATGATTTAGAATAAGCTTACCAACAATTCATATTCCTCACAAACATTATATCACCTGCAGGAGCTGACACATCTGATTTGAAGACTGTCTCATCATGGCTTTGGTGACAACCAAAGGCATAGTGCCTTGAATGTGAAAATCATCATGGCATTGGTGACAACCAAAGGCATAAAGCCTTGAATGTGAACACAACTCTAGATTTCTCCGTAGAATGTAATTTTTTCGAATAGATTGGCCAGTCAAAACAAACTGCCTATGTAAGATAACAGAATAGTGGAAATGCCAAAAAGGAATAATTTCAAGAAGCCAGTGTGTCAGACAGCTAGAGAAGCTCCTAGTGGATCAAAAGGAGGAGAGTATCCTTGATGAAGAAAAAAGACATGAGAATGCACCTGAGAGTGAGCAGCGCGAGCAGAAGAAGAGCGTAGGCTCTGCACTCAAGGCCAACCATTAGAAAATAAAATGGGAATGCAAGGAACCTGAACTGAAGAGACAGTGAAAGCTAAGACAACAGAGTAAGGCTGCCTGATTGAACTCTTTGCAAACAAAACAAAGAGATGCACAAAATATCAGAAGCAGAACTTCCAAAAATAAGTCCGTTCAATTGGACTGCAACACAGTGACTGAAAGCCCAAAGGGTTGAAGAGAAAGAGACTGAAGTCCAGAAGTACCATGGTGAGTCTGACAAGCACCCAGAAAGCTACCAAGGGCTGCCTATGGACCAAAACATACAACACTACACTAAACAACCAACATGAATTCCTAAAAAAAAGCCTAGATACAGCACTATTTCTGTACCACTTGATCAATAGAACAGACACAGTCCATGTTCTTCAATTGTCAAAATGAATGAACCTTTGCCTATCAATTAATATCAACATATTCATCATGTAGATGCATAATTTGAATGACAAAACCATTTGCTTATTTATCAAAAGCTATCATGAAGAACTGAAAAGTCAACACATTTGTTATAATTTTCCAATTGATTATAAACCCAAATTAGCAAGACCATAGGCATGGTATGCACCTTTCTTAATTTGCCTTCATCCATGAGCTTCCTACGAGGGGCTTGAATGGCAGCATTAACTGTTGACCTGGGAGAACCTTCGGCCACTTGTGTGATGAGGTTTGGTTGCATATTCCTATTTATAGGAGGCGGAGCAACACCTGACATCTGCAAAGGTGATGAAGCTATCGATTAGCCGAACTACACTTTTAGCTGATTATAAAAAGTAAAGACCACTTTGAGAGAAACTGCACGCTAAGATTAGCATAAGTTATTATCTTCCAGCCATCCACATAACTCAAGTGGATAGATTAAATTCATAAGGACATACATCAATGAGCTTAGAACTCCTATGCCTACCCAACCTTGAGATAAATATTGAAGTATTGAGCTAGTAACTCAATGAAAACGAAAGCACAACAAACTATCTTCTTGGGGGAATGATTAAAAACAAACATTTGCACATTAGGATTTCTACAAATGGTTACTTTTTTACATTTTTTTAATAATTTTTTTATTCTAAACCATTCAAAATATAAATGAACATGTACATATTTGTGATGCCAAAAATTTCTTTGAGGATCAGTTTGGGAAGATGTAACAATAAAAGTAGGAAAGCGGAAATGAAATTTTTTTTGAAAAAGTGAAACTATAATGTTATATGATATGGGTAATAATCAAAAGTAACGGGAATAAAGTTAAAATGAATAGGGTAGTTGTATAAAAGGATTTTTCAAAAAATGATGGGAATGTAGAGGTAATAGTAGAAAAAGTAGGGTGATAATTAAGATGTCAAATCATATCAAAAAAATTTGTAGGAAAAGTGGAATTTTTTTTATTTTTTATTTTTTATTTTTTTACTTTTACACGTTCCCAAACAAACCCTGCTCTGAAACTAAGGTGTTACAAATATTTAAAATCATTTTAGTGTGAATACAAGTTAGAGTTTGAAAAATAAATATATAGTGTGCAAAAAAAAAAATTCAAACCTTTGATTTTTGTTATCATAACTAATTACATATTGATTAACATTATAAATGGTTTAGATATTAAAAAACCTTATAAGAAATGCAAAAAATTGTACGAAGGGGTAGTGTACTAACATTTGTTGTCAATTCTTTTTTACTTCATTTCTAATTTACATTGCAGCAGATTAACAAAATTATTTTTGGTTTAGGCCTATAATATCACTCTATTACACAGCCAAATACAGGGAATTTGCGACATTCCCCCTATAAGTTTATGTATTAGCATTTTAGACCCCGACAATTGCATATTAGCTAGACCCTGATAAGTTTCATCATTTGCATTTTAGACCCTCCGCCCTAACGTCATCTATTGCCACATGCTTCCAATCCCTTCACCAGCTCCATCACTTGGTGGGGATGGATTGAGGCCTGAGACCTAAATGAAATGTACAAAACAGAGCGTAATCGGTGCAGATCCAGCCATCGAGTGCACGATTCTGAAGCTATGTCGAGCTTCTTTCGAAGAGAGAAACGGGTGATTAATGGGCCAATGGCCCGTACATTCCTCCTCCGATTCTTCCTCATCTACATCAATGCCTTGCTTTCCAATTTTTCCACTGTGTTGATAAGAAATCCATTGAATTGATGGAAGAAATACTCTATTTTCCGCATGAGAATTGTCCGAGGGTCATTGTCATCGGCTTCTCTGCAGATATCAGTAAGCTGTGAGTGGTGGATCGTAACTCCGGGGAATTCCAGCAATTCAAACTCATCTGCATCAATTTGCCTGTGTGGCAAGTGGTTCCAGACGCTGCAAAAGATCACCGATCTGTAAGCGCCAGAGTGGAAAGTACCGAACTTGCGGGCGGTCTCAATGGACCAGGACATGAACCTCATCTGCATCAATGCCTTGCTTTCCAATTCTTCCACTGTGTTAATAAGAAACCCATCGGATTGATGGAAGAAAGACTTTGTTTTCCGCATGAGAATTGCCCAAGGGTCATTGTCATCGGCTTCTCTGTAGATATCAGTAAGTTGTGAGCGGTGGATCGTAACTCCGGGGAATTCCAGCAATTCAAACTCATCCGCATCAGTTTGCCTGTGCGGCAGGTGGTTCCAGACGCTGCAGAAGATCAACGAACCGTAGGCGCCGGAGGTGAAGACGACAGAGTGAAAAGTGTCGAACTTGCGGGTGATCTCGACGGACCAGGACATGAACTCGTCTGAGATGATGCAAAGAGGTGGATGGCCTTCTCAAGCACAGATTTCGGAGACGAGGTGATCAAAGGAAGGTTGAAGGGATCGGGTGGTGTGGATGAAGCGGAGGAAGATATGGGAAGGGATGGAGTTGGTGTTTTTGACGTGGGGAGGGAGGCCGTGTTGCGAGCTGTCGAATGGGAGGGAAGAGAAGCGGATGGTAGAGTGGTATTTTCGCCATTGCACACGACCAAACAGTGTGTGATAGACGGCGTTAGGGCGGAGGGTTTAAAATGCAAATGACAAAACTTATCAGGGTCTAATATGCTAATACGCAAATATCGGGATCTAAAATGCTAATACGTAAACTTAGAGGGGATATGGTGCAAATTCCCCGTCAAATACATCAACGCATATAACCACAAGGAAGCTGCTACAACGCCATTCAGAATATTATGAAAAATTTGTTGAACAAGCCTTTGTGCGCACATACAACCACAGGAGGAAACAAATATAAAAATCAGAAGCTGTGAATCAATCCAGACTGGGTAAACAGCAGAGGAAACCAACAAGGAGAGAAGCAAATAAAAACAGAGAACCAAAAAGAAAATAAAATTATTAGACATTCAGCTGTGAAATCAGCCTGCTAACAACAGTTACAATGATGATGATGCTTCAAGTAGATCTTCCACCCACAAGCGACAGATAGGTAGCAAATCAATATCTAACATAACTAAGCGATATCATCTATGGTATGACTGTTAGCAATAATGATATATCATGCTTTACCTGTACAGTCATTGGCGAAGGAGTATTATAGAGAGAGAGAGTTTGCCCACAATTGGCTGGCTGAGCAACAGTTCCTGCTGCCATGACTGTACCATGTAGATGACCAGGAATATCGCGGAGATTATTCACATGCAATTGTTTCAACTGCCTTGTGCATGCATCTTCTGAGCCTAAGGTTCTGCTTGAAGGTAAGGAACCATCATCAGTGACAGCATGCAAGTTTCTACAATTCAAGTCAGAATGTAGACTTTGCTGCTGAAAGTGAAGTGCTGCTGCTGCACCAAATATTCCATTAGCTTCTGCAGCACCTGAAAAATGAAAATAAATAAATAAATAAATAAAAATGCCTCAACTGACAAATGAATTTGGAAAGAAAATTTATCATATCATATTAAAAATTCAAGTAGTAACAACAACTGATGAGGAACCGATCATTATTATATCAGACCAAACACCACTGACAAGTGATCACTTTAGGAATCTAGGATCAATAATTCAAGAAAGTGGGCAAATTGCTAAAGACATTATAAGTAGAATTCAAACAAGGCGAAAGAAATTGTGGTGTGCTTCTTGAATGTTATGTGATGACTGAGTTCTGTTAAAGGAAAATTCTATAGGACAGCAATGATACCAGCTATACTTTATGGGGCGGATTATTAGGCAGTTAAAGAACAACATAGACATAGAATGGGTGGAGTGAAAGTAAGAATGTTAAGTAAATTGAGTAGAAAAGAGAAAAGAAAAAATTAGAAATGAAGTAATCTAAGTGGGACATTAGGGAATGTGTTTTTTTTGGGGCATTGTGGGATGGGGTGCAAAATGGAATATTTTGAAATTTGTGTGATTAATATGAAATGATAGAGGCAAAATTAGAATAAATAGGCCTATTGGACTGTAGTAGAAAGGAAAAATAATTACAATGTAGGGATAAATTTGGAAAAATAGGGTTGTTAAAATATTAAATGATTTGTGGGGAAATGGGGAGGATGGGACATTTCCACCCCTCCCCATCCCACCCCACACACAGATGATACCAAACGTCCCCCAAGATAATCTCAAGGTGAAGCCCCATAGATTAAAAAAAATGCAGGAAAATAGATTTGAGGTAGTTTGCATTTGTTAAATGGGTGGCAATGGTTAAGAGAGCTAAGTTGATTCAAATAGAAAGTTGTAAGAGAATAATAGGGAGGCCCCAAAAAAACATGGATAGAAGTAATATAAAAAGCTATAAGAAATTAGATTACTAAGAGCATAGTCCATAATTATAAAGGATGTCCAATAGCATCCATGCAGCTGACCACACACCAGTGGGAAACAGCTGATGATGATGATGTTAAGTCCATGGTTAGTAAATTATCATACAGACCAAAACTGGCACCACCGTAAGTTATATTCCAGAATCATCCGGCAGCACCCAACCATCTTGGATTTTTATTCCATTGCTGAAAATAGATGAAATAAAAGAACCAATACAATTTAGAAATTCCCAAATAGCCAAATCAAGAACATATACATGTCTTCCATCAAAAACAAATAGAATATATACATGTCACAGAACATTGAACTAACAGAAGCTGCAAGGATTCCCTCACCAGGCAATAAGATCAATGCCCCTACAATACAGGTCATACACTACAACATGAAAACAGTAAAACACATCCACATAAATTTAGGACCTCTGCATCAATAGAAAATAGGAACTTGGATGCATTTAGCACTAACCTAATATGCATAGTTCCTCAAAAGCAACCCAAAGAAATGGATCTATTGATAAAGCTTGCGTGAAGTGATGGATAGCACTTTCTCGTCTATCAGTGTACCTAAGAAGATCAAATTGGAACTGTTTGAAAAATGACTCAAACGAATAATAAGCATGTAATATGCATGAAAGTTGACAAGCTGAATGAACATAAAACACTGTATAAGGGCAAGAATACATGATAAGTTGAGCACATCAAACTAATCCACCAGCATGTACATTCACAAGCGCTACCAGCTAATTAGAATCAGGCTCAGAGAAAGTGACACAACAACAGCAACAATTAATTTTTTATTATTGTTGCAATGATGAAGGAGAGCGAAAAAATGGCTTAATATACTTGGTAAGAGCGAGCCTCAGACCTGTAGCTGAACCAGGTTGATGAGTAGGGGTTTTTGAATAGGGGAAAATAAAACAGCACCAGAAATTTGTGTTTCTGACAGAGAACCAAACATTCATCAATGAACTTACACAATTTACCAAAGAGCTGCAGCGAGTCATAGTTCCAATCTGCTTTAGCAGAATGTTGCTTATTAATTAGTTCATCACGCAATCCATGCCGCTTCGCCAAGCAAGCTTGGAGAAGCAGGCCAGGCTACCAGGAACATTAATAAGTGTCATATGATTCTGATCACCATCACAGGATCACTAAAGACCAAAAAACTTTAGCTGGTGCATATACTCCAACTCAATACTCCACTAGAAAATCCGCTATTAAAGTTTACAATTCTAAATTGCATATGAAAGGCCATATAAGGAATACAGATCAATTATAATCATAAAATATGCATTAAACTCCATAGTGCACGCGTAGCATAAATGTGATTGACCTAAGAAAGACTATGAACACCATCCATGTCTATAAGAAGATTTTTTTTAAGAAATAATACAATTGCACACACTGGAATTCACAATATGATCCCAATAGATACAACATAAATATATGATAAGTCAATTAAAAGACTTAATTTTTTATAAGCATATGAATAAATTGACAACATCACATCCAACAAGGATGTTATTGAAATGACACATATGATTTCATTGCCCAGAAGCACAGATGTTAATGCTTCACAAAAGGACCAGTAAACCATGACCATGGCAAAAACAACGGAATAGCAGAAAAATTCATCTTTTATTTTCAATGGTACAGATGTGGTCAAGAAACATCTCGGCCTTTATTTATCCTTCAATGGTACCGATATATAGCCTCTCAGGCTCTAGATGAAACAGAATAAGGAGCAAATAGGAACTCAGCCAAACACTGAGCATGCACATCTGATTCCAATGTATGGTTTCAAATAGCAGCTCTAAAGTGTGGCACACTTCATCTTCATGCCTGATTGGTAGCTTTGTGACTCACTGAAAGGAAAAGAGCCATAACTTTGAAGCAATGTGTCAAGATGCAAACAAGTCTAAACTATGACCAAGCGGAGGCAATCTAAGAAATTGAATGGAATAAGCAGTATCTGATCTCATAACAGGATTAAATCTGTGAGATAAGTCAACCTATAAATAAGTCCAAGGAGATAATGTCCTGCTGCACCATTTGGAACCTGCATAGAAAACATGAATAATATAAACAAAGCGATGTTCAATAATGTAAAAAAATGACCATTATGAAGTTCAAGAAGAAGTTATCATACATATAGTCAATCATCAGTACCTCAGTATTAGGCTCATTAGCAGGGCAAAGGGCTACTTCAGCTTCAGTAAGAAGATCCATCTGAAAGCATGATATCGCAAACAAGTAGCGGGATTGAGGCAACTGTGTTCCTTCATATTTTAAGACCAAACGAGAATGAGATGTCATATGTGAGCAGAAAATGGGAGGCACATAATGAATCAGTAGACAAACAATTTATTAACTAATCTAATGTTGAAAGACACATTACGAAAAGCATAGGAGAATCTGTACAAATACCTTTCAAAGTATGGTACGCAGAGTAAGCTTGATTATTGTGCAAGTAACAGCTAGCCAGCAATTGCAAATTCAGCTACATTTAAGAGTGCATCAAAGGTAAGACACATTTAAGATGAAGAACAACAGATAGGAAACACAAACAAAACATACAAGGACATTTGCATGAAAGTAGCAAAGAGAAGGGAAGGGGCAAATACTAACACAGTTTCAATTAGAATATACATAGGGTTAATGTTGAATAAATGTTGAGTTAAAAATAGTGGATGGCGAGAAGATTAGTCAGTCAATTTTACTTGGCAAGGTCTGTAACACCGGCCTTGCAGTATGACCAAGTAACAAGAACAAGCTGCTATCCCTTGAAAATCGCAGTCAAAACTAAGGGAAGACGTCCGAAAAGGAAATATGAATCAGGTGAAGAACAGAAGCAGGATTAGAAAAAAAGAATACAAAAGCTGGATTCCTTTTCAATGCTACCAGTAAAGAACCTGTCCATGTGGCATTGATTCCAACGTAAACCAAGTTTCTTGAAACAAGTATTTAAAGAAAAACATCGCATGACAAAATGGCTGTCTCGAAGCGGCTAAGCACTACAAACTAACCCACTGCCGATCTTTTTTTCAAACAGAAAGTTTCAAAATGAAATTTAAAAAAGAAAATTGTGGCTTTCCAATGATGATTCCATTCAAGAAATTACAACATATTATGCCTTAGTCCAGTAAAACTGTTCCTTTCCCATCTATAATCAAATGGTCGAAACAAATCCCTTCCCCAACTAATTTCCAGCGACTGCCCAACGAATCCGACTCACCCAGCTGCACACTGCCACCACATTGAATCAGAAGAACCCTAGATCCCACAAAACTGCCGGACCGGTTCAAACTCTCCAAAACTGGAATGGAAATGAAAAGAAAAAAAAAAAAAAGAAATCGGAAGGTAGAAAGCGATGGGGGGAAAACCTCAGAAGGGAACTCGGCGCAGAGGCGTTCACAGAGGAAAATGGCATTCCGAGGCATAAAGTGCCGGAGGCTGCTATGAACGCATTCCGCTAGAAGGGTTTCCATTCTCCCCTGCGTCAATCTATTTCTAGAGAGAGAAAGAGTCAATAAGCTACTGGAATCTTCTACTTCGTCGTCGGCGTTGGCGGCGTCGCGGAGACAGAGCGCGGTGGGAGAATTCGTTGAATGGCGGACGGGGAGCGATGGTGCGTCGTTCGGGCGAGTTCAAAATTGGGGTTTTTGCATATGGGTCTGTCAAGTTGGAGACTTTTTGACTTTGGCCCCTAAGTTTTATATCTGCAACATGCTACCTAAAATTTCAGAAATTTGTAACCGATGTTCCTCCAATAGTCCAATTAAGCTGCCTGTTCAGAATTCTGCAATGGAATTGGATTTGGATAAGGAAATTACGGAAGCATATGGCATTTTACAATCCATGGGAAGGAAAGGAAATGAAGAAAGTCAAAGTTATTTAATATATTAACTATAGAATTACTCTATTTTTCTACTTTTATTACATTTTAATTATTTTGTTATATTTTTCGCACGATTATGCTATTTTATTCTTACTTTATTTTCTAAGAAATTTCCAAATATAGCTACGTAATTTGCACATAATTCTTTTGTTAAACATTCCTCTTACAAATTTTATCCATAATTTCTCTCATACTCATATATACTGAAATGAGAATAGCTAGATATTGTATGGTAGAATACTCCAGCCCCCACCCTCCTCAAAAAACCTTTAAATATCCATTCATCTTCTTCTATGCAGGAATCTTCTCTGGCATCAGCGAAGTCATGGATTCTGATCCTGTGCACCCAGGTGCATTGAAGTAATTATAACCCATTTTTTATTTTTTTGAAAATTTTTTATGCACCCGAGTGCATTCTGTAAACTTTTTTATTTTTTAGAAATTTTTTATACAACTGTTAATATAAGTAAATTACTAAAAATGCCACTAATTTTTAAAAATTTTAAAAAAATCTAAAAGTATCAAAAAACGGTTAAAATTTATGCACATATTAAATATACTTATATTAACAGTTTCATGAAAAAAATTTCAAAAAATTAAAAAATGGGTGAAGTACACCTAGGTATATATGATTGGCTCCCCATTTTTAACGAATATACATGAAGGAATCTATGCATTTTTATAATTTGCACAAGAATATATATTTTTAAGGAAATATAACATATGTACATTTTTAATTTGAATGAAACTTAGCCTCAATGTAAACGAATGATGCTAAATGCAATGAAAGAAGTATATTTCATCAATGGTGATTTTATGCAATGCACCGCATGTTCCCAAACATGTGATGCATTTTTATCCTCATTTTTTACTTTTTCGTAAAAATGTTTTCTTATGTGTATTTAATATATATAATAAAGTTTAATATTTTATGATACTTTTATATATTTATTTTTTATTTTTAAAAATCATCAATTTTAGGGGCCTTTTAGTCATTTTATCCTTAAAAACTAAATTATTAAAAATTTAAAATAAACATATAAAATTATAATAAAATGATAAAACTTGGCATATGGGTCAAATGGGTCTCGATTCAATGTGTGGGTGCATTGAAATTTTAGTGGAATTAAGTGCAAAACTCATGTTTACAAAATTTTAAAATTTTTTATAAACTATTTAGCTAGGCATATTCAACTTATTTATTAAGTGTTACCATTTTTGGAGACATGTACATATATTTTTAAATAGGAGTATTTAGTCATTTAAAAGTCAAAACATATATGCTATTATTTTTAAAAACTAAAAAATAAACATAGACATCTTCAAAAAAATGATAAAATTTTATTTATAAACTAAATACACCAAGATTAACAGTCTTATAAAAAAATTTATAATTTTTAAAATGAGTTTTACACTTGGTTGCGCTAAATTTTTAATGCAACCGGATGTATCAAAATATAATTTAGGTCGTTAAATACGAAAAATATTTTAATACAACTAGATGTATTGAAATTTCAATACGTTCGAGACTAAAAATTTTAAATATGCCGCTTTGATCTTTGCATCTCCTTCTTGCATAACCTATCCGTACTCCTTCTCTAATGCATCTAAATCACCTACATATTGTCTATCCTCTTCATCTTTATTGCAAAATCCTTCTTCCATACCTTATAATGGCTATCCATACATGGGTGGAAGAAATCAAATCTACCATACACAACGTAATGCGAATCTAGAAAAATCAATTAATTCATCTTTTCTTTTCAACTTCTTTGATGATATTGTTGCCCCTTTTAAAATTTCCGAACATACACCTATATTGTCCACATTCGAGTTTACAAATACACGCCATGATAGCATGTACAACTCTAATCTAGCCAGTAACCCTCCAGCAAACTATCCTCTGTCACTACAACCATGGACATCCTTCGCTCCCCTGAAACCACTAACAACGGTCCTTTCTCTATTATGGCTTTCTTCGTCACCTTCCTTGTATTATTCTTCTCTTTGTGCTGAAAGACTGCATCCTTAGTCAAATCAATCAATCCCTTTGCCTTTCTTTTCCCAAGCCTCCCTTGTAGCAACCCTTTTTACGATTGCCTTCACCAAATCCTCTTTTCCTCTTTTTCAACTAACATGCCAACCCTCACCATCTCCTTCCTCAACAAATCCGTAGTACGCTCCTCTGCGACTTATTTAATTTTTTCAATCAACACGTCATCATCTGGTAGTAGCATATATTTCTTGCTATAAAAAAAAATCCAAGCCTTTAGGACTCCCCGGCACCACTCGTTTAAGTCAAGATAGAACAATCTACCCCTCTACCCCCATATATTGCGGAGTTTTTCCTTACTATTTTAGGTATTTTATCTGCTTCGGTAAAATGGCATATTGCAAAATCCTTACTTTCACCGATATAGCAAAAGCACAAAACACTCTCCAGTTGTTTCAATACCAACGAATCTCTCCAGATATTCAAATATCAAGAACCAATTTCATGAATTGGGTGATAGTTGGGCAAGACAAATGTCGTACATATTCAAAACATCTTGGGCAACTCATAGAAAGGGATTGGCATACCTATCAGCGGCGCATCTTCAAACATTACTAGATGCCCTGGTTTATGACTTTTGGGGTGATCCAATACAGGCAATAGAACAACTTTAATATCCTCTGAAATTTGATACAACTCCCACAATCTCTCTTCATGCAACATGGGTACTAAATCCGATTGTTGCTTATTAATATCTTGGTCACTGTTCTTTGCATTTTGACAATGCACAATCGTCAACACCTCCATGACTACCGTCAGCTCTGTAGAGAACGATGAATACTCTAAACCCTAGCACTAACTCAAACTCAAATACACGATGATGCTCGAAAAAATCCCTAATGCATATTTATAAAGGACCTTATCATTATTTTAAAGAGTTGTTTGGCCTTGAAACTCAACAACAATATTAAATACATTGAAACAATTTAAAATTCAAAAGAAGCAACCCTCAACACTCTCCCATTTTCCTTAATGATAACTTGGGGGCTTGTGTAGAGATACAACCTCATTAATACAAGTGTCATAAAACAAATAAATAATAAAACATCAGACACGTGGCATGAGACCTAGTCCTTCACCATACCTTAAAGTCGCCCCAACAATCTTCTATAAAATAGGAGCACTAACACACTTCGTGGGCATGTTCCCTAAAAATCGGAACCCAGCACAACTTTAAAAGGAAATCTAACCCACTAGAGGGGAGGAACTTTATGAGAGATCCATCAACTCTATTCTGCTAACCTCTCCCAATTTCTCTCAAGCTCCTTTATCTCCAAGATGCATTTTCGAGGGTCAGTTACATAAACGCCTTTGATTCCATCACACCCATTGGGATTGTCCCAGACTCTCCAAAACTCACCAACACCCTTTAGGTGTCAACTCAGATCTAGGAATTGGCTTAAACCCAATAAGAATCGCCCCAAACCCTATGAGAACCATCCCATAAGGTTTGCACTCTTACAAACGGTACGGTGGACGAGCGATTGGCTACTTTGATGCTCTTCCGCCGAAGGTCAAGCCTAGAGATTTGTGTTTTCTTTTATTTTGTTGGCAAGTCTCCACAATTCCATGATTTGGATCGTTTAATTGATGTTAATAGGATTTTTCGGTTGGCAAGTATGTCTCAGTTGCAACGTGGAGTGTTGGCGGAGAAAACTGCTGGTGATTAGTGGAAGGCGTGTGCTGGACATGATGAGGAGGCCTGGTAGGACTTTGGTGCAAGCAAAATAGCCACATGTTGCGAGCATCAAAATCTGTAGTCTCCATTTCATCAAAAAAAAAAAAAAATCTGTAGTCTCCACTTCCATAAAAAAAAAATCTGTAGTCTCCACGTGCGTGCATGTCATTGAAGTTTACATTTGTGCATCGTGCATGGTGTGTAGGGGAATGATGTGTTCGGGGTGAATATTAGGGCCAGTGTAGCATGACAACTGGAGTAGTTTTTAGGTAGTTGTGTAGAGTCGGTTAGCAGGCCTTATAAAAGGAGAGTACTGTTTTAGTGTGGTTGCTGATTTTCTGGATTGCTCTTGTAATAAGCAATATAATGGAGTTGTTTCCTCCATCAAGAGGAATCTCGTTGATCTTATTGGACGACGAGAATGCAATACCCTTGATTTCGATCATCCGTATGGATTTAGATCATAACAACTGTTGTTTTTGATCATCTACCAGAATAACATAATTTTTACATATAACGATTTCGCTAATAAATATTTTATTTTTATAGTTTTATTTGGTGTAGTCTAACTGAAGTATTGAACATGGAACTCTTTTTTTTCATGACATTTACTAAATAGTTTTTTTTTTTGAGTCCCTCTATCACAAAATATGCAAATGACCTTTGTCCCCACAAAGATAACCATTAGGATTTGGTGGGTGTCAAAGACGAACCCACACTAATAATGAAAGAAGAAAATCATAAATAGAAATAAATTAGTCTATAGGAGTACCTGTTTCAAATGAAGAAAATAGCTCACATGCGACAGATGTTATATTTGGGCATGCTCAATATATATATGTGTGTGTAGGCAAATGGGTCAATGGTCGTTTTTAATAATGTGAGGACTTAGGGGCTAAAATGCAATTAAACCAAAATTTTATAGATTTAAAATGTAAATATACAAACTTTGATATTTAGAATGAAAATCTGCAAAGTTATATGACATAAAATGCAAAAAAATCTTATAATTGAATATATGGTAAAAATGTGTTGTTATGTTTGCCACTTTTGTAAATATGTGGTCATAAATGGATAAAATTAATCTTTTAACTTTCATAATGTCATAAAGTGCCCCATTAACTAATTAAACCAAATACTTAATTGAAAGAGATCATTGAGGTTTTAAATATATGGATAAGAATTAAGGATCTATTTTGTAAGAATTTTTGTAACCCTAACATTAATTTCATTAAATTCCATAAGTTAACGCTTGTTAACGGTTAACAGAGCATAGTTTGTAGTATTTGGAACTTTTTGATGAATGTAGTATTTGAAACTCGAAATAAATTGAGAATACCAAAAAGGGAAGCTGTAATTCACAATTACAAAATTGAAAGGGCTTGTTTTGAAAATATTCCTAAAACCCTGAACCCATTTCCTCCCCGCCTTTCCAGTGAAAACTGAAAACCTACTGAAACCCTAGAGAAGAGAGCAAGGAAGCAGTGGGAAATGTCTTCGATCATGTATTCTGTCCTTCGGAAATCCCTTCGTTCGCCTTTTCTCCCCTTTCTCTCGTCTAGAAGCTACCATTCTCTGCCTTTCTCGACTTCTATCTCCTCGTCGGCTTCTTCTTTGCCTCTTCCGAGAGGAACGCAACAGATCCAAACGAACCCTTTCTCTGCTCCGTTTCTCTCCTCATGGGGCTTCCGCTTCGCCTCTTCGGGTAATAGAGCCGGAGCTGACGAAAATCTGAAACGGGTGCTCGATTCGGAGATCCAATGCGCCGAAGAATCTGACTCTCTCGACCAGGTGATGATTGCTTCCTTTAGCCAAATCCGTAATTCATGATTTCTTCCTTTTCCAACACATCCCAATTCAACCAGATCCTCACTATCCACAAGAGTGTTAAAAGTATTAAATCGGCTTATAGATGGAGTTGTTGCCTCTGCATTTTAGCTGCGAACAAAGGTTTGTTAACTGGGCCTCATTGCGTCTGTTTGGACTTTGGATCAATCGCGGATTTAGAATTAGAGCGACAAAGAGTCCCATATGGGCTAGTAATGGGGCTAACCCTGCAGATGGAGGAAGTAAGCTCTGGTTGGGCAACAGTGACCTGGACGATTGGCCAGTGGAATTGCTGCTGCTTTTAGTTAGTGCTTTTACTAGTTATTTGATACATCAGATTCTATACCAAAGCATTACTTTATCCAAACAGGTTCTTGAAAAGCAGCAATGGTGGAACAATGTTCATAGTTTAGTTTGGCCACGTAGCCTACAACTAACAACATGAAGCACGTTTTCGCCGTTATTTTTTAAAACCTTGTTTGGATGAAGAAGTACTATACACAGAATATGATGCACCAAATAGTTTATAAAATTACAGCCAAGGAAAACAATTTAAAACTGCTTTCCTCCTAATGGTCTACCGATTTCTAGCCCACTGCCCACCCAAACAAGGGCCAAATGCTTTTTCTAAGTATTTCTGTTTTTGCCTCAAAAGCATTTATTTTAATCCGAAGGGGGCTTTGGGCCTTCCAGAGCTTGCACCCAAGTAGGCCATAGATGATCTCTGCTATGGCGTTGTTTGGTTTATGAACCTCTGAATTGAGCTTGGCTATGTACGACCGACATTGAGACTGATATATGCTGAATTCCGTGTTGAATTTAGGAGAGTGCTATATTGGTGCAGTAACTGTTTTATGTTGTTAAATCATTGATGCATTGGTAGGTACTTAGTGTTAGCATTTTCTGAGTCTGAGATTTCCTTCAATTGTTCCAATTTTCTTCTCAGGTTTTGCCCAGTGTTTCTCCATTTGAGGTTGTTGATAATTCAGGTGAACAAACAATCACCTTGAAGCGGGAATTCATGGGGGAGAGCATCCGCATTGAGGTACACATGCCAGATCTCATAGGGGATGAGGACGAGGTTGACGATGGCAGTGCTGATGACGACAAGGAGAGCTCACATCAGCAGCACATTTCTCTGATTGTCACAGTTGCCAAAGGAGATGGACCTTCTTTGGAATTCTGTTGTGCTGCGTATCCAGATGAAATCACCATTGAAAGCATGCTAATGAAGGGGCAAAAGGTTCCAGATGATCAGGTTCCATATGAGGGGCCTCAGTTCTCGTAAGTATTTCTTTTCTTTCATTTGGTTTGAGGATGGTAATTAGAGGACATGAGCCTGGTTGCTATGAAAAGGAAATGACGGGCTTTGAGCATAGGCTGTTTCAAACTAGTTGGGAATGTGGGGGGTTTTGTGGTTTGGCTTGGTGTCAAATTCTTTTTCCTAAGAATCATATCATTCAGTATTCTTTCCTTCCATATTTATAACAAAAAATCAAACTTCAAGTTTAAACCAAAAATAATTCCTATCAGACAGCAGAGAAGTAGGCAGATTACGATTTGTATTTTCTCACGAATACCAAAGTTAATTGCTGATGGTAATTATTGGATTTGAAGGTGTATAATTTAATTTGAAAGCTTTTCTTGGCAACTAGTTGAAGACAAGAAAGGATTACAAGTTGGCATTTTTAAAGGTCACATAGAATCATTGTTGGGCCTCAAATGTATCATGCGCTGTCTGATAGGAATTATTTTTGGTTTAAACTTGGAGTTTGATTTTTTGTTATAAATATGGAAGGAAAGAATACTGAATGATATGATTCTTAGGAAAAAGAATTTGATACCAAGCCAAAACACAATTCCTGACATCGTCATAAATTTTGTTTTTGGCTGCAGGGATTTGGATGACAATTTGCAGAAAGCCTTCTACAATTACCTGGAAGCAAGAGGCATCAAGAGCTCTCTTACCAATTCCATGCAAGAATACATGGTGAACAAGGATAGCCGGGAATACTTAAGGTGGCTAAAAAACATGAAGGATTTTGTTGAGAATTAAGATTTCTGCTTCATTTTAAGAAACTGAGCAGGGAAGGGAAGTTCATGACTTATTCTTAAAGTTCCTCCCTTCCCTTTTTTTGAATCATTTTTTTTTTTTTAAATATTTTGTTTCTGAGCGAGGGTGAAGTTGAGGGCGTTGATGCATTGTCTTAAATGTAATTTCACCACAAACAGAGAGTATGAGATCACCCTTTACAGGTAGAATAGACTCAGTGCAGTGGGTTCCTTTTATTTTTTTATTTTGAATTTTCCTGAGGGTTTGAGACTCCGTGAGTTGTTGTAGTCTTCCAACCTCTTTACATGCTGCCATTGCAGTTTTTATCATCTTCAATCGCCCTCTTCTTCTACTTCTTCGACGGTCAAAAATTGGGCAAATTTCATATGTACCTATGAATTTTACCCTAATTGCATTTATACCCATGAATTTTCAAAAATTTCTCTCGTACTCATGAATTTTCATTCTAATTCCATTTATACCCACGCCATTATGGATCCATTAAATGAGTCGTTAGCTCCTCTTGTAAAATGATGAATAAGCCCGGGCTCTAATGTAATTTAAGGTTGTTTTGCTTAGAGTTAAATATTCATTTTCAAATAATATATGATTTTATAGTTATAGAATTATTAAAAATTAATTATAATATAAATTTGTAGCTATAAAATAAATTTTAGGGATGGACATATTTATCATTTTTAAAAAGTTAACGCCTTCTTTAATGGATACCTAACGGTATCGATATAAATGGAATTATGATGAAAATTCATGAGTATGAGAGGAATTTTTAAAAATTCATGAGTATAAATGGAATTAAGGGTAAAATTTGCCATTATGGGTGTGTTTGTTTGGGGCTAAAATATGTCAACTAAAACTTTTCAACCTAAAACTTTTTATTCTCCATAACTACTCTATTTTTTAATTATTTTTTCACATTTTTCTATACAAACTATCCTACTTTTCAATCATTTTTACACAACTACCCCTACAACTAATCTATCTATTTTAACTTTATTCTCTTTACTCCTTATCATTACCACTATTATATCACATCGTTTTCTATCAATTTGACAACTTCTACCCCCAAAACTTTTTATCAAAAGTTTTTCCTCCAACCAAACACACCCTATATAAAAAATTCGCAATTTTCTGAGCTTGTGCTATTTCATTGATACTGATCTCGAATCATTTTAAGCATCCTTATTTTTGTTGTCAAATTTACTGCATGTGGCCACCGATGGATCTGTTGCTAAATAGCAATGGTGACGTAACTAAGGTAGTTGATGGCTTCACGACATGTTTTATTTTGTTAAAAAATGCAAACTTATTAATTTGTCAAAAGAAATCGTATATACATTATACAAACAATATTTTTTGACAATTAATAGAATGAATGAATTAGCTCCAAAATTAAAAACTACCCATCGGGCATGTACTTTTACCACTTTTCAACCACTTGAGAATACAATTGCAGTGGAATTTAGCGAGCATAACATCTCCATCCGGTCATGGGTCAGCAGGGTGCAATTTGGGCTCATAAAATTCAGATTTATCTTAACCCTAACTCTAATCCTATTTATAAAACAACCCTAACCCTAATCCTATGTTTAAAACCTAAACCCTAACCTTATTTTTGAAAATCGGGTTCGGGTTGGGTTTCGGGTTAGAATTTCGGTTGATAAATTTACATTTTATTTAAGAGTGATAAGTTTAAAATTTTATATAAATGTACAATAATAAAGAATTATATAAGTAAACATAATAATATACGGTCAAACCACATATTTTTAAAAAATATAATAATATAAAGAAGAACTAATTACTTTCGGTACTTAGGATCAATAGTTCAAGAGAACGGGGAAATTGAGAAATATATAATACATAAAATTCAAGCAGGATGGAAGAAATGGAGAAATGCGTCAGGAATTTTATGTGACCGTTGAGTTTCAATCAAACTAAAAGAAAAATTTTATAAGACTGCGATTAGACCTGCTATGCTTTATGGGGCAGAATGTTAGGGAGTTAAAGAACAACATATACAAAAAATAAGCATAGCGGAAATGAAAACGTTAAAGTGGATGAGTGGTAAAACAAGAAAAAATAAAATTAAAAATGAAATAATTTGAGAAAACTTAAAAGTGAGACTAATTTGTGATAAAATGAGAGAAAATAGATTAAGATGGTTTTGTCATGTTAAAAGGAGGCCTGAAATAGCACCGGTTAGGAAAACAGAGTCTATCCAAGTAGAAAGTAGTAGGAGAATGAGAGGAAGACAAAAAAAATATGGATGAAAGTAGTTAAACAAGATTTAAAAATATTACAAATTACAGAAAATTTAGTCTTAAATCGCCAAGAATGGCGCAACAGAATCCATGCAGTCGACCCTACCTAGGTGGGAAATGACTTATGATGATGATGATGATGATGATGATGATAACAATATAAAGAAGATGATTGATCTTGTTAGTCCGGGCTAAGCAAATGTCTCACTTAGCCTATCTCAAAAAACTCATTTACAATAATTTTTTTATTTTTCTCTTCATACACTTGTTTATATAAGTGTATTTAACATATAAACTAAGTTTTACTATTTTTTGATATGTGTATATATTTTTTTAAGATTTTTAAACATTTGTATATATACACATATCCAAAAATTATAAAACTTGTTTTACACGTTAAATATACTTAGATAAACAAGTGTTTGAAGAAAAATAAAAAAATTGTTATAAATGAGTTTTTTGAAGTAGGCTAAGTGGGACATTTGCTTAGCCCGGGCTAAAAAATCATTTATCTATAAAGAATATCTTCAGAAAAATTTAACATAAAAAATAAGATAAATTAAGACGATTATAGAAATAAAAGATAAATATAAATGAAAATAATATACTTTATTTATAATATAATTACGATATGTCAAACATGTATTTATAAATATAAATAACATAAAATACAAAAAATATAAAGAAATATTATTTAGATATTAATATTATATATAAAATATATTTTATAACACATAAAATAGAAATCGGACTCGGGTTCACTTGAACCCTAACCATATCACATTTACAAATTGGATTTACCGGGTTCGGGTAATAGAAAAACGAGTTATAACACTATTAAAAATCAAGTTACCCAACCAAGTTGCACCCATAGGGATTAGTATCTCCAAAGGCATGCGGCCTCTGTGTAGTCGAGGCTCATGTCGAAGGTCTGCATCTGGCTCAGCGCACCAGATATTCAAGTTCGAATCTCGGAGGAGAAATGGCAAAGGCAGTTAGAGGATAAATGAGAGAGGACAGTAAGGAAGGCAAGCATAAGCCTCCTCCATAGACTTGGCCGGCAGCAAGATAGCACATGAGAGGATTGGAAGCATGTATTGGATGGTATTGCGTTGAGATAACGAGCATGATCACTTAGGACCGGTTTGAAATCCAGCGATTTGATTTCAAACCTTAAAATGATTTAAATATTTCTATATTTAAAAATTCAAAAAATATATATATATATATATATTCAAAAATGATCAAACTTAATTTATTGGTTCAATATAACTATATTAACATGTTTATAAAAAAAATTTCAAAAAAAATATTTTTAAATGATCAGTCGGCTGAGATAACACCTTCAACTGCAGTTTCTTTTCCGAACTAATTTTCACGATCATTAACTTGTTGCACAAGAACTTACTGGTGTCTTTAGAGGAGGAGGAGGAGGAGGAGCATAAGGGTTAGCATTTGCACTAGTGATTGTGATGGAAGTTGCGGCGACGGCGGCGGCTGTGGGAGGTAGCCTATGACTGTGACTGTGAGAAGATCCAGAACCAGGATTGCCATTTTTCTAATTTTTCTTCTCGCGTAAAAAATTACGCAATGCGTATCCTCCTTTTCGCCAGTGATACGCAAATACGTGCTTCGCCGACATTTTTACACAGCGCGCGCGCGCGCTCTCTCTCTCTCTCTCTCACCGTGCAGGAAATTGCCATTAATTAACCAGCCTATGGACGAATAAATGTGTATTTGATTAAAAAAATTCTTATATTACTCTGGGAAATTGTTCTGATGCAATTGGGACATGGTCCATTTAATTACTTGGTCCTCACGGACGCACCCCATTTTTAAAGTCATGCGTATAATCGCTTGTGACTGTCAACTATCGAGTTTCGACGAGGCTCTTGCAAGGCGGTCGACTTATGTTGTCTATTTCTCACGTGATGAACTATGAATTTAAGATATTTTTAAAATTTTTATAATACACTTAAGATATTTTTTGTATTTCGTATTACACTTAAGGTATTTTTGTGGTTTGTATAACACTATGAAATTAAGTTTTAAATTATTTATTGTGAAAAAATTTTTATTTTGAATTTTATGGAGAAAAAAATTATCAAATTTCGAGTGTGTTTGGCAATTGATAGAAAATGTCAAGTTAAAACTTTTCAATCTAAAATTTTTCACTCTTCACAACTATTATATTTTAATTATTTTTTCACATTTTCCTATACATTATCCTACTTTTCAATCATTTTTACACAACTATCTATACAACTAACCTATCTATTTTAACTTTATTCTCTTTACTACTCATCATTATCCATATTATATCACATCATTTGACAACTTTTACTCTTCAAAACTTTTTATTAAAAGTTTTATTCATTACCAAATACACTCTTCATATAACAATATTTTATTTAGGCCCACAGATCCATGCAAAATATTCAAAAAAAAAAATTTAAAAACACCAAAACTAAGTTGACTGAATTTTTCATCAAAAAAAGGTTGACTGAATTTAACTTGACGACTAGACGTACTGATTTGACTCAATGAGCTGAAGTGACAGAATTCTCTCACTTGCCCATGAAAAATTTTCAAAAGCGCAAGATTAGATTGATGCGTTTGACTGATCGACTCAATTGACTAAGGGTGTGCTTGTTAATGAGTAAAAATTATCAAGTTAAAATTTTTCACTTTAAAACTTTTCACTCTACACAACTATCATATTTTTTAATCATTTCTTCACATTTTTCTATACCATTATCATACTTTTCAATTATTTTTACACAACTATCCACACAATTAACCTATTTATTTTAACTTTATTCTATTTATTATTCATCATTACCCCTATCATATCACATCATTTGACAATTTCTACTCTCTACAACTTTTCATCAAAAGTTTTATCCATTCCCAAATATACCCTAAAAATGCAACTAATGAGCAATGACGTACTTGGTTTTCACGTGCGAGTCATTTCAAGAATCTAGAATGTGGAGTGTTTGTTTTCGTCAAAAACTTTTCTAACTTCCAGATTGTTTTATACTTTATAATTATTCTATTTTTTAATTAATTTTCACTTTTTATACAACTATACTACTTTTCAATTATTTTTACGTAACTACTCATACGTCTAACCTATTTATTTTAACTTTATTCTCTTTACTTTTCATCATCCTATAATATTATATTATTTTTCTCATTTCTACAACTTTTCTACTAAAAATTTTTCATAAAAAATTTTATTACTTCTCAAACACACTTTAATAGTAGAGTGTTTCAGACACTAAGTATATAGATGATAACAAACTTTACGAAATCTTAATCCTATTTTAATCTGATGCAATGTCGTCGTACCTTTAAACTATGCAGGTTCTAATGTCTGAGCTACTAAACAGGCCACTTTTCCCAAATATGCGTGCCTAGTGAGAATGCAAAATATAAGTAGCGGATAGACGATGATGACTTCTACCTTACCAAGGCAAAAATCGATCAATCAAGATTCATCACAACTTGATTGCTTAGATTATGAAAACCACGGTTAGTTTGACAAAATGTTTGACCTTCCATGTTAGATCATCTGCAAATCAAAAACCCTTTTACAGAAAGCTAAGTGGAGAAACTGACCTCAAGGGATAATTTCTCCCACCTTTCTTCTATGGATCGGGAGATCTTGGAGACCATAACCGGTTATTAGTATCAACAAATTCCATCCAGATAGCTCATTTTCAGGTGCATAGAAAAGACCAACTACTCTTAGTTCCCAACTAATATGTACAGTAGCCTGGTTTTTATAAAAGGCAATAATAGCGGGCCGTATTGACCACCAAGAAAAGAAAGGGTAAAAGGCAAGGTCGATGACTGGATAGATGAATACGATCACAATAATCCAGCAACATGGAATCTATGAAAAGATCACCTGTGGTGTATTGTTAATCAACTTGCATGTTGGTCTCGATGAATGCTAAGAGTGACAATCCAGCGGCCCAAACGTCCTCATCCAACACATGCTCCGCTGGAGAATGACTCACTCCTCCACGACACCGCACAAAAAGCATTCCAACCTGCACGCAAGATGACATCAGCCTTATCATCGTAACTGTTACCGAAACCGGTTTAATCATTTGTTTAGACCACTTTGAAGTTTCGACTTTAAAGTTATCATTAACTTTAATTATTTTTATTCATATATTAAATAAATTCTAATTATTTTAATTTAAAACTTATATTTTAAAATGATTTTATACTTAATCAACAGATTTGATTTTTAAATTTATTTTAAATATCCATTCATTATTTATAAATATGCACGCTATTCCATAATCATTTAACTAACCATATAAAGACGTGAAAAACCGAACCAGTGCCAACCAGACCGGACAGGCTACCTGTCCCGGGTGAGACCAACAGATCCGTTCTGATCCTTCTAATGTTGATGGTAAGCAAACTTGAGGTGTAAATAGGATTGGTTTCAACTCGAACTAGATTAACTTAACCCGATTTATAATAAGGTTGGTTTTGTCATTTCGAAAAAAAAATATTTTATTTCCTGATTTGAATTTTGAACCGATCCGATTTCAAAAGTGGCTTGGTTTGGATTGGATGATTTTTAACCCGACCCGATTTTATACATTAATGTATAATATAATAAATTATTAATAAATAGTCTTTCATTAGTCCATAATAGATAGAAATTAACTAGATATTATTGATTTTAAATAATATTATTTAGCACATATATCATTGTAGAAGTCATAAATTGGAAAGTATTCAGCTAAAAATAATTAATTTTTTATTCTTCCATATAAATTTATATTTTAAAACATATTTAATTAAGCAAAATATTTTAAATATTATATATTTATTAACCCATTTTCTAACCTGATCCGACCCGAACCGATTTCTAAATTATTAAAATAAGGTTGGGTTAAAGTGTGAAAAATAAAGTTGAGATTGGGGTTGAGTTAAGATTTTATAAGATAAGTTAGGATTGTGTTTACCCTAACCCGAGTTAACCCGACCCAATTTACACCTTTAAAGCAAACCAGTAACAGAACAAGCAGTCTATTTGGTGTGAACAGGCTAAGAGGGTCAAATCAAACCTATTCAGACCATGAAAATACTAATCTTATGATAATTTTAAAATTATGATATAGTAATATAGTAATAATTTTACAATTATATAAACTTAAATAATATCATGAAATATATCTTATCAACGATTAGATTATGTGCAAGCAAATATCTTTCAGAACGGTTTGAAAGATTCACCACTTCCGTTTCATCCAATTCTATGTTATCAAACCGAACCAAAATAGAACAGGGAAGAGAATGGCTGAACAAGCCCAACCGCCCGATTCGATACAGTTTGAATAACATTATACGGGATTATTGGAGAAAGAACAGTTCAACGTAATGGCTTTGCTTGTTTTTGAGTGTAGCATTTATTTAAATGTGCTCGCTTTTTAAATCAAATGTAGTAAAAAAATTTGGCGACAAATAGTAAAGAATTTAGGGTCTGTCCAAAATGATTCAAGGAATTGAAATGGGACAAGAATAGGATTGGAAAGGTGCGACGAGCGGTTGAACGTAATATGAATGGAAAAAGTAATATTGAAAAATTTAATAAAAATTGAAAAAGTTATCTTGGGATTAAGAAATCTAATCTCCTTTTTATCCCATCTCAATCCCTTGGATTGTTTTTAACAGGCCCTTAGTTGCAATTAGTGTAGTACTTAGCTACGTCTGGAATCAAACATTTGGTTAATACAAAAAAGACCTACAAATCTAACCCAACAAATTTAGGGTCAGTTTGCTTCAATATATGTAAATTATGAGTTGGTGTAAATAGATATAGACAGTATATATAATACTGTATGTGAGCTTTTAATGATTTAAGGTTGTTAGTGCAGTTGTCCCAAAAAAATTTTGAGGCTTGAAGTCGCATTTGTAAAAAATCAACAAATTGAAGACAATAAAATCATATCTCACAATAAAATCTAGAAAATATGAAAGTAAAGGTCCTCTGTGACATAATTGATTGGCCAACTCTTAAAAAAGATTGTCAAAGATATATCAGTTAAGCAATTGCTGCCCTAAACCATTCCCCTTCCATTAAAAAAAAATTTGACAGATTTTTTTCCAAATATACCAACTACATTTGAGACTAATCCCAGACATATCCACTACGTTTGCATGTAAGCCCAAAAATGCACACTCCGTTACAGACATTAATAAACGTCGTTAATCCATTTGTAAAATTACCAATATGTCTATCAAATTTAAGGTTTGATTCAAAATTTTGAATATTATAACTCACCATTATCCTAATTGCACAAGGGTTTTAAATATAGAAACTCTAATTTTATTTTCATTTTATTTCATTTCATCTTTTATTATTTTACACCAAGGGCATTTTTGGCATTTAGAAAATTGTAACCAATATTTAAACAGATGACCATTAACTTACTTAACGGCCTTTAATAGGGTGAGTATTTTTAGGAATATACACAAACATAGTTGGTATATTTAGGACATCTGGAACAGAGTCGGTATATCTGGGATTAGGGTCAGACCTAGTAGGTATATTTGGGAAAACTAAAAATTGATGGAGAAGCTACAAAGCAAACATAGGGCTGGGCCTTTTATGGTGGGGCTCAGTTAAGAGGTTCACTAATAGACCATGAAAATTTATGTTTTTTTCTTTTTTTTTCCCCTTCTGGAAGGCTTCAAAAGAACACGAACATGCATGTGCATTTAATATCTACCATCTGAGCCATATAACTGGAGATGACGAAAGCATATTGATGTATGTTGGATCCTAAATCTCATTCAACCACAAATATATAGCAGAGTTGTCAAACCTTCGTTAGATGAGACATGGCCATTGCATCATGTCCTGCTCCACTCATCAGCACGGGCACATCCCATTGAATTTCACTTGAAATTTTCCTTAGAGCAGAATAAGCTGAAGCCTTCAGTTGTGAACTGAGTCCTGGATCACAATGCACAGCTTCTGCCTTGTGCTGAAACCGTTGCACCTAAACTGTGTCATTAATTAAGAACGCAGGAGAAATTTTGAAAAGGTACCTTCGGTATATATTCCTTTACGATGGGTTAAACAGATGTGTGTGTGTGTGTGTGTGAGAGAGAGAGAGAGAGAGAGAGAGAGAGAGATGAAACCAACTAACGCTCCTGGACCTTATGTTCAATAATGCAATAAACAGAACGACGATCGCATGTTTGATATATCTGGTTAGACAGCTCGAAAACAATGGCTTCACGAACATTGTCATCCTTTGCTCGTAGATCTACTGTGAAGGTCACCTGTTATCAGCAACAGCCCTCCATAAGATTGTTGAAGTCAATCAAGAAAATTACTGACTAATATTGGATTTTAGTGTCTTGAGTTCGGTACTATCTAAACTAATCTGACATAGGAACATATGGATGCATTCCCATCAAAAGTGTACCAAAACCTCTTACATATATCATCATAGTGGATGGCAAAGAAAGGGTGACAATAATCAACACTCGACAGAATGCAAGCTATAAAATCAATGGATCATGATCCAGCCTAGGAGATAATTTGAGGCAACCATGCCTCAGAGTGGGGATTATAATTGCTAGCTAGGATCATCAAATAGTGGGCTAATGTCGTGCCATGTATGATTGGTGAAATTCGTGGAAATTCATGATGATAGAAGTTTGCTATGCCTGCTGGTGTTACAAAATTACCAGGCCAGGATGCAAAAAGCATTTAAAATCAGAACTAGGAAATGAAATAGGATTCTCTTAGCCTATGCACATTAAAGAATAATACCAGAATGCATAATTACCTGGCCTGGAATCACATTGCTTGCACTTGGCCAGCTTGATATTTCTCCAACTGTACAAACAAGAGATCCTGAAAATGATCCCTCACGGAGACCATTGCACTGTCCATCATAAGTTAAGTACTCTTCAGGATGCTTGCAAAGATCTTCCAACAATACAATGAGTTCAGCAGCAGCAGGCATTGGATCTTGGCGCATATGCATTGGTACTGTGCCAGCATGCCCTTGGGAACCTTTCACAGTCACCTGAAAAACAATATTGGGGAATATATACATTAATCATTAAAAATGACTGCACAATCACACATGGAGCACAATTGGGCCCTGTAGACATTGTTCACTGTTATGTAAGAAAAGATTCCCCGGGAACATCATTGATCAACTAGCAGAGAGATTCTTTGTCCGCCGAGACATGACAAACCAAAGAACCAACTAGTTGAGGGATTCTTTCTCCACTGATACGTTAGAAACCAATCTCTCGGGAATCTGTTAACAGCTTGACATCAGATTGAAGTCCAAGGTTCAAGTTCCATTCTCTGAAAGGTCAAAAGAAGGCCTGAAAGAGTGTTGGTGGGAGAATTAAGAAAAGACCTGAAGGATGTAATTTCTAAAAAAAGGACCACAGAACATATTTCATGTATTCTGATATACTGACATGGTGCATCTTTTATGAGCATCAACCAACGGTTTGAAAAGAGAAATGGGAGATTGTATGTCAAGTGAGTGAGAACACTATATGAACTACGTGGATGATTACCAAAACACCTGCACGCAGCTTATTGGCATAGATTTATGTTCAACTGTTGGGAAACTCTAATGCCAATTAATTGTCCATGTTGGATAAAGAATAAAATGCAAAACAAAATGAACAGTTACATGCCCTTAACCGTGTTTGACCAGCTATGCCTTCAACCACTCCAAGAGGTTGACCAAGTGCTTCCAGCACAGGCCCTTGTTCAATGTGAACCTGTTGCAGGTAACATTTTAAGCTATGCCAGATATATCCTAGCAATAAATTAATAACAAAACCAACATCACCAGCTAAGTACCTCAACATATCCTCTAACTTTTTTGGGATCATACTTAAGTTGAAGGAAGCTCTCCTCCGTGGCTTCGTAAGAGTTTCTCTTAAGAACATCATGTAATGTCAGCCCACTGGATGGAAGGTTTCGTCCATCAGATAGTTGCAAAATTTTCACAAAGAAGTAAAACAAACAAATTGAAGTAAATAGACACCTTTTGTCAGATATCTGCAATGATGATGCTGATAGAATACCAGCAACACCAGCACTTCCCAAAAAAGTAGATTGGAACCTGACTCCCTCCTCATCACTAAACGCAATAACCTACCCATAGGAAGAAAACATAAGATAATGTCACCAGCATTGCTTATGATTCCAAGTCAAGAGAGGTGCTCCAAATGCAGTAAGAAATTCTACTAATTCCAACTTCTGACTGAATGGAAGACGTCCAAATATTAGTCTTTTGAATTGAAGAGAGAACATGGGAGGAAAGAAGAAGGAAAGTTCATAACACGTTGTTTTCTTCAAATTTCAAAATGCCAATCATGAACCAAGGATTTTGACCTTTTTGTGCCCAGAAATTTTCTGGTTCTTACAGAGGTGTAGTAGTACCATTTTGGTATGATGTTACGTAGAAAGGAAACCAATCTCAACAAAATTATAACATTGCTTACAAAATTTATTAGGAAAGCATAAAATTGGCAACTTCCTTCGTTGCTAAAGATAAACCATGTGCACGCTTTTGTAGACCATAAAATTATCTGGCTGCCTGCCTAGACTGTAGAATTATCCAACTTGACTACAAGGCCAAGATATAAGAAAATTTGGGCACAAAGCAACTAAAATGTAAGATCAGAATCGAATGTTCAAACAGATAATAAGTCCAGGCCAATGGTGCTTGATATTTTAACCGTCAAATAATACTTTTCTCTGCAAAGTTACTCCAGCAATAAAATTGAACCAGCAGACATTATTATATTATCATTTATCACTTGTTCATGCACTAGTTCTAAACTCTTTGGCAGTAATTAACCATCATCCTGTAGTGCATTATAGAATCAAGCTATCTGATTAAACCTAGCACCTTAAGGTAGCATCAGAAAATCACTGACCTCTACTGGTCGCTGAAGTTTTTCCAATTTCCCACCAATCTTTAAAGCTTTCAATGCAGAAATTGCACAAATTATGCCCAAAGACCCATCATAAATTCCAGCATCAATAACGGTATCCTGTTTGAAACGGCAAATATGAGTGATTTACCAACCAATCTCAAAAGCACACGGTAATAATTTGTTTTGAAAGTTGCTTGAAATTTAATAATTTTAGGGGTCACCAGATGAGAACCAATCAATAGAGCTTCTGCACTTGGATTCATTGACAGAAATCGACCATGTACATTGCCAACCTGGTCCACCCACCTGAAAGGAAATATTATAATCAATTGAATGTTTGAAAATACATAGAAGTAAGATGAAGGTAAAGAAGCTGACGTTGTCAAACCAGCATCCTGCATCCAGCTAATTATAAGATTGCTAGCTCTTAGTGAAGCAGGACTCAAGAATGTCCTCTCGAGATAACTCTCAGCGTCACTTATCTGCTGACAAGGATGGACCATTAAAATTGTAATAACAACATCTAAGCACAAGCATAAGGCCACAATTTGGCTATCTGAAGCATTGATCTGACGTCTGATGGACATTGCCAATCATCATGAATGCAGCTTTGGCACAAAATATCTACCCAGCAACTCTGGCCATTGGTCTATTGTGCATTGAATGACATCTTCTAAATAGCTTGCTCTGAACTTTCCCTGTTTCATAAATCAGAGGATTATTGGCTTCCTAAAAGGGGATTGCTGTCGCATTACTCATCCACAATGCAGCACATCAGATAATGGTCCAAATTGTAAACCATCCGCCTGACATCTGGAGAATTGTGCACTTCAACACATATACGTTTATTCTAATTGTATGGAAATAGAGAACAAGAATGAAAATAAGTCGTCGAATTTCTAAACCAAGTTTACAGATTCAGCAAGAACCTTTGCTCGCTGGAATGAATTCATAAGGAATTGCAAGAAATCATTTGATTAATGCAATATCTCTTACATGAATTCCTAACGAGACTACGAGTTGGATTTTCTGCCTGTGAGAGTACTGATGGGTGTTGTAAAGATAGCAGACCATGTCATTTATGAAATACATTCATACGAAATGCAGAAAGGAAAAACATAAAGCAATGTGTAACAACCAACGACTAGAAAGGATGGTTTACAGACTTGATAATGAAGACTAGAAAGGATGGTTTACAAACTTGATAATGAACAGTTAGATATTGCACCCAGATGCTGTATTCCATTTAAAGAATGGGTTTTCTGTTCTGAAATTTCCCTTTTCCAAAAGAACCTTTGGCATGTAAAACAGCATCAAGAATTCCTGTAATCTTGTAAAACAACTTTGTTTTTCAGAATCAACGCTCTGATGAATGCTAAGGAAATCAAGGACACAACGTAAAAGGTTTCGACAGAGCGAATTTAATATACAGCCAGCTTGATCTTCCCCCTGCAAATTCACCAACTCTCGAATTACCAGAGGGAATCATTTTAGCAGCCCGGTTTCCCAAGTTAGTCCTCACTTATTGAAAGAAGAATTTTCTACAACTCATTCAAACTAATATGGATCAGCTAGATGATCAGACTGATCAGATATGGCAGTAATAAACCCCAAATCCACAGTTGGGACCACAATTTCCCAACCAATGAGTACCATCAAATCCGAAAGAAAAACCGGCTTTCTGGTATACTCAAGAACCACGTTAGCTGATGAGTAAGATTTCCACTGCCGTCTATATCTAATAGTCAATCCCAATATTAAACCATAAAAACCGTCCTCGCATACAAACCATATAGAAACCATCAAAAAACCAAAGCGTAGTGAAGGCCGAGAAGAGAAAGAAACTTGATCACAATAATCCAAAAACGCCAATCAACTGGCATCAGTGAACAAGAACGCGCCGTTCGGCACATCGACTTAAATTCCGAATATCAAATGCTTAACATAGCAGAACTATCTAAAATGGCACCTACGACGGAGACAGTCTAGCTCGGCATGCCAGATTATTCACATTAAAAGATATTTAAAAGAAAGCAATAGAAAGAAAAAACAGGATTTTTTTATATACAAAAAAAAAAAAAAAAAAAAATAGCACCTTTCCTAACAGATGAAGCCTGGCAACCGCTTCATCTCTGAGGATTTCGGGGAACAGCTGTTCTCTCTCGATCTCCATTCCTGCTTTTCACCAAAAGACAAGATAAAGCAACAGCCATGGCAGCCGCATAAAGAAGAACAACGCAAAAGCAGGAGATGTTCAGAGGCGTTTGGAGAGGAGATTCAAAGGAAGACGTAGAACTTTGTTTCTCACCTGAAATGGAAGTTGCAAGAAAGAGGAGGAGGATCGAAAGCAGAGCTGAGAATGTTTTAGGGATGGTAGAAAGAGAATCCATATCTGTTCCGTTCCGCTCCGCAGCTAGCGAAGAGAGCAGAACAGAGCAGAGCTGAGCTGCAGCAGACGGAATGCAACAGTAGAAGACGACGGCACTATGAGTAGGTATTTTTGTATCTACGCTGGAAATGGAAAATGGAGAAGAAAGCTGTACTGCACAGCATGCGCCACGGATGGCAGGCGGATGGCAGGAACGCAGCAGCCCGTGATCATGTGGCGATTCTGTGCTGACCCACGCCCAAGATTCCTGTGGCTTCAAATACCGTCCTTGGATTCCATGTCGGCAATCACCGCCGCCGCTGCATCCCCTGCACGCTAACTTCCCCATGCACCACCTAAGCAACTTTCAATTTTTTATCGTTATTATTTAAATTTTAATTACTATCTCCTCACTATTTATGTCACTTATAATTGATGTATTAAAAACCCAACACGCCGGACTCTATTTTCTAACCCCAAAAAAGCAAATTAGGAATGTTTATGCAGCCAAAGGATTCAATGGACTCCGTTTCACATAAATCATAGGCTTGTATTTGTGCGTTTAAAAAAGTCAATTTGACTATAAATTTTATTGTTTTTATTTAGATAGAAATTTAGAATACAACCTAATCACAAATTTTTAATCAAGATAATTTTACAGTGCTGTAATCAAAACATTTTAAAAGTCAGTTTTCTTTTTAAAACTCATGACGTGACATTTGAGTCGGAGATTTCTCATTTCCCAGCACGCGTTCCGCTACGCAAGGCAACCCTGCAAAATCAATCCTCACAGGAGAACGCGAAACGGTATCTTCCTACCTGTGCGGCCGAAATTTCCGCTTTCGGATACGTTGGCACTTTGCGAGTCGCAGCGACGCATCAGGTGGTTTAACATCGGATAATTAGGGCCCGTTACAAGTCATATAAGATCCGTAGGTTGAATTTGTATCACCGTTTCTAAGATAAATTTTCAGTTCTCAAGACGATTTTTTTAATTTGCAATACAATTTTATCTATTTTCAATACAATTTTACTCATTCTCATTACACATCGTTACGTTTTCATTCCAGATACAAATTCGATCTAAGAATCTTGTATGGTTTGGAACACTTCCGTAACCAATATATTCATTCAGTGTGATGCTAATAGCTGATATATTCATATTATTTTGTAAAATATATATTATTTCTATAAAATTCCACTAAACTTGCTTATGTACCTATGTTAATAGTTGACATTTAACGGAAGTATAAGGGCTATTAAATAAAAAAGAGTAATTTCTAGATATACTCACTTAGTTTAACATTAATTACTAATATAGCTATGTTGTTTCACAAATTGCATACTATCCTATAAAGTTTCGCTAAAATTGTTTGCATATTCATAACACCTTTTTGACATTATAAATTGTTAATGTGTGCATTAAAATTTTGAATAATGACATAAATGACTTTATTTAAGCTATATTAGAATTCACGGTTTATGAAACACCTAGTTGTGTAGGTGAAAGGGGCTTACTTGGGGGTAATATATCATCAGTTAATATGGGTACGTAAGTAATTTTAGTAAAACTTTGTAGAGATAATGTGCAATTTATGAAACAGTACGAGCATATCAGTAATTAGCATCAAAACTAAGTGAGTATATCAATAAATTATACGTTTTTATTTAACAACCGTTAAATTCAACAGTTAAATGGATACACAAGCAATTTTGGTAAAATTTTATGAAAATAATATACAATTCATGAAACGATGTGGGCATATCAATAATTAACATCACCCTAAATTAGTATATTAGCAATTACCCTTCAACGTTTTTATTTTTATTTAATTTTTATTATTTAAGCATAAAATAGCTATAGTTTACAATATTTTTAAGTGAATAAAATACTAAATTAAAAACTTGATATTGATTTTTAAAGTTTGATCTTATTTTACACACGTAAGTATTAAGTTGTTCTTTTAACGTAAGAATTAAGTTATTCTTTTTCTTCAAGATATGGTCGAAAATACCAAATGTTCAATATATTTGAGTTTTGTACATGGAGAAAGTTATGAAAATAATCAAATGATTTTAGTTCATTTAATTCAAATAATTTTGGTTTAACCATATACATGGGATAACACATTGAAATCTCTTGTATTAATAATATTGAAGTATATTCTCTGCATACTTGGCCTTAAGCCTAATTCAGTGCACCGTGTGCACTAAAACTTGAATGATATGGTATGCAGACCATTTTTTATTTTTTGATAGAAATATATGAACCCAAGCATAAAAATTTTTACGTGTTATTTTATAATTTTTTACTTTAATATTTGCAATAAAAAATAAATACAAATAATATAAAATTACATGTATAAGAAGTACATGCTGTACACACATTCGTATCAAAAATAAAATAAAATAGATATGCTTAATGTATGCACTGAATCATACGCCGAGATTTCATCCCTTCCTTGTTCATGCGCGCAGCCCGCTCTCCAGACTCCTGAGGCGGCGTAACTCTGGGCTCCGCTCGCTTGGTAGCCATGCGATAGAGTGGGCCCCAAGATCCATCCAGTGGCGAATGCGTCAATCGTGACGACTCACAGGTCGCAGGACGCCAGAAAACAATTTCCTGACCAGCTTGCAATGATACGCAATACAGGAATGGTTGCCAGCGCGACGGAGCTGTACAATTATCCTTGCCTTAATCGAACCAACCGGATGTCCAGGTTGCTAATACGTAACCAAATTGGTGAATAATAATGTCACTTGCAAAAGAATGTTGCTTGCATTTTGCATGTGATTGACATTAAAGAGTTTGTCATCACTCAAATAACCAAGTAATTAACATTAATATATATATATATATAATGTTAGAATAGAAAGGTCCAAAGTTGTAAAACTGAGTAGATACAGTAATTTCATTACTCCTCAACGGAAATACACTTGGTTAGATATCTGGTTATGCAAGTAAGTGGCCTAATAAAAAAAAAAAAAAAACATTACAAGGCTTTTGTGGGATGAATGAAGCCGGCAATTTTGTAACCCGTTTTGCAATGTTTTATATTTTTATTTAGATCGAAACTATACATGGTAATTTTGACAAACTAAACGGAGCCTTTTGACACATTGTAGGTAATTTTCGCAAACAAGACAGATCCTTTTGGATGCAGTGTAGAGGGCTAGAGAGCTTGATCGAAGTAAAAATATCAAAAAAGAAAGAAAAAGTGGCGGGTATAAGTTGCAACCTGTTTCATGTCAACGAGGTCCAAAATTAACTTGCATTTTGGCAAGAGTGTAATTTTGGTCGAGGCACCGGTACAAAAGGAACGGAAAGAAGAGAAAACAAAAACTAAATATATACTAATAAACAATGTTAATTATAAAGTAAATAAAATAAAACCAATACAAAAAAGTAAGCCTCGAATTTTTTTCTACATCTACTTGTAGATAATGATTCGATAGTACGTACATGTGTATTGAGCCTTGCGTATCAAGTGTTTTGACCCTTTTTTATTTTCACTTTCATACTGGCCTGCGTGTATTCTTTATATAGACAAATGTTTACTATTTAAAAATTTACTATTTTTTTATAATTTCAAAAAGTAAAAATTTCACTCCATTTAGGGTGTGTTTGGTTGGAGGTAAAACTTTTGATGAAAAGTTTTAGAGGCAGAAGTTGTCAAATTGATAGAAAATGATGTGATATAATAGGGGTAATGATGAGGAGTAAAAAGAATAAAATTAAAATAGATAGGTTAGTTGTATGGGTAGTCGTGTAGAAATGATTGAAAAGTAGGGTAGTTTGTATAGAAAATGTGAAAAAATAATTAAAAAATAGAGTAGTTATGAAGAGTGAAAAGTTTTGTATTGAAAAGTTTTAATTGACAAGTTTTGGCCCCAAACAAACACACCCTTAATGTCAAATAGGGTTAAAAAAAATTTTATGAACGAATGGGGTAAAATCGAAGTTATAGAGATCAACTCAAAAATTATAAATGTTAGTGTATATCTAAATACATGTAAATCTACATAAAAATGAAAAGAAAAATAGAAAAAATAGAAAAGGCTCAGAACACCTATAGGTATCGTGACTAAGTACATGCTAGTCTGAAGCCCTTTACAACATTATGATCCCTTTTGAAGTTGGGGATTATGATTTCAGTTAAAGAAGGGCATATTTTATTTAATGGAGAATTATCAAAAATATTTATATTCTAAAATATTTTTCAAACATAAGAGAGATTTATAATTTTCAAAAATCAGGGGGCTATCTGGACTATCTGTAGATTTGCCTCCTAGCTGCCGATGGTTAGTTACCATTAAACCAGGTGAAATTAGATTGAATTACCACAAAAAATTCTAAAAAGACGTGATTATAAAACTGAAATTTTTTTTTTATTCTATCCTACTTTAAATATTTTAATTTATAGTTTTTTAAGTTTTATTAATTTGATTCTTCATTCTTTTACACATTTTTGCTTTTTAAAATAATTTTATTGATTCATGCCGATTGAATGTGGTTCACTATCTTGAGTAATCACATATATCTTAAATCTATTATATCCATTATATTTAGCTTCATTAATTTAACTAGGAAACAAATTTTCATACAAAACAAAAATGTGCACAGCGCTTCTCTAAAAGAGGTCCATAGCCTAAATTTACTTGGAAATGTACACAATGTATTCGGGTGTAAGTAAATAATGAAAAATGTCTAGATTCATTTACCATGTACATTAGAATGTGATAATATTTTAGAAAATTATTTTTCTATATAATAATCGTATTTTAGATGGATTAAATTTCAAAATACAAATTTTAGCATTGAAATATTTTATTACATTATTTCTAACTTTTTTAGGTGAGGTCATGCACAATCAGATGATATTGTTTCACACTATAAGAAAATGTAGTATGTTACTATTGATGTAAAAAATGACTATCTATAACCATATATCACCACTAAAAAATGAAAATAATTATTTGTAGTTAAATAATTATTCATAACCAAAATATATCTAATGCAATTAAATCTATATCATATGTAGTGGAAAATTTGGCACATTAAGTAAAATTTATTATAATCTGATATGAAAACATGAATATATTAACACAATAGATTAAGTGAATATCAAGTAAATTTTGAAGGTTAAAGAAATTGGATTTAGTTTAACAGAATTAGAGTTCCATAGAAGCGTAAACTTAACCATTATTTCTCTAATAATTATTTTGCCGTCGATGATCGTAAAAGTAGTATCAAACTTCGCAAGTTAAGCTGTTGATATGGGATTTTGTAGAAATCAAAACAAACTTTGAGGGTACAGTAGCAGTAGCAAATTAAAATTTACGATTTTAAGCGTGTTCATCTATGCAAATAATTTCGACAAAAAGTTAATAAGTTGTCCATCCACCATGTACGGGGCATAAAATTATTATAATGATACGTCATACTTACAACTCAAGTTGATTTTTCTTTCTTTTCTACGTAACACAGTGATGTTTATTGGGATCATGCTAAGCTCTTTTGTAAATAGCAATTTTTGGATGTACGTGGTTATATATAAAATTTTCAAACTAAAATTTTTCACTTTCTACTACACCAATGTTGTTAGAACAGAACCGATCAAGAAAATGGTTTGGTTTGAACCGGTTCAACCTGTTATGCAAATTGATTTGAATTGGTGATGTCAGCTGACATAATTATGTTGTTATAAATATTTAATAATTTTTAATTAATTATATATTGTTGACAAAATACTAAAATTATATATTTATAAATCCTAAATCTATATATTAGATTTTAAGCATCATAAGAAAAAATGCAGGAAAACACTAATAGAAAACTTTTAAAAATCTCTAAGTATGAATATTAAAAAAATTTACTCTATTAACTGACTGGAAATGTGTAACAAGCATTGAATGTTGACGTTTGACTCTGAATTCTCCCTATTTACCTCAGTGCCTTTATAAATTCCACTTCTATAAACATATCTATCCTAATAAAAAATAACATCAATCAATAATTATTGAAGGATTGAACAATTAAATAATTTATAATAATATAAGAATTAAAAATAATCAACTGGTAAAACCAAACGATCAGCAACGACTCTAAAACAAATGGTGTATGCAAAATCGTTATTCGATCATTGTAAAACAACTATTGAATCATTGTAAAACAGCTATTCAACTAGGCTCTAAATCATTTATCGGCTACTTGTACAAAAAAATCTCAAAAGATAATATATTTAAGTGAACATTGCAAAAATGCTACTCAAATATAGAAATATATCTTTGAACTCTAACTGGCATTTTCCACTTTCCACAAAAAATGCTAATCCGATTATTATATGAGATTATTAAAATCTGTAAACTTTATAAAAAAATGTTAATCCGATTATCTGAGTCTAAAACAGATAATATATACTATATACATGTCAGAAAAAATAGATTGTATATAACATTATACCTCAGCTGAAGAGGTGGTAGTGGGCAAGGTGGTCGGATGATGAAGCGGAGGGTTGCCGGAGAAAGGAATGAAGAAATGAGGGGAGCAAGAGGGTTGCCATCGAATAGAGCAGCAGAGGGATTGTTTGGCCAAATGAAGAAAAGGAGAAGACAGTGAAGTCGCTCGTCACTCGTCGTCACGCTGTTTTAGTTGTCGTCATCGTTGGAGAAAGGAAGGAAGAAAAGAGAGGAGAAAGAGGGACGCCAACGAACTAGGGGTGCTAATGGTCATGGTCAACCCGTTAACCCGCTTGTTCAACCCGTTAATAAATGAGTTTGGGTTGAGATTTTTGAATAAATGAGTTATGATCTGTCAACCCGTTCAACCATTTAATTAAATAAACGGATTAGGATTGAGGTTTTGCAACCCGTCAACCCGTCCAACCCGTTTATTTAACTCGTCCAACCCATTCAACCCGTATAATTCATTTAATATAATATATTATAGTATATATATAATATTTATAATAGGAATTGTCATTAAAGAGATAATTTGAGATTGGATTTGATGTTTTCAAGCCAAAATAAATTAAATTCAGGTATATTAGCTTCAAATTATTTAATTTATTTAAATTTACAGACTTTATTGAAGATTTTTAGTATGAAAATTAGTAACAAACACAACCCGTTAACAACCCGTTAGCCCGTTTATTAAATGGGTTGTAAATGGGTTAGGGTTGAAGTTTTTTAAATGGGTTAATAAACGGATTAGGGTTAAGATATATTAAATGTGTTAGGATTAGGATTAGATTCTAACCCGTTCAACCCGATCCGTTAACACCCCTACAACGAACAGAGTAGCAGAGGGACTGTCTGGCCGGAGGAGGAAACGGAGAAAGCAGTGAAGCTCCTCGCTGCTCATCGCTCGCCGTCGGGCTGTCGTAACTGCATTGCTGTGTGGTTGCGTGCTACTGCTGTTGCCGTCGGAACAAACGATAGGGAAGAAAAAGCTGAAAAATAGAGTTTTGGAAATGAATTTTGGGTAGAAATGAAACCGGGGGGAAAGAAATCGGGTTGTTGGTTCACCGATTCGTCAATCGTCATTCGAGTGAGTGGGTTTTTTTTATGCCAGTTGCCGAACCGGTCGATTTTGGTTCGACTGCGCTAGGGGTGTTAATGGTCATGGTCAACCCGTTAACCCGTTCGTTCAACCCGTTAAGAAATGGGTTTGGGTTGAGATTTTTGAATAAATGGGTTATGATTCGCCAACCCGTTCAACTATTTAATTAAATAAACGGATTAGGGTTGAGGCTTCGCAACCCGTCAACCCGTTCAACCCGTATAACTCATTTAATATAATATATTATAATATATATATAATATTTATAACAGGAATTGACATTAAAGAGATGACTTGAGATTGGCGCTGATGTTTTCAAGCTAAAATAAATTAAATTCAGGTATGTTAGCTTCAAATTATTTAATTTATTTGAATTTACCGACTTTATTGAAGATTTTTAGCATGAAAATTAGTAACAAACACAACCCGTTAACAACCCGTTAACCCGTTTATTAAATAGGTTGTAAATGGGTTAGGGTTGAAGTTTTTTAAATGGGTTAATAAACGGATTAGGGTTGAGATATATTAAATGGGTTAGGATTAGGATTAGGCTCCAACCCGTTCAACCCGATCCGTTAACACCCCTAGACTGCGCCTTCCAGTAGGACTGTCGGTTCCACAGTTCAAATGATTTAATACCTTTGAACCGAACCGTATGCAATCGAAGCGAACCAAGGACCGGTTCTTGGTCGAACCGGTTTTAATAACGCTGAGCTACATATGCAATTAACTTATTTATTTTAATTTTGTTATTTTTTCTTTTTATCGTTACTCTTATTATATCGCATTATTTTTTTAGTTTTAAAAACTTTTTGTTTTACTTTTCATCGTTACTTTTATTATATCATATTATTTTTTCAGTTTCAAAAACTTTTCATATAAATTCTTTTTTATTGCATCATCTGACACCACGCTTCTCTCGAACCCGAGGATGTGAACCCACTGCCAGGTTCACCCTTTTAAATGGCAATTTGAAAGTGAGGCTTGTGAAGTCACGAATGGAAACAATTTTAACAAAGGGAACTTGAAAAAGACAAAAGAAAAAAAAAAAAACAGACATGAGCGTTTTGTCCTAAATTTGCCAAAATAAATACGAACTATGCGAATGTGTACCGGCAACACCTTAGTTACGGTGTTGCTGTCTTGAAATGGTTTTATTTTTATGATGAAATTAAAATCTAATTCATGCGTTGTGTTTAGAATCAAAACTAGACAGGTTTATGGATCACATTTGAAAAGTGCAAAATCAACCTAATATAATTGTTTGATTTATATATCATTTTTAAAATTATTTTCTTGAACATCTCAGCCGTCCAAAATATTATTTCTGCGTTAATAGATGATCTTTGATGTGTTATTACATGTATATTATGAAATATTATTACACCCAACTAAATCTTTTAATGTACTGGAGGCAGATCATGAAAATGTGCCTACTACCAAGATTCACTCCATGTTCTAATTGATTTAAATGTTAGGCTGTGTTCGGCAACTGATAGAAAATATCAATTTAATACTTTTCAATCTAAAACTTTTAACTCTCCACAATTATCATATTTTTTAATTATTTTTTCACATTTTCCTATACAACTACCCTATTTTTCAATCATTTCTACACAACTATCAACACAACTAACCTATCTATTTTAACTTTATCCTCTTTACTACTCATCATTACCCCTATCATATCACATCATTTGACAACTTTTATCCTCCAAAACTTTCTATCAAAAATTTTATTCATTACCAAATACACCATCATTCTTTAGTTTTATAATTATATGCATTTTTTAAGAATGTGGGGCCCATCAAAGATTCTCACTGGATTGATTTTTAGTTATATTATAAAATAAATGTTTTTAAATAATATGACAGATTGACTTCAAATTTCATCTGATGTGGTGCATTAGCAATTCTCGGCACCTTGATTAGGATTCAGCCGACGGCACTATTAGCTCTTCCTGCTTCTAGTTGTCACTGTAGGCCTAATCTTAGTGGGATTTTTGACTCTATACAGCCTGACAGATTCCAGAAACCTTTTTCATTTTCCATTTTTTAAAAAATAGTTTTGATTTGGTGCAGTCCCTCTGCTCGATAGCTGCTGTAAAACAGAGCTCATACATATCTAAATGTGTTAATAATTTATATAGTTATTCATTTATAAAAGCATTATATTTTAAATGGTTAAGAGGTTAAAAATAAATTAATATGCCGCTAAAATAAATAATTTTAAATATAACATAAATGGTAAATTATAATTTCATGATCAAATAGTGCCTACCTATAATGGATTGCACCATGTAGCCTTATGCACTGGATTAATTTCTCACTCTGCAATTTTCACATATATGATTCCATGTTATGTTATGGGTGCAGCTCAGATTGGGTTCGGTTTTTTGCCAACCTAAACTCAGCTCAAGTTAATAACCTATGAACCTGAGTTTTAAGTCAACCCTATTTTTAGAACCTTAACATCAACGCTGCCTCAATAAGTCAGGTTCAGTTGAATTAGAGATGGTAATTTTGGTGAGAATTTCGTAAATTTTTTGGTTGAAATCCGATTAGTCTCATTAATTTACAGTCAAATTTTAAAATATAAAAATTATATTATTGATTTCAAAGTACATACATTAAATAATTATTTATAATATAGTAGACAAAATATTTTTTTCTCTTTTCAAAATAATTATCATGGATGATACAATAAAAAAGTACCAAAAATATATATTAAAGTTATACATGTCATGTGTGATCATTTCTGGTATATATTAGAATTTGAGTTTAGGTTCAAGTTTTAGTTTTTATCAACCCAAATCCCTCCCAATTTTAATTCGGGTTGGATGTAAACCTAATTTTTAAATTCCCAAATTATCAAACCTAAACCTAAAAAATGCTGGGTTGGGTTGAACAGATTTGGGTCAACCAACCCAAAGTTGCAACCTTATTTTGAAAGAATCATAATCCAGTAATTTTTAATGCATAAGATTAGAAACTAGATGACTCGGCAGCCATGATCCTTCGGTTTTTCACCGATGCCACGCACATCGCTTACAGAATTGCACTGCAACTCTGGATTACAAGAAGACAACACTTCCGCCAGGCTTTGAAGTTGGGACTTCACGCTTACGCCACTCGGTGCGATAATATCGGGATAAGCTCTAGTTTGCCGCAATAGAGATAATTTAAATGAGGAGTTATCTTGTTAGCTCATGCTAAATAAATGTCTCACTTAGCACACCTTAAAAAATCTATTTATAACAATTTTTCTTTTTACTTTTTTTTTCTTGCATTTGTTTATCTAAATGTATTTAATATATAGATCAAGTTTTACCACTTTTGAATATGTTTATCTATTTTTTTAAGATTTTTAAACATTTATGTGTATATATTATTTAAAATACCCTTATTTTTAAAAATATAAAAAATATATATACACATATACAAAAATAGTAAAACTTAATTTATGTATTAAATACACTTAGATAAACAAGTGTATGAAGAAAAAAGCAAAAAAAATTGTTTTAAATAAAAATTTTGAGGTGGGCTAAGTGAGACATTTACTTAGCCCGGGTTAACAGGATCACTCCTCAATTTAAATATGATAATTTCTATAATTATAAATTACTTATAAATTGAGTTCTGCTTCTATAAAACTTTACTTCTATGTAACTTTTTGTTTTTTTCTAATTTGATAATTGATAGGAAATCCGCTCCATCAATTGAATTTATCATCATGTATATTATTATGAAAACATTATCGTTTGTCTAGTATTGTCATATATGGGCCCTATTTGGAAATTTATGAAATTAATATAATAAAAATTTTTAGTACTAAATGTCAAATTTGAAGTTGTATTTCAATATTTAAACTATCTAAAATATCATTACTATATGGATAAATAATTTTATAAAATATTGTTAGCATTCTAATGCATATGTAAATAGATCTAGAAGTTTTTTATATTTTACACATGAATATATTTTCTAAGCAAATGTGATACATACACATCTTTAACTTTACTGAACCTTGATTTTTTTAACTAAACAAATAATATTAAATATAATGAGTAGAGTTTATTTTACATCAATCATCAAATTGTGAAAAATGGATAGGTTACGTGAAAATCGCAAGACTCTTATAAATTATGCTTATAATTTAGGTAATAAAAATTACAATAAAATAAATTATCTAAGGATATGTTTGAAGATTTATAAAACTTTTGACGAAAAGCTTTTAGCGTAAAAATTTTTGAATTATGAGAAAATGATGTGATGTGATAGGAGTAATGATGAAGAGTAAAGAAAATAAAGTTAAAATAGATAGGTTGGTAATATATGTAGTCAGGTAAAAAACTAAAAATAATTGAAAAGCAGGGTAATCGTATAAGAAAATATGAAAATATGATTAAAAAACAGGTTAGTTGTTAAAAGTGAAAAGTTTCAGTTTGAAAAGTTTTATGCTTTGTCAAACATATCCTAAATTTGAAAATACGAAAAATGAATCTTGAACTTGTTTAGGAGTTTGGACAATTTTAAATATGAATTGTGTGTTTGAGAAATGATTAAATTTTTTATAATAGTTGTGTAAAAATAATTGAAAAGTACGGTAGTTGTATAGGAAGAAATGAAAAAATAATTAAAAATAGAGTAATTATGGAAAGCGAAAATTTTTATTTTGAAACGTTTTAAGGATTAACAAACACCAAGGAAATCAATTATGGCTTTCTAAAATTTTAGAACACGTTAAAAACTATATTTGATTTGTTCTCTTTCAAAAAATTTTGGGAGAATAGAATGTTAAGATTGATTTCGTGATATTCTAACATGTATAATAGAAGGCGCAATGTAATTGACATTATATGTGTAAGTGTGATACTAGCTTCTAGTTGCTGGGAAGAGCAGTATTCTCTATATAACTAAATAAAGAAAAAAGGTATATAATAGGAGTAGGATTGATACTTAAGCAACTTTTGCTGTCATAATGCAACAAATTCTTTGGAATTAGAGATCCTAAGCCCATTCTGCAATTAATACCTTATTTCATTATACTTAGCATATAAAAGTAATTTTCTTTAGCATCCAAACAAGCTTCCCATCAATCCACGCAGTCTAGACTCTAGAGGCTTAGGATCACGTTTCCAATTTTTCTTTCTAAGGCTCCGATTGTAAACATTTCAAAACATCTTTTTAGGCTTGCTACACGGTCTAAATACGGCACACACATCACATATTTCAGATGCATGTCACTTATGCCATCAATCCTGTAAAACTACGACTCAAGCAAAAGTATTAAATATCACCACCCTGTTGTTTTCTTCAAAAACCAAATCAATAGTAAATAGTCAAATTACACACGTCATTACTAGCACATAATCATCCACACATCCCATGTCACCATAATACATGTTCATATCATTAACTGACCTCAAAACACAAATAAGCCTAAACACATGGTAAATGAACACTAACGGCTTACAATTGCTAAAAGTTGAAAATAAATATATGGTATATAATAGTGCTCGAAACCAGTGTTGTCAGAACCGGACCGGACCGGACCGGCCGGTCCGACCGGGAACCGGTCCAGGTTCCGGTTCGGTGCGGTGCGGTTCGGTTCAAATGTGAAAAACCGTCCGAACCGGTGAACCGACGGTCGAACCGGAATATCCGGTCCAACCTGGTTCGACCGGTCGGACGGGGCTGGCCTTCGTATTCTAATAATATATATTTAAAAAAACGAATGGAAAAAACCGTCGAATGCTCAAATCGCCCGCTCGCCTTCCTCACCTCACTGCTAAAACCCTAAGTCCCTAACCTGTCGCCGCTCCCGATTCCGCCTCGCCGAAACGCCTCACCCGCTCAGCGCTCGCCCGCAGCGCCGGCACGCGCCTGCTTCGTCTTCAGCGACGACACGCTGTGTTCCCGCATTGTCCCCTGGCGCTGCCCGCCCGCCCAAACGCGCCCACGCCACCCGCCGCATCGTCCGCCCAGGCTTCGTCCTCAGCATCGGCACGCGTCGCCCCCGCGCCCTCCGCCGCAGCAACCGTCGCCCTCGCTTTGTCTTCAACACCAGCACGGGCCGCCGCCGCACCGTTCGTCGCGTAATCCTCCGGCAGCTCGCCCGCCCAACACACGCCCACGCCGTCCGCCGGCATTTCTTCCTCAGCGTCGACACGCGCCGCCGCTGCACGCCCAGCACGCCCCCACGCCGTCCACCACACTGTGCGCCGCTCCGTCCGCCAAGCTCACCTTGAGCTGTCGTTCGCCATCTCACCGGTCGCCGGCAGGCTGGTCGCCATCTTGCTGTCCGCTCACTGCTTGCTGTCTCGCTGTTCGTCATCTCGTCGTCTCGCTGGTAGCTTTCTTCAAGACTCCAAGTCGTTGTCGTTGCATCCGGGACAGTGTTATATTATTATAATTTATTTCATTGTTCAAATTTTCAACACTTACTAATTTTTTTTATTTCTTATTTTGTCATGTATGGTTATAGCAATTTATCAAGGTACTGAGATAAAGAGGAAGAATTCATGACTTATTTCAAGTTTAAGCATTTCAGGTTAGTTAATGTAGTTTATTTTTAAAAAAATTCATGCTTAAAGATTTTTTAAAACTTGCTAGTAATTTTTTTTGCATGGTTCGTACTTATATTGTTGTCCTTAAAATCTAACATATATATTTAGGATTTATAAAAATATAATTTTATCAATATATTTATTTAAAATTTAAAAATTTAATATTTATGATATCATAAATATGTCATGCTGACGTCACCGGTTCAAACCGGTTTGATTAACCGGTTGAACCGGTTCAAACCAGACCAGTTCCTTTACCGGTTCAATCACCGGTTCGGTTCTGACAACACTGCTCAAAACATTTGAATTTCGGAATTATAAATATATACACACATTGTTGAATATTATAAGCGTTTTAGAATTAAAAACGCATTCCTAGACTTCCCCTATCTGTACAAACAGTTGTCTAAGATTGTTCCTCAGTTCATAAAATTGAAAAAAGAGACATGCAAATATCCATAAAATGCAACAAGTGCGTTTACCAACCTAGTAAAAAAATAGAGAAAAAGTTGTTGAAAAAGTTTCCAAAATAGATAAGCTAATAATGTGATATAATAGAAATAATAATAATTAAAAATAAATTTAATGAAGTTAATATATAAAATTCTTATAGAAAGATACAAAAAATGATGGTAAAATACAGTAATCGTATAAACAAGTGCAAAAAAGTTAGTTAAAGAAAAAAAATTTGGTTCGGCCAAGAGCACTGCGTCAACGGAGAAATTATCAACCCAATCATGCAATAAGTACACGGCAATGATGTGGGGCCACCTTTTTATGTAGGGTTACATATGGGATAATAAATTTTCGTGAACTTGTAGGATGACGTGGGAAGTGAAATGTTCTAATAATTGTATGACTGATATAGAATGACAAAAATAAAATTGTAGTAGAATAATTAGAAGGAAAATGATTAAAATACAAAAATAAAATTTAAAAATAGAATTTTTAAAGGAAAAATAGGATAAATTACATGTATACCCATGAATTTTACTTCTAATTTCACTTGTACCCAACGAACTTTTAAAAATTACTCTCGTATCTATACATTTTCATCTTAATTTCACTTATTCTCATATTGTTAGGAATCCATGAAGTCCTTTTGTAAAATGACGAATCTACCTAAGCTCTGATATAATTTAAAGTTATTTTCATAAAGTTAAATATTCTTATTCAAATAGTATATAATATTATAGTTGTTGAATTACTAAAAATTTATTATAGTATAAATTTTTAGCTATAAAATTATAATTAAGAATGGACATATTTATCATTTTCTAGAGGATTAGTCGTCTCTTTAACAAATCCCTAGAGGTGTAGGTGTAAATGAAATTAGGATTAAAATTCGTGAATACGAAAGTAATTTTAAAAAGTTTATGAATATAAGTATATAAGGAATTCATTCAAAAAAATTATTTGTTGAAAAATATGGGATCCCATGGCACCCCATCCCAATTCCCGCACCGCATAGCCAATGTACCATAAGCAATGTGTTCTTAACACTCCTCTGCTCTTGCCACGTCGCAACAGTACACCATGACCATGGCACGTATTGATAGGCGCCCTTGCGTGCTCTCCTCCGGGGGCAGTCGGCACGCTTTCCTAATCGTGTACTTACCACATGCTCACGAGGAAAACTACAAGCCAGCAAATTATCAAGAGAGGTTCGAAGTGTTCTTATATGAGCACCGATCTTTTATAAACTTGTTAATCTAGTTGTATTTAATTTATAAACTTTTCTTAAAATGACTTAAATACCCCTGTATTTAAAAATCCAAAATAAATATATAGACATATCCAAAAATGATAAAACTTGGTTTATAAATTAAATATAACTAGATTAACAAGTTTATAAAATTATTTTTCAAAAAAAAAATAAAAAAAATAAAATTTTTGACCGGTCGGAAATCACCGGATTTCCGACCGGTCTGAAAAGATCATTTGTCTTCTTATATTGGGGATGAGTTTTAAACCCATGTTCTCCCAGGTGCATGTAAGTAACTTTATCACTCAAACCCATCTTCTATCCTTTAAGGGGGCAACAATTGAAATCTGACAGCACTCAAAAGGCAGCAACATCAAGTCTCACGCAGTATAACCAGCTGACCGATTCTGAGCCAGTATCACAAAACACTGATCAGCATGTGCCTCATGCTAAAGGGACTACACACCAAACCATTCGCATGATCCAGTTGGAAAACCATATCGGGAATTCGTCAAACCAATACACATTTGACCTAGAGGCACAAAATCAATTTAAAGGTAGCAGAAAGGAGTCGATAGGAAGTAAATGGAAGAGAATAACAGGAAATATAGGGCAAGTACACGAGAGGACAGTGAGTTGTGTGGGAACAAAAGGCACTCGGAAGGGGATGGGATGGAAGGAGAGTGTGGTAGGCAATACCAACAAAAGAAAAGTAAGGGAGAGGGCTTCTTGTGTGAACAAAATAAAGTGCTAGAGGCGGAGGCTAAGTCTCAACCTCAGCCCCCTACCAAAATGAGCATCCTTGCTTGGAATTGTCCTCGGCTTGGGAACCCGCGTACATTTCGAATCTTACTTGACATGGTCAAGAAACAAGCTCCTTGTTTGATCTTTTTGGTTGAAATAAAACGAAGATGCTCAGAAATAAAGATGATTAGATTTAAAATGAAGTTTGACCATTGCTTCAAAGTGGATTGTTGAAACCATTGTGGTGGCCTTGCTCTTTTTTAGAATAAAGACTTTCAAGTCTCTATAAATTCTTACTCCCAACACCATATTGATGCAAAATATTAGCTACATCCAAGGAAGAACCTGGTGTCTAAAGGGTATTTATGGCAATCCAATTGGGAGCAGATGGTGGGAAACTTTGGATCTTATGCACCATCTCAATGGTCAATTCAAGCTTCCTTGGTTGCTGATTGGAGATTTTAATGAAGCGATTAATGCTTCTGAATATCTTAGTTCATCCCTTTGGGTTGAAAGTAGGATGAAATCTTTCAAGGAAGCCAACAATGACTACCACATTTTTGGATTTGGCTTCACCAGCGCACCTTTCACTTGGAGGAACAATTGTAGGGGTGTGCAATAGGTGGAGGCCAGACTGGATCGAGCATTGGTTTCTAATGAATAGCTCTATGTTTTTCCCAGGCCCATTTTCTCCATCTAGCTGCAGCTGCATCAGACTATTGCCCCATTCTTTTGATCATGAAGAGTTCTTCATTTCTAAAAAGGCTAAAGGCGTGACTTCAAGTATGAACAATATTGGGGAAGAAACAAGTTAGCATACCAGGTGGTTCAAGATAGTTGGGGGTCTAGCAGTACTGGTGAATGGGTCACGTTTAGAACAATTTTGAGGAAATTGAAGGCATGTGGAGATAAACTTCTCAAATGGCACCGTCAGTCAAGGGCAATAGAGCAATATTATTAAAGATGGAACTGGGAAAGCTTACCTCTTTGAGACTTCTTCCACCCTTCGATGACAGGGATAATAGTTTTAGAGATGTGGAGAGGAAGATCAATTCATTATTAGAAGAGGAAGAGATATTGGAAGAAGCAGTCTAAGGTCAATTGGTTAATGCGCGGGGATCAAAATACTCGTTTATGCATCAGAGAGGAGAAGACGGAACTACATTATGGTGCTGGAAGATGAGAGTGGCAATGCGGCAAGGGACCAACACCAAATGGAACAATTGTCAATTGATTTCTTCTCAAAACTCTTCAAATCTAATGGAGTCCTTGATTGTGGTGAAATTATCGATCTGCTTCAAAGGAGGATTTCAGATGATGACAACCAATTCCTCACAGCATCCCTATCTGATGATGAGGTAATTGTGGTAGTTAGAAGTATGGATCCCTTCAAAGCCCTTGGCCTGAACGGAATGACTGCATGTTTTTATCAAAATCACCAAAATACTATGGGTAAAGATATCATTGCTGCCTACAAGAGCTTCCTCCAACAAAAGCCCTGTCAACTTCGTGAAAGCATGATATCAGACATTAATCACACTAAGATTGTGCTTATCCCCAAGAGATCAGGAATTTCAAAGGTGATGGATTTTAGACTGATTAGTTTGTGCAATGTTGTCTATAAAATCCTAGCTAAGGTCCTTCCAAATAGATTGAGGAGAATCATTGGTAAAGTCATTTCCCAATCTCAGAGCGCCTTTGTCTCGGGACATTTAATTACAGATAATACGCTCATCGCCCTTCGAGGCTATCCATATTTTGAAAAGAAAAAGGTTTGGCTAGGACTGGTGAGTTAGCCGTCAAGTTAGACATGGCCAAGGCCTATGACCATGTTGATTGAAACTATCTATGCCAGCCAATGGGGAAGTTCGGCTTCTGCGAACTATGGATTGAGTGGATACACAGTTGCATATCCATTGTTACCTACAGTGTTAACATCAATGGATTCAAGACCTCCACTTTTCATGCGAGTAGGGGTATCCGTTAAGGTGATCCACTCTCTCCTTATCCTTTTCTGCTTTGTGTTGAAGGCTTCTCCGCCCTTATAACGAAATATCATGATTTGGGATTACTTCACAGAATAAGGATGTCCAAAAGTGGTCCTGTCATCTCTCACCTATTTTTGCAGATGATACCCTCCTTTTTCTTCATGCAAATGCAAGAGAGGTCTCAAATTTGAAGCAGTTGATCTACTTATGTGAGGACAAATCGTGACAGCGGGTAAATATTGACAAAACTATCATCTTCTTCAGCAAGAACATTAGCAGGGAAGTGCAATCACAGTTGGAAAACCAACTTGGATCTAGGGGCCACTTGTTTGAAAAGTATTTGGGACTACCTACTTGGCTTGGAAGATCTAAAATCCAAATTTTCTGGTATATCAAAGAAAGAGTGTGGGAAAAAACACAAAGTTGGAAAAGCAGGCTTCTCTCTTGGGTAGGGAAGGAGGTCTTTCTAAAACTAAAAGCTGTCATACAAGCAATCTCAATTTATGCTATGAGCCTTTTCCTTCTCCCTAGAAGAGTATATGAAGATATTGAGGGCTTGACAAGTAGATTTTGGTGAGGAGACAAGGATGAAAAACGTAAGATCTCTTGGGTGGCTTGGAGAAGAATGTGCTTACCTAAGGAGCAAGACGGGACTGGCTTTCGAAAGTTTGAGGCTTTCGAAAGTTTGAAGCTTTCAAACTTGCCATGTTGGCTAAACAAGCATGGAGGTCGGCAATGAACCATGATTTATTAGTTCATAAGATTTTCAAAGTCTGATACTTTCCAATAGGAGAAATGTGGGAATGTGTTCAAAAGTATCATTTTTTTCTATTTTAGGTTAATTTCACATTATCATTTTTGTTTTAAGGAAACTTGCACACATGGGTATCAATTTAATTCTATTTTATTGAAACATCAATATATAATAACCTTTTTTATTTAATTTTGATATTAGAATACAAATTATATCCTTTATAAAATAATGAAATCTAAATGGAATTAAGTGTTTCCATAATTTATAAGTAATTATATTTTCTTATAAGGTAGAGCCCATCTAAGATATGACCTTTTTAAATTTATGTACCTATTTTTTGTTCTTACAAATTAAAAAGCTAAACAAATTTAAAAATTATCAAATTTTATAAGGTAAGATCTAGGCGAGGTCTATACATTTATTAAAAATTAAAAAAATTATTTTACCTCCTACCTTAGGTGATTAATTGCGTGACGGAGGTGTATTCCAAAGGAATTATAACGAGGTTACTGCCTCTATCAAACATTGAACTTTAGATTTTCCTATTCTAACATTTTGTACATACTCACGTTAGGGGGGTACCGGGTCGGTCCGAACCCACCCGACCCGACCCGGTACCAAAACCAAAAAATGGTTTTATTTTTAAGATTTTTTTAAAATAGACCCGGTTTCAACTCGAAACCAAAACTGAGTTCGCACCAACCCAATAACAAAACCCGACCCGGACCGAACCCAGTATAATTTATATAATTTTTTCATAAATTATACATATTTGTTTTGTAATATTAATATATAGGTGGCCAGTGTATCAGTAGATCGTGTAAGTGTGACCGAGTAACAAATATGGTGATGCATACTTTGATTAGCCTTTTTAGAATGTATCAACAACAAACCTCTTGGTATGTCTTCATCTGAAGAAAGCAGTTTTATAAGGGTGGCACCCCAATCTAATGCCTTCTTTGATGAGTTTAAACTATGGAAACAATTTGAGGAGAATGTTGATGAGTGGAAAAATGAAGTAGATAGATATTTAGAGGAAGCTTTTGAAGAGAATGAACCAAGTTTTGATGTGTTGGGATGGTGGAAAAATTGTTCAAAGTATAAAAAAAAACAGTTTATTGATAACCCGAATTCTAACCTGAAACCAAACCAAAACCAATGCAAACCCGGTCCAAACCCGGATTAAATTCTTAGGATTAGGGTTTGGGTTTACTCCAACCCGGTTAGCTTAGGGTTTGGGTTCACTCCAACCCGGTTGGCTTAGGATTTGGGTTCACTCCAACCCGGTTGCACTCCTAACTCACGTCAATCACTTAGTCATCAAGTGTTAACTTTTTAAAAAAAAATTTGGGTGGCAACTTGTGAGCATAGGCGAAGCCCTTGGAGCTGGGGTTTTTGGGAATTAGCTCCTTAAATTTTTTAACATTTGAAAAACCTCTTTATAATTTTAACAAATATTTTAAAAACATACTAGATTTTTATATGATTGCGCCCTTCAAATAATATTAAGTTCCTCTTCATCTTATATTTCCCTCCCTAAAGATCATATGGAATACCAAGATTTTAAACTATGCCTACAAAGTTGTGGTTATGTTACATCTATGTGGCTTAGTTTAAAATTTTAATAAATACGCTTATAAAGTTTGAATGAAATTGTGAGCGTATCTTTTTTTATAATGGTTTCATCATTCTATTAAAATTTTATTAAAAATAATGAAAATGCCTTTCCCATATTAAAACAACAAAAATGTACTTATCCATATTATAATAATGTTAAAATAAATGTCCATTATTTCCAACTTTTTTTATCATAATTTTAGCAAAAAAGTTATTGTAAATAAACATATTATTTTTTATATTATTTCAAAGGATGTGTACAGCGACATTTTCATCATTTCAATATGGCAAGGGCGTTTTCATCACTCCTGAAAAATTTTAACCAAAGCTAATAAAACTGTAATGAGTAAACTTGATAGCCCAGTTAGTTTCACGTGCTGACATGCATGAGTGTCATCTAAGATTCGAACCTTAAGAGGAACCTGGTCTCCATGAATTTAATAAAAATAATAATAACAAAATTCGAATTAAAAGATTATATAATTTCATGCAAATTTTGCAGATATATTTATTAATTTATCAAACTAAAGAACATACTTGCAATATAACTTTGTAATACATATCTAAAAACCACAATTTTAAGGAAAACAAATTGCTAATTAAAGTGAACGACCCACTTGAAATTTCCTTATGCGCATCCCAATTCTTACGATACCGAGGAATCAGAAGCCCCCCAAAAGCGAGCTGTCGAGTGCTACGTAGACCAAATGTTAAGAAATGGGTACTTTAATACCATTGAGTCCGGCGCTGCGGCGCAGCGGTAACTCATGATGGCATGGTTGCCATCGGTCCACGGATCAAATCTCTGAAACGGAAAAATGATAGTAGGAGCTGTGTCTCCTGGTTGGTGGTGGGAGCGGTGTCTCCCGTTTAGTGGTTGGAAGCTGCGTCTTCTGGATTATTTGGTGGAGCAAGTGTCTCCAAATTTGTAAGAATGTCTTAGGCCTTCAATGTAATATGTATTGATATGTGTGTAAATATCTCCCAATCAAAAAAAATAAAAATAAATAAATAAATACCATTGGGGGTGCTTCGGCTCCAGAACGGTCCCTGCGGTTTTACGCATTGACTGGGCTGGGCCTGAATCAGCACTTTTCTTACGATCAAAAAATGAAATAAATAATAATACTAATTTGGGCATTTGGGCTAATGGAAAAAGAAAATAATAATTTTTGAACGGTTAGTATAAACAAAAGGCTTTTACTCCTATGTACCTACTAGCTGTACCCTAGGAGTTTCAACTTTCAAGCCATGTAATAAATCTGTTACATAAATATTTACAGGATAAAAAATAAGATTACTTGAATTTGTTTATAATTCACAAATCTTAATAATTGGGCATTTCGGCTAATTCAAAAAATAATAATAAGCTATGAACGGTGTAGTCTAAATAAAAGGCCTTTAGTTCTCTGTACCATTGCAAGCTGTACCCTAGGAGTTTGTTATTTTTTGGATTTTTTTTAAATTTAGTTTCAAGCCATGTAATATATTTTTACCTAAACATTACAGGATAAAAATAATTTTAATTGAATTTGTGTATAATTTACAACCAATGCAAATGTATATGACTTCTTAAGATCAGATTTTAATTTTAATTGAATTTGTGTATAATTTACAACCAATGCAAATGTATATGACTTCTTAAGATCAGATTTTTTAACATTGTAGATTATAGAATTTTTTGATTAAGTTATTGTTATATTTAAATTAAAAATAGTTTTAAATATGGATTTCAATCCTATGTGACTAGTTTTAGGAATTTTTTTTTATGGGAGTAGTTTCAGGAATTTGAATTTATAGAACTTTTCTATTTGAGGTCCGCCTTGATGATTAATATACTCATTACATTGTATTTAAAAATTAAAATTCTTTATCTGATAATAAAATTAAGTTTCATCCACATCATGCAATAAAAAATTTCATCCAAATCAAAACAAATTTTCATTCAGATCAAAACATACTAAGGATACAAGGAATTTCGGACTAGGCAAAATTTCATTCAAATCAAAACATACTAAGGATACAAGGAATTTCGGACTAGAATGACATTAATTTTGGTTGAAATTTAAGTTATTCTCAATCCAATAAAAATTGAAATTACCAACAGACATAAGTAATTCTTTGAACATTATTGCATTTATACGTCAATAATTTACAAGTGAATATATTTACAATACCTATGATATCTTTAATTTTGATAAAAGTTAATTTTTTAATTAAAAGATAATTATAAGTACAATTAATTTAATAAATTTACCCATTAACGATAAAAATAAGAAAAATAAATAAGACTACAAAAAATTACTGTCTAAAGCTTAATAAAGATAACACTTATATATCTTATAATTAATTGGTATGTATGAAATAATTTTAAAAATTGGTATACTTGCAATTATTTGCAAATAAAGTTAGTGTAAGTGCAATAAATTTAATTTTTATCGATAAATGTAGATAACATTTAAGTAATTTTGAGAATAAAAATTTCACAGTTTAATCAAATTATGATTACATAATTTTTTATTATAATTATAGTTAAAATGCTTAATGTATAAATAAAAATATAATTATTTTAATAGATTAAGGGGATATCGATTTCGAACTAGGTACGGTGATACCAAATTGATATAAACTCGACATTGGTTTCAGATTCTTGTGGGTCTGATTAAAACCGAACCTAATTTGAAAAAAATCTCGAAAACAAAACTTAAACTTGTTTTTGAAACCAATCGAATCGATCGAACAAGTTCGAATGGATCCGGTACCAAGTTGCACCCCTAGTTCTAATGTTTGTTATTATGCATTACCAATTGTACAGTGTGTAAACTTAGGAATAAAATTAAAAAATTATATGCTATATTAGTAAGGGCCTCTCTTATAATAATATGTTTATTATGCATTAATTTTGTCACATAAATCTTTTAAATAATATAAAATTCCGTCGTGATATTATTTCTCTAACAGGTTGGACTGCATTCTATTTTAAAGTTTAGAATTCTAGTGTATTAACAATTATAAGCTTTTAAAATTTCTATTTTCGATTTATAAATTATATGACATAATTTTTATAAATTTATTGATTAACATTTTTTTAGATTTAAAAATTTAATGATAGTTTTTATTATTAATTTAATAAATCATGTTAATTATTTAATTTCTCTATATGCTGCCTCATTTGGCTCTCAATGATACACGGAGATGGATGACCATTATCAAAATTAAAAAGTGGGCAAGAAGCTAATTAGATAAATATAACTTAGTTTTTTAAAAAAATATTTGATATTTCTTTTTTTATCTTATCTAAAGTTACTTTTATGGTAAGAAAAAAGGATAATTTACAAATGTACACACATAACTTGGCCATAATTACAGCTATACCCATTTAGTTTTTCTTTTTTTCTTTGATGGACTACGTAGTTCATTAGTTTGACTATAATTTGCAAATATCAAATAGAAAATGGATGAGACATGAAATATTGGGTGATTTGTTAACCGTGTAAATTATAGAAGTCTTCAATGAATATGATTTGATACATTTACACTAAAAAAGTTTTATATACAATCAACATCTTCTTTTTCTTTTTTTTGATGAAAATACAATCAACATCTTGGATCTAATAAAAACAACAAAATTTTGCAAGCGGTAAAAAGTTCCAAGTTCCAACCAGTTTCGTGAGAGAATTGCGCTTTTGCAACAACTCAAACCACATGGCTTAATTTATGATTTAGCAAAGCTACAAAGTCTATTTTTCCAAAAATCCTACAACTACATACAACATTTTCCGCAATCTTAAAAACCATAAAGAACAGAAAAGTGGAGAGCTCCAGGAAAAAGGGAAGAAATATAAAGAATGAACAAATATGGTAGCACTTGCCAGTTTTCAAACCACAAAATGATGCTGAGAAAATGCTACTCCTTCCTCTTCCTTTTTAAACGAATTGATGCTTTAATGTCATCAATAGGCATTGAGCAAAAGTCCCCTTCATGATTTGAAGCCAACAAATTACAGACCTGTAAAATTTTGGAAGCTTCCTCTGGATTGGAAAAGATAGAGGAATCCTTAACTCGCTCTTTCATGTATTCCAGTAACATTACTCCTGCAAAAGTTGTTGTAAGCATTAGCAAACAATGAGTTCTCTTCAGAAGATCTCGTTTCATGCACAAATGGATTCTAGAAATTGAAGCTTCCCTCAGGCAAGTCAAACCATTCATCCAATAATTTCAATGGGCAGTTCATGAAAACATTTTTTGGACTTGAATGGATGGAACTCGTATGCACAAACTTTGTTTCACATTTTCTTACAAATCTTTCGTTGTTTCCTCAAGATACTGGCAGTTAAGTGTTTGTAAGGAAGAAGCAAAATCATTCACTTGAGGATATTCTGATCTAGTAAATTCCAAAAAGATTGGAGTTTTGGGTCTATTCAAAAAGGGGGGAAAATTGCAAGAAGCAATGGTGATGAAAGAAACACCATTACAGCAGCAAAGAAGAAACCAGCCAAACCACTGCTGAATTTTTAATGTATCAACAGAAAATCCTACATACAAGATTAAAAATCAAGGTGTTTTCCATGGACTGATTCCAAGCAGTCAACCACATGGGACAGCCATGTGGTTGGCCTGTGGATCAAACTCGCATTATTTTATTTTATTTTTAAAATATATATATACATGTTTGTAGGCACCACTCAGATAAGTTTACCTAAAACTCGGACCATCTTTAGATCAAATTTGTCAGCGAGCTTTTCATGGCCAATGACTTTTGCACGATGAATAGCCAACTTCTTTAAGCTAATCAGCAAATCCTGAAATTTTATTAATGAATAGAAAGGAAATGAAAAATTACATAATGCAAATACATAGAAGATGGATCATGAACTAGTTATAGAAGATGGATCAATTTATAATCCAATGGCATCACCATAACAATCGAGGAAAATCCGGAAAAGAGAACACCAGCATAGCTAAAAGGGACAGTGAAATCAATACTCAGGGGAAATCTGGCCCTCATTCATGATCTCTTATTTGTTGCCTAGAGTTAGAATCAGATAAATTTTTTTTTCACATCTTTCCATACAACTATCCTACGCATTTCATTTTTATTCTCTTTGCTTCTATCTTGTCACATCACTCTTACTTTTTCAAAAATGTTCCCATAAATTACCCCCCCCCCCCCAATAAAAAAAAAATACCAAATGCACCCTAAATGCACAAAAACCAAAAACTTTTATCACTCCCTAAACACACATTATATTTTCGAGCTAATGATTTAATACATGTCATAAAGAAATGTTGCTTCTAAGAGTATCATCCTTGGTTTCAAAGACTTCATTAATGGGACTATAACAGCAGCATCCCTTGAGAGAAGCCATCTTCCCAACCTTCAAAAAGTATAAGGATGAGAGCGTCACATGGTAAATTGATTCACATATTGTGTCCTTGTCTCGCAGATCAGATCAAGTTCAAGAAACTGAAATGGATGGATGATCAAACAAGTAAATGTACCATGCGTAACTGAAGAATGACAGGATAGAGTTAAGGAATTACAAGTTCAGATTCAGAAAGGGAAGAGAGCCACGCCACATCTTCAGGTGCACACCCATTTAGTTCATCTACCTCCTGTCTTTTTCCCTTCTTGTCTTGCTTATTTTCTTCTCCTCTTTCTCCTCCCATGCTTTTCAAGCAAGGCATGCTGATTTGGCTAACTGATACAGTCTGGATAGACAGCCCCAAATAATGCTACTAGATGATCAACAGAAGAAGGGTCTGCTGTTATACATACATGATTCAGTTCCACCAATTTTTTTATCCTATAGATAAATTACATAAAAACATTATATAATAACAGAAAGTCCGAAATTGTTATCAGAACTCAGTAGTTAGAACTGAACTTTTAAGTTGGTTTAATTTTCTGGTTCAGGTCCAACGTGCTCAAATTCAATCATTGATTGCGTCACGCAGTAGTCTAGTATTAGGATGCAGTACTTATTATTGATTATTTTAAATTTATAAAAAAGATTAAACTTAGTTTCCGCTTGTCAAGAATGGCACAACAGCATCCATGCAACTGACCTGAGTTGGGAAATGGCTTATTATGATGTCGATTTTAAACACATAAAAAATTTAAAACTATGTATAACTGCATCTTGCGGTTATTACCTATATTATACACACAATAATGGTAACGAGAATGTAGAGAATAAACACATAATAGTTTTTTTTTATTAAAAAAACTAAATGTTTCATTGTTCTTTACTTCCCCCCTACCTGATTGAATATTCGATATACCTAAATGAGAAATCACAACACAAAATAAATAATAGGTGATCAAGAATCAACACAACATTCATTAATTCATTTAGAAAAAGGGGGAAACTAAAAGGAGCATATTCACCACAGAAGATTCAAACTTTTTAGTTCTTGTGTCCCTAAAAGTTATGAACTTAAATAAAATGATTTTGAGAAGATTGACACATCATCATCATCATCATAAGCCATTTCCCACCTATGTGGGGTCAGCTGCATGGATTCTGTTACGCCATTCTTGGCGATTTAAGACTAAATTTTCTGTAATTTGTAATATTTTTAAATCTTGTTTAATTACTTCCGTCCATGTTTTTTTTTGGTCTTCCTCTCATTCTCCTAAGAATTTTCTCCTAAGAAGATTGACACAAAAGTATGAAAATTAAATCTGCTATGCAATAAAAATATAACAAAAAGACCACGAAAAAAGAAAAATAAAGAAAGAAAATTGGAAGGGAAAGGGGATGATGATGATGATGAAGAAGAAGGATATCATGAAGCGGCTGTCAAAACTTACTTGATGGAGAATAAGAGGAAGAGAAGGTTGAAGGTTGTCTACAAGGATGCGCCAGAACTGGATTTTGGTCGCACCGCGAAGTTGTAAGTGGAAAATCCGTGCGTGCCGTTGACAGAGAGAAGAGGCGAGCAGCGGCGTGGGGAACGAACAGAACAAGCGAAGAGAGATTTGAGAAAAGGAAATACCGGAATGAGGTTAATCTAGACAAGGGAATAAAAGACTAACATGTGAATAGAGTTACCACGCATTGAACCCAGCAGGGTTGAAGAGCTACCAATTTCCGATTTCCAAATTCCAACAGGTTTGAAGACAAAGACGAGGAAAACGACAGAGAATGGAAACAATCGTAGAGGAAGACTATGAAATCGACGACTTGGGATTTCCTTCTCGTCACCGATTGAAGAATCGACGGCCAGAGATTTAGTTCTCATCACACATCGGAGAGGAAATCACTGCGGCTGGGTTAGCAGGTTTTCTAGCCGTCGAAACGGGGAAAACTAAAGAGAACGTCGGTCGACTAGGCTGCGTTTCAGGACTTCTTTTAATACATGGGTTAGAACCGGATCCAGCGTCAGAAAACGATTCCCTCACCGGTTTAACCGGTTAAATCTGCATCCAATGTGTTCATACCTAAAGCTCTGGCTAATCTATTTCGGGAAAAAAGAGAGGGAGAGGGAAAGAAAGAAAAAGCTCCGGCTAATCGATCATGACTCTGAGAGTGTATTTAAACTTTCAAACGAACCCCAGTGTTTGGTTGGACACTAGAAATGTCAACCAAAACATTTTAATCTAAAATCTTTTCCTCTTCATGACTACCATATTTTTATTTTATTTTTTACATTTTCTTACACAAACAACTTTATTTTTTAATCATTTCCACACAACTGCTCATATAACTAATCTATCTATTTTAACTTTATTCTCTTTGTACTTCGTCATTATCTATCAATTTAACAACTTTTATCTTGAAAATTTTTCATCAAAAAGTTTTATCTCCAATCAAATACACTCGAAAAATTTTCAGTGTAAAAGTTTAAATTAGTAAAAAAATATGATATGATAATATAATTATGAGAAATAAATAAAATAAAGTTAAAATAGATAGGTTAGCTGTGTGGATATCTATGTATAAAATATCAAAAAGCAATATAATTGTATATAAAGATTAAACATAATTTTTTTTTTAAAAAAGATAATTGTGAAAATTGAAAAGTTTTTGTGTTCACCAAATGTGCTCTTAATGTAATCTTTGTAGTCATGAATTACATCAATATACCTTCCTTTGAGAACTAATGTCCGCCATGGCTTACTCTAGTATCATACTTTAGAGACACTAGCCAAATGGTAGTCATTTTCTTCCTTAAGATGTCTCTTCTTAATTTTGAGTTTGTCTCTAGGTAGCCCCTTACCAAAATCTAACCCATAACTTTCATGTTCATTGACAGGGTGTAATCTCATTGGTATGAAAAAGCTCAAACTGATCCATTTCGATGCTAGAAATCCTTTTACTATAATCATTTTAGTTATAAGTTATATCACGGATAAAGATCTTATATTTCGTGTATTCAAGTTTATTTAAAAGTTGTTCGGGCCAATTATTTTATTGCCAAAATTTTTTTTCTTAAGAAAATGATGTTGCGATATGCCTAAAGTAAAATGACAGTAGTAGACTTTTTTCTATTGATTTATGTGATATGTCACTATATGGTTAACATTTCTTTACTTTAGCTTGCTTTCTTATTCTCACTTTTTTTTGGTAATTGTATTATTCTTTCTTTACAAGTTCATTTAACTCTGCTTTTGAGGGAAACTTTATGTGCTTTTCTACCACTGCAACATGATATTTTGAATTTGATATTTGGGTAAACGATGCATTAATTACGCGCTTCCCCCTATTTTGAGGGAAAATCGAGATATAAAAGCGTTTGCCACGTAACTCCAAAGTATCATTTTCTTTTTTTGATTGGTGTAAAATATTATATCTCATTAAAATATCATTTTCTTTATATATCATTAAAATATCATTTTCTTGAAAATTACGCAACTTCTCCTCTGCCAAAAAAAAAATTGCTTCATAAATGCAAACCCCAAATAAAGCCTTAATTTTTCTTAAGAAAAATTATCTTTATATCCATAATATTTGACCATTATTACTTTCGTATCATAACTTTTTATAAATTCCAGCGACACCCTACAACATTTTACCTCTAATTACTAACTTTTTAGAAATTCTACCGACACCTACACCATCGACGCTCATGTTGTTACTCTTAGTTAAAACCAACGATAACTACACGTAGAAATGTCAATTTTGCCCCCACTCCACTATGTAAATAAAGATGAAATAAAGTTCTGCTATGTTTTTATTATATTATAAACAAAATATACATCAAATTTGTTTTACAAAAAATATGATAAGAATTCCATTTGAAATCTTTTTTACAAATGATGTGGGAGCAAAATTAATAATTTCACATGCAATTAACGTCTGTTTTGTACTAAGAATAACAACATGTGCATATGTAGAATTAAAGATGAAATGTTGTCGGTGTATGGGGAAATTTTTGAAATGCTGTTGATGCGAATGAGTAATCGCCAAATATTATAGGTATGAGGGAACTTTTCCCTTTTTCTTTTGATTTTCCTATTTTAGTATTTTACCCTAATAATAATAATCACAAATTAATTATATTAATTTCATAAGCAATTTTAATGGAGAATTTGGAAAGTGAGAATAAAAAGGTGGAAAAAGTTTTGATGAAAAAGCTTTTATAATGTGATAGATAAAGATATGATATAACTAATGATGATAAGTAAATATAATAGATTTAAATAGATAGAGTGTTGTATAGAAAAATGCTAGTAAATTATTAGAGAATAAAATTGTTATATAAAAATAATATGAACAAATGGTTGAAAAAAGGTGAAAAAACAAAATTTTGAGTGGAAAACTTTTTTTTTATTGCACCCAAATGTACTTTTATGATGTGTTTGGAAAGTGATAAAACTTTAGAAGAAAAGTTTTTAGTGTAAAAGTTTTTAAAATAAGAAAATATAATATAATATAATAGAAGTAATGAGAAGGAATAAACAGAATAAAGTTAAAATTTAAAACATATAGGTTAGTTACATGGAGAATTGTATAGAAATGATTGAAAAGTATGATAATTTGTATAGTAATATTTGTAAAAATGATTTAAAGATAAAGTAATTTTGAAAAATGAAAAGTTTATGTGGTATGGGACGAGATAATATGCAAACACGTTTACCAACAAATGATTTTACAACCCAATAATTTTTTTTTTAACTTTAACTTTATACTTCAATCATTTTTCTTTCAACTATCCTATTTATTTCAATTTTACCTTTACTATTTCATATTAATTATATAATTTCTAATATATTTTCTTTTCTACTCTCACATCATCCCATAGTTCTATTAATTTTCACTTTCCCAAATGTACCTTAAATTGAAAAGTTTGGATAGAAAAGTTTTATCAATAAAACACACCTTTTTGGTTTTGAGAAACTATATAACTTTTGAATAAAAAGTTTTTAGTATAGAAAGTTTTTAAATTGAAAGAAAATGATTTGATATAATATGAGTAATAATGATGAGTAATTAGAATAAAGTTAAAATAAATATGTTAGTCATATAAGTAGTTGTGTATAAAAGATTTAAAAGTATGATAGTTGTATAAAAATATGTAAAAAATGATTAAAAATAAATTAATTATGGAAAGTGAAAAGTTTTATACTAAAAAATTTTACCTTGATATTCTTTGCCCATGGCCAAACACACCTACGCCCCAAAAATATTTTAAAAGTATATATTTTTGACCTTATAACCTAGATGCACGAACAAAATTCTCTTGTCATAAATTGTTGTTTACCTAGATTGATTTTTGTGCTTTCTGCGAACGATGCGGACACAAGTTCGTGTCGCTGCTGGCGTTATTCTGGCATAGTGTTCATGTGTTCCCTGGGTAATTGAGTTATTTATAGTTGCCATTCTAAATGCGGGGATATTTATAAAATGCCTCTTTAAGAGTGAAACTGTGAAAGTTGCAAAAAGACCTGACAATGTGGATAATACCTGACAAAAATTGTGCATCTTCTAACTTTTCTCCTCGACACGCGTTTGCTTGAATGAGTTTCTTTCCTTCAACTTCAAATAGTCATCTAAGAGTTTGTTTGTCAATTTAAAAAAGTTGTCAAGTTAAAACTTTTCAATCTAAAACTTTTCATTCTCCATAACTACTCTTTTTTTAAATATTTTTTACACATATTTCTATACAACAACCCTACTTTTCAATCATTTTTACACAACTACCAATACAACTAACCTATTTATTTTAAATTTATTCTCTTTATTCCTCATCATTAACCCTACAATATCATATCATTTTCTACTGATTTGACAACTTTTACATTCAAAACTTTTCATCAAAAGTTTTACGACTTTCCAAACACACCCTAAAACTCAATCAAAATCTCTAGTACAATAATTTTCACACTGGCTCTTATTTTACTACTTTCTTCAGTAGTTTTTAACATAAAGCACAAAGGAAAAAGGTTTTAGTAAACCGTTTATTTTACATTTTCGCGTAATATATAAAATATAGAGAATACTGCACATGAATGCTCGAGACTTTCATATTTAAAAATTCATATCCATTCTTACATACGAGGAATTATATTCTTCCAATGAAATAAAGCACATAAAAATAAGCTCTAGTAGACCATTTCTTTTACATTTTCATGTAGTGGGCCAAATGCTAAGCATACTATATATGCATGTAGAAGACTATTTATTTAAAGCATTTATACGTGAGACTTTGCTTCTATGTAATCAGGTTATATAGAAGCGGAGCCATGTAACTATTTCAGTTTTTAAGATTTGATCATTAATATAAAATTTAATCCATTCGTTATATCTAAGATCATTTGTTTGTTTATAAGAACAAGTTTCAGCATGATAGAATATATTTATGAGTTGCATTTGTTATATATATATATATATTCATGCGTAAATTATAAAAAATTCTTAAACTATTTATATATATATATATTAGAACATAATAATACTTTATAAAATTATTTATCCATATGTAATTGATATTTTAGATAGTTTAAATTTTTAAAATACTACTTTTAAAATAGATATTTTAACATTAAACTATTTCAGTACATTAATTTTATACATTTATAGATGAGACCCAAGGATTTTAGAGAAATCCCGATATATATATTCTTATATCTAAGAAATTATTTCATCCAAACTAACTCCCCAATCCAAGAACAGATATATGAATTAAATATCATATCAAAGTCGCCACGGACCTATTGGCACCGTAGTAACATGGGATTGTACTTTCTGCCAAACCTAGTGTTGACTCCCCCTCCACGTTGAGGGGCTTTTGCCCATTTGTCAACCTGCAATGAGAGTTTATAATTTCTCTTGAATTCTATAAAATTTCTCTTGATATGGGGCTCATTTAGGAAATTTCCCTTGAGGACATGAGGGGTGTGAATATACTCTATTATAATAATAAAATGTCACATGTATAAAATATAAAAAAAATGTCAAATCAAAGTCAAGCAACTTGCTCCAAGAGTCTGAAAAATAATTATCGAAATGAGATTAGATATTTTCGAACGACGAAAAATGCTTAATTTCTATTTGGCTTGTAGGTGTTACCAACCCACAATTAAGTATACGGACGAAAGAAATAATACAAAGGAGCTAACAAGACTTTCATATTTAAAACATTCGCGTACGTCCGTAATTACGTTATTCAGAAGCAGCTTCCAATTGCTTATTTTAACACCATGCGAATCGCAGGAGATGAATTTTTACTCCAATACATCCCATTTAATGAAACAGCATGTAAAAACTATAATATACTATGGCATTCGTTTTTATAACGTTCCAAACACAACCTTAAATTTCAACACTTGACATATTTTTTAAATTCCTTAACTATCAATAACCATTAGCATCTAAAAATGATTTAAACTATTCCTACACAAGTTTACATTTGCATCCAGTTTCAATAAGTTTAAATTTGGACTTTTCAACTGTCCAACGTCCTGCAACAGGCTATTGTCCGACAAAGTTACTTGAACTTTGAAATTGATGCTTGCTACATGCATAGCTATAAATATTTTAAAAGTATTCATTTTTATGTAACAGGTTACGTAAAAGTGGTTATATATAATTTTCTTAAATTTTTAAGATTTTGATGTTTGATAGAAAATTTAATTTATTTATTGTATTTAACTTCATTTGTTTAGTTATTATACCAAGTTTCATCTAAATTCAACATTCGCATAGGCTACATTTGCTAAAAAATATGTATATTCATGTATAAATTATGAAAAATACTTAGATATATTTATATATGTATTGGAAGGTGATAATACTTTATAGAAACATTTATCCATATATTAATGATATTTCATATTGTTTAGATGTTGCAAATACTACTTAAAAATTAATAATTAGCATTAAATTATTTTATTATGTTGATTTTGCATATTTGTAAATGAAACCCATATACAATTATATTAGACAGATGAAAGAGTTTCCATAATAATATAAGTGATGTTGAAAACAATAAATGAAATGAATTTTTCATCAACCGTGTAGATGTTAAAAATGGGAGGAGTTACATAGAAAGATAATTTGATAAAAGCATTCTGTATTTTAAATATTCATAAGTATATTTGCATTTGGGAAATAATAAAACTTTTGATAAAAAGTTTTTAATGTAAAAGATTTTGAAAAATGAGAAAATAAAGTGATACAATAGGGGTAACGATGAAGAATAAAAAAATTAATTTAAAATAGATAGGTTAGACATGTTGGTAATTGTACATAAATAATTAAAAAGTATGATAATTATATAAGAAGAAGTGAAAAAATAATTAAAAAATAAAGGTTGTATAGAGTAAAAAGTTTGAGCTTAAAAGATTTTATAGAGTATCAAATACCCTCTTAATATAAAAAAGTAGTTCCCATGTGTCAAGGAAGAGTTCTCCAAGTTATATAGAAGGATTCAATTAACTTTATTCATTTCTTTAATTTTGATAATGAGAAATTTATATCATCCAATGTACTTAGAATTTTTTTAGACTAGAGACCAAGTTTTATTCAATCTAAGATGAAGATGCGCAAAGGCTAGATCTATTTAAATATACATTTATATGTAATATTATGAAGAATGCATATATCTATTAACACATGCACTAGAATGTACTTTGTGAAATTATTTATCCACATTATTTATTCACGCATTAATGGGATTTTAGATAGATTAGGTGTTAAAAAATATAATTTTAAAATTGATATTTAATATTAATTATTTTACTATATTAAGGAAAAATTCTCATCATACCCACAACATTTGATCGTTATTTATTTTATACCCATAACATTTTAAAAATTCCCCCAACACTCACAAGATTTTACATCTAATTCCTCATACACTCATGATGTTACTCTTAGCCAAAAATAGATATTAATTTTATACAAAAATGACTATTTTGCCCTCGCACTATTTGTGAAAAAGATATCAAACGGAGTCCTTATCATATTTTTTGTGCAACGAATATTATATATATTTTTATTTAAATTATAATAAAAATGGAGCATAAATTTATTTTATCTTTATTTACACAATGGTGTAAGGGCAAAATTGACATTTCCACATGTAATTAACGTTAGTTTTGGCTAAAAGTAATAGTTCTGAAAAACTAAAGATGAAATATTGTAGGTGTCGAAGGAATTTTTAAAATATCGCGACTCCAAAAAAATAATGGCAAAGTGTTGTAAGCATAAGAAAAAATTTCACCTTTGTAAATGTTACATATTTGTAGATTAAGTATTGCATAATAATCAAATGATAATATTTTTATAATAATATAAATGATATAAATACAATGGACAAAGTAAATTTCCAATCAATCGTCAAGTAGAAAAAATAGACGGGTTTGCGCAGAAGTGTTAAAAATTAATCAGCTGGCAATATAAAACAAGCTGCTAAGTGCAAACCAGACATCTGGGCTTGGTTCATTCCGAGCCCATAATGAGATCCTAAGCTGGCAAAGAGCCCAAATGCCACGCACGTGCGATTGCTGCTCGCGTCTTCTCCTGACGAGCACGAGCTCCGTTCGAAAAACGAAGAAGAAAAACACACACACACACAAAAAAAAAAAAAAAAAAAAAGAAAGGCCGAAAAAAACAAAATAAAAAAACAAAAAAAAAACAGGATTACTCGTTCCGATGTGTCTGAATCGACTCAACGAATGATTTCCCTCCTCTTTCTCAGCTTTCGATCTCCCTCCAAATCATCTTCCCTCCCTCGTCGCAGCAATAGCATGAACACCAGATAGAAAACACCTGCCCTCTCTCTTCCCTCACCTCCCCTTCTCAACCCTAATTCCCAAATCTCCTCCCCCTCCCCTTCCCAATTCCCCCAACCCTAATTTCATTTTTCGCCTCCCAAATCCCTAATTGCCCTTCACTCTTCACTCTCGTGGCTCTTGATCCCTAGAGAATCGTTCGGCAGTGCCCCAGGTATGGAAAACTGCAATTTCTCCATCCCTCCCCTCTCCGCAATTGCTTTCGCTTCCATCACTCGCTCGAACCAATGCCAGCTGGTTTCTGAATTGTGGGAAGTGTGGCAATTAGGGCAATTTAGCTCCCAACATACTCCCTCCCTGTGTAGCTTTTTTGTTTGTTTTTATTATTATATCAACTGGGTTTGCGTTTGGTTTCCCTGTCTCGTTTGAGCTTTATTAGTCTCGGAATTCAAAATTTTTGTTAATTACGATTCATTCTGTTTCGAATATTTATGTGAACGATGCTTTCGTGCAATAAGGTTTTTTCTCGACTTGCATTATGCCACGGGGTTTATTAGTGTCAATGAATTTTGGCAATGACTGGGAAATGGCAAAGGTTTGGATGCTGGAGCTGCCTGTAGCCATTTTCTAAAACTACCACATTGCACCAGAAGATAGTAGCTGCAAGCTTTGGCCCATTTGGCATGTCGACCTTGGATCATTAGTGTTTTTCTAGTGCATATCTGTAGTAAGGTGGATTAAATACTCGGGTCTGTAGTTGAACGTATGTTTAGTCTTTGCGTTAGAGCTGCAATTTGGCTTTGGTAAATGTTTCACTCTCTAAATTGCTTCCCCCCTCTCTCCCCTGTTTTGAATATGCCAGTCATTTCAATATCATGCCTAACAGATGTCACTTCATCTTGTTCTTGATACTTTTCACTTGATCATCTGCTCATTAGGCTTTTTGGCGAAGAAATAAGAGCTACATGTATCTAGTATTGTCCCATGGCACTCCACCTTTTTATTTAGTTTCTGTTTTTCTTTTTCTTTTTTATTTTCTGGTTATTTATTTCCTTTAATTTTATATTGATTATCTGTGGAGAATGCAGTATGTGGGAATTCCTCATTGTTGACCCATATCGGCTTCATAGGCTGATGGTTAAAGCTTGGTGAGATCTTCCTGTTGAAAGAATAGAAAGAAAGATGAGAAAGTGGTATCAATCTAGTAGGGCCACACCTATGAAATACTCTGCTTGGGATTGTTACCCTAGGGATGAAATTGCCTGTGAATCTCTCCAGACTGCAACTTTTGGATAGTGGAATCATGAACTTGTATAAATCTGAGTTTGTCAGAAGAGTCGAGATCAAACAATAGAATAATGGTGAGTTGTTGACATTTTAATCATCGTAATGTTACTGATGAGGAAGGAAGCCTGGAGGCTTATGGAGATTTACATGTGGCATTTAGTTCTACTGGGGGGATGGGGTCGGTTAGGGGGCAAAACTGTTATTACATTTTATGGCTGCATGCGAAGCAAAAAGTGATAGATTGTTTGATTCCTTCGTATGCATGAAGGTAATCTGTGATCTATGCAAATCCATATTCTTGGGATTTCCACTGATTTATTTTCTTAGTGAAATATCAATTCTAGTGCAATTGATGGAATGACTTGAAAGGCAAGTTCAGTTATATTTTGATCCCTCTGTGAATGTCCTTTGCTTTGTAGAAACAAGCAGCGTTCTTGATTCCAGAGATGGAAAATTGTTGTAAAGATATCTTTTGAGGACAAGTAACAAGGAAATGCATGGACACAGCCCAGGGTCTGCTCTTTTACTAAATGCAGAAGTGGATTCCATGGGAGGAGTTGTTGATGGAATAGGGGTAGATAGCAAAACGTCTCCCCGTCGTGCAGCCATTGAAAAGGCTCAAGCTGAACTTCGGTATCATTGAAATGGCATTCATTTAATTACTCTATTCCTTTTTTCATCTGTGGTGAGACCTAATTTTTTTTTTTTTTTTTAAAATTACAGGCAAGAATATGATGTGCGTGAGGAACGGAGGAGGGAGCTAGAATTTCTTGAGAAGGTAAGATGTCATGATTGCTCATTATTTCATATTTGAAGTTGATTTTGGAGCTATGATTTTTCGAGAAGGCAAGATGTCATAATCCCTTATTTCATGTTTCAAGTTGATTTAAACAGCTCTTCTTTTTACCAGGGAGGCAATCCACTGGACTTCAAACTTGGTTCTGCAACATCTATTAGTGTGCAATCTACATCACTCACGGATCAGCATGCTGACCAGTATGTGATTAGGTACAAAACCTGTAGGTTCTTGCTATAAGAATTATGATTCAGTGACATTTAGTTTCTTATGGGTTGACTTGTTCGTTGCTTTCATCTTATAGTGAAGCAAAGGGTAGCTTTGTGTTGACTGCCTCGCCTCATGGTGATTCTGTTGACAGCAGTGGGAGGCCAGGGGTTCCTGCAGGTAGAGAGCCTAATATTGCTGATAATCTTCTACTTTTTGATGGTGAGAATGATACACATGATGGGGAAAAGAAGAGTGTACAGCCTACCAGAAGAGGTAAAATTGCCTCATCGGAACAGTCGTCCCAGCAGGATGGGAGTCATAATGCAAAAGAGTCAGAAGACTCAGCAATATTCCGCCTTGGGATGAAAAATCAAGCATATGCTCGGAGAAACAGAACCAGATCAAGTCGTGATGCATCTTCAACTGATTTACGCCCATCTGGCCATGGTAATGGAACTTTGGTCTTTCCATCACGGCATGTTGCCAAGGATGTAAAGGGGCCGTTACGCGAGGCACGCATGGATAAGGATCGCACTGTTTCTTCTATTTGTAACTCAAAAACGACAAGTCCAAATGCCAATCCAATTTCTAAGATCCTGGCATCTGAAAATCAGATGGACACAGAATTGGGTGCTGGACAGACTCATGACACAATGACCGAGTTATCTCGAGTTCGAGTTTCAGAAGATGGTGCAGATACTGTGAAAATAGAACAAGTTCAAAACTCTCAAGCTTCATTAGTTAGGGAAATGGAAGGGAAAGTCTCAGCTGGTACTGGCTGTTTTTCTAAAGCAAAGACAGAAAGTCTTAGTAATGTTGGGCAGCTCAATGGTTTTAAGATTACAAATAGAGATAGCAGTACATTGGAAAATGACGGGCAGAATAAACGAACTCACAATGTTGATAATGTGGCAGCAGACATTGGTAAAAAATGCTTAGATTCAGAGTCTTCTTGTGCCCAGATTCGACATAGCTTAGAAGATAATGTAGACAGCAACCTGCCTGCTGTGCCGAGGAAGATAAATAGCAGTCCAAATGGAAATTCCAAAGAACAGTCACTGGCTGTTGAAGAAACATCATTGGTAAAAGAATCTGACCAGGTTAAAGAAAATGAAGCTAAAGCTCATGAGGCTGATGCTATTGTTGATGATGCCAAACCTACTAACTCTGAGATCCATATAAAGGTCCATGATGAAATGTCTCATGGCATATCTGATTTGCAAAGTGAACTAAAATCTACCCCAAATGATGAGGCAATGGAGCCAACCGTCCATAATGCTTCAAAATTGGATGGCAACCTGAGTAACTTAGTTGCTGATAAATCTAATCCAAAAATGACAGATTTGTGCTCTCAAGTTGGACTTCCCGGACCCTCTAATGCAGAGCCTCCAGAACCAACTGTTCCCTCCAAGGATTCTACTGTTGCCTCTGAGCTTCAGAACTGTAAAGAGAATAGATCACAACTAGTGGATGGCATGCATGAAGACGCTATTTTAGAGGAGGCTGGAATTATAGAGGTTTAATTATTACTTATGCTTCCATTTTCTGATTCTATTGAATTGAATTGAATTCCATTATTATTTCTCTCAAAAAAAAAAATTCCATTATTATTCTGTAGAGACGTTCTAATTTGTCTTAATTACAGGCTCGACTAAAAAGAGTTGGAGAGCTGTCATTTTGTAATGCTCCATCAGTAAAACGGCGGAAATCTCACTGGGATTTTGTCCTTGAGGAAATGACATGGTTGGCTAATGATTTCATGCAGGTCTGCTTTCGAAAACTACACACTCCATTTTGTGTGTGTATGTGTAATAAATTCATGACTACTAATTTAGAAATGCAATGCATCATTTGCCAGATGCTGTCTTTCTGTTCACCTGTAATCAAGATATACGATTTCTTCTTGGGTCATTGCAATTTTGTTGGTCTGTTTCTGACCTCTTCCTTTTCCCTACCAATTTTATGAACAGGAGCGCCTTTGGAAGACAACTGCTGCAGCTCAAATGTCCCACTGGGTCTCATCTTCTGGGCGGTTAAAGTTTGATGAAGCAAACCTGTGTAGAAAGCAGAAGAAAGTGGCTCACATCTTTGCAAAGGCTATCTTTCAGTTTTGGCACTCTGTAGAGATGCTCATAAAGCAGAATGATCCAAGCACTTGCCTAGAGGAAGCAGCTTTATTTGCATGGCAGAAGGCTGATGTGGGAGAAGCTTCCCAAGACAAGAGAGAAGAGCCCCTGAAGTCACTGGTTTGTTGATTTTGGCTGGTTTTGTACCTTTTTTGTCGATGTCTTTGGTTTGTTGTTTAGAAATCTTTAAAGGCTTTGCGTCGTTTCATTTTGACTTTTCATGCTGGATGACGTTTGATTTCTATGCTTCTAATGTGGACATTATGAAAGGGTTTCTTTGAATTTCACATCCTGTTTAACTTTTTTGCACTGAATTTAATAAACTGGCCGAAACTCAATTAGTCAGTTACGCTGCAACTAGTATTACAGCCATTCAAATAAAAATGTTCATCTTCTGGCTCTGTTATTTGTATACATGTTTATTATTCCACTTGAAAGACCCACAAAAGAAGCATAAAAAATGTTTCACTAAAATTTTCTGACATTGTGCGAATGGAGGATCTGGTGTTACCTTCATGTCTGCAAGTCCAGCTCCATTTTTGGATGGAAATTAAACCTGAGAACTTTTTTGTCTTTTTTCATGATTACAGTATGCTCTGAATTCCCTTGCGTGGCTTATGTACAAGTTTCTTATTATGAGACTTGAGGGTTGGTTGCACTGTGGTCGCTGTTGTATTGGGTTGTGCACTGCCTTATCTTTTTGTTTGTTTGTTTGTTCTTTTTTCCCATTGCTCTCTTGTTTTCATTTGCTTTCAGCTAAGAACTCCAGGGGTTTACTTCATTAAGGTCATAGGCTTAACCTCCACTGATGATTTTAGCTTCTATTGGATGCATGGTGTTATTCGACGTAAAGAACATTTTAACTCTTCTGATTTATGATCATGCAATGATCTAACTTCTATTATTTTTCATGCATTTTCACAGTCAAGATTTGTTCATGACTAACCATAAAAATAAAATAAAAATTAAAACCATCAAAAAAAAGATTTGTTCATGACTGATTTTGATAAACTTACTGCTAGTATTGGCTATTTGCTCCTTATATGAACAGCATATGCACTTTTGATGTGTATTCAGTATCTATTAATTCCTGCTGTTTCAGGGTGCAGTTGAGAATTTGGAGGATAAGAATTCTGGACAAAATTTTCGGCTTCCAATTAAGAAATATGCTGTGAGGTTCTTGAAATATAACTGTTCCTTGGATTGCCCTGTTCAAGCTGAAGCACCAATGACACCTGAGAGGATATCAGATACAGGCATTTTGGAAGTGACATGGGATGATCGGTTTTCAGAAGTATGCATTTGTTCTTTTATACTTTCTGGTTTTACCTAACTAGTGATGATGTTACTGAAGGCCGCTATTTTGGAACTTCAACTTTCATTTGTAAATCTTTCCCTCACTCACACCCACACCCACACCCACACCCACACCCACACCCACACCCACACCCACATCCACATGCTCTATCTGGTGTGTGCTATTCTTGACACATCTGGATTCTTACAAAGTGTAGACCTATATTATTTTGTCAGGAAACCCTATTCTATGCTGTTCCTCCTGGTGCCACAGAAAACTACAGGAAATCTGTGGAATCATTTTGGACAAAGTATGAGGTAAGCACATATATGGATGATCGTCTCATTTTTTCGTTTGAGAAATTGCAATAGTCATGTGTCTCTGACACTAATATTGAAGTATTCTGATCATTTCAAGTTTTGTTGCAACTCACAATTCTATTAAAAAAGTCCCTCACATCTAGCCAACTTTACCTTGAAGGTTAACATGAATAAATACTTATTTTGGGGATGACTATGAATAAATATAGCTTTCTAGTATCTGCAATCAACCGACTTATGCCTAACTTGGACAGTCTGTATCATTGGCAACCAAGATAAGACTTGCATGGATTTTTCATCCACGTGGCTAAATATGTGAGAAAGAGATATGCAGTTCTCATGAGAAATAGGTTCTCAAATTTTTTTTTCTGATTAGTGACTGCAGGTATCTTTTTTTTGATATTTTCTCAACAGAAATCATTCCCCAATTTGCTTATTTACCTTAGAATTCTGAGATGTTTATATTTTTGGAGGAGACATTGCTAGGAACTGCCTCACATTGTTATCAAGCGTATGCCTTATCATATTTTGCCAGAGTAGCAGGTCTTAGGAAAGCAAGTTCATGACTTGCTGTTTAATAAATGGTGGAATAATGGAAAAGTTTTGTGCATGGTTGAAAACAATTGAGAAGCATCCAAAAAATCTGAGGTTGTGGGTTTGAATCATGAAAAACAGCCTCTTTGTAATGAAAGTAAGGGTAAGACTAAGACTATACATGGATGCCCTTCCCATATATTCCTGAAACCAGTCCTTGATATTGTTATTATCGTTGATAATATTGATGATCATATCTTTAAAGCATTCACCAATACAATAAATAGTAGAAAAGATAATTTGTCAGTTCTGCCCCATGTTATACATGAAATTGTTGTTATTACCAGGCTGTGTAAACTTATCGTGAGAAATTATTGATATTCTTTGTATTTCCAATCAATAATATTTATTCAGAAGAAACAACAATTTATTTTGACACAGTTTGACATCAAGAGTTTCCAAAACACATTTTCACTCTTTCGAGAGCAATATTTTTAATGCTTTCTCTAAGAAGGACTTCTTATGAAAATAGTTATGAATAAAAGAACGCACCTTTTGCTTGCCTGACAAATTTAAACATGATGCGTTTGGAGGTTCTAATTATGCATTACAGGCTATATTAATATGGATACCTATGTTAAAAAATTATAGAAAGAATACAGACTTAATATAACTTATAAAATGTAGTATAGTTTGAAAGAAAAAATATGCAATATTTTCATATAAAGATGGTAGGAAAAGAAAAATGGGACGATACAAAAAAAATGTTGAAATAGAATCAATGTGGAGTAAAATGATAGAATATTTTAGGATAATGCGGAGAGACCTCTTAGAAAGATATAGAAAAGTAGGTTGAGCGAGGAAACTGAAAAGGCAATCGATGGTAATTGAGAAGACTGTGAAGAATGGAAAAATTCTAGGACAAAATTGAATTTACAACAATATAATAGCTCTTAAAAACATATTAAGAAAGTATACATGAAGCTAAATAGTTTCTTTGTGGTCATCTTGTATTCTTGTTGGCTGATTAAAGAGCAGTGAAGTTGATGGCTATAAGAAAGAGAAAAAAATTACAGACGGCTCATCTCCCTCATATGAGGTACATTAAAAGTGAATGAGAATCTTTATCAGGGATGCTAAAAGAAAGAAATAATTATTTCGTTTTATTTAAAAATTTTTTAGTGGTTGTTTACATGCAACCCATCAGAAAGTATAAGATCAGATGAAAGCATAAGCTTAAATGAAAATGAAGATGCTATTTTTTTTTTTTTAAATAAAATTATAGTTTTTGCAGTGAAGAAGTTCTAGCACAAGTAATATACTGAATTGAGTATAATACATTTGCAACTGAGAGAACTTTAAATAGGAGTGATCAAAGGGAATCATTTCCTTGGAAGTTTCCAACGAACCTCTTGGATTTGAGTATTGGTTATTACCTAAAAAGTAAATATTTTTAAAGGATCAAAATGTTTATTTTTGGTGATTTAATTTTTTGGCCTGGCAAGAAATTTTCCTAATAATTGTGTTAACTAAGAAAATATTTTAGAAGAAATTAGTTTAATTAGATTTTTCTCAAATCATACACAGGTGATGTAAGTTTTTCGCCCACCAAAATTTTTTCCAGCCTAATAAATATTTTCTTAGCTAAGAAAGTATTTTAAAGCAGATTAGCTGGGTTTGATATTCTCAAAATTTCAAATCATACACCGTAATGAAAATTGAAGAAGTTCCTTGGAAAATTTCAGGGAACCGATTCCTTTGGATTGTTTAAATGGGTTATAAATCCATTTAATAAGACTGAAAAATACTAAATAATAAAGAAAAATTCTGTTGACCAATATACAGGAGAAAAAAAGTTATATAAGTGCTCTCTATTGTAGAATGAAATTTGTGAGTACATTAGGGGTAGTTGACAGCAAGGATGCGATGAGGATGGAATGAAATCTTCCGTTTTTCAAAAAAACACTTCTTCCATTCCCAAAAAACAATAGCCTACTTTTTTCATTTTCGATCTACCTTTTCTCATTCCAATACACTTTCATCCCAAATTCTCCTCCTATCCTTATCCCATTCAAGATTGAATATGAAGCTTTGGCAAATAGTTTCTTTGTGGTAAAGATTAAGCCATGATAGAGGTTTTGAACAATAAATTTAGTTTTACGCTTGAACGATCAATTGAAGATAAAATTAAAAGTCATTATCTTATATTTATGTGTTATTTGCATCTATGTTAATTATTTTTTATTTTTATGCCAATGATTTTTGAAATTTTTTGCATCCATACCAAAGTTGTTAGCCTTCATTTAAAGGACACCAAATTTATTTATTTAATGGGAAAAATATTTCTAAAAAATAAATATTTTTTGATATCTTGAAGTATTTTCTTGTAGTTTTCTATTATTTTTAATATGTTTGTTTATTAAATATAATTTTGGTATTTATTTATATTTTATTTTCTTATAATGATAGATAACATTTACTATGTAATAATTTTTAATTTTTAATATATTTATATTAGGGGAGTGATTTCCTTCAAATGTTTGCATGGAGTGTGTATACAAGTAGTTGCTTTTTCTATTTTTAAAATTTTTTTTTTACATGTAAACCATGTAAATAAATTAGTATAGATTTATTTCAATAAAATATGTATTTTTGATTTGGACATGTTAAATAGAGGTCACTATTTGGAGAGTTGAGTTCATTTAAATAGTGTGTGGTAAGAGATTTGAGGGGAAAAGCCAAAAAAACATATATAGAAGTGATTAAACAATATATGAAAAAGTTAAGGATAATTGAAAATTTAGTTGGGTCATTGTTTATGATCATTGAGAATGGCACAATAGGATTCTTGCAACTGACTCCACATAGGTGGGAAACGATTTATGATTCTTAATGATCAATTTTATTGGAAACCTATATGTTATGAATGTTGAAAATCATTTAAGCTGAATATGAATTGATAACGCAAACAAATATAATATGTAAAATGTTTCAAAATATTTGATTTTTGGCATCATAATTCATAACTAAATAAATTTGGATGATATTTTAGGGCATCACCCTATTTTATATTATTATACATTGAAAGGAAATCGAGAGCATGCTTGCTATGAATTGAAGACTTTCCAAGGGAGTATTTAACGTCCATTCAATGGAGAGTAACGATGTTAGAATGGATGCATAACATTTTTAAATTGTTGGCTTAGTGCAAAAAAAAAAAAAAGGCTGCATAGATGCAAAATTTTTGAGTTGACATATATATGTATGTATATATGAAAGCTGTTCCATTGCAGTGCCACTGCATGGGAACAACGGTACATTTGCCCATTTTTGGACCCCACACATAGTAGAATGCAATGAAACTTTATACAATCATTTATCAATGTATAAATTAGGGGTGAGAATCGGGGCGGGTCGGGACGGGTCAGGGTGTGCCCAACCTTGACCCTACCTTTCAAAAATCTGGTTTGACGCTTACTTTTTTTTACTAGGTCTCGGGACAAAATTCGGGTCGGGAATGGGTCGGTTTTGGGACGACAGGTCGGGTAAAAACTACGGGTCAAGTAAGAAATTTTTAAGAATTTATAAACCTATCAAGTATAAAGACAAATCTATATTAAATTTAACTACTATATGCTTCAATCTATTACTAATCAATCAAAGCAAAACATAAATACTTAAATAAAACATGAATATTTATTCACCTATATAAGAACAAGTTAACGTTTAGATAAAATCTAATCCATTTAGATATCAAACATTTGAATGCAAGTAATTGAGAGTTTTATAGATACCAAACATTTGGGGTTGCTAAATCCTCTTCCAAAATCCAATCTACATAAATAAGTAGAAGCAGAAGCATTTTGTAAATATTAAATCATATCATTTGCAATTTGGGGAAAAATCGGAACACAGAAAAATATATCCAGAATTCTAGAAATATACCATTGCTGGACGGCAGATCTGGGCTGCGGATCTGGACGGCGGCTTTGGATGCGACGGCTTCTGCCGGACATGGAGAGGAAGGTAGGGACAGTCGGATGCGCGGATGTGGAGCGGGCGTTGGCGGATCTGGATGCGATGGCATTAGCTGCGAACGGACGACGTTCTGCCGGAAAGGGAGATGAAGGCAGGGATGCTGGACGCCGGAGATGATGCAGGAAACGGTGACGGGAGATGGGAATCAGTTGCGGGACATCGCTGGCCAGGCATGTTGGGCATCAACGGCGACGACACAACTGCGTAGTCTGCTCGGCGGGAGGCGGTGCTGTTTGCTCGGTGAGGGAGACGGCGAGGCAGATGCCAGACGTCGTGCGGGAGAGAGACGAGATTTGGGGGAGTTCGGGCCTAGGGAATCGGGGTAGGTTAAGCTGAATAGGTTAGAAAAATATTATAATGGTCAGCGGGTATAAGCGGGTTGGGATCCGGTAGGTCCGCCCCGACCCGCATTTTGAAGAAATTTTCATACCCTTGACCCGCCCCGCCCCGCCGGGTACATAATCCCGACCCGCCCCGGTATAAAACAGGGTTGGGCGAGGCGGGTCACGGGTTGACCCGCCCCGATTCCCACCCCTAGTATAATTTTTATAGCAAATGGTCTACATGTTGAAAAAACCACTTTAAAGTTGTTATTTGTATCAAATTATTTTATTACTTTGAATTTGTACTATTTTTAGGTGGGGTCCATACACATCCGATTGGGATGAAAATTGATATGGTAATAGAATATATTATTCTAAATACAGTAGGTGGAGTAGATTATACTTTTATGATCGTGTGTGGCCCATTTTGGTGCAACTGCACCGCTGTTACGGTGCAGTTGCGCTGCACTTGAATAAGAGAGAGAGAGAGGGGGGGGATCTTGTTAGCCTTACTTGGCCCATTATTCATATATTTGTTTACTAAGTGTATTTAACATGTGAATCAAATTTTACCATTTTTGGATGTATATATTTTTTGAGATTTTTAAACATAAGGTTATTTTAGCCATTTTAAAATACTCTTATGTTTAAAATCTCAAAAAAAAAAAATATATTCAAAAAGGGTAAAACTTGGTTTATATGTTAAATACATTTATATTAACAAACTTATGACCAAAAAAGTAAAAAAAATGTTTTAAATGGATTTTTTGAGGTGAAACTAAGTAAACCATTTACATAGCTCGAGCAAACAAGACCATTTCTCACACACATATATCTATATATATATATGTATATGACCTTATCTTTTAGGGACTTGGAAAGTGTACACTCAAGTCCGTAGAGAATCAATATAATATTGGTTGTCAGGAGAAAAAGTTACTGATTAATATGTCAATAGCATTAAGGATATGTATGATCTAGCCATTAGTTTTAACAAATGTCTGGAGCATGGGCGAAGAGAGAAGCGAGTTTTCCATTTTTGTAGACATGCTAAAGCTCGACTAACTTTTTTTTCTTTTTGGGTTGAATTGATTTGTAAAGTGAACTTTGTTTCATAGGCTTGATATTTGGTTCATTAGAAGACATCGGAAACTTCTAGTTTGTATTGGGTCTGTTTAGTAATTAGTAAAAATAAAAAAAGAAAAAAATCCATCACTTTCTTAACTCCTTTTGAGGTAATCTAACATCTTAATTACCTAGCAATCCTATTTTTTTCTGATTATTACCTATATTACCCATCATTATTTCAGATTTTGGCACACATATCATATCTTTTTGATCCTTGTTCTATTTCCTATTACATAAAATCACTCTTTCACTCTTCGAAAATTTTCCAAACAATCCCCCCCTTGGCCGTGCATTTCAAATTTTTTACGTTAAGGGTTCTTGTCCTTGTATCATCCTTAAGGGTACAACCAAGCAACAGAAAAACTGGTATATGAAGCTTACACATGGGTATTTCTTATTTATTGGACTTAGTTACTGAGGACTCTTTCCACTTTTCAGGCGCCTGCCATTGACCTAACTGCATTAACAAATTCTTTGCAGAAAATTGTCAGCATTGGTAACCAAGAAGAGTTTGAGGCATCTTTGCATGACTCTGTGGCAGGTATCATTATCAATCTTATGAATGATTCCTGTTCTGTTGGTAACTGCTCTTCCTTATCTTCTTCTTTGTCTTCCCCAGAGTATGGAGCTCGTGATAATGTATTTGAGGAGGATGAAGGAGAAACAGGAGTATATTATTTGCACGGACCCTTTGAAGGCAGCAAGTCTTCCAAGTTGGCCCAAAAAAAGAGGAAAAATTTACAAAAGTCATATCCTGCTAGAGCATTTGAGGCTGGAGTTGAGTTGTCTTATGGACACTGTTCAGAAAGTAAAATGGGGAATCAGCTCCCTCTGTTATCAGTAAAAAGGCCTTCCAGTAGCTTGAATGTTGTTTCAATTCCAACAAAACGTGTTCGTACGGCTGCAAGGCAAAGGGTTGTTAGTCCTTTCGGTGCTGGAGTTACTGGAGGTTCACAAATCCCCAATAAGACTGATGCATCAAGTGGAGATACTAGTTCTTTCCAAGATGAGCAGAGTTCATTGCATGGTGGATCAGAACTCAAGAAGAGCTTGGAAGTTGAATCCACAGGAGACTTTATAAAGCAGGCATCAGTTGATAATGCTGAAGCATCTGGAAAGCCTAAGAAGAAGAAGCCAAAGAATTTGGTTTACAGAGGCCTTATTAATTCAACAGACTCTCTTGGATTTGTTATTTCTGGAAAAGTATGTTGTTCTCCCTTCCATTCTTAATTACTTTTTATCTGTTTAGATTGCCTGAATGGAGACAATACTGCAGGGTTCCACTTTTGAACAACGTTGGCAGCTTGATTCGACTGTTCAACATGAGCAGGTACTCATTTGCAGATATAGGTTACTTCCAGTGTAAAGCATCTGTCTTACACTTTTGGCAGGATAGCCTTTTGGTCTTTCTTGGCTTGGATATTTGCATTTTTCCCTTCCAAGGTCTCATATAAATAGTCAATAAGATTTTTTACCTTCTGGCTGAATTTTCACACATGACTAGGGTTATGCTGTTCATTTGGCCTTGATTGTTTAGTTAAGGATACATGATATTGAATTGTGCATTTGTCAATTTCCAGATCTTCTGTGTTTTTTCTGTATATCACGTATTTGCATTATTTCTTTTTTCTGAAGGGAGAAGTGGTATACAGTAACATTATGCCTTATCTAAATTGATTAAGAAACTTGTTTTCTTAAGTGCTCTTCTTTCCATTTTAGATGTCTGCCCTGATTATGTTGTACTAGTTTTTAGATGCTATTGCTATTTGGCATTTCATCTAATTTTTCTGCTCTTGATGCATAGAAGGATCTCTCAAAGAAGAGATTGGAGAGTCCACAGTTTGATTCTAATGGAAATGCTTGTAAGTTTATTCATTTTGTAATCTCTTGTCGATCTGGTTCAATAGAAATTAATAACCATGGTATTTGGATTCCTCTATGTACCTCTTGAATGACTTTGCTGTTTGTTTCCAAAGGTTTATATGGTCCAAATGTGGGAAAGAAGCCTAAGGTCTTGAAGCAACTGCCAGATGGCTCTCCAGAATCCATTACTCCAGGAAATGGGTCTATGCCTTCACCAGTTGCTTCTCAGATGAGCAACATGCCCAACAAACTTATTAAAATGATCACTAATCGGGATAGGGGGGGCAGGAAACCAAAAGCACCCAAGGTATGCTTTTTCCTCCTTGGTGGTCACATAAAAATTTAAACTACACATGATTTTGTTAAGACATGGCACAAACTTTTCAGTACTTCATGTTGAAACTTTGCTATGGAGAAGTTGAATGCTTCTAATATATTTTGTGCCTTTATCCCACCACATTTGCAGATACCAGCTGGGCAGTCAGGGGCAGGAAGCCCATGGACAGTCTTTGAGGACCAGGTTATTTTGCTGTCCTATCATTTTGTATTGTTAAAACTTACAAGAATGGTCCATTAAAGTCCCTAACACAACAGAAGTTTGCATCTCAGGCACTTGTTGTTCTGGTGCATGATATGGGTCCAAACTGGGAGCTAATAAGTGATGCTATTAACAGTACCCTGCAATTCAAGGTTAAGTTGCACTCGGATTTCTTTCATTTGGTCATGCCGCCTTTGTAGTGCTGTATTTGGTTACTGGAATTGCTATTTACATTGTGCCTGGAAATGATTCCTTTTTGTCTTGCTGATTGGAAACTCAAAAATGTTGAAAATGTTTACCCATCAAAAACTTACAGTGTATCTTTCGAAAGCCTAAAGAATGCAAGGAGCGTCATCATTATCTGATGGACAGGAATGCTGGTGATGGGGCTGATAGTGCAGAAGATTCTGGATCTTCTCAACCTTATCCTTCCACCTTACCTGGCATTCCAAAGGCAAGTTTCTTCTATTTTCTAGTCTTTGTTATTATCATTCCAGTTCATGCATGCACGCACACACATACATATAGGCAGAATGTACTTGCTACTGTGTAGTCTGAAAAATTGAACAGAAACTTATTGTTTTTTAGCATTCTATACAGGGTAGTGCTAGACAACTGCTGCAACGCTTGCAGGGACCTATAGAAGAGGGTACTCTAAAGTCTCATTTTGAGAAAATCATTTTGATTGGACAGCAGCTGCATTCAAGAAAGAGTCAGGTGTGTAACTCATTTTGACTTCGGTTGAACATGTTGGACAGAGTCTACATGGTTCTTAGTTTTCTTTATTTTCTATGGTTCTGTTTTGTGGTGCAATGAGAACCCCAGCACTTGGATAAAGGGGAAAAATAGAGAATAATGTTCCTTACAAAAACAGAAAAGGAAACAAAGGAGAGAAATGCATCAGAGTTTTACATGCACTTTAGATCGTGTTGGGGTCTCATCTTTATTTTTAAGTATTCTTAACAAGCAGATTTACTGATAGATGGTAGATCTATGGATGTGAAAATTGTTGCCAAAATAGTTCCTGACATGTTTTCTAATGCACATAAAGTTCCAATAGCGAAACAGCTTAACAAAAAAATAAAGATTTTGATGCAAAATACGTTGAATTTTTCTTAAGAAGTTTAGTAATAAAGTTTTCAAAACCGTTAAATCTACGATTGAGATAAATTAATTTTTTTTTTAAAGAAATGCATTTTAGTCAACAGGAGTTCAAGATGGGTTCTACCATCCAGAAAAACTTACCAATTCATTAACTTTTTAGCCAAAAACTCAATTTTATCAAATTTATCGTTGATAAAATCAATTTTATCCATGATAAATGACCTTTAGATTGAAAAAGAAGAAGGAAAAACTGTTTTCGTTTTTATATTCTTATTGATGATTCTTCGAAAGCAGTACTATCGGTGATAATTTTGCCAATAAAATCGATTTGGAGAACACTGGTTCTAGGAGGAGGTATTTCCGGTGACTTGAACCCCCAGCCTCCAGTTTCAAAGGCAGCAGGAGCCAAGGTCTGCCTTCTGTTAATTTTATCGGAATAACAGAGACAAACAGAAAGGAAATTTAAGAATTTTTTAAATTAAATTTCATGATAAATTAATATAGATAGAAATAAATATTTAGAATAAAGAACTGCTAAATGCCAACATTTAACAAATAATGGAATTGTGTATGATATGTACAAAACTTAAATAGAAGTAGAAATACAAATAAAGAAAAAAGAATTATATTGGAAGTTTGATCTTATTGTTCAAGTTATGAAGACCCAAAGTATGATTGACATCTTAAAAAAATGGCAGTAATGTGCCTTAATTGTAGAAAATATTTATACTTTTCCATGTCACACTTATAGCCCTAACAATATGTATATACACGTAAAGAATAGAGAATATTTTTTTAGAGGGATATCCGTATTCAAATATGCAACAATCATTCACTCATTATCATATATTTGGAGCAAAACGCAATTTAGATACTTTCTCCACATTACCCCTGAGTTTTTAAAAACTTAATCTGCCACTTATTCATCATGCAAATTTTTTTGCTATAGTAAATCTATCATATAAAAGTCATTGCATTCATTAAATTTTGGTTTGATGTATTGGGATTGGATTTGGATGAGGGGTGGTGGTGTGTTGGAAAATGTGAAATTAATTGGGAATGAAAAAATAGTGTTGGAAATGCAAAAAGTAGAGTTGTTCTGTATTGAAAAATGAGAGACTATTGGAAACGGGAAATTTTATTTATTTATTTATTTTTGGGAATGGGAAATCCCATTCCATCCAATTGGACGATCATGAACAAGCCCAATTTGAATTTAATAAAAAAATTTGGGGATTCTTCCTAACTTAGATGTTTTCCTTGTATCTTATAAAAAGGTTAAAATTCACATTTAAAAATGGTTTAAATCAGCAAAAATAGCTAGATTTCATATGTAACGTTGCAATGAATGGATTTCAAAACTAACAATCCGCTCGACCATGGCTTAAATCAATGGTTTTAGCTGCTAGACTACTGAAAACCAAATGATTTTCAAAATACTGTTTTTTCTTGTGTAAATCTACTCCATAGGTGTTTGGTGGTTTGGGGGGGTGTAAATGAATCAAAGTTTTATGTGAGAAAAATAAGTTTTGGCAAGAATGGGCCAAAATGCCCTTCCAGCTTCCTGATATCGCCTTCTACAACTGCAAAAGATATTATTTTGCTGTTAAGGGTCCTTTTGGCATTTGGCAAAAGGGGGAATTTTTTTTCCATTTTATTCTAAACACCTTTTGATATGATTTGACATCTTAAGTACCTAACTATCAATTTTGTCATTACCCCTATTATACATAACACTCACTTTTTCAAACTTTTTCTTGCAAATTTCTTCCCGACCTTTTTTACCTCCTTCCAATAGTACCATATGAAACATATTATGTTTCACTGATATCTTGTTGAATAATATCAGTGATAATATTTTATTATCATTATTACGTGATAATGATAAAGGTGGTAACCTTAGTATCATTAACTCAGTATGCAATAAAATATTTGTTGGCTCCCACAATAATAATATCAATAATATTGATTTTTCCATGATTGAGTCAATACACCTTATATTTCCGATATAATTGGGTAATAAGGTATCAATGGGGTTCTTCTGTTCTGGTTGCTGCTTGCTTGTCCTGGGTAGACGGGTTGAAGTTTGCCCCAACTTCCATCTTGAATTCTGATGCTACAACATTGTACACTTCGTAACATCTATATTTTAGATAAAAGATGTAAATGTGAATGCGATGCAAGAAAACTTTTTCTTTACTATTAATTGATGAGACGTCTATCTGTGGCCACCGACCTTTAACAATCCTCATGTTTGTCATAATTGCCTATATTTTCTCATGACCACTACCTATATATTTTATTTTATGGACATCACCACTATTCAGCAAACATCAATTACAATTTTCTTTTACATTGTGTTTTCCTGAACCTAACTAGTTTGTACAAGTTTCTGATGATGCTCTAAGATCTAGTTTTCGTTCACCGAAAAGACTGATCTCACTGAAGGCAAGCTTCTACCCTTAGATTGACAACATTAAATGAAAGGTGAAAATAGTTGAGATATTATGGGGGGAATGCTGTGGCATGGCAAGTTTGGAACTTTTTGTGTGTACTTCAGTAGAAAATTTGAACAAAGAACCACTCAGTTGTGACGTAGTCTAAAGTCCCTATGGTCTGTAAGGCTTAGAGCTATTAGCACTTGCAGATGCCAGAGCCATTTTGCCCCTTTTCTCAGGAACAAGCAAAGGCCAATGTCAGTTCACTTTATTGAAGATGTTTAGTTTGAAACTGTCAATTCACATTCAACACTAGTTTTTGTCTTTGAGATTTTAGGAATCTTTCGAATATTTGTTCAAACCCTAAAATGAGGATGCTTAACACAACTTTCAGTGTGTGTGCAAGCCCAGCTTTGTTATGCACCTTTTCTACTTTGTTACACTTTCTAATGCTTGCCATTTGCTGTTTTATGAAGAATGATAATCAGGAACTGAAGCAAATTTCACCAGTCCACAGTTCTCATATGATGGCACTTAATCAAGCATGCCCAAATAACTTGAATGGAAGCCCTCTAACGTAAGTTCTGTTATTTTGTTGTGGCATATAAATTCTCCTTCCCTAGTTGAACTGCAACTCTTCCTGGAACTGCTTTGTTCATCTATTGTTAAGATTGCTTATGCTGGTGAAAACCTATAAGTTGTTTCCTTTTGATGAATGAAGGCCACTTAATCTTTGTGATGTGAGTACATCAAGCACGGACATCCATTCCCTTGGGTATCAGGTATCTCATACCAGTGGCCTAGCAGTTCCAAGCCATCAGAATTCTGTTCCACCATTACCTACCTCTGCAGTGAATTCTGTGCTACAAGGATCTTCCAGTATGGTCCTGGGAAATAGTTTGCCATCACCTTCAACACCGCTTAATGCATCCGCTAGGTATTGGATCATTGAAACATTTGCAAATGTACAATCAATTTTCTTGTTCAAATGGCCTGAAGTATCACGTCTTAACTTCTATTTTTCATACGGACGTGCATAGATATGGTGTTCAAAGAACCCCGTCTTTGCCCATTGACGAACAACAAAGAATGCAACAGTACAATCAAATGCTTTCAGGAAGAAACATGCAGCAACCAGGCATGCCTGTTACTGGGGCGTTGCCTGGGGGAAATGATCATGGTGTTCGCATGCTGCCTGGTGGAAATGGAATTGGGATGATGGGTGGGATGAACAGAGGCATGGGTATTCCACGGCCTGGCTACCCGGGAATTGCTTCACCAGCTATGCTCAACATGGTTTCATCTGGAGGAATACCCAATCCTGTTAATATTCACGCAGGGGTAGTTTCTGGTCAAGGCAATTCAATGTTGAGACCACGAGATGCTTTGCAGATGATGCGGGTAAGCCTCTTTTCCAACATTAGAATTGCTTGTTGTCCATTTGAATCTTCACTTTCTTTTCAGTGATTAACTAACTGGTGCAAATGATTAAATATCAGAGGACACTGGACCTGTACTTTTAAACTTAAGCATTGACCTTGAACTTACTACAACTCATATGTTTCAAATAAAATGTTCTGGTTCTTCTCAATAACTGAAAACCATGTTCATCGACTTTTTCCTGAACCAGATATTGGTTTTTGTATAAATGCGACTCGTTCAAATGCCTTCGCTATTCACAGCAACTCCCGGGGATGAACCATTGCAACATCTTTCTGTTGATCTCCTTCCGGTTCTTGGAAGAGAATAGCCAGGATTTGATTACTAATCCTTGGAAGCTTATTGCATTGTGATTATGCTTGCATTACTGAACCTATTTCTCATCTGGCATAAAATATGCAATTGAGAAAATTCAGTCAGGCATGGATTATTAGCCTACTGATTTCTTAGTTTGCAGCTTGCATTTCAGGTTCAGGCTGTCATTTCTTTCACAATACCATATTTGATAGTCGTGATACTAACCATTCCAGCAGGAACTATGTTTGAAATTTTCATTGCATTTCCTGTGACTAATTATGTCAAAATTAAGCCAGCACAGTTTAAGTATGTGAAGAGTTATGCAATTTGAACATCTGTTATCAAAGTGACCAAAATAATAATCACGAGCCGATCCTAGATGAAGTTGTATTGTTTAAGCACCTGGGGGCATTGATTCATGAGCAGTGCTAAATTCACCCATGCTCATTCCACTAAATGTTTTGATAGTCTAATTGGTAACCTGCTGTTGAATATCCTTAGTGCGTTTTCTGCTGGTTGCTATGCACTATGCGGCTATGAATTCCTATGACATTATATTTGGGCTTTTGGCACTTCTGATGGTTTCTATGACTGGATTATTACAGCTGGACTAGTAATTCTGTTTTACCATTTGATTTTCCACTGTTACGGAAGTGCTGATGGATGAAATATAAATCAGTAGAAAATGTCTTGGCAAAATGATCAAGCGGTTTTGCTCTTTTTGACACTCAAAATAGCTATAATTAGACACCAAAAAGCTATAAGCTATAATTAGATAAATGCTTCCTTGGTTGGTTATTCTTGTTTTCATGATGTAAAATGAGCAAGAAAAAAAATTGGTTCAAACATGAACGGTCTTGTTAACTAGAAGATGTATACAGCTTGAACTGAGAAAAGCACCAATATGAACATAGTATTCCCTTCTTTCCTTTTGATGCCACACTGATGATCGGAATCTTCAATTGCTAGCAAAGAAAACCGGAAAATGGTTTTCTTTTGTCACAGTCACACAACTGTTCACTTTATTGGCACCAAGGATGAGCTTGTTTCCATTTTTCTTTCTTTTGGTTGAACTACTTATTTGCATTTCACCATTGATGATAGGCTTGTTTCCCTTTGCGTTGTTGAGCCAGCATTTTGTTTTTGATGTTGCACTGTATACACATTTAAGTTCCCTGTGCTTTGAATTTCCGATGGTAGCATATATCTGTGATTATCAGTTTCTGTTTTCTGTTCCCTGTTGCCCTGTTGTTTTTGTAGCCTTTATCAGTCCCTGATGTTGTTTTTTTGCTGTTGTAGCCTGGCCAGAATACAGAAGACCAGAGGCAGCTTATGATGCCAGAGCTTCAGATGCAGGTTACACAGGGTAATGGCCAGGGTGTTACATCTTTCAATGGCTTGAGTGCTGGGTTCTCTAGCCAGACTGTCCCTCCTGTTCAGTCATACCCAGTCCAGCACCAACAGCCTCATCAGATGTCACAGCAGCCGCACATGCTCGGGAACCCTCCCCACTCTCATCTTCAAGGCGCTGCCAATGCCAATTCCCATACACAGGCTTATGCTATTCGTATGGCTAAGGACAGGCATCAACATCAGATGCAGCAGCGGATGCTGCAGCAGCAGCAACAACAACAATTCACAGCCCCTAGCACTTCAATGCCTCATGCCCAAGGCACTTCTCAACATTCCATGCCGCCAATGCAGAACAATTCTCCAATCCAGCAACAGGTTCCTGCTCAGCCATCATCACTGCCCTCTCCAAACCCTTTGACACCTTCATCCTCACCTCTGAATACCATTCCTCCAAACCAACAAAAGCAGCAGCATGGGCCCCAGGGACTCAGCCGGAATTTTCAACCTGGTGTTGCACTTCCAAATCAGATGCTAAAGCAACAACGTCAGAGACAGCAACATCTTCAGCAACAACAGAGGCCTCATCCACAACAACGGCAGCAGCCCCAGCAGACTGGTAAAGTTATGAAAGGCTTAGGCAGAGGAAACATGATGATGCACCACAATCTCCCTGTTGATGCCACCCTTGCAAATAATAATAATCTCCTTCCAGCTCCAGCTAACCAAGTTGCTGAGAAAGGTGAGCAGCAAGTCATGCACCATCTGATGCAAGGGCAAGGCTTGTTTTCTGGGCCAGGTTCCATTCCAGTTCAACCAGGTAAACCGCTTGTTGCTCAAATGTCAACCACAGGTCCACCACAGCCACAGCAGCAAAAGATGTTTTCTCGTCCGCAACCATCACCAAAGCAACTGCAGCAGATTTCCTCTCATCTAGAGAACAGCAACCAAGGTCAGGGGCAGGTTCCTCCTAATCACACGATACTGAGTACAACCCAACCGCCGCTGCCTCCTTCCTCATTGGCCATGGGATCTCAGCAACAACAGCAACTGCAGAGGCAGACGAGTCAGTCTCAGCAATCTGTTCAGAGAATGCTTCACCAGAACCATCAGGCAAGCTCTGATATTTCAATGCAGTCTTCTGGTGATCAAGCGCAAGCTAATAGTACACAGCCAGCAAATGGTGCATTTCAGATGGTCTCAAATGCAACTCTTCCCCATGGTACAGATTCAACTAATGTTGTTCCTGTGGCAGCATCCTCTGTCCCTCCTCCAACATCACAGTGGAAACCAGAGCCAATGTATGATACAAGCACCGCAACTCCATCCCCACAATTAGCCACAATGGGAAACTCACCTCAGCCCAGTTCTGTGGGAACTGAACCAATGCCCTCATCCAGCCAAGGATTGTTGCAAAGGCAGTTCCCAGGCAGCAGTATTCCAGTGCATGGGCACCATGTCAGTGGGCAGTGGCAGCAGCCACAGCCACAGCCACAGCCACAGCAGCATCATCCGCCACAACAGCACCGACAAACAGGTCAAGGTGGCATGTATGCTCGACCGTCTAGTTCTGGACCAGGGTGAATGGCCAGTCAAATTTGAGTGGGGATTCCCAAAGACAGCTCTTCTAGACGGGGCTCATGATTAGCATGCAGGTGTACTATTACTGTACAGGTAAGCTTTTTATCTCAAAAAAAAAAAAAATTATCTGGGATGATGCCAATATATTTATCAGAATTCTGGAGAGAATTTATTGAGAAACATAATAGAGTTCAGGATTTGTTGTTGCCCTGTGTCGTAATCCTGGCATCTGGACTCTGTCACAACTGCTGCAAGCTTTGGTGGTTGTGAAAGTGATGCTGACTAGAAATCATATACTTGATTTGTTGTGGGCAATTGAAAGAACTGATTAAAGAAGAATGCTCCGATAATCTTCTACATCAAATAACAACCGGAATTATCTTTTGATCTGTTTCCTTTCTGTATCGAGTTGCCCAGTCACGCATATTAATGTCAGAAGTATTTGTTTGGTCTGCTTTATTGATTCTGGCTCATTAAGAACCTTAGGCAACTCTGATTCTTAGACAAAATGTGTGGAGACTGGCATTTAGATTTACCATAACTGAGTAGAGAAATAGAGGACAGTGCTCTTGTTGTTGTTATGCTATTCTGTCGTTTGTTCTGCTTTGGAATGATTATGTAAGCTATTTTTTGTCATTTTAGTTCTTACAGAGGGATTGTGTTTTGTGCAGTTGAAATCTGGTTGTTTCGGATTGGTGGAGCCGTCCATTTCCACATATATCTATGTAGAGCTGTTGCACAGGGTTCCTGGCTGCTACCACTGAATGAGGGATATTGCAAATCAGGGGCACTGTCATTTTTGGCTTCTATAGCTAGTTCTTTGTACATTACAGGTTCAGATCCGTGGCTGAGGTATGCATGTGTGCAATGGTCTTCCATTGTAATTTTTTTCCCTTTCGACTCAGAAAGTCCTCTCACTGATCTGTGCAATGTGGGTTTTGATTCCCTTGTTCCCATTGACGATGTATCATTATCATTTTGGGCTAATGCAAACACCACGCCAATCTCAATTTGTGAATGGAAAAAGAAAAAAAAAAAGAGAGTAAAGCTTCACCAATATGGATACAGGTCTCACTTGTTTAAGCATGTGCTTCCATTTTAAATGCGCGTTTCCATGTAAGTGGTTTTCGTAAAGTTAGCATTTGCAGCACAGGGTGGTTGTGGTCTGTGGTTCTATCTTGATTGGCAGTCTCTTGAGTCTTGATGTGAAAGTCACACTGCAACAACCAGAAACGGCTTTTTTTTTTTTTTTTTCTGTTTAACATTGCATTCAGAGGCGCACTCAGCCCGCTTACCAGCTGAGTTGTCGTGGGCGGTTGGCAGTTGTCATCTGCAATCAGCGACGTCCATAAAGGCCAGACTTCAAATACCGATTTAATTAACAGAATGAGCACGCGCGCTTGCGCACCCAAACAGTAAGTTATGCTGTGATGAACCTTCACTGCGGCCTTTTTTAACCTGTCTCATGGCATGGCATTTCCATCCTGCGGATCGCCCGAGAAAAATCAGAGCTTGGCATGGCATGGCACGATGAGAAGTTAGTTGTTCACAGTTAGGATAGGATGGGGATGAGATGAAGATGTAAGATGAAAAAGGTGTTATTGTGTATTGAAAATGAGAGAAAGTATGTTGAAAAAAGTAGATTGTTATTTTTGGGGATGAGAGAAGTTTTTTTTTTTTTTTTTTTTAAATTTTATAACAATGGAAGATTCCTTTCCCAGCATCATCACATAATCGTATGCCTGCGGCCCTGTGAAGAGAGCATGTGTGAGGATGGCATTCCTGATATGTGCATGCAGGTGCTGTTCTAGTCATTCTTTCCCTAAGAGACGAAATGGTAAGCAATGCATTATGTCACTGACAAGAAAAGTAGGCTTTTTACTCGACATATTCTGTCGTGGACTGTGGAGGTAGGTAGTAGTCCGAAGCCAAGCCAAAAAAAGCACATATTCCTTCTCGTTCCCATCTCACCAAGCCAACCTTTCTCCGTTCTTATTATTATTTTTCCTTCGAAGCAAAAATCTCGATTTTTACGTACCCGCTGTTATTATTATTCTTATTTTTTTATTCACTGCCGACCGGATCACCCCATCTTAGCAGAATACTTATCTATGTCAAACCAATTTAACTACTTTCAAGAACAGCTGCTTGCCGTGCTCTGCATGTCCAGGTCAAAGCCGTAGTTCTCACATGCCGTTCTCTCATCCAATGATCCCATCCGTCTAATCTTTCCTTGGATTGAGAATGAGGCCCAGCTCCACAAGGAAGAGGAATTCGAGAACTTATGATGATTTGATGAAGTGGTAGGGAAAAGCATGATAAGGTTGAGGTGGGTGTGGGTGGTTACCGACTTTGATTACCCCCAACACCAACTTCTACAGTTATTTAACCTCATTCAAGTGCTGTGGCCTGTCCCTGCCTGCAGCGTCCTCATGCAATAAATTTTTATTTTTTTTAAAGAAAAGAACAAGAAAAAAAAGAGTTGAAATGGGGGTCATAACAAGGATGAAAAAGAGGGTGAAGTAGAAGAAAAGTTCTAAAAAGGAGGTAGTGTGCAGGGAAGCAATCTGGCGCAATTGGCATGAGCCAATTTGAAAACAGAGACTTCCGAAGTCCCTTTTCATTTCCTCTCTCCTACCCTCTTTCTTTCCCCTCCCCCTCTCTCTTTCCTTGTTTTATTTAAGCTTTTAATGCTTGCTTGCCCGCATAAAGCTTTGGTCTTCTTTTCCTCTAAAGCGTGAGGGGCACGGAGAGAGAAGGTGGTGCTGAGATCTGAGAAAGGAGGGAGTGGTGGGAAGAGGATAGCATGGCGGGGAATTGGGTTGCTGTGCTTGTGCTTCTTGGATGGTGCTGTTCTGCTTCTCTTCTAGTCCTTGTTAACGGGGTGAAAGTGAATGTGGGCAGCCGCCATTTCAGAGGAAGCTATCGCGATGGAATGCTGCACCATCGCCTGGCCTCTTTCGGGGCTTCCAATGCAATCTCAGCCGAGCCTTCTCCTGCACCTTTTCCTTCTTCTTCTCTGGGCCCTGCATCCCTGGTATCCATCCACATTTCCTTTGCATTCTTCTTTTTCCTAATTAATTCCACTCATGAAATCAACGGAAAATCAATCATAATAGCTTTATCGATACGAAAATGATGCTCCCCACGAACTCGAAGGAGCTAAGTTCCTTTTTGTCTTTTGTTTTGTCGGGATGGTGATAACTACGATGGTGCATGTATGCAGGCGCCGGTGGCTCCAAAACAACGCGTGTATAAGGTGATAGAGTACGGAGCGGATCCAACGGGGGTAAAGGACAGCACAGATGCGATCCTGGACGCGATTTCTGATGCATTCCGGCCCCCAAACAAGAGCAGGATGCTGATTCAAGGGGTGGTTGATCTTGGGGGTGCAGAGGTGGACCTCCAAGGAGGCTTGTTCAAGATCAGCCGACCGCTGCGCTTGCCATCCTCTGGTGGAGGCAACTTCATGGTAAGCAAGCAAAATTTTCATTTTTATCGTATTAAAATTTTTAACTAAAATACAATTAATATTTTAAATATGCAAGAAATTAGAATAATAATAATAATAAAAAACTCTTCTCTTCTCCTTTGATTTGAATCTCATAAATCCGCGGTATTTTTCCGTGTGGGCCGCTGGATCTGATCGGCCGTACCATACGTGGAACCTCCACTTTTCTACGTGGTTCGCGGTGGGACGGGGCCTGGCCGATGCACGTGTTGCTGTAAAGGTCGGAAAATTGACCTCCTCCTTTTTTATAAGAACCTTAGCTTTTAACCGTAATGTTTTCTTTCTTATTAAAATTTTAACCACGATAATTTTTTTTTTTTTTTTAACCCCCCCAACTTTTCGCTGGTGCGCTGGTCATCAGGAGGAGAGGAGAAAAGTGTAGATTTTCTTTTTTTTTTAAAAAAACCTTTTTAACGTGATTTAATTGTATTTTGAATTATTATTTTCCATAATTTTATATAGAAACTCCCAAACTACTTGGACTACGTGTAATATATAGTATGTTGTCCTGTAATAAGGTGGAAATTTTATTTGTTTATTTATTATATATTTTAATTAATTGCTGTGTGTTCCGGGGCTTCTGAATAGCCATTCAGACGTGGACGTAGACGGCATGTGTCATGAGTGACAACAAAGACGGAACCACATCAACGTTAGTTTACCCACACGCCGCATAAACACCGTCGGTTTTCATGCGCTGCAGATGGAGCAAATATCCGACGGCAGAATACACGTCTCACCTTCCAAAGTCCCCCCGTCATTAGTATGCACGTGGCGAATCTTGATGCGGGTGTCCTTGCACGTGTCGTGACCCCAAGTTCCAACACTCTTAGGAACCCCATTCGACAAAACATGAGTCCTATGGGTTTTATTTTTATAATAATAGGATGCCTGTGTGAGTATGCCAAATTGAATTTTAACAAATGTTCACGAATGGGTTGGGAACTTGGGATGGATATGACGAGGATTAAATCAGATTTTATAATTTTAAAAACACTTTTTCTATAAAAATAATTATTTTTTTTATTTTTTCCCATTTGAATAAAACTACTTTTAGGAGCTGGTGGAAAAAATATGAAAAAGTTAAGCGTTATAAAATTTTAAAGTGGGAGAGTTATGTGATGAGATAAGATAATAATTAAGAGTAAAATTGTAATAATTGTAAAATAGGGTTATATGAAAATATGTGTAAAATAATTTAAAAGTAGAGTAATTTATTGAAAAGTACGTGAAGAAATTTTCTTTTTTCTATTTTTTTTTCCTTTAGCAAGCACTTTCAACACACAAACAACATTTTTTTTATTTTATATTCTATTCCATATCTGAAGTGGACATTAGACATTTTATAAATCACTCTTTAAATTCTAAATATTTTAAAAATGAATCCTTCCCGCTATTCGTTTTCATCTTTGAGAAAGAAAATGCTCCTAGCCATCATCTTACCCACTTTTTAGTATCTTAAGAAATTCTATTCACTCTCTCTTCACATTTCAGTATTTCACACTTGGAAGTAATTTGGCAAAATATTAAATCCTAAAAATTCGATCATCCATTCAGATGATTTGTTTTTTTTAAAAATGGCAGTGGTCCATTATCATAATATATCTTATCTTGGGATATGTTTTGCACAGATTCACGGCGGATCTCTGGTCGCATCTGACGATTTCCCGACCGATCGCCACCTCATCGAGCTCTTGCCTTCTTCTTCCCAGAAGCTCGCCACCACCGCCCCCGACGATGATGCCATCGCCCCCGCCGGAGCCGACCTTCGCAACTCCCTCGCCGCCGAATCCTTCGCCAACTCTTACGAATACATCACCCTCCGCGACCTGCTACTCGACGCCAACTACCGCGGCGGCGGCGTCGCCATCGTCAACTCCCTCCGCACCACCATCTCCACCTGCTACATCACCCGCTTCGCCTCCGACGGCGTCCTCGTCCAGGGCGGCCACGAGACCTTCATCACCAACTCTTTCCTCGGCCAGCACATCACCGCCGGCGGCGATCCAGGCGAGAGGAACTTCACCGGCACCGCTATCTCCCTCATGGGCAACGACAACGCCGTCACCGACGTCGTCATCTTCTCCGCTGCCGTCGGGGTCCTTGTGGCGGGCCAGGCCAACGCCCTCACGGGGGTGCACTGCTACAACAAGGCCACGGGCTTCGGCGGCGTGGGGATCTACGTCCGCCTGCCGGGGCTGAGCCAGACGCGGATCGAGAACTGCTACCTGGATTACACGGGGATCGTGGCGGAGGATCCGGTGCAGCTCTACATCTCAGGTTCCTTTTTCTTAGGGAATGCGTTCGTGCAGTTCAAGTCCGTGAAGGGCGTGATTCGTGGGGTGAGCGTCGTAGATTGCATGTTCTCCGGCGACGGGAGCGGGGTGGCCGTGGTGCAGCTGGAGCAGACGAAGGCGGCGTTCACCGTGGTGGACGAGGTGGTGGTGGAGAGGAACAACGCGGAGGGGATGCGGCTGAGGTCGACGGTGGGGAGGGGGCGGGCGGGGGGGAACGGGACGAAATGGGAGGTGGATTTTTCTGGGGTGCTGCTGTTTCCGGATCTGATCAGGAGCGTGCAGTACTCGTTCGAAGCTGCAGGCGGGGATTCGTTTCCGAGACACGTTCTGAGGAAGGTGTCGAAGAATCGGGTGGTGGTGGAGTCGGACGTGCCGGTGGCCGCCAATGTGTATGTGGTGGTGGATCAGAGCTCACCCAGCATTGGTAGCTCTTAATTTTCATCATAATGGGCTGATTGATAGTTGTTATTAATTTATCTTCTTTTTCTTTTTTATTTTTAATTTTTAATTTTAAATATTAGCATGGGGATCGAGTGTTCAACTCAGAAAGAGAAATTCCCACGAGTTTGTTACACACTTGTACAGGCATAAGGCATTAAGAATACAAATGAATTGAAGGTCATTTCATGCATTAGAAACCATGGACATATAACATATGAGTCTCTGTTTAGCTAGATAGCTCGCTCTTTTTTCCTTCCATATTAGAAAAATTCTATTTTTTTGGACCTTCTCGTGAAATTTCCTCTGCTCGCCCCGTGACTTTAGGGTGCCCCGCTTGTTGCATAGTTCAATTAGGGGCAGGAACCGGTGCCGGCTGTACCAGGTTAAAGGTTAAAGTTTGTTCAACCTTGATTTAATTTTTTAAGAAATTGAGTTTGACTCCATTTTTATACCGAGTCCGGACAAAATTGTTTGACTCTCAAATTTTTTAGTAGGTCACAAGACAAACATCGGGTTAATATCAGACTGATTTCGGGACAACAAGTTGGGTAAAAAATACGAATCAAATAAGATGATTTTAGGAATTTATATACATATCAAACATAAAAATACATCTATATTAAATTTAAATGTTATATGCTTTAATATTCACTAATTATTAAAAACACATTATTAATAAAACAAAACATGAGAAAATGTAGTATAAATTTATTTAAATAGGTTAATATATAATTATTCGTATGAGTTATATATGTGTAAATTTTTTTTGTTGATTCTTATATTCTTTTCTATTGTTGAAAGAAAATTATAATAAGATTTAAATATAGGCTAAATGTTTTTTAAAATTAATATATGTGGGACAAGTTGGACTCTTCAAGTCGGGATATGGTTGACCCACCTTGATTCTATTTTTGAATTCGGGTAAAAATTTTGACCCATCCTTATATTGGGTTAAAAAAATATTAGTTTTATTCGGTCCAAAAACGGGTCGGGTCAAGACCGGGTTAGGGATCGACCGGCCCCAATTCCTACCCCTCGTTCAAGTAAGGGTGTTACCGAACCTGGGTGGACGTGTTAAAGCCTAATTCTAATCTTAACCTATTAAAAGATTTCAACCTTAATATGTTTATCAACCCATTTAAAAAGGTATTTTTCAAATATACCAACTACTTTTGCTCCAAATCCCAAATATATCCATTACGTTTTAAAAATTCTAAATATGCTCACTAAGTTTACAATTAATCTAAAAAATGTCAATTTCGTTAAAAATTATTAGTTAAATTTTTATAAATGCCTAAAATACCCTTGTTATAAAACAAGAAAAAATGAATAAAATAGAAAGAAAATGAAAGTAAGGCTCTCCAAATTTGGAGCTTATGTGCAATTAGGGCATTGGTAAGTTATGATATTCAAATTTTCAATTATGTCCAAAACTTGGTAGGTATATTAGTTAGGGTGTTAATGGTCATGGTCAATCTATTGACCCACTCGTTTAACCCGTTTATAAATGGGTTTGAGTTGAGTTTTTTGAATAAATAGGTTATGATTCACCAACCTGTTTAATAATTTAATTAAATAAATGGATTAGGGTTAAAATTTTATAACCCACCAACTTCTTTCGTAACCCATTTAATTCATTCAACCCGTTTTACTTCTTTAACCAGTTAAAGTTATATATACATAAATGTACATCCCTTGTTTATTTTTTCCCGCTAAGTCTTCATCCCGTCACCAAATTTTCATTTTCTCACTACTGCCTTGATGCCATTTTTGAGTCACTACCCTATTTCTATTTCTTCTACATCGAAAATACTCTTGCATCTTCCTGCTAGATCATCGTCTGCCAGAGTTTAGCCTTTAGGTTGTTTGCTATACAGCTCGTTAACAACCTGCCAACCCGTTTATTAAATGGGTTGTAAATGGGTTAGGGTTGAAATTTTTTAAATAGATTAATAAATGAATTAGGGTTAGAATATTTTAAATGGGTTAGGATTAGAATTAGGCTTCAACCCATCCAACTCGATCCGTTAACAGCCCTATATATTTGTAATTTCATATATTAACTAATGACATTAACTCACAGATTGAATATTTTTGAGATTAACTGCAAATGTAGTGACTATATCTGAGATTTTAGAAACGTAGTAGGTATATTTGAGATTAGAGTCAAACGTAGTGTGTATATTTGAAAAATTTCCTTTCAAAGATTCTAACCCTAATACATTTACACGAACAAGTTGACAAATTGTATATATATGTTGCAAACTTATTACTTTGGTCTAGGATCAAGTTCATTAAATGCAAGCAACTTCTATATACCATTGAAGCCACACTCATCAGATTTAGTATTAGCAGCTTTTTCAACCCACTAGTTCAAGTTGAAAGTAGCTAAATATGCTAGACATCTACATAAGCTAGGCTGTCAAAGTAGAAGTAAAACAAACAAAATATAAATCTTACCTGATTTGCGTGACGACGAGAGGGTTGGACAGCAGTAATGGTGATGGTGATAGTGAGAGGGAGGAAGGTGCTATAGATGACATTGATCAATAGGCGACTATCCGATCAAAGATGTGTTATTAGCAGTCTGTAGTCGGCGAGACAAATTTGAGGGGAGAGAGGGGATTAACAAGGGGAGAATCATGGACAAGGGGTTAGAGAAGGTGGGGGGGGGGGACATTAACCCTAACTCTATTTATAAAACTTAAATCCATACCTTGTTTTTAAAAATCTGGTTTAGGTCGAATTTTGGGTTGAAATTTAAATTGATGAATTTACATTTTACACAAGAGTGACAAGTTTAGAATTTCATATGAATATATAATAATAACAAATCATGTAAATAAATATAATAATATATAGTTGAGCTACATACTTTTTTTAAAAAATAGCAATATAAAGAATATTTCTAAAAAAATTTAACATAAAAAACAAGGCAAAAGAAGAAAATTCATTGACATAAAAGTAAACGATAGAAATGAAAGATAAATAAAAATAAAAATGTATACTTTATTTATAATATAATTATAGTATATCAAACATGTATTCAAATATAAATATAAATAATATAAAACACACAAAATAAAAAAAATATCATTGGATATTATGTATTATATGTTATAATAAATATAAAATGAGAAATCGGGCTTGGATTTTTCAAGGTTGGGTTTACTTAAACCCTAACTTTATCATATTTACAAATCGAGTTTCTAGAATTCAGTTGCTTTAAATTCAAGTTGTAAAAGCCAGTTATAACACCGTTGAATTCAAGTTCAACAAGCCAGATTTGGGCTCAACTTGGCCCAGGCTGCACCCTTACTAGGTGAGTGTCTAGTGTGGTAGCAAGGGTGCTGGTCCGCAAAGGAGAAAAGTCTAGAGTCGCCTACTGGAGTTGGTGAAGGAGAACAATCTACAGGACTCGCAATCACAGTGGAGGGTAGGCAACTAGGGGAAAATAGATTCATTAGTCTTAAGATCTATTATGAATATATATATCCTATTAATGCATTAAACATGTTACTAAATGGGTTGATATGTTGTAAAATCTTGATTTTAATTTGTTTATTTATTTAAATGATTGAACAAGCTAGCAAAGCATACACTATTTAGTTAAAAATTCTAACCCAGACCTCTTTATAAATGGGTTGGATGGGTAGATTGATGAGTTGAACATGATCATTAACCTCCTAAGTTTCATGTGACCCTTTCCTACTTAATATGTTTATGATTAATGCAAAATTCAATCTATTCATTGTATTTAATATAATTTATTTAGTTAGAACACTAAATTTCAACCAAATCAAATATGTGCACTAGAAATATTTGCTTAAAAATAGATATATTCATGTGTAAAGTGTAAACTCAGAAAATGCTTAAATCTATTCGCATATATAGTAGATGTAATAATACATTGTAGAGTTAGTTATCTATATAGAATTGATATTTTAAATGGTTTAGATGTTGAAAATATTATTTTGAAATCTATATTTAGCATTAAACTATTTTATTATATTAACTTTATACATATGTAGATGGAGCTCATATCTAATGGTATCCAGACAAATGAAATGGTTTTATGATAATAAAAATTATGTTAAATTACTAAATAAAGTAGTTATAAAAAAAATACAATAAATGGAGTGAATTTTTCATTAAACATAAAGATATTAAAAATGAAGAAAATTACATAGAAGAAAAATTTTCTTGAAACAAAGCCAACTTTAGAAGAGGGGTGAAAAGAAAGAAATTTTCTCAAACTTTTTTTTTTCTTTTTTTCAAATTTATCATACTATTATTTTATCCGTTTTAACTTTCTTCACTTTGCTTATAATCAATATCTCTGTCTTGTTACATTATTACCAAAAATTTTTTACGCAGCTTTAACATATTTTGACGGAAAAAGGTAAACGCTTTTGCCCATACTGCTCAAGATTCCATAAAGTTGTAACCTCGTCTTGAGGCCACCTTAGGACTAAGTCAAAATTTAATCCATACATTGTATTTAAAAATATTTTATTTAATTAAAAAATAAATTTTCATCCAAATGAGTCTCATTTGTTAAAAGTATAATAAAATTTTTAAATTTATTACCTTATTCAAAATTATTAATTCATTTCCACACCATCTAAAACGTTATTCCTATATAGATAAATTATAATTACGTTTGAATAAATCTATGAAGGGTCTAACTTATATTTTAATATTTTATATATGATTATAAATATTTGAAAGCAGATGCAGCTCACTTGAAACTTTGATGAAAATGATTTTTAGTACTATAATAATATAAACGATTTTAAATAAAATAAATAAATTCGATTCTAATTTAACCATGGCGGTGACGAAAATGAGGCAGCAACAGTAAAGACTCCCGTGTCGTCGGCAATAATGAAAGTGCTTTATCGTTGTCTAGTGGGCAATTGAAGTACGTTATGTAAAACAAATGGAAACTGGGCCCCTCTTATTATACGAAACAAGAAGTGATTCCGTGAGCCACACATTGGCCAGGGAATAAAAATCCAATTTAATAATTATGTTAACGTTATTGTTTAATCACGTATTAAAAATAATTTGAGCCAGAATTTTGGGAAGATCATATTTGCAATTTGCTTAATATTACAAGAAATACAGCATTTTGAAACATAGTTTCAATAATGTTTGTCTCTTTTATTGCAAAAGATACTAATTTATCTTCTTTTTCCTTTTTTTAAATTATAAATATTAGCACGGGGATTGATTGTGCAAATTAGCAAGAGAAATTCCCACGAGTTTGTTACAAATTTGTACAGGCACAAGGCATTAAGAATACAAATGAATTGAAGGTCATTTCATGCATTAGAGGCCATGGATAGCTAGCTCTTTTCTCTTTCATATTAAAAAAATTTCTATTTTTTAGTCCATCTCGTGAAATTTTTTCTGTTAGTCCCGTGACTCTGGGAAAAGGTTCCCAACTCTTTCCGCATATTTTTTTTTTTAAAAAAAAAACATTTTCCATATAACGTGACTACTTTAATTTTATTCTCTTTAATTCTAATAATATCTATCACATTACATTATTACAGTATCTACTTTAAAAAAATCCAAAAAATTTCCCTGTAAATGCACCCTTAAGACATTTTAAGGTTAAAAAAAAAGGTAAATACTTTTGCGATGCCTACACCAGTCAAGATTTTTCCCCTTGCCCCCGCATTTTGAGCCCAACATGACGGGTAAATCAAAATTTTAATCCATATATTATATTTAAAATTATGTATTTAACTTAATACATGAAGTTTCATCCAAGTGAGGCTCATTTGATAGAGCATAGAATCCGAGATAAATTATTTTGACTTAGGGTGTGGTTAGCTTGGGAATAATAGAAATAAGGAAAGCAAAAGTCAATTTCCAACTACTTTATTTTTTTCATTTTTATTCCTATAATTCAATCATTTTCTCATATTTTTATGTGATTATCTTCTCTGTTTTTTCTTTATTTACGTTTTATTCGTATCGGATCCATTTCATTTCCCATTTTCCATCCTCCATCCCTCATTCCCCATTCCCTTTTTCTTCATCTTAAACTAACCACACCAAAAAATGCATCAACACATCAAAAGCAACAAAAACAAGATGGTTGCTTTTAACCAAAAACAACTTGTGCCTGACGAAATCTCTAGGCACCTTTGACGTCTAGACACCTTTGATAAGTAGATTTTGGAATCATTAAGTATTACACGCATATTAAACTGCTGAACCGATCCCATAATTTACATTTTGCATAAATATGGTTGTTCATGCTGAGATTATTACTAAGGCATATTTATATTAATTCACACAATTGATATATAATTTCATTATCCACATATTAATTTATATTAATGCATTTATAAAATATAATGCACAGAAATATCATCATATACATTTTAGGTATAAAGTTTAGCCATATATATCTACATAATTTTACATCCTAAACTTAGGATCATAAAATAAATCGTACCAACATATTAAATCTATAACATTTAATATTCATGCTTTATACAATTAATTAGTATAGCCTAATTAATTGAAAAATAATTGTAGCATGAAATATATAATTATTGGACTAAAATCAACTTCTAAATAAAATCCCACTTGCCTTAAAAAAAGTGTTCTTCTTTTGCAACTTTGTTTTCTAAAAAAAATCCGCATATACTCTTGGGAAGACAAAAGTGCAAAAATTAATTATTTTTTTGCCGAACCCACTACTCGAACTCTAGACCTCTAAGACCAATGGACCACCCATATAACAACCGAGCTACAGGGGTTGTTATATAACCAACACCTAATAATAATTAGGCAAAGCCCATTATTAATCATTTGGCCCAGTTGGTCAAAGGGTCAACTCTTGCGACGTAAGATATCCTACATGGTTATTGACCAGTCAACTTAAATACTAATTTTTTAAAAATATTTTACAGTATCACAAGCCATATTAACCGAAAATATTTTTAAAGCCCATCGATATGGCTATTGGAATAATACCCCATTAAGTACATTTTCAACATCAAAATTCACCATTTCCGCATGAATCCGAGCCTTTGAAGTTTTACAAAATTTTATTTACTATTTATAGTAAATTGTGTGTTTAGTTATTTTTAGTAAAACTTACAAAGGTTGGACAATTAGCATTTTACGTGCTTGTAGGTAGTTAGCATAGAGTTTATCTTTTCTCTTTATAAATTTATAGCCTCTCTTGTTTTAGGGATATACCTTAAATAGTACTCTTGAGATTTTTCTCTATATTTTATGTTTGAGTCTTGATGTGAAACTTGATTATCTATCTTAAAAATGAATAAAACTTTTGGTGAAAAGTTTTGAAGAATAAAAGTTGTCAAATGATGTGATATGATAGGGGTAATGATGAGAGTAAAGAGGATAAAGTTAAAATAGATAGGTTAGTTGTATAGGTAATTGTGTAGAAATGATTGAAAAGTAGGGTGGTTTGTGTTGGAAGATGTAAAAAAATAATTAAAAAATAGAAGAGTTGTAGAAAATGAAAAGTTTTATATTGAAAAGTTTTAGGTGAAAAGTTTTTGTCATTGCCAAACACCCCCGTAATCTTGTACTAGCCTTGTTTTCACGCTATCTTCGTTGCTACACAAAGTAGGAGAAAATGAAATGGATAATTTAGAAGCTATGACTTAATGTGTGAGATGGTGCTATTTGGTAGCTGAAGTGAGGAGATGGCTAATGACTGAGGTGCTATGACAACTGGATAATGTAAATGTAGAGAGTACTAGCCCTTGGTATGTTAGAATTGAAGCATATTAATTTTGGGTAATTTTGGATATAAAGGTTACCAACCTCTAGTATTTCTGGATTAAGGGGTTACTAATCCTTGATGTTTCTAAAGGAAGATGTTATCGACCCTTGGTATTTCCGGATGAAGAAGTCAGTGATCTCTTAAGTTAATATAGACTCATCGAACACTATACTTAGAGTGAAGAGAGGTAATAAATGTTTTGTCAACTATAGTGTGCTCCTAGCAAGAGATTGTAATTTCAGAAAATTGACTATGGGAACAAAGAAAATTTACATCTCTCTTACTAAATTTTTTTCATCTGCCGGCTATGCATTCACTAGGGCTTAAAAACTGTCATAATTAACTTTGGAAATGATCCTCCTTGAAAGACTATTGGAATGTAACGGAAGAGAGGAACATGATAACTCAGCAAATCAAAGGATTTGCTGTCACGTCTTTGAAATAGCCCTCCGCTGGAGACTACTCATAGACACTGCACATGTGAAAACTGGCTACGTGCCCGGAGGCTTTATCGGTAGAAAACGATTCTTCCTAATGGGTAATTAAAGATTTAAGATGGTAGATCAGTGAGAGGAGACCCTGACGACTTTGCGATATACTGGGGAGGGTGCAACATGATAAGTAATTGAGAGCTATGGAAACCTGAGAATGACTAAACGTGATGAGGGTGGAGTGATAACATTTAGAGTTTTTTCCAAATATATTCATTATGTTTGACTCTAATCTCAAATACACTCACAGTCTTTTCAAAATTCTAAATATACTCATTACGTTTGCATTTAACCCTCTAAAAAAGCCCAGTCCATACAAATCATCAGTTTTTATAAATACCTAAAATACTTTTATTGTAAAATAATAAATGAACGAATAAAATAGAAAGGAAATGAAATTAGGACTTTCTAAATTTAAGACTCATTTGTAATTACGACATCAGTTAGTTATGACATTTAATTTTTTTTAATTTTGTCTTAAGTTTAAAGGGCATATTAGTAATTTCATAAATCCAGTCACGTCATTAACTCTCAAAATGAGTATTTTTGGGATTAAACGCAAATAAAATAGGTATATTTGGAATTTTAAAAATTTGTGGGTATATTCGGGATTAGAATCAAATGTAGTAAATATATTTAAGAAAAATCTTAAATTTTATTATAACTACAATTAGGAGTGCGACTAGAGCTCATGAAATTTAGATGCACCTAAATCCTAATCTTAACCTTCTTTATAAAATATTAATCTTAACTCTAACTTTATCTCTATTTGTAAAATCTAAACCATAACCTTATTTTTAAAAATTAGGTTGAGTTTCAAATTGAAAGTTTTGTTAATGTATTTATATTTTATTTAAGAGTGATAAGTTTAGAATTTTACAAAGATATAGAATAATAACAAATTATGTAAGTAAACATAATAATATATAATCAAAGTATAAATTTCTACAAGAAAATTTAACATAAAAAACAAGATAAATGAAGAAAATTAATGGATGTAAAACTAAATAATAATAATAATATACTCATTGATAGTATAATTACACTATGTCAAACATGTATTCAATAATAGAAATATTAATAACATAAAATACATAATATATAAAAAAAAAATCGTTTAGATCTTAAAATATAATATAAAATAGAAAATTGGGCTCAAGTTCTTCAGGTTGCGAACCCAAATCCCATCTATTTACAAATTAAATTGCTCGGGTTCATATTGTAAAAAAGCAAATTCTAATACTATTAAAATTCAGTTTCAGCAGGCCAACTTGCAACCGTAGCTAAGGCAGTCTCAAAGCCCTTTTGGAAACACACGTGGATCCCATCCTAAAGCCATCCCCTACCTGAACTACTGATGTATACGATGGATGATGAATCCAATCTACATTATGCATTGGTTCTTCGAGAAGCGGGTTCGGCCGTCGGTTTCGATGATGTTTGGAAATGGGTACCATTAAACCGTATCGCTGCAATTTTCAATATTTTATTTTAGTTTTAGTTTTTTTTTTTCAAAAAAAAATTTCATTTATACCTAAGTCACTCATATATGGTATTCTTCTTCGTGAATAAATTTGTAGTATGAAAAAAACATTCTAATTAAATTCGTGTGTTATTCGCAGCAAATGCAAATGTTGATTTTTCTAAATCATGTTTTCTTTTTCTTTTTCTTTTTCCGTTTTTTTTTTTAAAAAACTTTCATAGATTATAACAGGTTTCGGTGAGTTGATTATTTTTTCAGACTGGTGATTTTTTTTTATATTTTATCCTAATAGATGTTTTTAAATACAATCAATGATCTGGATCAAAATAAAAATATCAAAAGCAAAAAAGCAAATCCTAGGAGGTTGCAAGTTGCAACCGGTTTCATGCGAAACGCTGGTGCATGCTTCCAAATGCCGGGAAATGGACACCATGCATGTAAAACTAAAACGGACGGCCAAAACGTCAAACCATGTTGGCATTTGGATCTTGGGTTGTTGTTTTTAAAATTTAAAATATTATTTAATGAGGACGTTGGAATTCATTGGATTGCATTGCATTGCATTTGCATGTGAACAGAAGTGCACTGCAAACAATAAGCTCAGCAGCGCAGCGGAGGCAGGGAGTAATTATTCATTTATTTGGCAGGAACATGATCTAATCATTGTATTGAATTCTTCATTTGGACCGAGTTCGAACTGCTTTTATATATAACTGCCGCTTCTGCTGCTGCAGCTGCTCGCACGATGCATGGAAGACCGAGTCAGTCTTTTTCCCTTCTCCCACGCATGGCCGGAGAAAATTGTATATTTTACAAAGGGCCTGGTTTTTCTTATTGGTACTTCAGCCAAGGTGGGAATCAGAGCGTTGATCAGGAAAAAAAAAAAGGAACCAGAGTGTGCTGCAGGGGATTAAGGTTTGCCTGACTGTAATCTTATTTTTCACAAGTTTTGTCAGATCTTATTTTTATACCAGGTTAGAATAAGTTCTTTTGACCCTCTCTTTTTCTACTTCGGGTTACTCCCATATCAATTTCAAGACAGCCGGTTCGGTAAAAAATACAAGTTAAGTAGGATAATTTTTTAAAAATTTACGCACATATCAAATACAAAAACACATTCATGATAAATTTAAATGGGTTCGGTTAGATAGAAGTAGCTTCATGTAACCTCTTCAAATTTTAAATTTTTATATTTGATTGAAAATCTAATCAATTTATTATATTTATCAATCGTTTATCTAGCCGACTTGATTTCATCCAAATCAAGTACATGCATTAGACATATTTACTCAAAAAAATATATATTCATATGTAAATTGAGAAAAACTGCTTAGACTCATTCCAATATGTATTAGAATAATTATTTATCTATATAAAATGATATTTTATTTAAAATGATTTACTCAAAAAAATATATATTCATATGTAAATTGAGAAAAACTGCTTAGACTCATTCCAATATGTATTAGAATAATTATTTATCCATATAAAATGATTTAAACATTGAAAATACAGCTTTCATAAAATTAATTATTTTAGTACATTGATTTTACATATTTGTAGGCGAGGGTAATGAATAGTGACACTGGACAAGCGAAAGAAGTTCTAATATACAATAAATAATCTTAAATATAGTAGACGAAGTAGATTTGCTATCAATCATCAAAATACTTAAAATGGAATAGGTTCCATAAAAGAGGGATCTCATAGAAGCATTTCTAAAATTGAATTATTTTATGACTTAATATTTTACTAATTAATATAAATAAACATCATTACTAAAATAAAACACAAGTAAACATCATTACAAGTGTTTCCCAAATGTTGAGAAATTTTCAATTATTCATGAGAGTGTATACATACATACATATATATAGGGATTTATTCATGTGCATTCGGACTGCACGCGAATTACCCTGCAGACGCTCTATCCGCCCGTTCATTTCAGCGGGTGAAATCTGCGCCTCTTGTTCCATTGTGCGTGTAGAGGGAGACGGCGAGCCGAATGAGACTGCACGTACACGTGCTCAAAAATTCGGAGAATGCATTTTCCTGCTCATCCCTCCCATTTCGAAAACGGAGACGACGACGCTGCTGCGGTTGTTGCTCCCAAATCTCCTTCTCCGTCGATTCTGTGATCGATTCCGAAGTTCTGCGTCGACGGAAGGGGTCGTCTTCTCCGAAAATCCGCATGCGGATTATAATTGCGCAATAAAAGTACTCCCATCCACATCTCTTTGACGCGAAAATCCGCATGTGACTGATGGGAGGTACGTTTGCTGTGGATTTCGCGTTAGAGAGATGCAGATGGGAGTACTTTTGCTGCGCAGTTATAATCTGCACGAAAATAAACGTTGTGCCTTCCGTCGAAGCAGAACTTTGGAATCGATCACAGAACTTCGAAATCGACGGTTTCCGTCGACGCAGAACTTCGGAATCGATCACAGAATTTCGGAACCGACGGAGAACTTTGAAATCTCGATGAAGAAGGAGAAATCGACGGAGAAGGAGATTTGGGAGGAGCAGTGGCAGCAGCAGCAATGGCGTCTCCGTTTTCGAAATGGGAGGGATGAGCAGGAAAATGCATTCTCCCTCTACATGTACACATACAATGAAACAAGCGGCACAGATTTCACCCGCCGAAATGAACGGGAAGATGGGGTGTCTGCAGGGTAATTTGCGTGCAGTCTGAATGCACATGAATAAATCCCATATACATATATAAGCACCTCTTATTGATTCTTATATTATTGATCTAATAAATCATAAATAATGTAAGGATTTTGAAAAAAATGTGAATAAAATTTAAGAATATACAATTTTTAATAAATAAATATATGCGCAGTGTGTCGGAATTGATCCATGGCAATCCTATTTTTAAATTTAGAAATTTTTTTTGACTTATTCCTATATCGAATTAATTTTATCCTATAAAAAATATTTGAGTTAGAGAGAAGTCGACCCAATTCCCACTTCTAACTTCAGATCATAAGCTGACATAGCATTTCAACATGAAGAGTTCCCCTTTCGTGTTTACACCGAAGTTTTTCCTAGGAACTCATGGATGAGATCTCTTTGGATGATGCAATAAAAATTAAAAACTCAACAGTTGATATTGTTCAACTTCATTAGTTTATCATATTATTAGAATTAATCTGGATCAAACGTTTGGATGGGCCACGTTAGCTTAAAACAGATGGATGCTCATGTATTAATTATGAAAAATGATTCAAGATTCAACAATATTTGCACGCAAGGTTTCTCCCCCTAGTAAATTAAATGACTTGAGGCTGCTTCAAAATCAGATTAAACCTACCGAACATAACTTCCTAAGGTTCCAAGATATAGGGCTTTTGCATTTGCCTCCCCATAAAATTTTGATATTGCAATTTAATCCTAAAAATTTTAGTTTTGCAAATAATCCCATATTTTTTATTAAAAAAATAATCCTATATTAAGACACCTTTTTCATTAGAAAAAAATACTCCCAAACGACATTCTCCTTGCTTCATCAACCTTTTGTACATTTTTTTAGTCGTTTTTAAAGCGCAGCCATCACATATAGTCTCCCATAAACTGGTTTTTATTATTTTTATGAGGGCTCTACTTCTACATAATTTCATTCATATTATTATAAAAACTATTTTATTTGTTTATTATCATTATGCACGAGTCCTATCTACAAATGTATAAAATCAACATAATAAGTATTTTTAATGCTAAATATCAATTTTTGAATTGCATTTTTAATATTAAACCATCTAAAATATAATTCTTGTGTGGATAAATTATTCTATAAAATATTGTAATATTCTAATATAATATATATGAATATATTTGAGTATTTTTTTATATTTTATATATGATATTTATATTTTTAAGCAAATGTGGCTAATGCATTTCTTTGATTTTGAACAAACTTAGAGCGTGTTTTGAAACTATAAAAGAATTTTAGATCAAATCTGTATCTAGGATATGAATGTAATGATGTTTATAAGGAATGAGTACAGTTGCATTGGGTATGGGTAAAATTGTATGGAAAATTGAAAAACTGCTGTGGAAATCGAAAAACCGTATGGTGATATAGATTCAATATAAGAATTTTGTATGGCTTAGAACATGCCCTTAGTCTATTAACTAAATAAATAGTACTAAATACAATAAATGCAGTGAATTGTTTATAAAATATTAAAAATGGAGGGGAACTAATTCTATACAAACATGTTACATAGAAGCATAGCACTTTTTTATAAATGTGTGGGCCTTTATAAAATATCAAAAAATGAAATTCAATCATTTTTTGAATTTTTCAATAGTTCTTAAAAAATAAAATATCAAAAAAATTCAAAAAACTGTCAAATTTTTACAATGGGTAAGATTTAAGTACGTAGAGCTTACACAAAAAATAATATTTATGATTACCCATACATCGCCCAATTTATGAGCGACCTTGTAACAAATGGAACCATTTTTAAATGCTAGAAGTGTGCAACGTAAGACTTTACAGACAAAAATAAATCTTGATCTAAGAATCAGTATATTTTCACAGTCCATCCGCATTCATGACTTGGATGGGATTATGAGATGAGAATAAGATAGAGCACCGGAGGACAAAAAAAAGTGTAGTTGTGTATCAGAAATAGGTAAGGTTGTATGAGAATTAAGAAAAATTATATGGAAATTAAAAAAGTAAGTTTTTGTCTCTTGGAAACTAAGAACTTCTTTGGAAAATGAGAGACTTCATCTCATCATCTTCTCACAGAAGTTGTAAATGGGAAAGGATTGACAAAGTGGGGCCATTGTCCTTCGCGGGCGATTTTTACAAGTGTTTAAATGGGGTTATTTGCACTATCGAAATTTATGGGGAGTTAAGGCCGAAAAGTCCTGATATTTGAAACCCGTGCAATCAATTTGGAGTTTAAAATTGCCTCGCATATTTCAGCCGTTGTTATTGAAACTTTCACACTTAAGAGGGTATATTTTGCCAATTTGTCAAAGTTGCAAGTTCTACTTTGGAAAATCCACGTACAAGTTATGAAGGAGAGAAGGTGAAGTAGATTGGGGCTCCCTTCACGCGGTCCTTAATTTTTCAATGGGGATTATGAAGAACTTGGAACAGAAGTCGAAATCGAGGAAAGGCAGCATGTTGGAATCCGGTATATGGGTTATATCATAACCCAAACCCACATGGTTGAGCACATGGCATGGCAAATTGTTGGACTTGGATACATGGGGTGATCTCATAAATCTCTCATTTTAATCTAATCATGCAAATTAATTAACAAATCAATAATTCATAATGAAAGCTTACCCTACCCACATGTAAATGGTATCTTACTCTATCAACAATTTTCCATGGACAGATCCGTGTAAATGGTCAACATCCAAAATTTTGAGAGATTTTTGCATCCATGTTTACAAGCTTGGGCAAATTGCAAGCGTATCGTGGCTTTTGTGAAATTTGTATTCATACATAGAAGGTTTGCTTGAAATGGAATGCATACCTACAGAGCCTAAACCGTATTTGAAAATGATAAAAATACCCTATGAACAATGAAAAGAAAATATAAGAAAATGTCTTTAAAAAACCAAAAATTTACTTTTTACAAATGTCAACGCATTAAATGCATCTGTTTAATATTGAAATATTTGTAAAAAAAATATTTTAGCATTTTAAAGGTATTTGATAAATGAAAATACCAAAAATGCCTTTAAAATACTAAAAAAATTATTTTCATAAATATTTCTCACTTCCAGTAGATCTATTTAATATGTGAGGGATATTTGTTAAAAACAATTTTTTGATATTTTAAAGGAGTTTTCTTATATTTTTTTCATATTGTTTACGTGAGTATTTTGATCGTTTTTAAGAAGGGTTTAGAGTTGGTTGGTAGGCCTGTAATTTAAAGGAAAACTTTTATGTATAGATGCAAATGTTATAAAAGTTGTGACATGTCCACAATTTTGTCCAAATCTTGTAGGTAAAGTTTCGAAAACTCCAAAATTAAAAAAATAATTAAAATGGGTTTCACTCCAAGGAACCTATTCTAAAAAAATAAGGGAGGAACCTGTTCGTGATGTTGAACATCTTTACAAATGATGTTTATGTCACTTTTCTTGAACCCAAGCTACGTTTAGGTTTGATAATATTTATTTAATGAAGATTCCAAAATGACCTTGTTATACTTTGGTAGGCTATTTCAAGTTGCAAACTCAAAAAGGTATTTCGGATTTGAAAAGTTTGCATATGCATGAAGATGTCTTGGGCTATCTTCTAGAGCACGTTTCTAGTGATTAAAAAGCTATAAAAGGAGGACATGGGAGAGCTAGAAGGTCGAGAGAAATCAACCACAAGTTCTCAAAATTGACAAAGTTGAGTTGCTCTTGTTGTGAAGAAATATTTGAAGACAAAGTGCCCTTTCTCAAGTGCAGTACTATGACGATTTAAATTTGCACATTGCTCTCAATACTCTGATGATGCTGCTATTCTGGATGTGCTAAACTGGTTTGGTTTTGATTTTTTTTTTTTTTTGAAATTTGTATTACCTTGAGTTTGATTGTGATCAAACAAAGAGGCTGTTTCACGAGCCAACCTGAAGCTTTGCAGCAATCCAGAAGACAGTCTGATTGACAGTACCACTATAACTTGTGTTTAAGTTGACTAATGGAACCCAAATATTTATACTTAGAGAGTGGAGTAGGTTTGTGGGTGACCGAACCACTATAATTGTGTGATTGTTGGATTTATCTTTGTGATTATTATTATTAATTAGTTATTGTACAGGACCAGCAACTAATACCATAATAAGACACATTCACAACCCTCACAATATTGAAGAAATTTTTCCTTCTTATAAACACCCACAAACCAAGAGAGAATTTAAAAAAAAAATTACTCCTGTACAGGGAGGAATTATAAAACTCCCCGCGCACGAAGGTGGAAATGGAACATTAGTGTGTGTCCCGCAAGCCATCCGAGCGTTATCAGGGCAACCCCCGGTGGCAACGTAGTGACGTTGGGTGCGAAAAAAGATGGCCACTGACCCGTTTTCTATTAAAGGCCTTGTTATTGAATTACCTGTGCGTGCTACTTCATGATAATCCACCACACCAACTTTAATTAAATTTGTTTCAAAAACGCGCTTGGGTTATTACGTGACTCCAAGCCACATCATTAATTACCTACAATATTACTCTTTTCATCTCAGTTTATGACGCATCTCTTCAGTCATTGAAAGTAACGTCTGATTATTAACTAATTTTACGAATTTGCATTAATTTTTTTTTTTTTTTTACAGCAATCAATTCATTTCATATCGCTATTTTTACTTCTCAATCTAACTTTGAAATTCGATTGACAGCGTGACAGAAATATACCCCTGATGGTTTTTGAGTGGCTGCACACACATTTCACTTTCTTTGTACCATCTAAATTCAGGTGAACTGAGTAATGTGCATGTTTAGGTGATTGATTAGATATGCGAAAATGTTCTGTTCGCCCAATTGACTGACATCAGTGTGTATAAAATAGTGTGATTGAAAGGTTACAGTTCAAATGTTACACAGAAACAATGACCTGACCGCGTTACCTACACTTTCATCCTGTGCCAAGTTATCCGAAAGTGAGCGGCACCCAAGAAAAAAAAAAAAAATACCACTTTTTCCAGTCATGCCTAAATACACCCCAGTGCCATTAGGTTCGGTGCACTCGGTGCATTTAACTAATTTTTTTTTAAAAAAATTATTTAACGGTTTATCTAAGTATATTTAACGTGTATCAAGTCTTACAATTTTTAAAGAAAATAAAAAATAGATATTTATACTCAACTACAACGCTAAGTGCACCTGGGTGCATCGAGTGGAGTCCTAATTTTTCAAGACATTGTACACTATAGGAGAATTAAATTTAATTTGTTCCGAAAATGGTCAATTATCTATCAAATTCGAGAATCCAATAATAATCGATTACATTTTCCACAAATGTTTTCTTACAATTTGCTAACTTTCTAGTTGTATTTTTAATCGGGGACTAACTGCGGCCAGCCGCATGCAAACGGAGTGTTGCATGTATCAGGCCAATACTTCTATTTTTTATATATATATATTTTTTTTACAAAAGTGTATTTAACTTATATTCCAATTTTTACAATTTTCGGATCTATATATTTTTTAAAAATTATCATTTCGGGAGGGGTAAAATGACTTAAGCACATCCAAAATGATGAGGATTTTTTTAACATGCTTATGTTAGGCCAGCGGCATATGATTATGGGCCTTTTTAATCACACATGCGAATGCTAGAATACCCAACAAAGCGCAATCGTATGGGTTATACTAGTTAGCAAAATGCCACAAAGCTAATAAAAGGGATGCTACAGTAGTATCTTTTTAAAAGGGGTAAAGGGACCCGCTTCTATTAATATGAAATCCACTATGCACATTGCATTTAAAATTATTTTTTTATTAGGAGACTTTTTTTTTTTTTTTTTGATAAGCTTTAATGGGGAGACTTAGTTTCCTTCTCTTTCTTCATATTTTAAGCCCAAAAGTAAATTGATTAGTTTGACATTGCATCCAAAATCTCTCCAACAAACCAAACACTATAAAGGAAAAAAAAAAGAAAGAATTAAATACACTTAGATAAACAAGTGTATGAAGAAAAAAATAAAAAAAAGTTGTTTTAAATAGGTTTTTTGAGGTGGGCTAAGTGGGCCATTTACTTAGCCCGGGCTAATAGAATCACTCCTCGAGTAGAGGAGTGATTCTATTAGCCCGGGCTAAGTAAATGACCCACTTAGCCCACCTCAAAAAACTTATTTACAATAACTTTTTTTTACTTTTTTTTTCATGTACTTGTTTATCTAAGTGTATTTAACATATAGACCAAGTTTTACCATTTTTGAATATGTTTATCTATTTTTTTGAGATTTTCAAACATCTATGTGTATATATGCATTTAAAATACCCTTATTTTCAAAAATCTAAAAAAAATATATGCACATTTCCAAAAATGGTAAAACTTAGTCTATATGTTAAATACACTTAGATAAACAAGTGTATGAAGAAAAAAATAAAAAAAAATTGTTTTAAATAGGTTTTTTGAGGTGGGCTAAGTGGGCCATTTACTTAGCCCGGGCTAATAGAATCACTCCTCGAGTATATCATATTTGATTTATCCGTGAGACCAACCGCTTTAGATCTCCTTCATTTTAATTAATTTCTAATTGAATGGGCAATGGCAGGTTTCGGTGATGCAATTAATACAGAAGCAGTTGGAACCAACGCATATATTCAAAGAAGCATGTCTACGTAATCTGTGAGAAGTAGCTGATGCAATTTGCTCCTACTGCACATCAAACGTTAGTTATAGATGGGTAAACAACACCCAACATCAGGAACTTTTAACAACTGACGAAATCAGGAACACCCAAGATCATTGACTTGCATTTCCTGCTCTAGACAAAACTCTCTCTCCTTGTAAACTAAGAGGCTATAGAAACTTGACTTTGTTCATTTACCAGGACTTTGACGACCTAATCCCTTCCACCAGCTCCCACAGCCCGTGGGAATAAGTCTCTGCCCCCGCATTATTCTCTACCTGCTACATTCAGATTATCTGCTATCACGAAAGATGACTTCATCATTTTTATAACTATGTAAGTACCTGAAATGCAACTGCTTGTCAAGCACAGAAAAATTCCATTAGTCCCTCCTCTATCAATTTAAAAATTCCAACATGAAAAGGAGAAAAAGAACAAAAGAGGAAACGGAATTGCACCGCTGCTCTGTGAATATGCTGTGAATATTAAAGTATCAGAAAACTCAATGATGATTCCAGTGAATCAAAATTAACAGATGAGTTGTTGTGTTTTTTTTTTTTTTTTTTTTTTTTGTCTTTTTCTCTGCCTCCCTTACAACCTTGCAAGCTGAAAAGTCCATTTGGAAGACGAGAAATATCACCAAATAAGGTTTTTCTTCATATACAGAAGGTTTGAAAAACAGTGTCTTGTCCAAAATTCAGAAATCTCCAGGAAAGTTCAAGAGGAAAATTCTGTTGCCTTTGCTCTGATGGGCTATACAAACCAAATTCCCGGCAAATCATTTTATATATACTCAATTCACGGAAAAGATTGGATTGCCGACAATAGTGCTGTAGTTTTTAACTACACACGCATGAATGCTTTGTATTTTGCACGGTCTATATATGGATATGAATGCATTTACCCATGTGAAAGATTTCTCGCATGCATTTGAGTATGATGGGGATATACAAATAAATGACCGGTCCCAAACAGTCGGCAATATGTTAACAATTGCCAACTTTTGAACAGCAGAATAGCTGTCTCACTCCTGATATGCAAATGTAAGTTAACATTGACAAGCTTGATATTATCTTATCTATAAGAGCCAGCGTATCTTCCAGCAAAGGAAACAAAAGTCGCCGGCTAAATGATGCTGCATGACTTCTCATTTCTCAATGGACTATGGAGAGGCTAAGAACTATTAAGGTCCATATTATCTGAAAACTGCCAATCCATAGTATGAAACCTGAATCCAAATTCAGGTATGGTGTCAATAATGTGAGAATGGGAATGGGAAATTCCAAAAGTTAACATATTAATTACCCTGAACATCCTATTTTTTCTTTTCCACCTCTACTCCTGTGTTTTAATCAATTTCTCATATTTTTACCCCTGCAAATCTAGCCTGCCTATTTTTACTTTATTCCACTTACCCCTCCATATCCATTCCATTCCCCATTACCCATTCTCATTCTCAAATTACCAAAGAGACCCTAAAGCTAATATAGTCACAACTACTGTATTTTCTATTTATAGCTAACATATTGGTTATCTTTTTTTTTTTTTTTTCTTTTCATTTAGTCTCAGTTGGTAAACACTCATAGTCGAACATAAATATTCAACACTCATAACTACATATGATGGATATTCCCAATAGCAAAAAGATTAAAAGATACCTTATCTGGTATATCAATCAGTTCATTGTATTGAGAGAAAATATAGCACTAACTGCATTTGATTCAGGATGTAAACTGTCACAAGGAAATAAGTATGAATTGTAAAAATCATATGTAAGATAAATGCCCTGACTCAAGTGTGCCAACAGAAACACTCCAGTTCACGTATTTACATTGGCCTGAGCTGCTATATATGATACAACATGTTTTCTGTAACTTAATTGAGTTAACTTGGATTACGACGATTCTCATTTGCAGCATGAAGCTACAATGACGGAAAAGTAGCCAGCTGTTCACTGCCCAGTTGATAATAACCTTCCTGATCCAATGTCTCTCTCACTGCTCGATAGAACTCCAACCATGATGAAGTGTACTCTGGTTGGCCCCACAAGAATGTGAGGTTTGGACTTGCAGGGCAAGCAGTGACCAAATCCAACACAGTAGCTGCTGGTTTCAATGGCTGAGGGAAATTGAATGCCAAATTATCAACCTTATGCTCATAAATCTTTCCATTACGGTCCAATTTGTATCTCGAGGTCCCTTGGAACTGCCCTTTCGCCTCCCATGGGACCCGTGGCACACCTCTCAAATTCCATCTTATCAAGATGACATTCTCTGATGGCTGCCACACCCTGAAAACCTCAATTGAGATCTCTCGAAACAAAATCCGTCCATGGAAACGCAATGCCCAAAATATCAATTTGTAGTTCTCAATCCCTTGGAATGTATTCAAAGGGTCCTTGAATGTAATATCATCTCTGCATAAAGGGAAGCAACAAACTGTTAAAATCCAATGGTGCAAGGGCCAGTCCTCATTTCCTTACCAGAAATTGACAAAAAAAAGAAGAAGAAGAAAGAATTCTCATTTGGCTGTTGACCTGCAAAGAATACCAAAGTATCCATAGAACACATGAGCATATAGTCAACAAAAAAGGCTTAACAAATTCGGATTCAATGTAAATGACCTTCGTGTTGAACCTAAGGCTTGATTTTGACGAATGAAAGAACTTGTTTGACTTGATTAAGATACTAGCTAAGTATTTTCAGGGAAATTGTCTAAATGATTTCAGTAAAATTGATCAAGGTATTTGGATCATTAAATAAGTAAAAATCAACGAAACCATCAAAGATGAAAGAGAAAGTTTACTGAATTTTAGTACAAACACGAGGACAAACTTCCCCTAGAGTGATAAGGGGACGTACTGGAACTAACCAACCTGATCAACTTCCTGCACTTGACTCTAGATAGTTGACTACTCCAAGCTCCAGGAACATGCATAGTCAACTTTGCTACATCTAAGTACTAGTGATAGAAATTTTGATCGGTTTTTATGCTTTTTTAAAGGCCACTTCATTTCCTCTAAACAAATCATTTCTTCGAGATCTATAAATGGAGTTTGGAAAGCAAGAGAAGAAATTTAGGCTTTGTTTAGATTGTGTTTAGGCAGCAACTTCTGCAGAGGAGAAAATGCATAAGCGATTTTTAAGGAAGAGATATTTCAAAGCATCTGCCATACACCTTCTAAGCCCCAATTTATCCTGGAGCAAAGGTGGAAAGTGCATAAGCTCCCTTCAAAAGTGGAGCCAAACAGACCCTTATCAACACCTTGCAACAGTTCTGCATGCATTCCAGATTCTAGAATAAAACTAACGATCCCAAAGTTTACTTCCTGCAACATTAAAAAGAACTCTTCTTTGAACTTCACATTGTCAGAAGGGCTACAAATTCAATGAGTATCGTTGTTTTAATTTGATGCTAGAAAGGCTTGCCAGGTTTCCATTTATTTATTGACTTACTTTGTTAGAACTGTCTAGAGCTTGGGTATAATCAAGGGGAGAAATTGTATGGTCTTAGATGAATTCTGACTCCAAGGAAGGATATGATTTCATGGGGGTTAGTGCAAGGTTGGAAAACCTTAAGAGTGTAGGCACTGAATTTGAGCCAAACTACTAGATTTGTGATTGCCTCCCTTATTGAATCATATTCTTGCACTGAGCATGTTTCATTTTAGTGTCTTGAATTTGCACGGGATGGTGATTCCCATAATTGAAATAGCGATAATCTACAATGGCCCAAATATTACTCATGCAACTAGATAATTCAATACAGCTATGGGTGCGAGTTGGGTTTGACCCAACCCAACCCAATTCTAACCTGCTTTCTCATCACTCAACCCAACTCACTTTTCAATAAGTGTGCAAAAGCTCCCTACCTCTACAACTTATTTAAGAATATGAAAAATTTATAGAATCGGATGATAAAATAATTAAAATTTTATTTTACAGTAATATTTAATAAAAATATAATAATTTATTATTTAAATATATTAGACAACATAAAAAGTCATAAATTTTAATACATGCTATGAAACTAAAGATCTATTTACAGAAATGATTTAACCATTTAAAAGTAAAGTTACTAGGATATTTGATAACAAACCTTCAAAAGTGCCTTCTAGAAACGGTTTCAAGTGCCTTCTAGAAACACGATTATTCATGTCTCAGTATTAGGACTGAGTCGATCAGGCACGTCATACACATAAAGTGGGTTTGATGGATTGGGTTGCCAACCCAACTGTTTCAACCCTTTTTAACATGGGTTAGGGCACACCCCTAAACAAGCTATCATAGTTGAGCATCCAATAGACAACTCAATAAGGAGGATAAGGCAAATAAATAAATAAATATAAATACAAATTATAACCATCATCCATCTGTCTGAACCATGGATCAGATTTTTGACAAAGGAACAATCAAAATAATCCAAATCATTCAATCAAAAAAAAAAAAAAAAACACAAAATCATTCAATCAGGAGATATTTATCACAACCTTTCTTCGACGGTGTGCATCTAAATGAGGCAAAACTAAGGAGTAGTTGTGATTGATACCCACGAGCAGGAGATACACAATCCTTTTGCAGAAACCATTTTTTCTCAAACCCTAATCTCTATCGCTTTCATCGATGATACATCATACACTACAGAAGCCCGCAGGTTCAACCCATCAGTGCAGTCACTAGAGTGGCTGAAAATGCCCAGACATAACTCTTCATATTCAGTTAATTCAGCAAATGCTCCCTACTTGGACAAAGCAGTTCGTGCTCACTCATGTCTGACATTGATGATGCCTGTATTCATCCAATGGGATACATACTCTTTTAATGCGGCAGCTGAAAAAGCTCCGATTTTTTCTTTAGACATCATTGCGTGTAATTAGCATGAAAAACAGGATAATAGGATACTGAAGGAGAAGTTATTCAGCATGATTTTCAAATACCAGAAGATGAAAGAAAATCTGTTGCTGCTGCTGCACATGTTTTTCAGAGAAAGGAAAAAAGAAGAAGACCTGTAGATGTCGTAGTCGAGATCCTTCGTGAACAGCAGGGGCAGGTCTTCCCTGAGAGTGCGGACGGCGGTGCCGAGGTTGAGGTAGAAGTCGTCCCTCCTCTTCTTATCCTGGGCATCTGGTGGAGCCTTATCTGGCCGAGGAGGCGGAGGGGGGTCGAGCTTGGTGGGAGGAGGTGCGGAAGTGGAGATGGCGGAGTTGGAAATGCTGGTCTTGGGAAGAAGAAGTGGAGAAGAAGAAAAGGAATTTCGTCTAGTGGGGGGAAGGAGAGAAGGAGAGAGATTTGGAAAAAGAGAGGCCGCCATTAATCTCGCTAAGGATTTCCAGGGCGTCTGCGTCTCATTCCATCACCATTTTTCTTTCCTGTTTTCCCTTTGTTGCAGAGAATTAGAGAGAGTGGAGGGAGAAGATGGTGCGGTTCGTCATCAGACGACAAACCAACAATGCTGATTGCTTGTTTGCCACCGGATACATACCGTTGAGAGATGGGAATTATTCGGGGGATATGCAAATAATATCCCTGCCTAGTTCGACAAATACTGCAACCAAAAAAGAAAATATTAGCAGCTAGGATGTGATGACCCAGACTCAAATCTTTCATTTTTCAAAAGAAATTTTCATTTTCAAAAGAATAACAGTCAATTTTTCATTTTCAATATAATTTTTTTAATCTTCATATGCATTTTCTCATTTTCAATACACAATTATACCTTTTTCGCCCCGCATTCTGATTTCATACTCATCCCCCTTTTTCTCGAACAACTCGTGAAATGGGATAAGATTTAAATGATGAGATAGGAGATATTTTAAGGAGGGGTTATTATGTAGTAGAAAATAAGAAATTACATTGAGAATGAAAAAATATTTAAAATAAGAAAAATAGATTGTTGTGTTTAGAAAATAAAACATCAAAATTTTTTAAATTTTTAATAAAATATGACATATTTCCAATTGGGAAATAATCTTGACACCAATGAAGATGTGTGTCACCACATTTGTGCCCACTCTATTAATTATATCCAAAATCATTTCAATGCGTTAATGAGTTATACCTAAAATCATTCCAATTAAAGTCTTAGATGATAGTTTATTATAATCATATGTAAATTGTGAACAATATTTAAATTTATTCAAACATCTATTGAAATACCATGATCATTATTGAATTGTTTATTTATATTAATAATGTTTTAAATGTTGAATTAAGAACTTCAAAGTCAAGCTCAAGCACATAGCGCACTTGATGTGCAATCCTAGCCTAGGTGCAAGTTGGGGTGTAAATCGGGTCGGGTTAAACCCGAGACCGCATCAACCCGGACCGATTTTTAACATGGTTGGGTTGAGGTTTTGCAAAATCGGGTTCAACCCGACCCGAATTTCAAAATCGGGTTGACTTGGGTTAGGGGTCGGTCAACCCGACCCGACCTGCCCCCTTAAATTGATTTAAACGTAAAAGAGGTCTTTCCCTCTCTGACTGCGGGTAGGGTTTCGCGTAGCCCAGAACAATCGAAGATCACCTCTCGCCTGACCGCCGCACCTCCTAATCGAAGCCGCGCTGGCTGTTTCTCCCCCACAGCAGTGGTCCCAAGCAACCCCAGGCCCCAACTCAGCTCCGCCTCTCCACTCTCCAGGCGACTATTTTTCATTGCCATCGTCGTTCCGACGCAGTTTCTGCTGCCATCTCTGATCGTTATCGGGAGTATTCCTACGCAGTACGCACCAAGCCACCAACTCCACGACAACTGCCAGTGTCGCCTACTCGGTGAATCGCGATTCACTACCAGTCGATCACGAAGGCCGATTAGGACAGCGGCCGCTGCGCCGGCCACGATCTCCTTTTACACCACCGCTCAGTCGCCGACTCGACTCCTGCAGCCTGCTTCGTGACACCAAGGAGCAAAGGCACCCGCGTCTGGCAGGTTATTGCTCGCCGTCCCATCTGTGCCTGCTCTGTATTCAATTTTCTGTTTTTGTTTTGGTAGATTTTGAAGTGATAAATTCCGCAATGACATTAAAAGCTGTTAGGGTAAAAAAGATAAATTAGAAAATAAAAAATATTTTTAAACCATGCTTGAATTGGATTACGTATGAAGATATTTAAAATTTTAAATGGAAAGAGAAGCGTAAGATTTTCTAATGAAAATCGATGGCCAAAAATTCAGCTAGAAATCCATGCAAAAATCCAAGCGGTGCAATCGTCCAAGCCACATAAATCTGGACCGTCCAATGCATCTACAAGATCCCAGCCGTCCACTCATCATGCTGTCCATATGCCTCCACCGCCCTTAGCATTAATCCCGTCCAGAAAATCCAAAGTCGTCTATTATTCATCCAGATTATCCAGGCCATCCATTTAATCCGAAGTCCAGCCATTCATCTTCACCATGTGGACCGTCCAGAATTTCAGCAATTGCTCAAAGAAAATCCGGTTGTCCATAAAGTAGATCACGTCCAGTGAGGCGATATTCTAATTCAACATCTAAATCATTCAAAATATAGCTTACCAAAGATGATAATCTTGTATAATTTTATAGTATTCTAAAATTTTAATACATAAATCCAAGATTGCCTATGTCATTCTACACCCTTTTGGATTTCAATCGACAAAGTATAATGAGAAATATTCCCACATAGCCATTACTCATTGAGAATGACTATTTGGTTGTGAAATGTTGTTTAAATTTATATGATTTGGAAATATATTTGGTTAATTAGTTGTAAAATTGTGTTTGGATTATTTGGTTATATTGCATTGATAATATGTGTAATCTATTAGCCCGATTTCTAACCCGAACCGAACCGATTTGAGGTGGGTTGAAATAGGGTTGGGTTAAGGGGTGAAAAGTAGGGTTGAAAGTAGGGTTGGGTTGAGATTTTACAAGGTGGGTTAGGGTTGTATTTGCCCCAACCCGAGTCAACCCGACCCGATTTACACCCCTAGGTGCAAGTGGTCCAGGGTTTGATCTTCGGGGAAGCATTTAGTCTTCCATTTGCAAGTAGGGATGTCTCCTTTAGATACAAGTATATGTATTATCCATGGAGCAAAAATTGAAAAAAAATTAGTTGGAATGATTGATTAAGTTGTGAGAAAGAGATCTTGCAAAGTATGTTTTAGTTGTAACAATAAAAAAAACTTCAAAACCCTTATATAGATGAAATAATTTTATTGTATTTATTTTACATCTGTATTAGATGAGGCTCATGCATATGTTTGACTTGTACGAAACTTTATTTTATATTTAAATAAATAATTTTAAATAGTTTCTTCTATATAACCACCCTACGTAGAAGTAGTATCATGTAATTTATTTCATTTTTAATATCTTGATGTTTAATGAAAAATTTATCTTATTCATTGTATTTAATATCATTTATTTATCTAGTTTTTGTACAACCAAGTTTTATCCAAATAAAATATGTGCATGACTACATTTGTAAAAAAATATTAGAATATAATAATATTTTATAAAATTATTTATTCAAATAGTAATAATATTTTTAGATAGTTTAGATCTTGAAAATATATGGAGTTATGGATAAACAAATCAAATACAATCAGTGGAGCTTGTTTCAATTTAATCATTCAAATGACCCCAAAATGAAGATTGCATATTGAAAATTTTAAGTGGTAGTGGGACTATTGAAGTTTTTTTTTGCAATTTGTGTAAAACTAATATTAAGATATTTATATTGTTTAGAATTATTTGTGTGCATGAAAACTTAAAAGTAAAATATTTATATCTACCTATAATAATTCTAAACTTATTGTACCTAACTTGAGAAATATCTTAGTATTCTGGTCTTTTGTCACTATCACAACAACTTAAAATAATTGTTAAAAAAACAAATCTTTACATTTTAGGTGTTTTTAGTACTTCTATTTTCATAATATATTCATTGATATATAAATACATTTTATTTATATATTTAATGTCTATTTTGAGTTGTTATAATATAGACTAATAATATTAGTATAGATGCAACTCAAGCGGCTCCATATAGACACCTTTTACTTTTAAGATCTTAATGCTCGGTGAGAAATTCACTCTATTAATTATATTTAACATTATTCATTTAATTATAAGGCTATTTTTATCAAATTAAATTTGTGTATGAATCATATTTGCTAAAAATATATATATTCATGTGTAAATTATGAAAATGTTTAAATAAATTATATATATTAGAATGTAATAATACTTTATAAAATTAATAAATCATTTATACACATAGTAATGAATATTTTAAATAGTTTAGATTTTAAAAATATAACTTTAAAAACTTTAAAATCGATATTTAGTATTAAATTATTTTATTATGTTGATTTTATACTTTATAGACAGGGTCATGCAAAATAATACTATACAAATGAAAAGACTTATATGATAATAGAAATAGTATTAAATATAATAGATGAAATGAATTTTTAATTAAGCACTATGATATTCAAAATGAATGGAGTTAGATGTAGAAAGGTTTTCATAAAAGCAATGCTCCATGACAAATTTGAGATAAATAGTATGCATGAAAAAGTATATTTTTCTTTTTAATTAGTATTTATACACCATGATAACTAATAGTATAATAAAATACATTTATAACCATCACACATGGAGAGAATTTTTCTAAACATCCCCACACTAGAGGGAGGATTGTAAAACTACCACCACACTAGGAGGAAACTACAAAACTACTCCCGCATAATGGGAGGGAATTGAACATTGATTATTAAGGTAAACATACCACCAACATTACCATCACGGTAAGCCCCTGATTGCTATATATATTTCTTTTGAGTTAGCATGAATGCAAAAAATCATTTGTTTAGCTAAGTTACATTTGACAATGAGACAAAAATTGAAGGAAAAACTTTATAAAATTAGAGAATAACATGATGAGATAAAGACTATGATTATGATAAAAATCAAATAAATAAAATAGTTGTACGTGGATATGTAAAAATGCTAGGATGTAGAGATAATAATAAAGAAAATAAAAGAACTTAGGTAGTTAAGATATTGCACCATCAAAATAGGTCAAATTTTGTGAAAAAAGATTTTATAAAGATTTTCTTTTTCCTTCGGCACAATAAAATCATAAAAATAGACAATGAAGAGAAAGTAAAAAACATTCTCCTTCTTTACTATATATCTTTTAATAAAATTTCTACCTTTCTATCCTAATTTTTTTTTATTATGGTTATATTTTAATCATTTTTTGATAGTTATCTATTTTATTTTTTATAAGTATTTATTTTCTTATTATTATTTTTACTTCTAATCCTTATTCTACAACATCACATCATTTCTCACTTTAAAGAATTTTTTTACCAAAATTTTTTCCTAATTTTTTTTATCGCATATACCATATCGACCCTGATTTTATTGTCTTCACTCTTCAAATAATATCGCAATGTATGTAATAAAAAAAATGTTATAACATAATATTATAATAGTGATTATAAAGAGGCGTGCTCACGAGTATCGATAATTGATTCATAAAAGAGCTTATAATACAATCATCCATTCATGCTATTAGCGACAGACAAACCCCCAAATTAGTGGTACGATACCTCGAAAACGTACACGTCAACGCTATTCTCTCGGCCGGCTAACAATGACGCGTGTATTGGAGGAGCACCGCAAGTCGAAAGTGGTGGTAAACCATCAAGGTCGGACTCCGGAGCAAGGGATTTGGGTGGTTTTGAATGCATCCTGTGCCGCCGATTTTTTTGCCATGGACGGCGACGACTCTGTGTTCTGCGAGAGCACCTTAGTGCTTGTACTCATTCATTTCTGGAGGGCTGGGTGGGCCGGGCTGAAGATGTCTCGTGGCTCCATGATCAGCCAAGCGAGACACACCACAGGCCCATATTACATTCTCGCTTCTGACCGCACTGCGGCCGTGTAAAAGCATGCTTTGCAGCTTGCCCGACGGTAGCAGGGGAACAGAGGACGGAAATGGAATACGATAAGGTAAAGAAAAAAAATAAAAAAATCGATTTGATAATTACGCAGTAAATATGAAAAAATGATTGAAAAATATAAGAAAATGATTGAAACATAAAAAAAAGTAGGATAAATAAGTGTTGGCTTTTGCATTCTCATTTTACATTTTTCATTCTCTTTTAAACACACATTCTACCAAGATGATCGTTCAGACCATTTCAGACCGAGGACATTTCACTTCAAATCGGTCCAAAACATACATTTTTATTTTTAAATTTTTTTGCAAAACGATTAATCTGGTTATGTTTAATTTTCTAAACCAATTTTTATCAAGTTTGGTAATGTATATATTTATTTTAGATTTTTATAAATATAGGGGTATTTTAGTTATGTTTCAACCATTTAAAATGACTAAAACACCCTTATGTTTAAAAATTCAAAATAAGTATATACGCATCTCCAAAATTGATAAAAATTGATTTATAAATTAAACATAATTAGAATAATAATTTTGTAAAAAAATTTAAAAAAAAAACAAAAAAAATGTGTTTTACACCGGTCTGAAATAGCCACATTCTAAGTTTTATTGGTGCAGTTTGATGTATGTTTTACAGTTTTAGAAGAATCTGTAACACCATAGTTCTAAAAAGGAAAAGAAATGTTTGGGTCGAGTAAAAGACCTCTAGAGGCTTTCGAATTTCTAAGATCCAATATTTAGTTGCTGCCATTTCAATTAATATAATTCAATTCATTCGAGCTGGCACTAATTTTTTATTTTATTTTTTTCCAAGTCTAATTTTTTAAATTTAACACAACTTGTTTTGTCATGCTATCAAAAATAATTTCATTATAAGTTTATATTTCGTAAAAAATTAGCTTCTTCGGAAAATGGATAGGTAACTATTAAATTTTAAAAAAAATGTATGGCATATATAATATATAAAAATTCTAAATATATTTAGTTTTTAGAATTATGAATAATGCACTTGGATAATCGTAATAAATGTTTTAGATTTGAAAAATTATATTTTAAAATAAGGTGTTGCATGCAGTCTCCATATAACCTGACTATATTGAATCATTACTCTTTTAAATTTTATTGATTATTATTTTAATTCATAACATAAAATAAACTTGAAATATCATTACAGGCTATAGTGTAATAGAACGATACAAATTTCTTTTTCGATCCGTTTAAATTATCATAATATGAATATTCTAATATAATATTTAATTCGTCATCTAAAGATATTATATACGGTCATTGCTTCAATGCTGTTGACAACACTGAAACGATTGAACGTTGTCATCCATTTTCGTGTACTTTTGATGATTAAGGGTCCGTTGGGTAGCCTCTAGCCCTCTGTGGTGGTGTCGGTAACTTCCATGGTATTGTTGGCATTGTTGCCGGCGGTCTGGTTTCAAATCCTCTGTTGTCAGGGCACAAAGTGACGATTGACGGTTGATGGTAGCAGTTCAGTCTCCCAAGCTAAGAAGAAGAGCATTAAGTTCTATATGCGAGTTACTTATTAAGTGTTCTTGTTATCATAAGAAATTTACAACTGTCCCTCAGGTGTGGGGTTATTTATAAAATGTTTCTTCACGGCGAGGATTATGAATGAGCCTGGACGTTTGGGAATCGGGGTTTGCATGGGAACGTGGGATTCCAGGGAACGGCGTTGTAGCTGGGTCAGCTATCAACATTTATTACATGGAAACGGGCAGATTGTGCATATTTTCATCCAGATGCATGTACACAAAAATACAGTGCAGCTGCACAGTACCAGATTTGGTGCTCCATCATCTCAAAATCGAGCTTCCATGGTTGCTAAGAATGGGAGAGACAAATCCATCATCCATGCCTCTTCGAAACCGGCCAAATCCAGTAAAAAGCGATTTTTAGCAAGTGGATTTTCTGGTGTTGGCATTCTTTCCAAGTTCCAAGCATTGAATGCTTAGAAAAATCTACATCTCCGGCGACCCACATGATCTCAAATCTAGCCATTTGAACTGGCTGATCTCCCAATCAGATTCAGTTAATCAAGAGCTGATGAAAATCCTCAGAGTCCGACTCCAGTCTTCTCCTAAGATTCAAGCAAACATGCATTAATCAGAGCAAGAACTGCAAGTCCCGTTCAACACCTTCTGAACTAGCGGCAGATCGTGGCCATGGATTTTTAGCCAACTAATTAAATTTTATTTGAGAAAGTATCCATCGATTGATTTTAGTTGAAAATCTAGCCATGCCTTCTTCAATTCGGGCTAGCAGCTATTGATCATTCATTGCCTATTCAGATTCTCGAATGTCCATTTGCAGGTGTACGCAATTCGTGCACAACATGGATACATCTAAACCATTCATCTGGCACATCGAGACCATCCATGCCATTCAAAACACGCAGTCTGTACATGAGAAAATTTTATGTAGGGTGTGAACCAGGCCAGGGGCTGTCGTCTCACGAGGGTTTGACCTTCGTTATTGTGAACTCATCAATGCGACGCTGGGTATGGCTAATAGCCTGTCAGCATTTATTACATGGAAACGGGCAGACGGTTGGACGGACACACAACGGAGAGGATGAGAAAAACCACCGATCCAAAAGCACGTGCAACGGCTATGGGCACGATACGTCAGCTTGCTACTAGCGAAAACAACGGCCGGAGATGTATTGGGAATCGAAAAGCATGGGTTCCACGCGTACGTCAAGGAAAGGGCAGAGTCGGTGCTATGAGTAGATGGGCGGTGTGACAAGATAGGAAGGTACGGAAGAAAATTAGCGAAGAGAAATGAAAAAAACAGTGCTCGAAGAGGAAAACACCGGCTCCTGCCATAGCTATGTGGGACTCCCATTGATGCGGTGCCCTCCGACAAAGAGAAGGATCCTGCCGACAAGAAGAAGCACTCTCCGTGCTCGAAGAAGTTAGGGTGGATATAGACGACCACCGAAATCTACTCCCGTCGACGTAGAAGACGTTACTTCTTCCGGCTCGTCACAATGGTCTCAACTGTCGCTACTTCAGATAAGCTCACCACAAGATCGGTGCTCCCAAACTCGTCTCAGGTAGGTAGTTCCTTTGAGACTCATTCAAAAATGTCATCTTTCCATTATCTGTGCAAACCTGTAATCTGTGCTAGAATTTTTTCCCTGTGCTGCTGCCGGAACTGGTTGTCTCCTACATATATCCCACTCAACTTTTTGTAGGCTAACAGTGACAGATTAGGCAGATTGCTCTTGAATAGATAAAAAGAAAAAGTATTTGCGAACCCAAACTTTTGAAAAATGGGCATGGCCTCTCCTGTAGTTGGTCTGACTACATCTTCATCTATGCGGTAGGTAGCGTAGTTTATCAGGTATGCAAGAGCACTACTTGCATTTTCTGCCCTAGAAAAGAACGAAAATGTTTCTCTTCTGAAACTTCCACTACTCAAATGTTCAGTTTTTACGAGATATCACCTTTATGTGCAATTTATCTCAAATTAGACCGTACCCCAAGATTTTCTCGTTCGTTTATGTTGTTTCAGTACTCATTGGAGAAGAATTCACGAAATGTTAGATGACTTTTTTTAATTGATGACTTACTTTTTCTAGATTAGATTTTTTTACCATTTTTTCAGTGGAGTTGCATAGTTTTTTTGAATTCGATTTTTTTTGTTTCTGTGCACCATCTGTTCTTCTCACCGGAGCAATAAATCATAATAAAAATCTTCCAGTTCTGTTGCCTGAATTAGTCAACAAGTTGTATTCACGTTTCCATTTCTATGTAATCGAATCTGATTTTCGTGCCTTTAACATTATTTCGTTTTACTTGTAGAACATAACTTGTAATTTTTTTATTTAGATATTGGTCTACACAGACTAAATCTATTTTTTCTTTGGACATTTCAACTTGATTGGGTATCAATATTTTTCCATTTTCCTTCTCCTACAATCTTCATAGATATTGAAATAAACCAGGTTTTAATGAAAATGGTGAGATTTCAAGCATGTTTGTTGGCTTTTGCATACCTGATAATAGTTAGGAGTGAGTTGGTTATCACTTTCTATCTAGACAATTGGATCTTTTTGAAGATATCAGCCTTCCAAAAATCCTCCTCCCTCCGAGTCTTAATTTTCATCTTCCTTGCCAGCCTATAAGCTTATCTCACCATGATTCTCAAGGGGCTTTTCATTTAATAATTTGTATAAATGGTAAGATTCAATTTAACTAATTTTAATTTATGAGTAAAATACCCATTAAAAATGTAACTAATTTTAACTTACGAGTAATGATCCAATACTTGCATTAAGCATGCAGTTTCATGCATACGGTTGGTTTTTTAATTTTATTTTTTTGGATGATGAGTGATTTGTTGAATGAATTACATAGAAAAGAAAATCATGTCAGCAATGTAAATAATGTCGACTACAAAATAAATAAGTGAAAATATATAAACAGAATTATTGTGAAAAGTGGTAAACTTAATGCTTGGAAAATGAAATTTTTCGTTTGAAAAATGGAATTGTTATCAAAAGTGCAGAAATGATGGGATATAAAATTAGCGTAATCTAAATTGTCGGATAATGGGTGATTAGTTGAATGAATTGCGTAGTATAGAAAATCATGTTGGCAGTCTAAAGAATGTCGACTGCAAAAAACAAAAAAACAAAAAAAAACCAAAAATATAAAAAACAGAATTGTTGTGAAAAGTGGATGAATTGATGTTTGGGAAGTGTAATCTTCTGTTAAAAAATGGAATTGTTATCAAACGATCGAAATTAATGGGAAATGAAATTAGCCTAATCTAAATTCCTGGACAACGAGTGATTGGTTGAATGAATTGCACAAAATAGAAAATCATGCCAACAATATAAAGAATATAGACCATAAAATGTATGATTGAAAATATAAAAAAACAGAACTGTTGTGAAAAGTGGAGAAATTAATGTTTGGAAAAATAAATTCTGTTTGGAAAAAACGAAATTGTTAACAAAGTTGCAAAATTTGAAGGGAAATGTAATTAGCATAATCTAAATTCTCGGATAATGGGTGATTGGTTGAATGAATTGCATACAATAGAAAATCATGTCAGCAGTATAAAGAATGTCAACTACAAAATGAATAATTTAAAATATAAAAAACAGAAATGTTGTCAAAAGTGAATAAATTAATTTTTGGGGAAATGAAATTTGCTGTTTTAAAAAATGGAATTGTTATAAAAAGTGCAAAATTAAAGAGAAAATTTCTTAGGGGCTCATTTCCGTTTGATTCCACGTTATCAATTATGCTACTGCACGCAAATAATCATGTCTCCTTAAAATGAATAAAATACCCTTTATTTAAAAATCCAAAATAAATATATACACATCTCTAAATTTGATAAATTTTATTTTATATATTAAACATGCCCCTATGTGAAATAATAATGCCCAAACTCTAAGCTAAAATTCATATTCAAATAATTTGTAATACTTTATAGCTATAGAATCATACTTTTGTCATTATAGAATCATATATCAAGGTGAATTTTATCAAGGTGAATTATTATGTTAAAAAATTTTAATGAGCCATAAAAATGGATTATTAAAACTAAATATTTTAAGAAGATGAAAATTTTAAGTTGTTTATATTTTTACATACTCATATTTTTATAAGATTACAATTTTAAATATCCAACTAAATTTTTTCTAAAGAGTAACGATCATAAGTCAACCTATTTATATCTGGTTGTATATGATCTGTGTGCTATTTTAAATAATTGTGCCAATGCATTAATCAATCATCCATCCCATCCCATTTTCTTCTTTTTCTTAAATAATACTTTATTTACTTAATTAATATTCATTTTCACATGTCTCTTTTTCATTAAATAATACGTACAGACATGAATCATTACGAGAAAACATTAATGCTAGGTGGAGTAGCGGCCGCACTTTTGGCAGCAGATGCAAAAAAAAGAAAAGGACGCTCATTCTAATAGAAACTGTGGGGAGCTTCGTCAGTTATTTATAGATAACATGATTGGGTTTGGAGATACAAAATGTACAAACAAGATTAGAATGAGCATGTTTGACTTCCATCAATTGTGTCAGAAAGTAAAAGATGTAAGTGGGTTGAGTGACACTCGGTATTTGACAGTGGAGGCACAAATGACAATGTTTTTACACACATTATCTCATAATGTCAGAAATCGAAGCATAGGGGGCTATTTCTGCCGTTTTGGTGAAACTGTTAGTCGACATTTTCATAGGTGCCTTTCTACTGTATTGAATCTCCATATAGAAATGATTGACGCTCCAAAGTATATTATGCATCCTTTAATAGAGGCAGACCCATTTGTGTCAATTTATTTTTAGGTTCATGTTGCACCAGTCATACATGTTACCCTCCTTTACAGTCATGTTTATCGCACTAACGCATTAGAACAACTTACATAGGGATGTATAGGAGCTCTTGATGGAACTCGCATTCCTACAACACCACCTCCAGGACCAAATTCAGCTTGGCGAAATAGATATAGGAGGTTGACCCAAAATGTTCTAGCTACATGCGATTTCAACATGAGGTTCACGTATATATATGCCGGTTGGGAGGGTCGAGCCCATGATAGAAAAGTCCTACAAGCTGCAATAGATGACTCTAAGGATCCATTTAAAGTTCTAACAGGTGCCACTTTAATCCCGTGCCTTGAAAATTAAGAATGTCCATATTAGAGGACTATATTATTCACCATATGTGCTAGATTTTAACATGTAGACGTACAAGGTCTTAATATCTAGTCGATTTAGGTTACCCACATTGTCTCGGATTTATGGCACCGTACAAGGGTGTACGTTACCATTTGCAAGAGTATCAAAAGGGCTAAACGCCAAAAAATTATCAAGAATTATTTAACTATAATCATGCAAAGTGGAGAGCCCATGTGGAGAGGTTATTTGGTATATGGAATGGTCATTTTTCCATATTGAAAAGTGCCACAAAATACCCTTACAACGTCCACATAATGATTATAGTAGCTTGTGCCATATTACACAACTACATGACAATTGTAGATAGATCGAAATTACCAGAACAACTACAATTATAGGGGGACGCTTTAATGAATTCAGTAGGCATGGAGGAGGAAGTCGAAGAGCCAACCATGATTAGGGATTTCTCAGATATAGTATTACAATCTTAGAAGGACTTCCGTGAGGACATTGCCCAACAAATGTGAAATGATTATCATAGAGATGTGTAGCCAACGTCATAGTCATAGCTCTCAACCCTAAGGATCATTTACTTTTATGTTTATTATGCCTATAGTTTGTGATTTAGTTGGATGAATACTTATCATTTGATAAATCGAATGTTGGTTTAGTATAATGGTGCTTCAATGAGTGAATTGGTTTATTTTTCCCATGTCTCATGCCTTCTATCCTTATTTTTACACTCCGTTATATGTGGTTGCTCTTATGAATTATATCCCAATCACATAATTGTGCTGCATCTTGATATTTGTAGTACCATACAGAGATAAGACCTATGAATCCAACATTCAACAGATCCATGAGTAGTGGGTCTCGTCAGGCTTCTAGAGGTAGTACTGACAGAAATTCTAGACAGTATAATGAAGGAAACTTCCGATGGGCGGAAGAACATGATAGAAGGCTCATTAGGGCATTTAGTAGAGAATAGACAGTCTAATCGCATGTGGTGATAGCTTAGCCAAGGCTATAGCCATGCGAATTACATCAAGGCTAAGTAATGAACTTAGTGACATTATTGAAGTTCCCCTTAAGTGGGAGCAAGTTCGAAATAGGTGGCGTCATTTCAAAGAACTATACCGACATATGGCAAGAGTCCAAAACAAATCTGGAATGGGATGGAATGAGTCTTGCATGATATTTGATGGGTCAAATGAACAATGAGCAGATCTTATTGAGGTAGCCAATTAGATTTTTGCAATGTTTTATATGTTTCTGAGAATTTTCGTTAGCAAGTACTTACCAATGTCTTTCATTAAATTCGACTTGTTCAGTCTAATCCGAAGATAGCGTAGCTCCATGGTAAGTATCAATTACACAGTTACGAGGACTTGAACGAGATCTACAAGTCAAATGCACCAACCAGAGCCCGATCAGCAGGATTGAGTAGGCTAGCACGTCAGAGACGCTCCCACATGGAAGAGGGTCCGAGTGGCGAGGAATGCATCGATCTTAACTTTGAGCCTTTATTCAATGAAGAAGATGCTCCGGCATCTTCGATGAGGACATCTGCACACTCACCACGATGTCAGAATCTACGTAGGAGGCCGCCAGGTCTATTAGAGGAGGTGGCTGGTGCATTCAAGAGTCTAATGAATCGGCAGCTACCGCCAACACTGCCTTCACCACCACCACCAACCGGGAAGCTCAGTGTTGACCCCCAACGATACACGGATGCTATGACACGATTGTGGGAGCTTTCTCTCTCTCCCGAAGAGGGCACCAAAATGGTCATTTACTTTGGTCAACACCACATAATGCATTAGGTTTTCTAAGTATGCCCACTTTAGATATGCAAAATTAGTTTGTGCAACATATTTTAGCAAATTTCTAGATCTATTTGATTATCGAAATTGTTGATCATTTATGTCATGTTGTGTAGACTATTTAAGCAATTTGACTTATTGTTCTAACTTATCAGCTTACTTGTTTTATTGATTAAGTTTATGTATGAAATTGCTTCATGGTATGCCATTGTTCATTTAGCTACATTGAGACTATTTTTTTCATAGGTCACACCATTATGCCACGTTTCTATGTCGTCTTCATTGGACGTATATCTAGTATATATCAATCATGGCCGACGGCCCATGCACAAGTAAATCGATATTCAAGAGCATGTTTCAGATCATTTTCTGATCGAGAGTCTGCCGTAGATGTAGGGGTGCAACTTGGGTCGGGTACTTGCGGGTCGACCCGCCGGGTACCCTAAATCGGGTAGGTTTGGTTCCATAGAACCTACCCGTAGGGTCGGTTCGGTTCCTCGGGTAAAATACCCGATCAATTTCGGGTAGGGGTCAGTTTCGGTTCTGGGTATCCGGAACCGACCCGGATTTCATATGATATTATATATATTTATAATACCTAACCTAAATCCCTAAATCCCTAAATCCCTAATTTCTTCCCCATCCAACATCCCGATCCCGACAACCAGCACGACCAGGCGAAGATCGGCAGCCATCCTGTTTCTCCTCGGCAGCGGCGGGCGGCAGAAGATCGGCAACGGCACCGGCATAGCTAGCCTTCCCTCCACGACATTTGTGGCGAGCGGCAGAAGGTTGGTAGTGGCGACAGAAGATCGGCGGTGGCACCGGCACAGGTAGCCTCCCCTCCACGACAACAACCCTCTCTCTCCCTCTCTCTCTCTCTCCCTCCCCGCCGGCACAGATCCCCTCCACAGTTCGCGGTCGCGGCGATCCGGCAGAGCTCCCCTCCTCTCTTTCTCTCTCTCCCTCTCTCTGTCCGTCTCTGTCTCAGCCTACTGCTGCTACTGCAGTTCGCCTGCTCATAGAGAGAGAGAATGCATTCTCTTCGTCTCCCCAATACCAATTTCCATCTCATTTCTTCTCCTTCTGCTTCTCTTGGATTCCACCACAATGTCATCCCCCGGTTGCATCTCCCCCTGCCGGTCCCCCTCGCTTCCAGGACGACTCCAAACAAGATCGATTACACAATAGTTGCTGCTGCTAATGGCGGTCGCTCACGCGATTGCAGCACCACCATATGCTGCTCTTCTTCTTCTCCTTCCCTCTCTCATTTTACCTCTATGGAGTCTGCCAGGATTAAAGTCGTCGGAGTTGGAGGTGGTGGCAACAATGCCGTAAATCGAATGATTGGTAGCGAACTACAGGTCCCTACTCGATTTTCCTCCTTCCACCAAACCATTATCTCTTGCCACAGTCTCATTTTTATGTTTTTATCCGACGGAGATCGACGACCCTCTTCTTCCGGAAGCATTTTTTTTTTACTCCATTGCGGTTGTTCCCGATCAAAAAAGGGTATCATCTTGCTCTTCTGGTTTCCAATTTTTAATTCACTTCGACTAAAGATATTAGGTTTTTGAAATCATTTTACAGGCATTCCAGTGAAAGAAGTATATGATTTTTTCTTCTACCCTCTTTTCCAGAAAATATTGAAACTTTGCTGCTTTTATCGATAGTTGCTCCTACTTTTTATAGATGATGGTTCAATACAACTTCAAGAAGATCACATTATGGATATGTTGCAACTTAACAGTTTTTTCATTTCTATTTACTATTTTTTAACTATCTAAATTCTAGCTTCACAAGCAGTTAGCTTTGGTAGCATGCTAACATTATTTTAGTGGAACCGATTTGGAACTGGAACCGGAACCGACCCGCACTCGAAAAAATAGGGTAGGGTATGCCAAGAACCGATCCGGCCTCAAATAGGGTAGGGTAAGAGTTTTTAAAAATAGAGTAAAGGTAGGGTCGACCCGGACCTACCCGGACCAAGTTGCACCCCTACGTAGATGCATACAAGAATTATTTTGATCCGCCGGATAAAAAAGAGCAAACTCGTGTTGACATAAACATTTGTGATTATGCGAGTTGTAATGTTGGAAATGATGTTAATATTATCAATTTGTGTGACCGTAAATCATATGGTAAAAGTGTAATGTAGCGATAGCATGTGCCATGTTTGAAAGACTTATAAAATGGTTGTGTAGATTTGTGATTTTAGTAAAGACTCTTTTTTACATTCGACTGATTTTAATCGATTGACATTTAGCTTTTTGCGATATTATTATGATTTTGTAGGATACAGAAAGTGAGTTGATTTCGATCTTCTCTTGGCATTAAGTAGAGTAGTAGCCCTGTTTTGGAGGATGAAGATGTACAAAATATCAGTATTACAACCACATACATAAACATTAACATCCAACTATAGCAGAAATCTTATTATATCAATCATAATAAAAGAAAATCATCCAAGATGGACAATAATATAACGGCAAATAAGATTACGACAAGTTCAAGCATCCAACTCCAAATTACAATATCAAAATTAGCTCTAAGTCTACAACACAAGTTTCAAGTTTAATAATTTACAAACTAATAATTTGCAATTATCCCCATATTATAAGAATTATCGTACCATAATTTGCAAACTAATAATTTATTTAAAACCATACTTGAATTTTTTTAATAAAACTTTACTTTTTGATCCCTAATATATATATTTGAATTTGAAATTGATGTCCCAGCACTTTATCTCAACCTCCTTTTTATAAAAAGGCTGAGCACGCAAAGAACCAACCACCTTTTTATAAAAGACTAAAACCGTAAAGAACTATCAAGGAAGAGGGAGGATTGCTAGCCGATCCCTTGCGTAAAATTTTCTCACGTACAGACTGCGTGTTTTGAATGGCCTGGATAGTCTTGATGAGCCAGATGAATGGTTTAGATGCATCTATGTTGTGCACGAATTGCGTACGCCTGCAAATGGACATTCGAGGATCTGAATAGGCGGTGAATGATCAATAGCTGCTAGCCCGGATTAGAGAAGGCATGGCTGAATTTTCAACTGAAATCAATTAATGGATACTTTCCCGAACAACATTTAATTGGTTGGCCAAAAATCCATGGCCAAGATCTGCTGCTGGTTCAGAAGGTGTTGAACGAGACTTGCAGTTCTTGCTCTGATTAATGCATGTTTGCTCGAATCTTGGGAGAAGACTGGAGCTGAACTCTGAGGATTTTCATCAGCTCTTGATTAACTGAATCTGATTGGGAGATCAACCGATTCAGATGGCCGAATTTGAGATCATGTGGGTCATCGGAGATGTACATTTTCTAACCATTCGATGCTTGGAACTTGGAAAGAATGCCAACACAAGAAAATCCACCTGCTAAACATCGTTTTCTACTGGATTTGGCCGACTTCGAAGAGGCATGGGAGATGGGTTTGTCTCTCCCATTCTTAGCAACCATGGAAGCTCGATTTTGAGGTGGTGGAGCACAAAATCTGGTACTGCGCAGCTGCAGTGTATTTTGTGTACATGCATCTGGATGAAAATACGCGCCGTATGCCCATTTCCATGTAATAAATGCTGACAGCTGACCCAACTACCGCGTCGTTCCTTGGAATCCCATGGAATCCCGCGTTCCCACGCAAACCTCGATTCCCAAACGTCCCCCTAGTTTGTAATGTCAGATACTACTGTGTATATAATAACAACAAAAAAAAACTTCCCCAAAGTTAATGCCAATTTAAAAAAATAAAAACAAGGTTAGTTTAATGAAATGAAAAAAAACTTTATCACACATCTTTTGATAAGAATGAATATCGTCACTATCTAATGTTCTAATTATTTTTATTATTATCAGAATATTTGATCATTTTTTATATTTTTATACGACTATTTTATGTGTTATATATCTATTTTTTTAATTTTTATCCATTGCTGGCTCATATCATATATATCACTATTTCATTTTTCTACATCTTACTAAAGGTACTCTATATCAAAATATATTGCTCGTTGCATTTTAAATTGTTCGTTTAATTAGAAACCCACAATTTTGTTTAAATCAAATATGCGCATATGCCCTATCTGATGAACGTACAAATCAAAACATACTACAATTATATGATTTATATATTGATTTTAAAATTATTAATTTAGTATGTAAACTTTGAAGATATTTTTCCCATGACGATCATATAAAGCCATATATAAATGAACCTAATTGATTTTTTATCACATGTTTCAGAGGAATGAGCCCATTGAAAGCTGATTGAAATTATTGAAACCATAATGTTAACCAGGATAAGGTGATACCTTGATTTAAAGATAAAGGTGTTTCTAAATATTAGGCTTTGTTATTGTGAAACTACTTTTTCATGTACCTCATTTTATTTTTAATATCTTAATACTCAATAAAAATTCACTTTATTTATTGTGTTTAACGTTGTTTATATTATCTAGTAAATTCTTTCATTTGTATAATATCAATGTGGATAAGCTCCATTTAAAAATGTATAAAATTGACATAATAAAATGGTTTAAAGTTAAATATCATTTTTAACATTTAGACAATCTAAAATATCAATATTACGTGGATAAATTATTCTGTTGCTCGTGATTCCATTATAAAATATGGATAAATGAATCTAAATATTTTTCATAATTTACAAATAAATATATATTTTTCAATAAATATGACTATGCACATACCTGATTTGGATGAAATTTGTCTTCTAACTAAAGAAATGATATTAAATACAATAATATATTAAATTTTTATTAAAAATTAAGATTTTAAGATTAGAAGGAGTTAAGTGAAACTACTTCTATGTGATCTAGAAGTAGAAAAGTGTGAAAAAAATTTCACTTATTTCTATGCATCTTTTGATATTATTTAACATAATAACCACCTCACTATCCTATATTTTATTATTATTTATACATTTCAATTATTATTTTCACATTTTTCTATACTTAACTACCTTATGTTTCGATTATTAACTAGTATTATGTTGCATCACATTTCACACTTCCACTTTAGCATCCGTTTGGTAATACACTTAGATGGGAAAGAAGTTTTTTACTTCTTTCTTGTGTATTTTTTAAAATAATTTAATATGTTAATTATTTATCATAATTTTCTATTTTTATTTCTATATTTTAATTATTTTTTATATAATTATCCTATTTACTTTTATTTTTTGATCTCTTTATATACACTGGACAATTGATATTATAATCAAGTACATTCTTAGTCTTCACGATTTGGAGAAAATTTTACTATAAACCCCAATTACTAGAGGGAAATTATAACCTCTACAACTTAAAAAACTATTCTACAATTACTTCCCACAACAGGGGGAAGACTTGAATCCTGACATTCCCACAAGGGGGCACTGGCAGCATTACTAAGACTCTGGCTGTGATATTCTATTTATTTTTATTATATCGTATCATTGTCGCACTTCTAAAAATGTATTTTTCAACCTCCACACTTGCCACTTTACTCAATCCTGCCATTTTCCCCAATTGAACCGTACCTCTATTAGTAACTCACCATTCAACCATTAGTGTTGCTGCAAGTATCGAAAGGTACAAGTGGCATTTGTAGCATTTGTAACTTCTTCTCCCCAATAGCGCGTGGGAGTGTCCATAGAGGAAATATGAGTATTATTTGTTAGATAAAAAATAAAAAATTGTTAGATGATTATAGAAATGTATAAGAAAAATTGTGTAGGAGCGTCTTAAGAGGAGATATGAGCATTATTTATTGGATAAAAATAAAAAAAAATTAGATGATTATAGAAGTGTATAAGAAAAATTATTAGAATGTCTCAAAACCTTAATTATAAGATGATATTTGAGATGATTGTAATATGTATACTCATAAAAAAAAACCCTACCATTTGCATTATTTTCTTTTCCCATCAACATTTTTAGGGAAATTTGCGACATAGACCCTCTATGCGTATTAGCATTTTGGATCTCGAGATTTGTGTATTAGCATTTTGGACTCTGCGAATTTAGGCATTTGCATTTTAGACCTTGCGAGCTCATGACATCACATATACCCCGTTAGGCTGCCTGTTTTGATAAAACTACCCTTGATTTCATTCAAATCATGTGCCCTACATGAAAACCCTATCCCTAATTCGAAATCTCTTCGAGAGCTAAAAGCCCCAAATCAAAATCGTAAAGACTTGAAAATTCCACAAATCCCAAATTGATTAGTGTCAAATGCCCAAATCTGCAGATCGAAGATTGAACAACATTAAAAATTCATCCTGCAGTTGATGCACAAATCTACAGACCAGAAACCAATTGGCATTGCGCATCTTCCTCTTCGAAGCAACTGGACGAAGTTTTTCATTCACCTGCAACATTAGTTTGCTAGCTGTAAGCATCGACATATATAAGATCAACTCATTTGGGGCTAAGAGGATGGGATAAATTCATATAAAGATCATCTTTTTATATCACATATGTGCTTTTTTTGCACGTGATAGTTTGGACGATGATCTCTGTCTCATCTCCAACAAGAGACAGACGTATGATGTTTATAGGGTATGCTTGTGGGATATGCGTGTTTGTTAGTCTTTGCTAGTCTTCTTTGTCTTAAAATTGCTTTGCTTTTGGATGGCAGAGGTGATCTCATACATAAAAAATACTTTGCTTTTGGATGACAGAGATATTATTTTTCATGGTGTGGCTACCATGTAGTGGAGGTGACCCCATGTGGCCCCATGAAATTAAATATGTCAAGCTTTTAATGATAATGGAATTAGGTGATTTAGCAGCAATGGTGTGGTTTGCATACATGAAGCATGGAAATTGGGTCCATCATTTAATGATAATGAATGTTCCATATTCATAGATCAACTTTAATTGTAGTTAGGGCTCAAGAATACTCCTAGAAATCATAAGTAACACGTGTTGCATATTCATATTTAATCATCTAAAGTTTAAAAAAATCAAAAATGTGCAAGAGAGGATATTTTTTAAATAAGGCACTAAAATGTAATTGGTCCATATAATTTAGGTTTAGAATTAATTTTTATTTTGATTTGTATATATTTTTCTTTGCACATTCATGATCCGCATGAATGGTTTGAAAATGGAGAACACTTGTTGGTTTCCACATTCACACTGTCTTGTTTATTTGGCTACTGAACTGCAAACCTAGATAAAACATTAGGAATATATGTAGATGCTCTATTTGGCTGGTTAGGATCTTTAGTATGCTTTTAAGTAGCAGATAAGGAGTTATATTACATTATGCTTCTAATTTGCATAGAATTTTATAATTATTTGTTGGTTTATGAATTTGTTGAATGGTTGTATATAGCCAATGAACTGCAAACCTAGAGAAAACATTATGAATATATGCATATGCTTGATTTGAATTGGTTAGGATCTTTAGTATGCTTTTAAGTACCAGATAAGGAGTTGTATTATTTTCTTCTTCTAAAATGCAACTGATTTGTATAGGATTTCATAATTATCTTTTGGTTTATGAATTCGTTGAATGGTAGCATTTGCTTTGCTGTCGTCTAAAATCAAAGTCCTTACCACCAATTGAATTGAAAATTCATTGTTCAAAGGTTTTGCTTGTATTTAATGTGTTGCTTACCTATTTATTATGAAAATTGCGGTGAAAGTTAATTTTTACTACAATTGGGAGGTTTCTTATATACATGAAGAAAATTGAGGCTGATGTCTTGTTATGGTGGCATTATGGCGGCAAATTTGTGTATAGTATACCTTGGTGGAGACCTTGGCGTTGGTAATGCTAATGTGGAAACTTACAATTTGTGTAGAATCCAAGAACAAATGACAATAGAAACATGAGTTGTTGGTGATCATTTGGACTTCTAGTGTGGAAAAAAGAACAATGTCTTTATATCGAATAATGATGTATTGCGCAAGTGCCTCCGAGAAGCCACACATGATGATTGCATGGATATGTGGGTTACGCCCAAAGAAGGAGTTTATTGAGTGTCAAAACAAATGAATAAAAAGAGTTCAAAAAAGTCCAACCGTTGCTTGAAAGTATTGGTGAAAGAAGAGATAAATGAGGTTGTGGAAACTTCTAATGCGAGAAATGAATTTGAGGAGCATCTCAATGGAAGTGCATTGGACACAAGTATAACCAGCATAAATGTAGATAATGAAGAGTCGATAGCGAAAGAAAATGTTACCAACCAACATAATGATTGATTGAATTGGTTTCAAATAGTTATGTAGCTATAGGGTGATGAAACCGTAGGTGGAATACTAACAAAATTGGTGGACAATGCAGAGCATGGTGAGAACTATGATAGTGACAATAGTGATGACAGTGACGACTCGTTTGTTAAGGTGCATGAAGACTATGATGGGAATGTGATTTTTCACGAATATGATCCATACTTCGAGATGAGGGACCCATACTTACGTGTAGGTCTAGAGTTTCAAGATAAAAAATAGTTAGAGTTGGTGATCCGACAACATGCTATTGTGAATAGATTTGATATCAAGTTTGTAAAAAATGAGTACTACTTCTTAATTGCCATTTGCAAGGTTGATAGTTGCCCATGCCACATACATGCATCAAAGAGCCTGATGGGGTTACTTTTTTTTATCAAGACATTCAATAATGTGGAGCACACATACGCTATTGTCGAAGGTTGTGGAAACAAATTAGCAAATAAGAGTTGGATCTCTACATCTGTTGAGAAGGATCTTCATGTTAATAGTAATCTAACTGTCAAGAAATTGAATAAAGGCTTGCATGTAAACTTTGGGTTTACTCTAAGTTACTGGAAGGTGTGATGAAGCAAGAAAAAGGTAATTGGGAAGATAAATGGCACCGAGGATGAGTCTTTTGCATCCGTTCCAACATTATTTTATATAATTGCAACGAAAAATCCGAGCACGATCACACATATCAAGACTGACGCCGATCATCATTTTTAAAGAGCCTTTTTGTGTATCAATGCTTGCAAAAAGGCATTTAGTGATGGCTATAGGCCATACATTGATTTGGATAGAGCTTTTCTCAAGGGTGGATTAAAAGGAAGCCTCCTGACTACAGTGGCCAAGGATACAGAAGGGCATATCATGCCAATTGTAATTGGAGTTGTGGAATATGAATGTTATAGCAGTTGGATATATTTTCTAACTCTCTTGGATATACTTTCTCAAGGGTGGACAATGGAGAATATACCATTATGTCTGACCGGCAAAAAGATTTGATGAAAGCAGTGGCTTTTGTCTTCCCAAATTCTAAGCATCACTACTGCGTTCGACACTTGGTCAGAAATTTAACGAGGAAGGTCTTTGGGCAAAATGATGTGGTTAGAAAACTCTTTTAGGTAGCATCAAGATCTTATACATAGGCATGATACAAAGCATCAGATGAGAAGAATTAGAGAACTTAGCCCACAGGCATGTGATTATATCGAGAAGATTGATCCAATGCATTGGTCTAAAGCTTACTTCCCTGATAATGCCCCGTGTTCAGCAGTAGATAGTAATTTTGCAGAGGCATTCAACTCTTGGATCAATGCTGCAAGGGAGATGTAGATTTGTCAACTTATTGATAATTTCCGAACAAAGGTGTTAGAGTGGTTTAACACAAGGAGTAGGGAAGGCATCTCATGGCCGACACTAACAACATTTATGTTTTGGCTTGACACGGACATATACTTTGTTGAATACTTGTGTACAAGATGTGACTAGTTGAATCCTTAATTGCTCCTTAGATTCTTCAACTGTTTGGAATAATTTATGCACATGTTTAGTGAATGTAGTTGTGTTATTAGCTGATGGCAGAGAATGCATAAATGCCCCAACCATTCCAGTGTATGTGAAGTGCAATGAAGCACAATAAGTTGTCCTCATTTTTTAATTCAGTGGTGCTATTAGAGTAGATGATGGGGAAAACTTATGCTTTTGGACTTGTTTTATAAAATGCAGTGTTATGGAACCAGTCTACTAGTGTTTTGATGGTGGTTTGCAATTCTAATGGTGTCTATAAAAAGAAAATATATTCATTTTCGGTTGCATTCCATGGCACAACACACCTAAGTTGAGTGCCGATTACATCGATTCAACCATGAGCTTAATGCACTGAACATTAATGAATTACAACAAGAAGTTAGAAGTATGATTTAAATTAATGCTTTCTAAATAATCCTTGAGTACAGACATCTACATTTAAGGTGATCTCAATCGTTGGTTGAAAATTGTAGTATATGGCAGTTTGGGAAGACACTATGTAGGAAGTAAGAGTTGTCTCCTATAGGCAAAATGTGACTTTTTGGCAAGGGATGTAATTCGACTATTTTTTTATTTGATAACTACGAGCATTTAGATAAGAAGACATGAAGCGCTTGCAATCTGAGTTAGGTTTCAAATAATCTTTCTGCCAAATACACATTCAAATGAACATAGCTGTAACTTTAAGTATATTCCTCATCAGGGATGCAGTTTCTTCTCTCCAAATACGCTAAATTTCTGTTGAAGTAATGTGAAATCATATCAGTAAAATAGCCCTTCAAAACACAACCTGCACTGTTTGGTCTTTACATAGAACCGCATGCGCTAGCATGACATAAAATTACTACTACACACTCATCACTTTACAAAAAAAAAAGTTAGAAAATTTCATTAAAAAAGCATCAAATGAGTCCAAAATATAGTAGTCTCACAATCTAATCGAGTTCAAACTAACATCTACTCAGTATGTCGAATGAGATGTCAATTGTCAACACTACAAAGTTAACAGCTTCACCCTAATCGTCTTCATATAGCCTAACACAATTTCAAATGAATACAAGTCATCCCTTTAGATCGAGGGAAGGACAAATACTAATATTAATTGTCATGTTTTTCATTCCTTTAGTGATTTCATCAACTGTCATTGCTTTCTTCATTTCAGATAACTCCTCCTTCATTGCTTGTAACTCCTCCTTAAGTTATTTTCATGTTCAGCATGACACTCCTTCTTCCTTTCTTGTGACATGATCCTTTCTATGTTAGGTGTATATTCATCACACCAACAAAAGGAATTATAAGTCTTAACATCCTACAGAAAAAGTACAATCATTATTAAATATTTACATCATATTATTACGCATTTTTCTCCAGTCTAATGATAAGAATGTTAGTTTTTTTCCATACTTTTTGTGGGCAGCGACAGAACCACCTATTTGAATTCATAGTTGTCTTTGACATAAAAACTTTGCAAGTTCCCATTCCGCAATGGCATTGAATCTTCTGTATCCAAATGGGGATAGTCCTACTTCCACTTCAAAAAAATTTGCAACACAACTTCCAAATAAATAGGACAATGTACGTAAATCATTAGCTAGTGATTAAATGTATAGAAAAATGAAAAACTCATGGGGATAACTTTTAGATACACATATTGTTATAAATTTATTGAGTAACTTTCTTCAACATTTTTCATCTTTTGTTTCTACAACATTTATAGGCAACGATTACAGGCCACAAAAAGTCATTTAGAAAATCCAAAAATTTGTGATTATACATTGATGAACCTCATGTGCATCTATCATGAAATTACTAGAGTCATTATTCATAATCTTAGATGACGTCTTCAACAAAAATAATCACTTCTATATTTACTGCATCACTACACCAATATTTGGGCAGGCCCTATTCTATACATGCTTCAAAATTATCTGTGGCCTCCAAGATTGTAAATAGCTACATCTGTTTTTGCAAACTCTCCATTGCCCATAAGAAGCACATTTGAGATCAAAGATATCGTGCAATCAAATTTTCAAAAGATTGAGAATGAAATATCAAGATTTTTTATTTTCAGATCCATAAAACCATGCAAACAAGTAGGAAACAATACCTTCGTTCAGCCATTGACGGTAACCCTATATCACAAAGAGCGTGCCTTTTTTTCTACCTTCAACGATGGAACTCAAACGTCTCCCTTCGTCCTTGTAAAAGTCTGCTGCGTGAGGTTAGATTCGTCATTTTGGCAAATTTCAGTGTGCAAATAGGCAGCCTAATGAGGTATATGTGATGTCATGAGCTCGCAGGGTCTAAACTACAAATGCCTAAACTTTGTAGGATCCAAAATGCTGCAAATTTCAGAGTCTAAAATGTTAATTCACATAGGTAGAAAGTCAATGCCACAAATTCCGCACTTTTCCATGAGCGTAATGTAGCCGCCGAACACAGCGCGCTGGAATTATGGAAATGCGTTCGCCACGTGGCAACCCATCGTTTCGTTTCGCAGCTGACTCTGGGTTTGGGACGCCGCATGCAATCTGGCCCGTCCCTATCGCACAGTCATTCGAGCAGAGCAGGCTGAGCAGCAAGCCCTTAAGGCCTTAGCTCGCTTCTCTTCTCCGTAAGTCCCTCCCACGCCACAATGGAATGCCTGTCGTTCGTCGGCGGTGGGGTGGACTCTGCGGTCATCTGCCGCAACTGGCATCCCTTCCCAAAAATCACGGCTTAGCGATGTCTCAAGGTCGACGATTGACTAAAAACCCATTTCTATCTAGCCACAGATAAACCCTTCAGAAGAAGCAAAGAAAAGGGAAAACCCCAAACCTCATTTTTCCAGTTGTCTAAGAAGAAGCTGAAATCTCTCCATCTGTCCATCCGGCGATCAACAAATCTCGGTTGGAGGAAGGGGAGAGATCCTTTGCAAAAGAATTGTAGGTCAGGTATTTTTAAAAAAAATTTAAACGAATATATTTTTATTTTCGAATCTGTTAAATATGCTACATATACTCTTTGCATGCCATTTTTTTTCTGAATGTTGAAATATCGTGCATTTTTTTAGCGATTTTTTAATGCGGAGTAACTAGAGTTTGTTGTTTATTGTTGAATCTGATGTTGCATTGTCCAATATAGACTCAGGGTCAAATCTAGGCCATCTATCAAGCCGATTTTCATAATTATGAGCCCCAAGATTGCCTTGATTGAAAATTTAAATGGCATTTAATAAATAAAAAAATTCGTTAGATGCTGCAACATTGTCTTTTTAATGTTGAGGCCTGTGAACATTTTTGACACGTAATGGTTAGATTACCAAATTCAAAAGTTTCTAATAGAATTTTGTATTATCTCAGATTATCCTGTCCTTACCAGGAATCCTCTTCATTTACAGTGGATGGAGGAAAATTCAATTGGCAGCTTACGAAGGAAATTTCTCAAGTTGCTTATAAATGCTTGTTCAACATAGTTTGTTACTTAGATCAAGAGTCTGGTTGCTGCGGAAATGGCTTCATCTTGCTGGGAAATAATTCTTGCAAGCACTTCTGAAGGCCCAATCACAGCTTATGATGCAGACACTGGCACTCTTTTGGCCTGCTTCTCTAACAACAATCGATCATCCCCTTGCAAAGGCCTGGCCCTGGCTGGAAAGACTATGATTGCTACATCCCACATCTCCAATGCCTGTTATACAATCTGCCTTTACCATTGGTGCTCTTCTGCCCCTTTTCACCACCTTCCCATCCCTGAACCGATCGCACCTCTCACTGCCACTATTGACGGATCATACCTATTTTGTGGAGGTCTCTCTGGCCACATCCACATTCTTTCTCTCCCTTCAGGCGAATTTTTCCGTTCATTCCCTATTCATAGTAGGCCCATATCATGTCTTACCATCAATGTGGAGGGCGATGGCTCTTTACTTATCTCAGGTGGTGATGATGGTGTGATTGCAATACTTCCAATTATTAAGCTTTTAGATGTGAATGCTTGTTTAGAAGATAATTCAGGTGATTCTGAGCGCACATTGCACAAGTTTGTCGCACACCCACTCTCGATAACGGCTATTGCTGTCAGTCCCTGCTGCTGCATTTCCACTATAATATCTTGCTCGTTAGACTGCACATGCAAGTTTTGGAGTCTTGATAGTGGCACTCACTTGCGTACTGTGCGGTTCCCTTGTGTGATCTGGTGTGTTGCAATGGATCCCACAATGTGGGAATTCTATGCTGGTGGATCAGATGGTAAGGTGTATGTTGGAGAATTGAAGGTCGTCAGTAGGAGCAAGTGGTTGAGTAGAATGAGAGATGAAGAGACAGGGGTAGTGGCATGGGCTGAGGAACACAATGGGGCTATCACAGCCTTGGCATTGGTGAACTATGGCCGATGCCTGGTCTCAGCATCTGAAGACGGAAGTATCAAGATGTGGGATGTGGAGTGTGGTAGAGTGATTAGAGTTGTTGAACAAGAGAGAAGTAGCACCATTAGAGATCTTGTTGTGGCTAAGGGTGTGAGGAGTAGTCTTGGAGTTGTTGGCATTGGTAGCAATGATGTCATGCAACATGGTGAAATTGAAGGATTTTCAGGCAGGGAGATAGCCAGGCAACGCCGACCAGTGAAAGAGGTGATGGAGATGGAAGAGTGCTTAGCTGAAGTGGTTAAGGATAGGCGCCGAGCTGTTGACACACTAGAAGCATCAATTGGCACATATGAGAGGCTTCTCACACTCTTTCTGAATGAAGCAAAAGGAGGTGACTCCAGCAAAGAGGAAACAAAAAATGATTCGTGTTAATGTGGGAACTGAAGTAGCAAAATTCAAGCTAAAGATACCACCAAAAAACTGTCCAAGCTAATACAATAGTTCAATTCATTCCTGAGTTTGGTAGTATATTTTCTTTATCACCTTCCAAAACAGGTTGGTTGGTTTGAATTTGCTTCCTAAAATGCATTAAGATGGCTAGTAATCTATACTGTTGTGTCTACTGTGCACAGCTTGAGCTATTGTTCAGAGGAAACATTTGCTGCCAAGTTGTGAAGTTAATACTGTGTTATGGACAGCGTATTCATTAGGATGCTTGAGTAGGGCCATCCATGTGCATGCATTTTTGCTTTATTGTAAAGAGGCTGTTTCCCTGTACTTCAACGAGAAAATAACTCTTGCCTTTCATTAATACCAGTCCAACAATGATCCTCTTAAAATATTATATTCAATTCGAAGGCATCTGTGAAGATTTCTATCATGTTTTTCGGATCATCCAATCCATAGATTTATATTGTTCTGGATTCTACCACATATTTTTAAGCTGAGAAAACTATGTTCTGAATGATAATTCATAGTGAAACTAAAAAAGTAATCTTGTTTATATAAATACGAGTGACCTTATTGTTCGTGACGTAGAAAGATTGAAGGGAATATTTAAGATGAGAGGGCCGTTCTTAAATGCAATTAACAAGGTCCATGTGACTTGCCCTTTTTTAAAATTATATTACATTGAGATTACATTCCTTTTAGGGATTGAATCTTGGATCACACGCACGGTAGAATACTGGTCTAGGCCTTAGTTAGCAGAGTCATGTCAGGTAAAAAACTGTCTTGCTAGAGATCTCATTTGTTCTTCAGGCCTAAAACACCAATCTATGGGTGTGGGTGTTCAAAATCTGAAGAGAATGTTTCTACATATCTGGGCACAACTATCTTTTCTGTGTATTCAAAAGCTGAAATCGTTCCTGCAACTGCATGTCTTTCGTAAGTTGGATTGAACAAGCCCATAAGCACCCGAAAGTCGATATTCATCCATTAGCTGATTCCACGTAAGTGGAAAACTGCTTACAACGATGGCGGTCAGCTAGCTAGTATCCCCCATTCTGTATGGCTTCATGTTCATGTCTTTTTCTCAGCCAACCTAGAGCCTACTACAAGAACTTCTAGTCCCGGAATTACAATGCAAATCTTTGCTCTTGGATTCGGTTGTGGCCCACAACTTGTGGATATGCAGATCTAGTGCCCTGAGTTAGCAACCACACCGGCAACAGGAATACATACATTAGACAATACAAAGATGTGACAGCTGCCCAAGCTGTTCCCGGCGTTGTCATCATAAGCTGTTCTCACGTAGTCTGTTACACCAATGTTTGTAATCAAGAACTATGTTTTCAGTAATTATCAACGTCGGAAGATCCACTACAAACGTTCGCATGATCCATTTCTCTTTTATTTTTTCATATTTTTTCTACTAAAATGCCAGCCCAGGCATATTTTTTAAAGGATCTCGATACTATGTACCTAGGGTGTACTTAGCTTCGGTACACTTAGGTGCAAAAACTTATCTTTTTTATTTTTTGATTTCTTATACAACTGTTAATCTAAGCGTATTTAACACACACACACACACACACATATATATATATATATATCAAATTTTACTATTTTTATAGATTTGTAGATTTTTTTTTTTGAAAATTTTAAAAGCAGAGACATTTTAAGCACTTGAAAATTACTACTAAAATGCCCATGTTTTTGAAAAATTTAAAAAATATTTATGAATTTTTAAAAATAGTAAAACATAATACATGTGTTAAATACACTTAGATTAATGATTATATAAAAAATTTTAAAAATTAAAAAATAGGTTAAATGTTCCAAAGCAAAGTGCACTCAGGTACATTTAATCATTCACCTTTTTTAAATATAAAATTTTATAATTTTTTGATACTTGCTAATGCATTTATTTATTTATTTATTTTTATTGTGTCACTCCCTTGGATGACCAAGCAACTGACAAAGTACAAACCCCGGACAAGGAAAAAACAAAGCAAGTGCTTTTAACCAATTTTGAATCTTAGACCTCTTACACTAAGCATATTCACATTAACCGCATTATATTTTTACGAATAATTGAAAATTAAAAATTTTCAATTGTTGAAGCACCACTAGCACTTGAACAGTTGAAAATTTTCTATTTTTAACATTCAAGAAAAATATTAAAAAGTATCAAAAAATTATAAAATTTTATATGCAGTAAATACATGCTTGACCCACAAATTAATAGCAAAAATCCAAAAAACATTAAAATAAATGAGTCATGCAAACATTTGGATCAAAAAAATTAAAAGAAATAGGTCATACAAACATTCCCATCATAAAAATTAAAATAAATGGGCCAAGCAAACATTTTCATTAAATTTTAATGCAAAAGTTTGCATTGGATCAATCCTTCTTTATAACCATGAACTATGTTTTCACTAAATTTTAACATCTTTATATCTTATTTGATTACTTTTATTCGTATTTTTAAAATTTTCTCTCATTCTCTTACTAACTTCAATCTGCAGAAACTCAACTCTCATATTTCATATCATTTTAAGTCTCCGGTAAACTATACCTAAATCACCTTAGTCTGCTTTCTCTTATTTTATTATCTATTAATTTTACTTTTAAATTCTCTTGAATGACTTCATTTTTAACATTATCTTTTTTCCATTTACCACTCATTCACCTTAATATTATCATTTTTACCACATTGGATATTATTTTTTGACTACCAATATTCTACTTTATATAGCATAGTTGGTCTAACTATTATCTCATAAAAAAATTTCCTTTTAATTTGATTGTAACCCCACTATCATATACAATTCTTAAAGCACTCCGTTTCTCTTAACTTGAATGGATTTTATTTATAATATATTTTTTAATTTCTTCATTTTCTTTAACTATTGATCTTAAATATAGAAAGTGCCTAGTTAGTTTGAAATCTTAATTAATTGGTTCCTCATCTAAGTTCACAATTATTAAAGCTACATTTCATATATTTAATTTTTGTTCGATTGATTTTAAAATTGTTAAATTCTAGAGCATTTCTCTACTCGTTTAATTTCAAATTTACTTCTCTTATTTTATTTATTAGTATTATCTTGCTTACAAATAATATGCATCAAAGTATTTCTTCTTATAAATGTGTAACACATTTTTTTACATCTAAACTGAAAATGCAAGGATTTAATGTCAAGTCACGATGCAAACCAACTGGATTTTAAAAATTACTTGTATCTTCACCTATATATGGGGATAGCCTGGCTATACATATTTCTAATAACATCGATGTACTCATTGGTAATTCTTTTCTTTTATAACACTTATTAAATTAATTTTCTTGGAATCCGATCATATGTTTTTTTCCAAATCAATAAAAAAACATGCGTAAGTTCTTTTTCATCTGGCTGCTCATCTTAATAACAGGACTGATTCTACATTTTTAATTTTTTTAGCTTTTTATAAACTTTTTAATGTAGATGTACTTAGGGTGTGTTTGTTTAGGGCAAAAAAGTGTCAACTAAAACTTTTCAATCTAAAACTTTTCACTCTCCATAATTACTCTATTTTTAAATTATTTTTTCACATTTTTCTATACAAACTACCATACTTTTCAATCATTTCTACACAACTACCCATACAACTAACCTATCTATTTTAACTTTATTCTCTTTACTCCTCATCATTACTCTCATCATATCACATCACTTTCTATTGATTTGACAACTTCTACTCCAAAAAATTTTCATCAAAAGTTTTACCTCCAACCAAACACACCCTTAATCTATAAATGACTAAAATACCATATATTTAAAAATAAAAAATGCGTATACATCTTGAAAATGTCAAAACATAGTTGTAGATGAAGCACACTTAGATTAACAAGTTTACGATAAAATGAAAAAAGGTAAAGTCGACCAGGTCGGCTGCACGGGATCATTCTCGGTTACTTAGCTATCTATGTAAATTAAAATAACTTAAGTGGTTAATCTTCTAGTTATAAAACTAAATAGATTTTCTAAGAGATGCATTTGTTTCTCGTCTTGGTTTGTAATTAACTACTTTTTTCTGCTGCTTTATGTTGGAAACAAGTGTTGAAATAAAAGGCAAAATACCCAAAGTATATGTTTTGATGATTAACAACTCAATTTGAGTAAGTTTTGGCTACTAATATGTTTGTAAAATGTTTTAAAGTTATAAAAATAAAATATATGAAGCATGACAGGTCAAGTTGATTCCCAAGTCGACTCAGGCATCGACTTAGGCCAAGTTAATCCCCAAGTCGACTTCAGCATCGACTTCAAAGGCTATTTTTTGTCCAGCATTGAAATTGGGGAGCAAAAGTTGCCGAAGTCGCAAACGAAGTCGACTTCGCATGCGACTCGGGTGAAGTCGCAGACCAAGTCGACTCCAGCATCGACTTCAAGCTGCAAGCACATAATTTGAAAAATAAAGTCGCAGACCAAGTCAACCCAAACAATCAACTTGGATCAAATGAAGATAGATCAAAGACTTAAACAAGTAGAGTTGCATGAATTCATCAATTTGGATCAAGAAATATCACTTGGATATTTTCATGTACTTCAAGACTCAAGGATTCAAAATTTCAAGGCACGGAGCTACAGGTTTTCAAGTTAGGATGATAATACTAAGTTTCAAGTGATACAAATCAGCAAAAGAACATTTAATTTAAAGAAAATCAAGCGACTAAAGAAATTCAAGATCGTCAAGCAAGCATAGGAAGTGAAGTCGCATCAAATTCGACTCCACATGCGACTTGGGTCAAGTCCAAGTCCAAGTTGACCTCAAGAAGAGACTTGAAAATTGCCGAAAACCAAAGTCGCACCCGAAGTCGACTCCACATGCGACTTGGGTAAAGTTCAAGACCAAGTTGACCTAAGGATGAACTTGAGCAGCCTGCTTACACCTGAAGTCGCACCTGAAGTCGACTCCAGCATGCGACTTGAGTGAAGCGCACCCGAAGTCGACTCCACATGCAACTTGGATCTCAACGTTCGAAAATTTAAACGTTGGCGCATTTATGACGCGCCAACCAACTCTCTAACGTTCAAATCTCTCATTCCATTATATATAGACACTCAAGTGAACGTGAAAGCAAGAAAAAAAGAGCAGAAATGGAAGATACTAAGTTAAAAATTCTATTTTCCTAGCCTGAAGTGATCCATACACGATTTGAAGGAAGAACTAGTTTCAACTTGCTGCATACTCTAACGTCGATCAAATCGTCACTTTTACGAGTTCTTCCTCGAGTTGAAACTTGCCTACACAAATCTATAAAGTGTAGATCTTATTCTTTTAAATTTGTTATTTGGTTTTGATACTTGGTTTGTTTTTGGTGTTTCAAACCAAGTGACAGCAAAGTAGCATTGTGACTGGATGAGACTCGTCACCTACTTGTACTGTGAGTTGTTTATGCCCTCTAGAGCTGAAATCTAGAAGAGAGCTGAGACTCTAGTTGTTTGTGAGTTATATATGCCTCTTAGAGCTGGAATCTAGAAGAGAGCGAGGGCTCTAGTTATATTCATGGAATACATAGTGGAACCCAAGTCACAAGGGGTGTGAGCTTGGAAGAGTGGAGTAGGAAAGGTTGTCCAAACCACTATAAAATCTTGTCCATTGATTTTTATTTTTGCTTTCATTATCTTATTGTTTTCCATTCGTTTCATTAAAGGGGACTGAACTAATCCGGGGTAAAGTTTCTGTTCAAAGCGAAAAATTTTAAATACCCAATTCACCCCTCCCCTCTTAGGTAATTGCCATAAACTCGGGACCAACAAGTGGTATCAGAGCAGGTCTTTGAGTTTAAACCAAAGAGATCTTTTGATATGACATCCCAATCAACTTTCACCCCTGCTTTTACCGAGGGTCAATCTTTCACTAGACCACCTCTATTTGATGAGACTAACTTCGGCTATTGGAAGTTGAGAATGAAACAATTAATCATAACTACAGATATTGATTTTTAGATTACTATCCAAGATGGGGTTGTGTTGCTTACTGATGAAAGAGCCTCCACATGGTCCGAGGAGGAAGTTAGAATTGTTAAAAGCAACGCGAAAGCCATGAACACTCTCTTTTGTGCATTAACGACATCAGAATATGATAAAGTATCATCATGCCAAACCGCAAAAAAATATGAGATACATTGACATCCATATATGAGAGAACTTCTCAAGTCTAAGGGACAAGGAGAAATATTTTGATTGGAGAATTGGAAAGTTTTAAAATGCTAGAAACAGAAAATATTTCTGAAATATTTGCTAGGTTTTTCAAGATTACTAACGCCTTGAAAAGGCTAGGAAAAGCAATTTCTGAATCTAAGCAGGTAATGAAAATTCTAAGGGCGCTACTCGAATCATGAACTCCAAATATTACAGCTATTGAGGAAGCAAAAGACCTCAATACACTCGACTAGAAGACCTTATAAGCTCACTCATGTCACATGAGTTAATAAAAAGGAGAAATGAAGAGCAATATAGAGGCAAAAGAGCCATCGCCTTGAAAGCCGCACAAGATTCGGACGACTCCACCTCATCATCACAAAACGACGATGAGGAAATTGCCTTACTTACAAAACGATTCAGAAAATTTGTAAGGAAAGGAAGAAATTTCAGAAATTTTAAAGAAAGAAATTCTAAAGAGAAAAAGAAAGAGGCAACAAAATATTTCCGGTGTGGCGGTACGGGGCATATGCAAGCCCAATGTCCAACCCCCGAGGAAACCAAAGCAAATGAGCGAAGAGAAAGGAAAGATCAATGCGACAACAGAAAATTTCAAAGAATCAAAAGAAGAGGCATGTATGTAAACGAGGAAGAATTCACAACATGCAATTCCTCAAGTGAAGAAAACAAAGCAAATTGTGCAAGAATTTGTTGCATTGCAAATTTCGACATATGTCTTGCAGTGACGGAAATTTTGGATGACCAAACCACTTCAACAAACTGCACAAGTAGTGAAGATGTTTGTCTTAGAGCAAAGGCCAATAACATATGGTTTATGGATAGTGGCTGCTCAAGACACATGACAGGAGAAAAAGACTGTTCCATAAGATCAACTCATGCAACGAAGGAACAGTTGCTTTTGGAAATAATGAAAAAGGTAAAATAAAAGGTAAAAGAAATGTTTACGAAATTTCAAATGCATGTATTGAGGACGTACTATTTGTTGAAGGACTCAAACACAACATAATGAGTATTAGTTAATTATGTGATAAAGGGTATAAAGTTGTATTTGAATTCTCTATCTGCAATGTATTTGATGATGATCACATAATATTTAGTGCCAAAAGACATGAAAATGTATATTTGGTTTGCCTAGATGAACTTGAGAGAAAATGTCTAATAGCCATAGAAAATGATTCATGAATATGACATACAAGGCTTGAACATATAAATATGTCAAATATTAAAATATTATGAAAAAGAGTCTAGTACAAGGGTTACCAAACCTTAAATATGACAAGGATAAGATTTGCAATGCTTGTCAATTATTGCATATGGATCTTTATGGGTCATCAGACATTTTAACGGCTAGACCACTTGAATTATTGCATATGGATCTTTATGGGTCATCAGACATTTTAACTCTTAGTGGAAAAAAGTATGTATTTGTAATTGTTGATAATTTTTCAAGATTTACTTGGATCATACTCTTAGCTAGCAAAGATGAAACATTCTCTATATTTGTCACGTTTTCAAATTTGGTGCAAAATGAAAAATAAAGTTCAATTATTTCAACTAGAAGTGATCATGGTGGTGAATTTGAAAATAAACGATTCATAAAATTTTGCAATGAAAAAAGAATTCACCATACATTTTATGCACCAAGAACTCCTCAACAAAACGGTGTTGTTAAAAGGAAAAACCGGACAATACAAGAAATGACTAGAACTATACTAAATGAGAATAAATTGTCCAAAAGATTTTGGGTGAAGCTGTAAGTACAGCTTGTCATGTATTAAACCGAGTTACCATTAGAGCTATATTGAAAAAGATCCCATATGAACTTTGGAAAGACAGAAAACCAAACATATCATATTTTCATACTTTTGGATGTACTTGCTATGTGTTAAACAATGGAAAAACAAATTTGGGAAAATTAGATGCCAAAAGTGATGAGACAATTTTCTTTGGTTATTTATCAAATAGCAAAACATATAGAATTTTCAACAAAAGAAATCAAATAGTAGAGGAATCAGTACATGTTGTTTTTGATGAATTTAACCAAACTCCGAAAAAGGATGATGAATTAAGTGACGCAGATGATACATCAAAGAATTCAAAAGCAAAACAACAAGAGCAACAAGAGGAAACCGAGCATAAGCAAGAAAATTCCACAGAGAAAAGGGTAAGTGAAGGTAATAATTCTTACAATATTCCAACTGATTTGAAATTCAAAAATGCTCATCTAATTGAGCAAGTTATAGGCAATATCTATGAAGGAGTAAAGACTAGAAGGTCAAAACAAAATATTTATGGACAATATGCTTTTGTATCAAAAATTGAACCGACAACTATTGATCAAACGCTTAATGATGAAAACTGAGTTATTGCAATGCAAGAAAAGCTAAATCAATTTGAAAGGAACAATGTATGACATTTAGTTTTTAGACCCAAAGATTGCACTATTATTGGTACTAAATGGGTATTTAGGAACAAATTAGACGAAAGTGGACTTGTAATAAGAAACAAAGTCAGATTAGTAGCCAAAGGGTATTCCCAAGAAGAAGGGATTGATTTTGAAGAATCATATGCACCTGTGGCTAGACTAGAAGCCATACGTATTTTACTGGCATTTGCTTCTCACATGGATTTCAAATTGTTTCAAATGGATGTGAAAAGCGCATTTTTGAATGGATACTTGAATGAAGAAGTACATGTTGAACAACTCCCTGGATTTGAAGAAAAAGATCAATCAAAATATGTTTATAAATTAACCAAAGCATTATATGAACTAAAACAAGCTCCACGAGCTTGGTATGAAAGGTTGAACAAATTTTCGATTGATCATAAATTTCAAAGAGGAAAGGTTGATACTACATTATTCATTAAGTATAAAAGCAAAAATATTTTAATTGTTCAAATTTATGTAGATGATATAATATTTGGTGCTACTGACGAAACTCTGTGCCAAGAATTTTCTAAGATTATGCAGAGTGAATTCGAAATGACCATGATGGAAGAACTGAATTTCTTCCTTGGACTGCAAATCAAGCAACAAGCCAAAGAGATTTTTATAAATCAGTCCAAGTATATCAAAGAAATGCTAAAGAAATTCAAAATGCAGACTAGCAAGGGAGCAAACACTCTAATGAGTTCAACAATCAAGATCGACACGGATGAAAACGGTAAGTGTGTCGAACAAAAGCTATATAAAAGTATGATAGGTTCGTTGTTATATTTAACTGCTTCTAGACCTGATATTCTATTCAGTGTTTGCATGTGTTCTAGATTTCAATAATGTCCTAAAGAATCACATTTAATGGCTGTAAAAAGAATTTTTAAATCTTTGATAAATACCACTAATCTTGAACTATGGTATCCAAAGGGATCAATTTTTGATTTAATTTGCTACTCGGATGCGGATTTTTCCGGATACAAAGTAGATAAAAAAAGTACTAGTGGAACATGTCAATTTCTTAGAAACATGTTGGTTTCATGGTATTTAAGGAAACAAACTAGTGTTGCTCTATCTACGGCGGAAGCCGAATTTATAGCCGTCGGGAGCTGTTGTGTCTAATTACTTTGGATGAAACAACAACTTAAAGATTATGATGTTGATTATCATGATATTCCAATTATATGTGATAATACAAGTGCAATTTGTTTGACTAAAAATCCTGTATTACATTCTAGAACCAAACATATAGATGTAAAATATCATTTTATTCGTGAACATGTTGAAAATCATGATGTTTGTTTGGAATATGTGAAAACAGAAGATCAAATTGCAGATATATTCACCAAACCATTAGCAAAAGAATCATTTTATAAAATTAAAAATGATATGAGGATGATTGAGTTAGATTAGAAACAATTAGATAGCATAAATGAACTTAGAAAAGTCCAAGTCGATAGACTAAGTCGACTGTGAACAACCCAATCGGTGAAGTCGACTTCAAGATAGCGAAGTCGACTCCGTGTCTGGGCAAAGTCGACTCCGCAGGGGCGAAGTCAACGTCGGATTAGGGCAAGTGGACTTCAGGCATGTGACCGTCGGGCTTCCTTTTCCCTTTTCTTTCTTCTCTTCTTCTTCTTCTTCATTTTCCCACGCCGTCTCTCAGTCTCTTTCCAGCTCTCTCCTCTCTCCAGCACTCTCTCTCTCGACCTCTCTCCCAATCTCCTTCTCCCTCTCTTCTCTCTCTCTCCAGTCCTTTCCCGCTCGAGCTCCCTGTCTCTCCCGTTGTTTCCTCTCCTCTCCCTAGTTTCCATTTTTTCCCACTCAATTTCTCTCTCGTCTCCGTCCCTATCTGTTCTCTCTCTCCCTATCTTCCTTTATAGCTCCACCTCTCCCTCTCTCTGCCTCCATCTTTCTCTGGTTTCCCTTCTCTCTCGGTTTCATTTCTCTCTTTCTGGTTTCAATCTCTTCTCTCTCTCCTGAGTCCTCTCAACTCTCGCTACTCTCTCTATCTACATTTCTCTCTCTCAAACCCTCAATCTCTCAAGCTACATTTGAAAATCTCATTTCAAAAACCAAATCTAATGGCACTCAAATCTAGATTGCCCAAATTAGCTGTGTCCAAACCATCCCAAAGGCCAGTTCCCAGACCATCCGGCTCCTAAGCCGAAGAGGAGATTCCCGGGAGACAACGGACTCCCTCCAAGCGTGCCCGGGAAGAACCGTCGACTTCTATTGGCCATCGGGTTCGATTCCAAGCCGGGACTGCATCTACGTCTACTCCTAGGGAAGAGGAACCCCAGACTTCCCATAGCACTGAAACAGGGGCTAGAAGAAGGGGAACTCCAACTGCAAAAGGGTAGGTCTTGAAAATGTCAACTACTTATTTCAAGACTGAGCTACAACATAGCAGGTTTTACAAAAGCATCTACGAGCATAAGATTTTCGTACCTAAGATCATAAATTTCAAATTTTTAAGCGATTACGAGTTTGAAATCGAGGTGCTACTGGATTTCTAAGGTTGGACGAGGTTGTTAAAGGCGGATGATAGGGTGTATCCTGACCTAACAAGGATTTTCTATTATTTGTAGAATGAACAGTACTTTAGTACTTTTGTGAAGGGAGTTGAAATGTTTTTGGGAACTAGGGGTGTCCCAAGCTTAGATCAAGTTATTATGCAGGTGGGACGAATCCTTGGAGTACCGTTCGAGGATGAACAGCTACCCGCAGACTTTTCCTTCACCCAAATGTACAACCAGCTTACCAGGAACAACAAATATCATTCCAGGGTCAAGTTTTTACATTACATGGATTTATCCCCTAGGTTGAGGATTCTAAAGTTGCTAATCGCCCACTGTATCTATCCCAAGGGCGGAGGAAGAAATCAGGTCAACCCGCAGGAGGTAGAAATCCTTTGGAAAGTAGCAAACAGAGTCAAAGTCAGCCTCCCCCGACTCTTCCTAGAAGCCCTAGCCTCCAGAAAGGACAACCCACGAGGGGTTTTGCCCTGTGGGACATGGATCACTAAGATCCTGGAGCATTTCGAGGTCGATATTGAAGGAGAGCCATTCGAGGTGTTGAAGCCGACGAATGCAATCAACAAGGCTTTGCTCCAAAGAATGAAGATTAATGTGGAATAGTTCAGGGCAGAACAGATTAGAGAAAGGATGGGTGTACCGGCTCCGAAAGAAGCCGGAGGATACAGGTTGAGGGGGAGCAGCCTCCGCCATCACCGGAACCTCAACCCACTCCATCTCCACCACATGACGCTCCCGAGGAGCCCGCATCGCCACATTCATATGGGTCATGTTCACCACGAGGATCTGAGATCCCAGACCCAGCTCCAAGGCCACCGTCTTGGGATAACTCGGAGAACGCCATTTGGGAGCACTTGGAACAAATTGAGGATCGCTTGACGTCTTAGATTGTCGGGGTCCTAAACGCTGTTATGGATATGCAATCGAGACAGGACCGCATGGATCGGGAACTAAGAACGATACGATATCACTTGGCATCCGAAAGCAACAGGAATCAACCAATACCCGAATTGGATCCATTTGACACCGGGTCAGTGCGCCGTGATCCGACTCCAACCCCGTATCATCTTTTTATTCCTCGGCCCACGTTAGACCCATCCGACCTACTCATTCTCTTCAAACAACTCCATATCCTATATCGGCATTTCTATATGCCAAATCTCAGCGAGTTGACCCCTATTTGATCTATTGACAAAAAGGGGCAGAATAGTTGAGTTTGTTTTGTTTTTAGTTTTTAGGATTTTGGGTTGGGTAGTTTATATATAGGTTTTAATTTTCTTTTGAAATTTGTATGAAATACTTTGATCATATATATGAAAAGTCTGTTTATGCTATGTTTATGAAAAGTTTGATGATGCTTATGAAAAGTTTGATTATGCTATGTTTATGTTCTGTTATTGAAATGGTTGAACGAATGTGAAATGCTTGTGAGAATGATTTTAACTTGTGATTTTATGAAATATGCAAATGTTCAATCTCATTAAGTTCAAAAGGCAAATGACCTATGATTATCCTAAAAATGTCAAAACAGGATAAAATGGTATGTTTTAAAGATATCGAAATATATATACTCAATCGGTTTTGTCAATTATCAAAAAGGGAGAGATTGTTGGAAATAAGTGTTGAAATCAAAGGCAAAATACCCAAAGCATATGTTTTGATGATTAACAACTCAATTTGAGTAAGTTTTGGCTACTAATATGTTTGTGAAATATTTTAAGGCTATAAAAATGAAAAATATGAAGCATGATAGGTCAAGTCGATTCTCAAGTTGACTCAGGCATCGACTTAGGCCAAATCGATCCCCAAGTCGACTCCAGCATCGACTTCAAAGGCTATTTTTTGTCTAGCGTTGAAATTGGGGAGCAAAAGTTGTCAAAGTCGCAAACGAAGTCGACTTCGCATGCAACTTGGGTGAAGTCGCAGACCAAGTCGACTCCAGCATCGACTTCAAGCCACAAGCACAGAATTTGAAAAATGAAGTCGTAGACCAAGTCGACCCAAACAATCAACTTGGATCAAATGAAGATAGATCAAAGACTTAAACAAGCAGAGTTGCATGAATTCATCAATTTGGATCAAGAAATATCACTTGGACATTTTCATGAACTGCAAGACTCAAGGATTCAAAATTTCAAGACACGGAGCTACAGGTTTTCAAGTTAGGATGATAATACTAAGTTTCAAGTGATATAAATCAGCAAAAGAACATTTAATTTAAAGAAAATCAAGCGACCAAAGAAATTTAAGATTATCACGCTCCTTTTAAATAAATATAAGGGTGCACTTAGATTATCACACTCCTTTTAAATAAATTACCTTCATTATCATAGATTGGTACTATAGCTTCCTAGATACAGCCGCAAATCGAAAGGTACAAAGATTACAGTTTCAACATCGATGCGATATATATGCCCTATTTTAGTCTAGACCATCTCCGTAGGCTCGACCCCAACACGTGTAAAGTATCTCCAACAGATGTTTTACATTAGTGATCTTCAAAAATCGGAATCTTTTTCTTGAGCACTGATTTTTTTCAAACGGGTCTAAAAATATATTTTTTATTTTTTAAATTTTTTTATAAGCATGTAATTAATCTAGTTACATTTTATCAATAAACCAAGTTTTACTATTTGTATATACATGCATATCTTTATTTTAGATTTTTAAAAGCAAGGGCATTTAAGTTATTTTAAATAAAAATGATAAAACTTGGTTTATAGATTAAATACAACTAGATTAACATGTTTATGAAAAATTTCAAAAAACAAAAAATATATTTTTGGACCAGTTTGAAATAAATAAATCCATTTTGTACATATGTATATATTTATTTAAAAATCATAAACATATTTTTATCTTATTTTAATTTTGTTTTGAAAGTTTTACATTGTTTATAGATAATAATATTCTAATTTAATTTTTAAAGTTTTATGTTATAATAATTAACACATAAAAGGAGATCAGAATAATATAACAAACTTTTAGTGATATAAAGTTTTGCATTAATTTACACTATAATGTCACTATATATTCGTCACTTGTAATTTCGGATTTATTAACACTAAAAGATTACTTTTTCTGATTTTTAGCAGTGTTGTCAGAACCGAACCGGTGATTGAACCGGTAAAGGAACTGGTCTGGTTCGAACCGGTGACATCAGCATGACATATTTATGATGTCATAAATATTAAATAATTTTTAAATTTAAGCAAATATATTGATAAGTTAATTCTAATTTAACACCTGTAATATGATTCTGAGCCCTTTATAAGGTCATTTATACCTTAATTATAGAATTTGAAACCTAGATAATAGAATTTAATGAAATCTACCTTATTTAACAACATCTAACAACATCTAACAGCATCTAACGACATCTAACGGTATCTAACAGCATCTAACTTTGGATATTAATAAGTTAATCCTAATTTAACACCTGTAATATGATCTTCAACCCTCTATAACTATCCACCCGCTTCGTCACCTGATAATCATCAACAAACCCTCATAATTTCCCAAATTAAACAAAAACCCAAAAAAAGAGCAGTAGCAGTAGCAAGACCCTCACACCTCTTTGGCATTGGGATTGGGGGGAGCATTGTATCGGTTCCCCTGGCTGTTGATGGTGGGGTTTGCGCTTCCGCCAATGGCATACATCTCCCACTCGGTGAAATCATTATTGACGACATGAATGTATCCGAGTCGGCACCTTGGCATCCTCTGCACCAGGGCCTTCCCAAAGTGGTTGAACGCGATCGTCACCTGCATTGCCCTGTCCGGCGTATAGCTGTCGCTGTGCCCCAGCGGCATCACCTCGTTGTGGTGGGAGAAGAAGTTGTTGGAGATGGTGATCGCCGTTGAACCCATGATCACGTCGATCAGGCCGTCCGTGCAGTGGGATAGGGAGCAGTGGTCGATCCAGATGTTCCGAGCGCCGAATAGGGAGACGGTGGAGACTGGCGAGAGGTGTGGTGGCACAGACGACTACGCCGTTGCGGGCGGCGGCGAGGGCATCGAGGGCGGACTAGTGGAGGGAGTAGCTGGCTCTGCGGGCTGCTGCGATGGCGTCAAAGGCAGAGGGAGTGGCGGGCGAGGGCGTCGAGGGCGGCGGCTGGACTCAGGAGTCAGTGCGAGCGAGGGCGGCGGACACGCGGGTGATGGTGAGCACGGCGAGGGCGTTGCGTGCTGGCTGCGGTCGGCGCTACGTGCGGCTGTGCCTGCGAGGGCGGTGTTGTTCGTTCGTGAAGGGGACGACCGGACGGGGCCGCGGGGCGAGAGGGGATGCGGGATGATAGCTTTCGTTTTTTTTTAGTTTATATATTCGGCCATTTTTAGGGTTAGCTACTTGGCTTCGACCGTCCGACTGGTCGAATCCGGTCCAATTGGAAATACCGGTTCGACCGCCGGTTCACAGGTTCGGATGGTTTTATGCAAACAAACCATAAAACCATCCGAACCAGGTTAAACCGAACTGGAATCTGGACCGGTTCCCAGTCTGACCGGCCGGTCCAGTCCGGTTCTGATAACACTAGTTTTTAGCAACAATAATTATTAATTTTGCTAAATAAAGTTTTTTGTCATAAAAATATTAAGGGCCTCCAAAAGTGTGTTGTAAAGTGTTAATTCTCTTATAGTGGATTTAGGCTAAATAAGTATTTAAAATATCAAAATTTTCAAAATTGAGCTGATTTTATATGCCGAATTGCTAACTTGAGATTAATACGAAAAACATAGGGTCAGAGTTGGTGAATGTTCTCCTAATCCCTCATAATATATAACGTGGGACAAGTGGACAACGCCGGACGTGAGATTTTTCAAATAAAATTATGGTTCGTGCTTCGTAGGCCTCGCTGTTGTGACCGGACCGGATTATGTTTACGTTTACCAGCTGTGCAGCCAAACCCATGAATTATGTTTCTACCCACTTGTAATTTGAAATTAAGCGATATTAGGCACCGTTTAGTAATAGAGATACGAAGAAGTGGTGAAAGAAATATTTTTAAAAAATATGAGAGTAATGTGATATAAATCATCTAACAGAGTTAAAGAGGAAAGAAATAAGATAGTTGTATAAGAAAATAATTAGAATATGTGGATAAAAATAAAAAAATAAGATAGTTGAGTAATTAAAATATAAAATCATTTTTTGAGAGTACGAGGAAGAGGAAGTGTTTCACCTTCATACTCGGTATCTCTTTTAGCAAACGCTGCCTTATTAAACTTGTAAAGAGGTCAGTCGTAACAGATTTAGACTGAAGCAAGTAATCCGTTAACATTTTTTTGTCTCAAAATAATTTTAAAATAATGCAAACATAAAACTGAAAGTAGATCAGACGGGTTTCACTTGCCCGGTTTTGGGTCTTTGTTTATTATTATTATTATTATTATTATTATTATGACGGAGGATTGCCCCGTTCGGGTCTTGATCATATTCACAGGCGTACTACCGTACCGCCAAGCCGTTCTACTACTACCAATACAAATATTTGAAAAGAAAGTAAGAGGAAAATTCACAAGTATAAGCAACAAAATTCATTTTCATTGCTAATCCAAATTTGACTCTACCTAATATAAGTGGTATCTACATTCCGATTCTCTGTCTAAGCCACACCCGGTTGGCAGGGGACAATCGAATTCACTGCCCTCGTGAGGCTTCAAACCACTTTGACTCCATCTCATGTATTTTGGGAGCATATGTTTGTCTTCTCGTCAATTAAAATGTAATATTTTATCACATCAATTGTGATAATTTGCATGGAGGCCTACGGTTTTTTCGACTAATTAAGCAGTTGGGTACGGATATAAAAAGAAGTAGTTGGGTACAAAGTCCGTCCATAGTTACGAGGATTAAGAGTTCGAGACCAGAGCATTAGATAATATGCGCCTGATTACATGACCCGAGAGCACTAAGGAGACTCTTGGGAATTGAAATTTTTGTGGTACAGTAGGATGGAGTGGGAAATAGAAAAATAAAATATTTTAAAAATTATATAATTGATAGAAAATAATAAAAATAAAATTGAAGTAAATATGTTCGATAGAAATAGTTGGTAGAAAAAATAATTAGAATATTAAAGTAAATGTGAAAAAAGTATCATTATTGATGTAACAATCATTGCCTTAGGAAATGAATCTCGTCCTCTCCAACTTTATCTCACTCTCATCAATGTCAAATGTCCCTTAAGTTTCGGTGCACTTCAGAGGCAACAACTTATTTTTTAAATTTCTGGAAAAAAAATTTATACAACTTTTAATCTAAAAGTGTGTTTGGGAATGGATAAAACTTTTGATGAATAGTTTTAAAGAGTAAAAGTTGTCAAATGATGTGATATGATATGGGTAATGATCAGGAATAAAAAAGATAAAGTTAAAATAGATATGTTAGTTGTGTGAGTAATTGTGTAGAAATGATTAAAAATTAGTGTAGTTGTATAGAAAAATGTGAAAAAATAATAAAAAAAATATGGTAGTTGTGGAGAGTAAAAAGTTTTAAATTGAAAAATTTTAACTTGACATTTTGTAACTGTTGCCAAACACACCCTAAGTATATTTAACTTTTGTATCAATTTTTACCAATTTTGAAAATTTGTAGATATTATTTTGGATTTTTTTAAGTCAGTGACACTTTCTTAATTCAAAATTATGTAAATATTACTAATTTTAAAAAAAATCTAAAAAAATATTTAAATTTTTTTAAAAATAATAAAACTTGGTACACAGCTTAAATATACTTAGATTAATAATTGTATAGAAATTTTTAAAAAATAAAAAATAAATTTTTGCACTCACGTATATTAAAGCTTAGTGCATGGCATTTTCACTAGATAACATTGATAGATAAGTTAACATGACATTTTCAATGGATCCACCTAAAGAGATAAAATGGGTGGATGTATGACAATTGAATTGACATCACCCCGATAATCGTGCACTGATGAGTCAGTGACACTTCAAAGACCAAGTCCTAGCTGACTAGTGACTACACTGCACGCACTTGCACGGCCTGGCTTTCAGGCAGCAAACGTACATATGTCCGTTCCAAACGCACGGGCATGACTAGATGGATAATGGATTATCAACACTCCGTGCTCGGTACGATGCGTGATGATGGAAGTTACGGCGATGAGGTGTGATTTCTCATTTTCAATTATTATTTTTTTAAAAAATATATTTTTTGATATATTACCATCATTTCCTAATTCCTACACTATTGTGAGCATTCTCACAAGTTCGAGAGACAAATGTCACACCATCGTATTTCCAGTGCTCCCACATGACCATGCATTTCCACGCCAGCTGAAAAATCACCCGAAATGCTGCTGCTGAAATTTAAACCACGGTCCTCCCGCAGTGGAGATAACCGTGGTTACCACTGAGGCAAAGCCTGAGTGGCTTTTTTGAAAAATATTTAATACAACATCTCATTTTTTGACGCGTAATACTAAGGGGCCAAATGATCTTTTAAAAACCTATTTTTTTAATTTTTTTAATTTTTTTTCATGGGTAAAGATTACGGAAATGCCACTGTGTTTAAAAATCCAAAAAAAATACTTAAAAACATCAAAAAATGATAAAACTTGGTTTATAGATTTAATACACCTAGATTTACTTACCCATGAAAAAAAAATAAACTTTTTTTTTAAAAAAAATAGGTTTTTGGGCCGACTTCACGGAAGCCTCTGCGAAATCGGCTTCAAAAGATCAGGACTCTACTAAGGGCTCGTTCAGCCAATGAAGATGAGTGGCATGGGATCGTAAACGTTAGAGAAAGGTTTTTTAATAATTTTCATAAATAATTTAACAACTTAACAATACTATTTATCAATTTTTATATTTTAATCACTTTTCTTTCAATTATCCTATTTTTTTAATTTTGTCTATGTAACTTTATATGGATCACACAATTCTTGAAATATTCTTTTTCTTTCCTCCCATCTCATCTCGAAATTCTACAAAATTCTATATTATCTAACGTCACCTAATAGAGAATGCATTTTGGTAACTTTTTTCACCGGTTAAAATTAGTAAGCAAAATGCATATGTAAGTAAAAATTAATTTCCTTACTTATGATGATATCTTCATAGGCAAGAAAAAATTTTGTTACTTACAATGAGATTTTTATAGGCAAGAAAATTATGATAATATTTTGGCAACGAATTTAATTTTAGATGTCTAGATACAAAAATCATGAACTATTGAAAATTAAGGATATGTTTGGCGGAAAATATTCTTAAATTATTTCTTTATATTTTTAATACAACTATCTTACTTTTATTCATTTCTTCACAATTATCCATACAATTATCTTATCTATTTTATATTTATTATCTTTTCTTCTTTCATTATCTTTGTTATATCATATCACTTCTCTCATTTAAGAAATTTCATCACAAAATTTTTTCAAAAGTTTCATCAAACGTAAAACATACACTAAATTTCTTTTTAGTGGTTATTATGTGACATATGTTACAAATTATTAGTAATCAAAATTTAATATATGTTACAAATTATTAGGAATCAAAATTTCTTTAACAACTAATTTTAACTTTTGGCAAAAAATTTAATTGTTAAAAATCAAAAATTTTAATTTAATTATAACTAACTCACTTTTTACATTTCCTACAGCGTCTTTTCTCATTATTTTCCTACAACGATTTCTCTTCATTCAATCTCTTTGTCACATCATGATAAAAAAAATTTCTTTATCACCTTCTTAAGGAATGTTTTCTAATCACATTCAGGTGCAACTTGTGTTTAGTCGAGTGTTTAGGTTGGCATTTTAAATGCCGAACAATTTGATTTAGGCTTAAGTAAACTCCAACTCAATTTTTCTTGTATATATTTAATATAAAATATTTTATCTACAAACAACTAAACAACATTTCTTCCTGCCAAGGTTATATTTATGTTTAAATGCATGTTTTCATGTCGAAATTATATTATTTTAGTTTAGATGATTTATCTTTATATTTGTTAATTTTCCTTTTTATCTTATTTAAAAGGGTAAACTTTTTTAAGAACTATATTGTTCATTATTATGCTTTTTCCAAATTTAATTAGATGGTGTACTATTATTTTTTGTTTCGTGATTTATTAGTTATTATATATTTATTTGAAATTTTAAACTTATAACTTCTGAACTTAAATGAAAACTTCAATTCAGTTCCAGCATGAGACCAATTATGTAAACAAAGTTAGGTATAAGTTTTACATTTTGCAATAAAATTAGAGTTAAGATTAAAGCAAATTCAAGTTAATAAACTTAAAGTTTACTCATAATGTAACAACTTGAATGACGAGGTAGTTGATGTGAGTTAGTTAAGAGGTATATGGTACAAGATTAAAGTGTCTAAAGTTAAGTAAAGACATTTGCCTCCTACAATTATCTCTCTTTTATAATTATATTCATTGGTGGTTTGTTAATCCAAAGTGGGTGATATAATAAAAGATTATGATAAAATGATAAAATACAAAAAATGTGAAGAAATAATAAAAAAATAAATGATCCTATAAGAATACAAATTTTAAATGAAAAAAATTTAGGATGTGTTTGACAATATGCTGAAAATGTTAAGTTAAAACTTTCAAGGTGTGTTTGTTTGGGGCCAAATCTTGTCAATTAAAACTTTTCAACCAAAAACTTTTCACTCTTCATAACTACTCTATTTTTTAATTATTTTTTCACATTTTTCTATACAAATTACCCTACTTTTCAATCATTTCTACACAACTACCCATATAATTAACCTATTTATTTTAACTTTATTCTCTTTACTCCTCATCATTACCCCTGTTATATCACATCATTTTCTATCAATTTGACAACTTCTACCTCTAAAACTTTTCACTCTCCACAACTATCATATTTTTTAATTATTTTTTCATATTTTCCTATATAACTACCCTACTTTTCAATCATTTCTACACAACTACCCACACAACTAACCTATCTATTTTAACTTTATCTTCTTTACTCTCCATCATTACCCTTATCATATCACATTATTTCATAACTTTTACTCTCCAAAACTATAACTTTTCCTCTCCAAAACTATTCATCAAAAATTTTATCCACTCCCGATCACACCTTTAATGAAAAACCAAAGCATAGCTACATCTCATCTTCTAATTATGATGCGAAGCCATTGACGCGTGCTTTTCAAACGCATAAACGAAGGCAGTGGTTTGCCACGTAAGCATATCCTCCTTGTCATTGTATCACCACCGTCCATTCAAGTGGCCCACACTCTCCTTAGCTGCTCATTTCTCTGCCAGCCTCCCCAATATTCCTATCAGTCCTATTCAATTTCCTCCCACCTCTCTCTCTCTCTCTCTCTCTCTCCACATCCATGGAACAGCAGCAGAAGCAGCAGACCTCCCTCAAGCTCCTCCTGCTATCTCATTTGCCCCCCGCCCAAAGCCCCACTCCATCAACCGCCGCCGCCGCCAGGGATCCACCCGTCGATCAAGAAGCGGCCCTAGACTTCAACGTCGTCGTCATCCTCGCCGCCATGCTCTGTGCTCTCGTCTGCGGCCTCGGTCTCCACTCCATGCTCCAGTGCGTTGTACGCTGCACCCAGCGCGTTGTCACTGACCCCGTCGAGTGGGTGGCCTCCCGCCGGCTCAACACCGGCCTCAAGAAGGAGGACGTGGTCGCCATCCCCACCTCCATCTACGCAGCACCACCCACTTCCTCCTCTGCATCAGCCGCTGCAGCTGCCGGGTGCGCCATCTGCCTGGCAGACTTCACCGATGGCGACAAGATCCGAGTCATACCCAAATGCAACCATCGGTTCCACGTGGCCTGCATCGATACCTGGCTCATGGCTCACTCCTCTTGCCCCACCTGTAGGAACCGTCTCTCTAGTCATTCTCATCATCCTTCCTCCTCTGGCCCCGTCCACCTCCAGATTCTCACCTGTCTTTCAACTTAATCATCGCCCACCTCTCTCTCTCTAGCAATAATATTATTGTAATTATGCTTTATATATTCTAATAATGAGTTTCCTCCATTTTATTTCATCACGCTTATTCAGATCAGTCTAGGTATTTTGATGGACGGTGCTTCGATATATCGGCGCATGGAACGGCTCCCATGCACAACTTATCACCTTCACATCCTTTTAATTAAATTTGTGGCCGGCCGCCATGGTCGCGTCCAACACAAATGTTTGGACTTGTTTTTCTGCCTTTTTTTTGTTTTGTTTTTGCTTTTATTTTCGTATTTTTGTGGTGCCGAGTTTGCATCCATGCAAGTGGGTGCAAATTGCAAGATGCACCTTTTAAAAAGCTGGGGGTGGTTTTGATTGAAAGGGAACAGAGCAAGGCCACTTGGTTTTCAATTAAGGGAATTTTAATTTCTCATCAATATTACTCAAGACCATGCCATACGCATGCTTGGAATTTTATTGCACTTGATGGCTATTTACATATATGTAGTCCTGATTCTCTTTGGATGTCAGTGTCTAGACTTAATGATTGCTGGCGCTATACTCATTTTCAAAATTTGTTTATGGATATATGAGCTAAAAACTGCTTAATAATCTAATCAAATTTTAAAATATTAAAAAAATAAAAATTTAAAATCTGTACAGTAAATACATTTTGCTTTAAAAAATAAAAATTTCGAAAATGGCTATAACGACCCCAAGCATTTAATCTTTATGCTTGCATGCACATGAAATCGCACTCCTACGCATATGGGAAATGGCTGGTGTTCTCGGTTGCAATTGGATCATACATTCACGTCACCCGTTATGTTTATTATAAATTGTTTTAGTAGTATATTAATTTTCATCCAAATCACATATGGATACAGACCCATTTTAAAATGATGTCAATCAACATAATGAAATAATTTTATTTTAAAGACCCATGTTTATCTTGACTGTTTAAAATATGAATTCTATATAGATAAATTACTATATAAAATATTATTACATTACAATAAATAAAAAATAAATTTAAATTTTTTTCAAAATTTACATACAAATATATACATTTATGATAGACGTGAGACTGCAAAAAGCAGCACCATATCTAGGGCGTAGCCGGATGCGCTATTGCACCCTAGCGTTTCTCGATGTAAATAGTATAATGATCCAAGGTTTACCATTTAATACATAAACATGTGATGAGCTTTGGTATATATTGACTTTGGAACTTTTGTTCAATTTTTTTAAAATAATTTCAAATAACAATTATTTCACCGTAATTTCGTTAAATGGGTGAAAATTGTTATTTTAAAATTATAAAAACATATAGAAAATTTCAAAAATAATATATATTGGTATATAAATTAAATACCTGTGGCCCACATAAAAAAAAATGCAAAAAACGGCTTAAATACCTTTATGTATCTAGCTCCCTGATATATTGAATGGAATCCTTCATCTAATACAGTCAAACTACTACCTAAGCAAGTAATAGCCAATTGTTTTGAGCCATTTTTATTATTCTGTGTTTTGTTCTTATATAAGACCAGGTGCATGCAGTTCATATATGAAATTTATCTTTTTGATTTTTTTTATCTTTTTATAAAATTATAAAATCAATAATTTTGAATATATTCAAAAATTAAATAAGATGAAAGTTGTTGATTTTATAATTTTACAAAAAAGAGTCATGATCCCATGCGGCTAGCTGCATGGAACCTCCATGCGTTCAGCCATGGAACCCATTTTTTATTTTTTTTATTTTTAAATAAATATGTAGAGTTAGGTATATTTAATCTAAAAAGCAACTTTTACCATTTTTGGATGCTTTTAAGTATTTTTAAATTTTTAATTACAATGGTATTTTTCGTAATTTTCGACTTAGAAATTACGAAAAATGTCACTGTGTTTAAAAATAAAAATACTTAAAAAATCCAAAAATGGTAATACTTGATTTTTAGATTAAATACACCGAACTCTAAATATTCATAAAAAATTAAAAAATATTTTTGGGAGGGTCCTGTGGCCTAATGCATGGGCCCTAAAAATCCTTTTGTACTTACAACACTTGCCCATAATTCTTATTATACTCACAATTTTTTAATAATTTCTTTTATACATGTAACATTTCACCTTAAATACCTATCATATACAACAGTCAAAATAACCGTTAACTATCCCATTGAAAAGATGATTTATCTGTAACCTATCATAGCACAATGGTAACACATGGGTAGAGTGTGAGCGTTTGCCCGGGATCAAATTCCCGTAGGAGCAAAAGGCTCTGTATAAAAAACTTTAATAAAGAAAAGATGATTTTGCTCCTCCATGATTTCTTAATTGAAACAATTTAACCATATATGACTCAACTAATGTTGGTAAACCATTAGTATATGAGATTAAGTGATTCAAATATAATATTTGGATTAAATTGTTTAAATTAGGAAAGATTTAAATGCATGAAATTAATTTTAATAGGATAATTAATTATTGTTTTAACCGTATATGTATGATAGGACTTTAAGATAGAATATTATATGTATAAGAGGACTTTTTGAAATATTGTGCGTATATTAGGAATTAGAAGCAGATATTGTAGACATGAGAAAAAAATTAAGGATAACTATTCAACACTTATATAAGCATGAAAGCTCCAAGATTACCTTTTTAATTTAAAAATATTTTTAAAAACTATGCCAATTGTTATGTTTATCCATGTTTATTTATTAATGATTCCAAAAATTACATATTTTACAAAATTTTATATGCTATATATATATTTTTAAAATTTAATAGTTATACATTCAATTCACTCTCAAAAACTCAATTTTTTTACAAGATATAGTTTTTCAATGAAAATTATTTTTTGACATCATGATGAAATAGTATGTGTTAAATATAATAAATAATTTACATTCGAAAATATATTTTAAATTTCAAAACTAATGATAAATGGAAAGCGTCCATCATTACCCATGAATTTTTTTTATTACATCAACCAAGACCACTCTCAGGGACACCAAAATCATAATAATAATAAGGACACAAAACAACCATTGTAACTTTGCATTGGATGATTATCCATATATATGGATTCCAATTCTTTGCAAATAAATGTTACTGGTCTTTTGCAAAGTTGTATTCATGGTTTAAAATTGTTATGGAAATGAAAGCCCATGTGCATTGTGAGGACCAGATATTTTATTTTATTTTCATCATAACCCTTCTCTATTTATGAAGTAACTTATGAACATACTACTAGGAATTTATGATGTTAATGAATGCATAACATATATGGACAAGGCATCTAGGGGACGTATAGTGCATGTATGCATATATTATGATCTTAGCACATTGAGTATAAATTTAAAGGTATATGATTAGCGTGTCATTGTTGAGACTATGACTATTTTCCCCCTCGCAGAGTAGGTACGAGGTTCGACCTGCTTGGTCAGGTTGCAGGGGTCAAGGGGACAGCGCCCCCGGAGAAAATTTTAATTAGTAAGTCGTAGGAGTGGGAAAGTAAATTACTAATTGCGATTAGACTCGACTCATGCTCTGGCCTGGCCCGACTCGATGGGGGTTCAGTTGACAAGGGGAGCCCGCGCGCTAGGGCTTCATTTTCATTTGCGCTCGACTATCTTTCCTTCTTCTTCTCTTCCCGTTCTCTGCTTCTTCTCTTCTTTTCCTTCTACTCAGTTCGATTTAGCCGTAGATTTCTTCAAGAAAAATCTACCAACTTCCTTGAAGATCATCGATTCTAATCAAGGAAGCTCCGAATCTCTGCAATTCAAGTCTAGGGTTGTTGTTTTTTGGAGAAATCACGATCAAGATAAGTAAATGTCGCCCCTTCTTGATTTAGTGATTAAATTCCATGTTAAACATGATATAAGACTGGTGGGAATCTGTAGTGCCTAACAACTTCATGGTATGAGGCGTAGGGTTCGTAACAGTTAGGGTAAGCAGGGTTTATCGGGAATTTGCTATGTATGTGCAATTTCTATGAAGTAAAGGACTTGTTAGCAATTTTTATATTGTTGAAATGTGACGTTAATCGATTCGACTCAAACGAGAGTATGAATTGAATGTTCTCTTATTTCGCACCTATCATGTGTTTGGTAAAATGCTCGTATGATAGTTTTATATGTTGAATTTAAAGTAAAATTTGTTGATGTTGTATGTGCGGTTTGTGACATTTATCCTTGTCTGTTATGTATGATGTGTTATTTAAAATGGTTGGGTGTAAAATGGTTGTTCATGACCCCTGATTGACATGAGGATAAAGTTGTTCATGGCCCTTGATAGACATGAGTAGAGAATTGTTCGTGTCGTTCTATTTATACATGGTTATATGCATATGATCTTGGGAGTGGGTATTGGACCCATATGTATTATCTTGATCACTACATATGCATCCATCATTTTACTTATTTCCACTTTGTGCTAACCACTATCTATTTAGACTCATATGGTTTGTTATTTTGTTCTTAGATCACAGGCCAGGTGAGGAACCTCAAGATGTGGCAAGTTGAAGATCAAATCTTGGAGACCATTAGCATAATATCTTAAATTACAGCTATTTTAAAATTTGTGCTCTTTTGATATTCGTATATGTAGACGATTACTGAGACAGATTTACTTGACAAAAATATTGTATTTGGTATTTTGAATTGGATTATAATCTCAGTGGATGTGTATATATATATATATAATCATTTAGTTTGCTTGTTATGTAAGGATAACATTCAATGATTTTCCTTCTATATGAATGTCCTTATTATATGAAGATACAAGTGTATAAATATAGGTTTGAATGTTAAATTTTGAAATGAAATTGAAATGTCTATGAATATCAAGTCGTGTATTCCATACCACCTCTTATATATTATGGATAGGGGTGCAACTTGGTACTGGGTCGGTCCAAACTCGCCTGACCCGACGCAGTACCAAAACTAAAAATGAGTTTTATTTTTTAGATTTTTTTCAAAATAGACCCGGTTTCAACCCGACCCGTAGAAACCCGAATCCAAAACTGGGTTCGCACCAACCCGGTACCAAAACCCGACCTGGTCCGAATCCGGTGTAATTTATATAATTTTTTCATAAATTATACATGCTTTTTTTGGAGACATGAACTCATTTGAATTTTGAATTTATTTAAAAGTGGATGTAAACTTATTTAAACTTGAGATTTGTTTATATTGTCATTTTAAATTTGGATTGCACTTAAATTAGATTGGAATGTTGAACCATTATCCTTAGTGTATTTAGATTTAGTTGCTTTGAATAACTGTTATGTGGATTATGTTTGCATTTAAGTTGGAATGATAAATCTATTTCATATTATACTTTCTGTTAGTATGAGAAATCCGTTAGTTTGAATTTCATATTGTAGTATAAATATGATTCATATTTTAAGTTTATTGGTATGACAAGTGGTCAATTTCTATTTTAGCAATTTGCATGATAAATATTCAGTTTGAATTCAATTTCAGCAATTTGTATGATAATGTTTAGTTTCAACTACAATAGTTGGTAAGATATGTTTATTTTCTATTTGCTACACTTGAGTCATTTCCATTAGCTATTAAATAGAAATGACCAACTAGTCATAAAACTAACTAATTTGTCATTTATTTGTGTCTATAGGGTGCTGAAAAATTGCTTGCAGAGTTGATTCAAAGAATATTGCAGAATTCAGCATGATATTGTAGAATTCTTTGAAAGGATGTTGCAGAATTCAGCGTGAGGTTTGACTTCATAAACACAGGTATGTATATTCCAATAATTTTCTTTTAGATTACAATTAAATTTGGAAAAAAACAGTTTATTGGTAACCCGAAATCAAACCAAAACCAATGCGAACCTGGTTCGAATCCGAATTAAATTCTTAAGGTTAGGGTTTGGGTTTACTCCAACCCGGTTGGCTTAGGGTTTAGGTTCACTCCAACCCGGTATAACCCGAACCGAGTTGCACCCCTAATTATGGGGAGATGCTGTCGAATTTTTTTTTAGGTTGTATAGTACCCATTGACTAGTTATTAAGTAAATCTAGAAATGGGGCGTTACATGCATAGAGTTATATGCTAAAATTTATCATTTTAATTTTTAAAATCAAAGAAATATAAAAATCTAAAATTGGTAAATTTTGGCATATAAACTTTGTATGTAATTATGAAAGCTTCTATGCTTCCATTTTGTTTTAAATTTTAAAATATTTTTGAAAATCTAAACTATTTGTCATGTTAAAATGTTTATTGATGTGTATTTATTTATAGTCCTAAAAACTAAATACATTGTAAACTTTTATATAATATATACTTTTTTTATTTTTAGAAACACTCTAAAATGATAATATTTTTTACAAGGTATAAGATTCAAACAAAAACTATTTTTATAACACGATAAAACAAGATGTATTAAATATGATCAGTGGTTTAAATTTTAAAAAGTATATTTCAATATTTAAAAATCAAGAGTAAGTACGAAAGCTTCCTACTTACATACATATTGAATCATTCCTTGATGATCATATACCATCAAATTGTTACTCAACAATCCATTGATTTTTATATTTAAAAATATTCTAAATCCGAATCATTTAAATTATTCTTCTATATACATATATCTATGGACTCAAGATTTAATGCACATGATTGTATCGAAACTTTAGTGCATTCTGTGAAAAATTTATTTTTAAATTTTTTTTTATAAAACTGTTAATTTAGATACATTAAGTTCTACTTTTTTAAGAAAATAAAGGGTTTTAGTCAATTTTAAATGACTAAAATACCCCTATTTCTAAAAATAAAAATATACAGATCTCCAAAAAGGTATAATTTGGTTTACAAATTAAATATATATATTAATAGTGTTATAAAAAATTTTAAAAAATGAAAAAATAAAATTTCCAACAAAATAAACTAAAATTTTAACGCAACAAAGTGCATTGAATCGGAACTCATATTTTCTCATCAAAGTGAATTTTGGCATTATAACTATGTATAACTAGAAGAATATCGCGAGTATTCTGATTCAATGTGGCCGACTTCAGTACGCACCAATGTGGTCAATGAGAAAATTATTTTTTAGAATTTTTTTATACATATATAGGCTTTATTTAAATTTTTTAAGTTTCACGCTCTCAAATTCAGCAAATTTAAAAATTTGTTTAGCATTTTTATTATTTCACAAGACGAAAGACATAAGTAAGTAGGAGTTATAAAAAAAAATTAATTTTTTTTAGTTGAAAAGAATCAGAGCCCATATTGTAAATGATTCGTATTTTTAAAATTAAAAAAAATATATAATCAATATCCTATGTATATATAGGTTTGGACTTTGGAACGATGTATAGGTAGAGCACTGAATGCAACATAAATTCCATCAAGTCGATCATGGTGGAAGGCCTCTTTACTCTCTGGCGTGGCCCAGCATTAGGTTGGACATAGTGGAAGGCCTCTTTACGCTTTAGCCATGTACGACGATCGTAAAGATGTGAACTTGACCACCACCACGTATTAGTTCCTCACTTCTTAGGATTAATTCATGTAAAAAAGACGAATATTATTTTCTGACCACAGTGGCCCCCCGGGACAACACAACCAGCCGCGTCTCATAGTCTGCTTCTGACGCGCACCAATCCGTAGAGCTGGAGATTTAGGGTGTGTTTGGTAACAAGGGAAAGTTGTCAAGTTAAAACTTTTCAATCTAAAACTTTTTACTCTCCATAACTACTCTATTTTTTAATAATTTCTTCACATTTTTCTATACAACTACCTTACTTTTCAATCAATTCTACACAACTACCAACACAACTAACATATCTATTTCAACTTTATCCTATTTATTCCTCGTCATTACCCCTATCATATCATATCATTTGATAACTTCTACTCTTTACAACTTTTCATCAAAAGTTTTATCCATTCCCAAACACGCTCTTAAAATTGAAAGTTAGGGAGAGATATTTATCTCATTTATTCTTTTCCTAGAATTTTTATTAAAAAACATGATTAGAATCGATATGGATTATAGTGGTAGTATACACATAAATCAGAATTAAATAAGCAATCATAAAATTAAAAATACTAAACATCAAAATTTACGTGAAAAATTCTTCAATTAGGAAGGTAATGATAAATAGGTTATAGATATAAACACAAGGATAACTCACGCTCATTCTGTAGATGCTTTCCATACATCCGCAAATAAATCATTCTAATAACACATCTCTTGCCTCTTCAGGATACCTCAAGGTTACACTAAATAGTAACTGATGTATCTATAAATAGGACTCTCATGTGTACTCTGTCTTGGATTGGATCCTGCACATACCAAGCTAACTCACGGGGAAATTGCGTCTTCAACCATTCTGCAACTTGTCAATTAATTTATTAGTCATCACACTCTAACATGGCATGACTTCACATCTTTTCACCTGAGAGTTCATTCTACATTCATGCCTAAATTAGTACGAAAACTGCGTCTCCACCTAAGATGGCCACACAGTCAATCGCTATGTCCACCATGTCACCATTTTTTCCATCTGCTAATACTTAAGAGATCACGAATTTGCCACAATAAGAGATCAAAAATACCACCACTCAATGCACATCTTTTATCTTCCTTAGCTTTCCACTGGGAGCTTCTACTGAACCTTATTTCAACTCTCTTTGATTAACCAATCATCATTTGCACACCACTCAAGCTCTCACCATCTACTTTTAGATTAATCTAATCTATTTTTATGCTATTTTCATGTGCACCTGTAACAAATTCCTTCACTCAGACATCACATAAATACAAGAGCTCCATCTATCTTTATATTCATTGTCTTAACATGTATGCCAAACTACATACATGACACACATGCTCTAACTTGTGCCAGTCTATCAACTGTGTATTTGATTATGCACCTTAAATGTACGAATATAATAAGAATTTAGAATAAAATATTATGGGTATAAGAGTAATTTTCAAAATATTGTGAGTATAATAAGAATTAGAGACAAATGTTGTGGGTATAAAAGGAATTTTTTAGTAGTAACAAAGATGTTCAATGATGGCAAAAGATAAATACCAAGAAGTAAAAAAAAAAGTGCACTTCTCTCTCACATATTTTATTTTTAGAGTGTGTTTGAGAAGTGATAAAATTTTTGAATAAAAGAATTTGATATAAAAGTCTTGAAATTGGAGAACATGATGTGATACGATAGAGATATTAATAAATAGTAGAGAAAATAAAGTTAAAAAGATAAGTTAATTGTATAGGTAGTTGTAAAAAAGCGATTGGAAAGTAGAATATTTATAATAGAAAATATGAAAAAATAATTAAAAATAAGATAATTATAAAAAATAAAAAGTTTTAGGGTATGTTCAGTGTTGTCAGAACCGAACCGGTGATTGAACCGGTAAAGGAACTGGTCTGGTTCGAACCGGTTCGACCGGTTAAGCGAACCGGTTCGAACCGGTGACGTCAGCATGACATATTTATGATGTCATAAATATTAAATTATTTTTAAATTTTAAGTAAATATATTAATAAGTTAATCCTAATTTAACATCTATAATATGATTATGAGCCATTTATAAGTTTTTTTATACTTTAATTACAGAATTTGAAACCCAGATAATAAAATTTAATTAAATCTACCTTATCCAACAACGTCTAACAACATTTAACAACATCTAACGACATCTAACAGCATCTAACCAGATCTAACGACGTCTAACAGCATTTAGCTTTTAATATCAATAAGTTAATCCTAATTTAGCACATGTAATATGATCTTCAGCTCTTTATAAGGTCATTTATACGTTAATTATAGAACTTAAAACCCAGATAATATAATTTAATGAAATCTACCTTAATCTAATAGCATCTAACGATATCTAATAGCATCTAACGACATTTAAGAGACACTCAAATTTTATGACATAAATAAAATATTAAAAATAAATTTCCAGATTGCACATAAATCGTCCTAGGTACTAAGAAATTCATCTAAAATCTAATTTTCTTATTTATTACTCGTCGGTATAAAGATACATGTGATTATAATAATTCATATCTTATGGAAGATAATGTCAATTTAAAAATAGAATATTATTAATTGAATTAATATTTTTATTAAATAAAAACTTTATTGAAAATTACATCATTTTGTAGTTATTTTATATCATTTTCACTTTGTTTTAAGAGAAATTATATTGAAATTGAGGTTTTGATGCAATACTTAGTGATATTTAAATTTTTTACACAAAAATTATATTTACATAACTTTGGAGATTCTATTAGATTATTAAGGAATTTTTATAAAATTATTTTGAATGCTCTATACTGCAAATAACGATCTGTGTATACACGAATTCAATGGTCCGCTGGACCACCAAAAGTTTTTTTTCCTCTTCTCCTCCCATTCGCAAGGTCGCTAATGGCTTCTGCATCGACATGGAAAAAGGGAAAACGAGAAAGGTGGATGATCGACGAGCAGGTTGGCACAATAATGGGTTTTCCGTTTTTAGCGTCACTCCCTAAGAGCATGCTCCTTCCAATTTTGCATCTGCTGAGAGAAAATGGAGGGCGACGGCTCTGCAGCTGTGCAAAAATCGATTTTGGGGCAGCCTGCTGGTCGCCGGAAATGGAGGTCGCTGCTGTTTCGCCTGCTGGTATTTCGGTTGCTGGTCTCTGCGAGGACGGGGGCGACTGTCGCGAGGAAGACGAGGCGGCGTTGGCGGACGCTAACGGCGATGAGGACGAAGACGAGGCCGGCAGTGGGTGCGACCAGAGAGTCAGAGACGGCGAGACTTCCCGGCGGACGGTGAAAGTGCGTGCGACAATGGCACGGGCGGGCGGACACGAGGAAGAGGCTCGGGCGGACGGGCAGCGCAGGGGTGGCGTCTGGCGTGTCGCGACTCGCGAGGAAGACGACGCGGGAGTGTTGAACCGGTCGAACCCGGTTGGACCAGTCTTTCCGGTTCGACCGTCGGTTCGACGGTTCAAGCGGTTTTTCTTAATTGAACCGAACCGCTAGTATTCGAACCGGATACGAGACCGGTTCCCGGTCGGACCGGTCCGACCGGCCGGTCCGGTCCGGTTTTAATAACACTGGGTATGTTTGGCAAACTCTAAAACTTTTTTCAACTAAAACGTTTTAATTTAAAAATTTTTACTTTCTACAATTATTATATTTTTAATTATTTTTCACATCTTCCTATATAGCTACACTATTTTTCAATCATTTCTATATAACTATTTATACAACTAACATATTTATTTTATCTTTATTTACTTTACTCATCATCATTATCCCTATTACATTACATCATTTTTTATTAATTCAAAAATTCTTACACCAAAAGTTTTATCACTTTCTAAACACACCCTTGATGTGAAAAGTTTTGGTTGAGAAATTTTATTGATAAACAAACACACCCTAATAGTTATATTCACTCTTAAAAGGTATTAAAAATTTTAAAACATATGAAAAAGCAAAGGGGTTTAACCTAGAAATAACCATCAAGATGGGCCTTAGAACCCTAACACGATAATGATTTAATATTTGAAGTCATATTATATGTAGTTCTGACCAAATGATTGCTTAATTTGTTTCCACTTGTATCTAAATATTTGAAATTTAGGTGTGCGTGTGAAGTTATAAAACTTTAATATTAGTTGTAAAAGTTTTTAAATTGGTAGAAAATAATGTGATATAATAAATGTAATGATGATGAGTAAAAAGATAGGTTAGTTGTACGAGTAAGTGTGTAGAAATAATTGAAAAGTAAGATATTTAAAGATGTAAAAAAAATAATTAAAAATAGAATAATTATGAAAATTGAAAATTCGACGTAGAAAAGTTGAGGTTAGAAAAGGATTGAAAATAATTACTTAATGCGGCTGGAGTGCAATGCGCAAGCAATCCTCCTCCGTTGATTTCGATTGCTTTTTATATTTCCTACATTTGGACGGTTTGGATTCCCGCGAAACCGCCCGAGACGATTGCGCTTTCCGAGTCGTCGTCATGGGTCCATAGCCTATAAATATGGACTCGAGATTTACCGGCTTGTTCGTCGTTCCTGCGCTCTTCCCTCCCCTTCCACGCCGTCGCCGTATGAAAATAGAAGAGAAGAATTTATTCTCCAGAAGCTTCTAGAAGTAGCAGGTCGTACCCCACTGCGTTTTTCCTGCCACTCCTATCTATTTTCCTTACATTATACACGCATATCTCAAAGTATTGTTTGTCTAGCATGTAGAAATTTTCTGTTTGAACTTGCTTGGCTTGCAAACTATTTTGCGAAGTTGTCTTCTCAGCTGGATTGTGCACCCAAAACATACCTGGAATTACAAACTTTTAGAGTCCTATTTTTGAACCTGATTCAATCAGAAAGAACGAGTTCATTGTGATATTCAGGAGGTTTATTTGGGAAGATTGGAAAGTTAGGTTTGAAATTAAGCAGAGCAAGTATAGTTGTCATAGGAGGTGAAGTGAAGAATGGAGATTGCAGATGGATCTTCAGACCATGTTCCGTCGGGAGGAAAGGAAAAGGAACTGTAGGGATGATATTAGTCATAGAGTGAATAAAATTAAAATAAATAGAATATAATGAGAAAAAACTTACATGGAAAATCAAACTCGGTGAATGTATATATATTTTATATGGCATTAAAGTCTATGAAGTGAAATCCGTTCCATGAAACGTCCTTAGGCACAGTACTGGAGAATAGTGGTGATCTGATTCTCCAAAATTGAACTAGAATGAGGAGGAGATGCTGGAATCTTTTATCTGAAATTGGATTCTCAAGTGTGAACTTCTAAATGGCTAATGAAGTTGTGGTTGAATGAAGCTATTGAATTATGTTGAGACTGTTTGCGGACATATTGTGAACATATGAAAAACAAAAGACAGAAAATTAAGAAAAAATTTGCCTTAGTATGGTGTGATGGAAATATGTATACAGTTAGTTGTTACAGTTACTTCCACATTGAAGCCCATGTTTGAGGAATTCATTCTTTATGTGGTCATGGGAGAACTGAATGCCTTTTGGAAACCATGCTAACTGTTTTGAGTGCAGTACTTTCATTATAAATTGTCCATTGGCATTTCGTTTAGGCTGTTCTCATGAATTTGTTTCTCTTTCATCTGTAGGGTTCAAAACAATGACACTTACAGAGTCATGTAAGTGCTAAATGTCTATCTTTTCCATGGTTTTCATTTTAATACTCATTATTATGAATTTTACTACTTAAAGCTTGAATGAAGGTAGGAGTATTTCTCTTTTCCATTGGAGAATTGTTGAGTAATTTTTGTGGGAAGTCTATATTTTAGCCTGAACTGTCAATCTGGTGAGTCCAGTTATGAAAGGATTATATCCTTTTGATGGCATGTTTTGGATTGTAGGAGTTGCTATCGCCTTTTTAGGCATTTGCTGATCTGTAGTCATAGTGAATGACAGATTTGGATGATATCAAGTCAAAAGAGCAGCTTTTGTTTTTTCACCGGGGAACTGCTGAGAGCAGCCTAACCTTTGGTTGCCTCAACTGTCAATCTGGTTGGCCCAACTATGGGATGGGCCATGTCTACCATCAGATTGTCCTAGCCATAATTACTTGCCTCCTTTTTTTTTTTTCCACAATATGTGTTACAAGAAAAATTATGCCAACGTCTTTCATCTACATAGAGACAACTGTATGAATGACTGCTGAAAGGTCAGAACAACTACTTGTTGAGCACTTGAGCTGAACTAATGCCTGTCTATGCACTGGATAGGTGCTCATGTACACCACATAAATGGAGCTGAGCCAATGCCTGACAATGCACTGAATAGTCTCCTATGACATTTTTTTTTGGTTTGTTTTTTATGAATGGATATAACTGCAAGCCCTATTCCAAAAGAGGGAGAGTTTTTTACTGATTTACCACTCTCTTTATTTTATCAGTATTTTTAAATAATCAAGAGTTATGGATTAACAATTATTAACCCTGAGAATTATGCTACGCTTTAAACTGGAAGACTTAATTTTTTTTCTTGCAATTATCTCAGATAAATGAAATTTGTGTTTTAAAATCTTGGTGTCCTGATTCATTTGATGTTGTTGTCTTTGTTTCCTCAGGCCTACAAGAGAGAGCAAAAAAATTGGAGTTACAAGAATTGAAGACAATTAAATTTTCTTCTAGCTTTCTTACTAAGCTTGATGAATTGCTTCAGGATGCATATGGAATCTTGAGTCCAACACCAAATGACTACAAACTAAGACAGGAATTAGTTCAGATTTTTAATTTTATGACAGAGGAGATCTATGGTAAATTCTAATTTTAATTTTCAATTGTAGAATCTCTCTCTCTCACTCATAGTTCCTAAGATATATGCACTTGACATTATCAACGTTTTCTTATTTTATGGTCCCATGGTTTGCTGTCTGTATTAATTTGTAGATTGATTTGATTCTAACATAATTATCTTTGTATCCATGGGAGCATAAATGGCAATTATCATATGCAATCCATGTGCTTGTGGACCAGTTTTCTGTGGTTCAGAATTTTCAAAATTTGGAATCCATGTTGAGTGCTCTCCTCAGAGTTACTGTCCTGGATGATTATTACTTTGGCCTAGATCCTTTTTCTTCTGTCACATTCTTTTAGTCATCCTTTTTCAGCAGATGGCTAGGATTGGTTGCTAGGGCACATATTAATGCAGGGGATTAATCGCTTGTTGTTCCAGATAATTCTGTTAGATTTTTGAACTCTAGTCAGCCATATTCCTTTTCACAGCAGCCCAATCTCTTAGTCATCCTTTTCAGCAGTTGGCTAGGATTGGTTGTCAGGGCAGATATCAGTGCAGGGGATGAAATGGCTTGTTGTTCCAGATAATCCTATTTGGTTTTGTTTATCTAGTCAGCCAAACAGCTTTGTTTTCGTTTTGTTTTGTTGGTTTTTTTAATCGAAATGTAATGATTTGATTTTTTTTTTTTTTTTTTTTTACTCGTCCTGAGCGATCCCTATATTTCTAATGAACTGAGATCACACATGTTGGTTCTGTTAGTCTGCTTAGATGAGTAATCCTACCTCTTCTGAAAGAATTATTTTCTTTGTATTTAGTTTAGATGAGATAGCCTGATTTTGGAAAATGAGTATATGTACTATTTTCTTTCTTGATCCTATAGAAATCCTTATATGTCCATCACCAAATGGTCAGATCTGAACCCTAACCTGTTAGTCATGGAATTGATGTGGCCTATTACTGTGATGGATGTTAATGTGTATGGAGGTGTGCGTGGAGTATATTTCCTGAATCATGCTCATTCTCGTAGTCATGGTCTTACATGTGTAAAATTGAGAAATGGAATGCTGGTATAATCCATTCGCAAAAAGGAGTAAAAGCCCTAGCAAGAATTGTCATGATTTTTTAAAAAATTAATTGTAGAGCTAATCATGCATGGTATATTAGCTTGACTTTCTGTCCTGACAGTTTTTTGTCTTCCTAATTGAGTATACAAGTCAAATAGGCTTTGGGAGACTTGAGGAGAAATTTGAATGAGAAAAGGCATGAAGATTGAATTACGATACTTTCTAAATTACTATACTTTCTATCTTCTGTTATTACTTAAGATTAAAAATCCCAGGGAAAGTCTCTAATATTGTAAAGGCCTTTCTCACATAATACCTTATGATTTTTGTTGTGAAAGGGTTTTGTTGCCATATTCCATTTATTATGAGCACATTGTCCATTAGTTACTTGTTCTGTGAATTATGCTTATTTAAAATTCTCTCTGTGTCCGTATTTTGTTATCTGTGTTGCATCTTCATTGTTTCTTGTTGATGCAAATTAGGATGGCCATTCTCACCAGTTTAATTTTTTCAGGCATTGCCAATGGGTTTCCTAAGGTGGAGGCATTTGGTTCATTTACAATGGATATGTTCACAGCCAAAAGTGATCTGGATTTATCCATTAACTTCAGCAATGATACAGCTGAGTTTCCTCGGAAAGATATGATTTCAACCTTGAAAAAGTTCAGCAAACGTCTCTATTTCCTTCAAAGTAATTTCTGAGCATTCAATAGTTTGGCTGATAGTGATATGCTATATTTGCTGTTGTCCGTGAGAAAACGCTGAATAGTTTGATGTATGCTTATCAAAACCTTCCATGCACCTAGGTCAATTGGGTATGTTGACAAGTCATGTTATCAAATATAGTTTGCCATATCACCCTATTATCATAGTTTTTGTCTGAACTGTCATTCTAATGGATGATGCAGACACTAATATGTGAAATCGGGTCGGGTTGACAATTATCCAACCCAAACCAACCAACCCACTTTTGAAATCAGGTCAGTTTAAATCGGGTTATATAATTTTATTTTTTTTCCAAAATGCCTAAATGGGGTTGGGTTAGTTGAGTTCGGTTTGAAACTAACCCTATTTACACCCCTTTACTTCAAACAGATTGTTTGGTAAGCCTTCCAGTTTTGAACCATTTAATTTTCGCATGCTTTACATAAAAGAAGAGGAAAGCAGTCCATTCTAATTTGAAGTCTGGATGAGTGATGCGGACGCCAAGGAGTGAAACGCACCTCGGTGCAAGAAAAATGGCATGAATAGTCTATTTTGTTAAGTATTGTACTGCTCACTGTTTATTCTTAGATCTTACTGATCTTCAACTAATTTGGAATTCCCAGATGCACTTTTGGATCAACATTAGCACTTCTATTGCCACATTGATATTTATGTATAGATTGGAAGTGCGCAATCTACGGTCTCAAGAATGCATTAGGTTCCAACATCTGTGCCCATATTCAGGCTGGTTAGCATGTTACAAGTCATGTTGCTCCGACGGAATACTATTTTCATGTCTGAACCATAAGACTTTCTGGCTTATGTTTGGTTGCGTAAAACGTGAGATTTTTCTTGGTACATGTCACACTTTAGGATTGATTAGATGAATCAGTATAACACGAAGCAGTTGACACTGTCAAATGAAAGGGTTGAGTCAGAGTGTCTGCTCATTAAATGGCCATGACTCTTCTCATCTGGCCATATAAAACATTGATTGATAGTGTAAATTGATCAAGCAAGCTGATATGATGATATTATTTTCTAAACCGTCTGAAAAATAGGCATTTGCCTAGCAGATTTGGAACTTTTGATATTCAAGGAAGTAAAGAAATAACAAATAGTTTCCATCTAAACTTAAATGGAATTGAGTGTTTAATCTAGAGATTGACAAAGCTCAACTTCATGCTGATGAACTTGCTGAAGAAAATGCATTTTATGTCAACATGCGCATCAATAATATCAAGCACCATGAAGTTCCTTATTTGACTGTACCGGGATAGTTTTCTGTCTATTATTTATTTATTTATTTTCATTCCTTGTCTTGAAACTTTGTTTGCTGGGGGAACACTAAGATCAAACAAACATGTCTTTGAAATTCTTTGTGATATCACCCAGGATCAAACAAACATGTGTTTGAAATTCTTTGTGATATCACCCTAAGACCAAACTTTTTTCATTTACATTTTATGCAGGAAAAGGACATGTGTCATGTGTCCAGCCAATCATGACTGCAAGGGTGCCTATTCTAAAGCTTGTGGATTGTGGAACTGGAATTGAATGTGATCTTTCTGTTGAAAACAAGTATGGTATTGCAAAGTCAAAGATTCTGGCACTTATTTCATCAATTGATGAGAGGTTTCGGAAATTAAGTTTCCTGGTAGTGTTCTCTGATGTCATTTTCAGCTAATTCAATTATTTAGGCTGCTCTGAATGACTACATAACATCATTCACAACATCAACAATTTTCATCCATCTGTATTTATCCTGTTATCTTGATCTGGAGAGATTAGAGGTTCACTTATATAAGTAGTCTATAAATATTATTTGCGTTCTAATATTTCAAAAATAATGAACAAGAAAAATTAGAAAACAGATTTGCTACTAGGGGTGCAACTAAAGTTGATTTCGTTTGGTTCTTGGTTGACATTACCTAAACCTATTTCTATCATTCTCTACCTATAAGTCGGTTCGTTCAAGGTTGATCCTATTCGAGGTTGGTTTGGTTTAGTTTGAGATTAAAACAGGTTTCTTAAAACAACAATAAGTATGAGAAGTTTAATGTAATGAAAGGAACTAATAATTTATTGATGCATATTGATTCATAATTGCGACAAAAAGGGAAAATGATTAAATCTACCCTAAGAAATGTGAACCTTGAATGGTTCCTAAATAAGAATATATTATGAAAACAACTGTAATTACAATATGTAGTAATTTCTCAATGTATTCAATCACATATGGAATCGGTTCTTGGTAACCAAGGCATGGAATCTCCCCTACCTTAAGTTTTAACATGGGTAATAAAATTGGTCCTACCTTACCTTACAGGTAGAAACTGTGGACCTCACCGGCTCACCCTATCTGAAAACTTGGGGGTTGCATTCTTATTTTGCTATCACATGTGCCATGTCATTTTGGAGATATGCAGCATCATTTTCTGGACTGATCTAAGGTGACTAGACTCTGGTGGAGGCATTTGACATGTGTTATTTTCAAAACCTCCTGAGTTCTTCTCCTGAACATCAATGGTGGAATCGGGCCAATGAAATTTGGTTCATAGTTTTTTTTTTTGGTTCCAAATTTAGATGTAAGGTGGGAATTGATCCATTATCCTCAGCTTAAGTTCCATATCATAAATTTTTGTCTTTTCTGGTGTTTGTCCTTTACTGATCTCTATAAAGCCATCTAGATCAGGCTTCAATGACTCATCAACTTGGATCAACTTGGTCCAGTCAAAAACCAAGTTCTTACTTGCCCTATTGATGTGTGACCTGGCAAGATTTGCCCGAGTCAATTTCGCTTGTAGGTTATCTTGAAATTATTCTGTTGTGTCACAGTTTTGCTAACTGTTACTTAATTATATATGCAACCTGAGTTACATGTTGGTTAACTTGAAATGATCCTTCTCTTTGAGTAGGCTGCTGGCTGTTTTTGCTAATCATTACGTCGATGTCACTACAGGAATGCAAATTTGTTTTTACTGATGCATCATTGCATATTGCATAACATCTGTTTGCCTTCACATGATTCATAAAATAAGCTAATGATGTGAGGTTCTCCTCCTTGACGTCCTGGCCAAAACTGCTCGCCTTCACATTGTGGTGTGAAATAGCTGAGCTCTGCCAGTTTATCTCTTATGTTTTGGCTACCAAACAGTTTATGTCATGTGGCTTTCATCTGATTTGTGGATAGCCTGGTTTGGTCTGTGTTATGGTTGAACCTGACTGATGGCCTGCTTTTTTGGCCAGGGAGCATGTAGATGTGCTCCAAAGTTTTGGAAACATCTAATCAAATTTGTTTCACATACCCAGTGCGAAAGGTATATAGCACAATGGCATTCCCGGCAATTGTTTTTGTTGTCTAGTCATGGAATGCATCTAAAATGTCTCATCTGTATGCAGATGAAAACTTGGTGTAAGGCACATGACATTAATAGCTCGAGGGACAGGACTCTGAACTCTTTATCAGTTATATCGCTAGTTGCTTTTCATTTGCAGGTATACATGTTTGGTTCCTTCATTTCACTGTTGAAAATTTGAATATATTCTGAATGGAAAATCAATTGATATCACTGTATCATTCATAAAGTATAATCTAAAAGTGTGGTGATTTGTATAGCTTAAGAGAAGTTCCAAGTACTGTGCCTACTCATACACTGGGGAAAAAACAATACAAGTTTTGTCAGTAATGATGCATAGAACTGATTCAGCTTCTGTGGAGAATGACATGAGTGTTACACCGAAATCAGAGATTACTAGGCCAGTGGGGCATGCTGGAAAGATAATGCCTTCAAGTAAGTCATTGCTTGAACTCAGTCTAGGTTCAAGACTGTATTAAAGATGAAATGTGGAATTGAAGATCTGAAAATTTTAACGTGATCATGAGTTGTTGAAAACTTGTTTAAGATTTGAGTTCATTTTGTGGATTCAGCTTCATGGTACTAAACACCGCAGCTGAAAAAGTCCGTCGAACTCTGAAAAGTGTTTATAATTATTAATGATACAATTTTTATCCTTCCAAAATGAAAATATGGAAGCTTTTGGCATTCAATACTAGTGAAAATCTCTTGTTACTTGGATCAACTCAATTCAGGGGAATTTTTAGATTGCATGATGTATAACAGTAGAGAGGAGAAGAAAGATACGGGATCATCTCAAGGCATTGAGAAGGGAAGAAAGGATAGAACTTAAAGAGTTTAGGGTAGATGACATAAATTGGGAGTAAGAAACAGATGCCAAGAGATTCATTTATTGGAGATTCAATTCTAGCTCAGTTTGATATTGAGGGAAAAATGAGGGGAAAAAATTGTGGACAAAATTTTTTGAAAACCGAGAGTGATGTGATATGGTAGGTTAATAATTAGGAATAAAGAAAATAAAGTTAAATAGATAATATAGTTGTTTGAAAAGGTGTGAAAAATGATTGGAATGTAGAGATAATATTAGAAGGTAAGTAGAGTTGTAGAAAGTGAGGAATTTTTTTTCCTTTCCCCATTTGCCAAATGGAGCCTCTACATAAAACCCTAAGTTAGTAAATCTCTTTATAAGAAAAGAAAGCTCTCATGCAGCAGTTGTAATTCTAATAAGATACATACTAACAAAACTAATGTAATAATTCAGGATAAAATGTACATTGATTGGTCAATTCAATGGATGATGTATCCATTGATGCGGTTTGTTGATCATTGACTTTTTTTTACTAAGTGGATTGTGCGTCAGGAGAAAAGTGAAAGTTTAAGACTTGCTGAACTAGGCCTAGTAAACCCACTTGGCTAAGAGATTTTTGTTAAATAAATTATTTATGAGATTGTAATCAATAACTCATGATGCTTAAACAGGTAAGGCCATAGTCTCTTGAGTAGAGGTCTTGAATCTTAGTCACAAATAAGGAAGAAGAGTATCAAATAAATTTTTTACCTATTTAGGCAATGTGTGTCCCACAATTTGAATTTTAAATTCAAAAGGCAGATCCAACTGTCTGGTTGGGGCAATTGTTACTTGATTTGTCATGGATAATGAGTCATTAAAGTTGTCTATAGGGGTTGAGTGGGAGAAAGGAAGACTGATTGAGAGACACTAGTGTCATGTAGGGATAGTTGCAATCCGAGCTGCTCAACTTTGTAATTCATTGTTCTGATATATGAGGTAAGGGGAACTTGCCCATTTTGGTTTTTCCATATGAATTATGTGAGATGTATATTCCATATAATTAATTGATGAATGATGGTTAAATTCATGTATTAATTTCGTGGTCATGCTTAATTTCCGCATTTATGACGTAAGAAGTTCATGTCATGTGATTAATCACGAAGATGTTATTAATTTTAAGAGGATGTGTATTTTTCCACGTGATTAATTAGAGAGTAAATTATTTACACTTAATTAATCATGTGCAATGTTATTTGAGCCTTGGATTCTTGAAATTTTTGGATGGATGAGCCAACGATCTTGTAGAGAGTTTTGTGACATACATTAAATTTTAGGGTTATTTAATGGCATAATTTGATATAATTAGGTTTATATTCCTAAAGAATTAAAGCAATATAGAATTATGTAGGGAAATTATGCATTAATATTATGCCTAAAATATACATGTCAACAGGATTATTGATGTAGATTTGATGAATTTTCCATGTTAATTCAATGTATGTGAGAGTTATGAACAGAAAAATTATATAAGAAATATATAAAATATATGTATTTGAACATCTTACTTTCAAAGATGAATGCACGTCCTGTTGCCTTTGTCATGCTTTTGGAAAATTTGCAATTTAGTCCCTCTGAGAAATTTTGCAAAAAAGGAAATTATTCCAGAAAATTGCAGAAAAACCCCACTAGGAACTGTGTTTTGGCTTCTCTCCTATACCTAGGCCAGTGGTGGGTTATGCCCAGCGCTGGCACATGGCCGAGCCTAGGCAGGTTTTAGCAGCAAGCAGTGTCAAATGACAGCAGTAGGCTTCAGGCTTAGAGGAGTTAAGAGTACAATGTAGAGCCTAGGGTTGTAGGACTTGGGCAAGAGGCCCAGCAGGGCCTACATGGGCAAGCTGCCGATAGTGGGCCTAGAGATGTCGTTGATGGTGTCTGGTGCACTATTTGGTTTGCTGTATTTGATGTTGAATAAATTGAGTTCCTAAGGTCCAATTGAGGCAACCTAGAAGTTGATTCTTACATTTTTGGATGTTCAGAGTTCAATGGAAGAGTTCTGATGGAGCTAGAGAGGCCTAAAAACTAGAGTTTTGGTGACAATGAGATATCCTTTAAGGGTTTAGGGTGCTAAATCCTTAGGATGGTATCCATACTCAAGAGATGATGTTTCTAGGCAGAGCATCTGTGCAAATTAAGCTATGAGTTGCATAAGAGGCTAAATGGGTGGATGTAATTAAGAGGAGTTTACTAATTATTTAGTACCTTATTGCATTGTATATTTTATTTGCTAAGTTCTTTCGAACCTGCACTTCTTCTGAAGTCCAGAAATTCCAGGTGCAGATGGTGGATGAAGAGCATGGTGGCATGATGGCTAAGAATTCACATATTTCAACTGTATTTATTTATGTTATAGATACTATCGTACTATGTTTTGCGTACGCAATGATAATGCAAGTTTTTTATGCGAATGTGTTGGTCTGTACTCAATAGTATGGAATAATTCTTGACAGGTAACACTAGGGCTTAAAATTAGGGTGTAATCTTTGATTTGGTTCTGGGCTGTTACACCCTAGAAACAATCTAAGTCATCCATCTCATACAAAATATATCACATACTTAAAATAACATTAGTTCCAATTAAAACATTCCTAAAATAATTCAACCCTAAATAAAACCTAAAGCTTGTACAAATTCTCCATCGTTACAAACCACGAGTTAATATAGTCCACAATGTTTGAAATAAGTTTTTTTATTTCTATTTTTTGAAACTATTAATTGCATGGCTAGTTACAATTTTTTGTTTGTTTGATTTGATTATTCCTTTAGCTATAACTTGCAAATGGATTCTCTCTCTCTTCTCTCTCTCTCTCTCTCTCTCTCTCTATATATATATATATATATATATATAGGGAATCGTTCCTGTGCAGTCGGACTGCACCGTAATTATAGTGCAGTCCGCTGTAAAATGGACCCCACACATATTAGATTGTAATGAAACTTTATATACTCATTTATCCATATATAAATCATACTTTAGACGGTTTAGATGTTGAAAAAACCACTTTAAACTTGATATTTACATTAAACTATTTTATTACGTTGATTTTGCACCATTTTAAGATGAAGACTACACACATGTTGGATTTGGATGAAAATTGGTATGGTAATAAAGTGAACAATTCTAAATACAATGGGTGGGATGGATTTATGGGAAATGATCAGGTGGGGCCCACAGTGCATGGACTGCACGGTGCAATCGCATGCACTGGATCATTTCCCATATATATATATATATATATATATATATATATATATGAACCCATCACATGCAGACGGGCAGTCCATTGTAAAATGGGCCCAACACACATTGGAATGTAATGAACCTTTATACAATTAGTTATCCATATAAAAATCATACTTTAGATGTTTAGATGTTGAAAATACCACTTTAAACTTGATATTTATATTAAAATATTTCATTACATTGATTTTGTACCATTTTAAGATGGGGCACATACACATGTTGGATTTGGATGAAAATTGATATTCTAATAAAGTGAATAATTCTAAATACAATGGGCGAAGTTGATTTCATAGATTTCTCATTCATGATCAAATGGGCCCCACAATTACGGTGTAGTCCGAATGCACTTGATTAGTTTCATATATATGAGGTATGATTATGTACAATATATTGTACATATGCTTGAGTTACAATATTCATTTTTTATTTTATTTTTAATTTTTCTGCATAAATTTGTTTTCCTAAATGTATTTAATTCATATATTAAGTTTTGGTATTTTATAATACTTTTACATATTTATTTTTTATTTTTGAAAATCATCAATTTTAGGGGCATATAGGTCATTTTTCTCCTTTTAACAAACTTGATTTTTAAAAATCAAAAATAAATATTTAAAAGTTTGTAAAATGGTAAAACTTGGTATATGGATTAAATACACTTAGGAAAACATGTTTATGAAGAAAAAGTAAAAAATAAATAAAATTAAAATTTAAAAAACGAATATTGTAACTTAAGCATATATACAATATATTGTATATAATCATACCTCTATATATATAACCCCCTCCCTCTGTATATTTGTATGTATATCATCCTAATTCAATAATTAGGCTACTGTACCTGGCCTTATATTGTTTTGTGCTTTAATTGATTTTAAAAAGTATCAACGAAAGTAATTTTTATCAAATTGCAGCATGCCACTTGCTCAGGTTGGGTCATTTCTTTTTGATGGACATGATTTTCATCCCTTTTGACCTCATATGGATTGCTTAATATTCTAGCTTTCTTTTGGTGATCTTTGACTAAGAGGATTGCCTTTTTGCTTATGCAGACTAGGGATCCTCCGATATTACCTCCATTTGCTTCACTGTTCAAAGGTATGTCCCTTGCATGCTGTTGTGCTTATTTATTTGGTGCATAGATGTTCTGATGGGGAAGCAAATCCCTGACCTGGGAACTGATGTTCTTAATTTGATTTGGGTACCACACTCACTGGATTATGTTGCTAATCAATAATGAAAGTTGTCTTATGATTGGTTAACATGGTCCTCAACTTGATGTTGTTTCAGATGGGATTGACCTAGCCAATCTGGAGAATGTTCTTCAGGGTTATCAACAATTTGGTAAAGGAAACAAGGAGTCCTTGGCTGAACTCTTTGTAACATTATTGGCTAAGGTAATCTCCATCCTCATAGCAAGTAGACAACTAGTTGGCGAAATGGGAATCAAGGATGCATGCTCTTTACTGATATTCAGTATCAGGCAGTTTGTCCCTTCAAAAGATTTCTGTTAATGATTCCATGGGGAGCCACAGCTGATGCTTTTTGCATTCATATATATTCTCATCTGGAAATGTGGTTTCTTGTTGGAAGTAGTCTTGAATATGACTATAGTTCCTAAAAATTGAACCCATTCAGCTAAGATTCTTGGTAATCAAGTTGGTGAAGGAGGTCGGCTAATTTTACGAGGACCATGTTGGATTCAATAACTCATCAACGTTGATGTGAAGTCAAAATCCATGCTTCTTGAACATAGCTCCAGTGATCTGGGCTTCATCAAGAAGTTTCAGATTAATAAATTATAGGATTAGCTCAATATTCTTTCAACAAGTGACTTGGCTTATGGCTACTCTTGGTTCAGCACTATGTTTTAGGTCAAAAGTTCACATCTGTATTCTGAACTTGAATTTAGTGGTTGAGCTCAAAGTCTCAAACAGGCTTGAGGCACTTTGTTTTCGTTTGAAACCAATCCAGGCAAGTATAAGACGTGTGCCCTGGGCTTGTTTGAATCTCCCTCATTGTCTTACTTATTAAACTTTGTATATCAATCCATTGATTTCTCATGGTATTTTTCTTTTTGCAGCTATCATCTGTTGAAACCTTGTGGCAATATGGTCTTTGTGTTAGTACTTACACAGGATCTTGGATTTCTAAGACATGGGAATCAGAAAGTGGGACCATGAGAGTAAGTTCTAATGTCTTTCTTTTCCATTATTTTACACATGTTCCGTTTTAATTGTAGAGAGTGTCATGTGAGGGCACAACTAGGTTCAGTCTAACCTGCAACCTGACCAACCTTGAGTTTAGTAGGGTTAGGGTTGAGTAAATCAAATTTTGAGTTTAGAAACTTGGACCAAGCTTAACGGAATTTATATTTGGTTAGGGTTGATGTGTAGGGAACCTGACCAGGCCATTAATCTGAATTTCTCACGTCTTTAACTTAATCATTTGACTTCTAAAATGAAATTTTTTTAAGAGTTGCACTTCTATGATGCTGGTTTCACAGAAGTGGATTCATGAAACCTCTCCAATCGAAATCTAATCTAGCAATTTTGTTTAAGATTGTTTGTTTTATGATGGTTCTACAAATCATTTCAGTTAGAATCTTGGATGGGTAATGCTTAAAAAATATATAATCATGTGTATTATATGAAAATCAATTAGATTCATTCACAAATACATTAGGATGTTATAATAATTTATAGAATCATTTATCTACAGAGGAATAATGTTTTGGATGGTATAAATGTTGAATTAACTGCTTTTGAAATTGTTATGCAATCCAACAATTTTATTATGTTGAATTTGCATTTCGATTACATCTGGCCTTTGCAAATATTTGATCTGGATGAAACTTCGTGTACTAGTTGAACACACATTCTAAATACTATGGGTAACATGGGTTTCAATATAATCATGAAGGTGGGCTAAATGTAGAGGTTTTGTGCATTCACTTCTGTGAAACCACCTTCACAGAAGCAAAATCCATTTTTAAAATTACTTTGTTTTTAAAGCAGTGCCCATGTGTGAGACCTTCTTGGACCACTTATGTGTACACAAGACTGGAAGTTTCACACTTTCATAGCACATCAAGTCTGGTGCGTTCTCCAATCTATATCTTGGCACAACTGGAATGTCAATCTTAATTATTTAAACATGGCCTTTGCTTTTTACTTGTTGTGGATGTTGGGCTACTTCTAATCCTGATAAATCCTGACTTGTTCTATGTTGCATATCCATGATCATGACTTGAAATCAATCTTTCTTCAGTATCTTCTGGAATACACCATTGCAGGTGCAGGATTTCATGGAACAATCTGAAAACACTGCTAGATCTGTTGGAAAGTCGCAGCTGCAAAAGATCTACAAATGCATTCATAGGACTCTTGACCAGTTAGCATATTTCATGAAGGGCCAGATTCAGGAGCCCCAGATGAAGCATCTGCTATTTGGACCTGATGCTTTGCTTGCCCCTGGATTGCCATTTATCTATAATGCCAACCTGAAGCGAAGTCAGAAATCTGGTGATTCAAATCAGAAAAAGAAGGCTAAGAAGGTTTGTGATTCTAAATCTGCCAGATCAAATGAATTCAGTGACTTGTCAATGTTTTTCTTGAAGGGATTTGATGGAACCAATTCGGTGGGTTCAACGCCCAAAAATGGACTAGGGCACGAGGGTGACAATCATTGTCTGGGAGAAAGGGGTCAGTTGCCTCAGACAGGGTTTCCAAATCCTCAAATAGAATGTGTGGGGTCAGCTGCTCAGAATTCAACAGTAAGCAAGCCTAGTGTAAGCCAGCAGCCCCAAACTGGATCACAACATTCATCAATGGGACTCGAGAGAGAACATATTCCAAATCCAGTAGATAAGAAAACCAACAAGCGGCAAAAACGCATTGCAACTGTTCAGACAGGATCCCAACATCCTCAAATAGGATATGTAGGATCAGCTGCTCAGAATTCAACAGTAAGCAATCCTAGTGTAAGCCGGCACCCCCAACTTGGATCACGACATCCTTCAGTGGGACTTAACAGCCAACAACTTCCAAATCCAGTGGTTCAGACAACTGGCAATGGGGAGGGATGCATTCCAACTGCTCCGACAAGATCCCAACCTCCTCAAATAGGATTAGCGGGATCAGCTGCTTGTGATTCAGCACTGAGCAGCCTTGGTGTAAGCCAGCGGCTCCAAACTGGATCACAACTTCCTTCATTGGGACTCAACAAACAACATATTCCAAATCCAACAGTAAGCCACCCTAGTGTAAGCCAGTGGACCCAAACTGGATCACATTCTTCAATGAGACAGAGCGGACAACATACTCCATATCCAAAGTTTCAGAAAACCAACACTGGACAGAGATGCATTCCAACTGTTCAGACAGGATCCCAAAATCTTCGAATAGGACTTGTGGGATCAGCTTCTCAGAATTTAATAGCAAGCAATCCTAGTGTAAGCCAGTGGCCCCATCCTGGATCACAAAATCCTTCAGTGGGATACAACAGACGACTTATTCTAAATCCAGTGGTTCAGAAAACTGACGCTTGGGAGAGATGCATTCCAACTGCTCAGAGAGCATCCCAACATCCTCAAGTAGGGTTAGTGGGATTGGCTGCTCAGAATTCAACAGTGAGAAGCCCTAGTGTAATCCAGTGGCCCCCATGGCCCCAGACTGGATCACAACATCCTTCAGTGGGACTCAACAAACAGCATATTCCAAATCTGGTAGTTCAGAATACTGACACTCGGCAGACATCCATTCCAAATGGGGACAAGCAAACTGCAGGATCCCCACAAATGCAGGGTGGATTTTTCAGGTCTCATGGTGCTAATCAACTGTTTCTGATGCCCAATATTTTGCAGGGATGCAATTTTAGTGTTCAATGGGGCCCCCATGTCTATTCTGGTGGCCATTTGTGAAGCCACTTTCAATTCCCCACCTTTTTTATCAGCCACCTCTTAACTTGTTCGTCCAAGCAAAAGCACAGACAGACAGACAAGACAGACTAATTTCCCATACAAACCAATTGTTTTGGAATGCACCAGATTCTCTCAAAATGATGCAATTATTAATGAACATCAGCATATACATACAGCCTCTGTACATGATGCTAATTGTTTTGTTTTTTTGACACCCAATGCAAGCCCCTCATGTTTTTGCACATAGGGCTAGTTATGCTGATGATAAAAAGTAGTCTTTTGTGTATTTTTTGGAGCAATTACTAAGCACAATTATATGAATCTTCAAATTGAGCCTCATGTAAAGATTATTGCGGTGCAAGTATCTTTGTGTTTTGCTGTTGTTTTGCATCTCCTAAATATGGTGGGTCTGAATGGACGATTTGTTTCCGTTGTGCCTAAAATTACTCAACACGCAATTCCTTTTCTTAGAATTCTGTTTTTTTTTTTATTCCTGCTTGCAAGGACAACTATTTTAATGCTTCTTTAATGAGTTATCAGACCGCACATCTCTGCCTTCATGAAGAATATCCGTTGAAAAGCATTGCTTCTGAAGAAAACGGTATGTTAGAAAATTTGGGACTGGTGTTTGATCTTCTTGAATCATTTTGCTAGTGCACCCGTAGTGGTTGAGGATGTTGCACAGGTTATAAATAAAGATTTACAATTACCAAACTCCCAATTAGATTGTCTATTAACCACCAGTTTATCCACCATTATTAACCGTCAGAAAAGAGAACCCTTGTGACCTCAATCGGAAAAATATTTTACTCGGGCTTTTTAGTATCGTCTAAGGCAGGTTTTTGGCTGGGATTTTTCAATACTAATTTGGCCTCGGACTAGGATTTGGAGATATCCAACAATAATGCATGCCGCCCCCATCAAGCCTTCACAGCCAGGGCATAAATATTAAGGACTAAGAATTTCAACTCACATCAGGTGAGCGAAAATTAGATTAAGATCAAAACGTATGCATTTTTCAAGATCTGAAACAACCATTAGAGCCACAGGCATGACACAATCAATCTGGAATCCTGCAGTAACTATCTAAACAAAATCATTCATCAATTCTTCATTGGTAGTTTGCTACTCAAAAGTTCTTAAGTTCTTAACTTCTACATTACAAGCAACAAAGGCTGCTTTGAGCATAACATGCTCAAAAATTCATAACGCCAAACCAAGCGCTCACCTTTTAGCACAGCCACTGAAAATGGCAAAGCATGAGGCAGTGCCCTGAACTATTCCTTTTTCCCTCCGTTTTCTTCATCATATTCCTCTTGTTCTTCCGCACTGCTGTAATAATCACTTTCTTCATCTTCGTCAAAGTCGCTGTCGCTGTCTTTTAGAAAACCTGTAATCCCTCTTGCTTGCTGTCGCTTCAGACCCTCCTGAATTCTGTCCCGGATGGCCGTTCCCTGAGTTGAATGGTATTATAATTAATATGGACCATGGCTGTGATTCAGATGACTACTCCACAATTCAGTGAGTTGAAAATCTAAGTTGGGACTGGACCAGTCATTCTGAGGCTTCTTGGGTCTATAAGTAATTATATGGCTGGAACCAAAAAGGTGGAAATCATTATAAAATAATCCTAATTAAAAACTCACCATCTGATGACAACCTTCTTCAAACTTCTCAAGAAAACCAGCAACCAATCGATCAGCATTTTCCACCCACTCATCATGATGCAAGCCAGCATTCTTTGCTACAGTGACTAGCTGCACTTAAAAGTAGAATTATCAACATTGGTATCAACAAATCACCCAATGAACACAGTACCAAATTCCACAATAATTAAATATGATATTGAAACAGAATATGGTGGAACAGTTATTTAGGTTTTGACTAGTCAGTATAATTTAATTCCACTTACATGTGAGAATTTTTTCAAAATTAGTAATGCCGCTCAAGGTTTGACGGCAATTTTGGGTAGGACAGGAGGAAAAGAAAATAAGTGCACTTCTTGTCATGTTTCCCCTCAGTAAATACCCTGATAAATTATGCAGTTCCACATAAAACCCATGATGAATAAACACAGGACATGGACAGAAAGACTTGTCTTAACAATCCTTTTCTCTCACATAATATAAGAAACTTCCAAATTGGACCTACTATTAAATGAATCTCCTGTACAGTCAGGCATATAAAAACAGTGCATGCATATCCTTTATCACTTCATCAATTCAGGCATTTATCACTTCATCAATTCTCTCACATACTAGATGGAACTTCTAAACTGTGAAGCAAGAGTACGCCAGCTGGTTCACATGCCGGGCTCCAGGGTTCAAACCCAATGACGGAATGTCCAGGGTTGTGAACCATGTGACCAATGTTCCAAAAAATAAATAAATAAATAAAACGAGAAGAAAAAAAGATGGAATTTCTAACACTGGAGTTGCTACTAGATGAATCTCCTTGTCAGGCAACTAAAACAGTGCATGAATATCTATGACTGTGTGGCAATTCGCACATCAAACATCCGAATTCAGAATATAAAATTTGAGGTGCAACTATCCCATATTTTTAGTAGTCATAATTACACTAAGAATCTCCCCAGTGTTAATGCTATCAGCATAAAACATCACGATCTTTGATTAAAATCATCCACAGAAACAACTTACTTAGCCAATTCGCATACCTTTTCTCCAACTTTTTCTTGATGTTCTTTCACCTTTGCTCGCAGCTTTGTCAGGCCCATGTTCACTCTCAACCGTTTTTCCTGATGACAGCAGATGCCTATGACAATAATTAGTAGATGTGACAATGGTTAAATAACAGAGAGGTGCGTGTATTAAAGTATAATTTGTTCAGAAATATACAATAAAATGTCACTTGTCCATGGCATTAAAGTTGAGTAAAAAAAAAGTCCCTGCTTATTAATAATCAGCCATGCAAATTAGGATGCTCAATCATCCGGTTGGCCACATTATGTTAAATCAATAACCAAATCATATTAAAAGTGGCCAAGGGTGTAGCATGCACATTCAATCCAGCATAACATGGATACATAGACGTATGCATAATGAAAGTTTAATGCTTCAAAGCGTTTGAAGCGTACATCCAAACACCTGAAATTCCACCGACTATTGTGGTACTTGCAAGGGAAATAAGAGCTACTGAATGAAATAAAATAGTATGGAGTCATATACAGACCTTTACATAGCTGACACCAAGTTCCTTCCGTGAATATCCACGGGCCAAGTTACGTGTCACATACTGGTTATAATCTTTAAGGATCCTCATTATAACATCTGAGGTAGAGATCCCCTCCGTGCGTTTTGTTTCCTTAAATTTTCCAATCGCTTTGACCTGCATCAAGAATTTTGCACAATAAAGGATGGAAGTTATACTGGAACAAAAATTTAACACAAAAATGGAAGTGATGGTGGCAAGTTGAACTCACAAATTCATAAACATCCTTGCCCGCACCACTAGCATCAGCATATCTACATAGGGATAACAATGAAGAATAATTAGGTTCTTATTAGAGGACAATCATCCCTTATTAGACACAATGCAGAATATATCCACTTGGAGTAAATTGCAGATGGCTGTAAAGATAATCAAGCTTACTGACCAAAATCCTAATCACTGAATACAAATAGCGATATATCTGATGCTAAGTTTATCTCCCACTTAGAATCCTCTGTCTGGCCTGTCATCAGGTGACGCCCATAGTTGGTGAGACCACTTGAATATCATAGATATCATCCATATACCATGGTAACCTTTTGTGTAAACTTGCAAGCAGTCATGCATTACAAAAATTTCTTGGAAAGAAATAAAGCTCAGACAATCTGTTAATAAGACATCAGATAAATGAATAATATACATCCGATTCTGACAATGGGGATGAAAACATTTATGCTTCATACATGTTTCAATGAACAATTTGCAAGAAAGAAATGAGATTCGAGAACATAATAAATAATCTACTGCCATGCATGTGCACCCAGCACAAAGATCATTGGTAACATATAAAGCAAAAGAGGCACATATTGGGATGATTGACCTTACGGAAGAGAATCATGAGCAACATAGTCAATCTTGTGTTTGTCGATAAATTCTGGTGTAAGAACCCAAGGAGCATCTGGAATAACTTCATCAACCCATCTGAATCAAAGAAACAGACATAAGCAAACCCAGTTGTGCTTCCTTTATTCCAGATAGTCAAAATCAAAAGAGAAAAAGAATAAAACATCACTATGAAAGGAAAAATATACATGGCACTACACTAAAGCCTAACTAATTTCCAGTTGCATGTGTTTGCACATGCACTACCTGATTGAAGATGATTTTCTCAACAACATTTCAAGGCGATTACTGACAGAGAGATCAGATGATCGTATAATCGGAGTATTCATTTTTTATGGCTGCTAACTATTAAGGGAGTTGAAAAAAGATGAATTTCTTTTTCCATAAAGGGATGAGATTCAAGACAAACAACAAATAAAATTTTATTCTAGAAAATTTGTTAGACTTGGAAAGAATATGTTGGAAAAGAGAAGGGAAAAACAAGATTAACAAAAATAAAGTCATAGATAAACCTGCAGTGACGAAGAGATTCATAGCGTTCAGCTTCGGTCATGACAGTCTTCCCTTTATACTTGTGGGTGATTTCATCATTGCAGCAACCCACCAGCAGATATGTGTTTGGGAACCTAATTTATGAGAAAGAAATGGAAAGGCAAAAGATCAGAGGATTTTGCATATAGCACAGCCTACAAGATGAGAAAAACAAAAAACATAGGACGAAACTGCAGCTCATTTCATAAGATGTGACATGGTGTTGTTATCTCACAAAATAAACCAATAAAACCATAAAATGGTTAATGAACCTTGTTATATTGAAAAAAGAGACTAAATGTAACGCCCCAGGCCTAACAGTAAGGTATTGTCCGCTTTGGGCCTCGGCCCGCACGGTTTTGCCCCTCTGGGTTCACGCGCATCCCGTCCTTCCCAAAAAGGCGCCTCACTGAGGTACCTAGCAGCCTCCACTTATAGCACAGGCTCCCCCCCTCATCCTAACCGATGTGGGATATCACATTCACCCCCCCTTGGGGCTCCAGCGTCCCCGCTGGACACCATCGGCTGGAGGTCGGGAGTCGGCTCTGATACCATTTGTAACGCCCCAGGCCTAACAGTAAGGTATTGTCCGCTTTGGGCCTCGGCCCGCACGGTTTTGCCCCTCTGGGTTCACGCGCATCCCGTCCTTCCCAAAAAGGCGCCTCACTGAGGTACCTGGCAGCCTCCACTTATAGCCCAAGCTCCCCCCCTCATCCTAACCGATGTGGGATATCACACTAAAAGACACAGAGGATCATGCCGACAACTGGAAATTTCATTATGAAATATTCCAGGGAACTACAAAAACTTCTTCCAGCGGAGTGAAAACTGGAAATTGGAATCAAAGTGAAAACTTCTTCCTGCAGCTACCTGATACATGCACAAAAACTTCTTCCTGCTGCAATTGTTCATTTTTCTAGTTAACAAGAATTTGCTACTGCAGAGAACATGGACTTTTGGTCTTTCTTCAAGCACTTGTACCCGTTTACAGAAAGAGAGTAATGGCATTTCCACGCAATCCCACAAGTAATATTTGGTGGTTTGGATGTTTGGATTCAGAATCCATCAAAAGGCTGATCGAGTTACTTCCAATAATGTAGCTCAGATGCATTTTTTAATAGTTTGTATTGCATTACGGGCTATTAGAATAAACATCCCTATCAGTTTCACCCCCGTTCAGAGCCTCATTGACTAGGAAAGATGTAATGGGTCTTAAGCATGACCGGAAGGATGCTGAGGCCTATAGAAAGCATTCTGAGCCCCTTTACCTTCATTCAATAAAAGCTTAAAGCTTCCGGTCGCTAACATACATGTCAGGAAAGTAGTCAAGAGAACGTGAACCAAGATCACTGTGGGATAAAAATATCCATGTGATATGCTTTCAATTCAATAATTCAGCATCTAGCTAAGGACCTCGAGATCAATTTGCGCCTTTCTTACACCTAAATGATGCAAGTTATGTAAGATCTTATCTACCGAATTCTGTTCTGTTGATATTCTCACATACGTTTGATGTTTCATGATCCTGCGATTGGGGATAACAAAAATAAATAGGTTCCACGAAAATTCTAACGATGACATCGAAAGCGAAGAGAACGACATCTTCAAATCATTTTCTTTTGCTTGATAAAAAAAAAAAGACAAATTTCTCGGAAAATAGTGATATCAGGAGATTAAATAATCATCAATTAATAAAACTAGTTGATAACAATATGGTAATAATCAAATTTCGAGCATCAATGCCTTCCCCGAGCCGTTAAAAAATTGGAACGCCGAGATTAGTAGAACAAATTGAAAAATAACTAAAAACACCCTACGAGAAAAATACAATCCTCGAACAGAACAAAAAGACATGAAAGAAACCAAGAATTATTTATTGATAAAACAAAAAAAATAAATCAACAGCCAACGAAAACGCCACGACTCTGCGATTTACAATCCTAATGCTTTGATTGGATTGATTCGTATTGACAGGGGGAAAAGATGAAATTTTTACAGCTTCTTAGCCTGTTCGAGAGATCGAGCGTGGCCGAAATGGAAGAGATCGTATATGCCGTCGGCGTAGACTCGGGCGGGCTTGGCCGGATCTAGACCTTCTTCCGTTGAATTGGAATTGCTGGTGTTGGAAGTATGCTCCTCTTGAGTAGCCATTCGCTCTCTCTCCGTTTCCAGGCTTGGCCTTCAACTTCAATTCCTCCCTGAGAGAAATCGTGTTCGTTTCTCGAAGAAAGCTCTCTTTTTCTCCTTTTTTCCCTCGTCAAAGCACCGTCGGATTTCAAGCCACGATTCATTCCGCCGTACTGTCGGCTTATAATCTGTTCCGGTACCGTCGCATGGTCCGGAGCACATGACAATTTTGTACGTGTATTTGCAAGATGGGCAGGATACTCATTCAATTTTCCATTCTCTACAGTTATACTATTTTTTAATTATTTTTTACATTTTCATACACAATTATCTTACTTTTTAAATCATAATCCATATCATCACATCATTTTCCTTGATTTCAAAAAATATTATTTTAAAAATTTTTCATCAAAGAATTGTATCATTTTTCAAATATACCCTTAGTCAAAGTAAGAGATGCCCTTGTAATTAGGGGTGTTAATGGATCGGGTTGGACGGGTTAGAGTATAATCTTAATTCTAACTCATTTAAAATATCTCAACCCTAATCCGTTTATTAATCTATTTAAAAAACTTCAACTCTAACTCGTTTACAACCCATTTAATAAATGGGTTGGTGTGTTGTTAACGGGTTGTATAGCAAATAACCTGAAAGCCTAAACTCTAGTAGATAATGATTTCACAGGAAGAGACGAAAGGGTGTTTTCGGTGTAGGGAAATGAAAATAGGGCAGTAACGGAAAAATGGAATTATGGCAGCAGTGGAAAAATGAAAATTAGATGACTTGAGGAAGACTTAGAGAAGAAAAATAACCAAGAGGTTTACATATATATATATACAACTTTAATGAGTTAAGCGAGTTAAATGGGTTAAACAAATTAAACGGGTTGAATTGGTTATATGGGTTAAGTGGATTACTAAACAGGTTGACGAGTTATAAAATCTCAACCCTAATTCATTTATTTAATTAAATGGTTAAACGGGTTGGCAGATCATAACCTATTTATTCAAAAATTTCAATCCAAATTCGTTTATAAACGGGTTGGACGAGCGAGTTGATGGGTTAACTATGACCATTAATACCTCTACTTGTAATATTGCATGGACTAAGCAGGTACGTGTACAAATGCCCCCCTTTAACATCCTCGTTATTAAAATAATTTTTAATTGTCAAAAAAATTTCTCACGTGTATATGGATTGAATTGAGTGCAATTGATACTTCATTGATGCTTTTTATATTTTGCTCGGGCCAGCGTATTTTACGTTGAGTTAGGTTATTCAGAAGTGGTTTTATATAACTTCTTCAAAATTTAAGATTCTAATGTTTGATGGAAAATTTAATCCATTCATAATATTTAACATCATTTGTTTAGTTATGAGATCAAGTTTCATTCAAATTCAATATATGTGTTGACCACAATGCTGAAAAAAGGTATACTTATGTGTAGATTAGGAAAAATGTTTAGATCCATTAACGGATATATTGGAATGTAGTAATATTTTATAAAATCATTTATCTGTGTAATAATGATTTCTTAGATGGTTTAAATGTTGAAAATACTACTTAAAATTGATATTTAGCATTAAATTATTTTATTATATTGATTTTACATGTCTCTAGATAGAACCCATATACAACGATATTAGATAAACGAAAGAATTTTTATAATAATATAAGTGATGCTAAACACAATAGATAGAGTGAATTTTTTATCAATCTCCTGATATTGAAAATAGAGAAGTTAAGTAGAAATGAAGTTTTATATAAGTATCCCCGATTCAGAAGTGATTTTATATAAATATTATCAGTTGATATGAAATTGACTAAATCCATTATATTAAACAAGATCAAACTTTATTTAAATCAAAATATGCGTCGTCATATTTGCTTCAAAATATATATATAGAATAATTTAATGAGCAAAAATCATTCTTTCTGGATTATCAACATAAGCTAAGGACCACAGCACAGCTTATATTATTGCTAAAAATATTTTATTATGTTTTCTTTTCAATGAATTATGTATGCTTATTATACAGTATTGTTAGGTTATTTACGGTCACAATATTTAAGTATTGCACTTCTCGTAACCTCGCGTTTCATGCTTGCATAAAATTTATCAAAAATTATTTTCATTTTGTTCACGAGAAAGTGTCAACTAAACTTACATCCTTTTCTTCTTATTTTGAACAAAGTGCTTATTTTTTCCAAGTACTTATCTTCTTAACAGCTCCAACATTTTATCATCCGAACTATTCATCTGAGACAACAGTGCTTGGCTCGAGGTATAAGACAATTGTAACTAATGGAAGAATCCGTAATTACACTTTGTTTTTTATAGACACCTCATAAATTATATGTCAATTATAAATACAAGGGCATCCCATGCCATTATTTTGGGGCTGATTCCATTACTCAATTACATTCTTCTTCTTCATCTTCAATGATAGTGAATTAATAAGGAAAAGAATTAATTAATTGCTGAAAATTTGAAACTTGATTTAAACAAATATATAAGACTTCTGCTTCTCTACATTTGAGAACCCACATACATCTTGTCTGGGCAGCACATGTACAGCTCTACAAGTTGAACTAGATGACTAGCACAATAGTCCATTTAATTAAAGAATTAATATCATATTAGTGGAACCGGCCGGACAGTTGGACTAGCTTGCAAATTACAGCCAGCTAGATGCATGTCGTTAAGTAAATTTATTATTATTATTTATTTTTTTTTGGAAAAAAAACTATTGGAATGGTTGAAGCCATTGATCTCCATCAATATATGAGATGTTGAGGAAGGAGGACGCTTGGGCGTCTGTGAGTTTCTGGAGATATGGCACTCTCATGCTTAAGTTGGCTCCAGCTCCAAAGCAGTTGTACTCTCCATAGAAGACGGTCCTGCATAATTGTAAGAAAATAACTAAGTAATATTTATTAATTAATCGTATACACGTATTCTTCATACTCCAGCTGAAGAAACAAGAAATAATTCTTGGAAACGATTTGAAATGTGTTGGTCATTGGAGCACTCGGGCTTTTTTGGGTGAGTGCAATCCTTCACAACTTTTTAAATTACTAAAAATGCTACTGATTTTTAAAAATTTCAAACAAAATCTTCAAAAATAGTAAAAAATGATACACATATTAAATACACTTATATTAATAATTTCATAAAACGTTTCAAAAAATATAAATGAGTAAAATGCATCAGGGTGCGTTCCAGGGTGCATTAAATTGGGTTCCCTTGTTGATTTAGTGATTAGCTTTTATCATCAATATTCTTGGTATTTATTGACAGAGATTGTGGCTAGGACATTGTAGGAACATGAACTTTTAATGGCACCAAATTTATCACTCTACGAAATTACATTGTGATGAATGGAGAAGAGTCCTTATATATTTGAAAATAAAAATTTATATTGAGATTTATAGTAATAGTACTGAAAATGCAAAAAGTAAAAATGTTTTTTAATAGAAACCTTTTTTTTGAGAATAAAAATATCTTATCTCATTCAAGCCCTTTGTATATCGTTAAATGTGCTTATCTTTCTTACAAAACTTTAGTGACAATTTTTTTAACATGGGTGTGTGTAAGGAACTCTAGTCCTCTGCACTCGGGCATATGCACCTATTTTTTATTTTTTTGAAATTTTTTTACACAACTGTTAATCTAAATGTATTTGACATGTGTATCAATTTTTACCTTTTTTTCGACTTTTAGATTTCTAAAAATCCAAAAAAATACTTTAAAATCTCAAAAATGGTAAAAATTAATACACATGTTAAATACATGTATATTAACAGTTGTGTAAAAAAAATTTCAAAAAAATAAAAAATAGGTGAAGTACACCCAAGTGCATTGCGCGGGTGCATAAGACTGAAACCCACGTGTAAGAGGGAAGCCCATTGTATGCACCTGGGTGCATTGAGCTTAATGCACCTAGGTATAATTTTAAATTACTAAAAATGTTATTAATTTTTAAAAATTCAAAAAAAAAATCTAAAAATCTTCAAAAATGTAAAAAATTGATAGAGTGTGTATATATATAGGAGGTCCAGGGTGCGAAGTTGATTAGAAACACTTGTCTCATTTACCCCTCTTCTTAAGTTATCCTCCATCAATTACTTAGTTATCTTAGGGTTGACATGGTCAAAATTTTCTAAAAAAAATAAATAAATTTCAAGTTGCCGCTGAAGGTATAACAAGGCAAAGATGACCTTTTGCAACATTTATCATATTATTATTGTTAAAAGCTAATTTTTAGTGAAAATAATTACTTGTATACCCAATATTGAGTTTGGAATGCTTACTGGTCACTTGCGGGATCATTCCAGTCATTCCACCCATCGGAAGCAATGACATCAGACATGAAGGTGTAAGCAAAGACTACACGTGAGAAGGGCCTCCAAGCCCGGCCCAGCCAAATCCGTCCACTTCCGCCAATGCTGCAATTTGCGAATACAAATCCAGTGTTCTCGTCCTTGGATGTTCGAGCATGTGCAGTAACAGCTCCGTTTATTACTTTCAATCTGGCTGCCACTGGGGCCGCCATTGAAAGCAGCTGACAGTTCTGGGTTGAAAAAAAAAAAAAAAGTACATGAAACTGCTTATTTATGGGGATGAATAGTTGGTCAACACACACACTTACATATACATATACATATATATATATATATAGACCATTGTTAGATTTCATTTCTCGGATTAGATTTATTTCTGAATTTTGTTGGTTATTAATTAATTACATATGATAATACGCCTAACGAGGCAGCCAAAATTTAAACTATAGGGTGTGTTTGTTTACAGCCATAATTTTTTGAATTAAAATTTTTTATTCTTCATAAGTAATATATTTTTAATTATTTTGTTCACATTTTTCTATAAAACTACTTTAGCTTTTTAATATTTCCTGTACAACTACCTATATAACTATCATATTTATTTTAATTTTATTTTCTTTACTCGTTATCATTACTTCTATTATCTCAAATCATTTTCTCTTATTTTACAATTTTTCACACCAATATATATACATTTTTTACAATTAGAACAAATCATGTGCCCAACTTTTTGCAGTTAAATTTTAATTTGGAAGCATTCGATATCAAACGCAGCTAAGTTTGCTATTAATTATAGCCGTAGTTTATTATTATTTGCATCGAAAAATATTTTTTTATTTGAATGGGGTTTATTGCCTCAACTCGGATTCAAAATCAAGACTTTATTCACGCATGGATATCAAACCACTTGGTTATGCCTTAGTAACTTTACAATAAACTTTTAGCAATTGCATTAAACATTACTTTTGGCTACATTTGATTAACAAATAACTACATTCAATTAAATGCAACTACTTGAAAGCAATTAATTATTTTTAAATTAAATAACCAGTTGTAGCCAAAATACATCTAATGCAGCCAAATGTACATTATATAAGGATTAAAAAATTAGCTATATAAAATGATATTTATTGTCAATAATAGCTTCGTAAGTAAAGAATTGTTCTGAATGTTAAGTATCAAATCAAACCATACTCATGGATTAAATTATGAGTAGATTATAGTATTTGTACCTCGTAGAGTGATCTAGCATCCCCAAAGATGAAATCAATGGAACCCTGGATGAAGCATTCCTTGAAGTAATGCCGGCCGCTATCATCATGAAGGGTGTCTTGGGCACCAAAGAATCCACATCCCCAGAAAGCAGCTTGATCTCCAGCTATCCTGATGGCCACAGCCTGTGCTCCAGCATCTCCAGGCTTTGGTATGGGAGCCACGTTCTGTGATATTCAACATTGGATTTGGTTCTTTTGTCAGAAAAAAAAAAAGAAGGAGATTAGTTGTGGATAATTAAGCTCACACAGACGGATCTTAATTCCTACCATAAAACTTATGTTCTTAGCAATGAAACTGTTTGCGAAAACCGAGACCGAACCACTGAAGAATGTACCATGGGATGAATTGGCTGTGTCATTCCAAACAATTGCTGTGGATTCCATTCCTAACCCTTGAAATGTAATATTGGGTTTTGTTCTTGGGATGTTCACCTTTTCACTGCAATTTCTCATAGTTAGTCACTATCAAGCAGAACTAATAATTATAATTCACTGACACATCAAAACAACCCCTGAAAAATTGCAAAGGAACAAAAGCGTCATTGGTCTGAATTAAGCGAATCAAATCCAACTACTTGATTACCACTTTTGTTAGCTAGCTACCTTCATGAAATGTTGGGTGTAATTGAATTATTGGCAAGCAAAAACATGTTGAAGCACTCACTAGTAAATGCCCCTGTTGATCCATATTACAGTCCTCTTTTGGCTGAACGTTGCTACAGCGTCGACGGCGGCTTGCACAGTGGTGAAATTGCAGCATCCGTTCAAATCAACGCAAAGGTTGGAATTGGTGCTGGTGTCTGGGGGTGGGAAATTTGTAGGGAAGTAATCACAAATGGATTCCGACCGCCTGCGCTTGTGGTGCTGGTGATGATGGTGTTGATTGGTGACATAAGTTTTGCATGTAGTCGTTGTTGAAATGATGGATGGAGGGGAACTCATGAAACTGCTGAAAGGGACATTTTTCAGACATTGGAGGAATTGTGAGTTGGGAAATGGCAGTTGGGTGGATAAAAGGATTGTCAAAATGGCTGATAGGATAGTGAGGAAAACTCTTTTGACATTAATCATGATGGATGTAGTGCAGGGAGAGAGAAGGGTGCAAACGTAGGAGAGAATTGGGGTGCTAGCATATTTGTGTGCTATTGGAAGAGATGAATTTGCACTTGAAGTAAAAGGCCAAATTGCATGCCTTGCAAATCACCTCTTCCTCAAAGGTGTGGAATACATTTGTCAACCTACCAACCTTACAATGGGCTTTGCTTGGAGTAGGAGAGGCCCAAAATTTTCACTAATCACAGCAATTCCTAACCTCCAAAGTTTTGATTTCTTAGTTGAATTTCAACAGCTGGTCCGAATTCATGCGTGCATGGAAGCCACTGTATGTTTAGGGGAATGATTCAATACGTCCGATTGCAACGAAGCACTCATGCAACCTTTTTTATTTTAGAATTTGTTTTCAAACATAAACCAATTATTATATTTATTCATATGCATTCATGTGCGATTCCAAAGATCACATATAATGAAAACTTTTATCTACTATATATAAACTGTACATTAATATACTTACACTCAAAGATGCTAATTTTTCATAAATATAACTTTCCAATATACGTAATTTTCAGTAATATGATTAACAATGGTGTTAAATAAAGTAAATAGCTTAAACTAAAAAAAATTAGAAATTAAAATAACAAGGTTTCATGGCAACTTCCATACAAGCCAGTTGAATTGAATCATCGTTCATACAGATATAGGACTCCACTTCTATATAACTAAGTTACATCTAAGTGATCTCGTGTAACCCTTTTAATTTTTAGGATTTTAATTATTGATTCAAAATTTAATCCATTTATTTTATTTTATATTACTTATTTAACAAGGAGATCAAGTTTCATGCAAATTAAGTATGTGCATGAGCCACATTTGTTAAGAAAAATATACAATCGTGTATAAATTATGAAAAATGCTTAGATCCATTCAAACATGTATTAGAATGTAATGAATATTTTATTTATACAGTAATAATATTTTAGATGCTTTAGATGTTAAGACTGGTTGCATTCCTCTTTCCCTTGCTTTAAATTCAGCAGCTTTTGGGTTCTGCAAGATGTATTATTGTGATGCTGACCATATAAATTTGCATTTGTGGCTAAAAAGGAGCATTCAGAGTCTCCAAAAGCAAACAAATAAGCCATACAGCAAAATTTTCATTTGTCATCATCTACTTGTAAAGGCACTCTCATGATCATAAATACTAATATATATATATATATATATATATATATATATATATATATATATATATATATATATATATTGGTGCTAATGGCACAATATTCTGCCAACCATTGGTGAAGTGTCCTTGTCAAGGGAGAAGACACAGTAATCCGTTTTTGGATACATGAAACGTTTGCGTTTTGCATGTAACTCGGCTTAAGCTGCTCCAAACTCGCCGTGAACTAAAAGTTGCGTCGTTTTTCTACTCACCAAGAGGTGCAAAACACGCAAGCACTCAGATCCTCTCAAACAGTCCTCCGGAAGTTCTCCGTCTGAAAATTACTATACTATATGGTAAAAAAGAGAGATTTTTTTAGGGTTGTGGCGCCCGTGCATGGCCTCATTTGGTTGGCCAATTTTCTCATTATTTTTTTTTTTTTTTTCCGTAGTCAAATTCTTCTGGAGCTTTGACTCATTCATGCGCCCTCATGTACGGGTAGAAAACGCATGGTTTTCTTTAGAATGCAAATGAATTTCAATACACAACTTGTATTGAAAATCTCATCGTTTCGATTAGATATGAATTACAGATTCAGGCTTCAGGTCAAAATAACTACAATGATCTGTTGCCTCAGCATCTCCATTTAGCTTGATAACCGATGTCACGTGGAGTGATGAAAATGCAGCGGTATCCTTATAGAATTTATGGGATGGTGGCATAGAGTAGAAGACTTGTTGAACTTATATATTACATCATCCATTATTATAAAATACTATTGCAGACATCATCATATAAATTCATGCATCATTTTTACTATAAATTAAGGACATGTATGGCTAGATAGAGAACTTCTTAAACCCGAACTTTTCACTTTCTACAACTAACATATTTTTTTAATTATTTATTCATATATTTCTATACAACTATTATACTTTTTAATTATTTCTACACAACTACTCATACGATTAATCGTTAAATTTTAAATTTATTCTCTTTACTCTTCATTGTTACTCCTATTATATCATATTATTTTCTCATATTTCAAAAACTTTTTATTTAAATTTTTTGTATCACTTTTCAAACACACATAGGAAAATTTCCATCATTGCATTCATCCTAAAAGGTCATCATATAGCACCTCACCAACCAAAGTCCCAAATCGACGATTGTCATGATGAAAATTCAGCAGCATGTTCTCAAAATCTGCAATGATTTGGGAAACAAAGGACCATTTATAATGCCAACATACCTATGACAACCATAAATATCTACGATTAACGTATTACTTAAACACATGACAACAAAATAACTAATTATATCATTCCTATCATCATCTTTGTTGTACTCACATCATAGAAGGAAGGCTATTAACTCCTTGAAAGTTAAATACATTAATATACTACAAATACAATAATAAAGCCTCTATAGACTATATATCACTGAATTATTCTTGCATATAAATACACTTCATTACTTGTCACATAATACATATACATTCTTGAACATAAATAATTAAATTAAATCAAATTTTATACCTACCTTAGACCACCTTATCTTGTAATGACATAACTTAAGTTGCAACTAGATAACTACAAGCATTTTTTCTACTAAAACATCTAGCCATAACCTTTAACCAGGCTTCAAACTAGCCATAAACTAACACTAGCATGTAATTATTGGCTTCTCTCAAAAAAAATAATAAATAAATCTACAATCTAGTTGCTTTCTACAAAAACATGGTCATACTCTGGCCATCAAAACCTCATCCCGCCTGCTAACTAGAAACATCCCAACTCCACCAGAGTTGTGTATCATATCGATTAACAAGTGCCTCATCCTTAGCCAATAGATTCAAGTGCAATCTACATGTTCCTAGGCCCATCTTAGGAAATGCAACTTGACCAACGCATAAATACACAACTGAACTCTATCCAACCCTATGACAAATGTCAATGACATATATAATCTAAGCAAGCAGTGCATCCGTGCTTTTCTGACCTTCTTGTGTTAGTTCTAGTCTAATGATCCTTGAGGCCTTATCCCTCTTCTCCCAAGCCCATAAGCTATTGTGAGTTGTCACCCCAAACTAGTGCCCATATGACACAATCTAGCACTTAGCTCAAACAGTCACACATGCCCTCATGGATCATGTGGCTCAAATTTGGGTTTCTCCCAACTCATTTATAGGCATGCGGGACAATCGATCTTCATGCATGATAATAGTATAGATAAATCCATCACTGGAAATAAAAAAATCTACAACAAGAGTACGCATAAATCATGTTATGAAACATGTTATGATTATCCTACATCTATCAACATCATGCATGAGCTCCTGGCTCAAACAATGACATTCACGCCAAGATAAGTGTCTATAATTTGGAGCTTCCACTAATCATGACCTCATAATTGTGTACCCAACAAAATACTTTATCATGCAACTCTCATAACAGTCAATGCCCCACATGTATGTCAACAAGTGCAACTATGTAAGTGGAGGCAACTCCATAAATCAATCCCATCAATGAGTCTCACGGTAAGCATTGTATAAGGTTTCATCTCTAAAACCCTGACAATATAAGAATTCATAATTCTAGACTCCACTCCCCAGTCTCTTAATTATTCATAACTATCCAATAGCAACATGTGTCCATTTTATGATTTTTCAACTTATAAGTCACTTTATCCTGGATAGGAATCACCCTTTTTATGTCAACACATTGCTTGGGATCACCACCAAGCACTAAAATCAATAACCATATTATGTATTATATTTCAAAATAACGTATTAATCACTCTCATGGTTTTACAACTTTATTTAATATAAAATTAACTTATGAAATTTCACTCAAGCATTCTCATAAACATAGGTTATGCATTATGCATGTGTTTGTTTACATCAAAAAAATTTTCAAACTAAAACTTTCCAATCTCTATAATTATTTTATTTTTTAATTATTTATTCATATATCCCTATATAACTACTCTACTTTTCAATCATTTCTACACAACTATCTATATAACTAATCTACTTATTTTAACTTTATTCTTTTTACTTTTCATCAATACCTATATTATATCACATCATTTTTGCACATATGAAAAACTATTCATCCAATTAATATGAGCTTGAATATAATATCGAATGTAAAATTATATAATACCAAACAATAAAAAAACTATTTATCTAAAAGTTTTATTATTTCTCAAACACACCCTATATAGAAAACTAAAAAAACCCAATATCATAGCATTCAAAATCATTCTCACATACTACAAAATGATGGAAAATCATTCTCATGTCATTACATTCATGAGATTTCATCAAAATCTTCAATTTTCACAAAAAACTCAAATCTTTACATAACCCCATCATCACGAACTACCCCAAACCTTTCAAGAAAACCACAATGTCCATATGCATGAGATTAAATAAATATTTAAGAGCAAAATCTATAAGAAAATCAAGAGAAGAAGCATCCTACTTACTTCAATCAAAGATTACTTAAAATTCTTTTAAATCTTCAAGCCAACTTCTATCTCTCCAAGCTTATTGGATATCAAATAATTAAAATTAATGAATTACAAGGGGTTTCTAAGAGAGTTTTGGTGGAAAAATCTATATGGGACCAAATGAAGGAGAAAGGAAAAAAAGTGGGCATGAATATAATGGGGTTTTTTGTCACCATTTTGAGTTTCTATATAATCAGAGTGTGAAATCAATCTCATTTTAGATTTCACTTGCTATCAGGACTTAAAATTAAAGTTGAGATCAATCTCATATTAGATCTCACAAAATCGAAGTTGAGATTGATCTCATATTAAATTGCACTTTCCGTAACTTAACTTAGTCATTTATTATCAATCCATGTCACATAGAAATCATCTCTACACCATTCCAAGTATTCTCACACTTCTTATAACCTTCCCACATCATATCCAAATAATTCATTCAATCAAATCATTGCTCAAATAAAATTTGGCTTTTTAACTCAACTATACGTATAAAATGGACATAGCTAAATTGTTATCCATCAACTCGAATGCTTCATCAACCACCTCTTGCATGTTATATATAGATCTAGCATCTCATCAATGCAAGAACTGATCAAGTTGTATGTCATTTCGAAAATTTTATCTATTAAGCTCATTTGAAATAGAAACAATTAGTCGTAAATAGCTTAATTATTGAATTATCATTTCAAATTTCAATTAAAAGCTCCACGAACATATTTAAATTATGACGAGGATCACTCCTATGCAATTTGCAAGTTCCCTTTATGATTCTCGGATATTTTCATTATTTCAGTTTTTTGGGCTAAACATCTCAACTAGTTCATTCTTAACAATTTATCAAATCTACCATTCAAATTCAGTCAATGCCATTTAAACACATTCTAAATACATCTCGAATCAAATCAACTGTGAATTAATCTCATTTCTAGTTCAAAATCAATATATGTGAGTCAAGTCTATTCTCAAATGACCCCATCTCCTCTCCAGTTGGTGTTGTGGTTGACAAGATCAAGTCTATTCTCTCACATTCCATCCATGTCACAGCTCATCATGTTCTTAGGCAAGGAAATGCCGCAGCACGTGCTTTAGCTGACTCCCTTTCTGTTTCTTCTGTGGATCAACAGGTTTGGTGGGGCATCCCCCCTCAAGTCATTCGGGAAAAAATCTGTATAGACAATTTTTTGGAAATGAATCTCGGATCTTCCTATCCCTCCTCCCTAGATGAGTTCTAGGGTAGTGAGATAGGTTGTTTCCTTTCATCAAATATATATGGGAAATGATCCAGTGCATGCGACTGCACCGTGCAGTCCATGCACTGTGGGCCCCACCTGATCATTTCCCATAAATCCACCCCACCTGTTATATTTTTAATTGTTCACTTTATTACCATACTAATTTTCATCCAAATCCAACATGTGTGTAGTCTCCATCTTAAAATGGTGAAAAATCAACGTAATAAAATAGTTTAATGTAAATATCAAGTTTAAAGTGGTTTTTTCAACATCTAAACCGTCTAAAGTATGATTTATATATGGATAAATGAGTGTATAAAGTTTCATTACAATCTAATATGTTTGGGGTCCATTTTACAGCGGACTGCACAGGATCGGTTCCCTATATATATATATGTGAGTCAAATCTCAAAGGCTCATAATTTAATCAATCCAACAGCTCTCGTATATCTAAAATAATCTAAGAAATAAGTAAGGATCTATCTTAAGCTTCCATGAAACTTTTCACCAAAATCCGTCCCTCCAGTTCTCACCAACCGAAATTTTCATTTGTGCTTCAACTCATTCAATTTCTTTCATATCTATCTTTTGGTTTTAAATTTCTACCATTCCCTAGTCCCTCAAGCCACATCACAGGTTTCACCAAACATTTCCTTCATTGTCAATTTATTACATCATCATTAATACTAAGGTCCAATTTAAAGGAGTGTGTTGAAATATCGTAAACTGGAGTTGGTGGCTTTTTGGGTTAAGTGCACATGGATACACATAGCTAAGAGTGCATTAGGCATACGTATATATGTTGCGCTATTTATGTAACTGCTAACAATAACAATAGCATAGGAATTACATATTTTCTTCTTTATGTGGTTTTTCCTAAGTTATAAAGGGGTCAAGAAGAGTCAAGTTGTTAAAAATCTCAAACTTACCTCAATAAAATAAATTTTATATCATCTCTATCCTCTTTTCCTCTTCTAGTTCAACACAATCTATGTAGACAGTTTTATATAAACCCCTTTAAAAATTAAAACCCCCAACCCTGGTTAGTCTGTTTTTAGGCTAGAGTTGACCCAAGTTCGATCTGGTTCATTTTACAAGTGGATCGACTAGCTTTATTATTTTTGACAACGTTCATTTCAACCTGCATGCATGCACATGGTAGACAAGAGGAAGTAGCCAAGGACTGCGACAGGCACAGCCAAGCCCGACTTCCACAGATCGATCATGTCTCTGTATCTGGTTATTTGATTTTCTAGCCGATTAATGAGGAATTGCACTAAATTAAGACGAAGTTCTTCCTTCCTTTCCTGTCCGCGTCTCTGGTCATCACTTGACTCATATATATAAATATATACTCGCCCAATCTATGGAATATTGAAAAGCATTTTCAATCCAAAAATGGTCAATATATATAGTGGACTTGACTGTTGGTGGAAGTGGCTAATATTGATGACATTTTCCGTGGCCCCCATAACATCCTTAGATTCATCCCCTCTTCCCACTCTCTCCGTATGGAAAATGAAGCATGCTTGAAAACTACTCGATAAAAAAGGGAGATACCTTTTTGTACGTGGGTCGGTTTCTTATACGGTTTTGTTGGTATTGTAAATCGCCCATGATTAAAAAATATTATTTATTTATTATTTTCGTGCATATGTGGGTCTCATCATTCTGTGAAATTTTGCAATTTTCGAATTTTTTTGCTATTTTATTTTATTTTTTGAAAATTAAATATTTTTATTTGAAAATTTTAAATAAAATATGGATTAAAGTTAAGATTGGAGATGTTAACAGATCAGATTGGATGGGTTAGATAATTCTAACACATTTAAAATATCTCAACCATAACCTGTTTATTAACTCATTTAAAAAATCTAAGTCCTAATCCATTTACAACTCGTTTAATAAACAAATTTGCGGACTGTTGACGGACTATATAGCAAACAACTTGAAAGCTTAAACTCTAGCAGATGATGATCTCGTAGGAGAGGCGAAGGGGTATTTTCGGCACATGGAAAATGAAAATAACGTAATAACGGATAAATGGAATTAAGGAAGTAGTAGAAAAATGAAAATTAAATATTGAGATAAAGATTTAGCAAGGAAAATTAATCAAAAAATTTACATTTATATATATAATTAATGGATTAAATGAGTTAAATAAGTTAAACGAGTTACTAAATGGATTGACGGGTTATAAAATCTCAACCTTAATTCTTTTATTTAATTAAATGGTTGAATGGATTGACGGATCATAACCTATTTATTCAAAAATCTCAACTCAAATATACTCATAAACAGGTTAGACGAGCGGGTTGACCATGATCATTAACAACTTTAATTAAGATCCACATGTGTAGACACAATATGTAAGCACGATGTTATACAAGATGAGTTTGAAGCTTAGAAATTTGAAAAATAGTTGTCCCTCTAATATCTAGAAGTTAAGTTGTAATGTTGTTATAATGTTGTTAAATCTTTTTATATGAAATTATTTAACAATATTTTTATCTAAACCTTAAATGGATTATAGCTAGTATGTTTTCATTAGATTTTTTAAGTCATTTGATTTGATTTTTATCAGAAATTTATTTTGAACTTTAACTGGATTATCAAGATATTTTATTTAGGGGATTAGACGGGCATTTTGATCATTTTATTGTAATTTAATCATGTTAGGACTCCGCAGAAGGGATCATGATTGCGAATTTCTAAAACTTGTGGTTGCCTATTGCAAAATGAAAAAGAAGGTTAAGGGCTAAAAGGTGCAACTTAACCTTAACCTTTGACTTAGGGTCCTATTTGCAACTCTTTGGATTTTTACATATAGGTTATACTTTGCGAAAATTTGCACTTTTGTCTATTTATCTAATAATGAAAACAAGGAAAAAGAAGGGCGGAAAAAGAGAAAAAAGAATAATATATAATGTAATAGAGGTAATGACTAACAGTAAATTGAATAAAAGCAAAAAGATAAATTTTGATATGAAAATATATGAAATGAGAATATGATTGTTAATGAGAAAAAGTAGAATAATCTTAGATCATATCATAAAGGGCTAAAAAAGGTGAAATTTTTTTTTTCCGCACTTCCTTCCCATTACCAAAGGGACCATAAGTTTCATATTTGTAGCAAATATTTTAAGTTTCAGAAATTTATTAACGTACCTTGCAGATAAGTGAAACCATGATGTTATTAATAATTTATGACATAAAAAATAACTAAAATAGCCTTTAAATGATCCGAATCCAACCTTAAACGAATAGCATTAATTAGTTGTCTGTTCGGATTTTCTGAACACCTTCTATTGGATTTTGTATAAGAAAAGAATATTATAAACTTTAAATGGACATATAATTCAAGATATTTATTTAGGGCATTTTAATATTTTACGTCGTCAATTACTGTCGTAGGGCTTCACTTGGCCAAGGGAACCGCATCTGCCTGTTTATGAAAGCTACCTACTCCCTGAGTATAGCATTGAGGAGGAAAAATGGGAGAAATTTTTAAGAGAAAGATTTTTTTTAAATTACAGTAATATGACAAAGGTAATGATTCAGAGTAAATAGTATAAAGTTGAAATATATATATATATATAATAATTGTATGGAAAGGCATGAAAAATAATTAAAAAATAAAATAGTTCATAGGTAGTTAATATGTTAAATAATATAAAAATGGTGTAAAACGTGAAAAAAATTACTTTTCTTGAATGTCAAATGACACTCAAAACTGAAACATAAAGTTAAAGTGCAAATTTTGGAAAACTTAAAGGGATCTATATTCAAAATTCTCGCGTTGCTTGCCGAAATTTCAACCTAGGAAACCTTTCAAATGCAAAAAAGTGAAAGGGAATATGCACAGGTTATCTTTATGGCATCTTAACGCAGTGAAGACTGGTGCATGCAGCTCGGGTTTCATCTATTTTTTAATATTTGTTTTTAAAATTTTTTTATATAATTGTTAATCTAAGTATATTTAACATTTATATTAATTTTTATTATTTTTAGAAACTTTTAGATATTTATTTTTTATTTTTTAAAATCAGTGGTATTGTCGTAATTCATAAATTACGAAAATGCCACTGATTTTAAAAAATAAAAACAAATATTTAAAAGTTTCAAAAAATGGTAAAAATTTATATACATGTTAAATACATATATATTAACAATTTTATAAAAATAATTTTAAAAAATATTAAAAAAATAAGTTTTTGCACCCAAGTGTACAAAAGCTAAGTGCACCTAAGTGCACCGTAACATGACCATGACTAATCTTAACGCCTACGGAATTCATGTAATGATGGACTATGCATGTATGTATGAGACTTAAGTATCTTGCGCATTTTTTTGGTTTTTACTTTTTCGTGACCTAGCGTGTATCTCTTTCACAAGTAATCTTGTGTAATTTTTTTTATTTTTAAAATGTTGACAATTGACAAAATCCATTCGATTCATTCTATTTAGCATCATTCATTGTGTAGAAAACTAAGCTTCATCTAAATCAAATAATGCATAAGCTATATTTACTCAAGATGGATATATATATATATATGTAAACAGGAAAATACTTAGATCCATTCACGTGTGAAATACTCCTTAAAACTTATTTTGAAGTATTAAAATTTTTTATTATGTTAATTTTACACATTTATAGATATGACATGTATACAGTGATACTAAATAAATGATAGGATTTCCATGACAATATAAATAATTTTAAATACAAAAGTTAGAGTGGAGTTTTCTTTAACTATCAAGATATTAAAAATAATGATGCTTCGTAAAAGCAAAATCCTTCATATGTTAAAATTTGTTAATTTTTAACTTTATATATTTTTATAATTTTAAAAATCAATAGTTTTAATTTTTGACCTCCATTTATGAGATTAAAATTTATTAATTTTTGAAATTATAAAAAATATATTCAAAAATGATAAATATGGTCAGATCAAGCCCAAAGCTCCATTGAACAAATTCTGTATAATGACATTTCATAATGCCCAATATAGTCTTTTGGTTTTGGTTACTTCCTCTTCTATAAAAATGTGAAAGGGAAGGATCCACGAGGTTTCATCCTAATTTGATATGGATGAGTAATCTCGTTAGCTCAAGCTAAACAAGTGTCTCATTTAGCCTACCTCAAAAAACTTATTTGTAACATTTTTTTTACTTTTTCCTTCATACACTTGTTTATCTAAGTATATTTAACATAAAAATCAAGTTTTATTATTTTAGGATATGTATATATTTTTTTGAGATTTTTAAACATCTATGTGTGTATATATATTTAAAATACCCTTATATTTAAAAATCTAAAAAAAATAATATACATAGCCGAAAATGGTAAAACTTGATTATATGTTAAATATACTAATATAAACAAATGTATAAAGAATAAAATAAAAAAAGTTGTTATAAAAGAGTTTTTGAGGTGGGCTAAGTGAGACATTTATTAAAACCAAGCTAACATGATCATTTCTTTTTTATATGCACCCCTAAAAAAAAGGTAAATTTTGTATATGTAAAGATTATTTATGGGCTCTTCGGAAAAATAAAAACAAAATTGTAAAAATTAGAGAAAAAAAATTCAAAACACCTATATATTATGTATTGAAACTCACGTCTATATGTATATGTGCACGAAATAGGTAAGGACAAAATTTCAGGGGCATGTATGAAAATTATCCCAACTCCAGAATATGACGTTTGGGTAAAGGTGGGTCACTTAGACGCACTTGGATGATCCTATGCCGCAAACATCACTCCAAATTAAAACACCCATCGAAAATACCAATACAACCTAATTAATTAATTAATCGGCTTGTACATCAGACAAAATATTGGACACGTTGACCATTGATCAAAGAAATACATAAGCATACTGAGCCCAAATAAGACCATGGGATATAATCATATCTATGGAATTGTGAATTCCCCATCTAAGATATAAAACCCATTACAGAAATTAAACAAAACTAGCTACAGGATGGGAAAAAAACCAAGATGAGAGGAAAAAAGTATGGTATATCCTTGGGAATGGATATATTTACAAGGGTCAAATCTCCCCCACTTGAAAACTGGGTACTGTGATGCCATCCATCCACACGCAGCCAAAAATCCCACCGCCCGCCATCGAGGAAAATAATATGGGATTCTGTTGATGGTGGGACACATCCACCTATATGATGTTATGGACGGATCTGATGGCCTACACGTGTAGGAAATTGGGCATTCGAGAGGAAACGGTGAGTCAGTTTGTAGGTGGTGGTAGTCACATTAGGTAGCCGCTAGTGTCGCTTTCGGTGGAGGGCTGCTGCTGCTGCTGCTGCGCCCGCCTCGGCGCCAGCTGAGCCGCGAAGCTCTCCAGAAACCCCTGAGAAGCATCCGCCTCCGCCCTTGCGCCGCCGAACCCACCTCGAAGATACGCATCCCCGCCGGGCTGTACAACCGAATACATGCCCTCTTCTCCTCCTCTCGCCACCGCCGCAGCCTCCTGTTGCTGCTGTGGGTGGTGATAAGCATACTGATGGTGCTGCAGGTGGTAGTAAGGCCGAACCGCCATTCCCTGCCGGCGATCTGGGCCGCCCAACTCGAAATTAAGGGTCGGACCACTGCCGCCCACGGTGGGCGCGAAGGGCCCGGCCGGGGCGCCGGTGAACTGCTGCACCATGGCTCGGAAGTTGGTCGTGTCAGTGTTGAGCAGCGTGGTGGGCGCCCTTCGGGAAGCCCTGGACCGCCTGCGGGCCGGCCTGCCGGCCCCCCTTCCTTCGTTGCTCGGGCCGACGTTCCTCGAGGCGGCGGCGGTGGTGATGACAGTGGCGTCGGCGGCTACTGGTGCGCCGCCGAACAGCTGCGGCGCGTTGGGGTGCGCTGCCTGCCGGCCACCAGAGGCCTGAGGCTGGTAGAAGTGCAGCCAGTCGCCGGAGCTGGAGCCTGACTCGGTCATGGCCTTTGGCTGATGGCTGCTACTTTATCAGAGGGGGTTCCAGTCACCCTTGAACCGCGGATTTATATGGCGTAGGGCGCTGATAGCAGCTGGTCAAAGTTTGACCTCGTGGGAGCTTTTTCCGCTAATTAAGCATGATAGATTTCTTGTATGGGTTTACACATGTTGTTATGGGGCGCATCTTTAAATATGTAGTCACATGATTTTTTTTTTCATGATCTAAACTGTTAAAAATATTTTAAACGTTATTTCGCTATGACCCAAGAAATTTTGGCCCAACTAAAATACGCCTATGTGCTACGCTAGTTTTTATAGTAGATTTATATTCTTCAACGATGAAATCATTTTGGGGACCCGCTTATTATATTTAGTCAAATATATCCTATAATTAATTAAAATTTTCTATCAAAATAGGTGGTGGATTAGAAAACAATTTTTTCAATTGATATTCCACAACGGGCCATATCATGGTAAAATACTCAGATTTCTTGTCTTTTTTATTAGATAGGGTTATTTATGCATTTTATTCATTTGATTTATATGAATGATATTTAAAATCCGATAGACGGTTTTGATGGTTAAAAAGCATTATGTTGGTCAGTATTTGGATTCTTGGAAGGGTTAGCTGGGGGCTTCGTGAGCCAAGGTCTCAAACATCTGATGGCACGTGAACGTTTGGCAGGCAATTTCTTGGCGCGTGAGGAAATGTTTGCGTGGAGCTGTCAGCAGCATACTACTCAACACCTTCTCTCCATAAAGAAATATAAAAAATAATGTAACATGATCGGATCCTTCCGTTCTATTTTAATCATCATGGATAAAATTAAACATATAATATTTATATTTTAAATATAATTTTAATAAATTATAAGAATCTATTATTACATCCATTTAAAGACGACGATGGAGTTGTAATTCAATGTACAATATTTTCATGTAATCATTTTGTATGTTTTATGTAAAAATAGATTAGCTATAGCTACATTGATGGTTAGGATTTTCCAGATATTCTAGGCATTGGAGGTTTAAGAAGCAAGGAATTGGAGTGGAGGTGCATGTAGAAGAGTACTCTCCCTTCTGGAAGGGGTGCAGGTGATGGGGGTCTACGGTTCCTCGAAGCAGCGGCATTTCATGGGATTGGCCGACTAGAGTTAGGTAAGAGTCAGGGTCATACATGTTTTTGGCTTGGGTCCGCAAGAGCTAATGATGGTTTTTATTCGGCCTAATGCAAACATTTTAGTGGTTTGGCCCCAATATTTTTGAACCTATCAAACATGAGGAAGTTGGATTGTGTTGAATTGGGTTCCCATAAGTTCAGAAATCAGATAAATCAAGCAGTTTGAACAATTGGTTTTGGAGGGTTTATTAGTAATTAATTACATCGATTTAATGAAATCGACGCAAGGACAATCGCACTTAAAATGATTGTTCTTTTTTTTTATATATAAATAAAAACTATTCCTAGGGTGTCTTTAAATGAGTGCAATAGAAGTAAAATGATTTCATTACTTACGATTGGTTTCATCGGATTAAAACAAAACACGAATTATGTTTTCCACTATACTTTTAATCTTTATTTTAAAAATCATATTATTTGAAAATTACCTTTTTTAAAGTAATATTCTGACTGCTAAAGTCGTTTAGCACTTAAAAAATATGCAATAAGTTTAGTCAATATAATTTTAAGTATTTTAGCACTAAATAGTATTGCTTAGGATATATGGAGTATATTTTATTCCGAGAGCACTTCTATGAAACTCCCTCTCTATGTAACTCTCCTTCATTTTTAACATCTAGATGGTTGATATAAAATCTATTTCATCTATAATATTTAGTATCACTTATACTATCATGGAAATCTTTTCATCTCTCTAGTATCACTATATACGGGGTCCATTTACAAACATGTAAAATTAACATAATAAAATGATTTAATATTAAATATTAATTTTAAGTAGTATTTTCAACATCTAAATTATCTAAAATATAATAAATATGTTGATAAATGATTTTATAAGGTATTTACATTTTAATATACATGTAAATGAATCTAAGCATTTTTCCTAATTTATATATGAATATACCTATTTTTGAGCAAATATGACTTATGCACATATCAGATTTTGATGGAATTTGGTCTCCTAACTAAGCAAATAATGTTAAATAAAATGAATGGATTGTATTTTCTATTAAACGTCAAAATCTCAAAAATAGATGGGGTCACATGTATATCCGATTATATAAAAGCGCGTCTGATTTCAGTTAATCATCAGAAAATGAAACATTGGAAGGTAACCTGGACTGAACCATTGCTGATAAGAGACACTGAAGCCGTAGATGCGTGATAAAATTAGCAGAATCTGCTTTTTTTGTCAGAGAAAGTTGAAATAAAAATATATCCGACTGTTAGAGATAAAAAATATCACTTCAATATTAAAAGGTCTAAAACGGCTGCTACTTTCTATTCTACTCGATCCTACAAAAAATTATTAAAATCTCACTTGTTATACTCAACTTCACTTGAATACAGATATTATTTTTTAAAAAAATTACAATTATAGTTTAAACAAGCCATAACAAATTAACAATAAAATCGTTTGCAAAAACGTATACAAATTCATTACAAATGATTACTGCAAGAAAATTTCTTATATCCAATCACATGTTGCAGTCAAAAATATAAATTTGAATGCGAATAATAGTAAAAATAATTAACTTAAAATCATTTTCAACCAACTCATAATGGTTTTTATTAGGGGTGTAACTCAGCTCTTGAAATTTGAGTCCACCTCAATCCTAACTTTAAATTTATTTTTAAAAACAAAAATTTTAAATATACATACAACCCTGACCCTTAATTTCGAATACACCTTTTATCAAAAAAAAAAATCAAATATTTCCACTAAATATGAAATCTTGCATATATACTCACTTAGAATGCTTCAAATATCAAATACACCCCAAACTAACACTTTCTGATAGAAAACCGTCAATGTGGAGATAAAATGATGGATATATCCTAAACTTAGTACTTGGTTTGAAGCCCCTTGGATACTAATGTGCAACAACAGATCTCTTAATCAATTTTCCTTATATCCATGAATAGAAAATGGTTTCTTCTATTAGAGATTCCAAAAGGGCTTTAAACTAAGCTTAAGTCTCGGGTATATTTGTCATTGCCTCTAAACAATGACGGTTTTCTAATGGACAGTAATGGTTTGGGGTGTATTTGATATTGGGTCATTCTTAGTGAGTATATATGAAAGAGTTCATACTTTGTGAATATATTTGAAATTAAGGGCAAAGTTTGTGGGTATATTTGAAATTAACCCTTAAAACTTCGAACTAACCCTATTTGTAAACCTAACTCCTAACCCTATTTATGAAATTTGGGCTTAGATTGAGTTTCAGCTTGACATTATATCAACAACATCTATTTGTTATTCATCATATACTTATTCAACTTCAAATTTATCACTAAAGAAAAAGTTTAAGATGATAAATTTTCTATCTTAAAGCAAAAAAGCAAAAGAATGCTTAAGAATTAAAAGAAGTTTGTCCAATTCAAGTGTTGTGCACAGTGCTTGAGGAGCATGATTTAACGAAGGTAGTAATAAGTTTAGACTAATGATTATTATAAATAAATAAATATTATAATCTTGTAAGATTAGCCCTAGGTTGTTATCTTTTAATATTAAATAATATAATATTATGCTAATATAAATGGTGGATAAATAACATTTTGCTTCCCTTGATGATATAATAAAGTACTTTATTTTTTATGAAGATTTAAGATAAGTGTGCAAATTTGAGGTATTTGCTTTTATTGAATATTAATATAAAATAATATTTCTTGGGTGAGTATGAACGTCCAAGTACTATCCACTTTCATTATTAATATATAAATATATAATAGTTTATATTTTGAAAGAGTGTAATACTTACATATATTATATTATATATTGAAGAAGACATTAGAGGGGTGATTTATAAATATAAAAATATAAAAAATACATATTGGATTAGGGTTTCCATCAACCTGAGAACAAACCAATTTTAATTAAGTTGGAGTTAAAAAATAGCAAATTTTAACACTGCTTGAAATTAAGTTTGGCGGCCGAGTTGGGGTTGAACCTAGACTGATGGTCACTATATATTTTAACTGCGTATAGCATTTTATGCAACAACTTTTTAATTAATAAATAGATATATTTTTATATACAATGACCCATTTATAGCCCAGGATGCAACCAGTTAGTTTGCCGTGTGGGCAAATGACATAACATGCAGTAAAGTTCAGGTTGTATTCATTTTATTTTAACTAAATTAATGGTTCCAAGAGCGTAGGTTGTATTATAAATTTATAATGACGTGGTGGGTCAAAAACAAAAGGGCAGCAGTACTTGCAGGTGGCGTGCGTTGAACCACGGGAACAATATTTTGTGAAATCTTTGACCATGCATTTTGGCTGGACCGCTCACACGTTTTTAATCACCCCGCCATATCCAATGAAATCCGAATAACGAGTGTAATAATTACTTCTAATATTACTTTTCCTTCCTAAAATAACACATATACTTATCCTAAAATTTTTAGTTTTTATAAAAGATTTTTTGCATATAGGTCCCTTAAGTTTGGGAAATTTACACCCTTTTAACTTGTGATTAATATTTGTTATTTTATATAGTCTCCAATTAAAAATCTTAAGGATGTTTACTTATGACATAAATGACTAAAATGCGACTCCTAGTTATTGAATTGCACTGTTTACTTATGACATAAATGACTAAAATGCGACTCCTAGTCTTCAAAAATAGTAAAAATTTATGCACATGTTAAATACACATAAATTAACAATTGTATAAACATATCTTCAAAAATAAAAATATTAAAAAATGGGTGAAATACACCCCAGTGCACTAAGGCTACGTGCACCCGGGTGCACTGTATTATAGCTCGATATATATTATATTATATGACTTCACTTAACTGGATGGATAACGTCAGTAATTTTTTACAACTTGAAGTCATATCCTGCGAACATTAAATTTAAGGTTAATATTGGAAAATTTCTCAGACTTGAGGAATATGTAGGTAAAAATTCCTTTAGTTAATGACTATAACTAATTTTAAAAACACCTTTTTATCTTTTATCTATAATTAATTCTAAGAATGCCTATTTTACTTCTTCTAAATTCATGTGGTTGCCTCTAACTTTAAATTTAAAAATATTATAACAAAAATTTTAAAAATATTTACACCTCTTTAAAATTGATAAAACTTGGCATATTAATTAAAGAAGCATGATCTTGTTATTTAATTTTTTTTGTTTTTCTATAAACTTGTCAATCTTAGTATATTCAATATATAAATCAAGTTTTATCATTTTTTGAGGTGTATATTTTTTTAAGCTTTTTAAGCATAAGGTTATTTTAGTAATTTAACCATTAAAAATGGCAAAAAAAACTTAATTTTAAAAATCTAAATAATATATATACATACATTCAAAAATAGTAATACTTGGTTTTCACATTGTTAACAGAAGACAAACAAAAAAATTAATAAAAAAATTTATTAGTGTTGACTAAATAAGCTATTACTTAACCTTAGCTAGCTTAGTAGGATTATATCTCTAAATTAAAAACACTAAGAAAAATAATATTTTAAAAATTTAAAAATTTAAAATAAGTTTTGCAGCCGGCCTAAAATGATATTAGGCTGGTCGAAAATAATTACTAGGCTTTTAAAAATACCTCTTTTTATCTTTTAACTATAATTAATTTTTAAAATAACCATTTTATCTTTTTTTTAAAAAATGTTCGTCCGATTGCTTCCTTCAATACTATTATCTTCCTTCCATTAAATTATTCTAAATTAAAAAAAAATTTTGCTATCCACGTGAAGCGTCCAATAATTTAAAATCCGGATAACGCAATCCCAATCGCAATCCCAGTCCAAAGCATGTCTGCAACACGGGTGTGAATGCGGCTACGAAGGCTACCACACGAAATGCTCCTCTGCGATGCGTATCTCCAAGTCTCGCGTGTCGCTCGGTAACGATGCCAGCCGGACCGAAATCAGACAGGAGCAAAGCAGTCCCAAGTTTGGCATTGAACTTGGCTGCCTTGTCTCGCGCCTCTCTTCACCTTTCTCGTCGTGGACACCGTTGTAATTTCTATATATATATATATATTTTTTTTTTTCATTTTTAACTAGTGTTTCATAAGTTGTACGATAGCTGCTGGAAATCCCATATTTTTGAAAAAAAATCTCTAAATGTTGGAGAAAAGCTTTGTTGGAAATTGGTTGTTTGTTTTTTCCTTCCTGTCATAGGGGGATTTTGCAATTTTTTACTCGTACTATCGACTTTGCAAAAAAGCTCCTATTTATGAACTTTTGGGTTATGCTCTTGCAGTAATGATTCCCACCAGGTGATTCCACTATTTTCGCGCATTTTGATGATGACTCACTCTACACATTATATTTAAAATCATTCGTTTGTCTAAAAAATCAAGCTTTATATATTTGAGACTGAGGAATATTACATAATAATTTTAGTTTTTCATTTTTACTTTATTCTAATTATTTTTTGAGGCATGATCACATGCAGCTGACCATATGGATGCCCACATCCATTTGGCCATTTAACTCATTTTTTATTTTTTATTTTTTATAAACATATAAAGTTATGTATATTTAATCAATAAACTAAGTTTTATCATTTTAGGATATGTTTATATATATTTTTTATTTTTAAATACAAGGGCATTGCTATAGTTTTTTGCATGTGAAAATTACGATAATACATCTGTATTTAAAAATAAAAAAAATATAAATATATTTAAAATTAGTAAACCTTGGTTTGTAGATTAAATACACCTACTTTACAAGTTAATAAAAATAAAAAAGGTTAAATGGCTAGACGGATGTGGAGACGCCACATGCAAGTAAATTTTGATTGAATTTTTTGGCTCACATAATTAAGCACGATCACCGCTGTTTATAAACAATAGGTTTTCTATTTTTTTAAGCCTTTGTTTTTGTGCATTCTCATGTAATCTTCTTCATTTTTAATATGTTGATGATTGATGCAAAATTTAATCCACTTATTTTATTTAATATTATTTGTTTAGTTGGGAAACCGAGTTTCGTTCAAATTCAATACATGCATGAACCATAGTTAATTACTTGAAAATAAATATATTCATGTGTAAAAGTAAAATGATCAGATCCATTTATATATATGTTGAATGTAATAATACTTTATAGAATTATTTAGTTACAAAATAATAATAATTTTCAATTTAGTATTAGATCATTTTATTATGTTGATATTACACATTTGTAGATGGGATCATGCACATAAAAATATTAAACAAATAAAAAGTTTCTATGATAATATAAAAGTATGCTAAATAAAGTAGATGAATCAAATTTTTCATCAATTAGCAAGATATTAAAAATAATGAAAGTTACATATAAGAGGCTTTACAAAAGCAAAGGCCATTTTAATATCTAAAACATGTAAAAGTTAAAATATTTTGAAATTTTTTTATAATAGTATACATTATTTTCAAATTTTACTAGTTTGACTTCAATAATGTTAAATATTTATAACATATAAATTTCTAATGTAACTGATTTTTAGAAATGGACTAGATTAAAAAAATTTTAAATATGAGAAGAAAACAGTTGAACATTAAATCATTTTTTATAGTTAGTAGCCAAGCATGATTATAATATTGAGAAATGATCTAGTTAGTCCGGGCTCAAAAAATTTATTATAAAAACTTGGGTAAATTTCATATATACCCACATAGTTTCATCGATACTGCAGATATACCCACGTAGTTTCAAAAATTGCGTATTACCCCCACGCCGTTAATCGCCGTTAATATCTGTCGTTATATTTTCAAAAATGACGAAAATGCCCTCATCTTCATGGGGGTGATATGCAATTTTGTGAAACTATGGATGAGGGCATTTTCATCATTTTTCAAAAATATAACGGCGGATATTAACGGTAGTTAACGGTGTGGGGGGTAATACACAATTTGGGTGAAACTATGTGGGGGTAATATGCAATTTGTGAAACTACGTGTGTATATCTGCAATATCGATGAAACTATGTGGGTATATATGAAATTTACCCTAAAAACTTCTATTGCTTTTTTCCTCGTTAACTTGTTAATATAGATATATTTAACATATAAACTAAGTTTTACTATTTTTGAATATGTGTATATATTTTCTTAGATTTTAAAACATGAGACATGATCTTATTTGGCTGACCTAATTAAGCCTTACTTAGATTGGCCTAAAAAAGGTATTTTGAGGCATTTAAAATTTTTTTATAAATATATTAAGTTAGGTGTATTTAATTTATAAACCAAGTTTTACCTTTTTTTGATATTTTAAAGTATTTTTATTTTTAAATATAGTAGCATTCTCATAATTTTAGGGACCAAAAGATTACGAGAATGCCACTACGTTTGAAAATAAAAAATACTTAAAAATATCTAAAAATGGCAAAATTTGATTTATAGATTTAATATATCTAGTTTAACATGTTTATAAAAAAAACTTTAAAAAGCCCCAAAATATGTTTTTTAAGCCAGCTTAAGTAAGACTTTACTTATGCTGGCCTAATAGGATTATAACTCTTTAAATATAGAGGAGTGATTATGTTAGCCAGGGCTAAGTAAATGCCCCACTTAACTCACCTTAAAAAACATATTTACAACAATTTTTTTTTTACTTTTTTATTCTTGTACTTATTTATCTAAGTGTATTTAACATATAGACCAAGTTTTACCATTTTTAAATATGTTTATCTATTTTTTTTGAGATTTTTAAACATGTATGTGTATATATGTATTTAAAATACCCTTATTTTTAAAAAATTTTAAAAAATATATACACATATCCAAAAACGGTAAAACTTGATTTATATATTAAATACACTTAGATAAACAAGCGTATGAAGAAAAAAATAAATTTTTTTAATTTTAAATAGGATTTTTAAGATGGGCTAAGTGAGGTATTTACTTAGCCCGGGCTAACATGATCATTTCTCTTAAATATATAAGTATTTTAGCTATTTTCAACCATTGAAAATGGCTAAAATAATGATATGTTTAGATTTTTTAAAAATATATACACATATCTAAAAATACTAAAACATAATTTAATGTTAAATGCATTTATATAAGTAAGTGTATGAAAAAAAATTTAATGACTTTTTTGATGTAGGTTAAATAAGTCATTATGCAGCCTAAGCTAACAAAATCGTCTTTCTATGTTAAATACACTCAAATAAACAAGTGTACAAAGAAAAAAAATAAAAAAAGTTTTTATCCACATATATATACATATATATGTTTAAATCATGAAAATACTTAAATTTATTCATATATAAATTAAAATTTAAATAATGTTGATTTTATTCGTAATTTTCATAGGCAGAAAATTATGAAAATTCTACCGTGTTTAAAAATAAAAATATTTAAAAATATCCAAAATTAGAAAAACTTGATTTATAGATTAAATACAGCTAATTTTACATGTGTATAAAAATAAAAAATAAGTGTCACAGCCAGAGCATGGTTTCTAACTAAATACAATCAAGTATACTTATTTGAGTACATTTGAATTCCAGTTCTCTCTTGCTTAATATAATTAGAAAGTGATCTTATGCACTCGGGATGCACTTAAACTTTGTGCACTTGACCGTCAATACTCATTTTTTTAATTTTTAAAAATGTCATTAATTTTTAAAAAATCCAAAGAAGTCTAAAAATCTCCAAAAGGGTAAAAATTGATATACATTTTAAATACACTTATATTAACAATTGTGTAAAAAATTTTTCAAAAAATAAGTTAAATGCACCTAGGTGCATAGCAACAGATTCTATATAATATTGGTTTATTAAAGGATTTACTTTCTGTTAATCACCAAAGTTTAATGTGTCATAATGCGAGACCGTTAAAAGAAAGTTTTGTAGATGCATACTTTCTTCTTCTTTCCTTCATTAAAAACAGCGTTTACATATTTTAAAATAGTATGTGTAAAATTAACGTAATAAAATAATATAAATTTTAAATATCAAGATAAATGATTCTATAAAGTATTATTACATTCTAATACATGTGTAAATGGATCTAAATATTTTTCTTAATTTTGCACATGAATATATTTTTTTTAACAAATATTGCCCATTAACATACATGATTAAGATGAAACTTTATCTCCTAGATAAACAAATAGTATTAAATATAATGAATGGATTAGATTTTAAATCAATAATCAATATCTTAAAAATTAAGGGGTTACACGGGAGCACTTTTATATAATCCGGTTACATAGAAGCAGAGTCCCACTTAGATTAATAGTTGTATAAAAAGTTTTCAAAAAAACAAGAATATATTTTTTATCCAAGTGCATTGTATCCAAGCCTTTTTAAATCATCAATGTGTTTAAAAATCATAAAATATTTCTATTTATATATCTTTAATCTATTTTTGGTGATATTATTCTTTAAAATTTTTGTCATTACTAAAAAGAAAATTTTATTCATTTTTCACTTCTTTTGATATAATTTGACATCTTAGTTACTTAAAAACTTTACTTTTTAATGGGCTCCACTTTTATGTAACTATTTTACATTTACATAGAAGCAATTCCATATAAATCTTTTTAATTTTAACATTTCTATATTGGATGGAAAGTTAAAAGCTAGGATACCAAGTTTCATCCGAATCAAGTACGTGCATGAGCGACATTTATATAAAAGTATGTGTTTATGAGTAAATTATGAAAAATCTTATATCCATTCATATATATAGTAAAATGTAATAATACTTTGCAAAATCATTTATATACATAGAAATGATATTTTAGATGGTTTAGATGTTAAAAATGCAATTTTAAAATTGATATTTAGTACTAAATCATATTATTACATTGTTTTCATATATTTTAGATGGGGTAATGATATTGGACAAATTAAAGAATTTTCATGGTAATATAAATGATATTGAATACAATAGATAGAGTAGATTTTTGATTAAATATTCTGATATTAAAAATGAAAGAAGTTACCTTAAAACGGGTTTTATAGAAGCATAACCTTTTTAATTATTACCTATGTTTTCAATAATTATTTTATAATGTTCTGTCTAATTATCATATCTATTCTATTTTTTAAAAAAATTCTAATAATTACTCATGTCACTTAATATTGCATTCTCACTTTTTAAAATTTCTTTTCCTCATAATTTGTTCTATTTTTCACTTATTACCAATAACACCTTAACTATACTACTAGAATAAATTGTTGACCATAATATAAGTTCTTTTAATGAAGAAAATATTTAAGATCTATTTATTTGAGGCAAAAGATTAAAATAATATTATAAAACAAAAAGAATTATTCTCCTTTTCTCTCATAATTTATCATAGTTGTGTCCTATTTGTCAACTTTGAGGTATATATGTACGGGGGATGCTTCTATGAAACTTTCTTTCTATTTAACTCCCTTTATTTTCAACATCTAGATTGTTAATTAAAAAGTCTATTGCATCTATTGTATTTAGCATCATTTGTTTAATATTACTATATATAACCTCATCTATAAACATGTAAAATCAATGTAATAAAATGATTTAATATTAAATATTAATTTTTAAGTAATATTTTCAACATCTAAACCATTTAAAATATCATAACTACATGAATAAACAATTCTATAAAGTATTACTATATTCTAATACATATATGAATGAATTTAAGCATTTCCCTAATTCGCACATAAATGTACTTATTTTTAAACAAATGTGGCTTATGCACATAATGGATTGCCTACCCTGTCCTCTTCTGCTGCTACATCCGCATCACCGGATGCATCATCGTCCTCCACCATTCCTGCTCATGACACGGATCTGCACAAACCAATCCCTGAACTCCTTGATTGTCTGCCGCTTGACATGCTGCCGGATGGCCGAAATCTGGCGCTTGAGCTTTCGTCCCACCGTTGTGGACGACGTCTTCTCCGCATCGCGCTCGATCGCATCAATGAGCTTAAGCGCCAAGTAGAAGCGGTTGTCGACGAGGTGGGAATTAGCGTGGGAGTAGAGGTCAGGTGACGATGCGAATGGCCTGCCACAGTTTCGGCCCCTTGGGGCTGTGGTACGGGCCGGAGCAGAAGGGTAATTTGGTCATTTGAAATTTTTTATTCAGCCAAAATGCATATGTTTTCTGCATCTGTAACGAACCATTTGTTTGGATATAACTGATTTTTGGGATGTAAATAATTGGTATATTTGAAAGATTTCATACTTGTGGGTATATTTGTAATTAGGGGCAAAAATTATAGGTATATTTAAAATTAACCTTTATTATATCTTTTATTTATTGGTGTGAGAGGCATGATTGTATACGGAATGGAATCAATGGACTTGCCGACTTGGGTCAATTTCACATGTATATACGTAAATAGCTTAATTATTCTTCCTCTTCATCATGTATATTTAGTCATCATCTTTTCTTTATTTTAATTTTACTTATAAAATTCACATTTGAATCATTATCGTTCGTTTATTTTAATTTTATTTTGTACCTTCACCCATATCAAAATTTCCCCCTTTTCTATTCAACCAATCACCTCGTTTCATAGGTTGAAGCTTGAAGTTTAAGCCAGATAAAAAGCATGCTTGAGTAGGTTGGTTTCGTAAGGCCTAAGTTTTGAAGCTCCCGGTATCCTCAATGCATCTGAAGGTTGAAGCTTCGACTGTAATCTTGTAGATTTCATCAGTCATGTCGAAATGGCCCACCAAGATGGCTTGCGATGGTGCTTCTCAAGCTGATCAACGGTCATCATCCTTTCCAAGGTTGCTAGGGTTTGCATATGAAAGTAGGTCCGTAGGAATTTGCAAGTTTAATAAGGACTATTGCACAAAATAGACCCTATAACTTTAATTCGCTTAATTGCAAATTAATTATCTCCATTCAAAGGGTGGTTGGGAATTGATAGAACTTCGAAAGAAAAGGTTTTGGTGTAAAACTTTTAAAATAAGAAAAAATGATATCAGTGTACATAAGAGGTCTGAGGTTTGAAACCTAAATAATAATACTGCAAAATTTTTATTTGAAAATAACAATACATAATTTAACTAAATTTTAAAAATAGAATAATTTATAATGTATTTCTAGAAAAATTTAACATCTCAAGATAAGATAAAAGAATAAAACTAATAAATTTAAAAGTAATTGATATAATTTCAACATGAAAATGAATAAATATTGTTCATGTATTATGTATATAAGATATTTTATATTAAATAAGAAATAGGAAAAATTTAGGCTTGGGTTAATTTTTGTTCGAACTTTAACCCTATTTATAAATTATCTCTTCAGACTTTTATTGAATTTGATGGACCAAGTTTGGGTTCAACTTGACTCAAATATCAAATATCACCTCTTTCCATCGTGTTGCGTCACTTGTATGATCGGACACATGGAAGATGCAAGTGCCTCTAAGGCAACAGTAAATGAGACAGATGTTTTTATCTAATTTCAAACCTTAAACCTGCTACTCTACATATTCTTACACACATATAAGTTGTCATCCAAGTGATGATGACACAAATTTCACCTTAGTCAACACATGTAAAATGGATAATGTTAATACAACTAATCGGTTTCACATAAATTTGGATGAGATTGGTCTCATAGAAACATTCCACTTATCAGGGATTGCTCCGTTACTTCCTGTATGAATTTTTAGCATAATTTGCAAATATACTCATTTAATTTGATAAAATTTGCAATTATACCTACGTAGTTTTAAAAATTACAAATAACACCAAATAGTTTAAACATAATTGCAAATAAATCCCAATGCCATTATCTTGTTGTTATTATATCATAATAGAATGAGGATTATTTGTAATTGTGGTTAAACTATGTGGAGTTAATTGCAAACATTAAATATACCACTTAATTTTTGAAATCGTAAATATACAAACATAGTTTGTATATTTTTGCAAATATACACATGTCGTAATGATGTCATAACGACATGGGAGTTATTTGCAATTATGGTTAAACTATATGGGGTAAATCTACTATTTCTGAAATTATAGGGGTATATTTACAATTTTGGTCAAACTAAGTAGGTTATCTATAGTTTCTAAAATTAGGTGGGTGTATTTATAATGTTGATCGAACTAAGCAGGTATATTTGCAAATTATCCTAATTTTTATGAAAAATTTGAATTTCCTTCCATTCCCATTATATAAACGCCTCGCGTTGATGTGTGGTTGGCCTCATGTTGGCTTGTGTGTTTTATGCCATATATATAGGACAATAATTAAGTACATTTAGACTGCACCATAATTATGGTATGGTGCAGTCCATGCACTGTGGGGCCTACTTGATTATGAATAAGAAATCTACTTTTCTCATTGTATTTAAAATATTCACTTTATTACCATATTAATTTTCATCCAAATTCAACATGTGTATGTGCCCCATATTAAAATAGTACAAAATCAACATAATAAAATATTTTAATATCAATATCAAGTTTAAAGCAGTATTTTTAACATCCAAATCATCTAAAGTATGATTTTTATATGGATAAATGATTATATAAAGTTTCATCAATATTTTAATATGTCGGAAGCCCATTTTACAAGCGTACTGCATCTAAACCATCTGCATGTTATGGGTATATATTTAGAAATATTTAGGTGCAACTTCACTACACCAAAATTACAGTGCATTTACCTTAAAATGGACCCCACATGATTATAAAATTATAATCTATTTCACCCATTGTATTTAAAATTATATATTTTACTACCATGCCGATTTTCATCCCAATTGGATGTGTATAGACCCCATCTTGAAAATGGTACAGATTCGACGTAATAAAATAGTTTGATATAAATAACAACTTTAAAATTATTTTTCAACATGTAAACCATTTGATATAAGATTTATATATAGATAAATAATTATATAATGTATCGATACATTTAAGTACATGTAGGGCCCAATTTGGGCCAAATGCACTGTTAATATGATGTAGACAAATGCACAGGAAAAGTTCTCATATATACATATATACATACATACATACATATATATAAGATCTGTTCCGGTACAGCGCAATTGCACCAGAACAGTGGTACAGTTGCCCAAAATGAGCCCTACACATATTATAATGTGATGAAACTTTATACAATCATTTATCCATAAACAAATTTAGGTTAATTTCAAATATACCTACTACGTTTGCCCTTAAGTACAAATATATCCACTAAGTTTGAAAACTTTCACATATACCCACTAAGTATGAGTGAAATTTCAAATATACCCATTATGATAGTTATAAACGTTTAATAATTTTAAATCCCAAAATATATCAGATTAATCTAACATTTATTGTAATTCGTGCAATATCCAAATAGTTAAAACTCATTCCGTTTAGATTTTTTCCCACATTAGATGTGTTTTCATTATATCGTTCAACTTCTATTATAGTTGAATGACTACTATTATTAAATAATAAGGGGCGTTTTGGATATTTCATATGATAGATAATGACGATTTTTAATTATGCTTGACGGAATGGATTTGGATGAAATTTTACATATACTTAGTGGGTATATGTGAAAGTTTTTAAACTTCGCAAGTATATTTATAATTAAGTACAAATATAATGGTTATATTTGAAATTAACCCTATAAATTTTATAGGAAATGATTTACATGTTGAAAAAATCTCTTTAAAATTGTTATTTACAGCAAACTATTTTATTACCTTGATTTGTACCATTTTCAAATGGGGTCCATACACTTATCCAATTGGTACGTTAATAGAATACATCATTCTAAATACAATAGGTGTAGTAGATTATAATTTTATGATCATGTGAGACCCATTTTGATGCAACTGCACCGAAATTATGATGCAGTTACGTTGCAACTAAATATTTCTCTATATATATACGATCCCGCTTCTATGAAACTGCCTTTCTATATAACCTCCTCCGTTTTTAAAATCTTGACAGTTGATGAAAAATCTACTCCATCTATTGTATTTAGCATCATTTACAGTATCCTGGAAACCCTTTTATTTTTTAAATTTTATTATATATGGGTCTCATCTATAAATGTGTAAAATCAACGTAATAAAATGATTAAATACTAAAATATCAACTTTAAAGTAGTTTTTTCAACATCTGAACCATTTAAAATATCAATAATATGTAGATAAATGACTTTATAAAGTATTGTTACATTCTAATACATGTGTGAATGGATTTAAGCATTTTTCATAATTTACACATGAATGTACATATTTTTGAGCAAATGTGGCCCATGCATATACTTGATTTAGATGAAGCTTAATCTCCTAGGAAAATAAATGGTATTATTTACGATGAATGGTTGGATTTTTCATGAAGGATCAATATCTTGAAATTTGAGGGTTGATATGGGACCACTTCTGCGAAACCTGGTTATATACATGAGAACCCATCTAATGCAGACGGACAGCACCATAGTTACGGTGCAATCCGCTGTAAAATGGACATCACACATATTAAAATATAATAATACTTTATACAATAATTAATATATAAAAATCATATGTTGGATGATTTAGATGTTGAAAACATCACTTTAACCTTGATATTTACATTAAACTATTTTATTACGTTGATTTTGTATCATTTTATGATGAGCACATACATGTGTTGGATTTGGATGAAAATTGATATGCTAATAAAGCGAATAATTCTAAATACAATGGATGGAGTAGATTTTCTATTCATGATCAAATGAACCTCATAGTGCACAACCTGCACCGTAATTATGGTGTAGTCCGAATGCACTTGATTATTTTTCTATATATGTAACCTTTTTTGTGCAGTGAAACTAAACCATAATTAACAATGCATTTGACCAAAAATCGACCCCAAATGTACTTAAATGTATTGATACTTTATACAATCATTTATCTATATATAAATTTTATAGCAAATAGTTTACATATTGAAAAAATAACTTTAAAGTTGTTATTTACATCAAACTATTTTATTACGTTGAATTTGTATTATTTTCAGATGGGGTCCATACACATGTCCAGTTAGGATGAAAATTGATATTGTAATAAAATACGTAATTTTAAATACAATGGGTTGAGTAAATTATAAGTTGATGATTATATAGGGCCCATTTTGAGGTAATCACATCGTAATTGTGATGTAGAATATTTCTTATATATGTCTATCCTGCTTCTATGACACCATTTCTATGTAACCCCCTTCATTTTTACTATTTTGATGGTTAATGAAAAATTCACTCTATCCATTGTATTTAGTATCTTTCATAGTGTTCTGGAAACTCTTTTATCTTTTAATTTCACTGTATATGGGTTCCATCTATTAATGTGTAAAATCAATATAATAAAATTATTCAATGCTAAAATACCAACTTTAAAGTAATTCTTTTAACATCTAAACCATATAAAATATCAATAATATGTGAATTAAAGTATTTTCCAATTTGGACCGCTTCTATGTAACCAGCGACGTCTTATATATATATATGAAATTTATTTAAGTGCATTCAGACTACATCATAATTATGGTGCAGTCCACGCATGTTGGAGCCTACTTGATCATGAATAAGAAATCTACTATACACATTGTATTTAGAATTATTCACTTTATTAACGTACTGATTTTCATCCAAATCCAACGTGTGCATGTGACCCATCTTAAAATGATACAAATTCAATGTAATAAAATAGTTTAATATAAATATCAAATTTAAAGTGATATTTTCAATATCTAAACCGGCTAAAGTATGATTTTTATATGGATAAATGATTGTATAAAATATTATTACATTTAATGTATAGGGCCCATTTTGCGGCAGACCGCACCGTAAATTATGGTACATCCGTCCTCACATGATGAGTTCTCTTTCTCTCTCTCTATATATATATATATATGAGAACTTATTTAGTGCAGACGGACTGCACCATAATTATGATGTGATCCACTGCAAAATGGGCCCCACATATATTAAAATATAACAATATTTTATACAATAATTTATCTATATAAAAATCATACTTTAGATGATTTAGATATTGAAAATATCACTTTAAACTTGATACTTACATTAAAATATTTTATTATATTGATTTTATACCATTTTAAGATGGAGTACATACACATGTTGGATTTGGATGCAAATTGGTATGCTAATAAAGTGAATAATTTTAAATAAAATAGGTGGAATAGATTTTTTATTCATGATCAAGTAAGCCCCACGGTGCATGGACTACACCATAATTACGGTGCAGCCCGAATGCACTTAATTATTTTCCATATATATACAAATGTATATATTATCTATGAGGAATAACCCTGTTAGTCTGGGCTAAATAAATGTTTTACTTAGCTCACTTTAAAAAACTCATGTATAACACTTTTTTTTTGTTTTTCTTCATACCCTTATTTATGTAAGTATATTTAATATATAAACCGAAAGTTATGATAAGTGTATGTATTTTTTCGAAAATTTTAAACATCTATGCGTATATATGTATTAATAAGTGATCTTGTTTGCCCAGGCTAAGCAAATGACTCGCTTAGCCCACCTCAAAAACTTCATTTAAAACTTTTTATTTTTTTCTTCATATACTTGTTTATCTAAATGTATTTAACATATAAACCGAATTTTTTATTTGGTTTATATGTTAAATATATTTAAATAAACAAGTGTATAAAAAAGCAAAAAAATATTGTAAATAGGTATTTTGAGGTAGACTAAGTGAAACGTTTACTGTGCTCGAGTTAATAGGATTACTTTTCATTATCTATATTTTCTTCCTCTCAAGATTTGATAAAATTTGAATTTTTTTTTTGTATTTTATTTGATACTTTACTTTCTTTTTCGAAAATAGAATTATTAAATAAAATTTAAAATTTGCCGAAATTTCTCAATGCATGTTTTGTTCATTTTCAAAAATAAAAAATTGAAATATCAAATAAATTCTTACAATTACCAAAATTGGAGCCCAGCCCTATATAAAAATGAAAAAAAAAAAAAAAATTCTGCCGGACGCTCGAAAGGCGGAGTGCGGCCGGCCGCACAAGAATAAAATTCCTTATATAATAACTCTAATTTTCTCGTTATCATCCATGATATATCTACCATAACAACGCACTTTCATTTTGTTTCCTTTTCGATTCCAAATTTCTTTTAACGAACAAGCCCCAAAACTATAAAATATGTTTTGAAAAAGGAGAAAACCAATTGAAGAAGCGTTTAAGCTTGTGCATGCATCGGTCGGAGCAGAGAATTGGTGGGTGGGACTGGAATTTTGGAAGAAATTGAAGCTTGAAGGCGACGGATGTCCGTGTGCTTGACGAAAACGGCAGGCGTTGGAGGGACGCAGCCTTTTTGGCGCCGACGGTCGCCGGGCCCCCTGCAATGAATGAACGGTTGACGTCGGTGCTGACGATGGAAGAGAAAAATACGGAATTTGAAGATCGGACTCTAGATGTGGATACGCTGCTCCTCGTGCGTGCGTTAGCTGGCGAGACCGACTATTCCAATCCCGTGCAACGTCGGTCGGGATGTCCAGTTTGGGTCAATTTCAATTTTTATCCTGTGTCAACTCTCAAGCTTCCGCTTTATCCTATTTTATTTGCAAACGAGCTCTTTAAAATGTTCATTATATTGTATTTAAAATTTGTAATATTACTACAAATTTTACTTAGAAATCTATAATCAAAATTATAAAATATAGTTTTAAAATATATTTATCAATATACCAAATGTTAGATAAATTAAAAAATTTCTATATATTTTATAATTTTTAAACTATAACAAACTTCATAAAAAGATATATTCAATATATCTGAATATATTGAGTCCCACTTCAGTGTAATCAAGCTAGAGAGAAGTGGTCTCACTGTGAACCTGCGTGTAACCCAATTTGTTTTGTGTGTGTGAGTGTGATTCAAAATTCAAAATTGAAAAAAGCATGGTCTCCATTAATGTAATAGAAAAAAGAAAAAAAAATCTGGTATAATCTCTTCTAAATATACATTCATAATTAAATAACATTTATTTCCATGTGCATATTAGAATGTAAAGTTATAGAATTATTTATTCGCATGATACTAATAATATTTTGGACGATTTGGATGTCTAAAATATAATTTAAAACTTAATACTTAGTATTAAATTATTTTATTATATTAATTTTACATATTTAAAGATGGGTTCATGTGCAATAATAGTAGACAAATAATGTGGTTTTCTTAACAATATAACCAATGCTAAATATACTTTTATGATAAGATAGATAATGCTCAATATAATCAATAGAATATTCATATTCATATTGAGATAGAAAAATGGATGAAATTGGGGGTTAATAGAAGCTAATTTTTTTTTTTTACCTAGAGTTGAACTTATTAAATATTAACAATTCAAGTCGAGGATCTGGACCAACCAACCTTGTCCTAATTGTATAGGATATTTTTTATTTGAAAAGTAAAATATAAGTATGTTTGGTACTCAGGAAAAAAATTTCATAATTTTTCGCACCCTTTTTTTTTATAATAATACTAAAATTTACAACCATTTTTATATTTTTACCCACAACTATCTAATTATTTTAACTTTATTTACTTTACTTCTTATGATTACCCATATCATATATCATGATTATCCTAAATATTTCGAAAAAATTACACTTTCTTTGGGTTTAAATTTTTTAATTATATTTACAATTCATTTCAAAATGCATTTTTCTATCTTTTCTTATAAATTTTTACTTCAAATAATAGAAGAACATGCTTATAATATAAATTAAATTGGAGACACAAGCTTTCCTAATAAATGGGAGAAAAACACACTCGAGTTCCAATCTAGATTAACAGGCCCAAAGTGCAACCTCTGTGGATAATAACCCCCCAGTTTTAGAGTAGCCTCTTGGTTGACTACGGAATCTAATTTTTAACGGAAGCTGCACCGCTTAACCTCAACTGTCACCATAGTAGCAGCCGGGGAGTCCTGTTCGAATCTCCCATACATGGGAGTCCTGTTCCTCAACACTTCCATCCTACGAAATTTCCAGTCAGCCACGGCGGTGAGCTGCGGATGCGATGGCCAGCGACGGTGTTGTCCGATTCCCTGTTGGTCGCGGGGGTGGTCCATCTCGACATTCCACACTTTCCTAGATGCTCTCCATCTAGTATCTTGGACTTCCAGTTTTCTCCAATTTCTTTTCATGATCCGCACGTGAGGTGTTGATAATTGACCCTCAGCCCTGTTATCTGGGCTTTTGCAAATAAGTAGACTTCGTAATGGCAAATTAAACTATAATACTCAAACTGATTTTTTTTTTTTTTTTTCAAAATATGTATCAGCACTAGTGTTTATTTTGCAATATTTTAGAACTTAGGGAATCGTATTGCAAATATTCAAACATAGTGTTTAGCCTGCGATTAGACAATTGTATAGGGTTTTTGGCCAAATTCCTTTTGTTTTCAGAATACATGTCAGCATTAGGGTTTATTTTGCAATATTTTAAAACTTGGGGAATCATTTTTGCAAAATCCGAACAAAGTATTTAGCTTACAATTCGACAAATCTATGAGGTTTATTTTGCCAAAATCCTATTATTTGCATATAGGTCACTTAAGTTTTTATCAAATTCCACTCCATACCAGGTAATTTATGTCCTTGTAATTGTATTTATGAAATTTCTTACTCTTTCCCAAATGCTTCTCATGTTGCTATTTGTAAAAAAAAATCACCGTCATGCCTGTAAACAGTACTGCTAAGATCATTTAGGAACCCCTTGACGTTCAGATTTTGAAAAATTCTACAAAAGAGTAGAATTCCACATACACAAAATTTTGTTTGGAACCAACCTCCCCCCCCCTCCCCCCAAACAAAATTTTTTTTTTCAAACTTCTTCCGAAAGTATTTGAATAGAACAGGTGTAAAATATCACAATTAAAATCTTTTAATGGAGGCCTGATTCTGTACGCTCAGCTACATGAGAGCTCTCATGCGGACAACCTATTTATTTATTTTTTTAATTTTATTACTTTTAATGCAAATGTCAATGTTATTTTTGTCATTTTCAACCTCAGGAATAACTAACATACCCATTTTTTAAAATTAAAAATACATGCAACTCTCCTGAGATAATACAAATTAATATGTAAATTAAATACATTTAGAACCACAGTTTTACGACAAAAGAAAATAAAAAACACTAATAGGCCAACTGCATGGGGGAATCATTACACTTTTTAATAAATATACTTATTTTTTGACTATTCAGAAAAACTAAATATAACAATAAAAATTATATACATAAAGCATTAAAAACTAAAATACACTAGCAAAAATTTCCCAAGCCTGTATCTCCTTAAACAAATCCACAAGCAAGCCTTTCTGTTTATGAATATTTGCGAGGTGGCACGTCTAAACTTTGTTAATTGTGGGGAAGAAAATGGAATATATTTTGAAAAGCGTGGGAGTTAAGTAATGTAATAAAGGTAAGGTAGAAATAAAGTGAAATTATATATGATAGTTATATGGAAAAATATAAAAAATATTGGTAAAAATAAAAAAACAGAATAATGAGCAATTAATATGTCAAATGATAGTAAAAGGTGGGAGAATGTGCATTTGATTATCAGCCAAGTGGAGCCTAAGACATCAACCCATGCTCTTGAGAGTTTAGATGGGCTTGCCAACAAATGAAACTGGCTAAATATACATTGGAACTCAGGAGTCAATTCATCGCTACATTATATAATGCGTGGCCAAAGGAAGCCTATGCCAACTAATGGACCATAAAGAGATTAATTGTCAGGTTTAAAATGCAAAAAAATAGAAAGTAAGGTATTTAGTTTGCAAAAAGGAAATTATAAAAATAGACAGCGTTTATTTTGCAGCATTCTAAAACTAAATTTATAAGGTACATCTGCAAATATCCAAAATATATGCTAGTTAATTAACAATTACAGAGTTATCGACTGTATTCTGCAGATGTCCCCACAAATGTTTTTTTGGAAGCTGAAAAATAGTATTGGCTAACGTATCATTTTTGAACAATTTTCAAGACGAATTTAGCCTTTAAAAGACGCCGGCCTCACATTTTTTAATTACTTTTATACATATATGTGCGTCACGAAGATATTTAACCCACAGAAATTTAACAAATTTTGAATGTATTTGTATTTTATCTCGATTTTTGAATTAAAATTTTATCTATTTTCAAAATAAAATAAAATACTAAATAAATTTCGAAAAATTGCTAAACTTCACAAGCTAAAAAAAATCTAAGCGGAGAACATATATGTATAATTAAAAATTAAAAAAAATATTTTGGGCGGTCTCATGTGATTAAAACCCTTAAAAACTGATGATGAAAGCCGAAAGAAACTATCTGCATACGAGCGTCCGTGGCGCCCAACCGAAGTTATCATCATTCTGCTACCGCAAGTACTCCAAAGTCCAAACAATACATGCTAATTTATAATGTATAATCTCTGGGCATGTTTAGCAAAAAAAAAAAAAAAAAAAAAAAATTTCAATCTTCGCAATTATGTTTTTTAATTATTTTTATATCTTCTTATGCAAAACAAAAAATTTTCGATCTCCACAATTATGCTTTTTAATTTTTTTTATATCTTCTTACACAAAACAAAAAAATTTTAATCTCCACAATTATGTTTTTAATTATTTTTTATATCTTCTTATGTAGCTATTATACTTTTTAATTATTTTTATATAACTACCCATACAACTAAACTGTATATTTTAACTTCATTCTCTTCACTCCTCATCATTACCCCTAGTATATCATATCATTTTCTAACAATTTAAAATAAATGAATAATCCTTTTGGCTTAGGCTAGCAAATGTCTCGCTTAGGTCATATCAAAAAATTCATTTTCAATACTTATTTTTTGGCTTTTTTCTTTGTATACTTATTTATCTATATATATTTAACATATAGATCAAATCTTCCCATTTTTAGATATTTTATATATCACTTTCCAACACACTCCTTTTATTTACAATCCAGAAAGTTGCAGGGTTATTTTTGCAAATGCGCCTCTGACTTTGACAAGTCGTCCTCGAAAATGAGTGACAAGAACAACATTCAATGCATTCTGTCCAGCTCAAACCCTTGCGGAGTTCAGCCCGTCAAATCTGCACCCCGAGTTGTGCTCCTTCGGGGATAAGAGTATGGGGATGTTCGGTAACATGTAAGTTGTGGGAATTGTGGGATGGAACGGGAAGTGAGAAATGGAATATTTTGGGAATTGTGTGATTGATATGAAATGATAGAGATAAATTTGAAATAAATAGGTTTGTTAGGAGATATTTATAGGAAAAATGATTGAAATATAGGGGTAAAAGTGGAAAATATGATGATTGGTTGTGAGATGATGGATCTCGAAAACCGTGTTTACCATGATTTTCCATCCCATGTTTTTCATTGACATCACCAAACGTGCCCTATAGCTTGGGCTTTGAAGTTTGAGCTTTGAAGATATGTCAATTTCAGCAGAGTTGATTTAAATCCTAACTGTATTTTCCGACTTTGCAATTCAAAGGGGTTTTGAAAAATAGACTCTTCAGTTTGCAAACTCGACACGTAATTTAGAGTATTTATGGAAATGGTCCTCCAGATCAAATATATTTGAAATTAGGCCCAATGTTAATGTTTGTGAGATAAGAATTTTTCGATATGAAGTGGATTTAGGGTGTGTTTGGCAATTTGAAAAAAATGTCAAGTTAAAACTTTTCAATCTAAAACTTTTCAATCTCCATAACTATTATTTTTTAAATTATTTTTTACACATCTTTCTATACCACAACCCTACTTTTCAATCATTTCTACACAACTACTAATACAACTAACCTATTTATTTTAAATTTATTCTCTTTATTCCTTATCATTATCCCTACAATATCACCTCATTTTCTACTGATTTGACAACTTTTACATAAAAAACTTTTCATCAAAAGTTTTACAACTTCCCAAACACACCCTTAGTGTAGTTTTATAATATTTCACATACTCTGAAATCACTTTCAACTCCCTTTGTATCTGGTAAAAGTCCTGGTTTGTGCCAAGGTGATTGAAATTTCGATTTTGCTGGGAGCGTTGCGTCTCACATGTCGCCTTAGTAGAAGAAAATGCAAGATAAATTTTTTTTAAAGATGAATTAAGTTAATTGGGCTTGAATTGTAATAAAACATGAGTGATATTGTAAAAACAAAAATCATAAAAAAAAATTTGCCAAATGCAAGCGAATGCTGCCTTTGTTTTGAGACTATAAGTTGAAAGGGTCAGTGGGCTGGGTTCCATGGGCCTGGTCGATGTTTAAGGAAGAGATGAGCGGGATGGGTCCTATCACCCACAACATTCTCGTTGTATTCCTAAGTTACCAACGATCCATCTATTTATGATTTCAAATGCACTTCATTTTTTTATTCGTACGTGTACATCATAACAACTTATATTATAATCAGAAGGCACATTTTACAATCTTCACACAACAGGGAGAATTTTTTTGATAAACATCCCTACACCAAAAGGAATATGTAGATATCCTAAACCGGGAGAATCAATATTAAAGAAAATATGACTTCCACAAGGCAACTCCCACAATTTGAACTTCGGGCTGGCATAGATCTGCTAAGACCCCGTACCAACACAACAAACCATAATATACAAATCCTAGTGGCTTTACCAAACATCCAAACGCGACGTGGGGGGAACTAAAATTTGAAACAAATATCAAAGAAGCACTTCGTAATCATGCACTAAGGCTGTTTGGCCGTGTGTTTTTTCATGCACTTAGGTTGTTTAGTTACATCCAAAAAGTACTGTAATTTCTAGAAAATAGGTTAATTTTAGTAAAAGTCTGTGTGCTTAATTGATTACTAAAAGTCAACGGAATTTTACTACATGTGCGCTAGGGGTGTTAACGGATTAGGTTGGATGGGTTGAAACCTAATCTTAATCTTAACTCATTTAAAATATCTCAACTCTAATCCATTTATTCACCCATTTAAAAAACTTTAACCCTAACCCATTTACAACCCATTTAATAAGCGGGTTGACGGGTTGTTAACGGTTTGTATAGCAGACGATCTAAATGCTTAGACTCTGATAGACGATGATTTTGCAAAGATAGGTGAAATGGTGTTTTCCGTGCAGGAGAAATAAAAATAGGTCAGTAATGAGAAAATAAAATTAGGATAGCAGTAGAAAAATAATAATTAGGTGGTGAGAGTAAACTCAGTGGAGGAAAATAACCAAAGGGTTTACATATATATATATGTATATATTAGACTTTAATAGGTTAAATGAGTTGAAAGGGTTAAATGAGTTACTAAACGAGTTGATTGGTTTTAAAATCTCAATCATAATCTGTTATTTAATTAAATGGTTGAATGAGTTAGCAGATCATAACCTATTTATTCAAAAATCTTCGGCTATGGATATAGTATTACCCCGATCCTCGTCCTCCTGGAAGGACGACTCAGTGGCAACCACGATTAGTTTTTGCGTGCGGGCGTGCCCGTCCAGTTCTCGTCCTCATTGTTCACTTTGCACTGTAGGGTGATCTTTGCGGACGCGAGCTATGCCTCGATTAGTCCCTGTCCCTTCAATTGATTTGTCCCTCGACTGTGGGTTTTGCACACCCCCACCTCATCCTCATGGATGGGCGATGTAGGGTTACGATGGTTGGTTTTTGTGTGCGGGTGTGCCCGTCCAACTCTTGTCTACATCGTTCTCCCTGTACTGTAGGGCGAGCTGTGCATCCCAAACCTATTTATAAATGAGTCAGACGAACGGATTGACGGGTTGACCATAACCAATAACACCCACAATGTGCACGTTTAGTGAAACAAGCCTTAAGTCTCCATTTCGGATTGTATTGGCTGAAGAAAAAATAGATAGTGCTTTTGTCGAATTTATGAGTTGAATTTCTTCCCTAAAAGTAGAAATAAGTATATCCATAATTTGCACCTTTGTTCTTAGATTTGTGTCTTGAATTTTGAGTATGTGTTATTTAAATAGCGTTTCGCATGTGAGAGTATGTGGTAAATACATAAAACAGTGCGTACTAGTTTTTGCGTAAACACCTATAGTGAGTTCTATTTATAGGTTCATTAGTTACAAATTCAGTGGAGCTATATGAGGTGTCCTGATGGTGCTTGAGAGAGAAGAGAGAGGAGTTATCAGAGTGTCTTCTTTTGGAATATGTGTGAGACATTTAAAGAATGATGTTGAATCATTATGTTATGTATCTCTATAATTTGTTTATCATAATGTATTTGTATCTCTCTCGTGGATTTTTCTTTTTTAGTTTTTTTTTAATAATTTTTCATGTAAATCTTGGTGTTGATCCTGCTATTGTTTATTTTGTCTTAATTTACTGTGCGTGCTTCCAGTGTAATCTGTATCAATTCAGTTTGTTTGCTGACACTTTCCAAATGGTAATGAATTTATCCCGTCGCTATTGAGGATAAGTGCGTAGACGCCTCTTAAACGCATTGACAAACAGCCCCTAATTTAGCATACCTTGGTTGCAAAAGCCAAAACATCACTCAAATCTTCAAAAAGGTCGGACACATCATTAGTTCTTCAAAGGCACCCGGACATCCACAGCTAGCTAGCTGGACTACTAATTTGAGTTCCGGTGTACAAAAACGCTTTGTCTTCTTCGGGACATTAATAATTTAATACAAGAGGAATAAAAAGCCAATATGTACACACTTTAAAAAAAAGTGGTGCGTGGGAGTCATCCTTCTTGTCTTTTGTTGTGTCAAAAGGTAGTGACATGAATTAGGCAGACAGGACATGCATAAAATATTAATCTAAAACTTTTATATGAAAAGTTGCAGACGTAAAACTTTTTAAATTGGAAGAAAATGATAAGATATAATAGGCGTATTGATGAGAAATAAAAAGAATAAAGTTAAAATAGATAGATTAGTTGTATATATAATTACGTAGAAATGATTAAAAATCAAGTAGTTGTACAGAAAAAAATGAAGAAATAATAAAAAAATAAGGCATTTATGAGAAATGAAAAATTTTAAATTGAAAAATTTCAACTTTACATTTTTTATTTATTGTCAAACACACTCTAAGAGTATATTTGAACATTTTATAGAACTTTTTTTTTTAAAAAAATTTCTAATATAAATTTTTTAAAACGAGAGAGATAATATAATATAATAGATGTAATAATGAGAAGTACAAAAAATTAAAATAGATAGGGTAATTGGAAAAAATAATTAAAAGTTAGGATAGTTATAAAAAAATGAAGAAATAATTAAAAAATGGATAGTTTGGCAGAGTTAAAAATTTTAAATTTAATATTTTTTATGATGGCCAATCACACCCAAGTATCAAAGCTGTGTAGTCACTAGTCAATGCCATTGAGTTGGTGCGCAAGCATGCGAATATATATAATGGTAGACGGTCCACCGGGTGAATATGACATTTGCCACGAATATTCTGCGAAAAAGCCTCTGCGGCATATAACTCACTCGAAGCAAACTAGGCTTCTTCCGTGCAGATTTCTTCTTATAAAACGGTTTTATGCTAAAATAATGCGTGGTTGGGAGAATAACTTTTGTCTGAAATAGATCGGGGATCCATTTTAAACACCCGGTTCGACAGAAACCCTTGTTCATGACAGGTTGCTTTTAATATTAAAAATGATTTAAATATTTACAGTGTTCATCCATGCATTTGTATATACATGTTTATGATAGCAAAAATCATTTTCATTGGAACTTATATGTATATATTGAATCATGAAATCAAATATCACTTTCGTTGGAACTTATATGTGTAAATATCTAACATCGACAAAGCCAATATTTTGCAACATAGTTCTATAACTTTTTTGTTGCAAAAGATATTAATTACTGATATGATACAGTTTTATCAATTTTTTGTTGCCAACGATATTAGTCACGGATATACATAAATGTTTTCAGTAAAAGCAATAATAAGTTTTTTTTTTTTTTTTTGCGAAAACTAAAAAAGTCACCTTTTATATAGTCACGGGGGCAAAAAATGTAACTTTTTTTTGATAAAAAAATAAAAAAAATGCAACTTTTTTTGACAAAAAAAATAAAGAATACAACTTTTGAGTGACAGCAATTAAAGAATATGTTACCAAAGCCCTTTGCACCCACATGGTAACAAAATTTCTTCGACTTCGAAATGAAAAATTACTTATTTTTTCAAAATTAGAATTTAACCACTTGTCAAAAATTAAAAGGCAATTAATTGCCCTTTTTTGATTTCTTTGATGGGTATTTATAACCATCTTAATAGATATTTTTCTAATTAAAATCTGAAACATTTTAACAAATTTTTTACAATATACAAACACACAACTAACAATTTCGAAATTTATCTTAACGATGAATACTAGCAATACTGCATTAACTCTTCTTTGTTAATGCCGCCACCTGAGCACTGTTATTGAAAATATGCGATAGTAAAAAATGTGTCCGAGGAGAGGCGCCCATACACGTGAGACCAGCCAGGCGTGGGAACACCTAAAAGGTTTTTTGTACGGCGCGTGGTTACAAATATGCAGTGGCAATGCCACCCGCTGAGAATGGCAAGGTCAAATGATGCGACATTTATTAGTGTCAGTGACAGGATTACCAGCAGAGACTAGAGATAGCATATATCAGAATGTTGGCTTCTTCATCCACATATCCACCGATTTTAAAAATATATCCCCATGACAACAAGCAACAAGTGCACACTGACTTGGATACCCAACACGCATCGTTAGGCATCAGGATATCCAACAGTTATATGGATAACTGTGTTTAAGAAGTTACAACATTTTTTTTTATGAAGTGCATGCTTGTTTCATCCTAAAATTTTTCAAACTAAATTTTTTTATTCCTTATAATTATTTTACTTTTAATCATTTTTTACATCTTTCTACACAACTACTATACTTTTTAATTATTTCTACACAACTATCTATACAATTAATCTATCTATAAAGTGAGAATTGTAAAGGTAGAGAATATTTCAATGCATCAGGACGCAAAACCTCATTTTTATATTTTTTAATTTTTTTTAATAAGATTGTTAATCTAGGTGTATTTGATCTATAAGCCAAATTTTACCATTTTTAGATATGTTTGTATATATATTTTTTGATTTTTTAAAAAAACAAAAGTACTTTAGTCATTTTTAAGTGACTAAAATACTCCTGTTTTGGAAAAATCAAAAAATATATTTATATATCTTTAAAAATGGTAAAAATTTATACATGAATTAAATACACCTAGGTTAACAATGTTATAAAAAAAATCTTTCGAAGAAATATATAACAAAATGAGATTTGGTACCTTGATGCATTGAAACATTACTTTGTAAAGGTATCTAATTGTAATAATAAGTTGTTACAATACATAAAAATACCAATAAAAAGCTAATCAATTTATTTTAAATTTATTCTCTTTACTCCTCATCACTACTCTTATTATATCACATTGTTTTCTTCTAATTTTAAAACTTTTCTTTCAAAAATTTATCATTTTAGAAACATACTTGAAAAGTTTTTAGTACAAAAAATTTTTAAATGAAAGAAAATATTTTAAAATTTTAAATTGAAAAAAAATAATATGATATGATAGGAGTAACGATAAAAAGTAAAAAGAATAAGGTAAAAATGGATAGGTTAGTTTTATAGGTAGTTGCGTAAAAATGATTGAAAAGTAGGATAATTATATAAGAAAAATATGAAAAAATAATTAAAAAATAAAATAATTTTGGAGAATGAAAAGTTTTAGATCGAAAACTTTTATATATACTAAAGGGAACAACTCCATTGTATAGTGGTGTGTGTTGCCATGGCAATAAAACCGTAGTTGGTTGAGAGGGCTACTACTTTATTCCCGCATAATACCTTATAAGAAGTTTTGACTATTGGAAGTTTATAAACATAAATATAAATGTTGGATATATATAATAGGCAGTAGACCGTGATACTGTACCTGAGTGCCAAAAATTTATTTTCTATATATTTTTATATAACTGTTAATTTAAGTATTTTTAAGAAATAAGACTATTTTTGAAGATTTGTATATTTTTCTGAATTTTTTAAAAATGGGATATTAATTTTTGGAGATTCGTAGTTTTTTTAATTTTTAAAGGGGCATTTTAGTCATTTTAAATAATTAAAATGTTTCTAAATAAAAAAAATCTACAAATCTCCAAATAATTTTAAAACTTGTCTTATATATTTTTTAACGGAAACTTGTCTTATATCTTTTTTAATGGAAACTTGTCTTATATCTTTATATATATATGGTAATTTACATATATACCCACATAGTTTGATGTTAATTGTAGATATGCCCATATAGTTTCACGAATTGCATATTATCCCCACATAGTTTCATCAAAATTATGTATTACCCTCATGCCGTTACTTGCTGTTAATATCTGACGTTACATTTTAAAAAATGACAAAAATGTCCTCATCTGTAGTTTCACGAATTGCATATCACCTCATATAATTTCACCAAAATTGCATATTACCCTATGAAGCTATGTATACCAATGAGGGCATTTTTGTCATTTTTTAAAATATAACGTCGAATATTAACCGCAAGTAGCAGCATGGGGGTAATATGTAATTTTGGTGAAACTATGTGGAGGTAATATGCAATTCATGAAACTACGTGGGTATATCTGCAATTAGCGTCAAACTAGGTAATACATGCAAATTACCCGTACATATATTTTACAAACATCTCATTGATATTATGTTTAAGCACCCTTAAACATTTTAAAATTTTTCTAAGGGAGACAACAAACTCCAATTAATTAAACTCTTCTTACAATTTTCACACCAGACCTCATCGAAATGAATCATGAAGTGACCACCAGGATGAAGCCTTGATGGTGAAAATTGTCTTATATCTTAAATACACATACAGTTTTATAAAAAAAAATTTAAAAATAAAAAAATGATTTAAATACACCTGGGTGCATCAAAGCTAAGGGCACCGAGGTGCATTTAATCATCTTCTATATATAGTAGACTCATGGTGCATGAGGAATAAAAACAGAATATGGTATCATGTAATTAACATATCCATCCCCGTTATATATATACATATACATACATACATACATACACGGTCCTGCTTCTATGTAATCAGGTTAAACAGAAGCGGATCCATTTAACTTCTTTAAAATTTAAGATTTTGATTTTTAATGGAAAATCTAATTCATTCATTGTATTTAACATTATTCATTTATCTAGGAAACCAAGTTTTATTCCAATCAAGTATGTTTATGGGTTACATTTTTTTAAATATATATATATTCATGTGTAAATTATAAAAAATTCTTAGATCTATTTACACATAATAAAATGTAATAATACTTTACAAAATCATTTGTTCATATAGAAGTGATATTTTGGACGGCTTAGATATTGAACTTAAAATATTAAAATCAATATTTTAGCATTTTTATAATTTACTCATGAATATATACATTTTCTAGGAAATGTGACCCATGAATATACTTAATTGGGATGAAACTTGATTCCTTAGATAAACAAATGACGTTAAATATAATGAATAAATTAAATTTTCAATTAAAGATTAAAATCTTAGATTTTGAAAAGGTTACATAGATCCACTTCGAAATAACCCGATTATATAGAAGCGGAACACATATATATGTATATGTATTTGTATATGTATATATATAATCTATCGCTGACCTTCATCTGCAATTACCTTGTCATTCCTTGTCAGCAAGGAATGTAGCTACTGGCTGGTACCAAAAGAAAAAGTATTATGCATGCGGTACTCCCTGCATATAATCTGTTGATGTATATGGAAATATTTCTATAACTTTAATCTGCAATAAGGTTGGGTAGAATTCACTATAAATAAAATTTCTATTATTAGTTATATTATTTCCTTTTATGTTTAAGGTACTTGATTAAATGTATGGTTTAAATATTACATAAAAATATAGTACAACCTATATAAACTGGAGGCATTATCATTTGTGCTCGCTTGCAAATGAGCTAAAATCATATTTTATTTTTCAAAATTTTTTATATAACTGTTAATATATGTGTATTTAATATATAAATTAAGTTTTTCCATTTCTAAAAATGTGTATATATTTATTTAGTTATTTTTTAAAAAATTTTAGCTATTTTGGAAATGATGGGCGTACATGATCATGCACCTATAAACACAACCTTATATAATTATTATATATATATATGGGATATATTCAGGTGCAGCAACGCTGGACCCGAATTCCATGTAGTGGTGCGATCCAGCCATCCGTTGCAGCGGGTAAAATCCTGGCTGCTAGTTCGGCCATGCGTGAAGCCTGCATGTAGCCCGCAACAACTGCGTGTAGTCAGCGCACATGCGTGTATGGAGCCAGCCTCCTCTCTCTAGCTGTGGGAAAAACGGCAGCGCGGTCAATTAATGCAAGCCTGCAACTGTACAAACTGCAGCATGACAGCGTTCATGCGTGCAACTGGAATGACGGCTTCTCTCTAACATGTCATTTCGTGCAGCTGCCATGTGGGCAGTGAAGACATTCTCAGGCAGCGATCTTGTGCCATTTGCTCCCACCCGAAGACAACGAGTTCTCCCATGCGTAGACGTTCTCAGACAGAGTAAAAATTCTGCTGGCTGAAAAAAGCGGAACGAGAGAGAGATGCAGCAGAAACAATTGCAGATTTAGAAAATTTCTCAATGGAAAAAATTCAACAAGCTGATTTTTTGCCACAAATTCAACAGGTGTAAAATCTAGGAAGGTAGTTTTTATGTTCATTGTAGATTTTAAAAATGTTCGTGCTTAGTCATTGCAGATTTAATAAATGTTGGAGCTTAGAAATTTAAAATGATTTAAAAAAAGGACCTGAAAAATTTATTCATAATTTCATTAAGGCTATTAAAAATTATTATGTTATTTAAATCTCACATATTATGTGATTTATAATTATTACATGATTTATCTGTTAAATCACATAATGTATAACTATTACGTGATTTATCTATTACTGCAGTGTCTTTTTATGACTAATGTATAACTGAGAATCACAAACAAGTTGATCCAGAACTTTACACATTGCATGTATAACATGCTTATTCAACAGGACAAAAACTAATGCCATCACAAATAGATGATTTTTAGTACCAAAATCCATACTTCGGCATGCTGATTCATGTTTTAGTATACTAATAACCAGAAATAGATGACCTAAAATTCTGCAAATTACATCTTGACATATGTTTGTTCCATGCATATCCTACAGTTAGCATGCTGACAACTAAAAATTTTGAGAAAAAGTGATTTAATAAACTTTGTATAGAATTTGATTCCTATATGAGATGCTAATTGCACAAGTGTATGTGTGATAGAAATCCATTATTTAGAAGTCAGTATCGAATAAGAAATGGATCAAATATTATTTATTTATCACTAATTTTGGAGTGCATATTAAATAATTAAATAGATTTATCGAATTAATATGTCCAACAATGACATGAGCATACTAATTTTTGAATCATATATTATTCTAATAGATATCTGGACTTTGTATAGCAGGTGTAGTTTTGTAGTTTTTGTATCATTATGCAAATTATGAACATCTAGTTGTATAGTTATCCTATCATTATGTAATCTGTTATGTTCCAGAAAATGCATTTGGCATGCTATATGGAATTATTAGCATGCTAATAATATGGCGTAATGAGTATGCTGAAATCAGAATTCTGCACCATTTATTGATGTATTCTATTCCTCGCAAGTTGAATTACTTATATTGTCTATGAAATGTGGTTTGCTAGGTTTTTATTAAATGACATCGTCTACGGATGTGGACAAAAGTAAGTCTTCATTGCCCACAGTGGAACTCACAGGAGATAGTACGTTAGTTGATGAAAGCATACAGAGCCCGGCAGGTGTGATTACCTTTACTCCCAATGTGCCTGCTGAGTTAATTCTTTCTATTGGGCAAGAGTTTGATATCGAAGAAGATGCATATTCTTTTTACAATTTATATGGAAAATGTTATGACTTCAGTATAAGAAAAAGAGATGTTAGAAGATCTAAATTAGATAAGAGGATATGCTACCGCATTCTGAAATGCTCAAGAGAAGGACATATAAGGAATGTAGAAATTGCTGGGAAAAAGAGAAAACAGATGGACATCACTAGATGTGGATGCCTTGCGTCACTAACCATCAAGCTCGTAAGGAACACTTCGAAATGGATAATTATGAGTTTCAAGAAAGAACACTCTCATAGGTTGGAGACCCCCACAAAGTCTCGTTGTCTGCGATCCCATCAGAGTGTGCCGACTTCACAACTAAATATAGTCGAAGATCTCTACATAGTTGGCATTGGAGTATCCAGATCACTACAATTCATGACAGAAGAGGTTGGGGTCGTGACCAACCTTTAGATCACTACAATTCGTAATGCCTTAAGATCAAGACGGATGTCAAGATATGGTGGAAGCACATCTGCTTTACTAGAGTACTTTCAGAAGCAATTTGCGGTGAAGGCAGATTACTTTTATGAAATTCAGGTCGATGAGCACCATTGGTTGATGTCATGTTTTTGAGTAGATGGGGAATCCAAAAAGGATTATAAAGTTTTCAATGATGTTATTTGTTTCGACACAACTTATCGAACAAATAAATATGATATGCCTTTTAGCCCATTTCTTGGAGTTAATCACCAAAAGCAGTCAGTTTTACTTGGTGGAGGCCTTTTATTTGGTGAGAGTGAGGAGGACTTCACATGGTTATTTAGAACATGACTTCATGCTATGAGTGGTGTACCACCCAAAGCCATTATCATAGTTCAGGATTCAGCAATTGCAAAGGCTATATCCATAGTTTTTCCAACCTCAAAGCATATTTTTTGTCTGTGGCATATACATAAGAAATTTTCTGAGAAATTGCAATCTGCCAATGAAAAATATCCTGAATTTAAAGATAAGTTGTACAAGTTGATTCACAATACTGAGGATACAAACGTCTTTGAATCTGGTTGGTCAAAATTAATGGATGATTATGATTTGAGTGACCATGCATGGCTCCAACAAATGTACAGTGTGAGGGATAAGTGGATTCCAGTTTATACAATAAGTATTTTCTTGGCAGGGATGAGCACTACGCAACGGTCTGAAAGCATGAATACCTTTTTCAACCATTTTGTTGAACCAACCACTCAATTACTTGAGTTCGTGGAGACATATGAACGTGCTGTTAAAAAGAGGAGAGAAGATGAGAAAGATGCTGATTGTAAAAGTACGTATGGTACTCCTGTTTTGAGAAACTAAATTTGTTATTGAGGATCAAATTGCCAAATTATATACTAGAGAGATATTTTTGAATTTCAGGTAGAAGTAGAGGAGTCACATTATTATAAGCCTAAGTTAGAGGTAATGGATGAGAGTCGGGTGATATATGAAGTACACAAGTATAAAGACCACACGTATAGGAGAACAGTTATCTGGTGTGAAGATAGGAAATTTGCAACATGTTCATGTTGACTGTTTACTGGCATGAGATTATTTATCGGCATATATTATCCATATTCCAGTGGCGTGACATCATCACTACGCCCGTTAGTCATTTACTTCATCGTTGGTCACAACATCCAAAAGAGATTGTTGAAGCTCCACTATTTACAGAGAAATGTGATGCTACAAATTCACCAATGGTGCATCGACATTTGACACTTTCAAAGTTAAATTTCATCTCAGAGGAAATGACTTCAAATTGGGCTAGTTTTCAGATAGGAACTACATCTTTAGACACTCTTATATCTACTTTGCGAGAATATATACAGTTATAAAAGTTAGCTGGATGTTTGAATGAGCATCAACAGAACCTGAATGGTGGAGGCAAAGGTGCAAATTTTGAAGATAGCAACCATGTAGATGGGGATGATGGGGATGATAACATCACAGGAGAAATTCAACCTTCAACTAGCGACAATGTACAGCCTGTCCCAACTCCTACAATTTATTATCCAAATATTGTGCAGCGAAAAAGACGGTCAAACAAGCGATTAAAATTTTCTGTTGAAAAGGCTATAGAGGGCACTGGTTGATTGTGCCGCAGATGCAAGAAGTTCGTTGTTGAACACGACAGACGAAATTGTCCAGAATTACATAAGAAGAATTGCGAGCATTATGGTATGATGATATCATATTTGATTTAACCAATCAAAACCTAATACACTTATACTATCTTCATAATTTCTATATCTTTCATTCTCTTAAGCTAATTCTTCTACTTTTTGCAAATTAGTGCATGCATGACTTTTAGGCTGGTGTGGACTCCACCAATGCTTTTGTGTGTTTGGTACTATCGCTCTTATACATTGTCATTGGTTGTGTGTGTGAAGTTGTCAATGAACTACATATGCATTTTGATTATTTTATTAGCAATGCATGATGGTAATGAAGCATGTGGGTGTATGCATGGATAAATAACCAATAACACGATCTATGTTCGAGTTTCATTTATAGAAATTATGACCCATTGTAATTTCAATGAACATTTTCAGATTGAAGTGTATTTTTGGTATGGTAAGGAAAGGAGTTGTATTCTTTTGTATTTACATATATATAATGACTCAAATGGAAGTGTATTTTTTGTATGGAAAGGAAAGGAGTTGTAAGAATGTTGTATTCACATGTACACAATGAAAGAAATAGAAGTGTTTTTGATTCATAATACCAAGGATACAGACGTGTTTGAATCTGGTTGGCCAGTCAGCGTGCTGACTCTTAGTTTAACATGACCTGCACATTGCATTCCATTTCAGAACATCCACCTGTGCATATTGTATTCTTGATTATGCATACGCAAAAACAGATGACCTGCACCTTCAATTTTTACAGGCAACAATTTTACAGGACATGTCACGCTCATTGGCCAGTCAGCGTGCTGACTCTCAGTTCAACATGGCCTACACATTCCATTCCATTTCAGATGACTTGTACATTCCATTTCACACACTCACTTGAGAAGCATTTCTATACCAAGCTTAACAGAAGATATTCACAAACACACAACTTGTTGTCATATCAATCAACACCGTATAAATCATATAGCACGCTGATGCAATCCCTCACATCAAAGTAAGCACAAATATAATCTACAATTTTCATATCAACACAACACAATATAACGTCATCATTCACAACCTGTAAAGTACACAATACTACATATTCTAATGTATTCAATCTCACAAAGTAAACACATATATCTACCAATTCAATACGGAAAGCATAAAGAAATAGAAAAACTAGTACTGCACGTCTTCCAACCATGTCTTCACTTATCTCCGTTGTCGTCTCTCTGCAACGCAAGTTCAATGGCTTCAAGTCTCTTATCAATCCTACCGACATGCTCAAGGACTTGTTCTACCGCTCTGGCAAGGCGTCCAATAGTCCCAGAATACAAGGCGTTGACATTTAAATGATCTGTGGTTGGTAGGTTAGTAAGAGAGGGGGATGACTGTGGTGAATTGGATTGACCTTGTGATTTGGGTGCTGAACGAGGAGATATGGAAGTTGATAGCAGTACCTCAGTTGGGGTATACACAGCAGGAGTATAAAATTTAGGAGTTGTTGAGGAGTTCCCTGTGGGAGTGGCCATCACGGATGTAGGGGTGAGGATAACAGATGTGGGGGTGGCCACCACAGATGTAGGAGTGAAACTGACATCTACTAGAGAAGTTCTCTTTGCTGGAGTGACTTTTATTGGGTTGAAACATGTAGATAAAAGCTAGGAGATGTGAGACTTGATTTCTCTCTTCATCTCTTCGATCTTAGCACTCAACACCTCCTCAAGTCGAAGTTCAGCAATTGATGGCATTGCCTCCCTTGCAGTTGAATCCTTGGCACTCGAATGGCCACGATCAACACCATCATGCTCTTCCTTTTCGTCACTAATGTGTTGCTCGCGTAGTGTTGTGACCAGCTCACCGGTATTTGGCTCCTTTGTCTGCTTGCGAATCTCTTCCTCTTATGTGTTTTTCTCCACCTTGGGTGAAGTAGGAAGTCACTCATTAGTCTCTTTATTATGCACGTATCTCATCCTGAGCATCAAACCACCATCAATTCTATTTGAGATTCTATGCCTTGTCACCTCATCGCCAGAGAAATCAACTCCAAAATGCTTCAAAATCCTGGTGATAGCCATCCCATATGCCAGAGCTCCATTCTTCTGCTTTCGACACTTAAGCATGTGGTCGAAAATCTCCACGGGTGCAGCAAGTAGGATCTCCTTCTCATGTGCATATAAGCAGTAAGCGTCATGGATTGACACTTCAGATATCGACCCAGCTCTCGGGAAGTCGTTGTTCACGGTCACATAGTGTAGCAGTTTCATATTTAAAGTGAGCAACTCCCGAGAAGTTAGCCTAGCTGCCTCCTTTCCTTTATCTTTGTCGCCGTTGAGCAACGTTAATGACATCTCCTTGCTTATCACTAGAGGATCCACACCTGTCCATATCTATATGTCAAATACCTCTTTCAGCATTTCATCATTCATTGGTATCTCCACTCCCTTGACATATGTAATGACCTTTTTATTCATATTACAGTAGAACATTCTCACCAGATCAGGGTAAATATCCTCTTCAACCATCACAAAGTCAAACAATCCACAGTCTCCAACCACTTGGAGAATGGAAAATCACTGAAATTTTCAATGCGAAGTGGTCGACCCTTCATCATTGGCCTCGATTGAAACTTCTCTGTATAAATCAACGATGTCCGCAAGTCCAGGAAGTATAAAGTCTTCTCGGAGCTCTCTTCCTCAACAACCGTTTTTTGTTTCTTGTCCGAGAGATTAGTGCATGATGGCCCTGCGTTTCGTCGCTTTCGAACTACAGTCTTCTTTGGCCTGACATTACTTCGTGTATTCACCATGCTGTACTGATTTCACAATCGTCTTGCAAAGTCTGAGACAAATTTCATTGAAGATCATTAACCACTTATGATGCATTATATATTATTTCATTCATTTTAAAAGCAACGATGGGATGAACAGTCTAATAAGACAGTAAGTATGCTTATATACACTTCTACACTGACAAAAATCGTGCTAAGTAGGCAAAAAGCCTACTGAATACACCAATGGCTTGCTTTGTAGCCCAATAGCGCGCTGAGTACATCAACAGTGCGCTGAGTACACACACCGTGCTTAGTACACACACAACATGCTGAGTATACCAACAGCACGCTGAGTGCACCAACAGGGCGCTGATCTGATATTCTATTCAAATGATGGGACAAATGCCAACCAAATATATATAAATCATTGCTTCGTAATAAAATAAGTTGAGTCCTACTTTCGAAGGCAATCAGAAGATGTAGCTTAAAACGATGTAGGTAATCTCCTTAGTTTCAAATATTTTGTCCACAGCTTTTGAATTAATGACAATTTTTCCTAGTGCATACAATATAGAGACAATAGCAACCAAAGAAATTAATGGCAATCGTGAATTGGTCGTTGAATATTAGGAAAATTGAAAGAGACTACGAATCCAACATCAATAACAACCAAAGCAACTCAATGGTTAAATACTCTAACATCTGTCAAGCAACATTCCATGTTTAATGAACATGTAGCAAACTTATAGTAACAAGTATAAAAGTTGTCAAGTCGTTGAACTCCTTTGCCATCTAACACAATATGTTCATTCATCATATAACATGTTGTCACTTACAAATTAGTGTACTATGCTGTACTTAGGACAATATGCTATAAATATTAAGGATTCATTGAAGTAGCCATTAGCCCCTTATTAAATGTTAAATATTCCTTAGCCTTAATATAATATAGAGATAAGGTCATGCGTTAGAAATGTTTCATATATAGGTGAACCTTACAGTAGGTTGTTATGTCCACAAATTTCATTGAAAGGTTTTAAACAGAAGGTTTTAAATAGCAAGTGATATTAATACTTGTAATATATTCGTAGGCCCCTTATAAGGTTATTTAAAATTATGAATACTGTACTTTCGAAAATACGTTTCTTTGAACTTTTAAAAATTTTATACTCAAAATACCTACTAAATGAAGCCTACAAAAATATCAAAAATTTTACAAACCATATTTCAAGATGGATTCAAGCAGTGATTTCATAGCTATTTAATTCAATTTCTTTCTGCAAAATATCAGAGCATAGTAAAGATTGAGACAGCAGAATCAATGCAAGTATGGAGACAGCAAAATTACGTGGCAAAGATGCATCTCTAAATATAAGTTATAAAATAATTTTAATACAAATACAATTAATGGACAATATGCGGGCAACAATTAGTGGACACACAATAATACAATGCGGGCAACAATTAATGGACAAAAGCACAAATTATTTTTTATATTTAAGTTTGTCTAAAAGGCAGATAACCGGCGACGCTGTCTTCCTCTTTTCTCCTGGCGATGCTGTCTTGCCGATGGCAGCCTCTTCCTTCCTTGTCAAGGCCGACACTGGCAGCCTCTAGTGAGCCGATAATCCTTTGTTTTCCGTCGCCTGTCTTTGTTTTGGCTCATCGGTCATCTCCTTTCGTCGCGTGGGTTGGCTTTGGCAGCATCGACGCTGGCAATGGTGGCCCCGACAGCACTCAACACTGTCTCCCTCTCTGTTCTGCGGCTGCCTTCTCTTCCCCACGGTCTCCCTCTCCCGTTGCGTTCCTGCTCTTCCCCGTGCTCTCCCTCTCTCTTCCACCCGCTCTCTCTTACTTCCCAGCTGCCAGCCTCCTCTTCCCCGCGCTCTCTCTCTCTCTTCTTTCAGCTGTCAGCCTCCTCTTCCCCTCTCTTCCCCTCTCTTCCCGCTTCAACCTTCCCGCTTCCCAACACTCTCCCCCTCTCTTCCCCACGTGCGACCTTCTCTCTTCCCCATGTTTCCACGACAGGACAGGAGTCAGCACGAAAATCGGCATGCCAGCTCCCCACTCTAACCTACACGCGCATTTAGCGCAGCAGCTGCGGGATACACGTGGGCTTCACGCACAGCCGAACGAGCGGCCGGGATTTACCCGCTGCAACGGACGGCTGGATCGCACAACTGCATGAGAATTTAGGTGCATCAATATCCCTATATATATTGCTTATGCATGCGTACATGGACTATAAATATGGCTTTTATTATTCATTTTCAGAAATTTTTGATAAAAAAGAAATTCGATTTCGGCAACTCTTATTAGTAACCGAAAAAAAAAATTATCGACAAGAAAAATATATAGGGCAAGAAAAAAAATTTCTTGGTATATGATTATAATTTCATAGATAAAGAAAAATTTCTTACTTTTGATATATATTTTTGATGAGACCTTACTCATGACATTGATTTTACAACCAAACTAATTTTACTGTCTAAGCACAAAAATATTCGCAACCAAATTTGTTCTTAATATTTTAGCCTATAACATATGCAGATATGCTACAACCGTTGATAACCAAAAATTGTTTAGCAACCAAAATTTAACCATTTATATAAAAATTTGTTGTCAAAAATAAAAAAAATTATAGTAACAAAATATTCCCTACCAACGTTTGTATGGTACAAATGTTTTTCTCACTAAATCTTTTATAACACTCATATACATATATTTACTTATAAGGTAATGATTTAATACAACTAGGCTTACTCACTTTACAAATCTAAATTATGTATCATGTTTACCCACATAATTAATGCATCTATAATTTCAAAAATTATGTGTATTGAAAATTTTTATGTAGTATACATAATAGAAAATTTTATAGTTATATATTTACTCTCAAAATATATTAATTTTTACAAAATATAAATTTTTAATGAAAGATATTTTTGGTATAATATGATGAAATCAGTAGTGTTAAACAAAATAAATAGTTTAAAATCGAAAATTTTTTAAAAGGAACTTTAGTAAATCTTAAAAAAATTTAAAATTTTATTTATTATATAGTAATTAAAAAAATTTCTATTTTCAATGCATAACAATTTTACTTTTCAAATAGGGTGATTTACAAATATACGGACTTAGTTTGACCATAATTACAAATGTACTTATATAATTTCAGTAATCCTATATAACTTCTACATAGTGTGACTATGATTATAAATAGACAAATATAGATATATTTGTAAATATATGCAAACTATGAGATATATTTGTATTTTTAAAGATTGAGTATATTTAAGTTTTGCAAATACATTCATGTAGTTTGTATATCTCTGCAAATATATCTATATTGTGATGGTGCAATAATCACTTCATAACAGTATAAGTATATTTGCAATTATAGCTAAATTATGTAAGGATTATTTGTGATTTTTGAAATTATGTAAATATATTTATAATTATAGTTAAATTATATGGATATATTTACAAATTACCTTTCAAATTCAATACCACTGGTCCAATGTGGTCTCCCACATTCGAATGCCCGATAATATTTTGCATCGAAACTCCTCATCCCTTGTTGTTGGTCACATTCCACCATCCATAACAGGCACTGGGTTATTTTCAGCCGTGACATTAATTTAATGGATGAATATACATAGTCAGCAGCGTGATTATTACCAACATTGTATCTTTTAGGTTCACGTTCCTCCTCAACTTTTTTGAGCCACTAATTAATCTGGGGGGTGCAGATTGGCATGCGGGCATATCTCCAAAGGCTGGCAACTGGCAAGCACACGCCTTTTCCAAAGTAATACAGAAACTGAAACTTTTTTTTTTTTCCCAAAGTAATAAAGAAATTGGAATTATTCGCCTGCTTTCAGCACCAGAGATTAAGCGTACGTTTGCAGTGGCTGTTGCATTTTTAGGCTTCTGGCTGTTGCTCTCGCATCCACTACCATAAAATACTTTTTTTATTCGCAACCTTTATTGGCAATTAAAAAAATCTTTATTTGCTAGCAAGAAGAGTACCGTTACTAGTTCTCATCCCCTGCTCATGTCTTCACTGATTGAGATTTGAACATCCGGGAGTTTTTGTCTCCTATTTTATTTAACAGTAACTTATTTTTTAAGCAAGTTTGATTTTATGCATGATGGTGTATTTTAAACTAAAATATAATATTTATTTATTTTTACATTTAATTATATCCTTTAAAATTTTCTTCACCAACATGCTTTCCTTTGTGTATTCAATACTAGAGCTGTTGTCTCCTACTATTGGATTAAAATCAACCACCACAAAATGAGAAAAAATCTTTTGATTTTACAGAAAACAGAAACTTTTATTACTTATTATGATATTTTCTTGTGGGTAATTGATCACCAAATTTCTCTGTAGCACTTGCTACTGACGTATGTGATAAATTATTAGCAATTAAAATTTTCTTCAGTAACTAAATTTTAAACTTTCACAGGGATATTTAAATAGTCGAAAATCAAAATTTTTGTAATGAATGATCAAGAATAATATATCAACGCCTATTTTATAAATTTACTATTAAGAAATCCTATCTAAAAGCCTATTTTATAATTTTTTTACTTAAACTAATATCAAACTATTATAAATTGCTTATAACGACTTCAGTACTCTTTTATAGCATTATCTATGTTTTTCAAAGCATAAATATATTTTATCTTCTTTCGGGTATTAGTGATCTATGACAATGATTCAATACTTACAGCAAGTATAAAGGTTATATGTTTATCGTTGATTTTTTACTTTTAAAATAATTAAACCACTTTTCATGTTTATTTAGTGTATTTATTCTATATTTTCAAAAATCAGTTATATCATAAATATTTATATACTATTATGCAATAGGTTTTTCAAAAAATTTGAGAGTTGTGTATTTTCACTCTCAAAAGACGCTATTGCATAAGATATAAGTTTTCAACGCAAAATTTTTTAGGCTAATTTTTAAAGAAAATTATGATAATAATAAAATAAAATGTTAAACATGACAAATGGTTTAGATTTAAAAATATAAGTGTTTGTACAAAAAAAAATATAAGTTTTCAAATAAAAAATCAAAAGTAAGCATGATGCTTCTTCCTTACTATATTGATTCCTATAACTATTTTATTTCTCAAGTGGAAGGAAAAAAGACTTGACAGCTTATTCTTACATTCAAACGTAATAAAAACGTGATAACTGATGAACAGTAAATACACGCATCAAATTTTTATTTATAAAAATAGGCCCTGTATATATGAATAATTATATTTTAGAATTGGATTTTGACATTTCAAAAGGAAAATTTTGAGTTTTAACCCTTATCTGTTATTTTTCAATTGAATAAAGTAGAAAGAATACTTCTATAAGCAAATTTGGGGATTTTTAATATTGTAGAAAATTTTATTAAACGGATTATTTGTAAATTGGGCCCTCTAACTTTCTGTATTTCCAAATTAGACTTAATATTTTTATACATTTAATTAACTGATTTTTAAAAACAAATTATTTATGAACCGACAAACTCGAAAGTTTAATGTGCAAAAAGCAGTAACTTATAACTTCAACTAAACAGTCTAGCTAATTTGCAATCAGTAATTTTGTGGGGTCTAATTTGTAAAATACCAAAATATCATTTGCCAATCGAAAGATTTTTAGGTATAAATAATAAAAATTATCGCTTTTATCTAAATAAAATATAGTTCTTTAGTTAAATTTTAACTTTTCATTCATGTAAGTGATCAAGATTAATTTACTTATTTCTGTTAAATGTAAAAGGTTACTTTAAGGATACAAATAACTTGGTAGGCCTAAAAATATTAACAAGAATAGGTAATAGATATTATTATTAACTTTACATGGAAGTCAATTGCATGGAATCATTTGTAATTATATAAATATTTTTCAATGGCTAGCTTCTGCTCTTATACACGTGTACTTAGTTTGATGAAATTATTGATAAGGATGGAAGAAATATATAGGTGGGGCGGTTGATTCGTAGACAAGAGTTCACGTGTTGATGTGCATGCTATTGCTGCCATGGTAGTTAATATGGGTTGGCTACTTCACATGAAGAAGTTAAGGTCCCTGCAATTGACAGGAGCTATAGATGGTCGGCAATCAATTTCTGTGAGCACTGAGAAAGTGTTGGCAGACTGACCTGTTATTATTATTATTATTAATCTTACTCTAAATACATTATATTAGTTCTTCTCTTTTATTTTACACTTGCTTATTCTATTTTTTAATTGCTTTTCACCTTTCTTTGATTGTTTTATATTAGAACTTAAGTTAACCCGAGTATATTTGTTTGAAAATCTAACTAAATAATCAGCAATGTATCTACAGGAGATAAAACTTTTGAAATGAGAAACAGGTTCCCCACAGCTGGGATTCGAGACATCGACTTCCTGCACGTTACTTAGGTGCTTTTCACCTTCTTAATTGTGTGGTATAAAAATCTCCACTTTACCTAATTAAACATCGATAATTTTACATTTATATTATTTTATATGCTTTTTTATCGTAAGGTTCTCGCTCTCTTTGTTGATCAAGAGGTTCTCTCTTTTTTATTTTTAAAGTTATTCCTTTTACATTAATTAATTTCATTGTGGGATATGTGCAAAATAATTTAGAAAAATCACCGTATGTATCTTAATTTTTTTTAGTAAGGCTTCGGAGAAACTTTTTGATTTTTCCATTAATATGAACATGGAATGGAATCCGATCCATCTAAAATATTTAATATGGTTCATTTATCTACAACTTATAGTAACAAACTGATCAAAGACCTTTTATAATTTTTTCAAAAAAGACTTTTTATAATTAGTAAATAATTTTAATAATAATTTATTTTGTGGCTCACCAAAGCTACCAATTGAAACAATTTTTTAAATTATATCTTATGGTTATAATGAGTGGTTTACATTATATTAAGATATTAAAGTTATCATAAAATCCAAAAGTTGTTGGATTTTGGTTCAAAACATAATCGTCATGTATAATTATTACATTAATTTATTCTATCTAAAAATTTCCATTTATATCTTTGCAAGTAAACCATAGCGCTTGTGTGATAGTAAACTTATTTTTAGAAAGAAAAAATCTTTTAACATCACACAAGGTTGAAAATCCCACTATGGTAAAATTTGTTAATAAACTGTAGCACCCGCCGTGAGTGCTACGATGGGCTCGGAATGGTTTCCCGGGCCTTGAAAATGTGGATCGTGTTGAAAAGCAACGTGGGCTTAGATTTTCTGCATTCACATGGGGTAAAACGCATTAGGCTTCATATCTTTTGGGAAAGTTGGCGTGTGGGTATTTTCTCGTGATTTCGGCAGCATAACGGCTAAGACGGGGCTTTCCGTACACGGGTCAAGTCACAAATCCGGCAGCATAACGGCAGCGTATTATGCTGGGATCCGTGGACCCGCGTGCACCCACCTTGCCGGGGCGTTAACTCAAACACGTACACACAAAAATAAAGAAAAACGGAGTCGCCACTGATCTTTAAAGGGAGACCAGACCCTGTTTAAAAAAATAAGACACTAATAATACAGAGATCGGGTTCCGGCCTACGGATTGAAGCAAATATGGAGAAATCTGCCAACCCGAGGCGGTTTACACGGCGTGAAAGGGGGTAAAATGAAAGATTTGAGAGAATGGGAGAGATGGAAAGGGGGCGTGGAGGAGGGAGCGTGGATTGGAGAGCGTGAAAAGCCGGGACGCCGAGGTGTTGCTGCAGACTCCCGTCCTCCCCTTGGGATGCCTCTCTTCAAGTCTCCAATGAGGAGGGGTGCTCCTCCTTTTATAGATGTGGGAGTGGGCTTTTAGGCCATTTGGGGTCATGGACTTGGTCCATGGGCTTGGACTTGAGTTGGGATCATGAGCCTTGGGCCTCTTGAGTGGTTGGACTTGAGCTTGGGTTGAGATCATGGGCTTTGGGCCTCTTGAGTGGTTGAACTTGAGCTTGGGTTGAGATCATGGGCTTTGGGCCTCTTGAGTGGTTGGACTTGGTCCATGAGCTTGAGCTTGGAGTGAGAGTATGGGCCTTGGCCCTCTTGAGTTGTTGGACTTGGTCCATGAGCTTGAGCGTAGCGGGCTCCTTCCATAGTGGGCTAGAACTTGGTGAGCTAGAGCTTGGCTAAGCCCGTTGTTTTGGGGTGGGCCGTTGTAGAGACCCAAAATTGTAGAGAAGCCTGCTTCTGAGGCTTGGTGGGCTGCATTGTGGAGCCCGTTGAGGTGGCCTGTAGGAGCTTTGCTCTTGTGGGCCGAATCTGGTTTGTTGAAAAGCCTGCTTCGAGGCTTGGTGGAGCTTCGCTCCCGTGGGTTGAGTTTGGAAGGGCCTGCTTAGCTTGCTTGAACCTCCTTTTACCTTGAATTTGTTTGGGCTTGGGACCTTTTCCATTTTACCCACTTTTGGGCCCAAATGTGGGGTGTCAACAGTTGCCCCCCTTTGCCAGAGGCGTCTTGACGGTGAATGACAAAGTACTTGACACCCCTTTTGGCATTGACCTGAACACTCTTTTCTCTCTTTTTTCTTTCTCTCTCTTTTTTTTTTCTTTCTTTCTCTCTCTTTCTCCTTTTTTGTTTTTGTTTTTATTTTTTTGTTTTTTGTTTTTTGTTTTTTGTTTTTTGTTTTTTTTTGTTTTTGTTTTTTTTATTTTTTGTCTTTTTTTGTTTTGTTTTGTTTTGTTTTTTCATTTTTTTTTGGGGCACTTCGTAATTTCTGCAAACTCACGAAGTTTCTTCTGGGGAGTGGTCCTTTTTGAAAATTTGTGGATTTGCTGGCTTGTTTTGCACTAGTCTTGAGTCCGGATGATTTCGTAATTTTTGGAGATGGCGGGGAGCTTTTTGCAATTTTAACCCATTTTAGGGTCTCGGATGGGGGTTTCCCTCTTTCGGTTGCCTTTCTCTTCTTTCCATTGCCGCCGCCGCTGCCTGCTGTCACCGTGCGGGGTACGTTGCCGGCATTCGTTGTCTTCTCCTGCGCCGGCCTCTGTTTCAAGCTGCTGCGTTCGTCTGCCCGAGACGCACCGCTGCCGCTGCTGTCTTCTTCTCCGGCGTCGGTTGAGCTACTGCCTGCTGCTGCCGGCGTCGTCCTCTCCACTTCCGGTCGTTGCCACTGCTTTAGCTGCTGCTGTGGACCGCCATCGCTGGTTCATCTTCCTTTGTGCCGGCGAGGTTTCGCATGGGTGATGCCGCTGTCGGTCGGCTTCTCCGTCTCCGGCCGCTGCTGTTGTTTGCTGAAGCCGTCGCCGCTGAAATCGTCATCACTGCTGAAATCGCCGTCGCCGTCGCCGCTGCTGTGCGGTCGCCGTTGCCGCTGTCGTGCTACCGTTTCTCTTCTCCGGCGACGATTGGATTGCGCCGCTTGGTGCTGCTGTCTTTAGCCTTTTTGGCCCCCGCCGCCGTTGTTGGTTCTCCTTCTCTTGTGCCGGCGAGGTTTTGTGCGGGTACTGCCTATTCGTCTTTCCTTTCTCCGGCCGCAGTTGCAACCGGGGTCGCCCGGTTTGGGCTGTGCTACTGCTGTCGTTTTTGATTTCTTCCCTTTTTTTTTTCGCCAGTGAGGCTTTGCCGGCGTTGGTAGCAGCTTCTCGATGTGGCCGATCTTTGGTGGTGGCAGCCCTTGCAGCGGTGGCCTTTGTCGTTGCCGGAGTTGCTATTCTTTTTTTTCTTTTGCGTGTGACACCATCTTTTCGTCTTTTGAGTTGAAGCATTTTGCAATCTTGTTTTTGCTTGATATGGCTACCATAATGACTTTTCTCTTGTTTCTGAATTGCTCATGCTTGATGAGATGGTTGCCTTCTTTTGTAGCCGTATGATAATTTTATGCTTGCCCCTATGCTTGGTGAATGCACAATCCCATTGCAAATGTTGTGGCGGGAATGCTCGGTGGATGCACGATCTTATTGCAAATGCCGCCTATTTCAAAAGAGAATTATGATTCGTGGCACACGAAGTACGGGTGTAATGCTCGGGCTCCAAATTTCTTCTCTGACGGTCGTCGCGCGACTTCGGGTGATGACGTCCTTGCTCGAGCTAGGGTTGCCGGTGGGACGCCTTGAAGACACTTCTTCATCTTTTTTTTTTTTTTTGGCCAACTTGTACTTTTGTAAATATTGAATATTTGTATGCCCCATTTTTTGAATGTAAAGCTGTGTGAATACCGGCTCATTTTTTTTTTTGGAGGATGTGTCCGCATGATTTGTTGCCTTTGCGGGGTATGGATCTTGTAAAATTCTTCTTCTTGACGTCCCTTGTAAAGCTTTGATCATTTGTAGGCCGTAAGCCGTTAGAAATTCTGCATAAGGGCTGTTGTGCGTCCATTATATACATAGACCTAAAAACTTTTCAGGTCAGTCAGCGTCCTCCATGATTTCCGCGATTTTTCTGCTGAAATCCGGATTTTGCGAGATTTCTTCGTACCCTCCGGATTGTGCGCTGCCAGAACTGTGATTCACGCTGCCAAAATCGTATTTTTCAGATTTTGTACGATTTTGTCCGTACTTTCAAGATTTTGCACGATTTTTTGGATTTTCTCATCCGTCCGGCTCAAAATTTCTTTCCCATATTTTCTGCACTTGTCCTTCAAGGCTACGGGGTTGCTACGCGTGTCTAGAAGTTTGCCTTGCGAGCGACGGTGTGGAACCATTTCCTCATGTAGCTTTGCCTCCCGGGTCCCAAACTTCGTTTGATGTAGGATTGAACATGATATAAAAGTAATTTGTGTCATTTCTCTTTAGAACCACATGCTCCCATGCTTCGGAATGATGTAGATGCATTTTCCTCCACCTTTTTCTCTTCAGCCCTCGTTTGTAATTTTTTTTTTGTAGCTTGAACTTAATGCTCTTCTGGCATGCGGCTTTGATAGGCTGTCCCCATGCTTCTCTGGCATGCCCCCAGTTTTTTATTTTTTGTGCGCTTTCTGCTCCTTGTGAGATATTGTCTTCACCGATTGTTGGCATTTTTCCTGCCAAGCTTGATGGAAAGACTGTGTGGTAGCCCTTTTGAACTATCCCTTGTGGATGCGTTGATGAAGATGCATTTGTGACTGTGGGTTGGTAGATGATGGTTGTGTGCCCTGCGCATTCTGTGGCTTCCGGGGCTAACCTTGTTGGCTGTTCGACTTCGTCGACATTGCCTGTGTTGATGACAATTTGTTGAGGCTTTTTAGATGCCTCTGCTTGATTGTCTGTATGAGGGATAACTTCATTTGTGACTTGTAGATGGTCTCTTCCATTGAGCTTTTCTTGTGCAGGAATTTCTTGAAATTTGTGCTCCTTGGCTAGCGTTTCCTCTTTTGAGGTGCTTGTTTGCTTTGTTGTTAAGATTAATATTTCACCTTCCGTGGCCGGGCATGGTTGTGTAAAGGATGATGACGATAACTGCTTTAGAGAAGTGTAAGGGGCTTTGAGGTTTTTTTCTGCATTTTTAGACTGTAGGCATGTTGGTTGGTTTATGAGAATGAGGACATTTCTGAGGAGAAATGGGGCAAAGTTGGTTGACTCACTGCTTTGGGTGGAGTTCCCGGGTTTGTGGGAAAAGTATTTGAAGATGTTCTTTGGACAATAGGGGATTTATGCAAAATAGGATCATCTTGTGTAGGCATGGCAGGTTTTCCCAATAAAATGACCGGTTCAACACTTTTTCTTTGAAGGACAATAGAATTGGAATTTCGGCCTTGTAAAATAATAGGAGCATTATGGGGTTGGACTTTTGTTATGAAAATAGAAGGGTCAAAGGTTTTGGCATTACCCTTCACAAAATTGACTTCCATGTCGATGTCCGCTATTTGAGGTGTGTGGCTTGCCTGTTCAAGATGAATATCATTTCCTTGTTGTGCCCATGGGGAGATGGTGCCATGTCTGATTCCCGCCTCCACTTGGTTTCTGGCTTGGAGGAGCTGAGCGAAGTTGACATATGGGTGAGAGATGAGGTAACCCGAGATGCTCGGGTGTGTTGAGTTGATGATGATGGAGATTTGCTCGTCCAACGGCAATGGGCTTTTCATCTTCGCCGCCAAGGCACGCCATCTAGTCACATACTCTGAGAACGTTTCATCATCTTCTTGCTTGAGTGCTTCGAGATCGGCCCTTTTGGGAGCCATGTTTAGCATATATGAAAAGCGGTCCATGAAGGCTAAGGAGAGTTGTTCCCATGTTTTAATTAACTGGTAATCAAGTGAAGTGTACCATTCCAAGGCGTCTTTCTTTAAGCTATGTTGGAATAGCCTTATCAAAACTTCTTACCACAAAAGGCCTTGAGATGAGCCCTTGGGCATGAGTCTCCCTCATATGCGGGTAAAGCTGGGATTTTGAACTTCTCGGGTAACTTAATGTCGGGGAACAGGCATAGGTCTTCTATTTTGGCCGAGGGTAGGCCCTCCCCTTGATGTTGTCGAATTCGCTCCTCCATTTCTTTTAGTTGATTTTGGAGTTGGTCTTTGAGGTTTTGGATTTCATTGCGGCCTTGTTCTAAGACCACCTCCTCTTCTTTATAATGATCGTTGCTTGACTTGTGGGAAGATTGTTGAGGTCCTCCATCTTGCTCCATGTTCCGGTTTTGAGAATAGAAGGGTGGTGTAACCGTATTCCGGACACCAATTAGAGGTTGTTTCATGTTTGACAGAGCTTCTTCCAACTTTTGCATCCTCTTGTCCATGGCCGCCATATAAGCTTCAATGGACTGTTCAAGCTGGTGATCCCGATCTTCGTAGCGTGAGGATTGCTCGGACTCCATCCTAGCTGCTCTCTATCTGGTAACCACGGCGCTTTGATCCACGGTTGACTTGCTTCGCCTTCAAGCTATGGTGAAGAACCTGAGCAATCAATAAAAGTGATTAGTACTTGTAAACAAATAATAAAAAAGATCAACTTTTGGATAGATGCTTGCAAGTCCGAGTCCTTTTATGTGCGTTTTTTTTTCAGATTTTATTTATATTAAGTTTTGCGCGTGAGAATGTTCAAGGTCCACAGATTTGGGTTTGCCCGAGGCGTCTCTGGAAAAGTGACCAGTTCGCTTGAAGCGTGTCTGAAGAAGGACTAGTTCTCTTGAAGCGTGTCTGGAGAAGGACCAGTTCTCTTGAAGCGTGTCTGGAAGAATGACCAGTTCGCTTGAAGAGTGTCTGGAAGAATGACCAGTTTGCTTGAAGAGTCTCTGGAAGGAAGACCAGTTCGCTTGAAGCGTTTCTGGAAGTGTGACCAGAAAACACTCAGGTTATGAAAAAGAAGTGATTTTTACGCCGGATTTTTTTTTACGTTAATTGATTTTGGATTTGCCGAGGCCTTTGCTGTAGGCTCATTTTACGTGTCTGGACGGTTACGAGGCGGTGTGCAATAGTGCTCTTTCTTCACGAGTTCTTTTCAGTTTGTGAGCTGGACGCCTCTGGACCTAAAAAATTTTTAGGTTTCTGCGCGATTTGGGCAGAAACTTCAGAAACACGCTGCCGGGAGACGGGATTTTCTCTACAACTTGCTGTCCAGCGAGAGAAGAGCTCCTATCTTCCAGTTTCTGACCCCCTTGCGCCGATGTGAACTTGCAATGCCGTCCCCAGTGGAGTCACCAAGCTGTAGCACCCGCCGTGAGCGCTACGATGGGCTCGGAATGGTTTCCCGGGCCTTGAAAATGTGGATCGTGTTGAAAAGCAACGTGGGCTTAGATTTTCTGCATTCACATGGGGTAAAACGCATTAGGCTTCATATCTTTTAGGAAAGTTGGCGTGTGGGTATTTTCTCGTGATTTCGGCAGCATAACGGCTAAGACGGGGCTTTCCGTACACGGGTCAAGTCACAAATCCGGCAGCATAACGACAGCGTATTATGCTGGGATCCGTGGACCCGCGTGCACCCACCTTGCCGGGGCGTTAACTCAAACACGCACACACAAAAATAAAGAAAAACGGAGTCGCCACTGATCTTTAAAGGGAGACCAGACCCTGTTTAAAAAAATAAGGCACTAGTAATACAGAGATCGGGTTCCGGCCTACGGATTGAAGCAAATATGGAGAAATCTGCCAACCCGAGGCGGTTTACACGGCGTGAAAGGGGGTAAAATGAAAGATTTGAGAGAATGGGAGAGATGGAAAGGGGGCGTGGAGGAGGGAGCGTGGCTTGGAGAGCGTGAAAAGCCGGGACGCCGGGGTGTTGCTGCAGACTCCCGTCCTCCTCTTGGGATGCCTCTCTTCAAGTCTCCAATGAGGAGGGGTGCTCCTCCTTTTATAGATGTGGGAGTGGGCTTTTAGGCCATTTGGGGTCATGGACTTGGTCCATGGGCTTGGACTTGAGTTGGGATCATGAGCCTTGGGCCTCTTGAGTGGTTGGACTTGAGCTTGGGTTGAGATCATGGGCTTTGGGCCTCTTGAGTGGTTGAACTTGAGCTTGGGTTGAGATCATGGGCTTTGGGCCTCTTGAGTGGTTGGACTTGGTCCATGAGCTTGAGCTTGGAGTGAGAGTATGGGCCTTGGCCCTCTTGAGTTGTTGGACTTGGTCCATGAGCTTGAGCGTAGCGGGCTCCTTCCATAGTGGGCTAGAACTTGGTGGGCTAGAGCTTAGCTAAGCTCGTTGTTTTGGGGTGGGCCGTTGTAGAGACCCAAAATTGTAGAGAAGCCTGCTTCTGAGGCTTGGTGGGCTGCATTGTGGAGCCCGTTGAGGTGGCCTGTAGGAGCTTTGCTCTTGTGGGCCGAATCTGGTTTATTGAAAAGCCTGCTTCGAGGCTTGGTGGAGCTTCGCTCCCGTGGGTTGAGTTTGGAAGGGTCTGCTTAGCTTGCTTGAACCTCCTTTTACCTTGAATTTGTTTGGGCTTGGGACCTTTTCCATTTTACCACTTTTGGGCCCAAAGGTGGGGTGTCAACATAAACCATCTTCATTAAATATCTAGGCTAAGGATATTTTTAAGTTTAAAAAGATTAAATAAGTACTTATTTACTCAAAATATTAACTTGTATTTCAAGACTTTGTGTTTTACAAGCTCACATAAGGGTTTATTTATATCTCAATGTAAGAAGAATCTTTCACTATTTTTCTATGTGGGAGAAAATAAATATACTAAAAGAAAATAAAACAAAGCTTTTAATTATTTTTAACATAGGACAACTAAAACATAATAAAAATATAATTATTATAGTTCTTATGTTATTCTCTCCTTGTTCAAAATATTCTCCCATGGTTAGACAAGACAAGTTCCCTCAACTTGGGGAGAATAACACATCATTACATTTTTATTATGTTTTAATTGTCTTTAGTATATTTAGTTCTCATATAAAAATAGTGAAAGCATTTCCTTAGATTGAGCTATAAATAATCTCCCTTTGTGAGCTCATGTATTACTAATTTTTAGAACACAAGTTATGTTTTGAGCAAGTAAGACCCATGGATATAAAGATTGCATTAAAAGGATTTCTAGTGCCATAAACAATTAGTTCAAGCTTTTAGTATTAATGATATCAGAGCCTTATAATAGACTTAGAGATCATGAGTTTAACTCTCAAAAGGGACAATCTAGAGGAGCTGACTTAGAGGCTAGATTAAAATTAATGAGAGGTGAGTGGAGTAATCCTAAGAAGTAAAAAGGGATATCATTCAGTGAGCGCTGCTAGAGTAGGGTACTAAAGTAGGCCGTTGTGGACATCAGCCTTCAAATGAGCCATGACTATAATGTATTACATTAAAAGAATTTCTGATGTCAAAAATGATCAACTCCAGCTTTTCGTATCATTTGTGTTGTCCCAACCAATTAATACGATGTTCACCTTGGTTAACTAAGCCAAGAATATCTTTAATTTCACAAAATAGAATAATTAAACACTTATTCATAATATAACTTGCATTTCAAAAGTTCATGCGTTACAAGCCCATAAAGGAACTTTATTTATACTTTAGTCTAAGGGAAACATTTTACTACTTTTTGATGTAGGATAAATTAAACACACTAAAAGAATATAAAATAAAACTTCCAATTATTTTTTCCATGTGGGACAAGCTCATGCACAGTAGAAGTTTTGTTTTTGTGAAAAGAGTTTATATATATAACTAGGTTACATAGAAGCGATTCCATGTAAATCCCTCGAATTTCAAGATATGGATTCTTATTGAAAATTCAATTCATTCATTGTATTTAACACCATTTGTTTTGTTAGGAGACCAAGTTTCTTGTAAATCAAGTATGTGCATAGGCCACATTCGCTCAAAAATTCATGTGTAAACTATAAAAAATGTTTGGATCCATTTATACATGTATTAGAATGTAATAATATTTTATAGAATCATTTATCCACATATTATTGATATTTTAGATGGTTTAGATGTTGAAAAAATTACTCTAAAGTTGATATTTTAATATTGAATTATTTTATTACGTTAGTTTTACACTTTTATAGATGAGACCCATATACAGTGAAATTTAAAAAATAAAAGGGTTTCCAGGATACTAGAAATGATGTTAAACACAATTGATGAAGTGAATTTTCCATCAACTATCAATATTTTAAAAATGGAAGGGGTTACATAAAAAGAGGTTTTCATTGCAGCGGGACCGTATGTATATATATATGAGAAATATTCAGGTGAAACCTAATTCTGGTTCAGGTGCAGCTTCATTGCACCACAATTATGGTCAGTTATCTCAAAATGGGCCCTATATGATCATAAAATTATAATCTTCTCCACTAATTATATTTAGAATTATGTATTCTATTATCGTACCACTTTTCTTCCCAATTGGATATGTGTATGGTTCCCACCAAAAAATGATATAAATTCAACGTAATAAAATAATTTGATGTAAATAACAACTTTGAAGTTATTTTTTCAACATGTAAACTATTTGCTATAAAATTTATACATTGATAAATAATTGTATAAAGTATCAATACATTTAAGTGCCTGTGGGGCCCATTTTGAGCCAAATATATTATTAATTATGGTACAACTTCACTGTATAGGAAAGGTTCTCTTTTTCTCTCTTTCTCTCTCTATATAAAACTAGATATGTCATGAACAACTTCTGAGGTGCTTCAATTTTTATCTTATCGAATATTGATTTTCAAAATTTCTTCTTATATCATATATTTATAACTGTTGAAAACCTATTTTCACTTTTTTCTTATTTTCCAATATATATATATGAGACTCATTCATGTGCAGACGGATTGCACCATAATTATGGTGTAGTCCATTGTAAAATAGACCCCGCACATATTAGAATGTAATGAAACTTTATATAATCATTTATCTATATAAAAATCACACTTTACACCATTTAGATGTTGAAAATGTCATTTTGAACTTGATATTTACGTTAAACTATTTTATTATGTTCATTTTGTACAATTTTAAGATGGGATATCTACATACGTTGGATTTGGGTGAAATTGGTATGCTAATAAACTGAATAATTCTAAATATAATTGGTGGAGTAAATTTATCATTCTTGATCAAATGGGTCCCACAGTGCATGGACCGCACGATAATTACGGTGCAGTCCGAATGCACTTGATTATTTTCCTATATATCTCAACTCCTTCCCAAAACAGTATTGGTCCATATTTTAGTTAATATTCAAATCAATTTTTTAAATTTAATTTTCATTATTAAAATAATTCAGGAATAAATATTTTTAATTATTTCAATTTTAAGATTTACTATTTTAATTTTAAATATTTATTTTTCAAATTAAAAATTCTTTTATTTAAGGTAATTAAATATTTGGTCTACCCAATTGAATCAGTTCAAACATGCTCACCTTTATCATCATGTGAAATTTACTCTATACATTGCCTTTAAAATAGATAAATATGTAGATTTAATGTAACAAAATCATTTGATTATATTTTAATTTTAAATCTGTCAATTTTAGTATATAAATAATCTAAAATATGAGGAATGATTTTACAAATTATTTGAACATTTTAATACTTTTGTGGTTGGCTACAAGTGATTTTCTTTTGTAATTGACACATAATTGTCTATAGATTAAAATAGACATGACCTCTTTGCACTAAATTGATTTTTGGCATAGTGAGAACATAAATGATTTTTTAATAACATATACCATTCAATTTTGATGTTATCATCATACATAGTGGGTTCATCTAACCATTTCCTACAAAGTCGTTCCTTTAATTGACGTGCAACCATTTATATTGTTGCAGCGATTATATGGTGATTTATGGGCGGTTTTAAAAATATTTTTATTCTTAATAAATGTATATCCTACTAAATCTTGCTAACCGTCTAATTTGATAAAAATTGACTTTATTTGATAAATTTTTACTTTTGAAAATCAACAACAAACAAAATATACATGCCCTTTTCATTGTTTTTAAAAAAGAAAATATCACATACATAAAGATTGATAAATTTTACAGGGAGCATGATCTAAATGGAATACACACACTTATATAAAAAAAAATTAACAAAAATATTTTTTCCGCCCACGGTATGAGAAACTGACCACATATTAAACCTAAAATTATTTACAGGATTACTCTTCTTCTTCAAAAAAAAAAGGGTATTTACAAGATTAGTCATTTGTCCCTCACCAACTGGCATTAACTGTACGTAGGAACTTGGAAGGGCAACGAAAATGGTGGGATTACAAGTGGAGCAATAGCAGCACGTGGTTGCATGTCCAAGTGCGTTCTTAAGTAACCGCCCATAGTTTTGTTTGAACATGGAATTCCATATATTTGCCTGGCTTCCTCTGATTTCTTTTCGTTTTTCACCCACCTTCAACGCCACAATCTCGTTTCCGGATTCGGCTATAACTTCTACATCACCTCTGGCTTGATCAAGCAGTACAAACTCTTCGAGTGATCTGTTGCTAGCTAATTCGTTGCGGTGGGTGCTCAATTTCTGCAGTTTCTATGAAACAGCTTTTGGCGGGAACTGCAACCGATTTGTTTTCTGCTTTTCTCATGCTCGATGGCCACCATCTATAACTTGTTCCTTTCAAGGCATATTCAAATTCCACGTCAATTTTATGGAGAACCCAGTTCGAAATTCTGAATTGCATGCAATTTGAGATCTTCAGATACTTGGTTTAATTCACGAGTGGGTTAGATTACATGCAGAAAGAGGAAGAAATATTCACTCTTCTATTATATATATACACATCTGTCTCTATGGTTCTAGGATGGAATTTTCTTTTAAATAAAGATTTTTAATATTTCGTTTTTCCTTCTGATGTGTTTCTCTTTGATTTAGAGAGAGAGCAGGAAGAGTTTGAGAATTTTCAGGGGATCAAAATGGGACTTGGAAATATTTTGCTGGCCGCTGCAATGCCAGTGCTGAAACTTCTAATTGTGACTGGTGTTGGGTCAGTCCTTGCCACAAAGCGGATTGGCCTCTTGGGCGCAGGAGCTAGAAATCATTTGAACAATGTGAGTTTTATCATGGTTTCGTGATTGCATGTTTTTGGATGCATCTTTTGATGAGTCACGAACATTTCCCTCAACTAATTGAAAAGAAATCCACGGGATTAGTGTCTCTTTATGCAGAACTTAGATCGGCATCATTAAGACTTTCTAGTTTACGATTCACGTGAAAAACAAGACTATAGAAGAATAAACGTAAAATGTTATAAGCAGTAATTAACTAAACTTCTCGCCTTTTTATGCCAAGCACATCAAAAATAACAGTTTTCTTATCTTCTCTGTTCTTCCAATGAAGAAGGCCTCAGGTCTGGTTTTTATCTAGACAATTATATTTGTAAATTCTGTTGATGTCGATTCTTGTATCTCCTCCGTGTCGCTTTTCTGGTTTACGAGGATCGTACTAAAAAAATTCCTACAGGAACCGCAAAAGTCGTGATATGATGTAGTGTGGATGTTGTTTTACATGTTGGTTACTTGCGCTTCTCCGCGACTTGTTTAGAAAATTGTTCTCTTGATCCATTGCTCTTGTCTTTCAACAGGTGTCATTCTATGTGTTCAATCCATCCTTTGTGTATACCAACTTGTCCAGAACAATCACATTCAAGAGCATGGTGTCTTTGTAAGTTTATATTTTTTCTTTTGGTCAGTTTTCCAAGTGCGGAAGAGCTGCATGATGTGATACTTCAGTCATTGCATTTCCATAAAGAAGAACATTTTACATTACAATTTATTTGAGGATGTGATCATGCTCTGTTCAAGCAGCCAGCAATATAGAGCTGCTAATGTTGATACGATGTCTAACCATCAACTGCTCTCGCTCATTTGTTGATTATCATCCATATTAGCAAGATTTTATTTAATGTGTTTGAGAGGTTTGTGTAATAGGATATTTGTTTTGGGTCACGGCCTGTTTATATCCACGAAAAGAAAATTGAGAATTTCGTGGGTTTTTTTTTTTTTTTTTGGGGACCTGTCTCATGCTTTTCGTTGCTAGATATTTTTCTTTCCTAATCATCTGCACCATGTGTTTTTTTGCAGATGGTACATGCCAGTAAATATCCTTCTCACCTTTGTTGTTGGAACGATACTTGGCTGGGCTGTTATTCGAATTACAAAGCCTCCATCCCATTTGAGGGGTCTCGTTTTAGGCTGTTGTGCTGGTGGTAAGTATCCATCCCTTCTTGTTACCGGTGTTTAACATATTTCTAACTATAGAGGAAAATGATCTGTTAATGGTTTGGCCTCATGAGCAGGAAATATTGGGATTTTCCTGATTATTATTGTCCCAGCAGTCTGTAAAGAAAAAGGCAGTCCATTTGGAGCTCAAGACTTGTGCGCAAAATTTGGTCTGGCATATGCCACCCTCTCTATGGCTGTAAGAATTTCACAACAGCATTTTCAAACGTCCATGGATTACAATCTCCAAGCATGAAAAATGATTTATAATACCTTTTAGTGTCTGTTCGTATGAACAAGTGTATGTCAACTGCAGCTGATTTTTGACCAGACTGCAACCATTAAAATTGAACTGATGCTGGCTTCATAAAAATACTTCAGATTGGATCTGTCTTCCTGTGGTCTTATGTCTACAATGTGGTACGCATATCTTCAACTGGCGGGAACAAAGGGACAGAAAATGGTGCCTTACCTCTCACAAATGTGGCTTTAGAAACTCCAAAGGCACAGTCTGTGGAGCCAAATTCAGGACTGGATCCCAAGCAGTGTGAGGATCAAGGTGAACCATCTGCAACAAATGGGCAATTTACCAACATACCAAAGGTCTGTTTCTCTCTATCTGAAGTTTACATGCCATTTCTATTAAGTAGGATTAATAACCAGTCTATGCAACCTACTCAATCTATGAAATCTATAGTGCTGACCATAAATTCCTCTGCTTATATATGATTAGAATTCAAGATCAAGGAAAACTCTTGATAGTTGTTCAGTTGATAAAGCCGAAAACCATAATCGACATTCCACAGGGTACACAAATGCTACTGGTGGTTTTTGAACTTGTTGAAGCATTTGGCTATTTCTGATAGCTCTCTCTCTCTCTAGCACAACAGCTCTTCTTCTTCTTCTTCTTCGTCGTCGTTGTCGTCTTCTTTTTGGGAGTAAAATAGCTTCTCTTCTTGAGGCATTCAATCCTGTAAAACCTAATAAAATTCATTGAAGATTTTGACTTGTGAATTTAGAAAATAAGTCTATGGATGATGGGTCATTACAGCAATTATGTAAAAGAAATTATTTTTTCCAAGCTTAGCAATTTCTCAGACTGAATGCCACATGGTTCTTTTTTCTTACAGTCTCCAATTCTAGGCATTCTCAAACAAACGATGAAGAGAATTTCACACAAAGTTAACTGGAAGAAGTTGCTGGCACCTTCAGCAATTGGAGCGGTATGCTTTCTGTGGTTAATTTTTATGGACATTTGGTTTTTCATACCTTTGAGTCATGAAGGTTTTTTAGTTGAGAAAACTATGAATACTTTCCCACATTTCTGCTAGAGATATCCAAAATTCTGTGTGACATTGGAAAAATTATTATTGTTTGTTCTTATTTGCGCTAATAAATTTACTCAGATAAATCTAGTGGTACTATTACAAGCGGATTGTATTTGTTCATCCAATGATGTAGAGATAGTTGGCTTTTAGCTCTTGGGTAATTTCATGCTATGGAAAGTATCAACAACTTATGAGCTCGAAAATATGAAAAAGGTTGTGTCAGCACATTTGAATCATTCGAAGTTCAAAAATGAGAAATCACAGGTAGACATAAGTATATTCAATAAGTTCAGTTGGTACGCAAGTAACAAAACGCAAGTATCAGAATGGAAGGACAGTAAATGGTCTCAAACTGCCACATTTCATTCCTGTGCTTAAGTTATGATCATCTTAGCATTATACCACAAGATCATATCCTATAGATGCTTTGATGCTCTTTAAGATATTTCCTTAAAGGAGAAATATTCCTTAATTATTGGCCTCTTGTAATAAGATGTATGTGCATGTGAATCAAGTAGCATCCACAGATCTGAAACCTTGTATTTAGAAAAGTTTAGCTTGCACAGAATCTAAATTTACATTTTTAGGATCTCCGTATTCTGTAAATTAAGCAGCCATCTTGTTTCTTGTACAGCTTGTTGGATTTTTCATTGGAGTAATTGGTCCTGTGAGAAGGGTGTTCGTCGGTGAAAATGCTCCACTGCGGGTGATTCAAGCCTCTGCTGCATTGTTGGCGTGAGTTCCACTTTGTCAGATGAGCTTACTAGAAGAAAAGGCTAGCAAAAAGTCTGTCTCGACATAGAGGATGATTAAGATGCCAGAATTCTTTCTTTATTCATTCTTGTTCTATTTTCTTTCTGCCATTCTCTTTTATCTGCTTTAGTCATTCCATCACTTTGGTGAAAGGTTCCTACCAAAGTTTGTCATCTATCGGGTCAACAAATCCACAGCCAATATAATTACCTTAGCACCTCGAATTCATTCGGAAAATGTGGAAGAAACTCCAAATTCGCCTAATCATTTTGCTTTCTCTGGTTTTCAGTGATGGAGCAATACCAACTTGCACTATAGTAATGGGAGGCAATCTGACCAAAGGTGACAACTAAGACATCTGTATTCACGTCAGTGTAATTGGATGCTTAGACCAATGACCAAAGATAATCTTTCAATTAACATTCACCATAATCATGCAGGAATGCGCAAATCTGGGATTCGATTTTCTGTTATCATTTCAATTATCAGCGTCCGTTACATCCTCTTGCCTGTACTGGGTGTAGTAGTGGTAAAGGGTGCACTTCGTTTCGGTCTGATTCACAAGGATCCTCTATATGAGTTCGTTCTCTTGCTTCAATTTGCAGTTCCACCAGCAATGTCGTTAGGTAAGAGACACAAATGTTTCAGTGGAGTGGGGATTCTGCAATAACAATATAGTGTTATAAAAACACTGTTTGATGAAACTGATTTGTATTTGATGGACTTGGCAGGGATAATGACTCAGTTGTTTGGAGCAGGTGCAGGTGAATGCTCGGTGATTTTCCTGTGGACTTATGCATTAGCTATTGTAGCCCTTACAATCTGGTCTGCCTTTTTCATGTGGCTTGTGTCTCATTGACATAACCCATCCTTTTTTTATTGTCATATCAACAAAAACTGTTGAGTTCCGTCGCTGGATCATGTGGAGATTGGCTGTTCCATTTTAACGCATTATGCAGAGATAATCTATCATACTTTCAGTTTAGATACTTGGGTACCTGCTTCAAAGGAAGAAGCTTGCAGGGAAGTGATTATTACGGAATGTTGAACGAGATATGCAAGTGATGCATTTAGTTTCATGGAAATTCTAATCTTAGTTGTTGGATTCGCGAGCTTAGGTGTGTATCAGTGTGCTCTGTAGGATGAAGTATTAGAAGCAGAAAAAGCCAATTTCCTTGTATAATGAGCAACCTTTTATCCACTTGAAAGGAGTAATAATGAAGGCAATTTTAATTTGTGATGATAATTGGATGTTTTTTTCATTGTTTTGGGTCTTCATTGTTGCTTTGGCATTTTGGCCCATTTTAATCATTAAATTACAATCCAATACACTCATTTTGTTTTAAATCATTTGCTTCATTGTAGAACTAAAGATAATTTTGAACGAATCATTTGCTTCGTTGTAGAACCAAGGATAATTTTGAACAAAGTTCTGGGTGGGCCATATCTGCTTAAAAATACTTATAATTATGCATACAATATGAAAATTACTGGTATTCATTTACATATTTATGGAAGAGCTATAGTAATATGAGAAGAATTCTTTACAGGAAGAATGTTTTAGATGTTACATATGTTAAATTAACAACTTTGAAATAAGTATATAATTCAAATAATTTTGAGACATTAATTTTACACTTTTATCACTTTAATCAAATGAGGTGTATAAGATATTTGAGGATGCTTTTATGGGACCGCGATCCTATGCTCCTGGGAGCATACACCTATTTTTTTAATTTTTTTTTCAAAATTTTTTTTACAATAGTGTTAATCTATATGTATTTAATATGTGTATAAATTTTTACCATTTTTGGGGTATTTTAGATATTTATTTTTTATTTTTGAAAATCGGTAGCATTTTAGGTAATTTTAAATTACTAAAATGCCACTGATCGTTAATAATCCGAAATAAATATCTAAAAATCTCCAAAATGGTAAAAATTGATACATACGTTGAATACACTTAGGTTAACAAGTTCATGAAAAATTTTGAAAAAAAAATAAAAAAATAGATGTATGCACCTGAGAGCATAGGATCGCGGTTCGCTTTTATGAAACCCCATTTATATGTAATCCTTTTCATTTTCAACATCTAAATGATTGATGACAAATCTACATATGCTTAACATCATTTATATTATTATGAAAATCCTTTTATTGTTGAAATATCTCTATATATGGGTCCCATCTACAAGCACACAAAATCAAAATATAAAATAATTTAATACTAAATATCAAAATTTAAATAGTATTTTCAACGTCTAAACCATCTAAAATATCACTACTATGTGGATAAATGATTCGATAAAGTATTACTATTTCTGATATGTATGAGAATGAATCTAAGTATTTTTTCTAATTTACACATAATGTATCTATTTTTGAGCAAGTATGGCTCACACACATATTAAATTTAGATGGAACTTGATCTCATAGTAAAACAAATGTTGTTAATTGTAACGCCCCAGGCCTAACAGTAAGGTATTGTCCGCTTTGGGTTCACGTTTCCGTCCTTCCCCTCACGGTTTTGCCCTTCTGGGTTCACGTGCATTCCGTCCTTCCACAGAAGGCGCCTCACTGAGGTACCTGGCAGCCTCCACTTATAGCCCAGGCTCCCCCCCTCATCCTAACCGATGTGGGATATCACATTCACCCCCCCTTGGGGCTCCAGCGTCCCCGCTGGACATCATCGGCCGGAAGTCGGGAGTCAGCTCTGATACCATTTGTAACGCCCCAGGCCTAACAGTAAAGTATTGTCCGCTTTGGGCCTCGGCCCGCACGGTTTTGCCCCTTTGGGTTCACGTGCATCTCGTCCTTCCCCAAAAGGCGCCTCACAGAGTTACGCAGCGTACTGGCTTCTCTGCTAAGTATCGTCCGCCCAAGGTGCTTAAGTGGTTAAAGTGTTGGTCTTTGGTAGAAGAGGTCTCAAGTTCGAATTCCAACGAGTGTCTAAATGATGTAATGTGATATCCCACATCGGTTAGGATGAGGGGGGGAGCCTGGGCTATAAGTGGAGGCTGCCAGGTACCTCAGTGAGGCGCCTTCTGGGGAAGGACGGAATGCACGTGAACCCAGAAGGGCAAAACCGTGAGGGGAAGGACGGAAACGTGAACCCAAAGCGGACAATACCTTACTGTTAGGCCTGGGGCGTTACAAATGGTATCAGAGCTGACTCCCGACCTCCGGCCGATGATGTCCAGCGGGGACGCTGGAGCCCCAAGGGGGGGTGAATGTGATATCCCACATCGGTTAGGATGAGGGGGGGAGCCTGGGCTATAAGTGGAGGCTGCCAGGTACCTCAGTGAGGCGCCTTCTGGGGAAGGACGGAATGCACGTGAACCCAGAAGGGCAAAACCGTGAGGGGAAGGACGGAAACGTGAACCCAAAGCGGACAATACCTTACTGTTAGGCCTGAGGCGTTACATTAATATAATGAATAGATTGAATTTTTCATCCAGCATCAAAATCATAAAATCTGAGAGAGTTATGCGGAACCACAAAACGGGCCTGTAAAATATTTAATTTAAATAAAACTTGATTTTTTAATTAAAAATTAATTTTAATTGCAATGGGTGGGTTAAATTTTGAATTTAAAAAATGGTGGACGGAACTGAAATCTTTGATGTTATTGGCACCATATATTGCAGTACCTTTTGCAATCTTTACCATTTGAAGATTCGTTGAAATCAAAGATAAACTCTTTGTATTAAAACACGAGATGATATTGTACAAGAACTTTTTTCCGCTCCTTCGTTAGGACCGACAGGCACCGGTGGTGCGCTCGGCCTCGGTGGCGGCTGTGTGTCTCTGGGATCTACAGGCAGTCACGAGAGGTGGTGGGAAGCTCAAGATAGCTGGGTTAGTCGTGTACGTGGCCTCAGAAGCGTCGGCTTGAAAGGAATGGCGGGATTGAAACAGAGTGTTGACGAACTGCTTGGTGCGGAGCTTCAGACGCTGGCGATTTCAGGGGCAGCCATAAAAAAGATTTCACCGGGTCAAGGAGCTTCTCTACTTTGCTCTCTATGGTCGACAAAGACCTACAACAAAGACATTTTCAGGGGGATGATGCGGAGGCTTTGGAAGCCAGTGGGGGCGTACCAGTTTAACGAAGTTGGTGAGAACTTATACCTGATCACGTTGGAGGCGGTTGAGGACAAAGACAGAATTGTGCAGGGTTGTCCGTGGACGTTTGAACGATATCTGGTGCTCATCACTGAAATCAGGGAAGAAACTGACCTTGCCCACGTAATGCTCGTGAAAACGCCGCTGCGGCTGCATGTTGTGGGTGCCCCATTCATCGTTGACAAAAAGATGCTGGGCGAATGCATTGGAAATTCCTTCGAAAATTGGTTCAATTTGGACACGACAGAAACTGAAATCAAGTTGAATGTTTGGGTTGACTGCCGGGAGCCTCTTAGAAGGGGGATGTTTATTCGAATTGGAACACAGCAAAAGCAATGGGTTTCATTCCAGTATGAAAAGCTCCCACTGTTTTGCTACATCTGTGGGAGGATGGGCCACGCACATCGTGATTGTGTTTTGAAATCTAACCTCCAACAGTTAGTTGCTGAGGATGATATGCCATTTGGAAGTTGGCTCAGAGTGAGGGTCAAACACCTTACGCAGCGATTTGGACCGTCAAGAGGGAACAGGGCCAATCCTATCAAATACACGGGAGCTTCTTGCAGGGATTGGGACCATTGTGGAGATAGCCATGCAGTTGAAGGGGACCGATGCGTGGATGACGAACAAACCCGCAGCAGCAGCAGAGGGATCCCTGCTGAAATGGATCAGGATCAGCAACACAGTGGAGAGGAATATCGGCATTATGGGCAGCTGCATTGCCATGGCGAGACAACGAATGAGGGTGACGTTCAATCTGGGTGCTTCTTGGCCAATTCTGCACAGCACCATGGCCCAGCACCTACGGCCACCTCTGCACTGCATCTCTGCCCGACGCCAACGACTACCAAGGCCAGTTCTGAACTGAATCTATGCCCAGCGCCAGAGTTTTCCATGGCCACTGCTGTACAGCAACACTGTCCAGCGTCAGCGACGCCCAAGGCCACCTCTGCATTGCATCTCTGCTCGGCGCCAGCGACTTCCGTGGCCTGTCCTGCACAGCTCCTCTGCCCGGCACCAGCGACTGCGATGCCTGGAGGTGACGTTCTGCCCAGGCAGCGTTCCAGCGCCATCTCTACCCGACACAACCACTCTGCAACGTCGAATGCAGTGACCTTGGAGGCTACGAAGCAATACCAATCAGCACCATCGATGGCTGTGATTCGGGAGACTGAAATCAGGGATTTGCGGCAGTGGGATAGGAAGAATTTGCTGCTTGCTTCTGGTGTGCAGGCAGGGATTCAGCACGAGGGTGAAAAGGAGGCGCTTCCCCAATCTGTTTATGGGACTGGCGTGGGGAGGCTGATTGAGGGAGAATGTCCAAACCAGAAATGTATGTCAAAGGGGGGGAATGATCAGCGTCACATCGAAGGGGAGTTTGATGGGCTGTATGAGGTTCAGGTTTGGGATGGTTTAGGGATGGAGGAACAGGGAGAGGGCTGTGTGTCCCAGAAGCAAGGGGGCAATAAGTGGAAGAGGAGAGCCCGAATGCGGGATGAATTACACATAGCTGAAAGGATGGATTGCCAACCAATGCATGCGGTCTCTTCTAAGAGGGGCCTGTCCAGTGACGGGGAAGCTCCGAGTGGAACACAAAAGAGAAGCAGACAAGGGGTGCAGACTGATATGATTGAGGCGATGGCTGCGGGTAGCCTGCAGCCACGCCTCAACTAATATGGCAATCCTAGCTTGGAATTGCCGGGGGCTTGGGAACCCCCGGGCAATTCGGAACCTCCTAGATCTGGTTAGGAGAAAAGAGCCCTGTTTGGTCTTCCTCTGCGAAACAAAATGCTACTCAAAGGAAATGGATGGTATCAGAAGAAGACTTCATTTTGACGGGTGCTTTGTGGTGGACCCTCAGGCACGGAGGGGAGGTCTGGCCCTTCTGTGGAATAACAACAAAGCTGCTACTATTAGAAGCTTTTCCATCCACCATATTGATGCCGATTTTTGCGGGTGGCGATTTACCGGGTTCTACGGACACCCTGAAACTCATCAACGACACCTGAGCTGGCACACTCTCAATCAATTGAGCTATGATGACACGAACCCCTGGCTTGTAATGGGGGACTTCAATGAGGTACTATCACATGGCGAGTATATTAGCGAAAGACCTCGGCCCCAAGCCCAATTGGATCGTTTCCGCGAAACCACCGACTCTTGTAACCTTATGGACTTGGGATCTTCAGGAGCGCAAATGACATGGACAAATAACCGGCGGGGACATCATAGGGTGGAAGCGAAGCTTGATAGGGGCCTCTCTACCCCATCATGGCTTAACCTCCATCCTAATGCGAAGATCACTAACCTTCAATCCCCGACATCTGACCACTGTCCACTACTTTTGGTGCTTGATTCAAACATGGGTAGAAGACGATCGCCAAGGGATTTCAGGTATGAACTTTTTTGGAATAGAGATCCTGGGGCTACTAGAATTGTGAACCAGGTGTGGGAATCTCTGACGCCAAGGGGGTTACATGATGGGGATATGATTTGTTGGAAAACAAAGCGGCTCGCCTCGGAACTTTCTATGTGGAACCGTCGGAAAAGGGGTAATCTTCGGAAGAGTATTGAGCGCAAATACAGAGAGGTTGAGGCTCTATCCGCATTGGACCCAAGTGATGAACGGGACTGCACTATTCAGAAACTGAAACGCCAAATCAATCTTCTGCTGGAGGATGAAGAGCAATTGTGGAGGGTTCGGGCAAAGACGCATTGGCTCCACCAGGGTGATCGAAATACAGGTTTCTTCCACCGTATGGCGTCCAACAGAAGACGAACAAATAACATCGATGCTTTAAGGGATTCTAATGGTAACTGGGTAAGGAGGCAAGACCAGATTCTGGATTTGGCGACTAAGCACTTCTCTGATATCTTCTCGGCGACCTCCCACGCCTCGGCACCACGGATTCAGGAATGCATTCTGAGGAGAATTTCCGACGAGCAAAGGTTGTGTCTGACCAAACCTCTCTCGTCTGATGAGGTAACCATGGCGGTTCAAAGTATGGGTCCTACAAAGGCACCGGGACCGGACGGACTGTCGGCTGGCTTTTACCAACGTCATTGGAGCACTGTGGGGCCCGATATTATAAAGTGGTGCAAACAGTTCATGATGGAAAGGAATTTGGATCGGCAACGCAGACTAATTGGAGATCTGAATACAACCACCTTGATCTTAATACCGAAGACTGCCGACGCTCAATGTCTCTCCCAATTCAGGCCAATCAGTCTGTGCAATGTTGTGTATAAAATTCTGGCTAAGGTTTTGGCTAATCGACTTAAGATGACCCTTCATGCCATCATTGGCGAAGAGCAAAGCGCTTTTGTCCCGGGTCGCCTCATCACTGACAATATGCTCATCGCCTACGAAGTTATCCACTCTTTACGAATGCGGAAGAGGGGGCGCAAGCACGAGATGGCAATCAAGCTTGATATGTCCAAAGCCTATGACAGGGTGGAATGGAACTTCCTTGAGCGGGTTATGGTGGCTATGAACTTCTGCCCGGTGTGGGTACGCTGGATTCTGAGTTGCATATCTACAGTCAAATACCGGGTGAATATCAATGGCTTCAAGTCTTCTTTCTTCCACTCCCAACGGGGCCTACGATAGGGGGATCCTCTCTCCCCTTATCTATTTCTTCTATGCGCAGAGGGGCTTTCGGCTCTGATCTACAAGGCGGTGGCTGGAGGCGCCATCCATGGTATCAGACTTAGAGAAAGGGGCCCGACGATCTCCCACCTGCTGTTCGCGGACGATGCGATCATCTTTACTCGGGCAAATGTGGCAGAGGTGGGACACCTACTTGAACTTTTGAACCAGTATGCATGTGAATCGGGCCAGATGGTAAATGTGGACAAAACGGCTATACTTTTCAGCTCAAATACTGATTCCCACACAAGAACAAGGCTGATCCAAATGTTTAGGTCCTCAGGGCGGGACCTTCACAAGTACTTGGGCCTCCCAGCTTGGTTGGGAAAATCAAAGGGGGATTTCTTCAGGGGTATCAAGGATCGGGTCTGGAACCGCATTCAGGGGTGGAAAGGCAAGTTGCTCTCGGCAGGCGGGAAAGAAGTGCTGATCAAAGCAGTGTGTCAGGCGATACCGTCATACGCTATGAGCTTGTTCTTATTGCCCAAATCTTTTTGTCATGACCTAAATGGGCTGCTAAGTAAATTTTGGTGGGGGGAGAATGATGGTAAACGGAAGATGAGCTGGGTCGCCTGGAAGGACATGTGCAAGTCCAAGCGCGGTGGCGGGATGGGTTTCAGGGACTTCCACAACTTCAACCTGGCGCTCCTCGCCAAGCAGGTCTGGCGGCTTGTATCGGGAAACAACTCCCTTTGCCTCAATGTTCTGAAGGCCAGATACTTTCCCACTACCGACATCTGGGGATGCACGTCTAAACCATCGGACTCCTTTACTTGGAAATGTATTCTGAAAGCAAGAGATGTGATACAATTGGGGTGCCGATGGAGGATTGGCACGGGGAACCGGGTGAAGGTTTTTTCTGACACTTGGCTGGATTCTAAGGTATGAAAAGCAGGGCCCCTTCCTTCACACTTACCTGAGGATATGACGGTCAGTCACCTTATTGACAGTGATTCTAAGTCTTGGATCAGGGATAGGGTGATTGCGGCGCTGGGTGAGGATCGGTGGCGGGAGATATGCGGAATCCCCATTCCGGAGGGGCAGGTGGATGACTGTCTATACTGGACCCATGAACCTAACGGTCGTTACTCGGTAAGGTCGGCTTACAGATTACTATGTTTGGGGACAGCACCCCCTTGTGCCCCGGAGATCTTTAGGGCAATCTGGCGACTGCCATTACCCAAAAAGGTGCTTATCTTTGGATGGCGGCTTGCAAGGGACGCTCTTCCAACCCGTCTGAATCTGAATCATAGGGGCATTGATATTGATACACGCTGCACTTTCTGTGGAATTGAGTTGGAAAATATAAATCACTTGTTCTTGGATTGTGCTGTGACTGGTGGGGTGTGTTTGGTTGCGGCTGGTCCGGGTCCTCATGGGGCGACTGTTTTGGAGATTTTGGATGCTCGGGTACAGGCTAAGAGACATGACGACTTGGGTTTATTTATCTTGTGCTGTTGGAGGATCTGGTTTCTAAAGAACAAGCTTAGGGTGGATGGATCTTTACCGCGTATTTCTGATACCATTGCTTGGTGTACGGAATTTCGCAACCAATTCAATACGGCGAAGGCGCAAATCCAATCGGGGATGCTTACACGAGCATTTGTTACTAGATGGCTCAGACCGCCTCTTGGTTTTGTCAAGATTAACATGGATGCTCGCAATCGGGGGGTTATGGATGGTTTTGGCTGTGCGGCTGTGATTAGGGATTCTAAGGGGCTTTTTATTGCTGCACGGGGATGGAATCGTCATGGGTCTTGTGAGCCGTTGTTCTCTGAAGCGACCGCCTTTTTGCTGGGGATCAAGTGGGCCGTTCAACTAAAAATCAGATTTGCTCTGTTTGAGACGGACTCTCTTCTGCTTTCTGCTTACTTATCCAATGATGAGCCTCTATCCTCCCCTGCGGGTCTTATCATTGATGATATTAGATCTATTCTTAGAGAAAATGCGTCCTTTTCTGTACATCATGTTTTAAGACAGGGAAACGCGGTGGCGCATTCCCTTGCTGATCTTGCTGCGGTGTCCACCACAAACTGTCTGTCGTGGTGGGGTACTCCCCCCAACGCTGTTGTTGGGAAAATTTGTACAGACAATTTTTTGGCTATGAATTACTTAGATCTCTCTATCCCTACTCTCTCTCAAATTGATAGAGGGTAGGTATAGAATAGAACCGTTATCAAAAAAAAAAAAAAAAACACGAGATGATATTAGCGATGGGAATCGGGATGGGCATAGCGGGTCATATGTTAAATATGTAAAACTAACATAATAATCTGAGAAGAATTTTTTATAGGAAGAATGTTTTAGATGTTACACACGTTGAATTAACAACTTTGAAATAGGTATATAATTGAAGTAATTTTGCAACATTAATTTTACACTTTTATCACTTCAATCAAATGATGCCTATAAAATATTTGATTTAAATGAAACTTGGTTTCTTATTTGATTTAAATGAAACTTGGTTTCTTAATTAAAAATTAATTTTAATTGCAATGGGTGGATTAGATTTTGAATTTTAAAAATGGTGGACAGCACTGAAATCTTTGATTTTTTATTTTTTTTTTGAGAAACAAAAGAGGTACCTTTTGCAATCTTTACCATTTGAAGATTCGTTGAAATCAAAGTCATTCAGGGTTCAAAGATAAACACGCTGTATTAGAACACGAGATAATATTCAGGGTGGGAATCGGGTTGTTCAGTAAACCTTGACTCTACTTTTTAAAAATTCTATTTGGCCTTATTTTTATACTGGCATGGGACAAGATCGGATTAACCTTCACTTTTTTTAAATAGATTTTAGGACAAACTTTAAGTCAGCATCAAACTAATTTCAGGACAGCGAGTCGAGTAAAAATGTGGGTCACGTAAAATAATTTCAAAAATTTACATGTCTATCAAATATAAAGATACATCTATGCTAAATTTAAATGTTATATACTTCTATATTTTAATAGTTATTAAAAAACATATCATTACCAAAACAAAACATGAAGAAATACAGTATAACTTTATTAAAATAGATTAATATATAGTTATACATAAGAGTTATATTTATATTGCAAATTTCTTTTATTGATTTTTATACTATTTCGTGGATAAAAATGATTATTTTACTGTTGATATAGTTAATTATAAAAAATGTGAAAATTTCAAAAGAAAATAATAATAATAATAAGAATTAAACATAGACCCATAATTTTTAATAAATCAACATATGAAAAGCAGGTTGAGACATGATCGACTTTCGACTTTATTTTTTGAATTCGGGTTAAAAAATTTTACTTATCCTTATACCAGATAAAAAAAATATTAGTTTTATTTAGTAAAAAATAGATCGGGTTAGGAGTGGGTCAACCCGATTCACGCCCCTATACAATATATATGGAGGGCGCAGCTGTTATACGGCTACCCGGATTGTGCCCTAGAAGCTGTTTTTATTTGTTATAATTTTTATGGGCTTTTCTGGTACCTTGTTTTGTTTTTTTGAAAATAACAATATATGGATACACGCCCACCATTTGTTGATTTTTAAAAGTCGAAATAAAACAACAAGTAAAAAATTTTTAAAATAGCCAAAATTCATGAAGATCTAAGTTGAGACCAACCCACATATAAAACAAACAAAAAAAATTTCGGCCTATGGGCTTCCAACAGATTGAATTTGATGGAATCAGTCTTGTGGAGCTCATGGTGTTGGGGATAGTTGAGGCATCATTTTCCCACATGGTATATATGCCATCTAGTCATAATAGAATCTCAAGCTTTGAATGCTCTTTGCACTTTGGAAATCATTAATTAAATGGATTTTTCAAAAAAAAGAGCCATTACAATTGAAGGCTCAAGTTGGTGAAAATCAAGAAGAGGTGTTTGGCTAGATATACACTCAAATCTCAAATCAAGCAAATGAATTTTATTGTCTATTTTGTCGAATACATTTAAAATTATTACTAATATAAATAAAAATAAAAAGCGTACATTTACCAATCGTGCGACATCTGATGCTGCTGGCTGGCTTCGTCTTGCATCGAATCAGCTACTCCACTTGTTCTGTTGAGGTTTTGTTCTGCTCGCAGTGGGAATGTGGGATTGATTTGATTTTGCCCAGCACTGAAACGGATGTTTCAAGGGATTCATACGTGGCCGAACAATAGACATTCTTTCCATGAAAACTTAATGCTCCTCCCAAAAATTAGTGGTAGAAAACGGCCAATTTAGGCCTTAAATTCTTGCATTGGAATTTCATATTATTGGGGGGGACTTTAATGTTAGTGGGCATTTAAATGTCAATTGTTGAAACTTGTTTGGCCTCATTATAATGGAAAGTAAAGCTTTTTCAATGGACAATCAATTTGCAAAAGCATTAATACATAGTTTCACATCCAGAGGCAGAAGACCTTATCTATTTTTCAGATAGGAAAAACACTTTCATATAAATAGTTCTTCTTCCAAGAAAGCAAAAGGAAGTATCCGTTCTTTTCAAAAGGAAAACATTTCCATTTAAATAGTTTCCCTTTACAAGAAGCAGAAGAAGACGTTATCTATTTTTTAAGAATGCCACAAGAATTTAACTGCTAACGATGCAAAGATTATACGTATCAATTTATACTGTGATGTCGCTGTAGCTAAGTGGATGGAAGTTACACGCAAACGCTTTAGCAATGATCTTTTGAAGTCTTTTTATAAGCTTGATCACTAAAATGATTCTATTTGAAACATTTATTATATTACCGTCCCCGTAGGCTAATTTTTAAGGATAACAAAAGTGTGTTTGGCAATAAATAAAAAAAATATCAAGTTAAAAAATTTTCAACTTAAAACTTTCCCTGCTTCATAACTATTTTATTTTTAAATCATTTCTTCACCTCTTCCAATATAACTATCTTACTTTTTAATTATTTTTAAATCATTACTCTCACGTAACTAACATATCTAGTTTAACTTTATTCTCTTTATTCTTCATCATTATCTCTATCATATTACTTTGTTTTCTTCTAATTTATAAATTTTTATATCAAAATTTTTTTATCTAAAAGTTTATTATTTCCCAAACTTATATTTCATTGCATCCTATTGCATTCAAATTTTAATGCAACTGAGTATAAAATCTATTTTTATTCTTTTTTTAAAATTATTTTATAAGATTGTTAATATGAGGGTTTATATATAGACACGTATTGACTTTTAAATAAATAAAGTAACCCGACTTTAAAAATTTTAAAAATATATACCTCTAAAAATAGTAAAACTTAATACATAAGTTGAATATACCTAAATTAACAGTTTTATGAAAAGAATAAAAAAATTGGGACTTGTAATTATTTATGTCGTCAAATAGTTCCTTTTGCAATAAAAAGTACAAAGTGTCGCTAATAATATATTACAAAACGTTCATTTTCTTGTAATGCATTATGAGATCATACGGCCAAAATGGTAGCCTTCAATTTTTTACTCAGGTGGTTTAGTGCTGCCGTCCATCTATCTAATCTATTGTAGTGGGCTGCAGCTGCTGTGGTGCCTTCATTTAGACCAACTACTCTTGTTCCAACTTCCAACCTTTAACTTGCATGAAAAAACGTTTTTTTTTTTTTTTTGGCGGGAACTGCAGTAGAAGGTACTTAGCTTTCATTTTCTTCATATGCAATTCATTCTATTGTGTTTGATCAACCCCCAAAGGTACTTTACATCTGTTTTTTTTTAAATAAAAATAAAAAATTAGAGAAGCTGATTCCTATCAATTCCATTTGTGTGTGAGGGAGAAAATAGCAGTGGAGTTTTTCTAATGGACTAAGAAAGGAGTAGAAGAGACATTTTAAAAGTTTTTTTTTTTAATTTTTGGTTTATAGTAGTGCTCTTATATATGGTCATAAAATTTCAAATTAAATGTATATATTTGTTAGAGAAACTCATTTCTGCTGATTTTATTTATGCTTAGATCTCATTTGAAACTTTTGACCAAGATATTATGTTAGAATTGAAGAAGCTGATGTGAGTTTTATTTCCTTGCACAAGTCACAGGAAGAGCTGAGAAGTTTTGATACTTGAATAATGGGTATTGGAAGTCTCTTCCTAGCTTCATCCATGCCAGTTCTAAAACTCTTTATTTTAACTGGTGTGGGATCATCTCTTGCAACCAAGCGTATTGGCATCTTAGGTGAAGATGCTCTCAAGCATTTGAACAATGTGAGATTTTTATCCCTGTTTCTTTTTTTTTTATGTTTTTATCTAAACTTTTTTGAGTTTATGTATTTACACTAGTGTTATAAGGTTTTGAACTTCGGTTGTGTTTGGTTGGGGGTAAGAGTTTTTGAGATAAAAGTAGTCAAATTGATGGAAAATAATGTTATATAACAAGAGCAATGATGAGGTGTAAAAAACATAAAGTTAAAGTAGATAAACTAGTTGTATGGATAATTGAGTGAAATGATTGAAAAGTAGAATAGTTTGTATAGAAAAATGTGAAAAATATTTTAAATAGGATAGTTATGGAGAGTGAAAAGTTTTTTATTAAAAAATTTTGGTTGACATTTTTTTAGTTAAACTACACACACCCTTCATATCTTTAATCAGCTTTGAAGATGATTTTTCTGTTTTCTTTACAGTATGATAATATAGCTAGATAATCGCTGAATTCATAAGTAGGAACAGAAAAAAGTCATTATTTTAATCATAGCTATCAACAAATTATCTTTGTAATATGTATACGTAAACACTACATAAAAATTTCAATCACGTTTTGCTTTTTCCTTTATTTGGGGTTATTTGCATTTACAGCTTCATCTCTCTGTGATTTAGGCCTATGATTACATGGGTTTAATATTTGTGAATCACAAAGTCTAGCCACAATTGAGAAAAGAGACATTTTTGCAAACAGGGTTCATAACGAGTGCATTTATTATAAATAGATGTTACGGGCAAGAACTGCAAGATCTCAAAAAGATGGGGTAGCAGATGCACATAATCCAGAATTTTAAAATAAGAAAATTTTCAAATGTTTTCTTATATCATGCAAGCCAGTGCTCTCTTACTTGCCGCCTTTATATTCGTGTTTTTATCCTTGTCTAGCTAGATTAATTAATTTGTCCACTTTGCCCTTGAGCAGTTGGTGTTCTATGTATTTGACCCAGCCTTTGTTTACATCAACCTATCTAAAACAATGACATTACAAAGCATGATTTCACTGTAAGTGTTTTAATTTCTGCTTATTTCATGCTTGCATTACGTTTGAAGGAATTCATTAAGGGGGTATTTGTTTACATTAAAAATATTTTAATCTAAAACTTTTTTATCTAAAATTTTTCACTTTAAATCATTCATATATAATCATTTATATATCTGACCAATCTATTTTAATTTTGTTCTCTTTATTTCTCATCACTACCCTTGTTATATCATATTATTTTTTCCTTTTTAAAAACTTTTATATAAAAAACTTTTCAACAAAAATTTTACCACTTCACGAACACACTCTAAAAAAATTCATTTTATTATGTTTATTGATATTTTCATTCTTTTTCCTCCCCATTGTTTAGGTGGTTCATGCCAGTAAACATACTCATTACTTTTGTGGTCGGAACAATACTTGGTTGGGCCCTCATTCAAATCACAAAACCTCCTCCAAAATTAAGAGGTCTCATTTTGGGTTGCTGTGCTGGAGGTAAATGTCATTGTAATTTTTCCCGATATATTTCTTGGGGACTGAATCCCTGTACTGATGGTTGCTTTTTATCACTTCGAATATGTCACATCTAGCCCCTTGTTAGAGGCTTGCCAATATGAGGAGTTGTTATCCAGCTCATGAACAAGTTTATTCTTAGGTACTGTACATGCACACCTTGCCACATGTATTTGCAGCTGTTAACATTCGAACTTATGTACAAGGCTTTTGTTCTTATGATAGCTCAAGTGATAAAAGGTTCTATTATAAAAACCAACAAAAGCCATAGTCACAGGTTCAAGTATCAACGGTTGTAGACTTGAAACGTAAAATAAATTGGCAAGTTGTATAATACGTGAGTAATCGGCCTACTGCATGGACTGGATGACAAGTCCTCACATCTGTAGACCTCCGTAAGGGGCTATGTATGACACTATGATTTTTTAATATCTATATGCTTTATAATCTCATCCAAATATATTTTATAATATTACTAAAAGTCAAATATTTTGAAAATTTTTACATTTTGGGTGTGTTTAGGAAGTAATAAAATTTCTGAAAAAATTTAGTTTAAAAGTTTGAGAGAAAAAACATGACATAATAGGAGTAATGATGAGTAGTAAAGAAAATAAAGTTAAAATAAATATATTTTTTATATAAAAAATAGATATATTAGTTGTATAAGTAGTTATATAGAAATGACCAAAAAGTATAATAGTTGTAGGAAGCTGAAGAAATGATTAAAAAAGAAAATAGTTATGAAAATTGAAAAGTTTTAAGTGTAACCAAATAGGCCTCTTATGTATTCAAATTTAAAAACTTTCATATTCATTCTAAACTGATGTTAAATATCTATAAATAAGTCTGCAATTTTGGCATCATAATGTGTACGCATTAATTTATACTTTACACGATTTAGATGTAAAAATAGGAAAAGCAACCATTTATATAAATTATTCCTCACAAAAGATTAGAGGGAATCACTCTCCATTGGTGTTCTTGTTAATTAAAGACACATATCTTAAGTCATCGTTTATTCTTTTAACAGGAAATCAGGGCAGTTTGATGATGATTATTGCCCCGGCAGTCTGCAAAGAGAAAAGCAGCCCCTTCGGAGATGAAGGCGTCTGCAGTAGATATGCATTACTATATGCTTCACTGTCAATGGCTGTATGATGACTTTTACATTGAGTTACTTCCCCAATTTTCAATTAATTTCTTCCTTTTACTTTATGAAGCTATCTATTTCCATAAATGCCAACATATTAAAAGGCATGCTAATCGCTAATGAAGCTGGCATGATGCCAATGAATGAGGAAATGTTTTGCCATGTTCTAGCTTGTTCGGTAACATGTCTTCGATTTGGATTTTCCCATCAATCTATTTTTTAGGGTCTTAGGTGGAGGTGTTGAGTTGTTGTGTGTTTATGAGCTTTCTCAACATTAAAGGCTAACCTGAGAGATGGGGCTTTTTCTCAAATTTTAACTACACACTCGTCCATTCCATAACTGATGTCTGATAACCTGAGTCATAATTATGGGTATGATTACATAACCTAACTCTTTGGGATATGATTACACGACCATCACATAAGGAGAGGTATAACTTATGGATATAAAAGTCCATGAATAGGGTACTTTTGCAGTATTTATAGTTAAGGGAAATCACAAAATTGCAGAATTATGGGCAGGCCATAATTGAAAAATTGCAGAATTGCAAAATTACACAACCAAAAGAAGCTTTTTTGGTTTGCATGATGTGAAGATTTTCTGTCTTCGTAATCTTAAATTCGCGGTTTCATTCATAATGACTACATATAATGTTAATGTTAATTTTTTTATAGTAGATAATGTTAATTATTTTCAATGGAAATTAACTTCAATTTTAATTGTTTTTTTATTGGTATGATGGCTTCAGATATCAACGTTCCTTCTTTGGTCTTACGTCTACAATGTTGTACGAATATCTTCGAGTGGGAAGAAGAAGAGTGGCATAGAGAGTCTGAACGCTGATGGTACGGGCCTCTCTGATGAAAATTCATCTAGACTACCAGAGATACAAGTTTCAGCACAAGACCCTGTGAATGAGCAGTTGGAAGATCAACTAAAACCATCTTCTCCTGAAATTGATGCTCCGAATGCAAGTAAAAAGGTTAATTTCTGGAATTATTCTGTTTAAGTTTCTTTAAGTTGTTAATTTATGCGTTTTCGCATAATCCGAAGGCATTTAACTATTATTTCTTTCCGGATGTTTGACTTTAATTGGATGAAACCAAAAGGTTGTCCATATATTTTATTGTCTAGCACGAGGAGAACCTTGAATCTGCCAGAGAAAGGAAATGGATTATACATATATATATATATATATATATATATATAGGGAACCGATCCTGTGCAGTCCGACTGCATCGTAATTACGGTGCAGTCCGCTGTAAAATGGACCCCACACATATTAGATTGTAATGGAACTTTATACACTCATTTATCCATATATAAATCATACTTTAGACGGTTTAGATGTTGAAAAAACCACTTTAAACTTGATATTTACATTAAACTATTTTATTACGTTGATTTTGCACCATTTTAAGATGGAGACTACACACATGTTGGATTTGGATGAAAATTGGTATGATAATAAAGTGAACAATTCTAAATACAATGGGTGGGGTGGATTTATGGAAAATGATCAGGTGGGGCCCACAGTGCATGGACTGCACGGTGCAGTCGCATGCACTGGATCATTTCCCATATATATATATATATATATATATATAATTAGTTTAATTTGCAGATTAAAAAGAAATAATTTTGTCACTACTTTCTATGTCCTGATGTTGTTGCATTCGTTTCTGACCTTTTCAGGCATTGCCTATGTTTGTTTCTTTTTTTTGGGTGGGTCTGTTTACACCAAAAAATTTTAAACCCAAACTTTTTAATTTATATTTTTTTACTTTTATAGTTATCTTATTTTTTCATATCTTCCTATACAACTACTTTGCTTTTTAATTATTTTTAGACAAGTATTTATACGATTAACCTATTTATTTTAACTTTATTTTATTTACTTTCTATCATTACCCCTAATCACATCACATCATTTTCTCTTATTCTAAAAGTTTTTACATTAAAATTTTTCATCCAAAACTTTTAAGACTTCTTGAATACACTCTTAAAAAAATATTAAGGTAGCTATCAGGGGTGTACCATGATGGTAACTCATGCTAGTCCCTTGTTGGTTGATCATAAGTTCGATTCTCTCCTCTCCCATTTAGGTTATGTAGTACATGTATACAACTTTTCGAATGTTGACTTTATTTTTTCATTTGACATTGGATTATTATTCATCATATAGGTTTTTGGTGTGATTGAGAAGTAATAAAATTTTTGGATGAAAATTTTTTGAATAAATGATGATATTATATGATACGGGTGATGATGAATAGTAAAAAGAATAAAATTAAAATAAATATGTTAGTTATCTGAATAGTTGTGTAAAAATGATTAAAAAGTAAGATTAAAATATGATTAAAAATAAAATAATTATGGAGAGTAAAAAGTTTTGAATTTAGAACTTGTATTGGAATTTTTTATGGTATCCAAACATGCCCTCATGTAAAAATATGACAGTACCGAAACTAAATGATTAGTGTTGGAATTGAAATTTCTAACATACGAGGGTTGTGAATCAGCCTGATTTGTGACATCAATGTCGTATCCCATCAAAAAAATGTCATAGTTTATACAGGGATGCTTCTATGAAACTCATTTTCTATGAAATCTCCTCTATTTTTAAAATCTTGAAAGTTGATAGAAAATCCACTCTATCAATTGTATTTAACATTATTTATAGTATCTTAAAAACCCTTTTATTTTTTAAATTTCGCTGTATATGGGCCCCATTTATAAATGTGTAAAATCATCATAATAAAATGGTTCGACATTAAAATATCAACTTTAAAATAGTTTTTCCAACATCTGAACCATATGAAGTATCAATAATATGTAGATAAATGATCCTATAAAGTATTGTTATATTCTAATACACGTGTGAACGGATCTAAGCGTTTTTCATAATTTATACATGCATGCACTTATTTATAAGCAAATGTGACCTATCAACATATTGGATTGGGATGAAACTTAATCTTCTAGCTAAACAAATAGTGTCAAATAAATGGATTGAATTTTCCATCAAGGATCAACATTTCAAAAATGAAAAGGGTTTACAAAATCACTTCTATAAAACCTGATTTCATAGAAGTATTCCCATAATTTATATATTACCAATAAAAAAATCTTGAATGGGCTGCATTTACTTAAATATATAATCATGGTTTGTAAATTATAAAAATTTTACCAAAGTAATAACACCTTGTGAATGGTCGTTGGGCATGCATGGGTTAAAGTTCCACCGCGATCCCATTTTGGTGGAAAATTGTATGATTGTGATGACTTAAATCCATTCGTTTATAAATGCATGGAAATGTATATTATACTTTTGAAAATGCATCATCCATGTAGGGATAATGTTCTAATAGTTCTTGGAAATTGTATTGACATTTTAAAAATTGATGTTTAAATTAAACAATTATATTATTTTGGTTGTATACCTTTTTAGAGCGGCCATATATTGTTATGCACATATTTGATTATAATGAAACTAATCTTCATTAAATGAATAAAACTAGGCTACGTGAATTTTAATTTCATTATCAAAATAGGCTTCGTTCATGAATCCATCTTAACTACGTGCAACAAAATACACCCCTGTTGTATTCCATTATATATTAATGACTACGTTAGACTCTTAGCATCTTCATTATCCAGGTGTCGATCTCATTCAAATTCAAGCAACATATGAGCAATTTTTCAGAAGTTATAAACTTGAAGAAGGTGTTGACTCCTGCAGCTATTGCCGTGGTATGCTTTCATATGTTTTCTTCCTTCCAACATGTATAAATCTTTGTCGTAAAATCTTAATTATAATTTATAATATGTGTGTACGCAACTTGCATGTTAAAATTCTTTATTTTAGCAGATACTTAATTCCATTTTATAATGAGAAAAAAAAATTGAAACACATTTTCGCCATTAAAAAAACCCTTTTCACACTTCTCACGTGATTTAACATCTTATGGTTCTGCTTCTATATAATTTCTTCTAATTTTAATATTTAAGGCTTTATAGAAAATTCACTTCACTTATTATATTTAGCTTTATTTGTCTAGTTAAGAGACAAAGTTTCATCCAAATCAAATATATATGTGTGTATGGTCACATTTGCTAAAAAAATATAGATTCATATATAATTTATGAAAAATATATATTTATATATAGTAGAATGTAATAATACTTTATAAAATTATTAATTTATATAGTAATAATATTTTAGATAGTTTATATATTGAAAATATCTTTTTTCGATTTTTCGAAAGATATATTGAAAATGTTGATATCTTGTCTTAAACTATTTTATTATTTCAGCTTTATACATTTTTAGATGGGACCATGCACAATAATACTTAACAAATGAAAAGGTTTTAATGATAATATAAATGATACTAAATAAAATAATTAAAGTTAATTTTCCATCAAATATCAATATATTAAAAGCGAAAGAAATTACATACAAATGTGGTTTTGTAGAAGCAATCACACCGGCCTTATGACTATATTATTAATTATTCTTTCGCATTTCATAAAAAAAAATTATCTATTTTGTGCTTATTTACTTTACGAGCTCTTAGTCATTATTCCTATTTTTCATATGACTTTCTTTTTCCTCACTTTTTCACTCTTGTTTTCTTTTATACACCCACACACACACGTGTGTATATATTTCTCATCATCGCACTTGTCAAAATTTCTTCTTCTTTTTTCTCCAGGTAATTGGATATATGGTGGGAGTAGGAACTCCCTTAAGGAAGGTGTTAGTTGGTGAAAATGCTCCTCTTCGCGTGATCCAATCCTCTATCTCAGTTTTAGGGTATGCATGAGGGAATCAACTTATATATCATGATAACTTGTCATTTTTAACATTTTGTTTCAAGAAAAAATATTTTTTTCCACTACCATAAATTTGATTTTTAACAATTCATTTTCTGTACATTACTATAGATTTTCTGAAAATATTTTGTATTACACATTAGTCTTTATACATACGGCAAATACTATCTTTCCTTTATCCCTTTTCTATAATTTTTTTCATGGATTTTTTTTTTATTTTATGAAAACATGGCTTTTAGATCAAACCAACTAATTAGTAAATACTTATGTTTCGAGAGATGACAATTTTTAAAAAATATTTACATATCTTTCCACTTTCCAAACATGACCATATATTTTGTTTGCTGTGTCCAAAAAGTTAAAAATATGATTTTACCCAAGTACCGACACTAATTAATTAAGGTCTGAACTTATTCACCACCTCTTTTCATTTCCCTTTTCTGTTACTATTGGCTCCAAGATCATGTTAGTAAAAATATTATTTTGAGAACGAATTTAGTACAAAAGATTTTGCAAAGGTAATTAGTAAAACCAGATCTTTTTCAACAGTTATTTTTCTAATTAGTTTTTTGACAGTTAGTTGGCATATCACATTATGACTAATGAAATTTTCATATCCCGAAAATGAAAAAAATTCACGTGTTAACATTTTATTTTTAAAGAGATATGCGTTGTCATGTTTGTAAATAATCAATCAATTACTATAGGTTTCTTCTCTTGCAGTGACGCAGACATCGCGGCTGCAACCCTTATAATTGGAGGAAACCTCACCAGGGGTAATTTTCTTTCATATTTAACAAATTAATTTTCTTAGCTGCCTTCCCCTATTTTCATTGGTAGTTTAAATTTTTATTCCTGTTAATTGGTAGTTTAAATGTTAATTAAATCAATTTCACTATAATAAGAATATGTTCTTGATTTTTTTTTACGTACTAATGTATAATTGGCATTATGTATTTTTAAAAATATGGAAAATAATGAAGTGTAGTATGTTGCAAAATAGGGATAACTTGATTATGAAGTCAACATCAACCCACACATTATATTTAGAATTATTTACTTTAATAGCATATTAATTTTTATCCAAATCAAATATATGTGTAAGCTCCATCTTAAAATGGTTCAAAAACAACATAATAAAATAATTTAACATAAATATCAACTTTAAAGTTGCATTTTCAATATCTAAATTATCCAAAGTATATTTTTTATATGAATAAATAATTATATAAAATATTATAATATTTTAATATGTATGAAACCCATTTTGTAATGGAACGCACCACAATTACGGTATATACACGGACTGCACTTGATTGGTTCTCTTTTAATATATATGTATATGTTTTAGGAGCAAATAAATCAGGGGGGATTGGAGTGCCTATTATTATTGGAATCATGGTGGTTCGTTACATTCTATTGCCTCTTTTGGGTGTTGTGGTAATAAAAGGAGCAATTCGTTTTGGTTTGGTGCAAAGGGATCCTCTTTATCAATTCATTCTCATGCTACAATTTACAGTTCCACCTGCGATGAGCATAGGTACGTAACTAAGTTCGATCCATGTATACTCTTAATTAATTTATTTATTTATTTAAAGCATAATCAATCAATTAATTAGTTAAATTATTAATTATTGTTTATTTATATGTGATGATCATCTTGATTAAAGCTTGATCAAATAAGATTAATTCTTTTTGTTGCCCATGAAATTAAACTTCCAGGTATTATGACTCAACTGTTTGGATCAGGCGAAGGTGAATGTTCAATGATATTTCTGTGGACCTACGCTCTGGCGATACTAGCACTTACTCTTTGGTCAGCCTTTTTCATGTGGCTTGTTTCTTAATCATGCAGGTTTTTTTTCCCCCTTTTAGAGTGTGCTAATAATATTTTATGGATTGACTTTTTAAGCATGTATTACTTTATTTTAGAATCAGGCTGCAAACTGTCTCACAATACAATAAATTTGACTCTTGTGAACAAAAGTTTTAATTCATTGCGGAAGATTACGTAGAAAAAAAAATAAGAGTCCATTTGTTAATATTATTGTCACATTATTGTACGCGAGTCCATTTGTTAACTTTGGTGAGAAATTGTGAAAAAATGATTGAAATACACATGTAGTAATAGAAAAAGTAGAATAATTAATTAAAATATAAAATTAAATAAAGAGGTATGTACGAAGGAGCAGGCAATTTCTTTATACCTCCATTTGATATTTAGTAAAAAAAAAAAAATTCCCACTCTTTTTACATGCTTTTGAAATATGATTTAGTATTTTAACTATTTAGTTATTCTTTGAAAAAATTGTCTTTTTTAACTGGTAACTTAAACTTTCTTAAATTCTCTAGTTTTGGTCCTAAATTGTTTAAAATATTTATTTAAGAGATTAAAAAAACAATCTAATCATTTCATGCCAAAGTTAATATTATTGTCACATTACACTATCACAATACAACCATGAGAGTTTACCTCAAACTCGCGTACATGCATTCTCTACCATATATGTGAGATTGCATTAGATTCTACTATTTCGGTATTTCCACATGCTACTGTAATAGCTAGGTTTCTAAACCTTCCGCCGAAACCACCGTTCCAGCCCTCTAACGTCACTCGTTAGCTCGACTAATGAAAGCGCAAATCACCCCTACATGTGCCTCATACCACCATTTCCACCATTAAAATATTCTTCATCTTCTTCCTCCCATTAGGATTTTCGAACTTAGCTCCCATTCAAATCAATACTAAATCATACCAAATCCCTTGGAACATGCTCACCATACATAAACAAGAAGAATAGTAAAGAAATTTCGAGAAAGGCCGAAGCGAAAACTGCTTAAATCTGTATCAATTTTTCCTAAAAATCTTCAAAACCAATTCTTGAATCCACTCCCCAAGTTTTGTTTGATGATGGAAACTAGCAACATTCTTTGTTTTGATAATTTTAGAGGCTCCATAGATAATAATTTGCAAAACGAGAGCAAAATATCCTTTTGAAAAAGTTCGACACAACATTCGACCTTTATCTCACAAAATCTCAACCATCCAAATCAATTTAAGATTCTTAAATACAACTCATAGCCAAGAGAGTTATATTAAAAGCCCGACCATGAAATTGGAGATCATAGATTTGACTTTTAGGAGGGGAACCTAGATGCTGAATCAAAATTACTAATAAGTTAGTACAACCGCTACATTTAGATAGAAGGCCCACCTAGAGATCAAGCTAAATTATTGGTAAGTGAGTAAAACCATCACAAAAGGACAAAAATGACTATCACGGGGCAAGTGTTGTTAAAGCAAAGAATTACTAGGAAAAGAGCTATCATTAGGCTAGCGTTATTAGAATAAATCATTCCAACCTCACTACTTAGAAGATATGATCAAACTAAGTGGGATAATTTACAATTTTTGAAATTATGTTGGTATATTTGCAATTATAGTCAAACTATGTGAGTATATTTGCAAATTATCCAAAAAATTATATTAAAAGATTTCTTTTTTGAAAATGTATATTAAAAAATTTTCAGTGTCCAATGGAATTAGCTTGAGTTTTAGATATCGTCCAGACCCCAAAACTTGTTGCTATACTTCCAATCATCTAGATCTACAAATCCAACAGAACATGAGCCGTTATAATGGAAACTAATCGGAGTTGATTCAAAGGAAGCATATTTCGAAATCATTGGCAAGAATTAGAAAGTAGTTGCATTCTCGAGTCAGTATGAATGCAAATAATGCAATTAAAATTATATGTTAATAAACCTCTTATTTTTATTTAAATTGTTCTAAAATTTTGAACAATTCATAGCATTCATTAATGTATGTATTTATTTTTATTCAAAAATCACGTATTTTGAAAACTTATATATTTCATATCTGTTTTCCTATTTTAATAAAATTCTTAAATTATATGTTTACTCTCAAATGGTGTTAAATATTTTTAGCAGTGAGGAAATTCCGCATTATTCATAAGCTTGAAGAGTTCCTGATTTATATTTATGTAAATAATTTTCTTGCCATAGCTAGTAATCTAAGGATATAACCAGCCCATTTCAAAATGGTAGTAGAATAAGGCTTGAGTTCATTTGTGTTTGTCCCCATTTATGTTGAGAGGTGTCACACCCCGCTTGTCCTCCACACTTAGCCACTAGTTGTGAAATTTCATTGAAAAATTTGGCAACATCTCCCCAAAATCATAGGGTTGAGGGGTTAGATGGAATCATCCTATACAAGTATTCACACGTAATACTATCCATTTATTTACATATATAAAAATATAGAAGCTAAACAATATTCAAATCTCGTTCAATCCATCTTGAGAAACAATTACATATCAATTCCATAATAAAATAAACTTTATAAGAAATCCTTCTACATCACTCATTTACAAAAAAAAATGTCAAACTTAATCTTTTCTATCAATTAGGATAATAATTCGAATATCCCACTAGGATCTCTTTTAAAATAAATGATTCTCATTCTCCTCCAAATCACCGTCATTATTAACCATACATCAACCTTATAAAAATTTAAATTTTTTTCAAAAGTAGTCCTTACTCACCTATGCATCACATCGAATGTTCTTCAATCTTAATCCTACTTTCTAAACGAATCAAGATAAGAAATCATGAGTCCGAGCCTACTCAGTAAGTAGGATAACAGTAAAACTCAAATATTAAAATAAATAAATATCATTTTCATTAAATAAGAAAATATCAAAGTCCCTGAAGTTCATATGCTCATTTATGTTGTGCTCATGCAACCATGCATGCTCCAATACTCATGCAATGCAAAATGTTCAATCTTCACATCACATCCATGTCACCTGGCACACTAGGTAGACTCATCCTTATAAAGCATCTTACATAGCTATACCGCAATATACCACTAACTATTATTCTCCGACTCGCCCCGAGAATGATATGTCAGGCTCAACATGCAAAAAATGCACTCATACGCCATGTTTGTGCTCATATGCTCATTTCTAAACATCTCCATTGAACTCATATTTTGTAAAGTTTATAAATCCATCATCAAATCAAAAAAAAATTTAATACTCCTCAACTCAATTAAATAATTAAACCAATAAAATCATACATCTCAAGAAAGGATTTTTCATAAAAAATTTAAACAAAACATCCAATTCATCGCGAAACATCCATGCCCAAAAAATATACATCTATCAACATCCATAAACATCCAAATTAAAGCGGAAAAATCTTACTTATCTTTTACGCAAAATTTTCAAATATCCAACTTTCTGGGCTTTACAAGATTTCAATATCTTTTCAGTTTAATCTACATCCAAATAATAATAGTATTCATAAATCATCTTTCAAAAATAATATTCTTTAATTTCATCCTTAAATACCCTGTTTGCAACATTTTTAAATTCCAAATACCTATTTGGAAAAACCCACTTTCACATCACCTCAAAATTTCTAAAACAACTACTATCTTTCATAATAAAATATAATTCTAAAATCATCCATCTTAGTTTCATGCTCCAATTTCATCTCCATAGAAAAAAAAATTTCCTCTATCCTAGTACGATTTAAAATTTCTAACTTTAATATCTCAATTTCATGCTAAATTTCTTCCATACCATCACGATATTTTAAATAAATGCAGTGAACAAGAAAAGAAAGATTGAAAATAAATTGTTTATCTTAGTTTCCATCCACTTTTTCACAAATCCTCCAACTTTAAACCCAACCCAAAAATCCAACTCTACCATGAAATTTTCTTCTTCCTCTTCTCTTCCTCTCCTCCTCTCCTATCTCTCTCTTCTTCCGTCCGCTGTCCCCTGTGCTTCTTTCTTTTGTTTTGTTTCGTTTTTTTTTTTTTTTTGTTTCCTTTTTTTTTGTTAGCCTCTGGAACGGCTTAGGTATATGAAGGGTCTTTAAAAAATTTTAAATTAGTCATTTTTTTCCATAAATTCTTAAAACAATCCCTATGTTTTAAACAAATATTTATAAATATGGATATTTATATGTGGGGTTTCACAAGAGGTGATCCCCTTAGGGGGCCACATGGGATCATGGCTCATGTCTGTTATCTATCTATACTTTTGAATAGAATAAAGTTTACGGGATAATGAATAAATATATGATTTAGTTTTTTAAAAAGTAGATCGATCTTATGTACCGCGCCACGAATGGGCCAATTTGCCGCTTGCCAAAATTTTATATATATTTAGACCTCACTTAAATTTGTTATAAGTCTGTCAAATTTTATATTGTAAAATAATTTATATTTTTGTTTTTAAAATAAAAATGTGTAAGAATAAATACAGCATATATGCCTATCTTTTGATTTTTAAAAATAAAAAATAAGTAAAATTTAAAATATAAAATTTGACGTGATAACCAAGATTAATAATGCCCATATATTTACTGGAAAAAGAGTTTTTTTTTGGCCCACGGAAAATCTACCCATATAAGGTTAAGATCGGGCAACTTTCAACAGTTCTTAAATGGACAAAAAAAAAATAAAATTATATAAAGAGAGATTCCTTTTATTGAGTAATTTGCAAATATACCCACAGTTTCAGAAATTATATAACCCCCACGTAGTTTAACATAATTGCGAATAACGCCCATGTCATTATAACACTGTCATAACGTAGTTATATTTGTAAAAATATGCAAACTATGTGGGTATATTTGTAATTTTAGAAATAAAGTAATATATTTTATTTTTGCAAATAATCTCCACATAATTTAATCATAATTACAAATAGCCATGTTATTTAATAAGTGGCAAAAGCAGATTAAGTCGGTTCCATTACAGCTAGGTACTTCATTCGTTTCATTTCTTTTATTTTGCATTTTCATCATGTTTTTAATTGGACTTGACTGCCGTCGCCTTTTTATTAATATATATATATATATATTATACATAATTTAAAGCTGTTTTAAAATCTTTTAAAAGTGTTCTTTATAATCTACCCCATCTATATTATAAAGCATATCAAAATTAGTCATCCATAATAGGTTTCATGTCAAAATGATTAAAATTGCTTAAGATATAAACATTTGAAATTAACTAATGAAATTCATTCAAATTTTAATCTTTCTACCAATTTCTAATTATATTTTGTATAATCTAATCTGTTGATTAAGCGGGGTAGATTAATTTAAGCTTGCCCGTAAAATCTGACATCAAATGGACTTGTGTATATATAATAATTTTAATTAATAAAATATGAAACATATGGTAAAAATAATACATATGTATATTCCAAAGGTTAGGGTCGTACCAGTTGAATTTAAGCCACACACACTTTCCAATGCAATAGTTGAATTTTCATAAATTCTTTATTAAATCATTTTTCATAATCCAATCCATCCACATTAATAGATCATATAAATTTAACCATCTATCTCAATTTTCATATCAAAATCATTTGTATGAGTTACGATATTGGCATTCAGAATAATTTATGAAATTTCATGTAATTCTAGTTGTTTAAAGATTTTCTAAAAATAATTTTCATGATCTAGTTCATTCATTACGTAGAGTATGTTAAAATAGGTTTGCCCCTGAAATTTCATGTAAAATCACCTTATATATACCAAGATATTAACTTAATAAACACTTGGCTCAAAACAAAATTTTACTGGACGTGCATGACTTGCTTGGTTTGACTTTTATGCATGTTTTTCGATGCACTTAATTTAAGTACTTTAGTCAATTATTTTTCATAATCTAGGGTGTGTTTGGAAATAGATAAAACTTTTGATAAAAAGTTGAAGAGAGTATAAGTTGTCAAATGATGTGATATGATAGGGGTAATGATGAGGAATAAATAGAATAAAGTTAAATAGGTTAGTTGTGTTGGTAGTTGTGTAGAAATGATTGAAAAGTAGGGTAGTTATATAGAAAAATGTGAAGAAATGATTAAAAAATATGGTAGTTATAGAGAGTGAAAAGTTTTAGATTGAAAAGTTTTAACTTGACAACTTTTACTTATTACCAAACACACCCCTAATCCATTTAAATTAAAGAACACATAATTTAACACTTTCTATTAAATTCTCATATTAATCTAAGTTATACATGCTTAGATCTAATGAAAATAGCATAGGTGAATATACGTGCTCAAATTTTTCCATTTATTTTTGTTTTTCCAAAAGGTATGTGAATTTAAATAGTGTTATTTGGTATAATTCAGAATTTTGAAACTACTTCTCAAATTTTTTTATAAAAATTCATTTTCACATCTTATCTTTCTCAAATTGTTTTTTACCCCCTTTTCTCATAAATTTTAAAACTAACCTTCTTGAATTTCAATTAGGTCTCTTTTTGTCTCTACTCTTTGTAAATTTACCATTCAATCCTTCTTTTCTAAATTTACAATTTAATCTCACTTTTTTAAAATTGCAATTTAGTCTTTTTGTAAACATACATGTTCTCTTTTGTAACATTACATTAATAATACACTATTCTATACAAGCTTTAAAGGAATAAATAATATTTAATTTTATACTAAGTCTCAAATGGAGTGGGTTTCACAGCAAATAACCCCCTTGTCGTGGCGACACGGTAACGATGTCACAACAGCATAAGGATATTTGCAATTGTGGTTAAACTATGTAGAATTATTTGCAATTTTTAAAACTATGTGCGTTTACTTGCAATTTTTCTGATATCAAAAGGTGTGGTGGCGCATCCGCCCGCCATTTAGCCGGGAGCCAAATAGAGGGGGGAAGGGCTCCACCTTCATTAACAAAAGAAGTTGTATTTATACATGAAGCTTTCAAAATACATTGTCAAAATTGGTCCCACCAAGTATGAACCCCACAATCCATTCGTAGACACAACTCTATAGTATTGTGTGCTGCATATTTCCCTATGCGTGTTACATGCATGAATTCACAATTGTCAAAAGACCTACTTAACAGTTTGATCTTTTTTACAAGATATAAGATAGGGGATAAAAAAATTTCTTCTTTTAGCAACATGTTGTATAAAAGAAGGGAGTCAATTTCGCAAATAATGTGCCTGTATTGTAGCTGACTCAACCAGTTGATGCCAAAAAACATTGCATATGCTTCAATACACAATGGATCAGCTTCTCCTTTATATGTCCAGTGCTTGACTGCCACCAACTTTCTTATAGAGTTTTGCAGCACTACACCCAATGCACTTGTCTTCTCTTTGTTGTTCATCCCTGCATCTACATTGAGTTTAATCTTGCCAAGTGGGGCAGACCCCATTTGGCTTTGGTAATTTGCCACTTCAGTTTTCATTTTCGTAGCAGACAGGAAGAATCGAACTGATAGATATACTTGTTGCACCAATCTAGAATATTGGCATCTGCATTGAGTTTTCCGCCCATCGTGATTGATTTTCTGACTTGCCAAGAGCACCAGCAAAAGACCAAGAATTATTTGAACATAGATTGCAAATCTGGTTTGGTAAATAAACGTAATAGTTCTATGATGTTGTTGAAAATTTTTCCTTGCAGCTTCTTCATCAACAACGCATCCATAGCCTCTCTGGTTTTTGGGCAAAGCCACACTCTATGGAATATATCTTATGTGGCATTCGAGCATAAATCACAGCTAGCATTTAGTTGGATGCCTCTTTTCTAAAGGTTTGCTTTTGTGAGTGGCACAGTCTTGAAGAGTTTCTAGTCGGAAATCTTGATTTGTGGACGCAATTCTGTTCTGCACTTTCTGTTTGGAAGAGTTTGAGCTAGCAATGCTCATCTGATTCTGCTTGGTAGTATTGCGCATTAATCTGTATGTAGATTTAATACTAAATAATCCATTTTTCCCTACTTCTAATAGATATTATCAACTACCTCACAAATTGGGATGGGAATCCACTTTACAATATCCCACTCCTACTTCCCCACAACAACTTTTACCTTTTCAATATCTCATTCCCCGGTTTCCCATCTAATGAATTTTCTCACCTTCACATCTTCAGGAATTCCTTTTGGGAGGGGGCTTGCCTTGCATAACTTTTCCTCTATCCATTTATCATAAAAGAGCATGACTTTACTACCATCCCTAATACGCAATCTACAACCTAGGAATTCCCTTGTTGTCATAATGCTCTTCCACATGTGAGATGAGTTACCATGCCCCCCTGCAACTCCAGAAACTCTGCCCTTTAAAGTATTTAGCTTCCAGTATTTTATAGCAAAGTGTTTCTTTTTTATTCTCCAATCTTCAGGCTTGCTTCATTTCATCAAAAGAGTCATGTTAAAATTATCGAAATCTTGGAAGCCTATTCTCCCACATGCTTTTGGGTTGCACATCTTTTCCCAAGCTACCCAGCTCATCTTTCTCTTTCATTCCTTTTCTCCCCACCAGAAATTTACTTATCATTACATTAACCTCTTCACAGAACTTCTTAGGTAGGAGGAAGAAGCTCATTGTGTAATTTGGGATAGCTTGTGAAATCATCTTGGTTAAAACTTCCTTCCCTCCACAAGATAATAGCTTCCCTTTCCATCCCTCGATTTTACTCCATATTCTTTCCTTAAAATTTTGGAATACCTGCATCTTTGATCTATTCTTTCGTTTAAATTTTGGAATACCTGCATCTTTGATCTCTCGAGTAGTGTTAGGAGTCCCAAATAAGTCTAAATTCTCCGACCTTGTGCTCCAAATAGCCTTTCCACTACATATTTTGTTGTTTCCTTCACATTGCTACTGAAGAAAAAAACTGTCTTGTCCATATCGACCCTTTGTCTTTTGCATTCCCCATATAGTTTGAGAATGTTCAATAGATTCTGGATTTCTTCTTTTGAGGCTTTAATAAATAATAGAGCATCATCCACAAAAAATAAATGGGAAATCTGAAGTCCAATCTTACTGATTTTCATCCCATTGATCTGTTTTTTCTTGGGCATCATGCAAAAGTGAAGAGAGACCTTCGGCACAAATTAGAAATAACAATGAGTCTCCTTGCCTTGGACCTGTACTTGCTGTAAAGGGATCAGATTTGAATCCATTTATTACTAACCAATATATGACAGTCGAGATGCAAATATATATTTGCAATTTTAATCAAACTAAGTGGGTATTTACAAATTACCCCCTTCTGTCAATGCAAAAGTGTGCATTAATGAGCTATATATTTCTACACACTCAAGCATGCATGCGTTCAATAGAAATGAATGTGATTGTTGTGGTCCGAATGTGGAATCCATGAATTTCATTGATGATGATGAAGAGTTCATCTTCAAGATCCAATTACAATGGGCCTGGACAAGAGTAGTCCCTAAAAGCTATGCTATTCTAAGTCCTAAAGCACTAAACTAATAACAATCCAATCTCCCCCTTTCTCTCCCTCATGTCTCTCTGCTTACAATATAAGCTGCATCGAATGGGCTCAATAGCCTAAGTCCAAGCCCACCTTGCATAGGCCCAATGGCCCTATCATTCCACCTTAGGAAAAAAATTTTATACCCACAATATTTGTTTTTATACCCACAATATTTGGTTTTATTCATTTCATATCAACAATATTTTAAAAATTCCTCCGAAGTTCTTAACTTTTCACTCTTCAAAACTACCTTATTTTTTATTCTTTTCTTCATATTTTCTATATTACTATCATACTTTTCAATCGTTTATACAAAACTACCCAGATGACTAACTTATCTATTTTAACTTTGTCTTATGTATTTTTCATCATTACTCATGTCGTATTACATCATTTTATAATTTTTACTCTTCAAAACTTTTCATAAGTTTTATCTATTCCTGAACACATCCTTAATTTCCCAAACGCCATGCTGTTAGTCTCAGCTCAAAACAAATGTTAACTATATGTGGAAATGTCGAATTTGCTCCCACACCATTTGTAAAAAAGATTACAAATGGAATTCCTATTATATTTTTTGTAAAACAAATATGATGCATTTTTTGTTTAAATTATAATAAAAATGGAGCATGAATTTATTTCATCTTTATTTACATAATAGTGACAGGGTAAATTCAACATTTCCACATATAGTTATCTTCTATTTTGGGCTAAGGCTAAAAACATAGGCATTTAGGGAATTAGGGGGGAAATGTTGTGAGTGTCAGGAGAATTTATGAAATATGGTGGATACAAAAAAGAACAATAAACAAATGTTATAGTTATGAGGGAAATTTTTCCTTTCGCATTCCTTAAAATCCACCTTGCCCAAAAGGTGGAAGAATAAAAAATTATTTACAATTGCAAGAGAAGAAGCAAACCAAGGGTTTAAAAAAAAAAAAAAAAAGGTACTCAGGTGTAACAGAAATAAACCCATTCCAGCAGCCAATTAGCCATGCAGGTGATCTTGATTGTTGAATAAGCAACCGCAATGCCATGACCACGAGCACCAGTCCCACACCGGTATTTTCTCGAAGAGCTGAAGCACACTACAAACAGGTGTTCGACGATCCGTCATCGTCTTCCCCAACACCCATGCATTGCCCCTCCCTCGCCGTCGTGCATAGACCTTGCTGATGCCACCCATGTCACCCGAGTCCCAGACCCGCCAGCCACCCATGCCAATGAACTGGGTAAGGGAAGGTCCTCTCGGGTTGCACATGTCCTTTGCCTGAACGCTTGCCCATTGCACTAGCATCATCGATCCACTAGGGTCCCATTCATGTTGGGTTGGGTTTCCTCCGAATGTGGAGATGGCCCAAAGGTTTCTTTAGTAATTTCACAGCAATATAAAAGGGTTAAAACAACCCTAGTCGTAACAGATATGGAAAATAAGAGAAGGTAATCGGTGGTGTGTAAAAGGAAGAGTAGAGGTTCAGAAATCTTCAGGGGCTGATCAGAGATTGATTCACCGTAACAATTGGAGTTCTCTGTTGTGATTTTTACAGTTCCAAACAGTGCTGGACAGAAACAGGGAGGTCTCAACCAGTTTTCTTGAAAGAGAGATATCCCTTTTATCTACCGTCCGATTGAGCTGATTTTTGGACAGAACCTTCTTCACTCGTGGTTCTACGATCTCACCGTTGGGATTGTTGAACGGGAATCTCAAGAGAGAGATACACACCCAGAACAGAGGATTCAAGTTTGTGTAATCCTAACTCTCTTGTTCTTCTTGTTGATTCTATCATGTGTTGCCAAGATTAGTTATTCTTGAGATTGCTGTGTTATATGCCTCTAGCTTAGCTAGAGAGAACATTGTGTATTCCCATTATATTTTGATAGTGGAGATTTTGGAGGACCCGTGGTTTTAACTCCTCAAGTTGGGGAGGTTTTCCACGTAAAATTCTTGGCGTTCTTGTGATTGTGATTAAACTTGTGCTTGTGTTTATTGCTGCTCTATTTAATTGCTTCCTATTAGGTTCACACAAGAGAGGATAAATATTATTTATTGTTGTTAGAAGAGGTTTTATCCCAACAAGTGGTATCAGAGCGAGGTTTTTAGTAATCTTGTGCCTTGTGTTGAACAATGGAGGTTAATACAAGTAGAATGATTAATTTGAATGGTTCAAATTATCATGTGTGGAAGGGAAAAATGGAAGACCTGCTGTATGTTAAAGATTTTTATTTGCCTGTGTTTGCGGAACAGAAACCCGTAGATAAAACTGATGCTGAATGGGCTTTACTTCATCGTCAAGTATGTGGGTATATCAGGCAGTGGGTAGATGATAATGTTTTAAACCATGTCAGTGAAGAAACACATGCACGTTCTTTATGGGATAGGCTTGAACAACTGTATGCTCGAAAAACTGGGAACAACAAGTTGTTTCTAATAAAGAGTTGATAGGCTTGAAATACAGGGATGGAACTCCTTTATCAGATCACTTGAATGCTTACCAGGGAATTCTTAATCAGTTGGATGGGATGAATATCAAGTTTGAAGATGAGGTGCAGGGGTTATGGCTTCTAGGCACATTACCGGACTCGTGGGAGACGTTTAGAATGTCGGTATCTAACTCAGCTCCAAATGGTGCAGTCACTATGGATTTGGCTAAGAGTAGTGTTTTAAATGAAGAGATGAGAAGAAAGTCATAGGGTCTGTCACAGTCAGAGGTCTTAGTCATGGAAAAGAGGGGGAGGAGCAAGAGTAAAGGTCCGAAGAACAGAGACAGAAGCAAAAGCAAGTCAAACAGGTTTGCCAATGTTGAGTGTTATCACTGTGGTAAAAAGGGGCATATAAAGAAGTATTGTCGACAACTCAAAAGAGACTACAAAAATGAAAAAGGGACAGAAAAGAAAACTGATAATAGTAATGATGTTGATAGAGTTTCTGCCATCACAGATGACTTCCTTGTTGTGTATGATGATGATGTTGTCAACCTTGCATGCCATGACACTAGTTGGGGATTGATAGTGGTGCCTCCATTCATGCTACATCACGAAGAGACTTCTTTACATCTTATACATCCGGAGACTTTGGGAATGTTAAGATGGGTAACAATGGTGTAGCTAAAGCCGTAGGCATGGGAGATGTGTGCTTGGAGACCAACAATGGTACGATGTTGCTTTTGAAAAATGTTAAACATATTCCTGATATTCGCTTGAATTTGATTTCAGCAAGTAAATTTGATGACGAGGGGTTTTGCAACACCTTCAATGATGGTCATTGGAAGCTTACTAAAGGTTCTATGATTGTGGCTAGAGGCAAGAAGTGCTCCTCATTGTACTTCATGCAGGCAAAGGTTTCTGCTTGTATTATCAATGCAATGGAGAATGAAAGTACAACAGAGCTATGGCATAGAAGACTATGTCACATGAGTGAGAAGGGTTTGATGGTTTTGGCAAAGAAAAATCTTCTTTCTGGATTGAAGAATACAACATTGAAAAAATGTGCTCATTGCTTGGCAGGGAAGCAAAACAGAGTTGCCTTTAAAACGTCCCCTCCTTCAAGAAAGCCGGGTATACTTGATTTAGTATATTCTGATGTTTGTGGTCCATAAAAGTAAAAACACTTGGTGGTGCTCTCTATTTTGTGACTTTTATAGATGATCATTCAAGGAAGTTATGGGTCTATACCTTGAAGACAAAAGACCAAGTGTTAGATGTGTTTAAACAGTTTCAGACCTCAGTTGAGAGACAGACTGGGAAGAAGTTAAAGTGTATCAGAACTGATAATGGAGGTGAGTATTGTGGTCCTTTTGATGAATATTGCAAACAGCTGGGTATTAGGCATCAAAGGACACCTCCAAAGACTCCTCAGTTAAATGGGCTAGCTGAGAGGATGAACAGGACACTAGTTGAAAGGGTAAGATGTTTGCTTTCATATGCACAGTTGCCAGGATCCTTTTGGGGTGAGGCTTTGAGTACCGTTGTACATGTGTTAAATCTCACACCTTGTGTTCCTTTAAATTTTGATGTTCCAAACAGAGTTTGGTTGGGAAAAGATGTATCCTATAGTCACTTGCGTGTCTTTGGGTGTAAGGCCTTTGTGCATATTCCCAAAGATGAGAGGTCTAAGCTTGATGTCAAGACAAGACAGTGTGTATTTATCGGCTATGGCCAAGATGATTTTGGTTACAGGTTTTATGATCCAGTACAGAAAAAGCTTGTAAGAAGCCGAGATGTTGTGTTTATGGAAGACCAAACCATACAAGATATTGAGAAAACAGTTAAAACAGTTTCTCAATATTATGATAATTTAATAGACTTGGATCCAGTTCCTTTGACACATGTGCCAGTACAGGTTAGAGATGAAGTTCAAGATGACCAGGATGGTACAGTTGATGCTGATACTCATACACAGGTTGAGATTAATGATGACATTCTTAAGCAGTCACCAGTACTAGAAGTTCCACCAGATGTTCCACTCAAGATTTCTACTAGAGATCGCCATCCTTCTACACGATATTCTGTTGATGAGTATGTGTTACTAACTGACGGGGGAGAGCCCGAATGTTATGCAGAAGCCATAGAAGATGAACACAAGAAGGAGTGGGTTGAAGCCATGCGAGATGAGATGAAGTCACTGCATGAAAATCATACATTTGAGTTGGTAAAGTTGCCTATGGGCAAAAGAGCTTTGAAGAACAAGTGGGTATACAGAGTGAAGCAAGAACAAGTTACCACACAACCTCGATACAAAGCTAGATTGGTCGTCAAGGGATTCAATCAAAAGAAAGGTATTGATTTTGATGAGATTTTCTCTCTAGTTGTTAAAATGTCATCTATTCGTGTGGTTTTGGGTCTAGCAACTAGTCTTGATTTGGAGATTGAACAGATGGATGTAAAGACTGCTTTTCTTCATGGTGAATTAGACAAGGAAATTTATATGGAGCAGCCAGAGGGTTTCATGGTAAAAGGAAAAGAGAATTATGTGTGCAAGCTGAGAAAAAGCCTTTATGGCTTGAAGCAAGCACCAAGACAATGGTATAAGAAGTTTAAGTCAGTTATGGAGAAGCATGGCTATCGAAAAACAACCTCTGATCATTGTGTCTTTGTGCAGATATTCTCTGATGATGATGTTATTATATTATTTTTTTATGTCGACGATATGTTGATTATTGGAAACAATTCTTCAAGGATTGATAGGTTGAAGACGCAACTAAGTAAAGTTTTTGCTATGAAGGATTTAGGGCCGGCAAAGCAAATTCTTGGCATAAGCATTCATCGTGAGAGGAATGCCAAGAAGTTATATCTGTCACAGGAGAAGTACATTGAGAAGGTACTTCAGAGGTTCAACATGGACAAAGCTAAAGCGGTTAACTCTCCTCTTGCTACTCACTTTAAGCTAAACATCGAGCAGTTTCCCTCTACAGATGTAGAGAAGAAAGACATGGAAAGGGTTCCATATGCTTCAGCTGTGGGAAGTTTGATGTATGCAATGGTATGTACAAGGCTAGACATAGCTTATGCAGTTGGTATTGTAAGCCGGTTCTTGTCTAATCCTGGGAGAGAGCATTAGAATGCAGTTAAGTGGATTATGAGATATCTACGAGGTACTTCCAGTTTGAGACTTTGTTTTGGCAATGAGAAACCATTACTAGTTGGCTACACAGATGCAGATATGGCAGGAGATGTGGACACTCGAAAGTCTACCTCTGGTTCCTTGATTACTTTTGCGGGGGGAGCTGTAGCTTGGAAATCAAGTCTACAGAAATGTGTTGCACTTTCTACAACCGAAGCGGAATTCATTGCAGCAACTGAAGCATGTAAAGAGATGTTGTGGATGAAGAGGTTTTTACATGAGCTCGGCTTCAAACAACAGAGATATATAGTATTTTGTGATAGTCAAAGCGCAATTCACCTTGGTAAGAATTCTTCTTTTCATGCAAGATCAAAGCACATTGATGTGAGGTATCATTGGATAAGAGAAGCTATTAATGACAAGTTGTTTGAACTTGAGAAAATCCATACCGATCATAATGGCTCTGATATGTTGACGACGGCTCTACCGAGGGAGAAGCTTGAAGTTTGTCGTTCAATCGTTGGGATGGCGAATCCCTCCACATAGTCGGAAAGGGGGAGATTTGTTGGGTTGGGTTTCCTCCGAATGTGGAGATGGCCCAAAGGTTTCTTTAGTAATTTCACAGCAATATAAAAGGGTTAAAACAACCCTAGTCGTAACAGATATGGAAAATAAGAGAAGGTAATCGGTGGTGTGTAAAAGGAAGAATAGAGGTTCAGAAATCTTCAGGGGCTGATCAGAGATTGATTCACCGTTGGATTGAGCTTAAACTTTGCAGGCGTATTCACCACACAAGAGTCTATATTCTGGACGGTGGAATTATCAATTGGAGTTCTCTGTTGTGATTTTTACAGTTCCAAACAGTGCTGGACAGAAACAGGGAGGTCTCAACCAGTTTTCTTGAAAGAGAGATATCCCTTTTATCTACCGTCCGATTGAGCTGATTTTTGGACAGAACCTTCTTCACTCGTGGTTCTACGATCTCACCGTTGGGATTGTTGAACGGGAATCTCAAGAGAGAGATACACACCCAAAACAGAGGATTCAAGTTTGTGTAATCCTAACTCTCTTGTTCTTCTTGTTGATTCTATCATGTGTTGCCAAGATTAGTTATTCTTGAGATTGCTGTGTTATATGCCTCTAGCTTAGCTAGAGAGAACATTGTGTATTCCCATTATATTTTGATAGTGAAGATTTTGGAGGACCCGTGGTTTTAACTCCTCAAGTTGGGGAGGTTTTCCATGTAAAATTCTTGGCGTTCTTGTGATTGTGATTAAACTTGTGCTTGTGTTTATTGCTGCTCTATTTAATTGCTTCCTGTTAGGTTCATACAAGAGAGGATAAATATTATTTATTGTTGTTAGAAGAGGTTTTATCCCAACAATTCAAGCATTTTAGTAAACAGCTCACGTACGTGTTGGGTGCCTTCAAATTTTCCCCACCGAAAACGGGGTGGCATGATCTGTCCTTGTCTTCCCCACCGCCATTGCAAGGACCGTCCCTCGTACGACAGCATAGACCTCACTGATGCAGGAAATGTTAAGCTCGACGCTGCCTGCGTTCCCGAGTCCCAGCCTTCTGCCAACCTTCTTGTCGCCTACCTCCTGCTTCAAGAACGGGTCCTTCTCTTGGTCGACTGCTAATTTTCTTGCATCATCCAACCCTGTAATAGATGCAGCAGCCAAGTCCTGCTTCAGAGTTGGTGGATTTAGCGAAACATCAATCTGCAACTTCTCACTTACGACTTTTGCAAATGTCTCCCCTGTCGTCCCCGGCGCTGGTTTATATTGCGTAAATTCCATCCGGATTTGATTGCGAGATTCCTGCAAATATTCATGCAATTTCTCTACCTTCCGTTGCATATCAATGAACGCTTCCCGAATGCTCATGAATGTCTTCTCTTGTCGCCCATCTTGTCGTCGTTCGAGGCTGCTGCTCTACCGCTAGGGGTGTTAATGATAGGGTTGAACCAGTCTGGAGTCTAATTTTAATCCAAATCCTAATCTATTTAATATATTTTAATCTTAATCCATTTATTAATCTATTTAAAAAACTTCGACCCTAACCTATTTACAACCTATTTAATAAACGGGTTAACAGGTTGTGTTTATTACTAATTTTTAATGCTACAAACTTTCAACAAAGTATATAAAATTAAATAAATTAAATAATTTGAAGTTAACATACCTGAATTTAATTTATTTTGGCTTGAAAACATGAACTCCAATCTCAAGTCATCTCTTTAATGTCAATTCCTGTTTCAAAATACAACAAATTTTATTTTTATCAAACAATTCAATCAACATTATAAATATATAACTCATAAACATACATTTGAGAAGAATCAAGTAAGACTTTCATTAAAAAAGTAAGACTTTCATTATAATAACTCAAATAATCACACTTGTTTAATACGGCATGACAATGGATGGTGAGAATGCAGTAAGACAAATATAAAATAGCTTTCATCAATCGAAAGGAAGACAGAGGACAATAGAACAAAGAAAAGGCAATGAGCTAAGATTCTCCACCCGCTTTACCTGCCTAAGCTTGCACCGATCATAGGAATAATCACTGTGCGCCTGTGACAGTGCCGCGTGCGGGAAAGGAAATGAGGGATTGATGCTTGAGGTTGAAGGTTGTGCACGTGCCTGTGCGGGATTTGAGGGGATGGCGCTGGAGATCGATTAGAAAAACAACGCGACTGCAGAGAGAGACGAAGGCGACGCCACTAGCTGCAAAGGCTCTCCAAGCTTTTTCCTTCACTTCCGATTCCGAATCTCTCCAAGTCGGGCTGCGAGCTGCTGTTTCAAAGTTCTAATTTTTTTAAAAAATTGTCGTCGTAGGCTATGGAGAAGAGAATTAAACATGCGGGGCGAACCAAAAAGGAAATAGATAAGGGAATCAGAAAAATGGCAAGTAAAAACCGAGAAGGTACTCGAAAAAAATGGCAGGGAGCCTGGAGAGTGAAGATAAGGACTCCGGGAGGTGGTGCGGTAGTGACCCGTGAGGGGAGAAGAGGGATTAACAAGGCACTCTCTTCCCTCTAAGTCTTGCGAAGCTGAAGCGCAGATGAGCTCTCGATTATATGTGTGCAGCGTGCCGCGAGCACTGATGAGGGCCTAATGGCGGCAAGTGACGATGCAGGTTCCTTTGTAGGCAAGCCCTCCCTCCGACGACTGACGGACTGACCGCTGACGAGATGAGAGAGATATGGGTTACTCAGCTGCGACTGCAGAAGTGGAACACGTCATGCGTGGGCGCGCTGGGCAGGATAGAGCGCCAAGAGCGGGAACCGACTAAATTTACAGCCAAAAAAAATTTCACATATATATATTATATCTAAAGGGTTATACGGGTTATACGGGTTAGACGGGTTATATAAACGAGTTGAACGGGTTGACTGGTTATAAAGTCTCAACCCTAATCCGTTTATGTAATTAAATGGTTAAACGGGTTGGCGGATTATAAACCATTTATTCAAAAATTCCGACCCAAACCCATTTATAAATGGGTTGGATGGGAGGGTTGGCGGGTTGACCATTACCATTAACACCCCTACCTACCACCGACCCCACTAATGAGGATGTTGTTTCTTGTCTCACCTAGATTCCCCTACTATCTTCCAAATTTACTGAGGCTATCTTCCAAATTTACTGAGGCTATCTTCCAAAATTACTGAGGAAGGTAAGTACCACCACGATCTTATGTTGCCAGTCATCCATCCTGTCTCCATTGGCCAAATCTGCTCCTTCGACCTAGAGAACAGCCAAGAAGACAATGTGCCTCCCCAAGATGTTGTCTATGGTTCTATCCACGAACAAGATGTAGGTGTCAACTCTCTCCTTGGACTGATGATTTCTCCATAACTGCAGCAAATCGAAGATGGCTCTGATACCTTTTTTGTGGTCGAACGTGGAATCCATGAATTTCATTGATGATGATGAAGAGTAAATCTTCAAGATCCAATTACAAATATACACTGGGCCTAAACAAGAGCAATCCCTACACGCCACACTATTCTAAGTCCTAAAGCACTAAACTAACAACAATCCAATCTGCCCCTTCCTCTCCCTTACGTCTCTCTATTTATACAGGATGAGTAGCATCGAACGGGATCAATAGTAGGGGTGCAACTCGGGCTCATGAAGCTCGAGTTCACCTCAACCCTAACCTTATTTATAAAACATCAACCTTAACTTTAACCCTAACCCTATTTGTAAAATTTAAACTCTGACTCTATTTTTGAAAATCAGGTTCGGGTTGGAATTTATATTGATGAATTTATATTTTATTTAAAAGTGATAAGTTTAAAATTTCATATAAATAAATAATAATAACAAATCATGTAAGTAAACATAATAATATATAATTAAACTACATATTTTTTAAAAAATAGTAATATAAATAATATTTCTAGAAAAATTTAACATCAAAACTAAGATAAAGGAAGAAAATTAATAAGCGTAAAAGTAAATGATAGAAATAAAAGATAAATATAAATGAAAATAATCTACTTTATTTACAATAAAATTACAATATGCCAAATATGTATTCAAATATAGATATAATAACATAAAATATGAAGAATTTAAAGAAATATTGTTTAAATAGTATGTATATAATATATTTTATAATAAATATAAAATGGGAAATTAGGCTCGGGTTCTTCGGGTTCACTTGAACCCTAACCTTATCATATTTACAAATTGGGTTCCTCAGGTTCGGGTTATGAAAAATCAGGTTTCAACACTGTTCCAAATGGGGTTCGGCGGGCTGGGCTCGGGCTCAACCCGGCCCAAGTTGCACCCCTACTCAATAGCCTAAGCCACTTCCCAAGCTCACCTTGAATAGGTCCAATAACCTTATCAATGATGCGGTAGTTTTGGATCACTGACATCATCCTTGTCCCGACCCAGCAATAATATTACTTTTAATTAGTTAGTTTACAAATGCAAACCGATTGTAACTCCATTAGAACCGGACCAGAAAAGACTTCTCGCTGCTTTGGTTTCAAACCATGATCTCAAAGGCTTTTGTCTTATCTTTTGGTTCGGGTTTGAAATTCACTAAGAGTTGGTGTCTTTTTTTTTTTTTTTTTTTTAAATAAGTAAAGAGTTGTCTTCAGTTTAACGAGCTTCAGTATTTTTCTCAATGACGTAAGTTAAAGAATTAAGATTCACACAAATAATCTAAGGTACTTTTCAACAGACCATCCCAATATACTGGGAGAAATATTCGGTTGCAGCCTCACCGTACCAAAATTACAGTGAGGTTACCTCGAAATGGGCCACACATGATCATACAATTATAATTTGTTTTACCCATTGTATTTAGAATTATATATTCTATTAATATACCAATTTTCATCTCAATTGGATATGTATATAAACCCCATATGAAAATTTGTACAAATTCAATGTAATAAAATAGTTTAATATAAATAACAACTTTAAAATTTTTTTTAACAGGTAAAACATTTGCTATAAAATTTATATACAAATAAATGATTATATAAAGTATTAACACATTTAAATATACGTTGAGCCTATTTTGGGTTAAAATGCACCGTTAATTATGGTGCAGGCAAATGCACAGGAAAGGTCGTCATTTATGTATGAGAACATATCGTACGCAGACAGATTACGCTATAATTATAGTGTAGTTCGCTATAAAATGGGCCCCGTGCATATTAAAATGTAATAATACTTTATACAATCATTAATCTATATAAAAATATACTTTAGAATGTTTAGAGGTTGAAAATATCACTTTAAACTTGATATTTATATTAAACTATTTTATTAATTTAATTTTATACCATTTTAAGATGGGGCTCATGCACATGTTGGATTTCATTAAAAATTAGTATACTAATAAAATGAATAATTTTAAATACAATAGGTGGAATAGATTTCTTATTCATAAATGCATGGATTGCAAATGCACTAGATTATTTTTCTATATATATATATATTCCAAAATTCACCATGCCATATATGCGCGAACTGCAGTTGTATGCACCCAATGCACCCAGGTGCATACAACCTTTTTTTTTATTTTTTTCGAAATTTTTTTTTACAAAACGGTTAATTTAAGTGTACTTAACATATATATCAATTTTTATCAATTTTGGAGATTTTTAGATTTTTAAAAATCAGTGTCATTTTTAGTAATTTAAAATTACTAAAAATGCCACTGATTTTTAAAAATCTAAAAAAATATTTAAAAGTCTCCAAAAATGGAAAAATTGATATATATGTTAAATATACCTGGATTAACAGCTTCATGAAAAAAATTTCAAAAAAAATTAAAAAAAGTAGGTGTAGTACACCCGGGTGCATACGATCCCAGCCTTAGATGTGCACCAGATGATCAATGTATATATGTCCGTACCCAGTAGCTTTTTATCTTTCTTTTTTTTTTTTTTTTATGGGCATTCAGTAGCTTCTTTATCTTTAACCGTAGAATAAATTGGAATTTCTGATGAAAATTTTCACCGCAGATTTGGTATATATACTAAGGCTGCTGGCAAGCCTGGAACGTATGGCTTCGATCACTGCACGTACGACGTCCGGAGTACAGCAAAGAAATTAATAAAGCAGATGCTCCTGCCAATCTTGTGCGTACGTGCGTATGGTGTTAGCTTGAATTGTTAATTTCTTTTCTTGTCAATTCTTCTGTACTATGTCTCCTTTCAAGTTTCAATTCATATATTATTCAAATTCCAATTAATAAACTAGCAATGCTCTTGCCTGTCTTGTGCATACGTGCGTTTGGTGTTATATTACAACCCATATATTCATTTTTTTTTATTTGTATTTATACAATGTGATATCTATATTATAGTCAAAGTTCATTTAGAACTACGATCATAAGCTTTCATCATGATGACAGGAAACAAAGAGCTCCTACCTACACTAAGCAAGGGAAAGCTCTGAGAGCAATATATATATAAGTGTGTTTGGGAAGTAATAAAATTTTTAAAGAAAAATTTGCAACATAAAAGTTTTTGAAATTGAACAAAATAATATAATAGAAAAAATTTTAACGTAAAAGTTTTTGAAATTGAAAAAAATAATATGATATAACAAGAGTAATGATAAGGAGAAAAGAAAAGAAAATTAAAATAGATAAGTTAGTTGATTGAATAATTGTGTATAAATAATTGAAAAGTAAAATAGTTATATGAGAAAATATGAAAAAATAATTTAAAAAAGTAAATAGAGAGAGAAAAGTTTTAGTTAAAAAATTTTAATAAATACTAAACAAGCTTAAAGACAAAATTCTTAAAACAACAGCAACCACAACACGTGGAAAGATGTGAGTATTGAGTTCCCATCATATGTACTCAGGTGCATTGAGGCTAATTGCAAGGCTCAATGCACACTCACTTGTTTTTTAAATTTTTTTGAAATTTTTTTTATGAAATTATTAATATAAGTGTATTTAACATAAATATTAATTTTTTCCATTTTTTACTAAAATGCCACTGATTTTTAAAAATTCAAAAAAATATTCAAAAATAGTAAAAATTGATATCCATGTTAAATATACTTAGATTAATAGTTGTATAAAAAAAATTCAAAAAAATTTTAAAAAATGAATGAAGGCTGCTAGTGCTTTTGAGCCTCAATGTACCCTGGTGCATAAAACCTATGAATACTCACCTCATTCATGGAGGTCTAACTCTGCTGCCAGTTGGCCGCATGTATTTATTTTTAACCGTTGAATAAATTGGAATTTCTGCTTAAATTTTTGACCGCAGATTTGGCATATATAAGAGCACCTGTACGTACCGCCTAAGGCTGCTGGCAAGCCTGGCATGCATAGCTTCGATCACCGCACAACGGCCGGAGTACAGCAAAGAAGTTCATAAAGGAGTAGATATATGCTCTTGCAGTCTTGTGCGTTCGTGCGTCTGGTGTTAGCTTCAATTGTTAAGTTCTTTTTTAAATTAATTTTTAGCTTAAGAATAATTACATCATTTTTATCTTACACATCACCCCTAAAATATTTCTAAATATTTAGATAGACCAACTGCTCCTGCGTAAGAGGTTAACAAGTCCTACGGAACAAGGAAGGAATTTGGCATAAACAGCTTCCAAACCCTCACTAGCTATTGGTTAATTTCTAGTTCTTTCGTGATATTACTTTTTTTCTGCTAGAAAACAAACACAGAACTACCAAAGTTTTTTTTTTTTTTTTGGTTTTAGAGAGAGATACCAAAGGTTGTTAAATAACAAGTATCTTTCAAACCCACTCCGCCAAATTAAACAACATTAAAATTAGGATTTAGTACAAAAAATATCCAATGATAATAGAATTACGGAGTTTTTTTAATCGGTATCTGCATGGCTTGTACAAAATTAAAATTAATATTGTGGCACTAGTTTTTAAAAATTGCAATGGTAACTGCGTAGTTTGCTTGAAATGGCAAGTATATTATTTTCATTAATTTTTAAATAACGAAAATACCTGGGTAGATAAATAAAATTATAAAATGGGAGAAAATATCTTTAAAATACACAAAAAATTATTTTTAAAATTTTTTCATTCTAAAATCCTAAAGTTATTTATTTGTTTATGGGGATTTTCGTTATTTTACAATTTTGAAGATAAAAAATACCTTATAATTTCAAGCAAACTATGCAGGGAGGTACGGATATAATTGTTAAAAAATTAATAATGCATTTGAAATTTCTCCCATTCAAAAACCTAATTTATTGTTCGTGAATGTAAAAGGTCTAATTTAACTGTAAATGTCTATACGTTTTCTTTGCACACAAGCTAAATTTGCTGACTAAATAATTCTATTTTTAGAATATTATTAAAACTGGAAAAACACTTAAAAGAGGATAAATTTTAACAATCAAACTTATGTTTCTACTTTTGAAAACCTCGAGTTCCAACAGAGCTGACACGTGTGGCAGTAAATTAAAGTGCATGGGAGGTCATTGGCACGTGTTTCCAACTGTCGCTACAAGTCAGGTAAGGCCGTAAGGGTGGATGCCACGATGGCCTGAGTCTGTCGCGCATGCCAGAGAATATATTTTTTTATCCATTGCACTTTAGTCTCTGCAGTTACTCCAAATGGACCAAATATACACGAAATCCTCCTTCAAAAAATAAAATAAAATCAACACGAAATCCAGAAGATTTTTATCAGGAAAAATTAATAAATCGATTTTTTGGGCCCTACTAATCCTAGAATTACAATCCAATCCGTCCACCGTTTTCTTCTTATCATATCATACGATCTAAAGCCTATGGTAAGGTTTTTTCGGTTAGATGATTAAAATCTTCCATCTGAACCGTTCATTCAGCTTCAATTGACATTCCTTACCCCAGTGGAAGGAGTGGATTTTAGTTTTAAACAGCGATGCTATTAAAAAAATAGCTAATTTTATAAGATGGCCAACTTGGCTCATAAATGCTAATTTAATGGAAGGTTTTATGATGGAGGTGGGGGGGAGATAAGAAATCAGACAGATGCCTATCCTCTGGTGCTGATTCAGCAGCAGTAGAATGTAGTGCTGCTTCCTACCTTTATTGGCTTGGCTGGCCATATATTACATGGGTGTTTGGCATTAGTGATTAGACCCATGCAGAGCTATCGTCCAAACCTTCCAACTTCCACTAAGGGTCTTTTGGCGGGAAGGAAAATACAGTGGAATTGAAGGTCAGCTTCCATGCATGCATGCAAGTCCTCCAATTCCTATAGATTACACTCTGTGGGTGTCGTTGGTTTCATCATCATCATCATTTTTTGCAATTTCTTTTGTAAATGGACAAAACTAGCTATGTTTTAAAAGTGCAAATCTTAATTTCTCAGTGTTTTATAATAGTAAGTTCTGGTCCAGGAAGAAGGGAAAGTACTGGGTTTTTGGATATGGGTCTTGGAAACCTCTTCATTGCAGCATCCATGCCAGTCTTGAAACTCCTCATTGTGACTGGTGTGGGATCACTTCTTGCTACAAAGGGTATTGGCCATGGCATCTTAGATGAACATGCTCTCAAGAATTTGAACAATGTAAGTTTTTACTTATTTATTTATTTTTTCTGCCCTTGCTTTGGTAGATCATCTACTTTGAGTTTTAATTCAGGTATGTTAAGGCCTTCAAGATTCTCAAAATTTGAGATTTTTATTTTTTTTATTTTTTGATGAAGAAACTTGAGAACTTGAATAGCTAGGAAGATGGTTTTGTGTCTTGGAGATAATGATATTTATTAGGCAGGATCATTTCTGGAAGGGTATTTTTTAGATGTCACCTTTTGTATTTTCATGCATTATATCCAAATCAAAAATCAAGCTAGCTACTATTTATTTAGTTCAAATATTATTTAGCCGAATATTTATATGGCCAAAATTTTCTGAAAAGTGTCTTTTATACTTACATAAAAATATCAAGAATGATTTGGATTTTATTAAAGTATTAAAATATATAAAAGCTAATTAAGAAGTTGCAAGGTGCGGGCAGATGCATCAAAGAGTTTTCCTTACATGGATGAGGAACTGACAAACTAAAGAAAAAGATGACACAACCACGAAGGGTGTTATGCATATGCAGCAGATACTTTCAAAAGGACTAGAAGGACTTGGAATTTCTATTTAGCTAATTATTTGCCAAGTGGAAGCAATGCTTCATAAACCAGCTCCTAATCAGCTTTAGCCATGTACCCAAAAATAGCCTAGATGATGATAATTTTCTGCCTTGGCTATCGGGTGAATCAAATTAGAAATGTGGTATGAAGCTGGATGATAAGACTTTTCAATACACAACAACAAAATTGGGTTTTGGAAACAAAATTTTATGACAGTATGGTTGCTATTGAGCTGTCTCATATGCCGAACAGCAACGAAAATGTTGGGCTGTCACAATGGTTGCCAATTTTGTTACTTCTGCTTAAATTTGTTTTAGTGATACCTACTTCAACCTCTTGTGCAATTCTATAGGACATTGGTCCTCTATGAGTTTTTGTATGCACAAGCAAGATTCTGTCAAAATCCACTTATTAGTCATTTCGATCTTCTGTTCTGCATTACCCTTCCTTGAATTCTATCCTTCACCCAGCATTACCCTGCCTTGAATTCTATCCTTCACCCACATCAACGCAGTCTTCTTGCGGATCCCAGTCCTTGGCCGCATGCTTTTCAGGCAATTTATTCACAGCACTTCTGTTTTCAATTTGATCGCCTCTCAAGTTGGCCATCAATTCACATACATGTTGTCGTTGGTGTTGGCGTGAGGAGAGACTGAATTAGCAGAACGAACACCGACTAGAGTTTCCACTTCAAGGAAATTAGTGCACGGTTGTGAATTGCGACAGGATAGTTGAGCAAGCACATGGAGAATCTTCCAAATTTCATCCACCCCACAGTACTTGTTAATATGGCAATTGACCAGCTTGAGCATGAGTAATTACTTGCTGAAGTTTGCTGACTTGGTGATGGATAATACATCAATCAACGCTGACTTGAAGCTACACTGACCAAAGAATCATTTTTGAATGGAGTGGCCAGTTTGGCATGTATACGGGACTGTTCTTTTATCGAAAGAAGTGCCTTTTTTTTTGTTTTTTTACTCACGAACCTTATCAAGCAAACTGAATGGACTGAATTTGCAGATCCAAACAGGATTTTTATTGATCAGGGCTCTAGAATATTTTATGTTCTCAATGGTCCATTTTCATATAAGTTCCATCTCATCTCACCTCTAGGTACTAGCACAAGATTGAAATGTCATCATTCTTACCTTTTATGTTGAGAATCATGCTCTTGTGAAGACAATGTAAACAAAAGAATACACACATTCGTGATGCACTCTTTCCCTGGAATGTAGTCAGGAAATATTTTTAAAATGTTAACTTTTCACGTTGTCAGTCTTTTCTTTGTACAACTTGTGTTCTTCTTCGCAGCCTTCTCTGGACTAATTGATCTGCTTTTTCCATTAACAGATGGTGTTCTATGTATTTGACCCGGCCTTTGTTTATATCAACCTATCAAAAACAATCACGTTGAAAAGCATGATTTCATTGTAAGTGTCCAGTTCTGTCTTTCAAAAAATCCGATAGAATTATTTCTTATAATGCAAATGCAAGCATAATTAATTGTTGGAAAAAAAACCTTTAAGGCAGATATTCATGTGTTTTGTCTTAATGCCTAAAATCTCAAGCCAAGAGTATAAGTGCCAAATATCAATTACAACACTTTTTCTCTCTTCTATCAATAATCATGCAGACAGTCTTAATAGGATTTCAGTCAGGCGTATGCAAATATCTACAAGAAAAGAGTGATTTTGCCTCAGGTTTCCTTATTCTGTTTCATGCTATAGCTGAAGAGTCGCAAAAACTCATTGGTTTTGTCTAAGGTTTCTTTCTCAATCTATCGAATGTTAAAACTGAGCTTGAATTGTTAACTCTTTATACTTGCATGCTGTACAGGTGGTTCATGCCAATAAATATATTTCTGACTTTCCTAATTGGTACAATACTTGGGTGGGCCCTCATCCAAATCACAAAACCTCCTTCAAAATTAAGGGGTCTGATCTTAGGCTGTTGTGCTGGGGGTAAACACCATTTTCTCTTTGCACCATTCCTTAGTTTCTACTGATGAAAAAATATATATTTTAAACTTCTCTGATTGCATGAACAGGAAACCTGGGGACTATGTTGATGATTATTGCCCCAGCAGTCTGCAAAGAGAAAAGCAGCCCCTTTGGAGCTCAAGATATCTGCAATAAATTTGGGCTATTATATGCTTCTTTGTCTATGGCTGTATGACAAGTTCTTCGATTAGTTATTTTCTCATTTTTAGAATTTCTTCCTTTTACTTTATGAGGTAATCAATTTCTAATCATGCCACACATATCAGAATGGCAAACTAGTGGCCAAGGAAATTGACATGCAATGAATTTGGTGATGGTGCTAAGTTCTAGTCCATTTGGACGAGAATAAGATTTGAATAATAGCTCAAGAATGCATATTCCAACCTTTGGTGTTGTAACTTGATCTACATGAATTTGTGTTTTCTTTGCTCTATACATGACTTCGTTCATCATTATATACATTCGAATCTTCAGCGACTTTAGCAATGTAATACATTTAATTACTTTCAAAACGTGGCACAGAGAATTTAACATGAATTTTATTTCTTGTCTTTTTATTGCGACTGTTTAGATAGGATCGGTGTTTTTGTGGTCATACGTCTACAACATTGTAAGGATAACTTCAATTGGGAGCGAGAAACGAAGAACAGAGAATCCCAGGACAGAGGTTATAAGCTTACCAGATGGAACATCCATATCGTCTCCAGAGATGCAAGTTTCAATGCAGGATTCTGCAGTGTATGAGCAGTCAGAAGATCCAGGAAAAGCATCCTCACCTAAAATTGAGGAATTAAATGAAAATCGAAAGGTTAATTTCAGGCACTCCATCTAAGCTTAACCAAGTTTGATTTCTCCATAGTTGGTTATGTGTAACATTAATTAAGTGCTAGTTAAGTTATTCTGTTACTAGTCTAGCTACTTCAGCTACCTAAGTTGTGCATATGTAATTCGTCCATGCTTTTAAGGCACTTTAGTATTATCTCCCATTTTGCTTTTTGCCTTCAGAGGAACGTAACACCTGTTTGGCATTCAAAATGCTGCTAACATTCAATTGAGTTTAGTTTGCTATAGCCAACGAGTAGCTGAGTAGATCTGTGTAAAAAGCTAACAAAGCATTGACCATATTGCCATATGCTTCTTATTCCTGATATGTTTGTTTTAGTATTGATGCATGCTCTTAGAAAAACTTTAAAATAGGATTGTAATAAGTATGTAAAATTTTTGTCCTATTTCTAATCTGTGACCTTTAGTTGTGTTTGTCATGCATGAGGTGACAATGAATTACAAATTTTACAACAAATTGCTGTAAGTTAAGAAATGCTATCTTTTAAAATTTACTCATCTATTTTTGATATTTATGCAGGTGTTGTTTTCATTTAGATTTAAGAAACTTCTAGACACACTTTCAGCAAATATAGAATTGAAGAAGTTGTTGGCACCTTCAACCATTGCAGTGGTATGCTTTTATTTTTGTCTTCTAATGGAAAGCAATTACCAGCACATGAATCACAAGGACTTCATTTGGACAAACCTTTTCTTAGTTTTATATAAAAATTTACTTTTGCATCACATTTATCAGAATTCAGACACGTATCCGTTCATTTGGAATTTTACTTTGGACCATTAAACTGGATTTTTTATGATGCCCTGCACTTTTTAAAAACCTTGAGCAATGACTGATAATTTCAAAGATTTTCTGGTTGTCGCATGAATGGATAGAATGCCCATTGACACATTCACCTCCCTAAAATAAGGTAGTAAGGCCTTATTATTACAGACTATAAGTTTATAAGATACATTGTAAGTGTAGAAACCCCATTCTCTTGACTGCTAGTTCATGAAACTAAGAGACCAAAGTACACGGATGCCAATGCTTTACACTGATTAAAACTTTGAAAATGATGTGTTAAATGTCATTCTGTTTAAATTTTATGTACGACCTGGTACACATTGAGAATATTCCTATTTATCATGATTAACAACATTTAATTACACTTTCTAAAAGTACATTTAGGAAGATATAAAAGTGGGAAAGGGAAAATTTTTTGAAAAAGTGAAAAAAATAATGTGATATCACAGGGGCAAAGATTAAGATCAAAGAAAATAAAGCTGAAATATATATATGTATGGTAGTTGTATGAAAAAATGTTTAAAATGATTGAAATATAGAGGTAGTTATAGGAAAAAAGGACAATTAAATAGTTAAGATATCAAATCGTATTTAAAAAAAAAAAAAAGTGAGAAGAAGAGGGACTTTTTTTTTGGTTTTTGACATATTTCCAAGTGGATGTATGACTAAGAGGCCATGAATCATTTGAATCTACTAGTTCTCCCACAACTGAGCGCGCATGAGTTCCTTGAAATATGAAAATTGTACTTAACAATGTGCATATTTATTGCCAGGATATTAAATTGTGATCTTTTTGCATTGTCCAGATAGTTGGCTATTTTGTAGGGGTACTTTCTCCCATCAGAAACATATTCGTTGGCGAAAGCGCTCCACTTCGAGTGATCCAGACCTCCATTGGAGTTTTAGGGTATGAATAATGTACAAAATTTTATCATCTTCAAGTAAGACTACAAAGTTTTGTCATTTTGTTGAAGCAGCAATACGCTATCTTCCTTATTGTTAAATATTCAAATTTTGGCATGAATATAGCTATAACTTCTATTGATTGCAGATATTTTCTAAATTTTGGCTTATGACAACCAAATGTTTCTTTAATGCCTAAGGAAGATTTCTCGTAAATAAATTTATCTATTTGTTCTCTTTTTCAGTGATGGAGACATCCCAGCTACCAGTCTTATAATGGGAGGAAACCTTACAAGGGGTACCTACATTTATTTTGATTGGTCTCTAGTCCAATATTGTGTAATCATCTCATATGCTTGCGAATATGTATTTGGCTCATGCCTAATTTTTCATCATTCAGGAATACGCAAATCAGGACTTCGAGCATCACTTATTATTGGAATTACCATTGTTCGTTTTGTTGCATTACCTCTTTTTGGTGTCCTGGTAACTAAAGGAGCAATTCGTTTTGGCTTGGTGCAAAGGGATCCTCTCTATCAATTCATCCTGATGCTTCAATTTACTCTTCCACCTGCTATGAGCATAGGTAAAGCACAAGTTTCTTTAGTGACAGTTGAATATCTGCATTGAATATATATACATGAAATTTGAAGTTCTCTTTAAGAATATCAGCTAGTGTGCTGAAGTTTAGTCCGACATTGGTAGACGGTGCACTTTGAAAATTGAGGAGATGTTCTAGGATGGATCCAAGTTACCACGTCTTGACTGTGCATGAGCAATCAATCAGAAGCATTTCAAGTCAGGACGCTACGTAGCACCAGAAGAGAATGTGATTCATGGTCTTGGTTTGCCAAAATTCAGAAGCTCATGCATAAGAATATGTGTCATCTTAGCGTCATTCTAAGCAAGATTTTCAAAAATCTTTGCTACTTCTTTTGTACACAGTTCTCACCGTATATCTTATGATTGATTCTTCAAATTTCCTTTCAGTTGTTTTCCTAATCCCATATTAAAGGATGCTATGATCAACTATTAAGTATTAAGGGCTTGTTTGGCCATGCTTCAATAAAGAAGGGGGAAAAAGTGCTGCACGTTTTGGGGCTCACTTTCCAGCTTTTTAGGAGAGGAAGTAGCGGAAAATCGCTTTTCAAGGTTATAGCCAAACACTATTTATTAAAAAATGAGCACATTTTTAGGCTAAGGAAGGGCTTAATACCCAAAATAAGTGGGACCAAACAGGCCCTAAATCTCAAGACAATACATGTCTAGTTTCATCCATTGCTATATATACTGTTTGCTAGAAGCTTCAGCTAAGCTTTTTCCTTTCATAAAATTGGCAGGTATTATGACTCAATTGTTTGGATCAGGAGAAAGCGAATGTTCCATGATTTTTCTCTGGACCTATGCCTTATCCGTAGTGTCTCTTACATTGTGGTCAGCCTTCTTCATGTGGCTTGTATCTTAATGATGCAGCGGATGTCATGACCTTTTTTTTTCTATTTTTTCACTATTTGTTTAACATGTACGAGAAACTGTGTGACTTTATATTAAATATCATATCATGCTACGTAATCTTTCCAAAAGAAGATAACGTTGTAGAATGTACTGTTGGGTATGTGCATAATCGACGCATTCCCCACTTCATTAAAACATGCAATAATTTCAAACAGTGCTATTCAAATAAAATGATGAAAATTTTCTACTTCAGTGCTCCTATCTCTCTTTCTTTCTTTTTTTCTTTCTTTTTTCTTTTTCTTTTTTCTGTTGAGGTATATGAGGAAGATCAAAGCTATGTTTCATTAGATTCTTGGATGGCCCTGTGATAGATGCATGCATCTTCGATTGTTAAGGCATATACTTAGTGTAGAAATATGAGAGCATGGACCCAAGAAGTTATATAAGGAAAATGCATGAGTGAACTTATGTCCTACTATGTGTGCATCGGAAACGGTGATGAGTTGATTACTTTGGGTACTCTGTTTGGGACCAATCAATCTGCAATGCTAGGATAAATTTTGAATCTTGAAAAATGAGAGAATGATATAGAAATAAAATATGAACAAAGTGGGAAAAGTAGTGGTATGATAAATTGTGAGAAGATGATGGGAATATAAAAATAATATGAGAAAAGTAGAATAATTAGATAATTAAGGTATCAAGTCATAACAAAAGACGACAAGGAATAAATAAATAAATTTCCCCCGGATTAGTTGTCATCTTATTTTTAAGGGCTATTTGGATTTTTCTGGCAATCTTTTTACAATTCTTCACAATTATTGATTTTGCAGACATTCTTCACTTATGGACTTTACTTTAAAATCAACTTTAATTTGATTAAATTTTATAGCACTCCTAAATACCATCTGCTTCATTTTTGCTGAGTTTTGTAGCACACTTCGTAATGATATTCTCTTTTTTTTTTATGGATTCGTAATGATATACTTAGAACATATCTTATCTTTTCTCAATTAAGTAAATAAGAACTTGAACAATCAAACTTTGATTAAAAAAAACTTAATAACCATTGACAACAAGAATATCTTTACCAACAAATATGCTCATAAAAAGAAATTTGATCCTTAGATCATGTCCTTATCTTGGCGGCGCAAAAATGTGAGAGAAACGTAAATAATAATCCTATTTTTGAAAATTCGAATCCACCGTAACATCACCTTTTTTAAAATTTCAATCCCTCCACATTGTGTTAAAAAAAATGAAAAGAAAGAAAGCAAAAAAAAATGAAGAGCTTGAGCATAGGTTGACTCATTAATTAACTGGTACCAAGTAGACCCATTCGGAACCCGATTGGGTGGCTACCTGCCCGACCGATGTGAGTCGGAACCCTTGTCCCTATCCAAATGATGGGGTTAGGATTGGATCACTCATGTTCTGACACGCTACGTGCATTCAATTTTCTTATTTCAAAAGAATTTTAAATTAAATATGAACTCAGCTTTTATGATTCCACTCTTGTAACTTTTTTTTATTTTTAATATCTTGATATTGAATAAAAAATTCACTTGATTTATTATATTTAACGTTTTTTTTTATTATCATGAAAATCCTCTCTTTATGTAGTATTGTTCTATATGTGTCTTAGCTATACATATGTGAAATTAACGTTATAAAATGATTTAATACTAAAATAATTTTTAAATAGTACTTTTAACATAAAAATTATCTAAAATATCACTACTATGTAGATAAATAATTCTATAAAATATTATTATATTCTAATTAATATACGAATGAATTTAAACATTTTTACTAATTTACATATAAATATATCTATCTTTGAGCAATTGTGACTTATGTATGTATTTGATTTAGATGGAACTTGATCTTTTAAATAAATAAATGATTTTAAATACAACGAATGAATTGAACTTTATATTGATCACTGACATCTTCAAAATGGAGAGAGTTACAGGAAATAGCTTTTATGTAAGCCAAAAGCGAAACCCATTAAATACCTCATTCCTTCATTCCAATCATAATAATTTATACTTTAATTTAATTCATTGATTCAATTTAATTTATTAATCATATATTTTAGTAGTAAACATTTAAGTTTGAGTCATGCTTTTACGTAACCGGATTCTCTTTTTTTCATCTTGATAATTGATTAGAAATTTACTTTATCCATTAAATTTTACATGATCAATTTAGCCAAAAGACTAAGTTTTATTGAAATGAAAGATATATATTTGCGACATTTACTTAAAAATACACATTCATGTTCAAATTATGAAAAATATTTAGATTCATTCGTATATATATTAAAATATAATAATACTTTATAAAATTCATATAATAATGATATTTTGGATAGTTTAAATTTTGAAAGTAAAAGTTTAAAATTGATATTTGACATCAAACTATTTTATTAAATTCATTTTGCACATTTATAAATAAAGTCATATACAATGATACCATATAATTGATAAATGATAGAGGTTTAATGGCAACATCAATAGTTATCAAAAAAGACAACATCAATAATATTAAATATAATGACGGATTGGATTATTAATAAATCATCATGAAAGGATTCTGAGTTATATAGAAGCGATCTCATATATCCCCTCAATGTTTACCTAATCATTTATTTTATTTGACATTATTTGTTTAGATAGGAGATCAATTTTATCCAAATCAAGTATGTCGATGGCCCACATTTTCTTAAATACATATTTCTATGTAAATTAGGAAAAATGATTACACTCATTCACATATATCTTAGAATATAACAATACTCGATATTTGTTAAAATATTACTTTGAAATTGATATTTAATATTAAACTATTTTATTACATTAATTTTACAAATTCGTAAATCGTGTCAAGCACAATAATACTAAACAAACAATATAAATGATGTTAAATATAATAAATTGAATAAATTTTACACTAATTATCAAAATACTAAAAATAAAAGAGGTTACATAAAAGAAAGGTTTCATAAAAGTGTAGCCCACCATGGAACTAGAGTTTCGTAGAAGCATAAATCTTTAAGTTTGGTACGATGTGATATTAGTTTGCAATATAAGTAAAATATTGTAAATATAACATAAATTTTCATCTAGCATTACCTCGGGGTGCAACTTGGGTCAAGTTAACTCGAACTCAACCTAACAAACTCAATTTCAACCCAAGCTTAAGGTAAAAATAGGGTTGTGTTAGGATTCATGTGAACCAAACCCTAAAAAACTTGAACCTGATACTAAATCTAACTCAAGATTATTTCGTATATTTTTTAAGATATTCTTTCATGTAATTATATATATATATATATATATATGCGAGTTACGTTTCAATATAACTCACTCTTCTATGTAACTTCCTTTATTATTAATATCTTCGTGGTTGATGAAAAATTCTTTTCATCTATTATATTTAGCATCATTTATACTATCATGAAAATACTTTTATTTTTTTAATATCACTACTATGGGCCCCATCTGCAAATGTATAATATCAATATACTAAGATCGACTAACACTAAATGTCAATGTTTAAGTAGTATTTTTGAGATATAAACTACCAAAAATATCACTACAATGTGAATAAATGATTATATAAAATATTATTACATTTTAATATATATATGAATGTATCTTATCATTCAGAATTCATCTGGTTTGTCCTCAAATTACAACTCAAATCAACTATAGGCCTCTGCCCAACATCTACTGAAGGGGTCCGCTTTGATACCATTTATAACACCTAAGCCCAAAAAATAATTTTGACCCATAAGTTACGAATCTCATAATGTGATTTATCTGCTCTAGTGTGAAACCCCGATCATAGACACGTGTATAAAATCCTAGGGTTGTAAACCCTAGGTAATATATTTGGAAAATATACATTCATATAAAATATGTGGGAATAAAGGTTAAAATAATTATTTATGAAATTCAGATGAATTGTGCACGTGAATAGTGCATGTGAATAGTAACGTGAATAGTAACTGAGGTGATTAAGAGTTAATCACTTGGATTAACTTAATCACAAAAGATAAAAAGGGATATTTAATCACTACAGGACGAAATAACAATTCTTTTTTATATTTTAATCCAATTTTGGATTTTAGTGGAAAATTAAAGAAAAATTCATAATTTGCAATCCGAGCGTCGGATTTCGATGAATTTTTTTATGGATGGTTAAAAATTCATGATGAACATGATGAATAGGTTAAAATGTGATGAAAATCACAAATCAAGGGTCAAGATTAAATGTCAAATGGAGATCAAAAAGTAACTTATCTTTTTCATTAAATTCTATTTGACTTTTTATTAAATTAAATAATTAAAAAAATAATAATAATAAATGAACAGCATCAATTGCAGGGGGTGGTTGGATAATTGACCAAAATCAACGGTCCAAATTCATCATGATCATAAATCAAGGGCTAGGATTTAATGAGCTTAAATTAATTAATTTTAAAAATCAAAAATAATAAATAAAATAGGGCTGCCATAGGGGGGCTGAAGCAGCGGTAGGGTGGGCTGCACAAGGCTCCATGCGCTTTTTGAAATTATAAAAAAACACATTTGCAATTTAACACCTTTAGCAAGGGGGGTAAAATCCAATTTGATGAAAAATCAAACCCTATAAATAGGGGGCAAGAGTGGACATCCAAGCGCACATACACCCAGCTCCAACTTGAGCAAACTTTGATTAAAAAAATTTTAATAACCATTGACAACAAGAATATCTTTACTAACAAAATTCATAATTGGATGTAATCATGTAGTATGCGATAATATTTGATCCTTAGGCTCATAAAAAAAATTTTGATCCTTAGATCATATCCTTAACTCGGAGGCGCAAAAATGTGAGAGAAACGTAAATAATAATCCTATTTTTGAAAATTCGAATCCACCGTAACATCACCTTTTTTAAAATTTCAATCCCTCCACATTGTGTTAAAAAAAATGAAAAGAAAGAAAGCAAAAAAAAATGAAGAGCTTGAGCGCAGGTTGACTCATTAATTAACTGGTACCAAGTATACCCATTCTGAACCCGATTGGGTGGCTACGTGCCCGACCGATGTGAGTCGGAACCCTTGTCCCTATCCAAATGATGGGGTTAGGATTAGATCACTCATGTTCTGACACGCTACGTGCATTCAATTTTCTTATTAAAAAAAGAATTTTAAATTAAATATGAGCTCAGCTTTTATGAATCCACTCTTGTAACTTTTTTATTTTTAATATCTTGACATTGAATTAAAAATTCACTTAATTTATTATATTTAACATTAATTTTTATTATTATGAAAATCCTTTCTTTATTTAGTATTGTTCTATATGTGTCTTAGCTATACATATGTGAAATTAACGTTATAAAATGATTTAATATTAAAATAATTTTTAAATAGTACTTTTAACATATATATTACCTAAAATATCACTACTATGTAGATAAATAATTCTATAAAATATTATTATATTCTAATTAATATGTGAATGGATTTAAACATTTTTACTAATTTTGCATATAAATATATCTACGTTTGAGCAAATGTGACCTATGTATGTATTTGATTTAGATGGAACTCGATCTTTTAAATAAATAAATGATTTTAAATACAACGAATGAATTGAACTTTATATTGATCACTGACATCTTCAAAATGGAGAGAGTTATAGGAAATAGCTTTTATGTAAGCCAAAAGCGAAACCCATTAAATACCTCATTCCTTCATTCCAATCATAATAATTTATACTTTAATTTAATTCATTGATTCACTTTAATTTATTAATCATATATTTTAGTAGTAAACATTTAAGTTTGAGTCATGCTTTTACGTAACCGGATTCTCTTTTTTTCATCTTGATAATTGATTAGAAATTTACTTTATCCATTAAATTTTACATGATCAATTTAGCCAAAAGACTAAGTTTTATTGAAATGAAAGATATATATTTGCGACATTTACTTAAAAATACACATTCATGTTCAAATTATGAAAAATATTTAGATTCATTCGTATATATATTAAAATATAATAATACTTTATAAAATTCATATAATAATGATATTTTGGATAGTTTAAATTTTGAAAGTAAAAGTTTAAAATTGATATTTGACATCAAACTATTTTATTAAATTTATTTTGCACATTTATAAATAAAGTCATACACAATGATACCATATAATTGATAAATGATAGAGGTTTAATGGCAATATCAATAGTTATCAAAAAAGACAATATCAATAATATTAAATATAATGATGGATTGGATTATTAATAAATCATCATGAAAGGATTTTGAGTTATACAGAAGTGATCTCATATATCCCCTCAATGTTTACCTAATCATTTATTATATTTAACATTATTTGTTTAGATAAGAGATCAATTTTATCAAAATCAAGTATGTGGATGGCCCACATTTTCTTAAGTATATATTTCTATGTAAATTAGGAAAAATGATTACATTCATTCACATATATCTTAGAATATAACAATACTCGATATTTATTAAAATATTACTTTGAAATTGATATTTAATATTAAACTATTTTATTACATTAATTTTACAAATTCGTAAATCGTGTCAAGCACAATAATACTAAACAAACAATATAAATGATGTTAAATACAATAAATTGAATAAATTTTACACTAATTATCAAAATACTAAAAATAAAAGAGGTTACATAAAAGAAAGGTTTCGTAAAAGTGTAGCCCAACATGGAACTAGAGTTTCGTAGAAGCATAAATCTTTAAGTTTGGTATGATGTGATATTAGTTTGCAATATAAGTAAAATATTTTAAATATAACATAAATTTTCATCTTGCATTACCTCGGGGTGCAACTTGGGTCAAGTTAACAAGAACTCAACCTAACAAACTCAATTTCAACCCAAGCTTAAGTTAAAAATAGGGTTGTGTTAGGATTCATGTGAACCAAACCCTAAAAAACTTGAACCTGATACTAAATCTAACTCAAGATTATTTCGTATATTTTTTAAGATATTCTTTCACGTAATTATATATATATATATGCGAGTTACGTTTCAATATAACTCACTCTTCTATGTAACTTCCTTTATTATTAATATCTTCGTGGTTGATGAAAAATTCTTTTCATCTATTATATTTAGCATCATTTATACTATCATGAAAATACTTTTATTTTTTTAATATCACTACATGGGCCCCATCTGCAAATGTATAATATCAATATAATAAGATCAGCTAACACTAAATGTCAATGTTTAAGTAGTATTTTTGAGATATAAACTACCAAAAATATCACTACAATGTGAATAAATGATTATATAAAATATTATTACATTTTAATATATATGTGAATGTATCTTATCATTCAGAATTCATCTGGTTTGTCCTTAAATTACAACTCAAATCAACTATAGGCCTCTGCCCAACATCTACTGAAGGGGTCCGCTTTGATACCATTTATAACACTGAAGCCCAAAAAATAATTTTGACCCATAAGTTACGAATCTCATAGTGTGATATTATCTGCTCTAGCCTGACAACTTAACTGTAAAGTTGAAAAATATATATTTCATGCTTAGAAACACCTATAAACCCTAGGAATTCTTTCCCCTTTTCAATATGTGTAACGTCGCAAACTACGAGCACACCACAATATGAAACTTTACTCCACAGATCTTTTTAAGTGGCGAAACATATGGTTTTATTCTTATACAAGTAGAAGCATTTCTAATGTGTTTAGGAATTAGTCTAATTTTTTTTTCTTTTCTTTTAGAACCTATTTTGATCTATTTCATTAACTAAAATTCAGCTGCATATAATCTATATTTGTATAAGACAAAATCTAATAATCATTAAGTAATCCAGCATTGACTATTAAATTCATTTATATCCACTTTAGTTTATCTAATACTTCCTTTATACAATCATACCTTACATGAAAAACTAACTTCTATGTCATATAACCTCCACATAACAAATTTAAACTTGAAATATACAATTTTAATAATTATATCCCAAGACTGAAGATACCTCAAAAGCATTATAAATCATATCGTCGCTACTTTATTAGCAGCGGAGACTCCTCTATTAAGTCTGCATCATCTACATTTACTGATTATTTGAAAATAATGAGTATAACATACTCAATAAGCAAGTATTTAGAAATACACATAAATTTCCATGATCTGTTACATTAATTTAAAACATAAAATTCTTAAATTCCTTTTATGCATGTATCATAATGAAATGAATGCATACATGCATCATAACTTATTTCTCATTCGAAAGATGACATTTACTAAGTGGTCATCTACCCATAATAACATTTCTAATATTACATACTTAACAATGCAATACATAATCATATACATCCTGCTTAACTCTGAAGGGTATCTGAAATGCCTCTAGCGCCTAGTGCCACCCTTAAGACCCAAGATCAGGTGACTGGGCTTAGTTTCCTCAAAAACATTATCTCATATCTCACCTCATAGGGTACTTAATGCATACAAGCATACCATGGATCGTGATCATTGTAAGAAAATATGCAAGACATTATAAAATAAATAGAAATTTTCATTTCAAAGTGCACAATTCAAACACATAAAAGAAAAATAAATTAATTATTTGTTGTTAAATATCATTTCATAAAATGAAAAGGAACCGATTTTCTTACCATAAGATTCTTTTGAAATAAAATTTCAAAGGGTTTGCTTACCTTTTTCTTTTAGCTTTCCTCCATTTTTTTATATTTTCCTATCATAACCAACAAAGAATACAGCTAAGCGTGTCATGTATGCCAAACTCCACGGCTACTTATCTTTCGTATATGACCATTTCTAATTGGCCTTTAAACAAGAAATTTAAGCATTTCTTCGCTTGAACATCTCATTTAAATATGATTCGTTTTACACTTGAATAAGCCTTTTATTCTCATTTAGGACTTTCATATATGAATTCAACCTAATGACATCGTGAAATTAAGTTAATCTCAATCCTATAAATCTTACATACTTAGAATATATAAATTTCAATCTAACTCATATTTCCATTTCATGTGTTATAGGTTACTAAAGCATTTTCACCCTTTATACTCAGAAATACATTTAGATAATCTCACACATGTATAAACTTTACATTTAATGTATGAATTAACACATAAGGCAAAACAAACCATAAATGGTTTTATATATTGTAAAATTTAATATTATAGCCTTTACAGATCATATAAAGGGCACAAAATCTTCTCGTACATATAAAACAAGCCTATTAAAAAAATTCTCATCACACATAGACTAATCATTTCATAATCTTAACTTATTTAAGATAGATGACTAGAAATTATATACCTCATCAAACACAACTCATAATTTCTCATATATACAAGAATACTTTCCTCTTGTGGTTCTTTTTTTTTCCTCTTTTTTCTATAATTATGATAGGAATTTTAATTCTTAGTGTTCCTAAAAATATTAATTCTTAGGGTACAATTTCTTTTCATAAAGTTTGTATAAATATTATTATTATTATTATTTAGTTATTAAATTTCTTAATTATATTTTGAACTCATAACTTATTGCATGAAAACTTAACGGTTTAATCCTTCTAATAAGATTAATCTTTTGAAAAGGATTTATATTTCAAAATATTTTGGTGTTTAAGTTTAATAGTGATAAATAAAAATAATTTAATGTTTAAAATTTGTTGAACCCTTGTCATAACCTTAGAACTTTACCACTTTGTGAATCACTTTGACTATTTTATAAATATTATATAATATTAACATTAATATAAAAAATCCAAATATAAGTCCAAGGTGTTTTAAACCTTAGATCTCATCATTTATTGATAATTGCTCTTACCACTTTGGTAGTCTTGTTATGTTTTATAGTTTTTAATATTAAAATATTTAAACCAAGTTTTCATGTTTGTCTTCTTAACCCTTAATCTTATTATTGAACCATCTAATCTTTTTTGGTGTAAATTGAGTTATACTAAATTGACAATACATAAATATTATAATTCACCTAGTGCATATATAAGAAAACAGTTTACTAGAAAATTTTCTACTAAAGTACGTGTTAAATATCTTTTAAAAAAATATATTAAGTTTTGATCAATTAAATTTTAAAGGTCCAAAATTTATGTTTACGTCACATGTAAGTCATTAACATCATCATACCCTACTTTGATCATCAAATTAATGGTTCGATTCAATCATTAAGGGTCATACCTAGTTGTCTAGCAGGGTGCTGAAAATAAGTCTATCTTGCGTCACAAAAACGACCCCCTAAATGTGATTATTTTGAAAAATGTTCAATAAAAAAGTTGTAGATCTCATTTTTCTACTCAATTTTGACTATTTACTCATCAAATTTTATTTTAATTTGATGAAGATATTATTGATTTACCGAAACATCTCTAAAAACCATTGTCTTTAAGATAATTCTACTAAAAAAATTAAATCATCAAAATTTAACTTTTATAGTCATGATCCAAATCATTAATTTGAAAGAAACTAGCCCAAATATGTAAGATAGATAAGAAAAAGTTTAAGACCATTATTTTTTTGCTAATTTCTCTTGTCTATCACTACTTTGCTCATTTCCTCTATTTCTTCTCCTTTCACCTACCTTTGCTTGTACATCAGAATTCCTCACCTAAGTACATTTTTTATAATTATAATTTTTTCTTTATTTAATCTGTGGGATTTACTCTTGGATAGGCTATGATAGGTTCTACTTAGTTTTTATAAGATCTCTCAAAGTTGCACCAATGGGAGAGCTTCATGTGCAAATTACTTGAATTTGTTCTACCCTGCATAGCTAGACCTTATCTTGTCATGTAGCAAATCCATTGCATCAATTTTCTCCCTTATCCATATGTGATTATCTCAAATCGATGTGACATCTGAATCCAACTCAATTTTTTCTATTATAGTTGATGATGACCCACTTGTGATGCTCTCAATTGATGTGCCTAAGTTGAAATCTATGTTGATCACTTGAGTTCCAATCATTTATATTTCTATAATTTTCCCCCAAACTCATCATACTATATATGAATGAATTTAAACTTTCATATTATTTTTAATGATATAATTTTTAAAAATTTATCTAACCATTAAATATATTTTAACGAATCAAATCAGAATTATTTTTATTTCCCTCATAGTGTAGAAATCAGAATATAACTTCACTCTTTTCCATATATCTTTCTCATTTTAAGTTTAATTTAGATGATTTTTTAAAGTTAGAAAGTAGACTTCAAAATCTTTCAAATGAAACTAATTTCATATTATTTGAACTTATATATAATATTTTGTGATTTTTTAATTCAGCTAACGTGTAGTTTTCTGCTACTTTTCAACTTTACCATAATTCTTGTAAAAATTCTAGAATTCTCATCTCTTAATTTGTAAAATTTCTTTGAGAATTTTTATAAAGTTTTTCTAATCATCTTTCTTTCTTGTAGACTCATTTTTATATATTTTTTTTCATATTTTCATTATTTGTATAATTTTTTTTGTTTTAATGTAATTCCTTGTGATTTCCTATTTTTTCTTACAATATTCTTTAGTCTTATTAGTTCTTATTAGTCTTAAAATAAATATTTTGCATTTCTTTAATCATATGCTAAATAAAATTTAGTCTCTAACTAAATCATATTTTTATATAAAACAAAGTAAATAAGAGATTAACTTACTCGATCATTACATTCTTTTCCTCCTTGTTCATTCTCTTCTTCTCCTCCTCTTTCTTCTTCCTTCTATCTTTTCTTCTCCTCCTCCTCCCTTTTTTTAGACCATTTAATTGTTATTAATTAAATTAATTAATATACTTTGCCATTATTCCATTCAACAATAGTACTTATCACTGTTTATTTATTAATTATCTCTTTCCTTACTTTATAATTTTAGGTCATTAATAAAATTCTAATTTTTAAGATTTTAACAGCCTAAAATTTTCTTATATATATATATATTGCACGTTTAGCATTGCAATTTGAAAATCGCAGGTGCTACAATATGAGATTTGGTTTTTGGTTGTTACAGGTCTACTAATAGTTTGTTTTCAAACTAAAACTCAACTCAACTTCGGGCCTCTACCTACGTATCTCAACTTTAAGTCTAGGCATTACAAATGGTAAAGCTAACTCATTTAGTAGTTGTGAAGTAGAGGCCCAAAGTTGAGACGGGTATGTAAGGGCCCATAGTTGAGTTGAGTTGTGATTTAAAGATGAATCAGATAGAAGCTTGTGGGTTGTAACATTACTGAACTAAATCTCACATTGAAAAAGGTGAAAGAGTTTCTAACGGTTTATAAGTGGGTTTAAACCTGAAACATAGTGTGACATATTTTTAAATTATGCGACTGAATTCCTAGGCCAGAGTGAACAATATCATACTATGAGACCCATGATCTATGAGCCTAGGATTTTTTTTTTGTCTATGCATTAGAATTGATTTAAATGAAATGTGGTCTCCTAGTTAAACAAGTCAAGTTAAACATAATAAACAGGTTGAATTTTGCATCAATCATCAATATTTTAAAATTTGAGAGGTTTATATAGAAGTAAAGCGTTAAGTATGGACTCTTCTAAGTTTAATATATACTCTTAAGATATATTTTCACTTGATATGTATCTTAATCATTGAATACTTATTCTGAGTTATTTATTTTTAATAATTTTGAAAAACTAACGCAATAATTTTATTTATCCTTTCACTGTTTTAAATATCTTTATTAAAGATGAATTCAAAATTATATATAATATTATTTATATTTTTAAAAATGTTGGGCATTTGCTAATTCATTAGCAAAATTTATGAATTAGTGATTTCTTTAATTGTGTTTATTAAAATTTAATGTAGAAAAACAAAATTTTATTTTTCATTTTAACAAATGATTATGATTTACATTATTTTACAAATCAAAGTTATGATATAAAAGTGTGATTTATTAATTTTGATAATATGTTTCATTATTTAAAAATGAATTAGTTAATTTTAAAAATAAAATAATAGAAATTTTAAAGTTTAGCACAATTATAAGTTCAAAATTTGACCCAAACCGAGCCAAAAATGCTGATGAACTTAAAGTTAAACTCGACCAGTACTTGGTACATACAGTTAAAGTTAGGTTTTGGGTTTACTCTAACCTGGAACCACCCCAGCCGATTTAGACCCTTAATTATTTCTTATTTGAACCCAACTTCATACTAATTTAAACTTTACTTATTTTTCAAATATTAGGACTAGCCGATTGGAGTTGTGTTCATCTTGGCCAATACAGAGTAATATCTAGGTTAGATAAAAAAAAAATTTGAAAGGCTATGTGCTGGTTACATAAAAAAAGATTTGAGGTAACACCTTTCATTTTAAGATGATGAAGATTGATTTAAAATCCAATTGGTTCATTGTATTTAATATATTTTTTTAATTAGGAGGGTAAGTTTCATCCAAATAAAATATATGCATGGGCTATATTAGCTCAAAAGTAGATAAATTCATTTGTAAATTAGAAAAAATTGCTTAGATTTATTCACATATGTATTAAAATATGATAAGATTTTATAAAATTATTTATCTATAAAGGGATGATATTTAGATCATTTAGATGATGAAAATGTCACTTAAAATTACTTTTTAATATTAACTTTTTTTTTATCACGATGATTTTACACATTTGGACCCATACATAAAGCAGGCCCGATCTTTTGAAAACAAGGTTACAATGGGTTGACCGACCCGATATTAACCCCACCCATTCACACCGAAAAGCACAAGCCGTCAGTCGGACCCGCTGCTGTTGTTGCTAATCACGATACGAGCGCTCCGTCGAATGAGAAGCAAGGAACGAAGAAGGTGACTTGGTGAGGGTGGGTAGTGGATTCCAAATGAGAATAAAGATTAAAATTTCTCTTTTTATCAATTTTAAGCTGCCATTGTATCGGTTAATTGCCTGTTTCGAACTCGGACCAAATGGTTCGAAGTTGTTTTCTTGAAAACTAGCTAGCAATAGGTATAATAGTGTTGGAATAATCAATTTCATTAGCTTCTGCGGATTTTTTTTTTTTTTTTTTTTTTTTTCATGTTCTGTCGTATTTGAATGTCATTTTCTGAGTCTCTTACCTGCCCCATTTCCCATCTGCTGTGTTTCCAGATTGATTTCTCTCACAGTTCCACTGTCGAGATATCGCCGGTGAATTCAATATTATAACGACTATTTGATGAAATTCCGCAGTGAGGGGTTAGTTTCCTTCCCGCATGACCATTTATGTTAATTTTTTTGTATTCCTAGAGATGTCTCTGATTTTTCACAACACTTGGGTCAGATTTTTGTTAGATGTTTTTATATGTAGCTCCACAGGAATGCTCTGCTGCATATTAGGATCCAGCTTTCTTCAACTGGTTCTTCTTCTTCCTTTTTTTTTTTTCCTCTGCTTCCTCATAGCCAGCAAAGTACCATTTGCTGAGTTTTGCTTGCTATCATGAAAGAGTAAGTTCTTAGGGTTACTCTTTCCCCAGTGATAGAGGGGGGAAAGACCTGATGGAGCTCAATTTCGTCACACATTGCCTGTGCAAAGAAAACCATCTAAAGTACCATCAGACCTTGCAAAATTTCATCAGTCTAACTATTGGTGCAAAGGACATTTGCCAAGGTTATATTTTGGAGACTGTTTATTGACCATTGTGATTGGCTTTTTTTAGGTATAACTGAATTGCGGAGACGAGGATGGAATGCGTAGTCCAAGGAATTATAGAGACACAGGTATTTTTCACTGATACTTTGCCTATGAGGATGTCTTGGGTGTTGGTTCCCGCCACCCCCCCAAGTTATCTGGCATTACTGTTCCAACAGTTGGCTCAATAATTCCTTAGTCTGCACTCCAAAAGTAATCCATATAATTCCTTATATGTTAACTGCACAACCCTTCGCCATGAACTCTTCTGACAAAAGGGACTGTGCTGCTTATTAGTTGATCCTAATAGTCGAAATAACTTGATCACAGATACTCAAATGCAATGTGTGGCTGATGCACTGAAAGGTTGACTTCATTTTTGGCATGAGTAACCTCAATGGATATCATTTTTGTCAACATAATACTATTCGATTGGCACACTTTGAGGAGTGTTAGGTCCTCTATCTCAAATTCAATGATTCTCTCTGTATTTTATTGAACCAAAATAGTTTTTGAATGGATTACAAGCGAGAAATAAAAAGAGACAAAAACAGAAAAACCTGACATCGAAACAGAGTTCATCCACACGCATTTACATAATTCGATCCCCTATTTATAGCCATTGAACCGGGATAATGAGTGTCAGTTGTTTATATTGATCTTGTAGCTGGGTAGAAAACAAATAGAATATCATCACCATATATAAGTCATATTATTCATTTGATTTCTTCTTCTATATACCTTTTAGCTTTGCCAAATGCTACCCACTGAATTCCATGGCTCTATTGTTTCCCAATGGCCACTTTCCATGGGCCGAACTTCCTTAGAATTGCATTAACAGCAAGTTTGCACCAATGAAAGATAACATTTTCCTCTGAATGGTTACTGCGAACCGAATGTTGATGGTAGCAATAAAAGTCAAAGTCAATTGAATACAACTGGTTATTATGAGCTTTTTATGGCACAGTCTGACTTTTTTTTTTTTGCCCTTCTTTTAACTATTGTGCACAAATGTCGAACAACATTGCAGGAGATCGGTAAACGATGGTGGGCATTTAACCATTTATGTGGTGAGATTTTAGTGATTGATAATGGGATCTGTTTAAATTGTGATTATCTTTCCAACTATAGTATTGGTGGCGATCCAGTAGGAGGCACATTTAGGAGTTTTTTTTTTACACACTTTGTAGCACTATGGAAGGGAATTTTGTTATGAAGGATTAGCTATGAAGGGTTGTAAGGTCTGGGTTTATGCCATCCCTAACCCCTGTTAGTTTGTAGTATTTGTTTGGAATAAACTGTCTGTACCTGTTTCTAAGGTCAAGTGGTTGTTCTTTTGATTTGGTTGGCTTGGTCATAGATTGTAGAGATATGCTTCTTTGCATTTTTCAGTGAGAGGTAGAAAGCCATGCCTTCGGTCTCTTAAACTATGCTTAACTCGATCATGTGCTATTTGCTTATTTGACATTTACATGGCAACACAACCCAAATAATGCTTCTTATGGTTTTGATGAAATCATTGTGTTCAAGGATGGATGCATTCTGATAGCATTTTCAGCCTTTCTATTTACCTATATGGATTCACCTTCACCGATATAGATTCCTTTCAGTCCTTGGCAATTTGCAAATTGCCTAGGAAGGAAATGATCAAAGAAATCAAGGGCATCAGTGACCTCTATATACCTAAAGTTTGGATGAAATCAGTACTAGACCTGATGCCAATGTCAAGATTCAAACAAATTCTGATTTTTGGTGCAGCTTTCTGTGTTTGCTATCTTTTCTCTCACTATTGAGACAATTCCTATGTCTGTTGCAATAACACACAGGTGTTTATTTTGCAGCATGTTGAGGCCTTAGAGGTTCTTCTCCATGGCCTCAGTGGCGTTCCAAAAGAGCGTCTCAGGATCCATGAGTTATGCCTAAAAAGCGGACCAAACCTTGGTGAGTATATATGATACACAATTTTTTCAGAAAGTAAGTTTATACCAGAACAGTCAAAATTGGATTCAAGTGTTTGTCCCTTTCCAGGTGCTGTAGCCTCAGAAGTGAGGCTCTTATGCGATTTGGAACAACCTGTGCCAACTTGGTATGATGATACTGGCTCGTTGATATGTTTAGAAACAGATGTTGTATGGTGCATGTTCATGTAGACTGGAAATGCACCTCTTGATTTTTTTTATCATTAATTTATTTTTATAGTTGTGGATGTTATCATTGCTAACTGTAGTTGTTGTTATTGCTTTGCTTAGGACTGTTCGACATGTTGGCGGAGCAATGAGAGGTGCTGGTGCTGAACAAATCTCAGTTCTGGTTCGCACTGTGGCTGAAAGCAAAGTTAGCAAGAATGTATTGCGCTTCTTTTATGCGCTGGGATACAAGCTCGATCATGAACTTTTGAGGGTGGGTTTTGCTTTCCATTTCCAGAGGGGTGCTCAGATCACCGTCACCGTTACTTCTGCCAACAAAATGTTGAAGTTGCACGCAACTGAGGAGGCTGTACCAGTGACTCCTGGGATCCAATTGGTTGAAGTGACTGCTCCTGCTGCTGCTGATAACTATAATGAAGTTGCTGCCTCTGTTACATCTTTTTGTGAATACCTTGCACCGTAAGTGCCACTGTCACATTGTTGTTTGGTTAGTTTAAGAACCAGAACATGGGACTTCGATTTATGAGGGCTTTATGTAGGTCAGTCCCTCTGATAGTTTCCTGATCTTATATGCAAAATCAAGCTGATTCATCAGGTGAGCATGACCCTTGATGGGACCGAGTGGCTCTAAAACCCATTTTACATCTTGCAGCATGGATGCAGATAGACCAATCCAATTTAGTAACTTCAAGATCTCTGGTGAGGTCATATCCATGGTGGAGCCCATGTAATGTGATTAGGCAAATAGACAAACATGCTTTTGTCCTTAATTAGATTGTTCCAAACATCCGCAAAATTACATTCGGGTCTTCCTGAACTGGTAGTGTTTACTCTTATAAGATTCATCTGTTTTTTCCCCAGGCTTCTGCATCTATCAAAACCAGGAGTCTCAACTGGTATTGTTCCTACCGCTGCCGCTGCTGCTGCTTCTCTCATGTCCAGTGGTGGTGGAAAGACCTTATGATGCCCGGATATACGAAAAGTCTCTCTCAAAATTTCTTTTCCATGGGCTACCTTAGGTATGGGGATTTTTATGTGATAGGCACTCCACTTGCCCTCTGAATGCGCACTTGTAGAAAGAGGTCACATGGATTATTATAGCTTTCTCTTGCAACTTCAATTGTCATTACTTCAGTCATTGTGGAGTGACTCTTGTTGATATCATCTGTACAGTTGCTTCCTCCCTCGTGGACAATCATGGAATTTTTATCGTGGTACAAAGGAACTTTCAAAATTATGAGCTCCATTCCGATTACTGGGGCCAAATCCATCATTAGCCATATTCAGTGGAACTGGTATCAACAATGGGAATGCTTAACTGATTCAAAATCTCTATGCCAATGAAATAACAACGCAAGTTTAGAAAATTCAGACCCTTAATAGCATTTCCATAAAGTATCATATTTGGAAAAGAAACAAGAGGGTAATTCATTTATGTCTCGTTTAATCCATTTAAATGAATGAGTTGGTAATAAGTTAAATTCGTACAACCTATAAACCTGATTATCCAACCCATTTTACCTATCAACCATAAGGCAAAGGAGTTAATATTTTATTGACGTCTAATTTAAAGTTGTGTGTAATTATCAAGAAAGGAATCAATATTCAAATTAAAAATTGATCTTTTAAACTGAAGCAAATCATCAATATTAAAAGTCTTTGATGATTTTTCACAAAAAAAAGAAGTCTTTGAAGATTGTTTTTTATTAGATTTTAAATAGTATGTCATTTTTATTTCTATTCTTTAACCCGTTTTTCACTCTATTTTACTGACTTGTTAATGACCCACAACCCGATTGCTTTATGTTAAATTGGTCAAGGGTTAGGATTGACGTTTTTATAAATGGGTAAATGAATTAGAGACGAGGTTTTTTTTTCACATGAGATAACTTGCAGCACGTGTAACCCGACCCGGTTTTATCCTGCTAAATTGGGTGATGATTGTCTATAGATCTCAGCGGCAGCTCCCACTTCAGCTGCTTAAAGCTAATCTTATTGATTTAAAATTACAACCGAAAGAGAAATGTAATGCCCCGATATGGGATTTGTGACTTCTTAAAAGGACACGTGAAAAGTACTGCTTTTCTCAAATATACTTGACTTTAATCCCAAAAATATCTATTACATTTTTAAAATCTCAAATATATTCACAATGTTTGCATTGAATTCCATAAATGCTCCTTTTGTTAAAGTACATTAAGTAAATATACTCACTACATTTGTAACGAAATGAACATTTTTTAGATTAGATATAGATGTGGTGGGTATATTTGAGATTTTTAAAACGTAACGACTATTTTTAGAATTAAGAGCAAATATAATAGGTATATTTGAGAAAACCTGTAAAGTATAATAAGAAATAAGAAAGGAATGTGTAATCAACAAATATATTCATATAATTTGACTATAATTGTAAATATATACATATAATTTTAAAAATTATAAATAACCCTTGCATAATTTCACACTTGTTGGCATACATATGGCTCCTGTTTTCAATCACGGCTACATGAGCTGTTGTTAATATAATTTGTAGATACTTTCATATTGACAAAAATATCCCTGTTACAATTGTGGACTATTGCTTTTTTGATTTTTTAAAAACTTTTTTTTACACAATTGTTAGTCTATATGCATTTAACATGTTATTAAGTTTTACTATTTCGGACATTTTTAGATATTTATTTTTGATTTTTTAAAATCAGTAGTATTTTATTTTAAAAAACCAAAATAAATACACAGATTAACAGTTGTATAAAAAATAGGTTAAATAAGTCTGGGTGCACTAAGGCTAAGTGCACTTGGATGCATTGTATCGGGCTCCAAATTACGAAAATGTCACTGATTTTAAAAAATCCAAAATAAATATATAAAAATCTCTAAAAATTGTAAAACTTGATACACATGTTAAGTATACATAGATTAACAGTTGCATAAAAAATATTTAAAATTTTAAAAAATAGGTTAAATATACTCAGGTGCACTATATCGGGTTTCAAATTACGAAAATGTCACTGATTTTAAAAAATTCAAAATAAATATCTAAAAATATTCGAAATTGATAAAACTCAATACGTATAAAAAAAATTGAAAAAAAAATAAAGTTAAAACACCAGGGTGCACTAAGGCTAAGTGCGCCAGGGTGCATTTGATAAAAGCCCTTTTCCTTTGATTTAACTGAAATCGGGGGCGATGCAGTGCGGTCAGTTGTTGCATTTGAAGAGGACGAGATGAGAATTACAATTTCATCATCGTCGGCCATCTGATCGGCTTGGATTATTATTATTATTATTTTTATGAAAAGGATATCCTCTGTCCTTACTCCCTCTCAAATTGAGAGAAGGGAAGGACAACGGAATCCACCAAATTCATTTTCAAAAAAATATCTGTACAGAGTTTTTCAATGACAGCTTGGGGTGGAACATCCCACCATAAAAGATGGTCCGCATTTGACACGGAGACCAAATCAGCAAGGGAATGCGCAACAGCATTTCCTTGCCTCAATACATGATGAACAGAAAAAGACCCATTTACATTAAGAATCGTTCTGATTTCATCAATCAAGAAACCCACTGGGGATGAGATAGGTTCCTGGTTGGACAAAAAATTGTAAAGCAGGAGGGAGTCAGTTTCAAATTGCGCTTGCTCGATGCTTAGTTGGACGACCCATTTGATTCCCAAAAGAAGAGCAGTCGCCTCAATAAGTAGCGGCTCTCTCACCCCATCCCACTTCCAGCCCCTGGCAGCAATAAAAGATCCCCTCGAGTCTCGGATCACCGCGGCGCATCCGAATCCATCCCGATCCATAAGACATCTGCCATCCGTGTTTATCTTGACAAAACCCCGAGGTGGTTTTACCTATCTGGTCACCATGGCACGCTCAGGCGGCTCCGAATATGTGAATAATTTTGCCTCTCGGTAATGGTTAATAAACTCCGTGCACCATGCGATGGTATCTGCAAAACATGGTTGGACACCCTCCTCTCTGAACTTGTTGCGGAGAAACCATACCCGCCAGCAGCAAAGAAGGAAGAAAGTCATATCATCATGCCTCATGTCACGCACACAAGCCTCGAAGACCTCCATGACCGATAGTCTGAGAGGGTCCCCTCTCAGAACCCTTCTGCAAATGTCTCTGGTCGCATCACACCTGATAAAGAGGTGGTTAGCATCTTCAACTTCTCTCCTGCAAAACATGCAACATAAGTCAATATCAATTCCTCTGCGGTTGAGGTTTAGCAAGGTGGGGAGAACATCCCTTGCCAATCTCCAACCAAATATAATGACTTTTGATGGAAGCTGCAACCGCCAAAGTGCCCGAAAGATAGTCGCCTGTGCCAGCGAATCAGTTCCTCCACAAAGCATCCTATATGCAGACTTGACCGAGTAGTTTCCATTAGGCTCGTGGGTCCAGAACATGCAATCTTCCATAGGTCCCCCCGGAAGAGGAATCGAGTTAACTTCGGGCCACCGGTCCTCGCCCAAAGCCGCAACCACGCAATCCCTATTCCATGATTTGGTAGCACAGTCAATGAGGTGATTAACTGTCATGTCATCCGGCATAGAAGAAGGGAGGGGTCCCGCTTTGCAAACTTTGCTCACCAGCCAAGTATCAAAGAACACCTTCACTCGATTTCCGTTACCAATCCGCCACCTACATCCCGACTGGATGACATCTCTAGCTTTCAAAATGCTCCTCCAAGTGAAGGAATCCAATGGTTTCTCATTGCAAGTCCAAATATCCGAATTCGGGAAGTGTTTGGCCTTTAGGACTTTATGATATAGGGAGTGAGTAGATGTGACTAATCTCCACACTTGCTTGGCTAGAAGGGCTTTATTGAAACAATGGAGGTCCCTGAACCCCATTCCCCCAATGCATTTGGGCTTGCACATCTCCTTCCATGCCACCCAACTCATCTTCCTCTTTCCATTCTTCTCTCCCCACCAGAATTTGCTCAGCATGGCGTTGATGTCGTTGCAGAAGGATTTGGGCATTAAAAATATGCTCATTGCATATGACGGTATGGCTTGGGCAACTGCCTTAATTAGTATCTCCTTGCCGCCTCCAGAAAGCAGTTTGCCGTTCCAGCCTTGAATACGCTTCCAAATCCGATCCTTAATGCCCCTGAAAAAAGCCGACTTGGTTCTGCCTAACCACGCTGGGAGTCCCAAGTATTGGTTTAGACCCTGTCCTGTAGAGCCCAAGAGCTGAAGTAACTGAGATCTGACATGGCTTCCAGTGTTAGGACTGAAGAAAACCGCCGTTTTGTCAACATTTATCATCTGACCCGAGTGGCAGGCATATCTGTTCAGCACATCAAGTAGGCCCCCAAGATCCGACTCAATCGCCTTCAGAAAGATTATGGCATCATCTGCGAAGAGGAGGTGGGATATAGTCGGTCCGTTGGCATTGATCTTGATACCATGAAGAGCGTTGCATGCAATAGCCTGATGGATAAGCCCCGACAGCCCCTCTACATATAACAAAAAGAGGTATGGGGATAGTGGGTCACCCTGTCGCAGTCCCCTCTGAGGTTGGAAGTATGACGATTTGAAACCGTTGATATTTATCGGCTTGGATTATTGAATCCAAGGTGGTTGCCGAAATTCATGACAGGCCAACAATTAACGGTACGTGGAGCTATCGGCATAATTGTTGAATCGATGGCAGATTTTTCGAATCCGTCCACGAATTTCGACATGGACGACGTGAAAATCCGCCATCAAAAAATTTGAAACTCATTCAAATCGAAAACCAAATTCGAATGCTTCCCATGGAAAACTCGTGATCCAAAAATTGGTGAGCGTTTGTTATCATCGATCGATGTCCAATCGCAAAGAATGAACCCACTGTTGTGAACATACGATGGCAATCACAGAATCAGTCTATCGCACGCTGTCCCTGTCTTTATTCTGGCAACCACGTCATGATCGTCACTGTCCGTCCTTGAATGTCCGGCACACCCAACGTTACCGTTGTCGTCTTCGATTCTGGCAACTACGTCATGATTCTCGTCTTCCCCATCGACAATTAAAGAAGGAGATCATCCGCAAAGGAAAGCCTCAATTTCTGCGAATTCTTCTTCTCTGGCATTCAAGACCGTTATCTTTCATGGCCGTCGTGCACAGCCACTCATCGGCAGTCGTCAACCTCAAGATTAGGCATGAATTCTCGCTGTAAACTCATCGGCAGTCATCAGGAACAAAGAAGGACAAATTCTTTTTTTTTTTTTTTTGATAAGGACGAATCCATTTTAGGCACGAAGATTCTGTGCGGCGACGCTGGGGGTGTGTTTTACAACGTGTGAAAAATGTTAAATCTATAACTTTTTAATAAACCTTCATCAAAAAAACTTTTTAATAAACCTTCATCAAAAAAACTTTTTAATAAACCTTTATCAAAAAAATTTTTTAATAAACTTTTCACTCTTTGTAATTATCTTTTTTTAAAATTATTTCTTCACATTTTTCTATATAATTAGTTTATTTTTTAATTATTTCTATATAACTAACCATGCAACTAATCTATTTATTTAAAGTTTATTTTCTTTATTCCTTGTCTTTATCTCTGTCATATCACATTATTTATTCAATTAAACGACTTTTACATTAAAAAATTTTTATTCAAAAGTTTATCACTTTCGAAATACATTAGAATGCGATGTTGAAGGGTCATTTGAAAAAATAGGGGCTTAATGGTGGCTAAGCTCCAATTTGAGGGTAAGCATGTCTTATCTAAAGTTATTTATAATTCATAAAACTATATGAGTATGTTTGTTGTTATAGTCAAGTTATGTAAATATATTTGCAAATTATTCTTATAATTATTATAAAATTAAAAGATTATTGGGTATCACTTATCTCCTATTCGTTTCTTTAAGTCGGTTACTTTTCTATAATTCTTTGATAATTAAGGTATTTGTAAAACTACTTTCTTATCAAGACTTAACTAGTATTCTAGCAATATATATCAGCCTATGACATTTTTATGGGAGAAGCGATTCTATTAACCTAAGCTAAGTAAATTGCTAGCTTAGCCCAACTCAAAAAATCTGTCTAAAATATGTTTTTGTTTTTCTCTTCATATATATAATTTTTTATTTATGTATATTTAATATATAAATCAAGTTTTATCATTTTTGGATATGTATATGTATATATATTTTGATATTTTTAAACATAGGGGTATTTGAGAGACTAAACAAATCATTTGTTTAGCCCGGGTTAACAAAATTATTTCTCTTTTTATAGTACTTGTAATCCCGTGCTTTTTGTCTTTTTTTAAAAGAAAAAAAAAACTTGTTGTCATGTCATGGAGGAGGAGGGCAGCGTTCACATATCCAATTCCTACTGGGAGCATGTCGCCGTTGTCGCGGCAATTTCCCTCCCTTTTTGAAGCTGTAGAGGAAGAACTTATCAAAGGAGTCGAGAGGCATTTTCTAGGGGCCAACCCATGGGAAGCCTTTTCCATGAGAAAAAAAAAGAAGTAGGGGCATTGTGGTAATTTTACTGTGTGAGTATATTTATTTAAAAACATGAGTATGTTTGGTTTTTTAATAAAATTTGTATTATATATATAATTTCAATCTATTTCATTCGTTTGATGGATCAACTATTAAAACATATGTAGACATAATTTTTCATTATTTGACATTTTTTAAAAATATTTGTGTACAAAAAATTATTTTTTAATAAGATTTCATTATAATTGGTAAAGTTGAAAAATAGATTTTATATAAGGAGTTATGTTATATTATTTAAAGTTCATATGATTAAGGTACTCTCAGAAATAACAATTTCAATATTTATTTCTGATTATTTGAAATTTTAATAATATTTTTTATTTTTCCAATATTACAGAATCTAATTGCATCTAACAGTATCTAACGACATCTAACAACATCTAACCGAATCTAACGACATCTAACAGCATCTAACTTTTGATATCGATAAGTTAATCATAATTTAACACCTGTAATATGATTCTAAGCCCCTTATAAGGTCATTTATATCTTAATTATAGAATTTGAAACCCAGATAATAGAATTTAATGAAATCCACTTATCTAATTGCATCTAACAGCATCTAAATGTATATAACAACATTTAACGACATCTAATAGCATCTAATCGAATCTAACGACATCTAACAACATCTAACTTTTGATATTAATAAGTTAATTCTAATTTAACACCTGTAATATGATCCTAAGCCCTCTTATAAGGTCATTTATAACTTAATTATAGAATTTAAAACCAAGATAATAGAATTTAATGAAATCCACTTTAATCTAATGACATCTAACAACATCTAACGACATCTAACTTATCATATTTATAAGTTAATCTTAATTTAACACCTGTAATATGATTCTAAGCCCCTTATAAGGTCATTTATACCTTAATTACAAAATTGAAAACCCAGATAATAGGATTTAGTGAAATCCACCTTAATCTAATGACATCTAACAACATCTAACTGCATCTAACAGCATCTAACGACATCTAACCGAATTTAACGACATCTAACAGCATCTAACTTTTAATATTAATAAGTTAATCGTAATTTAATACCTGTAATATAATCCTAAACCCCTTACAAGGTCATTTATACCTTAATTACAGAATCTAAAATCCAGATAATAGGATTTAATGAAATCTACTTAATCTAATGACATCTAACAGCATCTAACCGGATCTAACGACATCTAACAGCATCTAACTTTTGATATTAATAAGTTAATTCTAATTTAACACATGTAATATGCTTCTAAGCCCCTTATAAGCTCATTTATACCTTAATTACAGAATTCGAAACCCAGATAATAGGATTTAATGAAATTTACCTTAATCTAATGACATCTAACAGCATCTAACGACATATAACAGTATCTAACCGGATCTAACGACATCTAATAGCATCTAACGACATTTAACTGAATCTAACTTTTAATATTAATAAGTTAATCCTAATTTAATACCTGTAATATTATCCTAAGCCCCTTATAAAGTCATTTATACTTTAATTATAGAATTTAAAACCCAGATAACAGGATTTAATGAAATCTACCTTAATCTAATAGCATCTAACGACATCTAACTGCATCTAACAGTATTTAATGACAACGAACAACATCTAATCGGATCTAACAACATCTAATCGAATCTAACTTTTGATATTAATAAGTTAATCATAATTTAACACCTATAATATGATCTTAAGCCCATTATAAGGTCATTTATACCTTAATTACATAATTTAAAACACATATATAGGATTTAACGAAATCTACCTTAATCTAATGGCATATAACAGCATCTAACGACATCTAACAAGATCTAACCAGATTTAACGACATCTAACCAAATCTAACTTTTGATATTAATAAGTTAATCTTAATTTAATACCTGTAATATGATCTTAAGCCCCTTGTTACGACATTTATACCTTGATTACAGAATTTAAAAATCAGATAATGGGATTTAATGAAATTTACCTAAAATTAATCGCATCTAACAACATGTAACGTGATCTAACAACATATAACAGGATATAACAACATCTAACAACATCTAATTTTAATATTTTAAAAATATTTTAGGCAAATTTGTGTATTCTGTAAAGATATATACTTAATAATTTATTTTAGAACTATGCAAACCTTGATTTTGAATTAAATAATTTTAAAAGTAAATAAATATATAAAGTTATAATTAAAATAATAATTAATTTAAATTAAATTTTAAATAAATATATAACTATAATTTATATTTAATAGTATAAACATATATAAATTATTTTTAATTATATTTAAATAAAAAGTCTCAATTATTTAATAATAAAAATTATAGTTCCCTCTTCTCCTAAATCGATGACCATTTTTTGTATAAATTTCAATAAAAAAAGATATTAAATAATTGATTTATGAATGGGATGAATATTTCCCAATTCTCATATGTTCCATTATTCTCCATTAACAGATGTTACTGGCAAAGGAAAGACTATGCATGTATACTTACTAAAGCTGATAGTTTTTGCCGCAGTAAAACCTATCTATTTGCATTTTTTATTTTTTATTTTTAAAATTATTAAGCTAAATATATTATTCATAAAAAAGATTTATCATTTTTTGACTATGTATATTTTTTTGAAGTTTAAACATAGGAGTATTATTACCATAACATGTATGTGTTTAAAATTCAAAAAAATATATACAAAATGATAAGTCTTGATTTATAAAAAAAAATTCAACAAAATTTTTATGATTTGAACGTTAAATCGATGCTCCAACCTGCTTGCTTGCCCGCCTACATTGCTCTAGCATAAAAACGATACCGTAACCCATTCCCGTACACTCGTTACTATACTAATAACTATATCTAGAAAACAAATTATATCTTTAAAGATAAATTATCTAAAATAATATTCTTGTAATTTATATAAATAAATCAAAACATATCAATTATTGAATTTTATTTTTAAAATAAATTATAAATGATTATTTCAATTAAATGCATATTAAAAATTTCTAATTTATACAATCGTGACATACATATATTAGTGAATAATATTTTAAGTTTTTATCATTAGGTTTTTTATATTTAAAAGATCTTTAATTTTGTATATTTGCATTTTTTACGCATAATTATTTTAAAATAAACAACATAAGTTTATTTATTTTGCAAAAGATATGAACTTATTGATTCATTTTAAAATATGTCAACCCTGATTTTGAAATGGACCATATTTTAAATTTAGTAATATAATACTATTATAATATAATATCAATTCAAATGAATATTAAAGTAATCAATTTAGTAGATAATCGTATTTAATAGAAATTTTATAAGAAAATTTATTAAAATTACAAAATAATATTTTAATAATGACTAAAATATAATTTAGGTTTAAATAAACTAAATAAATATATACATGACTTTTTGGGACTTTCATGCTAATTAGTTTTTATGTGCATTATCTATAATATAATTTCAACATATCAACATGCATGCAAATGTAAAAATAAATAATATAAAATAAAATAATTACTTTTTTGAAAAATAAAGAAATGTAAATATAAAATAACCTATTCCACTAATAATTGTATTAAATAAAAATATTTAATTTAATTCAAAATAAAGACCAACAAAACTGAAATTGATTACTTTTTTATTAAATGTATACCAACATTAAAATATCGTTTTGTAATTACATATAAATAAAAAAATATATATTATTTTAATAACATCCAAATTTATATAGTCGGTGCTTTTTGAAATTATATTTAGACAATATAGAAGGACCTCTCAGAGATACAATCCCGAGTATGCCATATACCAATTAATAAAATTTAAATAAAAATGAATATTTATTACATCAAATTTAATCTATATAAAATTATCAATTTAATAAATATTTATATTAAATAAAAATTTATAAAAATTCTTTAAATTTTTTTCAATTTTTTATGATTCAAATCAATTTAAATTGAAGATTAACAAGATAAAAAATTATTAATTTTTAATTAATTTTATAGCTATGCTAATTATGGGTTAATCAATTTAATAAATCTTATATTAATTTTAAGTATGCATTTTATAACGCAATTCTTTAATGTCGTCTCTAATTTTTGTTTTTACAAATGATTTAAATCGAAGATCTACCTAACAAAATCTATCAAAATTCAAAATAAATTTTAAATTAAATCAATATAAATCGTCAATGTAATAATATTTTTACTAAATACAAATTTTATAACAAAAAATCAGTTTAATTTTAAAATATTTTTTAATTAATCGAAGCCATTTATTATTTCACTTATATGTATATATGTACTTAATTATTTGGTTAATAAATGTATTGTACTTAATTATTTACTTTTATTTGTTATGCTATTAGAAATTTAGTCACAAGATTTTTTATTATTTTAAATTTTTGAATTTTAAAATTTTATGAATAAATTTATAACAATGTACCTCAGCCGCGACATGCATATAAATGAGAAGTATGCTTCGAGAAATGCATGAACGATACCTAGTCTTTTTTATTTTGGAGGCTACCATGAGTTTTGATTTTTAAAGGCGGATGATATTTTTAGCTCGCAAATTATAATTTTATAAAAAATTTATGCATTAAATTCTAAACCTCAATGTATAGCAATTTCCGTTAACTATTCAATTCCACAACATAATTTCATAATCTTTTTAAATTGAAACTAAATAATCACATGGTAGTGGACTCAAATAGGCTCATAAGTTAAGGAATTAATTAAAACTCTTAAACACAATTTATAATTAATACGTGTGAAAATAAAAAAGACAAATATATACTAAGTTGCAAACTACGCACTTATCATGAGGTTATTTGTTAGCCCATTAAATTTATTTTCGTGCATTAAATCAATAAAAAAAATTGTTGCATGGGCACATTTGGTTATTGCACTATGGGAGCACCATAATTTGGCGTTCCATCATCCTCCAAGGACGAAAGGCTGCCATGGATGATTTATTCATCTGATGTTCCGGTGTCAATGGTGGATATTCCGGCAATTGGAGCCGAGTAGAAGGATGATGGTAAAAAACCCCTTATAGATTGGAAGCTATTTTGCCAGTATTCAAGTGTTGAAATATGCTTAGTAGTTTTCATGGCTGCTACAAGTGTTGAGACGTCGGATTTTACGGGTTGCTATTCTTGCAACAGATCGCATTAAAGAAGATGGTTATGTAAAGTGATCAGATCTAAGACGGCGCACTCGTGGGTTTGATGGCAGCGTGCCAAGACAGCACTGTTGAAGACGATGAAGATCAGACGCCAAATCCGAAGATGAACACCATACTAGATCTGTGATTTTTGAATCACATTGTTGATGTTTCAAATCCACCCATCTTTGGTGCGTTTACTAGATCCTTATTTGAAAACAAGTAATCTAATATACATCATAATGTACATAAATCTAAAGATTTAATATTTGACAAAAATAAATCTCTAGAAATTTATTTTGTAAATGGATCAACAACCATTTAATGTTTAGTTATGTATTTTAGAATCTCTTCATTCAATATCATAACATTTTTGACATAATGGTACCTGAAGTGGATACACCAAACAACTTCCTAATCTCTGTCAATGTCTTCTACTTTCTATCCGTGACTCCCACTTCTAAGTTGCCGCCTGGATTAAGAATAGGTAAAACGTCCACATGTCCTTAGCCGCTTACATTGTACAACAACCATATCCAAACCAATATAAAAGAGGATAAGGTGATCCTCAAAAGGATCATCAAGAATCCAACCACTGGATTTCATGTAAATCCAATCATTGTAAATTAGGAAAATGCTATTGATTTTTAAAAAATCCAAAAAAATCTAAAAATCTCTAAAAATGGTAAAAGTTAATACATGTATTGAATACATTTACATTAACAGTTGTATAAAAAATTTTGAAAAAAATAAAAAATAAGTTAATAGTTTAAGTGCACTGAAGCTAAGTGTACCTGGGTGCATTTGATAAAAACTCATCTAAATAACCCTCACCAACTTGGTATTTGATTAAATGTACCCAAGTGCATTTTTTTTTTGTGCATTCAGGTGCAAAAAATTTATTTTTTTATTTTTTGAATTTTTTTATAAAACTATGAATTTAAGCGTATTTAATCTATAAATCAATTTTTACTATTGTTAGAGATTTGTAGATTTTTCATATTTTTCAAAAATATTTAAAATACCTCTATTTATGAAAAATCAAAAATATATATACAAGTCTTTAAAAATGGTAAAACTTAATGCATATATTAAATATACTTAGATTAATACTTTTAATGAAAAATTTCAGAAAAATTAAAAAAATATACATTTTTGCAGCCAAGGCTAAATGCACTTAGGTGCATTGGATCCAGGGCCCCACAAACCTAACCTGTTGAATGCAACTTGCTGCCTGAGTTCGGGAATTAGAGAGAAGCGCTAGTTTGGAGAGGCTTCTTTTTTTCTCTTCTCTTTGCATTATGCTCGAACTATCATTCGTATATTTATTTTGATTTTAATTCAGTGCTTCATGCCTTCCCTTTTGTACTTGTTTTCATTAATCAAAAAGCGAATACTAAATTGACCGATGCTTTTGTAATTAGAATTAGTTAGAATTAAGAGTTGATGTCAGTATATACAAACGCACTAGCAACATTAGCGACGTGAAAAATATCAATATCTCACTGGGCGAAACAACTAGAATAGTTTGACATAACTAATTCCTTTATTTTAGATTGAATTGCATTATTCAATCATGTTTGGGAATGTAAAATGGAAAGAAATTGTAGGATGCAGTGGAATGTGAAAAAAGAATATTTTGGGAATACTATGATTGATAGGAAATGATTGGGGTAAAGTTGAAACAAATAAGTATGATGGAGGGTAGTCTGTAGGAAAATTGATTGGCATATAAGAGTGAAAGAGGAAAACTATGGTTATTATTTGATTAATGATGTTTTTTGAAGTTCAAAATCCCATACATTCCTTCTTTTCCCACATTTACCTATTTTCAAACGTCCCCTAATTTTCATGGATCATGATATTGCGCACCCTGGTGCACTTAGCATTAGTGCACTCGAGTGCAAAAATTTATTTTTTTTATTTTTTGAATTTTTTATACAACACTCAAATTGACAATTGTATACAAAATTTTAAAACATAAAAAATAGATTAAATACACTTAAGTGCAACAAGACTAAGTACACTCGATTGCATTTAACCTTAACCCAGATGACAATGAACTTGATCATGCTTTACTCACACTACATTTAAAACACCATAAGGTTTTGACCCAAAAAAAAAACACACCATAAAAGGTTTGATAGGCCACATATTCAACATTAAGTAAAACCTTTAGTAATCTAATCTCAACAAGACCTTAATAGCTTGTACCTTATTAAAAACTTGAATAAACTCCATTACAATTGAGTGATGTGTATTCTTTGCTCATCCCTTAAATTCGTTCTTATGTAAATCATCATTAAATCAAAATTCTAATTCTACTAGTTGCAAAGATTCAATTATATTATAAGACATAAAAAAAAAAAACAAAACTTACATTGTGATTTGTCTCACTAAGAGTGTGCACAACTAGCCTCATCCTCGTATTCAAAAAAAGAAAAAAAAAAACTCCCTTCATCCTTTTCTCTCTTCTTCCTCTCAATTAGTATTGGATGGGGTTGATTCTATTGGGTTGATTCTTTCTTCACCATCAACGGTTTGATAGGGTCGCTTTCATGTAACTTTTTTAAAATTTAAGATTTTGATATTCGATGAAAAATTCAATCTAGTCATTATATTAAACATTATTTATTTAGCTAGGAGGCAAAGTTTTATCCAAATCAAATATGTACATGGGTCATATTTGCTCGAAATAGCATATTCATGTATAAATTAGAAAAAATACTTAAATTTATTCACATATGAATTAAAATGTAATAATAATTTACTAAATTATTTATCTACATAGTAGTGACATTTCAAATAGTTTAAATGTTAAAAATATTACTTAAAATTTGTATGTAGTGTTAAATCATTTTATTATATTGATTTTACCCATTTATAGATATAGTCTATACATAGTGACATTAGACAAGTAAAAAGGTTTTCATAATGCTAAATAAAATAGTTGAAGCTGATTTTTTTATTAAGTATCAAGATATTAAAAATGAAAAAATTATACAGGAAAGGGGTTTCGTAAAAGCGTCCTCGTAATTCTATATATCTCTAATGATCTCATAAAGTCCTGTATAATTTTTGAACGACTTATTAGGTATTTTTTCTAGAATTTTCCAGCTTGTAAGAATGTGTCATATCCTAATCTCAACATTTATACTTCACACAACATGTTTACACTTGATCTCTTAATCAATTATGTTTCAAAATATGTATATATAAAAATTCTTAGTTTTATCACATTACAGGCCTTCCCAAAGAATTTTCGGGCTTTTCTATTTTTATAAAATTTTCAATTTCTATATTTGTTCCCGACTTCCAATTATTGAAAACACATCTTATGCATATTTTCTATGAAAATTACCATTTTTCACTTCATTTTGAAAATATGCATCTTGCTCTTTTGCAGTCTTGCTGCAACCACAGAACGTGGGCGTCGTTTTGTCTGCCTTCAAAAGCAATAATAGCGACGAATATTGCCACATTCTCTGAACCCAAAAGATATAAAGAGCAAAAGGCATTAGCCTCGCTTGTGGAGGGCTGGGTTCTGTCTGTCCTCTCCAACATGATCAAACCTACGCCGGCCAATAACATTTTTGCAATGTACGTTGTTGCAACCTATTCAGAAAGAAACAGTTATCAACTACACATTCATGAAACATGATTCATCCATCCTTTGATGGTGGAGAACCATATATATGTTCAAAGTCAATGGCTATCCTCGGCTACTTACCACTGCATTATGTATCCTTATCACTCAAATTCTAGAGTGCTTGCAAGTTGCAATATTTGGAGTTGCTAGCTGCATTGCTGCTATTTGTACGACGAAGTCATATCAGAAGTCTCATATTCTTATCTCTAGCTCCTACCCACTCTGAATAATACGTTGCAGCCTCAGGTTTCTGTCTTCCACCGAATGAGGAAATTTGCCCATTTTTCAAGGAGATGAAGTGCTTTGTGCCTTGGCTAATTACAAAACAATAATATAAAAAAACATAGTTTGAATATTACATCCAGCAATCAATTACAGGCCCTAAAAGTCATTTCAGGCTTTCAGGATGTCATTGATCATCTATGTCAACTTCGTCTGGTGGTAGACATGCAGAGTAATGTTTCAATGCATGATGGGTGCAATTAATCTAGGTGTATTTAATCTATAAATAAAATTTCACCATTTTTTGGAGATGTGAATATATTTTTTTGATTTTTTTTAAATAGGGGGTAAAAATGACTAAAACACCCCTATTTTAAAAAATTAAAGTATATACATTTCCAAAAATGATAAAACTTAATCGTAAATTAAATACACCTAGGCTAACAATTTTATAAAAAAATTTCAAAAAAATATTTAAAAAATAAAATTTTACACGCTGATGCATTGAAACATTACTCGTACATGATTAAGTCAAATTTGGTATAATTAGAGTACATAAGTCTTTTATGGTATCTCCATCTATTTTAGTCCATGCACCTTGTAATAATTGGGCTTAACTTGTAGTTCGTGATTAAGAGCCTGAAATAGGAGGGGCTAGCCCCACATCCATGTAAAACCTTATCATTTATATCGAAATGCTCCCAGGTCCATTTAAGCTATTTTTTATTTTTTAAAATTTTTTTACTAAAATGCCACTGATTTAAAAAATCCAAAAAATATCTACAAGTCTAAAAAAATGGCGAAATTTGATATACATGTTAAATATACTTAGATTAACAGTTATATCAAAAAATTTCAAACAACAGGGTTAAGTGCACCTAGTGCACAAGATAACAACCCAAACATTATTGAGCAAGTGCAAAATCTTACTTCCTAGACATTGACATTTTAAATTTCATCATATCCATATTCATAAAGAACGTAATCAGCCAATAAAGTAATAACAAATTTTACTTTTTCCTAGCTGCCTAGATGTCATATACTTTCATAACTCTAGTGGCCATTTAAGATATTTTATTTCATCTTGAAGAGAAATTAGGTAACTTCGACTTAATTTGTATAGTTCTAATTCTTTTTTAAGTAAGGTTTGTGCCATTAGCCTCTTTTCCAACCGAAAAAAAAATATTACCTAATCCAACAATTATCTCAAAATATGTACATGCACAAGTTCTAAGAGGAAAAGGCAACAATTTACCAATAATCAAGAAAATAGATATTTATTGCTTATTTGTATTTATAGATTCCTTAAATACAAAAATGAAAATCATTCTCCATACAACGGAAGAGGGGTGAATAAGTTGGCATTAGGGGTGTAACTTGGGCCGGGTTGAGCCCGAACTCGGCCCGCCGAACCTGATTTCTAACCGTGTTAGAACTCGCTTTTCTACGATCCGAACCCAGAGAACCCGATTTGTAAATGTGATACGGTTAGGGTTCAAGTGAACCCGAACCCGAAGAACCCAAACTCGATTTCTATTTTAAATATATTTTTTATATAATATCTAAACAAAATTTCTTTATATTTTTTGTATTTTATGTTATTTATATTTATATTTAAATGCATGTTTGACATATTGTAATTATATTATAAATAAAGTATATAATTTTTATTTATATTTATCTTTTATTTCTATAATCTTCTTCATTTATCTTTTTTTATGTTAAATTTTTCTAAAGATATTCTTTATAGATGAATGATCCTATTAGCCTAGGCTAAGCGAATGCCCCACTTAGCCTACTTCAAGAAACTCATTTATAATATTTTTTTCTTCATACAGTTGTTTATCTAAGTGTATTTAACATATAAAACAAGTTTTACAATTTTTAGATATGTGTATATATTTTTTTAGATTTTTAAATATAAGAGTATTTTAAATACATATATACGCAAATGTTTAAAAATCTCAAAAAAATATATACGCATATCCAAAAATGGTGAAACTTGGTTTATATGTTAAATACACTTAGATAAACAAGTGTATATGAAAAGAAAAACAAAAAAGTTTTTATAAATGAGTTTTTTGAGGTGGGTTAAGCAACACATTTGCTTAGCCCGGGCTAACAGGATTACTCCTCTTCTTTATATTGTTATATTTTTAAAAAATATGTTGTTTGACTATATATTATTATGTTTACTTATATGATTTGTTATTATTATATATTCATATAAAATTTGAAGTCTATCACTCTTAAATAAAATGTAAATTTATCAACCTAAATTCCAACATGAAACCCAACCCGGGCCCTATTTTCAAAAATAAGGTTAGGATTTATGTTTTATGATTTAGGTTTTATACATAAGGTTAGAGTTAGGGTTAGAGTTGATATTTTATAAATAAGATTAATATTAGGGTTAAGGTAAACCCGAGTTTCATGAGCACGAGTTGCACCCCTAATTGGCACAAGATCACGCACAAATAACCTGAAAACCAATGGAAGCATGCAAGTTGGAAACACCAATATTTATATACTAAATGGTGGCAGATCAAATTAAAAGTGCCAAATTAAGGCCAAATTTAACATTATAACTGAAGTACAGTGGAATAATAAAGTATAATAATAATAATAATAATAATAATAAGTAATTAAAACAAAATTTATGGGCAAATTTATTGAAAAGATGCAGGTAATGATAGAAAATAGATATGAACATAGTAATTTGAAGAAAAAAAAAGCTTGTTACACACTTTGTTAACTCGATCAAATTCTCAATTTTTTCCTTTTCTGCCAATTAAATTATATCACGAATAGTTCTCAGAAAATATATATCACCAGTAAATTTCGTTATTTGTTTTCAAATGTTAATATAATTTTTTATGAAGAATTTTAATATAATTAGTTCCAATCAATCTTCTTAATTACTCAAAATTAATTTTTTGTCTCATTTTGCATCATTGGTAAATTCAACACAATCTATTAACTTGTGTATAATATGATTGAGGCCATAGTTTCAATCTAAATCATTAATTCTCTGTTTTTATCAACGTGACGGGAATTCTATTCGTCACACTATCGATAGATACGACCACTAACGTAAGTCTTGTCTCCCATGATATATAATTGCACCAGTGACCGGTATATGTTCAAAGTTAGGCCACCTTTGCTCGATCCACACTTGCTACACCCGTCTGCACTAGACTGTTTGCCACCCAAAAAAGATATTCCACGTGTTGCATCACGGGAAAAGGTTCAATGCACTCGAGTGAATTGAAACTTAAGTACATTTGAGTGGAAAACTCATTTTTGTATTAATTTTTTTAATATATAAACTAAGTGTTATCAATTTTTGAAATATATATTTTTTATTTAAAAAAAAAAGTATTTTAGTCATTTTAAAAATACTAAAACCCCCGTTATTTTTAAAAAATTAAAAAAATGTACAAATATCTTAAAAATGGTTGAATTTAGTACATATGTTAAATGCACCAAGATTAATAATTTTATAAAAATATTTCAAAAGAAATTTTAAAAATAAGTTTTGCACTCAAGTTTATTTAAGTTTCAGTGCACCGGAGAGGATTGAATCACTTCTTTGGTATCACATCTTATGTTTTTTCTTCATTTAGTACTGGTTTTCTACCAGCGATACAAAGGTCTTGAGAGCAATATAAGAATTTAAAATGCCTAACAGAATCTATGCAGCCGACCTCGCCTAAGTGAAAAAATGACTTATGATGATAATGACGACTTAATTAATTAGGAGATTTCAAAGCTTCCCATACAAATATTTAATGTTTGCAAAATACATCTTCTGGCTCTGGACCTGTTTGAACAGTAGAATAATCAGCAGTCAGTGCTTTAAGCAATAAACACTAGTTGGAAACTTCCCCATATACCACTTTTTGCAATTTTTACCACAAAATTATGAAAACAAGAAATAAACCGAGCTAAACATCCCAGAAAGCATAAGAATTCAGCAATTCCCGCTTGCAAAAAGCAAGGCCAAAAACCCCTTGGCATCATTGTAAAATAGAATTTCTACTTTGGGTATTCGCAAATAGATATTTTAAGTTCCAAAATGTTGCAAGTAATAGATTTGTCAACAGATAAAGTTTAACTACCAAACGATGATGTTTGGGAGCGATGTAAACTGGGTAGAGTGCCCATGTGTTTGTTGCTCAATGGAAGCATTTTGGGTACGATAGGTTCAAAATTTATTCATAAAGTAGGATAAAATACAAAAAAATTAATCTTTGAGTAAATTCCATGGATATCTAGAATTAACCTGGATGGATACCTATAAATTCTCATATACATTATCATCTATATGAATCGTATTTTTATCTTTATAACTTAAATACATTTTAAATTTTTTATTTTCCTTCCCTTTCGTATTCTCTTTTTCAACTTCTAATATTTTTATTTACATGAAGAAACAACTCGATTACTTCAATATTAAATTTATGGTATTGGAGAAACTAATTTGAAGTGAAAATTAAATCAATCTAATTTTTATATGAGTAGGAAAAGGTTGACTAGGAAGTGAACCAATTTTTTTTTGATGAAAAAGGACACCCTATCCTCCCATCTCTACGTTCGGAGGGGAGGGTGGGATAGAGGAGTCCAAGCAATCCATTGCCAAAAAATTATCTGTACATAGTTTTTCTAAAATAATCTGGGGTGGGTTACCCCACCACACAAGACCACCCGTGCCAGAAATAGAAACAAAATCAGCTAAGGTATGGGCAACAGTGTTACCATGCCTTAGCACATGAAGAAGAGAAAAGAAAGGAAAGGAAGAGAAAAAAGATTTGATTTCCTCAATAGTCGCCCCAACTGGTGAAAGAATTTGTTCGTCCTTCTGAATGTAATTGACAAGAGAAGAGAATCAGTTTCGAACTGCACTTTCTCCAATCCTAGTCGAACCGCCCATTTGAATCCCAGGATAAGCGCCTTCGCCTCCATGCAGAGGGGTCCCATAGCACCCCTGAACCTCCAACCTTTAGCTCCCACGAAACTGTCGTTGGAGTCCCGAATAATGGCGGCACACCCCAGCGCATGAGTGTCAGCATGTCTCCTTGCATCAACATTCAATTTGAAGTAGCCATCAGGTGGTTTCGCCCATCTGACCACTAAGGGTCTGTCCATCATCCCATCCAGAATAAGGATTTTTGCTCTCTTTGTTTGCTCGAGGTAGTCGGTACACCACTCAATGATGTTTTCGAAAGATGGCAGTACTCCCTCCTCCCTGAATTTGTTGCGCATGAACCAAACCCGCCAGCAGAATGTGATGAGAAAGGCTAGTCTACCCTGCCTGTTAGATGAGACCATGCCACGAAATATATCCTGGATCGACCCCAAGTGAAATGTAATTGTGGCAGCTTTCAAGAACGCCGCCCTGATGTGGTGACAATCCATGAATAAATGAGTAGCGTCTTCCGTCTCCGATCTACAAAACAGACAAAATGGATCAACATCTATGTTTCTCAGCGATAAGTTAAACCTGGTTGGGAGGGCATCTTTGAATAGTCTCCATCCAAATATCATGATTTTGCTCGGGAGCTTTGTCTTCCAAATGGCCTTGAACACTACAAGATTTGATTGGTTTGTCGTTGCCCCGTTCAGCATTCTGTAGGCAGACTTGACAGAAAAGCAACCATTGGGTTCATATTTCCAAAATAGCCTATCCTCCTCAGATAGGGTGGGTAGAGGAACCTGACAAACAATTCTCCAGCCCTCTTCTCCCGCAGCCGCCACGATTCTCTCCCTGATCCACCTGTGCCCAGCTTCGTTTATGAAGTATTTCACATTCACATCATCCGGGATACCCCGCGGAAGAGGACCCGCAATGGGCAAACGGTCCTCCAGCCATACATCCTTAAAGAATTTGATCCACTCGCCATTACCAATACGCCACCTGAATCCATCCCGGAGCATCTCCATTGCCTTTGTGATGCTCTTCCAGGTGAAGGAGTCAGAAGCTCTAGGAATTGATCTCCAGATATCACCACAAGGAAAATATTTTGCCTTAAGAACCCTGTAGCAGAGAGAGTTTGTTTGCGACATGAGGCGCCAAGCTTGCTTACCAAAAAGAGCAATATTAAAAATATGTAACTCCCTGAATCCCAAGCCGCCCGATAGTTTAGATGTACACATATCCCTCCCGGCAACCCAACACATCTTCCGTTTGTTCTCCTTCTCCCCGCACCAGAATCCGCTTATCATCCTATTAATTTTGTTACAAAATACTTTTGGGAGCAAAAAGATGTTCATCGAGTATGTCGGAATAGCCTGGGCTACTGCTTTGATGAGAACCTCCTTCCCTCCCCATGAGAGGAGCTTACCCTTCCATCCCTGAATTTTGTTCCAGATGCGTTGCTTGAGTCCTTTGAACATGTGATTTTTGGCTCTACCAAGCCAAGCTGGGAGCCCCAAATAATGGTCCAAATTCTAGCCCATAGTTCCGATCAGGTGGGTTAGTTCGTTTCTCACAAAACTGCTAACATTTGGGCTGAAAAACACAGCAGTCTTTTCAACATTTACCACTTGACCCGACGCCTCCGCATATTGTTGAAGAATTTCCATGAGATTTTGGACATCCCGCCTCGTCGCCCTGATAAATATAATTGCATCATCTGCAAAAAGAAGATGGGTGATAGGCGGTCCCCTAGGGTTTAGTTTAATGCCACTATTTTTTCCACCAATTGCCGCACCAGCGAAAAGAGCGGATAGGCCCTCGACACATAAGATGAAGAGATAGGGAGATAACGGATCACCTTGCCGTAGACCACGCTGTGGTGTGAAGTATCTTGACTTGAAGCCATTAACATTGACCCGGCATCTCACCGTAGAAATGCAGCACATGATCCATCTAATCCACACCGGTCCAAAATTCATAGCTTCCATAATCTGTTTTAAGAAGTCCCACTCCACCCGGTCATACGCCTTGGACATATCGAGTTTGATAGTCATTTCATGCTTCGTTCCTAACCTTCGCTTCCTCAATGAGTGAATGACCTTGTACGCCACTAACATGTTATCAGAAATTTGCCGCCCCGGGATGAAAGCACTCTGAAATTCACTGATGATGTCATTGAGGCATAGCTTGACTTTGTTTGCCAGAACTTTTGCCAAAATCTTGTATGCTACGTTGCAAAGGCTGATCGGGCGGAAATTTGCCAGAGACTGAGCACCAACCATTTTCGGAATCAAGGCGATAGTGGTGGAGTTTTGCTTTTGAACCTGCCTACGTTGGCTCTCGAAATCCGATTGTTCCATGAATTGTTTACACCAAAGATAAACATCCTGCCCAACCGTTTGCCACTGTTTTTGAAAAAACCCCGCTGACATTCCATCTGGCCCCGACGCCTTTGTTGGGCTCATCGACTTGACAGCCTTGGCCACTTCATCAAATTCGAGAGTTCTAGTCAATGAGAGCCTCTGCTGATCCGAAATTTTTGATGAAATAGTAGCGTTCAACCAGTCACTTCTCGTTGAAACAGAAGAAGAGAACAGAGAAGAGAAGTGAGCCACAGTCATTTCCATCAGCTCATCTTGATCATTGACCCATTGCCCATTGTGATCCATTAAGCCCTCAATGGAATTGACCCTTCTGCGATATGACGCCATATTATGAAAGAACTTTGTGTTTTTATCCCCCTCGTGAAGCCAATGGGTCTTTGCACTTTGCCTCCACAACTGTTCCTCATCGCCCAGAAGAAGATTTATTTGGGCCTTAGTGCGGTTAATAGCATCATCTCTATGGTCAATGGGGTTCTGAGCCATAAGAGAGGTCAGCTCCCGTTGCCTTTGCTCAATGACTTTCCTAAGATTCCCCCATTTTTGACGGTTCCACTTAGATCCGTACTGCATGATTGGATCATCCGATCGAGGGGAATCGGGCCGGAGAGACCAAGACACTGCTGCGAGGTCCATGCATGGTTTACGATCTGATGGGTCTCCTTATCTCTAGCCCAGAACAGTTAATAACGGAATTCCCTTGGGGGTTTGCTTCTGCGTGTCAAGGTGTTCAATACCAACCATAGAGGACAATGATCCGAGTAGTTCACTGCTAAATGGAAGATTTTTGCATGAGGGAATAAGGACAACCAATTTGGCGTTGCCACTCCTCTATCCAGTCTGGCTTCTACCCGCTGAGAACCCCTACGATTGTTGCTCCACGTCATAATTGGTCCCACAAAACCAATATCCGCCAAGTCGCACCCATCCAAAGCATTACAGAATGAGTCCATTTGTTGTTGAGGTCGAAATCTCTGGCTGAGATACTCATCTGGCCCCGTAACCTCGTTGAAATCGCCCATTACTATCCACGGGGATTCCATCCTCTCACTTAGTAGTTTCAGAAGCTGCCAAGTGTGGACCCTCAGATGCGGTTCAGGATGGCCATATATACCTGTGAACCTCCACCCATTAATCATTGTATCGATGTGGTGATTTGAATAGCTTTTAATTACAACAGGAAAATCATTCTTCCAAAGTAATGCAATCCCGCCCCTTTTATCCGTAGAATCGACCGCAAGACAACAATCAAACTTGAGCTTGTATCGAATTCCTTCCATTTCCATTGTGGTCCTTTTCGTTTCAGAAAGAAATATCAAACAGGGATCTTTTTGCTTGACAAGGTCAAGGAGACAGCGAATTGCCCATGGATTCCCAAGCCCACGGCAATTCCACGCCAAGAGAGTCATGTTACTCGAGGTGGGCCTGAGGGACCCCCTCGGACACCACCTCCTTATCTTCAAGAAATTTCTCCCCCTTTGGGCGTTTGGGATTGATGTTGAGCTCCTGCTGCTCCCTGTCTGCCCTTCGTTTGAAATTTCTCCCCTTGGAGATCATACCTTGACCGCCTACCGGGCCGGGTTTTGCCCCTCCCGCCCTCCTTTTCCATCTGCCCCTCCCATGTTTATTATCTGTCCTTCCCTCTTGAGATGAGTCGGTGATACGAACGCCCTGTACATCAGCGCCTCCCCTTCCCAATAGTTCAGCACCAACTGTTGAAGGAGAAGCTTGTGGCATAACTGGAGCCATGCAAATTGAGATTTCCTGCATAGAAGATTGGGAGATTTCCTCTTCCATTGCAGATTGGTGCTATACGGGGGAGATCCTTGCCATCTGCCGCAACTCCAGCATAGTTGACAGGCATTTCTGGGAAACATTCCAGCCCGACTGTTCAGGTGGAGGAAGCCATCTCGGTTCTATTCTTGTTTCTGGCTGCATTTGGATATGGTCCACCGTAATAGCACCCTGATCACTGAATATTAGCGGCTCATGCCCTGGACGCCGCTGCCGCTGATGATCGTCTGCGCGATCACGTTGAGGGCCCCACGGTTCCCATCCTTCTTGAACATACCTTGCTTGTCCTGCAGAGCAATGCAAATGGTCGTGTGTGAGGTTTGCCCCAGAATCCTGCTGCTGGACCTGCACTATTTGCATATCGCGATGGCTATCTTGAGGATTCGCCGGCGACTCGTTTTGGGGATTGGGCTGCTGACCCTGCATTATATGCAACCCACACTGGTTGGGCAGAGGTTTCGCCGCCCAGGAAGTGAACCAACTTGTGAGTAAGGTAAGATGGACTTTTTTCCAAATTGGGTATGAGTAAGATAAACCAATATAACCAAACTGCAGGGAGCTTGGAAACCCTTAGACAATTCGCAACCTTCTTGACATCATCAAGAACGAGGTGCCAATAAATGGCAATCATCAAACATCACCTAATGTTTGATCAATGTTTTACAGTTGAGTGTGCCGATCGTAGAAGAGGCTTGGCACTTCTTTGAAACAATGATTCTCTGGTATCAATCTCCTCACTTTCTACTAGTCACACCAGCACTCAAATTAAGACATCAGCTAATGATCAAGAATGGGGCTTACCGGTTTCCACAACAATCAAGAAACTCGCAAAAGAGCCAAATCATGGGCCCTCATATTTCAATTAGAATCTCAGTTAGATGACCCTTACTTGATTATTAGTGACTTTAATGAAGTATTGGGTAGCTCAGAATATAATAGCAGGAATGCTAGAGTGGACTTGGTAGATGGCTGCATTTTGAGATGTGCTGGATGAATGTAAACTTCAATACTTGGGATTTTTTGGATACCCTATGATTTAGACAAACAGAAGAGCTGGTCTTGACAAAGTAAAATCACAGCTGGATTGGGCTATGGATACTTCTGAGTGGTTAAACAAATTTTCATATGCATAAGTTAGACATGGGTTACGGCGGCATTTAACCACCGTCCTCTTACCCTCAATCTAAATCATAAATATAAACTTCCCAAACTCAGCAGAGAATTCAAATATGAAGTGTTTTGGGGTTAAAGAGCAGTCAGCGACGGACATCATTAGAAAAACACATGGGAGGCACATCAAACCAGAGCATGGCAGAATGGATCTGTAGCTCCTTGCAATCCTGCAACCAAAAACTTCATGGATGGAGGAAAAAATGCAAAGGCAGCATTCCTAAAGCCATATAAGGATTTGTGAGGACCATGTACTGAAAAATTTTTGTACAGATCTGTTGTGGTCATTGCCGAACAACAATATACGGCAATCCAATGTGAACGTGCAGATGACGGACGCCATTGAGTTCGTTGCCCATTTTCATGGTGATTGAGATTTGAGGGTTCGCGGCTGGCAATTGCAAAGGAGGATGAATTTGGATCTTGGTTAGGAAAGCGTCCACCATTGCAGAAAATGGATTTTGGGGACGGCCGACTTGATTTTCATGGCCACCAGTGAGTAGGTTTGTAACCGACAGTACTAACAAGGACGGGAAAATTGCGCCATAGACCCTCTAACTATGCGTATTGGCATTTTAGACCCCGATATTTGCCTATTAGCATTTTAGACCCCCAAAAGTTTCGACCTTTGCATTTTACCCCCCGCGCCCTTATGGCATCAAAAAATCAGCGTCTAGCCGTCCAAAATGACGAGAATACCCGTGACAGAAAAAACAGAGGTCACGACACCAGACCGGCCACCTAGAGAAAACTGAAGGTAAAGGTGGTGAGCAGCTTCGGCCACAACATCCCAAAACTGACGTGCCCATCCGCAGCCGAAGCATCAAGCAGCAGCGTGATGGTGATCAGCATGGGCAAGTACAATACAAACATCCAAGTGAATGTCGCAAACCAGACGGTGACGGTGGATTCAAGAGTGGGTCTTTGGGATTTGATTAATAAGGTGGAAGAGGCGGGGCTGAGCCTGGTGTCTGCTCCTTACTGGGAAGGCATGAGCATTGGAGGAATTGTTGGGACAGGATATCATGGCAGCTCGTGGTGGGGTAAAGGAGTCTTTGTTCACGATCATGTCGTTGGGATGAGCCTTGTTGTTCCTGCTGGGGCATCCGAGGGATACGCCAAGATCATCCGACTTGGCCCTCGTGATCCGCTGTTCAATGCAATAAGAGTCTTGCTGGGCCTATTGGGTGTCGTCTCAAAGGTAAATTCTTCTGCTTTCCAATGCTCTGAGTTTGATGTATCTACTGATGCGAGAAACTGAATTGAACTGATGATGACTGCAGATAACGTTGTCGTTAGAGTCTGGATTCAAAAGAAGCATCACCTATTCATTCAAAAATGACGTTGGGTTGGAAGATGTGTGGAAGAAAAAGAAGATCTAGTAATAACAGAGCAAGAAAGAACCGAAGGAATCTGAACAATAATACATACAACTATCTTGAATCATATCTTAGTCACGGCAATTTTTACGTTGGTTTTTGCAAAAGTTCAGACTTATGAGGTTGACTGATGGGCGGCCGACGTATGCGATGAAAAACGCCATTGTCGTAAGTCCTCCATTCAAGTAGTAGGGCCAGCATCTAAGAGCCCAGTCTGCAACGGCCGAATTAGGGATCCAATTTCCACCTCTTGCGCAGCCATCCACATACCATCCAAAGAGCCCAAATCAAATGGCAGATGACCTCAGCTTATTAAAAACAATTAATATGACAAATGGCGGTATCCATGGAAATTCCCCAATTAGTCCATCACCAGCAACCTAGTCATTTTCACCACCTTGCCGCCAAACACCATCTCATCACCACCAGAAAATCAATAGCTAACTCATTCCTTCCTCATAAACCAAATCCGACATCCATGGTAACAATCCTTGCAACCAGCATCTAAAAATTTCAGAAACAAATTCAACTGCTTACAGCCCCCAATTCGAAACTAAAAAAAATCCCAAATTGAAGTTGCTCTGTTGAAGCTGGTAGCCACCAATGATTTCAATTAGGCTGCTAATCCATCAGCCTACCTTACAGTGCCGGACATAAAATTCCATAAGGACAACCATGGCCACCTTTCTTCTTCATTAACTGGCAAGGTCACCCCTTCCCTTCAACCCACCAGAAACCAGCGACTGCAAACCTGCCACTCATCCAGTCAGCTTTGATGCAACCAAAATAGCCATCCTGAGACTCATTTTCAATCATGATCAGCAGCATCTGTTTGCAGTTAAATCCGTCTAATTCAAAAATTTAGCAACAGCAGCATGCCTAATCTAGCCTTGAGATGGAACAGAAGGAAGGGTAGAAGAGAAGAGGGCAGCTAAAACGATTATCGTGCAGTAACATGCAATGCGAAGGAGAAATCCCGAAAACCTACTCTTGAATCCACCATCATCGTCACCGTCTTCCACCTTATTAATCAAATCCCGAAGACCCACTCTTGAATCCACCATCACCGTCTGGTCTGCGACATTCACTTGGATGTTTGTGTTGTACTTGCCCATGCTGATCACCATCGCGCTGCTGCTTGATGCTTTGGCTGCGGATGGGCACGTCAGTTTTGGGATGTTGTGGCCGAAGCCGTTCACCACCTTTACCTTCAGTTTCCTCTAGGTGGCTGGTCTGGTGTCATGGCCTCTGCTTTTTCTGTCATGGGTATAGTCGTCATTTCAGACGCCCAGACGCTGATTTTTTGATGTCGTGAGGGCGTGGGGGGTAAAATGTAAAGGTCAAAACTTTTGGGGGTCTAAAATGCTAATACGCAAACATCGGGGTCCAAAATGCCAATACGCATAGTTAGAGGGTCTATGACACAATTTTCCCTAACAAGGACCCGCCCGCAATCATTCCCTCCTCGATTCTGGAGTTGCATCGAACGATCTCTCATCGGCCCAGTATTTTGAACGGTGGCAAATCACCAAGAGCATTGAAGTTGAGTGCTCTTCAGAGCATAGGATCGAAATCCAAGCATAAATGTCAATGACGGCATCTTATGCAATATTGGAAGGTAAGCATGGTAACACATACACACTGAAGAGCGGAAGTAAAATACAATGCTAGTTAGTGGCTCATTGAGTTAACACGATACAAAGTTAATAATTAGTGGGTCAGCATGATCATTTACGAATAAAAAAATGTTATGCAATAATACTAAAAATAAATAACGATAATTAGGAAGTCGCCATTAATAAATAATAATGGTTAAACTATATTAACGACATTGATCACAGAGATTCTAGGTGGTTCATCTCATCAAAAAATAATCAAATATAGATCATTTTACATATATCTTTTGATTTATGAACCTTAACATTATAAAATAAATTTTTGGATAATTTAAAAATATATTCATATACTTTGACCATAATTGCAAATATACCAACATAATTTCAGAAATTGCAAATTCTACACATAGTTTGACTATAACTGAAAGTATACCTCTGCAGCTACGACGTTGTTACTGCATCATCATGACATTGGGTATATTTGCAAAAGTTAAATATATTTATTTAATTTTTGAAATTGCAAATATACCTATGTCGTGACGACGTGGTAAGGGCGTGGATATTTTTGCAATTATGATCAAACTAGGCAGGATAATTTACAATTTCTAAAACTATGTTTTTTATATTTACAATTATGGTTAAACTAAATGGATATTTTTGCAAATCACTCTAAATTTTACATAAGCTCAGCAAGATTGGATGTCATGTGCAGCACAATAAAGAGTAATAAGTGAGACTTTGAGTATATTTGGCAATTAATAAAAAATTCTAAACATTTTCATACATCTAGCTTACTTTAGAACGATTTCTTTGCATCTTTTCATACAATTATTCTATTTACTTTAATTTTAGGGTAATTTGCAAATATACCCACTTAATTTTATAAATTATAAATAACTCCCACATGGTTTGATCGTAATTACAAATATACTCAAGCTGATACGATGTTGTTTTGCACTATCACAACGTGGGTATATTTGCAGCAATATACAAACTATGCGGGTATATTTGTAATTTTAAAAATTAAGTGAGTATATTTAATTTTTGCAAATATACTTACATAGTTTGTATATCTTTGTAAATATACTCAAGCCGTGAAGATGCAATAACTGCGCCATAATAGCATAAGTATATTTGCAATTATGGTCAAACTATGTAAGGGTTATTTGTATTTTTTAAACTATGTGAGTATATTTACAATTATGATCAAACTAAATAGATATATTTACAAATTATCCTTTTATTTTATTCGTTTTATTCTAATCATTATTCTAACGATGGGATCAAAACAAGTGAATGTTAATGACCTCTAATGAACTCTATTGGTAGAGCCTCTTTTAATTCAATGTAGTTAAGGCATGCTTGGGAATTTGAAACGGGGAAAATTCAATGTAGTTAAGGCATGCTTGGGAATTTGAAACGGGGAAAAATTGCGACATGGGACGGTAGTAGAAAATGAAATATCTTGGAAAGGATTGAATTCAAATATACCTAGTAAGTTTGAAAACTTTCACATATACCCACTAAGTATGAGTGAAATTTCATTTATACCATTCTGTTAGGTACGATTAAAAATTATTATCATTCATCATAGGAAATGTCCAAATGCTCCTTATTATTTAATAATAATAGTCGGTCAACCATGACCGAAGTTGAATGGTGTGATAGAAATCCATCCAACTTGATAAAGAAATTTAGTAGATTGAGTTTTAACAGTCTGGATATGACATCAATGACAATGAATGCTAGATCAAACAAAGGTACTTTTGAAAATTTAAAATTATTAAACCTTTCTAATTGTCATATTGGGTACATTTGACATTAAAGAAATAATTAGGGGGTATATATGAAAGTTTTCAGACTTAGTATATATTTGTAATTAAGGATAAATAGAGTGGGTATATTTGAAATTAGCTCTTTTGAGAATTGTGTGCCTGATAAGAAATTATAGGAATAGAGTTGGAATAAATACGGTTAATTGAGAGTAATTGATAGAAAAATGATGGGAATATATGAATAAAAGCTTTAAAAAATGTAGATTTTGATATCATGCACTCATGTACACTTAGCTTCACTGCACCCGGGTGTATTTAACCTATTTTTTGTATTTTTAACTTTTTTTTACAATACAGTTAATCTAAGTATATTTTGTTGGTCCCGAGTTAGTGGCAAAACCCAAGAGGGGAGGGGTGAATTGGGTTCTTTAAAAAATCTTTGGTAAATAAAGTTTTAACCCCTTGAGTAATTAATCCCCTTTTGAAAAGAGCTAGAGAGCAATAAAGATAAAGCAGTAAAAAGAAATATAACACAAGATTTATAGTGGTTCGGGCAAACCTTCCCTACTCCACTCTTCCAAGCTCACACTCTGTTGTGACTTGGGTTCCACTATGTATTCCACGAATACACTTAGAGTCACCGCTCTCTTCTAGATTCCAGCTCTAGGGGGCATATACAACTAGAGCCACTTGCTCTCTTCTAGATTCTAGCTCTCGGGGGCATAAACAACTCACAGGCAAAAGTAGGTGATGAGTCTCACTCCAATCACACCCTACTTTGCATATACTTGATCTTAGCTACCCAAGCTAAATCAAGATTTATACAACAAGACAATGAAATAAATGAAACTACACTTTACAGATTTGTATAGGCAGATTTAGCTCGAGGAAGAAGTTGTAGAAGCAGTTGTGGATGAATATTGTTGAAGGCGCTAGCAACTTGAAGCTTTCTTCTTCCTTAGAATTTATACGGACCACTCAACAATGGAGAAAAGCAAATAGGAAACCTTTCTTGCACTTCTTTTCTCTCTTTGAACTTTAACGTAGTGTCTTGTGTTCTCTTGTTGTGTTTTCACGTTCATTTGAGGGTCCTTTTATAGAGGGAAGAAAATATGAACGTTATGGAGGTGGTTGGTGCGCAATAAATGAACTCCAACGTTCGAAAATTTGACCGTTATACCCAAGTCGAAGGTGGAGTCGACTTGGGATGCGACTTGGCTACCCAAGTCGCATCTGGAGTCGACTTCGTCTGCGACTCCAGTTCTTCGGATTCCCAAGTCTTAGGCTTGGTCGACTTGACTTCAGACTTCGACCCAAGTCGATCCTGAAGTCGACTTGGCCTGCGACTTGGCTCGGGTTTTGCTGAACCTGCTTTGATCTTCAAGTTGTGTTCTTCTATCTTGGATTGGCTTGATTCTTACTTAGATGATTCATGCATATTTGACTTATGTAGTCTTGATAGACATTGTTTGAATCATTCTTGTATCTTTGTCTTTGAGCTCGATAGACTTGATTTGATGTAGAACATGATTTTTGACTTTGAATTTGACTCATTTGTTTGTCATCTTGATTCCTTGGACTTGAGTGATAAATCTTCTTGAATATCTTGAAAACTGCATCTTTTGAAGTTTGAACTTCTCAAGTCGTGGATGGAGTCGACCTGGCCTGCGACTTCACCCAAGTCGCACCTGGAGTCGACTTCGTTTGCGACTTCGTTATGTTCGTTTCCACTTTTCAGCTCTGGATACTCCAAGTCGATGCTCGAGTCGACTTCGTCTGCGACTTGACTTCCCAAGTCGCAAGTGGAGTCGACTTGACCTGCGACTTCACCTGTTGCCTTTTGGGATTCATTCTCAAGTCGATATTTGAGTCGACTTTGGGATCGACTTCACCCAAGTCGAAGTCCAAGTCGACTTGGAGATCGACTTGACCTCTTTGCTTTCCTTAAACATTTAGCAAACATATTAGTACCTTTTATATACTCAAAATTAGTTCTCGTTAATCATCAAAACTCAAGATTTGGTCAATTTTATTGTTTTAAACATTGTTTCCAACATATTTAAACTACTAAAATACTACTGATTTCAAAAAATTCAAAAAAAATTTAAAAATATCAAAAAAGATAAAAACTGATATACATGTTAAATACACTTAAATTAACATTTGTGTAAAAAAAATTTTAAAAAATACAAAAAATGAATATTTGCACCTACGATCAATGTTGTCAGAACTGAACTGGTGATCGAACCGGTAAAGGAATTGGTTTGGTTCGAACCGATGACGTCAACATGACATATTTATGATGTCATAAATATTAAACTATTTTTTAAATTTTAAATAAATATATTGATAAAATTATATTTTCATAAATCCTAAATATATATGTTAAAGTTTAAGAACCACAATATAAGTACAAAACATGTAGGAAAAATTAATTTAAATATATTTAATATATGTATTAGGTTTTACTATTTTTGAAATTTTAAATATTTTTTGTTTTTAAAAATTAGTAGCATTTTAGTATTTTAAATTACTAAAATGTTAAAAAATTGAAAAAATTGAAAAATATTTAAAATTAGTAAAACTTAATACACATGTGAAATATACTTAGATTAATAGTTGTATTAAAAATTTTAAAATTAACTTCAAGCATAAAGTACGCTGCATTGCTGCCCATCAACTTCCTATTTTTATATACTTAACCCATGTTCAGTTATCGATCGCATCAGCCTCGAACAGTCGAACCCCGCTTCACAAAAAAAAAAAAAAACAAAACAAAATGCAACACGCGTTTCACGATTCATGGGATTTCGCAGTTCTGCCGCTTGTGTGTCGTCGTGTGAAAGGGTGCGGGCGGTGGGTGATCGGACAAGAGAGGCAGCGGCGGGCATCATGCGAACGGACGAGAGAGGCGGCGGCGGGCGTCGTGCAAACGGGCAAGAGAGGTAGCGGCAGGCGGCCTACGATTGGGCGAGCGAGGCAGCGAGCGTCGTCGTGCGAACGAGCGGCAGGCAAACAAAATAGGTGAGGTGAGGTGAAAATCAACGACCTAATCTTCCGAATTTTGCTGAAACTTGTGGAGACGAAAATGGAAAGGAGGCAGAGCCAGGGTTGGTTTGGGGCTTTTGGGCGAGATCTCGAAAATGGAAATGAGGGAAGAAGAAGGTGGATGGAAAGAAGGCAGAGATGGTAAAGTATAATGACTCTCGTCGCCGATCGGACGAGAGGAAGAAGACGATGAGCTAGGGCAGCAAGGATTCGATTTGGGGGGTCGTCGATTTGGGGCTCTCATGCTCGACGTTGACGACAACAACTGATTTTTTTATTTTTTTAATATGCGTCGAACCGGTCGTAATCGGTCCAACCGAGATGTCCGGTTCAACCGTCGGTTCGACTGTTCGAACGGTTTAATGTAATTCAACCGAACCGTATGTAATCGAACCGGACATTGGACCGGTTCCTGTTCGGACCCGACCGGACTGGTCCGGTTCTGACAACACTGCCTACAATATCATATTTCAAAAAATATTATTATTATTTAATGGAGGATTGTCCTCAGAATTCGTGCTCCCACACCATGTCATCTCATCCCACATTTGTGGATTACTAAACATGGCCTCAATTAGGAAACCATTAAAGTCAGATTAACTACCATGGCCACAGATTTAATCGAAGTGGTGATGCTGCTGGTTGAATTCAATGCAAAAGTCACTGCCTTCATTTTCTGCCCAGTCCTCTAACTCCTTTTCTTTTTTAAGGTTCCATTTAGAACTACAAATTTACAATTCATTCTTCCGAAACTATGGGTGTGTTTGTTTGGAGCCAAAACATGTCAACTAAAACTTTTCAACCCAAAACTTTTCACTCTCCATAATTACTCTATTTTTTAATTATTTTTTCGCATTTTTCTATATAAACTACCTTACTTTTCAATTATTTTTACACAACTACCCATACAACTAATCTATCTATTATAACTTTATTCTTTTTATTCCTCATCATTACCCTTATTATATCACATCACTTTTTATCAACTTGACAATTTCTGCCTAGAAACTTTTCATCAAAAGTTTTACCTCCAACCAAACACACTCTATATATTGTTTTTCTTTCTTTTTTCTGATGGATGAAAGTATATATTGATTTTGACACAATGAATTTTCCCTAACTTATATGTGCTGAAGACCATGCTCCTAAAATGAGAGCCAAAGTTCCTCCACTCGGATTCGAAACTGATACAACTGGAATGCCGCCCGTGCTTGAGCCCTCCTCTCTCTCAACCCTTGATCAGCTAGCTGACTGCCTTTTCATCCGCAAGTGCATCGATTTTATCCTTGAGCTGTACTTTTATTGGTGGTCTCTGCGTCTCATATTCCTCTGATCGGCTCTGTTCATCTGACTGGCCTGGGAACTTTAATATTTTTCTCAATCAGTTAGTCGACGTGGATCTGCTTTGCATTGCCCATCCATTACATCATTAACATCGTCATCCACCTGCAATAGAAAAAAAAAAAAAAAAAGCAAATTTTAAATATACTCGCTTTATTTGCCCTTAATTATAAAGTTATCTACCAAGTATGAAAACTTTCACATATATTCACTAAGTATCTTATTAATTTAAAATATACCCTATTTGATAGTTAAGATTGTTTAATAATTTTAAAATTCTACAGTGCTCTTACTCGATCTACCATTCATTATCATTGTTGTCATAACAAGATCATTAAAATTCATTCCACCTATCCATGAGTTTCAATCATAACATCCAACTTCTACCATAAACAAAAGACTGTCATTATCAAATTATAAGGGTTATTTTGGACATTGCTCATGATAAATAATGAAGATTTTTAATTATGCATGAGAGAATAGGTATGGATGAGATTTCATCCACACTTACTTGATATATGTAAAAATTTTGAAATTTAGCAGATATATTTATAATTAAAGGCAAAAACAGTGATTATATTTTGAAATTAACCAAATAAATATTTTCATTCAATCCATGTGTTTATGGACGTCAGTAACGTCACGCAAGTTCCCGATTTCCGACATCACTGTATTTCCTCGGAAATCTTCCTCTAACCGATCCGAACCATTCATCATGATATCTACGGGCCATTATTCAAGGAAAAATATTCGCTAGCTCCACGTGCATCTCCATCTGTTTGATCTCGACCATTGAAAGTGGATTTGCGTTTGGGCATCACAGGCTATTCGGCTACTCCTTCCTCTGGCTTGACAGTCAAGGTAGCCCCTTTTGTAAGTTACTGTAGATGGTCGAGATTTCATATTTATTTCTCTTCGTCGTTCCTATGATCTGAACTGTTGAGTCGATAGATCTCAGCCTACTTACCTGAAGAAAAAATGTTGATGGGCCATCTATGATAGCTACTCCAGATATTGGCTGTTGGCTCATTGGACGTTTTATGATTGGGGTGGAACTGTAGATGATAGAGATGTCCCACTTCCTTTGCCCATTTCTAAGATCGAGTCCGTCGAATAGATAGAGCTAGGGCCGATTGCCCTAGGAAAAATATTGTTGGCCCCGCCCATAGCCAATTTACCTTTTGTGTTACAGGAGGAAGTCCTATTTGCCATTTTGCGTTACTTATGTTTGCGATCCGATCCGTTGCTTTGACAGAATCTCTTACCTTAGGAGAAATAGTGGCGGGCCTCGTCTCCGATGAAATTCATTGGAAGTAAGGAAAACGGTTGGTGTATATCCTTTATACAATTATACTCAAGAGTAATAGTTTTTAAATTTTCGTAAAAGATTTTTCACTATTGGTAAATGACATTTTTTTCCATGGTGAAAGTTGCAACCAATCTCAGACTATAGTAATGGTTTTTAAATTTTAGTAGTAGATTTTTTTTTTTTGTTTAGCCTCGGTAAATGACATTTTTGCCCTGATGAAAATTGCAATTAGTCTCGGACTACAATAATGGTTTTTAAACTCTGGTAAAGATTTTTGTTTAATATCGGTAAACGACATTTTTAGTGGGCCTGATCCCTGATGTATGTGGATTAAACCCAATAATGCATCTTCATCCCTGAACTTGTGTAGACCTTCCATGTGATCATCAGAGGGCTCCATCATACTTGGTGGGCTCATTGATCAAATTTAATTCGAAAATGGGGTGTCTAAGCTAGACCCTCGTTCTATATATTTACATGAATGCCCTAGCTAAGCATAAATTATAGAAGTTCCCACATCAAGGTTGCCCCAAAATTTAGATCACCAATTGCACTTTTCGCAATGGATTGTGCTATAATTATGGTGCATATGTTGTAAATTATCCATGTAAGATTATGTTTTAGCTGATCTAGGTGAAAAGTAATTCTAAAACGGATATTTATATCAAATTATTTTATTACATTGATTTAATTTATATTATTCTCAAATAAAACCCAAATACGCATATATGTATTCAATTTAGATAAAAATTGACGTGTCATTAAAGTAAATATTCTAAATATATGTGATTAGTGGAATTGATGTTAATTTTGATGCCGAATTGGGCCATTTTGTAGCTAACTACGCCACAATCAAGACACAATCCCACTGCTACACGCTTGAAAATTTTCTATATTCTTGTATAATGGTGCATTTCGCATCATGGACTCGTGTTGACAGCACTCTTAGCTAGCTACCCACTTATATTTCTCTCTGTTATCAAGATTAAAATTAAGGCATCTAAAGCCAACATGATATCACAAAAAGGTGAAGGAGATTTGCACAAAATCTGACTCTCGGGATCAAAACTCTTTTCCCGTGAAATGGCATGCTAATCGCATTCTCAAGTGCTTATGAGAATCAAAAGACCCAAAAAGGACATCCACATGAATTTCCACACAGCACTTTCCTGTTCACCAACAGTTACCATTATACTTATACGACTTTTGCAGCTAGCTAGGTAGCTAGGTAGCTAGCCCGTGTTGCCATTTGTTTGGCTTGGCATGCACGTCCATTCCATGAAAATGCTGGGACCCAATCGTCGCAACGATTTTTTCGACTCATCTGTTGCTTTTAGGTTGTTGGTGATGCACACCACAGAAACAGCAATTCATTGGAAACAAATTAATGGAGTATTATTTATTAAATTCTGTTGTCATTGTTATGGTTTGTTGTATGTCAATGTCGCATGTCACATTAATGCTGCGTTTGGAAAGAGGTAAAAAATAAAGAGAAATAATTTGGTAAAAGCTGTTTAAAATAGATAAGTTAATGAAAGAGTAAATGGGATAAGCAGCGACAGGCATGCATGGAGCAGCCCTGGATTGAAACGCAGTGGTGGCATCAGTCTTCTGTTTTATTAATAGAAGGATTTTAAGATAGATGTTGTTAGATATTTGGAAGAACGGTAATACTTCTATGAAACCGGGTTTTATATTCATGAAATTCTTTTCATTTTTGAAATGTTGATCCTTGATGGAAAATCCAATTCATTCATTATATTTTACACCATTTGTTTAGCTAGGAGACCAAGTTTCATCCCAATCCAATATATATATAGGCCACATTTGTTCAAAAATATGTGCTTTCATGTATAAATTATAAAAAAAATGCTTAGATCCATTCACATGTGTATTAGAATATAAAAATACTTTATAAGATCATTTATCTATATATTATTGATATTTTAGATGGTTTAGATGTCGATATTTTAATACTAAATCATTTTATTACGTTAATTTTATACATTTATAGATAAGACCCATATACAGTGAAATTAAAAAAATAAAAGGATTTTCAGGATACTATAAATGATGATAAATATAATAGATTGAGTGAATTTTCTATTAACCATTAAGATTTTAAAAATGAATGGCGTTTCATAGAAGCGTCCCTATTGTGAGAATATTATATGAAAATTGTTAGAGTGTTTCTGAAATTGATTGTAATACTAGTCGAGATAATTTTAAAATACATATAAAAAAGTAAACAGAATAAAGTTGAAACGGTCCTACTTTTATGTAACTGAATTACATAAAAGTAGTTCCATATAACTCCATCCATTTTTAAAATTTTGATGTTTGATGGAGGTTATATAAAGAGATAGTTTCATAAAAGCGCTCTCGAAGTTCAAAATAGATAAGATAATTACATGAAAAGTATTAGAGTTGATAATGCAATTCAACTAGACATCTACTCCATCAAATAAAAAATTAAATATTCACTAATAAAAGAAACAATTATACCTTCTTTCGGATTGACAACCGAGTGTCTCTCATTCAAAACCTCACATTAGTTTGTTCACCCTTTATTCTCTATGGTGATAAACCCACAGGTCGTATGCATATTTATAACTCTTACATTCATAAAATAAAAAAAGCAATTGGAGAGTAAGATGAGGAATTATTGGATACTTATATAAGCATGAAAATATTCAAATGAGGAATTTTTAAATATACTTTTTAGAATCTAAATTATTGATCATATTTAGTACATCTTGTTTCATCATGCTATTAAAAATAATTTTCATAAGAAACTTACATCCTGTAAAAATAATATCTTTTGAGAGTGAATACACAACTTTTTAAAATTTTGAAAACTGTATAGTATAAATATAGTATATAAAAGTTTAGAAAATTTGCAAATATACCAACTTAGTTTAATCAAAATTGTAAATATACCCACGTAGTTTTAAAAATTGCAAATAACCCCACATAATTTAACCATAATTTCAAACGACCTCACGCCATTATGACATCGTTACTGTATCGTCATGGCATGGGAGTTATTTATAATTATAGTTAAACTATGAAGAAGTTATTTGCAAAGATTAAATATATCACTTAATTTCTGAAATTGCAAATACACCCACATAGTTTATATATTTTTGCAAATACACTCACATCATAATGGTGTTATAACGTCATAGGGTTATTTGCAATTAGGGTTAAACTATGTTGGGGTTATTTGTAATTTCTGAAACTATGTGGTATATTTGCAATTTTGATCGAACTAATTGGGTATATTCCCTTTTGCAAATTACCCTAAAAGTTCGCAAAGTATGTAAAATTTAAAATTATAAATAAATACGTATGGATAAGCCTGAAAAATGGTTTAGATTTTTCAAAAAATATTTTTAAAATAAAAATAAAGGGTCAGCGTGAAGGCTTACCTAAGTATTGAGTCATTCCTCACGTAAGATGGTTGTATATATGGAATGATGTGTGTAAAATTCTCACTGTGCAAACGCTGCCTAAAGGAGATAGACAGTTGGAGATCTCCAAATGAATTAGCTTACGCTCAGTCGCTTCCCAGACCATTAGTTCCACCATTTTAATTGCTATCGTGTTTTGCAAGTAGATGCAAGAAATCCAACAGCATAGAGTGCTTTTCATTGTCTTGTTCGTAGAAAACGCTAATAATTTTAAACTCCCCTAGAGTTATATTTGCAAAATTTATCCTGTAATTTTGCATGATTATAAATTAGGATGTCTGTTTTGGATATTTGTAAATCTTAAATTTCAGAATATCGCGAAATGTTAAAACCCACAAGCTCATGAGGAAAAAAGATCTTATTGACAGCCAGAGTTTAAAATACAAAATGTTAAAAATTACAGGTAATTTGTTGATTTACTAAATAGACTTTATTAAGTTTGGAGTAAAATTATATGTACCATGATATATTTTAAGGTTATACAATATTCGTTTTTATTTTATTTTTCTTTATAAACAGGTTTTTCCAAGTGTTCAATCTATATACAAAATATACAAAAATTTTCCATTTTACAATACTTTAACGTTTTTATTTTTTATTCTTTAAAAATCATCAATTTTATGGGCATTTAAGTTATTTTTCACCCCTTAAAAACTTGATTTTTAAAAAATTAAAAATAAATATATAAAAATATTGTAAAATGGCAAAACTTTATATATAGATTAAAACACTTAGGCAAACATGTTTATAAAGAAAAATAAAAATATAACTAATTATAAAAATAAATGAGTATTGTATTTTAGCCTAAAATACATGATGACGTATATAATCAAGCTAGATTAAATTTCCTGTGGTTGCATTTTTAAACTCCAATTGCTGCTGTCAGTTAACTACTATTTTAGAAAATTCGGTTGCAAATACTGGTAGCATACTACTGAAATCATGAGTTTGGCTCCCAATGAATAAACACACGTTGGCAACCAGATTTTGTTTGGTTGGAAAAGTATGAGGCTATTACCTTTCGCAAATCCTTGGCGATCAATATTTACCATAAGTATAAGAATAAAAAAATATTTACCATAAATATTGCCCACACAATTCTTGCATGAAGCATGATTATTTACACCATGATGTATTTTAAGCTAAAATACAACATTTATTTATTTTAATTTATTTTTATTTATTTTTTCTTCATAACTATATTTTCTTGATTGTATTTAATCCATATATCAAGTTTTACAATTTTATAATACTTTTAAATATCTTTATTTTTAAAAAACATCAATTTCAGGGGCATTTAAGTCATTTTTACCAGTTAAAAGACTTGATTTTTAAAAATAAAAAATAAATACATAAAAATATTGTAAAATAGCAAAACTTTGTATATAAATTGACTATACTTAGAAAAATTTGTTTATGAAAAAATTAAAAAATGTAACTAATTGTAAAAACAAATGTACATTGTATTCTAGCTTAAAATATATCATGATATATATAATTAGGCTCCTTCTTACATATATACAAATAAACCATTACATAATGCCAAATATTATATTACATATATACACCAAAATATGTTTGTTTCTCTTCAAAAAAATATGTTTATTTTCTAATGATGCATTTTTCCTTTATTGGTTTCCAAGAAGGAATTTTCCTAGCTAGGGGACATTTGATAATAACATGGTATGTATTATTATGAATTATTGTGATTCTTCTTTCTCTTCCATTCTTTTTCTTTTACAAAGGACTTGAAATTTTAATTGTTTAACAACGTTATTTTTTCATCTTACTATTATATTTTAATTATTTTTTCTAACAATTTTTCTATTTATTCCAACTTTATCACTATTATATCATATAACTTACTTCTTTTTCAAAAATATTTGATTTCTCACTTTTCACTTTTTTCGCCCCGTAATCATGTGACTAAATGCTAGCGAATTGGTTCTACATTCTACAATGGTTGCATGACGTTATTGATTTGACGGTGGAACCACTTTGGCGTGTGATTCAATTCAACTTATACATGAGTCATTTCATGTATGATCAATTGACTTTTTTTGTTTCACAATTTTTTTTATTACTTCCACGCTTATAATAAAAATTTGTCAATGTGTGGATATTTGAGAACCTAAACCTTTTAAAATGTTTCGGGGTGTTGGTCCAACCTTAAAACTTTTTACTTTCTAAACTACCATTTTTTTAATTATTTGTCACTTTTTACTGTATTACTATTCTACTTTTCAATCATTTCTATACAACTACTTATATAACTAGCATATCTATTTTAACTTTATTCTTTTTTAACTTTATTTTTTTTATTCTTCGTCATTACCCATATTATATCACAACATTTTCTACAAATTTAAAAACTTTTATGTCAAAAAGTTTTTAATCAAAGTTTTTATCACGTCCCAAACACACCTTTATTATAATACTGGTTATAGAAAATTTTATTATATTTTAATATTTTTGTAAATGAATTCAAGTGAATTTCAAATTTTTACACGTCTTTTATACGGGGTGTGTTTGGGAAGTAATAAAACTTTTGGATGAAATTTTTTTATTAAAATTTTTTTGAATAATATAAAATAATGTAACATGATAGACATATTGATAAAGAGTAAATAAAATAAAATTAAATCAAAAGGTTAGTGGTACGTAGAATTATATGGAAATGATCAAAAAGTAAGATCTTTTGTATAGGAAGATGTGAAGAAATAATTTAAAAATAAGGTAATTTTATATGGTGAAAAATTTTATGGACATCGAAACACAAATTTAAAAAGGTGTTACACGTATAAGATATTGGTCGAAATAATTTATTATATTGTAACTAATGTCAATGATCCATTTTCGACCTTTTTAAAATTCAAAAATCCTATATCAGATGGAATCCAAAAATTCCTGAATTTTACCGCATAACAGTTTTTATTGGCCCACAATATTTGAAATTTTTTTGAAAATTCCACGACACCGATCATGTGTCAGATTTGCATATAAACGCACTTGATCGGTGCTCTTTAACTAATAAATAATAAATACATAGTTTTTGGGAGTTTTATTCATGGGATTTAAAATGCAACATTCATTTATTTTTACAATTAATTATTTTTTTATTTTTCTTCATAAGCATGTTTATTTAAGTGTATGTAATATATATATACAAATTTTTTTCAATTTACAATAATTTTACATATTTATTTTTTATTCTTTAAAAATAAGTTTTTTAGGGGTGGAAAATGACTTAAATGCCCTTGAAATTGATTGTTTTTTAAAAATCAAAAATAAATATGTAAAAGTATTGTAAAATGACAAAACTTTGTATATAAATTGAATACACTTAGAAAAACATGTTTATGAAGAAAAAATCAAAAATATAACCAATTGTAAAAATAAATAAATGTTGTATTTTAGTATGTATATAATCATGCTCCTAGTTTTTGAATGATAAAACTTTTTAATATAAATATTTTTAGATCGGTAGAAAATAATGTTATATGATAAAGGATCATAAGGGGGGATAGAAAGAAAAATTAAAATAAATAAGTTAGTTGTGTTGATAGTTGTACAAAAATGATTAACAAGTAAGAAAGTAAGGTAATTATAGAAGAATATATGAAAAAATAATTTAAAAAGTATGTTAGTTATAAAAAGTGAAAAGTTTTAGTTTGAAAATTTTTTATTAACACAAATAATAATTTATTATATTTTAAGAAGATGTTGCCCGAGGAGTTGAAGGCCCAGCTAGGTTCGGGTTCATCACAAGTTGCACCCCTCAGGCCATACCGTTGACAAAATGTTCCATCAGATGGTCCGGAGCATCCATTTAACAAGAGAAGTTGACGTGGACTTTTGTATATATATAGTGATATGAGAGGCCAACATGGATGCTCAATTTTGGAGCCACGTGCTTGCTATGAATCATAGGCAGTGGAAGAGCAAGAAGATGACAGATGATGATAACAAATCAAACTATTGGTATGAAGATGCCAAAGGAGATAACTCCAAGTGCCACAGTTAATTAAGCATTCATATAAATTAGTAAAAGCTATGTGTTGACACCCCACCTTTGGGCCCAAAAATGGGTAAAATGGAAAAAGTCTCAAACCCAAACCAATTCAAGGTAAAATGAGGTTCAAGCAAGCTAAGCAAGCCCTTCCGAACTCAGCCCACGGGAGCGAAGCTCCACCAAGCCTCGAAGCAGGCTTTTCAACAAACCAGATCCGGCCCACACGAGCGAAGCTCCTATAGGCCACCTCAACGGGCTCCACAAAGCAGCCCACCAAGCCTCAGAAGCAGACTTCTCTACAACTTTGGGCCTCTACAACGGCCCACCCAAAACAACGGACTTAGCCAAGCTCTAGCCTACCAAGTTCCAGCCCACTATGGAAGGAGTCCGCCAAGCTCAAGCTCAAGCCCATACTCTCACTCCAAGCTCAAGCCCATGGACCAAGTCCAACCACTCAAGAGGCCCAAAGCCCATGACCCCAACTCAAGTCCAAGCCCATGGACCAAGTCCATGACCCCAAGTGGCCCAAAAGCCCACTCCTACATCTATAAAAGGAGGAGCCCCCCTCTCATTCGACACTTGAGGAGAGGCATCCCAGAGGGGAGGACGGGAGTCTGCAGCAACACCCCAGCGTCCCGGTTTTTCCCGCTCTACGCGCTCCACGCCTCTCTTCCACACCCCCCTTTCCATCTCTCCCGTTCTCTCAAATCTTTCATTTTCCCCTTTTTCACGCCGTGTAAACCGCCTCGGGTTGGCAGATTTCTCCATATTTGCTTCAACCCAAAGGCCGGAACCCGGACTCTGTACTACTAGTGCCTTATTTTTTTTAAACAGGGTCTGATCTCCCTTTAAAGATCAGTGGCGACTCCATTTTTTCTTTATTTCTGCGTGCGTGCTTAAGTTAACGCCCCGGCAAGGCCGGTGCACGCGGGTCCACAGATTCCAGCATAATACGCTGCCGTTATGCTGCCAGATTTGTGACTTGACCCGTGTACGGAAAGCCCCGTCTTAGCCGTTATGCTGCCGAAATCACGGAAAAACACCCATAAAGCCATCCTTTCTAAAAAAACGTGAAGTCTAACGCGTTTTGCCCCATGTGAATGCTGGAAATCTAAGCCCATGTTGCTGTCCAACACGATCCACATTTTCAAGGCCCGGGAAACCATTCCGAGCCGATCGTAGCGCTCCCGGCGAGTGCTACACTATGCTTATGTGAAACCCTATGCCCTATTTCTTCAATAATGATTATGTGAAATTTGTTTCATTCATTATATTTAATATTATTTATGTTGTTATGAAAATCTAATCATATGTTTAATATGATTGTGCATGGGCTCCATCTAAAAATGTGTAAAATGAACATAATAAAATAATTTAATACTAATATTAATTTTTAAATTATATTTTTAATATCTAAAGCGTCTAAAATATCATTATTATGTTAATTAATGACAATATAAAAATTGTCGCACATGTATATGTGTAAGAAGATATAGCTCACATAGCTTTGATTTAAATAAAACTTGTTATCATAGTTAAACAAATAATGCTAAATAATAGATAAAATAAATTTTATATTTATCATCAAGGTAAAACAAGGATATAATTACATGAAATTACCGGGACTTAATTAGTTATGAGTAGGTTAGTAGGCATCTCTTTTTCTATCAATGTTGTAAAATCCGGCCGGTTTAGGACTAGTCCAACTGCTCTCTTGGAAGGCAAAACCCATTTTTATTACCTTGCTTTCTATGACAGCTAGCTTTTTTTTTATTGTCGTTTTATCTTTTATGGATGGATAAAATACATACGAGAAAACAGTAGAAGACAATACTCCTTTAAAGGAGACAACACTCCCTGTTGAATCAAACTTGGGACCTGCTTGGGCTCTCTATAACAGCTAGCTTAATAGTAACTCTTTGAGTGACAAAAGCTGGGACTTCGATAGTATGCTCATGGGAGCATGCAGCGCTGCATGCTCCCAGGCGCATACACTTATTTTTTTTATTTTTTTTTTGAAATTTTTTTTACGATATTGTTAATCTATGTGTATTTAATATGTGTATAAATTTTTACATTTTTGGAGTATTTTAGATATTTATTTTGATTTTTGAAAATCAATGACATTTTAGGTAATTTTAAATTACTAAAAACCACTGATTTTTAAAAATTCGAAATAAATATTTAAAAATCTCCAAAAATGGTAAAAATTAATACATACATTAAATAAACTTTTTTTTTTTTTTGATAAAGGACTCACTCTAACTTTACTCCTGGTCCACCGTGACTGGAGTAGAGTAAGAGTGATCCAACCGATCCATTGCCAAAAAAGTATCTTTACAAATGAGTCTACAAATAGCATCGGGTGGGTTACCCCACCAAGACTGACAGTCCTCAGAAGAAACCAAAATCAATTCAGCAAGGGAATGAGCAACTGCATTACCCTGCCGAAGTACATGATGAGCAGAAAAGGAAGCATTGCTATATAGAATTGACCTAATCTCATCAATGATAAAACCAACCTCAGATGAAATGGGATCCGAGTTAGATATGAAATTGTATAGAATAAGAGAATCGGTTTCGAATTGTACTTGTCTGAGATTCAGTTGTATGGCCCATGAAATCCCCATCAGAAAAGTCGTAGCCTCCGTGAAGAGAGAGTCCCTAACCCCATCCCGTTTCCATCCTGAAGCCGCCACAAATTCACCATGGGAATCTCTCAAAACAGCTGCACATCCAAACTTATCCATACCTGCGTAACTGCGTGCATCCACATTAATCTTCACAAAAAAAGGTGGAGGCTTGGTCCAACGCGGAACCAGATCCCTATCCACAAGCCCAGACCTCATTATGTTCCCTGCATTCCTATGCTGCAGAAGGAAATCAGAACACCATTCCAGAGTATCAGCAAAATTCAGTAGGTGGTTTTCCTCTCTAAATTTGTTTCGAAGGTACCAAACCCTCCAGCAACATGTGATGAAAAAAGTAAGGTCCTTAAGTTCGTTCGACCGCACAAGAGATTCCAGAATTTCAATGACTGAGATTCCATGGGGAGTCAGTCTCGCAGCCCTCCAGCATACCCCCAAGGTCGCAGTACACTCCAAAAATAGGTGGTTCGCATCTTCAGCTCCGTTCTTGCACAGAAGGCAGCAGATGTCAATCTCAAGCCCCCTTTTGCGAAGATTGTTTAGAGTAGGGAGGGAGTCAGTGAGAAGACGCCACCCAAAAATAAGGATCTTACTCGGGAGCTTCAGTCTCCAGATTGCCTTAAAGCATCCTGACAGTTCCAGGTTCGCCTCATTGGAACAGAGAAGTCTATACGCCGACTTCACAGAGAAGGAGCCGTTTGGTTCATGCATCCAATAAATAGAGTCATCTGCCCTTCTTTGCGATAATGTAATCGAATTTACCTCACGCCAGATCGTCTCCCCTGCGACCATCATAATTTGCTCTCTCTTCCATGAGTTTGATGCAGCATCAATGAAATAACAAACTTTAACATCCTCCGGAACGGAGATTGGTAGAGGCCCCGCCTTGTCCACCTTAGAATTGAGCCATACATTATTAAAGAAATATACTCGTCTACCATCTCCAATGCGCCATTTACATCCCTTCTGAATTACATCCCTAGCTTTCAGAATGCTCTTCCATGTGAAAGAGTCCGATGCCTTCGCCTTGCAGGACCAAATATTAGAGAAAAAAAAGTACTTCGCCTTAAGTACCTTGAAGCATAGCGATGATTTACCCTCAACCAGCCTCCATACTTGCTTGCCGAGAAGAGCATAGTTAAAATTGTGAAATTCCCTGAATCTCAGCCCTCCCGCTCGCTTAGGTTTGCACAACTCTTTCCATGCTACCCAGCTCATTTTCCTCTTACCGTCTTCCTTTGCACCCCACCAGAATTTGCTTAACATTCCATTTATGTTGTTGCAGAATGATTTGGGTAAAAGGAAGATACTCATCGTGTATGCCGGGATCGCCTGAGCAACGGCTTTAATAAGAACCTCTTTTCCACCCCATGACAAGAGTTTTCCTTTCCATCCCTGAATTCGGTTCCAAATGCGTTCTTTAAGATCTCTAATAAAGTCTGCCTTAGATCTGCCAAGCCAAGCCGGTAGGCCAAGATATTGGTGAAGTTCATTCCCAGCAGATCCCACAAGCATAGACAGACTTCTTCTTTCACAAGCATCCACATTTGAGCTAAAGAAAATAGCAGTTTTGTCCGCATTAACCGCTTGGCCCGAAGATTCCGCATAACGCTTGAGGATATTCAAGAACGACCGAAGGACCCTACCATCCGCCTTCAAAAAGATAATCGCATCGTCAGCAAAGAAAAGATGGGATATCATTGGACCATGAGGATGAAGTTTAATGCCATAGATAGATCCCCTATTAATCTCATAGGTAATCAATGCCGAAAGCCCCTCAGCACATAATAGGAATAGGTATGGAGATAAAGGATCCCCTTGCCTGAGCCCCCTTTGAGGTAAAAAGTAGGGAGATTTGAATCCATTAGCATTAACCCTGTAGCTTGCCGTAGAAATACAGCACATAATCCAATTGATCCAAACTTCATTGAAATTCATCGCTTCTATAACCTGCTTAATGAAGTTCCATTCAACCCTGTCGTAGGCTTTTGAAATAAACTTAGTTTAACAAGTTCATGAAAAAATTTTGAAAAAAATAAATAAAATAAAAATAGGTATATGCGTACGGGAGCATAGGATTAGATCCGCAAAAGCTGATTTCCAAGTAAATGGTACGGATGGGTTTGCCACGGGTTGAATTTTAAAAAACCAAAAAAAAATCATATCTACCAAAGAATCTTGGGCGGCCATTTTGCATGGCTTTCATTTCGTGGAGAGAATGGGCGGCAGTAAGAAAGTCTTCATTGACTATTTCTTTTGTAATCCATCGAATCCCTTGCTTTTTTAAAAAAAAAATAAAAACAAAAACAAAACAAAACAATGACTTTTGCCCGGATTCAAAGTGCTTGTGAGTCTTTTTGAAAAATAGATTCTATGGCTTTGGTTAATTGCAAATTAGACCTTGTAATTAGTTATTCGTAGAATAGTCCTCCATAGTTTAAAATTGTTATAGAATTAATATACACATTTGCATTTTGCAAGACATGTTTAGATCTAAATCAATTAAGAGAGTTGCATTTATTTAGGCAAAAAAGAAGAGAATATGACCAGAAGTAATCAGGAAATTAAGATATAAACAATTTCATGACAACACAGCAAAATTAATTTATGCAATCGATTTTATGTAGATGAGAAATGACTAGTGGTGATGATAATGATTAAAAATCCTATCATTTTATTTCATGTCTCAAAATATCTTACACATTATGTTGGGTTTTATTTTGCAACATTTCAGATTTTAAAAATGACAAGGTCTAATTGATAAGATTAAATGAGTTATTCTAGACAAAAGTACATACGTGGCACCCAATATTGACTGCTGTTTTGCCACAGAAAATGGGACACTTTAGCTAACTTACCTGTACTTCAGTCAACATTAACTAGTGTTGTAACCACTTTAAATAAATATTGTATCATCAATGTTCGGAACTCTGCTTTAAAGGCAATGTTGACTAATAGGAGAGTCAATTAGCATTTAGCCCCAAAAACAAATCAAATCTTCATTGCATCTTTTAGAATTGTTAAGCAATTAACATATAAAATCATGTGATTACATTAAACCATGTGAAAATAGGAATGAGAAGGGAGTGATAAAGCTACAAATGGTGCAGTTGCGAAGATGGGATTGTTCTCCTTAGGACGAACGAAGAGGGTGAGAGTTAGTCTATGCTAAATGAGCAGTGGTTCTACTATAGTCATTGAGCAAAATTATGGCCCGTGATCCATTCGCGCAAACCTTGGAAGGGCAACTTTGATGTTGATAGTAACTATTCCCATATAAAGTAGAAAATTAGGAATGTCTATCTTGCCAAAAGCTCTTAGAGCTTTGACGAGATGAGTATGAAATGAGAACTTAGGATGGAAATATACTGGGAATGAAAAAAGATATTGTGGAATTGTACAAAGTTGTATCAAAAACGAAAAACATACTGCTATTTTTTTGAAATAGAAAAAGTATTTTGGAGATTTCATCTGAGGGTCAACTTGAGATCCCAGAAATGAATAAAATATAACAACGGGCAATCATTAGAAATAAAAAGTGAATTATAAGAAAAAATGTAAATTATTATTTCATATAAAATATAGAATAATGATTTTGAAATATATTATAATAAGAAAAATTAAAATTATTAAGTAATTCGGACGTCAATTCTCATTAAAAAGATTTTAAAAATTAGAAATGTAGTAAATTAGCGATTCGTCCATGTGAGCATTTTTTGCTTGATTGAGGTAAGAATAGAAAGGGCAGTAGATGTACGATTTCGTGCCAGGTTCTGTGGCTTGGAAACTAAATGAGAGACTCTAGGAGCCATCCACACAAAGAAGAAGGCTTGTAAGGTTACTGTAATGTTACATTCAAGCGCAAAACAGGAACGTTCACCTTTGAAAATGATATATGATTGTTAAGTTATTGAGATATCAAATCCCATAAAAAAGAGTAAGAAAATGGAAAAAACGTTCCACCCTTTTTTCTTCCTTCAAAAAAGAGCCCTGTTTCCTATAGCTCATCAATTTATTTCTGCGGGCAAGCAAACAGGATCCCTGCAGACGATTCAGTAGATCTCCTCCTTCAGTAAAATGTATAAACAAAATGGACGGTCATAACTGCAGCAATTCTCTTTCTTTCCAGCTGGAAGCTATATACCCTCCCACATTAGCTCGCCCTTTTAAGCCAACGCACGTTCGTTGGTCAGGAGAAATATCCGGTAAGTAAAGCAGAGCCATTCGCTGCCAAGTTCTTGATCAGTAGCATTCGTTTTTCACGCACCCACATTATTATTATTATTATTTTTTTTTTTTCCTGATAAGGCACACACCTGCATTATTAATTCTGGAAGCAAAGAAAAAATGGGAAAAATGATCTTCAGTTCCTCTTCAAACCAAGCTCAATATCTATAAAAACCTGCATACACCTTGCCTGGCCTAATCACCTCCACAACACCCATGAAGCTCCAAGCCTACTGGACCTTCTTGGCATTCTTCTCCCTCCAACTCCTCCCATTCCTAGCTCTTGCTGATGGTGAATGTGGGTCCAACGCCAAAGGCCGCGACAGAGCCGAGGCCCTGCGGCTGAAGCTCATCACCATCGCTTCTGTTCTTGTCGCGGGTGCAATTGGGGTGTGCCTCCCACCTCTTGGGGAAGTCTATCGCTGCCCTTCAAGCCGACAAGGACGTGTTCTTCGTTGTCAAAGCTTTCGCAGCAGGGGTGATCCTGGCAACGGGTATGCTGCACATCCTGCCTGATGCCTTCGGCAGCCTCACGTCCCCCTGCCTGGAACAGAACCCATGGGGGGAACTTCCCATTTGCAGGGTTCATCGCCATGATGTCTGCAATCGGGACGCTGATCATCGACACTGTCGCGATGGGGTATTACAAGAGGCATCATTTTGGGAAGAGACAGGCCGTGATTGATGGTGGGATGGTGGACGAGGAGATGAGGAAGAGCACAGTGGCCATGTTCATGTCCACACTCACGCAACTCACGGGCATGCGCATGCTTCTGGCGATTCAGCTTCATCTGCAGTTCTCATTCGGCAGCGTGTCGTCTCGCAGGTGCCTGAATTAGAAATCTCTAAAGATGGAATGTTCAGGTTGTGGAAGAGCATAAATCTGTGTCATCTCGTCTGTGGCAATGCCACAGATAATAATGGATTTGATGGGTTTTTGTGTTTATCCATTGTTTGTTTTTGCAGGTGTTGGAATTGGGCATTGTTGTTCATTCAGTGATTATTGGAGTTTCATTGGGTGCCTCGGAGACCGCCTCCACCATAAGGCCTCTCTTGGCTGCCTTGAGTTTCCATCAGTTTTTTGAAGGCGTGGGACTAGGAAGCTGTATAATTCAGGTAGTCAAAAGTCCTGCTATTCTCGGCTATGCTCTTTTTTTTTTTTTTTTTTTTTTTATTGCTTTCTAATTTCTGTCTACCTCTTTTGTTTCTTTTTGGAGGTCTAAAAGATGATATAATTTTTTAGTAACGATTACGTAAGCATGAAGCCCTTCATTCTTACTCTTAGTTTTTAGATTTGAAAATATATTTTTTTAAATCTAAACTATCTATCAAGTTTAACATATCCTGTTTACTATGCCACAAAAATAATCTTCATTAAAAACTTTTATCTTCTAAAAAAAATAATATTTTAAAGTGAATATATAATTATTGATTTTTTTTAAAAAAAATAGCATGTATATAGTACAATAAAGTTTGAAATACATATGTCTTTTGAATAAAAAATACGTATGGATACACATAATAAATTATTTAGATTTTAAAACATATTTTTAAATTTAACAACTAAGATTAAGCACGGAAAGATTATTTGAATCATTGCTCTTACAAAATGTGCGTGCTTTGTTAAATAGCCTGTGATTGCAATGGCAACAAAGTCCAAAATCTTAAGAATTGCATTCCTTTGAGCCTTCATGGAATTGCTTGATTAGGGAATGTGTGGCATTATAATTTACGAAGAGGTAATAATTAGAAAGAAAATAAATAATAGTTGAGAGTATAGATAAATAATAATAATAATAATAATAATATTATTATTATTATTATTATTATTAAAAGGAAGGAAAATTGAATCTTTAATAAGTTAAAATGATAATTTCATTAAAATTTCAGTTGGTAAAATGTAAAAGTGGAAAAGTGAAAATAGAAAAAAAAAAATTAAAATGAGAGAGTCGTATAATATAATAAAGGTAGTAATTATTAGTAAAGATAATAAAGTCAAAATAAATAATATAATTGCACGGAAAACATGGCATATTAACGGAATGCAGATGTGATGATAGAAGAAAGGGAGAATTAAGTAGTTAAGATGTTAAATCTTATTAAAAGATGTGTACTAAGGAGTTGTATTTTTTTCTTGTTTGCTGGTCCCTGACCTAACCTAAAAGATGTAAAAAGATTGGAAGTGTTTTTTTGTCCCCTCATTAAAGAAGGTACCCAACTGTTGCTTAAAGCTATATTCCATTTTTGTGGGTCCAGAAAGGCATTTTTATACAGAAATTTACCTTTACTTCATTACAAATAGATTGTTTTCTCATGCACTCTTTGAAGCATCTGTCCGAATACATTTTAAAGGAATCCAATAGTATAATTGTTTGATAATGGCACCCTGCATTTGACTAATATTGGTCTATGGATGTTTTCATCCATTCGTTTGTTGTTTTCGAACAAGAAGATGCTGATACAACCAGCAGCACTAAAATCCATAGTGGCTGGAGGAACTGACAGATATCTATTTATTTATTGATTGATTTCAAAAGAAGAAAGTGTGATTGGACTAGCATAGCAAGCATCCTTCCAAATATCTGTCATAAGGAAAAGGAAAAGGGTACTGTTGGAAAAAATCAATACCAGCGGTCCAAACTGGCCATCCTTCTCATTGTACAAAATTCTATTCTCACTCTTAGAATCCATTTTGGCCTTCTTTCCTTTGTTTTTTGTTTTTAATTTTTATTTTCAGGCCCAGTTCAAGGTCTCATCCATGGCGAGCATGGCTCTGTTTTTTTCGCTGACGACGCCGGTGGGGATTGCACTAGGGATTGGGGTGTCTTCCATCTACAATCGAAACGGCCCAACAGCACTGATGGTGGAAGGAATTTTCAACTCGGCGTCTGCAGGGATTCTTATATACATGGCGCTGGTGGATCTGCTGGCAGCTGATTTCATGAGTCCTAGAATGCAGGGTAATGGGAAGCTCCAACTGTATGCAAATGCTGCTCTGCTTTTGGGTGCGGGTTGCATGTCTTTGATGGCCAAGTGGGCTTGAGCATTCTCCTCCAAGAAAGCCATTTGGGTCTCTTTGTAAATGGATTTTGGCTCTTAGCTTCGTAGACTATCAACTTCTTGCTGCCTATTTCCAAGCTTTTGGGCTGATTTTTTCTTCCTTTGTATGTCAGCTGTAGTTGGGTGCGTGGAAATGATATTCCCCTCCCTTCTCTTTTTGGTTTGCATCTGTGTTGTTCGATGAGCCGATCATTTTAGGATTTTTGCGAAGTATACAATGGCGTTTTAGCACTTGGGTCTTTCCAAAATGAACCTGTATGCTTGTAATTTTCACCTAAAATGGGTAAGGCTCCGTTTTGGCTCCACTAAAAGCGCCAACCACTATTTCTGGGAAGCAAAAGCAGTGGAAGAAAAAGCAACTCCAAATGATGCCTAACAAAATCATTTATCCATGTAATTATTACATGATATTATACAATTTATAAGATGAAAATAACAATTTACAATTTAACCATTTCATGATATTAGTTTTATATATTTATAAATGGAGCTATCTACAGTAATACTATATAATAATAAAAATTTGCATGGCAATATGAATCATCTAAATATAATGGATGAAGTTAAATTTGTATCAATCATTAAAATATTAAAAATGAAGAGGGTTACATGCAACAATAGTTTTATGGAAGCTTTAAACTATATGCCCTATTGATTTTCAACTAAAGGTATATTTAAGAAGTGATAAAAAAATTCATAAAAAATTTTACTACAAAAATTTTTTAAAACGAGAGAAACTGATATGATATTATAAAGATAATAATAAGGAATAAGATAATAAAGTTAAAATAGATCAATTAGATGTATAAGTAGTTGTGTAAAAATGGTTGAAATGTAAGGTATTGTATATGAAGAAGTGAAAAAAAAATTAAAAATAGAGTAATTATAGAGATTAAAGAATTTTAGTTTGAAATATTTTTTTACTTAAATAAACACACCCTAAGTGGACAAAAAAAATTACATTATTTATTTTGCAAAATGACAAAATGCACATGCTAATTTGCATAAAAATCAATGATGATTTTAAACAATTTGATATGAAAAAGAATTATGATTTAAAGAAAGTGGGTTCATTTTAAATACAACCACAAAGTATATTCCTAATTACAGATATGATTAAATATTTATAAAATAGAAAATATAATTATACTGTTTCGCCGTTTCTAAATATATTAACATTGTCAATTTTGTTTATGCGTTTTTTAACATAAATCTAGAGAAGTGTCCTCGTGCTGTGCATTACATATAAAACTCAAAGATTAATTTTATATTCGTGGCATAACTAATTATTATAAGAAATAAATCTTAAAAGTATATAATCCACTAGCCAAATTTTTCCTTAGTACATCAAGGCATGAAAATAATAATTACATGTCCAATATTTCAATACGTCTTGTAATAAATAAGTAAAAATCTCAATCCCTTTTTAAAAATATTCTTATGGGCCAATCTTTAATGCCCCACTTAATTTTGTCCCGCTATAAAAATAATGTGTTAGTCCCCATAAGACTAGCTAGTAGAAAATCATTTAAAAAAGATAATGACACAATTAAAATTTAATTCAATAATATAAATAAATCATTTAATTTTATAACCTCAAAAATATGCCTTAACCACAACAAAATCTAAAACTTTCCATTCCATCCAAAAGCATCAGAAACATTGGATTAGAGTATCTAGTAATAAAAATTGGAATCAATTAACCAATTCATAGCAAAACAAAATGGACCAATTGAAATCTGCGATGTAATGACACGAGCTGGGCTAATCTAAATTCTCAGCCCTTGCAACACCCAAATCCGAGCTCAGTCCCGCCCATCAAAACTGGACAAAGTCAGTTTACAACTTTATCGGCCGCTTTTTTGCAGCCAACACCAAACAGCAGCCTCTTCCTTCAAAACTTCTCACAAAAACAAAAAACAAAAATCCAAAAAAGACTGTTTTGGAAACCCTTTAGGTGGTGTTTTATATACAATAACCTGATATTACACTAAAGCACATTTACACTCTCATACTATCGAAAAATATTTCTTCCTAAACTCTCATTACAGGAAGAAATTTGGGAATTGTAAAATCCCTGCAAAACTTCTCACAAAAACAAAATAACAAAAAAGACTGTTTTGGAAACCCATTTAGGTGGTGTTTTATATACAATAAACTGATATTACACACAATAAAACATTTTAGGTAATTTAAAATTACTAAAATGCCACTGAATTTCAAAAATAAAAAATAAATACCTAAAATACTTCAAAAATGGTAAAAATTGATGTATATGTTAAATACACTTAAATTAACAGTTGTATAAAAAATTTTCAAAAAAATAAAAATTTGGATTATAGCACCCGAGTGCACATCAGAGCCCCCAAAGTATATACCATAAATCATTTTAATAATACCCCATAATTTATGTACAAGTCCACTTGAGTGATGACTAGAGTGGTATGATAGTCCTAACTGCTTCCTCTATTTAGAATTAGAGGCAAAAATCATGATCATTTATGTTATTCTTATAAATATATGATCGTAATTGCAAAGTCAATGTTATACTGAAAATATGTGGTATCTATGTTGATTTTCAAATCAATTGCGATATATGTAAATATAAGTGTAATTTATGGTCACATTTCTATGTATTTTTTAAAGATATTGGGATATATGTAAATATATAAGAGGAATAATTGTGTTAGTCAGGGCTAAGTAAAAACTCCGCTTAGCCCGCCTCAAAAAACTTATTTACAACAATTTTTTTTAATTTTTTTTGATACACTTGTTTATCTAAATGTATTTAACATAAATCAAGTTTTACCCTTTTTAGATATTTGTATATTTTTTATTTTTAAAGATAAGAGTATTTTAAATACATATATGCACATAGATATTTAAAAATCTCAAAAAAATATATAAGCATATCCAAAAATAGTAAAACTTGGTTTATATTAAATACACTTAGATAAATAAGTGTATGAAAAAAACTAAAAAAAAGTTATTGCAAATAGGTTTTTTGAGGTGGACTAAGTGAAATATTTGCATAGTCCGGAGTTGGCAAGATCACTCCTCAATACATAATAAGAAATAATTTTGTTAGTCAAGCCTAAGCAAATGGTTTAATTAGCTCATCTCAAAAAATTTATTAAAAATATATTTTTTGCTTTTTTATATTTTTATTTATCTAAATATATTTAATATATAAATTAAGTTTAAATTGTGATTTGTATGGACCGGTCCACGCCTCCCAGCTGTTGGATGGCGCAGGGAGTTTCTGTTGTTGGATGAAAGGGCAAAATGTCTTGGTCAGAGAGAGAGTTTTATGTAGGGGTGGGAATCGGGGCGGGTCAACCCGTGACCCGCCCCTATTTTATACAGGGGTGGGTCAAGGTTATGTACCCGGCGGGGCGGGGCGGGCTAAGGGATTGAAAACCCGCACAAAATACGGGTCGAGGCGGACCTACCCGATTCTGACCCGCTGATAACTATTGAATAAGTTATATTATAAAGGATAGTATGGTATCATGCTAGCGCAGCTCGGTTGGTAGAATAGGGATGCATTGTCGCGCCAGGTCGCTGGTTCGAATCCAGTAGTATACATTTTTTTCCTTTTATAAACTATGTATTTTTAATAGCACAAAGGGTATACTAAATTACATTTTTAATACCACAAAGGAAAACCAGGATATTTTCTATTTATAAAAAATAAAACAAAATAAAACAGAGATAATGGGATACTAAAATCAAAGCTACATACATCTTTTGCATTTATATTTTATATTTAAAAAAATTCTTTTTTTATTGGTATTATACAATATGAATATAAAGAAAACCAGGATATTTTCTATTTCTAAATAATAAAACAAAGATAATTGTATATTAAATTGCATTTTTAATACCACAAAGGAAAACCGGGATATTTTCTATTTCTAAACAATAAAACAAAGATAATGAGATACTAAATTGCATTATTAGTAGATGGTTGCCTGAAAATATATCAAAGCTACATACATCTTTTGCATTTATATTTTATATTTAAAAAAGTTCTTTTTTTATTGGTATTATACAATATGAAAACTTCTTTATATTGACAATTTTTATAATAAAACAAAGATAATGGGATACTAAATTGCATTATTAGTAGATGGTTGCCTGAAAATACATCAAAGCTACATACATCTTTTGCATTTATATTTTATATTTAAAAAATTCTTTTTTTATTGGTATTATACAACGTAAAAACTTCTTCATATTGGCAATTTTTTTCACGACGTCGCTCCTCCACTACGCAACTGATGAGACTAACTTTGAATAAATTATTAAATATTCGTCCAACCACTTGGACCACTCTTCACGGCGTCACTCCTCCACTACGCAATTGATGAGACTAACTTTGGATAAATAATTAAATATTCATATAACCACTTGGACCACTCTCTTGACAACAAGACACACCACAATCCACAACTTTTACCCCATTTGTATAAATCAATCCCGTTCAAGTTCATTATATAATATATTTTCTAAACCTACCCCGAAGGTATGTTTCATTAATTTATTCTTATATAGGTGAATAAATATTCATGTTTTATTTAAAGATTTATGTTTTACTTTGACTGATTAATAATAGATTGAAATATATAGTAGTTAAATTTAATATAGATATGTTTTTATACTTGATAGGTTCATAAATTCTTAAAAATTTCTTACTTGACCCGTAGTTTTTACTCGACCCGTCGTCCCGAAACCGACCCGTTCTCGACCCGAATTTTGTCCCGAGACTTAGCAAAAAAAAGTAAGGGTCAAACTGACTTTGTCCCGACCCGGAAAAAAATAAGGGTCAAACCAGATTTTTGAAAGGTAGGGTCAGGGTTGGGCACACCCTGACCCGTCCCGACCCGCCCCGATTCCCACCCCTAGTTTTATGCACGGAGGTATTGCGCACAGGCCCCTATCAGGCACAGGTTTTGTGCGTGGGCCCCTCCCTCATCTCACTATCACTCTCTCACCTCTCTCTCTCTTGCTCCCGGTAATCTCCCTCCACTCCTGCAGCACCTCCATTCTCCTCCAGATAATTGCTCCCCCCTCCTCCCTCTCTCTCGATTTCTCTACTTCCCTCCCTCTCCCTCTCCCTCTCCCTCTCCTGATTTCTGACCCTCCCTCCTGCTCGTATCTCTCTCTCCCGATTTCTCTCCCTCCCTCTCCCGGTTTCTCTCTTACCGGCAATCTTTTTCTTGCTTTCATTGGGGAAGAAATTGAGACAGGATTAGGTTGAAACTCAGAAATAAATTATTGTAATTCATCGGATTTTAATTTATTCTCTACTTCATTACTTTGTGGCACAGGGCCATAGTGAGGTAATTCACTGCTTTTTAATCCATTTCGTTATCTGGATTCAAATTGAATTGTTAGTGAATGTGATTAATGTTTGTTTGTCTACAGAGGATGTCTCATTGGAATCCATAAGCAAGATCTTGCCAATCATCCCCATCGGCCCGCTCGTCCCTCACATGCTGCTGGGGGAAGCAGCAGCTCCTAACGACGCTGGTGCCGACATGTGGAAGGCAGAAAACAACTGCATCGGATGGCTGGACAAGCACGTGGCAGCATCGGTCACGTACATGTCATTCGGCAATATCGTTGTTTTGTCCCTGAGGCAGATGGAGAAGATCGCATGGGGGATCAAGAACAGCAGCTGTTCCGGCCTCGTGAGAAAAATATATTATATCATACACTTGGTTAAAGATAAATTTGTTTCCCTGTGGCTTTGAGAATAAATGCTTAATTAATTTTCCAGCAAAATTTTAAAGCATCCAATTCTTTAACCGAGTCCGAAAAGTATATCACAGAAATATTTTGCATTGTGCTCGACATTCTGATTTTACATCTCTAACGAGAAAACCCTTGATTAAAAGAGCTGAATACAATGGTCCATAAAAAAAAATGCTTAATAATAATGAAGTGCGTAGAAGATCCTTCTACGTCTTTACAAGTGCACGAAAAATCGTGTCTAACAAAAATATAAAGATAAATGAGTACACTTCGCCCCGCGCCGTGACTCGGATGTGAGGTATATGACGCCACGCGCCATATCTTAAATATGAAGTACATGACGCCGCGCGCCATGACTTAAATGTGAGGTACATGACGCCACGCGCCATGTCTTAAGTGTGAGTTTACGCTTAGCCCGTCGACCAGCGATGACTCGGTTTTGGGAACTAGTGAGGGGCCCGTCGGCTACACTAGTGACCTTACACAGCAAACTAAGTACGCTCTTAGCTTCTGGATTTACACAGCAGACCAGCGTGTCCCGCCTTCAGCTTCTGTATTTATACAAGAAACCAGTGTCTCCCGCATTCAGCCTCTGGATTGAACAATTGGGTGGTTTTACCAAGAAATGGATTCAACCGGATTTTAAAAGTATGTTTGGGTCATTTTTGACCAATTAAAAAGGTTTGGGCCCAAGCGGGCTTGTTGACAAGAGTTTGGGCCATCTTGGGATTTTTGAAAAGTTTTGAGCCATCTTTGGCTTTTTGGAGGGTTTTGAGCCATCTTGGGCTTTTTGGAGAGTTTTGGGCCATCACGGGTTTTTTTTTTTTGGAGATTTTTGGGCCATCTTGGGCTTTTTGGAGATTTTTGAGCCATCTTGGGCTTTTTTGAGAGTTTTTGGCCATCTTGGGCTTTTTGGAGATTTTTGGGCCATCTTGGGCTTTTTAGAGATTTTTAAGCTATCTTGGGCTTTTTAGAGATTTTTAAGCCATCTTGGGCTTTTTTGAAAAGTTTTGAGCCATCTTTGGCTTTTTGGAGAGTTTTGGGCCATCTTGGGCTTTTTGGAGAATTTTTAGTCATCTTGGTCTTTTTGAAGGATTTTGGCCATCTTGGGCTTTTTTAGAGATTTTTGAGGCTCGGATTGAGCGAAGAGGTCATCATTTTTTTTTTTGATATATATATATGTATATATATAATAGAAAATATACTTAACCTGTGTGTCAATTCAACCCGCCAGTCGGGGAGTTTCCACGTTGGGAAAAGTAGTTTTTGAAAATAATATATATGTATATATATATTTATATATATATAATATACATATATATATTTTTATTTTATTTTTGAAAGAGGGAAAGTATACTTAACCCGTGTGTCAATTCAACCCGCCAGTCGGGGAGTATCTACGTTGGGAAAAGTAGTTTTTGAAAATAATATATATATGTATATATATTTATATATATAATATACACATATATATTTATTTTATTTTTTAAAAGAGGGAAAATATACTTAACCCGTGTGTCAATTCAACCCGCCAGTCGGGGAGTATCCACGTTGGGAAAAGTAGTTTTTTTTTAAAATAATATATATGTATATATATTTATTTTATTTTTTTAAAAGAGGGAAAATATACTTAACCCGTGTGTCAATTCAACCCGCCAGTCGGGGAGTATCCACGTTGGGAAAAGTAGTTTTTGAAAATAATATATATGTATATATATTTATTTTATTTTTTTAAAAGAGGGAAAATATACTTAACCCGTGTGTCAATTCAACCCGCCAGTCGGGGAGTATCCACGTTGGGAAAAGTAGTTTTTTTTTTGAAAATAATATATATATATATATATTTATATATATATAATATATAAAGAAGGAACTCTCTCTCTTTTTTTTTTTTAACTAAAAGAAAAAAAATATATCTGTGGAGAACTCACGCTCTCTTCTCCTTGAGCGCGAGAGAACTCCTTCTCTCGTATTCGCCGTTTTCCTTCGTTGTGTCCAAATGAGAAGCTTCAAGTGGGTATTTATAGGCTTTTGGCCGGCTTGGTGCGAGTTCCGCGGCTACTGTCGTTCCCGCGGAACTACCTCTACGCGGAACTCACATTCCCGCGGAACTTCGTTGCCTTGCGCGGAACCATTTCAGTAAAATCGTTCCCGCGGAACTTCGTTTGCTTGGGTGCCAAGCTGCACTTGCGCGGAACCGCTTTTCCCGCGGAACTGCTTCTACCGGACCCACTTGAAGACGATTCCAAGCAACTGCGTGGGGGTGAACGTTTTCGTTTTACCGAGATACTGTCCCTGAACCAGCGGATAACCATCTGGCCCTTCGACGATCTTGAACAGCATGGATTGGATATCGCGCTGGAGCTCTAGATCGGAGAATTGCCGGCCAATCAGCCGCTTGATTTGGGAAACAACGTTCTTCAGACTCATCACAGAAGACGAGGTCCCGACAGTGCTGATAAACCACTGCTTATCGCCGATGCGGACAATGGCCGGAGTCTCCTGCTTCGACTGCATCGGTATCTTGAGCATTCCGTCGACAGACGTCGCGATAGCAGGGACGGTGCTGGTCCCGGTGGACTCGCCTCGACACCAGCGGTTTCTTGACGGGAACGTGATCCATGCTGCGGTCTCCCACGACGGGCTCCATCTTAAGGCAGACGAGCTGCTGGGCGACCATCTACGAAGTCGACAGTGGCTGCCCGTCGTCTGCGTAGAAATTCGCGACTGAGATGGAGTGGGAGGATTTGTCATAGAAGTTGGTCGCAGCTGCGACAGTGGAGTCGTCTTCTCTTGCGAAGAAAATCATTCCTCCTCCTCCTTCAAGATTCGGTCCATCTGCATGTAATCTTCTTATCAAAGACGAGACCTTTCACAAGCTTCGTATCATCAACAGTACCTCCAAGCTTCTTCACGATCTTGACATCGCGGAGATCAACAAGGCCGGGGCGAGCAGGATCCACGACGGAGAGAACAGCATCGACGGCAAGAGGAGCCAGAAGAGTGGAGTACTGACTCACAACCTTGCTGTTGAGAGAGGTGGCAGCCAACTTTACCAGGGCGTCGTGGTCGGAAAGCTCGACAGGGACGGCCATTGCCGTTAGCACATCGACGGCCTTGATGGAGAGCTTGTGTAGTGCTTCGGAGATGATGGTTGGATTGAAAATGGCGAGGAGTGATGATGGTGGGACGCCCAAGGCAATGCTGGCGCAACCAAAAGGTCATCTGCTGAGATCTAATTCACTGTTTTCTGATGGAGTGCAGCAGCAGCAAATGCTCAGCTTCTCTTCTTCACCGCGGCTTCCGTTCTCTTCGTGTTCTTAGCGACGAGAGCTGTGGAGCGGGCTATTTCCGGCATCTTCATCCGCCAGTAGTAGGTGAGGCAGGCAAGGAGGGCGCCGAACATGAGGATGATCAGAGGCAGAGGGCGTAGGAGGCGTAGAGGAGGAACTGGGCGACCCCAAAGCCGCTGCCCGCGATCTGGCCCTTCCAGAAGCACCGCCGGAGGGGGGGGGCCTCCAAGCTGCCCGCGAAGAGGCCCACGATCTTCGACTCCGAGTTGAAGGCAGCTACGGTGAGCACGTTCGCCACAGCCTCACTAGCAAGCTGCGTCGCCTTCGCATGGGCGGCCTCCAAGCCACCGGAGAGGATGCCGAAGCCCTGCATGGCGAAGACGGCCGCTATGAAGGAGCCACGGGTCTTCTTGTTGGCGTACTCGGACATGATGGTGGCAGAGAGGGGGTAGTCACCGCCGATGCCAAAGCCGAGCCAGATCCTGAAGAAGCAGAGGGTAGCCATGACGGCCTTGGGGTGGTTACCGAAGGAGAGGCCAGAGGCGATGGAGCAGAGGACCATGAGGAGGAGGGTGATGCCGTAGACGCGCTTGCGGCCGAGCTTCTTGCCGAGCCAGCTGAAGAAGAGCTGGCCAGCGAGGGTGCCGCAGAGGGCGACGCCATTGACGGCTGCGGAGATGTTGGGGGGAGATTGCCGGGCTTGGAGGAGCCGGGGATAGTGTAGTAGATGCGGCCGAGGAGCTTGGTGACCAGGGAGATGTAGAAGAGGTCGTAGGCGTCGGTGAAGAAGCCCATGCCGGCGATGACGATGGTCGTGAAGTGGTACCATTGCGTCTTGGCAGTGTCCAGCGTGTTCAGCACTTCCAGCTTCCTGCCCGCCATTGCTGTTCTTAGGTACCTCCTCTGCTTGCTCTCAAATCCCAGCTTGGAGAAGCTCGTCCGGGCTCAGATTCTCATGCAGGCGGCCATGAAACAGCTGCAGAAGGAGTTCTACCAGATACTCGCGGCTGAGCAGCTGGCTCCAGATTCCGCGTCGGCCTGCGGTTCGACGACCACGGCAAGAACGAGCCCGTCAGACGACGAAGACAACGTGGAGTCCGAGGAATCGATCTCAGACGTCGAAGAGGGGTCGACAGCAACCACGTCGGATCTCCAGGCGATTGCGGATTGCATGATCTCATCAAGGAATGCGTCGATGTTTACAAAATCGTCAGAAGGTCGATCGTTGATGAAGGAATCTCTCGTCTCGGGTTCCCTCCTCTGAGTTCTAAGCATCTAGAGAGGATGGGATGGGATGCTTTGGAGCTCAAGATGAAGAACTGAATTAATGCTACGAAGTTCTCCATCAAAACGCTTTTTCTCATCTTTCTCCGCTGAGGCGAAGAATTTCTCGATTTCCTCCTCAGACGGCATCTTGACAGTCGTTTTTTTTTTTTTTTTTTTTTCGGCGGGAATTGCCCGCCCAAGGACTCGCCGTGGATTCCAGCTCGTCGGATTCGGACGGGAGATGACTGTATGGCGGTGATTCTCTCCTCTCTCTGCAACCGAAATCTGTTGCTCGAGCAGCAAGGTGCCCGGAGACGTTCCGGGCTGGGGAGCTGGCTGCTGGTATTTCAGCGTGATTCGAAGGAGACGACGGCCGGAGACGGTGTCAGAAGCCGCGCCCTGTTCCTTTTCTCGGCCCTATCAAGGGCGAGGGCCTCCATGACCGTAATCTCTCCCAGCACCTTGAATGTACTTTCTTATTTTTGCCCCGGTTCCTTCTGCAATATTCCAGCTCTCCATGGATGGATGGATCTCGGTCAATAACAAGATCTGAGAGGAACAACCGCTGTATCTGACTGACTGCGCATGTTCTGCTGCTGTCTTTGCATTGCATGATTAAAGCATCCATTCATGTAGTAGGAAGCGCATTTGGTGCGTCATACTTTTCTCATGCATTGCACGCACTCTAGTTGGAAGACCGTAGAGCCATATAAATCCTGCAGCATCTGCCTGGTTATAAATTTCCCCATTCTCGAATGATGAGATGTCTTGCCTGTACAAACTGTATGGGCTTCTACGTGCCACATCATTGACCGAGCCCTTGTACAGCTTTAGTGTCACAGTTCCTGTCGTGGTCTTTGTAATTTTTTTTTTTTTTTTTTCATAAATGCATCCATCAGAATAAAACTTGACGGAATCATTTATCTACATAGACTAATATTTTAGATGGTCAAATCTATTTTGTTTTGTTTCTCCTCCTTTTTTTTGTTGTAATTAATTAATAATATTTTTTTAATGTGAAAAATCATATGGTTAAAAATATATCTCTTCAGCAGCCGATCGTTTTTATGGGTGGCGAAGCCACCTAAACATGCAGTCAAGGATCGCACAAGCCAACTTCTGCTTAAATTCATCACAGAAACAGGAGTGGGGTTCGAGGGATTACTGCGTCGTGGTGCAACTAGGCCAAGGTGCCGTCTCACCCATCTGTGGGATGCTTCTTAACTCACCGTGGGTGGAGCTCGACATTGGAATCTATGGCTATGGGTATGCTGATGATTTGTTATCCACGATGGAGAGATTAGCCAACAAATGCGAAGCTGGTGACAGATGTGTTTGAGACAAGCATTCGGCTCCAAGCAGGGGAGGATGGGATAGTGGAGCAGGAGGTGGTGGAATCTATGAGCAAGATCCTGCCAATCATCCCCATGATCTGTTGCAGAGTAATGAAGGGGAGAATGAATTAAAATGCAATGAATTACCATAGTTTGTTTGTGAGTTTCAACCCAATCCTTTCTCAATTTCTTCGCAAACTTGTCTTAATTTCTCGCAATCTTGTCTCAATTTCTTCGCCAACAAAAGCAAGAACACGATTGCTGGCAAGAGAGAAATTGAGAGAGGGAGAGGGAGGGAGGGAGAGAAATCCAGAGAGAGAGAGAGGGAAGAGAGAAGAGCAGTTACTTGGAGGAGAATGGCGGAGTTGTCAGGGGGGAGGGAGATCGCAGCAGGAAGGAGGAAGAGTGAGAAGCGGGAGATTGCTGGAGAGGGAGAGAAGGAATGAGAGAAATCGGGAGAGAGAGAGAGAGAGGATAGCAATTATTTGGAGGAGAATGGCGGTGCTGCCAGTGTGGAGGGAGATCGCCGGGAGTAGGAGAGAGAGGGTTGAGTGAAAGAGAGAGAGAGGGTGTGTTAGAGAGAGATGAGGGAGGGCTTGACAGGGGCCTACAAGCAAAACTCGTGTCTGACAAGGGCGTGTGCACAATACCTCCGAGCATTAAACCCTGTCTGACCACGCCGCATTTGGCCCCTTTCATCCAACGGCCAGAAACTCCCTGCGCCATCCAACGGCTGGGAGGTGTGGTCGATAATACCATGTTACCAACCGGTCGCTAAAGATCACAAGTTCTACCATTTTTGATATATATATATTTTTTTTAAAAAAAAATTTATAAAATTTATATATATATTTAAAATAAAATACTTTCATGTTTAAAAACTCATATTTAAAATTCTCGTGTATTTAAATTTTTAAACTTGAGAGTATTTTAAATAAATATATATACATAAATTTTAAAAATCTTTAAAAAATATATACACATATTAAAAAATGGTAAATTTTGATTTATATATTAAATACACTTAGATAAACAAGTATATAAAAAAAAGTATTCTGAAGAGAGTTTTTGAAGTAAGCTAAGCTAGTCATTTACTTAATCCGAACTAATAGGATCACTATGTGTGTTTAAGATAGAGAAGTGATCCTATTGGCTTGGGCTAAACAAATGACTCACTTAGCTTACTTCAAAAAACTCATTTAAAAATACTTTTTTTTTGCTTTTTTATTCACACATTTGTTTATATAAGTGTATTTAACATAAAAACTAAATTTTACCATGTTTGAATATATATATATATTAGATTTTTAAATATCTATATATTTATATGTTTTTAAAATACTCTTATATTTAAAATTTTAAAAAATATATATACATATATTCAAAAATAGTAAAATTTGATTTTTATGTTAAATACATTTATATAAACAAATGTATAAAGAAAAAAGTAAAAAAAATATTGTTAAATAAATTTTTTGTTGTAGGCTAGGTGAGGCATTTGCTAAGTGTTCGTAATCTTACCGCAAGTGCACGGATCGTAGATTGTAGTATATAAATTATCGTTCCACAGGAAATTCGGGACTATAAATTTTGCTTTTAAATGCTTTCGTGTCGGTTATGGAGAGAATATTGCAAATAAAATAGAAAAGTGGGGAGAAAATGCAGTAAATAAAAGGGAAAGAAAATAAATAAAATGGGAAGAAGTGCAAATTAAAAATGAGGAGAGAAAGCGAAAATGCAAATACCTAGGGTCTAAGGTTTCGCATGCGTATTTTGCAACGGGTAGTGGTATAATTATTTAATTTGGATATTGTTTGTTAAAGGAGAACAAACCCTAATTTATCCTTGCACCTTCTCTCGAAACCTACAAGATGTACCCTAATTTTCTTAACCGCTTATTTTCATGGGATTAAGTTACTTAGAATCCATTAAGTTCTGTAGTTTGTTCATGTAATTCCTCAAGGTTATCATGCCTATTTTCATGGTCTTAGATTTCCAGGTTTAATATCTCGATTTTCGTATATTAGATTTCCACGTTTCGGTTCCATCACCTAATATATGGAATCATGCAAAAGTACAGGCCCATGTACAAAGCAAACATAAAAATCACAAGATATTAAATTAACAAAAATATCCATCATAAATAAATTAAAAATCCACACCACATTGCATTGTACGCATGCTACATCCTAAACTCTAGATTTAAGGTTTAGCCAAGCATGTTTAAGTTCAAAATAAAATTAAAATTACAATCCATCTTAAACAAAACAATTAAAATTAAAAAGGGAAAAGATAGAAAAGCTTATTGGATTGAAGCTCCAATGGTGTGTCGATTGCTCCACGCAATTTGCCGGTCTATCTTTTGTCCGTGCTCTCCACCTTGCTTTCACTCTCTTTTTCTCTGAAATTTCTACCTGTGAATTATCTCTGCTTTGGAGCTCTCGGATTTTCTAATTGGAATTTTCTCTCTCCCAATTCTTTGTGTAAATCCGCTCTCTTTTTTTTGCTGCAAATGAACTCCCTTTTATAGCCGAAAACTGCACACAAGTGGGCCCCATTAATTTAACGCACTTTATGCAAATGAGCATGCTGGTTGTTATTGATGCTTGGTGGGGTCCATGGCTTAAATGTGCTACTGAAATGTTGCTGCATTTCACGTGAATGGGGACATAAATGTGTGGGGTCCATGCATTTAATGTTTGATGCATTCTCACATGAATGGTTTGTGAGAGAAAAAAAAATGGTAGCTATGCAATTTAATTGGCAGCGTGATGGACGGCTATTTGCTGAATTTTCTGGACAGCGTGATCATGATGTTTGGACGGCTGATAAATGGATTCCCTGCATAAAAATATTTAAATCATTAATTCATCAAAAAATCATTAGTGGGTTTTAAAAACCATTTAATTTCATGGCAACAGATAAAATAATTTCAAACCAAAAGATTATAAAAATTGTTTACATTGCTTTAAATTAATATTTAATACACAAAAGTTGCAAAACCACATTTTAAACTAAATTTCATATTAATATCAATTAATTAACCACCAAATTGTTATAAAATGTCCACAAAATATGTTACCAAATTCCAATTATCAAATACCCCCACACTTGAACTTTTGCTTGTCCTCAAGTAAATATAAAGGAATTTAAGAGCAGATTGTAAAATTTCAAAACCTTGAGCAAAGATTGCATGTTTGGCCTATGATCTTAATTAATGAGAGTATTAAAGAATTTGAAACATGATACTTATTGAAAATTCTAATCAACAATCACTTCTCACTTGACTAATACTGCACACCTCTGTTACCTAATTTGCTTTCAATCATTAAGAGTTAAAAACTCCCGCAATAAACTCTTAATTATCAGATATCTTTCCTATTTAATAAGTTATGCAACACACAGTCAATAATTCAAGTGGTAGTAGTGTAGAAAATATTAGTCAAATTACTTCATATACATCTCACCAATTTTTTTTTTTTTTTTTTTGCATTTAAATTTCCTCAACCAACTCAATTAACCAATTCATAGGATCATAAGGACTTAGTAGGACAACGGTTAGGTGTGGCACATGAAATGAAATTTGAACCGTCTCTGTATAACTTGAGCCTCATTTTTCAATAAGAAATAATGTTACCCCCACACTTAGTGCTTTTATTTATTTATTTTATTTTATTTTATTTTATTATTATTATTTTTTTAAACCTGTTCTTATCCTTGGTTTTTTTTTTTATCAAGTCCGGCAATAATTTCCCTCACCATATTTCAGGATATCTGAGAAGTCATATTTTGCACTGCCAGGAGATGCTATTCCTTGTTTCATTTTTCAGCTCAGAATTCAATTCCAAAGTTGGTTTAACGAAGTAGGAATTGTAGTTTAAGTTCAGGCTCAAAAGGGGTAAACAACCGTTATACTGTTAAAGATAGGCTCATCATGAAAGAAAATTGCCTTAATCATGTCCATAAATTGGTTCAATGGAGTTTTGGCTTTGGAAACTTCTTCAACCAGAATAAAATTTTTCATGTATATGGAAAAAAAAACTACCTTTTTAAATGAAAATTGTGTGTATTAAAAAAACTTTTAATAAATTAGAGAGGATTACTCTGATTTTGAAAGAAAACAAGATTGGCCCCTAGGATATCAGTTTCATCAAGTGATTTGGGCCAAAAAAATCCAAGTATTTTCAACAAGTACATGTTCAAACAAATTTAACATCTCATTAAGCTTCAACTTTTCCTCAGTCAAAGATGTTGAAATTCTACGTATTGTTTGCTTTTTAAGACATTCGAGAGTTCAAAGTGGGGTTTAATACTACTTTTTATGCAAATTTTTTATTTTTATTTATATTTTTTAATTAACAACAATATAAACATAAGGGTAGTGAAAAAAGTATTTAGAGAAAATTAATATAACGCATTCACCCCCACACTTGAAGTTGACATTGTCCTCAATCTAAATCATGCCATAAAAATAAAAGGGAGCAATTGTAAAAATATGAAATGTTAACTTCCCTGTTTTGGCGAGTTGAGCCGAATTTGCATCCCAAGGTGCTTCTTTCTGAAAATAACCAATAAAGCCCAAAATTAAAAAGTATCAAAATTCTAAAAAGGAACTAAAAGAAATAATTAAAACTAAAACTTCCCTGATAGAAAAAAAAAGAAAAAGTTCGGGTTGCCTCCCGAAAAGCACTTAGTTTAAAGTCATCAGCCTGACTACAGATCTTCAATTGAGTGGCGTGGTATCGCAGAAGGAGTGGATGACTCCTATTGGAATGTGATCCCCTGAGAAATAGGGTTTGAGGCGCTGCCCATTGACTTTAAATGCTCCTGTCTTTTCACTCCAGATTTCAACAGCTCCATGAGGAAACACTTGTAAATCTTTGAATGGTCCCGACCACCTCGACTTCAATTTTCCTGGAAACAATTTAAAACGAGAATTAAAAAGCAACACCATGTCATTAGCTTTGATTACCTTCTGCCGGATGTGTTTGTCATGCCAAAATTTTGTCTTTTCCTTGTACATCTTTGAATTTTCATAAGCGTCAAGTCAATTCTCCTCGAGTTCATCAAGCTGTAGTAGACGCCTTTCTCCTGCAGATTTCAAATCAAAATTCAAAAATTTGATTACCTAGTATGCTTTGTGCTCCAGCTCTACAGGCAAGTGGCATGATTTTCCATAGACTAGTCTGAAAGGTGTTGTTCCAATCGGAGTCTTGAATGCCGTGCGGTATGCCCAAAGAGCATCATCGAGTTGCCTTGACCAATCTCGCCGTGATTGGGATACCGTCTTCTTAAGTATCTGTTTAATCTCGCGGTTTGAGATTTCAGCCTGACCACTTGTTTGTGGATGGTATGGGGTGGCGATTTTATGTGTGACCCCGTATTTCTTGAGCAATTGCTCCATTTGCTTGTTACAAAAATGACTTCCTCCGTCACTTATGATTGCTCATGGTACACCAAATCTGGTAAAAATATTGCGTTTCAAGAATTTGGTGATCACCTGCGAATCATTTGTTGGAGAAGCGATCGCCTCCACCCATTTAGTTACGTAATCAACTGCCAGAAGTATGTACTGGTTGTTGAATGAGGATGGGAAAGGTCCCATGAAATCCATGCCCCAGACATCGAATGGTTCGACCTCGAGAATGCTTGTGAGTGACATCTCGTTTCGCCTTGAAATGTTTCCTGTCCTTTGGCACCTGTCACAGGTTATTGTAAAAGATCGAGCATCTTTGAACAAAGTGGGCCAAAAGAAACCTGATTGTAAGATTTTTGCTGATGTTTTGGTGGGACCCATGTGGCCACCATATGGTGAAGAATGACAGTGGTAAAGGATGCTTTGGATTTCTTCGTTTGGTACACATCGGCGAATCAGACCGTCGCCGCATCTCTTGTAAAGGTATGGGTCCTCCCATATGTAGTATTTCACATCCGCCATAAATCGCTTTTTCTGTTGATAGCTGAAATTGGATGTAATTTCTTTACAAACCAAGTAATTAACAATGTCTCCATACCATGGCATTGATATTTCTTTCAGTGCAAGAAGGGATTCATCAGGAAATTTCTCGTTAATTTGATCATTTTTATTTAGATCCATTTTCCCAGTTGATGGCAGTCTCGACAGATGATCATCAACCACATTTTCTGTGCCCTTTTTGTCTCGAATTTCAAGATCAAATTCTTGTAATAGCAAAATCCAGCGAATCAATCTTGGTTTAGCATCTTTCTTGGCAATTAAATAGCGAATAGCTGCATGGTCTGTGTAGACAATCACTTTTGACCCTACAAGATAAGAACGAAATTTATCAATAGCAAAAACAACAGCCAGTAATTCTTTTTCAGTGGTTGCATAGTTGACTTGAGCATCATCTAAAGTTTTGCTTGCATAATAAATCACTACTGGCTTGTTGTCCTTCCGTTGACCCAAAACAGCTCCAACAACATGGTTACTTGCATCGCACATGATTTCAAATGGTAGGTTCCAGTCATGTGGTTGTATGATTGGGCAGTGGTCAAAGCCTTTTTCAACCTGCAAAATGAATTTAAACAGTCATCAGAAAAATTAAATTTTACATCTTGATTTAGCAGGTTAGTCAGTGGCTTAGCGATTTTAGAAAAATCTTTAATGAAACGCCGATAGAAACCGGCATGTCCCAGGAAACTCCGAATTTCTTTGACCGAATTGGGTGGCGGTAATTTTTCAATGACTTCTATTTTTGCCCGGTCAACCTCAAACCTCTGCTTGAGACTAAATGTCCTAACACAATCCCTTCCTGTACCATAAAATTTTTCCCAATTCAACACCAGATTGATTTCTTCGCATATCTGTAAAACCTTAGATAGGTTAGATAAGCATGATTCAAATGTAGTGCCATAAACAGAAAAATCGTCCATAAACACCTCCATTATGTGTTCAATATAATCAGAAAATATGGCCATCATGCATTGTTGAAAGGTGGCAGGTACATTACAAAGACCGAAAGGCATGCGTCTGTATGCAAATGTGCCGTATGGACAAGTGAAAGTGGTTTTCTCTTGATCCTGTGGGTGAATAGGAATCTGAAAGTAACCAGAGTACCCATCCAAATAGCAGAAGTAAGAGTGATTGGCAAGTCTTTCAAGCATTTGATCAATGAAAGGCAAGGGGAAATGATCCTTTCGGGTGGCAATGTTTAATTTGCGATAATCAATGCACATTCGCCAACCTGTGACTGTCCTTGTGGGTATAAGTTCATTTTTATCATTTTTTACGACAGTCATACCGCCTTTCTTTGGTACAACATGTACAGGGCTTACCCGACTGCTATCAGAAATGGGGTAAATGATTCCAGCATCAAGAAGTTTTAAAATTTCCTTTTTCACTACTTCTTTCATGTTTGGATTCAGACGCCTCTGAGGTTCAATGCTTGTTTTACAATTTTCTTCCATTAAAATTCTGTGCATGCATAGAGAAGGACTGATACCAGGTAGATCATTGATGCAGTAACCAATTGCCTTCCTATGTCTTCTTAACACATTTAACAGTTCATCAGCTTGGGATTCGGAAAGATTTGCGTTGATTATGACTGGATAAGTATCGTTTGGGCCAAGAAATGCATACCTGAGATTTTTAGGAAGAGGTTTAAGTTCTATCTTTGGTGCTTCTTCCTTTTTTGTTGATGGAGAAAAATTGAAGTCTACATCCAACTTTTCATGAGGTGAATTGGCAGCCGATGAGATGAAAGGGGCTCCATCCAAGAGAGCTGCACAAGCAGATAGTTCAAGGTTATTATTTTCAACAGTTGCACCCTGAATGATACATACCTCTATCAAGTCATCCTTTTCTTCGATCGGCAAAGGGTTGATGACGTCGACTCGCAGGCAAGAGTTATCGGTTGACAGTTGCTTTGTTGCCTAAGAAAGATTAAATTCGATTTGTTCATCTACAACTGTTAGTGAGAGTCAGCCATTCTTGACGTCTATGATTGCTCCAGCGGTGGCTAAGAAAGGTCGCCCGAGAATGATCGGGATTTGGCGATCCTCCTTCATGTCGAGTAGCACAAAGTCGACTGGAATGAATAGTTTGCCAACTTTCAAAGGTACGTCTTCAAGGATGCCGACTGGAAATTTAATTGATCGGTCGGCCAGTTGGAGAGACATAAATGTTGGTTTTGGATCACCCATATTCAGCTTTTTACATATTGAAAGTGGGATTAGACTTACACTTGCTCCGAGATCACATAATGCTTTGCTAATTTGGACATTCCCAAGAGCACATGGAATGGAGAAGCTTCCAGGGTCTTTTAGCTTTTCAGGTAACTTGTTTTGCAAAATGGTGCTGCACTCCTCAGTAAGCGAAATGGTTCCGTACTCCTCGAGTTTTCTTTTGTTGGATAGCATATTCTTGAGAAATTTTGCATAAGCTGGTATCTGAGAAAGCATGTCTATGAAGGGCACATTTATAGACAGGTTTTTAAGAGTTGAGACAAACTTCTCGAACTGCTTTTGGAGTTTAGCCTGTCTTTGCCTTTGTGGAAAGGGGAGAGGAGGCTGGTAAGGAGGTAGTGGTACATATGACTTTTCCACCACTGGTTCTGGTTGTGGCTCCTCTCCTTGCTTCTTTTTCTGCTCGGCATCTTTTTTTGTGACCCTATGAGGTGGGTCAAGCTGCTTTCCACTCCGCAAGGTAACTGCCTGCACCTGCTCCCTAGGATTTATTTCAGGTTGGCTAGGGAGTTTACCTTGGTTTCTTTGGGATGAGACTGTGGCATTTTGAGCAATTTAATTTTCAAGCAACTTGATATGGGTTTGCATTTGGTCCATTCTTTCATCATTTTTCTTGAACATTAAGACGATATTTTCGAGCATGGACTCAGTGGGTTGTGCTTGAGGTGGTGCAGGTAAGGATTGTTAGGTTTGAAATGGAGGAGGGTTCAGTGGTTTTCTAAGGCAACCAGGTGGCTTATTATTTTGAGCAAAATTTTGAGTGTTTGACTGGTTTGCCCAAGAAAAATTAGGGTGGTTCCTCCATCCAGAGTTGTAAGTATTAGAATAGGGGTTACCATATGCGCGAGTATCATATTGGTTGTTGATTGCATTAGCTTGCTCGCTTGTGGTGTCTTTAATGGCAAAACTACACTCAGTTGTGTAGTGTGAGGCTCCACAGATTTCACATGAGATGTGTCCAGAAGAAGATGCATTCTAATCCTTGAATTCCTGCTTCTTTCGCTACAAAATTTTATCAAGTTTATCATGTATAGCATGCATGGATTCAATATCATATACATTTCCTCGCCGAGAGGTTCCTCTGATATCGCCGTACTGAGAATCATAAAGAGCTAAGTCATCGAGGAGTTTGAGAGGCTCCTCGTCAGTGAGTCGCATGAATCGCCCTCCAGCGGCTGAGTTAACGGCGCTTCGGCTAGGTCGATCGAGTTCATTGAAAATTTTTTCAATAATGTCTCCTTGCGAGATACCATGATGAGGGCACTTGCGTTGCAGATCTTTCATTATCTCTCATGCATCATATAAGGTTTCTCCATCTTTTTGGACGAACTGATTGATTTCGTCTCTGATTTTCCTTGTTTTATTTGGTGGAAAGAATTTTTCAAGGAATGCAGTAGAGAGTTCATCCCATGTATTGAATGTGTCGGGCGGCATGGAATAAAACCATTCGCTTGCCTTGTCTCAAAGAGAAAATGGGAAAAGCTGTAGACGAATTACCTCGCGTGGAATATTTTGCACCCTGATTGTGTTGCATAATTGCAGGAATTTTGTGATGTGTACAGTTGAATTTTCAGAGGGAAGTCCTGCAAATCGGTCTTGTTGAACCATCCGGATGAGACCGGGATTTAGTTCAAAATTTCTTCCATCAATTTCTGGTTCAACAATGCATGATCGAAATCCACGAGGATTTGGGCGGTTCCGATCACTAAGAGTCAACTTTCTGGGAGGAGCATTGTTCTCGGCCTGGCCTTCCTCCTGCTCTTGATGTGGCGGGTTTGGATCATTGCGTTCCTCCATAATGTCTTGAGAAGATTGCTGCTGCTTATAATCACGAATTCTTCTCCTAAAAGAACGTTCAATCTCAGGGTTAGCAACAAAGAGTTTTTCAGCTAGTTGTTTTGCAGAGTTTCTCGTATGTGGGTGCATACAAAGATTAACCAGCTAATTTAGAACAATAATAAAAAAACAAATAAGAACTAGAGATGGGAAAGAAAGAAAGAGAATAAAATAAAATAAAATAAAATAAAATAATAATAATAATTTAAAAAATATATATAAAAATAGACGAAGACAAGATAGAAAAAGAATTGAAAAAAAAGAGAAGGAGAAAAAAAAACTAAAAAATTAAAAATAAAGAAAGTATCTAAAAATAAAATTTAAAGTAACGCCGAACTCCCCGGCAACGGCGCCAAAATACTTGTTCGCAATCTTACCGCAAGTGCACGAGTCTTAGATTATAGTATATAAATTATCGTTCCACAGGGAATTCGGGACTATAAATTTTGCTTTTAAATGCTTTCGTGTCGGTTATGGAGAGAATATTGCAAATAAAATAGAAAAGTGAGGAGAAAATGCAGTAAATAAAAGGGAAAGAAAATAAATAAAATGGGAAGAAGTGCAAATTAAAAATGAGGAGAGAAAGCGAAAATGCAAATACCTAGGGTCTAAGGTTTCGCATGCGTATTTTGCAACGGGTAGTGGTATAATTATTTAATTTGGATATTGTTTGTTAAAGGAGAACAAACCCTAATTTATCCTTGCACCTTCTCTCGAAACCTACAAGATGTACCCTAATTTTCTTAACCGCTTATTTTCATGGGATTAAGTTACTTAGAATCCATTAAGTTCTGTAGTTTGTTCATGTAATTCCTCAAGGTTATCATGCCTATTTTCATGGTCTTAGATTTCCAGGTTTAATATCTCGATTTTCGTATATTAGATTTCCACGTTTCGGTTCCATCACCTAATATATGGAATCATGCAAAAGTACAGGCCCATGTACAAAGCAAACATAAAAATCACAAGATATTAAATTAACAAAAATATCCATCATAAATAAATTAAAAATCCACACCACATTGCATTGTACGCATGCTACATCCTAAACTCTAGATTTAAGGTTTAGCCAAGCATGTTTAAGTTCAAAATAAAATTAAAATTACAATCCATCTTAAACAAAACAATTAAAATTAAAAAGGGAAAAGATAGAAAAGCTTATTGGATTGAAGCTCCAATGGTGTGTCGATTGCTCCACGCAATTTGCCGGTCTATCTTTTGTCCGTGCTCTCCACCTTGCTTTCACTCTCTTTTTCTCTGAAATTTCTACCTGTGAATTATCTCTGCTTTGGAGCTCTCGGATTTTCTAATTGGAATTTTCTCTCTCCCAATTCTTTGTGTAAATCCGCTCTCTTTTTTTTGCTGCAAATGAACTCCCTTTTATAGCCGAAAACTGCACACAAGTGGGCCCCATTAATTTAACGCACTTCATGCAAATGAGCATGCTGGTTGTTATTGATGCTTGGTGGGGTCCATGGCTTAAATGTGCTACTGAAATGTTGCTGCATTTCACGTGAATGGGGACATAAATGTGTGGGGTCCATGCATTTAATGTTTGATGCATTCTCACATGAATGGTTTGTGAGAGAAAAAAAAATGGTAGCTATGCAATTTAATTGGCAGTGTGATGGACGGCTATTTGCCGAATTTTCTGGACAGCGTGATCATGATGTTTGGACGGCTGATAAATGGATTCCCTGCATAAAAATATTTAAATCATTAATTCATCAAAAAATCATTAGTGGGTTTTAAAAACCATTTAATTTCATGGCAACAGATAAAATAATTTCAAGCCAAAAGATTATAAAAATTGTTTACATTGCTTGAAATTAATATTTAATACACAAAAGTTGCAAAACCACATTTTAAACCAAATTTCATATTAATATCAATTAATTAACCACCAAATTGTTATAAAATGTCCACAAAATATGTTACCAAATTCCAATTATCACTAAGCCAAGGTCAACGACATGATCAATCTTCTTTAAAACATGGGTTTTTCCCAAATATACCCATTGCATTTGACCATAATTCCAAATATACCCACTGCGTTTAAAAAATCTCATATACACTCATTACATTTGCATAAAATTTCAGCTATGCCCATTCTATGACAGATGTGAGAAAACGACGATAGAAAATGTGTAAAATTACTAAAATGCCTATGACCAGAAGCTAAACCGAGAGGGACATTCTACTCAGAAATCATCATCTTCCACAACTCTGCCTCGTTCGACATAGCTGCCCCAAACCTAAACCTCACAACCACCGACGCCACCACTGCTAAATCCTCTTCCGGTCATCTCACTCACATGGATATATTTATAATTTTTGGAGAAATTGCTCAATGGGTCTTATTCTTTCAGCATGGCTAGCAAAGCAAGAAGGAGAGGAAGACACTTGGAATGAGAAGATCTCAAAATGGTTGGAGAATTTTTCAATCGGTTCTTTAGATCTCTCTCTTTCTCCCTCCCTCCAAAATCATTTGTCAGCATATGGCCAAGAATTTTCAATCTCTCTCTCAACAGGGAATTTCCTGTCGTTCTTATAGAGCATGGGGTAGGAAATGGAATCAAGCAATGTAGAAATTGGCATTGGCAATAACGCCAGCACCATGACACCGTCCGAGCCATACTTCTGCTATCTCCCCTGCTTCTTCCTCTCCCCCATCGGCAAGCTCACCGGCGTTAACATTGTCATTGCCGTTGTCGACAGCCCAAGGCTAAGAGTCCTCCCGCTTCACAGATGTATGAAAGCTTCCAAATGCTTCCCTCGGCATTCCAGGACCTGTCCCTTCTCCCGCTTCCATTCATAGACTTTCCTAAATCCCCTGTAAATCAACCCACCCAACTAAACAAAAATCTTTTAAATCCTCAGCTTTTCAAAGCTCCTGCAAAAGCAATTGCTGCAACTTTCATGTTCTTCTCAAGATTTCCACCTTCCCTTTTTTGCATGATTGGATGCAAGCCTTCTCCACCTGTCAAGGCATTGTCTTCTTCCGATTTTTCTTGCCACTGTTGTCTGTAAAACTCAGTTCCCTCACACTCCCTTAAGATCGCTGTAGCTGACAGATTGGTGGCGATAGCAGCGCTCGCTGTTCTTCTTGGGAAGGCTAGGCTAGAGGCGAGAGAGAGCAAAATGGGAAAAAATGCAAAAAAAAAAATGGATGCGTTGGTGGGATCGGCGACAACAACCATGGCTTAAGGGGATGATGGAGCACCGTACATTATTACTCAAGCATTTTGAAGGTGCATCTCTATTTATATACTAGGGGTATTTTAGGCATTTAAAAAATTAAACTTGGGATGTATCAGACGTTCCGTAAGTTAACTAACGGACATTGACAAAGTGGGTATATCCGGTATTTTATGCAAACGTAATGAGTATATCTAAAATTTTCAAAATGTAGTAGGTGTATTCGGAAGTATAGTTAAACATATTGGGTATATTTGGAAAAAACCTTTAAAACATTGGTGTCAAATCCTTAGAACCGTCCGCTTTAACCTCAGACCCTTAAACCCTTGTACCATTGGCAATGCCGAAAACCACTCTTCATTCTTTCTTCTCGTTCCCTCTCTCAATTCCATTGAAGAAAAAGGAGGAACAACCCGGAATGCGATGCGAGCTTGGAGAGCTGTAAAGCCCCTCGTCTCCTCTTCTCTCCAATCCTCCTCTTCAAGAACGCGTCTCAGTCCCACGCTTTCTCTCCTCCACTTCTTCTCAGCACAGCCCCACCAATCCATTCCGCCCCCCAGCAGTACCCCTGCCGAAGAATATGAAGATTCTGAATCTGTCTTCGACAGCTCTGATTTCTCTTTCCCTGTTACCCTTGAAACTGCCAAGCCCGAACCCACATGGAATGAAGCGTACCGGGCGAAGGTCGATCGAACTTTGTTTGGGGTCGATACCACCCAACAGCAGCGGCAGCAGGTAGAGAAAGAGAGTGAGAAGAAAAAGAAAAAGAAGGAAAGGTGGAAGGAGAAGAAGTCTCCTCTCCCTCCGGAAGAAGACGTTGAAGACGAGAAGTGGCGAGCAAACAGGCTGGCGAAAGTGCTTCTGCAGGCAGCGCTGGAGAAGCCAGACGATGTCGAGGAAGAGGAAAGTGGCATGCTTGTAGAGGAGGAAGATCAACGTTCGCTGTCGGTGGGCATCATTGGTGCCCCAAATGCTGGCAAGTCATGTCTAACAAATTTCATGGTATGTTGTTACAACTCAATGAGGAATTCAGTTTTTTTATTCTCTATTATGGTCTGCTGTTTGGTTGCAAAAACCCTTTTTTGAATGGTAATTTGCATTTAGCATGGCCTAAGCCCTTTTGTGTCTTATTACTGTTTCGGGCGCCCTGCAGGTCGGGACGAAAGTTGCTGCTGTTTCTAGAAAGACAAATACAACAATCCATGAAGTCCTTGGAGTGATGACCAAAGGAAACACACAAATTGTATGTTCTTATTTTGATTTATTGTCTGCCTCTATGACCAAAGTAAACACGCAAATTGTATGCTCTTTATTTTGAGTCATTGTCTTCCTCTATGACCATGATTGAGAAGTCATGACTAGTTCTTATGTGATGAATAAGTTATTATTTGTAAAGACTAAAAGCGAATGGATGGATATCATGGCCAATTATATCAAAATGCCATCATATGTATTGGAAATTAGACTTGTTGAAATTTCTTTTGATTGACTATGTATCTGCATGAGAGGAATTCATTAAAATTATGGACTAGAAGCGCCAATTGAAAGAAGGATCTACCGTATCTATAACTAAACACTAATCTTTAGAGTGATGCTTTGTTAATGTTTCATGGATTTCCAGGCTTGTTGGCACAATGCATCTTTTCCAATATTTTAGTATTATGGAATATAATATTTGGAATGATGATTTCTTAATGTTTCATCGATTTTCAGGTTGTTTGGCTTAATGAATTTTTTCTAATATTTTAGCTTTATGTAATGAAGGCCTTTTTCTTGCTTTTCGAAATATTTATCAATATTTTCTCAAGGTGCAAAGCGTAATTTTCTCCATATCACCCACACCCCAATTGAATGATTTTCCATTATATGGTCATCGCATACATCCTCTTGTGCCGTTCCATTTTTTCCTTTGAACATTTTCATATTATACTGTAGAATGTGTAATCTTTTCCGGTATGCAAAAAATATAGGGATCTTGCATAACCATCACATACTGATTGCTTCTGTACTTTTTCCATTTCTTTTCCCCTATTTCTGGCATTCTAAATCTCCTACTTATGAGGATGATCCACTGATTGGTTGTGCAGTGTTTTTTTGACACACCAGGGCTCATGTTAAAGCGGGGACAACCTTATAGAGCCGATGTTAAAGTGCGGAATGAGAGTGCATGGAGTTCAGTCAACCTTTATGATGTGCTGATAGTAATTTTTGATGCCCATAGGCATCTCGACCAGTATGAATCACAACCTAATCTCTTTCTTCTATGTATTGCTTTTTACGTTCTTATGATAGCATTTTCCTCAAGAGTTCTTTTTGAGATTTTATTGCTGATTAAGGAGAACGTGATCAGTTTTTTGTTTGGATTGAAATCAAGGAGCTAAGAATGACATTACCGCATTTCTTCCACTAGTCTTTTTAGACATCCATTTGTTATTTCTGGGCCCATTGATAAATGGTGTGTGAAATCCAAAGCTAACGTGCGGAAGGTCAGATAGTTGGAATTTCATTGAGAAGAAGTTGGAATTTGGAAATGAGGTTTAGAAAAAGATTCAGCTTCTATTGCGGGAACCTGATTCATTTATCTATGATTTATGGTATGATGTAAATCCTAAACTGTAGAAGCTGTATATAGAATCCATAACCATCCTTTTTTTGCTCTGAGAAAGCTGAAATTGTTTGGATAAAATCTGGCATATTGATGATTGAGGACCATTATTTCCAAAAATACAGAAAGATAGTAGCAACAGAATTAAAGAAATAGGAGCAAAAGATATTAAGAATTAGTGGGCATGGGATTCCCCTTTCAAGAAATTTAACGGACAATATTTTGGGTTGCACATCCTTTCTCTTAGGATTCAAGGAGAAGCATTCTTCATGGATAGGAATGATGTTCCCTGGTACAGATTCTTTATTAATAGTCCTAGAAGATGCTGGATATCCTTTAGAACAATTTTGTACTTTCACTGGCTGAATTCACTGAATTCTGAAAATTTCAGGTGGCCAAAAAGAAGAAATAATTAGGAAAGAAAATGATATGGCGATTGGATCTGTATCCAACTTATACTCTCTCCCTACCTAGGTTACAACTTCTGCAATGCAGATTGATGTTTAATTCCAAGCAAAAGCTGAATTTGCTATGAGTGGTATATTTAAGTTGCCTAAGAAAAGACCCCTGTTACCATCATTTATCATTACCGTGGCCGTTGTTTGTTCAAAAGTAACTCGTAACATATGAAGTTCGCTCCAGTTGAAGTACAGTGGGCACCTAAACCCATGATTGACATAACCATCTCATTTTAATTGTTGCTTTGCTTCATTCATCCTCGGGTGGACTGAATGAAGAAACTGGGAGAGTCCTATACCGTCAAATAGTCTTGAGAGTATGTTTTGTTGTAATCCTGGCAAGCATCCCTTTCTGACTTTTACATAAATTCATTCAGGCATGACTCAAGGGTGACAAGGTTGATTAAGCATTTGGGGGCAGATGAACAACCAAAACAAAAGCGAATTTTGTGCATGAATAAGGTTGATCTGGTTGAAGTGAAGAAAGATCTACTGAAAGTTGCTGAAGAATTCGGTGATCTCCCAGGATATGAAAGGTTGTTCATTGTGAATGGAATTGTGGTATTTCTTTACTGTTGTTCAGAAGGTTGTCTTGATTCTGTTCTATATCTTCTTACAGATATTTCATGATCTCGGGACTGAAAGGTTCAGGCGTGAAAGACCTCATTGAATATTTGATGGAACAGGCATGCTAATTTATGATTATGTGCTGTTGGTTTTCTTATTATTGTTTCAAATGGCGTTTTTTTTATAAGGTTTAATTAACCATTATCTTACTAACTTATTTTTAAGTGGCTGGTAGGCCCTGGCCATGGGTGGCTATGGTGGGGCTTTTGATGATGAGAACGGTCTTTATTCTGTAATTATAAAGTGCAATATTTCCTCTGCCATTATTTATTTTTGATGTCATTTTGTTTCTTTGTTGAAATCGTGCACTAGTACATGGATTTTCCGATAAATTCTGGCAACTTCCCATTGAATCGAGTATTAGTTGCCAAACTAGTTTCATATAGCAATGCACTGGTCTCACAAATTTTATTAAAATTAGACCAGACTGGCTGGGTTCAATAGATCCAACTGGGGGCCAGTCATATTCTAGTCGACTGATTGAACTGGTACGACTAGAAAAACTGGGAACTGATTTGATCCCTTGTCTGGTTTTAATTACACTGGTCAACTGTTGGTCCCCAGTCTTCTTGAAAGAATAGGCCAGCAGGTATTCTCTTGAAGTGTTTCCTTTACTGGTAAAGTTTGTAATCAAGGCACACCTTGCATCATGCTGATATATTTCTGCTATGGTCGCTATGTATCACTGGAAATGCCTCATAAAGTAGGGATCCTTATTCAGTATGTTTGTACAATGCTGTTCCAAGAAGACTTTACTAGAACTTCCTGTGTGGGGCTAAGAAACAGGGCATCAGAGGCAGTGTGTCTTCAAAAGGAATATGATCAATGATGTTAACGTGTCTCAGTAGTCAAATGCAAAATATTAGTGAATTGCAAAAACTTCACCATTAAATGTTTATTTTATTTGCTTCTTTTTTTTTTTTGTTAATTTCTCTCTTTGTTATTCTGCACTACTAAATAACTCCAAAATGGACAGTAATATGTTTGCAGTTAATAACTTTCATCAGTTTATCTTTATACTTCATTCTCCTTGCTGTTCAATTTACTTTCTCTTTTATGCCAAACAATTTTTTTTTTAATGCTTAGGCAGTTAAGAGACCTTGGGATGAAGATCCAGCCATCCTGAATGAAGACATTATGAAAAATATATCATTAGAAGTTGTTCGAGAAAAGATGTTGGACCATATTCATCAGGTATTAAGCAACATACTTGTTTGGAATGGTACCTATCTAATAAGTTTCAAAGGAAAAGGATAATAAAACCAAAAAACAGATGGTGGATGTGCAACAATTTCAAACAGGTCTTTGCATGCTTTCTTTTATGGCAAGTGAGAAATCGCTGTTCTTGTTTCAGGAAATACCCTATACCATTGAGCATCGCTTGATGGACTGGAAGGAATTGAGAGATGGATCTCTGAGAGTGGAACAACATTTTATCACGTCAAAACTGAGCCAGCGAAAGATTCTTGTGGGGAAAAATGGCTCTAAAATAGGGTAAGGCGCTATCCAGTGGTTTTTTTTTTTTTTTTTGGCTACCGTTCTTTTCTGCACAAAGCATTTGACTTCACTGGAAAATGGTTCTAAAAATAGGCAGAGAATATTTATTGGTTCTCTTCTTTTATTGTTATTTCTGCATCAACCATCTGATGTGGACTAGGGGGTGGAAGGGAAATTTTTTTCAGTTGAAAAATGGGAGGAAGACACTATTTTCTGGCTTCCAAGTTTTCAGGGCTTGTTTGGATACTCAAGATTTGGAATATTTTGAATTTTCTTCCCTCCCAATATATAACAGCTCTACTTTCCATCTTCCAAATCATCCAATGCATTAATACCATGTTTTTACTTGTTAGTACCTATAGTTTTCATATCCCGCATATGATGGGACATATTCCTAACACAACCCCCATTTCCAATCTCAAATTCCATTCCAATCCAACCAAACAGCCTAAAGATCAGTGCACTGATGGATTTTAGCAAGGGTCGGAGAGAAACAGTAACTTTCAGCTTTGGAATTCCTGGCACAGTTTTTAGTGGTTTATTGGGTTTGACCCACCTACTGAAGGATTCGATGAGAATTAAAAAAAATTCTTGTGTTTGCGAGTCTTGATACTTCATCTGTATGTAATATCATGATTTAAAGTTCCATCATTTAAAACAGTTTCACTGTGGTTTGTTGTAAACAGAGTTTTTTCACGCAATTGACAAGTTTGGAAAAGCGAAACCATTTCTTTTGTTTGCATAGCTTAGGTCTCTGCACAGCAGATTTGTGTGCATTTGTTTAGGTTCAGACTTTTAAAAAAATAATAATAATAATAATAATAATAATAATTTGCAGGAGTTCTAATTCTAAGTATGACCAGAAAATTTACCCCTATTATTAGATATGACCATAAACTTATAGGAATGACAAATAGAATCACACGTTTTTACTATATTTCCAAATATGGCAACACTGTCAATTTTTTGCCCATATGTTTTTACCAAAAACCCTTGTCCAAAACCTAAATCTCTCTCCCCTTCTCATATAAAGATTGATTTTTATTGCATGTTAATTAGCTTTGCTTGTTGATAACCATATACACCAATGACTTGTTTTTCTATCTAGGTTTAGGTTTAGCCAACGATAATTTTTGTAGAAGTACATCAACAAAACTAATGATGTTGTTGTATTTGGGAATATCATGAAAATGTGTCGTCATAATCGTTATTTTCTTTTCTGAAAGTGTGGTTAATATGTGGAAATAGGGGTAAAATTTGTATCTATTTTTGAATTAACAAAGAATTAAAGATACATTTTGTAATAGCCCAGAACCGAATCCCATATCGAAAAGGGGAGAAAGTTCCTGGTAGTTTATAAGTGGGTCTCAAGTTCAATATGGTGTGACGCGTTTTAAAGCCGTGCGGCTAAGCTGTCAGGCCAGAGCGGACAATATCACACTGTGAGGCCCATAGCCCGCAGGCCCAATGGACGTTTTCTGGATTTGTGTGCTCTGTGCGTCAGACCCAATGGTTGCTTTTCTGGGTCTGTGCGTGACAGTGGTATTAGAGCGGCTCCCCCTCCAGTAGATGTGGTTCGGAGAGTTGAACCAGTGAAAGTCAGGGCTGCAGGAAGAAGCCCAGAGTTGGGTTGTGGTTCGGGGACGAACCAGGCAGAAGCTGGTGGGCTTGTAATAGCCCAGAACCGAATCCCACATCGAAAAGGGGAGAAAGTTTCTGGTAGTTTATAAGTGGGTCTCAAGTTCAATATGGTGTGACGCGTTTTAAAGTCGTGCGGTTAAGCTGCCAGGCCAGAGCGGACAATATCACACTGTGAGGCGCATAGCCCGCAGGCCCAATGGACGTTTTCTGGGTTTGTATGCTCTGTGCGTCAGACCCAATGGTTGCTTTTCTGGGTCTGTGCGTGACACATTTCTTCAAAAGAAAGAATCAAAGATACATTTCTTCAGAGGCTTCATAAGTTGATTGGGTGTGGTGGACTAGATGGAAATGTGGATGGTCTTAGTAAAATGTGGGGCAATGTCAACCACAATCAGAATATAAAGTAGATAAGAGGGTAGATATAGATTTCTATATGTCATGAGGAAATCGAGGAACCTTGTTACGAACCTATGCTAGATGGGATATGTATTAAATCGCCCACATTGATGAGATCAGTGGTGTCGGCTCATTTTGAACCCACCTTGATTATTAAATCAAAATCCAATCTGCCCATTGCATTTACAATTTTTTTTATTATTTTTTTTATTTTTGAGGGAGTGCATTTGAAATTATTTGTTGGACTAGGAAACCAAGTTTCGTTAAATCAAAATATTGGCAAAGGCCTCATTTGATGAAAGTGTAAAATCAATTTAATAACACTGTTTATTTATATATCTACTTCAAAACTGTTAATTCAACATCTAAATCGTCTAAAACACTATTTCCATATAGATAAATGAATGCTAGGCCTCATTTGATAAAAGTGTGAAATCAATGTAATAACATGATTTATTTATATATCTACTTCAAAACTATCAATTCAACATCTATATCGTGTAAAACATTATCCCCATGTAGATAAATGAATGCTACTAATTATATAACTTTCTAGTACCCATGAATGGATCTCATGTGATTTTCTTATTTACATATGATTATAAAAAAAATTTAAGCAGGTAAAATGATTTTCGGTGGGTTAATATAGAAAATGATGTTAAAAAAAGGGAACAGATTAGATTTTGATTTAAACATTAAAGTGAGCCTAAAGTGGTTGAGACTATTGAACCTTCAATAGAGTTAACACCGTAGAATTATTTCCCAATGTAATATTTTGCTATCTATTTATTAATTTGCATGGGTTTTCCCCACTTCTGCCTCTTGCCAAATGCAGTCTTGGTGATTTTAGTTCGATAAACCATCTAATTTTGGAGCCAATTTGTTAATGCAGGAGAATTGGCTTAGAAGCCAATCAGGAGTTAAGGTCCATTTTCAAGAGGGATGTACATCTTATTCTCCAAGTCAGAGTTGCCTGAATCAACATGTTATAATAAACACTGGTAAGTGCCATTCTGCAACCCTGCTCCTGTTGTAAATACTGCTCTTGGTTTATTGGTTTCTACTTTTGTTGAGTTAATTGAAAAATCGACACTATTCATCAGGCGCTTGCATTAGAGATGCATGCTATCCTCTGTGCCACTGAAGCTTGTGGTCATCTGGAGCTTATGCAATGACAAAAACTGAAAGGGTATTTGGTTGCCTAGCTGGCCCAGTTGCAACTTTGAGTCTATTAGCTTATATTATCGGTAACAACTGACAAGACTCCACTAGGGGCAGCTTTTGGATGTAGAACTTCACTGTTGCCGGTTCTCGAGGCTAGCATCGTGTGTGTATTAGTGAAAGTCACGGTTAAAAATGGATGACTTAGGGAAACCTGAATGACTACTCAATTTTGGGTGGGGGAACCTGGCTTGGTACATGAGGTCTGGACCTTTAGGACAATTACTTTATATATAATCAAACATTTGCTGTTTTAAGTGACATAGGTCTTATTTGCTTGCAGCAAGTAAATCTCCAGATGAAGAATTCAAGTGACAATACCTTGTTGTTTGAAATCAGAGTCTGGAATCGTTTTTCTACTGCTAGCAGTGTCTTTGGGCTCCCTGCACGACACCCTCGAGGGGAGGCGAAGGAGCTCCTCCCGAGTCTCATCGGTGCTCGATCTGCACATTTGCAAGATTGCCTTTGTACTAATATTGTGTCTTTATTTATTTCTTTTTGGGAAAATGTGTAAGTATAATCTTCTATTTATAAGGATTTTTTGGACCTTCGATCTCTCGGTGTCTATTATTGCTACTTATGTTGGCCTTTCTCATTACGTGTATTAGAAATGTAATGGTTATATCTAAAATGTGCGATTCACTTCTCAACTTCTGCCTTTTACCTGTATTTAATTATACATTAACTTTTTGAAAAAAAAAAATTTGGAAAAAGAGTATCACTGTTCTATCAAAATGTTATTAATGGTTATTTTTAAAGGAGAAGCGTTCGACTGCAAATCCTTTCTAATATTATCTAATTGATGAATTTGATTACTACTGAGAATTTTTTTTTTTTTTTTTTTATACATATTTTGATAAAGCATTGGTGAAACTATTATTATGGGGGAAGGGCATAAAATGCCCTGTAAGAAGTATGATCTAGGAATACCTTGTACTGGCTCTTTTTTTTTTTTTTTTGAGAAAACCTTTTAATGGCTTTGATCGCATTAAGAGGGTCCCTTTTGGTCGTCCCAATTCAACCTTTTTCTTAATTAGCATTTCGTCAACAAATGTCTCTTGTTGGATTGTCTAAAGACTCAGAGAGCAACATGCATTTCTCTACCTTTTCCATTCCAGTTTTGCAAAAATTACCTCATAACTCTTAAATTTTAAAAGCAATCCCCTTATCAATTTCGTCACCCAAACGCCCTCGCTATCGCCTTTGAGATTGATTTTGTCGCTTACTTGACATGATTAAGGCCTAATTCAACTTCCGTCAAAAACCTAATGGTGGTTAATGATAAAATTGTTTAGTAAAAAAAATGTACAAGTGAGGGATGCTTTCATAAAATTGTTAAAATATTTTCCCCGCTTCATCTTACACAGTCCACAATAATTTGATACTTTTAAGTATCCTATTGTTTCATACAATCATTCTATCTTTTTTTTTTTATTCTCTATATTCTTAACCATTACCACTGTTATATCCCATCAAATCTTCACTTTGCAGAATTTTTCTTTTTAGTACCTCTTACCAAACGGATTTGATTGGTGTGGAATCTGAAAATTTCAGACGGAGTGAGATAATTATAAATTGATAGTATTTAAAGAGGGTTTTGTAAAATTTCAAAGTTAAAAATTAAGATTTGTTGTCAGACTTTTTATTATATCAATTTTTTTAGCAACAACATAATGGAAAAGCTCGTCATAGCAAGAACAGATATAAGTCACTAAAAAGATTGCATCCTTACGGAAAATTAATGTCTATGTGACCTAGAGCGCATTGTAACAGGAAAAAAATAATAATTTCATGATATTTTAAAAAGTTTACGACCATGATCTTATACGGCCGAAAAAACTTTTTTATTTGGTTTTTCGTAGATTTTCATAGATATATGGGCCCTAACCGGCTAGATCGATTAATCTGCCGTAAGTTTACATTTTTGATTATTTGCATATTTTATTTTTTAAAATAAAAATATGTAAACAATTAAAAAAGGTAAATATTGGTATTCTAACCCATTTAAGTAAAACCCACATATCTACATTAAAAAAAGTAGAAAAGAAAATTTTCTGCAGTCAGCAAATCGAATAGGTCGTCTATATATATGATAGTGGTGTTTTTAAAATATTCGTGGATTTGACATTCATGTTAGGATTAACACGTGTCATGGTAAAACCATTATGGCCATCTTGACATGTAGAAGTCACGCTTGATTTGATGGAAATCCAATATGGCTCCATGATAAGGCAAAAGGCATATAATATGTCATGTGTCTTTTCAAAGGCAATTTTTAGTGTACTTGTATTCCCCAGGACCATAGCAAAAGCTAATATTACAATTACGCACGTTCACTGCTCTCACATTAGGCATAAAAATCTAGGGGTGGGAATTGGGGCCGGTCGACCCGTGACCCGCTTTGACCCGACCCGTTTTTGGCTGGGTAAAACCAACATATTTTTGACCCGGTATAGGGATGAGTCAGAAATTTTGATCCGAATTCAAAAATAGGGTCGGGGTGGGTCGACCATGTACCGACCCGAAGAGTCTGCCCGCCCCGCATATATTAATTTATTAAAATTTATAATCCTATATTTAAATATTATTTTTTTTTCTTTCAAATTTCTCATTTTTTTGTAATTAACTCTATCAACAATAGAAAAATTAATTTATTCAAAAAGCAATATAAGAATCAATAAAAAAAAATTATACATATATAACCCTTATGTGTAATTGTATATTAACCTATTTTAATAAATGTATACTATATTTTCAAATGTTTTGTTTTCTTAATTATGTGTTTTTTAATAATTAGTGAAATATTAAAACATATAATATGTAAATTTAGTATAGATGTATACTTATGTTTGATAGGTATATAAATTCTAAAAATTATCTTATTTGACCCGTATTTTTGACCCGACCCGCTATCTCGAAACCGGTCCGATACCGACCCGAATTTTGTCCCGATACCTAATAGAAAAAAGTAAGGGTCAAACCGACCTTGTCCCAACCCGGTATAAAAATAAGAGTCAAATAAGATTTTTGAAACGTAGGGTCAAGGTTGGGCAAACCCCGACCCGTCCCGACCCGCCCCGATTCCCACCCCTATAAAAACCCTCACACTAGGAAAAATCTGTAAATACTTATAAAATTTGTATTTAATTCATAATATATTCACAATATTCTCAAATTTCTCTTATACTCATAATATTTTACCATAAATTTATATTATACTCACGCCATTAATGCAACCGATATCTCTCTCTCACTAAAAAGACCATTTTGCCCTAATAAAATTTTCCTAATTAAATAATTGAACATTAATGTAACTTTTGAATCATTTAATATGATATATTCATTATTTACTACTATCGAGTGAGTGGTCCTATAGTTAAATTGTCTCAATTAAGATAGTTTAAATGGACAAAATTATCTTTTCAATAGGATAAATAGTGAAAAGACAAATAGATGTCGTATTGATGGCATGAACATAAGAAAATTTTAAAACAAAATGTTATGAGTGTATGAAAAATTTATAAAATACTAAGAATATATAAGAAATTAGGTACGAACGGTGTGGGCACAAGAGAAAATTTCCTTTTATTTTTAAGTCTGTCATCCTTAGGACTGCGTTGTGCTTTTGCTCTTCTTCACCAACAGCTCAAGGCAGTATGCTGCAATTTGTCGGGCCTCACATGATTGATCTGAGGAATGCATGTTGAGGTAGATTGATTTGGGATTTTTTTTTTTTTTTTTTGATTTTTCAACAGTTTCTTTCATTCAAACAAAACAGAGGAATTCCTGCATAATATGTCCATCATCCAAACAGGGGGAGTTTCCTGCCTGATTTTGGGAATAAGGGGAACTGATTCAATGACACGCGGTGCACTTAAACTTTGCATTGTGTGCAAAACCTATTTTTTAAGATATTTTTGAATTTTTTGAAAAATTATTAATCTAGATATATTTAATATATATATATATATTAAGGTTTACTATTTTTGGAGATGTGTATATATTTTTTATTTTTAAAATAGAGAAAGTTTTAGTCATTTTTAAATTATAAAACTACCCTTATTTTCTAAATAAAATTATAAATGTCTCCAAATTTGGTAAAACTTAGGCTTACACATTTAATACATCTTGAGTAACAGTTGTACAAAAAATCTTCAAATTTTTTTAAAAAATAAGGTGTGGGACTTCATACATGTCCGCAAAGGAAATCAAATGACGGCCCCAAAAAGGTATGTAGCAGGTGTTGACCTTATGATTTTGAAGATAATTAATAAAAACAAACTCTCGACCTCTGTGTCTCTATCTCATAAATCTTTTCCATTAGAAGAATATTATAGTGACGTGTATTTAAAAAAAATCTTCATCCCCGCCAAAAAAAAAAAAAGTCTTCAACATCTCTAGATCTTAGATCACCAAAATCTTATTTCGTAATACATAATAATTTTATTGTTTCTTATCATGACCTGTATTTTTGTATCTTCCAATATAGGATTTGACATAAAATCTCATCATCCCAATTCAATTCTATTAGATAGTTTTGAACACAAACTAACTTGAGAATCTTGATTTTTTTTATTTTTTTTGATTGGGTCTAGCTAAAACTCCAGAACTCTTATGCATGCACACTCACACATATTGGCGTCAACTATCTGGATAAACAGGTTTTAACTATGACGACTGATCATTTACGACCGGTCGGAAATCCGGTGATTTCCGACCGGTTAAAAAATATATATATTTTTTATTTTTTTTGAAAAAATTTTTTATAAACATGTTAATCTAGTTATATTTAATCCATAAACCAAATTTTACCATTTTTGGATATGTATATATATTTATTTTGAATTTTTAAATACAGGGGTATTTAAGTCATTTTAAATATTCTTAAAATGACTTAAATACCCCTGTATTTAAAAATCCAAAATAAATATATAAACATATCCAAAAATGGTAAAATTTGGTTTATAGATTAAATATAACTAGATTAACATGTTTATAAAATTATTTTTCAAAAAAAATAAAAAAAAATATATTTTTTGACCGGTCGAAAATTACCGGATTTCCGATCGGTCGTAGAAGATCAGGCCTCACTAACTATCTGCTAGAAATTAAACCTTTGTACAGTATGACATGTCAGTTATACAGGGTGTAACTTAGGCCAGGTTGAGACAAACATAGCTTGCCAAACCCAAAAAACAGTGTTAAGAACCCAAATCCAACTATATGAGAAACCTATTTGTAAATAAAATTAAAGTTAGGGTTTAAACAAACTTGAATCCGAGTAATCTGGGCCCGATGTCTTATACCCCAAACCCAAGAAATGCGAGAAGCTGTTTCGGAAATAGAGTTAAGAGTTGATATTCAAGCAAATACAAGTTTCATTTGCCCAATTGCACTTGTAACTGTATATAGAGAGAGGGAAATATTCTAATGCATGTAAGTGCACCACCAAGATGGGCCTCACATAGGAGTGGGAATTGGAGCTGACTTTACTTTTTAAAATTTTAGTTTGATCATATTCTTATACCGGGTAGAGACAAGGTTGGGCTGATCTTTATTTTTTTTAAATAAGTCTTAAGACAAATTTTGAGTTGGTATAGGACTGATTTTGAGACAACAGGCCGGGAAAAAAACACGTGTCAAATAAGATAATTTTAAAATTATATATATATCTATCAAATATAAATATACATCTATACTAAATTTAAATATTATATGCTTCAATATTTTACTAATTATTAAAAAACACATTATTACTAAAACAAAACATGAGAAAATATAGTATAAATTTATTAGAATAGGTTGATATACAATACGTAAAAGTTATATATATATATATATGCGAATTCTTCTTATCGATTATTATATTGCTTTCTGGATAAATTTTCTACTATTGATATACTTAATTATAAAAAAGTAGAAATTTTGAAAGAAAATAATACTACAATTTAAATACAAGCTTATATTTTTAATAAATTGATATATGCGGGGTGGGTCGGGACTTTTTAGGTCAGGACATGGTTATCCCGTCCCCATCCTTTTTTTAAATTCGAGTCAACATTTTTGACCAATCCCAATACAAGGTTAAAAAATATATTAGTTTTTTTTTTCAATAAATAACAAGTTAGGCCACATGTCGACTTGCCCCAATTCTCATCCCTAGCCTCTCATGATCATAAAATATACATATACTCTACTAACTGTATTTAGATTTTTTTTTTATTAGCATACTAATTTTCATCTAAATTGGATATATGTATGGGCCTCATCTGGTACAAAATCAACATAATAAAATAGTTTGATGTAAAGAACAACTTTAGAATTATTTTTCGATATGTAAACTATTTATGACATAGGATAAATAATTGTATAAAGTATTAATATATTTAAATGTAGGTAAGGTCCATTTTGAGTAATATATCTCATATATATAGGTCCCGCTTCTATGAAATTCTTTTTCTATGTAATCCTTTCGATTTTTAATATCTTAATGATTGATAAAAAATTCATTTCATTTATTATGTTTAATATCATTTCTAATATGTTGAAAACTCTTTTATTTGTCTAATATCACTGTGGATGGGCCCCATTGAAAATCGACATAATAAAATGATTTAATATTAAATATCAATTTTAAAGTGTTATTTTCAACATCTAAACCATCTAAAATATCATTCGTATATAGATAAATAATTCTATAAAGTATTTTTATATTCTAATATATTTGTAAATGAATCTAAGCATTTTTCATAATTTACACATGAGTAACACTATTTTTCAACAAATGTGGCCCATAAACATACTTGATTGAGATGAAACTTGGTCTCCTACATACACGAATAGTGTTAAATACAATGAATGAATTGGATTTTTCATTGAAGATCACAATTTTAAATACAATGAATGAATTGGATTCTTAACCTTAATATTAGAGTCAGGGTTCGAGTCGAGTTCAAACTGAGCTAGCATTGATTTTAGTCTTAGTTTCAAGTTAAAATTCAGGTTACTCTCAAAGCAATAGAAATTGAAATCTACTAATAAAAATAATGAATTCATTGAACATTATTGCATCATACCTACTAATTTTAAAATACATTTTCGATTGTGATAACTTATTCATAATTTACACAAGAGTATATTTATATAACCTATGATATCTTTAATTTTGATGAAAGTTGATCTTCTAATTAAAATATAATACTAAGTACAATGAAATAACGGATTTACCATCAATAATCAAGGTAAGAAAACTAATTAGAATTACACAAAATTACTATCTAAATAAGTTTAATAAAAATCAGACTTATATATCCTATAGTTAATTAGTATGTATGCGATAATTTTAAAAATATGTATATTTATAATTATTTACAAATTTAGTTAATGTAGATTAATAGATTCGACCTTTTGTGGACAAATATAGATAACATTTAGGTTTTAAAATAAACATTTTACAATTTAATTAGGTTATGATTACATAAAAGAATTTTTATTATAATTATAGTTAAAATGTTTAATACATAAACCAACATAATTCTTTTAACAACTTAAGAGGGATATTGGGTTCAGATTAGATCAAGTTTTGGTACCGGATTAATATAAATCCATTATTGATTTCAGGTTCTCTTAGGTCAAATTGAAACCGGGTGTATTTTAAAAAAAATTTCAAACATAAAAATCCAAAATTGATTTTAGAACTGGGTCAGGTTGGGCGAGTTCAGCCCAACCCAATACCAAGTTGCACTCTTATGATGCATCATTATATTTATAAATTGTAGCATGATTTTATACATCATGATGTATTTTAGGCTAAAATACAATATTTATTTATTTTTATAATTAGTTATTGTTTTATTTTTCTTTAAAAACATATTTTTTTAAGTGTATTCAATTTATATACAAAAATTTTCAATTTTATAATATTATTATATATTTTTTAGATTTTTTAAAAATATCAATTTCAAGGGAATTGAAGTCCTTTTTCACCCCATAAAAACTTGATTTCTTAAAAATTAATAATAAATATATAAAAGTATTATAAAATAGTAAAACTTTGTATATAGATTGAGTACACTTAGATAAACATATTTATGAATAAAAAATCAAAAATATAAATAATTATAAAAAATTAATATTATATTTTAGCCTAAAATACATCATGATATATATAATCGGACTCCATTAATGAGCATAATTTTATACATCATGATATTTTTAAGCTAAAATAAAATATTCATTTATTTTTACAATTAGTTATATTTTTTATTTTTCTTTATAAATATGTTTTCCTAAGTATATTCAATTTATATACAATTTTTTTCTATTTTACCATATTTTTATATATTTATTTTAAATTTTTTAAAAATATCAATTTCAAGGGCATTGAAGTCATTTTTCACCCTTTTAAAACTTATTTTCAAAAAAATCAAAAATAAATATATAAAAGTATTGTAAAAGGTAAAAATTTGTACATAGATTGAATACACTTAGATAAACATATTTATGAAGAAAAAATCAAAAAAATAAATAATTGTAAAAATAAATGAATGTTATATTTAAGCCTAAAATACATCATGATGTATATAATCGGGCTCCCCTAACAAATGCATTTAAAATCATTTATTGAATTAGGAAATCAAGTTTCATTTAAATCAAAGATATGTACAACCCCATTTATTAAGATGTGTGAAATCAATGCAATAAAATTATTTGATTTGTATATCAATTTCAAAGTTATATTGTTAATGGAATCTGATTATATACATCATGATGTATTTTAGACTAAAATATAACATTCTTTTATTTTTACAATTACTTATTTTTTGATTTTTCTTCATAAATATGTTTATTTAAGTATATTCAATTTATGTACAAAGTTTTACCATTTTAGGATACTTTTATATATTTATTTTTTATTTTTAAAAATCAAGTTTTTAAGGGGCGAAAAATGACTTCAGTACCCTCGAAATTGATGATTTTTTAAAAATTAAAAATAAATATATAAAAATATTGTAAAATAGAAAAACTTTGCACATAGATTGAATACACTTAAGAAAACATATTTATACACAAAAATAAAAATATATAACTAATTGCAAAACTAAACAAATGTTGTATTTTATCCTAAAATACATCATGGTGTTACTTTTGTTGGGTTAGATATTTATGGAGCGCAATTCAGTGCACCCGGGTGCATTCAGCCTCAACGCACCCGGGTGCACTGCACCTATTTTTTTTTATTTTTTTTTGAAAATTTTTTTATTAAGCTGTTAATATAGGTTTATTTAACATATGTATCAATTTTTACTATTTTTGGAGATTTTTAGATATTTTTTTTAGATTTTTAAAAATCAGTGGCATTTTTCGTAATTTTAAATTACCGAAAATGCCACTGATTTTTAAAAATCTAAAAAAAATATCTAAAAGTCTCCAAAAATAGTAAAAATTGATACATATGTTAAATAAACCTAGATTAACCATTGTATAAAAAAATTTTCAAAAAAAAATAAAAAAAATAGGTGCAGTGCACCCGGGTGCGTTGAGGCTGAGTGCACCCGGGTGCACTGAATTGCGCTCCGATATTTATATGTCATCAAGGTTGGCGGGATCCACTGGTTACTTAAAAAAGTTCAGAAGTAACACGTTTTCACGTAAGCATAGCCTTATATATGTATGTATATGTAGATAATGTCAATTATTCATAATAAAGTGAAATGTTAAATTAATACTATAATCTAACGTCTCTCGTACTGCATGCATTTACATTAAAGAAATAATCTTTCAACAAGACCAATATTTTAAAAGAGTATGTAGTATATACAAAGAAGATTATTATTATTATTATTATTTTCCGGCCGCAGACATGTTAGAACCTAGCTAGAACGCTTTATCTAGACAGCTAGCTAGCTATTCATATGCCGTGCTGATGGCGGCAAGCTAGAATTTAATGCTTGACATTAGAACATTAGAACATTAGTATGGGGGAATAATAATTGAGCCGCGGAATTTTGAATCCCTTAATTCCCCTCATCACCCACCAACCCACCAACCCACCGTTATCACTGGCCACCTGAAATTTGTTTGGGAGGACATGCCAGCAATATAATATGCATCGGGCCATATTAATTTCCCTTTTAAAAAAAAGCTAGTGCAAATTAAATGGGAACTGAAAATCCATATATATCCAACTCCTGTGTTTGATTGGTGGCTAGGATTGGAAAAGCAAACAAGATTCTTAAAAGTTTTACGTGACATGATATCACTACCAAAAACATTATTTTAATCAATAATCAGAAACCAAAAAATAAATTAGTAATTTAATTATTTATATGCATTTAATTATTTTGCTCAATATAATTTTTAATTATGGACAACCCATCATTGAATAGTGATCTTATTAACCTGAGTTAAGCAAATGCTCCGCCCAGCTCACATCAAAAAATTCATTTATAACAACTTTTTTTGTTTTTTTCATACACTTGTTATCTAAGTGTATTTAACATATAAACCAAGTTTACGTTTTTAGGTAAAATTTAATTTATATGTTAAATACACTTAGATAAACAAGTATATGAAGAAAAAAATAACAAAAAAATTGTTATAAATGAGTTTTTTGATGTGAGCTAAACCGGATATTTGCTTAGTCCGGACAAGTAGAATCATTACTCCCCATCATTTTTTTTGAATTTAATAGTTACTGACAAAAAATTATTTGCTATATATAATTAAGTTTTTGAATTTAATAGTAATTTAGTTGCTCAAGCATATAGGTGCCACCATCTGCAACCAATTTCTTTTTTAATAATTCATTTATATCCAAATATTCACATTTTGTAGCAAAGATTATGTTGGCCAAAAATTAAACTTTCTTTATGTCTCATTCAATTTGTAGACACCCCAATTTTGAGCTATTTTTAACCATATTAATTAAATATGGGTCCATTTACGAAACGACAATATTTGTATTATATATGTTTTTAAAAAAAAAGATGCACCATTGGGCTAGTTCTACACTTGTGGGACCACTGAAAATTTATTAAATGATCAGCTCATGAGAATCAACGGTCCAGATTGTTGGACAAAGCTCGCACACACGCAAGTTTCTATCCTACAGCAAACTACCGAAACCAAGCGCATTGGATCGTCATCGTATGCTCCCGAGCGCATACACCTATTTTTTTAATTTTTTTTTCAAAATTTTTTCATAAAATTGTTAGCCCAAGTGTATTTAACGTATATATAAATTTTTACCATTTTTAAAAATTTTTAGATATTTATTTCGGATTTTAAAAAATCAGTGACATTTTAAGTAATTTTAAATCCCTTATCTCCGGCAGATCCGCCTTGTCTTGATTCCAGTAGCATTCAATCTCTACGGAGGCAACCCACTGTCGACATAGCTTCACACCAACAACTCCCGTCATCTCTCCTCCAGATCCAGCACTAAGGCAGTAATCCTCACCCTTGCACAACAGGCCCGGTATCTCCGATTCATGGCAACCCAACGCTGGCATCCTCCATCTCCAGCAGCCCTACCAAATTCGGCAATAAACTCCATCCATCGGGCAGCACTCTTCACATCCATCTCGACACGGATCAGCCATCACACGGCTGTGCGTCCACATCATCAAGCCCCAACCAGTGATGATCCTCACCGTCCAACTCTATTGCTTAGGCGCCAAGCATGATTATTTGGGGATGAAGTAACGAGCAGCCAATGAGAGCGCGCCACATCAACAGCCCCTTAGCCAAAATCCTATAAAAATCCAGCTCCACCATAGCGTTGAGAGGAGGAGAAGCTCCCCAAGAGTGGAGCAAGAAGACAGGAAGGTCGTCCGATTGCCACACTAGCTATCCTCCAATCTTCTTCATCCCCCTCTCCACTTCAAGTCAGCACCTAGCCACCTCACTCTCTATCAATCCAAGCTTCAATAAAAAACCTGCTACCTCCATCATAAAACAAAACGAAATCCCCACCACTACTCCAGCAATCTAGAAAAAGCATCCAACAAAAATCCAACGCCTGCCGCTATCACTATTTCGGACCTCTCAAAAAATGCACCATTTATTTTTATCATGCCATAGCATATGATTTGCCTATAACCCGTATCTCTGTTTATGTAAACTGGTGTTTTATCAATATAATATTTAAGTTCTAATCTTCTCAAAAAGATTAGTGGCGACTCCTCTTTTTATATTTTTGTTATTATTTTCATTTTAATATTTTAATCTCTATTTATTGTAATAATATCTATCGTAGCGCTTACTGCCTGCAAGGTGACACTACACAATTATAATCAGAAAAAGTATTTTTCAGTTTTTAATGATTAAATTATTAATTTTTATCTTATCATTTATAGTTGAATGTCGCTGACACCATTTGCTTTCCATTTTAATATTTTTAGTCCACATATAATGTGATGGACAAATATGTAACAAATTAAGGAACTTGTACCCATTTTTTGGGTATTAAAGCATCAGAAAAAAAAAACAATAATGACATCATTATGAGACTCGTGTGATTCAACACCACTTATTAGCTTGCTAGACTAAGGCCAATTATATTTATTTCAAAAGTCAAAGCTATCGTTAGTATGATTCAAGCATTCATCACCCAATATATCCCATGATTCAATGTCTGATAGGAAGCTCTCAAACTTAACAAAATCATCATCCACCACCATTGCATCGCTATTAACCGCTTGAGGATTTGTGTCCGTGCCATCAATCTCAAACAATATATTCTTCCAGAAGGAGTCATCCTCTTCTTTTTGAGTTTGATTTGGCGTCATGGTCGAATCAGAGCCATTGATCAGCCACTGATGATCAGATGTTGAAGCCAATGCGATGGGACCGGGGTTGGGAAGGGTGCTTGTGAATTGGTGCTGCTCCTCATTCAGCTTCTTGCTTAGATGAGAATTCCAGAAGTTCTTGATGTCATTGGCTGTTCGCCCTGGGATTCTGCCGGCAATTAGAGACCACCTGCAGACATATACATATTTTAATTAATTAGTTTTAGGAATTAGGATTAATGGCTTTGGTGGGTCTCAAAAACATGCATGCATGGTGCCTTTTGGTTGCACCAAATCTCGTTAAATAATCATATTATTACTATTATTCAGTGCAACACAAACAAACAAGTACATGAGAAACATTCGCAAGTGCATGCACGCTCTTGTTTCATTCATATATCATATATATGAAAGATGTAAAGAAACAATATAGTACGGGAGGTACAGAATAATGAGCACATGGGAACTTTTCTTTTAGTGTAGTAGATTTTAATTACCAGTTAAAAATAACACGAGCAATTTTGATAAAAAAATTATAAGTTAGCGAATGATTGAAAATATTATAAATAATTATTAAAAAAGATTTAATTAATTTATTGGGATCAATGAAAAATCAAGTAAAACGATAGCACCCATATATCAATTTCATCCTGTACGTCATTGAACAGTTGGGGATCAAATCATTTCCATCTGTTTTTGATACCAATGTCATGGATATATAGATCATGTATAAGCCGAAAGTACATAAATTGTTTGATGATGTATGGTAATCTCATGGGCGTGGAGTTTGAAAATTGGTCACGAAGGGTTGGAGATTAAGCATTCATCCAAGAAGATAATACTGTTTTTTGTTAATGGATGAAGAACTATACTGACCTGTTGCCCAACAATTTATGAAGCCTAATAATGAGATCAACCTCGTCCACTGCAAAATCTCCCCTCTTGATGTTGGGACGAAGATAGTTCAACCATCTCAATCTGCAGCTTTTACGGCAACGATTAAGTCCTGCAAATTAAATAACATATAAGATAGAAAATTAATTAATAATGGGGGTGAGAGAGAGAGAGAGCAGGTTTCACGTGGGCTTGCTGAAGGCTTGTATAAGACGTGAGGAGTTGCAATAGCTAGGTAGTTGAAAGTTTGTATGCGTCTACAGATGATCAAGAAAAGAAGCTAACAATATCCAAAAGGAGAACAAAGCTAATCTCGAAAAATGATCATAAGAGATAAGACACGCGAGTGGCTTTACGTGTCTAGATGGGCTTAAAGGCTTAAACAGTATATATGTCAACTCTAATTATAACCAGTAACCTAATTGTAACTTTTGGCTTTGAACTTTTTTAAGTGGAAAAGGGTAAAGAAAAGAAGGGCAACTTTTAGCAGTTGAATGCCTTTGCTAAGATAAAGGTAGAATGTTTAGATTCTAGATGATCATCCAAACGGTTTTCAGACACAATGATCAGTGAATTAAAGTGGTAGCAGCCTTACAACTTTTGGAGATTGGAAGATTCTAAAACTTTGATAAATTAATTACTCACAAATCTTATATGGTGGAAGAGAGAAGAGGATAATGAACTCTGCATTTATTTTGTTAATTGAGAAGAAAACTACTAAGGCTTGAAACTGAGGCTGCTTTTTGTGAATTAAGGGATTATCTACATATGTCTAGGTGTGTCAGAATTTTATTTCTTGTTGATCATCTTTTGTTTACTGGATTTCCTCCCTTAATGTCCGAAATTTGGGATGATGTCGCTGGCTGCCGACTATACTACAAATAAACCATATTGCTTTTTACTAAAAAAATTAAAGAAAATTTACATATTACTTGATCCTGGCGACAATTCTAAGGTGTTCAAAGAAACATGCTCAACCGTCAAAATTTCTTTTCCGAAAGGGGAGTACTTGACAGTAAAAGGAGGGGGATGGTGGTGGGGTGAGAAATCAAGTTTAATTTGGATGTCACTGCACTGATGGGTTTCTCTTCTAGCAGAATTCCTCCTTTTTTCTTTTTTCTTTTTTTTCTTTTGAACCTTCATCTATTTTCCAAGACTACACTCTGTCTAAAATCTATAAAACTTAAAAATTTAATCCGAAGAAGAAGAATTATTGCACTGATTGGTTTCTCTTCTACAAAAATTTTCGACCGAATTTTTTATATTTACCAGGACCACAATCTATCTAAAGTCTGCCAAACTTAAAATATAATCGGGAGGGGGAGGAGAAGGAGGAAGAAGATTGATGCAGTTAATTACCAGCTCTTGCCGGAACATGCCTCCACTTGCCTTCTCCATACTTCTCAATGCATCTTTTGAGCAGAAGATCTTCCTCTTCAGTCCAGGAACCTTTTCTCACGTTTGTAAGACGACCCATCTCTGAAATCCACCGGCCGGCTTCTGAGGCAGAAAGAAAGACAAAATAATGTATATGTATATGTGGTGGTGGTGGTGGTGCTAACTAGCTAAGCTATCTGGCGGATGAAGTGTGCTTCGACTTTCAAGGGGTAAAGGAAAGGGGTTGTGACTGTATATATACGCCCACCGCAGTCTCTATCCATTTTCAAATCAAGACCACGTGCAAATCCATTTGCCAAGCGACAAGAAATTCCTGAGTAGCCATTTTCATAAATTTATTACGCCCATGTTGTCTTTTTCCTCTAAATGCAACCTCTGAACCTTTAACCCATCTACCAGTCCATCTACTTGTGCAACCGTGGACTCTGTTGGACCAAAAGGTGGGCTGGCTAGCTAGCTTGCTCCATTTACCTATCCTCGATATATCTCCATGCAGCAGTACTACTACTCCATCTATCTATCACACTTGCTTTAAAATGGTGGTTGCTCTGTACATCTTGCATGCATGCATCACTTAGTATTGTTTTGCTACCCAGATTAATCTAGGATTATGCATGGAAACTAATTAAGTACAGGGTCAGATTGAACGTTTGACCACCAATATTTATATAATAAGCTAGCATGGTTTGGTCGTCGTTAGTTAAGATTGTTTTATTAATACAGTGGCCCCTTTGGGCTATATATGTATGCTTTAACATATAAAATGTCCTCTAACAAATTCTTAAATCCTCATAACATATGGGGCGATCTGCATTTGTGTCCCTATCTTTTCGCGAGTTCATCTTGTATCTACTGATTTTTTGTGAAACATTTCTGCTTATGAACAATATTATTTGCAACTGAAAAAATAACAGTGTGGGTAAAGATATTGTAAAATTGAAAAAAAAAAAAATTGGGAAGACAAAAATGCAGAAAGGGCTTAAAGTATAATACCTGAACTTTGCATCTAAAATCACAAAATTAACTAAAGTTTAGTTTCTACAACGTAATTATGATTCCATCATAGAATATGTTAATGGTCCATCGAATCAGTATCTACAATGAACTGTAATAGAAAATGATCATAACCATTACTCCTAACAAAACGCGTCAATGATTTGGTGGTGGCAATTGTGAAGGGCAGAATTGGGTGCTGTCGATAAAGGATATATCGATGGAAGCAGGTTGAGTGGGTCATGATTTGGCGTAAAGTCCAACTGTTCCTGCAGTGGGAATATTTTCTGCATGGACAAAAAGGCTGAGATGACACGATTCATGCTGTTTGCATACGGGTCTCGGTCTTTGCTTTTCATCATATACAGCTGATTCATATAAAGGTCCGTTTTAAAAAAGCACTGTTCACTCAGAACGGGTTCATATAAATTAAGCAAGGGTGAAATTGCTGGACCGGTTTAGGTGGAACCCATTACAACAGTGTATTGAATTAAGAATATATTAACTTAATAAAAAATTACATATAAATGGGTCACAGCATAAGTATAATAGAGTAAATATACACATGCAAAAATTCTTAAGTGTGGCCTGTATAATTTTTTAATTAAAATAATTATAGATAGTACATGATTAAATAAATAACAACAAAGAAAATGAAAATGGAGCTCACTTGAAAGTTTTAACATTTGCTTAAATTTGGGTGTAAGTGAGACGAGCGTATAGGTTTTGAATTCTATAACCTTACAACCTTTTATTCAAACTTATTTGACCTTTTCACAAAAAAAAAAAAAAAAAAAAATAGTTGCCCTCGCACCTACTAATTTTTACACAAGTTGTCATTGTGCCTCTTATACCAAACTCTGAAAGGTTCCTATGAATATTAAAAAATATTTAGAGTTTTGCTGAGGACAAACGTGAATCTCTTTTTTGTAAACCGTAATACTTTTGACAAATTAAAGTCACTAACTAAGTTTATTAGTCAAGTTAGTATAGATATAAAAAATTATCTTGATAGAATATCTTGGTGCATCGTAACCAATTTTAAATCAATCTCATAAATTTATATTTATTAAGGTACATTTAGGTATCCAAAGTAAATTCATATTAATAAATACAATAAATGACTTGGATTTATCAAGAATATCTTGTTTACAAAAAATCAAGAGGTTTAAACTTTGCATAGGTACAACTCAACTCATACGGTTTTAAAATACATTACATAATGTTTCAACCCTAGACTCACTTGTAAACTTCCAAGAATTCTCACTTTTTTTCAACATGGGATTCAGTTCCGGACCGATATAAGCTGAAAATATTTTTTAAACATACATAAGCACGTTTGTTATGAGTTTCACTTCATAGCGGGGCATAACCTCAGTGCATGTAAAATGTTATGGCACGGTTCTCAAAAAAAATGTTATAGGCACGAGTGCAAATAACACTTTTATTTATTAATAAATTTAATGTTTTAAAACAATCTAAATCTAAACTCCTGATTAAGCTTATTTAAAGTATTAAATTATAATCTAAAAAATTGCTTAGATCGGGGGCTTGCGTGGGGCCACAAAGTAAAAGCATGTTATTGTTAATATATATCACCACTAGATTGTTCCATAATGACAAAGTGTTTTAGTTAATATGTTGTTATGCATTTCCAAACAATATTAAATATTTTATTGAATTCTCATAATAATATGAAATCGAAAGGTTCTCGGTTAAGTGTAGTTATTTTTTTTATTAAATGCAATCAAAAATTTTTGATGCATCTATAAATAGTAATAAAAGTGTTTAGCTACATTAATATATTACTTGGTTGCATTTTTTGTAAAATAGTGTTCACATATGAGAAATTTTGTTGTAGTGAGATGCATTAAAACATTACAAGAATTTATAGAATCTTTTATTCACATATCATATATGATTTGTGTTGAATTAGCAAATTTGATCAGATTGAGATTTGGTACATAAATCTATAATGTTGATTTTACACTTTAAACTAATGGAACTTAAAAAATTTTTTTTTATGAAAAAAATGGAATGAAGGTGATAAATAGGAAAAAAAAACAATTATTTTATTTTATTAGATTTATTACCATCATACGCTTTAAAACAGATAGAGCCCTGCTAAATGTCTATTGGCGAAGAAAAGCAGAGGAACGTTAAGCTAATTACATTGGTAACATGCCATCCGTGATGCATCAAAATGGAATGGAGGCGGCCACCAGACGTGCGTAGCGCGCGGGGTCGTGTACAGTAGCTGGTTTTCAATCGGTACACATTTCAAATCAGGTCGGGGGCATTTGTCCACAGCTTATTATTGGTAGAATTGTGTCTCTATATTTAGATCAAATTACATGTATATATTTACGAATTTTATACTTAATTTTATTTATATCCATGAATTTTCAAAAATTCCCCTCACCTACAAATGTTCATCCTAATTCCACTTATATTCATGCCGTTAAGGATCCGTTAAATAGGTCATTGACCCTTTTATAAAATGACGAATATGTCCAAACTTTAATGTAATTTAAGGTTATTTTGCTTAAAGTTAAAGATTTATTTTCAAATAATATATGATTTTATAGTTATAAAATTACTAAAAATTCATTATAATATAAATTTTTAGCTATAGAATTACAATTAAGAATGAACATATTCCTCATTTTCCAAAGAGTTAATAACTTCTTTAACGGATCTCTAACAACATGGGTATAAGTGCAATTATGATGAAAATTCATAGGTATGAAAGGATTTTTTAAAAATTTATGGGTATAAGTAGAATTAAGGTTAAAATTCATTGGTATATAAGGAATTTATCCCTATATTTATAAATGGGAGCTTGTGGTCTCCTTCAAGAGGGGAAGAGGGCATTGTCTCCATAGTGCATGAGCTTGACATGTAATATAAAGATATCAAAATATATAATGTAAAATACCAATAAAAAATAAAATGAAGGTGATAAATGGGAAAAAAAAAAAACACGAGGGTGGGGAAGATGTTCAAAAAGTAGTATTACAGTGAACTTTTGGCTGGATGCTCGGTAATCATTGCACTATCACGTTTTTCTTCTAGACATGTCAAGCTCAACGTTTTTGATGCTTCGAAAGTGGAAGTTACTTATTTACAACTCAATCATCCTAAAGTAAGCAATGGATTTTTCATCAAACATTGTTTGCAGGAAACCAAGGCCAGGATGTATATCACAGGTTATGCCCCTGGACAATTAACATTCGTCTTGCTTTTCTTATTTTAAAATATTTTTAAATTAAAAAATGCTTAAGTGTTGCACTGTCGCCCAAGAGTTCCGTCTTCAGTGCCGGAGTCCCAGCTTGGAAAATTTACCTAATATCTTCATAGCTATTTGGTTATTTTTTTAAAAGAAAAAAAAGTATAGCAGTGTCATTGAAGTTTTCAGCATCCCATTCTCATTTTAAGCCCTATGTTGATGATAAATTAAAATTTAATCTACCTAATTTATTTATGATAATTTGTATAACTAATAAATCAAGTTTGATCCAAATCGAAGATATACATCATTCCCATCCGAATATATATAATATCAAGGTAATAAGTATGAATAATATATCAATTTTAAAGGTATGTTTCAACATATGAGCTGTTTAAAACGTAACTTTTGGATGCATAAATAATTTCATAAATTATTAGTATATTTTACAGAATTTCTCCTAGTATGGGCGTGTATTTTAGGAAACTTCCTTCCAAGGTATGAGGGGTGTAAATGTGTTCTCATAATGTATAAATATCAGTAAAAAGATTAAAGGTGAGCTCATGTAAAAATCAAAAGAAAAAGAAAAAACTAAAAATGGCTCAGGGACACCTATATACATATATTGAAGCTTGAAGCTCGAAGCTTGAAGCTCGAGACATACATATTGCGGACTTGACTGAATGCACCCGAGTGCATTTAGCCTCGGTGCACCCGGGTGCATTTCACTTATTTTTTATTTTTTTGAAATTTTTTTATACAACTATTAATCTAGGTGTATTTAACATGTATATCAATTTTTAATATTTTTGGAGACTTTTATATATTTTTAATGTAGACTGATTACGAAAATGTCACTAATTTTAAAAAATAAATAATAAATATCTAAAAGTCTCCAAAAATGGTAAAAATTGATATACATGTTAAATACACCTAAATTAACAATTATATAAAAAATTTTAAAAATATTAAAAAATGAGTTTTTGCACCCGAGTGCACCTAAACTCAGTGCACCTGGTGCATTGTATCACAACTCTACCTATTAAATACTCACTCGTATTTTAAAGAGAAGTAATTCAATGCATCTAGGCGCAATGAAGCTTAAATGCACCTGGGCTCAAAACTCGCTATGCTATGACATCATCATATCATCATAAATAAATGCTTATGCATAAACATAGTGAACGATTTTTATTTGAAAGATATTTTAAAATAAAGAAGAAACGGGTTGCATAGAAATGCCCATATATGATATGATTCTAAGAAAATGTTACCAATTTAATTTTCCTTCTTAGACGTACAAACATTCGAACCAAAATTCAATTGAAAAAAAGAAAAAGAAAAAACCACTTCCCATTTACCCGAAAAAAATCTTTTCTTTTATTCTACATACTAATATTATAGGCCTTTTAATAAAGAATAAAAATTTTGGACTATTCCTCTCCAGATGATATAAGTGATTATTCATGGCGCGGGGGAAATACTTAGAGGCAACCCACTTTGATATTTAGTTGCATATACGTCTTTTTGTTAATGAAGAGTTTGTATGGCTAATAAAGGTTTCTAAAAAGATTTTTGTTCTGGTGTGTATAAAATATTGTAAAACAATATGTCAGGCAAAAATGGTCTTTTAATTAAACTTTTGACAAGAAAAATAATTAAAATTCATAAATTAAAAACAATTCTTCAACCATATCAAGGACCCTAAAATCTATCCAATAGATCATTGAAAAAAAAAAATTCCCACATATTTAATTCATTTTTCACAACAAAAAATTCTCTTTTAAAACATTATTCAACAAAAAAGTGCAGTCGAAATTATTAGATTGAATCATAATTAAAATAGGAAGAGAGTACATATGACGAAAAAGCATAATCAAATAAGATGTTAGAAAAAGTGCTCTTTTAATTAAAATATTAACAAGAAAGATAATTGAACTATGAATACAATAAATAAAGCTCAATCCAAAAAAGTGTACAAAAGATATTCATTGTTATTAAGTCCTTAAATTCTCTTGCAACTCTAATTAATTAAAAAACCCTTAATGAAATTAGACAAGAACGGCCTAGTTGATAATTGTAAATTCGCAATTAGCTGATATTGCACGTGCAAAATGTGCAAAATGATGTATTGCCACTCATCAATCTTATGTGACTTCACGGCTCTAATTAGGGGTGTAATTTGGTTGGGTTGTACCAGGTTTTGATGAACTTTAACCCTAATCCTATTGAGTTTATTTGAATCCAAACCCAAACCCAAATATTAAAATCTAGTTTTGGGTCGGGTTCGGACTAGGTTGATGTTAGTTTTGTTCTTAATTTCGGATTAAAATTTAGATTACTTTCAAACCAACAAAAGTCGAAAACTACCTAAAGAAATAACAAATTCTTCAAACATTATTGCATTTGCACCAATTAATTCTAAAATACAATTTTGATTATAATAACTTATTTATTCATAATTTGCACATGGACATATTTATATTATCTATGATATCTTTTTTTAATGTAATTTATCCATGATATCTTAGATTTTGAAGAAAGTTGAACTTCTAATTAAAAACTAATACTAAGTACAATGAAATACTGAATTTACTATCACTAACCAAGGTAAGAAAAATAATTCGAATTACATGAAATCACTATCTAAACAAGTTCAATAAAAATGAGATTTATAGATCTCATAGTTAATTAGTATATATGTGATAATTTTAAAAAGTCAGTATATTTAGGGGTGCAACTTGGTACCGGGTCGATCCGAACCCGCCCGACCCGACCCTGTACCAAAACTAAAAATGGGTTTTATTTTTAGATTTTTTCAAAATAGACCCGGTTTTAACCTGACCCGTAGAAACCCGGTACCAAAACCCGACCCAGTCCGAACCTTATGTAATTTATATAATTTTTTCATAAATTATACATATTTTTTTTTGGAGACATGAACTCATTTGAATTTTGAATTTGTTTAAAAGTGGATGTAAACTTATTTAAACTTGAGATTTGTTTATATTGTCATTTTAAATTTGGATTGTACTTAAATTAGATTGGAATGTTGAACCATTATGCTTAGTGTATTTAGATTTAGTTGCTTTGAATAACTGTTATATGAATTATGTTTGAATTTGAGTTGACATGATAAATCTATTTTATATTATACTTTTTGTTAGTATGAGAAATCTGTTTGTTTGAATTTCAGATTGTAGTATAAATTTGATTCATATTTTAAGTTTATTGGTATGACAAGTGGTCAACTTCTATTTTAGCAATTTGTATGACAAATATTCAATCTGAATTCAATTTCGGCAATTTGTATGATAATGTTTAGTTTCAACTACAATAGTTGGTATGATATGTTCATTTTCTATTTGCTACACTTGAGTCATTTCCATTAATTATTAAATAGAAATGACCAACTAGTCATAAAACTAACTAATTTATCATTTATTTGTGTTTATAGGGTGCTGAAAAATTGCTTGCAGAGTTCATTCAAAGAATATTGTAGAATTCAGCATGATGTTGCAGAATTCTTTGAAAGGATGTTGCAGAATTCTTTGAAAGGATGTTGCAGAATTCAGCGTGAGGCTTGACTTCATAAACACAGGTATTTATATTCCAATAATTTTCTTTTAGATTACAATTAAATTTGGAAAAAAACAGTTTATTGGTAACCCGAATTCTAACCCGAAACCAAATCAAAACCAATGTGAACCCGGTCCAAACCCGGATTAAATTCTTAGGGTTTGGGTTTGGGTTCACTCCAACCCGGTATAACCCGACCCGAGTTGTACCCTTAAGTATATTTATAATTATTTACAAATTAAGTTGATGTAGATGCAATAGATTTAACTTTTTATGGACAAATATAGATGACATTAAGGTTTTAAAATAAATGTTTATAGTTTAATTAGGTTATGATTATATGGAAAATTTTTATTATAATTATATTTAAAATACTTAATACATAAACTACTATAATTCTTTTAACAACTTAGGGAAGGGGGTTGGGTTCAGACCAGGTCGGATTTTGGTGTCAGGTTTATATAAACCCAATATTGGTCTCGAGTTCTTTCATGTTGGGTTGAAACCAGGTTTATTTTTAAAAAGTTCGTCGAAATAAATCCAGACTTTATTTTGAAATTAGTTCGAATCAAGCAGGTTCAGAATGACTGGGTACCACTCTAAATAGCTCTAATGGCGCCAATATAAATCCGCTTTCAGCAAATGCGTTTTCTGTCCAGCATGGTCAGCAAACCTGTCTCCACCGTGCGGGGAGAGCACATGATGATGACGAATGGCACTGATGCTGATGGTAACCATTCCAAAAAATTGATATCGAATTTTGCGTGAGTTAAAACTTTTTTACTTAAAAATTTTTAAAACCGAAAAAAACGTAGTATAGTAGAAGTAATAACGAGGAACAGAGATAATAAAGTTAAAATAAATAAGTTAATTGTATGAAAAATTATGAAAAATAATTGAAAGTATGGTAACTATATAAAAAAATATAAAGAAAAGATTAAAAATATAGCAATTGTGAGGATGAAAAGTTTTAAATTAAAAAAGCATTTTCTCCAAACACACCTACTATGTTTTAAAATCTCATATATACTTATTATGTTTGCAGTTAACCCCAAAAATGTTTATTCTATTAAAAACCATTAGTTGAATTTTTATAAATGCTCAAATACCCCCTAATAAAATAATAAAAGATGAAATAAAATACAAAGAAAATAAAACTAGGATTCTTCAAATTTAGTGCTCATGTGAAATTAACGCATGGGTGGGTTATGACATTCAATTCTTTATTTATATTCAAAATTTGATGGGCACATCGGTAATTTCACATATTAACTAACGACGTTAGCTCACGGATTGGGTGTTTTTGATATTAGTTGCAAACGTAGTAGTATTGGAAACATAGTGGATATACTTTGAGTTAAGGCCAAACATGGTAGGTATATTTAAGAAAAGCTTTAAAAATTAGTTTGAAAAGTTTTTGTATTGCCACATATGCCCTTCCTTTAAAAATCTCACCGTAGACGTCTACAATGAAAATAAAACAAATCAGATGATGGAAATTAAAAGACCTTGATAAAAGTATATCAATAATATATATTTTTTAAATTATAAGTGATATATACAATAAAATTTATATAATATGAACGATTATATACATTTATTTTATCTAGATGAGTCTAAAAAGTCCTTTGATGTAGATAAAGTATGTGTATTACTTCTATGTGCTAAATATATGATTTTTATAATTTTTACTTATTTAAGACAATTTCTGATGTCTGATGTATTGATTTTAACTATTGTCAAAATTATATTTTAAATAGAATGTACCATGAGAATTTTAATTTTTAAAATAAAGTTTCTTCCATGGTTCCCACTGACGTCGTTCTTGATGCGCTACCGAGGGTGTACTCTGGTAGTAATTCATGTTGGCTCATTGTTAGCTGGTCATGAGTTCGACTCTGCTCTCCTCCATTTAGGTAGTGTCAAAGTTTTTTTATTTTCTCCATTTGATTGAGGTATTTGCATTTTTCTCTCTTGTGTGAAGTGTTATTGAAAATTTGCCTTCATTGTGTGAAGGTTATTAATGTGTTTGAATATAATATGAGTTGTAATGATGTATATAATTACCCATAAAAAAATTATTGTGGATGTAGATTACGAGTTGATAGCCTTCCACCCACGACCTAGAGGCTCAGATCGTGTTTAGCCTAATCGAAATGACATCGATTAGGAATATGGGTGTTAACCGAGCAGGTTGGATGGGTTGAAACTTAATCATAATCCTAAACCATTTAAAATATCTTAATCCTAATTTGTTTATTGACCCATTTAAAAAACTTTAACCTTAACTCATTTAATAAACGGGTTGGCGGATTGTTAACAGATTGTATAGCAAACGACTGAAAGCTTAGACTCTGGTAAATAATGATCTCACAGGGAGAGGTGAAAGAATATTTTCAACGCAAGAAAAATAAAAATAGTATAGTAACAGGAAAATAGAACTGGGGCAGTGGTGGAAAAATGAAAACTAGGTGGTGACAGGAGTAAGACTTAGTAAAGGAAAATAACTAAGAGGTTTACGTTTATATATATAATTTTAATGGGTTAAACGAGTTAAATGAGTTGAACAGGTTATATGGGTTACTAAACAGGTTTGACAGATTATAAAATCTCATTCCTAATCCATTTATTTAATTAAATTGTTGAATAGGTTGGCGGATCATAATTCATTTATTCAAAAATCTCAACTCAAACCTATTTATAAACGGATTGAATGAGCGGAGTGATAAGTTCATAATGACCATTAACACCCTAATATCAAACATGTGGTGAGCAAATTAAATAATACATTAGTTGATTAGAGTAGTGAGTAGCTTAATTAGAACTCAGTTAGAGTAAGAGTGGATGTAATCAAAAGGCTATTAAAAAAAAAAAAAGGAAACATGAACTGTAACAGTATCGAATGTCTTGTGGTCTTGACTTGCTAATTGCTATTGAGTTTACCCGCAATTAGGTCTTAGGACTAAGTTTCTCCCCCTTTCTAACCTCCTTGTGACGGAATTGAGCCCCTCCGGCAAGTGAATGGATGCCGTGCTTGACTCGGTCATTCCCGTTTCTGATTCGCAACACCCACACTCTCTCTTCCCTTTTTAGCTTTTAAAATATTCTTGTGGACGTTATAGATTCCCTTTCAGACGCAAACAGCTTGGAAATGTATGGCCAATGGCCCAACCTGCCTTTTTTAAATAGCCGCCTTACATGTATCTTTTTTCCTTTATGAGCATATCCCACGTGGAATTTGCATCTTCCAAACTTCTACAGAATAAAATAAAATAAACGTGATGAAGAGTCCACTTTTTACCAGCACCATCGTAAATTAATCCCCAATAAATTCATGTTCTACTCATGATAAAACAGTACCGCCGAAAATTTAATTTTTAATTATATATGTTTATAGGAATTGTTTTGTTGGCTTGCTAAATCATCCGCTTTTTCATGTGTATCACCTATAGATCTAATGCAAAATGTCAGTGCCTATATATCTGTGTATATATAGATAGCAACTACAACCCATTGCATAAAAATTTCAACGCAACGTCTTACCATTTATAACATTCATGTATACAGAGCGGCCATGTCATTTGTGACCATGGAAAAAGAAAAATTATAAATGTGAAAGCCTCACATAGACCTTTATTTTGATTATTGAGAACTAACAAAAATGGACATGGATACAAGCTTTTGTTTTTAAAAAATCAAAATAAAAGACTAAACAAATTTCAAGAACTGATAAATTTAATGGAAAAAATATAAGTGAAGCCAGCACATTTATGAAAAGATAAAAAATAAAAAGTATTTTTCGGTGGCAACGTAGGATATTCCAATTCACGTCACTAAAACTGTCTAAGTTTGAGCTTCATCTTAATAATTTTCTCGATTGTAATTTCTACATTGTATTTAATGCTATTTATTTTTAATTGGATACTAAAAATCATTATAATTTATTACTTTCCTTGTCCTCAAAATTAAGAATTGATTTAAATCAAAGAAAATAATTTACTTATTTTAAAGACCCATAAAGTCCGAATTTTATTCATACCATCTAGAATAATGGTTATATGTGATTTATAACATTATAAAATATTAGCTCATGGATCCAAGTAATTTTCTAAATTTATAAACGTTTTTATATATTTTTAAAAGGTGTGACATAAGTGTTGGTATACAAGTAAATAAATAATGGTACACATGTTATATAGAAGTGGTTTTGTGTAATTTCTTCCATTTTTAATATTTTAATACTAATTGAGAAATTCACTCCATTCATTCATTTACAAGTAGACCAAGTTTTATCCAAATAACATATATGCATGATCAGCATTCGCTAAAATATATATTCACATTTAAATAATCAATCATACTTAGATGCATTATATATAATCGAATATAAATAATATTTTGTATAATCATTTATTCACGTATTAATTATATTTTAGATGGTTTAGATATTGAAAATAAAACTCTCACAACATTTTACTATGTTGATTTTAAATGCAATGAATACACTGAATTTGATAAAAATATCAAAATGAAACCCTTTTTTTTTCGAATTTGACAAAAACATCTTGTTGCAGCTATGCACTATCAGAGACAATTATCCTATGTCCTTGTTTGTAACTTGGCATCAATGGGGAGTTGAGGAATACACTGCAGTGGAGCAAAGATTACATCGATCTTTTCATCTCATCAAATCTCCTTCAACAGTGTATGAATCAAAGAAGATTAGGAGAAAAACTTCCCCGTTTCTCATTCCCCTTCATTATCTTATATACAACAATCTTAAACAAGGAAAACTCCTAAAAGAAGAAATCTTCTAATATAGGAAAACAATCTTCTAATATAGGAAAACATTAACAACAAATATATACACAATAATATTCCTGAAAATATGCCTAATACCACCCCTCAAGTTGGAGCATGGATATCCAAAATGCCCAACTTGCGCAAAAGAACATCAAATTGATTCGTGCCCAATGCTTTTGTCAAAATATCAGCAAGCTGAATTGAAGTATGAACATATTTGCTAACGATATTCCCAGAGCTGATCTCTTCACGAACAAAATGACAATCAACTTCAATATGTTTCGTGCGTTCATGGTATACTAGATTAGCAGCTATATGCAATGCGGCTTGACTGTCACAGAACATAGTCATTGGTCCAGAATGATCAACACCAAGAGAACCCAGCAATCCTTTTAACCACTTCAGTTCACAAGCAGTGGTAGTCATAGACCGATACTCTGCTTTGGTAGAAGAGCGAGAGACAGTTTGTTGCTTCTTTGTTTTCCAAGAAATTGGAGAATTTCCTAAGAAAACAAAATATCCTGTCAAAGATCATCTAGTCAAAGGACAACTAGCCCAATCAGAATCACAATAACCATACAACTTCATATCACAACGAGCACATAAAAATATGCCTTGTCCTGGATTGCCTTTCAAATACCGAAAAACACGCAGAGCTGCTTCTAAATGATCTTGCTTTGGCTGCTGCATGACTGAGCTAGAGTATGAACACAGTAAGACAACTCAGGACGAGTGATGGTCAGATAAATAAGGCGACCCACCAATCGCCTATACATAGTTGGATCCTTCAAAACCAGACCCGTTGCAAGTGCTAGTTTATGATTTTGCTCAAGAGGTGTTTTGGCCGGTTTAGCGCCTAATAAAGCAGTTTCAGAAATTATATCTAATGCATATTTCCATTGACATAATAACAAACCCTCAGAATTTCGAGCCACCTCAATCCCCAAAAAATACTTCAATTGGCCCAAGTCTTTCATATGAAAGCATTGGTTTAAATAATCCTTAAATCGTTGGATGGTCACATCATCAGTGCCTGAAATAATAAGGTCATCAACATAGACCAAAATATTCATTTGAACAGTTCCATCTCAGAAAGTAAAGAGAGAGTAATCGGAGTTGGATTGTTGAAAACCAAACCTTTTCAAAGATTTTGCTAATTTAGCAAACCAACACTGAGGAGCTTGTCGTAAACCATATAAAGACTTGCGAAGTTTGAGCTGGAAGCAAAACCAGGTGGCATTTTCATGTAAACCTCTTCATCCAACTCACCATGCAAAAACGCATTTTGCACATCCATCTGATGAAAATTCCAATTCTTTGCAGTAGCAACAACAAGAAAAGTGCGCACTGTAACCATCTTGGCTGTAGGAGCAAAAGTCTCATGGTAATCGATTCCTTCAACTTGATTATTGCCCAAGATGACCAATCTCACCTTGCAACGTTCTACACTTCCGTTAGAGTGGTATTTAATCTTATAAACCCACTTGCTTCCGATTGCTTTCTTCCTAGGTGGTAGATCGACCACGGTCCAAGTCCCATTATCCTCAAGAGCTTGGATTTCTTTTCTCATTGCATCTCTCCAACATTCTTCTTTTGCTGCTTCTGCATATGTAGTTGGTTCATGTCCTGCAGTAATATTTGCCAAAAAAAACCGATGCATCGGAGACAACTTATCGTAACTGACATAATTTGCTATAGGATAGAGAGTGCCTGAGGAATTGGATTGGAACGGTGAGCGCACTGAGGGGCCTGATTTGATGGTGTGAGTCACATAATCTTTCAAACAAACAGATGGCACCTTAACTCGTTGTCCTCTTCCAAGAGATTCCTCTGTAGTATCATTATCTTCCACAACATCCTCCTCTAAATTTCCCTCTTTGGCACTAACTTCTGTAGTAGTCAATTCCCTTTCATCACAATCCATCTCAATACCAGCGTTCCAATTGTGTGTTCTGTAAGCATTTAAATCATCAGCAGCAACATCCTTATCAGCAAATAGAAAATTAGTTTCAACGAACACCACATCACGGGAAACAAAATATTCACCGCTTTCCAAGTCATAAAGATTCGAACCTTTCTTTTCAAACGGATACCCAACAAAGATGCATTTTCGACTTCGACTAGCAAACTTATCCTTGTCTCGGTTCAAATTGTGGCTATAACACAAACATCCAAAGACTCGAACACTCTGATAAGATGGTTTCTGTCCGAATAAAATTTCATAAGGACTTCTGCCGTTTAACAGCATAGATGGAGCTCTATTGATTAAATAACCAGCTGCGAGAATACATTCACCCCAGAATTCAAGAGGCAAATGTGCTTGAAATCGCAATGCTCTTGCCACATTCAAAATATGGCGATGTTTCTCTCCACTCTCCCATTCTGTTGGGGAGTACCAACACATGAAGTCTGATGCATAATCCCATTCTCATCAAAATATTCTTTCAGACATAAAAATTCACTACCGTTGTCACTTCGCACAATTTTGACATCTTTCTGAAATTATCTTTGAATCATCGCCATGAATTTCTTAAGAACAGAACCTACTTCATTTTTCCCATTCAACAAATATATCCAAACTGCACGAGAGCAATCATCTACGATGGTCAAAAAATAAAGTGCTCCACAAGAAGCTGGAACTCTATAGGGTCCCCACAAATCACAATGAATTAAATCAAAACATTCTTTGGCTTTATTTTCACTAGAAAAGAACATTTCTCTTGTTTGCTTAGCTCTAAAACAAACATCACAAACCTTAGCTTCATTTTTATTCCTACATACTACTTCAGGAATCAATCTTAACACCTTAGAAGAAGGATGTCCCATTCGCCTATGCCAAAGCTCGAAAGAAGCAACACCATTCATCTTGAAAGCATGAACCGAAGCTGCTCCCTTGAGAAAGTAAAGCCCCTCATGTTGCTCACCCGCTCCAATCACCTTCCTCGTACTTCGATCCTGTATAACGCAAAATTTGTCAGTTAGTTGAATCACCAAACCTGAATCTCTAAGAAGTTGAGATACAGAAATCAAATTGCATTTTAAATTTGGCACAAAAAGAACATTCTGCAATTTCAATTCTCCTCCAAGACAAACAGTTCCTTCCTTCAATGCCATGATCTCCACTCCATCTGGTAACCCAACCGGACATGGAGCAATATCTCTTACTTCTCTCATACATGTATACACACTAGTCATATGATTGGAAGCTCCTGAATCAATGATCCAAGGTAATTGTATTTGCTTACCCATCAACCTCTCGTTCGTACCAGTTTTATGAGCATTCAGCATTCCCATCAATGTGGCCCATTGTTCATCATTCAAGCCCACAATTCCCTTTTTATCGGCATCATTCGTTGTAGCTCTCTCACCTCCAGCACCAAGAGTTTGAGCTACATTTGCCCGAGCAGTCCCCACCTTATCATGTCCTCCATAAGTACCCGCGTTTACGCCCACCTCCACGTCCAGAAGCGTTCGTTCTTGGTCTGTTGCCCCACCATTCTGGGTACCCAATTAATTGAAAACAAGTATCTGCATCATGTCCTTCTCGTTTACAATTTGTGCATACCACGTTTCTATCTTTTGCTTCCCCCCCCTGAATTTTGACCTCCTGCTTTCATCGCAAAACTCACTGGATTCCCTCTTTCTTCTTTTGTACGAGTCATAGTTCTCATTCTTTCTTGTTGCACAACCATAGCATAGGCTCGATTCACGTTCGGCAAGGGTTCGGTGCTAAGGATATTTGAACGCACAGTACCATATCCTTCTTCATCCAAACCCATCAGGAACTGATGCACCCTCTCTTCTTCACGCTTCTTTTCCAAGAGAATCGTTAGATTACACGTACATCCAATGCAATTACATATCGGTATCTTGTCATAGTTATTCAATTCATCCCAAATCATCTTGAGCTGACCATAATAGTTAACAATGGCCTGTCCATTCTGTTTGCAATTTGCCAAATCTGATCTCAACTGTTGCACCCGTGGTCCATTGCCAATCGAAAATCTCTCCCTTATGTCATCCCACAGTTCTTTCACAATCTCCATGTGTGAGATGGTTGATTGAAGTCTGGGTTCGATGGTATTAAATACCCAAGAAACCAACATCGAATTGACCGTCCACCAATCTTCAATTTCCGGTGCATCCTCAGCTGATTGTATGATCGTTCTATCAATAAATCCATATTTCTTCTTGTCACGAAGTGCAGTCCTCATAGCCCGTGCCCATTCATCATAATTCTCTCCTCTCAATTGAACCTGAGTAATTATATTTTCAGGATTGTCATTCGAATTGAGGGAATAAGGATCTGGCAGTTTTTCTCTTTCTCTCAGTAGATCAACCATGGCTCTGATACCATGTAGGAATCAAAGAAGATTGGGAGAAAAACCTCCCCGTTTCTCATTCCCCTTCATTATCTTATATACAACAGTCTTAAACAAGGCAAACTCCTAAAAGAAGAAATCTTCTAATATATGAAAACAATCTTCTAATGTAGGAAAACATTAACAACAAATATATACACAATAATATTCCTGAAGATATGCCTAATAAACAGGGCGAACTACAAGGTCTAAAATCCCCAGCAAGATGGATTAAACCCAGATATGACCTTCTAAAACCGAATGTTGACGCAGGCAACAACTTGGAGACTCGAATGCTGGATTTTGGTGTGGTAGTAAGGAATGGGAATGGGGAAGTAACTGCAGTGAGCAACTGCAGGAAAAGGGGTGCTTTGAAGCTAGTGGAGCAAGAAGCAATTGCCATTTTCCTTGGAATGAAATGGGTGGAAGAATTAGGGATTAAAAAAGCAATAGTGGAATCTAATTCATTGGTGATTATCAATTGGCTCAGAAATGGATCAGTTGTTAAATCATACTGTGAAAGCTGGGTTAACAGAATCAGAAGATTGTGCTGTAAATTTGTTTCTATTGAATTTAGTCATATGCTTAGGGAGGAAAACCAGGTGGCACACCGTATAGCAAAATGGGGACTAAATTCAAAGTGTGAGCAGAAAGCATGGGTAGATCATTTTGCCAATGTGAATTCAATCAATGGTTTGGAATGATTGTTTTCATGAGGGGGTTTTTGCGGTTTTGGTTCAGCCTCCTTCTCTTTTTGCTATACATAGTTTCGATGAAGGGAATGGAGGTCGGGGAACCACCCTTTTGTATTGACTCAATTTCGGAAAAAAAAAAATTCAAAATGAAACCTAAATTAGTTTGTTTTACCCTATATATAGTGTTAAACGTAATTGATAGATTGAATTTGACAAAAACATTATAATGGAGCCCAAACTAGACTGTTTTATCCTACATAGTGTTAAACTTAATTGATAGGTTGAATTGGACAAAAACATCAAAATTGAGGGAACTGGACAGTTTTACTGAAGTGAATTAATACATTTGATCGACTAGTGTATAAGTACTGGTCTTTCTAAGGAATCGATTTTATGAATCTGAATTCATTAAACCTATCCATTCTCCCATCTTGATGGTAAAATGAAAATTCAAATAATCACATTGTTTAACATGAGTCTAAAAATTCTGTCAATATATGGAAGTTTTTAGTGGGCTATGCCTTTTTAAAAACATACTCGACTATGTTAAAGTTATGAAAAATATTAGATTATTATAAATTTATAAAATCATTCATCTACGTAAGAAGAAATGTTAGATAGATTAAATGCTCAATTAACATATTTTAAATTAGTGTATAAATCAAAAAATTTTGTTTCTTTTTTTATCGTTGCGTTCTAGAATCATACTTTACGATATTTCATTTTCCATCTGATTATTAGAAATTAAGCCCATAAATCTTTATAACTTTTCCTTGAAGTCAATTTCATAGCCACATTAATCTTTGCAAATTTTCTTACAATATGGAGGAGAAGACTAAAGCTCTTAATACAGCCTCCCACATAAACGATGGCGATACGCTCGTTCGAACTCTCGCCGGGACCGAATCTGCCATCATCTCCACCGAGCTTCACATGGTTAAGAATTTTATTATTTTAATTTTACACTTTTATTAAATATATGAGGCCTATACACATCTTTAATTGGGATGCAATTTAGTTTTATAAGTCAATTAATAATTTGAAGTGCAACGAGTGAAATAGACTTCATATAATGATCAAGATAGGCCCCGGAGGGAGAGACCCATCCCCTAAATTTAAATTCATGGAACAGACGTGGAACACAATTTGTAATATAATTTTGTTTAAAATTATTAATTTGGCTTATGTATTAAAAATAAGTAAATTGAATATTTTTAGAATTAATAATATTTAGAAATATAATTATAAACAATTTTACGCATTTACACTTGTTGCGAATTATACATAAATAATTTTCATGCCATATAAATATTAATAAAGAAAAATATAATTTATGGCTTGAATTTAAGATTTATTTTGAAAACTAAAAAACTGTTTCGCCATGCAATCCGTTGTATATGAAAATTATTCACATTTTTGTATGTATAGAATGTGGTAAAATATTCTAGTGCATTTTTTTTAACACGTAAACTATCTAAAAAATAATTTATATATGGATAAATAATTGTATAAAGTGTTAATACATTTAATGCATGCAGGGTCCATTTTGAACCAAATGCACCATGATTTATGATGTATATAGCTGCATTGGAACATATATGTACATATATGTGTGGGAGTATACATAGAAAAAGAGAGATATGATCGTGAATCTCTGTATATAACAAAATCAAAATATTTCTTGAGTTGCCACCGGGGGTGTACCCTTGTGGTAACTCATATTAGTCCATTATTGGCTGGTCATGAATTTGACTCTCCCATCTACCATTTAGGTGGTGTAGAAATTTTTCAGTTTTCTTTTTTTTTAATGTGTTTGTAGTTTTCCTCCTTATATGAGGTGTTATTAAAAATATTTTTTAATATGTAAGAGTCATAAATGTGCTTGAATATAATATATATGAGTTGTCATGATATATATAAATACATAAAAAAATATTCCACATGCTCCATAGATTATAGAAGGGTAAAGATATTTTTTCTCTTCGTGGTCAAATGTCGACGGCCGGCTCACTTTAAGAACATGTGAGGAATTTTTAGTTTTATTTATTTATTTATTATTATTATTATTTAGAGAGAGAATAAGAACATGTGAGGAATTGCGGAAAGTAAGAGGCTGAGATTTATTGGACAATCCCTTGAGTTCAGAAGAACCTCAATTACACGCCTGAATTGCAGTGATTGCAATATGCTCCTAATCTTCGTTAGAAAATCTTAAGTACGGTCTTCATTTAATTTTCTTGGGTACGAAAATATTATTTCTTTATCTGCACATTAAAAACAGTGTTGATGGATCCCGCAAATTAAAATTTTCATTATCACTATAAAAAATACATTTTTGGCAACTCTTCTCGGCAAAAATAAATCTTTAATTATTAGAAAAGAAAGGGTTATTATCCTATGCCCCGGTGCACTTAACTTTAGTGCGCCTAGAGCAAAGTGCACCCCGGTGCAAATATTTATTTTTTTATTTTGACAATTAAATCAAAATTTAATTGTCTCAAGGCAAGAATATTAACTATTAGCAATCAAATTTCTTCTTAGTGATTACTATTTAACATGTGATACAAATTACTGATTACTAAACTTTTCTTTGGCATTGCATATATCTAATATAGAGATAGAACCCAACAAAGTATGATCAATTGAATTGGCTTAATCTTAAGAAAATATAAATTAAATTTCCTTAAACTATAAAATGATATAGATTCATATATTTTTATATAACCCAATTTAAATATTACTATAAATGTATTTTTTATATAACAAAAATGTAATAGTGCTTTGTAAAATTATTTATCGATATATTAATTAGGGTTGCAACTTGGGATCGTAACACTCGGATTTACCTATTTATAAAATATTAACTCTAATTTTAACTCTAATTTTATTTGTAAAACCTAAACTCGAATCTTATTTGTCAAGATCGAGTTTAGTTTAAATTTTGAGTTGGAACTTAAATTGATGAATTTATATTTTATTTAAGATTAATAAGTTAAGAATTTCATATAAATATATAATAACTATAAATCATATAAGCAAACATAATAATACATATTCGAACTACATAGTTTTTAAAGATGTAGTAATATAAAAAAATATTTTTAGAAGAAAATTTAACATTGAAAAAAGAAAGAAAATTAATGAATGTAAAAGCAAATGGTAGAAATATGAAGATAGATATAAATGAAAATAATTACTTTATTTATATATAATTACAATATGACAAACATGTATTAAAACGTAAATATAAATAATACAAAATACACAAATATAAAAAATATTATTTGGATATTATATAAATAATATGTTTTATAATTAATATAAAATGGAAAATCAAGCTTAGGTTCTTCGGGTTCACTTGAATCCTAACTACATCATATTTATAGCTGAAGTTCTTCCATTTAGGTTATAAAAAGCAAGTTCTAAAGTTGTTAGAATTCCAGTTTGATGGGTTGGGTTTAAGCTCAACATAGCCTACGTTGCGCCCCTAATATTAATGGAATTTAGATTGTTCCTATGCTGGAAATATAAGTTTAAAATTGATATTTAAATCGTTAAATTATTTTTACATATTTGTGAAAGGCTTTCACAAAGTGACACTAAAGAAATGAAATTATTTTATGATAATATGAATGATGTCAAATATAATAAATGAAGTAAATTTTCATCAACCATGAAGATTTTAAAAATTAAAAAGAATTTAATAGAAGCAAAGCCAAAATAAGATGAAGGGAATTTCAGGACACTATATTGTGCCATTCGCACCACTAAACAGCCCTGACTTTTATAAATGATTTTTAAATTAATTAAGGTTTAGATTTTCAAAATAGATGAGGTTTAGGGTTCAGGTTATCCTCTAACCCATATATCTCACCTGATTTTGCCTTTAAATATAATAGTGTAATAGATGATAATATAATAGTAAATAAAGTTTTAAAATAAAAACATAACAATATACATAACAATAATAAAAATAAATCATTAGGATTAATTGTTAAAATTTAATAAATATAATATTAAAAGGCGTGCTCAAGAAATGGCTGTTTTATAATAAAATAAATGGCTACTAAACCAGTGTTTTAAGAACCAAACTGAATCGGGCGGTTGGACTGGTCGGACTGTGAACTAGTCATGTCCCGGTTCATCGGTTTTTCCAGTTCAACTGCGGTTTGACCATCGGTTTGCACCGGTTGAATTGGAAAAACTGGAAATCAGTCACAAAGTTGGTTCGGTTTTCAAAACATTGTACCAAACTGCCATTCTGTTACAAGTCAAACAGCCACTTTATTTCTGTTAAGATTCTGTTGATTAAGGACCTATTTGCTAAGAGGTAAAAAAATGAAAACAATTTATAAGAAATTTTTTTAAAAAAAGTAAGAGTGATGCGATATAATTGGAATAATAATTAGTAATAAAGAAAATAAAGATAAAATAAATAGAATAATTATAAGGATGTCAAAAAAATTAATTGCAATGCAAAGATAATAATAGAAAAAGTTAAGCCGTTAATGTGTCTAGTCATACCAACATGTGCGCAGAAAGAAGAGGGGAATTTTTTTTTTCCTTTCCTACCAAATGCAGAACGGACCAGAGTGACTTTTTTAATTTGGGTTTGAGTTTTGAAGGAAGCCACCAACACTAGTATATCGTAGATTACATTCTGTTTCATGATCATCCAACAAGAATCAATTACTTGATAAAACCCACCTCCGCAAGTAAAAAGAAAAAAGAAAAAAGAAAAAAGTTTCTTTGATATTTTTTTATTGTTTTAATTGGAATCTCACTTACGATATCGTAATTTTTGTAATTAACTTATAGTATTAAAGAGGAAATTAAATTTTTTTCAAAAGAGAGAAATTACTCCCACTCGAAAGACACAATTTTCACGCAGAAGATATTAATCGTAGGTAAATTTTGAACTCAACTGTACAGTTGCCGATGTTTGGTTGGGATGTTACTGGTCAACTTATCAATCAGCTTGTCGAAACCATTTATAAATGTATTTGGATTGATATTTTTGAATAAATCATTTATGATCTACCAATCCGATCAACAATTTAATTAAATAAGTAGATTACGATTGAGGTTTTATAACCTACCATCCTGTTTAACTCATTTAATGTGGTCAACCCATTAAAGTTTATTATATATATAAATGTAAACTCCTTGTTATTTTTCCTATTAAGTCTTTCTTACACTGCCTAATTTTCATTTTTTTCATTGCCACCTGTTGTCCTCATTTTCTCCTATAAACAACTTCTCGTCTTTACTACGAGATCATCATTGGCCGGAATTCAGAAATTCAAATTGTTTGTTATACAGTCCGCTAACAACTCGCTGACATGTTTATTAAATAGATTATGGTTGAGGTTTTTTAAATAAATTAATAAACAAATTATGACTAAAATATTTTAAATAATTTAAAATTAAGATTAAGTTCCAATAAATTGAACCCAATTAGTTGACAAAACCCGATCCTGTGCACCCGGGTGCACTTAGCTTCAGTGCACCCAGGTGCATTAAACCCATTTTAACCTATTTTTCAATTTTTTAAATTTTTTTTATACAACTATTAATCTAAATGTATTTAACATGTGTGTCAGTTTTTACCATTTTTGGATTATTTTAGATATTTATTTTTTATTTTTGAAAATCAGTGGCATTTTCATAAATAAATATCCAAAATAGTCCAAAAATGATAAAAACTAATACACATGTTAAATACACTTAGATTAACAATTGTATAAAAAATTTAAAAATAAAAATAAAAAAATGAATTAATGCACCGAGGCGCACTGAAGTTAAGTGCACCCGGGTGCGCAGGATCGGAATCCTTAGTTAACATTAGGGGTGCAAGTTGGATAGGGTATCTATGGGTACCCACCAACTCGACTCTAATTTGGGTAAGGTAGGGTAGAAAATATTACCCATAGATATGGGTAGGGTACAAATTATTACTCGTCTTCTCAAATAAGGTATGGTAGTGTAGATACGTTGGGTACCCAGAACCGACCGCATAGGTACTCATATGAGTAATTAATTATGTGCATAATTATATATATGTATAATATATATTATTTAGTATGTAGTATGATTTGTCTTTGACATCTCATGTACACACATATTTTAACAAATTCTAATTTAAATGAATTTTATACCTTGTGAAGTATAAAATTGGTTCGGTCATTTATATATACGTCATTGACTTCCGAAAGACTCTTATAAATATACTTGTGACTTACGATTATAATATATTAATAGTTTTAATGATTGGATCATGATGGTCTATATTTTATATTTTTATATAATAATAAGAATATTTTACTTATGGTTTTAAAATATAAATGAATATTATTTTACATTATTTAAAATAATATAAAAATTTTTAAAAAATATTATATTTAAGTATTAAAACAAAACCGATTTGGAGCCTAAACCGGAATCGCCTTATAGGTAATAGGTAGAATAGAATACACTCGGCCTTATAGGTAATAGGTAGAATAGAATACACTGAACTGAATCCACAAATGTACAGGATAGGATAAAGTAGTACAGGCATTTTACAAATAAAGTATAGGTACGATAGACTACTGTACGAAACCCAGCCGAGGCGCGGTGCACTTTAGTTAGCACCCTAATGTCACTATCGGAGCAACGCTTATTGAGCATTTGAGCTGCGTTGATATATTGACCAAGAAGCGACTGAAAGTGAGAAGTGCCGAGTCTTACAAGGCATCATTGTCGCATGCGCCAGTGGCGCGTCTATTGATAAGGTGAAAAGGCCAGTTTGAAGTTAGGATGCTACGATCCAAAGCCGTTGCCTAGCTAGCTTTTGGCGGCTTTCCTGGAAAATAAAAGCAAGTTTGTTTCCTCAGTCTTAAATGGCGTGCTTGACTTTTGCAGCCACCCTCTCACTCACTCTTTTATGGGCTAATGGGCATACCCTCTTTGTCTGCCCGACGGATGCCATGGCAGTTAAAACTATCTCAACCTCCATTTTAGTACGTATAACGTATAGGTTGCAGTGCAGGATATCCAAATTACAGTTCCTTAGAAGGAACTGGGTGAGGTGAAACTGCAAACTGTCCACCAGAAAAAAATTAAGGCATTTGCATGCATTAGTTGCATGTTGTGTTCCTGCCGTGCCCATTCTTGAGTTTATTACCTTGCTTCAAGGGTGATGTTTAACCCAGCATGCTTGAGAACTGATTGGATCTACAGTCGCCGCTGACCCTTTTTTTTTCCCCCTGAATCTACGGTATCATTAACCTTGAATGACGGAAGACAACTTTAGAAGACGGTTAACAGTCAAACATCTCTGCTCTTTTAACTCACTCGCATCTACCACTTTGTTATCTAAGTAGTGATGACTATTCATATTTTTATATATATTCAAGTCACATTTCTAGGTTGCCGGCTGGCCAGCTTCCATGACCATAGATCGACAGATGAAATGGACATTGGATGGAAGTTTGTAATTTAGATTGGAGAAGAAAGGAAGGACATTAAAGTAAATAACAATATGCAAAAAAAATAAAAAAATAATTACATTGATGAAATGGGCTATTCGTATATGTAATGAAAGATAGAATTAATTAAATATAAAATTATATAAATACTGCAACAAATTTCATTATAAATAGTTAGTTTTTGCTGCGTAATATATTTATTGCAATCATTTACGACAGGTCTGAAATCCGGCGATTTTATACCGGCCAAAAAATATATTTTTTATTTTTTGAAATTTTTTTATAAACATGTTAATCTAGTTATTTAATTTATAAATCAAGTTTTACCATTTTTGGGTATTTGTATATATTTATTTTATATTTTTAAATACCCCTTTGTTTAAAATCCAAAATAAATATATAAAAATATCTAAAAATGGTAAAACTTAGTTTATAAATTAAATATAACTAAATTAACATGTGTTATAAAAAATTTCAAAAAATGAAAAAATATATTTTTGGGTCAGTCTGAAATCCAGCCATAAATGATCGGTGCTCATATTTATTCTACTACATCTTTATGTTTATTTTGTTACATGCAGTCAGATCTCACCATAATTATAATATAATTAATTGCAAAAAGAGCCTAATCACTCACTAAAATTGACTTTTATCTCAATGGTAATATTTAAAATTATTTACTTTAGTAGAATACCAATTCTAATTCAAACTGAATGAGCATATACTCCATCTAAAAATGTTATAAATTAATATCATAAAATAGTTTGACGTAATTATCAATTTTATAATTTTTTTAAACATTTAAACCATCTAAAATATAATTTATACATGAATAAATAATTATATAAAGTATAATTATATTTTAATATGTGGAGCCCATTTAAAGCTAACTATACTAACTACACTGCAATAGCTCTCCATTAATTTAGCTACATATATATGTAGGGGTGGGAATTGGGGCAGGTTGACCAATGACCCGTCATTGACCTAACCGGTTTTTAACTAGGTAAAACCAATATTTTTTTATCCGGTATAAGAATAAGTCAGAAATTTTGACCTGAATTCAAAAATAGGGTTGGGTTGAGTTGACCACATACAAACTTGAAAGTCCCAACCTACCCCAAATATATTAATTTACTAAAAGTTATAAGCCTATGTTTAAATCTTATTATTATTTTCTTTCAAAAATTTTATATTTTTTATAATTAAGTAAATCAATAGTAGAAGAATCAATTTATCCATAAAACAATATAAGCATCAATAAAAAGAATTTACATATATGTATATATAACCCTTACGTATAATTGTATATTAACCTATTTTAATACATTTATACTATATTTTCTGATGTTTTATTTTAGTAATGATGTTTTTTAATAATTAGTAAAATTCGAAGCATATAACATTTAAATTTAGTATAGATATATCTTTATGTTTGATAATTATATAAATTTTTAAAATCATCTTTTTTTACCCACATTTTTCACCCAACCCAGTGTCTCAAAACAAGTTCAATACCAATCCGAAGTTTATCCCGGAACCTATTAAAAAAAATGAGGGTCAAACCGAATTTTAAAAATAAGATCTGAGTTAGGTAGACCCTGACCCAAAATGGTCTACCTCGATGTAGTAAGTTCCCATTCCATGTATGAGGACGATGTGGAACATACGTACATATAATTTTACTTTAACAATATATATGTTGCAAATAATTAAGTGCTAATTTTAATTTCAATGAAAAATACTTTATATATGCTAGATGAGTTCATGTAGTGAACTAAAACTCCATTACATGTATACAACTCATGTAGTGAACTAAAACTTCATTACATATATACGGCACAAGGCGTAGATAATAATATATGCAGCCAGCAAGCTTTCGTTGCATATGAAATTTATATGCGTGCACCCAATTTCCTCTTCCCCGCTATATACAGCACGTTTTAATTGTATATTATCATAAAACTCGGATTCGCCTCAAATCTAATCTTAATCATACTTTTAATTTTCAACCTTAACTTTTAAACATAAATTCTAACTCTATTTGTGAAATTCATACTTGAGTTAAGTTTTATGTTAACATTCTCTCAAGAATATATATTTGTTTTTCATCTTACACTTATTCAACTTTAAATTCATCACAAAGAAAAAGTCTCATACAATAATTTCCATCTTAAAGCAACAAAAGTGAAAGAGTCTTAAGACTTGAAAGAAGAAAACTTCGTTTGGAACTTCTCTTTGCAACATGTACATCTGTAGCCTTGTCTGGAGATAAAGATGTACGACTTTGTTTTATTATGCAATTCAAGTATTATGCAAGATACTTGAGGAGCATAATTAAAGAAGGTATGGATAGATTTGGAGTAGTGTTCTTGATAAATGATGGACAAATTTTATGTTTAGCAAAGAGAATATTTTAAAAAGTCTTTATAAAAGAGGGACTTTTTTGAAAAAATTAAAATCAAACCCAAGCATACGAACCGTCAAGCTTAGGTTTAAAAAAAAAAGGCCGAAAAAAAAAGGGAGGAGAGAGATAGAGGAGATGAGGGAGAAACTTTTAAGGGGATTTGGATTTTTGAGTTGAATTAAAGTTGGAAGATTTGGGGAAAAGTTGGTAGAAATTTTGGTGAGTAATTTCTTTTGTCATCTTCTTTATTTTTCTTATCATTGCATTTATTTAATATATTGTGGTGGTATGGGAGAAATTTAGCTTGAAATTGGATGCTAAGGTTAGAAATTCTAAACCCTAATAGGGTAGAGGAAAAAAATATTTTCATGGAGATGAATCATGAGTGTAAAACTTAGATGGATAATTTTATGAAGATATTTTCATGATGAAATATAATTATTATTTTAAATATTTGAGGTAATATGAATATGGATGTCTCTATATAGGTTTGTAGAATTTGAGAATTAGGAAAATGGGGTATTTGAGGATGAAATTAAAGAAAATTATTTTAAAATATTATTTAAGAAATATTGTTATCATTTTTATATAGACTAAAGCGAAAAATACATTAGAATTTTACAGAGACTGCACTTGGAGGTTTAGAAATTGCGTAAAAAGATAAGTACAATTTTTTCACTTCTATTTGGATGCTTATAAATGTTGATGAATGTTTTTTTGTGCACGAATATTTCATGATGATTTAGATGTTTTCTTTGAGATTTCTTTATGCAAATTTTTTTCTTGTAACGTGTATTTCTAATGATTTTAATTATTAACTTGAGTTGAGTAGTTTGAGAAATTATTTTATGATGATGTTAACTTTATGGTAATATTCGAATTATATAAATTATCCAAATTCGATAAATATATTTAGAATGGGCATATGAACATGCGCATGATGTATGAATGTATCATATGTGGTAAGCATGACATATGATAATTTTCTGGGCAAGCCAGAGAATAAGAGGAGTGACAATATACTGCGGTATAGTCATATAAAATGTTTGTAAATGATGAGTTTACCCGAGGCACCGGATGATGTGGATGTGATGTGGAGGATGGACACTTGCATTGCATAAGCATTTGGAATATCGTTTACCTATATGAGCATGGTACAAATGAGTATATGAAGTTTAGAAACATTAATGTTTGATTTAATTTATGAAAATGATACTTATTTACTTTAATAATTGAGTTTTACTGTTATCCTACTTACTGAGTTGGCATGTACTCATATTTTTTACGTTAATGTTTTTAGATGACATGATCAAGGTAGGAGCCTAAACTAGGGTTGATGCTCATACAGAAGTGAGGAGAGATCCTGATCCCTCAAGATACATATAAATTATTATCCTAGTCAGTAGAAAAATTTTGATTTAACATTTTAGTTGATACATAAATGAGTGATATAGTGAGGACTATCTTGTAAAGTTTAGTTATTATTAGTTGATATGCCAGTGGTTATGTTAATAGTGGATTAGAAAGAACTTGAATAATTTATTCTATTTAGCATCCTTGTTTTGTGTTATATGTTAAGATCGATAGTATGATGTGAGTATGCTTTTACAAGATAATTTCATCTAGACCCTTAGCCTCGTGATTTTAGAAAGATGCTACCAAATTTTTCAATGAAATATAACGACTATTGGCTATGTGTGGAGGTTAGCTGGCGGGTCGTTATATATGTATACCCATGAATTTTACCATAATTCTACTTGTACCTATAAATTTTCAAAAACTTGTAATAAATCAGCATATTTTGCCAAAATTTTTACTCATAGTCACGCTATTAGGAATTTGTTAAAGGGACCATTAGTACTTTTGTAAGATGATGAATACGCTCAAGCCCTAACATAACTTGAGATTGGATAATTCAAAACCAAAAATTTACATTTAAATAATATATGATTTATAGCTGTAAAAGAGTTAAAAATGCTTTTGAATGTGAATTTTTATTTATAAAATCATAACTAGGGATGAGAATTTTTAACATTTTATGAGGGTGCTAATTGTCCTTTAACGAATTCCAAACAGTGTGGGTATAAGTAGCATTTAGAGCAAAATATGTGGGTATATTATGAATTTTTAAAAATTAATGGGTATAAGCGAAACTGGGGGTAAAATTCACAGGTGCATATGGAATTTTCCGTAAAAAAATATTATACTATTGTAAGATTAGTCAGGAGGTTGTCTATCTTTGATACTAAATAATATAATATTGTATAAATATAAAGAGTAGGCAAATAGAGTTTTGCTTCTCTTGATGATATAATTAAATAATGTATTTTAAATGAAGATTTAAGGGTATTTTTTATTAAAAATTAATACAAAATAATATTGTGTGGGTAAGCATGAGCATTATGGTGCTATTCGCTTTTATTATATTAATATATAAATATATAATAATTTTTCTGATGAGTGGATGTTCAAAAGGTGTAATATTTTATATATTATAGTATATATCAATGAGAACATCAAGGGGTAATATAGATATATAGAAAATATAATAATATATAGAAATTGGTTTCGGGTTTCAATGAACCGTAGATGGAACCTATTTCGATTTGAGTTGGGGTTACATGTTAGCAGATTTTAACACTACCTAAAATTAGGTTTGACTGGCTGTGGCTAGGTTTGGGTTGAACATGAACCAAGTTGCAGTCTAGTTAACTATTATATATGCATAGATATTTTTACATATATATATACAGAAGGGCTGTTTTGGTGCAGCGCAATTGCACCATAACAGTAGTACAATTGCCCAAAAAGAGCTCCATACATATTAGAATGCAATGAAACCTTATAAAATCGTTTATCCATATATAATTTTATAGCAAATGGTTTACATGTTGAAAAAACACTTTAAAGTTGTTATTTACATCAAACTATTTTGTTACATTAAATTTGTACCATTTTCAGATGGGATCCATACACATATCCGATTATGATGAAAATTGATATGGTAATAGAATATATTATTCTAAACACAATGGGTGAAATAGATTATAATTTGATCACCATGTGGGCTCATTTCAGCGCCATGGCACTGCACTCGAATATAACTATATATATCTATATTTTTTTACTTTTTCTTCATTTCTTTTGCATAGCTTTTCAATTGCATCAATTTTATGGGAGAGAAAATTAATGAAAGAAAAGTCATTTTTTAAAGGCATTTTTGAAATACAACCATCATAAAACTATTTTTCAGTTTTTCCTTATATTTTGAATCATTATTTGTTTCGTATTATGACTTTAATGATTTACTTTCATCTAACAATTGTCCTTATAAATTTTTTTTTCCATTTATACTTCATTCCCTTGATTTTGTTTCGACAGCATGTAGCAAGAAGGGTACAATGGCCATCTATTTAGCTCAAAATGAATTCTTAACTATTTTTAAAAATGTTATTTTTTATCAGTACCTCTATTTTAAATAATTTTCCCCTAGCTACTTTCACTAAAGACTTATGTTGATAATATCATTCCTCGGTTCCATCTTTCTTTACACTTCATCCAAAGCAAGACCATTTCAGTGCAGAGTGAGTATCTTTTCATGCAATCCACACAACGAATGGTCAACATCTATTAGACTATTCCCTTGCCTAGCTTCAAATTATTATATAAAAATGTTATATATCCACGTCTTTGAAATCTACGCTGTGCATGTCAGGAATTGTCAGTGGCCCACAAGATGTTCAAATGACACTAATTAGGCCAGCAGCGGATTGGGCTCTTTTTGTTTCTTAATACATCATTTCTTAATTAATATGTCTGAAGTCGAATTTACCTTCATTAAATTGGTGCCTTTGCATGCCGTGACAGCAGCGTTAATTCATGGACCGGCTACTAGCAATTTAATAAGGGTTGACGGTCCAAAATGCCGGCCGCAGCTTATGAATAATGAACCAAAAAAGTAATTCCACTTTTCGAGGGAGTACACGAAAAGTGCAGAGCAGCTCAAAATCAGCAACAACCGGTAAACTCACAACACTGGTAGGTGGAAGTGGATATACATCTGTGACATTCATGCATGACTTCGCTTACTCTCTCTTTTTTTAAAAAAAGATTATGCATGATTCTTAATTATCTAGTCTCCATGTGGGCTAATCATTAGGAATTAAAGGGGTCAAATGATTGAATGATCATGGTGATAATAGTTTTCAAAAGTTGATGAGGTTGAAACCTGGTCCTAGCCATTTGGGAAGGATTTAAGGAATTTTGAGTATGATACAAAATTAAGATAAGAATGTAATAATATATATTAGAAATGAGCAAAGTTATATTGTAAATGTAAAATATTATATTGGAAATTGAAGAGCTATTAAAATTTCATCATATACGTATCCAATTCAAGCCCCCCTTTCATGATGAGTGGAGGGCATGGCAAGCATGATGCAACTTGGATAGGATATTTATGGGTACCTACTGACCTGACCTTAAATTGAATAGGGTAAAACAGAAAATTTCATCCATAGGTATACATAGGGTATGATTTATTACCCAATCTTCCAAATAGAACAAGGGTTGGGTAGACATGTCAAGCGCCCCAGAACCGACCTGTAGGAGTACCTTACATTATAAATAATATTGTATATGTATATATATATATAAATAATTTTAATCTTTTGCCTCCCTATTTGGCTATAACTAGCAAGGCAACAACTCAGGTGTTGTGTGCATAATTGAAGAGTGTGTCCCTATGAGACGTGCATTAAAAAGAGGGCGACTAAATTTCTCTCCTAATTTTCCAGCCGAGCATGTATTCCAAGGTCATATCCATTATCTAACCCTAGAAACACGTTGCTCTCTCCAGTGAAATGAAAATCCTCCATCTCTAGTGCCAAAACGAAAGCCCTCATCCATAGCCTCTCCTTCAAGGCTGAAAGCCCTTATCCATGCTTAGCAGCCGCAGCCAATCTACTCTCAACCTTACTCATGGAAACTGAAAACCCTTCTCGTTGTTCTCAACTGCAAATTTTTTATTGCCAACCTGCACGACTTCAAGCCCTTCTCAACCAGCTTGCTTAGCAAATCAATTTCAATTAGCATGCTCTCTAATGCTCACAACGACGTCAATTTTTTTGTTCTTGGATACTGTTCCATGTTCATAGTCATTGGTTCGAGAATATACAAAAATATTGAAGTCGTGATAATGCTACCAAGATGTTGTAATTACAATTGGATATCCTTGTCATTTGTTCCATCGATCTATTAATGCAATTTGCCCTGCTAGCTATTTGTCCTATAAATAAGTATTTTTTATCAAAATAAATAAGTATTTTTTAATTATTTAAAATAGCGTAAAAATGGGTAGGATATGATAGAATTTTTAGAAATAGAGTATGGTAGGGTCGACTATTAATTGAACTGAACTGACCCAAGTTGCACCCTAATATCAAAATGAGAAATTAACTAGGCTATGCCTAGGTTCAATAGAGTTACGAACTTATTTTTTATCAAAATAAATAAGTATTTTTTAATTATTTAAAATAGCATAAAAATGGGTAGGATACGATAGACTTTTTAGAAATAGAGTATGGTAGGATTGACTATTAATTGAACTGAACCAACTCAAGTTGCATCCCTAATGTAAAAATGCAAAATTAACTACGCTATGCCTAGGTTCTATAGAGTTACGAATCTTATTTTTGATGATGACACCGTGAATGACTAGACAACTGAAGGTGATAACTTCATGGAAAAAGTAGATGAAAAAAGTGCCTACTCTCAAACATAATCTCTCATTTCTTAAAAATATTTTTTCATTTTTAAAAATAATAATCTATTTTTTGCTTCCAACATAATTTTTTCCATTATGGGTACTCATCTTTTTATTCTCAACACATTTTCATCCTAAATTTTTATCTCACCCTCATCTCGTCCAAGCTCTAAAAAACGCATTGGAAATTCACACCTTACACCCTTTCACTAGCATAAATCACTTTATCATACAAGCGGAGATGAAGATATGGATTTAACTATCAAACAAGGAGGCTGACTGTGAAGAATACTCAAATGGAGAAATACGCAACTGGATCTAAACGAGGACGTGAATTACAGTAGTTCATGAACTGTTGCCGGGCGACAAACATCCGTACAATAATTAGCATGCCCGTCAAGGTAATATACTACTTTTGTAAGATCGAGTTCTCCAGACAATGTGTGGTGGTTCAATTTCAGCCAGATTTGAAGCGGACGGAAAAAGCAAAGATGTGCAGGAAGACGTGACTCTGCAGGCGTTTTTAGGCCTTGCTTGCTGCGATGTGCAGTGGTGTCTGGGTTTGTGGCTGTTTGGATGTTTCGATTCCCAAGAGAAGACATGGCAAATCAACACCAGGAGATTTTGCGATGGGAAAGGGCACCCCCTTTCCAAGTTACCCGCACGCGTGGCTGTACTCTATTGGGCTCGTTCGTGACCATACCATGGGGTGGGAACCCCGTCCCCACCGATCTTAATGATAACTGTCCAAAAATTTAATATTTTTACTTTATTTTAAAATTCTATAGCATAAACGATTTAAAATATAATTTTAACTATTCGTGGAGAAATTTATAAAAATCAAACAGTATGAATTTAAAAACTGGAATAGAAGAGTATTGATGGTATATATGTTTTTTGTTGAAAAACGGTATATATGTTTTTAAATTGCAAAAAAAAAAAAAAAAAAAAATTATATGCAAAAAGTTCTATATAATCCGCGACGTTATTCATGTGTATTTTGTATAGGTGAGTCTAAAAGAGTATTTTCATATTGTTAGAAGTATTGTTTATCATTTTTTATATGCTTTATAATTTTTGCTTATTTAGGTTTACACCAATATCTGATTTATATGATTTTTACTATAAATGATCTAAATTATATTTTTAATAACATGTATAGTGGGATTTTTGAAATAAAATAAAAATATTAATTTTTTTGTATGGTTCCCATTGGCCGTTCTCTACAATTGTATGTATGGTATGTGCTGTGATTAAATTTTTACTATTTTTAATATTATTTTAGGTAATTTACAAATATATAGATTGATTATTATTGTAATTATAACACACATAGTTTCAGTAACAATAAATAGCTCCATGCATAGTTTGAGCATAATTATAAATACATTTGTATAGTTTTAATATTATAAATAATTCCACATAATTAGACCATCATTAATTATTTAAGAATCTTAGTGCATCGACTCTACCCGTTAATAGTAAGAATGGTGAGATTTGATAAAATATTCCGCTATATGATGTTTCGCACTCATTATTTAATTAAGATTTTAGAGTGAAAGTTTCAATAGAACCTTTTCTTTCATGGCACAGATTAGGAAAGTATGGACATTGTATGCGCACGATGGTGTGGAATATTGATTAACAGATTATATTTGTTAATTAGAATGCTGCATCGTAACATATAAAAGAAATATTATTTAACATACTAATTAGTGTAGCATGTTACTTAATAGGACAGTGACAACATTATTTTAATCAGTGTTCTTTTATCGGAACAATGTACACATATAAATACCACTATGCATCTAGTGCCATTGAACTATTCAACCTTGTTGTCTTGGCATATTTTTTAATTAAACTAAAATTCAATCTAGATATTTTATTTAAAATCGTTTGTTTTGTTATGACGTAAAAATCAGTTTGATCAAAATTTAAGTCGAGTTAAACTTGCTTAAAATATTTATAGCCATATATAAAATTTTAAATCACTTAGATATGAATTGTGATAGCATGCTTGGCTGCATGGTAACAACCATGTAGCTCACTCAAAAAGATATTTTAAATTTTTTATTTTTCTTTTTATAAAACTATTATTCGAAGTATATTTAATTTATATGCCAAGTTTTACCATTTTTAAAATATGTATATATTTTTGATGGAAAATATTTTTTTTTTAATTTCAAACATAGGAATATTTTAATCTTTTTAACTCTCTGAAAATCATTAAAATATTGGTATGTTTGAAAAATATATACACACATCTAGAAAAGTAAAATTTAGTACGTAGATTAAATACTCTTAGAATAATAGTTTTATGAAAATTTTTAAAAAATATTTTTAATCCCGCTTCACAAGGATCTCATTCCTATGAAGTTGATGCATGGAATCATGCATTTCTATAAATTTATGGAAATATTGTTATAATAATTTATAAAAACATTTTAAAAATGAAAAGATTTCACGAAATCACTTCTATGAAACCCGATTTCATAGAAGTATAAAATTATTTATAGAGAATACTTCTATGAAACCGGGTTTCATAGAAGTGATTTCGTAAAATCTTTTCATTTCTAAAATGTTGATTCCTGATGAAAATTTAATTCATTCATTATATTTAATACTATTTATTTAATTAGGAAATCAAGTTTTATCCTGATCCAAAATATAGATAGGTCACATTTGCTCAAAAAATGGTGCATTTATGTGTAAATTATGAAAAATACTTAGTTCCATCAACACATATATTAGAATATAACAATATTTTATAGGATTATTTATCTACATATTATTAATATTTTAAATGGTTTAGATGTTAACAAAACTACTTTAAAGTTAATATTTTAATATTGAATCATTTTATTTTTATACATTTATAGATGAGACCCATATACAGTGAAATTAGAAAAATAAAAAGATTTTCAAAATACTATAAATGATGCTAAATACAATAGATAAAGTGAATTTTCTATAAACCATCAAAATTGTAAAAATGGATGCCATTTCATAAAAGTGTCCCTGATTATTTATTTATATTGAAAGAATATTTTAAGTGATATAAAAGTTGAATTAAGAGTTTTGAGATAGACATATAAATCAAGCAATTTTTTATTTTTTATTACTTTTATTAAATGAAGTTCATACAAATATTCAACATGTACAAAACTAGTTCAACAAATAATTTTAAATGCAATAAAAAATTAGATTTTCGATTTAATTATTAAAACATGAGGAACTTTGATAAATGCTTTTATGAAACCTTTTTTCTATGGAATATTCTCAATTTTTAATATCCAAATGGCAATAGAAAATCTACTCTATCTATTAGATTTAGCATAATTTATATTTTTATAGAAACTCTTTCATTTGTTTAGTATTATTGTTTATGAGCTTTATTTACAAACGTGTAACGTGAAAGTATCTAAACATTATTTCTAATTGACACGTGAACGTATCTATTTTTTAGCAAATATAACCTACGCAATATTGGATTTGGACAAAACTTGATCTCCTAGCTAATCAAATTATGTTAAATCTAATAAATAAATTAGATTTTATAACAATCATCAATATCTCAAAGATGAAGAGAGTTTCATGAGATTATTTCCTTAAAACCTAGTTTCATAGAAGTATTTCTCTAACTCTGAAGCCTTCATTAACATGGGTTGCATGTAATAATTTTCTATTTTGAAAAAAACAAATGTAAAAAGTTGTTAGGCTGTCATTAAAAGAAAGTGCTTGATGAACTCGGTTTGAGAGTTACAATCAACAAGTTGATGCCTTCATCGTAAAGAAGTTTGAGAGGTTATGAATTAATGGGGAGCCAAACGGTCGATGTACCATTATCAAAAAAAAAAGTTTAAGTCTTTCTTAATTAGACTTCTTAAGAAACATAACGAAAAAACATTAAGAAATAAATCTTTATCATAGTTTCATGCCTTCACCATCCATATCTACCGTCGAAATATTATTTTTTTGTCCTTAAACAAAAATTACTTATTTCGGTTTATTCATTTATTTTTAATCATTATTTTTTTCATAATACCATTATCTTAATCAATATTTTGTTTTTCCTTCCTCTGTTCATTTTTTGTTTTTGTTTCATTTATTACTTACATGAATGAAAATTTATATGATCCATAGTGAGGAAAATTTGATAGGACATTATATATATTTATGAGAATCTTTCCTGCGCATTTATCTGCACCGTAATTAATAGTACATTTAGCCGAAAATTACTCTATACGTACTTAAATGTATCAATAATACTTTATACAATAATTTATCTATATATAAATCTTATAGTAAATAATTTATAAGTTGAAAAAATAACTTTAAAGTTGTTATTTATATCAAACTATTTTATTACATTGAACTTGTACCATTTTCAGATGGGATTCATACATATATCCAATTCGGATGAAAATTAGTATGTTAATAAAATACATAATTTTAAATATAACTAGTAGAGTAGATTATAATTTTATGATCATGTGGGGCCATTTTGAGGTAGTCGCACCTAAATATTTTTTTTCTCTCTCTCTATATATATATACACACACTTAAGTATGAGATTACTTCTATCAATCTTCTCTTCTATGTAACTTTTTTTCATTTTTGATATCTAGATGATTGATGAAAAATTCACTCCATCCATTATATTCAGCATCATTTATATTATCATAAAATCTCAAAAAATGAATTTTAAATATCTACATGATGTTAAATATAATAAATAAATTTAATTTACCATCAAACATCAAAATCTCAAAAATGTAAGGAAGTTACATGAAACTGCAACCAATAAGTAAGTTTTGTAGTGAGTTATTGTTACAAATCAAAAGATACTGTTAAGCCCCAGTTTCATACCCCAGCCCAAAAAATATATTAACCAAACCATTTCATGAAATCTGGATTCTTCGGGTTGAATATTTGAGTCAACAGAAGCAGAGTTGCACCCCTGATTAAAAATTCAGCTTGTGATTTTTTTTCAGAGGTTTGTTATCCCTCATCGGCTCATTCGTGATACGGCAAACTATTAGGGTTGCTGTCACTGCGCTTTACAAATCCACCCCCAAAATCATTTTTTATCCATGAAATAGTAAAAGCAATAATTGTCTGGCCAGCAGCAAATCACATCACCTTTTTGCCACGGCCCTACAGTTGGTACTCGTGCTTCACGTCCATGTGGGCCATGAAATCCACATTCATGATATGGTGGCACGTTGGCATCCTGCTCTGATATGTATAATGAAAATGGAGCACCAGAGTGTGGAAATTCCTTAATTAATTTTTCTTATGCTATTGGCTACAAAGGGTACGTGTGTCACCACCTAGCGCAGCGCAGGTGGTCGGAGACGGCATCTCTATTAGGTTAAGTCTTGGGTTTAAATCCCTATTGGTTGGTACAGGAGCTTTTTCCCCCTACTAATATTTGAAAGCTGCCGTTTTTTTTTATTGATATTTAGGAGGTTGTAGTCATTTTTAGTAATTTTAAGAATTATTTTAAAGCTTAATTGTAATATTGTTGAGATGTGATGTAAAAATGCACTAATAAAATAAAAAAGGGTATGTATGTCGATTTGGTTTGTGGGAAATTTAGCTGCACACTCTAAATAAATTTTTGTTGACATCTCCGCCATCTTCTATTTGGGTGTGTATCCTAATTAAAAAGAGGCCTGATCTCTTATGTTGAAAATCTTTTCCTATGTAATTTTCCTTATTTTTAACATGTAGATGGTTAATGAAAAATCTACTTCAATTATACTTAGCCTTATTTATATTATCATGAAAATTATTTTATTTATCTAATATCACTGTATATGAATTTTCTTTATAAATGAGTAAAATCTACATAATAAAATAGTTTAATGCAAAAAAATTAATTTTAAAATAGCATTTTTAACATTTAAACTATCTAAAACATCACTACTATATGAATAAATGATTTTATAAAGTATTATTATATTATAATACATGTGTAAATAGATCTAATCATTTTTCATATTTTACACATGAATATATATTATTGAACAAATGTAACTCATGTACATATTCGAATTGGACGAAACTTAACCTCTTAACTAACAACTAATGATAAATACGATGAACAAATTAGATTTTGCATCCCTAACTAAACATCCAATCATAAATATAATTAATAGATTAGATTTTGCACAATTATCGACATCTTAAAATTTGAGAAGACCGCTTCTATATAACTAGCTTTTGTAGAAGCAAAGTCTTATATATATGCACAAAGATTGCACCATAATTACGGTATAATTGGTTGTAAATAGGTCCCATGTGTATTAAAATATAATGATATATTATATAATTATTTATCTATATAAAAATCATACTTTAAATGGTTTAGATGTCGAAAATATTCTTCAAAATTGATATTTATATTAAACTATTTTATAATATTGATTTTATACCATTTTAACATGGGGCCCATACATGTTTAATTTGGATAAAAATTTATATGTTAATAAAGTGAATAATTCTAAATATAATAGGCGAGGTACATGCCCTATTCATGATCAAGTGTGCCCTATTCTTTGTAAATTGCATGTTGTAATCATATGAATTGGATTAATTTTCACATATATAAACAAATGATATTAAATATAATAAATTGACTAAATTTCATATTAATCATAAATATCTTCAAAATTGAGAAGGGTTATATGGAACCGCTTTTATGTAACTCAATTATATAAAAGTAGAGCTCATATATGGATACGATCTAGTGTAGTTTGCGACAAAATGTGTCTTATGCATATTAAAATATAATAATGCATTATACAATCATTTATCTATCTAAAAAATGTAATTTAGACTGTTTAAAAGTTGAAAAGACTACTTTAAAATTGATATTTATATTAAATTATTTGATTATGTTAATTCTATATTATTTTAAGATGGGGCTCATACGCATGTTGAATTTGGATGGAAATTGGTATGTTAATAGAATGAAATATTTTAAATGGCAAATAGATCCCATAGTGCATAGACTGCATGTTGTAGTCATGTACACTGGATGAATTTTATATACACATATAGTCTTGATCACATATATTTACATATACTATAAGTTGCGATACGTTTTGCTCAAAATGAGCTTTATATGATCATAAAATTATAATATACTCCATCCATTCTATTTAGAATTATGTATTTCATTAGCATATAAATTTTTCTTCAAATTGAATATATGTATGGGTCTCATCTTAAAATGATACAAAATTAACATAATAAAATAGTTTATATAAATAACAATTTTAAAGTTGTTTTTCAACATATAAACTATTGAAAATATAATTTATATATGAATAAATAATCTAATTCAAAAGTTTTCATTTAGTTTCAATGAAAACGTTTGAATGGATCCTTTCTTTCAATTTTTTTAATTTTTAATCTTAGATATGAAATTTTATTAATTTTAAATATTTTTTAAATATTTTTAATATTAAAAATAAAAAGATCTCACTCTGTCAAGCGCTCCAGCACTTGAAGATTCGAATTTTTTGATTTTGAATATTGAAAAAGAGATATTAAGCAATATTTAAGAATAATAAAATTATATATATATATATATTTGGGCCTGCAAGATAGGACTAAAAAATAAAAAAAATTATTGAAATGGTAAATGCAATCGTTGTATTGAAGCTCAATGCAAATGTTGCATTGGATCGGAGCCCATATATATTGCAAATTTTATTAATTAATTAGAAATTTGGGAATAATACGCATGAAAATGCTTAAGATGGGGCACCTCCGATCATCTCCATCAACAACTTCCTCCATGCTTAGTGGTTAATAGCTGTTGATGACTTGATGTGACTCCATTGAATGGACCCTATCGGAATTTTTTTTTTTTTTTTTTTAAATGAACTATCGACCCTATGCTGGATAAGCAATCAATTCCAACGATTTGCATGATCAGAAAAGGGGTCAAAAATCAATGATGCGAACATGTTCGGCTGCATAGGAGCATGCTCCCTACATATGCATATGGTCGGGTCATCTGTTTAGGAAAATGGGCCAACAAAACGAGTCCAAAGCCTCCAAAAGGCCTCACTGCCCAGTGGGCAAATTGGTTTCTTGGGTATGACTATCAGGATCAGATCCACATCATTTTAGCAATTCCCACAGAAGGATTTTTATTTTTATTTTATTTTGCCTCTTTTACTTTCAAGATTTTCAAAAATGCCATCAATTCTTTTTTCTAGTCATTCTAGAATATTAATTGCGTTTTCGAATGAAATTCGCAACAATGCCAATACCCATTTTTTCCCAGTTTTAATTTCTCACATTTGGCTCAGGCCGTAAATTAAGGGAAGTGTTTCCTTAGAGCTCCTTTAGACTTTAAGACTGTGATGTTTGATGTAAAATCTAGTTCAGTTACTATATTTAACATGATTTATTTAATTAAAAGACTAAGTTTCATCTAGACTAAATATGAACAAGAAACACTTGTTGAAATATATATTCATGCATAAATTATGAAAAATACTTCAATCTATCTACTTATATATTAAAATACAATAATACTTTTATATAATAATTTATTCACATAATAATTTTTATATGATTTAGATGTTGAAAATATGATTTTTAAAATTAATATTTAGCATTAAATTATTTGTTATATGAATTTTATGCATTTTTAGATGGGGCCTATTCATAGTGAAAGTGGACAAATGAAACAATTTTATAATAATATAAATAATGTTAATTATAGTAGATGGAATAAATTTTTCATCAAGCATAAAATATTAAAAATAAAAAAGATTACTTAGAAAAGAGGCTTCGTGGAAGCATAGTCCATCGATTAATATAATGTGCATCACATAATCACAATATTAGAACTATTTATCTCCATTGTGAAATTTTATTTAGATTTTTTTTATAAAATGTACTTCAAGTGAAAAGCTATTTAGTGCTTGACCATTAATTAAGAAGTGCTTCTATTGGTGTCATGTCTTGTGTGAGAAGTTTGTTGAGTGATATGTTTTCTTTGGAAGAACTCGTTTTTTAATTTCTATTAATCTAGTATAAAAAATGATCAAAAATATTTTTTATTTTTGTTTATCCTTTTTCACATTTTAAAATTTTTAGTTGATATTTTAAATACCTAAGAACTTTATATTTATTATCATTAACTATATTTTAAAGGGGAAATAATACACATGGGTGCATTGAAATTTTAGTGCACCTAGTGCAAAACTTATTTTTAATTTTTTTTAAATTTTTTTTATAGAGTTTCTAATATGTGTGTATTTAACATATATTAAGTTTTATTATTTTTGGAGATGTATGTATATATATTTTTGAATTTTAAAACAAGGAGGTTTTGAGTCATTTTTAAAATACTCCTATTTTTAAAAAATAAAAAATATACATCTCCAAAAATGTTAAAACTTGATTTATAAATTAAATACAAAATAAATCCATGTAATTAAAGTCGGTGCAATCATCGTTAATTTTAGCTGCAGCGATGCGATCCTTATCATCCCTTGCATTTACTCCGAACCAGGCGAATGGAGATTCATCTGCTCAAAATCATCGGTGTGGCTAATGTCTCATACTCACCAGTTGATGTCTGTTGACACCTCACATAAATATGAAAAATTAAATTTTCAAAGAGGCTTACTACCATTTGTTATACCCATTTAAGGTTTTGTGGATCCACCTTTGAATTTTTAACCCATGTATTTGCAAGCCCAAATTTGTGCAGGATCCGTGGGCCTCCAATGCTTCAAGCCCACCACAGAGGTGATGGTTACTAATCCATATGGCAGATCAAGAGCAATTTACATCCAAAACGAAATAGCGAGTGTTTTCTCAAGACAATTGAAGCAGGATCGACGTAATGGACGGTTTGGATTAAACAAATAATTAGTATTTTATGAGATTTTAATGGTCAAAATAAATTTGACCAAAGAAAGAGATGGATTTGCAATATTTCAAATGGTGGACAAAAACTACCAGATCCAACCCACTAAATGAAGATCTAAACCGTTAAAGTGAGTAAGGGACATCGATAAATGTGGGCCCCATCTGCGATCAAGAAAAATATATGATGATAAACGCATAGATAAAAGACACAAAATGCACAAAATCAATGGCTAGGAGAAAGTTGACTTACTAGCCAAGCCAACAAGGGGCTCATTGGTGGTTTCCAAAAACCACCCATAAAATTACCAGAAAGTCCATTTTTGTTAAAGTTTTGTAAAAAAAGGAAAAATGGAGTTGTGCAAAAAATTAAAAGAAAATACCAATGTGCAAATTATCAAACTTAAAAGCTATAAAAAGAGAGCCCTCTCCCCTCATTTGGAACACGCTGAAAAAAACCCAAAAAACCATACAATCTTCCCTTTTTCCTCCAAATCTGTTTGAGATCCATCTTGCTGTACCGGTTTGTTTCCTCGTCAAAAAAAAAGAAGGAAAAGCCGAAGAGACCAGACCACGCATCACATCTACCCCTTTTGCATTATCATTTCTTTTCTTTTTTTTAATATATATATATATATAAGGAAGAGGAGCCAGCGCGTTCTCACATCATCCTCCTTTTCATTTTTCATTTTTTTTTAAAAAAAAACACCCCACATACCCTAAAATCCCTCTGCCAATACTCCTATCCGGGCTCCCCTTCTCATTGGATGTTGCTTTAAATTTTTTTTATCCAGCACATTCCAAGATCTCCCTCATATTTACATAAAAAAGGCACAACATACCCACGCCCCCTGCATCAATCCTCCTTTTCAGTTTTCAATTTTTTAAAAAAAAAGAAGCAAAAGAAAGCAAAACCTCCAGCACGTTATCATCCTCCCTTTCCAATTATATATATCAACACTCACTTCCCATTACATTATCCCCTTTTCCGGTTATTTTCATTTTTATATATTTTTAAAAAAAAAACAAAAGAAAACAAAACCTCTAACACGTTATTATTCTTCCTTTTCAGTTTCTAAAGAATCAGCACGCCACTTCCTCCTTACATCATTTTTTTTTTCTTTTTTTTTAAAAAAAAAAAACAACGCTGCCGCTGAGATTTTTTAGGGTATCTTTTTTTTTAAAAAAAAAAAAAGAGAGAAAAATACGTTGAAGCAAGGCTACTTGCTTTGGGATATAAAAAAAGTCTTTTTTAAAAAAAAAAAAACTGTTACATAAAGTGTTGTCGCTGAGTAAAAAAAAAAAAACTAATGCACATCATCTATTAATTGGTATATTTTTGTTTCGTTAAAACCATGCCGTCTTTTAACCGCTCATAAATTTTTTATCCAAATCAAATACTTATGCAACAGACATATATTTATAAAATAAATATATAAAAAAGTATAAAATCAAATCATCATAAAAGAATTTTATTCTGCGCAATGGGAACAACTACCCGCATCTAACTTCCAAATTGAGTTAGGGCCTCAAAAAAAGCCTAGGAATTAAATTCCCGCCCCTTCACCCTCTTGAGCTTGAGCTTTTACATAAAAAATATATATATATGTTAATTTCCCGCACTCCTAGGACCGATGTACTAGAAAAATAAAGTTGTATTTTTTTTCTAGTTGTGAGTTCGCCCAGAGAATCTCTGTATTTCAGTGCTTTATTATACACAGACTAACTACCGTTATATGGTTAGTAGAGACTCCAAAAGTTAATATATTAAATTTTATCAATATTTGTACGCATGTTACTAACTGTTGCGTCTAATTGAGATACACGTTTGTGTTTGACTAACTCGCATCATCTAAAAGCTTTAACGTTTGCATCTCCCTTCTTTAACCCCCATGTCTACACCTTTTATATTTTTTTCCATTTCTAATCTTGAACCCCTTTTCTACACTGTTTACATTTTTATTTTTGCGCGTTTAATTTCTGTATCTAACTTGCATCACGTCTAACCCGCTAACTTACATCTCATATTTATTTTCTTATCCGGTGTATGCACATTTATTTTCTTGTTTAATTCACAGTTATATATTTTTAATTGAGCCTATCCTATCCTACACTTTTAGGCCCATTTGCCGCCCATCGTAGCGCACTAAAAACCACGTGCTACAGTTTGGGGACTCCGCTGAGGACCGGCTAGGAGTGCTAATTTTCATTTTTAGTAAAAGCTCAAGGAGGGTATTTTTAAGGTTTTTTTTTTTAAAAGTAAAAGTTCCAATTTTTTTTCTTCTTTTTTAAAGAAGGAAAAAAGGAAAAAATTAATATCCTTTTGGAAAAAATTCATAGAATTTAAGTATAATTGGATTTTAAAAATCTACCTATATAGTAATAATAGCGCATAAAAAGAAAATATTACCACCTCATAGTCTAGTAGTCACTAGGTCCAAAACGAATTGAACAAATATGGCTGAAGCAGCACAAAATAGGGGTGAGTCATCCTTAAATAACCCGGACACAGATCTCACTAATATAACACAACGGATATATAAATTAGAGGGAATGTTACTCAAAGTCCTAGAAAAGTTAGAAAGCTTACATCCACTTAGGAATTCAAAGGACAACAGAGAAGGCGTATCTACTAGTAATACAAATAAAGAAAAAGAAATAGATCATTATGAAGAGGAAGAGATAATTCTAAAACATACTACAGATAAAATTGAGAAAGTAACAAAAACTCTCCAATCACAATTAAAGCAACTAGAGGACAAAGTAAGGCAACACGGCGGGGATGGGTTGTCATCTTAAAAAATTGAAGATCTATGTCCTTTTCCTAATATTACCCTACCTGATAAATTTTAAATACCAGCTTTACCCCATTATGAAGGAGATTCATGTCCTAGGGCCCACCTAAAAGCTTATTGTGGAATTCTATATCCTTTAGTAAAAAAGGAAGAAATTCTAATACGTTTATTTTAACACAGTTTGAAAAAAGATGCTTTAGAATGGTATACATCATTAGATTACAAGCAAATTAAAACATGGGAAGAGTTATCATCAGTGTTCTTAGAAAGATTTTCTTATAGATTAAACTCAGCACCTAAAAGGGTCAACTTAGAAGGTCTAAAACAAAAACCAAATGAAACTTTCTCTGATTTTGCTGCTAGGTGGAGAGCTCTTGCTGCCAAGATGAAAGTGTCTCTTCCCATGAGTGATCAAATATCCATAATAGTAAATGCGACCCACCACAGCGTATCAGGCTACCTTATCTCCTACCCCTATACAAATTTGCTCAGCTAATTCAAGCAGGGGAACAAGTAGAGTCGGGAATAAGGCAAGGAGTAATATCACCATGACCCTACCAGAACGGGGCGGCTAGGAAAAAGACAGAAGTCAAAGGTGCAAACAATATTGGGAATAAAGCACAAAAGGTAAATGCAATCGGGACACCTGAGAGGGAAAAATCAAGAGAGGCTAGAAAGCATTTTAGGAAATTTACTAGAATAGCAATGTCATATACTGACATCCTTGACATATTAACTAAGAAAAATATCCTAAGCCTATTACAACCAAGACCACCACCCAACCCATTACCAAATAATTATAGGGAAGAAGAATACTGCGCATACCATCAATGAAGGGGGCACACAACTAATCGATGCTTTACCCTAAAGCATGCAATCCAAGACTTAATTGATGAAAGAATAATTAAAGTAGATCACGGTGTGCCAAATGAAAATGTCCTACAAAATTCTTTACCAATACATAGAAATGACACACCAAGAATAGTAAATTTAGTATCTCATGAGCACCACAAAATGGATCAAGCTTTTGAACTTAATATGATACGAATAGTGGAGCCTGAAATAGTCTTAAAAGCTGCCCCACAGAGAAACCCCCGTAATTATGTTCCAACCACTACAGAAACCTTGATCCTACAAGGATTCAAGAACTTGAGGGTAACAAATCAGGATGAGAAAATTCCATATGACTCACATCGTGTACCATAGAAATACCCAGAATCTCCAGAATGTTCAGAGATAGGAAATATCAACCAAATGGAATGATAAATAGGCGAGAAATAAATAAAAATCCTTTTATTTTTGAAAAAGGAGAAAATTCAACTTATGATATAGTCACACAACTCAAATCGTTGTCAGCACAAATCTCTATATAGGAACTACTATGCACTCTACTTTGCATCGTGAAGCCTTTACGAAGATATTAAATAAAGCTTACATTTCAAAAGAAGTTGAGCTAGAGGCAGTTGCTCACATTATAGGACAAATCATCTCTCAAAATACTCTCACATTCACAGATGAAAAACTTCCACCCGAAGAACGATGTCATACACATGCTTTAAATATCACGGTCTAATACAAAGATCTCAAAGTTTCATTTGTAACCATAGATAATGGATCTAGTTTAAATGTATGTCCACTAAGGACAATTAAAAGATTAGGCATCCCCATGGACGATCTTCGCCCGAACGATATTCGTGTTAGAGCATTTGACAATACTATTAAAAATACCTTGGGAGAGTTAGATATCAATTTAACCATCAGACCAAAAACTATGACTATAACTTTTCGAATATTAGAAATACCTGCCTCATTCAATATATTACTAGGAAGACCATGGATACATTAAGTAGGCGATGTCCCATCTTCATTGCATCAAAAAATTAAATTTGCAACTAATAAAAGAATAATCATAATCAAAGCTGATCCTGAAATATTCATTCCTAGGGAAGAAAACACAAGTTATGAAGTTCCTCTAGTAGAAGCTTATGAATCACCCGACCCATTTCCATTTGCTGAATATCTTATAGAAAATATAAATTTTATTCTCTCAGGACCTATGACGTCAGATAAATATGTAATCACACCAGCAGAAAAACAAATCATTCAGTATAAAATAAGACATGGAGCAAAAGCCAATTTAATCAATATTCAAGAAAAAAAGATAAATACTGTTTTGGTTATGATCCGGAGGAACCACAACTAAAGAAAGCCAAAAGCCAAAATATTTTCTCAAGCGCAGGATTTTTCCTACATGATTTAAGAAAAGAAAAGCAACTAGACACAATATTAATGATTCAAAATACAGTCAATCAAGAAAAAAAATGCTTTCAAAACAAGCAATGAAAAATAATGAAAAGGGATGGTATACATTGTCAACCTGCTCAACAGCCCTATCACAAAAAATTGTTGTCCCAACACCAAGTTGTAAGAAAAGAGGTCCCACTGAGAAAGAACTCTGGGCTAGCGTTTACTGTGCCCAAACAACTGTAGAGTTTTCAGAAAAAAATAACAATAAGGGAGGGAGAGAGGAAGAATTGCAAAAACAAATGGAGAAAATGGAAGGCAAAGACATGACGGTGGCTGAAGATTTTGAAGTCGTCAATTTAGAAACTGAAGACGACCCCAAAATGCTAAGGTTGGGAAAGCAACTATCTGAAGAAGAAAATGGTATGATGATAACCCTCCTTAAATCAAGGTTAATAAATTTTTTCTTTTCTTATAATGATATGTCAGGATTAGATAAAAATCTCATCACTCACAAACTCCCAATAAAAAAGTAAATTAAGTCAATAAAACAAAAGCTTAGGAGAATAAAATCGGAATGGATTTCCAAGATTAGGGACGAGATTATTAAGCAATACAATGCTGGATTTTTAAGAGTAAGTCATTATCCTGAATGGTTGGCCAACATAGTATCCGTACCAAAAAAAGATGGCAAAGTTAGAATGTGTGTAGACTATAGGGACCTTAACAAGGCAAGTCCAAAAGACGATTTTTCTTTACCTCATATTGATACTCTAGTAGACAGCACAGCTAGATATAGTTGGTTTTCCTTCATGGATGGTTTTTCAGGCTATAATCAAATCAAAGTTGCACCAAAGGATCAAGAAAAAACGTCTTTTATCACTCCATGGGACACATTTTGTTACAAGGTTATGCCGTTTGGACTAAAAAATGCTGGAGCTACTTATCAGAGGGCAATGACTGCTATTTTTCATGATATGATGGGTAAGGAGGTGGAAGTTTATGTGGATGACATCATAGTTTGTTCTCATTCTTTTGCTGGCTACTTACAGAACTTGAAAAAATTATTTGATAGGATGGAAAATTTCCAACTCAAACTTAATCCGAGCAAATGTATTTTTGGAGCTAGAAAAGGGCGATTGTAAGGATTCAGTGTAAGTAAAGATCAAATACAGGTAGATTGTGAAAAAGTAAGAGTCATCCTAGAAATGCCCCCGCCTAAAACTGAAAAAAAAAATTCAAAGATTTTTAGGGATGTTACAATACGTTAGCAGATTTATCTCAAAATTAACTTTGACATGCAAACCAATATTCAAACTTTTGAGAAAAGATTCTCCTAAAAAATGGACAGCAGATTGTTAATTAGTCTTCGATAAAATCAAAACTTACCTTTCAAACCCACCTATATTAACGCCACCTGCTATAAATAACCCATTAATTTTATATTTATCGATTACACCCATAGCTATGGGAGGAGTATTAGGGCAATGTGATACTAATAGAAAAAAAGAATTACCCATTTATTATTTTAGTAAAAAATTCACGCTTACTGAAATTAAATGTCCAGAAATTGAAAAAATATGTTTAGCAGTGGTTATAACTATTTTTAAATTGAGACAATATATTATGTCAAAAAAAGTTTTGCTAATTTCTAAACAAGATTATCTTAGATATCTGTGTCAAAAAACTGCTCTTACGGGGAGACTGGCTAAGTGGCAATTGCTTCTTACTGAATTTGATATCGTTTATGTAACACGAAAAGCGGTCAAAGGACAAGTGTTAGCCAATTACTTAGCTGCATAAGCCTTACCAAATTTTCAACCTTTACAAGACCAATTTCCAGATGAAAACGTTCTAACTATAGATGAGGAGACAGAATCTACTCATTGAAAAATGTATTTCGATGGTGAACGAAACATGAATGGTGGAGGGATGGGAATAATCTTATACGACCCTAAAGGGCTACCTACTATGATAGCAAGGAAAATCTTGTTTCCATGCATCAACAATGTTGCAGAATATAAAGCATGTCTAACTGGTATTAAAGAAGCTTATGATTTGGGGGCAAACAAGTTACAAATATTTGGAGATTCACAATTAGTAATTAATCAGTCCACGGGAGAATGAGAAAGTAGAGATGAAAAATTGAAACCTTACCAAATCTCTTTAGTCAAGTCCGTAAGTCAGTTCGAAGAGGTTACTTTCTCATACAGTCCAAGAAATCAAAATCAGTTAACAGACGTCTTAGCCAGTTTAGCCTCAGTTATAGATATCCCATATGGGTTAGCTTCACAAGAAGTTCAAATATACATAATAAATGACCCAGTCTATTGTTTATCTATAAGAGAAGAAAGTACTGCAAAAGATAAACCAAAACCTTGGTATTATGACATAAAGAAATAAGTCAAATATCATACTTTTGAAGAATATGCAAATTCTACAGATAAGCACACTATTAGAAGACTAGCTTATCACTTTGTAATAATTGACAATATATTATACTGTAAGTCTTATAATCAATTATTACTAAGATGCGTGGATGAGGAGGAAGCTAAGGAAGTAATGATTAAAATATATGAAGGAGAATGTGGTTCCCATATGAATGGAATGATGTTTGCAAAGAAAATTATACGCCAAGGTTACTATTGGTTAATCTTAGAACGAGACTATGCCCATTTTGTTAGCAAATGCACCAATGCCAGGAATATGGAAACCTTATCTACACTCCGGCTAATGAATTACACAATATGGCTACTCCTTGGCCATTCTCAACATGGAGAATAGATATTATAGGAAAAATATCACCAAAATCATCAAATAACCATGAGTACATTTTAGTAGCGGTGGAATACTTTACCAAATGGGTAGAAGCTACTTCTTTTTCAACAATTAACACCAATCATGTTATTAAGTTTATAAAACATAATATTCTAACAAGGTTTGGTGTACCTAATATTTTGCTCAGCGACAACAAGACAGTATTTACAAGCCAGAAAATGCAAGAATTTTTACAACAGTATAAAATTCAACATCATAAATCAAGTCCCTATTGACCACAAGCTAACGGGGCAGTAGAAGCTGCTAATAAAACCTTGATTAAAATATTATGAAAAATGGTAGAAAGTTACAAGGATTGAGCAGATAAATTGTCATACGTCCTATGGGCATACAGAACATCAATTAGAACTGCAACGAGATTTTCCCCATATGCACTAATCTACGGGATGGAGGCAGTGATACCAATTGAAGTGGAAATATCAACTTTGAGAATCTTAAAAGAAAATGGCATAAGTTCAGAAGAATGGATTGACACCCGACTCATGCAGTTAGATCTTTTAGATGAAAAGCGGATAAGAGCATTATCACATACATATGCTTACCAACGACGAATGACAAAAGCATACAATAAAACATAAAGCTTCGCGAGTTTCAAGAAGGAGATTTAGTGTTAAAAAAGATCTTTGTACCCCAAACATCAGACAAAAGAGGTAAATTTAGACATAAATGGGAAGGACCATGAATAGTAAAAGAAGTATTAGATAATTGAGCTTTGATAATATCTCGATCTGAGGAATCTACAATAGCATAATTAGTAAGCACAGATCATGTGAAAAAATACTTTCAATAATTCCTTTATTAACCTCTCTCATATTTTTTTTAGACGGTAGATCTCTTGTATCTTATAGCTAATCAGATAAATACTCTCTTTTCGTATCATGAGTACATTCATAGCATATCTATAAGAATCTACCCTATATATAATAGGTTTATTGATTCACTTCTATGAATGAATATGGCCACATATGTCCGTAATTAGAAATAAATATTTATGCTTAAATACAGTAATCTAATAACATACCCCATTGTGTTATTTTTCTTTATTTTTTTATGCAGCTAATGATAATCAAGAATATGGTAATGGAAAACATCGTGACTCAATTTTCAGCTATGATGCATTAGTTTGTCATATAACAGACATGTTTAAATTGAATAGAGGAGAATAGTTTGTCAAAAAAAAAAAATCCTAAACGTCCATTCCTTGTTGCTTTTTGTGAATGTAGTGAGCTTATATGATCTTTTTAAGATATTTAAAATGCTAAGGGTGCTATAGCTTATGTTGCACTATCCTCCATCATCAATTATTAAGGATTTTCCATAAAAAAAAGCGGAAGAGAATCTCTCTTGGGCTTGCTTGTAGGTGTCGCAATCCTTTTAATTTTAGACCGGCGACTGTCAACAGGTACTCAATGGCGGATTTGGACTACTTCGAACCTGGAGGCATTTACACGACCAAGCAGATTAACAATGCTAGGATTGATTTTCAGCCTGTTGATATGCTTTCTTTTCTGCAAAAAGTAGCATCAAATCCAAGGGGGAGTGATACAAGCAATTATGATTGGATTAAGAGGTCAGCTGCAATTATTGCTTACAGGAGGGCAGTGTTTGAGGAGTTTAATGTGACTTATGCTCAGGCATTTGAAGTGGAACCAATACTCCTAACTCGTAATGCAATGGGAGTGTTGGAACTCCCTAATAGGGCGCTGCCACGAGGTATACACAACTATCTGTTTCATTCGCAAACTGTATTATCTAGTTGTTTTGTTTCTGGATGGATACTATCTCCATGCTTATTCTTTACTATATTTTGCGCAAGTAAAAAAAAAAAATTTAAGCAAGCATATCAAACCTAAAAAATCCTAGCTATTACCTTCCATTGTCCAAACCTGTATACCAGCAAAATTACCAAAACGAAAAGCCTTTTCCTGCATAATTGTTAAACCCATGAGAGGATACAACATATAAGTTCAAGATCAACAAATATATAGTCAAACTAAAGCAAAATAGAATCATATACTCAAAAAATGCATTTATTATTATAGAAGTGTTGACATAACACGCTTCCAAGTTTACATGTATAAAAAGAAAAAAAATCATAACATGAATCTTGCACTCTAAAAGCTTCCCTAAAGAAATAAAAAAAATACAAATTCAATACAAGAAGTCTTAAGAGTTCAATATTCATGTCATACACTTTTTCCAAAAAACAACAACAAAAAAAAGGATCAACTTGTTGGTGGAACTTGCATGGCGGTTGAGGCGACTGGTTCCAAAAAAATCTCGTACCGAGACAACACCTCACGAATAGAAGAGAGAGCACTTGATAGTTGTCCAATGAATGAGGCAAATGAAGTAATTTGCACCCTTAAGTCTTGAATCTGTGATTCTAAGTGAGGAGGAACCATCATAGGCACACAAATCTCTATGGCTCTATTTTCAACATCCTGTGGAACCTCATGAACTTTGGGAACTATGTGACCCATTTCTACAGCTAGCCAGTTCCTATAATTTAAGGAAGATTCAGGCAGTCTAGTAAAGGTTAGTCCAAATTCTGTAGCAGACATACTAAAATGTCAACCATTGAGTATCCCATCTGTTATAGCAGCCCCACTATACTCAGTAAACCTAGTATAGACCCCACTCATAATTGGAACTCATTGAAAAATACCAAATTGACTAAATTTTTTTGAGGATTATAAGAACAGTAACCTGAAACTCCTAATAAAGTAAGACACTTATAATCCCTACAACATACAAGTGGGTCAATAAATAACCAGGATGCTCTCTAACAAACTCTTTCTTCAGACAAGTTAGATAAATGAGAAAGCAAATCTAAAGGTAAAAGAGATCACTCAAGGCTTAATAAGATACTGGAAAGATAAGGGAGATGGACCATATGTTCGAGGATAGATGGAATACATCCCAAATGTTCCATTAACCAAACCTGCAATGGAAAATAGAATTTCAGCAATATGCTCATGAGGAAAATAAAATATAATGAGTGGTTTAGTATTTAAGTTCATCTTATTAATGGAAAGTAAGGCATTTCAATATCCCTCAACCCATAAAAATATTCATAACAAGGGTATAGCCTGAAGGAAATCAGCAAAACAAATCAAAAGATCCTCTTGTTAGATTTAACAACCTTCAAAGTGACATGCAAAATCTCATATTTCATAATCCAAGAAGCATTAAGAATTTCAGATTTAACAACTGCACATTGGCATGATTTCAGATCTGATAATCTCAAAAATGATATTTTAGATTCAAAGTTTCAGGTTTAGCAATTGCATGTTGGCATGATTTCAGATCTGATAATCTCAAAAATGACATTTCAGATTCAAAGTTTCAGGTTTAGCAACTGCATGTTGGTATGATTTCAGAACTGATAATCTCAAAAATGACATACAAAATTTCAGATTTCATAATTCCAAGAAAGCATGCAAAGTTTCAGGCATGATTTCAGATTTGACAATCTAACGTGCAAAATTTCACATTTCAGAACCTCAAAGTAACAGGCAAAGTTTCAGATTCAATAACTTCACGTTAGCATGCAGAATTTCAGATTTGACAACTTCAATGTAACATACAAAGTTCAAGATCTGATAACTTCAAACCAGTGTACACTTTCAAAGAAATGATAGCAAATAGGAGGAGCTTAGCAATTTATGATGAAAAGAATCAGTAAACCAATCAAAGGTCCCCATTTTTTCAAGAATCAACAGCCTCAAAACAACATTCAAATTTTCAAGTATAGCAACTTCAAAGCAGCAAACAAGATTCCATGTGTGATATATCTACCTCCAGCACTTATAGTTTAGACCAAACTTTAAAAAAATCAGATTAAAGGCAGTACATATTATTACACTATAAAAAAATCTCTGCCACCAGAACCCAGAAAAAGACTCATGCCTCAAAAGGAACAAGTCAAAAGGCATAAAAAACAACATGATTATAGGTAATACGTGCTACATATAAGAAAAGTCATGCTTCATCAACAAAAAAAAACAACAAACATATTAATACTTACTTGTAAAACAGAAAGACATCCTTGTAAAGGGCCAGATCCTTCATGAAATTGGGTCAATCCTTCGTGAATTCTAGCCAAAACACTAGGGACAAGAGGTTTTTTCAATATGGCCAAATGCACAAAAGAAAGAAGCTGCAATTTCAGGAAAATATCTGAAGGAAGAAGAATTTCAGCAAGTATTCCTAAAATCAAAGTGTTTCTGCATGCAACACCTCTAGGAGTACCAGGATGCTCTCTACGAATAAAGAAATCCTCATAAAACAGGTCCAAAGAAATAGCAGCAGACTCACTAGGGGCAGCCAAATCATATCTTCTAGGATTTGCATTAAACAAATAAGTAAACAAATCCTCACCCACAGGCCCAGGGGGTTAAACTGAAACATCTCTAAAGAGTGGAACCCTATAAGCTTAGAAACCTCCTCTAAGGAAGGGGATAACTCTACATTTTCAAATCTAAATACCCCTAAGGAAGGAATCCAAAATCTAGTTGCAGTTTCTAAGAAAGAATAATTCAACACAACCCTAGTCAGTTCCAAACATTCTCCTAAATGAAAAGAAGCCAATTTAGCCCTTTTAATGATTGACAGAGTAGCCACCCACCTAGACAACCTTTGACCAGTAAAAGGAATACCTGAATTAGGATTATTCCCACTAGATGAGAAAGAACCAGATAAAATAGGATGAATACCATTCATTTTCTCAAAAAAAAGGGGGGCTCAAAAACAGAAAAGAAAGCAGGCAAAAGAAAGTCAAAAGGAGCAACGGAGGAAGAGCAGAACATGCGTGGATAAATGACAGTAAAGACTAAGCAATTGAGCATAAATAGAAGGAAAGGTTGTCAAAGTAATCATAAGTAAACAACGTGACCCAAAGTCAAACAAAATTCAATCATGCCAAAAGTCAGCTCATCACAAGTCAATGGATGCATATAAGCTACTACAGCACAGATTAAAATAGTACTAATCATAATAAATAACTTTCATGATTATAAAAAAATCATTATGGAAGTACAAGAATCAATGGTCATCAGTACTTTATTAGTATTTTCCTTTTAGGACATGCTTATACAAAAGAGAGCGACCTGTGCTTAGTCCAGTCAATGCATCATAGCGGTACTTGCTCCCATTCATTATAACTGACAATACATCATACCTAAATGTGGCGCCCCGAACCGAGGTGCCTAGAAGCCTTACTCCGGGATCGTTTTGATTGGTAAACGTGACTCAGGATTGTTGCTCTGATCACACGGCAGGATTTTTTTTTTTTTTTTTTCTTGTTCCACGTTCCCTCCGTCACTTCCAGTACTGTTCACGTTAATAGATTACTCCCCAAAAGCAAATGCACCCCAATTAAGGAAACGAAATCATTTGCTAAGGGCACAAAACAAAGCCAAAAGATTCGAAAGATAAGACTACCTTCCGCGACTGTATTTTGAGCTTGGCAAACGAAAGAGGGGCGAAATCTCTTGGTGAGACGCGGGGGAAGGAGGGAGAGAGTAGGCATCTTGAAGGCCGTGTTGCATGTCGGCAGATTGAGATTTTGCCTTTCCTTGATGAAACTAGCATGCGGTGGTGATGTGATGCACGAAGCTCTGGTGCCAGCTGCTCCCACGCTGCTCACCTGCACACTAGTACTGGCACCATACATGCTCCCATTTCAGGGAGGTCGCCGCCGGCCTGGGCCTATTAAGCGACTTGGCAATAGCGAGGGGGACATCCGGTCCGCTTACTACCTCGACTAAGGCCTATTCCTCGTGCACATGCTCATTCTCATACACATGCCGGCATGATATTTGCAAATCATAAATAATTTCATAAAAAGCATTTAATAAATAATTTCACAAAACGAACTTCAGTTCATGTAAAGCAGTTATAGGTATGGCCAACCTTAAATAAATTTCATAAAGCAACTTGCAAACAATTTCAAGCATTTTGGAAATAATTTGCAAAACATATAACTTGCTTACCTTTTTAGGAGGTGTCTTCGACCTTCTCTTTTCCTTTTCCTATTCAAGGACAAAGGATATTTCATTTCCTCTATTTAAGCTGCTTCCCATGTATGCTTTATAATATTTGGGCATTATTTCTTTACATAGATATTTTTGTCCATAAATTCTTCAAAAATTCCATACTTATATTCAAATATTAATTTCCAAATTTTCTCCAAAATCACGCTGTGCACTGTAGCAGATCACTGTAGCAAAATCACTGTTCATCCGTGGTTACTGTTCATTGGTTTTATAAATTGATATTTTTTTCAAAAATAAAAAATACCATGACATACCTTATGCCTAGTATATCATTGGAAATTTCTTATATTTTGAATTTATCATCATTTACTTGGCCAAAAAAATCATTTTCTCTATATACTAAAAATCATCATAAATTCACTTAAGCATAATCCTTAATTCCAAAAATCATGAAATTAATATATCATTATTCCAACATCATATTCATCATAATCATACATCCTAAATCATCATTTATCATTTTTGGAGCATTATTTCCACATATCAAATGCTACTTTCCCGATTGCTCTATTTTCGCTCCAAATTTTTGATGTTTTGGCATAATTCCAATCAAACATTATAACTTTACTTATTTTATCATGCTTGGGCATTATATAAGCATGATTTTACCCTATTTAACTTCCAAAAGAAATTTGGGTAGAAATCACTTACCCGAAGCGGAGATACGCCTCTTTTTCCCACGCTTTCTCTCTCTAACTTTCTCCTTCTTTCTCTAAAGGGAAGAAACGTGTTTGGGGGTGGAAAATGAGATCTTGCTCAAGCTTGGGACTGCCTTGGTCGTTCACCCCTTGATCCCTATTTATAGTGCTTGATTTTTCATGAATTTGGAATTTACCCCCTTGCTTTTGAGGTATTTAATTATAAATTGGTACTTCTTTTTAATTTTAGAAATTGCATTGAGCCAAGAGCTGCCCACCCTATGCCTGCTCCAGCAGCCCTATGCAGCCCTATTTTTTCCTATTTTTATTATTTTTTATTTAATTAATTTTAAGCTAATTAAATCTAAGCCCTTGATTTGGGATTTGGATGAATTTAATCCATTGATTAAAGTCAAGTGGCCATTTAATGCCCCTGCTCACGCCCCTGCCCTTGCTGCATTGCATTTAATTTTTTAATTTTTAATTTTTTTACTTTTTGTAAAAAGTCAAAAGTAGTATTTAATTAAAGTAATGCTACTTTTTGATTTTTCATTTGACGTTTCATCTTGACCTTTGATTTGTGATTTTCATCACATCTTGATCCATTCATCATGTCCATCATGAATTTTTAACCATCCATAAAAAATTTCATCGAATTCCGACGCCCGGATTGCAATTTATGAATTTTTTTCTATTTTTCCACAAAAATCCAAACTTGGATTAAAATATCCAAAAGAATTGCTATTTTGTCTTGTAGTGATTAAATCTCTATTTTGTCTTTTATGATTAAGTTAATCCAAGTGATTAACTCTTAATCATACATCTTTTAACCCCTGTTTACTATTCACGTGTACTATTCACGGGGTTAAATTCTCAACTGCATCATTACAACCTCAAATACACATGTTCATTCACAAATTTTCATTTATTTATAAAATAATCTTCAAAATTTACAAATGTCGAAATGACGCGTATATGGTCAAAATGACGCATACACGGTCGGGGTTCCACACTAAAGCCATAAGACATGTCCCATCAGCAGCATGGAAAAACCATCCTCTACAATCGTTACTTATCCAGAAAAAGTGGAATTCTAAATTATCAGACATAAGTTTCAGAATTGAAAGCCAAAAGACATGTTCCATCAGCAATATTGAAAAACAACTCTTTACAATCATCGTTTATCCAGGAAAAGCATAAATTTGGACATAAGTTTCAGAATTGAAAGCTAAAGGACATGTTCCATCAGCAATACTGAAAAGACAACTCTTTATAATCATTACGTATCCAGAAAAAGTGGAATTCTAAATCATTAGACATAAGTTTCAGAATTGAAAGTCAAAGGACATGTTCCATTAGCAATACAGAAACATTCTCTACAATCAATTATTTAAGGAAAAGCAGAATTCTGGATTAATGAACAAAGTTTTAAAACTAAAAGCTTAAATAGAAACAGAATGTTTAATTGCAATGAGCTACATTGCAGAAAGAAGAGAAAATTTGAAAAAAACACTAGTAAATTCATCAAGATAGATGATCATAATATAAAAATTTTAACAAACCCCCAATTACATATATTTAAGAGATCCAAAGAAGATGGGAAAGACTAATCATACTTAGAACATCCTAGACACCCATAATTCTTTAAAAAAAAAAAGCAAAGACTGACATCACTACAAATTGAAAGTATCAAAGGATAAATAGAAAATCTGAGCATTAGTTAGGCAATAGCTAATGAAATTCTAGATGATTTCTACAAGGTATAAATAGTTACATAAGAAAATACACATGAAAGCAAATAGAAAACTAATTAAAAGAAATATATTCAAGATAGTCACTATAGTAAAAGGAATCATGCGAAGAAGTATTAACTTAATACTAGGTAAAGAAGAAAGGTGAAGAAAAAGAAAGAGAAGAAAGTGAAGTATTAGGGATTAAGTTGCCTAAACACAGGTAAGAATTGATTATTATTAGAGTCATAGTTCTTTAATTTTTAAAAATAAAAAAACACTAAACTTACCATTATTGATTGGTCTATCAAGATCAAATCGAGACTATACCATGAGTTATCAAGCAACAAATCTGCCAAAAATACATCATAAGACAAGCCATTTAAATCCGAAACATACTGTTCCATCAAGTTCTAAAAATTATTTCGAGTTAAATTAATATGAAGTAAAATAATATGAAAGATAGATCTGTCTCATGACAAGACCCTTGGCAAATTTACATGCTTTAACACAACCACACACAAGTCAACTTTTATATCATCAACAAAAAATACATAGCATGAATCTAGCTTTAAACTGTCTAGGATAATTAGCACACGAAAAAAAATTACACATTCTTGATTAGTTTAGAACTACACAAAATTGTTAAGTGTATATGCATTGTTAACTGCATTCACCATCAAATCAAATTAAATATCTAGCATTTGCCCACAAGTCATATTTTATCTAGAAACCGATGTCTTTACAAATTAATAAATCAACCCAATAAGTTATATTTAGTAGGGATTTGAGAATGACAATCACGTTAAGCAAAAATGGAAAGTAAATTGATATATATCGAGAGGCAAAAATGAGATAGATATGTCTGGTGGCGACGGATTTGCCAACATATAAACTATGTGTGCACAAACAGATAGACTTACACAAAAGCACCTAACGACAAATTATGGGGTGCGTTGGTTGCTAATTACACATAGGACAAAATTAATGATAAAAGGAAATAGTATTATGCATGCCCTTATGGTAAGATGTCACTTAATTTTAGTAAGTCTATATAGTCATTTTTACCATAACATGCCTTTAAAGAAAAGGGATTCCAGGAAAATTATGAGTGGGGGCATCATGATACCCTGTACACAGTAGCATGCAAAATTGAAATAACATACACAATGGTTGTCTTTTTTTTTCTTTTTTTTGAGAAATACACAATGGTTGTCTTGAGTTGACATTAAAAATCGACAATAACAAATGGCCAAGGACAGATAAAATAAAAGTATATAGAAGAATCATCTCTTCAGATTACTACTGGCAAGGAAGTTAATGGGTTCATACATGGTTACTTGTCAAAAGTACACGACGGACCTGCGAGTCTTGATTTCATTATGGGGCTGAACAAGTTGGCCTAAAATTACAGAAAAAATCAATTAATACCCATATTAGCAACGAATTCAACAATAACAAGCTTCAAATCATAAAGTGACTAAAAATAAAGGGGAGAGATTAGATATACCTTTTGTCGTCCAATGACCCTACGCCAGCAGCAGCAAAAGAGGAACCCCGGCAGTAGCAGGTCAGACACCCGAAGAAGAAGAGAAGATCCCTGAGCTGTTGTTCTTTTCGCATTTAGATACCTGATCGACAAAGAGTAACTGCCGACGGCTACCCAGCCCCCCTCCATTTTCTCCTTAACCAAGGGTACGTTTGGTAATGTGTAAAATGGTGGGATTGTGAGAAATGGTGGAAAATGAAAAAGAGAATATTTTGATAAATGTGTGATTGATAGGAAATGATAGATGTATAGTTGGAATAAATAGGTTTATTGTATGTAGTTGGTAGGGAAAATGATTGGAATGTTGGAGTAAAAGTGGAAAAAATAGTGTGATTGATGGAATAATGATTGATTTGGGAAAACTAAATACCATGGAAAAACCATGGTTCCCTTATGAGTATGTTACCAAACGTCCCCCGATAGCTCAGAGACACCTCTGATAGTCCTGCTGTTAACCATGGTTGACGATCGTTCAACAAGCTCTGTCAACGATCTAACCACGGTGGAACAAAGGAATTTCAACCCAAATGGGAAAACAGCTCCAAAGCCCTAAGGTCGGCAAAGAAAAAAAAAAGAGCAAAGCAAAGGGGTTACCGGCGATTGGTGAGAGAAGCTGTAGGAATAAGGAGATCGTAGCAAGAAGAGAGGAGAAACCTCGTTTGCCTAACCTTTCAACCACTATCCTCTTCTTCCTAAACCGTTTGACTTTCCGCTGCAAATCGGGTCAAACAACGCCAGTAGCAGCGCTGTCTCCAACATCGCCCGGTTCACAGTCAGGGAGGAGCCTTGTATGTCCTTCTTCGAGACGATCAGCGCCTTCTCCACCAGGACCTTGGCCTCCTTCAGCCCTGGATCAATGAAGATCTTCACCCCTTTATGATCTTGATCTTCGCCGCTGCATCGAACTTCTCCAGCTTTATGTCGAACGTTGCCTTCTCTGCCTTCGACTCTGCCCCAGCAACCGCACCCGACGATTCCGCAGTCATCAATGAGGAGGATGAGTCCAGGAACGTCAACTGCTCGTAATGAATCAGGCCCGTCTTGAGGGGAAAGAGGATGGAATAGTCATAGCGCTCCGACTTGGTAAGATCGAGCAGCTCGTTTGTGATCTGCTCAAGCTTTTAAGCCCTCCTCCCATGGCGTCTTCGCTCCGGTAGGTAACAACAGCAAGGGAAGGAAGGGGACCTTCCCCGGTGGCGGCAAACAAAGGGCAGGAAGAGATTTACCCTTAGCGGCGGCGAGCAAAGAGAAGTGGGGGGTCAATCGTATGACCTAACCCTAAAATGATCTCTTGTATACGGCAATCCGCAGGATCATCTTAATCACTTCGCCACAACAACAATCGACTCATCCGAACCGTCCGATCCGGGATTGCCAAGATGAACAAGGTACGCCTATTTGCCCTTAGCCCTGAAGAAGGTAAATTATATATTTTAGCATGATATTATTTTCTCTTTAAAAAAAATAAAGAAACAAAGGAGAAGAAGCATTACATAAAAAAAATAATAATATCAATTACAAATCCTTTGGTAAAAACATATACAAATAAGTAAGAAATGAAAAATAATGAATGAAAAAAAAGAAGAGGGTCATATATATATGTTTATGAACCAAAAAGTGAGAAATAATTAGTGAATTTTTTTTATGGCATATGTAAAATTCAATAGCACAAAAAAAAGAGAGAGTTAAAAAAAATTATATGAACAAGAAGTAAAAAGTAATTAGTAAAAATATTTTCAACAAAATTTAAGATCAAAAAATATATGTAAATAAAAATAATAATAATAAATAAAAAGTGATTGACCTCATAAGAAGATCAATGAAAATTGGTAGATATAAGAATACCGCAACATTTTCCCATCCAAGGAGACAATTACTAATATCACTATAAAAAGTGGTAAATTGTAATATATCTAAGAAAAAAAGAAGAGAAAAAAAAGAAAAATCCCTAGATACCCTGAAATATGGTGAGGGGAAGAAAAAAAATAAACAACCAAATAAAAAAAGATCTCCAGATACCCTGAAATATGGTGAGGGGAAGATTTGAAAAAATATATATCTAGAAAAAAAGAAAAAAATCCCCAGATACCTTGAAATATGGTGAAGGGAAAGAAATAATAGTAATAATAACAATAAATAAATAAATACCTTAAAATATGGTAAAGAAGGAAAAATTACAATACACCACCATTTTATTTAACTTACTTGGATGGGTCGATGAAGTTTCACGCATCTAAACGTCTACCAGTTGATAGATCACATGCATATGTGCTATGAATTTTAAACACTTCATGAAAAATTATTATCAATACAAATTAAATGAAATCTCGTCTCAAAATATAACCTTGAGAATTTTACAACTTTATTATTCACATGGTGAGAAGAGTTAAAAGTTATTAAGATAATAAATCTATAAAAAAAAAGAGAGAAGATTATGAAAATTCATAGGAGTGCCAGAAAATAACCTATAAAGAAATTATTAAGTGTATTCTAAATAGTATAAAATATAAGAAAGTAAAGTAAATTAACAAAGTCAAAAGATTATACAAAGTTACATAAAAGAGAGAAAATTTTAGGTGTCAACCGTACATTTTTTAATGACAATATCCATTATCATCAAAGAAGGGCAACTGTTGACATCTCACATAAATATGAAAATTAAATTTTCAAAGAGGCTTCCTACCATTTGTTATACCCATTTAAGGTTTTGTGGATCCACCTTTGAATTTTTAACCCATGTATTTGCAAGCCCAAATTTGTGCAGGATCCGTGGGCCTCCAATGCTTCAAGCCCACCACGGGGTGACGGTCACTAATCCATATGGCAGATCAGGAGCAATTTACATCCAAAACGAAATAACGAGTGTTTTCTCAAGACAATTGAAGCAGGATCGACGTAATGGACGGTTTGGATTAAACAAATAATTAGTATTTTATGAGATTTTAATGGTCAAAATAAATTTGACCAAAGAAAGAGATGAATTTGCAATATTTTAAATGGTGGACAAAAACTACCAGATTCAACCCACTAAATGAAGATCTAAACCGTTAAAGTGAGTAAGGGACATCGATAAATGTGGGCCCCATCTACGATCAAGAAAAATATATGATGATAAACGCATAGATAAAAGACACAAAATGCACAAAATCAATGGCTAGGAGAAAGTTGACTTACTAGCCAAGCCAACAAGGGGCTCATTGGTGGTTTCCAAAAACCACCCATAAAATTACCAGAAAGTCCATTTTTGTTAAAGTTTTGTAAAAAAAGGAAAAATGGAGTTGTGCAAAAAATTAAAAGAAAATACCAATGTGCAAATTATCAAACTTAAAAGCTATAAAAAGAGAGCCCTCTCCCCTCATTTGGAACACGCTGAAAAAAACCCAAAAAACCATACAATCTTCCCTTTTTCTCCAAATCTGTTTGAGATCCATCTTGCTGTACCGGTTTGTTTCCTCGTCAAAAAAAAAGAAGGAAAAGCCGAAGAGACCAGACCACGCATCACATCTACCCCTTTTGCATTATCATTTCTTTTCTTTTTTTTAATATATATATATATATATAAGGAAGAGGAGCCAGCGCGTTCTCACATCATCCTCCTTTTCATTTTTTATTTTTTTTTTTAAAAAAACACCCCACATACCCTAAAATCCCTCTGCCAATACTCCTATCCGGGCTCCCCTTCTCATTGGATGTTGCTTTAAATTTTTTTTATCCAGCACATTCCAAGATCTCCCTCATATTTACATAAAAAAGGCACAACATACCCACGCCCCCTGCATCAATCCTCATTTTCAGTTTTCATTTTTTTTAAAAAAAAGAATCAAAAGAAAGCAAAACCTCCAGCACGTTATCATCCTCCTTTTCCAATTATATATATATATATATGGGATATGATCCTGTGCAGTCCGCTGTAAAATGGACCCCACACATATTAGATTATAATGAAACTTTATACACTCATTTATCCATATATAAATCATACTTTAGACGGTTTAGATGTTGAAAAAATCACTTTAAACTTGATATTTACATTAAACTATTTTATTACGTTGATTTTGCACCATTTTAAGATGGAGACTACACACATGTTGGATTTGGATGAAAATTGGTATGGTAATAAAGTGAACAATTATAAATACAATGGGTGGGTGGATTTTCTATTTATGATCAGGTGGGGCCCACAGTGCATGGACTGCACGGTGCAGTCGCATGCACTGGATCATTTCCCATATATGGGATATGATCCTGTGCAGTCCGCTGTAAAATGGACCCCACACACACACATATATATATATATCAGCACTCACTTCCCATTACATTATCCCCTTTTCCGGTTATTTTCCATTTTATATATTTTTTTAAAAAAAAACAAAAGAAAACAAAACCTCCAGCACGTTATTATTATTCCTTTTCAGTTTCTAAAAAATCAGCACGCCACTTCCTCCTTACATCATTTTTTTTCTCGGTTTTTTTTTCTTTTTTTCTTTTAAAAAAAACAACGCTGCCGCTGAGATTTTTTAGGGTATCTTTTTTTTTTAAAAAAAAAAAGAGAGAGCAAAATACGCTGAAGCAAGGCTACTTGCTTTGGGATAAAAAAGTCTTTTAAAAAAAAAACTGTTTACATAAAGTGTTGTCGCTGAGTAAAAAAAAAAAAACTAATGCACATCATCTATTAATTGGTATATTTTTGTTTCGTTAAATCCATGACGTCTTTTAACTGCTCATAAATTTTTTATCCAAATCAAATACTTATGCAACAGACGTGTCACTATATTTATAAAATAAATATATAAAAAAAGTATAAAATCAAATCATCATAAAAGAATTTTATTCTGCGCAATGGGAACAACTACCCGCATCTAACTTCCAAATTGAGTTAAGGCCTCAAAAAAAGTCTAGAGATTAAATTCCCGCCTTCACCCTTCCGAGCTTTTACATAAAAAATATATATGTATGTTAATTTCCCGCACTCCTAGGACCGATGTACTAGAAAAATAAAGTTGTATTTTTTTTCTAGTTGTGAGTTCACCCAGAGAATCTCTGTATTTCAGTGCTTTATTATACACGGACTAACCATCGTTATATGGTTAGTGGCGACTCCAAAAGTTAATATATTAAATTTTATCAATATTTGTACGCATGTTACTAACTGCTAATTGCGTCTAATTGAGATACATGTTTGTGTTTGACCAACTCGCATCATTTAAAAATTTCTAAAAACTCGCATCGTCTAAAAGCCATAACATTTGCATCTCCCTTCTTTAACCCCCATGTCTATACCTTTTATATTTTTTCCATTTCTGATCTTGAACCCATTTTCTACACCGTTTATATTTTTATTTTTGTACGTTTAATTTCTGTATCTAACTTGCATTACGTCTAACCCGCTAACTCGCTAACTTACATCTCATATTTATTTTCTTCTCTGGTGTATGCACATTTATTTTCTTGTTTAATTCACAGTTATATATTTTTAATTGAGTCTATCTTACACTTTTAGGCCTATTTGCCGGCCCATCGTAGCGCACTAAAAACCACGTGCTAAAATATCCTTGACAAGAAGATTAGGATGATCCTATACACGCCGGCGAATTCCTTGCTTACAGTTTGTAACGCTTTTGAGTTTCGGGATGGGATTAGAATTTTTATCAGAACTTGAATTTTTATCCTCTTCGCTCTCTGCCACGCTATCAACTTGCAGTAGCCACGGATGGAATTGCCTTATCACATATTCACATTGCTCCGCTAGAACCAAATCATATTGTATTCAAGCGCCTCTCCGAAATTGATAGAAATGAATAAAATGGTCAAAAGAATTGCAAAAATTGCGATTGTAAAATGAAAAATGTCATGATTGATTTTATTTATTTATTTTTTTGTACTTAAGTCGAGGCAGGCTTTTCTTTCATTTATGTCAATCGCTTAGCCGCTGCTCGGCGGTTTCTTCTTCTCCACTGCCGGGGGATGTCGCCGCCGAACTCTGCACCAACTCGCCGGATTCGTATAGCCCTGTTGGTTGTCTCTTTCGTTACTGGCAAACGCTAGATCCCCATTATTATCACAGGATTTCGCCAAATCTGCCGCCCGACCATTCTCCATCACTGCCATCACACAACAACTTGATGTCGTTTGGCTAGCTGTTACCGCACCAACCTCTCTCCATTAGCATCCGTTCATCCCGTCCATCTGCTCTTTGATGCTGCCATCTCATCGCCATCGACACACTTCTGGCCGCCAGCAACCATCTCTTCTTCTTCAAATCTGTCCAGCTCCCGAGGAGGCCCCCGTCCAGTCCAATCTCCTCTTTCTTTGAGATTATTATTTTTTATATCATAAGGGTGTGTTTGTTTCGAATATAAACATGTCAACCAAAACTTTTCAATCTAAAACTTTTCGCTCTCCATAACTATTCTATTTTTTAATTATTTCTTCACATTTTCTTATACAAACTACCTTACTTTTCAATCATTTCTACACAACTATCCATACAACTAACCTATCTATTTTAACTTTATTCTCTTTATTTCTCATCATTACTCCTATTATATCACATCATTTTCTATCAATGTGACAACTTCTATCTCAAAAACTTTTCATCAAAAGTTTTAACCCCAACCAAACACACCCTAAATATGTTCATCGCATTGAGTGGACGACCGAGATGTGCGCAACAGAGACGGGAGATCGGTAGGGGCATATTTAGAGTGCGTTTGGGAATGGATAAAAGTTTCGAAGAGTAGAAGTTGTTAAATAATGTGATATGATAGGGGTAATGATGAGTAATAAAGATGATAAAGTTAAAATAGATAAGTTAGTTGTGTGGATAATTGTGTAGAAATGATTGAAAAGTAGGGTAGTTGTATAGGAAAATATGAAAAAATAATTAAAAAATATGATAATTATGGAGAGTAAAAAGTTTTAGATTGAAAAGTTTTAACTTGATATTTTTTAATCATTACCAAACATACTCTTAAATTTTAGTACTCAACGGCGCATTGAATCATTTCTCATACATGGAGCAGTGTAAGTAGGAAGTCCAAAGTTCAAATATTTGATGGAGACAATGGTCTCGTTATCTAACATATACCTCCGTCAAATGACTATAATCCGAATAAAAAAAAATGTTTAGCATAACGGCAGCCAAACAAGCCCGGATAAAATCATAAAATAGGCAATAAAGCCAAATCATAAAATAGGCAATAAAGACCATATATTAAGCTCAATCAAACAGGGCCCATTAATTACATTCATCTTAATTTGCATTATATTTAAACTTTGAGATAATTTTACAATTTTTTAAGAAAGACAACAATCTCCCGTCAACTAGTGTTCACCTTTAAGTATATGTTTAGGTAGTAATAAAACTTTTAATGAAAAATTTTTAAAAATAAAAGTTATAAAACGATATGCTAATAACGTGAAGTAAAGAGAATAAAATTAAAATAGATAAGTATGTTGCGTAGAAATTATTAAAAAGTAGGATAATTATATAAGAAAATGTGAAAAAATTATTGAAAAATAGAATTATAATAGAAATTGAAAATTTTTAAATTAAAATTGACATTTTTTTCTTAGTACTGAACGTACCCAAACAAAAAAAAAAAAAAAAACAAGAAAATAAGAAAAAAAAAAAAAAAAGGATGCAGAGGCAAGTAGGCCCTAAAAAGGTGAAAACATGTTAGAGGGCCCGGCCCACCCTTCCTCCTGAAACTAGCTGGCTTTTGGGAAGAGGGCGGGAAGAAGGATTAGCAAGTTGCCGCGTCTTCATTTTCCATTTTTCTTTTCTTTTTATTTTTTTTTTGTTGATCAAGGCCGCGTCCTTGTTTTGGTAGGGAAGAAAGGAAGGAGAGATGCCGATTGCAAGACCAGAGCCGCAGGAAGCTCGAATCATTGCCCACGTTGACATGGATTGTTTCTACGTCCAAGGCACACTCTATCTCCTCCTCCATATTGCCTGAATTATCACGGTTTTCACCGGAATTTAGTTTTTTTTTTTTGTTTTAAATAATTTTTTTGAAAAATGAATTTTGGTTACTGTTGTATGTAGTGGAACAAAGAAGGCAGCCGAATTTGAAGGGTTTGCCAACTGCTGTTGTGCAGTATAATTCCTGGAAAGGCGGAGGACTCATTGCTGTCGGTTACGAAGCTCGCAAGTTCGGTGTTAAGCGGTTTGTAAAAGCATGCCGTTGTTAATTTTTCATGTTTTTCTGTTGCAAAATCAGAATCTTGGCAGCCCCCATTTAAGCTAATATACCAATTTTCAGTTCCATGCGAGGAGATGAGGCCAAAAAGGTCTGCCCAGATATCCACTTGATTCAAGTCCCGGTCGCTCGTGGTAAAGCTGAACTTAATTTATACCGGGATGCCGGTTCAGAGGTTTGTTGGGACTTAGGACTGAAAGTTTTATGTGAATTCGTCATCTTTCTGCATTGTTTTGTGGGAATTCCCTATGGCTTGGTGCATGAAAGTGGTATCAATTGATGGCTCTTTGATTCTCTTGATCGTGTCATTATGGAGGGTGCTCGAATGTCTTTCTGGCTGGGATGTTAGCTATGCATTTGTAGAGGTTTCTCGAATTTGGTTACGAATTCAAGTCTGGTTATTGCAGAGCAGTACTTGTATTTGAAAACTTTTTTTGCATCCCACCTAGAACGATTCTTTCTTCTTGCATGGACTGCTTACGTACTTACATCAGGACACTAATCAACATACCAATCTGGCGAGAACTTTCTTTTCCTTGATTATGAAGCTATTTTCGATTTTATATCATGTTTGAGATGAACTTGGAACTCGCAGGTAGTCTCTATACTTGCAAGGAAAGGACGGTGTGAGCGGGCATCAATTGATGAAGTTTATCTTGACCTGACAGATGCAGCTGAATCAATGCTATCTGAAAATCCTCCAGAAATCATGGAAACATTTGAAGAGGAAGCACTCAAATCTCATGTCTTGGGGCTTAATGGGGTATGGGATGAATATCTGTTTATAGTTTGGTTGTTGGATGCATCTGTGTGGCTAATGAACAATAATATCAGTCCTGAGTCCAACTAAAGAGAGGCCGCGGACTGTAATACCAGTCAGGCTAAAGAGCATATGGAATTGGAATGTTTGCTGCAACGGTATTGCAATACAAATTTCTGTAGCATTTGGGATCAAATAGGCCCAGTAATGGTCATTCCGAGAAGAGGTGGATTGAGAAAGATGATACCCAAAGAAGTCTTCTGGTTGAATGTGGACATGCCTTTTAGAGTATATGGTAATCCTGTACGACCAAAGTGAAAGACTCCATGGGATGGCTGTAATTCCAACCATTGTTAATATGATGATTTGTTGGTTGGTTGAGGAAAATGTCTAAATGGATGAACATAGTGGAATGGAAATGTTAAAAAATTAAGCTAGATATCTTACAACACAAAGGACGTATAAAATTTGAACTTCATGCATCTAAAGGTATTCGAGATAACAACTAGTAGGTAGATGAGGGGTTATAGTCTTGGATTTTAGTTCACATCCATGTCAGAATGTTGTTTTGAGCTGGTATTGCATCTAGGATAATGGCAACCGGGCAAAGACAGTTAAAGAGTGGCTGTCTAGGAGTGATGCTGACCATTGGGATAAGCTTTTAGCTTGTGGAGCAATTATTGTAGCAGAGCTTCGAATGCAAGTGTTGAAAGAGACGGAGTTTACATGTTCAGCTGGCATAGCTCACAATAAGGTAGCAGTTTGATTTCTTTCTGCGGGACTCATTTCTGTTGCTGCTTTATTTCTTTCTCTGGAATTCATTTCCGTTGCTTCTTGGGGTTTTAGTCTTACAATTTTGCAACTTTGACAGCATCTGCTTGTCTGCTTTGTAGAGGAATCTGTTTCCTTGGATCGTTTGTTTTGTGGTCATGCACTGCATATTCAGTACTTGATTACCTATTATTCTTAATGACAAAATCATACTAATAAATAATTTATTCATGTGTCACCCTTATCATGTGTTCTAGAACGAACACAGACTAGACTCCAAACCATCCACAATGATATGGTGGCCCATGCAAGTCTACTACTACTAATTTACATATTCCATGGTTCATTGACTCTTTCAATTTTTCACTTTACATATCTTTTTCATCTTGATGACATGCAGTCATAAGCCTACTTTTCTGCTGGCTCTTGTGGAATTTTTGCTTTTCATTTTTCATTGCTTTAAATTGTAGACTTATTACTTGTGGTTGATTTTTTTGCCAGATGCTAGCAAAACTTGCGAGTGGCATGAACAAACCTGCACAGCAAACTGTTGTGCCCTCCTTTTGCGTAAAGGATTTGCTTGCTTCTTTGCCAGTAAAGAAGATGTAATGTCTTGCATTTGTTGCTTTCTTCAATTTTTTTAGTCAATTGTTATGGCTTTTTTGGTATCAACTCATTGTCCACGCAAACAATGCCTTTGTAATGTTATTTTGGTGTTCTCCGTGCAAATGGTCCGGTTGGATTGACAATGATGTCTAGGATAAATTCATACCTCCCCCACCAACACGCCCACACCCACACCCACACCCACACAAACCCAAACCCAGACACAATTCAAGCTCAAATGAGATAAATTTTGTCATTCATCGAAATCTCCAATTAAGATTAACTTTAAGATATTAGCCAAAGAGGCTGTGCTAACCTGCGTATCATTGAGGTCCCAAAATGTACCATTGACATTGACATTTCTGTGTAAGATTATCATTTGGGACTAACATTGTGTTGGTCTAAATGATTTTCACCTTTTTTTTACAGTATGTTTTAAAGTTTTTTCAAGTGTTGAGATTCATTTAAGTTTCCAATAGCTGATCATGTTGATTTTTGAAGTGTGGACTAATGTTTGTTGCCAATTGCAAAGGTTGAAATGTTGTTTTCGTTAAGTATCCTGATGGAGTTGATACAACACATTCATGGAAACTTTTGCTTGAGATGTTTCTGTGAAATTATTTCCAGATAAGATATCAATGATTAAAGAGGCGTATGGTATTTGAGGCCCAATTTGACAACATTCCCATATTCTTATTTGATTACCTGTATAAGATATTTTAGCACACTATCTGGTCTTTTATTGCACAATATTCTTCTTATTAACCTAAACTGTCACTATTTTCACTTTGTTATCAATCTGTTTTTCTGTCTCTTGGTTTCAAATTTTCAAAGAGGATGTGTGGGCTTTTTATTTATTTATTTTTTAACTTCTCTCTCTAGCGTCCAGGAATGTTTTTGTAATATTTTTTAGCTTCTTTTTTGTTTTATACTGTTCGTAGGAAACAGCTTGGTGGAAAGCTTGGTAGTTCCTTACAAAGTGATCTTGGAGTTAGCACTGTTGGAGATTTACTGCAGTTTTCTGAAGCAAAGCTGCAGGAACATTATGGCGTTAATACAGGGTGTGGTATTTGTTAGATGTTAGCATATCATGCATTTTCCCTTTTGTTGTTTCTGCTTAGTTTGGAACAGAGGTATAGCTCTTGGTTAGTTGTTTTATGTTTGCCGTTCATCATCATTGTCACTGTTGTTGTCACTTAGTTGTCATTGACTATCATTTTCTGCCTCCCAATTTATGAAGGACAATATCTTTAGTTAAACACAGGTCATCATATTTTGTTACTTCCCAGTTATATTCTTCAACTTGTAACAACTCTGTTATGTACTGATAGAATTTTGATCTCTGTTACATAGTCATTCCATCATGCCTCTAACGTAATAATATATTTACGGTAAGAGTTGTCGCCGTGTGACCTGGAGGTCACGGGTTCGAGTCGTGGAAACAGCCTCTTGCAAAAAATGCAAGGTAAGGCTGCGTACTATAGACCCAATGTGGTCCGACCCTTCCCCGGACCCCGCGCATAGCGGGAGCTTGATGCACCGGGCTGCCCTTTTATTCTTGGCCCTCATTGCTCATGGCACTCAGTGAAGTGATAAACTGGAAAGAGTTATTTTTAAGCTGTAAAAGATTTGTTCTCTTAGTTTTTCTTGATCATTGCCTCTTGCTAATTATTGATTCTTTTGCCCTTATGTTTCTCTTTTTTCCTTTTGGACCAGCCTGAGACACTATTTTGCTCTGTTGATCATGTCTGTTGCCTTTGTCAAGATCATGATCATTTTTTTGCCTTTTTCTTTTTTAATATATTGATGTGAAGCCAGCCTCTAACACATTTCTGCATCAATTTTTTTTTTTTTTTTGATCTTCTTAGCCCATTCCCGTTTTCTCTTAAATCAGCAATTTTCTTAAGAGTAGAAAAGCAAAGGGTTCTGTATCTCAGTAACACAATCTTCTCAGTCATCCTTGATTCCTTGTCAATTTCTTTCTCCTCCTTGTTTTCGTTTCCTTATTCTGTTTGGTCCTGAATGCTTAATACACACATTTTCTGCTCCTAACTCAACACAATCTTCTCAGTCATCCTTAATTCCTTGTCAATTTCTTCACCCTCGTTTTCTTTCCTTGTTCTGTTTGGTCCTGAATGCTTAATACACACATTTTCTGCTCCTAACTCAACACAATCTTCTCAGTCATTATTAATTCCTAGTCAATTTTTTCCTCCTCCTTGTTTTCTTTTCCTTGTTCTGTTTGGTCCTAAATGCTTAATACACACATTTTCAGCTCCTAAATCAATTGTGGCTTGGATTTATTGTTCTCTTTAACTCTGTTTGCTAACATATTACAATGACTACTACTGTATCATCATGATTGTTATGTTTTTATCACTATTACTGTATCATTATTATTGTTATGAAGATGTTTTTTCACTGCAGTACATGGCTGTGGAATATTGCTAGAGGAATCAGTGGGGATGAAGTTGAGGGCCGGCTTCTTCCAAAGAGCCATGGCTGTGGAAAGACTTTCCCTGGTCCACAAGCATTGAAAACTATTGCCTCTGTAAGGATGATTTCCTCTTACCGGTAATTTGTCATGCATGGAGATCACATATAGCGATTGAAAATAGAGAGAGAGAGAGAGAGAGAGCTGCGTTGCACCGGAACAGAGGTACATTTGCCCAAAAATGGGCCCCACACATATTAGAATGCAACGAGACTTTATCCATATATAAATTTTATAGCAAATACTTTATATGTTGAAAAAATCACTTTAAGGTTGTTATTTACATCAAATTATATTATTACGTTAAATTTATACTATTTTCAGATGGGATCTATATACATATCCGATTGGGATGAAAATTGGTATGGTAATAGAATACGTGGTTCTAAATACAATGGGTGGAGTAGATTATAATTTTATGATCATATAGGGTCCATTTTGGTGTAATCGCACCGCTGTTACGGTGCAGTTGCGCTACACTTGAATAATTCTCATATATATATATAGATAGATAGATAGATAGATAGATAGAGAGAGAGAGAGAGAGAGAGAGAGAGAGAGAGAGAGAGAGAGAGAGAGAGAGAGCTGTTCCGGTGTAGCGCCACTGCACTGGAACAATGGTACATTTGCCCATTTTTGGGCTTTACATATTAGAATGCAATGAAGCTTTATACAATCATTTATCCATGTATAAATTTTATAGCAAATGGTTTACATGTTGAAAAAAACACTTTAAAGTTGTTATTTACATCAAACTATTTTATTACGTTGAATTTGTACCATTTTCAGATGGAGTCCATAAACATATCCGATTGGGATGAAAATTGATATGGTAATAGAATACATTATTCTGAATACAATGCGTGGAGTAGATTATAATTTTATGATCATGCGGGGCCCATTTTGGCGCATCTGCACTTGAATATTTATCATACATACATACATATATATATATATATATATGTAGAGAGAGAGAGAGAGAGACCTATTCTGGTGCAGCACAACTGCACCGGAATGGTGGTACATTTGTCCAAAAATGGGCCCCACACATATTATAATGCAATGAAACTTTGTACAATCGTTTATTCATATATAAATTTTATAGCAAATGATTTATATGTTGAAAAACTACTTTAAAGTTGTTATTTAGACCAAATTATTTTATTACGTTGAATTTATACTATTTTCAGATGGGGTCTATACACATATCCAATTGGGATGAAAATTGGTATGATAATAGAATACATCATTATAAATACAATGGGTAGAGTAAATTTTTAATTTTATAATCATGTGGGGCCCATTTTGACGCAATAGCACTGTAATTACGGTGCAATTGTGTTGCATCTAAACATTTTTCATATATATTGGCTTTGCTTCTATTTAACCGGGCTAAAAAAAGCGGACCCATGTAACCTCTTCAAAGTCTAAGATTTTGATATTTGATGAAAAATCAAATCCATTCATTGTATCTAACATCATTTGTTTATCTAGGAGATCAAGTTTCATCCCAATCAAATATATTTATGGGCCACGTTTGTTAAAATATATATATATATTCATGTGTAAATTATGAAAAATGCTAAAATATCAATTTTAAAATAGTATTTTCGACATCTAAATCGTCCAAAATTTATTTCTATGTGAATAAATGATTCTATAAATTATTATTACATTCTAAATCATCCAAAATATTATGATTCTATTAAGTATTATTACATTGTAATACATGTGCAAATAGATCTAAGCATTTTTCGTAATTTACGCATGAATATATATATATATATATTTGAACAAATATGGCTCATAAACATACTTGATTGAGATGAAACTTGGTCTCCTAAATAAACAAATGATACTAAATACAATGAATGGATTAGATTTTCCATTAAGGATCAAAATCTTACATTTCGAAGGGGTTACATGGGTCAACTTCTATGTAACCCGGTTACATAGAAGCGGGACTGTATATGTATATATATATTTTAACTTTCGATAAACATGTGCACGCAGCACATGTCCATGCCTTTTTTGTTGATTTTCAGACATAAAAAATACCAAACAGTTTTTAAATTTTGTCAAATTTCACATGCAGCAACATTTAGGTGGGCACTAAACATTTATAAAGAACTTAAAAAAAAGCGTATTTTTTTTGGCCCCTAATAAATCAACTGATTTATGGGCGGCCGCATGGGATATGGACCCTTCTGTCATTTGCATGTGCATGCATTAGATTGATTGTAATATAACTTCTGCATCCTTCATGAAAAGAAATCCAGAGTGAGAGACAAAGATGAGAGAGTTCACACAACTTTTGTTATTCTGCCAATATTTCTTTCTTTTGAGGACAAGGATATAGTTGGCTGCAAGATCAGCACTCTAGCTTTTCTGCGGTTAGCATAATATGCTTACTGAACTTTGTGACTTGCAATCATCAATATGGCTTTTTCAGCATTTCTTTTTTGCAAAAACTGTAGTATGTTAAGATATGGTTTGCATGTATTATTTCTTCTTGCTATTCATAATTATTTGGTACAAAATCTGGCAGAAGAACAATAAGTAGCCATTTTCTGTGCATTCAATATTTGTTTTTTTTATTCAAGCAGATTGCGTGCTTTTTATCTAGGTTGAACACTGGCTTAATGAGCTTTGCGATGAATTAAGTGAACGTCTTCGGTCGGACATGGAAAAAAACAAGCGTGTTGCACATACATTGACCCTTCATGCTAGAGCATACAAGGTATGCCATTTTGAACTTCTTTGGCCCCTTAGGGATTTTTGCAAATATGCCTACAAAGTTGACCAATATTGCATTGTGTCCTTAGTTTGCCAAAATTGCAAATATGTTTACAAGATTTGCAGAAATTTGCAAGCATGTCGCTTCTGTTAGGATTCCGTTAATTTTTTTTGTGAAATTAGCCTGGAGGGCATTATCATCATTTTATAGAAAAATTTAATAGCGTTATAACGGAAGGGTCACGTTTGTAAATTTATGCAAACTTTGTGAGCATATTTTCAATTTCGGCAAACTTTGGGACACGGATGCAATATTGGTCAAACTTTGTAGGCATATTTGCAAAAATCCCTTTACAACCATTTTACACCTTTTGCTTGCAGCATCACATGAATCTGGCTAGCATGGGTAATTTGATGAATGCCAGAGGAGATAACCAGTCTCTGCTGTACCTGGTTTTTTTTTTTCAGGCATCATACAAGAGGAATGTATAGCCTAAGACAAGTTTTCAAACTGTTTAGTTTAATGCTGCGAGCCTAGCTAGAAGAGTAGAAGACTGATTTATCTTTTGTGCTATGTCATGGTGATGCTTGTCAAAGCATAATGGATGCACCTGAGACGTTCCATACCAGCTTCCATCTGTATGCTTTTGAAGCTGATATATAATCAAGTTCCTTGTTGATTGTGTGATGCTGCAGTCTAATGACTCAGAAACACACAAGAAATTTCCTTCCAGGTCATGCCCATTAAGATATGGGACTGAAAAGATTCAAGAGGATGCTTTGAGACTATTTGAATCTGCGCTACGTGAATTCCTGGGTGCATGCAGAGCTCAAAATCAAAGGAATGAAAGTAGCAGTTGGGGAGTAACATCTCTCTCCATTTCAGCTAGTAAAATAGTAGCTACACCGTCTGTAAGTTCCAAACTTCCTGTTGCTTATTTTCATTAATTAGAAGGCATGGACACCTTATTTTATTGAATATGAGGTCAGTGTCAGAATGTTTTGGCAAAGAGATGCTTGCATCTGTTCATTGTAGATAAGGCTTGTACGATTTATGAAGGCGGTGGTTAGATCATCATCATTACTCAAACAGCACTTACAGCTATCCAGTTTTGCCACTGTACGTAATGGTTCTAATTGTCTGGCTAAAGTAATTATCCAGAAATAAGCAATTCTGACACATCTGTCTAATTGGATTGGTTTGGGTTTTACTGTTAGGCATTTCTTGTTTGTTCACAATCCTAGCATTCATCATCTACCACATTTATTGAGAGAATAGTCATTGATGGTTATGATCATCTTGTAATTGATCCTCGAGTCCAAAAGCACTGGCATGGGCTTAGAATGTTTAATTTACAGTTTTCATGAGAAACTGACTGTCACATGTATTATACTATACTTTTGTCTTGGTGGTCATGATTGTGGATTGATTGTGGATTATGGTTTTGTAATAGTCAGCTCAATCAATCAACAATTTAACAATTGTTCTTGTTATAGGGAACATCTTCAATATTGCGATTCTTTCATGGCTCTGACCCTTGCTCTCCAGCCAAGGCTGCCAAGCTGACATATGATGGGTCTGTCCAAGATCCCACGTTGCAATTGACCTCCGGTATTTTATATCTCACAAATTTAAAAGTTTTATCTATCTTTTGGAATTGGTGTTGATGGCCCATGTTCAATTAGGAAGTGCAAGCTGTTCAGATGTGAATCAGGCTGAGAAAGAAAAGCCGTACGATCAACTAGGAAAAGAGATAAGTTCAGGGCCAAGTCAAGTCAAGCAGGAGAGGCAGAATCTGCATGAAGAAAGTCTCAATGCAACTACAGCAACAGCAGGCTGGGATGCACAAGAAAGCCGACAATGGGGATACAAAGTTGAAGAAATCGATCCAGCTATCATTTATGAGTTGCCCTTGGAAATCCAGGCAGAAGTTCGAAGCTGGGTACGATCAAATAAGCGGGCTAAAACACCCAAGAAAGGTTGCAGCATTGCTCAATACTTTCTACCCAAAAGGAAGGAATAGGAAACTGTTTGCAGGCAACTAAGAGTTTGTTTAAATTCTTCCATCACATGCACGGCAAAGGCGGATGTACTTTCCAGCCAAGGCCATTGCATTGAGGGGCAGGTGTGATTAATGTACAGAAAAACACCAAATGGCTTTGATCAATTGCATAACTGAATGCTGCAATGAATGGCTTTGACCTGGACAACAAACTGTTATTCAAGGCTTGACCCGGCCTGATGAGTGTTCTATTATAATTTAGTTGTATGTTTTCCTGTAGTTTGTTTTTGTGCGCCAGTTATATTCAAATCTTATTTATGCAAAGAAATCAATATTTCAAATACAATGAGATCAATGAAGTGGTTCTCCCGATACACACTTCTCATCCTCAATCATTCCTACCTTAAGACATTTCGAAGATTGTTGGATGCGTTGCTTCAGGGGGCAAAAAAAAAAAAAGATTGTTGGATGCATGGTGGGTGGGTATGTCGAATAAAGAAAAAGTTGCTTCTAATGAGAAGTTTTTAATATAAATTTTTTTGAATAGGGTGAAAATAATGTGATATAATAGGGATAATGATGAGGAGTAAAGAAAATAAAGTTAAAAGAGATAGTTTAGTTGTATAGATAGTTGCGTAGAAATAATTGAAATGTAAGATAATTGTATAGTAATAATGTGAAAAAATGATTAAAAAATAGTAGTCGTGAAAAGCGAAAAGTTTTATATTGAAAAATTTTGATTTGAAAAGTTTTGATGTTAAACAAAAATGTCCTAAGATTATTATAATGATGTAGAAAGAAAAGTAAAAGTTAAGAATTAAAACCAATGAATTAAACTAAAATAAGTAAATGATTTAAGCGGTTAAAATATTCTGCAAATTTATGTTCTTCCGCAAATATTATAAGTTGAAACATGCTAGGGAAGAAAGAACAATATAGTTTGGAGGGTTGGAAATATTTTTAAGGATTCCGAAGGGATACCGAAGAGCATGGGTGTATTTGTTAAATAATGTGGAGGTTATTTGTCAACTACGAACATATTTGAAAAAGAAAAAACTTCAAAATAGTATTGAAAACCCATCACATGGATGACATATTTAAAACCAAACACAAAATGTGGTTATATGATTATAAATATGTGTCAATAGTTACAGATGTGACCAGGTTAGGGTTAACATGTTACCTTGCTAATCCAACTCGATTTTTGGTGGATTAAGTTTGAGAATTTTCAAATAACGAATCTATTTATATGACCTGTATCACAAATTTACATAAATCAGTTAGTCATGGGTTGAGTTTATTGGATCCATCAATATGCTAATTTAACCCATTTAATACATCAGCCGCATAGCCTGTTTATAACTTAGAAAGCAAAAGAGTCACTATTTTTTATGGTTATTTTATCAACTATTCATTATTACTAATAAAAGAATCAACATTTCAATTAAAAATAAATATGAAAATTGATCTTTTGAATTTAAGTAAATCATCAGCAGTAGATATCTTCATTGATCAGTTAAAATTATATTTTAAATATTTTATAATTTTTTGATTTTTAACCTGCTTTTAACATGTTAGCAACCTGTTTTACTGACTTGTTAACAACTAATAATTTAATTCGTTTATGTTAAATAAATTGGGGGAAATTTGATAGAGTTGTAAATATATTAAATTTGAGGTTTTAAAAATAGGTTAGGATTTAGGTTATCCTTAAACCCATATAACTTTGACCCGATTATACCCTAGTCATAATTAGAGTCTACTTCATTAATTAAAACCTACGGTTTCAAACCGAAAATTTGAAAAATCTAGCTAGCCAAACCTATGCGGGAATTAAATTAGGTTAGCCATAGCGTAGCCCAAATTACATTATTTGCCGAGGCCTTGTTTGGTAATGCATGTCTATGGAATTCTATTGGATTTTATGGGAAATGTACGACTTTTATATTTTCCAGTCGATTATTTAAGGAACGTGATATAGTGTAGCTGGGTGCAATTAACTTTGGTGCACCTGCGTGCAAAAATTCATTTTTTGTAATTTTTTTGAATTTTTTTTATACAGCTTTTAATCTATGTACATTTAACATATATAACAATTTTTTTTTACCATTTTTAGATACTTATAGATATTTTTATAATTTTTTAAAATCAATGGCATTATTGTAATTTATGCCACTGATTTTAAAAAATAAAAAAATATTTACAAATCTCCAAAAATGATAAAAATTAATAAACATGTTAAATACATATAGATTAACAATTGTATAATTTTTTTTTAAAAATAAAAAATAGGTGAAATGCACCCGATGTACTGAGGCTGAATGCACATGGGTGCATTCAGTCAACTCCAATTATTTAATAATCTAATAATCCTATTTTTTAATTTTACTTCTATAATTCAAGGGTAATTTGCATATGTATTCACGTAGTTTGACTCTAATTGCAGATATACTAACATAGTTTCACAAAATGCATATTACTCTCATATTGTTTTACCAAAATTGCGTATTACCTCCATGCCGTTACTTGTTATTAATATCTGAAGTGATATTTTAAAAAATGACGAAAATGTCCTCATCAATAGTTTCCTGAATTGCATATCAACTTCACGTAGTTTCACCAAAATTACATATCACCGCCATAAAACTATATATACCAATGAAGATATTTTCGTCATTTTTAATACATTACATCAGATATTAATGGCAAGTAACGGCGTGAGAGTAATACGTAATTTTGGTGAAACTATATGAGGGTAATGTGCATTTTGTGAAACTACGTAGGTATATCTGCAATTAGCGTCAAATTATGTGGGTATATATGCAAAATACCCATAATTCAATTACTTTACTTATTTTGTTTTTGCCTAAATCATTTCATATCAATCGTACAAATCTCACAATATTCTATTTCTCATTCGCCACCTCATCTCAAAATCCAATCAAAATCAACGTTACCAAACGTCCTCTAGATCATCCGAATTCAGGAAAAATCCTTAGATGAAGATTTGTGCAATAATAAAATCACTGGGGAGGTATTTGCAAGAAATCCGTCAATCGTCTGCACGATGAAGAAAACTCAGTGAGAAGCTCAAAATCAAAGTGCCTTTGTCCGCTTTCTTCTTCCTTCTCAGATCTGCGATCCACATTCATGGCGTCGTCGTCTCCAGACCTTCTCTTCGGCCTCCGGAACAACTTCTACCTCGGGGCTTACCAAGCCGCCATAAACAACAGTGACGTCCCCAATCTCTCCCAAGAAGATGCCATCGAGAGAGACTCCCTCGTCTACAGATCTTACATCGCCCTCGGATCCTACCAGGTATTACTCTCTCTCTCTCTCTCTACCCTCAGTTCTTACCGGTTCTTTCTTTCTTTCTTTCAAGATCTGTTTTTTAATGGGACCCCTAATCCCATGAATTCCCCGGATTCGTATTATTAGCGGTGGATGAACGGATAGTTACTAGCTGAGATGTGAGATCTAGAAATTTTCTGTAGCTCGGATGCTTGAATGTACGGGATTTCATTATACCGTGATACGGTCAGGATAAAGCTATGATTTGGTATTTAACCGCTCTGGCTGTAATCCTGTCTGCCTGCGCCACAGATGCCCCATTGTATTGAAGGTGGGTTGTTGAATCTGGTCAGACCGTGTCACCGTGAAGTGGGGTTTCATCCTTCGGTTGTCGATTTGAGGTAATTTTTGATGCCTTGAATGCCTCTGCAGGTGGGTCTTTAACTAATGGGGCCTGTTGGTTTACAACGGGCATGAAATATAGATCGTCTACATTGGCTACCTTTCATGCCACATTTCAGCTTTTGCTAAGAATGCATTCCTTCTAATGAATTGCTTGTTAATAGTTGCTATCTGGTCAAAAGTGTGTTCTAATTACCTGTCACTGTTAGAATTATATACTCTGAAATTCTGTCATATTGTCATGTATGAATATCTTAATATGTTGTGGGTTAGTCGAATGATTTGATAAATACTGGATGTTGGGTACTTCTGGATTGTCATCTTGTATTAGTAGGCCTATCACGTTGTCTATCTGGATTGATGAATCCAGCTTCCATAGAGTTGAACTTTTGGGACGCTTCACATTGATGCACAATGCTATTGTTCTTGTTTGTTTATCTATTTTTTAAATCTGTCTTTCAGCTTGTAATCAATGAGATCGATTCATCAGCTCCCACGGCGCTTCAGGCAGTGAAGTTGCTTGCTATGTATCTCTCTGAACCAGGGGCCAAGGTGGGTAGTTTCAGTGTATCCTTTGCTGTAATGTGTATCTTTGATTGTTGCATTTGGGATTTCTGATATCGACAGCAATGTTTATGTTGAAAATATGTTGATATCCTTGATCTTGGTTCTAGAGATTAGCATATGATAGTCTATGTTGATACCAGCAGCAATGTTATGTTGAAAATATGTTGATATCCTTGATCTGGGCTCCGGAGATGAGCATATGATAGTCTATGTTGATACCAGTTTATATTGTCGCATTATTGTCATATATGAGAAAAGATAATTGTGACTCACAATTTTGACCAACCAAGCTATTTGGATTGGGCTTCTGGGACTCATTCCCCCTCTCGTTACCCGACGAGATTTTATTCTTGCTAAGGCAGAAAGTTTAAGTACGTATTTTTTGGAGTCTTGTGATTGCCGCATGATTTGGTTGAGGATTACTTTACAGTTCCGTAGAGAAACTGTGTCTAGCCTATGCTTTAAATTTTAAATTTTTGTACAGTTTGTGATAGAGATGAAGCATAACTTTTTTAATATGTAGATTATGAAGGCACTGGATTTCTTTTGATTTGTCTAGTGGATGGTGCTATCAAAGATTCATGCGAGAAATTGGTTGACCTTTATGATACAGGAAGCTGCAGTTGCTAGTCTGCGTGAATGGCTAAGTGATTCAGCAATTGCAAGCAATCCCATTCTACGATTGACTGCAGGGATCATATATATGCATGAGCAGGACTACAATGAGGCCCTGAAGCATACCCACTCTGCAGGCAATATGGAGCTGTTAGTCTTTAAACCTTGTTTTTCTTCTTGCATTTGAGAAATTAATTTTATTTTGCTTATCTTTGGGCACAAATTTCTCCTAGCAATTTATTTCAAGGATTTTTGAGCCTGTGCCAAAGAAACTTTAGTACAGAAAATAATTGCTTGTAGGCTGCAACAAGAGCAAATGAGCCTTCTTGTTTTTGTGCTAGCATCTTCTGTGAAAAGGAAAAGAGCAGAAATAGTCACATATGCAATTTTGGTGTCCCTTCAGTGCACATACATAGAAACAAATAAGAGAAAATAAAAAGAGGGAGGGAAGGATAGACATATTTTCTCCATTGGATTATAGATATAGCCAGGTGTAAAAGGACTAGAGTTGCAATCGGAATTTATCTATGTGGTATATTCAGTTCAGTCTTTCCTACTGGGGTGGCCTTGGTGAGACATGCAAGATGAGGAAGATCTCATTTTTTGTGTTTTTTAGATTTCTTAGTCAATGTGGTGATTCAGTTTTTCCCATTAGTAACTTTTTCAATATTAATGGGTGTTTACAATGGAAGAACAACAGTGCTACATGTGGTGACATGCATCAAATTACATTATCTCGTTTCCGGACATCTTGGTCCTAATGGTGAACAATCTGCTATGGGGAAAAATTGTACAAAAATGTTTTGATAAGGAGAATTCATTTAATTTTTTTTTTTTTTTTTGTGTGTATCAAAAACTAATATTGATAGGATATGACATTGACAATGGTGAAAATTTGAAGGACCAGAAAATGGTTAAATTCATATTTCTGAAAACATGAGGGATTTATATTTTATTGCCCATGTTTGTCTTTTATTTAATATATGATCTGGATTGAATTAAGTATACTAAATTGTTGATTCTTGGGAGAGACGAAACATGAGGGGTGAGTGGCCCTGCATGACATAGCTGTTTAGCAAGTAAATGTTCGTTTCTTAAAACATTTTAGTTGCATGTTGATTCTGGAATACTAATTTGTCATTACATGTTCTCGAGATTTATTCGTGGTGCTTTATGGCGTAGTAGGGGTGTCAACGAATCGAGTTGGATAGGTTAGAGTCTAATCCTAATCCTAACTCATTAAAAAAATTTTCAACCATAATCCGTTTATTAACCCATTTAAAAAATTTCAGCCCTAATTCATTTACAATCCATTTAATAAACAAGTTGGCAAATTGTTAACGGTTTATATATATGTTGCAAACAAGTTGAAACCAAACTAATTTAAATTGAATTTGTGTTGTTTGTAATTATTGTGACAAATTGATCTACGCCGACAGGATATGTGACATGGCTAGATCTTCATAAGAGAAGGGTGTATATTTAATGTGCTAGCACAAAGAAGGATATCGATTCAGCAAGATAGAGAGAAGATAAAGAGGGGAAAACAATAATAGAAATGGAGAGGGAAAAAATCGGAGATGGAGAGAGGAGGCAAACAGGAAGAGGAGAGATATGGAAAGGGCAATGATTGAAAACAGAGAGGAAGAGAAAGAGAGAAGAAGAGAGAGGCAAAGATGAAAGAAGAATCTTACTGGTGGCAAGGACGACGATGTTAATGCTATAATATGACAGCAGGGAAGACATTGTAGAGTTGTAGATTAAGGAACATAGAAAACAAAACGAGGAAAATAGATGATTGGAAATCAAATGAGGAAAATAGATTTAGGATTTAGGAAATATATATACCATTTTTATCATATTGTAAATGGGTTGATGCGTTAAATGGATTACTAAATGGGTTTGAACAAGTTACTAAACGGGTTGGTGGATTGTAAAATCTCAACCCTAATCCGTTTGTTTATTTAAATGGTTAAACGAATTGACGAGTTATAAGCCATTTATTCAAAAATCCTAACCCAAACTCATTTGTAAACGCGTTGGACAGGCAGGTTGACAGGTTGACTATAACCAAAGATCTGATCAATGTTTTCAATTGAAAGATACCAATTCTAATAGCAAATTAAACTTTGACATTTCTGCACTTCTCGGTTGTTACTTTTCTGCAGATTTTTTGCATGCTAATGTGTATGGTGAATTTGTTTCCTGTTTCACTGTGCGGAGCCGCAACTTACAAGCTGGATCTTAGCTGTTCAATTGTCATTTAACCCTATCTCCTGCTTTGCAGGAGGGCATTAAACGTTCAAATCTACCTCAAAATGCACCGGTCAGACCATGCTGAGAGAGAGCTAAAACATATGCAACAATATGATGAAGATCACACACTGACCCAGCTTGCAAATGCTTGGATCAACCTGGCAGTTGTGAGTCCATTTTTTGCTTGCATTGAATGTTTGGAAGATGGGGAAAGTTAGTTTTCTAATATGACCTTACTTGCTCTGTGTCATCAGGGTGGTTCGAAGATACAAGAAGCATATCTCATCTTCCAAGATTTCTCTGAGAAATATCAACAGACGGGGATTATCCTGAATGGAAAGGCAGTTTGCTGCATGCATATGGGTCGCTTTGATGAGGCGGAGTCCCTTCTGCTTGAAGCACTTAATAAGGCAAGTGCATAGCATATATATATTTATTAGCTTATTGCTACAGTTTCAAAAGGTAAAATTATTCTTGAGTTGGTTTGTATCTTTCTTCTACTGCAGTATGTGGTAGTGTCTTTTTTTTACTGTAGGGTTACAATTTTCAACCCATTGGAATGAATATGGAGTATAACCTGGAAACTAGACTGCTTTGGCATGCTTTAATTGTCAAATATTCATCTTTGAATGTCTAAATCTTACCTTTCTTGACTGTTCAAGGCTAACAGCATAATCATTGTTATTGCATGGAAATATGGAATGCCTCTGTGTACTGTGTCTGGTGGTGATGAGTTTCTGTACTGTATTATTAAGGGGTATTGACTGACTCTTCTTTTTTCCTTTCCACTGTTAGTGACACTAAATTTTTTTGTTTAGATGGATATAGATATAGTCCCTGAAATTCGATGCAAAATTCAATATGTTTCTATCTGACCAATCTTCATATGGCTTCGCTGCTAATTTCTTGGCCATATGGGAAGTCTTCCACCCACTCCTAGTTTAGATGTGGGATTGGGTTGCTAATCTGCTGCATCTTATTGTATATACTTATTGATGATTGGTATTTTTTTATGTTCGAACATGTAGAATACTAGTGTTTTTCTTCTGATTTATTCTGAGGTCTTCCATTTGCATATTTGTCTCTTTGGGATTTTTGCTTTCTGGAGGACCTGGACTGATGAGAATGGGTCTTATCAGAGTATGTTACTTGTGTTACTGATTCATCTAAGATGAAATGCTTGATACTTGTCAGTTAATGTTGCACATTATGCACTAATGTGTTCAAACTGTTTATATTGATCTGTCAAACTGAGGAGAAACTGTTTATATTGATTAGAATGCTAAGGATGCTGAAACATTAGCCAACCTGGTTGTATGCAGTCTTCATGTTGGCAAGTCATCATCTCGTTTCTTCAGGTAATAAATTTTTCTGAGTTTTTTTTTTTCCCTTGTGAAAAGAGAGTTCATATCATTTCTGTAACTTTTAGCTAGTGGACAATCTATCTTCTGACTGTGCTGTGTATTGGCCGCCTTTCCAGTGATTTTACGATTTCTTGTGGAGCTTTAATATTTGTGGAGTGAGACTTAGTTTTGATCCCATATTACATACACATACGACTTTGAGACTTCATAAACATATGACTTTGAGACTTCTCTATTTGTAAATCCTGGATGGCAGGTTTCCAACAGAGATGCTGTGGTATCCCACCTGATTTGCACGGGGAAATCCGCAAAAATCACCACAATGTGGGAGACAAATGTTTGTGATAAAATTTCCCAAATTTCAAAAAATCCAATCTACTTATTTTTTCCCTACTAACAAGCAATTTATGTTTATTATACTTATGTGTTAAGCCAATTTCATGGTTGGGTTATATATTGAATCGAATTGATGGAAAGGTGCTGTGCATGAGATTTCCACAACTGGGGTGATAATAGCTCTTAGAGCAGCAGTTTTTGGATAGTGAAAGGTCTGTGCCATGTGGCCTTTTGAACTGTTTGTACTGGGTGCCTATGCTTGGGATTTATCCATATCTCCTCTGCACTATCCAGGTTTTTTCTTTTGAATTTAAGCAGTGGAGATAGTGTCACAAACTTTGCACTGATAGTCTGTTTCAAAAACATCCAATTTTGAGTTGGTACTTTGATTGGTTTCTGGGAACCCGAGCAGGATGGTCCATAAATCCTTTCAGACGTTTACTTTGAATAGATCATTTGCAACTCGTCATGGAGCTGCAAGGGTGTAGTTTCTTTTTGTCTATCCAATCAATAGGTTGAGCTTGTTGTTGTGCAGATTCTACCTCCAAACTTTTTTTAAAAGATAGTTTCTGCCTTATGCCAAATAAAACCTCAATTATCATTGCATATTAACGTGTTTCGCCTTTATTTTGTTGAACTATGTTATTCTTCTTTCTTTTCTCACTTTCTAACCGTGGTGTGTGCGGTTTTGATTTCACTAGCCAATTGAAGTTGTCATATCCAGATCACATGCTTGTGAAGCGCTTATCAGCTGCTGAAGATAGCTTTGATAGGGCCCTACAGAGCATAGCATGAAGAGGACTTGGACGCAGGATTTTGCTGCATAAGGTTGTGGAGATTCCCATTATTCATTGTTTGAATATTGTTGCTTGTTTCTGCTTATTTGTGTTTCTGTACGAGTTGTAAGAATATTGGACTTTTGATAGGAAGATGAGATTAGGGACCAGAATCCCTGCTAGTTTTGCGCAGATGTTGTTTTCATTACCGTACTATGAGAAATTCGGACAAAAATATAGCTATACGTAGGCTGTGCAGAGATGCTGCGCAGTTATTGGTAAGCCTAAATTTTCATTGGTTATTTGCATGCGTAGCCCTGAGTTTTGATCAAATTTCAGGGGACTACCTATTGCAAGCCTACCTAGGGTTTGTTTGGGTGCGCTTAATTTTTATAGAATGCCTTTTTATAAAATGCTCGAATCAGATTTATTTTGCTTCCCAGAAATATAAAATTTCCAATTTTTGTTCCTAACATCTAAAATTCGCAGACAACATATCCTCGATTTACCCTAGCCACCCTTATGCCTCGTGCCTAGCCAGTAGAGAGATTTTTTTGAGCGGCAGTTTCAATTTGCTTCTTTTAATTCAACAGGGCTTTTATTGAGCATGATTTATATTATCATGGAAAACCTTTTATCTGTTTAGCATAACTATGCATGACTGACCCTATCTCTGCTTGTAAAATTAACATAAAAATGGTTTTTAATACTAAATATTAATTTTAAAGTAATATTTGCAATATCTAAACTATCTAACATATCAAGACTGGATAAATAATTTTCTAAAATATTATTATATTTTAATACACATATAAATTGATCCAAGCAATTCTCATAATTTACACATGAACGCATATGTTTTTCAGCAAATTTAGCCATACGCATATTTGATATGTATGAAACTTTCTTCTAGCTTAAAAGAAAAATATTGAAACTGGAGTAAGTGACTTGGAACTGCTTAATTGTACTTGGGGACCGTTATCAAAATGGAGATTTGCTTCCAGGGCTTCAACCGCGCGGCCAGATGAAGCCTTAATGGGTTTTTCTCCCATGAATAGCCTCGGGAATATATTTTATTATTTGACTAGAAAATGACTTCTGAGGTTTAGTCAGCATGTTGCAATCAATGTGAATTGACGAAAATAGATCCGAAATTAATAGCCGGTTAGCCACAAGGTCCAGTATACTCAGTCCTTTTATTTTCATTAAAAAAAAATGAAAGGCTTCTTATTTACGATATAGTTTTTGAAAATGACCTTGTAATTGCAAAACTCATAACCTCAAAATCCAACGTAGTCAATTTTTTATCTTCACAAAAATGGAAGTTTTCTTATTTCATTATAAGATTTTTAATTCAGGGCCCCGATCCAATCCACTAAGGAGCCACATATATTTATTTTTATTTTGATAAAAATATGTCTGCCTAAGCATGAAGATTTAATATATATATATAATTTTACCATTATTTAATATTAATTTCGAATTCTCAAAATAAAAGCATTGATCTTCTTTTTTTGACTCTTAAAATTTAAAAAATAAATATTAAATAAATTTAAAACTTGTAAGATTACATATATGTACAAGTACATGCGTGGGCTGTCGAATATATATATATATATAGTTTTAGTGGTATGCCTTGTTAGGTGTTTGGTCATCCAAGATAGGTGATAAGATGAAAAAAATTTCAGTGGATGTGTGCTTTGAATCAGCCCCTTTTAATTCATAAATCGATTTTTTCAGATTGTTTTTGAAAGTATGAGGTAAATCGATTTTTTAGATTGTTTTCAAAAGTATAAGGTATCAGGGGTTATTTTTTTTTATTGATTTAAATGGCGCAGTTCGATCAAAACCTATGGTACCTTATGACTTGATAATAATAATAATAATAATTATTATTAGTATTTGTATTAATTGTTGTTGTTGTCATTATTATTATTATTATTGTTGTTATTTTTTTTTATTTTGCCTTCTGAAAGAATGAATCATGTGCATGACATTCAGGTACCAATCTCAATGTAGAAAGAAGTTATTGCATTGTTTCCCAGCCATCTTCACGACCCTGTAGTTTTATTTATAAGAGATGAATTCGATTATGTGGTTAAGTAATTCAATGGTGTCGAGGGAACGTTTGATAGCTGTTTTCCTCAAATCGCAGCCTCAAGCTCAAGATTTCTTATTTAAATTTTAATCCCATTGTGGTTGAAATTTAGTTGATGGAAAATTTCTTTTCCATTTTTTAATGAAATATGTATCTTTTTTATTGAAATAAAATCATGTATCTTAAATCGGTAATCAATATTCGTCCTTTTTGGTCCTCTCCCGGTAGCCCCGATTGGCGACTCCGTAGCGCTCGGGGCTGGGTGGAGGTGATCTGTTCTGAGGTACCGGCGGAGGGGTGAAATATGAGTTCCCTCTGGGTTATCATAGACGGATTCGGAGTGCGGAGAGGAAGCATTCAGAGAAGAAAAGGAAAGCTTAGCAGGTGTGAAGTAACGATGAACCAAGGTATTGGTGATCTGCTGGGGGCAGAACTCCAGATGCTGGCTATCTCAAGCGAGGCAATTAAGAGAATATCACCGGGAGAAGGAGCATCACTCATCTGCTCTCTATGGACGTCGAAATCTTACAACAAAGAGCTGTTTAAAGCTATGATGAAAAGATTATGGAGATCCAGAAGACTGTGTCAGATTACTGAGCTAGGAGAGAACTTGTATCAAGTCAGGCTAGAGGATACGGAGGATAAAGAACGCATCTTGAAGGGATGTCCTTGGCTCTTCAAACGAAATCTAGTTCTAGTATCGGAGTTGAGGGAGGAGATTGATATGGCCCATGTGGTGCTTGTTAAAACGCATCTGTGGATGCACATTTCGGGTGTTCCATACATTGTCGACAAGCAACATCTGGGACGCTGTATTGGGCAATCTTTCGAGAACATGTCTGAGCTGGTGGTCACAGATACAGAGCTAAAGCTCAAGGTGATGGTGGATTATCGCGAACCCCTTCGAAGAGGGATGTTTATACAGATTGGATCTCAGAAACGACAATGGATAACTTTCCAGTATGAAAAATTACCCCTCTTCTGTTATCTATGTGGGATTATGGGCCATGTACATCGAGATTGCCCATTAGCCGTCAACCTGTAGCAACATTTGGCAGAGGCAGATATGTCGTATGGCAATTGGATGAGAATGGGGATCAGGCCATTGAAGCTAAGCAGGGAGCTCGGCAATGGGAACAAAGCTGTGCCAACAAAATATTTAGGCATGAATATTAGCAATCAAGGGGAACAACTGCGTGTAAACTCAGGAAATGATGATGTGTTTGATAAGAATGAAGATATGTCCACTGATAGCAGACATGACTGCCAATCGGCACTAAAGTGGCATGGGGATAGGGAGGTCTTCTCCAATCCAATCCAGCAGGATAGATCGAAGGAAGACGACAGCTATTCGGAAACTTGGAATTCACAGATTCTAAACTTTAGAAGGATGCAGTCTCATGATGATACGCATAGGCTACTGATCTATAACCCAACCAAGCAGCAGTCGAACAATGTTTTGGCCTGCAATGCATTGGAAGCAGATCGCCCATCTAATGAGCAGTCCCATTCAGAGAATCAAGTGAAAGCCAGAAACCAGATGGATGGGCATTCCCATATATCCCTTGGCCTGTATGTGGAAACTTCACAGATGGATAACTTAATGGGGACGGCTGAAATGGCAGGGATGTTGACCGATACTCGACGAGGCAATGCACCAACACTGATGGCCACACAGCCCAAAATAAGCAAACAGGAAAACAGGGGAGGCCAAAATGAGGAAAAGACGATGGAGGAATGGAATGGGAACAGCGTGATGTGTTTGGAGGGGGCAGTCAGTACGCTCTTTGATGTGAAGGTGATGCACGAAGCCAACTTAACAGGGACAGCCATGCAGTTATCATACCAACAGGGGGAAACAATGAATTACAGAAGGGGATCAATATGTGAACAGGAAGGAGACAAGGAGGTAATCAGTTACACAAAGGGCAGATGGAAAAGGAAGGGAAGATTGAAGACTAATATGGGAAACTATGGTCCCCATGTGCAAAGAAGGGATGGTTCGTATAGGAGAGGCCGAGGCAGTGAATGCGATGAATAGATGCCCATGCAGAAGCGTCGTAAAAGACAGCTGAATCCCAATTTGTGTGAGGCAGAGGCAGAGGCTGAGGGATGTCCCCAGCCCCGCCTCATCTGAAATGGCTCTTTTAGTCTGGAATTGCCGAGGGCTTGGGAACCCGCGTGCAGTTCGGAGCCTTCTTGATCTGGTCAGGAAACAAGTTCCCTGTTTGGTCTTCCTCAGTGAAACGAAATGTAATTCCAAAGAGATGGAGGTTATTAGACGAAGACTTCATTTTGATTGTTGTTTTGCTGTCAATCCTCATGAGAGGAGGGGGGGGTCTGGCTCTCCTTTGGAACAACGACAAACCAGTGAGTATCCGGAGCTTCTCGTCCAATCATATCGATGCTAATTTTGGTGGGTGGAGGTTTACAGGATTCTATGGTCATCCCGAAACTCATCAGCGTCACTTGAGCTGGAAAATTCTTAAGCAATTGAGTGTTGAATGCAATGATCCTTGGTTAGTTATGGGGGATTTCAACGAAGTTGTGGGTCCAAGTGAATATTTAAGCTGCAGAACCCGGTCTCAGAACCAAATGGATATGTTTTGTGAAACCATTGATAGTTGCAACCTGTTGGACATGGGCTATGTTGGCGCTACCACGACATGGAGTAACAACAGAATGGGTCGACGAAGGGTGGAAGCAAGGTTGGATAGAGGGCTGGCTTCACTTTCTTGGGCGAACTGGTTCCCTTATGCAGGAATTACTCATCTAATGGCCCCAACTTCTGATCACTGCCCCATCATGATGCCCCTTGACTCTAGAAATGGCAAGAGGAAACCACCGAGGGAGTTCAGATATGAACTATTCTGGGCACGTGATAAAGACGCCACACGAATTATCAACCAGGTGTGGGAAGCTAAACCCCCGACGGCTTTGAATGTGGCGGATCTGATTTCGTGGAAACTTAACTGGGCTGCTATGGAGCTTTCCAAGTGGAATCATAGAAAGAGGGGAAATCTTCGGAAGGTGATTGAACAGAAGCAAAGGGAACTTCTTTCTATTTCTCGCATGTGGCCTACTGATGCAAGGGACGCTTCAATGCAAAAGATTAAACTCCAAATTAATCTCCTACTGGAAGATGAGGAGCAACTTTGGCGGATGCGTGCAAAGTCACATTGGCTTCACGAGGGAGATAGAAACACTAGTTTTTTCCATCGAATGACATCAAACCGAAGGCGAGTAAATTTGATAGAGGCATTGAGGGATCAAAATGGAAATTGGGTGAGGGACCAGGAGCAGCTCATGGAATTGGCTATCGAGCACTTCTCTGGTGTGTTTGCCTCATCTGCAACTACGGAGGCGCATTGGGTTGATAGTGTTATCACTAGAAGAATCTCTGAAGAACAAAGACATTCCCTGACCAAACCTCTACAGACAGTGGAAGTTATTAAGGCGGTTAAAGGAATGAGCCCCACTAAAGCCCTCGGACCAGACGGGATGTCGGCTGGATTTTACCAAAAATACTGGAACATGATTGGTAGTGATATCATCAAATGGTGCAAACAGTTTATGGAGGTGACTGATCCCGATCAGATGCGCAGGCTTGTCACGAAATCAAATACAACCACACTAATTTTGATTCCAAAAAGGGCCGATGTGCAAGATTTCTCTTATTTTAGACCCATAAGCCTATGTAATGTGATCTATAAAATTTTGGCTAAGGTCCTTGCTAATAGACTTAAGGTGGTCCTCCACAAAATCATTGGGGAGGAGCAAAGTGCTTTTGTTCCGGGGCGACTTATCACGGATAACATGTTAATCGCCTATGAAGCTATCCATTCCCTTCGCAGACGGAAGAAGGGACGTAAGAGGGAGATGACGGTCAAGCTTGACATGTCAAAGGCTTATGACAGGGTTGAGTGGAGGTTTCTTCAACAAATGATGGAAGCCATGAACTTTAGCCCGGATGGATCAATTGGATCATGAGTTGCATTTCTACGGTGAAATACAGAGTTAAAGTTAACGGATTCTGCTCACATATTTTCAATCCCAAAGGGGATTAAGGCAGGGGGATCCACTATCTCCTTATCTATTTCTCCTATGTGCGGAGGGTCTTTCTGCCTTGATATCTCACGCAGCCACATGTGGAGCAATACAAGGCATCAGACTACTACTGCATGGCCCAATGATTTCCCACCTACTGTTTGCAGATGACGCAATCATCTTCATAAGGGCGAGCGGGGTGGATATTAGGCAATTGATGGACATATTACATCTCTATGAGGCTTCCTCGGGTCAAATGGTAAATGTGGACAAAACTGCCGTCTTCTTAAGCAATAACACCGATAACCACGTTAGAAGGGAGATGATTCAATTATTGGGATCGGCTGGATAGGATTTTCACCATTATTTGGGACTCCCAGCTTGGCTTGGTAGATCCAAATTCGGAATATTCAAGGGCCTCAAGGAACGCATCTGGAAGCGCATTCAGGGCTGGTAGGGTAAGCTGCTGTCATGGGGCGGCAAAGAGGTGTTGATTAAGGCAATTGCTCAGGCTATCCCTTCTTACGCGATGAGCATATTTTTGTTACCCAAATCCTTCTGTAATGATATCAATGGGATGTTGAGCAAATTCTGGTGGGGTGAAAAGGAAGGTAAAAGAAAACTTAGTTGGGTGGCATGGAAAAATATGTGCAAACCTAAGTGTGGTGGTGGAATGGGCTTCACGGACTTCCATAAATTCAACTATTCCCTCCTAGCTAAACAAGTGTGGTGGTTAGTATCATGTGACACATCATTCTGTCACAAGGTCCTCAAAACCAAATATTTTCCAAACACAGACATATGGTCATGTAAGTAGAAGCCTTCGGATTCCTTCACATGGAAGAGTATCATAAAGGCGAGAGATGTGATACAGAAGGGATGTAAATGGAGGATTGAAAATGGAAAGAGGGTAAAGGTTTTCTCAGATAGTTGGCTCGAGGCTAAAGCAAGTAAAGCGGGCCCTCTCCTGTCTTCAATCCCGGAAGACGTGACGGTGGACCACTTCATTGATGGCGAAACAAAGTCTTGGATTAGGGAACGTGTGGTGGCGGCCTTGGGGGAGGTGAGATGGCACGAGGTTAACATGATCCCTCTCTTTAGTGAACCAGTTGAGGATTGTGTGTTTTGGAGGCATGAACCAACGGGTTGCTACACTGTCAAATCGGCATATAGACTCATGTCTTCGGGGGACGTGGTCCCGACCCATTCTGATACCTTCAAAGCACTGTGGCGGCTGAAACTCCCATCAAAAGTAATTGTCTTCGGATGGAGACTCCTCATTAATGCCCTTCCCACGCTGCAAAATCTTACCCGTAGGGGCATTGAGGTGGACTCGAAATGTCTCTTCTGTAAGAATGGAATAGAAGATATGAATCACTTGTTCTTAAGATGCACTACTACACGGGGGATATGCAGGAGGGCTGCAAAGGTTGACTATCAGGTGGCGACGGTTCAGGAGATATTCGAAATGTTAGTGAAAGGTAATAGGTTTGAGGATCTTGCCCTTTTCATCTTGTGCTGTTGGAGGACTTGGTTTATGCGAAATAAACTCAGGGAAGAGGGAACCAAGCCGTATTTCTCGAACACATTGAATTGGTGTGCGGAGTTTCTTGCTCAACATAAAAATGCAAAATTACTCATTTGGTCGGGGGCATTGGAAAGATCCTTGATTCCTCATTGGTCCAAACCGCCATGTTTTGTTAAGATCAACGTTGATGCTCGAAGCCAAAGGACCTGGGAGTTTATGGATGTGCCGCGGTTATAAGAGATTCAACGGGTTCTTTTATCGCTGCATCTGGGTGGAGAAGGTTGGGTGTGGTGGATCCTCTACTAATGGAAGCAACGACTTTTTTGCTGGGGATTAAATGGGCTCTCCAGATTCATGTTAATCGGGGTTTTTTTGAAACTGATTCTCTCACCCTTTGCAACTATCTGGCTAATGAGGCACCTATCTCTGTGCCGGTGGGCTTTATCATTGAGCATATCAGGTTAATTCTCAAAGAGAATGTGTTCTTTCCGTACATCATGTACTCCGGCAAGGAAATGAGGTTGCTCATTCCCTTGCCGATCTGATCTCGCTCTCTTCGTCGGACCACCAGTCCTGGTGGGGAAACCCACCCCAAGTCATTCAGGGAAAACTTTGTAAAGATAATTTTTTGGCAATGAATTGCATGGATTTCTTTATCCCCAACCCCTTTCACATCGAAAGGGATTAGGGATAGAGGATATCCTTTCATTAAAAAAAAATTATGTATCTTAAATGAACCATAAAATATAGGTTTAAGCATATTCCGGAGTTGAATCAAGTTGAACTTTTTTTCGCAACAAGATTCAAGTTGATTTTTTAATTAAATTTGGTCATGTATGGCTTTGAACTTAAATTTGAGACCGTTTCATCTTAATTGTCAGAAAAGCATATTAAGCTTTAGTTAATGGGAAATATTTTTATATTATTGACACTACCAAAATTTTCAATGTTGTTGCCCCATTTTGCCTCACTTTGTTGATTAAATCAAAATTCAATCGTGTCATTGCATGGAAAATCATTTATTTAATTTGGAAACTAAGTTTTATCCAAATCAAATATTTGTGTAGTCCTCATTTGATGAAGGCGTAAAATCAAGCTAAATGATACAATAAAGTATAAAGAGAATTCCTGGAAAAATTAGATTTATTTACTAGCTACCTCATTCATGAGTTTCCAATCAAAGTAATTTTTGACATCATAATTAAATATGTACAGGTCAATATAATGAATGGTTTAAATTTGAAAAAATTAAATAGAAAGCAAGGTCTATGCAATCCGTTTGCCATCAACCATATAATAAAAGGTGTATTTTATTCCTCTGGCTCTAAATGGGCGGCCAAACTCGATCCTGTCGTCAACTAAGACGCAATGTTGTGGTGAGGAAACTCCTCTTCTGAGTAATTCTCTTTATTTTTAATATTTATTTAACATTATGTATATTATCATGGAAAATGTTTTATTTATCTAGTATCGTAATATATTGGTCTCATCTATAAATGTGTAAAATTAATGCAATAAAATGATTTAATATTTAATATTAATTTTTTAATTAGTATTTTTAACTTCTAAACTATCTAAAATATCATTATCATTTGGATAATGATTATATACAGTACTATTATATTTTAATATATATGTGAATGAATTTAAGCATTTTTGCTAATTTACATATGAATATATCTATTTTTGAGTAAATGTGACTTTTGATTTGAAAAAAATTTATTCTTCTAGTTAAACAAATTATGTTAAATATAATAAATAGATTAAATTTTACATCAATTATCTATATCTTAAAAATAAGAGGTTTACATAAAATCACTTAAAACTTCATTAAAACTTAATTTTATATAAGTGAAGCTCATATATATGCATGTTAGATATATTTTTTATAGCAAGAGGCTTAAAATTCTAGTCCAACTTATTTAAAGATTAGGGTGACAGAGAGAATCTTTGGGCTTAGATTAAATACTAAAGTGAAGCCTAGCACTCGGGTGCACTTAGCTTCACTTAGCTTTAGTGCACCCGGGTGTATTTAGCTAATTTTTTTTTCAAATTTTTTGTAAAAATATTAATATAAGTGTATTTAACATGTGTATTAATTTTTACTATTTTTCGATATTTTTAGATTTTTTTTGGATTTTTAAAAATCAGTTGCACTTTTAGTAATTTAAAATTACTAAAATGTCACTGATTTTTAAAAATTCAAAAAAAAATCTAAAAATATAAAAAAATAGTAAAGGTGATATATATATATATATGTGAGAGCTGTTCCGATGCAGTGATGCTGCACCGGAACAGCCGTGCAGTGGCCCCAAAATGGGGCCCACATGATCATGATATCATGATCTACTCCACCCATTGTATTTAGAATAATGTATTCTATTACCATACCAATTTTCATCCCAATCAGATATGTATATGGGCCCCATCTGAAAATGGTACAAATCCAACGTAATAAAATAGTTTGATGTAAATAATAACTTTAAAGTATCTGATTGGGATGAAAATTGGTATGGTAATAGAATACATTATTCTAAATACAATAGGTGGAGTAGATCATGATTTCATGATCATGTGGGGCCCATTTTGGGCCCACTGCACCGCTGTTCCGGTGCAGTGATGCTGCACCGGAACAGAATCCTATATATATATATTGGGTATTTGTACTCGGACGTACAGAAGCTAAGCGCACTCGGTTCTGGTGCATCCGGATGCACTTGATCGTAATCCACATATATAATATTAAATCATGCTGCTGCATATAAAACCAGTACAACTCTTTTGTTGACTTTTTTTTATTAAAAGATGAGCACCTATCCTGCCAACCTCTGAGAGTGGGAACTACCAGAGGTGGAAAGGATAAGGCTATCATTGTATAACATTGCTAAAAAATTATCTATACAGTTTTTCCTGAAGAAAAAATAGTAGAGTATTCCACCATTCTTGTTCAGGCAAAAAATGAGATGACACAAAATCAGCCAAAAGATGAACAACAGAGTTCCCAGCCCGTAACACGTGGTGAAAAGACAAAGAGTGGGCCTGAAGAGCGATTTGACGGATTTGTGAAACAATCGTATCCACCGGAGCCCTAATGGAGCGATCACCCACCAAAAAATCAATAAGAATCAACGAGTCAGATTCCACCTGTAGGTTAGCGAAATGGCCTTCCAAAGCCCACTTCATCCCCAACCACATAGCAGTGGCTTCCATGATCAGCGGATCCAGAAGTTCATGCTGGTTCCATCCATTTGCAGCAATAAACACGCCATGAGAGTCTCTAATAACCACCGCCACTCCTTTGTTGACTTGAGTTGACTATTTGCCAGCGGAAATTGTCTCAGTCAGTGTTTTGAAAACCGGACCGAACCGGGCGGTCGGACCGTGAACCGGTCACGTCCCGGTTCGTTACTGTTACCGGTCCAACCACGGTTCGACCACCGGTTCGATCCGATTGAACAGAAAAAACCGGGAACCGGTCACAAAAACCGATTCAGTGACCGGTCCGGTTTTAAAAACATTGGTCTCAGTACGTAATGCCTGAGGTACCGTTTTGCTCTTCGTATAATTTATCATTTTGATCTGGCTCAAGGCATGCTGTACCATAAGAGGCCGTGTAATGTATAACATACCTTTTAACTAGGTTGTGTTAAAATGATATAACTTTTGGATGAGAAAAATTTTCAGTATAAATTTTTTTTTAAATGAGAAAAAAAAATGATATAAGAAATAGTTAGCTAATAATATATAAATGATTAAAAAGTAAAATAGCTTTATAGAAAGATGTAAAAAAATAATTTAAAAATAAAATAATTGTAAAAAGTGAAAAGTGTTACGTATGAAAATTTTAATTTAAGAAATTTTAACTTGAAAACTTTTTTATGTAACTAAACATACCCTTAATTAAGCAATTTTAAGATTAGAAATGAAACACATTTCAAATGTTAAACCTCTAGGTTTTTGCAATGTGATATCCTAAATATCAATAATAATCGCACCTTTATTAAAAAGCTTAGTTGAATATATAGTAATATTATAACTTCCTATTGCTTTAACTCTTTTACCACACACTCTTTCTGCTACTTTAACCTTTTCTTTTTTTTTTATAATATCTACTTTAACCTTTTTAGTGTGAATGGTGAGAGAGCTAAGGATCGGATTCTGATGAGAATAATTAAGCCTTTATTGCGCCTCGAAAAGTTTTTGTAAAATAGAATTTGTAAATTTTCCTAATTGTATTTTGAACGTGTATTTTAGCACTTTGCAAAATAGACTACAAATTGGGTCCTACTTCGGTGTAATTAGGTTACACAAATCACGGATTGATAATGAAATAAAAAAAAAAACAATCCTTCACATTATTCAACGTCATTAGTTTAATTATGCCACCAAAAATCATCTTGATCAAAGTGTGGATGGGTTGCATTTGCTTAAAACTATATATTTATTTATAAATTATAAAAATGCTTAGATTCATTTATAGATGCATTAGAATACAATAATACTGTGTAAAATCATAGATTCTAGAGATGTTGAAAATATAGCTTTGAAATTAATATATAAGTTAAATAACTTTATTATTTTCATTTTACATTTTTTGAATAGAAGTTATGCACATATTCAATTTTAAATGCAATAGGAAAGTTAACTAATTTACATCATCAAGAAGGTTGAACAAAATAAATAAGTTACACAAAAAACTTCTACCTAACCTGATTATAAATTTTTGTAAATTTAAGAATTATTCACACTCGTATAAAAAGAACTATGTACGCTCACGCCAATGACTTTTTTATATAAGTTGAAGTTATTTTATGATGTAAAGTTTATTGCAAACCTAACTTGGAGATTGAAAAATATTTGCAATTTTATTTTTTACAAGTGTGGAACTTCTTTTGTTAAACCATGATACTTCGAAATATGCCAGGCGCGGATGTGTTTATTTTTATACATTTAGCTCAGAGTAGAAAATTATCTTAATTGGATATCTTCGTAGGACAACTAATTTTAGAGTTTCACCCGCCAAAAAATCCAATCATGATGATTTTTAGTATCATTATTAAATACATATTAATAAGCATAATGGTAGTTTGGATTGATAAAAAATATCATGATTTATTGAAAATAAGAAGTTTAACACTTGCATTAGGCAAAATTGTAAATATTATAAAGTATCCATAAACCATAGACATAATTGCAATTTACATAAAGGCCATAGATATAAGCCCAAATAATTCAAAGATTCAAATCTTAATATACAAAATGAAATACTTAATTTTCAACTAAGTTTATGTAGATATGAGGTTGAAAAAATGAAAAAAATTGAAAAAAAAGCTGGGTATGATAGGGGTAATGTTTAGGAACAAAAAAATATACAAACATGTTTAAAAATAATTAGAATGGTGATTCAACACACTTGGGTGCATTAAAACTTTAGTGCATTCGAGTGCAAAACTTATTTTTTAAATTTTTTTAATAAAAATATTAATCTAGGTATATTTAATATATGTATTAAAATTTACTTTTTTGGAGATTATTTTTTATTTTTAAAATAGAAGTAGTTTAGTTGTTTAAAAACAACTAAAATATCTTTATTTTAAAAAATATATATATCTAAAAAATGACAAATTTTAATTTATAAATTAAATACATCTAGATCAATATTTTTACAAAAAAGAGTTCAATTTTTTGAAAAAAAATGAGTTTTGCACCTGGGTGCATTAAAGTTTAAATGCATCGCTTTTAAAAAACAATAATAACAAGTAGTAAGATAACTAAAATGTAAAAATCATGACAAAGGTTAAATATATAAATTCGATACAAAAGGTTGTATATTAAGAGTAAGAAAATTTTCTAAAATCTTGCCAAACGTAACCTAAATGGAATAACAAACACCTTGAAAGCTTTTTTAAGGGCATCTCCAATCATCATTGGCCGAGGCCTAATATAAGAAAAGTAAGCTTATTATTGCACAAGGACTTATCCTCGGAAACGGAACAAACACTAATTAGACAAAGAATGGTGAAATGCATTTGTCGGTTGCAGCTGTCACTAGTCAAGTCATTTCCAAGTTGATCCCGTGTCCACTTGGAAAAATCACATCACATGCATACATTCCACCACAACATCAACAACAACATCCACTGCCCAATTTCTTTTCCACAAAACACCAAACCAAACGAACTGTGCTCGTCTACGTATTATCTCTTTCCTTCCTTTCGGAAAATCACCAAAATACCTTAGTTAGCTAGGAAGCTGGGCACTGGTAGCCTGGTGGAGGGTTCTTCCCACAGTCAATCAGCACCTGGAGAGCAATGGGGAGGACGATGTTGATGTTCAAGAGCTTGGCTTTGATGGTGGTGCACAGGCAAAGGGCTGCGTCCAAGTCCAGCAGCCCTTGCAGCACCGGGCAGCATGTGTCCTTGGCGCTGCTGCCAATGCCGATGTGGATCAGCCCGCCCAAGAGGTCCACGCATGCACCCAGCTTGAGAGTGTCGATGGGGCATGTTTGTGGCGAAGGGGCGGGCACAACAGGAGGCGGCGGTGGCGGGCATGGCTTCTCGACGGGCGGTGGTACGACAGGGACTACGGTGGGAGGCGGAGGTGGTTTGGGGATGACGGGTGGTGGGTACGATGGAGGCGGTTTCGGGGTGACCGGCGGCGGGTACGATGGAGGTGGTTTTGGAGTGACCGGCGGCGGGTACGATGGAGGTGGTTTTGGAGTGACCGGCGGCGGGTACGATGGAGGTGGTTTTGGAGTGACCGGTGGGGGGTACGATGGAGGTGGTTTTGGAGTGACCGGTGGGGGGTACGATGGAGGTGGTTTTGGAGTGACAGGTGGGGGGTACGATGGAGGTGGTTCTGGGGTGACTGGTGGGGTCGACGGAGGAGTCGGCGGTGGCGGCAGCTTGGGGACTGGTGATGGGGTTGGAGGCTTGGGTAGGACACCATGTGGAGGTGGAGGTGTGATTGGAGGGAGAGTTGGCGGAGTAGGAGGCTTGGGGATGACAGCAGGAGGGGGAGGTGGCGGGCATGGTTTTTCAATGGGTGGGGGTTTAACCTTGGGTGGCTTGACATAAGGTGGCGGTTTAACCTTTGGTGGGGGGCTGATGTGGGGTGGCTTGACACGAGGCGGTGGTTTAACATTTGGTGGGGGGCTGATGTGGGGTGGCTTGACATGGGGCGGGGGTTTCACCGTTGGTGGTGGGCTGATGTGGGGTGGCTTGACATGGGGCGGGGGTTTCACCGTTGGTGGTGGGCTGATGTGGGGTGGCTTGACATGGGGTGGGGGTTTAGCCTTTGGTGGGGGCTTGACATGGGGCGGTGGGAATGGCTTAACCTTGGGAGGGAGCTTAGGGGGCAGCTTTGGTGGGAGCTTGGGGGGTCTGGTCGTGGGTGGGCTTGGGTATGGGCAGTAAGGACAGGCAAGGGCAGGCAGAAGAGCTCCCGAGCATTGCAGCAGCAGCAGCACTAGAAGCAGGAGATTTGGGAGTTGAGGAAATCTCCCCATCATGGATTAGGAGAGCAGAAGCTAGCCAGCTAGCTCGATCCCCCGGCACTCTTCTACACAAGCTCAAATGACAGAATGTAGTCTCCTCAAAGCATGTGGCAGAGCTTTATAGAGGAGCTACCTCTTTGATTGAATCTTCACCACTTGCTTCTCTACTGAGCTGTATGTGGATATGCATGTCAAGTACAGTACTAATTTATATTTTATTTTAATAAACAAAGTAAGAATTCCTGGAAGTCGAGATTTGTCGTTTTTAACCAGTTGTGGGTGTTAGACCCGTGACATTCTGGATTAGAACATCGGTGGCATTTTTCGTGCGCGACGGTGTACAGAGACTTGATAAAAAATTATATTAGTTGACATGTTAAATAATATTTCTCTTGTATGTTATCATGAATACGCTAATCTGTATAAACTGCTATCTAATGAACATGATTATCGTAAGCATAACATGCAGAAATGTTGATATAATTCTCGTTCAGAGGATGGGAGGTAGATGGCACACGCAGGAGGCGTTTCGTGGTGCGGCCCACACGGGATATTTTTGGGGAGAGGGATTGTCTGGATTTGTGAGAATGCAGTAGCCAATTTTAGCCAATGGAATGGGGTTCCATGTAGGGGTGTTAACGGATCGGGTTGAACGGGTTGGAGTCTAATCCTAAACCTAACCCATTTAATATATCTCAACCCTAATCCGTTTATTAACCCATTTAAAAAACTTCAACCCTAACCCATTTACAACCCATTTAATAAACGGGTTAACGGGTTGTTAACGGGTTGTGTTTGTTACTAATTTTTATGTTAAAAATCTTTAATAAAGTCTGTAAATTTAAATAAATTAAATAATTTGAAGCTAACATACCTGAATTTAATTTATTTTGGCTTGAAAACATCAGCTCCAATCTCAAGTCATCTCTGTAATGTCAATTCTTGTTATAAATATTACATATATATTATAATATATTATATTAAATGAGTTATACGGGTTGAACGGGTTAAATAAACGGGTTGGACGGGTTGACGGGTTGCGAAGCCTCAACCTTAATCCGTTTATTTAATTAAATGGTTGAACGGGTTGGCGGATCATAACCCATTTATTCAAAAATCTCAACCCAAACCCATTTATTAACGGGTTGAACGAGCGGGTTAACGGGTTGACCATGACCATTAACACCCCTAGTTCCATGCACGCCCGTCGTTGTAGTCTCTTTTTCCTCACCGCCCGCGATCGATGGGATGGATGGACGGATAGATACAAATACAAAGGAACGAGTCAATGCCTGAGATCTTCTCGGGGCGTCGTCTTGCTCGTGTCGGCAAATCGGACAATGAAAGTAGCATATTTGGATCCGTCATTTCGGGCTAACAACAAATGATCTAGCCCATTCATCCGGATTAAAGGTAATTTTTGTGTTCTGGTTCAATGCAAACTTGAGTACTGATCTTCAGTGCTCATGCTTGCGATACCCACTTTTTTAAATATATCTTTCATGTATATGTGGCTCAAGAACGATTTTTTTTATATATATACGAAAATTTACAATTACTTTATATTAAATTTGAATTTCTAAAATGAAAAAATCAAGGCCTGATTTTTTCATTTTGAAAATTAAAAATCAAATTTAAAAAATAAAATTTCAAGTATAAAATCTTTCATGAACCCGCATATCCATGCAAAATATAAAAAATAGAAAAGGTAATGAGCTCACATATACATGCAAAAATATGTATATATAAAAGAGAGATAAAAAAAATGTGAGTATTGAAGCTCGATGATCACGTTTTTTTTTTCACTCCCAAAATCGAAATAAATTGATGAATGTAAATATAGCTCAAGCTTGGTGAAACAGGAAAGTTCGATTTAGCTAATCAACCTCCCACCCATTTGGGTTAAAAATGATATACCCCAATTAAGAATATAAAAGAGATTTCTCATGCCTGATGGCTTGAACCATCTAACTCACTTTCTACAATGCCGCTCAAATTCTGTTCTCCTTAATGCCTCATAATTCTTTTTGTTGTTGCATCATATCAGTCTTTATAAGATATCTCTGGTCATTTTAGTTTCTAAACCAAACTTAACAAAAATTGAATTTTTAATACCAACGGTGATTAAGAACTAATAATTAATATGAAGGTCATGTCTCTCAAAAAAATGGGCAACTTGAGGCCCGACTAGAAGTATTGGTGGTATCTTATCCAACAAAAATTCTTGGTGGTAGGGCCTCTAATTTAGGCCCCAGTTAGTCATTATTTAGTGATTCTATGCTTTACTAGTCAAGAACCTTTCATGTGTAGACTGTTGACCGTCTGCACAATAATTAGAGTACAGTTCACTTCAAAATGTGCTTCATTATTATTAGAATGCAACAATATTTTACATAATAATTTATATTTTTAAAACCCAGTTTTAGATGATTTAGATATTGAAAATATAACTTTAGATTTTATATTTATATCAAAGTATTTTATTAAGTTGATTTCATCCAATAAACAGAGTAGATGTTAATTTCTTAATTTATTAGCTATAAGTGGTCTCAACCCTAATTATGATGCAGACCTAATTCACTCTGTATTTTCTGATATGTATAAATGTGAAGTATTGTTTGCTTTGCATTTTTGGTTTTTTTTTTCAAATGCATGTAGATGCACTTAGTTTTTGATGAACATAGGTGCAAATACCCATTTTTTTATTCTTTTGAAATTTTTTTTACGCAATTGTTAATTTAGTATATTTAACGTGTGTATCAATTTTTATTATTTTTAAATTTTTTGGATTTTAAAAATTAGTAGCATTTATACGTTATACACTTAGATTCATAGTTGTATAAAAAATTTTCTAAAATAATTTTAAAAACAAGTATTTGCAACTAGGTGCTCCGAAAACTAAGTGCACCCAGGTGCACTCGACAGGCCCTTAATTTGTGTGATTAGTCCGAGCATTCATGATTTTAGGCTAAGATGACCCCGCTTACCATAATTAGCTCAAATTAACATTAAAAATGTGTATCACCCTAACTAAAAAAAATGTATATCACCCCAATTAAGATCACGAAAGAAAAAGATCCAATTACAATGCAACTTGGCGCTACCACGCATGCAGTTGGTACGCTTAATGGCTTTCATATTGCTGGCACGGTTTTGGATCTCCTTGCTATGGGAATATATATTTTTCTCCTTAGGTGTAGGAGTCTGGCTTTTGAGAAATTTTATCTCCTTTCTTATTGGTAGAGCTTTTTCTCTTAAGAGAGAATTTGTAGAATTTGGGGTGTGTTTAACAATGAGTATAAAATGTCAAAACTGTTCAATCTAAGGGTGTGTTTGGCAATTAATAGAAAATATTAAGGGTGTATTTGTTTAGGGAAAAAAAGTGTCAACTTAAACTTTTCAATCTAAAACTTTTCACTTTCCATAATTATTCTATTTTTTAATTATTTTTTCACACTTTTCTATACAAAATACCCAACTTTTCAATCATTTTTACACAACTACCCATACAACTAACCTATCTATTTTAACTTTATTCTCTTTACTCTTCCTCATTACTCCTATTATATCACATCACTTTCTATTGATTTGACAATTTTTACTCCAAAAACTTTTCATCAAAAGTTTTACCTCCAACCAAACACACCCTAAGTTAAAACTTTTCAATCTAAAACTTTTCATTTTCCATAACTATCATATTTTTTAATCATTTTTTTCACATTTTCCTATATAACTACCATACTTTTCAATCATTTCTACACACCTATCCACACAACTAACCTATATATTTTAACTTTATCCTCTTTACTACTCATCGTTACCCCTATCATATCACATCATTTGACAACTTTTACTCTCTAAAACTTTTCATCAAAATTTTTATTCATTTCCAAACACATCCTAAAACTTTTAACTCTCCATAACTACAATATTTTTTAATCATTTTTTCACATTTTCCTATACAACTACCATACTTTTCTATTATTTCTACACAATTACCTGTATAACTAGCCTATCTATTTTAACTTTATCCTCTTTACTTCTCATCATTACTCCTATTATATCACATCATTTGATAACTTTTACTCTCCAAAACTTTTCACCAAAAATTTTATCAATTTCCAAATACACTCTTAGTGTGTCTTTCATATATAAATGGGCTTAATTTGTAATATCAATATCATGTTGTACATTACCAATAAAATATTTGGCCATGTAGTGACATAAGCACCTGATAATATTTGGCTACAAATAAGAATTAAGCCCTACTCTTCTCAAATTTGAGTGACGTACTTCCTAAATTAGTTTCGTTCTACTTGGCTGTGCACTTCAAAGAAAGCCTGCCAAACAGGCCCTTAGATTTACAACATGTGACTTTGCTGCCTGAAACCAATTTGAGGTGAATTACGGTAGATATTTCAATTTGTCGATGCTATTATTAGGGGTATTAACGGATCGGGTTGGACGGGTTGGAGCCTAATCTTAATCCTAACCCATTTAAAATATCTAAACCATAATCCGTTTATTAACCTATTTAAAAAACCTCGACCCTAACCCATTTATAGGTCATTTAATAAACGCGTTGGTGGGTTGTTAACGGGTTGCATAACAAATAACTTTAAAGCCTAGACTCTAGTAGATAATGATATTGCGGGGAGAGACGAGAGAGTGTTTTTGGCGTAGGGGAAATGAAAATAGGGCAATAACGGGAAAATAAAATTAGGACAACAGTAAAAAAATAAAAATTAGGTGACTGGAGGAAGACTTAGAGAGGAAAAATAACCAAGGAGTTTACATGTATACATATAAAACTTTCATGAGTTAAACGAGTTAAATGAGTTGAACGAATTAAACGGGTTGAACGAATTAATCAGGTTGAACAGGTTGTATGAGTTAAATAGGTTACTAAACGAGTTGACAAGTTATAAAATCTCAACCCTAATCCATTTATTTAATTAAATGGTTAAACGGATTGGCGGATCATAACCCATTTATTCAAAAATCTCAACCCAAACCCATTTATAGATGGGTTAGACGAGCGAGTTGACGGGTCGATCATGACCATTAACACTCCTAGCTATTATATGACCTATTTAACTCATTTTAATAAATAAGTTGGTTATAGGTTAAACTTATGTAACCTATGAACTTAATAATTTAACCCATTTAATTAATCAACCCATGTAATCTTGTTACAATTACCAAGGTAAAAGAATTAACATTTTTTATTATATTTATTTTCTAAGTTATGAATAATTATTGTTAATGGAATCAAAATTCCAATCTAAAACTAAATATGAAATTGATCTTTAAATTCAAGTAAATTATTAGTATTAGAAGTCTTTGTTGTTATGTATGATTATATTTTAAAAAGCTCCGCTGCAGAGTCATGTAACTCCTTCAAATTTTGAAATTTTAATTCTCGAAGGAAAATTCAATCTATTCATCGTATTTAACATCATTTTTTTAGTTAAGAGACCAAATTTCATCTAAATCAAGTATACGCATGGACCACATTTGGTCAAAAATAAATATGTTCATGTGTAAATTATAAAAAAATTAGATCTATTTGCACGTGTATTAGAATATAATAATATTTTAGATAATCATTTATTCACATAGAAATGATATTTTATAGGGGCGCAACTTGGCACCGAGTTAGTCAAAACCCATTTGATTCGATCCGGTTTCGAAACCAAATTTGGGTTTTATTTTTGAAATTTTTTCAAATTAAACCAGACCCGAGAAAACCGAAAACCAATATCGGGTTTGCATCAATCCGGTATCAAAACCCGACCCGGTCTGAACCCAACATTTTTCCTAATTTATTAAAATAATTATATTTGTTTATGAAATAAGTATTTCTATGATAATTATGATAAAAGTTATTCTACATAATCATAACATAATTAAACTATAAAATATTTATTTTAAAACCTAAATTATATATATTTGTCCATAAAAGTTGAATAATATGTATTTATATTAACTTTATTTGCAAATAATTATAAATATACATATTTAGAATTATCTTTTGATTAAAAGACCAACTTTCATCAAAACTCAAGATATCATAGGTCATTTTTATATAAACAAAAAGATATCATAGGTCAAATAAATATATTAACAGGTAAATTATTCATGTGCTAATACAATAATGTTTAAAAAATTTGTTATCTCTATTGGTAATTTCAACTTCTATTGATTTGATAATAACTCCAATTTTAACCCGAAACCAATGCTAACCTAAATTCTAATATTAAGATCAACCTTATCCGAGTTGCACCCCTAATATTTTAAACAGTTTAAATGTTGAAAATATTATTTTAAAATTGATATTTTAGCATTAAATTATTTTATTTCATTAATTTTACACATGCATAAATGTGACCTATATACCCTGATACTAGAAAAATGAGAAAGTTTTCATGATAATACAATGAATTGAGTGGATTTTTCATCAACCATGAAGATTTTAAATGGCTTATCATTTCCATTTTATTATACAATCCTTTTTCAAGCTATTGATAATAATCCGGTAAGAACCCTTCAACTGATCTATCTATGTTAATAAAAAAAATTGAGGTTAAAGTTGAGACTTTTATAAATAGATTTTAAACGAATTTAATTTTGTTGAAATCAGTTAAAATTAGAGTCAGCCTCTAATCTGTATAACCTGGGCCAATTACTCTCATAGATGTAAGTTAATTAGTATTGCTGGAACAGGCCTTCGAGACATTTGCTCCAAGGGATGCAATTTGGGCCGGGTTGAGCCCGAACCCGGCCCACCGAACCCGATTTTGAACGGTGTTGAAATTTGATTTTTCATAACCCGAGCCCAAAAAACCTGAACCCGAGAAACTAGATTTGTAAATATGATAAGGTTAGGGTTCAAGTGAGCCCAAACCTGAAGAACCCGAGCTCGATTTCCTATTTAATATTTATTATAAAATATATTATATACATACTATTTAAACAATATTTCTTTATATCCTTTATATTTTATGTTATTATAACTATATTTGAATACATATTTGACATATTGTAATTTTATTATAAATAAAGTATATTACTTCATTTATATTTATCTTTTATTTCTATCATTCACTTTTACACTTATTAATTTTTTCCTTTATCTTAGTTTTGTTGTTAACTTTTTTCTAGAAATATTCTTTATATTACTATTTTTTAAAAAATATTAGTTTGATTATATATTATTATGTTTACCTACATGATTTATTATTATTATTTATTCATATGAAATTCTAAACTTATCACTTTTAAATAAAATGTAAATTCATCAACATAACTTCCAACCCGAAACTCAACCCGAACCCGATTTTTAAAAATAGGGTCAGGGTTCAAGTTTTACAAATAGGATTAGGGTTAGGGTTAGGGTTAGGGTCGAGATGAACCCGAGTTTTATGAGCCCGAGTTGCACCCCTATTTGCTCCTGAAGTAGGTTGCATTGATGATACCCGGACTCAAGGGTTACGTAAAAGGGATTTTTGCTAGTAATAATGTCATAATATAACTGGATTAATAGTTAAAAATAAAATATATAAACTATCCAATGAAACTTTTGGAAGGTCGAATAGGGCTATAAATAGAAAATAAATAATAATCTGAAAATGTAGGTTAGTATGGAAATTTTCAAATATACCAACATAGTTTCAAAAATTGCACAAGTTTGTTTATATTTGTAAATATACCTACATGGTAATGGAGAGGTAGCAACATCATGACGACATAGGTTTATGTACAATTAATGTCAAACTATGCGGGGTTATTTACGATTTTTGAAACAAAGTGAGTATGTCTGCAATTATGACTAAACTGTGGGTATATTTGCAAGTTATCCTAGGTTCTATATCAAATTAATTAGAAAATATTAGAGAAACAAACTTTAAAAAAATTCTCTCTAGTTACTAAACACAACCCAGTTTTCATTTGCATAGACTAAAAATTACTCCGGTTAGGAACTCTGTTTCCAAAGCATCCCATGAATGAAATCATCTAATACATACGTAGTTTCATGAATTGCATATTATACCCACATAGTTTCACTAAAATTGCATATTACCCTCATGCCGTTTCCTATTGTTAATACCTTGCCTGATATTTTGAAAAATAACGAAAATATCCTCGTTGGTAATTTGCACATATACCTATATAGTTTGGCACTATTTGCATATATATCCATATAATTTCATGAATTTCATATCGCTCCCACATAGTTTCACCAAATTTGCATATTAGTCCCATGGAACTCCTACATTGTTTCATGAGAAAATATACAATTTTAGTGAAATTATGTGGAGGTAATATGCAATTCATTAAATTATATAGGTATATACGCAATTAGCGTCAAACTATGTGGATATATATATAAATTAACAACAAGGATATTTTCGTTAATTTTCCAAATATTAGGCAAGTTATTAACAACAGGTAATGACGTGGGGGTAATACGCAATTTTGGTGAAACTATATGATGGTAATATATAATTCGTGAAACTATCTGAGTATATCTGCAATTAACACCAAACTGCATGGATATATATGTAAATTACCCAATATTAATCTTTTATGGGAAGGAATTCTCCATTTTCAACTTTTTAAATTCCAAAAGCGTAGAAAATAAATTCAACAAAGGTACAACTTCCTTTCAAAAACATGATAAAAAATGTGTGGATTTCAAAAATGCCAAAAGTATGCCTGTATGTGATTGGAAGTGCTAAATAGGGGTGCAAATTGGAATGGGTCGATCCGTGACCCGATTTTGACTCGACCCGTTTTTGGCTGGATAAAATCAATATATTTTTGACCCAACATAAGGATGCGTCAAAATTTTTTTACCTGAATTCAAAAATAGGGTCAGGGTGGGTTGACCATGTCCGACCTGAAGAGTTCGACCCGCTCCGCATATATTAATTTATTAAAAATTATAAGCCTATGTTTAAATATTATTATTATTTTCTTTTAAAATTCTTACTTTTGTATAATCAACTCTATTAATAATAGAAGAATCAATTTATTCAGAAAGCAATATAAGAATCAATAAGAAGAATTTGTACATATATAACTCTTATGTGTAATTGTATACTAACCTATTTTAATAAATTTATATTATATTTTCAATTATTTTATTTTTTTAATTATGTGTTTTTTAATAATTAGTGAAATATTGAAACATATAATATTTAAATTTAGTATAGATGTATATTTATGTTTGTTAGGTATATAAATTCTTAAAATTATCTTATTTGGCCTATATTTTTTACCTAACCCGTTATCCCGAAGTTGGTCCGATATCAACCCGAAATTTGTTTCGGAACCTATTAAAAATAAATGAGGGTCAATTCGACCTTATCACAGTTCAGTATAAAAAGAGGGTCAAATGCAATTTTTAAAAAATAAAATCAGGGTTGAGCAAACCTTGAACCAGTATGGCCTGCCTCTATTCCTAACCCTAGTGCTAAACGAGATCATTTGCAAAATCCACGCAAGTAAATGAGACTTTTGCGAGTAATACAAACCAGACCTTTTAGGATATAAATTGAGAATTTGAGATCGCTACGGTGATATGAAATGCAAAGACTAAGCTCTAATTAAAACTTTTAGTAAGTAAATTTAAAATAAAAGTTTTCGGAAAAACATAAAGATAATAATTAAAAATATAGATAATAACCCAAAAATTAACATAATTGGGACCTTAAAAATATACTACAGCAGAATTTCTTATAAATGGCCACCGTTCAAGGGCCAGCAGCATCCGACATCTATTTTATTTTCTGTCAAGTTTGGGTTATTAATATTAAATGCACCAGCCTGCACTTAACTTTGGCGCACCCAGATGTATTTAACTTATTTTTATTTTTACTAAAATATCACTGATTTTTAAAATCTTTTTAAAAATCTAAAATTTTTCAAAAATAGTAAAAATTGATATATATATATATATTAAATGCACTTAAATGAACAATCGTATAAATTTTTTTCCAAAAGAACAAAAAATGAGTATTTGCACCCGCGTGCACCCAAATACTCTGATCGAGATTCGCGAAATTTTGATACAATTTGTCGTCAAATTTAAATTGCTTCGCCAAATATAATTTTTAGCCCCATTTCATATATAAAAAGTGCCTGCTTTGAAGTTTGAACCAATGCCAAAAATTATGTCAACTCATGTAACTGCAGCCAAAATTATGTCACACATGGCCAAATAATCCGCTGCATTCATTGACATTTGAAGCAGTGATATATGATAGCCAGCAGAAAAAAAAACAAGAGCGAACAGCTGTATATATGTAGGGAGAAAACTTTCCACCCAATATATTCTCCGTTCAGCCAATCACATCCTCAGCTAAAATGACATTTGAAAGAATTTGGCATGGGAGGACCAGAAATTATGGGTATAATTGCCGGGTCTGGTTGCTTTTGACATTGTTGTTGGAAGAGAGCGACAGATGTCACACTTATTAGAGAGCTGAGATTGACAAGGCAGGCCCCATGCCCATGTGCATGCAATCAATCGAACGAATCAAATCAAAATATTCGAATTACAATCAATAAAACTTTCTAATTGAAATCATTATTCTTAATTAATTTAGATACTTTATCAATTACAAGGCATTCGTCGCCTATATTATAGGTTTGCTTGCACAGGTTACTGTACCGGGTCCGTGTCATTAAGCGAGTTCGGATGGGATATCCATGCTATGAGGTGAAAAAAGTGTTTTGTATGTTGTAAGGGGAAAAATTATATGGATAATGTGAATAGTATATATATCAGAAAGATTCAGGTGCACATGCTCCACTGGAGTTTTCAGTGTAGCATAGCTGAAATGGCCCCACATGATCATCAAATCATAATCTACTCCGTCAATTGTATTTAGAATAATATATTCTATTACCATATCAATTTTCATCCCAATCAAATATGTATATAGGCTCTGTCTAAAAATGGTACAAATTCAACTTAATAAAATAATTTGGTATAAATAATAATTTTAAAGTGATTTTTTCAACATGTAAACCATTTGCTATAAAATTTATATATGGATAAATGATCGGATAAATTTTTATTAGATTCTATATGTGTGGGGCCCACTTTTGATCACCGGAACAGCTCCACGTACACACATATATATATATATTAAGAATTAAAAAATTGGTTCCTGACCCTGGTTGGTTGCAGCCCGTTGAAATTTTGTAAGTGGGAATTTTCATTCCCGTAGCAGGAGTTATGGTGCACTGACTAGAGAGTGTTTGGTCTTCTTCTTTCTTGATAGTAAAAAAAATTGTAAAAGGTATTTTAAATTGATAATAAGAAAAATTATAAAGGATACTTATGATTAATTTGTAATATAAAATTCGATAAAGATATAAACACTCTTGAGCTTGATTGCGATATGAGGTGGGATGAGAAGTAATATTATTCCTCTAATAAGAAAAGTGTTTCCCGATAATGTATATTTTCATCCACTGGTGAACGGCAATTTTTGTTTAGCGCCTTTCACAAAGTAACCATGATACTACCACGTCGTTGAATATTATTCATATTAGTGTTAATTGATAAAAATATTAAACTAATAATCTCGAAACTCAAAATGACCTTTTATTATAAGGAGATTTCTTGATAAATATCTTAAATTTATATTTCATTTTTAATTTTTAATTTATATTTTTTTACTTTTGGCAAAGTTAAGTACTTTATAGGAATATCTTGTCAATTTATACTCAATTCTTTGGATGTTTTTGGTATTTAATCAAATTTTGAATGAAAAATTTTTGAAATGAAAAAGAATGATGGGAAATAAAGTTAAAACGGATAGGTATTTATATGAAAAACTGTGAAAAATTATTAAAATGTATAATAATTGTAGATAAAATATGAAAAAATGGTGAGAAAATAGGATGTTTGTGGAAGGAAAAAATTTTAGAAATTTTTTTTATTTTAAATACTAAACACACAAGTGTGTTTAGGAATTGATAAAATTTTTGATATAAAAGTTATTAAATAAGAGAAAATAATATGATATAATAGGGATAATGATGAGGAATAAAAAAAATAAAGTTAAAATATATTTGTTACATATATGGATAGTTGTGTAGAAATGATTGAAAAATAGGGTAAGTTTCTAGGAAGAAATGAAAATTTTGATTAAAAAATAAGACAATTATGAAGAGTGAAAAGTTTTTAGTGTAAACAAATACCTCCTAAATATATTCGATTTATATGCCAATTTTTATAACCTCTGGTTATGCATATGTGTTTTTTGTTCAAATTTAACAATTTTTTTTATTGATATTTACAACTTATATAAAAATACATTTTTAAAAATCTTACTCAACAGATTTCACATCAAACATTAGGAAACCATGCTCTTAATATAAATGGAAGACACAAGCTCACCTTAATAAATGGGACACAGATACAAATACTTTCCTGATCTGAAACTAGGTCAACTGGCACAAAGGCATACCATCCAATTAAGCTACCGTCATAGTGGCCAAATCAACAATTTGAGGAGTATTTAAGTTATTTCACTCTAGAAAATATTGATTATTGAAAACAAAAATATAAATGCATATAAAAAATTTATAGAATTTAATATCATTAAAATTAATTGAAAAATATTTCATGGAAAAAGTAACCCAAAGTTAATATAAACTTATGTTAGCCCAAACCAACAAGATCATAACCCATATATTCTTAGTATTGCAGTTATTAAGCAGCTGTTTACCCAACTATATATGCTTCTGCTTTCGCATTAGCAAATTCTTTTGTGGTCAGAAGTATATCTACTTTTTTTGCTTATCTTGAAATGTACTTTTAGGATTTTTCGGACATTAAAATTGGATAAATATATTAGCATTGATTAAACCGAATTTTTGATAAAAACTTATTTAAATGATGAAAAGTGTGTTTCCGTTTTTTCCATGCTAGCTGGGAATAATGAAACTTAGAAAAAAAATTCATGAAAAATAAAAACTATACCTTTCAGCCCACCTGGCGAATATTCACCGAACAAGGGAGCCAACCTTAAAAGTGCACTTACTTGCAAAGAAATTTCATAAAGCCGTGCAGCTAGGGTATTATGCAATTTGACGAAATTAAATACATGGGAATCGGTGCAGAAACACAATTAGCTAGCTAAGTAAACAAACTAATTAATTAATTACACTAACTTCCCAGAGACAGACGTTACAGTCTATCAATTTGTATTTTCTCGATCTGCAAATTGAGGAACTGAAATTTTTGTTGGTTTCTTGACTTTTCTAGCTATATTTGTGGCAAATTCTATTTTGTCTGCGCGAAGTGCGAACAGCTAGCATTGGGTTCCGATGTTATATTCTTTTGATGATAAATATGTAAAGAAGAGAGTTTTTTAATTGATGCATGCATGCATGTGGAGATTGCAAATGCCATTTCTGGTATAAAAACGTTTTTATGACGATTTATCCACTTGGCGGAAATTCTTGTGGTAATTAGATTAGGATAAATGATAGAATGAAAAAAATGCAACAAAATTTGTGTGTGTTGGGAAAGTAATAAAATTTCAAGATGAAATGTTTTTGATATAAAAGTTGTTAAATTAAAAAAATGATATGATATGGTAAGGATAATGATAAAAAGAAAAGAAAAAGTTAAAATAAATACGTTAATTGTGTGGATAGTTGTGTAAACATAATTGAAAAGTATGGTAATTGGACAGAAAGATGTAAAGAAATAATTAAAAATATAATAATTTTGAAGAGTGAAAAGTTTTAAATTGAAAATTTTTAGCTTCATTTTTTACTTTTTGTCAAACACACCAAAATTTTTTTTTAGCAAAGCAAAAAAAGAAAGAGAACACACAATAATAAGATGGCCTTGGAAAAATAATTGCAAATAAAAAGTAAAAATTAAGGCGAAACAAATATACACACTGTATTACTAAAAAAATGGATAACAATGATAGAAAATATATAAATAATTAACAGTAAAAAGGAGAAATTAATTAGTAAATAGTTAAAATTTCACAAAATACTAAATGGAATGAAAAAGTATTTTCTTATCTCATTTTCTTTCTATTTTTTTCAAAAAGAGTATTTTCCCTATCCCATTCTCTTTTTTCGAAAAAGTGCATTTCTCCGTTCCATTTTTTGATTTGTATTATATATATTCATCTCAATTTCTATTACGCTAAAGTATTAAGACATTTTTTTTCCAAGAACAAGATAACATACTCCCATCTAACAAAGGAACATGATATAGGGGACCCTGGGTGCATTTCACCCTTTTTTTGAAATTTTTTTTTGATACACTTAGATTCACGCTTTTTTGTAATTTTTTATATACATTTTTTAATACACTTAGATTTACCCTTTTTTTTTGTATTTTTAAATTTTTTTTAATACACTTAAATTAACAATTATATAAAAAAATTCAATTTTTTTTTTAAAAATGGATGAAATGCACCTGGATGCTCTTATTTTTAACAAACCCAAAGACATAACTATAAAACGCCGTGACCACCAGGGCACTGACGGTGGGCTTTATATAATTATCGATATAACTATCAAATGGGCATGGGTCATAATGCAACATAAGCATTGAGCTTCAATATTCGTATTTGCATTAATCACTAATTTTTTTTTATTTTTTATGGATACGCAAACTCAAGTGAAATTTTTTATATATGAATTTTTATTTTTATTAAATTTTGTGGCTTTCCAAAATAAAAAGGATTTTTCTAGCCCTTTGTTTTTTTCATTTCGAAAATTCAAGAACTTTTAAAATCAGAAACATGAAAATGTTTTATATAAAAAAGATTTTGTTTTTGCCCAAATATTAAAAAAAAAAAATTTAATGGGTAATGCAAGCATGAGAGATTTGTTAAGGTTTCGAACGTTAATTATAAAAGGCTTTGGAATTTCTTTTGCAAGAATACATATCCACATACATGCGCTCGAATCGCAGCCCACGTATGCTAGGTCAGTAGCGGGGCAGGACATTTGCCATTGTCCTCGGCACGTGGTCCTCATGGACACTTGTATCACAGTTCTTGACACAAAAAACAACTCATTCTTGTTTCGAGATTGGAACAATGGAGTTTTTATTTGAAATTCTAGAAAAGTAACGTGACAAAAGTCACAAAACTGTTATTTATAATTTTATTCAAACAGTAAATCGACAGTCCTATTTGGTCGAACTTTTTTGTCATTTTTATGAATTTTTGCTAGAAAATATTTTAAATTTTAAATAAAAATATTTATTAAAATTAATGATGTTAGAATTTTATGTTAATGGAAGGATTGAAGCTCTACGTTTTTGAAACTTTAATTCATCTGCTGCAAATACAATACTTAAAGGTCAAAAAATGCATATTTTACAGACCTAAGAAACATGTATGCAAATCCCACAATTGAAATAAGGTTTTCCTTTTGCTTTGCTCCTAATTTATTTACTCCGATGAACACAAATTAAATTATGAAAAATGTACATAGTCCACTTTGAACATTTAGTACTGGAAATTTTTTTATATGATTCATGTTTTTGCAAAATATAAATTTAGATGCAAATAATGGTAAATGCAGCTAACTTAAACGTGGGGAATGATCATTCCTGATCAGTCGGAAATTGGAATATTTTTTACTTGTCAAAAAACCTCTTTTTAATTTTTCTATTTTTTAAACTGTAAAATCTTGTTATATATTATCTACACATAAAATTTTAACATTTCTAAACATGGGTAAATATATTTTTTTGAATTTTAAATATAAGGATATTGTAGTTATCTTTGCATGGTGAAAATAACCACAATACCCTTGTATTTAAAATTAAAACGTAACACATATCCAAAAACGATAAAACTTAGTTACCATTTGATGACTTAGACTGTGAGTGAATATGGAGGTTGGTAAGAATATTTTTGGATATATAAAAGTAATGTGATATGACACGGGGAAAGTAGAAATAAATAGGATAATTATATGAAAAAATTGAAATATAGTAATAAAATAAAAAAATAATTGTTAAGTAATTACATGTCAAATTATTTTTTGAAAAGCATGTGAATAAAGATTAGAGAGTCTGCTTCCCACTCATACATTATACTAGACTAAGATTTTATAATATACACATTGATTAACGATTTTTAAAAGTTAAAAATGCCAAATAAATAAGTATTTAAAATAGGTTTTATAAAGAGTTGGAAATTCCCCTCTTAAAAGTATCTGCAGCCAAGCAGACTCGCTGCATGTAATGTCATATGTAGCGAAATTTTGGCTGCCTATAACATTATATGCAGCAAATTCTGAAAATGACTGTATTATTCATATGCAACGGCACATATGTAGCAAAATATGCAATCAATTCGTTAGCAACATATACTTCTTTGCAATTAAATAACATCAAACACAACTAAATTCACGTCATATGTGGTTAAATTAATTGCTGCATTTAGGAAAATTTATTGTAGTGATATTATAAAATCAAAATTTTGACTAATACTATCATTTGTAATTCAACTCTAAAGGTAATAATGTTATTAATTTTAGAATTTTAATTTAACGTCCGTACCTTCTACAACGTTCTTTTAATCAATCATTTTATAAATAAATTATAATATTACAACGCATTTATAAATGAATTTAAGTGATTTTTATATTTTAGATAATGATATATCTGCTTTAAAATTAGTATGGCCTACGCAAAACTTCAATTAGATTAGCATATTTTGGAAATGATAATTGGATAAATAATGTTAAAAATGATCTACATCAGCTGGGAGAGGAATATTTGCATGCAACAGGCTTTACCAAAGTGGAACCCTATACATATGTAAACAGTAAGAATTAGCATTGTCTTCTGCTTTCCTGCTCGTGTGGGAATATTTTCCCCTCTACCTTACCAGTGACTGGAAAATGATTTTCTGCCTACTATATACAGCGCATTGGAAATTAATGTGCGTGACAAAAATGAGAAGGCGACATTCATTTTCGTGTACACCACATATGTTTGTACGGGGCAATTGGATGGAATTAAGACTGAATCCATCGTCTTCTTCATTTGCTGTCACTTGATAGGCACAAGCGATGGCTTTTGAAAATTAGTGGTAATGCTTCATTCAAACCCTCTTTTACGTAACTCCTTTCATTTCCGATACCTTGATAATTGAGAATACACTTAATTTATTATATTTAATATTATTTATATTATCATAAAAGCGCTCTCATTTGTCTAGTATAACTGTATTTTGGCCCAATTTATTAATGTGTGAAATTAATGTAATAAAATAATTTAATATTAAAATCAACTTTTAAGTAGTATTTTCAACATCTAATCCATCTAAAATATCATTACTAAGTGGATAAATGATTTTATTAAATATTATTACATTCTGATATATATGTGAATGGATCTTAACATTTTTATTATCTATTTTTGAGCAAATGTAGGTCATGCATATATTTGCTATGGATAAAACTTGGTTTGTTAGTTAAACAAATGATCTTTAAGTATAATGAATGAATTAGATTTTGCATCAATTATCAACATCTTAAAAATAAAAAAGGTTGACGTCATGGTAAGTGTGGGCGCCCACGAATGGGCTAAATAGGCTTGGAACCTCCTTGCCGACATGCGAGTGTATTATTTGTTCCGCCTGTATACGGGTTTTACACATTTCCCCAGTGTGGGGGGTTTTTACAGATTTCTCCCGATACGGAAGTACTTACAAAGAAATGTCCTTCCATAAGTTGAGAATTGTAAATGTACTTGATTGCAATATCAATTATCATATTATAAAAATACTAATAAAAAAACAAATAAAATTACATAAAATTACTTCTATCTAACCCGATTATATAAAAGTGAAGGGTCTTTCAACCAAATCATGATATATAGAACCTTAATTTTTCTATTACATTACAAGAGAAGAGAATAGTGCTTTCCTTTAGATTTGATACAAGGATCTCATACTCATGCACCCTATGTACACCGTTGGGCTATTCACTACTTCACAAAACATTGATTATATATACAAGTAAAATTTACTGAAGATGTCACCGGGCTGAAATTTTTTTCGAGAAAAATAGATAGAAAAAATTAAATTATCAACGACATACCTTAAATGACTTTTTTTGACTACTTTATTATTTAATTTTATAAGCTGACATATAAAAATGGTGAAAAGCCTTCTTTAAAATTTTAGGCTAACCATTTTAGTGAGAGAAAGTAGCGAGGTATGTGCAATTATGCCTGAAACATAGAGTTGCACATCATAAACAATAATGAAGCCCAAAACTCAATTCAAATGCTTGCACGAATTTTTTATTTTTAGTATTTATATGTGAGCTCGATCATGAAGGCACTGTTAATGCATCCTTCGTGCACGAATTGTACGAATTCATGTGGGTAGCATGCTGTTTAGTGCAAGGCCCTCTCCTTCGATTTTTCTCCACCTAAGGTAAAATGGGAACGAGAAGTGATGGTGTGAGAGAAGCTCCCAATACTTAAACGGAGACTGCTAATTATGCTCAAATTATAAGAGAATTAACCACTTAATGAAAAGTATTATATTTCATAATATGCTAAGCTTCCACTTTTAGACTAAATAGGAACAATTAGTGATCATGTGAGAGAGGCTTTCTGTGCTTAATAGAGACTTTTCATCATGCTCAAATAATAACAGAATAAACCACCTACCGAAAACTATTATATTTCATAATACGTTGAGCTTCTACTTTTAGATTAAGAGTATGTTTTATAAGTGATAAATTTTTTTTGGTGTAAATGATTTTAAAAATAGTGTTTTATAATAGGGATGATGATGAGTAGTAGAAATAATAAAGTTAAAATAGATAGATTAGTTGTCTAGGGAGTTGTGTAGAAATTATTAAAAAGTATAGTAGTTGTATAGCAATTTATAAAAAATAATAATTAAAAATAGTGTAGTACTACAGAATGAAAAATTTTAAATTGAAAAGTTTTAATTTGAAAAATTTTAGGATAGCCAAACGTACCCTAATCAAAACACTACTATATTAGGTCACCATATAGAATCTAGCATGAACACTATCATTTTTATTTTCACATTTTTAAAAAAAATTATAAATTATAAAATCATAAAATTCCATCATAAGATATTCATTCTTGAACCCACATACAGATGCCGAAAACTTTTGTATTATTAAGTTTCAACAAAAACTTTCACCACTGCAAAAGAATATCTTTTGGCAACAAAATTGTCCATCAATTAAATGGAGTTGGTAGTTCTTGCAATTGTTTTGATTCAATTTATCTGAATGCTGGACCTGAATCACACCTGTGACGGCCTTGTTTTCTTCCTTGCACATGGCCATAGGCCATATATATCCAGTCTCTGCATTTCTGACCTTACCCGAAAATGGTATGGTCTCGTCGGCATGCATTTATTTGATCAACCTCTGCCTTCATATATTGACTTGTCCATTGCTTAAATTCTTGCGCATATGCTGGCGGGAATTGTGGTTCATTTTTTAGAAAGCCCAACCGATGGGAGGAGAACAAGGTTAATTTGTAAATATATTTACGTAGTTTGATGCTAATTGCAAATGTAACTATATAGTTTCACGAATCGCATATTACTTTGTATAATTTTAACAAAATTGCATGCATACCATGAGGCCTCTTTCTCAATAGCCACCGTTAATGTATGGCTGGATATTTTGTAAAATGACAAAAATGGCCCTCTCAAGTGTATGTCATTCAGGCTTTTGTACAGGGCAACATGTATCCAAATGCTGCCAAGTTAATCGCCAAGCAAATCTTCCTCCCGACTCCCTGTTTGATCCACGCCCTCTGCTATAAGATACCGCTCTGGCTTTGGTTGATCCTGCCACACATTCTTATCCACCTTGATCTTCGAAGCCGCAAAACTAATGATGATGTCCTTACGCAAACTTCCTCTTCCTTCCCACAAATAAGAAAGACGGTACCGGAAACTCCGATCTGTTTTTGGGTTTTCTCCGTGGGAGCTTAGGAAGACGCGACAAATCGAGAGTAATCGCAGTCGTCAATGAAGAAAGACCGATATGCATCTCTTCCAACATGATCGAAAAAGGTCTGCGGCCATGGAAATGAGAGGGTGATTGGGTATGGGTTCGTTGATGGGGCACACCGTCACGTTGAGCTAGTTCTCCGCACTGTCATATTCCACCCAAACATTCGTTGACACGCCACTTATGAGGCTAATGTTCTTGAAGCTTCTCGTTTTGTTGTCAAAGTAAGCTACGGGCATGGCTACATTGATGGGATAAAACCTGTTCTGAGAACAATAAATAATATTTATCCTCTCTTGTGTGAACCTAACAGGAAGCAATTCTGTAGAGCAGCAATAAATACAAGCACAATTTCAATCACGATCACAAGAACACCAAGAATTTTACGTGGAAAACCTCCTTGACTTAAGGAGTAAAAACCACGGGTCCTCTGAAATCTCCACTATCAAAATATAATGGGAATACACAATGTTCTCTTTAGCTAAGCTAGAAGCATATAATGCATCAATCTCAAGATTAACTAATCTTGACAACACATATAGAATCAACAAGAAGAACAAGGGAGTTAGGATTACACAAACTCGAATCCTCTGTTCTGGGTGTGTATCTCTCTCCTGAGATTCCTGTTCAACGATCACAATGGTCAGATTGTAGAACCACGAGCGAAGAAGGACCTGTCCAAAAATCAGCTCAATCGGACGGTAGATCAAAGAGATATCTCTCTTTGAAGAAAACTGCTCGAAACCTCCCTGTTTCTGTCCAGCTCTGTTTGTAACTGCAAATCTTTTTACCGCAGCGTTCTCCGATGATAGATCTCGCCGAAGACGACGAACAGACGAGATAGATCTCGCCGAAGACGACGAACAGACGTTGCGGAGGAAAATGAGAGAGAGAAAAGAGAAAAGACGGGCGCCGAAAGCTTTTGTTTTTTTTATTCTTTTAATGTGGGCCATCTCCACGTGGGTGGAAACCCAAAGTCAACATACATAAGATCTCAAACTGTTGAAATCGACTCCCATATCGTTGTCGTTGATGTTGCCAACGTCTAGACTGAGGACGGTGTAGAGCTCGACGACAACAATGTGGTTGGAGGGATTGCCGTCGCTGGTGGCATTGACGATGCTCAGAAACTGCCCCACGTTGCCTCCCGGCAAGTGCTTGGAGGGTGAGATGCCGAAGGCGGCTCCATGGCCGCTAATATTTGAATAGCTGGACTCTGAGACAGAGACAAAATTGGTGGGTATGACGTACCCACCCAAGTTCACCTCCTCCGTCGGATTTAATCATCATCATGACCGACAACTGTAGTCCAGCTGCCGGACAATAAAATGGGTCTCTCTCTCTTTTGCTTTGATCGCATCCTGGACCCATCTAGCTAAAAAATTCCTTGGTAAATTAGAATTTAGACCCCTTGATCAACAGAGGAGTGCAAGTGAGTGGCATGCCAACAAAAGAAGAAGAAGGATAGTTGGAAGAAGAATAGCTGCTGTAATTGTGATAGTAGGAATGTTAGGAAGAGAACAGATGCAAAGCAACTAGATACATTTTCACTTTTTTTTAAATGGAAAGATGCGCATTCGCTTAAATCTAGCTTGCACAAATCCTGGAAAAAAATACTAATCCCTTCCTCTTCGCGCTGCCACACTCCTCTCTTTTGTCTCTACTTTACACAATATTGGCTAGAGTTCCAGAGAGATAGGACCATGTCCAGCCCTTGGTTAAGGACGTGACCCGGGAAGGATGGAGGATTTTGAACATGAGGTTGCGATGGAGGAGGTGCCAGCGAGGGCGGAGGAGGCAGAGCCAATGCTTAGAGCGTCACCGTTGAAGAAATGTCATATCTCGGTGGCTAGGGACGGCTTGCAAAGGAGGAGCCCTTTTGTATGAGAGCCCCGTGGACGGGAGAGAGAGATTGGAGACGAAGATGTAAGGGCGTGTGCTGAGGGAAAAGGTGATAATGGGGGGCCGTATTTGTGTTGGAGGCGGTGGAGTAAGAGGTCGATTTCTAGCAGGGGCGTGGCGTGAAAGTGGACGGTGTCGAGCAAAGAAGGGGGGGAGGGCCTGGTGGGAGTTTGTTCTTGCTTTTTGGATGGATTTGGAAGAAGTGAAATTTCACAGCCATTGCTACTGCCGCCGCCAAAGAAAGAGGAAGCAAGAGAAAGATGAGCATGGAGAGGTGCCGCCAAAGATGCTCTCCAAGAGGGTCGTTTCAATCATTTTACAAAATATCCAGCGATACATTAACGGTGGCTAACGGCAAAGTGAGCTCGTGCATTGGCATACAATTTTAGTAAAATTAGGTAGATAATATGCAATTCGTGAAATTATATAGATATATTTATAATTTGCTTCAAACTAAATTAGCGTACTTGCAAATTACCCTAAAAATGAATTTAATATATTAAAATTTTTAATCCCGTATATCATTTTATTTAAAATGAGGATATGCTTGGCGCAGCCAACTAGCTCACCACAATGGTGATATCAAAGTCCAATGATGATTGGTTCCGCCATGGTTCCAAAATTATTTCAATCATATTATAAGGTAAGTTGTAACTCAAAAATATGTGTAATCATATGTAAACTAAGAAAATATTTAGATTTATTTTTAGATGCATTGAAATATAACAATAATATTATTTCATAAAATCATTTATTCACATTAGTAACGATGTTTTAGATAGTTTAAATGTTGATGATACAACTTTAAATGGACCTGCAAGGAGAAGGCAACTTACTCTTTCATGTGGAAAAACACTCTAAAGCCTAAATATGTGATTTTCAATGGATGCTGCTAGCATATTAGCACTAAGCAACAAGTGACTTTCTTTGGAGACAAACGGCTTTCGACTCCCCTCCACAAGGCTGGTCCACTACCAGCACACATCCCCAATGATGCAAAAGTTAGTTTCTTCCTTCGTAAGCAGACAGGTCAATGGAATGAAGCTCTATTGTTATGAGTGGTGGGTGAATATGGGAGAGAGATCATTTACTCTAATATGCCTCCAAATAGGGAAGAAGATGATAATTGTTTATGGGAGCATAAACCAGGTGGATAATATTCTATAAAATCAGCATATAGGGCATTGAAGAAAATTACTGACCACCCATTGTGTGGGGTTAGGAGAATGGACATGTTCTAGATCAGGAAATTTACAAATTCATATGGAATACCAAGCTTCCAAGCGAAGTCCACCTTTTTAGCTGGAGGCTATTCAAAGATGTCCTTCCCACTTTACTAAACTTTCGTAGGAGAGGAATTCTAGTGGACTCTACATGCCTATTTTGTAGGAAAGAAGCAGAGGATATATTTCATCTTTTTGTTACTTATGAACTAGTCCAGCCGGAGTGTTGTAACATCATTGGTGGTTGTCTTCTTATGGATGATGGGACGTCCATCTAGGGCATCTTTCGGCTGTTCACTGCTACAAAAAAATACGGATGGGTTTGTTCTCTTCCTTCTCTTTCATTGGCGCATGTGAGAAATCAACTAAGGGAGGAAGACATCTGACCCGTGCCACTAGATATGAAAGATTGATGTATAAACTATTGAGATCAGCAATGAAGAGCGATTGACCTCATGGGATCAAGAATGCTTGATAAACCTCTCGCTACCAGATAGGCCAAGCCAGATGAAGGAAAATTCAAGATCAATGTTGATGGAAGAAGGAACCCCCGCGAAAACTGCATGGGGTTTGCAACAGTCATTCAAGATTTGATGGGTTTCTTTATAACAACTAAAAGATGGAATCGGTTAGGAATCATGGAGCCGTTAATAATAGAAGCTACTACCATGTGGTTGGGGGTGATGTGGGCTATAGAAATTCAACTTTAGCAACTATATATGGAATCAAATTCGATAACTCTCATTGATTTTTTGGGAAAATGATAAGCCCATTCGTGCTCTGGTGGGGACGATTATCTCATAGATACGATTACTCGTTTCAAAAGCCCAATCCATTTTCTTTCACCATGTCATGAGGATGGGAAACTCAGTTGCTTACTTTCTTGCTGATTTTGCTTCATGTAATATTTTATTTGAACAAGTATGGTGGGCTAACTATCCATACTTTCTTTAAGAAAAACTTTATACAGTTAAGTTTTTGTCAGTGATATATTATGACTGCTCTATCGCTTCTCTCCTCAATATTCTTCATATTCAAAGGTTGAGGGGATAGAAGTCTTCCTCTTTTCCATCAATTTTTTTATTATATTCATTTTGCATATTTTTGACATGATGTGAATACACATTTTTATTTGGATGTAACTTGGTTTCTTAGATAAATTAAATAATTAATTTTACACAGATTAGGTGGTTTAGATTTTGATTCATCCTTAAAGTTAGGCCCATATTAATGTAACCAATTTCACCATAACTAGGGTGCCACTGATTGTAACTTTTTCCATCTTTTAAAAAGTTTGTTTAGCTTAAAGTGTAATTATCATAATTATAAAATCTTTAATAAATTATAAAATTTATAAATACTTGAAATTTTAAAAATGTATCCGTTAAAAAATTAAAATGTTTATTTTAATATAATATAATTTTATTGTCCACTAAAACTTTAAGGATATGCTAGGGTACACTATGCCGCAGTGTTGTAGTTTTTTGGGATCATTCTTATTCATTATTTTAGAAATAAATGCAAAGCTGTTTAAATCCTATTATCCACTCATCACATAAATATTTGAACAAAATGATGTATTATTCTTTTAATCACTCCAAAAAGATATAGTGGAATGTATTGCAATTTGTTTAACACTCTAATTTTATAATTTTTGAGAGAAAACTCTTGATTAAGAGTTGAATACAATGTCCAAAAATAAATTAACATCGTAAGGAGAATTGCATGGAAGCTTGGGCTATGACTTTATAAATGCACAAAGTTATGTCTACGACGAACAAAGAGGTGATCTTTAACATGAGACTCACTTCTAAACTGTTAGAAACTCATTCCTTTTTTTTGATATAGAATTTGGTTTAGCAAGATTTTTGCCATATGCTCTTTATAGTTCTCTTGGTTGTCACAAGCTCACTAACTCCTGCTTGGTTCATCCTTAGACCTCAACTCTAGACTTCTGTTTGTAGCCTGAGCTTCCAACAATTTACTCTCTAAACCACATCTACTAGAGGGTGTTTGCTTTGATATCATTTGTAATGCATAAATCTAGAAAAGTGATCCTGGGCCCATGGGTTGTGGGTCCTATGATGTGATATTTTTCTTTTTTTTTTTTGGTTTGACAGCTCAGCCATATGATTTTAGAATGTGTTACACTATATTTAACTTAAAATCTACTTATAAACCATCAGTAACTTTTATGTGAAATTCAATTTTTTACTATATCAAGTTGTCTATCTTCTGCCCTCTATAATTTTCTGGGCCATCATAATAATAAAAAAAGGTATCGTTTTACTTTAGATGACATAACAAAGGCACAAGCCATTTGAGAGATTGATCGATGAGGGTGCATGTTATTTGAGAGACATCATTGACAAAGATCTGATATACTAATTAGATAACATATAAAAGATACGTAGTGTAAGAATATATAAAGGGATACAAAGGTGTGGATGATGCTTCTATATGCAAGGGGGGTTGAGGACCTCATTTAGCCTTTTGGTACATCGAGCCAGCTAAAAGCTTGGTTGGCATTTCATAGTCAATGCAGTCAAAAGCCTATGAGTTAACCCTTGATTTATCGATGGACATTAAGCTGGGCATGTCAGGATCAGTGAGGGGTCCGTCAGCCACATTGATGGCCTTCCAAGGGAGGTGTATCTAATCAGAAATAGATGCGTGTAGTCACTTGGTTCATTGATGTCGCATAAGATGTTTGGTATCCGTAGTGAAAAATGGAAGCAATGTAGAGTTTGATTTCCGAGTATTGATGAAAGGATATGACATGAGGTCACATAAGGGAACACAACTTCAAAGGGACGAATTTGAAAGGGGAATATTACTAGAGTAGCAATGATAGGGATATTGTCTATTCTACAATGGGTGTAGCTTGTCGATGAAAGCTAAAGACCGACATGGGTATAAAAAGAAGTGCTACATGTTGGGTGCTAAAAGGAAACAGACTTCAGACAACAAGTATTAAGTGTCAATAGTATATGTGTATGCATGAAGGGAATACCAACCACTATAATAGCAGTATGCATGAGGTGATTTAGCCTCTAACTGATAGTTGATAATTAATAAAATATTTTATGCATATTTTGAACCAATGTTGTCAGAACCGAACCGGTGATTGAACCAGTAAAGGAACTGGTCTGGTTCGAACCGGTTAATCAAACCGGTTTGAACCGGTGACGTCAGCATGACATATTTATGATGTCATAAATATTAATTTTTTAAAATTTTAAATAAATATAATAATATATTGATAAAATTATATTTTTATAAATCCTAAATATATATGTTAGATTTTAAGGACCATAATATAAGAACAAAACATGCAGAAAAAAATAAATAGCGAGTTTTAAAGAATTAACTACATCAACTGACCTGAAAGACTTAAACTTATAATAAGTTATGACCGTTGTTGCTTGGTTGTTGGTTTTTGAATTCTTCCTCTTTATCTCGGTACCTTGATAAATTATTATAAACATACCTGAAAAATAAGAAATAAAATAAATTAGTAAGTGCTGAAAATTTGAATAATTAAATAACCTTTAATAATATGAAAATTAAGAATATCTCATATGTTCAACAAAAAATAAAAATTTAGAAGTCTATAAACCATTAAATGCATCATTCTCATCAAACATAAATTTTAAAAGTATATAAATACTTCGTTTCAACCAAATATAACATTTTAAAGTCTAACAACACATCTTTCCCACCAAACATAAAATTTTAAAGTCTACAAACAGTCAAACACACATTCTTTTATGAAAATTCACCATTTACATCATTACAAATATTAAAAGAAAAGGCTTTAATTTTCTGCTTCATCAAGGTCAACAATGACATCTTCACCTTGCCTGCCAATCAGAGTTCCTAAATTAAAAAACAAAAAACGAAAATATTAGTTACTTATTGCCATTTTTCTTATGAAAGCATTACTTTTACATAATTGAATAAAAACTATAGTATAATACCAAAGTCTTCAACTTCTGTTGTTTCTTTCCTACTGTTTGGTTGATCTATTTGCAACCAAGTGTTAACATCTTCATTTGTCAATAGTGGAGATTCATCTTCTACCACCCCCTAGTACGTTTTGACCCAGAATCTGTTGTATTACCAGCTACTGATGTTGCATTTGATCCTGTAGGAGTATGAGACTGGTTTCCACTTTCAGATGGGTTTGATGACAACATGATGATTAAATAATTACCTAAAATAGTAAAATGAAAAAATTCATTTATCATGCATTTAACAAATTTTTCTCAAATAGACAATTAAAATAATGTTCCCAATATTAGCATATAAACAATCAATAATTAAATGATTAATCATGCAATGAATTTCAGGCTGTTTTGCAATAACAATAATTGATAAAAAAAATTACATGTGGCTGGTTGACTATTCATGTTTATCAATTGTGTCATTTAAGGTTGCATATTTACATTTTACACGTAAGATTTAGAATTGTTTAATGACACAATTGATATTATAGTATTGTTTAATAGCATAATTGAATCATCGATAATTTGATATTATAATTTATAAGGGACACATGCACAAAATTAGGCAAAAAAATTAGGCAAAAAAATCAAATAATTTGATATTATAATTTATAAGAGACGCATGCACAAAATTAGGCAGACAAATCAAATAATTGGATATTATAATTTATAAGAGACACATGCACAAAATTAGGAGGCAGGATTATGCAAAAAAATCAAATAATTTGATATTACAACTTATAACAGACGCATCATGATTTACACACGCATGCACAAAATTAAGTAGAAAAATAAAAAAAATTGATATTATAATTATTAATTACGCACAAAATTACTGTTGCAGTGTTGCTAGGCGTGCCGGCGACTGCGAGCCGGAGATGGCGAGACGGCGACGACGACAGAGGAGACAGGCGGCTGCTGGCGCGACGACAAGAGAGGAGGGATGGCCGGCGCGAGGAGCTGAGCTGCTGAGGAGGACGAGGCGGGGCCACGGGAGACGGCGGCCGAGAAGGAGAAGATGTCGGCAGCTACGATGAGGAGAACTGGAGAGGATGAAGGCGTCTGCGAAGTGCGATGAGGTGCCGACTGCCGACTGCCGATCGCGTGTTGCCGCTGCGAGGTGAGGCGGTGACGGCAGCAAAGGAGATCGACGGATTTGGGGAAGACCAGAGAGCTGTCGGCTGCGGCAGGGGTGCGGGATGCGGGTTGCGGCGGGTTGGAGAGCTTAGGGTTTTCCGTTTTCGGCTAATCGGCTTTCATTTTCGAGTTTTTTTTTTAAAAATATATATATTATTTAAGCTATGAGGCCGGACCGGGTGAATCCGGTTGGACCGGAATTTATGGTCCGACCGGCGGTTGGACGGTTCGCACGGTTTTAGGCAGTTAAACCGAACCGGGAGTAATCGAACCGGGAACTGGACCGGTTCCCGGTCGAACCGGTTGGACTGGCTGGTCCGGTCCGATTCTGATAACATTGTTTTGAACTAATTTAGTGGGGTAATTAATTAATTTTGAAGTGAATTTGATTTAAAATATGTTTTGACCACACTTGGATATTGAATATTAATTCTAAGATTTTTGAATAATTTTGTGATATTGTGGCTTGAAATTAAAAGTACTCGTGGTGATAAAAATAAATGAGCTTAAGATTTATTTACTAATTTATTAAAATTTGTTGCGCAGTATTTTTATTATGATTTAACTGTTATAATTATATATTTTGCAGTTGCCCACGTAAAATCTGGTCGTTCATTAATTCCAAGTGGACCGCTCAAGGAAGATCATGACGTCCAAAGCTGTCCATAATTTTTGGCAATTTACATCCAACCATGGTGAAAATCTGCTATGGACAGCCAACTTGCAATTCAAGACATGTTTCTATTTATGAATGCAGCGTATTCAGCAAGTAAATCATTAATCGAAAGCACCGTCCAGAAAATCAGCCAATCCTCAAAATTGTCCAAGCCAAAATTCAATGCTGCTCCGTTCAAATTTTGCATCCGGTAAAAACTGGAAAATTCCAGCACTTGCTAAATCCAAGCCGTCCAAACATGGGATCTTCTAAGTTCGGCCAACCAGATAAGGCAACTGTCCAAACCAAGCACCTCCCCAAGCCATCTGTTTAATTCCGAGCATCATTCAAGTTTCAATTTCAAGACCGTCCATCCAGCAGCAAAATTTCAAATCAACGGTTAAGAACGACCAGCAGGTGCGCAATTAAACATCCCCGTTCAACCATCCAATTGCAGTTTCAATCGTGCTAAAATAGAAAAGAGGGCTGCGCAAATACCCTGCGTAAATTTCCAAGCACTTTATCTACGCAAGATGCATTGGACGACCAGGAGCGCAATTTTTCCCTCACGTTATAAATAGTAGGGGTGAAACTTGGTACCCGGGTCGGTCCGAACCCGCCCGACCCGGTATCAAAACCAAAAATGGGTTTTATTTTAAACATTTTTTCCAAAATAGACCCGGTTTCAACCCGAAACCAAAACCGGGTTCGCACCAACCCATACCAAAACCCGACCCGGTCCGAACCCGGTGTAATTTATATAATTTTTTTATATAAATTATACATTTTTTTGTAGTATTAATATATAGGTGGTTAATTGATTTAATATATATCAGTCAAATGGTTTAATTTAAGTGATTAATTGATTTAAATTAATGAATAACTATGATTTAATGATTTATAACATATAGTTAATATGGATATTTAAAAAAAATTAAAAAAATATACGAGGGGTAGCCGCACGTGTAAGAACTTGACATTCGAAATACAAATGGAAATCAAGGGAGAAATTACTTGGAAGTCTTCGAATAGTTTTTTAGTTTTTTTGGAAACTTTGGAGACATGAACTCATTTGAATTTTAAATTTATTTAAAAGTGGATGTAAACTTATTTAAACTTGAGATTTGTTTATTCGTCATTTTAAATTTGGATTGCACTTAAATTAGATTGGAATGTTGAACCATTATGCTTAGTGTATTTAGATTTAGTTGCTTTGAATAATTGTTATGTGGATTATATTTGAATTTGAATTGGCATGATAAATCTATTTCATATTATACTTTCTGTTAGTATGAGAAATCTGTTAGTTTGAATTTTAGATTGTAGTATCAATTTGATTCATATTTTAAGTTTATTGGTATGACAAGTGGTCAATTTCTATTTTAGCAATTTGTATGATAAATATTCAGTTTGAATTCAATTTCAACAATTTATATGATAATGTTTAGTTTCAACTACAATAGTTGGTATGATATGTTAATTTTTTATTTTCTACACTTGAGTCATTTCCATTAGCTATTTGCTACACTTGACTTCATAAACACAGGTATGTATATTCCAATAATTTTCTTTTAGATTACAATTAAATTAGAAAAAAAACAATTTATTGATAACCCAAATTCTAACCCGAAACCAAACCAAAACCAATGCGAACCCGGTTTGAACCCGGTCCGAACTCGGATTAAATTTTTAGGGTTTGGGTTTGGGTTTACTCCAACCCGGTTGGCTTAGGGTTTGGGTTCACTCAAACCTGGTATAACCCAACCCGAGTTGCACCCCTAATAAATAGGCAACACAAACACACAACATACAGTATAGAGAATTCACAGCAGAATTTCAGGGAGAATTTTACGACAAGAGAATTTCAAGAGAGAAAGAGAGGTGGAGACGTGTAGCGGAGTGGAAATTTCAAGCGCGGAAGCAGAATAGCGGAGTGAAAACTTCAAGCGTTGAGTAGAGATTGAAGCTTAAAGGAGTAGATTTTTCTCTATTTTTTATTTTTGACTTTTTGTTTATCTAAGATGAATATCATTTTTAATTTGTATTTCACCCTTGTGTCCAATGCAATTATGTGTGTCTAAAAACCTCATTCTAGGATTGCAATCGATCTTATTTTTGAACTATGATTAAATTATAGTTTGCCTTTGGTTTTATGTTATTAATATTATTTATTTAACCTTTTCTTAATGTTTCTATGAGACTGGCTACCTTATAGATTGATTTGGGAATTGTGTAATGCTTAAAAGTGATAATAAGAAATTAGACTAAAGGTTAAATAGCACATGATCTATACATAATCTTGATATTGGATTATCTCATTGGATGTGTGAGATTTGCTAATATTGATAGAAATACATATTAGCTATGCGTAGTCAATATTAGAAATGTAATTAATGCTGCTTATTATTTTAAATTCTTGTTGTTTATATTAGAAGTTAAAATTAACAAGTTAGATTTATGCGGTCATCAAAAGATGAATACAAATAATATTGCCCTAGACTAGTCATTTATATTAATAAAATAAATCAATAAATTATAATTAAATCACGAGGATAAGCAAGTGAAGTTATAACTCTAGATTCATTCATCGATAAACGTTTCTCATTTAGTTTACTCTTATTCACACCAACCTATCTTTTCTCACTCTTCTTTTTCATCTTTCTTATTTCACTTTCACATTTTAATTTTTATTCCTTCAATTAAATTCTAATTTTTAGTTTTTAACAATTACTGAATATTTTTAGTATTCAAGTTTTCGTGTGGACGATAACTCAAGTTATTCATATATTACTTGCTCGACCCATACACTTGCGGAAAAATGGGTAACAAGGTTTTGACATCGTTGTCAGGGACTTGTAACTAAATAGTTCACTAAGTCTAGACACTAATTTTAGGTTTTAATTTAGATTTTTTTCACCCTTTCTTTTATTTTTGTTTTTTCCTTTTTCTTCTCTTTGTGGGTATTTGTTTTTTTTAGGACTTCTAAAGTTTTATGCCTAAATCGCGACATGGAGTATCTGAACTGCTACCTTTTAATCCAGAACCAGAGAAAACTATCCATCAACATAGAAGACAAAACAAAACTATGAAAAAGTTATTCAAAGAGATGGTAGAAGCTGCAGGCAACAATCAACAAGGTAATGGCCATTTGGTTGTTTAGGACGAAGGAGATCGTGTAATCTAGGATGAGATATGTCCTGGATTGTCAGTGATAAACTCAAGCATTCAAAGGCTAGACATAATTGCTGAAAATTTTAAACTAAAGTTAGGTATGTTTAACCTTATTCAATCTCGTGTTACCTTTAATGGGCGTGAATATGAAGATCTACATCGACATATAAGCTTATTTTTGGAGGTATGTGACACCTTTAAAGCACAAGGTGTGTCTCATGATGCTATTAGGCTTAGGTTGTTTCCCTTCTCATTACTTGATGATGCATGGATTGACTTGATTCTCTTCCCGAACATTCTTGTATTGATTGGAATAGTCTTGCAGAAAAATTTTTGAACTAATATTTTTCACCTACTAAATCTTTTCAACTTTGAACTATATTGCTAATTGTCAACAAAGAAATGGAGAATTGTTTTACGAAGCTTGGTCTCGATACAAGACTATGTTGAGAAAATGTCCCAATCATGGTTTCTCACCTTATAAACAAATTCAATTTTTTTTATAATGGGCTTTCTCATCCAACAAAAGGATAGGTGGACTCGACAACAAATAGAGCTTTACTAAAGCATACTTATAATGTTGCATCGAATATTCTTGAAGATATGGCGGCACACTCTTATCAAATTCCAAATCGTAGACGTGGACTACTTGAGGTTGATGCTGTGACTTCCATTCATGCAAAGATTGATGCTCTAGCGCATGACTTTCAACAATTCAAGGTTGACAAAGCTAAAGTCAATAGTATTAGTAATGTGATTTGCCAATGGTGTGGTGATGTTGGTAACACTACCGATCAATGTTCATCAAATCTTAAATTAGTGAATTACATGGCAAATAAGTCTCACAACCAAGGTAATCCTTATTCTAATATCTATAATTCTGGTTGAAAGGATCATCTCAATTTCTCATGGAGTGAGCAAGGAGTTCAATAGAAAGATCAATCTCATGAGCCAACACAAGCACTACCACAGTAGCCCTAGAGCTTGAACCAAAGAAACCAACATTCGAAGAGATGGTGGTAAAACTCATGCAAAACCAATAGGTCATGCTACAAAGTCAACAAGCATCAATTCACAACCTTGAAGCACAATTTAGGCAATTAGCTGCAACTCATAACAAGCGATCAAGGTGGGAGGTCGCCAGCAATGAGACAGCAGGAGGGAGGAGCTGGAGGAGGAGGCAGGGAGGAGTGATTGTAGTGTGGGAGGGAGAGACGAGTAGCAAGACAAAGGGAAGGATTGAGAAGGCCTGTGGAGGACCTGATAGTGCCCTGCCTGCAAATTCTGTTGTCATTAGTTGTGTGATGGGCTACTATCATTTTTTGAATTAGATCGGACAACCAAAAATAGCCCCACACAATCCAATGTTTAAATATTATTTTTTTTTCAAAATTCTCACTTTTTTATATTCAACTCTATCAACAATAGAATAATTAATTTATTCAGAAAATAATATAATAATTAATAAAAAGAATTTGTACATAAATAATCCTTATATGTAATTGTATATTAATCTATTTTAATACATTTATACTATATTTTCAAATGTTTTGTTTTCTTAATTATGCATTTTTTAATAATTAGTGAAATATTGAAGCTTATAATATTTAAATTTAGTATAGATGTATACTTATGTTTGATAGGTATATAAAATTTTAAAATTATCTCATTTGACCCGAATTTTTGACCCAACCCGTTATCCCGAAATCGGTCCGATACCAACCCGAAGTTTGTTCCAGAACCTATTAAAAAAAAGTGAGGGTCAAACCGACCTTATCCTAACCTGGTATAAAAAGAGAGTCAAACCCAATTTTTAAAAAATGTGGTCATGATTGAGCAAACCTTAAGTGAGGGTCAAACCGACCTTATCCCAACTCGGTATAAAAAGAGGGTCAAACTCAATTTTTAAAAAATGTGGTCATGGTTGAGCAAACCTTAACTCGATATTGCCTGCCCCGATTCACACCCCTACTAAGATCTCTAACTATAGCATAAGGACCTAAGAATCCGTGCCGTTGCTGCTGATCCTGAGGCGGTCTCTATTTATGCAGCTAGTCTTGGGTTAATCGTCGGTTTAGGACAACCCAAACCCGTGAAGGGATCTAAGGGCCATCATTGGGTCGGGCCCAAACCCGTGCTTAGTGATGTTGGGACTCGTACTTGGATCGTAGTATGCGGCGGGGCCACTTATTTCTGCTTTATTGATCTAAGCTGTTGGCCTCGATTACGTTGATGTTGTCTCTTCACCTAGTTAAGGTACAGCATGACTAAATGGTAGCCACTTTCGTTATGAAATCCAAATCCACTCCACACGTGGAAAATAAATGTTTTAACAAGCATACCATGCTTTACGAAAATCAGGTACATGTATGTAGGCCCTATCTAAAAAGGTACAAAATAAATATAGTAAAATTGCTTGATTGATATACTGATGAGAACCTATGTATTCAAAATAAATACAGCCAAATTTCTTGATTTATGTACTGATGAGAAACTATGTATTCAACATCTAAATGCTCTAAAAAACCATTCATATTAGATTAATGATAATATAAACTTAATGTAAACTATTATCACATTTTAGTGCACATGCTAATGGATCTAAGTGTTTTTTAATAGTGTACACATCATTGCATACATTTTAAAGCAAGGCCCACCTTACACTTTGAATGATAATTTTAGTCGCATGCTAAAACAAATAACGTTAAACAATGTGATCATTTGGATTTTAATTTTACGTGGACCTCCATTTTTATTATAGCGACAGGGTGCAACATAATGCGCCTAGTATATTCCAAACTTACTTTTATATAACCTAGTTACAAATATGTGGTTATGAGAAAACCAATCCATTTTGATATTTAGGTATAATTGAGGGGAAATGTACTCTATACATTATATCTAGCATCATTAGTTTACGTCCCTTAGTTACCTCTTTTTCACCACTTCTAATGCAATGCATAACAACCTTATTTTTTCAATCTTATCTATATTTTTAATTATTATTTTATATTTTTATACAAAAGCTCTCTCTGTTTTATCCTTATTTTCTTTATTTTTTTTATAATTATCCCTTTCACATGAAAACAAACAGACTTTTTCCAAAGTTTTCCGCATAATGATTTTCTCCTAATTACTGCCTAGATATGCAATCCCTATAAAGGTATTTAAATGCTAGAAATATTTCAAGGATAGAGCACCATTGAAGATTTTCAGTATGTCACTTCGATTTTGAGCCTAGCTTAATGATGAATTAGAATCCAACCCTTGCAATACATTTATTTATTCAATGGTGAAACAAATTTCACCTAAATCACATTATGTACGTGGGACCTATCCAAAAAATATATAAAATAATGTAGTAAATTGTTTTACTTTACAGAGAGCCGATTTTCTCAGACCAGTCAAATATTTTTTTTTGTTTTTTGAAATTTTTTTATAAGCATGTTAATCTAGTTATATAATTTAAAATGACTGAAAGATCTCTATATTTAAAAATCCAAAATAAATATATACACATATCGAAAATGGTAAAACTTAATTTATAGATTAAATATAACTAAATTAACATGTTTATAAACAAAATTTTCAAAAAAATATATTTAGACCAGTCTAAAATCAGTGGACCTTAAGCCAATCTTAAATCATGGCTGGGCTACTTTAGAGATATATATCAATTCAAATTTTTTGATGATATATCAATTCAATTTTTATATCCAAGATCAAAGTAGTCAAAAACATCACTCGTACGGAGATTAAATGATTGCCAAAATTATCATTACATTTTACGCAATATTTATGAATGGATTGAAGCATTTACATGGTTTACACACGATCATACATAACTTTAAGAAGGGTAAAACCCCAAAAAGAAGTTGATTAAAATAAGTTTTAGTATTATATTCTAAAATAATATTAAACAAAATAAATAAATAAAATTTTAATTTAATCATGAAGGTGGCCTAAATAAGTTTGGTGCTACTACCGCAATCTCCTATAAGTGTTTTATTTTTGGGCTTTTTCCAAATACACCTATTACGTTTAATCATAATTTAAATACACTCATTACATTTCAAAAATCTCAGATATAACCACTACGTTTGTATTTAATTCCAAAAATGCATATTCCTTTAAATAAGTTAACAGTCATCCGTTTAGATATTGGGTATATTTTCATAAATACCCAAGATACCCTTGGTGTCAAATGACAAGAGATGAAATGAAATTAAAGCTCTCCGAATTTAAAGTTCTTCTATAAATAGGGCAGTTATAAGTTATGATATTCAAAATTTTGAATTTAACCTTAAATTTGGTGAGCATATTGGTCATTTCACAAATGGGTTAACAACATTTATTAATGTCTGTAATGGAGTAGGCATTTTTGGGATTAGATTCAAATGTAGTCGGTGTATTTAGAATTTCTGAATCGTATCGAGTATATTTGGAATTAGAATCAACATAATAAATATATTTGAGAAAAGCGGTCTATTTTTTTTATACAGCAACCTTAAATTCCTGGGCAGCAAGGTCGAACCTAAAGAGGGAGGAGCAACTTTTTTTGCATTCCAAAGACTTGAAACCAAGATGTTGTTTAAGGGGAATTAAGCTCCTCACTACAGGAACTAATAGATATTGGTTACACACTCACTTTTAAATCCATTCTTAAATCTCAAAATCTTTTTTTGTTGTAACATTTCATGAAATTTCAACAATAACTGAACCAATTTTAATATTTAATTCCAGGTAAACCCAAGTTGGGCATGTGATCCGCCGCCTCTAACGTCACCATTATTCTTGAGAAAGACGGTGGTGGTGAGCAACTTGCTTTACCAATCACGTGGACGGCTACAAGGAATACGGTGGGCGCCAACCAGGACAAACGAAAGAAAGGCAAAGTGCAAACCCACTTTCGCCACCGAACTTAACACCACATCCAATTTGATTTTGGCAACAAAAGTTTTCGTTGCCTGAGGTTTAAAATTTTAAAAAAAAGTACATTTGCCAAGAAATTTTAATGAAATCCTTAACTTAGACTACTAATATACAATATCCTAGAGGTTTTGGGTAGGAATAAGGTTTGGATAAAATTATAAATGTGCCATGAATTTTAAAATTTGCATCTATATCAGCGAAGTTTGCCTAAAATCATAAGCATACTTACAAACTTTGGACCCTTTTAACAATAAAACGAAAATATAAAAATGTCTTTAAAATGCCAAACGGTATTTTTTAAAAAATATTTCTCACGTTAATTAGATCAAAAATAATTTTTGGAGTATTTTGAAGACATTTTCTTTGTTAAGAAATACAAGAAAAAGACCTTTGAAATAAAAAAATTCTTTTATAAATATTTTCACATTAAGTGAATTCATTTTATGTGAAGAATAATTGTAAAAATAAATTTTTTGATATTTAAAAGATATTTTCTTACATTTTTTATTTTATTATTTTTTGTTGTATTTTTGTCATTTTAAAAAGGGTTTAGAGTTGGAAGGTTCGACTACAATTTCAGACAAAATTTGTAGGTAAGAATACAAATTTTACAAACAATATAACACGCTTGCCATTTTGCCCATTTTGCCCAAAATTTTAGGTACAAATGCATGACTTCCTAACTTAAATAAGTGAAGAATTGAGAATGAATAGCCTCCCTTCCGTGGAGAAGCGGTAATGTGTGACCCAGTTGTTTTTTTTATTGGTGTTATATACATTGTGACATATAATATTACACATCATGCATTTTCACAATCCTTACCACAAAAGAATATCTTATAAATACCTCCACACTTAATGAGGACAACTAGAAATATGTCAATTACTATAGGAACATTTTACCTTCATACAATAGGATTCTTTCACACCGCATAGAGTAGAATTCGAACTCGCCGCAAATACATGCTATTGTAATTTACTACAGGGGCATTGCCCCCGGTGGTTGACCCAATTATTCTTAGATGTGGTTATTAATGTCATGGATATAGTTTGACCCTTTGTGTAATCGAATTTATGATGTGAGCTTGTTATTTTTCCTGAAAATAAGTTCAAGTTTAGTGTCTCTCTCGTGGATTACTGCACTTCGTTGCAATATGAAATGAAACATAATATTGTACGCCTAATCACTTTTTAACATCATTTATTTAGCTAAAAGACCAAATTTTATCTAAATCAAATGTGCATATGTTTTCTTTAAAAAAAAAATATGTGCATAGACTCTATTTGCTTAAAATATATATCCATTTATAAATAGGAAAAATGTTCATATCTATTTACAATTGTATTATAATGTAATAATACTTTATAAAATTATTTATCTACATAATACTGATATTTTAGCTAGTTTAAGTGTTAAATTTCAAAATTATATTCAGTATTAAATTATTTTATTAAATTAATTTATACATTTGTAGATGGGACCCATACATAGTAACATTAGACAAATGAAAATATTTTCATGATAACATAAATGATTCTAAATACAATAAATAAAGTGAATCTTCATAAATCATCAAATATCAAAAATAAAGGAGATTATATAGAAGAGAGGTTTGGTAGAAGCAAAGTTCATATAAATGATAATTATTTTACTATATCACTTATGCAACAATCTTAAAGCGACAAACTAGTTTTTTGCTGCATATTTTGTTTTAAGCAACAAGTGACTAACGCTACATGCAACGCTAAAAGATTTGTTGCATCTAATGTCTGAAGAGTAACTAGGTTATGCACATTATGTAATCAATTTTCGCTGCAGATAATCTTATATATAGCTATTCTTGTATTAACGATGTGACACAGTCCATACATAGATCCGCAGCTGAATATTTGTTGTAAACGTTGATATGCGGCCAATGAGATATGATCCTGTAAGTCTGTTAGTCAAAGCTATGAACTCTATTTTTTATTTTTATAAAATTGTTAATGTATGTATATTTAATTTATAAATCAAGTTTTACAATTTTGAAGATGTATATTTTTTGGATTTTAAACACTGAAAAATTTTAGTCTTTTCGACCGTTGAATATGCTAAAATACACTATTGTTTAAGAATCTAAAAATAGATTTTCAAAAAAAAAATCTAAATATATATAAGAATTTCTAAAAATATTAAAGCTTGGTTTATATGGTTTTACAAAATAAAAAATATATAAAAGATGAGGTTTATAGTCGTGCGGGCTAGCTAACAACTGCATGCCTCTTTATATTACATTCTGCAACTTTGTTTGCTACACAAAATGATTTTTCTTGTAGATGTCAAAAGTTCCTCTCAATGAGAACCAAAATTCCCAAAAATTTTCGTGGGAATCTCTTAAATGGGGTTACTTTGTTCATGAAATTAAAATTCAATCACGATATTGTGTACACTTCTGTTACTTTATTATAATTTAATTTGGGTGAGCCATTTCTACATAAAAATATAAAATTATGTTAATGAAAAAAACCTTAAATTCATTCACCAATGCGTTAAAATTTTATAATAATCTATAAGCTTATTCGTCCACAAAGAATGTTTTAGAAAATTTAATGTTGAATTAAGAGCTTGGAAATCGATATGTATTAAATATCTTTATCTATGTTGATTTTATATACTTGTCAAATTATCGTTGCTATGGACATCTTCAATTCGAATGAAACTTTATTTCCTGCCTAAACGAATGGTTATAAATGTAATCCTTGGAATGGCTTACACCGGTCGCCTGAATTCTAACCAATTTTAAATATGCATATATAATTACTTAATGAATTATCTAACTTATTTTCACAGTTGTTGAATTCATATTAGAATTTTTTTTTATGAAAGATGACTATTATCTTATAACTAATCATAGTTGCACTTGGGCATGTTAATATCATGGAAAGTGAATTAATGCACTCATATGAATTGAAACTTTAATGAAAGCAGTTGAAAAATTCATTTGTAATTAAATTTTTTTTTTTTTATAAATTTGTTAAACTAGAGTATTTTAATCAGTAAGTCAAGTTTCACCATTTTTTAGATATGTATGTAGGTATTTTTTACTTTTTAAAAACATAGGTATTTTATTCATTTAAAAAATACATAAAACATCTTTTTTTAAATAATCAAAGAAAATTATATACACATTTTTCAAAATAGTAAAGCTTAATACATGCATTAAATATACATCAATTAAGAATTTTATTTAAAAATTTAAAATGAATTTTATACCAAAGCGCACTAAAGTTTCAACGAATCGGGGTACACTGAAACACTTTCATAGCACATGGTTTGAAAATAATTCTCATGACTTATAAGAGACAAGACTTCTGCACGGGGCTTAGGTGCAATACCATGAAACTAGAAGAAAGTCAGACATGCAAATTAAAAGTACCCGTGACAAGTCACCAACGATCAGATTCGGGTCAATATTGGACCATCCCAGTTGCAAGCGTCACTGCACCGGAACAGCTGTGCAGTAGCCCCAAAATGGGCCCACATGATCATGAAATCATGATCTACTCCACCCATTGTATTTAGAATAATGTATTCTATTACCATACCATTTTCATCCCAATCAGAAACTTTAAAGTTGTTATTTACATCAAACTATTTTATTACGTTGGATTTGTACCATTTTCAGATGGGCCCATATACATATCTGATTGGGATGAAATTGGTATGGTAATATAATACATTATTCTAAATACAATGGGTGGAGTAGATCATGATTTCATGTTCATGCAGGGCTCATTTTGGGGTCACTGCACCGTTGTTCCGGTGCAGCATCATTGCATCGGAACAGCTCTTATATATATATATATATAGACAAGTCACCAGCGATCACTATAATGTACTGGAACAGCAGTAAATTTATCCAAAAATAGGTCTTATACATAATAAAATATAATAAAATTTTATATAATCATTTATCCATATATAAATTTTACAACAAATGGTTTACCTCTTGAAAAAATTATTTTAAAGTTTTTATTTACATTAAACTATTTTATTATGTTGAATTTGTACCATTTTCAGATGGAGTCCATACACATATCCGATTGTGATGAACATTGATATGGTAATAGAATACACTATTCTAAATACAATCGATGGAGCAGATTATGATTTTATCATCACGCAGAACCCATTTTAGTGCCAATGCACCTTAATTTCGGTGCAATGGCGCTACACTTAATATTTTTCATATATGTAGAGAGAATTAGGGCCTGAAAAAGGCTACCTGCAATCCACCCAATCCCATGCTTGCAGCACCTGGAGTGAATTACAATTTAAGTACTATTCGCCCCGTGAGGCCGTGACACGAAAGGAACATGTCGCCCAAATATAGGGCTACTTGTGGGGTCCACATGGCCGCACTTATGTACCATGTACGCGTAGAGCACTAGAAAAGGAGGAGTGGCTGAGTAACTGCGCATGCATGCGCCAGATATTCAGACCTCCGCACGTGAATGCTCGGCTAGTCTTCCTCATCACAATGAATTGGATTTATTCCATGTCCTTTTTCAAGTGGCAGCTTCAAGCCTTCAAGTGCGTCCAAAAATGGGGTTATTGTTTTTATAGGGTTTTTGCAAACTAAACCTTTAAATTTTCTTAATTTCGAACTAACCATGTAATTTAAGTATTTGCATAATGAGATCCACTTCGATAAAAACCCATCCATTTTGACACATCTTGATTTGATGAGAAATTCACTCCATATAATATATTATATTCAGCATCTTTATTTAGTCATAGAAACATCATTATTTGTCCATTATTAATGTCAATGGCCCCTGTATACAAATGTGAAAAAATTAACATAATAAAGTAGTTTGATGCTCAATATCACTTTTTTGGCATTTATACATTAGGACAATTGATATTATTATAAGACATATATACAACCCTCACACCATGGAGAGAATTTTTCTATAAACACTTTTATAATATGGGAGAAATCGGAAAAACCACCCCACTTAATGGGAGGTGGGGATTCGAACCCTAGTATGTGGCATCCTGACCAGTCAAGGTTACCACTAGGGCAACCCACTAGTGGTGATGCTAAATATCGCTTTTAAAGTTGTGTTTTTGACATTTAAATGGTAAAAAATATCATAATTGTGTGGATAAATAATTCTATAAAATATTGTTATATTTTATTGTATATATAAACGAATCTCAGTATTTTTTATAATTTACATATGAATATATCCAAGTAAATGTGGTCATGCACATCTTCAATTTGATTTAAACTTTATCCTCTTGCTAAACAAATCATATATTTTTTTTGAGGGGTCAGAGCAGCACTCAATGGCACGCAACTCAATCAGCGAGATTGAATCTCGGATGCGGGGGCAACGGAAGCCCGATGAGCCACCAGCTGCCAGGCAAGTACTTTGCACTAAACAAATGATATTAAATACAATGAATTATTATATTTTTTATCAATCATCAAAATGAAAAAATAGACAGGATTAATGAAACTATGTGATTACATAAGGATGTATTTAAGAAGTGATAAAATTTTTGTGAAAAGTTTTTTTGAATTAATAAAAAATGATGTGAATTAATATGAGCCACCAACTGCCAGGCAAGTGCTCTGCACTAAACAAATGATATTAAATATAATGAGTTATTATATTTTCTATCAATCATCAAAATGAAAAAATGGACAGGATTAATGAAACTATATGATTACATAAGGATGTATTTAAGAAGTGATAAAAATTTTATGAAAAATTTTTGAATTAATAGAAAATGATGTGATATAATATGAATAATAATAAAGAGTAAAAAGAATAAAATTAAAACAAATAGGTTAATTGTATTTTTAATTATGTAAAAATGATTGAAAAGTAAGATGATTATATAGGAAGATACAATGAAATAACTAAAAGAATATAGTAATTATAGATAATGAAAAGTTTTTATTATGTCCAAACATGCCCTAGGTTTAAACGTAATGTAGAATGAACCTCATCCATGAGTAATATTTTCGAACACATTCAAAACGAGGTGCAGTTGTATGCACCCAGGTGTGTACAACTATTTTTTTGAAAATTTTTTTGCACAATTGTTAATCTAAGTGTATTTAACATGTGTATCAATTTTTACCTTTTTGATGATTTCTATATTTTTTTCGAATTTTTAAAAATCAATGACATTTTAGTAAATTTAAATTACTAAAAACGTCATTGATTTTTAAAAATCCAAAAAAAATCTAAAGTCTCCAAAATTGCTAAAAATTAATACATACATTAAATATACTTAGATTAACAAATTCATGAAAAAATTTCCAAAAAAATTAAAAAATAGTTGTATTACACCTGGGTGTATTGAGGCTCGGCACTTTCAAATTATTTTGGATAATTTATAGATATACTTGCATAGTTTGACACTAATTGCATACATTCTCACATAGTTTCATGAATTGTATATTATCCTACATGATCTGACTAAAAATGCATACGTACCCATGAGATATCTTTGCCGTAAGCAATGATTAATATGTGAGTTGGAAATTTAGATAATGATAAAAATGGACGTATTGCAAAACTAGGCGTGCACATGCACAAATTGAAATTGTCCATTGGACTACCAAAATTTTTGTCATCTTCCTCAATAAAGGAGCCGGCCATGGCTACAATGCAAAAGGGGAAAAACACATTGCTTTTTCTTTCTATCATTGGTTGTTCAAATCAAGTGGAAAGCAAGGCTTAAAAGTTTTCGATACATGCATTTTCTCAAGCTCAAGTAACAAATGGTCGTGAAAATCACCGTCTCCGACAACCCATATTTTTTTAGATGTAGCCATTTGAGTCGTTGATCTATTGATCAAATCCACAGGATAAAAAAGTGGTACAAAACTCTTAAGACCGACAGCATCATCTTCTTAGGAGCAGCCCAACACAGGCATTTCACCTTTTGGATGGCTGGCGGCCGAATAATGAAGAATACTACGGATGCACCTCATTAATGTTTGAATAATTTCAACGATAGAAATGTCCAGTTAGAAAATGATTTTGACAGTTCATTTTGATAGATTTGTTGGGTGTTTTGAATGTTAGAAATGCCCAGCTAAAAAATGATTTTTTTGGGTGTTTTGAATGGTAGAAATGTCCCGCTGTAAACAGCCAAAATGACTCCCCTTCTTGTGTTTTAAATTTTTTTTATGAGATTCGTGTTTTGCATTTTGGAATGGCGTGTGCTTCAGATTCCAAGAGTGATTTTGAAATTACATATTTTATTTAACGTGCCCTTTACTTCCATCGATGTCAACCGTTAATATAGATATACATGCAATTTCTGTAAAATTACGTGGGGTGATATGTAATTTGTGAAATTATATGAGTATATCTACAATTAACGTCAAACTACGTTGTTATTTTAGGCCAATCATTCCATATCTAAAATTATCTTGTACACGTCAGCATCGACGTTTATTTTGTAATATTCTTAGGCTTATTAAAGTTATAAGAATAATTTTAGAAAGAGCCCCGGTCCTTATTTTTTCAAAAAGGCCCCAATTAAAGATAGGTATTAGACTATTTGTTACATGGTTATAACTGCGAATTTTAGCCCGCCTCAAGCTTCGATAAGGATGGCCAGGCTGGTGTCTCATATTAGCAGCCGGCATAATCGAAATTTTCCCTGTACGCTTTTTCATATATTTTAAATTGAATTACTTATATTTCCCTTTAGAAAAATGTCTTTTTTATTGGAAGAAAAATGCCTAATTGATTGCTTGATTCCTTTGATTTTGATTTCTATGCAGGAGAATGCAAGAACGCATAATATATAGCGAAGGTCCCAACGAAGCCAGTCCCATCGTTTTGAGTTTTTGATTGCATGGAAAATCTTTTGAATTTATTTATAATATTAAACATTGGCATTTTACATTCAATACCATGTGGACTGTATATATGAAGTTCAGCCAACAAAACTCCAATGCAGTATGTTAGCTATGTAGATTATTTTAAACTGAAGTGAAGAAAGAAAAATGGGAAAAAAAAGTGGTAAATGTCTAACCTAAGGAGCTTTATGCATGAAAAAGAATAAAGCTGTTCAAAGAAAAAATTTGCCTAAGAGCTTGCTGTGATGATGAAACTGATGTAGGTTGCGAACACTGAATTAATTAATTCAGACCCTCAAAAATTGGGAATTTCGATCCATGATCTTGTGAGCCCAAAAGGATTTCTTGTTTGTCCTCACTCTCCCTGCTTAGCTTAGCATGAAACGGCACCCATCATAACCTGTATCCCGAAGAGAATCGATGATAAGATCGAATTAATCACAAGAAATACTGAAGGCAGAGATGAAAAGACATCAGAGATATTTGCAAATTAGGCTACAATTTTGTGCAATTACAGATTAATTCATATATTTTGGAAATGTACAGAATAGACTATTTGATAAGTTTCAGTGTGACAAATATAAATAAGATAGAAAACTTCTTATTTCCCAACCTTTTACAAAAACCTATAAGTTTCATGTTTTCCATTTCAAACCTCAGAAATCCATCTTTTTAAGCTTCATCAAATAATTAGGGGTGGGGGGGTCAAAACATCTTTTGATATGCAAATAAATTAAATATCCAAAACATACATGTTTTCATTAGCAATTTTGCAAAGTTATAGGATCTATTTCACCGACCAATCCGTCTGTTAGCGCACTCACCTCATTACTTGTTTTCAAATCTTAAGAATTTGGCAATATTTCAAAGTTGGGCCAGATCAGTTCACAAGGTATGCTTGTTTGTTTGGGCTTGATAATTGATGGCAAAGCCAAGCAATTGACATTAGTAATTCCATGAAACCTTGCTTCTTTCAAGTGGAATTTTTAGAATGGCTGGAGACACCCCAACTTCGTTGGATTGCGTTTTATTTTCAGATTCTCTCTGTCAGCATATCCACCCGAACAATCTTCCAACAATCAAATAGACAAGTTAAAGTAGAGATCTCAGTAGCTTACTTGGGTCTTTAGTGACCAAGATAGCAGTCCCACCAAAGTCACATGTCCCTCCATTGGATTTAGTTCTTTGCCAATAGCTATTGAAAGCATATGATGCATGAGCAAGCAATGTATTGGGCTCGTAGCATGACCCACTGGGTTGAATTGACCCACACTCTGCACCTGACCCGCAAGCATAGTTCATAGCTTCTTGGATGATTGGCTCCGGCACCGATGGCTTCGCGACACACCACAAGGAGAATCTGTTGCCGGAGCGTGATGGTGGCGATGCAAATGGTGATGGATAAATGATCGGAGGCAGGAAAATTGGTGGACGCACGGATTCGGGCGGACTTGGGATGTACTCAGGTGGACTAGGTCCAAACTCAGGAGGCCCTGGCACAAACTCAGGTGGACTAGGCACGTATTCCGGCGGGCTAGGCACATTTTCAGGTGGACTTGGAACATATTCGGGTGGACTTGGGAGAAAAATGGGTGGGTTAATTCCATATTCTGGTGGGCTTGGACTGGACCCTGGTGGGCCAGGAGAGTATGATGGTGGACTTGGATTGAAAAGTGGAGAGGGTGGTGGGTTTTCAATGGGAGAAATTGGAGTTGTGGATGAAGAGGGTGGTGGAGGTGGTGTTGCATATGTTACAGGGCTTGGTATTGTTACAGATGGTGGAAGGGGTGTAAAAGGAGGAAATATACAAAAAGGTGGCTGATTCTGTGGTAAGTAAGATGGTGACAGTGGGCCCATGGTCTCATCCAAAGGTGGCATTGAAAAAGGAGATTCTGCTTCTAATAATGTCGGCTTGATGGTGTCTGCTAACAAGTTGGGGTAAATGTTGAAGTGTTTTAAGGGCTTGATGGACTTGAGGTTTTCGAAGGAAGAAGTCTTCCTATTTGTGGGATTCTGGTGCTGGGGATAAGCCTTCGAATGTCTTGGACTTCTTGCATCTGTTTGAAACAAGAGTAACAAGATTCAATTCAGACAATTAATGAGCAAGGTAAATTGTTTTCACAGGTACCTTTCCAGTAGTAACCAGCTCATGTGCCATTTCAAATTCAATAGACCTTGTAATTTGGATATTCGCAAAATATACCCTTTTCTGAAATGGGGTAAATATAGTTTTCTAATATTTGTCTGCCCATTTCGTAACTAAAATTGCATTAAACATGTGAACTTTGAGATTCATTTTTGTTGTAACTTACAACTAGAAAATGCTTGCAAGGACAGATTATCAACCGCTGAAGGAAAAAAAAAAAAAAAGATTTACCGCAATGAATGAAGAAGGCAGCTGAAGCAACAGAGAAATACAAGACCAGAGTCCATAGCATCAAGACTTCTTTTCTTGGCACCATGGCATGAACTTGCTCCTAAATGAGCGTAACACCCACAAAAGCCACCAATCTCAATGGAATACTTGTGGAACTGGCATCGACTATCCAACTCCAGTAGCTAGCACTTGGGGGTAGATATAGGTTTGTAGAGTGGCTTGAGACCTGGGCCCAAACGGAAAAAGAACCTGAGAGACTACAATAAAGTGACAGTGTCAGTGGCTGGTTTGCTTTTCACATGATGCTTTTGTTGTCTTGCCGTTTCATAATCCTAATTGTACTGATTAAAGATGGAATATTGAGTGATATACGCAATGTTTTAGCACTGGTGTATTTGCTTTCGGAGGGATATGAATTTTGTTGCTGTTCTTTAGTATTATTGTAATTTCTTGTTTGGTATATGTGCTTGCTTGATGTGGGAGAAAAATAAAAGGCCCTTTTATTTTGCTTCTATCCTACTCAAAGATCCACTTGTTCTGTCTGCCTCTTGTTCAAACATTACTCGCCCCATTTGCACAGCCATGGCCTAAAATCTAGTCCTTTTCATTCTGAATTTGCAATCTGATTAATTTCCATCAATTGGCTTGTTAAAATAGGAAAAATATGGTGTTTTTACATGAGATCAGAACTTTAATTGGGAAAGTTCCATGACCCAAGATTCAAAATGTTGTTGCTGGTTCTGTGAATCTTAACGTTCAAATATGGATGTTTGGCACAGAGAAATAAGTTGTGAATACGCGTTTACCGAAGTATTCCATGATTGAACAAGGAAATGGCGCAAAATATGGCATCTATGGGATGTGATTTATGAATGACCAACATTTGTTTTCTTTCAATATCATCAATTAATACATCTCTTAGGCGGGCCCAGATACCATACGGCCGTCATAAACTGGTCAATTTAACAATCGCCTAAATTTTTTAATTTTTTTTTTGCACCCAATGCATTCATCTATGCCTTTTTTTATTCTCAAAAACAAAAATTACCAAATTGAGAAAGTAAAGGTGGGGCTCACACATTTATAAACAATAAAAATAATAATAAAATATTTTTTGAGTCAGCCATCTGGGATGTCACACTCAATGTTTTTAAAACCGGACCGGTCACTGAACCGGTTTTGTGACCGGTTCCCGGTTTTTCCGGTTCAACCGGATCAAACCGATGGTCGAACCGCGGTTGGACCGGAAACAGTAACGAACCGGGACGCGACCGGTTCACGGTCCGATAACCCGGTTCGGTCCGGTTTTCAAAACAGTGGTCACACTTAGATAGGCAACTAATAGAGAATAACTCCAAGGAAGAAGTAAACAACATTAAGCACTTCTACCTAACTTCGAACTTTGGATCTCCCACCCTATATAACCTTACACTCATGTCAACCGTCTACGTCATCCAAGTGATAAGAACTAAATTATGATTTGATTTGGGTAGGAGTTTTCCAATTTAAGTTGGGTAGCAGGAGGCAAGGAAGGTAGAACCATGACGGATGGCCTTGCGAAGGATACAAAGGAAGGTAGGATCACAAAACTGGGTGGGTTTGCTTGAGAGAGTTTTGCTCTCATTCTTGCAACAAAATGCGGGAGCTGAGCTTTCTACTTTTGTTACAGCAACAAGAAGGAACAAAATGCTTTAGTTTTGAGGTTATTTTCGTTCATCCTCTGCAACAATGACAAAGAAAGATCATTTAATACCAATTCGGCCTCAACGCTCCCTATTGAATGCCAGTGGTAGTTGCATCTCTCTTCCACTAAGGACCTCAAATCTCTCTTCCATTAAGGGATGCTCAGGAGTACACAAAGGGATGGAACGGGATACGAATGAGATGAGGATGAGGATAGATTATTGTGTATTGAAAATGAAAAATTATATTGGACTTGAGAACAGTAGAGTACCGGAAATGGAAAAATCATGGTTGTTGTATATTGAAAAAATAAAAATTTGTACTGAAAATGAGAAAAGTTTTGGAAGTAATGTTAGATCCAATCGCATCCACATCCAAAGGTGGAAGGAAGGCCACAAACAGAAAGCCAGGACAAACATCTACTCAGGATACTTAAAATGGTACATCTCTCTTCCATCAAAAAGGTTAAAAGGCCACAAACGGAGAGGAGAGCCAGGACTAATATCTACTCAGGATACTTAACATGGTACATCTGAATACACCCAAGAACACAATGCTCAGGTTCTCTATTCCACATCAGACCCTGGAGATGACTTCTGGAATGCTAAACAATTTTACCAACTGATTTTTCACTGTGAACTTCTTCATTGGTGAGCCAAGCCTGTGTAGCAGCAAGATCAGAGAAAACAGGCGCGCCGGCCTTTCTCCAGTTCTCTGCATCAGGGATCTTGAATCTATCCAGCAGCAGCGCCTGCATACCCACAGACCTCGCAGGGATGTAGTCTTTCCGCATGCTGTCTCCAATGTGCAAAACTTCGTGGGGTGCGATGTCTCCAGCTTTCTCCAGTGCAATCTCATAAATTCTGGGGTTTGGCTTCTCTATGCCTTCAAGACCTGAGAAAACACCAAAATCCCATTCCGATCCCTGCATATCACCAAACAAAATGACGGAAAAATATCTCAGAATCATAGAAGCACTGAGAACGGCTGCCTATACACACTGCAAATTTCACATGTACTCATATACATGAGTTCTCAGAATGTCAATGGAGTAAGCTTGGTCACTAGTACTCATTATTTCAGTTCCTCAATTCTCTAGTGCCCACCGACCACCACATGCCCCACCTGATGACAGACTAATTAGATTGTTAAGCAATCATATGATCACAATAAGGGCAACCTAGATGTCTTCTTCAGACTTGCAAACCATCAAGGGATCAATAGGTTAGTTGGTCTGGGTCATAGACACAAATGGATGTATCATGGTTTGAAACTCGGCAGAAGGATATCAGGTTTTGAGAAGAAGTTTAATTATTACCTGGTTCAATCCTAATGCTGGAAGAATGACATCCTGATACCTATATTCTGCATTACTGACAAGCCCAACGGTGAGACCTTGTTCACGCAACCACTTCATAAACGGCTGTGAATCTGGAAAGACTGTATATGGTGCAGATGATCCAAAGACAGAATATATGCGCCTGAATACCTTTTCAAACGTTTCTTCATCATAATCATATCCGGCCTGTAAACGAAAAATGTTTAGGCAATATGGATACAAAAGGTTACAGCGCAAGGCAAGACAGACAAGTTCACCACCTTAATCAACCCATGTCACTCCCTACGTTCTTAGTATCTTATAATCATGATGGTATGCATGGAAAACCTCTGAAGTGGTCTCATGACCACCTCCCAAATTAATATATATATGAGAACCTATCTGGTGCAGTGCACCGGCACCATAATAAAGGTACATTTGGCCAAAAATGAGCCCTACGCATATTAGAATGTAATGAAACTTATACAGTCATTTATCTATATATAAATTTTATAGCAAATGGTCTACGTGTTAAAAAAAACAATTTAAAGTTGTTATTTACATCAAACTATTTTATTATGTTGAATTTATAGTATTTTCAGATGGAGTCCATACACATCTAAGTGGAAAAAAAATTGGTATGGTAATAGGATAGGAAATAGAGATGAAAATGATTGACTAAGGTGGCAAGGCTTGATAATAGCATAGCAAGGAAACATGGAAATATGGAGAGGCAAGATGAGTGATGATACCCTCACAAAGGAATCCCGCACGCATGTTTTCCACCACTTTATATTGGGCATTTTCACTGCATACCCAAAACACGGGTATTTTTTGGCCATATCTGTATATGCACCCTTGAAGCCTTCATGCATGCGTTTGTAATCAGGACATGGCAATCCAACAGCTTTGGCTGCCATGCAGTAGTAGTCTCCAAGTTCACCCTTGTAAGCTATGAGTGTGCCAGTAACATCAAAAGTGACACAACGCAACTTTGATATGATCGACATCTGTGGCAACAAAACCCCACAGCCGCTATTGCTGCTTGCAAATCAGTGTTGTAATTTGTCAATGATGTTGACTTCTCTTGAACAAGAAGGTTCCAGTAAAGATTAAACTCATCACCTGCTCATCTCCTAGGTCAGCTACACATAAATAAGTCTTGAAGTCCTCAACGCATACAGTCCTGCACCCACCAACAAAGCTGTTCTTAGACTAGAAAGGGTATAGAGCATTGTCCAACATGCATGAAATTGAAGGAACTGCAGAAGACAATGCATGGAAGTCCTCAACTCATAGAGTCCTGCACCCACCAACAAAGCTGTTCTTAGACTAGAAAGGGTATAGAGCATTGTCCAACATGCATGAAATTGAAGGAACTGGAGAAGACAATGTCTGGAAGTCCTCAACTCATAGAGTCCTGCAACCACCAACAAATCTGTTCTTAGACTAGAAAGGGTATAGAGCATTGTCCAACATGCATGAAAGTGAAGGAAATGGAAAAGACAATGCATGGACTAAGATGCAGCTGCCTGATGAGTGACCAAACCAAACCATGCATTTAACATGGAACTCTATGAACCTGTTTTGTTATGCAGAAATTTTGTGGCTTGGTAGAATATAATGACCAACCAACCATGCATATACACTCTATCCAACTTTATAATTTCTCTTATGGTTTTGGGAAAATATCTGTAGTTTGATCACTTCTAACTGCTGTAGATATAATATTTTGATACTTGAAATGAAAGGTTTGTAAATGCACATAAATGGTATCCAAAAAAAGAAAAAAAATTGCAGACGGGAGAAATGCAAATTGTTCTCTGACAATTTTGTAAAGTATGCCAGTAGAATATTTAAATTGTTGTGTTTTCTGACAAATTCGTAATAGGAAACATGCCAAGCAAACCTGGTAGATGGGAGACAGGAGGGTAAGAAAAAAATTTTATTCAAAAAGATATTCAATCTTCATAGGAAAACAAGGATTTAAGGTCACAATGTGTCAACAACAGATCATTAGCTTAACAAAAAGGATTTGCCACCTGCGACCCTAAAAATTTTCAAATGGAGTTTACCAGAGAGTACTGGTTACGTACTTATTCAACCCATGACTTGACCTCAGTCCAAGGACTGAACAGAATGTTGTTGACAATAAAGTCATGTTAGATTTTGGAGATGTTTGGCCCTAACAAGCTCATAAAAATAAGTTTCCACATAGATCCCTGTTTTCCATATAGCATCAAATATGGGGGGAAATATTGTTTCCAGACATCGACAATCGGATTGAACAATTTCTCATAGATTAAATATTTCCATAAAAGCATTGGAAGAAAAAATAGATAGAAAACATGTTTTGGAAGGCTTGGATAGTTTTTTTCATTTGCAGTGGATTAGTTTTTCTAAGTGAACTAATTCACATTGATGCTATCACATAGGGAAGGACGAACCATATTAGGTTAACGTGCATTGCTAGAGTTAAGAGATCTTTCAAGTGCATAGAGGTCACAGACTGCAGTCTGAGTTGAGGTCACTATCAACAAAACTAATGTGCATGAACATTGCTGAGAGTTAAGGAGTTTGCCAAGTGGATAAACATACAAAACGGTGAAATCCATAGTGAGATTGCTAGCACATTCCAGAGATGCTTGTGATGGAAACTTCGATTCCAATCAGGATCATGATCAGGTAGCAAACACAATCAATCGTGCACACCTTTCAGTCTAAAAGGGAAAAATGAGAATGTCTCACAAACACACGCACCCCAACAAATGCACTCTGAAATCCCTCTCTCTAACTTTCAAAACATTAGTTTCCTCTTTATCAACCCTAGCATCCCACAGAATCCCTAACTAAAGCACCATGATATAAGCTTTAGCAACATGAATTCATTCAAGCCAATTCACTTGCATTGGTCTATATACCTTGCAGAACACAAGACACTCAAAAAATTACCAGATCCCAACGCAACGCATCTTAACGTTCACAACCACTCAAATAGATTATGAGTTAATGCGCATTCCTAACAATGAACCCTATTAGAGTCCTGAGGCCATCTCCTATCCTTAACCACAGCCACAGGTAAGGCTGGGAGTATGAACAAGGTCACCAGCGTAACTATATTCACAAGAGAAATTTCTCATTCATACTGGTGCCTAAACAAAATTCCAGTTAGTTGGGTGTCACAACTGCAGCAAACTCCTGTAAACAATTTCTGCGAATACAATCTTATGAGGTACCAGTAATATCAGCATCTTCATCATTCAGATCTGCAGCTGACAGATTATTGCACCTCATTCTTCCGTTGTTGCCCATGAAATCCACATGATCTTACCAAAATGAAGATTCGAACCTCATATCGACAAGATATTACCCAAATGATAAACCATTTTTTTGGACCCCCACACCCATTTGCAACAAGTAAGATAGGCCGCCTCATAAAAGCACATAGAATCAGTAAACCTTTCCAGAGAGCAAAAATTCAAACGCAGAATCACGAATCATCGAATCCCCAAATTCCCAAAATCCTCAACAGAGTGATTTCATACAACACGAACTTACAAAGGCCAATGCGGATTCTCCCAAACGAAAGAAATTCAGCGTGAAGACATGCAACGGAAGATATCCAGAAACAAAAAACGTTACACGAGCTTTCTTGAATACGATGTTCATAGAACAAGCATCCATCAAACAAGAAGAAAATCCAGCAATATAAAAATATAGATCTCATAAAATCCCAAAAGCTTTCATGGAGTTTGACTGCATATTGTTCAAGTGAAATAGGAAGAACCCAACCGACAATGCAGACTTTTTAAGGCTTCAAAGCAGGAATTTGGCACCCAGATACTGAGCGAGAAGTAAGGAACGCAATAGAGATTCCATCTGAGGAAGCAGGAACAGAAGATAATCCACTGAAATGATGGGAAAGAGAGGATTTTGGGCCTCACCCAAGACCTGAAATCTTCCAATTTGTCAGCAGCCCCGACGAATTCCAAGTTTCCAACCAGTTGGTTTCGGAGATTTTGATTTTCTAGCAGCATGCTTTGCTTGCTGTGAGCATCTCGGTCAGCAGCGGCGTCATTAAAAAATGGTTCGGAATGCCCAAATCCGGTGGACCGCAGCGGTATTTTGAAAACTAAAACCGGCGCAGCAAGAACGCTCCGTAGGCTGCTGTGCATGGACTCGTGTATTCTTCCTCTCTTTTGCCATGCACGAAATCCGAACTCCCAACCTCATTTTTGCAAAACGCCGCCGAAAAAACATTATTACACGTTAGACGGGTTATTTACATTTTGGTGTCTAACAACGCACGGGGATCTTCTATGAAACTCTTTTCCGATCACTTTCTTCATTTTCAACTTTTGGTGTTCAATGAAAAATTCACTTTATCTACTGTATTTAGTATTTTTATATTATCATAAAAAAATTTTATTTGTCTTATATCATTATATATTGATCCCATCTACAAACATATAAATCAACGTAATAAAATAATTTAAAATCAAACAACAATTTTTAAGTAATTTTTTCAATATCTAAATCATCTAAAATGTCATTACTATATGGACAAATAACTATATAAAATATTACTATATTTCAATATATATGTGAATGAATCTAAACATTTTTCCTAATTTACACATAAATATACTTAATTTTGCGCAAATGTAGCCTATGAGCATATTGGATTTGAATGAAATTTAGTCTTATCACTAAACAAATAATGTTAAATATAATGAATGGATTGAATTTTTTATCATACATCAAAATTTTAAAATTTGAGAGGGTTATATGAAACCACTTTTATAAACCCCGGTTACATAAAAACGACCCCAACTATGCATATTTACTTTTTAACTCGTAAGTTCTAAGGGTGCAACTTGGGTTTAGTTGACCCCGAACCCAGCCCACCAAACCCGGTTTCTAATAGTATTGAAACTTACTTCTTTGCAATCCGAGCCCGACTTGTAAATATGATAGTGTTAAGTGAACTAGAGCCCGATTTTACATTTGTTATTTATTATAAAATATATTGCATGCAAAATATTTAAACAATATTTCTTTATATTTTGTATATTTTATATTATTTTTAATTATATTTGAATACATGTTTGGCATATTATAATTATATTATAAATAAAGCATATTATTTTCTTTTATATTTATCTTTTATTTCTATAATTTGTACATCCATCAATTTTCTTCATTTATATTATTTTCTATGCTAAATTTTTTCTAGAAATATTCTTTAGATAGTCATATTTTCTAAAAGTTTATAGTTTGATGATGTATTATTATGTTTACTTATGTGATTTGTTATTATTATATATTCACATGAAATTATAAACTTATGACTCTTAAGTAAAGTGTAAATTCATCAATATAAATTTCAATATAAAATTCAACCTGAACCTGATTTTTAAAATATGGTTAGGGTTTGTAAAAATATTTTCTTTCTATAATTTATCTTTACATCTATTAATTTTCTTCATTTATATTTTTTATGATAAATTTTTTCTAGAAATATTATTAATATAGTCATATTTTTTAAAAGTTTATAGCTTGACTATATATTATTATGTTTACTTACGTGATTTGTTATTATTATATACTCATATGAAATTATAAATTTATCACTCTTAAGTAAAGTGTAAATTCATCGACATAAATTTCAATATAAAACTCAACCCGAACCTGATTTTTTAGAAATATAGTTTGGGTTTGTAAAAATCTTTTATTTCTATAATTAATCTTTACATTCATTAATTTTGTTCATTTATATTGTTTTTATGCTAAATTTTTCTAGAAATATTCTTTATATAGTCATATTTTCTAAAAGTTTATAGTTTGACTATAAATTATTATGTTTACTTCCGTGATTTGTTATTATTATATATTCATATGAAATTATAAGTTTATCACTTTTAAGTAAAATGTAGATTCATCAATATAAAACTCAACTCAAACCCAATTTTTAAAAATATGGTTAGGGTCTATAAAAATCTTTTATTCCTATAATTTATCTTTACATTCATTAATTTTCTTGATTTATATTTTTATGCTAAATTTTTTCTAGAAATATTCTTTATATAACCGTATTTTCTAAAAGTTTATAGCTTGACTATATATTATTATGTCTATTTACGTGATTTTTTATTATTATATATTCATATGAAATTATAAACTTATCACTCTTAAGTAAAATGTAAATTCATCAAACATAAATTCAATATAAAAATCAACTCGAACTTAATTTTTAAAAATATAGTTAGGATTTAGGTTTTACCAATAGGTTATGGGTTAGGGTTAGGGTTATGGTTAATATTTTATAAATAGGATTAAGATTAGGGTTAAGGTGAACCCAAATTTCATAAACCTAAGTTGTACCCCTAATGAATTCTTCATATTTTCTTTTTAAACTATATAAGTTTGTCTTCTTTGCATTTTAAACTCTACCTTTAATGCAGGTCACCAAATGGATGGAAAATTCGTCGGTAGCTATCATACAAATTTTTAAATAATAACATTGCCTTTAAAAGGAGTTGACTTGCTTAACTTAGCCCAACAAAAATCGCATTATCTGCAAGCCCAGGTCAACTTGTAATCATGTTTATGAGTAACTTATGTTCATGAGTTGACTCAACTATGCCATATAAAATTGTCTAGTATGCATATATATAAGTCAACTTAACTAAGACATAATAATATTTTAAGCTTCATTTACAAGTTAATTGGATGTTTTGGTTGCAGGGTTCAAAATGCGAGAGGGTAAGCTTACAAAGTTTACAAACAAATATGCATAGTTAAAAGGACTAAAATATAAAAAACCCCACATTTGACATAAGTTTGGGTGGTGAAGCATGTCTATACTTTATTCTACTTAAGGTGCATTATTATCAAGAAATGAGGCTTATATTAATGATAGATGTAAATGAAATGGAAAGGGTAGAAATAAAAAATTCAAAAAAATTAATTGCATGACCACTCTATTTTTCCTATGATCCTATCTAATCACACAATCTCCCATCATAAGACTCCATATATTCATTCCATTCCCACCATTTGAACCCACCCAAATACATATAATGAAAGAAGTTAGATCTTATGTTGTTCCACTTATGCCAGCCCCAAAATCTTTTGCTTAAATAAAACTTTTAATTTATGTATATTTAATCTATAAATTAAATTTTAACATTTTAAAGAATGTATATATTTTTTTATTTTAAACATGAAGGTATTTTAGTCATTTTAACCTTTAAAAATAACTAAAATATTTCTGTGTTTAAAAATATAAAAAATATATACACATTTCCAAAAAATAGCAAAACTAATTAGCGTATATTATAGATTAACTCTTTTATAAAAAAATAAAAAATGAGTTTCGTAGTCGACTGCAATTCAATGCAATGACTGCTGGTGGCGTGGGATCACTCAGTATCATCAAACAAATTTGATACATTCATTAACGCTTTAGAATATTTATCACTAGTAATTGTTTCTAAGCATATAAGTTTAGAAGCTCCACTTCTTAGAAACCTCATTTTTATGTAATTTCATCTATTTTCCGCACACTAACAATTAAAGGAAATTAACTTTATCTATTATATTTAACATTATTTATATTATTACAAAAATTCTATCATTTGTCTAGTATTTTAATGTATGAGTTTCATCTATAAGGGTATCAAACCATCATAATAAAATGGTTTGATACTAAATATTAATTTTAAAATTATATTTTCAACGTATAAAAAATCTAAAATATCATTGCTATGTAGATAAATGATTATATAATAATTACATTCTCATATATACATGAATCCACTTAATAATATACACATGAATATATGTATATATTTTTTTAAACAAATGTGTCTCGTGAATGTCTTTAGTTTAGATGATTTGGTGTCCTAACTAAATAAATGATATTAAATAAAATGCATAAAGTGGATTTTTCATCGGTCATTGCAATATTAAAAATGAATGTAATTACATGAAAAGAATTCTACCTAAGAAGGATTTAAGTTAAGATGTTCTTTAAACAGAATAGCTATGGTCATAAAAATTATAAAATGACAAAAGACAAGGGACATAAATACAAGTAGCCAAAACATTAAACAAATGACGCAGTGAGCTGGCTTGCTTAAAGGGTATAGCATTGAGGCTTTACACTTATCTTTTTATTTTTAAATAATTGTTTGTATTCAACGAATCTTAGTTTTTCATGATATTAAAAATAATTTTCATTGGAAAAAATATTCTCTTTTGAAAGCGAATATATAATTGTTAAAACTTTTTAAAAAAATATGGGGTTTTGCTTCGATGAAACTCTTTTCTTCTATTTTAATATATTGAGGATTAATAGAAAATTCATTTCATCTATCGTATTTAGTATCATATATATTATTATAAAAAAATTTATTTATCTAACATCATTATGCATAAGCTTCATCTATAAATGCATAAAATTAATGTTGTGAAATGGTTTAATGCTAAATATCATTTTTTATGAAATAAACATTACTTTTAAAGTTATATTTTTAACATCTAAATCATGTAAAATATTATTACTACATGGATAAATGATTCTATAAAACATTATTACTTTCTATCATTTAATGCTAAATATTAATTTTAAAACTGTATACAAAAGTCTGTAATACTTGTCATTTTTAAACTTATAAATACATATACCTGGATAAATATAATAACTATTTAGATTTAAAAATATATTTTAAAATTTAAATTAAAAATGATGTAATCATTGGAATTTAAGTTATTAACCTATTGCGAGTGATATTTCTTTCGGCCGGTTTAGTTTGCTTTTTTTTTTTTCTTTTTAATCACGATCGACTGGTTGCGCAGGATCATTAGCTCATCCGCGGACTATGCAGCATTTTGTCCATTACAAAACGGGAAATGCTGATCCTTTGCACGCGGAATGGTTTTTCTCCTGTTAGTAATACACGAAAAGCAAGGAAAAGGTGAAAAATAGGTAAATTAGGTAACGTAAAAAAGGGTCACCATATAATGCAACCTTTTAACTTTTAAAATCCTAAATTTTGAAAAAAATTAAACTATTAATTATCATCATCTATAGGTATTCACTTATTGCTTAACGTAGCTAGATTAATTAAAAATTATTTTAATTAGAAGATCATTTGCTTAACGTAGCTTGATTAGTCACGATGTCCGGCCGTGGCAGTAGTGTATCACATAAGCGGAAGTATCGTCCGCATACGTGGGAGTTGTGAATCTCTCGTGCATGAGAGTTGTGGTCTCTCCATTCCTGTTAGTCAGGGCTAAGTAAATGTCTCACTTAGCCCACCTCAAAAATCATATTTAAAATAAATTTTTTTATTTTTCTCTTCATACACTTGTTTATCTAAGTGTATTTAATATATAAATCAAGTTTTACCATTTTTGGATATGTGTATATATTTTTTTTAGATTTTTAAAAATAAGAGTATTTTAAATACATATATACACGTAGATGTTTAAAAATCTCAAAAAAATAGATAAACATATTCAAAAATGGTAAAACTTGGTCTATATGTTAAATACACTTAGATAAACAAGTACATGAAGAAAAAAGTAAAAAAAAGTTGTTGTAAATAGGTTTTTTGATATGGGCTAAGTGAGACATTTACTTAGCCCGGGCTAACAGGATCACTCCTCTTTTTTTAAAGAGAAGTGATCCAGTTAGTCCGGGCTAAGTAAATGTTTCACTTAGCCCACCTTAAAAAACTTATTTATAATAATTTTTTTTACTTTTTTCCATCGCGCACTTGTTTGTCTAAGTGTATTTAATATATAGATAAAGTTTTATCATTTTTGGATATGGTTATCTATTTTTTTGAAATTTTTAAACATTTATGTGCATATATGTATTTAAATACTCTTATTTTTAAAAACTTAAAAAAATATATACACATATCCAAAAATAGTAAAACTTAGCCTATATGTTAAATAGACTTAAATAAATAAGTATATGAAGAAAAAATAAAAAAATTTGTTTTAAATAGGATTTTGAGGTGGGCTAAGTGAGACATTTACTTAGCTTGGATTAACAAGATCGTTCCTCTAAAATAAATATACCTACTGTCTGCTGTTTATTCGTGACCTTAATCCTAAATATATTTACTTTGTTTCTAAAAACTCAAATATACTTACTACATTTTCATTTAATTCCAAAAACGCCAATTTCATGAGTTTAACATGTTAGTGAATATGTAAAATTACTAATATGCTATTCAAATTTAGTACCAAAATTAGAAAAATTGAATGTGATAACTCACTAAGGTCCTAGTTACACATGAGTTCTAAATTTAGAGAGCACTAATTTCATTTATTTTTTATTTAATTTCATTATTTATTATTTTATAATAGGAGTATTTAGGTATTTATAAATATTTAACTGACGATTTTTGACAAAATATATATTTTTCTGATTAAATACAAACGTAGTACATATATTTGAGATTTTGAAAACATAGTTAGTATATTTGATATTAGAATCAAATGCAATAGGTATATTTGAGAACAACCCTTTAAAAAATTGTAAAAGATACTTAATTTATATGATAAAACAAGATAAAAATAAAATAAGGACTCGTGAAATTAGTTGTAATATGAGTTAAGAGGAGACGTTGATACAAAAAAAACTTACTTCAAAATTTTAACACCTTTGAGAGTAAACATAAAATTTTATCAACAATTTTAATATATTTAATTTTCGATTTCATAAAGAGCTTAGATGTTTAAAGTTAAAAACCAAACTATGGGACATGGTTTAAAATTTAAATGAAATTCAGTTTCATACTTGGCCGGTAACCCTTTAAGTGGGGAAGTTAAATATAAACATGTATTTTACTCACATCTATAAGAAATTAATACCAAGTTAAATTATTGTTGTGTTTTCTTATGCAACAAGACTTCTGCAATCATATTAATCTGAATCATAGGTCTTTAAAAAATATTATAATAATTTAAATAAATAAATCAAAATTTATAAATAAATAAATTAATTATAAAATAAATAAATCAAATTTAAAATAAATAATTTATAATAAGTAAATCAATATAAAAAGTAAATTTATAAATAAATAAGTCAACGTGAAAGTAAATAAATGATTGAAAACAATACTTATTTTATTTATATTTTTATTTACAATTACTTATTTTTAAATAAATTACTTTTTATTTTAAATTATTTTATTTATTTATAATAAAAATTTGGTAGCTTTGTTTTAAAAAGGCATCACCTACCGTAAGGTATCTTTCTAATTTTGTCATTCAATAATTTTTATTACAATCAACTTTTTATAAAAAAGAAAAATATCTAATGGAAAAAAATGTGGCTACAGTAACTCTACCCTATAAGAAATTATATGCGGAGGCATGACACTCGAGTTATGTGTCACCCTAGATGGTGCAACTTGACGGCGTTAAGCCCGAAATCAGCTCACAAACCCGATTTTTAAGAGCATTAAAACTTTTTTTTGCAACCCGAGCCGAATAATTTAAACTCAAGGAATCCAATTTGTAAATATATTAATGTTTGAGTTAAAGTAAACCCAAACTTGGAGAACCCGAGCCAATTTCTCATTTTATATTTATTATAAAGTATATTATATACGTAATATCTCAAAATATTTCTTTATATTTGTGTATTTTTATATTGTTTACATTTATCTTTCAATACAGGTTTGGCATATTGTAATTATTTATAAATAGTACATTATTTTTATTTTTATTTATCTTTATGTTTCTATCATTTACTTTTACATCAATTAATTTTTTTCTTTTATCTTGTTGTGATGTTAAATTTTTTTCTAAAAATATTCTTTATATGACTATATTGCTAGCAATAAGGCTTTTTTTTAATAAAATACGCTTTATTTTTAGAGAGTCATGATATGAAGCAAATCTATTCACCTATTTTAAAAAAATCCTTTTTTTTTTTTATAAAAATGTTATTATACGTGTATTTAATCCATGTACCAAGTTCTACCATTTTAAAAATATTTATATATTTTTCTTGAATTTCAAACATAAGAATATTTTAGTTATTTTAAAGAATAGAAAATGACTAAAATACTTATATTTTTTAAGTTCAAAAAATATAAGCATATATCTTCAAAAATGATAAAACTTAACATCTACCTATAAAAATTTTATTAAAATTTTTTTAAAAAATTAATAGGGTTTTTGCCAGATGCATGAAAGATCCAACGCATCTACCTACATGGGATAATGCATGAGAGATCCAAAGCAGCTACCCACGTGGGATAATGCAAAACTTTTAAATGAAAACTTTTTCGTGTAAAAATTTTTGAATTATTACAAATAATGTAATATGATAGAGGCGATGAAAAAAAGTTAAAATAGATAATTTTCTTAGGGAAAATGGATGTTACTTATATAAATAATGATGTAAAAATTATTAAAACATAAAATAATTATATAGAAAGATGTGAAGAAACCATTACAAAATAGGATAGTTATTAGGAACAAAAATTTTAGATTAAAATTTTTTTGTTTAGGAAGCAATAAAACATTTGGAAGAAAAATTTTTGAAATGGAAGAAAACAATGTAATATTATAGAGAAAATGATAAGGAGAAAAGAGAATAAAATTAAAATAAAGATGTTAGTTAAATAACAGTTATATAGGAAAATGTAAATAAATAATTTTAAAAAAAAATTAATTGTAAACAGTAAAAAAATTTTTGTTTGAAAAGTTTTTTGTTTAACCAAATATACCCCAAAAAGTTCTTGTTGTTGCCCAACTTGACCCTAATCTTCAAATACACAAATGCAAAGCATAATTTTTTCAAAAAAAATGCACAGAGACCAAAAATACTGACGAACGTAGTAAATCTACCTATTTTGTTTTATTCAATTAATTTCTAATCATTACCATCCATTTTGATAGGTCACTTTCTCAAATATTTTCCCTCTTAAACATATATAATATATTCTCCTCTTTTTCACTCCTCTTCTCTTTATTGCCGGACCAAGTCATCCGTTATTGAAGCAATCAAGTCGCATCAGTATCTCCCAAGAAAGTTGTATGGAACATGTGATGATTTGGGAATTCATAGGAACTGCATTTTTTCATGCGGCTTTGCTTCCAGTCCTCAAAACAAGATCTAACTCTCTCTCTTCCAACTTCATTTTCCGCATGCCCGCTTGATAAGAAGGCACCTTACCTGAAGAACATGGACTGAGCCTTGCAGAGATTTACCACATTGGCACATCCACCATGATCCCCCACCACATCATCTCCTTCAGCAGTTTTCAAATGGCTTCAGGTTAAGGGGCTCATAAATAACTGCATTCACAGCACTAACCATTTCCTTTGGAGAAGTGAACCCATCATTCCTCATGTAAAACAGATGCAACACCTTGCACATATTCCAGAACAAATCCTTGCAAGCTCTTGGAACTATGCTTCCCTTTGTTTGAAGCACCATCTTCAGCAGTTCCCTCCTGTTAGTGTCAACAAGAGTCCTCACCTCTCTAGTAGCCTCTTCCATAGTAATGTTGTGATCACGCAGCATGCGCAGTGACACGCTGTTCAGTTTCCCTTCATTGGCTTCTCTCTGCAAGAAAATCAAAACCATAACTAGGGAAGACTAATTGCTAGAAAACAACTGTTACATCTGGATCACTGATGCAGATATAAGGAGTACCTTGAAACCTTGCAAGTCATTGAGAAGACGTCCACAAGTGCTCATGAGCTTGAATAGTTCATGGTACTCTGCATCTCTGATAACATTCTCAGGAAGCTTTGGCCCCACAAGGTAGAGTGTTGGGAGAACAATTGGTCCCAAGGCAAAAGATATATACGAGTTTGTCATGTATTCATCCAAAGTGGGCTCACATTTGTCAAGAAGCCATTCTGTCTCTCTCATCGTTGACTTAATCAAAGCTAGCCACTGAAACACAAATCATCACCTGCATAAGCTATCTAGGAAATATTTATAGCAAAAAAGGACATCTCAACTAAGAGGTCATTAACACGATGCCCAAGATGCTTGATCTTACTATCTCAACAAGGTGATGTGTAACATTGCGCCCTTGATATGCCAATGCATTTGCTCCAATCTCATTCATCGTGCTGTAAAGGACGGAAAATATGATCTCCACTTGTTTTGAGCAACAATCAGAAGCTGTGTTCCCATCCCATCTAATAGTAAGTAAACATGGAAAACACATCAGTGGAACAGCACAAATTTTAGTTCTACAACAAATTTTCGGATATTGAGCCACAGAAAATACAAGTGCATTCAGCTAACAACTAATATCCAAAATATCTACATCAAAGAAGATCCTTAGCCCTTCCGACTAAGGCTTTGTTTGGGTAAGTTGGGCGTCCGGCACTGAATCATCAAATAGAGCTTTGAAAGAAGTGGGATCTAAAAGTTTCTACACTCAAAGTCCATCTGAGAAGAGGTTTTAAAATAAAAAAATTTTAAAAAATGAGAAAGAATGGCAAAAATCTCTAAGAAAGTGAGAGAATGATGTGATATGATACAAGTAATGATCATGACTAATGAAAATAAAGATAAAATATATTGGGCAATTGTATAGAGAGATGCAAAAAAATGATTGTAGCATAGAGTTGTAGAGGTAATAACAGAAAAAATAAGGGAGGTAGTTATGATTTTAACTCATATTGAGAGATGTGTAGGAAAGAGGAGGAAATTTTTTTTATTATTATTATTTTGCTTTTACCAAACAGAACCTTAGTGCTTTCAAAAACATTTTAATGCTTTGGATTTCATGCGAAAGAATTAGTTCTTACAAACAGGTTTTTGGTGAAGTCGACAAACACTTCTTCTAAATTCCAATGCTCAGCCAGACTAACAGCCATTGATCACATCATTTATGCATCAGAGTGAGCTCGTCTTATTCAAATTTTAATTACCAAATTGCCGCACCAAAAAGGCTGCTCCTCCTCAAGCCATTGGTCTTCTCTGCCTAACAATATGAAAAATTCATTTTGCAGCTACTATAATTGGAGCCATGGATCAGCAGTCCAACATTGATGGCCACACCCTAACAAACTACAGTTGCCAAGGGGGGAAGCATAAGATTTAGAAGACTTTTCAATTCCTCCATAATTGCATGAATGTGGCTATAGTCTATGTCAACATTACCATGTATTTTATTTAGTTAACATCTTTCCAGCGTTCAATCCATTATATCAGCTGTTTGACCTATGGAAGCAGGGCAATTACTTCAACAGAATGAGAATGAATGGAAGCCACAAAATTTGCAGTTGCCTGAGTACGCTTATACTGCCTCAAACCATATCAAAAACTTATAAAAGAAGAAAAAAATAATTTAAAAAATTCAGAAAAATACCGCTCCACCAATTCGATAAGGTTTAGTAGTTCTTCTCTTGAACCCCCAATATCATAGAAATCATCTACTACTGTGGTCAGTACGCCATTTTTGGCCCAAGCTATTCGAGCATGAGAGAGATCCGGAGAAAAAAGGGTAGCAGCAGCAGAGAAGTAACAGTAGCTTAGCTTCTGCCTAGCGAAGTTTAGCTGATCAAGTCTATTTTCTTTCACCCACCTGCATGAGTAGAGAAAGGTTCAATGTGAAGTCAATTATTGCAAAAGTCAGTTTCATTTTATTTACTTTTACACCATGTGAATGCTAAAGAGTGTAAGAGCCTCTTCCTTTCTCTAAAGCGACACTAAAATACTCCTGAAAACCCCCAATTATTCTTATAATTACTCGTGTCAAATCTCTAATAATTATTTATTCTCTTTCAAACTCTCAAATCATTATTTACTATCTTTCTACCTAAAAGCCTATTTGTTCTCTTAATTTACTTTATTCACTTTGTGACTAATACTTAACGTTATTCAGCAAACAACACCTCACATCTCTTTTACACTATGATCACACATACCTTTCCAGAAGGTCAAGCTCTTCACGTTGAATGGATTGGCACAATTTAAAATCCTCCACTGCAAAATCCAATAATGTCTGCTTGATGGCACTGCCTGACCTGCTACATTGGATGCCAAACTATTAGCTTATGGTCTCATGTAATATCACAAGTGAAATAGCTGAGCACTATTCTCAGAGTACAAATTATTTTTCCTTCTCCACCTGTATGATGTCTTCAGAATTTGATAATCACAAGGCTTGTATCTTTCGATATTCCTCCTGTGGTATAGGCGCTCCAGATTGGAATAGTGGGGAAATTTAAGCTCATAATCGACCTGAGAAAAAAAAAATCCTAATACAACTTTTTACTTGTACTGATTTCTTCTATCAGTTTCCTCCAAAAATGAGAAAACAATTGGAAGAAATTATAAAAAACAACAAACTAGCTTGAGTAGAAACATCCAATGCTCAACATAGTTTAAGCATGTCCCATTTAAAGCCTAGCTTTATATAGACCATGTCCTATTTTTAATTAAAAATTTTAATTGAAAAAAGCTGCAAATTCAAGCTAGACGTGTCTGCCCAAGGACATATAACAATACACTTTTAGCATTTTTCTAGTCACGGACCACGCTAAAACATATTTTTGTACCCTTGTATTTCCAATGTTATATTACATAGATTTCCTTTCTCCATTTCAAAGTTCTCGATTTCACTGTAAAGATCCTATGGATTCAGTATTCCTGATAACCAAAATTGGCACTCTTTACAGTTGTCCAATTATGTTCCCCTTTTCTTTGATCTATGCCACAAAACTGCATAAAACTCAACACGTGCCTCCCCATTTCTTTTCCCCATCTTGAATTTCTATGCAACATCTGGATGGATCTACCTGATTTCAGGAACTATTTATCATAAATATTGAAAATAAGACCTCCTAGAAATATGATAGTTAAACTCATAATGCATGGAATTAGAGAATTTGATGAATATTTCATGAGTGATGGCAATGAAAATAAAGTTGGCTGCAGAGAGAAGTGAGTTCAAGTTGAAGAACATAGCAAAAGGAAGGTAAAACGAACATAGACAGATAGAAAAAAAAAATTCACAAAACCTAATCAAGGAGACGGTAGATAAAATAATTCAATTAGGCTCATGCAAACTCCCTAAATGGTTAGTTAGTAGTCCATGAATTCGGTGTTGGTGGAGATAGTAGTTTTGGGAAATTTCCATTTTGCAACAGGTTGAACCCTATGGTATACATTTGCCAAGCCAAATAACATGCTGCTGCATTTTGATGAGAACCACATGGTGCCTCAAAACCCTTTGACACTAGAATAGATGGGAACAGTGCAGCAATGAATTGAAATAAGAAAACTGTAGAGCTCCATAAAGTTGTTACCTCATCACTAATATCGTTATGTGATTCATCCATAAGTATTACTCCATCAGATAATTTCTGTTTCAGGAATTGGCTTGACGAAGAATGCAGCTTCTCCAAGCCCAGTTCATTGGAGGAAGTCATAATTTGAGAAGCTTTAAATAGCTCCAAAATAGTGAGCATACTTTTTGCATGCTCTCCCCAAAAGTTTGACAATGCGTCTTCTTCAGCAGTTCCAATTAATGCATCTAGAAAAGACATAACAATGGTTCAGCAGACATTCATAACATGCTTAGAAATCCAAAACCATAAATGTGCTTGCAAACTACCTGAAGATATATTGTATCCGTTCATACGTAAAAGTCGAAATGCCATTGCACATGTGTAGATGTCCAAGTGAATCTCTTCATCCCCCTGCACCCAGCATCTGTTTGTTGGTCAGTGTCAGAATTTATACTGTGTCGCTTTGAAGTAATGAATAACTATCTTCTTGGATTTCGTGTTGAACCTGTATGTTTCTTCCAAAACACTCTTTATTTCATCCCTGAAATGCCGAGCGATTCCTAATTTTTCAACGTTATCAACCATACAAAGGCGAGCATGCAAATCCAGGGGATACACAGTAGGAACTGAAATAAAAAATGACAGTAAAATCAAATTGCATAGAAGATAAACTCTCTTATTTCCATAAAGGCATGCACGTCATCCATGTCATTCAAAAAGTTCATCATAAGGTGGAAATCACAATAAATTAGCACCAAAAAAGTTTGCCCCCTAAACATTTCAATTTTAATCATGCTTTTTAAAATATGTATGGCGTATTAGTTCAGTTGGCTAGAGCGTGGTGATGATAACACTAAGGTTGCACGTTAGAAACCTGCATGGGCCATTTTAAAATTTTAATTTATCCTTAATTTTTAACCTTGCAACACAGATAGGACCCTATATAGTAATTGCAAAATTATCCCAACCTTGCAATGCAGATAGAACCCTATATGGTAATTGCAAAATTTTTCCAATTGAGAGTTTAACTATGCCATATAAGTTACCCTTTTATTTTTTTTATTTTTTATTTTTTACCATATATGTGGCTCCAAGGATTAAATTTTCATACATGAAATTTTACAATTTTTATTTTTAAAATTTATTGAATTTTCAAAATAAAAAAATGCCTTTTTTCATGCACCAAAAATGGAAAAAAAAAAGGTTCATGCAAGTGTATGTGATAAATGCACGCGTTTGCAGTAAATCATGAATCAAGAATATGTACACGAAGAAACAACAAAATCTAAAAGTAATATAACTCCAAAACTTAAGTGGTGGAATTTGAAGGATATTAACATGGAACTTTTTAAGCAAAAAATAATAAAAGAAGGAAAATGGTACGTACAACAAACTGAAGTAGAAATAATATGAAATGGAATGACAAAATGCATTAAAAAAAGTTAGACAAAACATTCTACGATTATATAAAGAAGGTAAAATCTTATAGAAGAAAACTTAGTGATGAAACAAAGATGTTCAAAATGGTATAAATGACAAACAAGATAAGTTTGAAAAATAGGACAACAAAAACAATTATAAATCTACAAGAAAGCAAACTGTTTCTAAAAAAGCTACGAAAAAATTATTAGTGAAGCTAACACAAAGCCTCAAAATTATGAACTAAATTAGGAGAAAATGATATATTTAAGTGAGCTAAATTAAGAGAACAAAAAAGTAATGACTTAACGCGTGTTAGATGCATAAAAAGCAAAGAACAAAGAGTTTTACTCAAAAATGATGAAATTACAGAAATATGGAAAATCTATTTATATAGTTTAATGAATGGTTATCCATTAGAACATTTAAGATTAAATGATAATTTGAATGTAAAAGATGATGGAAATATTAGCTAATTTTCCAAAAATTCAAGTCTTTGAAATGAAAGAAGCCATAAAAATGAGGATAAGAAAATCATAAGGTCCAGAAAATATACCAGGTGTGGAAGTAAATGAGAAATATAATTATAGATCGGTTAACAAACTTCTTCAATAAAATTATAAGAACAAAGTTCATAACAAATGGAGAGAGAAAAAACAAAGTTAATAACAAATGCATGAAGAAAAAGAAACAAAGTTAATAACAAATGGATAAAGAAAAAGAACTACAATATCAATCTATAAAAATAAGACAGATATTCAAAACTACATAAATTACTGTGAAATAAAATTAATGAGTTGTACAATAAAGTTGTGGAAAAGAGTGATTGAATAAAGACCAAAATATGAAACAAATGCCTCTAAAAATCAATTTGATTTTATGCAAGTAAGATCAACTATTGAAGTCATCTTTTTACCTAGATAATTATTTGAAAAGTGTAGAAAAAAAAAAGAAAAAAAATTTACATATGATTTTTATTTATTTGGAAAAAAGTATATGATAGAATTCCCAAAAAAAAAAAAAACCCGAAGGCATTAGAAAAGAAAAGAATTACCAATAGATATGCTAATGTTAATATATATACGTCTTGTTTCTATGAAACCCCTTTTCTATGTAACCCCTTTCATTTTTAAAATCTTAATAATTGATGAAAAATCTACTATATCTATTATATTTAACATCATTTATAGTATCTTGGAAACCCTTTTATTTTTTAAATTTCACTGTATCCTATCTTTAAATGTGTAAAATCAATGTAATAAAATAATTTAATGATAAAATACCAATTTTAAAGTGGTTTTTTCAACATCTAAACCATCTAAAATATCACTACTACATATATAAATGATTCTATAAAGTATTATTAAGTTTTAATACATATGTGAATAGATTTAAACATTTTTCTTGATGTACATATGAATGTACCTATTTTTGAGCAAATGTGGCTCATGCACACATTGGATTTGAATGGAACTTAGATTTGTAACTAAACAAGTGATGTTAAATACAATGAAAAAATTGGATTTTTTGTCGAGTATTAAAATCTTAAAATTTGATAGGGTCATATGAGACCGCTTCTACGTAACCTGGTTACATAAAATCGGAGCCCATAAACATATATATATAGAGAGAGAGAGAGCTGTTCCGGTGCAGCGTCACTGCACCGGAACAGCGGTACAGTGGCCCAAAAATGGCCCCCATATGATCATGAAATCATGATCTACTCCACCCATTGTATTTAGAATAATGTATTCTATTACCATACCAATTTTCATCCCAATCAGATACTTTAAAGTTGTTATTTACATCAAACTATTTTATTACATTGGATTTGTACCATTTTCAGACGGGGCCCACGTACATATCTGATTGGGATGAAAATTGGTATGGTAATAGAATACATTATTCTAAATACAATGGGTGGAGTAGATCATGATTTCATGATCATGTGGGGCCCATTTCAGCGATGCTGCACAGGAATATTTTCCATATAAATATATAATGGAGAGATTATAAAAAATGTGAGAATTGTGGGAGCAGATGTGGGTAATTTTTCAATTGCAATAGAATTACATCGAGTCTACGTCCTTAACTTTTCACTTTACTTATAGATAAATTAATTTAAAATTTACAAAAAAAAAAAGTATCTTAGTGTATGTCATTTGTAGATAATAGTCTTAACAGATGAAAAAAGAAGAGTAAACTTGAAATTAAACAAGTGGAAACATGCACCTAAATGTAATTTCTAAGGATGAAGAGAAGAATGACATTAGCTCCAATCCAGCCTGATGCTGCAAGTAAAACTTGAAAACAAAGTGTGTTCCTAGAGCTGCAGCTCGACCCAGGACCAAAAGAATTAGCTATTTTTGCAACTGCTAGAAACCAAAGTTGTGAAACATGAATTATCTTTTCACATACTCGATAAGCAGAAGACATCAACAAGTAAAATTTGAAGTTGATTTGAGAGGTTTACCAGCATTGCCAAACATGTCTAATAACGACCGCAAGTAGTCAATGCATTTGGAATCCCAGTGGTGGCTTAAAGCAGCTGCAGTTGTGGAAGGTGAATTAAACAAAGACCCATTTTTCCTCTGGTATTGCATGATATCCTCCCAATTGCACAAGTTATTCAATCCTTCTGAAACATATGCCAGATAGTACTTCCCTCTGTTACCGTCAGTTTCCAAAAGTCTACACAAGAATATAAATCAAAAAATTATATATATATATATATGTTAGTGATTGAAAAAAAAAGTTATAAATGTCAGACTAAGCACAAAAAAAAAATGTAAAAATGTCTTAGTAAATGCTAACAATAAGGTTACAAAAAATTAAATGGGAAAATTTGCAATAGCAATGTAATCAGACACGGGAATTATGATGTATTTGAAATATGGGGAGTCCTTCGAAGAAGCACACTATTAACATCACACCACACCAAACACATGCGCGTGCGCACACAAACATAGAGGGAAGACTCACAAACGCCTATAGATATCTTTAAAACACTAAACTGAAGGTCCAAGATAAGAAATTTTTGGACAAAACAAGATCGAAGTTCAAGATGGACAGATTGACATAGCGATAATAGGTTTATAGAATTCACCACTTATGTTCAAACATCTTATCACGTTGATGAATAACAGAAATAATTATGTTTGACGAGACACATAGTGGGGTCACCTACACGAATTCTATTGAGTCATTCTTGTTCCATCATGAAATAATAATTTAAATCTAGTAAAAATGAAAACAATCACATACCTTTTTACTTCCAAATCTCGCTTGTGAAGCATTACACTGACGATACTTGGGCATAAGGGAATATCCAAACCCAAATTTTCTGCTTTTTCAATCATACCAGGGAATATTACATTAAATCCAATTGGAGGCTGCTGCTTCTCATCAGTAATTGAATGAAAATTAGAACCAATAAAGTGGAGCCCTGTAAAATGTAACACACAATTCCTTTAAAATGAATAATGATAAAATGAGCAGTTTGAGTAAAAAGTATGACTAAAATTACCCCTTTTCACATGTTCGTCACCAAGACCCCATTGTTTAAGAGCAACAACACAAGCCAATGTTGATGAGATAGCATCTTTAAGCAATAAAGGGTGGCGTCCTGGAAGACCCCATGACCCATCAGGAAGCTGATTCTCCTGCAACCAAGTCAAGCACTCTGGGAAGCAAGGGCGACATGAGGAATCCAGTGATGGGACCATGGCTACCCAAGCAGTGTCATAGGAAGAAATAGAAAGTTCGACTTTGAATAAATTTTCCCTCAATCTTTCCTCAAGCCCGATGTTGCACTGCATTTGGAATATAACTCATGCTAAATTAACATACAAATTATTGTTAAAGAGATGAATTAAAAATAAATACCAAATCCAAGTTTTCAAAAGCCTCATTTATATAATGCAATAGCCAACTTATTCTATCAAACCTACTTTTCCATAAATTCAAAACCAAACTTTCAATCATCAAACCCATCATTCTTCCAAAAAAAAACTCATTAATTTGTCCTAATTCACTTTGTAGTTCAAACATCAATCTATACCTAATTGACACCATCTCCTAGATTCCCATGTATAGATTTTATAAAACCTTCGATCTAATGACTTCCCTCTTTGCTCAGGTAAGAGATGGCTAGAGAAAGTTTGCATACCAAAGAAGTAGTGCGCTCTCTTCTAAATGCCCATGTTGTAGGTCCTGCCATTGCTATTTACAAATGAAAATTATGAGAAACAGTATATAAAATGGAAAAAAATAAACAAAGGTCAATTCATTATGTAAATCAAGCTATGAAAGAGATGAATAAGCCCACACAAAATTAAATGTGAATGAAGGTTAACTGCTAATGACACAAATAGTAGTCTCTCTAACGACAAAATACAGTAATCTATTTGATACACAAGATATTAAATTTCCTCAATTGAATATATATATATATATATATATATATAGAGAGAGAGAGAGAGAGAGATGATAAGGATAACAAAGTAAACCAAAAATGCCAAATTAACAAACAAACAAAAAAAATTCTACCATAACATCCATTGCCCATAAAAGGCTAAAGATTTACAACGTTGTGGGCAATTTTAATGCTATCGAATGAATATATTGTCCAATTTGGAATCTTTAAAAAAATGCTATTTTTGTTAGGAATCATGACATTTTATGAACACCCAAAAATGTGACTTCTGTTGTGACCACCGCCTACTTAGAATCCAAGTTATAACTTATCCTATGTTCCATTTTAAAGGAACTAGTTCCCAATAGGGAGCCCCTTGGTTTTTGTAAATTATGTTACATTCAATGGATCTAAGTTCCCATTATGTTCAGTAATACTTATTTAATTATGATATGAAAATTTACCTTGATTGTACATTTTGGTGGGAAATGGCCCACCAAAGTATCCAATTGAGGTGATTTCCCACCAAAGCGTCCAATCAAGATGATTTTTATGTCTCGACTTAAATAATTATTATTAAACATAACACACTTGAATTCATCAAAAGTAGCATGGTTTGCAAAAAAAAAAAAAAAAAAAGTTCCCGGCTAGAAACCGTTCCTCTAAAGTGGAACCCAATGATCTCAAGTAATTTGTGTGTTTCAATGGGGGGAGGAGCATGACAAATCATCATGACAGAACGTCAGGCCATGCCTTATTTCTGGGAGAGAAAAAAACCAAAAATAAAAAAAGATAACATGACTAGCTACAAGAGCCAACAGAAACGGCATAAGTGCTCAAGAAAATGACTTTTACAAGTAAAAGCACTAGTAATTTTCACCAAGATAGTTGAAGCACGCAACTAATCTTTAACGGCAAAGACTCTGATACTTTCATCCCCACTCAAGCACATGGGAATGACAAGCAATGCTATTGTGATATCCTACATCGGTTAGGATGAGGGGGGGAGCCTGAGTTATAAGTGGAGGCTGCTAGGTACCTCAGTGAGGCGCCTTTTGGGGAAGGACGGGATGCACGTGAACCCAAAGGGGCAAAACCGTGCGGGCCGAGGCCCAAAGCGGACAATACCTTACTGTTAGGCCTGGGGCGTCACAAATGGTATCAGAGCCGACTCCCGACCTCCTGTCGATGTGTCCAGCGGGGACGCTGGAGCCCCAAGGGGGGGTGAATGTGATATCCTACATCGGTTAGGATGAGGGGGGGAGCCTGGGTTATAAGTGGAGGCTGCTAGGTACCTCAGTGAGGCGCCTTTTGGGGAAGGACGGGATGCACGTGAACCCAAAGGGGCAAAACCGTGCGGGCCGAGGCCCAAAGCGGACAATACCTTACTGTTAGGCCTGGAGCGTCACAAATAATGTGATATCCTACATCAGTTAGGATGAGGGGGGGAGCCTGGGTTATAAGTGGAGGCTGCTAGGTACCTCAGTGAGGCGCCTTTTGGGGAAGGACGGGATGCACGTGAACCCAAAGGGGCAAAACCGTGCGGGCCGAGGCCCAAAGCGGACAATACCTTACTGTTAGGCCTGGGGCGTCACAAATGGTATCAGAGCCGACTCCCGACCTCCTGCCGATGTGTCCAGCGGGGACGCTGGAGCCCCAAGGGGGGGTGAATGTGATATCCTACATCGGTTAGGATGAGGGGGGGAGCCTGTGTTATAAGTGGAGGCTGCTAGGTACCTCAGTGAGGCGCTTTTTGGGGAAGGACGGGATGCACGTGAACCCAAAGGGGCAAAACCGTGCGGGCCGAGGCCCAAAGCGGACAATACCTTACTGTTAGGCCTGGGGCGTCACAGCTATCAATCCGAATGTCAACTTCAATTTGATAAAAATGGAATTCAAGAAAACATGAAAAGCCCAACTTCTACTGTTTTGAAATAGAATAGAATCCAAGCCGCAATACAAATCGACAAATGAAACAAGACCAAATAAGAGAAAAACCAAAAACAATAAAGACAATAATCTATTCTTTTCCTTGAACTAGACTAAAAGAGGACAAAGAGAACGTGACAGAGAGACAGAGAGAGAAGCCAACCTCAATCTAACAAAAATGGAATTCAAGAAAAATGTGTAAAGCCCACTTCCACTATTTTGAAATAGAATAGAATCCAAGTCCCAATACAAATCGACCAATACAATGAGACCAAAGAAGAGAGAAACCAGAATCAAGAGAGACAAAGATCCATTCTTTTCCTTGAATTAATAGAAGGCAAGGAGAACCTGAGAGAGATAACCTGGAAGAGACTAAGCCTAGCAACTTCTAGAGCTTGGGAGGAGGATGTGATAGTTGGAGGCTGGGAAAGACATGATCAGTGGGACAAAGAGCATGAAGCATGAGCAGGAAAAACACTTACCCCAGAAGTAAGCACATATATAACAAACATAGATGTGTCGACGGGCATTCGTACGTTCATAATTAGAGGCACAATGGGAGAATGTCACTAACAGAAAAGGGAATAATGTCTGAAGATTTTGGTTCATCATATAGCCTCCTTCCCTTTAAATTAAAGTTCTTTGTGAATTAATTCCTAGCGAGAAATAACTCTTCCTTAGTTTTCCTAATAAATCCATTGTATTTTACAACTTTTTATTACATATTTATAATATTTCACCTTAATGACACTACAAACAAACTGTCATTTGCTTATGATCTACCTATACATTTTTCTTATCATACTAACTCCTATTACTAACTCCTATTAATGACACTACAAACAAGCTCTCATCTACTTATCGTTTACCTATCCCAAAAACTACTTTACCTAATCCACATCTCCCTAATTAAAATGATTCAACATTGGGATAAAATAATCTTTCCAATTAAAAATTTTGGATGACTAAAAGGATTCCACATTGGGATAAAATAAGATTAGACATTGGGATAAAATAATCTTTTCAATTAAAAATTTGGATGACTAAAATAATCATTAGTGAATAGATAACTATTTGTTTATGGTATTATTAAGGGTAAATATGAATATAATAAAAATTTAAGATGAATATTATGACTACAGAAGAATTTGCATATTAATATAATACGTAAAAAAACATTATTATGTGTAAAAGGATTACCCTTTTGATAAAGGAAGGTATCAGCATTATTATTTATGTTCAAAAAATTAGATCGGAAAACATAATGATAAATGTCACATCATTTCATAAGTTTTGTAAAAATAGCCTGCAAAATTTTGCAATAAATGATAGACTTAGAAGTAGTAACGTGATGCGTGCATCGGATTAAAATATGCAAAATCCCCGATTCTCAGCTAATTAACTCCTTAAAAAAGGTACTGCCTTATATTAACAACAGGAATATTTTTGCATCGTCGTGATTTAAGCTCAGCATGCTTCTATTAAATCACACGTTATTATTTTCTATATACATAATTGTGATAATCCCGATCGGATTTTTATATTTGAACATATAAAATATAATTAAATCACGTGGATTTTAAAATATTCTGTAAAATTTTTTTAGTGGTATATTATACATGTGACAACTCATAACATAATTAGGTACCTTCATTACCCTTAGACCATTGATAAAATTTTCTATAAATGCCCCCATTTCAGGGGAGAAATTTTTTAGAACCCCATCACCAAAGGAGAATCTGCAAATAATCTACTTGCACTAAGCAAGATTCGAACATAAGTTGCTCCTTTGGAAGCAACTTGCACATACCACTAGGGCACTACACTAGTAGCAATATTCTGTAAAGTTTGATTGCAGGAGTCCACTATACTTTTCAATTTAGATATATTTTTTAACTTACTAAATTATATATTTTTTTTACTTACAAAAGAAAATATATAAAAGCATGATATGGTTGTTCCACACATTACTGAGGGTATTCTAAAGGATACAAAATATTTTTTATTGATATTGTACGATATGATATCTAATATTACAATTAAATCACATTTACGTGGGAAATAATTAGAAAGAATAAGAATGCAAGATCTTTAAATGTAATCTATACCTAAAATAAGAATGCAATAATGCCTATTGAGAATGAGAAAAATTATATCAAGTTGCATTAAAAATTTTTTTTAAAAAAACTATTTTAAGAATCAGAATACTGTTTTGAGAATAAAATTACAAATTCCTTTCAAGCATCTCCTATCTTGCCCTAAACATCACAGTAAATCCAAATTGCCATATCAAATAATAGGAGTATCAAAATTTTAAATTATTGTTAGTATTTAATTAACATAAACATAAATAGGATGATTTAGATTTGACTAAATCATCAATATCGGCATAAACTAGACGGAGCAACCAAGTGACTTGGTAAATTGATTGGTACAAAAGCCTGGCTCTATGTGGAAAGTTTGCGTAATAATTTCAATACATGCGTCCTGTTTAGAATGACAAAAGAATTGATATTCGTGCCAGAATACTTCTCATTAATTGCTGCCATACATGCACCTGGTTTAAAAGGATGAAAAAAAAGAGATGAGCATCCGGTTCTATTTTCCCATTTCTTTGTTGAATTATGATCCAGACCGCGTTTAGCTTACCGCATTGTTGTTTTTTAAAAAACAATTTCTAATGAAGATAATGACTCCAAGTATATTTAATTTACCTACAAAAAATTTCAATTTTTAATATATATTCTTTTTAAATTTCAAAAATTAATAATTTTTTGTTTTTATTCATACCCTTTTATTGTCAAAAATAAAAAAATACTTAAAAATTTCAAAATGTCAAACTTAGTATGAGGTGCAATTTGAAGCGGACTTGCAATTTTAAAAAAATAAAATAAAATAAAATAAGTCATGTGGTTCTCTCTCTCCATGTACATATGGAATCTACATGCACTTTGTCACATGGAATCGCAACCTTTACTGTATCACTTTTCCCATTTTTCTGTTATTAACAACTTTAGTTTTCTGATGTAATTTCTCATTTGTAAATACATAACAACCCTTTTCATTCAAATTATATTTCAAAACAATCCATTAGCTAATCTATTTTTATTTATTTTATTTCCCATTATTATTCCCATTGATATCATATTCTCTATTTTCTCGGCATGTGCATCCAAAATTATATATATATATATATATATATATATATAGGATGCTGTTTCGGTGCAGCGTCACTGCACTGGAACAGCGGTGCAGTGGTCCCAAAATGGAGCCCACATGATCATGAAATCATGATCTACTCCACCAATTGTATTTAGAATAATGTATTCTACGACCATACTAATTTTCATCCCAATCAGATACTTTAAAGTTGTTATTTACATCAAACTATTTTATTACGTTGGATTTGTACCATTTTCAGATAGGGCCCATATACATATCTGATTAGGATAAAAATTGGTATGATAGTAGAATACATTATTCTAAATACAATAGGTGGAGTAGATCATGATTTCATGATCATGTGAGCCCCATTTTGGGGCCACTGTACCGCTGTTCCTGTGCAGCGTCACTGCACCGGAACAGCTCTCATATATATATATATATATATATATATATATATATAGAGAGAGAGATCCGATCCTGTGCAGTCGGACTGCACTGTAATTACGGTGCAGTCCGCTGTAAAATGGATCCCACACATATTAGATTGTAATGAAACTTTATACACTCATTTATCTATATATAAATCATACTTTAGACGATTTAGATGTTGAAAAAATCACTTTAAACTTGATATTTACATTAAATTATTTTATTACGTTGATTTTGAACCATTTTAAGGCGGAGACTACACACATGTTGGATTTGGATGAAAATTGGTATGGTAATAAAGTGAACAATTCAAAATACAATGGGTGGGGTGGATTTTCTATTTATGATCAGGTAGGGCCCACAGTGCATGGACTGCACAGTGCAGTCGCATGCACTGGATCATTTCCCATATATATTTGTAACCATGGTGGGGTGCAACTTGGTCGGGTGAGTCCAGTTAGGGGTCAACTTTACCTTTATCCTATTTTGAAAAACTCATACCCTATTTTATTTTAGGCCGGGTCGGGTCGAGGCATACCCTCTCCTATTTTCTTAAGGCTGGGTTGGTTCTGGTTCAAAATTGGTTCCATTAAAAATTGTCAGAGCATACTGCCGAATTTGTTTGCAAGGCTGGATATTTGGATAGTTAAAAAATCATAACCAGGAATAAACAATTTACCAAGTCAGTTCCAACATTCGCAAGAAATTCATAAAACAGTTAACAGATGGATAAACTTTTAATAAGAAATCATTCGGTCATTGCAAACATTAAAAAATCGTGAGCAAGAATACATGTTGCCAAACAAATGCAACTGTCCAAATATCAAGCCACACCAAGCAATTAACATACACTAGAAATTCACCCTTTACAACTTTTAACAATCATGTGCATAACGATAAATCTAAATATCAAAAAATCATAAACAAAAAAATCGATTAAACCGGGGTACATCGAGGCGGATTTTCAGACTTACCCAAAGCAGGTTTGAAACCGACGGACAGGCAACTTTGAGAACCCATTCGAAGTAGATTTAAAACCAAGCACCCCTAATTAGAACAATGTCTGGCTACAGACATTCAAGGTAGGGATTTGGGGGTAAAAGGGAGGATAGCAACGAAGGGAAGACGGGCATAGGACCTGTTCAGACCCGGTTTAAAAGTAAAGTTATTTTTATCCTATTTATTTTTTATGCGACAAACCTAGTACAATACGTGTTGATGCTCAACCTCTTGCATGCCTTTTTAATAGAAAATGTTAATTTTTTATTTTTCTTTTTCCAGCCACCACTAATCGACCACGTTTTTCTCGTCAAAAAAAAAAAAAAAAAAAAAACCGTAAATCGACCACGTCTTTCTCGTCAAAAAAAAAAAAAAAAAAAAGCCCACGTTTATGGTGGGCTTCTGCTAACTACGGTAGAAAATCATGATTATGTCCCGTAAAGTTGCTAATGGGACTAGTTGGACTAATAATAATAACAATAGTGAATATCTTTAATTGCCCAATTATGATCGGCCATGACATAAGGTTCGGAATTCATATGGACCACATTTAATTTAATTTCATCAAAAAAACTTCCTATTCATGGAGCGATGCAAATTTATCTCCACTCTGCCAATACGTTTATTGAGCGTATCAGGAAAATATATTTTTTGAATTACGCAATCAAGTCTCACACATTTTAAAGCACCTTGAGTCATACAAAAATCCAAATATAATTATGGAGAATAAAATGTTAATTTATTTTTTATTAAAAATAAATTATTTTTTATTATAAAAAAATTATTGACATAACGGAAATGAAAATTAAGGAAAATATGCAAATTCTTCAGCAGTCATGATATTTTGTTTTAAATTATTATATTCACATCTACCCTTAATAATCCTATCTATTAACTAAAGATTATTTTAGTCATCTAAATTTTTAATTGAAAAGATTATTTTATCCCAATGTCGAACCCTTTTAACTGAGGAGATGTAGAATAGGTAAAGTAGTTTTTTGGATAAATTGACAATAAGTAGATAACACCTTGTTTGTAGTGTCATTAATGGGAGTTAGTATGATAAAAAAAAATTGGATCCGTAGACGATAAGCATATGACAGTTTGTTTGTAGTGTCATTAAGGTGAAATATTATAAATATGTAATAAAAAGTTATAAAATACAATGGATGTATTCAGAAAACTAAGGAAGACTTATTTCCCGCTAGGCATTAATTCACAAAGAACTTTTATTTAAGGGGAAGGAGGCTCTACGTTGCAACGAACCACAATCTTAAGACATTAATCCATTTTCTATCAATGATGTTGCCTATTGTGCCTCTGATTATGAAAGTATTAAAAACGCATGCCAATGTATCTATGTATGTAAAATGATTGACAAAAAAGCAAAAAAAATTCGAAAATATAGAAAATTTTGAAAAATATAAAAAAATTATGAAAATACCCAAAAAATTAAAATCAGTATTTAAAAGTATGAATGAGTTTAAACTTATATTTTTCATCAAAATATACGAAATAAAATTATTTAAATGTGTGATGCTATAAAAATAAATAGAAAAATGGAAAAAATTATGAAAAATTAAAGTAAATATCTAAAAAAGTATATGAGTTCAAATTTTTTTGCAAATAATAAGAAATAAAATTGTTTAAAATGGAATAATATAAGAATAAATTAAAAAATTGACCAAATAAAATTATCAAAAATTTTTGAGAGGTCATAAATGAAATTTTAGATAATATTTATCAAAACGAATTTAAAATAGTAAACATATTGTGATAAAAATAGACAAAGAGACTTGAGGCTACTACAAAAAATTGAAAAAATAGGAGTTTTAAAGTCTATTTCAATGTAAGTAAATTTTTACTAAAGCACGACTTTAAAAATATTGTGTTGGGTATTATAAATTTGCTACGAAGTGAGACTATTTGTTAAATTTAGAACTTTCTTTCAAGTATCAGCATGATTATTTAAAATATTCTTGATCATGTTAAGAGTAATTCTAAGTGGTGCATTGCTCATAATGTGTGAGCATGATACATGCATATTCGGCTTGTCACCAAGTAATACAGCAGTATGGGAGTACCTAGGTAATGACTTTAGGACTACGAAAAAAGATGAATTAGCTCACAAATGTATAACATGACTGCACACGAGCACAAGCAGATGACAATACCCACAACGCGAATGCATGATTTACTTTGAACATATGCATGCACAAGCATAAAGATGTTTTAATTTTTACTAGAGTATGTTGTGCATAAACGATAATAAATATGTTATTTTTTATTTTTTAAAAATGCAAATGATTGCAAAAAATTTTCAGTAGAAGTACATGGATACAATGTTAAACTAAAGCCTGTATGGATATGAGAAAAAGGTAAAACTAATAAAGCAAAGGACAAAGAAGTTTAGATTTTACTGAAATTACTTCATAATGCTCATTTGTATTAATGATTGATACTAAATATATACAATGACTCAATAAAGAGTAGACTTGAAATGTTCTGATTAAATTTAAGTAGTTTTGCATTTTGGTATTTCAGGAGATTTTATTTATCATGGTATCCTTAGCTTTAACCTAGTAAACTCTATCTTTGATACCTCAAGGTTGCGGTGTTAAGGTATGCTATATATGTGCCTACTTCTGAGGTAAGTGCTTCTTCTACTCATGCTCTATGCTCTTTGTCCCATTGACTATGTCTCTCCCAGCCTCCAACTATCACCTCCTCCCAAACCCCAGAAGTCATTGGACTTCGTCTCTCCCAGACTCTCTCTCTCTCTCTCCCTCTCTCTCTCTCTGTTAGGTCCTCCTTGTCCTCTTTTAATTCAAGAAAAAGATAGATTTTTATCTTTGTTTTTTCTAGTTTATCTCTTCTTTGGTCTTTTTATATTAGTTAATTTATATTGGGACTTGGATTCTATTCTATTTCAAAACAATAGAAGTGGGTCTTTCATGTTTTCTCGAATTCCATTTTTGTCAAACTGAAGTTGGCCTCTCTCTCTCTCTATATATATATATATCAGGATCTCCTTACCCTCTTTTAATTCAAGAAAAATAACAAATTTTTATTTTTTTGTTGTTTCTATTTCTGAATTCATGGTCTTGTTACGTTGGTCAATCTGTACTAGGAGTTGGATTCTATTCTATTTTGAAATAGTAGAAGTGGGCTTTTCATGTTTTCTTGAATTTTATTTTTATGAAGTTTTGAGTTGGCTTTTGGATTGACTACATTTCTCGTCATTCCAATGTGCTTGAGTCAGGATGAAAGAATTAAATTCTTTGTCATTAAAGATTAGCTCCATGCTTCAACTATTTTGGTGAAAATTACTACTGCTTTTGCCTGTAAGTTTCATTTCTTTAAGCTTCTAGCGGACAACATCATTAATAGAAAAGGGAATATTTGTCCCGACATATAGCCTTCTTCCCCTTAAATAAAAGTTCTTTGTGAATTAATTCCTAGCAAGAAATAACTCTTTCTTAGTTTTCTGAATATATCCACCATATTTTACAACTTTTTTACATATTTATAATATTTCACCTTAATGACACTAATAATTCTACAAACAAGTTGTCATCTACTTATCTTCTACCTATCCAATATTTTTTTATCATATAAACTCTCATTAATGACATTAAAAACAAGTTGTTATCCACTTGTTGTCTACCTATCCAAAAAACTACTTTACCTATTCCACATCTCCCCATATTGGGATAAAATAGTCTTTTCAATTAAAAAATTTTGAATACTAAAATAATCTTCAGTAAATAAATAACCGTTTGTTTATGATATTATTATGGGTAGATGTGAATATAATAAAAATTTAAGATGAAATATTATGGCTATAGAAGAATTTGTATATTATTCTAATGCATAGTGTTGGTCTCAAGTTTATGGCACAACTCAAGAATGGAGGAGTGCATTGAGTCTTTAAAAATTCTTTTGTAACTAGAAGACTCAACCTCTTGAGAGTTTTGTCCCCTTAAATGAAAAACGTGAAATATAAAAGCAGTAAACAATAAAACTCAAGAAGTTATAGTTGTTCGGAATAATCCTCCCTACTTCACTCCTCCAAGAACACTCCTTAGTATCTTGGGTTCCACTAAAATAGGATTTCAATACAGTAGAACATTTGCTCTCTTCTAGATTTCAGCTTTAGGGGGTCTTATACACACTCAGTATAAGTAAGTGATGAGTTCCAATACTACCAGTCAAACACTACCAGTCACAAGCTATTTTGTCTTCACTTGGTCTCAGTCTCCAATACTAAACTAAGTGGAATACAAATAATTAATGAATAAAGAAAGAAACTACACTTTACAGTTGTGTAGGCAGATTCAAGCACAAAGAATAACTGGTGGAAGAAGTTGAAGATGAAGCAATTCAGCACTCAACAGTTTAATGCAGAGTTCTTTTTGAAAACTTTCTTGTAGATCACTTAACTCAATCAATGTTCTCTTATCTACCCTTCCTCGTTCATTTGAAGTGTCTTAAATAGAGGGGAGTAAATTTGAATATTCGAAGGTAGGGGGTGCGCATTTAATGCGCCAACATTCGAATTTTTCCAACCGTTGCGATTCAAGTCTCATTTGGAGTTTACCTGGGAGCCGACTTCCTTCAAGTCGCAGAGTGGAGTTGACTTTAGATGCGACTTTGGCCTTCAGTCTTCCAGTCAAGTTCAATACGTAAGTTGAGTTGGTCTTCAGACTTGAGTCAAGTCGCAGGTGAAGTCGACTTCGGATGTGACTTCATCAGTCATCTGTCTTCTTGAAACTTTTGACTTGTTTGTGATCTACTTGTGTGTTTAGTCTTTCCTTATTCTACATATGTATAGATCTTCATTTGAGCTTTTAGTCTTTGATATTTGACGTTGTTCAATATTCCTTGATCACTTGATAATGACTTTTAATTTGTCTCAACTCAAGCTTGTCATTGCCTCTTATTTTGGTCTTTATCTTTCGGAAATAGGAGTTTAGAAACATTTGTGATCTTGGTCTTCACTCAAGTCGCAAGTTTGAGTCAACTTAAGGTGTGACTTCACTCAAGTCGCATGATGAGATCAACTTGATATGCAACTTAACTTTGTCAGCTTCAACTCCTCCAACGGAAGTTCTCCTAAATTGCAGTTGGAGTCAACTTGGTGTTACGAATTCAAGTAAGTTGCAGGTGAAGTCGACTTCGGTTACGACTTCGTTTGTTTAGAGGTCTAGGTTTCAACACTGTCGATTTTTGAGGCTTTGAAGTCAATACTGATGTCGACTTCGGTATCGACTTTACCTAAGTCGATGCCTCAGTCGACTTGGTATGCGACTCAGCCTGCCGCTCTTTTGACCTTTGAGCATTTGAATCTTGGCATCACTTAATAAACACATTAGTACTAAAGTAATTCTCAAATTGAATTGTTAATCATCAAAGCATGAATTATGCTTAATTTGTCTCATGTTTATAACACATGGAAAAGTATTATATATGTATAAAAGGATTACCCTTTTAATAAAGGAAGGTATCAATATCATTATTTATATTAAAAAATTAGATAGGAAAAAATAATGATAGATGTCACACCATTTCATAAGTTTCATGAAAATAGCCTGCAAAATTTCAATAACACTTTAGTTATCTACTAGCTATGCTAGAAATATTATGAATGACTTAGATCTAAAAAATGAGTTGCATATATTATAAAATCAACGTGATTAACTAGAAAATGATTTTATGCGAACGTATATTCAGAATCATTTCTTCTTTATCTCTACTTGTTTTTCCTTCGTTGCTTTTGCTGTTTTAAGTGACAGAACTCATCTCTCTCCTTATATATTAACAACACCGAAAAACAGTAAGCCATAATTGCCATCTGCCATTTGCCATCTGCTAATGAATTCCACATTTTTGGTCAACAAAAGGGGCTTGACGGCGGTTGTTACGTTCTAACCCCTTATGAAAAGTTTGGTCCTTAACATTGATTAAACAAATACAGATATATCTGTTTGACATCTTCTTCAAACTCCCAAATGGTCTTCGATTCTCCATAATTACTTCATTGCACTTTAACGTAACTTATTACCTTGTTTCATAAACATTGCTTCATAAAATCTAATGTCATGATTGGGTTTTCTCATATATTAACTTATCCAAGATTAGCAGTTGATTTACTGTAAGCACATGGGAAGGATGACACATATTTTCTCAACATTCAAATGTGAAACATATTATGTACTGTAACCAATGCAGGTGGTAGTGCTATTCGATAAATTGTTTTTCTAACTTTCCTTAAAACTTCATATGGTTCAATATAATGAGAAATAAACTTTTTGCTAAATCTCATCACCCTTTTCGCCAAACCTCATCACCCTTTTCGTAGGCGATACTTTTACAAAATCTTTATCACCCATGGAAAATTTTAAATCTTATAGCTTTTGATCCGCATAACTTTTCTGCCTACTTTGGCAATAAGTGGTCTTTCCTTGATTAATTTCACTTTATTTGCAGTCTCTTGCACAATATCTAGCTCAATCATCCTTCCTTCTCTAACTTCATCCCAATTCAACAGTGTTCTGCAAGGCTTCCCATATAAAGCTTCATATGGAGACATTTTAATGTTGGCTTGATAGCTGTTATTGTTGGAAACAATAGTTAAAACAAAACAAATTGACCAAAGCATAAGTTTTGATGATTAACAAATACAAATTTGAGTATGAAATGATTACTAATAATTTTAATGAATGTCTTAAGGAATGAAAATCAGCCAAGTCGATTCCCAAGTCGACTTCAACTTCAACTTAGGGTGAAGTCGATCTCGAAGTCGACTCCACATACGACTTCAACAGATACTTGATAGACAGAGTTGAAATTGGAAGATGAACATCCGAAGTCGCAGTCGAAGTTGACTCCACTTGCGACTTGGAAGCCAAGTCGCAGACGAAGTCGACTCCAGTATCGACTTGAAACTACACATTTCCTTCCAGCGTTGAATTTGGGGACAGAACATCCACAGTCGCAGTCGAAGTCGACTCCACTTACGACTTGAAGCCAAGTCGCATATGAAGTCGATCCCAAGATCGACTTGAGTTTCTCAAGCCCAAGTTAAAGGTTCAAGCTCATTTCAAAGATGAAGACAACTCAAGATATGAAGGCTAATACAAATTTAAAGCGAGCAAGGTACATGAATTCATTCCAAATCAAAGAAGATTTGACCATACAAGTTTCAAGTTCTCCAAGATTCACAAGGTTTACAAGATTTGAAGCCAATCCAGAACAAAATAATGCTTCTATTATTGAAGGAAAGAAGCTAAGCAAGCAAGAGGTGAATCAACAAGGATCAAAATATTTTGGCACAAGAAGATGGTCAAGTTGCACCCCAAGTCGACTCCAAGATCGACTTGAGGCCAAGTCTGAAACCAAGTCGACCCAGAACACAGACTAGGAAACTGAAGAACAGCCGAAGTCGCACACGAAGTCGACTCCAGCATGCGACTTGGGTGAAGTCGCAGACGAAGTCGACTCCACCTGCGACTTGGAGACGTAACGTTCAAATTTTTGAACGTTGGAACATTTATTGCGCGCCAACCACTTCTATAACGTTCAAAATCTTTCCTCCTCTATATATAGACACTCAAGCAAACGTAGTTAAACACAAGACAGAGTCTAAAGAGATGAAAGAAGTGCAAGCAAGAGTTCTTATTTGCTTTTCTCTAAATTTGAGTATTCTATACACTTTCAAAGGAAGAACAAGCTTCAAAGTTGCGATTTGCTTCAACGAAACACAATCGGTTGCTCCTACAGATTCTTTATTAAGCTGAAACTTGCTACACAACTCAGTAAAGTGTAGATCTTCTTTATTTTTACATTATTGATTGTTTTAGTGCTTGGTTTGAGTTTGGTGGTTCAAACCAAGACATTACAAGTAGAGTTGTGATTGGAGTGTAACTCATCTACTTGTGTTGATTGTATATGCCCCCTAGAGCTAGAATCTAGAAGAGAGCAGAGGCTCTAGTCGTATATGCCTCCTAGAGCTAGAATCTAGAAGAGAGTGGAGACTCTAGTTGTATTCGTGGAATACATAGTGGAACCCAAGTCACAAGAGGTGTGAGCTTAGAAGAGTGAAGTAGGGAGGTTGCCCGAACCACTATAAAATCTTGTGTGGTGATTTCTATTTCTGCTCTCTATATTATATTGCATTCCATTTTGTTTCTTCATAAAGGGGACTAGATTAATCTGGGGTAAAAGTTTCTGTTTAAGTTTTAAATTTTTATAATACCCAATTCACCCCTCCCCTCTTGAGTAATTGTCATTAACTCGGGACCAACAAGTGGTATCAGAGCAGGTCTTTGAGTTAAACCAAAGAGATCTATTGACATGGCATCCCAATCGACTTTCGTTCCCACATTTGCCGAAGGCCAATCATTTACTAGGCCACCATTGTTTGATGGGAACAATTTCGGCTATTGGAAGCTTCGTATGAAGCAACTCATTATGGCTACAGATATGGATTCTTGGATTGCAATCCAAGATGGTGTAACCTTGCCTATTGATGAAAGAGCTTCCAAATGGATCGAAGAGGAAGTAAGAACTGTTAAGAGCAATGCTAAAGCTATGAACTCACTGTTTTGTGCTCTTACGGCTTCCGAATATAATAGAGTATCCTCTTGTTTAACTGCCAAAGAGATATGGGATACACTAACTTCTATCTATGAAGGAACTTCTCAAGTCCAAGGGACGAGGAGAAACATTTTGATTGGAGAATTGGAAAACTTTAGGATGCTAGAAACAGAAAATATTTCTGAAATATTTGCTAGATTTTCTAAGATTACTAATGCCTTAAAAGGGCTAGGAAAAGCAATTTCTGAATCTGAGCAGGTCATGAAGATTCTAAGGGCACTACCCGAATCATGGACTCCAAAAATCACGGCAATAGAAGAAGCCAAGGATCTTAACATGTTGAAGTTGGAAAATCTTATTAGCTCCTTAATGTCACATGAGCTGATCAAGAAAAGAAACGAAGATCACCACAAAGGCAAAAGAGCCATTGCCTTGAGAGCCGCCCAAGACTCGGATGACAACACCTCATCTTCTCAAAATGATGATGAAATTGCCTTACTCACAAAACGATTCAGAAAATTTGTAAGGAAAGGCAGAAATTTCAAAAAATTTAAAGAAAGAAATTCTAAAGAAAAAAGGAAAGAAACAACAAAATGTTACCGATGTGGCGGTTCGGGACATATGCAAGCCCAATGCCCAACGCCCGAAGAAAATAAGGCAAAGGAGCAAAGAAAAGATCGAGGCGACAACAAAAGGTTTCAAAGAAACAAAGGAAGAGGCATATACGTGAATGAAGAAGAATCTACAACAAATAGCTTCTCAAGTGAAAAATGCGAAGCAGATTGTGCAAGAATTTGCTGCATAGCAAATACCGACATATGCTTTGCAGCCACGGAAATCTTTGAGGATCAAGCTACTTCAACGGACTGCACAAGTAGTCAAGAGGTAACCTCCAAACAGAAATCTTTTTCAAATTTTTTTACAAATGAATGCCTCAAATGTGCTGAGTTAGAAGAACTTCAACAAGCCTATGATTCATTATATGAAGAAATAAAGAAATTAGGAAACAAGTTTACAATAAAGAAAAAACAATGTGATGCAGTAATAATTGTAAATGGTAAACTTGCTGAAAAATTAGATAAATTAAAAAATAAAAAGAATACCTTGGAAAATGAGTTAGAGAAACTTAAAAACTAAAATGAATCATTAAATGAATCTCTTGCCAAGTTCTCTAATCCAGGAGAAAATGTAAAAATGTTCTTAAAAATGACAACACAAACTTGCAAGAAAGGACTTGGGTATAATATATTTGAACAAAAGAAATCTAATGCTCCAAGAAACAACCCCAAATCTATTTATATTAAACCTAAGATAAATCAAGTAGTTTGGATCAAAAGACCAACTGATGAACGAATTACCAAGTGGCTCCCTATTTCTAGACTTTCGGGAGCTTGTAATTTTTGCAACAAGTTAGGACACAAGGTCTATCAATGTAAATTAAGAAAACTACAAAACCTTGGTGCTAAATTGGTTTGGATGCCGAAAAGCATTAGATTTATGGCTTCAAAGATAGATCAACATAAACTCCAAAGGATAACTAACCCAAACGGACCCATAAAATGGGTACCAAAAGGATGAGCTCCACTTAAATTAATTTTTGCAGGTATGTCTTAAAGCTAAGGCCAATAACGTATGGTTTATGGATAGCGGTTGCTCAAGACATATGACAGGAGAAAAAGTACTATTTCACAAGATCAACCCATGCAATGAAGGAACAGTAGCTTTCGAAAATAATGAAAAAGGTAAAATAAAAGGTAAATGAAATATCTATGGTAGTTCTAATGCATGTATTGAAAATGTTATATTTGTTGAAGGACTCAAACACAACCTAATGAGTATTAGTCAACTATGTGATAAAGGATATAAAGTTGTATTTGAATCCTCTATATGTAATGTTATTGATGATGACGAGCACATAATATTTAGTGGCAAAAGACATGGAAATGTATATTTGGTTTGCCTTGATGACCTAGATGGAAAATGTCTAATAGCCATAGAAAATTATCCATGGAAATAACATACAAGGCTTGGACATATAAATATGTCAAATATTAAAACTTTATGGAAAAAGAATTTGGTACAAGGCTTACTAAAGCTCAAATATGACAAAGATAAGATTTGTAAAGCCTGTCAACTATCTAAACAACCAAAAATGTCATTTTCGACCAAACAGGAAATTTTAACAACTAGACCACTTGAATTGCTATATATGGATCTTTATGGGCCATCAGACATTTTAACTCTTGGTGGGAAAAAGTATGTGTATGTAATTGTGGATGACTTTTCTAGATTTACTTGGATTATACTCTTAGCTAGCAAAGATGAAGCATTTTCAATGTTTGTCTCGTTTTCAACTTTGGTGCAAAATGAAAAATAAAGTTCAATCATTTCTATTAGAAGCGACCATGGTGGTGAATTTGAAAATAGTCGATTCATAGAATTTTGCAATGAAAAGGGAATTCACCATACTTTTCTGCACCAAGAACTCCTCAACAAAATGGAGTTGTTGAAAGGAAAAATAGGACAATACAAGAAATGGCTAGGACCATGCTAAATAAGAGTAAATTGTCCAAGAGATTTTGGGGTGAAGCTGTAAGTACAGCTTGTCATGTATTAAACCGAATTACCATTAGAGCTATATTGAAAAAGATCCCATATGAACTTTGGAAAGTCAGGAAACCAAACATATCATATTTTCATACTTTTGGATGTATTTGTTATGTGTTAAATAATGAAAAAATAAATTTGGGAAAACTAGATACCAAAAGTGATGAAGCTATTTTCTTGGGTTATTCATCAAATAACAAAGCATATAGAATTTTCAGCAAAAGAAATCAAACAATAGAAGAATCAATACATGTTGTTTTTGATAAATTTAACCAAACTCCGAGAAAGGAGGATGAACTAAGTGACGCGGATGATACAAAAGCAAAACAACAAGAACAACAAAAGGAAACTGAGCTCAAGCCAGAAAACTCTATGGAGGAAGAGGTAAGTGAAGGTAATGATTCCTACAAATCTCCAATTGATTTAAAGTTCAAAAATGCCCATCCAATTGAGCAAGTCATTGGAAATATTTATGAAGAAGTAAAAATTAGGAGATCAAAGCAAAATATTTGTGGACAATATGCATTTGTGTCAAAAATTGAACCAACCACTATTGAACAAGCTCTTAATGATAAAAACTAGGTTATTGCAATGCAAGAAGAGCTAAATCAATTTGAAAGGAATGATGTATGACATTTAGTTCCTAGACCAAATGGTTATACCATTATTGGTACTAAATGGATATTTAGGAACAAATTGGACGAAAGCGGACTTGTAATTAGAAAAAAAGCTAGATTAGTAGCCAAAGGGTATTCCCAGGAAGAAGGGATTGATTTTGAAGAATCATATGCACCTGTGGCTAGATTAGAAGCCATACGCATCTTACTAGCATTTGCTTCTCACATGAATTTCAAATTATTTCAAATGGATGTGAAAAGCGCATTTTTGAATGGATACTTAAATAAAGAAGTATATGTTGAACAACTCCCTGGATTTGAAGAAAAGGATCAATCAAAATATGTTTATAAGCTAACCAAAGCATTATATGGACTAAAACAAGCCCCAAGAGCTTGGTATGAGAGGTTAAATAAAATTTTGATTGATCATGAATTTCAAAGAGGGAAAGTTGATACTACATTATTCATTAAATATAAAAGTAAAAATATTTTAATTGTGCAAATATATTTAGATGATATAATATTTGGTGCTACTGATGAAATTTTGTGCCAAGAATTTTCTAAGATCATGAAGAGTGAATTTGAAATGAGCATGATGGGAGAACTAAATTTCTTCATTGGACTGCAAATCAAGCAACAAAGCGAAGGAATATTCCTAAATCAGTCCAAGTACGTCAAAGAAATGCTAAAGAAATTTGGAATGCAAACTACTAAAGGAGCAAATACTCCAATGAGTTCAATAATCAAGATCGACACGGACGAAAACGGTAAATGTATCGATCAAAAGCTTTATAGAAGTATGATAGGATCATTGTTGTATTTAACTGCTTCTAGACTAGATATACTTTTCAATGTTTGTATGTGTTCTAGATTCCAAGCATGCACTAAAGAATCACATTTATCGGCTATAAAGAGAATTTTTAAATATTTGATAAATACTACTAATCTTGGACTATGGTATCCAAAGAGGTCAACATTTGACTTAATCGGTTATTCGGATGCGGATTTTGCCGGCTACAAAGTAGATAGAAAAAGTACTATTTGAACCTGTCAATTTCTTGGAAATATGTTGGTTTCATGGTATTCAAGGAAACAAACTAGTGTTGCTCTATCTACTGTAGAAGCTGAATATATAGCTGCTGAAAGCTGTTGTGCCCAACTACTCTGGATGAAACAACAATTGAAAGACTATGACATTAATTATTATAATATTCCTATCAGATGTGATAACACAAGTGTCATATGTTTGACAAAAAATCCTGTATTGCATTCAAGAACCAAGCATATAGATGTGAGACATCATTTTATTCGAGAACATGTTGAAAATCATCATATTTGTTTGGAATATGTGAAAACCGAGGATCAAATTGCTAATATACTTACCAAACCCTTAGCAAAGGAATCATTTTTACAAAATTAGAAATGAAATGGGGATGATTGAATTAAATTAGGAAAGTTATATAAGAAAATCAAATCTGAAAAAGGTCAAGTTGATGAGTCAAGTCGACTCCGGAAAAGCCAAATCGACTCCAGTGAAGTCGACTTGGGAGATGTGAAGTCGACTCCGCGCGCGCGACCGTCCGCCTTCTTCTCTTTTTCTTCTTTTTCTTCTTTTCTTCTTCTTCTTCTTCCCATTTTCCCGCGCTGTTCTCCTCTCCTCCTTCCATTTTCTAGCCTCCGACTCTCCTCTCTGCTCCAAGATCTCTCTTTCTCCCTCTCAATTTCCTCTCCTCTCTCTTCTCTCCAAACTCCCTCTCTCTGCTCTCTGTCCTACTCTCTCTGCTCACCTCTCTCTCTATTCCTCTCAATCCCTCTCTACCTCTCCAAATTTCAAAAATCCAATGGCTCCAAAGTCCAGGCCTCCCAAGTTAGCTATCTCAAAACCCTCTCTCAAACCTGTTCCTAGAAAGTCTACATCTCATACATCCCATACCGAAGACGAAGTGCCTAGAAAACAACGTACCTCCTCAAAGCGAGCCCGGGAAGAACCATCCACTTCCACTGGTTGCCGGGTACGTTTTCAAATGGGAACTCCGTCAACAACTGCTGGTCGTGAGGAACAACTCCAAACCTCACACAACACTCAATCTGGGGCAAGAAGGAAAGGCAACATAGCTGGGAAAGCTCAAGTGTTGAAGATGCCGACTACGTACTTCAAAACCGAACTCCAGCACAGTCGGTTCTACAAACACTTCTACGAGCGGAAGGTATTCATTCCTAAAATTATTGATTTCAAGTTTCTGAAAGATTATGGGTCAGATATAGAAGATCTATTGGATTTCCAAGGTTGGACCAAGCTGCTAAAGGAAGATGAAAGAGTCTATCTGGATTTAACCAGGATTTTCTACTACTTATGGGATGAGGAATACTATGGCAGTTTTGTAAAAGGAGTTGACATGCTCTTTGGAGTTGGAGTAACTCCAAATTTGGAAAGAGCAATGATAAACATTGGACAGATACTTGAGGTTCCACATGAAGATGAACCACTCCCTGCAAACCTCTCACTTGATCAAATCTATAATCAGCTCACCCGGAGCAATAAATATCATCCAGGGATAAAGTTTCTGCATTACATGGATCTGTCTCCAAGGCTGCGGGTTCTACGTCTGTTGATAGCCCACTGCATCTACCCTAAAGGAGGAGGAAGGAATCAACTGAACCCTCAAGAAGCTGGCATATTATGGAAAATCGTAAACAGGGTAAAAGTCAATCTTCCCCGTTTATTCATTGAAGCCCTTAGCTGCAGAAAGGACAATCCACGGGGAGTTCTACCCTATGGTACCTGGATCATAAAGATCTTCGAACATTTTGAAGTGGATATTGAAGGCGAGCCCTTTGAAGTACTGAAATCCACAAATGCTATAAACAAAGCATTGATCCAAAGAATGAAGATCAATGTACATGAACTAAGGGCCGAAGCAAAAGCTGCAGAAGAGGATGGACGAGCACCTACTGAGGGGGAGCAGCCCCCAGAAGCCCAGACGGCTCCACCACAGGATATACATGAGGAGCCAGCCTCTCCCATGTCACATGGATCATACTCTCCACAGGGATCAGGCATTCCAGATCCAGCACCACAACCATCATCTCCGGAGATAACTTTGCAAACCATTCGAGATGAAATGGCTCAACAGGAAAACAGAGTTACAAGTCTCATCTCTGGGGTCCTCACAGCCATCATGGACATGCATTCCCGACAGGATCGTATGGATCGGGAATTGCGGACTATACGCTATCATCTAGCATCCGGGCGCCATTAACTCGGGACCAACAGTTATTACAGGAAAACTCTACCAAAGCAATATATTTAACCCAACCATTCCCAGAATCTGTCATACGTACCTTCAATATATCCTCAACTACTTGGTTTACTCGCTCAATATGCCCATCTATTTGTGGATGAAATATTATGTGAAATTGTAATCTCATTCCCATTAATTGATGTAAACTGCGATAGAACTTGGAAGTAAATATAATATCTTGGTCAGAAATAATTATCTTATGAATCCATGTAATCGAACTATCTCTTTGATAATTGGTAATTAATAGTATATTTTGTGAGTATTTAATACTAATCTAGTGTGTAATTATTTGAGTTTAATGTGAAATTTACTTTAAAATGTGTATTTGAGTTTAAATATTGATTTCAAGTTATTTAAGTAATTTTTGTGATCTTTTAGCTTAAAATTATATTTTTATTTGTTGTCATAAAATTAAACGTGGTTGATATAAAAAATAATTAATTGCAATGATTGCCTTTGAAATAAATTTATTAACCACTTGATCAATTAATAATTAAAAATAATTATTTTATATTGAAAAAGGAAATTTGATCAAGTAGGCCCCACAAGATCATGTCCAAAGGTTCCTAGGCAATTAGCTACATGAAGAATTAACGGCTATTAAATCAACATCTAGAAAATTCAAAAAATCTCCACCGTCGTTAGCATTGATCCAGCTCGTCCAAAGCATCCAGAAAATCCCGATGTTGTCCAAGTCATACACAATTCAGCAACCATCCAGATCTATTTATTCCTAGCTACATCCAGATTTTTCTATCTGTCCACTAATTCAGAAAATCCCAACCATCCAAACTGTTCGTCCAAATCAGCCATTTGATCTTGGCCATTCAATACTTTAGATGCATCCAAACCATTTAAATTTTCAAGCAAAGCAAAGTATCTAGCTGTTGCCGCTTAAATCAGTAAGATCCAAGATCGTTCATAAGCTAATCAGCCGTCCATTTATTCTATTCACGTATCATGCATATCGTTTTTAGCCGTCCAAAATATTGGTTTAAAATCCACCAAAAATCCATAGCTCCAAGACGTGAAAATTCCTTGCGGAAAAATTCAAAATCGAACCAATTAATCCACTACCACTCAAAAATTCATACCACCCCTAATCATCCATCAAAATTCATACGCTCAAGAACCCTAGCAGCCAGTATAATTCGGTACAGCAGAAATTGCGCATGAGATCAGTAACCTATTCAAGCATGGGTAAACTGTGCAAGCTAGCAATTGAAAATTGGGATTCTTTATATATTTTTAAGAGTTTTAAAAGGATGCGTGCCGAGGACCACAAGGTATTAGAAGCAAAGGAAATTACAGTAGAAAATTTAAGAGAGAGGGAGCAAGGGTTTGAGACTTAATTTTTATTCATCGGGACTTCCAACTAATAAGTTTTTTTTTTCTTCTTTCCTTTTTAATTTTTATTATCTTGCTTAAGAGAAACTTAAATTTGAATTGTATTTTGGACTTAAACATGCTTGACTTAGCTCTTAATCTAGTGTTTAGGATGTATGATGTGTACAAGGTAGCATGTTGTGTGATTTTGATTTATTTATGATGGTGTTCCAGCCTCGAATTTTTCTTGATAAATGCTTAATTATTTCTCCAGTAAAATTTTAAAGCATTAAATTCTTTAACCAAGCCCTAAAAGTATATCATAGAAATATTTTGCGTTGTGTTCCATACTCTAATTTTACATCTCTAACGAGAAAACCCTTGATTGAAAGAGCTAAATACAATAGTCTAAAAAATGATGATGAAATGCGTAGAAGATTTTCCTATGACTTTACAAATGCACGAAAAATTATGTCTCACAAAAGACAAAGATAAATGAGTACTGATGAGGTGAATTTTTAACTATGGGACTACTACCAGTATATGATTTCTCATTTAAAAAAAAAAAAAAAAAAAAGCCGCCGGAAAGTTGCCCCCGCCCCTTTCGACGGCCCTGATTCGTCCGAGAAGCAGGAGCACCTCCTCCTCTCCTCTGCCATCTGCAACGGCAACGATTTGGGCCCCTTTGTCCGCAAGGCCTTCGCCGCCGGCCACCCGGAAACGCTCCTCCACCACCGCTCGCGCCAAGGAGTCAGAAATCGAAGACCACTACCAGGACTTCATCCTGGCCGTCGACGACTTTCGATCCCTACTCTCCGACGGCGACTGAGCACGATGATCTGGTGAAGCAGATGCCTTTTCTGAGCCACCCGCGAGTCTTGGCGTCGATGACGAATTCCGTCTTCGACGTAGCCATTTCCAGCACTTTTGTTGTTTGAAGCTTCACCGAAGCAGCAGCCAGACGAGAATAGTTCTTCAGAGATTCAATAGGTCCCATTTTGTGATCCCGACTGAACTGAATCAAGTCTTTCATGCTACTCACTACTTCAGATATCTGCAAACACCGAACATATCTTTTGGAAAATCCCAACTCATTCAGCGATTGCAAATCCAAATTCCTTGCCAGTTGACGTCCAGCTGTTACAAACATGTTGCAGTTTGCTTGTAAATCCTGCATCTGAGGAGAATGCCCTTGGGGATGGAAAGAATCATGCCTCTGCATCAGCTGCTGAAAAATTTCTTCTTGACGAAGATCCAATCTCGGCTTCTTGTGCATCCCGAGCAGATTACTCTGATCGGCCAAGATCCGGCCCATCTGAGAATTCAGCTGCGAAGTTGCCGTAGAGGCCACCCCCTGCTGGTGATACGGCATTTACCCAGTGCATTGGTCCTGGTGGGAGCCTTGCGGCGGGGTTTGCTGCACCACGGAGGAGCCGTCGACAACCGACGAGCCAGAAACACTGATGTTATTATTTGACGAAAATGATATCGGCGATGCCGGCAGCCGTAAGTACGACTCCGTGTTGATGCTAGCGCTCCTCTGGAGGTGCGGCCCGCCAGAGAGAGACGAATTGGCGTCGGTGACTAGAGAGCTCACGCCGACACTGGACCCGGAGTTCCCGGCGCTCTGGGTGGCCCGGTTCGCGTGGCCGGCGGAGAAGGAGAGGCTGATGTACAGGGCGGTGTTGCAGCTCGACGAGATGCATGAGGCGTTTGAGAAGCTGCTGCGGGACGCCGAGCAGCGTCTGTTGAAGGTCTATGACTCGGCCGCGGCAGCGGGCGGAGGATTTGCGGATAAAGCAACGACAGGCAGAGGAGCAGAGCCGGCTTAGCCTGAGGAATTGCGTCTACATGCTGCATACAGAGGGATGGACATGGAGGCGTTGAAGAGAAGCTGGGCTTTTCTCCGCATCAAGGCATTCAATTCGGAGACGAAGTGGAGTCCGAGGCGGACGATGGAGATCCGTTTTCCGGCGAGGACAAAAGAAGCGGCCCTCCGGCGAGAAGATGGTGGCCTTCGAGTCCAAGCTGAACTCGTTGCGAGTAAATCGAGAAAGGATCTGAGATTTTCCGACCGCCGAGTCGCCGATGAGGGCTATCTTGAAAACGTAGTCGATCTTCTGGTCGCTGTAGCACCCGCTGGCCATTTCAGCATAAAGAGAGCGGATGAGCAATTCATCTCCTTAGACGTCGATACCGATGAATCAGTTGAGAATGTGAAAGCGCTTCTTGAAGTGGAGACACGTGTATCACTTCAGCAGCAACAGTTGCTTTTTAATGGAAAGGAGATCAGGAATGCAGAACGTCTGAGTTCTCTTGGTGAGATGAGGAAGAAGAGCTTGGAAAGCTTTGATTTGGGTCCGGCGAAGTATTGGGTAACGGTGACGTTCTCAATCGATAGCTGGCAGCTCTGTTTCATGAGGAAGATCTGGGAGGCGCTGCGGACACGGGCGACGGCGGCAAGCTGCAACACCTGGCGATCTGGACGAGGACTAGCGGCTGCGGGCGGAACTGCAGATTACGGTGGCCGGCAACCTGGCTCAAGCGTACCGAAGGCAATCAGCTAGGGAGTAGGGTATTCCGCGGAAATGTGCTCTACGCAAAAATACTTAGTTCCGCATGGCTACAGTTTCGCGGCAAAGAAGTTCCGCGTGAAGATGGTTCCGCGGCAACGAAGTTCCGCGGGAAGGCAGTTCCGCGTGAAGACAGTTCCGCGGGAAGGCGGTTCCGCGTGAGCTTGCATCCACAGCCGCGGAACTTGCACCAAGACCCGGCAGAGTCCTATAAATAGGACTTATACCTCTCATTCAAACAACAACACATGAGGGGGCAGCGAGACGAAAATCGGGAACGAGAGCTCTCCCACGCTGAAAAGAGAACAGGCAACGAGCTCTCCCGCGCTGAACAGAGAACAGGCAACGAGCTCTCCCGCGCTGAAGAGAGAACGTGAGTTCTCCATTTTTTTAGTTAAAAAAAAAATAGATTTTCTTCCTTTTATATATATATAAATATATATATATATATATTATTTTCGAAAAACTACTTTTCCCAATGTGGATACTCCCTGACTGGCGGGTTGAATTGACACACGGGTTAAGTATATTTTCCCTCTTTTGAAAATAAAATAAAAATATATATGTGTATATTATATATATATATACATATATATTATTTTCAAAAACTACTTTTCCTAACGTGGATACTCCCCGACTGGCTGGTTGAATTGACACACGGGTTAAGTATATTTTCCCCTTTTGAAAATAAAATAAAAATATATATGTATATTATATATATATAAATATATAAATATATACATATATATTATTTTCAAAAACTACTTTTCCTAACGTGGATACTCCCCGACTGGCGGGTTGAATTGACACACGGGTTAAGTATATTTTCCCTCTTTTGAAAATAAAATAAAAATATATATGTGTATATTATATATATATATACATATATATTATTTCCAAAAACTACTTTTCCCAACTTGGATACTCCCCGACTGGCGGGTTGAATTGACACACGGGTTAAGTATATTTTCCCCTTTTGAAAATAAAATAAAAATATATATGTATATTATATATATATATAAATATATAAATATATACATATATATTATTTTCAAAAACTACTTTTCCTAACGTGGATACTCCCCGACTGGCGGGTTGAATTGACACACGGGTTAAGTATATTTTTCCTCTTTTGAAAATAAAATAAAAATATATATGTGTATATTATATATATATATACATATATATTATTTTCAAAAACTACTTTTCCTAACGTGGATATTCCCCGACTGGCGGATTGAATTGACACACGGGTTAAGTTAATTTTCCGCTTTTGAAAATAAAATAAAAATATATATGTATATTATATATATATATAAATATATACATATATATTATTTTCAAAAACTACTTTTCCTAACGTGGATACTCCCCGACTGGCGGGTTGAATTGACACACGGGTTAAGTATATTTTTTCTCTTTTGAAAATAAAATAAAAATATATATGTGTAGAGACCCGATCGTGTGCAGTCGGACTGCACCGTAATTACAGTGCAGTCCGCTGTAAAATGGACCCCACACATGTTAGATTGTAATGAAACTTTATACACTCATTTATCCATATATAAATCATACTTTAGACGGTTTAGATGTTGAAAAAACCACTTTAAACTTGATATTTACATTAAACTATTTTATTACGTTGATTTTGCACCATTTTAAGATGGGGACTATATACATGTTGGATTTGGATGAAAATTGATATGCTATTAAAGTGAACAATTCTAAATACAATGGGTGGGGTGGATTTTCCATTTATGATCAGGTGGGGCCCACAGTGCATGGACTGCACAGTGCAGTCACATGCACTGGAATAAATCCCATATGTGTATATTATATATATATATACATATATATTATTTCCAAAAATTACTTTTCCCAACGTGGATACTCCCCGACTGGCGGGTTGAATTGACACACGGGTTAAGTATATTTTCTCCTTTAAAAATAAAAATAAATATATGTATATTTTCTATAAAAATATATCAAAATACACATGTATATTCAAAGGCATCCAAAAACAAAGATTTTGATTTCTAAAATGACCCGCGGGCCTCCAAAAATGAATATTTTGTCCCGCGGGCCTTCAAAAAAAATATATATGTATTTGCCCCATGGGCCCCAAAAAAAAAAAAAAAATATATATATATATATATATTTAGACTTTCAAAATGATGGCTCAAAACCCTCCAAAAAGCCCAAGATGGCTCAAAACTCTACAAAAAGCCCAAGATGGCTCAAAACTCTACAAAAAGCCCAAGATGGCTCAAAACTTTTCAAAAAGCCCAAGATAGCTCAAAACCCTCCAAAAAGCCCAAGATTGCCCAAAAACTCTCCAAAAAGCCCAAGATGGCTCAAAACCCTCCAAAAAGCCCAAGATGACTCAAAACTCTACAAAAAGCCCAAGATGGCTCAAAACTCTACAAAAAGCCCAAGATGGCTCAAAACTCTACAAAAAGCCCATGATGGCCCAAAACTCTCCAAAAAGCCCATGATGGCCCAAAACTCTCCAAAAAGCCCAAGATGGCCCAAAAAGCCCAAGATAGCTCAAAACCCTTCAAAAAGCCCAAGATGGCTCAAAACTCTACAAAAAGCCCAAGATGGCTCAAAACTTTTCAAAAAAAAGCCTATGATGGCCCAAAAAGCCCAAGATAGCTCAAAACCCTCCAAAAAGCCTAAGATGGCCCAAAAACTCTCCAAAAAGCCCAAGATGGCCCAAACTCTTGTCAACAAGCCCAGTTGGGCCCAAACCTTTTTAATTGGTCAAAAATGACCCAAACATACTTTTAAAAACCGGTCGAATCCATTTCTTGGTAAAACCACCCAATTGTTCAATCCAGAGGCTGAATGCGGGAGACGCTGGTTTCTTGTATAAATACAGAAGCCGAAAGCGGGACACGCTGGTCTGCTGTGTAAATCCAGAAGCTAAGAGCGCACTTAGTTTGCTGTGTAGGGTCACTGGTGTAGCCGACGGGCCCCTCACTAGTTCCCAAAACAGAGTCATCGCTGGTCGACGGGCTAAGCGTAAACTCACATTTAAGACATGGCGCGTGGCGTCATGTACCTCACATTTAAGTCATGGCGCGCGGCGTCATGTACTTCATATTTAAGATATGGCGCGCGGCGTCATATACCTCACATTCGAGTCACGGCGCGGGGCGAAGTGTACTCATTTATCTTTATATTTTTGTTAGACACGATTTTTCGTGCACTTGTAAAGACGTAGAAGGATCTTCTACGCACTTCATTATTGTTAAGCATTTTTTTTATGGACCATTGTATTCAACTCTTTTAATCAAGGGTTTTCTCGTTAGAGATGTAAAATCAGAATGTGGAACACGATGCAAAATATTTCTGTGATGTATTTTTCTGACTCGGTTAAAGAATTGGATGCTTTAAAATTTTGCTGGGAAATTAATTAAGCATTTATTCTCAAAGACGCAGGGAAAACAATTTTACATTCAACTAAGAAAGAATGAATTTTGAATTAAATAAATATTTTTTCTCACGAGGCCGGAACAAGTACTTTTCCCCCTGCGCCATGACTCGAATGTGTGGTACATAACGCCACGCGCCATGACTTAACTGTGAGTTTACGCTTAGCCCGTCGACCATCGATCACTAGGTCTCGGAATAATGAGAGGCCTGTCGGCTACATTAGTGACCCTACACAGCAAGTTAAGTGGGCTCTCAGCTTTTGGGTTTCTACAGCAAACTAGCATCTCCTGCTTTCAGCTTATTAAGCCAATGTGTCCCGTATTCCGTCTCTAGATTGAAAAATTAGGTAGTTTTACCAAGAATTGGATTTAATCAAATTTAAAAATATATTTGAGTCAACTTCGACCAACTGAAGGGGTTTAGGATCAACGAGGCCTGTTGAAAAGAGTCTAGGCCTAACTAGCTTGACTTAACCAATTTGGGCCTAAGTGGGCTTATTGGAGGGTTTTGGTCCAGATGGGCTTATTGAAAAGTTTTGACCTCAACTGGATCTATTGAAGACTTTTGGACCGAAATGGATTGGTTGAGGAGTTTTTGGGCCTACCGAGGCCTATTTTGGGAGTTATGGGCTCAAATAAGTTTATGAGAAGCGAAATTGGGCCCAAGTGATACGGATAAAAATTACCCACCTTGACTTTCATATTTGACCTGTGTAGAATTTACATGCGTACAAATCGCAATGGATATATAAATTCTTAATCTTGAGTAAAGAAGATAATTTTCATAGTTTTCCTATACAAAACAACTTTTTCTTCCTTTTGAATTTGCATGTCTATAGGTCGTTATCATTTAACAAGTCTGGCGGATCACACGTATTCTTCAAGTGAGTGTAAAGTGTCAGTAGTAGGTCTGTTACAAAAACTCTCTTGTTATAGTAATAGTAGGATCTATTTAAATTCATCACGATTTGATTGCTCAAATCATGAAAACCAGGAACCAGGGGGGATTTGACGACTCCATTCCGGCAACACAGCAAGTTGACATAGTGTCCTTACTCGAACATCAAGGTTCCGGTTGAGTGAAAAACAAAAGTGATTTTTTTAATAAGAGAAAAAAATTACTCAACCCCGTGTATGAATTCAACCCACCACCTGGGGAATATCTACTTGGGACAAAGTGGTTTTTGAAAATGATTTTCTTGAAAAGATGAGGAAAATACTTAACCCCGTGTATCCTTTCAACCCACCACTTGGGGAGTATCTACTTGGGGAGAAGTATATGTATGTATATATTTTTTTTTTATAAAAAATGATATATATATATTTTAAAGTCCTTTAAGATATAATTTTTTAGAAAATAATATATATATTGGAGTCCTTTAATATATATATATGTATTTTGGAAAATAGTATATATATTTTTGGAGGCTTTTAATATATATATGTATTTTAGAAAATAATATATTTTTTTGGAAGCCTATAAGATATACGTATTTATTTTAGAGAATAATATATATTTTTGAAAGCCTTTAAGATATATATATATTTATTTTAAAGAATAATGCTCAAAGAAAGTTAAAAAAAATTTTGAGAACTCACGTTCTCTAGGAGTAAGAACTAGAGTGTTTGCCTCGAGGTTGTGAAGTTGTTACTAAATGGGAGACCTAAAGGTCCTATTTATAGGTTGGATGAGGTTGTTCCGCAGGTTAAGTTGCAGTTTTAGGTGCCAAGAAAATATTCCGCAGAAATAGTGAACTATTTTCGCGGAACTTCAGTTTCGTTGGCGTTTCTGTTACCTGACCCGCAAGCAATTTACGCTAGGAGTTGACTCCATCTAGAGTTTGGGAGATTGATTCCGTGTGTGACATGACTCGAGTGCCAAGGAATCCCTCCCACGAAACTCGATTTTGCGGGTACGTTACATAGCTTGAGTAGCAAGAGATCGTCCCGCATGGCTTGCTTGCGTTTCTTGTCCGTGGAACTCATCAGACGGGCTGCATGTTTTCATCATCGCGTATTTCTATTAGCTCTTTCCTTCGTGCTTCGAGTGTGATTTCTGCCACAAACATGTTACTGCTTTTATCTGGATGGTTGTTGCATATTTGCTTTTGTCTCGTCGCCATCAACAACTGGTCTCACTGCAATTCTTGTTGCCGTGTTGGAGACTCAAGCCTTACAGTCGTTTGCTTTTTTGAGAATCAAATCATCTTCTCTCCCAAGCCTTTTCTTATCTATTGGGTTTGCATGGATACTACCCTGCCATGGTAGCAGTTTCGGCCAGAGGTGGTTCGAGTGCTGGCATCTTCCGTCGAGCTTCAAAATTCATCTAGTGAGTCCACCTCCATCTGTCTATTTTTTTTAAAACGGCCTAGCCTACTGGAAAGCCCGATTTGAGTTCATGCTTTAGTTCCTACCGCACCCGCTCCATCAAGGATCGCTCAGTGTCTGTTGGCACCAGAGGGCCAAATCCCATTGTGTCCCCATCCATACCCCCATCATATAAATTGGTGTCGCTGTCTACTTGATCATCATCATCATCATCTGACATAGTAGCACCTGTTCCTTCACCTGGAGAGACACCTGTTAAACTTTGTAAAGATTGTTCAAGCTCCCAGCATGCCATCATAGCTTCCATTGCATGGACACAGACATGCTGCTGCAGTTATTCCTTGAATGAGTAGAGAAAAAGAACATAATGCGTCATGAACTGATCGAGTTCCTTCTCATCACCAACAAGCAATTGATTCCCATTGCTGAGAACCGAATACTTGGCGACAACATGCTGTGATTGTTGCAGCTGCGCTCGATCCTCGGCAGCTGATCCAGAGGCATCGTGATCCTCAAGCACGCCACATGTAACGCCCCAGGCCTAACAGTAAGGTATTGTCCGCTTTGGGCCTCGACCCGCACGGTTTTGCCCCTTTGGGTTCACGTGCATCCCGTCCTTCCCCAAAAGGCGCCTCACTAAGGTACCTGACGGCTTTCACTTATAACCTAGGCTCCCCCCTTATCCTAACTGATGTGGGATATCACATTCACCCCCCCTTGGGGCTCCAGCGTCCTCGCTGGACACCATTGGCAGGAGGTCGGGAGTCGGCTCTGATACCATTTGTAACGCCCCAGGCATAACAGTAAGGTATTGTCTGCTTTGGGCCTCGACCCGCACGGTTTTGCCCCTTTGGGTTCACGTGCATCCCGTCCTTCCCCAAAAGGCGCCTCTACAAGGTACCTGGCGGCTTTCACTTATAACCCAGGCTCCCCCTCATCCTAACTGATGTGAGATATCACACCACATGGGCTGCCAGCAGTTGCTCATACAATGGGTGCACCAATATCTTCGCCTTGTACTTGGCATTTTGCCAAGGCGAAGCCATCCCCTCTAGTCACCGCGATAGCGTCCCCACTCTCGGTTAGGTCGCTATTGTTCACCGCCTGGCTCTGTCCTGTTCCTCCGCCGCCACCGCTGTTGTTCAAGTTGGAAGATCCATGAGACATCGCCGCGGCGATCATCGAGTCACTCGAAATCGAAACATCTTCGGCGGGCCCGCCAATAAAAACATCGCTGGCGTTCCGCTGTAGCCTCGGGCACGGGAGCTAGTGGCCTCTGCCACCCCAGCCGTTGTTGCCCCTGCCTTCGGCGGAATCTAAAATTGTTTGGAGGTGAAGGAAACTTCTGTCGGCGCGAAGTTCTGCTGGTGGAGAATTGTGCTGTTCGGCCATGTGCCCCCGCCCCTGCCGGGGTAATGTTGCTGCGGAAATTTTGCAGCTATCAATTTGATCAGCAAGCGGTGGAGATCTTCCCCTTCCTTCCCCACGGCCACAGCTGCTGCAGCAGCGGCGGCTGCGACAGCCGCGTCCAATGTGGGCTGCGAAAACTGGTATGGGATGATGCCACGGAGCACGGAAGGAGAATTCTTCGCCAAATGGTCTGGTGGTATATGAAATGTGGAATCGCTATTTCGTTCATAAGGTGGTTACAGTGGTATGCCATTTCCGTCAGACCAACAGTCTCGCAGCTATGATGATGATAGCAACGTTGATAATGGTGGTTTCATCATCCTTTCTCCTTCCAAGGCTGAGAAGGGACAATAGCCAAGGACGACATATCCTTGCCTGCAGGCCAATCTCCCTACAACAAAGCCGATGTATATGTCAAGGACGGAACAAATTTAACAGCTTATGCGGTTAAGAATGCTCGAGAAGAGAAGTTCAAATTTGAATTAATAGCCTCCCCTTCGGCCAAGTCCTCACCAGAAAGGGATGCTGGGGCTCCAGGTTTCCAGACAGATTTGAAGCCTTCTACCCCGGGAGCCAATAATGGAGGTTGAGCTCCAGAAGTAGATACCAAAGGAGAGGAATCTCAATCTGCAGCTCGACGGAGATAATACGCCGGAGAGAGACGCCATCAGCAGCATAAGTAGCAAGCAGCACGCCTTGAAGCAGCAGCAGCAATCCAAAACCACAAAAATTGAACCAAAGGCCGAGAAAGCTGCACAATCTACTTCCTTGTCGTTGGTGCGAATTATCAGCCATTTGCAATGTAATTTCGTGATCTTGTAGTGGGCCTATGGTTCATATTGTGTCCCACTAGATGGATAATATTGTTAATTTAATATCTTGTGATTTAATATTTGCCTAGTCTGTAGGATCCCACATTGACAATGATTTTATATATTAGGTGATAGAACAAAGATGTAGAAGTCTAATATGCGATAATCAAGATATTAAATTAGAAAATCTAAAACCATGAGAATAGGCCTGACGACCTTGAGAAATTCGCTAACGGCCACAGAATTTAATGAATCTAAATTTACTTTATCTCATGAGGATATGTAGTTAAGAATAAATTATGATTATGCCTTGTAGATTTTGAGATAAGGTGTACTGATAAACTAGGGTCTATTTTTTTAACAAACAATATCTAGATTAAATAATCATATCATTACCTGTTATAAAAGACGCAAGTGAAACCATCGGGACTTCCAACTAATAAACTTTCTTTCTTCTTTCCTTTTTAATTTTTATTATCTTATTTAAGGTAAATTTAAAATCGAATTTTATTTTGGACTTAACCAAGCTTGGCTTAGCTCTTAATCTAGGGTTTATGATGTATGATGTGTACAAGGTAGCATGTTATGTGATTTGATTTTTTTATGATGAATAATATTGTTAATTTAATATCTTATATTTTAATGCTTGCCTAGTGTTTGGGATCTCACATTGACCATGATTTTATATATATTAGGTGATAGAACCAAGATGTGGAAGTCTAATATGCGATAATCAAGATATTAAATCAGAAAATTTAAAACTATGAGAATAGGCATGACGACCTAGATAAATCCGCAAACGGCCACTGAATTTAATGAATCCTAATTTACTTAATCTCATGAGAATATGTAGTTAAGAATAAATTATGATTATGCATTGTATATTTTGAGATAAGGCGTAAGGATAAACTAGAGTTTATTTTCTTTTAACAAATAATATCTAGATTAAATAATCATATCATTACCCGTCAGAAAAGATGCATGTGAAACCATCGAGACTTCCAACTAATAAATTTTCTTTCTTCTTTTCTTTTTAATTTTTATTATCTTGTTTAAGATAAATTTAAATTTGAATTTTATTTTGGATTTAAATATGCTTGACTTAGCTCTTAATCTAGGGTTTAGGATGTATGATGTATACAAGGTCGCATGTTGTATGATTTTGATTTATTTATGATGGATAATATTGTTAATTTAATATCTTGTGATTTAATGCTTGCCTAGTGTTTGGGATCGCATATTGATAATGATTATATATATATTAGGTGATAGAACCGAGATGTGGAAGTCTAATATATGATAATCAAGATACTAAATTAGAAAATCTAAACCATGAGAATAGGCATGATGACCTTGAGAAATTCACGAACGGCCACAGAATTTAATGAATCCTAATTTACTTAATCTCATGAGAATATGTAGTTAAGAATAAATTATGATTATGCCATGTAAATTTTGAGATAAGGCGTAATGATAAACTAGGGTTTATTTTCTTTTAACAAATAATATCTAGATTAAATAATCATATCATTATCCGTTATAAAAGACGCATGTCAAAACCTAGATCCTAGGTACTTTCATCCCTATTTTCCAATATTCAATTCTAAATTCTATTTTCTGATTTTCTATTTTTTATGCACTTTACTCTCTAGATATTCAATAAGAAAGTGTTTAAAACAAAGTTTTAAGTCCTAAATTTTCTATAGATCAATATTTTATATACTACAATCTACGACCTATGCACTGCCAATGAGATTACGAGTACTCTTTACAATATAATGTGGCTAATTTTTCTGTAGAATAATTAGACTTAATTGGTAAGAAATGTGTGACCTTCGTTAGTCTATCCACAATTACTCAAATAGAATTATATTCTACAACAGTCCTAAATAATTCCTCGATAAAATTCATAGTGATTTCATCCCACTTCCATTCTAGTATTTCAATTTTTTGAAATAATCTTGTTGGTTTTTTATGTTTGACTTTGACCTACTAGCATGTTAGGCATTGAGCTATAAACTTTGCTATCATTTTTTCATACCCACCCACCAAATTTTTTTTTTAAGATCTTCATACATTTTTGTACTTTCTAGATGTATTGCGTAAGGTGAATAATGAGCTTCTTTCATAATTTGTCTTACACATTTGATAGTATCCTCATCATCAATTGTAAATTCTTTTACAGTCCTTTCTATCATTTTTTGTTTTATCTTTTAAAATTTTCCATTTACCCTCTGTGTTTATTTGATCTGTTCAAATAAAGAAAGTTTCACCTACATTTAATATAATTGATACACAACCTCTTTGAGACAAACTTTTAATGATAATCTGCTTACGTCATTATCTAGCTCTTCTTGATTAGTAATAAAGGTGGTTAAATTGCTATTTGGCTTCTTGATTAAAGCATCAACTATAATATTTGTTTTCTCTAGGTGATATTAGATATTGAAATCATAATATTTCAGTAATTTCAATCATTTACTTTGCCTCATATTCAACTTTTTTGGGTAAAAATATATTTTAAAACTCTTATGATCTATATAAATATTACATTGTTACCCATAAAGATAATGTCTTCAAATTTTCAAAGAAAACACTACTGGGGCTAATTTCAAATCATGAGTGGGATAATTCATTTCATATGGTTTTAACTATCGAGAAGCATATCCAATATCCTTCCCATTCTGCATTAATACACATCCAAGGCCTTTTTGAAAAGCATAACTATAAATAAAAAATCCCCCACTACTTGTAGGGGTAGCCAAATCGGTGTCTTCACCAACTTCTGCTTAAGTTCTTGAAAATTAGCTTCACAACATCGGTTTATTGAAATTTCTCCCAATTCCTGATTAACTTTGTGATAGAAGTGCATATCCGGGAGAACCCTCCTATAAATCTACAATAATACCTTGTAGGACTGAGAAAATTATGTACTTTTGTAACATTAGTGGGTCTTGGCCAATTTACCACTATTTCTACCTTTGCAGGATTCACCATGATACCCTCTACTATGACAATATATCCCAAAAATGATATATTATAATTCAAAACTCACACTTCTTCAATTTTGAATATAATTTGTTCTCCCTCAGAGTTTACAACACTATTTTAAGGTGTTTAGCATGATCATATTTTATTTTCGAATAAGTGAGGATATCATTTATAAATATGACCATAACCAAAGTAAGGTTTCAACACTCTTTGCATTAAATTCATAAATGTAGTTGGGGCCTTCGTTAACCCAAATGACATAATAAAAAAATTATCATGACTATAATGAGTTCGAAATATAGTTTTCTATATATCTTCCTCCTTAATCCTCAATTAGTGATGTCCTAATCACAACTCAACTTTAGAAAACATAGTTGCCCCTTATAATTGATCAAGCAGATCATCTATTCGAGGTTTTATAATCACATTGTTGGGTTCTCTATAATCAATGCATAATCTCAAGCTATCATCTTTCTTTGTTACAAATAACACCGGTGCTCCGCAATGTGACACACTTCGCCATACAAAACCTTTATCTCTAATATTGAAGAAGAGAGAAACCAAAAATAACATAGACAAAAATCTATTATTATCCTTGAATTAAAAGAGGAAAAGGAGAACCTGACGCGGAGAGAGAGAGAGAGAGAGAGAGAGAGAGAGAGAGAGAGAAGCCTAATGACATCTAGGGCTAAGGAGGAGGAGGTGATATTTGGAGGCAGAAAGAGACATGGTCAGTGGGACAGAGAGCATGGAGCATGAGCAAGAAAGGCACTTGCCCCGAAAGTCAGCACATATATAACATACTGTAACACCCCACCTCAAGGTACCATAGATAGCGTCTACTAGGTCAAAGCTAAAGATACTGTAAAAAATAAAATTTTCCAAGATAAAATAGATACTAAGTTGCAAAATCATATAAATTTAATGAAAAGATCTCAAGTCTACTCCTCATAGTGTCATTGTACATATTTAGTATCCATCATTAATACAAATAAGTACTATAAAGTAATTTCAATAAAATCTAAATTTCTTTGTCCTTTTCTTTGCTAGTTTCACCTTCTTCCTATTCTGATAGAGGTTTTAATTTAGCATTATTTCCCTATACTTCCACCAAAAACAAAACTATGTAAGCAGGAAGTTTAGTAAGTAAATATATATTTTCTAAATTCATTCTCGTAATCATTTTGTTTTTTTTTTAAAATAAAAAACAACATCTATATTATTTTTATGCACAACATACTCTACTAAAAATTAAAATAAATTTATGCTTGTGCATGAATATGTTCAAAGTAAATCACACATTCACGTTGTAAGTATTATCATTTGCTTGTGCTCATGTGCAGCCATGCCACATATTTGTGAGCTAATTCATCTTTTTTTTGTAGTTATGAGCTCGCTACCTATGTACTATCATACTGCTTTATTGCTTGGCAATTAGCCCAATATGCAAGTATATATCATTCTCATGCATTATTGTCTAAAGAGAGGAATTTAAAATAATTCTCGAATCCAAGTTTTCAAAACCCTCGTTTATATAATGCAACATCCAATTTAGTCTATCAAACCTACTTTTCCACAAATTCAAAACAAAACTTTCAATCATCAAACCCATCATTCCTCCAAAAAACACATTTATTTTGTCATAATTCACATTATAGTTCAAATGTCCCTCTATACCTAACTAACTCCATCTCTAGACTCCCATGTATAGATTTTACAAAACCACCAATTTAATGACTTCCCTTTTGCTCAAGTAAGTAATGGCTAACGAAAGTTTACACACTAAAGAAGCACGACTCTCTCTTCCAAATGCCCATGTTGCAGGTCTTGTCATTGTTGCTTATAAATGAAAATTATGCCAATGGTATATAATAGGGAAAAAACAAGCAAAGGTTGATTCATTATGTAAATCAGGCTCTGAAAGAGATGAATAAACTCACACCAAATTAAATGTGAATGAAGCTAACTGCTAATGACATAAATAGTAGTCTCTTTAATGACCAAATATAGTGAGTGACCTATTTGACACAAAAGATATCAAATTTTCTCAATTAAATATGGAGAGAGAGAGATGATAAGGACAAAAAAGCAACCCAGAAATGCCAAATTAACAAACCAATAAAAAAAATTCTCCCACAACATCCATTGATCATAAAAGGCTGAAGATTTACAATGGTGTAGGCAATCTTAACGCTATTGAATGAATATATTGTCCATTTTGGAATCTTGAAAAGAATGCTATTTTGTTGGGAATCATGACATTTTATGAACACCCAAAAACATGACTTATGCGGTGACTACCGTCTAGTTAGAATCCAAATGATAAATTATCTCATGTTCCGTTTTAGAGGAACTAGTTTTGGTTTGAGAAACGTCTTGGTTTTTGTAAATTATGTTACTTTCAATGAATCTAACTTCCCATTATGTCCAGTAATACTCATTCAATTATGATTTACCTTTATTGTACATTTTGGTGGGAAATGGCTCACTAAAGTATCCAATTGAGGTGATTTCCCACCAAAGCATCCAATCAAGATGAATTTTATATCCCAACTTTAATAATTACTATTAAAAATAATATGCTTGAATTTATCAAAATTAGCATAATTTGCAAAAATGCAGAGGTTCCACACTAGGAACCCATTCCTTTGAAGTGGAATCAAAATGATCTCAAGTAATTCATGCATTTCAATAGGGGCAAGAGCATGACTAATCATCATGATAGAACATCCGATCATGCCTTACTTCTAGGAGAGAAAAAATCAAAAGCAAAAAAGATACCATGACTAGCTACAAGCGCTAACAGAAAAGACACCAGTGCTAATAATCTATCCGCCAAAAGGTTAAAGAAATGAAACTCACAAAAGCTCTAGTAATTTTCACCAAGATATTTGAAGCATGGAACTAATCTTTAATGGAAAAGACTTTGATTCTTTCATTCCAACTCAAGCACATGAATGACAAGCAATGCAGTCAATCTAAAAGCCAACTAAAATATGACAAAAATGGAATTCAAGAAAATATGAAAAAGCTCACTTCTACTATTTTGAAATAGAATAGAATCCAACTCCCAAAACAAATTGACCAACGCAACAAGACCAAAGAATTGAGACACAGAAACAACAGAAAGACAAAAATTTATTCTTTTTCTTGAATTAAAAGAGGATAAGGAGAACCTGACAGAGAGACAGAGATAAACCAACTTTAATTTGCCAGAAATGGAATTCAAGAAAACATGAAAGGCCCACTTCTAGTGTTTCGAAATAAAATAGAATCCAAGTCTCAATACAAATTGACCAATACAACAAGACGAAAGAAGAAAAATTAGAAACAACAAAGACAAAAATCTATTCTTTTTTTTTTAGAATTAAAAGAGGATAAGGAGAACCTAACGGATAAAGAACTTAGGAATGACGAAGCTCAGCAACTTTTAGGAGGAGGAGGTGACAGTTGGAGGCTGGAAGAGACATGGTTAATGGGACCGAAAGTGTGGAGCATGAGCAGGAAAAGCACTTGCCTTGAAATTAAGCACATATACAACAAACTGTAACACCCCACCCTCGAGGTACCACAGATAAAGTTTACTTGGTCGAAGTTGAGGATGCTGTGATAAATAAAATCTCCTAAGATACCAAGATACGAAACTATACAAGTTTAACTAGAACTTCTCAAGTTTACTCTTCATAGAGTCATTGTACATATTTATTATCCATCATTAATACAAATAAGCATTATGAAGTAATTTTGATAAAGTCTAAACTTCTTCGTCCTTTGCTCTTCTAATTTCACCTTTTCCCCCTACCAATAAGGCTCTAGTTTAGTATTGTATTTATGTGCACTGAAAATAAAATTATGTGAGCTAAAAGCTCAGTTAGTAAATATATATTTAAATTCATTTTTACAATCATTTTCATTTGTAAAACAACAAAAAATAACATCTCTATTATCTTTTATGCACAACGTACTCTAGTAAAAATTAAAACATCTTTATGCTTGTTTATATGCTCAAAGTAAATCATGCATTCTCATTATTGGTACTGTCATCTGCTTGTGCTCGCATGCAGTCTTACTACACATTTGTGGGCGAATTTATTTTCTTTCATAGTGCTAAAGTCGTTACTTAGGTACTATCACATTGCTTTATTGCTTGGCAGTAAGCCCAATATGCAAGTATGTATCATGCTTAGGCATGACGATCAATGCATCACTTAGATTCACTGCTTAATATAATTAAGAATACTTTGAAATAATCATGCTCATACTTGAAAGAAAGTTTCAAATTTAACAAATAACCACACTTCGTAGCAAATTTATAATATCCAACACAATATTTTCAAAGTCATGTTTTAGTAAAAATTTACTTACCTCTAAGTATACTTTAAAACTCCTCTTTTTTCAATTTTTTGTAGTAACCTCAGCCTTTCTCCCTAATTTTCACCACAACATGTATACTATTTCAACTTCATTTCATAAATATTATTATATAAAATTTTATTTATGACCTCTTAAAAATTTCTTGTAATTTTATTTGATCGAAATTGTTTTTTATTTATTCTTATATTATTCTAAAATTTTATTTATGACCTCTTAAAAATTTCTCGTAATTTTATTTGGTCAAAATTCTATTTTTTTTATCTATTCTTGTATCATTCCATTTAAACAATTTTATTTCTTATTATTCGTAAGAAGAATATAAGTTTGAACTCATATACTTCTTTAAATATTTATTTTCATTTTTCATAATTTGTTCCATTATTTATTTATTTTTATAGCATCACACTTTTAAATAATTTTATTTCTTATATTTTTTGTGAAAAATCATTAGTTTAAACTCATTCATACTTTTAAATACTGATTTTAATTTTCTGTGTATTTTTATATTTTTTATCCTTTTTCATAATTTTTTTTATGTTTTTGAATTTTTTCACTTTTTTTTGTTGATGGGCCCTCTTGATGGGCCCAGCTGGCTAGCCAGACTAGTAGGTCAGGCCAGTGGGCTGGGGTTGTTTCTGTAACTTGAGCTTAATTTTTGTGAGCTTGGACTATAGGCTTTTATTAATAAGTTTGATTTTTGCGCTTCCTTGAGCCCCTTTTTTTTAAAAAATTTCATGGGTTCACATTTTTTGGATAAAATAGCTTTAAACTTTCAATAGAGATGTCTATTTAACCTAAAATTTTAGATGTAAGCTTTTAAAATTATGTTTGCGAATCTAGATGGTCCATTTCACTAAATAATATCTCTATCATCAAATTTTATATAAGGATTTAATAAAGAGTTAAAATTAAATATCCTTTCAAATAACTATTCAAACTAATTTTAATTGAATCATTCATTATACATTGTAACATCTCTCAAAGAATTTTTTAATGGGTCAGATCATATTTTTACATCTGTATTTTTCTGTAATTTTTTTTATTTTTTACTCTTAAAATACATAATCACAACTCTAAATTATTTGTAAAAATCACTATGTCTGAAAATTCATACTCTTAAAATACATAATCACCACTCTAAATTATTTGTAAAAATCACTGTGTCTGAAAATCCATAACTCAAATCAAGTTGAAATTAAAAATGCAGTATGTATGATTTAAGCTCATCATGCTTGTTTTAAATCACACGTTATTATTTTCTATTTAACTGTGATCATCCTGATCAGATTTTTATATTTGATGATATAGAATACAATTAAATCACGTGGATTTTAAAATATTCTGTAAAACTTTTTTATTGGTATATTAAATCACGAGAAAAATGTGGTCGATTTAGTGGTGGCTGGAAAAAGAAAATAAAAAAATTAAGATTTTCTATTAAAAAGGCATGCAAGAGGTTGAGCTTCAACACGTATTATATCAGGTTTGTCACATAAAAAATAAATATGATAAAAATAACTTTACTTTTTAATCGGGTCCCGGACAAGACAAATTTAATATTATGGGGTTTGGCATCGAGTTTGAATCAGACTTGAATGTATAAGGTAAAAATAGGTACAGGGTCCGTGTTGAGTAAAACCGGCCTGATGTGCACTCCAAGTGAGAAATGCTTCAATGAAGTTAGGTTTCGTAGAAGTAATTTCATGAAACTTCGTCAATTTTGAAATGTTGACAGTTGATGCAAAATTCCATCAAAAATGTACACGATTGGGGTATTCCATTAAAAAAAAGTTCCCCGGTACTCTTGCATCTCTTTTTTATAGTCTCTGATAAAGAAGAAATTAGGCTTACATTCCGTAAGAAGAAGTAAAATACATGCCACAAACACAAGGTGTCTTTGGAAAATGATAAAACTTCATGATGAAAAGTTTTTGTTTAAAAATTCTTGAAATAAGAAAAAATGATATAAGATAATTGGGGTAATAATTAAGAATAAAAAGAATTAGTTAAAATATACGAATTAGTCATATGAGTAGTTGTATGCAAATGATTAAAAAATAAGATAATATGTAAGAAAATATGAAGATTTTAAAATTTTATATATATCCAAACATGCCCACAAAGAACTACATTCACTATTGTTATTAGTATTTTTTGATGAAACTATTGGTATTATTATTTAGTGTACGGGTCATAATCATGAATTTTCCATTGTAGTGGGCAGAAGCCAACCAAAAACGTGGGTTTTTTTTTTTTGACAAGAAATTCGTGGTCGATTTACGCTTTTTTCCCTTTTTTGACGAGAAACACGCGGTCGATTTAGTAGTGGCTGGAAAAAGAAAATAAAAAATAACATTTTCTATCAAACAGGCATGCAAGAGGTTGAGCATCAACACGTGTTATACCAGGTTTGTCACATAAAAAATAGAAATAATTTTACTTTTTAACCCGTTCTGGACCAGTCTTAACCAGAACGAATTTATTGTCATAGGGTTTGGTATCGGGTTCAACCATGACCTAAATGCATAGGGTAAAAATTGTTATTAGGTTCATACTGGGTTAAACCCGCCCAATGTGCATCGCTAGTGAGAAATGCTTTAATGAAATTAGTTTTCATAAAAGTAATTTCATGAAATTTCTTCATTTTTGAGATGTTGATAATTAATGCAAAATCTAATCCATTTATCATATTTAATGTTATTTATTTAGCTAAGAGGTCAAGTTTAATCTAAATTTAATATATGCATATGCCACATTTGCTGGAAAATAGGTACATTTATGCATAATTTATGAAAAATGCTTAGATCAATTCACATATATATTAGAATATAGTAATAATTTATAAAATCTTTTATCTCTATAGTAGTGATATTTTAAATGAATTAGATATTAAAAATACTACTTAAAATTTGATACTTAGTATAAAATTATATTTTTCTGTTGATTTTATATATTTGTAAATGGCTCTGATGGAGTAATACTAAACAAATGAAAGGATCTTCATGATAATATAAATGATGCTAAATATAATAAATAGAGTATATTTTTCATTAATTCCATAGAAGAGTGATTTCACAAAGTATCCCCATGTCTAAATTCATATTTTTCATTAAGATATTTTAAATGGGTTAGGTTTAGGATTAAGCTCCAACCCGTCCAACCCAATCCGTTAACACTCCTATTCTGAGCAGGATATGGGACAAGTATCTCGAACATTAAGTATATAATTGGGTATTCCATAGAAAAAATGTACACAATTGGGTATTCACTCAAAAAAAGTACACAATTGGGTAGTTAGTTCCTAGATACTCTTGCATCTTTTTTTAATAGCCTCTAGAAAGAATAAATTAGGTTTACCTTCTTTAACAAGTAAAATACATGTCTCACACACAATGTGCCTTTGGAAAATGATAAAAACTTTAAAAATTCTTGGAATGAGAGAAAATGTTCTAAAATAATTGGGGTAATAATTAAGAATAAAAATAATTAGCTAAAATGTACAAATTAGTTGTATGGGTTGTTGTATGCAAAAGATTGAAAAATAGGATAATTGTATAAGAAGATATAAATATTTAAAAATTTTATATATATCCAAACATGCCCGTATCTTATAAAAGGAATGCCAATAAAGAGCTAAAGTGAAGAAAATAAAATTTAGAATAAATAGAATAGTTATATTAAAGAATATGAAAAAGGATTGAAATATCGATGTAAAAATAAAAAAAATTAAATATTAGTGACTCAAGTGTACTCTTGGTCATATGGATAGCGTAGGTGAAAAAGTAAGAAAGATAATATTTTGTAGGGTTTTTCGAAAATATACTCATTATGTTTGACCTTAATCCCAAATATACCAACAACATTTTTAAAATCCCAAATATACTCATAAAGTTTGCATTTAATCCTAAAAATGCTCATTTCTTAAAAAATCGGTAGTTAAAATTTTATAAATATCCAAAAATACCATTGTTGTAAAATAATAAATGATGAAATGAAATAGAAATGAAATGAAATTAGGACTCTTTAAATTTAAAACTCATAGCAATTAGGGCATTAGTGAATTATCACATCTAATTTTCCAATTTCGCCCTAAATTTAAAGGACATATTAGCAATTTAAATACAAACATAGTAAGTATATTTGAGATTTTGAAAATGTTATGGGTATATCTGGGATTAGTAGGTATATTTGGAAAGAAAACTTATTTTTTTTAAAATTATGATAGAGATATGACATGCTAGATGCAAAGTAAAAATAAGATAGTAATTGTGAAAAATGATTAGAATATAAAAATAAAAATAGTAAAAATAGTGCAATTAATTAATATTTTAAATAATTTTTTTGAAAAAACATGGGAGAAGTGGAAAACCATTTTAAACCTAACCATATTATATTTTTTCTTGATTTATATTTTTTATGCTAAGTTTATAGCTTGACTATATATTATTATGTTTATTTACGTGATTTGTTATTATTATATATTCACATCAAATTATAAACTTATCAATCTTCAGTAAAATGTAAATTCATCAATATAAATTTTAATATAAAACTCAACTCAAACTCTATTTTTAAAAATATAGTAAGGGTTTAAGTTTTACCAATAGGTTAAAGGTTAAGGTTTGGGTTAGTGTTAGAGTGAATATTTTATAAATAGGATTAAGATTACGGTTGAGGTGAACCCAAATTTCATAAGCCTGAGTTGCACCCCTAATAAATTTTGCACATTTTTTAAAACTATAGAAGTTTGTCTTCTTTACATTTTAAACTATGCCTTTAATGCAAGTTATCAAACGGATGGAAAATTTGTCAGTAACTATTATACAAATTTTTAAATAATAACATTGCCTTTAAAAGGAGTTGACTCGCTCAACTTAGCCCAATAAAAATCGCATTATCTGTAAGTCTAAGTCAACTTGTAATCATGTTTATGAGTAAGTTATGTTCATGAGTTGACTTGACTATGTCATATAAAACTGTCTTGTATGCATATATAAGTCAACTTAACTAAGACATTACAGTATTTTAAGCTTCATTTACAAGTAACAACCGTTAATTGAATATTTTGATTGCTGGGTTCAAAATGTGAAGAGGGCAAATTGAAAAAGTTTAAAAAGCAAATATGCATAGTTAAAAGACTAAAATGTAAAAAATCCCGCATTTGACATAAGTTTGGGTGGTGAAGCATGTCTATACTTTATTCTACTTAGGGTGCATTATTATCAAGAAATGAGGCTTATATTAATGATAGATGTAAATGAAATGGAAACGGTAGAAATAAAAAATTCAAAAAAATTAATTGCACGACCACTCTATTTTTCCTATGATCCTATCTAATCACACAATCCCCCATCATATGACTCCATATTAATGAAAGAAGCTAGATCTTATGCTGTTCCACTTATGCCAGCCCCTAAATCTTTTTCTTAAATAAAACTTTTAATTTAGGTATATTTAATTTATAAATTAAATGTTAACATTTTAAAGAATGTATATATATTTTTATTTTTAAACATGAAGGTATTTTAGTCATTTTAACCTTTAAAAATAACTAAAATATTTCTGTGTTTAAAAATCCAAAATACATAAACATTTCCAAAAAATAGTAAAACTAATTAACATATAAATTAAATATACCTAGATTAAATCTTTTATAAAAAACAACAAAAATAAATTATGAGTTTTGTAGTCGGCTGCAATTCAATGCAATGATTGCTGGTGGCGTGGGATCACTCAGTATCATCAAAACAATTTGATACATTCGTTAACGCGTTAGAATATTTATCACTAGTAATTGTTTCTAAGCGTGTAAGTTTAGAAGCTCCACTTCTTAGGAACCTCATTTTTATGTAATTTCATCTATTTTCCACTCCCTGACGATTAAGGAAAATTAACCTTATCTATTATATTTAATATTATTTATATTATCACAAAAATCCTATCTTTTGTCTAATATCTTAATGCATGAGTTTCATTTGTAAAGGTATGAAATCATCATAATAAAATGGTTTAATACTAAATATTAATTTTAAAGTTGTATTTTCCATGTACAAACAATCTAAAATATCATTACTGTACAGATAAATGATTATATAATAATTACATTCTCATATATACATGAGTCGGCTTAATAATATACACATGAATGTGCGTGTGTCTATATATATATATATATATATATAAGCGGATGATTTGGTCTCCTAACTAAATAAATGATATTAAATAAAATGCATAAAGTGGATTCTTCATCCGTCATTGCAATATTAACAATGAATGTAATTACATGAAAAGAATTCTACGTAAGAAGGATTTAAGTTAAGATGTTCTTTAAACACAATAGCTACGGTCAAAAAAAATTATAAAATGACAAAAGACAAGGGAGATAAATACAAGTAGCCAAAACATTAAACAAATGACGCAGTGAGCTGGCTTGCTTAAAGGGTAAAGCATTGAGGCTTTACACTTATCTTTTTATTTTTAAATAATTGTTCATATTCAACGAATCTTAGTTTTTTATGATATTAACAATAATTTCCATTGGAAAAAATATTATCTTTTGAAAGAGAATATATAATTGTTAAAACTTTAAAAAAAATATAGGGTTTTGCTTGGATGAAACTCCTTTCTTCTTCTATTTTAATATATTGAGGATTAATAGAAAATTCACTTCATCTATCGTATTTAGTATCATTATAAAAGAATTTATTTATCTAATATCATTATGGATAAGCTTCATCTATAAATGCATTAAATTAATGTTGTGAAGGTTTAATGCTAAATATCATTTTTTTATGAAATAAACATCACTTTTAAAGTTATATTTTTAACATCTAAATCATGTAAAATATTTTTACTATATGAATAAATGATTCTATAAAGTATTATTACATTCTATCATTTAGTGCTAAATATTAATTTTAAAATTGTATATAAATGTTTGTAATACATGTCATTTTTAAACTTATAATTAATATACTTGGATAAATATAATAAACATTTAGATTTAAAAATATATTTTAAAATTTAAATTAAAAATGATGTAATCATTGGAATTTAAGTCATTAACCTAATACGAGTGATATTTCTTTCGGCCGGTTTAGTTTGCACTTTTTTTTTTTTAATCATGATCGACTGGTTGCGCAGGATTATTAGCTCATCCGCGGACTATGCAGCATTTTGTCGATTGCAAAACGAGAAATGCCGGTCCTTTGCACGTGGAATGGCTTTTCTTCTATCAGTAATACACGATAAGCAAGGAAAGGTGAAAAATAGGCAAATTAGGTAACGTAAAAAAGGGTCGCCAAATAATTTTAACTTTTTAAATCCTAATTTTTTAAAAAAAATTAAACTATTAATTATCGTTATCAATAGGTATTCACTTATAGTGTGTAATTGGCAATGGGTATAAAATGTCTAAATTAAAACTTTTCGGTTTAACACTTTTTACTCTCCACAAATACCATATATTTTTTTTTATCATTTTTCACATTTTTCTATACAACTACCTTATTTTTAATCATTTTTATACATTTAACTATACAACTACTAACCTATCTATTTTAATTTTATCTTCTTTACTCTTTATCATTACCCCTATCATATCATATCATTTGACAACTTTTATTTTTCAAAATTTTTAAACAAAAGTTTTATTTTCCCAAACACACCCGTAATGTCAAAAATTATTTTAATTAGAAGATCATTTGCTTAACGTAGCTCCATTAGTCACGGTGTCCGGCATTGGCAAGTAGTGTATCACATAAGCGGAAGTATCATCTGCACGGGTGGGAGTTGTGGTCTCTCAAGTAGGGACACTTTGTTTCTTTTTCCTTTAAGAAAGGAGGCTTTTTTTTTTTTTTTTTTTTTTTTTTTTTTAATATACGTACTATCTACGGTTTATTTGTGACCTTAATCCTAAATATATTTACTCCGTTTCTAAAAACTCAAATATACTTACGACGTTTTCATTTAATTCCAAAAACGCCAATTCCGTGCGTTTAACACTTTAGTGAATATGTAAAATTATTAATATACTTTTAAAATTTAGTACCAAAATTAGAAAAATTGAATTGGATAACTCACTAAGGTCCTAATTACACATGAGTTCTAAATTTAGAGAGCACTAATTTCATTTCCTTTTTATTGAAGTTCATTATTTATTATTTTATAATAGGAGTATTTAGGTATGTATAAATATTTAACTGAAGGTTTTTGACAAAATGTATATTTTTTGATTAAATACAGACGTATAGCATATATTTGAGATTTTGAAAACGTAGTTAGTATATTTGATGTTAGAATCAAATGTAATGGGTATATTTAAGAAAAGCCCTTTAAAAAATTGTAAAACATACTTAAAGATTAATTTATATGATAAAACAAGAAAATAAGGACTCCTGAAATTAGTTGTAATATGAGTTAAGAAGAGACGTAGAATGATACAAAAAAGACTTACATACTTCAAAATTTTAATACCTTTGAGAGTAAACGTCAAATTATATCAACAATTTTAATAAATTTAATTTTCGATTTCATAAATAGCTTAGATGTTTAAAGTTAAAAACCAAACTATGGGACATGGTTTAAAATTTAAATGTAGCTCAGTTTCATACTTGGCCGGTTACCCTTTACGTGGGGGAGGTAAATATAAACATGTATCTTTTTTATTAGAAATAGTATTTTACTCACATCTATAAGAAATTAATACCAAGTTAAATTATTGTTGTGTTTCTTATGCAACAAGACTTCTGCAATCATATTAATCTGAATCATAGGTCTTTAAAAATATTATAATAATTTAAATAAATAAATCAAAATTTATAAATAAATTATAAAATAAATAAATCAAATATAAAATAAATAATTTATAATAAGTAAATCAATTTAAAATTAAATTTATAAATAAATAAATCAACGTGAAAGTAAATAAATGATTGAAAACAATACTATTTTATTTATATTTTTATTTACAATTATTTTTTAAAATAAATTACTTTTATTTTTAATTATTTTATTTATTTATAATAAAAATTTGATAGCTTTGTTTTGAAAAGGCATCACCTACCGTGAAGTATCTTTCTAATTTTGTCATTCAACAATCTTCATCACAGTCAAATTTTTATAAAAAGAAAAATATCTAATGGGAAAAATATGTGACTATAGTAACGCTGGCCGGCAAGAGATTATATGCCGAGGCATGACAGTCGAGTTGTGTCATTCACATCTTGGGGTGCAACTTGGGCTAATAAAGCCCGAAATCAACTCACGAACCCGATTTTTAACATCATTAAAACTATTTTTTGCAATCCGAGTCAAAAAATTTAAACACAGGGAACCCAATTTGTAAATATATTAATGTTTGAATTCAAGTAAACCCAAACTTGGAGAACCCGAGCCTAATTTTTTATTTTATATTTATTATAAAATATATTATATACATAATATCTCAACAATATTTCTTTATATTTGTGTATTTTTATATTGTTTACATTTATCTTACAATACAAGTTTGGCATATTGTAATTATTTATAAATAGTATATTATTTTTATTTTTATTTATCTTTATGTTTCTATCATTTACTTTTATATCAATTAATTTTCTTCTTTTATATTGTTTGTAATGTTAATTTTTTTAAAAACATATTCTTTATATGGCTATATTTTTAAAAATCTGTTTTGACTATATATTATTATATTTACTTACATGATTTGTTGTTATTATATATTCATATAAATTTTTAAAGTTATTACTCTTGAATAAAATATAAATTTATCAACCTAAATTCTAGCACGAACTTAACCCAAACCCAATTTTTTAATAAATAGAGTTCAAATTTAAGTTTTACCAATAGAGTTTTATAAATAAAATTAGGATTAGAGTTAAGATTAAAACGAACCTGAGTTTTTAAGCCCAATATCACTCCCACCCACATCCTATAATATGCGTGTATCCAGGAGTTGCACTTAGGGGTGTAACTTGGGTCTGGCCCGCCGAACCCGAGAGTAAGCAGTGCTGAAACTCAGCATTGTTCAGCCCGAACCCTGACCGAATTCTAACCATTCTCGGTTTCGGGTTCAGGTAAACCCGCGCCGTGTAAACCTGAACCCGTGATTCTATTAATATAGGGTGTGTTTGGCAATTTATAAAAGTTATCGAGTTAAAACTTTTCAATCTAAAATTTGTCACTCTTCATAACTACTCTCTTTAAATTATTTTTTACACATCTTTCTATACAACAACTTTACTTTTCAATTATTTCTATACAACTACCAATACAACTAACCTATTTATTTTAAATTTATTCTTTTTACTCCTCATCATTATCTCTATAATCTCACATAATTTTCTACTAATTTGACAACTTTTACATAAAAAAATTTTCATCAAAAGTTTTACAACTTCCCGAACACACCCATGATATAAATATTTTATTATAATATATCATATATATCAGCCGATGCACGACAGCCAGTCAGCCTTTTTCGAATTTCGGCCCTTCTTCCCGTTCCCGGCTTTCCCTTTCTTATTTTATTTAATGCCCGTCAGTGACGAGTCCCAACCCATAGGAAGCACTTCCCTTGGGTAAAAAAAAGGAAGCTGGGCATTTTGGTAATTTTACAGCGAGAGTATAATAACTTAAAAACGTGAGTATGTTTGGTTTTTTGATAAAATTTGTATTATATATATACAAAATCTCAATCTATTCCATTCATTTGCTAGATGAAATATTAAAATGTATGTGAACATAATTTCTCATCATTTGAAAATTTCTAAAAAAATTTTTGTACAAAAAATTATTTTTTAAAAAGATTTCATTATAATTAGTAAAGTTAGAAAATATAAATTTTATTAGAAGTTATTTCATATTATTTAAAGTTAATGTAATCATGGTACTCTCAAAAATAACAAGTTCTTTTATTTTTCTAGAATTTTTGAAAATTTATTAATATTTTATTATTTTCTGAATAAAATCGGATCTAACGGCATCTAACAGCATCTAACAGCATCTAACAGCATCTAATAGCATCTAACAACATCTAACAGCATCTAACAGCATCTAATTTTTAAAATTAATAAGTTAATCCTAATTTAACACCTGTAATATAATCCTAGGTCCCTTATAATGTCATTTAGACCATAAATTCAGAATTTGAAACTCATATTATATGATTTAATAAAATCATCATAATCTAACAGCGTCTAACAGCGTCTAACAGCATCTAACAGCGTCTAACAGCATCTAACAGCGTCTAACAGTATCTAACAGCATCTAACAGCATCTAATTTTTGAAATTAATAAGTTAATCATAATTTAACACCTGTAATATGATCCTAGGCCCCTTATAAGATCATTTAGACCTTAATTTCTGAATTTGAAACCCAGTTAATATGATTTAAAGAAATCCAACTTAGTCTAACGGCGTCTAACGGCATCTAACGGCATCTAACAGCATCTAACAGCATCTAACGGAATCTAACAGCATCTAACAGCATCTAACAGCATCTGACAGCATCTAATTTTTGAAATTAATAAGTTAATCCTAATTTAACACCTGTAATATGATCCTAGGCCCCTTATAAGGTCATTTAGATCTTAATTACGGAATTTGAAACTCAGTTAATATGATTTAAAGAAATCCAACTTAATCTAACAGCGTCTAACGGCATCTAACGGCATCTAACAGCATCTAACGGAATCTAACAGCATCTAACAGCATCTAACAACATCTAATTTTTGAAATTAATAAGTTAATCCTAATTTAACACCTGTAATATGATTCTAGGCCCCTTATAAGGTCATTTAGACCTTAATTATGGTATTTTAAACCCATATAATATGATTTAAAGAAATCCAACTTAATCTAACAGCGTCTAACGGCATCTAACGGCATCTAACAGCATCTAACGGCATCTAACAGCATCTAACAGCATCTAACAACATCTAATTTTTGAAATTAATAAGTTAATCCTAATTTAACACCTGTAATATGATCCTAGGCCCCTTATAAGGTCATTTAGACCTTAATTTCTGAATTTGAAACCCAGTTAATATGATTTAAAGAAATCCAACTTAATCTAACAGCGTCTAACGGCATCTAATGGCATCTAACAGCATCTAACAGCATCTAACGACATCTAACAGCATCTAACAACATCTAATTTTTGAAATTAATAAGTTAATCCTAATTTAACACCTGTAATATGATCGTAGGCCCCTTATAAGGTCATTTAGACCTTAATTTCTGAATTTGAAACCCAGTTAATATGATTTAAAGAAATCCAACTTAATTTAATAGCGTCTAACGGCATCTAACAGCATCTAACAACATCTAACGGAATCTAACAGCATCTAACCGCATCTAACAGCATCTAACAGCATCTAACCGCATCTAACATCATCTAACAACATCTAACAGCATCTAATTTTTGAAATTAATAAGTTAATCGTAATTTAACACCTCTAATATAATCTTAAGGCCCTTATAAGATCATATATGTCTTCAAAACCAAATTTGGAACCCAAATAAATATATTAAATTATAATTAAAAATATTAACTCCACTTGATTTAATGAAATAAAAATTTATATAAAGAAATAAAATAGTAAAAAATATTATATATATTTTGGATGCCCGCGGGACACATGATTATTTTTGAAAAAAAAATATTCATTTGTTAAGGCTCGTAGGACATTTATATATTTTTAAAAAACAATACCTTTATTTTTGGAGGCCCGTGGGACACATTTAAATTTTTATAAAACATTATATTCAATTTTGGAAGCCCGCGGGACACGTATATATTTTTATAAAAATAAAATACTCATTTTTTGAGGCCCGTTGGACATTTATATATTTTTAAAAAATAATATATTTATTTTTGGACACCCGCGGGACACGTAGATATTTTTATAAAATATTATATTCATTTTTTGAGGCCCGTGGGACATTTATACATTTAAAAAAAATAATATATTCATTTTTGGACGCCCGCAGGACACATAGATATTTTTATAAAATATTATATTCATTTTTGGACGCCCATGGGACACGTATATATTTTTATAAAAAAAATACTCATTTTTTGAGGCCCGTGGGACATTTATATATTTTTAAAAAGTAATATATTCATTTTTGGACACCCGCGGGACACGTAGATATTTTTATAAAATATTATATTCATTTTTTGACGCCCACGGGACACGTATATATTTTTATAAAAGCAAAATATTCATTTTTTGAGGCCCGTGGACATTTATACATTTTTATAAACCGTCTATTGTAATAAATATTTTGCAAATCAAAATAGAGTAAGGTAAGCAACTTTCTAAAAAGATCAAAATTTGTATTAAACTCACACACCCGTAACACTCCATTAAAAAACATAAAAATTAACTAACTTCCCACCCACGCGCCCTTTCACACACATTATTATATTAATATAATATATTTTAAAAAATAAATTAGATCTTCAGTTACAATATATCTTTAAATTTTTATAATCCATGGACTTTTATTCGATTTAATGATTCTAAATAATATAAACATGTACAAAAGAAATATAAATGTATAATTAAAAATAATAGTAGATAATATCTTCAATTATAATATATCTACAATTTTAATGTTCACGTAAGCTCCTTTTATTTTCGTGATTCTAAGTAATTCATGAGATTAGTTCAATAATCAGTTTAGTAAATAACTATATTTAATACAAATTTTATAATAAAATTTATTAAAATTATAAAATATTATTATTACACTTTATATTACAAGTTTAACGTACTAATATACTAATTGTGATTTATTATTACTAGAATTAATTTATTTAAAATAAAAATAAAAAATTATTTTTTCAAGTGAAATCAATGTAAAACTATCAATTTAATCAATTTAATAAATTTATTATGTTGATTTATTTTGCGAACTTAGTAAGCTAAATTTCTAAAGCTCTAGAGTTCACTTATCTATCTCATTGCTTGTTATTATTTAAAATAAATATTTATATAAGTCAAATTAAAATAAAAAGATCAAATTAAATTTACAAAAATTTATTAGCAACGTACGTATATGATTGGATTTTTTTAACCTAAGATATATAAGCATACGATTAAATTTTTCTAACATGAAGAATGCATGTTTGAGGGTTAATTTTTTTCAAAAAATTTTGATTTAAGTAAAAAGTAGCGAGAGTATTCAAAAATAACCTATGAAAACCAGGAAGTGAAGTGAATTAGATTTTTTTTTCATTTTACGATGGTAACAATTTCTTTATTTCAAAAATTTATACTAATCTATCTCACAACAATAATCATTTGTGTTAGATTTGTAAACTTTTATAAATTTAAGGGTCAAATTTGCTAAAATTTAAAGCTCAATTTCGTTAAGCTAATTATTTCATCCTTCTAATTTTTAACTTTTTTCATCTTAAGAATATTTTATATGAAAACTTTTTGATAATTATATTTTATATAAAATCTTTCAATTGACTATGTTTGTGAATTGAATAATTGACATCTATACAAATCTAAAAAATTCCAACTACATAAAAGAATTATTTTTATAAGTTTATTTAAAATATATAAATAGAAACTTTATAAAAAAATTACATTTTTTTTAGTTGTTTTATATCATTTTCACAAAATGTTAAGAGAAATTACATTGAAATCGAGATTTTGATGCAATAAGTATGATATTTATATTTTTTTACACAAATATTATATTTATATAATTTGGGAATTCTATTAGATTATTAAAAAAATTTGTAAAATTGTTTTGAAAAATAACAATCTGCATGTGCGCAAATTCAGGTGGTCCGCTAGACCACTAGCCCGTCAAATTTCTGTCCGTCGCGATAAATAACGCACCGTGCATCAGCCTCTACAATCCGTCGCGACAAATGAGACACGGTGCATCAACCTCTACGAATCGCAGCCGGCAGCCGCGCCCCTGCCTCATAACCCACCAGTCGTCGGCCGTTGGATCGCCGATCGGAACAGACGGATGACTCGCCAAGGGCTTGCTAACTGTGATGTCTAACTCGCCGGACAGATCTGTTCTCCAATCGCCTGAATCTAAAAAAAAACTAACGCTGCGAGTTTTCTTCTCTTTTGCCGGTCAATGCTGCCGTTGCCGCTCGAACCCACCCGCTTCATTGCTGCAAAGGAACGTCGTCGGCAGCAGCAGCAAAACGTCAGCAGTAGCAAATCGTCGGCAGCACGTCGTCTCCTAGGCGGAACCCGTCATCTCAGATCTCACCGTGTTGTCTCTACCTTCTCCGTCCCGTCGCCTTCCAAGCAAATCCGGCTAAGCTCCACAGCGAGTCGCAAGGGAAGGGAGAAGCATGGGGTGGAAACGAAGGCAAGGGAGAAGCATGGAGAAGCAAGGGAGAAGAAGAGCATGGAAACGAAGGGTAAACGAATTTTTAACTACCGAAAATGCCCTGTGAAATCAAAGCCGTCGATTCAATCTGGACGGTTCAGATGAGGCTTCCCATGAGAAAACACTAAGAAGCGCTTCCCATGGGTTGGGCCTCGTCAGTGACGGCAGCCCAAGCACAAGATGGACTCGGCTCCCAGTCAGAGCATCATGAACAACAGCACGAGCAACAAATTCAACGATTCTTGCATGAAAACATAAAGCACAAGCAGCAGCAGCCTCAGCGTGTCGAGACTCAAGCTGCAGTGGCGGAGATGGTGAAGGCAACGAAACGGTAGCAGGGGATGTTGGATTCTATAGTTCCAGCAAGCCCCGCCGAGGAAACGACGTCCGGTGGGCCGTCATCCACCTGGCGAAGTCGAAATCTGGCGGTGAGCTGGGGGTGACCGACTTCAGTCTGCTGAAGAAGCAGGGTTTTGGAGACATTGGGAGCGTGTACATGGCGGACTTGCGCGGGGGCGGCGGCGGGTGTTTGTTCGCGATGAAGGTGATGGACAAAGAGTCACTGGCGGCGCGGAAGAAGCTGGTGAGGGCGCGGACGAAGCGGGAGATATTGTCTCTGCTCGACCATCCCTTCCTTCCAACCTTTTATTCGCATTTCGAGACGGAGGAGTTCTCTTGCCTAGTTATGGAGTTCTGCAACGGCAAGGACCTTCCAACCCTTTTATTTTTTCTGACTCGAAATATTTATTTTATTTAAGATCTCTTATTTATAATGCTATCGAAAATAATGTTGTCGAAAAATTATATTTTGTTGAAGATTAGTTTCTTTTGAGAGTTAAGGTGCGTTGGTTCTAAAACAGAAACTTGGGAAAAAGTAAAAAAATTTACTCACTTCTTCTTGCCTACCTTTTCATATAATTTAACATCTTCACTGTCTTACCGCTCTGGTTTTCAAATTATTATTTCTATATTTCAATGACTTTTTGCATTTTTTTCATACACCTACCATCTTTATTTTATTTTCATTTTTTTTACTCTCAATCATTACCCTATCATATAAATTATAATCTCACTTTTTAAAAATTTTCCACATTTTCTCACAAAAATTACTAAACATACGCATGTAAAAGTTTAAGTGGATATGATTTTGGATCATAAATAAAGGCATAAGGATAAATACAATGAATTGATTTAGGTTTTGAAACATGTTTTAAAATTTAAAAAAAAAAGCTGCGTGGAGACTGGTGTATGAAATTGCTATCTTTGACTTATTAGTGAATATCTAAAGAAAATGTGTCTTTAATTATGGCTTGTTTTGAAGTGTGTTAACATGCAATTATTAAATATGATTAAGTTAAAACGTGTTCTACACTAAATGAATGCTATCATAATTACGTGACAAGTAAAATTAAGATGAACTCAACTTTACTCTCAAATGGTACACTTAGTTTGAATAAGGGCATTTTTGTATTCAAAAAATTTTATTATAGATACCGAATGTGTAATCTATTACGATCTAATAGGACAATGTTAACTCGAAACTCAATCTGAGTCCGAATTTCAAAAATAGGGTTAGAGTCGATGATTACAAATAGGGTAAGGGTTAAGGTTAGGGTTGAAATTTTATAAATAGGGTGAAGGTTATAGTTGAGGTGAACCCGAATTTCATAAGCCTGAGTTTCATCCCTAGTTGCACTAGATTATATCACGTGAAAAGAGCAGCGAAATGCTGAATCAATCCATTCCTTTGAAACGTCAAAAGAATTTTAACGGATTATGCAATGCAAATCGTTTATGATATTTTAAAATATTTATTTAAATAAGAATATAGTTACTAAGAAAAGTTTATTGGTAAGAAAAGTTTATTGGGCCAAAAACTAATACGGAAAAGTGAATATCTGTGAATGGTTAAAAAAAACTCATTTTCAATAAAAGTAGTGAGGGGGAAAATTCAATACTTACCATAAGCAGGTACGCTCCATATTTATCATTGATTTTTTAAATTTTAAAATAATTTTAAAATCTAAATCACCTACCGTGCTTATCTATGCGGATTCATTTATGAATCCAAAAATTACATGTTTGTTATGTGTGTTTATTTATAATTCTATAAATTATAGACCCCTAAGAATTACATGCATTACAAACGTTTATATGCAATTTAAAACATGTAATTTTTGGAATTAGAAATAAATGCAAATGGATAAATATGGTAAATAATTTAGATTTAAAAATGTAAGATTTAAATTTTAAAAAAGGTAAATTCCACTTATATCCATGAATTTTACCTTTAATTTCATGTATGCCCATGAAATTTTAAGAATTCCAAATATATTCATGCATTCTACCTAAAATTGCATCAATATTTGCGACTTTTATGAAATGACAAACATGCCTGAACTACTTATTGCTAGCAATAAGGCTGTTTTTTTTTTTTTTTTGATGAAATACGTTTTATTTTTAGAGAGTCATGATATGAAGCAAATCTATTCACCTACTTTTAAAAAATTCCTTTTTTATAAAAATGTTATTATAGGTGTATTTAATCCATGTTCCAAGTTTTACCATTTTAAAAATATTTATATATTTTTCTTGAATTTCAAACATAAGAGTATTTTAGTTATTTTAAAGAATAGTAAATGACTAAAATACCTATATTTTTTAAGTTAAAAATATATATGCATATATCTTCAAAAATGATAAAACTTATCATCTAAGTATAAAAGTTTTATTAAAATTTTTTTAAAAAATTAATAGGGTTTTTGGCTAGATGCATGAAAGATCCAAAGCATCTACCCACATGGGATAATGCATGAGAGATCCAACACAGCTACCTACATGGGTTAATGCAGAACTTTTAAATGAAAATTTTTTTGTGTAAAATTTTTTGAATTATTACAAATAATGTAATATGATAGAGGCAATAATTAAAAATAAAGAGAAAAAAGTTAAAATAGATAATTTTTTTAGGAAAAATAGATGTTACTTATATATATATATATAATGGTGTAAAAATTATTAAAGCGTAAAATAATTATATAGAAAATTGTGAAGAAATGATTACAAAATAGGGTAATTATCAAGAACGAAACATTTTAGATTAAAAAATTTTTATTTAGGAAGTAATAAAACATTTGGATGAAAAATTTTTGAAATGAAAAAAAATAATGTGATATTATAAAGGAAATGAAGAGGAAAAAAAGGAATAAAATTAAAACAAATATGGTAGTTATATTAACAGTTGTATAGGAAAATGTAAATAAATAATTTAAAAAACAAAGTAATTGTAAGAGTTAAAATTTTTTCGTTTAACTACCTATTTTTTGTCATGCGGCTTATTAATTTCTAATCATTACCATCCATTTTGATACGTCACTTTCTCAAATATTTTCCCTCTTAAACATATATAATATATTCTCCTCTCTTTCACTCCTCTTCTCTTTATTCCCGGACCAAGTCATCCGTTATTGAAGTAATCAAGTCGCATCAGTATCTCCCAAGAAAGTTGTATGGAACATGTGATGATTTGGGAAACCATAGGAACTGCATTTTGTCATGCGGCTTTGCTTCCAGTCCTCAAAACAAGATCTAACTCTCTCTCTTCCAACTTCATTTTCCGCATGCCCGCTTCATAAGAAGGCACCTTACCTGAAGAACATGGACTGAGCCTTGCAGAGATTTACCACATTGGCACATCCACCATGATCCCCCACCACATCATCTCCTTCAGCAGTTTTCAAATGGCTTCAGGTTAAGGGGCTCATAAATAACTGCATTCACAGCACTAACCATTTCCTTTGGAGAAGTGAACCCATCATTCCTCATGTAAAACAGATGCAACACCTTGCACATATTCCAGAACAAATCCTTGCAAGCTCTTGGAACTATGCTTCCCTTTGTTTGGAGCACCATCTTCAGCAGTTCCCTCCTGTTAGTGTCAACAAGAGTCCTCACCTCTCTAGTAGCCTCTTCCATAGTAATGTTGTGATCACGCAGCATGCGCAGTGACACGCTGTTCAGTTTCCCTTCACTGGCTTCTCTCTGCAAGAAAATCAAAACCATAACTAGGGAAGACTAATTGCTAGAAAACAACTGTTACATCTGGATCACTGATGCATATATAAGGAGTACCTTGAAACCTTTCAAGTCATTGAGAAGACGTCCACAAGTGCTCATGAGCTTGAATAGTTCATGGTACTCTGCATCTCTGATAACATTCTCAGGAAGCTTTGGCCCCACAAGGTAGAGTGTTGGGAGAACAATTGGTCCCAAGGCAAAAGATATATACGAGTTTGTCATGTATTCATCCAAAGTGGGCTCACATTTGTCAAGAAGCCATTCTGTCTCTCTCATCGTTGACTTAATCAAAGCCAGCCACTGAAATACAAATCATCACCGGCATAAGCTATCTAGGAAATATTTATAGCAAAAAAGGACATCTCAACTAAGAGGTCATTAACACGATGCCCAAGATGCTTGATCTTCCTATCTCAACAAGGTGATGTGTAACATTGCGCCCTTGATATGCAAATGCATTTGCTCCAATCTCATTCATCCTGCTGTAAAGGACGGAAAATATGATCTCCACTTGTTTTGAGCAACGATCAGAAGCTGTGTTCCCATCCCATCTAATAGTAAGTAAACATGGAAAACACATCAGTGGAACAGCACAAATTTTAGTTCTACAACAAATTATCGGATATTGAGCCACAGAAAATACAAGTGCATTCAGCTAACAACTAATATCCAAAATATCTACATCAAAGAAGATCCTTAGCCCTTCCGACTAAGGCTTTGTTTGGGTAAGTTGGGCGTCCGGCACTGAATCATCAAATAGAGCTTTGAAAGAAGTAGGATCTAAAAGTTTCTACACTCAAAGTCCATCTGAGAAGAGGTTTTAAAATAAAATTTTTTTAAAAAATGAGAAAGAATGGCAAAAATCTCTAAAAAAGTGAGAGAATGATGTGATATGATACAAGTAATGATCATGACTAATGAAAATAAAGATAAAATATATTGGGCAATTGTATAGCAAAAAAATGATTGTAGCATAAAGTTGTAGAGGTAATAACAGAAAAAATAAGGGAGGTAGTTATGATGTTAACTCATATTGAGAGATGTGTAGGAAAGAGGAGGAAATTTTTATTATTATTATTTTTTTGCTTTTACCAAACAGAACCTTAGTGCTTTCAGAAACATTTTAATGCTTTGGATTTCATGCGAAAGAATTAGTTCTTACAAACAGGTTTTTGGTGAAGTCGACAAACACTTCCTTCTTCTAAATTCCAATGCTCAGCCAGACTAACAGCCATTGATCACATCATTTATGCATCAGAGTGAGCTCGTCTTATTCAAATTTTAATTACCAAATTGCCGCACCAAAACGGCTGCTCTCCTCAAGCCATTGGTCTTCTCTGCCCAACAATATGAAAAATTCATTTTGCAGCTACTGTAATTGGAGCCATGGATCAGCAGTCCAACATTGATGGCCACACCCTAACAAACTACAGTTGCCAAGGGGGCAAGCATAAGATTTAGAAGACTTTTCAATTCCTCCATAATTGCATGAATGTGGCTATAGTCTATGTCAACATTACCATGTATTTTATTTAGTTAACATCTTTCCAGCGTTCAATCCATTATATCAGCTGTTTGACCTATGGAAGCAGGGCAATTACTTCAACAGAATGAGAATGAATGGAAGCCACAAACTTTGCAGTTGCCTGAGTACGCTTATACTGCCTCAAACCATATCGAAAACTTATAAAAGAAGAAAAAAATAATTTAAAAAATTCAGAAAAATACCGCTCCACCAATTCGATAAGGTTTAGTAGTTCTTCTCTTGAACCCCCAATATCGTAGAAATCATCTACTACTGTGGTCAGTACGCCATTTTTGGCCCAAGCTATTCGAGCATGAGAGAGATCCGGAGAAAAAAGGGTAGCAGCAGCAGAGAAGTAACAGTAGCTTAGCTTCTGCCTAGCGAAGTTTAGCTGATCAAGTCTATTTTCTTTGACCCACCTGCATGAGTAGAGAAAGGTTCAATGTGAAGTCAGTTTCATTTTATTTACATAGATGATTAATTTCGCCTTTTGTCCAGTCATGTTTGATTTGCGATTGCAACCACAAACTCATTTAAAAGCTAAGGGCATGTTTGTTTACACCATGTGAATGCTAAAGAGTGTAAGAGCCTCTTCCTTTCTCTAAAGCGACACTAAAATACTCCTGAAAACCCCCAATTATTCTTATAATTACTCGTCTCAAATCTCTAATCATTATTTATTCTCTTTCAAACTCTCAAATCCTTATTTACTATCTTTCTACCTAAAAGCCTATTTGTTCTCTTAATTTACTTTATTCACTTTGTGACTAATAGTTAACGTTATTCTTCAAACAACAATTCACATGTCTTTTACAATCCCATCTTTTAAGATAACCAATTATCCAAACATAGCTAGACATATGATCACACATACCTTTCCAGAAGGTCAAGCTCTTCGCGTTGAATGGATTGGCACAATTTAAAATCCTCCACTGCAAAATCCAATAATGTCAGCTTGATGGCACTGCCTGACCTGCTTCATTGGATGCCAAACTATTAGCTTATGGTCTAATGTAATATCACAAGTGAAATAGCTGAGCACTATTCTCAGAGTACAAATTATTTTTCCTTCTCCACCTGTATGATGTCTTCAGAATTTGATAATCACAAGGTTTGTATCTTTCGATATTCCTCCTGTGGTATAGGCGCTCCAGATTGGAATAGTGGGGAAATTTAAGCTCATAATCGACCTGAGAAAAAAAAAAAATCCTAATACAACTTTTTACTCATACTGATTTCTTCTATCAGTTGCCTCCAAAAATGAGAAAACAATTGGAAGAAATTATAAAAAACAACAAACTAGCTTGAGTAGAAACATCCAATGCTCAACATAGTTTAAGCATGTCCCATTTAAAGCCTAGTTTTATATAGACCATGTCCTATTTTTAATTAAAAATTTTAATTGAAAAAAGCTGCAAATTCAAGCTAAACGTGTCTGCCCAAGGACATATAACTATACACTTTTAGCATTTTTCTAGTCACGGACACGCTAAAACATATTTTTTTACCCTTGTATTTCCAATGTTATATTACATAGATTTCCTTTCTCCATTTCAAAGTTCTCGATTTCACTGTAAAGATCCTATGGATTCAGTATTCCTGATAACCAAAATTGGCACTCTTTACAGTTGTCCAATTATGTTCCCCTTTTCTTTGATCTATGCCACAAAACTGCATAAAACTCAACACGTGCCTCCCCATTTCTTTTCCCCATCTTGAATTTCTATGCAACATCTGGATGGATCTACCTGATTTCAGGAACTATTTATCATAAATATTGAAACTAAGACCTCCTAGAAATATGATAGTTAAACTCATAATGCATGGAATTAGAGAATTGGATGAATATTTCATGAGTGATGGCAATGAAAGTAAAGTTGGCTGCAGAGAGAAGTGAGTTCAAGTTGAAGAACATAGCAAAAGGAAGGTAAAATGAACATAGAAAGATAGAAAAAAAAAAATTTCACAAAACCTAATCAAGGATACGGTAGATAAAATAATTCAATTAGGCTCATGCAAACTCCCTAAATGGTTAGTAAGTAGTCCATGAATTCGGTGTTGGTGGAGATAGTAGTTTTGGGAAATTTCCATTTTGCAACAGGTTGAACCCTATGGTATACATTTGCCAAGCCAAATAACATGCTGCTGCATTTTGATGAGAACCACATGGTGCCTCAAAACCCATTGACACTAGAATAGTTGGGAACAGTGCAGCAATGAATTGAAATAAGAAAACTGTAGAGCTCCATAAAGTTGTTACCTCATCACTAATACCGTTATGTGATTCATCCATGAGTATTACTCCATCAGATAATTTCTGTTTCAGGAATTGGCTTGACGAAGAATGCAGCTTCTCCAAGCCCAGTTCATTTGAGGAAGTCATAATTTGAGAAGCTTTAAATAGCTCGAAAATAGTGCGCATACTTTTTGCATGCTCTCCCCAAAAGTTTGGCAATGCATCTTCTTCAGCAGTTCCAAATAATGCATCTAGAAAAGACATAACAATGGTTCAGCAGACATTCATAACATGCTTAGAAATCCAAAACCATAGATGTGCTTGTAAACTACCTGAAGATATATTGTATCCGTTCATACGTAAAAGTCGAAATGCCATTGCACATGTGTAGATGTCCAAGTGAATCTCTTCATCCCCCTGCACCCAGCATCTATTTGTTGGTCAGTGTCAGAATTTATACTGTGTCGCTTTGAAGTAATGAATAACTATCCTCTTGGATTTCGTGTTGAACCTGTATGTTTCTTCCAAAATACTCTTTGGGTGTGTTTGTTTTGGGTAAAAAAATGTCAACTACAACTTTTCATTCTCCATAATTATTGTATTTTTTAATTATTTTTTCACATTTTTCTATACAAACTACCCTACTTTTCAATCATTTCTACACAACTACCCATACAACTAACCTATCTATTTTAACTTTATTCTCTTTACTCATCATTATTACTCCTATTATATCACATCACTTTCTATTGATTTGACAACTTCTACTCCAAAAATTTTTCATCAAAAGTTTTACCTCCAACCAAACACACCCTTTATTTCATCCCTGAAATGCCTAGCGATTCCTAATCTTTCAACTTTATCAACCATACAGAGGCGCAAGCATGCAAATCCAGGGGATACACAGTTGTAACTGAAATAAAAAATGATAGTAAAATCAAATTGCATAGAAGATAAACTCTCTTATTTCCATAAAGGCATGCACGTCATCCATGTCATTCAAAAAGTTCATCGTAAGGTGGAAATCACAATAAATTAGCACCAAAAAAGTTTGCCCCTAAACATTTCCATTTTAATTTGCTTTTTAAAATATGTATGGCGTATTAGTTCAGTTGGTTAGAGCGTGGTGATAATAACACCAAGGTTGCACGTTCGAAAGCTGCATGGGCCATTGTAAAATTTTAATTTATCCTTAACTTTTAACCTCGCAACACAGATAGGACCCTATATAGTAATTGCAAAATTATCCCAACCTTGCAATGCAGATAGGACCCTATATGGTAATTGCAAAATTTTTCCAATTGAGAGTTTAACTATGCCATATAAGTTACCCTTTTATTTTTTTTATTTTTTACCATATATGTGGCTCCAAGGATTAACTTTTCATACATGAAATTTTACAATTTTTATTTTTAAAATTTATTGAATTTTCAAAATAAAAAAATGCCTTTTTTCATGCACCAAAAATGGAAAAAAAAGGTTCATGCAAGTGTATGTGATAAATGCACACGTTTGCATTAAATCATGAATCAAGAATATGTACAGGAAGAAACAACAAAATCTAAAAGTAATATAACTCCAAAACTTAAGAGGTGGAATTTGAAGGATATTAACATGGAACATTTTAAGAAAAAAATAATAAAAGAAGGAAAATGGTATGTACAACAAACTGAAGTAGAAATAATATGAAATGGAATGACAAAATGCATTAAAAAAAGTTAGACAAAGCATTTTACGAATATATAAAAAAGGTAAAATCTTATGAAGAAAACTTAGTGATGAAACAAAGATGTTCAAAATGGTAAAAATGACAAACAAGATAAGTTTAAAAAATAGAACAACAAAACAATTATAAATCTACAAGAAAGCAAACTGTTTCTAAAAAAGCTATGAAAAAATTATTAGCGAAGCTAACACAAAGCCTCGAAATTATGAACTAAATTAGGAGAAAATGATATATTTAAGTGAGCTAAATTAAAAGAACAAAAAAGTATGATTTAACGCGTGTTAGATGCATAAAAAGCAAAGACCAAAGAGTTTTAGTAAAAAATGATGAAATTACAGAAATATAGAAAATCTATTTATATAGTTTAATGAATGGTTATACATTGGAACATTTAAGATTAAAAGATAATTTGAATGTAAGAGATGATGGAAATATTAGCTAATTTTCTAAAAATTCAAGTCTTTGAAGTGAAAGAAGCCATAAAAATGAGGATAAGAAAATCATGAGGTCCAAAAAATATACCAATTGAGGTGTGAAAGTAAATGGAAAATATAATTATAGAGTGGTTAACAAACTTCTTCAATAAAATTATAAGAACAAAGTTAATAACAATCAGATAGAGAAAAAGAACTACAATATCAATCAATAAAAATAAGACAGATATTCAAAACTACATAAATTACCGTGAAATAAAATTAATGAGTCATACAGTAAAGTTGTGGAAAAGAGTGATTGAATAAAGACCAGAGCATGAAACAAATGTCTCTAAAAATTAATTTGGTTTTATGCAAGTAAGATCAACTACTGAAGTCATTTTTTACCTAGATAATTATTTGAAAAGTTTAGAAAAAAAGGAAAAAAAATTTACACATGATTTTTATTTATTTGGAAAAAAGTATATGATAGAATTCCCAAAAAAAAAAAAAACCGAAGGCATTAGAAAAGAAAAGAATTACCAATAGATATGCTAATGTTAATAGATATACGGTCTTTTTTCTATGAAACTTTTTTTTTATGTAACCCCTTTCATTTTTAAAATCTTGATAATTGATGGAAAATCTACTATATCTATTATATTTAACATCATTTATAGTATCTTAGAAACTCTTTTATTTTTTAAATTTCACTGTATCCTATCTTTAAATGTGTAAAATCAATGTAATAAAATAATTCAATGGTAAAATACCAATTTTAAAGTGATTTTTTCAACATCTAAACCATCTAAAATATCACTACTACATATATAAATGAATTTATAAAGTATTATTAAGTTCTAATAAATATGTGAATAGATTTAAACATTTTTCATGATGTACACATGAATGTACCTATTTTTGAGCAAATGTGGCTCATGCACACATTGGAATTGAATGGAACTTAGATTCATAACTAAACAAGTGATGTTAAATACAATGAAAAAAAAAGATTTTTTGTCGAGTATTTAAATCATAAAATTTGAAAGGGTTATATGAGACCGCTGCTACGTAACCTAGTTACATAAAATCAGAGCCCATAAACATATATATACAATGGAGAGATTATAAAAATTGTGAGAACTGTGGGAGCAGATGTGGGTAATTTTTCAATTGCAATAGAATTACATCGACTCTACGTCCTTGACTTTTCACTTTACTTATAGATAAACTAATTTAAAATTTACAAAAAAAAGTATCTTAGTGTATGTCATTTGCAGATAATAGTCTTAATAGATGAAAAAAGAAGAGTAAACTTGAAATTAAACAAGTGGAAACATGCACCTAAATCTAATGGCTAAGGATGAAGAGAAGAATGACATTAGCTCCAATCCAGCCTGATGCTGCAAGTAAAACTTGAAAACAAAGTGTGTTCCTAGAGCTGTAGCTCGACCTAGGGGTGCAACTTGGGCCTGGTTGAGCCCGAACCCGGCCCGCCGAACCCGATTTGTAAATATGATAGCGTTTGGGTTCAAGTGAGCCTAAACCCGAAGAACCCGAGCCCGATTTCCTATTTAATATTTATTATAAAATATATTATATACATACTATTTAAACAATATTTCTTTATATTCTTCATATTTTATGTTATTATATCTATATTTGAATACATATTTGGCATATTGTAATTTTATTGTAAATAAAGTATATTATTTCATTTATATTTATCTTTTATTTCTATCATTCACTTTTACACTTATTAATTTTTTCCTTTATCTTAGTTTTGTTGTTAAATTTTTTCTAGAAATATTCTTTATATTACTATTTTTAAAAAAATATTAGTTTGATTATATATTATTATGTTTACTTACATAATTTATTATTATTATTTATTCATATGAAATTCTAAACTTATCACTTTTAAATAAAATGTAAATTCGTCAACATAAATTGCAACCCGAAACTCAACCCAAACCCGATTTTCAAAAATAGAGTTAGGGATCAGGTTTTACAAATAGGGCTAGGATTAGGGTTAGGGTTGATATTTTATAAATAGGGTTAGGGTTAGGGTCGAGATGAACCTGAGTTTCATGAGCCCGAGTTGCACCCCTAGCTCGACCCAGGACCAAAAGAATTAGCTATTTTTGCAAGTACTAGAAACCAAAGTTGTGAAATATGAATTATCTTTTCACATACTCGATAAGTAGAAGACATCAACAAGTAAAATTTGAAGTTGATTTGAGAGGTTTACCAGCATTGCCAAACATGTCTAATAACGACCGCAAGTATTCAATGCATTTGGAATCCCAGTGGTGGCTTAAAGCCGCTGCAGTTGTGGAAGGTGAATTATACAAAGACCCATTTTTCCTCTGGTATTGCATGATATCCTCCCAATTGCACAAGTTATTCAATCCTTCTGAAACATAAGCCAGATAGTACTTCCCTCTTTTACCGTCAGTTTCCAAAAGTCTACACAAGAATATAAATCAAAAAATTATATATATGTTAGTGATTGAAAAAAAAAAAGGTTATAAATGTCAGACTAAGCACAAAAAAAAAAGATGTAAAAATGTCTTAGTAAATGCTAACAATAAGGTTACAAAAAATTAAATGGGAAAATTTGCAATAGCAATGTAATCAGACACGGGAATTGTGATGTATTTGAAATATGGGGAGTCCTACGAAGAACCACACTATTAACATCACACCACACCAAGCACATGCGCGTGCGCACACAAACATAGAAGGAAGACTCACTAAACGTCTATAGATATATTTAAAACACTAAACTGAAGGTCCAAGATAAGAAATTTTTGGACAAAACAAGATCAAAGTTCAAGATAGACAGATTGACATTGCCATAATAGGTTTATAAAATTCACCACTTATGTGCAAACATCTTATCACGTTGATGAATAACAGAAATAATTATCTTTCACGAGACACACAGTGGGGTCACCTACACGAATTCTATTGAGTCATTCTTGTTCCATCATGAAATAATAATTTAAATCTAGTAAAAATGAAAACAATCACATACCTTTTTACTTCCAAATCTCGCTTGTGAAGCATTACACTGACGATACTTGGGCATAAGGGAATATCCAAACCCAAATTTTCTGCTTTTTCAATCATACCAGGGAATATTATATTAAATCCAATTGGAGGCTGCTGCTTCTCATCAGTAATTGAATGAAAATTAGAACCGATAAAGTGGAGCCCTGTAAAATGTAATCCACAATTCCTTTAAAATGAATAATGATAAAATGAGCAGTTTGAGTAAAAAGTATGACTAAAATTACCCCTTTTTACATGTTCGTCACCAAGACCCCATTGTTTAAGAGCAACAACACAAGCCAATGTTGATGAGATAGCATCTTTAAGCAATAAAGGGTGGCGTCCTGGAAGACCCCATGACCCATCAGGAAGCTGATTCTCCTGCAACCAAGTCAAGCACTCTGGGAAGCAAGGGCGACATAAGGAATCCGGGGATGGGACCATGGCTACCCAAGCAGTGTCATAGGAAGAAATAGAAAGTTCGACTTTGAATAAATTTTCCCTCAATCTTTCCTCAAGCCCGATGTTGCACTGCATTTGGAATCCAACTCATGCTAAATTAACATACAAATTATTGTCTAAAGAGATGAATTAAAAATAATTACCAAATCCAAGTTTTCAAAAGCCTCATTTATATAATGCAACAGCCAACTTATTCTATCAAACCTACTTTTCCACAAATTCAAAACCAAACTTTCAATCATCACACCCATCATTCTTCCAAAAAAACTCATCAATTTGTCATAATTCACTTTATAGTTCAAACATCAATCTATACCTAATTAACACCATCTCCTAGATTCCCATATATAGATTTTACAAAACCTTCAATCTAATGACTTCCCTCTTTGCTCAGGTAAGAGATGGCTAGCGAAAGTTTGCATACCAAAGAAGCACTGCGGTCTCTTCTAAATGCCCATGTTGTAGGTCCTGCCATTGCTATTTGCAATTGAAAATTATGAGAAACAGTATATAACATGGAAAAAAAATAAACGAAGGTCATTTCATTATGTAAATCAAGCTATGAAAGAGATGAATAAGCCCATACCAAATTAAATGTGAATGAAGATAACTGCTAATGACACAAATAGTAGTCTCTCTAATGAGAAAATACAGTAATCTATTTGATACACAAGATATTAAATTTCCTCAATTGAATATATATAGAGAGAGAGATGATAAGGATAATAAAGCAACCCAAAAATGCCAAATTAACAAACAAACAAAAAAAAATTCTACCATAACATCCATTGCCCATAAAAAGGTTGAAATTTACAATGTTGTGGGCAATTTTAATGCTATCGAATGAATATATTGTCCAATTTGGAATCTTTAAAAAAATGCTATTTTTGTGAGGAACCATGACATTTTATGAACACCCAAAAATGTGACTTCTGTCGTGACCACTGCCTACTTAGAATCCAAATTATAAATTATCTTATGTTCCATTTAGAGGAACTAGTTCCCAATAGGGAGTATCTTGGTTTTTGTAAATTATGTTACTTTCAATGGATCTAAGTTCCCATTATGTTCGATAATACTTATTTAATTATGATATGAAAATTTACCTTGATTGTACATTTTGGTGGGAAATGGCCCACCAAAGTATCCAATTGAGGTGATTTCCCACCAAAGCGTCCAATCAAGATGATTTTTATATCTCGACTTAAATATTTATTATTAAACATAACACACTTGAATTCATCAAGAGTAGCATGGTTTGCAAAAACGAAAAAGTTCCCGGCTAGGAACCCGTTCCTCTAAAGTGGAACCCAACGATCTTAAGTAATTTGTGTGTTTCATTGGGACTGCGATCCTATGCTCCCGGGAGCATGCAGTGTTGCATGCTCCCGGGAGCATGCAGTGTTGCATGCTCCCGGGCGCATACACCTTTTTTTTTATTTTTTTTCAAAAAATTTTTACAATAGTGTTAGTCTATATGTATTTAATATGTGTATAAATTTTTACCATTTTTGGAGTATTTTAGATTTTTATTTTTTATTTTTGAAAATCAATGGCATTTAGGTAATTTTAAATTACTAAAATGCCATTGATTTTTAAAAATCCGAAATAAATATTTAAAAATCTCGAAAAATGGTAAAAATTAATATATACGTTAAATACACTTAGCTTAACAAGTTCATAAAAAAATTTTGAAAAAAAAAATAGGTGTATGCGCCTGGGAGGATGCAGCACTGCATGCTCCCGGGAGCATAGGATCACTGTCCGTTTCAATGGGGGCAGGAGCATGACAAATCATCATGACAGAACGTCTAACCATGCCTTATTTCTAGGAGAGAAAAAAATCAAAAACAAAAAAGATAACATGACTAGCTGCAAGCGCTAACAAAAATGGCATTGGTACTAAAGAAAATGGATTTTACAAGCAAAAGCACTAGTAATTTTCACCAAGATAGTTGAAGCACACAACTAATCTTTAATGGCAAAGACTCTGATTCTTTCATCCCCACTCAAGCACATGGGAATGACAAGCAATGCTATCAATCCAAATGCCAACTTTAATTTGACAAAAATGAAATTCAAGAAAACATGAAAAGCCACTTCTACTGTTTTGAAATAGAATAGAATCCAAGCCGCAATACAAATCAACAAATGAAAAAAGACCACAAAAGAGAAAAACCAAAAACAACATAGACAAAAATCTATTCTTTTCCATGAACTAAAAGAGGTCAAAGAGAACCTGACAGAGAGACTGAGAGAGAAGCCAACCTCAATCTAACAAAAATGGAATTCAAGAAAATGTGAAAAGCCCACTTCGAAACAGAGAGAGCCTAGGAGAGACTAAACCTAGCAACATCTGGAGCTTGGGAGGAGGAAGTGATAGTTGGAGGCTGGGAAAAGCATGATCAATAGGATAAAGAGTATGGAGCATGAGCAGGAAAAACACTTACCCCAGAAGTAAGCACATATATAACGCACATAAATGCGTCGACGAGCATTCGTACTTTCGTAATTAGAGGCACAGTGGGACAATGTCACTAACAGAAAAGGGAATAATGTCGGAAGATTTTGGTTCATCGTATAGCCTCCTTCTCTTTAAATTAAAGTTCTTTGTGAATTAATTCCGAGAGAAATAACTCTTCCTTGGTTTTCCTAATAAATCAATTGTATTTTACAACTTTTTATTACATATTTATAATATTTCGCCTTAATGACACTACAAACAAGCCGTCATCTACTTATCATCTACCTATACATTTTTATTATTCTTATCATACTAATTCCTATTACTAACTCCTGTTAATGACACTACAAATAAGCTCTCATCTACTTATCGTCTGCCTATCCCAAAAACTACTTTACCTAATCCACATACCTATCCCAAAAACTACTTTACCTAATCCACATCTCCCTAATTAAAAGGATTCGACATTGGGATAAACTAATCTTTCCAATTAAAAATTTTGGATGACTAAAAAGGATTCGACATTGGGATAAAATAATCTTTTCAATTAAAAAATTTGGATGACTAAAATAATCATTAGTGAATAGATAACTATTTGTTTATGGCATTATTAAGGGTAAATGTGAATATAATAAAAATTAAAGATGAAATATTATGACTATAGAAGAATTTTCATATTATTATAATACGTAAAAAACATTATTATGTGTAAAAGGATTACCCTTTTGATAAAGGAAGGTATCAGCATTATTATTTATGTTCAAAAAATTAGAACGGAAAAAATAATGATAAATGTCACATCATTTCATAAGTTTTGTAAAAATAGCCTGCAAAATTTTGCAATAAATGATAGACTTAGAAGTAGTAACGTGATGCGTGCATCGGATTAAAATATGCAAAATCCCCGATTCTCAGCTAATTAACTCCTTAAAAAAGGTACTGCCTTATATTAACAACAGGAATATTTTTGCATCGTCGCGATTTAAGCTCATCATGCTTCTATTAAATCACACGTTATTATTTTCTATATACTTAATTGTGATAATCCCGATCGGATTTTTATATTTGAAGATATAAAATATAATTAAATCACGTGGATTTTAAAATATTCTGTAAATTTTTTTAGTGGTATAATTAAATCTTAATTGAAAGCAACTTGCACGTATCACTAGGGCACTGCACTAGTAGCAATATTGTGTAAAGTTTGATTGCAGGAGTCCACTATACTTTTCAATTTAGATATTTTTTTTTAACTTACTAAATTATATTTTTTTACTTACAAAAGCAAACATATAAAAGCATGATATGGTTGTTCCATACATTAGTGAGGGTATTCTAAAGGATACAAAATATTTTTTATTAATATTGTACAATATGATATCTAATATTACAATTAAGCACATTCACATGGGAAATAATAAGCATGAATAAGAATACAAGATCTTTAAATGAAATCTTTACCTAAAATAAGAATGTAATAAGGCGTATTGAGAATGAGAAAAATTATATCTAGTTGCATTAAAAAAATAAAAAAAACTATTTTAAGAATTAAAAAACTGTTTTGAGAATAAAAATACAAATTCCTTTCAAGCATCTCCTATCTTGCCCTAAACATCACAGTAAATCCAAATTGCCATATCAAATAATAGGAGTATCAAAATTTTAAATTATTTTTGGTATTTAATTAACATAAACATAATATTAGTAAACACAATGGATGATTTAGATTTAACTACATCATCAATATCGGCATAAACTAGACGGAGCAACCAAGTGAATTGGTAAATTGATTGGTACAGAAGCCGGACTCTATATCGAAAGTTTGCGTAATAATTTCAATACATGCATCCTGTTTAGAATGACAAAAGAATAGATATTCGTGCCAGAATACTTCTCATTAATTGCTGCCATACATGCACCCGGTTTAAAAGGATGAAAAAAAAAAGAAAAAAAAGATGAGCATTTGTTTCTATTTTCCCATTTCTTTGTTGAATTATGATCCAGACCATGTTTAGCTTACCGCATTGTTGTTTTTTTTAAAAAAATTTCTAATGAAGATAATGGCTCCAAGTATATTTAATTTACCTACAAAAAATTTCAATTTTTAATATATATTCTTTTTAAATTTCAAAAGTTAATAATTTTTTGTTTTTATTCATACCCTTTTTATTGTCAAAAATAAAAGAATACTTAAAATTTTCAAAATGTCAAACTTAGTATGAGGTGCGATTTGAAGCGGACTTGCAATTTTAAAAAATAAAATAAAATGAAAAAAAGTCATGTGGTTCTCTCTCTCCATATACATATGGAATCTACATGCACTTGGTCACATAGAATCGCAACCTTTACTGTATCACTTTTTCCATTTTTCTGTTATTAACAACTTTAGTTTTTTCTTATAATTTCTCATTTGTAAATACATAACAACCCTTTTCATTCAAATTGTATTTCAAAACAATCCATTAGCTATTCTATTTTTATTTATTTTATTTCTCATTGTTATTCCCATTGATATCATATTCTCTATTTTCGCGGCATGTGTATCCAAATTTATATATATATTGTAATCATGGTAGGGTGCAACTTGGTCTAGGTGAGTCCAATTAGGGGTTGACCTTACCTTTATCCTATTTTGAAAAACTCATACATTATCCTATTTTAGGCCGGGTCGATTTGAGACATATACTCCCCTATTTTCTTAAGGCTGGGTTTGTTCTAGTTCTAAATTGCTCCATTAAAAATTGTCAGAGGCCGAACCTGTTTGCAAGGCTGGATATTCGGATAGTTAAAAAATCATAACCAGGAATAAACAATCTGTCAAATCAGTTCCAACATTTGCAGGGTTTTTTGCATGGTAAACCCTCTAACTTTGGCCAATTGCATCTCCAACCCTGAAGTTTGGCCGTTTGCATTTTAAACCCAGCGAACTTTCGCTTTTTGCTTTTTGAACCCCACGGCGTAACGGCATCTCAAGACACGCGTTTTCCAATCCGTCTCACGCTCATTTTTTTGAAATTGACAAAAATAACCTTGTAAATAACCTTATATCATATCGTGTTTAAATACATTGTAGGAACACCGAACAATAATGCACCACCGGAGCACCATTTTTGGTGCTCCACCATCTTCGAATCCTGTGCTCGTCTTCCCCCAAATCGAAGAACGCCATGGTTTCCATTTTCTTCATCTCCAACAAGCTGTCCAAAAATTGAAACTGACCAAAACCGGCAGCACGTCTTCTCCAAGCTAAGCAAACAATCATCGACGAGCAAGCCATGGAGTTCCCCCCCTTTCAAACCCCTCTCGACCGGCAGACTGGTCCCATCCTTAGCCCGTAATCACATTTCTCAGATTCTTTTCAAATTCATCTTTATAGATGAGACCAACTACCACATTCAGAATAGACCCAGCTGTCCCCAACACTCTACACTGGCAGAGACCCCAGATTTGGAATCATGGTGTCGAATCCAGCCTACGAGCGGGAACTCATTCTGGTGGTACTCACATGATTTGCACCGCGATAGACGCTTTCCTCCTCTTCATCATCCAACAATCAAGCCTTCGATTTAATTCGTGTCCGGTATTCAGATTGCATCCGACAGGTAGCCACAGATTTTTCCCTTTCTCAATCAACTTCAGCATCACCGCACCCGCATCCAGCCATGGCAGCAACCCAAAAAGCTTGTCGTCAACCCATTAATACCGACATAAAAAATTCCAAAATCGCCTCTCTTCAGCACCGATTTCATCGAGGCCTATCAATTGCAGCACCAAAATCACGAATTAAAACTGACAACCTCTATTCCCAAACACCCATCTGCCAAGCACCAAGCCGAACAGAGCACACCACCAATAGCAACCAATGGCAACATTGGCAGCTCACCGATCCAGCTAAGCATAATCGGGCAAACTTCCCAAGCAAAGCAGATCATGTCCAAGCCTCAAGTATCCAAGCTTGATTTCGGCAGTCCGTCAAACCCAATTTCCATCTGCCTAAAATTTCGATTCAAAAGTCTGCATCGCCCTTGCTTTGTTTTCTACGGGCAGAAAATAAATCCCCAACCAGCTACTGCTCCATTATTTCTGCAGTCAAAGTGGGCAGCACCGACCAGCTTCTATCTCCTTCTCCAAGTCGTGAGCAGAAATCAAAGCCAAACTCCATTAAAACATAGCAGCAACATCTCAAATTCGTTCGCCTCCATCTAAGCATAAAATCAGAGATTTTTTAGTTAGAGGAAAGGTTGATGGACGCCGCATCTTCGTCCGGGCACCACGTCATCTGCACGAGTCATTTCTGTCGCTCGGGTTTCTGCTCCAGCGTTTGCTTTCATTTTAGATTTTCAGCAAGGATATTTTAGACATTTTATGCATCTTAATGGTGCTTTTCGACGTCGTTACATTGCAGGGTTCAAAAAGCAAAAGGCGAAAATTCGCTAGGTTTAAAATGCAAACGGCCAAACTTCAGGGTTTGAGATATAATTAGCCAAAGTTATAGGGTTTACCATGCAAAAAACCCACATTTGCAAGAAATTCATAAAACAGTTAACGGATGGATAAAACTTTTAATAAGAAATCATTCAGTCATTGCAAACATTAAAAAATCATGAACAAGAATACATGTTGACAAACAAATGCAATTGTCCAAATATCAAGCCACACCAAGTAGTTAACATACACTAGAAATTCACCCTTTATAACTTTTAACAATCACGTGCATAACAATAACTCTAAATATCAAAAAATCATAAACAAAAAATCAATTAAACAGGAGTACATCGAGGCGGATTTTCAGACTTACCCAAAGCAGGTTTGAAACCGACGGACCGGCAACTTTGAGGACCCATTAGAAGTAGATTTAAAACCAAGCACCCCTAACTAGAACAATCTGGCTACAGACATGCAAGCTGGGGATTTGGGGCTAAAGAGGAGGAGAGCATCGAAGGGGAGACGGGCACAGGACCTGTTCGGACCCGGTTTAAAAGTAAAGTTATTTTTATCCTATTTATTTTTTATGCGACAAACCTAGTATAATACGTGTTGATGCTCAACCTCTTGCATGCCTTTTTAATAGAAAATGTTAATTTTTTATTTTTCTTTTTCCAGCCACCACTAATCGACCACGTTTTTCTCGTAAAAAAAAAAAAAAAAAAAAGTAAATCGTCCACGTCTTTCTCGTCAAAAAAAAAAAAAAAAGCCCACGTTTATGGTGGGCTTCTGCTAACTACGGTAGAAAATCATGATTATGTCCCGTAAAGTTGCTAATGGGACTAGTTGGACTAATAATAATAACAATAGTGAATATCTTTAATTGCCCAATTATGATCGGCGATGACATAAGGTTCGGAATTCACATGGACCACATTTAATTTAATTTCGTCAAAAAATAAACTTCCTATTCATGGAGCGATGCAAATTTATCTCCACTCTGCCATTACATTCATTGAGCGTATCAGGAAAAATATATTTTTGAATTATGTAATCAAGTCTCACACATTTTAAAACACCTTGAGTCATACAAAAATCCAAATATAATTATGGCGAATAAAATGTTAATTTATTTAGTTTAAAAAAAATTATTTTTTATTATAAAAAATAAATTATTGATATAACGGAAATGAAAATTAAGGAAAATATTCAAATTCTTCCGCAGTCATAATATTTTGTCTTAAATTATTATATTCACATCTACCCTTAATAATACTATCTATTCACTAAAGATTATTTTAGTCATCTACATTTTTAATTGAAAAGATTATTTTATCCCAATGTCGAACCCTTTTAACTCAGGAGATGTGGAATAGGTAAAGTAGTTTTTTGGATAAATAGACAATAAGTAGATAACACCATGTATGTAGTGTCATTAATGGGAGTTAGTATGATAAAAAAAAATTGGATAAGCAGACGATAAGTGTATGACAGTTTGTTTGTAGTGTCATTAAGATGAAATACTATAAATATGTAATAAAAAGTAATAAAATACAGTGGGTGTATTCAGAAAACTAAGGAAGACTTATTTCCCGCTAGGCATTAATTCACAAAGAACTTTTATTTAAAGGGAAGGAGCCTGTACGTTGCAACGAACCAAAATCTTAAGACATTATTCCATTTTCTATCAATGATATTGCCTATTGTGCCTCTGATTATGAAAATATTAAAAACGCATGCCGACGTATCTTTGCATGTAAAATAATTGACAAAAAAGCGAAAAAATTTGAAAATATAGAAGATTTTGAAAAATATAGAAAAATTATGAAAAATACCCAAAAAATTAAAATCAGTATTTAAAAGTATGAATGAGTTTAAACTTATGATTATTCATAAAAAATATAAGAAATAAAATTATTTAAATGTGTGATGATATAAAAATAAATAGAAAAATGGAAAGAGTTATGAAAAATTAAAGTAAATATCTAAAAAGTATATGAGTTCAAATTTATTTTTTGCAAATAATAAGAAATAAAATTGTTTAAAATGGAATAATATAAAAATAAATAAAAAATTGACCAAATAAAATTATCAAAAATTTTTGAGAGGTCATAAATGAAATTTTAGATAATATTTATGAAACGAATTTGAAATAGTATACATATTGTGATAAAAATAGACAAAGGGACTTGAGGCTACTACAAGAAATTGAAAAAATAGGAGTTTTAAAGTCTATTCAAAGGTAAGTAAATTTTTACTAAAGCATGACTTTGAAAATAGTGTGTTGGGTATTATAAATTTGCTACGAAGTGTGATTATTTGTTAAATTTGGAACTTTCTTTTAAGTATCAGCATGATTATTTTAAAATATTCTTAATCATGTTAAGAGTAATTCGAAGTGGTGCATTGATCATAATGTGTGAGCATGATACATGCATATTGGGCTTGTCACCAAGTAATACAGCAGTATAGTAGTACCTAGATGGTGACCTCAGGACTATGAAAAAAGATGAATTAGCTCACGAATGTATAACATGACTGCACACGAGCACAAGCAGATGACAATACCCACAACGCGAATGCATGATTTACTTTAAATATATGCATGCACAAGCATAAATATGTTTTAATTTTTACTAGAGTATGTTGTTCATAAAAGATAATATATATGTTATTTTTTATTTTTTAAAAATGAAAATGATTGCAAAAATTTTTCAATGGAAGTACATAGATACAATATTAAACTAAAGCTTCTATCAAATGGGAAAAAGGTAAAACTAACAAAGTAAAGGACAAATTAGGATAAAATAGTCTTTTCAATTAAAAAATTTTGAATACTAAAATAATATTTAATAAATAGATAACCATTTGTTTATGATATTATTACGATTAGATGTGAATATAATAAAAATTTAAGATAAAATATTATGGCTACAGAAGAATTTGTATATTATTCTAATACATAGTGTTGGTCCCGAGTTTATGGCAAAGCTCAAGAAGGGAGGGGTGAATTGGGTCTTTAAAAAATTCTTTTGTAACTGGAAGACTCAATCCCTTGAGAGTTTTGTCCCCTTGAATGAAAAACGTGAAATATAAAATCAGTAAACAATAAAATTCAATAAGTTATAGTTGTTCGGGATAACCCTCCCTACTCCACTCCTCCAAGAACACTCCTTAATGTCTTGGGTTCCACTAAAATAGGATTTCAATACAGCAGAACCCTTGCTCTCTTATTGATTTCAGCTTTAGGGGGCCTTATACACACTCAGCACAAGTAGGGTGACGAGTTCCAACACTACCAATCACACACTACCAGTAACACGCTACTTTATTTTCACTTGGTCTTAATCTCCAATACTAAACCAAGTGGAATATAAATCATTAATGAATAAAGAAAGAAACTATACTTTACAGTTGTGTAGGCAGATTCAAGCACAGAAAAGAACTAGTGGAAGAAGTTCAAGATGAAGCAATTCAGTGCTCAGCAGTTTAATGCAGAGTTCTTCTTGAAAACTTTCTTCTAGATCACTTAAATGTTATGGAATGAGGAAGTTGAACTCAATCAATGCTCTCTTATCTATTGTGATACATAGACCCAAATAGGTCTATAAATATGATACATGTATTATTTAAATAAATTATGAATGATTTATGATTTTTATGATTTAATGGTATTTTGCATTTAGAGTTATGATTAAGAATGGTGATTAAGCGTCAAAATCCAATATGAGTCAAGATGACTAAAAGGGCTTAATGAGGATTAGAAAATGCTAATGTGGCATGCATATTTATTTTAATTTTCATGATTTAATTAATGAAAATTATGGAATTATGTTAGAAAATGTAGAAATTTCATAACTTGACGCCTATAAAGCGAAATGAGGTAAAATTTGAAAGGTAAGCTTATGACTTTGGGCTCGACCTTATGTGTGAATTGGATTAAGAAAAATGTGATGAGATTAAGATGATAATTATTTGTTTTCAATCTCACACTCTAAGGTTATTTTCAAAGGATCATAACTTGATGTAGAAAAGTCGGTTTGAGACGAAACTTGAAACGATTGAATAAAATTATGAAATCTATGCTAAGATAATTACCATGTGAATATGCTTAATCGGAAAAAGGTGCATTGCTTTGACTTTGTGCACCCTAGAGTACCATAGCATTTATGTGAAAATAAGTGGATTAAATGCATTATTTAACGACATATATGAAGTGTCAAAGGGAGACAATTCCAAGTGGATTTTATGGATTAATAAAAATGCTAAAATCCATGGAAAATCAAGAGCTTAAGGGTGTGTTTGAAAATGAGTAAAAAATGTCAAGTTAAAACTTTTCAATCTAAAACTTTTCACTATCCATAATTATTATATTTTTTAATCAATTTTTCACATTTTCCTATACAACTATCCTATTTTTTAATCATTTCTACACAGCTATCAACATAACTAATCTATATATTTTAACTTTATCCTCTTTACTCATCATCATTACCCCTATCATATTACATCATTTGATAACTTTACCCTCAAAAATTTTTTATCAGAAGTTTTATCCATTCTCAAACACACCCTAAATGTTTGGTTTTAAATGGCTAAGGGAGTAGCTTCAAGAGGCCATTGAGGTGTCATCCAAAAGGGGACGTCCAAGGGGATCTCTACATGAATTTTGTGATTTTTTAACCCAAGTCAAAACCTAGCTATACTAAGGGAGAGAGAGCATGTAAATGCTCATAAATTGAAGAAGACTTGGTGGCCAAGAAAGCCATAAGGGGCTGCCATGTGGACGGTTCAAGGGGATAGCTAGGAGACCAAGTATTAGTCATGAATTAATGAATTTTCACATAAGATAAATACTCATTTTACTTGGACATGAATGAGTCATGTCATCAAGGAATAAGATACCCCTTAATTACCCTATCTAAGATGTGGCAAAGTGGGCCCCACAAAATGAAAAAAATTATAAAACAGAGAGCATGTACATGGGGATGTCCACATGCACGGAGGGTGAATTAGAGAGAAGAAATTCTCTCCAAGTAAGGCACCCTTGCACGACCCAAAACAACAAGGAAAAGAGGGAAAAAAGAGGAGAAAAAGAGAAGGAAAAAGGGGAATTCAAGCTAGGAAAGTTTGGATTCAAGTTTGATTCGATTTAAGTATGCTTCATGATTTGGGTTCTTTAATCCTAAGTTTTTCGCCTCAAGTTATGGGTTATGAATTTGATTAATAATGAACCCTTGAACGATGATTCATGATGCCCTTGATTTGGGTATTAAATGAGAATTGAAGGGAAAGAATGAAATCAAGGATTCAAGAGGGCTAAATGGAAGTCTAGGTTTGATTATGAGTGAAAAACCTCTCTTGAATCTTCTTAAATTCACAAAATAAGTTGTTGTTTGGATTAGATACCATGATTAGACTATTATTTATGATCTTATGAATTATACATGATGATTTGGGCATAAGCTAAGGATTTTAGAAAGGATGGGAATGAGGGTTACGTATATGACCCGATTTTCATGTTTTTATGATGTATATGATGCATGAAGTAGCTTAAATGGTTTATGGATGAATTTTAGGATAAAGTACCCTAAATTAAGGACCCTTTGGACGTCCTAAGTGGGTTGGAGGAGATAGCCCTAAATCTGATCTTTTAGGGTACATGTATAGAACTTCCAAACGGGGGCCAAAATGGGTACTTTACGTGTGGATTTTGTTGTTGTTTGTAAATGATTAATTTATGAATTTTATGGAGGGTAAAATACCCTAGGATTAGGGCACTTTGAATGTCCAAAAGGGCTTGGAAAGATTTACCCTAAATCTGATTTTTAAGGACATGTATGGAAATGTCAAAACGGGGTAAAAGTAGTACCCTACATGCTTAAGATGTTGCTGTTTTGTAAGAAAATAAATTACGAATTTAAATATGTGATAATATCCTAAATTTGGGTTAAGAAAAGCATGTTTAATGACTGAATTTTATGGAAGATAAATCTGTTTAGATTTAAGTATTGAAAGAGGCATTGAAATGATGAAATGATGAAATGATGAATGGATTATAATTCCGAAATTAAACCCTAAATTAAGTGTTAATTAAGGAGTTTAATCATGATGGATTAAGAGGCAAGTTTCTGTTTTGAAGAATTTTAAGAAACACCTAAGTTATGTGTTGTAAGATAGGTGTATGTGGAAGGCTAAGTATGGATAAGTGGTAAATGGTTTATATGAACTGTTAAAATGCAAAAATTCATGAATATATGATGAAATGCATATTTATGTTGTTGTATTGATGATTATTGATTATCTCAATTTTTGAGAATTAATTATGAAGTCTAAGACATTAACTATATACTTAAAATGAGCATTGAAGTATGAAATGTGAAAAATGGTTGAAAATTGATAAATGAAAGGGGTGGACCTCCATATGATGATTAAATAATGGTTGTTCTGTGTATGAATGAATACCCTATCTGCGGGTTTCGAATATGTTATGGAATGAATGGTATGACGCACAAGTGAGTCCGATGTATGTGTACCCGACTTGGAATTCAAGTTGGTTATGTATGTTAATGGATTATGGGTTGGAAAACTAAGTAAGCAAATAAAAATGTAAAGTATATAAGGAAAACTATGGCGAAGCAGGTAAGCAAGCGACCTTCTAAATATTTTTGTTTTATCAAAAGATGATAAAACGATTGCTAATGATGTTCTAAATGTTTCGAACTATTTTACAATTGATTTATGAAATTATTTCCAAGCTGTTTAAGGATGGTCATTCCTTTAGTTCAATATGTGTTGAAATGTTATTTCAAGTATGATAAATGTTTCATGTTATGCTTTATTAAATGTTGATGAAAAAATGATGCTTTACGAGTTTATGAAAGAAAAATTATGCTAGCATGTTAAGTATCAAGTTTATGTCAAGGTTCCCCTTTGGTGCGGCCAAAGGCATAAAGGGACTGATAGTCCCCCTTTGGTGCGGCCAAGTCGCTAAGAGAGGTCTCGGGCCGGTAGCACCTCCCTAGATTGGGAGAGACGTTGGAGACGGATGGTTGTCTAGCTAGCTTCCATCCTATGATGTCATGATGCATTGCATAGTTATGACATACCCATGACGGGTATAAGAAGTATGTTTTCATAATATACTCTCGAGTGGATATAATGTTGCTTTCCATGAATGGTTTATGAAAAGGTTTCTATTCCATTGGTAATTGATCACTTGCTAAGTGTCTTCTACTAAATGGAGAGAAATGCATTTAAACAGTGTTGCCTTTAAAATGAATTGTCTGAAAAATTTATAATTTTCTTATTGAGTTTCGACTCACGTTTTGTTTTCCAAACCCAAAGACAGGTGAAAGGATGAAGGAGGCAAGGAGCACAAGTCGAGATTCAAGGATGAATGAATTTTTACGAACACCCTTATATGACTTTATGTATGAATGATTGTATGATGTCCCTAAAGGATTATTTCGATGTTGTATATGAATCATGTTATGTTGTGAAACTCGTGTTATTTGAAACTTCGTGAATGTAATGTATGCTGAAAGACTATACAGTGTATATGTTATTTCAGTAAGGTTATAGAAAAATGTGGGTGTTTACAAAAAGATCAAATTGCAATTTTAGAAAAATAAAATTAAATTGTAAATTTAGAATAAAGGATTGATTGGTAAATTTGACAAGAGTAGAGAAAAAAAATTAATTTTACAAAAGTTAAATTTGAGGTTTATAAAAAAACTAAATGGGTAATTTATGATTTCATAAAGAATTGATATGAAAACGAATTTTTACAATTTTTTCGGAAAGGAATTTCAAAATTCTGAATTGTACAAATTGAAACCATTTAAATTTACGGACCTTATGGAAAAATAAAAATAAATGAAATTTTTTTGGCCAATTAGGGTTCCTAACTAAAGGCTTATATTCATCCGTACTATTTTCATTAGATCTAAGCATGTATAACTCATATGGACAAGAAAATTTAATAGAAAATACTAAATTATGTGCTCTCTAATCTAGACGGATCAGATTATGAAAAATAGTTGACTAAATTGTCTCAGTTAAGTGCATCAGAAAGCATGCCAAAGGTTACAATTTCCACAGCCATGCACGTCCACGTTTTTATGTTGATATTTTGATTAATTATTTAATTAATTAATATCTTGATGTATATAAGGTTGTTTGAGATGAAACTTTTGGAGCAAGCCTTTTTTTTATTAAAAGATGAGCCCCTATCCCGCCAACCTCTGCATCAGAAAGGGGTCAGAGTTGGAAGGGATTAGGCTATCATCGTATAGCATTGCCAAAAAATTATCTGTACAGAGTTTTTCCTGAAGAAAAAAGGGTGGATTGCCCCACCATTCTTGTTCAAACAAAAAATTAAAAGATGCAAAATCAGCCAAAAGATGAGCCGCGGAGTTCCCCGACCGTAGCACATGGTGAAATGATAAAGAATGGGCCTGTAGGGCAATCTGGTGGATTTGTGAAACAATGATTCCCACAGGGGCCCTAATGGGGCGTTCGTCCACCAAAAAATCAATCAGAGTCAACGAGTCAGATTCCACCTGTAGGTTGTTGAAATGGCCCTCCAGAGCCCACCTTAATCCCAGACATAAAGCAGTGGCCTCCATAATCAGCGGATCCAGATGTTCACGCCTATTCCACCCCTTTGCCGCAACAAAAGAGCCATTGGAGTCCCTAATGATCGCTGCAAACCCCGTGCAGTTGTTGTGGAGATTCTTTCGCCCATCAATATTAACCTTGAATGTGCCTCCGATAGGCTTAGCCCATCTAGCAACCAGGGGTCTCTCAAAAAAAGTTGCCCCCCTATTTTCCATCACCGCCCCATACTGATCTCTGAAGTTTATACACCATTCCTTCACATCTGAAAACACCGATGGAGTGCCTTCCACCCTAAGTTGGTTTCGCATGTACCACATTCGCCAGCAATATAGGAGGAAGAGAAGAAAAACATCCTTACGATTTGTCGTGATTAAAGCCCGAATGATATCCAAAATGGAGTTCCCCCACACTTAGGGAAGCAAATCACCCACAACGGTATGATAGACCGGCTTAGTAGCATTGCAGTTGATAAAAAGATGAAATATGTCTTCCGTATGCGTCTTGCGGAAGAGGCATGAGGTTTCCACAGTGATTCCCCGTCACTGCAAATTACTAGGGGTGGGAAGAGCATTTAGTAACAACCTCCAAGAAAAAATGAGTATTTTGCTCGGAAGTTTTGCATTCTAAATGAAATTGAATATCTCTTGATTTCGATCATTGTTAGCCTCACCACCCATCAAAGACCTGTGCGACATCTTTGTGAGGAGTCTGTATGCTGATTTCACCGAGAACTGTCCATCCGGTTCCGGCTCCCAAAAAACAAAGATCCTCCTCCCCCCCATTTGGGAGTGGATTTGAGAAAATGATATCACGGCCAGCCTCGCCAACCGCTTGCAGAACAAGGGTTTCATCCCATTGACCATCTAGTTGATTTCGGAAAAGACTAACCTTCGCGTCGTCAGGAATATGTGCTGGTAAAGGCCCAGCCTTGGGGAGAAGAGAAGAAAGCCATTTTTCATGAAAAAAATTCACCCGGTCCCCCGAGCCAACACGCCTTCTACACCCCCTAAGGATCACATCCCTAGCTCGAAGGATACTTCTCCAATTGAATGAGTCAGTTGGCTTCGCCTTGCAGGCCCAAAGATTTCCATGACTGAAGTACTTGGCCCTTAGAGCATAGTAACAAAGGGAATCAGAGTTTGAAACCAGTCGTCACACTTGTTTGGCCAACAACGCAAAGTTAAAAGAGATCAGGTCACGAAAACCCATTCCCCCTGTAGCCTTAGTCTTACACATATCTTTCCATGCTACCCAACTCAACTTGCGTCTCCCATTACTCTCGCCCCACCAAAATTTACTCAGCATACTCGCAATTTCATTACAAAAGTTTATGGGGAGGAGGAATATACTCATAGAGTATATAGGAATAGCTTGAGCTACAGCTTTGATGATAACCTCCTTATCGCCCCACGAAAGAAGTCGCCCCTTCCACCCCTGGATCTTCCACCATACACGGTCCTTCAGATCTCTAAACATATCTTTCTTTGATCTCCCTAACCATACAGGCAGCCCCAAATAAGATTTAAGTTCCAAAGCGCACGACCCAAACACCTCCATAAGGGAGCTTCTCACACCCGGGTTTGTATTGGAGCTGAAAAAGAGTGCAGTCTTGTTTATATTTATGACTTGTCCAGTGCATTCACTATATGTTCGCAGAATGGAGAGTAGCTATCGCGCTTGGGGTTCAGTGGCCTTGATGAAGATGAGGGCGTCATCAGCAAAGAAGAGATGAGATAGGGTGGGTCCCCTGGAACAGAGTCTGATGCCATGGAGCGACTGGTGGAGATGAGCCTGGGCAAGGAGAAGAGAGAGACCCTCAGCGCAAATCAGAAACAGATATGGAGAAAGTGGATCTCCCTGTCGTAGTCCCCTATGTGGGGTGAGAAGGGTGGTTTTGTGTCCATTCACCAGAATTCTGTAGCGGACAGACTGCACACACCTACTAATCCAATTGATCCACACCGGGCCAAAGTTCATAGCTGCCATCATATGACTCAGGAAATTCCATTCAACCCGATCGTCGGCTTTTGACATATCCAGCTTGACTGCCAATTCCTGCTTGTTTCCCGTCCTTCTCTGTCGAAATGAGTGAATAACTTCATATGCAACCAGCATATTGTCAGTTATGAGGCGCCCTGGAACAAACGCACTCTGCTGAGGGGAGATAACATCATTGAGGCAGCCTTTCAGGCGATTGGCCAGTACCTTTGCCAGAATCTTATAGGCGACATTACAGAGACTGATAGGGCGATAATCCGCTAAAGTTTCAGCACCGGCTTTTTTAGGAATTAGGACAATGTTGGTGTGGTTGAGTGCTTGGAGTTGTTGGCACTGGTGCAGGTGTATTCGATCATCCATAAAAGCTTTGCATACCGAGAAAACATCATGTCCAACAATATGCCAATACGTGCGGTAGAAGCCAGCAGGAAGTCCATCAGGCCCCGGAGCTTTTGATGGATTCATAGTCTTTAAAGCTTTCAACACCTCCTCCATGGATAGGGGTCTGGTAAGCCATTCTTGTGAAGCGATTGACATCTTACTTGTGACTAAACCAGTGATGCGGTGTAGGTCGGAAGGAACCGAGCTTGAAAAAATCTCCCCAAAGTACGATAAAGTAAGTGCAAGCATTCCCTGTGTATCAGTGATCCTAGTTCCCCTGTCATACATAAGAGCCTCAATAAAATTTCGTCTTCTGCGGTTGGACGCGACACTGTGGAAGAAAGAGATATTTTTGTCTCCATGTTGAAGCCAATGAACTTTGGCTCTTTACTTCCATAATAGCTCCTCATCTTCCAAAAGGAAGTGGATTTGTTGTGTAGTACGTTGAATAGCAGCATCCCTAAGATCAGAAGGTATCTGGGAGTTCAAAGAGTGTAATTCCCTTTGCTTTTGACTTATAAGTTTTCCAAGGTTTCCCCATTTATTTCTGCTCCATCTAGATAATGCTAAACTGCACTTCTGAATTTTTTCCAACAGAATTTCACAAGGAAAGGATCCTGTCGTATTTGTTGTTGTCCATGTGTGTTCAATAATGTCATGCGTTTCTTTATCTCTAGCCTAAAAAAGCTCATACTTGAAATCACGTTTTGGTTTTCTCTTGTGCTGCATAGAATTGAGAGTGAGGAAGATGGGATGATGGTCAGACGATGCCGATGATAGGTGATAGACCTTTGCAAAAGGAAAGATGGTTAGCCACTATGGGGATGCCAAACCACGGTCCAGGCGTGCCTCAACTCGCTGTCTTCCCCTCCTGTTGTTTCGCCATGTCATGGGGGGACCAACAAAACCCAAGTCAATCAAGTTACATGTGTCCATAATATTTCAAAAGAGATCCACTGATTCTCCAATCTCGTGTGGCAGCTTCTATATTCGGACGGGCCTACCACCTCATTAAAGTCCCCCATGATAAGCCAAGGAGCCACCGATTGAGCGTGGAGCGTAGATAGGAGGTTCCAGCTTTCTGTTCTTCGCCGGGCCTCGGGGTGTCCATAAAATCCCGTGAATCGCCACCCCCGGATATCAGCGTCAATATGATGTTTTGAGAAACTCCTGATTGTGACTCCATAATCATCATTCCATAGAAGGCATAGCCCCCCCTTCTTCCCTCATAGTCGACAGCAAAGCAACAGTCAAACTTCAGTTTCCTTCTCACAAAGTTCATCTCCTTTCTAGATCGTTTGGTCTCGCATAGGAAGACCACATTGGGAACTTTCCTCTTGACAAGGTCAAGCAAACACCGAATTGAGCGTGGGTTCCCAAGCCCACGACAATTCCAAGCCAGGAGAGCCATTACTGGGGGTGGGGCCGAGGGGTACCCTCAGCCTCCACCATGTCCACTTCACTTGTTTTGCCTTTCTTGATCGGCCCTTGCACAGGAAATGCGTCATCACCCACCTCCACCGTGATTGGTCTTTTTGTTGAGTGTGGTATTGTGTGGTGTAAAAGACCGGACACTTGCCTTGCTCTGCATTTCCATTGATGTTTTGGTCCGTTCCCCGGCAGTTCAGAATGTGCAGGTACCTCAGATGCCATAATGTGTTCCCCATCTGTCCATTCCCACTCAGATGTGGGCCCCAGGACTAGCTCTAACTGTCCATCATGTGACTGGTGTTGAGATATGAGAGGAGCGGTGGTAGTGAGAGGGGTCTCTGGTTGAAGCAGACTTAGCGGTTCAGTCCCGAACGTGGTCTGTCCATCGTCGCCAAGGAGTTCAGATTGGGTAGCCGTTGTATGGGATGATATACGGGAGACTACATTGCCCGGAGGGGTGATTGGTAAAAATACTTGTTTGGCATCCAGTACTGGTTCGATTTCCTGAGTGGATGAGGAGAGGGGAAAGTTTTGGGTGGAGCATCCCTTGACGCTGTTCGGAGTTGGCATGGATGGGGAGAGGGGACAGGTTTGGGTGGAGCATCCCATGGCGCTGTTGCTGTTTGGAGTTGGCCTGTGATGGAACGTGGATAATTCAGTCGTAACTGGGGGGTGCGGCGCTGTCATGATTGGGTTCACCATGGGCAGCGTTTCTTCAAAGTTTCCATACAGTCGTGGGGACCGTTGCTGCACTCTTTCTATCCTCGACGTCGAAGAGAGCTTATGAAAGCCTGCCCTCAGCTGGTTTCCGTATGGGAGATCCTCCTCTTTGATCTTTTCAGGTAGGTTTTGATTGAAATTGCATTCCTTGAACGTGTGTCCAATTCTGCCGCACGCATAACAAAAGGTGGGCAGCTTTTCATATTGGAAAGCCAGCCATTGTCTCTCCATATCGTCGATTTGGATAAAGATCCCTCTTCTAAGAGGCTTTGTGAGGTCCACCATTACTTGGATTCCGATGATATGGTCTGTGTGTACCACCTGAATACAATGTTCAAAGGAGGATCCAACTGCGTTTCCCAATGATAATTTGTCGAGCAGGTACGGGGCATTGTTTATTTGGAACCATAGTGGCGATTGGGCCATCCTCACTGCCCCAAGCGAAGTGGACACGAGCAGCTCCTTGATGACCACAAGCTGCCGATCAAACATCCAGGGTCTGCCCTTCATCACAATTTCCCGATCCTCCACTGTTTCGAAATGCAGAAGAAAGAGGTTGTCCTCGATCTGTGTGATCATCACTCTCTCTGTCGTCGGCCACACCTTCCTCATGGTGGCTTTAAACACTTCCTTGTTGTAGTATTTCCGTGTCCATAGGGAGCAGAGGGCCGCCGGTTTGTCACCCGGCACAATTTTTCAGCAAGTGTGATCACTGTCGAGCCTTAGAGTTTGGATTTCTTCTCCCAATAAATCTGCCATCTCGCGCTCCTGTTCCCTTCTCCACTCGAGGTACCTTGCCGTCTCCCCTGCTCGTTTCCGTGGTCAAGACGCCCACCCAGATCACAAACGAGGAGAGACAGGGATGCTGGTCGCCATCGCCAGACAGAGAAGTTCAACATAAACTGAGCAAGCCTATTTTAATACACCCTACATAATGAATTGATTAAATTTTAAAAAACATGTCTACAAGCTTTTAAAATGAAATTTTATGCCAAAATACGATTTTAATTAAATTAAAATATGTACTTCGCTCCAATTGAGGTGAAATTTTATGGGTAAACTTAAATTAATATGCCCAATTTAATAAAGGGATTAAATTTTGGAAAAACATCCTTATAATTTTCAAAAGAGATTTTATGCCAAAACACGAATTAATTAATTAAAATAAAAAAAATTTCAAAATTCCGAAAGGTGCATTTTGTGAACAAATCCATATATATTAATAAAAAGAATTTTATGAGTATAACTTTAAAGTTGAATTTGTGGACAACTATAATATGTAAATGTAAATATATTAATAATAATATGTATAAGTAGTTAAGGAGACAGCTCGCTGGAGATGCATGAATTAACTTGGCAGCATGGACAGCATATGGACAGTGCATGGACAGGTAGATAATTGATAAAATATATATATAAAAAAATAAAGAGAAACACGTAAGTAGCAGATGTAACATATAGGCGTAGAATAAAATAAATGAACAACACCTGTATATCTGTTAAACGGTCACCATGGGTTAAATTTAATTTTAACCATAGTGAACCGTTAACAGCTATCTATAAAATAGGCATTGCTGGGCATTTTGCTAAAATTTTCAGCAACGGGCAAATAGGTGTAGAGGAGCAGCAGCACTTAGACGTACAACATTCATTCAGGTACATTTTTTTATTTCATTTCCTCATTCCAGAAATGTTGCTCGGCTATTTAATATTTTAAAAGTTTTAATTTTTCAACCTGATGAATGTTGATATGATTTATATAGATACTGTTTTAATTTTTAAAACAATATTGCTGAGCGTTAATTTTTCCTAGAAGCTGAACGTGGATTCAACTTCCTGAACATATGATATTTTAATTTGATTTCATACTTTCGGAACTTTTATTTTTAATATCATGATGATCGTTAATTTATTTTTTTTGAAATTGTCCAATTAATCAAATGTGCTAAATAAATTTCTGGGTGCATAAGTGCTGTTTAAATATTTCAAAAATTTTATTTAAACCTGCTGGACAATTGATATGATTTATATATGTAATAATGTTTTAAATTCTAAGTCTTGCAGAACATTAATATTATATTGTTGTCATAATTTTAAATCACTTTTAAATTCTGTTGGACATTGATATTGTATCGTTATTTTAATTTTAAAATTCTTTTTAACCCCTGGACGTTGATGTGATATATATATACCGTTTTGATATTATTCAAGCAATCTGCTAGACATTATTATAATATGCTGTTTTTATTTTAAATTCATAATCTGCTGAATGTAAACTAGGGGTGTAAATAGGATCGGGTTCAACCCGAGCCCGCATGAACCCGGACCGATTCATACCGTGGTTGGGTTGATGTTTTGAAAATTCGGCTTTTGAAAATCGAATTCAACCCGACCCGATTTTCAAAATTAGTTTGAGCTGGGTTAGGGGGTCGGTCAACCCGACTCGATTTGACCGACCCGATTTCATAAAATATGTATTTGGATATGTTTATGAGAGTGTATTTCATTCACGTTGTTTGGATATTTAAATAAAATTGTGTGGAGTTTGGAAATATGTTTGAAAATTTGGTTGTGAAATGTTGTTTGAATTTATTTGGTTTGAAAAATATATTTGGTTAATTAGTTGTGAAATTATGTTTGGATTATTTGGTTATGAGTGTGTTTGGTAATGAATAAAACTTTTGATCAAAAGTTTTAGAGAGTAAAAGTTATCAACTGATGTGATATGATAGGGGTAATAATGAGTAATAAAGATAACAAAGTTAAAATAGATAGGTTAGTTGTGTGGATAGTTGTATATAAATGATTAAAAAGTAGGGAGTTGTATAGGAAAATGTGAAAAAATAATTAAAAAATATGATAATCGTAGAGAGTGAAAAGTTTTATTGAAAAGTTTTAATTGACTTTTTCTTTCAATTGCCAAACATACCCTATATTGCATTGTAAATAGGTTGTTTAGATGTTCGCTTGCATTGGTGATTTGAAATAACGAATAGGTCAATTGGGAATTTGAGATGTTTGTAGCTTTGATTGGAAGCCAACTAAGAATGTAAGTAAGACTATGATATTCGTTTTTTCATTTTGCATAATTTACTGCAATACTTTTACTTGGCTTTCACTTTTTGACTTGCAGGGGACATCAATTGCTCAAAGAATACAAAAGCAAAAAAATAAATCAATTACAAAACTTATCCTCCACTTTTGAGTTACGTAAAACTTTTTAGTATTTATTATTTTTATAATTATCATTATTTTTTTGTTATTTTAGAAATTTGGGTGAACAAAAGTTTAACTAACATTGATAATATGTGTAATCTATTAGCCCGATTTCTAACCCGAACCGAACCGATTTGAGGTGGGTTGAAATAGGGTTGGGTTAAGGTGTGAAAAGTAGGGTTGAAAGTAGGGTTGTGTTGAGATTTTACAAGGTGGGGTAGGGTTGTATTTGTCCCAACCTGAGTAAACCCGACCCGATTTACACCCCTAATGTAAACTTAACTTTCTGAATATATGATATTTTTAGATTGATCTCATATTTTCAGAACTTCTATATTATGCTGATCGTCAACTTATTTCAGATTTTGGAATTCGTTCAATTAATCAAATATGTTAAATAAATTTCTGGATACATAAGTACCGTTAAAATCAATGGTTGTAACTTCATGATTTATAAATTTTGCAAGAATGTTAATTTCCTCCATTGGAATTAATGTCCAAACAGATGTTATATACTAATTATTTCGACTTCTGAAATTTATAAATTAAAAGTCTAAATTAACCTACTGGACGTTAGTATAGGTTTATGTATAGGTCATTGTGATATTCAATCGTTTCAAAAACTTTATTTAGATATTATACAAACGTTAATTACATGGACAATCATTAATGACTTAGGCAAAATTTACATCGACTAATCATGGATTATGATTTTATTCAGAAATTATATGATTAAAAACTATTATAATTGTTTTGCTGAATTCGTATTGATTCGACATAATTTGACACTGTATAAATTGAGTCAGCATAAATAAAGAATAATTAATTAAAATTAAAAATTAAAAAATATATTTTTTTTAGTTATTATTAATTAAATATTTGAAATTATGATGTGATGGACATGCAAATAAAGTGGATTAGAAAATAAATTATTATAAAGAAATAGTTAAGTTAGACCTTGAAATAGGTTCAACAAAACAAGGATAAAGAGGTTAGTATTAGCCAAAAACGTAAAGGCGATTACAAATAATTGTATGAGATGGAACACATACGGGTTAGAAAAATAAAATAAGTTTATAAGATATACAAGCATAGAATATTATAAAGAAATGGTCCTCTTCATCTGTATAGGAAAAGGAAAGGAAAAAGGTGGAAGATACAAGTTAACCACATAGGTAAGCAAGTTATATGTTTTCTAAAATATTTCTAATTGTTTGCAAATTATTTGCTCACATGTTTTATGACTTATATTTAAGGATGGTCATTCTTATAATGCTTTAAATGAAATGATTGCTAATTTCTTGTTAAATGCTTTTGTAAATATCATGCCAACATATGTATGTGAATGATCATGGTGCACGAGGATTAGGCCACAGCTGAGGTAGTAAGCGGACCGGATGTCCTCCTCACTATCGCCAAGTCACTTATACAGGCCCAAGCCGGCGGCGACCTTCCTGAGATGGGAGCAGGTATGAGATGGACGCCTAGTTAGCGTCTCGTCCAAAGGAATGTTATGAATGCCATGGATGCATAGCATTTCTCATTACATGAAATGCATGAAAAAAGATTGAAAATTTATGTATGGCTTGCTTACTGAGTATCTTTACTCACCCATATTTTAAAAATAATAATAACAATAATAGACAGGTGATGACGATGAAGATGACATGTGAATATAGAGAATTTTATAGAAATGATGTATATGATAACATTTATGTAAAGAAAATTTTATTATGACTCTGATATGAGAAATGTTTTCTAAGTTGGATGAATGAAAATGTTTATTTATGTATTGATGTTATATATATAGATGATATACACGTATATAAAAAAAAATCTGTCATATGATCAGGGCAACAATCTTGAATCACGTTTACCAACCCTTTTCGACCCCGGAGTAAGGACCATGTGGAGCCCCAGATTTGGGGTGCCACATATGTTTTTGTGACCATAGAAGGCGAAAATTTTTATGCCTAAATGATAAGGTATGAAGTATGAATTTTATGAGATAATATGTGTATTCTCAAATGGTATAATGGCCTAGAAGGGCATTTGATGGAAATTTAAAGGTATGAAAATGTTATAAACTCTTATAGAGTTAAGTTTAAGCGGATAAATATCGAATAAAGCTCGTCGTGTGACAGGACAACAATCATAATCACGTTTACCATTTGATAAGGTCTTGGAGTAAGGTTGTGACGCTCGGGCTGGGGCGCTACATCTACCCTTCCTCGTTCATTTGAAGTGCCTTAAATAGAGAAAAGTAAACTCATACATTTGGAGGTAGGTAACGCGCATTTAATGCGCCAATGTTCGAATTTTTCTAACTGTTGTGATTCAAGTCGCATTTGGAGTCGACCTGGGATCCGACTTCGTTCAAGTTGCAGAGTGGAGTCGTCTTTAGATGCGACTTCAGCCTTCAGCCTTCCAGTCAAGTTCCATACGTAAGTCGACTTGGTCTTCAAACTTGACTCAAGTCGCAGGTGAAGTCGACTTCATATACGACTTCACCAGTCATCTGTCTTCTTAGAACTTTTGACTTGTTTATGATCTACTTGTGTGTTTAGTCTTTTCTTATTCTTCATATGTATAGATCTTCATTTGAGCTTTTAGTCCTTGATATTTCACATTGTTTAATATTCCTTGATCACTTGATAAAGGCTTTTAATTTGTCTCGACTCAATCTTGTCATTGCCTCTTATTTTGGTCTTTATCTTTTTGAAATAGGAGTTTAGAAACATCTGTGATCTTGGTCTTCACTCAAGTTGCAAGTTTGAGTCAACTTGAGGTGCGACTTCACCCAAGTCGCATGATGACGTCGACTTGATATGCAATTTAACTCTATCAGCTTCAACTCCTCCAACTGAAGTACTCTTAAGTCGCAGTTGGAGTCAACTTGTTGTATGAATTCACGTAAGTCGCAGGCAAAGTCGACTTCGGTTACGACTTCGTCTGTCTAGAGGTCCAGATTTCAGTACCGTCGATTTTTGAGGTTTTGAAGTCGATACTGAAGTCGACTTAGATAACGACTTCACCTAAGTCGATGCCTTAGTCGACTTGGTATGCGACTTAGCTTGCCACTCTTTTGACATTTGAGCATTTGAATCTTGGCATCACTTAATAAACACATTAGTACTAAAGTAATTCTCAAATTGAATTGTTAATCATCTTAACATGGATTGTGCTTAATTTGTCTCATGTTTATAACACATAGAAAAGTATTATATATGTATAAAAGGATTACCCTTTTAATAAAAGAAGGTATCAATATCATTATTTATGTTAAAAAATTAGATAGAAAAAATAATGATAAATGTCACACCAATTCATAAGTTTCATAAAAATAGCCTGCAAAATTTCAATAACACTTTAGTTATCTACTAGCTATGCTAAAAATATTATGAATGACTTAGATCTAAGAAATGAGTTGCATATATTATAAAATCAATGTGATTAACTAGAAAATGATTTTATGCAATCGTATATTTAGAATCATTTCTTCTTTATCTCTACTTGTTTTTCCTTCGTTGCTTTTGCTATTTTAAGTGACGGAACTCATCTCTCTTCTTATATATTAACAACACCTAAAAACGGTTAGCCATAATTGCCCTCTACCATCTCTGCTAATGAATTCCACATTTTTTGTCAACAAAAGGGGCTTGACGGTGGTTGTTACGTTCTAACCCCTTATGAAAAGTTTGGTCTTTAACATTAATTAAACAAATACAGATATATTTATTTGATATCTTCTTCAAACTCCCAAGTTGTGGAGCCCCAACCCGAGACGTCACATCCTTACTTCAAGACCTTATCGATTGGTAAATGTGAATCAGGATTGTTGCCCTGATCATGCGACGGGTTCTTAATTGGATCGCGTCCAAATTTTTTTTGTTTCATTCCTTTTACTATGATCATTTCATGTCTTTACATTTCACACCATTCATCGTACAAGTGATAATACACTTGTAATCAATTGCATATATCATTCATAACATCTCAACTTCCTTTTCTACATTAAAGGTCCTCTTGACCTGATCATGCCCTTTTCATTCCATTCATTCATACATCCATCAGTTCTTAGCATACAAGCATTTACCATTTAACTCATCTTTTTCCTTAGCCATATCATATCCATGCAAGGCATTTTGAATCTTTTACCTTCTTAATCATATAATACACATACAAGGTATCCTGAACATATGTAATAATAGTATCATATTCCTTACGGCATTCGTTCATGCTTCAACATACAAAGAATTACAAAGCTTTGAAATTTCTTTTTTCCTTTCTCAGCGAGAACATACTTTCATCACTTGAATTTTTCCTGCACCTATCTAAGGGGGGAAAATAAAATATGAGTTAAAACTCAATAAGTAAGCATCTTTCATTCTCGTTTAAATGCATTTCTCTCAATTCGGCAGGAGACACTTAGCAGATGATCAACTACCAACGGAACAGAAACTTTTTCATAAATCATTCATAAATTTTTCATATAAACTAGTCATGTAAACCAGTTTAATTCTAATTTTTGGGCATTTCATAAACATTGGATGTGAAAATGTATCATTTTCATTCATGATATAATTCTTCATATAAGGGTATGCTAGCTCGAGGAATATCCTTTCATAACATGATCATTTCCATCCTTGGCGCCAGACTTTCCCACTTGGCAACGTCAAGGGCAAACCTTGTATCGTGCTTCTGCCTTGACTAACCTACTTGATTTCCATTCCATGCATGACTTTTAGTCACCCCGGCATTATATACCTTTTACACATGGCAACTTGTCATTCTCATGTAGAGAATTCTTTGCACCATCCATTTTAAACATTGTTTCGATGAAACATCGTTCAAATTCATGCTAGCATGTCATTTTCAAATAGAGAAAAATTTGTTCAATCATTTCATTGAAGGCAGTAATCAATGAGTAAAAGAGACAGAGGGATGGCCGTCCTTAAATAGTTTTAGAAATATTCAAGTAAAACAACTTGAAAGCATTTTAGCATTTAAGAATAAAATGTCATTTTCAAAAGTTCTACTTGCTTACCTGTGGTGATCCTTTCGCACCTTCCATCTTTTCCTTACCTTTTCCTAGACAAGTAAACATAATTACCTTATACATTTTCATATGTGTTATGCTGAATGCCTTGTCTTTTTCTTTAATTCACATATACATGTTATATGGGTTTAATCCCATATGGTCCATAGCACATTAACTTTAAATCATTCTTTCTTTGGAATGCAGATCCATCTTCACCCTTTTCAATGGTCATATATATATAAGACTTACTCATAAGCCTTTTGACAGCCACATAACCATGTAATCTTAGTTAGTGGTTCATTTTCTTCATTTCATGCATATATCTCAATAACATAGGCATATATATATTATAGGGTTTTCAACCTACATTTAATCTCCTTTTAATCATTCAAAACACTTGGGTAACACATACTTGAGACTTCATCAATCAAGTTCAAGCAAGGTTTCTCAACTTCGTATTTCTTTAGTCATATGTATATCCCATATGATTTCTATTAGCTTACACAACCCACTTGTATTTCAAGTTGGGTATACATTCATGGCACATACTTGTGCATCATACAATCCATTCCATATCATGTTCTAAACCCATATGTATGGTATACATTTATACACATAATAATCATTCATTAATCATCATGTAGGGGTTCATATTTCCCATTTGTCATTTTTCATCTACTTTTCATTTTTCCTACGTCGATGCTCATTTTAAGAATATAGTTGACGTCTTAGACTTCACAATTAAATCTCAAATTTTGAGATTATATTTAATCATTAAAACAGCAACATAAACATGCATTTCATCACATATTCATGCATTTTAGCAATTCATATAAGTCATTTATCACTTATCCATATATATCCTTCTATATACACTCGTCTTACAACACATAACCTATGTGTTTCTTAAAATTTTCCAAATCAGCAACTTGTGTCCTAATTCAGCATGATTAAACCCTTTATTTAACATTTAATTTAGGGTCTAATTATGGATTTTTAATCCATTTGTCATTGGGTTCCAAAACAACAACGTTATAAACCATTTTTCATCCTTTCAACGCCTCTTTCAATACTTAAATCTTAACATATTTATCTTTCATAAAATTCAGAAACTTATTATACTTTTCTTAATCCAAATTTAGGGTATTATCACATATTTAAAATCCAAAATTTAGTTGCTTTCAAAACAGTAACATCTTAAGCATGTAGAGTATCCCTTTTACCCTGTTTTAACTCTTCCATGCATATGTTCTTAAAATCATATTTAGGGCAAATCTTTCCAAGCTCTTTTGGACATTCAAAGTACCCTAAATCTAGGTTATTTTACCCTCTATCTCATCCATAAACTCATTAGCATAATTTATGCTCCATACATATCATAAAAATATGAAAATCGGGTCATATACGTAACCCTAAGTTCCATCCTTTCCAAAATCCTTAGCTTATGCCCAAATCCATATATATAATTCATTAAATCATGATTAATATTCTAGTCATGATATCACTTCAAAACAGCAACTTAACATGAGTAATTAAGAAAATTCCAGCTAGGTTTAGGCATCATATTCAAGCCTAGCATCCAATTTAACCCCTTTAAACTTTTGAATTCATTCATACCATTCAATCCTCATTCAATACCCTAATCAAGGACATCATGAATCATCTTTTAAGGGTTCATTATGAATCAAATTCATGACTCATAATTTGAGGGAAGAAACTTAGGTTTAAAGAATCCAAATCATGAAGTATACTTACTTGAATCGAATCAAACTTAAATCCAAACCTTCCTAGCTTGAATCTTTTTCTTTCCTCCTCTTTTTCCTTCTCTTTTTCTCCTCTTTTTTCCCTCTTTTCCTTGCTGTTTTGGGTCGTGCAAGGGCTGCCTTGCTTAGAGGATTTTGCTCCTCAAAATTTTTCTCTCTCTAACCTCTCCAAATGGACGTTTCAAGGCATGCTCCCCTTTATAATTTTTACATTTTGTGAGGCCCACTTGCCACATCTTTAGATAGGTTAATTCAAAGCCCTCTTATCCCTTTAATGTGTTGGTACACTCATATCCAAGTAAATTATGCAATTATCCCATTTTCAAAATTTCAAATCCAAGCTCTTAAATGAGCTACCTAGCTCTCTTAGGTTGGGCATCCACATGGCTTGCTTGGGAGGGCTTTCTTGGTAACCAAGTTACTCCCATTTATGTGCATTTACATGCCCTTGCTTCCTTAGCATAGCTAGGTTTTGACTTAGGAAATTAAACAAATCAAAAATCCATGTAGAGATCCCTTGGACGTCCCCTCCTTATGCCACATATGTGGCCTCCCATGGCTACTCCCTTAGCCATTTAATTCATGCATTTAACTTCTTAATTTTTCAAGGATTTTAACCCTTGACTTAATCCAAAAAATTTAGCTCAAAATAGCTCCTTTTGACATCTCATATATGCCATTAAATAATGCATTTAATCCACTTGCTTTCACATAAATGCTATGGTACTCTAGAGTGCACAAAGTCAAAGCTATGCACCTTTTTATGATTAAGCATATTCTCATGGTAATTAGCTTAATCCAATCCTTCCATAACATATATTTCATAATTTTATTCAATCGTTTCAAGTTTCGTCTCAAACCGACTTTTCTACGTCAAATTATGATCTTTTAAAAATAACATTAGAGTGTGAGATTAAAAATAAATAATTTGTTGGAAATATGTGGAAAACAAGCTAAATCAACAAATCAATTTGAGTAAGTCTTGGCTACTAACACGTTTGTGGAAATGTTTAAGGGATATACACTTGAAGAAAATAAAGCATGGAAGGCCAAGTCGTTCCCCAAGTCGACTCCAAGATCGACTTCAAAGAGCCAAATCCGTCCAGAGTTGAAACGGGAAGAAGAGCAGGTGAAGTCGCAGGCCAAGTCGACTCCACTTGCGACTTGGGAAGCCAAGTCGCAAACGAAGTCGACTCCAGCATCGACTTCAGACGGGAAAAACCGTCCAGAGTTGAATTTGGGACAGAAGTATACCGAAGTCGCAGTCGAAGTCGACTCCAGTTGCGACTTGGGCGAAGTCGCAGACGAAGTCGACCCCGAGTTCGACTTGATGTTCTTCAAAGTCCAAAATGCAGATTCAAGCTCATTCCCAAGATCAACTTAAGATCTCTCAAGACCAAATCAAGGATACAAGCTCCTTATCAAAATCAAGTTTATCAAGTCCAAGGCAAAGATTCAAGCATGCTCCAAGATGAAGATATATTCAAGTTTTTCAAAGATTCACAAGGCTCAAGCTAATCCAAGAAGAATCAAAGTCAAGCTCTTCAAGAATCACAAGATCTACAAGTATAAGGAGCCATTCTAGAATGAAAGCAACTAAAGAAAGAAAGCCAAACAAGATAGAAACAAATCAATGAGGATCAAAGCATATTTTGCAAAGACCAAGTCAAGTCGCAACCCAAGTCGACTCCATGATCGACTTGAGTTGAAGTCTGAAGCCAAAGTCGACTCAAGACTCCGACTTGGAACCTGAAGAGGTGAAGTCGCACCCGAAGTCGACTTCACATGTGACTTGGGTCAAGTTGATACCCAAGTCGACCCGACCTGGAACTTGAAGTTGCGACAGAGAGGCGAAGTCGCACCCGAAGTCGACTCCATCTGCGACTTGGGCGAAGTCGCATCCGAAGTTGACTCCGCATGCGACTTGGGTCGCAACGGTCGGATAATTTTCGAACGTTGGCGCATTAAATGCGCGCCACCTACCTTCTAACATTCGGATTCCCTCCAAAATTATAAAAGGCATTCATGGTGGACGAGGGAAGTAGTTGAGAGTCATTGAATGAGCATAACTCCCATCCTTAAGAGCATTAAGTGATCAAGTCAACATTGAGAAGAAGAACTTCGCTTCTAAACTGCAAGAGCTCAACTACTGATTCTTCAAAGCCATTACTACAAGTTCTTCTCTGCGCCAAATTGCCTCTACACAACTGTAAAGTGTAGTTTCTTTTATTGTTTCTTTTGTTGTATTGAACTTGATCTAGCTTGGGTAGCTAAGATCAAGTGAAAGCAAAGTAGTGTGTGATTGGAGTGAGACTCGTCACCTACTTGTGCTGTGTTATATGCCCCCTAGAGCTGGAATCTAGAAGAGAGCAAGAGGCTCTGGTTGTATATGCCCCCTAGAGCTAGAATCTAGAAGAGAGTAGTGACTCTAATTGTATTGGAAGAATACAATAGTAGAACCCAAGTCACAAGGAGTGTGAGCTTGGAAGAGTGGAGTAGGGAGGTTGCCCGAACCACTATAAAAATCTTGTCTGCTTAATTTCTACTCTCTACATTACATTGTTTTCCATTTCGTTTCTTCATAAAGGGGAATAGATTAATTCGGGGTAAAGTTTCTGTTTAAGCTATAAATTTTTAAATACCCAATTCACCCCTCCCCTCTTGGGTAATTGCCATTAACTCGGGACCAACATAATTATCATCTTAATCCCATCACATTTTCCTTAATCCGATCCACACATAAGGTTGAGCCCAAATTCATGAGCTTATTTTTCAAATTTCATCTCAATCTGCCTTAGAAGCGTCAAGTTATGAATTTTCTACATTTTATAACATAATTCCATAAATTTTTTTCTAATTTTTATTAATTAAATCATGAAAATTAAGATAAATATTCATGCCACATTAGCATTTTCTAATCCTCATTAAACCCCTTTAGTCATATTGACTCACATTGAGCTATGGCGATTAGTCTTAATCATCATTCTTAATCATAACCTTAATTGCAAAATAACATTAAATCATCCAAATCATACATGAATCATACATAATTCATGTTTACATGCCAAATGCACATATATGAGCCCTACTTGGGTCTGGGTATCACACAAATGGCATTCAATTCTCCATGATTACTTCATTGCACTTTAACGTAACTTATTACCTTGTTTCATAAATATTGTTTCATGAAATCTAATGTAATGATTGGGTTTTCTCATATATTAACTTATCCAAGATTAGCAGTTGATCTACCGTAAGCACATGGGAAGGATGACACATATTTTCTCAACATTCAAATGTGAAACATATTATGTACTGCAACCAATGAGGGTGGTAGTACTATTCAATAAATTATTTTTCTGACTTTCCTTAAAACTTTATATGGTTCAATATAACGAAGAATAAACTTTCCCTTTTTTCCAAACCTAATCACCCGTTTCATAGGTGATACTTTTACAAAATCTTTATCACCCATGGAAAATTTTAAATCTTACAGCTTTTGATCCGCATAACTTTTCTGTCTACTTTGGCAATAAGTAGTCTTTCCTTAATTAGTTTCACTTTATCTGCAGTTTCTTGCACAATATCTAGCTCAATCATCCTTCTTTTTCCAACTTCATCCCAATTCAATAGTGTTCTGTGAGGCTTCCCATATAAAGTTCCGTATGGAGACATTTTAATGTTGGCTTAATAGCTATTATTACAAGCAAACTCTACCAAAGCAATATATTTAACCCAACCATTCCCAGAATCTGTTATACATATCTTCAATATATCCTCAACTACTTGGTTTACTCGCTCAATCTGCCCATCTATTTGTGGACGGAATATTATGTGAAATTGTAATCTCGTTCCCATTAATTGATGTCAACTGCGCTAAAACTTGAAAGTAAATATAGTATCTTGATCAGAAATAATTGTCTTAGGAATCCATGCAATCGAACTATCTATTTGATAATTGGTAATTAATAGTATATTTTGTGAGTATTTAATACTAATCTAATGTGTAATTATTTGAGTTTAATGTGAAATTTGCTTTAAAATGTGTATTTACAAATATCGAGTGTTAAATATTGATTTCAAGTTATTTAAATAATTTTCGTGATCTTTTAGCTTAAAATTATATTTTTATTTGTTGTCATAAAATTAAATGTGGTTGATATAAAAAATAATTGATTGCAATGGTTGGGTTTCAAATAAATTTATTAACCACTTGATCAATTAATAATTAAAAATAATTGTTTTATATAGGAAAAGAAATTTTGAGCAAGTAGGCCCCACAAGATCACGTCCAAAGGTTCCTAGGCAATTAACTACATGAAGAATTAACGGCTATTAAATCAACGTCCAGAAAATTCAGAAAATCTCCACCGCCGCAAGCATTGATCCAGCTCGTCCCAAGCATCCAGAAAATCCTGATGTTGTCCAAGTCATACACAAATCAGCAACCATCCAGATCTGTTTATTCATAGTTGCATCCAGATTTTTCTATCTGTCCACTAATTCAGAAAATCCGAACCATCCAAGCTGTCCGTCCAAATCAGCCATTTGATCTCGGCCGTTCGATACTTTAGATGCATCCAAACCATTTAAGTTTTCAAGCAAAGCAAAGTATCTAGCTGTCACGGCCTAAATCAGTAAGATCCAAGACCGTTCATAAGCTAATCAACTGTCCATTTATCCCATTCATATATCATGCATATCGTTTTTAGCCATCCAAAATATTGGTTTAAAATCCACCAAAAATCCATAGCTCCAAGTCGTCAAAATTCCCTGCGGAAAAATTCAAAACCGAACCGATTAATCCACTGCCACTCAAAAATTCATACCACCCTAATTGTCCATCAAAATTCATACACTCGACTCTAGCAGCTAGTACAGTTTGGCACGACAGAAATTGCGCATGAGATTAGTAACCTATTCAAGCACGGGTAAATTGCGCAAGCTAGCAATTGAAAATTGGGATTCTTTATATCTTTTTAAGAGTTTTAAAAGGATGCATGCCGAGGACCACAGGGTATTGGAGACAATGGAAATTACGGTAGAAAATTTAAGAGAGAGAGAGAAAGGGTTTAAGACTTAATTTTTATCCATAGGGACTTCCAATTAATAAACTTTTCTTTCTTCTTTCCTTTTTAATTTTTATTATCTTGTTTAAGATAAACTTAAATTTGAATTTTATTTTGGACTTAAACATGCTTGACTTAGCTTTTAATCTAGTATTTAGGATGTATGATGTATACAAGGTAGCATGTTGTGTGATTTTGATTTATTTATGATGGTGTTCCGGCCTCGAATTTTCCTCGATAAATGCTTAATTATTTCTCCACTAAAATTTTAAAGCATTAAATTCTTTAACCAAGTCTGAAAAGTATATCACAAAAATATTTTGCATTGTGTTTCACACTCTAATTTTACATCTCTAACGAGAAAACTCTTGATTGAAAGAGCTGAATACAATAGTCTAAAAAATGATTATTTTATTGAAATGATAATGAAATGTGTAGAAGATTTTTCTATGATTTTACAAATGCACGAAAAATCGTATCTCACAAAAAGACAAAGATAAATGAGTACATTAATGTGTGGTACATTTCGCCCTGTCGACCAACGATGACTTGGTCCAGGAATAGTGAGAGGCCCGTCAGCTACATTAGTGATCCTACAAAGCAAGCTAAGTGCGCTCTCGGCTTTTGGGTTTCCACAGCAGACTAGCGTCTCCCGCTTTCAGCTTAATAAGCCAGTGTGTCCCGCATTCCATCTCTGGATTGAAAAATTGAGTGGTTTTACTAAGAATTGGATTTAACCGAATTTGAAAACATGTTTGAGTCAACTTGGACCAACTGAAGGGGTTTAGGCTCAACTAGGCCTGTCGAAAAGAGTCTAGGCCTAAATGGGCTTGACTTAACCAATTTGGGCCTGAGTGGGCTTATTGGAGGGTTTTGGTTCATATGGGTTTATTGAAAAGTTTTGACCTCAACTGGGCCTATTGAAGACTTTTGGGCCGAAATGAGTTGGTTGAGGAGTTTTTGGGCCTACCTAGGCCTATTTTGAGAGTTACGTGCCCAAATAAGTTTATGAGAAGCGAAATTGGGCCCAAGTGATATGGATAAAAACTACCTGCCTTAACTTTCATATTTGAACTGTGTAGAATTTACACGCGTACAAATCGCAATGGATTTATAAATTCCCAATCTTGAGTAAAGAAGATAGTTTTCATAGTTTTTCCATACAAAACAACTTTTCCTTCCTTTTTGAATTTGCATGTGCACAAGTTGTTATCATTTAACAAGCTCGACGAATCACACGTATTCCTCGAGGGAGGGTAAAGTGTCAGCAGTAGGTCTGTTACAAAAACTCTCTAGCTATAACAATAGTGGGATCTATTTAAATCCATCACGATTTGATTGCTCAAATCATGAAAACAAGGGGGATTTGACGACTCTATTCCAGCAACGCAGCAAGTTGACATAGTAGCCTTACTCGGACATCAAGGTTCGAGTTGAGTAAAAAACAAAAGTGATTTTTTTAATAGGAGAAAAAAATTACTTAGCCCCGTGTATGAATTCAACCCACCACCTGGGAAATATCTACTTGGGATAAAGTGGTTTTTGAAAATAATTTTCTTGAAAAGAGGAGGAAAATACTTAACCCCGTGTATCCTTTCAACTCACCACCTGGGGAGTATCTACTTGGGGAAAAGTATATGTATGTATATATTTTTTCATAGAAAATTATATATATATATTTTTTAAAGTCCTTTAAGATATAGATTTTTTAGAAAATAATATATACATATTTTTGGAGACCTTTAATATATATATATTTTTCAGAAAATAATATATATTTTTGGAGGCCTTTAATATATATGTATTTTAGAAAATAATATATATTTTTGGAAGCCTATAAGATACACATATTTATTTTAGAGAATAATATATATTTTTTAAAGCCTTTAAGATATATATATTTATTTTAAAGAATAATGCTCAAAGAAGGTTTAAAAAAATTTGAGAACTCATGTTCTCTAGGAGGAAGAACTGGAGTGCTTATCTCGAGGCTGTGAAGTTGTTCCTAAATGGGAGACCCAAAGGTCGTTGGATGAGGCTGTTCTGCGGGTTAAGTTGCAGCTTTGGGTGCCAAGAAAATATTCCGCGGAACTAATCCTAGAGAACTATTTTCGCGAAACTTCAGTTTCGTTGGCGTTTCTGTTGCCTGACCCGCAAGCAATTTACGCTACGAGTTGACTCCATATAGAGTTTGGGAGATTGATTCCGTGTGAGAGGATAGAGCTTGGGTGCGGGCTCGTTCCCACCCAATCTTGAGTTCTATTGCTGACATGACTCGAGTGCCAAGGAATCCCTCCCACAAAACTCGATTTTGCGGGTACGTTACATAGCTTGAATAGCAAGAGATCGTCCCACATGGTTTGCTTGCGTTTCTTGTCCGTGGAACTCATCAGACGGGCTACATGTTTTCATCATCGCGTACTTCTATTGGTTCTTTCCTTCGTGCTTGGAGTGTGATTTCTGCCACAAACATGTTACTGCTTTTATCTGGATGGTTGTTGCATATTTTCTTTTTTCTCGTCGCCATCAACAACTGGCCTCGCTGCAGTTCTTGTTGCCATGTTGGAGACTCAAGCCTTACAGCCGTTTGCTTTTTCGAGAATCAAATCATCTTCTCTCCTGAGCCTTTTCTTATCCGTCAGGTTTGCATGGATACTACCCTGCCATGGTAGCAGTTTCGGCCAAAGGTGGTTCGAGTGCTGGGATCTTCCGTCAAGCTTCAAAATGCATCCAGTGCGTCCACCTCCATCTGTCTGTTTTTTTTTTAAATGGTCGGGCCTACTGGAAAGCCCGATTTGAGTTCATGCTTCAGTTCCTGCCGCACCCACTCCATCAAGGATCGCTCAGTCTCTGTTGGCACCAGAGGGCCAAATCCCACAGTGTCCCCATCCATACCCCCATCATATAAATTGGTGTCACTGTCTACTTGATCATTATCATTATCTGACATAGTAGCCTCTGTTCTTTCACCTAGAGAGACACCTGTTAGACTTTGTAAAGATTGTTCAAGCTCCCAGTATGCCATCGCAGCTTCCATTGCATGGACACGGACATGTTGCTGCAGTTGTTCCTTGAACGAGTAGTGTAAAAGAACATAATGCGTCATGAACTGATCGAGTTCCTTCTTATCACCAACAACCAATTGATTCCCATTGTCGAGAACCGAATACTTGGCGACAACGTGCTGTGACTGCTGCAGCTGCGCTCGATCGTCGGCAGCTGATCCACAGGCGTCGCGATCCTCAAGCACGCCACATGGGCCAACAACAGCTCCTCATACAATGGGTGCGCCCGTATCTCTGCCTTGTACTTGGCGTTCTGCCAAGGCGAAGCCATCCCCTCTGGTCACCGCGATGGCGTCCCCACTCTCGGCCAGCTCGCTGCTATTCACCGCCTGGCTCTGTCCCGTTCCTCCGCCGCCGCCACCGTTGTTCAAGTTGGCAGATCCGTGAGACATCGCCTCGGCGATCATCGAGTTACTTGAAATCGGAACGTCTTCGGCGGGCCCGCAGCTGACAACATCGCTGGCGTTCCGCTGCAACATCGGTCACGGGAGCCAGTGGCCTCCGCCACCCCTGCTGTTGCTTCCCCCGCCTTCGGCGGAATCCGAAGTTGTTTGGAGGTGAAGAAAACTTCCGTCAGCGGCGAAGTTCTGCTGGCGGAGAATTGCAGCCATGTGGGGCCGCCCCCGCCGCTGACGAGGTCATGCTGCTGCGAAAATTTCGCACTTATCGATTCAATCAGCAAGCGGTGGAGATCTTTCCATTCCTTCCCCACGGCCACGGCTGCTGCGTCCGATGTGGGCTGCGAAAATTGGTCTGGGATGATGTCGCGGAGCACGGAAGGAGAATTCTCGGCCAAATGGTCTGGTGGTCTATGAAATGCAGGAGCGCTATTTCGTTTGTAAGGTGGTTATGGTGGTACGCCATTTCCGTCAGACCGACGGTCTCGCAGCAATGATGATGATAGCAACGTCGATAATGGTGGTCTCCACATCCTTTCTCCTTCCAAGGCCGAGAAGGGACAGCAACCAAGGACGACATATCCTTGCCTGCGGGCCAATCTCCCTACAACAAAGTCGATGTCTATGTCGAGGACAGAACAGATTCAACATCTTATGCGGTTAAGAATGCTCGAGAAGAGAAGTTCAAGTTTGAATTAATAGCCTCCCCTTCGGCCAAGTCCTCACCAGAAAGGGATGTTGGGGCTCTAGGTTTCCAGAAAGATTTGAAGTCTTCTACCCCGGGAGCCGATCACGGAGGCTGAGCTCCAGAAGCAGATACCAAAGGAGAGGAATCTCGATCCGCAGCTCGACGGAGATAATACGCTGGACAGAGACGCCGTCAGCAGCATAAGTAGCAAGCAGCACGTTTTGAAGCAGTAGCAGCAATCCAAAACCACAAAAATTGAACCGAAGGCCGAGAAAGCTGCACAACCTACTTCCTTACCGTTGGTGCGAATTATCAGCCATTTGCAATGTAATTTCGTGATCTTGTAGTGGGCCTATGGTTCGTATTGTGTCCCGTCAGATGTATAATATTGTTAATTTAATATCTTGTGATTTAATGCTTACCCGGTCTTTGAGATCCTACATTGACAATGATTTTATATATATTAGGTGATAGAACCGATATATGGAAGTCTAATATGCGATCATCAAGATATTAAATTAGAAAATCTAAAACCATGAGAATAGGCATGACGACCTTGAGAAATTCGCGAACGGCCACAAAATTTAATGAATCCTAATTTACTTAATCTCATGAGGATATATAGTTAAGAATAAATTATGATTATGCCTTGTAGATTTTGAGATAAAGTGTAATGATAAACTAGGGTTTATTTTCTTTTAACAAATAATATTTAGATTAAATAATCATATCATTACCCGTTATAAAAGACGCAAGTGAAACCATCAGGACTTCCAACTAATAAACTTTCTTTCTTATTTCCTTTTTAATTTTTATTATCTTGTTTAAGATAAATTTAAAATCGAATTTTATTTTGGACTTAAACATGCTTGGCTTAGCTCTTAATCTAGGGTTGAGGATGTATGATGTGTACAAGGAATCATGTTGTGTGATTTTGATTTATTTATGATGAATAATATCATTAATTTAATATCTTATGATTTAATGTTTGCCTAATGTTTGGGATCCCACATGGACAATGATTTTATATATATTAGGTGATAGAACCGAGATGTGGAAGTTTAATATGCGATAATCAAGATATTAAATTAGAAAATCTAAAACCATGAGAATAGGCATGATGACCCTGAAAAATCCGTGAACGGCCACAGAATTTAGTGAATCCTAATTTACTTAATCTCATGAGAATATGTAGTTAAGAATAAATTATGATTATGCCTTGTAGATTTTGAGATAAGGTGTAAGGATAAACTAGGATTTATTTTCTTTTAACAAAAAAATCTATATTAAATAATCATATCATTACCCGTCATAAAAGACGCATGTGAAACCATCGAGACTTCCAACTAATAAATTTTCTTTCTTCTTTCCTTTTTAATTTTTATTATCTTGTTTAAGATAAATTTGAATTTGAATTTTATTTTGGACTTAAACATGCTTGGCTTAGCTCTTAATCTAGGGTTTAGGATGTATGATGTGTACAAGGTAGCATGTTGTATGATTTTGATTTATTTATGATGGATAATATTGTTAATTTAATATCTTGTGGTTTAATATTGCCTAGTGTTTGGGATCCCACATTGACAATGATTTTATATATATTAGGTGATAGAACCGATATGTGGAAGTCTAATATGAGATAATCAAAATACTAAATTAGAAATCTAAACCATGAGAATAGGCATGACGACCTTGAGAAATTTGCGAACAACCACAGAATTTAATTAATCCTAATTTACTTAATCTCATGAGAATATGTAGTTAAGAATAAATTATGATTATGCCTTGTAGATTTTGAGATAAGGTGTAACGATAAACTAGGGTTTATTTTCTTTTAACAAATAATATCTAGATTAAATAATCATATCATTACCTGTTATAAAAGACGCATGTCAAACCCTAGATCCTAAGTACTTTCATCCCTATTTTCCAATATTCAATTCTAAATTCTATTTTCTGCTTTTCTATTTTTTATTCACTTTACTCTCTAGATATTCAATAAGAAAGTGTTTAAAACAAAGTTTTAAGTCTCAAATTTTCTATAGATCATATTTTATGTACTATAATCTACGATCTGTGCACTTGCGGTGAGATTACGAATACTCTTTACAATACAATGTGGCTAATTTTTCTGCAGAATAATTAGACTTGATTGGTAAGAAATGTGTGACCTTCATTAGTCTATCCACAATTACTCAAATAGAATTATATTCTGCAATAGTCCTGAATAATTCCTCAATAAAATTCATAGTAATTTCATCCCACTTCCATTCTGGTATTTCAATTTTTTGAAAGTCTCGTTGGTTTTTGATGTTCTACTTTGACCTACTAGCATGTTAGGCATTGAGCTATAAACTCTGCTATCATTTTTTATTACCCACCCACCAAAATTTTTTTAAGATCTTCATACATTTTTGTACTCCCTGGATATATTGTGTAAGGTGAATAATGAGCTTCTTTCATAATTTATCTTACACATTTGATAGTGCCTTTATCATCAATTGTAAATTCTTTTACAATCCCTTCTATCATTTTTTGTTTTATCTTTTAAATTTTTCCATTTGCCCTCTGTGTTTATTTGATCTGTTCAAATAAAGAAAGTTTCACCTATATTTGATATAATTGATACACAACCTCTTTGAGACAAACTTTTAACGATAATCTGGTTATGTCATTATCTAGCTCTTCCTGATTAGTAATTAAGGTGGTCAAATTGCTATTTGGCTTCTTGCTTAAAGCATCAATTATAATATTTGCTTTCTCCAAGTGATATTGGATATTCAAATCATAATCTTTCAGTAATTTCAATCATTTCCTTTGCCTCATATTCAACTCTTTTTGGATGAAAATATATTTTAAAACTCTTATGATCTATATAAACATTACATTGTTACCCATAAAGATAATGTCTTCAAATTTTCAAAGCAAACACTACTGCGGCTAATTTCAAATGATGAGTGAGATAATTCATTTCATAAGGTTTTAACTATAGAGAAGTATATGCAATATCTTTCCCATTCTGCATTAATACACATCCAAGGCCTTTTTGAAAAGCATAACTATGAATAACAAATCCCCCACTACTTGTAGGGGTAGCCAAATCAATGCCTTCACCAACTTAAGCTTAAGTTCTTGAAAATTAGCTTCACAATCATCGGTTTATTGAAATTTCTCCCAATTCCTAATTAACTTTATGATAGAAGTGCATATCCGGGAGAACCCTTCTATAAGTCTGGAATAATACCTTGCAAGATTGAGAAAATTATGTACTTTTGTAATATTAGTGGGTCTTGGCCAATTTACCACTATTTCTACCTTGGCAGGATCCACCATGATACCCTCTACTATGACAATATGCCCCAAAAATGATATATTATACATCCAAAACTCACACTTCTTCAATTTTGAATACAATTTGTTTCCCCTCAGAGTTTACAACACTATTTCAAGGTGTTCAGCATGATCATATTTTATTTTCGAATAAGTGAGGATGTCATTTATAAATATGACTATAACCAAAGTAAGGTTTCAACGCTCTTCGTATTAAATTCATAAAGGTAGTTGGAGCCTTCGTTAGCCTAAATGGCATAATAAAAAAAATTATCATGACTATAATGAGTTTGAAATATAGTTTTTTATATACCTTCCTCCTTAATCCTCAATTAGTGATATCCTAATCACAACTGAACTTTAGAAAACATAGTTGCCCCTTATAATTGATCAAGCAGATCATCTATTCGAGGTAAAGCGTATTTATTTTTCATAATCACATTATTCGGTTCTCTATAATCAATGCATAATCTCAAGGTATCATCTTTCTTTGTTACAAATAATACTGGCGCTCCGCAATGTGACACGCTTCGCCATATAAAACCTTTATCTCTAAGATTGAAGAAGAGAGAAACCAAAAACAACATAAACAAAAATCTATTATTATCCTTGAATTAAAAGAGGAAAAGGAGAACCTGACATACACACACACACACACACACAGAACCTAAGAGAAACAAAGCCCAATGACATCTGGGGCTAAGGAGGAAGAGGTGATATTTGGAGGCTAAAAGAGACATGGTCAGTGGGACAGAGAGCATGGAGCATGAGCAAGAAAAGCACTTGCCCTGAAAGTAAGCACATATATAACATACTGTAACACCCCACCTCAAGGTACCAAAGATAGCATCTACTAGGTCAAAGCTAAAAATACTGTAATAAATAAAAAATTTCAAGATGAAATAGATACTAAGATGCAAAATCATATAAATTTCATGAAAAGATCTCAAGTCTACTCCTCATAGTGTCATTGTACATATTTAGTTTCCATCATTAATACAAATAAGCACTATAAAGTAATTTCAATAAAATCTAATTTTTTTTTGTCCTTTTCTTTGCTAGTTTCACTTTCTTCCCATTCTGATAGAGGTTTTAGTTTAGCATTATTTCCCTATACTTCCACCAAAAACAAAACTATGTAAGCTAGAAGTTTAGTAAGTAAATATATATTTTCTAAATTCATTTTCATAATCATTTTGGTTTTTTAAAAATAAAAAATAACATCTATATTATTTTTTATGCACAACATACTCTACTAAAAATTAAAATAAATTTATGCTTGTGCATGCATATGTCAAAGTAAATCATGCATTCACGTTGTGGGTATTATCATTTGCTTGTGCTCGCGTGCAGTCATGCCACACATTTGTGAGCTAATTCATCTTTTTTGTAGTCCTGAGCTCGCTACCTACGTACTATCATACTGCTTTATTGCTTGGCGATTAGCCCAATATGCAAGTATATATCATTCTCACGCATTATCGTCTAAAGAGATGAATTTAAAATAATTCTCGAATCCAAGTTTTCAAAACCCTCATTTATATAATGCAACATCCAATTTAGTCTATCAAACCTACTTTTCCACAAATTCAAAACAAAACTTTCAATCATCAAACCCATCATTCCTCCAAAAAACACATTTATTTTGTCATAATTCACTTTATAGTTCAAACGTCCCTCTATACATAACTGACTCCATCTCTAGACTCCCATGTATAGATTTTACAAAACCTCCAATTCAATGACTTCTCTCTTTGCTCAAGTAAGTGATGGCCAACGAAAGTTTACACACTAAAGAAGCACTGGTCTCTCTTCCAAATCCCATATTGCAAGTCTTGTCATTGCTACTTACAAATGAAAATTATGCTAATGGTATATAATAGGGAAAAAATAAACAAAGGTCAATTCATTATGTAAATCAAGCTCTGAAAGAGATGAATAAACTCACACCAAATTAAATGTGAATGAAGCTAACTGCTAATGACATAAATAGTAGTCTCTTTAATGACCAAATATTGTGAGTGACCTATTTGACACAAAAGATATCAAATTTCCTCAATCAAATATGGATAGAGAGAGAGATGATAAGGACAAAAAAGCAACCCAAAAATGCCAAATTAACAAACAAACAAAAAAAATTCTCCCACAACATCCATTGATCATAAAAGGTTGAAGATTCACAATGTTGTAGGCAATCATAACGCTATTGAATGAATATATTGTCCATTTTGGAATCTTGAAAAGAATGCTATTTTGTTGGGAATCATGCCATTTTATGAACACCCAAAAACGTGACTTATGCGATGACTGCCATCTAGTTAGAATCCAAATGATAAATTATCTCATGTTCCATTTTAGAGGAACTCGTTCCGGTCTGAGAAGCGTCTTGGTTTTTGTAAATTATGTTACTTTCAATGAATCTAACTTCCCATTATGTCTAGTAATACTTATTCAATTATGATTTACCTTGATTGTACATTTTGGTGGGAAATGGCTCACTAAAGTATCCAATTTAGGTGATTTCCCACCAAAGCATCCAATCAAGATGAATTTTATATCCCAACTTTAATAATTACTATTAAAAATAATACGCTTGAATTTATCAAAAGTAGCATGGTTTGCAAAAATGCAGAGGTTCCCCGCTAGGAACCCATTTCTTTGAAGTGGAATCAAAATGATCTCAAGTAATTCGTGCGTTTCAATAGGGGCAAGAGCATGACCAATCATCATGACAGAACATCCAATCATGCCTTACTTCTAGGAGAGAAAAAATCAAAAGCAAAAAAGATACCATGACTAGCTACAAGCGCTAACAGAAAAGGTACAAGTGCTAATAGCCTGTCCGCCAAAAGCTTAAAGAAATGAAACTTGCAAAAGTACTAGTAATTTTCACCAAGATAGTTGAAGCATGGAACTAATCTTTAATGGCAAAGACTTTGATTCTTTCATCCCAACTCAAGCACATGAATGACAAGCAATGCAGTCAATCTAAAACTCAACTTAAATTTAATAAAAATAGAATTCAAGAAAATATGAAAAGCCCACTTCTACTATTTTGAAATAGAATAGAATCCAACTCCCAAAACAAATTGACCAATGCAACAAGACCAAAGAATTGAAAGACAAAAACAACAAAAAGACAAAAATTTACTCTTTTTCTTGAATTAAAAGAGGACAAGGAGAACCTGACAGAGAGACGGAGAGAAACCAACTTCAATTTGATAGAAATGGAATTCAAGAAAACATGAAAGGCCCACTTCTAATGTTTCGAAATAAAATTAAATCCAAGTCCCAATACAAATCGACTAATGCAACAAGACCAAAGAAGAAAAATCAGAAACAACAGAGACAAAAATCTATTCCTTTTTTTAGAATTAAAAGAGGACACGGAGAACCTGACAGGTAAAGAACTTAGGAGTGACAAAGCTCAGCAACTTTTGGGTCTTAGGAGGAGGAGGTGACAGTTGGAGGCTGGAAGAGACATGGTTAATGGGACAGAGAGTGTGGAACATGAGCAGGAAAAGCACTTGCCCTAGAATTAAGCATATATACAACATACTATAACACCCCACCCTCGAGGTACCATAGATAAAGTTTACTAGGTCGAAGTTGAGGATGCTGTAATAAATAAAATCTCCTAAGATGCCAAGATGTGAAACTATAGAAATTTAACTAGAGCTTCTCAAGTCTACTCTTCATAGAGTCATTGTACATATTTATTATCCATCATTAATACAAATAAGCATTATGAAGTAATTTTGATAAAGTCTAAACTTCTTCGTCCTTTGCTCTTCTAATTTCACCTTTTTCCCCTACAATAAGGCTCTAGTTTAGCATTGTATCCATGTGCATTGAAAATAAAATTATGTGAGCTAGAAGCTCAGTTAGTAAATATATATTTTTAAATTCATTTTTACAATCATTTTCATTTTTTAAACAACAAAAAATAACATCTATATTATCTTTTATACACAACATACTCTAGTAAAAATTAAAACATCTTTTTGCTTGTTTATATGCTCAAAGTAAATCATGCATTCTCGTTGCTGGTATTGCCATCTGCTTGTGCTCGCATGCGATCATACTACACATCGTGGGCTAATTCATTTTCTTTCATAATCCTGAAGTCGTTACTCAGATACTATCACACTGCTTTACTGCTTGGCGGCAAGCCCAATATGCAAGTATGTATCATGCTTAGGGTTATGATCAATGCATCACTTAGATTCACTGTTTAACATGATTAAGAATATTTTGAAATAATCACGCTCATACTTGAAAGAAAGTTTCAATTTTAACAAATAATCACACTTCGTAGCAAATTTATAATATCCAACACAATATTTTCAAAGTCATGTTTTAGTAAAAATTTGCTTACCTCTAAGTAGACTTTAAAATTCCTCTTTTTTCAATTTCTTGTAGTAACCTAAGTCTTTCTCCCTAATTTTCACCACAACATGTATACTATTTCAACTTCATTTCACAAATATTATTATCTAAAATTTTATTTATGACCTCTTAAAAATTTCTTGTAATTTTATTTGGTCGAAATTGTTTTTTATTTATTCTTATATTATTCTAAAATTTTATTTATGACCTCTTAAAAATTTCTCGTAATTTTATTTGGTCAAAATTCTATTTTTTATTTATTCTTATATCGTTCCATTTTAAACAATTTTATTTCTTATTATTCGCAAGAAAAATATAAATTCGAACTCATATACTTCTTTAAATATTTATTTTCATTTTTCATAATTTTTCCATTATTTATTTATTTTTATAGCATCACACGTTTAAATAATTTTATTTCTTATATTTTTAGTGAAAAATCATTAGTTTAAACTCATTCATACTTTTAAATACTGACTTTAAATTTCTGTGTATTTTTATAATTTTTTTTATCTTTTTTCATAATTTTTTATGTTTTTGAATTTTTTAACTTTTTTTGTTGATGGGCCCTCTTGGTGGGCCCAGCGGGCTAGCCAGACTAGTAGGTCAGGCCGGTGGGCTAGGGTTGTTTTTGTAACTTGAGCTTAATTTTTGTGAGCTTGGGCTATAGGCTTTTATTAATAAGTTTGATTTTTGGGCTTCCATGAGCCCCTTTTTTAAAAAAAATTCATGGGTTCACATTTTTTGGATAAAATAGCTTTAAACTTTCAATAGAAATGTCTATTTAACCTAAAATTTTAGATGTAAGCTTCTAAAATTATGTTTGCCAATCTAGATGGTCCATTTCACTAAATAATATCTCTATCATCAGATTTCATATAAGGGTTTAATAAATAGTTAAAATTAAATATCCTTTCAAATAACTATTCAAACTAATTTTAATTGAATCATTCATTATACATTGTAAAATCTCTCAAAGAATTTTTTAATGGGCCAGTTCATATTTTTACATCTGTATGTTGCTGTAAATTTTTTTATGTTTTACTCTTAAAATACATAATCACAACTCTAAATTATTTGTAAAAGTCACTATGTCTGAAAATCCATACTCTTAAAATACATAACCGCCACTCTAAATTATTTGTAAAAATCACTGTGTCTGAAAATCCATAACTCAAATCAAGTTGAAATTAAAAATACACTATGTATGATTTAAGCTCATCATGCTTGTTTTAAATCACACGTTATTATTTTCTATTTAACTGTGATCATCCTGATCAGATTTTTATATTTGATGATATAGAATATAATTAAATCACGTGGATTTTAAAATATTCTGTAAAACTTTTTTATTGGTATATTAAATCACGAGAAAAATGTGGTCGATTTAGTGGTGGCTGGAAAAAGAAAATAAAAAATTAAGATTTTCTATTAAAAAAGCATGCAAGAGATTGAGCTTCAACACGTATTATATCAGGTTTGTCACATAAAAAATAAAAATGATAAAAATAACTTTACTTTTTAACCGGGTCCCGAACAAGACAAATTTAATATTACAGGGTTTGGCATCTAGTTTGAATCAGACTTGAATGTATAAGGTAAAAATTGGTACAGGGTCCGTGTTGAGTAAAACCGGCCAGATGTGCACTCCTAGTGAGAAATGCTTCAATGAAGTTAGGTTTCATAGAAGTAATTTCATGAAATCCTGTCATTTTTGAAATGTTGATAGTTTATGCAAAATTCAATTCATTTATCATATTTAACGTGATTTATTTAGTTAAGAAGCCAAGTTTAATCTAAATTCGACATACACATACACCACATTTGCTTAAAAATAGGTATATTTATGCATAATTTTTAAAAAAAATACTTAGATCAATTCACATATATATTAGAATATAGTAATAATTTATATCATCATTTATCCCTATAGTGGTGATATTTTAGATGAATTAGATGTTAAAAATACTACTTAAAATTTGATATTTAGCATGAAATTATTTTTTATGTTGATTTTATATGTTTGTAAAAGGGCCCTTACAGAGAAATACTAGACAAATCAAAAGATTTTCATTATAACATAAATGATGCTAAATATAATAAATAGAGTGGGTTTTTGATTAATTCTATAGAAGAGGGATTTCACAAAGTATCCCCATATCTAAATTTCCCATCTTGGTTGGAAATGATTTATGATGAAGATTATCCCTACGTCTAAACTCTAAATTACTAGTTAGAAAAGAATTGCATTTTAGACATTATGCATGGCGCATGTGTTTAAGCCGCATCAAGTCCGGCGGTTTCTAAGCAAGATCTGGGATGAGTATCTCAAACATTCAGTATATAATTGGGTAGTCCATAGCAAAAATGTACACAATTGGGTATTCCATCAAAAAAAAGTTCCCCGGTACTCTTGCATCTCTTTTTTATAGTCTCCGAGAAAGAAGAAATTAGGTTTACATTCCGTAAGAAGAAGTAAAATACATGCCACAAACACAAGGTGTCTTTGGAAAATGATGAAACTTCATAATGAAAAGTTTTTGTTTAAAAATTTTTGAAATAAGAAAAAATGGTATAAGATAATTTGGGTAATAATTAAGAATAAAAAGAATTAGTTAAAATATACAAATTAGTCATATGGGTAGTTGTATGCAAATGATTGAAAAATAAGATAATATGTAAGAAGATATGAATATTTAAAAATTTTATATATATCCAAACATGCCCATAAAGAACTACATTCACTATTGTTATCAGTATTTTTTGATGAAACTATTGTTATTATTATTTAGTGTACGGGTCATAATCATGAATTTTCCACTGTAGTGGGCAGAAGCCAACCAAAAACGTGGTTTTTTTTTTTTTTTTTTTTGACAAGAAATTCGTGGTCGATTTACGTTTTTTTTCCTTTTTGACGCAAACACGTGGTCGATTTAGTGGTGGCTGGAAAAAGAAAATAAAAAATAACATTTTCTATTAAACAGGCATGCAAGAGGTTGGATACACGTATCATACCAGGGTTGTCACATAAAAAATAAATAGGACAGAAATAATTTTAATTTTTAACCCGGTCTGGACCAGTCTTAACCAGAACGAATTTGTTGTTACAGGGTTTGGTATCAGGTTCAACCCGGACCTAAATGCATATGGTAAAAATAGTTATTAGGTCAATACTGGGTTAAACCCGCCCGATGTGCATCGCTAGTGAGAAATGCTTTAATGAAATCGGGTTTTATAAAAGTAATTTTATGAAATTTCTTCATTTTTGAAATGTTGATAATTAATGCAAAATCTAATCCATTTATTATATTTAACGTTATTTATTTAGCTAAGAGGTCAAGTTTAATCTAAATTTAATATACGCATATGTCACATTTGCTCAAAAATAGGTACATTTATGTATAATTTATGAAAAATGCTTAGATCAATTCACTTATATATTAGAATGTAGTAATAATTTATAGAATCATTTATCTCTATAGTAGTGATATTTTAGATGAATTAGATATTAAAAATACTACTTAAAATTTGGTACTTAGTATAAAATTATATTTTTCTGTTGATTTTATATATTTGTAAATGGGTTATGATGGAGTGATACTAGACAAATAAAAGGATCTTCATAATAATATAAATGATGCTAAATATAATAAATAAAGTATGTTTTTCATTAATTCCACAGAAGAGTGATTTCACTAAGTATCCCCATGTCTAAATTCCCCACCTTGGTTGGAAATGATTTCTGATGAAAATTATCCCCGTATCTAATCTCTAAATTACTCGTTTGAAAAGAATTGCATTTTAGACGTTACGCATGGCAAATGCGTTCAAGCCGCATCAAGTCTGGAGGTTTCTGAGCAGGATCTGGAACAAGTATCTCGAACATTAAGTATATAATTGGGTATTCCACAGAAAAAATGTACACAATTGGGTATTCCATCGAAAAAAAGTACACAATTGGGTAGTTAGTTCCTAGGTACTCTTGCATCTTTTTTTAATAGCCTCGAGAAAGAAGAAATTAGGTTTACCTTCTTTAACAAGTAAAATACATGTCACACACAAGGTGTCTTTGGAAAATGATAAAATCTTTAAAAATTCTTGGAATGAGAGAAAATGTTCTAAAAAAATTGGGGTAATAATTAAGAATAAAAATAATTAGTTAAAATATACAAATTAGTTGTATGGGTTGTTGTATGCAAACGATTAAAAAATAGAATAATTGTGTAAGAAGATATGAAGATTTAAAAATTTTATATATATCCAAACATGCCTATATCTTATTAAAAAAATGCCAATAGAGAGTTGAAGTGAAGAAAATAAAATTTAGAATAAATAGAATAGTTATATTAAAGAATATGAAAAAGGATTGAAATATCGATGTAAAAATAGAAAAAATTAAATATTAGTGACTCAAGTGTACTTTTGGTCATATGGATAGTGTAGGTGGAAAACTAAGAAAGATAATTGTACGATTTTTCGAAAATATACTCATTATGTTTGACCCTAATCCCAAATGTACTAACAACATTTTCAAAATCCCAAAATATACTCATTAAGTTTGCATTTAATCCTAAAAATGCTCATGTCATCAAAAATCGGTAGTTGAATTTTTATAAATATCCAAAAATACCATTGTTGTAGAATAATAAATGCTGAAATGAAATAGAAATGAAATGAAATTAGGGCTCTTTAATTTAAAACTCATAGCAATTAGGGCATTAGCGAATTATCACATCTAATTTTCCAATTTTGCACAAAATTTAAAGGACATATTAGCAATTAAAATGCAAACATAGTAAGTATATTTGAGATTTTGAAAATGTTATGGGTATATCTGGGATTAGTAGGTATATTTGGAAAGAAAATTTATTTTTTTAAAATTATGATAGTGATATGATATGCTAGAGGCAAAGTAAAAACAAGATAGTAGTTATGAAAAATGATTAGAATATAAAAATAAAAATAGTAAAAATAGTGTGATTACTTAATATTTTAAATCATTTTTTGAAAAAACATGGGAGAAGTGGAAAACCATTTTAAACCTAACCATATTATATTTTTTCTTGATTTATATTTTTTATGCTAAATTTTTTCTAGAAATATTCTTATAGCCATATTTTCTAAAAGTTTATAGCTTGACTATATATTATTATGTTTATTTATGTAATTTGTTATTATTATATATTCATATGAAATTATAAACTTATTAATCTTAAGTAAAATGTAAATTCATCAACATAAATTTTAATATAAAACTCAACTCAAACTCGATTTTTAAAAATATAGTAAGGGTTTAAGTTTTACCAATAGGTTAAAGAGTTAAGGTTTGGGTTAGTGCTAGGGTGAATATTTTATAAATAGGATTAATGTTAAGGTTGAGGTGAACCCAAATTTCATAAGCCCGAGTTGCACCCCTAATAAATTTTGCACATTTTTTTAAACTATATAAGTTTGTCTTCTTTGCATTTTAAACTCTTCCTTTAATGCAAGTCATCAAACGGATGGAAAATTTGTCGGTAACTATCATACAAATTTTTAAATAATAACACTGCCTTTAAAAGGAGTTGACTCGCTCACTTAGCTCAATAAAAATTGCATTATCTGTAAGTCCAAGTCAACTTGTAATCATGTTTATGAGTAACTTATGTTCATGAGTTGACTCGACTATGTCATATAAAACTTTCCTGTATGCATATATAAGTCAACTTAACTAAGACATAACAGTATTTTAAGCTTCATTTACAAGTAACAGCAGTTAGTTGAATGTTTTGATTGCAGGGTTCGAAATGTGAAGAGGGCAACTTTACAGAGTTTAAAAAGCAAATATGTATAGTTAAAAAGACTAAAATGTAAAAAACCCCACATTTGACATAAGTTTGGGTGGTGAAGCATGTCTATACTTTATTCTACTTAGGGTACATTATTATCAAGAAATGAGGCTTATATTAATGATAGATGTAAATGAAATGGAAAGGGCAGAAATAAAAAATTCAAAAAAATTAATTGCACGACCACTCTATTTTTCCTATGATCCTATTTAATCACACAATCTCCCATCATATGACTCCATATATTCATTCCCTTCCCACCATTCGCACCCACCCAAATACATATAATGAAAGAAGCTAGATCTTATGCTGTTCCACTTATGCCAGCCCCTAAATCTTTTTCTTAAATAAAACTTTTAATTTAGGTATATTTAATCTATAAATTAAATGTTAACATTTTAAAGAATGTATATATATTTTTATTTTTAAACATGAAGGTATTTTAGTCATTTTAACCTTTAAAAATAACTAAAATATTTCTGCGTTTAAAAATCCAAAAATATATACACATTTCCAAAAAATAGTAAAACTAATTAACATATAAATTAAATATACCTAGATTAACTCTTTTATAAAAAACAAAAAAAATAAATAATGAGTTTTGTAGTCGGCTGCAATTCAATGCAATGACTGCTGGTGGCGTGGGATCACTCATATCATCAAAACAATTTGATACATTCATTAAGGCGTTAGAATATTTGTCACTAGTAATTGTTTCTAAGCGTATGAATTTAGAAGCTCCACTTCTTAGAAACCTCATTTTTATGTAATTTCATCTATTTTCCGCCTCCCGTTAAGGGAATTAACTTTATCTATTATATTTAATATTATTTATATTATCACAAAAATCCTATCATTTGTCTAATATCTTTATGCATGAGTTTCATCAGTAAAGGTATGAAATCATTATAATAAAATAGTTTAATACTAAATATTAATTTTAAAGTTGTATTTTCTTTGTATAAACAATCTAAAATATCATTACTATATGGTAAATGATTATATAATAATTACATTCTCGTATATACATGGCTTAATAATATACACATGAATGTGTGTGTGTATATAAGCAAATGTGTCTCATGAATGTCTTTAGTTTAGATGATTTGGTCTCCTAACTAAATAAATGATATTAAATAAAATGCATAAAGTGGATTCTTCATCCGTCATTGCAATATTAAAAATGAACATAATTACATGAAAAGAATTCTACGTAAGAAGGATTTAAGTTAAGATGTTCTTTAAACACAATAGCTATGGTCAAAAAAATTATAAAATGACAAAAGACAAGGGAGATAAATACAAGTAGCCAAAACATTAAACAAATGACGCAGTGAGCTGGCTTGCTTAAAGGGTAAAGCATTGAGGCTTTACACTTATCTTTTTATTTTTAAATAATTGTTCATATTCAACGAATCTTAGTTTTTTATGATATTAAAAATAATTTTCATTGGAAAAAAAATTATCTTTCGAAAGCGAATATATAATTGTTAAAACTTAAAAAAAATATAAGATTTTGCTTCGATGAAACTCCTTTCTTCTTCTATTTTAATATATTGAGGATTAATAGAAAATTCACTTCATCTATTGTATTTAGTACATTATAAAAAAAAATTATTTATCTAATATCATTATGCGTAATCTTCATCTATAAATGCATAAAATTAATGTTGTGAAATGGTTTAATGCTAAATATCACTTTTTTATGAAATAAACATCCCTTTCAAAATTATATTTTTAACATCTAAATCATGTAAAATATTATTACTATATGGATAAATGATTCTATAAAGTATTATTACGTTCTATCATTTAGTGCTAAATATTAATTTTAAAATTATATATAAATGTTTGTAATACATGTCATTTTTAAACTTATAAATAAATATAGCTGGATAAATATAATAAATATTTAGATTTAAAAATATATTTTAAAATTTAAATTAAAAATGATGTAATCAGAATTTAAGTCATTAACCTAATACGAGTGATATTTCTTTCGGCCGGTTTAGTTTTCTTTTTTTAAAAAAAAAAAATCATGATCGACTGGTTGCGCAGGATTATTAGCTCATCCGCGGACTACGCAGCATTTTGTCCATTGCAAAACGAGAAATGCCGGTCCACTGCACGCGGAATGGTTTTACTTGGGGCGTGTCATACCGGGTCAAGGTTTGCCCAACCCTGACCTTACCTTCTAAAAATTAAGTTTGACCCTCTTTTTATACAGGGTCAGGACAAGGTCAGTTTGACCCTCACTTTTTTTAAATAGGTTTCGGAACAAATTTCGAGTTGGTATCAGACCAGTTTCGGGATAGCGGGTCAGGTCAAAAATACTGGTTAAATGAGATAATTTTAAGAATTTATATACCTATCAAACATCAGTATCCATCTATACTAAATTTAAATATTATATGTTTCAATATTTTACTAATTATTAAAAACACACAATTAAGAAAACGAATCATTTGAAAATATAATATAAATTTATTAAAATATGTTAATATACAATTAAATATAAGGGTTATATATGTATAAATTCTTTTTATTGATTCTCATATTGCTTTCGGAATAAATTAATTCTTTTATAATTGATAGAGTTGATTATAAAAAGTGAGAATTGTAAAGAAAATAATAATAATAATATTTAAACATATGCTTATAATTTTTAATAAATTAATATATGAGGGGGCGGGTCAAGCTCTTTAGGTCGGGACATGGTCGATCCACCTCGACCCTATTTTTGAATTTGGGTCAAAATTTCTGACTCGTCCTTATACCGGGTCAAAAATATATTGGTTTTATCCGGCCAAAAACGGATCGGGTCAACCCACTCCAATTCCTACCCCTATTAGTAATACACGAAAAGCAAGAAAAAGTGAAAAATAGGTAAATTAGGTAACGTAAAAAAGGGTCACCAAATAATGCAACCTTTTAACTTTTTAAATCCTAAATTTTAAACTATTAATTATCGTTGTCAATAGGTATTCACTTATAGCGTGTGTTTAGCAACGGGTATAAAATGTCTAAGTTAAAAATTTTCAGTCTAAAACTTTTCACTCTCCATAACTGTCATATTTTTTGATCATTTTTCATATTTTTCTATACAACCACCCTACTTTTTAATCATTTTTACACATTTAACTATACAACTAACCTATCTATTTTAACTTTATCTTCTTTACTCATCATCATTACCCCTATCATATTACATCATTTGACAACTTTTACTCTTCAAAATTTTTCGCCGAAAATTTTATTCATTTCCAAACACACCCATAATGTCAAAAATTATTTTAATTAGAAGATCATTTGCTTAACGTAGATCGATTAGTCACGATGTCCGGCAGTGGCAAGTAGTGTATCACAGAAGCGGAAGTATCATCCGCACACGTAGGAGTTGTGAAGGCACTTTGTTTCTTTCTTCTTTAAGAAAGGAGGTTTTTTTTTAAAATATTCCTACTGTCTACGGTCTATTCGTGACCTTAATCTAAATATATTTACTCCATTTCTAAAAACTCAAATATGCTTACTACGTTTTCATTTAATTCCAAGAACGCTAATTTCATGAGTTTAACACGTTAGTGAATATGAAAAATTACTAATATCTTTTCAAATTTAGTACCAAAATTAGAAAAATTGAATGTGATAACTCACTAAGGTCCTAATTACACATGAGTTCTAAATTTAGAGAGTACTAATTTCATTTTCTTTTTATTTAATTTCATTATTTATTATTTTATAATAGGAGTATTTAGGTATGTATAAATATTTAACTGAAGGTTTTTGACAAAGGATGCGTTTGGCAATTAATAAAACATGTCAAGTTAAAACTTTTCAATTTAAAACTTTTCATTCTCTACAACTATCATATTTTTTAATTATTTTTTCACATTTTCCTATACAACTACCCTACTTTTCAATCATTTCTACGTAATTATCGACACAACTAACCTATCTATTTTAACTTTATCCTCTTTACTACTCATCATTACCCTTATCATATCACATCATTTGACAACTTTTACTCTCCAAAATTTTTCACCAAAAGTTTTATTCATTACTAAACACATCCAAAATATATATTTTTATGATTAAATACAAACGTAGTGCATATATTTGAGATTTTGAAAACGTAGTTAGTATATTTGATGTTAGAACCAAATGTAATGGGTATATTTGGAAAAATCCCTTTAAAAAATTGCAAAAGATACTCAAAGATTAATTTATATGATAAAACAAGATAAAAATAAAATAAGGACTCGTGAAATTAGTTGTAATATGAGTTAAGATGAGACATAGAATGATACAAAAAAGACTTACATACTTCAAAATTTTAATACCTTTGAGAGTAAACATCAAATTATATCAACCATTTTAATAAATTTAATTTTCGATTTCATAAATAGCTTAGATGTTTAAAGTTAAAAACCAAACTATGGGACATGGTTTAAAATTTAAATGTAACTCAGTTTCATACTTGGTCGGTTACCCTTTACGTGGGGGAGTTAAATATAAACATGTATCTTTCTTATTAGAAATAGTATTTTACTCACATCTATAAGAAATTAATACCGAGTTAAATTATTGTTGTGTTTCTTATGCAACAAGACTTCTGCAATCATATTACTCTGAATCATAGGTCTTTAAAAAATATTATAATAATTTAAATAAATAAATCAAAAGTTATAAATAAATAAATTAATTATAAAATAAATCAATCAAATATAAAATAAATAATTTATAATAAGTAAATCAAATTAAAATTAAATTTATGAATAAATAAATCAACGTGAAAGTAAATAAATGATTGAAGACAATACTTATTTTATTTATATTTTTATTTACAATTATTTATTTTTAAATAAATTAATTTTTATTTTTAATTATTTTATTTATTTCTAATAAAAATTTGATAGCTTTGTTTTAAAAAGGCATCACCTACTGTAAAGCATCTTTCTAATTTTGTCATTCAATAATTTTCATCACAGTCAACTTTTTATAAAAAAGAAAAATATCTAATGGAAAAAATATGTGGCTACAGTAACTCTACGCAGTAAGAGATTATATGCCGAGGCATGACACTCGAGTTACGTGTCACTCGCATCTTGGGGTGCAACTTGTGTCTACCGAAATCAGCCCGCGAAACCGATTTTTAACAGCATTAAAACTTTTTTTTGCAACCCAAGCCAAAAAATTTAAACACAGGAACCCAATTTGTAAATATATTAATGTTTGAGTTCAAGTAAACCCAAACTTGAAGAACCAGAGCTCAATTTTTCATTTTATATTTATTATAAATATATTATATACATAATATCTCAATAATATTTCTTTATATTTGTGTATTTTTATATTGTTTACATTTATCTTTCAATACAAGTTTGGCATATTGTAATTATTTATAAATAGTATATTATTTTTATTTTTATTTATCTTTATATTTCTATCATTTACTTTTACGTCAATTAATTTTCTTCTTTTATATTGTTTGTAATGTTAATTTTTTTCTAAAAATATTCTTTATATGGCTATATTTTTTAAAAATCTGTTTTGACTATATATTATTATAAAATCTAAATCATCTACCGTGCTTATCTATGCGGATTCATTTATGAATCCAAAAATTACATGTTTGTTATGTGTATTTATTTATAATTCTATAAATTATAGACCCCAAAGAATTACATGCATTACAAACGTTTATATGCAATTTAAAACATGTAATTTTTGGAATTATAAATAAATGCAAATGGATAAATATGGTAAATAATTTAGATTTAAAAATATAAGTTTTAAATTTTAAAAAAGGTAAATTCCACTTATATCCATGAATTTTACCTTTAATTCCATGTATGCCCATGAAATTTTAAGAATTCCAAATATATTCATGTATTCTACCTAAAATTCCATCAATATTTGCGACTTTTATGAAATGACAAACATGCCCGAACTACTTATTGCTAGCAATAAGGCTGTTTATTTTTTTTAATGAAATACGTTTTATTTTTAGAGAGTCATGATATGAAGCAAAACTATTCACCTATTTTAAAAAAATTCTTTTTTATAAAAATGTTATCATAGGTGTATTTAATCCATGTACCAAATTTTACCATTTTAAAAATATTTATATATTTTTCTTGAATTTCAAACATAAGAGTATTTTAGTTATTTTAAAGAATAGAAAATGATTAAAATACCTATATTTTTTAAGTTCAAAAAATATATGCATATATCTTCAAAAATGATAAAACTTACCATCTTAGTATAAAAATTTTATTAAAAAAATTAATAGGGTTTTTGGCTAGATGCATGAAAGATCCAAAGCATCTACCTACATGGGATAATGCATGAGAGATCCAAAGCAGCTACCTACATGGGATAATGCAAAACTTTTAAATGAAAATTTTTTCATGTAAAAATTTTTGAATTATTACAAATAATGTAATATGATAGAGGCAATAATTAAAAATAAAGAGAAAAAAGTTAAAATAGATAATTTTTTTAGGGCAAATAGATGTTACTTATATAAATAATGGTGTAAAAATTATTAAAGCATAAAATAATTATATAGAAAGATGTGAAGAAACGATTACAAAATAGAGTAGTTATCAAGAACGAAACATTTTAGATTAAAAAATTTTTGTTTAGGAAGTAATAAAACACTTGGACGAAAAATTTTTGAAATAGAAAAAAATAATGTGATATTATAGAGGAAATGAAGGGGAGAAAAAGAATAAAATTAAAACAAATATGTTAGTTATATCAACAATTGTATAGGAAAATGTAAATAAATAATTTTTTTAAAAAAAGTAACTTTAAGAGTGAAAAATTTTTTGTTTAACCAAACATACCCCAAAAAGTTCTTATTGTTGCCCAACATGACCCTAATCTTCAAATACACAAATGCAAAGCATAATTTTTTCAAAAAAAAATGAACAGAGACCAAAAATACTCGCGAACGTAGTAAATCTACCTATTTTGTTTTATTCAATTAATTTCTAATCATTACCATCCATTTTGATACGTCACTTTCTCAAACATTTTCCCTCTTAAATATATATAACATATTCTCCTCTTTTTCACTCCTCTTCTCTTTATTCCCGGACCAAGTCATCCGTTATTGAAGTAATCAAGTCGCATCAGAATCTCCCAAGATAGTTGTATGGAACATGTGATGATTTGGGAAATCATAGGAACTGCATTTTGTCATGCGGCTTTGCTTCCAGTCCTCAAAACAAGATCTAACTCTCTCTCTCTTCCAACTTCATTTTCCCCATGCCCGCTTGATAAGAAGGCACCTTACCTGAAGAACATGGACTGAGCCTTGCAGAGATTTACCACATTGGCACATCCACCATGATCCCCCACCACATCATCTCCTTCAGCAGTTTTCAAATGGCTTCACGTTAAGGGGCTCATAAATAACTGCATTCACAGCACTAACCATTTCCTTTGGAGAAGTGAACCCATCATTCCTCATGTAAAACAGATGCAACACCTTGCACATATTCCAGAACAAATCCTTGCAAGCTCTTGGAACTATGCTTCCCTTTGTTTGGAGCACCATCTTCAGCAGTTCCCTCCTGTTAGTGTCAACAAGAGTACTCACCTCTCTAGTAGCCTCTTCCATAGTAATGTTGTGATCACGCAGCATGCGCAGTGACACGCTGTTCAGTTTCCCTTCATTGGCTTCTCTCTGCAAGAAAATCACAACCATAACTAGGGAAGACTAATTGCTAGAAAAACAACTGTTGCATCTGGATCACTGATGCATATATAAGGAGTACCTTGAAACCTTGCAAGTCATTGAGAAGACGTCCACAAGTGCTCATGAGCTTGAATAGTTCATGGTACTCTGTATCTCTGATAACATTCTCAGGAAGCTTTGGCCCCACAAGGTAGAGTGTTGGGAGAACAATTGGTCCCAAGGCAAAAGATACATACGAGTTTGTCATGTATTCATCCAAACTGGGTTCACATTTGTCAAGAAGCCATTCTGTCTCTCTCATCATTGACTTAATCAAAGCCAGCCACTGAAATACAAATCATCACCTGCATAAGCTATCTAGGAAATATTTATAGCAAAAAAGGACATCTCAACTAAGAGGTCATCAACACAATGCCCAAGTAGGGGTGTTAATGGTCATGGTCAATCCGTCAACCCGCTCGTCCAACCCGTTTATAAATGGGTTTGGGTTGGGATTTTTGAATAAATGGGTTATGATCCGCCAACCCGTTTAATCATTTAATTAAGTAAATGGATTAGGGTTGAGATTTTGTAACTCGTCAACCCGTTTAGTAACCCATTTAACCCATATAACCTGTTCAACCCGTCTAATTCGTTCAACCTATTTAACTCGCTTAACTCATTAAAGTTTTATATATATACATGTAAACCCCTTGGTTTTTTTCCTTCTCTAAGTCTTCCTCAAGTCACCTAATTTTTCATTTTTCCACTATTATCCTAATTCCATTTTCCCGTTACTGCCCTATTTCCATTTCGCCTACGCCGAAAACACCCTCTCGTCTCTCCCTGTGAGATCATCATCTACTAAAGTTTAGGCTTTCAGGTTATTTGCTATACAACCCGTTAACAACCCACCAACCTGTTTATTCAATGGGTTGTAAATGAGTTAGGATTGAGGTTTTTTAAATGGGTTAATAAACGGATTAGGGTTGAGATATTTTAAATGAGTTACGATTAGGATTAGACTCCAACCCGTCCGACCCAATCCGTTAACACCCCTATGCCCAAGATGCTTGATCTTACTATCTCAACAAGGTGATGTGTAACATTGCGCCCTTGATATGCAAATGCATTTGCTCCAATCTCATTCATCGTGCTGTAAAGGACGGAAAATATGATCTCCACTTGTTTTGAGCAACAATCAGAAGCTGTGTTCCCATCCCATCTAATAGTATGTAAACATGGAAAACACATCAGTGGAACAGCACAAATTGTAGTTCTACAACAAATTATCGGATATGAGCCACAGAAAATACAGTGCATTCAGCTAACTAATATCCAAAATATCTACATCAAAGAAGATCCTTAGCCCTTCGGACTAAGGCTTTGTTTGGGTAAGTTGGGCGTCCGGCACTGAATCATCAAATAAAGCTTTGAAAGAAGTAGGATCTAAAAGTTTCTACACTCAAAGTCCATCTGATAAGAGCTTTTAAAATAAAATTTAAAAAAAAAAAATTGAGAAAGAATGGCAAAAATCTCTAAGAAAGTGAGAGAATGATGTGATATGATACAAGTAATGATCATGACTAATGAAAATAAAGATAAAATATATAGGGTAATTGTATAGAAAGATGCAAAAAAATGATTGTAGCATAGAGTTGTAGAGGTAATAACAGAAAAAATAAGGGAGGTATATATGATGTCAACTCATATTGAGAGATGTGTAGGAAAGAGGAGGAAATTTTTATTATTATTATTATTTTGCTTTTACCAAACAGAACCTCAGTGCTTTCAAAAACATTTTAATGCTTTGGATTTCGTGCGAAAGAATTAGTTCTTACAAACAGGTTTTTGGCTAAGTCGACAAGCACTTCCTTCTTCTAAATTCCAATGCTCAGCCAGACTAACAGCCATAGATCACATCAGAGTGAGCTCGTCTTATTCAAATTTTAATTACCAAATTGCCGCACCAAAAAGGCTGCTCCTCCTCAAGCCATTGGTCTTCTCTGCCTAACAATATGAAAAATTCATTTTGCAGCTACTGTAATTGGAGCCATGGATCAGCAGTCCAACATTGATGGCCACACCCTAACAAACTACAGTTGCCAAGGGGGGAAGCATAAGATTTAGAAGACTTTTCAATTCCTCCATAATTGCATGAATGTGGCTATAGTCTATGTCAACATTACCATGTATTTTATTTAGTTAACATCTTTCCAGCATTCAATCCATTATATCAGCTGTTTGACCTATGGAAGCAGGGCAATTACTTCAACAGAATGAGAATGAAATGGAAGCGACAAACTTTGCAGTGGCTTAAGTACCCCTATACTGCCTCAAACCATATCAAAAACTTAAAAAAGAAGAAAAAAATAATTTAGAAAATTTAGAAAAATACCGCTCGACCAATTCGATAAGGTTTAGTAGTTCTTCTCTTGAACCCCCAATATCATAGAAATCATCTACTACTGTGGTCAGTACGCCATTTTTGGCCCAAGCTATTCGAGCATGAGAGAGATCCGGAGAAAAAAGGGTGGCAGCAGCAGAGAAGTAACAGTAGCTTAGCTTCTGCCTAGCGAAGTTTAGCTGATCAAGTCTGTTTTCTTTGACCCACCTGCATGAGTAGAGAAAGGTTCAATGTGAAGTCAATTATTGCAAAAGTCAGTTTCATTTTATTTACATAGATGATTAATTTTTCCTTTTGTCCAGTCATGTTTGATTTGCAATCGCAACCACACACTCATTTAAAAGCTAAGGGCATGTTTGTGTACACCATGTGAACGCTAAGGAGCGTAAGAGCCTCTTCCTTTCTCTAAAGCGACACTAAAATACTCCTGAAAACCCCCCAATTATTCGTATAATTACTCGTCTCAAATCTCTAATCATTATTTATTGTCTTTCAAACTCTCAAATCATTAGTTACTATCTTTCTACCAAAAAGCCTATTTGTTCTCTTAATTTACTTTATTCACTTTGTGACTTATAGTTAACGTTATTCTGCAAACAACAATTCACATGTCTTTTACACTCACATCTTTTAAGATAACCAATTATCCAAACATAGCTAGACTTATGATCGCACATACCTTTCCAGAAGGTCAAGCTCTTCACGTTGAATGGATTGGCACAATTTAAAATCCTCCACTGCAAAATCCAATAATGTCTGCTTGCTGGCACTGCCTGACCTGCTACATTGGATGCCAAACTATTAGCTTATGGTCTAATGTAATATCATAAGTGAAATAGCTGAGCACTGTTCTCCAAGTACAAATTATTTTTCCTTCTCCACCTGTATGATGTCTTCAGAATTTGATAATCACAAGGTTTGTATCTTTCGATATTCCTCCTGTGGTATAGGCGCTCCAGATTGGAATAGTGGGGAAATTTAAGCTCATAATCAACCTGAGAAAAAAAAATCCTAATACAACTTTTTACTCATACTAATTTCTTCTATCAGTTTCCTCCAAAAATGAGAAAACAATTGGAAGAAATTATCAAAAACAACAAATTAGCTTCAGTAGAAACATCCAATGCTCAACATAGTTTAAGCATGTCCCATTTAAAGCCTAGCTTTATATAGACCATGTCCTATTTTTAATTAAAAAATTTAATTGACAAAAGCTGCAAATTCAAGCTAAACGTGTCTGCCCAAGGACATATAACTATACACTTTTAGCATTTTTCTAGTCAGGGACCACGCTAAAACATATTTTTGTACCCTTGTATTTCCAATGTTATACTACATAGATTTCCTATCTCCATTTCAAAGTTCTCAATTTCACTGTAAAGATCCTATGGATTCAGTATTCCTGATAACCAAAATTCGCACTCTTTACGGTTATCCAATTATGTTCCCCTTTTCTTTGATCTATGCCACAAAACTGCATAAAACTCAACACGTGCCTCCCCATTTCTTTTCCCCATCTTGAATTTCTATGCAACATCTGGATGGATCTACCTGATTTCAGGAACTATTTATCATAAATATTGACAATAAGACCTCCTAGAAATATGATAGTTAAACTCATAATGCATGGAATTAGAGAACTTGATGAATATTTCATGTGTGATGGCAATGAAAATAAAGTTGGCTGCAGAGATAAGTGAGTTCAAGTTGAAGAACATAGCAAAAGGAAGGTAAAATGAACATAGAAAGATAGAAAGAAAAAAAAATTCACAAAACCTAATAAAGGATGCGGTAGATAAAATAATTCAATTAGGCTCATGCAAACTCCCTAAATGGTTAGTAAGTAGTCCATGAATTCAGTGTTGGTGGTGATAGTATTTTTGGGAAATTTCTATTTTGCAACAGGTTGAACCCTAAGGTATACATTTGCCAAGCCAAATAACATGCTGCTGCATTTTGATGAGAACCACATAATGCCTCAAAACCCATTGACACTAGAATAGATGGGAACAGTGCAGCAATGAATAGAAATAAGAAAACTGTAGAGCTCCATAAAGTTGTTACCTCATCACTAATATCGTTATGTGATTCATCCATGAGTATAACTCCATCAGATAATTTCTGTTTCAGGAATTGGCTTGACGAAGAATGCAGCTTCTCCAAGCCCAGTTCATTTGAGGAAGTCATAATTTGAGAAGCTTTAAATAGCTCCAAAATAGTGCGCATACTTTTTGCATGCTCTCCCCAAAAGTTTGACAATGCATCTTCTTCAGCAGTTCCAAATAATGCATCTAGAAAAGACATAACAATGGTTCAGCAGACATTCATAACATGCTTAGAAATCCAAAACCATAAATGTGCTTGTAAACTACCTGAAGATATATTGTATCCATTCATACGTAAAAGTCGAAATGCCATTGCACATGTGTAGATGTCCAAGTGAATCTCTTCATCCCCCTGCACCCAGCATCTGTTTGTTGGTCAGTGTCATAATTTATACTGTGTCGCTTTGAAGTAATGAATAACTATCTTCTTGGATTTCGTGTTGAACCTGTATGTTTCATCCAAAACACTCTTTATTTCATCCCTGAAATGCCGAGCGATTCCTAATCTTTCAACGTTATCAACCATACAAAGGCGAGCATGCAAATCCAGGGGATACACAGTAGGAACTGAAATAAAAAATGACAGTAAAATCAAATTGCATAGAAGATAAACTCTCTTATTTCCATAAAGGCATGCACGTCATCCATGTCATTCGAAAAGTTCATCATAAGGTGGAAATCACAATAAATTAGCACCAAAAAAGTTTGCCCCTAAACGGTTCCATTTTAATCATGCTTTTTAAAATATGTATGGCGTATTAGCTCAATTGGTTAGACCGTAGTGATAATAACACCAAGGTTGCACGTTCGAAACCTGCATGGGCCATTTTAAAATTTTAATTTATCCTTAACTTCTAACCTTGCAACACAGATAGGACCCTATATAGTAATTGCAAAATTATCCCAACCTTGCAATGCAGATAGGACCCTATATGGTAATTGCAAAGTTTTTCCAATTGAGAGTTTAACTATGCCTAAGTTACCCTTTTATTTTTTTAGCATATCTGTGGCTCCAAGGATTAACTTTTCATACATGAAATTTCACAATTTTTATTTTTAAATTTTATTGAATTTTCAAAATAAAAAATGCCTTTTTCATGCACCAAAAATGGAAAAAAAAAAAAAAAAAAAAAAAAAAAAAGGTTCATGCAAGTGTATGTGATAAAGCTCAATGCACACGTTTGCATTAAATCATGAATCAAGAATATGTACACGAAGAGACGACAAAACCTAAAAGTAATATAATTCCAAAACTTAAGTGGTGGAATTTGAAGGATATTAACATGGAACTTTTTAAGAAAAAAATAATAGAAGAAGGAAAATGGAATGTACAAGAAACTGAAGTAGAAATAATATGAAATGGAATGACAAAATGCATTAAAAAAAGTTAGACAAAGAATTTTACGAATATATAAAAAAGGCAAAATCTTATAGAAGAAAACTTAGTGATGAAACAAAGATGTTCAAAATGGTATAAATGACAAACAAGATAAGTTTAAAAAATAGAACAACAAAAACAATTATAAATCTACAAGAAAGCAAACTGTTTCTAAAAAAGCTACGAAAAAATTATTAGCGAAGCTAACACAAAGCCTCAAAATTATGAACTAAATTAGGAGAAAATGATATATTTAAGTGAGCTAAATTAAGAGAACAAAAAAGAAATGACTTAACGCGTGTTAGATGCATAAAAAGCAAAGACCAAAGAGTTTTAGTCAAAAATGATGAAATTACAGAAATATGGAAAATCTATTTATACAGTTTAATGAATGGTTATCCATTAGAACATTTAAGATTAAAAGATAATTCGAATGTAAAAGATGATGGAAATATTAGCTAATTTTCCAAAAATTCAAGTCTTTGAAGTGAAAGAAGCCATAAAAATGAGGATAATAAAATCATGAGGTCCATAAAATATACCAATTGAGGTGTGGAAGTAAATGGGAAATATAATTATAGATTGGTTAACAAACTTCTTCAATAAAATTATAAGAACAAAGTTAATAACAAACGGATAGAGAAAAAGAAACAAAGTTAATAACAAATGGATAGACAAAAAGAACTCCAATATCAATCTATAAAAATAAGACAGATATTCAAAACTACATAAATTACCGTGAAATAAAATTAATGAGTCATACAATAAAGTTGTAGGAAAGAGTGATTGAATAAAGACCAAAACATGAAACAAATTTCTCTAAAAATCAATTTGGTTTTATGCAAGTAAGATCAACTATTGAAGTCATCTTTTTACCTAGAAAATTATTTGAAAAGTGTAGAAAAAAAGAAAAAAAAAAATTTACACATGATTTTTATTTATTTTAATTTATTTGGAAAAAAGTATATGATAGAATTCCCAAAAAAAAAAAAAAAAAAAAAAAAAAAAACAGAAGGCACTAGAAAAGAAAAGAATTACCAATAGATATGCTAATGTTAATAGATATACGGTCTTGTTTCTATGAAACTCCTTTTCTATGTAACCCCCTTCATTTTTAAAATCTTGATAGTTGATGGAAAATCTACTCTATCTATTATATTTAACATCATTTATAATATCTTGGAAACCCTTTTATTTTTTAAATTTCACAATATATGGATCGTATCTATAAATGTGTAAAATCAATGCAATAAAATAATTTAATGCTAAAATACCAATTTTAAAGTGGTTTTCAACATCTAAACCATCTAAAATTCACTACTACATATATAAATGATTCTATAAAGTATTATTAAGTTCAAATACATATGTGAATAGATTTAAGCATTTTTCATAATTTACACATGAATGTACCTTTTTTTGAGCAAACGTGGCTCATGCATACATTGGATTTGAATGGAACTTAGATTCATAACTAAACAAGTGATGCTAAATAGAATGAAAAAATTGGATTTTTCGTCGAGTATTAAAATCTTGAAATTTGAGAGGGTTATATGAGACCGCTTTTACGTAACCTGGTTACATAAAACCAGAGCCCATAAACATATATATATATACACACACACACACACACATATGGAGAGACTATAAAAATGTGAGAATCATGAGAGCAGATGTGGGTAATTTTTCAATTGCAATAGAATTACATCGACTCTACGTCCTTTACTTTTCACTTTACTTATAGATAAACTAATTTAAAATTTACAAAAAGAAGTATCTTAGTGTATGTCATTTGCAGATAATAGTCTTAATAGATGAAAAAAGAAGAGTAAGCTTGAAATTAAACAAGTGGAAACATGCACCTAAATCTAATGGCTAAGGGTGAAGAGAAGAACGACATTAGCTCCAATCCAGCCTGATGCTGCAAGTAAAACTTGAAAACAAAGTGTGTTCCTAGAGCTGCAGCTCGACCCAGGACCAAAAGAATTGGCTATTTTTGCAAGTACTAGAAACCAAAGTTGTGAAACATGAATTATCTTTTCACATACTCGATAAGTAGAAGACATCAACAAGTAAAATTTGAAGTTGATTTGAGAGGTTTACCAGCATTGCCAAACATGTCTAATAACGACCGCAAGTATTCAATGCATTTGGAATCCCAGTGGTGGCTTAAAGCAGCTGCAGTCGTGGAAGGTGAATTAAACAAAGACCCGTTTTTCCTCTGGTATTGCATGATATCCTCCCAATTGCACAAGTTATTCAATCCTTCTGAAACATATGCCAGATAGTACTTCCCTCTTTTACCATCAGTTTCCAAAAGTCTACACAAGAATATAAATCAAGATATATATATATATATATATATTAGTGATTGCAAAAAAAAAAGATTATAAATGTCAGACTAAGCACACAAAAAAAGATGTAAAAATGTCTTAGTAAATGCTAACAATAAGGTTACACAAAATTCAATGGGAAAATTTGCAATAGCAATGTAATCAGACACGGGAATTGTGATGTATTTGAAATATGGGAAGTCCTTCGAAGAACCACACTATTAACATCACACCACACCAAACCAAACACATATGCGTACGCACACAAACATAGAGGGAAGACTCACAAATGTCTATAGATATCTTTAAAAACTAAACTGAAGGTCCAAGATAAGAAATTTTTGGACAAAACAAGATCAAAGTTCAAGATGGACAGATTGACATAGCGATAATAGGTTTATAAAATTCACCACTTATGTGCAAACATCTTATCACGTTGATGAATAACAGAAATAATTATCTTTCACGAGACACACAGTGGGGTCACCTACACGAATTCTATTGAGTCATTCTTGTTCCATCATGAAATAATAATTTAAATCTAGTAAAAATGAAAACAATCGCATACCTTTTTACTTCCAAATCTCGCTTGTGAAGCATTACACTGACGATACTTGGGCATAAGGGAATATCCAAACCCAAATTTTCTGCTTTTTCAATCATACCAGGGAATATTATATTAAATCCAATTGGAGGCTGCTGCTTCTCATCAGTAATTGAATGAAAATTAGAACCAATAAAGTGGAGCCCTGTAAAATGTAACACACAATTCCCTTAAAATGAATAATGATAAAATGAGAAGTTTGAGTAAAAAGTATGACTAAAATTACCCCTTTTTACATGTTCGTCACCAAGACCCCATTGTTTAAGAGCAACAACACAAGCCAATGTTGATGAGATAGCATCTTTAAGCAATAAAGGGTGGCGTCCTGGAAGACCCCATGACCCATCAGGAAGCTGATTCTCCTGCAACCAAGTCAAGCACTCTGGGAAGCAAGGGCGACATAAGGAATCCGGGGATGGGACCATGGCTACCCAAGCAGTGTCATAGGAAGAAATAGAAAGTTCGACTTTGAATAAATTTTCCCTCAATCTTTCCTCAAGCCCGATGTTGCACTGCATTTGGAATCCAACTCATGCTAAATTAACATACAAATTATTGTCTAAAGAGATGAATTAAAAATAATTACCAAATCCAAGTTTTCAAAAGCCTCATTTATATAATGCAACAGCCAACTTATTCTATCAAACCTACTTTTCCATAAATTCAAAACCAAACTTTCAATCATCAAACCCATCATTCTTCCAAAAAAACTCATTAATTTGTCATAATTCACTTTATAGTTCAAACATCAATCTATACCTAATTGACACCATCTCCTAGATTCCCAAGTATAGATTTTACAAAACCTTCAATCTAATGACTTCCCTCTTTGCTCAAGTAAGAGATGGCTAGCGAAAGTTTGCATACCAAAGAAGCAGTGCGCTCTCTTCTAAATGCCCATGTTGGAGGTCCTGCCATTGCTATTTACAAATGAAAATTATGAGAAACAGTATATAACATGGAAAAAAATAAACGAAGGTCAATTCATTATGTAAATCAAGCTATGGAAGAGATGAATAAGCCCACACCAAATTAAATGTGAATGAAGATAACTGCTAATGACACAAATAGTAGTCTCTCTAATGACAAAATACGGTAATCTATTTGATACACAAGATATCAAATTTCTTACAAATGAAAATTATGAGAAACAGTATATAACATGGAAAAAAATAAACGAAGGTCAATTCATTGTGTAAATCAAGCTATGGAAGAGATGAATAAGCCCACACCAAATTAAATGTGAATGAAGATAACTGCTAATGACACAAATAGTAGTCTCTCTAATGACAAAATACAGTAATCTATTTGATACACAAGATATCAAATTTCCTCAATTGAATATATATATATATATATATATATAGAGAGAGAGAGAGAGAGATGATAAGGATAATAAAGCAACCCAAAAATGCCAAATTAACAAACAAACAAACAAAAATTCTACCATAACATCCATTGCCCATAAAAGGCTAAAGATTTACAATGCTGTGGCAATTTTAATGCTATCGAATGAATATATTGTCCAATTTGGAATCTTTAAAAAAATGCTATTTTTGTTAGGAATCATGACATTTTATGAACACCCAAAAATATGACTTCTGTCGTGACCACCGCCTAATTAGAATCCAAGTTATAAATTATCTTATGTTCCATTTTAGAGGAACTAGTTCCCAATAGGGAGCCCCTTGGCTTTTGTAAATTATGTTACTTTCAATGGATCTAAGTTCCCAATATGTTCAGTAATACTTATTTAATTATGATATGAAAATTTACCTTGATTGTACATTATGGTGGGAAATGGCCCACCAAAGTATCCAATTGAGGAGATTTCCTACCAAAGTGTCCAATCAAGATGATTTTTATATCTTGACTTAAATAATTATTATTAAACATAACACACTTGAATTCATCAAAAGTAGCATGGTTTGCAAAAACGAAAAAGTTGCCGGCTAGGAACCCGTTCCTCTAAAGTGGAACCCAATGATCTCAAGTAATTCGTGTGTTTCCATGGGGGGAGGAGCATGACAAATCATCATGACAGAACGTCTAACCATGCCTTATTTCTGGGAGAGAGAAAAACCAAAAACAAAAAAGATAACATGACTAGCTACAAGTGCCAACAGAAACAGCACAGGTGCTGAAGAAAATGAATTTTACAAGCAAAAGCACTAGTAATTTTCACTAAGTTAGTTGAAGCACGCAACTAATCTTTAATGGCAAAGACTCTGATTCTTTCATCCCCACTCAAGCACATGGGAATGACAAGCAATGCTATCAATCCAAATGCCAACTTCAATTTGACAAAAATAGAATTCAAGAAAACATGAAAAAGTCCACTTCTACTGTTTTGAAATAGAATAGAATCCAAGATGCAATACAAATCAACAAATGAAACAAGACCAAAAAAGAGAAAAACCAAAAACAACAGAGACAATAATCTATTCTTTTCCTTGAACTAAAAGAGGACAAAGAGAACCTGACAGAGAGAGAGAGAGAGAAGCCAACCTCAATCTAACAGAAATGGAATTCAAGAAAACATGAAAAGCCCACTTCTACTGTTTTGAAATAGAATAGAATCCAAGTCCCAATACAACAAGAGCAAAGAAGAGAGAAACCAGAAACAACAGAGACAAAGATCCATTCTTTTCCTTGAATTAATAGAAGGAAAGGAGAACCTGAGCCTGGGAGAAACTAAGCCTAGCAACTTCTGGAGCTTGGGAGGAGAAAGTGATAGTTGGAGGCTGGGAAAGACATGATCAGTGGGACAAAGAGCATGGATCATGAGCAGGAAAAACACTTACCCCAGAAGTAAGTACATATATAACAAACATAGATGCGTCGACGGGCATTCGTACTTTCGTAATTAGAGGCACAGTGGGACAATGTCACTAACAGAAAAGGGAATAATGTCTGAAGATTTTGGTTCATCATATAGCCTCCTTCCCTTTAAATTCAAGTTCTTTGTGAATTAATTCCTAGCGAGAAATAACTCTTCCTTAGTTTTCCTAATAAATCCATTGTATTTTACAACTTTTTATTACATATTTATAATATTTCACCTTAATGACACTACAAACAAGCTGTCATTTACTTATCATCTACCTATACATTTTTCTTATCATACTAACTCCTATTACTAACTCCTATTAATGACACTACAAACAAGCTCTCATCTACTTATCATCTACCTATCATCTACCTATCCCAAAAACTACTTTACCTAATCCGCATCTCCCTAATTAAAAGGATTCGACATTGGGATAAAATAATCTTTCCAATTAAAATTTTGGATGACTAAAAGGATTCGACATTGGGATAAAATAATCTTTTCAATTAAAAAATTTGGATGACTAAAATAATCTTTAGTGAATAGATAACTATTTGTTTATGGTATTATTAAGGGTAAATGTGAATATAATAAAAATTTAAGATGAAATATTATGACTACAGAAGAATTTGTATATTATTCTAATATGTAAAAAAAATTATTATGTGTACATTATTATGTGTAAAAGGATTACCCTTTTGATAAAGGAAGGTATCAGCATTATTATTTATGTTCAAAAAATTAGATCGGAAAAAATAATGATAAACGTCACATCATTTCATAAGTTTTGTAAAAATAGCCTGCAAAATTTTGCAATAAATGATAGACTTAGAACTAGTAACGTTATGCATGCATCGGATTAAAATATGCAAAATCCCCGATTCTCAGCTAATTAACTCCTTAAAAAAGGTACTGCCTTATATTAACAACAGGAATATTTTTGCATCGTCGTGATTTAAGCTCATCATGCTTCTATTAAATCAGACATTATTATTTTCTATATACTTAATTGTGATAATCCTGATCAGATTTTTATATTTGAAGATATATAATATAATTAAATCACGTGGATTTTAAAATAATCTGTAAAGTTTTTTTAGTGGTATATACATGTGACAACTCATATCATAATTAGGTACCTTCATTACCCTTAGACCATCGAGAAAATTTTCTATAAATATTCCCATTTCAGGGGAGAAATTTTTTAGAACCCCCATCACCAAAGGAGAATCTGCAAATAATCTACTTGCACTAACCAAGACTCGAACATGAGTTGCTCCTTTGAAAGCAACTTGCACGTACCACTAGGGCACTGCACTAGTAGCAATATTCTGTAAAGTTTGATTGCAGGAGTCCACTATACTTTTCAATTTAGATATTTTTTTTTAACTTACCAAATTATATTGTTTAACTTACAGAAGCAAACATATAAAAGCATGATATGGTTGTTCCATACATTACTGAGGGTATTCTAAAGGATACAAAATGTTTTTTATTGATATTGTACAATATGATATCTCATATTACAATTAAGCACATTCACATGGAAAATAATCAGCAAGAATAAGAATACAAGATGTCAAGATCTTTAAATGTAATCTATACCTAAAATAAGAAGTAATAAGGCATATTGAGAATGAGAAAAATTATATCGAGTTGCAACAAAAAAATAAAAAAACTATTTTAAGAAATAAAAAAACTGTTTTGAGAATAAAAATACAAATTCCTTTCAAGCATCTCCTATCTTGCCCTAAACATCATAGTAAATCCAAATTGCCATATCAAATAATAGGAGTATCAAAATTTTAAATTATTTTTGGTATTTAATTAACATAAACATAAATATTATTAAATACAATGGATGATTTAGATTTAACTACATCAATATCGGCATAAACTAGACAGAGCAACCAAGTGAATTGGTAAATTGATTGGTACAAAAGCTGGACACAATATGGAAAGTTTGCGTAATAATTTCAATACATGCATCCTGTTTAGAATGACGAAAGAATAGATATTCGTGCCAGAATACTTCTCATTAATTGCTGCCATACATGCACCCGGTTTAAAAGGATGAAAAAAAAAAAAAGATGAGCATCCGTTTCTATTTTCCCATTTCTTTGTTGAATCATGATCCAGACCATGTTTAGCTTACCGCATTGTTGTTTTTTTAAAAAAAAAAAAAAAAAAAATTCTAATGAAGATAATGACTCCAAGTATATTTAATTTACCTACAAAAAATTTCAATTTTTAATATATATTCTTTTTTAATTTCAAAAATTAATAATTTTGTGTTTTTATTCATACCCTTTTTATTGTCAAAAATAAAAAAAAATACTTAAAAATTTCGAAATGTCAAACTTAGTATGAGGTGCAATTTGAAGCGGACTTGCAATTTTAAAAAATAAAATAAAATGAAAAGAAGTCATGTGGTTCTCTCTCTCCATATACAAATGGAATCTACATGCACTTGGTCACGTAGAATCGCAACCTTTACTGTATCACTTTTCCCATTTTTCTGTTATTAACAACTTTAGTTTTCTCTTATAATTTCTCATTTGTAAATACATAACAACCCTTTTCATTCAAATTATATTTCAAAACAATCCATTAGCTATTCTATTTTTATTTATTTTATTTCTCATTATTATTCCCATTGATATTATATTCTCTATTTTCTCGGCATGTGAACCATGGTGGGGTGCAACTTGGTTCGGGCGAGTCCAGTTAGGGGTTGACCTTACCTTTATCCTATTTTGAAAAACTCACACCCTATCCTATTTTAGGCCAGGTCGGTTTGAGGCATACCCTCCCCTATTTTCTTAAAGCTGGGTCGGTTCTAGTTCTTCCATTAAAAATTGTCAGAGCATACTGCCGAATCTGTTTGCAAGGCTGGATATTTGGATGGTTAAAAAATCATAACCAGGAATAAACAATCTGCCAAATCAGTTCCAACATTTGCAAGAAATTCATAAAACAGTTAACAGATGGATAAAACTTTTGATAAGAAATCATTCGGTCATTGCAAACAGTAAAAAGTCATGAGCAAGAATACATGTTGCCAAACAAATGCAACTGTCCAAATATCAAGCCACACCAAGCAGTTAACATACACTAGAAATTCACCCTTTACAACTTTTAACAATCGCATGCATAACAAAAAATCTGAATATCAAAAAATCAATTAAACAGGGGAACATCGAGGCGGATTTTCGGACTTACCCAAAGAAGGTTTGAAACCGACGGACAGGCAACTTTGAGAACCCATTCAAAGTAGATTTAAAACCAAGCACCCCTAACTAGAACAATGTCGGGCTACAGACATGCAAACCGGGGATTTGGGGCTAAAAGGGAGGAGAGTATTGACGGGGAGACGGGCTGGAGGAAAAGAAGTGCCGGGGAGAAGAGGGACTAGAAGGGAGAAGAGCGCTAAAGTGGAGAGGGGTTGGAGGAGAGAGGAGCACCGGCTGTCTCCTTCGTCAATCTCGATCACAGCCCCCAAGGCCAAAACGGCGTGCTTGGCGATCGCCCCAGGGAGAACGATGCAAATGGAGGTTTCGATCTCCCTGGACTAAGCTGTTCACGATGCCTATGGCCTTGCTGTAGATGCCAATGTCGGGGTGCACCTGCTTCAGCACCTTGGGGAGACTGGAACGCCGGAAGGGAGAGGAGAGCGGGAACCAGGAAGCACTAGAAGTTGTAAAAAGTCTGGGTATCTTCACACACGCACGGGATTTTATATTTTTCAAAAATATTATTTTATTTTATTATTTTTTATTTCTAGTACACCATTACTCAATCTCGGCACACATTTATCTGTTACCAATATATTTTCATGATAAATTCCCATCTCTGAATAGCCTCTTAAAATTTTTAGTAGAGAAATTTTTGAACAGATGAAATAATGATTAGGAATAAAGAATATAAAGTTAAAATAGATAAAATAATTATATTAAAATATGTAAAAAAAAACAATAAAGAGGTGTAAAGGTATAGAAATATGTGGGTAAAAGTAGGGCAAAATTTTTCCTACTTTCCAAAAACGTTATGATAAAAGAATTCTTTTCACTTCATTCTAAGCTCTATTGGCTACTTTTGGTAATATAGTTGAGTTCTAAAATGGTTTTCCACTTCTCCCGTGTTTTTTCAAAAAATAATTTAAAATATTAACTAATTACATTATTTTTATTTTTATATTCAAATCATTTTTCACAACTGCTATCTTATTTCTACTTTGCCCATATTATATCATATCACTATCATATTTTTAAAAAAAAAAAAAATTTCTCAAATATACCTACTACGTTTGACCTTAATCGCAGATATACCTATAACATTTTCAAAATCCTAAATATGCTCACTTATTTGTATTTAAATTATTAATATGCTATTTTTTTTTTTTTTTTTTTTTTTTTTGATTGGGAGATATTTACATACATCTCAACACATATTACACTGAAGGTCAGAGACATTCTTATAAATTTGGAGACACTGCTCCACCAAGTAAACAGGAAGACACAGCTTCCAACAATTAAACGGGAGACCACTTTGCTCCCACGAATTAAACGGGAGACCACACTTTGCTCCCACAGCGGGCCGAAATCCAATTACTGGATTCGAACCCGTGACAGCGCTGCCCGAGAGACTTATGCCGACTGCGCTGACCAACCGAGCACGGCTCGGTTGGTATTAATATGCTATTTAAATTTAGTGTGAATTTGGAAAATTGGATGTTATAACTCCATGATGCTCTAATTGTACATGAGTTTTAAATTTAAAGAGCCCTAATTTCCTATGATTTCTATTTCATTTCATCATTTATTATTTACAACAGTGGTATTTTTGGATATTTATAAAATTTAACTTGAGGTTTTTCACAAAATGAGAATTTTCTAGGATTAAATGCAAATTTAGTGGGTATATTTGGAATTTTGAAAACGTTATGGATATATTTAGGATTAAGTCAAACGTAATGGATATATTTTCGAAAAACCCTAAAAAATACTATCTTTCTCACTTTTCCACTTGGCATGCTATCCATATTACCCAAAGCGCACTTAAGTCGCTAATATCTAATTTTTTTTGTTATTACATCTATATTTCAATCCGTTTTCATATTCTTTTATATAACTAGTTTATTTATTCTAAATTTTATTTTCTTCTCTTCAACCCGTTATGGGCATGTTTGGATATATATATATATGTAAAAATTTTAAATCTTCATATCTTTTTACACAACTATCTTATTTTTCAATTATTTATATACAATTACTCATACAACTAATTTGTATATTTTAACCAATTTTTTTATGTTTAATTATTATCCCAATTATGTTACATCATGGTCTCTCATTTCAAAAAAATTTAAACAAAAACTTTTTATTATAAAATTTTATCATTTTCCAAAGACACCTTGTGTGTTGTGACATGTATTTTACTTCATACGAAAGGTAAATTTAATTTCTTCTTTCCTCGAGACTATAAAAAAATGCAAGAGTACCTGAGAACTAACTACCCTTTTTTTTATGGAATACTTAATTGTGTACACTTTTTCTAGGAACTGGATCTTATGCTCCCGGGCGCATACACCCATTTTTTTATTTTTTTTGAAATTTTTTTTACAATATTGTTAATCTATATGTATTTAATATGTGCATAAATTTTTACCATTTTTGGAGTATTTTAGATATTTATTTTTTATTTTTGAAAATCGGTGGCATTTTAGGTAAGATTAACAATATTGTAAAAAAAATAAAAATAAATGGATGTATGCGCCCGGGCTGCATGCTCCCGAGAGCATACAATCAGGTTCCTTTTTTCTATGGACTACCCAATTATATATTTAGGGTGTGTTTGTTTGGGGCCAAAATATGTCAACTAAAACTTTTCAACCTAAAACTTTTCATTCTCCATAACTACTATATTTTTTAATTATTTTTTCACATTTTTCTATACAAACTACCCTACTTTACAATCATTTCTACGCAACTACCCATACAACTAACCTATCTATTTTAACTTTATTTTCCTTACTCCTCATCATTACCCCTATTATAGCACATCATTTTCTATCAATTTGACAACTTCTACCCCCAACACTTTTCATCAAAAGTTTTACCTCCAACCAAACACACCCTTAATGTTCGGGATACTCATCCCAGATCAACTCAGAATCCGTCGAACTTGATGTGGCTTAAACACATTTGCCTTGCATAGTGTCTAAAATGCCATTCTTTTTTAACTAGTAATTTAGAGTTTAGACGTTGTGAAAATCTTCATCATAAATCATGTCCAACCAAGATGGGGGATTTAGAGATGTGGATATTTTGTGAAATCCCTCTTTTGTGGAATTAATGAAAATACACTCTATTTATTATATTTAGTATTATTTATAATATCACGAAAAATTTTCTATTTGTCTACTATTATTCTATGCGCGTCCATCTACAAACATATAAAATCAATATAAAAAATAAATTTATACTAAATATCAAAATTTGAGTAGTATTTTAACATCTAATTCATCTAAAATATCACCACTGTGGGGATAAATAATCCTATAAATTATTACTATGTTCTAAAATATGTGGATTGATCTAAGCATTTTTTCAAAATTAGGTACAAACGTATCTATTTTTGAGCAAATGAAGCATATGCGTATATCAATTTTAGATTAAACTTGGCTTCTTAACTAAATAAATGAAGCTAAATACCATGAATAAATTGAATTTTACATAAACTATCAACATTTCAAAAACTAAGGAGTTTAATGAAATTACTTCTCCGAAACTTGACTTCGGGTGTGTTTGGTTGGAGGTAAAACTTTTGATGAAAAGTTTTTGGAGTAGAAGTTGTCAAATCAATAGAAAGTAATGTGATATAATAGGAGTAATGATGAGGAGTAAAGAGAATAAAGTTAAAATAGATAGGTTAGTTGTATGGGTAGTTGTGTAGAAATGATTGAAAAGTAGGGTAGTTTGTATAAAAAAATGTAAAAAAATAATTAAAAAATATAATAATTATGAAGAGTGAAAAATTTTAGATTGAAAAGTTTTAGTTGACACTTTTTTACCTTAAACGAACAAACCCTTCATTGAAGCATTTTTAACTAGAGGTGCACGTGGGGGCAGGTTTTACTTAGTACAGTCTACATTAAATTCGTTCTGGCATAGGACCTGTCCAGACCCGCTTAAAAAGTTAAAGTTATTTTTATCCTACCTATTTTTCATGCGACAAACCTGGCATAATACATGTTGATGCTCAACCTCTTGCATGCCTTTTTAATAGAAAATGTTAATTTTTTATTTTTCTTTTTCCACCCACCACTAAATGGACCACGTTTTTCTCGTCAAAAAAAAAAAAAAAAAAAAAAACGTAAATCGACCACGCCTTTCTCGTCAAAATAAAATAAAATAAAATAAGCCCACGTTTATGGTGGGCTTCTGCCAACTACGGTAGAAAATCACGATTATGTCCCGTAAAGTTGCTAATGGGACTAGTTGGACTAATAATAATAACAATAGTGAATATCATTAATTGCCCAATTATGATCGGCCACGACATAAGGTTCGGAATTCACATGGACCACATTTAATTTAATTTCATCAAAAAATAAACTTCCTATTCATGGAGCGATGCAAATTTATCTCCACTCTGCCATTAAATTTATTGAGCGTATCAGGAAAATATATTTTTGAATTATGCAATCAAGTCTCACACGTTTTAAAGCACCTTGAGTCATACAAAAATCCAAATATAATTATGGCGAATAAAATGTTAATTTATTTAGTTTAAAAACAAATGATTTTTTATTAAAAATAAATTATTTTTATTATACAAAATAAATTATTGATATAACGGAAATGAAAATTAGGAAAACCCAGTTTTGGATGTGAATGCATGCGTCCCAACAATGTAGCACTGCGGTGAGATAGGCTTAGCTGTAACTTGCATCTAGATTGCACTGTGGTGAAGAGAAATTATACGAGAAAACTAAAGTTGTTAATAACAGGAAAATGGGAAAAGTAATACAGCAAAGATTGCGATTCCATGTGACCAAATGCACGTGGATTCCGTATTTATATAGAGAGTGAGAACTGTGTCTGTGTGACTCTTGTTCATTTTATTTTATTTTTTAAAATTGCAAATCCGTTTCAAATTGCATCTTATACTACGTTTGACATTTTAAAATTTTTGAGTATTTTTTATTTTTGACAACAAAAGGGGTATGAATAAAAATAAAAAATTATTAATTTTTGAAATTTAAAAAGAGTATACATTAAAATTTGTAAATTTTTTGCAGGTAAATTAAATATACTCGGAGTCATATCTTCATTAAAAAAAAAAATGCGCTAGGCTAAGCACGGTCTGGATCATAATCCAACAAAGAAACGGGAAAATAGAAACGGATGCTCTTTTTTTTTTTTTTTCCTCCTTTTAAACTGGGTGCACGTATGGAAGCAATTAATGAGAAGTATTAGGGGGCAACGAATATCTGCTCTCTTGTCGTACTAAACAGGATGCATGTATGAAATTATTACAAGCAAACTTTCCATATAGAGTCCGGCTTCTAAGACCAACCGATGTACCAATTCGTTGCTCCGGCTAGTTTATGCCCATCTTGATGATACACCTATTTTTTTAATTTTTTTTTGGAATTTTTTTTACAATATTGTTAATCTATGTGTATCTAAGATGTATATAAATTTTTACCATTTTTGGACTATTTTAAATATTTATTTTTAATTTTTGAAAATCAGTAGCATTTTAGGTAATTTAAAATTACTAAAATGCCACTAATTTTCAAAAATTAAAAATAAATATCTAAAATACTCCAAAAATGGTAAAAATTAATACATAGGTTAAATACACCTAGATTAACAATCTTATAAAAAAAATTTGAAAAAAAAAATTAAAAAAATAGGTATATGCGCCCGGGAGCATTGGCATTGAGGCTCAATGCTCCCAAGAGCATAGGATCACGCTCCATCTAAATCATCCATTATATGTAATAATATTTATGCTCATGTTAATTAAATATCAAAAATCATTTAAATTTTAGATACTCCTATTATTTGATATGGTAATTTGGATTTACTGTGATGTTTACCGCAAAATACGAGATGCTTGAAAGGAATTTGTATTTTTATTCTCAAAACAGTTTTTAATTCTTAAAATAGCTTTTTTTATTTTTTAATGCAACCCGATATAATTTTTCTCATTCTTAATACACCTTATTACATTCTTATTTCAGTTACAGATTATATTTAAAGATTTTGTGTTCTTACTAATTATTTTCTATGTGAATGTGCTTAATTATAATATTAGATACCATATTGTACAATATCAATAAAAAATATTTTGTATCTTTTAGAATACCCTCAGTAATGTATGGAACAACCATATCATGCTTTTATATGTTTAATTCTGTAATTAAAAAATATATATAATTCAGTAAGTTAAAAAATATGTAAATTGAAAAGTGTAGTGGACTATTGCAATCAAAATTTATAGAATATTGCGCAAGTTGCTTCCAAAGGAGCAACGTATGTTGGAGTTTTGCTCAGTCCAAGTAAATTATTTGCAGATTATTCTTTGATGATGGGGTTTTAAAAAATTTATCCCCTAAAATGGAGATATTTGTAAAAAAAAAAAAAAAATTTCAATAGTGTAATGGTAATGAAGGTACCTGATTATAATATCAGTCGTCACGTATATAATATACCAATAAAAAAATTTTACAGAATATTTTAAAATCCACGTGATTTAATAATATTTTATATCATCAAATACAAAAATCTGATCAGGATGATCACAATTAAATAGAAAATAATAACGTGTGATTTAAAACAAGCATGATGAGCTTAAATCACGACAACGCATAAAATATTCCTATTGTTAATATAAGGCAGCACCTTTTTTAAGGAGTTAATAAGTTGAGAACAGGGGATTTTACCTATTTTAATCCGATGCACGCATCATGTTGCTACATGTAATCTATCATTTATTGCAATATATATGAAAATTATCTCAATTTGGAAAATTTTGCAGGCTATTTTTACGAAACTTATGAAATGGTGTGACATTTATCATTATTTTTCCTATCTAATTTTTTAAACATAAATAATAATGCTAATATATTCCTTTATCAAAAGGGAAATCCTTTTATACGTATATAATGTTTTTCTACATATTAGAAACATAATGCAAATTCATCTGCAGTCGTAATATTTTGTCTTAAATTATTATATTCACGTCTACCCTTAATAATACTGTTTATTCACTAAAGATTATTTTAGTCATCCAAATATTTAATTGAAAAGATTATTTTATCCTAATGTCGAACCCTTTTAACTAAGGAGATGTGGAATAGGTAAAGTAGGTTTTTGGATAAATAGACGATAAGTAGATGACACCTTGTTTGTAGTGTCATTAATGGGAGTTAATATGATAAAAAAAAATCGGATAGGTAGACGATAAGTAGATGACAGTTTGTTTGTAGTGTCATTAAGGTGAAATATTATAAAGATGGAATAAAAAGTTATAAAATACAGTGGATATATTCAGAAAACTAAGGAAGACTTATTTCCCGCTAGGCATTAATTCACAAAGAACTTTTATTTAAAAGGAAGGATGCTCTACATTGCAACGAACCAAAATCTTTAGACATTATTCCATTTTCTATCAATGACGTTGCCTATTGTGCCTCTGATTATGAAAGTATTAAAAACGCATGTCGACGCATCTATGTATGTAAAATAACGAACAAAAGCGAAAAAATTCAAAAATATAGAAAAATTATGAAAAATATCCAAAAAATTAAAATCAATATTTAAAAGTATAAATGAGTTTAGAGTTTAAACTTATGATTTTTCATAAAAATATAAGAAATAAAATTATTTAAATGTGTGATGATATAAAAATAAATAGAAAAATGGAAAAATTAAAATTAAAGTAAATATCTAAAAAGTATATGAGTTCAAATTTATTTTTTTGCAAATAATAAGAAATAAATTTTTTTTAAATGGAATAATATAAGAATAAATAAAAAAATTTGACCAACTAATATTATCAGAAACTTTTGAGAGGTCATAAATGAAATTTTAGATAATATTTATGAAACGAATTTGAAATAGTATACATATTGTGATAAAAATAGAAAAAGAGACTTGAGACTATTACAAAAAATTGAAAAAATAGGAGTTTTAAAGTCTACTTAAAGTTAAGTAAATTTTTGCTAAAGCACGACTTTGAAAATATTGTGTTCGGTATTATAAATTTGCTATGAAGTGTGATTATTTGTTAAATTTAGAACTTTCTTTCAAGTATCAACATGATTATTTCAAAATATTCTTGATCATGTTAAGAATAATTCTAAGTGGTGCATTGATCATAATGTGCGAACATGATAAATACATATTAGGTTTGTCACCAATTAGTAAAGTAATATGGTAGTACCTGGGTAGTGACCTCAGGATTACGAAAGAAGATGAATTAGCTCACGAATATATAACATGACTGCATACGAGCACAAGCAGATGATAATACACACAACGCGAATGCATGCTTTACTTTAAATATATGCATGCACAAGCATAAAGATGTTTTAATTTTTACTAGAGTATGCTGTGCATCAAAGATAATATTGATGTTATTTTTTATTTTTTAAAAATAAAAATGATTGCAAAAATTTTTCAGTGGAAGTACATGGATACAATGTTAAACTAAAGCCTCTATTGATATGGGAAAAAGGTAAAACTAATAGAGCAAAGGACAAAGAAGTTTAGATTTTATTGAAATTACTTCATAATGCTTATTTGTATTAATGATAGACACTAAATATATACAATGACTCAATAAGGAGTAGACTTGAAATGTTCTGGTTAAATTTAAGTAGTTTTGCATTTTGGTATCTTGGGAGATTTTATTTATCATGGTATCTTTAGCTTTAACCTGGTAAACTCTATCTTTGATACCTCAAGGTTGCAGTGTTAAAGTATGTTATATATGTGCCTACTTCCGAGGTAAGTGTTTTTTCTGCTCATGCTCATGCTCCATGCTCTCTATCCCATTGACCATGTCTCTCCCAGCCTCCAACTATCACCTCCTCCTAAGCCCCAGAAGTCATTAGCCTTTGTATCTTCCAGGGTCTCTCTCTGTTAGGTCCTCCTTATCCTATTTTAATTCAAGAAAAAGATAAATTTTTATCTCTGTTTTTTCTAGCTTCTCTCTTCTTTGATCTTATTATATTAGTTAATTTATATTGTGACTTGGATTCTCTTCTATTTCAAAACAGTAGAAGTGGGCCTTTCATGTTTTCTCAAATTCCATTTTTGTCAAATTGAAGTAGCTTCTCTCTCAGTGCCTTTGTCAGGATCTCCTTGTTCTCTTTTAATTCAAGAAAAAGAACAAATTTTTGTTCTTCTGTTGTTTCTATTTCTCTATTCTTTGGTCTTGTTGCGTTGGTCAATCTGTACTAGGAGTTGGATTCTATTCTATTTCGAAATAGTAGAAGTGGGCTTTTCATGTTTTCTTGAATTCTATTTTTGTCAAATTGAAGTTGGCTTTTGGATTGACCGCATTGCTCGTCATTCCCATGGCTTGAGTTAGGATGAAAGAATCAGAATCTTTGCCATTAAAGATTAGCTTCATGCTTCAATTATTTGGTGAAAATTACTAGTGCTTTTGCTTGTAAGTTTCATTTCTTTAAGCTTCTGGCGGACAACATCATTGACAGAAAAGGGAATATTTGTCGCGACGTATAGCCTCCTTCCCTTTAAATAAAAGTTCTTTGTGAATTAATACCCAGCGGGGAAATAACTCTTTCTTAGCTTTCTGAATATATCCACTATATTTTACCACTTTTTTTACATATTTATAATATTTCACCTTAATGACACTAATAATACTACAAACAAGTTGTCATCTACTTATCTTCTACCTATCCAATATTTTTTTATCATATAAACTCCCATCAATGACACTAAAAACAAGTTTTTATCCACTTATTTTCTACCTATCCAAAAAACTACTCTACCTATTCCACATCTCCTTAATTAAAAGGATTCGACATTGGGATAAAATAATCTTTTCAATTAAAAAATTTTGAAGACTAAAATAATCTTTAGTAAATATATAACCGTTTGTCAAAAAATTAGATAGGAAAAAATAATGATAAATGTCACACCATTTCATAAGTTTCATAAAAATAGCCAGCAAAATTTCAATAACACTTTAGTTACCTACTAGTTATGCTAGAAATATTATGAATGACTTAGATCTAAGAAATGAGTTGCATATATTATAAAATCAACGCGATTAACTAGAAAATGATTTTATGCGATCGTACATTCAGAATTATTTCTTCTCTATCTCTGCTTGTTTTTCCTTCATTGCTTTTGCTGTTTTAAGTGACGGAACTCATCTCTCTCCTTATATATTAACGACATCGAAAAACAGTTAGCATAATTGCCATCTGCCATCTCTGCTAATGAATTTCACATTTTTTTATCAACAAAAGGGGATTGACGTCGGTTGTTACATTCTACCCCCTTATGAAAAGTTTGGTCCTTAACATTAATTAAACAAATACAGATATATCTGTTTGATATTTTCTTCAAGCTCCCAAGTGACCTTCGATTCTTCATGATTATTTCATTGCACTTTAACGTAATTTATTACCTTGTTTCATAAATATTGCTTCATAAAATCTGATGTCTTGATTGTGTTTTCTCATATATTAACTTATCCAAGATTCGCAGTTGATCTACCGTAAGCACATGGGAAGGATGACACATATTTTCTCAATATTGAAATGTGAAACACATTATGTACTGCAACCAATGAGGGTGATAGTGCTATTCGATAAGTCGTTTTTCCAACTTTTCTTAAAACTTCATACAGTTCAATATAACGAGGACTAAACTTTCCTTTTTGCCAAACCTTATCATCCGTTTCATAGATGATACTTTTACAAAATCCTTATCACCCATAGAAAATTTTAAATCTCACAGCTTTTGATCCGCATAACTTTTCTGTCTACTTTGGGCAATAAGTAGTCTTTCATTGATTAGTTTCACTTTATCTGCGGTCTCTTGCATAATATCTAGCTCAATCATCCTTTGTTCTTCAACTTCATCCCAATTCAATATTGTTTTGCAAGACTTCCCATATAAAGCTTCGTATAGAGACATTTTAATGTTAGCCTGATAGTTGTTATTACAGGCAAACTCTACCAAAGCCATATATTTAACCCAACTATTCCCAAAATTTGTTATACATATCCTTAATATATTCTCAATTACTTGGTTTACTCACTCAGTCTGCCTATCTACTTGTGGATGAAGTATTACGCGAAATTATAATCTCGTTCCCATTAATTGATGTAAACTACGCTAGTACTTGGAAGTAAATATAGTATCTTGGTCGAAAATAATTGTCTTAGGAATCCATGCAATCGAACTATCTCTTTGATAATTGGTAATTAATAATATATTTTGTGAGTATTTAATACTAATCTAATGTGTAATTATTTGAGTTTAATGTGGAATTTGCTTTAAAATGTGTATTTACAAATATCGAGTATTAAATATTGATTTCAAGTTATTTAAATAATTTTTGTGATATTTTAGCTTAAAATTATATTTTTATTTGTTGTCATAAAATTAAATGTGGTTAATATAAAAAATAATTGATCGCAATGATTGGGTTTCAAATAAATTTATTAACCACTTGATCAATAAATAATTAAAAATAATTATTTTATATAGGAAAAGAAAATTTGAGCAAGTAGGCCCCACAGGATCACGTCGAAAAGTTCCTAGGCAATTAGCTACATGAAGTATTCAACAACTATTAAATCAACGTCCGGAAAATTCAGAAAATCTCCACCGTCATTAGCATTAATCCAGCTCGTCCAAAGCATCCAGAAAATCCCTATGTTGTCCAAGTCATACACAAATCAGCAACCATCCAGATCTATTTATTCCCAGCTACATCCAGATTTTTCTATCGGTCCAATAACGCAGAAAATCCCAACCATCCAAGTTGTCTGTCCAAATCAGCCATTTGATCTCGGCCATTCGAAACTTTAGATGCATCCAAACCATTCAAGTTTTCAAGCAAAGCAAAGTATCTAGCTGGCACCGCTTAAATCAGTAAGATCCAAGACCGTTCATAAGCTAATCAGCTGTCCATTTATTCCATTCACGTATCATGCATATCGTTTTTAGCCATCTAAAATTTTGATTTAAAATCCAGCAAAAATCCATAGCTCTAAGCCGTCAAAATTCCTTGTAGAAAAATTCAAAACCTAACCGATTAATCCACTGCCACTCAAAAATTCATACCACCCTAATCATCCATCAAAATTCATACACTCAAGGACTCTAGCAGCTAGTACAGTTTGGCACGGCAGAAATTGTTCATGAGATTAGTAACCTATTCAAGCGAAAATTGGGATTTTTAATATACTTTTAAGAGTTTTAAAAGGAGGTGTGCTGAGGACCACGGGGTATTCGAGACAGAGGAAATTACAATAGAAAATTTAAGAGAGAGAGCAAGGGTTTGGGACCTAATTTTTATCCATGGGTACTTCCAACTAATAAGCTTTCTTTCTTCTTTCCTTTTTAATTTTATTATCTTGTTCAAAATAAATTTGAATTTGAATTTTATTTTGGACTTACACATGCTTGGCTTAGCTCTTAATCTAGGGTTTAGGATGTATGACGTGTATAAGGTAGCATAGTGAGTGAATTTGATTTATTTATGATGAATAATATTGTTAATTTAATATGTTATGATTTAACGCTTGCTTAGTGTTTGGGATCCCACATTGACAATGATTTTATATATATTAGGTGATAGAACCGAGATGTGGAAGTCTAATATGCGATAATCAAGATATTAAATTAGAAAATCTAAAACCATGAGAATAGGCATAATGATATTGAGAGACCCGCGAACGGCCACAGAATTTAATAAATCCTAATTGACTTAATCTCATGAGAATATATAGTTAATAATAAATTATGATTATGCCTTGTAGATTTTGAGATAAGGTGTAAGGATAAACTAGGATTTATTTTCTTTTAATAAAAAATATCTAGATTAAATAATCATATCATTACCCATTATAAAAGACACATTTGAAACCTTAAATCCTAGGTACTTTCATCCCTATTTTCTAATATTCGATTCTAAATTCTATTTTGTACTTTTCTGTAACATACCGGTCCAGAAAAGTGATCCCGGACCGTGTATTTAATGCAATTTTCCAAGATCAATCACACATTTATGGCAAAATTAATTATTATAATTTCATAAAAATTTTAAAATTCTGCTTCCACTAGTCATGTTCCCATTATTACATCAAGGCACAAAGAAAAAGAAATTTTACAAGTCTACCATTCTCAATAAATGCCTTTAAAATAAATAAATGGAAATAATTAATTCTCGAAAATCTTCTTGTAAATCCAAAATGCTAGTGTCCCACTTGATTTGGTACACCTGTAAAAATAATGGTTTAGTCTCAACATGACTAGCAAGTAGAAAATTATTTGAAAATGGATAATGGCCCAAATAAAACTTAATTAAATGATAAAATAATCATTTAATTTAATATCTTAAAAATTAGGCCTTAAATGCAAAATCAAACCCTTCCATCGAGTCCAGAATCATCAAAAGTATAAAAATGAACTATTTAATCATATTTATATATATAGTCCTTTCCTGCAAAAATTCCCAAAATAGATTATTTGTAAAACCAGAAATAATAGGAACGTAAGATGACATATAGTTCAATATGAGAGAGAAAATTTTCGTTACCTGCCCGTAAAGTGCCACCCATAATAAATAATATATATTTTATTTACCGAGCAATCATGGATGTCCTGAGCTCCTGACAAATTCACTTTAAGCATCTTAAAGCAACAAACATTTTGTTGCCAATAAAAGCATGAAACCGAAAAACTTAAGCATCTTGCCAGATGCTTTACGTCGATCCATTTAAAATAAATTAGTGTTTTATTTGAAATCAAATTTCCACGTAAAGAGATTTCCGCATATTCATACGGGAATAAAATTTTAATGCTGGTAACCCGCACATATGTATTTATATACAGTAACCCATATCCATATATGCATTTAAGCTCACAATTCTGACATAAAATTCCAAACATAATTAACCCCCGTTATGCCATAGAATTTTAAAAAAATCATATGTACAATTAATTGAAACCACATAATTAATTGCACAAAAAAATGATTACCATATATTAAATAATATATATAACTATTGGACCAAAAATCAATTTTAAAGTAAAATCTCACTTGCCTTTGAAGAAAATAAATTTCCTCCTTCCGCCACTTTACCTCCCAAACCTTTTTACGAATATCCCCATCTATCAAGTCTCCAACCCAATTTATAGAAGTCTCGTAGCTTCTAAGGGATATGAAGATAGGAATAAGATAAAATTTATTTTAAAATTAGATTCTATCTTAACAAATCTTACCTAGGATAATTCTTATCTCATCATATCTTATCCTGTGGAGAGATATGGATAAAATTTGTTTCAAATTAATTTATATCTTAACCACCCAATCTAGGAGAGTTCTTATCTCATCCTATGGGACCCACATGTCTGGGGAGGCAAAAGTGCAAATTTTTTTTTTCAATATTTTACATACTTTTCTATTTTTCTATTCACTTTACTCTCTAGATATTCAATAGGAAAGTGTTTAAAACAAAGTTTTAAATCCGGAATTTTTTATGGGTTGATTTTTTTTGTATACTACGATCTACGACCCGTGCACTTGCAGTGAGATTACGAATACTCTTTACAATACAACGTGGCTAATTTTTCTGCAGAATAATTAGACTTGATTGGTAAGAAATGTGTGACCTTCGTTAGTCTATCCACAATTACTCAAATAGAATTATTTTTTGCAGCAGTCCTGAATAATCCCTTAATAAAATTCATAGTGATTTCATTCCACTTCTATTCTAGTATTTCAATTTTTTGAAATAGTCTTATTGGTTTTAACTTTGACCTACTAGCATATTACGCATTGAGCTAGAAACTCTGCTATCATTTTTTCATACCCACCTACCAAAAATTTCTTTAAGATCTTTATACATTTTTGTACTCCCTGGATGTATTGTGTAAGGTGAATAATGAGCTACTTTCATAATTTGTCTTATTAATTTTGCTACATCAGGTACACATTTGATAGTGTCTTCATCATCAATTGTAAATTCTTTTATAACCGCTTCTATCATTTTTTGCTTTATCTCTTAAATTTGTCCATTTGCCCTCCGTGTTTATTTGATCTGTTCAAACAAAGAAGGTTTTACCTACATTTGATATAATTAATACACAAACTCTTTGAGGCAAACTTTTAATGACAATTTACTTATGTCATTAGCTAGTTCTTCTTGATCAGTAATTAAGGTGGCTAAATTGCTATTTGACTTCTTGCGTAAAGCATCAACTATAATATTTACTTTCTTTAGGTGATACTGGATATTCAAATCATAATTTTTCAGTAATTTCAATCATTTCCTTTGCCTCATATTCAACTCTTTTTGGGTGAAAATATATTTTAAACTCTTATAATCTATATAAACATTATATTGTTACCCATAAAGATAATGCCTTTAAATTTTCAAAGCAAACGCTACTGAGGCCAATTTCAAATCATGAGTAGGATAATTCATTTTATAAGGTTTCAACTATTGAGAAGTATATGCAATATCCTTCCCATTCTGCATTAATACACATTCAAGGCCTTTTTGAAAAACATAACATAAATAACAAATCCTCCACTACTTGTAGGGGTAGCCAAATCGGTGCCTTCACCAACTTCTACTTAAGTTCTTAAAAATTAGTTTCACAATCATCAGTTCATTGAAATTTCTTCCAATTCCTAATTAACTTTGTGATAGAAGTGTATATCCGGGAGAACCCTTCTATAAACCTGCAATAATACCTTGCAGGACTGAGAAAATTATGTACTTTTGTAACATTAGTGGGTCTTGGCCAATTTACCACTATTTCTACCTTAGTAAGATCCACCATGATACCCTCTACTATGACAATATGACCCCAAAATGATACACTATACATCCAAAACTCACACTTCTTCAATTTTGAATACAATTTGTTCTCCCTCAGAGTTTACAACACTATTCTAAGGTGTTCAACGTGATCATATTTTATTTTCGAATAAGTGAGGATGTCATTTATAAATATGAACACAACCAAAGTAAGGTTTGAACACTCTTTGCATTAAATCCATAAAGGTAGTTGAGACATTTGTTAACACAAATGACATAATAAAAAAATTATCATGGCTATAATGAGTTTGAAATATAGTTTTCTGTATATCTTCCTCCTTAATCCTCAATTAATGATATCCTAATCACAAATCAACTTTAGAAAATATAATTGCCAATTATAATTGATCAAGCAGATCATTTATTTAAGATAAAGGGTATTTATTTTTTATAATCACATTGTTCAGTTCTCTATAATCAATGTATAATCTCAAGCTATCATCTTTCTTTTTTACAAATAATACTGGCGCTTCTCAATATGACACACTTCGCCATATAAAACCTTTATCTCTAAGATTAAAGAAGAGAGAAATAAAAAACAACATAAACAAAAATCCATTATTATCCTTGAATTAAAAGAGGAAAAGGAGAACCTGATAAAGAGAGAGAGAGAACCAAGGAGAGACGAAGCTCAATGACATCTGGGGCTAAGGAGGAGGAGGTGATATTTGGAAGCTAGAAGAGACATGGTCTGTGGGATAGAGAGCATGGAGCATGAGCAAGAAAAGCACTTGCCCCGAAAGTAAGCACATATATAACATACTACAACACCCCACCTCAAGGTACCACAGATAGCGTCTACTAGGTCAAAGCTAAAGAGACTGTAATAAATAAAATTTTCCAAGATGAAATAGATACTAAGATACAAAATCATATAAATTTAATGAAAAGATCTCAAGTCTACTCCTCATAGTATCATTGTACATATTTAGTATCCATCATTAATACAAATAAGCACTATAAAGTAATTTCAATAAAATCTAAATTTCTTTATCCTTCTCTTTGCTAGTTTCACCTTCTTTCCATTTTGATAGAGGTTTTAGTTTAGCATTATTTTCCTATACTTCCACCAAAAACAAAACTATGTGAGCAGGAAGTTTAGTAAGTAAATATATATTTTCGTAATCATTTTAATTTTTTTTTAAATAAAAAATAATACCTATATTATTTTTTATGCACAACATACTCTACTAAAAATTAAAATAAATTTATGCTTGTGCATGTATATGTTCAAAGTAAATCATGCATTCATGTTGTGGGTATTATCATTTGCTTGTGCTAGCGTGCAGCCATGCCACATATTTGTGAGCTAATTCATCTTTTTTCGTGGTCCTGAGCTCACTACCTACATACTATTATACTGCTTTATTGCTTGGCGATTAGCCCAATATGCAAGTATATATCATTCTCATCATTATTGTCTAAAGAGATGAATTTAAAATAATTCTCCAATTCAAGTTTTCAAAAACCTCATTTATATAATGCAACATCCAATTTATCTATCAAACCTACTTTTCCACAAATTCAAAACAAAACTTTCAATCATCAAACCCATCATTCCTCCAAAAAACACATTTATTTTGTCATAATTCACTTTATAGTTCAAACGTCCCTCTATACCTACCTGACTCCATCTCTAGACTCCCATGTATAGATTTTACAAAACTTCCAATTCAATGACTTCCCTCTTTGTTCAAGTAAGTGATGGCCAACGAAAGTTTGCACACTAAAGAAGCACTGCTTTATCTTCCAAATGCCCATGTTGCAGGTCTTGTCATTGCTACTTACAAATAAAAATTATGCTAATGGCATATAATTGGGAAAAAATAAACAAAGGTCGATTCATTATGTAATTCAAGCTCTGAAAGAGATGAATGAACTCATATCAAATTAAATGTGAATGAAGCGAACTGCTAATGACATAAATAGTAGTCTCGTTAATGACCAAATATTGTGAGTGACCTATTTCACACAAAAGATATCAAATTTCTTCACTGAAATATGGATAGAGAAAGAGATGATAAGGACAAAAAAGAAGAGAGAAATGATAAGGACAAAAAAGAAGAGAGAGATGATAAGGACAAAAAACCAACCCAAAAATGCTAAATTAACAAACAAACAAAAAAAAATTCTCCCACAACATCCATTGATCACAAAAGGCTGAAGATTCACAATGTTGTAGGCAATCTTAACACTATTGAATGAATATATCGTCTAATTTGGAATCTTGAAGAGAATGCTATTTTTGTTGGGAATCACGATATTTTATGAACACCCAAAAACGCGACGGTGACTGCCATCTGCTTAGAATTCAAGTGATAAATTATCTCATGTTCCATTTTAGAGAAACTAGTTCCCAATGAGAAGCATCTTGATTTTTGTAATTATGTTACTTTCAATGAATCTAACTTCCCATTATGTTAAGTAATACTTATTCAATTATGATTTACCTTGATTGTACATTTTTGTGGGAAATAGCTCACTAAAGTATCCAAATGAGGTGATTTCCCACCAAAGCATCCAATCAAGATGATTTTTATATCCTAACTTTAATAATTATTATTAAATAAAATGCGCTTGAATTTATCAAAAGTAGCATGGTTTGCAAAAATGTAGAGGTTCCCCGCTAGGAACCCATTCCTCTGAAGTGGAATCAAAATGATCTCAAGTAATTCGTGTGTTTCAATGGGGGCAAGAGCATGACCAATCATCATGACAGAACATCCGATCATGCCTTACGTCTAGGAGAGAAAAAATCAAAAGTAAAAAAGATACCATGACTAGCTACAAGCGCTAACAGAAAAGGTACAAGTGCTAATAGCATGTCCGCCAAAAGCTTAAAGAAATGAAACTTGCAAAAGTACTAGTAATTTTCACCAAGATAGTTGAAGCATGGAACTAATCTTTAATGGCAAAGACTTTGATTCTTTCATCCCAACTCAAGCACATGAATGACAAGCAATGCAGTCAATCTAAAACTCAACTTAAATTTAATAAAAATAGAATTCAAGAAAATATGAAAAGCCCACTTCTACTATTTTGAAATAAAATAGAATCCAACTCCCAAAACAAATTGACCAATGCAACAAGACCAAAGAATTGAGACACAGAAACAACAGAAAGACGAAATTTATTCTTTTTCTTGAATTAAAAGAGGACAAGGAGAACCTGATAGAGAGACAGAGAGAAACCAATTTCAATTTGACAGAAATGGAATTCAAGAAAACATGAAAGGCCTACTTCTAATGTTTCGAAATAGAATAGAATCCAAGTACCAATACAAATCGACCAATACAACAAGACCAAAGAAGAAAAATTAGAAACAAGGGAGACGAAACTCTATACTTTTTTATAGAGTTAAAAGAGGACAAGGAGAACCTGATAGATGGAGAACTTAGGAGTGACGAAGCCTAGCAACTTTTGGGTCTTGGGAGGAGGAGGTGACAATTAAAGGCTGGAAGAAATATGGTTAATGGGATAGAGAGTGTGGAGCATGAGCAGGAAAAACACTTGCCCTGGAATTAAGCACATATACAACATACTGTAACACCCCACTCTCGAGGTACCACAGATAAAGTTTACTAGGTCGAAGTTGAGGATGCTGTGATAAATAAAATCTCCTAAGATACCAAGATGCGAAGCTATATAAATTTAACTAGAACTTCTCAAGTCTACTCCTCATAGACTCATTGTACATATTTCTTATCCATCATTAATACAAATAAGCATTATGAAGTAATTTTAATAAAATTTAAACTTCTTCTCTGCTAGTTTTACCTTTTTCCCCCACCAATAAGGCTCTAGTTTAGCATTGTATCCATGTGCACTGAAAATAAAATTTTGTGAGCTAGAAGCTCAGTTAGTATATATATTTAAATTCATTTTTACAATCATTTTTATTTTTTAAAAAACAAAAAATAACATCTATATTATCTTTTATGCACAACATACGCTACTAAAAATTAAAACATCTTTTATGCTTGTTTATATGTTCAAAGTCAATCATGCATTATCGTTGTTAGTATTGTCATCTGCTTGTGCTTGCATGCAGTCATATTACACATTCGTGAGCTAATTCATTTTCTTTCATAGTCCTGAAGTAGTTACTCAAGTACCATCATATTGTTTTACTGCTTGGCGGCAAACCCAATATGCAAGTATGTATCATGCTCAGGCATTATGATCAATGCATCACTTAGATTCACTGCTTAACATGATTAAAAATATTTTGAAATAATCATACTCATACTTGAAAAAAGTTTCAACTTTAACAAATAATCATATTTCGTAGCAAATTTATAATATCGAACACAATATTTTCAAAGTCATGTTTTAGTTCAAATTTGCTTACCTCTAAGTAGACTTTAAAATTCTTCTTTTTCAATTTCTTGTAGTAGCCTCAAGTCTTTCTCCATAATTTTCATCACAACATGTATACTATTTCAACTTCATTTCAGAAATATTATTATCTAAAATTTTATTTATGACCTCTTAAAAATTTCTTGTAATTTTATTTCGGCAAAATTGTTTTTTATTTATTCTTATATTATTCTAAAATTTTATATATGACCTCTTAAAAATTTCTCGTAATTTTATTTAGTAAAAATTTTATTTTTATTTATTCATATATCATTCCATTTTAAACAAATTTATTTCTTATTATTTGTAAGAAAAATATAAATTTGAACTCACATTCTTCTTTAAATATTTATTTTCATTTTTCATAAATTTTCATAATTTTTTCCATTATTTATTTATTTTTATAGCACCACGCATTTAAATAATTTTATTGCTTATATTTTGAATGAAAAATCATTAGTTTAAACTCATTCATACTTTTAAATAATGACTTTAATTTTCCGTGTATTTTATATATATATATATTTTATCTTTTTTCATAATTTTGTGTATTTTTGATTTTTTTTCACTTTTTTTTGTTGATGGGCCCTCCTAGTGGGCCCAGCTGGCTAGCCAGACTAGCAGGTCAGGCCAGTGGGCTAGGGTTGTTTCTGTAACTTGAGCTTAATTTTTGTGAGCTTGGGTTATGAGCATTTATTAATAAGTTTGATTTTTGGGCTTCCTTGAGCTAATTTTTTAAAAAAATTCATGGGTTCACATTCTTTTGAATAAAATAGCTTTAAATTTTCAATAGAAATGTCTAATTAACCTAAAATTTTAGATGTTAGCTTCTAAAATTATGTTTTTGAATCTAGATGGTCCGTTTGACTAAATAATATCTCTATCATCAAATTTCATATAAGGAATTTAATAAAAGATTAAAATTAAATATCCTTTCAAATAACTATTCAAACTAATTTTAATTGAATTCATTCATTATACACTGTAAAATCTCTCAAAGAATGTTTTTAATGGGTCAGATTATATTTTTACATCAGTATTTTTCTGTATTTTTTTATGTTTTACTCTTAAAATACATAATCACCACTCTAAATTATTTGGAAAAATCACTATGTCTGAAAATACATAGCTCAAATCAAGTTGAAATTTAAAATACACTATGTCTGATTTAAGCTCATCATGCTTGTTTAAAATCACACGTTATTATTTTCTATTTAATTGTGATCATCCTGATCAGATTTTTATATTTGATGATATAAATTATAATTAAATAACGTGGATTTTAAAATTATTGTAAAATTTTTTTATTGGTATATTAAATAACGAGAAAAATGTGGTCGATTTAGTGGTGGCTGGAAAAAGAAAATAAAAAATTAACATTTTCTATTAAAAAGGCATGCAAGAGGTTGAGCTTCAACACGTATTACATCAGGTTTGTCACGTAAAAAATAAATATGATAAAAATAACTTTACTTTTTAACCGGGTTCCCAACAAGACAAATTTAATATTACAGGGTTTGGCATCGAGTTTGACTCAGACTTGAATGTATAAGGTAAAAATACGTACAGGGTCCTTGTTGAGTAAAACCGGCCTAATATGCACCCCTAGTTAGAAATGTTTCAATGAAGTTAGGTTTCATAGAAGTAATTTCATGAAACTCCTTCATTTTTGAAATGTTGAAAGTTGATGTAAAATTCAATTCATTTATCATGTTGAACATGATTTATTTAGCTAAGAAGCCAAGTTTAATCTAAATTAGACATACGCATATGCCACATTTGCTAAAAAATAGGTACATTTATGCTTAATTTTGAAAAAAATACTTAGATCAATTCACATATGTATTAGAATATAGTAATAATTTATAGAATCGTTTATCCCTATAGTGGTGATATTTTAGATGAATTAGATGTTAAAAATACTACTTAAAATTTGATTTTTAGTATGAAATTATTTTTTATGTTAATTTTATATGTTTGTAGATGGGCCCTTATGGAGTAATACTAGACAAATGAAAGTATTTTCATTATAATATAAATGATGCTAAATATAATAAATAGAGTGTGTTTTTCATTAATTCCATAGAAGAGGAATTTCACAAAGTATGCCCATATCTAAATTCCCCATCTTGGTTGGAAATGATTTATGATGAAGATTATCCCAGCGTCTAAACTCTAAATTACTAGTTCGAAAAGAATTGCATTTTAGACATTATGCATGGCAAATGTGTTTAAGCCGCATCAAGTTCTCCGGTTTCTACGCAAGATCTGGGATGAGTATCTCAAACATGAACTATATAATTGGGTAGTCCATAGCAAAAATGTACACAGCTCGGTATTCCATCAAAAAAAGTAGACGATTGGGGAGTTAATTCCCTGGTACTCTTGCATCTCTTTTTTATAGTCTCGGGGAAAGAAGAAATTAGGTTTACCTTTCCTAAGAAGAAGTAAAATACATGTCACAAACACAAGTTGTCTTTGGAAAATGACAAAACTTCATAATGAAATGTTTTTGTTTAAAAATTTTTAAAATAAGAGAAAATGATATAAGATAATTGGGGTAATAATTAATAATAAAAATAATTAGTTAAAATATATAAATTAGTCGTATAGGTAGTTATATGCAAATGATTGAAAAATAAGATAGTATGTAAGAAGATATAAAGATTTAAAAATTTTATATATATCCAAACATGCCCATAAAGAACTGCATTCACTATTGTTATTATTATTTTTTGATGAAACTATTGTTATTATTATTTAGTCTGGACAGTCTTAACTAGAACGAATTTAATGTTAAAGAGTTTGGTATCAGGTTCAACTCGGACCTAAATGCATACGGTCAAAATAATTATTAGGTCCATACTGGGTTAAACCGGCCCAATGTTCACCGCTAGTGAGAAATGCTTTAATGAAATCAGGTTTCATAAAAGTAATTTCATGAAATTTTTTATTTTTGAAATTTTGATAATTAATGCAAAATCTAATCCATTCATCATATTTAACGTCATTTGTTTCGCTAAGACGCTAAGTTTAATCTAAATTTAATATAAGCATATATCACATTTGCTAAAAAATAGGTACGTTTATGCATAATTTTGAAAAAATGCTTAGATTAATTCACTTATATATTAGAATGTAGTAATAATTTATAGAATCATTTATCTCTGTATTAGTGATATTTTAGATGAATTAGATGATAAAAATACTACTTAAAATTTGATATTTAGTATAAAATTATATTTTTAGGTTGATTTTTATATGTTTGTAAATGGGCCTTATGGAGTGATACTAGACAAATAAAAAGATTTTCATGATAATATAAATGATGCTAAATATAATAAATAGAGTGAGTTTTTCATTAATTCCACAAAAGAGTGATTTCACTAAGTATCCCCGTGTCTAAATTCCCCACCTTTGTTGGAAATGATTTCTGATGAAAATTATCCCCGTGTCTAATCTCTAAATTACTCGTTGGAAAAGAATTGCATTTTAGACGTTACGCATGGCAAATGCGTTTAAGCCGCATCAAGTCTGGACTCTGGCGGTTTCTGAGCAGGATCTGGGACAAGTATCTCGAACATTAATTGGGTATTCCATAGAAAAAATGTACACAATTAGGTATTCCATCGAAAAAAAGTACACAATTGGGTAGGCAGTTTCGGGGTACTCTTGCATCTTTTTTCACAGCCTCGAGAAAGAAGAAATTAGGTTTACCTTCTTTAAGAAGTAAAATACATGTCACACACAAGGTGTCTTTGGAAAATGATAAAAATTTTAAAAATTCTTGGAACGAGAGAAAATGTTCTAAAATAATTGGGGTAATAATTAAGAATAAAATAATTAGTTAAAATATACAAATTAGTTGTATGGGTTGTTGTACGCAAACAATTGAAAAATAAGATAATTATGTAAGAAGATAAGAAGATTTAAAAATTTTATATATATCCAAACATGCCCATATCTTATATAAAAAAAAACATGCCAATAAAGAGTTGAAGTGAAGAAAATAAAATTTAGAATAAATAGAATAATTATATTAAAGAATATGAAAAAGGATTGAAATATCCATGTAAAAATAGAAAAAATTAAATATTAGTGACTTAGTGTACTTTTGGTCATATGGATAGCGTAGGTGGAAAAGTAAGAAAGATAATATTTTGTAGGGTTTTTCGAAAATATACTCATTATGTTTGATCTAAATATACTCACTAAGTTTGCATTTAACCCTAAAAATGCTCATTTCTTCAAAAATCGGTAGTTAAATTTTTATAAATATCCAAAAATACCATTGTTGTAAAATAATAAATGGTGAAATAAAATAGAAATAAAATTAGGGCTCTTTAAATTTAAAACTCATAGCAATTAGGGCATTAGTGAATTATCGCATCTAATTTTCCAATTTCGCCATAAATTTAAAGGACATATTGACAATTTAAATGCAAACATAGTAAATATATTTGGGATTATGAAAATGTTATGGGTATTTCTGGGATTAGTAGGTATATTTGGAAAAAAAATTTTATTTTTTTAAAAATATGATAGTGATATGATATGTTAGAGGCAAAGTAAAAATAAGATAGCAGTTGTGAAAAATGATTAGAATAAAAAAACAAAATAGTAAAAATAGTGTAATTAGTTAATATTTTAAATCATTTTTTTAAAAAACACTAGAGAAGTGGAAAAAAATTTTAAACCTATCCATATTACCAAAAGTAGCCAATAGAACTTAGAATGAAGGGAAAAGAATTCTTTTATGGTAATGTTTTTGTAAAGTGGGAAAAAATTTTGCCCTACTTTAACACACATATTTCTAGACCATCACCTAATTTATTGATATTTTTTTTACATATTTTAATATAACTATCTTATCTATTTTAACTTTATCTTCTTTATTTCTAATTATTATTTCATCTGTTCAAAAATTTCTCTACTGAAAATTTAAGAGGCTATTCAGAGACAGGAATTTAAGATGAAAACATATTGTAATGGATAAATGTGTATCGAGATTGAGTAAACGTGTATTAGAAATAAAAACTATAAAATAAAATAATATTTTTGAAAAATATGAAACCCCGCGCTTATGTGAAGACACCCAGACTTTTTCCAACTTCGCAAGCGCTTCCTGGTTCCCGCTCCGCTCTCGCTTACGGCGTTCCACTCTCACAAGGTGCCGAAGCAGGTGCACCCCGACATTGTTCTAGTAGGTGTGCTTGATTTCAAATCTACTTCAAATGGATCCTCAAAGCTGCCTCTCCTTCGGTTTCAAACCTGATTTGGGTAAGTCCTCAAATCTGCCTCAATCTACTCCTATTTAATTAATTTTTTGTTTATGATTTTTTGATATCCAGATTTATTGTTATGCACGTGATTGTTAAAAGTTGTAAAGGGTGAATTTCTAGTATATGTTAACTGCTTAGTGTGGCTTGATATTTGGACAGTTGCATTTGTTTGGCAACGTGTATTCTTGCTCGTGATTTTTAACTGTTTGCAATGGCCAAATGATTTCTTATTAAAAGTTTTATGCATCCGTTAACTGTTTTATGAATTTTTTGCAAATGTTGGAATTGATTGGGCAGATTATTTATTCCTGGTTATGATTTTTTAACTATCCAAATACCTAGCCTAGCAAACAGATTTTGGCAGCATGCTTTGACAAATTTTAATGGAACCAATTTGGAACCAGAATTGACCCGGGCTTAAGAAAATAAGGTAGGATATACTTTGAATCGACCCGGCCTAAAATATGGTAGGATAGGAGTTTTTCAAAATAGGATAAGGGTGGGGTCGACCCTAACTAGACCTATCTGGACCAAGTTGTACTCCCATCACTATGGTTATCTTTAAAAAAATACCAAATTTAGATACACTTGCCGAGAAAATAGAGAATATGATATCAACGGGAATAACAATGAGAAATAAAATAAATAAAAATAGAATAGCTAGTGAATTGTTTTGAAATATAATTTGATTGAAAAGGGTTGTTATGTATTTACAAATGACAAATTATACGAGTAAAGTTGTTAATAACAGAAAAATGGGAAAAGTAATACAGTAAAGTTTGCGATTCTATGTGACCAAATGCACGTAGATTTCATATGTATATGGAGAAAGAGAACTGCATGACTTTTTTCATTTTTATTATATTTTTTTTAAATTGCGAGTCCGCTTCCAATTGCACCTTATTCTAAGTTTGACATTTGAGAGCGAAAAAAGAATTTCGACATTTTAAAATTTTTAAGTATTTTTTATTTTTGAAAATAAAAAGGGTATGAATAAAAATAAAAAATTATTAATTTTTGAAATTTAAAATAATATAAATTAAAAATTGTAAATTTTTGTAGGTAAATTAAATATACTTGGAGTCATATCTTCATTAGAAAAAAACTTAAAAAAAACAACAATGCGGTAAGCTAAATACGGTCTAGATCATAATCCAGCAAAGGAATGGGAAAATAGAAACGGATGCTCATCTTTTTTTTCCACCTTTTAAACTGGGTGCATGTATGGCAGCAATTAATAAGTATTTCGGGCACAAATATCTATCCTTTTGTCATGCTAAACAGGGTGCATGTATTGAAATTATTACGCAAACTTTCCATATAGAGTGTGGCTTCTATACTAGCCGATATACCAAATAATTTGGTTGCTTCGTCGAGTATAAGCCCATATTGATGATGTAGTTAAATCTAAATCATCCAATATAGTTAATAATATTTATGTTTATGTTAATTAAATACCAAAAATCCTTTAAATTTTAGATACTCCTATTGTTTGATATGGTAATTTGGATTTACTATGATGTTTAGGGCAAGATACCAAATGCTTGAATGGAATTTGTATTTTTATTCTCAAAACAGTTTTTAATTCTTAATTTTTTTTGATTTTTTAGTACAACCTGATATAATTTTTCTCATTCTCAATGTACCTTATTACATTCTTATTTCAGGTATAGATTACATTTAAAGATCTTGTATTCTTATTCTTGTTGATTATTTCCCATGTGAATGTGTTTAATTGTAATATTAAATATCATATTGTACGATATCAATAAAAAATATTTTGTATCCTTTAGAATACCCTCATTAATATATGGAACAACCATAGCATGCTTTTATATGTTTAATTCTGTAAGTAAACTTCATTATCTCGCCAATCATGTCATACATGTCCCCTCAGTCCTATGCGAGGGATCAACAAAAAAGGAGCGCAATTCAGTGCACCCGGGTGCATTCAGCCTCAACGCACCCGGGTGCACTGCACCTATTTTTTTTATTTTTTTTTGAAAATTTTTGTATACAATGGTTAATCTAGGTTTATTTAACATATGTATCAATTTTTACTATTTTTGGAGACTTTTAGATATTTTTTTTAGATTTTTAAAAATCAGTGGCATTTTCGGTAATTTAAAATTACGAAAAATGCCACTCATTTTTAAAAATCTAAAAAAAATATCTAAAAATCTCCAAAAATAGTAAAAATTGATACATATGTTAAATAAACCTATATTAACAGATTCATGAAAAATTTTTTAAAAAAAAATTAAAAAAAATAGGTGCAGTGCACCCGGGTGCGTTGAGGCTGAATGCACCCGGGTGCACTGAATTGCACTCCAACAAAAAAACCCTTCAGCTTACCAGGAGAAGAGGCCTTGGGCTCTAGAAGGGTTTGCCAGTGCAGTTCCTTGGCAAAGGATGCCCTTGGGTGAAGGCTCCATTTTTTGAGAAAAGTTATGCCGGACTTCAATTTTGTTGATCGTCAATTTCAATTTGGTTTGACCCTATCATGTATTTTGTAATTTTTTTTTGGCATAACTCCATCTATTTTGGCTCACTTAAAACTCACTCAACCCATAACATTTATAATCATTTATTTAGCTAAAAGATCAAGTTTTTTCCAAATTAAAGTTATATATGTCCGATTGTCCCGATCTAACAAAGTTTGTAAAATGAATATGATAAATCTATTTGATTTACTTATCAAGTTTTAATTTGTATTTTTAATGTCTAACCATCTAAAACGTCATTTATATATGAATAAATAAGTAAATAAAATGTCATTATATTTTAATGCAAACGTGTATGCATCGAAATATTTTTCATAATTTACAGACGAATATATTTTTTAAAACAAATATGACCCATTCACATTTTTGATTTGGATGAAACTCTTAATCTTTTACTTAAATAAATGATACTAAAAGCACTAGGCGGAACGAAGTTCACGTTGTTATCAAGAGAAGCCAAAATAGATATAAACTTTAGGATAACTAGATTACATAGATTTTTAACATATTTTCTTTTATAGCTTTGTCAAAGATGACCACATGCTTTTATATAAATTCCAGGGTTATTCTCAAATATACTCACCACGTTTGATCTTGAAATTCCAAATATACTTACTACGTTTTTAAAATCCCAAATATACTCACTACGTTTGCATTTAATCCTGAAAATGTCCATTCGTCAAAAACTATTAGTTAAAAATTTTTAAATACCCAAAATAGCCCTGATATAAAATAATAAATGATGAAATTAATAAAAAAATATGAAATTAAGATGCTTTAAGTTTAGAATTTATGTGCAGTTAGAGCATTAGTAAGTTATAACATTCAATTTTTTCGATTGTGTCCTAAATTTGAGGGGCATATTAGTAATTTCAAGTATTCTCTGGCGGCGTTAATTCACGAAATGGGCATTTTTGGAATTAAATATAAATATAGTAGGTATATTTGGAATTTTAGAAATGAAGTAGGTATATTTAAAAATAAACCTAAATTCTAAAGCGACTACACTGTTTTAATTACTTTAAAACGCACATCACAATTTTGTTTATGTAGAAAAGGTCAATTATGAAAGAGAAGATCCTTGGGATAAATGGAAAAAATGGAGTCAATGTGCTAAGAAAACAAAAGATGCTACTAAGGAGTCAATAATCAATTTGCTAAGGTAGGCTAGTAAAACTAGCGATGAATTTGGGACGTTTGTCGTTTGGTGACAGGGAGCAAATTTAAATGATAGGGAAAAACTATTATTTGGGAGGGCAATTTTCATTTATAAATTTCAAAGTAAATTATGTTTTAAAATATGTTTCAAAATTTGAGAAAATTTAATGTTTTTTCAGAACTAAAGAGGGCAACTGTCAGCCAAAATCTGGGATCAGTTGTGGTTAAAATCTGTTTTTAGTCATTTTATGTTCTAAATTTTGACTTTCTTCAGAACCTTGTTTTTTTTTTATCTTAAGGCTTAATTAAAAATGAAGTATGATTATATACATCATGATGGATTTTAGGCTAAAATACATCATTCATTTATTTTATTTATTTTTACTTTTATTTATTTTTTCTTCAAATTATGTTTCACTAATTGTATTTAACCTATATATCAAGTTTTGCTATTTTATAATACTTTTACATATTTATTTTTTATTTTTTAAAAATTAAGTTTTTTAAGAGGTGGAAAATGACTTAAATGCCCCTAAAATTGATGATTTTTTAAAAAATAAAAAATAAAAATGTAAAAGTATTATGAAATAGTAAAACCTGATAATATAATTAGGAAAACATATTTATAAAGAAAAAGTGAAATAAAATAAATAAATATGATATTTTAACGTAAAATACATCATGATGTATATAATCATGCTCCATTAAAAATTAGCCAGATTCATTACAGCTTTATCGAACATGACAAGATATGGAATTGTCACATTCATAGATACATAAATTGTTTGCTACAGCAGAAAATATTCACAAACTCACGTCATGTCCCAGTTCCCAAAAGTGATTCTATCTAATTCTTTCTATTTTTAATATCATGATAATTAATAAAAAAATTGTTCTATCAATTATATTTAGCATTAATTGTATAGCTAAAAGACCAAATTTCATTGAAACCAAAAATACACATGGGCCAATACATTATAAAATTATTTATTTTTCTATTACTGATTATTTATTTTGATATTAATGATATTTTAGACTGTTAAGATGTTGAAAATAGGATTTTAAAATTAATATTTAACATCAAACCATTTTATTATTTTGATTGTATATATTTTTAGATGGGACCATAGACAATGATTTTAGAAAAATAAAAGGTTTCAAAACAATATAAATGATGTTAAATACAATTAATAGGTAGACCGTTTGCATAAAGCCAAAACTTTGGTGACAATTTTTACACTATGAAAATCTGCTACATTAATTACTCTCTGCTAACTCCACGTACTCACTCAAGGGTAGAAATCGAAGCAGGCTGTATTGAATTAGGGTTTGCCTAATCCTAACCCTACTTTTTAAAAATTCAGTTTGATCCTTTTTTATACTAGGTTGGTTTGACTTTCATTTTTTTTAATAGGTCTCGAGACAAACTTCTTGCTAGTATTAAATCAGTTTCGAAACAGTGGATCAGGTAAAAAATGCGAGTCAAATAAGATGATTTTAAGAATTTATATACCAATAAAATATAAAGATATGTCTATATTAAATGTGAATGTTATATGTTTTAATATTTTATTAATTATTAAAAAACACATCATTACTAAGATAAAACATAAGAAAATATAGTATAAATTTATTAAAATAGATTAATATACAATTATATGTAAGGGTTATATATATGCGCAAATTCCTCTTATTGACTCTTATATTATTTTCTGTATAAATTAATTTTTCTACTGTTGATATAGTTAATAATAAAAAAATGTGAAACTTTCGAAAGAAAATAATAATAAAATTTAAACATAAGCTTGCAATTTTATTAAATTAATATATACGGGATGGGTTGGGACTCTTTAGGTCAGGACATAATTGAATCCAAATTTTATTTTTGAATTTGAGTCAAAATTTCTGACATATCCCTACAGTGGGTTAAAAAAATTTTGATTTTAAAAAATTTTGGTTTTACCCGATTAAAAATAAATCAGGTCAAGGTGACCCGCCCCAATTCCCACACGTATGCTCACTAATCCCGCCCGCTTTTGGTGTGAACGGTTGGATTGCCTGCTTCAGCACTACAGGGCTACTTTCGGATGCTTTACTGTGGCAAAGGCGTCAATTTGAAAGATAGCTTAACAATGGTGAATTGACAAGTTTTCATAGATGCCCGCGCTGATGAAAAGTCTTAGCAACTTCGGTTGAATTTTTGGCTTTACCAAACAGACCTAGGGTGTGTTTGTTAATGAGTAAAAATTGTCAAGTTAAAACTTTTCACTCTATACAACTACCCTATTTTTTAATCAATTTTTTACATTTTTCTATACAACTATCATACTTTTCAATCATTTCTACACAACTACCTATACAACTAACCTATCTATTTTAATTTTATCCTATTTACTCTTCATCATTACCCATATCATATCACACCATTTGATAACTTTCACTCTTTACAATTTTTCGTCAAAAGTTTTATCCGTTCCTAAACACGCCCTTAAAGTAAATTTTGAACAATATGAATAATGTTAATGTTAAATACAATTAATAGAGTAAATTTTCTTTAAACGTTAATGATGTAAAATGAATGACACTACATGAAAAGGGATTTCATTGAAGCAAAGCCCCATCTACTTTCCCATAAAATTTTCGAATATCCCAATAATTACCCACAAATTATATAGAAGGCGAGATATGTCTGTGCCTTATAACTATTTTTTCATTGAGATCTGAATTAACAGAATTAAGAAAGCATTTACAATTTCTTAAATATTACGAAATTGGATTTCTTCAAGTGCCTAAATGTAGGGCTACGCGTTTGAAACTGAACCAGCCGAACTTTGGAGAATTTACGTCATAAATTCTCTAACTTTGTACATTAGCTTTTTGGGCTCCAAAATTCGCTTATTAGCATGTCAAACCCAATGAAATTTTCGTCTTTGCATTTTAAACCTTCATCCCTAAAAGCGTTAGAAAACACCGTTAAACTTATGTGCAATGTCGAAAATACCCTTATATTTATAAAAAGTAAGGCAGTCATGGCCAAAAACCAACACCATTTATGAGATAAAGCCACAGCCACGGCACAATTCTGAGAGGATAATGACATTTAAGAAGATGATGTTGATTTCAGTCATGGCTGTCTTGTTTTCGTAATTGTACAAATATAAAGATATTTACGACATTACACATGGGTTTAACGACATGGGGGTTTAAAATACAAAGACTAAAACTTCACAAATCTAATATACTAATACGTAAATTTCGGTGTCCAAATTTTAATACGCAAAGTTAAGAGGATTTATAGCGCAAATTCTCCCAAACCTAGTTATTAATGCTAGTCAAACAGGCATACGGCATACCCAAACCTGCCCTACGAATTATAAAATTAGAATGGAACTTGCTCTTGGAAAAATCAGGTTGGTTCAATTCGCAGGTATCCAACAAAGTTCCAGCCCTATGATATAAGTTAAGATTTCAAACTAAAAGTAACTCAGCTAAAAATCTATTTCGTTGTTCTTCTTTAATCACACTCCCCAGTTTTAAACAATCAATCATCCTCCATAGCAAAGATCACTTCCTTTCCAGTCAAATCCTTTTGGCAGAATTTTAATATGCCCAAAGCCAACTGGCACTTGATATGAACTCATCGTGCACGCAGGGGAACATGAACCGCAGAAACCTAAAGAATTCCTCTCAACTGACCACATCATTTACACGAAATACAGATGACTAGGTTCTGCAACATGAGTACAAAAGACTGACCAGGCATCATAAAGTCGCTAGCTAGTTAGTTACACCACCCATCTTTATTGCCTCAATATGCACAAGAGCATCAAAATCCTGACCACCACCTAGAGTAAGTCATCTTCACTTAAGATCATGCAGCTGCCTCAGCAGCAGAAGAGACCTTCTTCAGGACATAGAGGGGATCCCCTACTTTTATAACCATTCGTTTCCCTGCAGCAGAAACAGACTCCTTGCACACTAAATTCTGGCCAAAGTATACCTGCAAGGTAGTAAGGGAAATAGTGCAAAGTATCAGTTAGATAATCCAGATTCATTGGCTGTTAGACCATAAGAACGGGTACAAAACCATGCCCGTGCTGCAGCTAGCAGGGTGAACACTCCCAATCCAGATGCTAAATGAAGAGATGTATGAAAGTTCCTCATCACAAGTACTTAGATACAATGACGATCCCTTTGATATCCTACCTTCCAATCCTACCATGGGCTTTGGGGTCTTGGGTAATGGAGTGATCAGGAACCTCCATGTCAGTATCATATCAGTCAGTTTCTTTTTTCCTTTTTTTTCCCCCTTTGTTGGAAACCCTCTAATGGAAAAAATAGAATCGTTTTGTTGAATCCGACAATTGTGCAAGTGATGTGAAACTAATTGAAAGTTGTATGTGTCATATCAGCCAGTATTACCTTTCCACGTTGTTGGCTTCTGGTGGGACGAAGGTCTTTATCGGAACGAAACTTCATGAGTGTTTCAGTTGGCTCAGAACCTGCAATTCCATTTTCCTGATTGATAGTAGGTACCTGAGGGGAGAAGGGAAAAAAGGGGTCATCAGCAACTGAAAAGGCACGTTTAACAGCAACAATTTTATATTTTCCCTATGCAATCTTACTATTGCAAAAGGTATCTTATCAGTTATCCACATGCAAGTGCCAGTCAGTTATCAGAAGTGGTTCATTCAACTAGCGAATATACAAAGATTGAGTAGTGCCTGAGGATCAGGTAACCTAGTATGGACTGCTCACATCTGAATAAGACAACCTGCTTGATGGGGATTGCCTTGGTGTTAAGAATCTTATACTAACAAAGGTAAGCATGTTGATGTTTTTCATATGGTCAAAAAGAATTCTATCTTCAAAGAACACAACATGGTGGTTTACAAAATCCAGTTATCAACATTACCAGCTGTAAACGCTGTCTAACGAATTTTTCTTTCATATGAGCTGCCCTAGAACTTCTAACTGCAATGTATAAACGTGCTTCCATCAAAAAAAGGAAGTAAGATTTTCAAAAAAATTACCTTACAGCGTGAGCAAAGTTTAACTCCATCAAATGTTAAGTTGTTTATCTTCAGTAATGTCCACAAGTCCTCTGAGAATGGATCACATCCATCAACAAGAATGCTGGAAAGTGCAAACGGACAAATTAGGACATGGAACCACATCATTCACTACCTAGTTGGGTTTGAGCATTATTCATTATCATCAGTAACAAAACCACAGATAGGCTCTACATAGAATGGGATTTGTGCCTATGCATAAATCCAGTTGGACAATGACGTTTATGATCCTCAATCAAGTACATTCCTTTTGCTTGTTTACTATGTTCTTTGTACATAAAGAAAGAAATCACAACAGAATCTGAGACCATTTATATAAGCCCACAAAAGTCTGAAAGATCAAACAGTCCACCAGAATATTCACTATCCAATCAGTCTTTGCACATTATGGTCCACATAAGCAGACCATGAACTTGAATTGCATGCCATGTAAGGAGCCATGACAGTCAATCCAACCCAAATGTCTGTTTTGACTTTCGTGAGTCACTCCAAGATTTTTATTTATTTTTTTTTTGAAAAAATAAAAATAAAAAGAAACAAAAGACGGATTTAGATCTTAGATACTTAGGTCTGAAGCGATTGATTGACAAGGGCTCTGGAAGACGTTGATTCAATGCATTCAGTGATCCCTGCAACAGCACAACATATATTATGCTTGTGGCCCGAAATCATATGAAGGTCCAAGGGCACTTTTTTGTTGACTAGACTAACCTGGGAGATCAACATGAAAGGATATCCATCCGAAAACATGGTTTTGTGATCCTTGGCATAATTTGGATCCACAATCCTGGTCTCCGACTCTGCAGAGTACCAGTAAAATAAGTCTCAGAACTCTTCATCTTTCATATGGTTTGTCATATTTAACCATGATTGAAGCAATTTGGATGAGCTGCCTAACATGATATTGAAAGAAACATGAAGTGAAGGCACAAAAGGAATGAAACATTTTCGAGTTCTAACAAGTGAAAATTATAAATATTTGGACGAAAATGACAAAGTTATCTCCATGCAACAATTTTCTTCTCCTTACCCAACTCATATAACTAATGAAAGGAGTTCCAGAGTTGATAATTTCAGGTGAGGGTTTCATAGACAGAGAAATTAAAAAAAAAAAAAAATTCATTTCATCACCTACATCCCCGGATAAATAGGAGAGTAAAGATACAGCTTAATGTTTCATGATGGGGCCCGGATCCAGTCATCCACATATACATGTCCAATTTGCAGATGTAAAGGGAAAAAGATTCTTGATTCATTGCAAAAGATGTCCTAAAAAGCTAAGTTCATTCTCTTTAAAAATAAGTGGGAACCAACCTGCATTGAAGCACACTAAGCGACTAGGCTTCCCAAGATACTTTGAAAACCATTCAGCTGCTTGAGCTCCTTGATCAACAGCAGTTCCAGACCATTCCCATACAGAGATGCCATCAATTAGTTCATAGTTTTTCCGCAGTGGTACCTCTAATACGCCCATTCCAGGTGCCCTTAATACTGAATAAGAGAAGAAATATGAGATAACAGTACAAAAATATTTGATAAGTGAGATGAATCATACTTTCTTAGAAAGGCAAGGAAGCAGGATTATCATAAGATGGATCATGGGTCTAATGTAACAGAGAATGAGCTACTCTTCCATTGCAGATTTTTCTGTTTCCTTTAATCTAAGCTTCTGTTAGTTTATCTTCGGCTTCTGGTAGTTTATCTTCTAGTTATTATATTCAATTGAGATATTTTCTCAGTTATTTGATTCTTTTGTGGCAGTAGTTAAATGTAACTCTTTATATGTTCTTCTACATATGAATAAAATTGAAGTCTTCATTTTTAAAATCTTTAAGAATTCTTTTATGGTAGCAGAGCTACAAATGCTCCCATGAGCAAACACCTAATTTTTTTCCCCCGACAATCAGTCAAACCAAAAATGGCCTCTCCTCCTACAGTTACCAATGTTGATAATATAGCCACCACCAATGCTATTGTCCAATTCAATCCAACAGCCCAACTACCGATCAAATCAGCTGGAAGTCACAACTTCACCATCTGAAAGGCCTGCTTAAAAATGCTAATGCATGGCCACGATCTATTTTGTCACCTTGATGGCTCAACACATTCCCACCTAAAACAATAACCAATGATAACAGCATCATACCAAATCCAGCCTCCATCAATGGTTCCATCAAGATAAACTAATCCATACAGCTATTTTGGCTACTGTTAATCCAACACTTGCATCAACCGTAGCCATCTCCTCCACAGCACACAACGCATGGGAATCCTTACATACAACATTGCTAATAAATCACAAACACGGATTATTAGCCTCCCAGACAAGTTAGCACGCAGTAGCCTCCCAGACAAGTTAGCATGCATTACCAAAGAATCTCACCCTGTCACCGATTACCTTCGTGATATTTGCTCAACAGATATTTGCTCAACTGTTGACGACCTTACAACTGCTGGTCAGCCTATTTCTAATTCCCAGCTTATTGTCAAGATCCTATGAGGACTAGGCCCTAATTATAAAGCCATCTCTGCAGCCATCCGCTCTCGTGACACTACCATCACATACGAAGAACTTCATGAAAAACTTCTTGATCATGAGCTCTTTCTTCAACAAGACGCCAAGGTGACCCCACCCATTACAGCTACCATCGCTCAGCATACTAACTCCGGATCGACTCGCGCTAACGGCCGTCAGCCAACCAACAACGATGACGCTCCACAAGCCATGCAATGGCACCAACAGCAGTCCTTTAATAACTCTAATCAGCCCAACAACCAGTGGCACTCCAAACACAATACCAATAGCAACAAGCTCCTCACAACAATATTCGCTGTCAACTATGTGACCACACTAGTCACACAGCCAAAGTCTGCAGATTTGAATCCCATAACCATTTTCAAGCAAGAGCTAACTTTGCAGCCTCCTATCCTTAGAATCATCACATTTGGCTGATCACGAACAAAATGGAAATCAATAGCAATGTGTTTCATTTCTTCGTGGACCTGACAACGGGGGCGCTTCTAGTGCAAGGGCGGACTAGAGATGGACTTTATGAATGGTTTACAATGACTTATGGGGACCATCTCCCGTACTTTCATCAGATCAAAAACAATATTATGTCCTTTTTGTTGATCAATTTTCAAGATACACGTGGTTATACAATTCAACAACACAAGATGAAGTCCAAAGTGTTTTCAAAACTTTACATCCACTTCTTGAGGGTCGTTTTAATACCAAAACTGTCACCACACACTGGTGGAGATGAATTTCAAAGGTTATCAACTTATCTAAAAACACATGGCATTGAACATCTAATTTCACCCCCATACACTCTCCGGCGTGTAGCTTTGGTTGAACGCGGACATCGTCATGTTGTCGAAACAACTAAAACATTAATGGATCAAGCTTCGCTTCCCTCCCAATTCTAGAGCTTTGTCTGGTCTCAGGCAGTTTACCTCGTAAATAAATTACCAATACCTGTTTTGAATGACAAATCTCCACATGAAATACTTTTTAATGAATTTCCTAAGCTTGATTCTCTTCGTATTTTTGATTCATTATGTTATTTGGTTCATTATGTTATCCTTGGCTACGCCCATATACCGAACATTAACTGGAGCCACACTCAAAACCATATGTTTATTTGGGTTTTTCAAATATATGACCCAATTTCATCCAAAATATCTCTTGAGAGATGTATTATTTTTTGAAAACAATTATCCTTTCAAAAATATTTTCTCAAATTTAAATTGCAATTTAAGAATAACCACGTGGGATAATATTGCTGACAATAATATTAAAAAAGATTACATATTGCCACAGTCAATAGAATTGTCACCTACTCTTCCTCCAGTGCCACATGTGCCCATCTTTGCTGTCCCGCCTAGATTTGTGCCACCTGACTCAGGTACTTCAATTTCACATATCTCTTTTGCTAAACCACCTGAATCACAACAAATTCAACAAACCCACAAAGTTTTCTACTTCCGACTCCGTTGCTCACACTCCAACCACCATTCACCACGACACCACCACAAAATACTATCCCAACCCTCGACACTTACCATCGCAAAACTCCAACAATCCAACCTCTACAAATTTCAGCACCACCAAATCCTTCTAATCCTATTCCTACAAACAGACACCCCATGATCACACGCTCCAAAAACAATATCAAAAAACCAAAGACCTTTCAATCCTTTCTTGCCTACAGTCCACTCACTTCTCACCCCACTATCAATGGCAGAGATTGTGGGCTGTCAGTTTATGGCAGAAATCCTAGGATTATGGCAGAAATCATGCAGAAATCATGGCGGGGCTGTCAATTGCTAAGAGATTTGTGGGCTGTCAGTTTATGGCAGAAATCATGCAGAAATCATGGCTGGGCTGTCAATTGCTAAGAGATTTGTGGGCTGTCAATCATGCAGAAATCATGGCTGAGATTTGAAGATCTAATCTATCATAATTTGTGTAATAGCTGTATATATTCTTACCTAAAATAGGTTGTACAACAATTCTTATTTAAAGGAAACATCAACAAAGAAAGGGTATTCAGCCATTTTCTCAAACTTTGTTATAGTATCAGAGCCAGGTTTTGAACTTCCTAGCTGAATCTTCGAATCTGTCAGTTTTTTTTTTTTGCTTCTGTCTTCCAAAAGTTTCTGGTTTGCTTTCATTTTTTTTGGGTTGATTAATTTCTGATCAACAACTTTGGCTTTGAGATTTCATTCTTTTTGGAAGAATGTCTGCTGATAATTTTCTTGGAAGAATGTCTACAGAGACTTTGGCTATCAAATTTACAGGAAAGAATTATGCAGCATGGGAATTTCAGTTTAGAATGTTTCTGAAAGGGAAGGAGCTTTGGAATCACATTGACGGGTCTGCTCCTACTCCTAAAGAAGGTACAGAACTTAGTCAATGGGAGGCAAAGGATGCTCGAATCATCTCTTGGATTTTAGGTTCTATTGAAGCTCATATGGTGAACAATTTACGATCCTTTAGTATAGCTAAGGAGATGTGGGATTATCTACAACGCATATATCATCAAGATAACACTGCGAGACGATTTCAACTACAACTTGAGATTAGTAACTTCAGTCAAGGTAATCTTTCTATTGAGCAATATTATTCTGGATTTATTAATCTATGGAGCGAATATTCTGGTATTGTTTATTCAAAGGTGCCTAATGAGGCCTTAGCCAGCCTTCGAGCAGTTCGTGAAGATAGTAGGCGTGATCAGTTTTTGATGAAACTAAGGCCTGAATTTGAAATTGCACGGGCTGGATTACTGAATAGAAATTCTGTCCCTTCCTTGGATATATGTCTTGGTGAATTGTTGCGTGAAGAACAAAGAATGGCTACACAAGCTGTTCTTGGTTCGTCCAAGGAGACATCTGAGATCGTTAATGTTGCTTATGCTGCTCAAGGGAAGAACCGAGGAAAGGGACAAATGCAGTGCTATAGTTGCAAAGAGTTCGGGCATATTGCCCGCAATTGTGGTAAGAAATTCTGCAATTATTGTAAACAGAATGGACACATTATCAAGCAATGTCCTACACGCCCAGAAAACCGACAAGGCCAAGCTTTTCAAGCTGCTATCTCAGAACCTACCAATATCAGATCTACAGCCACAATTGCTGACACAAATCAATCTTTTGTTACTCCAGAAATGGTCCAACAGATGATTATCACAGCATTCTCTACTCTTGGACTTCAGGGTCAAAGTAAGAGTGTTTCTTCTCCTTGGTTTGTTGATTCTGGAGCATCAAATCATATGACTGGATCACCTGATTGGCTGCATAATCTTCAAAAGTACACTGGTAAACAAAATATTTAGATTGCTAATGGAAGTAATCTTCCAATTACAGCCATTGGTGATATTGGACCTTCCTTTCGTCATGTATTTGTCTCTCCTGGATTGTCTACTAGTTTAATTTCAGTTGGGCAGTTGGTGGATAATAACTGTAATGTAAATTTCTCTCGTTGTGGTTGTCTTGTACAGGATCAGGGGTCGGGGAAGGTGATCGCGAGGGGGCCTAAAGTGGGCAGATTATTTCCATTGCAATTTATTATTCCTAGAACTTTGTCTTTGACTTCTATTATTATTGAAAATAAGGCTGAAGTTTGGCATAAACGATTGGGCCATCCAAATAATGTGATATTGTCTCATTTAATGAAGCAAGGTTTTCTTGGCAATCAATGTTCTTCTAATAGTTTATCTCTTGATTGCTCTGTTTGTAAACTAGGAAAGAGTAAAGTGTTACCTTTTCCTACTTATGGCACTCGTGCTAATATATGTTTTGAGATTATACATAGTGATGTTTGGGGTGTTACTCCTATCATTTCCCATGCGCAGTATAAATATTTCGTAACATTCATTGATGACTATAGTCGTTTCACATGGATATATTTTCTGCGTATTAAAGCTGAAGTGTTAACTGTTTTCAGAAATTTTGTGGCTTATATTGAGACTCAATTTTCCACCTCCATTAAGGTTTTACGGTCTGATAATGGAGGTGAGTATATGTCACATGATTTCCAAGCTTTCTTACAACAAAAAGGCATCATATCTCAACGATCATGCCCTTATACCCCTCAACAAAATGGGGTGGCTGAACGGAAAAATCGTCACTTGCTGGATATGGTTCGCACTTTACTCTTAGAGGCCTCAGTTCCGCCTAGATTTTGGGTGGAAGCTCTGTCAACTGCAGTTTATCTAATTAATCGGCTACCTTCTCAACAATTGAATTTTGATTCTCCTTACTTCCGTCTTTTTGGTATGCAGCCTGATTATCATATGCTACACACTTTTGGATGTGTTTGCTTTGTCCATTTGCCTTCGCATGAACGTCACAAGCTTACAGCTCAATCTGTAAGGTGTGCATTTATGGGATATAGCACTACTCACAAAGGATTTTTGTGTTATGATGCTGCCACTAATCGACTGCGTGTTTCTAGAAATGTGATTTTCTTTGAACATGAGTACTATTTTCAGCAGCAGGATCTCCCTTCACATGGTGTTCTTCTTCCTAGCTTTGATGATATATCTCCCTCCTTTGAGCGTTTTAAACCTGATTTTGTCTATCAGCGACGACAGCCCCCATCATTGCAAATCCTTCCCGACCCTGATCCAGTACCCACTTCAGTGGCTCTTCGACGATCTAATCGTATCAGTCGTCCTCCTGATAGGTATGATTTTTCTGCTATTTTAGATGATATTACAGTTCCTACCTCTTATTCTTAAGCCACTAAACATGTATGTTGGGAGAAAGCTATGCAAGAAGAACTTCAGGCTCTTCAAGAGAATCATACTTGGGCTATTGTTCCTTGTCCTACTGGTATTAAACCCATTGGTTGTAAATGGGTATATTCTATTAAACTAAGATTTGATGGGTCACTTGATCGATACAAAGCAAGGTTGGTGGCACTCGGAAATCGACAAGAATATGAAGTTGATTATGAGGAGACATTTGCACCGGTGGCCAAAATGACGACAGTGCGACTTGTTCTAGCTATTGCTGCTTCCAAGAGTTGGTCATTACGACAAATGGATGTTAAGAATGCCTTTTTACATGGGGATCTTAAGGAAGCAATTTATATGACTCCACCACCTGGGTTATTTTCTACACCCTCTTCTGATGTCTGTAAACTAAAAAAGTCACTCTATGGTTTAAAGCAGGCTCCACGCGCTTGGTTTGATAAGTTTCGATCCACGCTTATTAGCTTCGCTTTTGTTCAAAGTCAATATGATTCCTCTTTGTTTCTTTGCAAGACTCCTAAAGGAATTGTTTTGCTCCTAGTATATGTTGATGATATCATTATTACAGGGACCGACTCTGAATTGATTTCTCAGCTTCAACAGCGCCTTCAAAGCTCTTTTCATACGAAGGACCTAGGTCCTCTACGCTATTTTTTAGGCCTTGAAGTGAACTCTACAGCGGCTGGTCTTTTCTTAAATCAGCATAAATACATTCAGGAGATAATTACATTAGCTGGTCTTCTCGATGGTCGATCTGTTGATACTCCCTTAGAAGTGAATGTTAAATATCGTCATGATGAGGGTGATTTTTTACCTGATCCCTCATTATATAGACGTTTAGTGGGGAGCTTGAATTATCTAACTATTACTCGGCCTGACATTTCTTTTGCTGTCCAACAAGTTAGTCAATTTATGCAGGCCCCTCGGCACCTTCACTTGGCTGCTGTTCGTCGCATTGTTCGCTATTTGCAAGGCACTTCTACTCGCGGTCTTTTCTTTCCTGTGGATTCTCCTATTCACTTGATTGCATATAGTGATGCTGACTGGGCTGGTTGTTCTGATACTCGACGTTCCATTACTGGCTGGTGCATGTTCCTTGGCAACTCTCTTGTCTCTTGGAAAAGCAAGAAACAAGATCGGGTGTCGAAATCCTCCACTGAGTCTGAGTATCGTGCTATGTCCTCTGCATGTTCTGAGATTGTTTGGCTTCGAGGTCTATTGGGTGAGCTTGAGTTTCCTCAAATGGAACCTACTCCGCTTCATGCGGATAATACTAGTGCTATCCAAATTACAGCTAACCCAGTGTTTCACGAGCGCACCAAGCACATAGAAGTGGATTGTCACTCTATTTGTGAAGCATATGATGCCCATGTCATTTCTCTACCTCACATCACCACTGATCAACAGACTGCTGATGTATTTACTAAAGCCCTCTCACGATAACGACATCATTTTCTGGTTACCAAATTGATGCTTTCTGATCATCCAGCATCAATTTGAGGGGGGATATCAATGGCAGAGATTGTGGGCTGTCAGTTTATGGCAGAAATCCTAAGATTATGGCAGAAATCATGCAGAAATCATGGCTGGGCTGTCAATTGCTAAGAGATTTGTGGGCTGTCAGTTTATGGCAGAAATCATGCAGAAATCATGGCTGGACTGTCAATTGCTAAGAGATTTGTGGGCTGTCAATCATGCAGAAATCATGGCTGAGATTTGAAGATCTAATCTATCATAATTTGTGTAATAGCTGTATATATTCTTACCTAAAATAGGTTGTACAACAATTCTTATTTAAAGGAAACATCAACAAAGAAAGGGTATTCAGCCATTTTCTCAAACTTTGTTACCCACTACCTACAAACAAGCCCGAAACCAACCTCATTGGAACCAAGCAATGGAAGAAGATTTTGATGCATTAGTTAGAAACCAAACTTGGGATCTGGTGCCAAACGATCCTTCCAGGAATGTGGTTGATTGCAAATGGTTGTATCGCATCAAGTACATACCTGATGGCTCGATTGAGAGACACAAAGCTAGGCTGGTTGCAAAGGGATTCACTCAAAGGCCTGGGATTGATTTCCATTCCACTTCAGTCTTGTGATCAAGCCGACAACTGTCAGACTTGCGCTCACTATAGCCACTCAACGTAACTGGCCCATCCATCAGCTCAACGTCAATAACGCTTGTCCTCAAGGCACACTTGATGAAGAAGTGTATATGAGGCAGCCACTCAGTTTTAACCATCCTACTCTATCCTCCTATGTTTGTAAACTCAAAAAGACAATTTATGGTCTTAAACAGGCTCCCAGTGCACAGAATTACAAAACTATCTTGTCTCTGTGGGTTTCACTCACTCCAATTCTGACTCCTCTTTGTTCATCTTACACAACTCTGGCTCCATTGTCTATGTTCTTGTTTATGTGGACAATATTGTGATTACAGGCAATATAGGCAGTGCTATCCAACATGTCATCAAAAGCCTATCTGCCAGGTTCTCACTCAAAGACCTTGGTCACCTAAACTATTTCGTTGGTGTCGAGGTAATTTCTCTCCAGATGGGCTGCTTCTTCCACAACATAAATATATAACAGATCCGTTACAGGGGGTTAACATGCAAGACTCATAAGGGGTTCCTACACCTATGACTTCTACTACTCTCCTTACACTGGCTACTGCTGACACTGTTATTGATGCCTCCTACTATCGGCATATTTTGGTAAAACTCCAATATCTCTTATTCACTGTACCTGACATTGCATTCACTGTTAACAAAATGAGCTTATTCACTGTTAACAAAATGAGCTTATTCACTAGACCTGACATTGCATTCACTGTAAACAAACTTGCTCAGTTCATGCACTGTCCATCTGATGATCATTGGTGTGCTGTCAAGCGTCTGCTCCAATATCTCAAAAGCACTGCCTCCAATGCCTTACATCTTATTCGAGAAAGTGACAATCATCTCATTGTTTATTCAGATTCTGACTGGGCAGGTGATCCAATTGATCGGTCTTCCACCACCGGCTTCATCATAAACCTTGGCAGCTCTCCCATCTCATGGTCCTCTAAAAAGCAGGGGGCTCTCTTGTTCTTCTACTGAGGTTGAGTACCGTGTTGTTGCTACTGCTTTGGCTAAAACTAATTGGATGACCCATCTTCTCCAAGAGCTGTGCTTTCCATTGGCTGCCACGCCCACGATTTTCTACGACAATGTTAGCACAACTTACCTCTGTGAAAATCCAATCTTCCACGGCAAAATGAAGCACATTGCTATTGATTTCCATTTTGTTCGTGATCAGGTACAGGCCAAACAAGTTAAAGTGTGTCATCTTCATGCAGCTGATTAAGTGGCAGACTTTCTAACCAAGCCCTTGCCTCGTCGTTCCTTCACCAATCTCTTTTCCAAGTTTTCTGTTGTTGATCTCACTGACAACTTGACGGGCAGTAACAAAGAATAAGCTACTCTTCCATTGCAGATTTTTCAATTTCCTTTATTCTAGGCTTCTGTTAGTTTATCTTCTAGTTGTTATATTTAATTGAGATATTTTCTTAGTTAGTTGAGTTTTTTTTTTTTATTAGTAGTATACACAAACTGTGACATCTGATATTACAAATTAAGCACTTTCACAACCCTCACAGTGGAGGGACATTTTATAAATACCCCTACATTCAGGGAGGACAACTATAAACACTCTCATTACCAGGGGGACAAGTGGGTATACACCTGTACTAAGCAGGGTTTGAACCCAATTTGTTTGGCAACAATGCCAACGCACTTGACCAATAGGGCAAGAGCCCAGTGGCTGCCAACATACTCGACCATGAGTCTATTGTGGTAATAGTTAAACGTATCCCTTTATACATTCTTCTGCGTATGAATAAAATTCAAGTCTTCATTTTTACAATCTTTAAAAGTTCTTTTATAATGAAGGGTTTTAGAGTCATGAGTTGATCGGGTAAGGGGAGGAGGCAGTTAACAAGGAAAGGTCTGTGCAAAATTAATTGACCAAGTAGATGTTAATTGCAGGTGGATGATAATTGTCATTATGATTGTCTGGTAGGATAAATAGGATTGCATGATGTAAGAACTCTTCACTGAATGAATGAAGACAAATCCATTTGTTCATCTCTTTCCTCCCTTCATGCATATTTTGCATATAGTTCTTGTCTTTTTTTTTCTCAATCTCACTGGTGAGAATTAGGGATGTTTGGAAGGAGGGAAAAAATGGGAGAAAAAAATTAGTGCAATTTTTTTGGAAATAGACAGGGTGATGACGTGATGTGATAAGGGCAACGATTAAGAGAGAATAAAGAACCGTTTGATAAGATGTAAATGATGGAAAGGGAAGGGAACGGATATGATAGAGGTAAATTGAGAATAAAATGAAAATAGAAAAGGTAATTATATAGAAACATATGATAAAATAATTGGAATATAGGGGTAAAAATGTAAAAAAAAAAGAAGTAAGGTAATTAGATAATTAACGAGCTTGACTTTTTGTATTCCTCTCATTCTCAACTTCCCAAACAGCCCCTAAAGTTGAATAGGCCCCTAAAGTTGAATAGACACGGTAATGGTAATTGTAAATGAAGATGTGAAAGAGTACCCACATGAAGCCCACAAGTCAGCTTGCAAGAAACGAGTTTGCAATATAAAATAACAGAAAAAAGCAAAGCTACCATCATTACTGAACTCAAAGAGTCAAGCAGCATCTCTGCAAGAAAGGCCATATAACCAACCAATGGAAATCATGTCTCTTATGTGCCAAAAATGCTTGAGACATCTACCGGATAGACAAAAGTACCAAGGGTATTTCTAAACCTTGTGGATACCTTCGACCAGGCACATCAAGAATACATGAAATGAGGTTGCACTTTGGAAGTTCTACAAAGATGTTCACATACATTTTTCTCTACATCTAATTAAATGAGCAAAAGCATATGTGAATAAGTCATGCAGTCAACTTCGGAAACTCGCCAAAAAGAGCGACGGTTTTCTGTCAGTAAGCGACTCACCAATTATTAAGATTAACTTCAGATAAGTTTCTTAAATGTGGTTGTGGCAATATAAATTTCTTCATTCAAAATTAAACTTCCAGAGAAACAGAATCCGAACAAACAAGCTATATCTGTATGACTAAAACGAGCAAATGAATTATTGTGTACCTAAAAACGACTCATGGGTAGGCTCCCAACCCTCCTCGAACGCCTCCTTCGGCAGCTGCACCTCCACCAGAGCAAGCTTGGGTTCCACCCTCTGCGTGTAGGCCCTTCCCTTGGAATTGACAACCACCCACTGCCTGTCCCATCGAAATCCTGCAAAACCAAGGACCACAACGACAAGCAATTCCAGCTCCATGTCACCAAGGCCAAGAAAACCCAAGAAACTGGACACGAAAAGAATCAAACAGATAATTGGCATTCTGGGCCTTAATTCTATGTGTTTACCAGTGGGAGTGACAGGTGCTTGAGGAACAGAGATTCCCCTGCATGATTTGATTGGGTATACGAAAATGGAAGTGACGGTTGCCGCTGTTTGAGAGGGGTTGCGGGTGGTGGAAACAGAGGACAAGAATGATGAAATAGTCTCCATTTCTTGGCGGATGTAGAATTGGTACAGGAGCTGACGAGTATCGTTTGGTATTTGTAGACTACCCCACGAGGATCATGCTCCCTTGTCATGTCGCAGTTCGATCGCCTAGCCGGCCCTTCTGGCACTTGTATTTAGTAATCGGGACGTGTTGCTTCATGAGCGGGTTTGGGGAATTTCTTGCTGCATGTTGAACATGTGTCATGCAGTGACGTGACCGGTAGTCACTTTGGGACCCGACGCTTGTTGGCTTGTTGCTATCAATTTACGGCATGTTTGATAAATATATATAATAATTAAAAAAAAATTCATCTAAAAAACTTTAAATAAAAAATAAAATTTCACTCTTTATATTTATTTTTTTAATTTTTCACATTTTTCTCTAATAACTATTTTATTTTCAATAATTTCTGCATAACTATACACCACGCGACTAACCTATTCATTTTAACTTTATTTTTTTATTAATCATCATTATTCCTATCGTATCATATTATTTTCTTTCATTTCAAAAGTTTTTATACTCAAAACTTTTTATGTGCCAAAATTTTATCACTTTCACATGATTATGATGAGTTCAAATAGTAGGGGGGTCCCCATTTATTATTTAGAAATTGTATTTCCCTTTTTTTTTTTGTAGAATTGTGTCTCTGAGTTTTATTAGGTGCAACGGTATTTCCAGATTTGTAAGAATGTCATAGAGCTTCAATATAATAGATATTGAGATGTAGTTAAATATACTAATAAAAAAATTTCATCATTTCCCAAATATGCTCTTATCAAAAGTTTGTCACTTTTTAATTTTAAAAAATTCTCAAATATAATTTTTATCATAATTCCTTATACACATATATATATTTAATAATTCCTTTTGTATTCATAAATACCCAAAATTCTTTTCATACCATGTTGTTAGGGTTTGTTAACAATGGCGGTTGACATAGATGTGAAATAACTAATGTATCGCTATTGATTTAGGTCGTGTAAGCCCATTACTTTTGATTTCAGATGTGTATCAACCTATAAGTTTAACGGTTCATAATGGTGTGTATATGAATAAAATTTAACGGTTAATTTGCTCACATGCCTACTTAGTTTGACGCTAATTGCTAATATATTCATCTTATTTTATAATTTGCATACTACTCTCACAAAATTTCACAAAAAATTTCTTGCTTACTCATGTTAATGATTGAAATTTAATGGTTGTTAACTAAAAAGGTATAATTTACTAATATACCTATTTAGTTTGACACTAATTGTTAATATCCAACATTATTTTATGAATTATATATTTCTCCGTAAAGTTTCACCAAATTGTCTACGTACTAATGAAACCCTTTTCGCTAAATGTGTATTAAAAATTTGGATAATAACAAAGATAATCCTATTTAAAGTTATATTATAATCTTACGGTTTATAAAATACTTAGTTGTGCAGGTGAAAGGGTTTAACTGGGGGATAATATGTCAGCTATTAACATGGGTATGTAAGAAATTTTGGTAAAATTTCGTGGGGTAATATACAATTCATAAAACAATATAGTTATATCAGTAATTAGCAACAAACTAAGTGAATATATCTATAAATTATACTTTTTTATTTAACTGACATTAAATTTCAGCCGTTAATATGGGTACATAAGCAATTTTTGTGAAACTTTGTGAGGGTAATATGCAATTCGTAAAATAATATTGGTATATCAGCAATTAATGTCAAACTAAGTGGGTATATAAGCAAATTATCAAATTTTAAAAAAGACATAAGAAATTATGATAAATTGTGGGTATATTTGAAAATTTTCTTAATTTTATAAGTTAATTTTAGTATCTTAGGATGCCCTTGGTAAGGTGAGAGAAAATGAACGCATTTTCTTATTCACTTCAATTATTTTAAATATTTTAAGTATTCTATTTTTTTCAATTTTTTTTATATTCTAATCATTTTCTCATACAACTAATATATTTATTAATTCACCATTCTCGTTTTTTTTGAAAAATATTTTTTCATCTCCCCCCCCCCCCAACTCTTTTTTCTCTTCGCCTTACGGAAAGCTCCCTTAATTTATTTTTGAAAAAAAACTCTCTTAAACACTTTGATCAAAAAACAAAAAAGGAAAGAGAAAAAGAAGCACGTTCACGCATTCTCATTCGCGTATTTATGCTGTGACATAGGGGTGCAACTCAGGCTCATGAAACTCGAGTTTACCTCAACCTTAATCCTAACCCTATTTATAAAACATCAACTTCAACCTTAATTCTAACCCTATGTGTAAAACTTAAACTCTAATCCTATTTTTAAAAATCGGGTTTAGGTTGAGTTTCGTGTTGAAATTTAGGTTGATAAATTACATTTTATTTAAGAGTAATAAGTTTAAAATTTTATATGAATGTACAATAATAACAAATTATATAAGTAAATATAATAATATATGGTCAAACAACATATTTTTAAAAAATATAACAATATAAAGAAGAGAAGTGATCCTGTCAGCCCGGGCTAAGCAAATGTCCCACTTAACCCACCTCAAAAAACTTGTTTACAATAACTTTTTTATTTTTCTCTTCGTTCACTTGTTTATCTAAGTGTATTTAACATATAAAATAAGTTTTATCATTTTTGGATATGTGTATATATTTTTTTGAGATTTTTAAACATTTCTGTATATATGTATTTAAACACCCTTCTCTTTAAAAATCTAAAAAATATATACACATATCCAAAAATTGTAAAACTTGTTTTAGATGTTAAATACACTTAGATAAACAAGTGTTTGAAGAAAAATAAAAAAAATATTATAAATGAGTTTTTTGAAGTAGGCTAAGTGGGGTATTTACTTGGCCCGGGCCAATAAAATCATTTATCTATAAAGAATATCTTTAGAAAAATTTAATATAAAAAACAAGATAAATGAAGAAGATTATAGAAATAAAAAATAAATATAAATGAAAATAATATACTTTATTTATAATATAATTACAATATGTCAAACATGTATTTATAAATATAAATAACATAAAAAACAAAAAATATAAAAAATATTATTTAGATATTATATATAAAATATATTTTATAATACATATGAAATAGAAATCGGGCTCGGATTCTTCGAACCCTTACCCTATCACATTTACAAATCGGGTTTGGGCCGTAGAGAAGCGAGTTCTAACACTGTAAAAAATCAAGCTCGGCGGGCCGGGGTCGGGCTCGCCCAACCCAAGTTGCACCCCTACTGTGACGCAACTAACAGACACTTTGGGATTGGATATTTATTACTACCATTTTAATGAATATTCATCCATTTTTAATTTACAAGTTAATCCAAATATCTTAATCTTATAAATAAGTTCCTTTCATGGGAAGAACAGATCAAAAGGAATTAAATTTTTTTTTTTTCTGAAATTGCAAAGGAATTGACTGAATGGAGGACTTGATGGATTAATATTTGTAATCCAAACAAGTTTGAGATGTTTAACTAAGAATATATCTACTTCATTGGTAGAAGTATTAATGTGCAAAGAAATTAAATTGGGAGATTTTCATATTGGTCCCTCAAAGTTTCCAAATTATCATTTTAACCCTTAACTTCGGCATTTAGATTTTAGTGTGGTCCTTTTGTCTAATGACCATGTAAATTGTGAACTTATGTTGCCGTGAAAATAAAATTGCTTAGTCAACACTAAGGGTGTTAACGGATCGGGTTGAACGGGTTGGAGCCTAATCCTAATCCTAACTCATTTAATATATCTTAACCCTAATCCGTTTATAAACTCATTTAAAAAACTTCAACTTTAACCCATTTACAACCTATTTAATAAAAGGGTTAACGGGTTGTATTTGTTACTAATTTTAATGCTAAAAACCTTCAACAAAGTCTGTAAAAATTCAATAAATTAAATAACTCGAAATTAACATATCTGATCTGTTGAGTCTTCGTGCATGCGGCACCGCAGATCTGAAGGTCACAGCGTGCCGACGTCTGCCGAGTCTTCATGCGTGCGGCGGCAAGTCGAAGGTCGCAGCGGGTGCCGACTGCCGACGTATGCCAAGTGTCGAATACGACGCCCATTCCTTTGCAGTTTGCAGGCAAGCCCTTCGACGACTCAAAAGACCGGAGAGGTACACAATGGCAAGAGGAGGAGGCGAGCTAGCCTTTCTAGTGGCGAGTAAGAGAAGAGATGAGAGAAGAGAAGAGAAGAGAGAAAGGACGATGAAGAAAACCAATGCAGTCCACAAATCGATACCAGAGCGAGCATGAGAGAAAAGGGAGAAAAGGAGTGGGCGAGTGAGACACTCTATGCCCTTAAAGAATGCTCTGGTTGATGTAACTGCAGCATTAAATGCAATTCGTTTATTTGTATGTGGCTTTGTTGACAGCGCAGTGCAGCGTAGTTATCATGGGTCGTTGAGTGGGGGAATCAAAAGCAATTGGTGCTTTTGTCGAAGGGGTCCCAGCTCTGAAATATGGTTGTGCGTGCGGCAGCAAATCCAAGAGAACTTCAAATCTCAGTATCGACTGCAACTGCAGAAGTTAACATCATGCGCGAGCGCTAGGGGGGACAGAGTGCCGAGAGCGAAAAGCCAAGAATCGACTAAATTTATATATATAATTATATATAATATATTATAAATGGGTTATACGGGTTGGACGGGTTGCAAAGTCTCAACCCTAATCCGTTTATTTAATTAAATAGTTAAACGGGTTGGTGGATCATAATCCGTTTATTCAAAAATCCAAACCCAAACCCATTTATTAACGGGTTGGACGAGCGGGTTGACGGGTTGACCATGACCATTAACACCCCTAGTCAACACCAGCGTGTGCAAGTGTTATCTAAATCGAGGCGAAGATTTAAATTTTTAACCATAAATTAAAAAAATACTGGAAAAAACGATAAAAAAAATTAAAGGCCCACAAATTTTCATAGATCATTGTTGTGCATTCATTTTTCAATTATATTGCCAAAATTTTTTCAGGACATGTTTGACAATGAATAAAACTTTTCACTCTCCACAACTGTTTTATTTTTAAATTATTTTTTCATTTCTTCTTATGCAATCATCCTACTTTTTAATTATTTCTACACAATTAACTATATATTTAACTTATATCTTTTAATTTTATTCTCTTTACTTCTTATCATTATATCTATCATATCATATTTGTTCTCATTTCAAAAATTTTTATGACTTCCCAAACAAATGTATGGGGTGCTCAGGATGTTGACTATTGTCGCTGACGGACAAAATATTTTAGGTATATTTGAAAATGGCCTAAAAAATTTTTGAAAATTATTTGAACTTTGTTGGCAAAAGGGAAAAGTCCCCTTTTAACTTTATTTACAGTATAATCCCTTATTTTTTCAGAAAAGACTCCTCAAAACTGGTTGCGATTTTTAAAATTCAAAAATGAAAATTGACTCATTGGATTTGATATGCTCTTCGCAGCTAGCTTTGTCTAAACAATATTCCTCTAATGAATTTATACAATTTAATATCCATTTATAATGACTTCAGTTTTATAAATATGCTGTGGATCTTTGCCAAATGACTTAATAAGTGATGGTTTTGTCATTGAAAAGTGAGAAAAAATTATATAAAAAGTTTTGGTGGCAAAGGTTCAAAAAAGGAAGAAAATAATGTGATATATCAGTAACATAAAATATGTGATATTAAAGGGTTAATAATGAATAATAAAGAAAATAAAGTTAATATAGATAAAATAGTTGTGTGGAAATATTTCTATATTGAAAATTAGGATAGTCATAAAAAATATAGAGAAATTATTGAAAAATAGAATAAAACGGTAGAAAAATAGTTTTAGATTTTTTTATAATTTTCCAAATGCGGTGGTCATTTTAAACCTAATAGTGTGTTTGGTATTTCATAAAACTTGTTCATTTAAAACTTTAAATTTTTCACCATTATTCCATTTTCTAATATTTTTTGACATCTTTTTACAAAACTATTTTATTTATTTATTTATTTCTATATAACTAATTAAGTACTCATATAACAATCTTATATATTTACTTTATTTTATTTACTCCTTACCATGAAGCATGAACACTCATATCAACTCATTTCTCACATTTGAAAAAGTTTTCCACACGAAACTTTTCATTCAAAAGTTTTATTAAATAACAAACATAAGTAATAAGACATAGATTGCATTTACTGAAAAACTTAGGGTATTTACGAATATTCGTAAGTAAATTATAACCTATAATTATATTTCAATATGATAAAGTGGAGCCAAGTACGAAGCCTCCACATCGCGGAGATTATAAATTTAAATAATGCGAATGGTCATAGATTCTTATCCTGCTGCAATGAGTGTGGAATAACGTCATCTAATGGAACCATTTCTTTGTTTTTATTTTGTTTTTTTGCTCTTTTATGTTTCCCACTTTCAACAAAGCTGAAAGGAATTATTCTCCACTTCTTCATGCAACTTTTATTAGAATCAATTTTTCATCTCTTAGAAAGTCAGTCATCCTACCAGTCATGTCTTCGGATATACATGGACCATTCAATCACTATATTCAGTGATAACTATCAAGCAAATATATAAAATCTAAACCATATAAATATCAATCAAGAGAAAAACCATCAAATAAATACTATTCTAAAAAGAAATATAAAAAATATAAATCAAGACCTTCAAATAAAAAAAGATATAAAAGAAATAAGATGCTATAAATGTGGTAAGACATGACATTATGCTTCTAAATGTTATAAAAAAAAGTAAAAGAATTATTAGCAAATAAAAAATTAAGTGTTGAGGAATTATTCAAAAAATTAAACCAGTTAGCAGCCACATCTGAAAGTGAGTCAGAATCTGAATTTTCTGAAAATGAAGTGAAATAAATAGAATTTATAAAAGAACTTTGGAATCAGATCAAGAGCATCATTATCAGTGCTCATATAGCCCAAATGAATATCAAACATCATCTGATTCAGATTATCATTCTTTAAATATGATAAATAGTTCAAATCAAGCACTATTAGATATAATAAATCAAATCGAAGATCCTCAGCAAAGAGCTGAACTTCTAAATAAATTTTTGAGATTATCAAATGCTTCTGAGCAATTAACTCTTCCAGAATCTTCATCGATAATGAATATTATAAAAAATCAAAAAAGATATCTAAAAAGTGTTCCAAAGCCAACTTCAACTATCGAGCTCTCTCAAGAAATTAAAGAGATGAAAAAGGAGATTGCTGATTTAAAAAATAGAATCCAAATTCTAGAATTAAAGGAATTATTAGTCAATATTGAACAAGAAGAAAATGATCAAGAAGACTTTGAACAACATCTAAATGAAATTATAAAAGATGATAGGGCAGAATCCTCTATACATGCCTTATGCGAACAAACTCAAAAAATTATTTCACAAAAATGGTTTATAAAAATAACTTTAAAGGTTCCTGATTTCCCAGAAGAATTTTCTATTAACCTTATAGCCTTGGTTGATTCAGGAGCAGATCTTAATTGTATAAATGAAGGAATTATACCGCCGAAATATTTTGAAACAACAAATTCGTCTATAGCCATAGCTGATGGAACTAATATGATTGTGAAATATAAATTATCTTCAGCTCGTATTTGTAATAAAAAATTATGTTTAAAAACCTCATTTATATTAATTAAAAACATGAAACAAAAAATCATTTTAGGAACACCATTCCTTCAGTTATTAAAGCCCTTTTCAGTTACAGACGAAGGAATACAAATTAAAGAAACTTTATTTGCATTTATTAAACCACCTGAAATGACTCTATTAGCAGAATTAAAAGATACTTTAAATTATAAGAGAAATTTTCTTTGTTATCTTCAAGATAAAAATTCTATAAGACATGGAAAAAGAGATTCAAGGTCCTCTAAAAAATCCCATTGAAGAATTTAAAAATAAGTTATCAAAAAAAGTATGCTTAGAATTTCCTAATGTATTTTGGAATAGAAAACAACATATAGTAAAATTACCTTATATAGAAGGATTTAATGAAGAAAAAATTCCTACTAAAGCAAGACCTATACAGATGAATGCAGATTTATTAGAATATTGTAAAAAGAAAATTCAATCATTATTAGACAAAAAATTAATTAGATCCAGTAAATCTCCCTGGAGTTGTTCAGCGTTTTATGTGAACAATACTGCAGAAATTGAAAGGGGAACTCCAAGGTTAGTAATAAATTATAAACCCCTCAACAAGGTATTAAAATAGATAAGATATTCATTACCTAACAAAAAAGATTTATTAAATAGAATTATAAAAGCAAAATTATTCTCAAAATTTGATTTAAAGTTAGGATACTGACAAATTCAAATCGCAGAAGAAGATAAGTATAAAACCGCTTTTAATGTTCCATTTGGACATTATGAGTGGAATGTTATGCCATTCGGATTAAAAAAATGCTCCTTCAAAATTTCAAAATATTATGAATGATATTTTTAATCCTTATAGCGAATTTATTATTGTATAGATATATGAAATATTAATATTCTCTGATTCCATACAGAAACATTGGCGTCATCTAAAAATATTTGGAAATATAATTCATCACAATGGACTAGTTCTGTCAGAAAGAAAAATGAAATTATTTCAAACTGAAATATCATTTTTAGGATTCAGTATAAAAAATAAAACAATCCAACCTATTAACAGAGCTATAATATTTGCAGAAAAATTTCCTAATGAAATAAAAAACAAAACCCAATTACAAGGATTTCTTGGATGCTTAAACTATGTATCTGAATTTTATGAGAAATTAGGATTTGACAGAGGAATTTTATTACAAAGATGAAGAAAAAATCCTCTTCCATAGTCTCAAGAACACACAAAGGCTGTAAGAAATATAAAGAAAAAGGTAAAATATCTTCCTTGTCTTCATCTAGCTGATCTAGAATTATTTAAAATTGTTGAAACTGATGCTTCTGATGAAGGATATGGAAGAATTCTAAAACAAAAAATTGAAGAAGGAAAAGAACAATTAATTAGATATACTTCTGGTCTCTGGAATAAACAAGAAAGAAATATCCAACTATAAAAAAGGAAATGCTATCTATAGTTTTATGTATAACAAAATTTCAAGGAGATATTTTAAATAAACCATTCTTATTAAGAATAGATTGTAAAGCAACAAAACATATTATAGAAAAGGATGTAAAAAATGAAGTATCTAAACATATATTTGCTAGATAGCAGGCCATTCTTGCACAATTTGATTTTGAGATAGAATATATTAATGGAAAAAATAATTCTCTTCTTGATTTTCTATCCAGAGAGTTTTTACAGGGAAAGAAGTGATGGCCTCGTCGAGCTCCTCTCCAGCTATAATTCCATCTCTCAGGAATTATAATTTTGAAATATATAATGATCAGATATTTTTATACTTGTAAAAACCGGACTATGAATTATGTAAGTCAAAAATCACTGAAGAACATTTTTCTTCCAGTGATAAAGAAAACAAAATTATACAAGAAACTTGCCTCCAAATTTATCAAAAATATCTTCCTAGATTTGAATGGTTCATCCCCTGTGCTCCAGAAAAAAACGTTGAATTTTATGAAAGAATTCTATTACAAACAAATTTTATAACATTGGAGCATGTAACTAAACAGCCAAAAGGCGATATGATTATTTATTAAAAGATATTTATAAAAAGGATTTTATCTCTGGAAAACTGGCTCGCCAGTGATCCAAATGCTTATATTCCTTTTCCAGAAACACAAAGAAGAATTTATACTTATCCAAAATTTAATTTTTGGGACTACCAAGATGCATGGAAAAAGATTTTCCTCAGGCAAAATATTTATTTTTCTCATTCTTGGTGGATTCGTATTCTAGCTAAATAAGTAATACAAAATATTTTATGTGGATTGAATTTCAGATGATTTGCAAATAAACCTACTTAGTTAGACCATAATGCAAATATACCTACATAATTTCAAAAATTGCAAATTACTCCTACATAATTTGACTATAATTGCAAAGATATCAATGTTGTTACGATGCCGTTACTATACTGTTACAGCGTGGGCATATTTGTAAAGGTTCGCGAACCATATGAGTATATTTTTAAAATTACAAATATATTCGTATATTTTGCAAACCTTTGCAAATATACCCACGCTGTGATGATATACTAACGACATGAATATGTTTGCAATTATGGTCAAATTATGTGGGGATAATTTATAAATTTTGAAATTATGTGAGTATATTTGCAATTATAATCAAACTATGTGATATATTGCAAATTACTCTTGAATTTTATTAAATCTTGGTATTAACATGAATCCGGGGACATGGTCACATTGATGAGTTTGGGTGGTGTGGTTGGATTTTTGGTTTACCCTATCTATATCATTTTATCCATATATGAGTTTAGTTATGAAAGACAACTAACTCTCACTCATCTATCTGCAAGATGACAAACATGTATTTAACTAGGGAGACAACAAGACTCCCATTTAAACACGAAGACACTGAGCTCCCTAATAATAACCCAAACACCCCATGTGCGCGTTCCAACACATGAACACCACCCGGCCAAAAGCCAGTTGGCGAGTTTGGTTCATTCTATTTTATCGAGGTAAAGGTCGGATTGCAGCAGTACAACAAAACTGGGCATTTGTAACGGTTTTTTTCGTTGCAATTATAAAGAAAATCGTTCCCATCGGGCATCTGCAAAGATAAAAATTCGTTGGTTACAATTACAAATGTTCCTTAATTTATCAATAATAACAATATTCTATTAAAAGGAACATAAAAAGGAACGTAGATATTTCAACTTTATAGTTATTAAATCACGAAAAATATATTCAAAGATGAAAGGCAAATAAATAGATAAATATAGTGGTAAAATAATTAAAAACAACTTTAAGATTTTAAATGGCTAAATGAACTTGGAAATCCACATATCTCTTCGTTCTGTATACCGTAGTTTAGAAGCTACACTACCTTATTTGAGGGAATAAGAATGTTATTTTACCCTATATTATGAGTAGTTTTTGAACTTTTTTCTATGGTATCATGCAAAATTTAAAGTGAACTTGATGAGTAATAAAAATATTAAAAAGCAAAATACAGAGGATTACAAGTGCAACCCGAACTGCTTGGAATATGATAATTATGTGCAAGAGGATCTCCATAAGACAACATTTAGCAGAAAGTGGGATTTGTTCACGTTTAAGATGAGATAATCCCGAAAAAATTGGAAGAATGTCTAAGAGTTTGAATGTAATAGAAATTGAAATGATTGTAAATACATATATAAAAAAATGAGATGATTCTCATGTTAGCATGGAATGAAGTCTCCCATTTCCTATAAAAAAAATTTCATTTCTAAAATAATAATATATTTTTCATTTTCAATATAATTTTTATACACCTTTTTCATACCTAAAATACAATAACACTTTTTCTATCTTACATTTGGGCTATTAACAACCCCTCAATCATTGCAAACATAGGAGGTCCAACAACCGCAATTATTACAAGAATATCTAGCTTCTATGCATCTTTTGTGTCTATTTTCAATACCTAAAAGATTAAGTTTTGTCCAAATTAAAAATATATATGGCGCATATGTTTAAAAATATATACTCATAGGTAAATTATAAGAACATTTAGATACATCCTATCATGTGTTAATATTTTATAAAATTATTTACACAAATTAAGTTTAGATAGTAAAAATATTATTTATCATCAAATCATTTAACTACATTGATTTTATGCATTTGGTGAATTTTTCTACCTAAAAAAATGACACTAGATATAATGGATAAAATGAATTTATAAAGCACTTTTCTCCATTGTTTCAAGAAAATGGTTTTTTAATGACTTTCTTTTTTAATATTGAAAAATAGATCAAATGAATTTGTCGTTAATTATCAAGGAGAGTTAAAATAAAAAATTTCTCACCCAAATGAGTTTTTTTTTTGACAAAGCACCAAAATGAGTTTCATGGTTCTAATAATTCAATTCATAAGTACATATTAAAACTTCAGTAAATATATGTGCTTTAAGCTTTTTTTCAAATTTGTTGTTTTATTAGTTTATGTGAACACATATATGTACTTAATTTATATACAAAAATTTATCTTTTTTCAATACGTATGTATTTTTCTTAATTTAAAAAACAATAGCTTTGACCCATAAATAGGGTGACAACTATCGTTTGGTGAAATTACGAAAATATATCTACAAATTTAAAAATGGCAAATTTTGATATATATATATATATATAAATGTGTGCTCATATAAACATGAAAATAAAAATAAAAATGAAGGTCAAACTGCCTATGTATTGAGTTTTTATTATATGCATATGCATTGAATCGATACCCAAGAATAATAACACCTTTATAAGTAAAAATATTAGAATTGGGATAACACCTTTATAAGTAAAAATACTAGAATTGATCCCAGACCATTGTCTACAAAATATTAGGCTATTATATTCGAAATTATTTCCACAACAATTTAATTAACCACTTATAAATTTCACAAGAATGTCATAAAAAGTGGGCCACCATAGCTTTACACTAATTAAATGAATAGATTTCAAAGGTTGTAGGGCATTTTGTTTTGGAATGGCTTGCTTGTATGTATAACAACTAGATTGATAGGAAATAAAAATAATTTCTAAATCATATTAATTAGAAGATAGGTCTACTTGAAATTAATAAAAAAGTTGGACGTGCCAGTGCCATTGCCATTGCCAATGCCAATGCAATAATGTATTGTCGTTGGGAAAGCTCTTCGAAGCCAACTCCCCAAACCGTCAAACTCTCGTTTTCGCAACTCGGTCTCCGCCTCGCCTCTTCCTCCCGTCTTCCAACCTGCTCTGTCGTCTGACGCCGATGAAGAACCGCCGATAAACATAACCCCCGACGATGTGCCGTCGATGAAGGTACGGCATTCATCCTTCTCTCTATCTTTCCAGTCCGCATGTAGATCTAATCAATCAGCTTAAAAAAAAAGGGAAAAAAAAAACTGGTTTTCTGATTTGAGTCATGGAAGGACTAAAATGTAACACGCCCGTTCAGTCTGAAAAATTCTGAAAATTTGCGCACCCCCCCACAGAATATTTGCCATCTTTCCCGATCAGGCGCACTTTCGGGGAATTCCTTGATTAAAAGGGCGCAATTCGACCAGTCCTCTGGGCAAGGAATCTCCTGCCGCAAACAGCTTTAAAAGCTGTGGACATGTTAGATTGTAATCGTTGGTTTGATGGGCATTTGCCGATATGCTTGGTTTTATAAAAACGGCGATCTGATTAAGTTCTTCATTTGATGCAACTCATTCGCGGATTACTTTTTCAATTTCTTTGGCTGTTTCTTGTTTTATTTGTGCCTTTATAGAGAAAAAAAATACAAGACTGGAATATGAATTTTGCCACATATAAAAAGAAAGAAGTTCCAAATTTTGCAGATGCATTCCTTGTTGAGTATCGATTGAGATTCCGCGTGGGGATTATGCTATTTTTTTTTGGCTGAGGGACCTTCCATATGTGAATTTCTTTGTCTTGCTATTATATAATTTGGTTTTGACTGTTTTCCCTCCATGCGTATGTTCATTCCGAGGAAGTCTTTCTTGATCATAGCACAGTAATAATGAATTCTGCTGGTGGGAATCGAATTTTACAATGAATTTAGGTGATTAAGGGCTCTTCTCCTATGAAACCAGGCGCAACTTATACCTTCTTGGGTTTACCCTTTTTTTGTTCTAATTTTTAAAGATCCAAGCCACACATTGTGTTTAAACTATTATTTAGCCTACATTTAAAAAATCAGTGATTTAGAATTTTTTAAAGAACCTCATGCATTTATATTTTCACTTGTTGCGGATTATGTACGAATCTAATTAAAATAATTTTTTTATATCATACAAATAGCCATGGAGGAGAATATGTTGGATGAATTGGAACTGAAAAAATCCAAAAAAAAAAAAAAAAGAAAAAAGAAAAAAAGGAAACCCAAGGGAGGGCATATTTTTCCCAGATTCACACAAGAAAAGCTCATCAAGGAAAAGTTTTGCATGGAATACTCAAAATATAGTAGAATACAATTTAGCTTTAGTATGAGGGAGTAAAAGCGTTGTTGGATAGGGTGCACAATATCGGTTAGAACACAGTGTATAATTGTACTTTTTGGTAACTGGAAGCAGCCTCGTAACACCATTAAGAACTAAGTTGCATCTATACATTACAAAACTGTGAAGTCTGTCTATCTATTCTCATGATTACGTTTTCATGCTCCAAACCTGGCAAACTAGCATGATAATTAGACATAACAGGAGCTATAGTGCATCAACCGTATCAAATTGAGTTGTCCAGATATTAAGATGAGTTTATATGGACATGAAAGAAGCATTAACCCCATGGTATCAAAGTAGATCTCCCAAATGTTAGAAACTAGAACCATGGAATCCAACTGAAATGAGTGAGCTGGATACTATCAAGTGAGAGGCATTTGAGATCCTTCTTTCTCAAATAAATGTGTATATACCTGATGGTTATTTTGTTTAATAACTATTGTTTCATGCTGCATTCTGTCATATAGGCCAGACCATCGTTTGATGCTTAATGAATTTGTCATCTTTAAACATGATTTGCAAGTCTGCCGTTCATTTCTTAATGACATTTGCTAAGAAATTGTGTGTAATTTCTCAGATTTCTTATCATTTCAAATATAAACTGAACTGGCAAGCAGTTTCATGGATGGTCAAATCACAAGGTTCTACAACTCGGTGTCTTTGTGACGGTTCAGTTGAGCAACATGTTCGATTGTGGTTACAGGTCCCAGTTTATGGGTGGCCAAAGAGAGAAGTTTGTAAGGTACATGATGTTTCAAGGAGAACAAGAAATTCACCTTCATTTCAGTTTTAGGGCCTGTTTGGCCGTGCGGTTTAGGAGGGAAAATGGTATTTCCCACTTCTAAATGTGACTGCCTCCCAAAGATAATTGTTTGGCCAGATAATAAACTCTGGCTTTTACCATTGCAATCTGTTTAAAATGATGTTTACAGGAAGCTAGAGTGGATAGTTTTCCACATGAGCCGCATGGGGCAAATTTTCATCCCCCCAAATGCTAGGCCAATCAGGTCCTTAGGCCTATAACGAACATCTTATTCTACAATTCCATAAGACATCCCAATATTACCTTTGAAATTTGTATTTCCATTTTCTTTAATGCTGCATGCTCTTACTTCTCATGATTCCTTTGAAAATTAGATTGATGATTTGATTTTGCATGGTTCTCATTCATTCGAATGAGTCTGCAGATGGAATCATGGAATAAGAAAGTCTGTACTATATCATTTATTCATATGATAAACAGGCCTTTTGTCTGTATGTAACATTTGACTCTACTACTCCCATACAGGACATCCCAATATTACCTTTAAAATTTTTATTTCCATTTCTTTGCCAGTTATCTCTTAATGCTGCATGCTTCTACTCTGATCATGAAGATTGAACTTCTATATTTCTTATAAAAATTGAATCGATGATTTGATGGTCATAGTTCTCAGTCATTCAAATGAGTCTGTGAATGAAATCATGGAATAAGAAAGCTCACACCATGTTATTAATTTTTGCAACTGACAAGAGAAAAGGGAAAACCCTTAAGGTTTAGAAGACAGCTTACCAGGTAGAAAGCAGTTTTCATTTGTTACAGTTTTGCTCAAAGGGACAAATTCCACGTTGTGGCCTTGTGGTTTTCCTTCTCTTGAACCTGCAGCGAGCCTAAAAATGCATGCGAGGGCTGACCCAGGGATTGATAGGGTCTTATTCGAGTGAAATAAGTCTTCAACCTTGACAGCTACCTCTGTCAATCCCTCAATTATAAACCTTGAAGCACCTGCTGACTTAAACAAGTTCAAAGAAACAAGGATAATTTGCATCAATCTGTTTGGATCTCTCTCTCTCATCAACGAGTGCTTCTGTACAATGGTACATCTCACTGTAAATTTTTTGTTCTGGGGTTTGGCATGAATGAAGCATGCATGAATTTCTGTCTTCAGATCCATCTTTACTCATTTTCTCCTTTCTTCAAAGAAAGGAAGGGACTATTTGTTTCTCTTTACTTTCCACTGTAGGAGTTCCCATTTTCTAATGCTCCAAGATTAGAAAGTTTCTTGGTTTATCAATTCTATTTTACTTCTGTAAACTTTTTCTACTTTACCTTTGTAAACTTTCCTTCATCAAAGCTTCAAAATTCATCTGAAGTTCCAATAGAAGTTTTGGTCCTTAAGTCAAGCTTCCCTAGACTTTCAGTCGACCCAAAATTTTTTTATTTTATTTTATAGATGAGCAGTTGACCCAAAATTTTAAGTATTTGTTTTTCCTCAATTATTTAGTTGGTCGGTTAGTGTTTTTTTTTTTTAAGGGTGTATTTGGAAAGTGATAAAATTTTGATGAAAAGTTTTTGGTGTAAATTTTTTTAAAAATGTGATATGATAGGGGTAATGATGAGGATTAAAGAGAATAAAGTTAAAATAGATAAGTTAGATGTATGAGTAGTTGTGTAGAAATGATTGAAAAGTAGGGTAGTTGTATAGGAAGAAGTGAAGATATATTTAAAAAATAGGTTAGTTGTGGAGAGTGAAAAGTTTTAGGTGTTAATAAATGCCCCCTTATTTTAAATATCTTGTCTGGAAGTTTTTATGTTTATGTGGTGGCCTGTTCATGATGACATTGTTTCCACTGCCCTCTTTCAAACATTGGAGTTTACATTTATTTTCCCTACTTCACAAAATTAAAGTTTAATATTGGTCTCTTCTGTCATTGTTTTGTATTTTAGGCTGGATGACTTGGATTCTAGAATATCTTTCGCGTCTGATACAGGCAGAATGAAGAAATGTGGATTTAATATTGAGGGGCTAGGTCAAACATCCAAGACCCCCTCCAAATCCTTCAGAGTAGGAATGCAAAAAGGATCCGAAGGGCTCAAAACTATTGGCCGAACAATTCGCTTAGGGGTTTCAAGAGGGGTTTTCCCAGAAGAACTTAAAGTGTCTGAGAAGAGGATATTTGATCCTCAAGATAAATTTCTTATATTGTGGAACAGACTTTTTGTCATATCTTGTATTATTTCAGTTTCAGTGGATCCTTTGTTTTTTTTTCTGCCTGTTGTTGATTATAAATCAAGATGTCTTGGTGTAGACCAGAATTTAGCAAATGCAGCCGTCACAGTGCGAACAATCATTGATGGCTTTTACGTTATTCACATGGCACTTCAATTCCGAACAGCCTTCATTGCTCCATCATCTCGAGTTTTTGGGAGAGGTGAGCTTGTGATAGACTCTGCACAGATAGCAAAGCGGTACTTGAGTCGATACTTCATCGTTGACTTTCTTGCTGTGCTGCCCCTTCCTCAGGTTTGAAGAATTTAGTTCATTTTAGGTTTTGCCTGCCTACCTTTTGCTGCATTTCTTCTAAGAATTGACACTGTTATTACGTATACATACATATATGCATATATATGATATTTTTGCATTTATGAATTATAACAAATACCACACTATGGTTTTTCTGGTGAAACTATTTGGCATGACTTAAATTGTCTTATTTGGTCTGAGTGGTAAGGAGCTTGGTTCTCCTTAAGCAAGGTCTTTTTTTCGAGTCTTGTGAATGGAGAGATCGGCACTGGGAGAGCTTTTCTCCCTTATGGGGTCCAAACCAGCTCAACTCTGAAAACCAGAGCTATATAGATAAAAAAATTTGTCTTATTCAGTGGTTTTCTACATGCAATTTTTTCTGGAGCAGAGAACTTTTTTTTTATTTCATTTTCCATATGTTCTAGAAGTGTTTAGTACTGCATTATTTCCTTTCCTAGTATAGTGCAGATGTTTTGTAGCAATTTCTTTCCTAGGGGTAATCATATAGTTTTTGGTGTTGTTCTTACTTCCTATTCATAATCTCTCTCCAGATATGAGGCTGTGCAGGCAAAAGCCCAACTCCCCTTGATACTATTGCCATCTGATGATTGATGACAACTATTGCCCATTTGCCCTGTCATTATGGATGGGGGTAGCATTACATTTTGTTAAAATTTGATGGAGCAAGTATCGAAGGGGTTTCTGATATATACTGTTGGTTAATTAGAAAAATAAGGTCCACTGGTTTGTGTTCAAAGGATGTATTTGGATACTTTACGTAATTTTTTTTTAATTAGTACCATGCTTCAATAGATTGAGGCTGTAATTGACAGTGTAGCAAAATTGTTGTCTTGCCAATTGTTCCTGAAGTTTCTTTTCATTCTCTTGATATTTTGTGCAGATTGTTACTTTGAACTTCCTTCATAATCCAGAAGGTTCAGATATACAAAACATGAAAAATGCTTTGCTTTTCATTCTCTTGATCCAATATATTCCAAGGTTTTTCCGGATACTCCCCCTAACTTCAGATCTCAAGAGGACTGCTGGTGCTTTTGCTGAAACAGTTTGGGCTGGGGCGGCATACTATTTGGTCTGGTTCATGCTGGCTAGTCATGTGAGTTTAACTGTCGCCATGTGAAAGGATGCTGAGTGCATCATTTGTTTGATTGCTTTGTTTTATTGAATAGAAATCTAGTCCACTATCAACTGTTTGTTAACATAGTGGATGAGGAAGGCACGAACAAGATTTGGGGAATGGTTCAACAGAGATGAATGAAGTGCTTAGCTGTCACCTGGAAAAAACCGTCTTTGCAATCACCTGGAAAAATTAAGGGATTGGAAGAATTCTGAATCTGGAAGCTGCCATAAGGTGGAATTTTGTGGAGAGGTTTCATTTAAACTAACTGATGGGGATTTGTCTATGATTTTTTGTTGTGACATTCTAGTGTAGAACTCCACATGCTAATTTATTTCAATTTGGAAAGATCATTTTTCATGCATGTGTGTACATATATGTGATACCCTACTGGCATGTGGGCCCTCAACGCATGTGATCAATTCTTAGAGGATCTGTTAGGAAAGGTTAGCACCAAATACTCCAAATTCCAAAATAATGGTAAATGAGGAGGAAGGATGAAAAGCCACAATACAACTGCAAGAAACATGACCCTCAAACTAGATCATCAACATGAACCCACAAGTAGCCCACAAATCAGAAGTAATCACGACTGACATTAACATCTCATATACATGCAACAACAAATCTCTCACAAATGCAAATGTTTGAACTTCCACAAAATAAATACATGGCCATGTAATACAATCTACAAAAGAACAAAATAAAACACTAGCCTCACCCCGGGTAAATAAAAAAAACTTTACCCCTTTCGACTATACACTCTCTCACCTCAAGTGCCTTTAGTTGGAGCAACTTGATCGTTTGACCTGTCATCTAAAACATCGATAAAACAAACCATGAGCTTGGGTAAGCTTAGCATCTAGGTAAGTAAACTGAATAAATCCTTTTCAATAACATGTATAATATTTATGTATATATAATCAATGATTCCATACAACTAATTGCTTTTCTATTTTTCTTTATTGTATATAAACAAATAACCATATTCATCAACACCTTTGTACATGATTTTAAAAATTATGTTAGTTGGAAAATTATATGTTCTAAAAATTCAAATTTGAAATGAATATATAACTATTAAAATTTGAAAATGAATATATTTACTATAAAGGTTTCCAATATTTAGTTTTTGAGTCTCAAATAAATATAAATTGATATCTTTTATGAAACTCCTCTTCTATGTAATCCTTTTTATTTCTAATATCTTGATGATTAATGAAAAATTCGCTCCATCTATTGTATTTAACATAATTTATATTATCATGAAAACCCTTTCATTTTTCTAGTATCAATGTGCATGGCTATGTTGAATCATTGTCTACATATGTCATTATTGGTTCAGACTTTATAGAAAATATTATTAAAAAAGCAGTTAGTTGAATGGAGTGAGAATTAACAACTAATCTTTCAATTGTTTAATTTCTGTCACTTGGAGCAAATTCTTTATATAAATGACGAAGCATTAGAATAAGTTGGTGACTGGATACAGAAAAATGAAAAGACAATGATTGTTAAATTCTCTTTGGAATGCCATCGATTGACCTGCCCTGCAAAAGAGGATGCCCTGTCCATAATATGGCTGAGTTAGGAAATGGAACATGCATGAATACAAATAATCTTTCAATTGTTTAATTTCTGTCACTTGGAGCAAATTCTTTATATAAATGACGAAGCATTAGAATAAGTTGGTGACTGGATAAAGAAAAACGAAAAGACGATGATTGTTAAATTCTCTTTGGAATGCCATCGATTGACCTGCCCTGCAAAAGAGGATGCCCTGTCCATAATATGGCTGAGTTAGGAAATGGAACATGCATGAATACAAATAATCAATAAGAGAAGGGCCAAGGTCTTTGCTTTAGGAGTTCGCCCTTCAATTCAACTGTAGTCATCCTAGTAAAAGGGATGTTGAGAGTTAACAAATAAATTTCGAATTGCTTAATAGTTGTTGGCAGGAGTCCTTTTAATTTAGCAACTGGATAAACAAGCACAAAAAGAAGATAATCTTTTGTTGTGTGACTTTTGAATGCCATCAATTGATCTTTCATGCTGGAGAGCATGTGCCGTAATAGAACATTGCCTTTATTTGACATTTGCTGGTTGATACCTTGTTTTTTCAGATTGTTGGTGCTTTCTGGTACTTGCTAGCTGTAGAACGTGTGGATGCATGCTGGCACCTAGCATGTTCTGGTGTCAAGGGATGCAACACGGATTATTTGTATTGTGGTAACCAGGATATGGAAGGTTATAACAACTGGGGCACTATTAGCAAAGAAATCCTTAATGTCAACTGTTCTGCTGCTGATGAATCTCCATTTGACTTTGGAATCTATAAACAGGCTCTTTCTTCTGGAATTGTTGAACCCTTAAGATTCTTGAACAAATACTGCTATTGCCTGTGGTGGGGTTTACAAAATTTAAGGTAAGATCATGTTGTTTAGTTTTTTGGTTTCTTCAATTGGTAAGTCATAATCTTTGTGGTGCTTTTTAGCTGGATGTTTGACCTGCTGTCACCTTCTTGAGAAGTTATCTGGTTTCATGGTTAGAATTTTAGTATTAAATGTCCTAATTGTTGGAGGGATCTATTGGGATCTCTGTACAAGGGATATGTATGAGGGAGCTATAACAATGATAATGCCCGTGAAAGTCAAAACCGGTGAATTTTCCAGTATTGCAGGTTAACATTAAGGTCTTCACTAGGCCTTACTTTGGTTATAGATTAGCTCATTTCTCATTATATGAAGAGATGAATTTTTCAATTCCACTTATGGAACCATAGTTTTGATGGAGTATAAGAGACTCTGCAAATTTGAGTCTAGATACATGGCAATATCTTTTACTAGCTAAGGGTTTCAGAATTAGTTCAACTAACATTATGTATGTGGAATGCAATTCAATTGGAATTAGTTAAGATTTCAGTTAAGTAGTACCATGAAGTGAGTACTTCAGGCATCCAAGTGTCAATTGTTATGAAAGTGGAGAGATTGGTAAGAATTTTGTGCATAAAATTGAAGTTGGGTGAAAGAAATAGCAGTTGTTCTGGATTAATTTTGTAGAATCATCCAATAATGAAATTAATAGAAAAACTTCAGACGTGAACTATAGATGACTATCAGATTGTCAAAGAATGTATCAATTTCTGAATATAAATTATGGGTTTTGATTTGTTGCACCCGGGTGCACTTAGGCTTAGTGCACCCAGGTGCATTTAACCCATTTTTAGAATTTTTTTTGGGAAAATTTTTTCATAACAATGTTAATCTAAGTGTATTCAACATTTGCATCAATTTTTACCATTTTCGAAGATTTTTAGATTTTTTTTGGATTTTTAAAAATCAATGGCATTTTAGTAATTTAAAATTACTACAAATGCCACTGATTTTTAAAAAATTTAAAAGTCTCCAAAAATGTTAAAAATGGATACACATGTTAAATACACTTAGATTAACAATTGTGTAAAAAAATTTTCAAAAAAAATTTAAAAAATGGTTAAATGCACCCGTGTGCACCGAGCCTAAGTGCACCAGGTGCAACAAATCAAAACCCATAAATTATCATATTAAACTAAAAGAAATATATCATATATGAATATAAATTTTCCTGGAACCGTTTATGTTTCTATGCCTAATGACCATTGCTCAATCCAATAACACCAACTCTCTAATAAAATTACAAGGTGAATTCTTTTATGATTTTTTCAGGAACCTCACTTTTTTACAATGTCTTGTCCAACTTCACAGGAGAAAGTGAAGCAGAAGAGTAGGGATGCAAGTGGGTTCTGGTAGAGTCAACCGAACCTATTTTCTAACTGAAGTTTACTTCAACTGTAACCAAAACCAACACAATTTTCTAAAGTTCTAATCCAAACCAAGTTTGAAAATTGGGTTGGGTCACTGGTTAAAATCAGGTTGAGTGCGGTGCAAGAATTGCTTGCACTTGTTGCATCATTGGTCATTCCCAAAGTGAACTTATGGTATGCCAACAGTTGTCCTCGTATATGCTCATACCTTATTTTTTTGCATGGATTGACAATGCTCAAATCAGGATCAATCCCTTTTCAAAACAAAAATGTAATTGTCCGTTTCTCTATTGAACTGAACCCCCTTTAAGTGCAAATGTTGCTACGCTTTATCTTATTTTATTTCTGTTTTGGCCAGTAGCAACAGAAGAGCAGCAACGAGGCATGGTTTTCTGCGAGTATGTAACTGTCCAGGCTGTGCATGCTAACCCTACTCTTTAAAATTGTGTCTAACCAACTGACCCAACCTAACCTTATTTCAAAGTCAGATTGAACCCAACCCTACTCTTCTCTACCCATCTTCCGCCCTAACCCAACCTGGTTTCAAATGGGTTACAGCTCTAACCCAACCCACTTGCACCCCCAAGAAAGAGACAGTCATAATCTTCCAGCATAGCCAGCACCAAGATCTGTTTTGCCTCCTTTCTTCTATAACTTCATTTCCCCCCCTTTTTGGCTTCTGTTTTGGGGCTGAAAAGGGGTTTGTGGGGAAATTGGCTAAATATAAAAAATTTTGGAAGAAGTTTTGTGGATTTCTTCTGGCGCCTTTACTTGTTTAATCTCTCAGTTAGCATGCCTTGCACCTGATGAAAAGGTGAAGCAAACTGAGGTCATGCTCAGTCGAATGTGCCTGACCTGGATGTCATTTAGGTGTAAGCCTGTGCATCTTAGTATGCTCATGTCTTTTTGTGCCTTCAATAACCATGCGAAAACAATGTCAAGTGTCTAGTTATTGAATTTATGTGGAAAATATGGAAAGAAGGTTATGCAAAGTCCCACCACATGATGGAATTGTTGATGCTGGAATATGTAACTGAATTTATGTGGAACATATGGAAAGAAGGTTATGCAAAGTCCCACCACATGATGGAATTGTTGATGCTGGAATATGTAACTGTTGTTGTGATGAGATTGCCATTCTGGAAAAGCGACCTATATTGGCCTTGGGACAGTGCTTTAACAGTAGGGGTGCAACTTGGTACCAGGTCTGTCTGAACCCATCCAACCTGCCTTGGTTTCAAATCTAAGTTTGAGTTTTATTTTTCAAAAATTTTCAAAATAGACCAAATTTTAAACCGACTTGGGAGAATTCAAAATCAGTACTGGGTTTACATCAGTCCGATATCAAAATCCGACCCGGTCCGAACTTGATATCCCTCTTAAATTGTTAAAAGAATTATATTAGTTTATGTATTAGGTATTTTAACTATAATTATAATAAAAGTTCTTCCATATAATTATAACATAATTAAACTATAAAACGCTTATTCTAAAACCTAAATATCATCTATCTTTGTCAATAAAAAGTTGAATTTATTATATCGATGTCAACTTAATTTGTAAGTAATTACAAATATACCAACTCTTTAAAATTATTGCATACATTCCAATTAATTATGAGATGTATGTCTCATTTTTATTAAACTTGTTTAGATAGTGATTTTGTGTGATTCTAATTATTTTTCTTTCATTGATTAGTGATGGTAAATTCATTATTTCATTGTACTTAATGTTATATTTTAATTAGAAGATCAATTTTCATCAAAATCAAAGATATGATAGGTCATATAAATATATTCATGTGTACATTATGAATAAATAAGTTATCGTAATCAAAAGTGTATTTTAGAATTAGTTTGTGTGAATGCAATAACGTTCAAAGAGTTCATTATTTCTATTGGTAAATTTCAACTTTTGTCAGTTTGAGAGTCACCCCAATTTCAATATGAAATTAAGACCGAAACTAATACCCACCCGGCTCGAAACCGGATTCGAATATTATGGTTAGGGTTTGGATTCACATAAACCCGGTACAACCCGACCCGAGTTGCACCCCTACTTAACAGCTGTGGATAATTTTCTTCTTCTTCTTTTTTCTTTAAACAACCAATTAGTTATGGTAATTATGGATGTTGTTGTGACTTCTACTACCAATTTTAATTAGCACACACACACACATATATATATATATATCTATGTGGTTTACTAATGAAGAGGTCATTTTTTCCCTCCACAAGTCAATGTTCAAGAAGGGAAGTTCATGCTCACAACATTTATAATGTTGTCTTGTCAAATCCAGATGTTTTCTGTTCTTTGTATTTTGTTTTTTGAACTGTTAATGCCATGATTTCCTCTTTTTTACAGTACACTAGGTCAGGGGCTGCAAACTAGTACATACCCTGGAGAGGTTATATTCTCCATCACACTTGCAATTCTTGGGCTCATTCTCTTTGCTCTGCTTATTGGTAACATGCAGGTAAATTCAGAAGACTTGAAGCAAAAGTGTTTTTTTTTTTTTTTGGGGGGGGGGGGGGGGGGGGGGTATGTGGGGAAGGATCTGTTCATTTATTGGTATTTGTTGGTTATGGTGAAATATTATCCCTTGATGGTCTAATACCAGTTTCCAAGCATGTATGCCAGAGGACCATAGTATGAACATGTGGTGCCCACAACATGCATATGTAAGAGGTTAGCCTCACCTCTTCAATTGGCAAGTGGGAAAATTAAGGTCACACATTCACTAGGTCCACTGGTGAAACAATCTACTTCTTCTAGGCCTTTTATTTCTTCCGTTGTTTGGCCCAACCAGCGAATGAATCCATACTAGATAATTCATGCAACAATCTTTCAAAGTGGGACCAACTCTTTTGGCAATCATATGTCTTTGTTTAGTTGTTTGGGTTTTTTTTTTTTTTTCTTTTGGCCAGAGGAGGGTGGGGAGTTAGTTACTTGACATAGAACAAGAAAGGAAAGAAAAAATGGAAAATTTAGAGGAAAGAGATAATGCGTTAGAAAAATATAAAAAAAAATGGATGGAATTTACGAAGAGTAGAGAAAAATATAAGAACTCAAGAAGAGAAAATTTAAGGAGCTTGCAAAATATATTAGTTAACACCATAACCTATTATCTGGACTTAAAACCACTGAAATCCAAGCTATTATATTGATAAATACTCCTATTTAAAACAAGCCCTAATTTTATAGTCATAAATAAAAATTTCACAATAAATTAACAATATTGAATTAAATTCTATTGTAAACCATCCATTTAGATGACACATTTTTTGATACCTTGATACATAGATTTATTCTAAATTAAATAATTAAATGTCTTAAAATTCTGAGCATGCGCAAGATAAACTACCTTAATGATTTCTTTATGCTACACTATGCCTACTGTATTCTGCATCATTTTTCTCATGCTGTGAAAAATATGTCCTCGAGGTTCAAGTTAGATAGCAATTAAATTTTGTAATATTTCTTGCTTAATATATGTATTCCTCCATTGAATAATTAGGTTCCATTTAGAAGGATATTACAGTATATATCCTCTCTCTAACTTGCTTCTACACGTTCATCTTCCATTATCAAATGTCACTTCCCTTTGGATAAAAATTTCTTAAACTTGAAATGCTGAATCTTTTGGCCTTGAACATTTCTCTTTTACATCACTGTATAGATCCATACAAGAGTCATCACTCATTTCTTGATCCATGAATTTGACTATATTGTCAATTTCTTTACTCTAATCTATTTTCTCATTTGATGTTTGAATTGCTTCTCTTCTTGTGTATCATCGACAATCTCTAATTCTTGATTTGGATGTTATGTTGACCATTCATCACGATGTCAAGAGGGATTCACTTTGAATACCAGTATTACCCATCAAAATTTGCGAAGTGATTCCCTACAAACGTTTATAGGTATGGTCATTACTAAATATATTTAGATGAATATTATGAAGAGTTTAGATATTAAAAAATATATGGGAAGTGAAAAAAAATTGTATCAACCATTTGCATGCTGATGTTGTAGGGATTTAATCTCCTAGAAATTTTTGATTGAAAAAATTCCGTTCTGTTTTAGACTCGAGAACTTTACCTTTTAGTTTCTATGGAAGGAATTTTTTTCCCCCATCAGTTAATATTAGATTCAATTGTTTCATTGCTTGGCTAATTCAGCTATTGAAGCTGTTATGATATTTGGGAAGTAGAAACTTGAGGTGAAGTAACAAAATCAAAAGATGAGGTATAATTGAAGAATGTAGATATGAATACCTTTTGGCTTGAAGTTTCTTGTATCTTGTTACCTGTTCTTTTTCAACCTCTTCGATCATTTGGTATACTTCTCTTGGATAATTTGGTTCCGTGGTCATCAATTCTTATCTCAGATCATATTGTATCTCTTTATAATATTTCTTTTTTGTGTTCATCCATAGTCTTGGCATTTGATAATCAGAACCTTATATTGGTCCAAATATTATTCTGTGCTTTACCTTTTTGCAACTCATGGATGTTTTTGTAGAAAATATATTACCACAAAGTGTTTATCGGTCCAAAAAAATGGCACTAAATTTCATGAGAAAACGTCTAAATAATTTAGATTTCAGGTTAGTTTTGAAGCCGTCAAAACTTAAAAAGTAATTTTTCATCTTCACTCATGCCAGGGAATTTAAAATATGATGTTGCAAATTTCACCCAAAGATTGAGATCATAGATGCCTGGTTAACTTCCATAATATGGAGCTTCTCTACCATAATTGCAACTTCCACTTCTCTCTTCTCAATGACTAGAATAATCATGATCATAATGTCCCATGGTTGAATAATTTGAGGAAAGTAACTGCCTGCAGGAGTCTCGATAAGTATTGGAAGAATAAGAAAATAATTTCATTAGTTTAGCTCAAAAGGGGACCTGGATTGGGGGGTTTTTTTATATTTTAATGGAAAACGTGAGATTTACTGGAATTTCTGAAATAGGATGCCCACAATTCAGAAAAGGGCCATTCTTAATTTCTAAAAAATTTAGGAATCTTTGTAAATTTTAGAAACCCCAGGGGCTCTGTCAATTCCAACACAGAAAGGCTGATCTACAACCTTCAAAATCTCAGGGTTTGTTTTGCAAATTTTTGAAACTTTTGGATCCTTGTACAGAATTCAAAATTTTGTGAGACTTTGGGTGTGTTTAGGAAGTGATAAAACTTTTGAATAAAAAATTTTTGGTATAAAAATTGTTTGAGTCATAGAAAATGATGTGATACGATAGGAGTAATAATGATGTGTAAAAAGAATAAAGTTAAAATTGATAGGTTAGTTGTATGAATAGTTGTGTAGAAATGATTAAAAAATAAGATAGTTGTATAGAAAGATGTGAAGAAGTAATTTTAAAATATGGTAGCTAAGGAGAGTGAAAAGTTTTAATTTGAAAAGTTTTTGTTAAAAACAAACATGCCCTTTGTAAAATACCATATGTGACCAGTTTGAACTTTTTGAAAGTTCGGCTGTTATAAAAACTAGGTGTGTTTTCATAAACCTAAAAAATCAAGATTACTAATGTAACAGCCTAGGTACTACAGTGTGATATTCTCCACTTTTGCTGCTCATACTACCATAGTTTTAAAATGCATCACACCATGTTTATCTAATTGGTTACCTTTATATTACCAAGAACACACCCCTTTTTGATGTGGGATTGGTCCATCCTCTATGCCAGGCCCCTCGCCTTTATGCACTTCTCGGGCCATCATAGTCCCACTTTTCAATGCATCAGAGGCCCACCAATTTTCAACCGGATCATTCCTCAGTCACAGTGGGGTTTTACTTTGATACCAATTGTAACAACCCAGGTCATGAAGTGTGATATTTGTTGCTTTGGCTGCCTACATAGCAAAAGAATTTTAAAACATGTCACTGTTTTTTCAGCCCTCTACATTTAAACTAGAATACTCTTTCCTTTTTAAATGTGGGATCGGTTCATCCTCTTTACGAACTACCTTGCTTTTATGCATTTCTCATGGCATCATAGTTAACACTTCTCTGGGTATCACAGCTAGTTTTCTGAAAAGATTATTTTTTCTGTTTTTGCTTTTATCCCCCTTTCCTTCCTCCACTAGCAATATGATTGGCTGCAGAGACACTGCACTTTAGAGATGGATCGCACCCAATTTGAAGTGCTTGGCCAAACAAGCGATTGGGATGTTCAGATTTATGCCGTGTTTTTCAGAAGCGGATATTTAGACAGAATCTGTGGAGAGGATGTAGCGTTGAACCAATGGGTTATGGCAAGAGGAAGAATCTGAAAAATAGAAATGGTAGCAAATAGATGGATGTTTGATGGCAAGAGGTAGGGAAGAATGGAGAAGGAATAGACAAGAAGACAGGAGATTATAGAAGAAGAGGAAACTTTTGTGTGTTTGGTTATTGCTCAAAATCAGATTGCTTGTATTTGTAGATGTATGGCAACTTGTTAGGCATCATCTAATTCAATTGGGTCCCACTCTCCCAGAATTCACTAGATTGTTTGTAAAGGAACTTTTTAAATGGTTTGAAAATCATAAATGAAATAACAAAAGAAAATTAAAAACGATGTAAATGTTCTAAACTACAATCGAGCTGATTATATCTTGATCCTGATGACTATTCCATGCCTAAGTGTCCATTGCATTTGGCATCGCTTGTCCATACATATGTTCTTCCTTGTGTGATTAATAGCTTCTCATTGTGTCTGAAATGTTTTATCCATGCCAAGATGATTTTTGTGTGTTGCTTCTTTCTCCAGACGTATCTCCAGTCACTGACAATTCGACTCGAAGAGATGAGGGTGAAAAGGCGTGATTCTGAGCAGTGGATGCATCATCGCCTGCTTCCTCAAGAACTTAGGGAACGTGTTAGGCGTTATGATCAATACAAATGGTTAGAGACAAGGGGAGTAGATGAAGAAAGCTTGGTTCAAACCCTACCTAAAGATCTAAGAAGGGATATCAAACGACATCTCTGTTTGGCACTTGTGAGGAGGGTAAGTAATTATTTCCTTGATGACCATTTTCTAGAGGGGTAATACCTTAGAATTAGCCATGTCGCATAGTTGGTACTTTTGATTGTATAATTTCTTGCTTGTGTAGATTGTATGTGTTGGCCATGTTGCATAGTTGGTACTTTTGATTGTATAATTTCTTGCTTGTGTAGATTGTATGTGTTATATGTTGTTAACAAGGGGGTCTAAATGGGTTGAGAAAAGGGGATTACATTTTTGTAGCTAAATTATTAAGCATGCTTGGAAAAGATTTTCTTTTTTTTTTTTTTCCTTTTTTTGATTTGAGCTGAATATTTTTGGGTAGGAGATGATCTTCAAAAGATTGAATGCAAACATTGAAAAAATAGGTATGCATGTTTCAATTTTTTACTAAAAATTTTGCATGACCAATTAATATGTATTGTCCTGTCATTTGTCTTCTCAAAAATATCTTCAAAAGGAATGCCAAGGCAACTCAAAGAGAATGATGAAATTACTGAAGTAAAGGCCGCCTGTAAAATTCTTTGTTTTATAGGTTCCTCTGTTTGAGAAAATGGATGAGAGGTTATTGGATGCTATATGTGAACGGCTGAAGCCAAGTCTATATACAGAAAACACTTACATTGTTAGAGAAGGAGACCCAGTGGATGAAATGCTTTTCATCATACGTGGTCGATTAGAAAGTGAGACAACGGATGGTGGCAGGACTGGGTTCTTCAATCGCACCTTACTTAAAGAAGGTGATTTCTGCGGAGAAGAACTATTGACATGGGCATTAGATCCAAAATCTGGTGTCAGCCTCCCATCTTCTACTAGAACAGTGAAAGCGTTGATGGAGGTGGAAGCTTTTGCCCTCATAGCTGATGAATTGAAATTTGTGGCCAGCCAGTTCAGACGGCTGCACAGCAGACAGGTGCAGCACACTTTCCGCTTCTACTCTCAGCAATGGAGGACATGGGCTGCCTGTTTCATCCAAGCAGCGTGGCGGCGTTACTGTAAGAGGAAGATCATGGAACAACGGCGTAGAGAAGAAGAAGCAATGGAAGAAGAAAACATAGATGGTGGTGCATCCCATTTCAGGGCAACTATTTTTGCATCTCGGTTTGCAAGGAATGCTATGCGTGGTGTTCACAAGCTTCGGAGTAAGAGTACAAGGCACATCGTAAAAGTTCCAAAGCCAACAGAACCAGATTTCACTGCTGAAGATGCAGATTGATGTGAACCGGACTTCACAGGCTTCCAAAGCCATCCGGCATCTTGTTCTTCTGTCCCCCTCTTGTTATCCATCACAACAAAGATCCAGATGATTATCTAGGACCTTGCATAATACGCATTCAAGCCTCATTGAAAGATAGATCATCAACCCAGAAGCATGGGTAAGCCCGATATTGTCTTTTTCTGGTGATTTCTACAAGTCTTTACATACAGATAATGCTTTGAGCAGATTTCTCTGTTTGGATCGCCCGCATTGTTAAGTAGATAAACATGATTGATGGTCAATTTCTGGGACTAGAGGGCCAGGCAGATTGTGTCAAGGAGGTGGAGCCTTACCAGTAACTCTCAATCTTCAAAATGCTGTCTGCTCGATGGATTGATGGAGAGGACTGACAATATTTTATCTGTTTCTTTTAGTTCTTCTGCATACGTGTGACCATAGAAATCTGTCAGAGATTGCGAACATTGCTGAGGTTGATGATTCTTGTATAAGGCAACTGGATTCCCACCCAAGGCTTCAGAAGGCTTCCATACAAGGCCTTTGTTGTATATGGCCCATATATGAAAATCCCACCAATATAAAACTGTTGAATACAATTGTCTTTGTCGTTATATTTGGCTGGCAGTCATCCATATTATTATATTCGAAAATTCAATCTTTGAAACTAAATTCTTCTTTTGTTGTAATGCTTAAGCAGGGTTCAACTGGGCTGGGTTAGCGTGAACCCAGCCCGCAAACCGGAGTAAAAAATTCAGTATGAGAGTTGAGGCTTTAATACTCGAGCATCACAAACCAGATTTGTAAACAGGTTTAGGATTAGTGTAACGCTCCAGGCCTAACAGTAATGTATTGTCCGCTTTGGGTCTCGGCCTGCACGGTTTTGCCCCTCTGGGTTCACGCGCATCCCGTCCTTCCCCAAAAGGCGCCTCACTAAGGTACCTGGCAGCATCCACTTATAGTTCAGGCTCCCCCTCTCATCCTAACCGATGCGGGATATCACATTCACCCCCCCTTGGGGCTCCAGCGTCCCCGCTGGACACCATCGGCCGGAGGTCGGGAGTCGGCTCTGATACCATTTTGTAACGCTCCAGGCCTAACAGTAAAGTATTGTCCGCTTTGGGCCTCGGCCCGCACGGTTTTGCCCCTTTGGGTTCACGCGCATCCCGTCCTTCCCCAAAAGGCGCCTCACTGAAGTACCTGACGACCTCCACTTATATCCTAGGCTCCCCCCTCATCTTAACCGATGTGAGATATCACAATTATGGTTAGTGTTTAGGTAAACGTCAACTTGTTTTCTCCTCTCAATATTTAATATGGAATATTGTATATTTATGCGAAAAGCTTATATAATATTTTTTCAAATCTTTGTATTCTATGTTACTTTCTTTAATTTATGTTTGAATACATGTTTGCTGCCTTGATATTTTATTATTTATGAATGTGATATCCAAGCCTATTATCTATTCTATGTGTGATTGTGATATCCAAGCCAATTATCTATTCCATTTGTGATTGTGATATCAGAGCCTATTATCTATTCTATTTGTGATTTGTGATATCCAAGCCTTATCTGAGGCATGTTTCAATGCATCATGGTGCATTGAAATTTCAATGCATTAGGGTGTGAAATCCATTTTTTTTTATTTTTTTGAATTTTTTTTATAAAACTGTTAATGTAGATATATTTAATGGATAAACTAAGTTTTATCGTTTTTGAAGATATGTACATATATCTTTTTAATCTTTTTTTTCCAAAAAAAAAGGAGGGTTTTAGTCATTTTTAGCAAGAAGTTGTCCATGTATCGCAGGACTAGCTTCTTTGAGGGACGAGCGCAAGCACGAGCCAGAACTCCGTTGGTAGGGGTTATGACATGACGGTGTTTCCCTATAAAAGGGGATTGTAATTGAGGGAGATGCGCCTGAATTGTAATCTTGATTCTTGATTCTTTCTATTGTAATACAATAGACGAAAGCTTCTTCCTTACGAAGCTTCTTGTGAGGGTTTTCCTACAGGTGACTCTCGGATGCTTGAGCTCTTGTGTGCTTGGTATCCGAGCTTAGGCGTATCTATATTGCGCTACACGGAAAACATGGAAGCAAAGCAAGAACGACGACTTAGTAGCTTGCCGCAGATAATTTAGGAGCAGAACGAGAGAAAGACGATTGCGATGCGATGATGGTCACAACAATTGACAGAGACCCAAACCACCATTAATGCTATTCTTGATCATAGATCTTCCACGCGTGGAAGGGGCGGAGGAAGGTCGGGAAGCCGATCGCAACCGCCGATATGCTGATTCATCAATGACTGTCATTCAAACCCCAACGTGCGGAGGAGAAGGAAGGCAACGACAATCAAGAAGTCAGCTGCGGCGCTGGTGAACAGCCAGACACTGATGATCCTAATATGGGCGAAACCACGTACACGTGCTCGGCGGCAGAGGCACAACCGACGACAAAGTTGTTGAGCGACAAGGGAAGCAAAGCAGGGAACGGCTGCGGTGCTCTCGTCCTCGTAGGCAGGGTGGATCTGGACGAGGGGAATAGCATGGCCACCTTGCTCGCGTTTACGTCGACGGGGATGGAGAAATCGCCGGCCAAGGACCCACGCGCCGGGAATCTGTTTGGAACCGATTCTGCATTCGAAGCAGAGCAACATTCCAACCTATCTCTCTGAGGCAACGATCCGTCGGGCGGTCTCTGGCCGTCTCCTCTGGGATTGTGTGGAGAGGGGCGGAGCTCACACATGCGGCAGGAAAGGGCGAGCTGCTCAGATACATGACGAAAGGAAGGTGTGGTATCCGGGCCGTGCGAGCTATTGAACCAGGCGACGAAACGGTGATTTTGGGATCCAGGAGGGAGACCGAAATATAAGGACTCTGTCACCTGTTACCGAGTTGTTGAGTCCATGCATTGCAGAAGTGTCTTCTTTGAGGGACGAGCGCAAGCACGTTTGCGAGAGCTCAGTTTGCAGAGGGGTTAGGACATTGCTGTCCAGTTGGTTAGAGGTGTTTCCCTACAAAGGGGGTTATTGACTTATTGTACCTGAGGATATTCGTCTGAATTATAATATTGATTCTTTCTACTGGAATACAATAGAAGAAAGTTCTTCCTTGCGAACCTTCTTATGAGAGTTTTCCTTAGCTCCTCTCACACGTGACTATTGGATGCTTGAGCTCTCGTGTGCTTGCATTACATGGATTATTATTTGTTTATGTATTAGTTTCTGGTAATTTGCAAATAAACCCACTTAATTTGACCATAATTGTAAATATATCCACATAGATTCAAATTATACCACGTCGTTATAACACCATTGTAGTGTCGTTACCACACCATTACCACACAATTACAGTGTGAGTATATTTGTAATTTTAAAAAATTAAGTATATTTAATTTTTGCAAATAACTCCACATAGTTTGTCTATAATTGCAAATATACACGTGCCATAACGGAGTGCGTATATTTGTAATATGGACAAATTATATTGGGTTATTTGCAATTTCGAAAACTGTATGGATATATTTGTAATTATGGTCAAACTAAGTTGATATGTTTGCAAATTATTTCATAGTTTTTGATATATTAACTAACAAATTATACGTGATCATAGGAAATTTTAAATTTTGTTACTCTTAACTTAGATAGAAACTTACCGATCCAAATTCCAATTCATACTTGATTTACACAATAATTTTAGAATTTAGATTTGTAAATGGAGCATGTAAAACTTGATTTACAAATAATGTATTTCAAATTGGTCTAAGTTATAATTAGGGGTGCAACTCGGGTTAGGTTGTACCAGGTTTGGGTGAACCCAAACCCTTGTATTAGAATCTAGATTCGAATCAGGTCGACATTAGTTTTGGGTTGAAATTCAGGTTATTTTCAAACTAATAGAAGTTGAAATTACCGATGGAGATAATAAATTTTTTAAATATTATTATATTAGCATATGAATAATTTATATGAGAATATATTGATATGACTTATGATATATTTGGTTTTGATGAAAGTTAGTCTTTTAATTTTTTTTTTGATAACGAGTCTTTTAATTAAAAGATAATTATAAATACAATGAATGAAATGAATTTACACATAACAATCAAGATAAGAAAAGTAAATGAGATTACATGAAATCATTATATAAAGTTTAATAAAAGTGAGACTTTTATATGGTAGTTAATTAGTATATGTGTATAAATTTAAAGAATTAGTATATCTATAATTATTTATAATTAAATTTAATGTAAATGTAATATATTTAACTTTTATAGACAAATGTACACTTAAATTTTAGAATAAATATTTTACAGTTTAATTAGGTTATGATTATATAGAATAACTTTTATTACAATTATAGTTGAGATACTTAATTCATAAATAAATATACTTATTTTAATAAATTAGGAAGAATATCAAGTTTGGAGTTTGGACTGGATCTGATTTCGGTATCAAGTTGGTGTAAACATGGTATTGGTTTCGGATTTTTTCGAGTCTGGTTAAAATCAGGTCTAATTTGGAAAAAAATTTAAAAATAAAATCCAAACTTAATTTTAAAATCATATTGGACGAATACGGACCGAAACGAATACCAAATTGCGGCCCCTGATCCTATGCTCCCGGGCGCATATACTTATTTTTTTTTAAAAAAAAATTTCATGAACTTGTTAGCCTAAGTATATCCAATGTATCAATTTTTATCATTTTTGGAGATTTTTAGATATTTATTTTGGACACCCAAATTGCACCCCTCATTATAGCCATCTCATAAAGGAACGGTACGAAAAGACCACGACCGTTCGAAGAAATAGAAGTAAGAAAGAGTGAAAGACTATGTCGTTTTCACTAGTATCATTTTATTGCTCAGCCAATAAAACGCTATTTATCGTCAATAAAATCGAGAGAGAAAACGTTTTACCAAATACATTCTATATTCCGATTACTATCCATTTGTTTTATCATTATTTCTACATTTTTCGATTAACTATCCCTGTGTCTTTTGTATTTTTTTAATTATTCTCCGTTTTTTTTCAAAAATTATTCCAAAGCAAATGGGGAGTTTGATTATTTGCAAAATAAACCTATATTCACATTCATAAAGCAATTTCAAATATGAAATGGGTTGAAATTTGGAATTGAATTCGATCCCAAGAAAACTAAATCCAGTTCGTTTCACTTCGAAAATCGTCTCAAAGACAAGAACCCGGCCTAGCGCTGCTGTGTCTCATCGAGGCAATGGTGCCCATCGGGATTCGAATCCCGTTGTCAGCTCTGCCGATAGCGCTGGGCTCTTGGCCATAAAAAAAAATTGTCTCAAAGAGATTGGCGTAACCGCGATCGATTTGAGGGAGTCAACTTTTTTTGATAAACTCCTGGTTGCTAGATGTACTAAGCCAGTTGTGGGCACTTTCAAGGTTAATATTGATAGGCGAAGGAATCTCCACAATAATTGTATGAGAATGGCGGCGGTTGTTAGAGACTCTCATGGCTCGTTTATTGCCGCGAAGGGATGGAACCGGCATGAACTTCTGAATTCGCCGATTATGGAAGCCACTGCTATGTGGTTGGGGATGAAGTGGGCCTTGGAAGGCCAATTCGCTAACCTACAGGTGGAATCTGACTCATTGATTCTTATTGATTTTTTGGTAGGTGATCGCTCCATTAGGGCTCCGGTGGGTACGATTGTTTCACAAATCTGTCAAATCGCTCTTCAGGCCCACTCTTTGTCTTTTCACCACGTGTTACGGGCTGGGAACTCTGTTGCTCATCTTTTGGCTGATTTTGTGTCATCTCATTTTTTGCCTGAACAAGAATGGTGGGATACTCCACCATTTTTTCTTCAGGAAAAACTCTATACAGATCATTTTTTGGCAATGTTATACGATGATAACCCTATCCTTTCCACCTCTGGTCATTCTCACTCTCAGAGGTTGGCAGGATAGGTGCTCATCTTTTAATCAAAAAAAAAAAAAAAAGGTTTGTTCGGCAAAATAAAAAAATAAAAAAGCTAGAGGATTTATATTGCAAATACTCGGTTATAGGGTCTATTTTTCTAGAATTTTTTTCCTGTAAATTCTTTTATATACCTGCCTGTTGCATCGTCGTCTTGGTGTCTTCTGTGTCTCTGTAAACTCCCAAGAACTTTCGTACCCCACAATATTCGAAATGTTGTACAATATGCAAGTCTATGTTTGGATGTAAACATCAATGGGGTGGACTCCAGAAATTTTTCGTTTAAAGTGGGTAATGAAGTCATTTTGACGATGGAATGAAAAAAAAACTGCTTATATGTTTAATATCATTAGCTTTCACCAATAATCGACTTCATGAGATGTAAGTGAGTCATATTTGCTTAAATATATATGTACAAATTATAAAAATATTTAGATCCATTTCAAGATATAGTTAGTATAATAATATTTAATTAAATCTGGGATAATTTGCAAATATATTCACATAGTTTCACCATAATTTCAAATATGCCACATGTAGTTTCAAAAATTGTAAATTATCTAACATAGTTTGACCATAATTACAAATGTCTCATGTTGTTACTGCAATATTATGATATGGGTATATTTGCAAAAGTTTGGAAACTATGTAGGTATTTTTGCAAAAACTAAATATAACCCTTAATTTTTGAAATTGCAAATATACCCATATAGTTTTTAAACCTTTGCAAATATACACACGTGTAACGACACAGTATGGACGTTATACCGGAGTGGGTACATTTGCAACTATAGTCAAATTATGTAAAATAATTTATAATTTCTGAATCTATATGAGTATATTTACAATTATAGTCAAACTATGTGAGTATATTTACAAATTACCCTTAAATCATCGACGTAAATAATATTAGAAAATAGAGTTTTGAAACGATAAATCCATGATGAAATATAAACTAAAGGCACGAATAGAATCATGAATATTTACTCTCTCATTGTTATTTTTCCTTTATGGATTGGGGGCCAATTTGTCCAAAGCTTATTATTTGCTTTATGAGTAGTTAAAATGACTTTAGCCATTATTTGCTTTATGAGTAGTTAAAATGACTCGAAGGCTAAAGAAAAATATCAAAGAGATTTCTAGTATTTAATATGATTGATTATGAGTAGTTAAAATGACTCGAAGGCTAAAGAAAAATATCAAAGAGATTTCTAGTATTTAATATGATTGATTAGAGTACGAAAGGATTGAATGGATTTAAGAAATCATGGGATTACGTGTTGGAAGTGGCCACCTAGAGGCTAGATTAACATTTATATTCTTAAAAATAAATATTATAACTATTTTAATAGCTATATAAAATATACGTAAATGATTCCACATTCTTTGAAAACAATAACAAGGATTGAATTCTCAAAAATTTCTATCCTAATCTTTCAACATGATTTCAACTCAAATCTAACCCAAACCCAACATTTTATATTCAGAGGGTGTGAATTGAAAAATATCTTTAATCAGTGTCGTATATTAAAAAATTAAAACACGTCGATATTAGGTTTTATTTGCAACGTTCTTAGATTTTGGTGGTCTTTATTGCAAATTGTGATCTAAGGGTGTATTTGGCAATTGATAGAAAATATTAAGTTAAAACTTTTCAATTTAAAATTTTTCATTCTCTATAATATTATATTTTTTAATTATTTTTTCATATTTTTCTTTACAATTACCGTATTTTTTAATTATTTCTATATAACTAAATTATTTATTTTAACTTTTTTTTTTTTTTGCTCATCGTTATCCTGTCACGTCACATTTGACAACTTTTACTTGAAAAAGACACGGAAAAATCCCTCCAGGCGGCGCTTTATCCTCTCGCCAACGCTCCGAACTGATCAACCATCGTTCATGCCGACCGTTCTCCCTCTATTTCATCCCTTCCCCCTCTTCTCCATCCCTCTTCCCGCCATGGTAAAACACCTTCCCTGCAAAAGGAAAACTAAATTTCCCAACGTTATCCTTCCTCCATCACCTCTAGACCATCACTTACTCCTACACTATCGCCATGGGTCCAGACCCTCCGGGTCCACACCCTGTCCAACCGCTTTCAAGAAGCTCTCCATGTTTATGTAGAGATGATTTCAGCTGGAGTGCTGCCTGATGAGTTCGCCTTCCCGGCCGCCATCAAATCCGCCACAGGCCTCCGCGACCTGAATTCCGGCCAGCAGATTCATGCTGCTGCTATCAAACATGGCTACGCCTCATCGTCTGCAGTCGTTGCTAACACCCTCATCACGTTGTATGGGAAATGCGATGCCGTCACCAATGCGTATCAGGTGTTTGAGAGAATTTTACCTAGAAAGCAAGTTTCATGGAATTCAATGATTTCTGCGCTCTGCCATTGCGAGGAGTGGGCCCTCGCGTTGGAGGAATTCCAAGCGATGCAGGAAGAAGAGGTGGAACTCAGTTCGTTTACACTTGTCAGTATTGTTCTTGCTGCATCACATTTGGAGGGAGAGTATGGGTTGACGCTCGGTAAACAGATTCATGGGTATGGACTGAGAGCAGGTTATTTCTGCTCTGAAGGTAAGTCATTCACCCGTACTACACTTATCGCCATGTATTCAAAACTGGGAAGGGTGGATGAATCATATGCTGTATTTCAGAGGTTAGATGGAAAGGATGTGGTAGCTTGGAACACAATGATCAGCTCATTTGCTCAGAATGATTGTTTCATGGAAGCACTGCATGTCCTGTGCGAAATCATACACTCTCAGGTCAGGCCTAATCAAGTTACAATTGCAAGTGTTCTGCCAGCTTGCTCACATTTGCAGTTGTTAATTATTGGAAAGAAATCCATGCCTTTGTCTTGAGGAATGAAAACCTCTCCGATGATTCATTTGTAAGCAGTGCGCTAGTTGACATGTTGTAACTGTGGACATGTGACCAGTAGATGTTATGTCTTTGATAGTATTTCAGAATGTAGGGCTGGACTATGGAATGCTATGATCACTGGATATGCACAAAATGAGTTTGATGAAGAGGCACTTAGGCTCTTCATTGACATGGAAGCACTTGCAGATCTCTCCCCAGATTCAACTACAATGACAAGTGTGTTGCCTGCTTGTGCTCGTTGTGAAGCACTTCCCTGCAAAGAATGTTTCCACGGGTATGTGTTGAAGCGGGGATTTGGTGGTGATCGTTATGTCCAGAATGCCCTTTTGGACATGTATGCTAGGATTGGGAAGTTGGAAGTTTCACAAAAGATTTTTGAGGAAATGGATGACAAGGATTTGGTTTCATGGAACACCATGATCACAGGCTATGTTGTAAATGGTCAACATGAAGAAGCACTTAGATTAATGAGTGAAATGCTAAGCAAGAAGAAGTTTTCATTTAAGCCAAATTCGATAATGCTAATGACAGTTCTTCCTGGTTGTACAATTCTAGCTGCACTTGGGAAGGGGAAAGAGATTCATGCATATGCTGTTAGGAATGAACTGGCTTTGGATATTAGAGTTGGCTGTGCCTTGGTGGACATGTATGGCAAAAGTGGCTGTCTAACGTTATCAAAAAGGGTATTCGATCAGATGCCTAAAAGATGTGTTATTACATGGAATGCCCTCATCATGGCCTATGGGATGCATGGACATGGGGAAGAAGCACTGAAGCTATTCAAGTACATGACGTCCGAGGGAGAAGTGAAGCCAAATGGGGTCACATACATTTTTTTATTTGCCACCTTTAGTCACTCAGGAATGGTCAGAGAAGGTCTTGAGATGTTTTACAGAATGAAAGAAGATTATGGCATTGAACCTGCACCAGAACACTATGCATGCATTGTTGATTTGCTTGGTCGAGCAGGAGAATTGGAGCAAGCACACAAGCTTATCATGACCATGCCCAATGGAGAATGCCAACTAGGGGCCTGGTGTAGCTTGCTGGGGGCATGCTGGTTACACAGGAACGTAGAACTTGGGGTTGTTGGAGCCAAAAACCTGCTACATTTAGAGCCCTATGTAGACAGTCACTATGTGCTACTCTCAAACATTTATGCATCTGCTGGCAATGGAATGAGGCAATGGAGGTGCAGAAGGACATGAGGGTCAGGGGAGTCAGGAAAAAGCCTGGATGCAGTTGGATTGAGTGTGGCAATAAGGTGCACAGGTTCATGGCCAGTGACACTTCGCATCCACAAAGTGTTGAGGTACAGGAGCTTCCGGAGACGCTATCTGAGAAGATGAATAAGGGTATGTGCCTGACACTTCGTGTGTTCTTCATAATTTGAAGGCTGAGGAGAAAGAATCGATGCTATGTGGGCATAGTGAGAGGTTAGCCATTGCATTTGGAATCCTTAACACTTGTCCAGGAGCGACCATTCGGATCAACAAGAACCTTAGAGTATGCAATGATTGCCATGAGGCTACCAAGTACATTTCAATGATTGAAGGCTGGGAGATTATTGTTAGGGATTTACGAAGGTTCCACTATTTCAAGGATGGATCTTGTTCATGTGGGGATTACTGGTGAATGACAGATAATCAATTGTATAAGATGCAGAGCAGATTGAAAATGATATGGCTGTGGCTTCTTAACATGTGCTTGTCGTCCTCGATTTCTGTAGAGGCTGGCTAATGGTGATTTACAGTGCCTCAATCATACATGCTAGTAGCGAGCAACCATCAAATGGGCTGTAATTCAGCAGGGAAATACCCTGGAAATATGCTTGTCTGTGGTCTAATCCATGGATCAGAAGAGTATAATTCTTTGTCACTGTCCATCAGCCCATATGCATGTTAATGGCCAAACACCAGATGGAGCTCTATGTATAGTCATTTGATTCATTGTAACAGATATTGCCCTCATCTATAAAATTTCTTTCATCATGTTAAGAAGATGCATACGATCAACAGCTCTTTCGAATTCATACCGTGTCCAAATGGAGACTTTCCAGGCCTCTTTTCCGAACTTGAATTGTTAAAAGGCTTTGGAATTTTTAATGTAAAAATTGAAATAGGTGAATGCCTTTACATTTGTCTGGATAGTATGAGGACAAGCGTTTCACAAATGAAGTGGAAAAACCAAAATTTTAATTGGGGATGTGGATTGAATGCTTACTGTTACGCGAAGCTATTTGAGATGTGGTGTTGCAGAGAAATGGGATGGAGTGAAAAACCCTAAAACATTTTGCAACCATTCAAATGTGCCAAATTTAATTAATATTGTACCTTCCTAAGGCACAAATATCACCCAAATTTTGAGATTCACATGAAATTCCTCTAACTCGGTTTTTTAAGCCCCGACCAATGTTAGCTTTAATCGGTGGCTCAATGTTGATCTGGTTTAATATAATTTCTTAATTTTGTAATGATATGTAATTAATGTTTTTGAAATATGCATATAGTTTTGTCATGTTACAAATAACCATATAGTTTCTATAATTAATGTCTTACAATCGGAATATCTACTAAATAAATACGCCGATATATTTAATCAAAAAAAAAAAAAATTTAAAATTTTGTATACACATGCAAACATCACGTATATCTTCCTCTGTGTAAAATCGTTGGTGTGACTCAAGGTTGATTTGGTTTAACGTAATTTCTTAATTTTGTAATAATATGTAATTAATGTTTTGGAAATATTCATATAGTTTCATAATGTTACAAATATACCATATAGTTCTATAATAATGTCTTCCAAGCGGAACATCTATTAAATAAAGATGTAGATATACTTAACCAAAAATTTTATTTTTAAAAAATTTTGTACACATATGCAAATATCACCTAGATCTTCCTGTGTAAAATCTCGAATTTTTTACAATTTGTCAGATATTTCGATAAAATATCAAATAAATTAAATCACTAAATTTCACTAGAATGAAGATATAGGCGGGACCTACATATGTATAAAAATTTTTAGAAAATAATTTCGACCACCTGTATTATGCGGGTCTTATAAATAACTGCACATTTACAAATAACCTTAATTCGTTCGTATAATAATTTTTTTAGGAGCTGTTAACTGATGCACCCGGGAGCACTAAGTTTTGGCGCACATAGGTACAAAACTCATTTTTTATATATTTTTTTGAAAATATTTTTATACAATTATTAATCTAAGTGTGTTTAACATAATATTAATTTTTACAATTTTTTGAGATTTATAGATATTTTTAAAAAATTTTAAAAGTCAGTGATATTTTCGTAATTTAAAATGAGTTACCTTTTTTATGTATATATTTACCGAGTTGAGACTTACCCATCCCGGAGGTGGAAGTCGCTGCCAGACTTGCGCCAGCGCACCCAGCACCGGATGGCATTTTTGTAAGGTGCAACCACGTTCTTTATGGGTAGAAATTCAATTCATTGCTCGGATGAAAAAGAAAAAAAAGATAAATTCGATTTATTAGAGAAATTTATCTGTAAAATAACGTGAAAATATAAATATATGATTGTAAAAACATAACTAGCATGTAAAACATAACTTTAAAAATATAACTTCGGAAATTAACATTCATGCAAATAGAAAAATAAAATAATCTTACCTATGCGAACAGGTTAGAAAGTCTTTCATCTTTAGGAATACTTTTATGAATCATACTTAGATATGCCAAAAAGTATCTTAGCCAGCGTTACTAAAGCTCCTTGTAACATTAAATTTTTTTTTTTTTTTTTTTTTTTTTTTTGATGAACCTTGTAACATTAAATTAAGAGCACAACTTGGGTAGGGTATTTATGAATTAACAGATACTCTAAAATAGGCAGACAACTTGGGTAGGGTATTTGTGGATTAACAGACACTTTAAAATAAGCAAGGTGTAACTTAGGTAGGGTATTTGTGAATTAACAGATACTCTAAAATAAATAGGGTAAGTTCTTATTTTTATACCTATAAAGTAAGATAAATTCTAAGTAAAAAAAAGTAGCTTGTTCAATTTGGATAACATAGGTTCCAAGATGTGGGTATTTAAAACTAATATGAATTACTAATATATATTTTATGAAATATCTTTTATAGGAAAAGACATATTCTAAAATATATAAAAGCATTGTTTATCTATTATTTTGTAAAATTGATAAATGTATTTTAAAATTTATATTATTATTATCTTGATTATAATTTTTTAAGTTAGAATTTCAATAAAATTATAGTTTTCAAATATAATATAAAGACTATTTTAAAAAATAGATTTAAAAATTGGAATGACACAACCTTAAAAAGTAGGATATGGTAAGGTTAGAGTCGACTTGATTTAAAATAGGTAGGGTTGCAACTCGGGCTCATGAAACTACGATTCATATCAACCCCAACTCTAACTTTATTTATAAAATATTAACATTAACCATAATCTTAACTCTAATCTTATTTGTAAAATATAACTCTAACCCTAATTCTGAAAATCAGGTTATGGTCGAGTTCCGGGTTGAATTTAAGTTGATGAATTGACATTTTATTTAAAAATGATAAGTTTAGAATTTTAGACGAATATATAATAATAAAAATTATATAAGTAAACATAATATTATATTGTCAAACTATAGATTTTTTTTTAAAAAAAAATATAGCAATATAAAGGGTGTATTTGAAAAGTAGTAAAACTTTTTTACTGAAAAATTTTTTGTGCAAAAGTTTTTACAATAGAAGAATAATATAATATGATAAAGGTAATGATAAAGAGTAAAAAGAATAAAGTTAAAATAGATAGATTAGTTTGTATGAATAATTACGCAAAAATGATTGAAAAGTAGGATAATTATCTTGAAAGATATGAAAAATAATTAAAAATAAGATAATTATGAAGAGTGATAAGTTTTAGATTAAAAAATTTTAATGTGAAGTTTTTATTTTACCAAACATGTTCAAAGAATATTTTTAGAAGAAAATTTAACATAAAAAATAAGATAAAGGAAGAAAATTAATAGATGTAAAGGTAAATAGATAAAAACAAAAGATAAATAAAAATAAAAATAATATACTTTATTTATAATATAATTACAATACGCCAAACATACATTCAAATATATATAAATAACAAAAAATCAATATATAGAAATATTGTTTAGATATTATGTACATAATAATTTTATAATAAATATAAAATGAAAAATTTGACTCGAGTTATTCGGATTCAGATTCAGTGTAAGTCTAATCCTACCATATTTGTAAATCGGGTTTCTTGGATTCTAGTTCTTTAAACTCAGGTTGTAAAAATAACTTTTGACAATGCTGAAATTTGAGTTTTTTAAAATACGATGCGAGTAAGGTTGACCTCTAACTAAAACTACCGGACCCAATTTGCAAACTTAAATTGAATACATTCTTAAAATTCCAAAAATCCACCTTCTATACCTTGCAACTTTTTTGCTGTATATAACGCACGGAAAATGCCATACCCCGCACAATTTTGTTTAACCATCCTCAGTCAAAATAGAAGATGCATTACAAATGAAAATGATTTACGAATTTTTTAATTAGCACGGAAGAAATACTTTCAAAATCGTTGAAGACCAAAAAAAAGACTTTTAAAATTGTTGAAATAGATGAAATTATTTTACTTTTTTGTTGGCATAAACTTAATGACCTATATAATTTTAATATATTCAAAATTTTATATGCAATATTATAGGTCTTGTTGCAATATTCTTTTTAAGTAAATAAGAAATATGTAAAAATTATTTTATTGCATAATTTTATGTAAAAGATATAAATTTAAAAATTTATAATATATAGCAAAGGCCTAATTTACCTACCTACGAACACAACTGTGTACAATAAAAATTTAATATAATTAAACGGAATATAGTTATATAATTTTATATAAAGAATATAAATTACAAAAAATAAATTTATAAATTTTCTGCATAAAATTTAAATTTTATTTCGGAGTTGGAAATCCAATAATACTTGTTATTTAATTAATGGTTTAGATCACATAAAATCAAGTCGCATATACATGAATTATGATTTTATTTAATTATGACGCATAAAATTCAATTTATCAGTTGCACTAAAAAAAGATAAAATTATTTTATCACAGACATTATCGATTTTATGGGAGAAATTTATCAATAAAATAAAAATTTTCAAAAAAATACATAATACTATTAAAAATATATATGGCTATATAACTTAAAAACATAATTAGAACTTACAAAATTTGCACAGAAAATTAGTATCGAGTGACACACTGACACGATAGTATAACTCAATGTTTTATATCATATATCGTCTCTTGAATTAATGTCTAAATTTGAGTATAATAAAAATATATAAGATAATTATATCATACGTTATATTTTTAATTAATTTGTAAATTTAATGTAATAAGATTATACAAGAATATTTAGAACCTATGAAATCAAGGAACTTGATTGTATGCACTCAAATGCACTTAACTTCGTGCACTAAGGTGCAATATCCATTTTTTAAAAAAATTTTGATTTTTTTTACATAACTATTAATCTAAGTATAGTTAACATATGTACAAATTTTACCATTTTTGGATTTTTAAATATTTATTTTAGATTTTAAAAAATCAGTGGTATTTTTAGTAATTTTAAATTACTAAAAATGCCACTATTTTTAAAAATTGGAAAAAATCTAAAAAATCAAAAAAGTAAAAATTGATACATATGTTAAATACATTTAGATTAACACTCTTATAAAAAAAAGTTTCAAAGTTCTTTTTTACTATTTTTGGATGTTTTCAATTACTTATTTTAGATTTTTAAAAATTAGTGTCATTTTTAGTAATTTAAAATTACTAAAATGCTACTGATTTTTAAAAATCCAAAAAAGCTAAAAATATTAAAAAATGATAAAAATTGATACGTATGTTAAATACACTTAAATTAACACTCTTATAAAAAAAATTTGAAAAAAATTTAAAACAAATAGATTAAATGTACCCGGGTGCACATAGCCTAAGTGCACTTGGGTGCAACAAGTTACATCCCATAAAATCAAGGAACGTGATACAGTGCACACGGGTGCAAAAACTCATTTGTTAAATTTTTTTTAAAAAAATTTTAATCTCGAAAAATGATAAAATTAATATATATATATATATATATATATATATATATGATTCTGTTCCGGTGCAGCGTCACTGCACCGGAACAGCGGTGCAGTGGGCCCAAAATGGGCCCCACATGATCATGAAATCATGATCTACTCCACCCATTGTATTAGAATAATGTATTCTATAATCAAACTAATTTTCATCCCAATCAGATACTTTAAAGTTGTTATTTACATCAAACTATTTTATTACGTTGGATTTGTACCATTTTCAGATGGGGCACATATACATATCTGATTGGGATGAAAATTGGTGTGGTAATAAAATACATTATTATAAATACAATGGGTGGAGTAGATCATGATTTCATGATCATGTGGGGCCCATTTTGGGCCCATTGTACCGCTGTTCCGGTGCAGCATCACTGCACCGGAACAGCTCCCATATATATATATTAAATACACGTAGATTAACAATTGTATAAAAAAAATTTCAAAAAAATTTTAAAAAAATGGGTGAAATGCACTTGGGTACATTCGGTCAACCCAGTAAAATCTAATGATAGATATTAGTCCACTTAGAAGCCTACCGGGCTACCTGGCTTTAGGACGGTTTCACGTCCGGGCACATTTGGACATGGTCCAGATTCAGTGGCTAGTGTGAATGGTGAAAGCCTCGTCTTCTTTGATAACAATGCAATAAAAAGAGCATAACTTTATAAAATATAATTTTAACAGACTCAAAATCATAGATGTGATATAAGTCTTAGAGAAATGATTGTATTCATCTTTTTCAAGCAAATAGGAAATACATAAATTTTATATTATTTTTAAATGTATATAAAATATATTTTAAAACTTATAATACGCTCATTTTTTTTTAGGATGTAAAAGGCCAATTTTTACTTACTCAAGAACGCAATTTTACAAATTAAATCTTAATACAATAGCGATCTCCTTGGATTAGTCATTTCAACTAAATTGAATATATAAAATTATTTAGTGCATAGTTTCATCTATATATAATTTTAATAAAAGTAAAAAAGCTTTATAATAAAAATTTTTGAAATCGTAAAAATCCCTTGTGCGTAGTTGCGCACTAGGCTACTGGTTCTTTACGTTTTGACTGTTGCATTCCCCCGCCGGCAGAAACATCATGAGAATCAGGAGAAGCTATTTCATTATAAATTTTCTGATTATTCCACTGCTTTACTTTTCTGTTTTCTGGTTTTTATTTTTGTTATCCCAGATATACCCTCCAACTATCACCTACATTCCAAATATAATCACTGTATTATAGGAACTGGCCTGTGGGATCTCACGGTGAGGACTCCTCCAAAAATGTGATATTTTTTTTGTTGTTTTTGAAAGATCAAATCGTATATTAGTTGTAATTTTTTAAAATATAAGTAGCACAAATGTTATATACTTTTAGAAATAAATAACACAAATGTTATACATAGATATGCAGATTTAACACAAATGTTCTATACTGTAGTCAGTCAGAAACAAGTTAACTGTCGTCCTCGTCTTCTTCTTCTCCCCCCTTGCTTTCTTTATTTTTCTTCCAAAAATTTCTCTTATGCCCCATAATTCTCATTATACTCACAACATTTCAAAATTTCATAACAATAATTAAATATTCCATTGAAAAAACAATTCCCCCCCCATAATTTTTTAATTGAAATGATTCAACCCTAATATGACTTAATTAATATTGATAAACTATTAATGTGTGACATCTAAGTGATTTAAATATCATTTTTGGGGTGTGTTTAGGAAGAGATAAATTTTTAATGACAAGGTTTTTATGTAAAAAAAATTTAAAATCAAAGGAAATGATGTGATATGACAGGGGTAATGATGAAAAATAAAAAAGAATAAAGTTAAAATAAATAAGTTAGATATATAAGTAATTAAGTAAAAATGATTGAAAAGTAAGAAAATTAGTTGGGGAGAGGAAAAAGTTTTAAATCGAAAAGTTTTATGTTGAAAAGTTTTTATGAAAACAAAAATCCCCTAAGTCTAAATTGTTTAATTAGGAAGAACATAAAAGGGAAAATTGTATTTTCAATAAGGTAGTTAACTGTTGTTTTGATTATAAAAGTATAGTATGAATTTTGGATAAAATGTTATTTATGTAAAAAGTATTTTTGAAACACTCTGAGTGTATTATAAATTAGAAGCAAATGTCATGGGCGCCTTTTTTTCTTTCTTTTATTTTTTCCACCTTGTTATTTCACCTCACACCCCATGCCTTTCAAGCCTTCACACTGCTACCGTTTCTTTTGCCCCATGTTCTATCTATTCTTCTCCCTTTTGCCGCTTGCTGCCTTTCAAGCCTGTTTTTGCCGCTTTTCCTCACATCCCATAATCATTCACCATATTTTTTAATTATTCTAAACTAGCCAAATCATCTTTTCAGACTAGTCCGGTGATTTAAGGACGGTTCAAAAATATATTTTTTTTGTTTTTTTGAAATATTTTTATAAACATGTTAATCTAATTATATCTAATCTATAAATACCCCTATTTTTAAAAATCCAAAATAAATATATATTTATATCCGAAAGTGGTAAAAATTAATTTATATATTAAATACAACTAGATTAATACATTTATAAAGAAAATTTCAAAAAAAAATTAAAAAAAATATTTTTGGACCGGTACGAAATTACTAGATATACTGCTCTCCAAACTAAAGACAGATTTCTTACGGAGCTTTCACAAAAAGACTACGAAACGTCGCGTAACTGCAAATTTGTAGTTTGATTATTCGCAAATAAACCTGATATTTACATCATTCACGTATGAAATGGGCTGTTGACACTTGCGCATCCAAATGGTTGACACCTAAATCCTTCCCCTACTTGGGTTTCCTATTTTTCTCCTTCAGCCTATGACTATACAATATCTTCTCCACTCCCTTGTTGTGGCGTTGCTATCGCCATCCTTGTTGCCAGCTACGAATATCGTTGATAAGAACCTTATTTTCTCTCTGTCATTCTCTCTCTTTTCATCTCTGTCTCCAATCATCATCCTCTCCATTTCTCTCATTGTTTCCACCACTCTCTCTCTTCATCTCAGTCATTCCCTTCTGTCTTTGATAAGATTCTTCTTTCCTCTCTCTCTCTCTCTCACCCTTCCATCTCAATCATTCTCTATTATGGTTTTTCCTTTTGTCCTCCCTCTCAATTCCGTCAAGTCATCATTTTTCTTTATGTTTACATGTCGATTATATAGCCTCCCAATGAAGACCTGACCATGCTATGTGTCCCATCGGTGTAGACTAATTCATCATAATAATTATAAACGATACATATTGAACTTTAAATTAGCTTGGTTTTGACTTGTTTGTAACATACATACACAATCAATTAATAACTCGCTAACCCGTTTATTAAATAGGTTAAAGTTAAAGTTTTTTAAATAGGTTTATAAACGAATTAGAGTTAGAGAATTTTTAAATGGATTAAGATTAATATTAGACTTTAACCTGTTCAACCTAACCTGTTAAAATCCCTAGTTACATTGGATATATGAGTGGGTCATATTTGCTAAAAAATATAAATTCATATATAAATGATGAAAAATGCATAAATTCATTGCAATGCTCATAAGAATGTAACAATATGTAATAGAATCATTCATTCATATATAAATAATAATTTAGACAGTTTAGATATCAAAAATAGAGCTCTGAAAGGACATGTAAATCCAAGACGAAATATGTAGCAAAGGCAAAGATAGTCACTATATTTACTCTCTCATTGTTATGTTTCTTCAACGAGGTTATGACTTGGAGCAAACCTGGTTAAAGCCTAGTGTTTGCTTTATGGGTTTCCTGTCTTTGGCACCGGATTTCCCACTAAAAAAAAGCATATGACTCAAAGCGAAAGGAAAACATTAAAGAGATTCCTAATTTTTAAAATGATTAATTAGAGTATGGAATTATGACAACGGATATAGAGTTCATGGGTTTGAGTGTTGGAAGAGGCGACCTAAGGCTAGATTAACATATTTTTCTCCAAAATAGATATAATAACCATTTGAATAGCTATTTAAAACATATGTAAATGATTCCGCATTTCATTGAAAGCAATAAGAAGCTGTTAATTCTCAATTCCAAATCTATATCCTAATCTCAATCATAATTATCAATATGGTTTCAACTCCAATCAAAACTGATACTTTATCTTTAGTGGTTGCAAATTAGAAAAATATGTTTAATCAACATCATATATTAAAAATTAAAATGTCGATATTAGGGTTTATTTTGCAATAATTTTATATTTAGGGGGTCTGTGCTGCAAATTGTGTTCTAAATCACCAAAAAATCCCCCTGTGCAGCGCTTTATCCTCCTGCCAACGGTCGGAACTGACCAAACCATCATTCATGCCGACCGGTCTCGCTCTCTCATCCCCACTTCCTCTTGCCCATCCCTCTTCCCGGCAAGATCAAACACCTTCCCTCCAAAAGCAAAACTACCTTTCCAAACGTCATCCCTCCTCCGTCAACTCCAGACCATCATCTCCACCTACCCAATCGCCATGGTTCCAGACCCTCCGTGCCCACACCCTGACTAACCGCTTCCAAGAAGCACTCCATGTTTATGTAGAGTTGATTTCAGTTGGAGTGCTGCCTGATGAGTTCGCCTTCCCCGCCGCCATCAAATCCGCCACAGGCCTCCACGACCTGAATTCCGGCCAGCAGATTCATGCAGCTGCTATCAAACATGGCTACGCTTCGTCTGTAGTCGTTGCCAACACCCTCATCACGATGTATGGGAAATGCGGCGCCGTTGGCAATGCCTATAAGGTGTTTGAAAGAATTTTCCCTAGAAAGCAAGTTTCTTGGAATTCAATGATTTCTGCGCTCTGCCATTGCGAGGAGTGGACCCTCGCGTTGGAGGAATTCCAAGCGATGCAGGAACAGCAGGTGGAGCTCAGTTCGTTTACGCTAGTCAGTATTGTTCTTGCTGCATCATATTTGGAGGGAGAGTATGGGTTGCAGCTCGGCAAACAGATTCATGGGTATGGACTGAGAGCAGGTTATATCTGCTCTGAAGGTAAGTCATTCACCTGTAATGCGCTGATGGCCATGTATTCAAAACTGGGAAGGGTGGATGATTCGTATGCTGTGTTTCAGACGTTAGATGGAAAGGATGTGGTGGCTTGGAACACAATGATTAGCTCATTTGCTCAGAATGATCGTTTCATGGAAGCACTTCATGTCCTGCGCCAAATGACACACTCTGAGGTAAAGCCTGATCAAGTTACTATTTCAAGTGTCCTGCCAGCTTGCTCACATTTGCAGTTGTTAAATATTGGAAGGCAAATCCATGCCTTTGTCTTGAGGAATGATAACCTCTCTGAAAATTCATTTATAGGCAGTGCACTAGTTGACATGTATTGTAACTGTGGGTGTGTGACCAGTGGCCGTCACGTCTTTGATAGTATTTCAGAATGGAGGGCTGGACTTTGGAATGCTATGATCACTGGATATGCACAAAGTGAGTTTGATGAAGAGGCACTTAGGCTCTTTATTGACATGGAAGCACTTGCAGGTCTCCCGCCAAATGCAACTACAATGGCAAGTGTGTTGCCTGCTTGTGCTCGTTGTGAAGCATTTCCCCATAAAGAATGTTTCCACGGGTATGTGTTGAAGCGGGGATTTGGTGGTGATCGTTATGTGCAGAATGCCCTTTTGGACATGTATGCTAGGATTGGGAAGTTGGAAGTTTCACAAAAGATTTTTGAGGAAATGGATGACAAGGATTTGGTTTCATGGAACACCATGATCACAGGCTATGTTGTAAATGGTCAACATGAAGAAGCACTTAGATTAATGAGTGAAATGCTAAGCAAGAAGAAGTTTTCATTTAAGCCAAATTCGATAATGCTAATGACAGTTCTTCCTGGTTGTGCAATTCTAGCTGCACTTGGGAAGGGGAAAGAGATTCATGCATATGCTGTTAGGAATGAACTGGCTTTGGATATTAGAGTTGGCAGTGCCTTGGTGGACATGTATGGCAAAAGTGGCTGTCTAACACTGTCAAGAAGGGTATTTGATCAGATGCCCAAAAGATGTGTGATTACATGGAATGCCCTCCTCATGGCCTATGGAATGCATGGACATGGAGAAGAAGCACTGAAGCTATTCAAGTACATGACGTCTGAGGGAGAAGTGAAACCAAATGGGGTCACATACATTGTCTTATTTGCTGCCTTTAGTCACTCAGGAATGGTCAGAGAAGGTCTTGAGATGTTTTACAGAATGAAAGAAGATTATGGCGTTGAACCTGCATCAGAACACTATGCATGCATGGTTGATTTGCTGGGTCGAGCAGGAGAACTGGACAAAGCGCACAAGCTTATCATGACCATGCCCAAAGGAGAATGCCAACTAGGGGCCTGGTGTAGCTTGCTGGGGGCATGCCGGGTACATGGGAATGTAGAACTCGGGGTGGTTGCAGCCAAAAACCTGCTACATTTAGAGCCCTATGTAGACAGTCACTATGTGCTACTCTCAAACATATATGCATCAGCTGGGCAATGGGATGAGGCAATGGAGGTGCGGAAGGACATGAGGGAAAGGGGAGTCAGGAAAAAGCCTGGATGCAGTTGGATTGAGTATGGCAATAAGGTGCACAGGTTCATGGCCGGTGATGCTTCACATTCACAAAGTGTTGAGATCCAGGAGCTCCTTGAGAAGCTTTCTGAGAAGATGAAGAAGGAAGGGTATGTGCCCGATACTTCATGTGTTCTTCATAATTTGAATGCTGAGGAGAAAGAATTGATGCTATGTGGGCATAGTGAGAGGTTAGCCATTGCATTTGGAATCCTTAACACTCGTCCCGGAGCGACAATTCGGATCACCAAGAACCTTAGAGTATGCAATGATTGCCATGAGGCTACCAAGTACATTTCAAAGATCGAAGGCCGGGAGATTATTGTTAGGGATGTACGGAGGTTCCACTATTTCAAGGATGGATCTTGTTCATGTGGGGATTACTGGTGAATGACAGATAATCACTTGGATAAGATTCAGAGCAGATTAAAAATGCTTCTTCTGTGGCTTTTTCACATGTGCTCGCCTTCCTTCCTTTCTGTAGAGGCTGGCCAATGGTGATCTACAGCGCCCCAATCAGACACATCAGTAGCAAGCAACCATCAAATGGGCAGTAATTCTGCAGGGAAATACCTTGGAATGCTTGTTTGTGGTCTAATCGATGGATTAGAAGAGTGTAATTCTTTGTCATCGTCCAGCAGCCCATTTCCGGACGATGCATGTTAATGGTCAAACACCGGATGGAGCTCCATGCATAGTCATTTCATTCCATTGAAACAGATATTGCCCTCATCTATGAAATTCTTGCATCTGATGTCTGAAATTTTTTGCATCATGGTAAGAGGACGCATACGATGAACTGCTCTTTCCAATTCATACCGTATCCAAACGGAGACTAAAAAAACCTCTTTTTCGAATTTTAATTGTTAAGGCTTTGGAATTTTTAATGTAAAAATTGAAATAGATGAATGCATTTACATTTGTCTAGATGGTATGATGACAAGCGTTTCACAAATGGAGTGGAAAAACCAAAATTTTAGATTGGGGATGTGGATTGAATGCTTATTGATACGTGAATGTCTTTGAGATGCGGTGTTGCAAAGAAATGGGATGAAGTGAAAAACCTCAAAACATTTTGCAGCTATTCGGGTGTGCCAAATTTAATTAATATTGCATCTTCCTAAAGCACAAATATCACCCTAATTTTCAGGCTCGTATGAAATTCCACTAATACAGTTTTTTATTCCCCAAGCAATTTTAACTTTAATGGGTAATATGACTCAATACAGAGCTATGATACTATATAATATATTGTATACTAGTTTGCCGTAGATATTCAATTCTTTAAATTTATTTTGATTTTTTCTTCCTAAACATATTTTCTTAAGTGTATTTAATTCATATACTAAGTTTTACTATTTTATAATACTTTTTACATATTTATTTCTGATTTTTAAAACTAAAAAATAAATATGTAAAAGTATTATAAAATGGCAAAATTTAGTACATGAATTAAATACACTTAAGAAAATATGTTTATGAAGAAAAAATTATTAAAAAAATAAAAATAAAATTAAAAAATTGAATATTGTACGGTAAGCTAATATACAATATATATTACATAATATCACGACTCCTCAATACATAGGATTCGGCGCAAATTTCTTTTTTTTTTTTTCTTTTTGCGAAAAAACAGCTGGATCGGGTGCATGCGCTCACTGCGATGGACCCATGAATAATAAGTTAATATGCAAAAAATCATAATATTTTAAATAATTTAATTATTGAAAATACAACCTTTTTATTGTTCTATCTTGAAATAAAACTTTATCAAATCTATTTTTCTTACAACGCAATCAATCATTCTAAGTAAAACTTAAATTTATTATAAACTCTAATATTTTTTGAGTCATGATGTTCTCCACACATTTTTTTATCTTTTGACTTTTTTTATAGACATATTTTTCTAAGTGTATTTAATCAATATATTTTTACATATTTATTTTTAATTTTTAAAAACTAAGTTTTAAGGAGTGAAATTGACTAAAATACCCCTAAATTGATGATTTTTAAAAGTAAAAGATAAAAGAGCATGATGATATACATCATGATATATTTTAGGCTAAAATACAACATTCATTTATTTTATAATTAGTTATATTTTTTATTTTTTCATCATAAACATGTTTATCTATGTGTATTCAATCTATGTACAAAGTTTTGATATTTTACAATACTTTTACATATTTATTTTTAATTTTTTAAAAGTAATCAATTCCAAGGGCATTTAAGTCATTTTCCCTTAAAAACTTGATTTTTAATAAATCAAAAATAAATATATAAAGTATCATAAAATGAGAAAACTTTGTACATAGATTGAATACACTTAGATAAACATGTTTATGAAGAAAAACCAAAAAATACAACTAATTATAAAAATAAATAAATATTGTATTTTAGCCTAAAATACATTTTAATGTATATAATCCGGGTCCAAAGATAAATCTGTAAAATAATTATAAAATGGTAAAACTTGATATATGAATTAAATACATATGCTAAATCATATTTATGCAAAACTCAAAAAATTAATATAGGAGCCAACAAACGAGTAGTCAGGGTCAATTTTTATTTTAATTATTTGTTAAAGACTTGGTTTTAAGGCACGACAAACCTATTTTTACTTTTCATCACATCTACATTTTATATCAATTTATAAGAATAAATAAGATTATCTTTATTTTTATTATAATTAAGTGGTAAAAAAAACTTAGTTCTATTACATAATAACATTATACGAAAATGTGAACCTTAGATTTTTTTTTTTGTTTTGATTAGCATGTGAACCTCAAATTGAGGCTACCTTAATTATTAAATAACACCTAATCCACTTCTTTATCTAAAATTAGTTTATTTTATCACGATTATAAAAATCACTTTACCGACTGAATTAACATCCATATTACTTGTATTCAGTTTACAATGATTGCCCAGTTCAACTTAAGGCTCAATTTTGATGCAAATCTATAGTACCCATGGGTTGGGACGGTGGAGGTATTCAATTGTAATATCATATAACTTGGTTTATTTATAGATGAATCAAAAAAGAAAATTAATAGCATCCCTAATAACATTTATATATTAAATTCCATTTATAATAGTTACGTGCCCATAAGTTGGGACCGCAATCTCCTGCGCCCGGGAGCAGGCAGCGCTCCCTGCTCCCTCCCGGGCGCACAAACCTCTTTTTGTTTTATTTTTTTTTGAATTTTTTTAAATGTTAATATAGGTGTATTTAACATGTGTATAAATTTTTACCATTTTTGGGGTATTTTAGATATTTATTTTTTATTTTTGAAAATCAGTGGCATTTTCGTAATTTAAAATTACCTAAAATGCCACTGATTTTCAAAAATAAAAAATAAATATCTAAAATACTCCAAAAATGGTAAAAATTTATACACATGTTAACTACACCTAGATTAACAGTTATATGAAAAATTTTTGAAATAAAAAATAAAAAAAATAAGTATATGCGCCCGGGAGCAGGGAGCGCTGCCTGCTCCCGGGCGCAGGAGATTGCAGTCCCATAAGTTGATTGGCGCTAAATTTTATTAAATACAAGTATTGAAAAATTCCTACGTAGGTCACTCCTTAAACATTATTAGATGCAAGTTAATTTGAAGGGTAATTTCCAATAAGCATGGACTCGTATAAAATTTTTATACGTTTATCAGGCCTACGTAGATAAGGCCATATATACAAATTTTCTTTTTCAAATTTTAGCTAATTTATATGCTTTTCTATTTTTTATTTTTCAAAGTCAAAAAAATATCGATAAGTCAAAAAAATTTGAAACAATTGTGTATACTGATATAAATGAGGCCATAAACATATTAAAAAAATTCTCAAATAAAATATATAGATCCCATCCCATGCACTTGACCTCATTTCCCATTCGAAAAATTCTAACAAAAGAGTATTAAAAACGTATGTATTTATATTTTAAAATATTTAGTATAAAAGTTTTTGAAATAAAAAAAATAAAATAAAGATTATGATAAGAAATAAAAAGAATAAAGTTAGATAGATATGTCGTATGAGTAGTTGAATAGAAATAATTGAAAAATATAGTAGTTATATAGAAAAATGTAAAAAAAATGATTAAAAAATAAGATAAATACAAAGGGTAAAAAATTTTGGATTGAAAAGTTTTACATATATCCAAATACATGATTAAATTTTTTTTTATTCTTTACCAAACATATGGTTGTCATATTTGAAACTAATGGGCTTTTCAAAAGTAGACCACATAATTTTTTCTAATTGTAGATTAGATTATGCATTTGCAAAATAAATGACACCAAGATGTTTTGTAAAAGTACAACTGTGGTAAAAAGTTAAGGGTAAAAATGTAGGGTTGCAGTCGCATGCACTCGGGTGCATTGAGCCTTAATGCACCCGGGTGTACTACACCTATTTTTTTAATTTTCTTTTTGAAATTTTTTTCATGAAGTTGTTAATTTAGGTGTATTTAACATATATATATATATATATCAATTTTTACCATTTTTAGAGACTTTTAGATTTTTAAAAATCAGTGACATTTTTAGTAATTTAAAATTACTAAAATGCCACTTACTTTTAAAAATAAAAAAATATCTAAAAATCTTCAAATTTGATAAAAATTGATATATATATATATATGTTAAATATACTTAAATTAACCGTTTTGTAAAAAAAATTTCGAAAAAAAATAAAATAAAAATAGTGCAGCCCAAAAATGTAACCCCATGACATTCTAAACAAAGCCCGTAAGTTTCGCAAGTACTTGAAAACCTGATCGTTGATTTTTCTAGATTCTAAACACTCAATGAGATCTATTTTGACCATGAAAAAACAATATCCATTTTGCAATATAAAATTAGAATGTGTATATTCTACGAAGACCCAAAATATACATTGCAAATATCAAAAAAAGAAAAAGAAAAAGTACACATTGCAAGTTCACAATGTAAAAAAAGCAAAATAAACCCTCTTCCTCTTCAAAGACCACCCCCCTCTTAAAGGATTAGCCGCTTCGTGTACTTTAACCGTAGTCCGTAGCACCATCTTCCACCTCCATACAGACATTGTCCAGACCATTTTTAAAGAGGAAAAAAAAAAAAAAAACACTGCATGCCGATTCCCGCCCGTCTCGCCAAATCTCTCACCCTTCCTTCCACCTCCATCATTCTTCAAGACATCGCTTCGGCGCGCAAAGGTTCTCTCTCTCTCTCTCTCTCTCTCTCTCTCTCTCTCTCTCTCACACACACACACACACACACACACACATCTTGCTTTCTATAAAGATTACACCTTGCCAGTAATCTATACCTCATACACCACTTAACAAGCTTACCCATCTCGTACTCCAAGTCGGCAACCCAAGCTTGGGCTTGGCCGGACTTGCCTTCTCCTGCTGCCGCAAAACAAATGTGGATATTTGCATCTAACATCTGGTAAGCAGCTGAATGAATAGAGTGTAATGGCTGCTATTTTAAAATAATAGCTAGTAAATACAACTACTTTATGAATGATGCATTTGAACAGAGTTAATCATAATCACAGTCTATGAAATGGGATTCAGCGGTATGGCGTTTTGGTCTGTCAGGTGTTGCTAAGGTAGTATTGAAGAAAGGGAAAACAAGGCTATTTCGTGATGGAAGCCCGATGGTCTATAGTGGAGCAGTTGATAGGATAATTGGGAGGCCTCTCCCAAAGACAGGTGATGTTGTGCTTGTAGCAGATGGGACAGAAAAGCCTATTGGATGGGGCATGTACAATTCGGTTTCGATGTTCTGTGTTCGGCTCATGCAGCTGGAAGAAGAGGCTGCACGGTATTGTAATGCGATTCCCCACATATGCATTTGTTTTCATTGTGGTGATCCTGGCAGTTGTTGTTAATGCTGTTGGTTGATGGTGTTGCAGAGATCCCTCCAGTGCATTGAATATGGAGAAGCTTCTCGACAGAAGAATTGATGCAGCTGTCGAGTTACGGAAGAGCTTGGGGCTTCCATCAGAAGATACTAATGCCTACCGCCTCATCAATAGTGAAGGCGACAGGTGCACATCCCTCAATGGCACAATCTTTACATGAAGGGAAGGAACACAGGAATTGTCTCTGAAGCCTAAGTGTTAATTAGGAAGTCTGATACTTCATGAATTGCCAAAAAAGTTTGTATTTAGCACTTATTTCATCTCTTTGGTGCATTTTCTCGATGTCTATTGAAACATGGGGATTTTCTAAGTGTCTGCATACCTTCATACTAGAGCAGATGAATGTAATGTATGTACCTTTGGATATTTCAACCTTTTGTTGGCTTCCTTTATTGTTATTATCCACAAGCTAGTTGAGCACATTCACACCTGGACTGTCCTATTTCATATCTCATCCAAGAGCTAGTACCCTCTCTTCCATGTTTACTTCAATATGATGGATTTTGAAGGTCAAATATTTGCATACAAAAGGAATACACAATGAACTTGATCAGGTGCAAAAATCTAGCTGATGTAAAACTAAAAAAGAAGACCTCTCTTGCCCAAAAAACAAGGGAAGAAGTCGGAGACTTTCTTTTTTTTATTGAAATGTTTTCTCAGGTCTTGGAAATGGGGAATTATTAGTCTTTTATTGGATAATCAAACACTGGAGATCTTGCTTGTCTTTGTTAACTATTCTGTTCCTTTGTTGCAGGTTGTCAGGCTTAATTGTTGATATTTTTGGTAATTTTGCTGTGGTAGCATCATCTGCTGCTTGGGTTGAGAAATACAGATCAGAAATAGAGTTCCATGTTAGTAGAGTAGACAAAATAAATTGTATAAAATGGAGGCCATCGGTTGATATCTTGAAAGAAGAAGGACTGGACTTATCAGAAGAAAGCAACTCAAGTTCAGTTCCTTCTGAAAGTGTGAAGGTAGAAATTACATATTTCAAGACTTTGTTCAATTGAAGAGTGTAATCAAATTGCACCTTTACTTTTGTTGTTATTGCATGAGGATCTATATGGATTCCAGAGCAACTAAAGTGATCTATGTTGTATTTTTGCTTTTTCCATAGATTGGCAATTTCTTGGAAACTTATGCTATATACTTTTTGCAAGGTCAAGGAAAATGGACTTTGTTATGCAATCTCGTTGGATGGTCAAAAGACTGGATTTTATGCAGATCAACGTGAAAACCGCCATTTCATACAATCCATTTCAAAGGACCGGGAAGTTCTTGACATTTGTTGCTATAGTGGTGGATTTGCTCTAAATGCAGCAAAGGGTGGTGCTACTCATGTGATTGGTATCGTCTTTCATGTTATCAATTCTCATGAAATTGGATTGTCTATTCTGAGGCAATAGTTCTTCCTGTTGGTGATTTAGAAATTTCTTGGCCTTGTTGGTCATCTACCATTTCATGTTCACTTCTGTAATTTTCATATAATCAATTCACTGTTGCTAATGCCACGAAGATGATTTCTCTCTATCAATTAACTGAATGTAATTGAATACATCTCGTATTAAATGAATCTAATTGAGTACATCTCATATCTATTTGTCAGGTATTGATAGCTCATTGCCTGCCTTGGAGCTTGCAAAAGAAAATGTGCATCTCAATAAGCTGGATCCTACAAAAGTATCATTTCTTAAAGAAGATGCAACCCAGTTCATGAAAGCAGCTGCTGCAAGAGAGGAATGCTGGGATTTGATCATTTTGGACCCTCCAAAGCTAGCTCCTCGAAGAAAGGTACCTCAAATCTGATTTGAATTTTAAGCTCTTTCTATTCTCTATTTTTAACACCCAGTGAACTATTAAGGCCATCAAATTTTATATACTGGCTAGCTTTGCAACTTGTTGAGTCTGAGTTGTGGCACATGGTATTCATATGCTTAACTGATAGTTGGTCAAGATCAGGCCCAACCAATTGCTTAACATCAATATATATATATATAAGAAAATCTCCCATGCAATCGGTTGCATGGTGCAATCAGTTGGGTATCTATGTGGTACTAGCAGACCAGCATATAATAGATAGACTCCATTATACTAGCTTGGCTCTTGTGCTACTCGCTTAGATATGAAAATATCCAACCAACATACCTGAGGTGGCCTAAGCATCAAAACCTAATCCGATCCATTGAGAAGGAAACATATATGATATATGATATATATGAGCTGTTCCGGTGCAGCGGTACACTTGATCAAAAATGGGCCCCACACATATTAGAATGCAATGAAACTTTATACAATCATTTATCCATATATAAATTTTATAGCAAATGGTTTACATGTTGAAAGAACCACTTTAAAGTTGTTATTTACATCAAACTATTTTATTACGTTGAATTTGTACCATTTTCAGATGGGGCCCATATACATATCTGATTGGGATGAAAATTAGTATGGTAATAGAATATATTATTCTAAATACAATGGGTGGAGTAGATTATGATTTGATGATCATGTGGGCCCCATTTCAGCGTGCTGCACCTGAATATTTCTGCCTGATCTTGGACCAGCCTGAGTAGGAAGACTAGTGTAGTTTCTTATTGTGATCCATGTGTTTACACTCTCTTGCAATTGAAACAATAGAATGCATGTTCAAATTCAGCTATACTATAATTCATGTATATAACCATCTGAAGTGCAGTCACCATGTCTCCAATTTCATGTTTATGTACGCTTTTCACACTTTACATTTCTACATTTGCTTATAAGGTGTGTGTGTGTGTGTGTGTGGCTTATTGATATCAATTGTGAAAAGATGAGCAATTGTGTTGAAGTACAAGTTTATTTTTCGTGTGTTCTTTTATTGGTATTTTGTTGACTCTTCTCACTAGAAAATTTTTTTAGTTTTTCCTCAGAGTTCTGAATTGGGATTTAAGAAGCTTAAAGACATGCTTAAAAAATAAGAGCTTAAAAAAGTAGCTACTTTATCTAGTATATTTCAAAGAAAATGCTTAATTATTATGTCTGAAACTTAACAGATTTGGTGTTCGTTCCAGGTTTTACAAAGTGCGTCCAGCATGTATAAAAGTCTAAATTCTTTAGCTATGCAGATAACAAGAAGAGGGGGTCTCCTCATGACTTGCTCCTGTTCAGGAGCCATGACCCAAAGTGGCATGTTCCTACAAATGCTTCAGGCAAGTCTTGCAAACCAGATTCTTTAAATTAATTACTTTCAAGACTCGCTTATGGATGGTTATTGAACTTCTGATGCTTGAGCTGTCTTCCCACGCCTTCACATAATACCCCACTGACTCGGATTATAATTCTAAAAGCAAAATCATTATTAAAGAACAGAAGCAACATGTATGCGTCGCTAAGCACATTTCTCTTAAGAAAAATACATCTCATATCCCATAGAGGGTTTTATATAAAGGTAGGTAGGTATATAGGCTGTGAATTTTTCTTTTTTAATGAGTAGGTTCTGTTTGTGTTGGCGAAGTCCAGATTTCGATTAGGATATGCCACACCAGTAATGAAGTCCAAGATGTTATGGCAAGTCACGGGATCCTTACTTTTGATTTTTTTATATTTTTTATTATTACATAACATGGAGACCATGCCAGTCTCAGGGTTGAAACGCTTAATCACATGCATGCGTGCTAGGATGCGAACCACGATTTTTTTTTATATATATTTTTTTAGGATAACCACGATTTTTTAGTGTTATTTGATCCTGTAAATCTGTTTCTTCTTTGCACCATACTTCTTCGATATGCTGAGTTAATACAGTATATTTTAAGGAAAGACCTGCTGGTTATTCCCTTTTTTTTCATGGACCCTGCTGGTTATTCCTAATTTTGGCATCCTGTGGTCGACTTGATAACATGACTTGCAGGTTTTATTGTGATCACATGAATTTTTTTAAAATAAAAAATAAGAACTTATTTGGGAAACCAAATAAATGAAATTGGATGCTAAACCGTAGCGTCAGCATCTGAACTCATAGTGAAATTGTGTTCAGTGTTGTTTGCATTTGTTTTGGAATGTCTGACATGTGTTCTGCAGACAGGGCTCACTTGGCATCTCTTATGGCATATCTATCTTGAGTATTGATCATTTACGCGGTCCGGAAATCAACTCTTTTTTGTTTTTTGTTTTTGTTTTTTATGAAAATGTTAATCTAGGTGTATAATATCTATAAACCAAGTTTTACCATTATTAAAGGGGGGTTTTTGCATCTGTACCTATGCAGTTCATGCAAAATTGGAGGTGTGTTATTAGTTTATCAAAAATTGCAAGCTTATGTTTCTAAAATTGAGAGCATATCATTTTGGTAGTATTATGTTGCCGACATTAAGATCTTAAAAATGACAAAAATGCCTTCTAAATATTTAATTAAATTAATTGTTTTTTATTATTTAAAACATTTATTGAGTATATTTTTCTTGAATAGCATGCTTTTCGTTTGCAATGATTTTTATGATATTTGCAATAGAATGATGATTGAAAATGATAATTTTATTTGTTTAAGGGCATTTTAATCTTTTCCTTAAAATTTTTTAACGGTCAAATGACGTAACCTTAACGAAAATAATATGCCCACAATTTAAGAGAAACTATCTAGTTATGCTAGCAAATTTTTAAAAACTAGCGACATGTCTGCAATTTCGCCTTTTTATGAAAATGTGTGTATGCATATATTTTTGGATTTTAAATACAGAGGTATTGTTTTCATTTGGGTCATTTGGTTTGTTGTCTAAATGATAAAAAATACCCCTACGTTTAAAATTCAAAAAAATTCATACACATTTTCAAAAATGTACACCTAAATAAACCGTTACATTAAAAAAGTTTTAAAAAAGAAAGAGAATGCCCCCATTTCCAACCGGTTGAAGATGATCAATATCCATTTATCTTAGTTGCGAAGCAAACATGTGAATGTTTTAATCTTCTCTCTAAAAAAAAATGTGAATTTGGGCGGCTGCTAAGTGTACCACGCAACTGTACTTGATCATTGGTGATTGAGCTAAATATGGTAATTTGTCCAAGGCTCATTGTCACTTTCTTTGGCCATAAACGTTGAAAACTTTTCTTGTCAACTTCTTATTCAGGGAGCAGCATCGATGGCGGGTAGAAAAATTACAGTTCTGCGCGAGGCTGGGGCAGCATGTGATCATCCCATGGACCCATCATACCCAGAAGGAGCATACCTCACAAATATCTTGCTTAGAATATTGTAGATGACAAAAGGAGTATAATCATAAATGCAGAGAGCAAAGCGATGAAATCACTCTTCCATTCTGCGGCCAGTTTCCAAGCTTTTCTGACTTTGAAGTTTGAACTGCATTTCCATGGACTTCTGAGTTTCAAAAGACTTCATCATGATAGATGGAGCTAGCACGTCAGATTTTGAGATTTCCACCCGGCTGTGATTCACTGATTATGATTGATGGATCATTGCAACTTGAGACACCACCATGTAGCTTTGAATTCAATTGTTTGTGTCTCACTTTGTAAAAAAGAAATAAATGTATTAATAAATGTATTTCATTGATGTTCTGCTATTTCAAGATCAAAATTCCAAAGGCAAATGCAACTAAAAACTGACTATAATTCACATATATGGTCACGTGGGCATGAATCTGTGGCTTATGAGCTACGAATTCAACAGGAGGCATGATAATCATTTACGATTCGAAGGAAACATCCAAAGCATTCAGCGGCCTGCTGGATTTCTGTTCCATGATAAATAAGAAGGATCTCCAAGGCGCCTGCAGAGAAATATAAATAAATAAATAAAATCAGTTTCACTAGAAGGGCATCCGTGCCATTTGAATGATGAAGTATAGGTGTAAACTAGTCAACTAAAGTCCATCGTTGTGGTTTCTTGTTTTGATTAAGGGCAGATCAGCAAGCCTAATCCATAGGAAAGGAGGAAAAAGTGTGCCAGTCTTTGAAAAATACCAAAAGGACGCTCATTAGCTCTACACCAATGGCTATGTTATGCATTAGTTCCATGTTTTGGGTCTGCAGAGGAAAATTTGGTATAAGCACACTGCCAAACGGCAATTATCATTTGGCGGAAAAACTTAAAAAGCAGTTTACAGGTCTCCTCCACTCTACAGTGCCACCGCCAGATAAGAAAATCTTGAGGCCTTTGTCAATGAAACTTGAAATAGCTTGAGGGCTTCATAAACTAGACCAATTAGGTGAAAGAGCAACTTTACGAGGAATTCAGGAAAACATGGTGTCCTCATTGGCGGTGGCACCTGGAAATCAATGGTTTTATAACCAGATCTGACATGGTTAGGGTTGAAGGGCTATTTTCATCCCTGCAGCCATGCAGAAGGTTTTGGTTCGTGTTAATGTTTAATAAAACTCACCTTGGCTTGAAAAGGTACACCACAGTGAATGCTGCTGCCAGGAAGAAGCACAAGCTACCAACTGTGAGATATGCAATGCCAAGGAAGTCATTCTTCCCTCCGAGCCATGTTGTGGTAGAAAGTACCAGCTTTTTCTTTCCGCTGAAACTGTAAGTGTTGTAATTGTTCTCTAGTACAACTGTTATGACATCATTTTCTTCAAGGTCGACCTCTATCTTCCCATACAACTTCCTAAATGTTGGAAGAGCTGCAGTTCGCATCCAAACAATGAGGTTCTCCTGCTTGCTCAACTGTTGAAAAAGATCATTCCAGGAAAAAAATATATTAGAACCTAAAGTGGTCAGGGCTGACAGAAATCATGCAAGTGTTATATAAATCAAGCCAGTATAATTTTGCATGTGCGAAAGAAGCAAGTGATATAATGGATGTCTTTGAAAAGTGTGGATTGCAGTGAATTTGGTGTGTCTGGAGCAGGTGGCCAGCTCGATTGTGGGTTGGGATGCTTTTGGCCCTTGGCAATTGGCATCTTGTAGAGCATCGGCCATAAGCACCAACAACAAGCAAAGCTGGAATTCAGGCTGCAATGCAATTCATGCTCGCATTTTTCTCTACATCCCCAAGATGTGTTCTTAACTTACAGGTAAACTTTCATTAAGCTTTCCGCCTCCAATCAGAGTTCCATTCTGGAAGTTCTTCGGAAAGACTTTATCACCAAACTTGTGGTCTCTATCACTCTTCCAGGAGATTTCTTGCTTGTTCACACTCAATTCTCTGTTGTTGCGGGTGAAGTTGTATGTGTCATTGAACAAACTCCAGGCTATCAGGCCACAAGGAACAATTGGGGATCCTCCCTTCGTCTTGTCCTCAGGGTCACAGGAGCTTGTGGTGTTTGCTTTGCCGTCCTTCCGTAGCTGCTCATCATTTCGGCTCTTGACATATCTGGAATTTTGAACTCATTATCTTATTACCCTGTAACGCATGGGCTTGCAAACAAATACAATTTTTAAACTCCTTGACACGTGTTTGGTCCCTCCCATTAGCATTCAGCTCAAGAAGTTGGGAACAAGATGCTGTTCACCAAGTGGTATGAACACTGAAAACCAACGTATCTTAAGGGTTGACATGATTGGTATTTTGATTTGGCCAAGTATTGCGACCAGCATCTCTCACCGATGCAGGTCATGCATCTGACCCATCCATTAAAACATCAAATTTCACACCCAAATCTTTAACTATTGATCACTGTGAAGCACATATCCTTTCTATGTCACAAAAATACCACGTTTTCAAGAAAGCGAAAATAGCTGTTCAATGGAAAATATTAGAAAATCTTTGGAATTTACTGCCAAAGTGGTAATTGTACATAATCGTGCACATTCAATCAGAATGATTAGAAACCCTTAGATAAGAGTTTGAGGGGAATAAAGGGCAAGACCTGCGATGGTTTTGGTAGAAGTTATCCAGCTGATAGTACACATAAATGGGCTCCTTCATATGCTTTGGCACCTATGAGGAATGGCGACAACCATTAGAGATTCATGAAAACAGGAATCATTGAAGTCATGACGATATGAATTTGCATTGTAAAAACTAGGAGAAAATGGGTTACATGGTCTTTTTCCCCTTTATTCTGTTTCGTATTGTTAAGATTGCTAGTAGAGAATCTTACTGTTATATTCTTTTTGCAGAATTTATCTGTTGTCGCATTCTGTATATAGGCAAGCTTGGCATCTTTTGAACCCCTTGATGTTTCTGGCAGGCATTCTGTTTCATATCGATAAACAATTTCAACAACCTACACGAAGAAGAGACAATATTCAGCCAAAAACAGAAAATAGAAGACAAACAAGAACTAGAATCAAGTCTAATTTGGATGCTATTAAAGTCCTATTGCCCATAGATGCCATTTGCATTCAGCTTGACACATCGTGTGCATTTCACATTTCTAAACAGCATGACATTGGAATTCATGCTGACAAATGTTCATGCCATCTTTCCTTCAAGATCTAGCACACAGTTTTGCTGTTTGCTCTTAGCAAATCAACTGAAAGATTATGAATCCACAATCGAATTGAACTTGCTGACTTCATTCGGTTACTAATGAAATCACATAACTTTGGGTTCAATTTCAAATCAATTTGAGGATAGTTTGGAACAGTAATTATACAAATGCAAAAAATCATTGATAGCCAATTAGCAATCTGACTGGTGAGCATTTAATTCACTTATACATCTGAAAGCAGCCTAAAATTCAGAAGCAAATGGCTTTTCAAGTTACAAAACGTACCTTTTGAGAAGCAAGCAGCGAAGCAACACCAATTGGAATGAAGATAATGGTGATGAGTGCAAATGCGGATATGACCTGCAAGGAGCAATAAGATTGTTAGCTTATTTCCAGAAACACAAGCTACTGAATCAAATATCATGGTCACTGAACATTTAAGCTAAAAGGTGCAAAAGATGAGATCAAGCAAACTTCTGATGGGAACTTACCCATCTTGGGGTAAGAATCGGCTTGCAAGCTGGAAGCTCCTGCTGAGTGAATCTTGAGTCTGGATATTTAATGATATTTAATGATAATTAAAAGAGTTGACAGGATAGCACAAGCAGTCAGGTCAAGCTTAGAACATTACTAACAGTAAACAGTTAACAATAGCTGTAGCAAAAACGATGAGCTTCAATAAACTCATGCAATCACATGTGGATGGGATGTCCAAATGGATTGTGTGGTCCAACTTTGTGGAATGAAATCAAATCGCTCTAGCTGGTGGACCAATTGTATGGATGATCATGCCTATAAATGCTGCTGATTTTTTATCAGATGGCCCAGAAGAGTGTTGAACATGGACCTTTGACCTTGTGTTTCAGAATGCTTCATCACTGGGATATGTCCAGCTGGGTAAACTACTTATCTGACTTCCATCCGCAAGTACAAGTGTACAACAGGCCAGAGGGGATGTAGAAAAACCGCTTAACAAGCTATATTTTGTCATGTATAAGGCATACATAAATGTCATGAATATTTTCGTAAAATAAGCTTTTGCAGCAGAGAAGCACATGAAATCATCCCCCGTATAACCAGGATAAGTACAAGAATGTTGGCACAAACTATTCGATTGTATCCCAATTACATGTCCAATAAAGTAGAAATAAACAAATTGCAGTTTTCCCCACCATCATTCATATAAGCTATCTATCACAAATTTACGATCAGCTAACTTAGGGAAACAATAAGATTTCAATGCCCAGTACAACCATGCATATAAACAGTAGCCGAATTCAAAGTTTCAAACACGGATACATTGTAAAGTCAATAGAAGAGGTGAATCATAACCAGGACAATATCAAGGCTGTCCATGAACATAATCTATGCCCATAATAACCAAGAAAGTAATAATAACTTTCTTTTAAAAAACAACTTCGATCGCTACAATAATTATTCAATTAGCAACCTTAACCAATATTAAATTATCGCAAATTAAGGAGAACAAGGATCCAAAAAGCGAAGGATGAGCATGAATTTCAAAGGACTTACATTTAGGCCTCTTGGAATGCCTCCTGGGCGCCGCCGTATCCGGCGATCCGGTCGTTCCAGCTGCGGCCGCTGCTGGCACTGCAGACGTCGAAGGAGCACTGGAATTCATGGATGATTACACAGACAGATAGAGAGATAAAGAAAATAAAGGAATTAAAGAGAAAGAATCCCAGATATAGAGCTGGATATTGGAGAATAAGATCCTGGACTAAATATGTGTTCTCTTTCTCTGTTTCTTTTGTAGCTTGAGAGAGAGAGAGAGAGAGAGAGAGAGGAGAGATGGGTTTTCCAGGAACACAAGGAGGGAAAGTATTTCTCTGTCTTTCTTGGCGTCTGCAATCTCGAAGCGGAGGACAAGGGATGAAGAAGGTAGGAAGGAAGGAAGTCTTCCTTGGCCGGCAGGCCTGACCAATGACAAGTCAACAGCGCAGAACCAACGCGGTAGTTTTTAAGTTGGAAATGCTGCGGAGGTTTTGCAATTATGCCCATAGTTTGACCGGCATTTCAACTATTTTCATTCATCAACCAAAAAAAAAAAAAAATACAAAAGATACCCACACCATTACGGTTTTATTTCATTTTTCTTAATAAAATTTCTAAATTTCTTAATTTTCAAAAAAAGAAAAACCTTTTCACTTTAAAGTTCTTAACACCTTTTGATATGATTTAGAATTTAATTTCTTCACGGCCTACTCTTTTCTTTATTCATTTAGGAATTTTTGCAAATATGTCTATAAAGTTTGAACAATATTGCATCCATGTCCCTAAAAGGTTTTGAAAAAATGAGTTAATAATGTAATATGATATAAATAATGGTCAACAGTTAAAAAAATAAAGATAATATAGATAAGATGGTTATATGGAAAATTGTGAAAAATAATTAAAAATAAAGATAATAATAGGAAGTAAAGGAATTATGCACTTAAGATGTCATGTCACATCAAAAGGTCACAGAAAATGATATAAATTATGTAAATTATAATAATACAAACTATTCAAAAATCTATTGAAATGGTTATAAATGAAACTAAACACAAAGCTAATGATAATTATATGACGGGCTAGGATTTAGGAAAGAAAAATAACTATATTTAAATTAAGAAAAAATAAAAGTGTAACGAGCGTGTAGACATATTAAAAGTAAAGTCCAAAAGACGTTTAGTAAAAGATAATAAAATCAGAGAAAAAATAGAAAACCTATATTATAGTTTGTTAAATACTGATTTATCATGATACTTGAAACTAAACAATAATTCAAATGTAAAAGAAGATAAATATCATCCATTTTCCAAAAATAATCAAATTTTTAAGTAAAGGAAGTTCTCAAAAAATGAAAGCCAAAAAATATTAAGTCTAGATAATATAACAATTAAAGCGTGAAATAAATGTGAGATATAATTAAAAATAAAAAATTGTAAAAATAAAAAATTTAAATTTATGAAAATTATTAGAGAATAAAAATAATGACCAATACAATGAAGCCATGGAAAAGAAGGACGAAATAAAATGTAAGGCGAGAAGCAAATTTTAATAATTAATTTGATTTTACGCAAAAAGATCAACGCTTAAGTCATTTTTTTATTTAGACAATTATCTAGAATGTATAAAAAGAAGAAAAAAATATATTGATAGTTGAAAAATGTAAAAAATAGTAGAAAAAGAAAGTATCAATAAATTTATTAATGCTATTGTAGATATAAACAAGACTAGTATAATAAATATGAGAACCATGAATAAAGGTACTAGCAATCTTTAAATTATAATAGGTTTGCATCAAGATTTAGCTTGAGTTTTAACCTTTTTTACTTTGGTTATAAATGAGTTTACTGGATATTTATAAAAAGAAGTATCTTAGTACATTTTTTTCGTGAATGATATTAGTCCGATTTGATGAAATAAAAGGATAAATTTGGAATTAAACAAGTGAAAAAATAATATAAAATTTAATTATTTCACACTTAATCAAACAAAAAGTAAATATATAAAATATAATGTTAATAACTGTACCAAGAACTTATCAGTAAAATCAATAATTCAAGAAAATGGAGAAATTGAGGAAAACATTATAAGCAGAATCCAAGCAAGATGGCACAAATGAACAAAGTTCTTTAAAAAAATTTATTGGATAAATTCTGATTAAATTAAAAGAAATTTTTTTAAAAGATATTGATTATACCAACTATATTGTATAGGGTAAAAATGTTAGGCAATTAAGAAGCAATGTACACATAGAATGAGTATTGGAAAATGAGAATGTTAACGCAGATGAATAATAAAACAAGAAAAATAAGATAAAAATAATAGAAAAAGAATTTGAAGGTAAAGCGAATAGGTAATAAAAAAATAAAAGCAGACTAAGATAATTATTTTGATCATATCACTTATATTATATGGTTAGGCAACTAATAAAGGCATACTCCAAGGGAAGGGATAAATGAGACAAATGTCTCGGCCCAACTTCGAATCTTGGACCTCCAACATAGAGACCCCCTTGTACACTTATGTCACTTGGTCATCAAAGTGATGATAGATTAAGATAATTTAGGTATGTTAAATGGAGACTTAAAATGTCATAAATTAAGAGAGTTAAGTTCATTCAAAGAGAATAAAAATAAGTTTATTCAAAGAGAAAGTAGTAAACGAATGCAAGAAAAACTCGAACAACATAGATAAAAGTAATTAAACAAAATATTGAGATATTAAATATTACTAAAATAAATTCATGATTATAAAGAATGGCACAGTGACATTCATGTAGCTAACCACATGTAGCACTTTGCCGGTCCAAGCCCCTCAAGCCAGTGGTTGCTATGGCAGAGATCTTGTGCCTCATAACTGAGAATGCACTTGTAGCAAACTTAAATATCTGCAACTAATTCATTAATTAGATATATAGCAACAAAAACAACTCAAATCATTTCATTTCCACACTTGTAACTTAATCATCATTATCATTTATACACAGAAGCAAGGCTACCAATCACAACACAAGTAATAAGGCCTCAACAAACCATTCATCCATAAACCGCAACGTAGTATACATTTATATTTCACCACCCATGTATGATACATACACATGCATATTTTCTATCTCGCAAATACATTAATAATTCAAAACTATACAACTTATATTTGCCACCATCTACCTTAGCATGAGACCAAACTTTACCGAGCTCACATCTAGGTGCTTGAAATAAACATTGAAAACAAACACATGAATCAAACAACTTAGTAATAGGCATAATCAGTAAAAAAAAAACTATCGATCCATGACAAAACCACCATGTATGCCAGATGATCTCATGAAATGCAGATAGTGGACTCTCATTAGCCCCACACAACCATGTTATGTCATGCCACAAGTACATCTGCCTCTGCACTCAACATGCATACATGCATCACAAACTGCATGCCACCTCAGAGCTATGCGTAACACCAATCACACATTTGGGTCATGCCAGTCCAATTGCATGTTATGGAATGCCCATGCTTTTTCAACCATATATCACACAAGGGCAATGTTTGTCCAACCGCACGTCATGCCATGGCTATGCACATCTAGCCACATGCCATACCGACACCTAAGCAAGCAAACATATTATGAAATCAAATCATCCTCATATCAATCAATGACCATGAACAATCTTATCCTTTTGTCAATAAAGGGTCATGAACAATCCTGTGCAAGCTATACATATACATCACTTATGTCATGTGCATCTATTCATGCCAAAACCATGCATCATTAGATTCACAAACTATGCCCAATACATAATCAACACAACCAAACCATTTATCAAGGTGCCTAGTCCCAAATCATGAAAATTAACACCAATACCATGTTTTATACCCATTTGACCAAATCACCTATCATGTGGTTTTACAAAACTTGGTTAAAGCATATAATCAAACCTACTAAAGGGCCTAGTTCCTGTGAATTCAATATGGTAAATTATAAACTAACAATATTTTGATGATTAACAATTCAATTGAAGTAAATTAAAGATAGTAATATATTTTGGTTAAATGAATGTACATTTAAAATTCAAAAAATCAAGCTCAAAAGAGGTATCAAGAAAAATCACAAATTTTGAACAAGTGCAAAACCAACAAAGTCTCAGACTTAAGTTGACTTCAACATCGACTTTAGTGATGTTGCACACAAAATCGACCTCAAAGAGTGACTTAAGTATATGTTAGGAAAAAGTTTCAAGTCTAGAAATAAAGTGACAACTTCAAATTGACTTAGCATGCAACCTGAGTGAAATCATACCCCAAGTCAACTTTAATTAAGACTTAAGAAAAATGGGTGAAGCTAAAGCTCTCGAATTTTACTAGAGTCCAAAGTTGCACACCTGAATCAACCTCGCGGTGACATGGGTGAAATTGCACTCTAAGTTGACCTCAAATGCTACTTAGTGAAGAATCAAGAGAAGTGACAAGTCTTCAAAATTCACTAGAGTACAAAGTTGCACATCCAAGTCAACCTCACCTGCAACCTAGGTAAAATCACACTCTAAGTTGACCTTGACTGCAACTTGGAGAAAGAGTAAATGAAGTGACAAGTCTCTGAAGCTTATTGGAATCCAAAGTCACATAACCAAGTCAACCCCACATGCGATCTAAATGAATTCATACCCTAAATAGACGTTGCATGCAACTCGGAGCAAAATCAAATGAAGAAGACAATAACAAAGAGCACTGCAATCTAATGTAACCTAAGTGAAGTTACACCTCAAGTCGACTATACATGTGACTTGAGTATGAAGTGGATGCCCAAGTTGAGTCCAATTGCAACTATGGTTAAAAAATTAGAACATTGACGCATTTGTTGCTTGCCACCTACCGCTAAATGATATTTTTTCCCTTAAGGCTTTAAATATCACAACTTCAATAGTGATGAGGGTTAGTCAGAGAATTAAATAAGCCTTCAACTTCTTTATCTACAAGCATTAAAAGCTTCACATAAAAAACTCATCGACGAGCCTTCAAGTTCATGCGTTCAAGTTTCAAAGTTCAATCCTTCTACAACCATCAAAAGCTTGTTGTGATTTATTTGTTTGCATATATTTTGTAAAGTATATTTCTTTTTTATTCATAAATTATTTATGAATTATTAATTGTCTTGATATTGAAGACTAAGGCTACGTGACTGATATAAGCTGAGTTTTAGTTGAAACCATACTCATCAACAGCTTGTGTATTGTGTATGAGATTCTCTAGAACTGAAATCTAGAAAAGAGCATAAGCTCTAAGCTATATTAAGATATAATCATAAACCTAAAACACAAAGGGTGTGTGCTTGGAAGAGTAGAGCAGGGGTTGCTCAAACCATTATAAATTTTATGTCTCCTATTGGTGTGCTCTTATCTTGTTCATTTACCGCATTACATTAGGTCTCTTATATCTAGCACGTCGCATTCAAGGGGAATAACTTAAAAAAGGAGTTTAACATTTAAAGCGATGAAATTTTTAATAACACAATTTATCTCTTCCCTCTTGAGTTAAGCTAATGAAATAAGATCAACAGCCTCAAATTATTTTTTGAGCAGTACGATAAAATATGTTTGGCTTCCCCGACCCCCACCGCCTCAAAATTCTACATACAAGGAGGAGAATGAGAGAGAAAAGCCAACCAAAAAAATGGAAGAAGGAATTAATAAGACAAATTGTTAATAGTTGACAAATTGTTGATAGTTGACAAATTGTCTGTACAAAGAGATTTTACTATGTTGCTTGAGACTTGGTCTCTCCTTAAAGTGTTATTCACATTTGAATCCACTACCATTTGTCTAGTTGGTAGGCCACTTGGTTCCCTTCTCTAAGGATATGGTGGAAGCTGATATTTTGAAACTAAAGACACAAGTTTCTTATCTACTCAATCATAGTCTTGCAGCATGATTGAATGTTTATTTTATTTTGCAACCATGTGATTGCAACCTATGAATCTGATTCCATTCATACTTCTTTCAGATTCCATTCTAGCAGCCATTTCACTATATGAAAGATTACTTTTATTTCCTATCTTATCGGGTTTGGGAGTCCCCAACAGCATCAAATTATTAAATCAACACAAAATATGCAAAATCTAATGTAGAACCATCCCAAAATACATCTAAACACAATCATATTAAGGCATAAGACCATCTTTGGTCTCCTAAACCTTAGCCTCAAGTAAGGTTATACTAGAAGTTATCTATATTCATTTCGAATGCATTTTCAATTCATCCTAACACATCATTCTCTTCTCAACATGAAGGTTATAAAATTTAACATAACCTATATACAAGCTCAATCAACCAAATTCAAATTTCCATTTCAAAATATACAACTCATATTCATCAACATCATCATAAGTTGCATTCTAACTAATTTATCATCCTATATGCCCCCAAAGCATTTTCAATACATTATTCACATTGTTAAATTGCGCACATCCATTTGTGTATAGTTTCTATATATTAAGCCTCACTTGGGTATTTTATCAAACACATCGTAGGTATCATATGAAAATTATACCAAACTCACACAAAATCCATGAGATTCCACCAATACACCATAATCTCATGAAAAATTACTTCCAATTACATTAAATCCCTCATTTACACGATTTTCCACAAAAATCTTCAAATTTTAATAACCCTACGTTCTCTATACAAGCCACAAATTACAAAATCCATCCCGTTACATATTAATCTCATGAGAAAACAATTCTAATTACTTCCATTTCATCATTTATGTGCTTTTCCACCAAATTTTCAATTTTCAACACTCATACATTCTCTACACAAGCCCTAAATCATGAAAATCTATCCAAATCATGAAATCAAATAAAGTGCCCACAAGTAATCATTAAAACAACAATTCTAATGTAAATCCATCACTTATTCAAAAATAAAATGACCTACTCCCTCAAATTTGTTTTTTCCCAATTTCTTCAAAATTTCTTTAGTTCTAGCTTGAATCCATACAATCCACACTTCTTGATTTTAGATGGGTCATTTAAAGTTGTTTTAGGGAAATTTTCAAAGGGTTTTATTAGAGAAAAATTATGAAGGGGAGAGAAGAGAAGACTCATAGTGAGAAATGAGGAAAATGATTGCTTTCGTACATATATATACTTATGACAATTATACAAGCCGTGAAATTAATTATACGAGGTCGTGTGATTCTCTGGCCATACCTTATTCAAGAAATTACACCCCCTCATGTGATTTGAAGGCAATCACGCATTCCCCTTGGTTCAACTATCCTTCAATTTGATCATAACTTTCTATAAATAAAGCTAGTTAAGACAATTTTTTGTTAGATTCATAACTTCAAGTACTATCTTTCTAGAAATATTTAGCTAAAAATTTCATCACCACAAACTACAGCATATATTTTACTACAAATCATTACCAAAATTTTCACTCATTCATAACATTTGTAATTATATCAAATGAAATTATTCAAAATACCAATTCAATCACTCTCACACATTTTTTATCGTTATGACATCACATTTATGTCATTTATTTAATTGAAACATATATCATATAAAATTTAATTTGTCAATGCATCTCTTTAATTATTTTACATCAACAATGGGCCTCATTGGCATAAATCACTTTTATTACCTCTAATAATTCCGAAATTACTTCTTACACATCACAAGTACTTCCAACATCCATCCGTATTAAAAATCATCTTGTTCCATGTCATTTTTAAAATTTTACCCACTAAGTTAATTTCTTACTAAGTTTTCACTATTAGCCCCAAATAGTTCAATTCTCAAATTTATTATCTAAATTTCATTCCATAAAATCCTACTATCATTTAGCTTCTTAAGTTATATTCTATACATTGTTCTCCTTTTTCATCATTGCTAATATCATGGGTGTTACACCCCACATAAATGGAAAATAACTTTTTTTATTACATCAAGAGGAGGGGAGATGATGCTCTTAATAGGCTTTGAAACTTAAGACACTAACATGCAAGCTAGGACGTAACGCCAGTGGGTTATGCTTGGGTTCGCAGATGGAAAATAACTTATGTTAATGTTCGCGGATGGAAAATAACTAATGATGATGATGATTTATTTATTTCATTGCTGCATATGTAATGGATAAAAATTTTCAAATAAAAAAATAGTAAAAGAATATGAGAAAACTCAAAATACGTTGATAGAAGTAATTAAATAAGATATAAAGAAATTAAAGATTACTAAAATTATAATTGATGATCATAAATATCCATGTGGCTAGAGATGTTAATGATCATAATCAACTCATCAACCTGCTCATCTAACCCATTTATAGATAGGTTTGGATTGAAATTTTTAAATAAATGGTTTATTATTTACCAACTTGTTTAACCATTTAATAGAATAAAGGGATGAGGGTTGATATTTTATAACTCATCAACCCGTTTAACTTACTTAACTTGTTTAACCCGTTTAACCCATTAAAGTCTAATATATATATAAACCCCTTGTTTATTTCCTCACTAAGTTTTCCTCCTACCGCCTAATTTTCATTTTTTAATTACTACCTAATTCTATTTTCCCGTTATTGTCCTATTTTTATTTTTCTTGCACCAAAAACACTCTCTTATCTCTTCCTATGAAATCATCATCTGCAAAATCTTGGCTTTCAAGTCTCTACTATACAACCTATTAACAGCTTTCTAACACGTTTATTAAATGAGTTGTAAATGGGTCGGGATTGAAGTTTTTTATATGGGTTAATAAATGGATTAGAGTTTGAATATTTTAAATGATTAGGGTAAGGATTATGATTAGAATTAGACTCCAACCCATCCATTAACATCCCTGCATTTGGCTGGCTCCATATAGGTGGGTAAACATCTTCTAATGATGATGAGATATTTATTTCAAAGTTAGAGTATGTTTGGGAAATGATAAAATATTTTTTGTATAAAAGTTTTTGAAATATGAGAAAACGATGTTATATGATAGAGATAATGATAATGAGTAATGAGAATGAAGTTAAAATAAATATGTTAGATGTATTAGTAAATGCGTAGAATGATTAAAAAGTATAGTAATTGTATAGGAAAAAAGTGAAGAAATAATTTAAAACTATGGTAGTTGTGGAAAGTGAAAATTTTAAATTGAAATTTTTTTACTTTGAAAAGTTTTGTTGGTTAACAAATACTCCCTTACTAAATTTATAATATTTAGGAAATTTTTCTAGATAATTAATTTTATAAATTATTGTAGCATTTTAATACACCTGTGAATGGATACAGTGATTTTTAGATTTTAAAGAAAATGCATCTAAGTGAAGACTTTGATAAAAACAAATAATGCTAAGTAAAATAATGGGACTAAAGCTTAGTTTAATCAACATCGTGGATCCGAATTAGAGCAGGGTGTGAATTGTTGCAATGTGATGACACCTGGTGTGAAAATTAAGAAAAGAGAGAAGCGGGTATGGATATATGTCGTAGAGGAGGGCTTGCACTGTTCCTTTGGAATAGTCCGACCCTTTTCCAATTGGAGGCCGTCACGTGGGCAAAAATGGAGTGACTTGAAATTTTCAACGGCTTCGATTCCCTAGAAGTATTTCCCTTTTTTAATAAGATGTCATCATATTTAACAGCGTTGACGCATTTGCAATTTTTGACAAACGTGTAAGCATCTTTATAACCGCGGAATGACCACATCCGGCAACCATGCTATGGATTGGCCACGAGGGTTGTTGGCGAAAAAGTCAAGGAGGCAGGGTGGGAGGAGGGGCTGTGTGGCAGAGAGAGAATTCGGTGGGAGCTGGTCCCACAGTCCCACTGAAGTCCGCGGGAGCCATTCCAAAGCTTAGCATTTTTATTTTTTTATTTTTTAAAAAAACATCTATACTATACATGTTATGTAAAATATAATTTTCACCGTGTGTAATAAAAATTAAAAAATCGGAAATTAGTGTGACCTTAAATAAGTAAAAATCATAAATTATTATAAAATACTTTATTAACATAAAAAAAAACTTTTTAGGCCCATCTAAATAAAATGCATGTATATGAAGTTTTAGAGCATATAAATATTATTTTTTATGTTATTTATTGTAGCGCATGCGAGTACAAAAATTAAAGGTGATGCATGCCCGTACAATAGCTAAATAACATATAATATGCAAGTTAGTAGATTAGCATGATGCAAATCATGAAAAATAAATAGTAAAAAATGTAAAAAAGAAGTTCAAGATCAGATATGTGAATACAGAGAAAATGAGTAGATATAAGGGTTAAAAAGGGAGATGCTATGTTAAAATTTTTAAATGATGTGAACCATTAAAGATTTTTTATATGATGCAAAGTTAGTCAAACAAGTACATCAAGTAGTCGTCATTAGAAGTTAGTTGAATGCATTAAGAAAATGCACAAAATAAAAAGATAAAAATGTAAAAATGTAGTTCAAAATCAGATATGTGAATAAAAAGAAAAATATGTAGACATGAGGGTTAAAAAAGGTAGTACAATTGTTAAATGGTCGACCATTAGAGATTTTTAGATGATGCAAGGTTAGTCAAACACAAACATGTGTATTGGTTAAGCGTAGCCAGTAATTAATAAATGCATATAATAACTATAATACAAATAACTATTAAATTTAAAAAAAATAACTTTTGCATATCAAATTGATTGAAGTCGCCACTAACCAAATAACGGTAGTTAGACCGTATACAATTAGACACTGGAATACAGAGATTGTCTATGTGAACTCACAATCAAAGTAAAACAAATACAATTTAATTTGTCTAATTGCATTAGTCCTAGGAGTGCAAAATAATATACATTTTTTACATAAAAGCTCAGGAGGGGTGTAACTGGAACTTATTCTCTAATCTTTTTTTAATGCCCTAACTCAGCTAAAATATCGGAGACGGGAATTTATTCCCTTGAGTCTGTATTCAAAACCTTGTCTGAAATATCGGAGACGTGTGAGGCTTCTTGATCTTGAGTCCGCTTTGAACATTCAGCTCGTTCCTAGATGGACCTTGCCACCTACGGGAGTTTTCAAGATTAATGTCGATTCCAGATGTCCAGCGGGGCGCGGCGTATCCTGTGCTGCTGCTGTAATCAGGGATGACCGTGGCTACTTTATTGTGGCCCGTGGCCGGAAGTGGATGGGAGGTGGGGATACTCTGTTTTTGGAAGCAAAAGTTTTTATCTTCGGTGTTCGATGAGCACTCCACCTCAAGTTTCGAAAAGTCCAGATTGAGTCGGACTCGCTTATCCTTTGCACTTACCTGTCCAATGACAGTCACATCGCCTCGCCTGTAGGTCATATCATTGATGAGATCAGATCGGTGCTCAGAGCCAATGACCACATCTCGGTTCACCAAGTTCTTAGACAAAGGAATTCGGCGGCTCATGTTGTTGCGGATTTGATTTCGGTTTCTGCTTTGGATTATTTGTCATTGTGGGGAAACCCACCACATGATATTGTTGAGAAACTCTGTGCAGATAATCTTCTAGCTATAAATTCAGTGGATTACTCCATCCCGAACCCTTTTCAAAATGTGGGGGGTCGGGGTAGAGTTATTCCTTTTCATCAAAAAAAAAAAAAAAACCTTGTCTCAAGAGAGAGAGAATGAGAACTCGGTTCCCATTGTGTTAAGTGAGTTTTTTTTATTTTCTATAATAGTTTTTCTAAATTCAGCGGATAATGCAAATAATAATTTTTTAAAACCAAAAACCACGGCTAATGCCGAGGTAGTGAAAAACTAGGTATTTCTTTCAACAGAAAGTCGAGACTAATGCAAATGACGTTTTGAAATTTTATATATATATATATATGGGATATGATCATGTGCATTCCGTCTGCACGGAAGCTACCGTGCAGACGGCTCATCCGACCGTCTATTTCGGCGGGATGAATCCTGTCCGTCGAGAGCTGGTGTGCGTGTTGTGTTTCGTTGGGCGGGGCGTACACGCGGATCTGCTGGGAAAATTTTCCCGCTCGGCAGCAAAACACGAAAACAGAAATCCCGCCTCCTCCTCCTCTCTGGCGTCCCTTGTCCCTCCTCAATCCCTAAATCTCGGCATCCTCAATCCCTAAATCCTGGCATCCCCCCACCCTCGTCCCTCCTCAATCCCTAAATCCCGGCATCCCCTCCTAAAGAATCGCACGGTTCCTCAATCCCTAAATCATGCAGCGGCACGCAGCAGCAGCAGCTCCCGTCCGTCCGGTTACCAGCAGGCAGCGGCACCGTCTGTCCGACGAGATAAAGGTTGTGCCTTCCTCTATCGATCAACGCACAGCAGGCAGGCAGCAGTTCCTCATCGAGTCGGCGATCAGCAGCAGCAGCAGCTCCGGCCCCACATCGGCTCGAGCCTCCGGCGACCAGCAGATCCGGCGATTCGCATCTCCGGCGAGGGTGAGTTGCAATCTTATTAATGCTATTAAGTAATGAATGCAAATGATTTCAATTTTTTGGTGGATAGCTAGCCGAACTGGAATTTGATTTTTTTCTTATCTCGTCTTCTCCGTAAATCCGCATGCGGATTCTGAATGTGCAGCAAATTAGCTCCCAGCCGCATCTCCCTCACGCGAAAATCCTCATGCGGATCATAACTGCGCAACGAAAGTACCTCCCATCCGCATCTCCCTCACGTGAAAATTTGCATGCGGATTCTAAATCCGCATGCGGATCATAACTGCGCAGCGAAAGTACCTCCCATTCGCATCTCCCTCACGTGAAAATCCACATGCGGATTATAACTACGCAGCGAAAGTACCTCCCATCCGCATCTCCCTCACGCGAAAATTCGCATGCGGATTCAGAATGAACAACTGAATAGCATTAAAGGATCTCCATTCATGACTTGCGATCAACATTGTAGGTAAATCCAGTTCAATGTATGTTGTAAGGACAGGCATAATCTGTCCATCTTGCTCTTTCTGGGCTGGATCCTTAACCCAGTTGTTGTCAGATTTTTTTTCTATTTTTTTTATTTTACTTAGAAAATGAGTTGTATGAGTATGATTTGCAAAGATGTTGACATATGAGTCCATAACACCAGTCTCTAGGGTTAAAAGACGGTGAAAAGTGTGCTTAGCAAGTTCAGAATTTTTGAAAAATTAATTATGGCACCCATTAGTTTGATCAGAAGAAGCATATGCACTTGTATATATGACTTTGGCATTCTTGAATTAATTTAAGATAACACATTATTGCCTCCATATTTGAAGAGTCAAACTGGAATTTAGCTATTCATGGAATTGCAATCTTTTCTTAGTGGACAACCCTTGTCATGATGGTGGTTGGTGACTAGATAATGCATTTCATCAACTGTGACAGATCACTGCGCCATTGACTCAACTGCTTCAATTTTGAATCCCCACTGCTGAGTGCAGAGTGTCGAGTGGTGATTTAGCTATTATACATATGTTTCTGTTTCTTTTTTGACTTCATTCGCTGCAAGTTTTGAGCATTTTTCTGGGTTTTGTTCCTCTGTTTTTTTTTTACCCATTTTCCTGGTGGAATTCTGGTAAAAAATTTTCCCATTTTCTTTATTCATCCATCCCATGCATATCTAGAATTAGCAAAATGGGGTTATGTTGTATGATTCCTGAAAGAATAACAGACATACTACAGTTGCAGTGTGGGATATTACTCTATTGTTGTGGTGGGTTCTTGCTGCAATGAAGATAATGATTGACATTATCATTGATACGTTCAGCATCTTTTTCTCTTACCCCCATAATTTGTATATAGAAAATGGCATGAATTTTGTTCCCATAAGATGCTGATTGCCGTGCGACATGCATGAACTAATCATTCTGCTTCATAGATTTCTCATCATGACGATCTTGACAAAAGGTGGGTAATGCGGAATAATGACGGATGCACTGTTAATGATATAACCTGTTTCTGTCATAATTCATCTTCAAATTGGTCATGCCTCAGCTCTAGATGACAAACTTGGAAGTGAAAATGAAATAAGAAGCTACAGGACCTTGAATATTGATCTAGAAGAAAAAGGTGCTGGTTTTTACGATGCTGGAATTTGAAAACATGTCTTTTGCAGAATTAGGTAGAGTAGCAGAATGCAGAATTCACATGTCAATGTTAAGAATCTACATGCTAATTCTGAGTTACTAGCAACCCTTATCCACATACCAGCTTTTTATGATATAATCCACATGCTAATTTCATATTTCTCATACTGATTTCGAGTCAGTAACAATTCTTGTTCACATTCTTGCTCTCTATGCCAGAATCCACACGCTACTTCTGTATTCCGTATGTTGATTCTAAGTTAGTGACAACTCTTATTCACATTCGTACTCCTTGTGATAGAATTATCTGCATGCTAATTCTGAGTTAGTGACAACCGTAGTTCACATTCATGCTCGGTGACAGATTCCGCATGCGTATTTTATATTCCGCATGCGGACTCTAAGTTTATGACAACCCAGATTCACATTCCTGTTCTGTGATAGATTCTGCATGCTAATTTTATATGCTGCATGTTGATATTGAGTCGGTGACATACATTGTTCACATTCCTGCTAATTTCACATGCTAATTTTCATGTCTAAACTTTTTTTTCAAATATCTACTGACTTTAGAAAATTCGTCATGCTATTTTCACTATCCACATTGAATTTGAATTCCACAAATCACGTTTCAAGTGTGGCATAATCCGCATATTAATTTCATATTCCGCATACTGTTTCTGATTGGTGACATTCCTTCTTTACATTCTTGCTGATTTATATTTCGCATGCTAATTCTAAGGTAGTATGCATTTTAAGAAATCATATGCCTCTGAAATCAGTATGCGGATTTGACAAACAGAAGAAATCACATTTGCTTTCTCTATCAACACAATTAATCATTTTGTAGGTTTCAGAATACTATATTCCATGAAAATAGCCTATAGCTTACAACATGCACATGCAATGTGTCAACTTCACTTGATTTCTCGTTTCCACTTCACATGCATATGCGAAATGTCATTTTTTTAACGTTTAGATGTTTTCATTTCAGAAGTTAAATGGCAGGGACAAAGGGCAAAGGAAAGGGAAAAAATGTGAAAGAAGCAGCAAATGTAGCCGAAGAAGCAGCAACCAAACAAGGAAAAAGGAAAATCACAAAAATCAATGAAGAAGCAACCACAGCAAGTGAGGCAGTGGCCGTCGTCAAGAAAGGAAAAGAAAAAGTGGCAGGAGAGGCAGCAACTACCAGAAGGGGGAAACAGAAAGTAATGGAGACTGTCGTGGAACACACTATAGTTGATGAAGGGAATGAGGAAGAAGAAGACGCAGAAACTAGAAAGGGTAAAAACAAACCTAAAGAGGCCGAGGATGCAACCACAACAAGTGAGGTAGTGGTCGTCGTTATGAAAGGAAAAGAAAAAGCGGCAGGACAGACAGCTACCAGAAAGGGGAAACGGAAAGTAATAGAGACTGTTGTGGAAGATACAAAAGTTGATGAAGCAAATGAGGAAGAAGATCTAGAGGAGAAGGCAACAACTACAAAGAGCAAACCGAAACCTAAAGAGGCCGAGGATGCAACCGTGGCAAGTGAGGTAGTCGCCATCGTTAAAAAAGGAAAAGAAAAAGCAGCAGATGAGGCAGCTACCAGAAGGGGGAAACGAAAAGTAATTGAGACTGCTATGGAAGACACTACAGTTGATGAGGAAAAAGGAGATGAAGCATATACAACATCTAAAAAGGGCAACCAAAAAAAAAGGAAGGCAGAGGAAGCACCCAAGAAAAAAAGAACGACAACACCCAAAGTGTATGGCTACCCATCCAAATATTTTCATCGTACTGTGGATGAGGAAATCTACTTCAGGAAATTTGAAGATCGACCCTTGGTCAAGTCAAGAAGATTTATAATAGATGAGTTTGCTGATTTCCCCTTCGCTAAATGGTTGCATGGACACGGAATTGCTCCATTTGCTAATGTTGAGTGCCACATTTATCCAGTCCTTGTGAGACACTTTTATTCTAGCTGGGGTGCTGATGGTTTTACACATGTAAAGGGTGTAGAAATAGAAATCAGTCCAATGATGTTGGAGAAGGTTTTTGGGATCCCTTATGATCCTGTGATGTATACAGGTTTTGTAGAGAAGAAACAGGAAGTATTTTCCGAGGTTTGCAAAAATCCAAAGGTGGGAGCTGAAAGAGTGTCATCTACTCAGTTGAAATCTGTGGACTTGAAACTTCTCCATTATGTTTCTGTATACCACTTATTCCCGAGGAGTGGATCTTATACAGAGGTGACAGCCCACGATGCACACTTGTTGTATGCTCATGCAAGAGGCAACCGTTTCAACTTCGCCTACCACATATTCCAGCATATGAATAAGAGTCGTGCTAGGAAGAATGGATCTTTGCCATATGGAATGATTATAACAAGAATCCTAGAATATCATAGCGTTGATCTCAGTGGAGAGGAGCACCAAAAGTACAAAGAAGTTGACACGATTGATGCATCTATCTTGACTAGATTGGGTTATTTATTTGATGAGCAGGAACAGGAGTGGAAACCAAGGCATGATGTTGAGGTTTCAAGCGAAGATGAAGAAGATGAGGCTGAGGCTGAGGATACGGGACGACGACAAGGAGATGTGCGGAATAGAGGAGATCATGAGCAATCACTTCCAGACATGAAAGGAAAGAGCCAAGAAGCTGCTTCTACGCAAGCTCACCCAGATCTGTCTTCACAGTTGCTGCAGTTTCGGGAGGATATCATGAAGCACATTGCCTTCTTCATGTCACAATCAATCAAACCATCCACTTCTGCTTCTGTCATCTCCACACCAGTTCTAAGTCCACCAACTTCCAGCCATTTGGTTATGCCAACATTTTCTCCTACTGGTCTCGTAGATACTCCTACGACAGTCCATTCGCAGTTACCTAGTTGTACGGGTCAGCATCCACCTGCATCGCAGTCATCTCCATCCTTTGCTGATTTTCTTCCCAAAGTAGGCCAACCTAGTGCTCCAGTCTATGATCCAACCATTTTCCCCTTCCCTCCTTTACCGGTACCTTCCCAACCTTCTAATATACTAACAACTGAACATGTGCTTCAAATGACAAGGCATACTATGTTTCTTACAGGCAGTATTGACAGATTGATTAGAGAGGTGGAACACATGCGGCAACGCATGGACGTATTTGAGACGCGCTTAGAGGAGCTGAGAGGTAAACACTCAACAAATGATGGTGCGAATGACGGTGCTGGGGAAGATCATGGCGTTTAGATCTATGAAATTTATTACATTCTAACGTTTTTTTTGCACATTATATATTTTGATGCTGATGTATAGCTTTAGCATGACTGCATGTTTTATAAATGATTGGATTCAGATGCATGGATTAAACGAATGACAGAAATGTTAGTAGAGTATGTATAGTGTTGAATGGATTGCCTCAGGTACCCCTAAATTTTCCATACTTGATAATCCGCATGCGGATTATGAAAACCGCATGAGTATTATACCTTGATAACATACCCAGATTTTTTAGACTTCAAAATCAGCATGCGGTTGATGAAAAACGCATGCGTATTATAAAATGGACTGGACACATATACCACCAGATATGTGTGTTTCAAAAATCCGCATGCGGATTATGAAAACCGCATGAGTATTATACCTTGATAACATACCCAGATTTTTCAGACTTCAAAATCAGCGTGCGGTTGATGAAAAACGCATGTGTATTATAAAATGGACTGGACACATATACCGCCAGATATGTGTGTTTCAAAAATCCGCATGCGGATTATGAAAACCGCATGAGTATTATATCTTGATAACATACTCAGATTTTTCAGACTTCAAAATCAGCGTGCGGTTGATGAAAAACGCATGCGTATTATAAAATGGACTGGACACATATACCGCCAGATATGTGTGTTTCAAAAATCCGCATGCGGATTATGAAAACCGCATGAGTATTATACCTTGATAACATACCCAGATTTTTCAAACTTCAAAATCAGCGTGCGGTTGATGAAAAACGCATGCGTATTATAAAATGGACTGGACACATATACCGCCAGATATGTGTGTTTCAAAAATCCGCATGGGGATTATGAAAACCGCATGCGTGTTATATCCTGTATGATATACTTTACATGCACAACACTACATCAACAAACAAAGAGTTTATAGAATTAAGTCATCCTTCATCGTTCTACAGAGTCTACTTTTTTACAAAAGTACAGAAATCTACAATAGCAAACACTTATGCAAAGCTGTCCTTTCATGCTTCTACTATCTTTCGATGTTGCATAAAGCCCGACGATCTATCTAATAACTATTCCATCTTCATAATCCTTGTACTTATGCAAAACTGCAATAGAAAGATTAAGCTACGTTAACAGATTGAGCATAATAAGAAATCACATTAAGATGAACATTGGAAAGATAAATACCTTTGTCGTTCATTTAAACAGATGAATCAATATCATTTTTATGTAACAATGGACAATTTCGCCTATCATGACCAACCACGATTTTCTTACACCCATGGCATAATCTTCCTGTGCGTTCGGTGGCTTTTTCAATAGAAGATTTTAGACGTTGCTTTGATCGCCCCTTCGTTCGCCGTCTATTTGCAAAATCCTGCACTTGAGATGGGGCACTTGATCCATTATCAACTATCATTGGCTGCAGTAGTATATTGCCTTCATCTCTTCCGTTTGTATGATTTCTGCATGGATTACTTTCGGTGACATGATTGCTAGCTTCTGATGTCATGCCCTGTCCTGCATATGGTAATGCTAATCGTTGCTCATTCGAAGGACTTGCTAGCATTTCGGCTTGCTTCTTTTGACACATAACCTCTATCATTTCATCCAAAGCTGCATTTGCAAATTGAAATGCTCCCCAACTTGATGATAATTCATTGAGTATGAAATTGATTTTTGGAAAAATAATGTGCCGACGGACGAGTGGTGAATTAGTTGCATCACAATTGTCTGTAAAGCTTAACACTCTAATATTCTCCTTTGGACGATGTGACCACCGATGAAGTATATGTCCCTCAGGCATAGCTACAATGTCACGCCAGTGAAACACGGATAATATGTGCCGACAAACAATCCCGCACCAATCAAATAAGCGGCATGAACATGTTATAAATTTTTCTTGTTCGCACCAGCTGACCAATCGCAGATAGTTGGGATCTCCCGATTTGTATACCTTGTAGATAATACGACCCTCTTCTATGCCGTCTTGCATTGGCTTATAATATCTTGAATCATCCATTTCAGCCTGAAACTCATAGAAGATCTCCCTAGTATACATTTTTGCAATTTATTCCTCGAGCATATATTTGGTTTTCAGCACCGGAGTTCCATAGGTGGTTTTACAATCAGCATCTTTTTCATCCTCTCTTCTCTTCGTTATTGCATGCTCGTAAGCTTCGACAAACTGGACTAATTTTGTGGTCGACCCAACGAATTGATCAAAAAAAGAATTTATGCTTTCAGACCTTTGAGTGGTGCTCATCCCCGCCAAGAAAATACTCCTCGTGTAGGCCAGTATCCACTTCTCTCGAATATTATACATTTGTTGTAACCAAGCATGATTTCTCAATTCAAAATTATCCATCAACTTTTCCCAGCCAGCTTCAAACTCTCCAGGAGCTTCTGTATTCTTAATTAACCTAAATAAGTTATCCTTAAATTGAGGATAACTTTCGTTGGCTGACTGCAATTTCTCAGGAAATTTTCTATATATGTGCCATGAACAGAAAATGTGCTTTGCAGATGGGAATACCACAGATATAGCCTTTGTAATAGCTGGATCCTGGTCTGTGATGATGGCTTTCGGAGGTATACCACCCATGGCATGAAGCCATGTTTGAAACAACCACGTGAAATCTTCTTCACTCTCACCAAACAATAAACCAGCTCCAAGCAATATTGATTGCTTATGATGATTAACCCCCACAAAGGGTCCAAATGGCATATCATATTCATTGGTCCGATAAGTTGTGTCAAAGCAAATGACATCATTGAATACTTGATAATCCTTTTTAGATTCTCCGTCAACCCACATACATGACATTAGTCGACGTTGCTCATCAACCTTAATATCATAAAAGTAGTCTGATTTGCTAGCGAATTGATTTTCAAAGTACTCCAATAAGGCTGGTGCACCCCCTCCATATCTTGACATCCGTCTCGATCATAAGGCATTACGTAAGTCGACTTCCATAAATCCCAACTGATCACGTCCCCCTGCCTCCTCTATCATAAATTGTAATGATCTTGACACTCCAACACCTGCCTTTTGGAGACCTTCAACTATGTCCAATTGTGATTCTGGCACCTTCCGATGAGATCGCAGGCAACGAGACTTAACGGGGGTCTCTAATCGATGCGAGTGTTCCTTTTTGAAGCATGTGACCTTCCACATCAAAGTACTTGATAAACGCTTGACAGTTAGTGATGCAAAGCATTCACATCTAGTAGTATCTCTTTGTTTGCTTTTTCTTGTAGCTCGCGGATTATTTTGTCGAAGGCCCTGTTTAGAGCACTTCAAAATGCGATATATTATTTCTCCATCTTTCGATCTTTTGACATCACTTTTTCTTATGCTAAAACCACAACACCTTGCATATGAATTATAAAATGAATATGCTTCTTCTTCGCTGTTTAACTCTTGTCCAATAGTTGGGGTTAAGGCATGAGATGCTTGAGGGGTAAAAGTTGTCAATGGAGTGAAGGTCTGTCCGCTTCCTTTAGATGACATCTCAAATTCATTTTGGGCATTTCATGTTCTCATCTCACTGCATTAAAAAATAAAAATATATCATTTAATTGAAAAAAGGAAAAGTGGGCCAACAACTCTCTGTTAGAATGTTAGTTGGGATCTCACTGCATTAAAAAATGGGCCAACAACTCTCTGTTAGGATGATTCGGAATCCGCATGCGGATTATAACTGCGCAGCGAAAGTACCTTCCATCCGCATGCGGATTCAGAATCCGCATGCGGATTTTCGCGTGAGGGAGATGCGGATGGGAGGTACTTTCGCTGCGCAGTTATAATCCGCATGCGGATTTTCACATGAGGGAGATGCGGATGGGAGGTACTTTCGCTGCGTAGTTATAATCCGCATGCGGATTCGGAATCCGCATGCGGATTTTCGCGTGAGGGAGATGCGGCTGGGAGCTAATTTGCTGCACATTCAGAATCCGCATGCGGATTTACGGAGAAGACGAGATAAAAAAAATCAAATTCCAGTTCGGCTAGCTATCCACCAAAAAACAGAAATTATTTGCATTCATTACTTAATAGCATTAATAAGATTGCAACTCACCCTCACCGGAGATGTGAATCGCCGGATCTGCTGGTTGCCGGAGGCTCGAGTTGATGTGGGGCCGGAGCTGCTGCTGCTGGTCATCGACTCGATGAGGAACTGCTGCCTGTCTGCTGTGCATTGATCGATAGAGGAAGGCACAACCTTTATCTCGCCGGACAGACGGGTGCCACTGCCTGCTGGTCACCGGACGGATGGGTGCTGCTGCTGCTGCGTGCCGCTGCGTGATTTAGGGGTTGAGGAACCGTGCAATTCTTTAGGGGGGGATGCTGAGATTTAGGGATTGAGGAGGGACGAGGGACGCCAGAGAGGAGGAGGAGGCGGGATTTCTGTTTTCGTGTTTTGCTGCCGAGCGGGAAAATTTTCCCAGCAGATCCGCGTGTACGCCCCGCCCAACGAAATGCAACACGCACACCAGCTCTCGACGGACAGGATTCATCCCGCCGAAATAGACGGCCGGATGAGCCGTCTGCACGGTAGCTTCCGTGCAGACGGAATGCACATGATCATATCCCTATATATATATATTTAAAAAACGCAACGGTTAATTACAACTAACATTCAAATGACATGATAAAGAGATATATTTTATTTTTTAATGCAATAGCGAATCCCTATCATGTAAACAACATTTTTTTTAAGAAATCAACGAATTAAAAGAAATGGCATGATTTTAACGAATCTTTTTTAAAACAAAATACACCAACTGCTATATGATTTGAATAAGTGATTTTTTTTTAAGAAATGAAACAGTAACTGCTGTTGTATAAATAGTTTTTTTTAAAAAAAAATTATTTCAACGGCCCAAAGCAAACAGCCTCACTAGCCTCACTCCAGTGCACATTTTCTTAAAAAAAAAAAAAAAAAAAAAAAACTTAATACAAAGGGCGTGCTAAATGCAACGACGTGAAGCTTACAAAGAAAAATGAATATATATATATATAAGAACCTATCGTGTGCAGATGCACTGTAGTCCGCTACAAAATGAGTCCAGTACATATTAAAATATAATAATACTTTATACAACCATTTATGCATATAAAAATCATATTTTAGACGGTTTAGATGTTGAAAATATCATTTTAACCTTGATATTTACATTAAACTATTTTATTGCGTTGATTTCGTACAATTTTAATATATGACACACATATATATGTTGAATTTAGATGAAAATTGGTATGTTAATAAAGTGAATAGTTCTGTATATAATTGGTGGAGTAGATTTCTTATTCATGATCAAGTGGGCCCCATAGTACACGGATTGTATCACAATTATGGCGGAGTCCGAATGCACTTGATTATTTTCCTATATGTATATATATGTCCCGCTTCTATAAAACCTCATTTCTATATAACCCCCTCCATTTTTAAAATTTTGATGGATGATAGAAAATTTACTTCATCCATTGTATTTAGTATCATTTATAATATCCTAAAAACCCTTTTATTTTTTTAATTTTACTGCATATGGGTTCCATCTATTAATACATAAAATCAACGTAATAAAATAGTTTAATGCTAAAATATTAACTTTAAAGTAGTTTTTCAACATCTAAACCATCTAAAATATCAATGATATTTGGAAAAATCATTCTATGAAGTATTGTTATATTCTAATACATGTGCGAATAAATATAAGCATTTTGCATAATTTACATATGAATATATATGTTTTTCAATAAATGCGGCTCATAAACATACTTGATCGAGATGAAACTTGGTCTTCTAGATAAACAAATGATGTTAAACATAATGAATAGATTAAATTTTCCACCGAGGATCAAACTTTCAAAAATAGAAGGGATTACATAAGACCGCTTATATGTAACCAGGTTGCATAAAGACACTTTTAAAAAGTTAATATGGGAAGTGATGCCAAAATATGTTGGGCGTAACCGAAGACTGGAAAAATGTATGCAGATGCCAAAAACAAAATGCAGATGATGAGTAATGGATGTACACAGTACAGGAAGGAGAAAAAAATGAAGATGGTATGGGTTTTCCCGAGGTGAAGAATGCCTCCGGCTACTGGGATATTTTTTTGGGTGAAAATGGCCTTTTTTGAACGGGTGGAGGAGATTGCTATTATAAGCTGGGATGTTGTAATAATTTTTCTGCAAGTTTTAGCTGGGTATTGTTTTACAAATTAGAGTAAGAAGATGGACTTTCTGTCAAATTCTCCTACCCAGCTGGGGGCCAGCTGTGGGGCCAGCTGTGCACAGCTATGGGATGATCTCCTTTCTTGTACATTGATTTGTATCTTCATCTTTGCCTTATCTCTTCTTGTTTTTGCCTTGATTTTGATGTATCCTACCATTGTTGATGTTCCTTGATCTATTAACAGTTTGGATCTCCAATTCGTAGCTTAAATCTTGTAGTTTTGTATTCTCACTTATGCAAATCTCCACATTTTCTTGGTCAAAAGTATCTTGACCCTTCGAAAACCTATGAAATGTTGATTTTTGGTTTGATCCAAACAATTCGTCATGTTGCTCTTGACTCATTTAACTTGAGAAAAATATTTTCCGTTTCAACATGAGTATAGATTGCTCTTGAGTTTGCAACCGTTGCTTCCAAAATGAGCTTGTTGGCATTGAAATGGGAGATGTGATTGAATATATCCATATGCACTTAGGCTCAGTGCATCGGGATGTGTTTAATCTATTTTTTATTTTTTTTGAAATTTTAAATTATGAAAAATGTCACTAATTTTAAAAAATTCAAAAAAATATGCAAATCTCCAAAAATAGTAAAACTTGATACACAAGTTTAACATACTTAGATTAAAAATTGTATAAAAAATTTAAAAAATAGATTTTTATATCATGGTACACCAAAGCTAAGTGCACCCAGATATATAGGAAGAGTACCCATGAAATAGTCCCTACAAAATTTTAAGCTTTTAAGTGCATTATTAGTAGAAAAATAGCCCAGTCATTTTCTTGGTGGGTTATCGAGTGTAAAAACATATGTATCTCGTGTTTTAAGTCTTTATATTTTAGGTTGGGTGTTTGCACTTATAATTTAAAAATATAGGAGAATTCTCATATATATATCCATGTATTTTTTTCTGTAATTTCTCTTATATCCACAAATTTTTAAATATTTTTCTCACACTCATGAAATTTTTATTAAATTCCTTTCTTACCCATGAACTGACGGCAGAGAATAACACGTGTTAGTTCCGCTGAATATGCCCTGGCATAACCAGTTAGCCATAACAGATTGCGTCTTCTTCTCGGGCATGCGAGGAGGCTGCACCAAGCTCTGCATTCTCCAACACAACTAATTTGAATCAGAGAATGCATTGTCTGCTGTGGCAGCTGATGGGGAAGCAACGACCATTAGAAATGTTCATATCTTCGATTTTTAGGAAGAGCAAGGAAGATTAGGGGAAGGGGCTGTCAGCAGTAGAATGCATCGTCGATGATGTAATTGCTGAGTTTGCTCCTGATGAAGCCGATAGAGAGAGATGAATGCAAGCACCGACAGCCAAAGCAAATGCGATAGAATTTGGTCATCCTTAAGCATTCCAATTAAGAAGGAATTTCCAACCACCTTCACGAATCCTACAGCTAAATCAGAACAACACACTGTATTATCAAATCACACAATTGTTCAAGAAAATGACAATTTGGTTTGTGACACTAATCCATCCAAGGATTCGGAAGAGAACAGTGTTTTAAATTTTGAAGCAGAACTGGAATCCGAGCGGATCTCTATGCCAAGCTATGCATTCTCCAACGCCACTTCTCGGGCTTGAGGTCACGGTGGCAGACGTCGCGGCTGTGGTAGTAATGGACGGCCCATCACCACACTACTCAAATGCCACTCTATTCCTCCTCATCTCCGACGTTAATTAGACATCATTCGCTTCCATGTTATCTGTTTCGTCATTAGATCTGAAAACCCACAAAACCATCATCGTTGGTTTGTTTCTTATCAGAAGACGAATTCAAAGTATTAACAGCGCATTATTTTTTTCTCCAAAAAAAAATAGTGCAGTATTTAGATGGTAGGAGATGCAGAATGGGAAAGATGATGGCGGCAGATGGCTAGTTTTGGTATTTTGTTAATATAAAAAATTTTTAAAAAGGAAAAACTCACATGCAGCAAATGGACAGTGATGGTACGAGTACGGGAGGAATTTTGGGTAAAATTCGTGGGTGTAAAAGAAATATTTAAAAATTTATAGTATAAGAGGAATTATGGGCAAGATATGTTGGTATATTTGGAAATTTCTTAAAAATATATACACCATTGATATCTTTATATCATTTTTCAGTTAGCACCATTTGAGTTTTATAAATTTTCATTATTAATGGTGAAAATCATATTTTAAATATATACAATTTGACTTTTAAAATAACATTAAAAAATTGTTTTCGGACGACTTCGCGACTTCGGTTGCGGGTTGTGGGTTGCGAGAGCTGAAGCTGCTCTCGGTGGCATGTGTAGGCTGGGCATCGTTGTAATCCTCTTCTGCGCTTGTCAGGTTTGTTTGAAGATGCGGCGGCTGCATATATGTGAAATGCTTGTGTGACAATTGATATGTTAAATCTCTTCGTTAATTTTTGCTAATATTATATGCATGGTTTGTGACATTCGTTCTTATGTGTTATGTATGATGCATTATTCAAGATGTGTGGTTATAAAGGGTTGTTCATGACCCTTGGTTAACATGAGGAGAGGGTTGTTCATAGACCTTGGTTGACATGAGGAGAGGATTATTTGTGGCCCTTCTGTTGCATGTGGTTATATGTATATGTTCTTGGGTGTGGGTGTTAGACCCACATGTCTTATATGGTCATTTAGGAATCATATTTTTACAACACTGTCATGACATGTGTATCCAAAGTCTTACTTATTTTCACTCTATACTAACTACTATTTACTTACTGAGTCTATTTAACTCATATGGTTTGTTATTTGTCATTAAATCACAGGCCAAGGAAAAAGCCTTGAGATGGGACCGGAGAAGGACAATCTTAGAGACCATTAAATTAACATTTGTGTACTTAGTTATTTTGACTTTAGGCTTTTTTTTTATATACTAATGCATATAGAATTTACTTAGTTATATCCAACTATGACAAATATTCTGCATTCAGATATTTTGAATTTGATTACAATCTATATACACACAAATTACAATGACTTTCTTACTATATGGATGTTTATATAGTATCGAAATGCAAATGTATAAATGTAGGGCTAAATGTTATATTATGGAATGAAATTGAGATGCTTATGAATAACAGGTCATGTATTCTATACCACTCCCTTATACTTTATGAGAAGATACTACCGAATTTTTCTTAGGTCATATGGCACCTATCGACTAATCATTGAGGATGTTTAGGCAATGAGACATTATATGGATGAATTGAAATTTCAATGCATGTGGTTGCATTAAAACAACACCCGAGTTTAGGACATCACAAATTAAGGTAGTTAACAACAATAGCATCTGAGACTGTGTTTGACTATTCAGGAGTAGATGGTGCACTATTTATAGGCATGGTGGGAGCCATTCCAGTGTTGGGATTTATCTATTTGGAATAATGGCCATTGCTATCTCTACATGATGCAAAGAAGGAAACAAAAAAGGCTTTTACTTTTGATTCCAACCTAAAATTCAAAATTGATTCTACCAAAATAAAATTGTGTCAAGATTGGGATTCTCGTTTTGTTAGATGTACTTTTACCACTCCTTTCTCTATATACAACGGTTAGGTTTCTAAAGGATGTGAAAGATTTTCAAATGTTCTCTCCCTCTCTCTCTCCCATAGATAAATTAGGGAGTTATTTCTCTCAAGTGGCTAACCTCTGTTTGTCCAATCTGTTGTCCAATTGGATACTTGTGAATGTGAACACATGTCCTTTTGGGGTATGACGCTCATATAAATATGAGAAATGATCCTATTAGCCCATGCAAAGCAAATATTTTATTTAGCTCACCTTAAAAAACTCATTTACAACACTTTTCAAAACTTTTTCCTTTGTATACTTATTCATCTAAGCGTATTTAATATATAAACCAACTTTTACCATTTTTAAATATGTGTATTTATTTTTTGAGATTTTTAAACATCTATGTGTATATATGTATTGAAAATATCCATGTCTTTAAAAATCTTTAAAAAATGTATACACATATCCCAAAAAAGTAAAATTTGGTTTATATGTTAAATACGCTTAGATAAATAAGTGTATGAAGAAAAAAGAAAAAATACTAGAAATGGGCTTTTTATATGGGCTAAGCGAGATATTTGCTTAGTCTGAACTAACAGGATCACTTCTCTATAAATATAACGAATGGATTAGGAGTCCGTTTTGTTGGGTGTAAAAAAATGTTGGAATTTTTTGTGGGAAAACTTTGAAAATGTCATAAGGCGTTGTGATATGACCGAGGTAATGGTTATGAATAAAGATGATAAAAATAAAAGAAATAAGATATTTTATAAAAAATGTGCAAAATAATTGAAATGTAAAGATAATAATTTAAAAAGTAGAGTAATTGGGTAATTAAGATTTTTTTCAAGATTGGGTAATTAAGATATTAATTATAAAAAATTAGGTAAGAAGAAGTGATAAAATATTTTTTTATACATCTTATTTTACTAGACTTATGTTGTAAGGTTTATTATCCTATTGGTCAAGATTAACATAAGCTTATGCTAGTTTGGGTTAAAAGGCTTTTTCAATTTTTTTTTTGCAAAAATATTTTTATAATTGTATTTAACTCAAATACGAATTTATAATTTTTCATATACCTTTGTTTACAAAAATTAACATTTTCTAGAGAATAAAAATGACTCCAATACACCCATTGTCAATTTTTGAAGATACCAAATATATATGCTTACTAAAAAAATATTAAATTGAGATATAAATTAAATGCATCAGAAAAAAGTATTTTCATGAAATTTTTTAAAAAATTACACGTTTTAGTGCGGTGGCTCATAAATTTATGCTAGCTTCTAGCTAAAAATGTGATAACCCTATGAAAAGCATATGATCTTTTACACAAATTTTGTAAGACCAAAAATATTAATTTTTATTCGTTTGAAAAATTTTTGTAAAATTGTTAAGCTAAATATATTTAATATATGGACTAAATTTTATGATTTGGAAAATTGTATATATTTATTTTTAATTTTTAAATATAGAGCATTTTAGTAATTTGTAACCATTTGAAGATTACTAAAATAATCATTTGTTTAAAAATACAAAATAAATGTATAAATTTTTAAAAATTGTAAAAATTAGTTTATAGATTAAATATATCAAGATTAACTATTTTATTTAAAAAATTTTGAAAAATAAAAAATATATTTTTTCTGTTAAATGATCAAACATCTTACGAAATAAGTTTAAACCATGATATCATTAAAACAAGAGACAATTCGATATTTAGGCATAGGCTGATTTTAATGCATCCTGGGTACAAAATTTTATTTTTTAAATATTTTTTTATAAAATTGTTAATCTAAGTATATTTAATATATAAACCAAATTTACTATTTTTGAAAATATGTATATATTTTTTATTTTTAAAATAGGAGAGGTTTTAGTCATTTTTAAATGACTAAAATACCTTTGTTTTTTTTTAAAATCAAAAAATATAATTTATACATCTCCAAAAATTGTAAAATTAATATATAAGTTAAACACGGGACTTGGTCATATGTCCCGAAAATAGGAAAGGTTTTAGTCATTTTTAAATGACTAAAATACTTTTTTTTAAAAAAAATCAAAAAATATAATTTATACATATCCAAAAATTGTAAAATTAATATATAAGTTAAACACGAGTCCTGGTTGTATGCTCCCGGATGCGTACACCCATTTTAAAAAAAAAAATTGAATTTTTTTATAAAACTGTTAATCTAAATGTATTTAACATATGTATTAATTTTTACTATTTTTGGAGTATTTTAGATATTTATTTTTGAATTTTGAAAATCAGTGGCATTTTAGTAATTTTAAAATTACCTAAAATGCCACTGATTTTCAAAAATAAAAAATAAATATCTAAAATGCTCAAAAAATGGTAAAAAATTATACACATATTAAATACACTTAGATTAACAATCTTGTAAAAAAAAATTTCAAAAAAAAAAACTAAAAAAAATAGTGTATGCACCCGGAGCATCGAGAGCCGGGAGCAGATAATCAGTTACTGTTAAACACACTTAGGTTAATAATTTTATAAAAAAAAAAAAATTAAATGGAGTTTTTCACCTAATGCAATGAAAGCATTGAAACATTACTGTATTTTGCCCTTCCGCATGCATCCATCCATCATGCAGCTTGGCGACGTGATGGCATGTATGATGTATGCCACCATTTGTACGTGAACGTGAAACCGTGCAGGCACAGCAGCTCCACTTCCAATTTCCAAATTTCCAATAATGGGAAGTTGAACTTGGAACGGGACAAAATCCAAAATAAAATAAAATAAAATAAAATCAGCAGCAGCATTGACATGGACGATCCACGCCTCGTCTTCTAGAATCTAGTCTTGCCTGCCCAGTCCGGTCATCTCATCGGCGAGCAAGGCGCGTGCACAACGTCCGCGTTGCTTCCAAGTTCCACCACAATTATTCATCTCTACCGTCCACGTGACTGATAGATGAGCCCGGGTTACCTGCGGAAGGTTCCTCGAGCCGGCCCCAGATGTGCCTCTAGAACAAATGACGGTCAGCAAAAACAGCGGAACCCACGTTCCAATTTTTCGAATGCTGGGGCTGGAAATGTTCGTCAAGTTCAAAATTACGTACTGGGGATGGGATCGAGTACGAGATGTGAATTTTTCATTCCAAAAAAACTTTTATTATTCTCAAATCTCAATGCATGACAACATTATTATGCACGACTTTCTTGCGTCTAATTTTTTTTTCTTAAATACCAATATACAATAATATTTTTCATTTCATCCTAATCATGAAAGGATAATGTTAAACTTAATCAAAAATTAACAATTAAAATAAAATAATTTAAAACAAATAATTTCCTTGAAATTAAGAATAAATTGTTTAGGTTTGAAATTCCTTTATTTTTCAAGACGAGTCTTGATCATATGGGCACGAATATAAGGCTTTGTTTGGTTGGACAACTTGCTCATGGCTTAGCCCATAGTGTAATGCTTTTATAAAGAAGAAGTTTTAATTTGCTTCATTCAACAACATCATTTTTTTATTGATATATATATTTTATATTCTTCTCAATTTGTATTCCAAACAAGCCCTGAGATATTCTTACAACTTTAACTTTCACTATGGAGACAATATGCTCATATCTATCAAGGTGATAAATACATAAGTTCTCACCTAATAGGCCGGAGCTTCCACTCAACAATTCAACACAAAAATATTATCTAATATATAAGAGAATGACACCTCCACTATTCAAACCCATGTACACTTCTTGTCAGTCACCAATGTTACTTATGGGGCATTGCCCGATTGGCATTCAACATCTTTTAATGCTTTTTTTTTTTGGGCCAAGTATCGAACTCATAGAAGGATTCAAATGTAACATTCACTTGTAGGTCGCGAACGTGAGAATTTCACTTTTTCTTTCCTAAATTTTTGTTGCCAGCGTGAAATTATAAATCTGTCAAACACCTTGCGGAACATATAACTTCATTCGGCTGAGCAGTGGCACAACAATTTTATTAAAAATTAGTTTTAATTTGCTTCTTTCAATAGTACTTTTTTTTCGATGAAAGGAAAAATCGTATCCCTACACCCTTTCAATATAAAAGGAGTTAGAGATAGGGTAATCCAAGCAATTCATTGCCAAAAAATTATCTGTACAAATTTTTCCAAGAATAGCTTGGGGGGGATTACCCCACCAAACTGGTGAGCCTCAGGAGAACTCAACACCAGCTCAGCTAAGGAATGAGCAACCTCATTTCCTTGCCTTAAAACATGATAGACCGAGAAAGACATATTTCTCCTAAGTATGGTCCTAATTTCAGAAATTATCAAACCCACCAGAGGGGTAATAGGTTCAATATTAGACAAAAAATTGCATAGAATGAGAGAGTCAGTTTCAACTTAGGCACTGCAAATATTAAGCTGGATTGCCCATTTAAGTCCCAAAAGGAAGGCGGTAGCTTCCATAAGAATCGGTTCCGTCACCCCAACCTGTCTCCACCCTCTAGCTGCAACAAAGGCGCCTCGAGTATCTCTGATAACGGCTGCACACGCAAAAGCTTCCATGTTCCCTTGACTACGGGCATCCACATTAATCTTCACGAACCCCAGCGGCGGCTTGCACCACCGAGGCACAAGAGATCTATCCAGCACTCCCGTCAGATCCAGGGATTTAGCATTCTGATGCTGATTAAGAAAATCCGCACACCATGCCAAAGTATCCATAAACCTCGGTTGCGCTCCCTCTTCCCTGAATTTGTTCCGAATATACCATACCCTCCAGCAGCACACAATGAAAAAAGTAATGTCCTCGGATCTGTTCATCCTCACTAACATCTTCAAAATCTCCTGGACCGATGCCTCCTGATATGTATTAAACTAGCATTCGATAGCACTTTTGAATGCTATTTTTCGTATGAGACTCCATATACATAGCTTGTTTAGCCGAATAAGGCTTTGGAAAGTATTATTAGGTCAATGACCATGGAGTCAAATAAAGCCTAAGTCTATTTTTTATTTAGATTCTATGCATACAGTTATTTATCTAAATAGTAATTATAAAACGGGAATACTTCTATAAAAATAGGTTTCATAAAAGTGATTTCGTGAAGCCCTTTTCATTTTTGAAATGCTGATTCTTGATAGAAATTCCAATCCATTCATTATATTTAACACCACTTGTTTAGCTAGGAGATCAAGTTTCAACCCAATACAATATGTGGATAGCCTACATTTGTTCAAAAATAGGTGAATTTATGTGTAAATTATGAAAAATGCTTCGATTGATTCACACATATATTAGAATGTAACAATAATTTATAGGATCATTTATCTACATATTATTGATACTTTAGATGATTTAGATGTTGAAAAAACTATTTTAAAGTTGATATTTTAATATTGAACCATTTTATTAATATTGAACTATTTTATTACGTTGATTTTACACATTTATAGATGAGACTCATATACAGTGAAATTAAAAAAATAAAAGAGTTTCTAGGATACTATAAATGATGCTAAATATAATGGATATAATAAATTTTCTATCAATCATCAAGATTTTAAAAATATAAGGAGTTTCATAAAAGAGGTTTCATTAAAGCATTCTCGATTATAAAAATACTTTAAAACAGTACTTTCGAGCCATAAAATATTGGACCACATGTAAGTATTGAACATGGAGTTTTAATTCCAGCTGAATGTGTGTCGGCCTTTTTACGGAAGCTAATTAATTCTATTTTCATTAACGTTGAAATTTCTCCTTTTTCTTCTAAAATTTTAGTCACCACTGTGGAAGGCATGAATTGCCAAACACCTGACAAATTTCATAAATTGAAGTAGTGCTTGTCAAAAGCAGTATTTTCATGCATCCATGGAAAAGCAGGCATTTGAGCTCATCAAGTTACAATCGCCAGTTTTAATTTATCATGGGGCGTAATGGGCGTAAAGGGATAAGGGCATGAGAGTAGGGATGTTAATGGTCATGGTCAACCAGTTAACCCGCTCATTTAACCCGTTTATAAATGGGTTTGAGTTGGAATTTTTGAATAAATGGGTTATGATCCGCCAAGTCGTTTAACTATTTAATTAAATTAATGGATTAAGGTTGAGATTTTATAACTCGTCAACCGGTTTAGTAACCTATTTAACCCATATAACTTGTTCAACCCGTTTAATTCATTCAATCCATTTAACTCTCTTAACTCATTAAAGTTTTATATATATACATGTAAACCCTTTAGTTATTTTTCCTCTCTAAGTCTTCCTCAAGCCACGTAATTTACATTTTTTCACTGCTGCCCTAATTCCATTTTTCCGTTACTGTCATATTTCCATTTTTCCCACGCCGAAAACACCTTCTCGTCTCTCCCTACGAGATCATCATCTACTAGAGTTTGGCTTACAGGTTATTTGTTATACAACCCGTTAACAATCCACCAACCTATTTATTAAATGGGTTAGAGTTGTGGTTTTTTAAATGAGTTAATAAACGGATTAGGGTTAAGATATTTTAAATGGGTTAGAATTATGATTAAGCTCTAATCCGTCCAACCTAATCTATTAACACCCCTACATGAGAGATGCAGAAGTGCAAGGCCAACTGCCGGATCCAAGGATTATTTGTAAAGTTTCAAAAAATTACAAATAACCCCTCATGAATCAAATCATTCATACTGTTCGCCCGACCTAAGAAGGGGAAAAAAGCGTGCACGTAATAACCCCCTCTCTAGTGCTCTATCCCGCTGTCATTCTTCACTCCCCGTGCTACTACCTGATCAAATGCCTTGCCCCTGCTTGGTCGTTCCCCCTTCACATCTGATCCCATCTTCTCGATCAACTGGAGCCGGAAACCCATCTTCTTTGGCTTCTCTCTCCTCCTCGGCGGTTGGATCGGCCAAAGTCGAAAAAGCATCTTCTCCGGCTGCTTTGTCTTCCGCGACCACTCGATTGGCTGGAACCGAAAACTATCCTTTTTTGGCTACTTTTTTCCCTGCTCGTGATTGATATTAAGCCCCTCTCTCGCAGTTCGATGATGAACTCCATGTTGGAAAAACCATATTGATTAAATCCATAATCACCTCATGATCCTCCATGCTAAATTACTAAGAAAATAAAAGCCATAAGCGAAAGCGTACCTGAATCCATAGATACAATTGTTCTTGAATACTGTAGTTTCTGGGTCTTCCAAGTTAATGCCCTGGGGTTTTCTAGAGAAGATGGCTTCTCTTTTCAACTGATGGGATGTTAGAAAAGAAACTCTGTTAGATACATAACCTGGGGACCACAACCGTTTATATAGGGAGCATATCTTTCGTATTTCTAATTTAGCCCATCATAAAAATAGAAGTTAGAAATTAGGTTGTAGGATTTCTACGCATAGGAGATTCATACTTTATTAGATGATTTAAGCTCATAAAACCTTATAAGATCACTTTAAAAAATTGAGCCGCTATTTATGATAGCGTATATATAATTAATATATATGTGTGTCCAAAATTCCAACAATCTCCCACTTTGACTACATATATTTTATAATTATATATATAACCTTATGAGCTTAAAATCTTTTATTATCATACCAAAATCATCTCCGAACAATCTCGTCCATTAGTTATGCCAACATAGAACCAAGGCGACCTTTGTCACATTTATCATAACTAGACTCATCCACGATCACATATATCAAACAAAACCAAATGACATAGATCAAGTATGGATGCGTAACATGGAAATTACATGTAATGTGATCTAACATGCCTATTTCCAATTGGTCCGACTTATTTGATGAGATCAAACCAAAACCAAATATGCTTTATAGACACTTTATTTTCCTAAATTCCTCCCTTAACAAATAGGAACATTGCTGAACTCCTATTGTTGTTGGAATATTAGACTACTAATTTATTGTCACAAAATAACTTAAGTGGTCTTTCAATGTTATCTATATTTTGCAGCCATGTGACAAAATTTTGTAGTCATATTCTATAATTGGATGTCTCATAATATGCTATAAACTCTGTTTTCATGGTCGAAAAGCTATAACTGTCTTCTTAGCACTTTTTCCTGATATAGCTTTTCCAACAAGCAGATAAATATAGCCTGAAGTGGATCTAAAACTGTATTTGCATCCAATAAAGTCAAAATCTGAATACCAAATGATCTCTAACTTAACTGACTTTCTGTATGTGAACATATAATGTTTTGTTTTCTAAAAATGCTTTAAAAAACTGTTTGGCTGCATCTTAAAGATTCATTCCTGAATTACTTAAATAGCTGCCCAACATCCCAATAATGTACGCAGTAACCGAATGCATACAACCTGAGATTCAAAACCTAAGCATAAATCAAACTTTTCACTGCTAAAGCAGAGGGAGTCTTTTGTATTTTCTTATATTTAAAATCATTCTTGGGACACTGACTTAGATAAAACTAATTTTGTCTCCCTTAGTAAGGAGGTATTTCCTAATTTGTCATCCTGCACATCAAGTATCTTAAGTATTTTCTTAATATAGGTCTTTTGTAATAATCCAAGAATATATCAAGAATAATCCTGATATATCTGAATTCTAATACAAAAGACATATTTTTAAGATATTTCGTTTCAAAATTCTTTGAAAAAAATATCTTAATTTTATACAATAAACTTATATTAATGTTAGGAAACAGTATATTTGTGTGTTACTCCCACTGAATCTATGATTACTCCCACTGAACTTATAGTATATGCAATCATCAAATGAATTCATTTCAAAATCGAATGAAATGATAATTTGATGAAATTTGCAATATCATTATTAGAAAACTTGTTTAAGCTTGTAGATGGATTTTTATTTTAAAAACTGAAAGTCTATTATGAATGTTATCCTTACATCCATTTACTATAGCTCAAGGTTAAAATCCATTACTAAAGTCATTTATCTTGAAAGAAATTTTTAATAAAACTGGAGAGAAAATTTCTTTATAATCTCTGCCTTCATTTTGAGTAAAGTTCATCGAGACAAGACAAGCCTTATGTCTTTTCACATTACCTTCCTTCTTGGTTTTAAATATCCATTTATAACCAATCAGCTTTATACATTTAGGTAATAGAACAATTACCAAATTGTCATTGTCTTTCACGAACTTAATCACATATTTATGGCATTAATCTACTTTTGAGAGTATTTTACTTTGCATTGTTTGATGGAATCACTTTCCACCAATTCAATGTCATCCTGATGTATTGGAGAAATCTGATATAACCATCAGAAACCGCATTCTCCTTTCTCTAGTAGATCACTTTAATGACATCCATTCTTGAAGGTGTTAAGCTTGATCATAAGGAATAACCTTCTTACAGATGTCTCTTTAAAGACATAGTCCCTAACTATATCTCTTCCTCAAGCTCAATATCATCAAAGAATTGACATTTTTGGTCTCAATAGAACTGAATGTGGGATGAGAGGATTTATATTTTGATATCGTTCAGCATATCTAATAATATTTAAATTCGAAAGAAATAACTAAATTGACTATTTCTAAATGAATAAGAATAACCAAATTTATTCAATACAGAAATAGAAACCAAATTTCATTTAAAAATGATACCATATGTCTCTTTCGAATTCAAATGAAATTGAGTTCGTGCCGTCTGCTAGCACCGTCTTCTCCGTTTTCTGCAGCGTCCCCGCATGCAGCTCCGGCAGCGACAACCAGCGGTAGAAAACAGAACCTAGCGACCAGATGCAAAACCGGAACTCGATTTCCAACGAAATCGGTTCAGCGTCCTCGTCGCAGCAGCCAACACGCTCCGTTCGTTTTCGGCAACGACAACATTAAAAAAAATCCCATCGGTGGCAAAACCAAAAGCCCGGCAGATCCGACCAAGTCCGGCAGCGGCAGTGGCAAATCCGACCAGTTCCGACAGGTTTTGTTTGTTTTTTTAATAAAATAAAAAAAATGTCTAAATCCTAGGCAGAGACGAACAGGGGTAGCTGTCCAATCAGGTTTTTCAATTTTCAGCATTTTTATAATTAAAATTAATAGGCACTTATCACATATGGATGGAAGAGTTCTTTGCTGAATCCAAAATCATATTAATAGGCATTACTGAAAAAATAACTCTGTGCTGAATTCATGATTCTGTGTATGCCGAAAACCTAATTTAAACCATGGAAATCTATTTGCATCCAAAAGGAAACATTGGAAGATCAAAAATAGATTCTAAAATACTTCTCAATAATTTAACATGAAGTATAACTCTGATACCACTTGTTGGGAAAACCATATTAATTAAATCCATAATCACCCTAGGATCCTCCATGCTAAATTACTAAGAAAATAAAAGCCATAAGCGGAAGCATACCTGAATCCATGGATGCAGTTGTTCTTGAATACTGTGGTTTCTGGGTCTTCTAAGTTAATACCCTAGGGTTTCTGGAGAAGGTGACTCCTCTTTTCAACTGATGAGATGTTAGAAAAGAAATCCTGATAGGTGCATAACATAGATGGATCACTTTTAAAAATTGGGCCGCTATTTATGATAGCGTATATATAATTAATATATATGTGTATCCAAAATTCCAACACTCCATCTTTCCCGAGTCTGTCAAGCTGCAGCATTGGCAAAAGGGTTTGGGGCGTGACTAATGATGCAGCTAGGAAGATGGATCAGTGGGGGAAGAGAGCGGGGTGGCACAAAAGATTTATAGCAACGATTTTTTCTTTTGTACAGGTTATGTAGCTTGATTATATATATCATGATGTATTTTAGATTAAAATACATCATTTATTTATTTTTATAATTAATTATAGTTTTTAATTTTTCTTCCTGAACATGTTTTCCTAAGTATATTTCATTCATATATAAAGCTTTTCCATTTTACAATACTTTTACGCATATTTTTTATTTTTTAAAAATGAAGTTTTTAAGAAGGAGAAAATGACTTAAATGCCCCTAAAATTAATTATTTTAAAAATCAAAGATAAATATGTAAAAGTATTATAAAATGATAAATTTTGGTATATAAATTAAATACACTTAGTAAAATATATTTATAAAGTAAAAATTAAAAATATTATTAATTATAAAAATAAATGAATAATATATTTTAGTCTGAAATATATTATGATGTATATAATCAGGCGCCCTAAGTCATACTCATAGTTCAAACTAAAGGGGTGCATCTTGAGCTAGGTTGAGCTCAACTCAAGGGTGGGTACCTTAGCTCGAGGGGCCCCTGCATTAAGAAGCTTAGATGCATTAAATTCCCATGATTTGAATTAGCAAGTTGGAATCCTCTTGTGGGTTATTTGTTCTTAAGATTAAAGTATTAGACCATGTATTTGCAAGCCTAGCACTTGACGACTCCCAAAAAAAGGAAGCTAAAGGCTCATATGTATAGAGTTATAGTAGTTGCGAGATCCAATTAATGCTAGATTGCTAGTGCAACCAACAGCTCTCTAACTTAGTCCACAAGAAAGAGACTAATATTTGGATCTCAAAGGTGAGTTAGTGGGTGTTTGGCAGAGATTGATTCATTTAGGACAAATCATGGTTTAAGAAAGGAGGCTCTCCAACATGCAGTCTCAACTTATGTCCTAAACTATTTATAAGTATGGGCAGCAAGCCCAACCTCATCTTTAACCACCGCCACGCATAATACTATACTCCGAATATGCCTTATATTGTAAAATAAAAAGGAATGTAAGAATTTTGGCAAAAAAAAGGAATGTAAGAGAACATTGTAGCAAACATATGCATATTCTGTTTTGTGGCAAATTAAAATTAGCTTCGTGTGTTTCATTTTTCAGTAACTTACTGAAAGTAAGAAAAGGCTTACACATGTACACAACAAGGTAGAACCATTTTGCTAAGGATAAACTTAATAAATAATTTAAAGATAAGGAATGATCCAGTGAACTTGGGCTAAGCAAATGTCCCCCTTAACTCACATCAAATAATCTATTTACGATAATTTTTTTATTTTTTTATACACTTGCTTATTTAAGTATATTTAATATATAAATCAAGTTTTAGCATTTTTGAATATGTGTACATATTTTTTTGAGTTTTTTAAATATAGGAATATTTTAAATGCATATATATACATAGATGTTTAAAATTATTAAAAAATAAAAATACATCCAAAATGGTAAAATTTGGTTTATATGTTAAATATAATTAGATAAACAACCATACGAAGAAAAAATATAAAAAATTATTGTAAATGAGTTATTTGATGTAGGCTAAGCGGGACATTTGCTTAGCCCGAGCTAACAGGATAACTCCTCTTTAAAGATACCTTTATATCCATTTGCTTGTTGTTGGTCCCGAGTTGATGACAATTACCCAAGAGGGAAGGGATGAATTGGGTAATTAAAAATTTAAAACTTGAATTAGAGACTTTACCCCGGTTTAGTTTAATTTCCTTTAATGAGCCAAATGGAAAGCAGTAAGATAATGAAAGCGGAAATGAAAAACAATAGATAAGATTTATAGTGGTTCGGGCAACCTTCCCTACTCCACTCTTCCAAGCTCACACTCCCTTGTAACTTAGGTTCCACTGTGTATTCTACGAATACAGCTAGAGCCTCCGCTCTCTTCTAGATTCTAGTTCTAGGGGGCGTGTACAACAAACAACACAAGTAGGTGACGAGTTTCACTCCAATCACAACCCTACTTTGCTATAACTTGGTTTGAAACACAAAACTCAAACCAAGCACCAAAAACTGAATATCAAAGTGAAATGAAAGAAATCTACACTTTACAGATTTGTGTAGCAAGTTTCAGCTCGAGGAAGAGTTTGTGGAAGCGACGAATTATTTTGCGTTGAAGCAAACCGCAACTTTGAAGCTTGTTCTTCCTTTGAAAGTGTATAGATCACTCAATTGTAGAGAAAAGTAGATTGAAACTCTTAATAGCACTTCTTTTCTCTTTTTCAGCTCTTACTTGTGTGTTTCCACGTTTGCTTGAGTGTTTATATATAGAGGAGAGAAAATTTTGAACGTTATGGAGTTGGTTGGCTCGTAATAAATGTTTTAACGTTCAAAAATTCGAACATTATTCCTCTAAGTCGCAGGTGGAGTTGACTTCGTGTGCGACTTTACCCAAGTCGCATGCTGGAGTCGACTTCGGGTGCGATTTTGGATTGCTTCAGCTTCCAAGTCTGTCTTCTGGGTCGACTTGGTCTGGGACTTGACCCAAGTCGATGCTGGAGTCGACTTCGCCTTGTTAACTTGTCAAGTGAGCTTAAACTTTCTTGAAATGTCCTTTGCTTGCTTAACTTCTTCAGCATAAGCGTTACTTCTTAGATTTGCATTATTTGGAGTTTAGTATATTCACTTTGCAGAAAAAATCTTTTAGCTTCATGTCTAGGAATCTTGGTATGCATGAACAGATCCAATATATATATTATGATTTAAATGGATGAATTCATGCATCTTGCTTGCTTTGGAGTCGGATTAATCTTCATATGTTCTAAGTCGAATATTTAAGTCGACTTGGTCTTCAACTTGACTCAAGTCTAGCTAGGAGTCGACTTAGCTTTCAACTTGTCTTGTGAAATTCTGCCCTGTCTAACTGAAGTCGATGCTGGAGTCGACTTGGTCTGCGACTTCACCCAAGTCGCATGTGGAGTCAACTTCGTCTGCGACTTCGGCACCTCTTGGTCCCCAATTTCAACGCTGGACAAAAATAGGCACTTGAAGTCGCTGCTGGAGTCGACTTGGGGATCGACTTGGCCTAAGTCGATGTCTGAGTCGACTTGGAGATCGACTTGACCTACCATACTTCATATTTTTCATTTTTATATCCTTAAACAAAACACAAAACACATTAGTAGCTAAAACTTACTCAAATTGTGTTGTTAGTCATCAAAACACATGCTTGGGATATTTTGTATTTGATTTTATCAATTGTTTCCAACACTTGGATCACTCCAAGATTATCTCTCAACATGTGATGCTCCTTTAACTCATAACATTTTTAGGCTTGACCCAGGCAATACACCTCTGCAAATGTTAAGGCCCAAAATTTTATGATGCCCATCGCATTAACATTGAGTTTGTATTTGTATCATGGAGAGTCATTCACCATGACATTCTTCATCACTAGGTCTGCTTCTTGGAAGTTTGGGGAGTGCATTCTCTTTTCTAATGTTTCCTAACTAAGGCAAGATATTGAGTCGCCCATGCTTCAGCCAAGGTATTAATCTCATCCATGCAATCCAAGTGGAACAACAAGTCTCATCCTCTTCCTCATCGAAAGTTCTATATTTGAGGAGATACTATTTCCATCTATATGGGAATAATTGCCTTTATTCCATAGATTAAGCTAAAGTGGGTCTCTCCTATTGCATTTCATGGGAGCTTTTGCTGGCCTAGATCATGGTAGGGAAAACATCCACCCATAACTCATGTGCTAAGTCATCTACTTGTCACCTTTCAGGATAGCCTTATCTATGGCGTCAACCAAACTATTGAATTAAGGATGATCCATCGTGAACCTGTATTTGATCCTAAATTTTTAGTAGAGGCTCAAACTCCTCACTACCAAATTACATCTAAGTATCTATAACCAACATTGGTGGAATTTTGAACTTGATTATGATTCTGGATATCATGAATATTTTGAATTACATACTAGTGGTAGAAATTAATTATTAACTTGGCCTCTCTGCTTAATGAACTAATCAACTTCCATGATAAAAAAACTTCTTCCATCTAGCTACTAGGATGATTGCCTTATGATACAATGTTGTTAGAACCAAACATGTGATCAAATTGGTCAAGCGATTTCCTAGTTTGAACGTGTTAAACTTGTAACGTCATCATTATATATTTATAATATTATAAATATTTAATTATTTTAATTAATAATATATAGACAAATTTTTATATTCGTAACTTCTGAGACCATATATTAAATTTAAAATCTATTATTTTAATTACTAAAATATGTAGAAAAGGCATTAAAGTCTTTTTAAAGATGCATTAATTAATCACAAATATAATATATTAAATCAAAAACTAACATTATAAACACTAACAAAATATAATTTTATAAATTATAATAATTAAATTACAATAGTGCAATTAATTAAATTATCAAAATTTCAATTCATATTAAATTTAAAATCTATCATTTTAATTACTAAAATATGTAGAAAAGGCATTAAAGTCTTTTTAAAGATGCATTAATTAATCAAAAATATAATATATTAAATCAAAAACTAACATTATAAACACTAACAAAATATAATTTTATAAATTATAATAATTAAATTACAATAGTGCAATTAATTAAATTATCAAAATTTCAATTCAAATTAATGAAGATTAAAGTTGGTCAAGTTGGGTTATCACACCTGGTAAACTCACGTTTGAATAGCACAAAGGACTAATTTTTAATTTTTACTAAGACTATGGATAGTGAAAATTATAATCCCTAACACTAACCAGCACCGCATGCAGCATGTGGATGAACCAAACCCTGACATCAACTTTATTTTTACTTGCGTTGGCCCTAACACTGTATGGTGGCATTGAATTGAGTGGAAATAATTCTTCCATAGCTGATCATCATTGGTTTTCTTTTTAAATTTTAAAAACCCGTTGAACCAGGTCCAATTGAATGGGGTAATCGAATAGTGGTTTCATTGGTTCAAACCAGTTTTGTTATTTTAACCAGACTAGGTATGGATGAATTGAACAAGCCATCAGTTCCGCCGAATCGATTGAATAAGCCAATCTGGTCTAATTCTAATACACTGTTGTGATGCCAATCTCCAATTGGAGAATGGGTAGAGGTTAATCATTATGAGCTTGTTGGGGGGATTCTTAGGATGACTACAAAATTTTGGCATGCCTTGCACTTCTTAATATAATGGAGTGGTTGCTTGCTTCGCCAAGCTCTTAGCCTGCTCAGGGCCTTTGGCTGCTCCTATAAGAGATAATTGACTAATGGTTCCATCTAGGAGCCTTTACAATTGTGGAACCCTGACCGTATACGAATTGTTTCGACTGTATACGCGTCATTTCGACATTTGTAATTTTGTAATTATTTTATGAATAAATGAAAATTCATGAATTATATTGATGGATATGTGTATTGGAGATTGAAATAATGCGATTAGGAATTTAACCCCGTGAATAGTGCACGTGAATAGTGACCAAGGACTAAGACCCGTGATTAAGAGTTAATCACTTGGATTAACTTAATCACAAAAAGACAAAATAGAGATTTAATCACTACAAGACAAAATAGCAATTCTTTTGGATATTTTAATCCAAGTTTGGATTTTTGTGGAAAAATAGAAAAAAATTCATAAATTGCAATCCGGGCGTCGGAATTCGATGAAATTTTTTATGGATGGTTAAAAATTCATGATGGACATGATGAATGGGCTAAGATGTGATGAAAATCACAAATCAATGGTCAAGATGAAACATCAAATGCAAAGTGAAAAAGTAACTTCACTTTTTCATTAATTATGTATTTGACTTTAATTAAAATTAATAATTAAAAATTAAAAAAATTAAATGCAACGCAGCAACATGTCAGGTCGTGCAGGGGGGGGTACCATGACCAAATCAATGGTCCAAATTCATCCAAATCACAAATCAAGGGTTTAGATTTAATTAGCTTAAAATTAATTAAATAAAAAAATAAATAAATAGGAAAAATAGGCCTGCAAAATAGGGCAGCTGGAGCAGGGTAGGGAGGCTGCACAAGGCTCTAAGCACCTTTAGGAAATTATAGAAAAACACCTTTGCAATTTTACACCCTAAGCTAGAGGGGGTAAATTGCAAATTCATGAAAAATGGACCCCTATAAATAGAGGAGCAGGCCATGGACGAAATTCACAACCATCCCAGCTCAAAAATCACTTGAGCAACTTCATTTCCCATCCTCACACGTTTTAGCCTTAAGGAAAGAGGAGAATCGAAGGTTGGAGTGAGAAAAGGCGAGTTGAAGAGGCATAACTTCGCTTGAGGTAAGTGGATTCCCCTCAAACTTATTTTGAATGTTATATGAAGTAAAACCATGCTTAGATAATGCCCAAGCATGAGAAAATAAGTATAAATATAATGTTTAAATGGAATTATGCCAAAATATCAAAAATTTGGAGCGAATATAGGGTATTCGGCAAGATAGCATATGATATGTGAAAATAATGCTCCAAAATTGATAAATGATGATTTGGGATGAATTATTATGATAAATATGATGTTAGAATAATGATATATTAATTTCATGATTGTTGGAATTAAGGATTATGCTTAAGTGAATTTATGATGATTTTTAGTATATGGAGAAAATGATTTTTTTGGCCAAGTAAAGAATGATAAATTCAAAATATAAGAAATGTCCAATGATATACTAGGCATAAGGAATGTCATGTTATTTTTCATTTTTGGAAAAAATATCAATTTTTGAAACCCATGAACAGTAACCACGTTGCTGTGAACAGTAACCAAGGATGAACAGTGATTTTTCTACAGTGATCTGCTACATTGATTTTGCTACAGTAATATGTTACAGTAATCTGCCACAGTGAACAGCGTGATTTTGGAGAAAATTTGGAAATTAATATTTGAATATAAATATGGAATTTTTGAAGAATTTATGGACAAAAATATCTATGTAAAAAAATAATGCCCAAATATTATAAAGCATACATGGGAAGCAGCTTAAATAGAGGAAATGAAATATCCTTTGTCCTTGAATAGGAAAAGGAAAAGAGAAGGTCGAAGACACCTCCTAAGAAGGTAAGCAAGTTATATGTTTTGCAAATTAATTTTAAAATGCTTGAAATTGTTTGTGAATTGCTTTATGAAATTTATTTAAGGTTGGCCATACCTATAACTGTTTTACATGAACTGAAGTTTGTGAAATTGTTTATTAAATGCTTTTTATGAAATTATTTATGATTTGCAAATATCATGTCGGCATGTGTATGAGAATGAGCATGTGCACGAGGAATAGGCTTTAGTCGAGGTAGTAAGCGGACCGGATGTCCCCCTCGCTATTGCCAAGTCGCTTAATAGGCCCAGGCCGGCGGCGACCTCCCTGAAATGGGAGCATGTATGGGATGGGCGCCTAGCTAGCGTTGCATCCAAAGGAATGTCATGAATGCTATGTATGCATTGCATTTGCATTTTATGAAATGCATGAAAATGATTGAAAAATTATGTATAGCTTGCTTACTGAGTATTATTACTCACCCATGCTTTTTCAACAACAGACAGGAAATGATGATGAAGGCAGCATGCCAAGTGTTATGTAGTTTTTGATATAAATGATGTTTATGTAAACTTTATGTAAAGTCAACGATGATAATTTTGAGATGAAAAGAGAATATTTTTATTCCAATGAAAATGTTTATGGAATAGTTTTTTATCATAATTGTGTTATGTGAAATATATTTCAAATTGGATGAATGATGGGAATTTTCCAATCCTGCCGTGTGATCAGGGCAACAATCCTGAGTCACGTTTACCAATCAAAACGATCCCGGAGTAAGGCTTCTAGACACCTCGGTTCGGGGCGCCACAACAATCCTCTAGCTATTGCATCTTCATGAGGGGGATTCACTATGTAGTGGTAGTGGTTTTGAGCTACTCAAGGATTAGTATTGTTTTTGGAGTGAATGAGGTTATTGTGGTTAATTTCAACAGCTAATGTACTTTGTTATTCTTTTCTCTAGGGATTCTTACCATCCTCACTTCTAGAAACTTAGCTAGCTACTTGTAAAGGATGTTTTAGTATTGTGTCATTTGGTTATCTTTGATCTTGAAAATTTTGAGGATTTATTTATCTACCAATTGTGAATTCATGTAAATTGTGAAAATTCATTCTTTAATTCTTTTATCAATGCTCAATTTGGCTACGAGGGCCTTGCACCGTGACTCATTGTTGGATATCAAAAAGTCTAAAAATGCAACATACTCTACCACAATCCCTTCAAGACTCACCAATACTATCCGCACACCCTTTGGTTGTGCAAATATCCATTTATATGTAGTAAATGGATTTTAATGTGCTGATTATAATACTTTTTTTAACACCAAGAGTATATATTCTCAACTAATTTTGGGTGGACTGATTGCTACAATTCTAGTTCATCTTATTGTTGTGGGGTTCACCCCTTTGATTGACATTTTTTTCTTAATACACTAGTTATTGGAGGTCAAGCATGCACAGTTAACTAGGAAATCTACTTGCATTTGTTCCTTTATTGTTTTCCACAGGAGACACTCTGGTTGAGTTCTTTTGCCCATTTCACTATTCGACTTAATTACTCAAATTTCTTATAACAATGACATGATTTATGCTTGGAGTTACGATAGCACCTTCTTAGAAGTGATTAAGTGTGAAAGCCAGCTTCTTGAGTATTGAATGTTTTGCTTTTACAGATTTAACTAGGTTGGGATCCACTCCTGATCCAACTAAGTGAACCGACTTGAGGCAAACTAGGTTTAGATTTTTCAACTACCAACTCTTTCAAATGACCCTTTAACCCATTTAGACAAATAGGTTGGTCATGAGTTAAGTTTATAAAATTCATCAACTCAAATATGCAACTTGTTCAACCCATTTAATACATATTTTATTGATATTTATTTTACAATTATGCACAATTATTGATAACAGAATCAACGTTCTCATTAGAAATAAATATAAAGCTTGTTCCTTTAAATTAAAATAAATTACCAACATTAGAAAACTTTATTTATAATTAAATTTTAAATATTTATCATTTTTATTTTTATTATTTAACTCCTATCAATCTATTGGCAGTCCACAACTCGATCCATTTATATCAAACAGATGAGGGTTAGGGTTGAGATTTTTATTAATAGATTTTAAATTTTTAGGATTGAAGTTTTTTTAATGGATTTTGGTTAGATTTAACTTACAACCTGTCTGACTTAACCTAGTTACATCCTATTTGCTTTTGCCCATTTAAGAACTTTACTAGTACAGCAAATTAGACGCTACTAGTCATCTCTTTTCTTAAAAAAATGGAGGTTATCGCTTCTAATGCTATCAAAACATACAAGTGTAAGTGTTCTTCTTAAATCAATGTAATAATTGTTAGTAGTTGCATTAGATGCAAAAATAAGCTGCTTGAAGGTAGGGGTGTAAATTGGGTCTGGTTGACTCGAATTAGGATAAACATAATCCTAATCCACCTTGTAGAATCTCAACGGAACCTATTATTAACCTTATTTTTCATACCTTAACCCAATACTATTCTAACCTTATAGAAATCGATTCGATTTGGTTTAGAAATCGGATTAATAAATATAGGATATTTAAATATATTTTTCTTAATTAAATCGATTTTAAAATATGAATTTATATTAAAGAATATTAATCCTTTTTATAAGAATACTTTCCAATTTTTTACTTATATAATAAAATAATTGCTAAATAATCTTATTTTAAAGCAAAAATGTCTAGTTAATTCTTATGTACTATGTGCTAATGTCTGACTATTTTTTAATAATCTATTATATTTTATACTAATATATGAAATCGGGTTGGGTCAGATTGACAATTATATAATCCAAACTAACCTACTTTTGAAATCGGGTCGATTCAATTCAGGTTTATAACTTATTTTTTATAAAATGGTTAACTCAACCTTGTTATAAACTGGGTTGGGTTTGTCATGTTCGAGTTAAGAACAACCCTATTTACACCCCCTACTTGAAGGTTGATTATATTGTGGATCTTTTCTTATTATCGAAAGTTGTAGAGCTTTGAAGAAGGGTCAATTCAGGTGAGGTACCCCGTGGGTTTTACTCGTTGGATATCCTAAAATGGGTAGGGTAGGTTTCTATTTTTATATCCATAAGATGGGATAGGCTGTAAGTTAAAAAAAAACTTAGTTTAATTAGGATAGAATAGGTTCTGAGGTCCGGATACCTGGAACCGACCCAAATTAATAATATATGTTCAATATATTTATGAAATATCTTTTATATTGAAAGACATTGAATTTATCTATTATTTAGTATATTTAATAAATATATTTTAAAAATTATATTATTATTATTATTATTTTGATTATAGATTTTTAAGTAATATTCATAATAAAATTATAGTTTTCATTTCATCAAAAAAATTATAATTTTCAAATATAGAGTGTTTGGATAAATGTATTAAACTTTTCACTTTTCATAACTATCCTATTTTTAATTATTTCACATTTTTCTATACAATTACCTTACTTTTCAATTATTTCTATACAGCTATTTATATAATTAACTTATCTATTTTAACATTATTCTTTTTACTCCTCATCATTACTCGAATTATATGATTTCATATATTATAATTTTTTTATCAATTCAAAAACTTTTATATTAAAAACTTTTTATTCAAAAGTTTTATTGCATCCTAAACACATTCATAATATAAAACTATATTAAAAAACAGATTTAGAATCAAAACAGAAATTAACCAAACTTTAAAAATAAAATAGTGTAGGGTAGGAGTTTTTGAAAATAGGATAAAAATAAGAAAAACCTCAAATTAGACCTATTCGACTCAAGTTACACTCCTAAATAAAGGTAAGTTTCTTTCAATGGATATAGATACGAAGCAATTGAAAGCTACTAACTAATCGATGAGCTTTTGCATATGTTTTACCTTCATTGAAAATTGCATCTCCTCAATGGCTTAGATTGTTTTTAGCCTCAATGCCTTTTCTTGAGACGAGGAAGCATAATTGCTTGATTGAGGTCGGTTTGAAGTGCGCTTAAGAGGATTAAGCTTTATATGGTTCTTTAGGGAGATTGAAAAGTCTCTAATAAATCTTTATATTCACTACTATTAAGTTATCCCACATTGATTGTGGAAGGAATTGAATGTGTAATCAAAAGTATAAGGAAAGTCTCACATTTAGGCTAACTTTTGGGATTACGAAAGCTCATAAATATTAAAAAAGGCTCTCCTATATTGATGATGAGAGCAATCTTTTTTTCGTGCTCACGTAAAGTGGATTCAATAATATCTAGAGTAGGTGTCCAATAATGCATCACTTTATGCAAGAAAGTCTCTTTTATATGATGGTGTAAAGGTCATACATTCAAAGCATTTTTATGCTATTATTTGGTCACTTTAGTGATTTCAATTCCACAATAATTTAAATTTTGAGGGAAGGGGTAAGAGAAGATGACGACTTATGTCCAACAAATATAATTGCATAGTTTGATCATAATTATAAATATACGTTACAATTTTCAAACAGCAAATTATCTTCTATAATTCGCAACCATCCACAAGTGTACTTATGATATTAAATTTGAGCGTTGGTTCAATATAAAGTGTAAAGGAGTCCATTAAGCCTTAATGCACACACTTGCATGACCCTTATTTATTTATTTTTATTTTTGGCATTTATACATGGGCCAAGGTATAAACATCTTACATATGACATTTGAAATTTTATTTTTAAATATTTTATTTTTAATTTTAAAAATAAAAAGAAAGCACTTTGGATTCTTTTTTGTTTTTTAAAATCCAAAATAGAACGTTTAAAAAATAAAAATATTAAATATTCATTATAAAGCGTTCATGTTTTGGCCTACATGTGAATGCTAAAAAATAATTAGAAAACAAAAAAAGTCATGTACACATGTGCATCGAGGCTCACTAAATCAGAGTCCATTAAATTTTACGGAAATTTTGTTAGAAATACTTTTAAAATCTTAAAATGGTTTCAATAGAGTTCAAAATTTAGTTTGAGACTCAGATGACCTATAAGATCATTATAAGAAATTATTTTCTAAAGATCATACTAAATGATAGAGTGCCAACTTGGTCTGTGGATGTGAGGTAAACAAGGTTAGGAGCTCAAATCATCCAACCAAGGGAATTAATAGAGAGATTGTATAAATGGATTTAGATTTTTACGAAAAATATCTCATAAATACAAGGTCATCTAAAAATCACAAAATCAATTTTGACCAAAGTTCAACTATAAGTGTTTTTATTATACGAAGTGAGATACAAGGTTAGATAATTTTCTTTTCTCCAATGGAACCTCATCCTAACCTCTTCTAAGTAGTTCATGGAGGAAAGATCTAACCCCTATCGAAAGGTGAACTATTATTTTTATACGCGATTCATTTAAAAACAGTTCAAGCCTAGTGTCAAATGGAGATTTGCAATCATCTCATTTAATCCTTTCCTTGGTGATGGTTGTATCTAATATGTTGATTATTGAACAAGGTCTGCCGTGAGCAGCTTGTGTTGACTTAAGCCTACTTCGCTTCTAGGCCGCTAGAGTTGTTACTGTTATGAAACAAATAGCAAATCAAGCATAATCTATGTTTTGATAATTAACAATCCAAATTTGAGAATTCTTAAGGTACTAGCAAGTGTGTGAATTGTTTCAAATTCAAGGCATGATAAGTTAAGTTGCAAAGCCAAGTTGACTCGGGAATCAACTTAGGTCAAGTCAATACTCAAGTCGATTCCGATATCAACTTCAACAAAAATTTATAGACATCATTGAAATCGTGGATGCGTGAGCAGGCAAAGTCGCACCCGAAGTCACCTTCGCACGTGACTTGGGTTAGTTGCAACCCAAGTCGACTCTGCCAGCAACTTGGATAGACTTCGAGGCTTCGATGTTAAATATGATGAAGTCAAGTCGCGACCCAAGTCGATTCCGACATGCGACTTGGGTGAAGTCCCAGATGAAGTCAACTCAGTCATGCGACTTAAGTTAAGTTACACCTCAAGTCAACCCCTACATTTGACTTGAGCATAAGGAGGTTCAAATGTAGAAGATTCAAGCTCAAGAACAACAATATAAGTTCAAATAACTAATGCCTTGTTATGATGTAAGACGTAAACCACAAATTCTATAATGAAGCTTCAAATGGCTAATGACCAAGATGAACAAAGGTCCATTTGCAAAGAACAAAATATTTTGAGCAATAATATGAAGAAACAAATGGCACATGAAGTATTGAAGTTCCAACAAGTAGAATAAACCGTGAAGTCGCAACCTAAGTTGACTTCACCTGTGACTTGGGTCAAGTTTCAGACCAAGTCGACCCCGAAATGGAACTTGAGGCATGAGGACCGAAGTGCTGAAGACCGAAGTCGCAACGCAAGTCAACTCTAGTCTGCAATTTGGGTAAAATAGCTCCCGAAGTCGACTATGAGTGCAACTTGGATCGTAACAGTTAGAAAAATTCGAACGTTGGCGCATTAAATACGCGCCACCTACCTCGTAACGTTCGAATTCATTCTCTCTCTCTCTCTCTATTTAAAACTCATCAAATGAAGTGAAGAGATTTAGCTAGAGCATTGATTAGGCCTCCACCTTCCAACTTACAAGCATGCAAGTGTTTATTTAAGTACTATACAAGAAGAAGTGTGCTATTCATTGAAGTGCTAAAGCGATCTTCTTTAAATTCACTCTATACGTTCTTCCTAGCACCGAAACTTCCTCTACATCATCTATAAAGTGTAGATCTTCTTTTCTATTCATTCTTTTATGATTTCTAAGTTAGAGCAGGGTTGTGTTAGGCATTTTGACAAAAATAAATTATATAATCCGATTTAAATCAACCTCATTTTAAAAGTAGGTTGGTTTGAGTTGGATGATTGTCGACCTGACCCAACCGGATTTCATATATTAGTGTACAATCTAATAAATTATTAATAAATAGTTTTACGTTATCACATAATATATAGGAATTAACTAGACATTATTGCTTTGAAATACGATTATTTAGCAATTATATCATTGTATAAGTTATAAACAGAAATATATTCCTATAAAAGAATTAAATTTTATTCTTTTATATAAATTTATATTTTAAATAGATTTAATTAATCAAAATATTTTAAAATATTATATATTTATTAATCCGATTTCTAACTCGAACCAAACCGATTTCTACAAAGTTAAAGATAGGATTGGGTTAAGCCGTAAAAAATATGATTGACTTGAGATCTTATAAGGTGGGTTAGGGTTGTGTTTACTTTATCTCAAGTTAACCCAACTTGATTTACACCCCTAGTTTAGATGTGGAAAATATTTCTTAAAAATTGATATTTAGTATAAATTATTTTATTATGTTGATTTTACAAGTTCATAGATGAAACCGATATACAATGATATTAAACAAATAAAAGAATTTTTATAATAATATAAGTGATGTTAAACATAATAGACGAAGTAGATTTTTTATCAATCATCTGGATGTTGAAAATAGAAGAAGTTATATAGAAAGAGAGTTTCATAGAAGCATTTCCAATGTATAAATATCTTTTATTAATTTTTATATTTTTGATATAATTAGTCATAAATAATATGAGGATTTTGAAAGAAAATGAGAATAAAATTTTAAAATATGCTTATAATTTTAGACTTTTTGCATTTTAAACTTTCTAATTTTGCATATTTGCATTTTAAATTACGAAGTTTAGCTGTTTGCATTTAAACTTTGAAAACTTTGGTTCATTTTCATTTTAAGCCCTGACTTATAATAGCGTTAAAAATTATCATTAATTTATGCAAAATAAAATAAAAACCCTTCAATATTTTTTAAAAAAAATCCAAATGTGTATTAGAGATAAGGATGTTGTTTAAACCTCTAGAGACAAAATGGAAAAAAGCTTAATAGCCAAGTTTAAAACATAAATATTTTTCTTTTTTTAAATATACAAGGGTATTTCTACCATTTTGCATGTATTAATGTTTGTTTAACGTCGTTATGAGTCAGAGTTTAAAATACAAAAGAATTAAAGTTTTTAGGGCTTAAAGTACAAATTGCAAATTTCAAGATTTAATTGCAAATACATAAAGTGAAAGGGTTTAAAATGCAAAAAAATATAATTTTTAATAATGAATATATGCTTGGTGGGTTAGAATAGGGTCAATCCATCCTGACCCTATGTTTAAATTTGAATTAAAATTTTTTATCTATCCTTATACTGAGTTAAAAAATATTAATTTTGCCTCGTCAAAAGTGGGTTAGGTTAGGGGTAGATTACATGTCGAGTCGCCCAAATTCTCACCTTTATTGAGGCTTCAAAAGCTTACTATCTTTATCTAGTATTATCTAGGTGTCAATGATTGTTTGAGCTGATGGATTAACTATTTGCTTAACCTGCATGAAGCATGATTATATATAATATATTGTATTTTTGCTTAAGTTACAATATTCATTTTTATTTTATTGTTTCTTTATAAATATTTTTTCCTAAGCATATTTATTTTATATACTAAGTTTTGTTATTTTATAATACTTTTACATATTTATTTTGGATTTTTTTTAAGAGGTGAAAAATGACCTATATGTCCCTAAAATCGATGATTTTCAAAAATAAAAAATAAAAAATAAAAGTATTGTAAAATAGTAAAACTTAATGTATGAATTAAATATTGTAACTTAAGCATATATACAATATATTGTATATAATCGTACCTTCAGCTTTTTTTAGTTTCCTATCTTACTCTCATATTAAGCTTCAACAAAATTTTCTTGTTATTAATCTATTAACCCTCTTCATTGAACTTAATTTTTAATTTTTAAATAACATGTGTTTGGCAATGTGTTAAGATTATTAAGCTAAAGTTTTTCAATTTAAAACCTTTCACTCTCCATAATTGTCCTATTTTAATCATTTTTTCACATTTTCTGTATAATTATCCTATTTTTCAATCATTTCTAAATAACTACTAATACAACTAATCTATTTATTTTAACTTAATTCTCTTTACTCCTCATCACTACCCCTGTCATATCACATTATTTTCTTCTAATTCAAAAACTTTTATATTAAAATTTTTCATTCAAAAGTTTTATCACTTTCCAAACACACCATATGTAAACTACTCATATTTCAATTTTTGACTTTCTCTTATATGAAACCTCATTTTTATGTAATTATTTTTACCACTTTAATGATGAATAAAAATCCACTCTACTCTTTATAAAAAAAACCACTCTACTAACTATATTTTAAATTATTTGTAGTATAATGAAAATTTCTTTATTTGTTTAACATCATTTTGCATGCACTTCATCTAAAATGTGCAAAATTAATATATTAAAATGATTTGATGCTAAATATAAGTTTTAGAGTTATATTTTTAATATCCATCTAAAATATTATTACTATGTGGATGAATAATTCTATAAAATACTATTATATTCTAATACATATGTAAATATATCTAAGTATTTTTCATAATTTACATAAAAATATATCTTTTTAAGCAAATACAACCTTAATTTATATTAGTATCCTAGCTAAACAAATAATGCTGATAATGTGGATTTTCCATTAACAATTACTATCGAAACAATTAATGGAATTATATGAAATTACTCGTACGACATGGAATTCTTAATATTTATCCTTTAAAAGAAAATATTATGCATTGATGGAGAACATTTTTTAAGTGCTTGTTCTAGTAAATTTTTTTACTTCTTGTTCTTTTTTTTGAAGTAAATTTTAACGTTACTTGTTGTTCTTGATGGTGAAGATAATCTCGCAAATAATTTATTTTAATAATTTTTAAGATAACATAATTTATCTAGTTAAAATATTTATGGTTACTAAGTTAAAAGCGTTAGTATTTAAATTTTTTTAGGGATAATTCCTTTTTTACCTATAACAATTGTACATAATTTCTAATATACCAACAACATATCATAAGCTCTTTTTATATCCATAACATTTCATTCTAAATTTCTCTCATACATACGCCGTTAAAACCACCGTTATCTACCCAATTGAAAAGATGATTTTGCCTATTTAGAATTTTTTAATTGAGATAATTTAACCTTAACATGACTAAATTGATGATAGTAAATCATTAATACAAGATATTAAATAACTTGAAAGTCATATTAAAGTTGATTTATTTTAATTAGAAAAAATTTAAAAGGGCAAAATCGTCTTTTCAATAGAACAACGTCAGCATGGGTGGAATTTATTGTAAAATGTTATGGGTAAAAAAAAATTTATAAAATATTGTGGATATATTAGAAATTATGTGCAATTATTATAAGTATAAGAAGAATTATCCCAATTTTTTATAAAATCTCTCTAATAAAATTTAATGTCACAAATACGTTTCCAAATAGTTGCAAATTACGGGAGATAATTTGCCATCTTTAAAACCTTGATTGGCCATCGGCATCTAGCCCTTATCTGAAGTGATATCTACAGGTATTTGGACGGGGCCCGAAAATCAAGCAGCCTTCCGTCAACCCGAGTGTTCGCTCCGGCCGCCGGAAGTAGGCTCCGTCGGGAATCTACGATTTCAGTTTCTACTCGTTTGGCTTTCTCTCTGCATCGTCAACACCTGGCCCCATCCACCGTTCATGCACGCTGCCCGATACTCCTCACAGGCCTTTACGCGTCCCTTCCCTTCTCTCTCTCTTCCATCATCACTCAATATCTCCTACTATATATCTGCAGCAGCAGCATCAGATGGTGGTCGTTCGTACCTGCAACCTCCTTCTCCGCTTCTCCCGACGACCGTCTCTTTTCCCACTTCATGTCCACCTTCGCCAGGCAAGCTCCTTGCCTCTCGTGCACTCTGTTTTCGTTTTTTCTTTATGGCTCTGGTCAATGTCTGATGGAAGATGAATCGCCAGATGAGCATGGAAGCTGAGAATAGCGCTGCTGCTGGTATCATCGCTCGGCTCACGTCGTCGGGACTGCTAAAGACGCAGGGGCTTATCGGCGGGAAATGGACTGATGCGTATGATGGGAAATCCCTCAAGGTCTCGATCTTCTCTCATTTGCCCCCTTCTCTTGAATTTGGAATGCTGATTAGTTGGGGGAGACTTTTCACGTGCAACAGCCAGTTAGACTTTGAAATGTCTTGTTTTTCTGGATGCTTGGATGATCGGGCTTCCTTTTGTGTGTTGTGATCGCAGGTGCTCAACCCGGCAACTGGTGATGTGGTAGGAACTGTTCCATGCATGGGCCAGAAGGAAACAGCTGACGCAAATATCTTCCGCATATGATACATTCTACTGTATGAACCTTACAAAGAAATACAATCTGATTTTCTCATTCTGCGCTAGGATATGATATTCAACGCAAGAAGCATTCAATTTCAAAATCAGATAGCGACAGCTCTTGATTGCCCGTGGCTGTTTGTAAAGTTGCTTTCTTTATGTATGCGAGTGTATGCAACTTTTTTATGCTTTTTTCTTAGTCTTATGAACTTTACAGTTGATTGCTAGTATTGTTCTACTCTTTGAACTCCCGAACTCGGTAATAGTGTGGATACGGATTAGAGTGTGGCTGGAATGTGGGAGTTCTTTTGCTGGGTTTTAGGAGGGCTGCTCTCTTTTGTTATGAGCCGAAAGAAAGAACAGTTGTATGATTTGGCCAACAATGATAAAGAACTCCTCTTAGCAAGTCAATTGGTCAAAGCCGAAGGCCAGGGTAAATCAATGGACAAAATTTTGAGCTGCGATGACAGTAAGTGATCGAGAGCTTGATTGAAGGTGAAATGGAATGGCTTATTATGGTTCATGTAACTGAACCTAGTTGTTAGGGATAAATTTATTTATTAATTTTTGGAGGGTGTATAATCTTTTTTAATCAGTTGTACAATATTACATCTTATCTCAAGTCATATTACAAATCAAGCTTGAGAATCCATACATCTTATCTCATTTCATCTTACAAATCCAGCCCAAGTAGTCTTACAAATTTTTTTCCTACTATCAACAAAGGAGGGACTAAACGATCACCATTCAAGAGACCAACTTTTACTTATGGGAGACAAAGCTCCCACATGGGACTTGATCCCCTGACAAGTGGCATGCATGCCCAATGCTGGTCATTTCTTCTTTTCAAACGCTGTGTCAAATTTTCATGTGTGATCTAAGGGAGTAGATCTCATTGCTTATTTCCTGTCATTCAGATGATCCATGCTGGAATGAATGTTTGTGCCTGGGAATCACATATATTATGAAATGATGCTAAGATTTTTTTTTTTCTTTTTTGCTGCTAGCTAATTGCATGCTGTGATTTGCAATTAAGCATATTTTTTGTTGAATTGCTACAAATCTGTTGTTCATGCAGCTTGGAGCAAATTAACAGCAGCTGAAAGGAGCAAGCATCTACGAAAGTGGTATGCAATATAAATCAATCTCTTTCCTTTTATACATAATTAGACAATGTCTTTCTTCTTCTTCTTCTTCTTATCCTTCTTTTTTTTTTAAATTTTTTTGTTGCTTGGTTGCTTGTATGTTCTTTTGGGACTGTTTTGGGACTGAAAAACTTCAATAGCATCATAATTGTTGAAGTTGCACATAGGCTCAAGGCTCAGTCAAGCATACACCACCTTCTATCTAACTTGCTTGAAAATGTAAAAGCTTCTAACATTCACATAGAGCTGGCTTCTTTTTTTTTTTTTTTCGTCTTTGATGTACATATAGTTTACAAGCCCAATCCATTACAATTTCTATATCTCATTTAGCTCATGGGGTGTAAAAAGGAGACAAGCTTCCTCAACATAATAAGGGAGACATAGCTCCCCATTATACAATAAGGAGGACAAACACTGCCTCCACAATGAAAATGAACGGGACCAACCCCTACCCTAGTTCAAAACCGGGACCAGCATGCTAGGGGGCACAACCCCTGCCACCACCTTTCTTTTTCAATTAAATGTTAGATTAATGAAATTTGAGGTTGTCTTTATTCATAATGGTTATAATTTTGGAATATATTAAATATTTCATTATAAATTACATATATAATTACATTTATTTAACTTTATGTAATATTTAGTTGCTTCACTTGGGCGTGCGCGTTGTGCTTAGGCCCTAGGAGTCCTTGCTGCTTGAGTTCACCTTATGCCTTTAACAACAGTGACTAGCGTGTCTGGGGAAGATATTACGTGAGCAATGTCTCTGTTAAGTTGCAATGAGGATTGCATGAGAAAGAATTTTGAGAAAAATTAGCATCCTGTTATTACAACCAGCAAAATCTGTACTTTAAGATGTGCTACCAACTTGACATGCCAAACTTCCTCTTTTACTTGATCTTGGGATTTGTAACAATGAGAATTAGTGTAGAATGCATTTCAAAAATAATAAAAAATATTTGAGGAGCATTTACAAAAATATGTATTAGAGAAACCTAGTGGTGCACTAAGTATGTCTAAAATTCTATTGATGGGGATTTATAGATTGGTTTCCCAAGTTTGTAAAATTGGCACTTTTCACCCTTATGTTTTGCTAATATATCTGCCCAGACATTGTTTCCTACAGCTCTGAATTCACCATAATACCCCCTACCAGATTTAGTGCACCTGTGTATATTGATGGTTGCTTGATCCCCCTTTTTTGATTTTTTGGCACTAATGTGCATGCCCAAGCGTGACGTCTTATATATTTAATTTTATAATTTTATATTTTTTGTAATTATGAAAATTAGAAAAGCGATCCTTGTTTTAATATGCGGGCCTCATCATGAACATCTAAATATATGTAATTTTATAATTTTAAAAATTTTTGGAATTATAAAAATGAAAAATTATAAAATTACATATACAAGACGTTCATGCTTGGATCCACATATTAGTGCAAAAAAATAAAAAAACCATAGAAAGTGGTCATGCAACATGTGCGCTGAAGCTCGCTCTATGCACGTGGGCGCATTAAATTAGGACTCATTTAAATATAATGGAATGTTATATATGCTGCGATTTGATATAATTGAAACCAAAATTGATAAAATGAATTCAAGCCAGTCATCGTGCATGAATTCAAACAGCTTGATTTCTAAGCTAGCACAGGCAAGTCTAATTAAGGTGCATGGGCCATGGCTTGCCTTGCCTGCCCTGCCTAACGCATTACTAAATAAATGATTAAAGCTTTGAGTAAAGTGACTTGTTGTTAGACATCTTTTCCTCTTTCACCTGCCTTAGTTTTGGTTGTTCTTGTTGATCATATACTTCATCTCTGCCTTGAACATGTCCATTGCCGGCCAGGGAAGCAAAATCAATGACCCTTAATATGTCTCAAATCCCTCCAATGTTCTCCACTTCCATTGGCCTGCTATACATGGACGCTGATCCTTTGCGTCCCTGTCGAAGTGCCCAAAAACTTCGTCCGCCCATCCTGGGCCATTGGATTGTGCCGGTTAATTTCCTAAATCGGATCAATTTATATTGGAATTTTGGAAATAAACCTATGGGAGGCATGCTTTGGATAAACCAAAAATTTTCAAAAAAGATCTCTCCATTTATATCCGCTACTCCCCCATTTAGCCCCACCTCTCTCATGAACTCTAGAGTTTCCTGTGCCATGCTGGTCGTCGCTGCCACCATCCCTTTTGCGGACGAGACGGTGGCTCTCACTTCTCTACTCTTCCTCTCTATCTCCTTTCGTCTCTCTCCCCTGCATTTGTGCTTCTCACCCAAACTCTTGCAACCCTAGCACCAGAAATGTGGCTGAATTTGAGAAGATGGTAGACAAAATCTTGACCCTGTTCTTCTTTATCGGAGGGGAAAAGGGTGGTTGAGTGGATGAAGTCGGTGGAGCTTGTTCGATGTCAACGAGAGGCTAGGGCCTAGAGGCCTGTTTCAGGTGGTTGGATGCCTGCGCATGCATGGAAAGGGAACGGTCTTCTTCCTGTAGATACCGGATGCCTTGCTACAATATCTAATGGAGTTGAGACTCATTCAGGGGAGTCGTTAATCAAAGAATGGAAAAGAAATAAATGAAGCTGAAAGCAAGAAGCCGTGGATCATTTCCATTTAAGTGGTGTAAAAGGGAAAGACAGCATTTTTAACATGGATATACTTGAATTAGTGGTGTGCAACTTCACTAAGGTATCCTTCATCCTGCTTTCTTATATTACACTTTCTGTCGCTCTCCTGCACACCCTTTCCAGATCCCTAGATTTCGTTCTCCTGTTGCTTGTCTTCTACGGAAATTCAATGCATCAACGAATAACACTCAAACTTTTTTAGCTAGAAAAGCAACTAGTGGTTTTTGTCCAATTGATACTGAAGAGAAATGTGAAAATCCTCTAGCATAATTTTCCCTTTTGAAGTAGGATGAAGCATACTAGAGCTTTGAAAACCTTCCACAAGTCACAACTGGAGTATATGGATGGCAGCTTCCCCTAGTTGTAGAGTAGGATGAAGGAAGTTTTGTAATTTCTGTATAAAATTCATTTCTTTGTAACATCAAGAGCTATTTAGTTAGAAATTGTAAAATTTTTGGTTCAATTTGTAATAGACAACAATAACACTGTATCATTGTTTCTGTATTTCAATTCCTTGATGAATTCAATAATTTTATTGGAAAGAAAATTGGAATTTGCATCTCATATATATGAAGGTAAGGTAATACCATTTTGTGAAAATTTCCTTATGTCGAAATGGGAGTTAACTTGGGTGGAATGGACTTTAAATTCTGTTTGTTTTATACCGCATGGTTTTGCATTTCCAGTGGAAACACTGTTGCATCCATGCCCTGCACCAAATGCATCATATTCACTCTCAAAATGAGATGTCAAACCTAAAAGGCCATTCTTTTGCCTTAGTGTATGCGTAAGAGATTGCCTTCTAGTGAGAATCTTCTGTGCTTGTATGTTTAACCAAACAATCATATTTATTACACTCTAGGGTCTGTTTGGGAACTTGGAAAACTACCTCAAAAATGTAAAACTTTTCAAAAACGTGAGGAGGCAATACCAAAGTAGTCATTTCAACATTCAAATTTCAGAGCACGGTGGGTGTCGTACCTGTTCATGGCAGGAAAGTTTGAAAAATTGGGCAAACATGGAGAAGTTCATCGTTACAATTGCGCACAAATGCAACCACTGGCCCAACAAAAGTATGCCAACCAGAGCATGGGCATTTAATGCGCTCATCACACCGGAGTTGACAATGGCAACACCTTGGTCAACAGGCAGTTAATGCTGCCTCAAAAAAATGTCATGGAAGTTATTTATCTTCCCAAAAAGCCCCCTAGTCAAAATTTTATTTAGGCTGCTTGGAGTTTCCAATTCTTGTCTTGCTTGGTTAGTTTCATTCTTTACTTTGTGCTTTCTCGGCCAAAATTAATTGCCTCATTTCTGATACTCTTGAAATGAAAAAAAGATGAGAATGCAATTCAGCCACCAAATTGCACAAGTTTTCAGCTCTTGTATTCCCACCATTTCATATTATTATCACATTAGTTGGCTTCACATCTTGTCAATTGAATGAATTTCATAGGGAACTCCAAATACATTGAATGATATTCCTTAGATATGCTTAGGTACGATGTTACCAATGTTTTCCACCTTGCAACTGTTTTGGAATTCCATTTGTTGTCTTTAGTTTTGGTCTGCTAGGTTTGAAGGACATAGTGCTCAAGTGACATTCACACAAAGTTGCAAGAACAGAGAATTAGATGCAAGTCCAAGAGTTTCTTTCAAATAAAGGGTGTGTTTGGCAATCAATAAAAATTGTCAAGCTAAAACTCTTCATTCTTCATAACTGTCCTACTTTTAATCATTTTTTCATATACTCCTGTACAACTACCCTACTTTTTAATCATTTATACACAAATAACTTATCTATTTTAACTTTATTATCTTTACTCCTCATCATTACCCCTATTATATCACATTATTTCCTTCCAATTCAAAAACTCTTATACCAAAAACTTTTCACCTAAAAGTTTTATCATTTCCTGAACACACCAAAAATTGTTGAATTCAGTAAATGAATTGAAGTACGGATCCAGTGATGCACATTTTGTCTATTACAAATTCAACCAAAAAAGGAATACACAACAACTAAATCCACAAGCTGCAAAGAAATGCTCCAACTGACAGTTATGGCTCCATCATATCTTCAATGAGGGTCCACCTCCATGTATGAGGATACATTCACAATATATTCACTAGTTAATTCCACACAAAAAACCTTGTTATGCAATTAATAGCAGTGACATTTTTATGTTGAAAAGGAAATTACATATTAAAACCCAAAATAAAAATACTGTGGTGATAGAGCTTCTAGTCGTGCAAATGCAAAACTAAATGGACAAATTCATTATCTACAAACGCTGAATTGATTAAATGAATTTAAATGGAGATACATTGTTAAATATGTGTTGTTTGTTACAAAAAGAACAAAAAAATACATGAAAACTGGATGTCGAAACATCTTGCTTTAGCTGAGAAGGGTTAGTTATGGTAGTTGTATAGTTGTAGAAACACTTGATACAAGAACCTGTTGCTTCTCAACATTGAGAACACATCCTCACCAAAAATGAGTCGGGAGAAAAACCATTTCCGGAAGCTTTAATGGAAAGCCCCCAGTCTAAAGCCATGCTAAGTTATAGAAGGAGAAATCCCTTGAATTGGAGCCATTGAAGTGTAATCTGGGATACCTGTCCTGCTCTAATCGGCATGCATCCATTCCTGCAGACATGCAAAACAGGAACATGGCGAAAAAAAAAAAAAAAGATAATCCTGGGTAGCAATGAATCCATTACAGGTTGTAGAGGATTTTATCTGTCAATGCCATTATTATTATTAGTTTTTGATTCATCTGTCAATGCCATTATTATTATTAGTTTTTGATTCATCTGTCAATGCCATTATTGAATAAAAAGGAATCATAGTTTTTGTCTCTGTGGGGTATAGAGATAACAGAAATTGGGTTAGCAATGTCTATGGATAGTGAATTTTTGCACCAAAAAGGAAGAGTAATGGTGAGATGAGATTGTGGGAAATCTTGCCGTGGGATTGGATGTAATGCGTATAAGAGAGATAATGGTCGACGCTTGTCCAAGATGTTAATCAATGCAAAGGTGAGTGTGAGACTAGCGACCGCCCCCGAAGGAGACAATGGGTGCAAGTTAGAAAGCTGAATTAGATAGGCGGAGAGATGAGACAACGACAGGGAGCTATAGTGCTAGTGTTGTCAATCAGTGTGAAGGCAAGTGCGAGTCTTACGACCATCATTGGAGAGGGGAGGAGCTAGGGCATTGGGGATGTTTGAGAGAGAGGGCGGGGCGAGAGAGGCGAGAGAGATGATTGATGAAGGTAAGAGTCGTGGCAGAAGAGCTAGGGTAAGAAAGATGGGAAGCTAGAGGAGATGATTGCATCTTCAACGAACAAAATAACTCGGCATTTCAGCAGGGACACATAGGATGAGCGTCTGCTACACGTTGTTTTCCTCGACCCAAAATCAACCTTCCCGAACTTAATATGTCTCATATCCAATATTTCACAAATACACATATCGTGATGTCCAGCCTACCCCTAATTGCCATTCGGTCCAAGCGTGTATTCCTCAGCCATCACATCATTCTTTGCTTGCTCCATTGTGCCGCCAGATTCTCCACCACTGCCTAGTGATGCAGCAACAACGGAGAAGCTAAACGAGTTGCTATATCTAGGTGCTAGGGCATGCAATCTAGAGGGAGGATTGGAAGTGCATATTTCAGAAGCTTGTGAACATTGGCTGCAAATATCAAACTTAAGTGTAAAAAAGTGCCAATTTTGCAAACTTGAGGGACCAATCTACAAATCCCTTGCTATCAACAGTTTGGTAAAATTTAGATAATGAAAAATTGAAAAAAAGAAACAAATTTACAGCTACATAGAAACTATAAGAAGTGTACCAAGAAATTCATAAGTGGTCCGAAATTTAAAATTTATGATCATCTTTATGATTGCTTAAAAATTAGAAAAGAATATCATTATCATCATAAGCTGTTTCCCACCTATGTGGGGTGAGCTTTATGGATCCCATGCCGCCATATGTATATGCATGTATGTGTGTGTATACATATAGAAATTGGCCCAATTAAGAGAGGTAAAAGCTTTCCTAGTTTTAATGAAAGTAGAAATTTTGTTAATTGTGGAAAAAAGAAAAATTCACCAATTTCAAATTGTTGTGCTAAAATATGAAAAATTAAAAGAATAGAGAAAAGTATAAAAGAATAGAGAAAAGTTAGAAAATTCTCACATGAATTTGAATAAATTATGATAGATATAATAATTTTTATTAAAAAATACTTCAATTTCCAAAGTTAAGCCACCGATAACAAATTAATGTCACATACAATGATTAAGAGAATTACAATGTAAAATATTTCTAATGCTTGTTTGCTTTATATCAAAATTATATTCATATATCCTTGATAAAAAAAAAAATTATATTCATATACCATTCCCGCTTCTATGAAACCCATTTTCTATACAACTCCTTCCATTTTTAACATCTTGATGGTTTATGGAAAATCCACTCCATCTATTGTATTTGTCATCATTTATAGTACCTTGAAAATCCTTTTATTTGTCTATATCACTGTACATGGGCCCCATTGAAAATCCATGTAATAAAATTGTTTAATATTAAATATTAATTTTAAATTTGTATTTTTAATAACTAAATCGTCTAGAATATCATTTTTACGTAGATAAACGATTCGATAAAATATTATTACATTCTAATACATATGTAAATAGATCTAAGTATTTTTTTCATTATTTACACATGAATATATATTTTTCAACAAATGTGACCCATAAATATACTTGATCGGGATGATACTTGGCCTCCTAGATAAACAAATAACGTTAAATGAAATGAATAGATTGGATTTTCCATAATGATCAAAATTTTAAAAATTAAGAGGGTTGTATGGCTCTGCTTCTATGTAACTTGATTATATAGAAGCAAAGCGCTTCATATATAGATTAATTAGTAAATTTGTAAGTAAGGATTCCATTAGGGTGGAATTGGTTCCAAGTGTAGAACCTCTGGGTTTTTGATATCCATTATACTCTTCATGAATCCAAGCAACCCACATTATACTCTTGTGTGCCTAATTTTACTTGCTAAAAAAATACAGATTTCAAACAATTAAATAGAATTTCAACTTTCTTTTTTCTATTAAATATTAGATTAGTGAAATTTGAGGTTACACATTATTTATAATGGCTATGATTTAAGAACATATTGAATACTTTCTTATAAATTACATTTATCATTAAATTGAGGGAAATTTCATATATACTCACAAATTTTACCCATAATTCCACTTATACCGATGAACTTCTAAAAATCCCAAATATACCTGTCTATTTTGTTTAAAATTTCATTTATTATCTATGCTGTTGGGGATCCATTAAATTGCCGTTACCCTATGTGAAATCACAAATATGTTCAAGTCTTAATATAATTTGAGGTTGGTTTATTCAAAGTTAAATATTTATATTCAAATAAGATACGATTTTATAATTATAGCATTACTAAAAATTCATTAGAACATGAATTTTTAGTTATAAAATCATAATTAAAGATGGGCATATTCGTCATTTCACAAAGGGTTAATTACCCTTTTAACGGATCCATAATGGCATGAGTATACGTGGAATTTTAGGCAAAAGACATAGGTATATTTGGAAAATTTGGAACTTCGTGGGTATACGTGGATTTAGGGGTGAAATTTATGAGGTATACGTGGAATTTGCTCTTAGATTTATTTAATGTTATATTATATGCCTTGCTTCACTTGGGCGCACACATCACATGTGCACCCTGCTCTAGGCCAAAATGGTCTTCTACACCTTAGTGCGCCTTGTGCCTTAACAACTATGTAATGTATAATGATATTTATTTACTTACGATATCAAAAATCAACTTGATCAAAAACTTGGGTGGGTCATAACAAATTTTAGAGCAGTTTTGTGAGTTTGTATTTATTAGGGCCCACCAAAGTATCCAATGAAGATGATTTTTGGTATCTTAACCAAATAAATATTAACAATCATAATGGGTGGCTTAGATTCATGAAAAGGATCATGGATTGCAAAAACCAGAGGTTCGATTGAAATGTAACCATATAGGAAGTTATACGACAAACTAATTGACTAAATACAATGTTTAAAAAATATTATTTATCTAAACAAAGTAACTATCAACAAAATATTTATCCTCTGTTTTGGGACAAAAATAATATTTACTGAAGTAAAAAAAATATTTCCAATGAATTTTGCTATGGATCTATACTTTCCTGCAGTTTTTGAGTCTACTGTTTGCTAGCTTGATAACAATGAACAACCTTTATATTGCAATTGTCTATTGCTCTAGCCAATTCTTGTGTTCACCACTTCGTCAGCAGCTTTCTAGTGTGCTTAGGCTTATTGATACTTGACCTGGCACAGTTTTTATTTTTCTTTTCAAATTCGTTAACTATCAAAAAAACTTTTTACCGGGTTTACTTGGTTCTGCTGCTGCTGTTGCTGTTTGATTGTACAGCTGCAGGAGTGGCAACTTGCTGCTACTTTTGGTGTTGGTGCTATGGGATTGGGTATCATCATGATTCTCATAACACATCTTTTTACAGGTATGATTTGCTAATTGCCCATAAGGAAGAACTTGCACAACTTATCACTTTGGAGCAGGGAAAGCCATTAAAAGAGGCATTAGGTGAGGTATGTCAATCTGTTTTGGACTTTTGATTGGTTTGGATAATCTACAGTTTTGCAACTACCTTTCTTATCTTAATCAGAGCCACAGATTTGTTAATATTGATACGAGTTTAGTGGAACTGAACCTATAGGTTACTTATGGGGCTAGTTTTATCGAGTATTATGCTGAGGAGGCAAAACGTGTATATGGTGATATAATTCCAGCTAACCTAGCTGATCGGCGGCTATTTGTTATAAAACAGGCAAGTATGCAGGATGCACATGCGTAATTTTTCTTATCTGACTGAGCTTGTTGTAATTTTACATTCTACTCTTTCATTCATTTGAAGTAGCAAGTACATTTTATGGGTGGATTTTCTATATTGTGGACTACCTTCAGCCTTTATATCTGTTCAGTTACCCATGGAGTGTTGTGATGATTGTGTTTTGCTATGTTCACTGTTTGTTATCTCTATTGGGCACTTAGTCTTCTCCGAAGTTCCCTGCCATGGCATAATAATGATTTTTAAAGAATTTTCAAAAGCATAAAAAATTGTTCCACATTAACTTCTAGAGGAGACAAAATCTGTCTTATGTGTTATTTATGCAAGGTCCATTTTTTGTGATATAATACTTTGTATCCGTGATGTTGAGAGATTTCCTAGGGACCCGTCTTTGATCAGACATTCTAGTTTCTCCCATCCTTGGTTATGATACTTTTACTGACCATTGACCATTGGCTATTTTTATTTTTTGCTACCTAAAATCTTGTCATAGCTCCCATAACACTCTTTGATGCTTGGATGCATTTCTTAATTGATACCTTGGTTAATCTGTATTACACTCATACATTATTAACATATAGATTCATATTTGTCCATTGATCCAATCAAATGCTGGTTTGAGACCAACGTGATGTGGACTTTGTCTCAGATATATCTTTTCAGTGAGGTGACACAAACTTCTTTTAGACCTTAGAGGATGTGTAATCTTTCTGTCCGTTTGTTCATGTTTAAAAAAGTATTCATGTATTTATTAACATAATTAGTCTTACTGACAAATTCCACCATTTTTTGTATATATTTTTGCAAATTTTCATTTTAAGGCTATTCCTCAATTAATGATAAGGAAAACTGTAGACCAACCTCTCCATTTTATCATGATGAATGCATGATAAGTTCCTGAAGCATTTCATTCTGGAGAATGATGAGTGGTAACCAGCAGGCTTCATTTCATCTGAGCATTCCAGGTGGCCCACATTGAATTCTCCTCTAGGGAATTAGGTTTATCTCACACCTAAGCACCTGCATTTATCATGTGCTGAAAACGTTTTTCACAGCTTGGCCAGTTAAGCGTAAAGGAGCTCTAAGAGTTTCTAGAAATACTGCAAAAGGTGTACTTGGGACTCCATTGCAGAGGCTGTTATAACCTAACTATATCAAATGGAAAAATGCCCCATTAACAACCCAAGAGGCTTAGTGGAATTTGTTACAAGTTCAGTGTCAAATGACATGATATCAGCCCCCAACAATCATGACAGTTGGATCATTTTAGCTAATATTGGAGCATAACTCATATGAAGCTTACATACACAACATCACTAGTTGAATGCAAATTTCTTTCCCTAAAGCAAGAGCCTACACAAATTAAAGGTCAGTTGTGCACATACAGTGGTTTTAGTTGTTGGTTCACTTCCATTTATGATAATGGTACACAGCACTGAATCTTTACTGCACACACTATCCCTGCATATTTTACTTCACGTATTGTTTTCCCTTCCTTTTCTTGCAGCCTGTTGGCGTCGTTGGCGCAATTACACCCTGGAATTTCCCATTGGCCATGATTACCCGGAAGGTGTGATGTGACTTTCTGTTTTCTGCACTATAGCTGTTTTCATGTATAGTGTCACATCTTCTGTTCATTTGAGTGACTAGATGAACTGCAACTGTACAGGTTGGCCCTGCTCTTGCTTGCGGTTGTACAGTGGTTATAAAACCTTCAGAGTTTACACCATTGACTGCTCTAGCTGCTGCTGAGCTTGCCCTTAAAGCAGGAATACCACCGGTGATTTCTCACTTCCTAATTTTTCTGCACTTTATGGAGTTCATTGTTTAGCGTAAGCTATTTCTAACATTCAATAATCTCAAAAATAGCCAAAACTGGGCAAGGAAATTGACAAACGAGGCTATGATGTTTGAATATCATGGTGTTAGAGGTTACATGGGTTGTGTTGTGTCATTCTTGTTTGTCTTGAATTATGTTTTCACCAAGGGCGTGTTTGGCATTCTCATAAGCTTATCAATCTAAAACTTTTCAATATAAAATTATTCACTATCCACAACTATTATATTTCTAATTATTTCTTCATATCTTCTTATACAACTACTTTATTTTTCAATCATTTCTCTACAACTACCCTATCTATTTTAACTCTATTATCTTTACTCCTCATCATTACTTCTATCATATTACATCACTTTTCCCATTTCAAAAAGTTTTAGAAGTTTTATAAAATACCAAACACACCCTAAGTTTAATCATTTTTCTATATTTCCTAATATCCTCCAATCAATTTTGTTCACCCTTTGCTCGGTTCCTTTACAGCCTTTTGTGCTAATAATTTTTTTTTCCTTCTAACTGGCACCATTTCATATCTTGGTTTCACATGAATAAATCACTGAAGTCTACTTTCTCTCATTGTGTTACAATAAGTCTCCTTCTGGTAAGAGGTAAGAAGAAAAAAAAAAAATTCTCTCTCCTTTTTACACACCTTTTAAGATGATGTAATATCTTAACCCACCACTTGGATGACTAAGTGGTTGAAATGACTGTATATAGGATGTTTAGGTAAAGAGATTCAAGATTTGAAGTTGGGTACAGGCAGTGATTTTAATACCCCTTTTCTGGATTACTCCTTTGTCAGGTATCTAGTCATCAAGGTGGGTGGTCTGATATAGAAAAAAAAAAAGAAAAAGAAAAATATCTTACCTGCCTACACTGCTATTTTTTTTAAAATTATTACCTCTACATTCCAATCATGTTTTTATGTTTTATATACAACTACCATATCTATTTTATCTTTATCCGCTTTACTTCTAATTATTACCCTTTTTATATCACATCATTTTCTCACTTTTTCAAAATTTTTCTCTCAGGTTTTTTCCCCACTTTTTTTAACCCCGTAGCAAATGGAACCTAATTTTACCTTCAGATTTTGTTAGATTAGTTTATCTCTAATTTTATCTTTTCTTATTTTACCACTCATCTACTTGATGTCCTTATGCGCTACACTCTTTCCTGTCAACATTCTACCACATAAAACATAGCTGGTTTTGTAGCCATCCTATAAAATTATCCTTTCAATCTAATTGGCACTGAGCTATCTTGTAAAATTATAAAATCACAATGCTATTAAGGTACTATTGACATGAATATGGGTTCTAGGAATCCTGTTTTGAAGGTTCATTACTTCATATGAATACGGATACCTGTAAGCTAAGTGATTCTCATCATGAAGAAAGTAGTTTTAATGTATCAATTGGAACAAGCCTTTCACCCACAAATATTGCTCAATGAAATTTCAGTTTTTTTTTTTTTTTTTTAATCATTTATTCAATATTTTCCCTTTCTCAATGGTAGGGTGCTGTGAACGTGGTAATGGGTCATGCATCTGACATTGGAGATACTCTACTAGCAAGTACACAGGTGTCTTATTCATCTGCCATCGTGGTGTTATTCCTTTTGAAGTGATTACTTAGCAGCTGATATGTCTCAGTTGTAAATTTAATAACTGACAAGCAGTTTTGACTTTTGTCTATAGGTAAGGAAGATTACATTCACAGGTTCAACTGCTGTGGGCAAGAAACTAATGGCTGGTGCTGCTGGGACGTAAAAAAGGTATACAAATACACTTGAAGAGATTCTTTTCACCAATAATTTGACATTCTCTTGCATGCGCATTGCAACTTGGACTTTTCCAGTTCTGCTATTACTTGTCCATCCATGCTCGATCAAGAGAAGGAATATGAATCTTATCCTATATGACTATTTTGTTCTCATTCTAGTTTTATGTATCTGTCTTCAATGAGTTCCTTGATCCAACCGTGGCTGAGGTTTTCCAAGTGGTTCAATTGTTTACTTTAGCAGAAAATTTGTTGTCTGAATTGCTTGAATATCTTTCTTTATTGGATAAGTTCTAGTTCTCCGTGCAAGAATTACTTTCTTCACGAGTTATATTACCAAAAAATGATGAGCATTGGAACCTGGAGATTCTTGTGATCAGGATTCCCTAGTTTTCGCATATCATATGCCAATTGCCAAATGCATCCTTTAGCAATTTGGCAAGGGCCAAGGAAGTCCAAACATGTTCGAATGTGTTTCTTTTCTCAATGTCATTATTGTCTCTGGTTTTCGCAATCACCTTGCTCTTCCCTCTTTTGTTAAAATGCTTGTCTTTTGTTAGATGTGTTCTGGCTTTCAATTCAGAGTCTTGTCTCTATTCATTTGTCAATCTGCATAAATGTTTTTTTAATTTTTTTTTGTGGTGTTGGGAAGGAGGGGGGGGGGGGGGGGGGGGGGGGGGCGGGATGTGGTTCTTGTGTATTTTTCTTCTTTGACAAATTCAGATGAATGCGGGTATGTGATCATCTTCTCATATGTTGAATTTGGACTTACCTCTGATAGATAACTTTTCTTCCATTGTCGGATCTTTGAAGATTCCTCTCTATAGGAAACCATGGTTTTTATTTATTTCATAATTCCAAGATAATTCTGATCATCTTCTATTCAGAGCCTTGTGCTGACTGTATGTGGAGTCCAACAAAAATCTCAACAATGCTAGATATTACTTCCCACGACGTCTTATGTTTGAGCTTTAATTGCATCCTATTTGTTTAACAAGAGCTTTACGAGCTAGACTATTGAACTCTTTGTTTCTGTTATGCTAAACCATAAATATTATTGTAATGCCAACATTTGAGCTATAACTGTTGATGCTCTAGCATTCTTTGTTGTATAGATATCATTGGAACTTGGCGGGTAACGCACCCTGCATAGTGTTTGATGACGCGGACCTAGATGTTGCAGTGAAGGCAACAGTAAGTCTGTGAGATCTCTTTTTTTCCCTTACATTAATATTGGTAATCTTTACATAGATAAATCAGAGATGTGAGATTCTGTTCAATCGCAAGACTGGCTGTAAGAATGCAGGAATTTCTGTTGTGCTTGTAGAACTAGGATAATAATAGGGTCTAATCTGGATGTTGGTAAAGTTGGCCCATGCCTTATGTTAAAATTCCGTTCTCTCTGTTTTCCTTCTACTGTAGATGATAAAGGATGATTCGATTCTGCATGTACAGATGTAGCCAACAGCTTATTTAATTCCCCCCCTCACCCATATCTTTCTAGATTCCTGTATTGATTGTGTGAATTGTATTAGAGATGTAACTTGGGCCATTAGCTCAAACTCCAGCCCAAGAAACCCAATAAAAACCAGTACTAGAGTTTGCATTTTGAAATCTCAAATGCGAGATGAGGAATCTAATTGGTAAATAGGTAGGGACTTAGGGTTAGAGTTCAAGCAAATCTGAACTTAAGGAATCCAAACCAATTTCTCCTATTTATATTTAATATAAAATTATTGTATGCATAAAATCTGAACAAATTTCTACATATTTATGTATTTTATATTATATATTTATGTTTGACTACATGTTTTTCATGTTGAAATTGCATTTCTAAATAAGTTATATTATTATTGTTTAAATTTTGTTTCATTTATATTTTTAGGTTCACATTTATCAATTTTCTTCTCTTGCTTATTTTGAAAAAATGAATTTTTAGAAAGTGTACTATATATTGCTATATATTTTTTAAAATTTAATTGGGCTGTGATATTATTTTTGTTACATAATGCTTTAGTTATATGTTTCATATGAAATTTAAACATGTCCCTCTTAACTCAAACGAAAACTAATCAACCTGAATTCCAGCTCGATTCCAATTTACATAAATAGGATTAGGTTTTAGGTTTTACAAATAGCGTTAGGTTTAGTGTTAGGGTTTATGTTTTACAAAAGGTTAGGGGTTAGTGTTTTGAGTTTTACGAAGAGGGCTGGGGGCTAGGGTTGATGTAAACGCAAGTTGCACCCTTATCTAATATCATCAAGACACACCAGAGCGTATCTACAGAAAAGTTATTCATTTGACTGGTTATGATTTGATACCCATAAGAAAATTAATTCTTACATGTTTATCACAATAATTTTCAAAAAGGGATGCCATTGAAGTTTCCTACCCATGAAAATGGCAGAAATCTGGAGAAGGAAGCCTTCTTCACTTAGGATTATTGTTTTGTCGCAAAATTTATCTACTGCTTCATGCTTGCTGAGGCATTTTGTCATGATAATGCTGAAAATTTCAGTCTTGTTTATTTTGCAGCTTGCAGCTAAGTTCCGTAACAGTGGTCAAACATGTGTGTCTGGTGCAAATAGAGTAATGGTGCAAGAAGGTATGGACCATGTTGTGCACACTGAATTACAGATTAGTCCTTTTTAGGTTGGCATTTTTTTCCCTTTTGCTTTTAAACTTGAGAAAATAGAGTTATAGTGTAAGAATTATAGACTATGTAGTTTATCTCAACTACAGACTGGTCTTTTTGAGCAAATATAGTGCGAGGAGCATAGAGATTAGTGTGTGTAGCACATGCTTAAATACAGACCGGTTTTTTTTGGGATGACAGTTATTCCTTTTTTGTTTTAGAACCTCTCAGTCCCTCTCTGGAAAATAATGTGATAATAGTGTTTAAAATCAGAGTTGCATACATAGAAGTGTGAGGACCAGGTATTTTTATTCTATTTTTATTATAACTTTTCTCTATTTATAAGGTAACTTATGAACATGCTAGTAAGAATTTTACGATATTAATGGATACATAACATACATGGACACGACATTTAGGAGATGTATAGTGCATATGTGCATGTATGATTAGCGTTCCATTGATGGGCACTACGACTATTGTTTCCTTCGCAGAGTAGGTACGGGGTTCGACCTGCCCGGTCAGGTCGCGGGGGGTCAAGGGGGAGACGCCCCTTGCGGGGGGTGCAGGGGGGCAGCGCCCCTGAAGAAAATTTTAATTATTTAAGTCGTAGGAGTGGAAGAGTAAATTACCAAATGCGATTAGACCCGACTCATGCTCCGACCCGTCCTGGACCCGATCCCGACCCGATGGGGGTTCGATATGAAGCGAAGCCCGCGCGTTAGACTCCATTTTCTCACCTCACGCCCGACTGTTTTTCTTCTTCTTCTCTTCCCGATCTCTGCGTCTTCTCTTCTTTCTCTTCTACTCAGTACGATCTAGCAATAGATCTCTTCGAGGAAAACCCTACTGACTGCCTCGAAGGTGATCGATTTGAATCAAGGGAAGCTCCAAATCTCTGCAAGCTAAGCCTAGGGTCGCTGTTTTTGGGGAAAATCACGATCGAGGTAAGTAGATGTCGCCCTTTCTCGATTTAGTGATGAAATTTTATGTTGAACACGACATGAGGCTAGAGGAAATATGTAGAGCTTGACGACTCTATGGTATTAGGGAAATGGGTTCGTAACAGTTAGGGTTTATGGGAAAATTTACTTTGAATGTGCGATTTTTATGATGTGAAAGATTTCCTAGAAGTTCTTATATTGTTGAAATGTGACATGAATTGATTTGCCCCAAAAGAGAATACGAATCGAAGGTTATTTCATTTCGCGCCTATCATGTGTTTGATAAAATGCTTGTGTGACAGATCTATGTGTTGTATCTGATTGTGTTGATGTTGTATGTGTGGTTTGCGATGTGTTTCATTGTCTGTTATGTATGATGCGTTATCTCAAATAGTTGGTTGTAAGGGTTGTTCATGGTCCCTGATTGACATGAGGAGAGGGTTGTTCATGGGCCCTTGATGGACATGAGTAGATGATTGGTTGTGTTGGTCAATTTGTGTGTATGGTTATATGTATACGATCTTGGGAGTGGGTATTGGACCCATGTGTATTAGCTTCATCACTGTATGAGTATCCATCATTATGCTTATTTGCACTTTGTGCTAACCACTATCTACTTACTGGGTCTATTTAGACTCATATCATTGTTATTGTGGTTTTAGATCGCAGGCCAGAAGGAGAACTTAAGGATGGGACAAGTTGAAGATCAAACATGAGAGACCCTAGCACAATATGTTGATTCCAGTTTCATATATGTAGACAATTACTTAGGCGGATTCGTTTTGACAACTTTAATGTATTTGGTATTTCAGATTGGATTATAATCCTTGTTGATGCACATATGCATGGCTATTATATCTGTTTGTTGTGTAAGGAAAATATGTACTGATTTCCTTCTATAAAAATGTTCTTATTATATGAAGATGCAAGTATATAAATAGGATTGAATGTTACAGATGGAAATGTAATGATTATCAGGTTATGTATTCCATATGATCCCTTGTATGTTATGGGGAGATGCTGCCGAATTTTTCTATGATTGTGTAGCGCCGTTGATTAGTTATTGAGTATTTTTATGAATGGGGCGTTACAGAAAGTGGTATCAGAGCATAAGAATGTTTTAAATTATTAAGTTAGTGAAAGAGACCGATTAGGTGAGTGGTGAGAATACATGTTAAGTACATAGTATATTATCAGGGATGCAGTCTAGGTTCTTGATATGGGACTTGGAATATCTCTATGTTAAATTAGTCTGTGTACATTGGTCAAATTTATGTTGCTTAATCTTAATTATTTATGGATGTTGTACAGAAGATGGCACCAAAGACAAGACTTAACAAGGGAAAGGGCATTATGGAAGAGGGTGGACCAAGTGAAACGATAGTCCCACCTCATGAAATGCCACTTGCTATTGAAGGCCAACAACAGGAGCAAGTTGCACAGGAGAGGTCCCCACTTCAAGAAGACGAGGAGAACGCAGATGATGATGCATACTGGGAAAATCCTAGCGGGGGTTATCATGGGATACACAGTCAAGGAGGAGTAGGAATCAGTAGTGGTGAGATTCCTATAGGACCAGAGGTAAATACTGGGGCACAAACAGGTGTGGAGGCTATGATGGGAATGATGAGAGGTATGATGCAGAATTTTCAAGAATTTATGCAAGCTCAGATGGAGAGAATGACGGCAAGCCTGGACACTCAAAGAGAACAACAAAGGACTTCAGGTGACACAAACCGTGCAGGTCCAAGGATGGGAGCAAGAAGACAAGAGCAAGAAGGAAGAAGGCCTCAAGAAGAGAAGTTAGACATCAAAGCATTCCAGGAGATGAAGCCTCCTATATTTCAAGGAGAAAGAGATTATTTAGTTGTGGATCGATGGGTGGCGAAGATGGAAAAGATTTTCAACTATATGGAATGCACCGAAGAACAAAAGGTCAAGTATGCTCTTTATGTGATGGAGGGGGATGCAGAACAGTGGTGGGATGCTGAGAAGGCTGTGTTACCAGATGGGGGTCGAAGACTACGATGGCCCGAATTTCTGGAAAGATTTCTTGCCCACTATGTGCCTGATAGTGAGAAAACACGTCGAGCATCAGAATTCATGCACTTAGTACAGGGGAAAATGACCGTGGAAGAGTATGATGCTAAATTTCGGTCGCTTTCTAGATTTGTTCCGTGGATAAGGACCAATCCACAAGAAAGGGCACGTAAATTTCAAGAGGGACTGAAATTCTCTATTCGAAGGGGCTTAGCACCCTTCATGTTACGTGATTATGGAGAAATGCTTGATCGAGCCCGCATGATAGAACGGGAAGAAGAAGAGCAAGAGAGGATTAAGGAAAAGAGAAAAGGGCCAAGAGGAGAAGTACAAGGACACAAGAAGCAGAGGACTATTGAGGGTGAAACTTTTACATTTAAGTCAGCCTGTTTCCAATGTGGTCAATTGGGTCATAAAAAAACATCATGCCCGCAATTGGTAGGTCAAGGGGAAGAGCAAACCAGGGGACAAGCACAAGCCCATGTTAGGGAGCAACAACCACAACAGCCACAGGTTCAAAGACAGAGGACAGGACGACATATTGTTTGCTTCTACTGTCGTCAACAAGGGCACATTAGGAGGGATTGCCCTATACTCTTAGGTGGAGGAGCAGTAGGGGCAGCTCGGATACAACAACAATTACCAGTTCATAATATTCCTCCTGGTGGGATGCAGGTTGGGAGAGGACCCTATCCTCAGCAGGTTCGCCCTCAGGTCGATAGAAGACCACAAGTGATGGCAGTGGTTCAAGCTGCAAATGCACAAGAGGCACAATCCGCAGAGAATGTGGTTACAGGTAACCTTCTTGTTAGTGGATGCATGGCCTTTGTATTGTTTGATCCTGGTGCATCACGATCGTTTGTGTCAATAGCTTTTGTGAAGAAAGCCAAGTTGATTAAACATCCCATGCATGAGCTAATGAGGGTGTCTACCCCCTTGAGAGCAGTTAGTATAGCAACTGAGATGTGTAGATGTGTTCCTGTGATGATTGAGGGTAGACAGTTCCTAGCAGATTTGATAGTATTGGAGATGGAGGGATTGGATATTATCTTGGGCATGGATTGGTTAGCTAAGTATGATGCTAATGTAGGTTGTCGATCAAAGCAAGTTATCCTTAAGGTACATAATGATGTGGAATTCATATTCAGAGGATTACCAACAGGTGGGTTACCCAAATTGGTGTCAGCCTTAGGAGCAATGAGTTTGGTTCGAAAAGGTTGTCTTGCTTATCTTGCCTCAGTAGTAGATATCAACCTAGTGGACAAACAGTTGGATGAGATCCCTGTGGTACGTGAGTTCCCTGATGTGTTTCCTGCAGATTTGCCTAGTTTGCCACCCGAACGGGAAGTGGAATTTGGAATAGATTTGCAGCCTGGAGTGGAGCCAATTTCAAGAGCTCCTTATCGCATGGCACCAGTAGAGATGGCTGAATTGAAGACTCAGTTGCAGGATCTATTAGATAAAGGATTTATTCGGCCCAGTGTGTCACCATGGGGAGCCCCAGTTTTGTTTGTGAAAAAGAAAGATGGGAGTTTGAGGTTATGCATTGACTATCGCGAACTCAATAAAGTGACTATTAAGAATAAGTATCCATTGCCTCGTATTGATGATTTGTTAGACCAGCTGCAAGGAGCAAGTAAGTTTTCAAAGATTGACTTACAATCTGGGTATCATCAAATGAGAGTTAAAGAGTCAGATATACAGAAAACAGCATTTAGGACTCGGTATGGACATTATGAGTTCCTAGTCATGCCTTTTGGTTTAACAAATGCCCCTGCAGCATTCATGGACTTAATGAATAGGGTATTTCGGCCATATTTGGATCAAATTGTGGTTGTGTTGTTGTGTTTATCGATGACATTTTGGTGTATTCCAAGAGCAGTGAAGAGCATGAAGGACACTTGAGATTGATTTTACAAAGGCTAAGGGAAGAAAAGCTTTATGGAAAGCTTAAGAAGTGTGATTTTTGGATGAACAGTGTGGGCTTTTTGGGTCATGTTGTTTCTAAAGATGGAATATCTGTGGACCCGCATAAGATAGAGGCCGTGGTAAACTGGCCTAGGCCATCCAGTGTTACTGAGGTGAGAAGCTTTTTGGGTTTAGCAGGGTACTATAGGCGATTTGTGGAAGGGTTCTCTACCATTGCCACTCCGATGACGAAGCTCACACACAAAGGGGTAAAGTTCGAATGGACAGACAAGTGTGAAGAAGCATTTCAAGAGTTGAAGAGACGGTTAGTAGAAGCACCTGTGTTAACTGTACCTTCAGGAAATGGTGGATTTGTGATATATAGTGATGCATCAAAGAAGGGATTGGGATGTGTCCTTATGCAACATGGTAGGGTGATAGCCTATGCATCAAGACAATTGAGACCACATGAGGTGAATTATCCAACTCATGACTTGGAGTTAGCTGCAGTGATTTTTGCACTGAAAATATGGAGGCACTACTTATATGGCGGACGATGTGAAGTATATACTGATCACAAAAGTTTGAAGTACATCTTTACTCAAAAGGAGTTAAATATGCGGCAACGAAGGTGGCTAGAGTTAATAAAAGATTATGACCTGAGTATTCATTATCATCCAGGTAAAGCAAATGTTGTTGCAGATGCACTGAGTAGGAAATCTGGGAGTAGCATGGCTAGTTTACTTACTGGTCAAGAAAAATTATTTGAAGAAATAAGAAGAATGGACTTGCATGTGTGTGTTGATGGGGTAGCAGCACAAATTAGCCAATTAAAGATTCAACCTACTCTTAGAGATGAAATTAGACAAGCACAAGAAGAAAGCCAAGATGAATCCTTTCAAAAGGTGAGAGAGAGAGCATTGAAAGGAGAATTGCAAGATTTTATAATTGGGGCCGATGGTATTATGAGATTCAGGGGTCGTATGGCCATTCCCAGGAGAGCTCAAATTTTACAAAAGATACTCGAAGAGGCACATTACTCACCTTACATGATTCACCCTGGGAGTACAAAGATGTATCAGGATTTAAAGATGCACTATTGGTGGGATGGAATGAAGGGTGATGTGGCTAAGTATGTGGCCAAGTGTTTAACATGCCAGCAAGTCAAGGCCGAACACCAGAGACCTGGAGGAGCATTGCAACCCATTGAAATTCCAAAGTGGAAGTGGGAAGGTATAGCGATGGACTTCATTGTTGGACTACCACGCACAGTGGCAGGATATGATAGTATTTGGGTTATTGTGGATAGATTGACTAAGGTGGCACATTTTATTACTGTTAAAACCACTTTTACAGCTGAAAAGCTAGCATGGATATATCATAAGGAGATCGTGAGACTCCATGGGGTGCCAATGTCTATCATCTCAGATCGGGGATCAGTGTTCACATCAAGGTTCTGGAAGGCTTTACATAGAGCAATGGGCACTCAATTGGATTTTAGCACTTCCTTCCATCCGCAGTCTGATGGCCAAACAGAACGAGTGAACCAACAGTTAGAAGATATGTTGAGAGCTTGTGTCTTGGAATGGGGTAGCACTTGGAGTGACCATCTGGCTTTGGCAGAATTTGCATACAACAATACTTATCATTCCAGCATTCAAATGGCTCCTTTTGAGGCATTGTATGGACGAAAATGTAGATCGCCACTTTGTTGGGATGAAGTGGGGGAGAGTACTATAGTTGGCCCTCAAATGATAGCAGACACAGTGGAGAAGGTATCACGAATTCGGGAACAGATCCGCATTGCCCAATCTCGTCAAAAGAGCTATGCAGATACTAGGAGGCGAGAGCTGGAGTTCCAAGTGGGAGATAAGGTATTTTTAAAGGTATCCCCAATGAAGGGTGTGGTTCGGTTTGGTACAAAAGGAAAATTAAGTCCAAGATATATTGGTCCCTACGAAATCTTGGAACGAGTTGGAAAGGTAGCATATCGCATTGCTTTGCCACCTTTCTTAGTCGGGGTGCATGATGTATTCCATGTCTCATCATTAAGGAAATATGAGCCAGACCCGTCACATGTGCTCAAGCCTGAGGAAATACGAGTAGAAAAGAATTTGCAATATGTAGAGAGGCCAGTTCGAGTCTTAGATAGTAAGGAGAAACAATTGAGAAACAAGACTATCAAGCTGCTTAAAATCCAGTGGAGTAACCATACAGAAGATGAGGCTACTTGGGAGTTGGAGGAGATAATGAGGGAGAAATATCCTTATTTATGGGAATGATTGCAAGTTTCGAGGACGAAACTTTTCTAACGAGGGTAGTCTGTGAGGACCAGGTATTTTTATTCTATTTTTATTATAACTTTTCTCTATTTATAAGGTAACTTATGAACATGCTAGTAAGAATTTTACGATATTAATGGATACATAACATACATGGACACGACATTTAGGAGATGTATAGTGCATATGTGCATGTATGATTAGCGTTCCATTGATGGGCACTACGACTATTGTTTCCTTCGCAGAGTAGGTACGGGGTTCGACCTGCCCGGTCAGGTCGCGGGGGTCAAGGGGGAGACGCCCCTTGCGGGGGTGCAGGGGGCAGCGCCCCTGAAGAAAATTTTAATTATTTAAGTCGTAGGAGTGGAAGAGTAAATTACCAAATGCGATTAGACCCGACTCATGCTCCGACCCGTCCTGGACCCGATCCCGACCCGATGGGGGTTCGATATGAAGCGAAGCCCGCGCGTTAGACTCCATTTTCTCACCTCACGCCCGACTGTTTTTCTTCTTCTTCTCTTCCCGATCTCTGCGTCTTCTCTTCTTTCTCTTCTACTCAGTACGATCTAGCAATAGATCTCTTCGAGAAAACCCTACTGACTGCCTCGAAGGTGATCGATTTGAATCAAGGAAGCTCCAAATCTCTGCAAGCTAAGCCTAGGGTCGCTGTTTTGGGGAAAATCACGATCGAGGTAAGTAGATGTCGCCCTTTCTCGATTTAGTGATGAAATTTTATGTTGAACACGACATGAGGCTAGAGGAAATATGTAGAGCTTGACGACTCTATGGTATTAGGAAATGGGTTCGTAACAGTTAGGGTTTATGGGAAATTTACTTTGAATGTGCGATTTTTATGATGTGAAAGATTTCCTAGAAGTTCTTATATTGTTGAAATGTGACATGAATTGATTTGCCCCAAAAGAGAATACGAATCGAAGGTTATTTCATTTCGCGCCTATCATGTGTTTGATAAAATGCTTGTGTGACAGATCTATGTGTTGTATCTGAATTGTGTTGATGTTGTATGTGTGGTTTGCGATGTGTTTCATTGTCTGTTATGTATGATGCGTTATCTCAAATAGTTGGTTGTAAGGGTTGTTCATGGTCCCTGATTGACATGAGGAGAGGGTTGTTCATGGCCCTTGATGGACATGAGTAGATGATTGGTTGTGTTGGTCAATTTGTGTGTATGGTTATATGTATACGATCTTGGGAGTGGGTATTGGACCCATGTGTATTAGCTTCATCACTGTATGAGTATCCATCATTATGCTTATTTGCACTTTGTGCTAACCACTATCTACTTACTGGGTCTATTTAGACTCATATCATTGTTATTGTGGTTTTAGATCGCAGGCCAGAAGGAGAACTTAAGGATGGGACAAGTTGAAGATCAAACATGAGAGACCCTAGCACAATATGTTGATTCCAGTTCTTTTAGACTTGTGCTCTTTTGATAATCATATATGTAGACAATTACTTAGGCGGATTCGTTTTGACAACTTTAATGTATTTGGTATTTCAGATTGGATTATAATCCTTGTTGATGCACATATGCATGGCTATTATATCTGTTTGTTGTGTAAGGAAAATATGTACTGATTTCCTTCTATAAAAATGTTCTTATTATATGAAGATGCAAGTATATAAATAGGATTGAATGTTACAGATGGAAATGTAATGATTATCAGGTTATGTATTCCATATGATCCCTTGTATGTTATGGGGAGATGCTGCCGAATTTTTCTATGATTGTGTAGCGCCGTTGATTAGTTATTGAGTATTTTTATGAATGGGGCGTTACAAGAAGTCTAATCTCTTTTGAGTTAGATAAAATAGAGATTTAAAAAGGAAAGGGGAAACCTGAGAACTTGGGTGATTCTAAGCCTAAGAAAATTTACATAAAAAAGTCTTAAGAAAATCAATGTACAGTTTTTACTGTTTCTGTACAATGAAATGTGTTTGTTGATGTTGTTGTTAAATTAGTGAATAGTTGTTGTTATACTAGTGAATGAGACAACCATATATCTTGTTTGTACGACTGTCTATATATTTCTCAGTCATGTTTTATTCATTTGACTTAATACCTAGCTAGTTGTCTGTAAATCGTATTTAATACATTAGCATTATTAGCATGTGGCTAGATGAAATTGTTCATCCAATTACTGATGGCAAAGTTGACAATAGTGTGTATGACCATTTTTGCATATTGAGTCACAAATGTCTGTGTTATAGGCTTTTTTTTTTTCTTCCAGGTTCAAGGATTTTACCTCTCAACATTTCACTGCTTTCTGCTATTCTTCTTAAAAAATTACATAAACATGTGGAAACAAGTCGTTATTGGATATAAACTAAAGGGGAAAGTGAAACTGTGAATGTTGCTGAGGGTTAAGAATTGGCTAATGTTAGAACCTGTGGGTGGTAAAGCATACCAAAGCAACTTTTAAGGTTGAAGGGAAAACTTATATAATGTCTTAACATCTTTATAAATTTTTACCATTTTTGGAGTATTTTAGATATTTATTTTTTTATTTTTGAAAATCAGTGGCATTTTAGGTAATTTAAAATTACCTAAAATGCCACTGATTTTTAAAAATAAAAAATAAATATCTAAAATACTCCAAAAATGATAAAAATTTATACACGTATTAAATACACATAGATTAACACTATTGTAAAAAAATTTTCAAAAAAAAAAAAAATAGGTGTATGTGCCAAATGCTTTCTAGTATTTTCCACACACATATGTGAAGATCTTCAATGCCATCTGCTGTGAAATATAACCGCTTGATTTTTTAATATTTTTAGCATCTTTTCAATTTTTAAAGATCTCCTTCACATTCTCTTCTAATGTTATTTGCATGATATAAAAAATCACTTCAATTTAATCTGTATATAATCCACAACAAGTATAAATAAAAATATAATTATCTTTTTTAATATTATCCATTATATAAGTTTTCAATTCATTTGATTTCTTATATGTAGGCTAAATAAATAGTTTTCAACACAATGCATGGATTGGATGTTGAAAAAGATTAAGTGGTTATATTTTACAGTTGACGACATTGAAGATATGCCCACATATATAAGAGGAATGATCCTGTTAGCCTGGGCTAAGCAAATGTCTTGCGTAGCCCACCTCAAAAAATCCATTTACAACAACTTTTTTTTTGTTTTTCTTCATACACTTGTTTATCTAAGTGTATTTAACATATAAACCAAGTTTTACTATTTTTGGATATGTTTATATACTTAAAAATGGTAGAACTTGGTTTATATGTTAAATACACTCAGATAAACAAGTGTATGAAGAAAAACAGAAAAACATTGTTGTAAATGGGTTTTTTGAGATGGGCTACGCAGGACATTTGCTTAGTTCGGGCTAACAAAATCACTCCTCTATATATAATACATATGGGAATACACTAGCATGCTCCACCCTAGTTAGGGTTCAATATTGATGAAATGGGTCCTACATTGATCATAAAATCAAAATTCAGCCGTTCACTTAAATCATTTATTTTACCATGGTACCAAAAATCAGCTCAATTGGTTTCTTGGGTGGGCCATATTTGTATAAGAACCCATATAATCTTATCTAAGTTGTAACACTTAGATCTATTTTTGAGATGTACTAGAATGTTATGATAAATATAAAAATTATATTATGTTGATTTTACACCTTTACGGGGATCATGAACATCTTTGGCTTGCATGAAACTTGTTATATTTTTTAAACAAATAGTTCTGAATTCAATTGTTAATGTGGATTCTGATTTCATTGTCAAGGTGGCCCCTTTTCATCATGGCGCACCCTAACTAGGTGCAATGCATATCACATACTCATGTATCTCTTATGGTTATTTCTACGATCTATTCTCATAGTCTCTCAGGTTTGCTAAAAATATTGAATAAGTTTTTTGCTTTTATGTCTTGCATTTTGTTGTTAATACATTCTTCTCTTTACTCCTCTTTCTTATTGCAGAATTTATCTATTCTTTTTTGAAAAAAAATTTCTGTTCTTTACGTGCAGGAATATATGAGAAATTTGCAAATGCATTTGCTAGTGCTGTACAAAATTTAAAAGTTGGAAATGGCCTAGTGGAAGGTGTACTTCAGGTACAGGATGATGCATCCAGGTCACATGAAATATGTCGTAGTAATTGCAATTGCAGATGTCCTGTTGGGCTCTGGGGTGATTAAATGATGGGAATTATGCATTTGCTAGTGCCATTTGCACATCCATTGTATTTAGATGGTTATTTTAGTTTGGGATATGCATATAGCACCGGTTGTGGTTTTCATATAAACTACAACTGGTCAAGATGTTATATGTATCCGTTAACTTTTTTAAAATAAATATACTGCATATAAAAGTTTTCAGAATGTATGGTTTTTCAAAATTCTAAATAAAGACAACTAATTTATATTCTAAACGGTTCAGAATTTAAAAAATATTTTGAAAAAAAATTCTAAAAAGTAACTATTTATATAAGATCATAACCATTTTATTTTTCCCAAATGCAATAATGTGTTTCTCTGTCAAACCCATACCATTGAAGATAAACCTGGCAACTTTTTCCAATTCATGCCATAAAATTTTACTTGCATAATGTTTTCCGATCCTGTAGAAGTCATTATGGATAGTTGCTACTAGGCTTTAATTTTTTTTTTTTTTAAATAACAAAGTTCTTCTATGGTCTCCATCTGCACTTTGTAGTTGTAACTTACATTTCTTCTTTGATGATTCATTATTTTTTTTATTTTTTTATTTTGCAGGGCCCTCTTATCAATGATGCTGCTTTACAAAAGGTTATAGTTAAACTCTTGACTACAACATTCATATTTCATATTTGGTGCAACTCCTAAATAGTTTGTTCCCTTTTTCTATACCTTTGAGATGTCATCAGTTTTATTGGTGGATTCCTTTTGCAGGTTGAAAAATTTGTTCAAGATGCAATGTCAAAGGTGTGTTGTGTAACCATGAGAGAATTCTCACCATTTCATGCTCAAACTGTATTAATATTTGATTATTGTATTATTTTACATTGCTGACATGTCTCTTTAGTTTTCTACACATTTTCCCCTTGATCCTGCCTTTTGATTATAACATCATCATTTGATGGAATATTCAATATTGTATTGAATTTTCATCATGGCTTTGAATGTAGCTATTTGGAACTCATCAGCCTGTTTTAAAAATGGTAAAATAGTCAATGATGGCCAACTTTTTAGGACAAGAAAACCGCATTATTATTGTGAAGGATCTGCCAACCATTTGTGCTTTTAATGTGCATAAATGACAGGATGTTTTCTCATAAGATGATTATAACAGTTTTACACCCACCAGCTAAATGCCAACTGAAAAGATTTGGTGTGCTAATCCATGGAACATAGAAATGTAGTGAAAGAAAGATGGCAGTCTATGAGTAGATCACAAAGGACTTCATTCTTTCAAATAGCAATTATTACAAATGTCTACCACATGGTTATCAATAGACAATGTTTGAGTAAGGATCAATTTAAGAAAACAAATCCGAGGATGAAGAAGCCTCGAATAGAGCCTTGAATCTGTAACTCAAATTTGAAGCTCAATCCTTAAAAGATGACCTTGAACCTACAAGCTGTAGCTCAAACTTTGAAGCTTAATCCTTAATAGATTACCTTGAACCTAGTTGTAGACCTGGAAGCTTTAGCTCAAATTTTGAAGCTTAATGCTTAAAAGATTACGTTAACATGTGCATCACTGAAAGGACAATTGTCATCAGAATTTCTGTGGATTTGTACAAGTTGAAAAGTTTCTATATTGTTAGTTGTTTACCGGTTACAGTTATAAAGGAAAATCAGGCATATTCAGCCTTATGCTAGCTCCTCCCATCAATTGCAGCCACCAAAAAAAAATCTAGCATGCGGATGCCATTGTTTCCTTGCTAGATTATCTAATTTTCTCTCTTTAATATAAGAGTGTTGGTTGCTGAGCTCAGTTACTCATTGCAAAATGATTGTTTTGATGACAGCACCCTTTATTTTGTATAGATACTTGTTTCATTTATGCAAGCCCATAAACCTTCTAGTGCAGATTCTCATTGAGTTGCTATATTAATCAAAGGCTGGAACAATGAAACAGAATTCGTATGTTTAGTTATTTAACTAATGCAGGACCTGATCAAGCTTTGCATGTCTTAGTTGTCAAAAGCACGTGTGCTCAAGCGCATGTGCGCCTAGGAAGCACTCAAGGTGTGCACCCCTAAGGCATGGCCTATAGATCAGGCCCGAGGCGTGTGCCTGGGGGGCTTTATCAAACCAAGAAACATTTTTCTAAAACCTAAAGAACATTTTTTTTTTTTGAATGATGAACCTTGAATGTCCTTTCCATTATGAATCGAATGACATTTTTCAATCATATTAATTTGTTGAATTGGGGTTTATGATTATTATACTGTAGGTTTGAATTGTGTTTTTTACTCTTGATAATTTTAATTTAGTGTATATTGCTTTAATCAGGCTCGCACCTTGAGAATGCACCTTGTGCCTAGGCCCTAGGACACCCTTGTACCTTAGTGTGACTTGAGCCTCTGACAACTATGCTGCATGTAATTTAGTGTTATTTATTATCACATATTTTTATAAATGTTTTTTAGGAGTCAGCATTTAATTGTTTCATCTGGGTTTTGTGTATGCATCAAGTGATCTGTAACATAGATCGACTTGATGGATTGTTAAGACTGATTTAGGTTGTTTCTTCATTACTTAAACTCTTATCCTTAGTGTAATAGGATTTGGTCTCATCCTGTTGTGTTTGGTAAGCTAAGATTAGGACATGCAATCCTCATAATCACTAATTAGAGAGCAATAATAATAATGATGGAGGCATTTGGTGCTTCCAATTCTCTTTATTATTCTACTTCTCTTTCTCAAAGAAAATATAATCACTAATTAGAGAGCAATAAGAATAATGATGATGGAGACATTTTGTACTCCCAATTCTCTTTATTACTCTACTTCTCTTTCTCAAAGCCATAGATTTTCTATTCTTCTCATCTTGAGGATCCTTCCTCATTCTTCCAAATTCTGGCCCTACGTCAGTGACCCCTTGGATTGTTTTCTCCAGCCTACCTGTTGTGGTATAATTGTTATATGGATGTAAGATAAACAGCAAAGAAACTGCTTATTATGACTGACTGAGTTAGCATAGAGTCAGTCAGAGTTACTTCAGGGTACAATTTTAACATATGAAAAAGAAAAAAAACTTAATTTTTCCAACGAAAAAATTGGGTGTAATTTGTACTGAAATTAAGTCATTAAAACTGATGGCTGTTTGTGCTGAAGTTTAAAATTCAACGTGACTAAGTAAGTTACTTTAATTTTGTATGTCAACTGCTGCTGCTTTATTTGAAGGGAGCAAACATCATACTTGGAGGTAAGAGGCACAGCCTTGGAAGGACTTTTTATGAGCCTACTGTACTCACTGATGTCAAAAGTGAAATGCTCATATCGAGGTAAGCATTACATAAACTTATGATCATTTAGTTTTATTTGCTGCAGTTGGGTTTTGTAAGGATCCTGTATTGTAATTAGGCTGTTGGTTGCTAAATCACTTCTGCCAGCACTGACGGTGGCTTTTATTTTGAAAGTGTACTAATTCACATCCTTAACATAGATCAATGCTATGATGCATGAAATGGAGAAGCTAGGATACTGCCATCAATATTTTAGTTCCCGAAATTAGTGTGTCAATCATCTTCAGAAGGTTGTTGCTTTCTTTTATGTCTGTGTATTTCCATTTTATTTACTTCTACTGTAGATTAGGCATGCAACAAACAAATTTTCTCCTGTTATTTTTTCTTTTAGAAACCACTAACTTGAGTTAATCAGAATGATTGCCCTATATGATGGTAGCATCCACCATTCAACAACTAGCAAATGCCTAGTATTTTGTGATTGGTAACTGAAACCATATTTTGTGGCTCGTTATCGACAACCTATTCCATTTTGGCTATGCTGGAGGTAGAAACCAACTATGCTGCCAGCATGATTGGGTGGTTGGAGGATCATGCAGAATCTTTCTGAATTTTGAATAGCCTGTGGTGATTTTCATTTGTGGTGCTGGAATGCTGCAACATTTGTTGGGACCTGCCAGTGTTGCTTTTGGGATCATGGATAATTGGGCCATATGGTCTGTCAGCATGACCAGTGATCCACTGGACATGATCGTGTCCATATAGCCTACACAGCTTCTTACTGAGAGTGGTGGATCCTTAGGATTCCAGCAGTTTATGATGTTTGGGTCCCTAGTTGCCTCTACCTGTATCATCTGGCAGAGAAAAGATCAAGGAACAAGGGACAAGATAAGTAATGAACATAAAGGACTTGTTTTAGACTTTACTCGCATCAATACCCTGTTCATATCTATGACGGGAGATGAAAATAATGGTACAAGCGGGTATCTGCTTTAGTAATTTGTTGACATAAATCTGTGTTGTAGCTTAGTAAAATTTCTAATTGTTTTCGTTGGAAAATATATTTAATTTCCTGTTGAATTGCACATTTTTACAAGAATTCTTGTTAATTGTTCATTGAAAAGACACTTCTCTTCAACAGGGAAGAAGTATTTGGACCTGTTGCGCCACTTATACGTTTCAAAACAGAAGAGGAGGCTATAAAACTTGCCAATGACACAAATGCAGGTGTTTATTTTACACATGCAAAAAGTCGTCTTTTTCCATAATCTAGAAACTTTGGTCTTTATGCTTAAAATTGGGCTGTTGATTCATATACGATTTCTTTGAATTTTGATTGTTTTAAATGAGACTACCTAGGAGAATTCAATAATAATCATTGTGGGCATTGTGCAAGTCACAAACCAAGTTTATAATAAGGTATTCATAACGAAGATTTCTGAGCTGGAAATTAAGGATTTCCTTATCTGCTTATTGGATTGGTTGTGAACAGAAGTTAGAGCTGCTGGTTATTAGCGGGTCTACCACCTGCACGGTTTTTACTATTGTCCAATTTCTTCTCTCTGAATAAAATTTACAGAGACCAATCACATGGTTAAAGTTCTGCATTTTTTTTATTGTCTAAAGAGTGTGGGCTTTTCGTCCATCCTATTTCGCTAAGGTTGTGCATTTATCTCTGTCGTTTGATTCTGTATTATTTGTATTCTCTCACCTGCTTGCGATTATTGTATTTCTTTTGGTTATTTTTTCCCCACATAAGAGAATCAAATCCTAGTTTTTCTCCTTCAAGCCTTTGAATTCTTTGTAGATCAGATATTTGATTTCTTGTTTCTCAACTGTGCCCAATCATGTCCTTTACTCTGTTGCTCTGTCCATAATGTATGTGGTGATACCCAATAACTTGATTAGGATTCCCATGAATAATTGGACCACTTTTAATATGTGGAGATTGGCATGTTGAATAGAGAAAATTTCAGTCAAATCTAGAAGGTTTTACAATCATTTTTCTTATGACTTCATTAAGTGCATTTTTCATCAGATCATAGGTTTGGCGAGTTATTGAGGTGTGAAATTTGAATGTTCAGGATTAGCTGCTTACTTTTTTACAACAAATATCTCCCGTTCATGGCGGGTTTCTGAAGCCCTTGAGTATGGCCTTGTTGGTATCAATGAAGGAATAATCTCTTCAGAGGTCAGGATACGTGCTTCTCGCAGATCCATCTGACTCTAATAACCAATAATTGAATTAAATTTCTCATAAAAGCTATGTTCTGTAGGTTGCACCATTTGGCGGATTTAAACAGTCAGGCCTAGGACGAGAAGGTTCCAAATATGGACTAGATGAGTACCTTGAAGTAAGTGAACAAAAACATCTTTAACTTCTCTGTTTAATAGCATGTGTTGACAAGTTTCTATCCTATGGATGCAGATAAAGTACATATGCTTGGGGAACATAAACAGTGCGTAGCACATTCAGCAATGCCACAGTCAGTATGCACCTCCCAATTCTGGTCTTATTGCAGCAATTGTTCTTCTGGCATTATTTTCCATGCACTCTTCATTTTATTTTTTGAGTTTTATATTTTGCACATTCCTAGGTGGAATTAGTGGAGCATCCGTGACCCTTCATGTTGTTGGTGGGAGACCAGGACTGACATTGTGCTTTAGAAATTTCATGTGATCTTTTAGTGCTGAAAAGACCGTGTGTAGATGTTATTAGGAAATTTAAGAAAATGCTTGAATTTACTAAGAATGTGATCCAAAATGAGGACGAATGCAACAGGATCTCCATCAATCTCACTTCATTTCCTCGTGGGAAATATGGTGGTTAATTTTTATTGTGCCCTTATCTCAAAAATTGATGCTTTTACCTTATGCAAGTAACTTGTTAAATTTCATTTTTTCAGAAAAGCATTCACTTGTCTATATATGATAAAGATACGTGACATTACATTAGCTAATCTAGGTGTGATGAGGATACCCAAAATTTGTGTTGGGTCTTTTAGTTTCGGCCTTGCGGGGTTCTTACCCTGGCATCAATGCTCTACTTATAGGTATCCTCATTGTGCTACATTGTCCTACCATGCTTTAGCTTGCTTGAAGCAATTAATTTTTTTTATTGTTATTTTTAAAAGAGAGGGCTTTTACAAAATGCTATTGGCAGACAGCAGTATATTTCTGTGGGTTATGTTACCGTTGCAGTCAGAAAAGGTTCTTATGGTGGAGACCCTAATCTCAGATGAAAAAATATCCCCCGTTTCAACAACCAACCTCATTTCATTTCCGTTCTTAGATCACTTGAAGGATCTATTTATCAGATGCACTGGTTGAATTATTTGAGTTGCTGTCCATCTGCTGACATACTTACTGCGATCTGCTAATGCAATCAGAAAAATGGCAGGCGTTGATGACTGAGGTGGCACTAACTAGAGGACCGGACCGGACAGTTTTTCTCTGAAACTTATCTAGCATAAAAAAAATAAGAGCAGGATGCTTGCAGGCTTTGCGCCGTAATGAACTCTTGTTGTACTGTTGTAGCAATGGCGTGCTGTTTGTGTGCGTGTGTTTTGCAACAGTTATTACTATCTTTCGAAAATGCATGAGGACCAATGGCTATGAAAATCTTTTTTGAGATCTGATTCAAGCATGCTGTTATCTATGTGGGTGTGGCATTGTGAAAACCGTTGGCTGTATGAAATGGAAGAAAGCATTGCGAAAATCATTGGCTGCATTAATGGGAGCAGGCAGTAAAGCAGTGAACAAGTTAGGTACTTTCGCCCAAGCTTCTAAAACACATTTTCTTTTCAAATTTTTTTACAAAACTGTTATTCTAATTATGATAAATCTATGAACTAAGTTTTTACAAAATTTGAAGATGCGTATATATTTATTCGGATTTTTAAATACAAGAGTATTTTAGTCATGTTAAATTGCTGAAACATGTCTAAAATATTGCTATGTTTAAAAATCCAAAATAAATATATATCTGTTTTCAAAATTGGTAAAAATTTAATTTATAGATTAAATATAACTAGATAACACTTCTATAGAAAAAATTTGCAAAAAGAACAAAAAAATATGTTTTTGGACCTGTCTAAAATGAGGTCATTTTGAACCAGTCTAAAATGATCATTTTGTTTTATTATCTATTGCATAAGCCTGTTAGGAAAAAGGAAGCACCGTATGTTAGCTTCCTACAATAGTTCTAAGCTTCCCATAATATTTCCATTGAGTAATGCTTTAATGCATCCTGATGCATTGAAATTGTAAATTTTTATTTTTTTTAAAATAATTTTTTGAAAATCTTTTTATAGAACTATTAATCTAGATGTATTTAATCTATAAATTCAATTTTTACCATTTTTGGAGATGTATATATTTTTTTGATTTTTTTAAATGGGAGTAGCGGGGTTGGTCATTTTTAAATGATTAAAATAACGATGTTTTTAAAAAATTTTAAAACATATACATCTCCAAAAATGGTAAAAATTAATATATAAGTTAAATATACATAGATTGATAATTTTATAATGAGATTTTCAAATAAGTACTTGAAAAAATGGAGTTGTGCATCGTGATGGGTTGAAATTTCAATGTATTGGGATGCTTTTAAAACATTATTCATTTTAATTTGGGTTTTTTCCAAATAAGCCCATTACGTTTGCTAATTTTAGATATATTTACTACGTTTGTATATATTTCCAAATGTTCACTTCGTTAAAGGCCATTAAGTAAGTTAATGATCATTTGTTTAAATGTTGGATATAATTTTTTAAATGCCAAAAATATTCTAGGTGTAAAATAATGAAATAAAATGAAACGTGAATAAAATTAGAGCTTTCCATATGTAAAACTCGTGTAATTAAGATATTTGTGAGTTATGATATTCAAAATTCTCAATTCAACCTTAAATTTGATGGGCATATTAGTAATTTTATAAATAGATTAACGGCATTTATTGACATCTGTAACAGAATGGAGATTTTTAGGATTACGTGCAAATATAGTGGGTATATTTTGAAAAGTTTGAAACATAATGGGTATATTTGGATTAGGGTCAAACATAGTGAGTATATTTAAGAAAATTCTTTTTAATTTATCTACCAAACAACACATTAGTAGGTGTTGGTCTCGAGTTTATGGCAAAATTCAAGAGGGGAGGGGTGAATTGGGTAATTAAAATTTTTTTGCTTGATTAAAGACTTTTCTCCTTGTAAGTTTAATCTCCTTGATGAAACGTGCTATGAGATAGAATGAGATGGTGCAAATGGAATATAAAATGCAAAATATCAAATCACAAAAGAGAACGATATATAGTGGTTCGGGCAACCTTCCCTACTCTACTCTTCTAAGCACACACCTGTTATGTCTTGGGTTCTACTATTGTATATTCAATATAATCTGGTGCTTCTCTTTTAGATTCTAGCTCTATAGGGCATATATAATAGTTACTTGTTGGTGAGACCAACTCTAACCAACCAAGTCTGATTTGTTGGTGAGACAAACTCAAACTAATCAAGCAAAACCGTTAGTGAGACAAACTCAAATCAACTCTCTGTTTTGCTTCTTTTTGAATTCAGTCTCCAACACCGATCCAAGACAATCACACAAAATAAAATAGACGAAAGAGAATTTACATTTTACAACGTGTAATCAGTCAGCTCCGGAAGCTCCTTGTTATGTAAAGAAGATAATCTTGTAAGCACACTTGAAGTAGTAGCATTTGAAGCTTCAATAGTTGTTCCAATGACTTCAATTCTTTAGAATAATGAAAAGTGTAAGCTCATCTAGTGTTCATTTCCTTCTTCTCTTTTTGTTCACACTCATATTTCAATGATATTTATAGAGGAAAAAGATCTAGCTGTTGGAGTGGAAGTTGACGTGCATTTAATATTCTAACATTCGAATTTCCAACCGTTATAGGTTGAAGTCGCAAGTGAAGTCGACTTGGGATGAGTGAAGTCGACTTGGGTTACGATTTCGCTTTGTTAAAACTTGTTATCCAGAATTTTGCCTTCGAAGTCGCAGGCGAAGTCGACTTGAGTTGAGACTTCACTTTACTGTCTGTCTGAAGTTGTAGGTGAAGTCGACTTGGGCTGAGACTTCACTTTGTTGAACTTACTATTCATGAACTTGAGCTCTTGAAACTTAAATTATTTCACATTTTCATTTTCATATACATATACATAATTAGAGAAAAAATATATGAGCACACTTACACAAATTCATTAGAACTTTTTTAATGATATTTTAATTTTTTGTTAATCATCAAAATCAAATTAATCTTTCTTAAAGCAAGCATATGATCAACAATAGGAAGCATCATTTGATAAATGCTTTTTGATTAAATATACCTAGGTGTACTTAGCTTTTGTGTACCATAGTATATTTAACTTATTTTTTATTTTTTGGAAAAATTTTGATAAAATTGTTAATTTAAATGTATTTAGGATATAAGAAAAGTTTTACCATTTTTGGAAATTTGTAGATGTTATTTTGAGTTTTTTTTTTAAAAAAGGGGCATTTTAGTCATTTTCAAAATTCTCATGTTTTTAAAAAATTCAAAAAAACCTACAAATCTAAAAAAATGGTAAAACTTGATGCATATATTAAATATACCTAGATTAATAGTTGTATAAAAATATTTTCAAAAAAATTTTAAAAAAGAATTTTTTGCACTTAGGTGTACCATAGCTAAATGTACTTGGGTGCACAACTCATTAGGAAAAAGCACCATTTAGTAGTTTCTTACATTAGTTAGTTTGAGAAGCAAATCAACATGAATTTAAGAGGTAGATATAGGGAAAGTTTTTTGGACCAGTAAAGTTTTTGGGAGTGTAATCGTATGCACCTGGGTGCATTGAGCCTCAATGCACTCGGGTATACTACATCTATTTGTTTATTTTTTTTTGAAATTTTTTTTTCATGAAGCTGTTAATGTAAGTGTATTGAACATGTGTATCAATTTTAACCATTCTTTGAGACTTTTAGATTTTTTTTTTGAATTTTTAAAAATTAGTGACATTTTTAGTAATTATTAAAAAGGTCACTTATTTTTAAAAATTCAAAAAAATATCTAAAAATCTCCAAAAATGGTAAAAATTAATACAAATGCTAAATACATTTAGATTAACAATTGTGTAAAAAAATGGTTGTATGCACCCAGGTGCATAATGAATAAAGAGAATAAAATTAAAATAGATAGAATAGTTGTATGAAAAGATGTAAAAAAAACGTATAAAAATATGTTAAGAAATGGATAGGGAATTTTTCATAGCAAATCATTTTTTCCCCTTTGTTCCTGAACACTCCCACATGTTAGTGGGGGCAAATACCTCAACCTAAAATTTCAAAAATCATACAATCCCCCTCAAAATGTAGTTTATTTTAACACGATTGCAACATCTCAAATGACAACATGATCCCTTCATTTCAAGTGCCCCCCAACTGGCTAGTTGGATCCACATTGTTTATAGGAGTGCTACCAATAGGAGCCAAGTAGAGTTTTGATTTAATTGAGGTTGACGTTAGCTAAATAGGGTTGGTTTTAGTTTGAAATTGAAACTCAATTCAATTTATAATAGGGATAGATTAGACATTTTGAAAAAATAAGCTATGCAACATAATTTGAATCGTCCTAATTTTCAAAGTTGGTTTGAGTTAGAAGATTGTCAACTCAAGACAATTTTGTATGATACTATAATATATATATATATGTAATATTGTTAAGAGTTAATCATACATGATTGACCACATTGACTATTGAGTGCTGTTTCACTAGATGCATTGAAATTTTAGTGCATCTTGGCGTAAAATTCATTTTTTTAATTTTTTTTTTTTTTTAAAAAATTCACATATATTCATGAATTTTACCCTTAATTCTATTTATACCCATGAATCTTAAAAATTCCTAATATACCCATGTATTTTATCTAAAATTTCACTTATATTCATGCCCTTAAGAATCTATTAAATGGGTTTTCATTACTCTTGTAAAATAACGAAAATAGTTATCCCTAATTTTAATTTTATAGCAAAAAATTCATATTCAAATGAATTTTTAGCACTTCTACAATTATAGAATCATATATTATTTAAATGTAAATTTTTAATTTTGAGCAAACTAACATCAAATTATATTATGACTTAGGTATATTCATCATTTTATAAGGGTGCTAATGGCCCCTTTAACAGTTTTGTAACGATGTGAGTATAAATAAAATTTTAGGCAAAATATGTTGGTATATTAGGAATTTTTGAAAATTCATGGGTATAAGTGGAATTAGAGATAAAATTTGTAAGTATAGTGACATTTGCCCTAAAAATATTGATCTAGGTATGTTTATACTAAAATTTACATATTTAGATATATAGATATTTTAATTTTTTTAGATATCCACTATGGGCAGGAGAAGGAAACGAAGCTAAAAAAGTTATCCTTGTTGAAATTATCCTTGCTCGAAAATTCTCGTTGCTAATGATTACAAGTGTTTATTTGTTAATACGGGCATTTCAGTAATTTCCTATGTTTAATAATCGTTGTTTACAACGTCCACAACGGCAAGAGTATATATGAGATTGTAAGCAAACATAGTAAATATAATTTGGATTTTGAAAATATAATGAATATATTTGAAATTAGTATCAAAAGTAATCGGTATATGTGCGAAAAGCCTACAAATAAACAATAGCGCTGATGATAATCCCTCTCGTTCGGGCGTGTCTAACGTTTACAGCTGAAATACACCGCAAGATAGAAAATAAAGCTTTGTGCGATTTTATATTCACCCCTGTGCAATCGAAATTTTTTTTTTTTCAATTATAAATAGCTAAAAATTCTAGTGTAAGCATATAAAAGTAGGCATTTTGATTTTTTTCAAACGTGACCAAAAATATTACTATTGCCTCCTACTTTCTGCGAACAGACAGGGATACTCGCCCTCAAACCGGTCTGGGAATTAATATTAAAATTTGGCAAGCTACACGCGGATTGGACATTTTTCTTGACAATTTTTCAGCGTAACCCTACGTGTGCCATGTTCATGGTATAACTGTACGTGTGTATGGATGAATTTCCATTATCTAATAATTAATTATAATGTTATTTTCTGAAATAAAGTTTTAATTAGCCAATGAAGCGTTCCAGGGGGTGTTCATTTGCACAATACAGCCATAAATTTCCTTTTACGTACGTCATCAAATGCGAATCATCTCCTGCAACCCATTCCCACCTATGTCGATCCAGCTTATTTCTTACTGGCTTATTTTAAGCAAATAATCAAAGGCCTCTCCGATGTGATCCATTCCACCGAATTGAATTGGTGGAGCTTGGTTTGTTCTATCTTGAATTCTTCCTCCTTCCTTTGTATTTAATATTATTTATTTTCAACCAGCACTTGTGGCATCATGGTATGCATGCCAAGGACGCTCGCCTGAGGTCTCAGATTAGACCCTGGGCTCAAAAAATTATTGTTTATTGGAAATACTTCAATGAAACCCGGGTTTAATAGAAGTGAATTCGTGAAATCCTTTTCATTTTTGAAATGTTAAACCTTGATGGAAAATCCAATCCATTTATTTTTTTTAACACCATTTGTTTAGCTAGAAAACCAAGTTTCATCCCAATCCAATATGTAGATAGGCCACATTTGTTAAAAAATAAGTGTATTCATGTGTAAATTATGAAAAATGTTTAGATCTGTTTACACATGTATTAGAATGTAACAATATTTTATAGGATCATTTACCTACATATTATTGATATTTTAGATGGTTTAGATGTTGAAAAAACTACTTTAAAGTTAATATTTTATTGTTGAACTATTTTATTTTGTTGATTTTACACATTTATAAATGAGACCCATATAGTGAAATTTTAAAAATAAAAGGGTATGAATGATGCTAGATACAATGGATGAAGTGAATTTTTTATCAACCATCAAAATTTTAAAAATAAAAGGGATTTCATAGAAGAGGAGTTTGATAGAAGCGTCCACTATTATTTATTTGCTCAAGAATGCAAATTTCATCTAAATCAAAAATTTTAATACCACAGAGGTAGCACGTTTTGACTCCCGAGTAATGCGAGTTCGTTATATGTGGTTTTCCCTTATGTGAGGAGTTTACAAATTCCCCCACTGAGGTGAGGGTATTGATAGAAAATTCCTTCCATGGTATGAGAGCAGAGGCTAGATTGTAATATCAATTATCATAATGTATAACACCAATAAAAAAGAATTTTATCACTAAAATGTCAAATCATCTTAAGAAAATCATTTGACCAATTTTAAAGCTTTTAATTCAATATCTATTCCTTCTAAACACACTTCTGGTTACATTCTTATGCTATTGGGAAGCCGTATAATGTGATATTCACATTTTTGTGCATGATTATGTGTAGGATAATATTCAAGTACATTTGAACTGCACCATAATTTACGTTTACATTTATTATAACATATGGTACCTTTGACTCAACATGGGCGCTATATGATCATAAAATATAATCTATTCTACCCATCATATTTAGAATTATATTTTATTAGCACGACAGTTTTCATCCAAATTAAACATGTAGGCCACATCTGAAAATCGTTAAAAATTGATGTAATAAAATAATTTGATGCAAATAACAACTTTAAAATTATTTCAACATTTAAACTATGTAAGACATAATTTATACATGGATAAATAATTATGTAAAGTATTAATACATTTAAGTGAATATAAGACCTTTTTATCTAAATGTACTGGAACTTAACTATTTCAACATATAAACTATTTAAGACAAGTTATACATGGATAAATAATTGTGTAAAATTTTAATACATGTAAGTGAATATGAGATTCATTTTTTTCTAAATATACCGTAACTTATGCTATATGTAAATGTATAGACTGTAGAAATATTTTTTGGTAAACATCGAATTGTATTTTAATTTAACCATCAAGATAAGCCCAACGCAGGTTCTGCCAATATAATTCGGTGGAATGGGTTTCATTAGATTAAGAGGTAAATATGCAATGCCTATGGTATGGCCGAGGCTCCATGCTTACCTTTAATTTTTTTTAATCTAAAAACATACTTTTAAAATTCAAACCATTTAGCATGTTTTAAAACATCTTTTATTATGCATCTAAAAATAATTTTCATTAGGACATATGAAAATAGCATGTTTTGAGAGTAAATTATAACTACTAAACATTTTAAGAAACGTATAATATATATGTAGTACATGAAAATTTGTAATACATATAATTTCTGGAACGATACATAGATACACATCGATAAATATAATTACTGGTTTAAATTTTTTAGAAATATCTTAAAATTTTAAAAACTAAGGGTAAGCATGGAGCTTCCATGCATATTACAGGTATTGGATCATTACCTTAGATTGGTAACATAAATTCCACCCAAGCAAAGCCAATGCGGCAATGCCTGAGCATGCCAGTACAATACAAGTTAAGCTTGAGCGTCGTCTTAATAGGTATGCAAGTCGAATTAGCGTTTTACGGCTATGTCCATTTTCAATGGGATGGCCTAAACGGTGAAGGAATCTGTATCTAAATTCACATTAGAGGAAGAGGGTTAAATAATCAAGAAACCATCTCGCCAAAAATGAAAGAGATTTCAGCAACAGAAACTAGCTATCGAAATGTAGTTTCAAAACTATAGAACCACAAAAAATCACCCAAATTGCGGGAATCCCTGAAACAAACTCTTATGATCCTTAACATATCCAAAAGAATTGATGCAAATGTTATTTGTTACGCTTAACTGCACGCCTTCCTTGGCCCTTCTTGGGTGGCCCTTTCCCACGACGCTTCAACATCTCGAGCTTCGCCAACCGCCTGCGGTGGAAGAGAACAGAATACGGTTATTTGCAAATTAATGATCTGTTGAATCAATTGTCGTTTTAAAAAAAAAAAACGATCTGTTGAATCAACCTAAACTACAATTCAAGATTAGCCAGGGAAAGCTCTATCAAAACAAAAAAAAGAGAGAGAGATTAGCCATTAAGCAGAAGACATCCATCTTCAACAATTCACAGTACCAACTCAACCATATCCTTATGTTCCTATGCTAAACTAAGGAACAGGAGAAATTACATGGTGAACAAGTGAAAGAAATTTAAATCACACTGCTAGGAGAAGAAAGCTAGAATTTCCTTGTGATTGACAAGATCCACTGGGCAGAAAAAAAACATGACGAACCGGGAAAAAAGTAGGCTAATGAATTCCCGGGACATAATTAGTTCCATATCAAACTACAAACAAAACAATTTTTTAAATCCCAGAATTGTGGAGAATCGTATTGCAAGATGCTTTATAAAACAACAATTCCAGCTGCCCTTAGCCTCATAGGATTGGGGCTGAAGGTGGTCGTCAAGCAAGTTGGAAATCTAGAATAACCTATGATCTTCAAACTACTTCAAATGGATGAATTACATGATTTCCTTTCCGTGAGAGAGACAGAAAACTAGGTGCTATACAGAATTTCTCAAGTCGGGTTCATGCCGAGAAATAATAACAGCAATCATTTAGATGGACTTGAAACTTCAAATGTAGTAAAAACATTTAGGAAAATTAGAATGCAAAGGCTTCCTCATATGCAACAGCAGGGGAGGAAAAGTCAGTAGAGGAAGGCCCAAAATAATATGAAGAAAAGGTGATTAAGAAAGCTATAAAAATTCTTGGATATTCCAGATGTACGACCCAAAATTGATGATAATGAAGCAACAAGCTAGCACATGATGTTCACGCAACAGAGACCCTAAATCTGCCTATCAATACCTTCTCTTGGAAGTCTCCATAGAGAAATTCTTTCTAATCATATCAATGCGGTGCTGGTGCACCATTCTAGCTCTTTACTCAATTGACGTCCTAAATAGCTTTAAATTCCATATTCTAAATCATAACTAAAATCAATGTTTTCAAGCTCATGAACCATCTATTTTTCCTTTCCATATGTTGACATGCTCGACAACTTTAACAAAAATGTTACAAACACTATCAAAATCTGCTCACCCATTCTGCAACAAGCATATATCTAATTAATATATTAGTACTTCGTTGGCAAACCTTCAAAGTATTTAAACATAAAGGGGCCTTTTTTTTTTATGGTAAAGGGACCATTTTCTAATCCATCACTTCATGTAACCACACTTTCCAACATGGGAGTTCTAACATGCATGCCATGTGTTTGATTATACTCCTCAGTGAAGAACAGAAGAGGAGACAGAATCGATTTAAAAGAGATACATACTCTTGTTCTTCCCTAGCCATCACATTCGGATCATCCTTTTTGATGTCATAAGGATACCAACCAGCAACCTTCTCCCCAATCAGCTTCTTCCTGAGGATCTTGTGCGCAGATCTCTGCCCCGTTGGATTCAGCAAATGTCCAAAGATCTTTGCCCTTGCCTCCGTAACTCCCCTTATGGCCGCTTGGGCCAGCATGCTCTTCAGGCTCATCTATGCCCTCTGATTGTAATGGTGATAACAGCCCTCTTTCTTCACTCTATCCACAACATCAATGGCAGCAACATCTGTTGTATTCCGTTAAAGACCTTGAAATTGGAATGCGTCCTATATTGTTAATATCTTTTCAGTTTATTGCAGAACAATTCCTATAAATATGGATAATTGCATTTTTCGTATTTTGCAAAGTAGACCCTATAAGTTTTAAACATTTACAAAACAAAGCCTGCATGGATGTAAATTTCAACTAGAGCAAAAACAAGACCATCATTATAAGATATTTTGACGACATTTTTACCATTTCATAGGACTTTTTACCACTTCCCATCCATATGATACCCAACTTTGTCAAGACTGAACTGTTCAAGGGACAACTTGGTTTGAACCGGTTCAATCATTTGTGAAAAGTGAAAACCAGTTTGAACTGGTATGTAGGAATTTATATAAGATATATGATAGATTAATAAGCTAAAAGCCTAAAATTGAAGTCTAAGAACAATTAAATGACTTGAATCATAATTTCAAGAAGTTGGAAAGAAATATCGTACTCACCTCAAAATAACAATGACTTTTCCAACTTTGGATTCAATTGCTGATTTAGTTTGATCTTCGAAAAATGTAAACACCTTCAAACAAAAATTAGAAAAGAACACATGAGTAAGCCAAAATTATAAGAGAGACTCAATTCACTATGTTTATCATCATGTCTAAAGTGGAGCTCGTCAATGATTCTAATGACAGTGGAAGGAGGATGTATTTATCAGACTACAAGAATTCTTTCATCAGGTCTGTTGGTGAATTTGTACAGTGATGGTAATTTCTGATCTATCAACTGGCATTGGCGCATTTCAAATTCTTTTTTGGTTCTTCGACCATTGAAGTACTGTGACAATTTCAATTCTATTTTGACAAACACTTCAAATGCATGGAAAGAATCTATAATTTATGACTTGAGCCAGAAAGTACTGAAGAGGGCAACTGGCACTCCGGAGAAGTATTTGGCTGCCAGAGGTTCTGCCTTGTACAGCGATCATATCAGCAGGAATAAAAGCTTAGAGCATGCATGCTGTTCGGAAATGGGGGAGAAAGGGAAATCGAAGACTCATACCTTCACTCTACACGCTGGAGGAGAGGAAGAGACAAATTGGGAAAGGGATGATGTCAACGCAGGCAACAAGTTCTTTGCTTGTCGTTTCTGGCCATCGCTGGTCAGAGCGATTGAAGATGTGAGAGACAGGACAGACAAGTGGGAGACCAAGAACAGGAGGGGTAGAGGCGGAGGCAGGGGTGCACCGCAGCGTGGGGATAGGGTTTACTACCAGAGTTTTTCTTGTAAAATTAATCCTCTAATTATGCGAAATTGTACTAAAGACAACAAATATAAAAATATAAAATATAAGGTTTAATTGGAAAATTAGAGAACTTATAGTATCTAATTTACCAAAAAAATATAAACCTTCTAGTAGAAAATTTTAAAATGTAAAGAATAAGATTTTGAATCTTCGTGCTACTAAAATATAATTCTTTAATATTACAATTTTTTGTATTTAAATAAGGGTAATTTGCATACATCAAAACTTTAAAAGTAAATCTTTTTTTATTTTTTGCATTTATGCTAAAATTTTTAAAAATATTTTATATCCATGTTAACACGGTTAGTCTCCATTGTACCATGGTTAAATACCCTCAAGGGTCAACTCTCCATGAGTTCTTTTTATTATGAGTTCCAGAAAGATTCTCATCTTAAAGTTTTTAATTTTTGAAATGGAGAACAAACTCCCTTATGATTTTTTTTTTACGGATGACAACTCTAGGGGTGGGTAAATGAGGCAAGCGTCTCTTTCTAATTTCAAACCCTATACCTCTTGCCCTATACCCTTACATACACTTATATTAACCACTTTATCACCCATTGAGTCCTCCGTGAATATTTAAGAACTGGTAAATGGCGATCATATGTGTTGGCATAAATGTAAAATATTTGAGAAATTATTGAATGCAAAATAATGTTGTCAAAACTGAACCGGTCAACGAATCCATCAAATGACTGATTTTATTCCAACCGATTCGACTGTTTTTGAAAACCAAATTATATCAGTAAGTTATGTAAGAGATATCATGGATTGTAAGATAAAAGTTTAAAAATTCATAAACAAAAAGGAATGGGAAGATGAATAGATGATCGGTTTTAAATCTTTCCCGCTATTGTGTCAGCAATTTCTCTTATTCATATTTGTTTTATTGGTTTAATTAGATTTGACTTGATTCAAATTTCATTGTGTTAACAGGGTTGATGGTTCTTAATTTCATCTGCATAATTTATTATATTTGGAATATTGGGGGAATTTTGTTCACGTAAAACACGTTATTTGGCTGGTAGGTCCCCTAATCGAATCACCATATTATCCTTAGAAATATGTCACACTCAACCAATAGGCAATATGCAGGAGATGAAAGCAGCAATAAAAAATGGAGATATGCAGGGATGAAAAGCAGAAATCTGAAATAGCAATATGTAGGGGATGAAACTTGGAAACGAGAAATTTTTATTAAAAAAAAAAAAAAAAAAAAGACAACCACCAATGGAGCTAGTAATCTGTTTCTATTAAGGGTGGGAATTTGAGTGGGTCAACCTGTAAATTGCTTATGACCAGATCCATTTTTGATCGGATAAAGCTAATATTTTTTTGATTTGGCATAGAGGTCGTAGAAATTTTAACCCAAATTCAAAAATAGGGTTGAAATGAGTCGACCATTTTCCAACTTAGAGAATTCCAACCCGCCTTACATGCATTCATTTAATAAAAATTATAATCATATTTTTAAATTTTATTCTCATTTTTTCAAAATCCCCATATTATTTTTGATCAACTATATCGATAATATAAGAATCAATAAAAGACATTTGCATATATATATATATATATACACACACACACACATCACTTCCATGCATAAATGGAATTTTCCCAACACTTGGGAATCACATAAAAATACTATTATTTTTAGAAAAATATTTTTAAAAATGACAAAACATATTCTGAATGGTGTGCACTTATTTTAATAAAGTTATACTATATTTACTCATGTTTTTAATAATGATATTGATTTTTATTAATTAGTAAATATTGAAACATATAATAGTTAAATTTAATATATGTGTCTTTATATTTGATGTGTATAAATTTTTAAAATTATTGTACTTGACTGGCTTTTTTTACCCAACATGCGGTTCCAAAATTGACTCGAGATCAACCCCAAGTTATCCTTGACCCAATGTAAAAATAGGGTATGATAAAAATTTTAAAAAGTAGTCACCCATACGCCCAAAATCATGAAACCAGTGATTGAAATAGTGAAGGAACTGGTTTAGTTTGAACCAGTATGAGAGGTTAAGCAAACTGATTTGAACCAGTGACATCAGCATGAAATATTTATAATGTCGTAAATATTTAATTATTTTTAATTAATTATATATTGTCATATTGGTAAAATTATATATTCGTAGATCCTAAATCTATATGCTAGATTTTAATCACAACAACAAAACACACACAAAAAATTACTAGAAAATTTTTAAAAATCTTTAAGCATTAATATGACGTATTAAATTAGAAAAAAATGACTACATTAACTGACCTGAAATGTATAATAAGCCTTGAATGTTGACACTTGACTCTATAATTATACTTCTGTAAACATATCTAACACAATAAGAAATAAAATAAATTAATAATTGTTGAATGATTGAATAATTAAATAATTCATAATAATATAAGAATCAAGAATAACTCATGTGTTCAGCAAGCAGGAAAATTTAAAACTCTACAAATGCATCATTCTTATAAAATATAAAATTTTAGAAGTCTACAAATGCATCGTTCTCATCAAACATAAAATTTTAAAAGATTAACCATAAAACAAAAAATAAAATGCAGCAAGCATTTGCTTCCGTATCTTCATAATTCGTTTCTTAAAATCCTAAAAGAAGAATTTATACCCCCCTTCATTTCGACCTTGACAAATGTGGAAAATCCACATAGGTAGAGGCACCAGCCTCTCTGACTGCCTTGCTATTTGATTTTTTCTGAATGGCGGTGGCTGAGGTTGGGGGCACTGGATTCTGGGGTCGTGGTCCCTGCATTGTTGACTCCAGAACTTACTCTTTTAGCTGCAACAAGCTTCTACTCTCAATCCATCCTCTTTTAGCATTGAAATTTCAAGCAAATCACCCTCCTTTTCCTAAAATACAAAGCAAAAAATAGGTAAATGCATGCCTAAGTGATCTAATGAACTAAAACAAACCAAAATGAGATGAATTACAACTAAATGCAACTAAAAATGTATGAAAGCTAAATCAAGTGCAAGAAACATGCAATTGACATAAATCAATGCAAATCTTAAGAAAATTTACGTGTTTCTTATGAATTAGTATTTCAAATGTGAGCAAAATGAGTATTGATAACTCTATTTTTATAGAGTTACAAAACTTAAAATGTTGCTAGTCTTCGAACAATACATAAATACACAAATAGAACTACTATATATAAAAACAAGCTTGTTTCCAATCATTAGTCTTACAATTATGTCTCTCTACTTAACAATACAAAAGATAATGATAAATTGAAATAATTCATGAAGAACCTCCCGAGATCCAACCATGATATGCATGATTTTCTCACTCAAAATATTCTTAACCCACATGTCAAGTTTACATACGAATGTGATATGTGAATAGTCAAAATCTGTAGTCGATCTTGCTAATAATTCTCTTAATCAAAAGGTCTTTCTAGGATGAGTGTAATACATAGATGAATAGGCTAAGAGTAAATCCATTATCTCAAAAAGATATAGTATTCATTCATCTAATTTATTTGGCCTAAACTTGGATAATCTACAAATTTAACTCCCTGAAACTTATTACTTTAACTGTAACGCCCTAGCCCTTACTGTTGCAGGTATTGTCCGTTTTAGGCCTCGCCTACATGGTTTTGTCCTTCTGGGTTCACGCTCCCGTCCTTCCCCAAAAGGCGCCTCAACAGTGTAACTCCAGCGGCCTCCACTTATAGCTCAAGCTCCCTCTCTCTTCCTAACCGATGTGGGATATCACATTCACCCTCCCTCGGGGCTCCAGCGCCCTCGCTGGACACACCATCAGGATATCGGGAGTCGGCTCTGATACCATTATGTAATGCCCCGGCCCTTACTGTCGTAGGTATTGTCCGCTTTAGGCCTCGCCGCACGGTTTTGTCCTTCTGGGTTCACGCTCTCGTCCTTCCCCAACAGGCGCCTCGATAGTGTAACTCCAGCGGCCTCCACTTATAGCCCAAGCTCCCTCCCTCTTCCTAACCGATGTGGGATATCACATTAACTCTCTTCACTATATTTTTCAGGGTATTTGGAGAATTTTTAAGTGAATTGTTATTACTGTGACTTTTGTTTTACTTTTTTGCATGAACCTTAACATTTGTAGATTTTAAGTCCCAGTTACTAAACTCACATTGTACATGTATTTAACATATACCATGTACATGTATTATCCAACCCTGAGTCTAAAGTAAACAGATGAACTAACACTATGAATTAATGAGACAACATATTCACTTTACAACACAGAGCTGACAACAAAATTAATATATATATATATATATATATAAAGGCTAAAAAAGGGAGACAATTGATTGTAATAAGCTATGAAATTAAAGCACAAGTAGCTAGGCATAAGTATTTATATTATACAAAAAAATATCTTAATCATCTCATTTGAACATATTAGCATGAATAGGAATTACAAAATTCAACTACCATTTGATCACATCATTCACATGCCGCTTTTTTAATCATTAAAATCTTTACAAAATATAGTGTAAACCATTACAGAATCATGGCTAAAAATTCAATCTTCATGAATTAATTTTCAACTGTAGGTTTTCTTTTTGCAACACAAGTATTTATTAAGATAGATTGCAACTAGTAGATTATCACAAGTTAAGGTTATTATTATTTACATGTAATGCAACCTAGAAAACTATACGAGTTAATACAAACACATGAATGAGAGCAAAACATCTCCAGGCCTGAGATATGCATTGTCCTCAATGCATATAAGACACAATGCATATAAGACTAGAAAAAATGCAAATGTAAATTCCTATTATTCTCTTCCTTTCCCTACTCAACCTTCACTCTTGATATGTCCTCCCCATATTTTCCCCTCCATTGATTTCCCCATCTTCCTCTTCGTCAAAGAGTCAATCCTCATCTCCCATTTCTCCTCTATTACTTCCATCAGACTCCCCCTCTCTTTTACTAGTATCTTCATGTTTTCCTATCTCCTCTTCCCTTACCCTTCGCCCCTTACGTAGGATCCTCCACCTCCGATTGTCTTCTCCTCCTTCCAATCTGGCTTCTTCTATCCTCCTCAGCGTTTAGGTCGCATATTCTGTTTGTCGATTACTCTTTGCTCTCTCTGTCTATTCTCTCCCTCCATTCTCTTAATAGTGCCTAACATTTTCTGCCTCTTCTCTTCCTTCATCCCCTCCCCTCCTCCTAATTATTTGTTTCTTCCCTCCACGACCTCGTATGTCTCCTCTGTCTCCATATCAACTTTCAGAGCATCATCCTTCCTTATGCACGACAATTCTGAAAAGTAAGTTTTGAGGAAGACCCGGTTTCCTTGACCACCACACCCCCCCTCCCTTCACATTTAGGGTCTTGAAACTCATTCACAAGAATTTTTCATATGGTAGATTATCCTCTTCTTGCCCCTCATTCCCTAGACAATCCCTATGTTCTTTGAAGTCATGGTCTAGTTTCCCACATCCAAAACAGAAAATCGATAGACGCTCATATTGAAATGGAATCTCACTTTTTTGTTGCCAATCCAAATCTAACAAAAATTCCTCGTCTGAGAGGTTCTCTTATGTCTACTTCGACTTTCATCTTGACTCCCAACTCATGAGGACACACTTCATAATAGTTGTTGAAAGGTCCACAGATGACTTCTCCAAGTGTTGTTTTATCCATGAAGTAAGGGGTTTCCTTAACAATCAGCGACAATGGTGTTGAAAAGAAGTTGACTTCTTCCCAATTGATCAATTCATTCAACTCTTTTATGAGAATGATCTTCCTATCATATATCTAAGGGCATCCCCGCAATACTCTTCGTCGGTCTTTCATATTGACAAAGGAGATTCTGAACAGATTCTTGTCCATCTCTACAAATATTAAGGCCTCCTTCGTCTTTTGTATCCGCTTCATTGATGCTTTGAAAAGATCCCTATTATATGAGCAAGAAGACCACATCATGCGTAGAATCAATGGTGTGTCCCCTGGCTTGATTCTTGGGAGCTCCTTGGTATTGATTGCCAAAGTTTGGATTTTCCTTAGGAGCAGATCCTCTTCCTTAAGTGCCATCTACCTAAGCTTGAGATTTTCGATCCCGATTCGAAAGTTTCAGATCCTCGAAACCTTAGCAGAAAGTGACTGCCAACACAAAAGCGGGAAAACAAAAAGTCTTCACCCAAAATCGTGTGCACAAATCGAATGAGTTTAGTTTCACTTGGGAAGGGCCACTAACTTGATTAGTCTTGGATTAGAGTTAATGTTGATGTTCAACTTGTCCTGCAAATTGTCCTATTACAATTCTTCACGTAAAATTCTTGACGCTGGTTTCATAAATTATGCATACTGTTTGATAATATGATTAACATTCAAATTAAGAGAAAATATGAAGATTCGTCTTTCAAATTCAAGCAGTTCGTTGGCACACTACAAAAATATTGATTTTTGACAATTAAAATTTTCTTTCAAAATGCTAAAATTTAGTTGTTAAAGAAAACCTTGATTGCCAATAATTCATGAGAGATTCTATATAATAACTACAATAGATTATGATTTTGTGTTTAGGCAACCAAATTGAAATTTGGTTGCAAAAACGCAAGAGAAAATGTTTTATCTATGAAAACATAATCATAAGCGAAGAAAATTTTCCTTGCTTATAAAAGCATTCTCATAATTATAAAATCTTTTAGCATACGTATTTCCCTTGGTATGCGAAAAAATGTATTTTCTTGTAGCGGCATTATAAATCCTTGCTCTTTCTTATATATGATTATAGTTTAGATAATTTTTTTCTTATGGCCTATTTTCAACTCATAATTAGCAACCCACTTAAGCACTCAATGTCAAACTTACATCCTAATTTGTTTAGGTTAGATAGATTATGATTAAAGTTGAAGAATTTATAAGCGGGTTATAAAGATAAGTGAATACTGTCCCTTTTTAAAAAGGGTTGTAAACATTTTTGTTGAATTTTTTTAGAGTGTATTCGTTTTCAAAAAAATTTCAATTTAAATTTTTTTACTCTTTATAATTATCTTATTTTTTTAATTATTTCTTGACATCTTCCTATATAACTATCATACTCTTCAATCATTTACACATGACTACTTATATAACTAACCTATCTATTTTAACTTTATTCTTTTTACTCTTCATCATTACCTTTATTATATCACATAATTTTCTTCTATTTCAAAATTTTTTACACTAAGGGTGTGTTTGGGAAGTGACAAAATTTTTTATATAAAAATTTTTGAAATGAAAGAAAATAATATGATATGATAAACGTAATAATAAATAAGAAAGAGAATAAATTTAAAATAGATGGTTTAGATGTATGGGTAGTTATATACAAATAATTAAAAAGTAGAATTGTTGGATAAGAAGATGTAAATAAATAATTAAAAATAAGATAATTTTGAAGAATGAAAAGCTTTTGGTAAATAGACACCCTCTAAAAATTTTTCATATCAAATTTTATCATTTTTCAAACTCACCTTAGCTAGTTTATATACATAAATCGACTCTTTTACACCCAGTGTCAAAAGAAAATGGGACCCACTTGGACATGACATAAGGGAATAATTCGAATTCCACAATCTTTTTGGCCAAAAGTACGCATATATTTTGCTTGGCATTCAAGCTATTATATATTGCTTCCAATCAATGCATGGATGCATATCCAAACATTTCATGTCATTTTACATAAGGTGGTGTTTTGAATTTGAAATGGAATATATTCCTAACGTATCCAAATCGACCTACGTGGATGGGAACATTTACCTTCTTTTGTTGGCTTGCTGAATAGCTGGAGCACGGTCGTCGTTTCGGGTGTTTTCTCCTGCCTACTCTTCTCTCCCAGTCCTGTCGGGCTGATCATGGACAATGTTTTGAATCCAGCAGCAGCTGGCAAAATCCACATCTTTTTTTTTTTTTTCTTTGATTATTTTAGTTTGCTGGTGTTATATAAATTAATTAGGAAGTAATTTATACACATATAAGAACTCTTAATGAGTTAAAAATTTTGGTTACTAAAAAAGCTTTAACTTACTCATCATTTTTTATCCAAGAGATAAGGGTAGTCTTACCCCTCCCCACCCTCAGCAAAATGCTAAAAGCAGCGAAGAAGAAAACCATAATTCATTCAAAAAAAATTTCGATGTCTTTGCAAAACGCATCTTGGATACACTGTGGGAAGTCCTCCCCCCCCCCCCCCCCCCCCCCCCCCCACCAATATGTATACACCCCTAACTCCGTGTTTAGAGCATTTTTAACTGTATTATGTGTAACCAGATTACCTATACGTGATACATGTGTAAAATCATAGTGTCTGAACTTTCTACTGATCTCTGTAATCTTGTCCACAAGATGTCCAATCGTAGACAACACCTTATCACCACCCGTAAAGAAATTTTTTTCAATTAGTATTTATATACAATATGACAATTGATATTATAATTAAGTATATTCACAATCCTCAAATTATAGAGAGATATTTTGTAAGAGGAGTGATCCTGTTAACCCGGGCTAAGTAAATGTCTCACGTAGCTCACCTAAAAAATTCTATTTAAAATAAATTTTTTATTTTTTTCTTCGTACACTTGTTTATCTAAGTCTATTTAATATATAAATCAAGTTTTACCATTTTTGGATATGTGTATATATTTTTTTAGATTTTTAAAAATAAGGGTATTTTAAATAAATATATACACGTAAATATTTAAAAATCTCAAAAAAAATAGATAAACATATTCAAAAATGGTAAAACTTGGTTTATATGTTAAATATACTTAGATACATAAGTGTACCAAGAAAAAAGTAAAAAAAAAAAATTGTTGTAAATAAATTTTTTAAGGTGGGCTAAGTGGGGTATTTACTTAGTCCGGGTTAACAGGAGCACTCCTCATCTTGTAAATACTCTTATACCGAGAGAATTCTGTTAAACCCCACACATGAGAAAAATCTGTAAAACTCGCACAAAGGCCGAAGGAAATACCGGCATGTAGGCTGGGAGAGTCGATACCAGTCTGCCCATTTGTGGCAACTGAACTTAGCTGGTATCGTAGCACCTGTAAGGAAATTAAACAGAAGTAAAAAGTCACTTTCACAAATAACATCTTTGTAATTAAGCTCAATTACCCATAAGATATGCAGCAGCATAGCCAAAATTTCCATCCATAATGAATGAGCTCGTCCTCTTCATTTCCAGCTCTTAATAACGATTGCTCCTCCTCCGAATTTCTGATAACAGCACCAGCACTGCATCAATTTGTTATTGTATTTATACCTGCATCGTCGTTGAGTTTTACCTTTCCATGAGAGGGAGGCCTCCATTTAACTTGATTCAAGTGAGAAAGAAAGATTTATTTATTTTATTTTATTTTATTGCTAATTTAAAATTTTTTTGCTCTGTAAATTAATTAGCTGGCCTAGACCCAATGGTAGATTTAGAACCTTTCGCCATTGGTAAGGTGACAATTTGACATGGAGGAATTATGTTATTATTTGTGAGACGCAGTCGTGTTAAAATAAATAGAATTTTGAAATAGTTTTGAAGAATTATATAATTTTTGTTCACCTACGTAGATAAGCCTTTGCCTATACCACTATCAGGTAGCTAAAAAAAAGTAGATAAAATTAGTGGATCCCCAAGTCATGTACTTCATTAATTCCGTTGTCTTTTGTAGTGGAGTAGAAATGGCTCAATGAGGTTGTTCAGTCCTTGCCAGTACGGCTAGCATGCAAATTAAAAGCTATCCTTTGGGCACCAGATCATCAAGCAGCATGGCCCACATGCATCCATGATGGCTGAGTCATGGATGCATCATGCATGCACTCTTTCACCCTTTCTCGCTCTTTGACCGTGGCGTGCATGAACCTGGAATTTCCATGTACTGTTGCTTTTTAATTATTAATTAAGATCGGGGAAGCTAAGCTAAATGAGCACTTTTCGAGATTCTATCACTAAATCGTTAGACAAGATATGTAGGTATATCATATTGGCACTTAGCATTTACCAAGGAATGCTATAAAGAACCATGTAACTCCTTTAATTTTTAAGATGTTGATTTTTGATGGAAAATATAATCCATTCATTATATTTAACATCATTTTTTTATCTAGGAGGTCAAGTTTCATCCCAATCAAGTATGTTTATAGGCTATATTTGTTGAAAAAATATACATATTCATGTGTAAATTATGAAAAACGTTTAGATTCATTTATAAATATACTAGAATGTAATAATATTTTATGGAATTATTTATTTCCCAACATAGAAATTATTTCTATGCGAATAAATAATTTTATGAAGTATTATTATATGCTAATATATGTATAAATGGATCTAAGTATTTTTCATAATTTATATATAAATATATTTTTTTCAACAAATGTGGCTATGCACGTACTTGTTTTGGACAAAACTTGGTCTTTTACCTAAACAAATGATGTTATATACAATGAATGAATTAAATTTTTATTAAAAATTAAAATCTTAAAATTTAAAAGTGCTATATATATGCACATATTACTATTTTCTAAGTCCACATAGCCAAAGCATCGGAGTAACTTGTTATCACTAAAATATTTCTATCTCTGAAATTCAAAAATATAAATACATATTTCCAAGGATGATAAATCTTGTTATATAAATTAAACATATTTAAAATAATAATTTTATGAAAAATAAAAATTTAAAGAATTCATTTTGAATAGAATTATCTCTATTACTAAATGAGTTTGCTTCTAAAGTATAGGTTTTATAAATCTCATCTATTTTTTCCACTTTGATTATTGATGTAAAAATCTACTCTATTCATTATATTTAGCATCATGTGTTTAGATAAGAAATTGTTTTTATCCAAATCAATGAAGTGAATGAGCTACATTTTTCTTAAAATATATTTATATGTAAATTATGAAAATGTCTCAATACATTTTACATATGCATTAGGATTTAATAATATTTTATAAAATTATTTATTTATATGGTAATGACATTTTAGACAATTTAGATACTAAAAAAACGCATCACAAGAAAATAAGCTCGTAGTGATTTTAAAAATTGTCACTATATGTAATAATTTGTACTATGATGTCATTATAATTAAGTTACTTAATCTATCACGAAAGGCTTTTGTGACGTGTTTTTTGAATTTTTTATTAAAAATCATACTTTAGTGACAATTTTTGTCACTAAAATGTTAATTTTAACAATAAATATTATATTAGTGTCGCTAAAAGTTAGTTTTTAGTGACATTATTTATGTTACTAAATAAAGTTTTTTTTGACAAAAAATGTTAAGTGTCGCGAAAAGTGTGAACATTTTTGTAGTGAGAATTCTGAAATTGATATTTCACATCAACCATTTTATTATGTTAATTTTACGCATTTGCAGATAAGGCTTACGCATGATAATATCAAGCAAATTATAATTAAATAAATTATATTAAAAACAATGGATAGAGTTACATTAATCATCAAGATAAGCCAAAATGATAAAGCTTCATAAAAGTAAGTTAGGGGAACTCTTACTAGCACAACAAAAATTTTAGTTATTGGCAACCAAAATTTTCTTATAAAAAATTAATGTTTAGTTGCCATAATTGATAGTATATGCTGTATAGCAATTATTAAGAAAAAATTTGGCGGCTAATAGTTTATAATTTTTATACTTAGCATGTGTTTATTATTCGATAAAAATTTTGAATAAAATTTTTTTGTGTAAACTTGTTTATAATAGGAGAGGTGTGTGATATGATACAGATAATGATGATGACTAAAGAGAATAAAATTAAAATAGGTATGATAATTGTAAAAATAATTATTGAAAAATATGATAGTTTTATAGAAAAATATGAAGAAATCATTATAAAATATAATAGTTGTGGAGAACAAAAAAAAATTTAAATCGACAAATTCCATTGAATGCCAAACAAACTCTTAGGCAATGAAAATTTTGTTTTGTTGGGAAAAATTACAATATGCAAGGAAAATTTTTCTTAGTTGCGAAAACATCATTATAAATAAAGAATACTTTACTCATTTATAAAAGATAATTTTCTTTGCATATATATTTTCCTTAATAATAATAATAATTTTTTGGTTGCCAAATAAGGATTGCTAAAAAACCAACTTTCTTTAGTGTAATACACACCAATTAAGTGAAGATCATTCATCCAAGGAGTTATTCCTGCTCACACTTCAAAATTTTTGATTTTTTACAAAGAAATTTTTTTGCAAAAGGTTGAAGTTATGGTTGTTTAAGAAAAATTTAGTTACCAATAATTTATGGCATTTTTCATATAGTAAGTATTAAGAAGAAATTTGATTGTCAAAAATTCTATTTAAGGAAATTTTAAGTTGATTGCGAAAAAATTATTGTAAGCAAGAAAAATTTTCCTTATCTGTAAAATATCATTATAGGCAAGAAAATGACTTCCTTGCTAGTAAGGATTGCGAAAAAGAATTTTCTTGCAGTGTCATATGTGAGACCATCTATATGTAGGGTAATCCACAGCATGGGCAAATACGTACACGATCTGTCTGAGTTACGTTACAAGAAATTAAAAATACTAATGTCATGAGTTGCTTGAGAAATAAAATCCCAACAATCCAATCGATTAATTAAAGGACAAAAAAATAATTAAGGACAGTCGCTAGCTGGCTTGGAGGAGTTTCTCATCAGTCAAGTTTTTTTTTCTTGGATTATATCCACTCGCAGTTATATTATAATAATTATTTTTTCGATGAAACAGTCGTAGTTATATTATTGATGAAAATACAAACACGTAACTAGTTGATGATGATGGTGAGGCTAGGACACCTGATGGATCTGAGTTGTTTAAAAATCCGGCCAGATTGAGGAATCTTCCTTTAACTTTCAAAGAAGGAAGCATCTGTTCTCTTTGACAGTTTCTCAACTTGGCATTGTTTAATCTTATAAGCGAAAACAAAGGAGCATCTATTCTCATTAGCGGCTTACTATTTGGCATGCATGCATGGGTGCTTCATAGTTTGGACTTCCAACTTGGTTTAAAGGTTAACTACAAATATCACCACAAGTTTTACTTTTATTTCCATGTCATATATTTATAAAATAGCAGATATAGCCTATAGTTCTCAAATATGATAATGTCATGAATTTTGCTGATACGTTTTATCAAAATACTTAGCCAAAACCTAAACCCAAAAAAATAAAATTTTGATGTATACGATTATTAAAATATGAAGTTATAAGAACATATAATCGAAATTTTTTTTTACATGAAAGGGGAGAGATCAATTTAGGCTTTAGCTAAGTATATTTTGGTAAAAATGTATGGACAAAACTTAAGACATTGTAATATCTAGAAATGAGGTGTGATTCTTTTAGGCTAGCCTAAGTTATGCCTTATTTAGGCGGATCAAAAAAATATTTTTTTAAATTTTTTTTATGGACATGTGAAGTTAGATGTATTTAACCCATAAACCAAGTTTTACTATTTTTGGATGATTTTAGGTATTTTTTATTTTAAACACAATGACATTTTGGCAAATCTCTGAAAAACAAAAAAAAGTATGTATTACGGCCGGATGCATAGTTATGCCCATGCGGCCGGACTGCCGTATAAAATCGCGGCTCTTTTGAAATATAGTGAAAACGTATAGCTATATGTGTCGTTTTATCAATGTGTGATCATATTTAGAAATAGGGGTAAAATTTTATATTAAATTTGAAATTAAACTTTAGATTAATTAATCTTATTTACGTTATGAGAAGAGGAGTTAGTTTTTCAATGTTTTAACTTCCGGAAAAACTAGATGTTGACACAGTGCACTCGGGTGCACTTAGCTTCAGTACACTTGGATGCTTTAACCCTTATTTTAAATTTTTTTTGAAAATTTTTTATGCAACTATTAATCTAAATATATTTAACATGTACATCAATTTTTACCATTTTTGGAGTATTTCAGATATTTATTTTTTATATTTGAAAATTAGTGTCATTTTAATAATTTTAAATTGCCTAAAATGCCACTGATTTTCAAAAATCAAAAATAAATATCTCGAATACTCCAAAAATGGTAAAAAAAAATGATACACGTGTTAAATACACTTAAATTAATAATTGTATAAAAAATTTAAAAAAAATAAAAAATAAATTAAATGCACCCGGGTGCACTACATTAGCCTCAACCTGAAAAAACTCATATGCGACTATGTCTTTCAGTCAAATTTACATTTGGTTATCAATAGTTTGTTGTCAAATACAAGCTATTGCATTTAATATTACGGCAATTGTATAATAATGGTTGCATGGAGATTTTCATGTATCTCGTTGTTTTATTTTAAAACATTTTTTTTTCAAATTTAACCTTTTCTATATAATACAAATTGTTACCACTTGTTATCAAAGATCATTTACATTAGAAACTTGAATTCTATATATAAAAAAAAATTAGCATCTTTTGAGTGTTAACGTATAGCCATTAATTTTTTTCAAAAATTTACAGTACATGTAAAAGTTTCAATACTTGTTATTTTTGGAATCGTAAATTAACAGATATAGATAAACATAATAAATTATTTTGATTTGAAGAAATTTAATTAAAATAAAGAGACTAAACAGACATCCCTATGCACTTGGTTATATAGAATCACTACCTTTATTTATTTATTCGGCAAATATGCCCACAAGGTTTCACCTATATTATAAATATGTCCCTAAATGCTAATTATGGAAAATATACTTGTCTAGTTTAATGAAACCTAATCATTTCGATTTGAAATGGCCTTATTTCAAACCGATCCAAAAATATTTTTTATTTTCTTAAATTTTTTATGAATCTATTAATTTATAATTCAAGTTTTACTAATTTTGAAGATATGTGTATATTTATTTCGGATGTTTAAATATAGAAGTATTTTAGTCATTTCAAATTATAGAAATATGACTAAAATACTTCTATGTTTAAAAATTCAAAATAAATATAAAAATATCTTTAAAAATGATAAAACTTAGTTTATAGATGAAATATATTTAGATTAACATTTTTATAAAAATTTTGAAAAAATAAAAATGCGTTTGTTTAGATAAGTCTGAAATTATCATTTAGCTAATTTCATAAACTTTGCAAGTACTCCATCATCGTCAGGATTTTGTTGCAATTCAATTTAAAATTTTGAAAAATTCAACATCTTCCCCAACAGTAGTTGCCACAGCTATCATAGGCGTCACTACCATCCTTTACCTAGGGGGTGGGAATCAGGCTGACCGTAGTGGGTCAGGATATGCCCAACTCTAATTCTACTTTTTAAAAACTCAGTTTGACCCTATTTTTATTGCATGTTATAACAAGGTCGGTTTGACCCTCACTTTTTCTTAATAAGTTCCTGGACAAACTTCGGGTTGGCATCAAACTGGTTTTGAAAGACCAGGTCAGGTTAAAAATACGAGTTAAATAAGACGACTTTAAGAATTAATATACCTATCAAACATAAAAATACATTTATACTAAATTTAAATGTCATACGTTTCAATATTTTACTAATTATTAAAAAATACATCATTACTAAAATAAAAAATGAAAAAGTATAGTATAAATTTATTAAAATAGGTTAGTATACAATTATACGTAAGAATTATATATATATGTGCAAATTCCTCTCATTAGTTCTTATAGTGTTTTTTTGATAAATTTATTCTTCTACTATTGATATAGTTCATTATTAACAAATATGAAAATTTAAAAGCAAATAATAATAAGATTTAATCATAGGCTCATAATTTTTAATAAATTAATATATGCGGGGTGGGTAAGGACTCTTCGAGTTGGAACATAGTCAACCTACCCCGACTCTATTTTTAATTCAAGTCAAAATTTCTAATTCATCCCTTTACCGAGTCAAAAAATATTAGTTTTACCTGGTCAAAAACAAGTTGGGTTAAGGTCGGTTCATGAGTCGACCCATCTCAATTCCCACCCCTACTTGTACCACCATTGTCGACCATCCGATAGTTGATCGGCAAAAAACTAACAACCAGTGGTGTGGGAGCTCGCATAGTAGCTATGGAGGCTAGATGGAAGGCGCTAGGGCTAGAATGAGAAACACATGGAATTTCATCATTAAAAAAATAACATAGTTGAACAAAAACCTAACATAATGTGCATAATACAAGGTGCACCTAACTTTGCAGTTATGTTTGCTATTTTGATATACTTAGGAACATAGATGCAATATACCAATCGGGTCATAACTCAATTGGTGGTGGACATGGCCTATGCTCTTGTGGACACAAGTTCAACCCTTAGTGGAGTCGACTTTGTAGTGAAAGTTTGTTGACTCCCATGTAAATAGGTAGGAGCTTATTGTCTCCCCCATAAATTATTAAACTTTATTGTAATATTAAATGAGATGTAATATTTTACACCCAATAAAAAAGGAACATAGATACAATATAATTATAACTTCTTAGTCATACATGCAAAAAATCATTTAATTTAGGTTATACTTTATATGAAATAATTAGATTTATTTTAAATAGGATCTACTTTGATAATGAAATTGAAATTTAACCATTTATATTGTTTAAAATATTTTTTCATCATAGTATCAAAATTTTTTGAATCCAAGGTAGGTTGTACTAGGTTAAAATTATATACGTAAATTATTAAAAAAACCTAGTTAATTTATATATGCATTAAAATGTTATAAATATTTATAAAATCATCCACAAAGCAAAAACATTATAGATGGCATAGATGTTGAATTACTGGCTATAAGATTAATACATAAATTAAATAATTTTATCATGTTAAGTTTACATATTTTCACATGGAGGTCATTCATATATTTGTTTTGGAAAAAATTTAATTTCCTAGATAAGCAAACGAATCTAAATGTAGCATGTAAAGTAGATTTCATATCATGATCAAAGTGAGCCATTTTTAACTAGTTGTTTGGTAGAAGTGGAACCCTTTAAGGTGCATTTGGTAAGAAGTGAAAAAATGAAAAAAAAAAATTGTAGAAAAAATGCTGAAAGGCTAAGAGATTGACATGATAAAAAGGGCACTGATTATGAGAAAAATGAATAAAGATAAGATAAATAGGATAGTTGTACGAAAAGATGTAAATATAGATTAGAAAATGAAGGTAATAATAAAAAAGTTGGATATGTAGGTGTTAAGATGTTAAATCATATCAAAAGGGTATCAGATAATGTAGGAAAATTTTTGTTTCCCTTTTACTGGCGGACCTTAACAGTTTATAATATTCATGATGACCCATGCACGCATCCACAGAGAAAATATTGATGGATCGATAAAGTTGCAGATATACAATTTGCGGTGGTATACAATTTGAGGTGGTCCATCTATCAAGCTATCTAGATACTAAAAAAATATTATGATCACGCTGGCTTTAATTTAATTTTTGGGACTTTCCTTTATTTGTAATTGATATATCTGCGCGATCTCTAAATCGAGAAATATATATCGGCTTCAAGTCACCCACCACAGATGGATTTATCCATTTGGGATGGGGGAGACAAGCTTTAATTCCACTCTGAAAAAGCCAGGGTCGGGGTTAGCATACTACTGAGCTCGACCCCGACAAGCTTTATAGAAAGAAGTAGTGGTCCACTCGTCTTATATGGATGACTAGAATATGTGCTGTGTGAATTTTCTACTTCCCATCCCCCCCTCCCCCCTCTTACTTTGCTCAACCTACGTTGATTTGGACTCGATTTCATTTCTAGCCAGTGCAAACAAGCTAGCAAGGGGCAAGTCAACATCATACCACAGCATTATATATGCAAAGATATCACTTACTCTTTCTCTATCAATCAACAAACTCTTTTCACATTGGACTAGCTATATATGTGTAAGATCTATAACCAGATATGAAGATAGAAAAAAGTTTGCACCTCTTCTCTATTCATATACATATCAATCCAGAAGCCATCATAAATATTATAACTGGCTTAATCAATAACAATTTTTTATGATACCGTACTGTAATGCCAATACAAGAAAGTCAATATTTCGCAACTTGTTTTTAGTGACACATAACAACTTTTTAACAGATACTTATAATTAGTGATCTAAATAGTTGTTGTTGAGACAACTGCAAAAAAATGTTATTATTTTTTAAGGACAAGACTTGTTGCTAAAAAATTTTACTTTTAACACTGACTTTTAAAAATTGTAACCAAGAAAACCTTTTAGAAGTGACTTATCATGATTTTTGTTGATAGGTATTTATATACATCACAACAACTCATATTACATTCAAGCATATTCATAACCCTCACACGAATGAAGGAAAAATTTTTAATAACACCTCACATGGGAAAAAACTACAAATATCTCCACCAATTGGAGGAAACAGACCTAAATAGGAGAGAAAAAGTTCTAACTCATGATCAGCTAACAACGGGCCAATATAAGTTACCATCGGGGTACACTACTGGTGACGGCTTACCATGATTTAGCTTTAACAACATTTGCAAATTTTCTCAAACGCAACAATTAATTTGATTACATTTAATATGTGCATTTGATGTTATTCGTTTGCAAATAAGTAAATCTAGTAAGGAAACTGGTTGTATATTTGACTACATACAAGCTGTTGCATGTGAATAAATGCAGTCATTTTAAAAAAAAAATTTGCTGCACGTAATGTAATTATAGGCAACTAAAATTTTGCTGCATGCTACACTACATGTAGCAATTTCTATTTGACTACCAATGCTATTAAGGTTTAGCTGCGAACGTCTTTTAAGTTAATTCTATTTATCATATCTGCAGTTAAATTCATATTTTTCTGCAATTACATGGTTATCTGTAAAAAAAATTTAGCAATCATATTACAAATTAATATATAGTAACACGTTTTACAATGGGTAAGTTCATTTTCTTCCTCTGTGCACTTATCCGACATGTAATTAATTCGCTCTTAGCGTGTTTGTTTATACTAAAAATTTTTCAATCCAAAACTTTTACTCTTCATAACTATCCTATTTTTAATTATTTTTTATTTTTTCTATACAACTACTCATGCATCTGATTTATCTATTTCAACTTTATTTTTTTTACTCCATATCATTACCCTTACATTTTTTCTCATTTCAAAAACTTTTATACTAAAAACTTTTCACCAAAAGTTTCATCACTTTCCAAACGCACAATTATGTGTGTTTGAAAAAAAAAAAAAAAAAAAAAAAGCAAGTAATGCAGCGTTTTATGAGCTACATATAATTTTTTGATAGTCTTGATGCATATCGCTTGCGAATTAGATAAATATATATAACACAAAAAATTGGGATATTGATTTCCTAGGTATTTAATTACCCAGACAATGGTAAGGTAAAAAAAAGATATTAATTTTTCAGCCTTAGCATTATCTACATGAGCATGGTTAGAATGATCGTTGGTGCCCAATTAACGTACAGGCTCATCTCCGTCTGAAACCTTGTATATCCGGCCGTAGAAATTATATCTGTCAAAAACTAGAAAGTAATATATAGCCGGCCGTGCACCGAAATCTACCAAGAAGACAGAGACATGTTCTCTCACTCTTCTATCTTTTGGCAAAGCAAGGCATGAATGCTTCAGCCGTCGGTGGGGGCTTTCTTTTAAGATTGGGGTGGCATGCTCTTTCAGGACCATGGCTTTCTGTGACTGAGAAACACCCAACTCTTCAAAAGAACAAACGCACCCTATATATTCAATTCCAGCTGCTTATATGCCAGCTTGCTTTTGTTCTTGAATCTCTCCCAAGTTCCAATTCTCTCTACCACCTTGAGAGACAGAGAGAGACAGAGAGAGAGAAAGAGGAATGTTCCATCCCAAGAAGCCCTCTCCTCCCATGCATTCACATGATCACACCAGGCACATGTGTGTCCAACCTGACTCTGGCCTTGTCCTCACCACTGATCCCAAACCTCGCCTCCGTTGGACGGTCGAACTCCACGAACGATTCGTTGACGCCGTAACTCAGCTCGGTGGCCCTGATAGTATATATACCTCCCTCCTCTTCCACATCACCTTCATTTCAATTTTCTACATGTTCGTCTTTAATTATTTAATTTGCAACTAAATGATTCTAAAAATTTTCACTTCATGTGTTGTATGTCTATGTATGAGGAATTAATATTGGCTTTAATCTGTGTTTTGAATTTCTTAATTAAATCAGAGGCGACTCCGAAAACTATCATGAGAGTTATGGGTGTTAAGGGCCTCACTCTATATCACCTTAAGAGCCACCTCCAGGTATACATGCATGTTGCATGCATGATTCATGGCTTTTTCTTTCTTCTTCAACTCTTTTATCTTTTTCTAGGGTTTCTGATTAGAACAGCTCACGTTTCTCTCTCTCTCTCTCTCTCTCTCTCTCTCTCTCTCTCTCTCTCTCTCTCTCTCTCTCTCTCTCTCTCTCTCTCTCTCTCTCTCCTCTCTAGCCATGTGCTTTGATTTATGTCCATGCATGCACTTGTGATGTGTAGATGCCATCTATGTGCCATTTTTCTCACCATGCTTCATTGGTGATTCTTTATAGAAATTTAGACTTGGGAAGCAACCGCATAAGGAATTCAATGATCACTCCTTTAAGGATGGTGAGAGAGGTATTTATTCATGATCTTTCTCTTCGCTCTTTTCAGTCTTTTAATTTGTACTAAGCTGAGGCATTAATTTAGTAGATTTTGTGTTATAACTGCAGGGTTGGATTTGCATAGAAATGCTGCTTCCTCTTCCGGGATAATTGTCAGAGGAATTCCAGAGTACTCCTTTCTAATCTTTGACCATAGGCACATTTTTTCCTTTTTCTCTTTCAAGCTTGTTTAGAATCCCTCATTGAGATCTGTAATTGTATAATTAATTAGGAGGAATGTTCCAATCACTGAAGCACTGAGGATGCAGATGGAAGTCCAAAGAAGATTGCATGAGCAACTAGAGGTAATAAACCACTGATCAATCCTTCCCAATTACAACACCCACATCTTCATCTTATAGAAATTTCAGTATGATTCGTTAAGACTATATAACATTTCTTGAAGGTGCAAAAACATCTTCAATTATGGATTGAGGCTCAAAGCAAATACATGCAAAACATACTGGAGAAAGCATGCCAAACACTTTCTGGTGATCAGAACATCGCTCAAGGTAGATACAAGTGTGTCGTAAGTCAGGACACCATGGATATGGGCATCTTGAAAGACATGGATTCTCCTCTCAATTTTCTTTCTCTTCAGGATCTCAACATATATGGTGGGGGAGACGAATTTGGAATGCAGCAACAAGTAGAAGGAATTTTTTCGAGTAATGATCATGCCATTACCTTGGGGAAGAAAATTAGGCCAAGCCCATATGTGTGCAGTAGCAAGAGCCCTTTGAATTGGGCAGACGATTTCCGGCTGCAAGAACTAGGAACAGACGCTGGAGCATGTTTAGGTTCTGGAGAGGATGCTTTCAAGGGTGACACGGATCCAATGACAGATGTTTATGGAACAAGGCCAAGTGTCCCTGATCATGGAATTGAAGACAAGAAATTTGACGTCTCAGTGAAGCTGGAAAGACCATCCCCACAAAGAGGCCCACTTCATGTGGGTAGACTTGGCCCCATGATGAAGAGCAATGCTTTGACCCCAGCAAGAAATGTATCATGTGGATGAGCTGTAGAAATGATCTATGTACCGAGCCCCAATACATAGGTGTTTTAAGTCTTTTTTCATTTTCATTTTTCTATATAAGCCTATATGTGATATATATTTTTTATAATTTCAGAAATTAACATTTTTCACTAGCACATAGTTTTCACTCCTATATATGAACGGGGTGAATACTGCTGGTTTTGAAAATATAAAAGATATATACAAAAACGAAAAATGGTAAATTTTTTGGTATATGATAAACTAAATAAATGTAGGGTTACATAAAAATGGAAAGAAAAATAAAAAAGCTCAAATATATATTAAACCTTGGTACATAAATATGCATTGAATCATTATTTTTCACATATATATAGAGAGAGAGAGAGTTGTTTCGGTGTAGGGCCACTGCGCCGGACAGCGGTACATTTGCCCATTTTTGGACTCCACACATATTAGAATGCAATGAAACGTTATACAATCATTTATCAGTATGAAAATTTTATAGTAAATAGTTTACATGTTGAAAAATCATTTTAAAGTTGTTATTTACATCAAACTATTTATTACGTTGAATTTGTACTATTTTCAGATGGAGTCCGTACACATATCCGATTGGATGAAAATTGATATGGTAATAGAAAATATTATTCTAAATATAATTGGTAGAGTAGATTATAATTTTATCATCACGTGAGACTTATTTTAACGCCACTGCATCATAATTACAGTGCAATAGCGCTGCACTTGAAAATCATATAGAGAAATATTCGGGTGCAGTTATCTACATCATAAATTACAGTGTAGCTACCTCAAAATGGGCATCACATGATCATAAAATTATAATCTATTTTGTTCATTATATTTAGAATTATGTATTCTATTATCATACTAATTTTTATCTCAATTGGATGTATATGAATCTCATTTGAAAATAGTACAAATTCAACGTAATAAAATAGTTAGATTAAATAGTAACTTTAAAGTTGTTTTTCTTCACAAGTAAACCATTTGCTATAAAATTTATATATAGATAAATGATTGTATAAAGTGTTAATATATTTAAGTACATGCAGAACTTATCTTAGGTCAAATGTATGATAAGTTCCTATGTAAGCAAGTGCACGAGAACATGTCTATATAGCACCTGTTAATTAGATGATAGCAATGCTGATTCCCACACCCACAAATGAATTTGTCTATCAACCATTGATTTTCAAGCAAAAAGTATCATGTGTCCGGCCGGATCAGCGTTAGTTGCTACGCATTACTTGCTCACTTATTTATTTGCGCCTCCATGCGCATATCCCATGGCAAGTGATCATAAACGGCCCAAAAATAAGTTTTTTTTTAAATTTTTTTCTCTATAAAACTGTTACTCGACATGTATTTAATCTATAAATTAAATTTTACCATCTTTGAATATGTGTATATGGTTTTTTTGAATTTTTTTATGAGCTTTAATTTGAATATTTAAACACAAGTATATTTTATGGTTTTCAACTTTTGAGTGAGCGTTCTTCCAAAATGTTAAAACTTTTTTGAGTTACTAAAAGAAGCTAGGTCATCTTCTATCTTGGAACGTCTGTTGATTAATTTGAATCTGTTTCCGTTTTCATTTCAATATTTATTATGTACATGGCGTTAAGGTTCTAAGTGGGTTATTTTAATTTGTAGAGGCACGATTCGATGGCGTCGCTCCATGTTGACCAACTTTGATGATTAAATTAAAATTTAATTTACTTAACTAAAAAGCTTAGTAAAAGTTGTAAAATCAATATAATAAAATTGTCTAATTTATATATCAAGTTTAATGTTGCTAAATCAACATCTATTTCTAAAACACATTCCTATATAAATGAATTTTATGAAGTATTATGAAATGCATATAAAATTGGATTTAAGTGTTTCTCGTAATTTACCCAATGATATATTTTAAGATAAAATATATGCTTAATTGATATATCCTTGTGAAGTTATTAATTCAACATCTAAAATAAATCTTTTAGCTATATATTATTGAGAATTTCCATATCTATGTGAGTTTTAATTTGGTTATGTTTCAGACTAGATACGCGATATATAAGTTTTTTAAAAAAAAAAAAATTCTCAAAAACAGACTCCATTAACTGACGGAGCCTATTTAGGCGATTGGAGTTTAAAATCCAAATATAGAAAATTTAAAGAGTTTATTTTATGATAAAATTTTGCAGATTAAATCCTAAAAATTTCATGTTTTAATTTGCATTTGCAACTCTAACGACATCAATCTCTTTACATAGGTGTAGTTAATTAGTCGGCATGCATGATTGTTTTGTTTGGGGTGATATTTTAAAACTTTTTGGATCATTGACTCATTGTAAACAAACAGCACTTATAATGCATGTCTAATTAAGTAAAAGGTTTTTTGTGCATCTACGATCCCATTATTCTATGCACGCAAATATCTTGGAGAGTCGAACCGACCTGCATGCATGCAAATCTAGCTAATGGTGCTTTAAACATGTAAACGATTGAAATGTTTAAAAATCTCTTAGGCAAGGGATGAGCACGGAGACTCTCTCATCCAATGGGTCACAACTCACAAACACACATGCCTGTATCCGACAGGAAGTATCTCTATTTCCTTTTTCTTTTTAACAATGCCATATTCCTCGTGTATTAACTAGAAACAATAAAGAAGAAACTAGATGACCATACTGTTAGATAATGTGCATATGATTATATCTATAGAAGAATCGAAGAAGGTGGGCTTTTCCTCTTTTAGAGAAAAAGATGCCGGTGCCACCACCACCGCCTTTATCGGTCGCAGGGAAATTTTGAGGTGATAGCCAGTTTGAAGAAAGTTCCTACTACTTCTAAATGGTGGTGACAGATCTATCGACAAATGCATGAATGAATGGGGATGGGATGAGTGTTCTTGACAGCCATGATTAGTTCAAATTGAAGGCCTCCTATTAATATGAAAAGATGGGCAAGGTTGCATGTACGGGTGAAACTGGGGTTATCTCAACGCTACTCATAATCCTATTTGTAATTACAAATATAAAATATAGTCTTAATTTTAACTCTATTAATAAAACCTAAATTTTAATCTTATTTATGGGAGTTAAATTCAGGAAAATTTAGTTTTAAATTCGAATTCGAGTTAACAAATTTTCATTTAAGTTAAAAGTGAAAAGTTTAAATTTTCATATCAATATACAACCATTATCCAATTTTGCAAGGAAAAATTATAATGCATAGCCTAACAAATTTTTTTAAAAATATTAACGTATATTATATTCCTACAAACAATTTCAACTTTTCAAAATAAGAAAAAAGAAGAAAACTAACAAAAGCTAAAGGCAAATAACGTAAATATAAATATAAATGCAAGTAAAATAATATAATTTATCAATGATATATTGTAAAATGATGAGCAAATATTTAAATACAAATATAAATATAAATAGTATAAGTACATAAATATGAAGAAATATTATTTATATAGAGTTTTGGTTCAACCCAAATATGATCGTTAAGTCTCCATGCTCACGCCGACGTTACCCATTTTAAAAAATTTCTGCACGGAAAAATCTCATATATAAAAAAAAAAAAAACTTATTTAAACTCATCTGTCTGTAAGAAAATAAAATTTTTTAAATTGTGTAATACAAGCATAAGCTTTAAGGAACCCCAAGCCATTTTTGTCTCATGAAGTTCTTCAAATTTCGACTTTTGAAAAGCAAGTCCGTAATATGATCTGTAGTATATTTGGAGAGGCCTGATTAGGTAAAAATTGGGGTAGGTTAGGATGAGCTAACCTTGACTCTACTTAGAAAAAATTTGGTCTAATCTAACTTTTTATATAAGGTCGAGATAGGATCCGTTCAAACCTCATCTTTTTTTATAAATAACTTTGAGTTGACTTTGAGTCAATTTCAGAACAATAGGTCGAGTTAAAAAGGGGATAAAACTATGATAATATTAAGAAGTTGTATGTGTATTAATATAAAATCACATCTATGATAAATTTAAGAGTTAAATGCTTTAATATTTTATTATTTAGTGTAGTAAAACACAATTACCGTAACTGAGCATTAGTAAAAAAAATCAAAATAATTTTATTTATAATTTAACTTTGATAAATATATGTATCAATGTTTAATAAAAGTAACATGGATGTAAAATATTGAATAACAATTAAAACAACTAAAATGTAAAATAATGATATTCATTCTGAAATGTGTAAACAACATTGATAATATTTTTATTTCATTAATAAATCATGTGAAGGATATCACTTGAACAATATATGCAAAAGATTTACCCATGTAAATAATCTACAAAGTTAAACAAACATCTGCGTAAATCATATTCACAGTAATAAGTCATAAGTTAAACATTTATGTTCATCAAAACATCATGAACATAAGTAAGCCATATAAATTATACAAAATAATTTATAATTTATGGGGCCGGTCAAGGCAGTTCTAGTTAACTTGTCCCGTCTCTAGACTTGTCCCTCCCCTAGAATTAAAGAACGGATCTCAAATTCTAACATGCTCCTCCCCATGAAATTAAAATCTTTACACCTACCCTATGTATAACCGGAGCAGGGCTTTTCACCCTACGGTCCGGGGTTAACTTGGCATAAGTTGCACACCTATGTCAGACCCACTGATCATTTGATGTTTGAAACGGAGTTGCATGGATGCATGCATGGTGGATAAAATCAGCACCGTCAACTTGAGCTATATATTATCATTTTGTCAGTGGTGAACGCCTTTCTTGGGGTTGTCCCAAAAAAAAAAAAAAAAAAAAAAAAAAAGAAAAGAAAAGAAAAGAAAAGCCAAAGTATACCACGCTCTCCCACATTTGCATTTCTCGATGAAGCTTCTTGACTTCCACCGGGCCATGTATGGCAGGCCGTAGCAAAATCTTTGTGAACGCATTGAAATTCGCAATAGATCATGGACTCAAAAGATGGAGGATGCATGCAGCTTTTTGCAGTTGATGTGGTGATGAGCTTATGGCTGTGAGATTTTGCTTTCCTTCGCCATTAAGACTGTATTAATTTTTGCGATCATAGCAAAAGATAAACTAGATTTTTGAAAATACCAAGGGGATATTATAATTTCCAAAATTTTGGTGCCCTCTCCGGACTCCACACATCCGCATTCTTAATAAGTACTATTTGCACTGACCTCCACATCATTTTGCAACTTTACAATATTACCCTCCTATTGATTTTGCTAAAAATATCCTCACTGAATGTATTTGTAGAACCACACCTACTTTCAGCATTTGTTAGGATATTTTATGAAATTTAAAATTTAATTGGTCAATTTCGACCAGAGTGCTCTTAAGAATAAGTGAGACGTGACCTAAGAATATTTACTTTATGACTTTACCATACGGTCCATACCAAAATACCTTATATATTATCACGCATAAATTATGAAAAAAGCATACGTTCCATACCAAAATACCTTATATATTATCATGTATAAATTATGAAAAAAGCATTAATATTTGTTCACAGATGCATTAGAATGATATAATACAATAATATAAAGAATGCTTAGGTAGTTTACATGTTTAGTTACTGGCTTTGGAATTGGTAAATAAATGAATAATTTTATTACATTGATTTTATATTTTTAATAGACGATGCTATGAGTTTGATTTAGGTGAGACTAGTTATCTAGTTAAATATATATTTCGAACGCAATGGGCGTGGTGATTTCATGTAATCATCATCAAGTTAGGCTTCAAATGGAGACGTTCCTGACTTCATTGAATTAGAGATTTTTATTTTTTTTTATTTATAAAAGATTATCTTAGGGGCTCCGAATCCCCCATTCACTCAAACAAAAACCAAAAAAAAAAATAAAGACATTAATGCATGCAAGAGGAGCCCGCCGACCACTAAGCAAAAGAAAGAAGCTGAGTCCTCATAGAGACCATCTTTTATACACCGAGGAGCATTCCCCGCCGATAAACTATCTAGAGTTCTAGACCTTTCAGTTCCACAGCCCGTTTCGCAAGAGAGGGGGCCGCAAAAAGATTACCTAATCAAAAGAGTGCGTCATGAGCCTCAGGTCTGTTAATAGGTTGCCAACAGGGGAAATGATTTCCTTGTCTTCATTTAGCCAATTCATCAACAAAAGCGAGTCAGATTCAAGTTCTGCCCGCTTATATTCTTGCTCAGCTAGCCATTTCAATCCACAAAGAGTATCTCTAGCTTCCATCCAAATCGGCTCCTCATTTCCTTCTACGGACCAACATTTTGCTCCCAGAAAGTTCCTATTCCATTCACGCAGTACTGAACTAAAATAAGTCATATCAGTTGAAAATGGGCATGTTAGATCACATTACATATAATTTACATGCTACGTATCCATACTTAATCTATGTCATTTGGTTATGTTTGACATATGTGATCATTGATGAGTCTAGTTACGATAAATGTGGCAAAGGCCGCCTTGGTCCTATGTTGGCATAACTAATAGACGAAATTATTTAGAAATAATTTTTGGTATAATAGCAAGAGGTTTTGAGCTCGTAAGGTTATATATATAATTATAAAATATATGTAGTCAAATTGGAAGATTGTTGGAATTTTGGACGCACATATATATTAATTATATATACGTTATCATAAATAGTGGTCCAATTTTTAAAAGTGATCCTATAAGGTTTTATGGGCCTAAATCATCTAACAAAGTATGGGTTTCCTTTGCATAGAAACTCTACAACCTAATTTCTAATTTCTATTTTTATGATGGGCTACATTAGAAATACGAAAGATAGGTTTCCTATATAAGCGGTTGTGGTCCCCTTGTCCAAATAGCTTTAAAGATTCTAGCATCCTCTATATTTGCATTTGAGACATCAGCCACTACACTTTTCATCCTTTCAGCATGTATTATTCCGGAGGCCGATTTAACTAAATACTTCTCATTTGGTTCTAGATCCCAGATTATCCTGTTCTCATCTACCGAGTTAGGCATCAGGCTTAGGCATCAGCAAAGCCTAACCATAGCCCGACCAATGTCCCCAACAACACTTTTGATTTCAGATTCCTTCCATCTGCCATAATCTTTATCTATGAAGTGTGCTACCACGATATCCTCAGAAATTCCTTGGGCAAGTGGTTGAGCTTGCTAAGATAACTCACTTATCCATCTATCCTTAAAGAAAAGGACCCTTTCTCCATTACCTGTAACAACTTACTACCCAAATATGTTGTCATATTCTTGCAAATAGTTCGAAACAAATACTCCACCATTCTGTGTTTCCTGTCTTGTATTTTTGCTGAAAAAATTACTATCTTCTCAATATTTACCTTTTGGGTAGAAGCTTCTTCATAAGTTTCGATGATCATCAATAACTGCATAATTTCCTCCCTTCGAGCCTTTAAAAATAATAAAGAATCATGTGCAAAAAATAAGTGGGTTAGATGAGGGCTGTTCCTACAAAATTTTAGTTCAAGAAGTCTCCTAAAATATTGCGCCTACCTAACAAGTGAAAAAAAACCTTCAGCACAAAAGAGAAAAAGGTATGACGACAACGGATCTCTCTATCTTAAACCTCTGCAATGGTAGATGATAGACGATCTTAATTCATTCAGCTCAATTCTATAAGGTATCGAAATCATTCAGCTTTCCATCCATCTTTCATCAAAACTCATTTCCTCCATAACCTTTATGACAAAATCCCGTTCCACTCTTCATATACTTTTGTCATATCCAACTTGACTATCGTTTCTTCATTCAAGCCTCTTTTCCTACTCTTCTAAATGTGCACCACTTCAAATGCCAGAATCATATTGTTTGTGTTGAGTTGTCCTAGCATAAAGGAACTTTGTTCTTTTGAAATTACTCTTTGAAGACACTTCTTAAGTTTGTTTGCTAAAACATTTGAAATGATCTTATAAAGCATATTACACAGGCTAATTGGCTACAAGTTAGTCGCTTTCATAACCTTTTCTTCTTACGAATGAGAGCAATAGTTGTTTATTTATTTCTTTTGGCATCAATATTTGTGCTCTTCCAGATTTTTCCTCGAACATATTTCTATAGGCAAGAAAAATCTCCTCTTCTACTATAGCCCAATTTTTTTTTGAAAAAAATCACTGATATCTCTCAAGGCTAGGGGCCCTTAATGGACTCATTTTAAAATTCAAAAAATCATCTTAATTAAAATTGAAACACTGCATCGAAAAATTTTGGATAACAAATTATGATGGATGTTCACTACAAGGAAATTTCTTTTTAGCAGCAAGTTTTAAAATGAAATTAAATGTGCTAAAAGTGTGAGTTTAGCAACCATGTTTTGTTAAAAATATGTCAAGGAGGTAATGAGTTGCAATGGAGCACTTTTATTAAAGAAATATCTCTATTACTAAAAGAAATTTATTAACCAACTATAGTTTTCTATCACTTCTTATGATTTAAAAAAGGATAATTTGGGTGTATAACCACATAGTTTAATGCTAATTGCAAATATACCCATATGGTTTCATGAATTACAGATCATCCTTACATAGTATAACCAAAATAGCATGTGTACCTATGTTAACGGCTGACTTGAAACAGCTAGATGAATACAGTTATGCAAATATTTATATAACAAAATTGCTCTCAACTGCGTAACGGCTTTCACCTCTAGCCCCATCATGGGTGGGTCCCCAATTAACCGATAGCATGATAACTGTGAGCAGCCCTCCATGAATTAGTTTTGATGTGTTGAAATTTGAATTCGCAACTCTCGATGAGGCAACCAGTGACTACTATGCTCGTCTTGGACCCTTGGCAATGATCATGGCTTCCATCAATGCTACTCCCATCAACAACCATGAGTCATAAATCCGCCACTGTCTTGGGCTTGCTGCTGAGATGATGATGGTTTTGTGTGCAGTGCTCCAAAGAGATGCCTCTTCTTCTTCTACCTGTGGAAAATAGTTCCTTTTAGCCCTATTTTGGAGCTGCTTTGACTGCTCCTGTGTAGTTTCTGATCTTTGTTTTTCTCTGTCTCATTGTTTCTAGCACTAAAATTTCAGTTTTAGAAATTTCCAAAATTCAAGATTTAGGCAAGCATGCTGGAAGTGTTGAAGAATCCAATTGCAATGGGCGTTGCTGGAAATGAGTTATGCTCTCTGTGGGGAACCCAAACAGTTGTCAAACCAAATGGATGGATGAAATTGGCATGTAATTGTGGCTGCCCGTTCGAATGGGGAAGATGAGCAATGGTGTTATGCTGTTTCAAGCTAGCAGTTAATATGAGTACACGATTTGCAATTTGTAAAACTATATGAATATATTTGCAATTAGCGTTCAATTATATGAATATATTTACAAATTACCCTTAAACATATTTTGTTAAAATTCAAAACCAATCGAATATAAACTAGTATATGCAAATTTATGATGTAAAATTGGACCATGCTATAGTATACGAAGCTATTAAAATTTTGAAAAAAATCAATAGATTACAAAGGTGTTTGTTAACACTTAAATTTTTCACTCATCACAACTATCTTATTTTTTAATTATTTATTCACTTCTTCCTATACAATTATCTTACTTTTCCAACATTTCTATACAACTACTTATATATCTACCCTATATATTTTAACTTTGTTTTTTTTACTCTTTGTCATTATCTTTATTATACCATATTATATTCTCACATTTCGAAAACTTTTATATTAAACACTTTTCATCAAAAAATTTATCACTTCTCAAACCTCACATATACGTACTAATTTATAACCCAAATACTTTAGATTTTAAAAATTATTTTTAAAAATACAAAAAGTAACCCATGGTGGTTTCCATGTTGTAATTTTGAATGAAAACTACAAGCAGGTTGTGTAAGATCATAATCGTTACGATAATTATTAAAAGACTCTGATTCTATTAGCCTGGGCTAATTATAATAGGAGGAACTCTAATTGGACTAGACTGAACCGACAAATAATTGTGGCCCCAAAACATGCCGATTCCTTAATATATTTGTTGGGGAATCATTTTTTGCCTCATTAATGGATACAATCACTAACGAACCCCAATTGTACAGCAAAATAGGTCCATATATTTGAATCATCCAATGGCGTAAAATTTTAAGTATTATTTAAACCAGACATCCAGATGGGCCACGACAATTAAAAATCATACAAACACTGAATACATGGGCAGATACCATCATCTGGTCCACTTTTATGTATTTTAAAACCTGGCTTTCAATTTAACGGAACCAGTATCAGAAGTAAATACCGGGAATAGATTGGTTTGGGCTGTCTTGATGAGCTAATAAAAATCTTACCTGTTCATTACATTTAACATCATGTGTTTATTATGGCACCAAAAATCATTGTATATAAAGTTTCGTATTGGTTGTATACTTGTATTGATCACAAAGATATAAAAATTATGTTTAACATATGAAATTTATATCCATCTTCGCAAAAATTAGAATGCTATAATAATTAATCTATTAAACCATTTTCTATATAAGAAGAACAATTAAGAATGTTATAAAAATTATAAGAACAATTGAGAAAAATTATTAATTGAAGAACTACGAGAGGATGAAGTATATGTGGCCAACTTTTTACAACCAAGAATTCAATTCAATTTAATTATTTCAAAAAATTCAATTTAATTGTGTTTAATCAAATGCAATTAAATCTTATGTTAATTGTAGCCAAACTTTTTATTATTATTATTATTATTTGCAATTTAATTTTAACAACTATTTTAAATATATTCTTGGTTGCATTTGATGTAAAAAATGACTACAGTTAACCGAATTTCACTACTCAAACGCAACCAATCATTTATAGCTACACAATTAATTATAACTGAAATACATAATTAATTATAACTGAAATACATCCAATGCAACCAAATATATATCATATATAGCTAAAAAATTAGCTACGTCGAGTGAAATTTGTTGCAATGGTTTGGTATAGGTTGTATTGTTGATATAGACATAATACTTGTTTAAAATATGAAAATTACTTAATCCATTCACACATTGAATGATAAAATAATTAATCTATTGCACGATTTTCTTTATAAGAAGAACAGCGGAGAAGGTATGAATGTGCAATCCAAGACTTTCAAATCAGTCTAACCACAACAATTTCAATAAGTTGATACAAAAGTTTCAATGATGACGACCCCCATAAATCTTTAATTTGGATGAATTTGTAATCTTCTTGACTGAATAAATATTATTAAATACAATGAAGGGTAGAATTTTCATATTCAAACATCAAGATGACCCAAATCAATTCATTCTTCTGAATTTTTTTTTTTACAGCATTCTTTTGAATTTGCTTCTTTGGAATGGGTTCCATCAAATCGGAACAACTTTTAATTTACTGTTCATTTATTTAAGCAAAAAATGCATCCAAAATCTAAGTGACGTAATAATATGATATAGGTTATCAGTGGGCACAAAAAGACGCCATAAATGAAAATATCTCTCTCAGCATTTTTTTAAGGCAGCCGTGAACCAAATAATTTAGTGGACTTTATGGAAATATTATTAAAAAAACACAGTTTGATAGTTACCCAATTGATTAACTCAGGGTTGCCACTGAAGCATTGCCTCAATGGTCAGAAGACTGCCCCGGCAGATGGGCGTCTCCTGTTCGAACCGTAGCTCCTGCTGTGTGTGGTGGCATAGTAGCGTAGGTGGAGTCATTTACTCTCCCTTGGTTGCAGGTGTGTCCAACTGTCCACCAGTTGGAAAAAAAGTTCAAAAAAAATAAAAAAAAATTTGAGTTGATTAGAAAGATGGTTATAAGAATGTTGTCAGGAAAATTGTAAGAATATCTCGTGACTTTGTTGTAATATCTGTAGAGATCATTGTAACATATATATGAATAAAAAAAAATTTGAGTTGATTAGTAAGATGGTTATAAGAATGTTGTTAGGAAATTGTAAGAATATCTCGTGACTTTGTTGTAATATCTGTAGAGATCATTGTAACATATATATGAATAAAAAAAGAAAGGGTTCAGACCGATCATATGCAACTGGTTGTAGCTTATATCTTAAAAATATTTTATTAAATACGTAAACCATTTGGAACATAAATTAATGAGAACTTATCTAGCGCTTACGCCATAATTGTGGTATAGTTCGCTACAAAGTAGGCCCCATATATATCACAATATAATAATATTTTGTACAATCATTTATTTACATACAAATTATATTTTAGATTGTTTAAAGGTTAAAAGTACAACTTTTAAAATTATATCTACATCAAACTATTTTATTATGTTGATTTTATATCATTTTTAGATAGGGCCCATATATATTGATATAATATTGAAATAAATCATTTTAAATACAATTGATGGGTTGAGTATTAATTTTATGATCAATTGGGCCCCATTTGCAACGGATTGCATTGTAACTATAATGCAGTACAAATGAACATAAATATTTCCCTAAATAAATATATACATAATTAAGGTGCAAAAATAGTTTGATTGGAAAGTCATATATACTGAATATTTAATATATTTGAGATTTAATATGTAACTGTTAAAATTTTGAACACTTATATGCGTTTCCAAAATCTATGATTTCAATACTTTAAAAAAATCTATGATTTCTATGCCTAAATGCATGTTAATTTATATTTTAAATGGTTTAGATATTAAAATGTATTTTCAAAAAATATAAAAAGTAAATGGTTATGGTTTCCATGGAAACTACAACCTGTTGTTTAGGATCATAACCCACTAAAAATGTTCTAAAAAATTGACGTCCATCTACTTGATTTTCATGGCCTTTATGGCATGCTACTACAGCAAATAGCATGTAAGATGGTAGAAGAGAAAACAAATTCCAAATATCGTTTCACGCATCCTTGGGGTGGAGAGAATCCGTCCAGAGTGGAAAAAGATCGTAGAAAAATTGGATTCAATGTTTCTTTTTTCTCTTTACAATAATAATCCAAACTTTATGAATTAGGTTAATTTTAGTCTACTTGGAAACATTGAGGTCTGCAGTCAAAGCCAGCCATTAATAAGCAATTTGAAAAAAAAACCAAGAACAAAAACAAAAACAAACCAGAAGAAGTTCCAGGTAGGAAAATAATCACCAAGAAAGTTCTGCTCCAGTTGATGACAACATGAACATCGACACATTCTGATTCTATAACGGTTGCAAGAGTGCCTGCTAATCATTGCGGTCGACCCTTTAGTCAACTGCACTTGATCACTCCATGTCCAATGCATGTGTTCTGACATTCATTGTCACGGCCTCCATCTTTTATGGACATAGCACACGCCTGGACAAATCTGCAGTCAATTATAATCACAAGCTAAAAGTTTGTGAGTTTAAGAGAGGATATTAAAATTGAATTTCAGACAAAGGGGTTAATTTGAATCTCTACATCTTTTGTGCTCAGTGGTTTTCATTTTACCTGCTTCTTCAGCTGGGTAGTGTTGATTCAGAAAGATGCCACTCTTCACTCTGTTTACTCATCTTCTAGTAGGCAGCACTTGATGAAGCGAATCCAGATTCTTGTTCCAACAATCAAAGGATTGATATGAAACCAAAGAATTATGAAGTGAGCCCTAAACCAAAAGCTAGCACTTGCCTCTGACCCGCTTCTTCAGATGGGTAGTGTCGATTCAGAAAGATGCCACTCTTCACTCTGTTTACTCATCTTCTAACAGGCAGCACTTTATGAAGCGAATCCAGATTCTTGCTCCAACAATCGAAGGATTGATACGAAACCAAGGAATTATGAAGGGATCCCTAAACCAAAAGCTAGGACTTGCCTCTGATTCACATTGCAATAAAACCATAAAATTATGTCACTGTTTGCCCCAATGGAGTCTACCATTTCATCTTCCAAATTAGGCGAAAGAAAAGAAAACAGGGATTACAAACACCATTCATAGATGACCATGATATGGCGCCAGTCACACGAGTAGGTTGAAGATAGCATGATAATAACTACACTTCCATGGCTCCACTGCCCAACTCTGCCAGCATTGATAAAACGATGGATCTTAAACAAAGATTTGAGTGATTGAGTCTGCTTGGAACAAGATTTTCTAAGAGGGAAAAATTTTGAAAAAATGAAAGAATGATGTGATATAAAGGGGTAATGATTAGGAGTAAAGAAAATAAAGATAAAATACGTAGGGCAGTTGTGTGGAAAAATGTGAAAAATAATTAAAAAATAGAAATCGTATGGGAACAAGTACGGTAGTTAGGTAATTAAAAGTCTAGTCATATCAAAATGTGTTTAGGAAGGAGTGCGAATTATTATTATTTTACAAATGAACCTTCAATTTGCAGTTTTTGGAAGAAGTAATGATAGGGATAAGCACGGTTTTTAGATAATTAAGATGTCGAATCATATCAAAATGTGTTTAGGAAGGAGTGATAATTATTATTATTTTACAAATGAACCATATAGCAGTTTATGGAACACAGTATTGCAAGCATCATAATCACCTGGGATTCCCTACTCATTGGCCTACAAGAACTTAATCTTCAGAATCTCTTACATCACAAAACTGATCTCTACCTTCAGCATCTTAAGATTGAGTGGCCAAAGGAGAGGCAATTGAAGACCAGTTTCAAGAAGGTTTAAGTTATCTCTACCGTCAACCCATGGTTCACCATCATGTCTCCAACCAGCTGCAACCTTGCCTCTTTACCACCCCTGCCTGCCCCATCAATCTCCTTACAACTGCAGCTCCTTCCGACTGACCATTCTCTGCATATATATTGGACAACAAAGTCCGAAAGCCAGCTTCATTTGGCTCAAGTTCATGTAGAATTTGCACTGCTGTTTCAGCATCATCAATGTGGCCATGAATCCTACATGCACCAAGCAAAGCTCCCCACACATTAGCTCCTGGTTTCGTGGGCATAGCGGCAATTATATCTTTTGCTTCTTCAATTCGGCCTGCTCTGGCTAGAAGATCAACTACAGAGCCATAGTTCTCTGATATGGGCTTTATACCATATTCCCGCCACATTGTTTTGAAGTACGTAAGGCCTTCCTCTACCAGACCTGCATGGCTGCAAGCAGAGATAAGTGCCACAAATGTTACATTATCTGGCTCAATATTCTCCTTCTTAACCATCCTTTGAAAAACCTGAATTGCCAGCTCACCATCTCCATGTGTTCCATAACCATCAATCATTGATGTCCATGAAATTCGATTTTTGGCAGGCATCATATTGAACACCCTCTCTGCATATCCAATCTTACCACACTTCGAATACATGTCCAGAAGCCCATTGCCTACCAATATCTCTTCATCTAAATAATTTCTCAGGGCATAACAATGTACTTCCTTACCATATAGCAGTAAGCTTGATCTAGCACACATAGGAAGAACAATGGCCAAGGTGACAATATTTGGTCTTGCACCACCGTCAGAGAAATTACACATGGATTGGATTGCCCACCATGCATCATCCACCATGTCATTCTCTAAATATCCTGAGATCAACGCATTCCACATAGAGGTTGAAATACAGCTTGGAAAAATATCATCCCCATCAAGGACCCGGTAAGCATATTTCATGTTGTTGCACTTTGCATACATGTCAATCAGAGCTGTCGAAACAAAAATATCAACTTTACCCTGCCTTTTCAGGGTATAACAATGTAAAGCTTTACCAAAAAGTAAGTTCGACATGCGGGCACATGCGGTGAGAACAGAAGTCAAAGTAAAATGATTTGGCATGTTCTTGGCATAAATCATTTCCCTGAAAATATGAATGGCTCTTGAAGGGTGATCCTGAACATACAATGCAATCAGTGCAGACCAAGCAACCACACACTTCTCTTGCATGGAATCAAAAATGCATTTTGCAGTCCCCAAATAACCACACCTACCATACATGTCAATCAGAATACTTCCAACAAACACATCAGTTTCAGTGTAGGAGCTCATTTTTATGGTATAGCCATGGACTTGCTTTCCAAAAGAAGCATCTCTTAACTGCACGCATGCATGGAGAACACTGGAAATGGTATCGGAGTTTGGCAGAACACAAAAATCCTCTCCATTAAGACCTCCACCTTCAACCCTCATTCTTTTGAAGATGTACAATGCGTCCCTGGGCCGGCCATTCTGGGTATAACCTGCAATTACAGCAGACCATGTTATTACGGTAGGGCAGGGCATCTGTTCAAAGAGCCTACGTGCAGTGTTACAGTCCCCCACATGGAAAAAGCCCGATATGGTGGCATTCCAGATCGCGGGGTGACGGTTCGGCATTTCATCAAACACCTGGAGTGCACACGAAAGGGACCGACACCGTAGATACATGCCCACAACGGCATTCGTGACGTAGCCATCGGAACCAAAACCGCGTTTGGTAGCATCAGCATGGATTTGTTGGCCGCCATGGAGGGGGCAAGATTTGAGGAGGATTGGAAATGTGAAAGTATCAAGTTGGAAGCCATTTTTTGTCATGTTCTGGTAAAGGGATGCAAGTTCCCGCCATTTTTCTTGCTGACTGTATTGTTTCAAAAGGGACAACTGAAAATGCATTGCTCTCTTCTACTAAATCACGCATGCGGTTCATGCGTGCAGTGCAACTACAGGTGATTCACATGAGCCAGCAGCCATGACTGGCTTGTGGGAGAAAAGCCTCACATAAGTGGAAGAGGAGACGATGCAACCAGAATCGATAAGGGTATTTTGGTCACCATATTAACACCTTTTCAACGCCGTCATCCTTCTCAATTGGTTTAATGGGAGTCTCTCAGTGGATAAATTTTTCGTCAGAGGTTTCGGTGAGGAAAATTTATAAAAATATAAGATTCTATAGGGATAATAACGATAAGTAAAGAAAATAAAGTTAAAATATATAGATTAATTTTATGAATAATTGTATAGAAATGATTGAAAAATAAAGTAGTTGTATAGGAAAATGTAAATAAATAATTAAAAAATAAGATAATTATGAAAAGTAAAAAATTTTAGATTAAAAAGTTCTAACGTAAACAAACACACCCAAAATGTTGCATAATTTGAATCGAAAATAAGCCATCGTCAGGGTTTAAAAAGGGAATATGAAAACTCAAAGTGTTTTAAATGAAAAATACTCATAAAAAACTTGTATTTGCAATCAGTAATCGGTACATCATATTCCAATGCTCTCAAACTGTTTTGAACTAATAATATAAATTTTTCTCATTAAAAAATAATAGGTTATTCTCAAATATACCTGCTATATTTTTTCCTAATTTCAAATATACCTACTACGTTTCTAAAATCTCTCAAATGTACCCATTGTGTTTGCATTTAATCTAAAAAATGTACATTTTGTGAGCTAAAGCTATTAGAAAATAGGTTAAATTACTAATATGTCTCTCAAATTTATGATATAATTGGAAAAATTGAATGTTATAACTCACTGGTGCCCTAATTGCACATGAATTCTAAATTTAAAGTACTTTAATTTTATTTTCTTTTTATTCGTTTCATCATTTATTATTTTACAATAGGGGTATTTTGGGTATTTAAAAAATTAGTTGATGTTTTTCGACGAAATGGGCATTTTTAGTATTAAATGTAAATGTAATGGGTATATTTAGGATTTTGAAAATATAGTAGACATATTTGAAATTAAGGTCAAATATAAGGAGTATATTCAGAAATAAACCAAAAATAATGTAAAATTTTGATTCAAGTTCTTAATCCTTTTTCGATTTTTATCTCATAATTGCTAGTCTTTTTAAAAAGATACATTTATTGATAAATATTATTTACAAAAATGCCTTTTCATTTTTTTGGCAAAAGTAAAAATTATCAATAAATCTCGTGCTTAGCTACCATCAATATCAAATTTGTTTCAAAGTTCACAGCTGGAGTGTGTTTTTTCAAACGTGCTTTCTCAACAAAGTATATCGATATTTAAGAAAGCCATTTTTGCAAAATCATTTATCGTAGGATAAAAATTATAAAGCACAAAAAGATGATAAGAAATCGCAAATAGCCTTTTTAATTTTGGGTTATTTTGAATATTTTTAATGTTTTGATACTTTTCTATTAAAAAAACATATTTTCGTCGCATGCCAATGCATTCCAAACTGGAAAAATGGATGTAGACCTTTTGCACACAATTACGATTGGAAAAAAAATTTAAAAACTAAAAGAGCAATGTCATATATATACACACACATAAGTATATGATAGGGTAATAATTACGGGTAAAAAAATAAAACATATAAGATAGGCAAGGCAATTATATAGAAATATAAAAAATGACTGAAATGTAATAATAATAATTATAATAATAAGTATGATGATAAAAATAAGTTAATATGTAAAGTTGTATCAAAGTTGCTAAAATTGTTGAAAAAAGATATATTCTTTTAGAATTATACTAATTTGATGGTGGAGCAAGGATCTTTAATGCTGATGGGTTATTTGCTATTGAGGAAGTATAATATATTTTTTAAAGAAGGACAACCATATAAAAATAAATTATATTTTCAAATTTTTAGGGAAAAATGTTTTTTTAATTTAGAAAGGACGATTGCGCTCCCTAAGCCTTGCACGGCTTTGCCATTGATATTTTATATTTCTGGATATAATACTTTATCTATTATAACTTTATTTTATTTAATCTGATTATTACTTCTATTATAATACGTCATTCTCGCATCTCGCATTTTGATGTGTTACATAGTAATCCTCTCAAATTTTAATATTTTGATATTTGATGAAAAATCTAATCCATTTATTATATTTAATATTATTTGTTTAATTATGAGACCAAGTTTTATTCAAATCCAATATATGCATAAGCCACATTTGCTAAAAAATAAGGATATTTATATGTAAATTAGGAAAAATGCTTAGATCCGTTCACATATATATTGAAATGTAGTAATATTTTATATAATCATTTATCTATGTAGTAATAATATTTTAGATGATTTAGATGTTGAAAATACTATTGAAAAGTTGATATTTAGCATTAAAATATTTTATTACATTGATTTTATATGTTTATAAATGGAGCTCATATACAATGATATTAGATAAATGAAAGAGTTTCCATGATAATATAAGTGATGCTAAACATAATAAATGAAATAAATTTTTTATCAACCATCTCAATATTGAAAATAAAAGGAGTTATATACAAGAGATATGATCCGATTAGACGGGCCTAAAAAACATATTTTTTAATTTTTTCAGTTTTTTATGAATTTGTAAAGTTAGGTATTTTTAATTTATAAAAAATATTTTACTATTTTTGGATGTTTTAAAGTATTTTTTGTTTTTAACTTTATTTTTTATCATAATTTTCTGCCCTTAGAAAAATACTGTTACTATGTTTAAAAATAAAAATACTTAAAAATATCTAAAATTAGTAAAACTTAGTTTATAAATTAAAAATAAATAATTTTATAGGTTCGTAAAAAAATGAAAACAATAAAAAAATATATTTTTTAGGTTGGTATAAGTAAGACTTAATGGAGGATGACCGGATCACAACTCTACCTAAGAAGGGGTTTCATATGGGGGTGCAACTTGGTATTGAGTCGGTCTGAACTTGTCCCAATTTCGAAACTAAATTTGGGTTTTGTTTTTGAAAGTTTTTACAAATTAAACCTAGTTTTAGCCCGACTTTGAGAAAACTCGAAATTAATATTGGGTTTACATCAATTCGGTACCAAAACCAGACCCGAATCGGGCCCGCTATTCTTCCTAATTTATTAAAATAATTATATTTACTTATGTATTAAGTATTTCAAATATAATTGTAATAAAAGTTATTTTATATAATCATAACCTAATTAAACTATAAAAAATTTATTTTAAAACTTAAATGTTATATATATTTGTCCATTAAAGTTGAATATATTACATCTACATTATTTGTAGATAATTATAAATATATCAACTTTTAAAATTATTGCACATATATTAATTAATTAAGAAATATGTAAGTTTCTCTTTTATTAAACTTTAGATAGTGATTTAATAAAATATTAGTCAATTTTCTTCCCTTGATTGTTATATGTAAATTCATTATATTTCGAATTATCTTTTAATTAAAAGATCAACTTTTATCAAAACAACCAAAAATATCATAAGTCATATGAATATATTCACGTGTAAATGTGAATCCAAAAATATTTAAAAAAATTCTTTATCGCGGTTGGCAACTTCAACTTCTAATGGTTTGAGAGTGACTTGAATTCCAACCCGAAACTAATGCAAACTTAGTTCGAACCTGACCTAAACTTGGATGATAATATTAGGGTTTGTGTTTGGGTTTAACAAATTGCCGGTACAACCTGAGTTGCACCAAAAATTTCAAAGAAGCATTTCAGTTTTTTAAATTCTTTTAAGCCAGATTTGCATATATGCTTACAAGATTTACACTATTTTATATTCGTGTTCCTAAATGTGTTAAAATTACAATCTAGGGTGTGTTTGAGAACAAATAAAACTTTTGATGAAAAGTTGTAGAGATAAGAAGTTGTCAAATGATGTGATATGATAGAGGTAATGATGAGGAATAAATAGGATAAAGTTGAAATAGATAAGTTAGTTGTGTTGGTAGTTGTGTAGAAATAATTGAAAAGTAGGGTAGTTGTATAGAAAAATGTGAATAAATGATTAAAAAATAGAGTAATTGTGAAGAGTGAAAAGTTTTAGATTAAAAAGTTTTAACTTGACAATTTTAGTTGTTACAACGAAAACTGATTTGTCAATCCTCCTCAAACGCAGGCTGCAAAGACGCGCAAAAGCTTGTTTATTCTTTTGGATTAGAGGCTAAAGCAGACGTTAATTTGCAATAAAAATGGTGTCAGGCTCCCTTGCGTTCGTTTTCTTATAAAGATAACGTTCTTCCGCACTTGGTAGTTCTTACTCTCTTAGGCCCTCGACTCCGATGGCCGCTCTGCCCCTCCGGAGCCCCATATCCCATGCGCCCATTTTCAATCGAAAGGTAAGCTGTCAATTCCCCTATATATTTTTTTATAAAAATCAATTCCCATATTTTTATGTTTCATATCTGTTGTACAGCCACCGCTTAAGCTCTGATTGATTCGAGTAAAATCTGTATCGATTTTGGGTGGACTGTGACTGATTTCTGTGTGTAAATGAAAACAGTCTAAGGACTTCTCCACCCACTATTTCTCGCAAGCACCCAACAACAAATGGCTGCCTGGTTATAATCACAAGGGGAGCATTGGGCTCGTCAAAGCTTCCTCGACTGAGCTATCTCCATTCGAATTGTTTGATCCACCTGAAATTGAAGATTCAACACCGTCAGGGGTATTATAGTAACCCATTTCCCAGTTCTCATCGTACTGTGCTAATATTAATCTAGATGCCCAGTTTGCTTGTTCTGTCAGAGGCATTACGCTGACCCATAAAGGTTTCTGCTGCTGTTGCTGACTATGGAATGATGAGACCCGTGTGAAAAAGTAGTTGACTTCCCACAGTGAGATAACAGGCTGCATGAATTTCTTATTGGTGCTACTGGTATTATGCTGTTTTGCTAGGTTTCCAGCTCTGGCTGGCCTAGCAACAGCATCGATTAAGATAATGTTGTTATGGTTTCTTTCGGTGGGGTTTGGTGCTTGACCATTTCTTAAATAATGTTGTTGACTGGCATGGGAAATTCTAGGTGTTTATTGGTACGGATGAGCATTTAGTTTGGACATGCAATTGCAATCTTTCCCTCTCAGGGAAAGCAGGCATCTTCTTACTGGCTTTGTTTGTTGGGCCCTACTTCCTCGCGTCTCATGAGTCTTATTGTATTTTTACCCCCTTGTTCATTCTTTCTTTTGGTTGCAGCTGGAGCCAGCAGATCCAGATTTCTACAAGATTGGTTATGCTCGGAGTGTTCGAGCATATGGTGTTGAGTTTCTGGAAGGCCCTGATGGGTTTGGGGTATTTGCCTCCAAAGATGTCGAGCCACTGCGGAGGGCAAGGGTGAATTCTTTAACTTGAGAGAATGGTCGACTACTCGACTCTCTCTCTCCCTTTTTTTTTTTTTTTTTTTTTCTAGATCTACATGGTTGAGTATCTTCAGGAATAGCTGTGATTGCTGGGATTTGAACTCCCTTTGAGGATTACCATAGTGATTGAATCTAGTCTTGATATTAGTAAAAATCCTCACTTGACTCGAGGATGATGGCTGTTCAAGTTTTTAGTTCTTCTTGAAACCGCTTATTTTAAATTTAAGTCTAGATTTTATCTTGTTTCTAGCATCTAGTTCCTACTTTATCTGGTTGCTTATCACTCACTGCTGCATTAATAAAGATCCATCTCAGAAGCAAAACAGGCTGCTTGTTTAGGCAATCATGTAATGAGACTGAATTTTTTTTTTTCTTACTTGATTACAGCTTATTATGGAGATTCCAGTGGAATTGATGTTAACTATAACCCAAAAACTTCCATGGATGTTTTTTCCAGATATTATACCCATAGGTCATCCTATATTTGATATTATCAACTCAACCAATCCTGAGGTATTTCTCATCCTGATTTTGTTGCTTGTGCTCTCTCTCTCTCTCTCTCTCTCTCACACACACACACACACACACACACACACACACACACACACAGACACACAAACGCATGCACGCACGAAGACGCGCACACAAACGGATGTTCTTTTATACCATTTATTAAGTTATTTGTCTGTCTTTTTTCCATTTCTGTTTGGACATTATGATTTCTTCATCATTATTATTTAGGATTGGCTTTTAGCTAGGACATCGGTTCGTTAATGCATTTAAAGATGAATTAGTAGATTTCTGATTTAGCAAATGATGGAATCTAATCACATTTATAATTGTTTTTGTCTTTATCTGCTTCATTGTTGCAGAAAGATTGGGACCTAAGATTAGCATGCCTTCTCTTGTTCTCATTTGATTGTAATGATAATTTCTGGCAATATTATGGTGACTTTTTACCAAGTGCAGAGGAATGCACTAGTTTGCTTCTGGCAACCGAGGTACATTACTGGTCTTGAAAATCTTAATGTTTTATTGGCAATGTTTCTCGTACTCAGCTTTATCTTTTTCGTTTTCCTGTATTTTTCAGGACATGCTTTTTAATCCATGTGCATAGGTTAGAAATTTTTGGGACATTCAGACTTGAAAATAAACAAGAAACTCCATGTCAGTGATTTTACAAAGATTATCGCAGGATCCAAATGTGTTGAAATTTTGAACTGTGTACTGCTTTGGTATGCCACTTTCACAGGATTTAGGCATCCAGCCCATTCCTTTGTTGCTCCAACTCCAAGTCTGTGGGCCAGGATTGCATAAAAATCAACTAGATTGAAATTTTTGTAATTCTGATCTGTTAATAAATCATGAAAGCCTATGGCTGTTGTTATAGAAAAGGAGTAAAAGAATGCACAGATAGATCCTCCATTTTGATGGCTTTTGAAGCATTTATCAGTTGACTGATGTCATCATGATCTAAGGGTGTGTTTGACAATGAGAAAAAAATGTCAAGCTAAAACTTTTCACTCTCATAATTACCCTATTTTTAATCATTTTACTCTACTTTCTAATCATTTCTACACAATTACCCATACAACTAACCTATCTATTTTGATTTCATTCTCTTTATTCCTTATCATTACCCCTACCGTATCTCATCATCTCTTCAAATTCAACTTTTACACAAAAAACTTTTCATCTAAAAGTTTTATCACTTCCTGAACACACCCTAAATCACAATTCCATGGAGCAAGAGCATGAGCATGAGCATGAGGACAGCTGCTATTTGCTGATGCATCATGTCCTATTTCCTTTAGTCATAATTAGTTTTCTTGCTTGTATTCTCAATACATATTTATTCAGTTGTAGCTGTTGATCAATGCATACTGCAGGAGGAACTTATGGAGTTGCAAGACCCAAATCTGGCTTCAACTATGAGGGAGCATCGTCGACGGGTATTGGAATTTTGGGAAAAGAATTGGGTATGGAGTAATTCCCTCTCATTTCTAAGCAACTCCCATTGCCTCTAGACTTTTTCTCTGAGACATTGATATAATCTTGAACCTCATGCAGCATTCTTCTGTTCCACTTAAAATAAAACGTCTTGCCCGTGATCCGGAGAGATTTATTTGGGCAGTGAGCATGGCACAGTCACGTTGTATTGGTATGCAAATCAGGATTGGTGCACTTGTAAAAGACTGTAACATGCTTGTTCCTTATGCTGGTAATTGTCTAGACACTAATGCTCATCAAGATCGGAGTTTTATGATTCCTTAGATGTATTCTGTTTCAGATTCTTCCTTTTCTTGGGATATATGGTTACCTTGTTTGTTACTGCATTCATTATTTATCTTTCATAAATCACAGGCAATATATAATGTTGATGCTTGCTTTTCTTTACATTCATCTATACATATGTGTCTATGTAGAGAAATAATTTAGTGAATGGTCCTGCTTCTATGTAACCTGGTTATATAGAGGCAGTTTTGTGTAACTCCTTCCATTTTCGATGTTTAGATATCTCATGGGATATTCTCTCATTCATTGTATTTAATATCATTTGGTTAGCTAAGAGACTAAATTTCATCTAAATCAAATATGTGAATGGCCAACATTTGCTAAAAAATATATTTATGTAGAAATTATGAAAAATGTTTAGAATCATTTACATATGTATTAGAATATAATAATATTTTACAGAATCATTTTTCCGTATACTAGTTATATATTAGATGATTTAGATGTTGAAGATGAAACTTTAAAATTGATATTTACTATTAAATCGTTTTACTATATTGATTTTACACATTTGTCGAGGAACCCAATCGCATGCTCTCGGGTGCATACACTCCTTTTTTTATTTTTTTTTGAAATTTTTTAATAATATTGTTAATTTATGTGTATTTAATGTGTGTATAAATTTGTACCATTTTTGGAGTATTTTAGATTTATTTTTGATTTTTGAAAATCAGTGGTACGATTAGGGGTGTAAATAGGGTTAGGTTCAACCCGAGCCCGCATCAACCCGAACCGATTTATACCATGGTTGGGTTGAGGTTTTGGAAATTTGGTTTATAAAAAATGGGTTCAACCCGACCCGATTTTAAAAATGGGTTGGGTTGGGTTAGGGGTCGGTCAACCCGACCCGACCCGATTTCATAAGATATGTATTTACATATATTTATGAGAGTGTATTTCATTCATATTGCTTAGATATTTAAATAAAATTGTGTTGAGTTTGGAAATTTGTTTGACTATTTGGTTGTCAAATGTTGTTTGAATTTATTTGGTTTGGAAATATATTTGGTTAATTAGTTGTGAAATTGTGTTTGGATTATTTGGTTATATTGCATCGTAAATAGGTTGTTTAGATATTTGCTCGCATTGGTGATTTAGAATAACATAACAGGTCAACTGAGAACTTAAGATGTTTGTAGCTTTGATTGGAAGCCAACTAAGAAGGTAAGTAAGACTATAATATTCATTTTTCTATTTTGCATAATTTACTGTAATAATTTTACTTGGCTTTCACTTTTTGACTTGCAGAAGACATCGATTGCTCAAAAATACAAAAATAAAAAAACGAATCAATTACTAAACTTATCCTCCACTTTTGAGCTATGTAGAACTTTTATTGGTACTTATTGTTTTTATAATTATCATTATTTTTATTAATTTAGAAATTCAGGTGAACAAAACTTTAACTAGTATTGATAACATGTGTAATCTATTAGCCCGATTTCTAACCCGAACCGAACCGATTTGAGGTGGGTTGAAATAGGGTTGGGTTAAGATGTGAAAAGTAGGGTTGAAAGTAGGGTTGGGTTGTGATTTTACAAGGTGGGTTAGGGTTGTATTTGTGCCAACCCGAGTCAACCCGACCCGATTTACACCCCTAGGTACGATCATCATCCATTTGTTGATGGGCACAATGCGCAATGATACTAGACAAATGAAAGAGTTTTCAAGAAAATTTAAATGATGTTAAATACAATAGATGCAGTGGATTTTCCATTAAAGATTAAGATATTAAAAATGAAAGATGTTACACAGAAGCATTCCCATTTAGCTAATTGGTAGTGCTACTTTATTATGGTTATTTGAGATCCAACATAACCATTTAATCTTATCATCATCTATTAATCTAGGAAGTGAAATATTATCTCAATTAAATGTTGATATTGTTCACAAAATTAAAATTAATTTGAGAGAATCTCAACCCTTCAAAAGTTCTTTTTTCATCATTTGAGAGGTCTACATACTTCTAATTGGACATCCTAATGTTATAAAGTATTAGACTAATCTATAAATATGATTGTAAATGATCTTACAATATTCCAATGCTTGGGTGAGTATTTTTTTCAATAGCGACAAGGCTTCAACTGAAATGATTTTTAATATCTTAGTTAAATAAATGATGTTGAACATGAGGGTGAAATCCGGTTTAATATAATTACTCAAATTAGACTAAAACAAAATGGTGGTACAAAAGGTTCACTTTGGTAGTGCCTGCACCACCACGTATTTCCCTTATATATCACATTACAATAATGTGATAATTTTCTGAATACCACTTCAAGCTTCCTACGCTGGCAGTGCCAAGACTTTTGTGGCACTGCGAATTTTAAGGAAAGAAAGAATAAACAAAATTTATTCATTATTAGATTATTATTAGTATTCTTATTAAGGATGTGTTTGGGAATGAATAAAACTTTTGATAAAAAGTTTTGAAGTGTAAAAGTTGTCAAATGATGTGATGTGACAGGGGTAATGATGAGTAGTAAAGATGATAAAGTTAAAATAGATAGGTTAGTTATGTGGGTAGTTGTGTAGAAATCATTGAAAATGAGGGTATTTGTATAGGAAAATGTGAAAAAATAATTAAAAAATATGATAGTTGTGGAGAGTGAAAAGTTTTAGATTGAAAAGTTTTAACTTGACATTTTTTAACCATTGCCAAACATACCCTAAATAAAAAACCAATCAACTATTGGTATTACTACTACTACTACTACTATTATCACTACATTAATATATTACTACATGTATGTTGTATATTACAACGTATCTAAGAATTCTTAAAAGAGATTGTCCATCAATGACTATAGGCATAAGATCTCTCTATGTTAGGTAGATTTTGAATAGGCACTTGCCCAGCTGCACTTGTATGAAGCTCTGCCCTTGGCTCATTGGGGCAAAGTCTTCTCCCTCCCTGTCTTTGTTTTTAACAGCTCAGGCTGTATGCTAATCCTTTCACCAGAAGAGTTGGCATGCTGCTTCGCTATAAATTTGTGCTGAGTTTCCTGGAAATTAACATGAATGTTTGTTGTATTTCTTGTAGACATGTTGAATCATTCTTTTCAACCAAACTGTTTCTTCCACTGGCGTTTCAAGGACCGTATGCTTGAGGTGATGACAAACGCTGGACAACGAATCAAAAAGGGGGAGGAGGTAATATTTTTCATGACACGTATGAATATATAGATCTGTGTACTTTTTGCATACCTGATGAGTGAAAAAAAAAAAGATCTCGTAGTTGTGGGGAAATGGCTTTGTTTTCTACTATTTTAAGAAGCCATTTCTAATAGATTTTAGCTTTACTGGATAGTATATGCCTTGACCTATATAGTAGATGACAAATACGCTGGTGTTATTAATGGATCTCAAATTATTTATGCTTTAGCAATATAAGGGACTTCTTGTCATATATTTGGATTTTATTTATTTATTTTTGGTTAATCAATGGAGCCAATCCATTGTTTGTTGGATTTTGATCCCCAACAAGTGCGCAAATCGCAATAAATAGTATAGAAAAAAGATATCTTTCCCATGAGGATCAGGATGAGTGCTAGACTATAGAAAATTTACTTATTTGGACAACCAATGGTTGAGTGATTTTAATTCTAATAAAACTAACAAATAAGCAAAGTAAAATAAGATAAACAATTGGGATGAGAGTTTTAGGGTTTCGGGATTCACATCTTCTAAATTACCATGATCTTCCTTTGATCTATTCAATTTTGGGGATGTGTTGCAATAAAATAGAATAATCCTAGTTTTAATCTATCATTTTCACTCAAGAAATGAAAGATGTATTTCAGTGTACTTTTGTAGTATTAAAATCCATTAAGTTCTTTAATTATTTTATAAACTTCCTCAAAGGGTTCTTGCCTATTTTTAGGTCAGTGAATCCTAAGTTTAATATCTTGATTTTCCTATATTCAAACTTTTTCTTTCTAATGTCAAATGTATTAGACCATGCCAAGTGCAATGCCAATTCACCAAGCAACAATGACTATACAATATTAAATTAAAGCAATAATATATATAATAATTGAATAGAATCAAAGTAGAATCATGGTCAACACTTGGATGACCAGGTGGTTGACATCAGCATGCGTGATTGCGTGCATGTGTGAGATCTGGGTTCAAATCGGGAATTGAAAAGGTCTACATTGCAAACCCTAGAATGGAAAAAAAAATTAGCCACTCATAATTTCAATGATATTCATCAATATAATCAAATAATAATAAATCATAGAACTAGTCCATGGAAGTATCTCAAAAAAGGGAAATCAAAAGAAATCAAACTAATAAAATTTCTTCTTAGAAGCTTGATCTCCTTCTCTTGATCTCTTTCTCTTCTTAAGCTTTGTTGACAGCTCCTTCTCTCCATGGATCTATCCAATCTCATAGATGTTTTTTCAAAGTTAGAGACCTCCTTTTATAAGTGACTTGACAAAGGAACAAGCAGACTGAAAACAGGAGCAAATGGAGTGCACCAGCCACACATGGCAGCAGAGTGAACACGCCCATGGGCATGTTGGTTAGAAATCCACACCCCCAGAGCATGTTGGATGCTGATAGCTGGTGCTGCTGCTTTATGGCTTCCGGATTGGACATGCACTAGGGCTTGTTGGTTTCCATTTCACAAGCTCAGCGTGTGTGAATAGCTGTTCTTTGCTCCTTCCAACTGCCCTGCTTTCCAAACTTCGTGTATTTGATGTATTTTGCACCTATTCTCAAGAAAATTCATGTAAGCCATCGAAAAACCATGTTTTAATGGAATTTCAATGAAAACATGGCAAAACACAAGGAAAACTCTCAAATATTAGTGAAAGTAGTGCACATTTAACCGTGAAATGTAGTGTTATTAACACATCACCTCCATCAATGTGCTTCGATAGGCAGTCATTAGGAAGATTCCTTTTTCATTTTGAATTCCATTTGAACCCCTTTACATTGTATTGTGTACAATACTCCTGTGTTGGTAATGCACAGCGTATGAATTTGAACAGACGTGAGATCAATTATTATAGCTTAGACTTCCATTTCATTAGGGGCTTTTCCTTTTTTCTTTTTACAAAAAAATTCTGACTAAGATTTCTTGTGGAGTCCTTAGCAATTATGTGTGTGATTAACAAAGATTTTTATTGCTACTTGTATTTTTGTTGCCATTCTTCATATCCTCATTGTCATTATCACTGTTTTTTCAGAGTGCTCTTAATTCTGGACTTTGATGAGTTTCTTGATTATTTTCTTTTGTTTTCTTTTTTGCCCTGCATTTCTTACATTAGGTTTCTTTTTGGAGTTGATAGTTCTTTGCTTCTCAAATGCTTGCAGATGACAGTCAACTATATGAGTGGCCAAATGAATAATATGTTTATGGAAAGATATGGATTTTCATCTCCTACAGTACGTTCCAAGATATGTGCATTATTGCTGCTGCAGCTACCACTTCTTCTTAAATAACAAGCTATAAAATATGCATGGTGTAGATGATTTGAGTTATTAGATATTTTTGTTTCATACATCTTTTGCCTTTAGGATTAATGGGCAAGCCTGATTTTGCACCATTTTGCTCTTCATGTTGTTGGCATATCGTGTACATGAGTGGAGTTGTCTTTTGGTCAATTTTCATGTGATTTGGATTGCATATAAAGCATACATGGATCTCCTGTATAAGGATTATTCATCGCCAAACAGTCAACTTTAGAAATAGGTGGAATAATAGGATTCTTTGGTGCCAAGGCTCTTCACCTTTACAGTTACTGTTACCTGTCATTACTCATAACTGCAAGGCTCTCCACTTGCACACTAGGCCACTAGCCACATGTTCAAATTATGGAAATAACCATCTCAAAAATGAAGTTACGACCGTGGGCATCTTGCCCTTCCCAGAACCCCTCATTGTAGGACACTTGTATTCCATATGCCCTTATCATAGAATTCATGGGTGACAATTTTGATCCCCAATTAAATTTCTGAGGCGTTGTATTGTACTGACTGTGGCACATCAACATCTCCCATTAAATCTCTAGAAGGGCTTCTAATTCAAGCACTTTTCCATTTATTTGTACATGATGTATATATGAGACCATAAGTCCACTGAGATACACAACATAAACAGATCATAAACTATAACATATTTCTCAATTGAATCTTGCATTTATCACATAAACTTCATTTTCTCCCCGTAGGAACTGATTTCCTCTATCACTATATTTTAACTGGGCTAACTTCGGTATCTTTCTAATTTCTGAATTTTGCAGAATCCATGGGATGTTATTCATTTCTCTGGAAATGCTAAAATCCATTTGGATACCTTCTTATCAGCCTTCAACATTTCTGGCATGAAAGATGATTTTTATCACAACAGTAAGATAAGAGCATCATTAATTCTTCATGACCGTCTGCCAGTTATAGCACTCTGACATTGTATTATTTACTTGCAAAGAAAGCCACATGCATTTGTAAAGAACCACTCTCTTTGTTCACATGCACAGGTCGGTTGTTTAATGGTCAAGATCCCTTTGTTGATGGAGCAGTAGTTGCTGCAGCACGGACTTTGCCAACCTGGTCTGATGGGGATGTGCCTTCCCTACCAAGTGTAGAAAGGAATGCTGCACAGGAGCTACAGAACGAGTGTCACCGGATATTGACAGAATTTCCAACATCTTCAGAGGAAGATCTGCAGATTCTAGGTGCCTTGCATCACCCATATTTTCTTTTGTATAGTCTTCTATCAAACACTGATGCAATTGATTTGATGCTTAATAAACTAGCTTTGCAATTTGCATTTTTCTATCAGAATTGTGCATAAATTTGCATTTTAAAATCACTGAGCCATGCGATGGATGAACCATGATATAGTATTTTATGGGTGTGCAAAACGTGTGCGAAACGACCTTCTAAATATAAGACAATTGCTTCATATTGGTAGGGATCCATTGTATACTATGATCAGATGCTTTGAATTCGACGAATGCAATAACTGGAGCTATGGAAATCCATGGTTGGGCGAGATGCATTCTTTTCCCTTTTTTTAGGAGTGATGTCCCATAGATTAGATCCCTGATTTGTTAGATTTAAGAAGTATTTGACTATTCCTAATACGTTATGAGGTAAATGACTTCTTTTTATTTCTGTTGTTTTTTGCCTCGTTTTCCTGCTAAAAGAATCAAATCCGGAAGCTAGCAGGACCCTGGAAGCTGCAATCAAGTATGTAATCTCTGGTTCATGTCCTCCAGAATTAGTGGAATTATGTGGACATTCTTGCAAATTTCTTTACATGCTTTCTGCTCATGTGGAAAACATATACATCTGATCTCCCTGCCATGTTCATCAGATTGTGGCCATTGAAGCATCATTTGTGTGCAATGTGTCCACAATGCTGATCATATTCTACTTTTCAAGCCTGATTAGTGGCCTTACTTTGCAATTGTGGACCATCAGGACTAGTTTGGCCTTACTTTGCAATTGTGTCCTGCCTGATTAGTGGCCTGATATAGCGTCAATTCCACATGCTGACGCACCTTCAAGTAATCATTTGAACCTGTGCTTCTCTTTTCTCATGTTTGAGAAACTGTAGATCATTGTCAACTTCCTGAAGGCCAATGTAATTGCTGCAGGTATAGGTTGCATCGGAAGCAATTCATAGAGAAAGTGATCCAAACATTGGATGTTTATCAAGACAGAATATTGTTTTGACTGGATGCATGTGCTACTGATCATAGCTAATTAGGTGCAGAAGCCGTATTTTTCGAGTTCTGCTTGTGGGTTCTCTGTGCAGCAGGTTTTGAGCTCATTTTGGCATGGAGCCAACCTTTCATGATAGGCAGCAGGCTGGCCATCCCCAATTCCCAATCACTGTCTCTGATGTCTGATGCGGATGACGTTGTTGGTTCTTCTGTTTAAGTTCCCAAATGATCATGGATGGGTGATGACCGAAGAACCTCCCTATGTTGAATCAGGATCTTCTCTTGCCCCACCCACCAACAGGACAGTCACAACTCTTAAAGAAATAAACATGACTACTGACCAACCGTTAATGCTTGAGCTGAGCTGATGAGTTGATTCAACCATTGGTATTTATAGCTGACATGACTAAGTTTTTCAGAAGCTTTGCTCAAGTGTTAACTCATTTCTGTGAGTCAAAGAAAAAATAACTCACTTTAAGGGTTCAATCTATTGAACTCAGAAATGTATCTTCTTTGGACTTGCCAGTATGGATGGATCATCTAACAAGATAGTGCTCTTCCCACAAGAACATCAGCCACTCTTGTAGCTTGTTCATGAGTACAGAGATGGCAGCTGCATTTGCTTTGTGTCCACTTCTCCCAGCAAACTGAAGACCTTCTAGCTTTCACCTACAACTACAAGCTTGTAAATGCCACCAGTACCAGCTCCATGGAATGTGGAAAAGGAAAATTGGTGCTTGAGGCTTTATCCGATATCGAGAAAAGGGATGAAAAATATCCTCTCTGACTCTCTCTCTCTCTCTCTCTCATACTTCCATTTAAGAAAAAAGATATTTATCTACCTAACAATTAGAAGCAATGAAAAAAGATGTGAAAATTCTAGGGTTGAAAACATAGTTTCACTATTGGCAGTTTCTCTCTCTCTCTCTCTCTCTCTCTCTCTCTCTCTCGTACTTCCATTTAAGAAAAAAAAGATATTTATCTACCTAACAATTAGAAGTAATTAAAAAAGGTGTGAAAATTCTGAGATTGAAAACGTAGTTTCACTATTGGCAGGAATGCCACAATAGAATCTATGCAACTAACTTTCGTAGGTATGTGCACTAGAGTCTATGCAGCCCCACAGCTGAGAAACAATTTTTGTGGTGATAATAGTAAGGAGAATTTTCAAATATATCTATGAATTTTCATCATAATTCTCTATATACTCACATATTTTCAAAACTTCCTCATATACTCATGAATTTTATTAAAAATTCCTTCAAATACCTATTTGTCGCATGCCTCCCTAGTTGCTGTTATGTATAACATAGTTTTACCAAATTGCCCATATGCTTAATCACAACTGTGACTTTGCAATCTGGCTCGCCGTGCTCATGTAGTTGGTGAATGGTGACTGGTGTGTGATCTGTACATGTAAAAATTGATGGTTGACAATGGAAATGAAAATGAGAGCTTTTCTCCTGTGGTGGCTAAATCTTTTTTACTTGAGTTGTTGGCTGCTGAAATTAGATTCAACCGTGGATAAATTTTTTTTGACAGTGGGTACTTTTTGGTTGGACGAAACTTGCAAGGGGAAGATGAAGATTAGACGAGCGTCAGTGGTTTTGATCTTGGAGTTGAGGAAGGATAGTGGGCGCGATCAATTTGTTGGAAGGTTGGGGTTTTTGGGCATTGCGTTTGGATGCATCGCTGAAAGTGGGATTCGGGTAATTAGATTAGATTTGACAGTAGGTAATTTTTTTAGTTGTTTTTATGGGGAAGTGAAAGTGTGATTTGCAACAGTCGTGATAATGGGCTTTAGTTGGTTGATACAGAGCTTCACTAGAGTTGGAGCGAGTATGATCTGTTGAATATTGGGGCGATGACTAGGGCGATGACGGCTATCGATCGACGACGTAGTAGATGATGCAGGGGACATTAGTTGGGATGGCAGAGGCTGTCGTCACTGAATTCGGGGCAGTGCTTCTTTGATTTGAGGTTTGGATTTGAAAGGGAACAATCTTGGCAATGGTAGAAGAATTGAGTGAGTTTTGTTGTTGGGCCAATGGCAGTCGTCAACGAGGCTTAAATTGCCGCTGGTAGGCACATGGTGCATCCTCGTCGGATCTAAGCAGGTTTTATCACGTTCATGATTTTGAAAATATTAAAAGAAAAAATCAAAAAATTCAAATCGTACCTAATGAAGGCTAATGGAGCCTAACATTTGGGAATTTGAGGAATTTTTATAAAATTCATGGATATGAAAGGAAGCTTTGAAAGGTGTTATGATAAAAATTCATGAGTATACGTGGGAGTTGCCCAATAATAATGAGGGGTGATCCTATGCCTGCCGTCAGCTGCAGGCGGGCCCTAACTGCATCAGGTTGTTTAATATATTTTTATTTTTTTATTTTTTATTTGTTAATGTAGGGATATTCAATCTATAAATTAAGTTTTATCATTTGTAAAGACGTGTATATAATTTCTTGGAGATAAAATAACTAAAGTCCTCTTTATTTAAAGTTTTAAAAAAATATATGCATTTTTCCTAAAATGGTAAAACTTCAATAGCAATAGTGATTCTATCCTACTACATTTCTTTTCTATTTTTAAATTCCTTTTTTCTTCTTTTCACAACTTTTTATGAAGCGTAATCATGCACCTAAGTATATTGGAACTTAAGTATATCTAGGTGCAACGTTCAATTTTTTTTTAAATTTTTGCATCATTTACATGTATTTAATCTATGAGCCATGTTTTTATTATTTTTGAAGACGTATATATATTTTTTATTTTAAAAAAATCAGAGTATTTTGGCCATTTAGAAATGACTAAACCTCCTTGTTTTCAAAATTCAAAGAAAATACATACGCATTTCCAAAAATGGTAGAACTTAATACATATATTAAATATATTTAAATTAATAGAAAATAAAATTTTAAAAAAAGATTCTTTTTATGTATATATTTACAGTAATTTCAATTTGTATTACATTTAAGTCCTAAGACATTCGTATAATTTTTTAAAAGAGACAACAATTTCTCGTCAATTAAATTCCTACCAAAAGAGGAGTAGAACTCCCACAAAATAGAAAAGAAATAAACTCCCGGTTATACATATATGTTGGGAATCAAAAAATGGGTTTTACCATTGAATCACTTTCTCCTTTTTGTTGCTTGCCATTTGAAGTTATTTGAATGCGTTGAAATTTCAATTCATCTAGGTGTAAAATCTATTTTTCTAAATTTGTTTGTAAAACTATTAACACTGGTATATTTAACTTATATATTATATCATTTTTGGAGGCGTATATACATTTTTTCGATTTTTTAAAATAGAAACATTTTAATCATTTAAAAATATGATTTTCCTTGGGGATAATTAGTGCCCACTGCCCAGCATCTCGTAAAGCGAAGAAATATCGCATATGCAACAAGCTCGACAAATTTATCTTAATCAAAAGCTATTCATTGAAAGCAAACCCAAGTCGACCCTGACTAAAAATATAACTACGAAGTTGTTTTGAACAGCGTCCGATTAAATAATAAAAATGCCCTTTCTGTGATTACCAGGTGTGTAGCTTAATTAGGTCGGCTTCTTCCAAATTTATCGGCCCAGTCCAATTTTTCTAGGTCAAAAGAGGGTTGAAAATATTGAATTCTACTCCATCTAATCTGTAAATTGGTGGGGTGATCCTCCGGAGTCGGAAATAGGGCATTTCCAACCTTTCCTAAAACCCATTTTAAAACTGATTTTTAGTTATTTTTGAAATTGCAATTTTTTTGATAAAATGAAAATGCAAATTTTTTTTTTTTAAAGACAAGCATCACCTTAGTCCAAGGGTCATTCAAACCTCAAACCTCATGCATGCACATTGGAGCATCTACCACCCTAGCATCCAAGCCGTGACAATGAAACTACAAATTTAGATGTATATTAACTATAAACTAAGTTTTAATATTTTGGATATGGTTAAATTTTTTTTTTGAATTTTAAACACATGGGTACACCTATGTTTAAAATTCAAAAAAATATTCGACTATATAAAAAATTGATGAAATTAAAATTAACAATTAAAAAAAGCTAAAAATTTTAAGAAAGGGGTTTCTTGACAGAAATGAATATTCCTCAAGATTGATGGCTAGACAACGTTATAAGCTAGTGTGACTTGATTTTCTCAATCATTAACATGATATTTCAATTTTCATATTATTTTCTAGATACTTTCTTTTTCTTGATGAGTCATGTAAGAGCAACCTTTTTTTATTGATACTGTATATATTGTGACATTTGCAATTACAAATCAGTTTCATTCATAATTTTCTTACACATGGCGGGATATTTTGTAAATACTCTCACAGTCAAGGAAGTTTAATTATAAATAACAACAACCTTGGATGGACGTAATTCTAACTTTTTTAGAATGATGTAACAGCGATCCTTCGATGGGACCGATGATTAAGTCAAAATCCATTCCAATTATGTTATTTAACATGATTCGTAATTTCGTATAATTATATTGGAAATCATATCGATCAACATCTTATGCAAGCTCTGATTTCTTGACGGAATACAAAAATGTGCAAGATGGGAAAACGCAACCATTGGAAGTTCACGATAATCTAACTTATAAAATCATTATGGGCAGAATATTCTAAAAGTATATGCGTTGGCACATGATCATTTACGCACGGTCACAAACGAGGCTTGCGACCTGGGCAAAAACACATACATATATTATCGTTTTTCCGTAAAATAAATAAATAATTTACGTGTATTTAATTTATAAACTAAATTTTATTATTTTTGAACAATTGTATAAGTTTATTTTATATTTTTAAATATGGAAATATTAAAATTATATAAAAAGTTATTAGATTATTTTACTTTACCCTCTCTAGAAGGTCCTCGTCTGATAGCTCCTCTTAGTTACTGTCTTACGCTAGTGAAATTTTAATTTAAACAACTCTGAGTAATCACTTGAACTCATGATCATGACTTTTCCAGGTCCTTAAGACCTAGGCTTGATTTCTAGGTCTTTAAGGCCTTGCCTTTTGCAGTGGTCAATAGCATGCCCCATTTGCGTGGACGTCTTTGCTTCCAAACAGAGTAACTGTATTTTGTAGGGATTTCAGTGGTGTTATGTGGGAGCATCCACCAGGTGGATATTTTAAGAATTATTATTAAAAAATTAAATTATTATTTAAAATTTATAAGAATATCTCAAAGCTTAATTGTAACAGCAGTTAAGATGTTGTAATATATGAAATCATAAAAATAAATGAAAGAAAAAAAGACCTTGGCTTTCAAGCCTATCCCATACCAGGCGCTACTTGGGATCGTCCCATGTCGGGCCTTAGTCCTAGCCCCTCTTAGTATTCTTCCACTTCCAACCAGTGTTTTAAAAACCGGACCGGACCGTCCGGTCCGACCGTGAACCGGTCGTTTAACGGTTCGGTTCAGCTACGGTTCTTCAGTTTTGACGAAAACCGTTCGAACCGTGTGAACCGGGCGGTTGGACCGTAAAAACCGGTCCGACCGCGGCTCGGTTCGCATCTTTTTTTTTAATTTAAAAATTAAAAAAATAAAATAAAATGTCGCATTTGACATTTCATTTCGTTCGCGAATCGCGACTTCGCGCCCGCTACTCCTCCCCTCTTCTTCCTTTCTCGCCGAGCTAGGGTTCACCCACCATCGCCGTCGGCCACCTGCTGCAGCGGATTCAGGTCGTAGTCTGCCGGAATCGACGTCCGGCAACCGTCGCAGTGCCTGGTCTTCGTCATCGGCTCCGGCAGCAAACACAGATGCCCATTTTCGTCGTAGGCTCGGTTCCGGCAGCGTCGTAGCAGGCTAGCAGCATCGGTTCCGGCAGCGTCGTAGCAGCATCGGTTCCGGCAGCGTCATTGCCATTTCTGGTGCTCCCTTCACGGTTCCGGCAGCGTCATTGCCATTGCTGGTGCTCCCTTCACGGTTCCGGCAGCGTCATTGCCATTGCTAGTGCTCCCTTCACGGTTCCGGCAGCATCGGTTCCAGCAGCATCGGTTCCAGCAGCGTCATCGGCTCCAAAATCGATTTCGTACGCCCTCTCCTCTCCCGCCCAAAATCCTGCTGTCGCCGTCGACTCTCCTGTCCTGCCAGAGCTCTCCATCGCCATTGCTGGTGCTCCTTCACGGTAGTCCCTTCTCTCTCCTTTCTCTTTTTCTTGAGAACTTCCTCTCTATCCTGTCGGTTCGAATGGAATTTTAGAATCAATTCTACTTTGGATTCGTGCGGAACTTCTATGCTCTTCCATGGGGCACCAGTGACGTCCTTTCTGCAATCAGGTTCTCTTACGGTCTTACCAACCCTTCCATTTATATACTTCAATGCTTCTGTTTGAACCACCTAAACCATGTTGACAGGATAAGAAAAGCCAATAGATTTCTTCCTGCATTTTCATAGCAATCAGAACTCTTTTACCAACTTCATTTTAGTTAGTAGATTTGGAATTGAGTTATTTGTTGTGGTGGTTATTGTTGTCAATCTTGATAGATTTTTGCACTCTATGATTCTGTTCAATTGCACTTGAGGGCCGATATTATTTCTGTCGCTAGATTCTCTTCTTAATAATGCTACCAAATCTTGTATGGGACAGAGGGTTCCTTCTAGATTGATTATCTAATTAAAAAGAACTTATTCACTAAAAAAGAGCCCGCACATTGAAATAGACAATGTCGTCGGATTCTATGTCAAGATGCATCCAGATTCAATGTTAATTATATTCCCTGTTCTTACTTCCATAAAAACAGAATTTATACAATATTCAATTGTTTTAATACTCTTCCATCATTTTTCCTCTCCGCATGATACGCAGTGATTATTTAGAATTTTTGTTTAGATATTTTAATTATAAGATGTGCATGCATGCTAAAATGTTGTTTATAATTTGACTTGTAGAGTTGTAGGTTTACAAAAATGTCAGAATCCCAATCAAATCCCTCACCTACTGAGCCAGCGAGTGCCCCAAATATGAATAGTAGTTCTGCATCAGTTGCTATTGAATCTCGTGCACTAAGAGGTAGAAATGATATAGGTTGGAATCACGTAACGGAGGTTGGAAAAGGAAAGTTTAAATGTTTATATTGTGGGAGAGTATTTAGTGGGGGAGGAATTCACCGTATGAAAAAACACCTAGCGAAGGTAAAAGGTGATGTATCAGTTTGCAAGGAGGTGCCGTACCATATACAACAACAGATAAAAATGGATTTAGATGGCATTACTTCTCAAAAAAGTCATAAGCAACCTTTTAGTGCCACGGAAGAGAGTTCATTTGTATCATTACATACTACTGATGAAGAAGTTGAGGAGGTAAGAGAAGTTAATCAAAATGCAACAAAGAAATTGAAAGGGATTTCAAAGTTCTTTCCAGTGCAAGCTAAAGGAGGAGTTCAACCTTCTATAAAATGCGCTATGGCTGGAAAAGATGCTATTGATCGAGCCCATGCTTCTATTGGTCGATGGTTTTTCCATTCTTGCATCCCTTTCAATGCAGTGAATTCTCCATATTTTCAAGAGATGGTAGACAACATTATTACCATTGGTCGTGGATTTAGAGTTCCTACATATCATGATATGCGTGGTTTTATTTTGAAAAAAAATTATCAGGAGATTCAACAGGTTGTCAATTCCTATAAAGAAAAATGGAAAGAATATGGATGCACCATTATGGCTGATGGTTGGACAGATCAAAAGAAAAGAACTTTGATTAATTTTCTTGTTTATTGTTCTAAAGGTACAATTTTTCTTAAATCTGTTGATGCATCTACAGAGATAAAAACTGCAAATATGTTGTGTGATCTGTTTAAAAAAGTTATAGAAGAAGTGGGTTCGGAGCATGTTGTTCAATTGATAACTGATAATGCATCAAATTATAAGTTGGCTGGAGAAATGTTGAAATACACGTATCCACATATTGTTTGGACACCATGTGCAGCACACTGCTTGGATTTAATGTTGGAAGATATTGGAAAAATTGATGTTGTAAGTACGGTGATTGATGATGCTCGTTCCATTTCTACCTTTATATACAACAACAGTTTTGCACTTGCATTGATGAGAAAATACACAGATGGAAAGGAGTTAATTCGGCCCGCAATGACGCGGTTTGCAACTCACTTTCTGGCAATTCAAAGTCTCTTGACATGCAAAGATAAATTAAGATCCATGGTTGTTAGTAAGGAATGGGATGATAGAAAGTGGGGTCGTAATCAAAAGGTGAAGACAATAACCGATCTAATACTTTGTTCTGCATTTTGGGAGCGATGTGAGATTATTGTATCAGCATTTGAGCCACTTGTTCGTGTACTACGATTAGTTGATAGTGATGAAAGACCTTCAATGGGATATATTTTTGAAAGCATGCGAAGGGCAAAGAAAGCAATAGAGAAAACTTTCAAAAAAATCAATATGGATTGTAGTCAAGTGCTCAACATCATTGATACCCGTTGGGAAAATCAACTTCGCCGTCCTCTTCATCTAGCAGGGTTTTATTTCAATCCAATGTTTTTCTATCATGCTGATCGGGAGACTAAGTTTCATACATGGTCTGGAGTACTTGAAGTGATTGAAAGATTAAATCGTGACGACATGGAAGCACAAGTTAGTATCAGTGAAGATGCAAAATTATATCGAGATGCTGTAGGAGACTTTGGGAGGCCAGCGGCTATAGCAGCACGTTATACTTTGGATCCAGGTAATCTAAATTTAGATTGTAATATTTCTTTTTTGAAATTTTAACTACATTACTTTTCTATATGATATTGCAGCTCTTTGGTGGGAGTCCTATGGGTGCAGTGCTCCAAAATTGCAAGCTGTTGCTATTAAAGTCTTGAGCCAAACTTGTAGCTCATCTGGTTGCGAGCGAAATTGGTCTGTATTTGAACGTATACACACAAAAAAGAGGAACAGATTGGAGCATGGAAGATTGAATGATCTTGTTTATGTTCAATATAATTTACGTTTGCTTGAGAGGTATGATTAAATTCAATGTGTTTTTTGATTAATTTATTTTTTATATGTTCTCTTTAACTTCTATTCTCATTATGTAGGAAGAAAAAAAGGAAAGTTGGCTTTGATCCTATATCTTTAGATAACATAGACATTTTGGAAGATTGGACCATGGAGTCTGAAGACTCTGAAGATTTATTTACTGAAGAAGATGTTGAGACTTGGATGCAAATGGACCAACCACAAGCTGCAATTGCTACAACAGGAGTTGAAGATTTTGGTAATATTTTATAAACTTCTTTTCTAATTATTTTTTTTACTTTCATAATAATCTATTTCGAAGACTAATATTTGATTTTAATATCCATTAATAGGGTCAATGCTAATCCAAGAAGATCAGGAACAAAATTGAGAAAGTTGAAGAAATTCATGAAGATGCATTTGTGGAGATGCTTCTTTTTTGGATATTTTGAAGATATCAGTTGTGTTTTGTACTCACTTTAAACCAAAATCGTAGTTAAACTTTGCTCAAAATTGAATGTTGATGACCAATTTGAACATTTTCAATTACAGTACAATTTTAAATGTTTTTTCTTATTTTTAGGTGGTTAATTTCTTCAAGTAAAGTAAATTTAATTTTTTCTAAATATCTTATATTTTTCCATTCATATTTGAAATTTCATTGCAAATGATCTGATTAATCATATAGGAACAAAAAAAGCTATTTCAGGTTAGTGTATTCTTTTTTTATTTGCATAATAATTTTAATTTGATGTACTTGAATGTATTGTTGATGACAAGTGTAATTTTTATATTACATAATATTTATATATTTAATTTAATTTTAAAATAATTAAAATAAATTAAATATAATTATTACATCATAATTATGTCATGCTGACGTCACGGTTCAAAACGGTTCGAACCGCGGTTGAACCGGTTGGACCTGAACCGGACATAAAAACGGTTCACTTCCCGGTTCGATTTTTAAAACATTGCTTCCAACCCACAAAATTCTAATTCGAGCAATTTTGAATAGTCATAGCTCCAATCCATAACTTTGGAAAATTGGTGAAAAACGAGTTTTTAAGAGCCTGGAAATGCTAAGGTCGAGGTTCAAGTGATGACTGTACAGAGTTGATTGAATTGGAATTGGATTGAAGTCATTTATGCAAGCGTATTTTTCATCTATTACATAAGCTAAACCGTGGTCAAATCTAATATAGTTCAGTGGGGCAAGTATTCATAGAAATTTTCTATTCTTTTTAACAAGGCAAACCTCTTTCTAATGATAATATATAATCTCTTCATGTCAAATTGCACTCAATGTCTAAAGGTACAAGAACTATTAATAAACTAGATTATTTTAAAGATGTAAGTATAACAAATTGTTCTAAAAATAGTATTTTTTTTTCACATTAGCTATTGAGAATTACGGAGACAAATATGTTAAATAACAAAAATTAAGGTAGGAATGAGGGGGTGAAAATCCAAAGGGTTGCCACCTTATATCATTGTAAGTAGGTCGGTAAACAGGCAATTTACTGATTCACTGGGTGACTAGAAAATATATATTTTCCAGGTTTTATACATATGAGTAGCAATCTAGGTGAGACTTGTATATGCATTTTAAAAAGAATAAATCGATGAACATTTTTGGCCTCCATCGATTGATTCATTGGCGACCACATAAGATAATTGTGCAAAATGTACAGTGGAAAAATGTTTTAATGCAACCGGATGCATTGAAATGCATTGAAAGTTCAATGCATCGACTAAAACTTCCATTCTTTAATAATTTTTTTGAATTTTTTTTATAAAACTTTTAATATAGGTATATTTAATTTATAAACTAAGTTTTACTATTTTTAAAAATAGAAAGATTTTAGTACTTTTCAAATGACTAACATACTCTTATTTTTAAAAATTAAAAACATATATTCAAAATTTCGAAAATGATAAAACTTAATATATAAGTTAAATATATCTATGGTGTGTTTAGAAAGTGATAAAATTTTTAAATGAAAATTTTTTAGTGTAAAAATTGTTAAATTGACTGAAAATGATGTGATATGACAGAGATAATGATGAGGTGGAAAAAGAATAAAGTTAAAATAGATAAGTTACTTATATGGATAGTTGTGTGTAAATGATTAAAAAATAGGATAGTTGTATAGGAAGATATGAAGAAATAATTTTAAATTAGGGTAGTTATGGAGAGTAAAAAGTTTTAGCTTGCCATTTTCTTTTCATTGCCAAAGGCACACCTAAAGAAAGAGTTTTATAAAAAATAAAAAATTATTAAAAATAAAATTTCTAGTTGAGTGCATTAAAACAAAGGCCTGGCGTGACCTTTTGTACGTTGCAAATGGAACGCATTTGCATCTAGCCAGCAAATGTACTTTTATTTTAATTTTTATAAAATTATTAATTTAGATATATTTAATCTATATATCTATATTTTTAAAGATGTGTAGGTATTTTTAACTTTAAGAGTGTATTTGGCATTTGATAAAACTTTTAAAACAAATATTGTTAGTGTAAAATTTTTTTAAAATGGAAGTAAAAAATTTTTGAAATGAAATGAGTGATGTAATATGATAGAAATAACGAGGATGAGTAAACAAAAAAAATTAAAATAGACGGAGTAACTATATAAGTCTTTACCCATAAATGACTGAAAAGTAAGATAGTTTTATACGAAGATGTGAAGAAATAATTAAAAAATAAAATAGTTATAGAGAGTGAAAGATTATTGATTAACATGTTTTTTAATTGCCAAACACACTCTAAATATGGGCATTTTAATCATTTTTTATATATAAGTATTTTAGACATTTTTGAAAAAGACTAAAATACTAGTATTAAAAAAATCTACAAATCTTCAAAAATAATAAACTTTAGTTTATAAATTAAACATACATTAATACTTTTTAAAAAAATAAAAAATTTTAATACGTAGCAGATCATGGCCAAAATGTAAATGGCCGATATTAACTTCTAGTCTTTCATTAAAAAAAAGAAAAAAAGAAAAAAAAAGGCCACCTTCCAGCCGGGCCGGGCTGCAACGAACCAGCAGCAGTAGTACTGAAGAGCACGTTTTGTAGCCAAGGTTTATCAACGATGACGGAGTTCACGATGCTGGCAAGCTTTGACGCGCTGCAGGCATGAATATGAACGACCGCAATAATCCAACTGCCAACCCCTCCAGCATCGACGACATTTCTCTCCTACTCCGCCTCCCTCCAGTCCCAGCCCTTCCCACCCACTTCCGCCTCTCTCCCCTCTCCTTTCCTTCCTTCCTTCATGGATACCCTCCTGCTCTCTTCTCCTTTCCCTCCTACCCACCTGTGTCCACCAGATTCTCCTCCACTCATTCCCTTCTATTCCTCCAAAAACACCCCTTCCATCACGAATTCTGATTTCTCTTCCAGATCCCCGAGGCGGAAAACCCACCCACATCGCGTCGTTCGCTGTTCCCTCGAGCAGGGTCTGCGCCAACGGCCCGTCATGCTGAAGCCGGCCGAACTCCGCGAAAAATCCGAATTCGACGCCGTCTCTCGGAAACCCCAGGTGGAGAAACCCACTTCGGGCCTCGGCGGCCAAATCGAGAAGTTAGTCCTCCTCAAGAGGTATGATGAAGCCCTCGAGCTCTTCGAAATCATTGAATCGGACTTTGATGTCATTCTGGAAGCTTCCACGTACGGTTCGCTCGTGGACGCTTGCCTCGGGCTGAAGTCGATTCGAGGCGTGAAGAGGGTTGCTAATCACATGTTGAGGAGCCAGTTCAAGCTGAATCTATACATGAGCAACAGGATCTTGCTGATGCTCGCGAAATGTGGGATGATGATTGACGCTCGCAGACTGTTCGACACAATGCCTATGAGGAACTTCGTTTCTTGGAATATCATTATTGGCGGATTGGTCGAGTCGGGCGATTACAAGGAGGCGTTTAGACTGTTTTTGATGATGTGGGAGCAATCCTCTGATGCCGGATCCCGCACATTTGCTACAATGATACGGGCTTGTGCTGGTTTGGGATTGATTTATGCTGGTCGCCAGTTGCATTCCTGCGCAATGAAGTTGGGGTTAGGTAAAAATAAGTTTGTGTCATGCGGATTAATTGATATGTACAGTAAGTGTGGAAGCATTGAAAATGCTCAGTTTGTCTTTGATGGGATGCGGAAGAAGACGGTGGTTGCATGGAATTCTATTATAGCAGGGTATGCACTTCATGGTCTCAGTGAGGACGCACTTGATTTATACTACAAAATGAAAGCATCAGGTGTGAAGATGGATCACTTCACTTATTCAACAATAATTAGTATTTGTTCAAGGCTGGCTTCATTAGAACATGCCAAGCAAGCTCATGCATGCCTAGTCCGGCATGGTTTTGGTTCTGATATAGTGGCTAACTCAGCATTGGTGAACTTCTACAGCAAATGGGGCAGGGTTGAAGATGCTCAGACTATTTTTGATAGGATGCCTTGCAAAAATGTGATCTCTTGGAATTCTTTGATTTCTGGATATGCCCACCAGGGCCAAGGAGACAATGCTGTTCACATGTTTAAGAAAATGCTTGGAGAAGGAATGATTCCAAACCATGTAACTTTTCTTGCCGTGTTATCTGCCTGCAGCTATTCTGGATTGTGGGATCGAGGATGGGAGTTGTTTGCCTCTATGAGCTGTGACCATAAAATCAAGCCACGAGCAATGCACTATGCGTGCATGGTCGCATTGGTGGGTCGTGAAGGGCGCTTAGATGAAGCTTTTGCCATGATAAAAAATGCTCCATTCAAGCCTACGAGGAACATGTGGGCTGCTTTGTTGACAGCTTGCAGGATTCACAAAAACCTTGAGCTGGGAAGGTTTGCTGCTGAAAGGCTTTTGGAACTGGAGCCAGAAAAGCTGAGTAATTATATAGTGCTTTTAAATTTATACAAAGCTTCTGGAAGGCTAGAGGAAGGTCTCAAGGTTTTGCAGGCATTGGAGAGAAAGGGATTGAGATTGAGACAAGCATCTAGTTGGATTGAAATCGATAAGACAGCTCATGGATTCTGTTTTGGAGATCAGTCCCATGAACGGAGTATAGAGATCTACAGAAAATTAGATGAATTGATGGAGGAGGTTGCCAAGCAAGGCTATGTTCCACAGAGACGATCCTTGCTTCCTGATGTGGACGAAGAGGAAGAACGGATGTCAATGTACCACCATAGTGAGAAGCTGGCCATTGCTTTCGGCCTCATCAGCACATGTCGTTCAACTCCATTGCAAATTGTGCAAGGCCACCGAATTTGCAGCGACTGCCACAATCTGATTAAACTAATTGCATTGGTTTCTAAACGGGATATCGTTGTGAGAGATGCTTGCCGATTTCACCATTTCAGAGATGGGTCTTGTTCTTGTCGGGATTATTGGTGATTGGTTGCCACAGAGTTTCAGATGATTTTTTGGTAGGCACTAGATTCTGATTTTAGTGTAGTCGATGGATGAGCATTTTGTAATTTATTCTTCTTATCCCACGAGAATAATGTGGTTATAAATATGATGATGATGATGATGAATAATTTTTGGCATGGTGACTTTGTATCGTTTTTGGCTTTAGATAACAGACATTTGTAACCATAGAAGAGATGTTTTTACCGTTAATATTATGTGTCATAAATAACATATAAGTTATATTATTGGAATTTCTGAATCATTAAAAAATATGTTTTAAGTAAATAAACAATAAAAAATCAAGAATATAAATGTGTATCTTGTAGTTTATTGATTTAGGGTGCGTTTGGTAAGTCATAAAACTTCTAATGAAAGGTTGTTATTAAAGAAGTTTGTGAAATGTGAGAAAAAGATATGGTATGATAAGAGCAATAATAATGAGTAAAGAGAATAAAATTAAAATATATCATAAGTAAAAAGAATAAAATTAAAATAAATATGTTAGATGTATGAGTAGTTGGATAAAAATGATTGAAAAGTAAAGTGATTATATAAAAAATGTAAAGAAATACTTAAAAATATGATAATTATAGAAAGTTAAAGGTTTTAGATTAAAAAGGTTTAGGTGCTAATATACACTCATTTAACTTATACATTCTAGACTTAAGTTCTACTAATTTATTCATTGTCTACATTGCGGAGCCACTTCTTCTATTGGATTCAAATCTAGTGAGATTAATTGATAATCAATTTGGATTTCTTATATAACCAACCCTCTAAGTTTGAGAAATAGCATATTCATCCCTATGTTCGAACAATAACAAAACTAACTTTCTAAGTTTTGGTCTCTTTCTAAATTGAACTATAAATTTTTTGGAGCCTAATTATAATAAATTATAATATATTTTCAATTAAAATACACTATTCATTTTTTATAATTAGTTGTATTTTTAAATTTTTCTTCATAAACATTTTTCCTAAATATATTTAATCCATATATCCAATTTTGCCATTTTACAATAATTTTACATATTTATTTTTTATTTTTTTAAAAATAAAGTTTAAGGGTTGAAAAATGACTTAAATGCCTTTGGAATTGATTATTTTTTAAGAATAAGTGTTTGGCAAAATAAAATTTTTTTAATATAAACTTTTTACTCATCATAACTATCTTATTTTTAATTGTTTTTTTATATTTTCGTATACAACTGTCTTACTTTGCAATCATTTTTATACAACTAAACAATCTGTTTTAACTTATTCTTTTTACTTCTTATTATTATGCCTAGCTTATCACATAATTTTCTTCCATTTCAGTAACTTTTACTTAAAAAAAAATTTCATCCAAAAGCTTTATCACTTCCTAAATACATCCAAAAAAATAAATATGTAAAAATATCGTAAAATAAAAAATTTAATATATGAATTAAATGCACTAAGAAAAACATGTTTATAAAGAAAAATAAAAATAAAACAAAAATGAATAATATATTTTAACTTAAAATACATTATAATGTATATAATTAGGCTTTATATTTTTTATAGCAAGTCCTAAAATTGGAGGCCATATAATTTCTTCTTTGGATATAATTTATTTGTTGATGACTTAGATTTATACCTTCTTTGACTTTATTCAAATTTTCTCTAGGTACTCAAACCAATTATCTCTCAAGTGAGTGTTGCTTATAAGATACATCTGAATCACACTAGTCAGTAGATCTATTAGCTCTTGTCAAGAATTAATATCATCTTCTTCGGTTTTTTAGACTTATTCAATGCTCTCACTGTCCCTTCTTGAGTGAAAAATATTCTTTACCTTTTATTGTCGGAATATAAAATCATTTTCACCATAAATTGCTTAATTAGAAGACTAGTCATCTTTATATTTGTCTACATTGATAATTAGTGAGAATTATCTTGTATAACTCCTTGACTTGAATGACTCTCCTCTTCCAAACCGAAACTCCTTTCTTTTGTGATTTGATTTTTGTTGTTAGTCATTCTTTAACCTAAATAAATCAAAATAAGAAAAAATTAATCCATTTAAACTATCTACATGATTTAGAGAGTACTCCAAAATGTAGAAATAGATTTTTGAATTACCTAAATTGGATATTGGGATCACAAATTCTAAACCCCACAAAATTTGCCTATTTTTCTTTAAGTTTTCTATTTTTTTGCAACATGCAAAATCAGTGTGTCATTTTCTACAATTAAATCCTTAAAATTGTTGCTATTGTCTTCACATACCATTGATCATTCATCAAAACACTAATTTGCTCTAAAAAAAACTCATTTCGTGATTCCAATGGTGAAATAGATCTCGTTTTTGGTCATTGAAATCCATAAAAAAATCACATAATCTCCTTTGGTTCTTGTTTTCATCCTCGCTACTAGTGAGATACATCTACCCATCTTCTCCCATGTTAACATTAATCCAACACTAACTTATCCATGCATAGCAACAATCTTCTTTCTCAATCCCAGTGATGGAACATTATAGTTAACAATCTCCACCACTTTGCTGCCCACAAATAATATTATTGCCGACAACCACCAAATTTGCTTCTTCTTTTAAGGAATGAAGGAAAAATACATCAAAACTAAGCCTTGTTGATATTGACTCTACCTTAGTGAAAATGTGGTGCCCTACTAACCAAAACCTTGTTGTCATGGTAAAAATTTAGTAACATTTTCTTAGAATCTATGACAGTTTGGAATGAATGGAACCACTTGTATTGATAAAGCTTCTAATAGTCATAATATCGATAATTAGTATATTAACCAATCATACTAGTGCAGAAGAAAATTCTAGTAGTACAACATTTTATCATTTTCAACATCTACTTCAATATTATCATCGTGTCATCATCAAACCACTATCATCAACTTCATAGGCATGGAAGCATCAGGCAAAAAAAAATAACAACTGATACTCTAATATTTTAAAAATTAATTGGACTAAACATCATAATTCATACCTACATATACAATCATTCTGTTGGAATCAAAGGCAAATTAAGCACAATCTATATTTTGATGATTAGTAACTCAATTCGAGAATGCTTTGGGTACTAACGGGACTTGTTTAAATTGGTTAACGGCTAAAAACTTAAAATTCAGTACCTGACAGACTAAGTCACAAAGCCAAGTCGACTTAGCTATCGACTTGAATGAAGTCGATACCCAAGTCGACTTCAAAAGGATCAAAACCTTCCAGTGCTGAAATTGAAAATCAAGACTGGTAAAGTCGCAATCCAAGTCGACTCTACTATCGACTTTAGATGCTCAACCCTTCCAGCTAGGGTGGGAATCGGGGCGGGTCAACCCGTGACCCGCCCTATTTTATACCGGAACGGGTCGGGTTATGTACCCGGCGAGGCGGGCCGAGAGTCCAAAAATTTCTACAAAATGCGGGTCGGGGCGGACCTACCGGATCCTGACCCGCTTATACCCGCTAACCCGCACCCTAACTAATACCATTGGCAATTTTTTTCACGGCGTCAGGAGTGTTGAATATGGAAGAGTGCCAGCCACGGGGTGCATAAGGCCACCGGGCCACACGCATATGATGTCGGTAGTGCTGCAGAATGACGTCAATATTACTCACAAACGCAATAGATTAGATGATTATAGCTACTTGCACTTATCTCTGTAACCTTCTACCCATCTCATTAAAATTTTGTTGCATTTGCACGCGTACTTACTCGGATTTTGAAAATAAGCTGACCATAAAAAGTTTTTTCACTTGTGTATACTCCATAATCACCATCCTCAAATTTTCTAGACCATCATGGTTGAAGTCTAACGGCATTTTAGAAAACAAGGTAAAATAGACTGAAATGGACATGAATATTTTCAAAATTCATAGGTAATTCAATGAAGTTTAAGTCATTAGCATAACTATAATTCACATAAAAGGTCATAGACATAAGTACAATATATTATTATAAGATTTCTTACCATTATCATGACAACGAAATATAAAAGCATTCGCATGCAATGATTGGTTCGAAGAGGAGACAAGATAATCGTTGAGCCCAAAGTGGCCCACAGATATAACGGTCAAAAACGCATATTCATGGCACAAGGCTGTGGGGTAAACAATAAACTCTGTGCCTGTTTTGGCCGACTTCACTTTTGACTGATTAGTAATAGATTGAAGCATATAGTAGTTAAATTTAATATAGATTTGTCTTTATACTTGATAGGTTCATAAATTCTTAAAAATTTCTTAATTGACCCTTAGTTTTACCCGACCCGTCGTCCCGAAACCGACTCGTTCCCGACTCGAATTTTGTCCCGAGACCTAGTAAAAAAAAATAAGGGTTAAACCGACGTTGTCCCGACTTGAAAAAAATAAGGGTCAAACGAGATTTTTGAAAGGTAGGGTTAGGGTTGGGCACACCCTGACCCGTCTCGACCCGCCCCGATTCCCACCCCTACTTCTAGTGTTGAAATTGGAAATCAAGATAGGTAAAGTCGCAGTCCAAGTCGACTCCAACTGTGACTTGGGTGAAATCGTAGACCCAAGTCGACTTCACCATCGACTTCAGATGCTCAATCTTTCCAACATTGAAATCAGGGACTAAGATAGGTGAAGTCGCACCCGAAGTCGACTCCATGTGCGACTTAGGTGAAATCGCATCCTCAGGTCGACTCCACATACGACTTGAGCGAAGTTGGACATCAAGTCGACCCAGATATCCGACTTGAGTCAAAATGAAGAAATATGCAGTCAAGACAAGCAAATGGGGCTAGTTTAATCATTCAAGACAGTATATTACTCAAGGAAAAATCTCTGGGCTACAACTATGAACTGCAAGATCAAATTATTCTAAGTTCAAAACATGAAGACAAGCCTCTAAGAAAAGATGAACATGTCGAGTTCCAAGATCAAACTTTCAAGGTTTAGAATATCAGTGGAAGAACAAGATGTGATGAATATCAAGCTACCAAGATCACTTTCAAGAAATCCAAGTTCCAACAAGTGTATACAGAAAGTGAAGTCGCACCTGAAGTCTACTTCACTTGCGACTTGGGTCAAGTCTAAGACCAAGTCGACCTGAAGTAGGAACTTAAAGATGCAGGAGACCGAAGTCGCACCTGAAGTCGACTCCACATGCAACTTGGGTCACACGGTCGAAAAAATTCAAATGTTGGAGCATTAAATGCGCGCTGCCTACCACCATTCGTTCGAATTTACTCCACCATTATAAATGAAGATTCAAGTGAATGTGCTAGAGGTTAGAGAAAACATTTACTGAGATCTAACTACCATCCTCTAAGCATTAAATGATCTACACAAGTTTCAAGTGAAAAATTGAGCTCCAACTTGCTGAAGCTACATTGCTGATCAAATCTTTCTTCTACAAGTTCTTCCACGAGCTGAAACCTGCCTACACAATTTGTAAAGTGTAGTTTTATTTATTTGATTCAATATTTAAATCTGATACTTGGTTTGATATTGATGTTTTGAACCAAGTGGAAGCAAAGTAGCGTTGTGACTTGAGTGTGACTCGTCACCTACTTATGCTATGATTTGTGCACGCTCCTAAAGCTGGAATCTAGAAGAGAGCTGCTACTTTAGCTGTATTTGATAATACATTAGTGGAACCCAAGTCACAAAAAGTGTGAGCTTGGAAGAGTGGAGTAGGGGAGGTTGCCCGAACCACTATAAAATCCTTTTCTACTGCTGTGGTTTGCATTTCCGCTTTTATTGCTTTATTTTTTTCCATATTATTCCTTTGTTTCATTAAGAGGATTAAATTAAACAAGGAAAAAATTTCTGTTTAAGTAAAAATTTTAAAATATCCAATTCACCCATCCCCTTTTGGGTAATAGCCATAAACTCGGGACCAAAACATTCTTCCATAAAATAAATATATATGACCTTTTATACAATATTCACTCTGAAATAATCAAACATAATTTATATTTACATAGCTCAAATATGAAATCACAATGTCGCACCCTTAGTTAGATATCTGTACTCCTATTGTTGGTCTTGGTGTATTACCTAAAATAAAAGAAAGGGGTAAATTGGATAATTAAAACAATATAATGAGTGGGAAAAAGAATGAAACAATTGAACCACATAACTGATAATAATATATAGTGGTTTGAGACAACATTCACTACTTTATTCTTTAAAATACATACTCATTATGTTTTAGATTCCCTTATTATATTCAATAATACAATTAGAGTACAAACACTCTTAAATTTCAACCTTATGAGGCGTATATATAATTACCACTCATGTTCAAAGTTAGCCATTGGAATGGTAATTAATGTGTATTTAATACCCCAACAGTTATATTTTTATTGCTAAGCTAGTGGTAGAGCCACATGGAGCTGCAAAGAATTGTCCTCCTAAAATTTTAAAACTAAAAAATTCCCTTGAAGTTTTAAAAAAATATTATAAAATATACTTCATTTTTATATAGTTGCCCCCTCTTAAATAATATTATGCCCTCCTTCATGAGAATTTATTTCCCCTACTAAGGTTCCAACTTCGCCACTGCGTTAAGCATCAAATTGCAAATAAAGTCGACTTGGGAGTTGCAACTCCACTCAAGTCACATTTGGATTCAACTTAGACTGAGACTTTACGAAAACTTATTGTCTTTTTTATGGTATCTTAAATTATAGGCTAAGTCCACTTGGGTAGAGACTTTACTAAGGTCATAGGTAAAATCAATTTAAGTGATACCTTACATTGCAAAACTTGTTGTATACAGACTTGATCTTTTGAAACTTGGTTGATCTTGTATTCTCAATTTTATGCATATAATTAGAAAAATAATATCTAACTTCAATTGCACACATTCATTAGATCATTTTTAATGATATTTCAATGACTTCTTAATCATCAAAATTAACTTAATCTTTCTTAATCACAAGCATACAACCCACACTTGTGTCCTGCTAAAAAAACAACGAAAAATGTGTGAGTTCGAGCAAATTCAATAAGTTAGTTGTTGGGATTCTATATCAAGATCATGATCAAATTAGTTTAATAAACCTCGTAAATATACGGATTCTAACAAGCCAAAATTGCAACTAATGTAAACCCATCCAACATGGTCTTTGTCTTGCTTCGATCACGTGTTCGTCTAGACATCGGAAATAATGTGGCTCATCCTACCATGGATTATAATACAAAATTCATGTGGCACATCCTTGGCCAATAATCAATATAAATACTCAAACTTATGACTTCCTCAAGTCACAAACAAATTGCATTTTCAGTCAACTTTTAGCAAGTGACATGGTCATGCTATAGTCATTTTCCTCAAGCCATCAATCTAACGAATCAAAGTTCGTAACTCAACCCAAGCCATGCATTTTTCATTTTTATTTTGCGCCACATTAGCTACCACCCAACTCAATTACCACATATATTCCTAGCCTCTTGCTAGTATGTCAATGCCATGTGCCATGTCACATAATGTTAAACATATAATATGCACTAGTGCAATGCAATCCATGCATTTGGTCTAGTATTAATTCCTAGTGAGATTTCCATCTCCACAATGAGTTGATCTATCAACCGTAGGTCACTACCCTGACATGTCACTCATGGGCCATGTGGTTTTCAACAATCTCCATCTTTTATGCACATGCATGTATCAGGCCTATTCAAATCAAATTAGGTACATGGATGCATTTATCATCCAAATAAATGTGTTGTACACATGGATGTCACTTATCTAATTACCCAACATGCCCACCTTAGCATGTCCATTTCATCAGGTCTCATTACCCAAGTTTTGTAATTCAGCACTAAAATTGTACTTGAAGTCAACTTTAGTAAGGACTTCAATGAAGTCGCGCACCAAGTTGATTTCACTTGTGAGTTCGTGGCATATTCATTGAATATATGAGTTTAACATGATTTTCAAGTTGCGTAGTCGCATCTTAAGTTGATTCTATTTGTGACTTGGGTAAAAGTTGTAAGTCAAGTTAACTTTACATGCGACTTCAAAATACAAAGGCTAGACAAAGTGATTTTAAAAATTAGTAAGTAAAGTCACACTCTAAGTCAACTTAAAACGTGACTCTATAATGGTTTAAAATTCACCATTGGAGATAGAATTCAAATAAACTCAAGTAAGAAAACAAATTCAGACCTAAGTCGATTTCAAATTCGACTTGAGTGAAATCGAAGGCCAAATTGACTTTGTTATAAATTTCGGGTGCAATATGGCAGATAATGTTTTGAAGAATCTCACACATAAATAAAGTTATATTCCAATTTGACTTTATATATAACTTGGGTGAAATCTCAAACCATGTCAATTCAACATGAAATTTCACATGAACAAAAGCAGGCTAACTATTTTCAAGGTCGAGCTTCTAAGGGAAGTTGCACTCTAAATAACTTTATTTTACTAATGACAATTTTGAAGATATTATTTCACATGCATGTCTAATATATTCTATCCAAGAACATGGTGATTACATTTGGTAAATAGTGATAGCCTATTAATTACTTTGACGTAGGAATATAAATAATTTATTTTTTATTTCAATTATTCATCTCTCATATTTCGCTAAAAAATTTACTGGTTCATGATTTATTTTATCATCATTAATTTACAAGTATACTCATATAGTTTGACCAAAATTACAAATATATCTACATAGTTTTAAAAATTATAAATAACTTATAAATAACTCCCACGTAGTTTGATTATGATTTTAAATATACTTATACTATTATCACATTATTAATGTATTAACATAGTGTGAATATATTTGTAAAGATATGCAAACTATGTCGATATTTTTAATTTTAGAAATATCCATATAATTTGCATATCTCTACAAATATACCCACGCTGTGATGGTGTAGTAACTGTGTTACAATGGCGTAAATATATTTGCAATTATAGTCAAATTATGTGGGAGTTATTTATAATTTTTAAAACTATATGAGTATATTTACAATTATGGTCAAACTATGTGAGTATATTTGCAAATTATCCTTAAAATAAACCTCTTTGATAACAAATTTTTTTTTATTTCCACTTTTTTCTCTCTTTTTGAGGAAAACGACATCTTAACTATTTAACTATTTAAATTTTTTTCTTTTATTATTTTTACATTATAATTATTTTTCACATCTTTTCATGTAACTAGATTTTTTGTTGATTTAATTCTCTTAACTTCTAAATACCATATCACGTTACTATTTTATTTTTTTAAAAAAATTTCTCTATAAATTTTTCCTTTTTTCTTTTTACTAAACTAACCCTAATAGCGATTTTCATGGAATAAGATGAAACAAGATAAAATTGATCATTCTCTCAACAAGCTTTTCTTTTAAATGTAATATCTTATTTTTGTATACATAACTCCTATTAGCCCGACCACGTAGGGGCTCTTTAATACATTTTTGTCTTTATGAAAAATGGGCTTATGCTTATTTAATTCATATAATAAATTTTACAAATTTGGATATATGTATATATTTTTCCTCAAGTTCAAAAATCAAATGGTCGGCCTCCAAAATTGTTGATTTTTTAAATTCATAAAAAATTATACATATCTAGAAAATATAAAATTTGGTTGGTAAATTAAATATACTTGTCTATTTTTTGAATAAAAATTTTAAAAATAAGAAATATAGATATCTACATCTAATAAGAGTTATCGATAGTCAGGGTAACGGAATATGTGCTCATAAATAATAATTTTAGTTATTTAATTTTAAATATTTTTCATTTTCAATATAGTTTCTCCTTTCTTAATTCGCAGCATCACTTACTCATCTGTTTTCCTCATCTAAATCCCCCATCCAATGTCATCTTAAAAATTTCATGCCATTGCCTTTTATTTTTTATGTTTTAAAATGTAATCTCATGTCATTGTTGAATAATGGGTTATTTGTATTTTGGTTCCTCTAATTATATGTATTTTCTTTTTAACCTATGAGTTTCGTATATTTATTTTTTAAACTCGGTAAAATTTTCGATAGTTGTCGTATCATTTTTTTAATTACACTATTATCCTTAAAAGTACTCAACTTACGAAATGAGGCAATTCAACTTAGTCGCAACAAAAATCAATTGATTTGCAAGTTAAGTTGACTTATTTGATTTACGTTTATGAGTCGACTCAAGAAGACCACATAAAATCGTTCTATTTGAATATATGAATCAACTCAACTTCCCTATAAAGTTATTTTAAACTTTTCATACAAATAATAGCCGATAATTGGGTGTTTTGACGCCGGGTTTAAAATGCAAAGAATACAAACTTTACAATGCTTGAAAAGAAAATATGCAAAAGTTATAAACTAAAATACAAATACACATAATTCGAGGGACCAACATGCAAAAAAACTAGTTGGAATGATCCATTCGAGGCCCTTGCTGCTCTCCTCATCCGCAAGTTCCAACTTCCAACGCATGCGGCGCATCGTAAGATCCGCGCTCTTCCCAGTTCCCATGAGAGCTGCATGTAAGCGCATTGCCCGCTCATGCGTGCGACGCTCATTCATCTCCCGTCTCAGTTTAATGCGAGTTCACCACATCTTCAGAAAATCCTCCTAGGCAGTCCGACCATGCTCTGAGCCGTCCGAATTCTTCAGTCACTGACCTCCATTCATAGATTTTTAAAGGCCCATCTATGGACGTGATTTCTTGCACCCGGGAGCAGGCAGCGCTCCCTGCTCCCGGGTGCATATACTTATTATTTTTTATTTTTTTAAATTTTTTTTTCATAGAACTGTTAATCTAGGTGTAGTTAACATGTGTATAAATTTTTACCATTTTTGGAGTATTTTAGATATTTATTTTTTATTTTTGAAAATCAGTGGCATTTTAGGTAATTTAAAATTACCTAAAATGTCACTAATTTTCAAAAATAAAAAATAAATATCTAAAATACCCCAAAAATGTTAAAAATTTATACACATGTTAGGTACACCTAGATTAAGAATGTTATAAAAAAAATTTCAAAAAAAAATAAAAATAAAAAAGTATATGCACCCGGGAGCAGTGAGCGCTGCCTGCTCCCGGGTGCAAGAAATCACGTCCCTCTATGTTCTACCCCTGAAAATACATCGATTCCCAATTCCCACGGTTTAACAAGGAAGGAAGGCGGAAGCTTAAAATGTAAAGCTAGGTATTTGCAAAAATAGACCCTAAAGCTTGTATAATTTCAATTTAGCGCATAAGTTTTCACATTGCAATGTAAACTACTATGGTTGAACATGTTAAAATGTAAAGCTAGGTATTTGTAAAAATAGACCCTAAAGCTTGTATAATTTCAATTTAGAGCATAAGTTTTCACATTGCAATGTAAACTACTATGGTTGAACATGTAAAATAAAACTTTTAAAAATAAACTCTATATGTTGCCTATCAGGTGCCGGACATTCTGCTCTGCAACATTACAAAAATTCAATGATTATTTTATACAAGGGCTGATCATGTTAGTGTAAGCTGCCGCCAACTTGAGCTAATTTAAATATTTTTAAAATTTTATTTTTGTATGAAAATTCTATATTTAATTTATATGCCAAAATTTACAATTTTTGATTGTGAGCGTGTATTTTTAAATTTTAAAAATTGCCAATTTTAGAGGTATTTAAGTAATTGTACTTCAAAAGCAGTTGTTTTTTAAATTGTATAAAAATATACATATCTAAAATTTAGCATATAACTTTGTTAAAAAAATTAGCATATAAACTAAACACACTTAAATAATGTTTTTTAAAATAAAAATTATAGTTATTAGGTTAGGGAGCTTCTATTAGTCCAGGCTAACATGATGACTTTCCACTTTATACATGCCGAAAACACATGCTCTAATTCGCAATTATGCAAAGATATTAGATCCGTTTGGGAATAATCTCGGAAACAAAACTCAAGTACTCCTTTCGGTGCTCGTGCGTCCCGCGGTCCGCCCCCACTCCCCCCCCCCCCAACCTCATATTCCAGCCGTTGGAAGGAGGGAAGAAGAAGAAACCCTAGCTTTCTCCCTCGCCTGCAAACTCATGGGTGCAAAGCGTCCGCAGGCTCCTGCTGCTTCCACTTCCGAATCGGAGGAGGAAGAGGAAGAAAGCCACAACCCTCCTTCCAAGAAGCTCGCTGCCGCCGCCCCAAATGCCGCCGCTTCCTCCTCTTCTGCCGGCTCCGAATCCGAGTCGGAAGAAGAAGAAGAAGAAAACCCTAAACCCACTATCAAAAAGCCTACTCCCAGGAAACCCACTGCCAGCCCCGCCGCAACCTCTCTCGCCCCTGGTAAAGATTCATCCGAATCCGAGGATTCTGATGAAGAAGCTGAAGGCGAAGACAAGGGCCGCAAATCTGCCAAGCAGCCCACCACCAAGCCAAAACAGCAGGAAACTGCCACCGTAGCCGCGGTCCCCGCCTCCGCCGGAAAAACACCACAAAAGTCCGATTCTGAGTCCGACTCCGATTCCGATTCAGGTGAGTCTGGTTCCGATTCTGACTCCCCCATCAAAGAGCCCACGCCCAAATCCCGCCCCATTCGCGGACCTGACCCTGGCATCAAGCCAATCACCTCGAAGCCCATGGAGGACTCCCCCAAGCTCAAGAAGCCCCCTCCGGCGAAGCCCTCCCCCTCCCCCCTCTCCTCCCCGGCGAAGCCCTCCGCCAACAAGCGCTCTGCGCCTGCTTCCGAGGTGAACGGGAAGGATGCGAAGCGGAGGCGTGGAGGAGCGCAGTCGGACAACGAGGAGGATGAGGGGGGGAAGAAGTCGTTTGCGAGGGTTTGGAACGAAGACGATGAGATTGTGTTTCTGAAATGCATTGTTGATGGGGTGAAGACGGGGTTGAGGCGCGTTGATGATGTGGGCGCTCATTTTGAAGCCGTTAAAAATTCTCTCAACTTCGATGTAACTCGTGGCCAAGTTTCTAACAAGATCCGGACGCTGAAGAAGAAGTTCAACAACACTAAGCGGGCAAGGAAGGGTGGGAAAGAACCCAATTTCGCGAAGGCCCATGATAAGGAGGTGTTTGAGCTCTCCAACATGATTTGGGGCGATCAGACAGAAGGAAATCATGATAAAATTCTAGATTCCAAGGTTAACTCGGGCAATGCAGATGGGAAGTCGAAAAAGCAGAAAAGAGCTAAAGCAGCTACAGAGGAAATTGCTTCTCCACTGAAAGCTATTCCAGAGGCCGATAAACCAGTGGCAGATGGGAAATCAGTGGTGGACACAGCAGAGAAACCAGGCGTGGCTGCAGCTGAGAAACCAGCAGTGGAAGCAGCTGCGAAACAGGTGGTGCCAGCTGAGAAGCAAGTGGTGGCAGCTACCGCAGAAGAAGAAGGTTGTAGGTATCCTTGCATCATGGAAGCACTGAATTGTAGTCAGAATTTGTTGCTAGATTCTTGGAGCAAAGTGGAAATGAGGAGAGCCTTGGATTTGGTTTCTGATTCTAAGGCATCTGAGTTGGAACGTAAATGGAGGAAGCTGCATATGCTGCGTTTGGAGGCAATCAAGATGCATTCTGGATTGATCCATGAACTGGTTGATTTGATCAGAGATGCGCTTATTTCGGAGGATGGGCATGCTTAGCTGAGTAGCACCTGCGGAGGTTACTTTTTCTGGTGCGAAGATTGCCATTTTGATTGGTGTTTTTGATGCAGCTAGTTATTTTGTTCCCACATACTGTTGCTGCCCGCATGACCTTTTATTATGTTTAACGCCTGTCAAGTTAGATGTGCACTTGTGGATCTCTTTACCTTTGGAAGTAGAATATAATTAGTTGTAAGCATTTTGTTTAGAATTGTGAAATCTTGTTTTCTTCTCCTGCTTTGTTCATGCTGTCTTGTTTTTTATATTCTGTTCTTCATTGCTGCCCTGACTTTCTTGTTAATAGTTGCTTGTTGAAAAATGAAGATATGTTTTGGTTGTTGTTACTTGTTTGGGGTATGGTGCATTCTTCATGAAGGTCAATTGACCTAATAATGGTTTGTCAGTACAAGAAAAGATGGTGGTTGTTGCTCTATATATTTTGTCGACCAAGGCCTTTGTTTAATAGGTTGAGCCTTCTGGTTTTGTAAATTGTGATCATGATTTAATGGAAAGAGAACACTTTTTCCTCTTGATCTAGGTATGCAAACTGACATTTTACCTAGTGATATTTTCTTCTTATGTCTTTTTGATTTTTCTTCTTATGAATGCAGTTCTTGGAAGTGTGAACGTCTCTGTATAGGTGATATTTTCCATGGTCTTTGCTTGCAGACGAACTGAACCTGTTTTTTAAATGTGAGAACTTGGCGATTATTGTTTGGTCAAGCACATCTTCAAACCAGATGGCTCCATTTCTCACCTTGGAAAATAATCATGTCGACATCCTTCTCTGTCATCCACTGAATTTGAATCCTGGAAACTGCGTCTTGTTGTGTGAACATCATCGAATTTAGTTACCATCAATGTAGACTAGGATTTTCGTCAATGCTAGAAGGTACAAGTGCATGTTTAAAATACCTATGCTCATTTGACGGTGGATCTAGATATCTAATGTTGTGACTTGTGACCATGTTATTCCTGATGTTTGCTCTCTTTGATTTGTTTCTTCTTTCACGCCCCCTGCTACATCCACCACCCTCCCCCCAACCCGGAACGTGGTCGTATGCTCCGATCCTGGGTGCATACACCCATTTTTTAAATTTTTTTTACAAGATTGTTAATCTAAATGTATTTAACATGTGTATCAATTTTTATCATTTTTTTGGAGTATTTTAGATATTTATTTTTTATTTTTAAAAATCAGTGACATTTTACCTAAAATGCCACCGATTTTCAAAAATAAAAAATAAATATCTAAAATACTTCAAAAAGGGTAAAAATCGATACATATGTTAAATAGACTTAGACTAACATTTTTATAAAAAAAATAGGTGTATGCTCCCGGGAGCATTGAGCTCTCCTCAACCGCCCACCTCCGCCCGCGCCCCTTTCCTCCTGTGTATTAATCTAAAGGGGTGCATTATGGGGCTGGAATTCTTTTTAGCTGCTATAAGCCATATGATGTAGCCGTATGAAACGCCCACAAAACCAGTAGTTTCTGTGTATGAATTTAAAGGGGTGTATTGTGGGGCCGGAATTCTTTTTAGCAGCTATAAGCCATATGATGTAATCCTATGAAACTCAGTGGTGAGCATTTTGCAACTTCTGCGTAGGGGTTGCTGTGAACTATAACTAATTAACCATGCATGAACTCTCGCCTCTGATGAGAGATTAGATAGCCATCTCTGCAACGGTTTTCTGGGATGATTCTAACCTGAGTTAACCTTTGTAACTACCTCACCCCCTTATTTTAGGGACCGGATTCAGTGCTCTTAGGTGCACATAGTTTTAGTGCACCCATTGCCGTACTCATTTTATTTTTATTTTTAATATATTTATGCGGGCCCAAGCATGAATGTTTCATATATATATATATATAGTTTTTTACTTTTTTAATTGTCTTTAATATTTTATTTTGAATTTTAAAAATCAAGAAAATGAGCCATTTCTCATGCGCCTGAATTTCAGAAAAACTAATTTTTTTTTTTAAAGAAAGATTATGCACCGGGCACGCAAAAGCAAAGTGCATGCCCAAAGTGGACTATCCTTCGATTTGGATGTGGTGACTGATGATTCGACATAGCTAGTTATGCCTTCTTATTCTTTTATCTTGGATGACAATGGCTAAGCAAATTATTTTACCGTTTTTTGTTGTGAGATTGAAAAAAAATCATTTAATTCCGCATTCAGGTGAATCGATTTTTTTTTTTTAATGGTAGAAATTGTGGATTGGGTGAGTGTTGATTTACACGGGTTTGTGATCTCCACTTCTACTTGTTCATTTGTTCCAAAAGATTTTGTATATTATTTTCATTGTTACTGATATGCTACATTCTTCCATTATGTTAATCTTTTTCTTTATTTTTTAGACTTTCAAATCTTAAAGGTTTAGGACCTTGCTTTGGTGGAGATTGAGATTTCGTAGTTGTTTTGTAAGGCGTGGGAATTAGCAGTGAGGTGGATCTTCAGACTTGAAATTTTGAACGGGGACCCTAACAATAACGACAAAAAGAAGGTCACATAAAAAATAGATTGCCAATTGTGGAATGGAACTGGTTCCGTACTTGGCTTCTGGTAATAGGTGATATGCAGACGAAACCTCAGTCATTCATGATTTTGAATTATATTCATTTAGGTAAATATCGGTAATCGCCAATATTAAAAACTTAGGTGGGCCACAACTAGTTGGTATTTGTTAAAGCCTATTAAAGTGTAAGTAGTTCGAGCTAACAGGATAAATTTTTAATTAAATATGAAAAAATTCCTGCATATTTATAACATTTGACTATTATTCTCCTCGTGCCTACGATATTTTAAAAATTCTTCAGACGTCTTCAATATTTCACCCTAATGACATCCACAACATTCCATCTTAATGCCTCTAGTACCTATGCCGTCAGGGTGCATGCGTTTTTTTTTTAGCACCCTTTTTTTTCAAAATTCCAAAAATGCCCCTCCATCGTTCGTCTCCCTCATCCTCTTTAGCGACGCCAGCCATACCCTTCTTCAGCGACACCATCTCGGAGAAGAAGTCGTTTGGGATTTCATCGGAGAACCAGTTCCCCATCAGGTACAATGCCTTCAAGGTCTCCAGCGTGTTGAACTCCAACATGTTTCCATCAAACTTCTTGTTGATGAGGCTGATTTTGCAGATGGTGGGGAGGGCGGCGAGGGTACCAATCATGCTGTTGACGAATGCTACCACATCATAATCGCCAGACGGAGGGCTTGACGAGAGTAACTTGTCGATGAAGGAGAAGCTGCGGAGGGAGCGGGTTCGACGGTGTTTATCTAGAAATTTGATATCTCCGGAAGAAATGGGCCATTGTTTAGAGAAATTTGAAATTTTTTGTTTTTTTAGTGATTTAGATATTTGTATTACAACAGCTCTCGTCAATTCGGGCGTTCTTAAATTTTTTTTGGCCAGAAAAATCCAACATCCCAATTACACCAGCCATGGAAATTGAGTTGCCAAAAGCATTTACCATAGAAATTACCAGCAACGTCGGCTACTCCATCTCTCATCCAGCCATTCGCCCAAAAATTGGAGAACCTAATTTCCAATTGTGGCCTTCAAACAATCAACCTTTCTATGGGCTGCACCCACCTCTAGTTCACCGGCATCTTGGCTTCCACCAATAAAAATAGGCTCTATAGCAATTCAAGACATCAACCTTCATTTGTCCAATTTCACCTCTTGAAGCAACCTATTTCCCTGCCAACTTGCAGCCCCTGCATCACCGCCGCTTGCTTTCTCCTCATCTATCTGCATCAAACCCGGACAACGAATTTAATGGTGGTCCTCTGTTCCATAAATCTATGATCAACCATTTCAAACAACAACAAGCGCTAACCAAGAGGATGAGGGAGATGAACACTAGGGGCATTTTCGAAATTTCAAAAAAAGACGCATGTCATGCACGTAAGAGGAATTAGGTAAAATGTGGTGGGTATTTAGGAAATTTTTGATATGTTATTGGTATAAGAAGAATATTGGCCAAATGTTATGGGTACACGAGGAATTTTTCCATTAAATATTAGTGAGGTGACTTAATTCGGTAAAACAACATGACTTATTTATTTTGGAGCGTTATCCTTCTGCGGCTTGCAATATGGGCTGTTGATTTTTGTACAATTTTTTTTTTTTACAAATATGTAGTTCCCGTCTAAATTTCAATCTTAGGAAATTTAATAATTTTTCAAATTTATTCGGTATTTCGTTTTGATTGATTTTTAAATCAAAATAAAATAGCAAAATTTTTGTCAAATTTCACTTGGAAGAAGATCTAGGTAAGAGTAGACTCACAAATTTATAGAAAAATAAACTTTTTTTAATATTCAACCACCGCTTGGGTTTTTTGCATTTTAAACTTTCTAACCTTGCTTATTTGTATTTTAAAATCCGAATTTTGTCTATTTACTTTTTAAAGCCTGAAAATTTTATTTCTTTACATTTTAAATCCTAAACCATAGTGGTATTTAAAACCATTGTTAAAACAAGTGAGATAGTACCATCCACATGTTGGTAATTTTAAAATGACACAAATGACATACAAGAGAAGGATTTAACTCCTGCAAACAAGACAACCATCATCGGTGGTAGAAAACTCAACAGATTCGACTAAGAAATTTGCTCATCACTTCTGCAATTTGCTGAAAAATGGCAACTAAGACATTCAGCAGCAAACCTCCAAAACTCTAGCAAGCCAATCAACTAGCACAGAACCTATCGACACCTATATTCCCAAATTGAATGGCAAAATTTTTCAAAACACGTCATATCATGTTCAACTTAAGACCCACTTATAAACTACTAGGAACTTTATTCCCTTTTCGATGTGGGATTTTGTTATGGGTTATCGTAAGTCCACCAACTTCTGCCTAGTTCGTTATCGAACCACAATTCAATTTTAGGCTTCTGCCTGCAGCTTTGGCTTTTACTAGCTTAACTCTCCAAACCACATCTAGTAGAATTAGAATTGCTCTGATACCACTTGTCACGCACAAACCTAGAAAAAGACAATTAGCCCGATGCACAAAGCACATAGACCTAGAAAAATGACCATTGGGCCTGTGGTTTATAGGCATCACAATATGTTATTGTTTACTTTGGCCTGACAGCTTAGCCACACAATTTTAAACATGTCACACCATGTTCAACTTGAGACTCACTTATAAATTACTAAGAACTTTATCCCCTTTTCGATGTGGAATTCAGTTCTGGGCTATTACACCAGTAAATTGTAGTTATCTTCTTCAGTAGCACCATTTTCATGATTAGCAGCAGCATAAAATTCCTTAGGTTGTGACCGATGTGCTACTTGACTTTCTTTATTCTCTGGAGAGAAAAACTATTCTTCTTCCTCCGCTCTGGTTCTGACTTCACTTTGCTTCCTTTGTCACCTTTCTACTCATCCTAGTAAAGAAGTTCAATAGCACCGGGTTCTGTCACTGCTTGTTTTCTTGCAGCCGAGAAGACTCTACCAACTACCAAGCAAAAGGCAAGGATCAAAGTAGTATGTGTTTGGTCGGACACAAAAAAAATTAACCAAAATTTTTTAATCTAAAACTTTTCACTTTTCGTAATTACTCTATTTTTTAATTATTTTTTTCATATTTTTCTATACAAATAATCCTATTTTTCAAACATTTTTATACAATTACCTATACAATTAACCTATCTATTTTAACTTTATTCTCTTTACATTTCATCATTACCCCTATTATATCACATCATTTTCTATTACTTGACAACTTTATCTTGAAAGTTTTTTATCAAAAGTTTTGTCCCTAGATGATAGTTACGGAACGTAAGAACCAACGAATCGGACCCTAGTGCTTACCGGTGAGCGAGTAGGCAACCGACCTCTTTCTCGTATTTCCTTTGTTAGATCTAATCATTAACCTAATCTTGAGATTCTCTTACTACATGAATTATTGGATGCATAGGTCACAGCCGAAGAAAGGTTCTCTTTGAATGGATTGGCAATTCCTTTATGAAATTGGTTGAGTTTGACTTCGGGTAGGAACAGGCATCGGTTGTAAAGAATCCTGGCAATTGGACATTTTCTGTTTTGTTTTGTTAGCATACATCACATGATTGCACAAATCGGTTAACCTCTTAACTCCGACTGCATATCAGAAATCCAATCTCCAATCGTAGCAGCTATTTGTAAAATTGGCAGCACCCGAATTGCGACCAACAGCCAGTCCTATTAGCTCCGGCAGTAGCCGCAACCTCTTCCAGCTTGCAAAAGCAGCAAATTATAGCCATCTTCTCTTTTCCATTGAACCCATCCAACAAACCGGCCAAGCTCACCACAGCAACCCACAAACCCAATCACCGGCATGTCGCCGATCAGCCCTATTAGCCGTTGCCATGGCTGGAGATGTCGAATGCGTCAGCGAGGAGACTTCATGAAGAGGGACCAAGGGAAGGTGGAGCCCTGATCAGAAAAGGGACTAGATTCTGGGGGAGCTGGCATCGGAGAGCCTTCCATTTCCGAATCCCATTGTCCGTCCTTAGCTACCAGTGGCCAACAGCGAAAAATTTACAAAAACTTAGGCTCTGGTTGGCATTGTGACGGTAGTTTTGTTTTTGCTTAAGAGAAAATGGATGAGTATTTTTAATAAAAGCGATATTTTAGAGCTTCTATATGAAGTGCTTCTAAGCTGCCTTTTTATCTAAAAATAGCAAGAAACATATCCATAAGTTATAATGTTTGCCAAACAAGAATTTAATTTATAGTGTTTTGAAAATGGATAAGCCATAAACATCTTTTAAACGCAATACCAAATGGGGCCTTAATCTTGAAATACGACAAAGTAGGATATGATCTGCATCCGATTTTTGAACTATTATAACCTGCATCTGATTTTTGAACTATTATAACCTGCATCTGATTTCACGGTTGGAGTATTCGAAACAATCCTAGATGAGTAACTAACTGGGTAAAATGATGCCAAAAAAAAAAAAAAAAAAAACTAAGTGGGTAAATTATTGTGCATGTATCCTTCTATAATCTATTTTAAAAAAATATATGAAACGACTATGGAAGAGTTACCATTGAAGGTTGCAACAACTATTTTTATTTATGCAGCTATGCTCATAAATGGGTACACTTACTATGTTCACCAAACAAGTTTTCTTCTCATGCTTTAATCTCCAACTTTTATATATATATATATATATATGTATATATATATGTATATATATATATGTATATGTATATATGTATATGTATATATGTATATGTATATATGTATATGGATATATGTATATGCATATATGTATATGCATATATGTATATGCATATATGTATATGTATATGTATATGTATATATGTATATGTATATATGTATATGTATATGTATATATGTATATGTATATATATATGTATATGTATATATATATGTATATGTATACGTATATGTATATGTATATATATATGTATATATGTATATGTATATGTATATGTATATATGTATATGTATATGTATATATGTATATGTATATCTATATATATATATGTATGAGAGATGATCGTATACGCCCGGGCTAAGTTGCCCCTTCTGCGCCCGCTGCGTACGCACCGTTGGATTGGGCGCGATCTCTCTGCACCGTCGGATGGAGAAATTGCAAACGGGCCCTTGCGCGCTCGTTTGTTTCGCCGTCGGATCAATTCAAAAAAGAGGAAAATTGCAAAAATATGCCCGCACGCATATACGAATCCCTCTCCCTCTCCCCCTCCCTCTCACAGACAGCGTCTCCCTGCACGGCTTCCTCTCCCGTTCTCCCCGCCTCCATCCATCCTCGGATCGACGGTGCCAGCGATCCCTCTCCCTCTCCCTTCTGGCCACGACTCCAGCGCCCTCGGAGCGACTGCGTCTCCCTGCATGGCTTCCTCTCCCGTTCTCCCCGCCTCCATCCCTCCCCGGATCGACGGTGCCAGCGATCCCTCTCCCTCTCCCTTCCGGCCACGACTCCAGCGCCCAGATTGACGGTGCCAGTGATCACACTCCGCGACTCCCGTTCTCGCCTCCATCCCACTGCCACGACTACTCTCCCTCTCCCTTCCGACCACGACTCCAGTGGCCTCACAGCTTCCGGCCACTCACGGAAGCTCGCAGCCCCCAAATCAATCTCCGGATCAACGGTGCCTGCTATCTTTCTTCACGATCTGTCCTCCTCTCCCTCTCCCGTTCTCGCCACCTCACACCTTCAGGTGAATTTCTTCTCCCTCAATCTCTCTGTGTGTGGAGAATATGCAGGTGAGTCATGCAGTTGAATGTATATTACATCATGTATTAACCTACATAATTGTGGACAAATTAATATTCAGAGCAGTAAATAGAGATAGATCCGAAGATATGCTCTTTGATAGGGTCTTCATATGATTGTTCTCTATTTGACACGAACCCATCAAGCCTTGAAATTGAATTATTATGAACATCAAAAGTCTAATCAATCACATAACAGCAAAAGAAAAACAATAGGCTTATTGATGAATATAAAAGATTGTAAACCATCATCACAAGAATCTAAAAAAATAAAAAAGCTAATTGCAGCTCAGTTGTAATAAACGTATAGGCCAGAACAAGCAAGTCCAAAATATATGACAATCACATAATTTTCAGAAATAAAATGTTTGCTTAATAAGAGATGTGAGATACTCTGCTCTATGATTTTTGGAAGCAACATTTCCGCACATTAATAAGGAATGCCATCAGATATCTTATACGGAAGACTCGTAGGGACAATAATAACAGAAGGACAAAAAATTAAAAACCTCTTCGGAACTAAGATAAAGCATAACATTTGAACCAAAAAGGGGGAAATTTGAATCTTATTTTAGCCGAAAGGCATAAGGAGGATCGGCCAAGTTTCTTGAAGCCATTGGATGAGTAATTAATTTCCCGCAGCCATTTCCAAAATACAAGAATCATTTGTATAAATTAATTTCTTGGGAATAAAATATTTAACTTGTCGTGTATGCTATTCTAGTGGTCTTTTTTCTCCTTTTTCATATGCGAGACGGATGAATGTTTTCTTTATCATGTATTATAGTTTTTTTTATCATGTATTATAGTTTGATTATATTATTGAAAACCTATCTTTCATTTGAAATTGTAGTTGTTACCAGAGAATTTATCCTTACTAGTTATGGAGGAATATATGAGAATAGTTGAAAATAACCAAGGTTGGATACAAAATGACTTCCGCACAATGATACCTGATCCAATGAATGAGGAAGTAGAAGCTTTTATTGGGGAGACATCAGTAGTACATGTACATGTACACGAGGATGAGGTAGCCTTTATAGATGGTTCGGTGAATGTGTCGGATGGGGAGGTAGCATCTACTGAAGCAGTCAACGCACGTGGTATTGAAAATACAGATGGCTTGTTTATGGTTGATGTTGCAAGTGAACTGAAACCAAAAGTTGGCATGGAGTTCGTGTCTCTAGATGAAGCTTTTAAATTTTATAATACTTATGCTTGGCATTGTGGGTTTAGTGTTAGAAAGGACAGCACTCGTAATTTAAAGTCCGGGGCAATTGCTAGGCGTGTTTTAAGATGTTCGAAGGCTGGTTGGTCTGAAAAAAAGCAAGAAATGAAGATCCTAACAAACAGAAGATTGCATTTATCAGTCGTTGCTCATGCCCGGCTAAGCTATATGTGAACTTAAATGTAGAAAAAAATGTATATTATGTGTCTCAATTTGTAGAGACACATAATCATGCACTTTGTACTCCTACAAAGACCCGCAAATTGCGATCACATAAGAAATTGACGGAGGATGACCTAAGTATAATCTCATCTTTAAAACAATCTGGAGTTGGTGTTGCCAGGTCCATTGATTTTATGATGAATGAAGTAGGTGGTTCTTCTCACCTCCAGTATTCGGCAAGGGACGCTAGGAATGCTCTACGAAGAAAGCGTCAAATTATGTACGGTAATGACGCAAATACTCTACTGCATATGTTTCAAATAAAGAGTCGTGATGATAGTCATTTCTCCTATGAAATCCAAGTTGACGAGGATATGAGATTCACCTCATGTTTTTGGATAGATGGAAAATCAAAAGAAGACTATATGGTATTCGGTGATGTTGTATGTTTCGACACTACATACAAAACAAATGAGTACGATATGCCATTTGGTCCATTTGTTGGAGTCAATCACCACAAACAGACATGTTTATTTGGTGCAGGCTTACTTTTCGGGGAGACGATTGAAGACTTTAAATGGTTATTTCAAACTTGGTTAGATGCTGTGGGTGGAGTTCATCCTAAGACAATTATTACAGATCAAGATGCAGCAATAGGAGCAGCAATAGCAAGTGTATTTCCAAATACTAATCATCTGTTGTGTTTGTGGCATATTCATAAGAAATTGCCAGAGAAGCTATCTCATATCATCCACCAACATCCAACCTTCAAGACAAAATGGAACAACTGTTTGTTTGGTACCAATAGCGAGGGAGAATTCGAGAGCACTTGGCAAGCAATGATAGAAGAGTTTGAATTGCAGGAAAATTCATGGTTGCGACATATGTATGAGATTCGCCAAATGTGGATTCCTACTTACAGAAGAAAAATATTTTCAGCTGGCATGAGAACCACTCAACGAAGTGAGAGTATTAATGCTTTTTTTGATGGGTTCGTGTCTCGAAATTCAAATTTAATTGATTTTTCAAATGGCTATGACAAAGCACTAGAACGGAGGCGTGAGGCAGAAGCTGATGCTGATTTCAAGACTTTCTATGCCAATCCTGAGTTAAGAACTAAATGTAGCATTGAAGGCTATATGGCAAAGGTGTTTACCCGAAATATTTTTCTAGAAGTTCAAAAAGAAGTTATTGAATGTATGTATTATGTTGCAGAGAAGGTCACAGGTGAAGGGGCAATTCAACAGTGGCAAGTGTTCTTGTTAGAGGGGGAAGACGAGAGCAAGCGGAAGATCTTAACATGGAATGCAGAAGAAATGATTGCCTCATGCCCGTGCTTGAAATTTGAGTCGTCGGGTATTGTTTGTCGGCATATTATCACATTGTTCCGTTTCTTAAAGATAAAAAGCATACCTCCATATCATATACTACCACGGTGGACACAAGATGCTAAATCTCAGTTCAAAAGACCAACCACAACAACGGACAAGAGAGGAACACAGTCTCTTGCTATTCGTAGTCATACATTATCCAAATGGTGGTCTTATGTTAGAAATGAAGCCATGCATAACCCAAATGCATTTGAAGTTGTTAGAGAGAATATGGAGAATTTGATTACTACACTTTCTGCAATGCCTAAGCCCGCACCTCCAGAGGATGTTGTTAGGTATGAAGTTGTGGAAGGTGGGTGTACAATCGTGGCATCAAGTGATAACTTTAACCTTATGGCCCAAAGTCAAAGTGCAAATGTTGGTACTGATGTACTTGTTTCTCATGGCACAATAGCTTCACAAAATTCTCAGGCGTGTGGCATCTTGCCTGCACATGTTTCATTCACAAAAGGAAGATCTTCTAAACGCATGAAAGGACATTTAGAAGTCTCACGCGGTGGGACGAAATTTTGTCGTGGATGTAAAAAATTTGTTGTTGGCCATGACAAAAGAAATTGCCCCGCTTTCAAGGTTCCAAGTTCAACCGATATGTCCATTTCAGTTGGTAATGATTTTGTCACTTCTGTCGGCCGAGGTCAAGGGCCATGGTATACTTTGGTTCTCCATCTTACGTTATAAATTCTCTCTTTGACCGCATGTTAAGTCAAAATAATAAATACAGTTATATATTGAATTAACCATTTTCTGTTTTTTAAAACATGTAGGTGATCAGACGTGAAATGGCATCTTCTAGTACAAGAACGAGATCACGTGGAGGTAGGAGTTGTGTTTGCTCATGTGGTTTACCAGCTGTAGTGTTGACGTCCCATACCACAAGAAATCCAGGTCGGCGATTTCTTCGATGCCCACAATATCGTGTAAGTCAAATTTCGTTGTGTGTCCATTTCACTCCCGTTCTCGTTGCCTTTCCACTCTAACTCATTGCCATTTACTATTGTCTTAAAGGGTAGTATTTCATCATCACTGATTTTACTTGTGTTTTGTAGGATGTTTCACATGCTTGTAAGTTTTTTAGATGGGTTGACGATGATTTCTCGCCAAAAGCTGAGATTGTTTCAAAGGACGATGTTCCGCTTAATGTACACTCCCAAGACCTTCCGCTTAATGTTCAATCAGAAGATCAAGTCTCCATGTTCAATCTAGAGCAAATAGTAGTGGATATGGGAGACCTGATACGTTGTGTTGATGATATAAGGGAGCGGCATACGATGGAAATGCGGCAATTGAAACAAACAGTAGAGTTGAGGACCTTAGAGATGAGAGAAGCAAATGAAAGGAGGGATAAGAGAGAGATAGAGCTGGTGAAGAATATCAAGAGAAACGAAGTCTTACTCATTACTCTATGTGGTCTTTTTCTTGCAATTGTTATTTATTTGGCAATGTGTGAAGGTCTCATATTTGTGAAAGACTTTAAGTAAATTGTAGAACTTTTACTTCAATGAAGTCTTTTGTAATGGATTATATTAGTAAAAGTAAATTGTAGTACTTTGGTTTCAATGAAGTCTTTTGTAATGGGATACATTAGGTTTGGACTTGTTTGAATGAAATGGAAAAGTCTTTTATTACTTGTTGCTTCAGAATGTCGAATGTGGCAGGTTGATTCAATTTTATTGAATTGTGATTGCTAAAGGAAACTTGTAGTTTGATATCAATGGAATGAAATCGCTTGTTGAATAGGATGCTTAGAATGTTAAAGTTACTTGCTGCTAGTATAAAAGTAAGATTACTTATCTATCATGAAAATGCTGCTCTGCCAAACGCAATAATATTTCAAACAAATATCGATTTGCTTGTATAAAAGTAATTTAACATTTCAACAAGTTTTTGCTTTCATCATATGATGAAAAAGCAATAACATTCCACTTACAAAATGTACAAATAACGTTAAATGAGAATTACAACACAATAACATCAAGTAAGAATCACAACATGATAAATCACAGCTTGGAGCTCATATTTATCTTCTTGGGCAATGGCAATGGAGGGGCTTCGTACGTGTCTCGTAAAGAATCATCAATTGAGGGTGTCATAGAAGCCAAAGGAGTTGCCCCACTTAAACAGATGAAGGGATTGCTTGGCATTCCCAATCTTTGAATCAAAGAAGTGTACTTCAGAAGGATTGTTTGGCATTCCCAATCGTTGAATCAAAGAAGTGTACTTCAAAAGGAAAAGAAAAGATGCTCATCTTCATCATATTCATCTTCTTCGGCAATGGACATGGAGGGGCTTCATACGTGTCTGGTAAAGAAAATGGAGGGATTAAGATAATATACTCAATAATCCACTAAATAGATTGCAGATACCTAAACCAGGCAATTAAAATAAAAGTGCTTAAAATTACCTGAATGTTACAGAACATCCAATGGGCAAAAAGTGCTTAAAATTACCTGAATGTTACAGAACATCCAATGGGTAAAAGTATTGAAGTCAGTCATGATCCATCTGCCCGGCATTTCGGTTCCATTCAATCTGGTGGCATCCATTTGTAATGCAGCTCATACAGACATAAAATTCATTGGCATATAGTGAACTGTAGTACTCTTTATGCTTTCATCAATAACAAACCATGATTGGCCATGCCAGTAAATTCATTAAACTGAACTCACCAAACATATTGGAATGAAAACCAAGATCAAAATTTCAAAACAATACCACATTTAGAAATTGACATGTGAAGCAGCTGATGCATTAACTGTGTTTATAGATATCTGCATGGATGATGCATCTTTCAAAATCATCAACTGATGAGCAGCACCAAAAGAAACCCATAATAATTCAACTTTCTAGCTTTGAATCAGTACTACAACGATATACTCCTAAAATCATCAATCAAAACAGACCCAAGAAACCAACACCCTCTTCAAAGTTCAGATGAGACATCACTCACAAACGTCAAGTAAGAGTCATCACTCACAAAATGTATTCACAAACATTGCAGCTTTGCAACGAAGGAGAATCTTCTGTTAACCACAAGATTGAAATGTTTGGAATACATTGTCCATACATCATCAAGGTAGAATTTCAGCATGTCAACAACTAAAACAATTTCTATGGACATACAGTTAATCACTCCCATTTTCATTTACACAAGTTGTATCCAAAATTACAAAATAATCACTCTCAACAAGATATGAATATGCAATTTCAGCAATTTACTTTCATGAATGTGAAAACTAGAAGAATTGTACATCTGCCCAAAAATATGCAATTCTGTAGCACATAGAGAATTGAAACATGTATAAGACAAAATCATTGCATCCATTTACATATTCCATTCCGAGTTGTTCAAGAGAACGAGAGAGGGAGAATGCCCGCAGAAGTTGTTTGTGAGTGGCCGGAAGGTGTGAGGGCGCTGGAGTCGTGGGTGGATGGGAGAGGGAGAGAGATCGAGGAGAAAGATCGATGCCACCGTCGATCCGGGCAGGGATGGAGGGGGGCGTGAACAGGAGAGAGGGATCCCCTGCCCACAGAAGCCGTTTGTGAGTTGCCGGAAGCTCCGAGGGCACTCGAGTCATGGTCGGAAGGGAGAGAGAGAGAGGGAGAGGGAGAGGGTGACGCTGTCTGTGAGAGGGAGGGGGAGTGGCGCTGGAGTCGTGGCCGGAAGGGAGAGGGAGAGGGATCGCTGGCACCGTCGATCCGGGGAGGGATGGAGGCGGGGAGAACGGGAGAGGAAGCCGTGCAGGGAGACGCAGTCGCTCCGAGGGCGCTGGAGTCGTGGCCAGAAGGGAGAGGGAGAGGGATCGCTGGCACCGTCGATCCGAGGATGGATGGAGGCGGGGAGAACGGGAGAGGAAGCCGTGCAGGGAGACGCTGTCTGTGAGAGGGAGGGGGAGAGGGAGAGGGATTCGTATATGCGTGCGGGCATATTTTTGCAATTTTCCTCTTTTTTGAATTGATCCGACGGCGAAACAAACGAGCGCGCAAGGGCCCGTTTGCAATTTCTCCATCCGACGGTGCAGAGAGATCGCGCCCAATCCAACGGTGCGTACGCAGCGAGCCGGCAGCGGGCGCAGAAGGGGCGACTTAGCCCGGGCGTATACGATCATCTCTCTATATGTATATATATATGTATATGTATATATGTATATGTATATGTATATATGTATATGTATATGTATATGTATATATATGTATATGTATATGTATATGTATATGTATATGTATATATATATGGGAGCTGTTACGCTGCACCGGAACAGCCGTGCAGTGGCCCCAAAATGGGGCCCACATGATCATGAAATCATGATCTACTCCACCCATTGTATTTAGAATAATGTATTCTATAACCATACCAATTTTCATCCCAATCAGATACTTTAAAGTTGTTATTTACATTAAACTATTTTATTACGTTGGATTTGTACCATTTTCAGATGGGGCTCATATACGTATCTAATTGGGATGAAAATTGGTATGGTAATAGAATACATTATTCTAAATATAATGGGTGGAGTAGATCATGATTTCATGATCATGTGGGGCCCATTACAGCGATGCTATATATATATGTATATGTATATGTATATATATATATGTATATATATATATGTAGAGAGAGAGAAGTATTCAGGCGCAGCGTCACTGCATCGGAATTTTCGGTGCAATGACGCTGAAATGGCCCTCACATGATAATCAAATTAAAATCTATTTCACCTATTGTATTTAGAATAAAGTATTAAATTACCATATCAATTTTCATCATAATTGGATATGTGTATGGACCCCATCTGAAAATGGGGCAAATTCAACGTAATAAATTAGTTTATTGTAAATAACAACTTTAAAGTGGTTTTTCTTCGTGTAAACTATTTGCTATAAAATTTATATATAAATAAATGATTGTATAAAGTTTCATTGCATTTTAATATATGTGGGATCCAAAAATGGGCAAATGTACTGTTGTTCCAGTGCAATGGTGCTGCACTGGAACAGTTCTTATATATATCAGTCCTGCTTCTATGAAACCTCCTTTCTATGTAACTACCTCTATTTTTAAAATCTTAATGGTCGATGAAAAATCTACTTCATCCATTGTGTTTAATATCATTTCTAGTATCCTGAAAACCCTTTTATTTTTTTAATTTTACTACATACGGGTTCCGTCTATAAATGCGTAAAATTAACATAATAAAATTGTTCAATGTTAAAATATCAACTTTAAAGTAATTTTTTCAACATCTAAACTATCTAAAATATCAATAATATGTAGATAAATGATTCTATAAAGTATTGTTACATTCTAATACATGTGCAAATGGATCTAGGCATTTTCTATAATTTACTCATGAATATATATATTTTTGAGCAAATGTGACCCATGCACATACTTGATTGCGATGAAACTTGGTCTCCTAGCTAAACAAATTATGTTAAATACAATGAATTGATTAAATTTTTCATCAATGATCAATATCTTAAAATTTAAGAGGGTTACATGAGACCGCTTCTATGTAACCTGGTTACATAGAAGCGAGCCATATATATATACAAAGAGAGAGTTGTTTCGGTGCAGTTGCCCAAAAATGGGCTCCACACATATTATAATGCAATGAAACTTTATACAATTATATATATATATATATCATATTTTAGACAGTTTAGATGTCGAAAAAAACCACTTTAAAGTTGTTATTTACATCAAACTACTTTATTTAGTTGAATTTGTACCATTTGCAGATGAGATTCATACACATATCCAATTGAAATGAAAATTGATATGGTAATAGAATACATTATTCTAAATACGATGGGCGGAGTAGATTACAATTTGATCATTATATGGGCCTATTTCAGCATCGCTGCACTGTAATTATGGTACAGTGGCGCTGCACTTGAAAATATCTCATATATATATATACATACAGAGAGAGAACCTTTCTTGTGCAGTGAAATTGTACCATTATTAACAATGCATTTGGCCCAAAATGGGCTCCACATGTAATTAAATGCATTGATACTTTGTACAATCATTTATCCATATATAAATTTTATAGCAAATGATTTACATGTTGAAAAAATAACTTTAAAGTTGTTATTTACATTAAACTATTTTATTACATTGAATTTGTACCATTTTTAGATGGAGTCCATACAAATATTCAATTGAGATGAAAATTGGTATGGTAATAAAATACATAATTCTAAATATAATGGATGAAGTAGATTATAATTTTACGATCATATGAGGCCAACTTTGAGATAACTGCACCATAATTATGGTGGACTAAAGTTGCATTTGAATATTTCTCATATATATATTTGATGCAATACCTCCAACTTTCATATTAGAATGATAAATTTTCTTCTATTTGAATTGTGTGTTTTAAATTTTAATGAATCCTTGATGAAATAGCAAGCCATGTAAATTTGATTTTGATACCTGCTAATTATGTAAAGACTAGATTTGCTATCAACTGCAATTATTTAAGTATTATGTGTATGTTTTTGCTTGTTAAATATTTGATATTGTTATTAAGGAATCAATTTGGAATTGAAATCAAACTGAAACTTTTACATAAATGGGATAAGATGGACTAAGAATCAAACATACCTATGGGTAGGTTAAGAGACTAGGATAGATTAGAAGAAGGTATAAATAAAGTAGATCAAGAGCCGAATTAACTTGAGTTGGACCTAGGAGTGTTAATAGATCAGGTTAGACGGGTTAGAGCTTAATTTTAATCCCAACTCATTTTAAAAATCTCTATTTTAATCTGTTTATTAACCTATTTTAAAAAACTCAACGTTAATCCATTTACGACTCATTTATTAAACAAATTGATGGTTTTGTATATATGTTATCAGCAAGTCCAACCAAGCTAATTTACAGTTGAGTGTGTGTTGTTTATTATTATCGTGGTGAATTGATCACCAATGAGATACATGATATGGCTAAATCTTCATTGAGGAAAAGATAGTATATTCAACATACCAACACAAAAAGGACAACGATTTGGCAAGATAGAAAAAGAGGACAGAAAAGGAGAAATGGTAATAGAGATGGGGAGGGGAATGATTGGGAACGTAGAGAGAGAGAGAGATGAAAAGAAGGAGAGAGAGGAGAAAGAAAGGTGAAAACAAAAATAGATAGAGATGGATGATCGAAGATGGAAAGAGAAGTACAAAGGAAAGAAGAATCTTCCCAGTAGTACTCACAAGCGACAGTGAGGATGGCAATGACAACATCATGACACAATAATAAGGAAGATGCTATTCTACCGATGGAGGAAGGAAAATAAGAAATCAAAATGGGAAAATAAATTTAGTGTTTCAGAAATATGTAACTCTTCTTCATGGGTTATAAATGAGTTAACGGATTAAACATGTTAAATGGGTTACTAAATGGTTGACAGGTTATAAAATTTTAACCTTAATCTATTTATTTATTTGAATGGTTAAAGAGATTGACGAATAATAAACTATTGATTCAAAAATTCTAACCTAAACTTTATTTATAAACCGATTGGACGGGTAGATTGACAAGTTGAACATGACCATTAATGCTCCTGGTTGTACCACCGTCTGGAAGCGTTTAAAGCCAGCGTATAGCGAATTAGCCATGAAGAGATATGGATCTCTCCGATCTTTCGCAAAATAGATCTTCGGACTTTGCTTAATTACAAACTAAACCCTACGGTTTAGGCATCTGCGATATAAAATTTAAAAATGCTGTGACATGGATCCAAATGTCAAAATTTACTAGTGCATTTTAACCCATTTCAGATATAACATTGGTTCATAAATGTGTGTTGGGATTTATTTTGCAACATTTTGAAACTTTTAAGGGTCATTGGCAAATACCCAACATATAAGGTCTAATTTGGAAATTGTAGGCATTGCAATCCCAAAAATGAAAACGAACAGACACAAAAATGAGTCGGTGCTGGGAAGCAAAGAAAGATATCGGAAAAAAGAACAGGGATTAACATCATTGATAGAGAGCAATTACACATCTGTCATTCTCATTACATAAAAGGAAACGAGAGGAACTAAGCAATCTGAGTTCCAGAAAATGATAAAATATCATGCATCGTCCAGTGTGATCTTTGCCCTTTCATTTGTAACATCAGTAACAGAGTGACGACTAATCAAATAGCAATGTTTTTTTTTTACCTTAAGCAAATAATAATTCATCATTTTAGATATTTTGCGTCAATCTATTGAAGGATTAGAACAAATTAAAGAAAACCAAATGCCCACATAGGTATATACCCACATACGGGATGTGAATGGTGGGAGCATGATTTCTAAGCTCATTAATTCATCAATCAATAACCATATTTTTGCCCCTTTACTGCTACATTTCAATAATTTTTCTTTCCTACCGAACTCCAACTACCTTTTTTATTCCATCTTTACCTATATTATTTCGTATCAATCATACAATTTTCAAAATATTTTATTTTCACTCCCCGTCTCACATCACCATTCCCATGAAGTACATCATACCAAACAACCCCTTAGTGACATCTCATAATCTCATAATCTCATGGCATTTATGATTGGTAGTATGAAAAGGCTTTCCTCTTACCTCCTCTCTCTTTTATAAGGAACACTAATATTTTTAAGGACCATGATGCCATGTGATGGCATTACATGTTACCCTTTCTTTACTTGTTTTATTTTAAAAAAAATTTTAATAAATATATTTTTCTAAGTCCTTTTAACCCACATACCATGTTTTCAGGGACTTAAATATATAAAAGTATTGTAAAATGATAAAACTTGGCATATGAGCTAAATACACAAAGGAAAACATATTTATGAAAAAATACCCAAAAAAAAGAAAAGAAAAAAGGGCATGACATGTTATGAAACATGCGTTGACATTGCATATAATCACTCCATAATTTATGATAGCTAAGAATGCTAATAAATAAGCAATTATCCCTACAAATTGTGACTAAAATTAAAAGGGCTCTTTCCAAATATACTCATTACATTTAACGTTAATCCCAAATATATCAACTATATTTCAAAACTCCCAAATATACCCACTACTTTTGCAACTAATCTCAAAAACAACTAATCCATGAGTTAACACCATTAGTTAATATGTGAAATTACTGATATACCCATCAAATTTTGAACATAATTGAATTTTTAAATGTTGTAACTCATTAATGCCTTAATTTCACATGAGCTCTAAATTTAAAGAACTCCAATTTCATTTTCTTTTTATTTTATTTCATCTTTTATTATGTTATAATAGGGGTATTCTGGGCATTTATAAAAATTTAGTACCGGTTTTTAACAAAATGAGCATTTTGGAATTAACTACAAACGTAGTGGGTATATCTGAGATTTTAAAAATATAGCGGGTATATTTTGAATTAGAGTTATACGTAGTGGGTATATTTGGAAAAATCTAAATTATAAACATCACTATCATAGTATTGCTACAACAAAACACTGGCACATAGCTCCAGAAGAAAAGCACCTTCATCCACAACTATCATCCAAGACATCCTTAACCTGACATACAATGAGGATAGAAGAAAATTACTCTATGTACAAATGTAACCAGGACAAGATATTGGAATCCAGCCAAAAGAGGAGTAACTGAGAGCGTATGAAGTAAAGGATTGATAATTGATCAGACATATAACATAAATTCAGACTAACTTCAATGTGGAAATGAATGAAACAGTTAATATGAGGCATGCATGGAACTGTACATGCATTTTTCCCTGTTCTTGAATTCCATATTGGTATATTACACATGATGAGTTAACAACCGCACCTTAAGGAATCCAAGGCAAACAACTGAGTACCTTCTTCTAGCTACGGGAGCGAAATAAGATTATCAGAAGAGGGAGGTAGTGGATTTTCACGTTATAATACCAAAGTTGGACAATACATCTTACCAAAGGAGAAATCGAGGCAGTCACCTTATATTCCAATTATCAGTCAATTAGTAACAGTGCCCATGCAGCGTAAATGATCCATTAGATGAATCTCCTGCCCTGGAGTTTTGCTTCCCCAGCTTCTTTGCTATCTACAAACTTGCTGTTGTGACTTACTTGTGATGCGTGCTATCCATTCATTTCAGGGAGTATGCATTTTGTTATGATACTTGGGAAGGAAATGGACAAAATGCATCACAAGTAAATCACAAAAGAAGAGCATATCAAGTACCAAATCAAATGAAGACCAGTCTAACGGAATCTTAACAAGAAAACATGATACGACTAAGTCAAAAATCCAAATAGCATACATATTATCAAATCGAAATTCCAACAATAGATCTCGATGATGAAATTTATTATAGTCTTCTTGACAACTAACAAAGATGTAATAAGAAGCCATCAATGGCAAACGTAACTAGCCTGGTGGTTGAGAAAGGATGAAAAATACTGGACATGCATTGCAGTCCAGTTACAGCCAATCATACCCTAAACATGATTCAAGATTCAGCCGCTAAAAGAAACAGGGAAAAAAAAATATATATATATAGGTGCTGACTAGTTCTTCCAAGCTGCACTCAAGGGTTTGAGCTTCTTCTGCAAAACATCCATAACTGAGCCAAAATCCGCTTTGACTTGCACAGGTGGATTAGCAAACTGGCAAGCCAGGTCGGGAATCTCCTTAGAATGGTATGCAATTTTCGACTGGGTGAATTTCAAACCATGGGCTGTGCTTACAACCACAGTGCGGTCTGTGGGCTTGATAATGCCACTTCTTCTAAGCTTGATCAATGCAGACAGAGCAACCCCAGTATGAGGGCATAAAAACATACCAGCAAGATCTGCCTGGGACATTGCATCCATCAGCTCCTCTTCAGTTGCCTCTTCTACAATACCATTCGAATTCTGCAGTGCAAACACTGCCCGGTCAATTGAAACTGGATCTCCAATCTGGATAGCAGAGGCAAAGGTTGATGCTGCCTTCACTGCTTTGAAATCTGTATAACCTGACTTGTAATACAGATACAGGGGGTTTGCATTTGCTGCCTGAGCACACACAAGCCTCGGGATTCTATCTACAAGGCCAAGCTCCTGGCACATTTTGAATCCCTTGTAGAATGCATATATGTTGCCAAGATTACCACCGGGAACTATGACCCAATCAGGCACTTCCCAATCAAACTGCTGCAGAATCTCAATTGCAGCCGTCTTCTGCCCCTCAAGCCTCAGGCTATTAAGAGAATTGGCAAGATAGATGGGTAGCTCGGCAGTAATCTCCCGAATCAGAGTCATGCAGCCATCAAAATCGGTATCTAGGCTGAGGACAAACGCCCCATTTGCAATTGGCTGCACAAGCTGCGCGATTGAGATGCGGTTGGATGGGAGAAAGACAATGGCGGGTATACCGGCAGCAGCACAGTAGGCGGAAAGCGCCGCGGATGTGTCGCCGGTGGAGGCGCACCCAACTCCGACGATGGGGCGGCCCATCTTGCGGAGGCGATTGACCTGGCTGACGAGAACAGTCATGCCAAGGTCTTTGAAGCTGCCGGTGTGGCTAATACCACAGTGCTTGACCCAGAGATCATTCATCCCCATAACCTCCTTGCCAAACCTCTCGGCCCAGAAAAGGTTGGAGTTACCTTCGAAGACGGAGATAATGTCGTCGCTGTCGATCTCCGGCAAGACCCACTCCTTCTTGCTCCAGACGCCGGAGCCGTAAGGCCACGTGGTCTTCCCAACGCGGGAGTCGAAGAGAGACCTCCAATACGCCCCATCGAACTTCTTCAGAGCCTCCATGTCGTGGAGGACGTCAAGCAGGCCGCCGGAGCGGCTTCGATAGATGACGTCATCAAGGGAGTAGGATTCGCCCGCAGAGGCGGTGGCGGCGGAGGGATCCGCTGTGAAAGGGACGTACTTGGCGGAGAATCCATGGGCGTCGCAGGAGTGGTTGATACGGTGAGCCTCCTGGCGGATATTCTCATCCAGGGGGCGGCGGCGCTGGTGGGGCTCGATAGCGGCTTCGGGGGAGTTGGAGTTGGTGGAGCAGGAGATGGCGAGGCGAGAGGATTTGTGGTTTGGGGGTTTGGGAGTGGTGCCGGTGACGTTTTTGTGGTTGGGCCGGAGAGAAGAAGGAGAAGGTTGGAATAGAGCGTAGGAGGCGGCTGCAGCCATGTCGCCTTCGTTATTCAAGTCCTTCCTACGCCTGGGCAGCGGTGGCTGGGAAGATGAGCGAGGAATGACCTTGGCAGTGGCGGCGCGGGCGCTAGGAGCTAGCGAAGTTCCTCCCTAGGACAATATGGACAAAAATTTCTTGTTCTCTATTCAAATTTTGGTATTTTTTGAACTTTTAACTATTTAGTTATCTTATCTTTCTATTGTTACATATTTTTTTTGCTTTTTTCTTTATGCACTTGTTTTTTTTTTTTTCTTTATGCACTTATTTATCTGAGTGTATTTAATATATAAAATAAATTTTACTATTTTTTGATATACATATATATTATTTAAAAATCTTAAAAAATATATACAATATCTAAAAATAGTAAAACTTATTCTATATGTTAAATATATTTAGATAAACAAGTACGTCAAGAAAAAAAAATAAAAAAAAGTATTATAAATAAGTTTCTTGAAGTGATCTAAATGATATATTTTCCTAGCCGGATCTAACTGAATTAATTCTCTTTTTTGGATTTTTATAAGAAAAAAAAAGTGATCCTGTTAGCTCAGGCTAAGTAAATATGTATGTTTAAAAATCTAAAAAATATATATGCAAAAATGGTAAAACTTAGTTTATATATTAAAATACACTTAAATAAATAAATGTATGAAGAGAAAAAGCAAAAAAAAAAAAAAAAATTTAAAATGGATTTTTTGAGCTTTGCTAAGCTAGCTATTTACTTAGCCCATAATCCTCTTTATATAGCTACCTTATTTATTTTATTTTTAACTCTTAAATATTACTTTATCCTTTTTAGCAAAAAATTTTCTTACTTGTTTACGACCTCTTTGGCTAGAGATGGCTCTCTTGGGCTAATTTTGGAAGGTAGAGAGAGTTTTAAAAGATCGCAGGAAAAGCCTTGCTTTGTTTTTTTGGGGAGAAGTCCTTCCGTTGTTGGTCGAGTCTCTTTTGCTTATCCTTTTATCCATTTCGATAAATCGGAAAGTACTAGAATTTAGAACTGCTGCAGACGAACAGTAGTAGGCACGCTATTTTCTTGCCACACAGAGTCATGGATACAACGCACGCTGGCAGTAGGCGCACGGGAGGGGCTTATAGTAGCAGTAGCGGGCAGTGTTGCCCTGAAACCGTATTTCCAGTCCGCATTGCCAACACGGGAATACTCCGGTTAGGAAAGTCTTGACTTTGTGTATAGGCAGCCGGCCGGTTCGATCTCAACAGGTTTCCTCCCCCGTTGATGTCGGCTGAAAAAAGGAGAGGGGCCCCCTCCACCCCTGCATACCCGTGTATTTGGGATGCATCCTTGCCTGGCCGTCCTCCGATGCGGGCACACTGTCCTACTTAGCTCCTTTTCTAACCTTTTCTTTGGTAGGGATCTATGCCATTAGTTGGAACTGCACACATCACATTTAGTTCATTTTTAAAATTAATTATTATAAACTAATATAAGATTTATTTATCTTATAATTATATAATATATTTATAAACATTAAAAGTTTTATTTCTTCATACCTACATGTTTAATATATTAGATTTAAGAAAAAAAAATATTTGATCTAGATCTAAGAAGATTTAGATGTAGTTTCTAAAATTATATATTAAGCATAAATCAATACTATATTATTTTTGAAATTTATGTACCTTGTAAAACTATTAACTTCAATGAATCTGGTGAATATATATATATATATATATATATATATATATATATATATAATCTACTTAAGATATTTAGCTTCTAAAGGTTATTATATAGATGCTAACTGCGAAGAATAGTTTAAATCACTTTTAATTGTTTAAGTAATATAATAAGATAATACTTTATTATTAGTAGTAGTCGTAGCAATAGTATTATAGATAAAAATAATACCAGAAGAGCTTATTTCATTTAGAATGCATTCATATGATATTTCTTAATTGAGATTAATCCTTTGCGATTTGTCTTAATTTGGCTTCTACCCAAGCAAGGAGGTTAGCATTTAATCCGCCTAAAATTGGATGAGGAATATCACATGCTTTTGGTTTCAAAGAATGGCTAACTCAAAAGGATAAAAGTGAATCAAGTTATTAAAAATTAAAATGTGTATGCTTTTATTCTAAATCCGAGGTTGCTCTAGCCCGCCGGTAACATGAGGGAAAGGGAGAGTAGCTCCACCCCTGTTCATAAAAGTCGGAAGAATTTTTACCCAATTAGGAAAGAATACAACTCCATGGTTCATGCCACCATTCAAATACATCCAAATGGTTTGAAAGAGCTAACTTGCCAAAGCAGTGGGCAATTAAATTTTCTATTTTATTAACATGGGAGTAAATGATTTAAGAAAATTTTGATTCCATGCTTCTAATTTCATCCAAATGGAAATGAAGGTTTCTACCTCTAACCAAGCAATAATAACCAAGGCATCACTTCCAAGCACAAGTTTGTTAAATCCTTTACCTGGTTTCTATTTAAGCCCTAAGGAAATTGCCTAGATTTCCATCCAACTTGATTTTTTAGCTCGTGATTCCTTCCAAGTAACAGGTGCAATAAAAGCACTATTTTCATTCCTCAAGACTGCTCTAAAGCCTGTCAACCTATTATCATTTGAACAAGCTGCATCGACATTCAATTTATACCACCCAACCGCTTGTTTCATCCATCTTACAAAGCCTAGATGCATTTGTGAATCTTGGTTAAAGAAAAGGGAAGCTAAGAAGCAGTTATGTAGAAAGCTAATGCACCAATCAATTACACCTTGGATGGGAAGTCTAACTTTTTCTGCAACAAGTTTGTTTCTAACAAGTCATTTTCTGCAATCTTGATTCTCTAGCACGTGATGATGAAAAGAGAAACAGAATATTGACCTCTGCTCTTTTTCAATAGGGTGAGGATCTCCTTTAGCCTGCTAAAATGCATGCTCCATGTGTTGGAAATGACTCTCGTTAAAGGCTTCTCCCATGTGCTGGCATTTCCAAAAAATATGGAAGTCACCATCCATCATATTGCAGAGAAGGCAGGTGGAATCAATTGGAATTCCTCTCTTTGATAAGTAGACTCTTGTGAGAAGGGAATTTGTGAGGAGTCTCTAACTAAGAACTTGAATCTTCTTAGGTAGCTTTGACTTCCAAATGACTCTCATTGCAGAAGCTTGTTGAGTATCCAACATAGAGTTGATGAGATCAGAAGTCATGAGTTTGTTGTGGTGGATCATCTTAGAAGCACTCTTGATTGAAAATGCCTTGTTTCCTCTTAGTCCCCATACATGTCATCTTCTTCCAATTCCATAGCTATAGGAACCAACCCTTCTGACTAACTCCTAGTTTCAATCACCAACTGTCATCTTAACTCGCTGATTATTTCACCATCTTGTATGAGGATCAAATAAGAAGCTCACCTTTTGTCCAAAGTGATTTGTTTTGGGAGTGGTCCAGTAAGGGTGAGTACTTGATTTTTCCATTTATCCACACAAAATTTCACCTTTGGCTATTGCCAATTCTCCATTTGCATCCATCTTGAAGGAGAGATCTAGTTGAGGCTAAACTTCTCCATGAGAGGGAGCACAACAGGGCTGCCCCCCCCCCCCCCACAGTTACCTCGTCATTGGAACATCTTCATTCGAGAAATATCATGCTTTCAAAACTTGATGACATAAGGAAGTGGAATCAATGACTATTCTCCACATTTGTTTTGCTACCATGGCCATGTTGAATTCTGTCACTTTTCATAACCCCAATTCACCACTTATCTTGTAAATGCTAATTTTTTGCCATGCAAACTAGCTAATTTTCCTCCTATCTCCAATGTTACCTTACCAAAGCTTGCTAATCATAGCATTTATATTCTTACAAAATGTTTTTAAGAGAAGGAACAAATTCATAGTGTAACTTTGTTTGACTTGGGCAATTGCATTAATCAAAACCTTCTTTCCTTAAAATGTTGTAAATCAAAAATCCTCTTGAATAAGTAACATACCTAAATGAAAATTTATCTTAAATAAATAATATACTTAAGAATAATCACATTAAAAACAATAAGGTACCTTAAAACTTTTTGTTGTGAGAATTTCTAAATTATTCCTCCAAAGTTTGTAAAGAATTGGCACTTTTTAAAGTCAAATGGTTGCAAGTTTGAGAATTATAAAGTTTAGGTCCCTTATGTTTCAAAGCCGATTATGTTATCTCACGAACAGGGGTGCAAGTCGGTCTGAGTACCCCCGGTACCCTTGCCCATTTTTCAAAAACGTCTACCCTACCCTATTTTAGACCGGGTCGGTCCGGAGTCTACCCTACCTAATTTTTTCAAGTGCGGGTCGGTTCTAGTTCGGTTCCAAATCGGTTCCTAAAAACGTCATGCATCCAAATTGGCTCCAAATACAGAAATACTATATTATGAAAAGAATTTTCCAATGAAACAGAAATGTCAACAAGACTTATACACAACACACAATCTGTAAACTTGAATAACTGAAAAAACATATCAAGTTGGAGACATTGATACATGTAGAAATTTTCACAATTAAATAGCAATTGATATGCAAATAACTTGTTTCACTTGATAAAATTTTACAACCAAGCACAAAATTAACCCTAATCACAGTAGCATGTGAGCTCATAAACCAAGTAAAACGGAAGGAGACATCCGTCCCGCTAAGAAGCGTTATATCACCACAGAATCTGCCGGAATTTAAAACCTGCAGGGCGAAGAATCACAACAACAAAAAACCATTTTTACCCAACCCCGCATCCATCTCTCATAAGCTCTTCCACCACGGTTCCTCGAAAACCAAAATGATAGAAGATACTATTACAGAGCAATTGGCGGTGGTGGTGGCGATTGAGGCAGAGCGCGAGAATGAAATTGACGAAGGGAAGAAAAAGCAAACTGGGAAAAAAACGAGAGTATAAAATTTCCAGTTCCAGCTTACTCTTGAGGTCGGCAACGGAATCATCGGGTGATATATCCATCGCGAAATGGGTATCGAGATTGGTGTCTACGAAGATTGGAATGGCAGACATTGTTGTAGAAGCCGAAGAAGGCGAGGAGAGGAAACGAGAGGGATGGTGGTGGAGGACAGATTCGTTGCATACGTCGGTAGCTTTGACGACTTCGGAGGTTGGGTTTTGGGTTTGGGGCGGACCGGCAGTGCTCTTCAGTTTAGAAGGGTGAGAGGGAGAGAGCGACGGATTGCAGGGAGCTGACGGTTCTTGATTTGGTAGACAATCGTCTCTCGGAGCGAGATGGAGCTTATTGCCGGCGGGGAGGGAGGGAGGGAGAGAGAGAGAGAGAGAGAGATCACCGAGCCTTGTTGGTTGTTGCCATGGAGGGGAGCTGTGCCGGCGCCGCTGCCAGATCTTCTACCGCCCGCTGCAATGATTTCTGCCAGCGCCGCTGCCACAATTTCTGTCGCAAAGGAGAAAGGAATTGGGGTCTGTCGGTTCTTGCTGGAGTAGATCCGCCGCAAGAAAGAAGAGAGATGTCTGTGTCGGAAAGAAGAGAAGATGGGGCCGTGGAATTTGAGTTCTTTGACTGGCCGAAATTGCAGAGATGCGGTGGCTGTGCTTGCTACAATTGAATCTTAGGGGTGGAGTACGCTGGTCGTGCCTCGTGGTCGGCTGGAGAAAGAATTATATTAAGTATTATAATATATATATATATATATATATATGAAATCCGGGTCGGTTCCGGGTACCCAGAACCGGAACCGATCCTTACCCGAAATTGAACGGGTATTTCACCCGAGGAACCGAACCGACTCTACGGGTAGGTTCTATGGAACTTAACCTACCTTATTTAGAGTACCCAGCGGGTCGACCCGTGAGTACTCGGACCAAGTTGCACCCCTATTCACGGAGCACGATCGTATGCTCCCGAGAGCATCTCGGCAGCGTGATGCCGTTCTTTTGGGCGGGCTGATTTCAAGCCGTTGAATGTGGCAGCAGCATTGAGGCGGGACATTTTGCTCATAGGTCCTTGGTTAGACTGTCAAGACAGGAGCGGGTTTCTCCAAAATGGACCCCCCCATATCAAATCCCGTAAAATTGGCGCCAAAGCCTGCCCAAAACCGCACTCTTCTTCAATCGTATGCTCGCGCCCTCCTTCCTGGTGCCAAAGCCTACTGACCCCGTACCCTTATTCCATCGTATGCTCGCACACCCCGCACCCTGCACCCTTCTTCCACCGCTGCTCGCCTCTCTCGCACCTCTCTGGTGGCAACCGCAGGCGAACATGACCCGCTGCAATCCCCGCGCCCTCCTTCCACTTCAGCCCTTCAACGGCTCCGCGACGTTCGATCACTTTCCAACAGCAAGGTTCGAGTGCGCACCTCTTTGTCAATGGAAATATTAGGTTGTTGAAGCATGATAATGGCATCGTCGAGGAGGATTACTTGGACAAGTGATGGGAGGATGAAAACGCAGGCAGGTGCAGGTATATAGAATCCTTGCCTCGCGACTTTCTCTGGGAAAAAGCTTGCTGAAGCTTTCTTTCCCCACTTGCAGTTTTAGAATGGAGCCATATATAGCATTTGATTTGGGCTAAGAATCTTTAAAAAAGAGGCTTAGAAGAGGATAAACCCACCATTAAGATTTGCTCCAATTGGCTCGTAAGAAGAGAGTTTACTTTCGCTCTATGAAGCGCATTATGTTGTCTAATTTTGGTTGTATTTTCGTATATCTTTATTTGTTGGTGGCTTCATGGGGAGATTAGATGATGAAGATTCGGTCTAATTGGGTATTATGTTGTTCTTTTTATGTGGCACTTTATGTATGAGGATGATAAAAAGGTCAGTCCATGCTAATGCAGGACTTGGTCAGATGTGTTGAACAATTGTAATTGTGCAGGTATTCTGAGAAAATAAAATAATAAAAAAAAGCTTCATAACTTCATATCAATTAATTTCTGCTTTGTTTATATGGATTTCTGTGTTCCCTTACAATAGCTACCTTTGTACAATATATGCGATACGCTTACGAATATCATGTTGAGTTGTCATAATATTTAAAAATTTCATCTTTAAGACTGATTTGCAATGTCCTTTTGCTTTTGGAAAGGGAATGAATCTTTACTAGTGTGGTCCAAACTTTCTTATGGGAAGAGATGAATCGGATTCTTACTCCCCATCAACTCCTAGTCTACTTCTATTTTACTTTGTCTTTTATGCTCCCTTTACCTCAAACCACATATGATGTTTCTTTTGAAGCAAAAGCATGGTGAAAGCCTCCTTTCGTCTCATCTCTATATTAATCTGACATGTAACTACCTAAATATTTCCCTCCCATATTTTTCATCTTTATGCCCCTTGTCCTCTTCATTTACATTTATTAGTTATTTATTTATTTATACCTCAAAACCAAACACCTTTTATTAGTTTATCATTATACCAACAACCACAGTAAGACATGCTTCATCCAGTTTTTAGCTTATGGGCATTGAGTAGCCTTAGTTTTAGGCACAAAATATCAAATGCATTCGAATTATGAAACCCTTTCATCGAATGTATCTTAACTAGGAAATTCAGCTGATGGCCACTTAATTCCCAACTTAAAGCTGCACAATGAACAAGCTACTTCGCGCATCAAGAATTATTTTAAGATCTTCTGTCTGAACATTTTTTTGAATTACATATGGCTGTGTTTATATGCATCATGCTGATCTTTCTAGTTTTTTTGCATGACGAGGAACTGTGCCTTTGTGGATTTCATGGATAAAACCATGGCCTCTCAAGAACAATCACAGTTAAATAGGTGTTTAATTTTCTTTTCTATCAAGTATTCATTTCCTTACTTTTGGCAAGAATATATCAATATGAATCATTTGAATAAGTATTCATTTCCTTACTTTTGGCAAGGTTGTGAGATGGCAGGAACAAGCAAAATGACGCACGACCTGGGAAGGACTCAAGTTTGCCACCTGCATTATTGTTGAAGGATGCTCAAGTGCCTGGTAATCTTCCTAAAGGAAGTGTTGCAGGTTCTGTACTGGCGCCCGAACCCATAGCACCAAAGCTTGGTGTGGACTATCCATTTCCACATCATCTTGAGTACATTTTTTACTGCTCGATGCTCTCTGTAATTTATTAACATAATGACAGTAAAACACTATATACTTCAGATATTGTTATCCTTTCTACTCTTATCAATAATTACTAATAGCAATATGTTCCCTTTTTCAACTTAATCAGTTTTCTTGAGAGTTTAAGGAAATCAGTTGATCCTTTTGTCTGCTTATATTGCCAAGTTGCTTATGCACACATCTTTTTAATTTTCAAGATTGGAATACTGGTTTAACATTGCCTCCTCTCAGAGATATTTTAAATCAAATCTAATGATTGGTGGCATTCCACTCTTTTACTTTCATCATGTGAGTGAATACCCTAGCCAATTATTTCGCTTGTCTTCACTTCTTCATTAGAATCGAAAAGGAAAATAAAGAAAAAAATCATGAGTTTCAATGCCATCCATTTCTCTGGGCACTGATAATTCTTTATGCATTAAGGTATATTTTTGATAAATAACTTTAGCTAAGTAGTTTGCATATGTTGAATGTCTGCTTCACCCTTTGCTAGATGTGCTAATTATGCTACTTGTTTCCTAGGTATGCATATCCACCTCCAGATGGAAACATACTGACTAATATCGTCAATGCACTCATTGTTGTTCCTCGCTTTTATACTCAGCTTGTCATAACTTTCATTCTAGAAGCTAGAAGTCACTAATTATTTATCTTCCCCTTTTCATTGCTTTCATCTGGCCTTGGGTGTGGTTGTATTGATCGGAAAAATTTGAAATACGAACCTTATTGCAAGTTTAGCATTTGATCCATTTTGGATCCACTGCCAACTCCACCTTTACCACCTTCTGTGCCTCATCCACCTCCCCTGCCTCCGCCTCCTCCCTTACCTCCACAAACAACAGCTATGAAGCCTAATGTAGCTGATCCATCAAGTGATGAATCTGAGATGGAGTCTTCAGATGAAGTAAATTTTCACTTGGTGCCATTTAGGTCCCTTCAAGCACATCTTATGGACTTCATATTTATGATAATTGCTTTTGTTTTTACTAGGGCGATGGTGACAAGAAAAATAAAGAAGGCAGAAAATGTATAAGAAGAGAAGTTATAGTAGGCCCCACTGTTGATAAAATTGTGGCACATGGTTATATGCTCTGTCCTGCAGGTTATATGCTCTGTCAACAAAGTTGTTACTCAAGTTGAAAATTTTCATCTCTTCAACCATGAACATCCTGTATTTAGCCACGAACTGAAAACATATCTTGTTTTTCGTTGTTTGATACAATCCAGGATGATCTTAGGTGTCTATAGAGGGGGTAGCATGGGCCAATTTCTTTGCATCTGCACATGTATGAGCAATGAGCAGACATGGTTGTTGATGATGAATTGATGCAATAGTCCCAATTTGGTTCCAAGTATCGGTACTCTACATTGTTATACTGTGTAACTTTTCTGTTTTGGTCCTCGCCACCTCAAGCAACTTTAATTGACTTGTATTGTTTATATAAAATGAATCCTTCCAAGGTCATCCTTGTGAAAATTTTAAGAATCATTGAAAAATTCTTTATTTATGGATGTTCCAATTGCTATACAGTTGTTTCGTTTTTCTGGATTAAACTTTACCTTTCGTTATGACAGGAATAGCAAGAAAATTCTATTATGTGAGCTGATTTGCTGTACAGTTGTTTCTTTTTTCTTAATTATACCTTACCTTTGGTTACGACAGGAATAGCAAGAAAATTCTATTATGCGAGCTGATTAGATGATTTATTTTACTCTTGGAACAACCCCGTAGTATTTTCTTAACCTTAAGAGTCACTAGTCACATCTCACACTCCAGGTCTGCCATATATCACGAGTGTGCTAGCATGTGAATAGTTATATGTGACTGCTCTTTTTTATTAGATAAAATAATGAATAACACGAGAATGACTTCCACAGCTGCACGACTCTAGAAGTTGAGGTTATAGCTTATCTATTACAGCTGTTTACCGTTAATTCAAGAAAAAAGTGAATCAGTCCACCCAAAAAAAGAGTCGTCTTAGCTGTCCTCCCAATGCGTTAATTTTGGGAATGCAACATATGTCATGTAAACTATTTCATTCATCGGGTACTCATTAGCATGACACTGGCTTTAATCCCGCAAGAAATGGATGAGAGTTGCATGTGAGATTTAAGTGCATCCATGAAAAATGAGGGTCGCGAATTGTGAATCAATGTTCAGTCTTAAGGGTAGATTGCTCATTAAGAAGATATGGGAATAACCATTATAACAATGGGCAACAATCATGGGGACAAATGGGTGCTGATCGGTCTCATTGTGCAGTGGCACTCCCCATGTTCACTGAGCATTCCCAGGTCATTCCTAGGCCCCATGCACTAGCGATCATACAACATATCAGTGAAACTTTAGCAGAAGTTTGACGCGCTCAGATGTATGCATATTGCCCATTCGCTGCAAACACTAACAATTTGCTCACAACTACTAAAGGTGCATTTGTACGCTATATCAAATTGGTCACAATTGCTAAGCTGGTAAAGCATTTCCTTATAATTCTATAAATGGCCATGCCATCATTAAATACCAATATAATCGAATCAAAATTCTCATTAAGCGTCTCTAACAAAGAGCATATTTTGTATGTGCTAATGACCTGAAGCTAAATTGCACTGACATTGGCTTTAAGGCAGAATTGAGTGGAAGTTCGTACACCTGTCGAGTAGAAAGTGACAAGCGTAATCGCATGTGCATTGCTTGCGATCCTATCAGAATAAATCTTCAGGCTTGCCAACCCTTATATTCTCCTCAGCTAAGAAGCTAATGATGGCGTTTTTCTGCTAGCCCTTGAAACTCCTGGTTAGCAAACAGGATGCTACATCAATAACAAAAACACTGATAATGACAACAACAATAAAAATAACAATGATGATAATAATAGAAGCTAACCTATCGAACAGAGTGCAAGAAGAACAAACATAATAAAAGCACCTTGTCACATTTTAAGATGCGTCATGCACATTGTCTAGTTCTCCTTGGAGCTGCTCAACTTTCCTATTGGATGTCCTTGCTTCCCATTGCAATTTTTCCAAAGCTGCTTGCCTAGCTGCAAGTTTAATCTATAAAAGTATAAGCAAACTTTAATTTATGAGAGGAAGAGTCCATTATTGGGTATCTTAGTTCTGTTCATCCTGTTCACTGGTTTCCTCAGAACAAATGCAAGCTTAAATTTTTAGGTTTTCCAATCACCAGTTCTACAATGCAGTGATTTTTGAAACGACACCTGTTTCCTGCAGAAAATTAACTTAAGTGTACAACAACATCACTGACTTATAAAAATTGCAAAAATATGTCTCATAAACTTCTCACTTAGTGACAAACATAATTGCAATAAGAAAACAGATTAAAGCTAAACAAATGTAGTATTTTCTCTCCAGCTCAGTAGTCTTCATACGGAGTTCCTTCTCAAAGTCAACTATCTTCATGTCTTTCAAGTGATCAACGTACTTCAGTTTGTTGACCACATTCAGTTAGATTTCCTTCAACTGAATCACACAGTGTATGAGCGACTCGAAGTCCGCCTTTAGTTCTTCAACATCAGTCCTTAGCTTGGTGATATAATCCACCCTGGAATGACGCTCATCTCCCTCAAACTTCATTAGCACCCTTGGTTCATCTATCCACCTAAAAAATTTACAATCTTTGAAAGGATCCTACAAGAAATAATAATAATTAAGTTCATATGAATCTAAAGACAACTATATATCAAACATCAGAAAGTTAACATGGATCTTATATTGTAATATCGACATCGAAGAAAATGTCTCCCGGAATTTGCCTCAGTTTGAGATGTCAAAAGTATAGTTGGCTGCATGCAAAAGCAAACACATTTTCCTGCACTTGTCCTAGAATTAGAATTAGAATATGTCATTCTACTTCTTTGAAGATGAACCACCTGAAAGAGGGAATATAAAACATGACAAAACAAATAGCTCGTGCCAACACAGACATGATTGACTAGAAAGTTGTATATGTAGGAGAGACTAGTGAATGAAAATGCAATGATATCAAACAAACACAGCTTTTTTAGCTACTTTAGTAAAGTAACATGTTGGCATTTTATTCAATTTGAAAGTACCTCAACATCCACGACCCTTCCCCCTAATTGACCCTACTACACTCATGTCCGCATTGCAATCAGTTGAAGTCCATTCTTTGAAAGTAGGACATGTTCGTCTATAATGTCCAATCACCATCTTATTACAACCACTACACATCTTTGGAGTAGGGCTTGTTATCTCAAGCGCACTTTTAATACGTTTCGAACTTCTTCTCTTCATTGGCATTATATTTGGAGGGGTGACACTACATGCACGCTAGCTTTGTGTTGCTAGAGTGCCACTTGATATATTATAGAATGTAGAAGGTACAAGCACGAGTTCAGCACCACTGCTATTGAAATTGTCTACACCATCCATAGTCACTTCATGCTCTGCCACAACCATCTCCTTCCTAGCAACATCTGCTCTCTCTTTTTTAACCATGTCTTCCACTACAAGCTTTATATTATGCAAAACACTTCTCACCACTTCATATACATTCTCATTTTTCAAAGATTCTTGTCGAAGATAACCCCATGCTCGGACAAAACATCGTTACAAAGTACAAGTGATTGTACTTTGGTCCTTGAACACGTCGAACCTGGTTGAATGTATAAACTATTTGCCTGTCGAGTCCAGCGTGGTAGCACCTGATTTGGTGGCATGGATACTATCCCCTTGTAATGCAATAATGTAAATATGTGCTTGCAAATGATTCCACTAAACTCAAATTTCAAGCAAGGGCACGATGCCTTCATTTCTACCATGTCCCATGATACCGTCTTTCGCTTCGTCACATCCATTTCATTAGGGGTGTGTTTGGCAACACCGAAAACCCGGGTGACTATTTTTAAATAGTCAAAACTTGTAGCATTAGGAACGAATGACGCGTCCCATTCATCTCAGACGCAATATGTGCCCAGAGCTTTAAATGCTCCCGCAACGGTTTATACTTTTGACTGCCGAGCTGATGGACCGAAAATCTCATGGTATGTGCGCACATATGCTGCGTCTTTCTCCCTCATTGTCATTCCCAAGGACGGCCTGTTGCTGTAATAGTACGGGCGTCAGTGGCAGAGTTGAAGACGACAGCCTGAAATGACAGGTTTTTGCAGACGAACCCCTGGCATGAAACTTTTTTAAAAAAACACAAGTTTTGGGTGTTGCCAAACAGACCCTAGGTTTAAAAATATGCCATATTTCTATGTAATGTTCACTTGCTATTTTCTGTGCCGTAAGGTAAATGTTCTCTTGAACTTCGATTTGAAAATTTTCAAATGCTTTGAAAGTGTATGTCATTGTCATTTTAGCCTCAAGTTCAAATCTTGTGGACAAGACTGGTCTAGAATTAGTTGAATGAAATTCAGCATTCCCTTCATCTCGCCGTCTCCGTTAAAGCAATTTATCGTAGTCATTCACAAAGTCGATTAAACTGGATTTATGATTAACAAACCCATCTAGCATCCCGTTAAGGCGTTCACTTCTTCCTGTTGTTCTCATCCCAGCTGTAAATATCTTTCTTGTGAAGGTAGGAATCCACTTTTGTCGGATATCATACATGTGTTAAAGCCATGAATTCTCATGTAGTTCGAACTTATCCATCATTGATGACCAACAATGTTCAAAATCTTCAACACTTTGCACACCATACAAACAATGATCCCAAGTAGCTTTAAATGTGGGATGCTTTTGGTAAACGTGAGACAACTTTTCAGACAGTTTCTTACATATATGCCACAAGCATAGAATATGATGAGTGTGTGGAAAAACCTGTGCAACTGCCTATCCAATGGCCGCATCTTAGTCTGTCACAATTGCCTTCGGATAAACACCACCCATGGCATCAAGCCATGTCTTGAATAGCCACTTGAAATCTTCAATAGTCTCTCCAAAAAGCAATCCTGCACCAAACAGGCAAGTTTGCATATGGTGGTTGAGGCCGGCGAATGACCCAAATGTCATATCATATTCATTTGTTTTATATGTCGTGTCAAAGAATACCACATCACTAAAAGCCATGTAATCAACCTTTGATTGACCATCTACCCAAAAACATGATGCCAGTCTCACCTCTTCATCAACTCGTACCTGCTAAGTGAAATCAGGATCATCTACACTCTTTCTTTGAAAGTACCTTAATAGCTCAACTGCATCATTCCCATGCATTGCTTGTTTTTTTCGCTTCTATGCATTTCTCGCATCTACCTTCGTGAATCCAAGTTGATCATGACCTCCCACTTCTGTAGACATGAAATCAAGTGACCTTGACACACCAACACCTGATGATTTCAAACTTGAGATCATGCTCAATTGTTCCTCTGTCACCTTCCTATGTGACCGCAGCCAATGCCTCTTTCTAAGGATAGCCAAGACATGGTTATGTGCCTCAATGAATTGAGTAACATGATAAGTGTTACTTTCTGATTTTAGGTTTACAACAATTTTAGTTGGACAATCACAACGTGAAACACGGCGTGATACCAATTTTTGGTTGTGAAGCTCCTTCTATTTTTCTTCTCGTATTCTAGCCTTAAAGAATCTGAGGATCCATATAGAGATAACTCCAGACTTTAGCACCTTTGTCTTGTCCTTCGTCACACTGAAACCACTAAACCAAGCATATTCATTATAAAATTTGAACACATCTTCAAGTGAATAAAACTCCATTCCAATTATAGGTTTCATTTCGAGTGGAGTCATAGGTATGAAACTGTCTGTTACATCATCTAACTTGATCAAATTTAACGGACTTGAAATTTAACCCACATCAGATGACTGGCCTCCATTTGTATTTCTGTCTTGCTATGGTACACTCATTTTAGTTGGAATGATAAGCTGCATTATTAAGTCGTCGCCCACATTGGCATCCATGTTATAATATCAACACTATATATCACATGATTCAAATAAAATTTCAAATTAAACAAACATATGTGAATATGTTATGTCCGTGATAAAAAGTTATAGAACAATATATAACATGCAAATCATATAGCCAATTATGTTTATAATAAATCAAATCAGTTATGGATTCCTGATCTTTTTCAGACATGCAGACACCTTCACATCTAAAAGTTGTTCCTCAGTACTCTAATAGGAATTTCAGTTGTCTTAAAGCTTATCTAGGTATAGATAAGAAGACTAAAATCCAAAGGCATTGTGTCATAACAAAGGCAAATAGAATTACCACATTTGCAACTTATTTTGTCACGTAGCTCAACCCCTCATTTGGATCATTTGCTGTAAGATCCTTATGCTAACTATGTCATTTATTATGCTCTAAACTTATTGTACAGGTAGCATGCCTATGAAACAAGTAGAAAACAAATCCACAAAAAAAAACAAAATTTAACTTTATCTTAAATTTGCACATGTTGAGAAGCCGCCATAAATTTGAAAGCTATGGATTGGAGCGAAATTTTAAAATGGTTCCAATTTTAAAATATCATGAGAAACTTGCACATTCTGATTTGCTGGTTAAAAAATACAAACTCCAATCATCCTGATTCTATTTCCATGTTAAGACATCCACGGAGAAGAGGCCAAGATCATTCAGCCATCTGTTGTTCAAGATGATCCTGCTGAAAGTGTGGTTAATCTAGTTGGTGGATGGGCAATGAAGGGAAAAGGAAAGTTCTGTCATCTCTATACTATTGTTGTATGCATATGAGCTGTCCAATATCTTTCTGTTGATTTATGCCAAGGCCCTCTTCCATTAAAAAATGCATACCTTGAGGTTTCGACCTAATTAATTCATCGGATTTTACTACTTTTGAAGCCGAACTAATCAGAGCTCGTTCAGGTTTCTACTTTTTGCATTAAGTCTTCTTTAGTTGATTTTAGTCACTCCTAAAATATTTTTTAGGCTCGATTTCACCTTTACCTCTAGTTCATTTTTATATTGACAATCAACAAATCATTAATTAAGAAGTTAACGCTACAATTAATATTAATCACAAGTTCTCAATGGAAGTACACAACGCTTTTCCACTTGGACAGGAAAACGTTGCAACCATAAGCCCACACACCATCAAATGCAATGCATGGACCCCCAATCCTCCATTGTGGCAAAAATTTCATTTTTCTGAGATTTTACAAACCTGGAAGGAAAAAGTAGTGATTACAGCTCTGGAAAAAAGCTATAGCAATCACGATGGAAGCAAGGTCCCCGGAGGTGGGCACTCAGGTAGCAGTGCTTCGTGGGAGATGGGTGTCCGCGTGTGCAAGAGGAGAGGTGCGCACTCAAACCTTGTTGTTGGAATGCTGTGATTGTAGCTTCGAAATAGGGGGCAATAAGAGGGGCATCGAACGTCACGGAGCCATTAAAGGGCCGCGGTGCAAGGACGGAACGGGGATTGCAGCAGGTCATGTTCGCCGGCGGCTACCACCAGAGGGGTGCGAGAGAGGTGAGTGGCAATGGAAGAAGGGTGCGAGATCGGTAGGCTTTGGCGCCCAGAAGGAGGGCGTGAGCATACGATGGAAGAAGGGTGCGGGGTTGGTAGGCTTTGGCACCGGGAAGGAGGGCGCGAGCATACGATGGAATAAGGGTGCGATTTTGGGCAGGCTTTGGCGCTGGGAAGGAGGGCGTGAGCATACGATGGAAGAAGGGTGCGGTTTTGGGCAGGCTTTGGCACCGGTTTTGCGGAATTTGATATGGGGGGTCCATTTTGCAAAAACCCGATGCTATCCTAATAGTCTGACCGAGGACCTGCGTGCAAAATGGCCCACCTCGACGTTGCTACCGCATCCAACGGCTTGAAATCAGCTTGCCCAAAAGAACGGTATCGCTCTGCCGAGCGGGAGCATACGATCACGCTCCTTATCTCACCCGGTTGCATATGAAGCTATTGAAAATTTTTTAAAAGGACCTTTTCTTCCTTACTGCACTTGCATCCAAAGAGCATAATAATACCCAACGTATTTAAATGAATAACATAATAATAACTAATGCATGTACGCAAAAGTTATTATAAACATAAAAAGTATTCAAAATTAAAGACAAAAAGTAAATCTTTTTGGATGAATGCGGAAAAGAGTGGAAAGAAAATTTTTTAAATGTATTAAAACATGTGAATAATAATCTAAGGTGAAAAGATAAATTTTTTAATATATTACAAAGAATATAAAATTTTATACAATAATTAGATAAATAATTATAATAAATGGATAATACAATAACACTCAACGAATAAGGCCGTGAACCCTTTTTGGTATTATGAATTATAAAAGCTATAAATCAATAAACAGTTTTAAATATAATGCATGGGCTTGTATCAAAAAAATAAAAAATTTGCAAACTACAGGGTACAAGCTGCCCCCAAGAAGAAAAGCGCATGTAAAAGGGTTATCTTACACGGCCATGAGAGGTTTCAAAAATAGAAAAGAACTCTTACTACATAATGCTACGGGGAATGGGAAAATTGCGCCATAGACCCTCTAACTATGTGTATTGGCATTTTGGACCTCGACGTTTGCGTATTAGCATTTTAGACCCTCGAAAGTTTCGACCTTTGCATTTTACCTCCCGCACCCTCACGGCGTCAAGAAAGCAGCACTGGCCGTTTGAAATGACGAGAATACCCATGACAGAACAGAAAAGCAAAGGCCATGACACCAGACCCTTCTCAACCCTTCGCAAAACTCTTACGGCCAAAAATCCCCAAATTGAAACCCTACCTCAATCGACACTCCCAAATCGAATAACGTTCGGCGGCCTAATCTCTGGATCGAAAACAGTAGCCTAATCGCTGGATTGGTTGCGTCCGACGGCAAATCGGCAAATCGTGAATAAATACGGAACCCATTTTCTCCTTTCGTGTGCGGAAGATGAGGTTTTGACTGCTGAAACTCATTCAACAGCTCTCGCTAGTTTGAGATGAGGAGGAGGGGGATTGCTTTGACTGCTGAAACCCATTCAACAGCTCTCGCTAGTTTGAGATGAGGAGGGGGATTGCAAAGAGGTGAGGTCATATGAAATTTTAGTTTTTATAAGCGGCTTTGTTCCTTAGTGTATGTGTATGAAGGGACAGCAACAGGTGCTTGTAGGGTCTGCTCTTTTACTGGTCTTGTTTGTCGGGAAGCAGAATCATAGTGGTCCCATTTTTTATGCTTTAAGATGTCAGTGGTATGAGGTCTTTGTCGTGATATAGTGGGAGGTGGTCCCGTGTGTCCCCAATACCACACATATTCAAGTCATTCACATTTTAAAAAGTAAAACACATTTGCGCTAAGTAAGTGAAGTGAAGAATGGAAAACTCACTGATGGGGCCACATTCAACCCATTATTCTTTAATATTTTGGATATGGTAACAACATTAATAAGAGAGTACAAACATCACAAATTAGGACACATGAGTGGAGTTTCACTTTCTCATTTTTGTTTACCAATTCTTTGCATATGTAACTGAATTCCAATTGGAGTAGGAAGAGTCAGGACTTCCCTTTCCATACTTAATTATTTGAATGTGTAGAATTTATGAAAAAACTGTTCTCTAAACAATATTTTCTGACATCTTACCAAATGCAAGTTTGACCTCTTCAAAATCCCAATAGGATGGTAATTTGGTGAGCATTCGTGGTTGCCTATGTTTGCCTTTGATGTGGTAGGATCTAGAAATTACTTTTTTTGGAGGTTTCAGATTATCAATTTGAAGCATTTATGAACTTATCTGATTAGCAATAGCTTCCATGCCAACATTCAGAAATTGACAAACAAGTTTTCAAACACGAGCTAATTCATTGTTCAACAATTGTCACCACGAACATAAAAAAAAACTCAACATATCATACGGTTATCCAGTTGACAAGTTTGAAGTTAAATACATTAGTACAAATCATCCATTTGGATCAGGAGCACAACATATGTTGACATTTATGGTCAAGCTTGTCATTCCTCTAGTGATCCCTTCAGCTGAAATTGCTTTCTTCATTTCAACTAACTCTTACTTCACAGCCTCTAACTCCGCCCTCAAGTTATCATCAGTTTCGGTGGAGCACTCGCTCTTGCTTTCTTCTACCACCACCATCAGTTCATTGGGTTCATATTCATCACACCATCGAAAGAAATTACATTTCTTCACATCCTACAAAATAAGTGCAATAATACAAAAACAGTTACATCATGATATAAGGAGTTATCCAATTCGCAAATGTAGTAATCATAGTATTTTTTCATACCTTTTTGGGGGTACCGGTAAAATCACCTATTTGGATTCTTGGATGTCCTAGACATAAAAACTTTACAAGTACCCATTCCATAGGAGCATTGAATCTCCTTAATCCAACCAGGGACAGTCCTGCTTCCATATAAAAGATGTCATGCCGTCTACTTCAATTTATGCCATCTTAGTGAAAAAAATACAATGATATGCTAATGCAGATCACAAGCTATTGAGGCAAAAACAGACATTTTATATTAATTTACAGCCACCATTGTGCACTATTTTGGACAGTCAGTTGCGGGCGACAAATGATTACTCTTTATGATCATTTTAATCATTTTATTACGGTTATGTAATAGCTGCAGCATCATAAATATTTTACTTCCATGTTTATGTACTTCCCGTAAGATCTCATTATGCTGCAAGCACGTATTCATAAAAAAAAATTTAAAAAAATATGCAAGATCTCAAACATGCTTGCAGCGTATTCATCAAACAAAAATAACAGACAAGATCTCATTATGCTTGCAGCGTATTCACCGAAAATTTAAAAAAAAAACAGCGTTAATCCACGCTAGTCAATCTAGGCTCGATAAAAAAATCCAGGCTTGTATTCATCGGTTTCCTAATTCATACGCTACTGTCTACACGCATGAGACAATGCAAATTCCTAAAATTAAATAAACAAATATGTTACCTCTTCTCAGCCATTGCGAATATCACCTTCTTAGCATCGATCTCCCTTCCCATATTTTCTACCTTCAGTGAGTGGAACCCAACCCACCCCACCCCACCCCTTCCTCCCCTTTAAAACATACGCACAATGTTAGTTTCGTCTTTTTCTCGTCATTTCGGACGGCCAGGCGCTGCTTTCTTGAAGCCGTGAGGGCGCGGGGGGTAAAATGCAAAGGTCAAAACTTTCGGGGGTCTAAAATGCTAATACGAAAACTTCGGGGTCCAAAATGCTAATACGCATAGTTTAGAGGGTCTGTGGCACAATTTTCCCAAGGTGAACTAAAGGATCACGGTCTAAAGTTTGTAACATTGGTGCTCTTTAATCCTTAATTTTGCTACAGAAAATGGATGCAAGTTGGGAATTATAAATAGGTGTCACATGAATATTTAGTTTTTATTTTTTATATAAACATGTTTCCCTAAGCGTATTTAACTTATATACCAAGTTTTACCATTAAAATTTTTTTTTGCATATTTATATTTTATTTTTAGGATAAAGTTTTTAATGGGTGAAAATGATTAAAATAACCTTGAAATTGATGATTTTTTAAAAATAAAAACAAATATTATAAATATTATAAAATGGTAAAATTTTAGTATATGAGTTAAATATATTTAGGAAAAATATTTTTAAAGAAAATTTTCAAAAATAAAAATAAAAATAAATATTGTATGGGGGTTGCCATGTGAACAACTCTCGTATAAAATTTTGGTCCTTCATGCTTAACAGCTAGTTACGCTGACCTTGTTGCATGGAGAAGTGTGTTATTTTTTATAAAACAAAATTTAAATGACTCTTTCCGCTATATCGCACACCTAAAGGAATATAATCATACCCATCATATTAAAATGGATAACAGTACTTGCTCTAAAAAAGGATAATAGTACCAGATGCATATACGTAAAAGTGATCATTATAAACATCAAAAGTAGTTAAAATAAACAATAAAACTTTAATTATATTACAAAAATAATTGAAAACTTATATAATGTAAAATATTAAAAAAATAATAATAAATATTTAAGTTGATTGGTCAACCCTTTGACCAACTGAGTCAAATAGCTAATAATAGACTTTGTCTAATTATTATTTATATAAGCTATGGGTTGTATTTTTATTTTTATTTTTGCATATTGTTTTAGTAACTAATGTAACTCGGTTGTCATACATGCAGTCTAGAAATCTTAAAAGTCTAGGGTTCAAGTGGGGGCTCCATATGTAAGAGCATCCGTAGAGGGAGAATTTTTGAGAAAACAGAGTTGGAAAAGAATAGGACTTTTATAACGGAGTGAGATCTTATTTGGGAATTGATTTCCATTCGATAGTCATATATTTCATGGTGAAATTATTTTTATGATTAATTAGGGTGTACTAATTAATTGTATAAAGCATGTATATCGAATGTTATAATTTTTAGACTTTGGATTTAATGTGTTTGGTATGATTTATTTTATGATACAAATTTTGTAAAAGAAAATGTCCAAATTTAATGCTTAGGATATATGTGCTGATTATATATATATTTTAATGCATTTTTTTTATAAGATAAATGCATATGAGATATAGTATATATATAGAGAGAGTTGTTCCGGTGCAGCGTCACCGCACTGGAAAGCTTTGCAGTTGTTCAAAAAATAGGCCCCACACATATTAAAATGTAATAAAACTTTATGCAATCATTTATCCATATATAAATCAAACTTTAAAGTACTTTAAAGTTTTTATTTATATCAAACTATTTTATTACGTTGAATTTATACCATTTTCATATGAGTCCATACACATATCCAATTAGGATGAAAATTGATATGGTAATAGAATACATTATTCTAAATATAATGGGTAGAGTAGATTATAATTTAGTCATCATGTGGGGCCCATTTCAGCACCACAACACCGTAATTACGGTGTAGTCGCACAACACTTGAAAATATGTTATATATATATTAAAAATTATATGGACTAACGATCTGGCAAGGATGCCTTCGATTTTTATTTTTATTTTTTATGTAGCTATGCCCCGTTGAGAATTCATTAGATGACTGGAGTCCAGATGCCCCAAAATTTAATTTCAACAAAATTCTCAATAAAAGCAACGACCACGTTTGGTTGCTTTTGTGAAGTTTACTTTTAGAAAAATTGAAACTTACGCGCAGACGTACTCGCGGTGGGACTTTGCTTTATGTTATTATTTTATTTCCTCTATGAAGGAATTGTTGAGAAAAACGACACTGTAAAGGAAATTTTCAAAATTTTGATCCAGCAACAATGTTGGCTGGTTGCCAGAGGCCAGGCAAGGCCCATTTGCGGTGAGAGCAGTGATGAAGCGGGGTATTGTGGACCGTCAATTTTATTTTGTGTTAAATTAGGCAATTTAATTCCGATTTTTATGACCAAGTAATCAATCTATATGTTTTTGATGCTTCTGGACTCAATCAACCGAAGAGTTTGATTTTGCTTTTGAAGACTAATTTTTGAGATATTAAATTAAATAATTATTTTATTATTTAGTTAAGTTTTAATTGGATAATTATCCATTTTCAAATAGTTTTCTACATGCTAGTCATGTAAAGATGTACCAAATTCAGTGGGACACTAGAGATTGACTTTAAGATTTTTCAAGAATAGTTATTTTATTTTATTTAAAATTATGTAAAAGCATGTATTGCAAACAGTGGGCAAGTATTTTTTTATTATTTGTGTCTTAGATGTAATAATGGAAACATGACTAGTAAAAGTGAATTTTGTATTTTTTAATGAATTATAATAATTAATGTTGCCATTAATGTATAATTGCTCTTGAAAATTAGTATTAAACACATGGCCCGGAATCACTTTTCTAGACCAGTATGTTACATATAATAATTAAACAATTAACTGTAATAAAATGGATAACATAATAACACCCATTGTACATACGTAGCAATTATTATAAATATAAAAATAGTAAAAAATCAATTAAACTTAGTCCTTTTGAATGCAAGTGCAATAAGGTGGAAAGATTAAAAAAAATATGTATTAAAATATGTCAATGATAATCTAAGGTGAAAAGATTAAAAATGAATTTTTAATTGTATTCCAACAAATCAATAATATCTAAAGTAAAAAAGATAAAGAAATGAATTTTTAACTATACACTGTCGTACTAAAGCGGTAAAAAATAATGATTTAAAGTGTAAAGATAACAAATAAAACTTTACGTGGTATTACATGCTAACACTCTGCATTTAGGCAGTGTGGGTTTGATGCTTTCCAAGTACAAGCTATGTGTTTATAATTTTTCCTCTGAAATGTGACGGTTTTACAAGATGTCTCCGGGGTGAGAGTATTTACAATATGACTCCATCGTGAAAGTTGTAAAGGTGGCTCATTATACTATCAAATTGTCATGGTGTATAATTACCAATAAATAATTTAAATTATTCATTTTTATTTTAAGATATGCAATGATGCTATAGAAATAAAAAAAAATCTAAGTAACTCATATGGGATAAAGGAAGTATCTTATGAGTACATAAAATCAAAAGATAAAAAATAAATTTTAAATACATTTATGTTTATTAAATGATATACTATCATACTAGAGAAGTAAAAAAATACCTTAAGCCATTCAAATGCACGTAGGAAGTATCTTGTAAGTACAATTCGGGCCAACTCTTTCTCTTATGCGAATCCCGATATGCTCCATATTATTATTTTTATGATGTATTACAGTACTATTATTATTTTTACCCACCGATCACACTAGTAAGATAAATGCCTAACCCCACTTGTAACCTTGGACTTCCAGCACACACACTCAATGTACATTCACATTCATGTACTCACACTGACCCTTGTTAATTCAAGTGGTGACCGTTATAAATACCTTTACTTAATATTTTTAGCCGAAAGTAACTTATTTTATTTTTAATAATTTGAAATTTGATGAAAAATTTATTCAACTTATTGAATTTAATATTATTTATATTATTATAGAAATTTTTCCATTTGTTAAGTATTACACCCTATTTATAAAGGATTTTCATCCTATGCACATGGATGCGCTTAGCTTCGGGGCACTTGGGTGCAAATATCCTTTTTTTGTATTGTTTTTTAAAAAAAAATTTACACAAATATTAATCTAGGTGTATTTAACATGTGTATCAATTTTTACTATTTTCGAAGATTTTTAGATTTTTTTGGATTTTTAAAAATTAGTGATATTTTTAGTAATTTAAATTTACTAAAATGCTATTGATTTTTAAAAATCTAAAAAAAATCTAAAATCCCAAAAATGGTAAAAATTGATATACACGTTAAATACACATTAATTAATAGTTGTATGAAAAAATTTCGAAAAAAATTTAAAAAATGGGTATTTGCACTCGGGTGTACCGAAGTTAAGTGCACTTGAGTGTTCCATTTATAAATATATAAAATCAAAGGCAAGAAAATAATTTAATATTAAATTTTAATTTCTAGTGGTATTTTCAATATCTAATCCATTTAAAATATCACTACTATGTAGATAAATGATTATTTACAGTATTATTACATTCTAATACATGTGTGAATGGATCTATGCATTTTTTCTAATTTATACATGAATATACCTATTTTTTTAACAAATATGGTCATCCATATATTTAATTTGGATGGAACTTAGTCTTCTAACTAAAAAATAATATTAAATACAGTAAATAGATTTTTAAATTTCTAAAATAAGGGTGTGTTTGGTTGGAGGTAAAACTTTTAGGGTATGTTTGGTTGGAGGTAAAACTTTTGATGAAAAGTTTTTGGAGTAAAAGTTGTCAAATCAATAGAAAGGGATGTGATATAATAGGAGTAATGATGAGGAGTAAAGAGAATAAAGTTAAAATAGATAGGTTAGTTGTATGGGTAGTTGTGTAGAAATGATTGAAAAGTAAGGTATTTTGTATAGAAAAATGTAAAAAAATAATTAAAAAATAGAATAATTATGGAGAGTGAAAAGTTTTAGATTGAAAAGTTTTAGTTGACACTTTTTTGCCCTAAACAAACACACCCTTAATGAAAAGTTTTTGGAGTAGAAGTTGTCAAATCAATAGAAAGTGATGTGATATAATAGGAGTAATGATGAGGAGTAAAAAGAATAAAGTTAAAATAGATAGGTTAGTTGTATGGGTAGTTGTGTAGAAATGATTGAAAAGTAGGGTAGTTTGTATAGAAAAATGTGAAAAAATAATTAAAAAATAGAATAGTTATGGAGAGTGAAAAGTTTTAGATTGAAAAGTTTTAGTTGACACTTTTTTTGCCTAAACAAACACACCCTAAGCTTCAACAATAATTATCTATCACGCATCTTGGCAACCAGATGCACAGGTAGTCGGCAATCGTGCGGGTTGCTTCCTGCTGGCATCATTATGGGCAAGGATGGCATTTTTTTGGAAATTCAAAATCATAGACCAAAAATTTAAAATGATGGATCCTATTTTTTGCAGAATGAAACAACCCATCGAAGTGAAACGGAAGAACTGGCCAGCGGGGTTTAACCCGGTTGGTACACGGCGCTGTCTCATCTGGCAGCGGTCATGGTTTTCACACCCCCAAAGTAGGGCGCTTATCGGGTGCAATGCTTTCGGGCGCATAGACTTTTTTTTTTAAAATTTTTTACATGAACTTGTTAATCTAAGTGTATTTAACGTATGTATCAATTTTTACCATTTTTGGATATTTTTAAATATTTATTTCTAATTTTTAAAAATTAGTGGCATTTTTGTAATTTTAAAAATCCGAAATAATATCTAAAAATCTCAAGAAATGGTAAAAATTGATATACATGTGAAATACACTTAGATTAATATTTTTTAAATTTTTTTTTTAAAATATAAAAAATAGGTGTATGTACCCGGGAGCATCGAGGCTTAATGCTCCTGGGTGCACCTGATCAGCGCCACCCAAAGTAGGGTGGGAGTTTTGGGAGCTTTGTCTCTTTGAATTATTAAGTAAATTTGTATGTCTCAGGATTCTTTAGATGAAATCGTGTCCTCAAGATTTCTTTAAAAATGAAGTAAGTTGTCTTATTCAATTTGTAAGAATGTTTTAAGACTTCATTTTAAGAAATACAGAGATATATATAAATATACTAATAAAAAAGTTAAGGGCTGTAATTTTAAGTTGTGAACGCAATATTTTGTGAAATGGACAGATTTTTAATGTATTTTTTATTATTCTAAGTGAAAGTGTATTTACATCATTACATTTTTCCATCTCATATTATAGGTAAAATTCTTAAATTAATGTATATCATTAAAAGGAGATCGAAGCTCCTCACACGAGAGATCTACAACTTCTGCATAATGAATATTGGTACGGAAGGTATGTTTACGCTAATTTAATTTCGTGGAAGGAAACATGACAATTTCATTTATGTTTGAAGCGTTGTAAGTGGTGGGTTGCAGTAGGATAAGGGGCAAATGGCACACAATTATTGCTCAATTTATTTTACGAATTATAAGAGTATTGAATAAATGCATTGGGAGTATTAAAACATTTTTCCATAAGCAAAGAAGCAGGTTCTATGTTTGCAAAGAATTTTGCATTTTATTGCTAAAAACGAAAATTTTGGTTTCATTTTAAAAAAAATTTCCCTCTTCGCGATGACCTTGCTGCGTTGCTGCGATTAAGGGCTATAACAACGATATCTTATTTGCGAATTTGTTCCTTAAACTTCAATATACTTTCATTATAGAATTTAAAAATTTTAGCTGTTAACACCATCGGTAATAAAAGTAGGATTTCCCAACAAAAGTAAGTTTTAGCAAGGAATCCTACTAATTTCAAATTTTCTTGTGGCATACACACATAAATAACAACAAAATAGACGGTAGCAATGTGTCTCCACAGAAATGGATGAGAGTAGTGTGTCTCTCCTAAAAATTTGTAAGAATGCCTCATGAAAATTTGTAAGAATATTTCATGACTCAAATGTAATAGAAATTGAGATGATTATAATATATACATTAAAAAAAAAGCAAAATATGTGAGATAATTTTCCATTTTAAAACTTTATGGGCATATTTGCGAATATGTTCAAACTTCTTAGAGATGAGTGATCCTGTTGGTCCGGGCTAAGTAAATGTCCCACTTAGCCTACCTTAAAAACCTATTTACAATAATTTTTTTTTTACTTTTTCTTCGTGCACTTGTTTATCTAAGTGTATTTAACATATAAACCAAGTTTTACCATTTTTGAATATGTATATATATATATTTTTTTAGATTTTTAAAAATAAGGGTATTTTAAATACATACGCACATAAATGTTTAAAAATATTAAAAAATAGATAAACATTTATGTGCGTATATGTATTTAAAATACTCTTATTTTTAAAAATCTAAATATATATATATATATACATATCAAAAAATGGTAGAACTTGATTTATATATTAAATACACTTAGATAAACAAGTATATGGAGAAAAAAGAAAAAAAAAATTTAAATAGGATTTTTGAGATGGGCTAAGTGAGACATTTACTTAGTTCGGGCTAACAGGATCACCCCTTCTTCTCAGATATATTTGCAAAAAAAAAAAAAAAAAACCACAGAGAAAAACTCGCAGGGTCCAACAGGCCAGGCCCTAAAATACTAAGTGGGTAAGCCGCGGGTCATGGAAGGCCCAGCTTTGAAAACCCTGCCATGTCTACGGCCACGAGCTAAGAATACTGCTTGAGTGGGGTTTTTGCAAAATGTGCCTTCTAAGCATGTGAAATTGCATTTTAGTATGTATACTCTTGAAGTTTGTAACCACGTCAGTTTCGAATTTTGCCAAATGAACCATGCAGTCGACACTTGTGAAGCAGTTTACAAATAAAAAGTATTGAATTTCTTTTTTAAAAAAGTCCTGCTTCTATGAAGCTCATTAATGTAAAATCCATCCACTTCAGTTTACCTTAATGATTAATGAGAAATCCACTTCATCTATTTTACATATTGTACATTGAGAGCTCGATGCCATGCACCTTGGTGCACTTAGGCTTGGTGCACCTAGGTGAATTTAACTCATTTTTAAAAATTATTTTAACACAACTATTAATCTAATTGTATTTAACATGTGTATCAATTTTTACCATTTTTGAAAAAAATTTAGATATTTTTTGAATTTTTTAAAATCAATGGCATTTTTAGTAATTTAGTAATTCAATAATTTGAAATAACTAAAAATACCACTGATTTTGAAAAATTAAAAATTAAAAATCTCTAAAAATAGTAAAAATTGATACACATATTAAATATACTTAGATTAATAATTGTGTAAAAAATTTTCAAAAAAATATAAAATAGATTAAATGCACCCGGGTGCACCCAGATTAAGTGCATCTAGCTCCATTTTGGCATAACCGAGTACATTGGCCACATCCAAATGCTACCAGTCCAACTTAAAAATAGTTTATAACGACATTTTTCGTTCCGACTTAGCTCAAAATCACAAGCACATGAATTACTAAATGCACATTCAAGATAGTTGAATGCCTTCGTTGCTGATAGATATTACAGGTAAAAAGCTAATCAATTTCATTACTACTGTTGGTAGCTAAAGGTAACTTAGGCAGTGATAATAAGCATATCTAATATACGAACGAGCAAGACGGATATGGCAGGCTCACTGATAATAGTGAATCCTCATAAATTTTGGGATTTTACAAAAAAAAAAAAAAAAAAAAAAAAAAAAAAAAAAGAAGAAGAGAAAAACAACCAAAATCTGAAGATTGCAAAGACAAGCCGAAGGTACACACTAACCGATGAAGTCTAACCGAACTACATACTTTGGAGTTTTCTTTTTTTTTTTTTTTTTTGATGAGAAGATACTGTGGAGTTTAAAATGCTGAAAAATAGAAGGTTGTAGCTATTCAAAAAAGAAATTTCACAAACTAATTCTCGTAAGTCTCACATTTGTGCATTTGAAAGCTCGCATCTTAATAAACTTTATTTTGCCAGGGTATGGATCACATTAGCCTGAAACGTAAGTTTACATGTTACTGCTGGCTAATTTTCATACGGGTCCACCGTGCTATGTAACTCTTTTAATTTTTAAAATGTTGATGATTGATGTAAAATTCAAATAATTTATTATATTTAATATTATTTTTCTAGAATATTTAATTTATATATCAAATTTTAAAAATTCTGTATATGTGTAAACATATTTTTTTTATTCTCAAAAATCAAAATCAACATTTTTACCCAAAAAATGTTGTTTTTGAAAATAAAAAAAATACACACATATATAAAGTTTACAAACTTTCATATAAGAATTAAATAAAGACACGAGATTAAATTTAAATTAGCCGGGCTAATTAACAAGATCATAACCCTTCTACAAATACCCAAAACACGCGATCAAATGTCATGATAGTATATAACTATATATAGGTAAACCTACATCGAGTGGTTGAACGAGAAATACTCCGGCTTCAATAATCTAATTTTCTATAGCAGTAACCTAAATGTAATACCTAAGTCAAACAATGTGGATGTACCCCCATGAGCATCATTATTTTTCAGTATCATTGTTGTTGCACAAAAATAAAAAATAAAAACATGAACACAAACAAAAAGGCCTGCTGCACGTTTGCAACCTCCCATTTGTTACCAGCTCAATTATCTAATGCATATCAGCATCCACAAAAGAAAAAAAAAAAATTGTCTAATGCATGAACACGTGAAGATGTTCATACAGATAAGAGGTGAACGGGGACCGCTGGATTTGCCAACTTGTTATTGGCAGAAGGCTGGGTTTTGTCAAACATCTACAGAGGCTTTGTAGATTCTCAAAAGGATCGACATGTGTTTGGTATTTTGCATGATCAGTAGTGTATCTCACTGATCTAATAGGACTTGGAAATGATTTACGCACAGTTCAACCAAGATGCTAATATTTCTACTACTTAAACGAAACTCCACCAAGCCACGGCGTCGTGGTATAGGGTTTCAGCAGGCTGTTTCGAGTACTTTATGGGATATTATTAGATATTTATGTAATTATAATATGATGAATTTCATAGAAGGTCTGTAAGAAGGTTGAGACGAGCTCAAAGGGTACTGACAGAGAGGCTGGGAAAGTTTCCAATGAGTTAAGATTCATTCAAGAGGGTTGGAGACAAATCCTAGAGGTGGCGAGATGAATAAAACAGGGATGTGAGACGAGCCCTGCAGGTTTCGTCAAAGAAGTTGGAGTGCTGTGAAAGATTGGGCAAAGGAGCGAGAAATGTAGAGTAAGTATGAGTCTAGCCTAGGTAGAGTTCTTGTACTTGCAGGAGAAGTGATCTATTATTTAATGTGATACTGTTCTTCCATCTAGGAAGGGAGCGTGCCCAACTTTTTTAGTTCATGCCCATTGATTCTGGAAGATATTTTAGAGGTTGTTAGTAGTGGCATGAGAATAGGTCAATGCCACGCTATTTAAGCTGCAGATATTATTTGCGGGCCAATTATTGAGGTCCATGTGATATGGTACATGTATGTGGTGTGGGTATGTAGAGGCCTGATCTTCTACGACCGGTCGGACCGGTCAAAAAATATATTTTTTTTTATTTTTTTTGAAAAATAATTTTATAAACATGTTAATCTAGTTATATTTAATCTATAAACCAAAATTTACCATTTTTGGATATGTTTATATATTTATTTTGGATTTTTAAATACAGGGGTATTTAAGTCATTTTAAGAATATTTAAAATGACTTAAATACCCCTGTATTTAAAAATTCAAAATAAATATATATACATATCCAAAAATGGTAAAATTTGGTTTATGGATTAAATATAACTAGATTAACATGTTTATAAAATTATTTTTCAAAAAAAATAAAAAAAATATATATTTTTTGACCGGCCGGTCGTAAATGATCAGTCGTCGGGTATGTATCCCTATACTAATGTTATATGAAAATTATTAGATATTTGTGATAATGTTATATGAAATTTGTTAAAATGTCTCAAGGGTTGATTGTAATACCAGTCAAGATAAATTATAAATACGAAACTATAAAGAAAACTCCACAAAACTTAATCCATTCCATGTACTCTTACACCATAACGAATTATTTCAATTCAACCATTTTATAGTTGGGGGTTGATCTTGTCAGAACGGTCTGGCAACCCATATTTTTTATTTTTTGAAAATTTTTAATCAAAGCGTTAATTTAGGTGTACATTATCTATAAGTTATATATTTATTTTGTATTTGTTAATATATATACCGTGGTCATTTTCATAGGAGTTAAAATGATCACAATAGCCTTATTTTAAAAAATATAAAATAAATATACACATATCTTTAAAAATGATAAAAATTAGTTTATGGATGATATAAACTTAACTTAATACTTTTATTAAAAAAATTTAAAAAGTAAAAAGTATGGGTGTTATGACAGGCTGATAGATGATCATTACCCTTTACGAGGGGTTTGAGAAGATGACAAAATTTCTTGATCTCGTCGTTTGAAAGAATGAATTATTAATTCCAATATAAAGTCCTGCATTAATTGCTTAGTGGTTCACAGTGCGTTATGATAGATTATTTGGAATAGAATCATCCCATTTATGGCATCAGGGCTAGTCTTTTCTAATTAAACTGAGACCCATTTAGCAGAGTGGTTTCGTCACCTTTTTCTATACTTAGTCGTATGATTAAAAAATTATTGTATATTATACATTTCATTTGGCCGTATGATTTCTTGGTTTTGATGAATCGAATGGTTGACTGGTAGTCTTTATTAATTAAATGGACAGTTAATTGAAGGCACATGGAATTTCGAACATTTGTCGGGAGTTGCTTCAACTAGATGGAGGTTTAACTGTCAAAGGCTACCTGGCTAAACTTGCGTTCTTCAACTGACTGAGGATGTCAATGCCAGCTAGCTAGCTCACCGGATCTACCGTATATTTTTTAATTGTCTAATATTTCTATTAAATAGGTAACTTCCAAGTTTAGCACAATAAGGATTTTTCTTAGTTACGTTTTACCACATTATTGTTAAAACATATTATGTTATATACCGTCATCGTTTCTGTAACACCCAGACCCAGAAAAGCTATTCTGGGCCTGTGGCTTATGAGCTTTAGGAACTCTATTCCCTTTTTTATGTGAGATTTAATTCGAAGTTGTTATAGGTCACTAATTTCTGCTTAGTTCGTCTTTAAATCACAATTGCACTTAATTCTGGGCCGTTGCCAACTTAACTCAACTTTAGGCTTATGAGTTACAAGTCTCATAATATGATATTATCCGCTCTACATTGGCAACTCGTTCATATTATTTTAAAACGTGTTACACCATATTTCAAACTTAGACCTCCTTACAAACCCTCAGGAACTCTATCTCCTTTTCGATGTGGAATTCAGTCTTGGGCTGTTTTGTGATACAATTTTTTTTAAAAAAATATGGATTATTTATTACATTCTCCCACACTTAAATAGTTACTTAAATTTCACTACCAAAAATTTAACATTTCGCTTAATTACTTTAGCACTTTAAATCTATTTACTTTTCATCGTGAATGCTTACACTGCTGCCCTCATTCTTTTTTATCGTACGAGCTAGTTAATTGGGAAAAAGACTCCCAGCTAGCTAGTATTTCTATCTAAATCTCTAGACATATGACTTTCTGGACTTTTGCCTCTTACAAGGCGGCAATTTTATTGTCTTCTTTTAAAATAAATTCTATCAGATTCAGTCTAGACTCAATGGCTAAGGCTTTGTTTGGCCTACTATCATTAAAAAAAAAATACATTTTTTGCAATTTTTATTAGCAAAAAAAGAAAAATGCATATGCAAGAAAAAAATTTCTTACTTATGATAATACTTTTATAGAAAAGAAAAATTTTCCTTACTTGTGATGATGCTTTCATAGGAACACAATCCTATGCACCCGGGTGCATTCAGCCTCAATGCACCCGGGTGTACTACACCTATTTTTTTTATTTTTTTTGAAATTTTTTTACACAATGGTTAATCTAGGTTTATTTAACATATGTATCAATTTTTACTATTTTTGGAGACTTTTAGATATTTTTTTTAGATTTTTAAAAATCAGTGGCATTTTCGGTAATTTTAAATAAACCTATATTAACAGCTTCATGAAAAAATTTTCAAAAAAAAATAAAAAAATAGGTGTAGTATACCCAGGTGCATCGAAGCTGAATGCACCCGGGTGCATAGGATTGGGCTCCGCTTTCATAGGCAACAAAAACTTCTTTTGGCTTATGATAATATTTTGGCAGCTAAATTAAAACTTCTTTGCTTAAATACAAAAACGTGAACTATTTACAATAAAAAAATTTCTTAATTATTGTTATATAGAATATGATATATATTATCTGGAACTAAGTTTTTCTTTCATAACCAAACTTTAATCTTATGCAAGAAATTTTCTTTGCTAAAAATCAAAATTTTTGTAGTGCATTTTATTCACCTAACTCATGCATAGTACTGCTTATTTATGGATAGTTGATTAATTTAGCTTCTAGCCAAAGTGAATAATTTTTCGCCATATCACCGCCAAGTTATAGAAGTCTTAAGACTCCATTTGGCTAAAACTTTTTAATCTCGCTAATAGGCTTTTAGAAAATTTGGCATGATGATAACTTCAAACGCCGTTTGATTTGGTGATATAGAGTTTTGCTTTTTCTGCATGCCTAATTTTAGCTGTACAAATACTGAACGAATTCACCTAAAAATATCACTTCTCGTTTAGATTGGAATAAGGATGAGGATTTGATGAGTATAAAATGATTTTTTTTTTTAATTTTTCAAAAGTAATTTATAAATTTATACTCTTACTTGAAGAAAACGCGTATATTCTTCAAAAATAAAAATCTGTTTTTTTTATGATTATATTGGAAGCAAAAGCAAAGTGGAGACGCAACGACAAATAAAGCCTGAGGTCTTTACTCCAATTGTCACATATTTATAACTAATTCTAAATCATGTTTTCTCATTTTATTTCAATGGATTTTAACGCAACTGTAACAGACACTCCTAATGTAGGGGTGTTAACGGATCAGGTTGGACGGGTTGGAGTTTAATCCTAATCCTAACCCATTTAAAATATCTCAATTATAATCCGTTTATTAACCCATTAAAAAAACCTCAACCCTAACCTATTTACAACCAATTTAATAAACGGGTTGGTGGGTTGTTAACAGGTTGTATAACAAATAACCTGAAAGTCTAGACTCTAGTAGATGATGATCTCGCAGGGAGAGACGAGATGGTGTTTTCGGCGTAAGAAAAATGAAAATAGGGCAGTAACAGAAAAATGGAATTAGAGCAACAGTGGAAAAATGAAAATTAGGTGACTGGAGGAAGACTTAGAGAGAAAAAATAACCAAAAGGTTTACATGTATATATATAAAATTTTAATGAGTTAAGTGAGTTAAATGGGTCGAATGAATTAAACGGATTGAACAGGTTATATGGATTAAATGGATTACTAAATGGGTTGACGAGTTATAAAATCTCAATCCTAATCCATTTATTTAATTAAATGGTTAAATGGGTTGGCGGACTATAACCCATTTATTCAAAAATCCCAACCCAAACCCATTTACAAATGGGTTGGACGACCGGGTTGATGGGTTGGTCATAACCATTAACACCCCTATCTTAATGCAGATAAGAGAGATAAAACTTTTAGGGTGTGTTTGTTTGGGATATAAACATGTCAACCAAAACTTTTCAATCTAAAACTTTTCACTCTCCATAACTACTCTATTTTTTAATTATTTTTTCACATTTTCCTATACAAACTACCCCACTTTTTAATCATTTCTACACAACTATCTATACAACTAACCTATCTATTTTAACTTTATTCTCTTTACTTCTCATCATTACTCCTATTATATCACATCATTTTCTATCAATGTGACAACTTCTACCTCAAAAACTTTTCATCAAAAGTTTTTCTCCCAACCAATGAAAGTTGTCAAATGATGTGATATGATAGGGGTAATAATGAGGAGTAAATATGATAAAGTCAAAATAGATAGATTAGTTGTATGGGTAGTCGTGTAGAAATGATTGAAAAGTAAGGTAGTTATATAGAAAAATGTGAAAAAATAATTTAAAAAATATGATAATTGTGGAGAGTGAAAAGTTTTCAATTGAAAAGTTTTAACTTGACATTTTTTAACCATTGCCACACATACCCTAAAACAAGGAAGTTGAAGCTCCCCAGAGGTCCGAACCGTGGTCAGCCGGGACATGAGCCTGGGGTGAGCAGTGGTGGCGCTACCGCGTTAGGCTCTATATCCCTTTATTTTTAAAATATGCTTTTTTATTCTATGGCATTAATTCAATGCCCGCCAGCCTAGCTAGAAAACTTCTTGAGGGAGACAATTCCCAATGTTGGCATCCTCACTGCCATGCCTTAAAGAATAGGAAAAGTTCAGTTGTATATGCGATGGAAGCATTGATTTTTTGCTTTACTAATTAAGAGCAGCAATTAGCAAAGTAGGTTGAGATATAGCCTTACTTTCACCAAGAGTCCTGCAGATCTATTAAATGCATGATTTTGTTTCTACTTCAGACATGGATATAAATCTTCATCATCATCCTCCATTCATATATGTAGTGTCCTGCAGATCCATTAAATAGTGCATGGATATATTAATGCAGCAAGATTTCCAATATTTTGCAGCCACTTGCAGCCTTGGAGCATCATGATTACAAGATACATTAATTCATCCACTATAGATTGGAAGGTAACCTATATTTATCTGTTTTTTTTATTTGGATTGCCAACTACACATCGACCAAAAGTCCAAAAGATAGGGGGAAAGCGGCAAAAAGAAGAAGAAATGGCAAAAGGAAATGAAAAAAGAAAGGCATCACTAATGGGATCCGATTGGCTCTATCAGTTCACAGTCAAGAATGACAATGCTTTCCCACCCCCCTTCCTTTGGATATGAAGAATTAGGCTAACTTGATATAATGTATGCTATGTACCAGGTTTAGGTGAACTTTAACCCCAATTTTAATTTTAGAAATCAAGTTTGGCCGGATTAATATTGGTTTTGGATAGAAATTTGGATTATTCTTAAGTCAACAAAAGTTGAAATTTACAAGTAAAAATAATGAATTCTTCGAACATTACAGTATTTGCACCAAATAATTTTAAAATATACTTTTGATTATGATAACATGCTTATTTGTAATTTATACATGAATACATGTATATAACATATGATTTTTTGATTTTGATAAAACTTGATCTTCTAATTAAAAGATAGTGCTAAGTATAATGAATGTAATAAATTTTTCATCAATAATTAATGTAAGAAAAATAAATAAAATTACATAAAATCACAATCTAAATAAGTGTAATAAAAGTGAAACTTATATATTTTATAGTTAATTAGTATGCATATAATAATTGTAAAGAGTTAACATATTGCAATTATCTCTAAATTGAGTTAATGTAGATGAAAGGATTCAACTTTTTATGGACAAAAGTAGAAAACGTTTAGGCTTTAAAATAAATATTTTATAGTTTAATTAGGTTATAATTATATGAAAGTATTTTTATTATAATTATAGTTAACATGCTTAATATATAAATTAATATAATTTTATTATTTGGACTAGTCAGATGTTAGTATCGAGTTAGTGTAAAACCGGCATTGATTTGAGTTTCTTTTGAGTTGAGTTGAAACCCATCTTCTTGGAAAAATTGCACAAAAATAGAATTCATATCTGAATTTTTTCGTGTCGGGTCGGATGCGTTGCATCCCCTAATCCCGCTGTCCGTTAAATGAGCCCCGCCACACTGAGATGCAAGGAACCTAACCCCAGTTACATGGAATTTCCAGGCTACCATCATCCGTGTTTGTGATGGGGCCACATAAGAATATATATGTTGATTACATGATGCCTTTTGTAAGTATTAATTTGAGGCCGGCCCACGTTCAAGAATCATCTGCTTGTAATATTAATTCGCGTGCTTTTTGAGTACGAAACAAGAATCCTCGTCCAATCCGTGATCCTGAGAGGTCATCCATCGTAATCACCAGCTTATGACAGAAGTACGTCCTGATCAATTTTCTAATTGAGGATCTCCTGCTCCGGAACATCAAGTTGTGGTGGTGGGGCGGAGCAGGCGGCCCCATCTGATCAGCAAGGTAAGCGATAGATGCATGGATGGAGGCCTTCCAACCTTCATGCCTAGAACCGTAGCGTGAAAGATGCACATCCTCCACCCCCACCACCACCAGCTTGTGATGGAGGAAGATAGATGCCGACCTCCCAACTCGTCCGCCTTACCGCACCCCACCACACCAGTCCATGCCTGCCGGCTCCAGCCAGATAACTGATAATTCCCACATGGATGATAGGGACGAGTCGTTACAAGATTTTCTTATCCGTCTGTGTACGTATGACTATTTTGGTGATAGACGGGTTACCGTAAATTAAGCCGTCAAATCATGCATGATTTCTTTTTTACTGGATTCTTAGTGAACCATAATTAGTTTCATTTTTATAATAGTATTAATTTTATTTTTTTTATAATAGAATTAATTTCATTTTTAGTTACCCATTATATATTTGGATAGTTAAGGTGTTGAATTATATCAAACCATATGTAGCAATGAGCGGGGAAAGTTTATTGTTGCCCTTTTGATACCCTCTTTAATCTTGATGCCCAAATAATCAATTAGATGACCAATGTGTTTATTAATTTCATAAATCTTAAAATTATGGAGACGGTATGCATTAGTAATGGGCATCGACATTAACGGAGCATGATTTAATTGTATTAATTATAACACATAGCTTTGATTGTATTTTCTGAATCACACTTTTTGGTCAAAGTCGGTCAAAGGTATTGGCGGAATTTTGTAAATAAACTTTAAGAAGGAGGGTTATTTGGGAAATCAATATTTGTAGCCTTAAATTGCGAAATTGAAAAACGCTAGGATTTGCAGGCGGCCTAAAATTTTATTAGAAAAGTTTAATTATAAGAAAATCGCTTTATAAACCAGGTAAGAAAATAATCAGTAATCGTCTATGATTATAATATTCAATAAAATATTTAATTATACATAACTAAAGAAATATTTTTGATTACCAATTATGGATGCAAAAAATGAATTGTAAACGTAACAACTTTTAATTTTGGCAATGAATTAAGTTTGATGCATTATTTCTTGTTGTTGATATCCAATTTCAATTATAATTATTTTAAGAACTAGATGTCCGAAGCATTAAAGCAAACCATTTTTGGATTAATCAATGACTCGAGGCGTCGGTTTTCCTTTATTGTTGCTATTCAATTAAAACGTCTCGTATTTAAGAGTTTCGGACATCTATGAGATTCTGTGTATGAATCAAGCATCGTTACTACCACGTATATAGTTGTATAGAAAGCCCGGTGGTTTAAGTTAACGGCAAATGCTTTCCATGTGTCAGATTTTAGACGAACATATTGCATCGTTGCACAAAAATCGGTCCAGCCGTCTTTCGCCTGCCCCACACTTGAGGGGATTAAGTAAATGGAGTATAGCAGCAGCAAGTTGGAAGACTGCAGACATATGGTCTACCCTAGCCAATAATAATCACAAAATAAGGCCACACATCACAAGAGAAGTACACCACTACATACATGTGGGGTCTATGTAAATTCTAAAGAGAAATAAAGGAGAATAAAGCGAATGAGAGAGAGAGGAAGGAAACTAAAGACACCCCAACATGCTAAGAAGAGACTATTCAATTCATTCTCTGCCGTTGGACAGATAAGCTGTCCCTTTTGTCTGTTGTGAAAAAGAACCTTCTCCCTCTCCTTCTCCCCCCCAACCCTTACCTAGCTAGCTCTACTGCATCTTCCTCCCTCCCCCCTTCAAATCCCCATTTGCAAACCGGATCCAACGACCTATCCAACCTTTCTCCCCACCACCTTTTTCATATGCACCCGTTACACTAATTACTTATTTCTTCTTCTTCTTCTTTCTTCTTCATCAACATCATCACTTGACTTACTTGCTTGCTTGCTTCTCCTGCCGCCGCCGCCGCCGGTGTTGGGTCGTTTATGGGTCCGAGAAGTGGCCGAAGGAGATACCAGAGATGGTACACACAGCCTCTCGCGCCGCTGCACGAAGGCCCTGATCCAGACACGCATGGCGAGGCCTGCAAGAAGGAGAGCTCTTGGGACGTCATCCGGACATGGGTGCGTATGCAAATGGAGAAGGGCTCCTCCGGAGGCGGCTCCGCCGCCAACTTCTCCATTTCTTCCTTGTATGGGAACATCGACTCCGCAAAGGGGCCTGATCTAAAACTCATGCTGGGAGTCTTAGGCTGCCCACTTGCCCCCATATCTCTAGCCCACCAAGAAGTTCCCACTCTCCACCTCAAAGACATTCCTTTTGTAAGCTTCCTTTACTATTTGTATAACAATATTTATGGCTTTATAAAACCATCACACTCTTGTATGATTTTATAAATTAATATTTTAAAGCTATCACTACAAAAATTTTGATTTTTGACAAAGAAAATTTCCTTGCAAAAGATTAAAATTTAATAGTTAAAAACTAGTTGCTAATAATATATGACATATTATTTATAATAATCATTAAGAAAAAATTTGATTGTCAACAAAACAAGAAAAAGATTTCTTATTTATGACAACATTACAATAAGAAAGAAAATTTTCGTTGCTTATAAAAACATCATCGTAAATAAGGAAATTTTTTCTTGTACATACATTTTGATCGCTAATGAAGATTTTTTTTCCTTATTAATAATGGTTGCAAAAAAATGTATTTTCTTGTAGTTCATGTATTGGTATAAGTACATATGTAGGATAAATAATAAGAATTAATATTTCGCTATATAAAATTGTGGTGAAAATTTCTAATTTTCGTAAAATACATTTATAAAATCCAATCCATTTGCCATAATTAACATTATTTTATCTAAAATTTAAAATTATATTGGGTGGATCACAAACATTAATAATCCAAGTAGAGACAAATTTTATTGCACAGTAAAACTCAACTTTTCTAAAACTACAAATGGGGAAATTTTCCTGCGCTAATAATGTTATTTATTGAATTTTTTGTTAAAAAAAAAAACAGGAGACATCATCGGCTCATTATATCATACAACAGTACTTGGCTGCAACTGGGTGCCTGAAAGGTGACAAGTGCCCGAAGAGTTTGTACGCGGCGGGGGCTGTGAAGATGGTGTGCTGCGAGACGGAGATTGCGTCGGGGAGGAACGTGAGGAGTGTGGGGACGAAAGGAGGGGAGAGCGGGTGCTTCGTGCTGTGGCAGATGTCGCCGGGGATGTGGTCGGTGGAGCTGGTGGTGGCAGGGAACAATAAAGTGGTCGCCGGCAGCAATGGGAAGATCGTGTGGCGACACATGCCGTGGCTTGGCACACGTGCAGCCAAAGGCCCCCACCGCCCCCTTCGACGAATCATTCAGGTATCCCATACATTAGCTCTAAAGCCGAAAACCCCGCCCGGCATTATCATTACTTTCCTCTCCTCCTATACGCATTTAACCTTTCAAGGAAGATTGCTTTCTCTCTTCTCCAGACTATTTATAAATTGTAAATTAGCACATGGGGTTTGGGTATTTGCCACAAAAACCGTTTCAATTTTAAAACATTACACAACAAGCCCTCGGAACCTGTAAGTTTCGTATTTAATGGGATCTATTTTGCAATTTATATATGAAGCTTAATTAGAAGGTTTATTTCGAAAAATATCTGAAACATATATACGAATTTGAAATTATACAAAATGATAGGGAATTTTTGTAAATATCTACTCTTATCATGATGGTCAGTTTTTAATTTGTAGGTTTGGAATACTCGGATGGTTATTTGGAAATGGTGCCATGTCATTGGGAGTCGTTCTTAAGCTCATCAAGTCCCAAATCCCAATCCCACCTAGCAAACAGTTAACACGTTTGGTAACGTGCAGTCATGTATTCTCCTACAAATATTTTGACATTTTAATCATTCAACAATCTCACTTTTTCAACTTTATTTCTATGCTTTAATTAACTTTTTATAATTACTTAATTTATTTTAAATTTGCTTCTATTATATTATATCATTCATATAATTTTTAAAATATTGTAGTTTCCGCTTTTCATGCTGTCTCGAAATTCTATTAAAATCCATGTTCCAAAGAGTACTTAGAGAGAGTAAATAATTCCATCAAAAAAGAGAGTAAATAATGCAGAAATCCATATTCTTGACTGAGTATATATCATGATCTGATACGTCGTCCTAGAGTAGAGCCTTTAATTTCAATGACATGCATGTGTCCTAGAGATCAGGACGATGCTGCAGTTGTCTTGGCATAGCAAATAGCAATTGCTACTTGCTAACTGGTTTTTGGGTCAGAAAATGCTTGATCAATAGAAGAATATGAGACAGCGAGACAGAGAGAGATGTGATGGTGTTGGTGGTCGAGCCGTCTATGTAAGTGTATGCCTTTGCTTTCTGGAGCAAAAACCGAGTCTTCTCTGCCAAAGCCACTGTTGGAGCTGGAGGGGGGCCCTGGCTAGCCTACTAAAGTGGAAGAAAATTAAAAATACCTCTAGTCTCCTCGATTAACGAGATTGCCGCACCAACGTCCATAAGATGATTATATATTGAAGGAGGAGAAGTATCGAATTTTTTTTTTTTAATGCAAGAGTAGTGTTTTTTAAAAACAAAAAAATTTCATCTGATTCTTATCCCGTACCATGGATGATACTGAAGATAAATTAGTCCATGTAAAGTGAAAAATAAGTTGTCATTTTTTAGAATTATTGCGAAATGCTCCCTGTAAATTTGCACAATCGCCCATGATAGAGGGATCTACGTAGAGTTTAGTGAGGCAACTAAATCTTTTCCTTAAAATTCTTGAAAATATTTTGATATGATTGTCGTCCTTTCAAATAATACTATAGCTCCTTCATGTTTATGTAGAAATCACTAGATAAGCCACCGTCTTAGATTAGACATATGTATGTACGTTAGCAAAAAACAGAAATTGAAAGGTTTAATTTGCAAGATAGAGTGTCTGTTTTACAAACGTGCATTCCTGAATATTGATTAGTTAGGCTCGCATGATATATTAATGGGTAAATTAGAAATCTTTAATTTTCTTGCAATATGTGAATCAAATTGTGATCTCTTTGTGTGTACTTGCAGGGGTTAGATCCGAAAAGCACCGCAAGCACATTTGCCAAGGCCCAGTGCCTCGGGGAGAAGCGTGTCGGGGAGGAGGAGTGCTTCGTGCTCAAGGCGGCAGCGGAACGGGCGACTATCGTGGAGCGGAGCGACGGGGCGGCGGAGTTGATCCGGCACGTCTTGTACGGGTATTTCAGCCAGCGGAGCGGTCTTCTGGTGTACATGGAGGACTCACATCTCACCCGCATCCAGCCTCCCGGCGCCGATGCCGTATACTGGGAGACCACCATCGGCAGCAGCGTCGAGGACTACAGAGAGGTCGACGGCGTCCTCATCGCCCACTCCGGCCGCTCCGTCGCCACGATCTTCCGCTTCGGCGACGTCTCCATGCAGCACAGCCGGACGCGGATGGAAGAAGTGTGGCGGATTGACGACGTCGTCTTCAATGTTCCCGGCCTTTCCGTCGATTACTTCATCCCTCCTGCCGATATCTTTGATGCCACCCCACAAAATATTTCATAGACATAATCATCAATTAATGAATGCCTTAATGGGTTGGGTTGGGTTGGGTTTTAATTAATTACTTTTTTGTTTTGCCCCTTCAATTTGGTCCATGTGATTATCGGCTGTACAAGTAACTGATCAGATTAGTGATCACTTGGTGAACATTGTGGGTAGATATCTTTTATCCATCCATATGCCTTAATGTCCTATTCATAATTAATACCATCAATTGTATTAATATTTTTTCTTAATACTAGAAGCAAGGAAAGTTTAACTAATTATTTTGGAGAGAGATGATCTGTGTAATGGTTCAATAATTGATCAAACTCTTAAAATTATTTTGATTGCATAGAACATTTAGGGCATGTTTGGCAACCCACGAAACTTTTCAACATAGAAATTTTCACCTTTCACAACCGTCATATTTTTTAATTATTTTTTCACATCTTTTTATATAACTATCATACTTTTCAATTATTTCTACACTACTGTCCATATAACTAATCTATCTATTTTAACTTTATTTTATTTATTTTTTGTTATCACCCCTATCATATCGGGCTTCGATTCAATGCACCCTGATACATTGAAATTTCAATGCTGCAAGGTGCAAAACCTCATTTTTTAACATGTTTTTTTTGAAAATTTTTAAATAAAACTATTAATCTACAAGTACTTAATCTATAAGTCAAATTTTACCATTTTGAATATATGTATATATTTTTTTATTTTAAAAAAAAAACAGGGGTATTTTAGTCATTTTTAAGTGACTAAAATGAGCCTATTTTAAAAAACCAAAAATATATATTTATACATCTCAAAAAATAGTAAAACTTAATATATAAGTTAACCTAAATTAACAATCTTATAAAAAAAATTAAAAATACATATAAAAAATGAGATTTTGCACCTTGATGAATTTCAACGCATCAAGGTACATTGAATTGGAGCTGTATAATATCACATTATTTTCTCTCATTTAAAAAACTTTTATATAAAAATTTTATCACTTCCCTAACACACCTTAATTTAATTTTCAATATGGATGGGAAAAATGTAAAAAAAAGCGCAAGCGATGTAGCAAGATAGGTGTAATGACTATAATAATAAAATTGCATCATTACATCGTTATAGTGTGACTACATTTATAAATATATGCAAACTACTTGGTTATGCTTGCAAAAATTAAATATACCTACTTAATTTTGAAATTGCAAATATACTAATATTGTTTACATATTTTTGCAAATATAATCATGTCATAAGGGTGCAGTGATGGTGTCATAATGGCGTGAGTATATTTACAATTATCGTCAAACTATATGAGATTATTTGCAATTTCAAAAACTACGTGGATATATTTGCAATTATTGTCAAACTAAGTTGGTATATATGCAAATCACTAAAAATAAAAAGTAACATAAAAGGGGTTCATTGGGCATTTTATGTATGAAAATTTGCATTTTAAATCCTCAGGGTTTGTGTATTTGCATTTTAAGCTCTGTGGTTCCAATTAGCATTTTAAATCTTTTAAAGTTTAGTTCTTTACATTTTAGACCCTCAGCACTCATACGTTAAAAAACACTATTAAGATTTTATAAAATGACTAAAATGTCATTTGCAAGAGAATTTGCATTTTAAATCGAGGTAAATTTTACATGTACCCACAAAATTTACCCATAATTCCATTTATATCCACTAACTTTCAAAAATGTCTCTCATACCTTTGAATTTTCATCATAATTCTGCATATACTCATGCTGTTAGGAATCTGTTAAATGTGCTATTAACGCCCTTGTAAAATCACGAATATGCCAAGCCTTAATATAATTTAAAGTTGCTTTGCTCAAAATTAAACATTCGTATTCTAATAATATATTATTTTATAGTTATAGAATTATTAAAAATTCATTATAATATGAATTTTTAGCTATAAGACCATAATAAGGGATGAGCATATTCATCATTTCATATAGGGTTAACAACACCTATATGATCATAATTAAGAATGGGCATATTCGTCATTCTACATGAGGGTTAATGACCTCTTTAGTGAATCCCTAACGACATGTATATATGGAATTAGTATGAAACTTCATAGGTATAAAAATTATTTTGAAAAATTTGTTGGTGTGAATGAAATTAGAGATAAAATTTGTGAATATACGAGAAATTCATGCTTTATATCTTCCAACTTTGCGTATTTGTACTTTAAACACTGAGGCTTGCATATTAGCATTTTAAACTATCTTATAAAGTCATATGTGGATCAAAAACCTAAAAAAAAAAGCATATATTGATTTCTATTTGGACTTACGTCAAATTATAGGCTAAAGGTCTAAAATGCAAGAAAGTAAATTTCATAGGGTTTAAAATGCTAATGTATAAACATCAGAGCTTAAAATGCAAATACGAGAAGTTAGAGAATTTAAAATGTGAATTCCCATGCAAAGAGCATTTTAGTCATTCTAAAAGATCTTAACTATATTTTTTAATGTTGCGAAGACCAATGAGTTTAAAATGTAAAAAACTAAAACTTTGCAGGGTTTAAAATGTTGTTATACAAACCTGGAGGTTTAAAAACGCAAATGTGCAAAGTTAGAGGGGTTTAAAATGCAAATTTTCCCTTTACATATGTCTTGTATGAATTGTTTATTAACTTTATAGCTGGAGGAGGAATTTTGGGAAAAATTGGTAGGCATATTATGGTTAAAATTTATAGATATATTTGAAAATTTTCCAAAACAAATACCAATATGCATATATAAAGAGAAAGGTATGATCCCAAGCATCTATATGAATCGTAAGTTATGTCGATTTTGAAAAAATAATCATTTATTAAATGTATTAATACTTTATATAATTATTTATTCATGTATAAATTATATCTTAGATAGTTTATCTGTTGAAAAATAACTTTAAAATTAGTATTTATCTCAAACTATTTTATTACATTGATTTTGTATCAATTTTAGAAGAGACTCATACACATATCCAATTTGGACAAAAATTTGTATGCTAATAAAAAAATTATTTTAAATACAACGGGTGAAGTAGATATATATTTTATAATTATGTAAAGTCCATTTTGAGCTAAATGCACCATAACTTACTATGCGTATAAATGCACATGATAACTTCTTATATATATATGGAATCTGTTCCGGTGCAGCGTCACTGCACCGGAACAGCCGTGCAGTGGCCCCAAAACGGGGCCCACATGATCATGAAATCATGATCTACTCCACCCATTGTATTTAGAATAATGTATTCTATAACTATACCAATTTTCATCACAATCAAATACTTTAAAGTTGTTATTTACATTAAACTATTTTATTGCGTTGGATTTGTACCATTTTCAGATGGGGCCCATATACATATCTGATTGGGATGAAAATTGGTATGATAATAGAATACATTATTCTAAATACAATGGGTGGAGTAGATCATGATTTCATGATCATGTGGGCCCCGTTTTGGGGCCACTGCACGGCTGTTCCGGTGAGTGACGCTGCACCGGAACAGCTCCCTATATATATATATATAAAATATAGTCTAGTTTCTATGAAATCTTTTTTCTATATAACCTCCTTCATTCTTAATATTTGGATGATTGATAAAAAAATTCGCTTCACCTATTATATTTAACATTATTTATAGTATCTTGGAAATTTTTTTATTTATTTAATATCATTGTATATGGGTCCCACTAAAAATCAACATAATAAAATAGTTTAATGTTAAATATCAATTTTAAAATTATATTTTTGAGATCTAAATTATCTAAAATATCTTTTCAACATGAATACGTGTGTGATAAGTAATTTTTAGTATATATTAGAATTTCAAGTGCGTTTCAATCAACCCAAGCCCTGGTTGAGTTGAATTTCTAAAGTCAAGATTCTAAATTCCTTAAGAAAACGTTTGGTTGGGTAGACAGGGTTGCACCGGTAGTTATTCTAAAAATAGCTTCTATGAACGAGAATGACACATGCATATTTAGTATAAGTATATATTTTTTGTAATCTTTCAGGGCATGTTTAGCTACACTAAAAAAAATTTCAAATCAAAACTTTTCAAAAAATTTTAATTTCATATTTATTTTATTTTTAATTATTTCTTCATACATTCCTCTACAATTACCCTACTTTTCAATTATTTTTATAAAACTATTTATAAAACTAACTTATTTTTTTAAAATTATTCTTTTTACTTTTCATAGCCTATATCATATTGCATCAATTTCTCCTACTCCGAGAGTTTTTATACTTCTCAAACACATCCTTAATATATTTTCAATAATTATTATCTTGAAAATATCCTTAATATATTTTCAATAATTATTATCTTGAAAATATCCTTAATATATTTTCAATAATTATTATCTTGAAAATCAAGCTCTCTCCACAGGATGAAGTACTTTTAAAATTAACTTTTCATGCACCACGTGGGCTCGTGGTAACATCAGACTTCTTCTGTTTGAATCCCATCAGTTGTGTTGGCTGGCAATAAGTTTTCCTCCTGGTGGAAGCGGAAATATTGGTTCCCCAATTTGGGTTATTTAAAAAACGTACCCCTGAGAGTGGAGGTAACGACAGATCTCCCTCTTGGTAAGGGTTGTGAATGTACCTATTTAATAATATTAGATGTCACAATGTATGTCCTATCGATAAAAAATAACTTTTTATGCAATGTAACAAAACATCCCAACCGTTTATTAGTTATGTTGTATAAAAAATAAATGTACTGGATATGTTATAATCTATTATAGCTAGCATCTAGAAACGAGATTTAAACAGATAAATGCATATGCAGTAGTACTTTTTAAACTGTCCATATGATATTCATGGAACTAATACCAATTTAAAAATAAATAGTTCAATCAAATTCATTCTTAAAACTTAAAATTTTATGTTAAGACATTAAAATTTAAGTAGAATGCAATAATGGTTTAAATATTAAAAATATATTACATTATATATTTTTTGCGGCCATGATCCTATACCCCGGGTGCACTTTGCATCGTGCGCCTGGTGCAAATACCCTTTTTAATTTTTTTTTAAATTTTTTACACAAATATTAAATTACTAAAATAGCAACGATTTTAAAATATTAAAAATATCTACAAATATCTAAAAATGATAAAAATTGATGCATATTAAATAGATTTAAATGAACAATAGCTTAAAAAAGCTTTCAGAAAAAATAAGTTAGATACACCCCGAAGCAACGAGCCTAAATGGACCCTGTGCATACTGGCATTCCCACATTTTTTTGATGAAATATAATATACTTTTTTTTTTTTAATAGAGATATCGTATACATTTTTAAGTCCACATATGATCGAGAGAGCAGGCCGCTCTTTCTGATGAAGGGGACCCAAACAGGCCCTAAAAAGGCCAGTGAAGCCCGCTTGCAACAACCTCGTTTCATGGCATGCTAGTTACAGTGCATACTTGCGGATCAATATAAATTTCTCTCATTATATACTTGCATACTATAATACTACTTTGCATAGGCATTTACTCAGATTTATATGGGAAATGATTGAGACATTCAAGGTCTGATTCAAAATTCATATGATTCCCTGAAAAACACTAGTTTGTTTAGAGAGAGTGATGCGGATCGATATGAATTTATCTGTTTCTCATTTGTTTTAAAATTTATTTGCTTGGGTTACCTTTGAACTACATTAAAATTATTAGTTAGCAAGGGCCATAGGCATATATGTCTTTTAGTTACTCAATATTATCTCCGTTTTTTTAACGAAAGTTACTCAATATTCCATGTATATGTTTCTTTATGTTGTTGGTGTTATATTTAATCTATCCATAACCATTTATACAGGAGGAGTGATCCTCTTAGCATACGCTAAACAAATGTCCCGCTTAACCTACATAAAAAAATTTATTTACAATAATTTTTTAATTTTTTCTTTATACATTCGTTTATCTAAATATATTTAACATATAAATCAAGTTTTACTATTTTTGGATATGCTTATATTTTTTTGATATTTTAAACATTTATGGGTATATATATATATATATATATTTAAAATACCATTTTTTCCAAGAATTTTTAAAAATATATACACCTATCCAAAAATGGAAAAACTTGATTTATATGTTAAATACACTTATATAAACCAGTTTATAAAGGAAAAATAAAAAAAGTTGTTGTTAATGAGTTGTTTAAGGTGGGTTAAGCTGAGCATTTTGCTTAGCCCATCTAACAGGATCACTCATCTTTATATATAGCACTATAGTTAATATGTTAAAAGATTTTATTTCTGGCAATTATAACCTTTTATGTTAAATAACATAATCAAATTTACAGCTTGAAACAAAAATTGAGATGTAAATTAAATTTAAACAGCCCATCCGGATTGATGGGCCGATTAATAAGGCTGTCTGGGTACAAGCCTACAGCAAGACCAGCTCTAAAATTGCCCGAACAAACTATTACCTATTATATAATATAAAATTTACTTTATTACCTATTATATAATTATAATTATATTCATTAAAAATATAAAATTTACTTTATTATCTATAAATAATTTTAAGACAGATTTATGTCTTATTTTTATTAAGTCTTAAAGGATAAAGTTATACTCATTAAAAATATAAAAGTTATCTTATTATCCATAAATAATTTTAAGGCAGATTAATGTCGTCTTTTTATTAAGTCTTAAAGGATACTATTGTCTTTTCGGATCAATATACAATAGCCAAACACGTACTGTGCTTCTACCTAAATAAGCGCGACTAGCCCTTCAGAACGCTTAATTATATAGCCATTGATGGGCCATATGTCAGCCAAGAAGATCATGGTTATTAGGTGTACTCGTGATATGATATGATGTTGCTTCTAAATTATTATAGCAGGCTTCAAAATACGAATTATTCCCAATAGCTGGCATAGTAATATATTGCATCACGAGGAGTAAACTGGCCCGTCAACAAGCAACTCCTATATATACAGAGAGAGAAATATTTACATGTAGCACATAATCATAAAATTATAATCTACTTCACCTATTGTATTTAGAATCATGTATTCTATTTTCATCTCAATCGAATATGTGTATAGACTCCATCTGAAAATAGTACAAATTCAACGTAATAAAATAGTTTAATGTAAATAACAACTTTAAAATGATTTTTTCAACATGTAAATCATTTTCTATAAAATTTATATATGGATAAATGATTATATAAAGTTTCATTGCATTCTAATATTTGAGGCCCATTTTTGGGCAAATGTACTACTATTCCGGTGCAGTTGCAACCTATATATATATATAGGGATTCATTTCCATGCAGACGATTATGATACAGCCCGTTGTAAAATAGGCCTCACACATTAGATTGTAATGAAACTTCATACAATCATTTACCCATATAAAAATTATACTTTAGATGGTTTAGATGTTAAAAATACCACTTTAAACTTGATATTTATATTACTATTTTATTACATTAATTTTGCACTATTTTAATATGAGGATCACACACATGTTGGATTTAGATGAAAATTGATATGTTAATAAAGTGGACAATTCTAAATACAATGTGTGGGGTAGATTTTCCATTCATGATCATGTGGGGCCCACAGTGATGCAGTCGCATGCACTGGATCATATTTCATATAATATATATATAGCCACATTTTGCTTGTAATCTGAACCATTCATGTGGTATGTTATCTACTACAATCAAGTTGTCTAAATTTCGGTGTGTTTGGATAAAATAAAATCTTTTCGAACCAAAACTTTTTAATCTAAGACTGTTTATTTATTTATACTTTCCTATATAATTATTCAATATTTCGACCATTTTTTACACAAGTGTATATACAACTACTTTATCTATTTTACCATTATTCCTTAACTATTTATTATTATCCTTATTGTATTACATCATTTTATACCATTTAAAAAATTTTCAACCAAGAATTTTATTACTTTCCAAACTCACACTTTACATTATATTCTTTTGTAAACCTATATTTATGACGTTGGCCCATTTAATGGGCGTCTACAATTTTAACACATCAAAGATTATGGGCATGTTTGGCAACAATAAAAAAAATTTCAATTTAAAACTTTTCACGACTTCCAACTAACCTATTTTTAACCATTTCTTTATATGTTCTTATAATCTATAACTATTCATACACTTAATTTATCTAATTTAATTTGATTAGTTTTATTCTTCATCATTACCTTTGTCATATCACATTATTTCCTACCAATTCAAAACTTTTACACAAAAAATTCATCCGAAAGTTTTATCACTTCTCAAACACACCCTATATTAGCTATCAAATATTATAAATGTTGTCACTAAGTGGCTGGTGTGTAAGGGCGTGTAATGTAGAAGCTCCAGTATTCAAAGTTTGACAGAAGCACTTGTCCCATTTACCACTCTTATTTAGTTGTCCTTCATTAGTTACTTGGAGTTATCCTCCATCCGTTGTTTGGTCATCAAGGAGGTGGCACAATAAAATAAAAAAAATGAATTTAAAAAATTGTTAAATTACACATTGAGATATAATGAATTATTAATTTGTTAATTAATAATAGCACATGGTGCAAGTGCAACCAAACGTACAAGGTAGAATGCAAACCAAATTAACAAGCTGGCATCGATGACCAAGTACCACCTACTGGCTAGGAATATTACTTAAGAGCCAAAAGTCTTTTATTTTCTATCTGCAATCAGGATCGCTACTAAACCCTTTCTGATCGTCTATTCTGATGCTAAGATGCCTTCATCTTCCCACTTTCAACCTTGCCAACCCCTCTTTCTATCTTACAATATACAACAAATACTTGCAGAAGTTTTCAGGCCCGTCTTCTTCTCTAACTATAAAATCAGGTATCAAGGTATCATGTTTGCAGCACATGCATCTTGATCGCTGTCGTACCACAATAAGAAATATTACTTAGACAGGGCAGACATAGATGTCGTTATTTTATTAATCACAAAGTGTCAATGAGCAGCGAATATTATAAAGGTAACATGCAACAGTCAAGGGGCATTCTCCCCATCTGTCCTGCTCCTTGTCACCTATCTGGTTACTTGTTATACATTCTGAGAGAACGGATTAACCTTTTAACCCACGACTCCCAGTGACAGGAAAGTTAGACACTTTGAGAGTAGTTTTGGCGCATTAGAGTGGTAAGTTTGAGAGGTGGTGTCAAAATCATTTGTAGCTCACTCTCGAGGCAGTTGATGGCACTAAAACACAACTTGGCAATTGCAACCAAAAATTGCAATGAACAATTTTTTCGTTGCAATTGGTGAGCATAATTACAACAAAATACAACTTCATTCCTATTGGTAGCACATTAGTTTTAATTATTGGTTTGTTGCATTCTTATGATGACATTGTAATAACTTTATGTGATGGATTGATTGAACAAATGTTCCATTGTTGTCTTATTTAATTTATTAAATGCAAATTGCTAAATTACATTATCTTTTATGCAAATGAGTGTTTGAGCCCAACATGTGATAAAACTTGACAGATAACCCTTAGCCCCAAGCCTAGCACGAAAGTACTGTTTTTGGAGTTGAGGCGTTACACACGTGAATCCACAATAATGTCCAATCATGCGTAGAGTCATCTCTCACACTTGGTTCGATGGTCCACGATCAATATCATTACATAATCTATCATAATTAATATTTAAAGGTATCAACTTTATACATGGATATTAATATTCTCTTTTCTCTCCTATGTATTTCTCATATATTCCCACTTCCGATATCTATTTTATTAAGAGCTTCATTCGTGTCACTCCATTGGTGTGAGCTTTAGGTGGCCTCTCGATTCATGTAGGTTTAAAATCCACTAAGAGCAAGGAGTTGTGTATCCAGTATGAAGAGCTTGGGTTTTCTCCTTAGTTAGGAAAATTAGTAAGGTTTCTTGGACTTAATTCGTAAAAATAAAATTAAGATAATATCTTATTGTTGACACCCCATTTTTGGACTAATTGATTAAATCTGGGTCCACTACATTAAATTAGGCCGTTTGGAATTATATGAAATCACGCTATTTGGAATTATATACATAGTTTGAATTAATCTTCAATTAAAAGATGCATCATTGGGCTAGATCTACACTTATGGGATCATTGCAAATTTATTGAATGGTCGGCACGTGAGAATCAACAGTCCAGATCGCTATACACAACCTGCAGGTGCACGATATTCTATATTGCAGCAGACTACCATAACATTAACTCATCTTCCCCAAAATCACAACTTTCACTCTCTCCACGACAGAAATCCCATGGCTGCTCCTGCGATCTCCTCCCACAGTCGTCCGACAGCCAATCAGAGCCTTCATCGGGCTGACGGCATGCGCACCACTACCTGTCTTCTCAGGCGAAGCCCTATACCCTCATCTCTGGCAGATCCGCCTTTTCCAAGGTTGCTTCTGAAACCCAACTACTGGCCAACCTTGACTCCAGCAGCAACCTCCATTCCTTTCCTCTGGTTCAGGAAGCCACAAAATGGCGATGCAACTTCCATGACAACTTCTCCTCCGGCTCGTCTCCAACTGCATCCATCTCTCCTCCAGATTTGGCATCGTCAAACCCACCACCCAAACTCCATCACCACTGTCGCATTGTTGGCTCATCTACCCGGCGCTTGACGTAGATTCGAGTCGACACCGGCTAAGGTCAAGTCCGTCATCTCTCCTCCGATCCAAGCAACTATAAATCCGTCGCCGATGTCCTCCATTCAAGCAGACCACCACTGTTCACAGTTGTGATAAAGACGCACCATGAAACCCATCAATTACATCACTTCCCAGTAACGATCTCCACCGTCCATCTCATTGCTTGGGCACCAAGCAGACGAAAGTAACAAAGAGTAGTCGATTACCTAGCATGTATTTGCCAACAACGGAAGAAAGAGTGAGAATACCCACCATGTGCTTTGTTCTCACATTACCAACCAATGAGGAGATGACACGTCAGCAACTCCTACTCACCATCTCTATAGATACTGGCCCCTTTCAGGCGTCGGACACAAAATAAGCGTCGTTTGCCAGCTTTGGCCAAAGCAAGCTTGCTGCGCCATTTTTCTCTCTAAATCATACCCGCCTTTATTCTCCAGCATCCTCTTATTTCTATCCCCTATCTCCGCCAAAATGAAGACTAGTTCTTATTGTCATTGCCCATTTGTTCCAACCCGTCCAAAAAAACCCAAAGCCTTTGTCCTACTGCCATTGTTACAAACACCCTTCGAAAATGCTCCATTTATTTTTATTATGTGATAACATATGATTTACTTGTAATCCATGTCTCTGTCTATGTAATACTAATTTTTATTTATTACAATAATATTTATCGTAGCTCCAACCGCCTACGGAAGGATTACTACACTTGTAAAATTTCTATACTCAAACAATGGAAAGAAAAGGAAAGAAAACTTCGATCTTGCCGTTGGTACATTTTATTAGTAAGAGAGAACATACATTAATTAAGAGTGTCTACAAATTAAAGGTGGTCACATAAGCAATGACACTTTGCAAGTTGGGACTGCTGAAATTTGTTATACATTAATGAAGAGTAGCTGCAAATAGAAGGTGGTCACAGAAACAATGGCACTTTGCAATTTGGGACTCCTGAAATTTGGCTTATCGACTTGGGAAATCAGTTCCTAAAACGCCAAGACACTCGGGCTGAAAAAGTGCTTTCACAAGGTTTGAAATAAGTACGTGGCACATAATTAACGTGCGAAGTCAAATTAAACGTTTTTTTTTCCCTTGAAATATTAAAAAAGTGTCAAAATATGAGAGCAAAGATTTGGAAGATGGCCTTTATTACTTCACGAGTACTGTGTGTCCAGAAATTTTGATGCATGAACCAGTATAAAATTTATACGTTGCATTAGACTACTCATTTTAAAGATAGAACACTGTAAAATAGGCTTAAAATATTTATTTTTATAATAAATTATAGGAATTGGATGCTTTAAATCTTGACCATGAATCCACCATGTGTTGATCCACGCAATGACAACCTAAATAATATTTTTTTCATATTCATATATATTTTATATTACTTGTATTTACATTTAAATATATTTTTGTTATGTTTAAATTATATTATTGTCATTTATATTTATATTTGTGTTTATAATTTTTACCTTTACATTTGTGAGTTTTCTTGCTTTATACTTTTACAAAAGAAAAATTTTCTTTTAGAAATATATATTATTATGATTTTCCCTAATTTAATTAACCTATGTATTATTATCAACATTTAGATGAATTGTCAATTTGTATTCACATGAATTTTATGGTTGTCACTCTGCACTAAAGTATAAACTTTGTGTCCAAACTTTTTTTTTATTGATTTTTTTTACATCATGAAAACTAATATTGCAATTAGACACATTCATAACCCACACACCATAAAAGAAATTTGCTACATAAACACCCTCTACCAAGGGGACCAATAAAAATCCCTACACTAGGGGAAAATCTAAAAGCTACCTCTATCAAAGGAGGACTCGAACGCTGGTCGTTTGCAACAGTGCATGCCTGCGCTACCAAGGCAAGGCCCTGGTGGCACTTTGTATTAAAATTTAACCCAAGCTTAATTGCATAGATAGAGTTATAATTTAAGTTTTAAAAATAAGATTGGGAATAGAATTAATGTTTAAAAAGAAAATAAAATTAAACTGGATAGAGCTCATTAAGAGTTGCCACATCAAGTTTAATGACGGGGAATAATTACTAGACAACTGAAAACACTAAAAAGAATTGAAGAAGGGGAGAGAATAAATAGTGAAATGAAGGGAGAACAAACTGAAATATTAGAATTGAGGATAGAACTGGAAAGTCAAGGGAAGCAACAAAATATTGATAACTATAAGCAATTAAATGGTAAGAAATGGAAGAGGATATAAAGGAACGAGGGGGTTAGTAGAGCTACAAACGATAAAGGAAATTATATAAAAAACTTAGAAAGTATATTAGCAAACCAAGAAAGACAACCAGAAGGATTTGGGGAAATAGAACATGAGGGTAGGAGGAAGAGACTGTTTGCAGAAAGAGGATATCAAAGGAAAAGGCTAAAAGTGGAGGTTGAGGCGATTCAACCCCCACCAAGGGTAAATGTCTGTTTTAACCTAGAATTGTCGTAGGCTTCAGAACCCGTCGATAATTCGAAATCTTGTTGATCTTATCAAGAAAAAAGATTCCATCTTGATGTTCCTTTCAAAAATAAAGAGAATATCTAAGAAGATGAACTAGATAACGGTAAAATGAAGTTTAAGAATTATTTTGCAGTGGACAACAAAGATAGAAGAGGTGGTCTAGTGCTATTATGGAAAAGGAAAGTTATGGAAAAGGGAAGTAGACTTATACATCAAATCTTATTCTCAAAATCATATTGATACTTGGATTACAGATGACAATGGAAAAGAATGGAGACCAAAGACTCAAAAGAGAGGAGAATCGTTGAATCTATTGAAACCATTAAACATTCAAGTTGAAATGTCATGGCTAATGATCTGGGGACTTCAATGAGACTACTAGAATTTCAAGAGTAATTAGCAAACATGGAAGACCAAAATCTCATATGGAAAAATTTAGAAAAGTCATTGATGATTGCAAGCTTTAGGATTTGGGGTTTGTTGGACCATAGATGACATGGCAAAATAATAAGAGAGGATGAGATAGGGTGGATGCTATATTAGATCGCAGTTTGGGAAGTGCAGTTTAGGGAACCCTCTTCCCACTTGCTCAACTCATATGTTGTCAAGTTGTAGTCTCTGATGAGCACAATTCAAAAAAGAGGAGATGCCATTTAGATATGAATTATTTTGGATAAGATATCCATAAACAAATGAAATAATCAAGAGGATTTATGTACAAGATAACCATGGGAATCTATCAAGTTTTGGCAATATAATGAAAAATATTAGAAGATGTGGTAAAAAAAATTGAGAGAATGGAATCTAACAAATATTGGGGTTCTTCCAAAGAGAATTCAAAATTACCAAAACAGCTTGCAGAAGTTGAAGGAACAGCTAGTGTCAGACAATCATGATGAGAAGATAAAATAGTAAGAGAAAATTATAAATAACCTTTTGGAGGATGATGAACTAGTGTGGAAGTAAAGATCAAAAGTTCTGTGGTTGCATAGCGATGTGATAGAATGCTGGTTTCTTTCATAGATATGCATTAGAAAGAAGAAAAAGAAACTTTATAATAGTTTTGAAGATGAAAGTGGTAGACGAGTTGAATCACAAGAAGAGAAAGAACAAATAGTGTAGAGGTATTTTTCACTAGTTGTTTTCGTCTTCTTTTTAGGTGGGTCGGAGAATGTCCTTAATGCACTTATGCCTTGTATCAATTAAGAAAATAGCTAATTTCTCATACAATAGTTAATAAAAGAAGTAAGAAGATCAATTATGAAATGAATCAATTAAAGGTCCGAGGACCAGATGGGATGTTACAGAAATTTTTAGAAAATCTGGAACCAAGTTGGGAAGGAAATTTTCAGGGCATATAAAGACTTGTTGGAAACAAATTTTGAAGAAGAATAAGTTCAAAAATTAAGAGAGATAAATGACACGACAATTGTGCTAATTCCAAAAAAAGCGGGGCAGTGAAGATAACTAACTTTTGTCCAATAAGCTTATGCAACATTCTCTATAAGATAATATGAAAGACATTTGCCAATAGGTTAAAGGGATGTTTAAGGAAATTTATCTCAAAAGAACTAAATACTTTTGTTCCTAATCATCTCATATAAGGTAATATGATCTTAACCTTCAAAGTAGTCCATGTTCTCAAAAACAAAAAGAGGGGAACAATAGAAGAAATGGTAGTCAAACTTAACCTAGCGAAGGTGTATGTATAGTTGGGTGGAATTTTATTATAAAGTTTATGAAAAAAATTAGGTTTTAATAGAATATGGATGCAATTGAAAAAGCGTTGTATCACATCTATATCGTATAAAGTTCAATTGAATGACTTAATATTTGATACCATAGTCCCTAAAAAGAGAGTTGCATCAAGATGACTCTTTATCTCCTTTCCTTTTCATCTTCTAAGCTGAAGGCCTATCAATTTTCAAAATAAACTAATGAAAGAGGTTGCATTCAAGGAATCAAAATTTGTAAAAACAACCCTTGTCTAACTCACTTATTTTTTACTGATGATACATTGATCTTTTTGAGAGATAATCACAAGAATATTGAATAGCTCTTGAATATTCTGAGACAATAGGAGACTATGTGTGGATAGAAGGTGAGTTTGAAAAAGACATCAATGTTTTTTGGCAAAAATACAAGCAATGAAACTAGAAAATGAGCGATAGAGAGATTGTGCTCAAGTAGAAAAGAGATGATGATTTATTTGAGGCTACCTATTTGGGTGAGGAAAAATAAATCAAGAACTTTTCAAAACACTAAAGAGAAAGTATGGAAGCAAATTCAAGGTTGGCACAACAAGTTTATATAAGTGGTGAGAAAGAAATCATGATTAAAGTATTGACTCAAACAATTCCAACTTATACCATTAATCTTTTCTTGATCCCTAATAGATTATATTAAGAATTGAATTCAATGTTTAGCAAATACTGGTGGGAGTAAAGACTGTAAAAGAAAATTAAGCTAGATTGCTTGAAAAAATTATGTTTGCCAAAAGAGGTAGAGGGCTTGGATTTAGAGAATTATAGCCTTTAATCAAGCTCTAGTAAGTAAATAGGCCTAGAGATTACTCACTATAACTAATTCACTTTATCATGAAGTTTTTAAGGTAAAATATTTTTCCTAAGGAAATATTTGGGAGGGCAAGCTCCGCAGAGATAGTTCTTTTATTTAAAGAAACATTTCACAAATACTACATTTGTTGAAATGGGGATGTAAATGGAGAGTGGGAAAGGGTTCAAAAGTTCAATTCTTCAAAGATTCATGGACAAATAAGAGTTTCTCAATGCAGGTCCTCTCTTAGGAAATCTCAAAGAATGCAAAGGTTCAACATTTCTTTTATTTGGAATAAAGATGGTGGAAGCAAATGGAGATAATGAAAGTCACAGGTTTTGATGGTTGGGAAAAAGTCAGTCAAATGCCCCTCCCAAACGGTAATTAAGAAGACAATTTTTTGGGATTTGGAAATAAATGGAAAATATTTTGTCAGGTCTACATACAAATTAATCCATGAAGGAAATATGGTGGTAGCATGTGAGGAAAATGTAATAACTGATGGGTCACACAACAAATTCTGAAAGCAATTTAGTCATGCAAACTTTCAAAAAAGATACAAATTTTTGGTCGGAGAATTATAACATGTTCTCTTCCATTAAGAGCAAATTTGGCAAAGAGGGGAATTGAAGTTGCAAAGCACTACCTATTGTGCAATCAATTTGAGGAAGAGGAGAACATCCTTCATGTTTTCTAGCTATGCAGAAGGTAAGACATCTATTTAACATCTGCTCATTCTCTAATTTATTAGCTTCTAATGTTAATGATATAAAGGTAATTTTTACCTTGCTTTTGATGTAAAAGGATTATTACTCATTGCCGTTGTTTTTGACTATATGTTGGAGAATTGGGTACATTCACAATAAAATCTTTGCTGAAAAGGAGCAAATTAGTTTGGAGGATTTGGTTCCTTGTGCACCAATTTCATCAATTTCTACCAATCTTCAATTAAAGCCTTGATAGGGAGTATAAATATTTTTCTAGCATGGAAAGATGGCAGAAACCAAAAGTAAGCGATGTGAAGTTAAATGTCAATGTGGGAACAAATCTGCAATTCAATATGGTTAGTCATGCAACTATAATTCGAAATTAGTGTGCTAATTTTGTTGCAACCAAAAGTTCAGGGTAGGAAAAACCTATATGGATGGAAACAAGAGCAACTCTTTTGGGATTAAAAAGGATTTTTTGATCTAGGGTTTCATAGAGTGGAATTTGAGTCTGATTCCGTGATTCTCATTGATTGGTTTGACAGAGATGAAAAAAATCATTTCCAACATGGGTGTTCAAGTGGAAGAAATTAAATCATTGAGAAGTCATTTCGAGCATACAACCTTCTCACATATCTTTTGATCCGGTAATAAATATGCCCACGTTCTAGCAAAATGGACGTTAGGGCATGATGATAGTATAAGTATATGAATTAATTATGCCCAATATGTATTAGAGAGCCTCTTTATAGAGACATTCAAGCTTTGATCTGTAACATTTTGGTGGGGGGGGGGGTGGTTTTCCCATTCAAACGGCTCTTCATTTTAATGTGTTAGCCATTTGTATATTTTGGGAAGCTCTTTGTTGTCTTGTTTTATATCGCACTTCACAACATCAAAAAATAACTATTAAAATATACCATAAAAATCTATTAAAACACATCTGTATTAAATTATGATCAAGATTTAATTAATCATAGTCACAAAGTTAGAAGTTTGTTAATATGGTCGTACTTTTAATGCTTTATATTTCAGAGTCATGTCAGATCTATTATGACGTAGCAAGGGAAAGCGTGAAATAAGGCTAGCATAAGATCGGAACCCGATCGTATGCACCCGGGTGCATTCAGCCTCAGTGCACCCGGGTGCACTGCACCTATTTTTTTTATTTTTTTTTGAAATTTTTTTCATGAAGCTGTTAATATAAGTTTATTTAACATATGTATCAATTTTTACTATTTTTGGAGATTTTTAGATATTTTTTTTAGATTTTTAAAAATCAGTGGCATTTTCCGTAATTTAAAATTACCGAAAATGCCACTGATTTTTAAAAATCTAAAAAAAATATCTAAAAGTCTCCAAAAATAGTAAAAATTGATACATATGTTAAATAAACCTAGATTAACCATTGTATGAAAAAATTTTCAAAAAAAAATAAAAAAAATAGGTGCAGTGCACCCGGGTGCACTGAGGCTGAATGCACCCGGGTGCATACGATCGGGTTCCCATAAGATCTCCACGCCTTGAGATTTATAGACAAGTTTTACAGGGAAACTCGAATACAAAAATTAAAGAAAAATCTGTCAAATATTATTCAAAATAATTGTCTAACGATAAGAGAAACTATGAATTTATTGAAAGACAAGCATACCTTATGCTAATCACTGTATGCACATCTATAAGCATGTAAATATACATAAAATGCTAACCGTCCACTTGTGCATGTTTTACTAAAATTAGTAAAACACGTGATTTACTGTAAATAATAAATAAAATTATGCAAAACTTCAACGGCCTCAAATCAAGATAAAATAATGGATTTTGACATCCAAAATTATAGCCAGTTGAAGTTGGCACACTCATTTATCACTTTCGAACCCTTTCATAATAGTCGGCCCGCTCCAAGAAGTCTTCCTTAAGGGCGTCTATGTCATATTATGTTTTATAACATTTTAAAACTTTTATAATAATGAATTAAAGAAAACCATTCATTCACGCTTTCATGTTTAGTAATGTGGAAACCAAAATATTCTCGATAACTGATTTGTTGAACCCAAGTACACTTAGGCTCGGTGCTCCTGAGTGCATTTTACCTATTTTTTTATTTTTGAAACTTTTTCATAAAAGTGTTAATTTAAGAATATTTAACATGTGTATTAATTTTTACCATTTTTGGAGTTTTTAGACTTTTTATTTTTAAAAATTAGTGACATTTTAGTAATATTAATTTTTTAAAATCTATAAATAATAAAAATTGATATACATGTTAAATATACTTATGTTAATAGTTGTGTAAGCTAAGTGTACCCAGGCGAATTTCTGATGAGCAAAAGATGTCCCTAACCAAACCACTGCAATCCGAGGAAGTAATATTGGCAATCAAGGGGATGGGTCCGACTAAGGCCCCGGGACCGGACGGGATGTCCGCTGGTTTTTTTCAAAAGCACTGGAACATTGTTGGTAATGACATCATCAGGTGGTGCAAAATGTTCATGGAGGAAGGCAACCCTGCCACTTTACGCAGACACATTAGGGAGTCAAATTCAACCACTCTAATTTTGATTCCAAAAAGGGCTGGAGCCAACATATTATCTCAGTTTAGACCCATCAGTCTATGCAACGTGGTTTATAAAGTTTTGGCAAAGGTTCTTGCAAACAGACTTAAATTGGTTCTCCATAACATCATTGGGGATGAACATAGCGCTTTTGTTCCTGGACCGCTCATCACTGACAACATGCTAATTGCCTATGAAGCTATCCACTCACTCCGAAGGCGTAAAAATGGGCGAAGGCATGAAATGGCGATTAAACTCGACATGTCAAAAGCTTATGATCGGGTCGAATGGAACTTCCTCAAAAGGATGGTGGGGTCTAGAATTTCAGTTCTAGGTGGATTAATTGGATAATGAGCTGCATTTCAACGGTCAGATACAGAGTAAATGTTAATGGCTTCAAATCCTCATATTTCAATCCTCAGAGGGGGTTAAGGCAGGGAGATCCACTATCTCCATACCTCTTCCTCCTATGTGCGGAGGGCCTTTCGGCACTCATCGCTTATGCGGTAGCTACTGGAGCAATTCATGGTATCAAACTCCAATTGCATGGCCCAACAATTTCTCATCTGTTGTTTGCGGATGATGCGATCATCTTCATTAGGGCGGATGGGTGGGACATGAGGAATTTGTTGGATATCCTAAAATCAATACGCGTCTTTTTCGGGCCAAATGGTAAAAGTGGACAAAACCGCAGTTTTTTTTTGCTCTAATATGGATGATTCTGCAATGAGGGAGATGATTCACCTATTAGGTTCAGCGGGACATGATTTCCACCAATACTTAGGTCTCCCAGCCTAGCTTGGTAGATCAAAAGATGAAATTTTCAAGGGTCTTAAGGAACGGATACAGAACAGAATTCAAGGTTGGAAAGGCAAGTTACTGTCGTGGGGCGGTAAAGAGGTATTAATCAAAGCGGTCGTGCAGGCTATCCCTTCATATGCGATGAGTATTTTTTTATTGCCCAAATCTTTCTGTACTGACATTAATCGGATGCTCAGTAAATTCTGGTGGGGAGAGAAGGATGGTAAAAGGAAATTGAGCTGGGTGGCATAGAAGAATATGTGTAAACCAAAGTGATCGGGGGGTATCGGTTTCAGGAATTTCCATAAATTCAACTATGCTCTCCTGGCAAAGCAGGTATGGAGACTAGTTTCATGCAACACACCTTATGTCATAGAGTTCTCAAGGCCAGATATTTTCCAGACTTTGATATATGGAAGTGTAAGGCGAAGCCATCTGACTCCTACACTTGGAAAAGTGTGTTGAAGACGTGTGATGTGATTCAAAGGGGTTGCATATGGAGAATTGGGGATGGGACGCAAGTAAATTTTTTTGGCCACAGATGGCTCGATTCGGCGGTTGTGAAGGCGGGTCCCCTCCCGCTTTCAATCCCGGATGACGTGAAGGTTTGTCATTTTATTGATAGAGCCACATACTCATAGAATATGGACCGGGTGGTGGCGGCGGCGGGAAAAACTACATGGCAAATGATCAATAGGATCCCTCTTCCCCATAGGAATATGGATGACTGCATTTTCTGGAAGCATGAACCAAACAGGCGATACACGGTAAAATCAGCATACAGGTTCCTGGCTTCAGATATTGATGACCCGATACTTTCAGGATGTTATAAGGCAATATGGCGCTTGAAACTCCCCAGTAAGGTCATTATTTTTGGATGGAGACTTGTCAAAAATGCCCTTCCCACCTTACTAAACCTAACCAAAAGGGGCATTGTTGTTGACCCTTGTTGCGATTTGTGCAAGATTGAGTCTGAAGATGCAAACCACTTGTTCCTGAGGTGTGTTATGACTGAGGGGATATGTAAAATGGCTACAAAAGTGGATGATCTGAGGATAATAGTAGGGAGGATTTTGGAAACCCTTGTGCAGGAAAATAGGTCCGAGGACTTGGCTCTCTTCATTTTGTGTTGCTGGAGGATATGGTATCTTCGGAATAAGTTTAGAGAGGAGGGTCTCCATTCGAATTTCATCGACACTTTGGCATGGTGCTCGGAGTTCCTTATCCAGCATAGGAGTGCTACTATGCTCTGTCAATCGGGTATTTTGGACAGATATTTGGTGCCCTGTTGGTCTAAACCGCCGGAGGGGTTCTTTAAGATAAATGTAGACGCTCGCTCTCATGGGGATATGGGTTTTTTTTGCATGTGCAGCGGTTTTGAGGAACTCCCAAGGCGCATTTGTGGCGGCAAAAGGGTGGAAACGAGTGGGTGGAATGGATTCGTTATTTATGGAGGCCTCGACTTTTTTGCTGGGTCTGAGGTGGACACTTCAGATTAACGCTACATGTGCACAAGTTGAAACAGACTCACTCATACTATGCAACTATCTGACCAATAACGATCTCATTTCCTCCCCTGTGGGCTTGGTTATTGTTGAAATTAGGGATATTCTCAATGCAGTTGATTCTTTCTCGGTACATCATGTTCTTCGGCAAGAAAATGTTGTTGCTCATTCCTTAGCCGAAGTGATTTTAGCTTCTCCTGAGAATTACCAGTATTGGTGGGGCAATCCCCCCCAAGCCATACGTGGGAAAATTTGTACAGACAATTTTTTGGCTATGAATTGCTTGGATTACTCTAACCCTAATCCCCACAATATTGTGGGGGAATAGGGTTAGAGTGATTCGTCTTTTATCAAAAATATATGTATATATTATTTTTATATTTTAATTATTCTTCACTTCCTTTTTATACTTATTTTAATATTATTTTTTCACTTCTAGTCATTACTTTGCAATATCACTTTCTTCCTTCTTACAAATTTTTCCTGGCATTTTTTCCGTCTTCTTTACCTTTCGCTTGCGTTCCTCTAATTTCTAAAAGCTTTCCGGCTGAGATCAATTGATCAAAAAGATTTCTCTTTTTTCTTATGACAAAAGATTTCTCATTTTTTTATCAGCCAAACAAAATATAAAAATTATTAAACAAAAAAGGAAGTTTCAGAAATTGATTTTCCATCACAAAAATTACATGCAAAGAGCAGAGAGACGTGTGTTCATACAAGAAGAGGTTCTTCTCTAGCTGCCATCATCCATTTCTCCTCCTCCTCCATCGTATCATAAGAAGGCCCACCCCTCGTCTCCGGCAACCCAATCACGAATAATCCACACAATCCAATCACTAGCCCAAACACTCCAAACGACCAGAACTCCTTCTTCCTCCCCGCCGCCACCAGCACCGGGCTCAGCACCCCGCCCATCACCGTAGCCTGCCGCAGCATCGCCAACGCCGAGTTGCGCACGCACGTCGGGAACAATTCCAGGACATATATCAAGACGATGTTCGAGGACGTGCATGCGCTGAAGAAGGCCACCAGCTCCAGCCCCATCTGCACCACCTTCCAGTCCCCGCCGCTCACCACCACACACAAAACGCTGCACACCCCACTCAAGCCCGTGAAGAAAACCACAGACCACCGCCGGCTCACCTTCTCCAAGATGAAAAATGACAGCAGCGCCGACGGCAGCTCCGCAATGGCGTTGAAGGTGACGCTGAGGTAGATGCTCACGTCCAAGCTTCCCACGCCGAGCGGCATTCCATAGTAAACGACCCCCACCCCGAAAGCCACCACCATCAACATCGTCAGCCGCCGGAAAGACCACCGCCGGTCCAACAAGATCTTCAGAGAGGAGTAGATGTCTCCTCCGCCCGGCAGCTCCTCGTCCATGGGCACTCTCGAGAAGCTGGAGAGAAGTATCTTGCCGTTGGACGTGGCGATGCTTTCCAGCGTCTGGATGGCTTCCTCCTTCCGGCCGCGGACGAAGAGCCATTTGGGAGACTCATGAACGAAGAGATAGACGGCGGCGCAGTAGAGCAAGGCGGGAAGAGAGATGCAGAGGTAGAGCAGCCTCCATGAGGAGGCTCTGGCGAGGTAGGCAATGGCGGGCAGGGACAGGAAGCCGAGGGTGAAGCAGACGAAGCTGATGACGCCCACCTGCCCGCGCCACTGCTTCCCGACGATCTCCGTCGACAGCACCAGCGCGCACGTGCCGATAGTCGCCCGCCCAAACCCGGTCACTAACCGCAGCGCCGAGTAGACCCACAGGTTCGGGGAGGCGGCCGTCAGTACGCCAGTGGCGGACATGATGAGGCAGGCGAAGAGGAGCATCTTCTTGCGCCCGAGCGTGGAGTCGGCCAGCGTCGAGAGGAGGAGGCCGCCGGCCAGGCAGCCTACAAAGAAAGACGATGGAGGGAGCCCGACAACGAGGGGACTGGCGCAGAGGAGGCCCCACTCGGAAACTACCGAGGCGGAGGCGGGACGATCCCAGGCCCAGGCGGTGGCGGGGAGGTTGCATGGGGTGGCGGCGGCGGCGGCGTCGACGGGGCTGGTGCAATGCCAGGTGGGCTGGGCGTCGGTGAAGACGTTGATGAAGCTCTGCTGGGCGTCGAAGACCCAGGCGAAGGAGACGAGGATGGCTTGGATGAGCTGCGCGGGGCCGAAGCTGCCGACGGATTGCTCAATGGCGTCGTCGAGGGTGGGAGCGGCGGCTTCTTTGTGGCCTCCGGGTAGTGGATCTGGGGAGGTGAGGCTTCCGGGGAGGAGAGGAGATGGGTCAGCCATTGATGGATTTTCAGTGGAATTGGGAGGTGTGAGAGTGCAAGAAGCGAGTGGGGTGTTATTTAGGAAGCCCAACAGCTGAAGAGATAAGAACGGGTTATTTGCAAACCAGACACTTCTCAGATATTTGCATAACATAGCCTCCAAGTTTTGTAATATCTGAAAATAGACCCATTAGTTAATTTGGAAAAATAGGCATTGTTCACTTAGCACCATTTTGGAATCCCTTTCATTCGTTTTCTTTCTCTTTATTTATCTAATAATACTATTTTAAATCATTGTAATTAGAAATTTACGTAGGTCACATATAAAATAAATATTTTAATATATTTATATTCATTCTAAAACATACTTATTTTTGTAGCCAGCTGCAGTGTGTACTTTAATAATATATGTTTAGAGTGTGTTTGTTAATGAGTAGAAGTTGTCAAGTTAAAACTTTTCAATTTAAAACTTTTCACTCTCCACAGTTACTCTATTTTTTAATCATTTCTTCACATTTTTCTATACAACTATCCTACTTTTCAATCATTTCTACACAAATACCCACACAACTAACTTATTTATTTTAACTTTATCCTATTTATTATTCATCATTACCCCTATTATACCACATCATTTGACAACTTCTACTCTCTACAACTTTTCATTAAAAGTTTTATTAATTCTCAAACACACCTTTAATTGGTTAAATATAATATTGTAAATACAATGCATTGATGGAATAAGTCTCATGAAATAGCGCAAATATATGGAGCCCAAATGAGCCACTTAAATATTTGCTTAATATTGGAATCTAAAATGATGAATGGGCACCACCAATAAGGGTTTGCCCAGGTGGTAACACCCATGGTCCGTTTCAATGATGTTGGATGTTCGATTTCCGGCGTATGTTTTTCCTTTTCTTCTTTGGTAGGAGTTAAGTTTATGGGAGTTTATTATCTCTCTTAGAAAATTATAAGATCTCTCTTAGAAAATTATAAGAATCTCTACAGGCTTACGTGTAATGCAAATTAAGATAATCGTAAATATATACATAAAAACAAGTATTGAACGGGCGCCAAGTAAATACTAGAAAAATATATCAAAAGTTTTTCATTTTTGACATTAAAGTCTGAAAGATTGCCTTTAGTAAGTGCTTTTACATTTTAAGAATGGAGAGAATGAAATCAAATATTTTGAGAAGCGAGAGAACGGTATGATATATCAGAAGTAAAAGACAAAGTGAAATGGACAAGAAAATCATACGGAAAGATTTAAGCAGATGATTGAAACATAGGAACAAAATAAAAAATGATAATTAAGTAATTCATGTCTTTAAGTTTTTCATTCCATTAAATTTTATACCATTTGCATTTTGTAAAACGCAAAGGGCAATTATTGCGTAAGAAGTAAACATGTGTCGATTTAGAATTAGATAAGAGTTGCGAGATGCATTTTGTAAACATGGGGAGAGAAGAATATGTTATATGCGTGAGCCGATCATGGATGTTTGGAGGCTTATGTGCAAGGACTACATGCGTGGCTCCACGTCGGACAGGAGTGGGCGGGCGTGGCTCCACGTCGGACAGGAGTAGGCGGACAGGCGAGATGAGAGGGACAGATACAACGGCTGCAGCAGGCACGCACGATTCCTTCCCAACCCACCGCCACCACCCAATGCGAAACCGTGGACATATCGCTGTCTCATGCACGGCCGCAATCAAACCTTCTAATGAATAAATAAACTAATTTGGATCGTGTTAAAATGTATAAGAATACCGATTAGAATAATGTGTAGACTGTTCTCACTCGACAGTCTGGTTAAGTTCCTTCACGACATATAAGAACAGATTAATCAGTATAATCTACTATTCAACGCTTGTGACTGCATGTCTTATCTAATCTGCGTCCCATATATTGGTATCACAATAAGAAAAATCCATTCATACAACTAAAAATTTTGCGCCGTTTGAATGATGAAATAGATCCATATACATGTACGCAGCAGCTATTTGGCTGTTATACAGCTGCATATGCGTCGTGGCATATGACTATATCCAGGAACTAGTCTCTTATGCAACTAAACACCATTATAAAGGTTTTTTTTTAAAAAAAAAAAAGATTTTGCCAAAGCCGCCGCTCAATGGCTTTCGCTAGACATCGGGTAACTGAGGCCTCATATGACGCAACTGCCCTAAGGCAGGTTCTCACCACAAGTATAAAGTTAGTTGCATATAACAGTTATATGCAACAAAAGCTTTTTCCCTGCATTTAACTACCGTGATCATCAAGACTTTGCTTCTTATAATATTTTATTCAGCATCATACATTTTTGCTCCTTAAAAATTGCTGATGATTTGCGTTGTATTGTAGTAATTTTAAGACAAAAATAAAAAATAAAATGACTGAATACAGGAATTTTTCGCTTGATCCGAGGTTTGATTTCGCTCCAAAACGACCAATTGAAATGTTTTGGGCGTTAATGCTGATAGAGTAGTCACTACATATCCAGCACACAGCCACGGCATGTCCCAATTGTCATAATTTGTGTTTCAAAAATGAGATTAAGAATACCGGGGTGTGTAATACGGTTATATATATTGTGATAATAATGAATTTTGATTTAAAGCGTATTTGAAAAGTGAAATTTTTTTCGAAACGTCTAGTGTAAAAAATTTTAAAATTAAAAAAAAAAGATGTGATATGATAAACAAAATAATAAATAATAAAGATAATAAAGTTAAAATAGATAGATTAGTTGTATCGGTATTTATGTATAAATGATTGAAAATAAAATAATTATATATGAAGAAGTAAAGAAATAATTAGAAATAGAATAATTATGAAAATTAAAAGTTTTAAACTGAAAAATTTTAAATTGAAAATTTTTTAGGATAAACAAACAACCTCTTAACCTAATATTTGTATGCACCTTATTTAATAAGATAATATTGTAATAAACTGACATACCTATTTATTTTATTTTTTTTATGAAACATAAACCGATTTGATTATAGAACTTATTTAATAAGTATTTAATAGCTCAAAGCTATTAATTTAACGTTTTTATCATATATAATAATCTTACTGCATGGGTGAATAATTTTATAAATTATTATAACATTTGTATGCATACATGAATGTATCTAAATGATTTTTATATTTTATATACAACTACAAATACTTTTAAGCAGAAATGGCTAGCAAAAGAACCTAATTAAAATAATCTTTGATATTATATTATATTGCTAAACAAAACGAATGAAGACAATCTGGTTTAATGACTAAAAATTTAAAATGGCCCGGCCACAATGCTAGCTACATTGACATCTCTAATATTGTCATGGATCCATACCATTGAAGTAATTAGTGATGATATTATTAAATGTTTGTTAGAATATTGTATGTAATCTGTAAGAATGTCTTAAAGTTCAGTTGAGATGATTATTAATACCCATAAAAAAATACACAGTGCCCATCTTTTAATTATCATGTAAAGAAACAAGAAAAATAGATCACGTAATTAATTAAAAGCTTCTTGTAATCCAAATTCTGTAGCGTTTTTTTTTTTTATTTTTCTGATGAAAAGCTTTTGTTTGATTGAGTTTATCTTAATGTCTAATCAGACGAAAAATTGCGTTCAAAATGATATTTATATACTGGAATGAGTCAAACATGGTCTAATCGGATACTGATTAAATATGCTGGCCCCAGTGACCCATCAAATTCCACTGCTTTCTAAAAAGCTGTTGAGCCAGATCCAGTCCTTCACTTTCTGTGGACTCTCCCCTGTCTATGTATTTATTTCTAGCTGGTGACATGTGGGAACAGAAAGTGACTATTTTAATCTGTCCCAATATGTGTCCGCTTGTGTATCAATACTGCGGGCTGTTTTGCTTATCTGTCTGCTGTGGATGAGTTGGCACTCGCAACAAGCAGATTTTTTTAGATGGATGGATAAGATTGACCGATTGACGGAGATGGCAAGCGCCGCGAGGGATGCATCTCATCATAGTCAGAGCCGACTCAGCCCGCCCAGCCTGAAAAATTTCCGCTCGTTGAACCCAACCTCAAAGAATCTAAAATACGAGGAACTTATTTGTAAATAGAGTCAAGGTTCACGTCAACCTGAACCAGAGGACCCTTAACCCTGATTTTCCCAATTTATATTTAATATAAAATATATTATCTGTAACATGTAAATAATATTTCTTCATATTTATATATTTCTCATTATTTATATCAAATACATGTTTATCATGTTCTGTGTTTAAAATTACTTTTAATTTTATTGATTTTCTTTTAGAAATTACATTATATGCTACTATTTTTTTTACGATTTAGCTAGACTATGTATTATTGTTTCACATGATCTATTGTTTTGTATATTCGTATGAAATTTTAAACAAATTTCTCTTTAGACAATCACATATTTTGAATAGCATGCTATATTGGATAGGCTACTCATCACTATGTTTAAGAAAAGTATTATTTAATATGCATATCAGTATAATCTACTACTCAACATTCGCGATTACTGTGCAGCAACGGTTTATACACTATTATATTTCGTATCCCATATATAATATCACTACAACAAGAATCCATTAATGCAACTAAAAATTTTGCCCATTTAATGATGAAATAGATGCACATGCATATACACGGCAGCTATTTGGGTGTTGTACAGCTGCATACGCGTTGTGGTGTCAGCGATTATTTAGTCTCTTATGCAACTAAAGTTACTAAACACCATTATAAAGTTAGATGCATATAATGCGTTTATGCTGCAAAAACTTGTTCGCTGCATTTAACTACCATAGGTGGCTTGCTGCTGCTCTAACTGTAGTGTGGACATCCATGTCTGGCACAAAGGAGGCGTGGGGGCCGTGATTTCCATGTGAACCCCTTTTCGCATGTAACATTTATTTCCACCGACTCAAGCAAAATCATCCAGCTTTTATTTCCATACTACACTGATTACAAAATAAGCAAAGAATTCGATTGTCCTTCATATTGAGTCATAATAACATTTCTTTCTACTCCTATCTTGCAGGGCTTGAAATTGTCTACAAGATCAACAAATTCTAGTTCTTTGCCAATCAGACCAATACAATTAATATTTTAAAGCTTAAAAAATACATGCATCCAACAATTTAGACATGCTTAAAAAACCAGACATCCAGCAAAATTTGGGCACTACTCCAATTACGTTATTTTTCAAAATAGACAGGCATTCAGCAACATTTACATGTGATCCTCCTTAATTTCACAAACCATTTTCAAACGCAAGGCCTGGTAGCACTCTTATTTTTTGGCCATATTGTGTAGAAGAGAGGTTTCTGGGTTGGGTCGGGCTTTGAAATGCTGGGCAAGCTGGACCATTGTCGGGCTGGACAGTGGTCTCGGAATAATGGCCTGAAAATAGACCTGGACAGGCGTATGGACTGGTGGGCTGCTCTCAATAATTTGGGCTCCATGCCTAGTAGGGCTGGTGGATGGATACTAAGCCTAATGATAATGGGTTGCAAATTGGTGAGTGGGGTGACGCATGGGCCATTGTTCTACTCCCATTTTGTGGGTTTCAGGTTTGGCAATGAGGGCCTATTAGATCGTCTATGGGATCTCACTGAGTGGGCTGAATTTTCAAAGGCTGGATAGACTCATTTGCTGGTGGGCTGTCCCATGTTGTGGGATCTATGATTTACAACACTGGGGCCATTTCTATCTGTGGCGGGTTCAAAACTGGGCTGAAATTAATGGGATAACCAATTCGTTTCATTGCATCATCTTGAAACATCTAAATTCGGCTCATTGCTAATGGACAAATGGCCTATTCTGGGCTTGATGTGGCTCCCACTGGGCCTAGATGGATAGTTAGGAAGGGCTGGAATCTGCTCATTACTAAGTGGCTGAGCACTGGTGGGCTGTCAGCTTAGTAGTGGTGGACTTTGGGTTGTAATGATGGGCTTAGAAACTAGGATTATTATAATGGGCTGTATTCTTGTAGGCTGGGCAAGTGCATGGGCTGTGGTCTACTCTCCCTTTGGTAGGAGCTTCTGCAACTGGAGCCGGACTATATTTTTTGTGTTTGTATATATATATATATATATATATATATATATATATATATATATTTATTTATTTATTTTTAAATTTCAAGCATAGAGGTATAAACAAATTTAAGAAAAATATATTATAGCACGTTAATTTTGGCGCACTACGATGGGTCGACAAGCGGGCCTAAAAATATAAAATATGTACAATGCAAAATACTAGAAAATAAAATAGAAATAGATAAGTACAAGGCTGAAAGGTAAACGTGCTCATGCGAGAGCAGAAAATAAATATGATGCAAAGTGCAGGAAAATTAAAAAATAACAGCTTTTTGAGGTGAAGACTGGAAACCACTTACATTGTAAATTTAGAAAAAAATATATTCGTACATCCAAAACTTGTAAATTTTGGTGTATAAAATTATGAATCGAATACGCCTGGGCCTATATTTTTTATAAAAAAAATACCTATGCGCTGGATCAACAAAATTTAGTTCTTTTTTTTTTTTTTGAGGGAAAATTTAGTTCTTTGTTGATCAGACGATTACAACTAATATTTTAAAACATAAAATACGCGTGCATTCGGCAATTTAGACAAGCTAAAAATTAGACAATCAACAAAATTTCGGCAATTTGTTATTTTACCTATATTTTAAGCATTTTTTTTTACATCTTTCCTCACAAGTCTACCATTTATTTTATTTTTATTTTCATTATTCCTGATCATCATCTTTAAATTCGCAATAACGGATTTTTGGCTGGTAATTCTCACCAGGTTTAATAGTTTCCCTTGAAAAAAATCTGACTTGTAAGTACTGCCAAATTATTTGAAAATAAATGCTATGTTACAAAACCATGGGCATGGGCAGAAAGAAACCCATGAATAATAGATGGGAAAAGAGGAAACAAAATTCCAATCTCCTTGCAATTGAATCAACCAAATTTCACCAAAGATGATGCATAAGCTATCCTATCAAAACCAGTAATCGAATGCTTAGAAAGAAAGACCAGATTCATAAACTGATGTAAGCACATTGGCATATTTAAACAGTTACAACAAACTAACAAATCATGTTTAGGCCTTATTCTAAATCTTAGTTTTGTCAGTCCCCAAAACTGCCTTGCATCTCTCGGGAGGAAATGATAATTTAACTTGGGTCAAACAAGCTCATCTACCATTTCATTGGCTGAGTAGCCTCCCGCACCAGCTTATCCATGAACTGATATTTTTTGTCGAATCCCCAACCAGGATTGCTCTGCATGTAATCATGAAAAATATCAAGTATGATCTTCACCAAAAGATGTAATTTACAGAACCTACTTTACTGAGATCTCAACCTCTCGCATGCTTCAAATGTAAGGTCAACCTTGGTTGCAATGCCAGGTGTTATAGTTATAATTATAATGATCTGACCAGCCTCATCTCATGGGTCTGGCCAGCATGTAATGGAACCAGATAAGCAGTTTGGACGTTAAAAAATACCATGCATTCTTTATAGAAACTCTGTTCAAAGAAACAAATTACTGCAATTGAAACATGAATTCCTTGTTTCACAAATATGACTTCAGGAAGTCTAGATTACCGTAAGTCCACATCTAAAAAAACAAATTAGCCAAGAACGAAGATGCAGGATCCATTGATTCTCATCATGACAATGGCTTGCAATGATATGTCAATCTGACACATCAAGTGACAGGTTATTCAAGCTTCTTTTTTTTCTTTTTTTTTTTTATATCTTTATTTTTTTTCCTCACTCTTGATCAAGAGGCTTAACTGCTGCCATACTTTCTTTCGGGACCTTTGATTGTCGCATTTCCATTTCTTGATTTGGTAATTAATGGCATAAAACAAGCATTCTAGCTCTACCTAACCCAGTTTTCCTTGAGAAACCACCCTAATTAGTTCATTAAAAAGAATTCTAGAAATGGAAATTTTACACACAAAATTCTACATTTTAAAATATTTCTTGAATTTCAAAATATATATATATATATATATATATATATATATATATATATATGAGAGCTGTTCCGGTGCAGTGATGCTGCACCGGAACAGTGGTACAGTGGCCCCAAAATGGGGCCCACATGATCATGAAATCATGATCTACTCCACCCATTGTATTTAGAATAATGTATTCTACTACCATACCAATTTTCATCCCAATCAGATATGTATATGGGCCCCATCTGAAAATGGTACAAATCCAACGTAATAAAATAGTTTAATGTAAATAACAACTTTAAAGTATCTGATTGTGATGAAAATTGGTATGGTAATAGAATACATTATTCTAAATACAATGGGTGGAGTAGATTATGATTTCATGATCATGTGGGCCCCATTTTGGGCCCACTGCACCGCTGTTCCGGTACAGTGATGCTGCACCGGAACAGCATCCTATCTATCTATCTATCTATCTATCTATATATATATATATATATAGATTATAGGCAGGAAAAAGTCCTTACTTGGGCCCACTATGCATGAAAAAAATCAAAAACATTAAAGTAGGTAAAGTTTGCGCAAGCATTAAAGTATAACCATAAATTAATAATCCACAGTAAAACACTAATGAGCCTCACAAAGTTAAACCAGACATTCAGGGCAACATCCATGCTCCAAATCTGGACCAGAAACTATTCAGGAAATGCAAGACAACAAAAATGACATGAGGTGGCTAAATGGCTCCTCTTCTGGACACAAAGGCACATCCACTAGCGATCATCAATTCTTGCAGTTTGAGTTGACTGTTGACTGTTCAACTATCTACCAACAAAATGCTTCATAGCAGCTCATTGCTGTCAACAAATATACTCAACTGACCACTGCTGCTCAACATGGCTACCCATTGTCACATCCTTCTTCTCTAACATCAATCATGCACTCCAGAAATATGCAGAAACTCTCACCTCTGATTCTCAACTTCCCTTTTTAGTCTTGGGTTAATACATTCCAAAGCTACCAGCTAACCTATATAAATGATTCTCTCCATATGAATTTTGACTCAAGGAGAAGCTTATGGGGCAAAAAGGCACTTTCTTGCACAATAAACACTAGACATGCCCATCAGTCACACAGTCTGAAATGAGTAATAATAATAATAAATAGAAGGATCAAAGCACCTCAGGTGCAACTCAAAGGTGCAGACTTCCTCACCCTGCATTTCATCAATCCCATATTTGCACTATGCACCCTTCTCGGTACAGAATAGAATCAGATCATTGCTCTGCTATCATTTCCCAAGCTACACAAAATAGAACCAGGGGAACATAGCAGAGTTCACTGTTCACCCGCATTGCTCAACCTGTGAGCTGAAAATACCAACTCGTTCAATCAAAAGCCTTCTGCATGGGCAGTTCATTTGTGAAACTATTCTTGCTTGTGGAGATATCAGTGATTATCTTGTAAGCACTAACAGATAGGCATCATGTTGGTATGAAACATAACATGATACCCAATTTTGAGCTATTCATCAACAACATTCGGAAACTGACTAATTTATATTAGGGTATAGGATCCATCCATATCTAAAAGGAAAATTTCCTACCTATTGTGGAGCTCACATATTATCCAATGGGCGACCACTGATATGCAGTGTGTTTGTTGAGGGAACAAAATACAAGATCAGATATTTTGATGCATGTAGACAACTAACCCTCTTAGTTTTTCACCGATTAGGAAAAAGTAGGGATATTATTAAATGTTTGTTAGAATGTTATATGGAATATTGTAAGAATTAGGGGTGCAACTTGGGTCGGTTCGGCCCGAACCCGGCCCGCCGAACCCCGAGGATTTACCGTGTTAAAACTCTCATGCTTTCAACCCGGACCCGGACCGAAGGTATACAGTGCTCGGGTTCGGGTTCCTGTAAGCCTGAACCCGAATCTGAAATATTAATATTCTTATTTTTTATCCTATTCCTAATATCCCATTCGTGATTCGTCCCGATATCCCTATGAAATCCGGAAATCCTAAACCCTAAGCCCTTTCTCCCTTTCTGCGTCTGCGGCGACCGTTCACGGCAGCTAGAAATACCGTTCATGGCGTCTGCGGCCTTTTCTCCCCTACTGCCGCCTCTGTGCATCTGCCATCTGCCTTAGAAATACCGTTCACGGCTCTGCCTGCCTTCGGCCTTCTAGACGCCGGAGCTCGATCGGCCGCTGCGCGCCCTGCTCCTGCTCCTGCGCCTCTCTCCGCCAGTCCGCTGCGCTGTGTCTTCTCTCCGCCTGCGCGCCGTGCCTGTGCCGTGCCTCCTCTCCGCTGTGCCTGCGCCTGCGCTCGATCGGCCACCCAAGCACGACAACCCTACCCACCTCTGTAATTAATTTTCCTTTTATAGATGTCATTTCGTTTCAGTCCTCGATTAATTTTTTCCATTTCGTAAGTTAGAACATGATTTGGTAATCTATAGAACTAGTTGGTTGATTGGTTGAACTAGCTGGCCAAGGCCATGCCTAAAGTTATTCTGATAATTAGCAATTTGAGTAGATCAATATTGCATGCCGACAAACTTAACAGTCGTCAATCACAGGCAATGGATTAACATTTAGATTTTTCCAGCGGGAAGGTCTTCTCTCGAGTGATAGTATTGGAAATGACTGAAATTTTATGATTTTTTGCAGGAATGTCTATTCATGTGATGACATTTGAGGTTGGGTTGGTGCTGGAGGATTCAAAGTGGCAAGCCCCTGTTCACTGCTTTGAGAAGAAAGAGGGAAAGAAATCAGCATCAGCAGCCACAGCTGGAGATGTAACTGTAGAAGATTTGGCAAGGATGAAGATGGCTTCCAAAGGATTTATGAGTTCTTCTATATGAGAAGGCTTTCTGCTACTTCCATTGCAAACTGTTGTAATTCCTCTTTCTTGCTGGTAAAGATTGCAGCTTAACACACAATTACGATAGTACATTGCCAACCGAATGCTTGGGTCATGAACTATTGTATTGTGCCCCTCATTAAAGAATAAATTACCAAGATCCATTTGGTTATCCAGAATGAACTCAGAATTAGACTAGTTCCAATGAAGTTTGAATAGAATGGTTAATTATTGGTGGAGCCAAGAAGACACGTCGACATCTTCAGGTGATTTGCATTGAAATTTGAATAGCGGCTGCATTAGATTTCTCACTTCTTTTTTATGGAGCTATGAAGGATTGGATCATTTGCGCAGACCACACAGTGTCAACAGAGCAGGTGTTACCGTGTTAGGGAGGCACCAATGCAACCTAGTTAGTGAATGTTTAAATGCAGAGATTACAACAAGATAGATCTGTTCAGATCATCAACATCGTTTAGACAGGAAGCATTTTATGAAAATATAGGCTACAATGAATTCCATTATGCGACTTGGACGTTCTATAATGAGTTTCCTGTTTATTTCAATGAAGAACATCATAAACGGTGTCATCTAAGCTATATAAACCCAATCTAATTATCATCTGTGTTTCATTTGAAATTTGGTTTGCCAGCCAGTTCAACCAATCAGCCAACCAGTTCTTACTATTTTAGTAACCAATCATTTGGGATTATTTCTTTTCTTATGATTGATATTATAATTTTTTTCTTGTGGTTGGATGCTAATATTTCTATATATGATTGTGATATTCATGTTAAATTGCAGGATGGACAAAGGTTGTACTTTTACATTCTCCAAAATATGGTTACTATTCTACTTAATGTGAAAAGAAGGCCCAAAAATGGTTTTTCTTCTTAATACTCTTGAATGGTATTTAAATTTTTCTTGCTTTCTTATAATAAATTGCCATTTTAGATTTTTTTAACAATAGATTTGTGATTAAATGAGTATAGGATATATATTTATAGTAACATGTCAACCCAAAACTCAACCCGAGCCCGAATTTCAAAAATAGAGTTAGGGTTGAAGTTTTACAAATAGGGTTAGGGTTGAAGATTTACAATTAGGGTTAGGATTAGGGTTGAGGTGAACCCGAGTTTCATGAGCCCAAGTTGCACCCCTAGTAAGAATATCTCAAGGCCTATTTGTAATACAAAGTTGAGATGACTGTAAAATACATACCCATAAAAAAAAAAATACTTGTAGTTTAAACTACAAGCATCTGATTTCTATCTTATTTACATATTTGTTTGCTTATAAGGGTGCAAAATAAACACAAGAAAGTTTGAGTGCTAGATATTCAAGAACACATGTTGTGCCTATCACAAACAATTTGAGTGTTTCCTAGACAATCAATTCATGTGTTTGCTCACGCCAATTCATAGACCACCTAATATCTTTATTTATATTCTTCATCTATAGAGTTAACATCCACTTCCCACTAAATGTCAGCCTTCTTCATGTTCAACGGACTCTACAATAGGCAAGAACACAAGATTCACATCCTTCTTGGTATGATGTCCAACGTTGTGCCTATCACAGCAAGTCAGGTGTTTCCTAGACGATCAATTCATGTGTTTGCTCATGCCAATTCATAGACCTCCAAATATCTTTATTCATATTCTTCATCCACAGAGTCAAAATCCACTGTGCACTAAATGTCAGCCTTCTCCATGTTCAATGGATTCCTATGATAGGCAAGGACTCAAGATTCACATCCTTCATGGTATTGATTCCCAACAAAATTAGCACTTTGATGTGAAGAAAGTACCATAAGATAGGTGTGAAGCTTGGCCAGAACTTGAGGAGGCCCGAACTTGAGGAACCTAGGAAAAAACCAGTCCCATGGTTGAATGTTTGAAATCATGAACCTGAAGAAACTGATTTGTAAATAGACATTACCTGACTGAACCTTGATCTTCGGCGTGCCTTCAATAACTATGGTAGGTGTCTAGTTCTATCACATATCCCAATATACCTATATCAAGCTACTTCCAAACAATGCAAATATAGGTTTGTATTCAATACATCCTACAACCATTTTTTTTTAATCATTACCCCAATCTTTTCAATCTTATACTCATCTATTCTCTACTTTTCAAGTATTTAACCATATAAATGATAAACAAGAAAAATTTTAAAAATGGCAAACTAATAAAAATGATACGAATCTACAACAATACAAACTATAAAAAAAGCTACTAAAAATATTATTAGCAATGCTAAACACAAAACTTATGACAACTTATATGATGGATTAAGAACTAGGCAAGGAAAAAATGATATATTTAAGTCAGCAAAATTAAAAGAAAATAAGGGTAAAGAATTTAGTGCATGTTAAATGCATTAGAAGCAAGGACCAAAAACTTTTAATTTGAGATAATGAAATTAAAGAAAGATGGAGAACTTATATTTAGGGTTTTTCCCAAATATACCCACTACGTTTGACCTTAATCCCAAATATACCTACTATGTTTCTAAAATCATAGATATACTCACTCTGTTTGCAGTTAATCTCAAAAATGCTCATTCTGTTAAAAACTGTTAGTTAAATTTTTATAAATGCCCAAAATACCCCAGTTATAAAATAATAAAAGATGAAATAAAATAGAAAAAAATGAAATTATAGCTCTCCAAATTTAGAACTCATGTGTAATTAGGGCATTAGTGAGTTATAGCATTTAAAATTTCAATTATGTCCAAAATCTGAAGGGTATATTAGTAATTTTACATATTAACTAATGACGTTAACTTACGAATTGAGTGTTTTGAGGATTAATTGCAAACGTAGTGGGTATATCTAAAATTTTGGAAATGCAATGGGTATATTTGAAATTAGGGTTAGATGTAGTAGGTATATTTGAGAAAAACTCTTATTTTTAAAGTCTATTAAATAATACATCATCAGAACATTTAACATTATATGCCAGTATGAATAGAGAAGAAGATAGAAATATCAATTATTTCCAAATAGAAATATCAGTTATTTTCAAAAATTCGAACATATAAAGTAAATGAAGCTCTAAAAAAATGAGAATAGGAAAAGCCTTAGACCCAAATAATATACCAATTGAGGCATGAAAGTGCATGGGAGATGCAAGTATAACATGTTAACAATTTTTTTTAATGAAATCATAAAAACAAAGTTAATGCTAAATGAATGGAAAAAAAAACACTAGAATCCCAATTTATAAAAATAAAGGAAATATTCAAAACTGTGCAAATTATCATGAAATAAAACTAATGAGTCACCTATCAAAAAAATTAATGAGTCATACTATAAAGTTATAAAAAAGAGTAATTGAATAAAGACTAAGACGAGAAACTAATGTTTCTAAAAATTGGTTTGGTTCTATGTCGGGAAGATCGACCATTAAAGTCATTTTCTTGCTTAGACAATTATTTGAAAAGTATAAACAGAAGAAAAAGAACTTAAAAATGATTTTTATTAATTTAAAAAAAAACATACGATCGAGTTCCAAAAAAGTTAATATGACGAGTGATGAAAAAAAAAGGAATTAATAACAAATACATTGGTGTTATTAAGGACATGTATGAGGGGGTTGTAACAAATATAATGACCATGAGTGACGATACTAATATTTTTCCAATTAAAATAAATTTACATCAAGGCTCAGCCATAAGTCCTTACTTTTTCACTTTAGTGGTAGATGAAATTACAAGACATCTACAAGAATAAGTACCTTGGTGTATGTTATTTATGAATGACATTGTTTTAATAAATGAAACTAGAAAAGAAGTAAACTTGAAATTGAGTAAGTGGAAAGATACCTTAAAATCTTACAGTTTTAGAATAAGTTACACAAAATTTGATTTATGAAATGCAATTTTAACAATATTGAACATCTAGATAAGGAACCAATTAAGATCTCAGATCAAGTAATAGCAAGAACTAATCACTTCCAGTATTTAGGATCAAAAGTTCAAGAATGGGAAATTGAGAAAGATATAATACATAGAATTCAAGTAGGATGAAAGAACACAAAGTGTTTCAAGGATCTTATGTGATTGTCGAATACCAATTAAATTAAGAGAAAAATTTTGTAAAACTGCAATTGGACCAACTATGCTCTATAGATAGAATGTTAAGTAGTTAAAGAACAACATACGTATAGAATAAGCGTAATAAAAATAAGGATGTTAAGGTAGATGAGTGGTAAAAAAAAAAAATAGAAATAAAATAATCCGAGAAAATCTCAAAATGAGGCCAATAAGTGAAACAGAGGAAAAATATATTAAGATGGTTTGGTCATGTTAAACGAAGGCTTGAATTGGCACCAACAAGAATGACAGGGTCTATCCAAATAGAAGTAGTAAGAGAATGAAAGGAAGATCCAAAATGACACGGATGAAAATAATTAATCAAGATATGAAAATATTAAAGACTACAAAAAATTTAGTCTTGAATAGTAATAGCAAAAACTAATCACTTCCAGTATTTAGGATCAAAAGTTCAAGAATGGGAAATTGAGAAAGATATAATACATAGAATTCAAGTAGGATGAAAGAACACAAAGTGTTTCAAGGATCTTATGTGATTGTTGAATACCAATTAAATTAAGAGAAAAATTTTGTAAAATTGCAATTGGACCAACTATGCTCTATAGATAGAATGTTAAGTAGTTAAAGAACAACATACGTATAGAATGAGCGTAACAAAAATAAGGATGTTAAGGTAGATGAGTGGTAAAAAAAAAAAAAAAAAAAATAGAAATAAAATAATCCGAGAAAATCTCAAAATGAGGCCAATAAGTGAAACAGAGGAAAAATATATTAAGATGGTTTGGCCATGTTAAACGAAGGCTTGAATTGGCACCAACAAGAATGGAAGGGTCTATCCAAATAGAAGTAGTAAGAGAATGAAAGGAAGATCCAAAATGACACGGATGAAAATAATTAATCAAGATATGAAAATATTAAAGACTACAAAAAATTTAGTCTTGAATAGTCAAGAATGACGCAACAAGATACATGCAGCCGACTCCACCTAAGCGCAAAATAGCTTATGATGAAGAAGTTTTTAATCATATCCTTTCAATCATTTTTTCAAATAGATACCCTTCTATGCCTTATTTATCAAGCTTTTTTTTTTTGCAATGTACTTTCCATTACGCTACATGCCCTCACATACCTTTTACCTCCAGACTTCAATTCCTTCTTGTTGTCTCACTAACCATCTCTACATTGACTGTGTAGAATGTTCATAAAAAAAGAAGGATTTCCAATCGTCCCATAAAATTTAAGGGGTACCAAATACCCCTCTCAGGTCTTGGAGAACAGCCCATTGAATTCAAAAAAATTTCTAAAAATGACTAGCCTAGGCATTATCGTCCATTTCTAAAGAAGGTTTATTGCTGATGATGATGCCTACATATTATCATCATTTCCATTTTTTTCTTTTGCGCATGCATTTTGTGAGTGTTTTTTCAAGGGAGAAGACAAAAGAAAGAACCCTTTGGCCCAGCAAAAGAGACACCTGTATAATGAATAGATCATCATACAGAATGGAAGCCTTAGACCCAATAGAATAATGGATAACTTGTCTCCATCTTCCCATGTAAAATTTAAAGGGGAGCAAGGTAATGTTTGCTGCAAATAAGGGACCCCGATAATGTGGCATCGCACAGGTATTGTGACATTCTTGGTACAGTTAGCAGTAATTCAGGAGTCTTCACACAAGCCAATTACATGAACAGAAAAATGAATGCACTATGCAGACCAGAATTACATATGAAGTTATAAGATGGAGAAGAGAAACCTGTAGAGTGAGAAGAGCTCGATCAGTGAATCTCTTCACAGAGGAAGGTACATCCTCAGGTAAAGTTAAAGAAACTTTTTCTAACTCCTCTTGCTCCTGCTTTGCAGTCATTCTATCAGGACCAGCATACATATCAATCATCTGCTTGAAATATGGCACCTTTGCCATTGTTTCTTCCACAATTTGCTGACAGACAAAGGAAAAGTTAGGACAGCCAAATAAAAGTATCTTCAGGATCTAACAAATATGCAGTAAAAATGAACAATGAATTGCATATAACAGTCCCTCTTTCCCCAAGTTAAAGCATTTAGATAAAGAATAAGAAATACCCATGAGAAATCGTTATCACATAACAAAGAGATCGTTATCTCATAACAAAGATCCAGAGAGTATCAACCATTAACATGTTATTAAGGGAATACAAACAGCAGTCCTTGTAGTCAGAAGTTGGCATGTTTCATTATGAAATAAATCATACATTTACTTCAAGAAAGTGGACATTCACGCTTCCATTCATGTAAAATCATAGCCACATATAACGATTACATTTCACAACCCATGACTTTTCTTCCAATCAAATCAACCAAGAGGAAACCTCACCTCAGAGGAAAGCATCAATTTTGCAACGTTTTCTCATGGACTATAACCTACCAAACTGACGGTCAAAGGTCATCTGTAGCAGTAAGTATCATAAAACTCCATATATTTCACAATGAAGCAATCTAATTTGAAGAAAAAACAGCATATATCAGAAAATGAAATCATTTGAAAGGAAATTAAATTCAATGAAAGAATCAGGAAATGAAATCACGAGCTGAGGGTAGTGCAAAATCAACTAACGCAGTTAGGAAGTCAGGAATCAGCACAACCATACCTCCCACTCTTCTTGACTTTGTATTCCTTCATATGCAACCAAGAATGGCTTCATCTTTTCCAATGCATCCCTGAGAGGAATTGGTGGTGTGTCATCAATATCTGGATTGGTGCCAAACTCCTCCATTGCATACTCAGGCTCAAACTCTATCTGCAATTGATTTTTTTTTTTAATGTCAAAATCCAAGTTTCCACTTGTCATTGAATCAATGAAACCAACACATCCAAATGGACATCACTCGAGCGGCTCCCGCAATGCATGGATGAAACATAAGACACATTTAAAAAGATTGGAAGACTACAGACAACTGCATGTGAGACAACGGTCAGACCCTAACAATGATAACAAAAGTTCAGGTGATTAATTGGAATGAAAACAATCCTCCAAATCTTTACACAAAACATCATTCATCCACAGTAAAGGCAGAGAATGAAAGGTCCAGGTGCAAAAAAGGGCTCCAAGTGATGAAGAACGTAACCTGAATTAAAACCTAGATCCCATTTAGCAAAATTCACATAGTACATTGCGCTAATTGTTTGACAGAGGTAAATTAATTCAATTCATCCTAGCGTGCATAACTGCCTCACCGAGAAATTTGTATCGATTGCATCCAAGTATTCATCGTCATGGAACACGCTGTCACATATTTCATCAACCACCTCCTTCAGCCTACTCAGATTCTTTTCTCCCAACTTCTCTCTCAACTTGTTCTCATCAAACCTCTCAGAACCAAGTAAAAGCCCAGGATCTTCCTCTTGTGCTTCAATATCGGGTCTCCTGCTACCTCTCCCCCGTCTACCCCGAGGTCGTTCTTCTCTATCCCTTCCACGTCCTCCCCCTCCTCTCCCCCTCCCACCCTCTCCAAACCGACTAACTCCACGGCCCCCGCGCCCCTCGCTGCTCAGCCTTGGCGCACTAGGAGCACCAGACTGCCGTCCACCTCGGCGAATGTGGCGGTTTTCCTCCCTAGCCTGGATGTCTGTTTCTGTCGTCTTCACCGTTTTTCCGCGGCCTGCTCCATGCATCCCTTTCAAGATGCTCTGAGGAAGAACACCGGCTCGCGAGGCCTGGACAGAACCGGTGCTTTGGGCAGGCTCGGGTTCCGCATTCGCGCGGTGGAAGACGTCGGGCGCTCGGTAATATGTCTCCGCCGGCGGCGGCCTCGCAGCCTGTCCGCGACCCGCTCCGCGGGTATTTGGGGCAGAATCGGAATCAGCATCATCGAAGCGACGGAAAAAGATGGGAGCTTTGGGAGCTGAATCTGGCAGAGGCGAAGGGGAAGGCTGGGGTCGGCCGCGACCCGCAGAAGAAGCAGGAGGGGGAGACTGCATCCAAGGAGAGAAGGCGTTGCCGAGAGGTGGAGGAGGAAGGGGCTTGCCGCGTCCTTGGCCGCGCCCAAGGCCGGGAGGGGCGGAGGCGCTCTCGGCTTCTGTGGTTGCATCGTTTTTATCACCGGCAGAGCCCGAGTCGCCGGGGACTGGAGAGGAGAAGGGAGAGGAGGTGCCTCTCCCTCTGCCTGTTCCTCCTCCTCTGCCTCCGCCGCCGCCGCCGCCGCCGCTGCTGAAGGAGGAAGAGGGGAGGAAGAGAACTTGTTTGGCGGCTGTGGTGGGGCCCACGGACGTGGTGGCCAACCGCCCGACTGCTCTCATTGACGACGTCGACGGGGTTTTGGATGGGTTTTCGCCTGCAATGGCCCTACGTTTCTGCTGCCTTGGCGAAATGGAAAAGCTCCGGAAGAACTCTTCCCTCCAATATCTCAAATCTGATGCATCCAGTGCCACCCATCAAAGGCCATTCATTTTCATTCGATAATTCAGATCCTGGTTTGGTTCGTCCCTCCCATTTATATGCGCTTGATACTCGCCGGGTGTTTGCTCTGCAAACGAATTCCCATGCTATGGGTGGGAAATGACCAGAGTACTCTCCTGTTTAAAAATAAACAAATATATAAATATATTTAAAAAATAATACAACTTAGATTATAGATTCAATATACCTAAATAAATATTTTTATAAAAAAATAAAAATGTATGATTTGTGACCGGCCTAAGAGGATCTCTTTTTTTATGTTGGAATCATTTTTTTGTTTTGTATAAACATGTTTATTTAAGTATATTTAGAGAGTGTTTGTTTATTCAAAAAAAAATTTAAACTAAAACTTTTTACTTTTCACATCTACTTAATTTTTAGTTATTTATTCTCTTCTTTCTGTACAACTATTCTATTTTTTAATCATTTTTATACAACTATTCATACATCTAACTTATTTATTTTAACTTTATTCTTTTTACTCCTCATAATTACCTCTACTATATCACATTATTTTCTCTAATTTTAAAAACTTCTACAATGAAAAATTTTTATTAAAAATTTTATTACTTTCGAAACACACCCTTAAGCAATAATCCAAAATTTACCAATTTTCGATATGTTTATATTTTTATTTTTCAATTCATGGGTATTATGGTCATTTCCACCCATGGATTAAATTATATAAATGAATATGTTTATAACAAAATTTAAAATATATGATTTATGACTAGTGATCACCTACAGTCGGCCGCATTTGGGCCCCAACTATGTTCCGTCATTTAACTTTTTATTTTTTATTTTTTATAAACACTTTAATTATGTATATTTAATTTATGATTCAAGTTTTACTATTTTTGATATACTTATTTATTTTAAACAGAAGGGCACATGGTAATCTTTTACCAAGTTACATAAAAGCAGAGCCATGTAACCCCTTTAATTTTTAAGATTTTGATTCTTGATGGAAAATCTAATCCATTAATTATATTTAATATCATTTATTTATTTAGAAAACTAAGTTTCATCCCAATCAAGTATGTTTATGGGCCACATTTGTCGAAAAATAATATTCATATGTAAATTATGAAAAAAGCTTAAATCCATCAATACTTGTATTAGAATATAATAATAATAATAATTTATAGAATTATTTACTTAGATAGTAGTGATATTTTAGATAGTTTATATGTTGAAAAAACTACTTTAATTAATATTTTAGCATAAAACTACTTTATTGTGTTACTTTTACACATTTACAGATGGGATCCATATACAATGAAACTAAACAAATAAAAAGGTTTCCAAGATAATGTAATTGATGTTAAATACAATGGACGCAATGAATTTTTTTTATCAACCATTAAGATTTATGAAGGGGGATTACATAGAAAAGGAGTTTCATAAAAGCGAGACCAATTATGAATATATCTACTAAACTTGAAAACTTTTACATGCACCCGTTAAGTATAGATGAAATTTCATTTATGCTTTCTTTGTCAAACACGATTAAAAATCACCATTATCTATTTGTAGCACCCGCCGGGAGCGCTACGGTGAGCTCGGAATGGTTTCCCGGGCCTTAAAAATGTGGATTGTGTTGGATAGCAACGTGAGCTTGGATTTCCTGCATTCACATGGGGTAAAACGTGTTAGGCTTCGCGTTTTTTAGAAAGGTTGGCGTACGGGTGTTTTCTTGCGGGTTCGGCAGCATAACGGCTAAGACGGGGCTTTCCGTACACGGGTCAAGTCACAAATCCGGCAGCATAACGGCAGCGTATTATGCTGGAATCCGTGGACCCACATGCACCCCCCTTGCCGGGGCGTTAACTCAAACACGTATACACAAAATAAAGAAAAACGAAGTCGCCACTGATCTTTAAAGGGAGATCAGCCCCTATTTGATGAAATAATGCACTAGTTGTACAGAGCTCGGGTTCCGGCCTTCGGGTTGAAGCAAATATGGAGAAATCTGCCAACTCGAGGCGGTTTACATGGCGTGAAAGGGGGAAAATAAAAAGATTTGGGAGAACGGGAGAGACAGAAAGGGGAAAATGGGAAGAGAAGCGCGTTGCTTGGAAAACGTGAAAAGCCGGGACGCCGGGGTGTTGTTGCAGACTCCCGTCCTCCCCTTTGGGATGCCTCTCTTCAAGTCTCCCCAATGAGAGGGAGGGCTCCTCCTTTTATAGGTGTAGGAGTGGGCTTTGGGCTCTCTTGAGGTCATGGACTTGGTCCATGGGCGTTGTCTTAAGTTGAGATCATGGGCTTTTGGCTTGGACTCAATCCACATATTTGAGCTTGGGTTGAGATCGTGGGCCTTGGGCCGCTTAAAGGGTTTTGGACTTGGTCCATAAGCTTGGCTTGATGGGCTAGAGCTTGGCTTAGCCCATGGCTTTTGGGTGGGCCGTTGTAGGGGCCCAGAGTTGTAGGAAAGTCTGCTTCTGAGGCTTGGGCTACATTCTGGAGCCCGTTGAGGTGACCTGTAGGAGCTTCGCTCTTTGCGGGCTTGGTCTGGTTTGTTGAAAAGCCTGCTTCGAGGCTTAGTGGAGCTTCGCTCTCGTGGGCTGAGTGCGGGAGGGCCCGCTTGGTTGTCATTGAATTTCCTTTTGCGTTGAACTTGGTTGGGCTTGAATCTTGTGCCCAATTATCCGTCTTTGGGCCCCGAGGGTGGGGTGTCAACACCATTATAAGAAATATCCAAACTATGAATTATCATTTGATGATGGTAGTCTTTTAGCTTTAGTTAAAGCTAGCAGACCAACTATGGATAGCTTGATGGAAACCCATCCAACTAAAGAAAGAAGTTAAGAGAAATGGGTCTTACACTTCCTGAATACAATAGGAATGATGATGGATTCTGAATTAATAAGGATTATTTTGGAATTTTAAAATTATTAAACATTCCTAATTGGCAAATTAAGTATATTTGAAATAAATGGAATAAAATGGAATATTTAGTGAATATAAGTGAAAGTTTTCAAACTTGATGAGTACATTTGCTATTGAGGGTAAATGGAGTGACCAACTGGTGCCATCCTAGCGAATGGCTTGTTGTCTTTGATTTGACTTTCCACCTGGGTGAATCTAAATCTGGCATATTGGAAGCAATGTGTCTTCCCAAAATATAAAGATGGAGCAGTGTGTCTCCACAGCAATTGACGAGAGCAGTGGGTCTCCCCTGAAAATTTATAAAAATGTCTTCGTACCGAAATATAATAGAAATTGAGGGAAAAGAAAATACGCGTACTTAGAGGCTCTGAAAAAATCCAAACAATGTAAAGTAAAAAACCTTGAAATGATTAAAAGACAGGATAATGTAAAAAATAAACCATACACCATTGTAGGTACCATCAAAAGTATATTGGCGATTTAGAATCTTGAAAATTTTTCAATAGAATGAAATGAAATCTTAATTGTGTCATCATATCAACAATTCTTTCGGATTATTTATGCATACTGGCAATTTTTATTAACCAATGGGCATAATTGCAATTTTCTTCAAATTATATGGGCATATTTGCAAAATCTGTCTAAAACTTGAAGGGTTTAGTTTGCAAATTTTTAACAAGATCGATCAGTTTTTCTCTATTTTAGTATTTTAATCCTAATTGTAATTTAAAGTCGTAATTCTTCTCCAACAGTTGAAGGAGCCTATCTTGCAACGTTCTTAATTTTAGAATCCTTGATGCAAATATGGAAGGGCTCTGATTTCGTCCTATGGGCCGCACGCAAGCATGTGATTAGGTAGAAAAAATATTTTTATGAATATGCAAGGCCCTACTTATATCTTCCTCTATGAAATTTGACCATTTTTTAAATTTGTTTAATATTGTATTTTATTTTTTCAGAAATGTGTCCATTACTCATTTCAAAGATTGGAGTAAATATAAAATAAAATTTAAAAAATTTTAAATTTCACAAATAGAAAGATATTGGTGGGTAATGCATATTTATAGAAAATTTTCTAAAATATATTTTCTAACCGGAATCTTGCATAGCAGCATGCGGCCAACTGCATGCAATCAGAGTCCAACAGCACCACATTCATAAGGATTTGTAATCACGTAAAATTACAAGGTCAATTTTACGAATATCCCAAGTGCGGGCCAACCTACCTCCTAATTTGCTAATTTTCTATCCAATATTGGTTACTTTTAGCTGCCCGTATTAATTGAGGCATTTTTAATTAAATTTTTATCTTTCTAAACTGTGCTTAATTTCTCAAGGGAGTACAAGTTGCAACCATGTACATTGAAGCAAAGCCCACTACGTTTTACCTTAACCTATTATCATCCTCTAATCTTCCATGATTATAGATGTAGATTGAAACTTGTAAGCCAAGCGCCACAGGCCCATCTCGGTTTATGTTCGATTATAGATGTAATTGAAACTCGTAAGCCAAACGCTACAGGCCAATCTTGGTTATGTTCGCTCTCTTGTAGATCTTTTCTCTCATCGATGATTGATTCCTACGGAATTCCGTCATCGTCAAACAAAACATTAATTCTGGAAAAGGAGAGTAATGGGCAGATTTTGGTATTATCCAAACCAAACAACCTGTGTATGTGATTAAAATATATAGATTCAAATGTGAGTGTGGACGAAAATATATAGATTCAAATGTGACTGTCGCCTAAGTTTCTACTAACATTTGCCAAGATTATTGCAAATAGATCATTTAAGTTTACAAGATTTGTACTTTTTGACCTCAAGTTTCGTATTTGCAACAGATGGCTAAATAACACTTCATCACAAAAAAGTACTTCGATTCAGCTATATTCATGTCCTCGCAGGGTCCCTTCCATTAATCACTCAACGATAAACAAAATGACATTGAATGGAAAAGACAAGTTGGGGGACAAGTTTTATTACAAAAACTACAGATTTGGGTTGATTCAAATGTGCCTGTTGCCCAAGATTTTAACTTTGGCCCGTGCCAAATTCAGCTTATTACCACTACCGTTACTTATAACGATCGATATTTGTCACCATGCTCGTCGGCCAAGGTGCAATGGGACCATACAGGAAGAGCTACCTTTGCAGAAATGTGATGCCCACAAGAGTACGATCTTAAAACAAGCACTCATTCATCCTATACGAATAGGACACAAATAATCTAGCAGTGCTGCTTGTGCTATTTAAAAATCGTCTGTGAAAAAAACAGACAGTTACCAGTAACAACAGATTCAATCACCATGAGAGTTGAGACTGACATTTTGTTCCCCAATTTCAGACACCAATCCTCGAATCAACAGTCAGAAGCTGAAAAAATTAGAAAACTCAATACATGATAGCTATATTGACAAAAGAATTCTTTAGTAAATTAACTCGTAATTTACAAATAGGCAATAGCCCACCCCCATCCTCCAACTGACACAAACTTCAGCAGGTTATAGCCCCAGGGCGAATTGTGGTTGGCAAGCAGGAAAGAGAATCATGCTAGTAATTTCTAGACTTGTAAAGCATTCACTCGAGCAGCTAGTTCTTTGACTTTACTCCTCAGACGATCTGGATTACAGAAGAAATCAACAAAAACCTGCCGTTCACGGCCAACCTCATGTGGATGGTGTTTGACAATCTGCATTTTATTAAAGGCACAACCCAAGAGATTAAGTATGGTTCACTTGTAACCAGACAAGCACAAGGATTAATTAGTGAGACAAATATTCATCTTGGGTAATTTTGGGTCTATGAACAGTAAATACAAATAACGATGAGAAATCAACTGCAAGGTGGTGCATAAGTAGAGATGATCCGGAGAATTCTGTACTAGTAAGCCCCGTAGCTTGGTTATCTTGTAATGGTGGATGAAAAAACAAATGTTCAGATTGGAGGATATGGAATCATCAATTGGAGGTGCAGAAGAGTCATTAAAGAGGAGTCATTAAAGAGAAATCACTAAGATTACACTATACGTAGAGAAATTTGATGTCTGGCACATCTTTAGTAGTTTCCAGCTGTTGCAGGATCTAAAGCGAAACCCAGTCTGAAACCCCCATCTGAGCCGACTAAACATGCATCAACTGCAGGCCATGGACAAGGAGATCCAAACCCAGTACAATGATGTATGCCTACCAGCTTGTTAAAGATGTTTGGGAACCAAAGTAACTGCAATGTGCATAACAAAGAATAATGAACAATATTACCTCGGCCTTCTCTCGGTGTTCTCGTGTCACTTCTTCAACTGCAGTAGCAAGTTGTGCATTGAATCTTTCCATCTCTGCAAGCTCCTTTGTCAATGGCTGTTGAATCCAAAAATTTCTTGCCATGTTAGTAAACAAAATTAAAAGTTTCTTAATATTAACTGAAGGAAGAGCTGAAGCACAATATTCTGATAGATTTCAAATAACAATATGGATGAATTTGGTTAAGCTAATTGTATGCAGATCAAAATTCAATTACTGGTATCTATGATGGTAAGAATGCACCAGTGAGAATGGTGACAACTGTACCTGCAGATGAGACACTAGTTAGAGTGGCACATCCAACTATACAACTAAAAATCATGCATATCACCTCATAAAGCAAAGCCATAGAAATGATTAAGGGCCTGTTTGATCCCGCTTTATTTCAATGGCTTTGGCAATGTAAAATGTGATTTTTGCATTATGTGGATGCCAGAGTTTGGCACCTCTGTATAATTTTGCATTTAGAGGCTTTTTCCCCACTGTGTAAAAGGGAAAACATAAAGTTGGAAAGCCAGGTCAAACCAACTTAGCAGAACTTTCAATTTGGACAGTTCCTTAAATGTGCAGTCAGACAGGCGCTAAGAGATTAAGCAAGAAAGAGGACAGGCTAGAGTCAACAGCCATGAGAGCTCTCATACCAAGGGAAGCATAAGGATTACTTGATTTATTCCATAGAAAATAAGCAAAAGACATACTGTACAATGAATAAAATAAGTTATTGATAATAACTCAAAACATTAAAGAAGAATCAATTGTTTATGGTCTTGGCCTTCCACACAGCACATTTTCGCAGTCTGAAAATGAACTATACGGATCTAGCAAGAATAATAATTACCATATCTTTTCCCGGTCTATGTTAGATTTGAAGTCTCTGGGGGTGGGGAAATTACTCATTTCTACCATGATATCTTTAAGGAACATGAGAATGAAATATCAGAAAGTTGACACAGATGATTGATTAAACTTGTGAAAATTACAAAAAATAAGTTTGTTTTGGATGCGGTTGATGGAAGGCAACGGCATTTAATGAAGGGCCCAGTTATCACACTGATCTAGCAAAGGTCAAAGTTCAAACTGCTTCATTGTTTAGTCTCCATATTTCGCGATTCTCCATCTCAAGCAGTCTGTTTTTCCATTTGCAGTTTAACTACGAATCTAATAGATATCTGCAACATCAGTACTGTTGCAGAAGCAATCCCTTTTGTTTGATGTTATCATGAAAAAAATTGAAGGTACAACAGCAAGCTCACTGTTTTCAACCAAGCCAGTGCAGCCAGATGCTGCCACAGTGCAGATGAGAGACATTTTATTAGTAGAGATGTAACAGAAGGATAATCATGTAATATTTTCAGTAATAATAAGCAAGTTCATACCCAAGGTGTCAAAATTGGTTGTGCAGTTGTTGATGATGCAAAAAGCAGCTGCTGCAAATTTTGAATGAGAGTGCAACTGTAGAAAACAGATTGGATATCCTACAAAATTATTTCCAACTCCAAACAAAAGCCGCAAAATTTTCAATAGTGAAGGTAAACTGTAATGCATGCCACTAATGTTTCGTAAAGGCTCAATACAATTGAATGAATAATCAGAGGACTAAAAAACAGGGAACTGGAATAGTACAATTGGAAAGCACGGTTCCACACTGCTACAATCCCATTGAGAAATTTAAAGAGAAATTTAAAATAAACAAATAAACTCCTTCCAACAAAAAATGAGTGGATGGGTTATTGAGAATTACAAAAAAAAAAGAAGAAGAAGAAAAGAGATAATGGCTTCTTTGCTTAGCACCTGACACATTTGTTCTGTATAAAATTCTATGCTTCTATTTTTTTTCCTGTAAATGTGAATCAGTGCTTAATGCACTCATAAAAGTTAACCATCCCAAGAGTTTCATAGATTCTTTTTTGTCATTTTGGTCCTCAAAACAGTGGATTTGGATTGTGAGAGAATATTAAGATTGGCCATTTGTTTTCTGAATGCAATAAAGTGCCACTTACAGCTCATTAATGCATCTATTTCTGTCCTCAGGAATAGAATTCTCCAGTGCTGACTGAACATAGAGCAGATCAGAATGCAAAGAAGACACTTGCTGAGCAATGCCAGGTGCAGAGACATACGTGGCTATACCACCTTGGCCATCTAAGACAAAACAGATGAAACAAAGTGTCAGGTTGCAAACCCAAAAATTTCGTTGCCTTTCACAGAATCAACAAGGTGATGAATGTTTACTTGAATGAATGCTTAAAAGATCTCTAACACCATGCAAGAAGGTATCTCTATCATCAACTGCTCCTTGCTCTTGGATCTCTGATGCAGCTTGAATCAATGATAAGCAACGAGCCTATGAAGATTACCAAAATTTAATAAAAAGTCAGATGCATCTCTCAGAAACATGAATCAAGCATACTGAAAAGACCATTATTCCATTGCTAAATATTTTCATTACTGTAAGTAGTCATTAAGGGAAACTGAACTCTGCTGGAAATAAATTGTAGAAGTTGAAAACTGAAATCCAGAAACCCCATTAAGATGAGCAAGGAAAATGGATATAATTACAGGGGGGAAGGGGGGCATGTGTGGAGGCATGCCACTCCTAATCAGTGGGTGTGAACTCTTGTATAATAAAATGTATTTATTTGATTCATGGTCAATGTGCATTCTATAAGCGACGTGTGAGATAATGAAGATTAAACACCACCATCACCACCTGTTTCATTTTGTTACCATCAAAACCACTGATCTTTGCAATTCCTAGACAATATTTAAAGGTTGGCTCACAAGATTTTCACAATGCATCAGTTCCACTTTTATCCAAGCTGTTAGGAACTGGAAAAGGTAGAGGTCATCACTGACAACAATCAAACACAACATTGTTCTAGCCTTATAGGGCTGTAGCCTAATTAATGCATGCAAAATCCAAACAATAGCTGAGTAAAGTAAGAGAACTGTCGGCCAGCCATAGGCAGATCTACATACAGTTCAGGAAATTGAAACATATTTCAAACTTCTTTTATTTTGACATGACTGCCCCCTCTCAAATAAGAATATAATCTCTTCATGTTAAATTGCCACCACTGGCCAAAGGTCCTAAATGCACCACTGTTTCCAGCACTGGCACTTACACAGACCACAGACATGCCTGATGCTGACGTGCTTGGTAGACCACTTATTTATGACTGTTAAACATTTGTTCACCATTAGTAGCATATAACATTTCTAGTTCTGAAATTCTATTACTAGCCCCAATATTATACAGCACCAACAAACAGGGAAGTGTCAGAAAAACCTGCAGAAAATAATGATGTCAAATCACCAGACAGACAATCGCCTAAGGTAATATATTATATCATTGAAGATAACAAACAGGTAGCTGTATACCACACGACTGCTTGTAGCAAACAGGTAGCCCTGAAGTTCTGACTCAATAACTTTAAGCAGAGAATACCCTCCAAGCATGGTCTTCCTCTCCAGCTGGCAAGCTATTTTCAGAAATTGATGCCTGGAAAGCTGATTGACCAGATGATTTATAAACTGCAAAAGTAGACGTCAATTGTCACAAAAATTCCAACACTCACTCTACTTGAATCATGGGAACAGAAAACATTGCAGGGATTAACAATCTCAGAAATCAGAACAACCCAAAGGGCAAGGATCGTGCAATGAAAATATTCTGAGAGAGCCACAATAAATCATAGTGCAGTTGCAGTTATCAGATGGATGTTTCAAGTTGATAAGCTGATCCATGCCTGCCTCTTAAGCTTCATTATCTTATTCTGCTTGTCACTTATTGGATGTTCATGGAAGAGACTTGCCAGCACTAAGCCCTTGTCTTTTTCACATTGATCTTGGACATTCTGACTCTACGTTTATAGTGAGACATGCCTTTGTCTTCATGTAAGCCGTTTACAGTAGTAGTAGTAGTTTTAAAGATGAAAAGGAATTGCAATTTTGAACCAAATAAAAGCAAGATGCTCTAGAATCTGAGGTCTTAGTATTAATGAAATGAAAAATAAACTAATGAAATGTAGGATGCATTTGGTATACAATTACTATATTTTCCAATCATTTCTTCACATCTTTTTATAGAATCTTTTCACTAATGATTGGTGATGGAATCAAGTATGGTTGGATGGCAAGCAGATGTAAGGCAAGGGTAATAAGGAGAAAAGAGATCAAACAAGGGCTTAAAGCCCCACCTTTTTTCTGATGGTAATAAAGCTCCACTTTTGAGTGTGAAGTTTCTGGTATTTTTTCCTTCAATTTTTCATTTTTTTTAATCAAAGATAAGTGTTCATTTTTTGAATTTTTTTATTGCGTACTTTCTCTGAAATATTTTTATTTTTTACCTTTCTGTATTTGTAATTATTCATTGGAGATCTTCTAAGCCAAAATGCTCAACTTCAAAAAGCTCATGCATTTTTCCAAAAATAGTAAGTGGCTCGCAATGGACCATGAGTAAGAACTGAAACCACTGTTTTTAATTTTTAAAACATAAAGCCATCTGTTGCAAATTTGAAACTTAAATGTAAAAAAGTGCACATTTTGCAAATGTGAGGTACTAACATAAAAATTCCCTGATGGAAAAGGGTAAAAATATTTTCCCTCCACTTTTTACTTCTCCTCTTTCCAAGACAGAGCCAAAAGGAAAATTCTATTGAACACTTCAAAAAATGTGTAAGTGTTACAAAACAGAATGCTAAGAAGTAAAAGAAAACAGATCCATAAGCTGATCGTAGCTGTAATAACAAAGTCAAGATAAATCAATTATAAAACAAACATCAAAATTAGAAATGAAGCATATGAAATAATCTAAAAGAATGGGTAATAAAAATCCCAGAAAACAAAATTGCATTACTTCGTCGATGTAGAAGACCATCAGAGAACAAGAAGCATGACAAAAGAACACGGCTAAAAACCATTGCTAAGGGTGTAAAAGTGCTCAGGTTTACTGAAAAGATATCCCAAGATTAACATGAGTGGAGTAATAGGATCCATCTAGCTGACTAAGAATAGGAGCTAAACAGCTTATAATTATGATATTGACTTACTGGATCATCTAGATTAATTATGAAGTGAAGCTCCACAAATTTTACTTTGAAAGGCAAAGATATTGACGATTGGACAGACAAGTCTGTCCAAATACCGGGTTGAATCTTACCCCTATAATTTGGGCATCTCAATTAAATATTTTCATAAACAAATATCACAAGCAGCCTGTAAAAATTTTCTAAGAAAAGGTCATTGACACTAGAAAAGGGCCAATTACATCTTAGAAACTTGAATAAGCTTGTTGGGAACTTCTCTAATATACAATTTAATCAATTGAACCAACATACCTTTTTTTGCTGACCAATATAATATTCTTGGCGCATGACCTTTAAATCATAGTCACCTATAAACCAAAAATTGAACACATTTTAAAGAACCCTGAGATGATTTTTGTGTTTGTTTATTCCATAAAAACAAAAAAGGAATATTTACCATATACCTTGCAATATATATGTGTCTTGGAGTTGAGCAAGCTCTGAACATAGACGCGGAATAGTCTGGAAAAGAAATCACAAGAAAAAACAGATGATAAGCCTCATCACAATAAAAAAACATAGAAAAAAGGAGGTTCCATTAGCAAGAACGGAAAAAACTGTAAAGATTGTCAGCAATGCCAAAGTGTTGGCATATGGCGACAAAGTTTCCATCAGGAAAGATTGATAACTGATAAGACAATTGTTGCTGGCTTGATTCATGAATGGTTCACTTTGTACAAGACAATCAAAACAACAACAGTCACTAATATACAATAATGTCATTGGCATCCATGTTTTTCCCCTGTATATTTGTACAACCATGTCACCTAGTAAAAATCACACAATCCCTTCGTCCTGCAGAAGTCCTTGCTTCCTTTTGTCCGAGCTATCAATTAGAAGCCTTCTCCGAGCTTAGTCTAATGATTGTTCGACTGCATAGCAGTTGATAAAGAACTTTTGGATGCAAAAAAGGAAAGACATAATTGCCCATATTTGGCATAGGAAAAGGTACTAAAAAATATATAGGAAAAGGTCTAGCATGAGCTAAAGCACAGTAAATCTGAATCAAGGGTTATGTAGAACAAGAAAAGGGGAAAGGTGTAGTTGTACTCATGCCAATAATAAGTATGTCTAAAATGGCTCTTCCAGATTTCCATTAATGGGGATTCTATTTCAACTATTCCCTACAGTGCACCTGACCCAAATTTCTAATTGTTGATTTTTGGCCTCTAGCTAAACGAGCTTTAATCCTCACCTACCCCCCACCCAGCACCAAGCATGCCATGTGAAAAAGCAAATACTAATAATGACAACAATAACAGAAGACAGGAGGAGGAAATAAAACTTCTTTAAAAACACAGCACAGTCAGCACCAATACCCTGTTTCTCCTTCTCTCTAAGTTCTCATAGATTCGCACAACACTTGTTTTGTGGGTTTTCCATTTTGCAACTGACTTCTTTTATGTCATGCTTCAAAATGAGTAAATAAATAAAATAAACCGGAGGGTCAATGACTCATCTGCTTGGGCAGGATATCATTTATTTGGATTTTTATAATAGTTCTATAATGAACCCGTGATAGATCAAATCTTCTTCATCTTGCATCAACAGAAGAAGGATATAATTCAGAGGACCAAGAACACAGAAAACTCATCGTATGCAGGAAATGTAAGGTTACTGCAAACCTCAGATAACAACTTCTGTTCCTTTCGGTTTAGATTTGAAAGTTCCACTGCCAATTCTGAGTGCTTTCTCCTGCTCAATCAATAAAAAGGGATTTCGTTATGACATAATAAATTTGCAGAAGCTTGTGCAAAGTATGCGCATATAGATATATGCACATTTATGTGTATATATTAAGCAAAAAAATATGTATCAAGTACACATGGAATTGAGTATGCACACATATTTGTACATGTATATCTTCCATAGGCATATACATATCTATAAAACTACCTCGTCTGGAGCTCACAATTATATATAGGTTAAATCCACTCATCATACTTAGTACCATTTGTTCAACTAAGATCTATGCACATAAGTACACATTGGAGGTGCATATTCATATATACAGATCTATGCGCGTATATCATACATATATGTATCACATATATACACCTGTAAAAATGGTTTCTTTGGATCCATGATTATTTATAGCTTAAATCCAATCTAACATAGTAAGCACCATTTGTGCAACTATGATCCAAAAGGAAATCTCAACTAAAGACTTGGACCACAGACACACAAAATGTCACAAAACAAAACCAACAGCACATATTAGATGCCATGATAGCACTTACTGTGGCCTTTCATTATGATTGTCATGTCATGAAAGCAGGGCACAGTAAGATCAGGGAGGTCAAAACGGCTTTTGTAGTCACAACCAAATTTGGAAGTCCAAGGGTCATGGGTGTCATATCTGATACTGCCTCCGGAAACAAAAGTAAAGAGTATTTTATTTTATTTTATTTTTCTTAAACAAAACACCACCCAAACGAAAAAGTTTCAATGGCAAAGTGAGGACGTAAAAACAAGCTCAAGGGGGGAAAATTACCGAAGAGAATGAAGATCGTGATGGATATGAGCTTCATCTGATGATACTTGAGCTTTAAGAGCTGCAAGGATAGCTTGTTGTTTAGCATTTTCCACTTGTGCTTCAACCCATTGTCTCTCACTCGTCCCAAATCTGTTGAATCACCTCCAAAACGAGAAAATAAATATAGAACCAGAGAAGATAGTTAAAGACTGGAGATGTGCACCTGTCTAGGTGTTGGATTGCATTGATGAACTAAGTGACAATGTAATATTTTCTTTTTCTTTTTCTTTTTTTTTTTTGAACGTAATCTAATATTTTCTTAGACAAAGAATGAAATTACATATAAAGACTTTTCCCAAATATACCTACTATGTTTGATCCTAATTCCAAATATATCTGCTATGTTTCAGAAATTCCAAATATACCCATTTATGTTTGTATCTAATCCTAAAAATGCTCACTTAGTTACAGATGTTAATAAACGCCGTTAGCGCATTTATGAAATTACCAATATGCCCTTCAAATTTAGGTTGAATTCAAAATTTTGAATATCATAACTCACCGCTATCCTAATTAAACAAGAGCTTTAAATCTGGATAGTTCCAATTTTATTCTCATTTCATTTCATCTTTTATTATTTTCCATCAGGGGTATTTTGGGCATTTATGAAAATATAATTTGCATTTAAACAGATGACCGTTAACTTACTTAACAGCCTTTAAAGAATGGACACTTTTGATATTAAATGCAAACCTAGCAAGTATATCTAGAATTTCTGAAATATAGTAGGTATATTTGGGATTAAGGTCACACATATATTTAGGATTAGGGTCAAATGTAGTGGGTATATTTGGAAAAAGCCATAAATATAAAGGTGAAAACCTTTATATTTAATTTCATTCTCTGTCAAAGAAAATATAAAGGTGTAAACAAATGGCATGAAATCTGTTCAGATGACATCATCAACAACTGCATACATCAGGACACAATTTCATCATGCTTCATTTAAGAATGGATAGTATCTCACAATTTACTTCTTAAATTAAAACTGACAGTTCTGTTCCTGCACAACTAATGGCACATCATAAAAAACAGTTTTCAGGCACATTAAATCACACAGAACCTATAGTAATAAAGTTAATCACAGAAGCAGACAATGATTAAGGAAAATATGAGGGATATTTACATTGAACGAAGACGCTGCAGCTCTGCTACACGGTGATGGTGAGACTTTTCTGAATCTCCTGTGTTATTGAAGTAGAAAAAAAAGCATAGCTGATTACTACATACATTGCAGTTACCATGGAGAAGTGAATTCTAGGAAATCCCACAAAAAGAAACATCAATGTACCAAAAGAAAAAAAGAAAAAAGAAAAGACAGGAGTAAAGACCACAATGATGTTATGGTATCCTGCTCCTTGTGTCCCAGCCATATCAATATCCCCACTGAAAGATTTCATTAACAGTATAGCAGAGCCCAGGATCAAAGCAATAATATGTGTGGATGAAATATGAATGTACACAAAATGGAAGCTGGAGTAAGAGTCAATCCCACTACTAGAAAGAGAAACTTTGGAATCCAATCCATATCACCGGTGATAATCTGCATGAGATTCATTCTCTGAGGAACACATGTTGAGCATAATCTACCTAAGCTTCACTGCAGAAAAACAGAAGTACAGCAGAAGACACCACCAGAAAGTGACGAATGTATTCAGCCACCGCCATATTTGAACTCCATGGATACTGGCATAGACAATGCAGGTGGAAACAGTCCATGCCAAAACAATGACCAACCCAAGCCAATAAAACAAAAATAGAAACACCTTCCCAAAATAGATTAACTGATAAAAGAAAATGGCAGTGTGAGCTAGTGCAGGCTTCCAAAACCATTGACTTAAGAAAATTCAGGCTCCACTCAGTCCAGTTTCTATAGATCTCCAATGCCAGTGCCACCTGTGTATCCACTTGAACAACCATAAAATGACCTTTGCATCATCAGCTATTTCAGCTCTAACTAGATTCTGCTGCAGAACATCCTACTATGCCATTCATGTAAGAGAATTTATTTTGCTGATTAATTGATATCTTTATTTCCCTGAAACTCTCTATTGCTCTCCTACAGTTCTCTTCTAATTCTCCAATCTCTGATTCTTCTAAATTCTCTCTTTCTTCCTTTCTCATTCCCTTGAAAGGATCCTTCCTCTTTCTTCTATCATCCTCTTTGCCTATTCAAGTCTTTCTCTAACTTTGTTTTCCTCTCCTAATTCATCTGTGGTTTCTCCCCTTTCTCTCTTTCTTTTCACTATTAAGAGGATCTTCCCTCTTGATCAACAAAAAAAAAAAAGGGTTCTTCTCTCTTTCTTCTAAAGTCTTGCCCTGTTATTTATTTAGGGCTGCTCATCCTGCATCACCTTGACTTTGTGCCACAAATACATTGTGATAGAAGAAAATCAAAGAGAGGCAAACAATTGACAATGAACAAAATCAAAGCAACATTGCTATTGACTTATCAGATCCCAAACAAAAGCTGATCATGGCAGCTTGGATAAAATGAAACAATATGGTATACATAGCACTGAGATGAAGAATGCTGGGGAAGAGATCAACTAAGCAGTGTTTGCACTAATTAATTTGAGGAAGAAAACCCAAATAAAAAACAAAACAGGCTACTATGCTTAGTGATAGATATCATTGCACCTTTGAGAATATGTCAAAGGTTCAGAACCTATACATTTGATTCCCAAAATTCAATAGATGGAATTAATGGAGCAAAAAAAGAAAAAATTCATATCCCTATCAGTCCTTCCACAACTAGAACAAGGCGTTGTCCCCCTCCATGGAAAAGAAACTTCTTCATTCCCTGCAATGATGTATAAATGCTTTCTGATTTACACAAAAAAATACAAAACCCACCCCATTCACACACATCCACTGACAGTACAAACACACTCAAAAGTCAGCACCCAACTTGAAGCCACTTCTGATACTACCAAATTAGCTTTTTTTTCCCCCTTCCTTTTGCAGAATTTTTATTTTAACAAGCAATAGACACTCAGAATAATATTTTTTCAATAAGCATTCTGATGCAAAACAAGTAGAAGAGAAGAAAGAAGAAGGATCCTCTCAAGGGGGGTAAAGGAGGGAAGAAAGAGAAAGGAACTAGAGGAATTTGGGTTGAAGAAGAGAATTTTAGGGAAAGTAGAATCTCAAATCAATTATCAAAATAAGTTGACTTACATATCCTATGTAACCATATTTATAGAAAGGTAACCTAAGCAACAAGAAAGTGTAACCGTACGCAATTTGCAAATTTGCTCTAAAAGTAAACTTGTGTATACTTTTCCTAAAATTCTCTTATCTTCTTCAACCAAAATTTTTCTAGTTCTTTTCTCTTTCTTTCCTCTTTTTCCCCTTGAGAGGATCCTTCCTCTTTCTTCTTTCTTCTCCTCTATTCGTCCTGCATCAATTTGATATATAAACAAAACCTGGTGAAAATTTCAAAGGGAGATTAAGTTAGTGGAAGAATTTTGTTTCAGCCATAACACAGCGGCTGGAAAACACAACATAATGCGCACGCCAGCTACTGTTCACGTTGCCCTCAAACTTTCTACCCCCTGAAAATTTTCAGGGTTGGATTTTTGCACGCTACCTCATGTTGCCTAGCACCAAGTGGATTCCAGTTTTGTTAGAAAGTTTTGTCATCAGTCTGTGAATGAAAAGCATATTTCAGTTTAGTACTAGAAAGGTTATACAAAATTTTCCAAAAATAACTCACGAAACGGGCATCCTTGTCTGACACAATGGTGGAAGGTAACCTGCAGAGTCTAACAATTTCCTTGAGGAATAATTTTGTCATATGGGAAGCATCAACGATTTTATGACAAAGTAGAAAATGAGACACTTATGAGAATCGATCCACCACAACAAGAAAAGAATCGGACCCTTTAGGAGTCCTAGGCAAACCAAGAATGAAATTTAAGGGAAAAAAGGAGGGAAGAAAGAGAAAGGAACTAGAGGAATTATAGTTGAAGAAGAGGAGAGAATTTTATAGAAAGTAGAATCTCAGATCAATTATCAAAATAAGTTGTCTTACATAAACCCTATGTAACCCTATTTATAGAAAGGTAATTTAAATAATAAAAAAGCATAACTCAACGCAATTCACAAACTTGCGTACAAAGAGATAACTTAAAAACAAAAACCCAATAATCTAAACTGTTCATAAAAAACCCTAATTTTTACGACTGTGCCTCGAATAGGTCATAATTTTAACTTAAAAACAAAAACCCAATAATCTAAACTGTTCATAAAAAATCCTAATTTCTACGATTGCGCCTCGAATAGGTCGTAATTGTCAAAGGCACGCTTAGGCACAAGGCCTGCTTGAGCATAGGAGGTGTGCCATTACACCTCGCGGGGCACATTGCTTTAGCTAGGTGCAGTCAAGCGCCTCATGGGCTTCAACAAGTGGGCCACCATTTTTCTTTTCTGATAAATAAAATAAAAATATTTAAATATAAAAGCTGGGCAACTGTCTGGGCACCATGTTGATGAAAATGAAAGGGAAAAGAGAGGGACACCCAAAACGGAAGGAGGGAAATCGAAGCTGGACTATTGGAGAAAAATCGACGCTGCTGGTTGGAGAAGAAGGCTTGGAGAAGAGCTGCTCACGATTACAGTATTCTCCTCCTCTGCTACTGGTTCTTCCCTCTTTTTTCCCTTGCCTGCAACATCTTTTTCCTCCTCTGTTGTTGATTCTTCCCTTGTTTTTCTTCTCCTCCTCCTTTGCCGCAACTTCTTTCTCCCTTTTTTCTTCTCCTCCATTTGACTAGTCCACAAACTCCATGTCTCCACGCACTGTCTCTGGTTGACGGTAGACCTATTTTGCTGCTCTACCATGTAACTACTGTAGTCGGGTACCTTGCTAGTTCTTCTCTTCTTTTTTTCCGCTCCACTCAACTAATCCTAAAACTTGAACCTTGCAACTTCTTTGTCCATTTTTTCCTTCCTTTTTTTCTTCTTCTCCACTCAACCCTGCTGCTGCCAGTCCTCCTTCCTTTTTAATTTAATTTCTATGCTTTTGTTGAAAGTTATGCTGCTGCTGTTGCCGGTGTTGCCTTATGCTGCTATTTTTTATTTGATATTATGCATTTAGGATGTTGATTTTAATTTAATTAATTACTTGTTGTTGTGCTGCTGTGTGCCATTGTGCTTGTTGGAAATGGAATTGTTGTTCCCGCTTTCAATTTCATTAAATGTTGTTGCTGCTGTTATATGCCTCTAGAAATGGAATTATATTTTGTTGTTTTAAGTTTTAACTTCATTAAAATGTGTTGTCATTAAAATGTTTAAAAATGGCATTATATCTATCTTGTATTAAAATGTAGCTGCTGCTGTTTTTTATTTGATACTATTATATATTTATGATTTTTTTAATTTAATTTAATTACTTGTTGTTATGCTGCTATGTGCCACTGTGCCTGTTGGAAATGGAATTGTCGTTTCAAATGTTGTTGTTGGTGCTATATGCCTATTGAAAAGGAATTATTTTGTTGTTTTAAGTTTTGACTTCATAATAATTGTAAGTATGCATTTGTTTGACTCTTAGAATGTTCATATTATTTTCTTACTCAATAGTTTTAGACATTACTAGTTTTTAGATAAACTTTATATAAGATGGGCCTTGCTTTAGTCAGGCCCACGCCTTGAATGTGTGCCTTGCGCCTAGGCCCCAGGACCCCCTTGTGCCTCTGACGCTTATGGAATAGGTATAGAGTGGGCACATGTCAACATAATCTCCATCACATTCTATTTGGTAGAAAGCAGAACCATTTATTATGGCTAATTGCAAGCTTGAAATTAGAACCATATAAAAATGCTTAAACAGCACTCACAAGCTATAATTAAACAAACTTGGAAACAAGCCATCAACAAAATGTACTACGCAGACATGTATAATGAACCTAAAACAGGAAAGCAGACATTCAGCAATGTCGAAATAGGGGGGGAAACAACAACAAAAACATCATCAACAAATTAGATCTCATTCAACATCCAAGATTAGAACAAAGACTTCAAAGTATCACAAAAACCTATAAAGCAAATGCCAAAAATACCTCTTACGATGCAATTTGTGATGTCGTCAAGACTCACCCATGAACATTTAGATTTACCCTCCTCAGCAACTAGCCGAAATGGTCCCTGTTTCAATTTTAAAATTAAAAAATTTATTTAAAAAGCTAAGAAAACAATAGGATAATGCAATCCCTTGGAAGAACATCAACCAGAAAACTAGAAAGTTTAAGCATTCACATTGGCAGTACTCCTTTAACTCTGTTATGCACATTTCAAGTGCAGAGACTAAGTGGCGATGAATATGTACTTCATGTTCTAAAATTTTCTTCTTCCATCATGCAACAATAGTAAATCCCTTATATATATATTTTCCTTCTAGAGTTCCCGCAATAAATGATGCAATCAGTTTATACTGCTTGGTTCCTTTCCTAGTTATGAAAGGGGGTCAACAAATAAACAATGAAAGCCTTATGAGTCTTTTTCAATGGTAGTGATTAGAATCTAGAATATAACAACCTCGAATTACAATGTTATAGCATGAGCATACCAAGCAGCTTCATTCTCCCATAGACAACTGCCACAATTAAACTATTATATGACATTTTCAAGAAAGGTAAATTACAGTTGCCTTTGTTTGCAGCACTTGGTCAGGCCAAGCAGCTCCATTTCTCTCGTGGATACTAATTCAAGTTAATTGCCATGTGATACTTTAAAAAAACAAACAGGGGGAAAAAGTAATCGTGCCATTGTTTATTCAAATACCATCTCAAACTGCTTTGTAAACCACTGGTTTATCTCTTTCATACATGTTGAATCTCCCACCAGGTATGAATGGAAATCAGAGTAAGCCAAATAGATGCCTTCCTCTGCAAGGCCAGGTTATATATTGTTAGAGACTAAAAATAAAAATAACATTAAAGTGCTGAACAAAAATGAAATTATGAAAGGCGAGTCCAGTATCAGAGGAGTAGTTTGCAGCTGCAAGGCCAGCTTAAATATTATTAGAGACCAAAAATAATAATAATAACATTAAAGTGCTGAACAAAAATGAAATTATGAAAGGCGAGTCCAGTATCAGAGGAGTAGTTTGCAGCTGCAAGGCCAGCTTAAATATTGTTAGAGACCAAAAATAATAATAATAACGTTAAAGTGCTGAACAAAAATGAAATTATGAAAGGCAAGTCCAGTATCAGAGGAGTAGTTTGCATCTGCAAAACATATAGTCTTGAAATTTAAAACTATAGTTCTACATGAGTATGCAATCTACCACTATGAAATCCATGAAGCGTATAAGCAGAGCAGTCATATCATGCATCAACATTTGAATCAAACAAAAAAACACATACCATCTCCTGAATGATAGTGAGCCAACTCCTGTGCAGTAGAAGCAATTTTTCCAAGAACAACATTCATCTGAAAAGAACCAAGCAAACTAAGAATGGCCAAAAATGTCTCATGCCAGAAACAGCCCTTGCATGTACATGTGATGAAAAGCATAGACCTATTGTTTAAGAAAGAACCATACAGTTTCACTTAAATCCAGATGGCATGAATCTTAATTCCATGTAGAAACATTTCAACCAGAAGTAAATTCTTAACCCAGATAAACCATAGCACAAAATAAATCTTACATGGGAAACATTTATTAAAAGGGCTACAGGACAATATGCACATGCAAGGACTCAACCTTGCATATGCTCAATTCCACCTTCTCACGCTTACTTGGATGAAAAATAAAGCACTTGTGCAAGCACATGTACACAAGAATGTGAACAAAGCCAAAGCGAACACATAAATCAATAAATATGCATACGTGTGAACAGGTAAACACCTTCCCAGAAGAAATATTGCTTATTCCCAAATCAATACTCCTAAGTCAGTGTCATCTAAGTAAAATCTCAACTCCATTGGGTTGGGTCAGTTTTGTGTTTGTGATGCTTGATCAACCAAATCTCCCATGCGCCTGCCTATCATCTCATTCCAAATGATGATCGATCTTAGAGAATAATTCGTAAGGAGAAGCTACTGACAGTGCCCTTCCCTTGGGAGGAATCTCCAACAGCAATGATGGTTTCCCACTCTTAAAGGGGATTCCGGGAAAATCCTCCTCATATCCTTTATATTTCCATTGAACCCTTCTATGCTTCTCTTATTCAGGCATCATACTTCTAAATGGCAAGTAAATGCAATCTAAATGTAAACCATAGCTGCCTAAGCTCAAGTCACACTCAGACATGCTTCTTGGGCCTTGAGATGCATTTGGCGTGTGCCCAATGAAACTTGCTCAAAAATATACAAACCTATTTGAATCAATACAAAAACCATTAACATTTAAATAGGGTCTTAACTTTACCAATTTCATCTTCCTTTTCAAATTTACCTAAAGTTGATGCCCTTCGTTCTCTCTGATGTTTATTTTCTTAATTACAAACTACTATGTGGTAAATTTACTGACACTATGAAAGTAATTTGATTTTATTTAATAGGTGCCTTGCTTTAATTAGGCATATGTCTTGCTTTTGTGCCTTGCACCTAGGCCTCAAGAGCATTTTGTGCCTTAGTGGACCTTGTGCCTCAAAATAACTATAACAACGAATTTACCAGAAGTTTACCTATTCCAGCTGCCTTCTCAACAATTCTATGCTTATCAGGGTTATGTATTTCTCATCATATACCTGAAGTCTTTATTCAATTTATAGCTACAATAGTCAGATGCTACTGACATCATTTGCATTCCTTCTCTCTTTACTTTTCTGATCCTCGAACACATTCCAAGTGAGTTAAAAAAAAAATCTAGATGCCAGTCGAATTTCAAAAATAAGGACTAACAACTGTAACATCAATTTAATATCAATGGAAGTTAGAAGTAACCGAAAAAAAGGATTATGAGGTTAGTTATCTCTGCACCTCCAAATTTCTTTCGGAAACCTTCTCCTCCACTGCACTAAGCTGATCATTCACCATAGATGTTGCTGCAGCTCGTGCTTTTCTACCCTGGATCAAAGTTGAAGCTTGGCCTGTAAGCAAATCATACTGTGACTGGAGGCGCCTAAGTTGCTTTTGCAGTTCTGAGATTTCCTTTTTGTAAGCAGCAGTTGCCTTCCTGAGGATGGTTGAAATGCATCACTAGTTCTTAGTCATGAGGTTTGTAACACTGATAGTTGGCAAGCATGTTAAAAGACAAGATATAACAAACATTAGGTCTCCTACTAGGTCTCTCTATTGTACGTGCATGGGTTTTGGCTCATCCATAGAACGAAATATGTTTGGGACTTCAGCGGATCAAGGCAATGCCCCTAATTATTATAAGCCAAGAACACTGGCCATGTAATAAATTTTTCCTAATACTGTCATGCTAAGTTTCTGCATTAAACTCTAGACGTTGTGGATGCTCCTAGATTCCTTAAATCGCATTTTTTTTTAACAAAGAAGATTAACAATTTAAGATAAAATAAGCTGAAGAATAATACACGAGAATAACTTTATACCAGATATCATTTAGTCCTTCTTCAGCTCCAAAACCAGATTCCTGGTTCTCCCTCCTACTTGAAAAGGCTGAAATGCTATCATAAGCAAAGTCCAAATCCTCCCCCTACCAATTGAATTCATATCATAAGATCTTCGCATACACATGAAATGGTGTGAACAATAGGAAGTAATTCAATGCAATAGGGGGCAAAATCCTTTTTTTAATTTTTTGAAATTTTTTTTTATAAAACCATTAATCCAAATGTATTTAACATAAATATTAAGGTTTACCATTTTTGAAAATGTGTATATTTTAAAAACAAAGGCGTTTTAGTCATTTTAAAATAACTAAACTATCCCTATTTTTAAAAATAAAAACATATATCACATTTTTAAAATGATAAAACTTGATTTATAGATTAGATACATCTAAATTAATAGTTTTATAAAAAAATTAAAAAAATGGATTTTGCACTCAGGAGCACTTAAGTTTCAATGCACCCCTATCTGTGAACAATAGCACCAAAATGATGCCGCAAACTCCCAGATAGAACCCCGAACAAAAGCATAACATCTAGTAGACAGAAGACCGGGATCAGTCTGTGAAGTTTCCAGCCGCTTCATGGGCAGATGCGGGATGGTTAATGATGCAAACATGCATGATACAAGTCTTAGATATAAATATGTAAATTTCGAAAATCAAGAATACCTCCAACAGCTTCCCTTCCTGAAGAAACTGCTCATATCTGACAAGCAAATTTCACAATAATTGTTAGCTCCTGAATAAATTTGAACTTCAAATTGAGGATTTGTTTCTTTGCATCAAATAACAACTATCACGAAATACAATGGCTATGACTTTCCAGGCACGTGGTAAGCAGTAATTGCTCATGCTCAGAGAGAGACCAACAACAAAATATGTGCCTGTGAGTTCACTAGCTGGACAATCCAATTCAAATTCCGGTGAAAAGAAGCAGCTTTCCCAAATCCTAGTCATGGAAACGAAGTTTAAACACGAGAACCAACTTCTACGAACAATTGCACTGCGAAGCTTCTTACCTTAACAGCTCATTTGGGGACAGGACATTGGCTGGGCGGAGGTTGGAGCAGATCCAATCAAGCAATGGGCGAACTTCCTCGTATTGAAACGGCCATTCAAAGCTGTCCGGATCCAACGACTCGTGGCCTTCGTAGCCTAAGTCTGCGAGGAGAGTGCAGAGCCTGGCGCCGCTCATCCTCACCTCTCTCCCTCCGCAATAGCTGCGCGAAACTGCAATGTAGCTAGACACCTAGTTCGCATAAAAAAACAGGCCTTTCCGCTGGTAGCGATGCAGACGACGAGAATCCCGTCCCCGGCCCTCCAAGGGAGAAACGCCGGCGTTAGATCTTGGCCGGCCCCCGGGGCAGACGGAGAAAACAAAGGTAAGAGGTAGATCGGGAGAGCGAAAATGCGAGGAAAAGACGGAGATGGGTGAGTAATGGGATTTTGTTTTGCCACGAACTGGAATTTGAACAGCACTTCTTTAATGGCGCTGGAAATCGAATCCAGCCGGCGAGTGCTGGTGACAGATCAGCCGAGATTTTGGAGGGATGTGAAGTTGCTTTGGACTTTTGCAATAATGGACCCTGTAATTATACATAATTGCATTCTAACGCCTGTGTGTTTCGAATTTTGCAAATAGGTTATAAGCTTATGCAAATTCATTCAGTGATCACTTAAAATAACTCGCAGAGCTTTTAAAAATGAAAAATGATCTTATTAAATATTTTATCACTTCTAGAACACACCTTTAATTTAAAATTTATATTTATATTAATTTTTTGAAAGGTTGGTGCATACATTTATCAAGATCAAGTTGCAAATAAAATTATTCAACAAATTTTTGCTAACTCTTTGTTATGGAAATGGTGTTTTACTCCATTGTAAAATATTAAAGGTTTTAATTTTTAGTTTTATCACAAATGTAAGTTCATATTAATAGACATATAAATTCTTAAAACTATTATAGTTAAGGGCAGAAATTATAAATACAAAGAAATAATTAAAAAAGATAAGTGTGAAAGTAAAAAGTTTTAATTTGAAAATTTTATTTTGCAAACAAACATAATCTACAATTAAAGCTGTTAAATTGTAAAATAATAATATTTATTCTTGAAAGATATAAACAATATAAATACTATATTTTATTTTGTTGATGAATTATGTGAAAGACATAGCTTAAACAATATATGTGTAATTAAAAAATAAAAATTTATTCTTTTTCTTCAGAAAATTTATCCATATAAAAAATCTATAAAGTTAAACATACATCTATATAAACCATATTAACATTAATAAATCATAAAATTAAACACATTTTTTCAATAAAATTGAATTTAAATAAATAAATTATATAATTTATAAAACTGTTAAATTAAAAATAATAATATTTATTCTTGAAAGATATAAACAATATAAATAATATATTTTATTTTGTTGATGAATTATGTGAAAGAAATAGCTTGAACAATATATATGCAATTAAGAAATAAAAATTTATTATTTTTCTTCAAAAAAATTTATCCATATAAAAAATGATAAAATTAAACATACATCAATATAAACCATATTAGGATTAATAAATCATAAAATCAAACACATTTATTCAATAAAACTGAATTTAAATAAATAAATTATGTAATTTATAAAAATAATTTACACTCTTTTAGCTGTTAAATTGCAAAATAATAATATTTATTCTTGAAATATATAAAAAATATAAATACTATATTTTATTTTGTTGATGAATTATGTGAAAGACATAACTTGAACAATATATGTGCAATTAAGAAATAAAAATTTATTCTTTTTCTCCAGAAAATTTATCCATATAAAAAATTTATAAAGTTAAACATACATCTATATAAACTATATTAACATTAATAAATCATAAAATTAAACACATTTATTCAATAAAACTGAATTTAAATAAATAAATTATATAATTTATAAAACTGTTAAATTGCAAAATAATAATATTTATTCTTGAAAGATATAAGCAATATAAATAATATATTTTATTTTGTTGATGAATTATGTGAAAGACATAGTTTGAACAATATATATGTAATTAAGATATAAAAATTTATTATTTTTCTTTAAAAAAAATTATCCATATAAAAAAATTATAAAATTAAACATACATCTATATAAACCATATTAACATTAATAAATCATAAAATTAAACACATTTATTCAATAAAACTGAATTTAAATAAATAAATTATGTAATTTATAAAAATAATTTACGCTCTTTTAGCGCGGGAGAGCAAGTAGAACACGGTCGACCGTGCCCCATCGGATGAAAATTAATGCCTCAACTCTCTGCGTTATCTTGGCGGGTGGGTCACGTTGGAGTATTCAATAGACAACACGATTTTAGCCTGCATCCTCGTAGCATGTACAGAGTGCATACGCTGTACTGTTGTGAAAACCGGTTTCCGGGCGAGAGAAACAAACCGAGTGAACCGGTCTAACCGCAGCGATTCCCGGTTTGTAGCCGTCCGGTTAACCCGGTTCGGTTACCCATGTGAAAGAAAAAAAAAAAAAAAAAACCTGCTGCTGTTTTCCCCGGAGCGCAATTCAGTGCACCCGGGTGCATTCAGCCTCAACGCACCCGGGTGCACTGCACCTATTTTTTTTTTATTTTTTTTGAAAATTTTCGTATACAGTGGTTAATCTAGGTTTATTTAACATATGTATCAATTTTTACTATTTTTGGAGACTTTTAGATATTTTTTTTAGATTTTTAAAAATCAGTGGCATTTTTAAAAATTACCGAAAATGCCACTGATTTTTAAAAATCTAAAAAAAATATCTAAAAGTCTCCAAAAATAGTAAAAATTGATACATATGTTAAATAAACCTAGATTAACAGCTTCATGAAAAAATTTTCAAAAAAAAATAAAAAAAAATAGGTGCAGTGCACCCGGGTGCGTTGAGGCTGAATGCACCCGGGTGCACTGAATTGCGCTCCGTTTTCCCCTGTCGATTCGGGAGCCCAATCCAGTGCACCTGGGTGCACTGAATTCCCCTGTCGATTTGTATACAGTGGTTAATCTAGGTTTATTTAACATATGTATCAATTTTTACTATTTTTGGAGATTTTTAGATATTTTTTTTAAATTTTTAAAAATCAGTGGCATTTTTCGTAATTTTAAATTACCGAAAATGCCACTGATTTTTAAAAATCTAAAAAAAATATCTAAAAGTCTCCAAAAATAGTAAAAATTGATACATATGTTAAATAAACCTTTTTTTTTTTTTTTTGATTGGTATATATGTTAAATAAACCTAGATTAACCATTGTATAAAAAAAATTTCAAAAAAAAAATAAAAAAAAATAGGTGCAGTGCACCAGGGTGCATTGAGGCTGAATGCACCCGGGTGCACTGGATTGAGCTCCGTCGATTCGGGGCTGCTCTTTTGCCCTTCTCCAATTTCAATCAGCCGACAACTCTTCTTCCCTCAATGCTGCTAGCACCCAACACCAGCAGTGAAGCGTCTTCTTCTCCAGAGTCCAAGCTCCAGCCAGCACGCTCAGATTTGGAGGTAACCATACAACATCACTCATATGCTCCTCTGATTTTTCTTACTTTGTTTTCAATTTTTTTTCGATTTGCTGTGAACAACCCAAGTTCTGGGCGGATAAGTGGAGAATGAACATTTACAGCAACCACACCCATGCATGGTTTTAGAAATCCGTTGATTTTCACCCACGGCTTTAATAGGCTAGTTTTTTCCTCTCTATGGCCGTTGGTGGGTCATCCATTGGGATGTTTGATTTTGCATCTGTGCCGGTCATTGAGTGGGCAACTGAGCATTGTAATGTGCATCATCGTGGAAGTCTTGGATTATTGATTTCGACCTTTCATGCTGCTTCATCTTGGTTTAATTTTTATTGATTTTTGGTAGCTGTTCATTGTTCTCGCCATGCTAATGACAGATTGATACTTTGTGCGCATTATTCATTATTCACGGACCGTAGTTGTTTAAAAAAATGTCTCCAAAGCTTTGTGTGCATCATTCATGCTTCAGTATGGAGCCTTTCCTAGGGAACCACCCTTCTGCCACTCACATGCGTCTGCTCTTTGGTTCAGCGGATGTTTTTATGCACACAGGCATTCCTGGCCATTTGTTTTACAATGTTTGATTGTTGGCCATTGGCGCTTGATCCAAGCCATTGGTACTTAGCAGCTAGGTTTTCTTCATACATTTACCAGTTTCTTTCTCCTTTTTTAAATATTTCAATTGTGCTTTTCTAATGATATGGATTATGATTTATGACTCAAATTTTTTTTCAGTTAATCATATAAATAAGATTATTCTAATTCACTTTTTATTTGTGTTTTGCAGGTATTTACATTTTTGAAGATCAAATAAAAGCAACAACAGGATTCAATGTTGGTAAAGATATAATCAACAACATGAATGTAAATATGCCATTATCTAATTTCTAAAACTATGATCACAATCCAAATTATTGCATTGCTTTTTATATCTGAATTTTTAAACTTATATCTTATCAATTCATGATATATCTTACATAAATTACTAATATACTGGTTCAATCCGGTTTTCAAAAACGGTTGAACCGGTTGGACCAGAATCAGTCCCTTGACCGGTTTGTTAACTGGTTCGGTTCTGACAACAACTTGGCTCTGCGTGCTTGTAGGTGTTTTCAAACCTTAAGGTGCCCTAAAAGCATAACACAAATTTCCCTATTTTTCCCCTTTGCCGCCATCTCAAGCTCCAACAATCTCTGTCATCATTCTCAAGCAACTCCCCGGGGGGAGCAGAGCAGCGATGTCAGTATCCCATTGCTAGTCAACAAAGCTACTGTTTCTTTTTGTTTTAGATTCCTTATTCCATCCTAATTTTCATTTTTCAATTTATTGGAACTTTCAGGTCTCGTATCTGTGTGAAAAATATACCCAAGTACGTTGCCGAAGATCGTCTCAGAGATTTTTTCTCTCAGAAAGGCGAAATAACTGATGCCAAGATTATGCGCACGGTGTAAGATTCATATGCCTTTTGGTTCATTTATCTATGCTTTTTTGTAACATGTCATTCCCATCATGCAAATCATGTGTCACTGTGTGATGGAGCTTGAACAGAAATTCATTTTTAATTGAAGAATCCTAATTGCGCATTTCTACCCAACGAATTCAGACTGTAGAAGTTCATTGCTAATTCAGTTTAGGCAATTGGGTGAGTGGGTTTGATCCAGGAAGTCTTGATGGGCCCCATTACGAAGGCCTACTTGAGAGTATTCAGTAAAGATGTAAGGATACAAATTTTTAATGATTTGGATCCTTTTGAGCAGATTGAATTCAGGAGACCATTGTGTGCAATGGGCTGTGTGGTTTGGTAATTGGTATGCACAGTCAGAAATGGTGGCAAATGGTAGATGAGGTCAATATTGGCAATGCTGTGATTATTCCCGTGATTTGGATTTCAGAGATGGCAAGAGCAGGCAATTTGCATTTATTGGTTTCCGCACGGAGAGAGAGGCTGATGAAGCCATAAAGTTCTTCAACAACTCCTACTTGGATACTTGTCGAATCACATGTGAGGTGTGTATGCTTGAGCTCTCCTAATGTAATTGCAGTGTTATAGCAGAAAGTTCCCTATTATTGCTGGGCTCCTTTCCATGCCGAAACGTGTGAATTTCTATTCTTGTATCTCATCATCATCATCATCATCATCATCATAAGCCATTTGCCACCTAGGTAATGTGAAGATGGTTTTTTCAGCAGCATGATTTATATTTGGTTTGAATTAGATAGTATGTGAGCTTGGAGGTTGTGGGTTCGAGTCACTGGAAATAGCCTATTTGTGATGAGTGTAAGGCATCATATTCTGATCTAGCCCTTATGTTTTGTTTTACAATATTTCATTTCCATCTTCTTACAATTTAACTCCAGACTTGCACCTCTTGGGCCACCTTGCCGAGCTTGTACCTTTGTGGCATGTTAGGTAAAACAGTTATACTGTTATCTGTATCCTTTGCCTGAATTGTATGTTCACTGTTCAGCTTCCATTTTTGTGTAAAGAGACTATATGTTCAAGATGAAACTGGAGTATGAGACAATGACATCCCTTTTACTTATAGGTTGCTCGAAAAGTTGGGGACCCAGCCATTCCACGCCCTTGGAGCCGTCATTCAAGGAAGAAAGACAGTTTAACTGCTGATAGTAAGAATAGTGCAGATATTAAAGTTTCTGGTCTCCCAAGTTCTAAAGGAATAAAAATCCTTGATGACAAGTCCGATAATTCCAAACACAGCACCATGAATGATGATTTAACGTTTCAAGAGTTTCTAGTAGTCATGCAGCCTCGGAGCAAATCAAAGGTGTGGGCAAATGATACAGTAGTGCCTCCTCTCATTCAAAATGACAGAACGGTTGAGAAAGAAAGCAAAGTAAGAAAACAAGAGGATAAGCAATCATCAGAGTCATCTAATGTAGTTAACGATAAAGTGCCCACTGAAAATGCAACAACTTTGCAGAATGAGTTATCTGAAGCAGTAGCAGCAAAGCCCTTGGATGAACCGGCTTGTGATGAGATCATTTCGGACATGGATTATTTCAAGAGTAGAATTGCAAAAGAGTGGTCAGAATCAGAGTCTGACAGTGGCAATTCAGATTCAGGTACTGCTGACGGCAATTCAGATTCAGAGTCTGATTATGGCGATTTGCCTGATGAAAGAAACAATGGTGAAGAGGGTGATGAAGGTGATATGGAGAATTCCCATGCTGCTTATGCAGGAGATGAACTAAAAAACAAAGAACAAGATGAGGTAGATATGGAGGATGCCTATGCTGTTCATTTGAGTGATGAACAAACCAACAATGAAGAACAGAGTCCTGAAGATCTTGATGCTGAAATACATGATAGTGAAAATCCATCAACGACTTTTGAGACTGGTCGTCTTTTCATTAGAAATCTCCCTTACTCGGCAAAGTATGCTGACTTATTTTCTTATCGATATTCTCTAACTGGTGAAATGCCTACTGTTTTTTTGTAGGAATTAGCCTAGGAATATGTATTAAAATTTACATATTAGTTCGGGTTTTGTCATTTAGTAATCCTTGTGCTGTTGGTGTAAATCAGCGAGGATGACCTGATGGAGCTCTTCAGCAAATTTGGGGATGTCACAGAAGTACATGTTGTGGTTGATAAAGAAACAAAACGGTCCAAGGGAATAGGCTATGTTCTCTACACTCTTCCAGAATCCGCAGTTAGGTATTACCTTGTGACTTAAAGTCTGTTTTCTCTCTTTTTATTGTTTTCCTGTTTAAATCTTAACAATTTTTTGCAGTAATTGGAGTAGCCTGTTTTCCAGTAATTATTTTTTAATGCCGAAATTAGATTTGGAACTTTGCTCTGCTTCATATTTTTAGCCTTATATCTTGTAATGAAATTGTTGATTTATTTGCAAAGTTTCACTTATCTCCTGGTAAAATTTCACTAGGATAGAGGGATTCCAAAGTTTTATATATTTTACATATCATGCTACTTATTATTTTCGTATGTGGACACCCTCCCTCGTCCCTGCAGTTTGTGGGAGTTCAATACTACTTGTTGTCTTTGTACTGATTTGATGAATATGATCTATTTGCTCTCGAAAAGAAATCTTTAGCAGCCACCTTTTTGATCGTGTGAACTGTTGCATCCTAATTCATAAGTTGTGTATACATATTCCAATCTGGTTCTAAGTTGCTGTTTGAAAGGGCAGTGGTGACATTAAGTAGCTGCTTAAGCATTTGCTAACTTAGTGCTCATTGACATACTGAAATCCACTTGATAATGTTGTTTAAGATCTAGATAACTTATAATTTAGCTTCTTCCTGCAGGGCATTAGAAGAATTAGACAGTTCAAGTTTCCAAGGCAGATTATTACATGTTATGCCAGCAAAACAACACAAGCCTTCCTCAGATAAACAAAAGTGAGCAGAACTTGAAAGTAACTGTTATATCACTTTGTTATGGGCTTCAGTTTCTGTGTTTCTCCCATGCATGTGAACAAATTTGTGCCAAATCCTTCCAGGTTTAATATTGCTGTGGAAGAAGTTCCAAAAACTCTGAAGCAACAAAGGGAGGAACAAAGGAAGGCATCAGAAGCGAGTGGTGATACTCGAGCATGGAACAGTTTGTTCATGCGCCCAGACACTGTACAGATCTTACCCAGATTGCTAGTTATCCCGCTTTAATTTTCTGGTCTTTACCTGTCAAGTGGCTGTCTATTTTAGCTGGGAGGACTAGAACTACTATTTTTATATTTGTGCAGTTTGAACTTTCTTAATATGTTCTCTCGTCCTTAGCAATATCAATTGGCTACAGAATGCATTTAACTGTGTTTCTTTAGCCGTTAAATTTGGCATTGAGTGTTGATATTATCACTGTATTTTCACCTATTCTTTGTCCAATTTTGATTTGTTCGACAATCTAAGTGGTTGTAACTTGCATTATTCTGGTAAGTTGGTGCATTGTTCTGAACCTCCAAGTTTTATTTACGTCATTGCAAAATCTGTGTGCACAGTTAAATAATGAGTAAGCTGTGTGCTGCGATTGGTGCTTTCCTTTGAGATGAAAGAACTTCGGTGCCTGAAAATTTGTTTAAATGGAGAGAAACAAAAGTGGTTAACAAATGTAAAAGTCCTTTGCATTGCTTCTAGGTTATCAAATTAATTCCACTAGCTCTTAAAATAATGGGTCTTCTCAACTATACTGTCCAAGTTGAGCATCTAATTTCTTGATCTTTGCAATAATGTTTAGTTATTTGACAAATTTGCTCTTCTCATCTTGTCTATGAATCCCTAAGTTAGTTTGTTATTTTCCACATTCTAATCTGTTTCTGTTCCATTGACTAGGTTATAGAAAACATTGCTCGTAAATATGGAATTAGTAAGGGTGAGTTACTTGACCGAGAAGCAGATGATCTTGCTGTTCGTATGGCATTGGGGGAAACCCATGTGGTTGGGGAGACAAAGAAGGCACTTGCAAATGCTGGAGTCAATGTGGATGCACTAGAGGATATTGCCTCTGGTAAAGCTGACAATGTTAAGAGAAGCAACCATGTAATCTTAGTGAAAAACTTACCTTATGGTTCTTCTGAAGGAGATCTGGCTACGATGTTTGGGCAGTTTGGAAGTTTGGACAAAATTATTCTCCCTCCAACAAAAACCTTGGCATTGGTATGTGCCATGCAGTGATTGTATTGTATAATTTATTAATTTAGTTTTTCTTTTTTCTTTTGTGAATGTTACATTTCAAATAACCATATATGTTAATTTTCTTTTGAGCATATGATTGTAGGTTTTCGACAATTATCTTATCATGAAAAATAGCATAGCTGCTTTGAATGACATATTGTAATGTTACAGTCTCAATTATCATGCTACTTGTTGTTCCATATTCAACATTGTTGCAAATGTAATGCTCAGATTGTTCTATTAAATGCATTTTTGAGTTGGGCAAGGATGTGGCTTCCTTCCATTAATGCCTATGGCTGTTGTGAGGAATTTTTTTGGTTTCATCCTTTTTGGATGTCAAGGATCCTTCCATTCCAATTGTTCCAGATGAGTTTTTGCCTAAGTGTTTCAGGTTCTGAATGCTGGTTTTAAAGTTATCTTTGGGTTGAAAATTTTGACGGTTTGAATACTTTTAATAAGACTTTGTGAGAAAGTCAAAAGGTTAGGAGAGTTGAAACTTGCTAAAGAGATTTAGGAAGAGTTGAAATGAGCTGCTTATATTGGGAATACAAGTGGGAGTGGAACTTATCTGCTATAGCATGACCGTCAGACCTGCAATGCTTCTTGGGTGAAAACATTTATGACTCAATTCTTTTAGATCAGTACAATACTAGATGATTTTCCATTTTTGGTGCATCTTGTAAAATATAACTTCTAGATTTATGTGCAGTAACTATATTTCTGATTCACTTTAGATTTTAATCTTGCCAATGCCCTGTGGAATGTTATTTCAGGTCATTTTTCTTGAAGCATCAGAAGCTCGTGTTGCATTCAAGGGCTTGGCATATAAGCGTTACAAGTAAGTCTATTTCTGTTGCAAGCAGTTAAAGAAACATAGTGGAGAATATGTTCTTAGTCTTTTAGTGTAGCTAAACCTGTAGTCATTTATCATACTAATTTTTTCTTGATTTGTGGCTTTTTTTTTATAAAAAAATTATATCCTATAATTTTGTCATTATTCCCAAATCCAAGGATTTATTTCTTCTATTATTATTGGTTTGGCTATCATAGCTTGTTCAGAATTTCTTAATGGCTCCCCAACTTTTTTCATTTGCGATATTATTTGATTTCCTATTTGCTTAACTCTGTTTTTCAAGTTTCTTTTAATATTCTATGGTGTCATCTAGAATCCAATTCCAGCAGCAAGTTAACTTATTTGGTCTTATGGGGTCGTGTACCAATCATGGTTGACAGCAGTTTCACACACCAATGTAGTCATGCAAAGTAATCCAGTTCAGTAAAACGTTTATATTCTTAAAAAATATTTTGAAAAATATTGGTGATGGTTTACCTGGTTTCTGTGAATCGATGACTTGCTACATGCCTAAATGCATATATATACATATATAATTCTGTGATTTCATTGCTAATGTCAGGAAGTGAGTAAATTCGGAATTTGTATTCTTGATGAACCCTGACCTTTCTTTCCCCTGAAAAACTGGACAAGGATTTTTTTTTCTTCTTTAAAGGTCAATGTTGAGAGTTGATTCTATTTTGTTGATTGTAGAGATGCTCCATTGTATTTGGAGTGGGCTCCAAACAATATTCTTAATCCAAGTTCAAAGGTCAAGACTGCCACCCCAAAGGATGTTGTTGGTGAAAAAGATGTCAAGAGAGTACTGCTCGAGCAACGTGTTGAGGGAATATCTGAAGAGGATATTGATCCTGACAGAGTTGAGGTTTGGATTGCCATTTTTTTGCTATGGTTTTAGCTTTTCTTTATGTTCTCACTTAGTTGTTTCTTTGCATTCATAAAAGATTGATTGGCATCTTTGAGGTTTGCCTGTGGCCAAATTTTCACTGTAAGCGGTGTCATTGAGGTTTGACTATCTAGCTTTTTTATTATTTTATTGTTTTTGATATGAGGAGTTTTGGCTGATTCCATGGGTTTGGAGGTGGATCAAATGAAACACCAGGATTATAGACCTGCATTATTTCTCATGTGTGTGGTAAGAGATTAAAAAAAAAAATGGGGCAACATTTTCAAAAAGTAAAAGAGTGTGATGTGATCTAATGGGGTAATGATTAGGAGCAATGAGAATAAAGATAAAATAAATAGGATAGTTGTATGAAAAAATGTGAAATGAATGTAAAATAAAAGAAAAAGTAGGGTCGTTGGGTAATTATGATATTTTCTATCTTAGGGTATTTAAGATATTAAATCATATTAAAGTGTGTGTAGTACGAGGTGGGAGAATCCCCCCCTTATCAAATGCCAAACAGAACCTACATGAATAATCTCATGTGCTGGTCAGCTATATCATAATGTATTTTCAGGATTCCAGACTCCACAAAATACACATTCTAAGGATTGAAGATATTGAAAACATGTAGGAAGGTGAAATGAACTGAAAATTTTTGGAAAATTTCTTTGTGGGGGCTGGCAACTTCCAAAAAATGTTGTTGCAGTTACAGAGACAGGATTTTCTCCTTATTCACCCTGTTTTTGGTTTCATTTTTAGCAATTGCAATTCTGGTACATGATATTTGGAATGTTTGAATTGCATTTGGGATATACGATCATGGCACTCATGCTCAACAAGGATTGTATATGATTGAAATGAAACTTAATGCCTCATGTTGTAATATTTTTAAGGAACCACACATGCTTCTTTTGCAGTTTTGTTTTGTTTGTATACTCATCTGGAACTTTAGTCGGAAAGTTCCAGCATTTTACCAATGTTTTTTCCAGTGAAAATTTGTTATAGTTTCTGGATGGTGGGGTTGGGATCTCAAGCTTGAGGTCAGGATGTATTTTTATGTTCGTTGGTAAATGCATCTTGAATTTCCTTCTTAGTTAAACCTTTAAAAAAGTTGGCTTCAAATTGAATTTTATTTTAAGGATTTTCATAAAACTAGATGGTGAATAAGGGCCTGTTTGCACAGAGAAAATGAAATGTTACTTACGAGAACGAAACAAAGAATGATGTTAGCTGCTGCAAAAACAATCATTTGGCAAAATAGTAGGAAAAGATAAATAGATATATTTCTTCTTTTGTGAAAAAGTATATACTTGATTGTGGAAGAGGGAACGTCGACTAGAGTAGGTAAATGCCTAATCAACTAAAGAGGGAGGCAAAGAAGTTTTCCTTTCTACTTTCCACCTATCTGAACAAACTTTCATGTTCTGTTTTGAAAATCGAAAAAAAGGGGCAAAATAGAAAAGAAGAGGAATATTAAAGAAACGGAGGAAATTAGGGTAATGATTGGAAATAAAATGAATTAAGAAAAAATATAATTTTTGGATGAATAGATAAGCATAATGATTGAAAAGGTACAAGTAATAGATGGAAAAAATAGAAAGGAAGAGGAATACAAATGGAGGAAATTACATTACTAGGAGGTGATGATTGGAAATAAATGAATCAATAAAAAAATGATGATTTTGAATCAATAGATAAGCAGAATGATTGAAAAGGTACAAGTAATGAGGGAGAAAAAGTAGCACTATGCAGATGTTGCATCAAGTAAAAGGTTAAAAAAAAGGAAAATTTTTGTTGTTATCAACCAGTCTTTGGGCAGTTGGGAGGAAATGAAATCGCAATGGAAATGAAATTATAGGGATTAGCCAGTCATAAAGTTAGGAAAGTTATTTGGTTGGATGAGGATTTTGATTCTGGAGTAGGATCATTTGATTGCTTATTATAGAGTGATATTGCAAATGTGAGCACTTACTGTAACTTCTGATTATTTTATAACAGTCAAGATCGATCTTTGTTAAGAATCTGAATTTCAAGACAACTGAAGTGTGTCTACAAAAGCATATCAGTGAAAACATGAAGGATGGAAAACTTCAGTGTGTCAAGGTAACATAATATTAGCCATCTTTTGATTTCTTTATATCCATGAGCATCCTTAATTTGTTCTTGTACTTTTGCAGATAAAAAAACACCTGAAAAATGGGAAGAATGTCTCCATGGGTTTTGGGTTCATAGAGCTGGATTCTATGGAGACAGCAGCAAATGTTTGCAGAGATTTACAGGTAAAGTTTTGCAATTAATCTTTAGCTGGATCATAGCACATGCATGTGCAATACTGGCCAAACCATCCATGCAGTGCATGAGTGCCCTTTCTGTTTCTGGTTACATGTTTCTTATGCTGGGTATTTTTGGTGAGGGATCTTATGCTGATTAAGGGCCTGTTGGATTCACAGTAAGGTTACCACACAGTTGTGCTTTAAGCGATAAGAACCAATTTGGAGCTTATCTTTATGGTGCTACACTTATTCCAACTTTTACCACAAAAATTTTGGGCGGAATGGATAGGCCAGGTCAAACATCCTTAAAAAGCAGGATACTTGAGTGCTTTCTGCCTACAAAGCTAGGCCAAACAGACCCCAGTTCAATAACCTTTTTTTTTTTTCGATTGGGACTAATTCAAGGACTATGTAGATCTTGAATGTGTCATGCTTTCATGTCTACCTGCATGGGTCTTCATTGATGCTAATTGCATTCAGTGAATTTGCAATGGAAACTAGTTTTCATATGCAATCCAACCAGTATACCCCTTTTCTCTTTGGAAGTAAGAATCACAATGAGAGCATAAGGTGCAATTCACATAACAATGCAGCAGATCATTCTATTTCACAGTAGCCACCAGTTCACTTTTGCTATCAGTTAGTTCTGTGTTTGTTACTGACTTAGGCAATTCTTTTACCAGGGGACTGTTTTGGAAGGCCATGCTCTTATTTTGCAACTTTGTCATGCGAAAAAGGAGGAAGGAGCCTTGAAGAAAGTTGATAAGGATAATAGTTCAACAAAACTAATTGTAAGAAATGTTGCTTTTGAAGCCACACAGAAAGATTTGAGGCAGCTTTTTAGTCCATTTGGCCAGGTAATACTCTTTGTTCTTCCTTTCTGTTCCTGGTTTAATGTGGAATGCAGAGATGCAAAGCTTGATAGTAATCATGGTTTATTATCATAATCATCATAGCATCAGCAGCAGTAGCCAATCCTATGCCAATAATCAGCTGCATCAGCTATAAAAATCCTCATTTCATCCTCTTTCTTGGGGACAACACTCTTAAACAAGAAGCCTTGTATCAGTCTTGAGTATGTTAATATGTACAAATATGGCCCTGTTCTTTAGATGCTTCATAAATGAGCTCTTCTTGTTCTAGCCACCTCTAATTTCGTGAGCTAATCCCATCTTGTCTGACTGAATTATCTGTGCGGATCTACCCCCATAATACTATCTGAGTCAATGCTAACTTTTGTTTCTGTTAGAAGGAAGACAACAATTTAACCTTCAATGTACAATAACTCTATCTTAAAATGATCAAAGTTGCTGTTTCCTGCTTGGTTTAGCAAAATTTTCTGATAGCTTTTTTTAATAATGAGTATCTATGACTTAGTGGATTCTGAGTTAGTGTAAATTTTGGTGAGGTTCTTCCATTTTTCACTTCATTTTTGTGCAAGTCTGAGTTTTTGTGCTATCCTGATGGTCTTTCCTCTTTGATCTTGCTTTCACTGTTTTTGCACAAATTACAAGTTTTCATCAGTTGCAAGTGTCCATTGCAGATCAAGAGCTTGAGGTTACCAATGAAGTTCGGGGGACACAGGGGATTTGCATTTGTAGAGTATGTTACAAAGCAAGAAGCGCAAAATGCAATGCAAGCTCTCTCAAGCACTCATCTATATGGGCGCCATTTGGTAAGATTTTTTTGGGAATCTGGTACTAAGTATGAGCTTCTTAGCATCCAAATACACTCAATGCATCACGAGTGCTTGAGCGTGGTGTCCGAAGGGTACCTGAGGACACACTCTAAGGGTGTGCTTGTTTCAAGATAAAACTTTTTCACTTAAAACTTTTCCATTTTTTACTTTCTATGACTACTTTATTTTTTAATTATTTCTTCACATCTTCCTATACAAACTACCATACTTTATAATCATTTCTGCACAACTATCAATACAACTAACCTATTTAACTTTATTTTCTTTATTCTTCATTTGTACTCTTATCATATGACATCATTTTCTCTCATTTCAAAAACTTCTACACTAAAAGTTTTTTTAAAATTTTTTTACTGCTTTCCAATCACACCCTAAATAAATTTAAGTGACATAATTAAAAAGTTTCTAATTTGTTGGATACTCCCACAAGTGGACATTTCAAAGAAAACTATGAGAGTTGTATGTGCATATACATGTCTCAGAGTAAGTGCATACCTAGTGAATTAGGCTTTCCTATCGATGTAGGATTTTGCAGAGGAAAATATATACAACTTCACCCCTATATTTTGTTCATAAAAAAAAATAAAAATAAAAATTTACCCCTATATCTGGGGGGAGGCTGTTTCCATGAGGGCAAGCCGAGGGTCTCGCTATTGCCCATTGTCTTAGGCAACGGTGCCAATTGCAAATGTCTAATGCCCAATCAGAGATTTTGTTAGTATAAGGATCTGGATAATCTTGGACATCTTTCAGTGCCCACTGGCAAACTCCTGACCCGAAACCTTGTCATTTTAATTTGTACTTCATGATAATTTTCAGGTGCTGGAGCAAGCGAAGGAAAGGGAAACATTGGAAGAACTACGAGCAAGGACAGCAGCACAGTTTACGGATGAGCAGAGTGGATATCAAAACATGTCCAAGTTGTCGAAGAAAAGGAAACACCTCGCAATTGTTGATGAAGGGAATGTTAAGTTTGAAAGGATAACAGGTTTTTAATGCCTGTTAAACAAGTTTTGTAATTTGTAAGCAAAGCAGTGGTTATTTATCTATTTTAGTCACCTAAATGGGTTTTTGGTGTGCATCTCTTTCCATTTAAATGTCGTTGATGGTGCTAGCGCAGTAAGTTGGTAATTTCCGAACGTTGTGCAGTTATGCTTTCGTGCTTGCCACAGGCCACACCGATTTTATGTGGTGTAAGAGGCGCACTCATCGCACGTACCGGTCTCTATGGGAGAGCTGAGGAGCACTTAGCATGAAATGCATGGTGTTAAAATGATCAGATGGACCGTTTCGAGCCTCGGAATTGGAGTTTGGGATTGGGAGTGCAAATCCGGGATATAAGAACTTAAAAAAAGGGCTATGCTGCTGTAGAACCAGGTGCAATTAGTTCATTTTTTTTATTTTTTTTCAAAAAGATCCAAGCCGTGTGCATTGCAAATCTGAAAAGCCAACTTGGTTGAAGTTTTTTATAATCTTATTATTAAAAAACGTGATTATAAATACCTTATTCATTTGCATTTTTTGTGGATTATATATTGATCTAATTATTTGGATCATATAAATATTAACGCAGAAGAAGTTATGCATGACTTAGATGTTTTTTTCAAAAAAGAATTTTAAGTTGTAGCAAATTCCATTTGAAAATTTACGTTAGCAAGCCCATTTCAGAAATTAAGGTATGTAAGGAGAAGAAAATAAAGGATTTAATAGTGCCCATCTAAATAAAAATATAGAGTTAAATAGTTCAATGGGACTCGGCATAGATTTTCAACGCTTCAATCTGATCCAGTAAAATATCTCAGTCAAACTCACATATAAATCGTCTTGGGTATCTGATCATTAGGCCAAGGTTAAGCCGTTAGGAGGTTCTGTACTTACGTTGGAAAACGATCCTGCCGTTCTTCCATTTCTAGTCCATACAAGTATACCACTGTCACTGGAATACGGAGGGAATTTTATTTTCAAACCATAATAAATCTTTAATCCGTATTTGTTTTGAAGTAGAAGAGGAAACGCCTCTTTAAGGATAAAAAAGACACGCATTTTTTCTCATTTGTAGTCCATACAAATTTTTTTCGTCACTAGATGTTGAATTAATCGATCCAAAATTGATATATAAGTCAAATAAGTTTCTTACGATTAATTTACACATTCATCATATTGGGGTCAATGCATACCTTTAATTTGGCTGAAATTGCATTTCCAAATTAATAAATAATTCTGCATGCAATGGGTGGACAATGGTTTTCACTTTTTTATTTTATGTATATACACATCGAGTTATCTAATATTATAAATTAATATATGCATAATCCCCGCCATATAGAGGAACCAAATAATACTCTTACAGCACAAACACAAAGGAACTAAATAATACCTTCACCCACTGAAAGAAACGCGAGACGCTCCCATTACAAGGTAAGACTCCACGGTTTCGAACTCGCCCCGCGTATCCTTTTTACTGAAATAACACCAATGGTTTTGTAATGCCAACACCCATCTTCTGTCTTACATCTTTTTCCTTACTATGACTTTACGTGATCTTTTCCCTCTAACCAAACGCTGCTGGTTTTGAAATAAAAAAAGGTACTGTTATGCTATTTAAAATAGTATATATTTAAAATAGATTATAACTTTAATTTATAAAACTATGTAAATTATATTAACTCCAAACTTTGCTTCTATGAAAACTCTATTCTATATTATTCCTCCCATTTTGGGTAATTTACAAATATATCCACTTAGTTTGATCAAAATTGCAAATATATTTACATAGCTTCAAAAATTATAAATAGCCCCCAAATAGTGTAACCATAATTGTAAATAACCCTCATGCTAATATAAAAGTGATATATTTTATTTTTGCAAATAACCCCTACATAGTTTAACTATAATTGCAAATAACCCCTAGGTCATGATAATACAATAACGATGTTATAATGACATAAGGTTATTTGCAATTGTAGTTAAACTATGTAGAGGTTATTTGTAATTTTTAAAGTTATGTGGGTATATTTGTAAGTTTGATCATGCTAAATGATTTTTAATATCTTGATACATTATTGAAAAATGAAATCTCTTCATCGTATTAACATTACCTTTATTGTCTTGCAAATTCTGTTATTTGTTTAGTATTGTTGTGCATATTCTATTTATGAATGTATAAAATCAACGTAATAAAATAATTTATTGCTAAATATTAATTTTAAAATTATATTTTTCAACCTCCAAACTATCTAAAGTCTCAATAATATATAGATAAATGATTTTTAAAAAATATATTTTTATATTTTAATACATATGTGAATGTATTTAAGCATTTTTTATAATTTACACATGCACATATATATTTTTTCAGCAAATGTGATACATACACAAAATTGATATAGATGAAACTTTATTTCTTAGCTAAACAAATGATTTTAAATATAATGTAGAATTTCTTTATACCCATAATATTTGCACTTAATTCCTAATACACCGATAATATTTCATAAATTTCTCTTACACCTAAAATATTTCACCTTCAATTTCTATTATATCCACTCTATTAACACAATTATTCTCTACTATATTGAAAAGACGATTTTGCCATCCTAAAATTTTCCTACGTAAAATTATTCAACCTTAATATGACTCTTGAATCATTTAGTACTACATATTGATGATTTATCATCATCAATTAAGTCACATTGGAGAATTGTCTCAATTAGAAAATTCTGAATGGACAAAATCATCTTCTCAATAAAATCGATAACATGTGTATTAAGGGCATGGGCATAAGAAGAAATAAGGATGAAATGTTTCAAGTACATAAGGAACATATGAAATATTGTGGCTGTATCAAAAATTAGGGGATACATTATAGGCATGAGATAAATTTTCCCTAAATACAATGATGAGATTAAATTTTCTATAAACATCAAAAATCTAAAATTGGAAGGAGCTACATGAAAGTACTGTGGGACCATCTAACTTTAATTTACAAAACAATGTAAACTATGTCATAGCTTTAATTCATAAAACAATAGAAATTATATTATAACTTTAATTTATAAAACAATATAAATAAAAATCATTTATCAAAAATGAAAATAAAATTTTTTATTACATTAAATTTTCATAATAAAAATAAAAAAGATTTAATTTACAAATTTTGTGAAAGAGAGTGAATCAGCGTATGCCCATCACTTTTTTATCTAAATAAAATCGTATATAATTTTGAATTCATCTTTAAACAATGAAAACATAAAAAAAATTAATGCATTAATTTCTCAAGATTATTAAAAATAATGGTCTTATAATATATATTTTCAATGTTTAATGCACCTAACAATTAAAACTTATATTAAGAGTACACACTAAACATGTAAGAGGTAATATATAAGGGCTTGGATCCAGTGCATCAGTTTGCATTGAGCTTCAGCGCATATGGGTGTTTTACCCATTTGTTTTATTTTTTGATTTTTTAACATATTTATAAGGACCCAATCATGGTGTTCTCATATATGTAGTTTTTTGCAGCGCATAAGAAATAATTTATTTTTTATTTTTAAAATTCGAAATAAAATATTCAAAAATATCAACAGAGGTAAAAGCTATACATGTAGGGAAACATTATGCTTAGGTCCACACATGAAATTGAAAAAAATTGAATTTTTTTTTAAAAAATGGGTCGTGCACCCTTGTTCACTGGATTCGCGCTCATATATGTAACTGCATAAGAAAATATATGTCAAACAACCTCATATTTTAGAATGATTCTTGAAATTTTTTTTCACGTAAAGCCCAACACAATCCTATTTAACTTGGGTCCAGGTTGAAATCAGGATTTCTTCTTAGGTATACATGCTATTGAGCTACCAACTAGGGATAGTGTCGAGTTAAAATCAACCTACAACTTGGTCAACTCAACCCAGTTTATGGCAAAATTTAAGGTTGAGAATTCAATGCTCCCGGGTGCATACATCCTTTTTTTTAAATTTTTTTTTTTATAAAACTGTTAATCTAAGTATATTTAATATATGTATTAATTTTGATCATTTTTAGAGTATTTTAGATATTTATTTTTTATTTTTGAAAATCTGTGGCATTTTAGGTACTTTTAAATTACCTACAATGCCACTAATTTTAAAAAATAAAAAATAAATATCTAAAATACTCCAAAAATAGTAAAAATTATACACATATTAAATATATCTAGATTAATAATCTTGTAAAAAAATTTTCGAATTTTTTTTTTTTTAAAAAAAAGAGTATATGCACCTAGGAGCATTGAGAGCGTAATACTCCCGGATGCATTTGATGACATCCCCTACATAATGGTCCAAAGTTAAGTTTCGTCTAACTATTAACTCGATAATACAACCTGTTTCATCAACCCATATAACTCGGCAGTAAAGTAAAACAGCTAATATTTTATTGATATTTGCTTTATAAGTTACGCGCAATTGCCAGCAATGAAATCATCATTCTAATTAAGAATGTGGAAGAAAATTAATGTTTTAAATTCAAATAAATCATCACTCCAAATAAAAGTGTATAAAAATTGTTGTTTTAAATTCAAATAGATCGAGACCTGATCTTCTACGACCGGTCGTCAAAAAATATATTTTTTTTTATCAACCCACTAATAACCCGCAACCCAATCTGTTTTTGTTAAATGGATTAAGCTTAGGGTTAGCCTCCAAATCATAAACCCGACCTAGTTACATCCCTACTACAAACCTTACCGCACAGAACCATCAAGACGTATCTTTCTCACCAGTGATCAATATCATGCTGTATTATTATTTTTTCCCTAAATTTACACCATATTTATTTCATGTACATAACAAAAAGAAGAGATTCCCTTCCCTGTGGGAGAAATCACAATATGTTTCTCTCGCCCTGTGCAAAGATTTTGGATGTTCTTCTGGTGCAAGAGTGGGTTATCCGATAGATCTTAAACCTTTCATACTTCATCAGCACCACATATATCCATAAGAACTTACTGCCTCAGCTCTTCATATGAAAAAAGAAACCAAACAAAGAAAAGAGTTGGTAAGAAAATGGCAAATACATGTAATTTCCAAGCAAATGGTTGAGTTGCAACTACGAAAGGAAGTCTAATTTGGATTGCGTGGTTAATGCTGATTACCTCCTTATACTGAACCTTGTCGCAGAGGTTGGGCCTCATTCTGCTGGTTGTCGAGTGGCATGTATTGCGACATGATAGCCATGATCTCTGAGTCCATGTAAGACTGCAAGAAAGGAATGGAGAATTTATCATTTTATCAAGGGATAAGCAGGCAATTGAGAAAACTTGAAATTTGCCTGACTGTTAAGGAAGAAAAGAGTCTAAGACTGCACAAGATGCTCTTGGCTTTGAAGACTTACCCTGAGTCTGTACTTGTAAAAGATGTAACCTGCTACACCAATACCAACCACTCCAGATAGGACTAACATTGTTAGGAACCACCCAAATCTTGATGAACTTCTCCCTATGTGATAACAAACACGCCAGAATTAGAGAAACCAAATCAATGGCAATCACCCACGTTGATAAAAGGTCATGGTCATTATTCTGGAATTAAATTATTGACAGATGAAGTATGCAAAGGTTGTGTGCGTTTTTTTTAAAAAAAAAAAAAAAATTATTTTGAGCTTAAGCATGAGTTTGACGGGTCGTTAACTAGTGCACCCGGGTGGCAAAACCCCAATTTTATTTTTTTTGAATTTTTCTGTAAATGACTGAAATACCCTTTTTTAAAAATAAAAATATGCATAAATCTCCAAAAGTGGTAAAACTTAATACATATGTTAGATACACTTAAATTAACAGTTATATAACAAAATTTCAAAAAAAAAAAAAAGGTTTTTTGCACCTGGGTGCACCGAAGCTTAGTACACCCAGGTGCATTTAGTCAAATTCCGAGTTTAGCACCGCTGCCAACACAACTGGGATCAATGCCTTCACATAGTTTGCAATGCAAACACTGGACATGTGCCATTCCAGCATTCTGGTAATTGGCTATGTGAATGGTGGTAATGCTGTTCCAGCATTCCCCACCCTTACGAACTGCAACTTTGGTTAAAACCACAAGTGATCAATTCTTTTACGAATAGAGGAATTTCTAAATGTACATTCCACACCCTTAGCAACAGTAACTTGATTAGAACCACGAGCGATCACATTTTTTGCAAATTTCTAAATGTAAAAAAGAAATAAAATTAAAAAATTAAAAAATCAACACCAGATAGTCCATTCTCAGAAGTCAGGAAAATAATTTTGTGGGATATATATGGATACGACTCTTCTTTGGACTGGTGGCTTTGTTGGCGTTGGAGAGGACACATTCAGGCTAAACAAAATTTAATTGCAGGTTTCCTTACCAATGCAGGTGTCTTGATCCTTTATGTATAGAAGGTTCCCCTTGCACTTGCAGTCATATCCACCCCATGTATTCTTGCAAGTGCAACCATCGCACTTACAGGCAATACCTTCCTTGCATTCATCAACATCTGATTAAAGAGGAAGGAAGGAAAAAAAGAAAGAAAAAAAAAGACATCACTGGAAGCAGAAAATTGAGGAACTCAAAAGATTAATATAACAATACAAATACAATATCACTCGATTCCACCCAAAATATGTTGCTGTCTGCTGATAATTTGTCATTTTAGTGGTAGGAATATCACATACAGATAATTTGAGAGTGAAAAAATCTCAACAACATAGTTACCAGATGAGCTACACATTTGATTCAGAACACTGACAATCCATCAATTTCAATACTATAATCTTCTCTAATCCATCCACCTGTTTATGGACCACACTTATTACATCCCAAAATCTGTACAGCGTGCTGCCTTTTAAATGTTGCATGTGAACAATGTTTATGAAATGGTGCTCCATTGATAATTCATTTCAAACAGCCTTACCTTCACATTTATAGCCATCACCGTGAAACCCAGCAGGGCAGCGACAACCTCTGAGCTCAGATTCCTTTAATGTCAATAACAAATCTAGTAAGAGATCTGAAAAACTGTGGTAATGAAAGAAAACTGAAATTTTGATTCCATATCATCATTAAAAGCCATTAATAAGAGGCAGAATGTCACGGAACTGAGCAAGCTGAGAATGATTGCCCTTTTTTAGTTTCTGACCAGCAACCTCCATTGTTCATCAAGCATCTTCCTGGCCCCACAGCTGTCAAGGTGGAAATAAAGTTTGAATAAAATATTCTACAGTAAAGGCATTGATAGAAGTAAGCAGATGATAGAAACATTTCAATGAAAGAAAACAAAGTCTTGTAACTTTATCCTCAGGGTAATAGATTTCCAGTTCCCATCATTAAGTTCTATGGATATAGAAGCACAATTAACATTCTTACAGAATTGACATCTATTGCTCCACGGGGATCTATTCATGCGTAGGATGTGGAATCGAAGGTGTGACATATCTAGCATCCTAAGGTTTATTTGGATAGGGTGAAAAGGGAAAGAAGAACTTCACATCACCCATGCATGATATAAGACATTCTCTACTTTGATCAACTCTACTTTTTCCATAATTCAAATTATCCTTTACAGCATCCACTGTGTCATTTTCATAAAATGCTTATTTATATTGTCTTTATCCACCACATTATTTTACTCACATCGGCATACTTTCCTCATATTCCCGAAGTTAAAGTTGCACTCCACCTATTCAAATAAGCCCTATTGAAACTATTAGTGTTTTTAAGGATAAAAAGGTGCCCTAAATTTGTTCCAGGTAAACCTGCATGTCCTTCACTGCATTTTTTCCCCTTCAGAGTTGATTGCTTCATTATTCTTTCTGTAGAATTCTAATCATTGTGCTTTAAAAGATATTTTTTATTTGCGTAAAAAAAAGACATTTGTGACACACACGTCTGATTCTCCACTAATGTGCACAGCTTTCAAGGGCCTTTTTTCTTCACTCTTGAAGACAGCCAAAACATATACGGATGGATGATAGAGCTTAGCATAATATGACTGGCTGAGTATCACCATGAAACATGGGTGGAGAAGGAGCACTGGTGACAGATTGAGAGGGAGTTAGCTACTTAAAAAGAAATTGGGGTGAGGTGTGTTAAGTCCAAAGATTAGATCAGCATAGATAGATTCTTCAGTTATGATTCTTGAACTCTGTAATTCTAGCTTTCTTCATTAAGAATCTGTGATTGTAGTCTTGATTGCAGTTCAATCAGCCATTCCTTGAAAGATTGATTGCCACTCATGGTATCTCATTTGGGATCTTGAGGAGAGTCCGAGGATTAGATCAGAATAGATAGATTCTTGATTTATGATTCTTGAACTCTGTAATTCTAGCCTTCTTCAATAAGAATCCGTGATTGTTGCCCGATTGCGGTTTGGATCTATCAATGATATTAGAGCTCCTTAAGACCCCGAATGAGATATCATTAGTGTCAATCAAGCTTTCAAGGAGTGGCTCATTGAACTAGCAAGATCCTGAATAGTGTAATCTCACAGTTAGGTTAGTTTTTACTTTGTAATCTCTGAATAGTGTAAACTTTCAATCACTTGTTGGATTGGGTGAGATCTATAAATATTTACGTCAACAAAAATTAAAATTGGTTGAAGTGTACAGGATCATGAGCAAACGTTTCTCCTCTAATCATCTAGAATTTAAGACAAGTGAAAGGAAATCAAATGTGGGAATTTGGAAGCACCTTCACAAGATGTATAACCATCTCCATGATATTGAACACCATTCACCAAAGGGCATTCACAAAGTCTACCCCTGAAAGTGTCCTACACAAACAGAAGACAACTCAAAGATCAGATATAGAAACAAAATATCACATAATCATAGAATGGAATCTTCTACTAGAATCATTAGATGATGGATGCTGAATAATCTTATTAACAATACCTTGCATGCAGTAACATTCAAATGCATGTCCCTCCAACAGCCGCCATTCCTTTCAAGGCACTCATTGGTCTCCAGATCTGTAGGAATGACAACTCAATGAAGATAAGCTGCAAAATATAAGAGATAATTGTGATAAGCTATCTTAACTAGAAAGACAGGAAAGCATTTACCTCCGCTCAAGCAAAGTCGAGGTTCTGTAGTCTCCTTAAATCCAGCACATAAAGCTTTCAGCACTGCAGTTCTCTGCAGTTTCCCTTCAGGAGTAAAGGAAAAAGAAAATTTATAACATCTTCAAATTACATGCATTACTATAAGAGTAAAACACAACCCAGAGAGATTAAGGAGAACGAATAGTCTCCAGACCTGCATTTGAAGTTCATGCAGATTGAAAATACATTATGAAAGTCTACGAGATCACCGAAATGATTTTCTTTAACATAGTGATGATAACAAAACTTCATAATTATGAGAGAAGAAAAAATTTATTGTGGATACAATTTATAGTAGACTTTAACCATCAATCACACCAAAATAAAATTCTTAACTAGGTACTATGAGGCATCCTGTGACAAACCTCGATATTGTACATTGTTGACGACCAGGGTTGGCAAGATGGTCACATCACCACGAGAGCCTCGACCGACCTATCATTGATAGAACAGTCATGTATTCATCTAAAACAGAGATGAAAAAGATAAAAGTGATTGGATGGACATTAAGACAGTTTTTCTTTAGCAATAACTGATCTGTTTTAAAGCAAAGAGAAAGGTTCAAAAGGTCATTGTAATTGAAGTTTCAGGTGGTTAACAACATATGCAGTCTCTGCAGCCACCTTCATTGTGCAAAAGGTACCAATATGCAAGAAAGTCAAACGTGGGTGTGCATCAGATATCCCCAAGCTGCACTCACACAATGACTAGAAGATATCTAGTACAAGAATCAGATAGCAGCAACTAGTAGAAAGGAAATTTAAAAAAATCTAGTAATGTCCATTTAGAAATAGCCTGTGTGATTTACAGTCTACAAATCTGTCCTGTAAGGCATAGTTTGGATCTGACGCATCATGTCACAATTCACATAAGCAAATACCATACTTGAATCAGTTCAGAAATCAGAGTAAAGAAAGGGGAAGATAAGGAGAAAAAAAAAAGACAGAAAAAACAAAACGAAAAAGACGAACCTGAAGTTCCTGCTCAGCCTTCAAGACGTCATTCTCTGTATCAGCCTCAGGATCACCCATGCACCTTTTAATCTTTTCGAGGGGCAAATCTAATATTTTGGATTAGAAAAAAAAATAAAAAATTATGAAATCTTATAAGAACAATGAAAACAAATCTTGAACGTCACTCACCAAGTGATTTGATGACATCCTCCGCACACTCCTTGCTATACCTCTTCTTTTTCATGGAACATCTGATGTGAAAATCAGTCACAAAATCCCACCAAACCCATGAACGGTTGCTCTCATTAGCCACTCTATGCACACATAGCTGCCGGAGATTCTCAACAACAACATCTTTTCCATCATACCCCTCTCCAAAATCTTGCTCTGGGTCAGGTGCACAATACCTACCATGATTGATGCACTGAGATTTGCACTGCTTGCTTAGGATAAAAGCCTCAGGACAGTACCAAGTAATATAGTGTGGAGTGAACAAAGAGTAACCACCCTTCTCAAGAATTTGAGCATGACCCTTGAAATTCTTCACAAAATTCATCTGCTCATCACAGCGAATGCCACATTCATCATTACTGTTGGTCCAAAGCTCATACTCAACTCTATCATCAGGGTGAGGCATGGACTCTGTCCAATCCAGTTTTAGTAACACCTCTTGATCCTTTTGCAGTGCTTTCTTCAGGGCCTCGCCGAAGGATCGGTTTATCAGAGCAGATGGGATTCTGATTTTCTCAATGTAGCCTTCTGAATCAGTGCTTTCCTCAGGGGTATCCATTGTTATAAGAGGCTCATCAATATTATCTGCAACTAGGACTGCAGCAGCTCCAGCCTGTTGGCCATTCCACACCTTCAAAGCAAAGTAGCAATCTACAACAGAAAGGAAAAAACAACTAAGCAAATATCCATTGATGCTAGGGTTTTTTTTTTTTTTTTTTTTCCTGATGGATGGGTGGAGATTGAAGAACAAGAGAAAAACTGGCAAACAACAAAATAGAATTTCTGATGTGGGCTTATGAGATGGACCTGCAGAATATGACTGCAGAAATAAAAGCATGACAGAGGAAAATGCATTTAGTCAGTGATTTCAAGCAAAGTGATTTTGTTAGCCTGAGCTAACAGGCATACTTTCTTTTATTTTCTTTTCCGTTGGAAATGTTATCTGAGTGTATTTAATTCAGATGTCAATTTTTATAATTTCTGCATACGTGCATACATTTTTATTTTTTAAAAACACTTTCTGGAGATGAAAATGACTTAAATACCTCCAAAAAGTGTTGTTTTTTAAAAATAAAAAATATATATATAAATACACCATGATCAATATATATATATATATTCAGAAATTGAAAAATGATATATCCGGTGCAGCATGCTGCCCCTGAATATTTCTGATATATATATATAAAATCTTGGGCTAACAAATGAAATTGTTAGCCCGGTATCATATTGTTTTGCAAGGCTGTGAAGAAACGACGAACAGAAAAGGAAATTTCACAATATAACAAGAGGCAGTTTCCTCTAAGTGCCGAAGACTGCCTAATTCAAAAATTCGACATCATTGTCTGATGAAGTATTTCCGCAACAATTACCAAAGCAAACCGCCAAACATGCAAGACTGTTTAGGGTCGTGCGAAATTTTGTGGCTGTGGATGGATGGATGAAGAAGGATAGAAGAGATTATTAAAAAATTGAAATCGATATCCAACCAACCCCTCCTACAGGAGATTGGAAACTGCCTAGTTCCGAAAATCTGCTCAGATAATTAGCTGACACAGCAACACTATGTTACTTGTTGCTCAACATCCAGAATTTTATAACAGAACAACAGTGAAATAGAACACCCGAATTCAATTCACAATCCTTCTTCAGAAAACCATGAATCGAACCGTCCGATCCGACATCCTAAAGCCTCTCCCACAGTACACATCAGCTCCCACCCATTAATTCAGCCTACCGCTGGGATCCACAGAAAAAGAAAAAAAAAGAAAAGAAAAAGAAAAAGGCCTAATCATGGTAATCGGGTTTCCAAACTGCCCACCATCCTGTTAACCCATCTACCGAAGTAATTTAGAAAACAGTAAAAAAGGTGATTTTTTTGAACCTACATCCCACTGACTACTCTTAAGAAATTCAACTATTCAGTGCTCCAAATCTATCGTTCTTCATCCATCAAAGGAAAAAATAAAAATCTATCGTTCTTCATGATCTGTATCCTCTTTTTTTTTTAAAAAAAAAATAGAGAAAAAACGCCGTTGCAAGAAATTCAGGCGCAAAAATTCAATTTGATTTTCTAAAATTCCAGTTACTGATGTCTGTTGCTCGAGACGGTGTTTCCTGGCGGGTGACTACAAATTTCCAAAACTTTCTAGGGACTAAAAAATAATTGAAAAAAGACAATTGCTTGCAAGTTTGAAAATGAAAATTTTGCGGATACCAACTTTTCTATGTTGCTTATTCGTTAAGAAAACGCACCAAAAATGCACGCAAAAATCGCAGTTGGGTTGGAAAATCAACCTTCTCATAATATCACAGCTAGCAATCACTCCGTCCAAAAAATTTCAAGCAACATTCACGGATTAAACGAGGACAAATCATTTTTTGGCGGATAACAATCGCCCATCGACCCAAAAAAATTTCCCGCACCGAGGCCCAAAAAAAAAAAAAAAAGACTGATGTTGAGACGATCAATCCTGAAAACTCGGAATACAATCCCAGAATCGAATCCTCACCTCCTCGATCGAGAAGCAGAATGAGGGGCCGCGATGAGGAGGACTTGAAGGTGGAGTCGAATTGCCTGCAGCCGGAGGAGCCCCTATCGGGGTAGACGACAGTGCCCACCATCGTCCCGCCGTAGTCGGGAACCCCGAAATTAGCGATGGCGCTGTCGTGCCTGCCCCGCAGGTGATCCGGCGACAGAACGGAGATGCTGCTCTTCTCGACGACAAAGCGGGCGGAACCCACGAAGAAGGTGGTGGCAGAGAGGAGGCAGAAGCCGACGAAGAAGGTGGCGAAATTCACGAGGCCCGCCATTGGAAATTCGTGGGTCTTTTGTGCGGCGGTCGGCGCCTCTGTTTCGTCCGCGAGGTGTTTGGTAGAAGGATGGAAGACGAAGAGGAGGGGAAGGAGAATGAAAAAAAGCGACAGGAGGGGAGGGACGAGTGTCAGCGGAGGAGGTTGGAGGTGTCTACAGGTGGGGAGAGAGAGAGGTGTTGGATTCTAGTGTTACGTAGAAGAGACGAAGGCAGTCTGATCTGGGCGGGCGAAGCGGAACTAACGTTGGAAAGAAAGCTCGTTGCTACTCTGGCGGGAGACGGGCGGGAGAGCAGTTGATATTCCGATCCTTTTTTTCCGGTTTTTGGACACTCCCAATTCCGGTCATAAATGCAGCTGTAGGCCTTCGGACAAACATCAACCGTCGCAAAATCCCGTACCACTTGAGAATGCCAAATGGACTGTTGCGCAATGTTTACGAATTATAATTTCCCAAGATTTCATTTTTGTACTACCAAATATTCGAATTTGTGGCCGGTTTTGGGTCTTCATAGAACATGTCAATTCGGGCCCGCGATGGTGATTAAATGATAGGGATGATTTTGTCTACGACCATTTGCTCCATCTTGGTACCAAAATATCATCGATGCTTGTCACTTTTGAAAAGATGTACAATCGGGTATAATTGTATAAAAATAAGAAATTTTTTTTTATCACACTTCGGTAATTACATTAGAGTTATTTGTTTAATTAGGGTGTGTTTGGTTACACACAAAATATGTCAATGAAAACTTTTCCATCAAAAACTTTTCACTCCCCATAACTACCTTATTTTTTAATTATTTTTTCACATTTTCCTATATAAACAACCCTACTTTTCAATCATTTCCACACACATATCCATACAACTACCCTATCTATTTTAACTTTATTCTCTTTACACCCCATTATTACCCCTATCATATCTCATCATTTTCTATCAACTTGACAACTTCTACTCCGAAAAGTTTTCATCAAAAAGTTTTACCTCCAACCAAACGCACCCTTAGTTTTATTCTAATAGTGATTGACGCGGTTTCATTTGATAAAAGTTTTAAATTAGCACAACAAAAATTTGTCTTATATGATCTTATATAAGTTATTAACTCAACTCGTGTATCATTCAAAATATTCTTCTTATACAAACAAATGATTTTATAAATTATTTAATACAATTTGATCCATTCCCCCTTATGTTGGTGAAAAGTTTATTACCTTGTCCATTATATTTATTATTATTTACCATTAGAAGACAGAGTTGGGTACATTTGCTTAATTATATATTCTCATATAAATTATGAATAATATTTAAATGCGTTTATATATGCCTTAAAATGTAACTATATTTATAATATATTTACAAAATCATTTATTCATGCTGAAATAATATTTGAAAATATATTTGCTCTTCCCTTTTGAAAAGATATACAATCTGAAAATTTAAGAAGATATTTTGATTCATTGCGCATAGGCTCCCATCGATTTACATGGAAGATAATAAACTCCCATCACATAGTTGACTCACTATGAGTTGAAACTCGTAACCAGAAGCTATTGCCCACATCCACAACCAACCGAGCTAAGCCTCAGTTGGTTCATTAGTGGTTTAATTAATCATTAAAGTGAGTAAAAAATGATACTACCAAAATCTTAAATGACATGTCACTAAGACATCACCCTAGTGGTAATACTAACTGCCCCTCTTCCATACAATAGGTGTCTAAAACTTCAACCACCTCATATTTGGTGAGAGTTTACTAGAATGGAAACATGTTGTTTCCTCACATGATAGATAAGAGCTTGTTGTCTCTCTTGAGTTTAATTGTAATATATGAAATAAGTTACATATACACCCAATTAAAAAAATCTCAAATGATCTCTATTAATAAAAAAAATCTCAACTGATATTGACATTATATTTGTGATAAAAAAAATGATCAAATTTGGTGTAATCTTTAATGATATTTGCCCTCCTAAAGTATAAATACAACAAAAGAATTTTAAGACAGAGGAGTTAGTTTGAAATGGTTGAAAATTGATATAATCATCAAACAAATCTAGCACCCCGATTGGGCCATTTAAACAATAATGACCTTGATGTATCTTTAATTTTGAATTTAGAATTTAAATAAAAAAAGAACTATTCTAAATCAAATGACAAGATTGAATTTCGATTTAATGACCATGCTACCTAGGAAAAAATGAATAGGTCCCACAAATTGAATTCTATGGAACAGATTATGTAAAAGTAGACCTCGTTAATTATAACAAGTGGTGTTATTTAACATGGTTGGAGAGAAATGGATGTTAGGGCATGTTTGAGGATGTGAAATGGAAAAAAATTATGGTATTGGATGATAGTAGAAAAGAAAATATTTTGAAAATTGTGTGATTAATAGGAAATGATAGAGGTAAAGTTAGAATAAATAAGTTTGAAGAAGGGTAGTTGGTAAGAAAAATGATTAAAATACAGGGATAAAAGTGAAAAATATAATTATTATTTGAATAATGATTATCCTAGGAATCTGTGCTGCCACATCATACCCTCCCATCCCACATTTGTGAATTACCAAATGTGGACTAATCACGACCACATTTTATGCGCACAAATTTATTCTCAATCTAGAAAAGCAAGATATGACTTATGTGGTAGAATGAGTAATAACAATATATTCTTTTCATTGGAAACTTTCTTAGTTTTAAGAAAAGTTAACATCGTTGAAGATTATTAAATGGTAAAACTACTAAGGTACCCTTATAGTAGGTGATGCTTCCTAAAAATTAAGTCATCAATTTTTTTATTATAAATAAATAATTTATTTTAAAATAAGTAAATAAATTTAAATAAATAAATGTAGAAATAAATCAGTATTATTTTCAATCATTTATTTATTTATTTTAAATTGATTGATTTATTTAAATTTAAGTGTAACTCGTCACTTACTTGTGCTAAGTTTGTATAAGGCCCCATAAAACTAAAATTTAAAATAGAGCAATGGCTCTGCTGTATTGCTATTATGATTAGTGGAACCCAAGACACTAAGGTATGTTCTTGGAGGAGTGGAGCATGGAGGGTTGTCCTGAACTACTATAACTTTTTGAGTTTATTGTTTACTGCTCATATACTTCACGTTTTTCATTTGAGGGGGTTAAAACTTTCAAGGAGTTAAGTTTTAATTTGTTAAAGAATTTTCAAGAACCCAATTCACCCACCCCTCTTGGGTTTTGCCATAAACTCGGGACCAATAAGTGGTACGTTTCTACAAAATAAATGTTGAGTTGTTACCTGTACTAAAAACATGTTCGAAGAAAAGTATAGGTGATTTATAGATGACCTAAAAATATATTTTTTAAAATTTTCTTATATGTGGGTCTCGCATGGATCTTTCACCTATAAAATTTGATCATTTTTAAAATGTATTTGGCATTTATTTTAATTTTTTAAAAATCAAAATTTAGGACATGGATAATGCTCCAACTCGGGCATATGTATTAGAAAATAAAAAATATTTTTTTGATGGGTATTTATGTACATTATGACAACTCATACAAGCAGATTCATAACCCTCACATAATATAGAGAAATTTTCAATAACAGTCTACATGAGAGAAAAAACTGCAAATACCTCTCTAAAGGAATGAAACAGAAAAAACTCTTATGTCACCTAAATCGGGAAGGGAAGAATCGAACTTATAACTAACCAACAATGAGCCAACATGAGTTACTACCAGGGTAAACACCTGGTGGCATAAAAAATATTTTTGGTTCACTTGTGGCGATCATATAAGATTCTCGAGTATAATAATAAGGATACAATGTATATGATCTAACATATATATATATATATACACACATAGTATTGGGATTAAATAAACAAAAATACATATAATTCCAAGTATTCACTTAGTATATGGTTGGATGCACTAAGTACATGAGAGGATGTATTTATTGCATTTTTTTATTGGTTGATAATGTTTTCACTTTTCACATAAGTAAAAATGTTGGTTCTGAGAACTACTACGGTCATTTTGTAAAATGTAAGTTATTTATCTTGCTTTAAATTATGTATTATGTATTGTAAATAAATTAATTTTTGAAAAAACAGATATGCATGCATCAAACTTGATTTAAAAGTTTTAACATATTTGTATGCAATGTCAAATGATTTTAAATTTCTGTGACAACATGAAATATGAAACATGTTAGGTAGTTTGGATTTTAGATAATCACCTGTTGAGGCCCAAACTTAGCATTTTTACTTTATGAAAAGTGAAAAAGGATTCAACTAAATTGCTGCCCTTTTATTTTAATACATACTTTTATTTGTTTCATATAAATAACATACTAAACGGGACACTTTATTTAAACCACCATCCCTACTTTTTATTATTTTTTTATAGTAAAAAACGTGAACCTTCTCCTCAGACCCGGACCCCTCACCCCTCAATTCCGGTTAGGAATAGAGGGATCAGGAGGAGCTAGGAAGAACACTTTCTATTCATTATATTTCGTCTTTTTAGTTATCATCGGCACACCTTCTTTGCCTTTTCGATTATATATCTACTCATTACTAATTACAACATGCTTCACTACGGGCTATGCTCCTATGCACCCGATTTCGACCTTTTCCCTCTTGATTTTTGATTTAGATTTAAGTTATGCATCATATTCTTCTGCATAAATATTTGTACATCAAATTTATTTAATTGAATTTATTTATAATTCACATGAAATACAAATGCATCGGGCTTTTTAAAACGATATCTTTAAACATTATTGTTCATGAAGACTTCCATTTAATTAGCTGATCTTTAAATCTAAATCAAACAAATAATTTTGAGTTCAATGCATCGCTTGGTAAAAAATGTCCGAAAAAATGCAAAAACCAAAAGAGTTACAAGTTGTAACTAAGTGAATGAGAGAAAAGCCCCTGTACTATAATATATAATTGTTATTTTCTTTAAAAATAAAAATTTCTATTTTACTATAAATTTTCGAACTTATATTTTATTTTTAATTTTTATTCAAATTTCAGAATATAAATGAAAAGATAAAAGTTGTTTTCTTTTTTTTTTTTTAAGGTTGCTTAAACTGATAGCGGGACAAAAGTTGCACCACGTACTGTTCTATTTGACAAGACAAAAGATAAACGGTTGAGATGGTTTAATCAAGTAGTTTCGGGGGACCATGATTTTTTGTAAGTTGGGAGGGGGCTGTTGGACCTACTTTTTTCCCTTTTTTTTTTATGTGTGTGACACGGCAATGATATATTATGACCCCATTTCCTCCACATGTATTAATATCTTTTTCTCTTTTTATTTCTTTCACTTCGTCGTGTTAAGTGCATAGTGTCATCGAAGTGGACCCAATTGCTAAGTTTACAAGGCACACCTGCACCAGATATACATATAGATCTTAGCTAAAAAATAATAATTAGGAGCAGGCCTAATGATAATTAATAAATAAGATGACTAGATATGTTAGTGATCGGGCCTCGAGAATTGAAGAAGTGTCAGTTTTAAATCCTTAAATATCTTACTAATTTATCCTTTATTGATGGCCCCTTCAAGTTCTCTCTCACCACGTTGCAACATGATCACATCAACTATATATTTGAATCTGATCCCAATTAGCAGGAAGAGCTGGACAATCATATTAGTCTGGAGGATGTAACTAATCTAATAACTATTACACATTTCCTTAATTTCAATATGATCACTTACGTATAGAATTTGGGTTTTGTATATGCCTAGTTAATTTAGCTACTCATTAACAAATATCAACGGATTTAAAATAATTTTTTATGTAACGATGTTTAACATGTTGTTGATTATTTTATTGAGAAGGTGTTTGGATAGGAATGAAAATAATAAGCCGCTTATACGTGCCGTGAACCGCTACGTAGTTAAAAAATGTTTATTAGATATAAAACTACTATTAATTAATGCTAAGAAGCCCGCTTGAGGCTAAGCATGTTAACGGTCGTGTTCACTTTATAAATCGGTTAAATACATTTTTAAACTAATAAAATCCAAGTTTTAAATTTAAAAATTTTATATTAAAAGATAAAAACAAGTTTTTAAAAAATTAAAATAAATTAAAAATTTAAATATCTAATAAATCCTAGCGACCATAGTCTTGGTGTCCCTGCCAAATTTTGGTAACAATTTTAGGAAATTAACCGTGGCTATTAACAAGTGAACGAATGAGAAAAAACGGTTTTTTCACTCTTTATTTTTCTATTAAAAAGTTTCTATTAAAGATTATAAAATTACAAAACTTGCATGGAAAGATAATTTCCTACCTTTTAATACATAACACAGATGCCGATGATGAGATGAAATCCTTTACTTCTAAAAACCATTTTTGAACTCTCAAAAATACTTTTTTATTTCCAAAGAAACAGATCCATACATTTTTTCTGTTTTCTTATAACTTCTCCTATTTTTATATAACATTTTTTCCATTTTATCTCATGTTATCCTGTGTATGTATATATCTCAACCCAAGCGTTAGAAGAATTCCATCATCCTCAGTAGCTCCTTAAGACCCATGTACACAAAATTCTCGTAGTTGTCATCCTTTCCTAATAGCCTTCATAAATTTCTACACCAAAAAATATTAGACAAATAGTCAACTTCATGTGTATATTAAGCAACAAGGTTGGTCGAATAAACTAGTCAATGTCCATAGATCGGATAGACTTTTGCGCTGCTAGTGACGTGGATAAACCAAAAAACTCATATACGGCCGCCAAAATTAAATTACTCTTCTAGTTTGGACAATAAATTAATCAGATGATACACATGATATTTGGTCTTGTTATATTGTAATAAACGTTGTAGTTCTCACACAATATAAAAACTATAATATTGTTGTGGTACAAAAATGGGAAATCAATATATCATTGAGGATCCCTTACCTTGTCTGAAATTTTAAATTTTTACTCTTGGGGTGAAAAATAGAATATTCCCTCATTAAGTATCCCTTCTATGTAGCTTTGCAAAAATAATTAACAATTTAAATTTTTATTCACATGTCATAATTGTAAAAGATGCCGGCTGATTGTATTGTTTTTGAAAATCGAAAAAATAAATTATTGTCCTTGCACAAAAATCCAGGCAAGACTTTCTCTTTTTTTTAAAAAAAAAATCCATTTGAAACTTTGCTATAAATGTTTAACGGGTAATGAAACAGAGGCACTCCTAATCCTATGGCCAGCCCGATTTATATATTTTTATTTTTTCATGAAAATATCCTCAGCAATCATATGTCAAACTTTATACTTGTGGATATGTGTATGTATTTTTTTAAAAAATTTAAATTCAACAGCTTTTAGGGTTATATAAGTCATTTTCAACTTCAAAAAATTGTTGATTTTTTGAAATGCAATAAAAATATATGCATATCTCTGGAAATTATAAAATTTTGTAGATAAATTAAGGAGTAATGATTATAGAGCCCTTCATAAATATATCATGTTTAACATAACTTATTTTATTGTGCTGCCAGTTTATTAGAAATTTATAGCTTACAAGAAATAACATCATTTGAAAGTAAAGATACGACTATTAAAATTTCTTAAAAGTATATTATATATGGTATATTAAATTTCTAAATATATGATTCTTTGGAATTATAAATAAATACATATGAATAAACATAATAGATGATTTAGATTTTAAAATATAAAAATTAAGAATAAGCATGGAGGGCTGCATGTTTACATAAGTGCTGAATAATTACTTTAAGTAAAATATACTTAGAATAATATTTTTACGAAAAATTTTAAAAAAGCGCATTAGGCTAGCCTCATAGGATCATTACCCATATTTAATTCCTAATTTCATCCCATCTAATAAAGATTTAAAAAGAGGAAAAAAGATGACGAAAAATATAAAGTAGAAAATAGAATATATAAATGATAAATAACTCTAATTAAAATATAATTAAAGCCAAGCATAAAAAAAGTTAAGATGATAGTTTGTGAGAGTAACTGAATTTATTAAAGGTAATTAAGAATAGATAAATGTAAAAAGTAATTTTTACCTTATTTGAATTGTTAGAGGCTTTTAAAACAATTTATCAAGAAAAAGTAATTTTTTACCTTAAGAATTGTTAGAGACTAGAAGTAAATACTTCGATTAAGCTTTACCTTTAGAATTTTCAATGTTGATAACAAAATTAACATGCAACCAGTTACACAAGTTGAAATAATCTATTCTACTATAATACTAATATCATTTCAATTAGATTATTAAGTTGGCTGTACCTACGTAAAAATGCATACAATTATGTGCACAATTAAGAAAAAAATTGATATCATTCGCATATTTATTACAATGTAATAATATTTTATAAAATTATTTGTCATTTGTCATATAGTAACCATATTTTGGACTACTGAGATGGGGGACGGGAGACCATGCTAGTATATAATACAAGCAGATTATGCTCAGGTTTCACGATGACTTAGATGTTTAAGATACACTTTTGAAATGAGATTTGCATCCATCTGGAGTCCGGGACCATCCCTGCATAGTTTTAGCGAAATGTAAGCATAATACCCATTTTCAGAAAATTGCACCTATATGAAATTTAAAGCTTACTACTTTTGTTTAAAATTTTTCGAAAGGATGAAAATGCTCCTACAAACAAAAATTATAAAAATGCAAGAAAATATTTTAAAATTCAAAAAATAATTTTTAATTAAAATTAAATTTTGGTATTTTAAAAGTATTTTCTTGCATTATATAATTTTATTTATTTACAGAGGCATTTTTATCAGTCATAAATTTTTTAAAATAAAAGTCGTAGTCTTGTAATTTTAGACAACTATGTAGGCACAAATAGGGGTGCAACTTGGGTCGGGTAGGTCCGGGTACGGGTGGAACCTACCCTTACCCATTTTGTAAAAATCACTACCCTACCCTATTTTAGACCGGGTCGGTCCGGAGCCTACCATACCCAATTTTCTCAAGAGCGGGTCGGTTCCGGTTCCTAGAACACGATCTATTTGCAGCTTCAACCTGTGTAAAAAAATTCAATTTATACATACTAAAACATGAATCTGTTAAAAAAGTGCAATGTGTACACAATGAAATCTGTTAAGTCTATCCAATCAAATAAAAAATTGTTTGAAAAACGGATACAACATAAATACACAATAGATTAAGTATTATAATATATATATAATATGAAATTCGGGTCGGTTCCGGGTACCCAGAACCGGAACCGACCCCTACCCGAAATTGAACGGGTATTTCGCCCAAGGAACCGAACCGACCCCACGGGTAGGTTATGTGGAACCGAACCTACCCTATTTAGGGTACCTAGCGGGTCGACCCACGGGTACCCAGACCAAGTTGCACCCCTAGGCACAAATATAACTTTTTAAAATTAGTAATATGCTTGCAATTTTACCCAAAATATGTAAGTATGGATACAAAAATCTCTGATGAAATTGATATACAAAATTAAATAATTTTACCATATTCGTTTAACACATTTTTAAGATGAGGACCATGTATATTTTTTTATTGGTAGGGCCTTGTATATCTTTGATTTGGATCAAAATTGTTCTCTTAGTTAAGTAGATTATTTTAAATGGATTAAGTAGATTAGATTCTGATACATTATTTAGATAGGGCGTAAAATGATAACACCCTATCTTTAGTGGTAGGGCGACCTTGAAGTGTACCTTTTTGAGTTGTGATCTAGTGCACCCTAGTGTACTTTAGCTTCAGTATAACTTGGTATAAAAACTCTTTTTTTTAAAAAAAATTTAGCTTCATTGCATCCGGATACAAAAACTTATTTTTTTAATTTATTTGAAATTTTTTTATACAATTGTTAATTTAGGTATATTTAATGTGTATCGAGTTTTACCATTTTTGGAGTTTATAAATATCTTTTGAGCGAATTTCTTATATACCTAAAAAATTTACCTACAATTCCGCTTATAATGATGAACTTTCAAAAATTTCTTTCATACCTATAAATTTTATCTTAATTCCACTTATACCTACATTGTTAGGAATCTGTTGAAAGGGTCATTAGCTCTTTAAAAATTGATGAATATATTCATCTTTAATTATGATTTTATAGCTAACAATTGATATTATAATGAATTTTTAGTAATTCTACAACTATAAAATCATATATTATTTGAATATAAATCATTAACTTCAAGCAAAACTGTTGGTCCCGAGTTTATGGCTTAAACCAAGAGGGGAGGGGTGAATTGGGTTTTTAAAAAATCTTTTAGATAATATTGGATACAACCCCTTTTATGATCTAGCCCCTTGAAGCAAATAAAATAGAAATTTAAGAGCAGCAAACAAAACACACAAGTTATAGTGGTTGGGGACAACCTTCCCTATTCCACTCCTCCAAGATCACACCGTTGTGACTTAGGTTCACTATGTATTTCACCAAATACAATAGAGCCTCTGCTCTCTTTTAGATTCACAGCTCTAGGGGGCTTAAAACATACTTAGCACAAGTAGGTGATGAGTATCACTCCAATCACACACTATTTTGCTTTCACTTGATCTTAGTCACCAATACTAAATCAAGTTCAATATAATAGGAAAAGTAATAAAGAAAGTTTCTACACGTTACTGTTGTATAGAGGCAGATTTAGCGCAGAGAAGAACTTGTGAAGAAGACTAAACGATTCAGCAAGTAGTTCTTGACGGTTTGAGTGCAGAGTTCTTCTTCTAGATGTTGGCTTGATCACTTAATGCACTTAGAGATGAGAGTTGTGATCAATCAATGAAGTTTCAGCTACCCTCCATGTCTGTTTTGAATGCCTTATATAAATGATGAGAGTATTCGAACATTTGGAAGTAGGTAGCGCACATTAAATGCGCCAATGTTCGAATATTTTTGACCGTTACGAACCAAGTCGCTAGTGGAGTCGATTTCGGGTGCGACTTCACCCAAGTCGCAGACTAAAGTCGACTTCGGGTGCGACTTCGGTCTTCAGCAAGCTTCTCAAGTTCTTCCTTAGGTCGACTTGGTCCTAAACTTGACCCAAGTCGCAGGTGAAGTCAACTTCGAGTGTGACTTCACGTTCTGTACTTACTTGATGAACTTGAAATCTTTGGAAACAACCTTGGTTGCTTGATATTCTTCACATTAATTGTTCTTCCACCGATTTATTTTATTTGGAACTCGGTATGATCATCTTTTCTTGAAATCTTTTAACTTTATGTCTTGAAGTTGGAATGCTTGAATCTTAGATTTCATAGAAATGTCCAAATGAGTATTCCTTGATTTGTTTATGTGATTATGTTTGTCTTGGACTTGATTTATCTTCATTTCTATTCCAAGTCGAATGTTCGGGTTGACTTGGGTTCCAACTTCGTTCAAGTCGTATGCTAAGTCGACTTGGGTATGCGACTTCCCTTTCTGAATTCCCAAATTCAGTGTTGGACGTTCTGAGTTCTTCAAAGTTGATACTGGAGTCGACTTGAGTCCATGACTTCACCCAAGTCGCAGATGGAGTCGACTTGGAGTGCGACTTCAGCAACTCTTGTTCTTCAGTTTCAGCGTTGGCCATAAAATTGCATTTGAAGTTGATACTGGAGTTGACTTGGGTCCGCGACTTCACCCAAGTCGCAGATGAAGTCGACTTGGCTCTGCGACTTCACCTGCCTTGGATCAAATTTCAGCATTGGCCATAAATTCCCATTTGAAGTCGTAACTGGAGTCGACTTGGGGATTGACTTGACCTAAGTCGATGCCTGAGTCGACTTGGGAATCGACTTGACTTATCAGACTTCATATTTTTCATTTTTATATCCTTTAAATATTTCACAAAACATGTTAGTAGCCAAAACTTACTCAAATTGAATTGTTAATCATCAAAACATAGACTTTGCTTATTTTGTTATTGATTCCAACACTTGTTTCCAACAAAAATAACCTTAAATTACATTAGAGCTTGGGTATATTTGTTATTTTATAGGAGATTGATGGCCTCTTTAATGGAACCTTAACAGCGTCAGTATAAACTGAATTAAGACGAAAATTCATGGATAGGAGAGAAATTTTTGAAAGTTCATCGGTATAAATGAAATTAGTGGTAAAATTCTTGAGTTTATGTGGAATTTGCCAAAAATTTTGGATTTTTTAAAATCAATGGAGTTTTTGTAATTTTTGTAATTCATTCACAAATTACGAAAATGTCACTGATTTGAAAAAATTCAAAAATATGTATAAATCTACAAAAATGGTAAATTTTGATATATATGTATATATGTTAAATATACTTAGATTAACAGTTGAGTCAAAGCTAAGTGTAGTTGAGTGCATTAAAAAATATTCCCATTTTTTTAGTTGATGTGACGTTTTGTTATCTTTGAATTTTAGATAAATTGGATAATGATACTTTGCATACCTTTCTTGGTTAACAAAGTAATAACTTTGTATATTTTATATTTTAATATTTTTATTTGTATGTGATCCCAAATATGTTTAGTTCATATACAAAAATTTAATAATTTTAAATTTTTGTATATAATTTTTACAAATTTTAAAATATTTTTTTTACTATTTTTCATCTGTAGGAAAGTGTAAAATTGATGGAATTTTTTTATTTTTAAAATTTATAAAATATATGTAAATTCAAAAAAGATAAATTTTGGAATATAAATACACTTGGCCTACATAAAAATGAAATGAAAACAAAATAATTTGTTAAGGAATATGAAAAACAAAGGAGATCTTACTTTTCTATATCCCTTTCCATTTCTATGTAACCCATTCATTTTTAATTAGCTATAAATGCTTAAATTACATTACATATTTATCCACATATAATAATATTTTAGATATTTTAAATATTAAAAATATTATTTAAAAATTAATATGTATCATTAAATTATTTTATTATATAAATTTTATATATTTATAGATAGGAGTCATGCACAGCTTACCAGACAAACGAAAGAATTTTCATTATAATATCAATAATACTTAATGTAATAGATGAAATAATTTTTTTTATTAATTATCTAGATGTTAAAAATAAAAAGAATTACACAACTCGAGCAAGCGGTATTGGCTTGAGCAATAGGGATGCGGGTTCAAAAACCGTCTCCCCCGGTGGGAGCATTTGACCTCCTTTCTTGATAATTGGAAGTGCAAGACATCCCCGTTTGATAAGTGGGAGCGTGGAAATTTCTGAGCCGGATTGTAATATGAATTGAGATGTGAGTAAACCAATTTAAAAAATAAAGTGAGGTTTTTTAATAAATAATGCTTATCAGGACGAATTTAAGCTCTATTTTCTTCGCTAGAACATTTTTTTAGTTAAATCAACAAATTTTAGCTTTGAGGGAAAAATTGGAAACAATTTGGTTAATGCTGATACAATTGTTACTGCCCATCGCACCAGGTCATCAATGACAATTGTGCAAGGCAATTTCGCTGCAAGACATTAACATTGCTAAAATTCTATTTGACTTTTAAGTTTGTTTAAAAATAATGCTTGGTTTTATTGGGTTCCGTTTCTACAAAAGCATTGGAATGTACAACAATTAATTGAATCTTTCGTCTACCTAAATAAAAGGAGTAGGTGTTTAATTAAAAACTTCTAAATTCATGCAATAATTGAATTTAAAATGTATATTATTAGCCCTTATTGGATAATACTTAATCCACCTAAATCTTGAATAAATAAATTATACGAGTAAGTTTGGCATTGGGTAAAAGAAATACTGCTTTTCAAACATATCTTTTGATATGATTTTTCATTTTAATTACTTAATTTATTTATTTTTCTATTATTAATTTCTATATTTTCAATAATTTACATACAATTACTTTATTTATTTTATTTTTTATTAATCATTGCTGGTATCATCTCACTTTATATTCTAAAAAAATTTCCTTAGAATTTGTTCGACTTTTTTTTTTTCAAGTTACAAAATAGACTTTTATATATATATAACGAGACTTTCGTAGCCTTAACCAGCCCATACTTGACATCCCTGTTTGAGATAATCAAGCAGACGCCTAAGGCATCTTTATTAAATAGGTAGTTTGCAACTATATCCACATAGTCTGAGGATAATAATAATTATATTTTATATAGTTTCAAAAATTAATTATAATTAAATTTATTTAGTTTCAAAAATTGTAAATAATCCTTATGTAATTTGACTATAATTAAAAATATATCTATGCTATTACGATGCTATTATTACACTACTATGATGTTGATATATTTGCAAAAAGTAAATATACTCATATAAATTTTAAAATTGTAAATATATTCATATAGTTTGCATATCTTTATAAATATAATAATACAACGACAATACAACAATGGTGTTATGATAGCTTGGGTATATTTGCAATTCTCATCAAATTATGCAATAGTATATGAAATTTTTGAAATTATGTGTGTATATTTGTAATTATGGTAAAACTATATGAGTACTGTTATTAGATCATAAAAAGTTGAAGTCATTAGGATACTTCATAAAAAGTTAAAGTCATTAGAAAGTATCCGGCAAACCAATTAGGTGGGGATCCATTCCATATACAATTATTATTAAGATCTTCAGTTGCAAAGCTTGCCAAGGAATGGGCAACCTCTTTACCATTCATGAGCACATGAGAGAATATAGCAACCCCTACTGAGGAGGCTAACCTTTTTTTTTTTTGGGTGCAGGAAGAGTCTAACCTGTTGATCCACAACAAGATAACTCTCACACTTTTTTTTTTTTTTGGAAGGCAAGACACTTAGGTACCAATCAGGAAAAAAAAAAAGACACTTAGGTGAAGTAATTAAGCGGATTTTAATCTAATGACCATTACGGGCTAAAATTAGGAAGTTTTATGAAGTCATTTTTATGAAACCCTTAATAAATCATTACATAGAAGTGGAATTGTTTATATATGGTTAATTATTGCAAAAATATATTTATTTTATTTTTTGTTTACTTAGTAGCTAACATAACACTTATAAGAGTCTTCTTTTTTACGTAACCTCATCAACTTTTTCACTTTGATCATTCACGTCTGTTTACAACAAGATGGGATAGGGATAGAATGTAATTTTCCATTCTAAATAAAACACTTTCGTTTTACCCATAAATAACAATCTAATTTTTTCATTTCCCATGTAATTTTTTTTAAAACTTTTCTCCTTCTAACACAACAATACTTTTCATTCTATCCCACATCCATCCCATTGATGAACAGTGATGTTTTGAAAATATTTCTTACATATCACATCATTTGATTTCATTTTGAGGGATGCTTTAGCTTTTATTAAGTCAACTTGAAGTTTTTCTAGGCGAGTCTTTGCTGCACTTGCAAGGCAAGTTGGGGTGTTCCTTTAACCTGCCGTCATCACCTTTTAAGGCCGTCCATTACATCATCTTGATGTAGATTCGACAGACCTCAAAAAGATAAACGCTCGACTTCGATTGGTTCATTGACTCAACACATAAACGCGGGGTCCATCTATATGGTTAGAAAGAAGAAGTTAGAAAAAGGGTTATGATCTAATTAATGAAACCCGTGTGTATATGCACCTTTTTGCTTTTGACAAATGATTCTATACATCAGGGATATATGGTTACTTTCATGCATCAGGCCCATAAACATATATTTTTAATTTTAATTATTTTTATAGAATTGTCATTCTAGGTATATTTTTACCATTTTTGAAGATTTATATATATATATAGCAAAAAAGCATCACCCTAATTTTTAACGATTGTAGATGGTTTGGGCAAAATTGCAAATGAATCCTTTAGTTTTACAAAATTACAAAACACTTGACAATGTTGGCATTAATTGTAAGCATGTCCCTTTCATTAGGGTTCACGGACACTGGACAAATTTTTTGATGAAATACAAATTTTCTCTATTAATATATATATTACAATAAATTTTATTATTTCTAATCATTATTTTCGTTATTATTATTTTAAAAACCATTACAAATAATAAATACATCATCAAAAAATAATACCTAAAAATAAAAATTTTAATCATAAAAATAATAACATTAACAATCAATATTCATTATTGATCTTCACCAATGGGGCACTAGAAGCCAAACCTATTTAGGTTGGGGGTGACTAGTTATGATGATGATATTATTATTGATGAGGTGTTATTCAGTGCACCCAAGAGCACTAAGCTTTGATGCATTCGGATGCAAAAAATTATTTTTAATTTTTTTTTGAATTTTTTTATAAAATTATTGATTTAAGTGTATTCAACGTAGTATTAAGTTTTATCATGTTTTGGAGATTTATATATATATATATTAATCTTTAATAAAAAAGGGTATTTTAGACATTTTAAATGACTAAAATACCTCTGTTTGTAAAAAATCTAAAATACATTTACAAATCTTCAACAATGGTAAAACTTAATTCATATGTTAAATATACTTAGATTAATAATCTTATAAAATTAACAAAAATGAATTTTTTCACCTGAATCAAAATAATAGTAACCTTTTTATCATTTCGGAAAAATATCAATTGTCATCAACGAAAATCTAATAAAAGGAATATACATTAACCAATTAAATTTATAAGTTTAGGGAATCAGTTTTAACATTGTTTAGTGCTCAAAGGGCGATTTAAAGAATGACGAAATTAACCTCAGGCAAAATTAATGACGTACGAAACTACAATTTTATCAAAATTGAAGAAAACGACCGTACATCTGAAAATGATCCCACATGCGTATACATACTCCATCTTGATTAACTATGTGGGGTGTATTGGACATTTGATAAACTTTGAGTGTATATATTTGATTTGGATGAAACTTTGTCTTCTACCTAAATAAATAATATTAAATACAATTAATGGATTAGATTTTGCATCAATTATCAATTTAAAAAATAGAGATGAGTATATGGAATCGCTTCCTATTATAAATTATCTATTTCTCAAGAAAACTTGAAGCTAGTTGAACTACATACATGTACATATTTATGTAAATTAAGAAAAATGATTAGATGCATTTACATATATATTAGAATGTAATAATAGTTTATAGACTCATTTATTTACATAGTAGTGATATTTTAGATGGTTTAGTTATTGAAAATACTACTTAAAAATTAACAGTTAATATTAAATCATTTTCTTATGTTGATTTTACATATTGTAGATGGGGCCACGCAAAAATGATACTAAACAAATAAAAAAGTTTTTACGATAATATAAATAATGCTAAATGCAATAGATAAAGTAAATTTTTATATCAATTATTAAGATATTAAAAATGAAGATAGTTAAATAGGAAAAAAGTTTCATAGAAGTGTAGTCCTATGTACCATCATGTCATCCACATTGGATAACTTGGCAAATGAAGGAAGTATATTCTAAAAAAAGGATAAATGAGAGAAATACCTCTGCCAGGTTTTAAACTCTAAACCTCTAACTCAGTCACAGCTCATGCACATTCACGTCATCTGTTTAGTCATCCAGGTGATAATAAACTTAGTAATTAATAGAGGTACAGTGGTGAAAATCAATATGTTTGGATCATATTTGAATTTCATTGGCAAATCATCCAGTTGATTGCTCATGATATATTCTAATTAAATATATTCTAAGAAATAATTGCGAGTCCCAGAATTATTATTATTATTATTATTATTATTTTGATCTGAAGAAGCCAACGCTACATAGCAGCAGCTGGGTTTCGAACCTTAGTTGACGGGCATGCACGCCCGGACGTGAAACCACTGCCCGAGGCAAGGTTGGTTTCACGGTGGTCCCAGAAATCTGGACCATCACATCCGTGGACCAATTCAAAGGATATGTATCGACAACGAGAAGTCTATTGACGTTGGGTAAGGGTTGGACGAGATCAGGTTGATTCTTCCACAGCTGAAGTGGACAGATAATGGACAGACACGAGCTATGGATTCAATCTTCACGCCTGATCGTGAGGTATATATTTCTTTCAGCCGCGCCAATCTCCTAGCAGCCCAAGAAAACATTTTTTTAATTTTTTTTGAAAGATGTGCAGGCTTCAACGAGATTTTTAGCATTTGAAATTTGACATTTTTTGAATTTATTTGATTTTTCTTTATTTTTGTAAATGAATAACGCAGGATATATATATATATAAGCACTTGTATCCATGCCTTTTATTTAAAAAAATCTGAAAAATAAAATATATTGAAAAAATAATTGAACTCCATAGAAAGGAAGATATGGATAAAATTTACATATTTAAAAACAAAAAAAAAAAATTTTAGCTGCCTGTGGACAATCGATTTCCAATCCTTCTTTCAATAGCAAAAGGAGTAAACTACACATACATATATTTACTAATTTTATCCTTAATTCCATTTATAGCCATAAATCTTCGAAAATTTCAAATAAATTCATGCATTCGTCTAAAATTTCATTCACTCTCACACCCTTAACGATCTATTAAATAGGTTGTTAATCTTCAGTCAAATAAAGAGTATACCTAAGCTCTAATTATGAATCTATAACAAAAATTCACCTTTTAATGAATTTTTAATATAATTACAAAATTATATATAATTTGAATGTAAATTATTAATTTCAAACAAAATAATCTCAAGTTATATAAGGGCTTAAGCATATTCGTCATTTCACAAGGGATCAAAAATACTTAACAAATCCCTTAGTGTGCTTATCAATGAAATTTTTAGACAAAATAAGTAAATATATTTGAATGGGTAAATTTAATAAATTTCATATATACCCACATAGTTTTATCGATATTGCAGATATACCCACATAATTTCACAAATTGCATATTACCTCCACATAGTTTCACTGAAATTGTGTATTACTCCCACGCCGTTAATCGCCGTTATATTTTCAAAAATGACGAAAATGCCTTCATCTTCATGGGATGATATACAATTTTGTGAAACTATGGATGAGGGCATTTTCGTCATTTTTCAAAAATATAACGGCGGATATTAATGGCAGTTAACGGCGTGAGAGTAATACGCAATTTTGGTGAAACTATGTGAAGGTAATATACAATTTGTAAAACTACGTGGGTATATCTGCAATATCGATGAAACTATGTGAGTATATATGAAATTTACCCTTTTTGAATTTTTGAAAAATTTATAAATAGAATTAAAGGTTGATTTTGATGCATGGAAGGAAAACTCCACACAAATTAAAAGTCATTCAACAATGTCCGTGTCTTGGCCGGCTTGACTCGATATACCCTTCCCATTTTATTTTATTTTTTTTAAATTACGTGGACAAATAGCGTTGCAGCCTCGAATTCTCACTAACCCACACAATGATATCAAGTCTTTTCACTACAAAAAAAAATAAAAAAAAAAAAATCACTTTTTGCAGCAACCAGATTTGCTGCATTAAGCGTCAAATTTGCTGCATATGTTAATCGCTGCCAACCTGCTACATATAGCTGGTAGCATATAGATATATACAGCAACTTCTAAGGTTGCTGCTTATACTACCACTTAATGCAACAACCTTTTGTTGCAATTTTTCGCATAATATAGAAATACGCAGCAACTTCTAAGGTTGGTGCTTACACTACCACTTAATGCAACAACCTTTTGCTGCAATTTTTTGCCTCATATACAGATAAACAACAGAATTTTGCTGCATATGTTAATTTAACTAAAGTATCGACCACTCCAACAATTCATCAAATTGATGCACCAACATTCAAAGGTATAGTTTATCGAACAAAACAAATCTAATCAAACTTTGTTAAGAAACAATGTTTCACAACATTACAAAAATGATTTGAATTTTTTACCACTGTAATATAATTTTCTAAAATTTGAAACACTGCAAGATAATTGTCTTCTAGAATGTCGCTACCCTGTTGGCTTTTGTGCAATGCTGTCTGCCTCATGCTTTTATTAAGAAAAAGAATTGGTCCAATTTGCTTTGTCACCTTCAGGACTCTTGAGACACTTGAGAATTGGTCCAAAATTCTGATGGTGTGCATCTCAATCATGCATTCCTGCAGTAAGTCATAAAGTGATAAATACATAGATTTTTCAAAGCTAAAATTTCTATAGGGATTAGAAAATTGCCATTCAGTTGCAACAAAACCTCCAAAATCTGCTACAATGCAGGGGCAATTTAAGTTTACGAGTGCAAATTAATAGTCCTAGCATTCAAATAAAAGACCATGTTGATACAACAACAGTAAATGAATTTTCACCTTTTTGTTTCTTTGCCCCTGTCCAGCCCTCCAATTGTTTCAAGATAAGGAAATTACAGGACAATAAGTGGCCAACATCAACAGAAAAACGCTTATTGAGATCTCTGATTTATTTTGCCTATACTCACAAACTACCTAGAAGACGAGAGATCTCTGACTCATAGCTCTCATGTCCCTTTCATGCATACTGAGAGAGAAACAGATGATCCAGCAAGTTCAAATAAAAAGCATGGCATTTGTAAGGAAAAGGATTTTGATCACAACTCCCAGTTTGTGATTCCTTTGGCTACAACCCACACCTACAATTCCCTTACGTTACATTCCCTTATTCATAGCTACAACCCAACCCTCTTCTGAAACCTCACCTGCCATTGTATTGATAAAAGTCATGAATATATAGATTTTTCAAAGCTCAAAATTGAAATCTCATGCATTGATGTAAAATTTGTTATACCAACATGTTACTTAGGTGAAGTGGATTGAGGATGAAGCATCAAAGTAAAAGATACAAGCATTTATGTAAGATGCAGCATGCCTAAATGTTGCATAGGTTAATTAAAGCATGTGAGGATCACTGGAACCATCTAAACAGATTGGAGCCCTTAAAAGTAGTTAAATGTAGAAACCTAGCCCAAATTATAGCCCTCTTTCTAAAAATGATAAAATCTCAATAAACTAACCATGGAAATAAGTTACATATGTCTAATTAAGCAAGCAGTAATGGCCAAGCACAAAACCAGAAAGTTGCTGAAATATGAGCCATTTCAACATCCCTCATTTTCAACCCAAATGGAAAACAACCCACCATTCCATCCTTCAAGGCATATACTCAAGCCAGCCTATCAATCCACAACATCAATATCATAGATGATGAAAAAACTCTTAAGGAAGGAGAAAATTTACCACACTAGATTGATTTTCTATATAATCTCACTCAATTTTTCTCTCCTGAAACAAAAGAGAAGTATGGTGTCCATCAAATCATCAATAAGTTCCCTTTAGAAACCATAAAAATTGCTAAGGAAGAAAATCTAGGTGATTACAACATAAAAAATATTTTACCTGTCTGAAAAAGTTGTGCTACTGAACCATTGGAAGCTCTAAGAATTTTCTCTATGAACTCGTTCATCTGATTTTGCTTTGTACCCAATGCTTGAATCAACTTATATGCATCTTCTAATCACGCTTCCATGTCTCTTAACTTCTCATTAGTAATATCCAGTTGCTCTTGGAGGATCGTTACTTGCCCACGAGGCCAATTCATGTTAAGTCTCCTCATGACCGCGCAAATGAATAAAAGCATTATAAAAGTGATATAATGTCATATTTTTAAAAGTTCCAAACCCAAATTTACAAGAATTATCAAGCATATTTACCATAATATGAGCAAAAAGTGGAGATCTCTCATCCTCCTCAATGTCAGACCAGTATATCTTTCCAATCATTGGAGCACCTGACCGAACAATGTATCTAATTGTCCGTGGGAAATGTTTTCTTCCTTAATCTGTAGTTGGTTTTCCTGTTTCTGTATCAATTTCAATAGACATTTTATCACCAGCCCTCACAAGATCATTGATAAAACTATTCTTTGCCAGTCCTCGCCCCCTTTTCTCTTTGTTCCTAAATATTTAATAAAATAACATAGTAAAATTAAAAAGGAGAATATACAATTAAATAATAAACAAGATTGGAAGAATTTTTAGACATACCACTTGATCTCTTTGTACATTCAGATGATGATGATGATGTATTAGTCTTAAATCCATTACCCATGCTGATAGAATGAGAACTTAGAGATGATGTATTAGCATTCCCTATGTTTGCTTTTGTTCCTAGATATTCAGAAATGTGAATATGGAATAAGATAATGAAAATCAAAAAGTTGATAAGACAATAAAATAATGAATAAAAATGAAATAATTTTTTTCATCAAAAAAAAAAAAATGAAATAATTTTCAGACATACTAGTTAAATTCTTTCTACTAGCTACTTAGTTACTTATACTAATAAATAACAAGTATACAAAACTAACCCATCTTAAAATGTAAAATGTAAGATCAAAACCTGCTTAATTATTCATAATCTTCAAGTTCAGTCTCAATAGCATCAGAATCTTCAAACTCATCGTCTAATTGGTCAGTAGTTGAGGGTGGTTGGACAAAGATCTCCCTCTCTTCATCAGGATATGCTTCTCTATCCGATTGTGGCAATTGCAATTCACAACAATCTACACTTTTTAGTTTCCCATGAATTTCATCTTTATCTAATACTTCATTGACCGATTCTGTTGAATATTGTTGAGGATTATGTCAAATATGTCTATGATGGCAACATTGCACAATTTGCCATGGAGGACCTAATTTTTTGTCCTTCACCTGACGGGCTTGTGACACCAACACAAATGGGTCCTCTTCATACCACTGGTTCTTTGTATTAATGAATGTAAAATGAGCTCCAACTCTTACTCCTGCCCTTGTGGTTGTATTAAACCATTCACACTTGAATAATACCACCTTACATCCAAGTATATAGGAAAACTCTACAACACTGCTTAAACGTCCATAGTAATCAATCTTATCTTTCAAACGATATCCTTCAACAACAATTCCACTATTCTGCGATTTACGACGTTTATCACGCTCGAACGTGCAATAAAGAACTCCATTCACTACACACGCTGAACATATCCTTGTCTCAGGTTGTAGTGGTCCATTTGCTAATGGCCATAGTTCTTCTGAGATAGTAGATGACTTCGCATAATATGCATGATTTACCTACGTACATAATCACATACATTATATAAAAAATATGAATGATATAAAATAATACTAACAACAAAATCATTTTAAAATTTTATTAAACATACCCATTTTTTAAACCACTTTAAGAATTGCTCACGTTGCTTTGATTCAACATCAGTTTCACCATTCATTTGAAGCTCCATCATATGTTCTCTACAAAAATTAGAAAGATGAATATTTGACCTGAATTTTTCTTTTATATATACTTGTGCTATTTCAAATTCCTTCTGAGATAATTTTTTAGACCTTTTCAAAGCACCAAATGGATAAGCTTTTTGTACAAATACAGAAAGTGATCCTTTCTCTTCTCTTTTCAACGAATCCATATTACACTCTGGCCTATTAAAAAATGTTTCTACATCTTCAAAATACATAGATACAAATGTAATGCATTCTTTCATCTTGTATGTCTTAGCTATGCTTCCTTCAGGGCGGGCTTTATTTCCTACATTTGCTTTAAGGCTATGCAAAAACCTAAACACAAATTTTTTTTCAAATTATTATATTATAATCATATTGGTAAAGTACATAGTCATAAACATTCAAGATTCATTATTTAAATGGATTAGATCATTACCTTTCAAATGGAAACATCCATCTCTACTGTACAGGCCCTGCTATCATTGCTTCTCTGGGTAGATGGCTACATAAGTGAATCATCAAATAAAAAAAAGTCGGCGGAAAGATTCTCTCAAGTTTGCATGATATGATGATGACATTCTCCTCAAGTTTCTTCAACGTGCTACGCCTAATAGCTTTAGAGCATAGCTGCTTGAAAAAGTTGCTAATCTCAAATAGCACACTTGCGATATCATTACTTAAGAAGCCACACATCCCTTGTACAAGGATATATCGTAAAAGGATATAATAGTCATGTGTTTTTAACCCTGTTATTGTCCCATCTCTTACATTCACACAGTTGAACAAGTTTGCAGCAAACCCATCAGGATATTTGACATCATTCAGAAAGTCGCAAAAAAGCTTTCGAGCATCTGGTGGTAAAGTGTAGCATGCAGCAGGTTTTATAAACATATCATCTTCCTTACATATATGCAGCTCCTTTCTAATACCCATCTTCTCCAGATATTCTTGTGCATTTGTTGTGTCTTTTGTTTTTTTGTCAATATTAAGTAATGTTCCAAACAATCTAACCAAAAATCCTAGTAATGAAAACTTTTTACACCCAAGATATAACTCTTGTTGTGCTTCATATAATAGTTGCTCATATCTCAATGTATCCCCACCCATTCCAACCTCTTCTTCCATTTCTACATCACATGCTGCATGTATATGCCCTAACGTCTCCATAACACCAAATTCTTCTTTGAATATATTTTCCGTTGGGTAACCATTAGGGTGTTGTAAACTTCCTTCACTGACATAAAAATCAGATTCCCCATGGTGCCTCCATATAGTGTAATGTGCAGCCATTCTATTCATGCATAGATGTCTTCCTTCCAACCTCCGACAATGTTCGCCAAAAATGGTTATCACATTTTGAACATGGGCAATGAATCATTCCACTAGCATCCATACTTTGTTTTGTAAAAGGTAAAAAAGATTGGACACCATTTCTGTACTTCTCGCTAAGCTTATCATGTTCTTCCATCCATGTTTTGTCCATATCTATAAATAAAATAAATACATATTAAAAACAATGTTATAAAATAAATACGAGTAATAAGTTTTAAGGTAAGAACACGAATGTAAACTAAATGGAAAACAATAGATTCATTCAATCTTTCAAGGTTATATTTAAGCCAACCTATCAATCACAACAGTAGTAACATCAACAATGAAAAAACAATCCCAAGAAAGGAAGAGATCGAGGAAATAAAAGAAAAGCAAACTTGATTACTTTGCAAAGACTTGGAGGTAGTGACATTTCTGTTGATGGCAACTCAGTTTTCTGTGCCTGAATTTTTGTTTTTATCAATATAAGTTTTCGTTAGCTTAACCATCATATTCTTGGAGATGCGGTCTTTGACTTTTGACTTAAAGTGAGTTTAAAGCCAAACTCAGAAATTCAAGTTTAAATTAACATAACAGATTTCCTAAAACATGTTTATTTTGTTGAACATGCTAGTTTGAATAAAATGGTACTAAATGAAGGGCACTGATCCAATGCAAACAGTTGTAGTGAATTTTAATGCAAATGCTTGCATGATCTACTTCATACTACTATTAACTTTCCTTTGTTAGAAGAGGCTCTGCTGTAGAACCTAAAGAATATGATTAAAACAAATAGTCAAGTACCAAAAACTAATAAGATAAAAGGAATAAACCTGTTTCAAGCTAGCTTAGCAATTCAAACTAAATGGAAAACTATCTAAACCTGTTTCAAGCATTGGTTTTAAGCCTTAACCTGAATTTAATCATTCAATTTAACCAAAGAACTTACAATGCATATATACTCCTTGCTCTATCACTACTACACTTTTTTAGTTGTGAATGATGAAAGATCAATCTCAATGCACTGTACACTTTGATGGAGATTTTGAAAGCTGTGGATCAATGCTACTGGCAGCTCCTGTTAGATGATAAACAAGTATCTATGATTTAGTTGAATATGCTTTCAACTTGAGGCACTGTCAACAAAGGAGGAACTGGAACACCCAACACTCCAATGCTGGTCTTAAGTTGACTTCAATGGATAGAATTGCAGCTTAGATTCTGTGGATACTTAAACTTGAAAGGTCCATTGGTGACATCAGCTGAGCAACCTAGGTATGATGTTTATTCAGCTTAATTGAGAATTTCAATTATTGCATTGTCGAATCAACTTCTTTTGTGAGATTATCGGAGAAAAATGGTAATTTAATGATCGGGAACTGCATTATAGACAATGTAGTGTTTTCGAGGAATATTTTGCAGATGGTGAAGAATGCACTTTTGTTCGAGAGAAGGCATTATGTATGTATGAATATATGACAATATTTTTAAATGAAATTTGAGGTGCCGCAACCAGTGTTGTCAGAACCGAACCGGTGATTGAACCGGTAAAGGAACTGGTCTGGTTCGAACCGGTTCGACCGGTTAATCAAACCGGTTTGAACCGGTGACGTCAACATGACATATTTATGATATTATAAATATTAAACTATTTTTTAATTTTAAATAAATATATTGTTAAAATTATATTTTTATAAATCCTAAATATATATGTTAAAGTTTAAGAACCACAATATAACCACAAAACATGCAGGAAAAAATTAATTTAAGTATATTTAATATATGTATTAGGTTTTACATTTTTCGAAAATTTAAATATTTTTTGTTTTTAAAAATTAGTAGCATTTTAGTATTTTAAATTACTAAAATGTTAAAAAATTAAAAAATTAAAAAATATTTAAAATTAGTAAAACTGAATACACATGTTAAATATACTTAGATTAACAGTTATATTAAAAATTTTAAAATTAAATTAATTAAAGCATAGAGTACACTGCATTGCTACCCATCAACTTCCTATTTTTATATACTTAACCCATGTTCCATTGTGGATCGCATTAGCCTCGAACAGTCAAATCCCACTTCACAAAAAAACAAAAAACAAAAGACAAAATGCAACGCGTTTCACGGATTCACAAGATTTCGCAATTCTGCCGCTTCTGTCGTCGTGCGAAAGGATGTGGGCGGCGGGCGATCAAGCAAGACAGTCAGCGGCGAGCTCTTGCCGCGGCGGGCGATCGGGCAAGAGAGGCAGCAGCGGACGTCGCGCGATCGGGCGAGAGAGGTAGTGGCGGGCGTCGTGTGAACGGGCGGCAGGCGATGGGCAGCGAGCGGTGGGTGGCATGCGATTGGGCAAGCGAGGCAGCGAGCGTCGTCGTGCTAACGGGCAGTAGGCAGACAAAATAGGTGAGGTGAGGTGAAAATCAATGATTGAATCTTTCGAATTCTGCTGAAAATTATGGAGACGGAAATGGAAAGGAGGCAAAGCCATGGTTGATTTAGGGCTTTTGGGCAGGATCTCGGAAATGGAAATGAGGGAAGAAGAAGGTGGATGGAAAGGAGAAGAGATGACACAGTATCGTGATTCTCATCGCCGATCGGACGAGAGGAAGAAGAGGATGAGCTAGGGCAGCAAGGCTTCATTTTGGGGGGTCGTCGATTTGGGGGCTCAAGTGCTCGATGGTTGTCGACGACAGCAACTGAATTTTTTTTTATATGCGTCGAACCGGTCGTATTCGGTCCAACCGGGATGTCCGGTTCAACCGCCGGTTTGACGGTTCGAGCGGTTTAATGTAATTCAACCGAACCGTATGTTATCGAACCGGATATTAGACCGGTTCCCGGTTGGACCGGTTGGACCGGCCGGTCCGGTCCGGTTCTGACAACACTGGCCGCAACTTGCAAGTAACTATGTTACCATTTGGTCCTACTGTATCATTGCCTAAGTATATTACTAAATTACCGGTTATAAATCCCAATGAACAAGCAAACAAATAAAAATAAATAATATCACAGTCAACGCTAAATCACTGCTACAACAAGAATAACATTGATTTTTTTATTCACATTTTTTTATTTTGAAACGTTCCTTAGAAATGTTTAATAAGAATTTTGCGATGACAGGTTCAATAGCTCTAAGAAGCAAACAGCAAACAGCAAACAGCAAACATCAGTAGACTATACATGAATTAGGAATATTAACCTCGAAAGTAAGAGCAGAACTATTTTCTCCAGCTACCAGGTCCAAAATGGTTGGGAACTTGATGTCTGTTCTTGATTCAACTGTATTTTTTTCTCCAATTTATATCTTACAAGAGAAGTCTAGAACATTAATGATCCTCTTCTCCATAGGCAAGTTAATCTGTTCGTCCATTGATTTGTTCATTAACATTCACTGTGGCAGAGCTAGTACCTCAAAACGAAACATGCAAAGATCTCAAGCATTAGGAGTCGGAGATAAGAAACACATAATTTATAGAAGTTATCTAAAAAAATGCTTCATCTAAAATGCAAAAGAACAAAACAACGATTTGAACTAGAATTTGAGATGGAAAACAGTGTGATTTGAATCTCAATCGAAAATAGAGAGAGGAGATGAGAGAAATTGAAGGTACCTAGTGCGGTTCTCCTTGGTTTGCTTGTAGAATCGAATAACGATTTGAATAGCCTCCGTTTGCTTTTACCGACTAGAATAACATCGAAGAAGAAGATTCGGTTCTTAGGGTTTTAGAGAGATCAAAGATGAAATTGAAAGATAAAAGGAATGAGAGACAAAATTACCGGTAGAGAAAGAGAGGGCAGATCTTGATTGCTCTTCCGTGGCTTCAGATCTAGAGAGGCCAGATGTTTTTTCGATCAAAGAAAAATAGGGAGAGAGGGAGGGAGTAGCAAAGGATTTTGTTGATTCTAGTGAAGTGAGACAGTGAAAATAGCAGGTGGATCGAGATAGTTTCAGCGAAAATGGGGTCTAGTGCTTATATAGGTAATGACCAGCTGTAGAGTTTAGATGGAGATGTTCCGTTTTCGTCCACGGGCCAGAAGAAAAGGGGGAGACAAATTTGTCGATAGGCCAGATGCGCGTTGGCAGTAAAAGCCTTTTCTTAAAAAAAAAACTCCGCAAGCCGTCATTTAATATGCATATTATTATATGCTTTTTTCTGTTTTTTAAAAATTTATTTTTGTAATTATGAAATGATATAAGTTGTACTTATATATAATTATTTCACTATATAATATTCTATTGAATAAGTCTTTTAATATACTAGATATGATTATAAGCAGCCACTTTTTAACTACAGAAATTTGGCTGCATATAAGCAATAATTAGGTATGAGCTGCAATTTTCTGTTTCAATATACAATACATGCGGCAATTTTTTGCTTTTATATACGTAGCAAATTTTTTGTTTCATTTTAGCAGTATATGCAGCAAATTTTTGTTGCATGAAATAATATTTATATTCAACAAGCTGTCGTTGCATTTATTTTTATATGCAGCAAAATCCATATTTGCTACTTAAAGTTTCTGCATATTAAAGTGGCTGCATTTGACATCTTTTCTTGTAGTGATTGGCTAATTCATTTTAAATTTATATAATCATATTTTAATTGCACTAAAGCACTCATTACATCAGTCAACATGGGTTTACGCTTCTACGGATCCGGTTCTGTTAAACGTGAATTCATGGAATCTCTCGATTTAGGTTCGGCTTGTGAGATTTAATTATATATTTTCATTCAGCGTGTGTTTGAAAAGTGATAAAACTTTTTCATGAAAAATTTTTGGTGTAAAAGTTTTTTTTATTAGTATTGTATATAGTTAAATTTGATATTACACTCAAAGTTCATTTATATGAAGACCACAAGTTCGATCATAAGAGAGGCTCTTCAGAGATTAAACTCGGCAACACTAAATCGACACCCTTATGGTCAAACCCCCTTTTGTTGGGAGCTGCCCCACTGTTGTGACCAACTAGATAACCCCAATTGGTTGGTGAAAAAGATTTTGAATTGAGAGAAAATTATATAATATGATATGAGGTAATTATGAGGAGTACAAAGAATAAAGTTGAAATAAATAGGTTAGTTGTATATGTATTTGTATAGGAATGATTAATATGTAAGTTAGTTGTGTAGAAAAATATAAAAAATAATTAAAAATAGGCTAATTATGGAGCATGAAAAAGTTTTAGATGGAAATTGATCCGAGACGATGGGCAACATTGCCCTGATGAGTAACCAACTGCCCTAGACGGGTTCACTCAACTTGTACCTTTTAAAAATATATAATTATGTGTAAAATTTAAAAATCAGTTAGATCTACTCTGTCCTAGTCAGTTGATGCTTACTGCTTTGCAATTGAAGAACTATATAAATAAAAGAAGCCATGTAACCAGGAAGTCAAAGTCGTCTATATTAATATTCTACGTGGCCACCAATGTCTGCTCAACAATCTTCTTGAAAGTAATGAAATTTGGATTCAAAATATGCTCTTGATCAACTACTTCCAACTCTCCATAGCTGCTTTGTGAATTTGAGGGATTTTTGCAAATATCTCAATAAAGTTTAATTAGCAGTTTGCATGCTTTCTTAAGTTTTTCAAAATTACAAATATGCATACAAGATTTATATAAAATTGAAGTGTGTTTTTCCAACAGTATATCATTAAAATTTTCTGTAAAATGACAATAATACCATTTAAGTCAAATGATGCATTTGCAAATTTTGCGAATACTGTAAGCATAATCATAAAAAATTTAAAATTATAATATATGTAAAAATATATAAAATATGTCTAAAATATTTGAAACTTGCATATGTATCATTTAGCTCAAAAGACATTATCATTATTTTACAAAATATTCTAGCAACATCCTAACAGAATGTACACACTTGCAATTCTATATAAACTTTAAATGTATATTTGCACCAACCGAGCCGTCTGCGCAGCTGCCGAAAATTGGCGGCTGGCAGTGGGTCGAGGGTTCGAATCCCCTTTCGGCCAAAAAATGTGTTTGGGAGCTTTGGTCTCCCGTCTGGATGGTTGTGGGAGCCGTGGTCTCCCGTTTAGTTGTTGGAAGCTGTGTCTTCCTGATTATTTGGTGGAGCAGTGTCTCCAAATTTGTAAGAATGTCTCAAAGCCTTCAATGTAATATGTGTTGAGATGTATGTAAAAAAATACATTCCAATAAAAAAAAAATGTATATTTGCAATTTTGGTAAACCTAGAGAAAATACAATATTGATCAAACTTTGCAGACATATTTATAACAATTCAGTTATTAGATTTACACCCTCTTGGGTTGAATTGTCAATACAAACAAATCAAAAAAATCAAAAAAAAAATAAAAATTCCAACTGGTTTGCCGCGTATTTAGGATCGTTTCATTTACAACAGAGTTGGGTTCTTAGGATCAAATTTTGATAAGATTATAATTGCTATTAGTCTGTAGCATATGCTCAGCCGTGACAAAATCGGTACTGTTGAAATTATCCAATCAAATAAATATCCAATTTTGTGGCTTATGCTTAAATATATTGTAGTGGCTGGATGGAATGGAATAAATTATGTTTTCGTTTTAAATATTTCTCCATTTTGTACACGATATCTTATTTTCCAATATATGACAATCTTATTTTTTCATTCTCAATATTACTTTTTTAAGAATTTATGCAAATTTAACCCTCTTAGTTTCTATAATAGCACATTCAACCCTGAGGTTTGGACTTTTGCAAATCTAACCCTGACAGCTAATGGCGTTAGCTATAGCCGTTTAGAAATGAGACAGGACGCAAATGGCATCAGCATATAAACTGGCTATGGAAGGAGGACCTCATAATCTAACAGCGCAAATGATGGGTAATGAGGGTTGGAGAGCTTGAAGGTTCTTATGGAGATTTTGCGTTTGGAAGAAAATTCGTATGTTTTAAGGAAATGAAATAAAGAGGTAAGAAAGAGAGCTGACGGATACGAAGAGCAAATAAAGACATTTTTTGTTGGGTTTCTTACGGCTTTTCAAATTTCAATCACAGTCGGGTCTTATTTTTTTATTTTTAAAGGGATTTTTGTAAATATGCTTACAAAGTTTGAACAATATTGTATATGTGTTCCTAAGTTTTCCGAATTTGAAAATATGCCCACGAAATTTGCATAAAATTGCAACCGTGTCCCTTTTGTTAGGAAGTTGTTAGATTTTTATGTAAAATAACGATAATGCCCTTCAACCCAAGTGATAAATTTGTAATTTTTTCAAATATTGCAGATATATTTACTATTTCTTATTTTTCATATTTTCGTGTGTATTATTATTTTAGATTTTTTTGCAAAAATGCTTACAATATTTTCAAAAATTGAAAGTCTATAATTTAGCTTAAGGGCATTATCCTCGTTTTATATAAAAATCTAACGGCATCATAACGGAAGGGACACGATTGCAATTTTATACAAACTTTTTGGGTATGTTTGTAAATTCGGTAAACTTAGGAATACAATGCAATATTGGTCAAACCTGGTAGACATATTTGCAAAAATCTAATTTTTAAAAGAGAAAAATAAAGTTAATATGAGAGAGAGAGAGAGAGAGAGAGAGAGAGAGAGAGAGAATAAAGAAAGAAATAGAGTTGCTCAATGCGGAGCAAGAGCACTGACGGCTACCAAAGTTTCAGATCATAATGGGGCGTTTTGATACAGTTGTGTATTATCTTCCTTAACTTTTATGATTTGTTTGACAATTCATAAAATTTTTATATGAAAAGTTTTTGTTGGAAATTTTTTTGTAATGGATAGGTTAGTTGTATGGATAGTTTTGTAGAAATGATTGAAAAATAGAATAGTTGTATAGGAAGATATGAAGAAATGATTAAAAAATAGACAAATATGTGTAGTGAAAAATTTTAAATTGAAAAATTTTAGGGTTAAATAAATACATATTTGTTAACACTTAAAATTTTCAAAACGAAAACTTTTCAATCTAAAATTTTTTATTCTCCACAATTACTATATTTTTTAAATTTATTTATCTACTTCTTCTTGTACAACTATCATATTTTTCAATTATTTCTACACAAGTATCCATACATCTAACTTATATATTTTAACTTTATTCTTTTTACTCTACATTACTACTCCTATCGTATTACATCATTTTATCATATTTCAAAAACTTTTCACCAAAAACTTTTCACCAAAAACTTTTCGTCAAAAGTTTTATCACTTCCCAAACACACTGTCAGTTAAATTTTATACTTTTTTACATTTATTTGTATTTTATTTTCATTTTCAAAGATAAATAAAATTGACATAGATTCATTTTCAAAATTTATTAAATTTTAAAAAAATTTGGCCATAAAATAAAATCATGATTATACTAGGGACATTATTCAATGCACCGTGTATAATTAACCCATTTTTTATTTTTTTGAAATTTTTTTTACATGACTATTAATTTAAGTGTATTTAATATTTGTATCAATTTTTACCTTTTTGGAGATTTTTAAATATTTTTTTGGATTTTTAAAAGTAGGTGAATTACTAAAAATGTCACTGATTTTTAAAAATCGAAAAATCTAAAAACATCTAAAAAGGTAAAAATTGATAGCGTGTTAAATACACTTATATTAATAATTGTATAAAAAATATTTTAAAAAAATAAGTGTTTGCACCCGTGTGCACCAAAGCTAAGTAACTCAGGTGCACTAAATAATGCTTCATTATACTATGATTTTGTAAAATAAAACCTATGTACATGGTAATTTGACATTTTTTATTCTTGTATTTACCATCAAACTGAAGTATATATTTCAGTTATAGTTCTAATGCTGACAAACTAAATAGTTGTCGAGATATTACTTCAAAAAATGAGAATATTACTTCAAAAAATGAGAAATGAACTCCTTAAAATGGGACTCAAATATCTGTTCTCATACTTAATGCCGGAGACTTGTAAGCTACGCTGGTAGCATATTGATGATTTAAATTTTATTCTTGACTATTTTAGTGAGACGAAATGAATAATAATGAATATTTTTGTAGAGACTTCTAGAAAGATGAAAATAGTCCATATTTTATACTATAATTATATGCATTGTGGGTCCCGTTTTCGTTTGGAATTTTGAATTTTAATAGCCCTCGATGCTCTTGTTACAGTCATTTAATTCCAATTTTTCTTTAAAACGTAGACAGGACCGTAAATTTTTTTAAAAAAAATTTGGTTGGCCGCATACAACTTGCGTGCAGCAAGTGGCATAAGATCTTCGGCTATAATTATATTGGTTGTCAGATATTTTACATTGCCAAAAATCTATTGGAAATTCTATGATGGTTCGGTTTCTTACGCGAAAAATCAAAATTCAGCTTTTGGGGAGTTTTATAATGTCAAATGTAATGTTGTAGGTTACCAATAAAAAAAAAATTATTTTTTATAATTTTTTTATACATATTTACGCTTCGTCTATCAAACAAATTCAAAATATAATTTGCAGGGTGAAAATCCATGCGGGCCGCATATATATAAAATAATAAAGCACATATTTTTAATGATATAAATCGCCCAATTTATCGGCAGCTATATAAAATGTGCAAATTTTATAATTCTTTATTTTGAATTGCATGTGTCCGCAGTGCTTGGTTGTTTTTTGGAGTTGTCCCATGTCAATGGAACTTATGTCCACGTGAATTTACGAACGGTTCAGAAGTCCACAATGTCTCCAATGTTGGCACGTGTGCTCCGCGCAGGCTGGGCATGCTCGAGGAATTTTTATTTTATTTTTTATTTTTTTGGTTTTTTCTTAAGGAGCAATAGGCTTAAAAAGAGGATCATGTGCCGGAACGGAGGTAAATGTCATTTTCTAAGGGTGTTTTAGACATTTCGTGTTACCTGTAGCTAACGCCAGTTCGCTTCTAAGGTTACATTTGCAAACATCACAAAATTCGAGGGTTACATTTGCAAAGGTTGAAACCTCAAAGGCTAATCCACTGTTACAGAAACTCAGGGGGTTAAATCTAAAAAGCCTCCCACTTTTTATTTCAAACATAATATCTTATTTTGAATGTATAACAACCTCTGCCCCTACAATTTAATTACTCTATCCAGATTTACATGTGTCTAAATCCAATTATAGTGATCAATTTCGAACGGGCCTAAAGAACCTGTTGAGGAATAGATTGAGTGGAGATGAGATAAAAAATTTCATTCCTAATCTTGTCGTTTAAAAAATGATAACTTAATTTTTTCATTTACTATGAAGCATTTCTAAATTCTTATATAATTTTTTCATTTATAACATACAATAGTAGGTCTTTTATCGGTACAGGATCTACTGTACACGGGTGCATTTAGCTCATTTTTTAATTTTTTGAAAATTTTTTCATAAGAATATTAATCTAAGTATATTTAATATGTGTATAAATTTTTACCATTTTTAAAAAAATTTATATTTTTAAAAATCAGTGGCATTTTAGTAATTTTAAAAAAATTTATATTTTTAAAAATCAGTGGCATTTTAGTAATTTTAAAAAATGCCACTGATTTTTAAAAATCTAAAAAAAATTAATTTTTTTCAAAAATAGTAAAAATTGATACACATGTTAAATATACTTAGATTAACAGCTGGATAAAAAAATTTTAAAAAATAAAAAAATAGATATTCGCACTCAAGTGTGCCGAAGCTAAGTACACTCATGTGAGTACAAACACATCCCTCTTTTATCACATTTCACATCTCATTAAATTCATGAATATATTAAAAATTAGATTGTATTTCATTGTATTTTCTATTATTATCAGATTATATCTTTAATAATTAGTAGTTATAGGTATTTAGCCTTGCTAACTTTATTATATGTACTAATTTAGACTTTATATTACTGCTTAAATAATTTTAATTATAAATACGCCTAAGCTTGATTGAAGAATTGTATTGAGTTCTTTTAAAATTCTTCTATAATATTAAAGTGGGTGAGGAAATTTCCTAAATAAATTTTTTCAAGTTGATGATTATGTTGGTCCCGAGTTTGTGGTAAAACCTAAGAGGGGAGGGGTGAATTGAGTTCTTGAAAAATTCTTTGGAAAATTAAAATTTAACCCTTGTGAGTTTAATCCCCTTGATAAAACGTACTAAGAGATAGAATAAAAAGGTGCAAATAAAATATAAAATGCAAGCAATTAAATCACACAAAAGACAACAATATATAGTGGTTCAAAAAACTTTCCCTACTCCACTTTTCCAAGCACACACCCGTTATGTCTTTGGTTTCACTATTATATATTTAATATAATCTAAAGCACCCGCTCTCTTATATATTCTAACTCTATGGAACATATACAATAATCACTTGTTGGTGAAGCCAACTCCAACCAACCATGTCTAGTCCGTTGGTAAGAAAAACTCCAACTATTCAAGCAAAATCTGTTAGTAAGATAACCTCAAATCAACCCCTTGTTTTGTTTATTCTTGAATTCAGTCTTCAACACCGATCTAAGGCAACAACCCAATATGAAATAAATAAAGGAAAACTTACACTTTATAATGTATAATCAATCTACTCTGGAAGCTCCTTGTTATGTGAAAAAAATAATCTTGTAAGCTCACTTGAAGTAGTAGCACTTGAAGTTTCGATAGTTGTTTAAATGATTTCAACACTCTTGAATAATGAAAGATATAAGCTCATTTTGTGTTTTTCCAACTTTTCGCATTCATACTTCAATGATATTTATAAAGGAGAAGAAGGACTAGCCGTTGGAGTGGAGGCTGGAGTTCGTTTAATGCTCTAACATTTGAATTTTCAATCGTTATAGGGTGAAGTTGCAAATGGATTCGACTTGGGATGAGTGAAGTCGACTTGAGATAGGTGAAGTCGATTTGGGTTACGACTTCGCTTTGGTTAAAACTTGTTGTTCAAAATTTTACCTTCGAAGTCGCAAGCGAAGTCGACTTAGGTTGAGACTTCACCCATGTCGCGAGTGAAGTAGACTTAAGCTGAGACTTTACTTTGCTGAACTTGCTATATATAGACTTGAGTTCTTGAAACTTAAATTATTTTACATTTTTATTTTCATGCATATAATTGGAGATAAAATATCTGAGCACACTTACATAAATTTGTTAGATCTTTTTTAATGATATTTCAATTGTTTGTTAATCATCAAAATTAAATTAATCTTTCTTAAAACAAGTGTATAATCAACACATTATTCATCCAATGCAGTATTATGTGGAAAGCATCGTGGTTACTAATTATTTGTCTAGGACAGTCCAACACAAAAGGCCTTATGACCACTCATTATTTGCTTGGTACAGGCTAATGTTAAAGGTGTTGGTACTTCTTATCTCTCATAGTAATCGATATTTATTAATTGATAACTAATTTAGAGTAAAGAGAATAAAAATAATTAGGGGAAGTGATTTAGTGTAACCTCCTTCATTTTTAAATATCGATGATCAATAAAAAATCCAATCTATTCATTATATTTAACATCATTTGTTTAGCTAAGAGACCAAGTTTCATCCAAATCCAATATGTGTATCAGCCATATTTACTTGAAGATAAATATATTCGTATGTAAATTAGGAAAAATGTTTAATCCATTCTTATATATATTAGAATATAATAATATTTTATAAGATCATTTATTCACTTAATAATGATATTTTATATGGTTTAGATATTATAAATACTACTTAAAATTGATATTTAATATTAAATTATTTTATTACATTAATTTGCACATTTATAGATGGAACTCATATATAGTGATACTAAACAAATAAAAGATTTTGATAATAATAGTAATAATGCTAAATATAATAGTGAAAATGTGAAATCATATCAAAATGTATCTACCAATAAGTGGGAAAATATTTTACACCTTAACAGATGGATCCTTTATTCGATTTGTTTTAGCGAATATTTTATATTATTAAAATTGTTGTTGTATCTCCTTGAATGTTTTCTATGAGTGTTTGGACTATTCAAAGCTTGGATAGAATAAAGATGAGACGAGGATGGCATGATCATTTAGTATGGAAGTGTATTGGGAATGAAAAAATGTATATTAGTATTGAAAAATTGTATTTGAAATGAAAAAACATTATTTTTTAGAAATGTAAAAAATATTTTTGGAAAATGAGAAATTCCATTATAGTATCATCACGTCCTAGGTATGAACAAAATGAACTTGACGTTGGCAGGTTGGTTTTAAGAATATCTGATACATTGCATTGAGGGATGGATCACTGCGCTTAACAAAATGACAATGGGTTTGACCCAGAAATTAGAGCCTCGTCTTATCTGGCCACCAACTCTGATCTAGCTCCTTTGTTTAATTTTGGATCTTTAGAGCACGTGTGTCTTGGAAGAGCAAAAGCTTCTGCATGCACCCCAAAAAAAACAAAAAATATAAAACAGAAAAAAATAGAATAAGTCCACTAGTAACTGCTATAGGAGAACTTGCCATGCATGCATACATCGGCTTATTATTCATCCCTCAAATTTCTTTTTTGATAAGTACAATCTTACATCTCATTATCTCGTAATACAATTAAGCATAAGAAAAACAATAAATTAACTTCCACCTAACTATTCGGGAGACTAGCCCTTGGGACGTTGCTCCAGGTCAAGTAGCTGGCTATATTGCCATGCGACTTGGTTTTGAATCCCATGCCTTACATAGGTATTTGTTTGTGTATATTAAGAGCTGATGTCTCCTTAGTAATATTATAGCCAGCGACTTGGTTTTGAATCTCATGTCTTACATGGGTATTCGTTTGTGTATATTAAGAGCTGATGTCTCCTTAATAATATTTGGAAACATGTAGATATTTGGAAGTTTATTTTCTTTTTCTTGAAATATGTAAGAATTATCTCAGAATTTCAACTGTAATACCACGGTTGAGATATGATGCAAAATACAATAATCTCTGCTTCTGCTCCACGGAGCGGAGACTCCATCACAGGTAAGCAGGTAAAAAGCCACCGCCCCACGGCATCCCTCATCTTTCTTTAATCTTCTAATAAAAATTTCCTCTTTGATTTTGTGGTATGCTCTCAAAGCTGGGTCTTGAGTGTCGCGAATCAAGCATTCAGCAGCAACCTTTGCTTCATTCTCCCCGCGTGTTCTTTATCTAGCTCGGCCTCGTTACAACCTAAGCAGCTATTAGCTAAGATTGCAGGTGAAATTGTCTACATACTTATAATTTGAAATTTATTGTAAATATGCCTACAAATATTTCAATTATTCATAGTTATTTATTGCAACATCTTAATTTTTATAAGCATTATCGAATTTTTGGTAAATATAAAACCACCTGTTGTGTTTATTAATGAAAATTAAGCTGATATACGAAAACCACCATGACTGGATTGGTGGATGTTAATAAATATAAAATTTAAAGATTATTTTAAAACTAATTATGATATCCAATGAAGGTGATCTTTAAAATATTAACTAGGCGGTTTTTGATGTCACATAGTTGATATTGTTTATAGAAACTCACAGAGTGATGATTGTTATTGACATAATTGCAAATATTTCCGTATTTATAAGAATATTTATAATAAGTTTCAAATCAAATTATAAATGCGATTTGCGTAAAATAACTATTGGTACGATCACAAATGACTCTATTTTAAATGACGTTAGGAATTTACATATCATATTTATAATTTGCGAGCTGATTTGCTGGGTTGGTTGGACTGTCTTGGCTTTGATTAATTAAAAGGGATTGTAGAAGAAAATTTTCTAGCCTGTACTTTACATATTTATTAGATAGTTTCTTTTTCTCTATATTTCTATTTATTATTTTTATTCATTTTAATATATTTTACAATAATGTATTATTGACATGATTTTAGTTAATAGATTTCTTTCTACCCGGCTCAAGTACTAAGAAGGGTAGCGACTAGCCTTCAGATTAAAAAAAAAAGAAAAAAAAGAAGAAAAAAAAAAAAGAAGAGAAGGGTACTGACCGTTGGGACGTTTATAACTTGCCTTTCCCTGCTTGCAACCATTTTTGTATATATAAAAAAAATTAGAAAATATATGGACAACGGCAGCAGCAACGATAATAATGATAATAATTCTTTGATCGAAAACAGCAGCAGCACCACTGACTTTTCAATTGGTATACGTTTAAAGCAGGCCTTACATATATGACCAAATTCCTGTCCATATTCTCTAATGCTTCTTAAATTATCTTTTTCACGTCAAATATGCATAAAATATCTTATCCATGTTGTAAATTATTAAATTCTATATTATTTTTAAAATTTCATCCATTAGATTCGTTTCTCACACTCACTAAAGCTCTATAATTATTGTCTTGAATTCATTCCAAAGCTCCACAAAAATCTTTTATTCTGGTATGTATCATGGTCTTCATCAACCATTTAGATCATTTTCACTATTTCAATTCTTTTGAGCTCAACCATCTCAACTAAGCTCACTTTTATCAATTATTGAATCTATTATTCAAATCCTATTCATAGCTTCCTAAACATATTCCAAACAATATGTTAAGCACCTCACTAGTACTTACATATTCAAGTCATCTTCATGTTATGTCTCATTACTAATTTAAAATCAATTTACATAGATCAAATCTCAAAAATAATTGTTTACTCAAACCAAGAGCTCCCATATATCCTAGATCATTCAAGAAATGTATATGCTTCTAGCTAACTTTTTATCAAAATTCACTACCATTATTGCAAATTGAAACCTTTATATTTATCCTAGCCCACTCAACCTTTCCCATATTCAAATTTTGGTTTAAAATTTTTATCATGTTATAGCATTTTAAGCATCATTGTCATCATCCATATATCCTTTATTGTCAACACTTAGGATTATTATAGATACTTTATAAGATTATTTATTTATATAGTAACCTTATGTTAGATGACTTAGATGTCGAATATTCAAGCCACTGGGCTCTTGCCCTAGTGGTCAAGTTCGTTGGTATTATCGCCAAACAACTTAGGTTCAAACCCTACCAAGTATAGGTGTATAACCATTTGTCCCCTTGCTAATGAGAGTGTTTATAGATGTCCCCGCTGAATATGGAGGCATGTATGAACTGTCCCTCCATCGTGAGAGTTGTAAAAGTGCTTAATTTGTAATATTAGATGTCACAGTTTGTGTATACTGTTGATAAAAAAATGTTGAATATTCAATTTTCAAATTGCTAAATAAATTAAATAATTTTACTATATTAACTGGCTTAATTATGTTCATATTTACGGATATGATAATACACTAGAAAAAAGACATAGATAATCACAAATTCTACTCATAATTCCGATTATCACAACGCCATTAGGATATGTTATAGATGATGAGGCAACTTTTTTTTTTCCCTAAATAACTAAGTCGCCCTTTCCATTTCTTTAAAAAGGAAGAGTGTATTTGCATAGGAGACGTTGAGTTCCTGAAAGCCAATGACATAAGAGCAGCCTCCTGAACTGTTATTGCTGGGACCGAAGAAGGAATAAGGATAAAAATCTGGTGCAGCTTTGTGTAAGATATCCATGGTTAACCGGGAAAAAAAAAAAATTAAGTTGGCAAGACAATAAAAAGACGGGAAAAGAAAATTCCTTTTGGGAAAGGGAAATTAAAAAATTGGAAATATATTTTAGAAATAAAAATAAAATATTACTCATACGAATGCTGACACATGTGGAAATTTATACTTATATGCACAGGGTATCCACGCGAGTTTGGGTGACGCATTCTAAGCTCATCTTGATAATTTGAAATCAACTTTAGTCATTGCATATAAAAATATTTGTTTAAATTAACATCAAAAGAGTATTTGTTCAATTGTTACCCTTATTTCGATAATAAAAGTATAAATGTATAATGAAATGTTTAAATGACATGTCTTCTCACTTCTTTCTATACGACTATTTCACTTTTCAATCATTTCTATAGAAATATATATACGTTTAACTTATTTATTTTAACTATATTATTTTTCTTCATCATCATTATCCTTGTTATGTCACATCATTTCTTTTATTTGAAAGATTTTTACACCAAAAGTTTTATCATTTATCAAATACATCATAAATTTATAACTGACATACCCTATTTTACCATAATAACTCTCTGTGTATTTTTCTTATTTTCTTTGCTAATTTTCTATCTTTACTATCATACGACGAGGTTCATGTCCTCGTGGCTTGCTGATGGCATTTATATTTTCGTAGACTGAAATTAACATTTAAGAAAAAAGAATTAGAAATATTTTCCAGCATACGAAGATAAAATATTGATCACAAAGCCACTAAGAAATAATATAAGTTCAAGTATATATAAAAAAGCACTTTATAAAGAAAGTACCAAGGGCTTCTTGTTTTGAAATTAGAAAACGCAAAATCTCATCCACTTGTAGTGGGTGTTTGGCCCGCTTTTAGTTTCAGCTTATAATTTTTGAGCAATTTGTAAATATGTCTACTTAGTTTGTTCAAAATTGTAAATATATTGACATAGTTTCAGAAATTATAACTAACCCTACACAGTTTAACCATATTTATAAATAACTCCCACACCATTATAATATCATCACGATGTGAGTATATTTGCAAAAATATGCCGATAATGTGGGTGTATTTACAATTCTAGAAATTAAGTGACATATTTAATTTTTGCCAATAACCCACACATAGTTTAACCATAATCATAAATAATTGTGTGACAATATAGTAATCGCGTCATAATGATGTGGAGGTTGTTTGCAATTTTGGTTAAATTATGTGTGTTATTTATAATTTTTACAAATATATGTACACATTTGTAATTTTGATTAAACTAGATAGGTATATTTGCAAATTATCCAAAAAAAATTTAATTAAGAGAGACAACAACCGGGATAAGCCCGTAATGTGAAAAACTAGGAACCGAAGCTTTTTCAAGCAGTGCGGTTATCATTCCGCAGGACCAAACAGGCTAGAAAGGAATCCACTTACTACAAAATTTTAAAAAGTCCATCAAGTTTTGAGGTATCAAATTGTAAAGCTACTTGTTAAAGTTTATTGATTGCTTGCCGGTGTTGCCTGGATGCCATAAAACGTGCTGCTTGACCGAGAAATGCGATGTGAAATCGCAGGAGGGATTGCCGATGGACTTCTCTATCTCCATGAAGATTCTCGGCTTAATATCATTCGTCGAGATCTTGGTTAGCAACATCCTGCAAGATGTGGAAATGAATGCGAAGATTTCAGATTTCGGCATAGCAAGGCTTTTTAAAGTTGTTCAAATACAGGGCCGTACCAGTAGAATTGCAGGGACCTGTTAAGGCATGTGACTTTTTAGGGGGGGGGGGGTTGCAAACATGCTTACAAAGTTTGATTAATATTGTATTCGTGTCCTTAAGTTTGCCAATATTGCGAATATATCTACAAAGCTTGTATAAACTTGCAAGCATGTCCTTTCTGTTAGGACGTCGTTAGAATTTATATAAAATGACAGTAATACCCTTTAAACCAAGTGATATGCTTACAATTTTGCAATGTTATAAGCACATATAAAAAAACTAAAGTAATAATATCTATAAGTATATAAAATAATAAAATAATAAATATATCTATAATATTTGAAAAATTGCAAGTGTATCACTTGACTTAAAGGGCATTATTGTCATTTTATAAAAAATTCGAACAGAGTTCAAACAGAAAGTACACTCTTGTAATTTCATGCAAACTTTGTAAGCATATTTGCTAACAATTATTAATATCACAATTGTTACCCTTGTCCCATTGTTAGGCAACAAGAATATTCAACAAACATTTTAGAAGAAATGATCACAAATAAGAACTTAGCCATGTTTTACGAGTGATATCATGAGTTTGCATAAGCATAAAGAGGTCATTGATCAACAAATATCACACTACAAATGGCTCAAGGTTGAATCCTTTGATTGCTTGGAAAAATTACATATTTGATATATGGAACTCAAGTGCCAACTAAGTTTATCCTAGCTCATGGCAGTGATTGTTTTCACACTGCCATCGTGGGGTTCAAAAATCATATTCAGCTATTTGGCGTAGATTTTATATCCATTTGCATGTGTCCTCATAGTGATAACGGTATTTATAAGATATTTCTCCATGATGAGACTTGTGAATAGTTCTAATTTGTAATATTAGATGTTATAATATATATAATACCAATCAAAAAAAGAAAAGAAAAGAGAGAAAGTCATCATTGAGTCATTCTAGTCATTGAAGTGCATAATATAGGAACAGTATTAAAGAAACTTCCTCCTCCATCAGGTTCTCTAGAGTGCTAAGTTCAGTGTAGTCTGTTCCAAATAAGATTCAATGTCTTTCCACTTTCTTGTATTTGATCCTAGTCAAAATTGATATTTTGGTTAAGTTCCCTTTCAACAGTTTTCATCTCAGTCTGAAAATAAGAAATTTATTTATCAAAGCATTACACGAAACCATTAAAAAATAATTGGTCAAAGACATGGGAAGTTTTTGTTTTGATATTTATACATCATGATATCTTAATATTATGATGTGGCACATTCACTACCTTCACACCATGGAAGGAAATTTTTCTACACCCTCACACAGGGGGAACTCTAAAAACCCTATCATCAGAGACTAAATTATAAAACCTCTATTATAGGGGTCTAAATTACAAAAACTCCTTAGGTAAAAGAGGAGAATTGATTCAGCTCCTCGATCACCACTTGGCCACAAGGCTAGTGGCAAAGACATGGGAAATTGTTACTAGTTATTGTTGTTGATGTAGGTTCCTATAGGCGGCAATTTTCATGCGTTTTCGCTTACATACATTACTGTTTTCTATTAGCATTGTATTAACGAAATCAGAAATTTTGTGATATGGATTTGAAATATATAAGATCAATAACACTATTAGTTTTTTTTTATTTAAAGAACAACACTATTAGTTATTCTAGTGGCAAAGACACATTTGACTTTAGTAGGTTCTCTCAACTCATTGACATTCTGCACAAGATCAAGATAAAAATTGAAAAATTGAAATTTATTAGTGCAATCAACTTGAAAGAGCTTGGCCACTAGGGGCATGTCGTAGTTAGATGGTCCTTATGCCAATTAGTCCGGTTTCAAACTGAGAATGTGAAACTTTTGTCTTGCATTATTTAGGGGGAAGTTTTTGTCTCTTTTTTGTATTAGGAGATGATCTCTTACAAGTTGAGGGAAAAATAATAAAGGTACTTTTAGATGAGTTGTAAATAAAACAATCAAAAGAACTCGAAAGAGTTCGACATGTTAGATAGTTGATAACAGGCTTATTACTTTTGAGATAGTTCATAGGAGAATGTTTCAATGCACCCTGATGCATTGAAATTTAAATAGTGCAAACCTTGTTTTATATATTTTTTTGAATTTTTTTATAAGATTATTAATATAGTTGTATTTAATTTATAAGCCAAATTTTACCATTTTGGATATGTATATATATTTTTTTGATTTTTTAAAAGTACGGGGTAGTTTGGCCATTTTAAGTAACTAAAATACGCACGTTTTTTAAAAAATAAAAAATATATTTATATGTTTCCAAAAATGGTAAAAATTAATACATAAATTAAATATATCTAGGTTAATAATCTTATAAAAAAAATTTCAAAAAATGTATAAAAATTGGGATTTTAGTGTGCATTGAAAATTCTCTTAGTTCATATGCCTAAAAAGAGGAAAAAAGAGAAGAAGGAGGATGTGACAATCAAGACTGACATATCCATGGCGTATGATTGGGTAGAGTTGAACTACCTATGTGAAGTTATGAGGAAAATAGGATTTGCTAAAACTCGGATTAATTGGATATATTACTGCATTGCTTCAGTTACCTATAAAGTGTCTTTCAATGGGAGGTTCATAGAGAAAATTATTCCATTTTGGGGACTTCATCTGGGTGATCCATTATTCCCGTATTTGTTTTTGCTCTTTGCTGAAGGCTTATCTACAATCATCTTAGGAGAGTGAGCACTGGGGTTGCTAAAAGGTATCCAAGTTGGAAGGAATGGCCCAAGACTCACCTTTTCTTTGTAGATAACATCATGCTATTCTTGCATGTTAATGAGAGGGAAGTGAGACATATGCTAGACATTTTGCAGAAATATGTAAGTTATTTTGGTCTCAAAGGAAAACAACACCATTCTTAAGCAAAAATACAAGATCGGCTAGCATAAACTTTGTGGACAAGTGGAGGGGATCAATCAACTAAAAACTAAAGAATTGTCTGGGCTAGCCCATGTAGATAGCAAAAAATAAGAAGGTAGAATTCCTAGTGGTTAAAGAAAGGATCTAGCAGAGAATTCAAGGGTGATAATCACCAAACTTCTCTCTTTTGGGGGGAAGGAGGTCCTGATCAAAGTCGTTTCCAAGTCATACCAAGCTACACAATGAATTTGCTCATCCTTCCAAAAAATTTGTGAGGTAATAAATGCTATGATTAGCAAGTTCTATTAGGGTAATACTGGGGGAAGAGAAAAATTAGTTGGGTTTCATAGCAAAAAAATGTGCATTTTCAAGGCAGGAGGGGGCCTGGGATTTCGAGAACTTATAGCATTCAATATGGCTATGTTAGGAAAACAAATATGGAAAATTTCCACTAATTCCACTTCTTTATTTCATTAGATATTGTAAGGACGATATTTCCAAAATGAAGAGGTTTGGAGTTCATGGAGAAGTTTAGCATCAACTAGATCCCTCCTTCAATGTGGATGCAAATGGAGAATTGACAATAACTAGAGAGTGAAATTTTTTGCAAATAAGTGGATAGATCAAGTTCTTATCCTTGCTAGGCCACTTCCTCGACACATCACTTGGGACACAAAGGTGAGATTCTTTTTTGATACTCATATAAGAAGGTGGAATAAGCAGCAAGTCAAGATGGCAGTTGGTGATTAGGGATGGGAGTCAGTCATGAGGGTTCCAGTGGCTTTGGAGTTAGAAGAAGATGACGTGTACCACAACAAACTCATGGCTTCTGGTCTAATCAACTCTGAGATGGGTACTTAACAAGCTAAGGCAATGAAGGCAATTTGGAAATCAAAGTTACCTAAGAAGATTAAGCTACTTTGATGCAAAATCCTCACAAATTCTCTTCCAGTAAGAGTTAACTTATCAAAGAGAGGAATCTCAATTGACCTTACCTTCCCTTTATGCAATCTAATGCTGAAGGATGACTTTCATATCTTTTAGAAATGCCAATACATGAGAGAAGTCTTTAATTTGAGTCACTTCCATGCATTTCGCCAGCCTAAAGGTGAGCCTCACTGGTCTGGCAAGGAGCACTGTTCAATATCTCTTTTTATCACCATGTATTGGAAAATCGACTATGCTAGAAACAAGCTTGCTGTGGAAAACATTAGATTCCCCATGTAAGGTGTTGTTGCTTGGTGTATTATCTTTTTACCCAACTGCTTTTCGGCTTCTCTTTTCTCTAATCTTGACTCACAGATGTAGTTGGGCCTTGTTAGATGGAGGAAACCAATTGCTGGGAGATGTGAACTGAATGTGGACATAGCTTATTCAAATGACAATGAGTTGATTGGTTTTAGGGTAGTTGTGAGGGATGAAAATGGAGCCTTTATTGCAATTGCTTCTTAGAAGGAATCAGGAGCTAAAAAAAAGCTAGATGGAGATCAAAGCAATCTTCTTAGGCCTCAATTGGCTAGAAGGTAAAAGATTAAGCAAACTTGTGGTTAAGAGTGACGCCTTGGTAGGAGTGTTAATGGTCATGATCAACCCGTCAATCCGCTTGTCGAACCCATTTATAAATGCATTTGGGTTGGAATTTTTGAATAAATGGTTTATGATCTATCAACTCGTTCAACCATTTAATTAAATAAACGTATTATGGTTCAAATTTTATAACTTATCGATCCGTTTAATAACTGATTTAACCTGGCAACCCATTTAACCTATTTAATTTGTTTAACCTATTTAATTTGTTTAACCTATTTAACCTATTTAACTCATTAAAATTTAATATATGCATATATATAAATTTAAATACCTTGGTTATTTTTTACAACTAAGTCTCCCTCCCATTGTCTAATTTCTATTTTCTTGCTATTGCTCTAATTCTAGTTTTCCGGAATTGCTTTATTTTCCTACAAAACCGCTGTCTATTAGAGTGTAGACCTTCGTGTTGTCTGCTATAGAGCTCGTTAATAACCTGTCAATCTATTTATTAGATGGGTTGCAAATAGGTTAAGTTGGATTTTTTTAATTGAGTTAACAAATAGGTTAGGATTGTGATATTTTAAATATGTTAGAATTAAAATTAGACCCTAATCCATTCAACCTGATCCACTAACACCCTTATGCCTTAGTGGTCATAGCTAAAGGATGTGGAATTTTCCTTCTTAAATCTCCGTTTCTATTTGAAAGAAATTAGAAGCGTGGAATCAAGTTATTCTCAAAATTTTTACTTCCATGTTAATAGAACAAGAAATTTAGTCGCCCACTACTTCAGCAAGCTAACTCTTTCAAATCATCTAGATATAGTTGAATGGTGGGATGCTCCACTGAGCTGTATTCTCTTCCAATTAGGTGAGGGTTCTTATGTTCTTTAATTGTAAGTGGGGCTATTATCCCTTTCCCTAATGTTAGGGGTGAGTTATCCCTAAATTCCAGGGGAAAAAATAGAATGGTTACATTGATGAAAGGTCTCTTGCCTTGAATCATTGGTTGAAGGACTTCCTTCTTGTGTCTACATGTCTATTTACGGACTGGCAAGTGGCAACTCACTAATCTTCAATCCTTTTCTTCTTACATTGTAAACATCGTAGCCGCGCCTGGAACTATTTGATATTTCAATTGAACCCTGACTATTTAAGACATTGTCAGTAGATCACCATAAATTTTGATTTTTTAATTGGAAAGCTGATATGAAAGCGGGAAGTTTTCTTACCTCGAATGTCTTCTTTAGCTCCGCCTCTTCTTTATTCAACATCCTCTTTACATTTTCAACAATATCATGTGATTATAATTTAGAATTTAAGAGCGATGAGTGGAGGACCGAAACTTGAGTTGTCACATTAACCACTCGAGTTGTCTCATTAAATAAAAATTAAAATAAGATATGTAACACATATAGAATGCCAAGGTTGGAGTAAAGCAATTAATTATCTTCCATGGTAAGTGTGGAAACCTTCTTCTTCTGCTCTTTCCCAAAACACAGATGACAATGATAAGAAGAGAAATAATTTTGTTAGTCCAGCTAAGCAGATACTCGCTTATTTTACTTCAAAAAATTTATTTAAAATATTTTTTCTTTTCTCTTTATATATTTGTTTATCTAAGTAATATTAACATATAAACTAATTTTTACTATTTTTGAATACGTGTAGTCATTTACTTAGTCCGAGCTATAATAAGAACTAACTTTGATAAAGGGAGGAGAAAAAAATGAATAAAAGACGGATAGATTTTCAATGGGAGAGGAGAAGCGTTGGCCAGAAATGTAAAGATGCATGCCGGGGTTGGGTGTGGGACGGACGGAGGACAGACTAAATTTGCAAATACTCTTAACCTCAGAAGTGAACATGCAAAATTGCAAAGTTAGAGGCTTAGCTATGCGGGAAAAAAATCTAATTTTCTCATTTTTTTTATACAAAAATTTTCGTTTCCAATATATTTTCTCACATTTCAATTCATAAGAACGCATTTCCTTTCATCTACTGTCACTTTCTCATTCCGCACTACCATCCCCACTGAATAGGCTTTAAACGAATACTCAGTCAAATGAGTCCTCGGCCCAGTCCGGATGGCTACGCCGACATACATACCGGCGAAGAAAACAACGTGCTCACCGTATTAAATGGTGAAAGATCCAGTGCACTCGGTGAGAAATTTTTTTTTTATAAAAAATGTTTAATATATATTTTAAGTTTTAATATTTTTGAAGATTTATAGATATATTTTTAATTTTAAGATAGGAGTATTGTAGGTATTTTAAATGACTAAGATACACTTATTTTAAAATTGTTTAAAAAATATACAATGTCCAAAAGTGGTAAATAATTTTATACACTTAGATTAATAATTGGATAAAAAAATTTTGAAAAATAAAAATAAGTTTTTTACCTGAGTGCGCTGTAGAACTCATATTAAATAAGGTTTTTGATTCAAAATACATATGTGCACTAAGCTTCGGTACAACCAGTGAGAAAAATAATTTTCATTTGTTAAATTTTTTTATAAAATTATTAATTTAAGTATACTTAAATATGTTTTAGGTTTTACTATTTTGGAGATTTCTATATTTTAATTTTTAAAAATAGAATTTTTTTAATCATTTAAAATTTACGAAACATCCTTATTTTAAAAAAAATAAAAAATATATACGGATACCCAAAAAAGTAAAACTTAACACATATGTTAAATATATTTAAATAAACAATTTTATAAAAAAATTTAAAAATAATTTTGGTTTTTACATAACGGCCCGTTAAATAACCGAAGGGCCTCCACCAGTCTTGGGCCTTTTGTCTCTGAGAACATATATCCAATTATTAACTGCAGAGGCAGCGAATGAATTGAATTCGTGCATTCAACGTTTGAGAACAGGCATGAATAGGAAACGAAGGCAAAGGATGGGATTTCATTTTCCGAATTTATTTTGTTCATTTTTACTCTTAAATATCAATTATTATTTTTTTTTACCAACTACTTTCAAGAAACTTATTTATTCCAACTATATTTTTATTATTTTCTACCAATCACAAATTTCTCAAAAAAATTTCTTTTCTATTTTCTACAATCCCAAAATTTTTCACCTTATCAACCGTCCATGAAAGGCAGACTTTTTATTATTACTGTTATCATCATCGTCGTCAATGGAAAGGCATTCTTTCTATGTGCCCGTATATTGCTGAAAAGGTGTACACCGTACCAAATGACGGGGTACCAGAACAAACAACCGATCGCCTCCCGGACAGCAATCCTACGCTCCCGGGAGCATAGGATTGCTGTCCTCGCCTCCCCCAGTTTTTTCTTAGTACGCGTGTGTCCACAGGCCCACTGTTTGGGCCAATCTGCGTTCGACCTTTCAATCGTTGACGAGAAAATCTCCGTCCCTTATCTATCTTCGCCTTCTTCTTCCCTCCAAGAGCTCCGTCAGCAGCATCCCTCTCTTTGCTAACGTGCGCCTCTGTGGGCTCTCAACCCAACCCATGCCGCAGCCCACCCTCCTCTCCGCTCCTCCCTCCGCCTCCCTTCTCTTCCCTCCCCAAAACCCTAAACGCCAGTCACTCTCCTTCCCCCCCTCCCAACCCTCTCGCTTCTTCACTGGCCGCCGGACCTGCCGCCCGCTCTCCCTCCGAGTCCGTGCCGCCGTCGCCATCGAGAAGGAGACCCCCGAGAACGAGCGGCCCGACACCTTCCTCCGTCAGTCCGACAATGCGGCTGCTGCGTCTCCCTCTTCCCCTTCTTCTGTCCGCGGCCGCTTTGAGAAGATGATCAGGGATGCTCAGGACAGCGTGTGCGCCGCAATCGAGGCTGTCGACGGCGGGAAGTTCAAGGAGGACGTATGGTCACGGCCCGGCGGGGGCGGCGGCATCAGCAGAGTGCTGCAGGATGGAGGCGTGTGGGAGAAGGCCGGTGTGAACGTGTCGGTCGTCTATGGGATGATGCCGCCGGAAGCTTACCGTGCTGCCAAAGGCGATGGCTCTGCCAGCAACGATGGCGCAAAAGCAGGGCCTGTCCCATTCTTCGCCGCCGGAATTAGCTCGGTGCGTGTTCCGTTTTTGGTTGTTTCTTCTCCACTAAAAAGATGAAAATTTCCAGTTTTTTCAATAATTCAGTGCGTGGATCACTTCCTCGACTGTTTATTGGAGTGGGTTTCTTTCTGACAACGGTGGGCGCAAATGCTGACACGATCATCCATTGATTGATGTTATTGGCCTGTTTAATGTAATTGACTAGTCGCCTAAAATTAGTTAAGAAATCCTGCAGCAGTAGTTTTTTAGGTCCCGAATTTGGGCCAAGCCTTATATGCTGGTTTAATTAGTTGGTTTCTGATGTTTTTTACTTGTGTTTTGTTGGTCTTGTAGGTTTTGCATCCCAAAAATCCATTTGCCCCAACCCTGCATTTCAACTATCGATACTTTGAAACTGACGCTCCAAAAGGTGCTTCATTGTCAAAAAGTCATTCTTGTTTCCTTTCTATTTCTGTAAAGCATCGTGGAACGGCTTTGAGTTGTATGCAGTTCATAACGAACTTTAGCAAAATATGGATCCAGATGCTCCTGGAGCACCTAGGCAATGGTGGTTCGGTGGCGGCACTGATTTGACTCCTTCCTATATCTTTGAAGAGGATGTCAGGCATTTCCACACGGTATATTCCATTTTATGATTTGGAGATTAGAAAAATAAAACTCGAGAAGATTTCAACATAATACGCATTTACTACCTAAATGGTACCATCTGATTTCTGTGCATTATGGTGGATAAAGATGTTTAACCTCACAATTTCAAATATAAAGTGACACATTTGGTTCTCCCATGTAGGTTCAAAAGCAAGCTTGCGACAAATTTGACCCTAGTTTCTATCCCAGATTCAAAAAGTGGTGTGATGACTATTTCTTCATTAAGGTATGCATCCAGCTTATGTTTTGGGCGCTCTTTTCCCTTATGTTGATGCGAAATGCCATTCCTTTTATTTTTCATATGGATTTCAAGCTGCTTCAATCATTTTAGGCTCTCTAAAAAAGATGAGGAGTTATGAACAGTCAGCCATTTGACATCAACCTTTCTCAATTATTAAGCTTTGAATAGATTAAAAAGTATTATCAGCAATTTAGAGATATTGTGTGTGCCAAGTACATAAGGCACTAGCTGATGTGGGATATAGAGAGGGCAAGATTTTTGCATCCTTCCATTTTAGAGAGGTTGCTCCCATGACTCAAACCTGTGCCATCAAGGACATAGGGGAATGGCTTTATTGTTGGACGACATGGAGTTGTTAATGAATATGGTCCTGAATATTCAGAGAACCTTGAAATTAGGTTGTTGTGAAATTATTGGCGTGAATTGCACAACATTTCATCCTAAAGTATCCACTCATGTGATAACATGTTCTTTCATGTGGTGGTTTTCCAACTGCAAGTGAACCTGGTGCATATTTTTCCTAGTTGTCCCTGCAGTATCTATATTTGGATATGTTAGTTGACCATCAGGAAGCATTGTTGGATGATGGACTTAGCTCCAGAGATGATGGTTTAAGTCACTGGGAGTTACAATAAGCATTTGATCCTTACTTCGGGGCTAACATTATGATAGTTTATAGGATGAGTTCAGAGCATGCTTTTAATTCAAAATTTGTTGGATTGTTGGGTGTTTGCTAAAGTATGGACAAAGTGGCTGAGAAAAGCAAAGACAAGGAGGAAATTTTGTTTTAATTCATGAATGATGATGTCTGCAGCACCGTGGTGAAAGGCGTGGCCTTGGAGGTATATTTTTTGATGATCTCTGCGACTATGATCAGGAGATGCTTCTTGCCTTTTCAACTGGTAATTTATGATGCTTTTCATACTTATGGAACATTATGTTAATCCTTATTGTCTCAGAAAAGGCATGCATTTCAGTTTGATGATATCAAACAGAAGGAAATGAAATATGCAAGTGAAGCAAGACCTGAGGAAAAAAAACAAACCAGAATTGCGATTTTTTTTTTTTTTTTTTTTTTTTTTTGCAGTAGTAAATGTATTTAAGAATCAAAAGCAGTGGGAGCGCAATTATTATTGTCATCTCTAAGAACATGAAATGCTGCTTCGTTTATCACTAGAATATTAATAAACAAATAGTTGTTCTATTAAGACTGCACTAATGATGCATTCATTGAATGGATCAGTTTGATTGCTGATTCCAAAGCAATTTGAACTGTGTCATCATTATGTTTTAGTCACTTAGATATCAAGAATGATTCATAAAGTTTTAGAATGCCTAAAATTGTGGATGTTTTGAATTTGGTACTGGTACTGAATATGTTATTCACAAGCTCCTCCTAAATGAGCTATGAGGTATGTAACTGTTTTGTACTAAAGCTATGTGGTATATAACTGTTTTGTACTAAAGATGTTTGTTGTTCTTGAAAGCAGTCTACCACATGGACCATTTTAATCCAGTGCTACATCTGGTTACTTCTTTAACACATGGCCACCATCTGGTTCTGGTTGATCCAGTTAAATTGGCTGGTTTTTCCTAGTCATCCAGACATTTCGTGGTGTTTACGGGTTTCTAAATGGTTTGAATTAGTCATCGTGGACTGTTAAAATAAAGCACTTAGGAAGGAGCAATCTTTTATGATTTTAGATGACAGATATGATCCATGTGCCTGCAGTAAGCATGTGAGTGCATGAAAGAAGCTATCTGAGAAAACTGAAACTGCCCAAATGTGCACCCTGTTAGATGGTTTTGTTAATTTTAAATTTTTATACTAATGAACAGATGTTGATAGACTGGTTTGTTTAACATTGTTGAATATGGTTCTGCCTGTTATCATTTCCTATCAGTTCTAATGATTGTTGGCCTGCATGCACAAGGAAAATTATTATGCTAATGATTACAGGCTGAAGCACCGGTATTTATACTGTTTTATGTTTTCCAGAATGCACACAATCGGTGATTCCAGCATACATTCCCATTATTGAGCGGCGGAAGGACACAACATTTACAGAACAACATAAAGCATGGCAGCAATTGCGAAGAGGGCGCTATGTAGAATTCAACCTGGTATGGCTGCTCTTAAGGGGATACAAACATTAGCTGCTTTACACTATGCAGGCTTTTACACAATAATGATTGTTCAAATGCTTCGTGGTAAAGGTCTATGATCGTGGTACAACATTTGGACTGAAGACTGGAGGAAGAATTGAGAGCATTCTTGTCTCTCTTCCACTAACTGCACGATGGGAATACGACCATGTAAGCTCCTGTCCCCATCTGCTGATTGGAACGTGAACATGCCTTACCTGAGAAACTGAAATTTGTTTTCATGCTTGCAGCAACCAGAGAATGGAAGCGAGGAATGGAAGCTGCTAGATGCATGCATCAATCCGAAGGAATGGATATAATATTCAAAAGGATGGCTGTTTGTTTTATCATTGATGCATTACCCTCTTCCTTTGTTGCTGCTGCCGACATTTGGAAGCCCACGTCTCGGAGTGAAAGCATAAGGCTATTGGCGAGGAAAGGTCCTTGGATGTATCCCTTTCTTGTACAATGTTTGCTATTTGTATCTGACTTCCTCTACAATGTTTGATTTTTGTATCTGAATTCCTGATTAAATGAAATTTTGTTTGTTTGTTGACATGTAAAAGTTAAAAAAATAGGGAAAATTTCAACTAAACTCATGAATTTTGTCCATAATTCCAAATATATCTATAAACTTTCAAAAATTACTTTCATACCTGCATATATATTTTTTTTGTTAATCCAAAATCTTGTTTGCGACCATGTCTGTAAGCTGTTTGATCCCGCTTGAAAACGCAGGTGATTTATCAACCGTTGGATCGTGATTTGAAAAACAGTCGAGGCTGTAATTAATGCAGAATAGTTTTTGCGTGCGGTGACACGCTAGATTTGGAGCCAATCCAAAGTGCCCTTTAAGTGGCTCCTATGCTTGCCTATGTGCACCAGGCCCACCAATCGCATCTTCTTCTGGTCCTATGTCTTCTGCCTCTCTCGCTTCATGCACGTCTAGAACACGTTCTGTAACATCCTCCGTCAACGCAAGCTCACCTTCTTCTACAGCTTCCACCACTCAGTCCTTATATGCATGTCCTTTTGGTTCAAATTCTCAGTCCTTCCAACTCCTGGTCATCCTCCAATCCAGGCTTATGCATTCCTTTGTCTATGGGTATCACTTCTGGATCGAGATTGGGATGTGGAACGCTTGCCTCCCCTTTGTCGCCAATTGCTACATTCTGCTTCTCGCGAATCAAGAACGTTTTTTCTTTCTTGTATTGAGCAAGATATGAGGGTCAAAAATAGTATTAGAACTGAATTGGACCGCTCAACTGTGCCACTGAAGAACATGTGGTAATGCAGAGAATCGGATTTTTCTGATTAGTTCCTATTCCTATGTAGTTTATTGAATTGGGCTTTTGCCTGTTTTTGGAGTGATTGTGAGAATTTTTCTTCTCGTGATGGGTATTGTTAGTGTGAGAGAGGAAGCTGGAGAGAATCGCCGCTGGATTTTGCAGAACATAGGAGATTGCACCGCTGAGATCAAACCAAAGACTGGGGAGGAGATCATAGCCAGCGGTGTGGAAAATCAGCCAAATTTGGTGGTTCTCAATCGAAAAATCATGGAATGACATGCCGAATTTATTTGCAAACCCTACTGGAAGGGCCTAATTGATCTGAAAATGGTTTGTTGTCTTCCCAACCGGAGGAAAGAAGGGAGATGGGAGATAAGGGGGAAATAATGATCTCCACGAAATCACCTGAAGCAGGGCTGCAAAAATTCCTAATTCGCCTATTTAATGGAATGCCCGTGTTCCTCATCCCCATGTCTGTTGGAGTTAGATTCGATTATTAACCATCAAAAACTAAATAAGCAGTGGTGACCACTTTTGAAATTGGCAGATACTATGAAAATTTCTTCGCCCATGGCCGTTTAAACTAGTCATGAAACTTGTCTTCTCATCGAACTAGAACTAGTAGGATGAAGACAATGACGATCTCCATGAAGTCAAAAAAAGATCTAACAGGGGGACCTGGGCAAAAATCCTGAGCATTATTTGCTACAAATCCAGCTGCTTTTGTCCAACGGCCAAAATTTTGCCTGCAGAATTGAAAGGGATTTGACGGTCGTGAATGGTTGTAAAAAATGACCCTAGTTTACGATTAGTCGCAAAAGATTATATCTCGATGCCGGTTATGCAGTTATGGACTGTCAGTATCAGTCAATTAAAAAAGATGATTTCTTTCGGAATATTTATATGAAACTAAGTTCATGAAACACTCTTCATTGTTGAGATGTTGATAATTATTGTATGCAAAAGCCAATTCTTTTGTTGTATTCGTTTAGCTATAAGATTAAGTTTTATCCAAATTAAATATATGTAAGCTATATGTGCTAAAAAATAGGTACATTTATATGTAAATTAAGAAAAATGCTTACGTTCATTTACGTATATATTAAAATATATTAATATTTTATAAAATTATTTATCTATATATTAATGATATTTTAGATGGTTTAGATGCTGAAAATACTATTTAAAAATTAATATTTAATATTAAATTATTTTATTATATTAATGATATTTTAGAAACTTGGTGGTGGAATGAAGATGTCCAAAAAGCTATAAATGATAAACAAGAAAAGTTTAAGACATGACAGGAAAATAAAAATGATGTCAACTTACAACAATACAAACTATCAAAAAAAGCTACTAAAAAGATTATTAGTGATGCTAAACACAAAGCTTATGAGAGCCTATATGACAGATTAGGAACTAGACAAGGTGAAAAAGATATTTTTAAGTTGGCTAAATTAAGAGAAAATAAGGGCAAAGATTTAACACATGTTAGATGTATTAAAAGTGAGGACCAAAGAGTTCTAGTCAAAGATGATAATATTAAGGAAAGATGGAAAACTTATTTTTATAGTTTACTAAATGATACCCCACACGAACAATTAACATTAGATGTTAGTCTAAATAGGGAAGAAAATAGGAATATCAGTTATTTCACAAAAATTCGAATATCTGAAGTAAAGGAAGCTCTAAGGAAAATGAAAACAGGAAAAGCTTTAGGCCCAGATAATATACCAATTGAGACATGGAAGTGCATGGGAGATGTAGGTGCAACATGGTTAACAAATCTTTTTAACAAGATTATAAAAACGAAGTTAATGCCAAGTGAATGGAGGAAAAGCATTATAGTTCCAATTTATAAAAATAAGGGAGATATTCAAAATTGTGCAAATTATCGTGGAATAAAATTAATGAGTCATACTATGAAATTGTGGGAAAGAGTAATTGAACATAGACTAAGACGGGAAACTAATATATCTGAAAATCAATTTGGTTTTATGCCAGGAAGATCAACTATTGAAGCTATTTTCTTACTTAGACAACTATTTGAAAAGTATAGGGAGAAGAAAAAGAACTTATACATGATTTTTATTGATTTAGAAAAAGCTTATGATCGAGTACCAAGAAAGTTAATATGGCAAGTGATGAGGAAAAAAGGAATTAATGACAGATACATTGATATTATTAAAGATATGTATGAGGGGGCTGTTACAAATGTGAGAACCATTAGTGGAGATACTAATGTCTTCCCAGTTAAAATAGGTTTACATCAAGGCTCAGCCTTGAGTCCTTACCTTTTTACCTTAGTAATAGATGAAATTACTAGACATCTCCAAGAAGAAGTACCTTGGTGTATGTTATTTGCAGATGACATTGTTCTAATAGATGAAAGTAAAGAAGGACTAAATTTAAAATTGAATAGGTGGGTAGATGCTCTAGAATCTAATGGTTTTAGAATTAGTCGCACAAAAACTGAATATATGAAATGCAATTTTAATAATAGTGAGAACCCGGATGATGAACCAATTAAGATTTTAGATCAAACAGTAACAAAAACTAATCACTTTCGGTACTTAGGATCAATAGTTCAAGAGAACGGGGAAATCGAGAAAGATATAATACATAGAATTCAAGCAGGATGGAAGAAATGGAGAAGTGCGTCAGGAATTTTATGCGACCGTCGAGTTCCAGTCAAATTAAAAGGAAAATTTTATAAGACTGCGATTAGACCTGCTATGCTTTATGGGGCAGAATGTTGGGCAGTTAAAGAGCAACATATACAAAAAATGAGCGTAGCGGAAATGAGAATGTTAAGGTGGATGAGTGGTAAAACAAGAAAAGATAAAATTAGGAATGAAATAATTCGAGAAAACTTAAAAGTGAGACCAATTAATGATAAAATGAGAGAAAATAGATTAAGATGGTTTGGTCATGTTAAAAGGAGGCCTGAAGTAGCACCGGTTAGGAAAACAGAGTTTATCCAAGTAGGTGGTAGAAGAATGAGAGGAAGACCCAAAAAAACATGGATGGAAGTAATTAAACAAGATTTAAAAATATTACATATTACTGAAAATTTAGTCTTAAATCGCCAAGAATGGCGTAACAGAATCCATGCAGCCGACCCCACATAGGTGGGAAATGGCTTATGATGATGATGATGATGATGATGAATTTTCACAAGCAAACCCAAATTCCCAAATCGTCTCGCATTTCCGCCTCAAAAATCCAAAATCACCTTCTGCATTCGTCATTCCTCTCTCCCTATGGCGAAATCGTCGACAGTGTCTTCTCCCTTTGAGCCGGTTGCTGTCAGGCCACGATATCTTCACTTCCTCTTTCCATCAAACGGTATTGGGCCATAAGAAGGGCGGCAAGGAGAGGATAACTCACGCATTAGAGAGGATTTTTCGCAGCCCTCGAATTTCTAGCGAAAAATAAACTCTGGAAGTAGGGAGACTAGATTTTCATTTTTTTTTTCCCAGCAGGAAGATAGGATATTTGGACCTGAGTTTCTTCCTAAACGAGATTTCTACCCAATAAAAACGTAGTAATATTGACCCTTAATGACCTTTAACGGAGTGAGCATCTTTGGAAGTATATGCAAATTTAGTGGTTATACCCATAGTTGTTAAAGGCGAGCTTGGGCGTGCATAGGGGTGGGAATCGAGGCGGGGTGGGTCAAGAGTTTAAAAATTTCTACAGAATGCGGGTCGATGTGGATCTACCGAATCCCGACCCGCTTATACCCGCTGACCCGTCCAATTTTTCTCTTTGCCTTCCTCCATATGAAAGGCGCAAGCGCCGCTACATCGATGCCGACCGAACAAAACAGCCGCAACTGCCGAAATCCCTGCAATGAATCCCCCACTCCTGGAACTCGATGTGTGGGCTTCAGAGAAAGATGGTAGATTAGACGCGGTCAACGCCTCATGCATCGAAAAATTCGAATTGCTAAAGCTCAGGCCAAAACCCCAACTCTATCGCCGATTTCCATGTCCACAAAAAACCCAGCATATGTTTCATTAGTGATTGGGATGCATCCATATCAACAGAAAGCAGGGGCTTGTTGAGTTTTCCAACGCCAGCTGGGGCTACAGTGACATTGAGCTGGGAATCAGCGTATTCAATCCAAGCTTGGTATTTTTCTCCACTATTTAAAGCGAGCCCCCAAAAGCTGCTTGAGAAGGGATCCGCGTTGCTAGCATTTAGGGTTCCTCTGACGGTACGCAAATTGACGTTGACGCAGGCGTAGTCGTGGTATGCATCCCGCCAATCGGATCTCGAGACCCCAAATTCAACAGACAGAATCTGGGTTTGTTGTTGGAGGGCACCATCAGTGTTGTTGAAGTCTGCGGAGGGGATGTGCTCAGTGGTGGCGGGTGTCGGGGCTAAGATGAAAGAGAGGAAGAAAGCGGGGCTGTGGGTTGGCAAAGCAGAGAAGAAGAAAGAGGTGGAGAAGGGAAGTGGGGGAAGGATAATTTGAGGATTTTGTGGGGATTTCATGTTTGTAGAGAGCCCGGCCGGTACTTGATACTTGATATGTTCATCAATTCTTAAAAATTTCTTACTTGACCCGTATTTTTTACCAGACCCGTCTCCGACACGAATATTGTCCCGAGACCTAATAAAAAAAGTAAGGATCAAAACGACCTTATCCCGACCCGGATAAAAATAAAAGTCAAACCAAATTTTTGAAAGGTAGGGTCAGGGTTGGGCACACCTTGACCCGTCCCCACCCGCCCTGATTCCACCCTTAGGCGTGCGCTTAGGCAGAAGGCTCGGTCAGGCACAGGAACCGCGCCTTTACACATCGTCAGGCACAGGTCTTGAAGAAGGCTCGCTCGGGCGAGAGCCTAGGCGCAAAAGAGCGCCTGTGCACTTCTCATTTGCCGCTCAAGGAAATCATTTTTTAATAAATAAAATTAAGGGTGTGTTTGGAAATGGATAAAACTCTTGGGGTGTGTTTGTTTGGGGCCAAAACTTGTCAATTAAAACTTTTCAACACAAAACTTTTCACTCTTCATAACTACTCTATTTTTTAATTATTTTTTCACATTTTTCTATACAAACTACCCTACTTTTCAATCATTTCTACACAACTACCCATACAACTAACCTATCTATTTTAACTTTATTTTTTTTACTCCTCATCATTACCCCTATTATATCACATCATTTTCTATCAATTTGACAACTTCTACCTCTAAAACTTTTCATCAAAAGTTTTACCTCCAACCAAACACACCCTTGATGAAAAGTTGTAGAGAATAGAAGTTGTCAAATAATATAATATGATAGGAATAATGACGAGGAATAAATAGGATAAAGTTGAAATAGATAGGTTAGTTGTGTTGGTAGTTGTGTAGAAATGATTGAAAATTAGGGTAGTTGTATAGAAAAATGTGAAGAAATTATTAAAAAATAGAATAGTTGTGGAGAGTGAAAAGTTTTAGATTAAAAAGTTTTAACTTAAAAACTTTTACTTATTAACAAACACAACCTAAAAATGCTTAAATATAAAAAATTAAAAAGCCATCGAGGGCTGGTCGATGAAAGGGGGACAGGAGAGAAAACGAAAAAGGGAATGGGAAAGAAGCCATTTCTTATCGATCGAAGCTACCATCGGTCGCTGGTGTTGCTGCTGGAGAAGAAAGATCTTCCGCCTTCGGTCACCCAGCTGCTTCTGCCGCTGTTGATCCGCCATTTCCAGCTGCAAATTGTTGTCAACGCCTGCCATTTACGAAGAAGAAAGGGATTCTTCTTCTTTTGTCGCTAACTCGTTGTTGCTGCTGATTCTTCTTCTTCTTCCGTCGCCGCTGCCACTGCTTTATTCTTCTTCTTCTTCCATCGCCACCACCGCTGCTGCTCCTCTGTTTTCGAGTTCTAACTTTCCGGTTTTCCTCGTCCTCCTCTGTTTTCGTCGTCATTGTTGCTACTCCTACTCTTCTTCTGTTTTCGACTTTTCGATTCTCCTCCTCTGCTATCTATTCTTCTCTCTATTTTTTTCTTTTTATGGCCTGCAAAACTGTTGTTGGTTAGCATGCTACTGTCGGTTGCTAACCTCATGGCCTGCAAAACCGTTTTAATTTAATTTTTGTGCCATTGTTGCTAGTTGTCGCTGATTATATTACTGTTGTATTTTTATTTTTTTCTTCCTTTTTAATTTAATGTTTGTGCCATCACTACTGCCGATTATACTGTTGCTGCCTATTCTATTGCTGGTGTTTTTTTTATTTGATAGTATTATACTATTATGCATTTAGGATGTTTTTTTAATTTAATTTAATCACTTGTTTTATGCTGTTGTGTTGTCGTGTGCCATTGTGCCTGATAAAAATGGAATTCAAATACATGCAATGTTTTAATTTAATTTAATCACTTATTGTTGTCATATGTTGCTATGTGCCTATATCTATATCTATCTTGTGTTAAATACTTAAAATGTTGTTGCTGCTTGCTGCTATGGCCCTTTACTCATTAATTTTTACTTTTTTGTTGCTTGCTATTAAAATATTTTTTTTGTGAATTAGATACTTGTTAATATATCATTATGAGTAATGAAAAGAAGGATCCAACCTAGAAGTATTCAACTTTAAAAGACGAAAAGGATGTAATACGATTACATGCAATTTTTGCGGGAAGGTGACAAAGGGAAGCATTTACAGAGCTAAGCAACACTTAGTAGGAGGATTTAGGAATGCTGCGACTTGCAAAAAATGCCCAGATAATTTGAGAGAGGAATTAAAGGAGTACATGATGAGAAAGAAGGATGAAAAGGAGCAAATAAATTTAGTTCCTAATTTTGATTCATATGAATTTGAAGAAGAGGAAGAAGAAGATGTTGCTTTCGTTGAAATAAGTAGTAAAAGAGCAGCGTCATCTAGTGTTGGCAGCAAAACATCACCATTACCTTCAAAGAGGCCAAAACAAAATGGGCCTATGGACACATTTTGCACACTCGATCCAGAGAAAGAAGAGGAGAGAAGGAAGGCAAAAAAAGGCAAGCAAACTACCATCAATGATGTATACAAGAAAGAGGCAAGGGAGCGTGCATGTAAGCAGTTTTGCAGATGGATGTATGATGCAGGTATTCCTCTTAATGTAATCAAATATGATAATTTTGCCACGGCTGTTGAAGCAATGGGGCAATTTGGCCCTGGAATGAAGCCCCCTTCCTATCATGAAGTAGGGTTCCTTTTTTAAATAAGGAGTTAGATATCACAAATCACTTAATGAAAGATTACAAGGTAGAACGGGCTAGAAATGGATGTTCCATTATGATAGATGGGTGGAAGGATAAAAGAGAAAGAACTCTAATTAATTTTTTGGGTGAATTTTCCCAAGCGGACGATGTTTGTGGAATCCGTAGATGTCTCGTCCTATGCAAAATCGGTCAAAGATATTTGAGTTATTAGATAAATTTGTGGAAAAAATTGGAGAAGAAAATGTAGTTCAAGTGGTCATAGATAGTGCATCTAACAATGTGATGGCAGGTAAAACATAATTTCTTATTTAAATTTATTATTATGCTATTTTGATAATTATTTTAATATTTTTTCTAAAGTATGTTTGAATTAATGTGTTTAGAAAGATTGGTGGAGCCCAAATATCCTCATTTATATTGGACGCCATGTGTTGCTCATTGAATAGATCTAATATTGAAGGATATTTGGAAGATTAAAGAATTTCACATAACAATGAAGAATGCAGTCACATTAAGTGGTTATATACATAACCATTCAAGTGTATTGAATTTTATGAGGAGATTCACAGAGCAAAAAGAGTTACTTCGGCCAGCAAAGACAAGATTTGCAATTGCTTTCATTACACTTTCAAGCATTCACCATCAAAAGAATAATTTGAGAAAAATGTTTACTTTAGAAGAATGGACTACAAGTAAATGGGCAAGGGAGCGACAAGGAAAAAAGATTACACAAATTGTTATGAGTCCTTTTTCGGATCATGTTGTGCATTCTTCTTGTTACACAAATTGAAGGTTGTAGGTCCTCTTGTTCAAGTCTTGTGGTTAGTGGATTGGGAAAGGAAGCCTCCAATAGGATATATTTATGAGGCAATGGAGAGGGCTAAAGCTGCAATTGCAAAGTCTTTCTAAGATAATTAAGATACATATAAAGATATCTTCACTATTTTTGATCGGAGGTGGAATGTTCAACTTCATTGCCCATTGCATGTAGTTGGATACTTTTTGAATTCAGAATACTTCTATTCAAATCTCGACATTAAATTAGATGAAAAGGTGGTGACGGGTTTATATACATGTATTTCAAGATTGGTACATGATCCAACTATTCAAGATAAAATTTTAGATGAGTTAACATTATAGGTGTGTTTGGGAATGAATAAAACTTTTAATGAAAATTTGTATAGAGTAGAAGTTGTCATATGATGTGATATGATAGGAATAATGATGAAGAGTAAATGGGATAAAGTTAAAATAGATAGGTTAGTTGTGTGGGTAGATGTGTAGAAATGATTAAAAAGTAGGATAGTTGTATAAAAAGATGTGAAAAAATAATTAAAAAATACGGTAGTTGTGAAGAGTAAAAAGTTTTGGATTGAAAAGTTTTAACTTGACAATTTTTACTCATTAACAAACACACCCTATATAAGAACGCTGAGAGTCTTTTCGGGATGAGCATGGCTATAAGGCATAGAACTACTAAAGCATCAAGTACTTATATATATAATGCATTCATAAGTTAAAATTTATTTGTTCGTTGAGTTATCCAAAAATCATTTCTAATAAATTACTTTTAACAGCTGACTGGTGGGGTTGTTATCGTGCTTCAAGTCCAAATTTACAGAAATTTTCCCAAAAAGTTCTTAGTTTAACCTGTAGCTCTTCTGGATGTGAAAGAATTGGAGCGTATTTGAAAATGTAAGTACTAAGTAACAAAGTATTTAAAAATTAAATATTAAGTTATTCTTATTATTTTTATATATTATTGCAGCTTCACAATAAAAAAAGAAATAGACTAGAACAAGCTCGTTTGAATGACTTAGTGTTTATCAAGTATAATAGAGCATTAAGGCGAAGATACAAGTCACGTGATACCATTAACCCAATTACATTGAAAGATATTGGTGATAGCAATGAATGGTTGGTTGAAAACATGAAAGGATCTTCAGATGCAGAAGATGATTATGTTTTTGAAGATGATTCTTTAACATGGGGTGATGTGGCTAGAGCTGCTAGTGCTAAGGAGACAACTCGTCCTATTAGATTAACTTCTACATTAAGAGGTCCAAAATTTGTTTCATCTTCTTCAGTGAATCCAATAGCAATAGAAGATGAAGACTCAGAAGAAGAAGATGCTTAAGGATATAAATCTAATAATGATGGGAGTGATGGGCTACTTTTTGATGATGATGACGATGTGATGATTTGTAGTTTTAAAACTTTTTTTTTGGAATTTTGAGTGTTTGAACTTAAACTTAATGTTGTTACTTTTTTTTATGAATGAAGAACTTAGAATTTCTTATGCATTATGAATCTAATCACATTCAAAATCATATTACTATGTTGAAATGAGAATTATGGTTGTTATATGATAGGTTTGAATTTTTTGTTATTGATAATTACAAGTATGCATTTATTTGACTCTTAGAATGTTAATATTATTTTCTTATTCACTAATTTTAGGCATTAATATTTTTTAGATGAATTTTATATAACATGAGCCTTGCTTCAGTCAGGCCCATGCCTTAAATGTGCACCTTTTGCCTAGGCCCCATGATCCCCTTACACCTTAGTGCACCTTGCGCCTTTGACAACTATGGGTATATTCAAGATTTCTGAAATGTAGTGGGTATATCTGGGATTAACGTATATCTGTAATTCACCCAAAAAAATACTTTTCCTACTCCTACACAACATTTCATATTATTTGACAACTTAATTATTTACATTAATTCTTCAATTATTATTTCTAGTTTCCTACATTCTAATCATTTTTACATCTTTTATATAACTAATCTATTTATTTTAACTTTATTTTTATGCTCCTAATCGTTACTTCTATCCTATTATAAAATTTTCTTATTTTCTAAAAAAATTTTCTATTCACAAGTGTGTTTAGATAAATGTAAATCTTTTCAAATACAAATTTTTGAATATGGAATTTTCATTTTCCACAACTATCTTATTTTAAATTATTTTTTCATATATTCTTATATAACTACTCTACTTTTCAAATATTTTTACACAACTAAACTATCTATTTTAACTTGTTCTCTTTATTTATTATCATTATTATGATCCTATCACATCATATTTTTCTAATTTAAAAATTTTTACATTAAAATTTTTTTATTTAAAGCTATGTTTGGGAAGTAATAAAACTTTTGATGAAAAATTTTTAAAATACAAAAAAATGATGTGATATGACAGGGACAATGATGAAAAGTAAAGAGAATAGAATTAGAATAGATAGGTTGGATGTACGAGTAATGTAACATCTCACATCGGTTAGGACAAAGGAGAAATAATTAAAAGTAGAGTAGTCCTATAGGAAAAGTGAAAAAATAATTAAAAAATAAAATAGTTATAGAGAATATAAAAATTTAGAATGAAAAATTTTAGTTTGAAAAGTTTTATTTGTTATCAAATACTCCCTAAAAGTTCTATTACTTTCCAAATACACTTCATATTTTTCCATTTTTCTAATTTATATCTTATCTTCCAAATGGACTCAGTGTCAAATTCATGGAAATGAAATTCTTATGAGTGGTTAAGAGTTTGGATGGGATGAAGAATTGAAGTGTACGAGAAATAAAAAAAAAAGTTTATTAAGATTGTGTAAAGGTGTATTCAGAAACAGAGATTCTATGCAAGGATCATCCCATCCTAGGATGGTCTTAGCTTTGAACATGCCAAATTTAGTGTGACGTTGGCCATGACAAACTCAAATCATTTGCATATAATGGCAGATAAATAAAGAATAGAATAATCTATATGTAATCGCTGGTCAACAGTATGATATGGTTTATAATTATATATGCGGAAAAATAAAATAACATCGGAGAAAAACTATGGAAGAGAGCAAACTTATCTTCATGAAAATTCGTACCGGATTTTGTCACATTCATCTAGTTCATGAAACTCCGATCTTTTTAATATTTAATAGTTCTTTTGAACACAACTAGAATCTGCGGCACTGTTTTAGTTAAGGGTGCAACTCCTGCTCTAAAAAATTGAATTTGCCTTAAACTGAATTCTAACTTTATTTCTAAAACTTCAATTTTAATTTAACTCTAACCCTATTTTTGAAATTTCAACTATCGGAAAAAATATTATATTATATAATTAAACCTAAGGAAGAATAATACTTATATATGGTATAAAATAAATGTAGTATATAGAAGGGGAATCACACTGGATTTATATAGAGTATAAATAGAATAAATATAAAATATATATGTTATATATAATTCGAATTCAGGTTCAACTTGAATCGAGCCCGTACTAAGTTGCGCCTCTAGTTTTAGTTACATCTATGATGCCACATTGTGATTAGAAACAAAACTAGGGCCATCGTAACAAGAAAATCGAGACTGGAGTCGCCATGAATGATACAGAACCCTCAAGAGTCGCCACTGAGGAGACCATGAGGACCAACCCATAGATGATGATGATCACAACAGCTTCATTTTGTCATATTAATCGATTAGAGCGCTAGTGTTTTAGTAAATCAATTATGATTTATTAATTTCATGTCATCGATTGACAATATTTTAGTCATCATGGCACGCAAGTTTTGCAACGGCAAAAAGCTTGTATAAGTGAGCTTGCCAATTTAATTTTAAAGGATTTGGTTTCGAAGCTAATTTCATCCTAGCTAATTGCTTGATTGGGCGGCGTGAGACATTGTCAGAAACATAGGGTTGTTTGGTAATATAGTTATGGTGGGAAAGTAGAAAAGAAAACATGTCTAAAATTGTGAGAGTGATAAGAATCATAAGATATCTCTTATGATAGAAATAAAGTTAAAATAAATACAGTAGCAGTGCAAAAAATTAATTGAAATATGGAGATAAAAATAAAAAAATTAGGGTAGTTAAGGAGTTAAAATATCAAATTATTTATGGAAAAATGTGTTGAAGTTAAAATAAATATAGTAATAGTGAAAAAATTATTTGGAATATAAGGATAAAAAAAAAGTAGGATAGTTAAGAAATTAAGATATCAAATTATTCATGGAAGAATGTGTTGAAGAAAGATGTGAAATTTTCCACATAAGTACATTACCAACCATAACCTAAGCCCACCCATGTTATGATATTAGTATCACTATTGTAAGTACCGGATCAAATTGGCTGCTTCCACCAAGAACTAGCCAACTAGTTGGTGGGATCCATCCCAATTTCAACTTGCTTTTTTAAACCACTAAGAACTTATTGAACCATTTATTGGCTAGGCACATTGAACCGATATATATATAAAAGAGCTGTTCCGGTGCAGCGTCATTGCACCAGCGTGCAGTTGCCCAAAAATGGGCCCCACATGATCATGAAATCATGATCTACTCCACCAATTGTATTTAGAATAATGTATTTTATTATCATACCAATTTTTATCCCAATCAGATATGTATATGGGTCCCATCTGAAAATGGTACAAATCCAACGTAATAAAATAGTTTAATGTAAATAACAACTTTAAAGTATCTAATTGGGATGAAAATTGGTATGATAATAGAATACATTATTCTAAACGCAATAGGTGGAGTAGATTATGATTTGATGATCATGTGGGGCCCATTTCAGCGATGCTGCACCTGAATATATTCCTATATATATATGTAGTTTTACTGTACCACAATTACAGTGCAGTTATCTCAAAATAAGCTTCCAATAATCATAAAATTATAATCTACTCCACTTATTATATTTAGAATTATATATTCTATTATCATACCAATTTTCATCGCGATTCGATATGTATATGGACACCATCTAAAAATGGTACAAATTCAACATAATAAAATAGTTTGGTATAAATAATAAATTTAAAGTTATTTTTTCAACATGTAAATCATTTGTTATAAAATTTATATATGGATAAATGATTGTATAAAATATCAATACATTTAAGTACAATGAGACCCATTTTAGACTAAATGCACCATTAATGAAGCTGCACAAGAAAGGTTCTATATATATAAGAAATATTCAAGTACAGTAACCTCATCATGGGCCCCCATGATCATAAAATTATAATTTACTCCATTCATTGTATTTAAAATTATGTATTTCATTACCATACCAATTTTCATCCTAATTGGATATCTTTATGAACCTCATCTAAAAATAGTACAAATTTAACATAAAAAAATAGTTTGATGCAAATACCAGCTTTAATGTTGTTTTTTTCTACATGTGAACTATTTGCTATAAAATTTATATATAAATAAATGATTATATAAAGTATCAATATATTTAAGTATATGCGATGCCCATTTTGGGCCAAATGCATAGAGGATGTTTTATATATATATACATATTCCCATATATATAGAAAGATATGATCACCGGTATTTAAATCTATCGTAACTTATGGTACATTATCTTAGAATGGCTCTATATTCACTTAAATAAATTAATATTTTAAATAAATGAATATTTCATATAATTATTTATCCATATATAATTTATATGTTGAAAGGATAACTTTACAATTATTATTTATAATAAACTATTTTATTATGTTGATCATTTTCAAATGTGGCTAATACACATATCGAAATTGAATGAAAATTGATATACTAATAAAACAAATAATTCTGAATACAATTTGGTATAGTAGATTATTATTTTATGATCATATTAAACTCATTTTAAGTCAAATGTGAAGTACATGATCAAAACTCATATATATATATATATGACTTCTACATATATATATGAGTTTTGGTCATGTACATTTATATACACCATAATTTGCAATACATTTTGTTTATAATGGGCTCCACATGATTATAAATTATAGCTACTCCACCTATTATATTTAAATTTTTTATTTTATTAGTATATTAATTTTCATCCAAATTAAATATGTGCATTAGTCCAATATAAAAATGGTACAGAATCAACATAATAATATAGTCTGATATAAATAACAATTTTAAAATTATTTTTCAACATATAAACTATTTAAGATATAATCTATATATAGGTAAATAATTGTATAAAGTATTAATACATCTAAGTCTACGTAGTTAAATGTATTAGTTATATATAGAGAGAGAAGATGTTTGAATAGTTTTCTTTTTTCAATCTTCCTCTGCTGGAATGTCTGCATACAGGGGCTTGCTTAGGTTGGCAATGTATTACAGTCTTGCATTTTGAAGTTTAAGGATGAACTGTTGTTATCTAAAATTGGCTATAAGATTTTGGAGTTTGAGTTTTGACCTTTGGTTTGTCGAGTTTGGGGGCCTTGCCGCTTGCAAGAGTTAACCTTGATTGCTAGAGAAATCCCCTTGTTGGAAAAGCTAAAAGAAAATTTGAAGATCTTTTTATAAATTCTCATTACAGGCTCTTCTTCCCTGTAAGTCTAATGCCGCTTGCAAGAGTTAGCCTTGTTTCCTAGGGAAATTCTCCCATTGGAAAAATCTAAAAGAGAGTTTGAAGATCTTTTTGTAAGTTCCCGTCACATGCACTTCTTCCTTGTAACCCCATTACACCCTCTTCTTTCTTAATTCACTTTTCCATGCCAACAAAGTGCCTGTGGAAGGGTGAGGAGAAAGTGACAAGATCTTTGCATCAAAGAGAATGATGAAGAAGGTTGGTTCATTCTCTAAGGATCGAACTCCAGAAGCATGTGTGACTCTATGCGATATTTATGAGGTATATGTACCGTACAGGTGTGTTTGAAATAGAATAAAATGATATGATTGTATAGGAACAATGATGAGTAAAGAAAATAAAATTAAAATAAATATATTAATTGCATGAGTAATTATATAAAAATAATTAAAAAATAAAATAATCATATAAGAAAATGTGAAAAAATTAATTTTAAAAATACGATAGTTATGAAATGCGAAAACTTTTTTTTATCGAAAAGCTTTGGCTTGCATTGTCATTTTTAAACCAAAACTTTATATATACATTTCAATTAACACCAGTGCCAGTTGGAATGACATCTGCCTTGGTCCTATTCCTCTTCAAGCCCACATGATGCTAACGCCACCACATGCTTTCTATGGTTATCGTCCTTTGCCATTTCATATATTTTATATTTTTTTTCAAACTTCTAATATGTAGGTTTTTTAGCTTAAAAATCTTTTATTTATTTATACAAATTGTCAATATACTGGTTCAATTCGACTTTCAAAAATGGTTAAACCAGAACCAGTCTCTTAACCAGTTTGTTAGCTGGTTCAGTTTAAACAACATTGATTAGTGCCAGACTTGTTCCCGAATCAAGTGCCAAAGACATCATGAAAGAGTGAAAACATTAAGATGGGTTACATAACTCTAATGATGTAAATATTTATGAACGAATGCACAGCATGAAGGCTTCAAGATATAAATTTCCTTGCAAATTTAATCCTACATGGTCTGAAGCTGGCTATAAGATCCAAATTCAAGTAAGTCCCAATTACAAAATTCACTTTCAACTGCGCAAGGCCGGCATACATCGCACCACATGTTATGAGATTGGAAACCCATCACAATCAAATCTTCTTTCTCATGATCTTCCCTTTTCTGTGCCGTTTATCTTTCTTCCGCCTTGATTTATCTTTACGCTTCTTTCCTATGCCGCCAACAGGTTTCAGAGATGATGATCCAGAAGCACTTGTTCTGCCCTCAGCCATCTCCACATCTGTTAGAGGGGGGAAAAAGCTGTTAGAGCCTGAGATAATGATCATCGTAAGGGAAACAACAGATCAACCAAGGAATTAACTTTAACAAATTGCCAGATTCCTTTCATGTGGGGATCATTGTCTGGTTAGAGATCCTTTGTCGTGTTCCACCTTTAACCCGAGCTTCTCTATACGAGCAGCCACAGAGCCCTTATGTTTCAAGGCATCCGGATCCACAGGGAACCCCTCACACAGAACCATCACCATTGGCCAAAGTCACAAAACCACATTCCATAAAATACAGAATACTTCAAGTTTGATGTATATAAAATGCAGAATGCTTCAAGTCCGATGTACAGGATATTATAACCCTTCAAGAGCTAAATCTGCAGAAAATTGTTGTCAACTATCTAGATTACACTCCAAAAAAGACGAGATGCAGCCGCTGATAAGACTTAATAAAGATGATAACTGGACAGCAGTTAACTGACATGCAACTGTTTGCATGGGAAAGCTACTTGATGCAGAGTTGCAGACAATGAAAACCATACTAGTTGATTTTCATTGATAGCTAAAGAGTATCATAGGATATAGTCTTTATTATGAATAATTGACTAAAATTTACTCGTAATTTTCCGTATCATCTTGATGTCACTTTCAATCATGGCTGTATCATAGTGATTTTTGAAAAAACAAGTATATGATACAACGGTGTATCAGCCAAAGCAGACGCGTAGTGTATTAGCTCAAACGGCTCCCTATAGGCCATGTTGACACAGATGCGTTGGTCTATTATCTGCTGCTGAGTCCTTTTAAAATAAACTGCCATTGCTTGGAGAAAATAATCTCATTCTGCCCATTTCATGTAGCAATTCACCCCTGAACTATCAATTTTCTCTTCATCACAATCTTATGAAACAGGTCTTTTTCATTTTTTTTTAATAAAAAAGTTCTAAACTTTCAAGATCTCTAAAAATCGCTAGGCTTCCCTCCTTAAGCTGACATTAAGTTTCTAGTCTTGAGATTGTCCTGCACCACTTGTCAAACATCATGTCCATGTACCACTAATTGCTCCGAAGTTAAAAAAAAAAAAAAAAAAAAAAAAAGCTCTTCTAACCAAAGAGAGATGGAGACTGAGTCACCATCACACTGCAAAATGCTAACTTGATGCAAGTGTTTCAACATCAAAGTATTAAAAGCTGCCCAAGTAGATGGTACTTCACGTAGAGAATATAAGGTCATTAGCTTCTACAACTCCCAGAAATTGATTATTTCCTAGTGTCCAAAAAAATGGCACAGCCAAAGACTTCGACTTCATGATTCTTTTATCCGCAGCTACTATAAAAATGTATTAGCAATTCTTCTATTCGCAGCTAAGCCACAGATCCAGAAAATTATGGTTCTGCATGTTTATGCAAGAAGACTGACTGAGAAAGCCCGAAGCTTGCATCAAGTCAAATGTCAGGCAACATCAGCATGGGCAGCTCTTCCCCTTCTCTTTCATTCTCCAAACAAGTTATATAAAGCCTCATATAAAGAAAGATAGGAGTAATTGCTTAGTGATTCAACCCATCTATTTTCCTCTTTAACTCAAGTAAACCCTGCTTCCGCAAACTGAAAACTCGAATGGGTATTCCCTTAATCTAATGCATTTCAAGAACTTGTATTCATCTACGAAAACTGTAAGAACTCATGAAACAAATGGGTATATACTCTTTCATTCTCCAGACATGTTACACAAAACCTCTTTCAGTCTCGTCAGCTTTCCACCTAATAAAGCTTCTGTATATTTTATCATCTTTAATTCACGGAAAACCCCAAATGGGTATTGCATTAATCTAATGCATTGCATTTCAAGAACTAATATTCATCTCAGAAAATTAGGATTAGATCAGGCAGAGAAAGGGAAGAAAAACAAAAGATAGAGAGAGAGGAGGATAAGCATACCCATATCTGTAGAGTTGGTGGGAGGTGTTGCTGCGTTTGTGGCGGCAGCGCTGTCGTCGGTCTTGTTATAGAAAGAGGGCACAGGAAGTTTGGGAGCGTTGAGCGCAGCCTCTTGGGCAGCGAGCTTGGCAGCTTCCCTGGTGTCGTAAAAGGGTTGTACGATCTCCCTTCGAAGAGTTCGCAATCTCTTTTTCTTCTTCGATCTCAGCGACTTCGCCATCGCAATCGTCTCTCTCAGTCCCACCCAAAGCCCTACTGCCGCTCTTCCTCGCTCACCCGCCGAAAAGCGATTTAGGGCTTCCTCCCGTAAGAGGAATGAAGCGCTTATTATTATTATTATTATTTTAATTAATGTGTATATAAACACTCAGGGTGTGTTTTGTTGGGGGTAAAATTATTTAATAAAAAATTTTTAAAACAAAAATTATCATATTAATAGAAAATGATATGATATAACAGAAGTAATGATGAGGTGAAAAGAAAATAAAGTTAAAATATATAGGTTAGTTCTATGAATAATTATGTATAAATAATTAAAAAGTAAAATAGTTAGTACAGAAAAATATAAAAAATAGTTAGTACATAAAAATATAAAAAATAATTAAAAAATAAAATAATTATAAATAGTAAAAAGTTTTAGTTAATATTTTTTTAGCCTGACCAAATATACTCTAAAACATCCGATATTACAAATCAAGATATGTATAATCTTCACGGTATTGAAAAACTAAATAATACTCCCACCACTTGAAGGAACCGATACCCCCACTAATGAGGGGAACAATGGTTGATCACTTGACCAAAAGGGCATTACGCGCACATGTTGCGCCATAGCGCCGACTGCTGTAAAGCAATGAAATGCTTATTTGGGTTTTATATTTTAGGGCTTCCTTCTGCTCATGCAATCATTTAACTCCCATTGTCACTCATCATATGTCATTCTGGAGTCCAAATTGGGTTGAGTCCAACAGTGTTCCGCTCTTAACCCGAACCTTTTATAGCATATTAGACCGAATATTAATTTATTTTAACGCGATCCAAGGCTTAACAAAGTGATATCACATTGAGTGCATAGGTACTTACTATGGTAGCTTTGTCTTATGTAAACAAAGTTTGCAATGTAGGTGTGTTTAGCGACAAATAAAACTTCCTAATACTTTTTACTCTCTACAACTATCTTATTTTTTATTTATTTATCCACATCTTTCTATATAAATTATTCTACTTTTCAATCATTTTTATACGATTATCGATACAACTAATCTATCTATTTTAACTTTATTCTCTTTACTCCTTATTATATCACATCATTTTTTATCAGTTTAATAAATTTAACACAAAAACTTTTCATCCAAAAGTTTCATTACTTCTCAAACACGATCGCAATAAAAAGTTGTTTCAATAAACTTTATTACTATCTTATATTTGATAAAATTTGGCTACGGTTAATAGTATTTTAATTTTACTAATTAATAATAGACTAAAGCATTTAACCTATACAACTATACATTTGATAAATGTACAAATTAGCACTATCACATTTAGGCCCACATTTTTACCTAGGGTTAACTTTATCTAAAGTCCGTATTAAAATATAGAGCTGGGTAACGGTAAAGATGTTAATGGATTATGCTGGACGGTTTGGAGAATAATCTTAATCCTAAGCAATTTATAAAATTTCAACCTTCATTCGTTTACAATTTGTTTATCTTAACAAGTTGCGGATAATTAATGGATTGTAAACAAGTAGAAGACAAGCTAAATTATTAATCAATTACATAAAATGATACAAATAATATAGTGGTAAAAATAAAAAGATCTTAACACTTCAAAAAAATGTGATAAGCATGGAATATGATTTCATGCACCCGGGTGTACTTAGCTTTAGTGTACTCAGGTGTATTTAATTTATTTTTAATATTTTTTTGAAATCGTTTTTACAAAATTGTTAATCTAAGTGTATTTAACATGTGTATCGATTTTTACTACTTTCGGAGATTTTTAGATATTTTTTTAGATTTTTAAAAATCAATGGTATTTTCCATAATTTATTTAAAATGACTGAAAATATCATTGATTTTAAAAAATTCAAAAAATATCTAAAAATCTCCAAAAATGGTAAAAATTAATACGCATGTTAAATTTATTTAGATTAACATTCTTGTAATAAATATTTCAAAAAATACAAAAAATGATTATTTACACCCAGTTGTACCGAAGCTAAGTGCATCTACAAGAAATTATATTCCCACAAACAAAACAAGTAGAATGTAGTTCGTCATCATCTTTAACTTGGAACGAAAAACACCCAACAATCACAAATTTTGTAGTTTTCAATAAAATATAAACTAAAAGTAAAATAGACATTAATATCAAAGACTTAAACAACATCTATACATCTGTAGTTGGATTGTGCAAGATTAAACAGATTGATATATTGAAAATAGTCAACCCATTACTCATTTATTTAAATAAATGGATGAGTTGGTTAAAACTCATTTAGCCAAAAATCCAACTCAAATTCATTTTTAAACGGGTTTAAAGGGAAAGTTAGCAGGTTGACCCAGCTATTAACACTCCCGGATAAGAGATTTCTGGGTTGGCAGACCTTGACGATTATGATGTGCCATTTTCGCTTCTACTGTCGCATGACCCACGAACCGCGAGTTTTTTAGGTAGCCAGTCTTTAATTTTTAAATTCTGAAACCCCCTCTAATCTAGGAATATGATTTGATAATTGACATCTTAATTATTCTTATTTTTTCGTTATTATTTTTAATAATTTTTTCATTTGTATAAAAAAATCTTCCTTTTTAATTTTTAATAACCATAATCCTCATATCATATCTTTTCTTTTTAGGATCATCTTTGCATAATTGCCAATTGATTCTCGTATTTTAAATATTTGCAAAATAAATCCTCTTATAAAACAGAACCCGTAACTAACAAAGTATGATGTGTGACAACCAGATTTACAACATGGAAGTATGATCACTAACGCACGGTTGCATGACCTTTTTTATTTTTTATTTTTTGGAATTCATATGTGGCCTCAAGCATCAGGTTTATGCTTGAGCACAGATACGAATTTGATAAAATAAAATAAAAAATTTAAAAAGACTTCCGTTAGAGATAACATTGGATCGGGTTTCTTTCTGAGTCCGGTTTCAATGAAAACGTTTGAAAATGCCTAATCTACCGTCCATGTAAAACTTACGACTGAGATTTGGAAGGGCAAAAATGGAATAGACTAACATCCACACGCGTGTTGATGTGGGCTTCACTCCCGTTTCTCCCTTTCCTCTGCGTCTCTCTTCTCTCCCTCCTTCCTCCCGCTCTCTTCTCTCCCTCCTTCCTGCCTCATCCCTCCCTCATCCCTCCATTTCGAATACAGCCTAGCCCAGCCAGAATGTTGTGCGCAGAAATCTGCCATGCCCAACGCCTGACCCCTCTCCTCTCCCTGCACCCGACCGCTGCCCGATCCCTCTCCTCTCCCGCACCCGACCCCTCTCCCCTCTCCTCTGCAGCCAGAATGTTGCGCGCAGAAATCTACCATGCCCGACGCCCGACCCCTCTCCTCTCCCTGCACCCGACCCCTCTCCCCTCTCCTCTGCAGCCAGAATGTTGCGACAGAAATCTGCCATGCCCAACGCCCGACCCCTCTCCTCTCCCTGCACCCGACTGCTGCCCGATCCCTCTCCTCTCCCGCACCCGACCCCTCTCCCCTCTCCTTTGCATTTCGTTGTTGTGGTGTCCTAGAGGTGGTTCGCATTTCAAGGTCTGGCTATCCAACCAGGATGCCACACAAAAAGTTTGCAAGAAGGTTAGTAAATAACTTCACTATAATTTTTTAACATTTATTTATTTTAGTTTCGTATTTTTAAATTGTTGAAATTTTTGCCCATTTCTTGCACTTACCTTTTTTTTCTGAAAATCTCATTAGGTATGGTTTTCTTCTTCTGGAACATATAGCATCTCAAGATCCCCTCAGTGTATCAGTTGCAATTCTCCATCAATTTAATATTTTGCCTGAAATGTATTAAGTTGGCTATACGAAACTTTTCTTCAGAACCGGACAGGTATATTCCAAATATGGAATGGGCACTAGATCTTGTTTCTCAATTTGTTGGTGATATGAAAGACCTGGACCAGAACTTGGATAAACTGAAAAGGGAGGCAGATGAACTCAGATGCATGCGGGATGGAACTCAAACTGAAGTTAGTCAAGCTGAAGCATGTGGAAAGGTACCAGCACCGCTTGTGATGAATTGGCTTGAGGGGGCAAACAGTACTATAGCAAGTTGATTCAATCAGGTCAGAGCTGGAGGGAGGGAGAAGGAGCGTGTTTTTCGCTGATCTGAAATTACGCTGTACATGGGGAAAGAGGGTCCGTAGTCAAATCGATGAGGTCCAAACCCATAAAAGAAAATGGAAGGATTTAGAGGATCGGGAGATGGCAAAGAGAGCCCGCTGCTCGCCGATGCCAGAAAAGTGGGATGTGCCACGAGAAGTTGAAGAATAGAGCAGTTCTAAAGAAGCAGTTGGGAAGATATCCCAGTGGTTGGAAGATGAGGCAGTTAGTGTTATTGGTGTTTGGGGTATGGGTGGGGTGGGAAAAACCACCCTTGTCAAACAATTATGCAACAAGTTGCTAGGAACTAATGATTTTCAGCAAGTGATCTGGGTAACTGTATCTAAAGACCGTAACTTGGAAGCCATCCGACAGAGAATTGCAAACAAGCTCAGTTTGGAATTTGAGGCAAATGAAGGCTTAGAAGAAAAGCGGGGGGACTTGCGAGCTAGGTTGGATAGGGTGAAGTATATTCTGATCTTGGATGATCTGTGGCAAAATTTATCCTTAGAGGAAGTCGGCATTCCATGGCGAAACGAAGAAAATCGTTGCAAGATTGTAATAACTACTCGTAAAAATGGAGTGCCAATGACTAAAACACACACACATCTTACCAAAATTTTATTAAGTGAGACACTTTTCAGCAATACATTAACCAACTAAAAGGGTAAAATCATTTAGGCTACGCATGCCAATGATATTGAAGTCTAAAATACTTGAAATTAGTTTGGGATTATTACAACTAGTTTGGGATTATTACAACCTACCTATATATTTAAACGAGGGGATAAGTTAATCAGTAATATTCTTTCTTGTTATTGGTGTTCATTCCTTCAATTTCAAATTGCGAGATTTTCTGACTTTTTTTTTTAATATTTCCAATTCCATATCATTCAGGGAGAGGAAAGGACGTAATAAATTATACTTCAATACAACCTCCTTTATCTATCTTTCCTAGTAAAATAGATATATTTTTGTCTTTCATTATTAATAATTGTCTCATTGATTCTATTTCATACAGGGAGAGGAGATAATGAGTTAGCCTTTGATATATTGTCTCTTTCTCTGTCATTGGGGCCCGGTAAGAAGATTTCTTTATGCATTTATTTTTTTATTTTTTCATTAATTTCATTTTGCAAAATTTTTATTTTGGTTACCTTTTATAGCTTTCGAGATTTTTATATGTGAAACTGCGTATCATTTAGGAAGAGGGTAGAATTTGTGGGTGTATTCCTTACTGTCTACTTTGTTAGTTTCAATGCTATGAGCTGATGTGAATATTTCTCCTTTACTATCATACCAACGGTTGTCATGTAATGCAGGGGAACAATGATATGAAGGAGTGCGTTATTAGTTTTTCCTAGTGAAAAAAGATTTCCTTCTGCTTGTGTTAATTAGTTTTTATTTGATTGGTTTCAAATTGTTGAATTTTATAGAAAATGGAGAGGTTTCTATGCAACTTACACAATCTCTTCCTTTCGTTCCTCTGCTCGGTAAATTTTCTTTATTTTTTTCAAAAAAAATTTTTATTAGTTTTTTGCTTTATTGGTTTGAAGTTTGAAAGATTGTGACAATCTTGTTCCTTTCGTTCATTTGCTTGGTAAATTTTCTTTCTTTTTTCTAAAAATTTTTTGTTAGTTTTTGGCTTCATTGGTTTGAAGGATGAAAGACTGTGACAATCTTATTGATTTTGTTTCATAAATATAGGGCGAGAGGACGAGACCATGTATGCTTTAGAGCCTCCACTTTTGCCTCTCTTTCCCGGTAATGTTCTCGATAGGTTCCCTTTTGTTGTTTTTCATGATGTAAGATTCTGTTAGAATATGATGGGTTCATCAATTCTATATCACAAACCATGAATGGTACAATAGTTCTTTTTTCTCGATTATTATTTGCCTTTGTTTAATTGGATCATGTAATGAGACAAGGATGAGGCAGTCAATGTTACACTACCAAATCTGCGTTTATTTCTTGGTAAAATGTAGTTCTTTAGTTTCTGGTTTTTTTTTGCTTCTGTCTTGTTAATTTCCTATTATCGAATTATGTGACTATCTTTTCATTCTTTATCTTAAAGAGGGGCGAGACAAATTAGATTATGATGTACTTTTTTGTTGTTTGGCTTTCACCCCTATAAAATAAATGTTAATCCATATTTCATTTGTTTCACATCATCAAATTCTCTATCCATCTCATTGGTTCTGTTTAGTACAATAAAATGAGATGATGAGTTAATCATTGATATCCTTTCTTGTTATTAGTTTTTATTTCATCAATTGCAAATTTCAGGTTGTGACATTTTGTAATTTTCTTTTTGATATATTCCAATTTTGTATCATTTAGGAGGAGGGGAGGATATGATAGCTCATACTTCAATACCAACGGTTGTCATGTAATGCAAGGGAACAATGATATGGAAGAAGGATTACAATCTGCGCTTACGAGAGACGAAGATGATTCTACAGAAACTTGGAAGTGAGGATGGGAGCGCTGAGAAAGCACGGAAAAAGTGGTGGGGACGGAGAAACAACAAGAGGATGTAATTATTGTTTGGTTATATGTATAACATCGATCTCTGTTTTAGGCATATGCTGATAGAATGATTTGATTGAAAAGAAAATTCTATTTTTGCTAGTGAAGAGCTATATTCCCCCTTTTTTCAATTGGATGCCTTCTCCCTTACTCTGTAAATTTTTATGATAAAATAGAAGTTAACCTACTTAATCATTTATCTTTATTATTGTTTTGGATATAGCGGCTGACAATAAATGTTTCTGTTCTACACGTACAATTGCAGTAAGCGGGGGAGGGAGGGGGCATATAGCTGCCATGTGTTACTAGCAAAGTAAGCCCAGGATGCAAATTTACTAATCTTTATTTATAAATGATTTTGTCTTTCTGCACCTTTAGCAACTAAACAACATGAACAGATTTAATAAATACAATAAAGTAAATATTTTACAACTTGATAATAACATGATTATAAAAACAGAAATTTGCTGAGTGATAGTAAATTGCAACAAATAAATTCAGATGATTGAAATAAACGCTCGATAGATTTTAAATGTTACATAGAGTCTTTTCTTCTAAATGAAAACTCTTATATATTCTTTTTCTCCAGTTTTGTTGTCGTGCTTCTAAATCAAAGTCCTTTCTCATCATTTAGAAATGCAAGAGCAGCAGTAAAGAGAAATGCAAGAGCAGCAGTAAAGAGAAACGCAAGAGCAGCAGTAAAGAGAATAAACAGGAAGATATATCTTCTTGTCAAGCATGACCTAAATTACAAACTTGATAGCGAAAATGTAGAGAACAAACTTGTGGACAATGAAGCACAACTATAAAAGAAATTTAAAAACTTAATATTTGAAATAAGTACATAGAAAAGTTCACACCATTCATTTGAATATATGATTTTTAAAATCATTATATGGGGAACGCTTGTATAATATATTTAGAATTTAAATTTTAAAATTTTTAGATGAAAAATTATTCTACAAAATTTCTAAGTCTAAATATTAAATTAATTTGAAGAAGAACATTTCTATAGCAAAATTAAAACAGTAAATTTTACATTAAATACAATAAGAACATTTATATAATGTATTTAAATATATAAATCTCAAACTAATTATGTGGAGAATGATGCTATAAAAATTTTCTGAATTATTACAATAAATTTATCATCGCAAATTATAACTATTTTTGTGATAAATAATTAAATTCAACATTACATAAAATTCTCACCTAACTTTTATACAAATTCTTTACTTTTTGAGGTAATGGTACGAGGTGACAAATAAAATTTATGCCGTTAATTTATTTTTTGATTTATTTCATTTATTTACTTTTATTCCGTTGTAAATTCGTGACGTTAATTTATTCTTTACTTTATGTTCATTTATTCACTTTTATGTCGTTGTAAATTTTATATGATTTAAACAAAAAAGTAAATAAATCAAAGTAAATCATTTTCAATAAAAGTAAATCGTAAATGAATGAAAAAATAAATAATGGGTGGTCTCAAAATTTACAATTTGTCTAGTCAACCAAAGTAAATCGTTTAAAATTTGTGTCATTTTATTCTAAGTTTAATAGTACGAGATGACAAATTATTGTAAATCATAGGAGACACAAAAAAGGTAACAACGATCATTAATTTACTTTTTAAGACCACCTATTACAAATTAAATTCCTCATATGAGAAATAATAAAAATCAATGATACTTATAAATAATCACACAAGTATTATAGTATTTGTTCATTTTTAGTCACAATATGGTGTTAAAAAAATAGGTGCATAATGAGCATGAAGACGGGTTTTATGCTAACTATAATTAATATACGTGCCTATTATAAAAATTTATAACATATACAAATTTCTACCTTTCCAGTAAATAAAAGTGTAAATAATTATTATTGATTTATTAAATATATTAATTAGATAAAGGATTCAATTATTGGATTTATTTAAAATTTAATAAGAATCTATATTTTATTATTTAATATTATTAGTATCTTTCGTATTACATTTACTGATAATATATTTCATATAAATTTTATGAACAATCTATAAAATTCATCAGATCCATCATATCAGTACATTACAAATTGATTACTCTATAAAATTCATAAATCATGTATATATTAATTTACGATTTTGCATAATTCTTGTAAAATCTGTATTGTTTATCTAATTGGTGAACATGAAATGTCATCAATCTTATTTTAGCTGTTAAAACTGTATAACTGGTTTATCTTATCAAACGAATATGTATCAAAATCATATAATCTATAAAACTCGTAAAATTTATAAAATTTATCAATTGCATATGCGTTGTATCCGTGATACTCGAATAACCCGTAAAATTTATTCCATTGGAAAAATGAATATAAGATTACTAGTGGAACACATCATTTCCATAAATTTCATAAAAACTGTAAAATCCGTAAAATCTGTAAAATCTGTAACAACGGTCAAACAAGCTAAATTATATCGGTCGTTCAAATTTATTTCTTTAAATAAAACTATTCTTAATTTTATAATTTCAGTCCTACATTACAGATTATAATTTGGAATGAATATAATTCAATTTAACGTTATGGATCACTCATCATTTATAGTAATTTATTAAAATCATATGAATAACCATAAAAATACATGCACCTCAAAGTACTGTAATTTATTTCACCTACTCATACTCACACTTTACCCACAATTCTACCCTCATGGTATGAAATTACCTTTTTACCCTCATTTGCATTTTATGCAAAAGTGCAAACGTTTGCACTTACACCCGACTCTTTCTTAGAATGCGAGGATACAATCGAGAAAAGAAATAGTCTTACAAAGGTCCATTTTACAGTCTCGACCGTTAATTTCCACCGGGCTTTGTCGGTTAACGGGAGTTTTATGTCGCAAAATTTGGTAACCTGTAGAGTTTATTCTGCAAATATTAAATTATAGAAGCTGATTCGCAACTATAAAAATTACGCAATTCATTTTGCAAAAACTGTTCCTCTTGTCCACTCGTAATAAACATTTCTATTCTCCCGTGCTTACGCGTATGAAAATAGTAGACAGAGGATCTATGCTGCTGCATGCAAATTGTTCTGTTAATGGTGTATACCGATCGGAATAAACCTACTACAACTGTTAGAACTCCAATTTAACCACACGAGATGAGGAGTAGCAAGGAGAATATGAAGGATCGAGGATTAGGGGTGAATGAGGATGTGAGCCAGAACATGAATTTGGGCTATCAGGGAGGTACGGGAAGGAGTATCCAAAGACAACAGACAGACAATGGGGATGAATCAGGAGGATCTGTAGGGAAATGGCTGGGGGAGAAACTCGGGGCAGCTAGTTGGAAATAGAGGGAAGTAAAAAATAAGGAGTTAAATTGGAGGAGGGATGACTCTAGAGAACAGAAGAGGGGGTGGGGGGTGGGGGGTGGGGAAAGGAGGTACGACGAGTGGTTTAGTAGAAGTCATAAAGAACATGACATTTATGGGGAAGAGGGAAGAGGAACAAGAGCATGAAGGGGTGGGGATGGAGAAAATGGATAACACATCACCTAGAAATCAGGTGGAGAAGGGCAGGAAGTAGAAAAGGAAGGCAAGGATAACAGGGACAAAAGAGAGAGGTGGGGAGAGGGAGGAGATAGAAAGGGGGGCTGGAAAAAGGAAATTGCCTTAAGAACATATAGACGCAGAAAATGGAGCACAAATTATGGCTAGAGAGAGGACCAAATGGCAATGACTGAGGAGGATCCTCAGCCCTGCCAGGAATAGATATTCCTTTTTATCTTCGAATTGTTGTGGGCTTAGGAACACACCGTCAATTCGTAATCTTCTTGATATGATTAAGAAATAAGATCTTGATCTTCCTCTCGGAAACCAACACAAAAAGAGAGATTATATCAAAAGCAAGTTGAGATTTGATTGTTATTTGGTCGTGGAATGTGAGGAAATGAGGGGGGTTAGCTCTATTATGGTAGGCGATGGATGTAAACATCAAATCCTTTTAAGATCACCGTATTGATGCAGAGATCGTGGGGCCTAAGATGACCCGAGAGTAGGTCTTTCATGAGCTTATTAAAACATTAGAATGATCTGCCGTGGATGCTATCATGGGACTTCAATGAAGTGACTAGTGCATTGGAGTAAATCAGTAATTATATAAGAGCGAAAAATCAGATGGCACAATTGAGGTAGACTATTGAATTTTGTGAGTTGCATGATTTGGGTGATCAGGGTCCTCAAATGACTTAGCGCAATAACAAGAAAGGAGAATAAAGAGCTAAAGCGAGATTGGACAGAGGCATGACATCCACTAGTTAGATGTTGGGTATGTGTTAAATAGTTCAGCAATAATGTCGGACCATAGTTCTATTCTTCCTACTTTGGATTTAAGGAAGAAAGGAAAAAGACCACCAAAAATGTTCAGATATGAGGTTTTTTTTAGCGAAGTATAAAGAGACACATGATATTGAGCAAAAGGTACGGTCAATTGTTCCACAGCAGGGTTTGCCACTAGTTGGAAGAATAAAATGGAAGTTGTGGAGATGTGGTTGGGATCTTATGCAGTGGAAAACTCAAGCTCAACGAAACATCAAAGCATCACTACAAAACATGCAAAATGCTCTACGCAAATTGAAGGGAAGGCCTCCGTCGGATAGCTGAGATGAGCTGATAAGGACTTAGGAAAGGCAAATTAATTCTCTTCTAGAAGATAAGGAGATAATGTGGGAACAGAAGGCAAAGGTAACTTGGCCTCAAAGTGGGGACTGGAATGCACCCTTTTTCATACAATTGCAAGAGAAAGGAGGAGGAATTGGATAGACTTTCTTGAAGGGGAGGAGGGTCAGCGTTATGACAGCCAGGAGGAAATTGAGGTGGCTGGCTGGAGCTATTACAATAATTTATGTACGACACGGGGCAGAGGGATGTTTATACAGAAATGGATAAAATAAAAGGTAGGATTTCCTAAGATGTCAATCTGATGTTGGCAACCCTACCCATCAACGATAAGAGTAATTTAGATGCTGTGGTATTTCGCCTCAATTCTAAGTTTAGGAATGAATTTCTAAAACGTTTACCACACTACTTTAAGATTTTAACGGTTGAAAATACCAAACATTTACTGTATCTTAAAAAAGATTCACAAGATTCACATTTGCCCACAAGGCGCCAACCCGGGTTGGTAAAGACGCTGGCCAAATGTCCATGCGGTCGTTGATTCGAATCCCCCATGGGTGGGGGTGTCCGGTTGATGGGGTGCTTTAGTGCTTAGTCTCCCATACATAGGTGAGAAGGAGCAATTTGGTCTTCAACCAAAAAAAAAAAAAAAGTGATATGTATGCCCAATATAAAAAAGATACGTATTTATATCTATATGCAATTTCGTAGCAGAGGTTACACAAATTGAATTGAAAATCATGTCGAATTAAACTTCAAGTTTTTTACAAAAAATCTAAAATCCCAATCATAATCTCAACGAAAGCGGGTAGGATTGGTCTCAATTAATTACTTTATTAGTAAGCACTGTAATGCCTTCCAGCATTAACCTACCCAAGTTGCACAAGCAAAAACAAGCCTCAGCTTTTCCCTCCACTGCAGGATCATTTTCGAGGAAGGTTGGTAGATGCTTTTTTATCCAAATGCTTCTCAGGTTATTTGCATAATTATCTTTGGCTAAAATTGACATAGAGTAGTAAAATTATTCTTGAAAACTTATGATCTTAACAAAAATAAAAACTCTATAAAATACTCTTCCTAAGTTCTAACAGAGATTATTCAAAAAAAAAAAAGATGACTGGGGACCAGAGTCGAAGATCATTTTTTAAAAATAAAATGTACATCGAAATCCAAAATTAGTCTGATTAACATACACAATTTAATGAATGGTCTAACAAAATGTGTATTCGATGGAATGCACTGTTCTAATAAGTAGTAACAGTAAACACATCCACAGTCTAATTGGAAGGATCGAACAGAATTCTGGATTTAGAAATTACATGTTATCGTGTCCAATTAGCAGTTACAATAAAATAGTTTCGATCCTAAGTTCCAATTTTATGTGATTGTGACCACAATATTTTAGAAAATTGAATCAATCTCGTTTTGATGTTGTCATGCTTATCATAGATTGAATTAAGCTCACTCAGTGTCGCTGTTCTTATCATCAAATTCTGATTACACATTCAATTGAGTCTGATATGGGTAGTCTGACATGAATTCCATGTTAAGAAGAGCCCCTGCATGGGATCAAGCGGCAAGGACAGACCTCTCGAAAGTGTTTGAACTTTAGAACCACTGAATCCTGCACCGTTGCAACCTCCAGCCAAGATCAAAGAACATATGCTAGCACTGTTACTGTGTTGAGCCTGCACTCACATGCCCATGGCTTGCCAATCCGTCCCCATCGAATAAACATTACTCAGAGAGAATGTATCTACTGAGGTCCTCCAAAGCTTAAAAATAACAACCCTAACAAATTCACCATCAACGCGTGCCCTTAAATAAAGCTGTCTTAGACACTTAACCTTCTGTTTTTTCTAAGTGCCACCGTCTTGCAGACATTTCCACAGGTTCTATCCCCCTGCTAGTCAACCATTGACTTGCATTGTTTTCCAATATAATATAGATGATGCAATAATGCCTAACATACAGCAACTCTTTCCAGTGATGATGTCTGGCATATAAGCATGAATCATGCTTCAAATGATTGGTAACCTGAACCCGGTTTTGACATTAATGTACGGTATGCTGAAGCAAATGGTGAAAAAAGTCCTTGCAGCTGGAGAGTCACTTCTAAGTCCCAACATACTAATGGTACTCTTGTCAGCAAAGAAGCTCTCAGCAGCTTAAGCAGAGTCTTTGAATCGATGTCTACACAATTTTCCTTTCTGGTCGGGAGGGATAACCAGCTTAACTGATTAGAGCAAGTTTGTGAGATGATTTAGACAATCTTCACCACATTGCGTGATGGATGAATGCCATTTTCCATTCTCCACTAATAGAATTCAACTTGATGTATATCCTTCAGTTCAAAATTAGAGGAATAACCAAGATGGCCCTCGAATCATTATTATTCTTCACATATGAAACCAAACAGCCTGTTTGGTCTTCATTTCAACACACTTGATGCAATAGGATCACCAATAATCTGCACAAGAGCAAGCACCATCTTTGAAATGATGGAACCTATTTACATCCCTCACTATAATTTCTCGGCCATATATTTTCGATATGAATTTTGTAGCGTTGTGACAATCTCCACAGATGCGGAGATTCTTTGTGACACGAATAACTGTTCCAGGGTCTGTTTTAAGAAGCCCAAAAGCAATAGCAAGTTTCTCACTGTGTGTGGCAAGATTACATTCTTTCTCCTCTTCGCTAACATCATGCAACACAAATCTGGTATCTGGTATGTATCCGGCTGCCTTAATCTTAATTGGCAAATCTTCCAAGAGCATGTAAATCTCATTTGTCTGAGGATGAGACTTATCACCTCCATGAAACAAATGGGCCTTTCCGTCGATCTCAATCCAACTACAACCAGGACTCTTGTCAAGCCCCCGACGCTTGACAAGAGCCCTCAAATTGTCCACTTCCTCCCACCTTCCAACTTCAGCATACATATTGGAGAGTAATACATAGTTGCCAGTGTTCTCAGGTTCCAGAGCAAACAACCTCCTAGCAGCCATCTCAGCAATTTCTAAATTACGATGAACTCGGCAAGCAGCTAGCAGAGCACCCCAAATACTAGGGCTGACTTCCATTGGCATCTGTTCAATGATTTCCCTGGCTTTTGCTAGATATCCAGCTCGACCAAGAAGATCGACAACACAAGCATAATGCTCCACTCTTGGTTCAACAGAGTAAACATTCCTCATCTGGTTGAAGTATCTTAAACCTTGATCGACCAACCCTGAATGGCTGCAACCAGATAACAAGCCCGTGAAGGTAATATTGTCAGGTGCAATTCCAGCTGTTATCATATCCTCAAAGGTCAGCAGAGCTTCCATGCCATGCCCATGAGAAGCATAAGCAGTAATCATGGTGTTCCATGCAATCAGGCCTCTGTCACTAGCACGCATCTGCCCAAAAAAATGTTGTGCATCAGCAAGACTGCCACATTTAGCATACATTCCAACAAGGGCAGTCTGTACTGAAGGATTAGAACCTAATCCGATGCTATTTGCATACTCATGAATCCTTCGTCCACGCTCAAGAGCAGCTGAATGAGCACATGCAGGGAGAACACTCATGATTGTCACCCAATTGGGCTTCACCTCCGAGCCATCCTTCTGCATCTCCTCAAACAAATCCAACGCACGGTCTCCAAGACCATTCTGAGTGTACCCTGATATCATTGCAGTCCATGTAATAATGTTGCGACTAGGAACTGCTTCAAACAGTTGCTCTGCAACAGAGACATCCCCATACTTCACATAACCAGCTATCAACGCATTCCATGAAGATACATCTTTTATACGCATGCTATCAAAAAGCTTTCGTGCTTCATCCATCTGACCACATTTAACATAAAGGTCAATCAAAGAAGTCCCGACATACAAATCGAACTCGAGCCCACTTCTCAAGCACTGCAGATGAATGCACATACCAGCCATAAGATCGGATAAGTCAGCACAGGCCTTGAGCGCAAAGGGAAAGGTAAAGTAATCGGCATGGAGGCCATGGGAATGCATCCTCTGGAAAAACAAGAGTGTCTGCTCGGGGCATCCGCAGCGGCAATACCCACGAATGAGCGAATTGTAGAGAAGGGGAGTTGGCTGAGGAATTGTATCGAACAGGTGTTGGGCGAAGGCGATCTCGCCGTTACTAGCGTACATGGAGATCATTTTGGCGGCGACGAAGGCGTCGGGTTGGAGGCCGCGGAGGGTCATGTGAGCGTGGAGCTGCTGGCCTTGTTTGACGAGAGGAGTGCCGGTGAAGAACTGGAAAATTGGGGCGTAAGCGAGCAGGTGGGTTGGGTCTCGGTGGAAGGCTGCTAGCAGCGAGGAGATGGACCGTCTGGCCTTTATTGAGGGTTGCATTTCTTCGCGAGTGCCAGCGGCGTGGTGTGGGGTGCAGAGCAAGAAAATCAAATAACTCGACTCCCGCCAGTTACAACGGCTATAAATGGATTTCAGTTATACGCAACTGGGTGTAGTTAGATGGAACCCATCGATTAACTTTTTTTTTTTTTGAACTTTTTTTATAAAACTGTTAATATAAGTTTATTTAACATCATTATAAATTTTTACTATTTTTAGAGTATTCTAGATATTTTTTTTATTTTTGAAAATCAGTGGCATTTCACTAATTTTTAAAAATAAAAAATAAATATCTAAAATACTCCAAAAATAGTAAAAATTTATACACATATTAAATACATATAGATTAACAATACTGTAAAAAAAATTTCAAAAACATTTCAAAAAAAGAGTGTATGCGTGCTCCCGGGAGCATAGGATGGGGTTCCGTAGTTAGACTCGGTGCACCCGAGTGTAAATATTTTTTTTTCTGAAATTTTTTTACAATTATTTGATGTGTATATTAATTTTTATTATTTTGGAAGATTTTTAAATATTTTTTTTAAAATTTTTAAAAATCAGTAATACTTTTTTATTGAAATTTATACATCATCACATCAGACATTACAATTATGCACATTCACAACCATGGCAACACAACGGAGGGAATCTATAAATACCCCAAATCAGGGGAAATTTATAAATATCTTCAAACCAGAGAAAATTATAAATTTACTCCTACATGGAGGAGATTCGAACAACAGACCTCATGCTAATTTGTGTCTATTGCTGCCACCGGGCCAAGCCCCTGGTAAAATCAGTAGTACTTTACTTTGGCTGCAACTTGCTTCCGTAGATCTATTCAGTTAAGACTTTATTTTTATTTTATTCCCAAAAGCTCCTGTTTCATCTCATTTCAAAGTGACTTAGTTCTATGCTAATCCTAAATTATTTTTTAAGGTTGGATTGGTTTTCATTCCAATCCCAAATCAATTTTTTAAAATATCCGTTATATTATATTTAAAAATTATAATTTTCTTATAAATCTTACTTACAAACCTATAATCGAAATAATAATAATATAATTTACAAAATATATTTACAACATATATTTATTAATTCTACATAAATCAAATAAGTTTCTACATATCTAAGAAATACATTTATTTTTTTAATATAAAAGATATTTCATAAAATATAAATTAGTAATTTGAGTCCGTTTCGAATGCCCAGAGCTTAGAATCTACTCTACCCAATCAGTATAAAATAAAAATTGTAGAATAACAAATACCTAGATCCGCGGATACCATACTTAAGCTGTACCCTCATAGTCTATAAATATCCTACCCTTATAGTCAAGTAAGTCACTCTCACTTTAATAAAATATCGGCTTTCCGCTTTCGCCTAACCTCCTCACGACGGAGGCCTACCGGCGAGGACCTCCATGGGAACTAAAAGTCATTCTGTCTTATTTTTGTGTTGTTTACTTTTTTTACGGGATTACTGTACCATACAGTGGGTTGTTTCATAAATAAGTAACAACTTGTGTATTATTTACTATATTTTTTGTTTTTTTCTTTACAACTAGAATTTTCTACTTATGAATATATTTTTTTTATAAAATTTCAAAAATTAGAAGATTAAAAAATTTCACGTTTTTCATGTATGAGAGAGTTTAAGATGTATCTGTAAAAAATTTTAATTTTTGGGTGTGTATGGCGATCATGAAAACTTGTCAATATGAAACTTTTCATTTTACATTACTATTCTATTTTTAATTATTTTTTTACATCTTACTATACAACTATTTTATTTTTCAATTATTTATCCACAACTACTCATATTGTTATCTTATCTTATTTATTTTAATTTATTTTTTTACTCCTTATCATTACTTCATTCATATCAGACTACTCTTATTTTAAGAAATTTAGAAAAAAAAAATTCAAAAATTTTATCGAATAACAAACACATCTTTCGTTAAAATCTTGTAAATATGTATGAGAAGCTAAAATAATTTTGGTGTATTAATTAAATATATTTGGACTCGTATAAAAGTAAATAATAATAATAAATATTCAAAAAGACAAAATAGTGAGGTTGTTAACTTAGTTGAGAAACAACTCAATGTACAACATCATAATTCTTTAAAAATTCAATCATATATTATATTTTAAATTTTAATCATTTAAAGTAAAAATCGAACAAATCAGATATTAATAAGCATGATAATATAATTATTTTATGTTTAAAAACAACAATTTTAGGGGCATTTAAGTCATTTTTCACACCTTCAAAAATTAAATTTAGATATACATAAATAAAAAGTAAAAGAAAAAGGGACTCTGATAAGATAATGAGTAGAAATTATAGGAATTTTACATTTATAACATAAAAAGTCTTTAATAGTTTTATCAACAGCTGAAATACATATATAATGTCATTTCAAATTATATAGATTATATTATAGTATTACTTTTAATTCTAAAAACGTATATACCATTAAATGCTTTTGTTATATTTTTATTAACAAAAATTATCGGATTTATATGATTTTTATTGTGAACAGTTAAAATTATATTTAAAACATGACATACGATTGGAATTTTGAAATACAAATCAAAAAGAATATTTTGGATTAGTTCCCATATACCACCTTGGAACTGGTTCGAAGCCTTTACCGTTTCTAGCAGTTGATAGGAAAGTTTCAGCGTCCATATTCATGATGAGATCTACATATTGAACGGTGGAGATTTGTGAAAAAAAATCACCAAGTTTGCATGACACATTATGCAATGTGGGTCTCCGTCGGCCTAACTCGCTGGTTGCCAAAGGAGCGGCTCGTCTGCGGAGGCTACATGCTTTTGTTTACTATTAATTAATAAAAAATCAATTTAATAGGATATTTTAGTGGGTTATAATATAGATAATTTGCTAATATATATATTTAGTTTGGCACTAATTGTTGATATCCAACATTATTTCATGAATTGCATATTATATCTACAAAGTTTCACTAAAATTGCTTTCGTACTTATGTTAATGGATGATATTTAACGGAAGTACAAAGTTGTTAAATAAAAAGAGTAAATTGTTAATATACCCTTTTAGTTTAACGCTAATTGGTGATGTATTTATATTGTTTCAAGAATTGCATATTACCCCACAAAATTTTACCAAAATTACTTACGTATTCATGTTAACGGAGAACACGTTACCCTCATGTAACTCCCTTCTACTTGCACAACTAGGTATTTTATAAATCATGAGATTCTAATATAGCTAGGTTGCAACTTGGGCCGGGTTGAGCCCAAACCCATCTATTGAAACGTAATTTTCAAGAGGGTTAAATTTTTTTTTCAACTCGAACGCGATTGATAAATATGATAAGATTAGAGTTCAAGTAAGCCTGAGTCCGAAGAACTTGAGCCTAATTTCTCATTTTATATTTATTACAAAATATATTATATACATAATATCTCAACAATATTTTTTTATATTTGTATATTTGATATTATTTATATTTATGTTTCAATACATGTTTAGCATATTATAATTATTTATAAATAAATTATATTATTTATGTTTATATTTCTATCATTTACTTTTACATTAATTAAATTTATTTTTTTATCTTGTTTGCAAAGTTACATTTCTTTTAGAAATATTCTTTATATTGTTATATTTTTAAAAGTCTATTTTGACTATTTATTATTACATTTACTTACATGATTTGTTGTTGTTATATATTCATATGAAATTATAAATTTATTACTCTTAAATAAAATATAAATTCATCAACCCAAATTCTAATCCGAAACCAATTTTTAAAAAATAGGTTTAGGATTTAGGTTTTATAAATAAGGTTATGATTAATGTTTTATAAATAGGGTTAGAGTTAAGGTTGAGGTGAATCTGAGTTTCATGAGCTCAAGTTGCACTCTATAAATATAGCTTTGAATAAGGTCATTTTTATTATTATTCAAAATTTTAATGCATCATTAACAGTTTCTAACGATAAGGAAGTGTCATGGTAATGCAAGCAATTTTCGTGAAACTTTGTAAGTGTGGTACGCAATTTGTGAAATAATATGAGTACATCAGCAATTAACGTCAAACTAAGTGAGTATATCTACAGATTATCTTTTTATTAAATAATCCATGTACTTCATTAAATGTCAATCATTAACATGAGTACGTAAGCAATTTTGGTGAAACTTTGTAAGGGTAATATGCAATTTGTGAAACAATATGATAATATCAACAATTAGCGTCAAACTAAGTGAATATTTCACTAAATTATCATGTAATTAGTGTAGATTATCATGTAATTAATGTAGATATTTTGTAACAACCGGTGATTTTTCAATGGCTAACCATCTTAACATTTTTTTGGTAGAAACCATTTTAAAATTTAATGGAATGATCTTTAAATATTTAAATAATTGATTGATATTTGAATATTGTTTAAAATGAAAATGATGTGGGCATTAGCCATTTCCAGAGTTGGGATACCATTGAGAGCCCACCTTTTTTTTTTTTTTGATTGGGAGATATTTACATACATCTCAACACATATTACACTGAAGGTCGGAGACATTCTTACAAATTTGGAGACACTTGCTCCACCAAGTAAACAGGAAGACACAGCTTCCAACAATTAAACGGGAGACCACTTTGCTCCCACGAACGGGCCGAAATCCAATTGCTGGATTCGAACCCGTGACAGCGCTACCCGAGAGACTTGTGCCGACTGCGCTCGTGCTCGGTTGGTCATTGAGAGCCCACCTTAATACCGCTAAAAATAGGAAAAAATGGTAGGAATAAATTAAATTATTGATATTAAATGAAAGGAAAATTGTAGGGGTATAACTCAGGCTTCTGAAAAATAATTATAAGAGAATATAAGTTCAATATATAAAAAAAGCATCGATCCTATGCGTCTGGTTGTGCTAGAAATTAACATGTCCAGCCTGAAAAATATTTTTTAATATTTTTAATTTTTTATAAACATTGGGTCCGGCTATATCTTTTCCCTTTTTGTTTATTCTAAAAAAATAAATATATTCAAAAAAAGGTTAAATTTCGGAAAAAATAAGATGCAGGTGACCTGTATATTTATAAAAAAAATTACAAATACAAAAAGAAAACTTTTTTTTTGTCCGGTCAACCACATTCGGGGCTTGGGAGGATTGTTGCCCCCAAACAAATTACAAAGCAAGTAAATATGTTATCAACTGCTAACCAATTTACATTTTTTCCTACACATCACACACCTAGTAAGCTTCATCCTCTTCTCATCTGCTTTAACTCTACCAGCTTTCAACACCCTTTTGTAATGGGATTCCGATCGCATGCGCCCGGGAGCATGCAGCGCTACATGCTCCCGGGCGCATTCTGCGTACTTTCAAGTGTATATACATATTTTTTAAATTTTTTTTCAAAATTTTTTTACAATATTATTAATTTATATGTATTTAATATGCGTATAAATTTTTATCATTTTAGGAGTATTTTAGATATTTATTTTAAATTTTTAAAAATCAGCTGCATTTTAGGTTATTTGTCACTGATTTTCAAAAATTAAAAATAAATATCTAAAATACTTCAAAAATAATAAAAATTTATACACATATTAAATACGCTTAGATTAATACTTTTATAAAAAAAATATATAAAAAAAAAGCTCAATGCACCCGGTGCACTAAAGCTCAATGCACCCGGGTGCAGGAAATCGCGACCCGTAAAAGCAGGAGCTACTTTTTTGTTTTCCTCCTCAAAAAGCATGCTTGTCAGAATTCAGACCACCGCTTTCAGGCCACCCCTTGCAGACCACCGCTTTCCCTAATCTCTCTTTTGTTGTTATCTTTTTGTCATTACTGCTCACCTTTTCAATTATTGTTTTCTGGAAAATGTTTAACTCTTTTTCTTTGTTTAGCTTGAAGTTGATGAGCTATTGAAAAAAAAAAATCTATTTAAAAATGGATATTACTATTTTAATATTCTTTCTCATTTTTGCATTGCTTTCTTTCTTTCTTTCTGTTGACTTTCCGATTTTTCATGCTTCATTGTTAAGGAAGCGACGAAAAAGAACATGACGCAACAGATGTTAACCTGTTCGAGATGAGCGTACCAAAAGGAAATGAGATGCGAATCCCATCGAATTTTCCCTTCGAATGGTTCCATTCTTCCTTGCTTGGATGGGTATGTTTCACTGGTGACTGAATGCACCGGTGCACCGTATTTAATCCATTTATAAAAAGGCTACTGATTTTAAAAAATAAAATATATTTAAAAATCTTCAAATTTGGTAAAACTTAATATACATATTAAATATATTAAATTAACATTTGCATAAAAAATTTTCAAAAAAATATAAAAAATGAATGTTTGCACACGGGTGCACTGGATACGGGCTTGGTATGTTTGGCCATCATAAAAAATTTTAACCTAAAATTTTTAATTTACGACTTTTTACTCTAACTAATAAAAAAAAATTTTAATCTCCAAAACTACCCTAGTTTCTTATTAGATTGTGTTTGGAAAATGATAAAACTTTTGAATGAAAATTTTTTAGTATAAAAATTTTTAAATTTGTATAAAATGATATCATATGATATGAGTAATAATAAGGACCAAAAAGAATAATGTTAAAATAGATAGGTTAGTTATACAAGTAGTTATGTAGATGAGATTGAAAAGTATGATAATTATATAAGAAGACGTGAAAAATAATTAAAAATAGAATAATTATAAAGAGTGAAAAATAATTAATTCCCTTTACAACCACCCTACTTTTTACTAATTATTTCACAATTATCTAATAACTATCATATCTATTTTAATTTTATTATCTTTACTTATTATTATTACCCTTATCATATAACATCACTTTTCTTATTTTCAAAAATTTTACACTAAAACTAAAAATTTTTCTTTTAAAATTTTTATCAAGCACCAAACATACTAATGTTTGGGAAGTGATAAAAATTTTGAATGAAAAATTTTTATTGTAAAAATTTTTTAGATGGGGGAAAATAATGTAATAAGATAATGGTAATAATAAAGAGTAAAGAGAAAAAGTTAAAATAGATAGACTAATCGTATATTTAATTGTGTAGATATGATTGAAAAATACGGTAGTTGTATAAAAAAATAAAAATAAATAATTAAAAATTCGGTAATTATGAAAAGTAGAAAATTTTTAAATTGAAAAATTTTAGTTTGAAAAGTTCACAAAATAAAAATGAAAAAGTTATATAATTTTTCACGTCAATGTACACAATACTTTTGTCTCATTTCTATTTCATCTTATCATCCCGGTGGCTATATAAAGTTGGAAAAAACCTAATTTCCTCCATCATGAGTACACTTAATTGTTACTTAACTAAATGATAATATTATGATCATCACTTTTTAAAGTTCGAAGTTGGGTAAAAACACTTACCTTGTTACCTTCTCCTAGAGTTGTCTTTCGCTAATTGTCCAGTCATCTAATGGAGTAGACACTAAAAAGTAATAATGCCATATTTTTTTTATTTTTTATTTTACATGGGAATATGTTTATTTAGTTCATATACTAAAATTTACTATTTTTAATTTATATATTTTGTAAAATTCAAAGGATAAAACAAATGTCCTATATCGCACTCCCCTGTACATAAAAATAGTAAGATATTTTATTTTAAATTCTAAAAATGATAAATTCGATAATAAATTAAAAATCTTGCTTTTATACAACAAACAATTTTATATAATTCCATCTATTTTTCTCACCATCATTATTGATTTAAAATCTTCTCAATCCATTATATTTAGCCTCATTTATTTAGTTAAGGAGCTAAGTTCCATCCAAATTAAAAATGCATATAGTCCACATTTTCTTTAGGAAGAAATTATAAAGATGACCAAAAAAATGTAGCAATATTTTATAAAATTATTTATCCAAATGGTATTTTATGATATTTTAAACAATTTGGATGTGTAAAATACAATTTTCTGTTGAAATTTAGTATCAAATTATTATATTATGTTAATGAACTATTCAGATGATGAAGTTTAAATGAGTAAGTAATGATGGTAAATATAATCCATAGAGTGAATTTCTTATGAAATATTAAAATTAGCCGAGATGAATAGGGTTTTACTTAAGTGAGCCTATATAAAAAAATATATAAATATATAAAATACACTATTGATGTGCACAAGATCATCATCAAAGTTATAAATAAAAGTGATCATTTATGTATAACTAGGTTGCATAGAAGTGATTCGATGTAATTCCCTCATCTTTTAGATGTTGATGATTGATGCAAAGTTTAGCTAACAAACCCAGTTTCATCCAAATAAAATATGTATATGAGTTACATTTGCTCAAAAATATGTATATTTATATGTAAATTATGGAAAATGCTTCGATCTATTTATATATATTAGACTATAATAATACTTTATAGAATCATTTATCCACATAGTAGTGATATCTTAAATAGGTTAGATGTTGAAAATACTATTTAAATTAATATTTAGTATTAAATCATTTTATTACATTGATTTTACACACTTATATATAGTACTCATATATAGTAATACTAAACAAATAAAATGATTTTCATGATAATATAGAGGACGCTAAATAAAGAGCTCTACAGCCATGAAACTCCTCTTTCATATAATCCTTTTATTTTTAATATTTTAGGTCAATAAAAAATTCACTTCATGTATTACATTTAGCATCATTTATGGAAATCCTTGCATTTATTTTGTATTACTATATATGGGCCCCATTTATAAATGTACTAAATGAATATAATAAAATGATTTAATAATGAAAATCAATTTTATGTAGTATTTTCAATATCTAAACCATATAAAATATCAATACTTTGTAGGTACATGATTTTATAAACTATTATTATATTTTAATATATATGTAAATTGATCTAAGCATTTTTTCTAAGTTACACATAAATATATTTATTTTTGAGCAAATGTAGCCCATGCACAGTTAATTTAGATGAAACTTAGTCTATTAGTTAAATAAATGATGTTAAATACAATGAATGACTTAAATTTTACATCAATCATCAACATTTTTAAAATGCAAAAGTTACATGAAATTGCTTTTTATGTAACCCATGGAGCATATATAATTATATAGGGCTCCAGTTTTATGAAATTCATCTTTTATGTAATCTCATTTATTTTTAATATCATGATGGTTAATAGAAAATTTATTTTATTTATTGTACTTGACATCATTTATATTATTATAAAGTCCTCTAATTTGTTTAGTTTTACTATATATGGGCCAATCTTTAAATATATGAAATCAATGTAATAAAATAATTTAATATAAAAATAATATTTTTAATATCTAAACCATCTAAAATATCACTATTATATGAAAAATGATTCAATAAAATATAAATACATTCTAATATATATATATATATGTGAATAGATCTCAGGGTACGTTTGGGGTCGTGGAGAAGAAAAAAATTGTGCGATGGGATAAAAAATAATATTTTGGGAATTGTGTGATTGATAGAAATGATAGGGGTAAAATTTGAATAAATAAGTATGATGGAGGGTAGTTGGTAGGAAAAATGATTGAAATATAGAGGTAAAAGTAGAAATATATGATTATTATTTGATGGAAGATTGTTCTCGAAATCTGTGCTCCCACTCCATACTATCCCATTTAAAAAACAAACGCGCCCTAAGTATTTTTTTCTAACTTACGTATGAATATATCTATTTTTGAGCAAATATGACCCATGTACATATTTGATTTGGATGAAACTTAGTCTCATAGCTAAAAAAATTATGTTAAATACAATAAATAGAATAAATTTTACATCGATCATTCACATGTTAAAAATAGAGGGGGGAAAATCACTTATATATAATTCAGTTATGGAGCCTATACATATATATGCTTCTTTGAAACCCTTCTTCTTTATAATATCTTCCATTTTTAATATGTTGATAGTCGGCATAAAATTCATTTCATCTATTGTATTTAATCTCATTTATATGATTATGTAAATTCTTTTTTGTTTAATATTATTATGCATGAGCCCCATCTAAAAATGTATAAAATCTAATAAATAATTTAAAATTTTAAAATTGTATTTTCATCATCAAAACCATTTAAATATCAGTATTATGCATATAAATAATTTTATAAAATATTATTATATTATAATATATGTATGAATGAATCTAATCATTTTTTCTATTTTACACACAAAATATTTATTTTTAGCTAATGTAACCCATACAAATACTTGATTGAGATGAAAATTAGTCCTTAGCTACACAAGCGATGTGAAATATAATAAAATAAATTAGATTTTACATCCATTGTCAATGTTTTAAAAATTAAGGGGATTACAACTAAAGCTTCCATGTAATCTTATTCCAATAATTAAATGACAAACCTTAAGAATAAGAATTATATTTTTGGAGGAATAATTCAATACTTATGTAAGTATGGAAGTCTCGACGCTTACCCTTCGTTGTTTAATTTTAAAATAATTTTTGAAAAATCTAAACCATTTTTACTTGTTTATCCATATGTATTTATTATTTATTTATGATTCCAAAAATTACATACATTGCACACCTTTATATACCACATTTAAAGCATATATTTTTCAATTTTTTAGTAACATATTCACTCTTGAAAGATACCGGTATTTACAAGAAATAAATTTCTAATAAAATTTATTTTTAGTGGCATAATAAAACAACATGTATTAAATATGATTAATGATTTAGATATTAAGAAATATATTTTTAAAATTTAAAAACCAAGAGTAAGTGCGGACACCTCCGTACTCACATAACTATTCCACCGTTCCTCTGTTTTCTGATATTCCGTAATTTTCTTTCCCCGCGGGCGACAGAGCGACGATGGGTTGTGCGCCCGCCGCTCTAACACCGCGAAAGTCGACGACGGCTGCTCTCTCTACTCAATCCTCACTCCTGCTATAAAACCAGTACAAAACAGAGGTGTCGAACGGCGATGGTGAGAAACATGGAGCAGCTGCTGAGCATGGGTTTCTCGGAGGAACTCGCGGCGCAGGCGCTGGCAGCCACCGGTGGAAAATCCACCATCAAAGCCACCGAATGGATTCTCAATCAAAGATCAACCAACCCCATCTCAGCCGTCCATCCCTCCTCGTCCTCCCCCACTCCTCCTCCCGCCCCTCCTCCCCCTCCTCCCGCCCAACCGATGCTCGATCGCTACTTCATTTTCCCCAAATCCCAATCCAATTCCAGCCCTCAAATCCCAGCTGTCGATCTCACCTCCCCACCTTCCTCTCCTCCTCCCAAGCGCCCCAAGCTCAGCCCACTCTCCACCCCCCTCTACGACCGCGCCCGCCCCCGCTCCATCGATGACATCGTCGGCCAAGACCATCTCCTTTCCATCCTCCGCTCCGCCATCTCCTCCCATCGCCTCCCCTCCATCCTCCTATGGGGACCCCCCGGCACCGGCAAGACTTCCATCGCCCGGGCCATCTCCACCTCCATGCCGGCCTCCTACCGCGTCGTCTCCATCTCGCCCGTCACCGCCGGCGTCAAGGACGTCCGCGACGCCGTCGACGAAGCCCGCCGCGCCAAGAAGATGGGCGTCAGGACCGTGCTTTTCGTCGACGAGGTCCATCGTTTCAACAAATCCCAGCAGGACTCCTTCCTCCCCGTCATCGAGGACGGCAGCATCGTCTTCATGGGAGCCACCACCGAGAACCCCTCCTTCCACCTCATCACGCCGCTCCTCTCTCGCTGCCGGGTCCTTTGCCTCAACAAGCTCCAGCCCCAGCACATTGCGACGCTGCTCGAGCGGGCGGCTGCGGACGCCGAACGAGGGCTGCCCCGCAGCCTCCGCTCCGGCGGCAGCACCAGAGTGGAAGAAGACGCCGTCGAATTCCTCTCTCTGCATTGCGACGGGGATGCCCGGGTAGCGCTGAATGCTTTGGAAATCGCCGCGATGTCGGCCGCGGCGAGAATCGACGGCGAGGGCCGATCGACCATCGACAGCGCGGCGTCGGTCGTCGTCACCGTAGACGACGCCAAGGAAGCAATGCAGTGCAAGCATCTGGCATATGATCGAGCAGGTGAGGAGCACTACAACCTGATCAGCGCGCTCCACAAGTCGATGCGGGGGAGCGACCCGGACGCTTCCATCTACTGGCTGGCGAGGATGCTGGAAGGTGGGGAGGAGCCTCTGTACATTGCTCGGCGGCTGATCCGATTCGCGAGCGAGGATGTTGGGCTGGCCGACCCTGCTGCTCTCGGTCATGCCGTGGCCTGCTACCAGGCTTGCCATTTCATAGGCATGCCCGAGTGCAATGCGAACCTCGCACAGTGCGTTGCATACATGGCATTGGCGCCCAAGTCGGTGGCAGTCTACCGAGCGATCTCGGACGCTCAGCAGGCTGTAAGGGAATCCAAAGGGCAGAATGAAGGTGTTCCTTTGCATTTGAGGAATGCCCCCACGAAGTTGATGAAGGACATAGGATATGGGAAGGGCTATTTGTACCCACCTGATCACCCATCTTCTTCCCAGACTTACCTACCGCCGTCAATGCAAGGCCAGAAGTTCCTCCACTGGTCGCCGTTGTCGTCATCGCCTCCTTCCAGCCAGCCTGATGGGAGCTGAATTTCTACACGGTGGTTGGTTTCTTTTGTTATTTGGTTTCAAAAAGTTTTTTTTTTTATTTTATTTAAAATATGTACTGTTCAGGATGCTAACAATGTTAATTTAACAAAATTCCCAATGGTAATTTTGTATTGTGTATAATATCAGTTAAAGAAAAATGCAATTGTACGTCTTCATGGGCTTTCTATTTTTGGATTCTCTTCTAACACGGGTTGCAGGATTGTCTGTTAGAAATATGCTCTGGAAATGAATCTGCACAATTTTATTGGATAGTCTTATGAGTCTTCTTGGCTGATTGAATGAGTGGTTTACCTCAAAGCTCCAGGGAGTATGTAAATTGTCAAAATCATATCCTATTCCAATTGGGGTAGAATGCTTACAGCTGAATTTAGTTGGGTTGATAAGCAATTCATTCACAATCACTAGAACATGGTTGCAGAGCCACACTGCTGAAGTTCGGATAGTCTAGACTTATGTCCACTTGATTGAATTGAATTGAATTGAATTGAATTGACAGATTTTAATTAAAAACAGCTTTGCATGATGACCTTGGTAACTTGGTTCCCTGTTAGATGAAATGAAATAAATCTCTTTAGCTCAAAGACAGGAGAGTCCACGATCCTAGGAATAATCAGAAAGCAGTGATGTCTTCTTAGGCTACTGCTAAAGATATGGAGCATTTATTCCATTCGGAGGATCTGCCGAACTGACTTTTGGCAGATTAACATTCTGTTTGATTTTTTCATTTATTAGTCTCTAGTGGAAGATCTCATCGGGAGGCCTGATAGAGAGACATCAGGAGCAGTGATGTCTTGTTAATCTACTGTTAAAAGATGTGGAACATTTATTCGATTCAGAGGATCTGCCGAACTGAAGTTTGGCAGATTAATATTCTGTTTGATTTTATCATTTATTAGTCTCTAGAGAAGATTTCATCAGGAGGCCTGATGGGGAGACATCCACGTCCTTAGGTAAGATAGTTTGGCTGGAAAAGTAAGGTTGGTTTTGTGATTGCTCAACTTGGGAGAAAAGATCAGAAATGCCATTTTCAGATTAGTGAAGTAGGATTTGTAAAGTTGAATTAAAGCGGCCAGAACAAGAAGTAACATGATTATGCCAGTGGAAGACTTCCTGTAGAGGTTGTTCATCGTTGGGAGGAGAGTAGTATTGTAGGAATGTGGAGCAGAACAATGTGGATACCATACAGTTTGTAACATCCTTAAATCATGCCATCCCGGTTCTCGACGGCCGTCGGATTAGCGTTTTGGTTAAATTTTTGACTTGTATTGAAAACTCAACATATGTCCTACGTGAAGGTATTTTTTACAAAATCAATTTCTAGGGGGAAACCTTGTGAAATTGTAAAAAGATGGACCTGCGAATGCAAATAACCCTAAATAGATGACAGCAACCTGTCTCCAAGCACAAGTGTACGGGTCAAAGACTAAACACGATAGAATTTCTGTTGTTGATGTTCGATTGGCGTAATTGGCTAATTGCAATCATTAGTTTAAATGGAGGAGACACTTCATTTCGTGCTCGTGGAGTGTCGGGATAGCAGGCAATAGGATGGAAAGGTAGTGCTTCTCTTAAAAATTCTCTTGCTTGGATTGGATGCCCGTGGAGATGTGAGAAAGGGAAATTATTACGCCCCGAATCTCTCTCTTTTTTTATTAAGTATTATACACACTGTGTTCTCTGATATTACAAATAAAGCTCTTTTAAAACTCTCGTATTTGGAGAAACAGTCTCGTAAATACCCCACGCTTTCCAGAAACACCCATATAATTATCTTTCTCATTTAAGGTAGAAGACAATAAAAAAACATCTTAATTGTGTAATTAATCTACCTTTCATTTATTTTCTTCAAAAAATTTTCCCTTTTTTTTTTAAATGCCAAATGCCAAATACATCCAAAATTTTAAAGATGCTACCAAGGTAAGGTTGATATTGCCTGAAAAGTGAATCAATCAGTGTAACTAGAAAATGTCAATAATTCAATATAGCCGGGTGTGTGGAAATGTCACGCGGCCACTTATTTTATAAAAAACTTATTCAATACACCCTTTTTTATTTTTTTTCAATTTTTTTTACAAAACTGTTAATATAAGTGTATTTAACATCTTTATAAATTTTTACCATTTTTAGAATATTTTAGATATTTATTTTTTATTTTTGAAAATCAGTGGAAATTACCTAAAATGCCACTGATTTTCAAAAATAAAAAATAAATATCTAAAATACTCCAAAATGGTAAAAATTTATACACACAGTAAATACATATAGATTAACATTATTTTAAAATTTTTTTGAAAAAGAATAAAAAAAATAGCTGCATGCTCCTGGGTGCATGCGATTGGGATCCGAATATGTAACTATCAACTTTTAAAAAAAGATAACCGTCAATTTTTTTAAAATATGTAGTTTGGATAATGATATTGTACATCTAGGCGTAACTTCTTGTAAATTCATTTTCTATGGGCCCAAGTATATTTAGTTCATATATTAAATTTTACCATTTATTTTTTTTTATATTTTTGTAAATTCTTAAAAATAAAAATTTCCACTTATCTCAGGCTCCTTAGATCTCACATTCCTCCGCACATGAAAAATGTAAAATACTCAAAGTTGCTACTTAGCTAAGTTACAATAGGATGTACAATATCATTATTCAGATAGTTTATGAAAAAAATTTATTTTCGAAATGACGAATAAATGCTAACACAAGATAAATGTATGGTATCATTCTCCATGCACCCAGTTGCATCGAACTGATTGCCACACACACACACACATATGAGAACCTTTCTTATGCATTTGTCTGCACCGTAATTGACGATGCATTTGACCCAAAATGGGCTCCACATGTACTTAAATGTATTGATACTTTATACAATCATTTATCTATATATAAATTTTTTAGTAAATGGTTTACGTGTTAAAAAATAACTTTAAAGTTGTTATTTACAACAAACTATTTTATTATGTTGAATATGTACTATTTTCAGATAGGTCCATACACATATCCAATTGGGATGAAAATTGGTATGTTAATAGAATATATAATTGTAAACATAATGAATAGAGTATATTATAATTTTATGATCATATGGGGCCCATTTTGAGGTAATTGCACCTTAATTTTGGTGAGTGATGCTACACCTGAATATTTCTCTCTATATATATAAACCAAAATTATGGTGCAAATACCTCAAAATGGGCCCCACATGATTATAAAATTATAATCTACTCTACTCATTGTATTTAGACTAATGTGTTCTATTATCATACTAATTTTCATCCCAATTGGTTATGTGTATAAACCTCATCTGAAAATAATACAAATTCAACGTAATAAAATAGTTTGATATAAATAACAAATTTAAAGTACTTTTTTCAACGTGTAAACTATTTGCTATAAAATTTGTATATGGATAAATGATTGTATAAAACATCAATAGATTTAAGTACATGTGGGGTCCATTTTAGGCTAAATATACGATAAGTTCCAGTGCAAGCAAATACACAGAAAGATATCTCATATATATATATATATATTTATACATATATTGGTCTCAATTCTATGTAACCTGGTTACATAGAAGCGAACCCATGTAACCCCTTGAAAATCTAAAATTTTGATTCTTAATAAAAATATATATTCATATGTAAATTATGAAAAACACTTAGATCTATTTACACATGTATTAGAATGTAATAATACTTTACAGAATTATTTAGTCATATAGAAATGATATACATACATTAGATAAACAACTCTCTGTATATATATATACATATATATGAGAAATATTCAGGTGCAGTTTCACTGTACCACAATTATGGTACAGTTGCCTCAAAATGGGCCTCACATGATCATAAAAATTATAATCTACTCCACCTATTGTATTTAGAATTATGTATTCTATTACCATACCAATTTTCATCTCAATTGAATTTGCATGGACCCCATCTAAAAATGGTACAAATTTAATGTAATGAAATAATTTGATGTAAATAACAACTTTAAAGTTGTTTCTTCAACATATAAGTCATTCGCTATAAATTTATGTATGGATAAATGATTATATAAAGTATTAATATATTTAAGTATATGTAGGACTTATTTTGGGCCAAATGCACTGTTAATTATGGCGCAACTTCACTGTACAGAAAAGATTTTTTTTTCTCTCTCTGTATATATATAAGAACCTATCTGGTGCAGTGCACCCGTACCATAATAATGGTACATTTAGCCAAAAATGGGTCCCACACACATTAAACTATGATTAAACTTTACATAATCATTTATTCTTATATAAATTTTATTGCAAATAATTTACATGTTGAAAAAACTAATTTAAAATTGTTATTTACATCAAACTATTTTATTACATTGAATTTGTACTATTTTTAGATGGGGTCCATACACATATCCAATTGAGATGAAAATTAATATGGTAATAGGGTACATTATTCTAAATACAATGAGTGGAATAGATTATAATTTTATGATTATGTGAGGCCCATTTTGAGGCAAGTGCATCATAATTATGGAGCAGATGCACTGTACTTGAATATTACTATATATATAGAGAGAGAGCAGTTCCGGTGCAGCGTCACTACACCGGAACAGCGGTACAATGACCCAAAAATGGGCCCCACATGATCATGAAATCATGATCTACTCCACCCATTGTATTTAGAATAATGTATTCTATTACCATACCAATTTTTATCCCAATCAGATACTTTAAAGTTGTTATTTTCATCAAACTATTTTTATAGTTTGATGAAAATAACAACTTTAAAGTATCTGATTGGGATAAAAATTGGTATGGTAATAGAATACATTATTCTAAATACAATGGGTGGAGTAGATCATGATTTCATGATCATGTGGGGCCCATTACAGCGATGCTGCATAGGAATATAATCCATATATATATATAAAATGATCTTGTTAGCTCGAGCTAAGCAAATCATTGCTTAGCCTACCTCGAAAAATTGATTTAAAAGATTTTTTTGATTTTTTTCTCTATACACTTATTTATCTAAGTGTATTTAACATATAAACCAAGTTTTACCATTTTTGAATATGAGTATATACTTTTTTTGAGATTTTTAAACATCTATATGTATATATGTATTGAAAATACCGCTATCTTTAAAAATCTTTTAAAAATATATACACATATTCAAAAATGGTAAAACTTGATTTATATGTTAATAAACAAGTGTACGAAGAAAAAAGTAAAAAAAAAAATTTAATCAGTTTTTGGATGTGGGCTAAGCAAGACATTTGTTTAGCCCAAACTAACAAGATCACTTCTCTCTCTGTGTTGATGGAATCCATTTCATCAGAGCAATGTCAAAGAATGGTTGATTGGGTTGAGCCACCACGATGATTGAATCCTATTGAGTCTAATATAAAAAATCGATAGGTCTGCACTTGTTCGAATTACAATTTTTTCTATCTTGATGAAGGGATATTTTACTTCAATCGGTAAGAGACCATGTTCAAGACTATGCTCTCTATACAAATGTAAGACAGAAGCTCTCCCCAATAAACAGGAGATAAATGCTCTCCCTCATGGGTGAACTAACACAAAGGCTAGGATATCATCTAATTAGGCTATGCCTCACGTGAAAAATGTTGAAAACGTAATTTTAAAATTAATATTTAGGTGGTGTTTGTTTATACTAAAAACAATTTAAGGTGTATTTGGGAATGAATAAAACTTTTGATGAAAAATTTTGGAGAATAAAAGTCATCAAAAGATATGGTATGATAGGGGTAATGATGAGGAGTAAAGAGGATAAAGTTAAAATAGATAGATTAGTTGTATGAGTAATTGTGTAGAAATGATTGAAAAATAGGGTAGTTGTATAGGAAAATGTGAAAAAATAATTAAAAAATATGATAATTATGGAGAGTGAAAAGTTTTAGATCGAAAAGTTTTAATTTGACATTTTATACTCATTGCCAAACACACCCTTAAACTAAAACTTTTTAATCTAAACCTTTTTGCTCTTCGCAACTACCTTATTATTTTTTTTACTTCTTCCTATATAATTATCCTACTTTTCAATCTTTTTTACATAACTTCTCATATATTTAACATATCTGTTTTAACCTTATTTTTTTACTCATCATCATTATCCTTATCATATCATACTATTTTCCCATTTCAAAAACTTTTACACAATTTTTTTTTATCAAAAGTTTTATCGCTTTCTAAACATACCCTTAATATTAAACCATATGTTTATAGTGTTAGTTTTACATTTTGAGAAGTAATCCTCTTAGCCAGGCTAAGTAAATGTTTCACTTAGTCCACTTTAAAAAATCTATTTACATTATTTTTTTTTTACTTTTTTCTTCATACACTTGTTTATTTAAGTGTATTGAACATATAAACTAAGTTTTACTATTTTTCGATGCTTGTATATATATTTTTTAAGATTTTTAAATATTAGATCCACTTCTATGTAACTAGGTTACGTCAAATTTTAAGATTATGTTGCTAGATAGAAAATCTATCATTCATTCATTTAACATTATTGTTTATTTACAAGAGCAAGTTTCATCCAAATCCAATACGCGCATAAGCCATAATTGCTCAAAAATTAGTACATTCACGTGTAAATTAGAAAAAATGCTTAAATTCATTCACATATGTATTGAAATGTAATAATACTTTATAGAATCATGTGTCCATGTAGTAATGATATTTTAAATGGTTTAGATATTGAAATACTATTTAAAAATTGATATTTAGTATTAAATTATTTTATTACATTAATTTTACATATTTGTAAATGAAGCCCATATAGAGTGATGTTAGACAAATAAATGAATTTTCATAATAATATAAGTAATATTAAACACAATAGATGAAGTGAATTTTTCATTAACTATCTAAATGTTGAAAATGGAAGGAGTTCCGGAGAAAAGGGTTTTCATAGAAGCATCCCTGCCTAAATATAGAGGTATTTTAAATGAGAGTTATTTCGGTGCAACGCTACTGCATCGGAACAACATTACATTTGCCCATTTTTGGGCCTCACATATATTAGAATATAACGAAATGTTATATAATCATTTATCCCTATATAAATTTTATAGCAAATGGTTTACATGTTGAAAAATTATTTTAAAGTTGTTATTTACATTAAACTATTTTATTACGTTGAATTTGTACCATTTTCAGATGGGGTTTGTATACATATTCGATTGGGATGAAAATTGATATGGTAATCGAACACATTATTCTAAATATAATGGGTGGAGTAGATTATAACTTTATCATCATGTGGGGCCCATTTTGACGCCACTGCACTGTAATTACGATACAATGGTACGATGCAGTAGCGTTGCACATGAAAATCTCTCATTTTAAATACATATATATGTTTAAAAATCTCAAAAAAAATATATACATAAAAAATAGTAAAACTAAGTTTATATGCTAAATATATTTAGATAAACAAGTACATAAAGAAAAAATAAAAAAGTGTTGTAAATGAATTTTTCTAAGTGGGCTAAGCAGCTAAGCGAGACATTTGCTTAGCCTGAACTAACATAATCATTCCTCTTACGTTTTATAGATGGGTCAATATGATAATATAAATGATATTAAATAAAATAGATCAAGTAGATTTCTTACAAATCATTGTGATAGTAAAAATGGAATTGATTGTGCAAAAGATGAGCTTCATAGAATGGGATAAACCTGGAATGTAATCTCTTGTTTCCTGAAAATATTTTTTTATTCTCAAAAAATAATATCACACTTTTTCATGTACGATACTTCTCCCAATCCCAATACATATTTTTCCATTCCCATTATACTTTTATCCAAAATCCTTATCTATTCCTCATCCCATCCATGCAATTCGATACAATGGGTTTTCGATTTATATGGATTAAATTATTGAGCCGAGGGATCAAACAGTCTCAACCCATGACCTCATTTCTCTGATGGATTATACAGATTGGATTTTCAAGTTGACGTGCATGTTGACCATGGATATATATGACCTTCTCTTTTATATAACAGTTTACATATATGACCACATAACCTGTAGCACCCTAACCCAAGGCACACCACAAGGTGAAACCTTAGTATACGGATCTTCAAGTGGCAAAGCTCGTTAATAAAACTAAAGTTTCATCCTTAAGCAAGCGGAAGCTTTTCTAATGTGTCAGGAAAATCAATTTGAATTTTTTTCTTTTTCTTTTAGAACTTATTTTCGTTCAATTTCTTTAACTAAAATCCGGTTGTGTGTCATCTATATTTAGAACGTTTTATGAGACAAAACCTGATAATCATTACATAATCTAACATTCTCCATTAAATCATTTATATCTACTTCAATTCATCTAGTACATCTCTTATATAATCATACTTCACACGAGAAGCTATATATTACATCAATCAACCTCAACATAACACATTTAAAATTAATACATACAATTTTAATAATTACGTTCCAAAGCTCTAAATACCTCAAAAGTCCTAGATGTCATATCTTCATTGCCTTTTTAGCAGTAAATGCTCTTCTATCAAATTTCCATTATCTGCATTCACTAGTTAGTTGAAAATAGTGAGTATAAAATACGCAATAAGCAAGCATTTAGAAATACACATAAATTTCCACAATGTATTGCATTAATTTAAAACACAAAATTCTTAAATTCCTTTTATGCATGTATAATAATGAAATGAGTGCATACATGCATCATGACTTATTTCTCATTCAATAGATGACACTTACTAAGTGATCATCCACCCATAATCATATTTCTGATCTTGCATGCTTAACAATGTAATGCATGAATCATATACATCCAGCTTAACTCCAGAGGGTACATGAAACACCTCAAATGCCACCCTTAAGACCCAAGGTCAGGTGACTGGACTCTGTTTCCTCAGAAATATCACATTGTCTCATCCCACACTGGATATTTAATACATACAAGTATACCATGAATTATGATCATTGTGAAGAAATATACATGTCATCATAAAATAAGCTAAAAATTTTCATTTCAAAGTGCAAAATTTAAACACATAGTAGAAAAATAAAATAATCATTCATTGGCAAATATCATTTCATAAAATGAAAAAACAAGAATGGATTTTCTTACTATAAAATTCTTTGAAAGAAAATTTCGAAGTGCTTGCTTACCTTTTTCCTTTAGCTTTCCTCCATCTTTCCTGTACCATTCCCCAACATAACCAGTAGGAAATTTTATTTAAGCAGATAATTCATATCATCATAGATACTAATCTTCATGCCTACTTATTTCCTATTTTTCCATTTTTGATCGGCCTTTAATAAGAAATTCAATCATTTTTTCCTTGAAAATCTCATTTAAATATAATTTATCCTATACTTGAACAAACCTCCTATTCCCACTCTAGATTTCCAAATATGGAACTCGCATTGAATTCATCATAAAATTAGATTTCACAAGGTTTCATATGCTCAATATGCTCAAAAATAACTTTTCTAAACATAGATCAATTAAATAGTAATCTCAACCTAATGTAGACATTAAACATTAGTTTTTAACCTCTAAAATTTGAAATATATCTTCTATTAATTCAAATCACATAAACTTAATAATTAAATATAAAAAATAGCATCTATAGTTACATATTCATATAGGGCAATTATTTTTACCCCAATGTCATGAAAATTTCATTCTAGAATTTCTATGATCATTACATTAAATATCATTTTTCCTACATTATTATTTATGTTTCATTGTTTCATTTATTTAATATAATAACTAGCCCCCATACACAGGTTACCCATCAATACATCTCATTGAGATTAAATTTTAAACATTCTACTTTAGCAGTTTCATTTATGTCATCTCTACATTAAAATTAGTTTTTCACAATAATTTATACACACTCAAATTCATACACATCTTATTATCTTATCTTTACACCCTTTGTCCAACTCATTCAATGTTCTAAACCTTTTAATTTTGATCATCAAACAGTTTAATAATCGCATGTAAATTATCTAAAATACATTTAAAAACAGCTTTCTTTCATTTTTACCAATTGCCCATATTTTAAATAGCTTATATATCTCATCGTAGACTTTAAATTTTAAGGATTTTACCTTTTTTCATTTTCGCATAATATAAATTCAATAAATTTAACATTTTCAACCCTGCACTTTCCATACGTCTATACCACTTCCATATAACTGCTACCCATTTTTTCCTTTATATCCATTTAGCCCTAAAATCACATTTAAAAGAAAAATCATTCAGTATACATTCAATTAAGAAAGCCTATGCCTCCCATAAAAAATTCATAGTTGTTCATTTTTTTGTCACATAAATCTTGTTTTAGGCTTTTAATTATAGATATTTCATTCCATACTACTGTATATATAAAAACAACTAAATCCAACATTTTTTTCCATCCAAATCACATGCGTAAGGACCATTTGCATCATTGCCCTATCACAGTAACCATGACCAATTCAATTTCTACCATCTTACAACTTAAAAATCACGCATAAACTATTCTCTACACAATTTACATAAAAGTCCCATGCCTGATTCTTCTTGTTTTCCAACTACCTTGTATCTAGAATTGGATAAAATTTCAGATTCTCTTTGTGAGCGCACGATTTAGCATTTAAATCTCATCTACCTCACAATTTCTAACATACATATGCCCACAGATTAGGGAAGTAAGGAGAATATTTAAATCCCAACATCCCCATAACCGTGAATACTCAAATCATTGAAATACGACTCCATTCCAAGCTTAATCTTCATGATTTAAATTATTTTCATGAATATCTAGACATAAATAACAAAAGCCCCATACCATTTCACTAATTTTAGAAGAATAAAGAAAACATTAAAATTTCATCTTTTCCCTTACCTCCAGTTGGTGATGGGGTAGACAGCGGCACTAGCTTGCACCAGCGACAACGTAGATGGTGGATGACCCGCAATCCTCTTCTCTCCCTCTTTCCTTCTCTTCTCCTTCCTCTTCTTTCTCTTCTTCTCCTTCTCTTTCTCCTTTTTTTCCCATTCTCTGTTCGTGCATTGGAAGGAAAATGGGTTGTCTTTTGTGGCCCCACTTAAGATGGTCATGTGCGGCTACCCGTCATATATATATATATTTTAAATTTTTTTTTATGTATCCATATACATATTTATATGTCATAAATCATAAAATTTTAAATCTTATGATTTAAACTCATAATACATGTTTAGGATTATTAAATCATGGCCACTCATCAATTTAAATAATTTAAATCCATTAATTATTTAAATTGGACCATTTGATGGAAACTAATTAATCTAAGATTAAATAATGTACTTTGCTATTATTCCATTCAACAATAACACTCTAACTCATCATGATTTATTTATTAATTATCTCTTTTCTTACTTTATAATTTTATGTCATTAATTTATATTCAGTTTCATTAATTCTTTGGTCCAAAATTTACATTTATACATATTATATGCTACATACTTATGGGTTGCAATCTAAAAATTGCAGGTACTACATAACCCCTTAATTTTTAAGATGTTGATGATTGACGCAAAATTCAATTCACTCAATATATATAACATCATTTGTTTAGCTAGAAAACCAAGTTTCATCCAAATCAAATATGTTCATGAGCCGTATTTGCTCACATATATATATATATTCGTGTGTTAATTTGGAAAAATGCTTAAATCTATTTGTATATGTACTAGAATGTAATAATATTTTATAGAATCATTTATTCACATAGTAATATTTTAGATGGTTTAAATATTGAAAATACTACTTTAAAATTGATATTTAATACTAAACTATTTTTATTATATTAAGTTTATACATTTGTAGATAGGACTCATACACAATGATACTGAACTAATGAAAAGGTTTCCATGCTGATATAAATTATGTTAAATATAATAGATGAAATATTTTTTCATCAACCATCAATATATTAAAAATAAAGAATGTTACATAGAAGAGAGGTTTCGTAGAAGAATGACTATATATATATGAGAAATATTCTAGCGCAGGAATGTGCATCATAAGTTATGATGCAGTTGCCTCAAAATGGACACCCCATTATCATAAAACTATAATCTACTCTGCCTACTGTATTTAGAATTATATATTCTATTATCATACCGATTTTTATCTAAATTGGATATGTGTATGGACCCTATATGAAAATAGTACAAATTCAACATAATAAAATAATTTGATGTAAATAACAATTTCAAAGTTATTTTTCAACATGTAAACTATTTCTACATAATTTATGTATAGATAAATGATTGTATAAAGTACCAATATATTTAAGTACACGCGGGGCCCATTTTAGGCCAAATGCATTGTAAGTTACATACAAGACATATCTATACATGTGGAGAGAGAGAGAGAACCAATTTTATGCAGACAAACTGCACCATAATTACGTTGCAGTTTGCTATGAAAGGAGCTCCACATGTATTAGAATGTTACGATACTTCATTCAATCATTTATCCAGATAAGTAACATACTTTAGATGGTTTAAATCTTGAAAATGCTACTTTGAAATTAATATTTAAGTTAAACTATTTTATTACGTTAATTTTGCACCATTTTAAGATGGGCACATATATGTGCTAGATTTGGATAAAAATTGGCATGCTATCAAAATAACTATTTCTAAATACAATTGGTGGAATATATGTTATTTTAATACATGTTGGGCCTATTTCGGGCAGTCTGCACCATAATTATGATGTAGTATGTATACACTTGAATATTTTCGATAAATATATATGACAATCATTCATGCACAGGCGGACTGCACCATAATTAAAACATGGTGTAGTCCATTGCAAAATGAGCCTCAAGCATATTAGAATGCTATGATCTTTATATAGTCATTTATTCATATGAAAAAACATATATTGAACGGTTTAAATGTTGAAAAAATAATTTTAAAATTTTTATTTATATTAAATTATTTTGTTATGTTGATTTTGAACCATTTTCAGATGGGGCCCATACACATATCTAATTTGAATAAAAATTGGTATGCTAATAAAGTGAATAAATATAAATATAGTGAGTGAGGTAGATTTTATATTCATAATCAAGTAGGCCCCACAATGCATGGACTATATGGTTCAGTCCAAATGCACTGGAATATTTTTCTATATATACGTGTTTACTTCTATAAAACCTTGCTTTTATGTAACTCCTCTATTTTTAAAATTTTTATAGTTGATGAAAAATCTACTACATCTATTATATTTAGCATTATCTATATTATTATAAAAATCCTTTCATTTATTTAGTATCATTGTATATGGAAACCATTTATAAATGTGTAAAATCAACATAATAAAATAATTTAATTCTAAAAAATAATTTTTAAGTAGCATTTTCAATATCTAAACCATCTAAAATATTATTACTATATGGATAAATAATTATATAAAATATTATTACATTCTAATACATATATGAATGTATTTAAATTTTTTTATAAATTTACATATAAATATATGCATTTTTAAGCAAATGTGTTCATGGATATATTTGATTTGAATAAACGTCGTCTCTTATATAAATAAATGATGTTAAATACAATGAATAAATTGAATTTTAAATTAATTAGCAACATTTTAAAAATTGAGGGGGTTACAAGATTATATATCATCTTGTGCAGATGGACTGCACCATCGCGAAACGCGACTCACGTATTTTAAAATGTAATAATATATTATACAATCATTTTTCATATAAAAAAATATACTTTAGACGATTTAGATGTTAAAAATATCACTTTAAACTTGGTATTTATGTTAAATTATTTTATTATGTTAATTTTGCACTGTTTTAAGATCAAACACATGCACATAATCAATTGGATAAAATTAATATGCTAATAAAGTGAATAATTCTAAATATAATGGATAGAGTAGATTTTTTATTCATGATCAAGTAGATCCGCCATTGCATGGACTAAAGTAGAATATGTTAACATTAATGTATTTTTTTTATAACGATAACGAACATTAATGTATTACTAACCTCGTTATAATCCATTAAACCTTATTGTGCATATTAATAATAGTAATTATTATTATTATTAGGTTGAATTTGAAAAAATTAAATAAAAATAACTCGTTGCATATGATTGGTGCTCTTATGTAGTAGTAGTAATAATAATTGAACCATAGCCCAATGGTATAACATGCGGGTGCGTAAGTTTTGATCCCTGCTTCAAGTGTTGTGCATGAGCGCTCTCTCCACTGTAATCCAAAATAATAAATAATAATAAACATAAGATAATAATATTTACTAATAATAATAATAATATTATTATTATTATTATTATTATATTAGGAATATTTGCAGACATGCCCATAAAGTATCACCTTATTGCATCCAAGTCCTTAAGTCTTCAAAAATTACAAATTACCAAATATTGCAAGCATATCCTTTTTCAGATGAACAATAAAAACAAACGAAAAATAGATATTAAATTTATGTTAGACTTCCTAAATTATCCCTAGTAGAAGGATATCAAAGTATTTCATACCTGCCAATATCTTCATAAATCGATTGCAAACATAACAAAGCTCTTAGCTACAGTTACTAAATCGTTAAAATTTTTTTCTTAAAGAGAAATGATTCTAGTAGTCTAGGCTAAGTAAATGACTTTCTTAACTCATCTCGGAAAATTTATTTAAAATACTTTTTTTCTTTTTTCTTCGTAAACTTGTTAATATAGATGTATTCAACATATAAACTAAGTTCTATCATTTTTGGATGTACATATTTATATATTTTTTGAGATTTTGAACATAGGAGTATTTCAAAATAGCTAAAATAACCTCATGTTTAAAAATCTCAAGAATATATATATATATATACAGATACATATCCAAAAGGTAAAAAAATAAAAAATATATTTTAAGTAATTTTTTTGAGGTGGGCTAAGTAAGTTATTTACTTAACAAGAAATGATCTTGTTAGCCCGAGCTAAATAAATGACTTACTTTGCCCACTTAAAAAACCTTATTTAAAATGTCTAAAAGTACCCCTTACGTTTTAGGAGCCTAATTTTATGCACCCGGGTGCATTTGAGGCTCAATGCACCTAGGTGCATATATCTATTTTTATTTTTTTAAAATTTTTTTACGCAACTATTAATCTAAGCGTATTTAACATGTTTGTCATTTTTTACCAACTCTGAATATTTTTAAATATTTTTTCGGATTTTTAAAAATTTGTGGCACTTTTAGTAATTTTTAGGGTGTGTTTGGGAATGGATAAAACTTTTGATGAAAAGTTATAGAGATGAGAAGTTGTCAAATGATGTGATATGATAGGGGTAATGATGATGAATAAATAGGATAAAGTTGAAATATATAGGTTAGTTGTGTAGAAATGATTATAAAGTACGATAGTTGTATAGAAAAATGTGAAGAAATTATTAAAAAATAGGGTAGTTGTAGAGAGTGAAAAGTTTTAGATTGAAAAGTTTTAACTTGACAACTTTTTGTTATTACCAAACACACCCTTAAATTACTAAAATGTCACTGATTTTTAAAAATCTAAAAATAATATCAAAATTTTTCAAAAATGGTAAAAATTGATATACATGTTTAATACACTTATATTAACAGTTTCATGAAAAATTTTCAAAAAAAATAATAAAATGGGTGAAATACACACGAGTGCACTAAGCCTCAATCCACCCAGGAGCATAGAATTATTCTCTTATGTTTCATTTTAAAGCCATTCTTAAGCAGATAAAATAAATTTTATGCCTTCTCATCAAAAATAAATAAATAAATTTTAAATCATTTTAAATTGGATAGTGGCACATGGATGTTCCCTCTAAACCAGATCTAATCGTACTAATCGTCCGTTGATAGTAATCCAAATTGAAGTAGCGATCATACACAAGCGACAACGGTGATTGAAATAAATTAATAAAAGACCTTAGCTACAAATATCCAATCTTTTCTTTTTAATTAGTAGCTAAATTCGATACACACACAAAAATTGACAGGAAACAAATTCTATTTTCAGAAAGCATTGATGGAAATTATTTTATCTGGCTTCAAAATGGCTTTTAAATGAAATATAAAGTGCATTTTTGGTAATTTCAGAAAGTACTTAGCATTTTTGTAACAGGAGCTGACAGCTCTAGTATATTTGCAATTGATCTATGAATGTGTTTACATGTATGAATACTTTTTAATTGTTGACGTTGAAGAAATTAATTTACTTTTTTATTTGTATGGATGTTAATGTCTTGTGAAACTATGGGCATGTTTGGCTGTACTAAAAACTTTTTAATCTAAATTTTTTTACTATCCTCATATTTGTAAATATCTTTCTGTCTAATTATCTTATTTTTTAATTATTTATATACAGCTACTTATATAATTAACCTATATTTTTAATTTTATTCTCTTTATTCCTTATTACTACTCCTATAATATCACATTATTTTCTTTCATTTTGAAAACTAAACTACAAACTTTTCAAATAAGGAGCATTATGACAGTCCAAGCACTTAAGAAATCTTACTTAATCAACCTATTTTTTTTCCCTAATTGGTTCCCCCACCCCCTATATTTTTGTTTGATTTCTTGTATTAGTTTTTAAAATCCTTTCCTTCTTGAAAGTGGGTTGCTGTGTGTAGACACCCTTCCCTTAAGCACAAGGACGAATAAATGGGAATAAAAGTCCAAGCCTAACAATGGCAAGCAATTCGAGAACAAACACCAACGGGCTTTGGAACAAACGGCCCAGTCAAAGCAAGCCAAAGCAAGCCAAAGCAAATTCAAGCAAAACTCAAACCAAGCCCACCACTAAGCGGGTCTACCCAGCTCAAAACAGGCTCTTCAACAACAAGACTGTTAGGCCTCACAACGGCCCACTTGGAGCAAAAGGCTCCAACAAGGTCTAGCTCAACAGATCCAGACACAATAAACGGGCTCTACAATGCGGCCCACCAGATCCAACCCATCAAGCCTCAAAAGCAGGCTCTTCTGTAACAACCCATCAGGCCTCCACAACGGCCCACCTGGAGCAACGGGCTCAACCAGATTCAAGTCCAACCATAGCAGGCTCCCATCTACGGCCCAAGGCCTACCTGGCCCGCTCCACCATCTATAAATAGGGATCCAAGCCTCTCTTCTCTACACACTTGGAGAGGGCATCCTAGAGTGGAGGACGAGAGTCTGTAGCAAAGCCTCGGCGTCTCGGTTTTCTCGCTCTTCGGGCTCCAAGCCTCTCTCCCACTTTCCCCTTTTCTCAAATCTTTCATTTCCCCCTTTTCACGCCCTTGTAAACCGCATCGGGTTGGCGAATTTCACCATATTTGCTTCAATACGAAGGCCGGAACCCGAACTCTGTACGATTGGTGCCTTTATTCATTGAAAACATGGACTGATCTCCCTTTAAAGATCAGTGGTAACTCCATTTTCTTTATTTTTGCATGCTTGTTTGAGTTAACGCTCCGGCAAGGCGGGCGCACGCGGGTTCACAGATTCCAGCATATACACTATTGTTATGCTGCCGGATTCGTGATTTGATCCGTGTATGGAAAGCCCATCTTAGCTGTTATGCCGCCAAATCCACGAAAGGACTCTCATACGGCAAGAAACTCATAAGCCGTCGACCTAACATATTTTACTTCGTGGAAACGCAGGAAAATTGAGTCCATGCTGCTGCTCCGGAAGCATTGAAGAACTAGCTCAAATCCATTCGACACGGCCCAAATTTTCAAGGTGCGGAAAAGCGATCCGAGCCTATCGTAGCGCTCACGGCGGGTGCTACAGCTTGACGACTCCGCTGGGGAAGGCGTTGCTAGTCTACATCGGGTGCAAGGGGGACAGAAATCTAAAGATCAGAGCTTCTTCCTCGCTGAATAGAGAGTTTCAGAGGCGTTTCCATCTTCCGACAGTGGGTTTCTGGCGTTTCTGAAATGAAGACGCCCAAATCACGCAAGAACTTGACAAGTTTTCAGGTCCAGAAGGCGTTCAGCTCAGGAACTAGAAAAGAACTTGTAAAGGGGAAAAACTATTGAACATCGGCTCGTAACTGTCTAGGCACATAAAACGAACCTAAAGGAAGGACCTCCGGCAAATATAAAATCAATTAACGCTAAGAAAAATCTTGCATAAAAATCATGCCTTTTCCGTAACCTGGGAGTTTTGTGATTACACTTCCAGAAACTCTTCAAGCGAACTAGTCACTCCTCTAGAAACTCTTCAAGCGAACTGGTCACTTTTCCCGCGTATGAAGGAGACTCATGCCCAAGGGCTCATCTCAAGGCCTTTTGCGACATCCTATACCCCTTGGTGAAAAGCGAACAAGTCTTGATAAGGCTATTCCAACATAGCTTAAAGAAGGACGTCTTGGAGTGGTACACGTCGCTGGATTGCCGGTTGATTAAGACGTGAGATCAACTTTCCTTGGCCGTCATGGACCGCTTCTCGTATAAATTAAACATGGCTCCCAAAAGTGCCGATCTAGAAGCGCTAAAGCAAAAAAGAGATGAAACATTCTCAGAGTACGTGGCTAGATAGCGTGCATTGGCGGCAAAGATGAAAAGCCCGTTGCCGTTAGAAGAGCAAATCTCTATCATCATCAACTCAGCTCACCCGAGCATCTCCGGCTACCTCATCTCTCACCCTTATGTCAACTTCTCCAAGCCGAGGACCAAGTGGAGGTGGGAATCAGACATGACACCATCTCTCTATGGCCTTACCAAGGGAGTACAACTCGAAGAAAATAAGAACCTAAAAATGGTAATTCTTCGAAGACCCCGGATGTAAACATCATAGACACCACTACTAAGCCTTTTTAAAAAAAATCACCTAGAGATTTTACACCTCTCGCCTAATCCTACACCGACATCCTCAACCTGCTCATCTAAAAAAATATGCTTGCACCTCTGGCTCCAAAACCTCTACCTAATCCCCTTCCAAAAAACTACCGAAAAAATGAATTCTGTGCCTATCACCAAGGGAGAGGCCACTAAACCAAGAAATGTTATACCCTCAAGCATGCCATTCAAAACTTAATAGATGAGAGAAAAATCAAAAATTTCACAAAACTCTCATGATGATGTAATCCAGAACCCTCTACCTACACATGAAGCAAGGAATCCCAATGCAACAATCATAAACTTCATTGAAGTTGCAAGAGGACCCGCAAGGCCGAGTCATGAAGCCTACATGATCACTCTACAACAGGTTAAGCAAGAAACGATCGTATTGCAAGGAGCGGCTCCACAAAACGTCTATAAGCCCCAAGAAGGGTACGGCCAAGACCACCTCATGTTGCCGGCCGTGAATAATTTGAAGATCGCTCCTACCCACCAAGAACAAGTGGGGTTGGCGGTCAAGCCAAAGCCGACATATGACTCACACAGGGTCCCATGGAAATATCCTCAATGCTCGAAGATAAGCAATATTTATCCTAATGGCCGAGTCTACCGAAGGGAAGCGGCTCGCAACATAATCACCAACCAGGAGAAAGAACCACCATATGACATCGCTTCGCAACTCAAATCCTTGCCGGCTCAAATATCCATATGGGAGCTATTATGTACTTCAACAAAGCATAGGGAGGCTTTCACCAAAGTGCTAAGCGAGACTCACATAACCACGGAAGTAACCCCCGATGCGATGACTCACATGATCGGGCAAATAATGGTCCCTAACGCCATCATGTTCACCGATGAGGAGCTTCCAACCAAGGAGCGCAACCATGGACACTCGCTAAGCATCACGGTTGAGTACAAAGATTTGAAGATCCCTTTAGTAACCATTGGCAACGGCGCAAGCCTTAATGTTTGCCCACTGCGAACAATCAAGAGGCTTGGAATCACCACAGACCAAATGAGACCCAGCGACTTCTATGTAAGAGCTTTTGATAATTCTCAAAACACGGTATTGGGCGAGCAAGACATAGAAATTCAAGTAGGACTCGATACTATGGTCGTTCCTTTTCAAGTCTAGGATATCCCGACATCCTTCAACATATTATTGGGAAGACTTTGGTTGCACCAAACAGGAGCAATCCCGTCCTCTCTTCATCAAAAGCTGAAATATATATCGGCGGAGCAGCTAGTGGTCATAGAAGCTAACCCTGAGATCATCATCCCCGCGGAGATTGAAAACTGCCATGAGATCCCTCTTATTGAAGTGTATGAATCTTCGGATCCTCTCCCTTTCAAATTTGACGATATGCATGAAGTCCATCACATCCCCGCAAAGCAAAAGCTACCCCTCCATTACGTCATACCTCCGGCTGAGAGGCAAACAACAAGATTCAACATCAAATATAGAGGAAAGACGGTGCTACTCAATCCTCAACAAAAGAACAACGAATGGGGTCTCGGATATAGGCCCGAGGAAGACCCGTTTAAGAAATCCAACAAAGCGACTCGGTTCATAAGCGCGGGGTACATACTACCCGAAGCATTGAAGGCTCAAGAAGTCTTAATGATAGCCCATAATGGCACGGATGAAAAAAAGTTATTATGCAAAGACAAGCCAAAAATTGGCATGCTATACCAACTTGCTCAAGACCCGGTTCTAGCAACTACACCACGCATATGGAGCCCATTCAAAAGAAAAAGAAACAAATGGAGCTGAAAATGTGGGCCAACATTCGCTGGTCCTACGAATTGCTAGAAATCTCAGAAGATAGTGGAGTTGATGAGGAGCTGTGCGACAATATAGAAAAACATGAAAGCAAAGACGCAGCTTTAGACTACGAGATCGTCAACTTGGGAACTTCCGAGTTACCCAAATGCCTTCGTATTGGGAAGAACTTATCCACTGAAGAAAGAAATCAAATGCTCACCTTTCTCAAGCTTCGGTTAGTCAATTTTGCTTTCTCTTACGAAGACATGCCCGGACTCGACGAAGATCTAATTACTCATCAACTCCCAATAAAGACCGGTGACAAACCGGCAAAGTAAAAATTAAGGAGGCTCAAACTGGAATGGATACCCAAGATAAGGGATGAAGTGATCAAGCAATATAATGCCGGATTCTTGGTCGTATCATACTATCCACAATGGCTAACTAATATTGTTCCCGTGCCTAAGAGAGATAGAAAAGTCAGGATGTGCATTGACTATAGAGATCTCAACAAAGTAATGTCATTCGGTTTGAAGAATGCCGGAGCCACATATCAACGCACCATGACGGCAATCTTCCATGACATGATGAATACAGAAATGAAGGTCTATTTGAACGACATGAGAGTCCGTCCTACACATTTGAAGATCATCTAAGAGACTTGGAGAAATTATTCAACAAGATGGAAAGATTTCAACTAAGGCTCAACCCGCAAAAATGCGTCTTTAATGCTCAAAAGGGGCGCTTGTTGGGATTCGTCATCAGTAAAAATGGAATAGAAGTTGTAACGTACCGGTCCAGAAAAGTGATCCCGGGCCGTGTATTTAATGCAATTTCCCAACATCAATCACACATTTATGGAAAAATTAATTATTATAATTTCATAAAAATTTCAAAATTCCACTTCCACTAGTCATGTTCCCATTATTACATCAAGGCACAAAGAAAAGAAATTTACAAGTATATCATTTCCAATACATGCCTTTAAAATAAATAAATAGAAACAATTATTCTTGAAAATCTTCTTGTAAATCCCAAAATGCTAGTGTCCCACTTGATTTGGTATACCTGTAAAAATAATGGGTTAGTCTCAACATGACTAGCAAGTAGAAAATTATTTGAAAATGGATAATGACCCAATTAAAACTTAATTAAATAATCATTTAATTTAATATCTTAAAAATTAGGCCTCAAATGCAAAATCAAACCCTTTCATTGAGTCCAGAAGCATCAAAAATATAGAAATGGATTATTTGATCATTCAAATCGGAGTTCAAATGATTAAATCATAATAAAATGAAATAAACGGCCCACATTAAGCCATATCATTATAGCCTCTACTGCAGGTGGCCCCCACCAATACCTCTCTTACTTAGTAATTATTGCTGTAATGAGTTATATATCAATTTCTGAAAATACCTGGATATCAGAAGCATCAAAAGTATATAAAACGAATTAAAACATCGAAAGCAGCGAAAAAAAAGTCGCTGCCAATACCATATTTACTCTCGGCAGAATTTCCGTCCCGGCGCAACTCTTTCTCATGAAAAGCAACAAAAAGAAAGTCGCTGCAAATACTAACTTGGTCTCTCAGCAGAATTCCTTTTCTGACGAAATTTCTTTTTCTGCCGCAATTTCGTTCTTAATTTGACTTACGTAGATTACACATATATTCTTATATATGTCGTAACTAACTCATATATAATTTCAATATTCACATTAAATTTACATCAATGCATTTATAAAAATAAAATGCATAATAAAATACAACAATCTCAATACATATATTTTAGGCATGAAGTTCAGGCATATTTATTTACATAATTTTACATCTTAAAACTTAATATTATAAAATTTAAATATGTCAAGCATATCATAAAAATTATAATATGCTTTATACATAACAATCGTACAAAAATAATTATAACATTGAACTAAAATTAATTTTCACATAAAATTCCACTTGCCTTTGAAGAAAATAAATTTTCTCCTTCCGCTACTTTACCTCCCAAACCTTCTTACGAACATCCCTATCTATCAAGTCTCCACCCTAATTTATAGAAGTCTCGTAACTTCTAAAGGATAGGAAGATAAGAATAAAATAAAATTTATTTTAAAATTAGATTTTATCTTAACAAATCTTATCTATGATAATTCTTATCTCATCATATCTTATCCCGTGGAGATAAGATTTGTTTCAAAATTAAATTTTATCTTAACAACCCTATCTAGGAGAGTTTTTATCTCATCCTATCTTATCCCGTGGGGCCACATGTCTGGAGAGGCAAAAATGCAAAAATTAATTATTATTATTTTTTTCCAATATTTTACAGAAGTGGATCCGGGTAAAGTTAAAGCAATATTAAGCATGCCGCCTCCTACGACTGAAAAGGAGGTAGGGGGATTCTTGGGCAAACTACAATACATTAGTCGGTTCATAGCCCACTAACATTCACTTGTGAACCAATTTTCAAGCTGCTAAGGAAAGACTCTCCCAAAGAATAGAATGAAGATTGTCAAACTGCCTTTGACAAAATCAAAACCTACCTGGTTAACCCTCCAATCTTGGTGCCACCTAGAGCGGAAGGTCCCTTGTTGTTGTACCTCTCGGTTACTGCAACGGCATTGGGAGCGGTACTAGGACAATCGGATGAATCGAGATGGAAGGAACAAGCTATATATTATCTGAGCAGAAAATATACCCTGATGGAAGTCAAATATCCAGAAATTGAAAAGGCATGTTTGTCTCTTGTATGGGCTGTGTAGAACCTAAGACAATATATCATATCCTGAACCGTATTGCTCATCTCCAAGATGGATCCTTTGAAGTATCTTTGTCAAAAGACTATGTTGACGGGAAAACTGGCCCAGTGGCAACTGCTTCTCACAGAGTTTGATATAATATATGTCACAAGAAAAACAGTCAAAGGATAAATAGTAGCGGACTATCTAGCCGCATAGGCGCTCCCAGACTACCAACCACTACAAGAAGATTTCCCAGACGAAGAAATACTACTTGTGGAGCAAAATGAAGAAAATGATGCTTGGACCTTATACTTTGATGGCGCGTGGAATACTTTGGGCAACGGGATAGGAGTAGTGCTTTGCTCTCCTGACCAAGCCCCAATCATGATACCAAGGAGATTGATTTTCCCGTGCACAAACAATATCGCCGAATACGAAGCTTGCATAGCCGGAGTACGGGAGGCCTATAAGCTGGGGGCAAAGAAACTTCAAATCTATGGAAATTCGCAGTTGGTAATCAATTAAGTCAATAGAGAATGGGAGACCCGAGATGAAAAGCTAAAGCCTTACCATACGACATTGTCTCACTTGGTTTATTCATTCGAAGAAGTCACTTTTACCTACGCCCCAAGGGCTCAAAGCCAATGGGCAGACGCATTAGCATCCTTGACATCTATGATTGAAATACCATATGGGAAGGGAACTTAAAAAATCACAGTACAGACATCTCAACAACCCGCATATTGCTTACAAGTAACGGTCAAAGCCGAAGAAGCCCAAGTGAAAAAAAAGCCATGGTATCATGACATAAAGCAGTTTTTGGAGCATCAAATATTCGAGGATCACATCACGCCCGCTGAAAGAAGAAACATCCGAAGGTTAGCCTCTACCTACATAATAAAGGGAGCAACATTGTATAAGAGGTCTCACAACCAAATGCTATTACGTTGTGTTGACCGGCAAGAGGCAAAAGAGGTCATGACTCAAATCCATGATGGGAACTGCGGAGCATATATGAATGAGATCATGATGACAAAAAGATAATGCGCCAAGGTTATTATTGGATCTCGATGGAAAAAGATTGCTTGGAATATGTGCGGAGATGTTTCAAATGCCAAGAGCATGGAAATTTCATACACTCACCCGCATCGGACTTGCACTACCTATCTACCCCGTGACCCTTCTCAACTTGGGGAATAGATATAATTGGCAAAATAGCTCCTAAATCCATCGGCGGGCATGAATACATATTAGTGGCAATATAATATTTTACTAAATGGGTCGAAGCAACATCCTTCCCTACTATCGATGCAGCACAAGTCATATTATTTATCAAAGGGAACATACTATCAAGGTTCGGACTCACGCGAGCTATCATCAGTGACAATGGGACGATCTTCAACAACAAGAGTGTTAGGCCTCACAACGGCCCACTTGGAGCAAAAGGCTCCGACCAAGTCCAGCTCACCAGATCCAGACACAACAAACGGGCTCTACAATGCGGCCCACCAGATCCAACCCACCAGGCCTCAAAAGCAGGCTCTTCTGCAACAACCCATCAGGCCTCCACAACGGCCCACCTGGAGCAACGGGCTCCAACCGGATTCAAGTCCAACCATAACGGGCTCCCATATATGGCCCAAGGCCTACCTGGCCCGCTCCACCATCTACAAATAGGGAGCCAAGCCTCTCTTCTCTACACACTTGGAGAGGACATTCCAGAAGGGAAGACGGGAGTCTGCAGCAAAGCCTTGGCGTCCCGATTTTCTCACTCTTCGAGCTCTAAGCCTCTCTCCCACTTTCCCCTTTTCCTTCTCTCCCCTTTTCTCAAATCTTTCATTTCCCCCTTTTCACGCCCTTGTAAACCGCCTCGGGTTGGCATATTTCACCATATTTGCTTCAATCCGAAGGCCAGAACCCGAACTCTGTACGATTTGTGCCTTTATTCATTGAAAACAGGGACTGATCTCCCTTTAAAGATCAGTGGTCACTCCATTTTCTTTATTTTTGTGCGCTTGTTTGAGTTAACGCTCCGGCAAGGCGGGCGCACGCGGGTTCACAGATTCCAGCATAATACGCTGTCGTTATGCTGCTAGATTCGTGATTTGATCCGTGTATTGAAAGCCCCGTCTTAGCCGTTATGCCGCCAAATCCACGAAAGGACTCCCATACGCCAAGCAACTTATAAGTCGTCGATCCTAACATATTTTACTTCGTGGAAACGCAAAAAAACTGAGCCCATGCTCCTGCTCCGGAAGCATTGAAGAACCGGCTCAAACCCATTCGACACAACCCAGATTTTCAAAATGCGGAAAAACGATCCGAGCCCATCGTAGCGCTCGCGGCGGGTGCCACAATGTGATTAATTTTCAGATGATTTTTATGTTGCTTTTTTTCATTTTATCTTTTCTCTTCATAATTTTCTAGTGACAAATTAGCTATCATTTCAAATATTGGAAAAGTTTCTACGTGAGGTCTACACGTACTGATAATGAGAGATGGGTGTCTCCCTTCAATTGCATACATGGTGAAGAACGTTTTGTCCTCTATTTTTCTTTCTTTCTTTCTTTTTCCCTTCTTCTCGGGTCTTCTCTAGTATGTTTTCAACTTGTTGCATTTCATCTAAAGGACGCAAGGACTGAATTTTTCTCTCTTTCTTATCTTTTCTGTTTATTATCTATAGCAGCATGTAGATTCTGAAGCTATAAATAGAGTAGAGTTGCTGAAAAGAATTATGAAGCATTAAACATACATAATCATTTCAAATTCTTCCGCGTGTTGGCAATTGAATGAAGTTATCAACAATCAATTTCTTTCTAATCATTCAAACTTATTATGCCAAAATAATAGCTTATTTACTGCCCAAAAATTTGAAGATAAAAGGTTAAATTTTTTTTTAAAAAAATAAGGCTAAAAAATATACTAAAACTTATTACAGTAACTCACTTCTCGGGAAACTTAAAGAGAGAGAATTTAAAAAACAATACAAGAAATCAAACCAAAGTATGGGTACGGAGGAATCGATTATAAAAGAAAAAGGAGATTTGCCTGGGGTCGACTTCTTTGATGCTACTATTGTCACCAGCTCAATAAACGACCCTTCTTACGTGAATTACCCCTACTTGCAAAACATTTAGATTACTTTTATTTTTACATTTGGGGTAATTTAGGGATTTTAGTATAAATTTAAGATATAGTGTCAGGAAAGGAATGTTTACGCAATATTTGGTAAATCATATGCTCATATTTATAATTTTTGAATCTTTGAATGAAATGTATATTCTCATTCCAAAAAACAAAAATAGTTTTTTTAATTTTCACAGTAATTTTTTCAATTTTTAATATAATTTTTTTATATTTCAAATATAATTTTTGTCATTCCCATTATCCGTCATTATATTCTTTATCTTATTTGTTGGTAGCATGCAAGCTTTTTCATCCTTCAGAACAAACACTTGTAATTTGCAGGCATGCGTGCAATTCGCCCTCGCTATTACTGTAATATTATTACAGTCATGTTTGTTTAATATAAAACTTGGGCTTTTCTCATATATAGCTAATACGTATGACCCTAATTCCAAATATACCCATTATATTTTCAAACTTCCATATATATATATATATATATATATATATATATATATATATATATATATATATATATGCAGTTAATTCTAAAAACACTCCATCTGTAAGTTCACGTCATTAGTTAATATGTGAAATTATTAATATGTCTGTCAAATTTTGGAAATAATTAAAATTTTGAATATCGTAACTCACCAATGCTCTAATTGCATGTAAGCTCTATATATGGAGAGCCCTAATTTCATGTTCTTTCTATTTTATTTCATCTTTTGTTATTTTATAACAGGGGTATTTTAGAGATTTATGAAAATTTAACTAATAGTTTTTAAAGGAATGAACATTTTTGGAATTAACTGCAAATGTAGTGAGTATATTTAAAATTTTGAAAACATAATAGATGTATTTTGAAAACATAGTGAGTATATTTAGGAATAGTCACACAAAACTTTTTAAACCAAAACTTTTTAATATAAAATTTTTAACCCTCCATAACAATTGTATTTTTAATTATTTTTTTACATTTTCTCATACGATTATCCTACTTTTCAATTATTTCTACGTAACTAACCTATCTATTTTAACTTTATTATTTTTATTCTTCATTATTATTCGTACCATATTATATCCATAATTTTTTCCCCACTGAAAAACTTCTACCCTCAATAACTAATTGTCAAAAACTTTATGCCTTACAAAACACGGACCGCGATTGAATGTACCCGCTCGGTGCAACCGGGTGCATTAACCCATTTTTTTATTTTTTTTGAAATTTTTTTTATATAAGTGTTAATCTAAGTGTATTTAACATGTGTATCAATTTTTAGGTAATTTTAGGTAATTTTAAATTACTAAAATGCCACTATTTTTAAAAATAAAAAATAAATATCTAAAATAATCCAAAAATGATAAAAATTAATACACGTGTTAAATACACTTAGATTAAAACTTGTATAAAAAATTTTAAAAAAAAAATTAAAAAATGAGTTAAAATGGGTTTAACGCACACCCAAGATTTTTTACAGCCACAACACAGCACAACACGACGTCTCGTGCGGCTTGGAGAGCCCCACTCTCACGGCCTCATCCTCTTCCGATCTGGTTGGTTTGGAAAGCACATGCGGGGAGAAAAAAAGGCAGAGGAAGGAAACAGAAATGAGCAGCAGTAGCAGCAGCGCATTGTCCTTCTTTCTCGGATCTCACCATCTCCCACTCCCACGCAGCAGCAGTTGCTCTCGGATCGCGAGGGCGAGGACCGCTGTCGCCTTCTCCGGAGCTGAAAACCATGGCCATGAGCCTGAGCCCCACCATCTGCAGAAAGGAAAGAAGTACATTATTCCCATGGCAATCTCTGCTGCTACTGCTACGAGAAGAGAGTCCGTGGCAATGACGCTGCTGGCCTCCTTATCTCTGGGCATTGTCTACGCACTTCCGCTTCCAGATCCACCCATGTCCATGTGGTCCTGGGGAGTTGCAGCTGCCGAAGAGTCGCCCTGCTCCCTCACTGTCTCTCCCTCGGGCCTTGCTTTCTGCGACCGTCTTCTTGGGACCGGACCTGAGGCTTCCAAGGGCCAGCTCATAAAGGTTCGCTTCAACCCATCAATTTCCGATTCGCACTTTGCCTGTCTATGCTGTGCTTTGGAATTTGCATGTCATTTCCAATTCGCACTTTGCCCACTTGTAGTTGTAGAGATGAGATTTTTTTTCTTTTCAATTTATTATTATGTGCGAGCCATGGAAATGAAGGTGTTGGCTCGCTTGATAGTTGGCATTGCTCGAATTCGCATGTTGTCACCATGGGGTGAGAGCATTCCAGCTTCCTCCCCTCAACAGCTAACTTTACAGTGAATTCCCTTTGAATTGTATCAACATGTGGTGCAATTGCAATTATTCCCAAATGGTAACACTACTGGTGTTGTAATGTTCACTTATTAGGAGGTAGGACTAGGAAATAACATGGGCACTGGATTCCCTAAGCTTCCCTCATATGGATTGTATCATGTCAATAATGTATTGGGTGTGTTTTGTTCTGCTCACTTGTTTTATGCTGAGAGTTTGATGTCAAACCATGTTTCCGCTGTTCTGATTGTATGAAATATGAATGAATGTGAAGGCGCATTATGTTGGGAAGTTGGAAAACGGAAAGGTATTTGATAGCAGCTACCAGCGAGGAAAGCCTCTGACATTTCGTGTAGGAGTTGGTGAGGTATATACATTTATTTTTTTCGGATTTTTTTTTCCCTCCTGGGTATCAGCCTTGCGGCCTTGTTTTGGGCAGAGTCTTCAACTTGTACAAAGTGTTTGATCATTCATTCTTGGGTCTGATTTACACATTTATAATCAATGCAAACCTGAGAAGTGTAGCTTGCATGAAGGAGCCACGAGCCCGATAACCAGTTTCCGAGAACTTTTGCTAGTTATGAACAGTGGAGAAATATCTCATTTTCTAGATTTCCATTTGCTGGAACGGTTCATGTTATGATGCAATTCTTACCAATAAGTGCAGGTAATTAAAGGGTGGGATCAAGGTATTCTGGGTGGTGACGGAATTCCTCCCATGCTTGCTGGTACTAGAACATTTGATGATGTAGCTGATTACTCTATATGGTTCTGTAAGCGAAGCAATGATGTCGTGATGTCACAGCTTTTTGAAATTTTCGCAGGTGGGAAACGAACTATAAAGCTTCCTCCAGAGCTTGGCTATGGCACAAGAGGTGTAGGTTGCAAAGGAGGTATTTTTTTTCCATTTTCTTCACCAAAAATGAACATTCTTGCTTCTTTATGTTATATTGTCTCCCTGCTCTTTTGAAATCACTGTATTTTACCTCTCTTCTTACTTGGGATTTGGGCATCCATAATCTCAAGGACAACATATATCCAGTTACTTTTTAACCTACGCATATAGCAATGCATAAATCGCAAATGGATGTCAAAAGCAGTCCCTTGTTTTCTTATTTCAAGATATCTTTTTCCAAATCTACACCATTCATCATGTTTATTTTGATTCCAAAAATGTATGTATTAAAAAAACTTTCTTATATACTATAATTTTTTTTTTTTTTAAAAAAAAAAACCTTATGTATTCTCTTAAAAGATGCTAATTTTTACAATATAAGTTTCCAATGAAAGTGACTCTTGGTAACAGATGATAAAATAAATGGCGTTAAACAAACTAAATAATTTAGAGTTAGGAAAAAAGTTCAAAATAAAAAAAGGGATGCTTAAATATTGAATCAGCCCCTAGTGGATTTAAATATATTCTTGTTGGAAGTACTTATTGATGCTCTGATAGGACAATTCAATAAGTGATGATACCCCTCATATAAGGGGTTGTTATCTAGTGCACCCAAGTGCCCTAAGCTTTGGATGTACCTAGGTGTCTCATATAAGAGTTTCCCAAGTTGAGCATGAAGGGCGTAGCTCAACCACACTTCGCCCTTTTTCATGGTTGTAGCTGTAATGAGAATGCGAGCTTGATGAGATCCTCGGCATCAACTGTGTTGCATGGTGCAGGTTCCTGTATTATTCCTCCCAATTCGGTCCTCCTGTTTGACGTGGAATTCGTCGGCAAGGCATGAGAAGGCTCAGATCCTTAATCAGACATGATCATTTGCCCAGAGAAGCGCAAGTTAGAATCCAAGCCACCATCGCATGTCCCTGCTTCCTTATACACCACCACTTCATGTTGAAAATCAATAGCTGATGAGTGGCTGACAGGGAAGAAACGTACTGGGAACAGCTCCACCACCATTTTGTGCTTTCTTCGCTGTTGACTTCTAATGGGTCTCTCTTGCTTTCCACCAACTTACTCATAGTAGATACAAATGTGCATTTCTTTTGTACCATTTTTTTCCCTGTCATTAGTTCAGCAGTGGTTTCATGTGTGAATGTGCACTAAAACTCAAAAAGCATTCATCAAGCCATCCTTGGGGTTTTTCTGCATTTTAGTCTTTTCTAACTATACACATTTGCTTTCTGACCCATGAGTTTCACACATTTCCTTTTTAAATACTGTAAGTTTATCTCATTTACATTTTCAACTCTGCCGTTAATGCACATCAGCAAATGAATGGAAAATTTGTCAATAATTACCATCCAAATTTTTAATGATAATATTGTTGGAATCGACGCATGAAATAAGACACGCACAACAAAAATGACACTGTTAGCAAGTTTAAATCTACTCATGTTTATGAGTCGACTCAACTAAGCTCTATAAAATTGTCTTGACCGTATATATGAGTCGACTCATATTCAAGAGTCGGCTCGACTCAACTAAGTTATAGGAGTATTTTAGACTCTTCACTTACAAGTAACAACCATTAGCTGGATGTTTTCGCGGTAGAGTCTAAAAAGCAAATATGACAAAGCTACAAGGTCTGAATAGCAAATATATGAAACTCATGGGCTGGAAAGCAAATACGCATAATTAGAGGGACTCAAATGCAAAAAACTCCATCATGAGGAATTTCAGTTCGGATGGCCCTTTGTCCTCCAGTTGAAAAGAAAGCTTCAAAGATAGAATTCCCCAGCTAATGACAGCTGCCATTAACCAAGACATGAATTCAGTCTTACCGGTTGGCTTAACAGCAACATCTGGGCGTCCCATCCACTTCACATGCCTGCTGGCAAAGCTGTCTGAACACCCCAAGGTAGTAGCTTGTAAAAACAGTGCATCTTCCGCTGCCATATGTTCTAGAATTTGAGAAGTGCTTGTTTACAAGAAATAAATCTTGTGAGGTACGTGATCCCAAATTCTAATAATCACAAAAAGCCAATCAAACACATTAAATAGGTTTGCACACAAGATTTATGGGAAAAATCTCCAACACAAAAAGGAAAACCTTATTAGGTTAATTGGATCCACTATGATTACATACAAGGTTACATAAAGATCTGGCACGAAAAGTCTCAAACCCCTTCCATATCAATTAGCGCACTCTTATCATCCCTGCTCTTACTCCTGAGATTCTAGAATCTACAAACCATAGATGGAAAATTTTTTACGTCTGTTCTCCTTCCAATCCCAACATTAAAGTCCAAGAACCCTCAGCCGAAAAGCAACATTATACACAATGCTAAACTCATCCAGTCATCCTACCAAGCCACTCAGAACATGATTGGAAATCTGAAGAAATTTCTAGCCTCAGACAAGCATCAGTTACATAAAAAGCATTTGTCATTTGCAAACAACCAAAAACAAAGAAGAATAGAAGGCCAAACACAATAAAAAGGCATTTATTACAGTGCTAGAAGATTGTGTAATGTGTAAATGGGCTCCAAAGCTTGGAGCATTCATCAAGCTATTCATGAGGAAGGCCCTTTGGACGTATGAGGCAACAGCAAATATCATCTTGATTCCAGCCATTGATTAAGACAGGTGATAACACAATATACAATTGGCTAAAACTTGAAATCAATTAGCTGGCCTTGGCATACAGATCAATGCTGCCTATCTGTAATCTTGATGTTGCATTACCATCTCGCACAGCCAAAAATGAAAATCTGTAAACAATCATTAAAATATGAGAATGGAACATCACAAATAAATTGTTGGAAATTTGGTAATGTTATTTACCTGAATGCATTAGACATGCGTTCATTTGCTTCTATTAGAAATGTTTTGCGCTGGAACCGTCTTTCAAATAACTGTGATGTCTGCTTGTCCAAAACGATCCAGCTGGATCCCCCATCGCTACTGCCCTCCAGCATCCTACAAAGGGCCATATTACTCAAATGAATTTGGTTAAGGTGGTGGTGGTTACGTAACCACAATCATGACCTGTTTCTTTACTAGCAAATAAATCTGTAACTGTTTTTGCTTGCTTTTTATTTGCAGAAGAAGAAAACATAAATAAAAACAAAACAACATGAAAAGATCCCAAATGACAACATAAACAAATATCTGAGTCCATGACTAAGATGATATACTGGGCGCACTAATGAAATGCACGAAAAGTGAGACTTGCATTCTGAACTTAGTATTTTTGGGTCACAGAAGGGGAGAAAATGTTTATCCTCACATTGCAGCTCCCATGTGACAGAGGCACCAAATGCCTCATGACATGTAGACACTTTTCTACTGCAATTCCATTGGATTTCAAACTTGAATAGTTATGATCTTGCCAAGTGACAAACATCAAGACAGACAAGGGATAGGATCAGAATAAACTCTGTGAACCAATTTTGAGAAAATAATTCAAGACAGACTGCTTTTTTTCTAGTGATGCTACTCAGATTAGCACTGCAAACATGATTTGAACACAACCAGGCTCAGAAAAAGAATTCACAAAGTGAACTACAGAGTTCCAGCAACAAGACTACTCTTGTTAATTTGATAGACTTTCTGATTAACTTCCATTCTTATTATTGTTTTTTGTGTTATTGTTTTTAGAGCAAGAACAAAATGGGTCTATTGAGAAAAAAGAGGACCTTCCAGAAAAATATCTAATTTCACATCAAGTTGTAATTCTTCAAAACTATTTTGTTCAGACTCCAGTCAAATTTAAGTCCTCAAACCCTTTGGCCAGTATACGATCAAGCAATTTCTCAGTTCCTAATGATATTGAGGAATAATTCATACTTATGTAAGCATGGAAGCCACCATGCTTACCCTTTGTTTTTTTATTCTAAAATATTTTTTAAAAAAGTCTAAACTATTTATCATGTTTATGCATGTGTATTTATTTATAGTTCCAAAAACTACATACATTGCAAACTTTTATGTACTATATTTATACTATATATTTTTCAAAAATTTTAGTGGGTATGCATTCATTCTTAGAAGATGCTATTTTTTACAAGATAAAAGGTTCCAATGAAAATTATTTTTGGTAGCATGATAAACAAGATGGTATTAAACATGATCAAGGGTTAGATTTTAAAAATTATATTTCAGAATTTAAAAATCAAGGGTAAGCATGGAGGCTTCCTCGCTTACATAAGTATTGAATCATTCCTCATATCCAACGCTAGTTGAGTTTGAAGTCCTAAAGTCAAAACCAGCAATTTAACAAATTTAACATAGGCCGACGTAAGCATGTTTCTTAGTTCGTTCTTCTATCATTCTCCACTGGAAAAAGTTGACAACAAATGAAAAGGGTAATCAACACAAATCTATGGTAAGAGGTTACTCAAGTGATTTTTAAAAGTGAAAGAATGAAAAAGACAGTCATCGAGTGGGAAGAATTTTTACAGATCACTACAAGCAGAGACGGAATACCCCTTGGGACAGCAAAGTAACAATTATAATTGGCACATTAAGCGACCAAATAAACCTTCGAAAAAATATCCACCCCTCCCTTTTGATGTTGGGCAGACAGACTAGAAGTTGAAAAAATATATAAATTTTGTTCATAAGAGTTCGGAGGTGTTTGTTTACACCAAAATGTTTCAAACTAAAACTTTTCACTCTCCACAACCATCTTATTTTTTAATTATTTTTTCACTTCTTCCCATATAACTACGATATTTTTCAATCATTTCTACATAACTACCCATACATCTAACCTATCTATTTTAACTTTCTTCTTTTTACTCATTATTGCCCCTATCATAGCATGTCATTTCTCTCATTTCAAAATGTTTTACACCAAAAACTTTTCATAAAAAGTTTTATCACTTCCCAAACATACCGTTCATGAATTTTTCTTGTGAAGATGTTAACAAATAAAAAGTAATACACACACAGGTATGAGCTCTTGATTTGCAACGCTCCAGCACTGGAAATTGCAAAAAGCCAGAATTCTGAATAAAACTTCATCACAGAGTGATTACCAGAGTATATGGGAAACAGCAGTTATATAAAATTTCCTTCCCAAGGAGAAAAAATGAAACGGCACTAAAATACAATTTCATTCGTGAGGAGAAAAACCAAGCACTTGCTGTAAATATGGTTGGTCATCAATCAATAGGATTCAGCAATACACTTGCAGTCTCTGACATGTCAACTTAAAACCATCAATTATCAAATGTTCAAGAATAAGAATGCAAGTGAACAGAGGGTGAACAAAGCTAAGATTGCACAATCTATGCAAAATAGTTAGCATTCTAAGCATATCCCTAGGCCAAATATAATAATATCTCAGAGAAGATATGAATAAAAGATTTATCATCATATGCTGTGCTATCACGTTGTACCAATCCATTGGATCTCTCTCAGGTGCATCATTAGCCGACACCAGTTCATATGCCTGAAGATTGTGCATCTGTCCATCCTTGACCAGGTATATGATCCAGCAACCTGATGTTTAGAAGATCATTTCAGAAATTCACCAAATAAATTCTTAAGGGGTTATATGAAGATGAATTATTCATTAAGAAGCATACGTCTTTGTTTTAAAGTATAAGGTGTGACAAAAGTTCATGCTTACAATGGAGGGCACAAAACAACTTTATACCGTGATCTTTATTTGATGTGATTTTTAACTACCCAAAACAATATTAATTTCTACATCCTTAAAAATATATATTTAAAAAAATCATACCCATTCATTCATTGAATAGTTTACATTACATGCCTGATCTTAAACAACAAGTTGGATAGTGGGTCTGTCCAACTGGTTGTTTTCATATTTTAAATTTTAAATTTTTTATTTTTTATCTAAACCACATAATATAAATTAAGAGAGAAGTGATCCTGTTAGCCCGGGCTAAACAAATATCTCGCTTAACCCACCTCAAAAAACTCTTTTACAACACTTTTTTTTTTTTTTTTGGTTTTTTTCTTTATACACTTGTTCATCTAAGTGTATTTAACATGAAAACCAAATTTTACCATTTTTGGATATGTGCATATATATATTTTTTTTAGATTTTTAAAGATAGAAGTATTTTCAAATGGGGCCCATTTTGATGATGAAATCATAATTTGCTCCACACATTTCATTTAGAATCATTTATTCAACTAAGATACCAAGTTCCATCAAAATCAAATATGCCCATGGTTCCCATCCAGAAAAGGTGTAAAATCAATGTAAGATAATTTTTTGATTTATATATCAATTTGAAAATTGTTAACACAACATCTAACTGTTTAAAACATTATTCTTATATGGAAACATGATTTTATAAGTTATCATAGCATTCAAATGCAACTAAAAATGGATCGAAGGAATGATTAAAAAATTATTTAGAAATTATTATAACATTCAAATGCACCTATGAATGGATTCAAGTGTTTTTCATAATTTACACATGATTATATGTATTTTTAAGCAAATGTAGCCCACCAAAGATACCAATTGAACTGATTTTTGGTGCCATGTTACATCTCTCTCACTTTTTCAAATTTTTCCCATTTTCACTTCCAACTTGTATTTTTAGATCTTCCCAGACATTCCTTAATCATCAATGTGGGTCCCATTTCATCAATGATGCACCCCAGCATATCCCATAGGTTAATAGGTCTATATTTATGATGCAAAAATTCACTTTGATTGGAAACTTGAATGTCGCAAGTATCTAACATCATTTCGAGTGAATATGCAACCATTATATTTTGAAGATAAATATATAGCAGATAAAAATTTTCAAAAATACATGACAAATACGTATGGATAAATATTGCACATAATTTAGATTTTTTAAAAAAATAAAAAAAGAAAACCAGTTGTTCCATACAACTGGTTTTTAAGAACAGATTTTTTAAAAAAATAAAAAAGGAAAACCAGTTGTCCCATACAACTGGTTTTTAAGAACAGGCCCCTTTACATATTTCACTTTTTTCTCCTTTTACATCAGACAAACAGATGAATAAAAAGTTCCGCAAAATTATTCTGGGGGCAAGGTCCTCTTTGAAGCAAGTTTATTATCTTTTGAAATCGCACTTCTCAGCATGTACAGTAGTTTTTTTTTCCCCCCTGCTTCACCTTAATTGTTATTTGAACAAAAAGATCTTTTTTCATTTTCATCCTGTTTAAAAAGTTGCATTGATCTAAGCCTACATGTTAATTCAACTTTCAGAAATACCAAATGTTCAATGTTTCTAATTTCTCAAAAGAAAATTTTACACGAGAAATGGCCATATATGTCTTCTAATATTTCTTCACTTATATATTATTATCATCAGTACCATCTTATCACCATAATTACTTTAACAGCAGTACGTACAGCTTCATCCAACAATTTTTTTCAAATATCAATAAAAGAAGATATTTTCTACTCTTCTAAGAGCATATCAATTTAAAACCTCAACACTTTTTAAATTATTTCTAGTGCTATGGTTATGATAAAAACATTGATCCAAGAGAAAACTAAAGGAATCAAATAGATGCCAATCCTATGGTATAAGCAATGATTGACAACATAATATTTTCATCCTGATTGAAGAAAGGAATGCAGTTCCATAGACAGGAAATAAGATCCAAAAGTGATAAAGGGTTAATGGAAAATTAAAGTATCGAAATAGATTTTGACGATACCTAATGTACAACTCTTATTTTTGAAGAAAAAATATCAATTGGGTCATGCAATTGGGAAATCGCTGTCCAATAATCACTGGTAGGCCTTATTAATAAAATTGCTTAAACTTCAATTATTTTCAGATAATCCCTCTAGGGATGTTTGTCATTAATGGCTGGTAAATATTAATGGTTACAATACATTCAGATACATGGTCCAAATGATGTCATCACTCTCCCACAGATCACTATGCATCAAATCCCTTTGCCATAGACATGCTAAAAATAAAAATTAGCCAGTAATTTCTAACATTTAGGGGGTCAAATAAAGATGCATGAGAAGCCTCATAAGTCACAAAATGAAGTATCATCCTCAGTAGCAGCAATGGACTTTCAGTTACTTTCTGATGGATCAAACTACTGATGAAGAATTTTGCCCCAAGGGAAGTATGGAACCATTGGAAGCCAAAAACCTCTGCTGAGATGAACTATACATCTAACCTGCTAGAACCAATTGAAGATTTAAAGTAGGAATCCACGAAACAGTTATGACAGACAGGCAAACACAATGGAAAAAGAATAAAAGAAAATAATGTTTTGCTATGCCACAAATATAGTGCATCGGCACATTAATCCAGACACATTGACTGAGGATAATATTATAATAAATGGGTGTGTTGTGAAATTTACTGTAGCATGTGGCTGACTCAATGTGGACTTGACATGGTAAACAATGTCTGATGGAAGCACATGCAGCATTCTTTCATATTGAATATATCTACAGTTCAGATTGTGCAGTTTAGTTTACTAGAAACATAATCAAAGAATGATGTGACCGGGATAAATGCAGACTAGATAACAGATTATTGAGTCACCAATCCCAAACTTCGAGTTTATTGTCAATGAATTTCTTATCTAAATGGCCCTTGATTAATCCACAGTGCTAGAAATCACTAGACATAGACAAGAATCAAATTTGAAACGTTTCACAGCAACAGCAAGACATGTTGGTGGATTAACTCATCAAGTTCCTATTGAGATAGGACCACACTTGTCACTCATTGATTATCAAAGGCAACCCTAAAACATACCAGTTAAGAAATGGTTTGAAAATTAAGTTCCAAATCAGTTGATGAGGATAAAGAGAGTGAGATGCCATATGCAAAAAGCCAAACACTAGAACTTTGGCACATTTTTGTTAATTCATGAACATCTTGAGAGAAAGAAATGAGGAATCCTCTTTTCAACTCCTGCTCCAGTTGGTTCTTTTCCTTAGTTTGTTTTAGAAGTAGTTTTCTTCAGCTTTAGTCACTTGCAGTCAAAAGGTTAAATGAGACAAAAGTAAGAACAAGCAATAAAACCTATTTACACAGATCAGTTGGTTAATCACCATGTCTTGAAGTGAAGGTAAAAGATCACCAACAGATAATACATCAAATCTGAAAAAAAAAAAAATTCTAAGGGTGTGTTTAGTAATGTGCAAAAAATGTCAAGCTAAAACTTTTCATTCTCCATAACTATGCTATTTTTTTTAAATAATTTCTTCACATCTTCCTATAAAACTACCTTACTTTCAATCATTTCTACATAGCTATCCACACAACTAACCTATTTATTTTGATTTTATTCTCTTTACTCCTCATCATTACCCCTATCACATCATTTTTTTTTTCAATTCAAAAACTTCTATACCAAAAACTTTTCATCCAAAAGTTTTATTACTTCCTGAACACACCCTAAATAAATCCAAGTGCACAAGAAACGATGGATTTCCATTAGATGTTTCATTGTCATCATTAAAATCAAATTTTCAGTTAGCTGCATGAATGCTGGGGATGCAATACTCATTTCTCACTATTTTCTCCCACCTTGATGATAATGTAAAATCTACCCCACCAATTATGTACATATCATTTGAATGACTGGGAAACAAAATTTCATAAAAATCAAAGATGTCAATGGGACCCATCCAAAATATGTGTAAAATCCACATAATAAAATTGTTTAATTTATATATCAATTTGACAACTGTCAATTCAGCAGGTAAATCATCTAAAACATTCTTTCTCTGTGAATGAATGATTCTACAAATTATTAAAACAATTTACTGCATCTATGAATGGATTTACAAATTTCTCATAATGGGAAATGCTTCTATGGTCAAGCCATGTTTAGGCCCACCTTGACGATTTTACAAAATACAAATTGTACATTATTCCTATTATTACCTAAATAGCTAAAATATGAAATATCATTTCAATCAAAGACTAATATGAGCCTAAACTGCAATATCATTTAAGAGTGAATACTAAAACATTAAACATTGTTTTGTTAAGAAAATGACTTAGATGCTTATATTCAAGTATGGGCTCTGCTTCTATGTAACCAAGTTACATAGAAGCGGAGCCATGTAACCCCCTCAATTTTTAAGATTTTGATCCTTGATGGAAAATTCAATTCATTCATTATATTTAACATCATTTGTTTATCTAGGAGACCAAGTTTTATCCCGATCAAATATGTTTATGGGACCACATTTGTTGAAATATATATACATTCATGTGTAAATTATAAAAAACGCTTAGATCCACATACACATTTATTAGAATGTAATAATACTTTATAGAATCATTTATCCACATAGAAATGGTATTTTAGACTATTTAGATATTGAAAATAAACTTTAAAATTGATATTTAGTATTAACTATTTTATTACAGTGATTTTCAATGGGGCTCATGCACAGTGATATTAGACAAATAAAAGGGTTTCCAAGATACCTTAGATAATGTTAAACACAATGGATGAAGTGAATTTTCTATCAACCATCAAGATTTTACAAATGAAGGGGGTTACATAGAAAAGAGGTTTCATAAAAGCGGGACCATTTAAGTATCTAAACCTGATAAAATGTTTATCATATAAAAAACAATGCATGTGACATTCATGTAAATGGATTCAAACAGATTTCAAATTTTACACTTTTATATTATTTTAAAAGTGTGAAGCATATATTATCAAAAAAAAAAAAAAAGTGTGAAGCATATAAAATCCTGATCAAAATGATTTCTTTATATTTTAGCTAAACATAATAGGCGGCTTGGATTTGGTCAAATCATCAAGGTGAGCCCAAAAAGAGACTTGACCATAGAAGTATTTCCTTTTATAATTTACACATAATTATACATATTTTAAGCAACACAGCCAACCCAAGATTCCAAATGAAATGATTTTCGGTCACATGATAAAGCATTGGATTTTGATTTAAACTCCCATCCAAGAGGTTCCAATGAAATTGGTTCCACCAAAGAGGAGCCCTGCCTAACAAGTCATAAACTTACGGATGGAAGGTTAGGAGGATAAAATAGAAGCAACTGTGTTCATAGTGGTGGCAAAAGAGCTGAGTAAGATAAATACGCATAGATTGTCATGATGTAATCAGGCAAATGTCGACTGAAACCAACCAGTTCACACAGAGGGAGCAGACCTTCAGGTCTCCAATTCACCAGCTTTTATATGTGCATACACAAGCTAGAGGGCAGCATTTCAGTGGTTCAGGTTGACCACCTAGAGAAGGTGACCTAATATTTCCTTTCCTTTCCTAATTTTTGCTGTAAATACAACATATTCCACCAAAATAAACCACTGAAAGTCTGCAAGTGCTGGGAGACTTGGAAACACATGGACAACTATTGTGTCATACAAAAAGCTTAAACAAGAACTACAGGCATCAAAGGTATCATGTCAATCTTCTAACCTTTGGCACCATTTGGCTCTTCCCACTTAGAACAATGAGTACCATCAAATGCTGATGTAGCCTGAAACAAAAACAGGGAAAATTTACTATCTCATAATGATAATATGAATACACAAATCAATGAGAGCCTTTGAAGATGTAACTTACAATTCCAAAAGGGAGCTCTTCACCACTGGCGATGACGGAACCAGAACATATTCTATTGAATGTCAGTAACGGTAGTGAGAGGGACTCTGTACCAAAGTTTTTAGCATTCCTAACGTTTACAATGCCATCATCAATAGCATCTACAGCCACGGGCAAAGCCAATGATGTTTTAACAGGATCATCAGACAAACAAACATACACTTCTCCATCAGTCAGTGACTCCCTTTTCAGGGAAAGAGAAGCCAGCAGGCCATCTATAGAAGGCATGACTTTATGCATGGAGAATAATAATGAACCACTATCTGCACTGATTGAAGTTCTGCGCACTTTAAAAGAGATTTTTTGAATATCGATCAAGATATTTTTTATCATCTCCAACAATTCTAGGCTTTTGGCTTTGGAAAAATCATTACTAATTAACTGAGATACGAGATGAGACAAGGCATTATAGATTTCTGTGACATGGTCGTCTACACAAATACGGAGGGGGCAAGACGAACTCCAAGAATCAGTCTTGTCAACACCCAGTTCACCTCTTTCTAAGCGCCATTCCTTGGCTCCACTTTGTCTCCCTGGTAATCTGGCTAAATCAGCATCTTGAGAATGGATTCCCCTCTCAAGCTCTTCTGCTTCTTTTCTGTCACGATCTTCAAGCTTAGAAATATCTTCAGAAGTGAGGTGTTTTCTACATTCATTTCTCATACAAGAAAGAACAGCAGAAGCAATAGGCTCTGTTGTAATATTTCTTCTAGATAGAACCTGGCAAACCAAATAAGATGACCAGTAAAGTGATGATTATTAATGGTGAAATTTTAAGGAACATGTCACATGCGACACTATTTACCTCATGCCATTTCCTTGTGTAACGTCTAGTGACATCATAAACTCCATCTTTTGCAATGCCAATCACATAATTCAACTTCTTTCCCCAACTGCCAGTAACAGCAAATTCTTATGTCAAAAATGAAAAACATAAAGCATGGTAAAGAAGGCAACCAACAAAAATAATTTGTTAAATTGACTTGTTTTTTTTATAAAAAAAAAAAAAGAAAAAAAAAAAGCTGATGAATATTTGAATGTCTACAAAGAAAAAGTAAAGCAATGGTAAAAGAATGTACCCGGATTCATATAACAGTGGATTGTCATATATTCCTTCACAGGGATCAAGATGCATCCATCTGTATCTTCATCGAAGTCAACCATCATGCTTTCTTCTTAGTGGGATAACATAAAAAAACCATATCAAAATAATAGCAATCAAAGCCCCACCTTCCAAGATATTCTGAATAGCATTCTGTCCACACATGATCTGTGAAATCCAAAATCTGGAAATTAAGAACAAGCAAACAAGATTCTTAGTTTATCCTCCAATTTTTGGGACATGCCCTCTTGGGTCACTCTGATAATGGAAAATTTTCCATAATAAATCTTCTTTTAATTAAATGACATAAAAAGGAGAAATTTTGCTCAGCAAGGAAAATATATATAATTGGAGACAAATTTTATTGACTCAAAATGACATGCCAATTGATGTTCCCTTAGAACAAGAAATGTTCCATATAAATTAATCACGTACTTGTTACACCTGGAGAAAAGAGTTTACAAGATAGTTGCATTGCAGAGAAGAGATGCCTTGATAAAGAATTGAAGGGTTATAAGAAAAGACAATAGAAACATTGTCGCATGACCATGCATAAATAACAAGTTCACAGTACCAAGGAAAAACCGTAACTAGATAATATGCTAGCACTTGCATAATTCATCAGCATGATGCCAAGGTGTAGAATATAGCAAGACTAAAGCGAGGGAGTGACCATGCTTGAAACTCATAATTCATTACCACTCTGCCAATGTTCAGAATATCATGGAAAGACAGCAAGATAGAGGACAACCTAGCACAAACATAATACATAGACGTGCCACAGAGAAAATCCTTTTCTCCAGTGGAAAAGGAAAAGGGGAAAAAAACGCGCGCACACACAAATTATACTAATATGACATGTCCCGGCAGCTTGCCATAACATTCCCCTAATAAAAAAACAAAATACAAAATAAGTAAAATATATATGAAACATAAGAAATATAATAAAATATATAAAATAAAAAGTACAATATCATCATAAGCTATTTGTCACCTCTGTGGGGTCGTATGCATGGATCATGTTCCGCATTCTTTATAATCATAAACTATATTATCAATAATCTCTAGATTCTTCATATCTTGTTTAATTACTTCTATTCATATTTTGGAGAGAATTCCTCTAATTCTTTACTGTCTTCCACTTGAATAAATTCAACTCTCCTAATTGATATCATTTCAAGGCTCCGTTTAATATGCCCAAACTACCTTAGTCTGTTTTCCCTCATTTTATAGTCTATTGGTTTCATCTTTAGACTATCTCAGATTATTTCATTTCTAATTTTATCTTTTGTTGTTTTACTACTCATCCACCTTAACATTCTTATTTTCGCCACTCTCATTCTATATATGTTATTCTTTAACTACCAATATTCTACCCCATATAACATAGCTAGTCCATAATTGTTGTCTTATAAAATTTGTCTTCTAATTTAGTAGAACTCGATGGTCACATAAATCTCTTGAAGCGCCCCGTCATTTCTTCCAACTTACTTAGATTCTATTTATAAGATTTTGCTCGATTTTTCCATTTTCTGAACTACTGATCCTAAATGCCAAAAGTCATCAGTTCTTGACCAGACTTGATTTAACAATATTAATTAGTTCATCATCTACTTGCTCATTAGTATTAAAGTTACGTTTCATATATCCAGTTTTCATTTGACTGGTTCTAAAATCATTAAATTCTAAAGCATCTCTCCACTTAGTTTCAAATTTACAGCTCTTGTTTCATATATTAGGACTATACATCGGCAAATAACATGCACCAAGATAATTCTTGTAAATGTTAGTAAGTTCATCTATACCTAAAATGAAAAGGTAAAAACTTAAAAGTTGAGCCTTGATGCAGTCAAGCTCCACCACAGCATGTTCCTTATGAGGGATACCCTGTAACTAACAACTTGTAATGTCGCTTTAGAATCAATGAAGAAAGATATGGCAAAAATTTCTATAATACCAGCTGCCCACCTATCATGTGAACCTTTGTTCTGTATCCAAGCTTGGGACCAGCAATAAGAGGTAAACTATTATTGGAAAGGTTACAAAATAAAAATCTGAAATATAAAAGATAAAAGATATGACATATAAAAATATAAAACATGTGGGTTTAATGACTGTCCTGCTTAAATGGACAAGATCTTACAAAAGATGAAATTATTGAGAACGATTTTGACAGTTTGTAGGATTTTATCAGATTATTTGTTTTCTAACATATTTATTACCATATTGAAATGAGTGTATAATGTGCAGCACTAACTTAGAATTACTGCTTTAAATTATTTTAGTATCACACATTGGCGACTTTACTAAAAGAACAGAATCTTTTTTCTGGAGAAGTATATTTATATGTTCTTTTTGGTATTTTTAAATATTCAAATACAATTTCAGCATCTTACAGTCCAACAGAAAGATAAAACTGAAGCACTTTTCAAATTATATGGCAAAACACTAAACAACCTTAGCTTACTAGTTCCTGAAAATGCTTTACTATTAAAAGAATTTTTATCTTGATAGTTAAAATTACACAGCTAGGCCTAAGGCACAGAGAAGACACTCTAGTTGCGCCCCTAAATGAAATAAAAGAATCACCACTACCAATGCCAGTAACAATAGCAGCAGCAGCAGCATTCATAAAGAGCAATTTTAGTGGACTTTTTGGCAATAACTAACCAGACGAGATTCATAACCAAAGGCCCTACAATAAAGTGTAAAGCAATTAGCCCACTCTCCACAACGTCCTCGTCGAGTCTCCACAAGCTGCATCAATAACGGAAAATATCACGTCCCAAAAATAAACTAACCAAATACTGAGAAAAATATATATAAAACAGAAAACTTCCCCAATACCTTAAGTGGATCATTATATCGTGGGAAACGAGTTGTGGTGGAGCACTTGTTGCACCTGAAAAGGCAAAAGGCCCGACATGAAGAATAGCAACAAGAGAGTATGGGAGTGAAAGATAAGTAAACATTGTTTACATTCCTACCTATAGAGTTCAACTCGTGAGCCACCAAATTGCACCTCAGAAGCAAGCGGATTACCCATTCCAATAAAGTTGGTTCCATCACCGCACCTATCACAAGGTGGTGAATTGACCCATCTACATTTGAACTATAATGTGAGAAGAAATCCTAATCCGATAAGGGAAAAAGTTGAAATAGTGGTGCAAATGTATTAAAGTAGAAAAAGCACCAAGGAGCATGCCAAATGTAAATAACACAAAAATAGCATGGAAAAGAAGTCAAACAAACACACTGGATAGGCCATAACTAACACCTAATGTGATATATGATCTCATACACCACAGTTGAGAACATAAGCTAAATTTGGAGAAAACATTGAAGTTGCCCCTAATATAATGAAAGCAACGGTTAAGGATAGTTTTTTTCTTTTTTTTATTTTCTTTTTACTAGAGCTGAATATAGTTCAAACAAAAGTAAGATACATAGGCATAGCCTAAATTTGCATAGCATATCCCACCCCTGTTTCCATTGTGCCATAGCTATTTAACTAGACTTAGGGTGTGTTTGGAAAGTGGTAAAACTTTTGATGAAAAGTATTTGGTGCAAAAGTTTTTAAAATGAAAGAAAATGATGTGATATGATAGAGATAATGATGATGAGTAGAGAGGATAAAGTTAACATAGATAGGTTAGATGCATGGGTAGTTGAGTAGAAATGATTAAAAAATAAGGTAGTTGTATAGGAAGAAGTGAAGAAATAATTAAAAAATAGGGTAGTTATAAATAGTGAAAAGTTTTAGTCTGAAAAGATTTTAGTGTAAACAAACACTCCCTTAGTTAACAATTTAACTGAGCAATTGTTTTATGAACTTGGTCATGGAAATCATAAGGGTAATGAACTACACCTGAATGAATGTTTAAACCAGAAAAGCAATTGCAGCAAAAAAGCATGGTCTTCCTCTTGCTTTGATGGTCTGAAGTTCCCCTCCTATTAAAAAAATACCACAACTTGGTTTAAGAATTATAGTTACTGAAATTCTAAGAGAAAGGAAATAATTGGGTGAATATTCACATCTTGAGAAACCAGCTTTTACATTCACATACTAGTTTCACATATCAAACAGCTAAATAATATGAATTCACATTAAAAGAGTGAAAATACAAGTGAAGCACAAAAATAAAAGCTAGTCAAAAGACAAGGATTTGAAAATGAAAAACCTTAATTGCAAAGCAAGAAAGCATAATAGGAAGAAAGGAAAGAAGCTTGTAAGAGCCAATTGCAGAACTATTTAGCAGGTCAAATACTCAGATATTATCTTCTTGGGGAACCAAAGGGTATGCTCATAAGGTAATTTTCTAAGCTGTAAGATTACAAATTCGGCCAAGAGGGCGACTTCACTTCACCACGGACTATTTAGTCTGACATGAAGGTCCAGACCACACGTACTGCATACACCACAAGGATCATTTTTATTTCGATTTCTTTTTATGGGTCATCAAGGCTAAAGTTGTCAGTTGTAATTCTTGCAATGCTTATGTAAAGCAGAAGGGTGTCAAATTTTAAAATCATTTTAGTGGTGATGACAGGAAGAGGTAACCTCATTCCACATGTAGAAAAATGAACAAAACAAAAGAGTTTTTTTTTTTTTTTTCATTTCATCTGATTGGTACTTATTATGAGAAGTTCAAGCTGCAATTTTCATAAAGATAAATAGATAATCAAATTTTAAAAAAAACCATTGACGGCCAATGCAACTGAAATGAGAATTCAGTTTTCGTAAAGACGGCAACAAGACCAGGGCTGACAGCCAATTGCACTGAAATATGAGAAACCTTTATATTATAGGCTATGCAATTGTATTAGTAAGACCCATGCGGCATATATTATTTATTACACACTTAGGGTGCATTTGGCAAGATGGAAAACAAAATTTTCTGACTCCTTACACACCTTTTGATATAATTTGACATTTTAGCTACCTAGCTACCCTATTTTTTCTATTATTACCTATACGGTTTAATCATTTTTTCAAATCTTTCTATACAACCAGCCTAGCTGTTTCATCTTTATTCTCTTTACTCTCAATTATTAACCTTGCATATCATATCATTCTCTCACTTTTCAAAAAATTTTCCATTTTTTTTTTACATCTTACTAGACAGACCCTTAATGAACTCAAAGATGTTACAAGAGCAACTTATTTATGGTCACGATAGTTCAACAGACAAGGAGATCAAGAAATAATGCCTCAAAAAAACATAGTAATTACAGTTTTTGCACTACAAAGTAATGAATCTATAAGGCAAAACCTTTTTGAACTAAGAAGAAATAAAAACATGTTCCATTAAATAGCTATATGGCTCGTTCGCCCACATTCTTGACTGGTGGCATGGACATTTCAGATGTCCCAAATCTCTGGCTGTTCATCTGGAACAACAATATAGATGAATTCTCACCTTGGCTAAAGAAACCAATGCCTTCTCCTCCAGATCATCAAAAGGAACAGTCATGCGAGCTGCCTCCTGCCGAACTTGATCTTCGTACTATGCAAAACAACACTCAGAGACAAGACTTTCTTCAACTTCCCCACCCCTCTCCATCCATGATAATAAATAAGAAATCAAAAGACTGAGAGGTAAAAACATCTTAAAATTATGGAGTTACCTGGAGAACCTGCTTCACATATGGGCGGATCCTTTCCTCAAAAGCCTTCTGATTTTCATTTGCATGGAATTGCTGAAAGAAGAGTTTCTCTTCTTCTGCCTATCGAGGGAAACAAAACACAGCTGTCAGAACCATTAAAATGGCAGGCTGCAAACATGACACATCCAGCATCCTTTTTTTTTATGATTTCTTTTACAATATCACTCATATTTTTGTTATAATTCAAGCCCAATTCACCCAATTCACTTACCGATAACTACCAACAATATACATCAGCAGGGAAGGAGACCGATACTCCTCAAATGGAAGACACAATGCTACCAGCAGAGATTGAAACCCCAACCTCATGGACGCAGGCCACCCATGTTGGCGACACATCCAGCATTTAAATAGTGAAAAAAGCAGGCAGAGAACATGGCTTGTCCAGCATTGAGATTATTCACTATTTCACTTGAATCATGGCATCTCATTCTCACCCATTGTTGAACTGCTTTACGCATACACATTTCTCAATCCACAGTACTCTAGCTCTGACTTTGACCTTATGTTTGCATGGATTTACCAATTCAAAACGACTGAACTTTCAACCAACTTATGAGACCAAACTGTCCATTTGTTAGGCCTTTTGAAATATCAGGATCACCCAAGCACCTTGAATCTAGAGCTCCACACAAGTGAATACAGATTCTACGTTCATATGATGTAGGCAGTCTGAACCAACATGCATTGTGTGCTACACATAGGGAGCTAGCTCCCCAATCTTGACATAGCCCAAGTGCTAGCCAGAACTAAAAGCAGCTAAGGAAATCTCTCCGCCGTAAAAGAAAGAAAGCATTATAGCAATTTTCCACCAAAAAGAGCGCTTGGTCTCACCTCACTAATATCAACCAGCCTAATTTTGGAAAAATCCAGCAATGTTCAAGAATTCCACAAGAACAAATGAATTCAAATTACGCAATTCAGTCTCCGCGGCATAAAGGCCACTTAACCTGCAACATCCGAGCCAATTCTTCATCTGACTTCAAAAGGCCGGCGGCATCATTGGATGAACTGGTGGCGGCGGCGGCGGTTTCTTCCTCTTCTTGGTTGACATGGTCATTGATCGACACCAGCCGGAGCTTCTCAGCAGCGAGGTCGAGGTCCGAATCAGTGCTGATGAACTGATTTCTCTCTCCAAAGATCTTTCACAGCAGTGAACCAAACCGAGAGAGTAGATGAGCATACACACAGAAATACAAGATGATGAGGATGTACAAAGAGAGATTCGAAAAAGAGAAAGAAGAAGACCTTCTGATCATCAGGAGGGATTGATGTGAGCGAGAAGAGCTGGAATTTGAGAACCTGCAAGAATCGAATAAGAGCAGCGAGAGCAACAAAAAAAGCGAGGAGATTATAGAATGAGAAAGAGACGCACATCTAGTCCGTCCTCGGTCTCGTAGTCGACATGGAAATGGGAGTGATTGTGTTGAACCAGGAGCTTCCTCGCCACCATTTTTTCCCAGGGAATTTTGGGAGAACGGATTGCTGTCAGCATGCCAAGGAACTCCCTACTCCTTGCCGCGTTTCTCTCGGCTGGGCATTTTTTCCCCATCCAGTGGTCTGCGTAGCACCAGGATTCGTAGCCTTCTCTACTGAATGCTCCTCTCTTGTTGCCTGCATCGATTCATCGGAACCGTTACAATGATGACTCGGAGGGCTTCAACCCTGATCTTAACAATCCAAACCAAAAATTATGGTAATTATTATTTATTTATTTTAAATATAAATACTATCTTAAATGAAATTTTGTATGGTGCAAGCCGCAAAATGTTCTAAAAATTAAAAATGACTGCAAGCTATTTAACCACTGTGATTTTTGTTAAACGTCAATTAAGGCATCGTTTAGTAAGAGGGGTGAGAAGGGAAGCAAACTTCTCATCTCTACGCACATTTTTAAAAAATTGATTTAACATTTTAATTATCTAATCATGTTATTTTTTCATTTTGTTTTCTGTATCTCAATCATTTTATCACATATTACCCTACTTATTCCTATTTCAACTTTATCATATTATATTATTCTTAAATTTTTTGAAAATCTAACCTTTTATCTTCTTGTTATCCACATTACCAAATGATCTCTGAGATAATAGTGTGACTATCGCTTGGGATAGTCCTTAGAGAAGGCGTGTTTTGATTCTATGTTGCCACTTGACACCTACCTACCTACCTGTAAGTATTGGCAAACAATTCCCACTATAACACCACAGCTTTCATAAACTGTCCACTTTTGGGGGTTTGTCAACTATCCTAATTCACTTTTACTTTTCTTCTCTATATAATTTAAGTGATTTTTAATATATAAAAATTTGTCCAACACATTAAAATAGTTGCACCAAAAACTTGGCAAATTAATAATTAAAGGTGTGTTTGGAAAATTATAAAACTTTTGATAAAAAGTATTTAAGATAAAAAATTTTGAAATGTGAGAAAATGTTGTGATATGATAGGGAGTGATAATAAAAGGTAAATATATTAAAGTTAAAATAGATAGGTTAAATATAAGTAGTTATGTAGAAATGATTGAAAATTGGAGTAGTTGTATAGGAAGAAATTAAAAAATAATTAAAAAATAAGGTAGTCGTAGGGAGTAAAAAATTTTAAATTGAGGGTGTATTTGAGAAATGATAAAAATTTTGAATAAAAAGTTTTAGGGTAAAAGTTGTTAAATTAATAAAAAAAAATTGATAAAAAAAATAATGTGATATGATGGAATAATAATTGTCAGTGAAAAGAATAAAATTTAAAAAGATAATTTAGTCGTATAGGTAATTATGTAAAAATAATTGAAAAATAGGATAATTTGTATAAGAAGATGTAAAGAAATAATTAAAAAATATAATAATGGTAGAGAATGAAAAGTTTTAGATTAAAAAGATTTACTTATTGCCAAATAACCCCTGAAAAGTTGTGTTTTCACAAATACTCTCTACGTCAGAAACTGCTCCTAAGGAGCTTTGGAAGTGCTTTGCCTTTGGAGAATGGTGAGTACAAAATGAAATGAATTTTGATTATAATAAGAGTAAAATAAAAATAAAGTGAAAATATGCACAGTCGCTGTATAAAAAGCCATAAAAACGATTCAAATATAAAAAATAGAAAAAAGTAAGACGTGATTAATCTTGTCTGTCTTTGATACTTTGACTTTTTATTTTATTACATTTCATTCTAGCTACATCAATTATAGAAAAATACAAAGATAAGAGAATGAAAGAAGTTCTTTTTATATATTATCTAAAAATGTCCAGTCTTGGTTAATCCCGTTGAAAATAAATTAATTTAACTAGATTAGTTTAATTTTTTAAACAAAGTTGCCTTTTTTAAAACCCTAATATCAAAGGGAATTTCAATCTCACTTAGACAACTTATAACATGTATTCATGTCAAGTATGTGTTTGTCAAATTCTCAGCATATCCTAGACAACCACGTCTATTACATAATCAAACCAGTTGGTCAAGGTAATAATATTTATTTATTAGGAATATATATTTGCATTCGCTATATTTTTATGATTTTGCAAATTTATCTCATAATTATTGATTTTAAGAAAGCACCCCATTCTAAAGTTTGTTTGGAAAAAATATCTCAATTATCATCTTTAATTTATAGCATTTTTGTAGCAATACACCTAGATGCAATCGTGTAATAGTATTTTTTAATTATACACTACAATAAAGTGGAATCTGCCAATAAAATTGATCTTAGATATAATTATTGATACCCATCAACAATAGTTTTTAGTTAAGAATGGAGTAACAACAAGTTTTAGTCGTGCAAGAACAACAATTTAAGCAAATATATAATGGTTGTGAATGCCAAGTTTCACTTTTAATGAAATTTCTTCTGATGATAATTGACCTGCTTGATTTAATGGCCATTAATTGCATTAAAATTTGCTCTATTTTTAATTTCTCTCAAATAAACTAAGTATTATTTATGACAAGCACACAAAGTTCTTAAAGTAAATTATGACTTTACAAGTATTGGAGCCCCTTCTTCTGTCATCCTTTAGCCAAAAATTTTTTTATTGTGGAGATTGGTGAAGGTATCCTTTTTGCTGGGTCGGAGCATCTTTCTATTTGCTAGGATCTACTAACAAAAGAAGTTCAAACATTAGCAATTGACAAAGATCTTAGAACATGGACCCAAAAGGTAAACCTTCAATCACGTGCTCATCTGATCCTCAAAGAGTTATAATATAAGTTTTTCAAAGGCTCAATGAAAAGAATTTGGAAGCCAAGGTTGGTAACAACTTTTGTGATGGTGGATGGGAACTTATATGAGGTCGCCTTTGTAGGCAAAGATGACATGACCAAGGTACTATAGGTATGACTATGGTTATATGATAGGAAGTTGGTAATGGAAGAACTACTGCACCCAATGGGAAGGGGGGAGATCAATTTCAAAACCTCTCCTATGTGGTTCCTCATAAAGCAGAGGAATGAAGTTTGGGGAAACTAGTAAGAAAGTCCTTAGTACATTCTCAAAAGTGCACTCTACGATCAATAGCCTGAGGATGAAAGTGGTAATCGACACACGAGAGCTTCGCAGAAAGGGAATTTTCGTAAAATATAGCACATCGTCTAAAAGGTGTCTTCCCTTTAAATATGAAAGATTGCCTCTTTTTTTTTTTTTTTTTTTTTTTTTTACTTTTGTAACAATGTAGGGCATTCTTTCAAGGAATGCGGGGATAACATAGAGGAAGAAGAGATGATTTTATACAATCCAGATAGTACTCCAAATTAAATTGCAAAGAACAATGATTTTATTAGAAATAAATGGCAAATGATTTACAAATAAATTCCAAAATCTCAGCTATAAACATTGGGTCGTGAAGGATCTACTCTCCAATACAATCTTCCCCTCAAGCCTAACTCCTAAACTATCTCAACACTCAAAATATTCTCATCTGTAAGAAGCGCCCCCCACCCCCCAACCCCCCCAAAACATTGGTTCTTGGCCTATGTATAAGCCTCAGTGACTTAAATCCCTATTGTTTTTAGTACACTGCCTTCTTTTCGTACATTGTCCTACCATATTCTCCTAATGTCAACCCTATCATTCCCCACCCATTAAAGCCACCATGCCCCCAAGGTCGATACAAAATTCCTAACTAACACAAAAAAGGGCGAACAGGCAAAGTACTAGACACACTACTTAGATGAACTACTAGTAGCCCCGAATTTACCCACAGCAGCAGAACAGAACTACAACCTCAGAGCTACTTGCCAACATATTGATGCAAGCCCATTTGCAAAACACACAGTCACCAACCCACTTAACATATAGGATAGCAGTTGCAATTAGCAACGTAAGGATAATTTCCATCTATAGCAGCACTCGGATCCTAAATAAAACATGGATAAAGGTCAGCAACATCTTCTCAACTCTATGAACTAGACTCTTAAAATGAAAGTCCAAAATAACAATAATGACATGTGTGCACTACCTTTTTTCCAAGATATGAAATTCAACTGCTCGATCTCTCTTTTCTTGTTAGAGCTTACCACCCTCTAACAAACGATACCGTGGGAAGAGACCGTGGCAGTAACCCAACCACTTGGATCCAAGTTTAACTTGCAATTGCTCACCCATAGTAGTTGTGGTACAATATCCCTTAAATGTACAACTGCTTCAGCCCATCTTCGGCATCCTAAAATTTTAACTCTCCTAGGACTATTCTCTCCTCTTAGTCACCAACCCTTCCCATTTGGGCATTCATTCAAACACCTAGGAAGCAGATTTCATTTCAATTGGCAACAATACTCCTGTTTTCAACAAAGTTTCTTTCCTCAATACGACGTCTTCCTATAGTGTTTTTGTTGCCCCCTACACTGATTTGAAATCAGTAACGTGTTCTACCATGAAAGCGTCGAAAATCTCTTCATTGGTCTTGGGTTAGACTTGCCTGTAGTCGGCTTCCCTAAATACAACTGCTCTTCCATAACGTCGGTAGCATAGGAGATATCGGGGAACATATCAATCCCAACCTCTCTTACCTCATCCTCCATCGGCTCCTTTATTTCTTGCGGCTACTCATCGGCAAGTGAGAACAACATCCTTGCGGCTCAAACACTGCTGGAATGACATTAATTCGAGTAATAAAATGGTCGATGTCATTTTTGAATCAATGATTCTCAGTTCGGGTGGCCTTAATTTCAATAATAACTGTTTGCATGTTATCCTACATGTCGGCCAGCTTCTTCTCGAAGGATCCGATATATCCATACATCTCCACCTCCACTTGAGCTGTCATGAAATTGAGCTCCCATTGGATCATGTCCATTGCCCTAGAATCCATCCAACAGGTATATATTGTTTTGGTGGCCGAACTTTCAAAGCCTCAGGAGGACGATGAAGCTAGTATCGACATCTTCTCCTCGTAACCAAACCCATTTGCATACCCGCACGACCCACTGCTCTCCCAACCATGTCTAATGTCGCCAATGGTCTCCCAAAAGTCAGATGTGGCTGTAGTTGCCCGCCACAAGCCCAATTGCCTTCGATATGCCTCAAATTTTATCATCTCTCTTACTGGTCAACCTGGCTCTAATACTTTTAACATGATCGAGCTAGCACTTTAAATCAAATTACAAAGAATATTACAAATCAATCTCAAAATCTCAGCTATAAACATCGAATCACGGAGGATTTACTTTTCGATACAATCTTCCTCTCCAGCCTAACTCTTACACTATCTCAACAAAGAATATTCCCAGCTATAAGAAGCCCCGTATCAATTCTTGGCCTATTTATAAGTTCAGGCTTGCCAACTTACCCCCCTTTTGTTTTCGGTACATTGCCTTCTCTTCTTACATTGTCCAAACATATTCTCCTAATGCCAACCCTATCATGACTGAATAAATGCCTTATGACAATTTTTTGAGGATAGGTTTCAAAATGCTAGGCTTGAAGGAGGAATGGAGGCAAAACAATAAGCTTAACTAAAAACGTATCTAACGAGCTCGACACCTATTAAAAAAGGGGACGACTATATAATGGATATGAAAGGAGTAGTAAGGGGGCAAGTCCAAATGATGGATCAAGAGAGGGTAATGGAGAGATGGAGGGTGGCAAGCAGCAAGAGTTAGGGTGAGGTGAAGACAAATAATGCAAGAAATTTTAATAGGAGGGCTTTGGAGGAGTGGAATGGGCAAAGAAGGAAGGACATAGGGAACATCACATAACAGGAAAAGGTATGGTGTGGGAAAGCCGAAAAAAAATGGGGGAGGGAAATGAGGGCACGAGGAGTCGAAAGGGAGGGTTGGAAAGACAAGAACCACAAAGAGAAGAGGAATATAAAATGCCGAGTACAAACAATGTTGTAGCATGATTGGGGTGAACACTAAGATAAAGTTAAGAATACTATAGAGGGGATATGTAGGATGGAAGCTTGGGAGAGTTATGCAAAAAGAGCTAAGAGGAAGAGGAAGCTTACTCATAGAATAGAAGAGAAGACATTAAAAAAATGAAAGGGATAGGTTTAATGTATAAAGGTCAAAATAGCAAACAAAAACAGTGAGTGAAAGTGAGGAAATGGAAAGGAATAGTGAAAGTCATGAGGTAAATAGTGTAGTAGGAGTCAAGAAGCAGCTAGAGAGAAGAAAACACAATGCAAAACAAAAGGTTGGGAGAACATATGATAAGTGCCAAGGAGAGGAAAAGCACGAGGACGTGAAAAGAAGCTAAAGAAGGCAAGTGGAGGAAGGAGGGCTTAGTGTGATCATCAGGGCAAAAGAATTCAACAACCTGGGGGGAGAATTGGATCCTAAACCAACAAAATCATGTGGAGTACATATAGGAGATTCAAGGTAACTTACATGAAGTAGGTTGAGTACAAAATAAGTGAGCAATGGGGATAATTCAGGAGTGATAGAGGGAGAACGTACAAATAAATGGATCAAGAAGGGGAGAGCCCAGCAAATGGAGAGGAAAATCATACACAAAGAGGGAGAGGTTGTTAGTTTGGGTAAAAGGCAGATATCAAATGAGAACAAGGAAGAGCTACATGCTAGGCTAGACGGGGAAAGAAGCTAAATTGCAAATAGTGATAGGAGAAAAAGAGGTTATGTAACAACCATCAATGGCAGAGCCCCTTTTGCTGAAAAAATGGAGAGGAGAAGAAATTGGTGGAATTCATTAATGTATTGGGAAATGTACTATTAGTATAAGGAGGAAGGGGAGAGCTGGGCTTTCTGTTGTGTAAAGTAGGAGGAGCAAAGACGAAGAAAAAGAAGAAGAGATTTTTAAAGGTAAACTTGCACAAAATTTTTTCCTAGTTAATCATGGTGATTTTATAATATATGCAACTTATATCTTAGATCCAAGCTATTCATTATATTTCTAACATGGCTAATAAGTAGTAGAAGTGTTATTAAAATTCTGGTATAGTAATTTTGTTTATTTCAAAAAATGGTAGCAAATAACGATGGAAAATGCTTTACCATTAAAAAATATATTTTTGAAAATTATTAGAGAGTTGTGACCGTATAATAGTAATAATCATTTGTTTAACTTGCTTGCGAAATTTCAGCTTGATCAAAGTTATAGCTTTTCTAATATAATAATTTTTAAGAATATTTAGAGTGATAATTATGTATTTTAAGAGTAGAACATAAAAAATTATAGGAAAATAAAGATGTAAAAATACTAATCTGATCCATTAGAAACATTTTTTGAGAGATTTTACAATGTGTTTGATGAGTGATTTTAGATAAAAATTGGTTTGGATAGCTATTTTAATAGAAATTTAATGTTAACCCTTTATTAAGTACATTGCGTTAAATCTGATGACAAAAATATTATTTTAAGAAATAGACCGTCCAAATTTGAGAACATAATTTTAGAAGCTGACCCCTAAAATTTCAAATTGAACAAATATCTTTTTTGAAAGATTCAAACTATTTTCTCTAGAAAATGTAGATTGTCGAAAATTTAAAAAATTTTAAAAAAGTAAAGCTCCTGGACTAGTGGACTAGGCCTAGTGACACCAGAAGCCTAAAAGCCGAGCTACTAGTATAAGTTTATGAACCCAAGTCCATAAAAACCAATCACAAGTTAAAGGAACCAAACTAGCCTAATGTCCGACCCACTAGTCTGATCCACCAACTTGGTCCACCAGGGCCAGCCCGTCGGCTAGCCAAAAAAGAAAAATTCAAAAAATTATAAAAAATTATGAAAAGATACATAAAATTACAAAAAGACCCAATAAAATTAAATGAGTTCAAACTTGTAGTTTTCATAAAAATAATAATAAATAAAGTTGTTTAAAAGTGGAATAATATAAGAATAAATAAAAAATATAATTTTGACTAAATAAAATTATGAAAAATTTTAGAGAGGTCATAAGTGAAATTTTAAATAATATTTCATGAAAAAAATGAAATAATGAATATGTTGTGATGACGATTAGGGAGAGAGACTTGAACTATTACAAGACATTAGAAAAAGAAGTTTTAAAGCTTACTTAGAGGTATGTAATTTTTTTTACCAAATCATAACTTTGAAAATATTGTGTTTAATATTATGATTTACTATGAAGTGCAATTATTTACTAAGTTTGAAATTTTCTTTCAAGTTAGCTTATTTAAGCTTGAGCATAATTATTTCAAAATATTCTTACGTGAATTTAAGCAGTGTATTGGTGATGACGCATATTTGCATATTAGGTTTACCACCATGCAGATAATCTTCGGGTGACATTTTGAGACTATAAAGCAATTTAGTAATACCTATGTAACAAATTTCAAGGCTACAAAAGAAGATGATCTAAATCACGAATATATAGCATGATTGCACATGAGCACAAGTAGTTAATAATGCCCCTAGTGCGAATGCATGATTTAGAGCGGACATATGCATGCATAAGCATAAAAATGTTTAACTTTGCATTGATTAGAGTTTTTATGCACACAAGAAAAAATAGACGTTATATTTACTTTTTAACAATTAAAAATGATTGCAAAATGAATTAAAAAACTATTTATTTACTGAGTTTTTAGCACACATAGTTTTGTTTTTAGTGAACAAATAGGGATATAATGCTAGACTAGTGTCACCATCAACATAAGAAAAAGGTGAAACTAGCAGAGGATAGAACAAGGAAGTTTAGATTTTATAAAGTTATCTTATAGTACTTATGTGTAATAATGATGGACATCAATAATGTATAATGATTCCATGAGGAATAGACTCGAAATGTACTGGTTAAATTTTATATAATTTTATATCTTGATATCTATTTCCATGTTGAAAGATTTTATTTATTATAACATTCTTAGCTTTGACTAGTAGATCTTATCTATGACGCCCTGAGGATAGGTGTTACTTGTTATGAGATGGAGGCTAAGGAAGCCCCTTTGTCTTACCTAAAATTAAAAAACATCATAATATAGAATTATCATGGACTTGGAAACCAACAGATAATTCGTAACTTTCTAAACCTAATCAATAGGAAAGTTCCCAATGCCATCCTCTTTTGTGAAACCAAAAGAACAAGTAAAGAAATAGAGAAAATCAGGAGGAAGTCGAAGTTAGATTGTTGCTCGTACATGTATTTCATTAATAGGTAAAGAGGACTTGCTTTTTTGTGGGAAGCAAATTGGTCGATTAAGGTGGAGAGCTTCTATCAAATTCATATAAATGCAGAAATTATATCAAGTGGAATGCAACCCCCCTTCAAAAACTAACTGATTTCTATGAAAATCCTGAGGTGAGGAGAAGATCAATATCATGGGACATCTTGAAGTAGCTGAGAAATTACAATGATAAGTCATGGTTTGTAATAGGAGACTTTAATGAAGTTCTTGAGATCTCAGAAGTGCTAAGTTGTAGAAAAAATGTAAGAGACAGATGGATTTATTCAAGGAGGTTCCTAAACTCATGCAATCTTATAGATGTGGGTATGTTGGACAAATTAGAATGTGGAGATATAATTGAAAAGGCTAAAATAGAGTAGAATAACGTTAGATCATGGGCTAGCTTCACTAAACTAGTTGAATCTTCATCTTTTTGCAAAGCTATTTCCCTTGGAATCTACATCCTTAGACCACCGCCCTATCAGTTTGTACCCGGACATAAGAAAAGAAAAATAGAAGCCCCTAAGAGGATTCGGTTATGAAATATTTCAGGGAAGGGATAAAGAAGTTATCAAGTGGTTAATACTGCCTGGGCAAGACATCAAAAGAGTGATGTATTAACTATAAAAAAAATTGAGCTTCAAAATCAGATAGTGTGGACTCAACTTGGGGGAGTGGAATAGAAAGAAGAGGTAAACGTCTGGCAAGAAATTATGAAGCATCGAATAGAGCTACACAACCTACTAAGTAAACTAGCTACGGACCATAAAGATGAACAAATAAACATAGCTAAAAAGAGGATTAATAGGCTTCTTGAAGGCGAGGAAACTACATGGAGATAAAGATTGAAAATTCACTGGCTATAATCAGGTGAGGCTTCTTGAAGACGAGGACACTATATGGAGATAAAGATAAAAAATTCACTAGCTACAATTAGGAGATAAAAGCACATACGTCTTCCCCAAGAAAGCATTAAATAGAAAGAGGAATAATATAATTGAAGGGTTACATAAAAATATAGGTTCATGGGTAATTGATTAGACAAATATAGAGTTGCTAGCAATGGACTATTTTAAGGATTTTTTTCAAAAGTTCAAACCCAAGACAAATGTACTTATATAAGTTGGAGAAATTTTCAGAAGCAAATAATGACTTCCTGATGTGCCCCATCATAATGGAGAAGATTGAATTGATTGTAAAAAATTTGAACCCTATAAATAAGGGTGCAACTTGGGTCTAACATGTCTATTTCTGGGCGGACCCCGCCCTTACACTATTATAAGAAACTTCTATCCTACCATATTTTAGTTTAGCTCAATTTTAAGCATATTCTAACCTATTTTTTAAGGTCAGGTTAGTTTCGGTTTCGATTCCAAATCGGTTTTTTAAAATAATCTTTATATTATATTTGAAAACTATAATTTTATTACATGTCTTATTTAAAAACCTAAAATCAAGATGATAGTAATATATTTTTTAAAATACATTCATTAAATTTATTATATAATTGATAAATTAAACAAGTTCCTATATATTTAAAGAATATATTTATGTTTTTCACAGTCAAAAATATTTTGTAAAATTTATATTAAACATATATTAATAATTCAGGTCAGTTCCAAGTACTCAAACCTTGAAACCAACCTACCCTAATTGAACTGAATTACTTTTTTTACTTGGAAGTTATCCTATCCTATGGGTATAAAAATAGAAACATATACTGCCCATTTTAGAGTACCTAACGGGACCCACGAGTATCCTACTTAAGTTGCACATTTACCTAGAAAGGCCTTGGGCCCAAATGAAATAGGTTTCTTTCAAAGACACTGAGAGATGATTGGAAAGGATGTGTTGAACATGTGAGAATCTCTCATGAACTGCAGAAACTCTTCAGATAGGAGAAAATTGCTCCAACACATAAATTCAACAACCATTATGTTGATCCTAAAAAGTGCGGAGCAAACAAGATGAAATTTTTTGGACCAATAAGCCTCTTTAATATTGTCTACAAGATTTGGCAAAGTGTCAGCAAATGGACCGAAGGTGTGCCTTCACAAAGTCATTTCAGATTATCAAAGTACTTTTGTCCTAGGTTGTCTCATCATAGATAATATGTTGATAACTTATGAGGCAATTTGCCACCTCATATCCAAAAGGTAGGAAAAGAAGAAGAAAATAATAGTCAAATTAGATATATTGAAGACCTACGATAGGGTTGAATGGTCGTTATTAGTCACAATGATGAGAAAAAAAATTTTAGCAAGGCTAGAATTGATTGGATAATGGGTTGTCTGAGCTCTATGGTGTATAGGGTAAAAGTGAATGGATATGTGATGGAGACCTTCAACCCAGGTAAAGGCCTAGGCAAGGGGACCCTCTATTCCCTTACCTATTTATAATAGTGCAGAGGACTGCATTTGTCGTTAAACAATATGATCAAAGGAAACTCCTATCTATTTTGAGAATCTCCCCAGGAGGCCCTATAATCCCACATCTCTTCTTCACGAATGACGCTCTTATCTTCATTAAAGTAGGATAGAAGATATCAAGGTTGCTTCTAGTGTTAAAGATATACTCAAAATGTTTAGAACAAACAATTAATATGGATAAAATAGCAATATACTTGAGCACAAACATAAAAAGTAAAGAGAGGGGAGCTGTTTAGTAATAGCTTGGCTCGAATGGTAGTGAAATTAGCTCGTGTCTTGGCCTCCCAACATGGCTAGGTAAATCTAAGAAAATAGCTTTTAAGGAGTTGAAGGAAAGAATGTAGAAGATGATCTAAGGGTGGAAGGAGAGGCTACTATTAGCTAGTAGAAAAGAGATCTTGATAAAGGTGTTTGTTCAAGCTATTCCAAGTTATACAATGAATATTTTCCTCAAAGGTTTTTGTCAAGAGATCAATGGTATGATAAGTAGGATTTTCCGCAGTAAAAATGGAGGAAGAAGGAAAATCAGTTGGATTGCTTAAAGAGAGATGTGCAATAAAAAACCGGGAGGGGGTATGGGTTTCCACAATAGTCAAGTGTTCAATCTTGCTTTTCTAACTAAACGATTCTAGAGGTTGTTGCAAACCACACAATCCCCATGTTATAAAGTTTTACAGGCTAAGTACTTTAGTACGGGTAGTATATGGTTGCACCGGGTAAGGCCAAGGCCTTCATATACTTGGAGATCAATAATAGAAGCAAGAAAAGTTCTTCAAGAAGGAGGGAGACGGAAAATTGGGCAGGGAAAATTGTTAACTTCTTCAAAGACAAGTGGACAAGAACCGAGATCATATCCTCACTTCAGGGTAGGAGTGAGAATTAGGGTGGGTCGACCCGTGACCCACTCTTGAGCGACCTTTTTTTAACTGGGTAAGACTAAATTTTTTGACATGATATAGGCATGAGTTAGAAATTTTGAGTCGAATTTAAAAATGGGGTGGAAGTGAGTCAATCATATCCTGAACCACCTCGCATGTATTCATTTATTAAAAATTATAAGCATATTTTAAATTTTATTATCATTTTCTTCAAAAGTTTCACATTTTTTATAATTAACTATATCAACAATCTAAGAATCAATTTATCCAAAAAGTAATATAAGGATTAATAAAAGGAATTTGCATATATAACTATCGATCTCGCTTCTATGAAACTTCTTTACTATGTAGTTCATTACGTATTTAAAATCTTGATGTTTGATAGAAAGTCCACTTCATAGCATCATTTATGGTATCTTAACAAATTTTTTATTTGTCTAATATTACAATGCATGGGCCCATTAAAAATAAACGTAATAAAATAGTTTAACGTTAAATAACAATTTTAAAGTTATATTTTTAATATCTAAATTGTCTAAAATATCCTTCCTATGTGGATAAGTGATTTCTATAAAATATTATTACGTTTTAATATATTTGTAAATTAAATTAAGCATTTTTATAATTTACACATTAATATATATTTTTCAATAAATGTGGCCCATAAACATACTTGATCGGGATGAAACTTGGTTTTCTAAATAAATAAATGATGTTAAATACAATTAGTAGATTAAATTTTTCATCAATGATAAAAATCTTAAAAATTAAGAGGGTTATATGGTTCCACTTCTATATAACCTGGTCACATAAAAGCAAATTGCTATAACTATTACGCATAATTGTATAATGACCTATTTTATTAAAGTTATATTATATTTACTTATTTTTATTTTAGTAACGATGTGCTTTTTATTAATTAGTAAAATATTGAAGAAGACCACATTTAAATTTAGCGTATAAATTGTTATGTTTAATAGATATATAAATTCCTAAAATTATCTTATTTAACCAATATTTTTTTACCCGACACGCTATCTTAAAACTGATTTGATATCAATCTGAAGTTTGTCCTAGAACTTATTGAAAAAAGGTAAAGATCAAACTAACCTTGTTTCAACTCGATATAAAAATCAGATCAAATAAATTTTTTAAAAAATAGGATCAGGGTTAGGCAAACCTTGATTGGGTATGACCCACATCTGTTTTCACCCCTACCTAGGGGTGAAACTTGGTACTAGGCCAATCTGAATTCACCTTACCCGGTTTCAAAATTAAGTTTGCATTCTATTTTTAGAAATTTTTCGAAATATACTCACTTTCAATTTGACCCAGTAAAAAAACAAACTAATACCGAGTTTACATCAACCTAGTCTAAACTCAATATCCCCTATTTTGTTAAATGAATTATACTTATTTACACATTAAGCATTTTAGGTACAATTATAATAAAAGTTCTTTTATACAATCATAACCTAATTAAATTATAAAATATTTATTCTAAAACTTAAATTTTATCTACACTTGTACATAAATAGTTAAATTTATTGCATCTATATCAATTTAATTTATTAATAATTACGAATACACTAACTCTTTAAAATTATTGTGTACATCCAATTAACTATAATATATATGAATCTCACTTTTATTAAACTTGTTTAGATAGTGATTTCATATAATCTCATTTATTTTTCTTATCTTGATTGTTGATGGTAAATTAATTATGTTCATTGTACTTAGGATTATTTTTAATTAGAAGATCAATTCTCATCAAATTAAAAATATCATAGGTCATCTAAATATATTCAAGTGTACATTATGAATAATCAAAAGTATATTTTAAAATTAGTTAGTGGAAATATAATAAAATTGAAAGAGTTTATTATTTCTATCAGTAAATTTCAACTTCTGTTAGTTTAAGAGTAACTCGAATTTCAATTCGAAATCAAGATCCAAACCAATGTTAACCTAGTCTAAACTTAGATTTTAATATTAAGGTTAGAGTTTAGGTTCATTCAAACTCAATAGGCTTCGGGTTATAGTTCACCTAAACTTGATACAACCTGACTCAAGTTGTACTCCTATCCTCCCTACACATATATCTAAAAATAAAACTGTTAATAGCTTTACAAATCCAGCAATATAGATATGGAAGAAGCAAAATTTTTTTATGGATGTAGGGAAAACTGTGTGGAAAATCATCAACCTCATTCCCCTCTTGGGGCAAGATATGGAAGATAAGTAGTACTGGACAACTAAAACAGAGGAGAGGTTTAGAGTAAAGTCTACCTATAAGCTGCTCAAAACTAACGGTGTTTACTTTGTAGGTAATAGGAATTCAGAGACGAAAACATTGGAACACCTAGATCTATTGGTGATTAAAAAAAATTTTGAAGAGCAAACAACCTTAGCAAAGTGAAGATCTTCGACTGGTGATTATTCAAAAATTTCATTCCAATGAAGCAAAAATTAATATGTAGAGGTATCCCTTAGGCTCCCAAGTGCATATTTTATAATCAATATAGGAAAAACTATCACCACCAGTTTGTGCTTTGTTCAAAAGTAAGGGATGAAAGAAGGTAGATTATTCACGACTAAAATATTTAGATACTAAGGACTGCAATCAAATGTATATTTCGTCAGTTAGCGAATGCAAGCACTAGAGACAAGCTCTCATCGTTTATGCTTTTTTGTTGGAAAGTGGGTACTTAAGGAACTAGATGAGAGACGAAGGCTCTATTCTCATTTTAGAAATATTTTAGAGAGCATATTAAGATTCATTGTAGAAGCTAATAAGCTGAGGGGGCAAGACAATTTTCTTAGAGACCTCTAACCCAAATGCGTTAGACCACCTATTGAAAAGTATAAGATAAATGTGGACAGCAATAGGAATCCTAGAGGGGATTGTAGGGAATGGGGGTTGTCCTGCAAAATTAAAGAGGAGAGCCATAAAGTGAAAATATGCAGTTTAGTTGTATGCAAAACTATAAAAATGACTGAAATATCAAAAAATTTAAAAGTAAGATAGGTGATTAATGATATTTTTGACACTTTGATTTTTCATTTTATTGCATTACATTCATAGAAAAATACGAAGATAAATGAATAAAAGAAGTTCTTTTCATATATCATTTAAAAACACCAAACCTTGGTTAATCTAGTTGAAAGAAAATTAATTTAATTTTTCAACAAATTCACATTTTTTAAACAACTCAGCCCTAATATCAAAAGCAATTTAATAAAATGTATTCATGCCACCTGTGTTTGCCAAATTCTCAACACATCCCGGAGAACCACATCTATTACATAATCAAACTGCTTGGTCAAGGAAAGATTATTTATTTATTAGGGCTATTTGCATTTGCTGTATTTATCATTTTGCAAATTTATCTCGTACTTATTTATTTCAGGAAAGCACCCCATTACGAGGTTTGTTGGAAAAAATATCCCAATTAGCATCTTTATAGAATTTTTGTGGCAATGCACCTAGACGCAATCATGTAATAGTATTCTTAAACTATACACTACAATAAAATGGACTTTGGCAATAAAATTGATCTTAGATATAAGTGTGGATGAGCATCAACAACAAATTTTAGCCAGTAACGGAGCATAACAATAAGTTTTAGCCAGTGCATAAACAGCAATCCAGGCAAACATATAATGGTTAAGAGCACCGAGTTCACTTTTAATAAAATTTCTTATAATGATAATGGCCACTAATTGAGTTAAAAAAATACTTTATGAAACTTTAAACTCCCAAATAAACTGAGTGTTGTTGATGACATGCACGCGAAATTCTTAAAGTAAAGTATGACATTAACTGACAAGATAAAATTCGAAAATAGTGAAAAAATCAGTAAGAAATGCAGGTAAATTTTTTGAATTAGTGCAGATCCTATACAACTAGTTGCATGGGATGATGCCTTGTAATGGGTTAGTTTTTTATGTAAAAATATATTTATTAAGATATTAATCCAAATAGTAATACACTAGAAGGAAAACGAGCATATGAAGCAAAATTTTACTTTGCTACATATAAAATATAAGCCGCGAATAATGGCAGCGTATAATATTAGATGTAGCCACTAAGTATTTGCTATATATGAAAATAATTGCAGCCAAAAAGATAACTTGTGTAGCGTATATGACCCCTACTATTTTACATAACTTTTTCCTAATTTAAAATTTTTTAACCAAAAACTCTTCTTTCAATTTTTTTTCTTAAATAGAAACACACCTCAATTTAATGTCTCTAAACAACCAAATATTTATAGTTAAATAATCGATTGACTATAAATAAAATAATCTAAGATTACTAAATATATGCTATATATGAATAAAAGATTACTTACATAAAACGAAATTTGTTGTTGTGTTTAGTTATGATGCCGAGGAAAACTTTTATATATTTTATATTTATGTTCAAATTTCGATAGTTTTATATTCATTATCAAATAGTATAAATATTTATAATATATAAGTTTTTCAATTAAAGTGATTTTTACAGTAATTTATATTTTACAGGAATTAAATGTAAAAAATCTAGAAAGAATAGCAAACTCACCATTGTATCCACCATTCCGTGCAAACCGTTGTGGGGAGCCGCTTCACGCAAACGGTTGCAGACAATCACTCCTCTTTGTTGTTTATCTTTTTTCCATCTAATGCAATTTTGATTTCTACCGCCGCATGGCTCACATCTACGGTCCGCCAGCTCTCCGAGTCCAAGCTAGAGTCCGAAAGCACGAGAAGTCTTGCATAGCTCTCCCTCTCTCTCAAGACTCCTATCCTCTGCAAGAAAAAAAAAAAAAAAAAAGAAGGACAGATTTGTCTAGTCATCTAGAAGAGTGGCGTATTGTGGATAAGATAAAAAAAAATATTAGAATTCCTAGCAGGAATGTCATGAGACACAAGTTTCGATAAAACCAAAAGAAGGAAAATGAGGTCCTGTTCGTTTGAAAATCCTGCAAAAGGCTTGCTTGATTTACCATGCACGACTTCTGACAGTTAGAACTGTGCTCCATCCGAATTCCGAAGTCATCTGCACAGACATGTTGGCTTGAGTGATGAATACTTAATAGCTCTCTTCTCCTTAAGCAAGTATTAAGTTCAAGTCTTGTGGGTCTAACCCTACTCAACCCCGGACATTGAAGATTTTTATATAAAAAGAAAAAGAACAAAGTCATTTGTGGCATTCCAGGGAATTTGGTTAAAAAAAAAAAACCATTCTGGTGCATGTTTCATCCCTATACCAAAAAAAATATAATTGCAGTACATGGTATCCGTAATCTAAGTACAGGACTGATCATTTAAGACCGGTTGGAAATGTCCCAATTAAAATATCCAATTTGATTAGTAACTAATTATAAGTGGGAAAATTTAACCCATTTTAGTCTAAAGAAAAAGGAAACTGGAAACATGTATGAAACTTTTTATTGATGAAATTCAGCGTTCTTTATATTATTTTTAAATATATAAATGGCAACGTTTACTTACGGTTTAAATCAATTTAATGTATTCTTAATTAAATATAATATTTTAAATACAACTAGATGGAATGAAGTCCCTATAATGCAATTGAGGCCCACTTGAACCAATTTAATATTTGCTTAATGTAAAATTGGAACTAGATGAACATTGCGATAATTTAAAATATCAATAATATAATAGATATCTAAATAAATTTAGATGTTCAAATTTATTTAAAATATTTAAAAGAAGATTTCGAAGTCAGTAATATTTAATAAAGTTTGATGGCCTTTTGAATTTCCATTCAAGCCCAAGTCTATGAAATTTTAGAGTTTAATAAATTTTAGGACATTTCAAGTAAAGATAGAAATTAAAAATTTTTGTGGATTGACCTACAAAGTTTAACCAATATTGTTTCCATACCCTTAAGATTACTGAAATTACAAATATGTTAAAAGATTTGCGTAAAATTACGAGTGTATCTTTTTCACCATTATGTCGTTAAAATTATTTGTAAATGATCAAAATGCTCTTACAAAATTGCAAATATATCCCTTAACTTAAAATGATATTTTTATTATTGTATAGAAAATTTTAATAGCATCCTAATGAAAGAGATCCTGCTTCTAATTATATACAAATCTTGTGGTATAATTACATTTTTTTTGCATATTTAAGGCTTAGTTAATTCTTCGAGAAATTCTATGAAAATCCCTACAAATTATTTTAAAGCCTAATTAAAATTTCATTAAACCAGTTAACTAGGTTAAAATTTCTTTTGGTTTTACTAGATTTAGAAAGGTTAAAGTTACTTAAGTTTTATTAGTTTCTATAAAATTATTTTGTATGAAATTTCTTATGAGCTTACTACGTCAAGATTTACTAAGAACTTGATAGTCATTGAAGTAATTTACAAAACCTAATGCATTCAAAAATTGTAATAACGGTGATATCCCAATTGACGAGACAGGCATACTTGGCAATGTGAGTTTGACCCTAGCTCAGTGGAGTTGATTTCAATGGTAGGAGCTTATTATTTCCCATCTAGATATGTGGGAGTTGGTTCTTTCCTATCATGTAAATTATTGAGCTTGATTATGATATCAGATGAGATGACATGTAACTTGTCTAATCAATTAAATTTTTTTAATAAAAATTAATTGAATTTATAGATAGTACATCTCTCCTCTTTAATAGTAAAATTACATCCGGAGTTTTTGCATATGTACCAAAATAAAGTTTCGACGAAATCAAAGAAGTGTCGTGACTTTTGTAAATTTTCATGAATTTTGTAAATTTGCATCCATAGCTTTTTAAAAAATGAAAGAAGCCCATGCAAATAACAAATTAAAAATATAAACAAATGCCTTTAAAATATTAAAAATTTTATTTTTAAAGATAGTCCTCAGATTAAGTAAACTGTGGAAGTAAGAAATATTTTTGATATTTTCTTTTATTCTTAATTTATTAAAATATAAAATACCTTTATAATATCAAAAAAAAATTTCAAATATTTTTCAAGTTAAATAAATCCGTTTATTCTAATCTTTGGTATTTTAAAGAAATTTTTAATATTTTTTCATTTTATTGTTACGGGGGTGCTTACATCATTTTTAAACATAGTTTAAGGCTTACATCATTTTTAAAAATGGTTTGAGTATGCTTATAATTTCAGGTAAACCTATAAGTATGAATGCAAATTTTATAAAAGTCGTGATACAATTATAATTTCACTTATAAAAGTGGCGAGGCCGCTGCAATTTTGACTAAATTTTGTAGTTACGGATGCAAAATCCTATTACTTATATAGGTTTTGAACTCCCATGGTTATTATCTCAAGTTCCAATTGGGTTAAGCATTGGTGAACATATTATATGGTTTGTGGTTGTATACTTGTATCATGAAATTGGCTGGATGAAAATTCATGTGATATTCAATATCAATCATATATTTTTCTTTAAAAAAACATATCAATCATGATTTTAGCATGAAGTAGGGTCCTAGCTAGCTAGTGTACGTATATATCGCGACATACACTAATGCATCTGCATAAGTGCATCCATTTCTGCAATTGATATGAAACCGTGGACAGTCAAGATATCACGAAATACACGTTCATCCTTTTTTTATTTGCCCTTTTATTAGTGACCTATTTTTTTAAAATTTTCTACATTGTTTAACCGTACGTGCTGGGCTGAAGTGGGGGAACATCCCAACATCCCACAATCACATGAGTCGGACGACCTCAAATTAAAGATTCATTATATTGGTTTAATAAACAAGGGTTCGTCTGTGCAATCCGATGGATGGGCTCATTGCACTACTGATGGAAGCAAAAACTGATTGTTTACGTTATTCAACATCATTTGCTTCGTGATGGGACCACAAATCATTTCATTCACAGTTATATATGGGTTGTATTTTGTTAAAAATAACAATATATTCATGTATTAATTATAAAAATGTTAGAATTCATTTAAAAATGCATTAAATATAATAATATTTTATGTTATATCTCAGACTTCGTGGAGCATAGGACGCACCCGTTTGTGCCATGCCCAGTGCTTTCTTTTTTGAGCGTGTGAGCCAAGTTATCCTTCTCGTACCCCAGACAACTCAGCTGGTAAATTTTTTTAAAATTATAGGGGTGTTTGCTAATATTTAAAACTTTTCAAATTAAAATTTTTCTCTCTTTACAATTATTTTATTTTAAAATTATTTCTTCACTTTTTCCTATATAATTATCATAATTTTCAAACATTTTTACACAAGTACTTATACAACTAACTTATCTAGTTTAACTTTATTATTTTTACTCTTCATCATTATCCCTACTAAATTACATTAGTTTCTCACATTTCGAAAATTTTTAATAAAAATTTTTATTACTTCCTAAACACACCCATAAGCAAATTCCTTAAGCATAAGTTCGAGCACAATTAACTATAGCAACACAAAATGATCGAATATTAAGTTAGAAAAAAACACTGTGAGTAGTTTATCTGCCCAAAAATGCAGGCTGGATACGTCCTTGTACACCTTAAGGGAATTTTTTATTGTAAAACCTAAGGGATTGATTTTACATATTTTTTTACATGGTGTCATGCACGTCTCAAATCAAAATAAAAATTGATTTTCTAATCAAATAAATGATTATAAATACAGGCTACTGAGCTGTTACCTTGGTGGTAGGAGACATGACCCCTATTGGTAGGTGGCCTTAGTTCAATTCGTCTCTGTTCAAGTGGTCACAATGGGTAGAAATATTAATTTAGTAGCTTTGTTGTCCTCTGTTTGTTTATGAGAGTGCCTACTGGTTGGAAAAATTAGAAATATTATTAGGAAAAAAGTAGATTATTGTTAGGAAATTGTAAAGAATGTTTATAGGCTTAATTGTAATACCAGTTGAGATGATGTAATATAGGAATACTCATAAAAAAATAATTAATTATAAATACATGCATTATGCCCCATACATGGGTTTATATAACCTTTTAATTATAATTGGCTTCATAGAAGTTGAATCCAATGAATATTGTAGTCACTATATAATTATGCAGCTGGTTGGAATATTAAACATTGCCCTTAATTAAGTTAATCTCCCAATACAAGCTTTTTAATTATGGCACCTCGCTCAAGTAGGATAATCAAAACCTCATGTCTTATCTACTTAATTTTGTTGACCAAAGTAGTAACTACTTAATTCATTCGTACAGTTTCATCCAAAAAAAATTTGTACAGTGGATTATAAAAAAATAACTCGATCATTCCAATATTTTCATGTTACCGGGTGATTTCAATTTAATGATCCTAGCAGCTTAGAGTCCAAGGTATGCATATAAATCGCAGTTGCCCATCAGGCTGTATTATCCAAACCTTCTCCCAGGAGAAACATGCCGCTAGCTGTTGAAGTGGCTTGAAAGAAATCCTTCCTCATTGATTTGACACTAGTATTAGTCCCGGCATCTATCTATTTACACCGCTCATATCCAAATCCTTAATTAACCCCATTGCAAATTTCCCAATAGCAGGAAAAGAAGTTACGTCTTAAAAAATATATATTTTAATATTACGAATAGGCTATCTGCATTTATTTGTCGATCTATAATCTTAAAATTACGACATTTACTTGCAACTATTGATTCAATTTGGTAAAATATCCTTCTGAATTTTGTTGAAAAGATACTGTTGAAGTGGCTTGAAAGAAATCTTTCTCCATTGATTTGACACTAGTATTAGTCCCAGTGATCTATCTATGTACATTGCATGAATTTTCACAATCGTTAAATCCATTTCATTTCCCAATAAGCTGAAAAGCAGTTAACATTTGAAAAGACATATATCAATATTATAAAGGGTTGTAATCTACTGCACTCAGGTGCACTTAGCTTTGGTACACCCGAGCTTAAAACCTATTTTTTAAATTATTTTGAAATTTTTTATACAATTATTAATCTAAGTATATTTAACACATATATCAAGTTCTACCTTTTTGGAAATTTATAAATTTTTTTGAATTTTTAAAAATTTGTGGCATTTTTATAATTTCTGAATTACGAAAATGCCACTGATTTAAAAAATTAGAAAAAATATTTATAAATCTTCAAAAAGGGTAAAAATTGATACATATGTTAAATATACAGATTAACTGTTGTATAAAAAATTTTAAAAAATTAAAAAAATGAATTAAATACATTCAAATGCACCGAGGATAAATACACTCAGGTGCATTGAACAATGTCTTTATTATAAATGGGGGCTACCTGCACAAATTTCTCGATTCATATCTTTTGATTACAACTCGAAAATTGATATTATAATTAAGTACATTTACAACTCTCACAATATGGAGAGAATTTTTTCTCTAAATCCTAAGCACTATGAAAAATTTGTATGAAACCTCCATACATTGGGGATCTGTTTCATGCAACTGGGAGCACTTAGATTTGGTGCACCCGGGCTTATTTAACCTATTTTTTATTATTTTGAAATTTTTTACATGATTGTTAATTTAAGTGTTTTAACATGTGTATTAATTTTTTCCATTTTTTGAGTTTTTAAAATTTTTTGAATTTTTTAGAATTAGTAGCATAAAAAATTTTAAAAATAGGTATTTATACCCAAGTGCACCGAAACTAAATACACCTGGGTGCATGAAATCCGCATCCCATACACTTAGGGAAATTGCAAAAATCCCCCAAAGGTTACGGGGGCTTGTTATAGAATCATCCTTCACTAAGGTGAGGACTTGGTGGTTCGAACCGGCGATGTCTCCATCTATCCCAAGTTTAAAATTACAACTTTTATGTGTAACAATTGATTTAATTTGCTAAAATATCCTTCTGAATTTGTCGAAACAATACTCTTTCCATCAGCCATCCTTACTAGTTTTTTCTATAGAAGTCAAGTTTTATTAAATCCTATAACCATCAAAATTAGGTTTTACATAATTTAAATATGTTATATATTGGTTTCCATTTCAGCGAAATCGGTTACAAATGTTGAACGGCTTAGTTTCTATAAATCATGCTAGCTACTTTCAATGAATCTAAGTCAGTCATTATATTTAAAATTATTTATTTAGTTATGATGTCATAATTACTCTATTTAGATACTTTGGTAGGCTTTAAAAAATACAAATTAAGTCATGAGATTGCTCTAAACCTTGAAATAGCCTACCAAAGTATCCCAGTTACTACTTTTTATATCATAACTAAATCAATATTGTTAAATATAATGGTAATTTTGGATTCATCAAAAGTGACATCGTTTGCAAAAAAAAAAACACGCAGCTCAATGTTTGAAACTCCTATAGTCTGGTTGTATTTAATTAGGTGATAAAAGCGTTTTAGTAAATCAGATTCGCAAGTGTCAATGTTTTTTGAAAAACATTAGTTACGGCCAAAACTTACAAAATTAGTAAAGGATGGTCTCTGTTGCAAAATATTAAAGACAAAACTGGTTCAATGCATTATACCAGAAAAAAATGTTTCAATGCATATGTATGTACTAAACTGTCAAAATGTCACTTGTTCAAAACATCCAAGCCCTTGAAAAAGTGTGTCACACCTTAAAGATCACCAGGATCAAAATGGAAAACCTGGGTGTCCTTCTAAACAGGAGAAATTGTCCTAGAAATGTACATGCATGGGGGCCATGTACAGTACCATAACTTACAAGTTCCCCCAGATATTCTGTTTCCTACATATTTCCACGGCTTCGATGTTGTGCATGACAGAGAAGCTTTTCAATGTGATTGTTTTATGCAAGGCATTGCATGGAAATGTCTATTTCTGGATGCCAAAAGCTGTAAAAGTCCAGTAGGAAATGCCCTAGTGGAATCAATGAGGGCCCGCATATGATGTAATGGTCCATGCCGCTATCATGCTCATCCCTGAATGCAGCGGATCTGAACCCACCTACCCTTTGTGACCGGAAAAAGACATCTCTATATTTTGTTTGCGAAAATCTCATGCATTTCAGGAATAAAAATGAGAAAAAGAAAAGAGAAAAATTCAGTCTATTTTCTGTTGTCTCTAAGAAGAATTCCTTGGAAAGATGCTAGTTAATTACTAAGAAAGAAAGATGAAAAAGGGACCATCCCCACATGATCCATGCATGGTATTGAAGAGCACGAAATTCATAAAATGTCCTACCATCATCAACCCATTTACAATCCTAGTCTTTTGAACGGCGCGCCCTAGCAATCCCATGCTAGCTGCTCCATAGAACCGCCATTGCCGTACATCCCACAAGGCATCAATGATGACTCCATGAACTCGAGATCGAAATTCGATTTGTGGAATGAGTTCCCTACATGATCTGGGCCCTTCTCTTCGTTGCTTTCATCGAAATCCATGAAATGAATCTTGGGTTCTTCTTGCTGTTGTTGTAGCTGCTGCTGCTGTTTTTGTCCCTGAAGCAGCGCTGGCGGCTGCCGAGTCTGATCGTCGTCATGTGGTCTACGAGCTTCCAAAGCATCAGTGCCAGTGCCCCAAAGTGGGCTGTCATCAGTGTATCCAAACCCTAATGCATTGAAAGAAGATGATATATTTGTGCTCCCCATGGAAGATGTAGTATTGGCAAAATCCACTGAAGCATGAGAATTTGATGGGTCTTTGGTAGCACTCCATATAATGGTCGAATTGGGATTAGGAGGCCTAATTTCATCATAATGATAGGCGGAGGCTGCAGGAACACCGATGTTGTCATGGATTAATGATGGCTGTGGATGATGGGGAATTGTAATGAAAGGTGGAGGATTCATTTCAATAGTCGTATCTCTAGTATTTATGGTGAAAGGTTGGGTGGATGTATTAGACACATCAATGGTTGAATGATGGTGTTGGGAGGCACTACTTGAGTGGTTTTTTGCATGGGAAGGCAATAGGTTGTGGGTCTTGGGATCCAGCCCTTGCGCAATCAGCTTCTTCTTAATGCATGAATTCCAAAAATTCTTCACCTCGTTGTCAGTTCTTCCTGGAAGATGCTTTGCTATCTGAGCCCACCTGACAGAAAAATTAAAAAATTAAAAAATTAAAATTTCTTATAATTAACTTCTAGCATTCTCTTTTTTCATCAAAAAAAAAAAAGAAAAAAACTTCTAGCATTCTCCGTAAGCCCACCCCAACCCACCCTCCCCCCCACCCCCCTTCCTCCTTCCGAAAAAAAATATATATATATATATCATCATGAAAACCCAAGATTAGTTTGACAGTTCTTGCATGTTAGAAGTCGTAAGTATTTTGCTTCAAGAAGTAAAGAAGTTACAAAACTCTTTCAATAACTAGAATATGGTATTGCTCACAAATTATTCCAAAATTTGCAAACTAAAGAAGGTGGTGAGAATTCCTTGTTTTTAATGAAAGAGCTTTGTAAATGGCAAAAGCCCTATTTTACAAAACCTAGCATAAGGCAGGAGCATTTAGTAAGTAGGGAAAGCCCCTGTTTTTTTGGGAATCCTTATTTATGAAAGAGCATTGAATGCAAATTATACGAAACCCCCTCATTGATTGTTGGCATCTCCTTCTCTCACACATACACATTGATGACAGAAAGAGCACCTGTTCCCCAGAATCCTATGCACATCGATGATAATTCTCTCTTCCTGCGCTGAAAAAGAACCTCTCTTAAGGTCTGGTCTCAAGTAATTAATCCATCTCAATCTGCAGCTTTTCCCACACCTCTGCAGCCCTGAAGCCCCAACTCCAACAATCAAAAACACATCAGAAAACCAAATAACAAGACGGGAAACAAACAAAACCCCACAAAGAACGAAGGAAGGAAGATATGAAAACCTGCATGTTTTGGGACAGAACTCCAGCATCCATGACCATGGGTGGTGATATATCTGACCAGCTTCTCGTCTTCTTCAGGAGACCACAGCCCCCTCTTCACCTTCTGCTTGCTGCAGCAGTGGTGGCCCATCTCAAGCTCCAATTCCAGACCTTTAACACTCCCACTGCACAACTCTCTCTCACCTGCTGCTCGGCTGTGCTCCTGCATTTATTGTGTTTTATCCCCCGGTTCTCTAAATATAGAGACATCGTAGTCGCACTGCTGCTCTTGTATAGGCATGCGCGTGGAGAAGTTGTGGTTTTTCTCATGGATTCATGCTTCATACATGTTCGTGCAGGCAGGGACCGACGGTGTGGCTCACATGCAGATCAATCTGGACCGTCCAATCCGTCAGAATCGATGAATACAATCCATAACCAAAAAAACCCGTAAAGAAAATTGAACATTTTCAAAAATTCAATTCATGGGTATTTACCATAAAAAAATCATGGGTATTAAGAATGGACGTTTGAAATACCACTTGGTCTCATTCAATGAGAAATTAATAATCACCGACACTTCCTTAAAAATCGATGATCAATCACCCACAAAAAATATGTTGATAATTTTTTTAATATATATATATATTTACAACCATTTTAATTTGTAAAAATTCCATCAATTAAACTCCTGGGAGAAATAAAACTCCACAAAATTGGATAAAAATAAACATCCAGACAAACGTCGGGAATCAAATACCCAACCTCACCAAAAATAAGCCATGGTTGTTATCACCAGGGTGGACCCCTGGTGGCAAAACATGATGATAATTAAGATGAAATTTTAGGAATCTATTTTTGGGTAAAAATTTTGGATAATTATGAATTTTTGCGAACCAGTTATATGTATATATGTGAGAAAATTTTGTAATGAATATCGTCCAAATTATTTCCATCTTAGACGCTTGTTCCAATTAATCAATCTATGTCGATGCTAAATGGTTTTGATTGATGATTATGTCTGTACATTAAGCGAGTCTACTCATTGATTAATGTGTATAGATGGTTATAGAGCAGAAGAGCAGGAAGATGTTGGCATACATATATGCACGAAATAACTTGAACTGTACTCATGCATGACCAGCTCCCATGAGTGCCTTGGTGGGCATATCCCATTGCATGCCTGGCAACTTCCAAAAATGGGATTAGCCCTTTCTAATTTAAAAATTCCCCTCATTTTATTATATTAAAGTGGGGCAAGAAACATGATCCTTGAAGAGACAGCATCCGTAACAATATGACAGTCGTGTTTGAATTTAATATGTATTTAAAATTTTAATCAATCTGATTTTGGGCATGTAGAAACTGCTAAAAAATAAGTTTAATGCATGCCTGGATCGGAATACAATTTAAAAATATCGCTACGTCATTATAGAATTATCTATCTTTTATAAATTAATAGGAGAAAACGAAAATTTCTATATAATTAATCTTGCCATTTAAGTCAACTATGATGTCTAAATATGTTAATATTATTAAGTGAAACAGACGAAAGAGTATTAAATTATACATAAATAGACTTTCAAAATTCTCATCGGTGTGACTCATCTGAAATTATGAGAAGGTGACTCTCAGGTATACAGCTAGATATGTAAAACAAATCACGATAAAAAAAATTATGCAAAATAAATAATAATGTTGGTTTTCACGTAATGAAAATACTGAAGTTGGAATTCTAATGATAGGGTTACATTGAATTTTTTTTTGGTATGATTATTTTTGTATAAATATTTTCCACGCACATGTGATTATGATTTTTCAAAAATAAATTTTTACAGCTTTTAAGGAGCCTGCACCTCATACAAGCAAGTATATCTAGTGGTATCCGCATGACATGCATGTATAGACAATGAGATTTCTAAATGAAGGAAAGGCTTGATTTCACATGAGATCACGAATGATTAAACGGCCTTTTAGAAGAAAAGCTTATTAATGATTTTGGGGAAACCCCACATCATTTATTACATCTAAATATAGAAAATGAGCAAAATTTGATGATCTTGATCTGCAGGAAAATCTTTTTTATTTTAAGGGGAAAAAAACTCTTTACTTTGGCATTAGGATGGCTCTTGATGGTTGATGGGTAGAATATGACTTCCATTTCCCCTCCTATGGAGTTGGATACCGTCTTCCTAATGGTTGTGATGATACAATGGACAGCCATTAATTGTTCAAACTCAATCTTAACCATCCAGATTCATATTCGTCGGATGATTTGGATGGTCATTCAATACCATTAGAGTTCCTCGAATGGATCCAAAATTCGCCTTTCTAGACTGATGAATGAGTGCTGGAAAACGAGTGTGATCCGCACATATATGGCTAAGGGTACTCTTCACTCAAAGGCCAAGGTATTGCTTGGGCTTGCAATTTCTTGTTTTCGACGCTGTGGGTGATGATTGGATGTGTTCTCCGTCTCATGATGATTTTTTCTCTCTTTCTCCAGTGTCTCCCTCGAAAATACACGTGCTACAGCGGGGAGAGATCTGCATCGAGAATAAATATTTTTCCAAGGAGAACCGATCATAGCAAAGAGTATTTTATTTTTTTCAAAAAAAGTCCTATTAATCCGAAGTAAACAAATGTTCTGCTTAGTTCACTTAAAAAATCTCATTTATAATTATTTTTTGTATTTTTTTCATACATTTATTTATCTAAATATATTTAATATATAAACTAAGTTTTACTATTTTTGGATAGGTTTATATATTTTTTTAAGATTTTTAAACACCTGCATATATATATCCTGGTAAAACTTAGTATGAAGAATTGTACGAAGAATATACTTAGATAAACAATTGTATGAAAAAAAAATAAAAAAAAATTTATAACTAAATTTTTTGAGGTGGCTCTGTTTAGTTCAGATTGACAAGATCACTTCTCTTATTTTAAATTCTCTAAAATTGAACGGTTTGGATATTGCGATAAGGTTGATGGTTTCAGATTTTTGTGCAGGATGGAAGGGCTGTGTCAGGCGCGTCGGACGGAAAAACAGGGAGGTCCTGAAATAGAGAAATGGAAATCACGTGTAAAAGCACGTCCGCAAAGCGAGCGCAGGCAGGGCAAACCAGTCGCCGGTTCTCCAACGGGTGTCGATCCGGCGCACGCATTGGCCGAACTGTCGTCGGCTTCCGCCGGTAGGGCCACTTTGCGGAGCTGTACATATTCCTTTGAGGCGGGCCCCGCGTGTCAGATCTGGAAGGACTACGGGCACGTGGGGCCCTAAAAGCGAAGGCGATAACTTCCAAGCAAGCGAGGGAGACCAGGCGTGGTCCAACTCAGGGGCGGTGCTCTGCGGGTGCACCTTTATCCATGTGCCGCGTTCTCCGCGTCAGTCCCTCATCGTGCAAGTATGCAACTGATTTAGCCGATCCCAACCGTTAAATTAGTAGAATGCCCGCAGCCCAACGCCACCCATCAGATCAGATTGATGGCTGACAAACTTGTAGAAATCCAAATCAAAGAAAGAAAAGAAGTGATATGCTTGAAGAAAATTGATTAAAATTACTGAGTCATATTTGGTAGACTGCAATTACCGAGTTCTTCTCGTGCTGCATTAATACATTCCTAAATATATAAATTTTCATTAAATTTATCTATAAAAAGAAAAGTATTTCAATAACTTCGATTTTAATAGAACCCGAAACTTCCAAATTTCTGTTCGTGAATACAATACGGGAGTTTCTACTTTTATTAGCCATGTTGAAAATTAGGGTAGGAGGGTTTTTTATGCCGGAGATATGTGGAACATACAAATTTAACTCGATTATATACGCATAGAATGAATCAAGCAATGATTTCTTGTTAATATTTTTCTAATTTTTTTATATTTTTATTATTTTAAGATTATATTTATAGTGTTAAATTTAATATTCTTTTTTAAATCTTTTTTGTAAAACATTGTGAATTTACAACTAATTAATAAGTTATTTAATTTTTTTACACGAATTATGGCTATTTATGCCCATGACACGAAACTTGCTGCAAGCTTAAAAAATATGCAATTATGACTATCGTTGGTGTGAATTGAATCTCTCTCTTTTTTTTTATAAATCATGTCACTATTGATAAGTTTAAGTCAATCATTATATTTATGAATATGTAATTTATTATTTAATTAAAATATAAAAATTACAGGTAATTTGTAGATACAATCACTTAGTTTGACCATAATTGCAATTATACCCATATAGTTTCAGAAATTGCAAATAACACCTATATAGTTTAACCATAATTACGAATATACTCATTTTGTTATTAATAATCAGGACATGAGTATATTTGCAAAGATATACAAATTACGTAATTATATTCGCAAAAACTAAATTTACTCACTTAATTTTTTAAATTGCAAATATATCCACACAGTTTATATATCTTAACAAATATAACCATGCCTTGATAGTGTAGTAACGACATCATAGCTATGTCATATACTTGTAATTATAATTAAACTATGTGAGGGTTATTTATATTTTCTAAAACTATGTAAATATATTTTCAATTATATTCAAATTAAGTAGTTATATTTGCAAATAATCCAAAAATAACCTTCATTGAACACGAAGATGATGTGATTACTTATTTAAAAGTAATTGTATGAGTTTGTATTTATTAAGGCTCACCAAGATATCCAATGAAGTTGATGCTTTTTTTGAAGATAGATAATTTGAACAAAATGAAGGAGATGCTTAGAATCTTAAGTAAATGCATATTAATAAATATAATGGTTGCCAACTAAGCATTGCTCGGTTAGAAGGGATGCTAGCATGCCACATCCTGGTTGGGGCTTAGATCCTCCTCTTCACCCTTTGTGGGTGTTTTGCCCTTTTTTTTTTGATGAAAGGGTGTTTTGCCCTTGGTGTGTCGAGAGTTGTGAGTATTCAATGTGAAAAGCTTGGTTTTTTCTTTAATGATGTAAGTTGATATAAAAATTTATAAAGTGTCATAAGCTTGATTTGAAATATGAGATAAAAAGTGCGACATTGTAAGTAGAGATTCCAATCTGAACAATAAAAAATATCAGCTTGAATTTATAAAAGTATTATGTTTTATAAAAATTAAGAGGTTCACGTATTTTGTGGGCACAATTATAAATAATTTAAAATATTGTAGGCACATTTGTAGTAAGTCTACCATTATAAGCATATTTGCACTTGTTTAAACTGAAAAGTATTACCACAGAGTCCCTTTCTTAATTAATTATATACATCAAATTCCAATGGACTACAATAGAAGTTGCTACATGTGGCTACTTTTTTGCAACCAAATTTATATTTACTTGTGCATATCATCAAATACAATTAAAATAAATACTACTAAAGCGAAAATTTATTTTTATTTGTGGCTAAATTGTACGTGAATGCATTAAGTGTTGTTTATATATGATGCAGTGAAATAGATATATTGCTAAATGAATATTTTATGTTGCCAAAACAATGCGTGCATTTAACAAAATTTGTTGTGGTGGTTATTATTATTGCTAAAAGGAATATAATATTTTTAATGTGAGTTTTTCTTATTTTAAACCCTATTTTTATATAACCTTATTCATTTTTCTCATAATGAATTCATTAAAAATTTACTGCTTCAATTGTATTTAGCATAATTCATGTAAAATTTTTATCATTTATCTAGTATCACTATGCATAAAACTATTTAAAAATGTGTAAAACCAATGTAATAAATGATTTGAAGCTAAATATTAATTTTAAAATTATATTTTTATACTTAAACTATCTAAAATATTATTATTATACAGATAAATGATTCTATGTTATATTCTAATGCAAATGTAAATGGATATAAGTACTTTACATATGAATATATAAAAAGAAAATGTGGCCTATACACATTTTTTATTTGAATGAATGGTCTCATAATTAAGAAATGAAGCTATATATAATGTATGAAAAAAAATTTTCATTAATCACCAAAGTGAAAAAATGAATGAAGTTACACAACATCACTTCTATGTAGTCAATCTTAAACTAAACTTGCATATGAACATAAAAACTGAAATTTTTCTAAACAATATAGATAAGGTCCACTAAATGAACTCATTGACTAAGTTAGGTGGCACATTTGATTAAATATCATAAGATATTGGGCTTAAGTGACAAGGTTGTACAAAAAAAATTTTCATTTTGATGTTTCTATTGCAATATTTTCTATGATTAATTATAAAAATTAAGAATGAAAGATATATATTTTATGAATGCAACAATATCCCTCATGATTATTGGCATGTTGCATGTTCAATTTTGAATCTTAATTGATAAGACTTAAAATTTCTTTTATTTGAATAACATTTTTGTATAAAATATTATTAGAATTGAAGTTGTCATTCGTACTAGCTAACTCTAATGCCTAAAACTAGTCAGTAGAACTTATAAGTAGCTAAGATCAAATAAAAAGAAAAGATATATTACAAGAATTCTTGGAAATTATGCAAATACTTTATTAAGGTAGCTTGGGAGAGGGACATGCATAAAATTTTTTCAGAAAAAGTTACATGTGCCTTTCGGTGATTTGGAAAAGATTTCCATCTTGCATTCTTGCCATTTTGTGTTCCTATGGTGGCTAGTCCATGTGAACACTAGACACTTGGCAAAAGAGAGCAAGACATATTTTGATGATTGATATATATTATGAGGAATGTTGGTTTATGAATTATGAGGAATACCTTTACATTTGTAAAAATTGATCATGAATATTTCAAATGATTTAGATGTTGAAAATCAACTTTAAAATTGATATTTACGTTAAACTATTTTATTACATGAATTTTGTACCATTTTAAGATGAGTTCATTCACATATTTGATTTGTATAAAAATTGATATATTATTAAAGTAAATGTTAATTTCATAATTAAGTGAGTCCTATCTTGTAGTGGACTGCACTTGAATCTATATATATATATATAAGTGGTGAAATATTTCTTTTAACATTTTTAAGAATGAGTTGCGGAGGTAGTCATTGTCATAATGCATCTTTATTTGTTTTCTGATTATATCATTAGATGGTCTTATTAGGATATTCTAACTTCTTAAAAGTTTTTATTTGAAAAGTAAATTGATTTACTGACTTATTGATTATTTAATACGCATGACAACTATTGTTGGAATTCAGGTAGATTAAGCACAATCCCTGTTTTGATGATTAACAACTTAATTTGAGAATTAATTAAGTACTAATGAGTTTGCTAAGTGTTTTCAAAGGTTAGAAACTCAAGTTTCAAAAGATAGCAGACCAATTCGCAGTCCCAAGTCGACTCAGCCATCGACTTAAGTCAAGTCGATTCCCAAGTCAACTCCAGAATCAACTTCAACTGCATTAAATACTCCAAAGCTGAAATTGGGACTCGAAGACAAGTGAAGTCGCAGTCGAAGTCGATTCCGCTTGCGACTTGGTGAAGTCGCAAACTCATGTCGACTCCAGATGCGACTTGGGTACAACCATATAGAAGACTTCAAATTCTCGAAGTCAAGTCGCTTTCCAAGTCGACTCCACAATGCGACTTAGGTGAAGTCGCATTTCAAGTGGACTTGAGCATGCGACTTGGGTAAAGTCGAAGTCCAAGTCGACCTAAGTAAGTGACTTAAGTACATGGCTACTTCAGATATCTTCAAAGATTGATTACTATCACATGAACAACTTTATATTGAAGTTTGGACAACAAGATCAAGAAGGACAATCATTATGAATCAAGGCCGCAAGAAAGATCGTCTCAAGAGTAGTGGATATTGCTTAGTTTTTGAGCAAAGTAGATGTATACCAAAGACATTTAATGAAGAACAAGAGAAAAAAAAGAAATGTACAATATTCAGATCACTTACAAGAAACCAATCCCAAGAAAATCATATGGTTGGTGAAGTCGCACCCAAAGTCGACTCCACCATGCCACTTGGGTAAATGTTCGAAATCTCACCACAAGTGCACGGGTCGTAGATTGTAGTATATAAATTATCGATCCATAGGGAATTTAGGACTATAAATTTTATTTTTAAATGCTTTCGTGTCGTATATAAAATGGAATAGAAAAGTGAAAAAAGAATATAGTAAAATGGAAAAGACATAGAAAAATGGAAAGAGAAGATTGAAAACTAGAACGAGTAGAAAACGAGAGTGTGAATACCTAGGGTCTAGGATTTAACATGCGTCTTTTACAACAGGTAGTTGTATAATTATTTAATTTGGATATTGTTTGTTAAAGGAGAATAAACCATAATTTATCCTTGTACCTTCTCTCGAAATCTATAATGCGTACTCTAATTTTCTTAACCACCTATTCTCATGGGATTAAGTTAATTATAATCCATTAAGTTCTGTGGTTCGTTCATGGAATTCCTCAAAGTCATCATGCTTATTCTCATGGTCTTAGATTTTCAGGTTTAATATATTGATTATCGTATATTAGATTTTCACCTCTTGGTTCCATCACATAATATATAGAATCATGCCAAAGTATGGGCCTATGTACAAAGCAAGCATTAAAAATCGCAAGATATTAAATTAACAACAATATCCATCATAAATAAATTAAAAACCCACACCACGCTATATTGTACGCATGCTACATCCTAAACCCTAGATTTAGGGTTTAGCCAAACATGTTTAAGTCCAAAATAAAATTAAAATTAAAATCCATCTTAAACAAGACAATAAAAATTAAAAAGTAAAAGATAGGAAATCTTATTGGTTTGAAGCCTCCGATGGTGTGTCGGCCGCTCCACGCAACTCACCGGTCCGCATTTTGCCCATGCTCTCCTCTTTGCTCTCTCTCTCTCTCTCTATAATTTTCTGCCCTCTCTCTCAAAATTCTGCTCATGCTCTCCTCAAATCTGCTCGTAATTCTATGTGTAAAAATTGTTGCCCTGAGTTTTTGCTCTTCTGGCCCTTTTATAGTGCTGGAAATTGCGTTTGAACTATGCGTAGGATATTCGTTGTTAGACACTACACAATTCAGCATGCCTGCGTACAAATGAATAATGGACGTATTCTATTTGAATATGTGGCTGGGATGCCTGTACTGCTACTAGTTGGTGCCTTAAATTGGCTGGAAATTCTAGCCTTGAACGGACGGTGGATAACTTTTGCTAATTGGATGTTAGAATCCAATTAATAGACAACTGCTGGATTTAAGTGATGCGCATAAAAAATAAATGGTTGAATAGAATAGGTTTGCACGTGATATGCATAAAATTGGATGGTTGGGATTTTGTAATGGTTGCTTAGTTTTCGAGAATTCTGGACGAATTTGGATAGCTGGGTTAAATCAATTTCTAACCGTTGATGACAACTTGGATGGACGCTACATATATGGACAACAATTTTTATGGATGCTTGGATCGCTGCATCATTTAATTGGAAGGCTGGATGCTCGAGCTGGACGGTTGATCTAGAATGGACGGCCATTATAGACTGCGCTAAAAATTAAATGGCTGGATTGGGTAGATTTAAATGGATGACTGAGATTTTGCATGGGCTGGATGGTGATGATTTTGTAGGGGCCACTTGATAATTTGATGAACGGCTTGGGTGGATGGTGCTGCATGAATTTCAACGGCTGGATGATGGCTTGGATCAATAAAATTTGGACGGCCATATTTTCTATTGGACTTTGATGGCATGGATCAAAAATTTGGACCGTGCAGATTTATGTGGGTTGGACGATTGCACCGCTTGGATTTTTTTTGCATGGATTTGTAGCTGAATTTTTGGCCATTGGTTAAAAGGGCTGAAAACGACGGTCTTGATTTATTGCTAAATATCTGGTGGGCCCCACTTGTTGGAATTTATTTTCCCGCATAGAAAAGTATCATATACTCATCAAATTTATTAATTGGTTTCAATATAGAAAAATTATTCAAACTTATTTAATTTTATGGGAACAAATAAAAATTTAATTTCAAGCCAAACGATCACAAAAATTGTTTAAATTGCTTGAAATTAATATTTAATACCCGAATGTTATAAAAACATATTTTAAACCAAATTCACATTAAACGCAATTAATTACCCACCAAATTGGTATAAAATTCCCATATAATATATTATTAATTTTCAATTATCAAATACCCTATACTTGAACTTTTGTTTGTCCTTAAGCAAATACAAAGGAATTCAAGAATAAATTGCAAAATTTCAAAACTTTGAGTAAAGAGTGAAAAATAAAGATTTAGGCAATCATAGAAAACTAATGAGAGTATTAAACTAAAAATTTCGAAACATGACACTCTTTGAAAATTTGGGTCAACAATCCTTTCTCACATGACTAATACTATACACCCAGTCACCTACTTTACTTTCAATTATTAAGAGTTCGAAAACTCCCGCAATAAACTCTTAATTATTAGATCTCTTCCTCATTTATTTAGTTATTCAATACACATATTCAATAATTCAAGTAATGGTAATAATGCAGAAAATATTAGTCAAATTACCTTATATATATCTCATCAAATTTTTGCATTTAAATTTCTTCTACCAACTTAATTAGCCAATTCATAGGATTATAAGAATGTAATAGGACAATGGTTAGGTTTGGCACAAGAAATAAAATTTCAAAAATTGAACCATCTCCACATGACTTGAGCCTCATTTTACAACAGGAAATAATACTACTCCCACACTTAGTGCTTTTATTTTTTTAAGCATGTTCTTACCCTTGGTTTAGCAGTTTTTTTTACTAAATCCGGCAATAATTTCTCTCACCATATTTCAGGGTATCTAGGAAGTCATTTTCATTATTTGCACGATCAGGAGTCAAACCTTATTCTCATTTTGCTTTTTAGCTCAGAATTCAATTTCAAAATTGGTTCAACTAAGTGGGAATTGAGGATTAGAAAAAAATTTAAGTCCAAGTTCAATGGAGGTAAACAATTGTTATTCTTTCAAAGATAGGTTCATCACAAAAAAATGCCTTAATTATGTCTATAAATTGGTTAAATTGAGTTTTGGCTTTGGAAATTTCTTCAACCAAAATAAAATTTTTCATGTATATGGAACAAACTACTTTCTTAAATGATAAATGTGTATATTAGAAAAACTTTTGATACATTAGAGAGGATTACTCTGATTTTGAAAGAAAACAAGATCGGTTCCTAGGTATATCAGTTTCATCAAGTGATTCAGGATAAAAATTCAAGTATTTTCAACAAGTACATGCTCAAAAATAAATTTAAAATCTTATTAAGGTTCAAAATTTTCTAACTCAAAGATTTTAAAATTCCAAGTATAGTTTGCTTACAAGACATACAAGAGTTCAAAGTGGGGTTTCAATCAATCTAATATCACAATTTATGAAAGAATTACCAAAAATTTTCAAAAATTTTCAAGATGTGACAAAAATTATAATTTTCAAGATGGTGTAAGAAATAGTTAGAAAAAAATTAATGCAATACATTCACCCCCAAACTTGAAATTGAAATTGTCCTCAATGTAAATCATGTCATCAAAATAAAAAGAGTAATTGTAAAAAATGTGAGATGTTAACTTCCCTGTTTTGGCGAGTTGAACCGAATTTTCATCCATGGTGCTTTCTTCCAAGTAAGCTCTGAAAAGTAACTGATAAGTCTAAAAATTTTCATTTATTTTCATATTAAATTCACGCTGTTAAATATTAAAATATTAATTAAATGCATGTTTTAAGTGAAATTTTATGAAATTCATATTTTTGATAAAATCTTTAATTTTGCTATAAAACGGGTCATTTTGCAACATTCTTAAAAATATAAAATTATGACTCAATCCCCTAGCAAAATTTTAATGTTAAAATATGTATTAGCATATTAATTTAATTTGGGCAAAATTATAAAACCATCTAATTGGGAAAATCATACATACAATTATACATGAGATCTAAAACATGGTTATAAAGCAAACTATTATAACATTTTAATAATAATAATAATAATAATAATAATAATAATAAATTCAAAAAGGGGCTAAAAAGTAAATTAAAAATCTCTATGAGCTTATTAAAATTATTTTGACAAAAAATAAATATTTAAATCCACGATTTTGTTTGCTGCGTGAGTACACGCAACTGCACACCGTTGGAGCACCGGTTCTGTACTCCACCATCCTCCCCAAACCGGCACCCATTTTTATGGCAGCACCTCCTCTTCTCCGGCAGTCTTGAAGACGAGCTCCTGTAGTCGATCAGCCCCATTCAATTCCAACGGCAACAGGCATCCCATCTTCTCCATGCTTCGGCCATGGTCGCATCTTCTCGACCAGTGAGCACATCTGGCAGAGGTGGTGCCTCTCATTTCTTCTTCAGATCCAGCAACAGGTGCAAGGATTGGTTGATCGGAGCTGCGGATCGAGAGGTGGAAGAAAACCTTAAAGACCGATGACATTATCATCTTCCCGGGCTTCAAATCCGACGCCAGCAACAGCCCCTTGTTCTCCATTAACAACCTATTTTCGAGGTGCCACCAAGCCAATCCAAATCGATTGCAGCCACCGATTAAAAATCCAAACCAGCGCCCTTGCTCGGTTTCGACCAAGCATTTTAAACCATCAAAAAGGAGCAGTCATGGCTTCACTTAAGAAGACGATGGCAAATTGAGCTCAACACCGGCAGATTCCCACAACCCCTCACTAGACAAATTCCGGTAGCAGCAAAGAAAACTGCCCAGAAAGATTTCAGCAGCCATGATTCAGCCGTCTAATCCACCTGAAAACCCACGCCCACTGCTGCATCTTCCATCACCGGCCGTCCAAGCATCTAACACAACATTGCAGCAATAAAACCGGAAAAACCAACTGCCCTTGTTAATTCTAGCAACCAGCCCAAAACACTGCTCCTGCCCTTCAGCGCATCACCGCTGCTGCGTCCACCAAAAACCTCAGCTTTCCCCCCCTCTGCTTCGGCCTACCAGAACAACAAAGACGACAATGCCCTCTTCTGGGTCGCTAGTCGCACGAAACCAAACCGGATCACATCCCCATTCAACCACCCTCTTCAGCATCTACATCCATACTGATCCAACTACTCGCATCAAGGCCCCAACTTCTGGTGTCTTCTTCAGCCGCTTCATTGCTGGCAAGCGCACCCAGCGATCGTCTCCTACATTGATCTCCGCTTCTCGGTGCCTCCTTGCCGCTGCCCTCCTCGATGATCCTGCCAATGCTTTCTTCGCCCTCCTCTCCCAGAACTGCATTCCACTCCACTCCTTTCGATTTGTCTACCACGCCTTCTTTGCCTCTGAGTCAGTGGCCAATATTTCATCTTCCCCAAATTCCACCACTTCTGGCCTTGCATCAATGAGGATGGCAGCCCATCCCACTAGCTACCACTACCGCAGCTTCATCGAGATCCTGGCCGACGAAGCCCTTCCATAAGTTTCTGACATCTCGATTCCATCCCTACATCCTCCTCTCGAATGCCCAATTCGCTGATTGCCAAGATGGTCATTCGACAGCCGGCAACTATAACACAGAAGAGCCGAGCATTAAGAGAAATCAGCCGGTAAGTTAACGCAGCAAGAGGAAATAGGCAAAGGGCAGTTATAGTCGAAGACAAAAGCAGAAATCCCACATCGACTTTTTCAAATGGAGAGAGGGCTGTCCAAAAGTTATAAAAGGAGGATCTCTCCCACCTAGGAAAGGGAGAAAACAAAGCAATCCTCTCCCTTGGGTGGGACCCATTTTGTGGGACCCTTAGCAAGGAGGTGGGGCCAAGCAATAAAATTTCTATTACGTGGAGATTTGCATTCGGGTGATGTAAATTTTATTGTTTTATGCTTTGTAGTGTTTCGTAGTTATTACTTTTCAATTTGTAGTTTTAATTATTAGATTAGATTTACTGCTTAATTTTCTGCTTTGTAATTTTTAGATTGAATTTAATATAATTTTCTCTCCTGCTTTAATAGTTGAATTTCATAGCTTTTATTGCTTTCTTAGAATAGTTTTAATTAAGTTGTTAGTTAATTATAATTTCTTTTAGCTTCTTGTCTTCCTTTTTTTTTTATCTCCAACTCTTCTAATATTTTCTCTCTTCTTTCTCTCTCTTTCTAATTTCTTTCCCTCTCTCTCTTTCTAATTTCTTCTAATTTCTCTTCTCTTCTCTCTCCAACGTCTCTTTCTCTCTCTTCTCTCTTATCTATCTAATTTCCTCTTCTCTCTCTCTGAGGTCTCTCTCTCTTCTCTATACCTTCTCTTTCTCTTAAAAATAATTCAAAACTACATCGCCTCTCTGTGGATTTGACCCGACTCACCGTTATTCTACACTATCATCTGCATAGTGGTAGCTTTAATGTGTTTCTGTTAATTTAATTAAACTGGTGATCACAGTGCTCTTAACGACAAGCACTTGGTGCACATCAGTAACCAATAAAGCTCCAAATTAAAAAGTATCAAAATTCTAAAATAAAAAAACTAAAAGAAAAACTAAAACTAAAACTCCCCTGAAAGAAAAAGAAAAAGTTTGGGTTGACTCCCGAAAGTGCTTGGTTTAAAGTCGTCAGTCTGACTTCAGATTCTCAGTTGGTGGTGTGGTTTCACAGAAGGAGTAGGTGCATCATATTGGAATTTGATCCCCTGAGAAGTAGGGTTTGAGATGCTGCCCATTGACTTTAAATGCTTCATTCTTCTCACTCCAAATTTCGACAGGTCCATGAGGAAACACTTGCAGTACTTTGAAAGAACCCGACCATCTCGACTTCAGTTTTCCTGGAAATAATTTAAAACAAGAGTGAAATAGGAAAATTAGATAATTTGCTTTGATTACCTTTTGTCGGATGTGTTTGTCGTGCTAAAATTTTATCTTTTCCTTGTACGTTCTTGAATTTTCATAGGCATCAAGTCTGATCTCCTCGAGTTCATTGAGTTGTAGTAGACGCTTTTCTCCTGCGGATTTCATATCAAAATTTAAAAATTTGATTGCCCAGTACGCCTTGTGCTCCAGCTCAACAAGCAAGTGACATGATTTTCTATAGACCAGTCGAAAAGGTGTTGTCTCAATTGGTGTTTTGAATGCGGTGTGGTATGCCCAAAGAGCATCATTGAGTTGCCTTAACCAATTTCGTCGTGATTGAGATGCCATCTTCTCAAGTATGTGTTTAATCTCGCGGTTCAAGATTTTAGCCTGACCACTTTTTTGTGGGTGATATGGGTGACGATCTTATGTGTGACCCATATTTCTTGAGCAGTTGCTCAATTTGCTTATTATAGAAGTGGCTTCCTCCGTCACTTATGATTGCTCGTGGTACACCGAATCTGGTAAAAATATTGAGTTTTAAGAATTTAAAGACCACCCGTGAGTCATTTGTCAGAGAAGCAATCGCCTTCACCCATCTAGTTACGTAATCAACCGTAAGAAGTATGTACTGGTTATTGAATGAGGATGGAAAAGGTCCTATGAAATTCATGCCCCAGACATTGAACAGTTCAACCTTGAGAATGTTTGTGAGTGACATCTTATTTCGCTTTGAGATGTTTCCTGTACTTTAGCACCTGTCACAGGTTAGTTTAAAAGATCGAGCATCTTTGAACAAAATGGGCCAGAACAAACCTGATTGTAGGACTTTTGCTACAATTTTGGTGGGACCCATGTGTCCACCATAGGGTAAAGAATGACAGTGATAAAGAATGCTTTGGATTTTCTCGTTTGGTACACATCGGCGAATCAGACCGTCGCCGTATCTCTTGTAAAGGTATGGGTCCTCCCAGATGTAGTATTTCACGTCCGCCATGAATCTCTTTTTTTGTTGATAGCCGAAATTGGATGGAATTTCTTTACAGACTAAGTAATTAACAATGTCTCCATACTAGGGCATTGACGCTTCCTTGAGTGCAAGCAGACACTCGTTGGGAAAGTCCTCGTTAATTTGCTCATATTTAGTTAGATCAATCTCCTTAGTTGATGGTAGTCTAGACAGATGATCAACTACCACATTCTCTGTGCCTTTTTTATCTCGAATTTCAAGGTCAAATTCTTGTAATAGCAAAATCCAGCGAATCAACCTCGGTTTGGCATCTTTCTTGCCAATTAGATAGCACATGGCTGCGTGGTTCATGTAGACAATCACCTTTGACCCTACAAGATAAGAATGAAATTTATCAATAGTGGTTGCATAGTTGACTTGAGCATCATCTAAGGTGTTGCATGCCTAATAGATCATCACTGGCTTGTTGTCCTTCTATTGACCCAAAACTGCCTCAATTGCATGGTCACTTGCATCGCACATGATCTCAAATGGTAGGCTCTAGTCAGGCGGCTGTATAATTAGGGCAGTGGTCAAAGCTTCTTTTAACCTACAAAATGACTTTAGATAGTCATTAGAAAAATTAAATTTTACATCTTGATTTAGCAGGTTAGTCAGTAGCTTAACAATTTTAGAAAAATCTTTAATGAAACATCGATAGAAACTAGCATGTCCCAGAAAACTCCGAATTTCTTTGACCAAATTAGGTAGCGGTAGTTTTTCAATGACTTTTATTTTCGCCCAGTCAACCTTAATACCTCTGCTTGAAACTAAATGCCCTAATACAATTCCTTCCTGTACCATGAAATGATACTTTTCCCAATTCAAAATCATTTTGGTTTCTTCGTACATCTATAAAACCTTAGATAGGTTAGATAAGCATGATTCAAATGTAGAGCCATAAATAGAAAAATCATCCATAAATACTTCCATTATGTTTTCAATGTAATCAGAAAATAGGGCCATCATGCATCGTTGAAAAGTGGTAGGTGCATTATAAAGACCAAAAGACATGCGTCTATATGCAAAAGTGTCATATGGACAGGTGAAAGTGAGTTTTCTCTTGATCCTGTGGGTGAATAGGAATCTGAAAGTAGTCGGAGTAACCATCAAAATAGCAAAAGTAAGAGTGATTGGCAAGTCGTTCAAGCATTTGATCAATGAAAGACAAAGAAAAATTATCCTTTCGGGTGACAATATTTAATTTGCGATAATTGATGCACATTCGCCAACCTGTGACTGTCTTCGTGGGTATAAGTTCATTTTTATTATTTTTCATGACAGTTATACCGCCTTTATTGGGTACCATATGTACTGGGTTTACCCAACTACTATTAGAAATAAGGTAAATGATTCCGGCATCAAGAAGTTTTAAAATTTACTTTTTCACCACTTCTTTCATGTTTGGATTCAGACGCCTTTGAGGTTCAATGCTTGTCTTACAATTTTCTTCCATTAGAATTCTGTGTATGCATAGAGAATGACTAATACCAGGTAGGTCATTAATGCAGTAGCCAATTGCCTTCCTATGTTTTCTTAGTTCAGTTAATAGTTCATCAGATTAGGATTCGAAAAGATTTGCATTGATTATGACTGGATAAGTAGCATTTGAACTAAGAAATGCATACATGAGATTTTTAGGAAGAGGTTTGAGTTCTACCTTTGGTGCTTCTTCCTTTGGTGTCGTCGAGGACAGAGGATTGGCGTCTGCGTCCAGTTTCTCAGGAGTTGAGATGACAGCATGTGAGATAGGAGGGTTTCCATCCAAGAGAGCTGCACAAGCAGAAAGTTCAGGGTTATCATTTTCAATAGTTGCACAATGAACGATACATACCTCTATCAGGTCATCTTTTTCTTCGATTGGCAAAGGGTCAATGACGTCGACTTGCAGGCAGGAGTTATCAGTTGATGGGTGCTTTGTTGCTTCAAAAAGGTTGAATTCAACTTTTTCATCTTCAACAGTTAGTAAGAGTTAACCATTCTTGACGTCTATAATGGCTCCAGCAGTGGCTAAGAAAGGTTGCCCAAGAATGATTGAAATTTGGCAGTCCTCCTCCATATCGAGGACTACAAAGTCGACTAGGATAAACAGCTTGCCGACTTTCAAGGGAACATCTTCAAAAATGCCAACTGAGAATTTGATTGATTGATCGGCCAGTTGGAGAGACATAGAAGTTGGATTTGGATCGCCCATGTTCAGCTTTTTACAGATGGAGAGAGGGATCAGACTTACACTGGCTCTGAGATCACATAATGCCTTGTTAATTTGGATATTCCCAAAAGAACAAGGAATAGAGAAGCTCTCAGGATCTTTTAGTTTTTCAGGTAGCTTATTCTGTAAGATGACACTACACTTCTCAGTGAGTGTAATGGTTCCGTACTCCTCGAGCTTTCTTTTATTGGACAATATCTCCTTTAGGAATTTTGCATAAGTTGACATCTAAGAGATCATGTCAATAAATGGTATGTTGATTGATAGATTCTTGATTGTTGAAATAAATTTGTCGAACTACTTTTGAAGTTTTGCCTGTTTTTACCTTTGAGGGAAGGGAAGAGTAGATTGATAAGGAGGTGGTGGGATGTATAGCTTCTCCACCACTGGCTTAGGTTGTAGCTCCTCTTGTTGCTCGTGTACCTGTTCGGCCTCCTTTTTAGTGTCAATTTGAGGTGGTTGAGGTGAGTCGAGCTGCTTTCCACTCCGCAAGGTAACTGCCTGCACTTTTTTCCTAGGGTTTACTTCAAGTTGGCTAGGGAGTTTGCGCTAGTCTCTATGGGATGTGGTAGCGGCATGTTGGGCAATTTGGTTTTCGAGCAGTTTAATATGAGTTTTCATTTGACTCATTTCTTCAAGTAGTTTGTAAATCAAAGGATCAGAGGATTGTGCTTGAGATAGTGCAGGTAGCGTGGGCTAAGTTTAGTATGAGAGACGGTTCAGTGGTCTTCTTAGGAAACCATATGGTTTATTATTTTGAGCATAGTTTTGGGCATTTGACTGGTTTGCCCAAGATAAATTAAGGTGGTTCCTCCGTCTAGGGTTGTAAGTATTTGAGTAAGGGTTACCATAAGTGCTAGTATCATACTGATTATTGAATGCATTGGCTTGCTCGCTTCTGGTGTCCTGGCTGGCAAAACTACACTCAAACGTGTAGTGTGAAGCTCCATAGATCTTATATGAAATTTGTTAAAAAGAAGGTGCATTCCGGTCCATGGGTTCCTGCTTCTTTTGCTGCAAAAGTTGATCAAGTTTAGCATGAAGTGAATTATGGATTCGATGTCATATACATTACCTCGCCGAGAGGGTCCTCGGATGTCGCCGTATTGAGATTCATAAAGAGCTAAATCATCGAGGAGCTGGAGAGCTTCCTCGTCAATAAGATGCCTGAATCAGCCACCAGTGGCTGAATTGACTGCGCTTCGGCTAGGTCGATCGAGTCCATTGAAGAAATTTTCAATAACATCACCTCGCGAGATGTCACGATGTGGACACTTGCGCTGCAAATCTTTCATTCTCTCCTATGTATCGTATAGAGTTTCGCCATTTTTTTAGACGAACTAATTAATTTCGTCTCGAATTTTCCTAGTTTTAGTGGGTGGAAAGAATTTTTTCAGAAAAGCAGTAGAGAGCTCATCCCATGTATTGAAAGTGTCGGGTGGCATAGAATAGAACCACTGGCTTGCCCTGTCACGAAGAGAAAATAAGAAAAGCTGAAGGCAAATTACCTCACGTGGGATATTATGTAACCTGATTGTGTTGCACAGCTGCAGGAATTTGGTGATGTGTACGGTCGGATTTTCATAGGGTAGTCCTACAAATTAGTCTTGTTGAACCATCCGAATAAGCCTGGGATTGAGTTTGAAGTTTCTTGCATCAATTTCTGATTCCACTATGCATGATCGAAATCCTCGAGGGTTCGGGCAGTTCCAATCGTTAAGAGTTACTCTTCTTGGAAGAGCGTTGTTCTCAACCCGACCTTCCTCTTGCTTTTGATGTGGCGGAGTTGGATTATTGCATTTTTCCATGGTGTCTTAAGAAGATTGTTGCTGCTTATACTCACGAATTCTTCTCCTAAAAGAACGTTCAATCTCAGGGTCTGCAATAAAGAGATTTTTAGCTAGTTATTTTGCAAATTTTTGTGTATGTGAGTGCATATAAGATTAACTAGTTAGGTCAGAAAAGATAAAAATAGATAAGAATGAGAGATGAAAAAGAAAAGAAAATAAATAAATAAAATAAAAAATAAAAAAGTAAAAATAAACTAAAATAAAATAAAAATAAAAATAGATAGCGACAAAAGACAGAAAGTAGAAAGACAAAAAATAGAGAAAGGAAAAAACAAAGAAAAAAATAAAGAGAGTATTTAAAAACAAAATTTAAAGTAACGTCGAATTCTCCGGCAACGGCGCCAAAATACTTATTCGCAATCTCAACGCAAGTGCACGGGTCGTAGATTGTAGTATATAAATTATCGATTCACAGGGGAATTCGGGACTATAATTTTTTTTTAAACGCTTTCGTGTCGTATATAAAATGGAATAGAAAAGTAGAAAGAGAATAAAGTAAAATGGAAAAGAAATAGAAAAATAGGAAGAGAAGATTGAAAACTAGAACCGAGTAGAGAAAGAGAGTGCGAGAACCTAGGGTCTAGGATTTAACATGGGTCTTTGCAATGGGTAGTGGTATAATTATTTAATCTGGATATTGTTTGTTAAAGGAGAACAAATCCTAATTTATCCTTGTACCTTCTCTTGAAACCTACAAGGTGAACCATAATTTTCTTAACCACCTATTTTCATGGGATTAAGTTAATTAGAATCCATTAAGTTTTGTAGTTCGTTCATAAAATTCCTCAAGTTCATCATGTCTATTCTAATGGTCTTAGATTTTCAGGTTTAATATCTTGATTATCGTATATTAGATTTCCACATCTCGGTTCCATCACCTAATATATGAAATCATGCCAAAGTATGGGTCTATGTACAAAGCAAACATTAAAAATCACAAGATATTAAATTAATAACAATATCCATCATAAATTAAAATCAAAATTAAAAATTAACTAGATTTAGGGTTTAGTTAAGTATGTTTAAGTCCAAAATAAAATTAAAATCAAAATCCATCTTAAACAAGACAATAAAAATTAAAAAAAGAAAAAGATAGAAAAGTTTATTGGTTTGAAGCCTCCGATGGTGTGTTGGCCGCTCCACGCAACTCGCCAGTCCGCCTTTTGCCCGTCCTCTCCTCCTTGCTCTCTCTTTCTTTCTAATTTTTTGTCCTCTCTCAAAATTCTGCTCCTGCTCTCCTCAAATCTGCTCGTAATTTTGTGTGTAAAAATTGTTACCCTGAGTTTATGCTCGTCTGGCCCTTTTATAGTGCTGGAAATTGCGTTTGAACTATGCATAGGATATTCGTTGTTAGACACTATGCAATTCAGCATGCCTGCGTACAAATGAATAATGGATGTATTCTATTTGAATATGTGGCTGGGATGCATGTACTGCTACTGGTCGGTGCCTTAGATTGGCTGGAAATTCAAGCCTTGAACGGACGGTGGACAACTTTTGCTAATTGGATGTTTGAATCCAATTAATAGACAACGGATGGATTTAAGTGATGCGCATAAAAATATAAATGGCTAAATAGAATAGGTTTACGCGTGATCTGCATTAAATTGGATGGTTGGGATTTTGTAATGGTTGCTTAGTTTCTTGGAATTCTGGACGAATTAGGATAGCTGGGTTAAATCAATTTCTAACCGTTGATGATAACTTGGATGGACGCTACATATATGGATTGCGATTTTTATGGATGCTTGGATCGCTGCATCATTTAATTGCAAGGCTGGATGCTTGAGTTGGACGGTTGATCTAGAATGGACGGCCATGATGGACCGCGCTGAAAATTGAATGGCTGGATGGCGTGAATTTAAATGGACGGCTGAGATTTTGCATGGGCTGGACGGTGATGATTTTGTAGAGGCCACTTGATAATTTGATGAACAAAGTAGGTGGACGGTGCTGCATGAATTTCAACGCCTGGATGAATTTCAACGGCTGGATGATGGCTTGGATCAATAAAATCTGGACGGCCATATTTACGGTTGGACTTTGATGGCATGGACCAAAAATTTGGACCGTGTAGATTTATGTGGGTTAGATGATTGCACCGCTTGGATTTTTTTGCATGGATTTGCAGCTGAATTTTTGGCCGTTGATTAAAAGGGCTGAAACGGACAGTCTTGATTTATTGCTAAAAATCTGGTGGGCCCCACTTGTTGGAATTTATTTTCCTGCATAGAAAAGTATCATATACTCATCAAATTTATTAATGGGTTTCAATATAGAAAAATTATTCAAACTTATTTAATTTTATGACAACAAATAAAAATTTAATTTCAAGCCAAACAATCACGAAAATTGTTTAAATTGCTTGAAATTAATATTTAATACTCGAATGTTATAAAAACATGTTTTAAACCAAATTTCACATTGAACGCAATTAATTACCCACCAAATTGGTATAAAATGCCCATAAAATATATTATTAATTTTCAATTATCAGTCAAGTCTGAGACCAAGTCGACATGAAACTGGAACTTGAAAGTGGAAGCCGAAGACCAAAGTCGCACTCAAAGTCGACTCCAGTCGGCGACTTGGGTGAAGTCGTACCCGAAGTCGACCCCACCATGCGACTTGGATGAAGTCGCATACCAAGTCGACTCCATATGCGACTTAGTTCGCAACGGTCGGAAAAATTAGAACGTTGACGCATTAAATGTCCGCCATCTATCACCAAAAGTTTGGAATTAACCTTCCATTATTTAAGGAGCTTCAAGGGGACGTGAATGAGGTTAGAGAAACATTGATTGAGCTCACATTCCGCTCTCTCTTGCATTCAAGTTGATTTATAACAAGATTAAAAGAAGAACTGTGCTTTAAGCTGCTGAAAGCTGTATTGCTGTATTTCCTACTGCATCTATAAGTTCTTCTAAGAGCTACAAATTGCTAAACGAATCTGTAAAGTATAGATATTTTATTTTTTCATTATTTGTCTTTCCTACTTGGTTTAATATTGGAAATCGAAACCAAGTGAAGGCAAAGTAGTGTTGTGACTGGAGTGAGACTCGTCACCTACTTGTGCTATATTTGTACAAGCCCCATAAAGCTGGAATCTAGAAGAGAGCCGCTGCTCTAGTTGTATTGAAATCCAATAGTGGAACCCAAGTAACAACGGATATGAGCTTGAAAGAGTGGAGTAGGGAAGATTGCCCGAACCACTATAAATCTTTGTCTGTTGGTGTGACTTGATTGTTTGTGCTTTTACTGCTTTATTTCTCTCCATTTTTTTTTGTTTCATTGAGAGGATTAACTCCAAAAGGGGAAATTTTTGATTAAGCAAAGAATTTTAAAATACCTAATTCACCCCTCCTCTATTAGGTAATTGCCATAAACTCGGGACCAATAAATATAAATTATAATTTTCTTTGAAATTTAGGTTGTGTTTGGGAATGGATAAAACTTTTGATAAAAAGTTATAGAGATGAAAAGTTGTCAAATGATGTGATATGATAGGGGTAATGATAAGGAATAAATAGGATAAAGTTGAAATATATAGGTTTGTTGTGTAGAAATGATTAAAAAGTAGGGTAGTTGTATAGAAAAATGTGAAGAAATGATTAAAAAATAAGATAATTGTGGAGAGTGAAAAGTTTTAGATTGAAAAGTTTTAACTTGACAACTTTTTGTTGTTAACAAACACACCCTTATTATCTTCGTTGTGGCTGATTGTCACATTAGATTTCTAGTATTTGCTATAAAAAGAAACATTATTATATTGCATTGTTTTTAGTCATCTTGAGCTTTGTTGGTCTAGCAAAAGTCTTATTATTCTTGTGTTGTATTCATTTAAAGAATGAAATAAAATCTAGTAAAAGAAAATGAAGTAGAGGAAATAAAAAAAATAGACCAAACGATATGATTTTTGCATATTCTAAGATATAAAAATGTAAAATTTCTGATTTGGACATGATTTTTATATCTTAAGATTAAATAATTCAAAATTGCTTAAACTAAATCCGAACATATTTTTGTTTTTTTGAATTTGAAATTTGAATTCTAAATTATGATTTCCTAATTAGAGTAAGATATATGACATAAATTGGAGTTATTTGATTTAAAATTATGTCAACATAAAATTTCAAAATTTGAAAAGTATCTTAGGCAATTTTCAAATGAATTTGTACTCATGTCAACAATTAGATTGTTTAGGCATAATTCATAAGTTTTAAAGCCGTTGTGAGTAGTTTAGTTATTGTGAGAATTGATTTGTGGATTAGTTTTGTTTATTATTCATTATTTGCACAGTTTTGTTGATTTCATAGTTTTTTAAGATTTTCCAAGAAATGCATTTCATTAATATGTGACTTAGCAATCAAGTAAGATTTGAGGTTCATCTTATGATGCTTGAGGATTAAAAGGTGCTGGGCTTTGATAACTCTATAAAAATAGAGCTACCAATGCTCCCTTTGCACTTAATTTGGATGCTAGTTCAAGAGAAACATATAAATTTGTATAAGTTTTGCATTAATTTTTGTCATTTGTATAATTCTTGCATCTTATGTGGCTTTCATATATTTTGGGTTGTATTTAGTTAAAATTTATCTCCTTTTAGTTGTTTTAATTTCATTTGATCATTTAGGAATGCATTTAGTTATTTTACTCTTTTGTTGTAGGAAAAAAGGATAATTTTTATGTAATTTAAAGGCAAAAAGAGGATGGAATGAGAAAAATCACTTGAAGCTGTCAAAAAAGCAATGCTGTCGCTAGCATGCTTGTGGTCGTAGTCACCATGTCACCACCTCTCTAGAAATCAGTTGGAAGCAACTTTAGAGAATTGGCGGTCTGGCACCAGACTCCTAGTGCCACGACACCACCCTACACGTGTGCAATTTTTACATGTGTTTCGTGTTGGATGAGCTGGAGTATGAATGTTCTTTTACGGTTTGAGATGAAGAGATCCAGAGCTCGTAGGAAAGAGCGCGAGGGGGAGAAAAGAAGATGGATTCCAAGTCAAGGAGGAGTTCAAGTGAATATTTGACTTTGTTTGGTGGAAACTACCAAGTTTCATCTTCTCTTTCTTTTCCTCCACTATTTTTCTTATTCTCCATTGCCGGAATGTATTTAAACTTGAGTTTGCTTCGGATTTATTACTATGCTTTTAAGATAAACTCCTTGTGATGGGAGATTAAGATGATTTAAACTATAAACTATATTTGGCTTGGTTTGTTATGTTGAAATGAACATATAACTTTGCAAAGATATTTGTTGTGTGGGATTACCTCTATACATTAATTTAATGCTTTTATAAGCTTGAACATTGTTGAGTTACATTTATATTATAAATTTTGATTATTAATTGAGAAAAATTTGAGTATTTAAGATACTTTAAATTATATTTTGATTGATTTAGTTTTACAAAGCATAAATACTCACGATTGACTAATTTGTGAGGAATACGTGCAATTTAGTATACAACATGGACAAATTGATAAGCGTTGATGGCAGATGGAGTAAATTGCAAATTCAAGACTCAAATCTGAAGCAAATTCATGTGTGGTACTGTTCACGCGCATTATTGTTCATGCGCAACTATTCATACACACACTATTTGCGTACTGTGCATGCACATTATTCAAGTTACTGTTCATGTGAACTATTCACCTATATATAAACATTTGTGGGGAATGTCCTAAGGCATATGAAAATGTCTTCGGAGCTTGGGTTAAGGTCCGGAGAGCGAGAGAAGGCGTAGAGCACGAGGTAAGAGGCGAAGCGGCGAGTTGCGTGGAGCGGCTGACTGATAACTTGCGAAAATGCGAGTTATCATGACCCATTTCAGACTAGTTTTGCATGTTAGTCCAAGAGAACGTAGTTAGTTTGCATTCATTTAGCTCAGTTTTTACTCATTTTGCATTTTAGGAGCATTATATAGTTTTTATGCATTTTTAGTAAAAAATAGGCATTTTAAATTCATTTATTTAGTTTTAATCAATTTTGCAGGAAGGATTTTTAGTATAAAATAAACATTTTTAGTTCATTTATTTAGTTTTAGTCAATTTTGCAGGAAGGACGAACAATTATAGGTGTGCAAGTGGGTCGAACGAAGAACCGAGCCAAGTGAAGAAGTATGTTGGCGCCCAGGCGCTACCCTACAGGCCTTAGCCAGAAGTTCCAGCACCTCACACGGCAAAAAGCTTCCAGTGAGTTGGAGCTCAGGTGCCGGCTTGGGGCACCTAGGTGCCACTTCACTAGCATACATAGGCATTTCGAAAAGTTTCTAAGTTACACAACATCTAGGGAGTTGGCGCCCAGGCGCCACGGCGAATCCTGCATGTGTGTCATACAAACTAAGTGAATTAAATAGATACCTAGGGATTAGTGCCAAGGGAGAGAGTCGACGAAGCAGCCGCACAAAGAAGGAAAAGAACTTCATTTCCAGCGCAATTGGAAGAGGAGATCCGATCTAGTTGGTGGAAGCTTTCGAGATTTAGTTTTTCTTTTTCTCATTCTCTTTCCTTTTATCTGTTTTCTTGGAATACTTTCATTATGGATGTAATGGATGTTGATGCCATGTCTTTGAGCTAAACTTCCATAGATGGAAAGTTAGGATGAATTGATATCTAACTATACTGTTTTGGTTCGTTACGATTCAGAAATGAATATTTGATTTCTATATGGTTGTGCTGTGTGGATTTACCCTCGCATATGTTGTCTAATGCTTTTTACAAGATTAGCTACCTTGTAAGATGATTTAATTGTAGGATTCATCCTTGGAAAAGAAAAATTTCTGTCAGATCCATGTGTAGGGCATAAGTTTCTTATTTTGTTAAGAGAAGTTGTTTAATAGATAAGAATATACCGTTAAACCCTATGTAGTCATGAACAAGTTAGGTATCTATCGATTTCATTTAATTTAATTGCATGGGAACATAGCGATTGAATGTTGTGTAATTAGCTTTATATGTGTTGGAAGATATATATATATAAAGATTATTGAACTTGAAATAGGAAATTCCTGCACAATCTAAGGAAAAGGAACAAATGCGATATAGTTTAGATTCAAGGATTCCCGACTATCCCATCTGCAATCCTCATTTGATAATTCCTTTTTAGTATTCTCGCTATTTTGTTTAAACTCTTCTCTATTTCTTTTATGCAATTGGTATTTTCAACCCTAATTATGAAATCTCTTTCTACTCACCGAAAATAACTGAACTAATAATAATCTTAGTTAGACCATATCCTCGTGGGAATGATACTTAACTCACTATTTATTACTTGATTAGCATGTGTACTTGCGTTAAAATGAGCATTTTAATTAGACATTACGCAGCTTGTCAAGTTTTTGGCATCGTTGCCGGGAATATTCGGTGTTAACTAATTATTGTTAGTTTTATTGCTTTCTTGTATAATTCTGTAATTACAGTTCACTTTATAATTTCTTTAGTTTAGTAGTTTCCAGCTGATTGCAATTGAACTAGTTTTTGCAGGGTTCATTGTTTTTGTATGCGCCGAGGCAGGGCTGGTAAGGACATTATTATACCATTTGATCCGGCGCTAGAAAGAACTTACCTAAGAAGACGTCGTAAGAGCAGAGAAACTAGGAATCAATAACATACAATGGAGCGCATTGGGAATCGGGATGAGAATATTCATGCAGATCAACATGAAAATTAAAGGGTTGAGGTTCCAATTCATCCACTGCAAGATAATTTGGACCAACCTATTTGGGATCTCATTAGGCTGGGGCAAAATGCAGTTCAAACTAGCATTCAACCTCCTCCTATTGACACCAAAATCTTCGAGATAAAACCTGTGGTATTCCAAATGTTCTAATTTATTGAGCAGTTTGTAGGATTATCTTTCGAAGATCCACACCGCCATCTGCGAAATTTCTTGTAGATCATGAACACTTTCAAGTAGAACGAAGTTTTCGACGAAGCAATGAGACTACGGACTTTTCTGTTTTCACTGAGCGATAGAGCTTCGGAGTGGCTGAATTCTTTGCCATCGAACTCTGTTAGCACGTGGAACGATTTGGCTAAGAAGTTCCTAAAGAAATATTTTCCGCCTACCAAGTTAGCGAAACTCAGAATGGATATAGTCTTATTCAAACAAAATGGAGAAGAGACTCTATCGGAGGCGTGTGATCGATTCAAAGACTTGCTTCGGAAATGCCCATATCATGGAATTCAGCCACGGGTACAAATCTAAATATTTTACAATAGTCTCCAGGATTCCACCCGTCATATGGTGGATTCGTCATCAAATGGTTTCCTACTAAGGAGAGCTACAGAGAATCGACGCCCCTGCTGGAGAATATGGCAGCCAATACTTATCAATTGCCATCTGACAGAAGTCGAAGTGGGGGTCTACTCCAATTGGATGCGGTCTCGTCTATAAAGGTCCACATCAACGCTTTATCAAGGCAAATACAAAATTTATCCAGGTCTGCCAATGTCAATGCAGTAGGGGCTTCTGCACTGCAGCGGTCATCAACATAATATTGTATGTGGTGTGGAGAATTCGGCCACCCTAGTGATCGATGTGCCTCCAATCCGGAGTCCATTAATTATGTGCGTAACTTCCAGAGAAATTCAGCGAATCCTTATGCAAACAATTACAATCAGGGCTGGAGGAATCATCCCAATTTCTCGTGAAATAACTAGACGAGGCCGAATCAGCCACTAGGATTCTCACAACAGCCATCTTAGCAACAGTAAGCCAGACCAGTTCAACTCAATCCACCTCCTCGAAAAGAAAAGAAATCTTATTTGGAAAATCTATTCATGCAATCCCAGATCATGACAAAGAGGAACTTGGAAGTGCAGATCGGAAAATTTGCTTCAGCTCTAAACAACCAACCTCAAGGTGCATTGCCAAGCAATACTGAACAAAATCCAAAAGGAAAAGGCAACGAACAAGTGCAAGCAGTTACATTGCATAGTGGTAAATAGCTACCAAACGTAACTCCGCTAGAAGCAGAGACTAAAGCCACTAGTCCTCTTATTTATCAGTCACAGGAGGTAGAGGAATCAGACACAAACCAAAAGTAGCCAGATGAATGATGAAACAACCATAATTCATAGGCTTCCTCATCAATTTTCTCAAAGACTTGCAAAGAACAAGGAGGGTCAGTTTAAGAAATTCTTGGAGGTATTAAAACAACTGCATATCAACATACATCTTGTTGAAGTCTTAGAGCAAATGCCGAGTTATGCAAAATTCATGAAAGATGTTCTTTCGAAGAAAAGGTGGTTGATAGAATTCGAAACGGTGGCATTAACAAAGGAGACGAGTGCCATAGTGTAGAGGAAGCTGCCGCCCAAGCTCAAGGATCCAGGAAGCTTTACTCTCTCGTGCACAATTGAAAACCAATACTTTGAGAGAGCTTTATGTGATTTGGGAGCCAGTATAAATCTAATGCCCAAGTCAATATTCAGAAAGCTGGGTATTGGAGAAGCTCGACCTACGACAGTCATGTTGCAACTGGCAGATCGGTCTATAACATATCCGGAGGGTATCATTGAAATAGACAAGTTCATCTTCCCAGCATATTTCATTATTCTGGATTATGAAGAAGACCGGGACGTGCCAATTATTCTAGGTCGGCCATTCCTTGCAACGGGCATTGCAATAATTGATGTACGAGTCGGAGAGTTAACCATGCGGGTGCAAAATAAACAAGTCACATTTAGCGTGTTCAAGGCGATGCAGCACCTGAATAATCCATAGGAATGTTTTATGATTAATATGGTAGATTCAGTGGTTCAAGAATCGTTTTCAACTGATAGTGAGGGGGACTCAAAGGAAACTGCGTTGAATAAGGGTTGTGAAATCACTACAAACATCAAGGAAGATATATCTGTTTATGCGGAAGAACAGTTTGCCCCGCAATTCATACTGGAACAATTGACTGGGTCGATGGAAAGCTAGGAAGTGGGAGCAGAAATTGATGAAGAAAAAGAAGTTGATATAGTGGAGAAAGTGAAAAATTGTCATATCAACACACCACTATTTTGTCTTCTTGCAATTCAGGTGCAGCATGACTTAATGGATCAATACATAACTGTGGAAAGCAGCATTTTGAAGCCATCATTAATCCAAGACCCTGACAAACTCTTCTATAGTCTCTATGAAATTCAAGAAAAGAGGCTAACTGATCCATTTGAAGGGGTAAGAAGAGATTTGAACTTCCATGGTGCAATCCAAATCATTCTCCGATGCGTTCATCAATGCCCTAAATACCCGGGGTTAGCAAAAGTTCATGGCTCAGCTACAGCCAGCTATTGTGCCCGTCGTTAAGGAGTTTTATGCCAATGTGGTGGGGCACGACCATGGCCGAGTCAAAGTCCGTGGCAAGATAGTCTCGTTTCACCCCGAAGCGATCAATACTTTCTACGAGATGCCTAATTTTGATCACCCGGATCAATACGAGGCATTATTGGAGGGAGAGGACAGAGATATCAATGCCATCACAAGTTTCTACTATGAACGGCCACCTACGTGGAAGTTGACGGGAGGGCAACTCACGTCTTTCAAGCACGGGGATATATAATATGATGAGAAGATGTTCTTCTACTTTGTATTGGTCAAACTTATGCCGTCGACCCACATGAGCGAGGTGACTATGGATAGGGCGCTTCTTTTGCACGCTATCTACTCCGGGTTGACTATCGATGTGGGGAGGTTGCTATACCACCAGATATGCGCTAATGCGAAGGCACCTTGGGGCAGTTACTAGTTCCCCTCACTTATTACCAGGATGTGGAAACAAGCGGGAGTCCGATGGGAGGCAACAAAAGAAGTGCTGAATTGTTAGGCTATTGTGGATGATTTATCATTCGCACACAACCCCGAGTCCGAACAGCCACCACTCATCCCACAGCACAACCACCTGCGGGTCCTTCATCTCAACCACCATCAATCAGTGAGAGGCTGACTAACTTGGAGAACTTGATGGTAGCCCAAGCTCGATTTCGGCGACAGTCTAATCAGGCGATGGAGGCACATTTTTGCCGACTGATGGAGAAGCGCCACATCAACACGATGGCCTTACCTCTATTCCCGTCGATACCTCCTGAGTTTCGGGCCTACTTCGGTCAGTCTTCACAGCAGCAAGGTTAAGTGAACGAGAACGACGACGACTCGAACGAATCCGATACCTAAGGGAGTTCCGGAATTTTCCATTTAGTTTTTCATTATGTATTTCTTTATTAGGTTACCTTTAGTTTCATGCATTGAGGACAATGCACTCCTTAAGTTTGGGGGGGTGTATAATTCTCGGTCATAAGTTTGTATTTCATATTTTGATTAGATTGCATGTTATGTCAACTTCTGTTGATGAAAATTATCTTGTTTCAATCCATTTTGATGAAAATGTGCAAGGTTGAGAAAAATTTTAACTTGAAATTAATTTCATAAAAAATTGAAAAGTCATGCTAAGGACTATGTGAAAAGGAAAGTTGCAAGTGACATGTGAATGAATCAAGAAAATTTCATAGTACATTGTTCTAATTCACGTCCGTATTAATCTTTTCAACTGAAATGATAAGAACTGAGTTAAACGAATGTTAACCATGTGCTTTAAGGGATTAAATGGTCTCAGAGATGGTAAAATTTTACAAGTTTTTCACATGGGATCTAAAATGGGTTAACTTGCATATTCAGTACCCCTACCAATTTATCAGAATAACAAAAAAGGGTGATTGACTTAAGCTGCGTAACCGGGACTTGACATCAATAAATGTTAAGGTTCGCGTAAAAAGGCAAGGAAAAGTCACAGTAATAATGATTTAAAATGAAAATTCTCCCCAGATACCCTAAAATATGGTGATGAGAGCCAAAAAAATAAAACGAAAATAAAAAATCTCTCCAGATATTCTAAAATATGGTGAAGAGAGTCATGTGATAAGTTGGGGGGGGGAAAGAATGTACAGTTAGGCAAAGGGAGATCAAGTGAATTAACATCATGTTCTTTGATCAGAAAGTTGTGCTTAAACCTTGGTTCACTTGTTCGGTATTGATTTTCTAACCAGTTTCTTTTGATCAAGAGGAAGATTAGCAGGATTGAATTATTACTTTGAACTATAAATACTGTCATTTACATGTAACTTGGTTCGAGAATGAAAAATGAAAATGCATGTCCTATTTTGAGAGATGGATGATTTTTCAAGTTAAGATTATTCTTGATCTTGTTGAATAGAGAGATGTGATTGTTAGAAGTATATAGGAATCAGGTTGAGTTGACTGAGTCTAATTTCATCTATTCATTCATTCATTCTTCATTCATTTAGTTTGCATGTGTTGCTCGAGGACTAGCAACATTTAAGTTTGGGGGTATCATAATTCGTGAAATGCGAGTTATCATGGTGTAAGGACCAGGTATTTTATTTTATTTTATTTTCATTATAACCCTTCTCTATTTGTGAGATAACTTATGAATATGCCACTAGGAGTTTATAATATTAATGGATGCATAATATATATGAATATGGTATCTAGGGGACATATAATGCATATATGCATGTATTATGATCTTAGTACACTGAGTATAAATTTAAATGTGTATGATTAGTGTGTCATTGTTGAGCACTATAACTATTTTTTCCCTTCGCAGAGTAGGTACGAGGTTCGACCCATGCCCCGACCCGACTCAATGGGTTCAATTAACATGGGTGGCCTGCGCTCTAGGGCTTCATTTTCCCATTTTGCGCCCGACTGTGCTTCCTTCTTCTCCTCTTTTAGTTCTTCGCTCCTCCTCTTCTTTCTCTTCCACTTAGTTCGAACCACCCGTGGATCTCTTGAGGAAAACTATACCAACTTCCTTGAAGATCATAGAACCTAGTCCGGGAAGCTCCGAGGCTCCGAATCTCTGCAATCCACATCTAGGGTCGCTGTTTTGGGAGAAATCACAGTCAAGGTAAGTAGATATCGTCCTTTCTCGATTTAGTGATGAAATTTTATGTTAAACGTGATGTGACACTGGTGGGAATGTGTAGCGCCTGACAACTTCATGGTATGAGGCGTAGGGTTCGTAACAGTTAGGGTTCATGGGGAATTTGCTTTGAATGTACAATTTCTATAATGTAAAAGACTTCTTAGCAGTTTTTATATTGTTGAAATGTGACATGAATTGATTTGCCTTAAACGAGAGTATGAATCAAAGGTTCTTTCATTTCGCACCTATCATGTGTTTGATAAAATGCTTGTGTGACAGATTTATATGTTGAATTTGAATTGTGTTGATGTTGTATGTGCGGTTTGCGACATGTTTCCTTGTCTGTTATGTATGATGTGTTATTTCAAATGGTTGGGTGTAAAAGGGTTGTTCATGACCCCTGATTGATATGAGGAGAGGGTTGTTCATGGCCCTTGATGAACATGAGTAGATGATTGGTTGTGTTGTTCAATTTATATGTGGTTATATGCATACGATCTTGGGAATGGGTATTGGACCTATATGTATTAGCTTCATCACTATATGAGTATCCATCATTATACTTATTTCCACTTTGTGCTAACCATTATCTACTTGCTGGGTCTATTTAGACTCATATCGTTTGTTATTGTGCATTTAGATCATAGGCTAGGTGGGGAACTTCAAGATGGGACAAGTTGAAGATCAAATATGAGAGACCATAGCACAATATTTTAATTTCAGTTCTTTTATATTTGTGCTCTTTTTGATAATCATATATGTAGACAATTATTTAGGCGGATTCACTTTGACAATTATAATGTATTTGGTATTTTGGATTGGATTATAATCCCTGTGGATGCCCATATGCATGATCATTATATTTGCTTGATGTGTAAGGGTAATATTTAATGATTTTCCTTCTATATGAATGTCCTTATTATATGAAGATGCAAGTATATAAATATAGGATTGAATGTTACAGATTAAAATGTTTATGAATATCAGGTCATGTATTCCATATTACCCTTTGTATGTTATGGGGAGATGTTGCCGAATTTTTCTTAGGTTGTGTAGCACTCATTGACTAGTTATTGAGTATTTCTAGGAATGGGGTGTTGCACATGGCCCATTTTAGACTAATTTTGCATGTTAGTCCAAGAGAATGTGGTTAGTTTGCATCAATTTAGCTTAGTTTTCACTTATTTTGCATTTTAGGAGCATTATGTAGTTTTTATGCATTTTAGTATAAAATAGGCATTTTTAGTTCATTTATTTAGTTTTAGTTAATTTTGTAGGAAGGATGGACAATTATAGGCGAGTGAGTTGGTCGAATGAAGAATCGAGCCCAGTGAAGAAGCATGCTGGCGCCCAGGCGCCGACCAGTGGCGCTTAGGTGCCACCCTACATGCCTTAGCCAGAAGTTCCAGCACCTCACACGGAAAAAAACTTCCAGTGAGTTGGCGCCTAGGTGCCACTTCACTAGCATGCAGAGGCATTTCGGAAAGTTTCTGAGTTACACAACATCTAGGGAGTTGGTGCCACGGCGAATCCACACACGTGTGTTTCTGCACGTGTGCCGTACGGACTACGTGAATTAAATAGATACCTAGGGATTCATGCCAAGGGAGAGAGCCAACAAAGCAGCAACACAGAGAAGGAAAAGAACTTTATTTCCAGCGCTCTGAAGAGGAGATCCGATCTCATTGGTGGAAGCTTTCGAGATTTAGTTTTTCTTTTTCTCATTGTTTTTCCTTTTATCTGTTTTCTTGGAATACTTTCATTATGGATGTAATGGGTGTAATGGATGTTGATGTCATGTCTTTGAGCTAAACTTCCATAGATGGGAAGTTAGGATGAATTGATATCTAACTATACTGTTTTGGTTATTTACGATTCAAAAATGAATATTTGATTTCTATATGGTTGTGCTGTGTGGATTTACCCTTGCATATGTTGTCTAATGCTTTTTACAAGATTAGCTACCTTGTAAGATGATTTAATTATAGGATTCATCCTTGGAAAAGAAAAATCTCTGTTAGATCCATGTGTAGGGCATAAGTTTCTTATTTTGTTAAGAGAAGTTGTTTAATGGATAAGAATATACCGTTAAACCCTATGTAGTCATGAACAAGTTAGGTATCTATCAATTTCATTTAATTTAATTGCATGGGAACATAGCGATTGAATGTTGTGTAATTAGCTTTATATGTGTTGGAAGATATATATAAAGATTATTGAACTTGGACTAGAAAATTCCTGGACAATCTAAGGAAAAGGAACTAATGCGATATAGTTTAGATTCAAGGATTTCCGACTACCCCATCTGTCATCCCCATTTGATAATTATTTTTTAGTATTTTCGCTATTCTGTTTAAACTTTTCTCTATTTTTTTATGCAATTGGTGAAATCTCTTTCTACTCACCGAAAGTCACTAACTTAATTAATAATCTTAGTTAGACCATATCATCGTGGGAACGATACTTAACTCACTCTTTATTGTTGGTCCCGAGTTGATGACAATTACCCAAGAGGGGAGGGATGAATTGGGTATTTAAAATTTTTCAACTTAAACAGAAATTTTACCTCGGTTTAGTTTAATCCCCTTTAATAAGACAAATGGAAAGCAATGAGATAATAAAAGCAGAAATGAAAAATAATAGACAAGATTTATAGTGGTTCGAGCAACCTTCCATACTCCACTCTTCCAAGCCCACACTCCTTGTGACTTGGGTTCCACTATGTATTCCGCGAATACAACTAGAGCCTCCGCTCTCTTCTAGATTCCAGCTCTAGGGGGCATATACAATTCACAACACAAGTAGGTGACGAGTTCCACTCCAGTCACACACTACTTTGCTTACACTTGAACTTAGTTACCCAAACTAAATCAAGTTCAATACAACAAGAAATAACAAAAGAAAATTTCTACACGTTACTGGTGTGTAGAGGCAGATTTGGCGCAGAGAAGAACTTGTAAAGCAGTCTTAATGATTCAGCAAGTAGCTCTTGGCAGTTTGAAAGCAAAGTTCTTTTTCTAGATGTTGGCTTGATAACTTAATGCTCTTAGGAATGAGAGTTATGCTCAATCAATGAAGTTTCAGCTCCCTTCCATGTTCATATTGAATGCCTTATATAAATGGCAAGGGAATCCGAACGTTTGGAAGTAGGTTGCGCGCATTTAATGCGCCAACGTTCGAAAAATTTCCGACCGTTGCGACCCAAGTCGCAGGTGGAGTCGACTTCGAGTGCGACTTCGCCAAGTCGCAGATGGAGTAGACTTCGGGCGCGACTTCGGCTGTACTTAGGCTGATCAAGTTCTTCCTCGGGTCGACTTGGTCCTGGACTTGTCCCAAGTCGCAGGTGAAGTCGACTTCGGGTGCAATTTCACTTCCTTAGCTTGCTTGATGAACTTGAAATCCTTGGAGATATCTTTGGTCACTTAAATTTTTTCAAATTAATATACTTCCCTTGTTTATGTCATTTGAAACTCAGTCTATTCATCCTTGCTTGATGTCCTTTAGCTCCGTGACTTGTAAACTTTGAATCCTTGAATCTTGGAGTACATGAAGTGTGTGATCTTGATTTTCCATGATGAATACATGCAACTTTGTTTGCTTTGGACTTGATTTCATCTTCATTTAGCCTAAGTCGAATATTTGAGTCTACTCGGACTTCAATTTTACTCAAGTCGAGCATTGAGTCGACTTGGTTTGCGACTTAGCTCTTCAAAACGCGTGCTGTCAGTCTGAAGTCGAAGCTAGAGTCGACTTGGTCTACGACTTTACCCAAGTCGCATGCGAAGTCGACTAGGGATGCGACTTCGGCAGCTCTTGTCCCCGATTTCAACTCTGGACAGAAAAGCACGTTTGAAGTCGATGCCGGAGTCGACTTGGTCTATGACTTCACCCAAGTCGTATGCAGAGTCGACTTAGTTTGCGACTTCGGCAGCTTTGCTTCCCGATTTCAACGCTGGACGAAAAATGCCACTTGAAGTCGCTGCTGGAGTCGACTTGGGGATCGACTTTACTTGTCATGCTTCATTTTCTTCATTTTTATATCTTTTAATCATCTTCACAAACATGTTAGTAATCAAAACTTACTGAAATTAATTTGTTAATCATCAAAACATAGACTTGGCTTATTTTTCACATGTTTCCAACATTTATTACTTGATCGACACGTATATTTGCGTTAAAATGAGCATTTTAATTAGACATATATGAAGCTCGTCACTGACATGCTATCGAGGCTTTCAACCAATAACCTTTTCTATCTCTTTTCCTTTTTAATTTTAATTCCATTGTTTAAGATGATTTTGAATTTTAATTTTATCATGGACTTAAACATGCTCGGCTAAACCCTAAATCTAGGATTTAGGATGTAGCATCGTATAATGTTGCGTCGTGTGTGGTTTTAATTTATTTATAATGGATATTATTATTAATTTAATATCTTGTGATTTTAATACTTGCTTTGTATATGGGCCAGTACTTTGTTATGATTCTATATATTAGGTGATAGAATCGAGAGGTGAAAATGTAATATACTATAATCAATATATTAAATCTAGAAATCTAAGACCATAAGAATAGACATGATGACTTTGAGGAATTTCATGAACAAACTACAGAACTTGATGGATTCTAATTAACTTAATCCCATGAGAATATGTGGTTAAGAAAATTAGGGTATGCTTTGCAGGTTTCGAGAGAAGGTGCAATGATAAATTAGGATTTGTTCTCCTTTAATAAACAATATCCGGATTAAATAATTATACTACTACCCGTTGCAAAAGTCGCATGTGAAATCTTAGACAATAATTACTCGCATTCTTATTTTCTACTATTCATTCTAGCTTTCAATTTTATTTTCTTCTCTCGCTTTTTCTACTTTCTATTCCATTTTATTTACTATATTCTCTTCAGATTTGATAAGAAAACTTTTAAAAAGCAAAGTTTAATCTTGAATTCCTTGTGGATCATAATTTATATACTACAATCTACGACCCATGCACTTGCGGTGAGATTGTGAATAATCATCTTATAAATTGATATAATATCTAGATTTATATTTGAAAAAGTAAGGTTTAGATGAGATCCATGTGTAGAACACAAGTTTTCAACCCTTGTCGTATTGAATGTTAATATGGATAAAAATATATTTATTAACCTTGTATAATCTTGAGTAGGTTATGTGCTAATTAATCTTATTTTACTTATTTGCATAGGAACATAGCAATATATTAAACTAGGATTATGTTTATATGCATTGAAAGATATATAAATATATATGAACCTCAGTTAGTAATTCTTGACACAACCAATTGGAATGGAACCAAACTAATATAGTTTAGGGTCAACGATTTCCAATTTCTCATCCACCTTGATTAAACTAAAGAATCCCAACTTGTTGCTACTTAACAACTAGCCATTTAATAATCAAAGTTCCTTGTTTAATTTTTAATAATTTCAATACTTGATATTCTACTCACTCTTTATTACTTGATCGGCACGTATACTTGCGTTAAAACAAGCATTTTAGTTAGACATATACGCAGCTTGTTAGGCTCATATTTGTGATTTGATTCATAAATTATCTTTTTTGTCTGTTTATTTTTATGTAATTCTTTCAGTCATTCTGTATAATTTTGAGAGTATGAATTGGTTTCCACACTTAAGCTTAAATGATTAGCAATAAGTGCTATCATTAACTTTTTGTTAAAATTTAAACTCTGTTTTGTCAACTTCTTGTTGTGAAAATAATAGCAAATTAAACACAATCTATGTTTTGATGATTAACAACTCAAATTTGAAAATTTCTAAGGTACTAACAAGTGCGTGAGATGTTTCAAGTTAAGAATCTTCAAATTCAAGGCATAACAGATCAAACAGCAAAGTTAAGTTGACTTAGACATCGACTTAGGTTAAGTCGATACCCAAGTTGACTCCAATATCGACTTCAACAGGCATTTTCTGGACAACATTGAAACTGTCGACGCATGTGGGGAAGTTGCATCCAAAGTCAACTTCGCATGCGACTGGGTCAAGTCACAACCTAAGTCGACTCCACAAGTAACTTGAATGAATTTCGGGGCTCCAATGCTGGATATGGTGAAGTCAACTCGCAACCCAAGTTGACTGCGATAAACGACTTGGGTAAAATCTTAGTTGAAGTCGACTCAGACATGCAACTTGAATTAAGCTGCACCTCAAGTCAACCCTAGCATTTGACTTGGTCACAAGGAGGTTCAAAACAAGAAAAGTTTAAGCATCTAATAGCTTGTTATCATCAAAGTCACAAATTCATTGATAAAATTTCAAATGAAAGATGACCAAGCACATGGCTAAGAAGAACAAAGGTCGATTTACAAGGATTGGAGTACCTTGAGACAAGTAAAGCAACAATATGAAGAAACAAAGGGCACATATGCAATGAAACTCAGTTTGTGAAGTCATAAAGTTCCAACAAGCATGTTGAATAGTGAAGTCGCAACTAAATTCGACTTCACTTGCGATTTAGGTCAAGTCTTAGATCAAATCGACTCCAAAATACAACTTGAAGAGAGAATAGAGAAGAACATAACTAAGAAGAAAAGTGCAGAAGGCCGAAGTCGCACCTGAAGTTAATTCTATGTGCGACTAGATCGTAACGGTCGAAAAATTTTGAACATTGGCGTATTAAATGTGCAGCACCCATCTCGTAACGCTTGAATTTATTCCCTCTCTATTTAAGACTCGTCGAACGGAGTATAGAGGGTTAGTTAGAGCATTGATTAAACTTTCGCCTTCCAACTTATAAGCATTCAAGTGATCATTTAAGTGTTCTACAAGAAGAATCATGCTATTCATTGTAAGTGTGATGAGGTAAATTTTTAACTATGGGACTACTACGAGTATATGACTTCTCATCTAAATAAATAAATTAATTAATTAATTAAAAAAAAAAAAAAAAAAGGGGGGGTGAATAGCGAGATTATGCCCACGGATTCTCCACGACACTTGTGGGCCAAAAAAAAAAAAATAAAGGAAAGAGAAAAGAGAAAAGAGAAAGAGAGAGATACTGGCGGAAAATGACGCCAGGCGTACTTCCGGGGATCGCCGACGATCGCAGAGGAGAGCCGTAGCTGACAGTCCGCTCTCTTTCCGCTTGAAGCAGAAAATATCTATTTCCGTTTTTTTTTCTTCTTCCTCTTTCCACCGATCTAATGGCCACGATAACCAGATCAGTGATCCGCTCGGCCACCTCCATCCGCAACGCCGCAGCTGCGGCCGCGAAGCTCAGCTCCGAAGCCAGAGCCAGCCGCTCTTCTTCTAAGACCTTCCGCTTCGCCGCCTCCTCCAAGAACCCATCTTTACCTTCTCGATTCCTCCTCAGGTCGCCCGTGGAGATGAGCTGCTGCATCGAGACGCTGCTGCCACTTCACACTGCCACCTCGTCTGCTGTCCTCACTTCGTTGCTCTCCGTTGCTCGCCCCGGCTACGGCTGGCTTAGTGAAGATAGCTAAGCTGACTCGGAGTCATGCGGGTTGTTGAGTCATGGATCTAACTGAAAGGCTCAGAGCTCCTATTCAGTCACGTGCTGATGCTGATCAGATGATTCAGAGTCAGAAGGCAACTATCTCTGAACTTGACACTCGGTTAATGGAAGAAGACAGAAAAGGAAGACGTGGTGACGGTAGCGCCAGCGTTCGCCGTCGCTGGGAAAGATGACTCTGCCAGGTTTGATTTCTTCGCTGTGTACGACGGGCACGGAGGGAGCCCAGTTGCATATGCCTGCCGTGATCGGCTGCACCGGATCGTAGCGCGGGAGATCGAGAGCCGGGCAGGAAGAGGTGGTGGCGGGCAAGTTGAACTGAAGCGGAACGATGCCTCGGGGTGGCGGAGAAGCTGCTGACGTCCCGCGATCTCATCAACAGCAAAAGCTTTGCTTGGACGGGCCGGAGCAGATCATCGCCATCACGGTTTCCAGCTCCAGATTCGTTCTCTGCAACTCTTCCTTAAGGATCCGAATCTCGTTGTCAAGAGGACGAGAAGCTCTGGTTATGTCGTCGGAGGTCATGGAAGCAAGCTGGTCGTCTTCGAAGGAGCCACTGCCGTCTTCTACCATGACGGAAGCCGTTGCAGGTGCACAACCAAAACAAAGGTGGAAACGGAGCTCATCAGGAGGGTCCTATTCGAGCCAGCGGTTCCAGCAGGAGGCCAATGGTTGGAACTCTTCTAGTGGTCGGTATTCGTCTGGCGAGAAGTTGGATTCTGTGAAATCTTCAAATTCTTGGGATGATTGGGACCGGAAAGACGGGAAGGAGGGATCTGGCAAAGGAAGCCGCCTCTAGCGAGTAGCAGTGGCAGGATCGGGAATTCTGCGAGCAATGGGGGGTGAGATAGCTGGGATAATGAGGATGCAGTGAGGTCCTCGGACATGAGGAGGAATCAGTCGGCTGGCGATTTTAGAGTCGGCGCCGGCGGTACGGGGAGAGGGACGCCGTCGAGGTCAAGATCGACGGAGGATATCTACACACGGGCGCAGCTGGAGGCTTCGGCTGCAAACAAAGAGAGCTTCTTTGCAAGGAAGATAGCTGAGAATGACACAAGGCCGGAGGGACTTCCACCATCGCAAAGGGGGAAGTATGTGGGCTTTGGATCCACACCTCCACCATCCCAGAAGAGTAATCCTCAGGGAGATGTTCTCAGGGATACGGTCTCAGTTGTTTCTCAGGGATTTGGTCGCCTTTCCCTTGTTGCAGCATCTGCTGCACAGTCTGCTGCTACTGTAGTCCAGGCCGGTACAAAGGAGTTGACTTCAAAGGTGAAAGATGGGGGATATGACCAGAAGGTAAATGAAACAGTTAATGTTGTAACAACGAAGACAACTGAGATTGGCCAAAGGACTTGGGGGATCATGAAGGGTGTTATGGCAATGGCGTCACAGAAAGTTGAAGAGTACACCGACGGTTGGCAGCGGAATGATGGTGCAAGAAACGATGGTTACTATCAGGAGTTCAATCAGGAAGGCATGAGGACGGCTACTCCTGAGGAGATGGAGAAGGAAGCACCAGGAATGGAAACGGAGATTGCGCGAACCCATCAAAGCAGGCGCGCTGCCGCTGATGAGAAGCTCCAAAACAAAGCGACAGAATAATCTACGGTTCCGCGCGGATGCAGTTCCGCGGGAAAAACAGTTCCGCGGGAGCAAAGGCGGTTCCGCGCGGATGCAGTTCCGCGGGAAAAGCAGTTCGGGCGCAGTTCCGCGTGAATCCGGTGTAGCTTGGCGCCCAAGCAAACGAAGTTCCGCACAGCTACAGTTCCGCGCGACTACAGTTCCGCGGCAATGAGGTTCCGCGGGAAAGCGGTTCCACCACCGCGGAACCCATCCCGAGCCGGCAGAAAACCTATAAATATCCGCATTCGGCTACTCATTTGGGGGGCGGAAAAAAAAAAAAAAAAGAGGACGGAGAACGGGGAACGAGCTCTCCCGCGCTGAAGAGAGAACGTGAGTTCTCCATTTTTATTTTATTTTTTATTTTTTATTTTTTATTTTTTTTTAGTTAAAAAAAAAATAGAGTTTCTTCCTTTTATATATATATATATATAAATATATATATTATTTTCGAAAAACTACTTTTCCCAACGTGGATACTCCCCGACTGGCGGGTTGAATTGACACACGGGTTAAGTATATTTTCCCTCTTTTGAAAATAAAATAAAAATATATATGTGTTATATTATATATATATAAATATATATATATACATGTATATTATTTTCAAAAACTACTTTTCCCAACGTGGATACTCCCCGACTGGCGGGTTGAATTGACACACGGGTTAAGTATATTTTCTCTTTTAAAAATAAAATAAAAATATATATGTGTTATATTATATATATATAAATATATTTATATATATACATATATATTATTTTCAAAAACTACTTTTCCCAACGTGGATACTCCCCGACTGGCGGGTTGAATTGACTCACGGGTTAAGTATATTTTCCCTCTTTTGAAAATAAGATAAAAATATATATGTGTTATATTATATATATATAAATATATATATATATACATGTATATTATTTTCAAAAACTACTTTTCCCAACGTGGATACTCCCCGACTGGCGGGTTGAATTGACACACGGGTTAAGTATATTTTCTCTTTTAAAAATAAAATAAAAATATATATGTGTTATATTATATATATATAAATATATATATATACATATATATTATTTTCAAAAACTACTTTTCCCAACGTGGATACTCCCCGACTGGCGGGTTGAATTGACACACGGGTTAAGTATATTTTCCCTCTTTTGAAAATAAAATAAAAATATATATGTGTTATATTATATATATATAAATATATATATATACATGTATATTATTTTCAAAAACTACTTTTCCCAACGTGGATACTCCCCGACTGGCGGGTTGAATTGACACACGGGTTAAGTATATTTTCCTTCTTTTGAAAATAAAATAAAAATATATATGTGTATATTATATATATATATAAATATATATACATATATATTATTTTTGAAAACTACTTTTCCCAACGTGGATACTCCCCGACTGGCGGGTTGAATTGACACACGGGTTAAGTATACTTTCCCTCTTTCAAAAATAAAGTAAAAATATATATATGTATATTATATATATATAAATATCTATATATACATATATATTATTTTCAAAAACTACTTTTCCCAACGTGGATACTCCCCGACTGGCGGGTTGAATTGACACACGGGTTAAGTATATTTTCTATTATATATATACATATATATATATCAAAAAAAAAAAAATGATGACCTCTTCGCTCAATCCGAGCCCCAAAAATCTCCAAAAAGCCCAAGATGGCTCAAAACTTTTCAAAAAGCCCATGATGGCCCAAAAACTTTTCAAAAAGCCCATGATGGCCCAAAAATCTCCAAAAAGCCCAAGATGGCTCAAAAATCTCCACAAAGCCCAAGATGGCTCAAAACTTTTCAAAAAGCCCATGATGGCCCAAAACTCTCCAAAAAGCCCAAGATGGCTCAAAACTTTTCAAAAAGCCCAAGATGGCACAAAAATCTCCACAAAGCCCAAGACAGCTAAAAACTTTTCAAAAAGCCCATGATGGCCCAAAAATCTCCAAAAAGCCCAAGATGGCTCAAAAATCTCCACAAAGCCCAAGACGGCTAAAAACTTTTCAAAAAAGCCCATGATGGCCCAAAAATCTCCAAAAAGCCCAAGATGGCTCAAAAATCTCCACAAAGCCCAAGACGGCTAAAAACTTTTCAAAAAGCCCAAGATGGCTCAAAACTTTTCAAAAAAGCCCATGCTGGCCCAAAAATCTCCAAAAATCCCAAGATGGCTAAAAATTCTCCAAAAAGCCCAAGCTGGCTGAAAATTTTCCAAAAAGCCCAAGTTGGCCCAAAAATCTCCAAAAAGCCCAAGATGGCTAAAAAATCTCCAAAAAGCCCAAGATGGCTAAAAATTCTCCAAAAAGCCCAAGCAGGCCCAAAAACCCTCCAAAAAGCCCAAGATGGCTAAAAACCCTCAAAAAAAGCCCAAGCTGGCTCAAAACTCTTCAAAAAGCCCATGATGGCCCAAAACTCTACAAAAAGCCCAAGATGGCTACCAACCCTCCAAAAAGCTTGAGATAGCTCAAAAATCTCCAAAAAGCCCAAGATGGCTCAAAAATCCCCCAACAAGCCCAGTTGGGCTCAAACCCTTTTTAATGGTCAAAGTTGACCTAAAAATACTTTTAAACCCGGTTAAATCCATTTCTTGGTAAAACCACCCAATTATTCAATCCAGAGGCTGAAAGCGGGAGACGCTGGTTTCTTGTACAAGTACAGAAGCTGAAAGCGGGACACGCTGGTCTGCTGTGTAAATCCAGAAGCTAAGAGCGCACTTAGTTTGCTGTGTAGGGTCACTAGTGTAGCCGACGGGCCCCTCACTAGTTCCCAAACCGAGTCATCGCTGGTCGACGGGCTAAGCGTAAACTCATATTTATGTCATGGCGCGTGGCGTCATGTACCTCATATTCAAATTATGGCGCGTGGCGTCATATACCCCATATTTAAGTCATGGCGCGTGGCGTCATGTACTTCATATTCAAATTATGGCGCGTGGCGTCATATACCCCATATTTAAGTCATGGCGCGTGGCGTCATGTACTTCATATTCAAGTTATGGCGCGTGGCGTCATATACCTCACATTCGAGTCACGGCGCGGGGCGAAGTGTACTCATTTATCTTTATATTTTTGTTAGACACGATTTTTCGTGCACTTGTAAAGACGTAGAAGGATCTTCTACGCACTTCATTATTATTAAGCATTTTTTTATGGACCATTGTATTCAGCTCTTTTAATCAAGGGTTTTCTCGTTAGAGATGTAAAATCAGAATGTAGAACACAATGCAAAATATTTCTGTGATATACTTTTCGGACTCGGTTAAAGAATTGGATGCTTTAAAATTTTGCTGGGAAATTAATTAAGCATTTATTCTCAAAGCCACAGGGAAACAATTTTATCTTTAACCAAGTGTATGAATTATGATATTTTATTTTTCCCACGAGGCCGGAACAAATGGTGAACCCGACGTGAAACATTCTCCCTTCATCTTTAAGAGCTGAAAACTATGGTCTTTATATGCTTATTTTCTCGAACCTAACACTCTGAAATGCTCCTTTGCAGATTTCATGGCACATTCGATGGCTTTTGGATTTTTGCCTAATGGTGGTTTTGTCATTTCTGAGCCAGACCACATGGATGCGGCTATCCCGCATCATTTTATTCGTGTACCAGAGAAGCCGGAGCACCGTGTCTATCGACACGTTGACTACTCTCCTGCGGCGATCAAGCAAAGAAGAGACCGATCTGCACTACTCAAGGAGCCTCTTATTGTTCAAGGCTCGAAGACCACTCCTATTCAACCAACAAAGTCTCTGCAGGCGCCCATCTGAATGGGCCCGCCTGCTCGACAGTCAGACTATGCCGAAAAGTCCGCCCGTAGGCTTGCTGCACCAGCCCAACCAGCAGCACGACAGCCTGCAGGACAACCTGTTTTGCAGTCCCATTCCATAAAAAGGTCTGCGAGACAATCTACTGCAACTCGGCTAGCGCCAACTAGCCACCCAGAAGCCAATGTTCCCCGAAAAGGGGGCAAAACTGTACCAAATGCTGTTCGGTGCACCATCACTCGCCAATCTGGTCGGGTTGCCTCAAGGGTTGTTGACCTAGCCCCCCGACCTAGCCAAGGTGACACCCAAGAGCGGAAGAAGTCAAGAAGACAGACCAAGTTTTCTCAGCTGGATGCTTCATTGGCCGATGGAGGGGATGACCAATTCAAGCCGCAAGGACCTATTGTTGTCCGATCCGGTTTAGGCACCTTGCGATTTGTCATCCCTGACCCGACGCATTCGCCCCATCAGTCAATCGATACTCCATCTAGTTCACAAGCTAGAGTCAAATCTCCAGATCACTATGATACTGCCAACATAGTGACGGTTCCTCATCACATATCAAGGAAACAAAGGAGAAAAGCGCAGCAGAAAAAGCAGTTCGGGAAAACAACTTCCCGGTTAAACTTGAAGGCTTCATCACCACTGCCACCAGGACCGAGGTATATGCTGTTCTCACACCCCCGACAAAGGGGTAGGCCACAAAAGAAGCCACTACAGAACTCTCACAAATTGAGAGTGCCTCAAAAGCCAAGACTCTTTAGCAGGTGGCAGTATCCCCAGAGGCGCCATACGACGTATCCACGTTCGGTGCTCAGGCTGATCCCTGATTTTATACACAAAAATCAATTCGCCTCATTGATCAGACTGAGGGAGGATATGACTTAAGCGCCTGTCGTGGCCCCGTCTCGAGAAAAGCACCGGATGCCGCACCCCAAGAGAGAAGCTAAAAGGAGGAGACATCTCCTCCAGACGACGGAAGTCAACATGGTGGACCTCACCCAGCCAAGCACTTCCAAAGCGTCGGATATGTTAACCCGGTCAAGGGCAGCCGCAATGCCCATTACACCGCCATTCTGTAGCCTCTCTCACCCTGAAGGGATCAGGGCCGCCCTCCCAAGAGGTCAATTTGAAGCCTCTTACATGGTGGGCGAAGAAGAAGAGGTTCTTACACCCAAGTCTCAGCTCATTCATGACCTCCGGGAGGAGATTAAGAGTATGAAACGGGCTATGGAAACTCAAGGCAACAAGACATCAGGTTCCCATCAACCACCATCACCAAGGAACCGTCAATCGGTCCATCAACCCGAGAAACCAGTCAGGCAGCGGATTGATGAAGATGAAAATGCAGAATTGGAGCAAGGCTTTCTGCAGTTCAATAACCTACGTATCAATACCCCTCGAACGCAAGACGCGAGGGTAAACACACCCATGGGGTCTCCACCCAGGTTTATGGCACAAAAGGAGATGGTGCATCAGCTTGTGGCCGAATGCCTTCGTCGACAGGCACCTCAACTCACGGGGGTCCTTACGACGACAATCAATAGACCTTATCCCCCAGAGGTTGAAGCAGAGTTGCTACCTAGGGATTTGAAGCCACCGAAGATCCAATTCGATGGGACTGGGAGCGCGTTAAAGCACCTGGCATCATTCCACTATGCCATGGGCAATTTGGCGCACCATTCAAATTTTTGTCTTCGCATGTTCCCCAATACTCTGTCCGGCGATGCTTTCCAATGGTACATATCTCTCCCAACCGGCTCAGTGCAGACATGGGAAGAGATGAAAGAAATATTTACCTCCCGATTTGTTGATACTACACGAGATGTACAACTATCGGAATTATCTACTTTGTCCCAAAAGAAGGACGAGCCGGTTGAAGATTACATCACTAGATGGCAAAGGGCCGCTAACCGATGTCAAGCACCCCTATCTCAAGCAATGAAGGTCAATCTTTGCCGGAATGGCATCAAGACGGAAATCTCGTTGCTGATGAATGAACAGCTAAGTACATTTCAGGCCCTAGCTACAGAAGCTTGTCGAAAAGAGTATTTGTTGTCTCAACAAAAAGCTTGGAAGAAGGAGTCATCCACAACCACTACATTTAAGAAGAAGAAAACTGGAGAGACCTCTGCGAACACCACGGAGGTTAAGAAGCAGCCAGATAAAGCAAAGCCGCCTGTAAAAGAGCAGCCTGCAAGACCCTTTCGAAGAGAGGAAATCCGATATGCCTTTGGGGAAGATGACGTAGAAACGCTATTCCAGCACCTCATGTCGACCGGGCTATTCGAGTTGCCTGCCCCAAAAAGGCCAGAAGAAGTTGGACGCACTTCTCACCAGCGATATTGCAGTTACCACCGATATGTCGGTCACCCCACTAAGAAGTGTTGGGATCTCCAAGCAATATTGCAAGATTACATTGATAAGGGGGTTATAAAACTCAGTCCTCCAGCGCAAGCTTCATCAAATGTTGTGACAATTGAGATAGCAGAAAAGGGTGATTGGGAAGTGGTTCGAAAACCACCAAGCCTAAGACAGACAAAAAGATGTCTCAAAGATTTATGCAGAAAAGACAAAAGAATAAGGGATAAGGCCATTCTCCCTTTCTTCTCAAGGCATTTGAGGCAATCCTCACGGGTGCAACCATTCATGATCATGGACTTTTTGCAGCCCGAATTGCTACTCCCATTCTATCAACGACTTGCTAGGAGATCACCTCGACCAGAAAAAGAAAGATACATTCTCGAGGAGTTACCAAAAACAAGTTCATGTGAGAATGGTCTAGATAGCAACAACGGAGAAACCGAAACTTGCTATCATATAAATGCGTCTGCATCCAAGCCTGCAAAGCGGCGAAGAACTGCCTCGGTGCTCATCCCTAACTACACCAAGTTTGAAGTTGGGATGTCACCGGTAAACCATATCATCACGTATTTGCGAGAATCTCGGCTTTTGCCAGCATCTTGGGAAACCAGAGTGGAATATTTCCGGTACTCACTGGGGGAATCAGTGATGTCTTGGTACCAAGATAATCATATCGAAGAAATTACCGAGTGGGTCATCTTGATAGATGCATTCTTGGTCCGCTTCCTGTCAAGGCAAAGAGAGCAGTTCCCTAGTAATTACTTGAGGGAAATACAATACAGTCAAGAATCTACTGCCCATTACGTAAATTATCTCAGAGACAGTACATGGAGTGATCCCTTGGCTATATGGTTGCCTGAACCTGAAATGGTCACGAAGTATCTTTCGGATGCAGTATGCCCTCCGACTGACAATGGGTACAAGACCTTTGGAGCTAAAACCTTCATAAAGGCAATCCGGTGGGTCGGCAATGAAGGTTTCAAACAAGAGGCAATCTTTAGCGACGCTGAAGGTTTTGGGAGGACAAATCAACTCAAAGTTCTGCATGTGCTGCAGTTAAACGATGCGCCCATTCTTCGAGTGTTCCCTTTCTTAACTAGGGAGTTAAGCTATGATTGGCCGCATATTCAGTTATTCCATGAGAATCATAAGTACGTATTGCCGCACTTGTTCGATTATTCACTGGCGGTCTGTCAAATGGGGCAAACAGAAGAGTTTGCACTCGGGCACTTTGTTTTGAGCTTGGCCCATGACAGTTGTGCCCTTCTCTGGATCTCCTCGCTCCCCGAAGAAGCATTTGGTTCTTGGGAAGAGTTCGTCGATATGTTTATCCTAAGATTCCACGAATATGAAACAGAGTTCCCTCCAGAGATGATCGAAGTCATGCATCCCCTATCAGGAGAATCTCAATATGACTACATCTTGAGATGGATAAACTGCAGAATAATCAACCAAAAATTCGACAAAGAAGAAATCATGGTTCATCAGTGCATCAAGTCAATGAATGGGTATTTTCCTGAAATCCCAAAAATGCAGCCATTTTTCTCTGATGTACTACGGACATTGGCTACAAATATTCAGGACTCTGCCTCCTGCAATATGGTGCAAGTTGAAGAGGATGTTCTCGCAATTCTTCGATCTGGTCGAATCACACCAGAAAACAAGGGTAAAGCCCCGGCACAAGAAAATCGTACTCAGCCAGAGCAGCACATACCAGCCGATCATCGAAAATCCTCAGTAAGCTATGATGTCCTTGGACACTTGAAGCGACTCCCTGCTCGACTCAGTATTTACGATGCCTTGCAGTTGTCACAAGAAGCCAGGGATGCACTGGTAAGTGCTCTGACAGATGAAAATGTCCGTCTTGCTTACCTGGTCGACGCCGCTGAATGTGATGAGGTTATTTCATTCACTGATGAGGATATGTTGCTTGGAGACGTTAATCACAACCGACCCTTATATGTTACGGGCAACCTGGGCGGTGAACTGGTCAACAGAATCATGATCGATGCCGGGTCCGCAATTAATATCTTGCCCCTTCGAACACTCAGGAGGATCGGAATTTCTCCATCAGCGTTAAAAGACACTAGTGTGGTGATTCACGGGTTTAATCAAGGGACTCAAAAGGCCATGGGCCTGATTGAGTTGGAACTAAGCATAGAAGATTTCTGCACCGAAATCCCATGCTTTGTGATTAATGCTCCGACCTCATATAACTTGCTGCTGGGAAGGCCTTGGCTCCACAGTAATAAGATAATCGCATCAACGGTGCATCAATGCTTCAAGTACTGCAAGGATGGAGTCGAAAAAAGGATTTTTGCTGACCATAAACCTTTCACAACGGCGGAATCATTTTACTCTGATGCTAAGTATTATGACTTGGCATCTGCTGTCAACACATCAAGGAAGGCAGTTGAAGCGACCACACGCGAAGGTCAGCAGGAGGTATCTCAGGCTCCCCCCGCCCCAGTAAGCACAGACATATTCTCAAAGGGTGAGAAAATGGAAGGTCAAGGTCGTGGTCGAGGGCGCGGTCATGGACGAGGGACGACAGAACCAAGGGCTCAATTTCAAACCAAATTTGAAAATATGAGCCTCGATCCAGTGCATCCACTACCACGACAACGACAGGGGGCAACCATACCACCTCCTACCAGCTATAGCAACGCTGCTGCAGGATCACGGTTCTACTTGGACCTCGAAGTCCTGAAAAAGATTGCTAAACCGCCTCGAGCCGATTCCCCTAGGTTTGAGGTGGATCTGGAAGCTCTTCGGAGATTCCGGAATCAGGCCAATGAGGAAGCCAAGTCACTTTGCTATGAGAGTGACGGAATGGCCACTGAGGCCGCTCACCAAAATCAAAAACCTAAGGAAACGCTCGATGAGGTTTTAGCAATGCTCGTGGGGTTTAATGTATCTGCTCCATGTGTGCAGGAACCTCAAGATGAAAAATTTGCCCAAAAACATTTCATAAAGCAATATGGCAAGGTTTACGGTAGCCCTAACAAATCCTCTTGTTTGCCCACGGCTAAGCTCAAGAAATGGGATTTCCATCGCTATAGCAGAGAAAGCAAGAAAATTATGGATTTGATGGGGTTCTATCCCGATGAACCACATTTATCAGGCCTCGGAAGTGACATCCCTGTCCCGTTATCCGAAATACCCCCTGGTTATCAAAAGGGAAACAAACGACTTGGCCTTGGGTATAAAGAAAAAGAAGACGGCAACTTCGCCACCACCTACTGCGTCTCCACAAGTGATGACTCCAACAATGATGAAGAGGCATTAATGGAACCAGAGGATGCTCCACCTGCGATTGAGGATGGAGGGCAGCCTACTATTGATGTACTTGAGGAATTCAATCTCGGGACTGAGGAGGACCCGAGACCCATTTTTATTGCCAAAAACCTGGTCGAAAAAGAAAAGGTAGCACTGAGGCGGCTTTTAAGTGAATTCAAAGATGTTTTTGCTTGGGGGTATTCCGAAATGCCAGGTCTCAACCCCGCTATTGCAATGCATCATCTGCATATTTCGCGAGATAAAAAGCCAGTCAAGCAAGCTCCGAGAAGGTTTCGACCAGAGCTTGAAGAACAAATCATCAAGGAAGTTGAAAAACTCATTGATGCTGAATTCATTCGGGAAATCAAATTTCCAAAATGGATTTCTAGCATTGTTCCTGTCAAAAAGAAAAATGGGCAGATCCGCATCTGCGTAGATTTTCGAGATTTAAACGAAGCATGCCCTAAAGATGAATTTCGCCTTCCTTTTACTGATGTGCTAATCGACAGCACGGCCCTGTACGACACGTTCTCCTTTATGGATGGATATTCGGGATATAATCAAATCAAGATGGCTCCAGCAGATGAAGCCGCAACAGCATTTCGAACACCGATGGGTGTCTTTTGCTACAAAGTCATGCCTTTTGGTCTTAAGAATGCTGGCGCAACTTATCAAAGGGCTATGCAAAATATATTTCATGATATGTTACACAAACATGTTGAGTGCTATGTCGATGACCTGGTTGTAAGATCTGAAGGTCACAATAAGCATAAAGAAGATTTGAGATTGGTATTCTTGCGCCTGAGAAAGTATGATCTCAAGATGAATCCTCTCAAATGTGCATTTGGAGTATCATCTGGAAAATTCCTCGGGTTCATAATCCGCCAAAGGGGAATCGAGGTCGATCCACTCAAAACGGAAGCAATTCAAAATATGCCGCCTCCACGAAATCTCAGAGAACTTAGGAGTCTCCAAGGTCAATTGTCATATATCCGACGTTTCATCTCCAATTTATCCGGCCGGTGCCAGCCTTTTCACAAGTTGATGAAAAAAGATACGACCTTCCAGTGGGACGCGAAATGCCAACAGGCCTTCGAAGCCATCAAAGAATTGCTGCAAAATCCTCCTGTTTTGACAACTCCAGTAAAAGGAAAGTCACTCATTCTCTATATTGCTGCCAGCCCACAATCATTGGGGGCATTGCTCGCACAAGAAAATGCCCAAGGCAAAGAGCAAGCCGCATATTATCTCAGTCGTCGATTATTGCAAGCTGAATGCAATTATTCCTCGATCGAGAAGATTTGTCTAGCATTGGTTTTTGTGGCACAAAAGCTAAGACATTACTTCCTCGCGCATCAGATCATACTTATATCGAAGGCCGATCCCCTCAAGTTCCTGATCACTAAACCAATGCTTTCAGGACGCCTAGCAAAATGGTCACTGCTGCTATCTGAGTTTGATATCAAATATGTGCCACGAAAGGCAGTAAAAGGGCAAGTATTGGCAGATTTCCTAGCAGCCCATCCTCTTGAAGAAGAATTTCCCATCTTAGAAAACCTACCTGATGAGAAGGTTTTCTATGCAAATGATGATCCAATGTGGCAAATGTATTTCGATGGCGCTTCAAAGCCATCCGGAGCTGGTGTTGGAATTGTCGTAGTCTCCCCTCATAAAGACTTATTCCCGCACTCATATTTTCTTGGAAGGAGCACAACAAATAATGAAGCTGAGTATGAGGCCTTACTCATCGGCATGGAACTTCTTCTGCAATCAGATATTTTATTTGTGCGAATATTTGGGGACTCTGAATTGGTTATTAAACAGTTAAATAATCAATATGAAGTACACCAGCCTCATTTGCGAAAATATTATGACAAAGCTCAAACTTTGTTGGCAAAGTTCGAAATGGTTTCGGTTGAGCATGTTCCTCGATCAGAAAATATAGTCGCTGATGCACTATCAAAGTTGGCCAGTATTCTCGCCTTTAATGAGCTTGATGACATGACAATTCGAGTACAAAGACTAGAAGATGATGAAGAGCTCCAAGTAAATCAAATCGGACGGTGCGTATCCGAGGTAACTACAAACAATGATGATTGGCGCATCCCCATCATCAATTACCTCAAATATGGTATTGAACCAGATGATCCAAGTGCAAGGAAGTCACTGAGAAAGGCTGTTTCGCGATATACTGTGTTTCAAGACGATTTGTATCGGATTGCTTTTGATGGGCTTTGGCTTCGCTGTATTGATGGAAATGATATCTGTCAAGTCCTTCAAGAGACGCACTCCAGCGAGTGCGGCGCCCACCAATCTGGACGTCGTCTTTATCATAGGATCAAAACGTTGGGCTATTATTGGCCCACAATGGTCCAAGACTCCATCAATTTTGCAAAATCCTGTGAAGCCTGCCAAATGCATGGAGATATTTATCATATTCCTGCTTCAGTAATGTCTCCAGCACCTATTTCATGGCCTTTCTCTTGGTGGGGTTTTGATATTGTCGGTCCGATAAACCCGTCGTCATCTAAAGGACACCTATATATTTTAGCCGCTACGGATTATTTCTCCAAATGGGCAGAAGCTAAAGCTTACAAGAGAGTCCGAGCACAAGAGGTGGTTGAATTTATCAAGCACAAAATCATCTACCGTTATGGTGTTCCCTATCAAATCACCTCAGATAATGGCACGCCATTCAAAAACGATAAAGTAAATCAGTTATGCAGAAGGTTTGGAATCAAACAAGTGTTCTCATCGCCCTATTACCCACAAGGGAATGGTCAAGCAGAGGCATTTAACAAAAATATTATTCGAATCCTCAAAAGGACCACTGTGAAAAATAAACGTGATTGGCACGAGAGGTTACCCGAAGCATTGTGGGCCTACAGAACCACACATCGAACTGCAACGGGAGCAACACCATATTCATTGCTCTTTGGCACGGAAGCGGTTTTACCAGTGGAAATTCAGTTAGCATCTTTGAGGGTTGCCATCCATTCTGGGTTAACCACTGAACAACAAGCCAAACTTCGCTTCGACGAGCTCGAGGCACTAGATGAAAAGCGAGTTCAAGCACGGCAACGAATCGAACTCTATCAAGCTCGAATGGTCGAAGCATACAACAAAGTCGTGAGGCATCGCTCATTCAAAAGAAGAGATTTGGTGCTAAAGCTACGCACAGAGCTTATGGCCGGGGGCAAACTTACCGGCAAATTCGAGCCTAAATGGGAAGGGCCTTACATCATCGAGAGGGTCCATGGCAATGGCACATATGAAGTTGTTAATTGCGGAAATCAAATGAAAGCAACCGTGAATGGGAATTACTTAAAAAGATACTACCCATGAAATTACAAAGAAAGTCATATATCAAAGTTTTGCAAAAGAATCTCTACAGCCTCCCTTGTAGAAGGAAGGGACTCCTTCAAAACTCGAATGGAGTTCACTGCATCGGCAGGAGAAATAGGTAACGACTCTATCAGTGTCAAATTCTCCCCGCCATGAGCATCATCATCAGATATTTCGACAACTAAGGCAGTTGTCAAAAAAAAAAAAAAAAAAAAAAAAAAAAAAAAAAGAGGGAATTTTCCCGTTCTTCTCGGTTTCTTGCGGAGATGGAGGAGACGGAGGCTGAGATGAAAGCTTTGCCGCCACCCCCACCTATCATACCCCCAAGCACAAAAAAAAAAAAAAAAAAAAAAAAAAAAGTCTCAATGAATCGAGTTCCAGTGGCAAGGTCTGGCACTAGGCGGAAAGGTTTCTCTGTCTTATGAAGATGGTAAACCTATTGATGGCAAAGGTGTTCGTATCAGACCAAGACTTTCAAAGTTGAGGTACGTTTTGTTGCTACAATTCCAATGAAAGCTATTGCAAACACTCTGCGAGGACACGATTCCTAGAGTTCTCAAGAAGCCTTAAGGGTTCTAGATATAATCCTAAGGCAACATGCTGCAAAGTAGGGTTGCCTTCTGGTTCGGCAGTCATTTCTTCACAATGATCCTAGTAACTTTGTTGACTTTGGAGGTGGAGTTCTGGGTTGTCGTGGTTTTCATTCTAGCTTCCGAACCAGTCAAGGGGGGGCTTCTCTCTAAATATTGATGTGTCTGCTACAATGATTATAAGGCCTGACCCTGTTGATGGATTTCTGATGGCTACTCAAAATATTAGAAACCATGGTGAAATTGATTGGGGAAAAGCAAAGAGAACTCTGAAGAATTTGAAGGTTTTCTGCAAATATGTCATGCATTAATGTTGGAAAGCCAAAACGCCCCACTTACTATCCTGTCGAGCTCTGCTCTCTGGTTTCATTGCAAAGGTATACTAAATCTCTGCCAACTTTGCAAGGATCATCACTGGTTGAAAAACCACGACAGAAACCACAAGAAGGGATGCAAACTTTAAGTAATGCATTAAGAAGCAGCAACTATGGTGCTGATGAAATGTCGAAGGCATGCGGTGTTTCGATCAATGGTAACTTCACTCAAGAAGAAGGCCGTGTCTTGAATACACCAAAGTTAAAAGTTGGCGATGATGAATTCTTTCCTAGAAATGGTCGATGGAAGAAACTTGTGGGCCCTCAAAAAAAAAAAAAAAAAAAAAAAAAAAGAAAAAAAGATGGGCTATTCTACTTGCTGCGATGTTGGTCTCTTGCTCGTGACCTGCACAAATGTGGGGCGATGAAAGGCATTGTCATTGCAGAACCATTTGATTACTTTGAAGAGAATCCTCAATTTAGGTGTGCTCCACCTACTGTTAGGGTCGACAAGATGTTCGAAATCATTCAGTCAAAGCTTCCAGGAGCCCCTCAGTTTCTTCTCTGTGTTTTGCCTGAGAGAAAGAATTGTGATATATATATGACCCATATTAAAAAAAAAAAAAAAAAAAAAAAAAAAAAAAATCTCCATTACGCCATGAGTCAAGAGAAGCCTGTCAAACAACATGTCAAGAATCACGCCTTTACAGGTAGCCCGCAATGACATAATTCCTGAGGGGGCATTTGATGAGGTAAATTTTTAACTATGGGACTACTACGAGTATATGACTTCTCATCTAAATAAATAAATAAATTAATTAATTAAAAAAAAAAAAAAAAAGGGGGGGGTGAATAGCGAGATTATGCCCACGGATTCTCCACGACACTTGTGGGCCAAAAAAAAAAAAAATAAAGGAAAGAGAAAAGAGAAAAGAGAAAGAGAGAGATACTGGCGGAAAATGACGCCAGGCGTACTTCCGGGGATCGCCGACGATCGCAGAGGAGAGCCGTAGCTGACAGTCCGCTCTCTTTCCGCTTGAAGCAGAAAATATCTATTTCCGTTTTTTTTTTCTTCTTCCTCTTTCCACCGATCTAATGGCCACGATAACCAGATCAGTGATCCGCTCGGCCACCTCCATCCGCAACGCCGCAGCTGCGGCCGCGAAGCTCAGCTCCGAAGCCAGAGCCAGCCGCTCTTCTTCTAAGACCTTCCGCTTCGCCGCCTCCTCCAAGAACCCATCTTTACCTTCTCGATTCCTCCTCAGGTCGCCCGTGGAGATGAGCTGCTGCATCGAGACGCTGCTGCCACTTCACACTGCCACCTCGTCTGCTGTCCTCACTTCGTTGCTCTCCGTTGCTCGCCCCGGCTACGGCTGGCTTAGTGAAGATAGCTAAGCTGACTCGGAGTCATGCGGGTTGTTGAGTCATGGATCTAACTGAAAGGCTCAGAGCTCCTATTCAGTCACGTGCTGATGCTGATCAGATGATTCAGAGTCAGAAGGCAACTATCTCTGAACTTGACACTCGGTTAATGGAAGAAGACAGAAAAGGAAGACGTGGTGACGGTAGCGCCAGCGTTCGCCGTCGCTGGGAAAGATGACTCTGCCAGGTTTGATTTCTTCGCTGTGTACGACGGGCACGGAGGGAGCCCAGTTGCATATGCCTGCCGTGATCGGCTGCACCGGATCGTAGCGCGGGAGATCGAGAGCCGGGCAGGAAGAGGTGGTGGCGGGCAAGTTGAACTGAAGCGGAACGATGCCTCGGGGTGGCGGAGAAGCTGCTGACGTCCCGCGATCTCATCAACAGCAAAAGCTTTGCTTGGACGGGCCGGAGCAGATCATCGCCATCACGGTTTCCAGCTCCAGATTCGTTCTCTGCAACTCTTCCTTAAGGATCCGAATCTCGTTGTCAAGAGGACGAGAAGCTCTGGTTATGTCGTCGGAGGTCATGGAAGCAAGCTGGTCGTCTTCGAAGGAGCCACTGCCGTCTTCTACCATGACGGAAGCCGTTGCAGGTGCACAACCAAAACAAAGGTGGAAACGGAGCTCATCAGGAGGGTCCTATTCGAGCCAGCGGTTCCAGCAGGAGGCCAATGGTTGGAACTCTTCTAGTGGTCGGTATTCGTCTGGCGAGAAGTTGGATTCTGTGAAATCTTCAAATTCTTGGGATGATTGGGACCGGAAAGACGGGAAGGAGGGATCTGGCAAAGGAAGCCGCCTCTAGCGAGTAGCAGTGGCAGGATCGGGAATTCTGCGAGCAATGGGGGGTGAGATAGCTGGGATAATGAGGATGCAGTGAGGTCCTCGGACATGAGGAGGAATCAGTCGGCTGGCGATTTTAGAGTCGGCGCCGGCGGTACGGGGAGAGGGACGCCGTCGAGGTCAAGATCGACGGAGGATATCTACACACGGGCGCAGCTGGAGGCTTCGGCTGCAAACAAAGAGAGCTTCTTTGCAAGGAAGATAGCTGAGAATGACACAAGGCCGGAGGGACTTCCACCATCGCAAAGGGGGAAGTATGTGGGCTTTGGATCCACACCTCCACCATCCCAGAAGAGTAATCCTCAGGGAGATGTTCTCAGGGATACGGTCTCAGTTGTTTCTCAGGGATTTGGTCGCCTTTCCCTTGTTGCAGCATCTGCTGCACAGTCTGCTGCTACTGTAGTCCAGGCCGGTACAAAGGAGTTGACTTCAAAGGTGAAAGATGGGGGATATGACCAGAAGGTAAATGAAACAGTTAATGTTGTAACAACGAAGACAACTGAGATTGGCCAAAGGACTTGGGGGATCATGAAGGGTGTTATGGCAATGGCGTCACAGAAAGTTGAAGAGTACACCGACGGTTGGCAGCGGAATGATGGTGCAAGAAACGATGGTTACTATCAGGAGTTCAATCAGGAAGGCATGAGGACGGCTACTCCTGAGGAGATGGAGAAGGAAGCACCAGGAATGGAAACGGAGATTGCGCGAACCCATCAAAGCAGGCGCGCTGCCGCTGATGAGAAGCTCCAAAACAAAGCGACAGAATAATCTACGGTTCCGCGCGGATGCAGTTCCGCGGGAAAAACAGTTCCGCGGGAGCAAAGGCGGTTCCGCGCGGATGCAGTTCCGCGGGAAAAGCAGTTCGGGCGCAGTTCCGCGTGAATCCGGTGTAGCTTGGCGCCCAAGCAAACGAAGTTCCGCACAGCTACAGTTCCGCGCGACTACAGTTCCGCGGCAATGAGGTTCCGCGGGAAAGCGGTTCCACCACCGCGGAACCCATCCCGAGCCGGCAGACAACCTATAAATATCCGCATTCGGCTACTCATTTGGGGGGCGGAAAAAAAAAAAAAAAGAGGACGGAGAACGGGGAACGAGCTCTCCCGCGCTGAAGAGAGAACGTGAGTTCTCCATTTTTATTTTATTTTTTATTTTTTATTTTTTATTTTTTTTTAGTTAAAAAAAAAAAATAGAGTTTCTTCCTTTTATATATATATATATAAATATATATATTATTTTCGAAAAACTACTTTTCCCAACGTGGATACTCCCCGACTGGCGGGTTGAATTGACACACGGGTTAAGTATATTTTCCCTCTTTTGAAAATAAAATAAAAATATATATGTGTTATATTATATATATATACATGTATATTATTTTCAAAAACTACTTTTCCCAACGTGGATACTCCCCGACTGGCGGGTTGAATTGACACACGGGTTAAGTATATTTTCTCTTTTAAAAATAAAATAAAAATATATATGTGTTATATTATATATATATAAATATATTTATATATATACATATATATTATTTTCAAAAACTACTTTTCCCAACGTGGATACTCCCCGACTGGCGGGTTGAATTGACTCACGGGTTAAGTATATTTTCCCTCTTTTGAAAATAAGATAAAAATATATATGTGTTATATTATATATATATAAATATATATATATATACATGTATATTATTTTCAAAAACTACTTTTCCCAACGTGGATACTCCCCGACAGGCGGGTTGAATTGACACACGGGTTAAGTATATTTTCTCTTTTAAAAATAAAATAAAAATATATATGTGTTATATTATATATATATAAATATATATATATATACATATATATTATTTTCAAAAACTACTTTTCCCAACGTGGATACTCCCCGACTGGCGGGTTGAATTGACACACGGGTTAAGTATATTTTCCCTCTTTTGAAAATAAAATAAAAATATATATGTGTTATATTATATATATATAAATATATATATATACATGTATATTATTTTCAAAAACTACTTTTCCCAACGTGGATACTCCCCGACTGGCGGGTTGAATTGACACACGGGTTAAGTATATTTTCCTTCTTTTGAAAATAAAATAAAAATATATATGTGTATATTATATATATATATAAATATATATACATATATATTATTTTTGAAAACTACTTTTCCCAACGTGGATACTCCCCGACTGGCGGGTTGAATTGACACACGGGTTAAGTATACTTTCCCTCTTTCAAAAATAAAGTAAAAATATATATATGTATATTATATATATATAAATATCTATATATACATATATATTATTTTCAAAAACTACTTTTCCCAACGTGGATACTCCCCGACTGGCGGGTTGAATTGACACACGGGTTAAGTATATTTTCTATTATATATATACATATATATATATCAAAAAAAAAAAAATGATGACCTCTTCGCTCAATCCGAGCCCCAAAAATCTCCAAAAAGCCCAAGATGGCTCAAAACTTTTCAAAAAGCCCATGATGGCCCAAAAACTTTTCAAAAAGCCCATGATGGCCCAAAAATCTCCAAAAAGCCCAAGATGGCTCAAAAATCTCCACAAAGCCCAAGATGGCTCAAAACTTTTCAAAAAGCCCATGATGGCCCAAAACTCTCCAAAAAGCCCAAGATGGCTCAAAACTTTTCAAAAAGCCCAAGATGGCACAAAAATCTCCACAAAGCCCAAGACAGCTAAAAACTTTTCAAAAAGCCCATGATGGCCCAAAAATCTCCAAAAAGCCCAAGATGGCTCAAAAATCTCCACAAAGCCCAAGACGGCTAAAAACTTTTCAAAAAAGCCCATGATGGCCCAAAAATCTCCAAAAAGCCCAAGATGGCTCAAAAATCTCCACAAAGCCCAAGACGGCTAAAAACTTTTCAAAAAGCCCAAGATGGCTCAAAACTTTTCAAAAAAGCCCATGCTGGCCCAAAAATCTCCAAAAATCCCAAGATGGCTAAAAATTCTCCAAAAAGCCCAAGCTGGCTGAAAATTTTCCAAAAAGCCCAAGTTGGCCCAAAAATCTCCAAAAAGCCCAAGATGGCTAAAAAATCTCCAAAAAGCCCAAGATGGCTAAAAATTCTCCAAAAAGCCCAAGCAGGCCCAAAAACCCTCCAAAAAGCCCAAGATGGCTAAAAACCCTCAAAAAAAGCCCAAGCTGGCTCAAAACTCTTCAAAAAGCCCATGATGGCCCAAAACTCTACAAAAAGCCCAAGATGGCTACCAACCCTCCAAAAAGCTTGAGATAGCTCAAAAATCTCCAAAAAGCCCAAGATGGCTCAAAAATCCCCCAACAAGCCCAGTTGGGCTCAAACCCTTTTTAATGGTCAAAGTTGACCTAAAAATACTTTTAAACCCGGTTAAATCTATTTCTTGGTAAAACCACCCAATTATTCAATCCAGAGGCTGAAAGCGGGAGACGCTGGTTTCTTGTACAAGTACAGAAGCTGAAAGCGGGACACGCTGGTCTGCTGTGTAAATCCAGAAGCTAAGAGCGCACTTAGTTTGCTGTGTAGGGTCACTAGTGTAGCCGACGGGCCCCTCACTAGTTCCCAAACCGAGTCATCGCTGGTCGACGGGCTAAGCGTAAACTCATATTTATGTCATGGCGCGTGGCGTCATGTACCTCATATTCAAATTATGGCGCGTGGCGTCATATACCCCATATTTAAGTCATGGCGCGTGGCGTCATGTACTTCATATTCAAATTATGGCGCGTGGCGTCATATACCCCATATTTAAGTCATGGCGCGTGGCGTCATGTACTTCATATTCAAGTTATGGCGCGTGGCGTCATATACCTCACATTCGAGTCACGGCGCGGGGCGAAGTGTACTCATTTATCTTTATATTTTTGTTAGACACGATTTTTCGTGCACTTGTAAAGACGTAGAAGGATCTTCTACGCACTTCATTATTATTAAGCATTTTTTTATGGACCATTGTATTCAGCTCTTTTAATCAAGGGTTTTCTCGTTAGAGATGTAAAATCAGAATGTAGAACACAATGCAAAATATTTCTGTGATATACTTTTCGGACTCGGTTAAAGAATTGGATGCTTTAAAATTTTGCTGGGAAATTAATTAAGCATTTATTCTCAAAGCCACAGGGAAACAATTTTATCTTTAACCAAGTGTATGAATTATGATATTTTATTTTTCTCACGAGGCCGGAACAAAGTGCTAAATGACCTCTTTCAAACTCACTTCACACGTTTTTCCTCGTGCTGAAACTTCAATCTACAACATCTATAAAGTGTAGACTTCCTTTTATTCATTCTTTTGAGATTCCATTTGGATTGGTACTGGGAACCACGACTAAGTGAAGAGAATTGGTGTACGGTCGGAGAGTAACTTATAAGCATTTAAGTGATCATTTAGGTGTTCTACAAGAAGAATCATGCTATTCATTACAAGTGCTAAATGACCACTTTCAAACTCACTTCACACGTTTTTCCTCGTGCTAAAACTTCAATCTACAACATCCGTAAAGCGTAGACTTCGTTTTATTCATTCTTTTGTGATTCCATTTGGATTGGTACTGGGGACCAAGACTAAGTGAAGACAAGTAGTATACGGTCGGAGGGTAAATCACGACCTACTTATGTGATAATTGTAAAGGCCCCCAGAGCTAAAATCTAGAAGAGAGTAAGGGCTTTAGCTGTAATCATATTGATATAGTGAAATCAAGATATAAAAAGTGCATTTTTAAAGGACTGCAGTATGGAGGGTTGTCTTGAACCACTATAATCTTGTGTATTTGATATTATTCCTTTAATTGCGTTTCCATTCTCCACATTTTCATTTAAGGGAACTCATTTTACAAGGGGTTAAAATTAGTACATCGAAAGAATTTCAAAAGAACTCAAATCACCCTCCCCTATTGGGTTTTGCCAAAAACTCGAGACTAACACTTATAGGAATGCATTTCTAGGTAAGCAGTTGAGCATCTGGAAAGTCCATATTATAGAAGAAAGTTAAGGTTTAATAACTTTTATTTGATCGTATCTTTATTGATACTATTTATATTACAGTGCAGATTATGATGAAATGAATAAATCAAAGATTATTTAAGATGATGAATGACTAATAACTAGTGTTGTAACTTCAAAATGTCTAACTATTTTAATTTGAGAAATGATCCTGTACGCTTGGATTAAGCAAATGCCTCATTTAGTCCACATAAAAAAATCTATTTGTAGTACTTTTTTGTTTTTTCTTTATACATTATTTATGTTAGTGTATTTAATATATAAACCAAGTTTTACTATTTTTGGGTATGTGTATATATTTTTTTGAGATTTTTAAAGATAAGAGTATTTTAAATACATATATACATAGATGTTTAAAAATCTCAAAAAAGATATACATATCCAAAAATTATATAACTTAGGTTTATATGTTAAATATATTTAAATAAATAAGTGAATAAAGAAAAAAAATATTGTAAATGAATTTTGAGATGAGCTAAGTGAGACATTTGCTTAACTCAAATTAACGAGATCATTTCTTAATTAATTTTACCTCCATCAAATAATATTTTACATTTAGGTTTTCTTTGGTATGTTATCGGGTGTAAAAGTAGCAACAGAAAAGTCTATAAGTAAGTCTTAGGGCATGTTTTTTATTGATAAAATTTTTTCACTCTTTACAATTATCATATTTTAAATTATTTATTCACATCTATCCTATTTTTTAATTATTTCTATACAATTACCCATACAACTAACTTATTTTTTTAACTTTATTCTCTTTATACCTCATCATTTTCCCTATCATATCACATCATTTTCTACCAACTCAAAAATTTTTATACCAAAAACTTTTCATCCTAAATTTTATCACTTCCCAAATGCACCCTTAATTTTCTCTCCCTTTTAATTATGTTATTTATGATTTACTGACTTGTCTCCTATAATGACCTTACTTTCCATTAATGTTACTTCATTAAGAGTCTATTCGGAAGGATTCAAGAAACGTGAACGACATGGAGAAACAAGATAAGAATACAATGATATGTATTGAGAATGAGAAAGTTATATTCAAAAGATAAAAAGTTGTATTAAAAATTGAAGAAGTTTAGGAATTGAAAAAATTGTATTGAGAATAAGGATATATACTTCATTCAATTATCTTGGATCCTTTGGAATTCTCCCTAATGTTATCTTCAATTATATCTTTAATTAGATTTAGAATTGAAATTCCTATTTCTTCTGCATGTTTACAGTAGCTGCGTATGATATCGTTCTTAGTGTTGTCATTGTTCACATGTTGGAGCAAAAGACCTTTTACACAGAAACGACCTTATATAAGGCATTTTTGCTTGTTACTTTTACTTTTTAAGTTTTGTATTAGGAACCAAACTATAGACTTGAGACACTTCAACTTGTAAATGATTGTTAAGCATTATACACACTAGTATTTTTGTTTGTTTATTAAATTATATATGATAATGTACTTAACTGTTAATAATATGATATTAGTTTAGTTTAAGGAAAAGTTTGTTTAGTAGATTAGTTAATGCGAGTTGTTATGAAATATTAAGTTGTTAAGGTAATTATTTGATTTAGATATTGGCTCAAATATAAATGTGCAAATCATAGCACATTGTCGACTTCAGCCTCAGATTGATAGTCGCTACGATAGAGATTCGACAACATCTTTTTAGGATATGCTATAATTCAAAAGACAAAAGACCACATGCATATGAAAATACACCTACAACAATCTTAGATATCCACACGTAATGCAACAATTAAACCTATGGTAGGAGAACAACTCGAATCATAATTATTTCCATAATTATGTCTCATTATCATTATTTATATATAAAAGCAAGGATATAACCTATGTTGGAAGTAAAATGTACTTACAAATCACAAATATAATAATAAAGCCTCGTCTCCCATAGTTACTAATCACATATATATATCTCATTTCACATATGTATCAATGCCAGTTGGCTACAATTAAAATCAATATAGTTTATATCTTTCATAATCCACCTCAACTTGAAGCCAATACAACCTAATCCACAGTTAGGTCTCTGCAATGTTAGTCTTGTTGAAAATATCGACAATAAAGATGTGAGTTCGAGCAGACTTAGTAAGTAGGTGCGTTGCAGTCAGTGAAAACAATGGTAAATTTAGGTCAGATTTATCATGTATGTCATGACATTGCATGTAATGCAAGTACTAGACACTCATTAGTCCCACATAATCATCATGTGTCATGCCATGTCACAAATATATATACAACAGAATTATTCTTATGTCAATAAAGGATCATCAATAATTTTATTCTTATGTCTATCAATGTATGATCTTATCTTTATGTACAATGACCATGAATAACCCCATGTAAACTATGCATCTGATCACTCTTGTTGTATGCATCATGCTCATGCCAATGCTATGTATCATATGGTACGCATTGGATCACTTATGCCGCATGCATCATGCTCATTCCAATACCATGTATCATGAGGTTTCACAAAACCACGACAACATACAACCAAAACTTTTTCAAAAGGCCTAGCTCCAAACCATCAAAATCAATATATGACATGCAAAATCCAATACCCAAATCATCTTGAAATCTAATTATCCGCACAAACTGTGCTAGTGCGTAACTAACCCATCATGTTCTCATCAATCTTAGTTTCAAACTAGGTTATACTAGGTGTTATCCTCACCGATACTAAACATAATATAAGTCCATCCCAAACAATCATGACCTTCTTAATGTGAGAGTTATATAATTCTTAACTAATTCATTCACAATCTTAAGCAACCAAGTACAATCTTATTTCAATTCATAAACGTTATATCCATCAAGCTACCTTGGGTCTCATTATATAAAACACTCATTTCCATATGTCCCAAGCATGTACATCAACTTATTTGTATCATCAAGGTTCTACACATCAATTTATATGTAGTTTCTTCACATTAAACTCTACTTAGACATGTCATCAAATACTTCATGGGCGATATTATGAAACCATAGCAAACTCATATAAAATCCATAACTTTCTACCCAATATAAGTTAGTCACATGGGAAATTACTTTAAATTATTTTCACTTCATCAATTACATGTTTTTTCCTAAGATTTCTAATTTTCAACCTTCCTATAATCACTACATAAGATCCATACGTTGAAATCCATTTAAATCATTTAATAAAAGCCGACACCCATAAAGAAATGTGAAAATACATTATTTATAACCCAAATCTATGCTTTAATTCAAAAAAATAAGCCTACTTGCCTCCTAAAAGAGATCTTTAAAATTTCTTCCAAATCTAATCCATCCTATTATTACTCCTTGATCTTGGATGGATTATCCAAATTTATATTAGAGAGGTTTTGGAAGGGATTTCATAAATTGGAAATATTAAAAAAGGAAAAAGAAGAGAAAGAAGAAGAATTGGGAAAAAATAAATGCACCCCCACTTGTAAAAATACAACCCTCCCTTTTTTTATAATATATGATTGTGTTACTTGTTATCTTAGCCATACCTCCAGAAAAATATGCAATAATATGATCCCCCATTTGATTAAGCTAAAATTCACTATTTTGCTTATAACTTTCTTTATGGAATTTCAATTGAGATAATTATTTTTTATAGGATTTCCAACTTTATGTACTATTTTTTGAAAAATATTTAGCTAAAAATTCCATCACCACAATTTTTAACATGCATTTTACTATACACATTTATTGAAAATTTTCACTCGTTCATAACTTTCATAGTTATAACATGTCAAAATATTTTCAACATCAAACTAATTATTTATATATATCTCTTGAATCTCATTCATACAAGAAACTATTAAATTCCATGTCAATTTCAAATTTTCATCAATTAAATTCATTTCTTATGAATTTTAACACATTTTTCAAATAATCATCTCAAAGCTCTATGAACGTATTTTAACCATGATGAGAATCATTTTGACATAAATCATGACTCCCGTTTATGATTATCCATTATTTTTACCATGTTGGTTCTTTTGGATTAAACTATACAATTAGACCTAATTTTATCAATGTGTCAAATCTATTTTTCCCATCTCACTTGTAACCATCTATATTCATTTTAAATATGCTAGAAATGACACAATTCTTAAACATCTTTCAAATTAAGTCAACTTCAAGTAATGCTCCTTTCTTATTAAAAATTTATACATAAAAGTCAAATTCAAACATTCATTATTTAATCAAATCAAATGTTCTCATATATCCAAAATCATCTAATAAATATGTAGAAATTCATCTAGGACTTCTAAGGGTTGTTTGGCAACCCGCATAAAATGGGTGACAATTTTTAGCATGGAAAAAACTGTCGCATCACAAAAATGCAAGCTGGTCGGATGTCGATTAATGCGCCTACCTCTCTCTAGGCCCAAGCTGCAACACACGCGAATTAAAGGCTCGTCATGGGTCCACGCTGGTGGGGAGTGTTGACCAAAGAAGCAGCTGATCGTCGCTCGAAGACAGGACGACCTGGAAATGAACCATGCATTCGGATAAGGCCAAACAACCACCGAAGCTCATCTCATAGATAACACAGTACCATTAGAATATTCATTCGTATAATGATGACAACAATTTAAATATTTTTTAATTTTAAATATTATAATATTTATTATCAAATTTTAAATGTTTCATAATTTTCATAATCACTATTAGATGATAATAAAATTTAAACAAATGTAAATTTGGTGACTAATTAAAAATGAATTTTCATGCAAATCATTGCTATTAATTTTTAAAGTTTTTCTCATCCAACTATTGAAATTATTTTATATTCGTGATGCTAAAAAAATTTAAATTGGAAACATAAATGTTATGAATATAACATCATAACACAGTGAATTTGAAACTTTAAAATTTAAAAATCAATAATTTATATTTATGTGAAAATTTATGAGAAATGAAAAAATCTATGAGTTAATTGCATTAGCATCTCTCATACAATGGTTATTTTTTAATTTTTTGATTTTTATTTTCTTCATAAACATGTTAATCTTATATACGGTTTTATGATTTTATAATATTTTTAGACATTTAATTTTTATTTTAAAATTCAGCAATTTTAGGAGTACTTTAGTCAATTTGACTATTTAAGAACTTGATTTTAAGTAATAAAAGTAAAAGAGTAATATAATATCATATGAATAATGATTAACTTATAAAAAAGAATCTACAATAATTCATTTTATGAGAAAATGAAAACAATTGAAATGTGTGAAAAGAATCTCAATTCCATTTTTTTTATTTTTCACCAACACGTGGCAAGAGTGTGTTTAATATATAATTTTATGAACTTCAGATATTATTTAATATCTTGAAAATATTAAATATTAAAAGTTAAGAAAATTCTCACTTTTCAAGTGTATGGGCGCTTTAAGAGTGAGATTTTTTAACTATTAATATTCAAAAAATAATAGAATTACATCAAAAATATAAAATTTCATATTTATAAGTAAGAAATAAGTACTTGAGCCCACTCGTTAGTGTTAAAAAAACCAAAAATAAAAAATGTGTATTATTAGCACTCATCAAATAATTAAAATGTCAAATCATTATCAAAGTGCTTATACAAAGGAGTAAGAAGTTTCATAATCTCTTATAGACAATCCCTAAGTGCACAAAATTTTATTTTAATAATTTTTTTAAGTTCTTAATTACAGTGATTTTGAGCAGTACATATGCATGTTAATTTATGGGTTTATATGAGTTATAAAACAAAGTTTTATAAATATATTTAAATGCAATAATTTATTTATATATACCATTGGATGCAAACTTTTGTAAGGGATTACTCAAATTTTTTTTTAAATTTTTTATCACTCCCTAAGAAATTTTAATTTTTGAACATTTATCCGATACGACTCACTTAAACCTATAAATAACCTTTCATAAATATTTGTATTTTTTAATAAAATTTATATTTTTTAGACTTTTGTGGTAAAATTTATTGAATTATAGATCAAATCTGTATAACTAAATATTTTTCAATTACAGCAAGTCAAGGTTCGAAGGTATTATACCATTGCATTGAACGAAACCAAAAAAGGAAATACACATAATAATAAAGATGATTTCAAGATTTTTATTGACTAATCAATTTTAATAATTGCATAAAAAATTTAAATGGGAAAATGTGTGAATTATTCGCACAGGTATGTTTTATAATTATTTTTCGTACATTCCTAACTCCAGTGCATATGTGAATTGTCGAACTATTAAAATAGCGAAAACTATTATTGTAGCCCATTTAAATTAATAACAACAGCGGAAACTATTATTATAGAGAGAAAAGATTAGTATATTTATAAAACCACACATGAGTCCACTAAGATCTCATACATATCAAAACGACTTGTGATAGCTAAGTCCTCCAAAAAAGAGAAAAAATCAGAAATCCAACTAAGAAGCTTTTGATAACATTATTTTTACAGCATCTTTTTGTTTTCCACAAGCCCTATAGTCACATAGGTTGATGACTATCTACTTAGTCGGTTTGACACATTCCTGACAATCACATAGGTTCACAACCCCTTCTTTCTTCTTTCCATTTCCAATGAAAGTTGTCCACGCTACCTCGGCCTAACCTATATCCTGAAAAGCTTGGTAACAAGAACCTTTATTACCACTCACTTGATTATGTGCTTCCGGCCATGACGTGTATACACCAGGTACACGACCTTTGAATACAACATAACATCGCACCATTTCTTCGCCTGTACCTATCACAGTTTCCAAAACAATGGTAACATACATATAAGAACCATGGTTGCTGTTGTATGATATTCCATTTAGGGGTGGGAATCGGGGCGGGTCGGGACGGGTCAGGGTGTGCCCAACCCTGACCCTACCTTTCAAAAATCCAGTTTGACACTTATTTTTTTTCGGGTCGGGACAAGGTCAATTTGACCCTTACTTTTTTCTACTAGGTCTCGGGACAAAATTCGGGTCGGGAACGGGTCGGTTTCGGGACGACGGGCCGGGTAAAAACTACGGGTCAAGTAAGAATTTTTTAAGAATTTATGAACCTATTAAGTATAAAGACAAATTTATATTAAATTCAACTACTATATGCTTCAATCTATCACTAATCAATCAAAGTAAAATATAAATACTTAAATAAAACATGAATATTTATTTACCTATATAAGAACAAGTTAATGAAACATACCTCGTTCAAAATTCTGTTAACAATTTGAATACTGAACTACTAATGGTTTGAACTCATTTCATGTCTTTTGTTGTTTACCTTCAACAAAATAATAATGATGTCACAATTAGAATTAAAATGATAACTGTTTAAGTATGTAGCAAGAGAATGGTTTTACCTGAAAAGTATAAAGAATGTTGATAATACTTTCGTGTTGTAATGAAAGCTTCTAAAATGCATGACCTGAATAACACCTATGCAATGCGATCAAGAAAACAAAACCACAACCAATAACACTTTCGATCATAATTAAATAACGACATACACGCGCATAAAAAAATAAAAAGTATAACTAATTTAATTAATAGCATAAATCCTTAATCCTTCAATAAGAAAAATTCTAAATTTAGCAAATATACAGGAGACATATATTTTGTCCAACAAATTAAGCTTAAACATATGTTTCCATCATAAAATATTCATAACAAAAACAAAAGGCAAATTGTTCTTCATTGTCGTCTTTTCCTAAGTTTATCCATCGATAACAATACCCTTTCCTATATAACTATCTTACTTTTCAATCATTTCTATACAATTATCTATACAATTAATATATATTTTAACTTTATTCTTTTCACTTCTTATCATTACATATATCATATCAAGTTATTTTTATTTTTTCCATTCAAACAACTTTTGTAGCAAAAATTTTCATCCAAAAATTTTACAATTATTCAAACACGCCTTTAGCATATTGAGTCTACTGCTAGAAATAATTATGGCTTTTCTTTTCTTTTTCAATAGCTTGCCGATATGCATCTCTGACTCTGGGTCTGGAGTCATTTTCAAAAAGATCGGGGTCTATTCTCCAAAAGATCTCATATGCTCAAAAATCAAAATCGCGAACCTGACATCACGTTCGTGTCAGGATAACCCGTCTTTCAATTAATCTAATTCCATGCCGATTGTTTGGAGGCGCGGATTTGGACAATGCTCTGGATGCGTGGCTTTTGCCGGACAGGGAGAGGAAGGGAGGGAAAGCCAGACGGCGGCTCTGGACGCGATGCCTTCCGCTGGATAGGAAGAAGAAGGCCCAGATCTGCCGGAAAGGAAGAGGAAGGTAGGGACGTTGGACGCCGGAGATGATGCGGGAGACGGGAATCAGCTGCGGAGAGGAAGGCAAGGACGCCGGAGATGATGCGCAATCTGCTGATCTGCTCTGCTGGCGACGGCGAGGGAGACGCCAGACGGTGTTGCCGTGCGGGAGAGAGACGGGAAGCAGTAGGTTGTTCCTGTTCTGGACGGAAATCTGAAGCGCAAGTTTCTCGGGGGGAGTAGGATCAGCGGGTCGGGATCTGGTAGGTCCGCCCCGACCTGCGTTTTGTCAAAAAATTTATGCTATCGACCCGCCCCGTCCCGCCGGGTACATAATCCCGACCCGCCCCGGTATAAAATAGGGTCGGGGCGGGACGGGTCACGGGTAGACCCGCCCCGATTCCCACCCCTAATTCCATTAGATACCTGCGGTTTTTATGATAATCAAGACAAGAATAGGGAGAGAACATAAATCTCTAAAGAAATCCGATTAAATATCCACTGTAATCTTTAAAAAGTAACAATTGGAGTGTTCGTCATCCACATTCAAGTCCAAACAAAGGTACTTTACATAAAACAATATAGTTAATACAAACCCAATAACTGTCACAAGCAGTATGAAATAAGGTGTTCAATTAGATTCTCTTTCTACAAAGCAATAACATCAACTCAAAGACCTTGTTTAATCCCATTCAACATAATTGCACACATATGATTGGTAGCTGCTATAAAAGCTGATTACAACGTGGGGGTTCTTGTTAAAGTAACACATAGCCACGGTTAAATCAGCATCGGGCATGTCCATAGACTCTAGAATTGCAGGCAATGCACGGTAATCCTCTACCCAATCTTGTTTGTGTGTGAGAGTATGTGTGTGTGACACTGTTCCGAGTTGACCTAAATAGATTTCGGCAATGGCAGCAAACTCTTGCATTAGTGTCAATGGCCGTCTATGGACGGACATTCTACGCCAAGGCTAAAAAGAGATGGGTGATGGTCCACCGGCATGTGATGACACATGCTAATGGCTAGATGAACCTCCTATCGGGTTCCCAGATGAGTCTGGAATAGCAAATTCGCCACCCGATCCAAAGGCAGGCCCCTCGCTCTGAGGAGTCTCCATACTTAATGTCGCCCCTTCCTGATCCACACCACCTTCTTCAGTCCATCCTTGTGGTGGCTCCTAAAACCCCACAGCGAAATGACCTGTGGCATGATTACTGCCGAATAACTAATGTAAATCATCCCAACTAAGATGTTGTGGCTGCCTGAATCTTTTGAACCTGCTATCTTGCTGCAAAATAAAATAATATGCTAAAGTTAGCTAATTCCTTCCATAGTGTTAAACAACGTGAATACTTATTTACATAACAGTATGAATAAGAAACATATAGATAGTCTAGTACCTGTATTAGTGCAGTCCAGGCAAATTCGGGACCAACTAATCTGCTCTCTGCCACATCTCACCCCATTTAGATTTTTTTTTTAATTTTCAAGTACATACTGTACGTCTTTCTTAAAGTCATCACCCTATTTCGTACATGTCTGGGGTTGATGGATACTGCAAAGAGGTTACTTAACTCTTTGGCAATTGCCTAGAAGACTACATCTTTAAATTTATTGGCCTCTATGGTTCCATTGTGTAAGTTTCAAAGAAAAATCTGTACTAACTTCTTATCTTTCACCTTTATCCACTGATGTCGGTACTTGAATCCTGATGGACCTAAGCCACTTGTCTGGTGGTTGGACTCCTTGCCAGGAGTTTCCTACCCAATTAACACACGTTTATAGTGGTCCATGTATATCGACTGCAAGTATGGAACCACAACCAAGTGTAAATGGCACTTAGAAAATGGTTAACACATGAACATATGTATAATCAAATTCAAATGAGTTTTTATAACCACAAGTCATAGAAAATGAAGTCATTATGCCCACAAACACATTCATAGCATGCCACCATACGTATTATAATAGAGGACAATCATCAAATATCCCATACATATGCAAATTTGAATTGACACAAACACTTCTTATATAGATGCATTATCTGCCCACAGTTGATTTGCTAATTCATTGCGTTTGGCCTTCCACTCATGTCGGGCCTCGGTAGACACTCCCCTCACCATAACTTCCATCTGTTCGTCATCTAAAACGTCACTAGACAAATTGAAATTAACGAGGCTTGGTTCATCGATGATTTGACGAGGTAGTTCAAACCCATCTACAATAGTTATGTAATTATGAAGAATTGCACATGCGATCACCATTTGAACTTGAATCCTATAGGGGTATGTAGTCGTGACTTGTAGAGATAGAAATTTTTTTCACACAGCGAACAATCTTTTAACAGTTGACCGCAAACGAGCATGTCAGAAGTTAAACAATTCTTCATTATTTCTTGGACTCCTCCTAGGTCCAAAATTGCTCATATGGTATGACAAACCTTTGTATAGTGCCATGAAATCGGGCACATGCGCATATCCAATATCCACCAAGTAATAATGGTCTGTAGCAAATGAGGGTCATCTGTGAAGTAGGCAATCACATATTATGATTACGAGAAGGTGCAAATAGAAATTTTTTACCTCATGGAATTGTCAAACGATTGGTGGAACGATCCAGTGCATCTTGTAGGACATGCGCAGCATGAGGACTACCTTCCCAGCTAGCAAAATATATGTGAACTTCAAATTGAAGTCACATGCTGCCAGAACATTCTGTGTGGGGTCCCCATGTCTATTAATAAATGTGAGACAATTTTCAGATGGAGGTGGGACAGGAATGTGAGTACCATCAATAGCTCCAATATATTCCTAGTAAGTAAAAAAAATGTCAATGAACTCTACGTCGCTTGTGTCTGTCAACACCTTGAAAAAATTATCATAGTTGTACTTGAAAGTATGGTGCTAGAGTTGGGTCAGAGGAGATCTTTTGGTGAGTTTGACAACTACGGGTGACACAACCTTCATATAGGGAGAGAACCGATTGTAGACACTTATGAAAATGGCGGTGCACAGTCTCACCGGATCTACAAAAGTACGTACCGATGGAACGATTTTGTACAATATGGGCCAAAGTGTGCAAAAATATTACCATTTGTTCACGTATGATTACATATCTAGCGGATTGCAAGACCCCTTTACTCTTTATTAAATCACATAACTGATTGAATGCGAATGTACTCATTCGCAGTTGTGAGATGCATCGTCGATCCCCCCACGGACCAAAGAATGCATAACTAATTCACGTTGGAGTTCCAAGTCATGATTACTGAAATCCGTCCGACTTTCTTCTTCCTCCTGAGCCAGTGTTAAGGCTCCACCTAATAATGCGAATGACCTACATCGTTGATAGTGACGACCCGAACTCTTTTGAACTAAATCCCCAATGGCTAGTAACACAGTTTCGATTAAGGAATCTATATATGGGGAAGAAGAACTATTCATGTTGGAGCAGTCTGAAAAGAATTATTTACCAGTTAATTCAAGAAAATTCATGTATAGACAACCACCATTGGAACTTATCATTTATGAACAATAGCCATCAAACATTTATCATGAAACCACATACAGGAGCGTACATTGACAATGGTGCAATAAAACAAATAAAAATTCATATGCAAACTTTTTCGAAAACAACACCAACTTATTTGGCATGCTAGTTGTGGCAATAAAGGAGAATATAGGCAACACGCATGTTTCAACTTATAGCAAAATTTCATAAGGAATCCAACAAAGTAGTATTAATTGGTCTGCTTGCAGGCTTTATAAAAAGTTGTTCATTTTCCGATATTGGACTTGTCATCCTTTATCTTTTAAAGCAAGTTGATTTGAATTTACTAATCCTAGAACTATTTTGAGATAGCTAAAGGAAGTCGATCAACAACCTTGGATTGTGATTGGGGACTTTAATGAAATTCCAGGAATTCCCTTTTCAATTGTTTTGATTATATGGAATTATTTATAATGATAAATGCATGCAAAAGGGCATCTGCCCGGATTGTTACAGCTGTCATCCCCTATTTCGGATATGCTAGAGCAGATGGGAAGGTAAATTTCTCAGGCCCGAGTCTCCAACATTTGAAATGGTCAGGGAGTGTGAGGCACACTGAAATGGTGGGGAGGTTCATTGTTTAAATTATTTGTGTTTTCAGTCCCAGGGATGCGAGTCCATTGCTGCCAAACTTGTTTCTAACTTGATTACGGAAATAAGTGTCAACCGTGTTTTTGTTTGTGATCTTGTACCTCATAATCAATGGGATACTTTGATATTCCAGTTGACCATGTCTACGGTGAGGTAATTTTTCTAGCTTTTGGACAGAAAACTTTTCCCTTCGATTTTTCTTTATAATTTTTCATTCTTTAGATACACCAGCCTGACATTTGCAGCTCAAGCAGCTAAGAATCTGGGCTAACACTAACACTTGAGCCATCAAAAGGCCAAGAATTCTAAGGAAAGTTACTGATTTGCCGAAACTTGATGATCATTTTGATGGATGCAACCTGTGATTCTAGATAGGGGTGCAAGTCGGTCCGGGTACCCCCGCGTAGGGGTGGAACTTACCCTTACCCATTTTCTAAAAATGTCTACCCTACCCTATTTTAGACCGGGTCGGTCCAGAGTCTACCCTACCCAATTTTTTCAGGTGCGGGTCGGTTCCGGTTCGGTTCCAAATCGGTTCCTAAAAATGTCATGCATCCAAATTGGCTCCAAATACAGAAATACTATTATATGAAAAGAATTTTCCAATAAAACAGAAATGTTAATAAGACTTATACACAACACATAATCTGTAAACTTGAATATCTAAAACAATATATCAAGTTGGAGACATTGATACATGTAGAAATTTTCAAAATCAAATAGCAATTGATATGCAAATAACCTGTTTCACTTGATAAAATTTCACAACCTTCTAAATTTCCTAAATTTTCAACCAAACACAATATCAACACAACAAGCACGGAACAGATAAACTTGGTGACGTGCATCCACCCAACATTAGACATGCAAGCATATGAATCCAAACCCCATGTGTAGATTTTATTTCTGTTGGGTAAATTGCACATGACAATTAACTTTAGTCTATTTAATATTTTTCCATGTTCCAAACAATCAAAGCCCTAGCGCTAGACAGGAAGAATAGAAGGAAATGAAAACATAAAACTGAAAAAGAAGAACCTGATGATACAGAGCTTCGAGAAGCTCCCGATCGGCTGTCTCGATGGGGCCCACAAAGATGCAAGAAGGGCCTTCGGCAAGGGAAGCTGAATTCCCATTTCTGGAAGCAAAAGCGCAGCTGCTTCTTCTAGGGGTTTTTCAGCGGGAGGAGGGAAAGGCAGGCCGGAAGATGCGAGGCTCGAGGGACGATCCGGTCACTCGCGCAGAGAAGTTGCGTGGCGTGCCGGTCATGGAAATGGAGCGAGGTAGTGCAGAGCAGAGCAGGAAGAGACTTCCTATACGAACCAGAAACGCTTCAGAGAAGGATGCGGGAGAAATAGGGGAACGTGACCATGGCAACCGCCTCCCACGATCGAGTCGACGACGATTGAGGCAGATAGCAGACGATCGAAGCAGATAGCCTGAGGCAGATAGCAGACGATCGAAGCAGACGATTGAGGCAGTCGCCTCTCACAATCGAAGCAGATAGTAGATGACAATTGAGGCAGTAGATAGTCGCAGAGCAGAGATCTAGGGAGCAGAGGACGATCGACGCAACACGGCAGTGGTCGGGATCGCCGATTCGCCGTCGCAGAGTAGAGAGCAGAGAGCAGAGAGCAGAGGACGATCTTATTCTTCCCCCATCAGTAAACACCTGCCGTATTTTGGCTGATACCGTGCTGCGGTCGCAGAGAAGGACCAAAGGACGTATTCTTCTCCCATCAGCCAACACCTGCCGTCGCCGATTCGCCGTCGCAGAGCAGAGAGCAGAGAGGCAGCATGGCAGCAGTTCGCCAGATCACCGATTCGCCGTCGCAGATCCAGGGATTTGGAAGTGGAAAACTGAAATTGGAGTCGGGCTAGTCGGCTAGGGCAACTGCTGATGCCCTGTGTAGATATATATATTAATATATAAATAAATATATTATATACGCACTCCGGGTCGGTTCCGAGTACCCTGAACCTGGAACCGACCCTACCCATTTTCCCACGGGTATTTCAAAACCGGAACCGAACCGACCTGCTGGGTAGAATAATGGGAACCGAACCGACTTGCACCCCTAATTCTAGATTACTTGGCAAGGAAGATGATTTCTTCAAATGATTTAGTAGTTGTGTCTCCTGATGTGGGAGGTGTTGCTCCATCTGTTCGTGCTTTTGCCAAAAAGCTGTCAGATGCACCTTTAGCAATAGTGGATAAAAGACGTTCAGGACATAATATTTTTGAGGTACTTTCGATGAAGGAAATGTTTGAGATCAAACGACTTACAGTGCAGTAGCGATTTCTCTCTTACAGTGTAGTAATGATTTCTCTTTCAGGGTTTAATTACTAGAAACTTTCCCCTTTCTGTTCAAAGTAGACATTTCCTACAGGTTTTGGATCAACGACGATAACATTTAGTCTAACATGGCATGTTACCTTATTGTCTTGTTCTCACTTGACCTCACATGCACACCAAGTTTCAAGATTCAACACTAGTTGATTAGAAGTTGACATGAAATCCTGGTGTTGCATGTAACAAGGGGCCCAACACCATGCTTTCTGGATTGCATAATCCAGAATAAGGTTCATCTGCACCGCGCATCTCTATTGCTAGGAATCTGGAATTAGGGGCACATATAGACATGATTGACTTGGCTGGGAGTTCCTAAGTCCAACTAAAACAACCTGAAAATGGGTTGGATTATATGAAATGTGGAAAGTTGGCTAGCAAAATCTTTTTGAATGAATCTGATGTGTAAATTAAGTATTTAGCTCAAAAGCATTAGTTTTTGTGTCTTTACACATAGAATTTGTTTCATCATTTGTTTATTAATTTCGCAAACCAACCTAAGTTGCACCCGAATGTTGCATATAGAAACAAATTTTGCAAACTACTTCGGAAAAATCAAGATTGAGCTTTAAGTTGTTACATAGTTGGTAGGCAACTGCTAATTACTAATGTAAAACAAAATTTTTAGCCCTCTGCAGTACATGGATCTTAAATTTGGTGGCTTAATCCTAAAATCGTGCTCTGTTAGAGAATCAAAATCGTCCCTTAACAAAAGGAGAGAGAGAAGCAAGATAATCTAACAGTCTCCTTTAGAATCATAGCCACAAAAAGAGAGTATATCCCTGCTTTGAATGCTTTCTATGGGGACTCATGGGCAAGTACCTTTCTCTATTACTTTTCTTATAGACATCAATATTACTTTCAATTGCTTAGTGGATATGTGACTAAATTAAATTATCATCAACATGGACTAAATGACTTAAGGAACTAAAAAGGCTCTCTTTTAAAAAAGAAATGTTATTCTACATCCCAAGAAAATAAGACAACTTGGCATCAGAAGAAAAGCTAAAGCAAGATGCCACAAAATGATTTGCTGGACTGTTTGTATCAGCGGGTACCGTTTTCAAATTTCGGCTCCATTGACAAAAGGCAATGTATTCTTCTTCTTTCTGCATCATGGATGGGTTTTAGTAATTTATTGGCCTACAAAATAATTTGGGCCTCTGTTTCTCCTGTTCTACAAGCAGATCTCCTCCTCCAAAACGGTTACCCTCAGAATCCAAATTTCATAGAAGTGGCCTTAATGCTAATGAAGAATAAAGTACTTGTTTTTTGAATGTTTGCTAGCTAATACGTAGCAAATAATGTACTTGAATTTGTCGTATGGTACGCTTGACTTGGTTATCTGTGGAATGATGGGAGGCAATGGAAATCTTGCACATACGTTTCCAACTTTCCATCTTCCTCCATGTGACAGTTTAAGAGGCAGTGTTTACAATGGGTGTGTTTAGGAAGTTCACTTACAAAAAGGCATAATAGTGGAATATGACAGAAAAATATTTGAATAAAAATTATTTTAAAAAATAATTGGAAATATAATTAATAATGAGAAAAAAAAGATCGTCAAAGTAATTAAAATACCATATCAATCTTAAAAGATTTGTAAATAGATGACTAATACACATTTTAAATGCACTTCTCATCTAAATGAAGCTGAAAATAAGCAAGGTGCAGAAGTGATGCACGGGAATTGTATGTGAACTAGTTGAAATGTCATGATTTGCAAAGAGCTAAAGTGAATTATTAGAAAAAAATCCATTGTTAACACAATTGGGAAAGGACATTCCCAAAAAGTATTCCTGTTAGGATCATCTTCCTCTGATTAAACGAAGTAAATCTGCAACATCTGATATCCTTTTTTAGTCATGATATCAAATCGTTGACATTGAATTCTTGAAGGTTCATAGTTTCTGTCCTTATCCCACCAAATTGTTGGGGCCCAACCTTTCAAGTTTCAACTATAAATCGCAGACATCCGGAGATGGCTTGGTGGTGAGGTATAAGCTTTGAATGTCGAAAACGATTGAAGAGCAAAAATCATGCTGTGGCGTAAAAGCCGATAGCTCATCAACATTTAACCACGGTAATATCATTCAACGGGTTGTTCTCACGCAAATGATAGAACAGGGAGAGGGCAAAACAAGGAGTTACCTCTCAATCTCGGGCTGTCACAGCTGATTGTTGGTGAACAGGCGGTTTTGTAGGCGAGCTGATGGACGGATCCGAATGCTATCCATCGATCTGTGTTGCCTACCATTTTTACTCCCGATCAACCGCTGGTATATGCCGCCTCAGACGCCGTCGCGCACGCGTTGCAGCTACCCGTGCAGGAAGAAGCCATTACGATGGGCCGGGCAGTGCGCCGATCAGCATCGACTGGTGCTCGCTATGATCAGCTCCTTTGGTGGTGCTTGGGGCGTTAGGGCTTTCTCTTGCATTTCCCACTATCTCCACAACGGCTAAGCCTGCCTCCCCCATCCTCGATGTCAACAATGGTTTCTGGTTGCCGTATTGACAGCAACAACGCCTCCCGATCAGTTGAAATGACTTATTTTTGCATTTTCATACAATCCTTTGAAAAGTTTTCCTCAAACACACAAGTTTTTGTTGTTGCCAAACAACCCCCTAATAAGTTATGTAGGGCATGTGTATTTACAATAAAAATATTTATTCTCATAACTATCTTATTTTTTAATTATTTCTTCACATCTTCTTATATAACTGTCCTACTTCTTAATCATTTCTATGCAACTACCCATACAATTAACTTATCTATTTAAACCTTATTCTCTTTACTCCTTATTATCCCTAAAAAAATTTATATAAAAAGTTTTCATCTAAAAGTTTATCACTTCTCAAACACACCCTTATTCAAATTTATCTTCATAGCTCTTAGTAATTGAATTTTTTATGTTTGCCTCAATTCACAAACCTTTTACATATCTAACTCTTGATTTTCTAAATTCTATCATCATGTGACCTTATAGTCTTCACTATGCACATCACCATTCATTTCTATCTTTATCAATACCTAGGATATTATATTGCAAATGATAACAAATTTTTAAAAGGTGCTGTTAATGTAGCTAAATGGAGGGAATATTTTTTACAAACTTCTATCACATGCAACTAAAACTTTTTAGCTACTTTATGTCAAATATAATAGAAAATTCCAGCTACACTATGTCAAATGTAGATGAAGTTCTTTATCTATTTTATGTCAAATGCAGCAAAAAAATCAACTACTTTTTATCAAAGGCAGTTTACTTTAGTTACATATGTGGTAAATATGCACGACCATTTTTGAAAAGTTATCGCTGTTGGAATCAAAGGCAAATTAAGCACAATCTATGTTTTGATGATTAATAACTTAATTTGATAATGTTTTAGGTACTAATGTGGTTTGTTAAACTTGGTTAAAGGATAAAAACTTAAGTTTCAGAACATAGCAGACCAAGTCGCAATCCCAAGTCGACTTAGCCATTGACTTAGGCGAAGTTGATACCCAAGTTGACCTAAAGACTGACTTCAGATGATAAAAACCTTCCAACGCTGATTTTGGGCACAAGGAAAGGCAAAGTCGCAGTCGAAGTCGACTCCACTTACGACTTAGGTGAAGTCGCAGACCCAAGTCGACTCTACAATCGACTTCATAAGATCAAATCCTTCCAGCGCTGAATTTGGGTTAGGAGACAGGTGAAGTCGCAGACCCAAGTCGACTCTACAATCGACTTCATAAGATCAAATCCTTCCAGCGCTGAATTTGGGTTAGGAGACAGGTGAAGTCGCAGTCGAAGTCGACTCCACCTGCGACTTGGGTGAAGTCGCATGCCCAAGTCGACTTCGCAATGTGACTTGAGTGAAGTTGAACCTCAAGTCGACTCAAGCATCCGACTTGAGTCAAGCTGAAGACCAAGACAGTCCATACAAGCAAATATCCATGATGGAATCTTTCAAGATGGAATATTATTAAAGGGAAGATCATGAACTACACCTTTGGGCTTTAAACTCAAGAAGGGCAAATCATTTTTAGATCAAGGCCACAAGGATAAAGTTCTCAAGAGAAGAAGGATATGCCAAGTTTCAAGATCAAACATTGAAAATCAAGGGTATCATTTGAAGAACAAGATATGAGATGAAAAAGAAGCATCAAGGATCACTTTCAAAGAATCCAAGTTTTAATATATGCACACAGATGGTGAAGTCGCATCCGAAGTCGACTCCACCTGCGACTTGGGTCAGGTTCAAGATTAAGTCAACCTAAAATGGAACTTGACGTCCAGCTGAAGACCGAAGTCGCAATTGAAGTCGACTCCAGTCTGCGACTTGGGTGAAGTCGCATCCGAAGTCGACTCCATATGCGACTTGGTTCGCAACGGTCGGAAAAATTTGAACGTTAGCGCATTAAATGGCGCCACCTAACACCAAACGTTCGAATTTACTCCACAATTATAAAAGAACATTCAAGAGGACGTGATAGAGGTTAGAGAAGCATTCATTGAGTTCACCTTCTACTCTCTCTAGCATTAAATTGATCTACACCAACTTCAAGTGAAAATTTTGCTCGAACTTGTTGAAAGTGACATTGCTGATCGATTTCATTTTCTCAACAAGTTTTTCCACGAGCTGAAATCTGCCTACTCAAACTTGTAAAGTGTAGTTTCTTCTGTTTAATTCATTGTTTGTATTTAACACTTGGTTTGATATTGGAAATCGGAACCAAGTGAAGACAAAGTAGTGTTATGACTTGAGTGTGACTCGTCACCTACTTGTGCTATGTTTGTACAAGCCCTCTAGAGCTGTAATCTAGAAGAGAGTTACTGCTTTAGTTGTATTTGATAATTCATTAGTGAAACCCAAGTCACAACGGGTGTGAGCTTGAAAGAGTGCAGTAGGGAAGGTTGCCAGAACCACTATAAAAATTGTGTCTATTGCTGTGGCTTGGTCAACTGCTTTTATTGTTTTATTTCTCTTCATATTCTCTGCTTGTTTAATTAAGGGGATTGAATTAAAAAGGAGGAAGTTTCTGTTTAAGTGAAAATTTTTGAAATACCCAATTCACCCATCATCTCTTGGGTTATTGCCATAAACTCGGGACTGACAAGTGGTATAAAACAAAGGCAGCTAATCATATGTAGCCAAGTAAGTAGCCATAAAAATGATTGTATTTGAGCATTTACAGCTAATTTGTTGCCATATATAGCCAAATTGGTAGCTTCATTTAGTGAAATATATTGTAGAATTAGCTTTTAGTGATAATAATCTGATGCTTGCTGCAAACGGAAAAAGTTGCTATTAAAGTACACTTTCTAGTGACTAATATGATCGAGTAATTATTGCAACATCATAATAATAAACTAGACATATTATAAGAATATTCATCATAGGAATTATCCATTTTTTATGGTATTGTGAGCTAATCATTTAAACTTTTCATGTTTAGTATTAATGGTAGTAGAATTTACAACTCCAAGGTTGTGCATTTAACTCTTGAGATAGTTATGTTGAGGATGGATCAAAATTACCCATAGGTTAAATACGTGATGCAGAGGTATAGTTTAATTATATTGAAGTAACTTTTATAAGTTTAAATAAATGACTCAAGCTTTTTGTAATTAATAGTACAAAAAGTGAATCTTTACCATTGATGGAAATTGTTACTTTATTGTATATGATACATTGTAATTTAGGTAACTTGTGATACATCGATCATTGTCATTGAATTTATGGTATTGATATACACCGTTGGATGTGTATTAAATAATGAGAGAGATGGTCGCAACTTGCAAGGAAAGTAGCTATAGCAGTCAACTTAGTAGACAGAATAATGGACATCATTAATGAATGAGAAATGAGAGAAAAGTTTTTCGAATGAATCAATAAGGAGAAAAGTTATTAGCCATGACAAACAATCTATAATTGTATTCATTAGATTCATAAATCTATAAATCATTGGATTTTTTTTATCTTTGCTATAATTCATCAATTTTGGGTAAGAACCTTTTTTGGTATAAATTTTCTTGGATTATTAGTTGAATGGCTTTGGTTTAGATCCAACATGACAAAGGCTTCATGAGATTAGAAAAATTTTAATGGACGATAAAGCTCAATTGTCAATCAAGAATCACGATCTTGCTCGTTGCTCAATTTTTTACTACTGTGGATGATGGCTATTGCTTAAGAAAATTTTCTTTATGTAGCAAGTTTATTCGTTGCATAGATGGAGAATTAATTTTCTAGCTATGTATATTTTCAGCTAAATCTTATGAGCTAGCACGACTGGATATATGTGGTGGTAAACGATTAAATGCAACTAATAGCAACCAAAATTATATTTAAATTTGTCGTATATACTTTTCACAGCATCAAACTTAATTATACGTCTCTATACAACAAGTAATTGCTGATTTTACCATCACATGTAACAAAATTTTATTTTATTGCATAAATTGCTTTTCTTGTAGTGTTTTGGGTTCAACATGATAGTTTTCAACATTAAAAAAAGCACTATGGTTCTTCCGAATATAACAGCTTTCAACAAAGTAAAAAAACTGTGCCAAAACTTAGCCCAGACCATCTTTTCTATAGTTCTTGTGCGGTTCAACCTAATTTTCACAATATTGCTTTACGACATATGTTTGTTTCTAAGGAATTATTTATTTGGATGTAAATACTTTGTGGTTTATGTGCTTTAATAATAAAAATTCTTTTACCAATGACTATTTAATATAAATAATAAAGTTCGTTACTTATAATCATTATATTCAACATGTTCACTGTATATGATGAAATGGCAATTTTTTAAACTAATAGTTATGGTTAGTTGCAAATAATTGGCGGCTGAATAGAAATCAATAGAAAACTACTATTAATTATGTACTTTTAGCAATTGAAAATATTCTTGCAATGCAGGCTTGTAGCATGTGTCCATCATGAGTTTCTAGCAAAATCCAAGAGGGGAGGAGTAAATTGAATTCTTTAAAAATCTTTAGTACTTTAAATCTTTAACTCGTGCGTTTACTCGCCTTGAATGAAAATGAAGATAGTAATATAGAGAGTAAAAAAGAGATGAAAAATATCATACATAGAGTTATAGTAGTTCGGGACAATTTTTCTTATTCCATTCTTCTAAGAGCATACTCCCTTGTATCTTGGGTTCTACTATTTCAATAAAAATATAACTAGAGCCCTTGATTTTTTTTTTTCAAGTTATAGCTCTAAGGGACTTTTACAACAATGATATAAGTAAACGGCAAGTTTCACTTCAACCACATATTACTTGACTCAACTTGGCCTTGGTCTCCAACACCAAGCCAAGTATCAATACAACAAGAATAATATGAATAGAAAATGAATCTACACTTTACAAGTTGTGTAGAACAATTTAGGTGCTTGAGAAAACTCAGAGAAGTTGATGAAGATGAAGGCTTGCAACTCATGTAGTGGAAATATAAGTCACTCTTTAGAGCACTTAGTGCTCAATAAATTGCTTGAAGGCTGGATTGTGTAAGCTTAATGAATACTCTAGTTAACCCCTATAACTCCTCATAACATCTATTAAATAGATGTGGAGTTATTTTGAACATTGGAGGGTAGGTGAGAAGCATTAAATATGCTAACATTCAAATTTTTATGACTATTATGAGTTAAGTCACGTCTGTGGTCGATTTGGGATACGACTGCACCCAAATTACAAACTAGAATCGACTTCACCCAAGTCATGTGACTTCGGTCTTCTCCTTTCTTTCCCAAGAGTTTTGTTCATTGTTTTCTTTACCAAGTTCAATTTTGAGGTCAAGTTGGTCTAAGATTTAACCAAAGTCGCAGGTGAAGTCAACTGGACTTGCGACTTCACTTTTCATTATGCACTCAAAACTTCGAAACTTCCTAAGTTGTGTACCTTGATCATTGAATCTTCGTGTTTGAATGATTTAACCTTCTTAGTTTCCATTTGGTCTTCTCAATTTTCACGTGGTCTTTAAAACGTAGTCTCCATTGATTCAAGTCTTACATTTGATACTACAATTCTCATGGCTTGAACTTCTTGTGTTAGTATTTATCTTCAATTCTTCAAGATATGCATTCCTTGGTATCAAGTCGTGCATTTGAGTCAACTTGGTTTAGCAACTTGACCCATGCACAAGAGGAGTCAACTTAGGTATGTGAATTCAATATCCGTTGCATACTCGACACTCCAAAAGATCTTCATTCTCATGCTCGAGTAATTCAAGTCTCAAGGTTAAGTTGACTTGATATGGTACTTCACCCAAGTTGTATGTTTAAATCAACTTTGATGCAACTTGGCTTGTTTGGATTCTTCTTTGGCAACCTAAAATCGCCCAAGTTGCAGTTAAAGTTGACTTGGGTTATAACATAACTTAAGCTGTATGCGAATTCGACTTTGGTTGCGACTTTACCTACTCGCATCCCCATTTTTAGTGCTAACAGAAAAATGACCCTTGAAATCGACGTCTGAGTCGACTTGACTCTACGACTTAATTTGTAATATCTTATTTTTGAAAAATTTAACTTAAAAGTATAGCAGAAATACGTTAGTACTTTAAACTCTCAAATTTGAGTTATTAATCATCAAAACATAGATTGTTTCTTGATTTACTAACTAAGTTCACAGTAACATGTATTCATATTTGGAAAAAATAACTCCAAGTATGCGAACTGACTGGCCTTTGCGTTTCTTCCTTATCACCGACAAGCTCTATTCACATGGATTGCATGTGCCACATAGATGGTCGTTACGTGTAGGACAGCAAGTGTTTTACCCCTCTTCGTCGGGAAAACAAGGGCCATGGCTACTCCGGCCCCTATGCAGCCCAATACGCTGGCATCCAGAAACGCTTACTTGAAATAAAAGATAATCCATAAAAAATCATTGAAATACTAAAATCCACTGACCCGAAGCTAAACTCAAAATTCAGATCGCTCAAGAAAAACCACGATTTTTTAAAATGAGAACATGTTGATATTGGATTTGCATTTCCTCGGCTGGGTCTAATCGTCCAATACAAGTAATAGCCAAACAAATAAAAACGTTTTCATTGAAACTATTTTATTTACAATTCCTAATTGCCCTGGGCGAGTACTATTGATCTGAGAGTAAAAAATATTTATCTTGGGGGAAACTTTTCTGCTCGTTCCGTGTCTGTTACGTGTCCTTCGTACCTCTCATGCACTCCAAACGTCTCTCTCAAAGGATTGTTTTGGTTAAATTTCACACGATTTGTTACGTACGTTGAGATACGTAGAAAATTCATTTACAGTGACTGATAATGCATATCACTTTTAATGACATGGGGGGTGTTAGACTTGGCAGGAAAAGCAAAAATTAAAATATTACTACAACAGATAAAATAAATCATTCTCTCATTCTTTCTCCAATGATTTTGCAGGTGACAAATACATAAGAGGTTTCCCTCCAATGTTCTATTATTATTTTTGTTGGGTGTGTTTGTTGGTGCGGTGCGAGATCACAAACTAATCTGCTATGGAATGTTTCCAAAATCTGATTAGATCAATTCAGCCACTGGTTTCTACCATATATATTATGTACATCCACTTTCAATTTCAACCCACAAAATGTAATTAATTAAGAGTGTAATTAATTTCTTGAATTGGGTGACAACCCGATGGATTAAAATTACAAGTTGGACAACATCTCCTGATCTGTAACATCTGTTACATGCCTCACATGAGGTATTATAAATTAGGAACTATCTAGGAGAAAGGCTAGCTTCCGTTTTCATGATGAAGCCACTCGCCCATCATTCATATCAACAGCTGACTATGTAGCATTCAGCTACTTTCGATGACTCAAGAATCGTGATAAGGATGTGTAACAAAGAAGAGTACTTGAATGACATGCATTGCCAGGCAATGCAGCTGAGCAAGGATTGGAATTTCACACTTAAAATTTTAAAAAATTATTTCAATGCCCTTGAAATAGTATTTTAAAGTGACGTTATTTGTACTTTCCTCCCATCTTTTTTGCAATTTCGTAATTCTTATTCTATACATGTGGACATTATAAAAAGCCATCCTCGTGAATTACTTCTATGTTTTTATCTACAGAAACTCCCATATTGTCGACTTTGATATTTTTGTAGTCCAATTATATATACGCAGATCTGCTTATACTTCACTAGGTGCAATTACCCCACTGAAATTTAAAAATTTAGATAAATTTTCATAGTAATTTGGAAAAATATTTCAGAACTCTTTCATTTTAGTATAATTGCATGCTCCCACTCAGAAGAAAATATAATTTTTAGGTGAAATTGCTCCCACTAATTGAAGGTCTTTTATTCGCCATTGTGTGAGATATGATTAGAGTTATTAATGGTATTATTATTAGATCATGTCACACCTAATTTTGAATCATGATGACCTTGAGTTAGAGTTTATCTGGTTAAATTTTGGCAAAAAAGCTTGAAGGTCATTGATGTCAGAGATCCTTTTGAAACTTATAAATAGTCTCTATGTCAAAATAATCTACCCTCACCGGAATGCCAAATGCTCACTACAATAAAATGATCAACTAGAAAATACCTTGGCTATATATATAATTTTTCATTGTAATACTGTTTTATAAGTCTATTATAAAATGTTTTACGAATATTTTTTTAAAATTTATTACTAATTTTTTTTTCTTTTTGTGACAATCTTTTGGTATCATTCCTCAAAGTTATGTATTATATCCTTCGTTTTTTATGGTAAATATCCACCGTTAAATTGTTAATGTAAAAAGTTTAGGTGCAAGAAGAAATTATTGGCTGAGCGAATTAATATCTTTTACAATAGTTAACAGTGGCTAAAATTATGTTGCAAATTTTTTTTTGTTAGGCTATCTGATATCATTTGTGTAAAGGGTTGATTGTTCAATTATAAGTGGAGGGTGGAGGATAATATAGCCCATGTGGTCGGCTGTAGTTGGCAGCGACTATGTCCGACCACATACCCTTCTTTTTTATTTTTTACAAAATAATTAATGTATGTGTGTTTAATCTATAAATTAAGTTTTATCACTTTTAAAAATGTATATAAATTTTTCTCGAATTTTTAAGCATGGAAAAAATGACCTAAATTCTCATGTTCAAAATTTTAAAAATATCTCTAAAAATGATAAAATTTAGTTTATAAATTAAACTACACTTATATTAATAAGTTTATAAAAATAAAAAAAACCATATCTGGCCACTCGGCCACACATGCTTGTTGTCCCTATAAGTGTGAGTAAAAATCTTATCAAGTTGAGAAGACTCGTAAACACACAATGAGATTAACAAAACTTATGAACACACAACAGTTTTCTTACAGTGAGATCTTATTTCAAGAGAATAGGTCACAAGCGCCCGAACCAATTACTTGTCAGATAGGTCAATGGTTTGTTTTCCATTTTCAACCTCAATGAATTCCCCCAAGTGAAGGGCTCATGCAATTTAGTATCCCCACCGTACGTGGCACGCTGTCGTCCATGAGCGCGGGAAAGAGTAGCCTAGCTCGTGGAGTACTTGCATGTGAGCTAAAATCCAAAGGCAAGGATTATATAATTATTATTAAACGAAAAAGATGCATGCATGGCACAAGAAAGAAGAAAAAGAAAGCGAAATAAAACAGCTAGAGAAAGACCAATTGCTGAAGTAATCTTTTGCAAAGGGAGAGAGATATATAATTATATATATATATATATAATTATATATATATAAATATCCATATGGTTCGAAAACCGACAGACGTGGACTTGGGGAACTTGAAATTTATATATCGTTCGTGCATCAGACAATGAAATTAATATTGTTAAACTCTTCGTCAAGTAACTCGAGGATTTTCATTAGTCGTCTTCACTCTTCAATAAAATATAGAAGACTTGCATGCAATTAATGCGGATTACTGGATTTGGGTTTACCCCATGGGGTGCCACTGGCTGGGATTTGTTAGCGCTGGATTAGCTTAGTACTCTATCCTAATTAAGCTTGTGAGTGGCACTTATCTAAACTACTCTCTCATTATTGCAGCTACTCATCTCATATTATTCGCAAATGGAGCCTTAGTGAAGATTTTAATTGATTAATATGCCACTAGTACCGCAGCAAATATAGTTAAATCTGGCTCATGTTTTGGGAGCACGTACTTGGGCCACTTAAGAGTGAACTAATACTCTTAATTTTAAATTTTATATGCACCCAAAATTAATATTTAATGCAATAACTTACATTTGGTTACAGGTAGTAATGAAATTTTGCTATAATTAATAATTAAATTTCGCTGCATTTGTATCAGATGCAACAAGTTTAAATTTGGATGCAGAAAGATGGCAAACCCCTTAATTAAAAAGTTCTAAAGTATAATTAATTCCAGAATTTATAGATAAATTGCCCCTTAGCTCCCCCTTCAAATAACAATGAGCCTTTCTCAAATATGCGCTAGCTAGATCTGCCACTTTAAGTACTGTGTATATAATTTTTTTTTTTTTTTGATGGGTCTGTGTATATAATTAAGGACATGTCTTTCACCCTTGTAATGAAATCGAAAACCATGCCGAAATTAAGCAATTTTTGTATATTTTTCAAATAAGAATATGTTCAAAAGGGAGGAAGAGAGGAAGGGAGGCAGGCAGGCAGCCGTTATTATTGCTGTTTATTTCTTGTGCATTACTACAACGGAAGGGTAAAAAAAAAAAAAAAAACGATTGCTATATATCCAATTCTAGCCTGGACAAAAACGTCTCAATCGGGTCCTGAAGCAAAGTGGCCCACTTGCATGGGATCTGGGATCGACCATGATTGCATGGGCAATTGGGTAGACCAAATGTCCTTGGCTGACGTTTGCAGGGGCAAAAGGAAAATGGTGGACAAAAGCCATGGCTGACGTTTGCAAGCCAAAAGCCAATGTTTTTATTGGAGGAAAATGATTGAGATTCCTCCCCTAATGCACACCATCATCCGTCTTAACTTGTCTAATAATCCATATGTTTTCGTGTTAACTGAATAATGAGGAGTGGAAATGAGACCGGCCACGGCCCCATCTTCTCCTACATAAATTAAATATCTAGATTTAAGTGTAGTATTAGATAAGGAGCTAGGGTGATTACCAACTATTATATATATTTTATATGATTGGCTTCTAATTTGCCCTTAATCGTGCATGCCTGCGCTTGTGTTACTCAGAGAAGGGTGTACGGCAATCCAAGGCTTGAAACTCGTCCAATGACTGAGTTTCTGGAAAATGAGAACTTAAAAAGATCGGATGGGACTTGGTAGAGGGAAACGTAGGGGGTAGATCGTGGGCTTTCGTAAGCTCAAGCCTGGCCTGTTAAACCTATACAATAAAAATCCAAAATACTTGCTTTGTATGAACACGGTTCAAACAGGGGTTAAGTAAACCTGAATTCTAGTGTAGACACTCTTCTCTTGAGCCCAAGTAAATGTACAAAAAAGATAATAAAGATGTCTAAGCCCAACAACAACAAAGGAAAAGTCTACCCAAAAATAAATAAAATGCCACTGATTTTGAAAAATCCGAAATAAATATCTAAAAATCTCGAAAAATGGAAAAAATTGATGTACATGTTAAATACAATTAGATTAACATTTGTATAAAAATGTTTGAAAAAAATTTAAAAAATAGGCGTAGGCACCCAGGAGAGTGCATCTGATGAGCACTCGATTTGTTGCGGTTAACTATCGCAGAGGCAATCGTGCGGGGCACCCATATGTTTTTCAAAATATTTTTGTACTCAAACGTGAGCCTAGTTTGGATGTATTCAAATAATTTCTTTTTTTTTTAAAACAAATTTTATGCTTAGCTGAATAAGTGTTTTGAATTTTTAAAATGAAAAAAATGGAATTTCTTGTGCGCCAATTCATTAGGAATTCAAAACACCCGTCTAGATAAACCCAAAAATTCAAAAAAAAAAAATATTTGCATACATCTAAGTTGGGTTCACATTTGTCACTTATGACTAGCGCAGATGGTGGAGGACATGTCCTCCTAGGCAAGTGATTTGGATTCAAAATCCGACATAGAAGCTTTGTCTCCTCTTTAATATTTAGGAGTTTATGGTCCTCCTTTTAATATCAGGAGCTTTTAGTCTCCTTCATTGATATTTGAGAGCTTGTAGTCTTCAAATATCCTAATAAAAAAAGTTGAGCTCGCATTTGAGTATAAAAAAATTAAATATATATAACGCCCTGTTGTTGAACGCATGACTAACCATAAGGAATCAGAACTCTTAGTCACATACTCAAATTTTACTCAAAATTCCTAACATACCCAGGTTGTGACAACAACAACTCACTACTATCTTACATATGAAAGGATTTTTACCCCTTTTAATTTTGGACGCTTATCGTATGCTCCTGGGAGCATTGAGCTCTCAATGCTCTCGGGCGCATACACCATTTTTTTTTAATTTTTTTGAATTTTTTTTACAAGATTGTTAATCTAGGTGTATTTAATATGTGTATAAATTTTTACCAATTTTGGATTATTTTAGATATTTATTTTTTATTTTTGAAAATTAGTGATATTTTACCTAAAATGCCGCTGATTTTCAAAAATAAAAAATAAATATCTAAAATACTCCAAAAGTGGTAAAAATTAATACAAATGTTAAATACATTTATATTTATAGTTTTATAAAAAAATTTCAAAAAAACTATAAAAAAAAAGTGTATGCGCCCGAGCTCAATGCTCCCGCATATGATCAGCGTCCTCTAATTTCCTTCATGTTCTTCCTCTTTTTGAGTGGCAATAGCAATGAACTAGGCATCTACTTTCAAAAATGCAGTAGCCCTTTTTTAAAATCTATTGACAACAATGGATAGCCGTCTTGATCAAATTTGGTGTTGCTCTCACAGTTTGACAATAATAGAAATAGCAGGACACCCGTTGCAAAAGCTCATTGTCGCCAGTGAATGCCCCAAAATTCAGCAGCCACAACCTAGCAATGATGGCAGCAACCCAACGAAGATTCTAGCGTTGCCATTCCCACAAATCTGATGTGCACCATGAATCCAGCTAAAACCCATTAAAAATGGGTTCGCGATTTCTATTTCAATTGAAGGCCTAAATTACTTAACATGACTTGCATAAAATTAAATCATACTACTATAGCACTAGAATATGGTTGTTCATCTTCCTTGAAAGAAGGCAAGACATGGTTGGGTTCCTCTACATCGTCAACAAATGAAACCAATGGCAAATCCAAGCGGACGACATGAGTGGAAACATGGAAACTGCGCAGTAGCATCTTTCTCAACTCCAATCGTCAACGTTTATGAAATCTAATAGCAACCCATTTTTTTCAGTTCTAATCATTAAGTACGTGTTTCAAGCTATATAAGATTCTCAAATTGAATTTGTATTATCTTTCTCAAGACAACTTTTCAATTTCGAATACAATTTACCCATTCTCAATACAATTTTACTCATTTCCAGTACACATGGTTACATTCTGATCCTAGATACAGATTCAGTTTAAGAATCTTAGAGCACGCCCTAAATTAGTCGCTCGTACCTTGTCAGCTATGTTCCTGTGAAATCCAATCTGACGAGATGCTCGTCTACTGAATCACTCTTACCTATCACAACTTCTAACAAAGACGATCGACTCCATAGAGTTCAGCATCTATGAACTATTTCTCCAACAATCTCTCCTGTTTCCACCTATCATCACGCTGATTTGCTGCATGACATCTCCGAGTAGAGAAGCATCTCGATGGCTTGCGTTTGCTCCTCTCGATTAGCAGATTCCTCTACGACTGGCACAACTTCTCCCCAAGTTCCAGATTCATCCAGCCTCTAGTGGCAAGCTAACAATGCTCCTCTCCCCTTCTAACGCCGTTGCTCCCAAATCGACAACAACCCAAGAAAGTCATTGAATCGCTGTCCACTTCTCTAATTGTCGATCTCCATCTCCGCGAAGAGGCACAACCGATTTAATGGATTTTTCTCCATTATGAACTGGTAGTAGCATCCATCTTTTGTGAAGTTTTTCAAGGCTTCATCACGAATCCAAAATTGTTTGTCAGTGACTGCTGTAAGATCTAGCATTAATTTTTTCCAAACGTCTTTTGTAGTTTTTTTATATTAATTACCAAATACGGGTTCAAAAAATTATCCGTTGGTCACTTTTTTTCGATAAGTATTTATATTACAATTATTTCAATTTTGTATTACAATACGGCCATAAGACATTTTAACAATTTCCTTACAACATCCTATAAACATCTTAACAACATTCCTTATTTTTTTTTCTAACAATAATTTTCTAATCTTCCTATTGGTGAACACTTCCACAAATTTAGGGAGAAAATGACGCCACCGCTGTTCAAACCTCTGTTTGCGCTATGGCAGAAATGGAGGCTACTAATGAGGCAGTTGCTCACTTGAACAAATGTGAAAAATTGAATGATGATAATTCGAACATCGGACATCCAAAAATTCAGTACATTTTAGAAGACCAGGAAATGCTTAAAACATTAAACTATATCATGAATGACCTGAACATGAGACTATTAACCAATATAAACGAGATTGTGAGGATTGTCAAGCTTGAAAGAATGAAAACAACATACATTACATTGTTGAGCAACATTCAAGATCATCTTATATGTGAATTTTTGAGAAGTATGTCATTACTTAGGAAATAAGGATAGCCTTGAAGGATAAAATTAAGTTAAAATATTATAATTGCGCAAATTGAGTCACTTTGGTTATGAGTATGTTAAGCTAAAGAGGCATTACCTAAGTCTACTTTTGCTTCTATTTTGTGTAAGTAGCTCAGTAATGCTTACTAAATTTCATTTTGTGGATTATAAATGTAGGAGTAATAGACCAAAAAATCATATAGCTAAGTATTATGGAACTTTTGTGGATTATTGTCAAATTTTAGTTGGAATGAGGTGGGTGTATATAGAAAATATCTATAAGGTCAAGGATATAGAGATATGAATCTACAAAATAGAATTGCAAGGTTGTCGAACCCTTCTACCACATGCCATTTTACATGCACCAGAGATTCGGTGAAATGTAGTTTCTGTTTAATCTCTTGTTAGCCTTTTTTTTATTAATTTTTTATGAAAATTGTCTTGGTGTTTTGATGGAAACAAATTATTATGATGATTGTTTTTTATGGATGATTTCATGGTTTTTGAGTCTTAATTATGATAATACATATTTTCTGCAACGGATATGTATATTGTTTATTTAATCCGGATATTATGTGTTAAAGTAGAACTATCCTTATATTATCGTTGCACCTTCTTTCGAAACCTACAAGACATATCCTAATCTTCTTAACTACCTATTTTCATGAGATTAAGTCAATTGGAATCAATTAAGTTATGTAGAAGTTCATGGAATTTCTCAAGGTTATCATGTCTATTTTCATAGTCTTAGATTTTCAAATTTAATATTTTAATTGTCGTATATTAGACTTTTACCTTTTGGCTCTATCACCTAATATATAAATCATATCGAAGTGTGGTACCATACACCTAACAGATATTGAGATCACAAGTTATTAAATTAAAATAAAATATCTTAAATAATTAAATCACAATATCTGCTATATTGGACGCATGCTACATCATAAACCCTAGATAACGGATCTCGCCTAACATGTTTATAATCAAAATTAAATACAAAATAATATTATATCTAATATCCATTATAAACAAGATAATTAAAATCATAAGAAAGAAAAAAAGAAACATAAAACTTACTGATTGGAAGCCCGATGGTATCTCAATCACTCTAAACAACTCGTCACCTCGCTTCTTGCCTCGTGCTTTTTACTCCTCTCAATTCCAGACCTCAACTCTAGCTCTAAGGATGTTCTAAGATACATTGGGATTTCATCAAGTTATGATTTTTATGATGAAGTCCACTGTAATTATGTTAAATAATTCAATGATAATTTTGTAATTTTATCTTGATACGTTGATGACATTATATAGAAAATGATATCTATTTTTTAATCTCTATTAAAGAATGATTATTCTCAAATTTTGAGATAGAAGAAGTAGCTTTTATTCTCAAGGTTAAGATTATGAGATATCATTTTAAGAAATTTTTTTGCCTTTCTCTATAATCATATGTAAAAATATTTTTAGAACAATTTCACATGTAAAGTTGCAAACCTATTGACAATCTTATAGCGAAAGATGAAGTTTTGAGTGTTAAGTTGTATTCTAAAAGTCCGCCAGGATTGTTGGAACTTGATGTATGTTATGATATATACTTACTTTGATATATATTATGCCATAAGTTTGATAAGTCAATATTAGTCAAATTTGAGATAAGCACATTGGAAAGCTATCAAAAAGATTTTTAGATATCTTGAATGCACTGCAAATTACTTAATGTGCTACAAAGGACGTAAGTTGTACTTAATGAGTTGCACCAATGCTGATTGGAGTGAGGGCCTGTGTGAATGAAAATCAATGTCTAGATTGTATTATTTCTAAATAATGATACCATATGATGAAGTAGCAAAAAAACAAACTTATGTAGTTTCATCGACAATGAAAGTTGAATTTGTGGCTTGTTTAGTAGCAGCTCAAAAAGCTATGTAGATTAAAAGATTTCTACAATACTTAAGAATAATTGAAGACACTTATGTGCTAATGTATATAAATTGTAATAGTTAAGCGTTTATTGCATAAAATAAAGATTCCAAGTATCATTGTAGAATAAAGCATATCGATACCAAGTACGATTTTGTTAAAGATATTATGAAATAGAAAGAAGTGATTCCAAAGTACCTATGTATGCATCCAATGGTCGTCGATTTGTTAATTTCTATAGATATATTCATATCATATATTAAATCTCTAGATCTATGTAGATGGTAACTTGAATAATTTGTTTTCAGATATTAAAAAATATTAGCATGAATGCATAAATAAAGGAAAAATATGTTCGTAAAGTAAAACATTTGTACATTTGTCATGTCTCATCACTAATTGCCTATGATATTATGAGAATATGTAAAGATGAGAAAATTGAAATGAAGTACATGTTTTGAGAAAATATGTAACTTAAGATGTGTATCACTTTGATAGCAGAATCAAGAAGAGGTCGTATTAATAATATACCAATTGTTATGAAAGCCCTATGTTTTATTCGACTTTGTTAAAGCCAAATGTAAGATATCAAATAGTGCTTATCAGAGGCAAGTGCTTTGAGAACTTAAATTAGCGCTTGAAAGCAATTGAATTAGAGTTTGTATAGTGCTAAGAAGAATAAGACATATATTCTTTATGTGCTAGGAGTTACTTCAGCATAATATATGTTTCATATTATCGGTGCTTAGTGACACATAAAAGAAGTTGAGAAAATTTTTGTTTCCAAACCATTATGAAAAATTTTCAAGTAAGAATAACTTCATTATATGCCCTACGTGACTTTCAATTGTATTATTTATAAGTTATGAATGATGTTACTTAAGTATGATATAAAAAAGTAACTAGCTTATGATTAAGAAATATTTGTACAAAAGAGAGACTTTTGTTTTACATCTAATTGGTTATGTTCATCAATCCACCAACTATGTAGATCTATGTGATCAAACATGATTGTGATTATAATGTAATGAACAATAGTTAAATATAATCTTCTGAATGATTATGTATACTTGGACTAATATAATAAAATGATTCAAGGGCTTAGTGAAACATGATATAAATATTTCTTTGGGAATGTTTTTAGATGTACCTAGGTGCACTTAGCCTTGATGAATCAAAGTGTATTTAACTCATTTTTTATATTTTTGAAATTTTTTTATACAACTATTAAACAAAGTGTATTTAATTTGTTTATCAAGTTTTACTATTTTTGAATTTTTAAAAATCAGTGGTATTTTCATAGTTTGTAAAACTTAATATACAGATTAAATACATTTATATTAACAGTTGTATAAAAAATTTCAAAAAATATGAAAAGGTTTTTTCACTCGGGCACACTAAATACTAAGTTCTAAAATGTAGGTTTACTCGTAGGTCTATTTGCCTATATGAATAATTTTGAAAGTGAAATTAATAGAGAAAACACATCACATGCAAGAGAGATGTTTAAAACACTTTCCAACATTTATTAAAAATTTTCATATGTTTTGACGTGGTCATAATTAGGGGTGTTAACAAATCGGGTTGAACGGATTGGAGTCCAATTTTAATCCTAACCCATTTAATATATTTCAACCCTAATCCGTTTATTAACTTATTTAAAAAACTTCAATCCTAACCCATTTAATAAATGAATTAACGCGTTGTTAACGGGTTGTGTTTTTTACTAATTTTAATGCTAAAAACCTTCAATAAAGTCTATAAAATTAAATAAATTAAATAACTCAAAGTTAACATACCTGAATTTAATCTATTTTGGTTTGAAAACATGAGCTCCAATCTCAAGTCATCTCTTTAATACCAGTTCCTGTTTCAAAATACAACATATTTATTTCTATATAACAATTCAATCAATACTATAAATGTGGAACTCATAAGCATACATTTAAGAAACACCAAGTAAGACTTCCATTAAGAAAGTAAGGCTTTCATTATAATAAACTCAAACAATCACACTTCAAAAGTTCAAATATCACATATTGTTACACAATATTGTCTTAAGATACATAACAATGAGTAGAGTTCAAAGTTCAAACAACTTCAATCTAAAAATAAAAAATAAAAAATAATTTTTTTTTGCTCTCCAAACTTGATAGTTCTTCATACATTTTCTCCCTTTTATACAATATTATTTTAGTCTTGAAAATATATAGTAAAATAAAATAGATATTAGAAAACAATTAAACATATAAAACTAATTTATAAAAGATTAAAGAACTATATAAGTTGTCTAATTTTTTTTATTATTATCTTAATTAAGATCCAACTATTTGAGAAAATCAATACTCGTCTTAAGATTAACAAAAGTTGTTATAGCTACAAAATTATTGAAAAATGTCAATTAATATGTTAATATAAATAAAATAGTATAGTATAAAGTATAAAAATCAATTAAAAAAGATAAAAAGTAATTACTTGATTTAGTTGCTTCAATTTCTGTCAAGTTCCCCTCAACTCTAACAGGTTGTGGTGATGCTTTGATCCAGTCTTATGTACATGCCAAAATCTCTACAAGTTATGGTGTTAGAGAGCTTCTGAATTGATCAAATACACGTTTGCTTGTGCTAAAAGCTAATTCCGAAGCAATTATAGACACAGGAATTGTCAAAATATCCCATGCTAGATGAGATAATATTTTATAGTCTTATTTTTAGACCACCATGCCAAAATATCAAACCCAGGTGCCATGCCCACCCTCGCTTCTTCTAGATATTAGTCTACTTCTATTTTTGAGTGTTCACCTTTGAGGACCAATCACATTAATACCATGCATCATCTTCACCAATATCTTCTGAGTTCATATTAACCTTATCCACCTCATCACTATTGTCATCTTTAGATACAGTCTCACCAAGCTCAACTTCATAAATGTTATACAACTCATACAATTTTTCTTTCACTTTCTTACTAATTTCTAGTGCTTTCTCTAATCCATGACTCATTTCATAACACCATTCAACATATCCTAATTTGTATCGTGGATTTAACACCACAACAATGATTAATAAAATGTTCATCTTCTCAAAAGTCCCTCAATACTTATCAAATTTGTCTTTCATTTTCATAGAAATTTACCTAAGGTTCACATTAGGTATTTTTGAAGAGAGAGCAAGAGCCTTTCAATTTTACAAACTCTATAAAATAAATATTTGAAGTACAATACAAAGAATCAGATACACGAGTAGTGATGTGATAAAACTTCTCAAAAAATTTACGAATTACTGTAGCATTATCCCAATCTTCATCAGTTGGAATACTATTTGATCTAAAAATACTATCTTTATCAGCAAGACAATCAAATGCCTTTTGATATTTTAAAGCAGATTCCAACATTAAATATGTAGAGTTCCAACGAGTCGGTACATCCAAACATAGAGGATGTTAGCATGTAATTTCTTCCTCCTCCACGCACATTTTGAATTTTTTTAGAGCCTATTTGGAGAACTTTTCACATATCTAACAACAAACCGGATTCGAAGTATTGGATTTTTGATTTCATCTATATCATCTTTTACAATTAAATTTATAATATGCGCAGCACATCTAACATGCAAATATTCCCCAACACATAGCAAAACATTCTTTTTTATCATTCTTCTCCCAAATTTCTTTATAGCAACATCATTGAAAGAAGCATTATCCACATTAATAGTGCAGATTTTTTTAATGCCCCAACTTTTAAGACCAAACTCAAGAGACTGTGCAATAATATCCCCGGTGTGTGGTGATGAGAGAATATAGAAGCAAATAATCTGCTTCTGTATCTTCCAATTTACATTAATGTAATTTGTGGTGAGAGATAAATATCCTTGATTTTGGTTGGAAGTCCATAAATCAGTAGTCAAGAAAACACAATTAACTAGTTGTTGATTTTTTTTTATCTTTTCCCTTTCTGACATATAAATATCCACACAATCTTTAGTATTTGTAGCTCTTGTGACAATGTTAAATCTTGGTTACAAAGATTTACAAAACTGGCGAAAGCTATTCTTTTCAACAAACTTAAAAGGTAATTCGTCCTCAATGATCATGCGTGCCATTGCCATCATAAAGAAGTCTTGATCAAATTTTCAGTTACTTAAAACATTTCCATCACTTCCTATTCCTGCACTAGTTGAAAAAGTCAATAATTGCTGTTTTTTTTAATCTCTATCATCATGGGGGTACTTGGGGCATTGAATATCCAAGTGTCTTTTAAGTATTGTTGTACCATGACCACTGTTGCATTCATATGATTTCTTACAATAGTTGCATTTGCATGTCCCTAAAAACTTTCCATTTTCATATTTATCTTTAGTAAAATGTTTACATACTGCTAAAGTTAACTTCATAACCCTTTTTTCCTTAGATTCAATCACAGATGATGAAGCATCTTGAGATTCAGGAGTGGGTTGATTAATTTCCATACACTCTCCGGCCATATGTAATACCTAATTATATATCAGATGAACAAGACAAAGCATAGATTATACAACAATGACATGATAATGTAATTTATATGAAACAACCGCAATTTCTAGTATTCATAGTTATTTGATTGTTCACGTGTTAACACAAGGTCATCAAAAAAGAAACTTCAAAATAGGAAAAATACATATACCTGTGGTAAGTTGGACAACAGCAACACTTGGTGAATGAGTAGCGGGAGACCTGAAAAGCAATAGTAAAGTTAGAGAATAGAAGAGAGAGAGAGAGAGAGAGAGAGAGAGAGAAAGGGAGAGAGGGCGGAAGAGAGAAATCGCCTTACCTGCCTTCAAGTTTGGCCGGACACAGGGGCTGTCTGAGAGGAGTGATCGAGATTGGAATGTTGGATGCCGCAGCTCGAATAGTGGAGAAGTAAGCCCATTGCGCAAGAGATTTCAAGGGACTTGGAGGAAGATTAGAAGGTTGCGGTGATTAGGGGACGGCTAGGGCACAACTGGACGCTGGGGGAGGCTGCCACGATTAAACAGCGCTGGGAAAGATTGAAGGCTAGGGGACAGAGCATGCAAAGCTTAGGGGACAATAGGCATGACATGACAATGGGACGAAGAAGAAGGATTCTGCAAAAATCTAGGGCACGATTGAGGGATAATCAGTTAGCCTGGGTGGGAATGAGCACTGTGCGGGATCGGGCAGTGGGAAGGAACTTTAGGGGCGAAGAAAATTTCATATATATCATATATATAATATATTATATCTTATAAATGGGTTATACGGGTTGGACGGGTTGAACGGGTTATATAAACGAGTAGACGGATTGCGAAGCCTCAACCCTAATCTATTTATTTAATTAAATAATTGAACGGGTTGACAGATCATAAACCATTTATTCAAAAATCCCTATCCAAACTCATTTATAAATGGGTTGGACGGGCAGGTTGGCGGGTTGACCATTACCATTAACACCCCTAGTCATAATGTTGTTGGAAACAATGTTCCAAACAAAACAAATTGAACAAAACATAAGTTTTGATGATTAAACAAAGACTAATTTGAGTATATATAGTATACTAATGAGTTTGCCAAGTGTTTAAGGAAAACAAAGAAGTCAAGTCGATTACCAAGTCGACTTGGACTTCGACTTGGGGTGAAGTCGATACCTAAGTCGACTTCACAAGCGACTTCAAATGGAAAAAGGTAGATAGCTTTGAAAATAGAAAACAAGCAAGTGAAGTCGCAGGCCAAGTCGACTCCAGGTGCGACTTAGGAAATCAAGTCCCAGACGAAGTCGACTCCAGCATCGACTTGGAGTATCCAGAGTTGAAAAAGTGGAAACGGACATAACGAAGTCGCATGCGAAGTCGACTCCAGGTGCGACTTGGGCGAAGTCGCAGACGAGGTCGACTCCAACTTCGACTTGAGGAGTTCAGACTTGAAGATTGAAGTTTCAAGCTTATTCCAAGGATCCATTTGGACTTTATCAAATCCAAATAGGATGCAAAGTTTATTCTCAAAAAGCAACTGAAGTTTCTTGAAGATCAAAAGCTAAGATTCATATTCAAAGTTCAAATCAAGTCTATCAAGTCCAAAGCTAATCTTCAAGCTTATTTCAAATGAAGCAATACCCAAGTCATGAAGACCATTTTTACAAAGTTCAAGCCAGTTCAAGAAGATCAAGGTGTTTTTGCAAAAGACCAAGCCAAGTCGCAACCCAAGTCGACTCCAGGATCGACTTGAGTTGAAGACTGAAGGCCAAGTTGACCCAGACTCGGACTTGGAACTCTGAAGAACTGGAGTCGCACACGAGGTCGACTCCAGGTGCGACTTGGAAGCCAAGTCGCAGGCCAAGTCGACTCCACATGCGACTTGGGTCACAACGGTCGGAATTTATTCGAACGTTGGCGCATTAAATGCGCGCCACCTACCCTCTAACGTTCGGATTCCCTCCAAAATTATAAATAGCATTCATGGTGGACGAGGGAAGTAGCTGAAATCATTAAGTGTGCTTAACTACTACATTCAAGAGCTCAAAAGAGATCAAGTCACTCAAAGAAGAAGAACTCTATTTCAAACTGCAAGAGCTTCATTTCAGAATCTTCAAAGCCAACTTTTCAAGTTCTTCTCTGCGCCTAATTGTTGCTACACATCTGTAAAGTGTAAATTTCTTTGTTGTTTCATTTATTTGTGATTGAACTTGATCTAGTTTGAAGAACTAGGATCAAGTGTATGCTAAGTAGTGTGTGATTGGAGTGAGACTCATCACCTACTTGAGCAATGTGTTATACGCCCCCTAGAGCTAGAATCTAGAAGAGAGCAGTGGCTCTAATTGTATTGAGAGAATACAATAGTGGAACCCAAGTCACAAGGAGTGTGAGCTTGGAAGAGTGGAGTAGGGAGGTTGCCCGAACCACTATAAAAATCTTGTGTGTTTGATTTATTTATCTGCTCTCTACATTATATTGCTTTCCATTTCGTTTCTTCATTAAGGGGACTGAATTAATCCGGGGTTAAGTTTTTGTTTAAGTTATAAATTTTTAAATACCCAATTCACCCCTCCCCTCTTGGGTTTTGCCATTAACTCGGGACCAACAAGTGGTATCAGAGCGGTTCTTTGAGTTTACCAAAGAGATCTTAATATGGCATCCCAATCTACTTCCGTTTCCGCATTTGCTGAAGGCCAATCCTTTACAAGGTCACCGTTGTTTGATGGGAGCAATTTTGGATATTGGAAGCTTCGTATGAAGCAACTCATCATGGCTACCGACATGGATTCTTGGATTGCTATCCAAGATGGAATAATTTTGCCTACCGATGAAAGAGCTTCCAAATGGACCGATGAGGAAGTAAGAATTGTTAAGAGCAACGCCAAAGCTATGAACTCTTTATTTTGTGCTCTTACTGCTTCTGAATATGATAGAGTATCCTCTTGCTTAACCGCCAAAGAAATATGGGATACGCTAACCTCTATCTATGAAGGAACTTCTCAAGTCCAAGGGACGAGAAGAAATATTTTGATTGGAGAATTGGAAAACTTTAGAATGCTAGATAGAGAAAACATCTCTGAAATGTTTGCTAGATTCTCTAAAATTACTAACGCTCTAAAAGGTCTTGGAAAGGCTATATCTGAATCTGAGCAGGTCATGAAGATCTTAAGAGCTCTACCCGAATCATGGACTCCAAAGATCACTGCAATAGAAGAAGTCAAGGACCTTAACACTCTAAAGCTTGAAGACTTAATTAGCTCACTCATGTCGCATGAGCTAATCAAGAGAAGAAATGAAGATCAACACAGGGTCAAAATAGCAATTGCTTTGAAAGCCGCACAAGACACAGATGACTCCTCTTCTTCTCAAAACGACGACGAAATCGCCCTACTCACAAAACGTTTCAGAAAATTTGTGAGGAAAGACAAAAATTTCAGAAGCTTCAAGGATAGAACTCCCAAAGAAAAGAAGAAAGAATCAACCAAATGCTACCGATGCGGTGGTTCGGGACATATGCAAGCTCAATGTCCAACTCCCGAAGAAAGCAAAGCAAAAGAACAAAAAAAGGATCGAGGGGACAACAAAAGATTCCAAAGATACAAAGGAAGAGGCATGTACGTAAATGACGAGGAATCTACAACGAGTAACTCCTCAACCGATGAAATCGAAGTAGAAGAATGTGCAAGAATCTGCTGCATGACACAAATCGAGCAAGAAGAACAAACTACCTCAACAAAATACACAAGTAATGAAGAGGTAAGTTCCAAACTCTCCCATTCTAAGTCAAGCTATTCTTCTTTTCAAGATTGCCTCAAATGTACTGAATTAGAAGAACTTCAAACTGCATATGATTCATTGTATGAAGAAATGAAGAAATTAGGAAGCAAGTTTACAATTAAGAAGAAACAATGTGATGCAGTAATAATTGCAAATGGTAAACTTGCAGAGAAATTAGACAAAATAAAAGAAGAAAATGATATGCTGAAAAAGGAGAACGAATCATTAAATGAATCATTAGCTAAGTTCTCTAATCCAGGAGAAAATGTTAAAATGTTTCTGAATATGACCTCCCAAACACATAAAAGAGGTCTTGGATATCATACATTTGAGCAAGGAGAAAGTAGCAAATCAAATGTGCAAATACTTGAGAAATATCAAACTAAAACTGCATCCATATACAAGCCACAAAAGAAAAATTTTAAGTGGGTTAGAAGACCAACTATTGAACCATTGCATACTTGGAGGCCTACTCCAAGATTACCTATGGCTTGTAATTTCTGCAATAAATTGGGTCATAAAACTTACAAATATAATTTTAAAAAATTATATGACCGTGGTGCAAAATTAGTTTGGGTTCCAAGGAACACAAGATTTGGGCTTTCCAAGTTAGAACAACAAAGATTAATTTATATTACTAACCCAAATGGACCCATAAAATGGGTTCCAAGGAGATAAGATTTACTTGCTTATTTTTTCAGATATGCTTTAAGGCAAAGGCAAATAATGAATGGTTCATGGATAGCGGTTGCTCAAGGCATATGACCGGTGAAAGAAGCTTATTTTATAAACTTAAGCCTTGCAACGATGGAATGGTTGCCTTTGGTAATAATGAAAAAGGTAAAATTAAAGGTAAAGGAAATATACGTAGTATTTCAAATGCATGCATGGAAGATGTTTTGTTTGTTGAAGGACTCAAACACAATTTAATGAGCATTAGCCAATTATGTGATAAAGGATACAAAGTTGTGTTTGAATCATCTATATGTAATGTATTTGATGAAGAACATATCATGTTTAGTGGTAAAAGACATGAAAATGTATATTTGGTTTCACTTGATGAATTGAATTGTCAATGTCTAATGGCCATTGATAATGATCCATGGGTTTGGCATAAAAGGCTTGGACATATAAACATGGGAAACATAAAAATCCTATGGAAAAAGAGTTTGGTAGAAGGATTACCAAGATTGAAATATGACAAAGACAAGATTTGTAAGGCATGTCAACTATCAAAACAACCCAAGATGCCTTTCTCTACCAAAAAGGAAATTTCCACCACCAAGCCACTTGAATTACTACACATGGATCTATACGGGCCATCCGACATTCTAACCATTGGTGGAAAGAAATATGTATTTTTCATAGTTGATGATTTTTCAAGATTCACATGGATAATTCTCTTAGCTAGTAAACATGAAGCCTTCTCTATGTTTGCAACTTTTGTAAATTTGGTGCAAAATGAAAAACAAAGTACTATTGTGACCATAAGAAGCGATCATGGTGGCGAATTCGAAAACAAACGATTCATGGAATTTTACAATGAAAAAGGAATTCACCACACATTTTCTGCACCAAGAACTCCACAACAAAATGGAGTAGTAGAAAGGAAAAATAGAACTATACAAGAGATGGCTAGAACTATGCTAAATGAGAGCAATCTATCCAAGAAATTTTGGGGTGAAGCTGTAAGTACAGCTTGTCATGTATTGAACCGTGTCACCATTCGAGCAATCTTGAAAAAGACCCCATACGAACTATGGAAAGGAAGAAAACCAAATATTTCTTATTTTCATGCTTTTGGATGTACATGTTATGTTTTGAACAATGGAAAAACTAACTTGGGAAAGTTAGATGCTAAAAGTGATGAAGCTATATTCCTTGGATATTCATCAAATAGCAAAGCATATAGAGTTTTCAATAAACGAAACCAAGTTGTTAAAGAATCCATACATGTTGTATTTGATGAAATTAACCAAACTCCGAGAAAGGAGGATGAACTAAGTGATGCAGATGAGACAAAAGGCAAAGAACAACCAAAGGAACTCGAGCTCAAGCCAGAAAATCTCATAGAAGAAGAGGTAAGTGAAGGTAATGATTCTTATAAACCTCAAACTGATTTAAAGTTCAAAAATGTTCATCCAATTGAGCAAGTTATTGGAAATGTATATGAAGGAGTGAAAACTAGAAGATCAAAACAAAACGTTTATGGTCAATATGCCTTTGTATCTAAAATTGAACCAAATACCATTGAACAAGCTCTCAATGATGAAAATTGGGTTATTGCAATGCAAGAAGAGCTAAACCAATTCGAAAGGAACAATGTATGACACTTAGTTCCTAGACCAAATAATCACACTATTATTGGTACCAAATGGGTATTTAGGAACAAACTAGATGAAAGCGGGCTTGTAATTAGAAACAAAGCCAGATTAGTAGCCAAAGGGTATTCTCAAGAAGAAGGAATCGATTTTGAAGAATCATATGCACCCGTGGGTAGATTAGAAGTCATACGTATTCTACTAGCATTCACCTCTTATATGAATTTCAAATTGTTCCAAATGGATGTAAAAAGTGCATTTTTGAATGGCTATTTGAATGAAGAAGTATATGTTGAACAACCCCCTGGTTTTGAAGAAATGAATCAATCAAAGTATGTTTATAAATTGACCAAAGCACTATATGGATTAAAGCAAGCTCCAAGAGCTTGGTATGAAAGGTTGAACAAATTTTTGATTGATCATGAGTTTCTAAGAGGGAAAGTAGATACTACTTTGTTCATCAAATACAAAAACAAAGATATTTTAATTGTACAGATTTATGTAGATGACATAATTTTCGGTGCTACTAACGAAAATCTTTGTCAAGAATTTTCTAAGATTATGCAGAGCGAATTCGAAATAAGCATGATGGGAGAATTGAATTTCTTCCTTGGACTGCAAATTAAGAACAAAGTGAAGGGATATTCTTGAACCAGTCCAAGTACGTCAAGGAAATGCTCAAGAAATTTGGATTGCAGAATAGCAAAGGGGCAAACACTCCAATGAGCTCTACAATCAAGATCGACACGGACGAAAATGGTAAAAATATCGATCAAAAGCTTTATAGAAGCATGATAGGATCCTTGCTATATTTAACTGCTTCTAGACCCGATATTCTATTCAGTGTTTGTATGTGCTCTAGATTTCAAGCATGTCCAAAAGAATCACATCTACTTGCTGTAAAAAGAATTTTTAAATATTTGGTGAAAACTACCAATCTTGGACTATGGTATCCAAAGGGGTCAACCTTTGATCTAATCGGCTATTCGGATGCAGATTTTGCCGGGTATAAAGTAGATAGAAAGAGCACTAGTGGAACTTGTCAGTTTCTTGGACATATGTTAGTTTCATGGTACTCAAGAAAACAAACAAGTGTTGCTCTATCTACTGCAGAAGCCGAATACATAGCCGCCGGTAGTTGTTGTGCCCAATTGCTTTGGATGAAACAACAATTGAAAGATTATGGCATTGATTATGTTGATATTCCTATTAGATGTGATAATACAAGTGCAATTTGTCTGACTAAAAATCCTGTACTGCATTCAAGAACCAAGCATATTGATGTGAGACACCATTTTATTCGTGAACATGTTGAAAATCATGATGTATGCTTAGAATATGTGAAAACTGAGGACCAAATTGCTGATATCTTTACCAAACCATTAGCCAAAGAATCATTTTATAAAATTAGGAATGATATGAGTATGATAGAGCTAAATTAGGGAAAATTAAATAAGAAAATTAAAATTGAAAAATGTCAAGTCGATGAGTCAAGTCGACTCCAAGGGCGTAGTCGACTCCACTTCAGAAGCGAAGTCGACTCCGCTCCCAGGCGAAGTCGACTCCGAGAGACCGAAGTCGACTTCGCCTAGGGCAAAGTCGACTCCGCGCGCGACGTTTCGCATTCGGCCGACTTTTTCTTCTTTTTCTTCTCTTCTCCTTTCTTTCTTCCTCATTTCCCTCCAACCTCTCTATTTCCTTTCTTTCTCCCTCTCCGGCGACAGTTTTTTTCTCCGGCGACTTTCCTTCTCTTCCTCGGCATCAGTTTCTCTCTCCCTCCGTTTTTCTTTCTCTCTCCCTCCGTTTTTCTCTCTCTCCCCCTCTGTTTCTTTCTCTCTCTCTCTCTCTCTCTCCCTTTTCCCTGTTTCCGGCAAAGTCTCTGTTCCAGCTCCGAACCCTTCTTCTTCCATTTCGAATTCCCAAAGCTCCAAAATCCCTAAACTCCGAGCTCCAAATGGCACCAAAGAAAGCCGTATCAAAACCATACCCCAAACGGGTTCCCACACAACCACAACCTTCATCTCACACAAAAGAAGTTCCTAGAAAAACTAGGACTCCATCAAAAAGAACTAGAGAGGAACCATCAACTTCGACGGGTAAACGGGTTCGATTCCAAACCACTACTCAATCATCTGATCAAGCACCCAGGTCAGAAAGTCAACAACAAACCTCACAGAGCACACAATCCGGGACAAGCAGAAGGGGCACTGCGGCTGGGAAAGCCCAAGTATTAAAGATGCCCACTACCTACTTCAAAACCGAGCTCCAACATAGCCATTTTTACAAAAAGTTCTACGAACGGAAGGTATTCATACCCAAGATTATAGATTTTAATTTCTTGAAAGAATATGGATCCGACATAGAAGATCTATTAGATTTTCAAGGATGGACCAATTTGCTAAAGGAAGACGAAAGGGTCTATCCAGATCTTACTCGAATGTTTTATTATCTATGGGATGAAGAATACTATGGAACCTTCGTCAAAGGAGTAGAAATGGATCTTGGAATCGGAATAATTGCAGGTCCGACTGAAGTAATGAGTCATTTAGGACACATACTTGGAGTCCCGTATGAGGATGAGCCTATTCCAGAAGACCTCACATTGGATCAAATGTATAATCAGCTCACCCGGAGCAACAAGTATCATCCGGGAATCAAATTCCTTCGGTACATGGATCTCTCACCCAGGCTACGAGTGCTAAGACTTCTCATTGCTCACTGCATCTATCCAAAGGGCGGTGGAAGAAACCAATTAAACCCACAAGAAGCAGGGATACTATGGAAAGTGGCCAACAGGGTCAAGGTGAGCTTACCAAAACTATTTCTTGAAGCCTTGGCATCTAGAAAGGATAACCCACGAGGAGTCCTCCCTTATGGCACGTGGATCACAAAGATTCTTGAATTCTTCAAAGTGGATATTGAAGGCGAGCCTTTCGAAGTGCTCAAATCCACAAATGTCATAAATAAAGCACTAATCCAAAGAATGAAGATCAATCTGCTTGAACTAAGGCATGAAGCTTCAGAAGAAGAGCAAGATGACAATGCACAAGCTGAGGGGGAGCAATCTCCCGAAGCACCGCCCGCTCAAGAGGTGTCAGCATCTCCCATATCGCACGGATCCTATTCTCCACCAGGATCTGCTGCACGAGAAAGGGTGCCTCCAACCTCATCTGAGGAGGTCACTCTAAAAGATTTGCGAGATGAAATCGTTGCCGTCCGTGAAGAAATGGGTCACCAAGAAGACCGGCTGACAAGTCTTGTGACTGAAGTATTAGCGGCAATCAATAATATGCATTCCCGACAAGATCGCATCGATCGGGAATTGTGTACCATCCGATATCATCTCGCCTCCGGCCGTCACAAGAAGCGACCCATGCCTGAACTTGATCCCTTCGAATCGGGTTCAGTTCATCGCGAGCCTTCTCCTGCACCCGTTTCCTCCTACTACTCATTCGCCCATGTCCGTCCCATCAAACCAACTCAATCTATCTATCCCATTTCCCAATTTCAATTTACCAAGTCTATGGTAATTGACAAAATTTTTGAGTGATTGACAAAAAGGGGGAGAAAAGATAGATTTGAGAGTTTTCTTTTTGTTTGGGTTGGGTAATTTGTATAGGTTTCATTTACATTGTATTTTGAAACTTGATACATATTTGAAAGTTGTTTTATGCTTGCAATGATTAAAATGTTTGAATGATATGAATGATATGAAAGTAATGCTCTGTTTTTCAAAACAAATATATATGAACATGATTTATGTGTTGAAAGGTATCAACTCAAATGTAGTTTTGTCAATCATCAAAAAGGGGGAGATTGTTGGAAACAATGTTCCAAACAAAACAAATTGAACAAAGCATAAGTTTTGATGATTAAACAAAGACTAATTTGAGTATATATAGTATACTAATGAGTTTGCCAAGTGTTTTAAGGAAAACAAAGAAGTCAAGTCGATTACCAAGTCGACTTGGACTTCGACTTGGGGTGAAGTCGATACCTAAGTCGACTTCACAAGCGACTTCAAATGGAAAAAGGTAGATAGCTTTGAAAATAGAAAACAAGCAAGTGAAGTCGTAGGCCAAGTCGACTCCAGGTGCGACTTAGGAAATCAAGTCGCAGACGAAGTCGACTCCAGCATCGACTTGGAGTATCCAGAGTTGAAAAAGTGGAAACGGACATAACGAAGTCGCAGGCGAAGTCGATTCCAGGCGCGACTTGGGCGAAGTCGCAGACGAGGTCGACTCCAACTTCGACTTGAGGAGTTCAGACTTGAAGATTGAAGTTTCAAGCTTATTCCAAGGATCCATTTGGACTTTATCAATTCCAAATAGGATGCAAAGTTCATTCTCAAAAAGCAACTGAAGTTTCTTGAAGATCAAAAGCTAAAATTCATATTCAAAGTTCAAATCAAGTCTATCAAGTCCAAAGCTAATCTTCAAGCTTATTTCAAATGAAGCAATACCCAAGTCATGAAGACCATTTTTACAAAGTTCAAGCCAGTTCAAGAAGATCAAGGTGTTTTTGCAAAAGACCAAGCCAAGTCGCAACCCAAGTCGACTCCAGGATCGACTTGAGTTGAAGACTGAAGGCCAAGTTGACCCAGACTCGGACTTGGAACTCTGAAGAACTGGAGTCGCACACGAGGTCGACTCCAGGTGCGACTTGGAAGCCAAGTCGCAGGCCAAGTCGACTCCACATGCGACTTGGGTCACAACGGTCGGAATTTATTCGAACGTTGGCGCATTAAATGCGCGCCACCTACCCTCTAACGTTCGGATTCCCTCCAAAATTATAAATAGCATTCATGGTGGACGAGGGAAGTAGCTGAAATCATTAAGTGTGCTTAACTACTACATTCAAGAGCTCAAAAGAGATCAAGCCACTCAAAGAAGAAGAACTCTATTTCAAACTGCAAGAGCTTCATTTCAGAATCTTCAAAGCCAACTTTTCAAGTTCTTCTCTGCGCCTAATTGTTGCTACACATCTGTAAAGTGTAAATTTCTTTGTTGTTTCATTTATTTGTGATTGAACTTGATCTAGTTTGAAGAACTAGGATCAAGTGTATGCTAAGTAGTGTGTGATTGGAGTGAGACTCATCACCTACTTGAGCAGTGTGTTATACGCCCCCTAGAGCTAGAATCTAGAAGAGAGCAGTGGCTCTAATTGTATTGAGAGAATACAATAGTGGAACCCAAGTCACAAGGAGTGTGAGCTTGGAAGAGTGGAGTAGGGAGGTTGCCCGAACCACTATAAAAATCTTGTGTGTTTGATTTATTTATCTGCTCTCTACATTATATTGCTTTCCATTTCGTTTCTTCATTAAGGGGACTGGATTAATCCGGGGTTAAGTTTTTGTTTAAGTTATAAATTTTTAAATACCCAATTCACCCCTCCCCTCTTGGGTTTTGCCATTAACTCGGGACCAACAAATGTGAGTTCTCTCATCGTATCGAAATACTTCATGCATTTCTCTTCCATGGTATCTGTATAAAAGGGGAGATCTCATGGAAAATTACTTGTAGAGACAAGAATAAAATTCTCCCAATCCCTTTCTAAGGTTACTGCGATTTAGGCTATGAAATATACATCATTTCCTTCTATTTTGTAATCTTGCGCTTGACTTAGAAAAAAGGTTGAGAAACATATAGATTTTAAAAAATCTCCTGGTATGTGATGTTTATTTTATACATATATTTCCTTTTAATAAATGGCTTAGTAGGAATTTAGTATAAAATGTTATGTGCGGAAAAAAAAAACTTATGAAACATTATTGGTATATTAGGAATTATGGAAAATTTTGTGAGTAAAAGAGTAATTTTCAAAAAATATTTGGTTTTTATTTTTATACATATGCGAGCCAGTATTGATATTAAAACAAACGGGCCATTTCTAAAATTTACATAGAAAATATTCACCAGCATACGTGTACGATTTTTAAAAAAATTTTGCGCGCGGCACTACAGAACCGCTCGGCTTTAATATAAGGACTTCATGATCCTATAATACATATATATATATATACATATAAGGAATGATCCTGTGAGCCCGGACTAAGTAATGACCTGCTTAGCCTACCTCAAAAATCCTATTTAAATATTTTTTTTACTTTTTTCTTTATACACTTGTTTATCTAAGTGTATTTAATATATAAATCAAGTTTTACCAATTTTGGATATGTGTATATAATTTTTTTTAATTTTTAAAAATAAGGTTATGTTAAATACATATATACATATAGATGTTTAAAAATCTCAAAAAAATAGATAAACATATTAAAAATGATAAAACTTAATCTATATGTTAAATACATTTAGATAAACAAGTACAAGAAGAAAAAAGTTAAAAAAGGTTGTTGTAAATAAATTTTTTAAGGTGGGCTAAGTGCGATATTTACTTAGCCCGGGCTAACATTATCATTCCTCTCTCTCTCTGTGTATATATATATATATAAGATATATTCTGGTGTAGCATCACTGAAATGGGCTCCACATGATAATCAAATCATAATCTACTCCACCAATTGTATTTAAAATAATATATTCTATAATCATACCAATTTTCATCCCAATCAGATATGTATATGGGCCCCATCTGAAAACGGTACAAATTTAACGTAATAAAATAGTTTGATGTAAATAACAATTTTAAAGTAGTTTTTTCAAGATCTAAACCATCTAAGGTATGATTTATATATGGATAAATGATTATATAAAGTTTCATTGCATTTTAATATGTGTGGGGCCCATTTTTTGGGCAACTGCACTGTTGTTCTAATGCAGTGATGATGTACCGGAACAGCTCTCTCTTTCTCTCTCTCTCTCTCTATATATATATATACACACACACACGCACATATATACATATGTTATGGGAGCTGTTCCGGTGCAGCGCAACTGCACCGGAATAGTGGTACGTTTGATCAAAAGTAGGCCTCATACGTATTAGAATGCAATGAAACTTTATACAATCATTTATCTATATATAAATTTTATAGCAAATGGTTTACATGTTGAAAAAACCACTTTAAAGTTGTTATTTACATCAAACTATTTTATTACGTTGAATTTGTACCATTTTCAGATGAGGCCCATATACATATCTGATTGGGATAAAAATTAGTATGATAATAGAATATATTATTCTAAACACATTGGGTGGAGTAGATTATGATTTGATGATCATGTGGGGCCTATTTCAGCGATACTGCACCTAAATATTTCTGTATATATATATATATGTAAAATATTGAAAATAATAACAATTAATTTTTGCATTTTTGCCTCTACAGACATGTGGGCCCCACGGGATAAGATAGGATGAGATAAGAACTCTCCTAGATAGGGTAGTTAAGATAGAATTTAATTTTGAAACAAATTATCTCCACGGGATAAGATACGATAAGATAAGATTTATTAAGATAAAATCTAATTTTAAAATAAATTTTATCTTATTCCTATCTTCCTATCCCTTAGAAGCTACGAAACTTCTATAAATTAGGGTGGGGACTTGATAGATGGGGATGATCGTAAGAAGGTTCAGGAGGTAAAGTGGCGGAAGGAGGAAATTTATTTTCTTCAAAGGCAAGTGGGAATTTATTTGAAATTGATTTTAGTTCAATGTCATGATTGTTTTTATATAATTGTTATGTATAAAACATGTGTATTATATATATTATAAAATTTAAACTATGCTTTACATATTTAAATTTTATAATCCTAAATTGTTAGGATATAAAATTTTGCAGGTAAATATGTTTAATCTTATGCTAGAAATTATGGCTATGAAGAATTTTTTTTTTTGAATTTTATTATGCATTTTATTTTTACAAATGCATTGATATGTAATAAATATATGGATATTAAAATTATTTATTCATGCTGTGGGTTAATTATAGTATATGTAATAATGCTTATGTATAATATTAACCCGCGTAAAATCTCACAAGTTCCGGACTGAGATTCGTACAGGAAGAAATTTTGTAAAGAAGGAATTCATCCGCAAGAAGAAATTCCGAAGGAAATGCATTCGTCAGAGGCGTAGAATTTTCGCCAGAGGCAATTTTCGGCAGAGGCTTTCTTTTGGGTTTTTATGCAACCAAATTTCTTTTGGTTGCATTTGATGAATTTGATATTTTAATGATTTTAATGCTTCTAACGTTTAAATATTCTGGATTAAAAATTGATGTGCAGTCATCACAGAAATACAGGTTAAGTGAGAGATGCCTGGGTGGGTCCCATATGCAGGAAAAGTAATGATGAAATGGCTTAATATGGGCCGTTCAATCTATTTTATTATGATTTATTCATTTGAACTCCGATTTGAATGATCAAATAGTCTATTTCTATGTTTTTGATGCTTCTTGACTCAACGGAAGGGTTTGATTTTGCAGTTGAGACCTAATTTTTAAGATATTAAATTAAATGATTATTTTATCATTTAATTAAGTTTTAATTGGGCCATTATCCATTTTCAAATAATTTTCTACTTGCTAGTCATGTTGAGACTAACCCATTATTTTTACAGGTGTACCAAATCAAGTGGGACACTAGCGTTTTGGGATTTACAAGAAGATTTTCAAGAATAATTATTTCTATTTAATTATTTTAAAGGCATGTATTGAGAATGATAGACTTGTAAAAATTTCTTTTTCTTTATGCCTTGATGTAATAATGGGAACATGACTAGTGGAAGTGGAACATTGAAATTTTTATGAATTTATAATAATTAATTTTGCCATAAATGTGTGATTGATCTTGGGAAATTTCATTAAATACACGGCCCGGGATCACTTTTCTGGACCGGTATGTTACAATATATATCTTTATACTCGTTATATATGCACTTAATTTATAATATACCTATAACATTTCATTAATTCCTCTTATGCCTTTAGATTTTGACTTTAAATTTCTATCATACTCACGTTGTTTATACAATAGTTATTTATCCATTGAAAGGACAATTTTACCTTTTTCAAAATTTTCTAATTAAAATGATTTAATTTTAATATAACATTGGAGTATTTTAATGTAACATATTAATGATTTATTATCATTAATTGAGTTATATTACGGTGGAATTGTCTCAATTATGACATTTTAAATGGGCAAAATCATTTTTCATCAAGGCAATAACAATTTTGTTGATGCTATGGACATAAAAAGAATTTGGGATTAAATGTTATCAGTACCACATGAATTTATAAAACATTACGAGTATGTAAGGAATTATTGACAAATATTACGAATGCCAGAAGAATTTTCCTAAAAAGGGGAAAAACATATAAGGACTTCATATCTTCAATGTTCATGCCAAATTAAACAGCAATGCTTGCTTTCCTTTCTCGCCACCGTACATTCAAATCCTGCCGTCCATTTCCTCAGGTTATTAAACGGCCCTTCTTCCGCTGTGCATGCTTCTTTTCCTCTGCTCTCATCGGCAATGCCGACATTCCCAACGGCCCCTTGTATCTCTACATTCAGATGCAACGCCTTGGACTTGCCATCGACAGCTTCACTGCCTTGTCTGCGCTGAGATCATGCTCCAGTCTCTCCTCCGATGTCTTCCTCATTCGTCATCTCCATGCGCATCTTGTAAAAATCAACCTTGAATCTGATGTTTATGTGGGCACTGCTCTTCTCAACGGTTACGTCGTATCTTGTTTATCGCATGCCTGCCAGTTGTTTGATCAAATGCCTGAAAGAAGCGTCGTTACATGGAATACGATGGTATCGGGATTTTCCAAGAAAGGCGAGCTCAGAAGGGCCCGCTGGCTGTTTGATAACATGCCGATGAGGGACAATGCATCTTGGGCTGCTATGATTGGAGGCTACTCGGGCGCTGGCATGTGGAGACCAGGACTAGAGCTCTTCCGAGAGATGATGAAGAATGGGGCATTGAAACCAGACAATGTGATGTTAGTCACACTACTCTCAGGGTGTTCACACATGGGCGTTCTCCCCTTGTTGGGCAAATCGATACATGCATATTTAGAGAGGAATGCTTTTGAACTGGATGTGGTGCTAGGAACTGCTCTGGTTGACATGTATGCCAAATGTGGGTTATTACAAAGCGCATCTTGGATCTTTGAGCTTTTGTCTTGTAAGAATGTCATGTCTTGGACTGCGATGATTTGTGGTTTTGCATTGCATGGGCAAGCAGAAAGTGCACTTGCATTGTTTCAGAGGATGAAAGAAGCAGGCGTGAGGCCCAATGAATTTACATTTACAGGGGTTCTTAGTGCTTGTCATCATGCTGGGCTCGTTAAGGAAGGCCGAAAGCAGTTCTACAGCATGGCCAAAGAATTTGGAATTGAACCTGGGATTTATCACTATGGGTGCATGGTTGATCTGTTAGGGAAAGCTGGGTTGCTGGAAGAAACTTACAATTTCATCCAGGCAATGAAACTCAAGCCCAACGTTGTCGTTTGGTGTTCATTCTTGGGATCCTGTAAGCTGCATAGGAATTTTGAGTTGGCTGAAAGAACAATAGATCAGGTCTTGCATTTGGTGGATCCGGATAAAGACGGTGGTGTTTTTACTCTGATATCTGATATATATGCTTCAAATGGAAAATGGGATGATGCTGTACGGGTTAGGTTGTTGATGAACAAGCAAAATGTGAAGAAGGCTAGAGGTTCAAGTTTCATTGAGGTTGGGCAGCCTAGGCAGTTTGCTAGTATCTCCTCGTGATTGTCCTCAACCCGAAGAAGCAATGTATATTTTCTCTAGCCATGATTTCAGCTTTAGAAGTCAATCAAACATTTTCTACTAAAATCATTGGCTTAGACATACAAAGATTGCTGACCAACATCAATATGCCATATTCTGGATAATTCATGGCTCCAAGTAATCATCATTTCCTGAAATGAGCTGGTCAGTCATCTGGTTTGGGTATGTAAAGAACATTTTCTGCTAAATCATCGGCCTCAACGTACAAAGATTGCCAATCAACATTGCATATTCCAATATGCCGTATTCTGGATAATTTATGGGTCCAAATAAGCATAATTTCCTTAAATGAGCTGGTCACTCATCTGGTTTGGGTATGTAAAGAACAAGCGGTGGATAAAGAAATTATGAACAGTTTGATTTGCGTTTTGCTGCCTTTCTACTTGGATGCTGGCCAAGGGCTCCACCTTATATGGATCTGCAAGCAACTTCTATTCTTGCTAAACAGGTTCTAGCAATTCGAAACTTCTTGGTTCGTTATTTGCTTGTTTCACTGATAATGGTGATTGAACATCTCTCTTTCTGGGATCTTTATTGTGGTTCTATTTTCACAATATTCACAAAGGTTCTTTGGGTAACTAACTTGATATGTGTTGTTGTCTTCATTTGACTGAAGCAGGTATCAACTACATTTGTGGGGAAGTTTAGTCGCATTTATGGGACTGGTGTGGACATTGTAGCGGGCCTTCTCTGGGTATTGAATGCTCCACATGATTATCCTCTAGTGGTTTCTATTACTGATTGGGGATTTGGATGGATGATTATCCTGTAGTGGTTTCTATTACACAGGGATTTGGTCGTTTGTCATATGGCCTTGTTGGTGGTGGTGCTGGGTTCATTCCTTTCCTTTTGAGTGCATTTTTGGCTGCTCAAGTCCAATTTTCTATTGTATCTTTCTCCCACAGTTTTCTCCCTTGATTTTGGGTATGATTCTAGATAAGTCCGGATCCAGTGCACCCAGGTGCAAAAACCCATTTTTTTAAATTACGTTTTGAAATTTTTTTTATACAACTGTTAATCTAGGTGTATTTAACATGCATATCAATTTTTACCATTTTTGGAAAATCAAAAATAAATATCTAAAAGTCTCCAAAAATGGTAAAAATTGATATACATATTAAATACACATAGATTAATAATTGTATTAAAAAATTTCAAAAAAAAAAAGTAGAATGTACCCGGGTGCACTAAGGTTGAATTTACCTGGATGCATTCAATCAGTGGCAATTCTAAATAGCATGTGCATTTTGGATGTCTTATTTCAATGCTTAGAATTACTTAAGGCCATGGAACGCACAAGCTTTCACTTCTCCATTCAAAAGACATTGTAATCTCTGATAATTTCCTACCATGTTAAGGTAGAGATGAAAGGCAGTTTATTTATTGAGAATTTTTTATATTTTGTGTATCCGCTTTTATGCATAAAACCTTCCAAGCACTTGAATTGTTTTAAAATTTTTGTGGTCGAAATAGAAAATTGAGTCAGTGATAAGATGAGAAAGTTTTTGTTGGATGGAAAAGAGGACAGCTAATAGAGTCAATGACGTGCAATAAATTGCCGTCTGTTATTAGATCAAGGGTAATGATCTAATGCGACCAGGTTGCATGGAAGTGAACATCAACCTCTTGCTTTTCTTTAAAAAGAATTGTAATGTTCTTTCCTCATCATAAGCATTTTTCACCTAAGTGGGGTCAGCTATATGGATCCTGCTATGCTGTCCTTGATCTAAGCAATCTTTAATATTTTATATTTTGTTTCATTATTTCAATCCATATATATATTTTTTTAAATCTTACTCTTATTCTCTTACTATATTTTACATGAATTAACTCAACTTTTCTAATTGGTGTCATTCTAAACTTTTATTTAATATAACAAAGCTAAGGGTGCAACCCGGGTTCATGAAACTCGAGTTCACCTCAACCCTAATCTTAATCCTATTTGTAAAACTTCAATCATAATCCTAATCCTATTTTTGAAATTCGGGCTCGGGTTGAGTTTCGAGTTCACATTCTCCTATTAATATGTCTTTGTTACTCATCTTATATATAGTTTTTATCACAAACCTATTGTATAAAAAAGTTTAAAAAACAATTTATTATACGAAAGCAAGAAAAATTCAAATATCACTTAAGAGTAGAAAGAAAAAAAATCTGTTTTGAGCCTTGTCTTTGCATCAAGTAGAATAATGTTGTATTTTGGAGAACGTAGAAGTACAACTGTTTTTCATTCTGCAATTTAACACCAATATCACAATTATATACATCAATATTACCATCCAATTGTAAGATAAACCTTATCACATCAATTATAATAAAATAAAATCATCCAAAAACCTCAAAATATCAAGTCGAATAAGATTATATTAATTCAAGTACCAAACTCCAAATCACAACATCCAAGTTAACTTCAAGTCGATAACACAAGTCTTAAGTTTGAATAACCAAATTACAACAAACATTACAACATAATAGAAATAAATATTTTTATTTTCTACTGTTATGTTCATTGCCCTTGTCTTGCATTATTACCATACGTCAAGCTAAATTCTTCTTTTCTAAAAGAAAAAATAAAAATTCAATGTTATATTGTATAATTGAACTTAAAGAGTATATATATGTATATATATTCAAAGATATAACTAATACCTATTTTAAATTAATTGTTTGATGGAAGAGGAGGTAAAAAAGCATATGTTGATGTTTCATCAGCTTCCTCTAAAAGATAAATATTAGGGGTGTGTTTGTTTAGGGCAAAAAAATGTCAACTAAAACTTTTCAATCTAAAACTTTTCACTCTCCATAACTACTCTATTTTTTAATTATTTTTTTCACATTTTTCTATACAAACTACCCTACTTTTCAATCATTTCTACACATCTACCCATACAACTAACTTATCTATTTTAACTTTATTCTCTTTACCCATCATCATTACTCCTATTATATCACATCATTTTCTATTGATTTGACAACTTCTACTCAAAAAACTTTTCATCAAAAGTTTTACCTCCAACCAAACACACCCTAGTTAGAAAATAGTATTAAAAGTAAGCTAAATAATTGAACATAGAAAAATATATATTACATCTTGCACATTTGTCTGATTCTTCAACGAATTCTTCATGACTTGAATCATTTGGAGTTGCTCTCAACTAATCTTGAATGCAAATCAAACACTCAACCAACATAGGTGTTAATGAATTACGATATTGGTCAAGAACACGTCCTCCCGTGCTAAATGCAGATTCTGATGCAACTATTGAAACAGGGATAGCCAAAATATTTTTTGCCATCAAAGATAAAACCCTATATTTTGTAGTCGTGGACCACCATGCTAAAATATCAAATGGTTCTACGTCATTCTCAATAGGATATTTTAAATAGGCATCAATTTCATTTGCAATAACTCCAACACAAGAACTACTTGTGGATTGTCATAGCTTCCATTTTGCACGCTTTGGTTCGGATGATACATTACATACTTTAAATGAAGAACTTGTAGCTGTAAATGTGGATCCAACTTGATAAGTTCCATATAATTCAAGTATTTTATCATACACCTTCTTGGATAATATACAAGCTTGATCCATAGGAAGAAAAATTTTAAGACAAAATTCCAAATAATTTAGCTTGTAACTTGGATCAAACACTGCTGTAATGAGCAAGTAAATATTGAACTTGTCAATAGAACCCCAATACTTTGTAAGTTTTTCCTTCATTTTGTTACACATGTGAAGAAGGATAGGGTTACTATTCTGAACTGAAAATGTATTTAATTGATCTTGAATCGTATCAAGTTGAGAAAAATGATGTGAGGAAGTGATATATTTGGTGTCTAACAAAAGCTCAGTTGCTTTAAGAAACAAGACTAAAAAGTCACAAATGACTCTAGCATGGTTTCAATCTTCTTCAAGAGGAGTAGTGCTCCTAAAGCTTGTATTATTCACTTTAAGATGTTTAAAAGTCATTTCAAAGGGCAAAGCATGTTTCAACATTAGGTATGCAGAATTCCAACGTGTTGACACATCTAAACACAAAGATAATTTAGTTGAAATTCTAACACTTTCACAAGATTTTCTAAATGTTTGTTCTCTACTCGGAGAACTCTTGACCCACTTTACACTATTGCGAATTCGGGCAATGAAATCCTTGATTTGATTAGTTCCCTCATATGCAACCAGATTTAAAATGTGTGCAATACAACGACATGCAAAGATTCCCCATCTCCAAAAAGAGCATTCTTCATTTTCAAATTTAAACGCAAAGCGTTTAAGGCAACATCATTGGCTGACGCATTATCAACAATAAGAGTACACACTTGTCTGATATTTCAAACATTCAAACATTCTTCAATTGCATTAGCAATAGCTTCGCCCGTGTGTGGTGAAGGAAGAATACAAAATTTCGGAATTCGCTTTTGAAGAGTCCAATTCAAGTCTATAAAGTGAGCAGTCAAACATAAATATCAAATATTCTGATTTGAAGTCCACAAATCTGTTGTCAAGTATACACGATGAATATTCTCACTAAAAATCTTTCTTAATTTAGCTTTCTCCAACTTGTATATTTTGAAGACTTCTTTCACAATTGTAGTTCTAGAAACATGTTTAATAAGTGGCTGCACAACTTTACAAAATTCTCTAAACCCTTCTTTCTCGACAAATTTAAATGACAATTCATCAAGAATAATCATTCGTGTCATTGCTCTTTTGCAAAGCTTCTTAGTCAAACTTCCAACCTAAGATAATTTTTTGACCATCATCGCTTACTGTTTGAAATAACAACAAGCGTTGACCCTTGGCTCTGTTATTTGTATTATTTTTGCATAACTTTAAGTGTCTTGTTAATGTGTTTGTTCCTTGAGAACTTGGACACCTAAGTTTGATCTTACAATATTTATAAATACTCCATGCTACTTTTCCATTTTCATCCAAAATTCTTTCAAAATTTTCCCAAACTGTTGATGAAATTGTATACCCTTCCTTTTTTTAGGAAAAGGCTCATTTGCATCTGAACTTTTTTTAAGATCAACAGTGTTTGAGGCAGTTGGTGTATTTTTTTATTTGCTCACTATTGATTTCTGGCTCGCTAATCTTGTCTTGCATATTACTTGAACTATCCATATTGAAATGATCACCTAAATATTACTTTTTTATAATATATAAAAATAATTAGAAATTGTCCATGTGAATTTCAATAGTTCTACTCATTTTAGAGCAATAACAAACTAATTCAAAAATCAAAATATTAACCAATGCGTATCAAGTTATTAACAACTAACATAAACATAAACAAATGAAATAATTTTTTGGACAGTAAAGCACATGTTTCTAAATTACCATTTACACAGTTTGAAATTTGAATGATTTTGCATGCTGAGTAAACATAGATATTTCTAAATTACTAGTTACACAGTTTCTATTTACTTTATTTCTAACAATTAATTCTTAGATAGTTAATGCTGTTTTTATTTGTTTATTTTTTAAAATTCATTCTACTTATATATAATCACATTACAAAAAAATTTCCCCTATCTTTTGCTCTCATTTTCAAATATGGTTTTATTGCATCAGCTTTCAATAATTAATCATGTACTGTTAATTTGTATATTAAATAATAAGTAAGGATTTTTTATAAAAAATATCAAGTAAAGAACTGCTACCGGCGCAGGGAGCTAGGGACAACCGGACAGGGACGGACGCCGACAATCACAGAAGACGCAGAGTCGTTCGGCACTTCGGTGGAAACGCGCCCCTCCTAAAATCAATAGATAGAGAAAGAGAGCACTGTATACGTAGATATGCAGATGGATCTTCGCGAAGAAGAACATCTCGAGTGGGAGCGGTTGAAACTTCTTGGCTCGGGATCGTCGACGCTTGTCGAGATGAGGCGGAAGAGAGGATAAAGTTGCTGGAGTCGGCGAATGAGAATTTGCGAGCTCGGAGCGTCGAAGTCAAAAAAAGAAGCCCTACGATGACTCATCGAATTTCCGGATTTGGAAATCGAATGCCGAGGCCAGAGATCCAGTCGGCGCAGCAGATGGAGAAAAATCTGACTGTTCGAGACGGTGAGACTCGAGAGGCGGAAACGCAGAACAACAGAAGGCAGTTCGGCGTGGCAGATGACAGAGAACTAAGAAGGGAAGATGGAGAAAAGGGCCGAAAGTGGTTTGCTGTTCGACGCAGCAGACGATGGAGAACTGAGAAGAGAAGACGGAGAAAAGGGCTGAAGCCTGAAAGCGGAAAGCCGAAAGCCTAAATCCGATTTTTGTTTGCCTGAAAGTGAAGGCTGAAAAAGTGAGCGACAAAAAATGAAAAGTGAAAAGTGAGCAGTAGAAAGCGGAAGGCTGAAGGTTGAAGTTGAAGGTTGAAGTTGAAAAGGGAAACCGAGCGGGGTGCGGGAGCTGAGGAGCTCGAGAATTGAGACCACACTGGTTACTAGGGGTGCAACTTGGGTCGGGTTATACCGGGTTGGAGTAAACTAAAATTCTAAGCCAATCGGGTTGAAGTAAACCCAAACCCTAACCCTAAGAATTTAATCCGGGTTCGGACTGAGTTAGGACCGGGTTCACATTGGTTTTGGTTTGGTTTCGGGTTAAAATTCGGGTTACCAAAAAATTATTTTTTTCCAAATTTAATTGTAATCTAAAAGAAAATGATTGGAATATACATACCTGTATTTATGAAGTCAAGCCTCACGCTAAATTCTGCAACATCCTTTCAAAGAATTCTGCAATATCCTTTCAAAGAATTCTGCAATATCATGCTGAATTCTGCAATATTCTTTAAATGAACTCTGCAAGCAATTTTTCAACACCCTATAGACACAAATAAATCGCAAATTAGTTAGTTTTATGACTAGTTGATCATTTCTATTTAATAGCTAATGGAAATTACTCAAGTTTAGCAAATAGAAAATGAACATATTATACAAACTATTGTAGTTGAAACTAAACATTATCATACAAATTGCTAAAATAGAAATTGACCACTTGTCATACCAATAAACTTAAAATATGAATCAAATTTATAAAACAATCTGAAATTCAAACTAACAGATTTCTCATACTAACAGAAAATATGATATAAAATAGATTTATCATGCCAACTTAAATTCAAACATAATTCACATAACAGTGATTCAAAGCAACTAAATCTAAATACACTAAGTATAATGGTTCAACATTCTAATCTATTGATACACTGGTCACGTATATATTAATATTACAAAAAAAGCATGCATAATTTATGAAAAAATTATATAAATTACATTGGGTTCGGACCGGGTCGGGTTTTGGTACCGGGTTGGTGCGAACCCAGGTTTGGTTTCGGGTTTCTACAGGTCGGGTTGAAACCGGGTCTTTTTTGGAAAAAATCTAAAAAATAAAACCCTTTTTTGGTTTTGGTACCGGGTCGGGTCGGGCGGGTTCGGACCGACCCGGGTACCAAGTTGCACCCCTACTGGGCACTGGTAGGCTGGCAGCGGCGCAGCGCTAACTGCTGAGCTGTGATTGATATATAATATAAAATAATAATATTTTCAAATATAAACTCGGGTTCAGGTTTAACTCATCCCGAAAGAGTGTTATTTGAATTCAGTCTGGGTTCGGGCTGAAAAATGCTAAGTTTAAACACTACTCTTAGCCGGGTTCGGGCCGAACCCGGCCCAAGTGCACCCCTAGGCAAAGCCATCCTAAGTCTGTTTTTCTTCTTATTTTATCATCTATTGGCTACACTTTTAGAATGTCTTGAGTTAGGTTTTAAGCATTGGTATATCAGTAAAAAAAAAAAAAAAACATAAATGAAACTCATAGAGCTATCATATTTGGAAATATGGTGAAAATATATAACCATATTTATTATTTTTATATAAGTACGTGGTCATATTTGTAAATAAGAATATATAAATACGTGGTCATATTTATAAATAAGAGTAAAACTTGCAGTTAGATTTTAAGTTGAAAACTTTTCTTAAAGTTAGTGGTAGATGTTCTTTGGAATTTTGTTTGTAAAAGCTTTCTTGAAGCAAAACATTATGCCTCGTGGTTACTGCTAGAAGTAACTTAGGGCTTGTTCGGCCATACATTTTTGTGTGTTGCTGGTATTTTTACAAGTTTTGAAAACATTTAGCCTTATCTAAAAGTATTGCAACTTCTAGAAAATAGTCTAATTTTAGTAAAGCTTAGTTATGGTTGCAGGAAGCAAGCAGATAATTACTAACGACAGGGTTTTGCTGCTAGCGGATGCTTAGCAAAACGTGCCCTTAGGCTTTATTTTGCGGTGCGTTAAGTAGGAAGTAAAATTAATTAGCTTTTTGGAGATAGCCGGTACCTTTGGTGCATTGGGTGGAAATCACGCATGGCCAAACAAAGCTTACAAAATAACTAATCGATTTTTTTTTTTTTTTAAATAAGAAGTGATAAAAATGGCGGACTTAAATATTTCCTAACATGAAATTAGATATTTACCCCATGAAACCCATCTGAAGTCGGTGCATCCAAAAACCCATCTAAATCCAGTGGTTTAGAAATGCTTAATTATTTTCATTTGTCAAACGTAAATATTCTCTGCACTTTATACGCGGACATGTCCACTAAATCTTTACCATTTGTATATTGGTGCATGAGTTGAATGTAGGCAAAAAGATATTGCAATTCTGTCCCCTGAGGCCCATGGAATAATAGGTTTCTTTCGAGCCAAGTAACTCGATTTTGAAACTATGGGCTTAACTGTTGGTTTGGGTACGTTTAATTATATTATCTTAATTAATATTTTATAAATTAAGTCTAAGACAAAGTTTCGGTTTGGGATGGAACCGATTCCGTTTAATGTACACTTTCTTAGTTTTAGAACGTGCAAAATAGATGCGATTCTTATAAATTTAGGGTTTGTTTGGTAATGAGTAAAACTTTTTATGAAAAGTTTTAAAGAGTAAAAGTTGTTAAATGATGTGATATGATAGAGATAATGACGAGTAGTAAAGGGGATAAAGTTAAAATAGATAAGTTAGTTGTGTGGATAGTCGTGTAGAAATGATTGAAAAATATAGCAGTTATATAGGAAAATGTAAAAAAATAATTAAAAATATGATAGTTGTGGAGAGTGAAAAGTTTTAACTTCACATTTTCTGTCAATTGAAAAACACACTCTTAATTTGCAGGTTCTCGACCCCCTGGGGCTGGCGCCATCACCCGTTTATGGGCAGGCGCAGGTTCGACCCCATGTGTATGGCTGGTTATTTGTTATTTTACTTAGGAGTAGGGTTATTTCTGTTCCCCTGGCGAGTGGCTTATTTTGCAGAAAAATCCGTCCATCGAATAAGTGTGTCTAATTGTAATATTAGTTGTTACATTGTATATATAAAATTTTAATAAAAAAAATTTATAATTGTTTTTTTTTTTTTTTTGAAAAATACCATCTAACAATGTTTTAAAAAGGGACCTCGGGCCCGTTATTCATTGAGAGAGTGGCCAGGATTAATAAAACATCTCTGAACAGTAAGAACGTCTGATTGAACATAAAAACCCACCAAACGGTGCCTCCGTCTAGAAATGAAATTAGTATGGGTCACGATCAATCCAACTCCAACACGATTTTTAGCCAACGTCCCATGTTACTCTGTATTTTACACTAGGTTGGACAAGTCAACTCAAACCTCACCCAATGGTCGGGCGTGAAGGCAGTGTTGCCAAACGGCCCAGGCTGCCTTCACGCCTAGGGTTCAATATCGTGCAGTTGTGTACCGTGTGTCCCTATGGTAATGAGGATATTTATAGTTATCCTTTTTGAAAGTGTGTGTATATTTACAAGATGTCGCTCTAAGTTTGAGAATTGTGAAAGGGCCTATGTCACAGTGTGTATGATATAAATAAAAAAACTTCACGCTCCTTTAATCGATATAGTTGGGTTGAAGTCAAGTTCACAGTTCAGGTCAAAAAAAGTAAGATATGTATGATAATTTTTAAAAATTTATATATATGAGATATGCTATTGTGTACACGGATTGCACTGTAATTGTGGTGCAGTCCACTGCAAAATAGGCCCCATATATATTAAAATATTAGAATATTTTACACAGTCATTCATTTATATAAAAATCATACTTTAGATGTTGAAAATACTACTTTAAAATTGATATTTATTTTAAGCAATTTTATTATATTAATTTTGTACCATTTTAAGATGAGACTCATATATATGTTGGATTTTGATGAAAATTAATATGTTAATAGAGTGAATAATTTTAAATAAAATGGATGAAGTAGATTTTTTATTGTGATTACGTGGAATCAACAGTGCATGGACTGCACGGTATAGTAACATGCACGTTGACAATTTCCTTTATATATATATATATATCTTTCTATCAAATATAAAGATATATATGTATTAAATTCTAAGTTAAACTTCCATATATTACTAAGTAGTAAAAGTAAATCATAATTAACCACAACAAAGTATTATTAAACATAAATAGTATGATAAATTTTATTAAAATAAGTTAACAAAATAGGAAAATAATCAAGTGCATTCGGGCTGCACCGTAATTACGGTGCAGTCCATGCACTATGGGTCCCATTTGATTATAAATGAGAAATTTACTTTACCCATTGTATTTAGAATTATTCACTTTATTAACATACCAATTTTCACCCACATCAAGCATGTATATACGTTCCATCTCAAAATGATACAAAATTAATGTAATAAAATAGTTTAATGTAAATATCAAGTTTAAAGTGACATTTTCAACATCTAAACCTTTTAAAGTATGATTTTTATATGGATAAATGATTGTATAAAATTTTATTATATTTTAATATGTGTGAGACCCATTTTACAACAGACTGCACCGTCATCTACATAGGATAGGTTCTCAACAAAATATATGTCATTACAAATTTTATTTGTACTTTGAACTAATGTTTGGGTTGAAATTTTGGATTAATGCTGAAATTTTTAATATTTTAAATAATTATTTCGTCTATTGAAATTTTTGATATTGTATATACTTATCTAGTTTAAAATCTCATTTATATCAGCTTACATGTTAATTTATTACAAGATATGATTTTAAAAATAAAATTATAGTTAACTATAAATAATATGAAAATTTTAGAAGAAAATAAGATTAAGATAAAAATATATGTTTATAAATGAATATAAAAAAGAGAAACTGATTATATACTCCTCTTAATTGGTTGTAAATGGATTAATGGTTGGACGAACTAATTGGGTTACTACATAGGTTGACAGGTTGTAAAATATTTACCATAATCCGCTTATTATTTAAATGGTTGAACGGGATGACGGGTCATAAACATTATTTCAAAATCTTAACCCAAACTCTCTTATAAATGGGTTGGAGGGGAGGATTGATGGGTTAACCATGACCCTTTACACACTTAGTCACAGATACACATGACTAAATTTTTATACATAGCTCGATTCTTCCATTGAAGAAAATTCAAATCGAAACACGAAGCCCTCTAGCTATTGCCAATTAGTACGAGCAAAAAACAAAGACTCCCACCCCTAAACATTAGCACCATGTTACAACTAGGTTTCTATCACAATTTTTTGATCATATATTATATCAATTTAATGGGTATTATAATCAGGCATTGAGACAATTCTTACAAATTTTAAATAATATTTTACAAATATCTAATTAGTAATCCAATTTTCCTAACATATTTCTATATATCCAACCATTGGGCGCTCCCACAGAAACTTAGGGAGGTATAACACGGACTTCGGTTATATGCTCCCAAGAGCATGCAGCGCTGCATGCTCCCGGGAGCATACACCTATTTTTTTTTATTTTTTTTGAATTTTTTTTATAAACTTGTTAGCCCAAGTGTATTTAAGGTATGTATCAATTTTTACCATTTTTGGAGATTTTTAGATATTTATTTTTTATTTTTGAAAATCAGTGACATTTTAGTAATTTAAAATTACCTAAAATGCCACTGATTTTCAAAAATAAAAAATAAAAATCTAAAATACTCTAAATATGGTAAAAATTTACCCAAAGATTAAATACACTTAGGCTAACAAGTTTATGAAACAATTTTCAAAAAAAAAAAAAAAAGGTGTATGCGACAACCGAAGTCCGGCATAACACCACCACTATTTACCTACAAATACCGTTGCTACCCCTTGAACCGAAGTCACTCAGCTAATGGGAGACGACTTCGTACCATTAAGGCAATGCCTTAGTGGCTTCTACCACAAATTTTAAATGTTGCTTTTTTTCATAAATTCCTAAATAACCCTCTCTCTACTGCGCTAGTCGGCAAAAGTTAAATAAGTTTAGAACTTTTTGACATTATATTATTTCAAGTTTCTTTAATTTAAATTATATTAACTTTTTATGCGATATTGATAGGCATTGTAGATGATATATCTCGAGAAATAAAAAATAATGAACGAAAATATTGCATTACAATTAAATAATGTTGATATCACGGTTCACAGTGGTTTGAACTCGAACCTGAGTTAGACATAACTCATTGTTCGGTCCTAGTAGTCGTTGTCACGGCTAATCTTTGTTAGTTAATGGGAGCTGCTTCCCAGGATTAGTCCAAAACCTAGAAAATATATCATGAAAAGGCGGAAAACAAAAGCACTAATTCACAATTATGCAAAGTTGTTGGATATATTTTGCAAATGGTCGTAAACCGTCGGCCGATTAGCCGAGGTGTTGGGCTGGTTAGGCCCAAATCGGCCACCGAACCTCAGGAAAATGAGAATTTGTGAACCTGCTTTTTGAATAAGGTTACGGTCAGGGCTAAGCATACCCTAATCCAAGTAACCTAGAGCCCATTTCTTATTTATATTTAATATAAAAGATATAATCTAAGTAATATTGATTTATGTTTGTATAAATATTTGTCGTGATAGATAAATTATATCTTATTTCATTTCATTGATATTCGAGAGATGATTCTAGACATCCAGATGCATGGGCATTTCTGTACGTCCGGCACAAAATATATTTTTTAATTTTTAAAAAAAATTTCATAAGATTGTTATTCGAAGTATGTTTATTCCATATAATAAAACATTTGCTATTTTTGGGATTGTTATATATTTTTTTTGAATTTCAAATATAGAAGTATTTTAGTAATTTTCAAATTCCTATATTACTATATTTTTGAGCTAGATGCATGGTTGCACCTATGCATAGCTTTAACGAATCATAACACTTGATATTTATGTTATTTACTTTTACATTGGTTAGTTTTCTACCTTTATCTTTTTTCGAAAAATTAATTTTCTTTTAAAAATATCTTATATTATTATTTTTCTTAGATTTGATTGAGCCACGTATTATTATTTTTATTTAGATGACTTGTTAATTTACATTAACATGAAATTTTAAAATTGAATTTTAATTTAAATTAAGATTTAGATTTTATAAATAGAGTTGGAATTGAAATTTAAATTTTGCAAATATGTTAGTGTAAGTTTTTTTTTTCTTGATGAAAGGGGACGGCTACATTCCCTTCAACCTCCCCCATGAGGAAGAAGAAAGAGGGGAAGGAGTGCCAAAGCATTCAAAGATAAACAGAAGCATCCTTACACAATTGGAGTTGAATACATGCTGATGGAGATGACCACCTTTCAGATGAGACTATTTGAGAAGATAGGGCATACCTGCCAAGGAAGTGAGCTGCCATATTACCATTCCTAAGAACATGAGCATAGGAGATTGTAAGGTAATGGAGTTTAATCACCCGGATTTCATCAAGAAGGAATTGCAGGTTGGAAAGGGGGAAGGTTGCTCCCTTTAGGCATGATACCACAGCTAGTGCATCGCTTTCAACAATCAATCTGTTGTAGCCATTCCTTGCTAGCTAGCTAATGCCAAAAAGAATTGCTTAAAGTTCCATCCAACTTGGCTTCTCCATTCCCCGAATAGTACATCAAAATGCAACGATAAACTTTCCATTTTCATCCCTCAAAACTGCTCCAAAACCCATCATATTATGATCAACGGAATAGGCAACATCGATGTTGAGTTTGCACAAACCCAGATTTTGGTTTGGTCCAAACAAAGGGGCCCACAGAGTGACTGAAATCGTGGTTGAGCATAAGAGATGAAGAAAGGCAGTTATGTAGAAAATTGATTCCTCATTATGATAAATCATTCAAAGGAATTCTGACATTATCATTAACCAATTTATTCTGCCCATACCAAATCCTCCAGCAAATAGTGAGGAATACATGGAAAGGGTAGCGATTATTCTCCACAACAAGACAGTGAAGAATGCCTTTTAGATTGCTAAATTATCTGGCAGTTAAATCTTGAAAATAACACACCTTGAAAGCCTCCTTTGTAAAAGGACAGTTCCAAAAGATATGAAATTTCTCCTTGGTAGCCTGATTACAGAGAGGGCAGCTAGGAGTAATGTGGATTCCCCAACGATTCAGATTCAATCTTGTTGGAAGGAAGTTATTGAGGAGTCTCCAACCAAAAAATAGGATCTTCTTGGGGAGATTTGGCTTCCAAATAACCTTCATAATGGTTGCGGCATGGGAATCCAGCAATGGTGTGTTGAGCCCCTTAGCTTGTAAGTGCAACTGGTGTGCCAATCTGTAAGCGGTTTTGACTAAAAAGGCCCCATCAGATTCCAAGTCCCAGAATATACCATCATCCTCCCTTTCTCTTGCAATATGGACCCTTTGCATAAGATCCTAGCCCATGTCACTTCAGCCATTTGAATAAGTTGCTCCTTCCACTATCTTGTGGTGGGGTCCAAGAAGTAGTCTACTTTAGTTGTCGAGTGTATCTCTTTAGGAAGAGGACCAGGGGGATAAGAATTTGTGCTGCCCACTTGTCTTCAACGAAGCTAACAATGCGACCATTCCCAATCCGCCATTCGCATCCCAATGAATGAGGGAACGGGTGGAGGCCAAACTCTTCCCAGCCAAAGAATATCCCTTGAGTATCTTGCATTTCCAAACCTCACCACTTGGGAAGTATTTTGCTTTCAACACTTGGTACCACAAAGACGAAGGTGTGGTTGCAACCCCCAACATCTGTTTTGCCACAAGAGCCATGTGGAAAGATTGTAGATCATGAAAGCCCAACCCCCCTACTAGCCTTGGAGATATACATCTTTTGCCAAGAGATCTAGCTCATTTTTTGCTTGCCACCCTTCTCTCCCTACCAAAATCTGCTAATCATATTATTGAGTTCGTAACACAAGGAGCGAGGGAGTAGGAAGATGTTCATGGTATAGCTAGGGATGGCTTGTACCACTGCTTTAATGAGAACTTCCTTACCCCCAAAAGAAAGTAGTTTTGCTTTCCATCCTTGAAGTCTCTTCCAAATGCGCTCCTTGAGATATTGGAGCACATTTGTCATAATAGATATTATTTTATATTTGTGTTTTTATAAATATTTGTCATGAAAGATAAATTATATCATATTTCCAATGATATTTGAAAGATGATTCTAGACATCTGGATACATGGGTACTTTTGTGCATCAAACCCAAAAATATAATTTTAAATTTTAAAATTTTTTTCAAAAGATTATTATTCTAAGTATATTTATTCCATATAATAAGTTTTTCCATTTTTGAGATTTGTAATATATATTTTTTTTAATTTCAAATATTAGGGTATTTTAGTAATTTGCAATGACTGAAATATTCCTGTATTTGAAATTCATTAAAATATGTACAAATTTTAAAAAATAGTAAAACTTATTAAATGCATTAAACATATCTAAAATAGAAATTTTATAAAAAAGCAAAAAAAATAGAAAAATATTTTTGGGTAGATGCATGGGTGCACCTGTCCATAGGTAGGTTGAGGGAATCGTAACACTTGATATTTATGTTATTTACTTTTCCAATATTGGTTGGTTTTCTATCTTTATCTTTTTTTTTTTGAAAAATCACTTTTCTTTTAAAAGTATCTTATATTGCTATTTTTTTAGATTTGATTGAGCCATGTATTATTATTTTTATTTAGATGACTTGGTAATTTACTTCAACATGAAAATTTAAACTTAACGATCTTAACTTAAAGTAAAAGTTGTCAAACCGAATTTTAACTTGAATTTCAATTTTGAATTAAGATTTAGATTTTACAAATAGAGTTGGAATTAAAATTTAAATTTTACAAATAGGTTAGTGCAAGGGTTGAAAATTAAAGAAAAGGGAGCGAATACCTGCACGTCCTACATTTTCATTAATCAAAATAAAATGATATAGATGAGGACTACATATTTATAAAAATAAAAATTGTAAAATAAATTTTCTGTTCGCCATATATGATGGGCGCTCTATGTGGTTGTATGTATAATTAGGGGCACAACTAGTGCTCATATTTAAATTTAACTCTAAAAAATATAAGCTTGCAATTTCATATAAATATCGCATAATTTTTTAAACTTTTGTCAAACCAAGGGATTGTATTTTCCAATATTGATGAAACTACTTAGGTACGCACGCAATTTTTTTTGGCGATCATGAAACCATTTTGCAACGGAAAAATGAGGTTGAAAACACATTATTACAAACTTCATTAGCCAACTAAACCCTTTTTTTTGGGTGCTAAAAATCAATATATTTATTAGGATGTTCCAGCGCTTCCCATGTATATTAATGAACAGCTGTATCACTAATACACTTTTGCAAGTGATATGTGGATGACTAGGAATCTATAGCCGCCTTCCTTTTCTTTCATGCGCTTTAGTTTTTATAATTCTATTAGACTATCACACTCCAAGTAATTAAGAATCAAAGCACCGACTTTCGAAAGATATGCTTTTTACTCTTATAAGCTGCGAAATTGACTTTGATTTGCATGCACTTCGATCCGCATACATCACGATGGGTATTTTTTTAATGAGTATTATATCTCAACTGTTATTACGTTAAGGTACTTGGACATTCTTACAACATCCAAATACTATTCTACAAATATCTTAGAACATGCCAGTTTTTCTTATATTATTTTCTTAATATCTTAACTAGTGAATGCTCTCATAGAAATTTTCCAAGAAGACAGATGCAACTACGTACCAATGTTGTCAGAACCGAACCGGTGATTGAACCGGTAAATAAACTGGTCTGGTTCGAACCGGTTTGAACCGATGACGTCAGCATGACATATTTATGATGTCATAAATATTAAATTATTTTTAAATTTTAAGTAAATATATTAATAAGTTAATCCTAATTTAACACCTGTAATATGATTTTGAGCCTTTTATAAGGTCATTTATACCTTAATTATAGAATTTGAAACCCAAATGATAAGATTTAATGAAATCTACCTTATCTAACAGAGTCTAACAACATCTAACGATATCTAATGACATCTAACAATATCTAACCGGATCTAACAGCATCTAATTTTTTATATTAATTAGTTAATTCTAATTTAACACCTGTAATATAATCATCAGCTCCTTATAAGGTCATTTATACCTTAATTATAGATCTTAAAACCCAAATATTATGATTTAATGAAATTCACCTTAATCTAACAGCGTCTAACAGCATCTAACGACATTTAAGGAGCACTCAAATTTTATGAAATAAATAAAATATTAAAAATAAATTTTCATATTACACATAAATCGTCCTAGATACTAAGAAATTCACCTAAAATATAATTATAATATTTTATTAATTATATTATAATTTTTATTTTCTACATTAGTTATGTGAAGAATTTTGTACTATACAATTAATTATAAGAGTGATATTAATTACATGAGCTACACGCACAAAATGTCAAAATTAGGCAGAAAAAATTATGTATTAAATTATTAATGATTTAATGTAATCTAAATAAAATTATAAAAATGGCTAAATAAATAAATAATATGGGTTCGCTGTTTTGCTGCTGATCGGCGAGACGGGCGTGATGAGGCGGAGGCGGCGGGCATGACGGCAAGGCTGCAGGCAGCGAGGCGGCGCGACGAGGTGTAGGCCGTGCGGTGGGCGCGATGAGGAGGGGGCGGCGCGATGGCGGACGAGACGAGGCACCGAGCGCATGCCGCGAGGTGAGGTCGGTGACAGCGAGCACGAGAGATCGAGGTCGGGGAAGAAGAAAACCAGAGAGGAGGTGCGCGATGGCGAAGGGGGAACGGGCGACGGGCGAAGGGGAAACCACCAAACCAGAGCGCGGGGGAAAACGAGAGAGAGGCATCCTTTTTGTATTCTATTAAGATGCACAAAATAAAAAAATAGAAACCAAGCATCATATAAACCTCTGTAGGGGATGACGAAGCAGGGCTGCACCTTTTTCGGGGATGATGAGGCACCGTTGTAAGGGACGAAGAATAATAGCAGGGGAGAAATAAGCTGGACGAAATAGGAAAACTAGAAAAGAGGAAAAATCGAAAAATGGGCAGGGGGAAGCAAGTTGGACAAAGTAGCGATACAGGAGAAGCCATGGATCGGGACTAGAGGAGGAGAAGTTGTGCGGTGTTGATGACTGCTGTCAAGTGTCGCCGGGGAAGGAGAAGCCAATATGCTGCCGAGACCATGCTGTTGTGCTGCGATTGTGCTTGCAGCCTTGTAGGTGCCGGAGGGGCAAGTGAATCAATTTGGGGTTGCTACGTTTGCTGCCATGCTCATTGATGCTAGCGGAAAATCAAAAATGGAGGAGGGCTGGACAGGCAGGTGAAATCGTGGATCGATTTTGTGTAAAGGGGAAATCTAAAAATGGAGAAGAGCCGGAGGGATAGGTGAATCAATTTGAGGTGGCTGTTCTGCTATTTGCTCATTGCTGCTATTGAAAAACGAAAATGAAAGAGGGCCGGAGGGACAGATGAAATCGTGAATTGATTTGGGGGGAAATCTGAAAATGCGTGCTAGCTTTGGCGGCATTTTCTTTGGGGAGGTTTCTGTTTATCTCTTTACTGAACCGGGCGAATCCGGTTTGTTTGCAAAATCGGTTCGACCGCGGTTCTTCCGGTTGGAGCGGTTTAATGTAATTGACCCGGACCGGCTATATTTGAACCGGATTAAGGACCGGTTCCCGGTTCAACCGGTCGAACCGGCCGGTCCGGTCCAGTTCTGATAACACTGCTACGTACCAAGCATTTTGTATTTTTTGCTGTTGTGAACATTCAAAATTAGGTCGCCACGCGTTCGGCAAAATATAGGCAAATTCTCGGTAGCATAATCAGAAAGATATATTTAAAATATTCCCTGACAATTGACATGAGATATTTGCAAAGTATGTACATGCCATAAATTTACAGGGTTGTTTACGAACATGCATGTTTTGGGTATTTGCAGAATAGAAGCCCTAAATTTCAAAATATTTCAAAGAGAATATATATTTGTTAGGATTTTAGAGTCTTATATCTTGTGTATACTTTTTGCGTAATTGTTCACATGCGGAAGTGTTTATGATGAATCTATAAAAGTGCATGTTGGTTTTGCATGAATTCTTACGGGGGTTTTATACAGTTGGCACTACAACAAATGGTAGTACACAAGACAAAATCAGTAATAATTTTTGAGGCGGGTTCAAATGCAAACGTTTGCACTTTTGCATATAATGCAAATGAGGGCAAAAAGGTAATTTCATAGCATGAGAGTAGAAATGTGGGTAAACCGTGAGTAGGGGTAGGTGAATTAAATTATAACACTTTGAGGTGTATGCATTTTTATGATTATTCACATGATTTTAATAAATTACTATAGATGATGAGTAATCCCCAACGTTAAATTGAATGATATTCATTCCAAATTATAATCTGTAATGTAGGACTGAAATTATAAAATTAAGAATAATTTTATTTAAAGAAATAAATTTGAACGACTGATATAATTTAGCTTGTTTGACCGTTGATATAGATTTTACCGATTTTACGGCTTTTACAGTTTTTATGAAATTTATGGGAATGATGTGTTCCACTGATAATCTTATATTCATTTTTCCAATGAAATAAATTTTATAGGTTATTCGAGTATCACGGATACAACGCATATGCAATTGATAAATTTTATACAGTTTACGAGTTTTATAGATTATATGATTTTGATACATATTCGTTTGATAAGATAAACCAGTTATACAGTTTTAACAGCTAAAATAAGATTGATGACATTTCATGTTCACCAATTAGATAGACAATACAGATTTTACAAGAATTATGCAAAATCGTAAATTAATATATACATGATTTATGAATTTTATAGAGTAATCAATTTGTAATGTACTGATATAATGGATTTGATGAATTTTATAGATTGTTCATAAAATTTATATGAAATAAATTATCCATAAATGGAATACGAAAGATACTAATAATATTAAATAATAAAATATAGATTCTTATTAAATTTTAAATAAATTCAATAATTGGATCTTTTCCTAATTAATAAATTTAATAAATCAATAATAACTATTTACACTTTTATTTACTGGAAAGATAGAAATTTGTATATGTTATAAATTTTTATAATAAGCAATTATATTAATCATAGTCAGAATAAAACCTGTCCCCATACTCATTATGCAACTATTTTTTTAACCCCATATTGTGCCTAAAAAATGAACAAATACTATAATACTTGTGTGATTATTTGTAAGTATCATTGATTTTTATTATTTCTCATAGGAGGAATTTAATTTGTAATAGGTGGTCTCAAAAAGTAAATAAATGACCGTTGTCACCTTTTTTGAGCCTCCTATGATTTACGATAATTTGTCATCTCGTACTATTGAACTTAGAATAAAACGGCACAAATTTTAAACGATTTACTTTGGTTTACTAGAAAAATTATAAATTTTGAGACCACCCGTTATTTACTTTTTCATTCATTTACGATTTACTTTTATTAAAAACGATTTACTTTGATTTATTTACTTTTTTTTGTATAAATCATATAAAATTTACAACAACATAAAAGTAAATAAATAAACATAAATCAAAAAATAAATTAGCAGCACAAATTTAAAATGGAATAAAAGTAAATAAATGAAATAAATCAAAAAAACAAATTAACGGCATAAATTTTATTTGTCACCTCGTACCATTACCTCAAAAGGTAAAGAATTTCTATAAAAGTTTAGTGAGAATTTTATGTAATGTTAAATTTAAATTATTTATCACAAAAATAGTTATAATTTGTGATGATAAATTTATTGTAATAATTCAGAAAATTTTTATAGCATCATTCTCCACATAATTAGTTTGAGATTTATATATTTAAATACATTATATAAATGTTCTTCGTGTATTTAATGTAAAATTTATGGTTTTAATTTTGCTATAGAAATGTTCTTTTTCAAATTAATTTAATATTTAGATTTAGAAATTTTGTAGAATAATTTTCATCTAAAAATTTTAAAATTTAAATTCTAAATATATTATACAAGCATTCTCCATATAATGATTTTAAAAATCATATCTTCAAATGAATGGTGTGAACTTTTCTATGTACATATTTAAAATATTAAGTTTTTAAATTTCTTTTATAGTTGTGCTTCAATTTGTATTTTAAGAATTCTATATTTAAATTTATTTTAAAAAATTCTACGTAATAAATTTAACTCTATGTTTTGGTGTCAAAAAAATTATCTAAAAAAAAATAGTGTAGTGTTCACGTGAGAACATTATTTAACAAGTGACTTTAATTATTTGTCACAGAAACAATTTTATTTTCGATACTAGTGTTATCAAAATTATAAAGTATCAAATAAATTAATTGCACATATTTTATTCAACATCTATATCATTTTTCCAAAAATAAATATAATCAAATTTGTATAATAATAATAATAATAATAATAATAATGCAAGAAGATTAATTTATGGATAATTATACTAATTTATCCAGCACATGAGAATATAAATTAATGGATAACGAGGAATGTACTAAAATCATTAAGCATTGAATATCATAATTGCACACTTTTATTTAGCCTCCCCTTGATCCAAAAAAAAATTAAAAACATCCAAAACAAAAAAAAATAAAAACATCCAAAACAATTTGCATCTCATATATACATAGCTTAACAGGCGTGAATTAAGAAATGATTGACACCAGAACAAGTGTCTGTTGGGTCATTAAAAATAAAAGCAAAATTGCAAATCGATCAACATCGTATGTGGGCTGCACGTGCACAGATTGTTATACATCGCCGGTGCACCATATCAAATGTCTTCTTCCCCAATCGAACAAGCATGCTCGCCGGTATAAAATCCGAACTTCCTCGCCAAAGCTACCTCCACCATGCGAGACACCCATCCCTGACGATGGCGAGAGAAAACCACAATCACCGTATAAAATCCGGCGGACCTACTACCCATCGTGGTGCTCACCAAATCCCGTTGCCATCTCTTTTGAAACAAACTGACTTAGATGAAACAAACTCAAACGAGCAATGTGCTGGAAAAACCAAATACAAAAAAAAGTAGGGAAGCTAACATGCAGAACATGAAAATCAGATCATAGATTTGGATTCAGAGCATGGAAACCAAGTGCATCCTTGTCCCCAAAATGATTTGGGCAGAAATTCGATCAATCAAAGCATGATTTCAGAAATCATAAAGACTATGGATTTTAAAAATAATACTATACATGCATAGATTAGTTCTCAGACGAAGAAAGAGAGAAGGAAAAGAAAGGGTTGGATGCCAATCAGATGCCTTACTCTTCTTCTACACTCATCCGGTGTCGCTGATCTTGCTCCTCTTCACTCCTACGCAGTCGGAAAAGCAAGAGTTGGATGCCGATTGGATGCCTTGCTCTTCTTCTCCACTCGTCTTTGATCGAAAGAGAACATGTTTTTTTTTACGAGAAATGAAGTAGAAGTCTGACGCCTTAGCTGCGGGTTATCTACACGCATGTACTTTAATTTCTCACTTTCCCATTTTGCCCCTGTCTGCTATCGCTCATCTCAGCCACACATTTGAGTTCAATGGCAGATGAGGCATTTGCAGATTCAACCAAACGTGCAAACGTTTCTACGGAAACCGATCTCATAATTTTTTACTCCGTTAGTGGCTTTTGTATTGTTGCTTATACTCATTCGTAAAAAAATATTGCTATTTTGTTGCTAATGAACAAAAGCAACTAATTATTAGCAACAAATGAGACATTAAATTTTATTGTCATTAAGATCTTTTATCGTAGTGTGGGTCAATTAAGGATTCAATAGTGTTCTACAGATCAATTGTAAAAAGATACAAAGGAGCCATCCAGTAATTCCTAAGGTATCCCAGCGTGATTGGAATATGTGTAAAGCATCTAAAAAAAATGAATATGAGTTATTTTCTTATATCTTTCTCATATTTTCCTCTTTTTATATCTTTGTGTTTAGTGTCTATGATCTTGTTTATGTGTATTTGATCCTAATTTAATTACGGATGTTTCCTCAATAAGTAGCATAAAAGAAAACCATATTTCCTAATAAGTAGTGTTCTGTGATTAAAGATATGTGATTCATGAAGTGGATTCACGTTGGGTCATCTTGATTGTGCAATATCATGGTGCTTAATCAAGAAGGCACAAGTGGTGGTGATTTCCATCGTGATCAATGTAGCTAATTAGTAGATTTGTTGGTCGTGAAGATAATTGACAGCAAGTAGATTTGGGCCATGGAGATTGCGAAGTGAGGACAGAGAGTTTCACCAAGCATGGACATTGGCGATGGTGATGGTCATGGTTGCTAGTTGGGATTGCTGTGTGATGGGCTTTTCAGCTGGCGTCAACACAGTGATGAACTAGAGCGTGCAATCATTTGTTTCATCCCATGATGGAGACACTAAAATTTAGGTAAAGATCATCAAAAAGCTGTAGGATTCGGCAACATTATGATATTTGGGAAGCGGGGATGTGATCACTAGCAACACTACTTATCTACAATGAGAGTAGTAGCAGAAGCGACACTGATGTTGTTAGTCAAGAAAGATGACCTTGAGAAGAAGCTGATGACATGATTTGTTGCTAGCAGTTTGACAAAAGGCAAATTTAACATGTTCTTTCCAATTCAAAAGAATAAGAAGAGTTGGGCAGTATTGTTTTTGGTATTTTTAATGATATGATGGAGATTTGGTGCGGTGTTAGTGGGCTCGTTATTAAAAAGCTTCCTCAGTGGTCAGAGTAGATCCTTTGATAGATAGTCTTGGTGGGTAATATAACCATTATTTAAAGACTTGGATTGAACAGAGTTGTTGGATCGATCAGACCGTAAACCGATCATGTCACAGTTCACCAACTTTTTTAGTTCAACCCAAGGTTGAATCGAAAAAAACTATGAGTTTTTCAAAGCGTTAAATATAATGAGATAACAATAGGTACGTGAAAGAAGCATGTGGCTTGGGCAATATTTTTTTTAATATGATCAACATAGTATGTATACTAACAAACTACTGAATCGGTTAAGCATGCGGCTCACTTTGGATGATCTTAGAGTCAGATTTTGGTACCGCAATTATGGGTTCTTATAGTAGGGTACCACGAACATGATAATAGGAGTTAAATTAGGTAGATTTTACTTTGGTAATGTGAATTTGAAGAAGTATACAAATCAACGACCTTATAACAATAAAAGATTATGATACTTAAATCTAGATGATTTGGGATGTGATTCATGTAGATTGTATAAATTAAGAGGATGCTACATCATTGGACATGATCTGTTAGATCACATAGAGCAAAGTTGATCAGTACGTTAGATAGGATAATTAAGGTGGAGCGATAAACTTGACACAACTATGAATATTTTGCATTATTTGGTTATCTATGGTTGTATAAATGTTGAGGATGTTAGGAGTGAATATGAAAAAAAAATTGACTTTTTAAGTATGTATTGGGTAACAGCTATGGGTCTTAAGATTATGATGATAGTAAACCGTTGTAAGACCTTGAAAGTCCTAGAATGTGATGAAATTAGAAAATAAAATGTAGTTCATGGGTTTGGCAACTAATACATGAGAGGTGCATGACAAAGTTTATGGTTGTATACATTGAAACGCAAATGGAATAGGTGATTGAGATGTAAGTAATTTTAGTATGCATGTAAAATATAGTGAGTGCAAAAGTAGGTAAAGCTTTTGTGCTCATTGATTATTTGAGGGAAGGAAGTTATTATATGTACACATTGCAGCAAAATGAAAGCATTTGGACCTAATCAATCCAATATATAGGTGGTGACAACTTGAGTAATGTGTAGATGATAAATGATATAAGAGTTGTAACAAAGTTATCTAGAAGCTTTTGGTGAAGAAATAAGGAAGAAAAGAAGATGTGCATCAAGTCATGATTTTTTGACATCTAGTCATAGCTATTTGATCTCTTCTAGTGCTAATAGATAGAAGAAATGGTATCATGAGATTATCTAGTAGTTAACTATATGGGCATCTTAAGTGGAGATATAGATTCATGTTAGTTTAGGCATGATAGATTAAGCGATCTCTTAGGTGGAGAGATATAATGTAACATCCAGACCCAAAAAACTTATCCTGAGCTATTGGGCTTATGGGTTCAATAGTGTGACATTGTTTACTTTGACCCGATAACTCAGTCGCATTGTTTTAAACTGCATTACACTATATTTAAATTGAGATCCACTTGTAAACCCTTAAGAATTCTTTTCCCTTTCCGATGTGGGACTTACTTATGGGCTATTATAGGCCCATTAGCTTCCGCTTTGTTTATCCTCAAACCATAACTTAGCTTTCCATTTCTACTGAAGGAGATCCACTTATAACGCCTAGACCCAGAAAACTTATCTTGAGCCCATAGGGTTATTAGGCTAATTGTGTGATATTATTCGCTTTGACCGGTAACTTAGTCGCATAGTTTTAAAACATACTGCATCATATTTAAACTGAGACATACTTATAAACCTTAGAAACTGTCTCTCCTGTTCGATGTAGGATTCAATTCTAAGCTGCTACATAAAGAATCATGCTAAGCTGAAGTAGGAGGATTGATGAGTTAAATAATTAGTGATTGATCTACGAAATTGTTGAAGCCACAATTCCCATATGAGTTTACTTGATGTCATAGAATCTAAACCAATGTGAAAATTTGTTAGGATTTTAGTGTCTTATATTTTATGTATGAGTTTTAGAGTTTATTTGTGAAAGTACATGTCGAATATATAAAGAGAGATAAAGGAGTCATCATATAGTCCTTTGAATATCCTAATGGGGTGTGGGAGAGGGCTATGTATGAGAAATTTAGAGATAAGTGTGAATCATTTTATTTATATTTCTATGCATCTAAAACAAGTGTTATAAGATTAAAAAAAACCATGTTTCCTATTGAAGTGCCCATGCATCTAGCTCAAAAACAAATTTTTAAAATTGTTTTTATGAATAGTTCATAAAAATGTTATTCTACATATATTTAATCTATACACTAAGTTTTACAATTTTTAAAACTATATATATTTTGAATTTCAAACTATGGGTATTTTCATAATTTTAAATGACTAAAATACTTTTATATTTAAAATTTAAAAAATATATATAAATCTTCAAAAATGCTAAAACTTGATATGAGTATTAAATAGACCTAAAATAATAGTTTTAGAAGAAAAATGATAACAAATCTTTAAACAATATATTTTGGAGTCGGATGTATAGTTTCTTCTATGCATCTTATGTATAGAATCATTCTTAAAAAATATGTTAGCAGGCAAAGTCTAAATTCGAAAATTTATGATGTGGGGATTTCAAATGCAAACATATCAAACTTAAACAATTTACTTCATAGATTTTTTTTCACTAGAGAGTCAATTTTCAATTAAGGTTGTGTTTGTTTAACCATAAAATTTTTAAGATTAAAACTTTTCAATCTAAAACTTTTAACGTTTCACAATTATCTTATTTTTAATTTATATTTTTCATTTTGTTATACCACTATTGTATTTTTAGTTATTTCTACCAAACTACTCATACAACTAACATATCTAACTTTATTCCTCATCATTGCTCATATTATATCATTTTTTCTCTTATTTCAAAATTTTTTTTGCACAAAAAATATCATTCAAAAGTTTTATCACTTTTTAAACACACCCTAAATAAAAATATTTCTTTGACATCCAAAATTTTGTTACAAAATTAAAAATTGGTTGTGTACGCCATCATGCCATTTAGTAGACATCTAAGAAATATTTTGATTAGCTAAAATTCATGTTTAATTACGGGTGCACTAGAATCATATTCAATAGTTTGGAGCTTAACCATAACGCTAACCCATATATAAAATTCCAACTCTTACGTTTACTAACCTATTTACAAAACTTCAACCTTAATCTATTTATCAAGTTAGTGGGTTGGTCTATATGAGTTAGTTGTAAACAAGTTGAAAGCTAATTTATCTACCAATTATATAAAATAAAATAAATAATATACCTAAATAGAAAAAATTCTCAACAACTTGGATAAATCTAATAAGCACAACAAGCAACATATAGTTTGTTCAAAATCTCAATATTAAATAATGGACATTGATAATTCTAAAATTGGTTCAGGGTTAGGTTAAACCAATTTAGGACCAAATCATCAAAAGGGTAAAAAGTGTTGGCCTCGAGTTTATGGCAAAACCTAGGAGGGGAGGGCTGAATTGGGTTCTTGAAAAATTCTTTGGTAAATTAAAACTTAACCCCTTATAATTTCAATCCCCTTGATGAAATGTGATATGAGATAGAATGAGTGGGTGCAAATGGAATATAAAATGCAAGCAATCAAACCAAACAAGAGACAACAATATATAGTGGTTCGAGCAACCTTCCCTACTCCACTCTTCCAAGCACACACCCGTTGTGTCTTGGGTTCCACTATTGTATTTTTAATACAATCTAGAGCACCCGCTCTCTTCTAGATTCTAGCTCTAGGGGGCATATACAATAATCGCTTGTTGGTGAGACCAACTCCAACCAACCAAGTCCAATCTATTGGTGAGACAAACTCCAACCAATCAAGCAAAACCCGTTAGTAAGACAAACTCAAACCAACCCCCTGTTTTGCTTCTTCTTGAATTCGATCTCCAACACCGATCCAAGGAAACAACATAAAACAAATAAATAAAAGAGAGATTACACTTTACAACGTGTATTCGATAAGCACCGGAAGCTCCTTGTCATTTGGAGATGATAATCTTGAAAGAACACTTGGAAGTTGTAGCACTTGAAGCTTCAATAGTTGTTCAAATAACTTCAACACACTTGAATATTAGAAGATGAAAGCCCAACTTGTGTTTTTCTCTTTCTTTCCTCCTTCTCTCTTCTCTCCACGTTCATTCTTCAATGGTATATATAGAGGAAAAAAGGTTCTAGACGTTGGAGTGGAGGTTCACGCGCATCTAGAGCTCCAACGTTCGGATTTTCGACCGTTACGAGTTGAAGTCGCAAGTGGAGTTGACTTCGGATGAGTGGAGTCGACTTCGGATGGGTGAAGTCGACTTGGGATGCGACTTCGTCTTGTTAAAACTCGCTGTCAACTCTCTGTCCAAAATTCTATCTTTGAAGTCGCAGGTGAAGTCGACTTGGGATGAGTGAAGTCGACTTCGGTTTGTTGAAGTCGACTTGGGATGAGACTTCACTTTGCTGTCTGTCCGAAGTCGCAGGTGAAGTCGACTTGGGTTTGGGACTTCACCCAAGTCGCAAGTGGAGTCGACTTGGCTGTGGGACTTCACTTTGCTGAACTTGCAATTCATGAACTTGAACTCTTCAAACTTAAATTATTTCACATTTTCATTTTCATACACATAATTAGAGATAAAATATCTGAGAACACTTAGACAAATGTATTAGATCCTTTTTAATGATATTTCAATTATTTGTTAATCATCAAAATCAAATTAATCATTCTTAAAGCAAGCATATGATCAACAATCTCAACAATCTCCCCCTTTTTGATGATTGACAAAACTTAATTGAATTATCTTCCTTTCTCAAATGAATCACAGATATGTCTATATGAAGATCATGATTTTCATCAATAAGCGTAATAATATATATTCTTTTCATATACTTCTCCCCCTAAGTTATATGCAAATTGTTCTCTTTTCTTAAGATATTTTCATACTACACTCTCTCCCCCTTTTTGTCAATCAACCCAAAAAGATAGCACAAATGGGGCACAATTGGGCATATAAAATAGGTAGTACAAATGAAGCATATAAAATAGGTTCATACTACACTCTCTCTTCCTTTTTTTTCATACAAATCATTCATTTTAAGTCAAGCATATGATCTATAATATATGACTATGGTACTACTTGTTTATTAATTTCTTTAGGAGAGCAACATACCTTCACTTACCTTTGATTAAAGTTATCATTACTATTTTGCTTAACTCTCCCTTTCTTTTGAAATTCATGCTCATTCATTCTCTAGATGACTTTGAAATAAAAACCTGCATCACAAATATGATATCTTCTTTTCTTTTGGTACCCGTGTTATGGGTCCATGAGCGTTAGTACCATAATGCATAGGAACTCAAGGAGACTTGGTTCCACCTTAGATATGTCTCTTTGGCATCCAAACTAATTTGACTCCATTGTAAACCATTTTTCTTGCCTTGCATTGATATATTTTGTGTCCAAACTTATTACAATAATGACAAGTGATTCTAGCATAGGTTGGAGTACCATGATAACTCTTTGGTTGCCAAGTAGGTATATTTGTCCATGATTTATCAACAAGTTTCTTAAAATGTCCCCTCACATTTGATGTACTAGAATCCTTAATCCAAATAGGAGAGTTTGTTTTATTTAGTTTGACATTAATGTGCTTTACAAATCCAAGACCTCTCTTATTAACTTGAGTGGTCATTCTCAAAAATTTCTGCGCATTTTCTCCCATGTTGGAGAACTTAGCCAATGAATCCTTCAAATTTTGGTTCTCCTTTCTCAATGTCTCTGTTTCATTTTTCAAGGCATTTATATCATTTTGCAAAGATGCATTCTCCTCCGCTAATTTTCCATTTGCAATGGAAGTTGTATTGAATTGCCTCTTCTTTTGGACATATTTGGTACCAAGGCTTTTGAATTCATCAAATAATGAGTCATAAGTTTATTGTAAATCATTCAACTCATTACATTTAGAACAAACATTAGAAGATGAATAAGAATCAGATGAGCTTACCTCGATATCCATAGATGCATTCAATGTTGACAGTTTCAATTTTCTTGCACTATCACTTTTCTCTTTAGATTTTTGGCAAGTTTTCTTTTCATCTTCTTTGATGGCCACGCAACAAACTCTTGCCCAATTTGCTGCATCTTCTCCTTCACTTGATGAGGTGCTAGAGCTTGTGGTAGTATATTCCTTTGTAAGCATTCTTCTAGCCTTTCTCTTTGAAAAAATTCTCTTATTTTGAATTTTCAATTTATCCGGTGTGGTGCATTCGATTTGTATATGTCCAACACCACCACATTTATAACATTTTGGAAATTCCTTTCTTCTATCCTTCATTTTCTTGTGTGAGCTGAAATATTTGTTTCTCTTCATGTTGGAGTATGAGCTTGATGTAGATTCACTTGAGCTCTCTATCATACTTTTGAGCGCAATAGACTTCTTACTTCTTTGAGTTTCTTCTTTCTTGTTTTTGATGAGATCATGAGACATGAGTGAGCTAACCAAGTCATCTACTTTGAACTTGTTTAAGTCTTTTGCCTACTCAATAGCTGTAATCTTTTCATTCCATGAGTTTGGCAATGCTCTAAGTATCTTCATAAGCTGCTCACTTTTAGAAATTAGCTTTTCTAGGCCTTTAAGAGCGTTAGTGATTTTAGAAAATCTAGCATACATTTCTGAAATTGATTCACCATCTAACATTTGAAATCTTTCAAAATCACCAACAAGGATATTCCTTTTAGTTCCCTTTACTTGGGAGGAACCCTCATAAATAGATACCAATTTATCCCATCTCTTTAGCCGTTGTGCATGAAGAAACTCTATCAAATTCTGTTGCGGTCAATGCACAAAATAAGAAATTCATAGCTTTGGCATTACTTTGGACGGACATAGTTTCTTCTTTTGTCCAAGTGGATGCCTTGTCCCCCTTTGGTAATGTAATGCCATCTTGTATGGCTATCCAAGAATTCATATTAGTTGCCATAATGAGTTGTTTCATCCTTAACTTCCAATAACTAAAATTATTGCCATCAAATAGAGGTGGCCTTAAAAATGATTGGCCCTCGGCAAATGCAGGTACAGAAGTTAAGTAGGTTGTCATAGAAATATAGAAGAGATCACCTCAAATAAGATAGAGGCCTGCTTTGATACCACTTGTTGGCCTCGAGTTTATGGCAAAACCCAAGAGGGGAGGGGTGAATTGGGTTCTTGAAAAATTCTTTGGTAAATTAAAACTTAACCCCTTATAATTTCAATCCCCTTGATGAAACGTGATATGAGATAGAATGAGTGGGTGCAAATGGAATATAAAATGCAAGCAATCAAACCAAACAAGAGACAACAATATATAGTGGTTCGAGCAACCTTCCCTACTCCACTCTTCCAAGCACACACCCGTTGTGTCTTGGGTTCCACTATTGTATTTTTAATACAATCTAGAGCACCCGCTCTCTTCTAGATTCTAGCTCTAGGGGGCATATACAATAATCGCTTGTTGGTGAGACCAACTCCAACCAACCAAGTCCAATCTATTGGCGAGACAAACTCCAACCAATCAAGCAAAACCCGTTAGTAAGACAAACTCAAACCAACCCCCTGTTTTGCTTCTTCTTGAATTCGGTCTCCAACACCGATCCAAGGAAACAACATAAAACAAATAAATAAAAGAGAGATTACACTTTACAACGTGTATTCGATAAGCACCGGAAGCTCCTTGTCATTTGGAGATGATAATCTTGAAAGCACACTTGGAAGTTGTAGCACTTGAAGCTTCAATAGTTGTTCAAATAACTTCAACACACTCGAATATTAGAAGATGAAAGCCCAACTTGTGTTTTTCTCTTTCTTTCCTCCTTCTCTCTTCTCTCAACGTTCATTCTTCAATGGTATATATAGAGGAAAAAAGGTTCTAGACGTTGGAGTGGAGGTTCACGCGCATCTAGAGCTCCAACGTTCGGATTTTCGACCGTTACGAGTTGAAGTCGCAAGTAGAGTCGACTTCGAATGAGTGGAGTCGACTTCGGATGGGTGAAGTCGACTTGAGATGTGACTTCGTCTTGTTAAAACTCGCTGTCAACTCTCTGTCCAAAATTCTATCTTTGAAGTCGCAGGTGAAGTCGACTTGGGTTTGGGACTTCACCCAAGTCGCAAGTGGAGTCGACTTGGCTGTGGGACTTCACTTTGCTGAACTTGCAATTTATGAACTTGAACTCTTGAAACTTAAATTATTTCACATTTTCATTTTCATACACATAATTAGAGATAAAATATCTGAGAACACTTAGACAAATGTATTAGATCCTTTTTAATGATATTTCAATTATTTGTAATCATCAAAATCAAATTAATCATTCTTAAAGCAAGCATATGATCAACAATCTCAACAAAAAGCAGTATGAAGAGCATAGGATTTACGTGAAAAAGGTGATTTGTTAACAAAAGAATACCTAAAAAACCATGATAAGTTCTACTATTAAAAATTTTGAATACAGCGGATTAGAGGTTTATGAGGCTTTATGTTTCTCTTGGTGGGGATTAATCCTGTTTTCTGTGATGTCTCATAGTTTTTATACATGAGGCTGCAGGAGTGAGTCACATAACTTGTGTCAGGAATAGTTCGTAATTATTCTCCTTGAAATCTTTCGAATGGTGCTATGTCCATTTCTGATTAGTTGAATACAAAATGAAGTCTGACATGGACAACCTATGATGAATGGGACGACTATGGCCTCTAAAACCATTGGTGTCCTATTTAATGCTTGTGGTTGCCTCTAAATCGAGGGTGAGCGCATGCCCTTCTTGAGGTGCCTTCCATTAACTGCAAGTGATTTCCCCGTTTTGTGCTATCATCAATGGTTATGTAGGAGGGATGATTCTTTACTGTACATGGCTTGTGGGGTTTCTTTTGGCACTAAGGGAACCGTGTAATCTGACGCCACTCTTTTGGGAGGAGTCTGTGTAGCTTTAATCCCTACCAAACATCTAAAAAAACATTTATATAATTTTCAATAGAATATATATTGAAAGTAAAGTAGATTAAGGGACTAAATGGATCACCATCTGGGTTGACGGTAATCAGTTTATTTAACTAAATAGGTCAGCAGGTTAATAGGTCGAAACCAATTTGGCTAAACTGTCCAACCATAACCCCTTATGAAATGAGTTAGACGAGTAGGTCAACAGGTCAATCGGATCCAATTACACTCCTATGTTTGATGGTCTTTGGCAACTAAATAGGAATTTGGTTTCAAGAATGGTTTCTTTCTTTTTCTCACGTTATTAACACCTTACAATCTAACACTTGGTTGCCTACAGTTAATTACCAACTACGATCACTACATTGCCAACAGTGATGACTACGAAAAGTACTTTTAGCAACAAAGTGGACGGGAAACGTTGCTGAATCTAATTGATGTATATCAGCTCCAAAGTATCAGTAGTCGGTAATATCAGTTCAATTAGATAAATTTTAAAGTGGATTACATGCATCCAAAAATCGATTGCGTATATTCAAACTATATTTATGGTGCTAATAATGTTTTTTGTGTTTTCCGAAAGATGAATGATCCTTTTAACCCGAGCTAAATAAATATCTTGCTTAGCCTCACCTTAAAAAACTATTGTTTTTTTCTTCGTACACTTATTTATCTAAAAATACGCCTATTTTAAAAATCTCAAAAAATATATTCTTATATCCAAAAATGATAAAACTTGATTTATATTTTAAATACACTTAGATAAATAAGTATATAAAAAAGAAAAAAATATTATAAATGAATTTTTTAAGGTAAGCTAAGTGAGATATTTACTTGGTCTGGGTTAACAAGAACATTCCTCTTTGCAAAAATGAATTCTCAAGTAGTGGAATTTTTTTGTTACTTTAAATCTCTACCATGGCTTTTTAGTTAAGTTCGTCGTCAAGGCTAAAACTCAGATGCCGGCTCTATTCTGCAATCACCCAAAATACATTCATGTTAAATGAAAATTATTTAAATTAAGAGATGCCACTAGGAAATTAAATAAAATTTTAATATGAAAAAATAAATATAAGAAATAATCGATATTAAAAGAAATATAAAGGATTAGTATAAGTGATTATTGTTGTGAACTCAACTAGAAAATTAAGGACAACCTATGTTTTGATGACAACAATTCAAATTTGAGTATTAAAGGATACTAACAAGATTAGTAAAATGATTTCAAGTTAGAAAATTCAAATACCAAAGTATAGCACACCACGTCCCATAGCCAAGTTGACTTAGACATTCGACTTTGGTTAAGTCTACTCTCAAGTCGACTTTAAAATGAAACTTAGGATGGAAAACCACAAGGAGTAAAGTGCAAGTAGGTCAAGTCGCAGACCCAAGTTGACTTCAATTGTGACTTGGGCGAAGTCAATAGCTAAGTCGACTCAGAAGATTGCATATTTTCATTGACTCAAATTGGAACAGACGAAATAGCACCCCAAGTTGACTTCACCTTATGACTTGAGCGAAGTCGAAGACCAAGTCAACCTCAGACTCTGACTTGAGTTTCTGAAAATTGAAACAAGACTAAAATACTAAGTGTTAGAAATGAAGTCGTGGACTCAGCTCGACTCCACTTGTGACTTAGACGAAGTCTAAGACCAAGTCACCTCAAATCAAGGACTTAGAAGATCGTAGCAAAGAAATGTATTTCATAAAGTTCAAAATGTCAAACGGGCAATGAAGTCGCATAGCTAAGTAGACTTCACTAGCGACTTAGGCAAAGTTCCAAGGTGAAATCGACTTACAGGTCACATATTTCCATTGACTGGTCAAGCTACACGCGGAGTCACACCTCAAGTTAACTCCACATGTGACTTGGTCAAATCGATGACTAAGTCAACCCAATATGGAACATGAAGAGCACCAAATTTGAAGGACTTAGAAGAAGGAAGTAGCCCAATCGAAGTAGCACTTTAAGTTGACTCCAGTCTACGACTTCATACATGACTTGAACTATAGCGTTAGAAAAATTCGAATGTTAGCGCATTTAATGTCAGCCACTTACTCTCCAACGTTCAAAATAACTCCTCCTCTATTTAAGGTACAACAAAGGAAATTATGAGGGTTAGCTAGAGCATTGATTAAGGCTTACACCTTCTCTCTTACAAGAATTTAAGTGTGCATTAAATGCTCTACAAGAAGAACTCTCACATTTACTACAAGAGTTGCAACACACTAGCAATTTCAAGCTTCTCGGAGTTCTCTTCTGTGCCAAACTACTCTATACATCGTGTAACATGAAGATTTTTTTTTCTAATCCATTTTGTTGTATTGCTACTTGACTTGTTATTAAAGACTAAGGTCAAATAAAGAGTAGTATACGATTGGAGTGAGATTCACTGTCTACTTATGTTGTGATTGTAAAAATCCTTTATAGCTGTAATCTAGAAAAGAGTTAGGGTTCTAAGCTATATCATTGTTGAAATAGTGGAACCCAAGATACAATGATGTATTCTTGGAAGAGTTTTTTTTTTTTTTTGATAGAAGAATTACTCTAGTCCGACCCCCTTTCCACTTGAAAAGGGTTCGGAGGAGAGAAGCCCAAGCAAATACTTGCCAAAAAATTGTCTGTACAGATTTTCGATGCAATTTCTTGTGGGGGAGAACCCCACCAAATAGAATGATCCTGTGCAGAAAAAGAAACCAGGTCAGCTAAGGAATGGGCCACCCCATTTCCTTGCCTAAGAACATGGTGAAAAGAGAGTTGAGCATTTGAACTGAGGATGGATCTAATTTCGCTGACGATATGTCCCACCGGTGAAGAGATGGCGCGATCACAAGACAGAAAAGAGCAGAGCAGAAGAGAATCCGTTTCAATTTGTATGTGGCCCAAGTTAAGCTGGAGGGCCCACTTTGAACCCAAAAGAAAAGCATATGCTTCCATCATCAATTGTTCCAACACACCCCTCCATCTCCACCCCTTGGCCCCAACAAAAAGACCCCTAGAGTCTCTAATAACCGCCGCCAAACCAATTACCATCCTTTCCCCCGAGGACCGCGCGTCAATATTCAGCTTGAAAACCCCATGTGGGGGGGCAATCCACCTAGCCACAAGAGGGCGGTCCAAAACACAAGATTGACCAAGAAGAGCCGCCCTCCTGAGCTGATCCATATAATCATGGCACCACCGTAGTGTATCCCCAAAGAAAGGATGGACGCCCTCCTCCCTGCACTTGTTACGCAAAAACCATATTCGCCAGCAAAAAACGATAAAGAAAGCCAACCTGTCCAGATTATTGCCTCTAGACAGATTACGCAATGAATCCACCACCTCCGATACGGGAGAGTCCCGACAAGCCGCTATCCTGCCGATCCTTACAATACACGGGCATCTCAAGAACAAATGATGATTAATATCTTCCACCTCCCTCTTACAAAACATGCAAGTCACCTCAACCGGGACACCCCTATGTGATAGGTTCCAAAGTGTAGGTAATGCGTTCTTCAGTAATCGCCACCCAAAAATCCTTATCTTACTAGGCAGCCTTGTCCTCCATATAGCCCAAAAGACACGATCCAGACAGGGCGAAGACGATGACAAAGATAGCATCCTATGAGCCGACTTCACCGAGTAGTGACCATTGGGTTTAGGAGCCCAGAAGACACAATCCTGAACCACCCCCCGAGGTAGTGGTATGTGCCTAATTTCCTGCCAGCCAACCTCACCCACAGCAGCCACCACCCTCTCCTTGATCCATGACTTTGACTCCCCATTTATGAAGTGACAGACCAAAACATCCTCCGGTAGAGATAAAGGTAGAGGGCCCGCCTTGATCACCATAGAATCAAGCCAAACATCCTGAAAAAAACGAAGTCGATTACCATCACCCACCCTCCATTTACATCCAGATCGGATCGCCTCCCGCGCCTTGAGGATGCTCTTCCATGTGTAGGAGTCAGCCGGTCCCCCCGAACAACTCCAAATATCCGAATCCGGGAAATATTTAGCTTTAAGAACTCTATAGCATAAGGAGTCAGTGTTGGATGCAAGCCTCCAGACTTGTTTCGCTAAGAGGGCGTAGTTGAAAGTCATTATGTCTCTAAACACCATTCCTCCTGCCCTCTTAGATTTGCACATCTCTGCCCAATCAACCCAGCTCATCTTCCTTTTATCTCCCTTCTCACCCCACCAAAATTTGCTTAACATGCTGTTTATATTCAAACAAAAGGACTTAGGAAGAAGAAATATACTCATAGCGTAAGACGGGATGACCTGTGCAACAGCCTTAATTAAAACCTCCTTGCCCCCCCAAGATAGGAGGCGCCCCTTCCACCCTTGAATTTTTCGCCATATACGCTCCAGAATTCCCTTAAACATGCCTTTTTTGGATCTGCCAATCCAAGCCGGAAGACCCAGATAATGGTGGAGATCCCGTCCCTCCACCGCCAATAGCTCGGTTATCTCCCGCCGGTCGTGATCATTCATATTTGAGCTGAAGAAAATGGAGGTTTTATCAACATTGACCATCTGACCAGAAGAACCCGCATAAGTATCAAGGATATCCAACAAGATCCTAATGTCCGCTCCTTCCGCCCGAACAAAAAGCAAAGCATCATCAGCGAAAAGGAGATGAGAAATCTGTGGACCCGACGGATTGATTCTGATTCCATGTAGCGCCCCTCGGGCCACCGCCCTTGAAATGAGAACAGAAAGACCCTCCACACTAAGTAGAGAGAGTTGTCCCAAACCACTATAATTTCTTATATCTTATGTCTGTGATCTTATTTGCTCTATACTCTTCATGTTTTCATTTAAGTGGACAAGGCCCACAAGGGGCTAAGTTTTTTTTTTTGCCAAAAGAAACTCAAAAGAATCCAATTCACCTATCCTTTCTTGGGTTTTGCCACGAACTTGTGACTAACAATTATGATATCACGTCAAATAAAAAAGTGTGTAAAAATACAACGATTTCAAGCCCAAAATGTTAATACCAATATTTTTTTTTACAAAAAAGAATGCAAATTAATTAAAGAGAGACCGGTGAGCTAGAAAGATGCGCGAGCTTATGGAAAGGCAAATGAAGAAGGTGCTTGGAAATTGCATTGAGCAAGACGGCATATACGGATGAAGATCACACGTAGGGTATATATCACCTTCAAATCCTTGTCTTGAATCCGATTCCTTGCTTTTTTGAATTTTTATATCCAACCTTTCTCTCCTTACCACGTCAGCATGACTTGGCATCTTCACATACTCCTTTATGTTAATTTGTCAGAAATTAATACGAATTGCAATTATATATAGCGTATGATTAGGCATTCACCTAGCATTTACTACTTTTACCTATCAATCTTAACACAAGTCAAGTCGACATCTTAATTAATATTAAATTTTCTACAAACCCGTAGCTAAACTAATCTAGGCAATCGGATTCCCAAAACTAAGCAAAGATGCTTGACATAACAACATGCCAAATCTCGAACCAAAGAAATAGAGGCAATGTGTATCCGTACATATCTTTCCAAATCAATAATTTCACTAGAAAAATAATTTTACTACCCAAGTTCATGGGGAAAATGTTTTTTGAAATTTCAAAGGATCGGAATTGGGTGATTTAGTCCCTTAAAAGATCAATCCAGGAAATCGAAATGGTTAATTATGTTTAAAAATATATGTATAGTTAAGGGCATAGTATTGATAGAATTTTGAGCTACAGAATTTAATAATCCAAAAGCAAACTTTTAAAGTATTCTTATTGATTAGCTAGTGAATAATTGTATATATATCTTATAATAATAAAAAATTTATTTGGGTTGGGTTTAGTTTAGATCCTTGCTTTTTGGTCCTTGGTTACTTACTGTATATATTAACTTGATTCCCTGGTTTAGTTCCGGGCTTAACCCTAGGAGAATAATTTGGAATAAACCTCAAAGCTCTTACGAATTTTAAAATTTTGATGTTTGATAGAAAATCTAATCCATTCATTGTATTTAACATGTATATATATATATATCTATTTATTCAAAAATTATAAAACTTAGTTTATATGTTAAATGAACTTAGATAAATAATTATATGGAAAAAATAAAAAAAGTGTTTTGAATAGATTTTTTGAAATAGGTTAAGCAAGTCATTTGCTTAATGTGGGTTGATAGGATCACTTTTCATATATATATATATATATATATATATATATATATATATATATATAAAATCAATTCAGTGTAGTTACATGCACGCTAAGTTAAGGTACATTTAGCTTAAAATGGGCCTTATATGCATTTAAATTTATTAATATTTTATACAATTATTTATCTATGTATAAATTATATCTTAGATAGTTTACATGTTGAAATAATAATTTTAAAATTATTATTTATATCAGACTATTTTATTATGTTTGTTTTTGTACCATTTTTAAAAGGGCCCTGTACACATTCAATTAAGATGAAAATTGATAGGCTAATAAAAAAAATAATTCTAAATATAATTGGTATAGTAGATGTACATTTTATGATCATATGAGGCTCAATTTGAGCTAAATACACCATTAGTTCCAGTGTATTTATACGCACGGGAATATTTTCCAAACATATAGACACGTATGTATATATAGGCTTGAGTAATCTTTCATTAACTAACCAGAATTTCATTTCGTACATAGGTATATATAAAAGCGCCACCGGTTTATTGAAGCTCTAATCAGACTCCAACTTCAAATAGCCTAGCTGCTGCAATATTTTGTAGTTATGGGCAATAACATAAGGAAGGAAATACGGCAACGGGAAATACATGGCAGCAGAAGGAGTAACGATTTCAGGGCGGGAAATATGTTGAGAGGGTTGTCGCGGATGGGGAGGAGTAGTATCGGCCGCCGATCCTCATCCTCCTCCATGGCCACGCCGCTACCTCCTCCTCCTTCGAGCTCTCATCTCCCTCCCCGCCGTATGCTCTCCAACCAACGAAAGCCCACCATGAAATACGCTTTCATTCCTGATAACTACCACTCCCTTGAACAGGTTGATAAATCTATACATCCTCCTTAATTATGTATATTTATATTTGATTTCCTCCTTAATTATTTAAACTTTATATATGCGCGCATTCTGTCCCGTTACATTATTTGATCCCTCTCTCTAATATTCTGATCATAGTTTCACCGCACTCATTTTTTAATGTGTAAATTATTTGTTATAAAATTTAAAATTTATATATGAATAAATAATTCTGTAAATTTTTATTATATTCTAATATATTTGGAGCTCATTTTTGGGCAAATTGCCGCTTTATGGATGCAGTTAACATCTCTATATATATATATATATATATATATATATATATATATATCATTTTTTAGGTTATCTGTTTCTTCATTGGGTTAGTTTTACTAATTAAGCGGGCAATCGTAAAAACCATTTTGGCAGTTAATCAACCTTCCAATCTAGTCCAGTTTGATTTTAAAAAAGAAAACGTGGACTGAAGAATTATAGGAGATCTATACATGCATTTAGATAAGATCAGTGGTTTAATTAATATTCTGTAATGTCGAAATTAACAAATAAGTTTTGGGATTGAACGACCGGCTTAACTTCTATATGGTTTTAATAACAATTAATTAATGTTGGTCTTTAGGCTTATTAATTTGGAAGGTTATTTGAACTCTATGATACAAATGCCAATAATTAGTCTAATTGCGAGCATATATACAGTTGCATGGATTCATGGTGCTAGCTAGCTAGTCGTTGAGCTGGGCCTTGCTTGTTTCTTCTGCTTCTTCAACTAATAATTAAATAAGGTCGGGACTTTACCAACCGGGTTATCCACATTTGCAGCTCATAACTTTCATTAGTTATGCATATGCTTGCAAAAACCCTTGCGGAACTAATATGCCAGTAATGACCTGTAAAACATATGGGAACAAAAGGAAAAGGAAAAGGGGTAAAAAAGGCAAAAAAGCTGGCATGCAATGTCAATCTAGCTTGGCAGGTGGACCACACTAGATGCCGTGGACATTATTTAGGTGGGGAATAGATGCCATCGGTTTATTCGGATGAGGAGTTGGGGCCTAACCCATGATGGTCTTTGAATTAAATGGGTTTCACCAAGTTCCCTGACCCTAAGCCGCCATTAACGACGTTTGGCTTGACAATAATTTATTACAAGGTTCAATATGTCTATATATATATATAAAAAAAAAAAAATTCAGTTTTCTAATTGAGAATGTAGTTATTATTATGCATTGATAAAAAATTTTCTTGTGGGACATGAATTTATTTCTCTTAAAATATATATATATTTTTAAAGCAAATATAAGTGATTTGATTTTATGACCAACCAAAATTTTTATCATTGTAGTAAGTTAGAAACACAATTGTTCGCTAAATGAAAATTTGAAAATCTAATACAAATTTCTATGTTAATGATATGGTTTCATGTTTCATGCGCCGGCACATGAACTACATTGATTTTTTTTTTTAATTTTGAAATTGGAAAAAAAATAAATAGAAAGATCACAAAGTGCAAAATTTTACACATAAGAATTGGATGCTTGGTCTCGATAAAAAAAAAAGAAAAGAAAAGAAAAGAATTTGATGCTTGTCAAAAGCTCAACAACAAAACCAGAAAAGAAAAAAAGCCTTCATCCAAACGTATGCACCGAGGCTCAGTGCATGCACACTGTTGCATTGAATGGCATTACGTGAAATTTTTTAAAACGTTAAAAGTGCTCCTAAGATAGCATAAAATGGTGTTTTTTTTCCCATGTAATTAAAAATCACATAAAATGTGTAGTAAAAATAATCACATAAAATATATGGTTTATTTTATCAAAGACTTGAAACTAGGGAGTTTGTTTTGAAAAATATCATAAAAAATTTCAGTACTGGGAAGATACAATTATGCACATGTAGGTATGTAGGTACTAATTTGCCAAAAGTCCCATCTACATTTTCTTATTTTGTTACCATTGATGCTAGTTTTACATTTTTCTTTATGGATAAAAAGAAATTCCTCATTTTGAAAATCTGTCCTTTCTTATTCTACCGTTCGTATTTCATCCGTCTCCGTAGCTATTTTGTGATGAAGTCTCAAGTAACATAGTTTATGACTGCTATTAAGGAACGTTTCGGGTTGTATCTCATATGCATTTCATCACATAATAAAAAGCATTTGAATGCCTCTAACGGTGATTTGCCTGTTATAGGTTACTGCTGCCTTAAGAGAAGCAGGGCTAGAATCATCAGACCTTATACTTGGAATTGATTTCACCAAAAGTAATGAGTGGACAGGTCTGTTAAATTTTTGTTTGGTGCCTATGAGATGCTTGTTCAAAATCCGATTATGTTTATTTGGAATTCTTACATCTTTCCTTATTGAAGGCAAACAGTCATTCAACAACCGGAGCCTGCATGCTATTGGTCCAACGCCCAATCCATACGAGCAAGCCATTACAATAATTGGAAAGACCTTGGCTCCCTTCGATGATGATAATCTGATTCCTTGTTTCGGATTCGGTGATGGTTAGTTCTTATATTTCTTTCATTTCACACCAGAATTTAACTTACTTTCCACAAAGTTTCGTTCCTTTATCGTATTTGAGGTAAGAACAGCAAACTCAGCATCAATATGCTATCCATCCATACTTGTTTATAGATCCATTAACATGTCCAGAACAGTTGATAACTTGTTCATCCCACTTGAGCCGATCCACTAGCCATAGGATCTAATACACATGCCTCTTTGATTCTTAGTACAAGATCTCATGAATCTTATCTAAACGTAAGCAAATTCACACTAAACAAATTCTCTAAGCTTACTCCATTAGAGAAGAACCATGATTCCACCATTTATTAATCTCTCTCCCCCACCTCTTCCTCTCTCTGTCATGAACCAACTCTCGTCGATGAATCAAACAGCATTCTAGAAGACATGGGTTACACCCTTAAATATATAAATATATATAATATTATTGCAGCCTGCTATTATGTCCACAATTCCTTATTCACTCTTTTCACATGACAGCAACCACACATGATGAAGCAGTGTTCAACTTCCATACTGATCGTTCTCCTTGTCATGGTTTTGAGGAAGTTTTGGCTTGCTACAAGAGGATTATTCCACAATTGCGATTGTCAGGTTTGTTTTTCCCTCCAAGTGAAATAACAGAAATGAATGATTATGTTTTGTTCTGCCTCTTCTATATAAAATGTGGAGATTTCACCCATCACATTGAATAGAATCATTCTTAATTTCTAGGAAGAACAGAAATTGGATAAAAAGGTCATATATAAGCCCACAGATCCTTACATCCACACAAACATCCTTATCTGCCAATTCAACATACAAACTTCCTCGTGAAGGAATTGCTTTGAGTTTTATGTGTCATCCAACTTGGACGTTGTTTATTCTTTGCTCATGCTTTTTTGTTTTTCTTTTTCATGAAAGAATTTTTACGCTCAAATTGGATGCTGTTTATTCTGTACTGATTCTTTTTTTGTGAAGGAATTCTTACACCATCCATTTCTTGTCTCTTTGAAAAGGGCCCACTTCCTTTGCACCAGTAGTTGAGGCTGCGATTGACATGGTTGAGAGGCATGGTGGGAGATACCATGTGCTTGTTATCATTGCAGACGGGCAGGTAATGATTGAAACACTAACCCCTAATTCTAATTGGTGACAGTTTGCAGGTTTTTGATCTTACTCTTATTATAAAGGTCACAAGAAGTGTTGACACAGGGGATGGGGAACTCAGCCCACAGGAGAAGAAAACAATTGATGCCATAGTCGAGGCAAGGTATATCCCCATCATTAATTGATAATAATCTTTGAATTCTCATAATTGTTTCCATATGGTTTCTATACCATATCTGTTCAGTATGGTATCATGTACCTAACATGTTATCCACAATCACCAGGGAACAACTACTATTCTGCAGAATGTGGATGCCTTAGTTTGATAAGATATTTGCAGAATTTATCATTATAGAAACCTTAAGGCTTATTTGATTTTTTTTGTTTTGGCTTTTTGCATGATCAGTAAATATGCTTTATCAATTGTACTTGTTGGGGTTGGAGATGGGCCTTGGGACGACATGAGGAGTTTTGATGACAAGCTTCCAGCCCGTGAATTTGACAATTTTCAGGTAGTACAGCTTCTACATTATGTTTCTGAAAGTCATATGATTGTTTGATTTTCCAGGACCGAACATGTACAAAATAAAAAGTGGTTGTGTAAATATAAGCTTATTAAGTCATTATCGTAGGCTTTCAAGCTCCACTTATCAACCATATGGAAAAATCCGCATCATTTTTCTGTCATTAGCTAAATTGATGTTCAGATCATCCATTGGCAGATTCCCAAAGAAAACAAGCATTCTTCCAAATTGAAACATCCTGCACATAAAGTCAAGGACCCAAAAGATAGATAGACTTTAATATGTAAAAAAAAAAGGGCAAATGAATTATATTTTTTGTTTGTATGAAGCCCATGAAATCAATGATAATATGGCAACATGGCATTTGAAGTTAAGATGTTGAAGAGTAGCTGTTTTAAAATGTTTGGCTGCATCAAAATGGGATGATAGAACTAACAGAATATCTAGTTTGAAACATTTTTCATGGAAAAAATTTCTGTCATGAACCATAGAAATACAAGGTGTTTTTGGCATCCCATAAACTTGTGAATCTAAAACTTTTTATTCTCCACAATTACCCTATTTTCTAATCATTTCTCCACATCTTCTTATAAAACTACCTTACGTTTCAATTATTTCTCCACAACTATCTATACAACTATTCTATCTATTTTAACTTTATTTTCTTTACCCCTTACTATTGCCCCTATTATATCACATCACTTCTCGCATTTCAAAATATTTTACACCAAAAAATTTCCATTCAAAAGTTTAAAAAATTTTACCAAATACCAAATACACCCATAGTTATGTGACACTTGACTACAGAACCACACATTATAGGCTTCACAAAAACATGATGGTAAAATTTAGTGTAAGAATTCATAGCATTTCCTAAGCGCATAGCATAAGATTGGAAGATATATGACTTACATTTGCTACAAAACATTATTAAGTTAGATCCGTTACTGAGGATGAATCGATGAGTGGAATGGAAGAGTGATTTATTGCAGTTAAAAATTGGATGAAATTGGAATATCTAGGAATGGAACTTCTTCAAGAACTTGAATTATATTTCAAGAATTTGGCACTCATACTCCGTGGCTTAGATTAAATACCATGTTTTTTTACTCTAGATTTAGGTTATAGAGTAATTCCATTTTTAAAATTTTTTTCGCAAATAGGAAATAATAGTTAGGCTTGATAGTTTAACTGCTTGGATCTCAATGCCAATGCCCGCCTTGAGTAAACACTCACCAACTTTTAATAATAGGGGTTATTTATTACCTGACAGATATTCCTGATTTGATAGTTTGAAATAATGGACTGATGTAGAGAATGACATTATCCAAGAGACTAAAACCCATAAGTGATTGATAATAATCACCAATCAAGAAAATGGTTGGAATAATAAACAGCCCTGACTACATGTGACTTATACAATCAATGAAACAACTTTCGTGTCTAATGTTTGGACAACGGATTTGAGAATTCAGTTAGCATTAATTCAACAAGAGTTCAAGAATTCCGAATGACTGGCCATCACATTGGAGCCTACCTAGTACCTAGGTGATATGCCTCAATAATGAGACTGATCTGATCAACATATGGTCTTCGTTTGTTCAATTTCATTGAAGGTAGAAAACGTTATCATTTTTGCCTAACCACAGTTCTCTTTTGTGGTTGTGCACTCATATAATAACCAAATAGGCCAGACTATTAGAAATTTATGGCTTCCTTTATGCTGTGCTTTTTTATTGAATGATGCTTTCTGTGCAGTTTGTGAACTTCACTTCCATCATGTCTAGAAATGACAGCCCTTCTGATAAGGAAGCAGCATTTGCTCTAGCAGCGCTCATGGAGATTCCTCTTCAGTATAAAGCAACTAAAGAATTCGGCATATTGGGGTAGGTAGCATTAGCCACAATTCTTTATGTCCAGCACTTGAATTAAACTGCCATTGTGTTCTTATGATATGTGGGATGAAAGACATGTGACAGGGAAAGCTAAGAAAGTCGTTACTCGCCCTCCTCCAGTTCCATATGCACGCCCACAGCAGCTACCAAGAGCAGAAAGCAACCTTCAGGAGCCATCAGCTGGTGAACGTAGTCAGGTAGTGTCAAATGTTTGGATATTTGGATTTAAGGCTGGTTGATGATGCATTAGAGTACTATCCGATGAATGCTTAGATTCAAGTAGCTCAATTTATGAGAGAACTGGGAGTTTGACTGTGTACCTCAACAGAGCGATGTAATGCATCTTCTTGGATGGGATTTAGCCCAAATGAATATAATGTGCAAGTTCTACGCGAATCTCATAAGCTCAAAGCAGACAATGATGCTCTAACTGAGTTGGAGTTGTTATATTACAAAATCAATACCATGCATATGCTTCAACTTGTAATAACATTTGTGAAGGCATTGTTGTTTTGGGTTTTTCTAACTTCTCTATTTTTGCATAGGTATGTCCAATTTGCTTGACAAATCCAAGAGATATGGCCTTTTCATGTGGCCATACGGTAAGCCATTACAGCAATATTTCTTTCTTAGATCTTTTTACCCTTGATTGGCAGTTCTTCCCTTTTCATATTAGCTGCCAGCCTGCCATTTTCTCTAATGTCTTTTTAAAATGTTTATATGATTTCAGACCTGCAGTGAATGTGCACCCAACTTATCCCTTTGTCCAATTTGCCGCACGAGAATTACATCTCGACTGAGGCTTTTTACAGGATGAAGCCATCACCAGCTCCCGTGCTTGTGTATTTGAACAGCTTACCTTTATTGTTGTTTTCTTCAAATAGTTGCTGATTATAAATTTTGTAATTTGATTTCTACAGGCAATGTAAAAATAAAAATGATTTCTTATTCAGCAGTTAATGGATGTTGCTGAAACTTCAATACCAATAAGGATCACAATGGAAAGTACAAGATCATTCATTAATATCAGAGAAACAAAATTTATGTCAAAAATCCTTCCGTCCAAAAAGGGGGGAAAAAATCAAAGGAGAAGTTATAATAGAATATAATCAAATAAGTTGTGAATGTACAAAGCGGAATTTCTCCACGCATCTGTTGAGATGTCTCACACTTATTTTGAATAAACTCACGCTAAACACCCTCTCCTCAATTTTGGGAAATCTTGAAATCTACCCAACAACTTTTTCATGTGAAGCTTATTGTCCCATTGAATCCCTAAATCATTCCCAATTTGCTTTTTTAGGTCCATACATACATTATATAAGTAAGATGCAACTGAAAACCTAACAATTAATCAATTAAACTCTGCTAATAGCAAAATGGGCTGCCCTCCCTCACAGACTGATTGGTGTAGACTAATTTCCAGGCAAGATTCATGCATTCACCATAATGAGGTTTCATAGCAGTGTTGCATTTTATATATGTAACTGTTGAATATTTTGCAGAAAGAAAAAGAAAATGAAAAGTTGCATTTCTAGTTTGGATATTTGTGGAATAAACCGTTTCAAGGTTTTATTTAGTCTTGCAAATTAAACAAATCCCAGTTGATCGCATTAAGCAATTTTAGATATGAACTGCCAAAAAAGGGTTGAATGTAGAGTCAAATGTATTCCAACTTAGTCATCATCATAAGTTATTTCCCACCTAAGTGGGTTCATTTGCATGGATTGTTCTATGCTATTCTAGATAATCAGTTAAATTTTTAGTATTCTTCAATATTTTCATATCTTATTTAATTATTTCCATCCATATTTAATTCTTGACTAATATCAAAGTTGCATTTTTTGTATTAAGAGAATCTCTGAGTTTAAACATGCTGCAAACTAATAAGCTTGATATCAACAATGTTTCGGAGATAATTTTGTATGTGCAATAGCTTAAAGATAAGTTTCTCATATTAAACTTTGAAATTCAAAATGCAAGTCTGATATTATGGTGTGTTTGGCATTTAATGAAAATTTTTAAAATAAATATTGTCTGTGCAAAACTTTTTAAAATGGGAGAAGTGATGTGATCTGAGGAATAAAAAATAAAGTTGAAATAGATAAAATAATTGTTAAAAAATGATTGAAAAGTATGATAGTTATATAAAAATGTGCGAAAAATAATTAAAATATATGATAAATGTAGGGAATGAAAAATTTTAAATTGAACTTTTCATAATTGTCAAACGCACCTGAGTACAGTTAAAAAATTTATTTGTGAGAGCACGAATTACGCTACCGAAGATACCCTGCCAAAGTCTTTTTGGAATTATGCGATATCACACTTAAGTATATATTTTTTTTCGTCATTTTGCAAAGTAAACCCTAACAGTTTTTATTTTCGTATGTACCCCCTGTGCTTATGATAGATAGAGAAAAGAACACCCTTATAAATTTTTTTGGTGACATTTAAAAAAAAAAAAAAGTTGAGGCTAAATGCACTTAGCTTTGGTGCACCAGGTGCATTTAATTTTTTAAAATTACTAAAATGTCACTTTTTTAAAATCTAGAAAATATCTATAAATCTCCAAAATGGTAAAAACTTAGTATACATGTTAAATATATTTAGATTAGTAGTTGTATAAAAATTTTCAAAATAATAAAAAATATTTTAAATACACGAGTGCATCAAGGCTAAGTGCACCCGAATGCAAAAATTCCTCTTTTATTTTTTTGAAAATTTTGTATGTAGCTGTTAATCTAAATGTATTTAACATGTGTATTAAGTTTTACCATTTGTGGATTTATAAATATTTATTTGAATTTTTAGAAATAGTGGCCTTTTAGTAATTTAAAATACTATGCTTTTTTCTTATATGCCCAAAGTCAACCAAAGAATTTGTTTTGCAAGGTTTGAAATTTATTGGAACGTTTTTAAACGCACACATGGGCACTTAGCCTTGGTGAGTATACTTAACCCTTTTTTATTCTTTTAAATTTTTTTATACAATTATTAATCCGAGTGTAATTAACATGTATATTGAATTTTACCATTTTTAGAGATTTGTGGATATTTTTTTGGATTTTTTAAAATCAGTAGCTTTTTCATAATAAAATAACTTATACTAAATATCAAATTCAAAATTATATTTTCAGCATCGAAATTATCTCAACTATCATTAATATGTGGATAAATAATTTTATTAAATATTTTTACATTCTAATGCATATATAATAGATCTAAGTATTTTTTAAAAAAATTACCCATGAACACATTTTTTAAGCAAATATGGATCATGGACATATTTTATTTGAATGAAGCTCGGTCTCTTAGATAAATAAGTAATGCTAGGTATAACAAATAAAGTGGATCTTCTGGCAATCATCAATAATAAAAATGTACGGTGATGATTCTTCTAATACTCATAACAAATGCACATAATTCCTCTTATACCTACAACATTTCGTAAATTTCTTTTATACCCATCAATAATAAAAATGTACGGTGATGATTCTTCTAATACTCATAACAAATGCACATAATTCCTCTTATACCTACAACATTTCGTAAATTTTTTTTATACCCATAACATTTCATCCTAAATTCCTCTCATACCCACGCCACCGTTATCCATCCTATTGAAAAGACGATTTTGCCCTTTTAAATTTTTTTAATTAAAATAAATCAACCTTAATATGATTTTTAAGTTATTTAATATCTTGTATTAATGATTTACTACTATCAATCGAATCATGTTAAGGTTAATTGTCTCAATTAAAAAAATTTAAATGGGCAAAATCGTCTTTTCAATGAGTAGATAACGGTAGCTTTAACGGCGTGGGTATGAGATGAATTTATGATAAAATGTTAGAGGTATAAAAGAAATTTACAAAATATTGTGGGTATAAGAGGAATTATCCCAAATGCATGCAACCTAATTACATAGAAGCCGTGTTTTTAAACTTCAGAATTAGCTGGAACCATATAACACGCCGAATTAATAGAAGGATACCAATTTATTTCTTTACCTTTATTCACTTGTGAACTTACTCCAAAAATACACTTGTGATCAGGTGGGGTTTTATCTAAGGTTACAATCATTACATCAATATGGTCAAAGTTGAAGGTAGTGTGCTTTCGCAAATAAATTTGCAAGGTTATTTTTCAAAATCAATGATCATGCGATAAAAATTGTAAAAATACAGAAAGAGAGGGAGAGAGATGAAAATAACCTTCGTTCAGAATACAGTAATCCTATTTGCTAATATCAATAGTGTGTATCTTAATATGTTTAATGGCGAGCAATGTAAAGCAAAATTGTAAATTCAAACAAAGATAAGGAGACGAATGCAAATGTTCCAAACATGTGCATGTTTACTAGAAAGCAAGGTAAAACAAAATTGCCAAATTGCGGAAAAATAAGGAGAAAAATGCAAATAACCTTTAGTTTAGAACATACATTAATCCTATTTGCCAAAAAATATATATATATACCAAAATGCGCAAGTTCATGGATAAGCGAAGAAAGGGTAATTTGCAAGTACATCTATATAGTTTGACAATAATAGCAAATATACTGACATAGTTTCAGAAATTGTAAATTACCTTAGATAGTTTAACCATAATTGCAAATATATCCACGCTTTTATAATGTTGTTACTGCACCATCACAGCAAGGGTATATTTGATAAAGTTTGCAAACTATGTTGATATCTTTGCAAAAACTATATATACCCACTTAATTTTTGAAATTGTAAATACACTCGCATAATTTGTAAATTTTTGCAAATATACCTACTTCGTGACGGTACAGTAACGATGTCATAGCGATATGGGTATATTTGAAATTATGGTCAAACTATGTGTGAACGATTTGTAATTTTTGAAACTATTTATAGTTAAACTAAACATGTGTATTTGCAAAACACCAAAAAAAAGTAAAACTAACTGTAAATTTTCCTAAAAGGGGAACGGATAAAGTTTCTCCTCAGATTTCTAAAAAGGACACAAAAAAAAAAAAAAAAAAAGCTTCTACAATATAAAGGGTCAAAGAAGAAGCAACTAGATGAAGCAGAAATGTGGGCACTTGCCACCTGTCATGATTCAGGTGGCCTATGTTTCGAAAATGTTTAAAGCTTAGCACTCACAGCTTACAAGCTGCAAGCATCAGTTTCCACGCTTTAACGGTTTTACCCCACCTTTGAAATTTTTTTTTGACTGTCACCCACTTTTTTGTTTTTGTTTTTTTGTTTTTTTTTGTTTTTTTTTTACTTCCCCCCATCATTTTCAAATTTGGTGCGGAACTTGTGCCCGGCCTCCAAACCCAAGAAAAGAATCAGTCTTTTGAGCATTTACTTTTGTAAAGCCTGATTTGTAAGTTGTAACGGTTTAACCCCATTTATCCCATTGATCTGATTTGTAAATTGGATTGGAGATTGGAATTATGACTCAAGCATACACAAACTTGATTCCTATTTATGTTTAGTATAAAATATTTTATATACATAATACTTAAGTAATATCTCATTATATTTCTGTATTTTATATTATTTTTAATTATGTTCAAATAGAGGTTGTCCAGTTAAAATTATATTACTTCGGATGTGTTTTGGATTTGATAATAATTTTTTAAAGAAAATTTTCGAGAAAATTTTTTTAAAATCAAAGAAAATGATGTAATATGATATGAATAATGATGAAAAGTTAATAAAATAAAGTTAAATAAACTGTTAGTTATGTGAAATCTTCTGAAAAAATGATTAAAAAGTAAGATAACTATATTAAAAACGTAAAGAAATGGCTGAAGATAAAATAGCTACGGAGGAAAAAAGTCTTAAATAGAAAGATATTTTTTAGCAAATACCAAACGCACCATTTATGTTTATGTCATTTATCTTAGGTTTATTAGTTTTCTTCCTTTATTTTTAAAAAAAGATAAAAATTTTTAGAAATAATCATATTATTATGTTTTCTTAATTTAATTAGGTTCATAAAAAAATTATGTTATTATGCTTTTACATGACATGTCAGTTTATATATTCTCAATAAATTTTAAATTTGTAACTCGACCTTAATTCAAATAAAAACTTGCCGATCTGAATTTCAACCTCAACCTAATTTCCATAATGTAATTAGGATTTAAATATTACAAATACTATTAATGTTAGAACTGTAGCAAACCCAAGCCTCTTGAAACTGTGAGCATAAAATCAGAAACGGATGGCGAGATAGAGATGCATGCTTTGAACAGAAACGGAATGTTTGTCGCAAAATACAAAGTACAAACTCACTCTCGTAACTGGGGTAAAAAAAAGTGGAATCCAGGCTGTCTATTTTCATTGTCCATCATGGCCATCGCCGCAGCTATTCAAAAAAATTTTAAATAAAGTATTATTCCCTTTAATAATATTGATTAATTCCATAAAAAATAATATGGATTAAAAGATTAACTTTAAAAATCATGATGAAACTTACTATTGTAATTGAAAATATATTATTGATTTAATATCGGATAAAGAAATGAGTAATATTGATTTAATATATATGGCCAGCTTCAAGCAGCCATTTGTTTTTTTTTTTTTATTGGTATGTAATTACATATATCTCAACACATTTCATACTTTTTTGAAGATCTTAGACATTCTTACAAATCTGGGGACACACATAACATCCCAAAGAAATCTGGAGACACAGCTCCACGAAAGAAACTGAAAGACACAGCTTGCAACAGGCCACCGAGAGACTACTTGCTTTCACACCCCCTCCACCCAGGAGACTATCTGCTCCCACACTTTTTTTTTTTTTTTTGGGCCGAAAATCCCATCCGGGATTTGAACCCGCACCGACAGCGCGACACAGTATTTGCGTCGCTGTCAGTGACCAACCGAGCTAGCCTCGGTTGGTAGTAGCCACTTGTTTTTTAGTTTTAAAATATCTTGTAAATCTAGAACATTTATCATGTTTATTCATGTGCACTTATTTCTGTTTTAAAAAAAAAATTATATGTGCAAACTTTTATATACTATATATTTTTCAAAAATTTTAATATTTATACATTCTCTCTCAAAAGATGTTATTTTTAGAAAATATAAATTCTTTAATAATATCATAAAAAATGTCAAATATGATAAATAGTTTAGATTAACAAAATATTTTAAAATTTCAAAAAAAAGGGTGAGTCTAATGTATCGAATTACTGCTCTAATATATATGGCTTATGCATATAATATAATAGAGAACCAATAATCTATGACCGGTCATAATACTTATTTTTTATTTTTTTGAAAATTTTTAATAAGATGGTTAATCTAAGTGTAAATTATCTATAAAAAAAATTTTACTAATTTTGAAGATATGTATATATTTATTTTACATTTTTAAATACTGGGGTATTGTGGCCATCTTCAATAAATTTAAAATGTAATATTGGCCACAATACCCCTATATTTAAAAATGTAAAATAAATATGTACATATCTTCAAAATTGATAACACTTAGTTACTAGATAATACACACTTAGATTAACCATCTTAATAAAAAAAATTTCAAAAAAATAAAAAATAAGTATTATGACCGGTCGTAGATGATCATTGGGCAATATAATATAAATCATACATAATTATACAATATTGTAACTAATATTCATGATCAATGTATATAATATAATAGAAACCATACATAATTACACAGCGTTGTAGTTAAAATTCATGATCAGGTGTATTCATCAAGTGCACAACACATTTTATATGATAATGATTCAATACATATGTATGTACTGAAATCGTAACACATAGTATGGTTTGAGCCTTTATTTTTATTTTTATGTGTACTTACATGTAATCTTTATATACTAAAATTTATCATTTTTGAATTTCTATATATGTTTTATAATTTCAAAAATCACTAGTTTTCACTCCATTAGTAATTTTTGAAATTCTAAAAATATATACACAAAAATAATAAAATTTCATATACGAACTAAGTACAAGTGGTCTCACCTAAAAATGAAAAGAAAAATAATAAAGTTAAAAAAGGCTAATACCATATGAAGCCGAGTCTTATGTGCTCATACATTTAAAGTACACAATCCAATTTTTTATTTTTAATAATATTATTTTTTCTCTGATTACAGATTCCAAATTTCCAATGCCATTCATTCAACCGCACTTAACCAAATCCAACACCATCATTATGTGTCAAGGGGGTTAGACAGAAAAAACCTGCAACTATTTAGTACAGCATTCGGACTCTCCCTTATTCCACATAAGGGTTTTCTACATTTTAGACTCTCTAAGTTTGCATGTTTGTTTTTTAAACCTCTTAGTTTATATAATTGCTTTTTAAACTCTCTAAGTTTCATTCTTTTGCTTTTTTAACCCTGTGCTTTTCCACCATCAGAAAGCCCACGTAACATCCGTCTCAAACATTAAAAATACTAAAATACCCTTCTACCAACCCATCATTAAGAACGAAAATTATTTTTCACTTTCATTTTATTTTCCTACCCAGGCTCTATTTCCTGTTCAACGTTCATCAACTGTGGAACTGATGCAAAGTGCACTTCTTTTTTTATTTTTTGAAAAATTCTAACGCCCTTACTAAATTTATCTTCTATAAACATCTAATTTTTAAAATAAGTATATGGAGAGAGTTTCTACAATAAATTTTAAAATAATTATATAGAGAACATTGATGCAATAAATTTTAAAATAATTATATAGAGAATAGTTTTGCAATAAATTTAAAATTTTAAAATTTTAAATAATTATACTGAAGATGTTTCTACAATAAATTTTAAAATATTTATATATGAAGAACATTTCTACAATAAATTTAAATATGTAAATTTTAAAATAATTATATCAAGAATATTTATACAATAAATTTAAAAATAATTATATGAAAAACATTTATACAATAAAATTTTAAATAGTTGTACGAAGAATGTTTCTACAATAAATTTAAATAAAATTTTAAATAATTTAACAGTCACTAAATTATTTTAAAATTTTAAATTTATTGTAGAAATATTCTACATATATTATTTTAAAATTTATATTTTAAATTTATTGTAGAAGAATTCTTCAAATAACTACTTTAGATTTTATATTTTTACATTTGTCGCAGAATCATTCTCCATATTAAATATTTTAAATGTTACCTTTTAAATTGATTGTATAAATGTTCACAATATAATTAATTTTAAACTTATTATAGAAATATTCTACATATGATTATTTTAATTTTACATTTTTAAGTTTATTGTCAAAATGTTCTTCATATAATTATTTTAAAATTTACATTCTTAAATTTATTGTAGAAATGTTCTTCATATAATTATTTTAAATTTTACATTTTAAATTTATTGCAGAAATAGTTTCCACATAATTATTTTAAATTTTAAAATTTAAAATTTATTACAAAACTATTATCTATATAATTATTTTAAATTTTACGTTTTAAAATTTATTGCAGAAATGTTCTCTACATAATTATTTTAAAATTTATTGTAGAAATAATCTCCATATAATTATTTTAAAAATTAGATATTTTAAGGAAGACATATTTAGTAAGGACGTTAGAATTTTTCCAAAAAATAAAACAAGAAGAATGACGCCTAGATTGTTTTAAAATGCATTTTGCATTAGTTCCACAGTTGATGACTAGTGGACAGGAAAGAGAGCTCGAGCAGGAAAATAAAATGAAACTGAAAACGATTTTCGTTCTTAAGGATGAGATGGTAGAAGGGCATTTTAGTATTTTCCGATGTTTAAGAAAGCAAAAGAATGAAACTTAGAAGGTTTAAAAAGCAATTACATAAACTTTTAGGTTTAAAAAGCAATTACACAAACTTAAGGGTCCAATATGCAAAAATCCTAGCCACATAATTGTTGAATTTCAGGATAAAGTACTGAGACAAGGTAAAGAGAATTTATGTAATATATTCACTTGGAATAAACAAGTATCAAGCGTACAACGGGCCCTATAATCAAAGTCAAATTAGTTCCTCTCAGGGTTTAGTTGTGAGCTGCAAGAAGAGTTGGAAGCTATTTGTTTACAACAAAATCTTAAAGCTCAAGAAAATTGGCTTGTAATTGAAGATTGTAATACAAACTAAAATTGTCGTATGAAAAGGATGGAAAGGTATTTTGACATTGAAAAATCATAATGGTGGTGTCACAGTTGATATCAACTATGGCTAAGCTTTAGTCATCTAGCCATAGAGTATTTTATAAGTTATATACTAATGGCACAAATTCGGTGTCATTGATTACTGTCACTAATTTTCAACAATTAAGACGTGAGTTATTGCAAGTGTTGTTTCTTCCCGTGATAAAGAATGATGTTCAAATAGGTTTGAAGATTACGAAGGGTTTAAAGTTCTTAATTAATTTAGATGGAATTTATGGAATATTTTATAAACAACACTGGTCTAAATTTTATTGTTTACCCAATACACCATCATAGTTAGTCTAATGAGGAGTAAATGGCTAGCGGGGTTTATCCCAGCTGCTAACGTCTCCTAGCCCGGCTGGTGAAAGTCGTAGATTCGACTCTCTATGGGTGCAATGGGGGCGTTTGAAAGCTTTTGTCTCTTAAAGATTTAAGGTGGAGCTATCTGTCTCCAAGATTCTTAAGTGGAATTGTGTCTCTTTTAATTTGTAAGAATGTCTTAGGGTTTTATAGTAAAAAATATTGAGATGTACGTAAATATACGAATCAAAAAAATTAGAAATAAGAGTGAGTTTGCATGTATGTCAAAGTTGGACAAGTACGTGGGAGGTTTTAATTTTGCATTTGTAGACTCACAAAGGCCACTCATAGTCGTGTTTGATAAGATTCATACTTGATTAACTGAGTGGCAAGCAAAGCAACTAAGTTTTACAAGTACACTAACTTTGATGCAGTCTATTTTGTTATTCTATTCTATATAATACAAACCAAAGTGCTCTTGGTCTCTATTTATTATGAGTCGGACTCCCTATCCTACAAGTTTCTACAGGGAAGTAGTGAGAATAAAAGAAAAGTTCATATGGCTAGTTGGGGCACGGTTTGATCACCCAAAGATGAAAATAGTCTTAGATTACTTCCCACCTCCTTGATGAATAAGAAGTTCCTCCTAAAGCTTGCTTAGCTCATGCATACATAATTGGATACTCTCTGGGTCTGTACTTTGAGAGAATGTGCATATAAATATATATGGAAAGTGATTTTTTGCGCCTGGGCGAACTTCCGCAAACTGCGTCCGCAGTCCCGTCTCGCGCCCGCTCGCCGTTGGATTGGGCGAGACACTTACAGCCGTGCGATGGAGTATTTTAAAATTACCCCCCACGAGCCAGCCTTCTTGCGGTGAATACCAAAGCCGGACCAATTCCCGTTTTTTCAGCACATCTTCCAGCCGCAAGCCCTCTCTCCCATCGTCCCCTCTCGGAAGTACGCCCTCTCTCCCATTTTCTACATCCCCGCCAGCTCTCTCCCAGCACCGTCATCTCTCCTCTCCACAGCGCCGTATTCCGAGATCAGCGACGCCTCTCCGGCCTCTGAATTTCGGGATTAGTGACGCCCCTCAACGGATTTGGAGCAGCATGGACTCTCCCAAGGGTTGCTTCTGCAGCAAACAAGGTCTCGGTTAGGAGAGGCGAAACCCACCGTCATTGTCGCCGCATTCCGGTTCCGGGAGCAGCGAAACCAACCCGATCTCTCTGTCACCGCATTCTGGTTCCAGGAGTAGCGAAACCCACCCGATCTCTCCGCCCAAAGCTTCCACTCTGCGTCTGCCCCGCCCACATTTCCCCCGAAAAAGCCGTAGCCCACCACTGCAGCTACACGCCATCGCAGCCCATCACCTCTGCCGCACGCTGTTGCAGCCCGCCACCGCCTGGTAAATCCCCCCATCTCTCATCTCATCTTCTCCGCCGCTCCATCTCTCGTCTCATCATCTCCGCCTCTCGTCATCTCATCATCTCTGCCTAGAAGTCCCAATTCTCATCTCCTCCCCAAATCCGCCTCTGTTGCACACTTGTACACTTCCTCTTCCACCCTCCGTCGTTCTCCTCTGCGTCTGCCCTGCCCACATTTTCCCCGCATATCAGAGCTTGCCTCATGATTCTGGTGAAGCATTCTCTGAACACATTGCTGAGACTGACTCGTCTGCCTCTACAGTTGCTGTTGTTGCTGAGATCCCATGGCCAATGAGGAAGGAGGTAGCAGCGGTTGGGTTGTACTCAACGTCATGTGATTAGGAGGAACCTGCCCCTGCCCTTGGTTGTTGTTCTCTAGATGAGAAGAAATCTGCTGCAGTTACTTTGGTGATGGTTGCGGATGAGAAAACATCTTTTGCTGTTGTGGCTATGGCGGACCTGTGGTTGACATTTGAGCAACAAGCAGTTTACTTGGTTGAACTGGAATGGAACCTAGCCCAGAAAACAAGCCTTGCCCTTGCATCAGTCGGTGCATGACTTGCTGCTCACCTTTCATAACAACTTGGTTAGTTGGAACTGGAAGGAGTCTATGACCATGGTTGCAAGGGTGGATGAGGCCTCTGTTATTGCTGAAGATGTTGCTGTCTCTGATATTGTTGCTTTAGCATCTGATTTGGAAGTGCAACACCAGGTTGACAATTCCGGCTGAGTCCTTGGGGATCATGCTGCTGCTTTTGTTGGTTTGGTTTGGAGTAATGGTATTAAGAGAATCTTATTCCCAATGTAACTCATTGTAATATAATGATTTTGTATTGTAAATTTGAATTTGAAAGAATCTTAATGATTTGAAATTTGTGTTTGAATAATTCTTATTATTATGTAATGGTATTGTGTTGATTTGGGTTGCTGAATTACAAGGCTGTTGGTTTTACAAGGCTGTTGGTTTATCAACATGGGGTTCATGTTATGGACTCTAAAATTCATCCCAAATGGTTGCTATGCTAAGGGTTTGGAAGATGATGACATGAGCAGTGCTGTTTTCCGCAAGACCAATGAAGCAAAGCACAGGGACATGGCATTGGCCAACCTGCAATTTAGTTGGATACTCGCGGGAATCATGATTTTTGTTACAGTTCCTTATTTGATACCAGACAGAAGATTCACTTCACTGCTAAAAGGATTTGCATATGGAATAGTCCTAGGATGACCTCAAAAAAAATTTTTCATCACCTTGATGGATTTCCTTTCTTCACTTTGGTATTGATCCATCTTGCTACCATTTGATCCATACTGTTCTTTGAATTCATGACTCTCTTCTACAACACCAAATGATCTGTTTGTTGTCATATTCATCATATTTCTTAAAATTTACAACATGTTTAATATCCAGATCCGAAATTGCTCTTTTACAATGGTTGTGAAGTGGAATTCTGATGGATGTTTGCTGATTATACTTGTCTATTGGGAGTTGGCTCTTTGATGAGTGGCTAACCATCACAAACGGTAGTCTATACTGTCCATCTTCTAAAGATGGAACTACAGAACTTTCAAACACAAGCTTTGTCTCTGTGACAAAGTTTTTTCAGGGATTTGCTTTTCCTTTGTTTTTTTTGGTAGGGTATCAGACCAGTTAAACTATTTGTCGGGTATCAAACCAGTTAAACTATTTGTCTCTTTTATATTCCTCTATTCGTTTATTCATTTGCATTTTATATTTTTCTATCAGATCACCCATCGGCATTTGATATCATATGGGATTAAAAGATGCTGACTCTCTCTCTGATGCAATTTTGGGCTCTCTTGTGTGTGCATTCCCTGGAGTTCCAGACCATTGCTAAATTGAAAATAGCTCCAGTCTCCCATGTTGATGCCTCTTTTCTTTTACATTGTTAGATCTAAGAAGTCCATCAGATAGACGATGCAACAAATTCAAAAGAAGAAATCTTTCCTTCTATATTTTAAGTCACTGGTCACAAATGTCACGGTGTGCATTACTTCGGATTATAAACCGAGAACAATCGGCAATTTTAGTAGTCTGAGCAGTTGAAAAGAATGATAAATTTCAAATGCAACATTCAGCATTCCATTCCTACATAATTCAAGCAACCGTGAACGTCGTATTACATAGAAACAAAATAAGTCCAAATCCAAGCTATTCCATGCGTTCATACTGTAAACAAACATCAGATCTTCCATGTTATAAATGTTCACAATGCTAAGTAAATGACAATAATAAAAACAAGACCACATAGAGTAATGAGTAAGACTTCATTTCTCTTAACATTGTTAGCCAGCTCCATCTCTCTCTTGTCTCTCTTTTCATATGCTTCTCTCATCGCAAGGTCTCTTATCTCTATTAGTTGCTTCAACTGGCATATGTCCATCATGTGTCGCTCCCTCAAATCATCAACACAATGGATTAATTCTCCCATATCCACTACTATTTGGTCTTGATTGATGGCTGATACTTGGGATTGGGATTGGCTATCTGCTGCAAGATCTACTTCAAGATCATGGTTCGAAACAATCTCGCTCTTTGATGAATGATACTCGTCCACCCATCTAAAAAACTTACATGCCAGTGATGCATCCTGCAAAATGCAAATAAAAAAGATATTATACAAATTAAGTTGTAGGATGCAATGCAAATCTAGAAACGAGATTTATGAATGACAATATAGGACTTACACGGAATTGTGGACATCGAAGGAACCGCCGACCTGGATTTCGTGTTGTATGAGAGGTTAGCATCACGGCTGGTAGACCACATGAACATACAAAAGTCTTACTTCCATGCAACCTAGTTCTTACACTTGAAGATGTCATTTTACTTGTGTCCACCTGTTTAACAAGATAAGGAAACAATGATAAGCTAGAAAGTCGAGAAAATCGATAATTAAAGTTAAAGTGAAGATACCCCGACCTCGGCCTCGGCCCCGGCCCGTAGAAGTGCAATAATCATCACCTATCGAAGAGGATACATCAGTCGAGCTTGGAACCTTGAAAGTTGGGCAATTCCGTTTGTCATGACCCACAACAAATTTTTTACAACCACGAAAAAATCTTGCTCCACCTCGTGGTTGTTCTAAAGGTCCTTTCATGCGTTTAGAAGACCTTCCTTTTGTTATTGAAACATGTGCAGGAAAGATGGAACAAGCTTGAGAACTTTGTGATGCTATTGTTTTACAACAACCCACTTTATCATTACCCAAGTCTGCATTCGGACCTTTGTTCATAAGATTGAAGTTATCGCTTAATACCCCAGTAGGATTTTCTCTATTAGTAGTTTTATCAGTCTCGACTGTCTCTGGAGATGGAGGCTTAGGCAATGCCGACAATGCAGCAGTTATCTTTTCCATATTTTCTCTAACAATTTCATAGGCATCCGGGTTGTGTAAAGCCTCATTTCTAATAAAAGACCACCATTTTGATAATGTATGACGACGAATAGCAATGGATTGTGTGGCTTCCTTATCACTCATTGTGGATGAACATTTAAACTGAGATTTAGCATCTCATGTCCATCGTGGTAGAATATGAGATGGAGGGATGGTTTTCATTTTTAGAAAACGGAACAATGTGATAATATTCTTGCAAACAATACCAGATGACTCAAATTTCAAACACGAGCATTTTGCCACCATTTCCTCCGTATTCCATGTTAACATTTTTCGATTATTCTCATCTTCTCCATCTAATAAGAATACCTTCCATTGTTGCATTGCTCCCCCGTCAGCAATTTTCTCTGCAACATAACACATACATTCAATCACTTCGGTTTGAGACTCTAAGAAGATATTCCTAGTATACACTTTTGCCATATGATCTTCCATGCTACATTTACTTTTCAGCTCAGGAATTGCATAGAAGGTCTTGAAATCGGCATCGGTTTCAGCCTCATATCTCTGTGCAAGTGCTTTATCATAGTCATTTGAAAAATCAATCAAATTTGATTTCCGTGAAACAAACCCATCAAAAAAGGCATTTATACTTTCACTACGTTGGGTAGTTCTCATCCCAGCCGAGAATATCTTATTGGTATAAGCAGGAATCCACATATGACGAATATCATACATGTGTTGCAACCATGTATTATCTTGCAATTCAAACTCTTCTATCATTGCACTCCAACTACTTTCAAATTCTTCGTCGCTATTGGTGCCAAACAGACAATAGTTCCATTTTGTCTTGAATGTAGACTGCTGGTGAATGATATGAGATAATTTCTCTGGCAATTTTTTATGTATATGCCACATGCATAAGAGATGATTAGTGTTTGGAAAAACTGCTGTAATTGCTGCACCAATAGCTGGATCTTGATCCGTGATGATGGTTTTAGGATGGGCTCCACTCATTGCATCTACCCAACTTTGGAATAACCATTTAAAGTCTTCCGTTGTCTCTCCAAAAAGTAAACCTGCACCAAATAGGCATGTCTGCTTATAGTGATTAACACTAACAAAAGGACCGAATGGCATGTCATACTCATTTGTCTTATATGTGGTGTCGAAACACACTACATCACCAAATATGAAATAATCTTCCTTTGATTTTCCATCTACCCAAAAACATGAGGTCAATCTCATGTCCTCATCAACCTGGATTTCATAAGAAAAATGACTATCATCAATACTTTTTATTTGAAACATGTGTAATAGGGTATTCGCATCATTCTCATACATGATTTGCCTCTTTCTTCGTATAACATTTCTAGCGTCCCTTGCTGAATACTGCAGATGAGAAGAACCACCCACTTCATTAATCATAAAGTCAATGGACCTGGCCACCCCAACTCCGGATTCTTTTAAAGATGTGATTAAACTTAGATCATCCTCTGTCAATTTCTTGTGTGATCGCAATTTACGAGTCTTCGTAGGAGTGCAAAGTGCATGATTATGAGATTCTATGAATTGTGATACGTAATATATATTCTTCTCCACATTCAAATTCACATACAACTTAGCATGACATGAGCAACGACTTATTAAAGCGGTCTTTTGTTTTCTTGAATCTTCATTTTTACATTTTTTCACTACCACACCAGCTTTACTGCACCTCAAAACACGCCTTGAAATAGCACCGGACTTCAACTTACGGGTACTATCCTTTCTAACACTAAATCCACAATGTCAAGCATAAGTATTGTAAAAATTGAAAGCTTCTTCTAGAGATACAAACTCCATCCCAATTTTTGGCTTCAATTCAATTGCAACATCAGCTATAAACAACCCATCTGTATTATGCATCTCGCTTGGGATGACTTCTTCTTCACTTGATGCTCCCTTCTCATCTGACACATCCACCAAACCATCTCTAAAGGCAACATCACCTTCATGTGCATGATCAAGGGATGTTACACCAAAAGAAGCTTTTACTTCCACAGTCATTGGATTAGGTAGCATTGTGTCAAAGTCATTCATTGGATCGGGTAACATTTTCCCAAAGTCATTGCTGAAATGTTCTCCCTTGTGCTCTTCCATACTAAAGAAAAAGATTTGACCAACACCAACTACCAATTTAAAAAAAGGCAAGTATGTAATGATGTATAAGCCAAAAACAACAAGGAAAATTAAAACAAAGTCTTTCTCATTTAAAACACATTTTTGTTTCCTAATCTCTTTCAGTCATCTACATAACCGATCTCTTTCAATCATCTACATAACCCATTGATTTCAGTCAATCATCTACACATCTACATAACCCATTTAAAACATTTTGAACATTGTTTGCTTATTTGCATTTAGTATTATTGGCAGATCAGAAAAAGCATGAAGTCTATCCTTTAATAGAAATACAAATTTGATGTTGCTTGCAACCTAAAATGTAAGAAATCAGATTGTGGTATATACTTTGATTTTTCCTTTCAACAAACAAAAGTCATACATCTGATGATCCTCAATTCATATACAAAATTTCTAAAATTCACGCACTCATCCTGAAGTGAAATCCTACTAAAACTACTAGATGAATGATGGTGCAATCAAAAAACATGCCACATTTTTTTTCTTCTAGTAGGAATTCAAACTACTTCCTCAAGTTAAGTTCCACATATTGTATGCAGTAGCCCAATCACACGAAAATATCATTCCAGCCACAAAAATTTGATGGATTCATGATCCAATATAAGAAAACTAACATCCAAGTTTAACACATCTCAAATCAGAAAATTTGCGTGGGTAGCAACCAGATCTCACTATGCTTTTCACTTTTAAAAAGAGACCAAAACAAGGGAAGATTAAGGCTTACCCTCTCATCTTGATGCCTTGACGTAGCTCAAGGAGCCAGATCCGCAGGTGGTTGTGTTTGATGAGAGGCGCAGATGATGAGACGAGAGATGTAGCGGCGGAGAAGATGAGATGAGAGATGGGGGGATTTAGCTAGCGGTGGTGGGCAGCAACAGCGTGGGGCAGAGGTGATGGGCTGCAACGGCGTGTAGCTGCAGTAGTGGGCTATGGCTTTTTCGGAGGAAATGTGGGCCGCAGGGCAGACGCAGAGTGGAAGCTTTGGGCGGAGAGATCGGGTGGGTTTCGCTACTCCTGGAACCGAAATGCGGTGACGGAGAGATCGGGTTGGTTTTGCTGCTCCCGGAACCGGAATGAGGCGACGATGACGGTGGGTTTCGCCTCTCCTAAACGAGACCTTGTTTGCTGCAGAAGCAACCCTTAGGAGAGTCCATGCTGCTCCAAATCCGGTGAGGGGCGTCGCTAATCTCGGAATTCAGAGGCCGGAGAGGCGTCGCCGATCTCGGAATACGGTGCTGTGGAGAGGAGAGATGACGGTGCTGGGAGAGAGCTGGCGGGGATGCAGAAAATGGGAGAGAGGGCTTGCGGCTGGAAGATGTGCTGAAAAAACGGGAATTGGTCCGGCTTTGGTATTCACCGCAAGAAGGCTGGCTCGTGGGGGGTAATTTTAAAATACTCCATCGCACGGCTGTGAAGCGTCCCGCCCAATCCAACGGCGAGCGGGCGCGAGACGGGACTGCGGACGCAGTTTTCGGAAGTTCGCCCAGGCGCAAAAAATCACTTTCCTATATATATATATATATAGTCCGGCTTCTATACACCCGGATGTATCAATTCACTTTGATACTCTCATCTAACTTAGACTATATTTGATGATTTTGTTAAATTTAATCAATCCATTGTATTTAGTACTATTTATTTCATTTGGATACTAAAAATTATATCAATCAATAACCTGCATCATTCTCAAAATTAACAATCACTTGAGAGTGTCTTTAAATCTATTAAAAATGATTTGTTTGTTATAAGGACTCATGAGATCTTAATTTAATATCTAAGACATTTACAATATTCATCCAATTTAGATTAATGATTCTATAAAATTTTATAATATTCTAAAACTTTGACATATGGATTCAAGTGATTTTCTAAATTTGAATACAAATTTATACATTTTTAGAAGATGTGACATACACATACTTCCCATTGATATAATTTTGGTATTTAAATAAAATAAATGGTGCTAAATACAATTGATACATTGGGTTTTACAAAATCATCAAAATATGACCTAAACTAGACGGGAGTACCGAAGTGAATTGGTACCGAAGTGAATTGGTATATCCGGATATATATATATATGAGACAGATTCTGGTGCAACATCGCTGAAATGGGCTCCACATGATCATGAAATCATGATCTACTCCACCCATTGTATTTAGAATAATGTATTCTATTACCATACCAATTTTCATCCCAATCAGATATGTATATGGGCCCCATCTGAAAATGGTACAAATCCAACGTAATAAAATAGTTTGATGAAAATAACAACTTTAAAGTATATGATTGGGATGAAAATTGGTATGGTAATAGAATACATTATTCTAAATACAATGGGTGGAGTAGATCATGATTTCATGATCATGTGAAGCCCATTTTTGGGCCACTGTACCGCTGTTCCGATGCAGTGACGCTGCATCGGAACAGCTACCTTTCCTGTGTAGTGAAGCTGCACCATAATTAACATTGCATTTGACCCAAAATGGGCCCCACATGTACTTAAATGTACTGATACTTTATACAACCATTTATCCATATATAAATTTTATAACAAATAATTTACATATTGAAAAACAACTTTAAAGTTGTTATTTACATTAAACTATTTTATTATGTTGAATTTGTAGCATTTTTAAATGAAGTCCATACACATATCCAATTAGGATGAAAATTGGTATGGTGCTAGGATACATAATTCTAAATATAATGGATGAAGTAGATTATAATTTTATAATCATATGAGGAGATAACTACACCGTAATCGTAGTGCAGTGAAGCCGCACTTGAACATTTCTCTCTCTATATATATATAAACTTTTTCGAATTATGAATATGTATAGTCAGCTAGCGTTTCCTATTATGGAGAGCTATTCTTTCTGTAGTACCATTTTTGTCTAAGGCTGTTAACAAATTTATTAGAATAGGTGATTCTATCAACTTTTGGTAAGATAATTGATTTGAGAGAACTGAGTCACTAATTAGTGTTATGCTTGTTTGGGATACTAAGATTTAGCATGATTTGTAGATTAGAGATTTCGACTAGCATGGTAATGAAACGTAGAAGACCTTAAAGCTTTGGTGCAAGAATCATTTGTGGACAGAGTCATTTGTGGATAGAATCAAAGTTATATCTCTGCCTAGAGAAGATGGCCTAACTGAAAAGTGTTATTAGCGACTAATTTCTTCCAAAAAATTCACACTATCTTTTGCGTTGTGTTTACTAAAACATGCAAACAGTCGAATTACATCATCATACATATTTGATTAGAGAAAATTTGAGAATGGACCGGGCCTCAGTGAGTTTAAACTATTTATGGCTCATGATTAACTAATGAAAATGGGAAGAAATGTCAGTTGTGTACACATGATGGTTATGAGAGATTTCATAACTCTATAAATTCAACTTTATACGTATTATGGGACTGTGCTGAAAGTGAATAGGTTTGGATTCTCTAATTCTACAAAGTTTGTGGAGAAGGTTCTATTACAGGAATATTCAATTGTGATTTATGATAAATTTGATAACCAAAAACCTAAATGGACTTCAAGGATCCTAATCATTAATCTCTAGCTCTCTTTGGGGTGAACCCAAATAATGGATTTAATTGACACTCCATCTTGACTTATGGACAGAGAATTTTATTTACTAATCTTCATATGTAATAAGTTGTAGGGTCTTTATCTGGGTGTTGACAGAGCTCGTGTTGGCAAGGCTCAAGTCCCCTTAAGGTACAGCTTAAGATTGCTGGTTCTTTTAATTTAATGCACTAAAATAGTATTGTAGGGGTCTGATTCAAAATTCTTTAAGCACTTGGCAACGTTCCTTTGTTGCTAATGTTCATTTCTGTCCACCTCTAGTGGCTAAGTTTAAAGTAACCTATCAGGAACTCCAATTTGCATAGTCCTGGACATGATACCTTTCAGATGATAGTGAATTGGTCATACAATGCATCTCAAGCCAACTTCAATGGGCATGATACCTTTTAACCTTTTATTGCAACGATTCAATGCCTTGTTCAATTGAATTGAGGAGTGGTGTTCTAACATCTCCATGGTGAGGAGTATTATATATGTAGATTGGATTGCAAAATTTGAAGTCAGCATATTTTTTTGATCTTAAGAGCACGCTTCTGTCTCAAATATCTTTTTTGTCTGCTTTTTAATGATCAAGGAAGATTTTCAGTTTCTCATTTTTGTAGTTTTTAAGTTCGTCCCCTTTATTTATAACAAATCATGCCTAATTTAGGGTGTGTTAGTAAAATAATAAAATTTTCGATGAAAAGTTGTTTATGTAAAAGTTTTTGAAAATAATGAGAGAAACTGACTATTGTGATGTATAATGGAAGATCCAAACCGTTTATTAGTCATGCTTTTCATATTAAAATCGTTAAATGAAAAATTAAATGTATTGAATTAGTATAATCAGTTATGCCACGAGGCATCGTGGTAAAGTCAGACGCCTGCAACTGAGCAATACCAACTTCAAATCACCCTGCCAGTTGTGTTTACATTCTCCTCTTTGCGTGGGTTTTTTAGATTTTTACTAATATGGAGTATTACAGGGTGGGTTTTATAGATTTTTACAAGTACGGGAGTATTTTTATAGATTTTTACCAATATGGGAGTATTGTAGGGTGGTTTTATATGTTTTTCCTAGTATGGGAGTATTTACAAAAAATTCCTCCATAAGTTGAGGTTTATGGATGTACTTGATTATAGTATTTACAAAAAATTCCTCCTTAAGTTGAGGATTATGGATGTACTTGATTATAATATTAGTTGTCGCATTATATAAAAAAGTATAATTAGTTACAATTAACATCTAGCGATGACATTTAAACCGTCAAATGCATATGTATTGCTTTTTATAACATGAATTATTTAGTTTTTAAATCAAAACTATATATTATATTCAATACCACAAAAATATATTTATACCAAAAAATTAGGATAATATAATATTCATGGAACTAATTAATATCAATTCAAAATAGATATTGTAATAAATTTATTTTTAAACATTCAAGTCAATAATACAATGAAATTAATTATGTAAATATAAAAACAATAATATATGATATTCTTTAAAAGCCTGGCTTCTATACATCTACTTCAATAGGACTATCCAGTTTGGGCCCTATTTTTATAGGTTCATTGAATCCAATCCGTATATTATATTAACGCTATTTATTTCACTTAGATATCAGAAATTATATCAATACATAATTTACATCATTTTCAAAATTAGGAATCGCTTAAGAGTGATTTAAATCTAGTGAAAATAATTTATTTATTATAAGGATCCACTAGGTCTGAATTCAATATCTAAATTATCTAGGAATATTTATCCCCCCTTAAATTAATGATTTTATATGATTCTATAATAGTTTAAATATTTAATGCAAAGATCTAAGTAATTTTCAAAATTTAAACACATTTATATATTTTTAATAGATGGGGCTCACCCATAACTCTAATTTATATTATTCTTTGGTACATAAGAAAAATCAATAACGATAAATACAACGAATGGGTTGAAAGTTCACGGCTATAAATGGAATTAACGATAAAATTCATAGATATGTATACATAGAGAATTCGCCCCTTTTTAAATTTCAAAATTGGAGGGGAGGGGGTTGTTGCACACAAAGTTGAAAACTGAAAGCTGTTTGCAAAATCAAAAGTGATGGGTTATAAAATGCAAATCTTGAACAACTTGCTTTGCTTTCTGTCGTTTCCCATCACGGCGTCAGCGTGTGGGGCCTACCCGGTCCTCCTGGCTGGAGACCGTGACTTACTTCTTGCCCTTGTCCCTCCCTCTGCCGCTGGGTCGCAGAAGCCAAGCAAAACACCGCTCCTTCTGGAGTCGCCTTTCCCCTTACATCTGCGTTTGTAACGTTGAGTGTCATCTGATCCTCACCGTCCAACTCCTTGGATTTTCTTTTTCTTCATTGTTTATTTAATTCAATAGAAATATACTACCAGCTAGAGCACTCTACACTCCTAGTACGCCCCCATTGATGATCGTACTCAAGAAATGCTTTTTTAATCAAAATTCATGGTTGAATCAGTTCTGTAAACCTAATAATTATTACAATCGTTATAGGTGATATATTTTTAATAATTTTAAATTGGACAAACCAAAATGAGATCCAAGTTACTGGCTCTAACAACATTAACAATTTGTGATACATACCATCTTATTTATGATTCTTGCTGCGGAACGTTGGAAGATGTGGAAAACGCACACACATCTTCAGCGCTCAGAACCTCTTTTTACCTCAAGCCTCTAGCCCGCCTTAACAAGCAAAAGTAACCCTCTCATTTGCTAGCTTTACCTTTGCTCTCTCTCTCTCTCTCCCCCTAAGTCCCCACCCATGCGGAAAGAAGAAAGAAGGTCTCTCTCCCACATCTAAAGTCCCCACTGATGATGTAGAAAGAAGATATATACATGATTCGCTCCCAACATTCTTTGACACATCATACATAGCTTCTTTCTTCATTTTCTAAGCCCCCCTCTCTCTCACATTATCATTCTATCTATGGATATTTTTCTTTTAGGGGCTCTTGGGTGGTGGTTTTAGCTAATTTGCATGGCTGGTGATGAAAGTAACAGCAAGACCTTGGTCTCTCTCACCGCCATCATCCTCCTCCTCCTCCTCTTTATCATCTCTGTCGCTGCCATCTATCAGCACCACACTAGTGTCATGAATCACGCCAATGATAGCAAGCCATCCCAGCTGAACATGGAAGTCGTTCACGGCGCAAGAAGCAAGGAACAAGAAATGGAAGTCAGTAGGCAAAGAGAAGAAGCCATGGAGGTCGGCTCGACGTCCCTGAAGCCTTGTGATGGTGGTAGCCTCTTCAATGCTAGTGCTCATGAAGTCCCAAGTGGTCCAAACCCCATCTCCAATAGGTGAGTTGCCAAAACAAGCTACCCACGATCATATCTGTTATATATATCATCTTCCTTTTTATATATATGAAGAAGATGAGTTTCTCTTTCTAGAGTGAGTTGGTTACTACATTAACTAGTGAAATTTTAGTTTGTAAGCCATGCAGCTACACATACGAATCTTGTAACGTTTTTGAGGTGTGTATATTGGAATTCAAGTGAATCATGTGTATAAAAAAATCAAAAGCTATCAGGGGGACTAGGGTTTAATGACGTGTATCTTTTATTTTTCATTTTTACTTTAGATGTGTGTGTGTGTTTTTTTTTTTGGGGGTTGTCTTGCTTTTATTTACTTTTGAATGGTTGGTTGCACGGTTTTATCATCCAGTGTGGGCATGCAGGTCTTTAATATCTTTTGTTTGTTTCATGCACAAGTTGCAATAGAAGTGTGGTGAAAATGATAGATGGGAAAAGATGAGTCATGATTGTTGTAATTTTCTGTTTGTTTTTGTTTTTTCTTTTGGATGAGACTTGCATGCAATGATAAAAAGGAGATGTGGAGATCTTGGTTTTGCGAGAAAGAAGAAATGATATATAAGGGGAGGCATTCGAGTATCCAAAGGACAGGCAGCTGATGATGTGTCCCTGTCATCCACAAATTCATTAATTCCGAGAATGCCCCTGGCGTTTTGTAATTGGAACTGCTACCAAATTAATATACCAATTTGCTTTGGCTTTGCTTTCTGTGAATATTGGAAACAGATGGTCTAATCAAAAGACCTATTTAGTTTAATCTATAACATGTTCATTTTTTTATTTTCTTAAAAAAGAAATTTTTGTTTTCACCCCAAGGGGAAGCTTTTATTAAGAGAAAAAAAAGTAAGAAGAAGGCCAGAAAGTGCATGGGGAGTCTAGCTAGCTCTTTCGGTGTTATCTTGTGTTGCAGTGCTGCTTTTCTGTACAATTTCACATGGACCCAGTCATTATGAGCTGTAAACCATTTTCATTTCTTACCATTTTAACTGAACATTGATATACAACCCAGAATAAAAAAAAATGTTGGCCTACGCATATATATAGGCTTATGCATGAAAAGAGGATAAAGAAGGGAGGTGAATTTTTTCATACATCTCAGTGTCACTGGATAAACCACATTGGTAGTTTTTTTTTTCCCTCCCTTTAGAAGATTGACCACATGGGTAGTTAAGAACATGGTAAAAGTGGCAAAACCGTTGATTCAGTTGGGTAGGTAGTCACAAGTCATGATCAGCCTAGCTAGCTAGCTTACAACATTATAATGATAATGATTTCATCTCTAACTCAAAAAGCCCTTTTTGTTGAATTTTGACTGTGTGAACAAGCTCGGAGGCAAACGACTGTAGGTTTGCCATCGTTGCGTGTATAGTTTTTTTCAAAGGTGTCTAGGCCCCCTTTGGTATGGTATTGCATGTAAGAGGTGCTTATGGGTTACCTATTTCCAAAATGCAATAAATTGAATTTTTATTTTGCAAACGTTATGGTTATGGTTATTGCAATTTTTAGATAAAAAGAAAACTCGGAAGCACTTAATATAAAAGTTTCAAAATATCACTTTTATTAAAAGTGCTCATCCATTTTTCCTTAAGCAAAAACGAAACCGTCATTGCAATGCCAAACATAGCCTTATTTGTTCAATGGTTTTTTCAAGAACAAAAGACACTACACATTTTTTTCTCCGCTATTCTAGGATCTTATTTTTATAATGTCAAGAATGAAACTAAAACACCTTTTAAATAAAAAAATCTTCATGCAACAAAACTTTTGAATGAAAAGTTCATGATGCAAAAGTTTTTGATACGATAGAACAATGATGAAGTATAAAGAGAATAAATTTAAAATAAATAATTTAGTTATATTGATAACTACATAGAAATAATTGAAAAATAAAGTGATTATATATGAAAATATAAAAAATAATTAAAAATAAAATAACCGCATATAGTAAAAAGTTTTAGATAAGCTTTTTTTTTCCTCAAAAGTTTTACCTAAACAAACACAAATAGCACTAATTCGGAAAGTATAGCTATCATGACTAGCGAGGACTTATCATCCAACGCCGCGCGCGTTTCTTTGTTCGACCGTTTAGACGTGTTTTTGATATTTAATTATAATGTATCTTTCCCACTTTCAAAAGCAATCAAATCGATGTAACAACTACCAATCCCAAAAAAAATAATTAAAAAAATCATTATAACAACTGTAGTGTAATCATTCTCTGTTTTTTCTTTATAAAAAATCATAAACCAAGATTGCTTTTCTGGAATAATTAAAGAACAGCTAGGATGATATGATGGGCTAAACATGATATAGGATATATGTATATATACAGGAATGCAATCGGTGCATGCTACTGCTGCGTGCAGTTTATGCACTATCGGCTCTACATGATCATGAATGAGAAATCTGTCTCACTCATTGTATTTAGCATTGTTCACTTTATTAGCATATCAATTTTCATCGAAATCCAACATCCATGTGATCCCCATCTTAAATGGTGCAAAATCAACATAATAAAATAGTTTAATATAAATATTAAGTTTAAAATGATTATTTTCAATATCTAAACCATCTAAAGTATGATTTATATATATATATATATGATTATATAAAATTTCATTATAATCTAATATGTGTGAGGCCTATTTTACACCGTCTACACCATATTACGGTGCAGTCCGTCAGCACGAGAATGGCCACATAGAAGTATGTAGAAATATAAAAGCAGGCTATGCTTCTATGAAGTGCTTCTTTCATGTAACTTTTTACTTTTGATAGTTTGATAATCCATTAAAAATCCACTTTATCTATTATATTTAGCATAATTTATGTTATTATGAAAATTCTCTCATTTATTTAGTATCATATCTATAGGCCTTATCTATAAATGCATGAAATCATTGTAAGAAAATAATTTAATACTAAAAAATAATTTTTAGGTAGTATTTTTAATATCTAAAATATCACTACTATGTAGTTAAATGATTCTATAAAGTATTACTACATTCTAATATATATATGAATGGATTTAAGTATTTTTTCTAATTTACACATGGATATATCTATTTTTGAACAAATGTGGCCAATATCACTAAATAAACTTGGTCTCCGGTCTAAGTAAATGATGTTGAATATAATGAGTGAATTAAATTTTACATTAATCATCCACATCTGAAAATGAAAAGGGTTACACAAAAACCCATAGAAGCATAGCTCGTATACAACATACTTGTTAGAGTATCATATTCTTCTTTCACCCTCATGAAATTTTATTATGACTTCAAAGATGAATTCTAGCAAACTATGGTGTCATTTGGTAATGTGAATTTTAGTGGGGATGTTGAAATGATGTAGGATATGGAAAAAAATATTTTGAAAAATTCTATGATTATAATAAAATGATATGAGTGAAGTTAGAATAAACAGGATAGTTAAAAAAAACGATCAGAGAGTAGGAGTAAAGTCGGAAAAATTAAGATTATTGATAGTCAAATAATTTAAAAATAAGATTATTGAGAGTTAAATAATTTATGAGAGAATGTGCATGAGAAAAAAAACCATGAAAAAAAAAACCCTGAAAACCTTAATGTAGATGGCCGAACGTGCCCTACCCATTTTTTGAATCGGCATTTGCGTCCGCTGCGATTTTGACGTTTTACCATCGTAATTGGCTATTGATTTTGCATTAAAATGGCTCTACTAATTGTGAACTTTTTCGTGAATAGAACTAATTGTGAACTTAGTTTGCAAAAAGTGCGTGCTCCAACCAACAAAGATTGTCAGGGTAGCATGTAATTAGATGTAAATCACAAGTTTAATTATATCTAGTAGAATTATAATATTCGATTATTCAGATACACCAGGGGTGCACCATGATTGAATGGACCACCTTGATGATGAAGTTAAAATCTATTTCACGTACAACAAAAAAAAAAAAAAATCTATTTCACCTGTTATGTTTCTGTTACGTTTAGTATCATTTATTTAAGAGATTTTTGCAAATATATCTACAAGGTTTCACCAATATTTTCATCCATGTCCTTATATTTATCAAATTTGCAAATATATAAAATTGCAACCACGTCCCTTCCGTTATAATGCCGTCAGATTTTTATATAAAATGACAACAATGCCCTTAATCTAAATTATACAATTTCGAAATTTGAAAATATTGCAAGCATTTTTGCAAAAAAAATCCAAAATAATAATAGCGCAAAAATATATAAAATAATGACATAGCAAATATATCTACAATATTTGAAAAAATTGCAAGTTTATCACTTGGGTTAAAGGGCATTATCGTCATTTTATATAAAAATCTAATAGCTTCCTCACGTAAGAGACACGGTTGTAATATTATGCAAATTTGTAGACGTATTTGCAAATTCGGCAAACTTCGGGACACGGATGCAATCTTAATCAAACATTATAGGCATATTTGCAAATTCGGCAAACTTAGGGACAAGGATTCTATAAAATATAATTGTATTTTAGTACATACGTGATAGAATATTATTGCACATGTGAAAGGATCTAAACATTTTTCATAATTTACACATGAATATATTTTTTAAGTCAACACGACCATGCATATCTTTGATTTTAATAAAAATTAGTTTCTTAACTAAATAAATAATGCTAAATGTAATAGATGGAATAGATTTTCTATCCATTATCAGCATATTAAAAACTTAAGAGAGTTACATGGAATTTATTCTTCTATATAACCTAGTTATCTAGAGCTTAGAAGTGGAACTTATACTAAATTTGCAATGTGACCTCGGAATAAACTATATGGCGCTAGTGTTGATTGATGAAAGGCTTTTTCCAGGGACGAGCACTTGCACCCCGTGGAAAAAGTGGGAAACGATCCTCTAGTGAATCAGTGTCACATGTGGTTTTTGCATTCGTAACTGTAAAGTTTAGGAGTGTGTTTGCAAAATTTGTATTCATATTTACAAAGTTGGCTTAAAATAGCAGATGGACCTGTAAACCCTAAACCTTTTTGAGAAATAATAAAAATACTCCTGTAAACAATGAAACAAAAAAAATATAAGAAAATGTTTTTAAAATACCAAAATTTTTTTTTACAAATATTCCTCGCATTAAAGAGATTAGTTAAAATACCAAAAAATTGTTTTCTTGTATTTTTATTTTATTAGTATTTCATTGATAAAAGGTTTTAGGTTTGTTTGCACGCATGTAATTTCAAGCAAATCTTGAAGGTATGGATGCAAATTTTGCAAACATAACGACACGCTTGCAATTTTTCCCAAGCCTTGTGGGTATGAATGCAAAAATCCCTCGTCATATGTGTGCAGGTGTCAGGGGCATATTTTCACCTAGCACCCATGCAGGCTTGTGCAAAAGTAGGGTAAATCAAAACTCATGGCAGCTATGCAAATAGCCCTGTTCTGTTGTTTTTTAATCCAATAATTAACTTTGGCATGGTAGGATCAGTAGTATGCCAACGGACCATATTTGTATATTAAAAATTGCATCGGATAATATTTTGCGAAAAGAATGTATGCTGCCATTGATTGTGGCTTTTGCAGTAGTGGGGTAAATCAAGCAAAAGGCCTCACTAAAGACTAAAGCATATATCATTAGAAACGACACGCCCCGAATATTCTTGCTAATAAAAAGAATTAGAAAAGCTACAAATTTAAATTGAAAATTTCGACAAGCCTATTTGGCTGTTTTATATCATGGGTCACGTTGTATTAGCATGATTGGCTTTGTAATGAAAAGAAAAGATGGTATATATTATGGAGAATGAGGCCGTCTCAATGGTAAATATCTAGTTAATTTCCTCGCGGTGGGTTTTAGAAGCCACGGGATTACGGATTTTGGCTGCTATTGTAGTATTGTGTGGTCATTCCACCATTTCCAAGAAAGAAAGAAAAAAAAAAAAAAAAAAAAAAAAAAACATAGCCAGCAGCAAGTTTCATACAGGATAATCTATAAAAGAAATGTAACAAAGTATTAAACTAAATATTTGTATTATTGATAGAAAAGATGTGTTAGTAAACGTGACTTATATTGATATGAATTGTTCGAAAAGCATATTCAATTTATTAGAATAAAAAAAACAACTACGAAATCAAATACACCACAACAATATTTATCTGGAAAATCTTTCAAACAAGAAAGGGAAAAATTATGTGAGAGAATTAGCAATCCACCATAATAAACGAATTCCAAAGATACAAAATAAAATAACTCGCACCAATTCTCTAGATATTTCACACACATATTCCTCCCTCTTTCCCGCCCCATTATGATACCTCTAGGGCTATATTAGATTGATAGCTGATACACCTATAAATAGAACTTTTATTAGTACCTAAGTAAAGGTAATACGTGCACTCTTGTGTATTCATCCCGCGCTTTCATATGCAAACCACTATGTAAATAATCTATATGTAAAATATAAGATACAACATTAACGATCGCTGCTGTAAATTGAATTCTGCAAATATCAAGCTAACTTTTAGAGAATTCGTGTCGTCATCTAATTTATAACTCATCAATTAGTTCATTAGTCCTCATGCTTCAACTAGGCATGACTGCATATCTCTCCACGTGAGAGATCACCATCATGCCAAACCAACATAAACCCACATACACTTTGACATTTGTATCAATGCATCAACTATGCATTCCATCATGTATCTCTTATGCATCAGCTACAAACCAAACATGAACTACATTCTAAATCAAAATTGAACTACATTCCACTATCAAACACCATCGTATTTACAAGATAATCATGCTCTCAATCCATTCTGAGGATCTACGAGAATACCACCTCCATCCAGTGTGGAATTCAAAAAAGCCAAAATATCTCCATGCGCTCTTTATACATCCTCAACAATATCACATCCATAGACCACCAATCAACACAGAACATCCATCACTTCTCTATGAAGTCTAGCATTATATCTTTATCTGAATCATCTCTATGCAACATATCAACTATGTAATCATATCAAATTTGCTTATGAAGTACTGCTTAAAAGTAAATCGAACTTGACTCATCTCGATTTACCTAGATCTTCGTAATTCAATTGATCACATCCAATGATGTAATATCTTCTTGATCTACACTATTCATATGAATCACAACACCTTCAATCATTTAGATCCGCATATCATAATCTCTCTAGTTATCATATAACAATTGATTTGCACATTTTATTAAATTCATACTATTGAAGTAAAATTTAGCCCAAATTGACTCCACCATCATGTTTTCTGAAAACATAGTCTATGTTCCTTGGAACACAGGGCCTGTGAATCTTTGCCTACTGAACTACCCATTTAATGCGGAACATAGGTCGTGTTCTCAAAGCACGATCCATGTTGTTATGCCATACATGTGCAATTTGTCCATGTTTGTGTGTTTTTATCTTCTTTCCACCACTTATAATCAACCCACTTTTCATCAATCATCCCAATTATCATCCATTGATCATCCAACATCCCAAACCATGACTATAAACATCAAATCCCCAAAGATCACTATATTTCAACACCCCTTCTCAACAATTCTCAATGACTATTTAACGCTATAGTCTAATCTTTCATTTGACCACCAAATATAACACCAATCATCCCCGCACACAACATTACCTCACATATTTCATTCATGCTAGCATTCAGTGTTCCATATCATTCTCAAGATTTCACTCCTTTGAGTTCTCCTCTTCTTGAATTTCTCACCATTAATTTTGAATGACTCAAACTCCATAATCAATTTTTCAAACATGTTGAGGCCCACTCCCTAATAATTCATCAGCTTTACTTTTTTTTATCATTTTCTACAACTAGACTCATTTTATCAATGGTGCTGATCCTCATAAGTTGGCCTAAGTAAGGCCTTACTTAGATCAACCTAAGAAAACATATTTTTAGGTTTTTTTAGTTTTTTAACAAAGTTATTAAACTAAATGTATTGAATCTATAAAACCAAGTTATATTTTTGGATATTTTTAAGTAGTTTTATTTTTAGACATAGTGAAATTGTCATAATTTTCAGAGGACAAAAAATTACAATAATGTCACTATGTTTTAAAATCTTTAAAATATCAAAAAATAGTAAAACTTGATTTATAGATTCAGTACACCTAGCTTAACATTTTTGTAGAAAAACTGAAAAAATGCCTAAAAATATATTTTTTAGGTCGGTCTAAGCTGGTCATCTTCCTTTTATCAATTCATCAAATCTATCTTTCAAATCTCATTAATAGTTATCCATATCCATTTATTAGGCATCTCACCCATGCCTAAACATAACTCAAATGAGCCAACTCTAAGTCAAATTTTTCTCTAGTTCAAAATTTGCACACGAAGGTCAAATTCTATATAATAAAAGTCGTTCAATCCAACAAAGGACTTTGACGCATCTTCAATCACCTGAGAAGCATGTAAAGATCTATCTTAGGTCATAACCAAGTTATTTATCAAAATTCACCTTTCCAACTCACAATAATCCAAAGTTTACATGTATGCCTTCACTCACCCCCAACTCTTCTCATATCTACCCTTTAATTTAAAATTCTATCATCACATACCATCTCTAACATTATCACATATGTTACCACTCATTCTCCTAGTTACCAATACTCAGGGTATTAGAGCATGACCCTCGGTAATCAAATTATTTTTGCTAATACAAGTATAATCATAAGTAGAAAATCATTACTTTCACATATTTTCTTTTCAAATAAAGTTTTTTGTTTTTTAGTTGCTAACTAGGATTGTCAAAAGCAAACTTTCTCTTGTATCTACTTGCATACTGGTTAAGGAGATGGAGAGCATAATCGTCATTTGCATGGCTAAGTAATTAATGTGACTAAGTGGTTATCATAAGTGTGTTGGATGATCTTTTCATACTGGTCCAAAAAAAAATTTTATGAATTTTTTTATAAACCAGTTAATTTAGTTATATTTAATTTATAAATCAAGTTTTACCATTCTTAGATATTTTAAATTTAAAATGAATTAAATACCCTTGTATTTAAAAATTCAAAATAAATATCTTCACATATTAAAAATGGTAAACTTGGTTTATAAATTAAATATAACTAAGTTAACATGTTTATAAAAAAAATTCTAAAAAAATATATTTTTGGACGGTCTGAAATCGCCGATCTGAAAAGATCAGTGCTCCATAAGTATATATAAGAGTGCGTAGGGTAAGAGGTCAAGAAGTTGAAAGATATTGCCTTTTCCGCATGCATGTGCACTATCACACCCACGTCATCCACACACGAGATCCTCATCATCATCTGCAGATTCTGCTTTTCCTAGTTTTTTCGGTTAACTCAGTCCATGCACCCATCGGGGATGTGACTGGTTTTTCGATCGGAAGGAACTGTTACTGATATTTTTTTGTTAAAGAGGGTGAACATATAGACCAAAAGTTATTGAAATTCGATCGGCTGGTTTGATTCCGCTGTTATTAGAATTAATCTACAATTAATAAACAATTGAAGTTAAATAAGATGAGAAATACATAAAATGATTTAAATTAATAAGTTATGTTTGATGGCACCTAAAATACTAGACATGTTGTTACTTTTTTAAATTTCGGACTATAGTTTAAATATAATTGCAAATACTTATATAGTTTCAGAAATTAGAAATTATTTATACATAGTTTGACTATAATCCTAAATATGCTCATGTCGTTATGATGTCGTTACTGTACAATCGCAGTATGCGTATATTTGCAAATGTTTGCAAACTACGTAGGTATTTTTGTAAAAAAAATACCCATTTAATTTTTGAAATTGCAAATATACTAATAGAATTTGAATATCTTTGCAAATATACGTGAAAATATTTGCAATTATGATCAAATTATATAAGGATATTTTGCAATTGTTGAAACCATAATGGCATATTTGCAATTATAGAGAAGCCAAGTGGGTGTATTTGCAAAATCACCCTTCAAATTTTTTCTATTTCAATAACACTTAATATATACTATATTTTTCTTTTTAATTAGTATAAAATAAGTAAAATAGAAAAGCATAAAGATAATATTAATTGGTAAAAATAGATTATAATATTTTCAACATGAATATGAAAGAATATTATAGATAATAATCTTATATATATATGGAAAATATTACAGTGCATGCGACTGCACCAGTAGTCCATGCACTGTGGACCCCATATGATCATGAATGGAAAATCTTTCCACTCATTATATTTAGAATTGTTTACTTTATTAGCATACTAATTTTTATTTAAATCCAACCTGTGTGTGGTCCCCATCAACTAATGCTCCAAGGATGAAAATTTTTCACTTATAAAAATATGCATAAGATTGCGTGATAGTAGAAGTAAAAATGGGATAATAAAAGAATATTATAATACGTATGAGCTTATTTATGGAAGATGATAGGATAATTTACAAATATAAGCCATATAGTTTAACCATATTTGATATATGCATAAGTAGTTTCAAAAATTGCAAATATACTCAAATCCTTAAGGTGAAAGTATATTTATAAATATATGAAAACTATATAAATATGCTCATAGTGTTTGGATATATTTGCAAATGTACTACTCTGTCATAGCACCATGACAGAGCCATGATAATATGAGTGTATTTACAACTATGGAGAAATTATGCAAGGGTTATTTGCAATTTATAAGACTAAACAGTATATTTGCAATTATAATAAAATTACGCAACGTTTGCAAATTACCCAACCTAAGAATCAATGCATTTAACCCTTTTTTAATTTTTTTCAAATTTTTATAAAATTATTAATTTAAGTGCATTTAACATATGTATCAAGTTTTACCATTGAGTTTTGTAGATATTTTTTTTGAATTTTTTAAAAACATTCGTATTTTAGCCATTTTTAAGTGACTAAAATGTCCTTTATTTTTAAAAAATTCAAAAAAATCCACAAATCTCCCAAAAAAATAAAATTTAATTTCTATATTGAATATATTTAGATTAACCATTTATAAAAAATTTTAAAAGCAGATTTTTGCAAAGCCGCCCGACTAATCCTAAGCAAACAGGGCTTCCGTCCAACCACACGAGAAGTGATTAATTGAAGTGGAAAACTGGGAATTGCTTGACATCCAAATTCATATTTGCAAATCTGTTGCTAAACATGGATAGGTATGCTTCCATCGCCAAAGGACGCGATTTTGCGCGGCCAAATTAGTGAAAAAAGCAATGAAATTTTACTTCCTTTTTTTATTATGTTACACACCTTAGATAATCATTCATATGACAGAAACGTACTTCAAAATTGGAGTGACGAGGCAATTGCCTCTACTCAATATTTAAACCCTAAATACCAATCTATATACACCCACGTCTGCAGCATGCGTGGGCATAAGCCGTGAAGAAGATACTACTTTCTCGAACAAACAAAAAGAAAAGGAAAAAAAAAAAAACACCATGTTAGGTCTTCCGTCAATCACACTCCCTTTCACCACGACCTTTCCGTACACCATGAAAGACTGATGGCACCCACAATATATCTTTAATTAATTTGTGGTCGACTGGTAGCGTCTTGATTACAAAAGTTACTTAAGAGGGCTGACAAAATCGGACCTGTGCACCAGGGTGCATTGAGCCTCAATGCACCCGGGTGTACTACACCTTTTTTTTTTTTTTTTTTTTGAAAATTTTTTTATGAAGTTGTTAATCTAAGTTTATTTAACATATGTATCAATTTTTACGATTTTTCGAAACTTTTAGATATTTTTTTTAGATTTTTAAAAATCAATGATATTTTCAGCAATTTTAAATTACTAAAAATGCCACTAATTTTTAAAAATCTAAAAAAAATATCTAAAAATCTCCAAAAATATTAAAAATTGATACATATGTTAAATATGCTTAGATTAACTGTTGTGTAAGAAAATTTTCAAAAAAAATAAAAAAAATAGGTATAATACACTCGGGTGCATTGAGGCTTAATGCACCTGGGTGCATAGGATTACGCTCCGACCAAATCATGAGGCAATTCAAGAAAGACAACCCCGTCAAAATCAAAGTTGAAGTTTTGCAAAAGATGAAAAGGTGCAGCTCCAAATAAAAGGAGGAGTAAAGCTCAAAGATTAACAATATTGCATCAATAGGTCAGCTGAGGACTTACCGCATTGCTTTTGAGGACTTAACTTTTGACCCAACGATTGGGTGGACACATAATCATAACGGTCTTAGACACTGTCTCAAAAGATGGTCGATTTTTTACCAAATATAAGTTGTTCAACGAAAATTTATGTTTTGAAAATGTGAAATTGAACACTTATATTTTGTGATTATATGACCACAATTGTTTATAATATGTACAATATATATAATTTTTTGATACATGTAATTTTTAGAATTTAAGTAAATGCACATGATATACATAGTAAAAGATATAGATTTGCAAATATGTTTTAAATTAAAGGGATAATTTCACTCGTACCTATGAATTTTACCCTTAATTCCATTTATATTCAGGAATTTTCATAAATTCCTAATATGTTCACATATTTTACCTAAAATTCTACTTATTGTTACATAGTTAAGAATCCGTTAAATGAGCCCCTCTGAAATCATGAAATGTTCATATCTAATTATAATTTTATAGCTAAAAATTCACATTCAAATGAATTTTTAACACTTTCTATAAAATCATATATTATTTAAATGTAAATTTTAGTTTTGAGCAAACTAACCTCAAATTATATTAAGACTTGGGCCTATTCATCATTTCACCGGAGTGATAGTGGGCCCCTTTAACAGATTTTTAACGACATAGATATAAATAGAATTGTAGGTAAAATATGTAGGAATTTATGAATTTTTACAAAATTTGTGGAAATAAGTGGAATTAGAAGTAAAATTCACCCATAAATATGACATTTACCCTAACAAAATATTACGTGGCTTTTTTATGTTAATGGAGATTAATACTTGAGTTCGAGTTTCAACTAGGGGTGTAAATAGGGTTTATTTCAACCTAAACCCGAATTACCCAACTTGATTTATAATAGGGTTGGGTTAGACATTTTTTTTAAGAAGGGATCGGGTTAGGCATTTTTAAAAAAAATAAATTATATAACTCGATTTGAACCGATTCTTTTTCAAAAGTAGGTTAGTTTGAGTTGAATGATTGTCGACCTAACTAGACCCGATTTCATCTATTACTATACAATATAAAAATTATTAATAAATAGTCATACATCAGCAGATAATACATAGGAATTGACTAGATATTATTGCTTTGAAATAAGATAATTTAACAATTATATCATTGTATAAAGTCATAAATTGGAAAGTATTCCTATAAAAAGGATTAATTTTTATTCTTTCATAGAAGTTTCTATTTTAAAATAAATTTAATTAAGAAAAATATTTTAAAATATTATTTATTTATTAACCCGAATCGAACCGGTTTCTATAGGGTTAAAACAGGGTTTGATTAAAATATGAAAAAATTGGGTCGAAATTAAGATTGAATTGAGATTTTATAAGGCGAGTTAAGATTATATTTATCCCATCCTGAATCAACCCAACCCAATTTACATCCGTAATTCCAACTGGACATCTTATACACGTATGCTGACACGCACTATGACACTACATAGAAGTTATATTGAATCATCATTAATTTTTATTTGGGTTTTCTATAATTACCTCCTAATATCACGTTAACATTTTGCAATTTTACCCAAAACTTTATATTTTGCAAAACACTCCTATTCATGAGGTTCTCTCACAAATTTCTAACCCCTAAAATAATATCAAGGATATATAATTATACTTTTAGGTCATACTAACAAATCTTTTTTAAGGCTAATGCGACAAATAATGAATAAGAACTATAAGAAATAGAATTTTGATGGAACTGACGCTTTTTCATTTATTAAATATATCTTTCGAATTTTCAATGGGGAATGATTTCAAACAGATATTTGGATAATAAGGGTTATACAAATTACTGTTGTTTTTCTAATATATTTTTAAAATTTTGTTGAAATCTAAGCCATTTAAATATGTAAAGTCATATATATTTACAATGTCAAAAATTATTTTGATGGAAAACTTGGATGTTATAAAATTGAGGATCTTTTTTATCCAAATTTTATCATTTAGTTTTTAAAATATTTTTGAAATTCAAAATTTCAAATAACATATTTTAAAAATTAAAATACGAAATTTCATTTGCAAAAAGACCTCATTCATTTTTTCAATTTCATCCTAAATTTAATGGGTATATTAGTAATTTTCAAATATTAGCTAACAGCGCTAACTCACATAATGTACATTTTTAGTTAAATGCAAATGTAGCATATATATTTGAAAATTTGAAAATATTGTAGGTATATTTGGTGTTAATGTCAAATGCAACGTGTATATTTGCGAAAAGCCTTAAAATAGTAGAAAACCTTACCCAAGCATCTAGAGGAAACTCTTATCCTTATTTATTTATATGTACTTATCTATATTGTCAAAAATGCAAAAAATTACTTTAGTTGGAAACTTATACATCCTAAAAATTAAATATAATTTGAGAGTCAATACATATTAAAATTTGAAAATAAATATGCGACACATAAAATTTTCTAGTAAAAATGATTTTTTGTCATTGTACAAAACATTTTTCTGTTTAAATGTGTAAAAGTAAGGAAAAAACTCAGCTCCTTCGTTCACACATCTTGGTATGATTTTGAATCTTTTTTTATCTATAAAGTTTGTCCTTCGTTACACAGAAATAAAATCTTTACATAGTGCAGGAATCAACAAATAAGGTGGTTCGCCCCACCACGTTTTACATTGAATTGGGTCTCTAGACGCGCGATCTGTGAGTGAGTGGGCTGCTCTGTTGTCCATTATTTTGATGTAGTTGAACCCAATATCCGACTTGCAAGAGATAAGCCCCTTGATCTCCCGGATTATGGAGCCTAATGGAGAAAAGATACATCGATTTTCCCTCAAAAAGTCAATCAAAATTAGGGAATCACTTTCAATTATCACCTATTTAATTCTCCATTCCAAGCTCTATTTGACGCTAAAGAGGATAGCCATTGCCTCCATCTCGAGAGGACTATTGACTTCAGTAATTCTCCAGGTCTTGGCAACCATAAACCTGCCATTTGAGTCTCTCATGATTGCCCCCAATCCCATGCATTTCAAGTTGGAATTGTGGTGCCCATCAGTGTTGATTTTGATCAATCTAGCTTTGGGTTTCATCCATCTGTTTGTGAGTTCATGCTTGAATGGGAAGGGATCCTCTACATTTTTTGCAACCTATGGAGTATTTTAGAAGTTCTAGGGCGATTCCTTCTTCCCGCAACTTGTTTCTCAAAAACCAAACGTGCCAGCAATGAATGATGAATAAATCGAAGTCTGCCACACACTCCTTGGAAGCTAGCCTTCTGAATATGCATTCGATGGAGTCTTTAGGTGTCCATATAGTTATCTGCAATCAGTAATCTTCTTTGGATCTTCACATTCGCACAGAAAATGAATAAGTGTTGGGCATCCTCTCTGCCCACTTTACAAAACAAGTATTTTGTGCTGATGAGAATTCCTTTTCTTTGGAGATTGGTTTTGTGGGGATAGCATTTTGGAAGAGTCTCCAACCAAAGATTTTAACCTTCTCGGGAAGTTTGCTTTTCTAGATTGTCCTAGAAACTGTTGTATCTCCCGCTTTCCTTTGTTTGTTGTCATCCTCACCTGTACCTGCATCACAGACATGGTTAGTTATGCTGTATCTGTATGCAGATTTCACTCTCACTGCTCCATCAAGTTCTACCTCCTAGAACCGTTTGTCATCGACCTGTGTTGGTTGTAATTTGATCTTTTTGATCTGATTCTATCCTTCCATACTTGTCGCAGCTATGGTCTTTTCATTTTTCCATTCCCTTGTCTTTGCCTGAATGAAGGAGCTAACTCTTTCCCTGTATTTTAAATCTTAAGTGCTCGATTATTCAACTTTTTCTTTTATTACATCTATATTTAATCATTTTGGGTGCGTTTGTTTAGGGCAAAAAAGTGTCAACTAAAACTTTTCAATCTAAAACTTTTCAATCTCCATAATTATTCTATTTTTTAATTATTTTTTCACATTTTTCTATACAAACTACCCTACTTTTCAATCATTTCTACACAATTACCCATACAACTAACCTATCTATTTTAACTTTATTCTCTTTACTACTCATCATTACTCCTATTATATCACATTACTTTCTATTGATTTGACAACTTTTACTCCAAAAACTTTTCATCAAAAGTTTTACCTCCAACCAAACACACCCTTTATTTATACTTTTGCATATGAATGCATATCTCTTCTAACTTTGTTCTTTTTTTTCTTATTCTTATCATATTATATCACATCATTTTTTTATCCTTTTCAAGAAAAATTTCTCATTACGACCTTTCATTGGATCTTTTCATCTGAGCAAACTAGAAAAGGAAACAGGGCAACATTTTGATTGATTATGTCTATAAATAAGCTTTTAAATTAAAATTGCTTTTATGCATGAGCTAAATAATATAAAAATTAATGGTTTTGATATTGGAGCCCAATCCAATGCGCCAAATAGCACAACCATTTTTCTTAAATTTTTGGAATTCATATATGACGCCAAGCATTAATGTCTCATATATAGAGAGAGACTTGTTCTTGCGCAGCTCCAATGTACGACAATAAAGGTACATTTGGCAAAAAATGGGCCCCACATATATTAGAATGCAACGAAACTTTATACAATCATTTATTCATATATAAATTTTATAGCAAATGATTTATATATTAAAAAAACTACTTTAAAGTTATTATTTATACCAAATTATTTTATTAAGTTGAATTTGTATCATTTTTAGATGTTGTACATGAACATATCCAAATAGGATGAAAATTGGTGTAGTAATAGAATACATCATTCTAAATACAATGGACGGAGTATATTATAATTTTATGATTACGTGAGGCCCATTTTGAGGCATCTGCACTGTAATTACGATGCAGGTGCGCTGCACCTGAATATGTCTCATATATATGGAAAATATTACCGTGCATGTAACTGCACCATGTAATTCATGCACCAAGGGCCCCACTTGATCATGAATAGGAAATCTACCCCACTCATTATATTTAGAATTATTTACTTTATTATCATACCAATTTTCATCCAAATATAGCATATGTATGGTTCCCATCTTACAATGGTGTAAAATCAACGTAATAAAATATTTTAACATAAATATTAAGTTTCAAGTGGTATTTTTAACATCTAAACCGTCTAAAGTATGATTTTTATATGGATAAATGATTATATAAAGTTTCATTATATTTTAATATGTGTGAGGCCTTTTTTACAACGGACTTCTGGATGTGCTAGGTTCTCTATATATATAGCTTTTACATTTTCTTTATTGTTTCACTATTTTTAAAATTTTAAAAATAAAAAAAGCCCCCACTATTTTTTAAGTTTTCGAATTTTTAGAAAAGATATTGAAATTAATAAATACATAATACATGTAAACGTAACTTCATACTTTGGCCTATATATAAATTCCAAAAAATAATTTCAGAAAATGAGCTATGCATGCGGGTGCAGTGGATCATGAATGACTGTCGGATATCACCAAGATACCCGAGTCCTAACATAGCCTCAAAAAAAGAAAAAAAAGAAAAAAAAAAAATTTAAGTGAAGCGTGGAGTTTTACCAAGGCAGATTAGAACAGTGCAATGGGACAGTCCTTGGATGCTATTGCTCTCTGTCTCCACTTTTACTTGTAAGCCTGCGTGTCCTTGACTTGCTCTTTCTTGTCACGGCGACTAATACGTTTCATTGGGCTAACAAAACGTCAACCAAAACTTTTTAATTAATGACTTCGAAAAAAAATTTATTAAAATTTTTTTATTCTCCATAACTATTTTATTTTTTAAATTTTTTTCGCACTTTTTAATACAAATTACCTTACTTTTCAATCATTTTTATACATACGAGTGGAACTAACTTATTTATTTTAATTTTATTCTCTTTACACTTCATTATTACTACTATCATATGTCTTTACCAATTTAATAATTTTTACCTTAAAAACTTTCGTTAGAAGGTTTCAACTTCACCCAAACACACAGTATTTTGAGACTGTCGGCCTGTGAACTGTTCTAATCCCTTCCAGCTGAGTTTCTCGTGCTGACGAGTTGGACCCATTCGTTATACCCGATGAACGTGAAGAAGAAAAGCAGCCAACCTAGAAACACGCTTTGAGGCTCTAGAAACAATAGGCTTTTCAGCTTTCTCAAAAGCTTGACGCTTCTTTTATGCAAGCTGTCCATCTGCACTTCTTTCCCAATTCCCAGTACTTGCGGTATAGCATGTGCAGCTCATCCCAACCACTGATCCCCACATATTTGAATGGTGGGGATGAAGTCAATTTCCGATTTTCCACGGAATTTTCTATTATGCGAAAATACTCTGACCAAGATGGAAGTCAATTTCGAACTTTTGATGAATCCACTGTCTTAAATCTTACAGCCTCCACCATCCATAAATAAATAAATTTTACAGCCTCTGTATGTGACTAGAAAAGCTTTGATTTTTGTGGCTCAAAAATTTTTGTTGCAGAAGTTTAAATTTTAGTGGCTAAAGAAGAACTTATCCAAGATAATTTTACCCTGCCATTCCTGCTGAAGGAGATCAAAGACACAAGCAAATTTTTTAGAAGATCAGCCTTTGTCATGCTTTAAGGACAGCAAACCAGGTGGCACATATGTTATCAAAGATGGCAACAGTTCCTAGCTGTTCTCAGATTTTTTGGTGGGATCTCCCTAGGTAAATATTTCTAGATGGTTGGACATAGACTAGTATTTTTTTAAAAAAATACTTGTATTTCACCGGCTAGCTCAGCTTCTCTACCATTAGAGAGAGATAGTGATGGTCTGGTGTCCTCTCGTGAATAGAATATACAACAAGTTCTCAAAAAAAAATTAAAAAATAATCCGTGACATATTCGACAACTCATTCAGGATTTTTGCATTTAGACAATCGACTTCTAATTTGCTTGGGAAAGCTTTATTATTAGTGAGGAATTTTTTTCTTACCTATGAAAGTGTCATCATAAGTTCTTACCTACTTAATGTGTCTCGTCTGCATACTCTTTTTTAAATTTGTTTGATTTTTATTATGTATGGGCTTTAGTTAGCTTTTTCACTCTATTTGATAAGTTTTTAAATTTGTATATTTTATTTTACTCTAGGAATTTTTCCTTGCCTATGAAAGTGCCATCATAAGTTCTTAACTACTTTTCATAATTTATACATAAAAGTATATATTTTTAAGCAACGATGGTCATTATAATGAAATTAGAAAACATAAGATTCACATGATCGCAATATAAATAAAATTACTCATAAGTTTTTGGTGTAAGTTTATGAATAGGGCCATTTCGATAATGAAATAAAAAACAGCCGTTAACCTTATTCGCTGTCATTAGTTTTATTATAAAATTATCTTAATATAAAGTTTGCATGACAACATTTGCTTAAAATATATATTCATATATAAATTACGAAAATACTTCAATTCACTCTAAGATGTAGTAGAACAAAGTGATAATTTACAACACGATTTATTCACATGAGAATAATATTTTAGATAATTTTAAAAATTAAAGATACTTATTCGAAATTGAGATCTCAATAAATAGAAGCCTAGCCCGTTGTCAAGGTAGGCATGTTGAATCAAATATTCAAAGATAACAAATAACTCAAAATATAAAAAATAAGGTGAACACAAGCATGGCCTACTGGTGTCATGTCTAGGCTTGCATGCCAGTGTGTCTCATGGTTCGAATCCTGCTATTAGCGTCGTCTTCCGTCCCGCCTTAATGTAATAAAATAAAAGGAGAAATTGGTAAAAATGGAGTTGTTTTGTATTGAGCTTAGTAGAAAGATACCACTAAAAATTTTAGTATATCACCTTTATTATAGGTATACTTTGATGATTAAATCAAAATCAAATTCATTAGTTTCATTTAAAAAGTTATTCATTTAATTAGAATAATAAATTTCATGAAAATCAAATATGTGCATGAGACCCATCTAAAAATACAAAATCAATATAGATAATAATATTATTTGATTTTAAAGTTATTAATTCAACATCTAAATTATTTGAAACATTATTCCTATAAAATAAATAATTATATATATATAACATGATAACATTGATGAAGAAGTGATATTTTAAATAATTTAGAAGTCACACGATATGATTTTATGTTGAACTGTATAAGTACTTTCTGATATGTTCATTTTTTAATTCTGATATGTTCATTAGTATGCAAAGAATTCACAAAAAATACTTATGCAGTTTAACATAAAATTGTTGATCGCATGTATATATGTTGTGGTTAACTTTTGCAGTTATCTTCACAATGTTATCCATCTTACAGTCGATATTCGTAATAAATCAATCATGAGTATCATGGGCATATTTATAATTCAAAACTGTCAGGATATTTGCAGTGTTAGTTTTTATCAATTAATGGGTACGGATTCTAGCTTCATTAGTCAAATTATGTGAATATATTTGCAAAACCCCCTCGTGATATATTGTAAAATTCAAAATTTATCTATAGAAGCAATTAAATCAGACAAAAATAGATTGCTATTGACGGACCAACTAAGTTTAATATTCGTAGTAGAAGCAATTTGAGTTTTTAGAAATTTGCAGAAATGGTCCTTCCAATTAAGTGAAGCACTAGCCGCCAACCTATAACATGAAGTGATCAGAACGCAATTTTTTTCATATCCCAATTAACATATATGAAATCAGCTGGTTAAGGTTTAAACTATTTGTTCATACAAAAAAGTCCAATAAAAATGGCCCCTAAAGAAATATAACCAAACTATGCAATCCATTTAGGGTTTAGATAAAATGATTAAAAGAATATTTTGGTAATCTTATAACAAAAAATTAACAACATAATTATTTTAATTAATAAAAGGGACGATAACTGAAATTTCTGTAACTTGAAGTCATCTAATGTATATACGAAACTGAAAAAAAGAAAAAAAGAAAAAAATCTTCGAACTTAAGTAACCCATATGCAAATGCCCCGAATGGAGCTCTCTCTCTCATATACTGCTTTCTGTAATCCTTCTGGTCCCACTGTAAAGAAGCCCAATGCGCCGCCCAACCAAACCAAACCCTAGACAGTCCTGAGTGCCGGGACTTCCATGGCCCAAATTTAGATGTTTTCATAAGAAACGAGGTTGATGTGTTTGATAAGAAGTGCTTGTTTGGCCGGCGTTCTCACATAGTAAAATACAGAAAGCATCAATGAATAACTTCCTGCAAATGTAAAAGCTTTTTTCTAATAATAATATATTTTCTAAGAGTAAAGAATTCAATATTTTAGAACGTAGTGGTGGCATGAGATAACGCAGGACTAAACAAACCCTATGATTACTAAACTATTACACTTTTAGGGCATATTCAAGATAGAATAGAATGAGCTTTACTGTTTTCGAAAAAACTTTTATTATTCTTGATACGTAATAAACTGCTTGTCTTGTTTTCAATAATTTATAATGCTTTTTGGGTCACTTTCGTTTTCATCTCCTGGAACCTAGTATTAATCAGCGGAGTCACAAAGTTAACCATTTGCAGGCTGTGCATGTTGGCTATCATCACAGGCACGTTGTCAAACATGTAATCTAAGCTGTAATGAATTTGTTTTATCAAAAAAAATGTAACCAATTTGATATTATTTTTCATATTGTATGTTTTTTCCACTTCATTTGTTGATTGTTGCCACTACAAATTGATGGAACATTTTTTAAGGAACTAAGGTGTCCGATATTCATGAGACGATAATACGCATTCTTGGAACCAAGGATATGGGCATATGTTCCAGAGTCCGAATGTAACAAAATTAAAGGGGAAAAAAATAGGAGAATACAAATGAAAGGGAGACTTGTAGGTGGACAAGAAACTAAACTTGTTAGATTGAAATTCCAGAACAAAATTTCTTCGCATGTCAATTAGAGACACCAAGAAGAAAAAGTAATTCAACCTCATTAATCTTTCCAAATGGGCATGTGTTAAAATCGAGTTATTTAGGGCCTTGGGCACACAAAATTAACATTAACAAGAATAATTGGCTTCCACTTATCCACCTTTTTGACACATACTTTCCAAAAAATGATTTAACATTTAACTACTTAATTATTCTATATTCTTCATTTTTACTGATATATTTTCAATCATTTTCTTACACAATTATTTTATTTATTTTCACTTTACTCTTCTTGTATCAGGTTACTTACACTTTTTCAAAAATCTTTCCTTTTCTACTTCCACCCTACCTACACTCCCAAACACACTAGTTTTCGTATGCTAGATATGCATCATAAGTTATTATGGACGTACTTGTCCAATTTACACATTTAGCTAGCAACATAAAATCCTTTGGCAATGAATTAGAGGCCCATTGATATGAAGGGGGCAACACCTGAACAACTGAGTCAACAACCATACTTTAGGCTCTCTTGTAGTCATCGGCACACTATACAAGGAGGGTGCTATATTTGTAATAAGATGTGGAATGTTTTTGTTAGGGTTGATATCAAATTACAAGCATACACAAAGAATGCAGGAAATAATGTGGATCGGTTTTAAGCCTACTCCACCAGAGAAAAGAGTAATTAATCAACAAACAATTACAACTTTTCTCTCACAAACAACAAACTGCCCCTCTCAAAAAATCTCTCACTCTAGACTCTCCTTACTCTCTGTGATTCATACTATATACAAACCCTATAGACCATCTATTTATAACTCTCACATATAACTTGCGTAATCCACACACACAATTCCAGACTCACTCAACTAAGATTCTCAAAATAAAAGATTCACCTAAGAGTTTTAGAATGAGTTACTTTTGCAATGCAACAAAGAGGAGTTTTTCCCTCATTAGGTGGAGTCTATTCAATTCAAGGTGATGTTTGGTAATTGCCACGAGTGGGAAACCACGGTAATCCGTGAGAAGTCGGTGCGGGAGTGTACGACTGTCTCCCTCCTAATATTTTATTTTTTCAATTTTACCCTTATATTCCAATCATTTTTCCTTACAACTACCCTTAAGCAATCCTATTTATTCCGGCTTTAATCCTTTTATTTTATATCAATCACACATTTTCCAAAGTATTCTCTTTTTTATTTTCCACCTCATCCCACAAATTTTCATATTACCAAACGACCCCCAAGATGAGTGACTTAGGGCATGTTGGGGTTGTGGATGGAGAAAAAATTGTGGTATAGGATGGTAGTGTAAGAATGAATATTTTTGGAATTATGTGATCGATAAAAATAATAAGAGTAAAATTTGAACAAATAAATTTGATGGAGGGTAGTTAGTAGGAAAAATAATTATAATATAGGAATAAAAATGAAAAAATATAGTTATTATTTGATGACATACAGTACTCGAAATTTATGCTCCCACTCCATACCATCCCATACCATGTGTTGACAAACAAACGTGCCCTAAAAAATGGAGGCATCATGTTACTAGAATCTAGATCCATTTTCGAGAGATGAGATCGCAGCACCTGCAGAACTTAGAAAAGGAAAGAAAAATTCCAAGAGTCTACAAGAATCAATAGGCACAAAAATGGGTCACACCATGTCAAATGCAATTGAATCAAAAGTCAAGGGCGCCATGAAAAATAATTTCTGCATCACTTGCCAGGCATGTTCCAATTTTAGTATCGTCATTAAATATATATATCCACATGTCCGAATTAACTATTTGACGGGCATGCACCTCTTGTGTAATTAATTGAGCCTTCTTTGATCAGAATGATACTTTTTTGAGCAGGGGTTTGATCTCATACGGACACCTTTATTGCGGTTCATAACGAGAGGCTGTAAAAAAATATTTTTTATTTTTTAAAATTTTTTTATACATGTATGAGCCTCACATACATTTTTCACCTTGTGAAATTTGTAAAAATTTTGAATGTATTTAGTATTTTATTTTCACTTTTTAAAAATAAAAAAAAAAGCATGGGTATTTGGAGGAAGATTCATGCCTCTTTTTTTTAATTTTAAAAATTAAAATAAAATACTATATAAACTTAAAGATCAACAAATTTTATACACTGAAAACTCTAGATAAAACTCATGCATTTATAATCAAAAAAATAAAAATAAATAACAGGAAGAATTCTTTTTATACCCATGACCTTTACACCTAATTCCTAATATACTCATATTAATATTGCATGAGCAATCAGGACGCCCACTTGAGTTTGCTGGCATTTAAAATATATACAGGGGAAAAAAATCCCAAGATGTCATTTTCCAATTCTTCTACCCCATGCATGCTAATAGATAGGTTTAATTTGCGCTTGTTCAATGTCACTTCTCGAAGTGATTAATTTGCGCTTGTTCAATGTCACTTCTTGAAGTGAATGTTCAACACATACATACATTTCAGAACCTTACGATATTAGGAGGCCAAACAAACGATTAAGCCAAGTTTAAGATGTGTGTGGGAAATATATGATAGGGGTAATGATGAAAAGTAAAGAGAATAAAATTAAAATACATATGTTGATTGTTTAAGCAAGAGGTCCTATCTTTTATGGCCTCAAAAACATATTTTTTTTTATTTTTCCATGGATAAGTAAAGTTAGGTGTATTAAATCTATAAACTAAATTTTACCAATTTTAGATGTTTTTAAGTATTTTTTTGGATTTTTAAATACAGTGGCATTTCCATAATTTTCTGTTTCAAGAAATTACAGAAATGCTACTGTGTTTAAAAATCCAAAAAATACTTAAAGCATCAAAAAATGGTCAAACTTAGTTTATAAATTTAATACACCTAACTTTACTTGTCCATAAAAAAATACTTTTGAGATTTCAGATCGGCAATAGATGATCATCCTACTATAAGTAATTGTGTAAAAATAATTGAAAACTAAAATAGTTATACAAGAAAATGTGAAAAAATGATTAAAAATAAGATGGTTGTAGATAGTGAAAAGTTTAAGGTGGAAAATTTTCAAAGTTTGCCAAACATGCCCTAAAATCTCAAAAAAAAAAAAATCAAAACTTCAATTAAACGTTCCACAAAAAATAATATTTAAACGATAATCTTTATTTCCATAGATTATCATCTTGGTGATACAATCAAAACCTTATTCCTACATAGATAACATTGATCAGTTGAGATAGGCAAATTAAAATATTATCAAAAAAATAAGCCGGTGAAAATAATGCGGATCTCTGATCAGTGGCTGTTGACGAAATTGCAGTTGGCTCGGATCTCTCCTTCATGGATTCCTTCGAGATCCTGGACATTTGCAAGGTTCACCATCGATGCGGCGAACTGGTTGTAAAAGAGCTCTGGTTGAGTGGCCAAAGCAGCAACGATGGGTGCAGTCCTTGGGTCAGAATACAGCAATTGATCCGTGGACAACAATCCCTTCTTCTCTTGCAAGTTTGTATAGTACATGGAATCGAATTTCGTTGGGGTCATTGCGTCGAGATCAGCATATTCAGAAGCCCACCTGCATTTTCTTTTCAAGAAGTTGAGATACCTTGCATCAATGGAAGGATCAGCCTTGCCTGTTCCTTTGAAGTTGTACAGCCTGTCCTGTACTGATTCGCAGGTACTTCTTCCGATGGTATGTGCACCTTATGATCCATAAATTGCAAAACCAGTCAGTACGGAGAATATGTAATTGAATAAGCAACTGTCTCATTTTGGCCACACTATGGTGATTAAACAAAAATTCTATTCATTTTTTTTTTTTTTTTGAACATCATTTTTCTCAATATTGTATAAAACTCATTTCAGTCAAATTCTTGAGTGGGTCATACTTTCTTTAACATGTGTATAATGGTATGTAAATTATAAACAATTTTATACCCTTTCATAGATACATTAGAATGAAATACTAATTTATCAAATCATTAATCCACCTAGGAATCTAGTATTGATGTTTTAGATGGCTTAGATGTTAATTTTACATCTTTGAAATTGATATAAAAAATTAGATTACTTCATCATGTTGATTTTTTAATTTTGAATTGGAGCCGGTGCATCTTTGATTGGATAAAACTTGGTTTGTTAGTCAAATGAATTACTCTACCCAAATTGAGTGGATTGAATATTAATCCATTATTAAAGTGAGCCTAAAATGAGGGATGACACATCGAAATCTTTAATAATTTTGAAACTATTGAAGTATTTTCCTAAACAAACATCATTAGTAGGGGTATTTGCATTTACCTTCTCCTCTCTTTTAACAACTCTATACGTAATATTTGCCCATATCCTAGTAGTGACTGAAGTTTTGTTATTGTTGTTGATGGGCATTAGCAACCATTTCAATATGGAGAACCTATATTGTTGGTAAAAGTACTACACGTAGATTGGAATTGTTAATTTTGAAATAACAATCCCCGTTTATGAATTTTATGTTGCTAAAATACCTCTTTAATAAAATTCTAATTGTATTGCCGCCCCAGTAGACATGATCATGGACTATTTTATTGTATCCTTAAATCATGTCTTACTTGATTGTCATGGTCAATTGCTTATTCAAATCTTAACTTTTAGCAAAAACTTATGTAATGGTTTGGATAAAATAAATATATTTTATTTATAATAAATAACCTAAGCTCATACTATGCAACTGTCATGTGGGAAATGGCTCTTGTTTCTATCCTAAGTTAATGTAAGCGGTTGGGAGAGCCCATAGATGTAATGAGGATTGCATTCGGATACTTAAACCAGAGAGGAATAGTTCTTCTGTGATGGGTTTTTGAAGTTACTGGCCAAAGAGAAAAGGAAAAAAAAAAAAAAGCAAAGGTGCTGCACGAAGTAAGGGCGTAAGTAGAATCGGTCTTAACTCAAACCCGACTAATTTAACCTCATTTATTATAGTTTTCGGTCTAACGTGTTAGAAATAATATATTATATAACTCGATTTGAACCAATCTGGTTTCAAAAGTAAGTTGGTTTAAGTTAGATGATTTCAACCCATCCTGAACCAATTTTAGGTATTAGTGTAAAATGTAATGAATTATTAAAAAAAATCATACATTAGCACATAATTCAAGGGCAAATTATTAAAAAAATTAATGGATGGGCGGCAAATAATCCAGGCCGGCCTGATTCGATTGATGGGCAGAGTCCAGTTTCCAAGCCCATCTGACAGCAAGCCACAAGCCGAGACCACTTCCAGCCAAACCAGAGCTCAGTGCAGAACCCACCACTCCACCAGCACCCAGCCCAGTATCATCCCATCCCCCGTCCTCCACAGGAGGGGCTAGTCTAGGGGAGCCCAGTAACCAACAAGGCCATCATCCAGCCCAGAAACACTGGCCAAGCCAGCCGGCTGCGGTCAGCAAGCGGCTGGAAAAATGCGAAAAATTAAGAAACAGATCTAGAAAATCCTGCTGGTAACACTTGTGGCTGGGACAGGAATGGCAGGTGTTCGACTCTCCTTCCTTATGAGGTTTTACATAATAGTCCCCTTAAAATAAGAGTTTTTACAATTTTCTCCAAGAGTGGGGTTTATAGGAAAATTGTCCTCCATAGTTTAAGAGTATGAATGTACTTCATTGTAATACTATGATGTCCCATAGTATATAAATATCAAAAAATATCTAGAAAATCCTAAAAATTTCAGAAAATTAACAAAATTCTATAAGTGATCATGAACATAAATAAGCTAGAATAGCTCTTTTATGAAAATAAAAGGAATAAAATTGTATAAAGCAAGGAAATATGGGAAATTTTAAACTATAAATATAGAAAGAAATTTCAATTATTTTAAAGTTATGGAGACTTGAAGGGTGCATTCCTTTATTTATTTGATAATATAAATTAAGAAAATTTGTGAAAAATATAGTTTTGGCCCATCAAAGTTATAAGAAAAATATAGAAAGCAATAAATATAATTATTAAGGAAAAATTATATGGAATAAGGTGAATTAATAAATATGTTGTGGTGAAATACATAGAGAAAAAAATTAGAGTCATCTTGAAAGTTGTGCAAAGTATTTTAAAGTTCATCTAAAGTAAGTAAATTTTACCCAAACTATTATTTTAGATGTATTTATTTAAATGGTGTAAATGATGTGATCTAAGATTATAATATGAGATTATTTATTTTCAAAGTTGATTCATCAAACATGAGTATGATGATGTAAAATATTTTTAATAGCAAGTTATGTTAAACAATGAATTTAAGTAATATATTGATCATAATGCAAAAGCATAGTATGTGCTTGCATGTTGAGTTTATGTAGAGTATGATGGACATTGGTTATTCTCTTGAGACTATAATAGTGTGGTAGCACTAGATAGCTACTTTAAGGTTATAAAAATATATAATATAACTCACAAATGTGTAGCTGGGCTGCATGCAAATAAGAGTAGTTTAACAATACTCTAAAATTGCATAGAATGAGGCATTGAATATGCAAAAAGTTTGAAAGACGCATGAACGTAAATGAGCATTTATTTTCTTTTGACTGAATTTCGATATAAAGAACCAAATATTGTTTATGCTTTTCTATCTCAAGACCACAAGATATTAGAAATAAATTTCATAAAATGCTATTTGTTTGCTGAGCTTTTAGCTCACACTATTTTGTTTTCAATGGTACATATATTAATCCTAACTCAAAAATAGAGATACCTTATAGACGGGAGAAAAAAGAGCATAACAATCCTAAAGACGGAGAAAATTAAGAGTATATTTGGATTTTCCTATAGTATATATGTAAGATCTGTAATAACAATTGGGGCGAAAGTGCAATAAAAATTTGTCATTGCAATTAACATTTTACAACGAATTTTTCAACAATTGCAATGAATGTTGCAATTGTTGACTTTTGTTGTAGTGACATAACATGTATCACTAGGTTTTGTACTGTATGAGACCGGTTATATACGCACCTTTGATTTCTTGTGTGATTTCATCATTGGTATATCCGTGAGTGGATCTACATATAGTTCTGAAAATTTAGAAATTAATATAAATTTAATAAGATTTAAAAAAAAATGCAGTTGATTTTACCATAATTGCCCCCTCTCAAATCACAATATAACTTTCTCATTTTAAATTGCCCCCGCTTGCCAATGGTCCTAGATCTGCCATTGGGTATCTGCGACGAGCTTTACTAGCTTTGTTATATATATTAACAATATTTATTATGTATGATTTTATTTATGTTGCTCCAAACCAAGGGGACAACCCGATTTGATTCCACGATGTGACGGCCTCCTGGCCGTGGGGCGTCACAACTCAGCGACCTCTGGGGTTTCTGCACGTATAGTTCACAAGTGAAGGTGTTGCTGTAAATAAATAAATAAATAAATAAACAGCATGAGGTTTATACTTAGGGGACGTTTGGGAAAGTAAAAAGTGTGGAAACCGTGGTATTGGGTGGGAGTAAAAAATGGAATATTTTGAAAATTATATGAATGAAATAAAATTATAAGGATAAAGTTGATATAAATAGATTTGTTGGATGATAGTTGACAGCGAAAATGATCGAGAAATATAAGGATAAAAGTAGAAAAATATAATAATTAGTTAATTAATGATAAGCCTTGAAATCAACAATCCCACCATCTCACACCCACGTTTACCATGGCACACAAACGTGCCTTTAAAAAGTTACAAACAAGGGCCAAATGCATATTGACTTAACTTTTTCATTGTTTATCACTGCGCATGTTCAAAACATCTATGTCATGAGTACAGTGCAGTACGAATTTGTGAACCTAATCAAGATGCAATTTGCACCCCACTTCGACATTATGGTCCATTAAAATATTAAGTCGTATTTTCGGCCAATTAATTAGCTTTTAATGGGGCCAACTCTGTTTTTTTAATAATAATAATAATAATAATAATAATAATAATAAGGTGCCACGTTAAAAAACCACTCCTCTCGGCTCTCCTTCTCGTATTTCTAGGATGGAAGAATTGATTGAAAAAGATGGGCCACCATGAAGTAATATTTTGTAGAGTTATTTTTCTATGAGAACCCATCTATTTTGACTCATCTTAATAATTGATGGAAAAATTTTCACCTATTTTAGATTGTCTTAATGATTAATGGAAAATACATTTAGGTATATTTAGTATTTAATAAAACTTTTAAAATTTTTAAATAAAAAGTTTTAATATAAAACTTTTAAAATAGGAGAAGTGATACATATGATAAGGATAATAATGAAAATTAAAGTGAATAAAGTTTAAATAGATAAATTTATTGTATGAGCAGTTGTTCAGAATAATTGAAAAGTAATATAATTTTATAAAAAAATTAAGAAATGGTAAGAAAATAAAGTACCTATGAAGATTGAAAAGTTTATGAAGATGTTAAACTCACCCTCAATGTATTCCACATAGTGTATTTAGGGGGTATCTATTAACATTAAAAAAAATTCAAACTAAAACTTTTTACTATCTACAACTACCATATTTTTAATTATTTCTTCACTTCTTCCTACATAACTATCTTGTTTTTCAATCATTTCTACAAAACTATTTATATATCTTACTTACCTATTTTAATTTTATTTTCTTTACTCTCTATCATTACCTTTATCATATCACAGCACTCTCTTTCATTTCAAAAATTTTTTCATTAAAAGTTTTATCAGCTCCTAAACCCATCATTATTCACAAAAAGTTAGAAACCCCAATAGTTTGCGCAACATACGTACCTGAGAGGACAATCAAATCAATTAGATTCAAGCCTCTGGCTTGAAAGAATTCGATGAGATAAGTAATATTCTCATGGCCCATCGGAACCATCTCAGCTTCCCTGGCTACCGATACTTGCCCATCTTTCCTCCCAAATGGGACTTCCCAGAAGGGCCCTTCAAGCTACATATATACAAAGACATGAATGGAATTGATTAATTAGGCACAAATAATTTAGAGAAGAAGATAAGGAAGATGTAAGAAGGTCTTGAAATTAATTAAGGAATAAGCAACAAACCTTAACAGCGGCATCTCTAGCGGCAGCTGTTAATATGTCAGCACAAGAGACGGTTTTGGGGCACTGCTTCTCCACTGCGGCTTTGATGTCATCGATCACCTCAAACCCTCTTAGCGATTTGCTTGCCTTGGCACTCCTTTCACTGCCCGGTTGGTTCAAGAGAACTGATGCGTCGCATCCCTAACTCATTCATTTATTCATGCAGTTATTTGTATGTACGCATAGGCCATCGATTAGCCATCAAGAAAAACTTCCAAAAATAATAAAAAGTATTATTGAGAATGATAAGAGCAAGGTTATTGCGTATTTAGAAAATGGAAAACATATCTTATCCTCATCTTATTCCATCTAGTCGTATCCTCTCCCAAACAAGCCCTTTAGTGGGACTTGTTAATTCGCAGGTCATTCCGCTTATTGTAACACAATCATCATCTTCGCAGATACACACACACACGTACTTTTGATGAAAATATATAATTATTGAGCCAGCTGGATAATCACTTCTTTTTAGAAAAAAGGATACTAAAATTACCTTACAAAATGTCATTTTTCTTGTATAATGAGCTAATCATATTAAACACAAAAATTTCTTTAATGTAATCGTCTTAGTCATAGATCATATCAATATGTGTCCTTTCATGGTCTAGGGTCCATTTAATTTTCTTAGTTGTGGGTTAGTATATCCCATTTTCAAGGTCTATCCAGTAATAACCCTCTTCCCGATGGTGCACTAGTAGCCTTCTCCACACTAGGATGTCTAAGTAATTTTAATTTGGCATCTAAAGGATTTTTAGTATATAATGCAATTAACTCTAGGACCTGATCATTTCATACTGGCCGGTCTAAAATACATTTTTTTATTTTTTATTTTTTACAAAATTATTTTCTAAGTACGTTTAATCTATAAATTATTTTTTATTATTTTTTGGGATATGTATATATTTATTTCGGATTTTTAAACATAGGGGTATTTTCGTCATTTTAAATTGTTGAAACATGACTAAAATACCCTTACGTTTAAAAATTCAAAATAAATATATATCTTGAAAATTGGCTAAATTAACCATTTTGCAAAAAAAAATTGAAAAAAATAGTAAAAAATATATTTTTGGACCAGCCTGAATTCATCATTTTATAAGAGACCTGATCTTCTACGACCGGTCGGAAATCCGGTGATTTCCGACCGGTCAAAAAATATTTTTTTTTGTTTTTTTTTTTGAAAAATAATTTTATAAACATGTTAATCTAGTTATATTTAATCTATAAACCAAATTTTATCATTTTTAGATATGTATATATATTTATTTTGAATTTTTAAATACAGGGGTATTTAAGTCATTTTAAGAATATTTAAAATGACTTAAATACCCCTGTATTTAAAAATTCAAAATAAATATATATACATATCTAAAAATGGTAAAATTTGGTTTATAGATTAAATATAACTAGATTAACATGTTTATAAAATTATTTTTCAAAAAAAATTAAAAAAAAAATATTTTTTGACCGGTCGGAAATCACCGAATTTCCGACCGGTCGTAAATGATCAGTCGGCATTTTATAATAACTCTACACTTTATATCAATAGTATAAGAGTTTGGCAATGGACCTAAGAGTTATAATTTCAACTCCTTGAAGAGACAACCCACTCATGATCATTTTTTAGCAGCAAAAAACACATCATTTTTCTATGAAATGTTGTGAGTTCTACACTATATGTTTGGTAATGTTAAAAAAATATTAAGCTAAAACTTTTCAATCTAAAACTTCTCACTTTCTATAATTATCCTACTTTTTAATTATTTCTTCATAATTTGTTATATAAGTTTTCTATTTTTCAACCATTTTTACGCAACTACTAACACAACTAACCTATCTACTTTACCTTTCAAAAAAACTTATCTATTTTGATTTTATTCTCTTTATTCCTCATCATTACCCCTATCATATCACATCATTTTCTTTAAATTCAACAACGTTTATATAAAAACTTTTCATCTAAAAATTTTATCATTTTCTAAACACACCCTAAATCCAGCCTAATCTTTATTCGTGCCCATTTTTTTTTAGCAAAACATTGATTTGACATCATCTCTAAGTTCTACACTAAATTAAGCCAAAGTTTTAATGTAGCTAAATTTTATAAGTTACTTTAAACATTATTTTTAGTTGCATTTGAGCACAACCGCCTAAAAGTAATTAAATATTTGTCGCTAAATAATTAATTGTAGCTAAAATACATCTAATGCAACAAATATATATTATACGTCACTAAAAAATAAACTACATACAGTGAAATATATTGTGGTGCTTAAGGACTGTTTAATAACAGAAATTCAAGGAAATGGAAAAATATTTTGGCCAAATTCTTTGTTACTTTTGATGTTATTATCGATATTTAGAATCATTATTTCGTGTGTTTTAATACAATTATCTTATCTATTTTATGTTTAATATTCTTTTTTTCCAAATAATTACATCTTTCACATCATATTATTTCGTCATTTTTTCTTTATAAAATTTTCGCCTTTTTATCCTCAGTATAATTTGAATGAAGCAGCAACTTACCCTTACGGCGCAGTCATGGAAATGCAGCCTTAATAGGCTGGCGGCAATTGTCTTGTCCTTTTGGAACCAGCTATCCACTTTCTGATGAATGATGGCTTCAAGGTTTGGGCAGCTGTTCAAATAGTACCCATTTGACAATGAATCTCCCCCACCTGCTCCCATCGTCGCTGGCGGCAAGTGCAAGGGTAGATCAAGCAGCTTTTTGGGAAGAAGAGCCGCCGCAGTGGGTGGCTTTACAGGCGGAAGTAGGCTGCTTTCCTTGGCTCCGTTTTGGGCTGTGACTGCAAATTTCACCGTCGTTGCAAGAAGAACAAGGAGAAGAAGAAGAACGTGAGAGGAGGAAACTATTATTGATCTCGTCATCAACTTCGATTGAGAGGTCCGATCAGAAGAATAGCTAGATGATGTTCACATGATGATGTGCTGCTCCATTATCTGATTTATAGGCGTTAATTTCATGGGCATGCATGGACTTGCATTACTTTTGGCCATGGCAAGATAACAACGTGCTGAGCACCTGCTGTGGTTCTCCAAAGACAGGTAGACATGCAGACGTGAAAGACTGAATACGGAATGAATAACTTAAGAAAAACAAAAAAAACGAGAGTGATGAAAACCCAATGTCTTTACATGGGAGAGCCGGTGAAAATTGTTGTGGGTGTTTCGTTCATTCTTATATAATTTTTTTAATGTTTAAATCAGTTATTTTATTAATATTTACTTATGATTCCAAAATTCAAACATTTTAAGAACCTTTACCTACTATATATATTCATTTTTAAATTTTAACTGTTTTATATTTATCCTCACCCTCAAACACTCTCAAATGATGGTAAATAATAATCACTTATAAATTTTCAGTGAAAATAATTTTTGGTATCATGAACAATATACATACAAATTTATATTTTTTCATGATTTTTTTACGATATCAGTCATATTAATTTATATTTCGAATGTCACTGTGGATGTAAAAAAAAAAAAAAAATTTAAATCTGAAAATAAACCATTCGCGCAAACTCTAGTGTACACATACGTCTTTTTTCCATCATTCCCTTTAAAAAAGAAATAAGAAACTTTAACTAATTAGATTTGGAATTTGCATAATTAAGCCTCCCTATAATTTTTGAAGTTCTCAATTTATACCCAAAAATTCTGATTTCGCAAACAACCCCCACAGAAGCTATTGCTGGGGTATTTTGCTGATGTAGTGCTTAAAGTGCCGGTTGTTCTTAATAAGTTGATTAATTTCCTATATGCAAAGCAAGTAGAGGTGCAACTTGGGTTACGCAGGGTCGAACCTACTTTTACACAATTTTAAAAAACTTCTACTCCTTCCTATTTTAGGTTGAATTAATTTTAGACATATTTTATCCTATTTTGTAAGGTCTGTTTGATTTTGGTTTCAATTCTGATTCTAAATCTATTCTTTACATTATTCTTCATATTATATTTGAAAATTATAATCTTAATATAAAATTTACTTAAAAGTTATAATCAATATGATAATGATATAGTTTTAAAATGCATTTATTAGGTCTACTAAATAATAGATAAATTAAATAAGTTTCTATATTTTAAAAAATATATTTTATATCTTCAAAGATATTATGTAATTTTAAATCAAAAAAGATATAATACATTTGATAAAAGAAATATTGAATATATATATATATATATTAGTAATTTATGTCGATTCTGGGTACTCAGATATTGGGACCTGCCCTACCTTAATTACACTTGGTTTTTTTATTTAGAATTTACCCTATTTGTTTCAAGGTCCTCAATAGGTTGAACCATGGGTACCCTACTAAGTTACACCAAAACAAGTAGTGATTCCTTAACCTTCTAAATAAATCACTATTTAGCTTTAGGCAAAAAAATTTTAATTTTTATAAAATTATTAATGTGTAATTAACCTATAAACTAAATTTTTTGAATATTCTTCATCAAACAAATTTGAATATGTATATATTTTTTGGCTTTTCAAACATACAGGTGTTTTAATCAATTTTAATGATGAAAATGACTAAAATACCTCTATATTTAAAAATCTAAAAATATATGTAGATTAATGGTTTTACTAAAAAATTTCAAAAAATTAAAAATAGATTTTTTAGTTAAGCTAAATAATGGTTTCCTTAGCCCAGAATAATAGGATCATTATTTCTTATGTATTTGTTTAACTAAGAATATAGGTACTATTCTCTTAAAAAAAGGATATAAGTATTATATCATAAAGTCTTGCAGTGTCAAATGATTAAGTCACTTAAAAAGTAAATATTGTAGCACCTTTAAAATATTCACTTTTATGTGATTTTATTTATAGTTTAATAATATTTTTATTAATGTGAGAAATTTATTTTTTATATTTGATAGCACTGTGAGAAATTTATTATTAAGTAATATGATTTTAAGCATAATGAACAATTTGGACCTAGCTAAAAATTGGTCTATCAAACTTTTATCAAAAAAAAAAAAAAATTGGTCTATCAAACATCAAACCAATCAAATCTATTCTGTTAAAATGATTATCTATGTTCTAGCCTTCTAGGAACCAATGTTTAGATACGGAAAGTGTCAAATCGCGCCTTTTATTTTGCAATTAGACAAAATTCCAAGGTCTACTGTCCAAACAAAACTGCAAGGATCACTGTTTTGAAGAAGCCCAGCAAGTTCCTGCACATGTCACACAGCATGATGTAAAAAGGACTAATTAGTGAGGTCAATACATCATGATTTAATTCGAACTTGTTTCCAAATATGTGTGTATATATATATATATATTCTTCAATTGAAAAATCAGGTGAATTTGTACTTCAAATAGGCCACTTCATGGGAAAGATAAATGGTAGTTATTGCAAAACATTCGCTATAATTAATGTATTAGAAATCATTAAAAGACTATTTGGCGCTTGAAATCAAGAGAAATATTGCCAATAAAAAAAAAGAGAGAAATATTAAGATCAAAGCATGGCTTTATGTTCTTTGATCTGCCTAGCTAGCTCACATTCTCAAAATTTGTAGCTGCCGTTTGGTTGATAATTTTAAGAGATATTTGTGCTCGCTTTTTCACACAACTTATATTATGTCTATGATTTGAAACTTATTATAAATATGCGTGAAAAATTTTAAAATATTTATAGTTACGTCTATGGCAAATTTCAATCTCATGAATTTTATAAAAACTGAAAAAAAATTTAAGCCTAAACCATCCATTAGGTTTATTAATGTAAATGTAGTTAATTTACCAAAAATACCTTGGTTGAATAAGTTAGTGGACCCTAATAAATATAAATTATTTTAAAATTAATTATAACCCATGAAGATATCCAATTAAAGTATTTTTGTTATATTAATTAAATTAACGTTAATAAATCTAACAGATATGGTTTGGATTTATCATAGCTGACTTTAGAAGAAAAAAAAAAAAAAGAGGTTCATGTTTGTAGTAGGCATAACTAAAAATATTTTTAAAATTCTTAAATATCTTCACAATCGGGATGCTTTTATGAAATTCTATTTTTATGTAACTCATTCCATTTTTAACACTTAGATGGTTGATGAAAAATTTACTTCATCTATTTTATTTAGAATCGGTTATATTATTATGAAAATCCTTTCTTTTGTCCAATATCACTATATATAGGTTCAATCTACAAAAACGCAAAATCAATGTAATAAAATAATTTAATGTTAAATATCAATTTTTATATAATATTTTCAACATCTAAACCATCTAAAATATCATTACTATATAGATAAATAATTTTATAAAGTATTACCACATTCCAATATGTATGTAAATGGATCTAAGAATTTTCTTAATTTACACGTGAATTACTTATTTTTGAGCAAATATGTCCTATACACATATTAGATTGAAATGAAACTTAATCTCGTAACTAAACAAATGATATTAAATACAACGAATAGGTTGGATTTTTTATCAAGCATCAAAATCTTAAGAATTAAAAAGATTACATGTAACCAATTACATAGAAGCGAACCTGTTATAATAAGTTCCAAATCACGAGCATAAAAGTAATTTGTATGAGCACAAATATCACTAATTTTAATTCAAGATCATTTTTTGAATAACTTGAATTTTCATAATTGCATACCAGATTAGTTAAAAAGAAAAATGAAAACGTGGACCTTTTCATACCGATCCTGATATGAATGGTTTATTAAATCAAGGAGTGGTTGCACACTTGCACGTCCGCACCACATCCATCTGTCCATATGCATGCACGGGCTGACTAATTGAGATGCACATAAAAAGAAATGCTATTTGGTAGGCGCGGCCAATCCTGGGAATTTTCACTTAATTAAAATCCATATAAAAATGTTAATTGACACCTACTCATGGGAATTTTCACCGGCTCTTCCAAGCATCAGCGAAAGGAATTAAAATAGCATCGAATAAGTTTGAATTGATATTAATTGGTCGGGCAGATCGGGATTTCTCATACGTACCGGGTACACTATTTTTTATGAATAATACATGTACTGTGAATAATATCCAAATTAATATTATTACTTATGAATAATACAAATAACATGCGTTTGCTATTGCGATCATAACGTCTAGATTAAAATGATTGCTGTATTTCATTATTGAAAATGCCCGATTATTCTGGAGCATGCTCCTATGCTCTCGGGAGCATGCTCCCGGGCGCATACACCTATTTTTTTTATTTTCTTTTTGAAAATTTTTTCATAAACTTGTTAGCCCAAGTGTATTTAACTTATGTATCAATTTTTACCATTTTTGAAGATTTTTAGATTTTTATTTTTTATTTTTGAAAATCAGTGGCATTTTAGTAATTTAAAATTACCTAAAATGCCACTGATTTTCAAAAATAAAAAAAATATATCTAAAATACTCCAAAAATGGTAAAAATTTACACACACATTAAATACACTTGGGCTAATAAGTTTATAAAAAAATTTCAAAAAAAAATAAAAAAAATAGGTGTATGCGCCTGGAGCATGCAGCACTGCATGCTCCCGGGAGCATCAGATCAGACTCCGATTATTCTACCCACCACTGGCGAAAAATAACGTTAAGTAGCATGTTATTTGGCGCCTTACAATGACCTATTGACCGAAATGATAATGATGCATGTAGGGTGCAACCGCGTTGGGTTTTCTTGAACCCAACCCAATCCAACCTCTCCAAGATGACCCAACTCAACTATTAAAAACTAGTTTGAGAAGCAAACCCAACCAACTTTCAACTAAACTTATATAGGACTATTAATTGTTTTATTGGCATGTAGGGTGGGTTTTTGTTTTTGAATAAAACTTTTTTATCTACAATATTTGCATCTAAAATTTTTCTCTCTTTATAATTATTCTATTTTTAATTATTTTTCACATTTTCTATATAGTTATCTTATTTTTCAATCATTTATTCATAACTTTTTATTTAGCTTATACATCTATTTTAACTTCATTCTCTTCAATCTTCAACATTACTCCTAATGTATCACATCATTATAACCATTGCTTTAGCCTAGTAGTAGTATATTCAGGCATGAGTTCCTAAGGTCTAACATTAAAAGCCCTGTAACAACTACGTTTAGGGTTGTGGGCCCTGTCACACCATAACAAAAAAACATTTCACATGGCTCCCCCATTTCAAAAACTTTTCTACTAAAACTTTCAATTTCAAAAGTTTTATCAAAATACAAAATGCATCTACCAACAAGGGCTTCACCTAGTTGGCACTAGTCCTAACCTTTGTATTAATTGGTTTGGGATTGTTGACACCCCACCTAAATATGAAGATTAAATTTTTATAGGAAATTCCTACCCTTAACTTAAGTAGAAATGCATATGTTTCTTCATCTAAACTCAATAGCCCGCCTAGAAAAATAATGGACCCCTTATTGATATTTACATTTAAAAAATAGCCCATGCACTTAAAAGCCCAAGATTTTGTTTAGGAACCATCTACCCAATGGGCTCCTAATGCCTTCAAGCCTACTTTGGGAGCAATCATCACAAACCTATATTATTGATCAAGAGCAATTTATACTCACAATAAAACAAACAATATTTTTCTTAAGTCAAATGGGTTGGACCAAACTAACAATTAACATTTCATAATTTGTTGAGTGGGCAAAATACATTTAATCAAGCAAAAGATGGGATTTGCATCACTTGAAAAAGAAAATAAAAGCTCCAAGATGCAAGCTACCAAGTGAAGATTCTAAGTTATTGAAGTGATCAAGAGTCCACAATAAGAATAGGCCTTATCGAAAATCAATGCAAAATAAATAAAGATCAAGGCAAAAATGAGAAAACACAAATCAACATACAAGAAATATATCTTTTGGGCACCCATAGCTGGCCCCAGAGCTATGTAAAGCTATCCACGGTTGGTCCCACAGTTGGCCTATACCCAGGCCTAGAAATAAAGCCTCTTCACCACCCACTTAGGCAGAGCTTTTCTACCACTAAAATCCCTGCATGTCCTCCATTTTTCTCCCATTGAGCACAGCCACACCCCCCCAACATCTTCTTAAATTCTGTGGTTGTTTAACCGTCCCAAATCCTCTTCTATTGTATGCGCCACGTTTTTTCTTTTTGAAATACTCACGGTCCACATTGCATAGCTGTTGCATTTATACATCTATAGATATGAGTTTATTTCACGCATTTGCATTTTCCGCTGAATTTTTTAAAAAAGAAAAAAAGTTCTTTTTCAAATCACGTCGTTTAATGTATTAGCTGGTGCATTTTTTATCACGCCACTTGCATAATATATGTTAATGGCTGCATTTTTCAAAAAAAAAAAAAATTTAATACGATTACGTCACGCAGCTTCTTAACTGTCCATCATGAAATTATTAAAAGTCAATCTTTCTGTGACATCTGGACTATTTATGATCTAAAAAAATCATTTGCAAATATCATTTCTCTTCTACTGTTTTTGTTCTGTGCATGGTTAATTTATGTTTTTTTAAATATATATATATATATTTCAAGATTGCAACTATTCTATCACAGTTTTTTTAAAAAATATCATTTGGAAAAATTCTTAAAAACGTTATAAAAAAATTTCATCCAATACAATAAGAATAAAGATTCTATTCTAGTTCTCTCGGGATAAAATTTCCCACTCAAACATAAGGGAATAAATTTTTGTCCCGATTTTCAAACTAAGTTAAAGCCTAATAAAAAGTCCAGAAAATAAATTTTCGCCTCTAACCCTCTTGACCTTTTATATACAAAATATTTTTTTTTTTTTTTTTGCACTCTCAGGACTAATGTATTAAGGAGAATAATATTACAGGGTGTTTGGCAAATAAAAAAGTTTTTCAACTAAACTTTTCAATTTCTACGACTACTTTATTTTTTAGTTATTTTTTTAATCTTTCCATCCAGCCACCCTACTTTTCAATCATGTCTACACAACTAAGCATATAACTAACTTATTTATTTTTATTATTTATTTTCTTTACTTCTCATCATTACACCTATCATATTACATTATTTTTTACTAATTTAAAAACTTTTCATCAAAAGTTTTACTACTTCCCAAACATACCATATGTTTGTTTTCTTCTAGTTATGAAAACTTTGTATCCCCGTTTCTCATTGTATATGGTTTAACCACTGTTATTCAGCTATTAACGACTCTAATTGAATTTTTTTTAAATCAAACTCTAATTGAATTAACTTACGGATATTATTTTCCATTATTAGGTAACTATCTATATTCTTGCTTTTACATGCATTTTACTAATTATTAATTACATCTAATTAATACACATGATTGCTTTTACACTAATTTTGCATCATATCAAAAAGTTTTAATGATTTGCATCATCTAACATGTTTAACATTTGCATCTCTCTTCTTCAATCTCTATGTCTCCACCTTTTATCTTTATTTAACTAAATTATAACAAAAAAATATAGATATTGTAAAGTCAGTTTCCAAATAAAACAACGAAAGAATACTAAACACACTTATAGTAAGCTCGAAAATTCCCTTCTATAGGGTAATAAAGTTCCTAGAATTGGGAATTGAGGCGGACCATACTAAGTCAAGGTCTACCTAATCCTAACCCTAATTTTTAAAATTATTTAACTCTATTTTTATTCCAGGTCTTTCTTCATTAAATCTCTGGACATACTTTGGGTTAGTATCAGATCGATTATAAGACAGCGAGTCAGGTAAATGATGCAGGTCAAATAATATAATTTTAAAATTTTATTTATTTATCAATCATAAAGATACATCTATGCAAAATTTAAATGTTATATGTTTTAATATTTCACTAATGAGTACAAATATATCATTACTAAAACGAAATATGAGTAAATATAGTGCAATGTTATTAAAAAAGGTCAATAAAACATATCTCTTCAGAATAGATTTTGACATTATTAAAAATATTTTTCTAAAGAAATAGTATTTTTCGCAAGTGTTTTCCAAATGTTGAGAATACTATGATTATGCATAAGAGTTATATATGTGCAAATTATTTTTATTAATTTTTATATTTCTTTTTTGGATGAATTGATTCTTATATTGTTGATTTAGTTAATTATGAAAAATGTAAAAATTTTGAAAGACAATAATAATAATATTTAAATATAGACTTATAATTTTTAATAAATGAATATAGGTGGGTAAGTCGAAATTCTTCGGCTTAGGATATTATTGATTTACCTTGTATTTATTTTTAAATTCGGGTCAAAAATGTTGATTTTACCTTATCAAAGTAGAAATAACTTCTGACTTAAAAATAAGGAAGTACCTTGTCCTGAGCCAAAGTAAAAATAAGGACAACGGTCATCTGACTTAAAATAACTTTCGATTGCACAGTTCAATGAATAGATTTGGGCCGTCCATTTGAGATTATCCTGCTGGTTAAATTTCTCTTAAAGCCTCTCAACGTTTTTGTTATTATAATGATAATTATGTTATATCACAATTGTCGTTGATGAGCTGCCTCTGATGAACGGTTCCCATCATTGATTAACCAGTACTCCATTCTTGGTTGGAATCCCAACATCGGACTTTGATTGCCCAACATACATTTATCAGGTCTGTTTGGTTAGGAGTATTTCATGAAAAGTTTTTAGGAAAAAATTTAACAAATTGATAGAAAATAATATGATATGACAGGAATAATAATGAGGTGCGAAAAGAATAAATTTTAAATAAATAAGTTAGTTGTATGGGTGGTTGTGTGGAAATGATTGAAAAGCATATTAGTTTGTATAGAAAAATGTAAAAAAAAATTTTAAAATGGAATAATTATGGAAAATGAAAAAAAAATTATTAAAAAGTTTTTGTTGACTTTTTGAAGCCCAACCAAACGCAGTTGAAAATTGTTTATTACCATTTTAAATATAGCAGGAAAGGAAGGGGAATTTGCATTCTAAATATTTCAACTTTGCACGTTAGTATTTAAAACCGAAAGTTTACTTATTACAATTTTGAACCTTTTAAAATTTTATTAACTCTGGCCTCAACTCCGGTCAGTCCAAGTTCTTTTCAATTTTTTTGACTTTTTATAAAAGGATTAATCTATATGTATTTAACTTATAGATCAAATTTTACCATTTTTAATTAAATATACATTAATTAATAATTTTGTAAAAAATCAAAAATAAAAAGGAATCTCATGTTAACCTGCGGAAGTTATCTCAAGCAACTGCCGAAGGCATAGAGCTAGGGCTCAAAAAGCATATGGTAAGAGTCCTCACATAAATTTAAAAAAGATCAAAGTTGTATGCACCTAAATGCACTTAGGGTCGTACACCCCGATGTATTTAATTTATTTTTAAAATTTTTGAAACTTTTTTCATAAAATTGTTAATATACATGTATTTAACATATATACCAATTTTTACCATTTTGAATATTTTTAAATATTTTTTGGATTTTTAAAAATTAGTGGTATTTTAGTAAATTTAAATAACTAAAAAATTTTAAAAATCCAAAAAAATTATTTACAAATCTCCAAAAATGGTAAAAATTGATACAAATGTTAAATGCACTTAGATTAACAGTTATGCATAAAAAATTTTAAAAAAATAAAAAATACTTATTTGCACCCGGGTGCATACAACTGAGGTTGATTTTAAAAAATCCGAAAATAAAAAATACAACGAATTATACAGGCGCAGAATTTTGGGAGGTATTCTTTTACAAATTAGGTTGAAATAGGTTAGGATAAACACAATGTAACATTCTAAACTAACACTGCTTCCAACGCAACCTAACCTAACGTAATTTAAAATAGAATGGGTTGGAGGTTAAATATGATGCAGGTTAATAATTTACTGAATTATCATGATGGTCAGAAAGGTAGCGTAATGCATGAATTGTTAGTACTATGCAATGCAATGATGATAATGAAAATAAGATTAAAATAGAATCATCACTAACCAAGACGGTGGCTAAAACATTAAAAGACACTTATAAAAAAATCGTTGGTGCACTTAGGGCCAATACTCGCATTATTGGTAAAATTCAATTTACCATCGAGCTAAAAAAAAGATAGAATTGTTTATTGGAAATATTGTTTATTTTATTAGAGAAATTTATTGAAAATAATAAAAAAATGTAAAAATTATATATGGTACATTCATTTTGAGCTCCATAAATATATATAAAATTTAAAAATAAAAATAAATTGTATTTTTCAGCGGGTGCACTAGAGCACTATCTTTGAATATATATAATTTTTATTGCATAATTTTATATAAATTATAAATTATAAGATTTTATTAAAACAAAGCAATATTTGTGTTTATGTGTTTGCCGAAGAAAACCACAAACAAATTAATCATCTGGATCAAAATAGCGTCTTTTATTTATATATACATACATACATATATACAAAATAGCGTCTTTTATTTATATATACATACATATATATCGCATCTTTTATTTATATATACATATATATGTATGTATGTATATATATATACCAATGTTATAAAAACCGGACCGGACCGGCCGGTCAGACCGGTTCGACCGGGAACCGGCCATGAATCCGGTTCGATTATACTCGGTTCGGTTCTATTCAAATGAACCGTTTAAACCGTGTAAACCGCGGTCCAACCGTTACAGACGGTCAAACTGGGTTAAGCCGGTTCAACAGTGAAGCCTAAAATCCAATGCCGCGCACGATTTTTCTTCTTCCCGCACAATCTGTTTTTCTTCCCGCCCAAGTCGTTTCCTGCCTGCTGCGTCTTAGGTTGCGTCTTCTCTTCCCCTTTCTCCCTTTGTTCCGTAGCAACTACGTCTTAAGCTTTTCATGGCCGTCTAGTCGTGTCCGGAGATGCTGCTCAGATTGCTATGGACGAAGATTGTCATTTACGAAGTTGAAGATCTTTGGCCGGAGATGCTGCTCAGATTGTTGCGAGACGGACCTTGATAGCAGAAGACTATTATTGATTTGCCTTGCTATGTAATCAGGCTGTTGTGCAAGGCTTGGATTTGGGGTGGAAAACATGGCCATTTGGTCTTCTTGCTCAAATATTCACCCGATTTCTTGAATCCAAGGAAGATCTTGTCACCGGACTTCAAGGTTTCTCACTATCGGAAATTTGGACGGCTCTGATCTACTAAAATCTACTTGTTGGCACCGGATCTGACATTGCTGCTGAAGGTGGGTTAGTCGTCCATGGAGAAAACGAGAAAGGAAGGTGATGGAGCACCAAGTTTGGTGCTCCGCTAGTGTACTTTTATTTGTGCACATGCGTTCCCTAAAAAATAAAATACAGCCATTAAATCGCTTAAAAACTTTCAAAAACTCCCCAAATCTCAAAAGTATGTTTTTGGAACAATTTTTATATGAAATATATTATAAATACAATTTTAAATATTTTAAAATATGAAAGTATTAGATAAAATGAAAATTATCAATGGGCTAAGAGCTCACACAATTAGTTAATATTTTTAATTATAGCTTTATATATTTATTTAGTTTTAAAATTATTTAAAGATTTGCGTAGTTCTGAAATATAATTAATATTTAGATTAGTTAATATTTAGATTTAGGAGTTATAGATATATAATTTTACTAATATATTAATTGAAAATAATTAAATATTTATGATATCATAAATATGTCATGCTGACATCACCGGTTCAAACCGGTTCGCTTAACCGGTCAAACCGGTTTGAACCAGACCAGTTCTTTTACCGGTTCGATCACCGGTTCGGTTCTGATAACATTGATATATACACATATATGTGGGAGTTGTTCCGGTGCAGCGCAACTACACCGGAACAGCAGCACATGTGATCAAAAGTGGGCTCCACACATATTAGAATGTAATAAAATTTTATACAATTATTTATCCATATATAAATTTTATAAAAAATGGTTTACATGTTGAAAAAACCACTTTAAAGTTGTTATTTACATCAAACTATTTTATTACGTTGAACTTGTACTATTTTCAGATGGGACTCATATACATATCTTATTGGGATGAAAATTGGTATGATAATAGAATATATTATTCTAAATACAATGGGTGGAGTAGATTATGATTTGATGATCATGTGGGGACCATTTCAGCGATGCTGCATCGGAAGTTCGGGTGCAACATGCTACACCTGAATATTTCTGTGTATGTATATATATAGGGATTTTATTCACGTGCATTCAGACTGCACGCGAATTACCCTGCAGACGCCCCATCCGCCCATTCATTTCAGCGGACGAAATCTGCACCGCTTGTTCGATTGTGCGTGTAGAGAGAGACGACGAGCCAAACGGAGACGCACGTATACGCGCGCAAAAATTCGGAGGATGCATTTTCCCGCTCGGTGGACTGAAAATCTACAAAAAGGAAGCCCGCTCATCCCTCCCATTTTGAAAATGGAGACGCCACTACTGCTGTTGTTGCCGCTGCTACTCCCAAATCTCCTTCTCCGTCGATTTCTCCTTCTCCGTCGAGATTTTGAAGATCTCCGTCGAGATTGAAGTTCTCCGTCGAGATTTTAAAGATCTCCGTCGAGATTGAAGTTCTCCGTCGATTTCAAAGTTCTGTAATCAATTCCGAAGTTCTGCGTCGACGGAAGGTACGGTGTTTATTTTCACTTTTGTCGTCTTCTCCGAAAATCCGCATGCGGATTATAACTGTGTAGCAAACGTACCTCCCATCTGCATCTCTCTGACGCGAAAATCCACATGCGGATTATAACTGCGCGGCAAACGTACTTCCCATTCGCATCTCTCTGATGCAAAAATCCGCATGCGGATTCTGAATCCTATTGGGAGGTACGTTTGCTACGCAGTTATAATCCGCATGCAGATTTTCGCGTCAGAGATATGCGAATGGAAGGTACGTTCGCTGCGCAGTTATAATCTGCATGCGGATTTTCGCGCTAGAGAGATGCGGATGGGAGGTACGTTTGCTACGCAGTTATAATCTGCATGTGGATTTAGAATCCACATGCGGATTTTCAGAGAAGACGACGAAAGCGAAAATAAACACCGTACCTTCCGTCGACGCGGAACTTCGGAATCGATCACAGAACTTCGAAATCGACGGAGAACTTTAATCTCGACGGAGATCTTCAAAATCTCGACAGAGAAGGAGATTTGGGAGCAGCAGCGGCAGCAGTAGTGGTGTCTCCGTTTTCGAAATGGGAGGGATGAGCGGGCTCCCAAACGCTGTGCTGCTTTCGGGAAGATGAAAGAGGGAATATTTCGGGTGGATTTTTGTGGATTTTCAGTCCACCGAGCGGGAAAATGCATCCTCCGAATTTTCGCGCGCGTGTACATGCGTCTCCGTTCGGCTTGCCTTCTCTCTCTACACGCACAATCGAACAAGCGACGCAGATTTCGCCCGTTAAAATGAACGGGCGGATGGGGCGTCTGCAGGATAATTCGCGTGCAGTCTGAATGCACCTGAATAAATCTCATATATATATGTGAGATATATTCTGGTGCAGCATCGCTGAAATTGGCTCCATATGATCATGAAATCCTGATATACTCTACCCATTGTATTTAGAATAATGTATTCTATTACCATACTAATTTTCATCCCAATCAGATATGTATATGGCCCCCATCTGAAAATGGTATAAATCCAACGTAATAAAATAGTTTGATGTAAATAACAACTTTAAAGTATCTGATTGGGATGAAAATTGGTATGGTAATAGAATACATTATTCTAAATACAATTTGTGGAGTAGATCATGATTTCATGATCATGTGGGGCCCATTTCAGCGATGCTGCACCGCTGTTCCGGTGCAGTGACGCTGCACCGGAACACCTCTCTCTCTATATATATATATAATCCTCACACTATGAAAGAATATTTCCTATCCCACCTTCAGCACTAGGCACATTTTTCATAACATTTCCTATCCCACCTTCAGCATTGGGCACATTTTTCATAACCGGGTGAAGAGGAGGGTTTGATACCACGACCTCTGGTCACTGGGCCCACCATGCATAGCAGCACGCCACGAATCTTCGTGAACCGCCAGAGCGCCACAACAAATCATCTTCTTCCTAGGTCGATCTGCCTCCAAACCGATGAAACCCATCAATCTCTGGCTTGTAATCGTCAGCTCTATCTGCAACAGTTTGGCTCTCATCATCAATCATAAGTATGGAAATCGTTAAGAGGCATCGATCTCTGTCCCAATGAAATCAGTATTCCATCGTTCCGGACTTCAGACATCCCCAATAAAATTGAGTTTTTAGTCCGATAAAATCAATTTTTCATCTTATAATCAGATAATATCAATTTGTCCCGCCATAATATCGACACTTATGGAAACCCATAAATATCGTTTTCCACTTTTATCTTTTGATTCTTTTCATCGTCCATCTTAAGAAACAATGGATGTGTTTTATGGTTATGGACTCGGTAAAACTTTTGATAAGAAATTTTAGAAAGCAAAAATAATAAAATGATGTGGTGTGATATAAATAATAATAAAGAGTAAAGATGATAAAGTTAAAATAGATAGGTTAGTTGTGTGAGTAATCTTGTAGAAATGATTAAAAAGTAGAGTAGTTGTATAAAAAAATGTGAAGAATTAATGAAAAATAGAATAATTATGAAAAATAAAAAGTTTTAACTTAACACATTTTATACATTGCCAAACACACCTAATATTATCCGTTATCAAGTCGGCGCTATATTATCGAGACAACGAACAGTAAATTTTCTCATAAAATATTACTGTGTCTGTTTCAATATAAGTTATACAGAAGTGATTGCATGTAATTCTTTTAAAACTTAAAATTTTGATATTTAATAAAAAAATTCAATCCATTTATTTTTTTAAGATTACTTGTTTAGTTAATAAATTAAATTTTATCCAAATCAAATATGCATGAGCCACAACCGAGCGGATGCTACGTTGGTCACGGCAGCATCTCACATATCTTTAGAGAATACTGTACGTAGGGTTCAAATCTCAACAAATGGAATTTTCAGCTTCATTGTTCATTGGGACAATGGTCTCTCCCATTTATATATAGGAGCTAATAGTCTACCTCATTCATATTTGAGAGTTTGTTATTTTCCTTTAAAAAATTGTAAAAGATGTTTTAGAGTTTGATTATAATATAAGTTGAGATATGATGTATATATATACCAATTAAATGTACATGGTCATACTTGCTCAAAAATAGATATATTCATGTATAAAATATGAAAAATACTTAGAAATTCACATATATATTAAAATGTATTAATACTTGTAAAATCATTTATCTACATAGTAGTGATGTTTTAGATTGTTTAGATATTAAAAATACCATTTAAAACTTCATATTTTTAGTATTAAATTATTTATTATGTTGCTTTTATATATTTATAGATGGAGCTCATAGATAATTGTACTAAATAAGTAAAAGAGTTTTCTAATCCTGTTGGACTAGCCTAAAAAAATATTTTTAGGTATTTTTTTAATTTTTTCTTTATAAACTTCTTAACTTGGGTGTATTGAATCTATAAATTAAGTTTTACCATTTTTAGTATTTTTTAAAGATTTTTAAACATAGTGGCATTGTCGTAATTTTCCGTCCTCTAAAAATTACAATAATGTCATTATGTTTAAAAATCTTTAAAAAATACTTAAAATAACCAAAAAAATAAAACCTGATTTATAGATTCAATACACCTAACTTAACATGTTTGTAAAGAAAAAATTGAAAAAATACCGAAAAATATATTTTTTACATCGATATAAGTTAATCATCTTCTTTTCAAGATGATATATGATGCTAAATACAGCAAACGAAGTGAATTTTCATTAACTATCACCACATTAAAAGTGGAAAGGGTTGCATAGAAGAAAGATTTCACTGAGATTGAGTTGTGCCATTTCATTGCTTGATGCGATGTATTGGGTAAATTTCGTTCTTAAAAAAATTATTTTTGGGAGGAATCAATTTCTTACAATTATAAATGAACTAAAAAGGATCATTTCAAGCAAATCCATTATCGTAACCCGGCACTTTTAATCTATTTTATAGCTGAAAAGATAAAGGAATTAAGATCAGAACTCTATTATCGTCGCTATTAGATTTAAAATCCCTTATGCGATAAAACTGGATTGAAGAAGAGTCGAAGACGTTGAAGATAGAATGCAGTGGGAGCCCGGCGATTGCCTTACTCTAACCGCTTCTACGCTCCACTGGCCACGCCAACATCGGTGGAAGTGACCATTCAAAAAAAAAAAAAAAACACACATAGGTGTAAGTAATTTTTGTCTTGCTAGTCTTCTCTCTTTTTTTTTCTCCGTTTCTCTTTTAATCTTCCTGATTGCAATTACGATCCACATCTTCTGTCTGGGGAAAATTATTTTTTATAGATGAGCTTGGGTCATGCCTTGGGTGGAGCTTCCTTAGTTGAATGACGCATTAGGAATTGGTGCATAGTTAGCTAGAAGGCCATGCTGTGTTTGGTCCTTCAGTAATGACTAAATAGACAAACAGCCAAGAGCGGGATAAATTAAGCAGAAATATAAATATGTTTTAATTAAAAACTTTTATCAAAGTACAATAATTCTACCACAACTTATCAATTACAATCAATGATATCCAAAGTATAAATGATACAAGAGTCAATGATATCCAAAGTATAAATGATACAAGAGACAATTTTCATTGTGATTCGGCTAAACCAGTCCTACCCCAAAAAACAATTACACCAGTACAAGTTTACACCCAAACTGTCTTCTAAATCGATTCAACTCTAGGTGGCACTTAAGTAATTGACCAAGTTGCACCCACTTGTTGATTCAATTCTTTTGGAATATAATCCATAATCAAATAATACATGTAAATAAAAATAGAGTGTATTTGTTTACAATCAAAATTTTTTAACCTAAAATTTTTCACTCTCCATAACTACCTTATTTTTAATTATTTTTTCATATGTTCTCATACAACTACCCTACTTTTCAATTATTTCTATACAATTAACAGATCTATTTTAACTTTATTTTCTTTACTTTTCATCACTATTCCTATTATATCACATCATTTTCTTTCATTTTGAAAACTTTATACAAAAAAATTTTCATCAAAAGTTTTATCACTTCCTAAACACACTCATAATAAGAAAATACAACCAATAACCGACAATGAAGTCCTGAGCAATAACATTGAGGACATAGATATTTAAGTTAGAGTAGTACACTAATCTAAACTTTAACAAAATAGAGTTCGCCTCTAGCTTCATATATATAGTCTAATGAAAATCTTTTTAAATGGATAAAATTCAAGCCCTTTCTTTCGTGTTCTTTAACCATCACTTTCATTGCATTGCTACTAACAATTTTTTTATTATACAAATTACATTGTAAATCACAAAAAAGAAACAAGCAAGGCTCCCAGTCTCATCCACCCCACTAAAAACTATAAATGGATGCAGGAGGAGCCCTATCATTACAAACATCGTTATCAAAATCAAAACAAAAGGCCTCCTTTATATAAGTAAGAGGTTCATTCCCCAAAAACATTCTTTATCAACACAGTTGACAGCCCATTTTGCCAAATTGTGGGCAAACTAATTTCTAGTTCTATATACATGATAAAAACATATTTGTTCAAAATTCTACATCAATCTTCTAATATCATCCACCATGACTCCCACACTTGATTGAATCATCCCCTCACCTAATAGCCAGTTAATTAGTATCATAGAATCACTCTCACATTCCACTTTAGATATCCCAAGAGATTTTAACCAAGCGAGGCCCAACAACATATCCTTTGTTTTCATCCAAAGAGGAGATGCCTATCTCTCACCCCACCAACACTTTGCAAACACAAATACCCCACAACTATTTCTAATTACATCACCAAAGCCAAAAGCATTTAGATTATGAGAGATACCTGCATCCACATTAAGCTTTACAAATTCCTGTCTTGGCTTTACCTACTTTGCTGGGCTAGCTGCAACATTCAAAACTCCATTGTATATTGTGAGGGAAGATTGATAAAAATGCAAGAAATTCATGGCCCACACCACTATGTTTTTAACATTAGCTAATGTGCCATCAGCCATAAAATAGTTTATAATATGCTATATTCTCCAGCAGATTATTAGGTATATTAAGAAGGCATATTTATCTATATTCTTTGCTAGAGAGATAAGGATATCTGTCATTTGATTAAAATGTTTACCTTGTAACTGTGCAAAGATTTGGCTTAGATTTAGTTTCTACGCAGCATGTGAACTTTTGAGCATTTCCAAAATAAGTGTAGATAGTTCTCCACTCCCTTCTTTACCAAATTAGTTTTCACCAGAAGAGTGTCAATAATCATTCTCTAGCTAAATATTTGTATCTTCCTTAGTAGTTTGCTCTGCCAGGTAATTTTGATTAGTCTCTTCATATCCTAATTTATAGCGTGCTGGCTCGAGTTTACCTGTTCTATGTTGTCCTTATATATTATTTTGTATGCGGATTTAACAGAGAACTTACCATTATCTTCAGCATTCCAAAATATCTGATCTTCTTCATTCGAGGTAGGAAAAGGTATGTTTTTTACTTGCTACCATCTAGCATCTCCCACAATTGCTTTGATTTCATCTTCTTTCCATTTTCTATTAACCTGATCAATAAATGGAGCGACCCCTTGTATCTTTGTTGACCTCCATTGGTAATGGACCAACATTTTGTCCATTCCCAATTCTCCAACAGCATCCTTTTCCCTGTATTTATAAAGCTTGATATATGCTTCTCCAAACCAAGGAATAGTCATTCCCCACCTTTGTCTCTCAAATATTGCCAGAAGGAAAGTATTTTCTTTGAATAGCTTGTGACTTAATGATCCTATTTTTGTAAGAAGCCTTCGCATCTGCTTTGCAACCAATGCTTGATTGAAGGCTTCCAACTCTTGAAAGCCCATACCTCCCTCCTCTTTTGACAAACATAATTTCCTTCATGATATCCAGTTGATTTTCTTTTTCTTTTTCTATTTCTTACCCCCACCAATACCTGCTGCACATTGCATTAAGTTGTTCACACAATTTTTTAGGAAGTAAGAAGAAAGACATTGTATAATTGGAATAGTTTGGGCAACAGCTTTAATAAGAATTTTCTTACCCCCAATTGAAAGAAGCTTATTCTTCCAACCTTGTATTTTCCTCCACACTTTCTCTTTCATAATTTGGAAAGTTCTCGTTTTGTTTTTTCCCACCCAAGCCGGAAGGCCCAATTGGATATTCATTTGGTTTCCCGCTGAATTCGATTTAGTTTCTGCCTCTCTTCTTGTTTCATTGATAGTGTTTTTGTTGAAAAAGATTGTGATTTTCTCTAAATTTACGATTTGACCTGAAGCTACTTCATAAGTCTTCAATATGTGTAGTAATTTTTCAATGTCTCTCCCCTTTGCATTTAAAATAGGAGAGCTTCATTTACGAAAAAACAAGTGTGCTGCTAACAATTTTTTAAATACACCGGACTAGCTGCAAAGAGTTAACAACCACTTATACAAAGTCAAGTAACAACCCTTGAAATCAGTTTTTTACTTGGAAATCTCTATTTGAAAAAATAGATGAAGTTCAATAGTAAAACCGTCGATGTTGCTCACCAACTTCGGGTTCTGGTTTTTTGCTACCGGGAGCAAAAAAACAGAACTGCTCCCTGGTGCAAAAAACCCATTTTTTTTATTTTTTTTTAAATTTTTTTTCATAGAACTGTTAATCTAGGTGTAAATAATATGTGTATAAATTTTTACCATTTTTGGAGTATTTTAGATATTTATTTTCAATTTTTGAAAATCAGTGGCATTTTAGGTAATTTTAAATTACGAAAATGCCACTGATTTTCAAAAATTAAAAATAAATATCTAAAATACCCCAAAAATGGTAAAAATTTATACAGGTGTTAGGTACACCTAGATTAAGAATGTTATGAAAAAAAATTCAAAAAAAAATAAAAAAAATGGGTTTTTTGCACCCGGAAGCAGTTCTGTTTTTTTGCTCCCGGGAGCAAAAAACCAGAGCCCACCAACTTCGACAATTTTAATGACAAACAAAAAAATTTAGACGACTTTCTAATTAAGTTCTAAAAATAAACTTTATCTATTTTTTTATTGACAGTTACATGCAATAGATTATTTTAGTATCAAGACCAAAATTTTATTAAAATACATGAAAAAAAATCAAGTGCATGCAAACGTATATACTTGAATTGTATACTTTGACATAACATACCAAGTTACAGCTCTCGTATACACTATTATTTTCAAATTCAAAACCTAAGCTAGAACAACTTGATGAATATCACCTATAAAGATTCAAACGAAGCTCTTTTGCACCTTTCTCTCGATAGTTGTCAACCCTTTAAATTCAAATACATACAGATCCAAACCTTTCTCAGATGCATTGTTCTAGAACTCTCTCAAAAATAAAATTTCAGAAAACTTTTCAATTAATTTTGAGAAATAAACATCATCTGTTTTTTATAATTATGACGGTTACATGCAAATGATTATTTTAGTATTAAGACTAAAATTTTACTAAAATATATGAAAATTAAATTAAATGCATCCAAACATATTTAAATTTTATACATTGACACAACATACAAAGTCACAACTCTCATGGATACTTTAGCATTTTCAAATTCAAACCTAAGCGAGAACCACTCAATGAATACCACCTAGCACAATTCAAATTGAAGCTATATTACACTTTTCTCTCAAGAGTTGATAACTCATTAAATTCAAATGCATGTTGTTTTAAAAACTTTCTCTGGTGAAAATTCAAAAATAAAATTGGGATGGATCAATCATGTCCCAACTCACTTTAAAAATATTCATTTATTAAAAAATATAAGCATATTTTAAAATCACATTATCATTTTTTTTAAATCCTCACATTATTTATGATTAACTATATCAACAATATAAAAATAATAAGAGGTAATTGCATATATGCATATAAATCTTATATATAATTAGAGCTTTCGTGGGAAGTGCTCATAGAAAATATTGTTATTTTTAGGATAATATTTTCAAAAAGGATAAAATCTATTCTAAATGGAGTGAATTTATTTTAATAAAATTATACTATATTTACTTATGTTTTGTTTCAGTAATGATGTTTATTTCTATTAATAATTAGTAAATATTGAAGATACAATATTTAAATTTAACATATATGTGTTTTTATATTTGATATATGTGTAAGATAATATTTTCAAAAAGGATAAAATCTATTCTAAATGAAGGGAATTTATTTTAATAAAATTATACTATGTTTACTTATGTTTTGTTTTAGTAATGATGTTTATTTCTATTAATAATTAGTAAATATTGAAGATACAATATTTAAATTTAACATGTGTTTTTATATTCGATATATGTATAAATTTTTTAAATTATTCTATTTAACCTGCGTTTTTTGCCTGATTCACCATCCTAAAACTGACTTTAGACCAACGTAAATCTTATCTCAAGACCTACTAAAAAAAAGATAAGAGTCAAACTGACCTTATCTCAACTTGATATATAAAGTCAGATAAAAAAATTTTAAAATAGGGTCAAGGTTGAGCAAATCATAACCCAATATGATCTGTCCTGATTTCTACTCATAGGTAAAATAAGTCCAACTGCTCAAAATAGCTCCTTCTTATTGGGTAGAATGAGTGTGACCATTCAAATTAGCTCTCGATTTATTTTTTTAATGCTCGTAGGAAGCATATTGAAATTGAGTATCATTTCATCCATAAGAAGGTTCTCCATTGGTAGCATTCTATCATTTTTTACATCTTTAGCTTATAATATTGTACTAAACCTTGGTCATGGGCGGTCCTACATTTTTTTTTCAGCAAACTCGACATTTGGTTATTTCCACCAATGCCTCCTTTGAAGGGAATGAAACGAAATTAACCAATTCCAATATGCAACAATCTAGTAAACACAATAAACAAGGAGTTGTAGTTTCAACATCACATCAAAGACATGAATACCTTTTCATTAAAAACCTACAGAACGCCACACCAAATTTATAGAACATTAATCGAGGCAAATAACACCCAAGCTATAGTTTTAGCACCCAAATATCATTTTCCTTTTAAGATTAATTTCGTCACCATAAAGATCATAGATAATAACTATTTTCTCTATGAGACATAGGTGAAGTCTCTAATTGAAAGTTAAGACTTACCCAATTTCTAAATAGGAGAAGAAAATGCACTAACACGTACCATTGATGGACTAAAAATATGAAAGTTATTAATTAGAATATAGCGTGGTGAAGATCAACAAGCTAGTAAAAGTCATGGATCATTTATAACTTGTTTGAAAATGCTATTTGATATGCAATAAGGCCTAAATTGTGAGTGAAGTTTGAAAGGCTCCCACTGAGCATTTCACCTAATGTTCAAGAACTTACAATTTGATCATCTTACACAACTTTCCTAAAACTATTCGTTACATCAAGGGTGTGTTTGGTTGGAGGTAAAACTTTTGATGAAAATTTTTGGGATAAAAGTTGTCAAATTAATAGAAAATGATATGATATAATAGAGGTAATGATGATGAGTAAAGAAAATAAAGTTAAAATAGATAGGTTAATTGTATGGGTAGTTGTATAGAAATGATTAACAAGTAGGGTAGTTTGTATAGGAAAATATGAAAAAATAATTAAAAAATAGAGTAGTTATGAAGAATGAAAAGTTCTTGATTGAAGAGTTTTGGTTGACATTTTTTTGCCCCACAAACACACCCCAAATATAATTGTCTGATATGATGAAGGGTCTACAAATTATAAAATTAGAATTATTTGAATTTTTTAACATAAACTCATTCCAAATAAAGATTAAAATTAAAACGACAAATTTACTATGAACGTTATAGAAAAATCCAATGAATATTTTTAAAAATCATTTTACAAAAATTAAAAAAGAGCATAAATTTATACTCTTTAAAATAGATTGAAAAAAGATTGCATAATTTTTCTTAAAATAGTAATATTTAGTTCAATACTTTTAAGGTGTGTTTGGGAAATGATAAAACTTTTGATAAAAAGTTTTTAGCGTAAAAATTTTTGAAATGAGAGAGAAAGATATTATATGATAGGGGTAAAGATGAGGAGTAACGAGAATAAAATTAAAATAGATATATTAGATGTATGGATAATTAGGTAAAAATGACTAAAAAGTAGGGTAATTGTATAGGAAGAAGTGAAAAAATAATTAAAAACATAATAATTGTGGAGATCGAAACGTTGTAGATTGAAAATTTTTATTTAAAATATAGTTTAAACAAACACCCCATTAATAAGAAAGATGACAATAGAGTATAAGATTATTAAGATATCTTATTAAAAGGGCTTACTAACACTTAAAAGAAATGCATTGCAAAAACGATTAATCGTTTAGAAAAGCAAAAGTTGGATTGATTAGTTATCTCATTCACAAGTTGGATGATGGTTTAAAAGCTAATTCTAAGTCTTGAGCTTAACATGGAGGTTTATTAACTAAGGCCACGTTTGTTAACGTGCATGGTAAACGTGGTGTGGGAAACCATTGTATTGCAGATTTCGAGGTCCATTATTTCTCAGCCAATCATCATATTTTTCTATTTTTACTTCTATATTTCAATCATTTTTTCTATAACTACTTTCCAACAAACCTATTTATTCCAAACTTACCCTTATCATTTCATATTAATCTCATAATTTACAAAATATTTCATTTTCCACTTCCCACCTGGTCCCACAATTCCCACAACTTTCATATTAACAAACGTTCCCTTAAATGGATCCTAAGGGCTAAGGGCCCATTTGGCATTATGTTAACAAAATTTACCCCTTATTGTACATTTTTAACATGATTTTAGATGTTAAGTTTCTAATAAACTTACTTTTCCTATTATTTCAATTATGTTTTAATATTTTTTTCATTTAACCATCTTATCTATTTTATCTTTATTTTCTTTATTTCTAACAATTATCCTTGTCACATTAAATAAAAAATTTCTGTCCACACATCTTTATTTTTATACAGCATTTTCTTTATTTTATTTTTATTCAATCTACTTGTGAAAAATAAAAAAATGTAATCTTTATTCTTCAATCTTATGAGAGATCAAAAATTAGGTTTACAAGTGACATTGTCTTTTCTATCAATTTCAGAAAAATCAAAAGACACATAATTATTTCAAAAATGAACGTAGCCATATTACGTTCTCCAAAAAGTAGTAAAAAATGAAAACAAATGAATTTGACCTATGTCAATTACTCAGTCGCATTATTGGAGAAGTTTGGTCCCCTTATATCTCTAGACTTGTAACTTTATGCACTATGGTAATATGATTTTTAATAAAATATATTTACATATTTTATAATATTAACGATTTCAATATTATAAAAACAAATATTGTATTTGAAAAATAAATAATTTATGGATTCTAGTAGTTCAAATAAAACAACATTATGGACATGGTTAATCCTAAAATATCGAATTTACAATAATATTTCAAAGTATCACATTTGAAAAGAAATTATAAAGTATGTAATTTAAAATAAATAATTTTAAATTATTGTTTGCTTACCTTAAAAATTAGCTCGTTTGTTCAATCTTCTCTTTATCTTTTCCTAAACATGTGAAAAAGACTATTTGACATGTTTGAATGAAAGTTATATATTTCTCATGCTTATATGCATGTTTTCTATATATTGAATCTTATATTTTTATATAATTTAAAATTCATCATTTAACTTTTTAATTTTGGGTCTAAATATTCTTTTGACCCTAAATTAATGTGTGTAACTAAGCACTAGTCAATTAGAAAGTTTAATCTTAATAATTGTTTTCCTATCTATTTGTTCTATTTATTTTTAAAAATTTATTATTTCCGAAAAGTTACATAAGAGGCATGATCTTGTTAACCGAGGATAAATAATATGGGATCAACTCAATACTAGGTCGGTTTAAATTCATCCTACCTTACCCGTTTCAAGAAGTTTGGGTTTTTTTTTGGATTTTTTCCAAATTAAGCTCGGTTTTAACCCAACCTAAGAGAACCTAAAATCAATGTCGGGTTTATATCAACCCGGTACCGAAACTCAACCTGGTCAGAATCCGATATTCCCCTAATTTATTAAAATAATTGTATCTATTTATGCACTAAACATTTTAACTAAAATTATGATAAAAGTTCTTTCATATAATCAGAACCTAATTAAACTATAAAACAGTCATTCTAAAACTTAATTGTTATTCACATTTGTCCATAAAAGTTGAATATATTGTATTATATTAATTTTATTTGAAAATAATTACAAATATACAAACTCTTTAAAATTATTACATACATACCAATTAACTATGAGATATATAAGTCTGGCTATTATTAAAGTTTAGACAATGGCATATAATCTCATTTATTTATTTTACCTTGATTGTTGAATAGTAAATTAATTACATTCATTGTAATCAGAATTATCTTATACTTAAAAGACCAATTTTTAACAAAACCAAAGATATCATAGGTCATATAAATATATTTACTTGTAGATTATTCACGTATGAATTCAGTAATATTCAAAAAATTCACTATCCCCATCGGTAATTTCAATTTCTATTAGTTTGAGAGTAACCCAAATTTTAATCCAGTCCAAACTCAAATTCTAATATTATGATTAAGTTTTAGGTTTACCTAAACCCGGTAAGCTTAAGGTTTGAGTTCACCTAAATCCAGTATAACTTGACCCAAGTTGCAACCATGTTAAATAATTATTCGCTAAGTCTACTCCAAAAAAACCTATTTAAAAACTTGTTTATGTTTTTTATAAACTTATTAATTTAGGTGTATTTAATACATGAGACCTAATTTTTTACGGCTGGCCACATGGGGGCAACCATGCGTCTAGCTATATAAATATTTTTTAAAAAAAATTTTGCTTTTCATATATATGTAAAGTTAGGTGTATTTAATCTAACTAAGGTGACATTTGACAATTTGAAAGTTGTAGGAATTGTGGGATGAGGAAGGAAGTGAAAAATTGAATATTTTGAAAATTATGTGATTGATATGAAATTATAGAAGTAAAGATGGCATAAATAGGATAGTTATAGTGTAATAAGAAAGAGAAATAATTGAAATGTAGAGGTAAAATGGTAAAAAGATGGTTATTAATTTAGCTTTGGAATAAGTAATCTCATGGATTTCCATCCCACGTTTTCCACATAGATTAACAAACATATCCTAAATTTTATCATTTTAGGATGTTTTTAAGTATTTTTTTATTTTTAAACAAAGTGACATTTTAGTAATTTTTAAAAAATTATAAAAATGTCACTTTGTTTAAAAAATACTTAAAAATTCAAAAATGGTAAATCTTAAGTTATATATTAAACACACATAACTTTACATGTCTATGAAAAACTATAAAAATTAAAAAATATGTATTATGGTTGGACTCATGATTGCCCCCTCATGGCCGACTAAAAAAAATCAGGTCTCTTAATATGTAAACCAAGTTTAATATTTTTGGACATAGGCATATATTTTTTTTTAGATGATCAAACATAGAATTATTTTAGTAATTTTCAACTATTAAAAATGGTAAAATGCTCCCATGTTTAAAAAATTTAAAAATATATACATATATTTAAAAATGGTAATACTTGAATTATACATTAAATACATTTATATTAATAAGGTTATGAATGAAAAATTAACAAATAAATTTATTAGCAAGGGCTTAGCTTACTTAGCCCATCTGATAAGATCTTGCCTCTTTAAAATAAACTCCTTTTTATATTCCATTCTATCCTAAATTTTTAAAAGCGAACTCTAATTTATTCCAAACCTTAAGAAATCATTCTTAACATGTAATTAGGTACACTCAAATTCGTAATCATCAAAATCAATACATAAAATTGCATCAAAATTTTAAATTTTAGTTTTTATATACTTGAAATTTCAAGTTTTTGGATCACATTTTACACCACTCTGGAGACCTAAAAATGGATCGCCTTGAAACTTAAGGATATTTAAGGCTTGTTTGGGAAGTAATAAAATTTTTAGTATAAAAAATTTTAAAATAGAATTAAATAATATGATATAATAAGAGTAACGATTAAGAATAAAAAATAAAGTTAAAATAGATAGGCTAACTATATGAGTATTTGTATAGAAATAATTGAAAAGTAGGTTGTTGTATAAGAATATGTGAAAAATAATTAAAAATATAGTTATAAAAAGTTAAAAGTTTTATATTAAGATATGTTTGGAAAGTGATAAAATTTTTAGATGAATGTGTTTGTTTTCTAATTTAAAACTTTTTGCTCTTCACAACTATTTCATTTTTAATTATTTTTTTACATTTTTCTATATAAACTATCATATTTTTTAATCATTTCTATATAACTACCGATATAGCTAATCTATCTATTTTAATTTTATACTCTTTATTGTTCATTATTACTTATATTTTATCATATTATTTTATCATTTTAAAAACTTTTATACTAAAAAATTTTCATTTAAAAGTTTTATAACTTCTTAAACACACTTGAAAAAATTTTGATGTAAAAATTTTGAAAATTGGAGAAAATGATATAATACGAGTAATAATGATGAGTAAAGAAAATAAAGTTAAAATAAATAGGTTAGTTATATGAGTAATTATATAGAAATGATTAAAAAGTAGGATAGTTATATAGAAAGATGTAAAAAATAATTAAAAATAGAATAATTATAAAAGTGAACAGTTTTAATTTAAAAAGTTATATGGGTAAACAAATAGCCTCTAAAAAATGTTTACTTAAAAAATTTTAGGTGTAGCCAAACATATCCTTAATCAATACATAGAAGTATAAATCTACAAATTTTTATGAAAATTTGATTGGTCAAAATTGAGATAAAGTAGGTTTAGATTCGAATTAATGCTATTTATTTTCTAGCAGCACTATTCTGTTACAATTTTCTTTCTAATCCATGATGGATTCTATAAATCAATACCACTAACTTTTTTTGATGTCTGATTATAATGGGACAACAGAAATTACATGATTGTATATTCCAAAGTCCCACAATATAAAGAAAAATTTCTACAAACACCTATCATTCGAGGGAAATTATAACCCCTACAATAACTAGCAGGACTGCGGGTGGTGAGGAGGGTCAAACCCTCCACTATAGGCAAGCATGCCCACCATGCATACTACTGTGCCAAGGTGCTGGTTGCAATCAATGCCACTAACTTAAAGTGTGCATATTCAGCTATGACATTGCAAAGCTTGGTGCATTTTGGTCACCATTTGCCCATCCAGTTAAAGGCATGAAAATTTAGATAAATCATGTATTCTAGTCATATCATAGTGATTTATTTTATATATATATATTTAAAAATTTTAGTATGACCTTGCATATATTCCCATAGAACTTCATCATACATGTAATGAATCCTATGAATTTTCATGTGTTTTCATCAAGTTTTTTCCACCTCATCTCATTAGCATACACAAAAAAGTCCTAGCATTCTTAAAAATTTATTAGTCAAGTTTTCAAAAAGTTGACGCTTATTTTTAACTTGATGTTATTCATGATTTCTATGAGTCTAACGTATAGAATACATTTTTGGTAAATTGAAGTATTTTTTTGATAGGATTACAAAGTGTATAGAGATTCCAACCCATCTTCACAAGCAACTTTGTCATGGAGGATGGGAAGGAAACTCCAAAAGGGAATTTGCATTACAAAAATCCTAATACAATTCGTCTGATATACAAATTAGAGCCATACCAAGCCAAGAAAATGTTATTGTCTTCTGCCTCAAGGCAACCTCTGCCAAAGAGTGAGCCACCGAATTACCGGACCGAAGCACATGGGTAATAACACAGCTTCTAAAAAAATTTCTGAACTCTTTAATTTCCTTCAGAATTTTGCCAACCACAAATCTAACATCACAGCACGAGTTCAAAAAATTTAAGAGCATAAGGGAATCAGTTTCTAGGATGATGTCCTAAAATGAAAATTGTGATGCCCATTTAATGCCGAGCAACATACCTTTTGCTTCCATATATAGAGGGTCAGCCCATTCCTTCGAAGACCAACAGCTTGCAGCTATGAAGCAGCCCTCGGAATCTCTCATGATCGCACTAATAGCCACCTTCCCTTCATGCCTCATATATCCTGCATCCAGATTAATTTTAACTTGACTAGCTCTAGGAGCAATCCACCTAGCTGACAGGCTCTCTAAGAGCTTATTATCACCATCAACAACAGTTGCAGTCTCGTACTGATGGAGGAAATAAACACATCTTCCAAATCTATCCAAAAAATTTGGTCCAAGTCCTGTAATTCGATACTGCTTTCGAGCTTGCCAAATCATCCACCACGTATTCAACAGCCGAGGAAATAATTTCACATCTGAAACATGGCTCAAAATCTTGCACAAATCAACCAAATTGCTGATTTGGCCTTTGAGTAAATGACATGATCAAAAGAAAGTTTGACTGGACACGGTCCCAAACACAGATGTTTGGCATCTTCATCACTATTTCTACGAAAATAACAGCTTTGATCAATCATTATACCCCTTTGTATCTGATTAATCTTAGTGGGGAGAGCATCTCTAAGCAATCTCTAACTAAATACCTTGATACTAGGAGTGATCTTAAGCTTCCAAATCTTCCGGAGGATAAGTTGGTTTGAAGCCGAGATATAATCATTCTACTCAAAAGATGCAACCTTTTTAGACATTCTACCTTGATAAAATTGTAAGTCAATCACTCTTTTATATCCAGATTTAACTCTACATACTCCATCAGGTTCATCCAGCTAATAAATCATATCCTTCGCATCCAGTGTAAGAATATTAACCTAAGTAACCATATGAATTATTTCCCGTCCAACTTCCCTAATTGTAGACTTCAGCATTTCTTCTTTCCAGCATTTTCAATCCCAGACAATGAACATGTGGACTATTATCTCTTGAGTCGGGTGTAAGTGCAAACGTTTGCACTTACACCCAAAATGCAAATGAGGGCAAAAAGGTAATTTCATAGCATGAGAGTAGAAATGTGGGTAAAGTGTGAGTATGGGTAGGTGAAATAAATTATAACACTTTGAGGTGCATGCATTTTTATGATTATTCACATGATTTTAATAAATTACTATAGATGATGAGTGATCCCCAACGTTAAATTGAATTATATTCATTCCAAATTATAATTTGTAATGTAGGACTGAAATTATAAAATTAAGAATAGTTTTATTTAAAGAAATAAATTTGAACGGCTGATATAATTTAGCTTGTTTGACCGTTGATATAGATTTTACAGATTTTACGGATTTTACAGTTTTTATGAAATTTATGGGAATGATGTGTTCCACTGGTAATCTTGTATTCATTTTTCCAATGAAATAAATTTTACAGGTTATTCGAGTTTCACGGATATAGCGCATATGAAATTTATAAATTTTATATATTTTACGAGTTTTATAGACTAAATGATTTTGATACGTATTCGTTTGATACGATAAACCAGTTATACAGTTTTAACAGCTAAAATAGGATTGATGACATTTCATGTTCACCAATTAGATGGACAATACAGATTTTACAAGAATTATGCAAAATTGTAAACTAATATTTATATGATTTATGAATTTTATAGAGTAATCGTAAACAGATGTACTGATATGATGGATTTGATGGATTTTATAGATTGTTCATAAATTTTATATGAAATATATTATCCGTAAATGTAATACGAAAAGATACTAAAATATAAATATAAATTCTTATTAAAATTTAAACAAATCCAATAATTGGATATTTTACGTAATTAATATATTTAATAAGTCACTAATAAATATTTATGCTTTTATTTACTGGAAAGGTAGTAATTATACGTATACTTTTATATGTTTATTTATCCGTAATTAATATACTTTTATTTATCTGTAAATGTATAAATTATATTTTTATGTAATAAACACGTATATTAATCATAGTCAACATAAACTCGTCCCCTTACTCATTATGCACCTTTTTTTAACCTTATATTTTGACCAAAAAATGAACAAATCCTGTAATGCTTGTGTGTATTTTTATTATTTCTCATAGAGAAAATTTTAATTTGTAATAGGTGGTATCAGAAAGTATATAAATGACCGTTACCACCTTTTTTATGTCTCCTATGATTTACATTAATTTGTTATCTCATACCATTAAACTTAGAATAAAATGACATAAATTTGAAATGATTTATTTTTTGTGTAAATCATATAAAATTTACAACTGCATAAAAGTAAATAAATGAACATAAATAAAAAATTAAATTAACAGCACGAATTTACAACGAAATAAAAATAAAGAAATGAAATAAATCAAAAAATAAATTAACGGCACGAATTTTATATGTCACCTCAAAAAATAAAGAATTTGTATAAAACTTTGATGAGAATTTTATATAATGTTGAATTTAAACTATTTATCATAAAAATAGTTTTAATCAGGAGCGTTTAATGGTTAGTCTGAAGAAAATATAATTTCAGATTTTCTAAAAGTACGCATCATTCCTGATTGCTTTGCATGTTATGACTAGATATTTTTAATGAAGCAGGAATTCACAATCTAATAATTAGATCAATGAAAAAATGTTGTTAAATGCTAAATTAATTTATTAGACACAAAAATAATGTATGAAATTATTTCGTAGTTCAATCTAGATTGAAACATATATTGTCATAATTATTTTGGAGTTTATGCTATGAAAATCTACTAATATACATTAGTATTTAGATAATAGATTATATGCATTAGTAATTGTTGTGATGAATAATTTATTATAGTAATACAGAAAAAAATTTAGCATCATTCTCCACATAATTGGTTTGAGTTTTATATATTTAAATATATGATATAAATGTTCTTCACGTATTTAATGTAAATTTTACGGTTTTAATTTTGATATACAATTGTTCTTTTTGAAATTCATCTAATATTTAGATTTCCAAAGTTGTGTAGAATAATTTTTCATCTAAAAATTTGAAATTTTAAATTTTAAATTCTAAATATATTATACCATATAATGATTTGAAAAATTATATATTGAAATGAATCATTGAACTTTTATCTATACTTATTTAAAAATCTAGTTTTTAAATTTCTTTTATAGTTATGCTTCATATTTGTATTTTAAGAATTTTATATATAAATTTATTTTAGAAAAATTGTAATGATGAGTTTGAGTGTTTATGTTGTATGTAATAATAACAAAATGTATGATTTAATTTTAGATTTATTAATAAAATGAAGACAAATCGTTTAATCCAAGCAATTTTTTTTTGATAGAAACATGAGCACCTATCCTACCAGCCTCTGAGCAATTAATTGATTTAAAATGTTTAAATTAATGAATGACCATGATTTAATTGCTTAAAACCATATGGTGTTTTATAATTTATAAAATTTATAATATTATGATTGATGACATATTTAATATAAATATTTATAATTAAAAAATAAGAAGATGTATAGCCTGAGGGTAGCCGCACGTGTGTACGTGCGGACTACCTTAAGGCAAGCTTGGTTTTTCCACCTTGCACGAACAGACAGAGAGCAGATTCGGGAGAAGAGGAGAAAAAAAAAGAAAGAGAAGAACAAGAAGAGGAGAAGAGGAGAAGAGGAAGGAGAAGAGAAGAAGGGAGAAGAAGAGGAGCCGGTTGGCCGGCTTTGCCGCCGGCGTTGCTGCCTCAACCGCCGCTCGTCCCGTCGCCGGCCAGAGGTAAGGAGTTGGGTTTTTATGATTATTTGTAGAAATCTTTCCCAAATCATGTTCCAAGCATGGGGCTTTTGCTAGATTCATATAGACTTATATGTATAGATATGAAATCATGAAAAAGGAAGAGAAAATTCGTATCTGTAGCTATGGGGACTTGGGGATTTGAAATTTCTTCCTAAAATAGGTAGGAATCATGGGGATTTTCACAGATTCATGTAGATCTTCATTTTAGGAGTGAAATAATGCATATGGAATGTGAAAATTGAATCCTATGTATGAATTAGAAAATGCTAGAGTTGAAAATTTTAAAATTTCTACTCCAAATATTTGTATAGGCTATTTAATTGGTCTTTGGATATATTAGATATATAAATTATATGTATAATCTTGGGTAGGAATGTAAATTCAAAATTTTCATCATATCTTAAACATAGGAAAGTCATTAAAAATGTGACCTACACTCAGGGCTTTTGTATTATCTGTTATATAGGGTAATTTGTAAATAAATTTGAACCCATTAGAATATGGAAATTGGTAGTAAAAAAATGAGGATGGATGGGTGTATTTGTTATGGGTATGTGTTCTTGCTAGTAAATATTACAGTTAAAGATTTAATAATATCTGGACATAGATTTAGATCAAAATGTTCAAATCTTGAAGCCGAAACTCATATATATATGACAAATGAAATTAGGTAGATAGGATATTTGTTTGAAGGTATTCAATTTCTTTTAATTAAATATGTACAGTGTGAATTTGCATATATTTTTTGTATCAAACAAATGTGAAAAATAAAATAATAAATAAGTGACAATTGTATGATAATTATATAAATGGTTGGGTGGTTAAAAACTGAGAAACTTGTTGTATATAAATCATGTGAAAATGGAAGGGAGTAAATCTCCTTAAATTGAAAGCTTAAAACCCTCCCATCTAACTGGAAAAAGTTGGACAATGTATGGGTGATAAATTTGGGTTTAATGTTGACTCTTAAATGATTAATTTTAATTTTATGATCAGCCACATATAATTAATTTGTGATAAACGAGTTGTGGCTAATCAAAGATGTAATTACTAAAAGAAAGATAAATGCAAGATATATGAGGAATTTAGCTATAGTAAATGGGTTATAATTATTATTTAAAATGTGTATTGAGCATTTTGGCTTTTGCGAATGGATCCTGTAGCTGTAGAATTCCATTTTGTGTAATGACCATGAAGTCCTGGAGTCTTTTGCTTGCGTCAGATGGAGAAGAAAATTCGGATTTCCCTTCTGCATGAGATGAAAAATGTTGTAGCCTTCTAGAAGCGTCTATCATTTACTGTGTTTTGGGAAATATCCAAATCGTTGATTCTCATTTCGACTAACTTTTCCCTTACATTACATATGTTTCCATTATATTATTTAACTTCTATCATAGTTGAATGACTATTACTATTACATAATAAGAGGCAATTTGGATATTTCATATGATGAATAACGGCGAATTTTAATTATGCTTGATGATATATGTATATTTAAAATTTCACTTGTACTTAGTGAGTATGAGTACAAGTGATCAAACTTAGTGGGTATATTAGAAATTAAGGATAGTAGTGATTATATATGAAATTAACCATTTAATTAAATGTATATGTTAAAAAAATTGTAATGCATGAATTGAATGTTAGGTACCATTAGCATCACCAATTGCACAGGAAGAATAGGATGAAAATTGGTGATAATGACTTATTCGAAGTAGTGTACGTGGGATTTCTTTGCAAATCTAGAATTCTCGACATCACTTCTCTTCATTTATACTGGCAGGAGTGGTTTCATGATTTAATTTGCATTTACTGTTACAAATGCGGGAGTAATGCTAACAAGTAGACGGATGAGTGGGTTGGCCGTCTTTGCATCTTGCAATTTTCACACCTGTGCATTACATGCCTCATATTTTTACAGTTGCGGACGCTTATCCAGAATTTGGATTTTCATGTATACTATCAAGTTTCCCGTGTTGCTTGTACTACAAAATCACTTTCTTTCCGTCCATGGGAGCATGAGAATACTGGATAGTACGATCGAGAAAAGTCTCGCTTGTTGTTTTCCTACCTGACAGGTCCTGGTAACATCGCTAGAAGACCAGCTAGATTATATTGCAAGTACGATAAGGTTGGGGCATTTAAGCATTACCTTCGCATGTGTAGAGCTGAAATTGAAGTTAAAAAATGAAACGTGAAGACATCCGCCTACTTGAAGAAGAATTGCCATGTATTCAGCAGATTGTCCAGGTAAACACATCCATGACGGATTACTTCATTGCTCATAAGCACCTTTCCTCATAAGCACTAACTACAAGGAAAGTAAAGATGGAACTTGACTTTACTTTGAACATTTCATGTTGGGTATTTTACCTATTTGATTAGTTATTGAGTTATAATTACTAACGATTTTTTGATTGCATGTGTTGTGCATTATAAATTCTTAACCTCAATATAACAAAATGAAATTCGAATTAGAAATGAAAATGGTAGAAAGAACATGCATTGCGATTATAGCTTGAATGTATTATTATTGTTATGCAGTTTACAACATCTAGGGTGTGTTTGCTTAGAGCCAAAACTGCAACAACGACTTCTCATTCCAAAACCTTTCACTATCCATACCTTCTTGTTATTTTAATACATTCTCTACATTTTAATTTATTTCTCTCAATTTGGTATACAAACTAGATGACACTTCAATCATGCCTACATAATTACCCACACAATTATGATAGCAGATTTAAACCTTATTCCCTTTACACATTATCATTACCGCTATTTTATTCCATCATTTTCTATCAATTTCAGAAACTTCTACCCTCAAAAGTCTTTTAATCGAAATTTTTACCTCTAATCAAATACACCCGAACTATGGTAATTAGTTTATGCAAAGAATAAGCATATTGAGAATGCCATATCATATTCATCGTATTGATATATTACGATTTCAAATGAACCAGGTACAACAAGCTAAGTTCGAGGAAAGCATTAGAAGGGATGCGGTAGCCAGAAGATAATTAAATGTACTGTGGGCGAGCTTATAAAATCTGTTCATTTTGTTCCCGAATATATTGTCTTTCCCATGGAACCGAGATTAATATGTCAAATATTGTCTTACTAACAGCAATTATTCAAATTAGCTCGTGTTCAAATCCAGAAGTTAAGCAATTAGATGAGTTGCACACATAAGAATAGTGTTGATTTAAAGACTCCGCATAGGGAATCATATCCTTCTTACGACATCCCTGAAATATGGCCCGGATCAAGCAGCAAATTAACTCCCACATGGAAGAACTCGCCTATTGAAGGTCACTCGCCATTGGTGTTGACATCTTCAGGTCGTGATAAAGATTCCATTGCTGACATTCGGAGAATTCTTGATAAGGTATGCGTATTCATACTTCATTGCTCCATTAATATTATTAAATTCCCTATTCGTAACATTGAACCTAGTATATGATATGTACAAAAAATAGACGCGAAATCCTGTATCCATAGAAAACCTATGAGAATACTTGTACGTTGTCCGACGGTAGAGGAGTCCATAATCGAGCAACGAGCTCTCACAATCGGTGCCGGCCCCGACGACGAAAAGCTATTTGAGTGTGGATTCGTGATAGTGACAAGAGTGGAAATGCGTATAATTGAAACCCCATTTATCCATCCAGATGTGAGTTACGTAAGTGATATACTCTTATTTCTCTGCATAACAAATTGTCACAAAATGACCTAACACATTCTTTGAACATTAGCTACTTGATGCTTACATGTTGGTCTTGAATTATCGGGAAAGAGAATTTGACCATCCTGGACGGAGACACTACTTCAACACATCTCTTGCAGTGAGTATCGTGGGCAGATATGTATTTTTTTATTAATGTGGTATGTATGCTGGATTACATATGTAAATTCAAATTTCCAGAGGCTGTATTTTTCAGGATTTAAGGAGCACTTGAAGCCGGAATTCTCAGTATCCCTTCATGGCTATCACCTCCTTGATTGTTCATGGGTTAGTAGCCGCAGCTTATATCGACTTTCCATGGGTAATAATAGCCTAGCCTCCTTATCTAGTTTTAATGAGATTTCATGTCATACTTATGTAGTTATTTATACCTATTTCATGTGACGGTGATCATTGGGTTGCAATGGCCTACGACATGCGCTGTGCTGAGGCGCATTTCCTAGATCCGTGCTCTAATGGAACGACAGATCGCTTCAAGGCGGTATACGGACCTACGGTCAGAATTTGTTGATTTATTTCGCCATAGTTTATTGTAATGGTAAATGTAGCACTATACATGAGATTCTTTTTTTTTGAATCCCACTATATTTCTCAGGGGGATATGCTAAGGAAATTAAAATTCATGTACAATGATCATCGCGACCCATGGTTCTTTAAAATGGTTCGTGTCACGGGAACCAATTGTGCCCCTAGGTGAGTAGGTTGTCATTCACTGGTTGTGTTACATTGAAGATAATGCTTGTTATTTACAGATTTCTTTTTAATTGCCGTCCACAATTGTGCATATTTCAATTATGCAGGTGTGATTGTCATAGTCTTATTCTTATGCTCATGGAGAGGTATACAGGCGAATATTTCGTGCCTCTCGATCCAGTGAGCAAACATGTACAATTTTCCCATATAATCCTTGTATTTCTTAAATCAATGATATTTTAATGTGTCTTGCTTTTCTCCAGCGTATGGCTCCTCTCTTTCGGCATCACATTGCGAAGACAATTTTAACTGACAAATACAACATGCACGCAATATCCATAAAGGCAGCTACTAATAGTTGGTCTCGAGGAGGTGTTGTCTAGACAGCGTATACACGTCTTGGAGGTCTTTTGATGAAGAAATGTATGATATTTACAAATATTTTTTTGTACCAACACTAATGTCAAGCGAAGCTGTTTTAATTTGTCAATCTAATTTCTTGCTACAACTCTGTACATAACAGCTGAACAATTTACATATGTTGTATGACTCTAACTATTTTTTGAGGCATGTATTTATTCACTGCCTATCTGTAAGGTAATGGTATTTTCAATGCATATACACATAGATGCGCTTTTTGATGCCATATTATTTTCATGATGGATGGACAACATGATATCCATGTGACTTGATTCCAACTACACAATCACCTTCATGAGTCACCAAATATTATGAGAGGAAAAAAATGAATTGTATAAAGGGGGAAAGATAATGATGGGTGAGGGGATGTTGGGTGTAGAGAGCATATCCAAATTATTGGTACCTGCGAGTTTTAAGACTTCTGAAAATTGCAAGGTGTGCTTTGAACTTTTTGCAATAGTCTACCTTGTGCAACTTATAATTTGGTGTGGGAATGAGCATGTATCTCTTTAAGGAACAAGTATAACTCTATGAACCTCATCCACTACAAATGTAGAGTATTTAATAATAAAAAAATAACTTAATACTAAATATTATTTATTTATTTTAATTTTATACATCTAATCTATCTAAATTCTCATTAGTAAATGAATAAATTATTCTAAAAAATATTACTATAATCTAATAAATATAAAAATAAATTTAAGCATTTATTACAATGCATACGTAAATAAATATATTTTATAGTGAATATCACTCGTGCACAAATTTAATTTTGATATATATTTGATCTTGTAGCAAAATTAATAATGTCAAATGTAGAACTTGCATAATTTAAATCATTAAGCATAAAAATGTTAAAAGTTGAAAGTGAATGTATTAAGAGACATGATCTCATGTGTTAGGCCGTACGGTACCCTTTTCCTTTATTTATCAATTTTTTTATAGATATGTATAATTAGGTATATTCAACCTATACTTTAAGTATTGTCATTCATAATTTTATTGTCAGAAATTAAGAAAAGTGTTATAGTCTTTAACAAGAAAAATATTTAAATTACAGCAGCTATTACAAAACTTGATTTATCCATTAAATACACCTAAATCTGTATGTTTATTAAAAAAATTAAAGTATGGAAGGTGAGGAGGGGTATCCCACGAACAAACGCATGGGGAGTCCCATGTAGCTGGCTCTTTGTTCATTCATAAGAAAATTAAAACAAATTCAGAAAGACAATGTTCATTCTTGTACTGCGCATCAAACATATTTGATTAACTTACCTTCCATAAGGGCACATATTATCAAAAAAAGCACATCCGGGATCAAGTGTACAGTATGTGGTACATAGTGATTGGGAATGTCATACATGCCACAACGGCTTTATCGTCAGCTTAACAAGATGAAGGCTAACATCTGAACATTCAAATCCGAATGTTCAGATTGTCATGTATAAAATTAACTATTAATCCTTGACGACCTCCGTCTGTTGTTTCGATATGCCATTTGCATGACTTGGTTCCTTACTTTGTTATGTGGGCTATCTAGCATTCGAGCGCTAATCACTCGCCGCGTCGAATCAATATCTGCCTGCATTGATTAAAAGAGCAAAAAGAAGTCATAAAGTTATCGATTGCTGCATGAAAAGATCAGTTGAAAGGAGAAATATCTGTCCCACCTTTTGTGCCAACCTACGGATGTTTTACCTTATTTCCCTTGCTTTGTTGGCAACACGATCGGCCAACATATGTTGAGAATGGTTTGTTTCAATCTTGCATATCAATATAAGCTAATATGTATTTAGCAAATTATACATACGACAAAAGTCTATCTTACCTGAGTATAACGTAGCGTTCCTGGTCCATTAAAATATGACACGTTGCACATGCAAAATACGCCACAGTCAAAACTGCGATAATAGATTTATGAGTTAAAGAGTCTTAGGCAGTTTTCAAATATTTATTCTAATCAACATACTACTAAGAAAATAGATTAACGAAGGTGACTTAGGGATTTAGAGAAACACTTCTATAAATATATGGATGTGCAACATATTTTCCGAAGCTGCAAAAACTCGAATGACATTATTGTATAGTACTCACGAGTTAGCCTGTAATGGTAGATCAACAGTGGATGCCCTCTCATATAATGAAAAATCATCTGTATGCCCAATGCTTGTGAACAAACCAGTCAAAGCAGATACCTATCATAATATAAGAAAGATTCATATGCATTTTACGGCTTATATTCTGATTATTGAGAAATTAAAAGAAAACCAAGTATATGAGCAGTTGGGAGTTGATACAAGTCGTGGGGCAGCAAAAGCGTCATGTTCGCCCGATGAAAGCTTTAACGAGTCCATGTAATATATACACTTTCGTTTCATGTCAACTGCATATGCAATCCAATGATCTTCATGGCAAATTGGGATGAGGACCTAAGCAGGAAAATTTTGTATAAATGAAAAATGTTAAACATTACATGTCATCAGTAATGGCGAAAAAGATTAAGTGTTGTAAAATTGAAAGATATACTAACCCAGTTAGCAGTTGGGAGATGCAAAGTGTTCACTTCGTCTTTTAATATGCCGATTGGAACATCATCCTCTCGAAGCATGTATCTCTACAAAATGGAAACATGATTCATTACCTTTCATGATATTGAGTCAGTGATATTGACAATGCATGAAAATGTACAAATAGACAGATATTTAGTTAAATTTGATATACCGCAAATCTAGAGTCCATATAATATCGACCCGGAAGACTAGCTCTTTTGTCTGCCTGTTGACGCATTAGGAGGCTGGTGTATGCGTCGAAGACCTTCATGAACCAAAAACAATGCAGTCTCAAAATCATATAATTACGCTTTAAGCACCCAATTCAGAAGGATGTCGCAAGAAGAATGTAGTCAATCAAATATAGATATATAAATTACTTACATGAGTAGACACCTTTTGCGAAGGTGCCAAACTACGGAAGGTACTATGAGTAACATTAAATGCACCCATGGAAAAGACAAATTCACTGATAAAGGAATAACGTTTGTAAGAATGTATACATTGATAATATAAGACATGAGAAAAAAGATAGGAATGCAACATGAGCGTTAGCTGAAACCTGTCTTCCTCGCCCAAATCGAATGCAAAATTGACAAGCCTATTCTCAGTGTCGGTTAAATTCTGTATCCATGGGGCAGAGCAATCCATCTCTCTGGTAACAAGCTGCGGACATATTTTGGAGTAATTAAATGAAATATACATGAATCATAGCTGACACTGCTGGAGTGAAAACTATTTCGTATGAAAATATAGAGGATGACACAAAAGAAACCATGATATCACATATTTATGAATGTACATTTCGAAGTACTAAACAATGACTGAACCTGGTTCCCTACGCTGTTGGGATCCTCTGTTATACGTGACCGCTTGTGTGCACCGATCGAGGTGTAGGGATTGGTCACCTGGCTGGACTTCTTCTTCGCTCGATGCCCACGACCTAATGGCTGCAGCTGACTACGTTCAGGCTCAGCTATCCCCGGACTTTTGTTATCCTCCTCAACCATTATAACCTCTGGCGCCTTTAGGTCGGCAGCAAAGCTTGCGTCCTTCGAGTCGGACATACTGCGCAACTGCTCCTTGTTCTCCTTAGGTTGAGATGTAGAAGGCTCCCCAGCTCCCGACAAAACACTAGATGACGCACATGGAGTATCCTTTGTTCTAGAGCCTTGTATGACAGTCTGCTCTGCCCCGATTGAGTCATCCTGCATTAGCATACAATTAGAAAATTTTATTGCAATAATCTAGACACTATATCCCATCTTCAGTATGTAGATTTCATACTTGTCGTAATCAACCTGGATATAACATCATGAGAGCTGCCCACGACCGGTCCATTCTTTCGAATAATTCTTTCAGTGTCTATCAAGAAATTCAAAGTATTAATTATTCATCTAATATATATATTAACCTTACTTATATGCATGAATATGACGAAGGGTAAGCTACACGCAACATGGATAACAGTGAGACGAAATCTATCACCACCCACTTTTATAGCAGTACGAGTGGTGTCACCACCTAGATCAGCAACATCTGCAGAGGCCTGTGTCTTCTGTCCATTCCAAAGTAGATAGAAAACTTATTAGAAGGATGACCCATAATAATGGCTATTTGTATGGTAATGACAAGTTGTCTACTAGGTTCATACCATAACAACGCTTGATAACTCATCCACCTTAGTACTTAACCGCTTCATGTCTGTCTCCAACTCGACTTTGCATGACACCTCTGGCGTAGTAGTCTTGGCGTCGAAACTACCTGTTTGCTCCCAAGTGCGTGCTTCCTCATAGAGAGTGGGCCAATCATAATCGAGGTACTCATCTTCTTTCGATGGAGCTTCATTTTTTACTCCTTCATTGATAAATAAAGTCCGCTTGGTCCCCTTTGCATCAGCTGTAATACCCCTTGGTTGGTGAATAGTATGTCGACCCAGTGATGGACAACTAGGTCGCTCGTTACCTGTTGACTCACCTATCGACTGGAAATGAACGGCATCTACTGTTTCACATTGCATATGATCCTCACCTTCTAACGGGTCCGATCTCCCATCAACTAGTGGTGCTTTCCCCTTGAAAACGTCTTTCCAAGGCATGGAAGAATCCACGAGTTGGTGAAGTTGTGCATATGTAACATTCAACACTATTTCGGCATTCACCTATTAAAGTGTTACATTTCAACTTGTCAATTTCTGGATTTGAGGGCATATGCTTTCGGTAAGGATATTAACATTGAATAAGTTCGGTAAGTGTTAAAATCACATACCCGAGCATTTTCATATCCTATGGACCTCAATTTTTCGTCCATCTCAGAGGTTTGTTCATCATCCCAATACTTAATTAGAGGTAGGGCCACCTGCGTCCCAACTGGTGACATGATCTCATGAGCAGCATGCGCAAAGAACCATACCTGTAATATAAACCCACACAAACTCCAATCAGCTTGACGATGCAAAAAGTGATATTTACAACTTAGGGATTTAACATCCTATATGCACCAACCTGTAAGAGCGCAACACAACATCCAACAGTTTGCTTGCTTTTCTTAATGTAGGACTTAAGTGCCTTGTTCATGATATCTAGTACATGACGGCCCCAAGCAAACCTGTGAATGCCAGATGGATCTATGACATGATGTAAATAAAAATCTCGAGTTCGGCCATTTGAAATGGGGCATAAAAATATGCCGAGCACCCACAGCGTAAATGCCTGTCGAAATTCATCATCGCATCGACCCTCTCGTATTACAGGAAGGAAGCGATTGACATGCAGTACGGTTGTCCTCTTTGTCAATTCATATTTATCACGAAGAGCTTGAACACTCGTACGAGATTTGAGAGGCTCCACTGATTCGCCGCGGGTAGAGAGTCCTAGAATTAGCTCCACATCACTGTCCGTCACGGAGAAGACACCATTGTTGAACTTGAACATGCATTTGGGGGCCGTCATATGCTTTAGAAGGACCAATGCCAACTGTCCTACAGTCATCCAAGAGACGATGGGTGTCACGATCGACCTTTCTGTGTGATCTAAGATACAAACATTCCTCCGCGGTCGCTAGAGGATGACTGTGTTGATCGACAAACCGGACGACCGTCCAGGACCCTTCCCTCTTACGCGACACAACCATCTCCGCAGCACATCCTACTCGATTTGATTGGCGTCGTTTGCCTGCTTTATTCACTGACGGATCATTGTAGTTGTTGCGGTGAACACTTCTAGAATAACCCTCCCTAGAACATACATATCGTCTCCAAACCACATCACCAGTAGAAGATCGAATACGTCGCTGACCCTTGCGGATGCTAAACCCCATTTGTTTCCCATAGTCATTGTAGCATTCCCATGTCCGGTCTTCACATTCAAATTCTTGGCCAACACAGGGTTTGATGGTCTTCGCTTCATTTTGGCCACGTCCTTCATGTCCACCACCCAAACCGTTCTGTGGTCCACATGTTTCCATTTGATCATCGAATGAGCTTCCTTTATATTGAGATGTTGTGAATTATATGAAGCTAGTCCCAATCAACGAAATACATACGTTAAGACAATGGTTGTAAGTACTTAAAAATATTTAAATCCATTATCAATATTGTTTACTAGAACCCAAAAGTTGAACATATTCAAGGGATATGTGAATGTTGACATTAATATATATTTAGCTCATCTATCCCTTAAACCCAGTTACAAAAGGCACAAGTAAAATGAGGATGAAACCTAGTTTTCACATGATTAGAAGGGAAATGATCATACTAAATGCAACGAACGTGTAGGATGACTTCTATTTAGGATAATACAAAGCCTAACTTTGAATCTGTTGTGGACGGACAAGTTACTTACATTTTTGCTATTCTAATTTTTGGCAACATCATCACATTCGGCAAGGACTGGTGGCAAATTGTAAGAACAGTACAGGGTCATTGATAATTACCTACTAAGTCTGGATTTTTTTTCGAAGGCTGTACTTTCTTCCACCCAATATGTACACTCCTTTTCTTGTAATCTGGCATTCACAACACATTCTCAATCAAGTTCAGTCCATCAGAAATATGCTTGTTAGATAATATATATTTACAATGGCACAAGGAAAAGGATTGAGACTTAGTTATGAAATAGGACAGCGAACCACAACAAATAAAAAAGGAAACAAACCAATGCTGATGGTTAGCTGCTTGCTCACGAATAATAGATGAATTTTCATCAAGCAACAAATAGAAAACATAATAAGTTTATTTTCACATTGCTTCCAGAAGAAAAAATGTTCCCAATACTTTAAGTACTGCTTGATATAACTAAGTAACAAGATCTAAGTAAATTAGGACAGAAAAAGTATGGAAGGAACAAGTCATAATTCAATTGTAATGCAAGAACCAGCGTGATTACCGAGCTTGGTTATAATCCACGTGCAAAATAGATAAAACTTTAGAATCATTCTTAGTCCAAAATGAACATATTGAAAAGAGGAAATTTCTAATAATGGGTTGTGATTGTTTCATATAAATTTTTTCAAATTGTCCAAATCCATACAAAATATTGGCTTCCATCTAAGTGGGTTAGCTACATGTAATATATACAGCATGTTCTTGTTGACCTTGAGTCGTGTTCAATGTGTATAAAAGACGTTTATATCTTTCTGAACCACTCAAATTGCATGCTACAGGCTTCAACATTAAAATTAATGATACTTGGGCAGATTTGGAATCCTATACATCAGTATAGTAATCCTATTTCAAATAATAACAACGGGTAGTGGAAGATATAATTCCTGCACCCATAGCTACCGTAAGATTCTTATCTAAGTTTCAAAATAAATTTTCACAATTTTGCATGCTACAGGCTAACATCCCATTTTTTACCATTACAGATTACAAGTAGGTTTCTTAGTTATGCAAAGGGAAAGGTTTAGGTAGTCTTTGCACCCCCGAATCCACGGGTTCCGATACGTGTTTGTTGGTTCCCCTTTTACTCAAGCGGATTTTTCATTTTTCATTTTGGTTGGTATAAAAAACCAAATAGTGACGTAAATTGTAAAGACAATTGCATTCCATTTCAACAAACTATCCAAGGCCCATTTACATATATAAATACACATACATCCACCAAGAAAATCCCATTTCAGCAGCAAATGTACAAAATTCAACTGAGCATTCCATCTTAGGCGAGTCTGAATTGAGCATCAACCATTCAATTATCCGTGTGTGAGCAAACAACTTTCTCTTAACAAAATTTTACTTTATACGCGAGAGTGGAATCGTGTTTGTAATACCTTGCTTTAATGCTGCACCTACAAGATGGGAATAGAATCAATATAAATGCAATACGAAATAGAACTTTCTGAATGATTTTCCTAAAATTAAAGAGAACCATCCAAATAATAAAATTCCACAATTCCAAGTGTAGTGGGTTAGGCTAGCCGTAATATAAGTTTTACACTTGAGACATTTCAGCAGTTTTGAAATGGTTTAAAAGCTATTCATGTTAATGGATGTGTGTAGCGACTATTGGAATGCAAAATTGCATACAAACAAAGAAGTTTCTACTAGACAGTTATTTTTATGAAGTTCAATACAAATCAGCACCTAAAGAAAAACATAGGATACGAGCGTATAATTTGTCATTCGAAATTCCTATTTAGATATAATATGATGTGTGTGAAGTACAAAAGTAGAGAGAACGAGAGTAGACAGAAATTTCAATACCACAATTTCATATTTCAGTAAAATTTAGTATATATATATATGAAACACTTAAAAATGTTAAAAACCTTTAAAATAAAGTATGGGAGCATGCCTTTCCTGCCTTATCAGAGTTGTGGAAGATGTTAAAGTGAATCAAAAGGGGGGAATCAACAAGAATCCTCCCAAACAAATCAATTTAGCTGAAATAATGTGGAAATTTCATTAAACATGTCACGATTCTAATGAACCAAGGGAACTCTTAAACCAATTCTTGACTTGAAACCAATTCTAATGAACCAAAAAAGTAATATTGTAATACCTATCAACTAGCAGTAACTGTGAGGAATCCAGTTACCAAGCTTGTTTAAAGTTGTGTTAACATAGGCAAGTGAGCACCAACTAGACCACACATCTTCTATAACTATTAGACACATTCCAATACGCAGAATTGTACAAAGCCAAGATGGATCATAGGCAGATTTATCATAACAAGTGTATGATAGTCAAAGCTAACTGTGAGACATTTCACCAATCTTCAAAATGAATAGGTGTACAATTAGGAGCTAAAAAATTCAGCAATACAAAACCAGATAACTAGTAGCATTTGGCCCAACCATCCGTCTATAAAAATTTTGAATCCACACGCTTAACACCTTATCTAGCAACTTAATTATGAAACTCTTCAATAGGTAAGTAGCTCGGTCATTTATGACGATATCAACTGTTCAATCGGATTTTATAAATGAGAACTAACAACTTCATACAAGCAACAAGAACAAAATTATGTCCATATGAATCATAACATGCACCCATTCATATTCAATGGGGAATGTAACTCCCCATGATATTCAACTATCAGTCCAAATTCATAGAAAAACACAATCCAAATACCATATGAACAAACCATAATTCCAACAGCAATTACATTTAGCAAGATGCGATGGCAAAACAGCCAAAAATATCAAATTTCAATGTTAAACTTTGCAAATGTCTACATGTGGCAAACGAACAGACAATAGCGCAAAAATTTGAGGTTTATAAAAATCTAGAGCATAACTAATCAGTACGCATGAATGAACTTTGATGAATTTTTTCAAATCAATTGCAACACGATTAATGAAATCAGTATTCATTTACTTTCATCATGTCTTACATACAATATGAAATCACATAATATGAATATTCATTTACCGTGTCTGAATTTTATATTAAGGACTATGGTCTCACTATTACTACCGCCCTTCTAATCATTAGAATATTTTAATTGAAAAGGTGATGTAACTTTCTTACAATAAGTTATTCATTTGGATGAAAATGAAGTTGAAATTTTGACATAAGGTGTACCAACCTTCCTATCATCCTTATTAACGAAGGACCTTGTTCTAATAGTTTGATTTATTCATTTTAGCATTGGGGCTATTCGCTCTGGACTAGTTCGGGTCAAAAAGTTTCTCTTATTTATACTTTTTGTGTAAGTGTAGTACATTCGTTGACATTCCTTATAGCATACCTTTAGCTATGCTTCCCCTTATGAATGGCAAAAAAAGTCATACAGATTCAGTCAAATAGCATAAATAGTCTCTTAGATGAGAAAATATATAATCTAATAAAAAAAATTATTACCTCAAGAATATCAAAATGTGGGATCAATGGCAGATTTTATCACCCAGCAATAGATTCCCTTCCTGCACAAAAAATAAGTCATATGTTTAGCATTTCATCAAATTAGGCACTAGTCCGCATTTACAAATATGTTTTTAGTGACACCTGAAGGAAAGAGAGAGAAAGAGAGAGGAATTCTTGAAATTGACAAATGACTATGAAAGACAAAAGGAAGCAAGGAGTGCACGAAGTTGTCTGTCACATGAATAGGTGAACTAACAATGTTCAACATTATTGAAGTACCAAAGTTGAATACTATCGAAATTATAGCAACTTTCAATGAAAAATTATGAAGAGTTAACAACATAGTCTAATGTAGTAGCATTAAGATCTTCAAGTTGGTTTCCTGAAAATTATAACAATTTCTTTATTCTCACTGAACGTAAAAGGGCTACTGATGCTCAGTTAAGTAGAACATATCAATTCTTCAGATGTGCTATAAAATTAATTTATTTAATATATTAATAAAACATCATAACTGTGGCAAGTTATTTAAGCATAGAATGATATGTCAAAGTGAAGAAAGTAAAGAAAAATATGAGTTATAAGGTTTCATAACCAAAAGCCATGGAAATAGGTAAGTTTTAGAAGCAACAACGTTTATGGATTGTTTGTTGAACTAAAGAAAAACCCAAAATAGGTGGAATTTATATCCGCATGATAGATAAATGCATATATTATAGATGTATGTCCTCTAAATTAATGACGATAAATTTTGCCAACTTGATGGGAATATCTAACATGGGCTGCAAATGACCTGCCCAAAGTGCATTTTAATACAAAAATTTCCAATTTTAGAATTGAGCAACATGATTCGATGGCCGGTGACATCCCAAAAATCTGCAAATATGCATAATTTTTTCATAACGCATAGCCCTTGAATTCTAGTTAATAGCTTTACAACTACAGCTTCATCCAGAAATATCCCAATTTCAAGTGAAACAGAAACAACTCTTTAGCACAAAAGTTTTTCTCTAAATACATTAAATTCATTATCCTGAAAAAATATATGGTATCTATAATTGAACATAAATTTAAGCCAAAAGAATGCAATGAAGTCTTCATGCCTCAATTTAATGGAGGCCTTTCTCTAGTTTAGCAAGCACATGAAGGGATTGAAGTTCTATGGAGCTTTATCCAAAAATATTTTCACATAATGAAGCAAGAAAAAGACACAATCAAATGAATTTTCTTGTTGTCGGAGCTATAATAGAACACAATAATGGGAAACTGAAGTTAAATACATCCCCCTGTATATTAGAAAATAACTCATTAAAAAGGACAACTATAATAACTTCCCAACTACCAAGTGTTGTTCATTCAATTTAAACTATTATACTACTTTTAAATTTGATCTTTTATAAAAAAAAAATTGATGCAGAACAATACTAGAAAAAGCGTTTCTGAGAGGTACTAAGGCAATGCAATTGGTAGTTGTCAATATGATTACTAATGTTTATGAGCATAGTTAAATCATAACAATATTTCGATATTCTCATGCTTTTGTGACGACTGAAAATTTAGAGCCTTTGGGAATGATGTCGCTTTAAATTTGGTGCATTTGATACTAACACGAGAGATTACTAATTAGGGACATGGAAGATTAGAATTATCTCATTACAGCTTTTTCTGTTGCCGATAATATTTTCAGCGCAGTCTTATGACTAACTAACACAAGATTGACAAATCAAAATCACTATAAATAAATAAATAAAAGGGTAATATGTTGATCGATGCATTTGTATCTACGAGTTGATCATGATAACAACAGTTTTTAAATGAAAATAAATGAGAAGTCCAAGAACAAAAATACCGCAAGCTTTGCACCATGCTTTTTTATTCTATTTTCTTGGTACAAATGACTAAGCTTTCAATATCTCATCACTTTACTTTCTCTTATCCTTTAAAAGTAAAAAATAGAAGCACTAACTTGCTAAAGAGGATATGTATCATCATCCATTCAAAAAATGTAAAGCCCCCCAGTACAAAATTTCCTTCCAAATATTCTTTTCAGAAAACAATTTACCCTTCACGACTGCTAAAATGCAATTATAAATAGTTTACTAGTAGACCAGAGTAACACAAGAGAAGGTACGTAGACTAAAAACATCCAAGGCAGCCCTAGTCGTCACTACTACTAAAATGTAATTATAAGTAGTTTACCAATAGACCAGAGTAACACACGAGAAAGTAAATAGATTAAACTTTGTCCAAGTTAAAAATTTGATTGGACTAACCAATAACATTTAATTCTCAAGTCATTCTAAGAAGACTATGGATGCTATAGTCAAATATCCAATCCTCCTAATACAACAATGACCTTAACAACCAACTCCACTTATTCAGAATTGCTAGATCTGAATTAATGTGATCAATGTCACTAAAAATGCTGGCAAACCCAATCACTGGATATATTTGTACAGATAAATAAGTTTCTAACCACCTGTCCAACTCGTCTATTCATCAATAATGTTATTCAATGATATATCTATAGAGAAAAAAAATTAGGATGAGATATTAGCACTAAGAGAATCAAGAAAAGGAAAAAATGTCATGGAGAATCAGGCAATGAAAGGGACAAAAGAATTTAATGATTTTCACTACAGACAGCAGGTAGTGGAAGATATTATTCTTGCACCCATAGCAACTGTAAGATCCTTATATAAGTTTCAAAAGAAATTTCCACTTTTGCCGCGAGATGCTACCATCCCCATTTTTACCATTAGAGATTCCAAGTAAGTTTCTTAGTTATTGCAAAGGGAAGAGTTTAGGAAGCCTTTGCACTCCAAAATGGGTTCCGATAGGTTTTGTTGGATCTCCTTTTACTCAAGCAGGTTTTTCATTTTCCATTTTGGTTGGTTTAAAAATTCCTAATAGTGATGTAAATTGTAAAGAAAGCTGCATTACATTTCAACAAACTATCCAAGTTCCATTTCCACATATGAATACACGTACATCCACCAAGAAAATCCCATTTCAGCAGTAAATGTACCAAATTTAACATTTCATCTTATGATAATCTAAATTGAGCATCAACTATTCAATTATCCATGTGTGAGCATACAACCTTCTCTTAACAGAATTTTACTTTATACACAACAGTGAAATCATGTTTATAATACACTGCTAATACGACATCAAAACAAAGATTCCATCATGGCAATAATTCAATCAAATATAATGAACATAAGTTTCTGATCTCTTCATTCACAAATTCCAAGCATCTCATATGAGAATAAAAAAAAATTACATTACTCTGCATAATCCAATGAATCTTTACTGCAATAGCCTCACCCGTCCAAGCATTCCCTATAAATCAAATTATTTGCACAAATTCAAACTAAAACTACAAAAGATTACTGTCAAAAGAATTTTACTTCAATCATGAGTGAACAATTTCAGCACTTTTTCATGAAAACATGAACAAGATAAGACATCAAGCAGACTTGTCATTTTAATATTGTAAAAGAAAAAAAATCAGCAACACACAAAATTCAAACAAATCTGAAATAGAGTAATTGCATCCATGATTAGATGTGATCATTTTATTTTTATATGTATGAACCCTCTCGATTGAGAATAAAAAGCTAACCATTAAAAACGGATCCAAACAGGCACTAACAAGCCAAATTAAAATGGAAATACGAATGCAAACCATCTGCAATTCATTCAAAGCTTAGGGTCAAACACAGGATGCTGCCATTGAAAATTATATCATCAATCTGAGCTACGGTCATAGAGATTATAAAGCAGAGACCAAAAATCAAATGAGATAAAATTCCACAATCAAAACGAATTTGGAGAAATGAATTCAATTATCCATAAATGATGGGAAATCAAACAGCAAACTCAAAGTCATCAATCTCAAGCAATCAAAAAGGTTCTATCATTTATTCAAGACCAACGAAGGCAAACTTATTGCATGTGAATTTATTAAAAACCAAAAATAAAAATAAACCCTACGGAACCACATAATTCCCACATATTTAAAAAATATAGAAACTAAACAAATGTGTTAAAAAAATATAGCATACAGAGAAAGCAATATGTAGCTGGTTTCCTTGTTCTATGCATAAATTCCTATAATTAAATTGAAAACCTACTAAAATCATGGTAAGAGGGCTATATCAGATAAAAAGGAGTTTCGAACCAACCAGCATTCAAAGATATGAAACGGAATAGCAGTGCCAGTAAAAAAAAAACTTTTCATGTATATATATACACACATATGTATAACTACCTAGTAACAAAACAAGAACAACATCACCCTAAGAAATAATCAAAATATGAGAACCATCGAACCACATGTCAATGATAACGTATAAAACTCAAAATCGAAAATGGATAAACGAACCCCATTACGACAAGGATGCTTTCAGAACTCTCCTCTTCCCAATTTTTCTTCTTCGATCTCCCTCTCCCTCTTCTGCTATCCTCCTGTCGGTCACTATCTCTCCTGTCTAAACACACAAATCGAAGGAAAATGCACAAAGTCCCTTTCAATCGAAATTCTTTACATGCTAAATGAAGGAAATTGGGGGAAAAAATCTAACATTTTCGACCTCATCTTCGTCGACAGCAAGATTTGGCGCCCCTTCCTACGTTCTCCTCTTCTCCGGCGAGAGTGCGATGGCGACCGGCAGTGACGGCAACGGCGGAAGCGATGGCAACCGGCGGTGACGGCAACGGCGGAAGCGATGGAGACGACGGGGACAGTCGGCGCTTCTTCCTTTCAGCAAATCCTCTTCTCTGATCACCCTCTGCGATCTCTCCTTCTCTCTACTGAAGGTGGAAGCGACGGCGATGGTGACGGTGACGGTGACGGCGACGGCTGGAACAGGGACCGGGGAAGCTTCCTCTCCTATCAACGCAACTCCTCTTCTGCGATCTCTCCGTCCTCTCTCTTCTGTCGACACAAGTGCGTAAAGGGGAAAGCTACTCAATTCTCGCATTTCCTACACGCAAGTACACATGCAAAAGGTAATTTTCGACTTCCAATTCTACCCTACCGAATCTCAGCCGCCCATCTTAAATCAACGGCAGATGTGGCATTTGCACTTTAAGCAAACGTGAAAACGTTTGCAGTGAAATCAGACTCTTATCTCTTCGCTTATGTCATGGGGAAGAGGACCAGCCTTTTGAACTTAATTGGCGTCCATCTATTATAAAAGAAAAGAATCTTCTTACCATTTCCTAGGGACCAACAACAGACAATTTTTAAGAAGCCTCTCGCCTCAACTATACATCTCCACGGATATGATGATGAAGCACGAGCTTTATAAGACCTGAAATTGTTTTTGGAGAAATACTTTCCTTTGAGTAACATGTAACATAAGGAGTTTTGATTTACCATCAATCTCCAAGCTTGCTTTGCAAGAAGGGCTTTGTTAAAAGCTAAAAAATCCCTAAAACCATACCACCACTTGCTTTAGATTTACACAGACTTCCATGCAATCCAATTAATTTTCCTCCAACCATTACTTTCGCCCCATCAAAATCAACTGACCATTGCATTCGCAGCATAGCAAAAGCTTCTAGGAAGGAAGTCTAAACATACACACTGTGTAGTTTGGGATAGCTTGAGCTATAGCTTTAATCAGAACTTCTTTGACCCCATAAGATAGAAATTTGGATTGTCGATCTTGAATCCAAATACACTCATTTAATTGGTTGAAAATGTCGGTTTTTGATCTTTCTACCCAAGTTGGTAAACCCAAATAAGCCTTAAGCTCCTTCCCCGCGGTGTTGAATAGCTGCTTTACTTCCTTTCTGGTTTCATTTGAACTATTTTTACTGAAATAGAAAGCTATTTTACCCATTTTAATTTTCAGCCCTGTACACTCTCTATAAACCTTTAAAAATGCCAATAAGTTACTTATCTCTATTCTATTTGCTCTAGTAAATAAAAGGGCATCGTCTGCAAATAAGAGATGACTAATACCCATACCTCCTCTACTGATCCTAATGCCACTTAACTGCTGATTTCTTTAAGCTGCTTTTAATAGAAGAGATAATCCTTTTATGCAAAAAAAGAACAAATATGGAGAAAGAGGGTCTTCCTACCGAAGACCCCTTTCCATCATAAAGTTGTAGTTCTCAATCTATTAATTTTAATCCTGAAAACAATAATCAAAATATGACAATATATCTACCTAATCCAAACTTTATCAAAACTCATTCTACTCATGATAAGGCATAAGAAGTCTCATTTAACTTTGTCATAAGCTTTAGACATATATAGCTTAATAGCCACCTCTTCCTTTCTTCTAATTTTCCTTTTCCTTAATGTATGTAAGGCCATAATAGTCTACCTAGGATAAAAGTTCACTTTGATTACTTGAAATTATTCTTGAAAACGGCCTTTTAGCCTATTAGTCAGAACTTTGGCAATCAATTTATAGCTTACATTACACAAGCTAATAGGCTTAAAATCCCCCAATCTGTTAGCATCATTTTTTTTTGGAATCAAAGTGATATCTGTATGATTTATCTCTTTCATTATCATCCTTTGTTCTGACCACAAACTAATTCCAGAAAGTACTTACATGCACCCAATTTTGTTGATAAAAAGCAGCTGATAAACCATCTGGTCTAGGGGCTTTTCTAGGGCCCATACTCTTCAAAGCAGCTATAAGCTCTTCCATTGTGAGTGGGGCTGTTAGTAATCTATTTTTTGATTCAATAGTACTCACGTCCACTCGATTTAAAATCCTCTGTAGATTCTTAACACCTCTAGACTTGAAGAGTTTTTAAAAACACTTCATAGTTACCTTCTCCATCTCACTTTGCTCAGTCACTTTTCTACCATCCTCTGATATTAGTCAATGGATGAAGTTTCTTCTTCTTCTTTCGCTGGCCACCCTATGAAAATATTTAGTGTTCCTGTCCCCATATTTAAGTCAATTCAGTCTTGATCTTTGTTGCCAGATCATCTATTCATCCTCTAATAACATGTTAATTTTCATCTCTTGCAGCTTAATTTCTTCATCCCTCTTATCTATCGGATAAAGAGTCTTTAAACATTCCAGCCGTTCCTATTGTTTCCTAATATCTTTCACAATATTTTCTCTGACCTAACGATTCCATCTCATCAATTTATAGCTGCACTTATCAATTGCGTCCTTCAGAGATCTTAGAGTATCACCTTGACCAACCGGATTCTCATTCCATACTTCTCGAATCTTCCACCAAAATAGCTCATATCTGAAGATTTCAGGGGGTTTTCCTTTCCTCTAGATGTTGTTTAAGTCTACCATAATGGAACAATGGTCCGATGATGCTGCCACAAGATGAAAAGTTGGTATCATTGGGAACATGTCCAACCTCTCAGATGAGACAACGGCTCTTTCAAGCTTAGCTTCCACCCTCGCACTTCCTCTTTTATTATTTTACCATGTAAAAGGGTAGCCCTCGAAACCGAAGTCTTTCAAACAACAATCATCTGCTACTTCCCTAACAACCCCATATAATTCTCTGATCTTAGATTACTGCTGAAAAACTCTTAAGGCACCCAAAATCTCATTGACATCGCCAGCTACAAGCCATGGTGGATTAGATTGCTGAAAAGGACACCTCAGAACGCTCTAAGAATTCTTTCTCCTTGGAGCCTCTGGACCTCCATAAAAACCAGTAAACCTCCAACAGAATCCAGGAGATGAAACCACATCTGCATGTATACAGCTTGATGAGAAAGATCTAATTGTTACCTTCCAGTCTTTTCTTCATAAGAGAGCTAGCCCGTCCCTTCTGCTTATACAGTCTACCACAACAACTTTCAAAACTTATTTTCCATTTTATCCATTGAAATTCTGCAGAGTTTCTTTTTGTTTCCATTAGGAAAATCAAAATGGGAGCTTTCCTCTTGAGAAGGTTAAGAAAATTCCGAATTGTACATGGGTTTCTAAGCCCATAACAATTTCACAGTAAAATGACCATTTAATTTCGGCAAGGCTGAGGCTCCCCCTCAATTGTTGCCCTTGCTCCTCACGAAAGCAGACTTCCTTTGCTTGTACTCTCCTCCTCTTCTCAGAACCAGAAAAAACAGGTTGTAACTCTAAATTACCTTCTCTAGCTGTGCTCTTACTACCTAAACCCACATTTGCCACTGAATCTTCTTCCTTATCTTCATATTTGTATTGATTTCTAGCAAATTTCTTCCATCTGCCCCTACCAGTTGATAATTGATAATTAATAATATATTTCATGGGTATGTTATTTTTATTTGATAGGTAAAATATTTGAATTTATTGTCAAATCTACTTTAAAAAATATGATTTTGCAACAATTTGGTAGTAAATATTAATTTCAAAATATTTAAATAACTTTTATAATCTTTTAGCTTGAAATTACATTTTATTTATTGCTATAAAATCAAACTAGTTTGAAATAATTTTTATACAAGTAACTCATTAATAAAATTAATGAGTTTATGATTTAAAATATTTTGTCGCAGATCACATGAACCAATCCAAGCAAGCCTATCAAGCAGTCCATCATCAGAAATTAAAAGCCAGAAATTAATCCGTCCACGTCATCCATCAAGATCAGCTGTCCAGATTTTTTTAGTAACCGTACATGTATCCTAGTCGTCCACCATGCAATCACGTCCATCTCCACCATCCAAAGTTGACCAGAAAAATTAAAAGCAGCATCTCACCATCCATTTAATTGATGACTAGCAGCAATTAATTTGCCAATTAATCCAATCCAGGCCGTCCAAAAAGTCAAACTGCCCTTTAGCATCCTCCAGCACCGAATTATTTTAGTTATTCAGTTTTTTATTTGCCTTCATCAATGTCCAAAAATTCAGTGTCCAAATCGTTCATCATCTGTCCATTGAAGTGGGCCCATAAATCAAATAAGCACTGTCCAAGAAATCCAGCCATGCAGAATTCACGTGAAACAACATCATCATGCACGTCCAAATTTTGCCATGTAATTTTTTCCAGCTTGCACCATTGTCAGCCCACATTAAACGGCCAGAAATTCTGGACCGTCCAAATTTCTGCCGCTATTCTTGTAAAATCCAAGCCGTTCAATTATCCCATATAAATCAAGCCACTGCTCAGCCATCTGAATTTCATGCCCAGCCATGCATTCTATCCAAGTGACGTATTCAGAACCGAAAAATCGCAACGCATAGAGGATTGGATGCATTCCATGCAATCGCGTAACATACAGCAGGCCACTTATACTTCAATTATGAAAGGGGTAGAGAGAAACCTTCGTGTGTGTGGGGGGGGGGGGGGGGAAGCGGAGCGGCAAGCTATATGGAACGGTCGACACACCATCAAAGCTTCTAATCAATAAGCTTTTCTTTCTTCTTTCTTTTTTGTTTTTATTATCTTTTTTGAAATTAACATGAATTTTAATTTTATTTTGGACTTAAACATATTCGGCTAAGCTCTTAATCTAGAGTTTAAGATATAACATACATACAATGTAGTGTGGTGTGTGGTTTTGATTTATTTATGAAAAATATTATTATTAATTTAATATATTGTGATTTAATGTTGCTTAGTATTTAAGCTCTCATTTCGGCAATAATTTCATATATTTTCGATGATGGAACCGAAAGATGAAAATCTAATATACGACAATCAAGATATTAAACTTGAAAATTCAAGACCATGAGAATAAGCGTGATGACCTTGAGGAATCCATGAAATGTCACAAAACTTAATGAATCTTAATTGACTTAATCTCATGAGAATAGGTAGTTAATAGGTTTCGAGAGAAGGTATGATGATAACTTAAAGTTTGTTCTCCTTCAATAAATAATATTTGAATTAAATAATCATACCGCGTACCTGTTGCAAAAGACATATGTGAAACTCTAGATTCTGGGTACTCTCATCGCTACTTTCAAATATTCAATTTTAAATTCTATTTTCTCTTTTCTACTTTTCTATTTTTCTATTACTCTATACATATTCGATAAAAAATATTTAAAATAAGTTTTAATTCTTGAATTTCCTATGGATCGAATTTTATATTACAATATACGACCTGTGCACTTGCGGTGAAATTGTGAACACCAGCCCCATATAGTTGACCATCTCCTCCTACTATAAATTGATTTCCTGTCAACTTGTTTAAATTCTTAACTTGACAGCTTTTAGCCTCAACTTAATCCTCCATGTAACTAGTTGATATTATCCTTTATTTAGTAAATTCTTGTTCAAAAGCCCTTTCTTGGAGCAAGTTATTTTCCTCCCACCTTACCAAGCTTTTGGCTTCCCTGCATGTGCATACCCTCTTAACTCACATCTTCTTCCATATTTTCACTCTTACTCACTCCTCCCTCCTTCCTTAAATACTCCTTTTCCATGACATTAACTTCTCCACTTCTATCAACTAGATCTAATAATTGTACCTCCTGCCATTCAGATATTAATACACGACTTCCAGCCCCCAAACCTTTTGGACTCCCGAATAGTCTACCCATCTCCTTATATATCTTTCTAGCATCCTAACCCAAGTCTAAAGAGGAAACTGCTCCACTCGTCCTTTTAATGGCTTTGTCCCCTTTAGTCCTCCCTAAATATTGATAAGGAAATACTTTATTAACTCCATTTTCCTTTGACTGCACTCCTTCATTTTTTGCCCCTGCCCGCAAAAAGTTTCCATAAGGTAAATCTTGCTCCACCTTTCCCTTCTTCTCTGGGTCCACATAAGAATAATCCTTCACAAAATGCCCTATCTTCCCGCATGCAAAACAAAAAGTTAGAAGTCTCTCTCATACTGAAATTTTAGCCATTTTCTACTCAAATGAGAGTATTTGATGAATATACCATGTCTCAAAGGTTGTCTGACATCAATATCAACCTTAATCATAACTACATTTTCTTCTTGCTTTAACTCGTCAGCTTGTTAAAAGTATTACTCACTAATCTACCCATTGCCTTTCCATTGTATAGCTAAGGAATGTCCCCAATATGGAGCCACATCGGTGAAAAGTGGAGCGCCACATCTGCAGGACACATTAGAGAGTTCAATTCTTCAATAAGGACTAATTATCAATAAAAAATCTAAGGCCTTCCTTGTAAAATTATCTGCAAATACTCCTCCTTTTTGAACGAAATAAGATATAAATTCTCCTTAACATCTTTAAATGCACATCTGCCCAATAATTTACATACCTTACGTAGACTAGCTTCAGAATCTCTTTATTGTATAGTTTCTTCGTCCATACTGTGCAAATAGTCGTGGGCTTTCTTTTAGGATCAATAACTTTAATCATACCCTCCCAAATTTATAGGCTTTGCATTTCATTAACAAGGAGAGATTACTCCTTGCCGGTCATCTTTACTAATAAGTCCAAAGCTACTTCCTTTCAAAGCTTACAGGAAATATCAAACTCACAGGGCTTGGAAAACTCACAAGGCTTGGATCATTCTTTAAAAACGAAGAAAACCTCTCCGAAATCCAAATATCAAAATCACCTCTCGATGAGCACATCAAGACATGTTTCGGTTCACCATGTTCTAAGAAATGGGAATACGGTTGCCCATGCTTTAGCTGATATGGTTTCAAATTCTGAGGTGGATCATTTGGAATGGTGGGGAAATCCTCCACATGTTATCATTGACAAACTTTGTACAGACAATTTTTTGGCTATGAATTATTCGGATTTCTCTAGTCCGAACCTCCTTCATGAGGTGAGGGGGTCGGCCTAGAGTAATCTTTCATCAAAAAAAAAAAGAAGAAGATTCGATGTGCCTGTAACTTAAATTAAACTATAACCATATAAAAATATGGTCATTGGACAAGTCATCTACGACCAAAAGAGGGCTCGCAAAATACTTTTCTATAACACCTTGAACTGGCTCGTATAGTGTAATTTTTTTTTCATCCCATCAATGCACACAGAAAAATGGAGTCTGATTATATACATCAATATGTATTTTAGGCTAAAATACAACCTTATATCATTTTTACAATTAATTATATTTTTAATTATTTCTTCGTAAACATAATTACCTAAGTGTATTCAATTAATATATAAAGTTTTGCCATTTTACAATATTTTTACATATTTATTTTTAATTTTTAACAATCATCGATTTCAAGGGCATTTAAGTCATTTTTTGATCCTTAAAAAACTTGATTTTTAAAAAATTAAAAATAAATATGTAAAAGTATTATAAAATAGAAAAACTTTGCCTATAAATCGAATACACTTAAGTAAATATGTTTACAAAGAAAAATAAAAAAATAACTAATTGAAAATAAATGAATATTATATTTTAGCCTAAAATACATCACGATGTATATAATCATGCTTTTATAAAAATACGGTCGTGTATTGTTTTATTGAAAATTCTTTTATATTCTTGAAAGCACATTTAAATAAGCTTAGATGAATTGTTTGAATATTCTTGGACGTATATAAATTAGGTTTTCTGATTTTTAAAAAATAAAAATGAGTAATTTTTTAATTTTGAAAAATCACAAAATCTAATTTATACACGTCATAAATTTTCAGAAAAATCACTTAGGCTTATTTACACTTAGATAACAGTGCTTGGAAATATTCGAGAAGCTTAAACAATATGAAAATATAATGATGTGTGTTATGAATAAGACAAATTAATATAAAAATTACATTTACAATTTAAAAAATATCTTGAAATTTTAAAAAGCTATCTTGGTGGATACACATTTTCATTTGGAGCTGACGGGCATCCCCCACATGTGCAGGTGCTACAGTATGGAGGACCTGAGAAATGCCGACAAAAGTGCAATTTTTTTCATTGGTTCCAGTCCAGGTACAGCAACCATGGGACAATCAAATTTTCATGTATCCTAGGTTTCGAACCTGGGATCGGCTGCCCAAATGCGTAACCATTGCACCCTGGTGGTGCTGGTGGTGCAAAAGTGCCGTTTTGCATAATTTATTTTGGAGCTTTTCCTAAATATACTATTAAATTTTAGCTCCAACCCTAAATATATCTACTGTATTTTCAAAATTCTAAATATATCTATTATATTTATTTTTAATCTCAAAATATTTATTTTGTAAAAAAACGTTTATTAAATTTTTATAAATACCCCAAATACTTTCGTTATAAAATAATAAATGATGAAATAAAATAGAAAAAAATAGAAAGGAAATGAAATTATCTCTAAATTTAGAACGCATGTGTAATTAAGGCATTAGTGAGTTACGACTGACAATTTTTCTAGTTTAGTACTAAATTCAAAGGACTTATTAGTAATTCTATATATTTACTAATAACATTAACTCATGAAATAGACTTTTTTAGAATTAAATACAAACTTAATAGGTATATTTAAGATTAATGTGAAACAAAGTAAGTATATTTTGGAAAAAAAAACTTAATTTCAAGGGTGACAGTTCACCATAATCCAAAGAGATATTATAGGACGGATGAGATTTCCCAATTTAAAAGAATTTTCACATTTGTTTAGTAAAAAACAAAAATCCTTTTCTCACGTTTTTAGTGTAATTTTTAGGGTGTGTTTGGCAATGAGGAAAAAATGTCAATTTAAAACTTTTCAATCTAAAACTTTTCACTTACTATAATTATCATATTTTTAATCATTTTTTCACATTTTCCCATATAACGACCCTATTTTCAATCATTTCTACACAACTAACCATATAATTAACCTATCTATTTTAACTTTATCATCTTTACTCCTCATTATTACCCTTATCATATCACATCATTTGACAACTTTTACTCTCCAAAACTTTTCATCAAAATTTTTTACTTTCGAACACACCATTAAACTATTTTTCTTGTCGGCAGTATAATTTTACATCTGACCGTACATAACAATCCTTCCTCTCCCCGAATTTCCTATTACAAACATAATCCACAGCAATGAATTCTGAACGCTGTGCATCACTCCCACCGACATAGTTCCTTCCACGGGTCCTTTGTCGACACGTGCTAAGAATGCAGCGCCGGATTTGCAGGCTTCCGCCTTTACCTTCAGCCCCATCAGCAGGCTGGAATGAGAAATTTATGAAAACGATAAACACATCCTTCGTAAATAACAGAAATTATAATTGTGAGAATTTTTGCTAACACAAAAATTTTTTCAAACTGAAAATCTATACAATTACCACAACACCTAATCTATCTATTTTAACATTATTATTTTTACTCATCATTATTAACCCTATCATGTTATATCATGGACTTTTGTTTAAAAAACTTTTACATAAAAAATTCTTTTTTATCCCTTTCAAACACAATGTTTGGCAAACGTGAAAACTTTTCTCACAAAAATTTTTAAATCTAAAACTTTTTAATTTCCATAACTATCTTTTAAAATTATTTTTAATGTTTACATACAACTAATATATTTTTAATTATTTTTACATAACTATCCATGCAACTAACTATCTATTTTAATTTTATTCTCTTTACTCTTTATCGTTATATTTTCATATCATTTTATACCTATTCAAAAATTTTTACCCAAAAAACTTTTTATATAGAAGTTTTATTACTTCCTAAATATACTATAATTTTTTTCACTTTTTATAACTATTATATTTTTCTAATCATTTTTTCATATCTTCTTATTGACTTATTTTAATTCTTAATTATTTTTTCGTAATTATTTATACAACTAATTTGAAGATACACTAAAAACATTTTCATTTAAAAGTTATATTTGGCTATACTAAAATCTTTTCAATCTAAAACTTTTTACTCCCAATACTTTATTTTTTAATTTTTCCTTCACATCCTCTTATACAGAAATCTTATTTTTAAATTATTTTTATATAATTATCTGTATATTAATTTATCTATTTTAACTTTATTCTTTTTACTCTTCATTATTATTTATATTATATCAAATTATTTTCTACATTTTTAAAATTTTTTATAATTTCTCAAAACTAAAAATTTAAAAATTTAGAATGTACCCGAAAAGTTATAAATTTTTTAAATGAATAGGTTTTTGTATAAAAGTTGGTGAAAGAAGAAAAATGATGTGACGTAATAGGTGTAATGACGAAGAATAAAAAAATAAGAGGACGTTTGTTAACATATGAGTATGGTAACCATGGTTTTCCTATAGTATTTGGTTTTCCAAGATTAATCATTACTCTATTAATTACACTATTTTTCTCCCTTTTATTCCTATTTTCCGAATGTTTTTCCTACCAACTACATACAACAAACCTATTTATTTCACCTATACATCTATCATTTCCTATCAATCACACATTTATCAAAATATTCTCTTTTTTATTTCCCACCATTTCCCACCATCCCACAATTTTACACGTTACCAAATGACCCCTAAAATTAAAATAGATAGGTAAGTTATATGAATAGTTGAGTAAAAATGATTGAAAATTAAGATAATTTGTATAAAAAAATATTTAAAAATAATTAAAAAAATTAAATATTTATAAAAAATGAAAAATTTTTAGTTGAAAAATTTTAGCCGAAAGTTTTGCTAATTTATTTACCGGGTTTTCCAATCAATTCAGCGAACTCGACGTTCGCTGAGTCTCCGTCTCTCCTCTTTCCGCATAAAAGCGGTAGCAATAGACGGTCGTTGGGAAGCGGGTAGAAGCAGAGGTTGCGAGCGAAGAAGCCATCAAAGCAAAATCCAACCCCCTCTCGCGGCTCGCCCTCTAACCAAAAATCTCCAATCCCCACACAAAACCCTCACCCGATAGCATAACTTCAGCAGTAGTAGCAGAAAGCCAAGCCAAGCCAGGCCGGCCCAGCATCAATCAATCCAATTATCTTAAAGCAGCAGGGCGGAAAATGGGGCAGCCGTCGATTCCCCCGGTAATGGCGCCATCGCACCCCCCGCCACCGCCGCTCCTCCCCGGAAATCTCCAGGTCCGCTGCGCCGGATGCCGTACCATCCTCAGCGTCGCCCCCGGGCTGACGGAATTCAGCTGCCCCCAGTGCAAGCTCCCCCAGATGCTCCCTCCCGAGCTGATGCCCGCATTTCCTCAGGGCATCGATCCCACCAAGATCCAGATGCCCTGCGCCCGCTGCAAGGCCATCCTCAACGTCCCTCATGGACTCACCCGCTTCGCCTGCCCCCAGTGCGGCGTCGACCTCGCCATCGACGTCTCCAAGCTACAGCAGTATCTCCCCTTGCCTCCCCCCTTCGTTCCGCCTGAAGAAGTCAATGAGGTTCTTACGATTCTTTCCTACTCTCTTTTTTGCACTTCCTCATGCAGAAATGTGTTCGCTGTCGACCTAGTAACTGAATTCCGGTTTTTCTGTTTAATTACACTCATTTTAGAATGGGCGAATCCATATGCATGACGAGAAAAAAATTCTTCTTCTTCTTCTTCTTCTCCTTCTCCTTCTGCTTCTTCTTGTTCTTCTCTTTCTCTCTCACTATCAGTTCCGACCTCAAAGTGGGTTAGTTGTTTCTGCCTCAGCATGGCTTAATTCGAAGTGCATGACCCAAAATGAATAGAAGGAGGACAACTCTTACTGCCTTGTATTCCAAAATGCAGACTAGAGAGGTTTTTCAAATGCCTGAAGTTCTTTATGCCGCCCATTTTTCATGGTTTGACTAGTGCTCGTGTTTGTTTATTTCTCTGACAAGAGTCAAGATAACTTTGAATGAAAACGTCTTTCTATAATTCTTAGTACTTTGGATAAACAACACTAATTTCTCAATTTAGCTTATTGCTTCTCAAACTTCGTTTGCTTTTCTGAAAAATTTAATGTTAGTGGCTATTCTATGGCACTTCTCTTTCTAGTAGGATGGTGGTATTCTAAATGCGAGTGCAATAATCTGCTATGTTGAATTCATGAGAACTCATCAAAAATCTGCTGTTGATCAGTGATGCACAGAACGGTATCAGGCTCAGGATGATGGATAATCTAGTCGTAAGTCCTATTGTTGTATCCATCCTTCTATGACCCATGGGGTGTAGAGGATCGGCATAGAAATAAAGGAAACATCCTAATTCAGGCTTCTGCTGATGAAATAAAGCAACATCTTAATTCTGGCATCTGATACTAATATCCAGCATTGGAAATTTTCATCTGGTTTTGAATTTCAGAATCCTCGACTTTCACCTTCCAGCAAGAAACATGATGATCTTGGCCTATCATAAATTCTTTGTCCATTTTGACCAGATGCATTCAGTTTAGAGTTAAAGCTTAAGTGAAGTTCAAAAATTCTTGAACTATTGAAATAATAAAGAATAAGGGAAGCCACAGAAATAAATGGAAAAAAGAATGCTCCAAGTTGATGCAAAATGTTGATCTGTACCATACTTATGCACCAATTGGAATGATCAGCTCGGGAGGGATGAACTCTGGATACAAAGTTGTGTCTCCACACAAGGCAATCTTCAATCTTACAGGGAACTACTATGAAATATCTTGATTTAGTGATTTCTTGGGATGAATAGAACTTCAGATATCTTCATGGTGAACAAATAGATAACACGTTGTATGGTCGTTGCATTGCAAGAAAGATTTGTATAAAGCAATCCAAGTTGTGGCTGCCTGATCCTTCTATTTGTATCAATTCTGCTTACATTTTCACTTAAAAACTATTTATGATACCTGTTTCCCATGATAGTTGTATATTTCTTCTGTTCATTATTGATAAACTAATTAGTAATTAGTAATTCTTAGGGAGTTAGGGTCTGCAAAGATGATATGAAAGATTTTGTCTTTATTGTATTGCTTTATTACTCTGATTATGAATGATCGTGAGACATTGAATGGAAAATCTTGTCCACAGAAGTTACGTTCAGAATTCGGGTCTGTAAATTTCTTCACCTGTGTTGGAGGGTGCTTTAATAATGTTAGACTAAGACTGCATGGTCCCAGTTTTGATGTATTTCTCTTTGTAATTTCTTATTTTAAGATAGTACTTATTTAGGGTGAGGCATTAGCCAGAGATCATGCATATAGGATGCTCGATTGCTCTTGACGTTGTTGTATTTTGATTCTATAGAAATCATCATCGTCATCATCATCATAAGCCATTTCTCATCTAGGTGGGGTCGGTTGCATGGATTCTATTGCACTATTCTTGTCGATTAGAGACTAAATTTTCAGTAATTTGTAATATTTTCAAATTTTGTTTAGTTACTTCCATTCATTTTTTTGGATCTTCCTCTCATTTTCCTACAACCTTCTACTTGGATAGACTCTACCTTCTTAATCGGTGTCATTTCAGGCCTCTGTTTGACATGACTAAACCATTTTAATCTGTTTTCCTTCATTTTATCACTTATTGGTCTCACTTTTAGATTTTATTAAATTATTTTATTCTTAATTTTATCTTTTCTTGTTTTACTGCTCATCTACCTTATCATTTTCATCTTCGCTACGTTCATTTTATATGTATGTTGTTCTTTAACTGTTCGACATTCTACCCAATAAAGTATGGTGGGTTTAATTGTAGTCTTATCAAAATTTTCTTTTAATTTAAGTGAGGCTCGACGATCACATAAAATTCCTGACACACTCTGCTATTTCTTCCATCTTGCTTGAATTCTATATATTATATCTTTCTCAATTTTTCCGGTCTCTTGAACTATTGATCCTAAGTACTGGAAATGATTAGTTCTTGTTACTATTTGATCTACAATCTTAATTGGTTCATCGTCCAGGTTCTTATTATTATTATTAAAATTGCATTTTATATATTTAGTTTTTGCGCGAATAATTTTAAAATCATTAGATTCTAGGGCATCTACCTACCTATTCAATTTCAAATTTAGCCATTTTCTAGTTTCATCTATTAGAACAATGTCATTTGCAAACAACATGTACCAAAGTATTTCTTGTAAATGTCTAGTAATTTCATCTATTACTAAAGTAAATAGGTAAGGACTCAAGTCTGAGCCTTGATGTAAACCTATTTTAACTAGAAAAGTATTAGTATCTCACTCATGGTCCTTACATTTGTTATAACCCTCCTCATACATATCTTTAATAACATCAATACATCTATTATTACTTCCTTTCTTTTTCATCACTTGCCACATTAACTTTTTTGATACTTGATCATATGTTTTTTATAAATCAATAAAAATCATGTATAAGTTCTTTTTCTTCTCCATATAATTCTCAAGTAGTTGTCTAAGTAAGAAAATGACTTTAGTTGTTGATCTTTTTGGCATAAAATCAAACTGATTTTTAGATACATTAGTTTCCCGTCTTAGTCTATGTTCAATTACTCTTTCTCATAACTTCATAATATGACTCGTTAGTTTTATTCTACGATAATTTGCACAATTTTGAATATCTTCCTTATTTTTATAGTTTGAGACTATAGTATTTTTCTCCATTTACTTAGCATTAACTTTGTTTTTACAATCTTATTAAAGAAATTGGTTAACCATGTTGCACCTACATCTTCCATGCAATTCTATTCCTTAATTGGTATATTATCTGGGTCTAATGTTTTTTCCGTTTTCATTTTTTTAGAGCTTCCTTTACTTTAGATATTCGAATTTTTGGGAAATAACTGATATCCTGATTTTTTTTCTCCATTTAAGTTAGCATATAATGTTAAATGTTTTGATGAGGTATCATTTCGTAGGCTATAAAAATAAGTTTTCCATCTTTCTTTAATTTCATCATCTTTAACTAAAACTCTTTGGTCTTCATTAACATGTGCTAAATCTTTGGGTATCATTTTGTAAGCTATATAAATAAGTTTTCCATCTTTCTTTAATTTCATCATCTTTAATTAAAACTCTTTGGTCTTCACTAACATGTGCTAAATCTTTGCCTTTATTTTCTCTTAATTTAGCCAACTTAAATATATTCTTTTCACCTTGTTTAGTTCCTAATCTGTCATATAAGTTGTCATAAGCTTTTTGTTTAGCATCGCTAATAATCTTTTTAGTATAGTAGCTTTTTTTTGATAGCTTGTATGTTGTAAGTTTGTATCATTTTTGTTACTTCGTCATTATTTAAACTTTTCTTGTTTATCATTTATAGCTTTTTGAACATTCTCATTCCACCACCAAGTTTTCCTATGTAAGGATCTTTGATTTTTTATGTATCACTACAATACTTTGTCTAACTTCTTTTATGCTAGTTATTATTTTATCAAAATTGATTCTGCTTCATTTTGTTGTATATCCTATTTTCCTTCTATCACTCTTTTACTAAAAAGTTCCATGTTGTTTTCTTTTAAATTCCACCATTTAATTTTTAGAATTATATTGCCTTTAGTTTTTGTTGACTCTTTTTGTGTATGGATATCCATCACTAGTAATCTATATTGCATAGTTAACTCATTTGGGATAACCTTACAATTTATACAAAGAAATCTATCCAATTTTCTTATAAGGAAGAAATCTTTTTGGCTAGAATTGGTCCAACTCTGGAAAGTTATCAAGTGTTCATCTTTTTTTTTGAAATAAGGTATTTTTTATAATCAAATCATATGTTATAGCAAAATCTAAAATGATCTCCCATTTTATTCTTTATTCTAAAGCCGAAACCTCCATGGATTCTTTCATATTTTACATTCTCCTTTCTACATGTCCATTTAAATATCCACATATTACAACCTTTTCTTGGTTAAGTATCCTTTGTATTATACTATTTAAGTCATCCCAAAATTATTTTTTGATTCTATCATTTAATCTTACTGTGGTGCATAAACACTAATCACATTTATGACCTCTATATCTAATATAAGATTTATTTGAATAATTCTATCATTTATACTATTGACATCTACAACTTTATTTATGAATTTATTTTTCACTATTATCCCTACACCATTTCTATTATCATTTTTTCCTATATACCATAATTTGAATCCATTAACCTCTTTAGCCGTCTCTCCTTTCCACTTAGTCTCTTGAATGCATGCTATATTAATTTTTTTCTTCTCATAACATCTACTCTTTTCATACTTTTCTCTGAGAGAGTCCTAATATTTCATGAGGCAAAACGGATCTTATGTTTTGCTACCACCTTCTTCCCAAAACCATGTCTATAAAGGCATGAGAAACCTTTGCCTACTTCTCGCCACAATCGGACATTGTTGTGATGCGTCGCTTATGGGAAGACGCCCTAGCAACCCTTGCCCATTTCTCACTACGGTTGGGCTCTGAGGAAACGTTCTTGCTACCCTTGTTTATTTCTCACTACAGTTAAGGTCCGCTGTGGCACATCGCTTATAGGGAATGCCCTAATATTAACGACTTTTAATATATTTCCAGAATTTATAAGAGATGTGGCGGTGATTTTTATATCAACGGCTGCTAGCCTGATATGCCAATCCTCGCTTTTTATTCGGGCTTGGGACCGGCAGTAAGAGACTCTTATTGGCAAGGTTATTATATAGAAAGAAATATTGTGATTTTAAAGTTCTCTGAAGAATGGTGATGTTGATTTTATTCACAAAAAACCAATATGAACAAAGTAAGTTTGCATTGGACCTATTTTGTACATTTCTCAATTTTGTTTCAGTAACTCTTTCTGTTGTATTGGTCCTTCACTCTTCTGCCTATGTGGCATTTAATTGTGATCAATCTGATCCACTAGTTATTATTTTCTAATCAAATTGTTTCAGAACCAAACAGTTTTACTTGATAAAATCACAAAATTTGTAGAATGATATAATTTATATTGCTGTACATCGTGTCATCCAAAAGAAACACTGCTACTTATTGAGAATTTTCCATATCAAAAGTACACTGCTATTACCTATTGACAGCAATTCCATGCCAAGTGTTAATTTTCTTTTTTCAAAAATTGATACAATTTATTTTGCTTACAAGGAAGGGTGATATGTATTTTCCCTTTTTTGAGTCTTTCTTCGAGATGCTCTAATTTTCCAAAATGGAACCTTTCAATTAGCCGAGAAGGAGATATTTTGTTTATTTATTTAAGTTTCTTTCTAGAGATATTCTAATTTCCTGATTCCTACCTTTCAGGTAGCCATTGATGTTGAGCGAGAAGAAGATGAAGGTGGAACAGTTGGAGAAACATTTATGGACTATGTAAGTATGCCATTGTAGATTGGGTAGCTGAAGCAGTGGGTCTGAATTCTTGCTTTTCTCTTTTGTATTTATTTTCTACATTCTGTTTGTATTGTCACTTTCAATATCATACAGTATGGCATTTTTTTGGAACTCGCTTATCTTGTCCTCTTTTCCTTTTTTGGGAGTTGGTGTGCAGCGACCTCCCAAGCTATCTATTGGTCCTCCTCACCCAGATCCTATTGTGGAGACATCTTCCTTGTCAGCAGTTCAGCCACCAGAACCTATATATGATTTGAAGATCAAGGATAAGCTGGAAAATTCTAATGCATTATCATGTTTGCAGATAGAGACAATAGTGTATGCTTGTCAGGTTGATTATATTTCCTGAGATTCCTCCAAACATTTTTCCTCTGTGGGTGTTCAAGTTCCAATGCTTACTTTGCTTCTATGACAGAGGCACCTTCAGCACCTTCCTAATGGTGCTAGAGCAGGCTTCTTTATAGGTGATGGAGCTGGTGTGGGCAAAGGCCGAACTATTGCTGGATTAATATGGGAGAATTGGCATCATGGAAGAGACAAAGCATTGTAGGTTTTCTTGCAAGTATAATATTTGGTTACTATCCAACTACTTATATGGATTGCTGGTGTCTTGGTTTTGGGTTTTTGATTATTCCTTTTTGATGCATATATGCTTGTATGTTCCTTTCCTGTAAGCGATTCATCGTGTTTCAGAATTTTATTGCTGCCATAAATGATGTTCTTGTGCTTACAATGATTATATGCAGGTGGGTTTCTGTTGGTTCAGATCTCAAGTTTGATGCACGGAGAGATTTAGATGATGTAGGCGCTATGTGTATCCAAGGTAGTTGGCTTGATCCCTATGATTTCAAGAGTACAGAACTCTGGAACCAGTTCAACCTTCTCTTCTTGGTCTGTCAAATTAGTACTTTATTAGTGTTGGTTATTTTCTTGTGCCCATCTGTGATGGTTTTATTAGACATGAGATAATTCTCTGCTAAACTGGGAGGTTGCTTATTTTGAGCATCATGATGATGTTTATGTTTTATGTTTCTTTGTTATTTCCTGTCCCGGTTAAGTACATTGTACTCTGGGAGCTTTGTCTCCCTTGAGGATAGGTGGGAGCTTGTTGTCTCCCAGAGGAATGTGTCTGATTGCAAATCAGATGTCATCTTGCATGGTACCATTCAAAAAAAAGAAAAAAATTGTACTGAGGTACCTCTAATTTGCATGCATATTTATACTTTTCTATCAACTTCTTGGACTGGTTCCAAATTGGTGAACTCACAACATGGCTTCTGTCCAGAATAACTTCCAAATTACGTTTCTGGCCTTGGCTTGCTCCCGTAGTTTTGATAAATTTGTTTAAGAGTTTTGTTTCTTCAAACACTTGTTCCTACATACTCCAGCAGTATATTTCTTGAGGTATCTTGCTACGATCTTCTGCTTGCCATTTTGTATATTATGAAAATTTCTCATCTTTTTGTCACGCAGTTCATGCTTTGAACAAACTACCTTACTCTAAGCTTGACTCAAAGTCAGTTGGTGTCCGTGATGGGGTTGTTTTCTTAACGTACAGTAGCCTTATAGCATCATCTGAGAGAGGACGTTCTCGTTTACAGCAGCTGTTGCAATGGTGTGGTTCAGACTACGATGGTCTCGTTGTGTTTGATGAGGTACACACGGTTATTCATTTCAAACTTGTGGCATGCATTTTATCTTTTTTCTAATGTAATATATTCCCTTTGACAGCTGTCTAAATAAGTTGTGCATCTTCCATGATCCAAACCGGGACCTGATGCTTGCCCTGCAGTATTAATCTTGTAGCCTGTTGATTTACTTTGTTTGCAGTGCCACAAAGCCAAGAATCTGATTCCTGAGGCTGGAGGGCAACCAACTCGAACGGGTGAAGCAGTTCTTGAAATTCAGGTTGATGCTTTATAATGGCACACAAGAATTCTAAAACACTGAAGTTCTCAATTTCACCTTTATGTGGTCAATAAGTTGAACATTGTTTTTTCTGCTTTATATTCTAGCTGCTATGAATGATTATGTTCACTGATTCATGCTTTTTTGCTGCTGAAGTAATTACTTTTGGTCTTATTTTATGCTTTTTTAACCTCATATTCCTCAAATTTGCAGGTAACTTCCATCGTATAACATGACAGGTTTTAGTTTATTATTAGCATTGTTGTTGTTATTATTATTATTGTTATTTTGTTTTTTGTAAGTTGATCCTGATTGTTTTAAACTTGATTATTAAATCATAGATTGTCCAATTTATGAATCTTGATAATTAGACATTTGAATTATCGCTGTCGGCTGTCCTTGATTGGTCAACTTTTGTGGCCTTTAATCAGCATGAGGAGCAGCAGGCTGCAAGATTAGAGATGTTGCTCTTGTGGGTAATTTGCTTTTAATAGAGCATGGCTAGAGATCCAAGCCCTCTTTTTTTGTTCACTTCTTACTAACCTTTTTATCTAGTTTGTTAGAGTCAACATGGAGTGGATGATGTCCTCCAGTTAGTAATGTTTGGTGTTTCCTGTTCTCAAACTAGATTTAATAGGATGCTTCCTGAGTAGCTCAACACACTGTGGTGAATCTTACATATTAATGCAGATTGTATCTTTGGAAAAAATATATAAATATAAATGTGGAATTGTAAATTTCCTTTTAGTAGTAATCTCAAGTTCAACATAACAGGCCCGCCTACCTCAAGCTCGAGTTGTATACTGCTCAGCAACTGGTGCATCAGAACCACGCAACATGGGTTACATGGTGCGACTTGGACTTTGGGGGCAAGGAACATGTTTCTCCAATTTTCTTGAATTCCTAGGTCCGTTTCCTTTGTGGTACTATGCTACATCTTCTAGGTTCCTTTGCTTTACATATTATCTGTTTGGCTGCTTTTTACTTTCATTCTTGAGTCAAACATGAATCCACTGTCTTTTGTTGTCATGCTGCTTGTTATTTAACTTACAGTTCCATACATTTACTAAGAATTATATTGGGAATTTGCCGAGTTCATTTATCATATGTGAGAACTTGTCAAGGGGAAAACTTGTGGACCTTTGCTTTTCACTTCGAAGGGTACCGCAGTGCACCAAATGCTTATGGGCTGATCAGCTTCCTTTATATACTGGTAGTGCAAGGAAGTCAAAAGAGTGCTTTGTTGTTTAATGGATTTTGTGTAGGTTTACATTCATGAGTGCATGAATATACATATTTTATGCACTTCCGTATGTTTTATGCAATCGAAGTGTACAAAGTCTGGTTGAATATTATCAATTTAAGCTTTAAACTAAACAAATAGAATCAAGACAAATAAACACAGCATGGGAAGCAGTGAACATATTATACTGGTGCATATTCATGCACCATACTTATATGACTACAGACATCTGTAACTAATGTCCAGTGGAGCCTTTGAAGTTTGAATAATTAGATTATCTATTCTATCGTGAAGGCAGTTCTGTCTTTTGTCTGATGAATACTTTGAGAGACAGCTTTCAAGTTTTCTGGATTTTGCCTGCAGGGGCTCTTGATAAAGGCGGTGTTGGAGCTCTAGAACTTGTTGCAATGGACATGAAGGCAAGGTTAGAATCTTTAGAGTCTTTAAATGCCTTAAAGGTAGCTCTTTTTTGTTACAAAGTAGATATATCTAAGTTTTCTGACCATATCTTTGTTTAGGGGAATGTATGTATGCCGTACACTTAGCTACAATGGTGTAGAGTTTGAAGTTGTTGAAGCCCCATTGGAAGCAGAAATGATGGTATGATCAAGTGTTTGCTATGTTGTTAATTTTAATGTTATTGATTTCATTACCAGTCATTCTCTTTTGCTTTGTTTTAGAATGAATGAAAGGATAATTCTATTACTTCGGCTCTTTGCTAAAAGATTTTGAAAGCCATTGTTAATCCATTGTTTTGGGTGGGCATCTTCCTTGATGCACTTTTATTCATCTTCATAACTGCTCAAGATAGGTGGCATTTGAGTTGCTTTGTCTTGATTCTTGGTTAACAGCCATGGATATTTAGCTGCAATTCTAGTGTCTCGATTATATGGGTTCACTGCTTGTTCACAATTTCCTCTGATACTTATTATTATTGTCATTCATAAGCCTTATGGCCTCTAATGCAGATTGCAGATTTCAGTCATATGGGGAGGCTAGGATTTCTAGCTTCCTCTAATCGCAAGATTGCAGCTAAAATAAGGGTTTTACATCATAGATGCAGCCTGTTTTAAGAATGTCTGGCCAAACAGGTTGGTGGTGTGCAAATGCTTCCCTCAATTGTGAGTGGAAACGCAAGGCCAAACAGGCTCTTACTTCACTTGTTAGCGGGCAAACAATGATTGGTGGGAGACGTGCTCCCAGACCCCATCTGTAGATCTTTTTCTTGTTGGATTCACTGTACCAGAGAAGCGACTTATGAATCATTGCATCACAGAAAGAGCCACCTGATTGTGAAAGAAATTGAGAAGAAGATTTTCGGAAACTTACTAGGATATGGATATAAATGGATGGATAACAGTGATAAATGTCTCTGCATTCAGTTTGTCTAAATTTGAGGCTCAAATATGTCTCATCTTTATTTTGACAGTTGCATGGGATCTATGTCATGGTGCTACAGGTCCCACATTTGGGAGCAAGAGCTACTAAGTTTTGCTTTAACTTCACATAATACGTCTAGAAAGTTGAGAGACTTGACGTGATTGATTTCCTTATTATGATTGTGGTCGGAGTGTTAAAAACTTTCAAAATGGAAGGCACAAACTTAGACGAGTTAAATTCTCTGTTTCTTGAGAATATTTCTTTTGCCATTTTTTAGCTAATTCATGTAGACGCGAGTTTAAACACAGGAATCAGTTATGAGATAAAGTTGGATATGGTTTTGTTGTCACTTGTTTCGGACCTTTGGCTATTTATTTCAATATTAGCTATTCCAAGATTCTGTTACTGTCTTACTGATGCTTTGAGTTCAAGGAAGACCAAACTTGGCATTGCTGCTTCTTGAACATGGCTGACGAAAAAGATGTCTAGTAACTCCAAGGTGTGAGCCCAAGTTGCAGATTAGAAGTTAGCTAACTCATATCTGAAATAAGGAGTGTTTGGGTAAAATCTTTTACATAGAGGGCTGGGTATTTGCATCATAAAATGGGTTCAGTCACCTTATGTGATGAAGAATGCAGTGATATTCGTTAACAAAATTAAGGTTTATTTGTTTATTCTAGATTTTGAATATTTGAGTATTAATTTGAAAAAAATTTGATAGTTGTTATTAATTTCAGATTTGATGCATGTATAAAGTGATCAACACATGGCTCTGCCACATGGATGGTTCAGATTATGATTTTTATTAGCATGCAGAGGCATGATGGTTCTCTCTCCATTTCTAATTTTTTATAGATATGATAGCAGTATATTAAGCTTTCGTTAGATTGATATGGTAGCAGTATGCCAAGGTTTTGTTGAATTGATATGGTAGCAGTAGGTTAAGGTTTCATTTACTCTATGATTGAGAAAAAACTAGTTTCAAATTTCCCTTGCTTTTTTAGCCTATCCATATCACTTCCTTCAAAATTTCCCTCTTTCTTCTCCTTCCACTGCATCGGCAGGATCCGTCCTTTCATCTTTGAATCTATTACTTTCTTGTTCTACATCACAGTGCCAAACAACCCAAGTTTCACTGCTTGCCAGTTTTTGTGCTTATCGTACTAGAGACCATTACCAGCATTAGTGTTGTGAATCTTATGAAAATTAGTGCATTTAGTTTTAATGCTGCTTAATGCCTGAATCTAGTGTATGTAAACTTCACTGTCTCAGGGAATTTGCTTTTCCCATCCTCATGCATCTTCTTTGCTTATGAGTAAATTCTATGATGTAAACTTAGGGAATGCTATTGCATTTAATTGGAGTCAAAGCTCTCAATGTGGTTTACAGGAGATGTATACGAGGGCAGCAGAATTTTGGGCAGAATTGCGGGTTGAGTTACTCTCAGCAAGTGCATTTTCTGAGGAAAAGCGAAATCCTAACCCATTGTGGCGGCTGTACTGGGCAAGCCATCAGGTATTTTGTGTTCCTTCTTTTTTTTTTTTCTTGTTTTTTTTCAACTGCAAAATGCAGTAGGAAAAAACTGGTTCCATTTTGCTTTTGCTTACCTCTTGCTTTAAGATGCTGTTTGGTGCTCTGGCAGCGTTTCTTCAGGCACATGTGCATGTCAGCAAAGGTTCCTGCAGCTGTGCGGCTTGCTAAACAGGCACTGGCAGAGAACAAATGTGTTGTCATTGGTCTTCAGAGTACTGGAGAGGCGCGAACCGAGGAAGCAGTCACAAAATATGTATATTATTTTCCATTATTTTCTTTTTGTGCTTAAAATTTTTTATCTTTATTATTATTTTTTTTTGTGGCCACATACTTCTAGATGCATTTTTTCCCCAATATCCTTGGGATTGTGCTTGTTTAAATGTTTAGCTTCTCTTAGCTGTGAAACAGGGTCTAGAACTGGATGATTTTGTTTCTGGTCCTCGAGAACTGTTGCTTAAGCTAGTTGAAGAAAACTACCCTTTGCCTCCAAAGCCTGATACCGGACCAGGTTTGTAGTTTGTTCTGTAGTTAAAGTAAATTTCTAAGTTGTTCTATGGTTGATGTCAGCATTATGATTTTGTTATTGATGCCAGGATTTGCATTTATTTAATTTTCTTATAGGAGAAGAAGAAAGTGTTAAGGAGCTTCAACGAAAGAGGCACTCAGCAACTCCCAATGTCTCATTCAGAGGCAGGGTAAGAAAAGTTGCAAAATGGAAAGCTGAAAGTGATAATGAGAGTGATGAGGAATCCCTATGTGAGTGTCTTCCAAACTGGTTCTGGTCATGATGTGTGGGCGCTTGGATGGCTCCAATGACACATGCAGACCTTTTATATTTGTCATATTCATACAATTATGTGGGCAAGATATCCTGATACAGTGTCATTTCTTTTTCCTTAGCAAAGATTCGTTCACTGTTCTGGGGACTAGACATTAGGGGTGGGAATCGGGGCGGGTCGGGATTGCGCACCCGGCGGGGCGGGGCGGTTTTTTGATGTTTTTAAAGAAAGGCGGGTCTGGGCGGGTCAGATTTTGGTTTTTAGAGGGATTGCGGGGCGGGGCGGACCTACCTGCTGACCCGTTTTTTTATATTTCACATTAAAAAGAAAAACCTCATTCAATGCTAATATTCATATTTTATTTAATTATTTATATTTTATTTTGACCGAGTAGTAATAGATTTAAGCATATAGTAGTTAAATTTAATATAAATTTGTTTTTATGCTTGATAGTTTTATAAATTTTTAAAAACTTCTTACTTGACCCGCAGTTTTTACCCGACCCGTTGACCCAATACCGACCCGAATTTTGTCCCGAAACCTAGTAGAAAAAAATGAGGGTCAAACCGACCTTGTAAAAAATAAGGGTCAAACAAGATTTTTGAAAAGGAGGGTCAGGGTTGGGCACACCCCAACCCGCCCCGATTCCCACCCCTACTAGACATCATGTCTGGTCTTTAATTGCCATCGTATCATGGCTATCTCAAATATTCTTTGTTTCCAAATATATTGATACTAGTCTTTTCTAAGAAATGGCCGTTGTTGGACCATATTTGGTTCAGTAAAGCTGGCACTGATAAAAGGCCCTCACGACAGACACGCTGCATTTATAGTGATTATTTGGTTCAGGCAGGGCCTCGGATTCATATTGATTTATGTATCTTCAATAGAGCATTCAGTTCATTAGTTCTTATATTCTGTTCAACTGAAGATGCTTAAGAGGCTTTGTGCAATAGTAGCCATGTAGCTACAGCATATGAGAACGAGTTCATATTGTTTCAGTGTTCTAATGCAATTATATTCTTCAATGAATCTAGCCATGTTTTCTGAAAAATAATTTTCTGACAATTCCGACCTTAACAAGTTTAACATATCATATGAATTGCATTTTTTAGCTAGTTTATATTGATATCAGCTATTCTTTTAGCTAGTTTATGTAAGATGTGAACTTTAAGGAATCAGTTTAATCTTGCAGTCCAAGATAATATTCAAGGAGCAATAGCTACAACCAATTATCTTTAGGAGAATGAGGGAAAAAAAAATGGAAAACGGATTTGTTTTTTCACTTTTTGGGCCTTCAGTCAATTTTTAATATTGTCCCTTAAGTTGTCGGCCCAGACTAGGTAGTTTGTAATCTCCATTGCAATGACTTTTATCATTATTATGTAGCAGCCTACTGTCTTACTTATTCATTCTTACTGTTGACAGTGTATATACTGGATAGTGCTTGTCACATCACTATTCCATCCTGATTTGTCGTACACTTTAAAATTATGGCTGGTATTTTGATGTCTTTAAATTTCTGGATTTTGAATCTTTACTTTTATCCTCTTGGTCGCCATGTCCACAGCAATATCTTGATTTTGTGCAGCAAAGGATCATAGATCCATTTAGATATATTTCATGCTAATTGATAGAAATGAAATCATTGCATTTCTTTCGTTGTTGCAGCCGAGTCAGATCAAGAATCCACTGAGTCTGATGAGGAGTTTCAATTTTGTGAGATTTGCAGTACCGAAGAGGTAATGTTTAATTCCATTTCATTTTTAGAGTTATTAAATGCATTTTTAGAGTTATTAAATGTTCTTTTCTTTAGAGTTCCCTCATATAAATTTCTTAAAGCAGGAAAGAAAGAAGTTGCTCCGTTGTTCATGTTGCGGAAAACTGGTTCATCCCTCTTGTTTAGTGCCTGCATTGACTGATTTAGTACCTGATGATTGGTCATGTTATTCTTGTAAAGAAAAGACTGATGAGTATCTACAAGCAAGGGAATCCTATGTAGCTGAACTCCTCAAAAGGTGCCTAATTTCATGTTGTTGCCAAATTTCAAGGTTTCAAAGTTTCTTGCTCTCATATATTATGGATTTTTTATGTTTATGACTCTGGGTTCAGGCATGAAGCAGCCATGGAACGGAAAACAAAAATTTTGGAAATAATTCGTTCTTTGGATCTTCCAAACAATCCATTGGATGATATCATTGATCAGGTCATGTTTGATTCTTCTTTTAATCATTGATTGGTTGAAGCTGCAGTTTTTATATAAACATTGAAATATGTTTATTCCGAAATGTCAACCTCTTGCACCTTGTTTCATCTGAGGGTTGTAGACGACTTTGTGAAAGAGCCTGGTTCCATCAAGGATGCTTTCTGTCTGAATTTCCTGCAATTTATCATTTGAGCTTGTCTGAAATTGTTTCGTAATTTTTTACATTGCATTTAATAATTTAGCCTGCATTTCTTTCTAGTTAAGTACTAATAAAATAGGTTTGCATCCTGCTCTTTTTGGTGCTTGAAAAACTGTTACGCTAACCGCAGTTCCCATAGCTTTTCATTTCAGTTGCTAATGGCAATCAGAATGCTCCCTTTGAAATTACAGCATAGGACCTACCTTGAATCCAAAATCTTTCAAGAGGCATTGCACCTACTTGTTATACTTGATAGAACATGTGTCACCGTCTAATAAACCTTCCTAAAACTTTTGACTTCTGAATTATTCTGCTCTTTTTAAGCACCTGATGTGGTATCGTGAATTTGAATGATGGCTTCTGAATGTGACAGACCCCACGTTTAATTTATGTTCTGCCTGGTGAATAGCAATGGCAGAATGGGACTGATAGACTAAAAGGGCTTTGGCTTCTCTGCAGCTTAGCTACTGGTCAAGCTGTGATGTGACTTTGTTCGGCATATGCATATGGCAATTTTTTGTTCTGGGCCAGTATTATTAGGATTGAACTGGATCAGTCAGTCCCATAGTTGTTAGAGGCACGCCTGGGCACACACCTGTGCGCAAGGTGCATCAAGGTGCTGGGTATGCACCTAGTATGCTAGTAAGGCACACATCTTCAATAAGGCACCAATAGGCGTGGGCCTAGAAGGCAAACACAAGGCATACGCCCGAGCAAAAGAGGCTTTCTAGAGCTTTGAATGAGAAGGAAAAAAAATCAGACAATAAAAAATGGATATTTCAAAAAATCCAATTGCTGTTTCTGATTGAATATTGTGGCTTGAAAAAGATGAAGTTGTCAGCTGTCAGCCTTCTTCCTCTTCTTCTTTTCCAGTGCTGCTGCATGTAGATTTTTTATTTGGTGCTGTTTGGTGCTGCACTGCTGCTGCATTCCAAGGCTTCAAGCTTCAAAATATTTTATTTTTGTTCCTCCTGCTTTCTGTTGCTTCTTCTTTTTCATTTATCATGACACCTGTTTCTTCTTTTATTTGTTTCTTACAATGGTGCTCTAGCAACACAAATCACAATAGTATTCTGGTAGCATGTGTTGCTGTCATGCACATACATACCTCTTTCACATTGATCCTTATGGGAAAACTTATAAAGGTAAATGTGAAAAATATAAGAATGAAAAAATAATAATAAGTGAGGGAATAATGCGATATACTAAGAGTAATAATTAAGGTTAAAGAGAATAAAGTTTAAATAGATAAATAATTGTACAAAAGATGTAAAAAAAAACGATTGAAATATGAATTAATTTTTTAATTATGTATGTTGCTATTTTAAAATTAAATTATGTTTGCCAATTGGGTGATCACTCAATGAATTATAGGTATGCATATATTTGCTTTTTAAATGTTAACATAGTTTTTACTAACTAGTTTTAGGAGCTGCTATTTTTAAAATAAATTTTATGTATGGTGCCCCTTGCTTTAATCAAGCTTGCGCCTTAGGAGTGCGCCTTGCACTTAGGCCCCATGACCCTCTTGCGCTTTAGTGCGCATTGTGCCTCTCACAACTATGGTCAGTCCAACTGCTGATCAGCCGGTCTCTGATCCAGGCTGTAAAGTGAAAATTGTTTACAAGACAATCAACTGGAACAACTGGGTAGTTGAACTGCTTAACTGGTCTGATTGGGTTAATGGATTTTTAAACTTATCTATCCAAATTCATCTGACTTCTATCCAGTGGCTGTGGCAGTAAAAATCTAGTGTTTCGAAGTCTTGGTTTAAGGATTCAATTCAAAGTAAGCCTCTGTTTTTCAGTCGTAGTTACATTTTTCTTTCTTTTATGCCCTACTTCGCTCTTCTTCTGAAGTATCACTACTTGTTTTGAATCCACCACTTCTTTCGCTTTAATTGTGCTTCTGCAGATACCACATTTGGATACTTAGTGTTATGATCTCCTATAAACTTTCATTTGGAATTTGGTTGTTTTGACTTTTGAAAAATTGGTTAATGAAAATGGGAAGGATGTTAACAAGATAGGAGTTGATGTTAGTCATCAAGTGACTGAAGAAAGAATAGATAGGGAGTAATAATGAGAAATATAGGCACCAGATAAGTAAAACGAAGTTTTGGGGATATGTGAAGTAGAAAAGCTCACATTAATTTGTCACCTGCATTTCCATTTTATTTTCCTACCCATTTTCTTTGGATAGAAACTTTTCTATTCATTATGGTGTAGAAGCACCTTTTTTTGTTTATTGTTGTTGTTCTTACTGTCAATGCTGGTTAATATTGGTTTTGGTGACCTAGAATTAACAGCATATGTTAGCTAAACAGACAGTATTTCTGATTTTTATATGCAGCTTGGGGGCCCTGAGAACGTTGCAGAAATGACAGGGAGGCGGGGTATGCTAGTTAGGGCATCTAGTGGAAAAGGTGTTGTTTATCAAGCGAGGAGCACGTAAGTCTGGATGTGCCTATGTGTATCCATGCATGTGCATGTGTGCTTGATTGCACACGCGTGCCTTTGCTTCAATATTGTTCTTTAGTGATTGAGATGCCACTGCTTAATTGCTTTCAGAAAGGATGTTGCAATGGAAATGGTTAATATGAATGAGAAGCAATTGTTCATGGATGAAAAAAAATTGGTTGCCATAATCTCCGAAGCTGGGTCAGCTGGTGTTTCTCTGCAAGCTGACAGAAGGGCAAAAAATCAGGTACACCAGTTTTATAATTCTTCTGAGTGTTACATGACTTTCAGATCATTTGAAATTTCTTCCAATCATACAATTATTTTTGAACATTGCTTTCTAGAATGAAGGCTCGAGGTTGTTTCTTTGTATAAATTGAGTATCTTGTGACTTCTGCATACCAGAGGAGGAGGGTTCATTTAACTCTTGAGCTTCCTTGGAGTGCGGATAGAGCAATTCAACAGTTTGGAAGGACTCATAGGTCAAATCAAACAAGTGCGCCAGAGTACAGGTGGCTTCACTATATCTGTGGTATCTAATGCTATAATTAATAGTACTATTTTTGACTGTGTTCTAAATTGCTTTTTTATTATATGGTAATAATTGTGCCCCATTCTGCTATATGCATTCAATTCATTTGACAAATGCAATTTCATGTATTTCATTTCAACATTCACAATATGGTAACTTCACAATGAGTTTCTTTAAAGATTTCAGAAAATTATGTAAAAAATGAGAATATGCATGCTGTATAAAAACTCTAGGAAGTCCCAAGGAGTTCTAATTTTAAAATAGCTGTTGTTTGTTCTTTCTATGAAAGAAATTACAATTTCATTTATTGATCACATTCATCTAAACCTGGTTTATGTTTTACTGCAATTTGTTTCAAATATATCACTTATAAGATCCTCATTATTTGGATATCTTCTCTTGACTGTTTGTATAAAGTCTGTGAAAGCTTTCTATTCATTTAGGTCACAAAATTGTACTCTAATATGGTTGTAGATCCTGGTATTCTGTTGTTGTTGTTCAAAAATGTTGCAAGGACAAAAAATTGTGGAAAATCAATCTCTAGGGAATTCTTTTCTGTATTTGGAAATTTACTGAATGCATGATCTATATTGGCCTTTATGATGGATAAGCAGTCTATGGCTTGCGTACTGTATCACGTCTTGAAAATATAATTGCATGTGAGGAAATGTGTGACAGGTTATGCTATTTTGCATATAATTGCAATGTTGCTATGGTACATGGATTTGTTTCCACACACCTCAAATATTGCAATGAAAGATGAAAATGATTATTATTAATTTTGAAGGCCTCAATCGAAACAATTGGGTGGAACATGATTTGCAGTTTCTAGCCAGTGAGAACACTTGGCATCAGGCATCCTCAAAAGTACATTACATTTGATTGATTGATTTATTTTTTCTTTAAAAAACTTGCCAATGGTTATGCTGCCTGAACCTTCCCCACTGATGATTGATTTGATTGTTTTTGCCAACTAAAGTTCTCAGTACGATTCCTTTTGTGGCAAAAATATCTTTTTCGTACCTTATATTATTTACTATACAAAAAGCTTCAATGTATTGCTAGCATGTGTCTTATTTTTTTTATTTGTTTATAGAACGTGGTGATATCAAGCTTTTCCTTGGTAATTGATGAAAATTGACCTGATGCATCAACTGTCCATTTAAATAGATGCGGCTATGATTTTACTATACATTTTGTAGGCTTCTCTTCACAAATCTGGGTGGTGAACGCCGGTTTGCATCAATTGTTGCAAAGAGATTGGAAACTCTAGGAGCCCTTACACAAGGGGACCGGAGGTAGATGGTTGTAATTGTTCTTTATATTGATCATTTTATTTGAACTGGCTGACTTTTCTTCTGGTTAACATGCCTTCTGTGCATCTGTATGTTGCAGAGCAGGGCCATCATTGAGTGCATATAATTACGACAGTAATTATGGAAAGAAGGCCTTGATGATGATGTATAAAGGAGTGATGGAGCAGGTCCTTCCTTTCTTTTTTCCTTTTCTTCTTGCTGGTGATTTCATAGGCTAAACCATGCAGACAAGCTTACAAGAAACAGCAAATTGACATTTGCATGGTTTTTTCAGGCTTCTCTGCCAGTTGTGCCTCCTGGATGTTCATCTGAAAAACCAGAAACCATACAAGATTTCGTAGTCAAGGCAAAGGCTGCTCTCGTGTCTGTTGGAATAATTCGGGATACAGTTCTTGGTAATTTTTTCTTTTACTGGCAGTGTTGAGATCTTTGCAGTGTGAGCATAGCCAACTCATTACATGATTATTGACGTTGTTGATTAATTTGTTCGATACTGCTTCAATTGCATTGTCTTTGATGTTGACTCCAGGTTTATCTCATAACTAACTTTTTCTGTTTGGGATAGGCAATGGGATGGATGCTGGAAAAGTTTCTGGTCGTATAGTTGAATCAGACATGCATGATGTTGGTCGTTTCCTTAATCGAATTTTAGGATTACCTCCTGATATCCAGAATAGGTATGTTGTTGATTATCTTGTGGGATTTCTTTCCTTGGTGAAAAAAAAAAAATGCTTGGTCTATTTGTCGTTGTAAAGTCCAGCTACTCTTCAGTATGAATGTTAACCAGATAAAATTTCAGGCTCTTTGAGTTGTTCATCAGCATCCTTGATCTCTTAGTTCGTAGTGCACGCAATGAAGGAAATTTTGATTCTGGAATTGTTGATATCAAGGCCAATATTATTGAACAACAAGGACCACCAAAGGTAAATTACATGATGTATACATTTTACATGTGCTAATATGGTCATTGCTATGTATTTTTTTCAAATTTTTTTTTTTTTTTTTTTTTTTCCTTTCTTTTGCAGACTGTTCATGTGGATCATATGTCAGGAGCACCTACAGTGTTGTTCACATTCACGGTTGATCGTGGACTCACTTGGAATGTATGTGTTTCCCCCCTTCTCAAAGATCAGATGCATGATTTTGTCTTGGTCAGAGGTTTAATTATCAGCCTATTACTGAAAATAGCTTGGTGGGTGGTAGACAGGATTGGTCGAACTGGTATTGCATTCGAGCATGACTTACCATTTTTATGATTTCTTTTTAGATGACAACTAATGTTGAATGTTTAGTTCCTAGAAGAGGAAAAGAATCAGTGTGGGAGAAATGACAAAATCATCACTAAAGTTGCCTTAAGGTTGCACATTCCTAAACAACAACTGCTATAAGATGTTGTGCCAGATTAGAATTTTAATGTCGCTAACTTATATTGTGGCTTGTTCCTTTTGCACTTCCATTAGAACACCAGTTTGTTTTTCTCTTCCTTTCTGCTTTCCTTGCAACATAGTTTTGTTAGAGAATGATAGATAGAGAAAAGAATTTAAATAAAATTTCTTGTTAGTTTATTCTAAAGTTCATGCAATGTGAATTCCAAGTGCCAGTGGTACTGCTTAACTGCTAAGCACTAATGCCAAGCATCTTATTTTCTGCAAAGTTGAACTTTAGATATAGTAGGGGTGAGAGCAATTTGAGAATCAGGAATTTTATCTTACTCGGCCCCAAAATTTTTGAAAATCAGAAATTTGATCTTCTTTAGCCCCAAGAAACCATTGTCACCTGTATTTTAAAGTTGTACACTGATAATCCCTATCAAAGTCAAGCCATTCTTTCTCCAAATTATGCATAAGTCTGACTTACATGTAGAAGGAAAAAACTGTGGTTGTATATTGATATTCAAGTGAAATTGCTCTGTTGGATCTCTAGTTGACCATGTTTTTACTATTCATTTTGATTATTCTTCCTTGCCTTCTGGAATGCAGGCTGCTACTAACCTTCTTGATGAAAAGCGAAAGGATGGACCTGAGAATACTCCTGATGGTTTTTTTGAATCTAGAAGGGAATGGTTTGGCAGAAGACACTTCCTCTTAGCATATGAAGGGTATGATGGTAGATTTCCATTCTACACAGTTCCTCACTGTTTATCCACTATCATCAACATCCATAGGTGTTTAGTAAATGCTTGTCCGCACAGAAACCATGTTCTGTTGGACATCCATGTGAACTATTTGCTAAACTGCAAAGAAGAAGATTTTCATCTTGCCATCAAAACCAAAGTACAGTATCCATTTGTTGGAGCCTCTCTTGTGAATGGGAGCTAAAAGTTGTTAATGATCAAGGTCCTTAAGATGCAAAATGTAATGGCTTCTACTCCATGTCTTTTTCTTAACGCACAATGTTACTTAAACTGTTACCGCTCTTTCATTTGTTGTTTCAGTTCAGAATCAGGAATGTTCAAAATATTTCGTCCAGCCATGGGAGAAGCTTTGAGGTAATCCAGAATTGTGTCAATTTTTTATTCAGTTGTATCGCATCCCTATTTTTTTGTCAGATCATTTCATATCGTTTATTTTCAGGGAGATGCCTTCATCTGCACTCAAAGGTAAGTACAGAAAAGTGTCCTCTCTTGATAAGGCCCGTAAAGGTTGGGAAGAAGAGTATGAAGAGTCATCTAGACAGGTAAGTTCTTGTTTTTATTTTGTTCTTTACAAAATGACCCCTCTGCATCTAAAGATTCAATACTCCAAACATGTAGCCTTTCTTCTGTATTTTTATTATGGTCTGTCAATGTAATCTAAATATTCCTTTCAAGTAAATGGAATTTCCAATCATATTGTCTTGGGGGCATTGAGAAGGCAGAAATATATTCTGTAGTCATTAATAATGAACATCTGGATATGTTGATCCAGAAGGAAGTAATATGGTGTGTGCTTATATCTTGGGCATGTCTAGAATCTAGATTTCTTGATTCAAAAATTAAAATTGACTAATATGAGGAATAAGAAAGGTTAATTGCTTTATCAAGTAGAATACCTAGGGATAAAAAGAAAGTTCTTTGTATGATATGCAGAATGAATCATCTTTAGAAATTCATTTTATTGTGGATTTCCTTGTCAAAGCTTATTATCACACTGAAATGTTGTTGTCATGCTGGTTGCTGTGATATCTAATCAACTTCATCAAAATTTTGTTATTAATTGCAATTATCTAAACATTACAACAACTGCAGTGCATGCATGGACCCAAGTGCAAACTCGGCAATTATTGTACAGTTGGCAGAAGATTGCAAGAAGTAAATGTTTTGGGTGGCCTCATTCTGCCTGTTTGGGGGACTATTGAGAAGGCACTTTCTAAGCAGGTCTGTAATCTGGTTTTTTCTTTTGAATTTTTTTAAGAGGTGTATATTATTTTTTTGAAGGCATATATTTGTGCTGCACTAGTATTGATGTCTCATCGTTCAATTTCTGTTGTAGGCATATGCTTTAAAATTTGTTCTGATGTGCGTTGCAGCTTTCTGCATCATGAAACAAGGGCATGTATTTGTTAAATAGTAAATATTTTTGTGCTATGTCAACAGAGATTGAAATTATGTCCAGTATGCTTTCAGTAGTCTTTGGGCATGATTTCTTTTGGAGTAACAAGTGAGGATCAGCCTTTTGAGTTTTGGTCGATCTGTGAGAATATATTATCATACTCCTTGAACGAATTCTAGTGAGAAAGCTTGTAATTTAGCTCCTTAGCCTGGGGAAGAATCTGGTCTATCAACTGAAAGTATCATTTTCAACAGGCTCGCCAAAGCCATAGGCGGCTTCGAGTTGTTCGTTTAGAGACTACTGCAGATAATCAGCGGATAGTAGGGCTTCTTGTTCCCAATGCAGCTGTGGAAGCTGTTCTTCATGGTATGTTTCACCTTTCATATGCTTGCTTAGTTATTAAGACTATGCACCATCAGCTGGTTCGCTGCTCTTTCAAACTATAATTATTTGAAATCAACCACATTTTAGGTTTCTTCCTGCCCCTTAAAAATGGAAGACCTAACCTCGATGGAACTGCAGGCACGATCATGCCATTCAATTTCAGCTGCAAACCAGACTAACTATAGCTTTCTTTTCACAGATTTGTCATGGGTCCAGGAGATAGAGGATTAAAAGTATAAGAGGCACGGAGGCTTTTTGCAGAGCTGGCAGACGCCTACCCAAAACAAACACAGGGCAGGCATCAATGTCACCCATATACGCTGCTGCAGTGTCAAGTGTGCTGAAGCTAGCAATGCATACAAGATCAGCGGAGGCAGCTAAAGTATTTATATAAAGCAAATTCCCATAATCGATTCTTTTGGAATGTCTTGTAAATCATCAATATCACCAGACAGACAACTCACCATATGAAGGGGGTTGGAAAGATGAACACTAACACTCGTATATTTTATTGAAAATGAAATGCAGCAAGATGGTGTCTGTTTTGCATACTGTTATCTAGATCATCTCTTTTGAGTTTGGCTTATTACTCTTCGCCACCAGCCAAAAACACGCCGAACACACAAGCACTCTATCTCCGCTCTCTCTCACAACAATCAGCATATAAAAGGGGCTGAGGTATGGCTGTCGCCGCAGTAGAGGCCTGGTCGCTGCGCGAAGCCTTGCTGAGCCAGCATCTTCCTGGCTTTGAGGACAAGCTCCTGGTTGGTAATCTGGCCGTCGGTCTCGGCGAGTATGGTCTGGATGGTGTTGCTGAGAGCCCCATAAGCGTCACGAGCATTGCCGGGAGGATTGAAGTCAGCAGACGTCTGGTTGGTTTGGCAGCCGCTGATGAGGATCCCCATGTCAGGGAGTCCCCTCTTACTGCCTGATCCTGCGTACACTTCCTGGCTGCTATGCACTTCCGTCTTCGTCGCAGGCTTCACGTAGCCCTCGTCGTTGCCCTCCAGCTTCTGTTTCAGGAATTCCTGTGCAAGACCCCCGATAATGCTCATGAATCCGCCCTCCTGACCCCCGCCGCCTTGGAGCTTATCCAAGATCACCTTCATGAATTTCTTCACCTTGGGGCTGGCGTCCTCCCCAAAGAGATCAAACAGCGTCGGCCGCAGTTTCCCCACGTCAATGTCCTCCTTCCCTGTCTTCTGCTGGAGGATTTCTATCAGCGTTGGCAGCGGCAGCGAGCGGTTCTTGGCGTGCCCCTCCCCGCTGAATTCCGCTTCCTCCTCCTCATGGCGGCGCCGGTGGTGGTGGTGGTGGTCGCCCAGCGGGAGGTCGATCCCTCGGGATTCGAGGGCACCGTGCACTGTCTGCTTCAAGAACTGTTTGAAGCCGAAGCCCGACCCCGATCCTTCTTCCTCTTCTCGCTTGAAGCTCTCGCCGATCTGCTCCTTGGCCTCGTCGATGAGGCCTCCGCTGTGGCACGAATCTGATACGATCGTCAGGGCGCATCCCTCGGGAACCATGTCCACGAACTCCCTGATATCATCGTCTGCACATGCAACAGATGAGATGGGGGGTGAAAGTTGGAGATGTTTGTGAGGATGGGAGGAAGAAAATAATGAAATGAAATGAAAAATAGATGTAGGACCGGTGATGAGGTTCATGTCGCAGGGAACGATGCATTCGTCGTAGCCGGTGTCGTCGTCCTCGCCGGTCTCGGCAGGGAGGCGGGTGCCATGGCCGCTGTAGTGGAAGAAGAGGAAGTCGCCGGGGCGGGCGGATTGGACGAGGTTGGAGAGGGCGCGGCGGATGTTGGCGCCGGTGGGTTGGGTGTAGGAGTCGGTGTCGATGAGGACGGTGATTTCTTCTTCGGAGAAGCCGTAGCGATCGATGAGGCATTTATACATCCTCTTCACATCATTGATGCAGCCCTTGAGCTCAGCCTTGGTCCCGGGATAGTTGATCCCCACCAGCAATGCCTTTTTCCCCATTGCTCTCTTTCGATCTGGATCTGGATCTATTGAATTCACAGCGCGGCGGATATTTGTAGTACGGGAGGGAGAAATTCTAGGTGATCCTCTTGGTTATCTGGACAGAAAGCAGAGAGAGAGAGTGAGTGCTCTTTTAGCCTTTTGCTAGATGTGGGTCAGCAAAGGACGCAATAGCTACAGCCTACCGGTCGTCGTTTACAAAATATATATGTATGATATCCGGGCTGTTGCGCTATGACTTCCGCCGCTGCAGGCGTGTCCGGTCACAATTCAGTGCGTATCCATTTTGGGAGATTGGATGGAGTGGCGTGGAGTGGACGGTGGAAAAATTAAGAAAAAGTGGGCGAGGGAGTTTCTTACTTTCTTCCGTTTTTTGCAGGGGCGCCGGGAGCGGAGTCGTTTTCTTCGTCTCTCTCTCTCTCTCTCTCTCTCTCTCTCTAGTCCCTGCCACCCTCTTCCTTCTATCGTCCACGAGTTTGTCGTGCTAGATCTTGCATCGTGTCAACTATTGATTGCCAGTTTTAGATGGTTATGTTCGTAGGGTCCATTTCGCGACGTGGTTGGGTAGGAAAATGCGAAAGGAGGAAGGTGAATATTTTTGTGAACTTCTAGACACGGTAGAGAAAAATGGATAATTATATGAAGATAATTAAAATATAAATAATAATAATAATAATAATAATAATAAAAGAATAGTAATTAGATGGTTAAGTTGTCAAATAAGTTACGTGTGACGGAAAGAGTGGTTTGCTACTTATGGATCTGTCTTCGTGGGAATTGCATCCTTGACCAGATGATGGGAAAATTCTGGGCACGTGAAAGCCGCGGGCACAAATGTAAATAATAAGATTATTCGCTCGCTATCGATCCGTCAAATAGCGCGCTGCTTTTCCCAGTCCGTCAATGGGATGATGATGACGACGACGGTGGTAGAGGTGACTCTGGGCAGTAATATTTTTCTCATACATGGGTTTCGCTTTTGTGTGATCGGATTTAAACCCATGTTCTTATAATTTCATTCATTTTAATCCGTGTCGCTAGTTGCATTTAAGATCATTTGCTTACGTAGAAAATCAAGTTTCACCCAAATTAAAAATTCGCATGTGCACATTTGAAAAATGTATAAAACAAATCTAATAACATTATTAATTTATATACCATATTTAAAACTGTATTTTTAATATACAAAACTATCTAGAATGTCATTCATGCGTGGATAAATGATCTTGTGCATAGTTTGGGTGAAATTGAAAACGTATATAAGTTTTTTAAAAATTGTATCCGTACATACATAATTTGCACAACATCGTACACACATATCTTCTATTAATAACATCTAATATAATGACGAAAATTTCCATGCAAACAAATAAAATTATATAATGCAAGAAACTACCTTTGAAAATCAAAAAAATTATTTTTTAAAAACATTGCTCATACTAAATAAATCCTATATTCATCACATTAAATATGAGGAATATTTTAAAAACAAAAAAACAAAATTTCTGTATTTTATAATGTTGACTGTTTACAGGGTATTTTCCACTAAATGTTTTTAAAATAAAAGTGATAAACCTATGGTTTCAAGCAAACTATATATGTAGGGATGCACTTTTTTAGGAACTCGTGACATGCTCGCGATTTCGCCCAAACTATATGCGTGTAGATGAAAAAACCTCAAAAATTATTGTACTCTAATGCATATGTTAACCGATTGAAATAGTTTTCATAAATTAGATGAATATATATATATATACATATTTAAATAAATGTGGCTCACTCAAAGCTTTAATCAGGATAGAAATGATGATGTTAAGTAATATGAAAATCTAGTTTTTTTGTTCTGTTGTCAAAATAGGAGGGACCTGCAATAAAAACATTCCCACTTTCACCAAAGCGGGGTTGTTTGGGGAGGGCGGCTGAAAGTGGACGGACACAAAATGGATATGAAGTCATTCTTTGAGGAGAAGGATCAGATGCATGTATTAATCACTAGGGGTGCAACTTGGGCCGGGTTGAGCCTGAACCCGGCCTACGGAACGAAATTTGTAATTGTGTTAGAACTCGCCTTTTTACAACCCGAACCCGGTAAATCCAATTTATAAATGTGATAAAGTTAGAATTCAAGTGAACTAGAAGAACCCTAGCTTGATTTTTATTTTATATGTATTATAAAATATATTTTATATATAATATCTAAACAATATTTCTTTATATTTTTTGTATTTTATGTTTATTTATATTTATAAATACATGTTTAACATATTGTAATTATATTATTAATAAATTATATTATTTTTATTTATATTTATCTTTTATTTCTATAATCTTCTTCATGTATCTTATTTTTTATGTTAAATTTTTTCTAAAGATATTTTTTTATAGATAAATGATTCTATTAGTCTGGGCTAAGCAAATGTCTCACTTACAATAATTTTTTTTCTTCTTTATACACTTGTTTATCTAAGTGTGTTTAACGTATAAAATAAGTTTTACAATTTTTAGATATGTGTATATGTTTTTTTAGATTTTTAAAGATAAAGGTATTTTAAAAAAATAGTAAAACTTGGTTTATATATTAAATTCTTTTAGCTAAATAAGTGTATGAAGAGGAAAATTAAAAAATTGTTATGTTTTTTGAGTTGAGCTAAGCAGGACATTTGTTTAGCTCGGGCTAACAGGATTACTCTTTTTCTTTATATTGTTATATTTTTTAAAAAATATGTGGTTTGACTGTATATTATTATGTTTACTTATATGATTTGTTATTATTATACATTCATATAAAATTTTAAGTCTATCACTCTTACATAAAATGTAAATTTGGCAACCTAAATTCCAACCCGAACCCGATTTTCAAAAATAGGATTGGGGTTTAGGTTTTATACATAAGGTTAGGGTTGAGGTATACTCGAGTTTCATGAGCCCGAGTTGCTCTCCTATAAATCACTCACTCCAAAGACTAAACCAAATCTCATCCACTTGTTTTGGTTTAAAAGTTGTGCACATATTGTTCATTAAGGCTAATTTTAAATTGGGCTCCACTTCTATGAAACTCCTCTTCTACATAACTTATTTTATTTTTCATATTTTGATAGGTGATAAAAATTCATTTCATCTGTTATATTTATCATAATTTATATTATCATAGAAACTTATTATTTGTTTTGTAGCATTACCTATTATTTGTTTTGTATCATTATATGGAGGCCTCATCTACAAATGTGTGAAATCAATATAATAAAATGATTTGATGCTAAAAATCAATTTTCAAGTCGTATTTTCAAAATCTAAAATATCTAAAAATCACTGTTGTGGGAATAAATGATGATATAAAGTATTATTACATTCTAATACATATGTTATTCAATCTAAGCATTTTTCCAATTTAAACATGAATATATCAATTTTTGAGCAAATGCGGCCAATGTTCATATTTAATTTGGAAAAAGTTTAGTTTCCTATCTAAAAAAATGCAAGAATGGATTGAATTTCTTATCAAGATGATTAACAACCAATTTGAAATGTTAAAGACTACTAATGCAAATTAGGATACGTGCATGAAAGATAAAATCTCAAAATTCAAGTACAAACAATTGAATTTGCTCATTTATGTCAACTTCAAACGCAACTTAGATAAAGTCGCAACCTAAGTCAACTCTACAAATAACTTCAAATGCATTTTAAAAGGCAGAAAGTTTCAAAGTGATACACTATTGAAGTTGCATCCCAAGTATACTGCAAATAGGACTTGAGTGAAGTTGAAACTAAAGTCGACCTTATCATGCGACTTAGAACTTCATGGCTACCTAAAAACTCTGTCTCCAAAACAACATTTGAAATCACATCCAAATTGACTCCAGATGTAATTTGGGTGAAGTCAAGGTCGAACCTAGCCAACAATTTGGAAGAATAAATGGAACTTTGAATTTTTTAGTTTAAAACTAACATTTGAAATCACATCCGAAGTCAACTTTACTTGTAACTTGGATGAAGTCTAACTTAAAGTTGACCCAAGAAGAGTCTTGGAGAGCTAAAATGAGAAGAAAATAAATGTTAAGAAGTTGAAACCTAGAATATTGCAAAGTTGAAGCCGAAGTTGATTTCACCTGTGACTTAGGTGAAGTCCCACTATCAAGTCATCTTCGCGGGCAACTTGAAAGCTAAGGCTTGATAGAAAACTTTCTAAAAGAAAATGGAGAACTAAAGTAAATGCTCAAGTCGACTTTACTTACAACTTAAGTAACGTCACGAGCCAAGTCAACTCCAGCTACCACTTTAATTGTCATGGTCAAATTTTTTTAAAAACTTTGGTGCATTAAATGCGTGCTACTACCACCAAACATTCAAAAATTCTTCAAAGTTATAAAAGACTCATCAAGTGGAGTAAATGAGGTTAGCCAAGGCATTAATTGTGCTCTCACCTTCCAAGTTTTAAGCATTCAAACCTTCATTCAAGTGTTTTCAAGCAAACCTCTCAATCCTACTACAAGAAACTTCAAAGTTCAAACACTCTTCACATTCTCAAAGCTTGCCTATTGTCCTATAAAGATCTACACATTTTGTAAAGTATAGTTTACTTTTATTTCAAATCTTTTGTTGTAATTTGAGACTTGGCGTGGTGTTTGAGACCAATGCCAAGTTGCTATAACAAGTACTGTTTGGTTGGAGGGGTACTCATTAATTACTTGTTCGTTCTTGTAAAGGTCCCCTAGAGCTATAGTCTAGAAGAGAGCAGAGGCTCTGAGTTGTATTTATTGTGTAATAGTGGAATTTAAGATAGAGAGATGTGCGTTTGGAAGTGTAGAGTAGGGAAGTTGCCCTAAATACTATAAAAAGTTGTGTTTTCTTGTGCACCATTTTTCACTCTCTTGTTCTCTTGCATCGACTTTGTAAATCCCTCAAAAGAGATTAAGTTTGAAACAAAAAAAGAAATTTAAATTACCTAATTTGCCCCTTCTCTCTTGGGTAAAGCCACGTTTTTAGTACTAACATCAACATCTTAAAAATGAATGGAGTAATACAAAATTGCCCGTGGAGCCTTTTTAATTTAGGTTTTGCGTCTATGCCCCTTAACTTTAAAATTTGCAACAAGATTAATTCTCATGATCATGTTTTACCTGAAAAGGTTGTCTTTGGTGGATGGAAAGAAATGGTCTCCTTTCTTTTCTATTTTCTAATAAAGACACAAAAGGTTATTTGCGTAGCTAGGTATCCAAATATCCCAAACTCTGCTCTTTAATTTGCTCATGACACTAACGTCTCCCTGTTCAAAATTCCGTTTGAGTTAATTTGTAGGGTAATTTGCAAATGTATCTACATAGTTTGAGCATAATTAAGGGCATACTCAAATAGTTTAAAAAATTATACAGACACACCCGCGGTGACAACTGCCATGAAATTGAAGCCCATTTGCCGTTATGCTCTCCGCTTATTCCCTAAACTGCCATTCCCTTTAGAGCATTCACAATTTCACATGACGATTGGACGACGGCAGAAGCAGTTGGAGTGGATGACGACAGAAACAGTCGGAGCCAAAGAAGGAGATGAAGTCGATGCAAGTAGATAGATTTTGAAAAAGCCAAGAAACCCCATTTTCTCTCATGCCTACATCACTTACCAACTTTGCTGAGAACTTCTTCTACGTTGTCGTCGCCCCTTATTTCTTAATCGATTTCTCACTTGCAAATGTCATGAATGGGATGAATGTCAATCCTCTTTACTCATCACCAGGATAACTTCATAAAAATTCTAATTCGCGTTGCACCCAGTTGACCTCTAGAGACCCAATATCCAGAGATAAAGTAGAATACTCAAGAGAGGGATTTTTCTTGGATAGTGACAGAAAAGACCCATTCTTAGTTCAAAATCAATCATAATCAGATATTAAATATCAAATTGGGCTAATGATCTCATTTCAGATCTGTTGAACAAGTAAATATATCAGCATATGAAGATGCCTTTAGTATGCCTTGCTTCCGTTTTACATCTGCAAAATCACATTTGAGAAAATCGAAATTAACAAGAAATAAAGATTAATATTTCGCATCGGATCTTTGGGAGGCGAAGACGGAGGACGCCCATAGTAAGGTAGAAGGTGGTGGGTTTAAGATCTGTCAATTTCATTGCCGGCATTTAAGCAGGTTGTGTGATTTGCTAGGTTTGCCGATCAGATGCCTGCGTCGAATCTGGAGATGGGTTGCCACCAGCGAGAGGGAAGCATTGCTGTGTTGAAGCAACAACAGCAGCCATGGCTCACGCTAAAGGGTGACGATGATGAGGCACCAAATTCGCTGCTTATTGCATATGGATTTATTTTAATCTACTATCTAGTGGGTTTCGTTAGTCTCAAAGCATGTCTAGGAAGTGATAAAAAAATTTTAATGAAATTTTTTGTGTGTAAAAGTTGCTAAATCAATAGAAAATGATATGATATAACAGAGATAATGATAAGGTACAAAAAGAATAAAATTAAAATAGACAGGTTAGTTGTACGAGTAATTATTTAGAAATGATTAAAAAGTATGTCCGACTAAATATGAAAAAATAATTAAAAACATAATAGTTATGGAAAGTGAAAAGATTTTTATTAAAAAATTTAATGCCCAACTAAATACACCCTTAGAATGTATAAAATTATGTTAATAACAGTCGTGTACCATGGTGAGAAAGTGCCACTCTAGATATGTTTGTAATTAGTGTCCAATTATACAAGCACTATTTGTAAATTTCAAAGTTGTGCAAATATAGATAATTGGGAATATTTCTATCAAACCCGGTTTTATAGAAGTGATTTTATGAAACTCTTTTCATTTTTTGAAATGTTAACCCTTGATGAAAAATTTAATCCATTCATTGTATTTAACACTATTTTTTTAGCTAGAAATCCAAGTTTTACCCCAATCTAATATATGAATAAGCTACATTTGCTCAAAAATAGATGCATCATTTCCGTGTAAATTATGAAAAATGCTTAGATCCATTTGCACATGTATTAGAATGTAACAATACTTTATAGGATTATTTATCTCATATTATTGATATTTTAAATAATTTAGATGTTAAAAAAACTACTTTAAAGTTAATATTTTAATATTGAACTATTTTATTCCGTTGATTTTACACGCTTATAGATGAGACTCTTATACACTGAAATTAAAAAAAAAAAAAGATTCCAATATACTATAAATGATATTGAATATAATGGATGGAATGAATTTTCTATCTACCATTAAAATTTTAAAAATGGATGGAATTTCATAGAAGATGAGTTTCATGGAAGCGTCCACAATAGATAATTATAGTCAAATTATATGAATATATTTACAAATTATCCTAATTTGTATTTTCGTTTTTGTAAACAATCATGTTCGCCTGTCAGATCAAAGGTGCTAGATCCCAAAGAAGTTCCTCTACTTTTTACTGGGCTCCGATTGCATGCTTCCGAGCGCATGCAATGGGGTCCCTTTTTACTATGGGCTTTGCTGCTATGGCAACAGCGCATATGCTACAGATTTCGACTCTAGATTCTTGCTTCTTCTATTTTTTCTCCAACGTACCAACTTCTTACCCTCTTCTTTGGACTCTAATCCTAAATACTAGCAATGTTTATATTTAATCTCAAGAATTCTCAATCTATCACTTATCAGTAGGTAAGTTGCAGATGGTGCGATTAAATGCTGGTTATATTTTGTCAAGCGGAAATACCTAGTGTAAAATAATAAAAAATGAAACAAAATGAAAAGGAAATGTTACTAAGCAATTAGGCCGAGGATGAATTATGGTGTGCAACCTTTCAATTGAGTTATAAATTTGATAGGCATATTAATAATTTTAAACATCAGATTCAATTTCAATCTAGTTCAAAATTTGATGGGTATATTAATAATTTTAAACATTAGTATCAATTTCAATCTAGTACTAAATTTTAGTTAAATTTATATATAATTGATAGAAAGTGGAAATGCGTAAGGTTGGGTACCAACGAAGAGCAATTTCAGTGCAACCGGTTGCTCTTTATATTCAAAAAATATTTTAAAGGGCAAATTCCTGGGTATACCCATAAATTATAAATTTTCAAAAATACCTCTTGTACTCATAAACTTTCCCCATATTTCCACGTATATCCTAGTCGTCCCAAACCCGTTAGTGAAGCTGTTAACCATAAGTGAAATGACATATTTACCCCATGTGTAATTCAAAGACCAAGTCATCTCCCCCGTTCTCCCGGTCGCCTCTCCCTCTCTTCGCCTCTTCTATGCTACTGCTCATCTCCTTCATCTCCGGTAGTCACGTGCACACAAAATTGAGCTCAACGAAGGTTGGAGATAGCGAGCTTCGTTCGATGTAGAGCGAGAGAGAGAGAGAGAGCGAGCAATTCTTGCTTTCAATGTGGAATTAGACATCCGAAAGCAGCTGGAATCAATGTGGAATTAGACATCCGAAAGCAGCTGAAAGCGGAGTTTCCATTCACAAACCTAGAATTCGCTGCCCACCTAGATTTGAAGAGTGGGAGCTACGTGGAAGAAGCTTGAGAGATTTTGGTCCATGTTTGTTGCTGAAAAATCGGTAAAACCAGTGTTTCAGGTAACTTCTTTCCGTTCAATTCTCGAGGGCTGGCCGAAGGGTACAAGAATTCTAATATTGTTTTAGTGGTCTATCTTGTGCATAGATCTTCTAAACCCTTTGCCTGTGTATATTTATACCATTTTCGTTAGGACTACAGCTAGAGGGAGGGAGGAAGGAGAAGGGAATTCGATGTAAGAGACAGAGAAATAAAGAAGTACGTATAAAAAGGTGAAATTAATCCTCTGCTGAGTCACTGCCCTGAAATTCATGGCAAATCCAAAGACAGACGAGGTCTACGCGAAGATTTGGCTAGTTCATTGAGTCCTAATGAGTCAAACTGCTTGGAAGATGACGACGTTCTTAGCAATGGCATTGAAGCTGAGGTTATCAAGAAGCTGACATCTTTCGCTAAGACATTGACGCAATCAAACGCCAAGTCGCCAACAACGATGGTAGTTTCTCCGTAGCCGGCTACTGCGCCAAGACAATCTTCCCCTGCCTGGACTACTCTACCAATCCGCCAGTGCAAATCGTCCTAGCCAAGGATGTCTATGGAAATTCTGGCACTTCTTTTGGTGGACTGGATGGGAGGCGGTCAGAATCGCCCATTGGGAGTGGAATTCTATTGCCGGGAACAGCTACTTGCCGCCATATGGAGGGTTCTCTGTCTTTCTGAGAGGAGACGAGAATAAGGGGAGGAGCGGCGGGAATTTGATTTTCTGTGGGAGTGTGAGAGGGAAGGGGAGGGTTGGGCCGGAATGGGTGGTGGAGGCAGCGAACGGGCAGCCATTTCAAGTAGTTTACTACCCCAGTATCCCAGCACTAGCATCCCGAGTTCTGCGTGAAGGCCTCATCTTTGAGGGTAGCTATGAGAATCCAATGGTGCTCTGAAAGATGGCTTTCGAGGCTAAGGATTCTTCCTGGATTCTCAGAAACTTTAGAAATAGTTTGCCTAATGGTAAACTAGAGAAGATAGCATCATCTACTGGGCCCATGGAGAGTTGATCATGTGAAGGGTTTTCAAGGTATCAGGATCGTCCAGCAACTGATCTTGGCCAGGGAACAGGCCGCCGCAAGGTGTTCATGGAATTAGAGGACGCGGGCAAGACCATGTCGGTGTGGCTGGTGTGGAGAAAATGCGGGTCAGCGGCGGGCAAGGGAGGTAATGACATATTCACACCTTGCTATCATCCAGAGACTGCCGTGGATTCCTACATACGGCTCGCTATCCTCATGCCATATGCTGTTATGGCAATATGGGAATTTTGAAAGTTTTATATTATTAAAAAATAGGACCTTGAGACTTACCTGACGGCTGCTGACGGCCTGGATATACGTGGAAATAAGGAAAATTCATGTGTATAAATCAATGTTGTCAGAATCGAACCGGTGATTGAACCGGTAAAGGAACTGGTCTGGTTCGAACCGGTTCGACCGGTTAATCAAACCGGTTCGAACTGACGACGTCAGCATGACATATTTATGATGTCATAAATATTAAATTTTTTAAAATTTTAAATAAAAATATTGATAAAATTATATTTTTATAAATCCTAAATATATATGTTAGATTTTAATCGTGACTGTTAACTGTATACTTTCGTATTCTTTTTTTTTTTTTAGTTGTAATGTAATTCAACTCCTAAATCCTAGGAATTTCTATAATGTCCATTTTAAAAAAATTACCTTACTATCCTACTTGTATCATATTAGATTCCAAGTGAGGAAAACAAGATATTATTTTTTAACATAGTAAAAATTCTTTTTAGAAAATGAAAATTTTCATTTCAGAAGCGACTCCAAGGAATCTGTGATTCCTTGAGACGGAGTTACGGACATTATTGTTCTTTCCTGTCAAGGAGTCACAAGGCTGAAAGGTTTCCCAACTGACATAGGATTCTTTTCATGCTCGCTGGCTGCCTTGGTTGCCTTGAATTTTTCCTTCTTTATGCTGGCTGCTGATTTCAGTCTCTGATCGCTAGATACAGGGGCGGTGAGTATTTTGGAAATCAGACGAATTCCAAGTTAAATAGAAGCAGCTGATGCTCGGACAGTTGCCAGAATTGAATCTGGAAAGGGATTAACGGCAAGAGGGCTGCCGGTTCGTTTGCTGCTTTTATGTAGAACTGCCTGATGTGGTAAATGGGGCCAGCCGATGCATGCTGCAATTTTATTGTTGACGAAGATGGCTGTCAGCAATTGGGTTTGCTGGAATTTTCTAGCCGTTTTGAGTTTTCTATTAGCTTCGAATAGGAACAGAATAGATCCTTGCTGATTTCTATGCTGCGGCTTTGGACTTCAATGGCAGCAGGTTCTCCGATTGGAGTAGATGGGCGACGATGAAGGGGTTTATATGACCCAAGTCCCTGGCCAAGGGAGGAGGGAGACGACGATGAAGGGTGTCGCAGGAGGAGGGAGCGGCGGGCGTGACGGGCGAGGGCGTCGAGGGCGGCGGGCATGCGGGCGCAGCGAGGGCGCTGCGTGCGGCTGTGCTGGCGAGGGGCTGCGGGACGGCTGTGCCGGCATTCGCGAAGGGGACGACCGGACATGGCAGCGTCGCGGGGCCGCGAGAGGGGCTGCGGGACGACTGTACCGGCATTCGCGAAGGGGACGATCGGACATGGCTGCATCGCGGGGCCGCGAGAGGGGCTGCGGGATGAAGCTGTTGTTTTTTTTTAGTTTATATTAGGGTTAGCTGTGGCAACGAGGCCAGCCGACCGGTCGAATCCGGTCCGACCGGATATCCCGGTTCGACCGCCGGTTCACCGGTTCGGACGGTTTTTTATAATCGAACCGAACCAGGTTAAACCGAACCGGGAACTGGACCGGTTCCCGGTCGGACCGGTCCGGTCCGGTTCTGATAACACTGGTATAAATAGAATTTGGACTAAAATTCTTAGGTATATAAGAAATTTGCACTTTAATCTAAATATTTTAATATTGTTCATGTATGTGCCTTATCTATGACGTCAAAAACCAATGTTGAGAACCCTAATAATAAGATAACAGACTGTTGACACCCCACTTTTGGGCCAAAAAATGGATAAAATGGAAAATGTCCCAAACCCAAACAAATTCAAGGCAAAAGGAGGTTCAAGCAAGCTAAGCAGGCCCTTCCGCACTCAGCCTACGGAGTGAAGCTCCACCAAGTCTCGAAGCAGGCTTTTTTAACAAACCAAATTCGGCCCACAAAGAGCGAAGCTCCTACAGGCCACCTCAACGGGCTCCACAAAGCATCTCACCAGACGCAGCAAACGGGCTTAGCCAAGCTTTAGCCTACCAGATCCAGCCTACCACGCCTCAGAAGCAGGCTTATCAAACAACTTTGGGCCTCCACAACGGCCCACCCAACAACAACGGGCTTAGCCAAGCTTAAGTCCACCAAACCTAAGCATATGGACCAAGTCCAAAAATCTTCAAGTGGCCCAAGGCCCACGATCTCAAACCAAGCCAAGCTTATGGACCAAGTCCAACTCCTCAAGAGAGCCCAAGCCCATGGACCAAGTCCATGACCTCAAGAGAGCCCAAAGCCCACTCCAACATCTATAAAAGGAGGAGCTCCCCTCTCATTTGGGGACTTGAAGAGAGGCATCCCAAAGGGGGAGGACGGGAGTCTGCAGCAACGCCCCGGCATCCTGGTTTTTCCCGCTCTACGAGCTCCGCGCTCTCTCTTCCATGCCCCCTTTCCATCTCTCCCATTCTCTCAAATCTTTTTATTTCTCCCTTTCACGCCGTGTAAACCGCCTCGGGTTGGCAGATTTCTCCATATTTGCTTTAATCCGAAGGCCGGAACCCGGACTCTGTACTGCTAGTGCCTTATTTCATCAAATAGGGGCTGATCTCCCTTTAAAGATCAGTGGCGACTCCGTTTTTCTTTATTTTGTGTGTGCGTCTTTAAGCTAACGCCCCGGCAAGGCGGGTGCACGTGGGTCCACGGATTCCAACATAATTCGCTACCGTTATGCTGCCGGATTTGTGACTTGACCCGTGTACGGAAGGCCCCGTCTTAGCCATTATGCTGCCGAAATCACTAAAAAATACCCACACGCCAACTTTCCTAAAAGATATGAAGCCTAATGCGTTTTACCCCATCTGAATGCAGGAAATCTAAGCCCACGTTGTTTTTCAACATGATCCACATTTTTGAGGCCCGGGAAACCATTCCGAGCCCATCGTAGCACTCACGGCGGGTGCTACAGCTTGGCGACTCCGCTGGGGACGGCGTTGCAGGTCTACATCGGCACAAGGGGGTCAGAAACTGGAAGATCGGAGCTCTTCTCTCGCTGGACAGCAAGTTGTAGAGGAAATCCCGTCTCCCGGCAGCGAGTTTCTGAAGTTTCTGCCCAAATCGCGCAGAAACCTAAAAAGTTTTTAGGTCCAGAGGCGTCCAGCTCACAAATTGAAAAGAACTCGTGAAGAAAGAGCACTATTGCACAGCGCCTCGTAACCGTCCAGACACGTAAAACGAGCCTACAGCAAGGGCCTCCGGCAAATCCAAAATCAATTAACGTAAAAAAAAATCCGGCGTAAAAATCACTTCTTTTTCATAACCTGAGTGTTTTCTAGTCACACTTCCAGAAACGCTTCAAGCGAACTGGTCTTCCTTCCAGAGACTCTTCAAGCGAACTGGTCATTCTTCCAGACACTCTTCAAGCGAACTGGTCATTCTTCTAGACACGCTTCAAGAGAACTGGTCCTTCTCCAGACACGCTTCAAGAGAACTGGTCCTTCTCCAGACACGCTTCAAGCGAACTGGTCACTTTTCCAGAGACGCCTCAGGCAAACCCAAATCTGTGGACCTCGAACATTCTCACGCGCAAAACTTAATATAAATAAAATCTGAAAAAAAAACGCACACAAAAGGACTCGGACTTGCAAGCATCTATCCAAAGGTTGATCTTTTTTATTATCTGTTTACAAGTGCTAACCATTTTTCATTGATTGCTCAGGTTCTTCACCATATCTCGAAAGCAAAGCAAGTCAATCACTGATGTGACAGGTGCTGATAAGACCACTGACATGACATAAAGGTGCTGACAAGACCATTGATGTGACATAAAGCTTACATGACTTGGAAAAGTATTCTAGCCTAGAAGTCAACTGTTGACCCAAGAAGTATGCTGACAAGACAATTGACATGACATAAAGGTGCTGATAAGACCACTGACATGACATAAAGGTGCTGACAAGACCATTGATGTGACATAAAGCTGACATGACTTGGAAAAGTCTTCTAGTCCAGAAGTCAACTGTTGACGCAAGAAATACGGAAAAGGCGCTGAAATGACCATTGATGTGACAAAAGGCACTGACAAGACCAATACGGAAAAGGCACTGACATGGCATAAAGGTCCAGCAATGTCCAGAGGCATCACGGCGACGCGACAGTAAGCTAGCAATGGCTTTTCAAGTTCGAAGATGATTAATCAACCTTTCTACCCTTGGTTCTGAAACCGGGGGGCATCATATCATGTTTCCATAATTTTACTTTGACTTCCTACTTAAAAAAAAAAGGGTTAAAAAAAAGAGCAAAAAAAAAAAGTTAAAAAAAAAAGAGTGAAGAAATTATATATCTTAAAGTTCTAGTTGCCTTCAAGCTGAAGATCGCATACATGGAGCCGACAAATCATTTTTCAAAGGAAAATACTGCATTCTCATTTGAAAAATGGGATCGGATGATGCAACGAATGCAACGGATGGAGGACATGCTCTACAAAATATTAGAGCAACGTCAATCAATGGAAAAACAACAACATCAAACGTCATCCTCTTCATCACAATATCAGCAAACGGCGAGTTCGAGCTCACAATCCATTCCAGCTCAAAGATCACGCGGCCTAGCGAATGTGCCAGGCCAAATAGAAGAGGTCAAGATACAGTTTCAAAGCCAACTCCAAGACTTGCACAGAAAAATCAAGCGACAGCAAGAGGAGGACCTTCATTTGGTAAAAATTGAAGACTTATGCCCATTTCCAAATGCACAACTACCTGAAAATTTCAAAATGACAATCCTCCCTATCTATGAAGGAAACTCATGCCCACATGCCCATATCAAGGCCTTTTGCAGTATTTTATACCCTTTGGTAAAAAAGGAGGAAATTTTGGTCATGCTATTCCAACATAGCTTGAGAGAAGACGCCCTTGAATGGTATACGTCGCTCGACTGCAAGCAAATCAAAACATGGGAACAACTCTCCTTAGCCTTTATGGACCGCTTTTCATATATGCTAAACACGGCTCCCAAAAGGGCCGATCTCGAAGTACTCAAGTAAAAAGAGGATGAAACGTTCTCAGAGTACGTGGCTAGATGGCGTGCCTTGGCGGCGAAGATGAAAAGCCCGTTGCCGTTGGACGAGCAAATCTCCATCATCATCAATTCAGCTCACCACAGCATCTCAGGCTTCCTCATCTCACATACTTTTGCCAGCTTTACACAATTATTGCAAGTGGTGGAACAAGTTGAAGACGGCCTAAGGAAGGAAACGATTTTCCCATGGCCACAACAAGGAAATACTATTCATCTTGAACAGGCAAGCCACACACCTCGAGTGACGGACGTCGATGCGGAAGTCAATTTTGTCAAGGGTAACGCCAAAGATTTTGACCCTTCTATTTTCATAACAAAAGTCCAACCCCATGATGCTCCTATTGTTTTACAAGCCCGAAATGTCAACCCTATCACCCTTCAAAGAAAATGCGTCGAGCCTATCATTTTATTGGGAAAACCTGCCAAGCCTATGCAAGAGAATCCTATGTTGCATAAACCTCCTATTGTCCAAAGAACACCCTCCAATATTTTTCCTACAAACCCAGGAACTCCACTCATGATACCAAGTCAACCAACTTTACCTCACTTGTCCCCACAAAATGTCTTCATTCCAGTCAACCAACCAACATGCCCACAGTCTAAAAATGCAGAAGAGAACCTCAAAGCCCCTCACATCTCTAACGCTAGCGTTCCTCCAAAGCAATCGTTGTCATCATCTTCTACACAACCATGCCCAGCCACGGAAGGTGAAATATTAATCATATCAACAAAACAGATAAACACCTCAGAAAAGGAAGTGCCAGCCAAGGAGTACAAATTTCAAGAAATTCCTGCACAAGAGAAGCCAAATGGAAAAGGCCATCTACAAGTCACAAATGAAGTTATCCATCACACAGACAATCAAGCAGAGGCATCTAAACAGCCTCAACAAACCATCATTAACACAGGCAATGTCGACGAAGTCGAACAGTCAACAAGGTTAGCCCCGGAAGCCGCAGAATGCGCAGGGCACACAACCATCATCTATCAACCCACCGTCACAAATATATCTCCGTCAACACATCCACAAGGGATAGTTCAAAATGGCTACCAGACAGCCTTTCCATCAAACTTGGCAGGAAAAATGCCAACAACAAGTGAAAATAATATTTCACCGGGGGCAACATCGATCTCAAAATTATTCAAGCCAATTCTCAACAAAAGCGGGCCGGCCATAACAGACAACACACACAAGAAACAGCCTACCAAAGCCTCATGCCAGAGAAGCATTAAGTTCAAGCTACAAAGAAAAAATTACAAACGAAGGTTGAAAAGCAAAAGGTGGAGAAAAATGCATCTAGATCATCCCAAAGCATGGGGGCATGTGGTTCTGAAGAAAAATGATACAAATTACTTTTATATCATGTTCAATCCTACATCAAACGAAGTTTGGGACCCGGGAGGCAAAGCTATATGAGGAAATGGTTCCACAGCGCCACTCGCAAGGCTACCACGACAGCAAGTAAGCCCCGAAGGCAACCAGCAACAACAACAGCGAAGGTAGCCGACTTCAACCAGGCGGCCCCGGCAGCAACCGTGGCCGGAGATGGAGCAGATGAATCGGCAGCAACAGCCACGACGGTGACCGTCCACAGGCACGACGGCAGCAGCAAAGCCTCAAACGACGCCGAGGAAGACGGGCGGCGTCGGCAGCAGCGATTCTAGTGGCAGCAATGAATGGGCGCCGAAAACGGGGAAGAAAACCCCAGCCGGACGTGGCAGCGACGAAACCAGACGACGCCGGAGAAGAGAAAGAGATGACGGCAGCAGCGATCCTCGACGACCCCGGCGGCAGGAAGGAAAGCCGGCAGCTACGAAGACAGGCAGACCCCGGCAACAGCCACGTCACCTACGTCGGCCACGGCAATGATCGGAGGCAGAGAAGAAGCTCGAATCAACGGCGATCCTAGCAGCGGCAGCACCGGGCTTCAACAACACCTCCACAGGCACGGCCACAGCCTGAACCGGCAGCAGCAAAGCCGCAAACGACGCCGGGGAAGACGGGCGGTTTCGGCAGCGGCTAATACAGCAGTAGACGACCGCTGCCGGAGAAGAAGAAACCGCGAAAGGAGGAAGAACCCCAACGGCAGCGATGACGGCGAATTAACGACGGCAGAAACAAAGAAAACGGCGACGGCGATTTCAGTAGCAGCAGCTGCAGCCGGGAGGAAAGAAGACGGCGACGGCGACAAGCAAGAAAGGAGAAAGGGGAAATCGAAGAATAGGGCCCCCATCGGAGACCCTAAAATTTGGTAAAATTGCAGAAAGCTCCCCGCCTTTTCTAGAAATTGCGAAATCATCCGGATTCAAGACTAGTGCAAAACAAGCCAGCAAGTCCACAGAATTTCAAAAAGGACCACTCTCCCATAAGAAACTTCATGAGTTTGCAGAAATTACGAAGTGACCCAAAAAAAAAGAAGAAAACAAAAAAGAAAACAAAAAGAAAAAAAAAAGAAAAAAAAGTGTCCAGGTCAATGCCAAAAAGGGTGTTCAGTACTTTGCCATTCACCGTTAAGACGCCTCTGGCAAAGGGGGGCAGCTGTTGACATCCCACTTTTGAGCCAAAAAATGGATAAAATGGAAAAGGTCCCAAACCCAAACAAATTCAAGGCAAAAGGAGGTTCAAGCAAGCTAAGCAGGCCCTTCCGCACTCAGCCCACGGAGTGAAGCTCCACCAAGCCTCGAAGCAGGCTTTTCAACAAACCAAATCCGGCCCACAAAGAGCGAAGCTCCTACAGGCCACCTCAACGGGCTCCACAAAGCATCCCACCAGACGCAGCAAACGGGCTTAGCCAAGCTTTAGCCTACCAGATCCAGCCTACCACGCCTCAGAAGCAGGCTTATCAAACAACTTTGGGCCTCCACAACGGCCCACCCAACAACAACGGGCTTAGCCAAGCTTAAGTCCACCAAACCCAAGCATATGGACCAAGTCCAAAAACCTTCAAGTGGCCCAAGGCCCACGATCTCAAACCAAGCCAAGCTTATGGACCAAGTCCAAAAACCTTCAAGTGGCCCAAGGCCCACGATCTCAAACCAAGCCAAGCTTATGGACCAAGTCCAACTCCTCAAGAGAGCCCAAGCCCATGGACCAAGTCCATGACCTCAAGAGAGCCCAAAGCCCACTCCAACATCTATAAAAGGAGGAGCTCCCCTCTCATTTGGGGACTTGAAGAGAGGCATCCCAAAGGGGGAGGACGGGAGTCTGCAGCAACGCCCCGGCATCCCGATTTTTCCCGCTCTACGAGCTCCGCGCTCTCTCTTCCACGCCCCCTTTCCATCTCTCCCATTCTCTCAAATCTTTTTATTTCCCCCTTTCACGTCGTGTAAACCGCCTCGGGTTGGCAGATTTCTTCATATTTGCTTTAACCCGAAGGCCGGAACCCGGACTCTGTACTGCTAGTGCCTTATTTCATCAAATAGGGGCTGATCTCCCTTTAAAGATCAGTGGCGACTCCGTTTTTCTTTATTTTGTGTGTGCGTCTTTAAGCTAACGCCCCGGCAAGACGGGTGCACGTGGGTCCACGGATTCCAGCATAATACGCTACCGTTATGCTGCCGGATTTGTGACTTGACCCGTGTACGGAAGGCCCCGTCTTAGCCGTTATGCTGCCGAAATCACGAGAAAATACCCACACGCCAACTTTCCTAAAAGATATGAAGCCTAATGCGTTTTACCCCATCTGAATGCAGGAAATCTAAGCCCACGTTACTTTTCAACATGATCCACATTTTTGAGGCCGGGGAAACCATTCCGAGCCCTTTGTAGCGCTCACGGCGGGTGCTACATAGACCCACTTATAATTTTCCTAATGTACGCCTAGAGAGACAAATCAAAGGAAAATTTTCTAAGTGCAGTTGGACTGCATGCTGCTATCCTTTGCAATAGCCATATTTGATCATAAAATCGCAATCTATCCCATCCATTATATATAGTTCTCACCATCAAATAGACCAAAAAAAAAAAGAGGCATAGAAGAGACAACATGTGGGATCCAGCTCCACATACGCATACAAGTGTCCTCATTTTTGGTGGATGCATGTACCTCCTCATTTACGAACGGTTTTTTAAGGTACCTGCTTTCAATATTAATTTGGGGGAGAAATCCTCTTATACCTTCTATATTTTCACTTAATTTCTAATGTACTGACAACTTTTCAAAAATTTGGGGGAGAAATCCTTTTCATAACATTTTATCCTAGATTTTTGTTGTACTAACTTTGTTACACACAACCGTTATTATCTCATTAAAAGGATGATTTTATATTTTTAAAAATTTTCTAATTAAAATAATTAAATCTTAATGTGACTTTTAAATTATTTAATATCATATCTAAATGATTTACTATTATTAATTGAATCATGTTAAGGTTAGATTATCTTAATCAAAAAGTTTGAATGGACAAAAATCATCTTTTCAATAGGGTAGATAATAGTTATATTGACCACATGGGCATGAGAGGAATTTAAAAAGTATGACTTTTAAATTATTTAATATCATATATATAAATAATTTATTATCATTAATTGAGTCATGTTAATGTTAGATTATCTTAATTAAAAAAGTTCGAATGGGCAAAATTGTCTTTTCGATAAGGTAGATAATAGTTGTATTAATTACGTGGGCATGAGAGGAATTTCAAGCGAAATGTTATGGGTATATAAGGAATATATTAACTATTATGGGCATATAAGGAATTATGGTCAAATGTTACTGGCATGAGAGGAATTTTTAATTTTGCCTCCGATAACATAATACATTCTCATATCTCGAGCTGTATATATATGATAGGATTAAATGTGTAAGGGAATTGCCTGCAAGTGACGCCTTGCAAATAGTCCCACATGTACTTGGGCTAAGTTGTAAATACAAAGAATTTAAAAATAAAAACAAAACTTGCTTTAATTTGTTGTGCATCCTTCTATTTTCATAAATATTCACATCATCAACAAAAACAAAATCATACAAAAAATCCTTTTTAATCCAATCTCGTCAAATATACAATCACGAAGAATGTAACATTTTTTTAAAAAAAAAATTTCATGAAACATGGTCTCTAGTTTAACAAATGATGGGCGTCCTCGTTTAACAAACAATTTTAAACGCAATGTACAGATTGAATTGTGATTTAAAAATCAAAATGGGTCAAAATGAGGCAATAGCGTGAATAACTTAATTGTATTGATTGCTGAGAAGTATTCCTTGTATGTCATGTACAAACAACTTTCACCAATTCAATATAGTTCAAGATATTTCATATATACGTATACGTATTTAAGGGGAATTATCTAGTGGTACATATATACCACCGTAATTTACAACGAAAACATGCTAGTTGGGCCCTTAATGATAAAATCAAAATCCAGGTTGGTTTCATTGTTTAAAATAATTTATTGGGCGGATTTCTCATGTACCTATGACATAATTCCATTTATATCAAACACACGAATTTTCATCATAATTCTACATAAGCTCATATCAGTAGGAATCCGTTAAATGGGCTATTAATCCCTTGTGCAATAATGAATTTGCTCATCCTTAATTATGATTTTATTGCTAAAAATTCATATTATAATACATCTTTAGTAATTCTATAACTATAAAATAATATATTATTTAAATATAAATCTTTAATTTCAAGCAAATCAAAGCAAAGCAACTTTAAATTATATTAAAGTTTGACAAATTCATCATTATATAGAGGGCTAACGGCACGTTTAATGAATTCCTAATGGAAGTACAAGAAACATTTTTAAAAGTTTGTCAGTATAAGTGAAATTAGAAATAAGTTTATAAGTATATATGGAATTTTCCCTAATTTATTTTTACCATGATGCCAAATTAGATTTATCCAGTTTGGTTACATTGTTTAAAATCATTTACAAGTAAATATAATAATACTTAATAAACCATTTATCAAGAATTATTTTTTTAGACAGTTTAAACTTGGAACATACAACTTCTAAATTACTGCATAAATCAGTTTGATTTATAACATTGATTTTATACCTCTTTGAGATTGGCCACATACATCTTTTATATTACTAAGATGTCCTAGTTAACTAAATAATTCTAAATACAATAAGTGGGTCAAATTCTAATTTAAGCGTCAGTGTAAGAGGCCTTTGAATAGTTGCCAACATAACTATGATGAGCAGCGATCTTTTCTAACCGGTCTTGAAATCCACGGATTATGGTGATACGTAAACCACTGGATCGTTTCTCAAAATAACGCATATATTACAAAATTTATCCAATCGCTGTCTCATATAGACTATAAATGAATTAATCAATCATAGTTATTCAAAACATCAACAACACCATCCCCATACGCTTCCCCATCAATCTCATTAGATGGAATGGAATGGGGTTTCATATTCCAAAATTATTGTTAACTTTTTTCATTTATAGTATAACTTTTCTCATGCAATATCTCATTTACGAATACACAGCAATCCTACCTTTTTCTCGCTCCTAGTACTATTTTTCTCATTTCCCATATAATTTCCAATTTACTAATCCATCACAAATTAACCTGCTATAACTCTAGTATCAGATTTCCAACTGTGACGCGTAGTTTGTCAACACGCTCAACATCTCCATTCTACAACATTCATGATCATCTTCCACGCAAGAAGAATTGCCTTATCCAAGCCTTGCATACAAATGGTGGTACGGCTGACAGTTGTGAGAAGTGCAAACATTCCCTTTCTTTGACATATATATAATGATCACGCTCCATGTATGTAGAATAGCCCTCTGCGTGAACCAAGCCATGCACCCCAACTGTGGTTCTGCCAGTATAAACAGTCCTGATACTTGCGTTTATCTCTCAAGGAGTCTTGTAGTTCTGCCCTTCCTCCTGCATATAAATGATTAGAAATAAGCAAAATGGCATGCAGTTGGGAGAGTTTACACACGCCCCTCTAAACACCATAGAGCGTATGAAAGCCTTGCAAAAAATGGCCAACCCCCAGGATAATATAATACCAATATACAGAAAAAACTATAGGCTCCAATGAAGCAGAAGTCCAAGGACATGCATGCGACCCATCCATAGATGATGCGCAAGATAGGATGGCAGAGATTCAAAAGAGCATATGCGCCAGATTGATGCATGCTGAGCAAGTTGGAATCCTGAATCAGACAAACAGAGCCACAGGAAACAAAATACCTCCATTTTGAGGCCAGCAGATTGTCGAGACAATATTATCAGAAATATTTGTTCCAAAGAGCAGCTCCCCACTCTTGATACTCCAGATTCGGACGCAACAATCCTCTCCACCTGAGATCTTCCAAATTAGCCAACTCAAAGTTGTGCACTATAATCAACAGTTACACTGGAATGAAGCCTACCTGACACAACAAGTGATTCAGATGGATCAACTCCCAGCTGTAGATGGGTGTGACTATTCACATGCCCTTCATAAGACTGGACAGGTCCTCTATTGATAAGACGGCGGTCATAAAGTTTTATCTGTATGCACAATGACTAACTTAATATAAATTTCCCTAAATTGAGAGAGACAAGAATTGAATACCAAATAAACAATTTGTGATATTTTAAAAGAGGAGAATAAGGACCCTGACTTGGATCCATGGTTCCCCAAAATGAATAATTAATTTATAACTTAATTTTCTATTAAAAAACAAATTTATTTGTAACTTTTTTTTTGAGGTAAATTTATTTGTAACTTCTAGTGCACGCAGATCCGAGGACACCGCTCTTATGGGATCCACCATATCTAACTTGAAATGCAGTTCATAATTGTCAATCTCCTTCAAAAGCATGAGGATCATATTTCTTTTAAGAAGTCTAATCATAGTCCCAGTAACCTCTCCAAACTCCAACACAAATTCCACTCGTGGATCTACCTACAAAACAGTCCAACATCAGCCTCTTTCCAAGGCCCACTTCTAATACAAAATTCACCCATAAATCTGACAAAGAACAATCAAAATCTCTTCTTGATTTTTGGATCTGTTTCTAAAGCAAATCAATGCATTTTAATTCAAATTGACAAGGTATTTTGATGAACCCAATCCAAAGAAATCTCGCCCCTCAAAAAAAAAAAAATAATACAGATTCTTTTTCTTGACTCCAAGATCAAGTCCAATCACTAGTCAAAAGAATATGTTTCAAAGACAAGTTCTTTCCAAATTCTATCATCCATCAAAGTTTTTGCTTCAGCTTCTGACCAGAAATCAGTATGATTTGAACATCATTTTTCTAATGATCAGAATATCAAAGGTATAAGCTGTTCATAAAAATCAGATCCAAGTCTTCCTTGGAATAGAAGCTGTACCACCTTGCCAAGGATGATGATCTCATCTTGGCAATTGTCCAAGATGCTGATTTGCTGGAGCTGATAAAGTAGATAGCAAGGTTCTAGCATTTGAGACTTCAACAATGGGTTTCCACCTTTTAGTGTTCAGTTGATAAGAAAATGATAAAGTCAGAATTGCGTTTACTGGTGGATAACTCTGAGAACAGATTACAGAGTGATGAAACTTGGAAAACCAAGCTTTCGACTCTGGTACCAAGTTGATGGAAGACAAGTAGACCTAAATCAATAAAAAAAAAAGAAAAAAAAAAAGGAAGACTGAGAAAGAAAAGTGAAGATCCTCTCAATAGAAAAGGGAAGATCCTCTCAATTAGGAGAAAGAACAAGGCCAAAGAAAGGCTCAAAGAAATCTCAGTTCATAAACTCTCATAAAAACTTCCATAAAATTGTCTTCCAACTATTTATAAGAAAATAATAAATTTTAAACCTAAGCAACAAGAAAGACATAATCTTGTAAACAAGGAAACTTGCACAATAAGAAAATGAAAAATAAGAATAACATAAAAGACCATCTAAAACATCAGTTAAACTAAGGGCATGTTTGGCAACAATAAAAACTTTTCAAAACAAATCTGTTCAATCTAAAACCCTCTACTCTCCATAGTTGACCTATTTTTTGATCATTTCTTCATAGCCATTTACTTTTTAGGTGCTATTGCCTTTTATTCTTTATTTAGGGTGTGTTTGCTAATAAGTAAAAGTTGTCAAGTTAAAATTTTTCAATCTAAAACTTTTCATTCTCCACAACTATCCTATTTTTTAATCATTTATTCACATTTTTTTATACAATTACCCTACTTTTCAATCATTCCTACACAACTACCAACACAACTAACCTATCTATTTCAACTTTATCCTATTTATTCCTCATCATTACCCCTATCATATCACATTATTCGACAACTTCTACTCTCTACAACTTTTCATCCAAAATTTTATCAATTCCCAAACACACCCTTAGTATCAAAGTGGTAACACCAAAGAAACTTCCAGCAGCAAAGCTTAATTTGTCCTATAAGCTCGAAGTTTGGAGCTTTTCCTCCAAACCATTTTCAACTATTAACAATTAAAATATGGACATGAATTAACAAAATGGGAATTTTCTGGAAATGACTGATGTTTCACAAAACTGACTTGTGAGTTAATCCATCCAATATATTAAACTGTTGATGACCAGAGAAAAGGTAAATACATGCAGTGAATGGCAAACGTTTGCCCCTAGGGCAAATGATAGATCCAAATCCAAATGCTGCTGAGAAGACTCAATTGGCCACAAAAACACCGAATGATTATTTCAATCATATATCCTCTTCAAGTTTAAGACACATGAGCAATGTTTAAGATGAGAAATAACCAGATAACCATACTCACTGGTGAAGAAATCTAAATAAAATATGTTCAGTTAGTGTTGGCAAATTTTACATGTTGCACTCCACTACAAGACCTCTCGTGATTTCACTTACTAAACCTTGAAATAACATCTAGTTGTGACCAGCATGGCATTCACTTATCGCCAATATTTTCATTGTATTTTCTTACCATGTAAAACAAGAGGCCTGATCATTTATGGCCAGCCATGGTTGGGCCCCGGCTGCGGCCAACCATTTAATCCATTTTTTATTTTTTTATAAATATGTTAAGTTAGATGTATTTAATCTAAAAATCAAAATTTATCATTTTTGGATATGTTTACGTATTTTTTTATTTTTAAAAACAGGGGCATTGTGGTGAATATTACCACAATGCCAGTGTTTAAAAATAAAATATATGTATATATATATATAAACATATCCAAAAATGATAAAGTTGGGTTAATAGATTAGATAAACCTAACTTGTTTCAAAAAATAAGTTATGCCTAATACATATATATATATATATAAGAAATATTCAAGTGCAGCTTCACTGCACCACAATTACAGTGCAATTATCTCAAAATGGGCCTCATATGATCATAAAATTATAATCCACTTCACCCATTGTATTTAGAATTATGTATTCTATTACCATACAAATTTTCATCTCAATTGAATATGTGTATGGATTACATCTGAAAATGGTACAAATTCAACGTAATAAAATAATTTAATGTAAATAACAACTTTAAAGTTCTTGTTCAACATGTAAATCATTTGTTATAAAATTTATATATAGATAAATCATTGTATAAAGTATTGATACATTTAAGTACATGCGAGGCCAAATGCACCGTTAGTAGAAAACTACTTTAAAGTTGTTATTTATAATAAACTATTTTATTACATTGAATTTACTCTATTTTAAGATGGGGCCCATACACATCCGATTGGGATAAAAATTGATATGGTAATAGAATACATTATTCTAAATACAGTGAGTGGAATAAATTATAATTTGATCATCATGTGAGGCCCATTTCAGCAGCACTGCAACGTAATTACGGTGCATTGGTGCTGCAACCCTCTCTCTCTCTCTCCACTATCTATCTATCTATCTATCTATATATATATATATGAAATGGAAAAGTTTAAAATCAGTTGTGCCTAAGATATATGAAACAACAAAGTATTAACCATGCTTCAGGAATTAATTACTAAAAAGAGTGGCGCTGGATAAGGAAAGGTGCTTAATACAGATTATTTTAAGCAAAGCAATGAAAATCTTGGACTTACAAATCCATCCATGCAGCTCGCCAAGAAGTATCTGTCGTCAGATTGAAGTGAAACCAAGCTACAGAATGATAATATAATCAGTTAACAGAAACACGGAACACGAAACAGAAAAACTAAAAACTTTGCCATTGACATGGGGTTAATTTCATAAGTGCCTCTGAAGTTTGGCCAGATATCACCCATCACCACTTAACTTTAAATATTTCAATCATACCCCTGAAGTTTGCCTTTTCCTATCATATCTAACTCTCAAATTTATATAATTTCATGTATACCCCTTTCATTGACTTTTCTATCATGTATATCATTGAAATTAGATTATCTATTGTACTCTCTATCAAATATGATGAAAATAAACCCCAAATTTCAGGGGAAAAAAAAATCTTAAATCCCCATTCATCCATTTATCATGCGCCTGCATTTTCGTAACCTTTAAGCTATAATGTTATGCAATATGTTTAGCATTAAAAAAAAAGGTAATATCCATATATTGAGTATCAATAGTGCTTATACAAAGTTGAGAAATTTTTATATGATTTAATAGGAGTTAATGAAAGTGCATAATTTTGATTTTTGATAGCATGAGTAATTTAAAATATTATCTTTAATGCATAACAAAACATTAATTTCAACTATTTTGGAATGTTACAGAAGAAGAAAGGGATAAAAGCCATAAAAAAGTAGATGCAACAGAAATCAACAGGTAGACATTGAAGAGTTTTTATAGACTAAGGGTTATTTTGACATATTTGAAAGTGATTTAACTTTCAATATATGAAAGAGCATTCAACGTCGGGGATATAAATTTACAAGAAAAATGTTAGGAGTACATGTGAAAGGGCCTGGCTCCTATGTAACCAGGTTACAATGAAAATTTTCATTGACAACCCATCTATTTTGGCCCACCTAAATGATGATGTGAATCCACTCTACCCATTGAATTTTGAATCATTTGTTTAACTAGGAGATCAAGTTTTATCAAAATCAAAGATGGGCCTCATTTGGTAATATATATTCATACCTATAGTGTTTATAAATTTTAAGAAATCTTATTTGATTTAATAGAAGTGAATAAAAGTGCATATTTTGATTTTTGATAGCGCAAGTAATTTAAAATGTTCTTTTTAATTTGATAGCACAAGTAATTTAAAATGTTCTTTTTAATGCATAAAAAAAAACATTAGTTTCAATTATTTTAAAGGAGGAGAGGGACAAAAGCCATGAAGATGTAGATGCAATATAAATCAACAAGTGGGCACCAAAGAGAAATTTTTTTAAACTTAAGTATTATTTTAACATATATAAAAAATTAAACATATATAAAAAAATTATTTAACTTTCAACATACAAAGGGGAATTTAAGATAATGGGCAACACATTTACAGATAAAATGTGACATGTATGTTAAAGGGCTCTGCTCCATGCAACCTGTTATACTAATGTTTTTGTTTTCACCTCATCTATTTTGGCCCACCTTAATGATGATGTGAAATTCACTTTGCTTATTGCATTTAGAATCATTTGCCTAACGGAGGGGCCAATTTTCAAATCAAAGATTTTTATGGGCCCTATTTGGAAAATGTGTAAAATGTACATAATAAAATTGTTTGAGCTATATATCGATTTCAAAGCTATATTTTCAAAATCTAACCATCAAAGACATCATCCTATGTGGATGAATCATTCTGTAAATTATTATTACATTTTAATGCAGCTATGAATGGATTTAAGTATTTTTCATAATTTACAAACTAATATATATTTTTAAGCAAATAATTCTAATCAAGATATTTTTGGTCTACTGATCAAGCAAATTACGTGAAATAATGTAAATGGCTGGTTTTTATTAATTCTCTCATGTAAATGAACCCCATAATGGAGTCACATGAAAAACTTCAGTATAACCCTATTTACGCCAAAGTGGGACCCACATGTAATATGCACAGAGGTGTATGTCATAGAAAAAGCTAAACATTTAGGGCATATATCAAATATAGGAAGTTCCATAGTGACTTGTGATATTAGGCCAACCTAGGGGCGCAAATGATAGACTTCAATTAACATGCAGCATGAATCGTGGAAGTGCAACACTGGTCCATTCTGGTAAAAAAGTAAATTTTGAGGCGAGGACAATTGATCGGACAGGCATCACACTGAGATGCAAGAATCCCGAACGCAAGGTGGCTGAATGAGTTAGTCAGCCAGCCAAAGAATTCAAAATGTTAATTCAAATAAGCTCTTCCTGTATAGTGGCCACCGCATCAATAAACAGTGTTGCATGGTTGTCTGCTGAAGTGCTTCCACCAGCAGCTCCTCATTATACTTAGGGTGTGTTTGGCAATTTGCAAAAGTTGTCAAGTTAAAACTTTTCAATCTAAAATTTTTCGGTCTCCATAACCACCCTATTTTTTAATTATTTTTCCACATTTTTCTACATAACAACCTTACTTTTCAATCATCTCTACACAACTACCGATACAACTAACCTATTTATTTTAAATTCTCTCTTGTTACTCTTCATCATTACCCCTACCATATCACATAATTTTCTATTAATTTAACAACTTTTACATCAAAAACTTTTCATCAAAAGTTTTACAACTTCCCAAACACTCCCTTAGTATATTCATTATACTTTTATTGATAATGAAAATACTAAGCATGTTAAATTGATAAAAGTGGTAGAAGAAGTAAACGAAGTTGGGATCACCAACAAACCTACAAACAGCAGACGACAAGCTAATAGCATTGGAAGGTTCCAGATTCCCCATAACCTGCAAGGCACTCCAGAGATCAATTGAAGTTTTTACACTTCACAGAATGGGTACGTATTGATGTGAAATAGGAAACCCCATACCAATGAAATAGGGAAGACTGTGAAAGCATTCCTTCAAGGGGATGGAAAGGAAGGAAATGAGATAACAATAGACAAATTAAGGAAAGAATAGAACGCAATAACAGGCAACATCTCACCAAGTGATTGTAATCATAATACATGCTATCCTATTTATGGAATCGAAAGCAAAACCCCATGAACATCTTGCACAATCCACATACATTTTAGGTACAATCAAAGAAATCACAGTATACTTACATGTATAGAGGTCTTAAAATTTGACAAATGGTCTGAATTATGATTTTTATTTTTATTGTTATCAGTTCTTAAGGTTTTCCTTTCAACTCCATCAATTGGGTAGCATGTGTCAGGGCTATCTTCATTTCGTACATTGAGAAAACAATTATCTGGGTTTGTTTTGTTATATAGGGGTGTTTGTTTACCCCAAAAACTTCTCAATTTGAAACTTTTGACTCTCCACAACTACCCTATTTTTTAATTATTTTTTCACTTTTTCTTGTACAACTACCTTACTTTACAATTGTTTCTACACAACTACCTATACATCTAACTTATCTATTTCAAATTTATTCTCTTTACTCTTCATCATTACCCTTAGCGTATCATATCATTTTCTCTCATTCCAAAAACTATTACACCAAAATTTTTTTATCAAAAGTTTTATCACTTCCCAAAACACCCATAGTTTTTAGTGTTTGCTTCTGACTCTGTAAATAGGTCGGCATGTATTATCACCCACCATCTTGTACATTGAGAATGATTACATCTTATTCTCCAACAAATTCCCGCAAAATTGTCCTTCCATATTCCTCTTTTGTCCATTGATATATTTTTTTTTGAATAAACATAACTGAAAGAAATAAGATCAACAAGCAACACTTCCGTGCTAATGAAAACTTGTGAACCCCAAGCCCTTATTCCTCCCTTATTCCTAAAGTTGTAATGGGGTAGGCACTTCAAAGGATAATCTTGGAAAATAAAGCAAGACAACAAGACAGTTGAATTGTTTCCAGCTGCAACCAAGGTAATTGATGCAATGCCTTTTCTGGGTTGCCTCAACATCCAGAATGTTATTGAAAATATGACCATATGAATCACCATATGCATCTCAGATACCTCAAAATACCGTTTAGTCAAACTCTGGCCATGCGCACCTTCAGACTTCAGAATTCTTTTTGAAGTTAAGGGAAGCCGATGTCTAGGTAGCACAGAAGGAACTGCTCTTTGCTGCTGTCTTTGACGAATATCAATTTCCACAATAGCCCCATTTCTAAACCCACATAAAACAACATTTCCCTGCAGTATGACTAGAGTCAGCAGTGGTGGCATGGATTGTAGCAGTCATGACAAATCAACATCCAGCATCATCAACTGGGACATGTGAGAACCATCGATGCATGCATACATGACTAAGTCAAAGAGGGAAAAAAAACCATAATAGCAAAATAGGAAGGAAATTTTTATTAAAAAAGAACTCATACACAATGGAAGAAGGTGAAGGTCAAATTAAAAATTCTATCAATATCATCATCAAAGCATTTCATGGGAAAGAAAAGAAAGAAAGAAAGAAATACATAACAATTTGTGATCATTTCGAAAATGTATTTAGTGGTTTCTCTGACTGCTCCTTTGAAGGCAGTTCATTGAAGAATCTTTTAAGCTAAATAAATGAAATGAATGTCTTTTTTTTTTTAAATGGATATGATAGACAACATTTCATCAGTTTATGAACATTTAAAAAAAAAAAAACTCAAAGATGAAAAACTGCAGAATAGGCAATATATAAATATATATATATATATGGATGATTAGACAACTCAATAATCCTAACTTTCCTTTCTTCTAACCTATATTTTCCACCATTATCCCTAATTTTTCATTCACCGCCCCTATTGTCACATCATTTCTTTCTTTTTCATCTGCTGCTTCAAATTTTACTTTTACCTCTTTTTTCTTACATATTTTAGCAATTCTCTCAAATGGGCCAGAAGGCCCGGAACAGGTCTGCCTGTTTTCCTAAAAGCCGTTTTTGCATTAAAAAGTATAAAAAGCTCTGCTCTCTCCTTCTCCACTAAAATGACATTCAACTACCATAATCTTCCATATCATTACTTCAAAAAAATAACTACTTTTTTTTTATCTTTAGTCACTTTACAGCTAATATCACCAATTCACCATCACCTACACCATTAAGATCCCTTCTTTCTCCTCTTTTACTTGTTTTACCCCAAAACCATCATCGGATAGTAAAAAGCCCCTTATGGTAAAAAAGATATATAAAAATTTGAGCATTCTGATTACTATACCATTTCTATAAAAGCAATTTTTTATTTAAAAAATTCATTTCATAATTATTAATTTCATTGTTGATATCACCTTCTATGTTCATAATATCACCTTTCCTTCTACTTCTCTTTCTATTTTATGTCTCTTTTACCTAAATCATATCTATCACAAATTGCACATTTTAGATTGTTTACGACCATGATCCATCCCAACATCTAAGATCTTTTCGCATTCATATCACCCTCCTTTCTTGTAACTCACACACTCATGTTTAGGATAGTATTGAGTGTTATATTGTAATGTCATTTTGGGTTATCTCTTGTTTACAGGTGGGAGATAGAGAATGGAATTTTTTTTTTTTCTTTTACCCCACCTTTTTCTACTTCTCTATATTCTTCAAAAGCTCTTTGTTATTTTTCTCCTCATTCCATAAACAAGATCAATTGAGCTTAGACAAGTTTAGGATGGAAAAATGAAAACAGAAAAATCAACACATTGACATAAGGACTCAAGTTTGCATATCGTGAATCTCATAGCACCTAAAACCTGAGATTCCATATCTGTTTGAACCTGAATGTCATAATACAGATCACTGAGGAAAGAGTTGCTTTGTTATGAACTTCATGGAGAACTAAGATAACGTTACCGATTGATCAAACTGTTGTGAGAATATATCACTTTTAGAGCGACAAACCCATGACTGTGATCCACGCTCTAAATTTATCAAGGCTGCTCCACGGTCAGTGCCTATTTACATGTAAAAATTTTGAAGAACACAAAACCCATCAAAAATATCCAGATTAGTATATTTGAAGTAAAAATTGTAATAAACAAACTCCAGTTTCTATTATCACATATTCATTATTTAATCAGCTTCTTCTAGCTAGGAAATAGCATCTCATGGTTTGAAAAGGAAAAAAATCCACTTAGCATGCATCAAGAGAGAGTAACAGAAACATGGAAAAAAGTAAAGAAAATGAGCACACACCATAAATTTTGGTAAATCATTTTCCATTCATGCATCTATAATATTTAACAATGCTTTTGATGATTGAACATCATCCACAGGCAATAGGCAATAAGCTATAGATTCAAATTGGTTAAGATTCAACACAAACATACACTACCGGCCCTGCCAAAATCCAAAAATAAGGTTGGTTCCCCATGGAAGTTGCACACCTGACCCCTAGGTCTGTATGCAAGTTCATCTTCCTCTTTAGCTCCTAAAATGGTAAATTAAAAAAGCCTAATTTGTCACCACTTGGATGACCAAGTGGTTGACGTGAGCACGTATCAGGGTGTCTAGGGTGGGAGGTCTAGGGTTTTGAAGTTGGGTGGAGGCACTTGCCTCGTTTACCCTTCCCCTGGAGTTGTCTTCCATCAGTTGTCTACTCATCTAAAGGGTGACATGATATTAAAAAAAAAAAGGCTAATTTTTGTGAGAAGCAATTTTTTGAAATTCAGTTCCCAAATGCAATGCATTCATTTTGTTGTTAGATTGAGACATTCTATGTGCATTTTTTTTCTGCAAGGTTGGTTTGAACATTTGAAAATAGCAACTCTATGTGCATCTCTCCTCAAAGGACATGCACAAACGTAGACAAAATAGAAGTGGTTTCAGAACATACAGTAAGCATCATGACTGTAACACCCACTCACCCCCATAATCACCCACCAAACACAGAAGTCACTCTCATGCAGCTACTGTCATTGGTCCCATTTGAACAACAAAAATTTTGAATCTATAACAAAAAGCTCTGCTGCTTTCCTTCCATGCAGACAGCAAGCATGACAAGGACTAAAAGACCACAACAGTTGGTTTCCTGAAATAATCTGGATAGCCTTAGGTTTACAGGATTTAAGTATTTTAGGATGGTTTACATTATGAATGATTAGAGTGTTTCATTCATATTTTTGTTATTTTATTTGTGGGTTTCTTTTGAGGCATTAAATATAACCCAGTATGTATCAAATAGTGCTGTATCAAATAGTGCAATTTAATATTCATTTGGCTAATATTTAAGGGGGACAAAAATTAAACACAGCCAACATCATATGGAAATTTATGGCCCGCGTAAATTAAATTCATAAGCAGATTATCATTTTTAAATTTTTTAAAAGTTTTGTTATAAATAGGTATGGTCAACGCAGAGTAGAATTTTATGATAACAAAGCTTTCCTTTCCACAAATTGGAGTACGGAAGTGATCCTTACAACTTCTTAAACTTAATCTTCTAATTCTTCTTCTTTGTTGCAATGCTAATTATCCCTAAACTTTTGTCCTTGTTCTATACAGTAGTTCTAGCTTCCAAAGATACCAAGCCAGCTCTAGTTTTTTCCATCTGAGGGTCAAAACAATTTTTTTTATAAAAATAAAAAAAAAACCCTAATTCTGAGATTGTTCTGCATCACCCATTTTATCATTATGAAAACAACAATAACCAGCCGGTGCTGATAAAGGAACAATGCATGCAATCTCTCTATTAGAAGGATTTGAGAAGTATTCAATGAGTTGCAAGTTAGTTGAGAATTATTAAATAAGGAACAAACCAAGTATTGCACTTCGACCATCAGAGGTGCAAGCAGCAGTCCAAATTGTGCAACTCAGTGAAGAAATTTCGATTATTCTTCTCTCAATGGGAATACTTAGGGAGAAATCTAGTGGCTCCTTGAGATCTATAACATACACACATCCACCGGACATTCCTGATCCAAGTGTTGTAACCCTGTTTTCTTATGTCAAGTATGGCAAGAATGAAAATGTGAAAGAATGTAATTGAAATATAGATGCCTGTACCAAAAAAAAAAAAAAAAAAGCATTTAAAGGAAACAAATTTATTTTTATTTTTCACTCTTCTAACCAAGACATCCCTTGTAGGATACAATGCATGACGAGTAAAGAGACAACCACCAACTGTATCACGATAATACTTCCCAATCCTCGTAATGCAAGATATGTTTGATGCCAATGATGTTGATGCCTCAGCTGAGCTCCTAATATGTCCAGGTTCATCAGTGAATTCTCCTTCACATTCTATAACAGTGGGCCAGACACGATTTGGCATGCTTATAACACTCTGGTCAAAATGTTGTCCAACTTTTCCAATTTCATAAAGACTGCAAAAGTAACACCTTAAATGACATCACTGGAATCAACAACCAAATAAAATGTGGCTGTGAAGAAGAGTGTGAAACTACAGGCTCAGAAAAGCAACCAAGCATGCTATCATGGAGATGGTCCAAAAATAATAATAACAATAATTGTTGGAATTGAAACCATAAGGACCAACAATATCAGCAACCAGAAAATATAAAATGACATGCGAGATATGCATTTTCTATGCAGTAATGCGACACAAGTAGTCATGCACACACTTCTCAAGTGAGTTGAGAGAGCAAAAAAATCAAAATATAAACATTTGCACTCTCTCTCGCTCTCTTCCTCCCTCTCCCTTCCCCTCTCTCTCTCACTCGCCCTACACAAAAATGATGTGCATAAAAGAGAGGGAAAAACATAATTGGAAAGTTTTAAAATGATACTAATATTATGACTCTATCTGTATCTCACCCAAAGGAACCATCAACGCTTCCTGTTAATAGGACCTGTGTCCCCTTTTCGCCTTCCAGAGTTTGAATATCAGCATGGAACTGTTCTAGACCAGCATCAGCATTTGAAAATGTTGCCTGATATTCCCACAGCTGCGTGCATGTTTGGAAGGGAGCAGCAAACAGTTAGAAACAATTGAACAAGCAGAACTTACTTTTGAGGAAAATGATAATAAAACAATTATAAGACCATTATGTGCAATCAAACAAGTTTGGATGATTAAAGAAAATGCAACACGCATGATTGTGAATTCTTGTTTGGTGGAGTTAAGTAATTAACTGGATCGTAATCAAGAACTGATCAACCACAATACCAGATAATGCATGCTTCTGTCAGTCTGAAGCATGTGCTACATTGCTAATGTCCCTCAGGAAACTAAAGGTCCTGAGGGCAGGGATTCGTATTAATTATTTTTGTTCATAATGCTAACGATGCTAGCATTCCAAATACAATCACATAATAGTTTCAGACATGACCACTTAAAAGATCAACTCATTTTCTCTAAAAATTACCTAGATTGAGAAAACATAAGAACAGCTGTTGCATTACTGCAATCCACTTGTAATACCCTGGATAATTAGAATTTTTGGAAAAATAAAAAATTACCTAATAAAAATATTTATTGCCAATTTTGTGACAACCAGTGGTGGCAGGGGATGCTGCGTGGCTGGTGGCCTTGTGACCCTGTCAAATTGTCAATCAAATACTTCCCTCAGTCATAATTTGCTAGTATTGATAAGTGCAGCACCAAGGGAATGAGATCTCCATGAAGACTTGTTGTCAATCAAATGGCAGCAAACAAAGTAACAAGCCAGACAGGATTCCCTGCTGTGTTGGAAACCATGAATGAAAGCATAGTTTTGAAAGTCAAAGATGAGAGAGAGAGAGAGAGAGAGAGAGAGGTCAGGTATTAGCACTTGGGTGGCCCAAATAGCTCTGACAGCACTGCTTTAGAGTCATATGCACAGTAGTACATGTCAACCTAGTGCAGATATATTTAATCTAAACATATAGCTCATATGGCCAATGAAGCACTTGGAATTCCTGGATACATCGCTGGCCAGCAAAAAAAAGTGGGCTGTGATTGTTTTGGCAGCTTCTGAAGTATGTTAGTGGTGGCATGCAGCTTTGCATGCTTAGAAATGGTGCATAGCTGCCATTCTCTGCTGAAATCTATCACAGTTTAAAAAGAGTAAAAAAGGGAAATCTAGCAAAGTGACTTGCTGACACATCTCAAGGGGAAAAGAAAAGAGAGAACAAACAAGAAGCAAGTGCAAGCGATCTGAGAAAAATCTTAGCTTGGACTCTCAGGCCATCATCCCCTCCTCTCAAATGTTTCAAGACAACCATACTAGAAGTAACACAATCATGGACAGTCCGAAACTAATACAAATAGAGATGACCCATTATGAAACTCAAAAGTAAAAAATAATTAGCACCTCTTCAAGTGCACACTAGTGCATTAATATTTCATTCAATAGGCCAAGATGATAGAGATCTCCCATCTGTGATCTGACTGGATTCACAAAACATCGCTTGGAAGAGGATGAATCCTAACAATAAATATTACATGATTTGGATTATTTTTTAGTTTACAACTTCAATAAAGTGCTACTATGAACCACAGATTTAATGTACTCATGGATAGGACACATAATAGTTGGTAATCCATATGGAATTAGATATTCGAATGATTACCTAATAGATGCCCAATCAACCTGAAGTCAAAGATTTCAAATGAAACAAAATTTGGTCAGATCAGAACAAGAGTAAGATTAGATATTCCTCAAACTCGTTCGGAACTGTTTCAAAGCTGTTTGGGTATCGAGTTGACAAACCAGGGTTAAATGCAACCATGGAGCTAACACCCCATATTTGTATGGACATATGCTTTAAAATTCCATTCTCACTCAAGTTGTGGAAATAAGAGTCATTAAATTTTAGAATAAATGTGTACTCCGATTGAACATCTCAAGAATCATTCACTTCTAAAATGCATAATTTTAGAGGTGAAACCACTAGACAAAATTAACTAGATAACATATGGGTGTATTTGGTATTTAATAAAACTTTTGAAAGAAATGTTTTTGAAATGGGAGAAGTGATATGATAGGATAGGAGTAATCATAAAGAGTAAAACGAATAAAGTTAGAATAAATAGAATAGTTGTATGGGTAGTTGTGAAGAAATGATTAAAAAGTAGAATAGTTGTATAAGAAGACGTAAAGAAATGATTAGAAAATACGATAGTTATAAAAGCAAAAAGTTTTAGAACTACATGTTTCATAAAATGCCAAACACACCCATGGTCCAGTTAAGAAGGGTGTTAGTTGTAACAAAGTCGTTTGCATTTACCCACAACCTTTTACTACATTTCACTTATATCAACCTTTTCAAAATACTTTCAAAACTATCAATGACAAAAAAAATTTATTGCATATATAACAAAACCATTAGATAAGTCACAAACTGTCACACCCCAAACTCCCCTTCGAGCATGTGAGAAGTTCCCCCATCCCACACCCCTCGAACTTCCCCTTTGATCATGTGAGGACTTCTCTAGCCCACCCCTTAGGTCTCTTGACCTATTGTTTAACCTTTTCTGTGGCTAAAGCCAACCTCACTCAAACCTACGATTAAGGGATTTCAAACCATGCCTCACACTAATTGGGCTCTTCCCTTCAGGCATATGAGAGCTTCTAACCACTCAAGTAGAGCAATAACATTACCCACAGCTATACTTTGACTTCAATACTGGGCTAGGTGCCCTAGTCCGGTCGTTAATGAGTCTTCACTTCACTCCTCAGTCTGACCCACTACTCAAGTATTATTTCCTTAGTCCATCACTTTTAAATGTTAGATATGTTTGAAACCACCTCCACTTAAATCCAAGACCAAAGGTTTTGGTGATTTTTTAAGATCATGCCCCTCATCAATAGAGCTTATGTCACAACCCAAACTCCCCTTTAAGCATGTGAGAAATCATTTTTTATGTCACAACCTAGACTCCCCTTCAAGCATGCGCGAGTACCCATGCCACAACACGAACTTCCTTTTCGAGCATTTGAGGACTTCCCTTTCTACCTTCTTACATCGTTACAATCAACTGGACTCAAACCTACGACTAAGAGATTTATTAGCTTTTCAAACCACTCCTCTCACTAATTGAGTTGTGCCTTTTTATGTCACATCTCAAACTCCCCTTTGGGCTTGTGAGAGTCATCCATCCCACACCCCAGACTTTTTCAGGTATGTAAAGACTTTTCTAGCCTATCCCTTAGGTTGACCTAGCTCACATGGTTTGAAAACCAATAAATCTCTCAGTTTCAAGTTCAAGTGTGATTAACTGTAGCCACATAAAAAGGTTGAATACTAGGCCAAGGGACAATACATAAGTAATAGATCGGCCCAAGAGGTGGGCCAAACCTTCAAAGAAGTCTATGCACACCTAAAGGGGAAGGCCAGGGTGTGATACAAACAACATCCTTTTCTCTATCCTTCTCAAAATGCTTTTATCCCCATCATCTCCATCTCTACCTAAGACATTAGTTTTGGAATAAATGAAAGCAATTTCGTAAGCAGTATAAGTTTTTCCAGACTTGTATCTTGGGTGGAGCTGAAAATGAAGAGGATTTGAGCTCTAGGAAGGGCAAAAAGAAGAAGAAAATGATGATGATGATGATGATGATGAAAGTTTGCGGCCATTGTAACAGTTTCAGCAGAAGTATAAAAAATTTGGTAAATAGTTAGTAATTTCAAACTATTTTGAAAGAGGTGACATAAGTGCAACTACAAAATTGTAGATTGAAGAGAATAGAAGTCCACGCAATATTACATGTGGGATGCATTATTAGTATGAATCAGTCAAGGAATTTGGACCAAGGGGAGATTTTGATTAAAGTTATAGCTTGAAATTTCTTGGTGAGGTAATCAATCTTTGCATCATCAAGTACATTATGGAGCACACAATTACAAGATTTGGAATTGAGTTAAATTCAAGTAATCTTTGTTGTTTCAAGATTTTGCCCTTAATGTGTTATCAATTTAAAAAATGTGGCTCAAAGAGTGACATATCAATTGATCTAGCCTTACAAACCTACCAACAAGGTTAAGCATTGGAAAAGATAGTTTCATGTAAAAGTTAGTCTAACCCAAGCAGAGTGAAATGATAGTCAAATGATGAAGCCCTAACAACGGAGACGACATTGATCAATTAGTCTCCATTTCTCCTGTCATGGAAAGATACCCATGCAGTATCATACCTTAATCGTTGGAGTGGTGGTAAAAGTTACTTTCGCAAGTTGCAACCAGAGATCATAAGTTTGATTTAAAGAAACCACCTTTTCATAAAAACAAAGGTAGACCTGCATATATAGACAATGACACCCTTCAACAGATCCCACAATATGCAAGAGCTCTATGCATCAAGTTAACCCTTGAACTAATTGATGCGAGTCCTAACAACAAGGATAGCACTTTGGTTAATAAGAATCCTAGTCTCTAGTCATGGGGAGCAATTTATTCGTTACTAGCCCATGAAACTAGGCTTGACGAAAGAATCCAGCCACAGGATAACATGCAGTACAACCCAATAGACTACTGATGGATGTGTGATGGGCCCATGATGGGAATAGATGGTTAGTCAATGTGAGTTTATTTTAATTTTGCAAATGAATTTTAGTTGATTTATATAATGGGAAATACCTTTCTGGTGCCGTCATCATTGAAGATTTCAACGTTGTCAGCCCTTCTTGGACCCACTGTAAAGGTTGGATCAAATTCTAATCGATTGTTACTTCAAAAAAAAAAAAAAAAATCTAATCAACTTATTACATTTGAAAATTATTTATTTAACTAGGAAACCAAGTTTCATCAAAATCAAAATATTCTTCTAGGCCTATTTGATAAAAATCATAAAGAGTAAAATGAACATAATAAAATTGTTTTGTTTATATATATAGTTTAGAACTATTAATTCAACATCTATACCATCTAAAAGATTCTTCTTATACAGATAAATGATTATACAAAATTACCATAACATTCCAATAAATAAATGAATGGATCTAACTGATTTTCATATTTTACTTATAAATACTTTCAATAAGGTATAGTCCACCCAAAACTTTAATCGAAATGATTTTTAGTACTATAATAGAATGAATGATTGTAAACAAAATGAATGGATTGGATTTTGATCTAATCATCGAAGTTGGCCAAATGGGGCAGCAATACTAAAGACTTAGTCGTATCGTCAACATTAAAGTACTTCCCGTACATAATAAGGGATAACATAAAGATAACTTGTTGAACATCTAAGCTCACTCCATTTACTTTCAACATTCCAAATTCTCATAATAAGGTAGTTAATGAATGCACATGTGGCCCCAAGATGAGAGATGGAATTAGTTAGGGACCTTATGAATTAAGAACGACTAGATTTTTGGTCTGATGTTTTAACCATTGTTTCTGTTTAGTTATTAGGTTATGTGGAGCTCCTAATCATAGAAAAACCGTTAATATAGATGAATCGTTACAAACTATGCTTGGATTAAAGCCTTACAGGGAACAAGCCTTACACATTCAAGAAAATGATACACAACAAGCATGCAGCTTGCATGCATTTGACCCATGCATGGGCTATGTACATGACTAGCTCATTTAGTGCGACGCATGGTTTAAAAACCAACAAAACCTCGAAATCGATTGACTGTGGTCCTTGGCAAACCAAAGAGAACAACACCTCTCACATACTGTATTGAGCAGGATGTGATGCTTCCAGTCAATAATGTGTAGAGCAAAGATACAGCTTGAAGAGAATGCCAGTAGTAAACAAGCCAGAGATTTTATAATCATAGCCATCTCTTTGAATTTTTGAACTTGATAAGACAGTTTTTTCTGCATTGAACTACCATAGCTCAGAAATCATAATGTTCTTGGAAATCGAATCCCTAGACAACTCTCTTAATATTAGGAAACTTTGCAACAAGAATGGGACATATGGAGGGCCCTACTTAGAAGCACTAAAATTTTATGAAATCAATCTGGTCTCTTCCTGAAACCATATAATTACGATCAGTTATCTCCAATTCACCATTCCCACATAAAAGACAATCACAGGAAAAGAATGCTTCTGTAATTGTACCCCTCACTTCCTTAAATCACACCCATCCACCAAAGAATCCAATCCACCAATAGTTGCTAATTGCTATTTGCAATCTGGCAATACTGCTGCATCCAGAACCAAAAAACCAAAGCCAACCGTAGCGGCATCCATTGACAATATCATTGGATAAAGCTGTGCTATGCACAGATTCCAGAATAAATAATTTTAAACGGATCAAAAGAAAGACAGAATTTACAGGTGCCTCTTTCAATTTAGAAAACAGGAACTTGCTTGCAAGAATTATAAAACTAGACAGTTCTTGATATCAGTGAACCGCAAAACAGTCTTTGATATTAGTCCAATGCACAACATCCATCCTAAAATTTTCAGAATGAATAATTGAATACGAGCTTACTAAATATCAATTACAGTACTCTAAGCAGCAGAACTAGAGTTCTAACTACAAAAAATATAACATATATAGAAATTTTCCAAACACACCTTGCATTGGGAAGCCTGAAGCTTTCGGTATTCCAGCTGAAAGTTGCTTTTTCTTTTATTAAGAAATAGCAGGTTACCGCACAATTCCCTGGACTGAAGCAGTTCAGAAGACCTGTTTCTCTTTCTCAAACACGATTTCTTTTCATCATTTTTCTGAAAAATATCAACCATCAATTATCTCAAAGTCGACCAAAAAAATGCAAATTTTAAAATAAAAAAACAGCCACGATGGGATTGAAACATTACTCGTTTGAAGTATGCCTTTGGCTCTTGATTGCACGAAGCTGTGTTACGACGCTTGGATCCCGGGAGAGGGGCTTTGGTTGGAAAGTAGCGATTCTTCTCAGGATCGAAATAGAAACCAGGAAGTTCTGAGAAATAGGAGAAGATTGTTGAAAGACAAACGGATAAAGATACAACAAGAAACAAGATCGAAAAGAAGAAATTTAAAAAGTAAATACCTTGCGGCATTATTTTTCTATCTTCCCTTCCCTTCTCTTGCCTCCCTCCCTTCCTTCCTGGAGTGTAATGAATTGAGCGGTGGCGGACCTGGCGGGTGCTGGAGGACTCAAAAATTCAGAATCGTTGAAAACGCATGCGTGCGTGAGCTGCGTATTGGAGGTGGGCGGCGGTGCGGTTGCTCCCAACTAGGGGTGCAACTCGGGTCGGGTTATACCGGGTTGGAGCGAACCCAAATCCTAAGCCAACCAGGTTAGAGTAAACCCAAACCCTAAGAATTTAATCCGGGTTCGGACCGGGTTCAAACCGGGTTCGCATTGGTTTTGGTTTGGTTTCGGGTTAGAATTCGGGTTACCAATAAATTATTTTTTTTCTAATTTAATTGTAATCTAAAAGAAAATTATTGGAATATACATACCTGTGTTTATGAAGTCAAGTATAGCGAATAGCTAATGGAAATGACTCAAGTGTAACAAATAAAAAATAAACATATCATACCAACTATTGTAGTTGAAACTAAACATTATCATACAAATTGTTGAAATTGAATTCAAACTGAATATTTATCATACAAATTGCTAAAATAGAAATTGACCACTTGTCATACCAATAAACTTAAAATATGAATCAAAATTATATTACAATCTAAAATTCAAAACTAACAGATTTCTCATACTAACAGAAAGTATAATATAAAATAGATTTATCATGTCAACTCAAATTCAAACATAATTCACATAACAGTTATTCAAAGCAACTAAATCTAAATACACTAAGCATAATGGTTCAACATTTCAATCTAATTTAAATGCAATCCAAATTTAAAATGACGAATAAACAAATCTCAAGTTTAAATAAGTTTACATTCACTTTTAAATAAATTTAAAATTCAAATGAGTTCATATCTCCAAAGTTTCCAAAAAAACTAAAAAACTATTCGAAGACTTCCAAGTAATTTCTCTCTTAATTTCCATTTGTATTTCGAATGTCAAGTTCTTACACGTGCGGCTACCCCTCATATATTTTTTTAAAAAAATTTAAATATCCATATATAACTATATGTTATAAATTATTAAATCATAGTTATTCATTAATTTAAATCAATTAATCACTTAAATTAAACCATTTGATTGATATATATTAAATCAATTAACCACCTATATATTAATATTACAAAAAATGTATAATTTATAAAAAAAATTATATAAATTACACCGGGTTCGGACCGGGTCGGGTTTTGGTACCGGGTTGATGCGAACCCGGTTTTGGTTTCGGGTTTCTACGGGTCGGGTTGAAACCGGGTCTATTTTGGAAAAAATCTTAAAAATAAAACCCATTTTTTGTTTTGGTACCGGGTCGGGTCGGGTGGGTTCGGACCGACCGGGTACCAAGTTTCACCCCTACTCCCAACTCATTAGGCCGTGACCCTCGTAGCTGTAAATCAAATGCTGTTAATCAAAAATAAGATTTCTAAGTAATATAAAAAAAAATAAGATTTTTCATTAAAAAAAAAGATTGTATGAATCTCAAATATGTCCACTGTATTCTTTCATCTAAAATAATAATAAATTTTAAAAACTATGATACTAAAATCTACGTAACTTCATTAAAACTACACTTCTTAATGCAGATGAATAAATGTTAATGTAGGTGAATAAGGAATTTAGGGTGTGTTTGAGACTAGAGAAATAAAAAATCAGAGATTAAGAATAAAAAACCAACCTCTAACTATCCTACTTTTTTGTTTTCTCTTATATTTTTATTATTTCCTAAGAAAATAATTTTTCAATTATTTTATCATATTTGTCTATATGACTACAAAATTTAATTTATTGGTTATTTTTATTTTACCTTTGTCATATTCATTTCATTTGATGCTTCGTTTTTCATTATCCTCTAAATATAAACATCTTTAATCTTCACAAGAAAAGGCTAAAATGTACCGTGCAATAAAGCTAATGAGAGATGCATTGTATGACAAACTTACTATCATAAATTACCTTTGCTTTTCCGTATCATTAGACTACATGACCCCGAAAGATTGCCTAACCTGGTTTTTTTTTTTTTTTTTCTAAATTGTTTTTTCTTAAAGATTGAATAATACTACTACTTTTTAGAATAATTCTAATAAATATTTGTATAAAAGGCTAACTCTTCAAACGTTTAAGCCTAGAATAATAATTTCAAATGATTAAAAATAACCAAAGTTTAGCTTCACCTTATTTTTAAATTACTGTTAAGATCGATGAAAATGATGAGCAACGAATGTTAAATTTAAATATTAAACGATGAGATCGTCTTCCAAAATAATCTAATGAGCTGTCTTAAAATGATTATGATTTTGTTAACTCAAGCTAGCTTATGTTTATTTGGGCTAAAAATTTAGTTGTAAAGGTTTTTCATCTTTTTTTATGTGCAAGAAGTGTGAGATAAGTAATTTTTTTAATTTTTAAAAATTTTTAAAAAATAAGTATAAGAATTTTAAAATAGTAACATTTGGGATATGGAATGAATATACTCGAACCCACGTAAAAATGCAAAAAAAATAAAATTATATTAAAAACTAAAAAAATTGCATCGCATGTTACCTAACACACGATGCATCATATTATATCACACTCCAAAAAATATATATAGTAATGTGTAAATTATGAAAAATTAAAATTTTCCATAGAGATATTACAATATTATAATAATAATTTATAGACTCATTCTTCTGCATACGAAAAATGATTTAGAGGGTTTAAATATTAAATTAACAACTTCAAAATTAGTATATATATGAAATAATTTTATCATGTTGATTTTATAGTTTAATGAAATGGAGCTTATGCTGGGGTTCGAGATCCCGATCCAATTGAACAAGTTTGAGTTTAACCCTGATTTTAATTCATCTACATAATCTTAATTCTAATTTATTTAAAAATCCATTTATCAAACCTCAATCTTAATTCGTTTGTAGATTATTTATCATATCCAAATTGTATAAGCTATAAATAGGTTGACTACGCAAGCAAGTTGTAAATGGGTTGAAAACTAGCTAAGTTATACCAATTATATGAAATAAAACAAGTAACAAACCTATAAAATAGAAAAAAAAACTAAATCCTAACATTTTAGAAATAAACCTGATCGACAAAACAGGTAGGATTTTTTTTTTTTTTTTGATAAAAGAATTACTCTAACCCGACCCCCTTTCCACCTGAAAAGGGCTCGGAGAAGAGTAATCTGCGCCATTCATTGCCAAAAAATTGTCAGTACTTGGTGGGACCACCCCATTTCTTTGCCTTAGTACATGGTGTAATGAGAAGTGAGCATTAGAAGCGAGTCGGGCAGTCGCTTGATAGCATTAGAAGCGAGTATGGATCTAATTTCGGAGACAACATGTCCCACCGGTGACGAGATCGAGCAGTCGCTTGATAGGAACGAGCAAAGTAGAAGAGAGTCGGATTCAAACTGTATGTTGCTCAAATTAAGCTGAAGCGCCCACTTGGTACCCATCGGGAAAGCATATTCAAACAGGTAGGATTATTGATATATAAACGATGAAGAAAATTGAGATGCAACGGTTTCTTGATAATTTTCCTATTGTCCTCTTCTACGAACAATGCAATACCTAATTGTCAATGTATAAAAATTAATTTTGTTATAAAGTGAAACAAATGAATCATCGGCTACAACAAATAGTGCACCACATATTAAAATATCTACTACAGCCATTTGCAATGCTCAATAACGTGTCAACGTCACATCTATCAGAAATTATCTTTTTTATGCCCTTCGTATAACGCAAATTGGAAATCCTAATTTAACACCTAGATTTAAAAGATATTGGACGTGTTTGGTATTTAAGAAAATTTTAAAAGAAAAGTTGGTGAAAAAATTTTGAAATGCCAGAAAGTATTGTAAAATGACAACACTGATTAAAATATACAGTACAAAATTTTTGATATAAAGCTTTTATTTTAGTGAACACCTAATCCACCTATCAGTTCTATTAGGACAAAAAATGCCTTTACCTTCATCTATATTAAAAGGATACATTTGCAATTTTAGTAAACTAGGGTAGGTACCCTTGCAAAAAATTTTAAAATTATCAAATAGTAATATGAACAATTAATTTAGTAACTTATATATCAATAAAATAAATTTTTACATAATCAAGCTGATAAATAATATCTGAATATTTTCGTAATTTCTATTTTTCTTATATAATATATTCACACGCAATAGAAATATATAAGAAAATTCTAAAATGTAGAATTTTTACTTTATAAATATTTCTTAGATTAAATAAATTAATTTCGTGCCTTTTAGATTTTTGCAAATTATTGTTAAAAAAGCATAAAATTTATATTTCATAAATGTTTCTCAAATTAAATAAATTAACTGGGTGTCTTTTAGATTTTTGCAAATTGTCGTTGTAAATAATATAAAATTTTATTCTGTAAATATTTGTAGAATTAAATAAAGTGCGTTTTAGATCTTGTAAATTTCTGATGTAAAAATATTTAAAACTAATTTTAATGTGTTATGAAAAATAAAAGAAAATTCTTAAAAATATGTTATTATTTTTAAGATATCCCTTATCATTTGACAGTACTTTTATTTTCTGAAGTTTTAAAATAAAAATGAATTTTTAGGCATTTTATTGTATTTTAATTACATTTTAGAAGATTAATATTTAATATCATCTATAATGGGAATTTGCAATATTTAAAAGAAACCAAATTTAATTTATTTACTTTAAGGGCAATTTTTAAAAATAAAAAATACATTTTAGAAATTTTCTTATATTTTTCTATTATATAAAAATATATGTAAATAAATTATTATCTTCGCACATTAATTATCAGGTTTATTATATAACAAAAATGTTCTATTTATACATTATTTTAAATCAATTAATAAAATAATGTATAAATTTCAATTTCAAATAAGCTGAAGTTGCTATTTTGCAGGCCTTAAGGCAATCTATTAATCTTAGACATTCTGACTAGGCTGCTTTTTTGAAAATGTATATCAATGTTTATATTACATGTGCACCAGTTCAAGTGACTTTTACCCTAAACAGTACGTTCAAATCAAGATAGATTGTGCCAACCAGCGCTGGACTGGGACGTCGGTTGGGGGCGGGCGGGTTCGACTCGTGCCTTGTGCAGGTGGTGTTATTTAGTTGGCCCTTCTAATGTGGGGTATTTACAAATTACAAGTGTTCCTCTAAGTATGGATATTTACAAAACTGTCCCTTCTTTGTGAAACAGTCTGATTTATAATATTAGATATTACAGTGTATATAATACTAATTAAAAAAATCAATATTAATTGTAAAAGCTAAACAAGTCGATCTACCGATCGGTTGGTCCAAATATTTGAATGTTATTCGAGAGGCAAAAGGACTAGTCAGCTATTAACATGAGTAGAAATGGTGGCGCGTGCAAATGCATGCTTTTTGGAAGGGTTCATTAGCAAGCTTGTTATAATTAATTAATTTGCATAATAATACTATTTTAAGGAGGCGGCAAAAGAAGGAAGAATCTGCCAATTCATGTTCTCATGCAAATGTCCCCCATTCTAATTTTGGAATATAATCAGCTTGTCCTTGCAGACTCCCCTCCCTTCCTCCCATGTGAAAGGAGGATATATATCTTTATGACATTCTCCTCTCTTGGTCCCCGATAATATATTTTACACATGGATCGGTGGCTCCAGCTTCTTGTCTTTGTCACTAGATAAGATCTTTACATAGTTTTCGAATGATGTCAGTCTCCAACTCTCCATGAAATCTGCCACAGTTTATGTCCTTGAGTGGTGTCCGAAAATAGAATGGAATGAGTAAGAATGTGAAAGTCAAAAACATTAATTACTTAACTGTTATTTTTTTAAAATTTGTTCTCCATGTTTCAGTTGTTCCTCACTTTAAATGTCAAACACTATGTTGGTGAAATTATATGACTTTAGAATAGGGTGTGGTTTCCCATGGTTGACATGGTCCAATCAGTGGTGCGATCTCTATATATCAGTTGGATTAGTTCAATAGGTTAGTCTGATCATATTTTGGTAACACTCAATTCTCAAGTTAATATGGGTTACTTATATCTTTCAAATATATATATATATATTGGGGAGCTGTTCCGGTACAACTGCACCGGAACAGTGGTACATTTGATCAAAAGTGGGCCCCACACATATTAGAATATAATGAAACTTTATACAATCATTTATCCATATATAATTTTATAGCAAATAGTTTACATGTTGAAAAAACCACTTTAAAGTTGTTATTTACATCAAACTATTTTATTACGTTGAATTTGTACCATTTTCAGATGGGGCTCATATACATATCTGTTTGGGATGAAAATTGGTATGACAATAGAATATATTATTCTAAATACAATGGGTGGAGTAAATTATGATTTGATGATCATATGGGGTCCATTTCAACAATGCTGCACCTGAATATTTTTAATATATATATATATATATATAGACACACACGCATGCTACTTATAAGTCAGTCAGTTTCATACCTCAATGGAAGTGAGCTAACGTTTTCAAAATAGAAGAATTTGCAATATATCAATGTATCAAATTAAGCCTGCAGTTTTATGGAGTTATCTTTACATGTATTATGGAACCGTGTGGAGAGCAAATGGGTTTGGGATTCTTTACTTCCACGGAGGTTGCAGAACGTTTTATCAAGGAGATATTCAATAGTAATTTGTAATTAATTTAATGGCTAAAGACTTAGTAGGACCTTCGTTACCTTAGTCTTTAATTAATCTTTAGCTTAAGATTTTGGAAAGCTTGGCATCACTAGACCAACACTCTATTTGGAGTGGATGTAGATGACGGGTTTAATCAACACTTTATCTTAGCTTATGGTTGGAATGTTTTGCTTGGTTCAAAGGACACAGAAAAGTGAATGTAGTTGTTAATAGTAAATTAGCTATATTAGTATCTCTGGTCAAATTCATTGGCATGGTACTTTTTTACTTTTTTTTTGCCAAGATTAAACATCTTGTTCAATTAATTTGATTGGGAAGTGTTTATCATGAGCAGAGTTATTGTGCGAATTAGATTGCTAACTTTCGACTCATGTTATCTTTTAGTTTTTCAAGAGTTCATTTCGTCCCAAACATTCTTCTTTTTTTGCTTCTCATTTTGTAGATTTTATATAAAAAATAAGTGCATAATCAATAGTTTGCTAATAATGATTAGTTTTTGAATTTAGTTAGATAACCTTGTGTGCACCTAAGAGGGTACATTATACCACGCGACATCTAGACTTATTTATTTACTGGGGCCAATCTTCTACATAGATCGAAAATGACCTGATTTTCAATTAGTCAAAATAGTATTTTTTTAAATTTTTTTAATGAAATTGTTAATTTATGTGTATATGATTCATAAATCAAAATTTATTATTTTTCGATATATGTACTTTTTTTTTTGAATTTTGAAGATATGAGTATTTTGGTCATTTTTATCTATTAAATTGACCAAATACTCTTATTTAAAATTCAAAAAATGTATGTGGATATCGAAGAATGATATAATTTGGTTTATAGATTATTTTACACCTAGATTAACAATTTCATAAAAATTTTAAATAAACAAAAATATTATTTTTGTCCAGTTGGTAACTAATATGTTTTTTGATCATTCATAAAAGATTGGTGACTTTTATTAAATATTACACTAGCTTTCATTCAATAAGATGTGTATGACCCCTCATCTACATGCAAAACTAACATAATAAAATTGTTTAATATGAAGATTATTTTAAAAAGTTATATTTTCAATATCTAAATTATCTAAAACATATAATTTAGAACATATTTCTATGCATACAAATAATCCTATAAAATATGAGTAACGATCTTTTCATACCGGTATGAAATTCGGTGATTTCAAACTAGCCCGAATATATATTTTTTATTTTTTAAAATATTTTATGAATACGTTAATTTAGTTATATTTAATTTATAAACCAAGATTTACTATTTTTGGATACGTGTATATATTTATTTTGAATTTTTTAAATACAAGGGTATTTGAGTCAAATATATATACATATCTAAAAATGATAAAACTTAGTTTATAAATTAAATATAACTAGATTAACATGTTTATAAAGAAATTGAAAAAGAACAAAAAAATATATATTTGGACGAGTCTGAAATCACTAAATTTAAGACCGGTCGGAAATTATCAGCCGACAGAAAATATTATTACATTATAATAAACTGTTAATGGATTCAACTGTTTTTCATAATTTATATACAATTTTGTGCATTTTAGAGTATGGCTGGCTGCTCAAGATTTCAATTAAAATGATTTTTGGATGCACGATAAAATAAATAATTTTAAATAATATGATTTAAATTAAAATTTTATCATTGATATTTGGGCCATTTTCATCTGGCAGCTCCTTGGTTAGGGTTCTGTGAGCTATAGCCTAACATGTCTCTAACATAAATGGTGTAGATGTAAAAGCAACCCATAACTTTAATTGGTCGCTATAAAAATAATTATTTTAGGGATTTTTTGCATCACCGGCAAGGTTTGATCGAAGTTGAACGTATGTTATGACTTTAAAAAATTTGAAGTAGTACCTACAAGATTTACATTTTATAATTTTATTTAAATAAAAAGATACTTTTAAGGTTGGTATGGGCACCTGCGATTTCAGGCAAACTTCGCAAATATAAATGTAAATTCAGCAAAAATCATGACACGCATGGAATTTCGACCAAACTCTACAGGTTCTGATGCAAAATTCCTTGTTTAAGACCATTTTAGCCTTTTGATCATTTAAAATTAAACTTTCTTGACCTTTCCACAACAAATATATCTCTAGTAATTGGTAGTTTAGTACACGTCTAGATTTTCCAAAGTTTTTTTTTTTTATGAAAAGATTTTCCAAAGTTTTAGAGGCAGTTCCATTATCAATTTATCATATATGAGATAGCTGTTTTGGTTTGGACCTCTGCTGCTCTGCATGCCTTGGATTCTACTCAATTCCTTTTTTGTTCTTTCTTTACTTTATTTGTGATTTTCGCCATTGGTAGATGAGTAGGGCCAGATGGGAATATATATAGTCTTTATTGTCAATGCAAACTAAAGTATTTTTTGCATGTATTCACATTCTGTATGATCAACGGCAAGGAATAGAGTGAATGAGGGAAAGGGGAAGAAAGGAGCTTTCGGCCAAAAAACACATTTGATAGCTAACGACTTCTTATTTATCCACCTTCAAAGTTATTAATTTCAACCAAATATCAACTGTGATTAAAATATAGCCCATTAGAACTCATCAAAACAGAATAGGCAGTCAAATTTTGTTAAATCAATCCGAGCCGTTGAATATCAACAAATTCAAAATGTTAATGGGTCATTATAAAAATATAGAAAAAGTTGAAAAACCGAATTTTTAATCGCAATAAGCCAACTCAGTTATTCTTTAGGAGGCATCCACCCCAGATAATAAACTACCCACCTTGTTAATCTAAAATTATTTATTTAACCAAGAATATAAATTTCTTCTAAATCAAAGATTTACATGGGTTGTTATCATTTATTGGTTGATATCAATATAATTAGGGTGTTAACGGATAGGGTTGGACGGGTCGGAGCCTAATCCTAATCCTAACCCATTTAAAATATCTCAACCCTAATCCGTTTATTAATTCATTTAAAAAACTTCAACCCTAACCCATTTACAACCCATTTAATAAACAGGTTGGTGAGTTGTTAACGAGTTGTATAGCGAATAACTTGAAAGCCTAAACTCTAGTAGATGATGATCTCGCAGGGAAAGACGAGATGGTGTTTTCGACGTAAGGGAAATGAAAATAGGACAGTAACGGAAAAATGGAATTAGGCAGCAGTGGAAAAATGAAAATTAGGTGACTTAAGGAAGACTTAAAGAGGAAAAATAATCAAGGGGTTTACATATATATATATATATATAAAACTTTAATGAGTTAAGCGAGTTAAATGGGTTGAACGAATTAAATAGGTTGAACATGTTATATGGGTTAAATAGGTTACTAAACAGGTTAACGAGTTATAAAATCTCAACCCTAATCCATTTATTTAATTAAATGGTTAAACGGGTCGGCAGATCATAATCCATTTGTTCAAAAATCATAACCCAAACTCATTTATAAATGAGTTGGACGAGCGGGTTGACGGGTTAACCATGACCATTAACACTCATAAATATAATAAAACTTTAAATTATTTTATGTACTTTAAAGTTCTAAATATGCATCTCTATACCTTTTAAAATATTATTCCTATATAGGTGACTCATTTATTAGGTGACTATAATTATTATTCCAATGCTTGCGTAAATAAGTATCTTTTATATTTTTAGATAATATTCTGAATTATTAAATAAATAATTAGTATCCTAATGCTTGTGTGAATGTATCTAAGTAATTCTATATTTAAATATATATTTTATATATATTTAAAAGGCGCAATAAGACAAGACTTTGATCAAAATAATATTTTTGGTATTATAATTACAAATGATGTTAAATACAATAATTAGATTATATTTTAATTTAATTATCTAGATGCGCCACAATAAAAATTTTAATTAATTACTTGCTCAAAAATATTAGCAACCAATATTTGCCCAAATTATTGCCTAACGAACAATATGTTATTATCAACAATATTGGCAACCCATTACATCAAAAAAATAATAACGACAATCAATGCCATTATAAATAGGAGTAAAATTTGTTTTAGTTGGCCCAAGCAAAACAATTAGGAAAATTCAACTTAATTAGGTAAGATATTGCTAGGTGTATACACACACAAGTAGATGTATAATGTATTCAATTGAGATCTTAAAAATTAAAATATCAGTTTTTATGGATGTTTTTTCAATTATATATCACTGAAAAAAATTCTCAAAGCTATATAGCTTCTTTTCATGGTGCGTTTAAAGGTGATGATACTTTTGATGAAAATTTTTGGTATATAAGTTTTTGAAATATAAGAAAATAATATAATATAATATGAGTAATGATGAGAAGTAAAGAGAAAAAATTTAAAATAAATAAGTTAGTTTTATGAATAGTTGTGTAGAAATAATTAAAAAATAGAATTGTTATATAAGAAGATGTGAAAAAATAATTAAAGACAAGATAATTATGAAAAATTTTAATTTAAAAGATTTCTTCGGTAACCAAATACATCATTAGTTAAAAAATTAAGTTTCTTTTGAAATCATTTTCTAAAAAAATGAGAGTTGGGCAAATCATGCTCTCTTAACGAGTGTCGTTTTGAGACAATTTTATTTTTAATTTTTTGTTTTTGGTCTCAATCCATCTCTGCTAGGCTGCTAGCTGGATAGCTAGCAAGTGGGTCCATATGAGGTAAGGGCAACAGAAAATGAAGACGTAGACATCAAACACGAGATGCATATACAGCATGACCAGCCAGTCAAAGATTGCATGGGCTTGTCATCATTAAAGGTCTTGCTACGTCTTTACTGTTATGAAAAACCAGTATTTTAATGAAAAGGACACTGACGAAAGGTATCATCGGAGATCGGCTTATGGTCGGGATGGGAGCCAAGTAATATATATTAATTAATTAAAGGGGATTAAAGGAGGAAGAGCTAGCGATGGAAAAGAGAAAAGAGCAAAAGGGTGTGAGGATGATGGATATATGTATGCATGGGAGAGGTCCGAGAGGAGAAAGGAAATAAAAGAAAAGAAAGAAAAGGGTGATGTGCCAGGTAGACTGGCTGATCGCCTCATGGGCCCCATCTTCCCAGGCATCTGTTCACATGCACAACATGCATGGAAATGGAATTGGAACGAATCTAATTAGCTGCTAATTGAAGTACTTAAAGTAGTTAAGTAGGCAGGACTGCAAGTTCAAGCACATAGCGATGATTTAATTTATGATAATCTTTTCATGCATATGTATGTTTGGCTCCATATCCATCACATCTGAGAAACTAATTAATTTAAAATTATATTGGGAATCACTTTAATTTGGATTTTTGCAATGGTTAATAAATGAAAATAAAATAAAATCATTGATCTATTGACTTTAGTATTACTAATTTATTGTATGGTCCATAAGGCCGTATTTTGATCATAAATATTGTAAGGGTTTTGTTGGAAAAGTGTATTAAAGAGGCTGTATATTAATTAGAAAAGTATGGGTGGATGACATTATTCGATGGGTTCAATTTAGGGTTCTTTTGGGAACGAGGAAAAAATAAGGAAAGATTGGAATGAAATTTTAAAAAGTGAGAGAGTATTATGATCTAATAAGGAAAATAATTAGGAGAAAAATAATAAAAATAAAATAGATATGATAGTAATGTAAAAAAATTAAAATATTAGAATATAAAAGTTGATGCAGTCTAATTAAACCCTAACTAAAGCCTAAACCTCATTATATCTAGGATTATCATCATGTTACTAAGGTTATGTGTGAATGTATTTTTATTTTTGAGTGAATTTGGCCCATGCACATATTAGATTTGGATGAAATTTGATCTTTTAACCAAATAAATAATATTAATACAATGAATAAACTAAAATTTGCATCACTCGTGAACATCTAAAAATTGAAAGGGTTATCTGAAATTACATTCCTAATTTACACATGAATGTGATTTCTCAAAAAAAAATGTAGCCCTTATACATATTGGACTTAGATAAACTATGATCCCCTAGCTAAACATATTATATTAAATATAATAATGGATCAGAGTTTACATCAATCATCAGTATCTAAAAAATGAAAGTGTTACCAACCGAGCCGTGCTCGATTGGTCACCGGCGTGATAAAGCAGACGCTGGGGTGTGCGGTGTGCGGTTTGAATCCCGCATATGGGATTGCGTATGGGATTGCGGCCAGAAGTAAAAAATTGTTAGTAGGAGCTGTGATCTCCTGTTCGATTGTTGGAAGTTGTATCTTCTTTATTCTTCGGCGAAGCTGTGTCTCCGGATTTCTTTGGGGGAGCTGTGTGTCTCCAAAATTTATAAGAATGTCTCAGAACTTCAGTGTAATATGTGTTGAAATAAATGTAAAATATACTAATAAAAAAAATGAAAGTGTTGCACGTCCCAATATAAATAGATACGTGATCCGCCACTTTGCATATGGCTCTTAGAGAAATTATGTGGATCGATACTTATCTTAATCATATGACGATGTGGTCCAGCGTCGTAAACATAAGCCAAATGAGTCGCCATGACCTCCGACATCGCCATTGAAAAGGACCACTTGTGTTGTAAAATTGCTTCAATGGATTCTTGATTTTCTGACAAAATTGTCTTCCTTAATTAATCCACTCTGAAGTATTCTCAAGCATTATTTTATTTTATTATTTACTTCCCAAAGTGAACCTTTATCTTTTATTTGAAAGACTACTGCCATTCTCTCCCAAGTCCCAGCTGAAGACTCTTGTTCTCACAAAGATTTCAATATAGTGAATTTTCTTTCCGTAATTTTTCAGTAATATCTTGATTAATCAAGACTCCTTTTCAGTGTAAAAAATATTACGTGCTTTATATCTTACATTGCACAATCCCTGCCGTAAACCTATACTCTTGACTGCACCCATCAAAAGTAATAATAAAAATTAGGATACTTATGTACACAATAAGAAAGATTAATATACACAATAATAAAATTTATTACATATAACAACAAATTATTACATAAAATTAGTTATAAGAAAAAATATTTTACGATAATGTAGCTATGTATAATTGGTGACAACAACTAATGAGCACATATATATTTTACTGTTTGGATGATCAAGTGGTTGACATGAGTGTGTATAGAGTATTAGAATAGAAAGGTTCGGGTTCAAAGTTGGTAGAGAAATCCATTAGGCATTTAGTCATCCAAGGTAAGTGATTTCACAATGAGTATATGCAACAAAAAATAGACTATGGATTTGCTACATTTATATAGTATTATATATAGCAATTGCTTGTTCATTACATATGAAAATAATATATAATAAATTTTTGTCACATATGATATCATATGCAAGAATTTTTATTAGCTACTAAAGGGTTTTTTTTTATTGTGAAGGTAATTAATATGTTATATAATACAAAAAGAAGTTAAAGCGATTAAGAAAATTTTCCTTTTTTTCTTTATTGTCAAATGGAGCTTAATGAAATCAATCCTATAATTTGTAGGTATCTTAATGATAAGTAAAAATTTAATTGATCGCATTACTTAACATCATTTATTTAACTATTGTATTAGCAATCATTTCAACCAGAGTTTTGAGTGGGCCTTACCTACTTAAAATATATATTATCATATGTAAATTATGAAAATATCATGACCTTTTCGCTCACGCATTAGAATGTTCTTATAATTTATAAAATTAATTTTCTAATAAGAAGAATGGTTTAAATGATTTGGATATTGAATCAACAACTTTAAAATTAATTTATTAATTAAATATTTTATTATGTTGATTTGATGCCTTCATCGAATGTGACCCACACAGTAATTTGATTTATATGAAGCTTAATTTCTTACTTAAACAATAATTCTAAATGCAATGTATGAAATAAATTTTACATAACAATTAAAATAGGCTCAAAATGAAAGGATTCTTTGAATTCGAATTCATGAATTGGGGTTTTATTGAATTGGATTATTAAAATGGACATTTTAATAAAAATTAAAGGTCGATTTTTTATATATCTAATTATCTATGTATGAATTTTGGCATTTATCCTAAATATACGTAATTGTTATAGAAACTCAAATACATTGTTTGGAGGTAATAACGAATACTTAGGCTTCTATTGATGTTCTATATTGGGAGCAACTTCTGCAAATTAAAATTGCATAAGAACTTAAAAAAGATATTTTGATACTTCTGCTATAAGCATTGTTTAGCATTGATTTTCTCTACAAATGGGCAAAAAACTGTCGTTGTGGGGGAAAATTGGGCATAAGCTCATTTATAAGTGGAGAGCCAAAACAGACCTGGTTTGAATATCTTTAAAATTAGTACGCTTTATTCTTGGGATTCGAAGCCCCGAAGTCTTGAACCTAAGATGAAACTCTTACAGGCTGATTTACAATTTACAAAGTGTAATCAACCCAAGTACCTATTGTAGTTACAATCAATTACAGAAAGCCTGCACATCATCCTGCGTATTCTACCAGAGTATTAATTTGCAAAATTAGCAGATGGGACAGCGGGGAGGTGTGGGGGCTCACATGCAACCCTTGGGGCCGGGCAGCCGGAAGCAATAGCTTTGGAGCAGCTGTATAAAAGCAGGTATCCATCAAAGCTGTCCATCACTATATATCAGCAGCAGGTGGGGCCACACTTTTGATTGTCGTCTCATCAATTCTTATCTGACATTTTCCAAAACAATGGACGGTGGAAAGTGACTGCAGCCCTTTTGGACCGCTGATCTCCGTCGCGCTCGTCTGTTTGCTTGCAGCTAGCTGCTGGCTCATCCCATGACATATTTCTTTTCACCACCTTGAGTCTTGTGTCTCAGGGTGCAATTTAGGTTTACCTCAGCCTTAATCCTAACTCTATTTATAAAATATCAATTCTAATTTTAACCCTACATGTAAAACCTAAAACCTTGATGCTATTTTTGAAAATCAGATTAGGGTTGGGTTACGGATTAGAATTTAAGTTAATAAAAATTTACATTTTATTTAAGAATGATAAATTTAAAATTTTATATGAATTTATAATAATAATAATAAATCATAACAATATATAGGGTGTGTTTGGCAATGAGGAAAAAATGTCAACTTAAAACTTTTCAATATAAAACTTTTCACTCTCTATAATTATCATATTTTTAAATCATTTTTTTACATTTTTCCATACAACTATCTTATTTTTTAATCATTTCTACACAACTACTCATACAATTAACCTATCTATTTTAACTTTATCATCTTTACTTCTCATCATTACCCCTATCATATCACATCATTTGACAACTTTTACTCTTCAAAACTTTTTATCAAAAGTTTTATATATTCCCAAACACACCCATAGTCAAATCACGTATTTTTAAAAAATATAATAATATAAAGAAGATGAGTGATCCTGTTAGCCTGGGTGAAGTAAATGTCCCTTTTAACCCACTTCAAAAAACTCATTTACAACAACTTTTTTGTTTTTCTCTTCATACACTTGTTTATCTAAGTGTATTTAACATATAAATCAAGTTTTACCATTTTTGGATATACGTATATATTTTTTGAGATTTTTAAACATTTGTATATATATATGTATTTAAAATACACTTATCTTTAAAAATATAAAAATATATATACACTTATCCAAAAATTGTAAAACTTGGTTTATATTTTAAATACACTTAGATAAACAAATGTATGAAGAAAAAATTAAAAAAGTTGTTTTAAATGAGTTTTTTGAAGTGAGCTAAGTGAGACATTTACTTAGCCAAGACTAATATGATCATTCGTCTATAAAGAATATTTTTAGAAAATTAAAAAAAGATAAATAAAGAAGATTATAGAAATGAAAGATAAATATAAATGAAAATAATATAATTACAATATGTCAAACATGTATTTAAATATAAATATAAATAACATAAAATACAAAAAATGTAAAGAAATATTGTTTAGAAATTATATATAAATATATTTTATAATAAATATAAAATAGAAATCAGCCTTGGGTTTTTCAGATCATATTTACAAATCGGTTTCACCGGGTTCTAGTTCTTCGGGCTGGGGTTGTAGAAAAAGTGAGTTTTAACGCCTTTAGAAACAGGTTCAGGCTAGATTGGGGGCTCAATCCGGCACAAATTGTACCCCGACTTGTATCTATGGTGGGTCCATCTCACCGATTATTACATTATGATGTGATCGTAAAATAATAAAATTTTTGGCTAAAAAGTTTTCGAAGTGAAAAAAAGTGATACCATAAAATATAAATAATGATAGGAAATAAAGAGAATAAAGTTAAAACAGATAGATTTGTTATGTGAAATGATTAAAAAATAAGATAATTATATATAAAATTGTAAAGAAATAATTAAAAATAAAATAATAATAGAGAATGAAAAATTTTATTTTTTTTGCCTACACAAATATATATATATATATATATTATGTGAGAGGCCACAAGCTACATTGGTTAATTACGACATTGAAACTACATCCACCAATCAATTAGAGTTAGGGTTATGTGCTCATATATTCACATATATGTGGCACAAAAGAACTAGAAAAATTACTTTAAAAAATGTAGAGAGATTATTAAAAAAGGTATAGAAAAATTAAAATCTACCTAGAACGATTGACAGAAATTAATAACGTAATGGAATTCATGCAACTGACACATATAAATTAACAGCACGCGCACAACTTTTGATGATCATGACGTACTGTATCCTACGTAGCGGTAAATAATGGCGGATTTAAGCGGTACAAGTTATATGGCTAGCTTCCGTCCAAATTAGAATACTACCCAACTTACAAAGCGTTTATCCAAACACAGATTCCGAGCCTGCATAGCAAGATAAAATTTATACGGCCGTACCATGCAGGATCAGATACAGTACATTAATATTATCCTACATGTTCTAAGAAAAACCCATTAATTTAATGAACTTATAGTTAATCAGTAAGTATCAATAAATCATTATAAAAATATATATGTAATACGCTTCTCTATAATCAAATTATATATAAAGCAATTTCATATAACTCCATCAATTTTTAAGACATTGATAATTGATGTAAAATTCAATTTATTCATTATATTTAACGTTACTTATTTAGATAAGAAAATAAATTTTATCTAAATCAAATATGCGCACTGGCTATATTTACTTAAAAATTGATATATTTATATCTAAATTAAAGAAAATGATTAAATTTGCACACATATATATTAGAATATGTATGAATGTTACTTTTAGACCTAGGTGGCCCCTCATGGGAATGTTGTCATAGAGAGAAGCTAGCTAGAGTACTTGGGCGGTCTGTGGCCCACACAACCTCATTTGGGGCTCTGATTTTGTTGCATGATTCATGATGAGCTAGCCAGCGCAGACAATTTTTTTTTTTTAAAAAAAAGGGGGAGAAGCTTCTTAATAGTATATATATAAATATCAATGTCACCTTCATGCATACACACATAGTTTCGTTCAAACGTTGCCTGCAGAATCTCTAAAAGCCAAAAAAGCAAGAGCATCTCATCATAATTCCCTCACTCCCATGCACAAACGCCACACATCTCTCTCTCTCTTCCCCCTCTTCTATATCCTTTGCCGTTTTATTTTATCCCTGATCGAGCAGTATATCTGTACTATATCTGTACATCTATGTATAAATAACAATCGATCCAGCAATCCCCCTTCACATATTACAATTCATACCTCTCTTTCTCTTTCTCTTTCTCAATGCCGCCTCATGGGCTCCCTCCTGGTTTCCGGTTCCACCCAACAGACGAGGAGTTGGTGGGTTACTATCTCTACAGGAAGATCAACGGCAGGACAATAGAGCTGGAAATCATCCCAGTTGTTGATCTTTACAAATGCGAACCTTGGGACTTGCCAGGTATGTATGAGTTGTAATTCCTATAGCTATACAAAGCAAAATCCTTTCGTTCTATATGTCCAGACAACTGATCTTGTTTGTGTTTTGCTAATCATAATGTTATTAGGCAGATCCTTTCTACCCAGCAAGGATATGGAGTGGTATTTCTTCACCCCTCGGGACCGCAAGTATCCCAATGGTTCCAGGACTAACCGTGCCACCAAAGCTGGCTACTGGAAGGCCACTGGCAAGGACCGCATTGTCGAATCTCACAAGCGTCCTATAGGCATGAAAAAGACATTGGTCTATTACAAGGGCCGTGCTCCTAATGGCATCCGCACCAATTGGGTGATGCATGAGTATAGGCTCATGGACTCGGAATGCGAATCCGCAATTCCATTGAAGGTAATGAAGTACTGCACAAAGTCACAAAGATTCCAATACCAAAGTGACCACTCAAATGCAGAAATGTTATCCTACCCTCACAAGTCAGAAGTGGAAGGAGAGAATACGAGGCTATATAGCTAATGCATCATTCCTCTCACGGGAACATGAGTAATATGACTTGCTATAAAACCCATTTGATTATCGCATTCGGCTAGAAGGAACAAATGGCCAATATCTTGGGAAGATCAAAATTACCAACATCCTTTTACCATTGTATGGTTGTTGAATGATGATGATAGATGCACAACAACATTTTGGCATTTGGGAAATGGCTTTTTGAATTATCCTCTCTTTCCATGATTGGTCTGATGGGTGGATATTTGTTATATCCTTGCTTTATCTAGAAGAGACTGTTTCTTATGATATGGCTTCTGAAATTTGCAGGATGTATTTTCCCTGTGCCGCATTTTCAAGAAGAATAATTGTAAGAATAAAACGGAAGAGCAACAGGATGAAGTTGTGGGAGGAGAATCAAGTTGGGCTGCTGATCATGAGTATTTGTTAGGTGAAGATGAAACAAGCAGCAGATCAATTGGCATGATGAGCCGAAAGGAATTTGGTGAGGAGAATGACGAAAGGGATGAGAGGAAATTTCCATCTGATACAAGTTCATCAGACATCACCCAGGGATCAGCATTCGATAATGGCATTGCATACCATCTTCATGTTCACTTCACTGGCATGGATGAAGTGAACAGCTCAACAAATGTGAGTCCACTCCGACTGGATCAATCCGCGTTCAATCCTACCAAGGTACCAGTCGATCAGACCCAATATACAATATTTCATTTTCCTCTTTTCTAAAACTTCTTATATTAAAAACAACAATCGTTATCACTTGAATGACCAAATGGCTGATGTGAGCAACTTAACAGTGCGTAAGATAGGAGGTCTAGAGTTTGACGATAAAGACATTTGCCCTATTACCCCTCTTCCAGAGATTTTTTAAATTTTAACATGCTATGGAATAAACCTCCTAATTAATGTAGCCTAACTGAAAATGACAGTTTGGATGGAAAATGCAGTATAGAAAACTTGAAAGCCCTGTTTTACAAAAAAAAAAAAAAAAAATGCAAACTAGGCTCTATGAAATCCATTAAAAAACTCAACGAATTTCATCTTTCACATGTGTATTGGCTAATAGACATCATTTGTTAAATTTTAAAACTTTACGGGGTTTTATTTTGCAAATACTGTAAACACTCACGCATGCATGTTGATTGTCAATTACGTCAAGTTAATTACAGGTTCTATTTTGTACTGCAGTCTTTTACTAATTGGGTCTTTCATGCACAAATTAAATAGGCGATTTTAGATTATCACTGAGGATCTATGTTGATTTTCTTATTATTTTAACGACGCAGGATATTAAAATACCCAATTATTCAAGCTTGGAGCAAGAGCTTCACGATTACTCGCCCTTAGTAATGGAGGACTTTCCACAGATCGATACAATAGAGACCAAGATTCAAAATTCTCGAACCATTGACGAGTATCTATTAATGTATTATAAATACAGCAATGAGGTTAATGAAGAAAACATCGCAGAAGATCTACGTTATGGAGGACGTTCATCTCAAGAGAAGAGCTCTACAGCTGCAGCCTTGCAACATTTTTCCTACTCATAAAGACTGATGGCCAGCTTTCGCACAGGAATTAATCAAACGTATGACTTTTCTCTTTTTCGTTTCTACACATATACCTGAACTACAACCAGAGATTATATATAGCATTTCTTGTTCTTCGCCAACTTAATTACAGAAGATTCTGTAGGTCGACAACTGTGAGGGAATAAGGAAAAAATTGGTGCATGAAGGACTCGTATGTGCAATCAATTAAGAACAGAAGAAAATGTTTTTATTTTTTCTGTTTTTTATTTTAAATTTAAAATGTTTTCTTGATGGTTAGTCCTCTTAAGCTTGTGAACTAGAAGCCTAGAATGTGATGTATTGTTAGCTAGAATACCAATTACTTGTACGCTGTATTCGATGATTCAAACATTCGGCCACAGTGCCTAGGTCTCTGTGATACGTGCGGATGGCGCTCAAATCGTCTGTGCAGTTTCCCAGTGGTGGCAGCTGTCTTTCTGGTTTTTGTAGGACTGTCCATTGAGAAAAAATTAAGAAATATTAAGGGTGTGTTTGGTTGGAAGTAAAACTTTTGATGAAAAGTTTTTGAAGTAGAAGTTGTCAAATTGATAGAAAAAGATGTGATATAATAGGGGTAATGATGAAGAGTAAAGAGAATAAAGTTAAAATAGATAGGTTAGTTGTATGGGTAGTTGTGTAGAAATGATTGAAAAGTATGGTAGTTTGTATAGAAAAATGTGAAAAAATAATTAAAAAATAGAGTAGTTATGGAGAGTGAAAAGTTTTGGGTTGAAAAGTTTTAGTTGACATATTTTGGCCCCAAACAAACACACCCTAAGTTAAAACTTTTCAATCTCCACAACTATCATATTTTTTAATCGTTTTTTTCACATTTTCCTATACAACTACCCTACTTTTTAATTATTTCTACACAACTATCCATACAACTAACCTATCTATTTTAACTTTATCCTCTTTACTACTCATCATTACCCCTATCATATCACATCATTTGACAACTTTTACTTTTTAAAACTTTTTGGGTGTGTTTGGTTGGAGGTAAAACTTTTTGATGAAAACTTTTCATAGTAGAAGTTGTCAAGTTGATAGAAAATGATGTGATATGATAGGGGTAATAATGAGGTGTAAAGAGAATAAAGTTAAAATAGATAGGGTAGTTGTATGGGTATTTATGTGGAAATGATTGAAAAGTAGGGTTGTTTATATAGGAAAATGTGAAAAAATAATTAAAAAATAAGATAGTTATGGGAAGTGAAAAGTTTTGGATTGAAAAGTTTTCAGTGACATGTTTTGTGTGTAACCAAACACACCCTTTATCAAAAGTTTTATTCATTATCAAACACACCCATTGTTAGAATGTTTGTTAGAAAGTTAAATAGAAAATTGTAAGCATGTTTGAGGACTTGATTATAATACAAATTAAGATAATTGTAAAATACATACCCATCGAATAAAAAAATTATTCAAATATTCAGCTACTTGCTGATTTACTACTAGTATTAGGAACCTCCCTGATTATTTAATTAGAACTGGTTATAATCGCTGAACCTTGGCAGAGCTTAGTGGTTCTACATACTAATGTCCATGAGTATGATCTAAAGTTCGAACTTCGAGAGGAACATGGCCTCCATTGATGTAATTAAAAAAAAAAAAAACACTGGTTATCAGTGGGCTCCACCAGTATCTCCCTTTTCATCCTTTAAAACCCCTTGTCAGATGGGTTTCCACGGACCTTCTTGTCATTTTTGGGATTAATTTTAAATCTATTCCATTCATCATCAGATCTGACGATCTGCCACCTTGTTCAAGCATCATGTTCAAATGTAATTGAAGTAGCCAGATCAATTAAGGCCAAAATCACCATACATGTTAGGTACTGTCCAATAGAATGTACTAATTAGTGGTAATTGGTTTTCGATTGATCTGGATTTGAAAGGAGTTTATTAGTTAATTAGCTAAAACTTACAAGTGCAAATAAGCAATGATAGTTCGCTATAATTAAATTAAGGTATTTTTGCATTCGCGCCTACATAATTTTGCGTTGAAATGCATGTTACTGCTTTTAAAAAACTCTATCTACACACTTTAGGTAAAATTTAATATGTATCAAAATTCGACAAGATTTAAGTGAAGAATAATTTTTAATATTAATTTGCTATATTTTAAATGTATTTTCCTGTAATCTTTATTTAATATAGATATATATTAATTCGATTATTTTTACTTTTATTATTTAAATATTTATTGCACATTTTATTATTTAATAAGTTATTTTTCTTCTATAACAATTTCATAATGTTTGCAATAGATTTAATTGTTGCAAACAGAAATTTTATTTGTTTTCAACTTTTACGAAATATATATGTTCATGTTCTATGAATTTTATATTTCCCTTTCTTTTGGGAGCTTTGTGTGTGTGTATATGTATATATATATATGTATCAAATTACAATATATTTGAAGAAGTTTGTGGTTTGTTCGCATTTGCAAAATACATAAGCGTTCTAATTTTTATAATTTTGGAACAAATTTGGACGGAACGAGCATCTCGATTTTCACATAATATTATATTTAGGTTACACTTATAAGGAACCTTCCTTTCACGTAATCTCATTCATTTTTAATATCTCGATAATTAATAAAAAATTTATTTTATCTATTGTATTTAACATCATTTATATTATTATGGAAATCATTTCATTTATCTAACATCAAGTGTATAACCTCATTTACAAATTTGTAAAATCAATGAAATAAAATAGTTTAATGCTAAACATTAATTTTAAAGTAATGTTTTCAACACCTAAATCATCTAAAATATCATTATAATATGGATAAATGATTCTGTAAAGTATTAAATGAATCTAAGTATTTTTCTTAATCTACACATGAATATAATTTTTTTGATGAAGCACGCATGAATATATTTGGTTTTAACAAATGTAGCCGATGCACATATTTGATTTAGATAAAACTTGGCCATTCAACTAAAGGAAATGACTTTAAATATAATGAATGGATTTAATTTTGTATAAATTATTAACATATTAAAGATTTAATACGAGAGAAGTTATGTGAAACCGATTCTATATATTTCGATTACATATTGGCGGGATTGTTTATATTTTATATAAATCTAAACTACCTATTATGTTTATTACTTATTTACTCAAAGTATTAAATAACTACCCATTATGATCGGATGTCCCTGATGCAAATTCAATTCTAGGCGGCTAAATGTTTTATAATTTTGTCGCCAATGGGCCATCTCGCTACTGATGACACTTGATGGGTAGGCGAGACGACATATCTCCAATCAAATCAAATATAGTAGCATTTTTTTTTATGAAGCCACTTACTTTGGATGATCTGGTATATGACAAAGGTGCACTTCGGGGAAGAGGCAAACGAGGCCACTACCTCTACTGAATTTCAAGATTTGGACTTCATTACCCTAACACCTTATGCATACTTATGTGACCAAGTGGTGACAAATATAGTAGCATTTGGGAAAATGTAATTAATGAGAATGAGATAAATTTTGAAATTAAGTAAGCGAGTGGTCTATATTAAAGGGTAAAATGAGAATAAAAGAGAAATAAATAAAATAATTGTATGGAAAAATGTGGGACAATAATTAAATATAGTGGTAATGATGGAAAAAGTAAGATAGGTAGTTAGGAAATTAAATCATAGTAAAAGTTGTATAGGAAGAAGTGAGAAAAAAATTTAGCCGATTACTTAAACGCAGGCGGACCAGTTTGTTGCAGTGTGTAACTCACGAGATTACTGGAGGAGTTTCTATATCCCACCCGAGTATTGAAACACAATGATTTTTCTATGTTAATATAAATAAATATTAATAAACATAGGGGTGTATATATAAAAATCAAGAGCTTCCACACTTGGAACCCGTTACACTGAAACTCTTTGTTAGTTTCATATTTTAAACACTTTGTAAGTTTTATGTTTTTGTATTTGAGACTAGCTCCTAACAGTTCTACTTTGTAACATTTTGAAACATAAAAAATCTACTAGCTATGCAAATACAAAAACACAGTGCTAATTTGGAATTATACATTCATACTTTTTTTAAGATAATTTTTAAGCAAAAATTGTACATTCATAATTACGATGTGAGTTTTGCAACAGGAAAGAAACACTTGGCCTAATCATTACAAGGTTAATTGGCTCTGCCCATAACATTTACCTCAAATCACAGATGGCAAATAAAAAGATTAGAAAGGAATAGAAACGAAAAATGAGAAGGTCTCACCACTACCAACTTTCAGAATGGCAACAATATTCCGTTTTCATTGGGGTTATTCCAAGCCCTGGGCCCCCGGTATTGCAGTAGTTTGCTCCAACTTTGCCAATTAGGCATTCCAGTGCCCGGCTGAGAAATCATAAACACCTTTGATGCAGTGATTCTTCTACCTTTGTGCACAGTTCACATCTCTTTCTGCCCAGGACTGGGATTCCATGCAAACAGACCCATCTCCTAGTTTACACCACGGGCTTTGATTTCCCTTCCAACCTACATGAGCCAGACCCACTAATCCTCTTCCCTCTGTGCTCACTGCACCTCTTCCTCCCTTCAACGGGTCTTCTTCTGCAAGCAGTGCCATCACCTAAAGGCACCCCACAAACCACCACAGCAGGTTCTTTCATGACTGTGTAAGGTCGTGATAGGCTACATATGGGAACTTGAGAACCCCAATTTGACTTTTGGCCATTGGATATGTTCTTGAATTCATTGAATGGTAGGCCATTATCAATCTTGATGCCAACTCGCTTCTTACCAAGGACCACCCACTTCCACTGTTGAAGCTTGCAGACACAGTCAGAGATGAAAGTAGCATTGGAGACAGTTTGATCTAGTTTTAGGAGGATATCTTCCCGACGACGGATGCCATTTCCACAATTATTCCATGCATAATCAAAGACCTTGAGCAGCTGAGCTTCTGTCTCCTCTGCTACTATCTTGTTTTTCATCTGAAGTAACCAAATTGTCAGCAGAGTGGTAAATACAGCAACCAAATTGTCAGCAAAGTGATAAACATATGGACTAATGAAGGATTTCTCCATCGATCAGAAGACAAAAGAGACTGATTCTAAATCTCGCCTTCACCCATTAGAGTGCAAAATCAATTCCGTTAGCAGTATTTCTATGCTACTTTATTTTGTCATTGTACATCCAGATACATTTTTAAAAAGGTCACTTCTTTTGAATTTGTTGCTTTATTTTGTACATGGCTTTGTTATCTTGGTATGAATAATATTGCAGGTAAAAATTAGTGAGAATCTATTCTTACAGAGAAGTCAGTTGTTATCAGATAAAGATGCCTGCGCAGATAAGTGGCACAAAAGCCAAAGGAATTCAAAATGATATGTTTTATTTTCATGAACAGCACTCATGCTCCAAGCACAAATGCGATCAAAATTGTCATTGGAACCGACAAAAAATTGGAAGACATGATCATTAGACATTATGTGCTCATAATGCGTGCACAAATTCATAGGCGACAATAATGCTATCACAATTAAGCACACCACTTCTCTGCTCACTTGAAAATGTTAGAGAGAGAGAGAGAGAGAGAGTGAAAGAGAGAGAGAATGCTTACGGGGGCCCATCTAAAAACAATAGAAAAGCCCTTGGAGAATATCTCTGTAAACAAACCAGGTCCTCTCTGCAAACAGAGATTTTTATTTTCACTTGCAACGACAATTGAGTTACCATGGTCCAAATGAGAACCTGATCGGCCGTAATGCTGCAGTCTTGTCCTAATATTTTCTGCTTGCCCAACGTAGACAGCAACAATCCGGTTAGAGTCGTACTTGCGAAGCCTATGGCTCCATTAGTATGGTCTGCAGCTATGCCAATGCTCATAGAGACCAGGACATGAGCAGCTTATAGGGATGTTATGCAGTCGATATCTGCTCACTCCTTCCTTTCCCCGTGAGTAGTCTTCCCAATCGGTTGGTCCAAGGAGAAGCTGCAGTAGATAACAGGAAAAGAGATAGATAAAGCATATTAAAGTAGTGTCTTTCTGCTCCTATTTTGATAGGCAAGGTTGAAATGACTAATGTGAGAGGAATACAAAAACATGACTTTCAAACATCAACCCCGTCAATATTGTGTGCATACATCCATTCATTTTGCAAAAATATCAAATTCATACGTATCTTTTAATGGGTCAGCATTTAAACATTCATCTAGAGTACAGAACAGGAACTGCAGGCCATGGTCACCACTTGGATGCCCAACGGGTGGGAGGTTTAGAGTTCGAAGTTGAGTAGAGGCACTTGCTTTGTTTACTCGTCCTCTAGAGTTGTCTGGTCATCCAAGAGGGTGACATGAAAAAAAGAGAGGAACTGCAGATCATTAATTAAGTTGTAATACGCATCAAAATAGGTGTACATGTCAACATCATCATTTTCATATGCAAGAAAGCCAAAACCATCCAATTGAACTAATAATTAAGAGGGGGAATTTAAGCATACTTCAGAATTAAAGCTCATGTATTTCACTCAGAAATGAACAACTACGAATACGGGTTTGATAGTTTCGATGACCAGACATGTATCCCTAAGGCTCAAATGGTATTTCCCTTTATGTCTATTGATCTCCCCTTTTGAATAATAATACTAACAATAATAAAATCCAAATCGCACGAATAAAATGCAGCAGCCATCACTTGACATGTAATCTAATCTAGTGTCACGAGGGCATTAGCAAAGAACCTAAACTTCAACATGTAGCTTTTTAACGTTTATTTAATATATTCATGTTTGTCATTCATCAGAAACCTAACCAATGACTCGAGAAAAAAGGAAAAAAAAGAAAAAGAAAAAAGGAACCTAACCAATAGCTTCAGCATGAACTCATCGAATTTCTACCTAGCTTTTGAACATTTTGAATGGATTAAGCTCCATATCTGGAACAACATCCAATCAACCGTTACACAAGGCAAAAGCATGTCAAAAACTTGATGTTGAATACAAGAGAATAAAATAAACATTGATTCACTAGTTTATACCACACTAGAGATACAGGAAACTAAACACTGCTTAGTTGAGACCAAAGGTTTAGAACCCCAACAAAATACATGAGTATTTAGAATTTTTGAAAGTTCTTGGGTATAATGCAGCGAGTACATGTGGAATTTTCCCAAATACATCAAATTTAGAAACAATAATTTTAACATCAACCTTATCCTGTGCACCATAAAATCTATGTGATGTATATGGGTTATGAATTCATCAAGCTTCTTTACAAGACTTAAGAATAGCCTAGAAATATCTTATACACATGCAGTTGACAAAATGTGCTCATTTCAATCCACCTACATTCAACTTGCATCCCTAACATACATGGCCTAGCAATATGGTCTGCATTTTGCCTACATATCTCATACATATGATGTTGCAACATATGGTTATTTTGATCCATGTACATGTGCATATCTCATATACATGCAATTGAAACCATACAGTTTGCATTAACAAAATAAGCCAGAATCTCAAACCATATGCTGTTATTTCCAGCATGACTTTAGCACCTTTAATCTGTCTCATACTGGTATTAGCGCTCACAACTTGCAATCATAAATCTGCAACATCAGCCACTGCACTGCCAACATAACATACCATTGATTACCGGTCTCAATAATCCATTACGGTTGCTGGATTGTTCAGACTACAACCATCGACAATGTCAAATTTTGTTTCAAGATGTTTGAAAATCAAACGACAGAAGAAATTTTGCACTCGTTTCTATAGGTTTGGCACATGGAATATTCTTGTAGTCTAGCACTGCAATTTGGAAAAAGACAAGATTAGAAGGAAATATCATTTGTTCACACACACATATGAGGACAAATTAGTTAGGCCGGCCTAAAAAATATATTTTTAAATTTTTTTTCAGTTTTTTCATGGACATATAAAGCTATGTATATTTAATTATATACCAAATGTTACTATTTTTCGGATTTTTAAAGTATTTTTAATTTTTAAACATAGTGTCATTTCCATAATTTTTTGAGACAGAGAATTACGGAAATGTCACTGTGTTTAAAAATAAAAATACTTAAAAACATCAAAAAATGGTAAAACTTGGTTGATAGATTAAGTACACATAGATTTACATGTTTATGGAAAAAAAAGAAAAAATATTTTATGGCCAAATGCATGGCTGCCCCCTTGCGGCCGTTTGTAAAGAATTAGGCATATATATATATATATATATATATATATATATATGAGAGTTGTTCCGGTGCAGTGACGCTGCACCGGAACAGCGGTACAGTGGGCCCAAAAATGGGCCCCACATGATCATGAAATCATGATCTACTCCACCCATTGTATTTAGAATAATGTATTCTATTACCACACCAATTTTCATCCCAATCAGATACTTTTAAAGTTATTATTTTCATATCTAATTGGGATGAAAATTGGCATGGTAATAGAATACATTATTCTAAATACAATGGGTGGAGTAGATCATGATTTTATGATCATGTGGGGCCCATTACAGCGATGCTACACTGGAAATTCCAGTGCAGCATGCTGCACAGGAATATAATCCTATATATATATATATATTAGTCTCGCTTCTATGTAACCGGGTTACATAGAAGCGGACTCATGTAACTCCTTCAAAATTTAAGATTTTGATCTTTAATGAAAAATCTAATCAATTAATTGTATTTAACATCATTTGTTTATCTCGGAGACCAAGTTTCATCCCAATCAAGTATCTTTATGGGCCACATTTGTTAAAAAATGTATATATTCATGTGTAAATTATGAAAATACTAAAATATCAATTTTAAAGTAGTATTTTCAACATCTAAATTGTCTAAAATATTATTTTTATGTGAATAAATGATTTTATAAAGTATTATTACATTTCTCTAGATAAACAAATGATGTTAAATACAATGAATGAATTAAATTTTTATTAAAGATCGAAATCTTAGATCTTGAAGGGATTCCATAGGTTCGCTTCTACGTAACCCGGTTATATAGAAGTGGAGCCTTACATACATACATACATACACACACACACACACACACATATATATATATAGTTTCATTTATTTGAAACTGATCTCTTATGTAACTCCTATTTGTAAGGGCTAATCACATGACAACCCTTACATGATTTCGTTTTTATTTATTTATTTCTTAAATATATTTTAAAAAGTATATTCAACTCATGTACTAAGTTTTACCATTTTACGATATTTTTACATATTTATTTTGATTTTTTAGAAATAAGTTTTTCAAAAGTGAAAAAAAAATTTGATGAGAGAAAAAAGTGAAAAATTGGCTAAAATAAAATTAATGATTTTAAAAATAAAATATAAAAAATTGTGAAATGATAAAACATAGTATGTGTGTTAAACTTTTTTTTAAAAAGTAAACAATAAAAATAAATATTGCATTAAGGCTGCCATATTGTACATGAACAACCCCTTTTTAAATATCCTTATACTTGATGGAAAATCCAATCCATGTCTTGTATATTTAGCATAATTTATATTATTATGAAAACCCTTTCACCACGCATGGTCCTCTATTAACGAATTAAAAAAATAAATGACATAAAATAGGTTAATTCTAAATATCAATTTTAAAGTTTGTATTTTCAATATTTAGGTCATCTAAAATATCGTTATTATGTAGATAAATAATTCTACCAAATATTATTACATTTTAATAGATATATAAATGGATTTAATCATTTTTCATAATTTATGTATGAATATTATATATTTTTCAACAAATGTGGCCTATGTAGATATTTGATTTGGAAAAAAACTTAATCTTCTAGTTATACAAATGATGTTGAATATAATGAATGCATAGAAGCAGGACCCATAATTAATTAATTATATATCTTCCTTTCGGTGGACAGACATATGAAGTATGTTGATGGATACGGCGATAGGGTTAGAAGGGTTGTGAAGGGCGGTGTCTATAGTGGGCGTGTTTAAATTGGACAGGTAGATGGACTTGGGTTTTATCATTAATAGGCCCATGCGCTGTCCTATTGGTAGGCCCACCAACAATCAATATGAGCCACAAGGTTCATTGCTCAAGGTTTTATCACTAGGTTCGCTACCTTACTTGCCAGTAAATTCAATATCCATATGTGCAATCAATCACATCGAAATGTTTCTGTCATCGAATCCACTGAGAATTTGACAAATGCAATGCTTATGAATCATGGTCAGCATCAAATTTTGTACATTCTAATCAATTTGCAATACCTTTGTAAAGATGAAGACATTTTCTAATTGGAAAAAATATATATACAGAGGTTGAACGATCAGTTAAAGTTTAAGGGAGTGGATGATATGTTGAAATCATAGCAAAATTGACCAAGGAACAACTCTTCCTCTCTCAACATCAACGGAACTTTCACAATGTTCAACAATCATATACGCAATTTCTTCTTTTGTTTATCTGTTTATTGATGAATTATCTTTAAATTAATTTCAACAGCAGAAGTATTGGATGAGACCCAAAGTGCTCATCCGGTAGATGATATATAATAAGGCCAACATATCTCACAACAGTTCTTGTTAACTTGCCCCTTGTCAAGTGTTAGCACAGAATTTGCCCACTCCCAGTTGCTTACACTTGCAAGACAAGAGAACTTCTATGAAATAAAATGGCAGAAGCAACAAGAGAAACGTTGTGAAAAGAGGATTGGAAGCATCTGCTCAGTCCATTTAGTGAGATTAGATTATAGAGAATATAAGACAGTCGGCTTAACAATTTGCCAATTTCAGAATTTAATTTGGGCACTGATAGAAAGGAGAGTGGATTGGGACTTGCAATTGAAAATGATGTATCAGGTATATTAGTATACCAAGCCTTCATCAGCGTAAGAATCACCTCATAAATGCTGCTATAATAGGGGACTGCTTGTTCACTTTTCACCTCAGAAATGCTTGGGAGAGGCATTTGATTTTGACAGAAAGACAATTCTTCCAGAAAGAGCCAACCAAAAGCCACCCGTGTGGTATTTTTAAAAACCTCCCGAAAAAAACACCTCTTTCATAAACATCGTCTTCAACCATCTTTTTTCCTCCACATCTCAAGTTTGAATATCAAAATGACTCACACCCATTTCATTTCCTGGTAGAAGATGGTTGCCCATTTGGCTTCTGTAAGCGGAAAATGTCACTTGAAAGGGAGGAAGGCAAGAGAAATGTAATGAAGAATAAAGCAGAAATCAGCAGTTTCATTTGGTCGTTAGAAAGGGGAAGTGAAGGAAGAGGAAAGAGAGAAGGAACAGCGGAAGAAGACCAACCTCCCATCTGGAGAAGAGGGAATCGTGCTTGTTGTGCTTGCATTCTTCGCGTTTCAATCTCCGCTTCTCTTCTTCCCCTGCTCTCATTGCCAATGCCCCGAAGTGACGAACGCGACCGTTGGCCGGCCGTATTATTTTAAAATTGGTGATTAAAATGACCCAGCTTTGAAAAAGATGTGGACCCATTTCTTCTTTTAATTTTTAAACGCCCACTGCTCGCAGCTCACAACTCAAAAGAGTTGAAATAGTTGGTGTTTAAAATGCCAAAAAAAAAAAAAAAAAACTAAAAAAAACTGTAATGCACGATTTGGCTGCACGTTTGTACAACGTGCTTACTGGATTTGGACCACGTCATTAAAAAAATTACAATTTTAAATAGTGGATAATGTAGATGAATTATGGGGTAGCTAGAAATTAGACCCTATTGCTTTTGTAATTATACATTAGGACGTATATTTTAGAGAGATATACTTGAGGGGATCTGGGGGCCGCTTGATAATTAAATTAAAATTCTATTATATAGATTTCATATATTTTTTAGACCTATGTATATCTTCCATGGATTCTTTTATGAAACTCTTTTCTTTTGTAGTCTCGTTTATTTTGCTGGCTCTATGGTTAATGAAATATTCATTCCATTCATTGTATTTAGTCCCATTTTTTTTTATTATGCAGACCTTATCGTTTATGTAGCATGATTGTGCATGGGGTTCATTTACAAATGCATAAAGTCATCGTAATAAAATAATTTAATATTAAATATCAATTATAATGTTATATTTTTAACATTTAAACCTTCTAAAGTATCACTATTATGTAGATAAATAATTCGTTAAAGTATCATTACATTTTAATTTATATGTGAATGAACCTAATATTTTATATAATTTATATGCAGATATGTACATAGAATTCTTATTAATTAATCATTAAAGTAGAAGATGGATGGAATTACATGAATCGGAAGTATTACTCTTCTTTACTTTTAAAAAAGCTTAGTGTTGTAATTATTCAGAAAAAAACTTAGTATTCTAATTAAACAAAAAATCTTTGCGGTTTTCCACCACTATTTTGAGAGGAATGTATGAACGCATTAGTTGCAAAACTCGTTTTTTAATTTTTGTGAATTTTTTTTAAAAAATCTTAATTATAGGTTATTTAATATGTAAACCAAGTGTTACCATTTATGAATATGTGTATATATTTAATTTTTAAAAATAGGAGGTTTTAGTCATTTTTAAATGACTAAAAGACCCCTATTTTAAAAATAAAAATATATATGTTTTCAAAAAAGATAAAACTTAATATACAATTTAAATACACCTAAATTAATAGTTTTATAAAAATATTTTTAAAAAATAAATTTCGCACATTGATATATTAAAATTTTAATGTATCCTAATGAATTTCAATGCATTAAGGTGCAAAACTCATTTTTAATTTTTTTGAAATTTTTTATAAAACTATAATTTTATGTGTGTTTAATATATAAACCAAGTTTTATCATTTTTGAAGACATGTCTATATTTAATTTTTTAAAATAGGGAATTTTAGTTATTTTTAAGTGATAAAATACTCCTGTTTTAAAAAAATAAAAATATATACATTTCCATCAATGGTGAAACTTAATACATAAGTTAAATATACCCAAATTAATAGTTTTATAAAAAGATTTTTAAAAAATTTTAAAAATGGGTTGCGCACACCCATGCATTGAAATTTCATACAACTGTCAAATTCATTTTTTAATTTTTTTTTGAATTTTTCTTATAAACCTCTTCATTTAGGTGTATTGGAAATGCAAGATGAAACTAATTGGGTTTAAGAGGATCTTGCAAGTTGGGTTTAGCTATATACTTCAATCATTGTTGTAAAAATGGGATCGGTCTAGCTGATTGAATTGATTAGACTAGGAATTAGTCCTCATCTAGTTTGATCCACCCCGATTCTTATGCCGAATAGCACTAATTAAACTAGTGATTGAACCAGTTTTTAGTTGGTACTATTTAGTTGGTTTAGTAACAAATCTTTTTTAAAAACAAAAAACTTAAAACCTAAACCCATTCCATTGATCCATCTCATCCTCTCCTCCCCATTTCCCTTGTAGCAAACAACAATCGCATGGTTTCTTTGTATCTAAAATTAGTAACCCGAAATTCATATACATGATGACATCTCCTTAGATTACCTTCATAGTACATTCGACAATTGATTTGCACTCATTAATGAGAAGTAATCTTTTAGCAAATGTACTCTAAAAAACTTATCTACAACATTTTTTAAACTTTTACCGTACAGTTGTTTATTTAAATGTATTTAAAATATAAACAAAGTTTTATCATTTTTGAACGTGTGGTAAATGAATTTTTTAAGTTAGGCCCAGCGATGCATTTGCTTAGCAAGTCTAACAGAACATTCTTCCTAATTAATACTCAAAAACTACCATCTTAATTAAATACCACCAATTACGCTCTTCAATGCAACGAAACTTCCCTTTAGAAAGTAACAGATAAAACACCAACATGTGAAGACTATAAATGCATCTCTCTCCCTCCTTCCCAACTCACGAACTATAAATGCATCTCTCTCCATCCTTCCCAACTCACGATCTCACTTCACAACCTCCACATAATGGAGAAAGCGAACCAAATTGCCCCCCTGCTGCTCTTAGTCATCGCAGCCACTTGGGTTCCGACAAGGCTCGCCCGAAAGGAGGTATCCAAACCCGCTGCCGCCCCCGCCTCCGACTACTATTCGTATGGACCTGCCGGCGTCGCTGCACCCGACTACTATTCATATGGACCTGCCGACGTCGACGCACCCCACGACTCTTCAAACAGACCTGGATCCGCGGATGCAGACGACTACAATTCATATGGACCCATACCCGATTACAATATCGGGTTGGGGCCCATATCAGAAGATGATTTGGCGCCTCTAGAGGGACCATACGATGAAATTGTAAGGCAGGAGAGAGCATTTTTTGAATGCTTGGCGCATCTGGAGGAGAAATGCGTGGATCAGCTGGTCACCAGCTACAAAGGCAAAAAGCTTGTGCTTACTCAGAGCTGCTGCTTGCTTATCAGAGGAGTGTCCAAGAGACCATGCTGGGATGACATTCTCTCGATTCTTGGGATTGAGAACTACAGAGATGAAATCGAGGGCCACTGTGGAGGAGATCTTTCAACGTCGGTTGGGTTCGAGACTCCGCATTAAAATGTTTGGAGAAATTAATGAGAGCATGGATAGAGAGTGGGAAGCTGAGGTGTAGCAATCCAATACTAGCTAATTGTTCGTCGAGCATCACTTTAAATAAAGGAGTTTTTTTTTTTTTTTTTTTTTTTTTGAAATATCGAAACGTGGGAGTCACGGAATATCTTTAAAAAAAATAAATTCTAAAGAATTTTCTTTAAAGAAAAAACAACATGTGAAAATTGGCCGAATTATTGATTGGCAGACTTGAGATTATCTCAATGTCCCAAAAAAATACGTCCTATTGTGTATAATTCGACATGCTAAACATAAGTTATTGTTATAAAATACAGAATTATTTTTTAATGTCAGACAGATTTAAATATATTTTACCATAAAGGTATAATACTAATCCTGATTATCTAACTTGGGTTGGAGTTGAAAATTGGGCCGTAAAGTTTTCATTTGAGTCAAGCGTGATAAGTTTTAAAATTTTCGGATGATATATAACAGCTACTAAATCATGTAAGCAGAATATGTCATTTAGACGTTTTCAAAAAAAGATCATTAAAAGCCGAAAACTGATTTTTATGGATTGAAGTTAAATGCACCCGAGTACCTATTTTTTATTTTTTTGAAATTTTTTTATATAATTGTTAGTCTAAGTGTATTTAACACATGTATGTATTTTTACTATTTTCGGAGTATTTTAGATATTTATTTTTTATTTTTGAAAATCAGTGACATGTTAGATAATTAAAAATTACTAAAATGCCACTAATTTTCAAAAAATAAAAATAGATATCTAAAATACTTTAAAAATAGTAAAAAATTGATACATATGTTAAATATATTTAGATTTATAGTTATATAAAAAAATTTAAAAAAATAAAAAATAAATTAAAGCACCTAGATGCACTGAAGCTCAGTGCACCTAGGTGCACTTTATGAGCATTCTTATTGGGTTGGGTGAGCTGTGGCTAAATCAATCGGAAGTTGCATTCCTATACATGATCATCAAAGCTGCCAAATTATTTGTTCAATATATAATAAAAAAGGCCTCTTGTTTGTTTTAATACGGAAATATGACAAGAATGCATATTATAACCCCCTTCCACGTGGAAATTAAGAAAACGACAACAAACGTAAGTGTTCAAAATACTAGTTTTAAAAACAGAACAAAAAATTTATTCTCAATCTTTGGGACTAACTAGACACGAAATGTATTTTCAATAAAATTAGTCATATACTCCCACTGCAGTTAAAACTTTTACAGCGTTTTTAAGAAATTAGCGGAATATTTGCTTATATGCATGCATAGTTTCACCAATATTGCAATTATTTCCATTAATTTCTCAAAAGTTTATAAAATATATTCTTAGAAATCGATAAGGTACTTTCTAACAACAACCAGAAAAGAGTTGTTTACTTTGATTCATAATGAATATCAATTCAATAGAACTGACTTATCAACACGGTCAATTCGGGAAATCATCATGAGTAACCTTGACGGTTAATGAAAATGCAATCCCACCATTTTATCTAGGTTTCTTTTTTGAATGAGAGTTCAAATTTCATTCAAATCATTTAAGAAATTTAAATGTGGAGCTCGATTATATACATAATGACGTATTTTAAGTTAAAATACATTATTTATTTATTTTTATAATTAGTTATATTTTTTTGATTCTTTCTTCATAAACGTGTTTTCGTAAATGTATTTAATTTATATACTAAGTTTTGCCATTTTAAATGCTTTTACATATTTATTTTTGATTTTTTAAAAATCATCAATTTCAAGAACATTTAAGTCATTTTTCATCCTTTAAAAACTTGTTTTTTAAAAAATAAAAAATAAATATGTAAAAGTATTATAAAATGATGAAACTTAGCATATGAATTAAATATACTTAGAAAAAATATTTATGAAGAAAAGTTTAAAAATATAACTAATTATAAAAAATAAATAAATGATGTATTTTAGCCTTAAATATATTATGATGTATATAATCATGCCCCTGTAAATGTCAACATAAACATATTTGCATGGTTTAATGCTATATTAATTTCCAAGCTTTCAATAAAGCATTTGTACTTGAAAATTAAAACTATCATGCCACTGCAACAAAAGTTCATATATGCTAGCAGCCAAAGTTTAAAGAGGAATGATCCTATTAGTCCGGGTTAAGTAAATGTCTCACTTAGCCTACCTTAAAAAATCTATTTACAACAACTTTTTTTTTTTACTTTTTTCTTCGTGCACTTATTTATCTAAGTGTATTTAACATATAGACCAAGTTTTACCATTTTTGAATATATTTATTTATTTCTTGAGATTTTTAAACATCTATGTGTATATATGTATTTAAAATATCCTTATTTTTAAAAAATTTTAAAATATATATACATATCCAAAAATGGTAAAACTTAATTATACATTAAATACACTTAGATAAATAAGTGTATGAAGAAAAAAATAAAAACAAAAAAATTAAATAGGATTTTTGAGGTGGGCTAAGTGAGGTATTTACTTATCCCGGACTATCGGGATTGTTAATGAAGTTTTAAATTCAATTACGCTTGAAGCCAAATGTTAAAGGATGCACTGCATTGTACGGTACCAAAATTTTGGCTACACGTAACGTTATATGCAAGGAAATTTTTAAGGAAATGTTGCATTTGACCAGACAACACATGTACGCTTAAGCTAGCGGCTGAGATAGCATTTGCAGCTTAAATATTTACCGACAAATTGCCACGGGTGTAAGATTCTCCCATAGTGTCAGAGTATTGATAGAAAATTTCCTTCATAATGCAAGTGTTGTGAATGTGCTTTATTATTATATAAAAAAATTGGGGTAATTTACATATATACCTACATAGTTTGATGCTAATTGTAGATATACCCACGTAGTTTCACAAATTGCATATTATCCCCATATAATTTCACAAAAAATGCATATTACCCCTACGCTATTATCTGTCGTTAATAACTGATGTTATATTTTAAAACATGATGAAAATGCCTTCATTGGTATACATAGTTTCATGAGATAATATGCAATTTTGACGAAACTATGTGGTAGTGATATGTAATTCGTGAAACTACGGTGAGAACATTTTTGTTATTTTTCAAAATATAACATCAGATATTAACGGCAGGTAACGACGCGGGGGTAATACGCAATTTTGGTGAAACTATGTGGGGTAATATGCAATTCGTGAAACTACGCGAGTATATTAGCAATTAGCGTCAAACTCTGTAGGTATATATACAAATTACTTGAAAATTTGATGTACAGGCACAACCGCATTGGTTTTTTTATTTATTTATTTTTATGAATGGAAACTGTTATTTTGGTCCGAAATTGAAACCGTTGCCTCACTCACTTACACACTGATGCTAAATTACTTAGCTATGCTAGTGCTGACCAAGTTAAGTTTAGTTAATTTGTTGACTAGCCAACTCAATGCGGTCACCGCATACTTGGATTGATAATTTTTTTTTACCCACAGACTCAATCCGCCCAACTTGTTTGCAACTTGTAAAATAAAAGTGTTCATATTTATTAATGCTTATTTTACAAGTTTTACATACTTATGAACGATAAAAACAATATTCTAATTAAGAATATATATGAAATTTGATCTTTTGAATTCTAGTAAATTATTAGACATTTATTGGATGTTTAGAATTATATCTTAAATAATCTATCATTTTTATTTTTTTACCATACAACCTTTTATCAATTTGTTTTACCAACCCATAGCAACCTCCCAATCCAATCCATTTAAATAGATTATAGTTAGGGTTGAAGTTTTATAAATGAATTATAAATAGATTAGAATTGAAGTTTTCTAAATGGGTTAGAATTGGGGTTGGTTTCCAACCTGTAAAACAATCGACTTTGTCATATTTTGAAATTGACATATAATGCATGCATACGAGCAATATGTTGGGCTGTAGTTGAGGTGCACCATGATAAAATGATTCCTACACCTTGGTCAAAATTTGCTACGCTCAATGTATTTACAATTTGTCTAACCAATAAATTAAATTTCATCTAAATCAAAATATATTTTTTTATTTTTTTCATTTTTTATGGCAAATAAATCTAGATGTATTAAATCGATAAACCAAGTTTTACTATTTTTTGATACTTTTAAGTATTTTTTTTGGATTTTTAACCATAGTGACATTTCTCTAATACCTAGAATTACTTGTCCATAAAAAATGAAAAAAAAATAAAAAATACGTTTTTGGGCCGGATTCACAGACGCAGTCGTGTGTCCGGCCGCAAATGATCAACTGTCATCTTATAAATGTGTGAAATCGATAGTAAAATTTAACTTGTATGTCGTATCATGCCACAAACACACAATGACTAAATTATTTTCATGTCAATAAAGGACCATGAAAAATCTTACTTTTATATCAATCAAAGATCATGAACAACTCTATGCGAACAATATACATGTAACACTCATGTCATACACATCATATTCATGTCAAAACCATACTTCATATTTATTCACCTCAACTCTCACAAATTTTCACATATGCAACATTTAGTTTCAAAATTTTATTATTATTTAGCATCTTATACTACATTACCTGGATTGTCATTCATATTCTTAGTCGCTAATACGTAGGATATTGCAATCGGCCTCACAGAAGTCTTTCTCAAATATGTTTTAAATATATCCTATGCATGCAACCGGTTGTATTGGATCACACATTCCTATATTTAGCTTAAGCTTAATTAGTGGAGAAGACTCAATCAATTAATGGAGTGGATGTCGCTTTTCTTTAATGACTTATCGGCATAAAATTTTTTCCATATTTTTTCTTTTTAACGTTCTGGCATCCCTGTGGCACGTACTCCCTTTAAGAGGATAAATTCGGGACGGTGGCTTGTGCGCATCACCACCAATATTCCATCGCCCATGCATGCTGATCTGGCCGGATGTTATCAATCAACCTTGAGATGGTTGCACGTCACAAGGACAAGCCTAGTAACAGCCTGGAACTAAATTCCACGCCGAAAAGGAGATAAAGAGTTGTCGAGGGTTTATAAGTAGGTGTAAGTGTAAACATAGTGTGATATATTTTAAAATCATGTAACTGAGTATAAATGATTGAACCCTCGACTTCACTCTTAGATCAAACCTTGGACCACAATCATGTTAAAATTTGTTAAATATTTTATTTTTTTTATTACATTAAGCAAGACAACACTTCACTCTCAGATCCAACCTTGGACCACAATTATGTTAAAATTAGTTCAATATTTTTTTAAAAAAATCTTTTTATAAAACCGTTAATCTAGGAATATTTAATATATAAATCAAAATTTACCATTTTTAGAGATGAGTATATATATATATATTTGATTTTTAAAATAAGGGAGGCTTTAGTCAAATTTAAATGACTAAAATACCCCTCTTTTTTAAAAAAATAAAAAAATATATTTATATATCTCTAAAAAATAGTAAAACTTAATACGTAGATTAATAATTTTATAAAAATATTCTCAAAAAATATTTTAAAAAATGGGGTTTCAATTTGTCAAGGTGCATTGAAACAGTACCGAGGTAAATGACTTGCAACTTTGAAAACTAGGGCAATTTTCATTTTTCAGTGGAGGGGATATATTATGAATTTATTGATGAGTGTAATTGTTGTTTCTAAGTTTTAAAATTAATTATATTTTTAGATTTTGAGGGAATTGAAATATTTTTCCAATTTTGAGGTAATTGCCCCACCATTTCTGATTTCTGATGTGTTATTGCATATGTTGACACCTCTACTTTCAAGATTTTGCACTTTAAATTTTTAAGAATTCCTTTTATTTTAAAAAGCTTGCCTCTAATTCCTAATACATATTCAAATTTTCCAAAAATAAGTAGAATGATTGATAAAATTTTTGATCATAGATGTATATCATACTTTAAAATTGTTTTTTTTTTTTTTAGTTTACTACAAGATTTTATTTTTTCTTGACTGGGTTCAATATTACATCTCATCTTTTTAATATATTAAAATCAGCTTAACTACCCATGCGAGAGGAAGACAATAAGCTTCAACCTATCTATAATCAAGACAACAAATTTCCATCTAGAGTAAAAACTCCCATTGAGGAGTTCAAAACCATGCCACGTCCCCGACCAATACAGCATGTTAATGTTGTCAATGTATATTTGACTATAGAATCATTTAATGTTTTATTATTTAATATTTAATTTTTATATGAAAAGGGTCATGATTCAGGAGGTAACACTAGGGTTCGATCTAAGAAAAATGAGTAATTTACAAATACACCTATTTAATTTGATATAATTACAAATATATTCACATAGTTTTAGAAATTATAAATTGAAGATTTTTAAATACACCCAGGTGCACTTAGCCTTGGTGCATCTTAGTGTATTTAACCCATTTTTTAATTTTTTTGAAAATTTTTTATATAACTATTAATCTAAATGTATTAAGCATATACATCAAGTTTTACTATTTTTGGAGAACTATTTTTTTGGATTTTTTAAAATTCATGAAAAAATGTTGCTGATTTAAAAAATTCAAAACAATTTATAGTTCTTCAAAAATGGTAAAACTTGACACGCATACTAAATACACTTATATTAGCAATTGTATAATTTTTTTTAAAAATAATAAAATGAATTTTTGTACCATAGTACATCGAAGCTAAGTGTACCAAGATGCGCTAGATCACAGCCGATCATAAATAACTCTCACATAGTTTAACTATAATTTTAAATATACCCAAGTCGTTACGACGCCGTTACTGCAATGTTACGACGTGGGTATAGTTGCAAAGATATGCAAACTATATAAATATATTTGCAAAAACTAAATATAAATATTTAATTTTTGAAATTGCAAATTTCCGATATCTTTACAAATATACTAACCAGTTATGGTGCAGTAACGGGCCACAACGACAAGCTAAGCGAACGTATCCGCAAATCACCCGAGAAAAATCTAAACAAGTCTTTAAAATCCCAACATTGTGCAATTTTATGAAACAATTTTTCTCGTTTAACCCAATTTAATTTGTGAGAGCATCAATTAATTCAATTTCCTGGACAACGTGTCAAGCATAATCAGGTGTATATAAGTATCTAAAAATTCTTTTAAAAAAATATCTGAAAATTGAAGCTTACGGGTAAAAAAAGTAAAAAATTTTAGAACTCAGCAGCTTGAATATGCAAAATACCTTTGGCCTTCCTTTTTCCTATGAGCCTTTTACCAGTTACTCCTTAAACTTTTTTATTTCGCACTTTACACAAGCCCATAGCTTTTGATTTTGCAATTACATTTGCTAACCCTTTTGCAAATTGCTATTCCTAACCTTATTTGCAAATCGAATTCCTGGGGTCTAGACTCTGGTTGCTTGAGCGTTTTTGAACAGCAAACCTAAGTATTTTTTTCCTAGGAATTCCCACAAAAAATCTGTCAAATCGAAATAATTATATCTCATGGGCATTTATTATCACTGTCAACAATGACAAAAAAATGTAGCACAAAGTCATTAGTTTGGGTGTTTGAGTCCTCACAGTGTGTGCAGTGTTTTACTGATTCTCCTTGGGTAGAGGTATCTTTACAAATTCTCCCCTAATATGGGGTATTTATAAGAAAAATTTCTTTCATTATCTGATGCTTGAATTAGGAGTGGGAATTGGGGCGGGTCAGGACAGGTTAGGGTTTGCCCAACCCTGACCCTACTTTTCAAAAATGTTGTTTGACCCTTATTTTTATACCTGGTCGGGACAATGTCGGTTTGACCCTTACTTTTTTCTATTAGGTCTCGGGACAAAATTCGAGTCGGTATCGGACCAGTTTCGGGATAGCGGGTTGGGTAAAAAATACGAGTCAAATAAGATAATTTTCAAAATTCGCATACCTATAAAACATAAGTATACATCTATACTAAATTTAAATATTATATGTTTTAATATTTCACTAATTATTAAAAAACACATAATTAATAAAACAAAACATTTGAAAATATAGTATACATTTATTAAAATAGGTTAATATATAATTACACATAAGGGTTATATACGTACAAATTTTTTATTATCGATTTTTATATTACTTTTTAAATAAATTGATTCTTCAAGTGTTGACAGAGTTGATTATAAAAAAGTGAGAAACTTGAAAGAAAATAATAATAATATTTAAACATAGACTTATAATTTTTAATAAATTTATATATGCAGTGCGGGTCGGACTCTTCGGGTCGGGACATGGTCGACCCACCTCGACCCTATTTTTGAATTCGGGTCAAAATTTCTGACCCATCCCTATACCGGGTAAAAAATATATTGGTTTTACCCGGCTAAAAACTGGTCGGGTTAAAGCCGGGTCACGGGTTGACCCGCCCTAATTCCCACATTTAGCTTGAATATGCTTGATTGTAATATCAAAAGTTATAATGTATAAACCAATCAAAAATGACAAAAAATGGCCATCTTTATCCAAAGAAATTAAAAAAACCAACTTTTAGCTAGAATTTTTCTCTTCTCTTAGTCACCTACACTTATCCAACGGATAAATTTAGCTTTATTTCATTGTCAAAAACTGACCCTGGAAAGCTAACAGGTGATCAGTGATGCTGGCAAGAATCTAACCTTAGGCGTGGAAGATCCGGGCTTCAAGTTACAGCTTAGGGAATTTATCTCTCCTTTTCCGAAACAATGTCCACGTACGGGAATTTTTTTTTTTTTTTTAAAAAAAAATGACCATGGAAACGCAGGGGTATGATTATTTTGAAACAAACATCAGTAATTGGAGTAATACGTCAATAGAAGTTTATAATTGGGAGTCATTTGCAAAATCAATGGTAAGGGGAAAATTGAAAAATATAAAAAATTGGAGGTCATTATGGCATCTGCAAAAAGCCTCTTTTCCTTACTCCTTAGAAAGAGAAAATGAAGACCATCAGCTGTTCTTGCATCATCACACATGAATGGAAATGAAATGTTAAATTAACATATTTCAACCCTTGCTTTCAAGGAAGGGAAAGTGACAAGCTAAGTTGCTCCGGCCCCGGGTAAGTAAAGCGACCTTTCACTGCATAAAAAAACGAAAAAGAAGATCTTTCTAATACTTCATTAATAGACTTATGTCATGGAGGTTCTCATGCACACGTATATATACAAATGATTTCCATGCATGTACAACGTACAACATACAAATACTCCGACCTCCATCATCATGTTCCGTTTTGACTTTTTTTTTTTTTTTGGGACACATCGTGCATGTGTCCTGCCTGACGGACAATTTATTAATTCATCCACTTAAGAAGAATATTATATATAGAAGATACAAGTGTTTAATAATTGGGGAGTGATTCCTAGCAAACGTTCTTTTTCTTTCCCTTCTCACGATTTTTTTTTTTTATTCATCCATGAGGAGTGCTTTATATCAAATGTTTACGTGGAATGATATGTAGAAATGGCTTTTAAATTTTTTTTTTTTTTTAGCGTTCTACGTCTAAATCGTATAAATTATAAATTAACTTGTATGTATTTATGATAGCTAGAATTAATTCAATTTTAAATTTATATATTATAAATATTTATTATTTTTTGAAAGTCAGTTCAATATTATTGCAACTCAACCACTGATCCAACCGATGAAGGGATTGATTCGATTCAAACCGATTTCGCTATTTAATTAAATCAAATTGAAGCAATGAAGTTAGCAATTCATAATTATTATTATTATCATCAATATTCAATTATTTTAAATTATTTTAGTAGTTAAAAATTTTAATATCATAACTTTTAATTCCATATGTTAGACCTAGATTGTATCACTTTAATGACCAAAATATAGCTTTACATTTTATGCTTTTGAAAATAGTTGAATTTGGATCGTTTTGAGCAATTTAATCTTGTTCATGTGGTTTTCTCTCTTATTATTGAACATATGATAACCCTAAAAACTCCAGAGAGTATACAACCTTACATAGTAGAGAACCGAACCTCATAACCAAAGGGGGGAAGAGTTTTTAGTAGTTTAAAAAGTATGTTCCAGATTAATCATTATAATGCATTTTAAAACCGTGTAACTCAACTATCGAATTAAAGCAAATAATATCACATTGTAGATTGAAGACTTCGAGTTATTTTCCTAATTCGACTTAGGTTAGAGACCAAAGTCATTCCCACTTCGACCAGTCAAATCGTTTTGCTTAATTCTAATAACTATTTATGAAATTGTTAAAATTTGAAAATAAACTTAGGGCAATGATTCTATACATACACATATTTTGAGTCTTTTTTAAAAAAATTTAAAAAAATTGTTTTTGTTTTTATATGGGTCCACACGTAATACCAAACTTTGAAAATTGTTTTTGAAATTATAGAAAACATAAATTCAAAATTTATAAATTTTAATATATAAAATAAATAGTAAATGCATGTTGACTTTTTTAAATTTTAAAAAATTTTCATTTTGTTTTTATACGGGCCCACATGTAACACCAAACTTTGACAATTGTTAATTTTTGAAATTAAAAAAAATATATATCCAAAATTTATAAATTTTAATCTATAGAATAAATAGGAAATACATGTGGACTCACTTAAAAATGAAAAGAAAATTTTCAAACAATGAAAAAATAACCTTAAAACACCTATATATATATATATATATATGATATTGAGGGTCGTTACATATATGCATATACTGAATCATTACCTTTAAATAAATTATCTGGCATCATGGGGGGTTAGCACATCATCCAGCTGGGGTATGCATGTGTGATGGATGGACAGGATGCTCAGGGCAGAAAAGGTGGAACCCAATCACTTCACAGAATTCAGGTGCTGCACTCATGAAAATGCTGCAGTGAGAACGAACGTGTGCGTGAAGTAAAAATCACCTTTAGCAAATTTGTAAGAAACCCAGCCAAAGTAGAAATTGCCACTGATATAATTATAAAATGGAAAAGAACCAGCTACCCTATTTACATAAATAGTCATGAGGAGACTTACTGAATCTCTTTTATTTTTTTAACCCACCCTTGCTTGGATGCTTCTTCACCAAATACGTGACAGGTGAGACGTTTGAAAGGGAAAGAAAAGTAGGTATCCATCGGACCAGATCCCTTGCTCCTGAGTGTAGTGTGCTTTCCATGTACACGAGTGTAAAACCTTTTTATTTTTTTAAACAACTTTTTAAATCTTTTTTTTATAAAACTGTTCATATAGGTATATTTAATTTATATACTAAGTTTTACAAAACAACTTTGAAGATGTGTATATATTTTTTTAAAGAGTGTTGATCCCATGCATGCACCCGGCCACTGGACTCTCCAAAATATATTTTTTAATTTTTTTATGAATATGTAGTGCTGGGTATATTTAACCTATAAATTAATTTATACTATTTTTGGATGCTTTCAAGTATTTTTTATTTTTAAACATGGTGTCATTTTCATTTGGAAAATTATGAAAATGACACCGTGTTTAAAAATTAAAAAATACTTAAAAGCATCTAAAAATAATACAAATTAATTTATAGGTTAAATACACCCAAATCTGCATATTTATAAAAAAAAACCAAAAAAATTAAAACATGGGACCCATGCGGCCGGCTGAATGGGATCAATTCTCTTTTTAAATTTCAAATTTTAGTTATTTTCACTTGTTTAAAAATATCTAAAATATTTCAGGATTTGAAAATCTAAAAAAATATATACAAATCTAAAAGTGGTAAAACTTATTATATGAATTCAATAAACTTAGATTAATAATTCTATAAAAATTTTAAAAATTAAAAAATAAATTTTATGCATAGTTGCATGAAAAGCCCAGCGCACCTAAATTGGGACCGGTATCTATTTACCACATTATCCTTATTAGCACACCTAAGTGCACCACGTGCATAACTCTTTTTAAAAAAAAATTTAAGTTTTTAAAATTCATATATGAGCCCATGCATAAATATCTCAAATATATGTTTTTATTTTTTCATATTTTATTTTTAAAATTCAAAATAAAATATTTAAAAACCAAAAAATGTAAAAATTATATATATGTGACATTTATGCTTAGACCCACATAAATATATAAAAATTTTAAAAAATAAAAATAAATATTTATTGCATGGTGCAGTGAACCATTTCTCCTTAATTTCTTGCTTTTCTTTCTCCATTATTAATTAATTTATTCCCGTGCTCACCAGTTCCGAAACACAAAATTTGATGCACTTTCTTTTGGTCCTTTAATTTTGGACTGTTTGCATGTGCCTTTTTGTCGTCCTGTGATTTTACAATTTTTGCTAGTAAATTTGCTTTGGTAAGAACACTCCGAAATTGTGCACTTCATTTGAAGAAAGAAAAGAGAAAAAAAAAAAAAACTCTGTCATCAAATTTGATTACATTTTATTTTCAGACCATGATACAATGCACTCGGGTGCGCTTAGCTTCGATGCACCCGAGTGCAAAAATATATTTTTTATATTTTTTTGACACTTTTTTTATACAACTGTTGATCTATGTGTATATATTAAATTTTACCATTTTCGGATACTTTTATATATTTATTTTTGATTTTTTAAAATCTAAAAGTATCAAAAAATGATAAAAATTGATACACATATTAAATATACTTAAATTAACAATTGTATAAAAAAAATAAAAAAAATATATAAAAAGTAAAATGCACCCGGTGTTAGTTCCGTTTATTTCACTGCTTAGATATACATAGTTAAAAGCATATCATGATATTCTTAAATTTTGTCTCTTATGGCTATTATGTGACTATTCCAACTTTTGACTCCGAAGTTCTAACAGACTAACATCATTACGTTTTTTAAATAAAATTAATAAGTTTTAGGTTCATCCCAACATTATATGTACCCCATTGCAACTTTTGCACGTTTCATTTGCATTTGAATTTGATTCGTGTAGAATCCACTGCAAATCAAAGCTTATATAAATAATTCTTAATTTCATCATACACGGCAATAGATGTTAATAAATGCAACTTTTTTTAGCAATATATAAAATAAATTTAGCTCATTTCGATTCTGTGGAATCAATACCTACCAAAATATTGACACGACCCACATTCCTCATGATATAATATCTATTCCACCTATTATATTTAGACTCATTTATTTATTTTACTAGGAAATAAAGTTTCACTTAAATCAAAAAACACATAAGCCACATTTAATAAAATTATAAAATCAACGGAATAAATTTTTTTAATTTATATATCAATTTAACAGCTATTATGTCAACATCTAAACCGTCCAAATTATTCTTCTTATGCAGGTGAATGATTCTATAAATTAGTATAGTATGTTAATACGTTTATGAATAGGTTTAAATATTTTTCATAATTTATATATAACTATACACTTTTAAGCAATTATGACCCGCACAAGATTCTGATGAAAATGATTTTTGATTGTACGATAAAATAAACGATATAACTGGTTGGATTATGATTTCACCGTCAAGGTAGGCCTATTAAATCGGTAACCAGAGCAGATGATCAAACCGGCAACGTGACCAGCTTTTACTAGTCCCAGTTTTCACGACGCTGATGATAACTATAAAAATTTATAGCAATGCTAGATGGGAAATACCTAGGTGTTCCCGATACCAGTAAAGTCTAACATATGCTGCTTCATTTTTGTCTTCAATGATGAAATCAAAAATATTCAATCTACTAATTTTTTTATCATTTATTTTATTAGGATGTCAAAAATTATTTGGATTAAAATTTTTGGTGGGCCATACTTAAAATACTTATAATCAAAGGTAAATCTGAACTCATTTACAGATTTATAAGAATATATGTTGAATCAATATATTTAAAGATATAAAATGTGTTCCATTTTTATATAACTAAGTTTTATCTTATACAATTGAGAACTTTTTATATTACAATCTATCACATTCACAGCCTTCACATTTGGAGGAAATTTTTTCTCTAAACATCCCCATACCAAGGTTAAATTTGTAAAAATACCCACCCAGAAGGAAATTATAAAAATCCTCACTTTTTAGTGGGGGACACATGTAAAGTCCATGAGCAAGGAGGGGAGATTTATACCCAGCCTCCTCGGGTTACCACAAAGGCAACCCGTGTACATAGCACAATTTAATCATGATGCAAAATGCATTCTACTTATTGTGTTTGAAATAATTTATTCAGTTAAAATACTAAGTTTTATTCAAATCAAAAATATGCATAGGTCATCTAAAAATATATAAACATAATAAAACTATTAAATTTATATATATCAATTTGAAATATGTATTTCAACATTTAGGCTATATAAAACCCCACTCTTATGAAAATATACGATTATATGAAATATCACTGTATTCTAATGCATCTACGAATAAATCTAACTATTTATAAGAATTTTAAATATATATACATTGAAGCTAGTGTGGCTTACCTACAATTTTGAATGAGACTAATTTTTAGTTTCATGATAAAAATAAATGATATCATGTCACATCCGGCTCGAACCCTTTACGAATTTCGACTAAAGTTATTTTATACCTCAAAATCATTTGCTTTGATATGATAGATAAATCCAAATAGCTTAACAAATATAATTTATTAATTATACAAGATTTTTCTTACTGCAATTGATAACATAGCAATCAAATTAAAAATAAAATTAAACTCACGAACCAATGCATGGCCTGGTGGTTTCACATGGGCGTGCGTATGTGCAATCCTGGTTTTGAGTCTAGATGAGAGCAAATTGCTCCATGTAATTTAATAAAAAAAAATTATAAAAAAATTAAACTCCAGGTATTCTGACTTTTCCTACATCAACTGGACTTTTTAATTTTGAAATATTATGAAATAAGCTCAATGCCTGATAAGTCTGATTTATAAAATAAAATCTTATGTCATTACTCAATAAGCAAGTATTTTACTTTCCATTTCAAAATAAAATTTCTTTGTCATAATATTTCAAAAAAAGCTACTTTGTCATGCTTACATATATGCATGCTCTTGTAATGCAAAACTTAGTCTTGATATATGTGCACTTATGCAACTTATTTATAGTAGGAGGCTTTCTTACACATCTACGTACATGCTTTTAATGCACCGACGATCATCCTACATGTTTGGCAAATGAAACTTATGATCATACAGTTGCCATGCCAATGATTTTTATAAAATAAAATAACTTAGAAAGCTAACTAAAGAAGTAAAATTATTTTGAAAGGACATTATCCACTTACGTAAACCTGAAGCTAACCTAACTTAAAAACTCTATTAATTAGTAAGACCATTAATTTTCCACTTAAAATTTTATGTCTACAAACCCTTACTAGTCATCCTATTTATAAGCCACTAGGACTTCCATATTTTAAATCTCTAATGATACCAACAGGACGTGGATAGATAAAAAATCATATATGTTGCGGGGATTAACACCAAACTTTCTGTGAACCTAGCATAACTAAGGCCAAGTTTGGGAATTTGAAACTTGTGGGAAGTATGGGATGGGGTGGGAGTAGAAAATAAAATATTTTGAAAATTGCGTGATTGATATGAAATAGTAAATGTAAAAGTGGAATAAATAGATTTGTTGGAGGGCAGTTGATAGGAAAAATAATTAGAATACAAGGGTAAAACTGAAAAAATATAAATAATTAGTTTATTAATGATGGGCTTTAGAATCTGTGCTCTCATGAAATCTTACCCCTTGGTTTCCTTGTATGTTACCAAACATGGTTGACTTCACATACTGCACATATGTCTGTTGTATCCCTAAACATTGTCCCCCTTAATGACATAATTAAAAACACTTAACTTTCTTAATATTGTTAGAGCTGTTCAAATTAGGTACACGTCAGATTCATGTCAATCTTATACAAGCTTAATGCAGCCTTGCTGACGATGCTTGGCATGCATGTCCTAAGGCTGTTTTTTTAGGTTATCTTTATTCAATTATTTAATCATTTTATTAAATATATCTTTCTGATCTAATCAGTTTTTTTTTTATAGAGTGCATAAAATTAAACAAACATACCAAACTTGACTTATCTACGCTAAGACATAAATATTATAGTGAAATAAATTAAATTATTTAACAACTATGTAAGTATTATTTTAATGATATAAATCATTCACCGTGTAGAAAATATCAAATTAAGCCTACATATGAAATTTCATATCAAACCGACTTACACATATTAAGATACAAGCACTAAAATGAATTAATAAAAATATTTTCATGAAACACAGGACGACCGAAGGATTGGTTTGAAAAGCTAATTTTTTGGCACGTTTTCTATATTATTTTAAAATATTTATTTAGCTACTTATTAAATTAATTTTCATAATCTAAGCCATCTATATTAAAAAGTATATTAATTAACAGTATATCATTAATTTTCATATCAATCCGATTTATTAGATTCAATGTCTTAGCCTTGCAAAATAAATGAATATAACCACTAATTTGACTCTAATTGCCAAAAAATTTTCAATTTATTTTTTAAAAAAGGTTTCCAAATGATCTAAAAAATGCATGTATTCAGCTAGTGGCATGTGTCTTCTCAAAAAATTTCTGTTGGAGCGTCGCCTGTTTGGGATATTGGAAAACATTATAAGGAAAAATTAGATTATTAGTAAGACATTTGTAAAATTGTGTTTTTGTCTATTGTAAGAATGTCTCTGAGGCCTATTGTAACACTAAGTTGAGCTGATGTAATATATGAGTACTCATACGAAAAAATTATAACTTCTTAATTCTCTAAAAAAACATGTTTATTTTATATATTTGCTTTGATAATAATATCACTTGATAATATGTTTAACCAAATTACCTTGTATTCTACGATTGCCCAAAAAGAGGCCATTTCTGGTACAGTTGCCAGCACCGAACTTATCATATATTTGGTCCAAAATGGGTCCCTCATGTACTTAAGTATATTGACATTTTAAAAAATTATTTATCCATATATAAATTTTATACCAAATGTTTTATATGTTGAAAAAAAATAACTTTAAAATTGTTATTTACATCAAATTATTTGATTACGTTGAATATATACTATTTTCAAATAAAGTCCATACACATATCCAATTGGGATGAAAATTGGTATGGTAATAGAATACATAATTCTAAATATAATAGGTGAAGTAGATTATAATTTTATGATTATATAGGACTCATTTTGAGGTAATCACACCATAAAAACTACAAAAGAACAGGCCCTATTTTTTTTATTTTATTTTTTGGCTCCTACAATCGGCATTGCATGGCCAAAGTGATCCAAAATATTCAATGGTGGGGCACAGATGGGTAACCTAATATTAATTTCGTTGCAAGTGTCAACAAGGCTAATGTAGTAAATTAATATGTGGCAGTTGCCCGGAAAGGATGGCGTAATTAACATGGGGCCCCACCTGAGCGATCACAAAGGTCTACGAATTTATATCTTTTTTGCAAACAATATGGGCAACAAGTTCTCTTAGACATTGAATAGACAGTTTCGGCCCCTTTTCAGGGAACATGCACATGCAATTTTTAACTTATTCTAAGCTGTTGGGAATCTTTGTTTGATTTAAAGCCATAGCATGCAATATTAATATATTACGATGTCTCATTCTTCTTCTTCTTCTTTTTTTTTTTTTTTCATCAGTGTCACTAAAACTGGTCAGCACGGTGGATGGATTAAGGGGTTCACCAGAAAGGAAAGGAAATACAATAAATAAACAAATAAAAGGGAAAAAATGATTAAAAAAAATGAAAAATGATATATAATAATATCTTTAAAATTAATGCGCGATAAAAAAATATTATCGTATATTAGGAATGGGAAAACATGTTTTGGGATTGAAAAATATGTATTGAAATGAAAAATGTGTTATTATTTTTTAAAAATATGAAATTTTCGTTGGAGAAAATGAGAAATTCCATCCATCATAATCACATTTTTATCTCCTCCTAACCGTAACCGTGAACAAATCTAGTTGAGTATAGTCATAATTTAGATGGATGGAGATGGAATAAGCATGCATGGGATGTAATTTTGATTCAAAGAAAATATTTTTCTCATTCCTAAAATAATAACCAATTTTTACTAATTTTTATACAAGCTTTCTCAACGCTTTTTTTTTTCGGAAGGGGATTAGGACAGACAATTGGGATAGTCCACAACCCTGGTTTCTCACGTCAGTAGAGGCCAGAATTTCAAGGGTATGTGGATGGGGCCTCTGGTAATGTGGGGTATACAGTATAGTAGTATATATACTAGGGCCATGTAGTGTCCGCCAGGGATAGCTCATGCCCAATCCTACCCCACTTTCACTTTTTTCATCTCACATCCTTATTTAATCCACCAATAATAACGGGTTTCACCTAATTGAATTCTTAGAGCTTCTTAGTTCGGCCTCATCTCGATGATTAATCAAAACCTAATTTAACTATTCTTTTTAAATTAATTTTTATTAAGATTTCGTTTGTTGTTTAAATCAAAAGGTTACATAGACTGCACGAAGAGGAATGTACACTGAAAGAATTTTTAAAACATTGTTTAAAGTTTAAAAATTTATATTGTTTGAAACATTATTTATATCAATTATATACATTATTTAATTTTAATATTTGTAAGAATGTTCCCACTAAAATTCGCATTTTACTCATTATTTTTTATTTTGTAGAAAGTTACAATGTACACAAAACTTTTATTAAAGTGAGTTTTAATGCGAGAATTAAAAATAAATTTTCATTAATCATTAAAGTAGACCTAAGTCAATTTCAGTCAGTACTTTGTTCATCGCGTCTTGCGAACGCTTTCAAATTAAATGTAATGTAATAAGTAAAAAGGATTCATGAAGGGACCATAATAAGTAAGCTCCTAAGTTAAAATGTAAGAATTAAAATATTCACTTGAAAATTTAAAAAAAAAAAAAAAAAAACACTACACATGCAAAAATATCATATGATAACCTTGTTTAGATGACTTCCATTATAAATGGGTAAGATCGTCACTTTAAACAGGTTTGAAATGCAGAACAATTCAAAAAAAAATTGTTTTTTTAAAATTCTTTATAAAATTGTTAATCTAAATATATTTAATTTATAAATCAAGTTTTATCATGTTTTGGATATATGTATTTTTAAAAAAAATATATACATATATCCAAACATGATAAAACTTGATTTATATTAACAGTTTTATTAAAAATTTAAAAAACAAAAAATACGTACTTTGGAGTTTGGAGCGGTCTAAAATACTGAAATGATCAGGACTCAATAAACAGAGCCTATTAATTTCCCTTACTTTTTTGGGCAACCTTTTGAGAATTCATCGCGACTGACGGAAAAATCCGCGGCGTCCCCTGCAACACGTGCTCCGCGCTTACAGCGCCCACCTGACTTCGCTGCCTCGTCCTCAACGGCTACAAACCTAACGTCTTTGTTGGTGCGCGGTTATTTCTTACTCTGGCTGCGCCGCGTGGTTCATACACAGCCTTCCATAACTCACAACCGACTGGCCACTCGTTGTCTCCATAAGTAGAGTCAGCTCAGACATCTTTGCATCTAATTATATCATTTTCTGCGCTTTTTTGTGCCAGCAATGTTAATACAACCACCGGTTATTAAATGTCCACCAAAACTGGTTCTTCTGTCTACATGCTTTGGCCCACCAAATTTAATAGTTAGAGTCACATCCAATGCGAGAAATCGAGTGGGCCAAGCTACCTAAAATTTTAAAATTAGGCATTGATCCTTTCTTTCATTTCCTGCTGTGGTCCACCAAGAGGGTTCGCGATGCATGGTGCCCTTCCCAAACGCAACGTACGAAGCCGAGTGGGTCCCACAGATCGAGAGCGACGTTAACGTCTTCCATGCGCCACCGAACTCCCCCACGCCACGTCGTTATCAACCGATTCCAGGGGGCGATCACAGCCGTGCATTTGTCAGTACGAAGAGATGGACGGTCGAATTCTCATCAGCGTCATCGTCATCTTCATCATCCAATCTGGACCGTTGATTAGCTCTGGCAACTGCCACCGAAGGGTCTGACTTGAAACGGAATTACGTTCCTTCCGTTTCCCATCGTAACGATTTCTTTCTATAGCAGTTATGTAATTACTACGGCTGCGGTTTCGCCTTGATTTTGTTTTGTTTTTGTCTTTTCTCGTCCGTTTCTTCTATTTCCATGCCTTGATGGATGCTTTTTCTTCTCATTTATATTTTTCTCTTTCCTACTTTGTTTTGTCCATATATCTTCCCTTCTCCCTCCACCTCGTCCTTTCAAAGGTGTTCAAATACCAACCTCGGGATTTCTGTTTTGGCATTTTCTATTTCTTGGATCAAAATAACCCGCAAGATTGCAATTTGTCCTTTTTTTTTTTTGGTTGGATTGAGAACTAGCGATAGGAGTGACTTCTGCTTTTGGGTTTTCTGTTTTGTTGATTTAAATAGTCAGTAGGATTGAAATTCTTTTGGGGAATTCTTTTATTGGGTTTGTTTGTTCAGGCATCTAAAAAGGTGGGTGTGATTGAAATTCCTTTAGGAGATTGAAATCAGGCGATAGGAGGGCAATCCTTCTGTGGGTTGTCCCATTTCGGAGATTGCAACGAGAATTCCAAAAGGAGGATCGAAATTTGTGCCTGGTTTTTGGGTATTTTTTTGGGTGAATGGCGACTTCCTGCGTCGGATTTCCAGGAGAGCATAGTAGGCGAGATGGGTGCGCTTCCCATGCGCAGGCCACCTTCAGGAAGAACCTCAAAGAACTGGTCAGAGATCATCTTCATACCTGCATTGCACTCTCCACTTGCGGGGATGCCGAATGCTCGGAATTCAGCACCGCGGGGATCCCCTCTTCCAGTGATTCTCTGAGACAGAGCAGAAACGATGACGGTTGTTGGACTAGCGATGAAGAAGGTTGCAGCGCTTATGATCGGGCGCTGCGGCGATCCGCCGCTGCCGCTTTGAGCAGGCGGCAGGCCAGGATCTTGGACCGTTGGGCTGCCGAGCAAGCTCGTGTGATGATCACAACAATCGAACAGCAGGCTCGCGCAGCAGAGCTTCCGGCTCTGTCGATGCCAAATTCTGTTACAGCCACCGAAGACTCCTACCGGCGGGAGGCGTCCCCGACGTCGTCGGATTCCTCTGTTGATCTTCCCAACCTCCGGGCGTCGTCGCTGGTTCAGTTGTGGCGGGAGTTTGAATCAGAAGGGAGAAGGGAGAAACGGCACCTCAGCAAAAGCTTGGTTGCTGTTCATAATAGCCATTTGCACCCGCCTAGCAATCTTGACCGTTCTTCGTCCTTTGATTGTAGATCTGAAATTTGTGATTCTGAAATATCTGAAATGGATTGGGAGTGCGATCGGACTCCACGGCATCTACAGAATTCTCCGAGGGACATGGATTCTGGAGAGAATGAGAGGGTTAGAGTAGCAGACATGGTTAGGAAATTGAGTTCCGGGGAGGGTGCACATGGTTCTTTGTCTCCCTGTGCTGATGTAACAGTAGATCATGAGCAGCTGTCCCCACGGGAACCAGCATCTCCTGTGCAACTTGTTCCTGGCAAGAGAAATGATCGGGGTCTGACGTCCTTTAGGAATCCTCCTAGGATCAGAGGACGGCAAGCTATTCAGGATTTGCTTGATAGGATGAAAAGGGAGAGGCAAACAGAGCTTGATAGATTGGTGGAGCAACATCCAGTAACACAGTTCTCTAATCGGAGCCGGATTCAGGTTAGTTAATTGTCTTGATTTCGTTCATACATGCCCTGATTTGAAAATGAGTCTCTTCTTTAATTTTGAATATTTATGAGAACACAATACGTAATCTTCCAAATAAAGATAGGCTTTTAGTTGATTTTTCTCCCTAATCAGGTGTTGCTGAGGTTCAAAATTTTACAACATAACATGATAGCTCATGAACAACCGCATCCTGCTTCAACTGCAGTTGAGTTGGATGAACTTCATCGTGGTAGCTCCATCATACAATTAAGGTGATTGGCTTCAATTTGTCCATTATATCCAATTTATTTTTATAACCCATTTAGCTATCCCTGGTGATTTCTTTGTATTTATGTCAAAACTGTATTTAGGTGCAATTCTAATTTAAGAAATTCAGTTTATTTTTTCTCGTATTTGATTTTCATTCAGTTTATGTCAAAACTGTCATTTGATCCAAAACTGTATTCACCACATTTGTCATTTCAGTTCCATTTGTAAGTCTCTTTTTGTAGAGTTATTTAACTTAGTTGTTGTTGATTTCATTGAGTGATTTCTTTTGGAGCGGAATTAATCATTCTCTTATTACTCTTTGTGGATAGTTTTTTGTTGTTAGTTCTTTGAAAGTGATAAAGAGATTCAAGGTGTTTATGAAATTTTATCCCCAGTTTGTCATTTGATATTCATTTTGTCACTTCGTAGTCACTTACAATGTTATGAGTTTTGAACCAGCTTACTGCTTCTTCACTTATCATGTCATTAAACTTCATCACATAGAGTGCAGCTGCATGGAGTCTTGAACTTTCTCAGATAATTTGTTTTAAGTAGCTAACATTCTACGGTTCTTCCTTACGCATCAAATTCTTGGCATAATGAACAAAGCAGTTCTTAATTAGAGGTAGATATTTCTTAGTGTATATCAATTTCAACTAACTGTATATTGCATCTTTTCTTCTTAACTTCTGTGTGTTTATCCTTCATGCACTTAACATCAATTTGAGGTTCTCAATTTCTGAAACATTATATTCTTGTGTCACCTTTTCAAAATCAGGGAGAAATTTAACTCCAGAAAGCAGCATGATGGTACCAACACCCCAGCTTCATCTACGTCAAGAAGTGCCTTTGATATCTTCAGGAATAATTCCATGAAATCAGAAACTTCTTGCATGACCGCTGTCTCCTCTAATGAAAACACTGAGTATTTGGATGCAACTCCCAGAGAACAAGAAATAGTTCAATTCAATGCGTCGCAATCTGTTTGTGAAGTGCTACATGAAGAAGATGAAGATGAACAGGAACAAGGACAAGAAGATGAACAAGAAGAAGAAAAGGGAAGTCCTGTTGATGACTGGAAGGATAGAATTGTGTTACACATAAAGCCGCCTTCTGAGGTTGCTCATGGAAACCATGAAAGTGTCTCAAATGCTATCCGGACATCATTATATGCTGAAACTGAAGATCCATCAGAAGGAGCTAGTCGAAGTTTCAGTATACCATGGCAACAAGAAGTTCCATCAACCAACAACAGTCAGTGGCAAGAAACTGCAGACTCAGCTGAATGTTGTCGTATTCAAGAAGGAGATATCCTAATGGATGAATCAGATTCTGACAATCAGGAAGAAGACATTGCAGAAAACTGGGTGAATAATGAATCTCATCAACCAAGAGATGGCGGTAGCCATCAGCAGTACACCTACAATGAATGGCTTGAGAGAATTTCAGACAATCAGGACATCTGCAACCTTCTTGAACAGTATGTATGCAATGCACTTCTTCTCATTTCTGAATTTTACAGGGTCCTTAAAAGTGTGTCATAAAATATGAATGTTTTTATTTTTGAATTCATAGTTGACATTTCACCTGAGGTGCTTTGGTAGCTGATTTTTCTTTTGAAAAATGCCTCGGTGGCTGCTGAGGAATGGGGTTGAATTCTCTTTAGCTGTAGACTTCTGTTGGATAACCATTACGTTGTTGGTCCTTCCATCAATTATTGAGTGTTCATAATGGCTTTCAGAGTCGGTAGATATGCGTCCTCCAAATCAACTAAACTAGCTGAATAATATTATGACAGTTATATCATAATGAATATAGCTTAAATTGATACGTTCCAAGCTGATACGAGAAGAAACCCAAATGCATAAGGTCTTAAGTAATTCAAACTTTTTCCCAATTACCCTAACTTGGATTGAGTCACATTGAGATGCCCAACTTCATTGCTGGTTGAGCAGTATTTAAAATTGTGGTTCCATGTTGTTTGCAGGAGGACTGTATCAACACTGCTTGCAAGTGACTTTCGTGAAAGAATGAATCGCTTGATCTTGTCTCACTTAGAAAGACAAGGCAACTATTCTATTGCTGGTGATGATATTGATGAATATGAGGGCCAGCAATTCCAAATTCAGGAGGGTCCTGAAATCGGCAATGCTGATCAATCTTTGTATACGTCAGTGCAGTTGCCTTTACCTTCTCGAGTGATTCGCCCCCAACAGAACCAGCAAACCTCTTCCTTGACATATCAATCATCAACAAATTCAATTGTAAGTTCATTCTATTTTTAAGCCTCCAAATTTTATTTTATTTTTTTATCATCATTGCTTAACACCATATCTTTCTTTACTCTTCCATTTCTCACCAGTAAGGGTGTCAAAGACCTAAAACAAGCCATTTTTATTTGCAGGAACTGGAACTTATATATGAGCTGAGGAGGGATATGGAGCATATTCATCAGGAAGTCTCTGAGTTGCGAAAAACAATAGCAAGTTGCATTGAATTGCAGGAAAAATTGCAGCAACCTCCTAAGCATGAGGGTTCTGATGCTTTTATCCAATCAGGTAAGCGACAAGCTCAATGGAGGTAACCAACGATTTTTGCATATCTTGCTGAAGTGCAGAAAAAAGTTGGAACTACAGCTAAAAAACTCTTGAAGTTTATCAATATTTGATGATATACAAAATAAGAATTGACGGAAAATGAATTTACTTTCTTCTCAATCATATGATTGCTTGAGTGCTATCATTTTGCAATCATTGGCTAGCCGAATGTTGGTTTCAGAGAAGGGATTGCGGTGATTGACCATGTTCAAGTCCAGTGATGGATAGCTACCACACAATCACCAAAATGCTGTATGATTGACAGTTGATACTTGAAACAATGCTAAAAAGGTGTATTCCTTTTCTTTTGTAGGTCCAGAAGTAATTGCCATTGAATCTTTCACACAGGCACTAACAAATAAAGTTGGTTGTTGTATCTGCTATGAAATGCAAGTTGACTCACTACTATATAGGTAATGTGTCCTGTACCATCAAATTATGATTGCTCTCTAAGACGTGCTTTGCTTCTTGTATCCATCTTGCTGAAATACATTGTTGACTATTCAGTTTTGCGTGGACATCTTTGATCGTCAGAAATTGATCCATAAACAACAAGAACTGCTTTTCAACAAGAGTTTGAAAATAGCCGATTTGATCATCTTCATGACAAATATTTGAATCATTTAATTTACAGATGATCTCTAAATATATATATGAATTAGCGCTATGAACTTTGCAGATTTAGTTACCTTAAAATGCCACACACATGGCATTCTATCCTGGCCTTAGGCTTCCAAATGCGGATTGAGACCTTTCTGTTATAATATGCTGGAATTGCTTTTAGGGTTTTCTGGTTTGATACTTTTCAATCAACATTGGAGGATGTATCTTGTGGAAGTTGTCTGTTCGCAATTCTTCCTTCCATTCAACACTGGGCTCATGGTATAGATAGAGAGAGAGAGAGAGAGAGAGAGAGCACGCATTCCAATATGTGAATTTATGGTTGTTTTAGGCTTTGCTGGTTTCCATTGCATTGAAAGAGTCATGTGCAAAGAAATCATGTTGCACTTACATAGTTACATGAATCTATGAAAAAAAATGGACTAGAAGATAGATGGAAATTTCTCTATTCTCTATTCTTTTTTTCTTTTTCTTTTAAAAAAAAAGAATTCTTTTCTTGCCATTAAAAAACCTTTATGTTATTCTCCAGGTGTGGGCACATGTGCACTTGTTACAAATGTGCTTGCGAGTTGCAGATGAGCAGTGGAATTTGCCCAGTTTGCAGGGCACCAATTGTTGATGTTGTTCGAGCATATTCTAATCGGTAGAATTTTAAAATTCAAGATGCAGAAACCTTCCTCCTCCTGACCGTTGAGAAGTGAAGTGAAGACTGATTGGTTTTTCTTCTCTGTTTTTTTTTTTTTAATAGATTTTTTACCCGTTGCCTTAATGAAAAGCCGTATGGGCATATACATGTTTCGCTGCTTCTATGAGATGTGCTTGTGTATATAAATTCCTGATTTTTTGGGGATTAAGCATAACCATAGCTCTGCAGTTGAGCACAATCTTTCTTTTTGAAAGCTATTAATTTGTATATGTCAATAAATTTTGGTGTTAAAGAATGGAAATAAAGTGTGGTTTCTGTCTCATTCTTTTTATCAATTTGGAGCCTTAACCATATCGTTTCGACTAGAATTTTACTTACAATGTCACATTTTTTCATCTCATATTATAAATCAAGCCTATGAAACCTTACAAATTTCCTAGATTCAATTTACACATCATTAAGAAAGAGACCAAGCTCTTCAAATGGAAGACCACTAGGTTTTAAGCCCAAACTAGCTGGGAGACTTTCCCACGTCCAGTACCAAGCAAGCTACACTTGGTACCCCACTTGATTTTGAGAACCCATGCAAATGTACGTCCCATGTAAAGAACATACAACTGCATATGACATTGGATGCTTCGATGTGTAAGATTTGTTCTTGTTTTCTCTCATCTTCTCTTGACTCACCTTCATTCCGCTGCTATACTCTTGAGACCCTTGATTACCTTGCATAATCAAAAGAGTGAAAGGTCATCAAGTCATTTGCGCTGCCGATATTGGCATTTCTGTTCCACAAAGACAACCCTGAGATTTTCAAGTTGGACCAAAGGTGTTGGCTTGGCTGTTCTACTAATTGCCCAGAAGGATGGACTTTCCGCATCTGATTCTTTCTCGGATCAATAGATTTTTCTGTAAGTAGAGCTGTATCGACTTCAAGGATTCTTGCAGATGCGTGTGTCAAGCAATATTAGATATTCCAAAAATGTTAGGGTATAATTGTCTCACAAACATTTGCATCATGGCCACTTTGTAATATTAAAACTTAAAGGGCATATCGTGGATACTAAAACATAGTGTCTAATTGTAATTATGTAAAACTAAAGGTTTTTTGAAAAATTTGCCTGATTTTGTAGAGGTTCTTTTATCACTTGGGCGTTTTCTATCTTTCTCAATGCGTTACCGCTATTTAATGAGTCGGATTGAGAATTGAAATGAGGCTGGTTCATGTTCCATTTATTTTGTGGATTTTGGATCACATGAGTGCTGTCAATGTGGATGCCTAGAGACTGTTTAATGTGGGTTTTCTTTTGCTTAAAAAGGAAGGACCATTAATGATGCTCATCCGACATGTTAATAAATCTTACAATTTGAACCAATAAAGGACACATGTTATAAAAATTAAGTGGACCACATTAAATTTTTATTCAATCATACATTTCCAGTGGAGGGGGAAGGGGCAAAAAGGGAAATAGGTCCTCAAATCAGAAAACGCAAACAAGACACAGGTACAGTTACACCAAACTTGCAAGCTTGTAAACAGTTCACACCACTGGAGTATTGTCACACTGAAATAAGATTTCCTACTTATGAGGTTAGATTGGATGAGAGAGAAGTTGAGGATACTACAACCATATCCACAGCCCTGTTAAAGGTAAGGGAATAATTAGATGAGTTGGGTCACATGAGGAAAAAGCTTCTGACACATAACACATGCCTTTGTTTGCCAATGCACATGCACTGTCTCTTCTACAGCACATTCCATAGTTGGGTCTCTCTCTCTCTCTCTCTCTCTCTCTCTCTCTCTCTCTTCATGCATCCATTCAACATCAATTGCTATCTTGGAAAGGGGAAAAGAAAATTCTCACAAACTCACACTGGGTCTCTTTTCTTTTGAACAATGTACACACAGTCACAATCGATAAAAATAAGTGACACGTAGTTAGGAAAATCAAGTATAGACTATCTCATATGTTCTTCTACTCCTTGGCTACTGAATTGTGTCTCTCTTCTCCTTTCCCATGTCTTTGGAGAATATTCATCTGTAATTAAAGAGCACGGGCGGCAGTGGGCTGGTGGGAGGCCAGAGCAATGCATTGCAGGTGACGAGGGCAGCTGATCAGGTGGTCATTAGTGAGGCCTGCCGCTTGCATGAATGAATAAACCACCGTGGGGCCCACAAACCTGAATCCTCTTCTAACCATGTCTTTGCTTATGGTCTCAGACTTGGAGGTTTTGACAGGGATCTTCCTGCAAGACTTGTATTGGGTGGAGATAGGCCTGTTGTTCACAAAATCCCATAGATACTTGTTGAATGAGCCATGTTCCTTCTTTATCTGTCATTCAGATGCATAGTACAAATTTAGTTCAAATTCATTTTCTGGGAATAGCCAATCATTAAGAAAAAAACAAATTCAAAACTCAGAACAAAATTTCCACCTGAGTGGGGACAGAATAATTCTCTTGCCATTGCAAGGTTGAAACTCAAAAAATTCTTTCGTCCAACAAAATTTTGAAGAAAAAATAAGAGAAGATCAACAAATTCAACTACCTAAGACTTCCATACCAATCTTGCCATGTTCTACGAGTTGCAATCTTGCCAGTAGGCACTCTTGCTATGTCTATGATTAAGTAGCCAGTATGAATTCATGAAAAACTGAAACAATTCAGAGTAACTGGTCGATCTTGCCATAAAGAATCAGATTCGTTTCAAGTCATGCGTTCCGAAAACCAGCATCACATTTTTTTTAAGTAATGATCAGAAATTTAATGAGTTGGCCGATTGTCCAAATTCAACCAGCAAATGCACATGGATGACTACATGTGCCTATTCTTATTATTCCATTCAAAAGGAATCTCCAGGCTGTTTTGGCGAATCCAGGTTAGCCCATTGCAAGACTGCACTATATCATATCATCAGGTGGACAAGATGGCTTCAGGAATCACAGATTCACAGTAGCAAGATGAATGGCCTGGATTTTGACACTTTGTTGTATCTTCACACCTCAATTAAGTTAGTCTTTTAATGGTTGCTTTACGGCTTTAATCCTACATTAGAAAGGTATTAATCATGGATATTTATTAGCGAAAAGTAGGCTTTGTCTTTGAATCATATACTTCATCCTTTTCTTTTCAACTACAACAGATTTCTCCTTTTGGCTTGAAGATACCCCCCAAGGCTCAATGATCAAAAATGATAAAAGAGGAAAGGATTTAGTCATATACAGAAAAAGGAGCATGGGCCTACATGAAAATTTCCTGCAAGGCAAGATAATTAATATTTGCACCCCCACGCTTTTGCACGTTGCATCATTTTGTGGTCTAAAATGGAAAGCAGGTAGGCGGAAACATCAGCTCCCATGTGACAGGAGAAAGCTCACATGGCCCCTACCCCACCTACATGTGGAATTCAATCATCGACATGGATAGACATTAGGTTACCAATTCGTCTACCATCTAAGGATGGATGCTTATAACCCAAAAAGACACATTGATGTTTTATTACAGCTTCATGTAGTAACATTATCTTGGTAAGTTTAGATTTTTCAATCATTACTTATTTCTTCTAACAAAAATTCCTCTTCTTCGATTGTTATAGAGTTCATTGCTAAAGCATTCCTTATATTGTTGACACGATTTCTTTCCATTTCTTTTCTTTTCCCGTCGAAGAATCATAGTATAACCGTAAAAAATTGGATCAAACTAGCGAACCAGTTAGAGAATAGCTTATTTTACTTTTTAAATGATTAGAAAAAAAAAACTTGTGAAAATTATTTAATTGGGCCCAATGAAGATGGGACAAAAGCATAAATTCAAGTTCATTGGAGATGATAGCCTTTGAATAATTGGCATTTATTTCTTGAGTTAAGACCATTGCCAATTTTCATTTTGAACCACTCATCACACATATCCATAAGCCAATTAGAATAAACGCAAATTTATGATATTACCTGTGGCCATATTTTCAACAATTTCAGCTAGTTAACATATGACAGACTACAATTTGAAAGTCTCCTCCGCTGGGTGCATGAGTTTTTGCAACAGACATATGGACTATAAGGAAACTCTGCCCAAAATTAGAACTGAATAATTGATGATTCATCAAGGTCATCAGCAGATGCAATCAGAAAACACCTTAGGGGCCTGTTTGGGAGGATACAATAGGATGAAATGGCAAGTGCGTGGATGAGAAAATTAGATGAGGATGGGTGATTGTGTGTTGGAAGATGAAAAATTATATTGAAAAAGAAAAAATAGTATTAGAAATGGGAAAAGTAAAGTTGTCATGTATTGGAAATGAGAAAAGGTTTTTGGGGATTAAAAATCTCAACCCATTCGATCCAATTGTATCCTCCTGAACATGTAGTGTTTTCTTTTCCATCCAACATTCTGGTAATTACTCATGGAATTCATAGCCAAAAAACAATGAAGAACATATTTGAGTTACAGACCTGGAGGATTCGGTTGGCATTGTCAACAGCCCCTCGAACCTTGTTCAGATCCAACCTGCAATCGGCACTGATCAACATAATCTGCTTCTCTGTGACGTTGGCAACAGTTTCTACATCAAATCCAGCAAAAGCAGCCCTGATAACAACAAAACAGCAATTTCTTAGCATGAGTTCACTTCTACTACTGTTAGAACAACAGGTCCAGAAAATCAACAGCTTTCGCTCCACCCCATCTACCTCATATCACTCCTTTTTCTCAGGATGGAGGTCCAATCGAGCCCAACTTGTGCACCCGACAAAAAAAGCAATTCAAATAGCATCCTGCATCACATTCACAACAGGTTTGTCAGTTCAGCATTCACAGCCGGTTTGTCAGTACAGCTGAACAGAGAGAGAGAGAAAGAGAGAGAAAGAGAGAGAAAGAGCGAGAGACTCACTTGTCGTCATGCACTGGAACCCCCCACTCTTCATCATGGTAAGCAACATACAGAGGATCTGCAACGAAATCAACCAAAAGAAACATTTAGAACCACTCGCTAGAATCATTTATAGGTTCACAAGGGAACATTGGATTGGTGTCTGGTTTTTTGGGTCTCGTATTCTTCTGCAAGGCTGTGATTCTAGCTGTAACAGAGACAGTCGGGTGGGTCTCTGAGAGAGATGTAATTGTTCTATGAGATGTGAATTATTATTTTCTCCAGTGCAGAAGGCTTCAAGTCAAACCACAAATTTATGCGTTTGATTCGCGTTGGCATGTGTTCTCAACCCTAAAAATTGGTACGTATGGTGTTCTGGAAACATTTATAATTTTTTTTATTTTTTATAAAGCCATCCAATACCTGAATTGGGTGTGATGAAGCTGCATCTCTTTTCCTCAGGGGCAGCAAAACTAGCCTTCAAGGAAGAGTCAGCTTGAGCCGCCTTCGCTTCAAGCTTCGCCGGCGTTCTTCCATAATGCGCAATTCTCATCTTCCTCTGCGCCTGCATCAAGGACATCTGCTCCTTCCTCGCCACGGCAATGCTCCCAGCAGCAACGACGGAAGCTGGATTCCACAAAGACTCATGAGAAACATCCCCAACATCACCACTACACTTCTTGGAATTCTTCCTCTGCAGCAGCACCGGTTTTGGGGAATTAGCTCTGGGTGTCGCAGGCTTCTCACCACTAGAATTCAGCCCATTTGGATCCTTGTACTTGGGAGAAATGGGAGGAGACAGCCTCTTGCCAGCCTTGGCAATATTAGCTGCAGTAGTAGTATTGAGAGGAATTGCTTTTGATGGGCACTTCTTCTTGGGGTTTTGCTTGCTTTCCGCAACTGCGTTCCGGTTGCAGGCCGGCTGCAGTACTGGACGGCCGTCGATCTGGGCGATGGCAGCATGGCAAGAAGAGGTGTTGTCGGCTTTGGCACTGCTGCACATCTTGGGTGGGCTGGAAAAGGAGCTGGCGGTGGGAATTTGGGAATGAAAGTAGCGATGAGGAAGAGGAAGAGGAAGAGGAGCAGGAGAGGGGGGAAGAATGATGATGGAGGGAGGAGAAAATGGGGGAAGTGGAGTGGATGAGAAGAAGGTGGGGTTTTTAAGAAGGGGGAGGAAGGGAGGTGGGGACAGGCGAGGGGAGTTGGGAACATGGAGAGGTTGAGGTCTGCCATACACGCTTTTGTGGCAGGCCTTGCTTTGGTGGGGAAGGTGACTGTTACGCAAGCGACCTGGTCTCAAGGAAGAGTTTTTTTTAAAAAGAAAAACATTTTAATAATAATTATTTTATTATTTATTTATTATTACTGAAATGAATAAATGGTTGGAAGAAAAGGAGATTTTTTTTCATTTTAAACCTTTAATTTTGGGTATTTGGCTATTTGCATGTAATTTCGAAGTTTAGCTGCTTGCATGGTAAACATTGAAAACTTCGATTTTTTTGCATTATAAACCATGATGCGTAATAGTATTTAAAAATATCATTAATTTATGCGAAATGTTGTAAATATTATTCAATATTTTAAAAAACTCAAAATTTATATTAGATATGAAAATGTCATTGAGGCTTCTAAGGATAAAATAGAAAAAATTCTAATAGTTAAGTTTAAAATGCAAATAATTTTAAAAAAAATATATTGGTAGATATTTACTTTATTTTGCATAGATGAAATGATAGTTTTTAACATTATTATAAGTCAGCGTTTAAAAGGCAAAGTAACTAAAGTTTTCAAGATTTAACATGCGAATTGCCAAGCTTAGAGAATTAAAATGCAAATATGCAAAATTAAAAAACTTAAAATGCAAAAAACCTAAGAAAAGGTGAGACGGTTTGCTGCCCATGCTCCCTCTTCTCCCTCCCAATGCCTTTATGGCTTGTGGGTGATGCTCCCTTCATCTAAGCTGGAATGGTGGATAAGCAATGAGAACTGGCTCTGATGTTTCTGACAGATGGCAATGTTTCATACTTTCAACTAGGAAAGTATATCAACTTAGGAAAATTGTAGTTGTAGAAATGGACCACTATAATGAAGGCGGAGAAAAAAAAACATACATGTTGGAATAGATAATTCTAATAAGTGATAACGGAACAGGGATTTTGTTGAAATTGTAAAAGATATATTAAAAATATAAATTTGATGAAAAAATAAAGTTGCTATGGTTGTCAAGTGTCATTAAAGTGATATTCACTCTCAAAAGGTGCAAGGGAGTAGTTGTCATACTCCCTTCCAAGTTCCCCGTTGCTTGCCTTGTACCCAGCCAAATTAATATCGATGATGATATGTTTAAAAATTCAGAAGAAAATTATGAAAGTTCATAATGAAATTCGTCAACAATTATCAATTATTTGAGAAGGATGTAACGAGATAATATATTAAAAAAAGTGAATAAAATAAAAGGTGGATTTTTTAGTTAAAAGAAGAAAAAATGATTAAGAATATTGCTAAATATTATATTAACAAAAAGTAATAAAAAATAGAAAATCGATCTACATGTAATTATCTACCCCACTTTTTATTTAAAAAGATCGTCCAAATAACTAAAGTATTTATGAGTCAATTATAGATCTTTTATTAAATTAAGGCTCCATGTGATATAAAAAGAGAAAAATGTAAGTAAAAATGGAAAAAAAATGGTGAAATTGATGCAAGCGAACAATAATTGAGAATGAAATAGATAAAAATAGATGGATAAAGGTTTTGAAAAAAAAGACGGTGAATAATGATGGAAAGTAAAAGCAATAGTCAGAAAAATATCCTTATTTAAATAATGAAATTTTCACATCAATTAATAGGAGTGAAAGTAGCAGTTGGGTTGGATTTACTAGGAGTGAAAATTTGGAAATTTATAATTTATTATTGCTTGTGTAGTTTTAATATCCTCAGCACAACAGTTCAATATCTCTTTGTAATTGAGGGGTATTTATTTACACGAAAAACATTTTCAACTAAAACTATTCAATCTAAAACTTTTCACTCTTTGTCACTACCCTATTTTTAATTATTTTTTACTTTTACCCTATTTTTTAATTATTTTTACACAATTGTCTATATATTTAATTTATTTATTTTAAGTTTATTATCTATACTCCTCATAATTACTCCTATTGTATAACATCATTTTCTCCAATTTCAAAAATTTTTACAACAGAAATTTTCATTAAAAGTTTTATCACTTTCCAAACACATCTTAAAACTTTTCACTCTCCATAACTACCATATTTTAATTATTTTTTCACTTTTTACTATACAACTATCATATTTTTCAATCATTTCTACACAACTATCCATATATTTAACATGTCTACTTTAGCTTTGTTCTTTTTACTCTCTATCATATCATATTATTCTTTTCCATTTTAAAAACTTTTACTCCAAAAATTTTTCAATTAAAAATTTTACCACTTTTCAAACACACAACAAGTATACTCTTCAGCATCAGTAATTTGTCCTCATAATTGTCAGTTATATCAGGTTGACATAAACCCGTCAAAATGACTTAATTAAAATAATGATCCTATTAGTTCTGGCATATGCATATCGTTTTTATTTTTCATTTTTTCATGAAACTATGAGCCCAAATGGATTTATATTTCAGATACCAAATTTTGCAACTGTTGACTTGTGTATTTTTTTGAATTTCAAAATCAACAATTTCGAGAGTGAAAATTACTTAAATATTCTTAAAACTATTGCTTTTTGAAATTTAAAATATATATACATATCCAAAAATTATAAAATTTAGAATATAAAATTAAGTACACTTGAGTCTATGATTTCATGGAACAAAGCAAAACAATTTAAAAAATATATATATATACACGCATTTGCATGGACTAGGTGGTGTTCCTGCTAACAGGATTATAGCGTATAACTTTTTTTTTTTTTTTTTTTCTTGTTGGGTTAATGGTGACCTACTTGCGGCTAGCGCAGGTGGCAGGGGCGTTGGACCTCTTAGCCGCAGATCGTGGGTTCGAATCCCACGTTGGGATTTCAGCCCGGAAACATGGTGTAGGAGCTGTGGTCTCCCTTTGAGGTGGGGTGGGAGCTGTTGTCTCCCTTGGGCTGGATGAAAGTTGTTCTTCCTAATTCTTTAGTGGAGCTGTGTCTCCAGATTTCTTTGAAGGAGTTATGTATCTCCTTGTTTGTAAGAATGTCTCCAAACTACGATGTAATATGTGTTGAGATGTATGTAAATATAAACCATCAAAAAAAAAAAAAATGGTGACCTAGGTGTGTCACAAAGTTTCAAGCCCTGGACGAACTCATAACCAGATGTGGTACTACTAAGATAAAGTCGTGATGAGCTTGATTTTACAAACTGGAAATAGATACTTGCTAGAGTTGGAGAGCACATGTAGTGTTGTTGTGATGGTGCATGCAAATGGCTGTAGTATGGAGGTCTCGTATGAGGCAAGTGGGAAGGAGGGGAGGATCAATCATTCCAATCCGATCCCCACCTCTTTGTAGCTGGCAGGAATCTGCCCACTCGCTCGCTTGCACATGGATGGTTTCCTTCTTTATGTGGGAATGAGAAATGGGTGATGGGAAAGGCTGGTGGCGTGGCCGTGGGTGGGTCCCTTCCCTTCCCTTCTTCCAAAAGATAATGAGACACGTTTACCTGCTAACTCCATCATCATCTATCATTTGGGGCTTTCTCTCTCCATCTCTTTCTTTTGTTTGTTTTGCCCACCTGCCCTCTCCACATCACCACATGGCTTGTAACCTTAAACTTTCACTAAGATATTAAGGCCTCGTGTGGCCACCCGTAAAATGGGCCCAACGTCTGTTTACAACTTTCATGGGGTTCTTCGACTCTCAAATTTCGAGTAGAATATTTGAAAATAGGAAAAAAAAAAATTAACTCATGATATATTTGTTTAACACAAACTTTCTAAGGTAAAACTTTTTATTCTCCATAATTATCCTACTTTTTAAATTATTTCTTTACATTTTTTTATATAATTATCATAGTTTTTGATCATTTTAACACAATTAATCGTACAATTAACCTTTGTATTTTAATTTTATTTTCTTTATTTCTCATCATTATATTTATTATATCACATTATTTTATTCTCTTTCAAAATTTTTATAACAAAAAATTTTTCATTCAAAAATTTTATCACTTCTCAACACAACGGACTCCGAACTAATATCATTCACGCTGTAATTTTTTTTGGATAGCTTGAATTCTTAACTTTTTATAAAAGCCCGCCTCCGGATTTTTTAAGGAAAAAATAGCGGTTGTTTGTAATCACATTTTCAAGATTATTGAGTATAAAAGTTTTAAAATTCCGTTGATTTTTGGTATGTATGCTGATAAATAATTTTAAACGCAAGTGACAAAAAATATTTTAAAAATCAACCAGTTGTATGTGTATCAGAGCATTGCTCATTTTTTATAAGCTATATATGAAACTACTTCCGAAAGTGGAGCAGTCTATACAAATATTGCTGCAAGTGAAAATGACGTCGGGTAAGCAAATGAGAACAAGTTTGGGTTGGGCGGGGGTTGGGGGGTGGGGGAGGATATGGCCTGGCTCCGCCTCTTTTCCAGCTCTTTCATTCGATCATATCACGTTTCCCGTGCGAACCAGCTACGTCTTGCGGCCCCACCCACCGCGTTCTCCTGGGCTGGAGTCAGATCCTAGCCGACCGGCACACTTATAAATAGCCTGAGTACAGCATTTGGACCTGAAGAATTGGATATATGTTTGTCGATTTTCATGATGGCCCACCTAGAAGCTAGCCCGTTCATCAAGTCACCCACTCACCCCGACCCCACATTCAACGTGGGTGAATCCACACACTGCACGTATGACGTACCACGGTAGGTCCCACTACTACCATCGCCATGAGCTTGTAGGCAAAACTCAGCAAGGGTACAACTAGGGTCGGGTCGGGTCGGAATGCCGTCCAGGCCCAATTATTTTGGTTACACCGCAAAGCCGTCAGTACTACTAGGCACCCTTCGGTATTGTGTACGGAGAGTCGGACGAAGTTGGTGAGTGTAAAATTAATGTGATACTGGGATATGATAGAAATAAAGTGAAAAAAAATATAGTTAGCTGTACGAGAAATAATTAAAATACAGAGTTCATTTGATAAGGTGTAAAAGAAAAAAGTTAAAAAGTTGTTGTAGAAAAAAATAAAAAGATAGGGGGTAATGAATAGAAATTAGGGGTGTAACTCTGGTTAATTCAGTTCGGGTAGTGATTTATCTTATCCGTATCTTATTTGTAAAATGTCTATCATACCTCACAATTTGTCGATTCGATTTCTAATATACCATACCGTACCCATTATTCATAGGGTTGATTTCACTTTTAGTTCAAAATCGGTTATTTTAATACTCGAATATAATATTTTTTAAAAATGTCTCCGTTATCTTTAAAAATACAAAGCAATAATCGTTTACATTTCAAAATCGAAAGTATATATATTACTATCTACATTATTATATAAAAATATAAAATATAGATTGTCACAACTCAATCATTAAAACTATTAATAGATTAATCACAATTCACAAGCTTATTTATAAATGATTTTCATAAGTCAATAACATATATAAAAAAATAAATTGATTTCTTACTTTACAATCTAGAACTTTATAGGGCACAAGATCCATTTGAATTCAGATTTATTAAAATGGGTGTGCACACAAGACGTTATAAACAAAACACAACGATCCATTTGAATTCAGATTTATTAAAATGGGTGTGCACACAAGACGTTATAAACAAAACACAACACCTCCTATGCAATTCAGATTTATTAAAATGGGTGTGTACACAAGACGTCATAAACAAAACACAACACCTCCTATACAATATATAGAACTATGATTCTACACGACCGGCTGTGTAACCCATTTATTATTTTTTTTATGTTTTTGATAAACATGTAAAACTAGATATATTTAACCTATAAACTGATTTTTACCATTTTTGGTTGCTTTTAAGTTTTTTTATTTTTAAACATAGTGGCATTTTGGTTCCAGCAGCACCCGATCACCCCTCTAATCTATAATATACATATATTTAATTATATATGTACGGATCGGTTCCAAATACCCAACATATTTATCATACTCGTATTCTATTTGAGAGAGCGGATAATAATTTGTACCCTACCAATATTCGTGGATAATATTTTGTATCCTACCCTATCCAAATTAGGGTTGGGTCGTGGGTAACCATGAATAATTTACTCAAGTTGCACCCCTAATAGAAATAGAGAATAGTTTTATAAAAAAATATAAAAATAATTGAAAAGTAAGATAGTTGTATAAGAATATGTGTTGAAATGATTAAAAAATAAAATAGTAGTATGAAAAAGTGTGTCTAAAATTTTTGGAGATTTTTTTTCAAACTTTGCCAAAGTAATAAAACTAAAAAAAGAATAATAAGATAGTTAAAAGGAAAAATTTTCTTCATACCCACAACATTTAGTCATTATGCTTTTCGTACCTATGACATTTGTGTTATTATTCCTTTTATACCCACAATATTCTAGAAATTCTCTCGACACTCATAATTTCTCAAATACCCATGAATCTCAACCTAAATGAACGTAACCATATGCAGAAATATTAATTTTCCCCCCATATCATTTGTTAAAAAAAAAAGATTCGAAACAAAATCCCTATCATTTTTTATAAAATAGATTTGATATATTTTTTATTCAAATTATAATGAAAACAAAGTAGAAATTGATTTTATCTTTATTTTCATAATGCTATGGACATTTCTACATACAGTTGACGTCCCTTTGGGTTGAGAGTGACAACATGAGTGTCTAAAGAATTAGGAGTGAAATATTGTAGGTGTTAGGAGTTAAAAGAATTTCTGGAATGTTATTAATATGAAAAGAATAATAGCAAAATATTATATTATGTATACATAGAAAAGTTTCCATAGTTAAAATCTCAAATTACTTTTTAAAAGTAAGGAAGGTAGCATTCCACACACCTAAATCGATACAAAGTTGCAATCCACCTTTTTTTCATCTTTTTCAAGGGCGGGTGCACCTAAACCATAGTGCACCGAGTGCGGTGGATGTGGGCTCTTATGTTAAAAATATTTATTGTAATGACCTCATTTTCTTTTGCACTTTTGTTATTTATCCTTTTCAAATACAGCCCATCCAAACTGCTTTACAATAAGTTGGAAGTAAATTCTACATTTTCAGCGGACATTTTTTAAAAGATCCTAATCCAGTAGCCCTCATTAAAATTTGATCAAACATTTGCAATACAGAGATGTTGAGCTGCATTAGTTAAAAGGGAAAACTCTAGTAATTTGCAAATATGCCTGCAAAATCTGCATAAAATTGAAAATGTATCTCATTTGGTAGAGTTTCATTATATTCTGTTAGAATTTTCTTAAAGTAACATAAATGCCTATGACCTACTAAAAAATGGAAAAAAAGCACCAATTAGTATCCTTTATAATGATATTAAAATAAATGTATTTGTTATTTGAAAGATTTTTTGCATCCGTCTCCATGTAAATTGGGCTATTTTGAGGGAGCATGATCATATGCATCGGGCTGTATTTAGGATGCAATTGTATGCACCCAGGTGCATCCGAGCGCATACACCTATTATTTATTTTTTAAAATTTAAATTACTAAAAATGCCACTGATTTTTAAAAATTCAAAAAAATCTAAAAATTTCAAAAAAGGTAAAAATTGATGCACATGTTAAATATACTTAAATTAACAATTGTGTAAAAAAATATTAAAAAATAGGTGTACCCGGGTGCATAGGAATTGGTGTACCCGGGTGCCCTGGTGGATTGAGCCTTAATGCACCCGGGTGCATAGGATTGGGTCCCTATGTATTTTAAGCTAAAATGCAACATTAATTTATTTTGACAATTAGTTACATTTTTTTGATTTCTTCTTCATAAACTATGTTTTTCTAAATATATTTAATCTATATACAAAGTTTTATCATTTTACAATATTTTTACATTTTTATTTTGTATATTTTAAAATCGAATTTTTAAGAGGTGAAAATGACTTAAATGGCCATGCAATTGATATTTTTTAAAAATAAAAAATAAACATGTAAAATGGAAAAACTTGATGTATAGATTTAATACAATGAGGAAAATCTATTTATAAAGAAAAATTAAATTAAATAAAAATAAATTAAAACAAACGAATATTATATTTTAGCATAAAATACATCATAGTATATATAATCATGCTCCTATTTGGAAAATATGTTACCACTTTTGACTAAAGTACAAGTGTATCTACAGTGATTCTCTTAAAATGTGAGGCATATGTGAGGCATATCACTTTTATTATGAGCATGTTAATGCAAGTTAAATTTTTATTGAATAACAAAAATGCCTTTGTGAAAAATAAAATTATTATTTACAAATAGTGTGAGATCGTTGCAAAAAATATTATTAAATCATAAAATACATAATAAATATTTAAGTAATAAAAGTAAAATATAATCAATTAAATACATATTTTTATTAAATAAAAATAACAAGACAAATACATTTAAAATAACAAAAGTTTGTTTTTAAAAAATTTACTACAATTAGATAGATTAATTGTGTTAGTTAGAGTTTGAAATTTTTTGTCATAAATAATTTTAAAAATTTATATTTTAATTGAGCTTTCCCAAATATACTCTTATGTTTGACCCTATTCACAAGTATACCAAAGATGTTTTTAAAATTCGGGAAGAATCCGCTACATTTGCAGTTAATCTCAAAAACACTTAATCTGTAAATTAACACCGTTAGTTAATATGTAAAATTACTAATATGCCCATCAGATTTGAACATAATTAAAAAATTGAATGTCATAATTTACTAATACACTAATTGAACATGAGCTAAATTTTGAGAGCCCTAATTTCATTTTCTTTTTATTTTATTTTATTTTTATTGTTTTATAACAAGGATATTTCAAGCATTTATAAAAATTTAACTAACGGTTTTTAACGGAATTAGCATTTTTTAGATTAATTATAAATGTAATGGGTATGCCTGAGATTTTGAAATGTAGTGAGTATATTTTGGATTAAGGTCAAACGTAGCACAAAAATCCTTTTTAATATTACAATAAAAATATCTATAAAATAGAAAATTCGATTCACATAGATATTTGTGTCATTTCAATAAAATTTTTAACACCTATTAACATGCCCCTAGTAGAAGTGATACACCTCCAATTTTTAATTTTAGCACAACCGCGTAATTACGCTTGCAATTCCATTAAAAGTCGGGATACACTCGCAAAATAGCCCAAATTATGTAGGCACCGGTGAAAATTTTTTAATTATTGCAAATAATATGTGTCTATTTTTAATTCTTTTAAAGATGCCAATAGAGGCATTTTCATCATTTTGCAAAAACAAAATCTCATAAAATCCTAACAGAAGAAATGTACCTGTAATTTCATATCAACTTTGTAAGCATATTTGTTAACTGAGTCTCAGTTCCATGCACTCGATTACGTTCAAATTTTGATGCAATCGGGTGCAAAATTTATTTTATAAAAATTATTAATTTAAGTGTATTTAACTTACGGCTTAAGTTTTATTTTTTCTGTGATGTGTACGGTTTTTTATTTTAAAAAACAGAGGGATTTTAATCATTTTTAGATGACTAAAATATCCAAGTTTTAAAAATAATTGTATATACATCTCTAAAAAAGAAATAATAAATAAATTTTGCAGAAGGTTACACTAAAGTTTTAATGCAACTATGCGCATTGAAAAGGAACTCGTACGTACGTGCAAGGGTTTGTTTCAATGCATCTAGCTGTAAATTTTTTTTTTATTTTTTTTTTATTTTTTTATGAAACTCTTAATGTAAGTGTTTAACTTGCGTGTTAAGTTTTATCATTTTTAGAGATATGTATATATATATATATATTAAAAAATAAGAATATTTTAGTCATTTAAAAAGGAATAAAACCCTTTATTTTAAAGATTAAAAATATGCACGTGTTCTCAAAAATAGTAAAATTTGATTTATAAATTAAATATACTTAGATTAGGAGTATTATAAAAAAATTCCAAAAAATAATAAATATGTATTCTGCAGGGGAATGCATTGAAATTCATTCAAACATTCTTCTACACGCAATATAACTTTGTAACTTGTGCGCATATTTAGAAAAGCCAGAAAAATACAAATTCAACACCAGGCCACTTGTTGCCACTGCGCCCATGGGGGTTGATGACCCCGCTTCAAGTCTTTGGTGTCCGCAAAATTTCAGCGTCACACGACAGCACAGCATCCACCACAATTCAAGCATTAGTACAAGAAAATTGCTGTGGAAGCGTCACCAAGTTAGAGATTAGGAAATATTATAAGAAAAAAATTAGAAAATTGATAAGACATTCATAGAACCATGTTTAGATGTTGTAAGAATGCCTCGGGCCTTGTTGCAATACAAATTAAGATAATATAACATATGAATACCCATAGAAAAAAACCTGGCCACTCAGTTTGCATGGCCCCATGTGGCAAAAAAGAGTTTTAAGTTGTGTTTTTTTCTTCTTTCTTTCTTTAAAAAAAAAAAAAAAATGGCTGCACCGTAGGTTTTGCATACAACTAGGAGCATAGCTAGGCATCAGTCAACTTGTATTGGGTGTGCGAGAAGTTAGGACAGGGAAAAAGCTAGGTAAGGCTTAATAAAAAGTAGTTAGGATGCTGCTTAACTAAGCAACGAGACTTTGCATTCTTACAACCACTTGAAAAGCTCATTGCATACATACGGGTTTGGCTTCGACAGATAATGAGGGAAACATGTGATCCTGTCTTAACGATGTGGACTCAACATGAGGCAGCAGCTTCCGCATCTCTTAATGCCTGTCTGTGGGGCAGCGGCCCCGCCCACCTGGCCTACATCAATGACAATATTTCTACCAATGTCTTTGTTTCCCTCAAATTAATATGTCTTGCTTAGTCACTGTTGGATGCGCAAGCTATAGAGGTGCAATCGCGTTTAAGCGAACCTAAATCCAAATATTAGAATCTTGAGTTCGGGTTGGGTTTGGACTGGGTTAAAATTCGGGATGCTCTCAAATCAATAAAAGTCGAAATTAGATAACAAATTTTTTAAACATTGTTACATTCGTACATGAATAATTTACACGTGAATATATTTATATGACCTATGATATTTTTAGTTTTGATGAAATTTGGTCTTCTGATTAAAAGATAATTCTAGGTACAATGAATTTAATTAATTTATCCATTAATAATTAAGGTAAGAAAAACAAACGAGGCTACATGAAATCGCTATTTAAAATTTAATAAAAATGGAACTTATATATCTCATAGTTTTTTATTCGAATATATCTTATAGTTAATTGGTATTTGTACAATAATTTTAAAGAGTTGATATATTTGTAATTATTTACAAATAAAGTTAATATAGATGAAATAAATTCAACTTTTATGCATAAATGAAGATAACATTTAGGTTTTAGAATAAATATTTTATAGTTTAATTAGGTTATGATTACATAAAAAAGTTTTATTATAATTATAGTTTTGAAATATCAGGTTTGGATCGGGTTAACGTAAATTTGGTATTAGTTTCAGTTTCAACCCGGTCAAATCGAAACCAAGCCTAATTTTAAAAAATCCCAAAAATAAAATTCGAATTTGATTTTGAAATCAGGTTGGGTTAGACAGGTTCAAACCAATCCCGTACCAAATTACACACCTACTAAGCTTTTTGACGTGAGTTTGTAAAATATTGTGAATGAGAAGTTCAAATTTCAAATATTGAGTAAAGACAAGAGACTCGTTACTCTATCCCTGAAGTACACTTCCATCAGGTGTCTTATCATCCAAGGTTAATGATACGATAAAAAATGAACTGCTTATTCATCACATCCATGTCAATATGCCCATGAAGGGTTTAATTTACAATTAAAGCTCTTGTGGAGACCCATGTTTAGAAAAAAATTAAAATATATCATCTTGATCTGAGTATAAGAACTTAATCTGCATGTTCAATGTCTTTATCTTTTTTCTTTCTCAAGACCTAAATTGATTTTAAGAGGAAATTCAATTTATCATCATATTTTTCAATAATATTTCAATAAAATTCTTACAAAGACCCATGTTTGGAAAAAATTAAAATAGTATGTCTTGCTCTTAATCTAAGAACTTAACATGTTTTTTTACGAAAAACTTAACTCACATGTTAAGTGTGTCTACATGTTTCTTTCTCAAGATCTAAATTGATTTTAAGAGGAAGTTTAATTTAATTTATCACTAACTATATTGTTAATTCCATGCATATCATTTCGAACAGATGTTTGAACAGCAGAAAGACCCAATATCTTAGGATGTGTAAGCTTTTTAAAATAACAAACTTGTACGCTGCTAAAGCGTGCTTACGGTAGCTCACGAGATATTTAGCTCAGTATCAAAAATCATGACAATATGAGTATTACTAGCGCTTGCAGTTAGATAGTCATGTAAGCTCTGACGGATGGACATCAAAGATGTTTTTTCCAACAGCGACCTAGATCAAGAAATATATGTGGTACAACCTAGAGGATTTGAGAGTAAAACTCATCCAAGGTACGTCTGCAAGCTAAGAAAAGTTTTGTATGAATTAAAACAAGCACCTAGAGTATGGTATGATATGATAGTTGAATTCTTACTACAAAGTAGTTATTTTGTAGCTCTAATCGACTAAAACTTATTTATGAAAATAAAAATAAAAAGTTGGCAATAGTGCTTGTGTATGTGGATGATCTCATCATCACAGGTGATGAAAAGGAGATCAGTTAAACCAAGGTTAATCTTTTAGGTTGCTTTCTAATAAAAGACTTTGGAGATCAATAGAGATCTCAGGGTGTGGTAAGAGACGACCAATTGTGTCTCTTTCAAATAATAAAACCAAATATAGAGCAGTAGCTATGGCAGCACAAGAAATCAAGCAGCTGATGCAACTTATGAGGGATCTCTACCAACCTACTGATTACTTAGTGCTCTTATACTGCGATAAAAAATCTGCAATACACTTAGTAGAGAATCTAATTTTTCACACGAGAACCAAGCACATAAAAAATCTGCAATACACTTAGTAGAGAATCTAATTTTTCACACGAGAACCAAGCACATAAAAGTAATTATCGCTTCATACGAGAGAATGTACTACTAGAGAAATTGAAATGAAGCACATTAATACCAAAGATCAAGCTGCATATGCATTGAAAAGTTTAGAAGTTAAATTGGCGTGACCTCAAGAATGGGGCAGATGAAGAGAATCTGTGCTGAGAGGGATAATTAAAATATTAAGCACCGAATCACATAAGCTATATCTGAATTTTTTTCAGATACCATCCAACCGACTAATGCATGCTGGAAAGCTAAAATTGTTGAAAATTTTCAGCTATCAAGCTTTCCGTATTAATTGCTAGAGGTGATGAACGTGGCTATAAAAACGCAGCAACCCTTTCATTTGCATGCATTCAAGTAATGTGTTCAAGTGTACATTTGGCGTGTCTAAACTAGTGAGGTGTGGTGTGTGCATCTTATAGGTGCATTTGGTGTATATATGCATGAGTTATGAGGTGTGTGAGTGAAATTATAAAGGTATAAGCTTACAAGCTGTAAAATGAGGGGTGTCAAAATCATCTTGGGTATATTATCTTTGTTGTAAAATTTTATAAGTCTAGTAATAATATTTTCAAACATCTTTTTACCAACAATATTTACTTTGTTTCAAATCTCATTACTATTATTACTTTATCTCATGACTCTAAATCGTATTACCACTTTGTCCAAAACATGTAAATTTCAATTCTTATATCAATTCACTAATAATATTTCTTCACCCCTCTCTTATTTTTTTTATCTTCAAACAAAAATGATAAACCCAATGTGAAATAACCAACCCTTCATTTTTAAGAACAAACGTTAAAGCTTGACATAAATAACTTTCTTATAATTACAAACCATATTTTTTTAGTCTTGTAAATCTATCGTACCTTTGAAACTTGTATTTCTTTTAAAGATTTTGATAGCGATTTACGATATTTGATTTCTTATCGGGTGGTAATTTTGCAATCAACAACCTCTAAAATTTTAATAAGATCATCCTACATTACTTCATGATGGTGGAATGAATATATGCATCATGAGTCTATAAGAGGAAAACTTTTTTAGGGTGTGTTTGACAATTGATAGAAAATGTCAAGTTAAAACTTTTCAATCTAAAACTTGTCAATTTCCACAACTATCATATTTTTTAATCATTTTTTTCACATTTTCCTATACAACCACCCTACTTTTTAATCATTTCTACATAACTATCTACACAACTAATCTATCTATTTTAACTTTATCCTCTTTACTACTCATCATTACCCCTATCATATCACATCATTTGACAATTTTTACTCTCCAAAACTTTTCATCAAAAATTTTATTCATTACCAAACACACCCTTAGTTGCTTTGACCACTTGGTCGATAATTTCAATTCGGACATTCAATAATATTGAGGTCAAGACACACAAAAAGAATAGTAAGTAAAGGATGAAAGCTACCTTTCAAGTTGCTTAGCTCATAGAAAACCAGCATCGAGGTTTTTTGTTTAAAAGGCTATCAATTCGGAACGTTGAAGATTATCTCAACAAAACAGATGATAGGTCTCATAAAGGATTTGAAGGAAAGGCAATCTGCAACTCCCTTCAATCTTAAGGTTCAAGAAGACAAATACAAGAGGACTTTCAAACATAAGTTTGCTAGTCGATAAACTCTCTTGACTAATTAACTAAGCAAAAAATAAATTCATAAGCTAAATACTAAAGGAAAGAGAGGAATTGAAGGTTACCTCCAGAAATCAAATTGACCTTAGGAGTCTTTATAAAGCATAAACTAAGGGACAATAAGTTTGATGTCCTAACATTTTTTCCTGTTCTTAATAGAAAGAATTGAAAATCATGGGTATCTTATGAGTATGTGGCAAGATGACTATCGAGGTTGGAGAAATAAAGAAGGTTGATTTAGAGAGCCCGAGGAGGACTCATAAGAAGAAAAGAGTGCAGTCAAGTAGACATCCAGGAACTGAACTTCCAAGTCAATCTTCTACTCGAGGACGAAGAGCAACTATGGAGGATACGCGCCAAGACACATTGGCTCCATCAAGGTAATCGCAATACGAGTTTCTTCTACCGTATTGCCTCTAACAGAAGAAGAACAAATTCAATCGACGCATTACGGGATCAGAGTGGCAACTGGGTAAGGGACCAGGCCCAACTCTTGGAGATGGCGAGCAAACACTTTTCTGAGATCCTCTCCTCAACTACACACGCATCGGCGCCATGGGTGGCGGATTGTATCTCAAGAAGAATATCTAATGAACAACAGCTAAATCTGACGAAACCCCTTATGCCTGATGAAGTAATCAAGGCGGTGAAAGGAATGGGGCCTACCAAAGCTCCTGGACCGGATGGATTCTCTGCGGGGTTTTACCAACGTCACTGGAGTACTGTGGGGGGTGATATTATTAATTGGTGCAGACGGTTTTTGGTGGAGAGGAATCAGGAACACCAACGTAAGCTTATAAAGGAGATCAATACCACCACGTTGATCTTGATCCCGAAGAAGGCCGACGCTCAAAACCTTTCTCAATTCAGGCCCATTAGTCTTTGCAATGTGCTTTACAAAATATTGGCTAAGGTCCTGGCTAATCGACTGAAGGCGGCCCTCCTCGACATTGTTGGTGACGAACAAAGCGCGTTTGTCCCGGGACGACTCATCACAGATAACATGCTCATCGCATATGAAGTGATTCACTCCCTTCGCAAGCGAAAGAGGGGGCAAAAGCAAGAGATGGCAATCAAGCTCGATATGTCCAAAGCATACGATCGGGTGGAGTGGCATTTCCTAAAGCAGGTTATGGTGGCCATGAATTTCTGTCCGGTATGGATAAACTGCATTATGAGTTGCATATCTACTGTCTCATATCGTGTGAATGTTAATGGTTTTAAATCCCTATTTTTCCACTCCCAAAGGGGCTTGAGACAAGAGGACCCCCTATCCCCTTACCTTTTCCTATTGTGTGCAGAGGGACTATCGGCTTTGATCCACAAGGCGGTTGAATGCGGCGCTATTCATGGTATCAGACTAAAGGAGAGGGGCCCAAAGATTTCTCACTTGCTCTTCGCTGATGATGCCATCATTTTCATACGGGCGAATGAGGCGGAACTTGGGCACCTGCTTGAACTGTTAAGCCGATATGCTAGTGACTCGGGCCAAATGGTAAATGTGGACAAAACGGCCGTCTTTTTCAGCTCAAACACTGAGTCTGAAACCAGAATAAAGCTGATCCAGATGTTGGGGTCGTCGGGGCAGAATCTTCACAACTACTTGGGTCTCCCGGCATGGCTTGGCAGATCTAAAGCGGTTTTCTTCAAAAGCCTTAAGGAGCGTATCTGGAACCGTATACAAGGTTGGAAAGGCAAGTTGCTCTCGGCGGGAGGCAAAGAGGTGCTGATCAAGGCTGTGTGTCAGGTCATACCATCTTATGCAATGAGTATATTCTTAATGCCCAAATCCTTTTGTAATGATCTGAATGGTTTACTCAGCAAATTTTGGTGGGGGGAGAAAGGTGGAAAAAGGAAGATGAGTTGAGTGGCCTGGAAAGACATGTGCATATCTAAGCGTGGTGGTGGAATGGGGTTCAGAGATCTTCACAGATTCAATTACGCTCTTCTGGCTAAGCAGGTCTGGAGACTTGTCACTTGCAACTCCTCCTTTTGCCATAATGTTTTTAAGGCCAGATATTTTCCTGATACTGATATTTGGAGTTGCTCGGAGAAATCCTCGGATTCCTTTACCTGGAGGTGCATCCTGAAGGCGAGAAATGTAATTCAATTGGGGAGCAGATGGAGGATTGGCACGGGGGAACGGGTAAGGGTGTTCTCCGACACCTGGCTGGCAGCAAAAGTGCAGAAAGCAGGACCGCTACCAATATTCTTACCTGATGACATGACGGTCAACCTCCTCATTGATAGGGATTCTAAGTCCTGGATCAAGGATCGTGTGATTGCGGCTCTGGGAGAGGAGCGGTGGCAGGAGGTTAACTCGATTCCTCTCCCGGAGGGGCTGGCCGATGATTGTATGTATTGGACTCATGAACCGAACAGGTGCTACTCGGTCAAGTCGGCGTATAGGCTACTCTCTTCTGGTGCCGCCTTTCCTGTGGCCTCGGGGATTTTCAAGGCAATATGGCGGCTATAACTTCCATCAAAGGTCCTTATCTTTGGATGGAAACTGGTAAGGGATGCCCTTCCTACCTTGCAAAATCTAAATCACAGGGGCATTGAGGTCGACTTACGGTGCTTATTTTGCGGAGAGGGGTCTGAGAATGCAAATCACCTTTTTTTGGATTTTCACGTGGCTAGTGGGGCTTGCAGGTCGGCAGCGGGGTTGGGTCCTTCTGGAAGTACTGTTCAGGATATCTTCGAAGCTTGTGTGCGTGAGAGGAGACATGATGACCTGACTCTCTTCATTTTGTGCTGCTGGAGGGTCTGGTTTTTACGTAACAAGCTTAGGGAGGAGGGATGCCAACAAAGAATATCTGATATCGCTGCTTGGTGTGTTGAGTATCGGAATCAGTACCGAACCGCAAGGGAGTTGGTGCAAACGGGTTTGCTAGCTACGGCTTTGGTACCTAGATGGGCTAAACCTCCCCATGGTTTTGTCAAGATAAACACGGATGCTCGGATCATGGGGGATAGGGATGGTTTTGGCTGTGCGGCTGTGATTAGGGATTCGAAGGGGTCGTTTATCGCTGCACGGGGCTGGAGGCGGCCAGGTAGGCGGGAGCCGTTATTTTCTGAGGCGACAGCTTTTCTTCTGGGAATCAAATGGGCCACCCAACTAAACATCAAATGTACGATGATCGAATCTGACTCTCTCCTGCTCTGCCACTACCTGTCCGATGTGGAGCCCATCTTATCCCCAGTTGGCCTTATAATTGACGAAATCAGAGAGATACTTAGTGTGAACCGATCCTTTTCTGTTCACCATGTTTTAAGGCAGGGAAATGCTGTTGCGCATTCCTTCGCCGAAATGGTCTTGGCCTCTAACTTAAACCATATGTCTTGGTGGGGTACCCCTCCCCGAGCTGTTATTGGAAAAATTTGTACAGACAATTTTTTGGCAATGAATAGTCCGGTTCTCTCTATTCCTACTCTCTCGCACATAGGGGGTAGGCATAGTGTAGACCTGTTATCAAAAAAAAAAAAGTAGTGTCTATGCTCCCATTAGTAGCAATGATTTACCTCCAAATTCTCCACCGAGGATGATCACCAAATCCATGACATAGAATATGGAGTAATTACAATAATTCTACACAATGGCACAAGGATCTAATAGATGGCCTTCATCATCCCCACCATTGGGGGATTTGATTGTCTAATGATCGGTTGTCCTAATGACTCCTCTTACATAGTTGATACTAGTCAAGGATTACTAAAATTGAAAAATATCATAAGAAAAATGAAAGCTCTTGAAGCTCAAAATCAATTCTTGCAACAAGAGATAGCAAAAACCAGGGCAAGATTAGGGGATGTCGAGCCACGAAGAAATGTAGAATACCCTTCTCAAGATCAACAACCAAAATAAGTCTAACCATGACATGACTTTAGAAGCATGCCTATCTGTACCTTCATAAGTCCCATTGATGTCGTATCCTGAAATGATTTGCACATCTTCAATGATGTCTTTAATAGCATTTTGCAACTTCAAATTGGTAGCAATAACATGAATAAATTAGGATTCTGATTATAAAGCACAGTTTAGTTAGATGATATGAATGAATTGATGATACAATGAGATACAAACCTACCTTTGATCTTACTAAAGTCGATCTCATCTAATATAGATCGAGAATAAAAGGTCCCCACCTAGCTTTAAATTAAGAGAAAGCATGCGCCTACTTAATGAAGATGAAAATCTTAATGAGCACTTACACCATTTATTTAAAACATGAGCATTTTCATCTTTTGTTTCAATTTATGCCCGAGAATCTTTATATCATAACTTACAAGTGTTGTTTTCCAGTAATACCTCTCGCTATTGTTAGGATTCATTAAAACCTAGTAAGACATAGAAGACCTCTTTAAGGCAAAAGTTCTTTATGACAAAAGAGAGATTACTCTAGCTTATCTCTCTAATATAGAATAAGAAGACAATGTTAGTAAAGGTATACATATCTCACTAATAAAAAAATGTGAGTAAAACTAATGTTACAACTTAGGTCAGATTGAGCCAGAACAAGGGCTCACCAAACCCAAATTCCAATTGTATTGGAACTTTGCGTTTCTAAAACCTAAACCCCCAAAAACCTAATTTGTAAATATGATATGTATAGGGTCCAAGTGAACCAAAACCCAAAGAACCTGAGCTCAATTTTTTATTTTTATATTTTTTTATAGAATATGTTATATACATCATACCTAAAAAATATTTTTTCATATTTGTATATTTTATATTATTTATATTTATGTTTGAATATATGTTTATCATGTTACAATTATATTATAAATAGATTATGTTATTTTCATATACGTTTTCTTTATATTTTTATTATGGAGTATGATTATATACATTATAATGTATTTTAAGCTAAAATACAATATTTCTTTATTTTATTTTATTTTTTATTTAATTTTTTCTTTATAATCATGTTTTCCTAAGTGTAATCAATTTATATACCAAGTTTTGTCACTTTATAATACTTTTTCATATTTATTTTTATTTTAAAAAAAGCATCGATTTCAAGGGCATTTTAGTCATTTTTATCCTTTAAAAATTTAATTTTAAAAAATAAATATGTAAAAAAATGACAGATGACAAAAGTTGGTATCCATATTGAACACATTTAGAAAAATAACTTTATGAAGAAAAATCAAAAAAATAACAACGGTAAAAATAAATGGATATTATATTTTAGCATAAAATACATCATGATGTATATAATCAAACTCCTTTTATTATTTACTTTTATATTTATTAATTTTCTTTTTTATCTTATTTTAAATGTTAAATTTTCTTCTAGCACCACATTATGTGTGTGTTTGATATTTAATAAAATTTTAAAATGGGAGAAGTGATGTTATATGGTAGGGGTGATTATGAAAAGTAGAGAGAAAAAAGTTAAATTAGATTGGATAATTGTGTGGGTAATTATAGAAAAAATATTAAAAAGTAGAGTAGTTAAATAGGAAGATATAAAAAATATAAAAAATAAGGTGGTTATGGAAAGTAAAAAGTTTTAAATTGAAAAATTTTCAAGAATACTAAACACATCATATAAATTATTGTATATTTTAAAAAATTTAGTTTAACTATGTATTTTTTTTCCTTACATAATTTATTGTTATTGTGTATTCATCCAAAATTATAAACTTGTTCCTCTTAATTGGAATGTACATTTGTCAACCTTAAACTCAATCTGAACCTCATCTTCGCAAATAAAGTTAGGTTTAAGTTTTACAAATGCAATTAAGATTAGTGCTTATGTTTTTAAATAGGTTAGGATTAAGGTTTAAATGAACCCATATTTCATAAGTCTAGGTTGCACTCCTAAATAAAACATGCTTCTCCATGAATCAAGAGCAACAAATTTACCTATGTAGCAACAACATCTACTTACAAGTGTATTTATTGCTAAGTAAGTGGATAACTGCCTTTAAGGAGCTAGTAAATAAGGCTTCTTGGAAGGAGTATCTCCAAAATAACCAAATCATGCTTGTGTTAGAATTGGAGCTGATCGATGGGGGGCCAACAAAGCCCATGCTGAGTGCAAGCATATACAAACAGGAACGCTTTTATAAAACCCTCTTTCTATGTAATCATCTTCATTTTTAACATCTAAATGATTAATGAAAAATTCACTCAATTTATTATATTTAGCATTATTTATATTATCATGAAAACCCTCTCATTTTGTTTAATTTCACTGTATATGAGTCTTATCTACAAATGTGTAAAATCAATATAATAAAATAGTTTAATGCTAAAATATCATTTTAAAGTAGTATTTTCAACATCTAAAATATCATAAATAAGTGGATAAATAATTTTATAAAGTATTGTTACATTCTAATATATATACAAATGGATTTAAGGATTTCTTCTAATTTACACATATAGGTACCTATTTTTGAGCAAATGTGGCCTATACACATATTGAATTTGGATGAAACTTGGTCTTCTAGTTAAACAAATGATGTTAAATACAATGAATAAATTGAATTTTCTATCAAACATCAAAATCTCAAATTTTGAGGGTGTTACACGAAATCACTTCTAAGTAACTCGGTTACATAGAAGTGTGTGTATGTGTGTGTGTGTGTGAGTGTGTGAGTGTGTGTGTATGAGAATCTTTCCTGTAAATTTGGCCTAAAATGAGCCTAACATGTATTTAAATGTATTGATACTTTATACAACCATTTATCTATATATAAATTTTATAGAAAATGATTAATATGTTGGAAAAAATAACTTTAAAGTTGTTGTTTATATCAAACTATTTTATTACGTTGAATTTGTACTATTTTTATATAGGGTCCATGCAAATATCCAATTGAGATGAAATTGATATGATAATAGAATACGTAATTTTAAATACAATTGTGGAGTATATTATAATTTTATGATTATGTGAGACTCATTTTAAGACAACTACATCTTAATTTTTGTGCAATAAAGTTACACTTGAATATTTCTCATTCATACAGGTAAGGTGACAGTTTCTTAATACCTTCTTTCAATGAGGTCTGGTGTATGGCATCATCAATAGCTACTTCTTCAATGTCTTCCATTCTTACAAATGGGAATACTCACGCTTCTTTTTTTCATTACTGTAATTCATTTTATCAATTTAAAGTTTCATATTCATATTCCTATATTTCATTAAGGATGTTATTCATTTGATTGATTTGTTTTTTACTGCAAATGATGACAATCAACACTGATCATATGGGAGAGTGCAAAAGTCACAAAAAGCGAAGTGGGCTAAGTCAAGCTTTTTTTTATTTCAACTCAGGCTAATTTTAGTGTCTTCAACATGGGCACTTTTTTTAATCGTGTCACTTTCTTGGATGACCAAACAATTGACAAAGAACAAGTCTAGAGAAAGAGTAAACAAGACAAGTTTGTCTTTCTAATTTTGAATTCCAAACCTCCCACCCTATATACTCTTACACACATTCATGTTAATCATTTGATCATCCAAGTGGTAACCAATATGGGTACTTACACACCACGACATGTTGCCAGGGAATGCTAGCTTTTTCCTCATTTTTTCCAAGGTTTCACCATAAGTTAGTATCCTATTCAAAAAATTATTTCTTTTTCTTATAAATATGCGGCTTCTATCTCAATCTTCATTCATAAAAGTTAACAATTATAAAATTTCTTTAATATTTTTAATTTTTGAAAATAATAAAATGTTCATGGTTCATGTATTAGATATTTTATTTTGATTTTTGAAAATATTATCGAATGTTTTATTTTCAAAAATCAAAATTGCTGATTTATTATTTTTAAAATCAAAATAAATTGACAAACAAATTTTAAACAATGACAGATTTCACCATAAGGAAAATCTAAGTGGTGCTTATATATTTATAAAAATATTTTTTCGACCGCGGACACTAGAGTCACACCAGATCCCATGATCCGGGGCATCCATGAATTAGAAAAATAATCATAATAATAATAATAATAACTCAATGCCAAGGTCCAAATTCCAAATCCCTAGCCATGCGCTCACAGGTTCAGTCGTTTTCAGCTCTCTTTGGAGAAAAGACTGGGTGCATGCATCACACAAATAACGTCGTTGATACATATATATATATATATATATATATAATATAAAATAAAAAAAAATAAAAAAAAAGAGAGCAATGTCGTTGAGTGCATCTTCTAGAGAGAGATAAAAAGGCAAAGTGGTTCTAGGAATATGGACCCAACCCAAGATTGGGATACCGAATCCAGAGAAAATGGGTGGAGGCAGACCCAACATGGATAGGATCCAGCACCATGACCCAGGTATGCATTAAAAGCCGTTTGGAATTTCTGTTGTTTCATATGTGCCTGGTAGCCCCACTCAATTAAGGACGAAGCATGGGTGTGCTGCCACATTGATCAGCCATATGGCCCATATATCATGATTTAATGTAAGTTTCTTTTGATTATTTCAAATATATCTATTACATTTGCTCTTAATTACAAATATACTCACTAAGTTTAAAAACTTTCACATATACTCATTAAGTGTGGGTAAAAATTCATCTCTACTCATTCTGTTAAACATAGTTAAAAATCACTGTTATTCGACACAGAAAATGTCCAAAATGTCTCTTATTATTTAATAATCATAGTCATTTATTTATGGCAGAAGTTGAACGTTGTAATGGAAACTCATCCAACTTAAGAGGAAAACTAGAAAGAATGAATTTTGACAGTCTGAATATGACATCAATGACAGAAAACACTAGATCGATTCGGGGTATTTTGGAATTTTAAAATTATTAAACATTACTGACAATCATACCAGCTATATTTGAAATTAATAAAATACTTTGTAAGTATATGTAAAAATTTTCAAACTTAGGAGATATATTTGTAATTGAAGGTGAATGAAGTTGGTATATTTGAAATTAATTTCTTTTCTCCAGAGTTCCTACATGAAGGACTTCCCAGTTTGGATCCCAATATGGAAGATTTTTTCTTCCATTTCAAAAGTGATGTCTTCTATAGAAATATTGTTAGTTACATTGTTAAATTTATATCTTTTGGACAAGAATTTGAAAAAAATATATATTATGTACTTGAGTTACTTAAGTAGTATGATAAAAACAAAAAAAAGTAAGGTTTTTGGCTCTTTTTCTTCTATTTTGTTGTTGAATATTGTAAATGTAGTTAAGGTCGTTTTTTTTTTTCAGCCGGGATCATTTCATGTGTCCTCTCTAGTTTTGATAATTTGAACTTGACATTACTGTACTTCGGGTTTTTTGTAAAATCGACCTTGAAAGTATGGGTGTGTTCGGCAATGAGGAAAAAATGTCAACTTAAAATTTTTCATTCTCAATAATTATCATATTTTTAAATTATTTTTTCATATTTTTCCATACAACTACCCTACTTTTCAATCATTTATACACAATTACCCACACAATTAACTTATCTATTTTAGCTTTGTCATCTTTACTCTTCATCATTACCCCTATTATATCACATTATTTGACAACTTTTACTCTCTGAAACTTTTCGTCAAAAGTTTTATCTATTCCCAAACACACCCTATGTGCGATTGAGTTTCAGCATGTCTTTTTGTTATTTTGCAAAAAAAAAAAAAAAAAGTATACATTAGATGGTTTAAATCTTTGAACAAACCTTATGTGCTTGCAATTTGTAATCTTTCCAACCAAGAACAATTTGTTTTAGGCTATTTTCGATCTTATGTGTTTCAAACTTTCATCTTAATGGGAAAGAAAATACGTTTTAAGTTATTTTACGCTAACCGTATTATTTAATTTGCAAATTTTAAAACTTAGAGAATCACCAACCAGGGGTTTAGCTCGGTTGGTAACGCACATTGCCCATGGGTAAGCAGTTCTACGTTTGAGTCTCCTCGGGAGTGATAGATAGTTTCGGGCTTCGCCTCCTTTGAGTAAAAGTGAGAGCTCGATAGCTGTGAATATATGACCTCCCGTAAGTATGGTATGAGCTTGTTGTCTCCCATGTAAATAAGCTTGATTATAATAATCAGGTATCATATTGTATAGTATTAATAAAAAAGTTAGAAAATCTATTTTGAAAAATTTTAAAACATAACTCTATAAACCAATTATACATTCTTTAGGGTCTATTGTGAAAAAATTGTCCAATTTCGTTCTTTGCAAATTAAAGGAATTTTTGTATTTTAGACCCTATGAGGTTGCAAAATTGCTTTCTTAGACCATTTGATTTTCATATATTGCATCCTGAAATTTTAGATTTTTGGCACTAACCCAGATGTTTAAAAAAATTGCAAATTTAAAGAGTCCAAAATGCAAAAATCTCCAAATTTAAAGGTATCATGGAAGTTTGATGTTCATATCTCCTAATATCCCTTCATAGTCCATCGGATATAACCATTCACTGAATTTATAAAACACAATGAATTAAGAAAAATTGACAAATCTCCAAATTCCACCAAAAAGGAATCTAAAAGTAAATTGTAGTTACTAATATGTGTAGAAAATTTTTCGTTCTAAAAAAATAAAAACAATTGATTTCTAGGCGACTTTTCTTTTTTTGATGATACGCTAATCTTTCGGGAATCTTTTTTTTTTTATATTCGCATCAATTCTTATGTTATAACTTGATTGAAACTAACATTAGGAAACCAATGAAAATTACCCCTTCATTTTTTTTATTGCATCATTATCTAGGGAGACTGTCTCATAACAGACAGACCCTAAACTAGGGGCAGGGTGGGGCGGGATGGGTCAAGGTATGCCCAACAATGATCCTACATTTTAAAAATCGTGTTTAGCCCTTAATTTTATACCGGGTTGGGGCAAGGTTGGTTTGACCTTTACTTTTTTTTTTTAGTCGGTCCTGAGACAAATTTCGGGTTTGCATCAGGACAGCGAGTCGGGCAAAAAATACAGGTCAAATAAGATGATTTTTAAAATTTATGAACCTATTAAGTATAAAAACGTATAGATGTTAAATTTAAATAGTGCATGTTATTTTGTTTTGATCTGTTAATAATTAGTCAAAGTAAAACATCATTATTTAAATAAAATATGAATATTAGAACAAGTTAATAAAATAGATCTCATGTAGAATTTTATTTACAACTTGATAACTAAGGTGGGCAAGTCAACTGGTCAATGGGTCGGAAAGTCCGGGGTTTCGGTTGGTTCACCCCAACCCATAATTTTGAGAAAATTTTAAATTCCCGACTTGCCTGGTATAAAATAAGGTCGGCCCTTGGTGTCTGGGAGACTTTTTAAGGATAGACTCCCGACTCTTTCCAATCTGCGAAACCGGGGCATTCATGTTGACCCTTGGTGTCTTTTTTGCAGGGCTGCTATTAAAGATGCAAACCATCTCTTCTCTGAATGTGCTTTTACTCGGGGGATATGTTTGAGGGCAGCCAGGCACTCCTTGTCTTCTGCCACTGTTGAGGACCTGGTCTTGTCCATGGCGGTTCGATGCAGGCCAAACGACCTTGCATTCTTCTTTCTCTGCTGCTGGAGGATCTGGTCTTTGCGCAACTCTCTTCGGGTTGATGGTACCATACCAGATTTCTCCAAGGTTTGGGGCTGGTGCAAGGCGTATATTGAGCAATACCGACGAGCCACCCCTCTCACACTTTCTGGCGCCATCGATCGTCCCTTGGTCCCTAGATGGAATTCACCCCCTGATGGATATCTCAAAATGAACGTCGATGCCAGGATTATCTATCGGTCTTCGTCTATGGGCTTTGGCGCGGTTATCAGGGACTCACGTGGTGCTTTCATTGCGGCAAAAGGTTGGAGAATGTGTGGTTCGTTGGACCCTTTACTTTTGGAGGCGCGTGCTTGCCTTCTGGGGGGCCGCTGGGGCATTCAACTCAAGTTGCACAGATTCCAAGTTGAAACGGACTCCCTCCTCCTTGTTCAGTTCCTCTCTTCTGAGGCCCCTATCTCTTCCCCAGCTGGGGTGATCATTGATGAAATCAGGGCTATCCTTCAATCCTCAAATCTTATTTCGGTTCATCATGTTCTTAGACAGGGGAATACGGTGGCGCATGCTTTAGCCGATTTTGTTTCTCTTTCTGTATTGGATCAACAGGAGTGGTGGGACACCCCCCCTCATGTTATTCACGAAAAAATCTGTACAGACATTTTTTTGACAATGAATTCCTCGGATCACCTTATCCAATCTCCCTCTCAATGCGTTGGGGAGACGGGATAAGGTTTTCCTTTTTTTCATCAAAAAAAAAATAAGGTCGGCCCGAACAACGAGTCGACACAGCCCGATTCCCACTCCTTCTAAATCACAGGCAAGCATGCCCGGAAGTGAAAGCAACTGCACTTCTGTTAAAACTAAACTGGAACAACCGAACAATTCGGTCTAGTAAGGTTCGATTTTAAAAAAATGACTTTTGAAAAAATAATATTAATGAATAAAAAAGCGTGGATTGAGAGGTGCAGTTCAAATTTTTAAACTTGTTTATTATTGTTGTTGTTGTTGTTGTTCTTTTTATTGTTAATTTTTAAAATATACTCAACAAGTTATAGATCAGACGGTTGAACAAATTAGACCATGAAATAGACCTGGTTTATGTTAACCTTGGGTCTGGTTAGATTAATAGATTGATGTATACCTTTCACAAATCACAGTGAAACCATGGAAGGCAGGAGCTCGGAGCAGGGTGTAGGGCCCTGATGAAGGCCTGCTCTTCGGACACGGCCTAGACTATATTCGAGGGGAGGATAGCCCAAAAGCTTCAGAAGTGAGTTTTTCGTTTGGAGGATCCAATTGGGCTTGCTGAATAGATTTATAAAACGGAAATTTATATTTGGTAAAGCACCAAAAGTAGTACTGAAAATGAAAAAACATGGTGGTTATATGTGTTTTTTTTTTTTTTTTGATAAAAGGTGTGAACGATTGCCATCCCCCCACCCTTTGGTTTTCAAAATGGGCATAGGGGGAAGGGATAGAATGATCTGTATATTTCATTATCAAAAAAATATGTATATACAGTTTCTCCAAGATAGAGTGTGATGGGTTGCTCCACCGCTCCTCTAGAAAATAATGCTACACGATGCATAATTAGCCAAAGAATGAGCGGCAGCGTTGCCCATGTGCATTATATGATGGAAAGAAAAAATTGGGTATGTGAGATATTGACTTCATCTTTGAGATCACCAACTCTATTGTTGAAAGCAGTTATCGGTTAGAGTTTTAAAAAAATCAATGATGTATTTAAAGAGTCAGATTCCATATCAACTTACTGCAATTGAATTTCTAGAGCCCATCATATCACTGATAACATAGTTGTGGTTTTCATGATCAACGGCTGCATTGTTCTCTTCCAATTCCAACTGTTGGCATCGATTAAAAAAAAGCATCTGGCGTCCCTATTACAGTGGTAAAGCTGATTCAATTCTTCTCCGTATTTGTTCTGCCATCCACGTTCATCTTAAATTTTCCTTTCCCTAGTTTGGACCATCTAGATAACAGTGAATGATCTAAAATACTTGAGCCCATGAGCTTTGTTGCTTTGTTATGCTGATCCCGAAAGTTGATGCACCATTGTATGATTTCGTTGAAATTGGGTTGAATGCCTTCCTCCCACAGTTGGTTTCTAAGATACCAAAGATGCCAGCAAAAGACGAAAAAAGAAGCAAAATCATCATTTCCCCTGTCAGTGGCGAGTGAACTGAGAATACATTACATCACATTCGCCTATTCTTGAGGAAGATCGACACCCGCAAGGTTAGTGATTTCCTCCCTGATCTTTTCACACCAGAAAAATAAATGGTTAATGTCTTCAACTTCTTTTCTACAAAACAGACAAACTAGATCAGCTGAAATGCCTCGTCTAATAAGGTTTGGCTTTGTAGGAAGGACGTTCTTGAATAATCCCCACTCGAAGATAAGCACTTTTCTAGGGAGTTTAGACTTCCAAATGGCTTTGTAGACACAAGACTTCGTAGAGCCTCCAGCCTCTCCTCGACCAAATTAACACCCAAAACTTACCCTCCAAACTCAATAAGCTGATTCGACTATGTAAGTAATGACCCCGACCTAGGCTAACTGATACACTCCACCCTAGTTCGAGACGTTTACTCACCCTAGTTCGAGACGCTTACTCAAGTTCCACCATGTCGGATGAAATATAATGTCAGCCCACTTGCGACACCAGAAAATTAAGATTGGAGTAAGTTCCACAGAACTTAGCAAGTAGAGAGCAACCACATGCATACATGACTTTATCAAAGGAAATGCACAACAACTTGACCCAATGTGTATGATTCTCCACACAGCCCACAATGAAACAAACTCGTGGATCTTCAAGGAAAATAACACACAGTCCACAAGAGACAACCCGCTGCCCATCAAGGAATAACGTACTGTCCACGAATAAACATTCTAAAGTAATCTTCTAACATGCATAAGACTTACTAAGGAAATAAATAAAAAACCGTGAAATAAACCACTATCCACAAAAAGACATTTCAAAATAGTCTTCCAGCATGTATAGAACTTACTAGAAATAAATGAAAACCATGAAATAACCCACTGTCCATGAGGGCACATTCCAAAATATCCTTCCAACATACATTGGACCTACTGAGGAATAAATGAACCAACACATATCCTCAGGATTCCATATGTGCAAATCATGTCCACGTGACAAAAGATCATGATGCACCACACAAAACCCACAATCAAGCATCACAAATCATACACAATAACCCAATAATGATCCCATTGAATCTGATGATCAAATAACTACATACCACACACTTTTTTTTTATTTTGCGAGAGCAGCAACCGCTCAATGGCACCTGAAGGAGGCAGGAATTGAATCCCCAGTGGATGGGCATGAACCCCAATTAGAAACCAATTGCCTTATGGGCAGGTACGCTACATACCACACACTTAATTGGGTTATTCGACCATCTCACTGAATTTAAACATCACAAACGATCTTTGTCAACTCAATCAGGCTAACTTGCACATAAGTAAATTACAAAATCACATCTGGCGCATTTACTTAGATTTCTACCATATCAAAATAACTCACTAAAACCAACCAATTATGATATCCGAATCCCCCATATTTAATTCGACCAGTGAATTAATTCTCTAAGTTCAATCTTAAATAAATCCATAATGAAGATCTCATAAATAAAAATTTACCATACAATTCAGACTTAATTGGGTCATTCAACCAACTTATTGAATTTAATTTAATAAATTCATAAATAAAATACACACTAGTTATTCACAAATAATATATATTGCATTATGCCCACCAGATATGGGCAGATATCCATAATTAATATAATTGCATCATTTTCACTATAAATCAATAATTTACATTGTTGAGCCACGTGAAAATAATTTTCATTTTCGCTTCCTGCTGAATACATTACAGTTCACATGTAAATGAAATATTTTCATCCAAATCACTAAATATCCACAAATATAATTTTAATAGTTAAATAATATTTAAAATAATAATCCATGCTACATATCATGCTGGCAACTCACATATTCTCCGCAATTAATATAAATAATCAAGCCCTATAATAATTTAAGTAGCACATCTAACTTGAACTAGTTCCTGATACTAATCCAAAATAACTCCAAATCCAATCAAAATTATACTTCATTGCTCTTGTAATGATTTAATGGCAAATCTCATATAATTAGTTTTATCTAAATACTGAATGTACGAAGGAAATAAAAAGATATAATTAAGCACAAGCACATCCTCCATCAATAAATTATAAATTAATTTATTTTCCTTGGTATTTTATACCATGACCACTTGAGCAAAATGTCCACTTATAAATAATAGGAATTATTTATATTAACTCAAACACAAGGTGTGATATAACATCAAATAATTAATTTATATAAAATAAATTAACTATTTAATAGCTATCAAGAATATAAAAATTTTAGTATTTTATATATCTTCAAATATTCAACTTGGCACTAGATCCATTTGTACATCCAACTTTTTCTTAATAAATTATTTACTAACCTTAATATCTAGTGTCATGCCCACTGGATCTGAAATTTTAATAAAAATATAAAATTTATATTAACTTTCATCACACCAAAATCTTATAATGCTAAATAATTAATTTATATTTTATATAAATTAATTGTACAATCACAAACATAAATATATAATTAATTTCATAACCAACGGCATCATAACAGATAATTAATTTATATTCTACAATTACTAACATGAATATATAAATTTTAATATTTATATATCCACAAATATTTATCCAACATCAAATCATATTCATAAATAAAAACATTTGTTAATAAATTATTTATTAATTTATTAACTTTAATATCTCCTGTTATAGCCACTTTACGTAAAATATCCATTCATATAAATATATAATCATTTAACCTCAATTGTTAGTAACTTCATGTACTTTCATATTATATAACATCAACTAATTAATTTGTATCACTTCTCGTAAAATATATAATTTTATATATTCTCATATGCTCTGTAAATCCACATATAAATCAATTTGGTCCTAAGTATATTTCATGGGGATGGGCACCTAATATTAACACGTGTCTTACACATTCATGCATCTTCTTAACAGAAAATTATATAATCATGAGAATGTACATCATTGAAATATTTTTATAAAACACCGCATCATATTTTGCATCTAATATCACCATTAGTCCTTATATGTAAAACATCCAACATGAACATATGAATAAATAATTAAATAATTTCAATAATAACCTCGAGATCATTTAATATGATCAACTGGTAAATATACTTGTATTATATAAATTTTTTCACTTGGTTTATATAAATATCGATTCAAATATTTCATCCATGGTCAACCCTAATATGAAATAATATCATATATTATGTGTGACATTTAGTTTAATTTAATCCTCATCCACTCTAATATTAACATATTAGATATTATACAGAGTTCCTCCTAATGGACATATATACTTATGGTTCTAATTTAAATAAATAAAATTGCATCTAACATCAACCATGATATATATGTTAAAATACTAACATCATGTTATAGCTATCAATAAGTAGTTAATAATCACAACATAGATAATTCTAATAATTTAATTAAATCACTTATTATTGGGATCTTTCTGTACGTAATATTTAGTATTAAAATTTTTTATACTATATGTTGACATCCAACCCTGCTAGATCAGTACATCTCCATGATCCCAAATAACGATCATACTGCAAATAAAAATAACCATCTCGTTTGCATAATTAAATCATACTTGTATTTTAATTCTTCCTTCACAGTATCAATCATTTACACAACGTATAATCCACCACAACAAATAATCCAATAAATACACACTAAATAATTGTGCTACATGAATCCTATCAAATAAACATAATATCATCCCCACAAAATAAACCACAAACCTCTACTTGCAAATAATTCCATCTACCAAGCTTCATGATAAATGATAAATAATTATTTATCCAACAAGTTAAATCACATAACAAACATTACTCTTCTTGCTCATAATTTCATCTAATAAATTCTATGAATAGTTATTTATCCAACAATCTAAACCACATAAAAAATACTCTACTCGCATAATTCCATCAAATAAATAATCAGATTATTTATCCAACAAATTAAACAATTATGGTGTGTTTCACTTTACCATAGTCATCTCTCTCTCCGCACTCATGTCCATCACACTGTATGTAGCTCAAACCCTCACATCCTATTTTCTTTTCTTTTTTATTAAGTTACAGTAACTTTTTCTTTAATTTCTTATTTATTAAGTTTCTATAACTTCCCTACGTAATATCCTCCATTTCTTACGCGAGTTAGTTTCAATTTCCTCATCAAATAATTTCAACTTCATGCTTATCTCATTGTGGGTTCCACTTGCACTCAAATGGCAAAATAAAAATATATATTTTTACTTCTTCCAAGCCTCAACTTAAACCCATAACCTTACATTCATAAGCAATGGTTTTAACCATCTTACATTATCAACATCTTATTTATTTAAATCTAAATTTATTCATTTAGATTTAAATACACTACTAGGTTAAATTAGAAATAAATTTTCAAATAAATCAATCAACATGTCAAAGTCAATAAATCCAAAGTCCATATCAGCCAGTCATAATGACGCATCCGACAATCAATTGGCACATCGAATGTCAACAAGTCAATGGTTAAATAGTCAAACATGTCATCTAAGCAAAAATCAACTTGTCCACGTCAGAAATTGATCGATAAACATCAAGTCCGGGTCATTGCAGTGTATATCCCATCAATGTCATGAATTTATGCTCTTAGTATAATTGATCCTCCTCGTCCGTACTTGGGAGGTGAGTTGATTTGATTGCGTTCCAGCCTATCTCACTCACCGCTACCAACACAGAATTTTCCTTCCAGCGCCATCGGGATAGTTGCTAGAAGAGGACCTGCTTTTACATAAGGTTGTGTCTAGCCACCTGTTTGAAAAGAACCACGCCCATTGCCCGTTCCCAATTCGATATCTGCATCCATTCACCACCCACATCTTTTGCTTTAAGATACTTTTCCACGTAAGGAGTGCGTCGCTTTTTCCTTACAAGCCCAAAGATTGCTATTGCAGAAATGCTTAGCTCTCAAAATAGAACAGCAAAGTGATTTTGAAGTGGTGGATAGGTGTCATACCTTCTTTACCAGAAGGGCAAATTAAATATGGTGGTATCCCTGAAACCCAAGCCCCCTACAGCCGTTTGATTGCACGTCCTTCTAAGTGACCCAATTTATCTTTTTCTTACCCTTCGTTTCACCCCGCCAGAATTTTGCTGTGTGCGCTATAGAATTCAACAAAAGGTCTTTAGTGAGAGGAAGATGCTCATGTTATAAGAAGAAATAGCTTGTGCAACCACTTTCATTAGAATTTTCTTGCTGCCACAAGAAACGAAATTTTCTTTTGAGCCTGGGATCTTCTACCATATTCTCTCCTTCAATCCTTTAAGCGTATTCTTTTTGGACCACCCCAACTAGGTTAGAAGGCACAAGTAGTTTTGAATATTTTAGACCATTGAGCCAAGCACTCTTTCAATGTCATTTCTAATGGTAGGCTTTATGTGGGAGCTAAAGCAAAAGGTTGTTTTGTTCATATTAACCACTTGTCGGAAGCATTGACTGTATTATTTGAGAAGATCAAGCATCTTACTGACCACCTGACTGTCTATTTTGAGGAACAAGAGAGCATCATTCGCAAAAAAGAAATAAGTAATTGTTGGGCTGGAAGAATAGATCTTTGTCCCTTTAGGAGCCTATATTAATGTGCATTGGAGATTAGAAGTGAGAATCCTTCAGCACATATGATAAAAATATGTGGAGAAAGAGTATCTTGTCTCAATCTACAACTAGGTCTAATGTACCTTATTTTGAAGCCATTTAGATCAATCCACTACCTCACTAACTTCACACATCCCATATCTAATTTATCCAAATAAGGTTAAAATTCATAATTCATCTCTTGCATCATGATGCGATGGTAGCCTCATTCCACTTTGTCATAAGCTTTGGACATATCGAACTCGATTGCTACCTCGTGCCTCTTCCCTTTCTTCCTTTTGCATTACGAATGGATGACCTCATAGGCATTTTAGCATGTTATCCGAAATTTGATTGCGTGAAATAAAATCACTTTGTTAGGAGAAGATGATTCCTTAGAGGTGATTCTTTAATTGATTAGCCAAGTTGTAAGCCACATCGCATAAATTGATAGGATGGAAATTAGAGAGTTTATCTGTCCCCTCTTTCTTCGAGACGAGAATGATTGTTGTTGAGTTCTTACATGGGAAATGAGAAAAGATACATTGATTGTGCCAAAAAAAATTGAGAATAAAAAATCTCAATGCATTCAATAGGATAATCTTATATATGAACTTAGATTGTTGGCTTACATCCAAGAATTCTAGAGAATATTTATTCCTATGTTCATGATCTACATTATGTCCATATCGAGAGTGATAACTTGAAATTTTGAATTGTTTAGTTATATTATATGTTTGTTAAATAGTTGTGCAAACCTGATTTTAAATGTTTCTAAATACATGTAGAGAAAATTAAGAAATAATCCAGTTAGCCTGAACTAAGTAAATGGCTCGGTTAGATCTTCTTAAAAAACTCATTCAAAATATTTTTTTGATTTTTTTATATACTTGTTTATTTAAGTATATTTAACATGTAAACTAAGTATTACTATTTTTGGATGTGTATAGATTTTTTTTGATATTTTTAAACATCTAAGTGTATATGTATTAAATACCCCTATGTTTAAAAATCTCAATAAAATATATACACTATCCAAAAATAGTAAAACTTAGTTTATATATTAAATACACTTAAATAAACAAGTATATAAAGAAAAGGCAAAAAAAATATTTTAAATAAAATTTTTTGAGGTAAGCTAAGAGAACCATTTGTTTATCTCAAGCTAACAGGATCATTCATCAAGAAAATTAAAATTAATAATCTAGCACTCCATTTCTATAAAACTCTCACAATTTTGTGTAACTTTTTTTTGAGACGTTAATGATTAATACAAAATTCAATCTATTTATTGTATTTAACATCACTTTTTTGCTAGAAGACCAATTTTATCTAAATTAAATATGAGGAATGATCCTGTTAGTGTAAACTAAGCAAATGTCTCGCTTAGCCCATCTCAAAAAACTCGTTTATAATACCTTTTTTAATTTTTCTTTATATGCTTGTTTATTTTTAGATTATTCAACATATAAACTAAGTTTTACCGTTTTTGGATATGTATATATTAGATATTTTTAAAGATAGGAGTATTTTCAATCACATATCCAAAAATGTTAAAACATGGCTTATATATTAAATAAACTTAGATAAACGAGCATATAAAGAAAAAACAAAAAAATATTGTAAATAAATTTGTTAAGGTGTGCTAAGCGAGACATTTGCTTAGCTTAGGCTAACAGGATCATTCCTCATTAAATATATGCATAGGCTACATTTGCTCAAATATATATATATTCATGTGCAAATTTAAAAAAATACTTAGATTCATTCACATATCTATTTGAATGTAATAATACTTTATACAACCATTTATCTACATAATGGTGATACTTCGGGTGCTCTTGGTATTGAAAATACTAATTAAAATTTGATTTTTAGTATTAAATCATTTTACTATGTTAATTTCATATATTTGTAGATAATACCCATATATAGTAATGTTAAATAGATGAAATGATCTACGTAATAATATAAACAATGCTAAATACAATATGTGAAATAGATTTTTTTATCAATCATCAAGATATTAAAAATAAATAGAATTATATAGAAGAGAGATTTCATAAAAGCAGAGTGCTTAGTCTAATATGCAAGAAAATGTTTTTGGTTGCAAACTATGGCTGTAAAAATTCTTTATAATAATTTTACTGTTTTGGAAGTTATTATGTTCTGGTTATTATTAGCTTTATTTATTTATTCTTAGTCAACGCATCCCCTGCCAATCATCAATTCAGCATCTAATGAACGTACTCAACAGAGTAACAATCCTAAAAAAAGAAAAAGTACTCAACCGAGTGACCGACTTGGCCGCCCAAAAACACATTCATGCATGCACGCACGCACGCAGTATTGATATGTTGCATTGATCGCAATTGTTCACGTACACTGATATATATCCCTTTCCAAAGCACATCAACTAATTAACACTTCACGCTGTTTATTAAAATAATTGTGACGGCCCGCCCTAAGATTAGCTTCTGAGGTGCGTGTGACACGTGTTGACCATTCCGACCGACCAATCACAGCTGGAAATATATTCTTCAAGGTTAGCTTACATTGGTGGAGAATGTGATGGAACGGGGATGTCATGAAAAGTATTGTATTATAATTGTATATTATTAAGTAGTTTCAGGAATTTTAAATAGTCCTATATAATTTAATTATAATTGCAAATATATCTACGTCGTTACTGCACTATTACAATGTAGGTTATTTACAAAGATATGCAAACTACATGGGTGTATTTGCAATTATAAAAATTAAGTAGGTATATCTTATTTTTGTAAACATACATATAATTTGCATATCTTTGCAAATATATATCTACACTATGATAGTATAGTAACGATACCATAACAACATGAATATATTTGCAATTATTGTCAAACTATACATGAGTTATTTTCTATTTCTAAAACTATGTGGTTATATTTTCAATTATGGTCAATTAAATGAGTATATTAGAAATTGGAATGTGTATGCAAATTTGGAAAAGCTTTTTTCATTACATTATAAGAAGAAACTATTATCTTCATGATTCGATACTACTATCTCACATAGTCAATGTAATGTTATTGAACTACATCTTGGTTGTTTATAGCTCAGATGGAATGAATATAAGATGAGATGAGAATTCGAACGGCATATTGAGAATGAAAAAATGTGTATTGGGATTTGTAAAATTTGTATTGAAAATGAAATAATTAAACTGTTATTTTTTAGGATAGGAAAAGTGTTTTGAGAAAATTGAAAATTGCTTGGAACAACTCTTAAATTTGAAAAAAGTTGTAAGTAGGCAAAATAAAATATTTACTTTCTTTAATAAGAAACGTGTTTTTTAATCTAAGTCCTCATCTCATCTCCTTCATATTTATACGTAAATAGAAATTATGTTTTGCTAGTTAATATATCACCTATACGTAAGGGAACCTAATACTAAAAATGCCGTTCAAAATATTTAAAAATATTAAAAATAGTAAAAATTGATACAGATGTTAAATGCACCTGGATTCACACTCTTATAAAAAAAAGTATCAAAAAAATAAAAAAAATAGATTAAATGCACCAAGCCTAAGTGCATCAAGGTGCAACAAATCACATCCCATACATAAGAAGGACCCGATGCAGTGCACCATGTGGACTGCACACAATTTGTAGACGCATTTTTATTATTTTGATTTTTTGACAAATATTTATTTCTAATTTAAAAACCAAAAAAGTTCGTTGTTCAGGCACATGGGGCACTTGAAAAGTAAATTTTTTTTTTGTGAAATTAAAAATGTAAGATATATATGAATTTTACATATAAAAAGTACACGCTTGGGCCCACATTTTGGTGTCAAAAAATTTTAAAAAAAGTCTACACATCGTGTGCACTGAATATAGGTACATATCTCATACATAGAGAGTCTGTTATTAGGGACTCCTAAGTCCTAAATAATAATCAAGGATAAACACCTTTGCTGCTACTGAACCTGCGTCAGCGGAATGCCAGGCGACAAGGCTAGGGTAGCGACTTGATGGCATGCATAGACACTCCATTAGTCACGTTTAAATTTGGGCAAATTTTTTTATTAGGCATCTTTATCAATGAATAAAAAATTTCAAATCAAAACTTTTCAGTCATCTTTTATACAACTGTCTTACTTTTCACTCATTTATATATAATTATCTATACAATTAACCTATTTATTTTAATATTATTATTTTTATTCTTCATTATTACCCCTGTCATATTACGTCATTTTATTTCATTTAAAAAAAATTTACATCAATATCTTTTTGTTTAAAAATTTTATTACTTCCTAAACACACCCTACATCCTTATAAGGAGAGCACTTTTCTCAAGCTCAAGGATCTCACTCACGCACATAAGATATGATACTATTTGAATATGCCTTTAACAATTTCCAATAATTAATATGGATATTAATGTTATATTTTCTTTAAGAGGGCGTTTGGTAATGCGAAAATTTGTGAGATTGCAAGAAATTGTGGGAAATAAAAAAGAGAATATTTGAATAAATGTGTGATTAATAGAAAATCATAAGGGTATAGTTGGAATAAATAAGTTTATTAAAGATAGTTGGTAGACATAAGGGTATAGTTGGAATAAATAAGTTTATTAAAGATAGTTGGTAGACAAAATAATTGAAATATAAGATTAAAAGTAGAAAAATAAAATATTGGGAGGGAGAGCCTTCCCATGGATTAAGGTGGTTTCCCATCCGTGGCGAGTACCAAACGTCACCTAAGACACATATATCATTGGGTTACAATCCTATCAAACTCTAAGTTTGAGCCACATCTTCATCAACGTACGTAATTCACTTAGGCTATTATATCTAGAGTTATTGGTTTAATTGGAAAATTAATTTTAATCAAATAAAATATTTACATGAGCCTCATATATATAAAAATATAATAAATTCCCATAAGTTTTATATATCAATTTTAAAGTTAATAATTCAACATTTAAATATTCTAAAACATTCCTCATACGTTAAAATAAAGCACAGTGTTCATTGAGAAATAAGAACCGGTTATGTTTAAGCAAACATTGAACTAGTTCTGGTGGTCCTCATTTGCACTATTTTCTAAATTTCATTCCATCTCTTTTATTTAATTAAGATTATATTAATTTAGGGTTTCCTTGGAAAGTAGTAAAACTTTTGGATGAAAAATTTTGAGTTAAAAAATTTTTGAAATAGAAAAACATGATATGATGTTATAAGAGTAAAGACGAGGAGTAAAAAAATAAAGTTAAAATAAATACTTTATTTATATGGATAGTTATGGAGAAATTATTGAAAAGTAAGGTAATTGTATAAAAAAAAATATGAATGAGGCTCACTTGAACGACTTAAATGTGAACCGGTTCTAAGAGAATACTATATATAAATAAATTCAAATATTTTTGATAACTTACGTAAGATTATATATTTTTAAGTAGGGAAAGCCTACACAAATTTTCAAATGACATAAACTCTTTTAATAATTTTTTAAATATCACTTATATTTTGATACAATTCAAGTCCAATTCATCCAATTTATCTTATGATTTTCATTTATATATTTTCTCTGCCGACAACGATTAACAATATACATCAACAAGGGTTTAAAGTCCATTTGGTAAGATGCAAAAAAAAAAATATTGTCACTCCATCATACATGACTTTTGACATGATTTACATTTTAACTACCTTAACTTATTTTTGTTATTATTAGTTTTATTTTTCATCCAACTATCTCTTTACTGTTAGTTATTATTCTGTCAAATCACATCACTCTGCTACTTTTGTTCAATTTTTTATGCTTCCATTGATAGAGCGCAAACTAGTCAAGTGTCAGTTTACCACAACTGTTATATACACATGAGAAAGGAAATATGATAAGTGTCTGGCTTGCCTAAAAAATCACATGAGATGATGAGAAAAGGTTTTACGAGTGTCCCTGTTCGAGACCTAAGAGAGGAATTGTCGTGGCCTTATGGAGGAGAGAGAGAATCTATCGGAGAATAAACTCAATCTAAAGCTTAAGGACGCTCAAGTAAAACCCCTTCTATCTTCATGTTCTCTTTATGTAGGCCTCATCTACATAATCAAGCCAGATCTTTTGGACATGTGACTCGATGAAGATTTTCTCGTAGGATTAAAGAAACATGTTCATGTTTGGTAAATTTTATAAGTTTTCAAAGTAAAACTTTTCAATTCAAATTTTTTTCATTATTTATAATTATTCTATTTTTTAATAATTTCTTTGCATCTTCCTATACAATTATCTCACTTTTTAATTAACCTATACAAACAACTTATTTATTTTAACTTTTTTTTTTATTCTTTATCATTACTCATATCATATTACGTTATTTTCTATTAATTCAAAAACTTTTACACTAAAAAATTTTCACCCGAAATTTTATGACTTTCCAAACACTCACATATTATCATTTTCCAAACGCATCAATAGAAAATTAAGAATTCGTCCAAGTTGTTTTGTTTATAAAGGCCTTTTCTCTTTGTTTGCGGTGTCAGGACTGAGTCACCCAAGTGTGGTTACTCGGATGACGCGTTTGCATAAGAGCTAAACCACGTGACCTTTTATCCTCGTGGTTAACTTCTTTTTTAGTGTTGTTAAGAGGGATGGAACAAACGCACATCATATATAAACCTTCCCTCTGTTGTGCACGAAGGCCTTGTTTGTATGCCGAGGAAACGAAGGCAAGGGTCTGAAATGACCCCAAACCACGTGCCAACATGGGATTGAGGCTAAGGCCTAAGCCTCAGTTTGGGTCGTTATTCTGCATTACTCACTATCCCAATTTTTTTTTTTACCTCAAAAAATTGATCAACGGCTCACAATCCAAATAAAGTTTAATATAACTTAAAAAATTGCTCATCGACCTATCAACTTCGAAGCTTCTTATTTTTAATATAGCATGCGTACCTTATATTACAATATTATTTTTATATAGATAATTATTTTACGAAATATTACAACATTTTAATACAACTATGAATCGATCTAAATTAATGGTTTTCATGCTTTATTATATTGGATTACATATTTAAGCGGATATAGCCCACCATTGAATGGAATGATTTTCAGTATCTTAACAAAACAAATGATGAGCAACCGAGCCGTGCTCGGTTGGTCACTGGCTGCTTGTCAGGAGCATTTGCAAGTGCTGGTGTGGGGTTTGAATCCCGTTTTGGGATTTCCGCCAAAAAATGGGTAATGGGAGCAGTGGTCTCCCGGTTGATTATTGGAAACTGTATCTTCCTAATTCTTTGGTGGAGCTATGTCTTCAAATTTCTTTGAGAGAGTTGTGTGTATCTCCAGATTTGCAAGAATGCCTCAGATCTTCAGTATAATATGTGTTGAGATGTATGTAAATATATACCATCGAAAAAAAAAAAACAAAACAAATGATGATGGTAAAAAAATTGATGGAATTGGATTCTGTTAATCATCAAAGCGGCATAACATTAATACCAGTGAAATTTTCAATGGTATGTACACTATAATAATAATATTTTTCATCATCAGAAGATGACATGTAATAGGTCAACTTGTTTGACGATGACATGACATGACTACATTGATTTTGAGCCGCAAAATTACTTTGTACATACGCTATATATCATATTCCGCGTTATTTATTTTATGGACATGATTATAAAATTGTAGAGCCAGCGGTATGTAATTAGCTGTCTACCGACCTTTTGACTTAACAGTAATATATGCTCTGTTGACTAATATAATGCGTTAATTTTTACTTATTTTATTCGAAACTATATTTCGATCGAGTTGATGCATTGCAACGGATGTCTGCATTAATCGTCAATCCTTGTACGCGTTTAATCAGGATGATTTAAGTCAAAATTGGATTCTAAAGTAACTGAGATTAGGGAGGAAGATCCTATCAGATATGCATGAGACGGGATAGGATTATCATCATGGATGTGTAGACAAATGTTTATTTTTGTATTCAATTATCACTGGGTAATTTTTAACGGACATATATATTTCCATTGCAAATGTATTTTCATGTAAAATCTCTCATAATTCTTTAATTTTTTAAAAAAAATGCACGAAGCTTGAGATGGGCGCACGTGGATCACTGTGTGGGTCGAATAAGAAATGCCAAAAAAAAAAAAAATTAAACGTGGAAAGACAAGTCCATGAGTTACATAAAAAAACAATTTCATTACAAAATAAAAATTAGAAGAAATATAAACACAGGATAACAAGTTAGTTGACATTATGACATAGTGTGTGACAATGTGAGTTTATGCCTATATAAGAAAGAGAAGTGATCCTGTTTACGACAAAAAAAATTTAATTTTTTTCTTCATATACTTATTTATATCAGTGTATTTAATATATAAATCAAGTTTTACCATTTTGGATATGTTTATATACTTTTTTGAGATTTTTAAACATCTATATATATATGTATTTAAAATACTCTTATTTTTAAAAATCTAAAAAAATATGTACACATATCCAAAAATGGTAAAACTTAATTTATATGTTAAATATACTTAGATAAACAAGTATATAAAGACAAAAATAAAAAAATTATTGTTAATAGGTTTTTTAAGGTAGGCTGAGCGGGTCATTTGTTTAGCCCGGGCTAACAGGATCACTTCTCTATAAGAAATAACCTCTATCATACATGATCAAATAGGCATCTACGGGTAGGGAATACACGCGACATAAATACCATCATAAGATCGGATGTTCTCATGTTCCAATGATAGATAGGTAAAATGTATCCAAAAGTAATTTATTATACGACATGGATTTAATCGAGTTGTTAAAAGAGAATAACAAGAGGCCCAATTACATGCAACTAGTCATATATAAGCTCTTATACCATATTTATTTTTATTTTTATTTTTAAATTTTTTTGAGTTGTTCATAAACATATTTTAAAAAGTGTATTTAATCCATATATTAAGTTTTAACATTTTATAATAATTTTACATAGTTATTTTTTATTTTTAATAATAATCAATTTCAAAGGTATTTTTGTCAATTTCTCCCTTAAAACATGATTTTTAAAATAAAAATAAATATGTAAAAATATTATAAAGTGGTAAAACTTGAAATATTAATTAAATACACTTGGAAAAACATGTTTATAAAAAATCAACAATCAAAAAATCAATAAATATTACATGGAGAGCCTATGTACAACCGCTCCTATATAAGGCCTCTCATGCTCCCCCTAGCTTTCTAATTTTTGCTTTTCGCGTGTTTTACAACCTTTACTAGTTGGCTTAATAAGGCCTATATTGGAGCAGATTCCTTGCTAAGGCATATGCTTCCATACTATTCTTTTGAGGCAATGGGAGAGACTCACATTGCTCATGTGAAGGATGACATAGAACTTACATAAATTTGGGAGTTTTCTTTTCTCAAAGTTGGATTTTGAGGGTGAGTTTTGTGAAGGGTATATCCATTGATATTTGTTATCATTATTTTGACATTTATTTAACTTAAGTACTCCATTGATAAAATTTGAGGGAATGAATTTTATACTTTACTTATGTTTTTATACTTGTTAAAAAGTCTTCCCTAAGGAGATTCAAAATAAAAGTATTTTTTTATAAATTAATAAAATAATTAATTACATTGGTGATCAAATTAAAATTCATATATATAGATGAATAGCAATAAATAACACCACGAAATAGTTGCAAAGATTATGCATTAAGTTGAATCTATCTACCTAATGTGGGCATGTGGTTGGGCCATAACCAAGTCCTACTCCCATGAAGAAGTGGTGAGACCATCATCGAAAATTTAACCACTGTGTTGCCAACACTATTCCTTTCATGAATAGGGACTAAGGGGATGTTTGGGTGAATTGAAAGTTGTGAAAATTTTGGGGTAGGGTGGGAGTGAAAAATGGAATATTTCGAAAATTGTGTAATTGATACGAAATGATGGGAGTAAAGTTGGAATAAATATATTTATTAAAGAGTAGTTGATAGGAAAAATAATTGAAATATAAGGATAAAAGTAGAAAAATATAATGATTAATTGATTAATAATGAACTTTGAAATCTGTACTCCCACCATTTCCTACAAAGATTACCAAACGAGCCCTTGTTAGATCTTCTAAGATCTTATAAGATGACCTAATATAATATAATCCTAAGATTCTGCATAAAAGTGGTAGCTCAGCATATTTTGAAATACAATAATTTCTTAAGGGATTGATTCTCTTTCTATTTGAGCATGATAGAAAGACTCTACATAAGTAGGGGAGCCTGGGTCCCTCCTACATACAATTTACACTTGAAATTATCCATCAACTACTGGTATTACTGGAAAAAGTACTCTAAGAGAAGATTTTGCACTCGGTAAGATTGTTCTTGTTATTCTATGTGGAATCTGTGATATTAATGGATTTAGATATGCTTCCGCATTACCCAAATCCAACATGTAGTAGCAAAGACGACATTATGATTTTTTTGGCATAATAGATTCCATAATTATTGATTATCAAATGCTATTTTTTTACATGATTGTTATATGCAGAAATTAACGATTATATGTATGAGATTATTTTCAGCCGAATAATATATGTTGACGTATAATGGTTTTTTGTCAACATGCTTACAAATAGGATTTCATGTTTTTCATAATTTTACATGTTCTATTTTCCATGGATTTGAATAAAAAAATCAAAATAAATAGGAATTTTCATAATGCCTTTTGTGAACGTACATGCAAAATTTATAAAAAAAATTCATGATTTGCTCATGGATTGAACAACATGCTTTATGGAACAGAATTTATGTGCAAATTATAAAATTTTAAGCATTAACTTCCATTCATTTAAATATGGAATTATGATGGATTTATGAGAATTAAATGGATGTCAAACGTATGCTAGTAGACTGCAAATATTATCAACCCTATTTGTCTCCCTCAGTCATGCTTCTTCATAATGCAACAATTTTAATTTCCAACCATGCTACATAATTTTCTTTTTTGCATGCCAGCCTTTATTATATTTTTCCAGTTAATTTATGGCATTTTCGATGCACGAATAGAATGATATGTGACAGATTTATTTTCACCACAAATGAACTAACTGAATTAGCCATGACCATATATCGCCTCTGAACTTAGGAGTTAGCATGCTTATGGAAATATTAAAAATAGATATAGAAGCTTTGAGATTCACATAAATATACTGAACTTTTGATTTGTTTGTGTGAATATATTGACATATGACTTATTATAGGAACTTTTGATTTGTTCATTAATGTTATGTAACAATGATTAACATATTGTTATTATATTCACAGAATATAATGGTTTAGGCAGCAATGTTTTGGGCAGCCATTAGATATTTTTAAAAAATCATAAATAATGGATTGCCACTCAAATTGCTACAATACATTTTTTCTTCCCTTTTGATTGAACTTTTGATAGCTGGCCCATAATAATTAAAATAAAAAGAAATGAGACAACCATGAAAGCGCGGCCATTAAAGGGCCTTCCAGATGGGTTTATTGCTTCTACCCACTTGAACTAATATCTACAAAATAAAATAATAATGATGATATGATCTTTGAGCATGCAACATATGAGTAATTATATAAGTTATGATTATATTTTAAATTTTTTTATAATGAGATTTTATTTTATAGTATGACTGGAGGTTGGTGGCTAGGCAAGAGCTCTTGAAGTAGATTACGTGGTTATTTAATTAGGTATCTGCTATGCAGGGGAGCCTCCCATGCCCCACCTTACTTACCTGACTGGCCAAAAAAAAGTACTATAGAATTTAATCGCATATTATAAATTTAATAATCGTTATTATTGAATTACTCTCAATAATTTATACTCCATAATTTGAGTGAGAGTTCATATGGATGGTTAGTTTCATATATTAGAAAGCTAATAATTAGTGCTTTCTATTAAATTAAAATTAACCCATTATTGTGTAAATTTTATTAACATTCATAAATGAATATATTAATATTATTGTTTCCAATTCATGTGTGTTGCATGCTAATTTCGAAGCAATATATATTTAATATTTTTTGAATAATTCGGCATTGCTAGTTACCTTAAAAGATCTAGAATACTTCATTTTCTGTGGCGCCCCAAACCGAGACGTCACTTCCTTACCTCAAGATCAGATTGATTGGTAAATGTAACACAGGATTGTTGCCCTGTTCACGCGGCATGATCTTAATTTGGATTTCGTCCAAAAAAAATAAAAAAATTTTGATTTATTTTCAATTGATTACTTTATCCCTTCTTATTTCTATTCTTCATTTCTCACTTCATTCATCTTGTAACCAATAAGACACTTATAATTTCGATACACAAAGCATTTTAACATACTATATTTATAAACATATCCCTTAACAGTTGACATCAATCATATACATTATTCATAAAATCTTCATCACATTCTCTTACAACCTTGGCTTATACAATCTAGCCAAACCATTACCATATAGAATTCATTCATAATTAAATGCTAAATACTTACCCTTATACATACATTAACGCATCTTATAAATTTCAACCATATCATTCAATACACATAATGAATACTATATCATACCTTTCCTCAACATACATCATGTTTTCCATATCTTGAGCTCCCTATACCCGTCTGAGGTTTGGGAAAACAAAACGTGAGTGATGAACTCAGTAAGCAAGCATTTTGCATTTTCATATAAATGTATTTCTTTCTGTTTAGTAGAAGACTCTTATCAAGAATCAACTTTCAACAAGAAGAAATCTTTCATGAAAACCTGTCATAAAACATTGCATTTAAATCCTTCATAAATTCTATCATTTAAATCATTTATGACAACCATTCATATAAATCATTCTTGAAAGTCATTCCTGTCAAATCCATCATATAAGCCATTTATAAGAGAACAAATGTATGTCTTAAATTATTTTCATATATACCTATATTCATAAGGACAATCTTTGTCCTAAATCATTTGCGTAGAAACCTTATCATATAAGGACAATTTTATGTCCTGAAAACAATTTCATATAAAACCTTTTCAATGTAACGCATATGCATATACAAAAATGTTCTGAAATAAAATGAATAAACATTATTTTCTGTGGACATTGTTATGTCCTAAAATATCATTGAATAAACATTAATTCCAGTGGACATCATCATGTCCAAAACATATCCTTATCTCCCCATTTTAGGGTTTTTAAAACAAATGATATGCATATACGTTTCTAACCCTCTGTTAGGTGACACTTACCAAGTGATCATCCCTCCATAGGAAAGAAACCATTCATGTGACTGCACCGCTAGCTAGGCGGTTGTCCATGATTTTGCTCCCATTTCAGGGAGGGCGCCGCCGGCCTCCTGCCTCCCCTTAGCGACTTGGCCACAGGTAGAGGTTGGCCTCGGTATGCAACCATCTCAGTCTGCAACCGCCTCCACCATGGGCCTAGTACGTAGTCCCTGTGCACACTCGTTTGTATTCTCATCGTTATGCTATCATGATTTCATAAAATCAACAAAATCTTAAATCCATGTAATTTTCCAAATAAACACTTAACATCATAAAATCCATTACAGTCCTCAGATTGAGTCTATCTCAAATAGAGAATTGGACATAATTATTTTTTTCCAAAATAAAACACTTTCATAAACTGTTTTCAAATAATAATACAAGAATGACCTCTCTTAAAGAATTTTAAAAACACGTTAATAAATAAATTTTACTAATTATTTATAATACCTAAGAAAACATCATTTTTAAGAATATTTCTTATCTATTGGTAAACTGTTTTAGAATCATTTTGTAAATATTTTCATTCCCTTTTCTAGCTTTTTATAAATAAAGGATAGACAAACACATCTGCTTCCATTTTATTGGCATTATATGCCTCGTCCACATACCATCCTTATCATATTGTTGTAGAGAAGTGTTTGCACCATCTTTTGGACGAAATATCCATCAAATCGTTTTATAACATCGAGTATTAAGTGGGTCATTCTTCCAACTCTTTAGAAAGAAACACATGAGTACAAAATATTTTTCCAAAGTAATTCAATCTATAAAGAGATTGAAAGTATTTTGAAAGTTTATTTCAAAATATCTGTATAAAATCATTTTAAAACAGTTATAAGTCATTTCAAATACTCTATTTATTTACAAATATCATTATATGAAATATCGCGTAAATTTTCTCAAAACCCTTTATGAATAGAATTCCCAATGTTTGTTTCTAATATCTTCTTGGAAAAGAATGAAAAGCTCTTTTATCGTAAATGCTTTTGAAATAGCATTTCTAGGAATTTATCTAACCAGAAACCATCTTCAAACATATCATTAATACAGAGTAAAATCATACCTTCAAGAGTTAAGCATGCTTAAATTGAAGCAATGCTAAGACTTTTCATTAAAGTCATATTTTCAAAGATTAATTTCACTTACTTTGTAAGCACAATTTAAATTCATCAATCCATGTTCTTGAAACAAAATCAACATTCATGAAGGTTCGCTTACTTACCTTGTAAGAAATCTTGAAACATCTTAATAACACAAATTCAATTCATTTCATCATTTAATAACAAAATAGCATTTGAAAATGCTACCTAAGCATCATAATAAAGCATTTATAGTCATTTCAATTTTTCAAATGAAATCCATATTTTCAAAAGGTTGCTTGCTTACCTGAGTCGATCATTTGTGCTTTCCATCCCTCGCTTTCTCCTTCAACTCACGTATACGTGTCCCATGGTTTAATCCCATATGGCCTGTAACATGTTAACCTTAAATGGTTCTTTCCTTGACATTAATACTTGTATTTCCCTATAACCACATATCCATACAAATTTAATACATGGGTTATTCCTTTCCTTTTATATTTATATTTTTCATAGGAATTTCTTGAAATTACTCAAGATATCCTTTCATATCCCATAATATACAAATTTTCTATCAAAACTTTATTTGAAATAATTATCCTCATTTCTTATTCAACCATACATATCCTTTTTAATAACCCTTAATATTCACTTTCCTCATTAGTAACGTAATACATACTTACCTATATAGGTATAGCAATTGCTCATCTACTTTATTAAATACCCATGTCTAAGGTATTTATTCACTTAAACTTTCAAGAGACTTGCTTATATTCAACTTCTTGAATTTACATTAATCTTTTTAACAACCCCATACATATATAACTTAGTGATTGTTCATCACTTCATTTAATCTCCATGTTTAGAGTTCTAAGCTTATGAAATCATTCAAGTAGCTTGTTTAAAATCTTTAACAAGCCAAGTTCACTTTAAATTTTCGAAAGCTAAATACACATACATAATTACCATATATAACTTTTACCTTTTCATTTCTTTGCATATACATATAAGAAAATTATCAATCAACAATTCTTAAAATCAACTTAAGGGTTTATATAGGATCTATAGCATGCTAAATTCCATCAAAATTTCTGAAACTTATCCCTTTTTACAAAACAGCCCCATATGTTCTCATATTTCCAAATTTCATTTATGAAATTTGCACCTTAACTACACATACATGAGAGGCTATCTATAAATCATTCTTATAATCATTTGTAGGGCTTGTTTATGATTCATAATACCCTAAATTAACAGAAAATTTCTGAAACCTTAATTATAACAGAAATTCAAATCTATACATGATCTAGGCATCCATTTAAAGGTATACCCATATATGACCTAGTTTTAATTCCTTAACCCTTAATGCTTATAATTCCTCATATAACAATTTAATTAAATTAAAATACACCAGATTTCACGTTCCCATTAAAAGCAAAACTTCATCATTTTTTTTTCCTCCATATTGCTGAACGTCATTGAGGCATGAATTAATGAATAAATAAATATATATATATATATATTTTTATATCATGTTGCTGGACGTGATTTTGAGCATGGATTAAATGACAGATATATAAAAAAATTTAATACCACGCCCCTGCTGAACGTGAAATGGGCAGAAAGAATAAATATAAAAAAAAAAAAAATTTCCCCATATCATATCTGTTGCACGTTAATCTGGGCATGAAAAATAATTATGAAATTTCTTTCCATATTTCCATCTGTTGGACGTCATTTTGGGCAGAAATAAATAAAATGAAAATTTTATTTTATACCATAGCTGCTGAACGTAAATCTGAACAGGGCATAAATATTATGAATTTTTTTTTTTATATCATCTATATTTAACGTGAAATAGGTAGGGGAGAATTAACAAAAAGATTCAGCAACATATCTAAGTTTTGGACATCTAATTAAAATGGCAAAATATTTTTGCCCCTCCATGAATTTCTGGACGTGAATTGAGAGGGAATGAAAAAAAATAATATTAGCAAATACCTGGACTATTGGACCGTTCTTAGTGCCATTGCGTCTTCCATTTTTTTTTTATTCTCCATGAATTGCTGCTGGACGTCCTTTGCTGCCTCTTCATGCATCCTCTGTTTTATTCTCCAGCCCGTTAAAACCCCTCTGCATTTCTGCCCCTTTTCATACCACCGGATTATGCATTTGACCCATGAAATACGCTGCCATCAATGTTGACCGTCCACCTCACTTTCCATGGCTAAATCTGAACCGTTGATTTCATTTCTTGCTGCCCAAGTTTCCACCCCCTATGGCCTACCTAGCTGCCCTATTTTCCACCCTATTTTGCTGGAAAATAATTTTTACATAAATATTTAATAGATGCTGAAAATAATTGGACGTGCATGCTGAAATATTCCACCGTTTGAAAATCTACTTAATTAAATACTCAGCTGTGGACGTCCCTATCTAGATGCATTTTCCATTTAATTTTTTTTTTTGCATTTTTTTTAATAATAATTGCTTAAAATTTATGCACATAGCTGTCCACTATATGCACGTTAATTTAGCCTTACGTTATGGCATTTTATGCCATAAAATTCCCCTTTAATTTGTGGCCATTTATTTATCCTATTTGCATAGGTAATTTAATTATATATTTTTCATAAAAAAAATGAAATATCATGCATATGACCATGAGCGTTCCCACCATGTGTCACATATGCACCTTAGCTTAGTCATATAAAAATCTCATCTCAAAAACATGAGTAGATGCTAAGATATTAGCAAAATAATTTAATTCATAAAATATCATAAAATCTTAGTCGATTAATCCATTTCCCTTCATAATTTTTATAATCCAATTCATCCATATGATTAAACACATAATTATACGCTAGTCTCTCAAATTTCATCTCAATTGGCCTTATAGGCGTTAAGTTGTGAATTTTCTAGCGTTTTTCAACTTAACTCATTAATTATCATCCTAATTTTCATAAATAAAATTATGAGAATTAAAAAGATTATTCATGATATATTTATGTTTCCCAATTTTCATTAAGCCTCTTTAATCCTATTAACCCATTTTGGCCTGTAACGATTAATTTAATCGTCATTTAAAATTATTGGTCCTAATTGTAATAGATTGTCCAAATAATAAAATCATTCAAAATCCCATTAAATCTTTCATGAATTATATTTTATGCGTAATGTATACCCGTAAGCTTTCATAGATTAAGGTACCATACCATCTTTGGCTATCTCTTAATTTTTCAAGTTATACTAGCTTGTAAATCATAAGATATGAATAGATCAATTATTAAATCAAAATTAAAATGATAATTAGCATTAATTTCAATTTCCACATAAACATTGTTTCATCCTTCAATGTGCGTAATTATCGTAATAATCTTGGAAATTAACTTAATCACCTTATTAAAATTAATTTCCTTTAATTCCATCTTAATACGAGCTTCAAACTACGTTTATTAGGTTCTAATATAGGTGGGGTTTCACATTTTCAATATTATTAAATAGTAGAGAAAATATTTTGGTCCATTTTCTCATAACAAAAATTGCATTATAGTTAATTTAAACAATTTATGTTTAGTATATATTGAGTATTCGTATATTTTTAATTATCTCAAAGGACCTAAAATATTTTGTTAATCAAATTTATTAAACAATGGGAGAATATTATTGTGATCTTTATCTGATAATAGAAATTGCAGTATATGTTATTTAATTAAGCAATTTATATTTGATAATTTCGATTATTTTCACATTTCTAGTCACCCCAAAGGGTCTAAAATGCGTATTTTTTAGAATCACCAAATAAAAAAGAATATTATCATTGTCTCTCTTATAACAAAAATTGCATTATAGTAATTTTATTAAGCATTTTTGTTTAGTAAAATTTAATTTTTTTATATTTTAGTAGCCCCAAAGGGCCTAAATTTGCAATATTCAAAATTATTAAATAATAAGAGATAATATCATTGTTGTTTTTATCTAATAATAGAAATTACATTAAAAATCATTACAAATAATTTTTAATATTCAAAATGGTGTATATGTTGTTATATAATTGTTTATCATGTAAGTGCATGAAATATTGGTTAAATTTGTATATATAATTAAGCAATTTATTGTTTTGTGAATTTTATTTATTTTCATATTTTAGTTGCCCCAAAGGCTCTAAAATATATAATTAATCAAAATTTCATTAAACGATTGAGAGAGTATTTTTTGTAATTTTTTCTCGTAATAGAAATTATATTAGGGAATATTTGATTGTAGTTCTGCCCAAAGGTGACTATAATTTAATATTTTGTTAATAATTAACTAGGATTGCATAAATGCGTAGAATCTTCTGCCCAAAGATGAGGATATCTTTGACTTTATGTATTGTTAGTTAATATTAAAAATTATTGATTATCAAAGCAATATTGAATTTGAATTATGCATTATTGTTTGTATGATATTTATGACTTTAGCTATGATTAGAATTGGGCATAATGATTATCTGAATTATTGTGGTAAAGTGAGCTTAGTGATGGTTGCTAAAGTTATGACTTCGTTTATTTACACTCATTTATCTCATATTTTTGGGTTAAATGTATCAAATTACAGTAATTGACATGAACAACTTCTTATTAAATTAGAAGGTCTAGACCTAAATTTAGCTCATTGTATTAAAAGGTTTTATTCCATAACTGATGAAAATATCGATGAATAGAAATTCAATTTGAAATGTCAGAACACTATAATAAATTGTCTTTAATTATTATTTAGAATACAATTATAAATAATATCAAGAATTTTGTTCTTAATAATAAAAGTGTTAAAACATTTCTTGACCTAATTAAGGGACAATTTGGTAGGTCAATATTGACTTCTATATAATATGATGATCCTAGTGGAGTACAAAAGTACATTATAAGAATATTTGATATAGCCAGAAACTTAAGGCATTGAAGATGATAATTTTTAATTTTTTTAACTAGTTATATTTATGATCAATTCTTTTCCATCATAGTTGTGCTATATTATTTTAAAAATAGCTAACAACACACATGAGAAAATATGAATATTGAATATATTAATATTCATATGGGTACGAAAGGAAAATAGGCTGAAATAAGAAGGTTTACTAATTATTTATTTTTATATTGATACTTAAAAAGTATAGTTAAAAAAAAGAAAAAAAAAGAAAAATTTCTCTCAAAGATAAGTAATAGAATGACAAATGTCATTTTTCTATGAGAAAAGATATTTTAAGTGAAATTGTCATAAATGCTTCATTGATATATTGACTTTAATGTTGCTATCATACTACCATAAATGATGAATTTTGATAATTGACCTTGGAACTTATAAATTATTTAATATTATTTAGATCTATATAATTTTTTAATATTCCATCAGTAGCTTAGAATTTAATAGCTTTACTAGAATTTGATGTATTAAGTTATTTATTTAATTTTGTTAACTCAGAGTTTAATTCATTTAATTTATTCTAAATTTGGTTGAAACTGAAACATTATGTAATGGTCTAATGAATGTACATTGCTCATATTTCAATAAGTTATTCACCATGAATGCATCATTAGTATTAAAAGTGAAATGATTAGTATATACCAATATTTATAGTTACTTTTCATATTATATTGAAAGTAAAAAGTATTATCACATTTATAATGACTTCTCGCATCATGAATTTATTTTCTATTATTTAAGTATTTGAATACTTTCAAAGTTTTCAAAGAAATCATGGAAAATAAATAGGGAAAATTAAAAGTTGAAAATTTTAATAGTGGTGACAAGTTTTATGTTGAGCATGGTCAATTAAGTTAAATATTTGACTCTTTTGCTAGATTCTTATAAAAGTGATATTTAACCTAACATACTACCAGAATTAGTAAGACTAAAACATTTAAGTTTATTAAAAATGGTGAGCATAGTAGGAGCACAACTCCACTAAATGTGGAATTTAAGGATGTTAGAAATTCTTTTCCTATGTACCTCTCTAACGAATATAAGAAATAAATCTATTGATTATAATAAGATAAATCAATAATCAGGAAATGTAGTGTTATCAATTACAAAATTAATAATGTACCTACATTAATTTAAGTGACACTCATTGTGATAATATTGTAGATCATACTAATTAATTGAAAAAGTTTCAGAGAGTTAAGAGACTTATTACTTTAGATGACTACATTGTATATTTGGGAGAGTGTAATGTTAATGCTAGTAATTCTCATTTAAAGAGATCATTAAAAAAATGAAAGATCAAAATTAAAGGTGAGATAGAATATTTGATCTTATTTTATTGCTTGAGTGGTAAATATTGATTAGTAATAACTGGATTGTCATGATCAAATGAGACCCTATGGGCAATATAAAAAAATATATAAGGTCAAATATGTTATTAAATTATTCATTTAGGGTCTATTTGGTATTTTATAAAACTCGTTGACAATTTTTAGCGGTGTCAAATCTTATATCGTACAAGCTGACAACGAGATTAATAGTGCAGGAGCATTAAATACACAAGCAGTCAATACAAAAATGAGTAGGAACGACATTAAAATGGACAATTTCTTATGCAATGGTTAGAAGAAAATATGGTATGGGCAAATAGAGAAAGGTCGTTTGAAAGATAGCTGGCAATGGTCAGATGACGGGATTTATACAAACGCACCTTCTGTTGAAAAGTTTTAACATTTTAGGAGAGTTTTTTGTTTTATCAAACAAACCCTTAGATAGGAAGTATTAACTGTAATGAGACATTTTCTTTAATCTCTAGAAAAGACTTATACAAATTTATTATGATATTATTAATTCATTTTGATTAAGAGTTGAATTGAATGATGTAAAGATATTTTTTATCTCAAAAAAAGTTAATATGATGCAATTAATAAATTTCAGAATGAAAGAAAAGAAAATATTATTATGCAAATGAAAGAAAATCACATATAGATTTAAACAAGTTTCATATTAATGATACCTAAAAAGGTTATCATACCCTTCGGATTCATAATAAACATTATTCATTAATGTTTATATCTAAAGTTGAGTGCGAGCAAGTTTATTTTTCTAATTATATATATGGATGATAGTTTTCTTGCTACTAACGAGTTGTCTATTATACAATATTAAGAATTATCATTTTGATATAAATACATGAATTATTCATCATGTGTTATAAAAATGAAATCTATTGAGATAGATCTGACTGATTGCTTATTTGTTACAAAAGGGCTTACATTGGTAAGGTTTTAAAAATGTTTAATATGACAAGTTGCTCATCATGGAAAGTGTCAATCTTTGAAAGTTATAATTTTGGTTTGCAAATGTATTTGCAAAATAAAATTTATCTTATATATTTTTACACTTGAAAGTGCTATGTATGTTCAAGCGTATATTGGTCCTAATATTAACTATAAAATGAGATTACTTGTGAGATATTAATGCGATTCAAGAATAGAATATTAGAGTAAAATAAATAAAATAATTTAATATCTCTAAGAATTTAAAGATTATAAGCTCACATAAGGCACTATTGATTAATTAGAAGTGATTAATTATATATATATAGAATTTTTGTTGGTATTAATTGTCAATCTTACCTGCATTATAATTAATGATATTTATCTCAATGCTTAAAGTTATATCTTTGAGATTTTATTGTGTCAATTATAGTATGGTTTGTTTCTTCAATTACATGAAACGTATCAATTTAATTTAGTATATCAATATTATGTGTTTGTCGATATAAGAAAAGATCAATAATTATCTTATATCGATTAGTTTTGTCGGTAGTACCAATATGATGTTGATCTTTTGACTAAGCGTTTTGGCGCCTAAAGTTTTCTCAAGACATATAAAAGAAATGAATTCTATTGCATGGGATAATTAAAATATAATTGATATTTTGATATCTCATATATGATGATTATTATTATTGATTTTCTCTTTTTTTATTATATTTTGTTAACAACTAATGTATGGTTGAAACAGAATGACTTGTCTCTATGACATTAAAGTAGAAATTATTGTAAATATATTACATTATTGCAAATCCACTATTAAGAATTTGATTAAGTGAATTTAATAATATCATAATGCATGGAAGGAAATGTGCACACATTGCATATAACCGTCATGACTTGTATTAACAAATTTTCTTAAGTATAAATGTTAAATTGTATATTCATTGACTGAGCATGTTCTTTAAACAAGTGTATTTATCCAGAAGTTTTTAAATGCTGAATCTAAGAATTTTATTTTATATGAAATTTTTTTAGGGTGTGTTTGGTTACACACAAAACATGTCAATGAAAATTTTTCAATCAAAAACTTTTCACTCCCCATAATTACCTTATTTTTTAATTATTTTTTCACATTTTCCTATATAAACAACCCTACTTTTCAATCATTTCCACACAAATACCCATACAACTACCTTATCTATTTTAACTTTATTCTCTTTACACATCATTATTACCTCTATCATATCACATTATTTTCTATCAACTTGACAATTTCTACTCTAAAAAGTTTTCATAAAAAAGTTTTACCTCCAACCAAACTCACCCTTAATATATATATTAAGTCAAGTGGGAGAATGTTAGATCTTGTAAGATCTATTAGATCTTCTAAAATTTTATAAGGTGGTCTAATATAATATAATCTTAAGATTTTGCATAAAAGTGGTAGCGCAACATATTTTGGAATGTAACAATTTCTTAAATGGTTGATTCTTTTTCTATTTAAGCATGATGAGAAAGTTCTATAGAAGTAGGGGAGTCTAGGTTTCTCCTACTTACAATTTACACTTGTAGTTGCCCATTAGCTACTGGTATTACAAAGAAAAAGTTCTATGGGAGAAGACTTTGCATTTAGTAAAATTGTTCCTGTTATTCTATGTGAAATCTATGACACCAATGGATTCAGTCACGTTTCCACATTACTTAAATCCAACAGCCCTAACCTTTTACTCTTGGGCAAAAAAAACTTAACTTCAATTGCAAATAGCCTCTATTAACACAACAAGAAAAGCCTTCTAGATGTGCGTACTACCTAGAAAAAGCATAATTATCAGAGTCTGTCATTATAGCAAATGTCATTCTTTCATCTACACGGTAGCTATGAATCCCATTGATTCACCGACTTGACATTGCATAATCAGCAATTAGACCATTGTCCTCCGAAAATAGTGTTACCTTTTTTTTGGTTTTGTTTTATTTTGCAACACATAGCCTCTAGCCAATGAACCCCGTGGAGGATCATGTCATAGGCACACTAATACCGAGTTACCCGCACGTCCGATAAAAAGCCTGAGCGTGCTATCAAACCCTCAGTGTCAGTCATCATTATCATCGTTAGAATCCAAGCCTATCGAAGACTCATAAAAGGATTGCATATACATAGCTGGCGGAGAAGGGCAGGAGGAGGAGATACTAACAAAATTTCCTTTTAACTCCTTCATCACTAGTGTCCATATTTCTTTCCCTTCTTAAAAATAGACAATTGCAACTGAGAGAGAATTTATATTTAGAGTGTGTTTAAGAAATGATAAAATTTTTAGATAAAAAAGTTTCGATGTAAAAATTTTTTAATTGATAAAAAATATGATATAACAGAAGTAATGATAAGGAGTAAAGAGAATAAATTTAAAATAGCTAGGTAAATCTGTATAAAAAAAATAGATATGTTAACCATATAAGTAGTTATGTAGAAATAATTGAAAAATAATAATAGTTATATAGAAACATACCAAGAAATAATTAAAAATTAGAATAATTATGAAAAGTGTAATGTTCTGGTTTAAAAAGTTGTTTTTATTATATAGATAGTGGAACTTTTCACTTAAGCCTCCTAATTACCAAGTCTCTTCTTTTTACATGCATCCTCATGCTCTTGACGTTGATCTCTCCTTATTCCCCAACAAACATCTTTAGATTTTCAGCCTCACAATCTTAAGTATGTCTGGCTTCATCACTGATATTATTCTTCCTCTTCTAATTATTTAATTTCCTTGTTATTATTCAATTCCTAAGTGTACTGTGCATATATATTTGCCCATTGACCCGGACCGTCAGCTGCCTGCACATGTTACAAGGAACATGCCTCGAAAAGCCAAAGATTGCCAGATTTTCAAAACAACAGCAGATCCTCAGCACAACATGGGGACATCTATATCCGTCCTTAGACGTCTACAATCAGGAATTGTCCGCAATTAAAAAAACCAAATAACATACATATACCGTGTAGGACTATTTATATATAAATAGAACCAATGCCTCGTACAGTCCTATTCCAAGATCATTGCTCACATTCCTTTTTCCAAACACATGGAGCTGGACATAGTCATCATCGTTCTCTCTCTCTTAGCCGTTTCGATTCCCACCTTTCTCATGCTAGCATGCCGACATAACATGAGAAAGAAATTGCCACCGGGCAACATGGGCTTGCCTTGGATTGGCGAAACTGCGCACTTCTACCGCGCCCACCGCAGCAACAGGCTCTACGAGGATTTCCTCCAGCCTCGGACGAGCGAGCACGGGAACATCTTCAAAACTCGGATCATGGGCGAACCCATGGTGGTGGTAAGCGGCGTCGAGGCCAACCGCTTCTTCCTCCGCAACGAGTTCAAGCTCGTAGTGAGCTCGTGGCCCGCTTCGTCGGTGCAGCTGATGGGCAAGCATTCCATCATGGCCACGGTCAGCGACTCCCACCACCGCTGGCTTCGCGGGGTGTTTGCTTCGTGCCTCAACGGGGCCGGGGCTCTGGAGGGCCTGGCGCCCAAGGTCTCCTCCTCTATTTCCGCCTATCTTGACCGGCACTGGCACGGCCGCAACTCCATCCGCCTCTTTCCTTCGCTGAAGCGCCTGGTATTCGCTGTTGGGTGCGAGTGCTTGCTGGGGATCGACCCGGAGCCGAGCCTGTTCGAGGTGTTTGAGAGAGTTCTATGTGGGGTTTTCTCGGCTGCGGTCGACGTCCCTGGGAGTCGGTTCTGGAGGGCGAAGCGGGCGAGGTCTGAGCTGGGAAGGAAGCTTAGTGAGGTGGTGAGAAAGAGAAGGAGAGAGATGGAAGGGGAGGTGGGAGGAGGAGGAGAAGGAACGCTTTTGGGAAGTTTGGTGATGCGGCTGATTCGAGGAGAGATGAGTGAGGAAGAGGTGACGGATAACGCGGTGCTCTTGATCTTCGCTGCTCATGATACTACTGCTCTGGCTCTGGCCATGATGTGCAGGATGGTGGCACAGCATCCGGACTGCCATGCACGCCTAAAACAAGGTCTGCGACTCCGCAAGCCTTTTTCTAATTTTCTTTTATGTTTTTTCCTTTTCTTGTGCTTTCAGCATATTCCCAGCACACCGGTTAGCGTGAGTAACATGGATAAGGCCATAGATTAAGATTTATTAAAATCATTGCCTTTTCTTGTGCACACTCTTCAGTGTTGTCACACGCATTTCATGCTCATTTTGATGACTATATCAAAATTAAGTCTAATCAATTCGTTTTATCATAGACTAAAAATCACTTCAGTTAATCGAAGGCTTGAGGGGGTTGTACTTCCTTTAAAATATTTGTAATTGTATATAAATTACGAAAATCACTTGCATAATAAATTCACAGATGTATATTGAGAATGTTATAATAATTTGCAAAATAATTTATTCATATACGAAGAATATTTTTAAACATTATCATCGTCGAATTGATAGTTTTGGATTGGATATATCAATCAAACAATTTATTATATTGATTTTGTACTTTTATCAAATTGGGGATATGAAAGCATATAATTCACAAAATAATTTATTCATATATAAAGAATTTTTTTGGTAAATGTTGAAATTAATATTTTTGGATTGGATATATCATTCAAATAATTTTCAAATGACCGTGGAAATATTTGATTTGGATGAAGTTTGATTTAGTAATTAGATAATAACAATAAAAACAACATCTATGTTGGATTTTAATTTAATCATCAAGGAGTGACGTCTTAATTGGCATCAAATTGGATAAACTTGAGTTTTAATCTTCTCAGACGGGTTTGAAATGACCTTATCTTAGACCAATTTGAAATATTATTTCTAAAATATTTTTAAATTTTTTTAATAAAATTATTAATCTAAGTGTATTATCTATAAACTAAGTTTTACTATTTTATATATAGTTATTTTATAGTTTTAAATATAGAGGCATTATGATTATTTTGATAGAGGTAAAATTGAAGACAATACCCTTATATTTAAAAAATATTAAAAAATATAAGCATATATCCAAAATTGGTAAAACTTGATTTATAAATAATATATACCTAGATTAATAGTTTTATCAAAAAACTTTCAAAAAAATAAAATCTTTGTAACTGGCCGTAGATGATCATTCCATGATAAGTATTCCTCATTAATTGGTGAAACTTCGGTTGCTGTGATTTGATTATTGACCTAGTTCAATCCACCCTGTCCACATGAAGGTTGAATCAATTTTCACTTCAAATGAGTATCTTAATTAACCAACAACAACATTGTTATATTAAAACAATCATAAAAATGAAAGGCGGATACTACCAATCTAGTCATTAAATAAAGAAAAATGCGTACAAAGCTTGAAATACAACTAATAAAATAAATAAAAATAACATCTATAGAAGAATTTAAATCATAATAATTTAAGGATTTTAAATTGTTAAATATTAGTCTTAATTACCAACATAGGTATCCATCTCAGTCAATGCTAAGTGACTGAAATATGAAATCTCTACCCTATTTTATTTGAGCGGATGAATAGTTTTTCCTATTCTATCCTGCTTTGTCAATATTTTTTCTTATGTTATCTTACGAAGCTTAAGGTCCATTTAGTGGATACATATAGTTACATTACCCAGTTGTACCTCAAATTATCATATATGTTTACAGGGGTTTCTTTGCTTTTGCCTCCACATTTTTTGTGATTTTCAAATTTTTACCCCTTAAATGATTTTGCAAAATTACCCCTACTATGATCTCTTTTTGCAAAACCGATGTGACTACGACTATTATAAGTCGACTTTCATTGAATTTTGAGATTCACCTAGACCCAATGAAAACTAAGCGATGGTGTTCTCAGGTCATGCCCCTTAATTTGTTCCTGATGCTATGGGCTAAATTTGGACCGGTGAAACTTTCATGTAAAAAAGGTTCTTTTGCAAGCAAAGTAAGTTCATCAGCAGAGATTTTTGTAAAACAATTAATAATGGGTAAAAATTGCAAAACGCAAAAGAGGCAAATTTAGAAGGATTTACAATATTATTGTTTTCCCTCTACCTGATTTTTTTAAATCATATTGAGTAATTTCTTTTCAAAATAAGTGTGTTTAGTATTTTATAAAAAAATTTAATGAATTTTTTTTTGTGGAAAATTTTTAAAATAAGAAAAATGATATAATATTATAAGGGTATAGGCGAGGAATAAAGAAAATAAAATTAAAATAAATATGATAGTGGATAGTTGGTCTCCTTTTCTACTAATGTATATTATTAATAGTTATCAGTAGAAGAAATATGTAAGATAAAAATTATGAATTGGGCTTGAATTGTAACAATATGAGTGACGTTGTAAAAATAAATTATTAAAAAAATAATTATGATGATTGTATGAAAAGTTGGGAAAAATGATTGAAAAGTAAGATAATTTTATAAAAGATGTAAAGAAATGATTAAAAAATAAGTTAATTATGGGGAGAAAATTTATGGCAATTACCAACACACCCCGGGCATCATCCGTTGCTGATAGTGGTGGTGCCGTATTTAACAAAATGTTGGGCCAGCTGCATTTACAATTCAGATATGGAGGTTGACCTGAGGCCTCGCCTAGAAATAAAGATTAGAAAATTAAGTAAATACAGATTCGAAAAGTAGGTAGTTGGCATCGAGACCAGTCTGCGTAAAGTGCATAGTAAAAATATAAATAAATAGAAAAGGGAGATAGCTTAATCGTTGCATTACTTTCTTGTAAAAAATATAAATAAATATTATATTATTTATAGCATTTTTCAAAACATATCTTTTTACAATATATTTTTTTCAATATTTTTTATTTGTATACAGAAAAACTTGATTGCTTCATTATTAAATATTTTCTTACTGTAGAAAGCAATTTAGAACCGGAACTAAACTCATACAAATTTACATAGGTAAATTTGGGTTAATTAAAAACTAAACTAGCTTATGTATATGACAAAGTAAGATTTTTATAAATAGGATATGAAAAAAAGTAAACAAGTAATTAACTAAATTAACTTATCCGAGTTGCACATGTTACTTAAACTTCAAGTTATTAACCTAACCCTTTCACTGGACTTAAAATATCTAAGGATATAAAATTAACTACTTATCATTCAATAAGGATGTTTTAAGACTAAAATTTTATTACTATAAAATCAAGGGTGATATGTCACGTGTCAATGTTGGTGATAAACTACCTTTATAGGCCCAATTTGGGCAGGTAATAGGCTAAACCATACCTGAAGATAGGTGTGCCATTTTTAGCCCATAGGTTAAAACAATTTGAAAAGCAATGTTGGTTGTCAGTACATGAGGGGCCCACCTAAGGGTGGTGCTTGCTGCTCACCCTTCCAAATGTTTGAGACATTTGAACTAACTAATTAGGGTTGATTTGGGTACTCAAACCTTGAGACTTAGCCTATCTTAATTGATATTTTTTTCTAAAAACTGAAAATAAGAATTTACTATGCACATTTTAGGATATTCAATTGGTGTACTCACTTGAATTCCACTCTATTTGCACCCCTAGATTGGAATAATGTTTTTAATCTAGGTGAAATACCCGAAATTGCACTCCCCTCCTATATTTTAATGTACTTGGGTGTAATACCCTAAATTGCACCCCCTAAATTTTAATTCACTTGGGTGCAATACCTATTTTTAAAATTTTTTTGAATTTTTAATAAAATTATTAATCTAGACATATTTAATTTATAAAAAAGTTTTACGAAGATGTGTATATGTTTTTTATTTTAAAAGTAGGAGGTTTTAGTCATATTTTTATGAAAGATGTAAGTCATTTTTAAATGACTGGAACTCATTATTTTTAAAAATAAAAAAATATATATATAAATTTTTAAAAATGATAAAACTTTACACGTGAGTTAAATATACATATATTAACAGTTTTGTAAAAAAAATAATTAAATAATTAAAAATTGAGTTTTGCACCAGACACGTTGAAATTTTAATGCATCGGATACATTAAGATTGGGCCGCCCCATGTAGAATTAGCTAACTATGATACTCGTGTTGATCATGTTAGGATTGTTCTGATCACTGATTTCTTAAGATCGACTTAAATGGCAAGATTTTTTTTTGCTATGACTCAAATGGCAAGATTATGTCGAATATTAATTTAAATGTTTCCGCGCTTGACACTAGCTCACTCACAGCACTTTTGCTGTTCTGTTCGACTTTCAGAGCATGATGAAATAATGGGCAGGAAGAGGGGTGGTGAAAGTCTGACATGGGAAGATGTACAGCAGATGAAGTACACATGGCGGGTTGCTTGTGAAAGCATGCGGCTTTACCCTCCCATCTTCGGTTCTTTCAGAAAAGCATTAGTAGACATCCAGTACCAAGGGTTTACCATTCCCAAAGGATGGAAGGTCAGCTCATTTCCTCCATGCCACTGCCTTCTTCTCTTCCTTCTACCGTTTTACCCCTGCTTACTAGGCCAAATCCAATTTCGCTGGAGTTAAAGATTAGCATCTGTAAGAGTGTGTTTGGTTAAAGAAAAAAAATGTCAATTAAAGCTTTTCACTCTTTTTGTAAATATTATATTTTTAAATTATTTTTTCATAATTTTCTGTATAAATTATTCTACTTTTCAATTATTTCCACACAATTACTCATACGACTAACCTATCTATATTAACTTTATTCTATTTATGTATCATCGTTATCCCTATCATATCATATAAATTATTCATTTTTCATCAATCTAACAACTTTTACATAAAAAAACTTTTCATTAAACAGTTTTACCCCTAAGCAAACACATCTTAAATTCGAAAAAATTTAATATTCAGGTCCGTCTGGTAATATTTAAAAGTAAAAAATTCCAATCTTGCCTGCCCATTTTTTAACATTATTTAATATCTTAATTACCAAATTCACCACCTTTTCTATTATTACCTTAATATTTTAATATTTTTTTACACTTTTTATACAACCAACGTCTTTTTTATTCTATTTATTCCTAATCAATACCATTATAACGTTACATTAATCTGTCATTTTTAAAATTTGTTTTCCATTTTCAGTTCCTCATTTTTGTTTTTACACGTTTTGAAATGGGCCTCAATTTAACAGGATCCAACAAGGCTGAGGGCATTCTTCTTTTTTTTTTTTTGCTTCTCTCTCCACCGATATTATAGAATATATTTCATAAAAAAAAAGATATTATAGAATATTTTATAAATATGATAAAAAAATTTGTAAATATACTTATAAAGTTTAACCAATACTGGATTTGTATCCTCGAGTTTTTCAAAATTGTAGATATGCCTGCAAAATTTGCATAAAATTGCAAGTGTATCCCTTCATCAAGACGCCGTTAAAATTTTTTGTAAAACGATGATAATATTCTTTAAGTCAATTGATGTATTTGCAATTTTTATAAATATTATAAGTATATTTGCAAAAAAATTAAAATAATAATATATAAAAATATAAATAGCAAAAATGTCTATTAAATATGGGCATAAGTTGTGATTGTACTTGGAATTAACACTTTATAAATTAATAAATGTTATACATTTGAAATTTATCATGATTAAGCATGTATTTATATTCATGCAGCTTGTAAAGTGATTTAAATATAAAAAAAAATTGTAAATATGCTTATAAAGTTTAACCAATACTGCATTCGTATCCCTAAGTTTTTCAAAATTGTAGATATGCCTACAAAGCTTACATAAAATTGCAAGTGTATCCCTTCATCAGGACGCCGTTAAAATTTTTTGTAAAATGATGATAATATTCTTTAAGTCAATTGATGCACTCGCAATTTTTATAAATATTATAAGTATATTTGCAAAAAAATTAAAATAATAATATATATAAATATAAATAGCAAAAATGTCTATTAAATATGGGCATAAGTTGTAGTTGTAATTGTAATTGGAATTAACACTTTATAAATTAATAAATGTTATAAATTTGAAATTTATCATGATTAAGCATGTATTTATATTAATGCAGCTTGTAAAGTGATTTAAATATAATAAAGATTTTTTGTAAATATGCTTATAAAGTTTAACCAATACTGCATTCGTATCCCTGAGTTTTTCAAAATTGTAGATATGCCTACAAAGCTTACATAAAATTGCAAGTGTATCCCTTCATCAAGACGCCGTTAAAATTTTTTGTAAAATGATGATAATATTCTTTAAGTCAATTGATGCACTCGCAATTTTTATAAATATTATAAGTATATTTGCAAAAAAAATAAAATAATAATATATAAAAATATAAATAGCAAAAATGTCTATTAAATATGGGCATAAGTTGTGATTGTACTTGGAATTAACACTTTATAAATTAATAAATGTTATAAATTTGAAATTTATCATGATTAAGCATGTATTTATATTAATGCAGCTTGTAAAGTGATTTAAATATAATAAAGATTTTTTGTAAATATGCTTACAAAGTTTAACCAATATTGAATTTGTATCCTTGAGTTTTTCAAAATTGTAAATATGCCTACAAAGCTTGCATAAAATTGCAAGCGTATCCCTTCATCAGGACGCCATTAAAATTTTTTGTAAAACGATGATAATATTCTTTAAGCCAATTGATATACTCACAATTTTTATAAATATTGTAAGTATATTTGCAAAAAAAATAAAATAATAATATATAAAAATATAAAATAGCAAATATGTCTATTAAATATGGGCATACGTTGTGATTGTACTTGGAATTAACACTTTATAAATGAATAAATGTTATACATTTGAAATTAATCATGATTCAGAGAAGCATGTGTTTATATTAATGCAGCTTGTAAAGTGAACGTAAATCACTAAAAAGCATCTGAAAAATGGGCGGTGCAGGTTCTGTGGACGACGGACGGCACTCACCGCGACCCTCGGCATTTTCCTGAGCCGGAGCGGTTCGATCCGAGCAGATTTGAAGAGGGGCATCAACTTCATCCCCCATACGCCTTCGTTCCTTTCGGTGGGGGCACGAGGATGTGTGCTGGCTACCAATTTGCGAAGCTGAACATCCTCGTCTTCATGCATTTCATTGTCACTCGCTACAACTGGTCCCTCGTCTTCCCTCACGAACCCATCAAGATCGACCCTCTCCCAGTCCCATCCTTTGGCATGCCCATTCACCTCACCCCAAGACGACTCTGATTATGTATGTATTCATTCATACATAATAGATCACGTATGGCTAGCTAACCCATGCGGGAAGAAGAAGTTGTAGCTGTAACTGTATTTGTCAATTAAGGATGCTGATCATATACAACTCGGTTGTTACATAATTAAGTAATAAATCTGTAGCTTTTATATTCAAAGAATATTTTTCAAATAATTGTTTTTGTATGCATGTATATGTAAGGCTGAAATTTACTTTACTTGAAAATTTTATGCGTAAATATTCAGTATCATTTCAGAGAGGATGTGGATGAAAGTGTTAAAACGCTTTAGCAAATGGGATGCGATTCAGACAAAATGGAATATTATATTTCTCAAAAAAAAAATTCTTATTAAAAATAATAACTTACTCTTTTCATTTCACATCTAATTTTTCTAATTTCAATATAACTTCTCACGTTCCCAACAAATAAAAATACATTTTTCATGTAATGCTATATTTTATCCCAAACAAAACCTGAGAAGAAATATATGGTGTATAAAATTTTAGTGGATATAATACCTGCTTAAAAAATATATATAATCATTTATAAACTATGAAAACACTTAAATCTGCATTAATTTTTATAATAATTTAAAAATAATTTATTTATTTATGAAAAATATTTTAGATAATTTAGATGCCGAATTAGCAGTTTTGAAATTTGTATATAAATTAAGAGTTTATATTTAGTACATATCATACTACTAAATTAAATTAGAGGCATGATCTTATTAGTTTGGACTATATGCTAAAAATTCTATTTAAATTTTTTATGTTTCTTAAGCTTTATTAATCTAGATGTATTTAATATATAAATCAAGTTTTATTATTTTTTTAGATGTGTCTATATATTTTAGACTTTAAACTCATGATTATTTTAATAATTTTAACCATTAAAAATTGCTAAAATACCCCTAGTTTAATTTACATATATTAAAAAAGATGAGTGATCCTGTTAGCCCGGGCTAAGTAAATACCCCACTTAGCCCACTTTAAAAAACCTATTTACAACAACTTTTTTTTTACTTTTTTCTTCGTGCACTTGTTTATCTAAGTGTATTTAACATATAGACCAAGTTTTACTATTTTTGAATATGTTTATCTATTTTTTTAGATTTTTAAACATTTATGTATATATATGTATTTAAAATACCCTTATTTTTAAAAATCTAAAAAAATATATACACATATTCAAAAATGGTAAAACTTGATTTATATATTAAATACACTTAGATAAACAAGTGTATTAAGAAAAAAGTAAAAAAATTTTGTTTTAAATAAGATTTTTGAGGTGAGCTAAGTGAGACGTTTACTTAGCCCGAGCTAACAGGATCATTCCTCATTAAGAAATTGTATTACTTGACTTATACATTAAACACATCTAAATTAACAAGTTTATGAAAAATTTTAAAAGTAAGTTTATTAGCATTGGTTAAGTAAACCATTACTTACCTTGAGCTACCAAAATCATACCTCATTAAATGAAATTAATAGGGAAGTCCACTTTGAGTTCCATCTTGATGTTTTATGTCAAGGCTATGTTTGGAGAACTCCAGAACTTTTAAATTAAAATTTTTTAATATGAAACTATTTTTAATCATTTCTTTATATCTTTCTACTTAATTATTCTATTTTTTAATTATTTATACATAACTACCTATGCAAACAACTTATATATTTTAACTTTATTCTCTTTACTCCTCATCCTTCCTTCTATCATATCATATTATTTTCTACCGATTCAAAAAATTTTCTATAAATAAATTTTTCTCCAAAAGTTTTATCATTTTACAAACATATCCAAAATATTCAACACTATTTATTAAACCAAAGTAACAAACATCGTACTAATACAAGTTGTGTATAGGCCACGTTTTTTAAAAATATATTAAAAATTTAGAAATCATTTGAATATATCCGCCAGGGTTTTATACTATTATAAAATTATGCAGAATGGTTATTTTAGGTATATTAATATTTCAAATAGTTTAGTTATTAAATTAGGACCTTGTTTGCCCTTAAAAAAACAAATAACTTTTAATGATTATAAAATTATCGTTGAGTGATCTTTGAATTTGAGAATAATGCAAAATACACGATAATAAAATCGAATGCATGATTGGATTTGACGGAATCATTAAGATGAGCTAAAAATATAACATTATGCTAATTCGCTTTAGCAGTAAGTGTATAAAAATTGGACCCATAAATTAAGTATTTTATTATCTTGGTTTTACATTTTCATTACGAATATCTTTTATTGGGACGACAGTTGATTTCGTTACTAAACAAATAAATATAAATGTACAGTTGCTGAAATGCATTTCATACAATCATTAGAATCATTATCATCATCATCATAAGCCATTTCCCACCTACGTGGGGTCGGCTGCATGGATTCTGTTGCTCTATTCTTAGCGATTTAAGATTAAATTTTTTGCAATTTGTAATATTTTTAAATCTTGTGTAATTACTTCTATCCATATTTTTTTTGGGTCTTCCTCCTATTCTCCTCCTACTTTCTACTTGGATAGACTCTGTTTTCCTAACTGGTGCTATTTCAGGCCTTCTTTTAACATGACCAAACCATCTTAATCTATTTTATTTCATTTTATCACAAATTGGTCTCACTTTTAAGTTTTCTCTAATTATTTTATTCCTAATTTTATCTTTTCTTGTTTTACCACTCATGTACCTTAACATTCTTATTTCTGCTATGCTATTTTTTTTATATATGTTGTTCTTTAATTGCCCAACATTCTGCCCCATAAAGCATAGCAGGTTGAATCGCAGTCTTACAAAATTTTTCTTTTAGTTTCCTGACGCACTTCTCCATTTCTTCCATCCTGCTTGAATTCTATGTATTATATCTTTCTCGATTTTTCTGTTCTCTTGAATTATTGATCCTAAGTACCGAAAGTGATTAATTTTTGTTACTACTTGATCTAAAATCTTAATTGGTTCCTTATTCGAGTCCTTACTATTATTAAAATTGCATTTTATATATTTAGTTTTTGCGCGACTAATTCTAGAGCAATTAGATTCTAAAGCATCTACCCACTTATTCATTTTTAAATTTAGTCATTCTTTAGTTTCATCTATTAAAGCAATGTCATCTGCAAATAACATACACCAAGGTACTTCTTCTTGGAGATGTCTAATAATTTCATCTATTACTAAGTTAAAAAGGTAAGGACTTAAGGCTAAGCCTTGATATAGAACTATTTTAACTGGGAAGACATTAGTATCTCCACTAATAGGTCCTCACATTCGTAACAGCCCCCTCGTACATATCTTTAATAATATCAATGTATCTGTTATTAATTCATTTCTTTTTCATCATTTGCCGTATTAACTTTCTTGGTACTCGATCATAAACTTTTTATAAATTAATAAAAATCATGTATAAGTTCTCATCAGGATAAGAATTCAAAATGGAGAGTTTCTATGAATTGAAATTGATGAAACTAGTTTCATAGAATTAAAACCCGCAATGTGGGGGTTTTCCAAAAATTTCCTCGATATTGGGTATTTATAGAAATTCTCTCAATTTGTGTGAGGGTTGTAAGTGTACTTGGCTGTAATATCAGTTATTACAATATAGGTGTGTTTGGTTGGAAATAAAATTTTTTTAGAAATGCTTTTAGGGTAAAAGTTGTCAAGTTGATAGAAAATAATGTGATATGATAGGGGTAATAATGAAGTGTAAAGAGAATAAAGTTAAAATAAATAAGTTAGTTATATGGTTAATTGCGTGGAAATGATTGTAAAGTAGGGTTGTTTGTATAGAAAAATGTAAAAAAATAATTAAAAAAATAAGATAATTATGGGGAATGAAAAGTTTTAGATTGAAAAACATTTGCATGGGCCATTCTATAAAATTAACATAAAATAAAATTATTTGATTGACATATTAGGGGGTGTTTATTTATATAAAAAATATTTTAAGCTAAAAATTTTCAATCTAAAACTTTTCACTCCTATTTTTAATTACTTTTTTACTTCTAACATACAACTACCCTACTTTTTAACCATTTTTACATAACTACTTATACATTTAACTTATTTATTTTATTTTAATTTTATTTACTCTTTATCATTACACCTATTATATTACGTCATTGTCTTCTATTTCAAAAATTTTTACACAAAATGTTTTCCAAACACACCCTTAGTTTTAAAACTTTTGATTCAACTTTCTTATGTTTTCAACACATTATTCCAGTGCAGACTAACGACTTCATAATTTAAAGCATTTTTGAATACTGATGTGAGTAATTTTCGGAATTTACTTGTGAATACATATAATTTTAAAGAATGTGCAGTCTTCATGAAAAAAAACAAGGTACAGCCAACCGAACATTTTGATAGAAATGATTTTTCTACCATAATAAAGAAAATAATATTGAATAAAATAAATAAATTAAAATTCGAATTAAATTAATCATTAAGATATGGAGTGATGCCAATTTTTCCATGGCACTGGCACCATAGAAACCCTGGGCTCGGAGCTTTGTCAGCTGCCAATGCCAATTGTGCAAAACCCACGAGCGAACGGGGGAAAGGTGGGGCCTTGTGGTCCCCTCGGACGACGTAGATAGCCACAAAAGGCCCGCCAACGAAGCATCTCAGCCTGGATTCTGAAGGGCTCTTTCACACGCGACGTTAACCCCATTGATTCGAATCCGCCGACCCGGGGCCTTCTCCAGAGTTCTCCTCCGCCATTCTTTCCATTTTCCATGCCGTCCCTCCTTTTGTTCTTTCCCTTCACCGCCATTCGCGCCTCTCATCTCTAAGCCGGAGAAACGATGCCGCTCTTCATCACCGAAGAAGAGCTCCAGCGCTACTCCCACGACGCCTCTCGCATAGCGGCGAAGGCCGACTCTTTCATCGAACACCTCCAGCGCGAGCTCCGCACCCTTAGGGCTCAGGCCGACGCTTCCAGCGTCACCGCCGAGCAGACCTGCGCGCTCCTCGAGCAGAAATACTTATCACTCCTATCCGATTTCGCCAATCTCGAGTCCGACAACTCCCAGCTATCTGCCTCTCTAGAACAGAAGCTTTCCGAGCTCGCCGAAGCGCGGGACGAGAAGCAGCGGCTGCAACTCAAACTGGTAAGGATATCACCCATTCCCTGCCGTATGCATGAGGCAGGCATTGTGCTACCATCAATTTGGCATGGGCAATATAATTGCCAGAATGTTTAATATAATAAAGACTAAAAAAGTTCGGAAGATGAACAGTTGCTTTTGCAGCCTCTTTGGCATCTTAAACTAAATCCCTAGAGGCTGCAACTGGGTGCTTAATCAGCGCATTGGCGCGATACTCTTGGCCAACGAGTATGGTCCAAAGATAGTGAGTAACATGAATGCATGCTAGCTTGGTTGCTGAGATAATCATACAGATAAATGACTGGGACAATGATAATGAAAAGCTGATCATGATGAATATAATAAAGCCATTATGGTTTGCTGGTGAATGAGCCACCTAATTTTTAGATTCATCCTGTGCCTGTAAGCTTTTGCTGGCACGTTTGAGGTTCTCTGCTCTGGAATCTCCTGATGCATATGGGCCTTGACATTTTTAATTCTATAATTGATTCCACCTCAGACTTTCACTACACCATGAATAGTTCATCGAGCTAGATGGTTTCATTGATTTGGCAGCATTCTGTTGTTAGATACATTGATGATCACATGTTCGTGTGATATACTTTTCAAATAAATGGTTCTTCTGGTGGCCAATCCATCTTTGTGCCTACTGTTTACTTTGCATTAAACTTCTAAACTTTCGATTGTGCGTCTGCACCAATGACATTGAAAGAATGAAAAAGGAAACAAAAGAAAGTCAGTGAACTGTGAAAATACAAGTGTCTATCAATTTGTTACAGAGCATTTGGTTCATTTTCTACTTCTTCTTCCATCGAAGCTATTTCAGAAAACTGTTTTATAACAGTCAATATGTGCACATGACAATTTGGAATTGGGATTTTTTCCCCGTGCTATGACAGTTACATCTTTTATGGTTGCTTTCCCCAGTTGCTAAACTTTCTTCAATAATTATCCTGTTATTTCAATAAATCACAGGTTCCATGTCTGTAACAGGCTTATCATGACCATTAACATTATTCAATGCCTTTTTTTTTTAAAATTTAAATTTTCATATAATGATCCAATCTAGAAGAGAGCCTCAGTGCAAGGTAAAAATTGTTGCCATGTAACCTGGAGGTCACAGGTTTGAGTTGTCGAAACAACCTTTTGCTTCAGAAGGTATTGCATTCTGCATACCTAAAAGTGGTCCAACCCTTCTCCAAACTCCACGTATAGGCGGGAGCTTAATGCACCAGGCTGCCCTTTATATATACACGTATAATGACTCAATCTGTTTGATGACCCCGGTTGGTTGGGACCATGTTCTGCTTGTCCAGTGGAATTTTGTTGGTCTAAACTGGTTTCAAATTGTGTCAGTTTGTTGAATTCTACATCAGTTTGTGGATTGCCTGAATTTTTGCTTTACAGACCAGTAAAGATGAAGATTTCGAAAGATTGTCCTTTGAAGCCTTAGAGTTTCAAAAACTGAAAAGCCGCTTAGTGGAATTGCTGAAGAGCAAGGATACAGACATTGGAGAGAAGGAAGCAACCATTAATAGCTATTTGGATAGGATTGTAAGTTGCATCCTCTTTCTCGTGTTTCTTCAATTGTTTTTTTTTTGTTTAACTTGTATTTGTCATATTCAGCTAGAAAGAATTCAATTTTCCAATGCGTACAACTAAAGCATAAATGCAAATTCAATCTTTTCGTGTTTAAGGAATGAAGGAGATTCTTAATGTTGGTCGATAGAAGTAATCGACATCTTAATTCATTAAAAGAAAAAGTAATCAACATCTAGTTATTTTTTCTATTTGTTGCCTTAGGTACCCGAGAAGGATTCAAACATTAGAATTTAAAGCTAGCAGGGAACTGGTATGCTGTGAGATAACACAAATAAGAAAAACAAACTCTATAATAAAGTATGGATGGAGAGTTTTGTAGTGGCATTCAAGTCTTGGTGTCTACTCCACTTTTTAAGGTTCAGTAACCTTTGACTTTCTCTACTAAAAATGCGGGGGAGAAAAACTACAACCCTCAGTTTATGATTGTGTTCTGTTCAGGGATTTTGACAACAATCTTCCAAAAGTCTTCTGGATTTTCCTGCTCCAGGGAGCTTTTCATCAAGCTGTCTTAACCCCATAGAGCATGAGCTATACTGAAGGAAAAGTAAATGTCTATTGAGAGGCAGATTTTAAATTATTTAAGGTAGAAGAAGTTTTAGCTTGATATTGGGAAGGCACAGGAGGAGTCTTTATCTTTGAATAGTGCTTTAGACCTTGTTTTGAATCCTTTAATACCTGAAGGGAATTTAAGGAATCTCTAAATATGGTTAAAAATCCTCTTTTGCCTTTGTAGTTCTCCTTTATATAGACTTTCATTGAGGTAGAGCAATTGGAGGAGAGAACTGGTTGTTGGACAGCTCAACAGTTGCGTATTGCCTTTGGGGAATAGAATTCTGTTTTGAACCATTCTGTAATTCGTTGTATGTTTTTGCTTCACAAAATCTCCATAAACTTTCTGAAAATTTCCGTCACAATTGGGTACTGGTTGCAGAATCAGTCAACTGATTTTGTTCACTCAACTCTTTTGTTAACTTTTAGGCTCGTAGATTGGTCCACTGATCTTGATTTTTTTTTTTCTGCTGATTTTTATTTCCAGAAAGAATAAACATTCTGAAATTTTTGCAGCTTGGAAGTTGTTCAAACAGCTTGCCTCCTTAGCATCTTTTGAATTCTTTGATGGCATTTGGACCTTGTTTTCATTTTTCTTTCATAAAGGACTTGGATGCCTTCTGTGATTTGATAATCCTTTGAATTACTTTGACAACTATTTAAAAGCCCATATCTAATAAACTTTACCAAACATTATCCTGAAAACGCTAAGCAAACTTCTTGATATATTCGATGAGTCATATACAAGTTTTGTTATTAATCATCATCAATCCTTACAGTTAACACAATCAATTGGGTTCAACATTATAAGTTGTGTTCAGCATTTTTCCTGCACACAATCATATTTCTATGACCAGCATCCTTTGGTGATTCCAACCATGGTTGGCTTTGGATTATTCTATTCCCCTGTTAGTCTGTCCATCACCAGATATACTTACATGATTTAATGACTGCAATATATATTCTCCCTTTCTCTCTGTCTCTCTCTATAATTGTCTTAGGTGGCTTTTGTGTTTGGTTCCACTGCCCCCAAAGGTGCTCTCTCTTAAGGTTTCACTACATTGTAGAATTTTGAATAACTGGTTGACATGTCTGCGGCTAAATGATCATAATGATGACAAATAGAGATGGAGTCTCCATAATGTTGTTCTCTTGGTTGCGAAAAGAACACTTTGGGAATGTAAATAAAATAGGGAAGGTTATTGCCTTAAGGAATACCTGGTTGACAAAGGCCTTACGTAAATAACAGAATGACATGTCTTACTAATCATTTAACCAGAATGCATAGATTTGCATGTTCCACTAAACAAAGTTCACAAGCGAAATCTTAATTAAGTGTTAAGAATCAATAAAATCATCATGCAATAATTTAGAAAAATCCAAAGTAGTATCCTGTTTGCCTTCTAGTTCACCTACTAGGGTACTAGAGTGAACCCAGGCTACACCAAACATGCACGGTACTCTAGCAACTACATGAAAGTGTATACCATGCTTCTTCTCTCTTCCAATAATTCCTTGCATTGCAGTGGGTGTGAAATATTCTAAGTCAGTTAATCCCATGATTAGTAGTCATTCCTTACAATAGGAACTCCCAATTCCTTGACATAGTGTTATTGCTTTTATGTAGAATGTGATATAACTTTTTTGACTACAGAGTTTATCCAAGTAGAAGGTTGTAGAAGAATGAGAGGAAGACCCAAAAAAACATGGATGGAAGTAATTAAACAAGATTTAAAAATATTACATATTACTGAAAATTTAGTCTTAAATCGCCAAGAATGGCGTAACAGAATCCATGCAGAATCCATGCAGCCGACCCCACATAGGTGGGAAATGGCTTATGATGATGATGATGATGATGATGATGATATAACTTTTTTGAGCAAGATAGAGAAAAAAGAAAAAAATATGGAAAATTGTACTAATTTTAGAAAACATAATATTTAGCTGAGCGTTCCCCAATTATCATGATTTTGTTTTCCCCGATTATCATGATTTTGTTTTTACTTATCAAAGTTTTCGTTGTAATAGCGTACTAGGGTGTTTTCTTGATGTTTTTTCGTTTGTCATACTACAAACTATCATGTGAATCTATTTTATCTTTGCTAGATTTTGCTTGAGTGGTTGGATACAAAAGAATAAAAATGAAAGAAAATGATATCAGCATCAAAAGGGAGTAAGGGACAATGCCAGTTGTAAAGTGAATAAAGGCAAAAATAGATAGGCTTTTTGATGGGAAAGATAGGTAATGATGGATAAACGTTGACTTGGATCAGTACTTAGTTGAGAATTTCATTTTCTGAAAAACTTTTCATTTCCAGCCAACCAAATAGTCAATCATATAGTTTTCAACATTCTTTGTTCTTTCCTTGTCATCAAGGCAAACCTAACAGAGGAAGCAGCTCTAAAAGAGGCCAAATTGCATGATCAAGAGGTGGTGTTGGAGCGCATACGTTCGGAATCTGCTTGTATTTACCAGGTTTATCTATTATTAGCAGTTACTTATTTGACGTCTATTTCTTCATCTGTACTTTCAAGTTTCAATTACCATCAAACTGTTTTTTTTTTCTTTTTTAAATTTATAAAATGTATCTTCCATTCCATCATGTGAATATTTTATGTAAAAATTTTCCTGATTATTATCAAGGGCTATCATGAAGGTGCTTGAAAAGAATATGTAAGTTAGCATATCTTAGTATGCAGCATAGATTATGTAGCTAAACAACTTGTTCTGTGACTTCTTTTGAGCAGGAGAAAGAACTACTTAAGAAGCACAATAGTATGCTTACTGAAGAGCTAACCACCAAAGTCGGCAGCCTCGCTGAAATTCGCCGAACACATAGTGAATATGAGGCTGACATGTCTAACAAGCTTCAACATGTAAATCTCTTCTTGGAATTCTTCTACCAGGATACTAAGATGTGTTAGTTTAATATATGTATATATATATATATTTTGATTATATGTTTCAGGTAGAGAGACAATTCAGTGATTGTTCAAAATCTCTGAAGTGGCATAAAGAAAGGGTTCAGTATCTTGAATTGAAGCTGGCATCTCTGCAGGAGGTTTTATTTTCTTCTATTCTACATTGTAGTTTCATGCAGTGCCCCTTCTGGCCTTGTGACAGTTTCCATTTACTTCTTTGTTGAATGAAGGAATTATTGTCGTCCAAAGATGCTGCTGCTGCTAATGAAGAGCGCTGCAGTGCTGAAAAGTCAGCAGTGAGTTCTGGATGAAGCAACAATTTTTATTATTTTAGTCATTAGAATTCTTGCAGTCCAGCATTCAAAGTGATGGGCATACCTTTGACAGTGTTAGAAAGTTTATCAATTTAATTAATGATGGAAATGTAGACATATGACAACAATGCTATATAAATTACAAATAATAAGGGTGAAACGCTAGATGATGCACTTTATCAAATTTTCAAGCAGGTAGGAGAGAATTAAAGGCAATAATTTTTGAAGGTTGAGGAGAAAAGGCCTTGAATGACATAAGTTGTAGCATTTTGAAAATACACGGAGATGCTAGTTTGGTTTGATTGATTTAGTCAAATTGATTGTTCAATTGGAGAAAATGTTGAGCATTAAGGACATAGAGCTCTGTTTGATGTTGTGGAATGACTTTGGCGGCCCAACTATGAAAACTCAAAAGCAATTGATTTGTGTTTAATATTGTGGAATCACTTCACAGGAAATACTATGAAACACAATGCAATAGATTGTACAAAGCTGAAAGCATGAGAAGACATTAGAAAATCAATCCAAAGTTGTTCTGGGAGTATCTGCTGCGTGGGATTTCTTTTTGGTCTTCCTACACAGTTGATAGAAAGTAAAAGTAGGGGCAGGTGAACATTTGGTTTTAAAGATTTGGCAATGATGATGGTAACATAATTAGTTTTGATTTCTGTAGTTAGTGGAAGCCTTATAGTAAAGCGTTATGAGCCTTGGTCCTTGGTGACTGAATAGTTGATTAGACCTCTGTCAGATTGCCAGCAGCCCATGCATGTTTACTATTCTGAATTTCTGATGCATATCATTGCTGGCTTAGAATAATCCAATTCATTATTTTAGGCTAATTTGGTAATTTGCGATGATCTGAAAAGTGCAGTGTAAAAACTGATTGCGTTTTTGTTAGCTTTAAGGAAGGGTGGTGGGTTTTATTTATTTATAAATAAGTTCCTGAGTTCTAGAAGATGCTTTAAACTGCCAGCAAAGGATGGCAATTATTGCTCAGAAAGCATTCCTCTGAAGAGCTTGCCTCTGTTTCTTGGCATCCATTTGCAGGTTTTGTTTCAATGCATCTGACTAGAAATTTCATTTTTTAATTTTTCGATAAAACTCTTAATCTAGGTGTATTTAACGTATTAAGTTTTGTCATTCTTGAAAATTCGCATATATATACTTTTGATTTTTGAAAATATGGGTATTTTAGTCATTTAAAAAGTACAAAACCCTCCTCTTTTTAAAAATAAAAAATATATACACATTTTCAAAAATGGTAAAACTTAGTTTATAGATTAAATACACCTAGATTAAGAGTTTTATAAAAAAAAATTCACAAAAAATATTAAAAAATAGAATTTCTAGCTGGATGCATTGAAATTTCAATGCATCCGGTTGCATTGAAGCATTTTCCTCCATTTGCAATGTCAGCCGGTTGCATTGAAACGTTTTCCTCCATTTGCAATGTCAGCTTATATTTTTGCTTTTTTATTGTTCTTTTAAGCTGCAAGTTACGTTCCATAGTTCAGTTTCACCATCATATTTTTGTTATATGAAGTCCATTTGTTAGTGTTGAGTATAACCTTCTTTAGTTTTTCCTGAAAAGGTTTCTGAGCTTGTTGACCTTTACAAAGAGAGTTCTGAAGAATGGTCCAGAAAGGCAGGAGAACTTGAGGGTGTTATTAAAGCATTGGAAGTAAGGCTTTTACTGTGTGAGTTTCGTTATGGAACTCAGTGCATGCTAACCCAAGTCTTAATCAACTTTTTTTGATTGTTTTTCGATTGTTTGTTCAGACACATTTAGGACAAGTTGAAGATGATTACAAAGAGAAACTTGAGGAAGAAGAGTCTGCTTCAAAATCTCTTGAAAAGGTGTGGAATTTCGTCATCTTTTTCTGTTGGACTCAAATTTCACGTGTTGGAAGCTTAAAGATACGATATTCTGGAATTTTTGGGGGCTCAACTCTTAGGCGACATGGAATGATTAAAAGCAGAATCTTGAAATTCTAGGAAATTTGTGGCCAGGTCTGAATTGCCATTGGTCATAACTGCATTATCCAGTGTATCCAGAACACAAAAAATTTGTTTAAGGGTGTTCCATTGGTGGATCTGGATTTTTGGAAAGTAGGGTTGTTATGATTGTTGTGATAGATTTGTGTAAAATTAATGCTTTGTAGTATAGAAAATATAGGTAAGAATGACAAAAGTATGATTGTTACTTATTGAGATTTGAGAATATGGGAGATTGTATTGGAAATGTAGAATATGTATAAAAATTTGAAAATTTCTTAATCGTACTGGAAATGTAGAATATTTATAAACATTGTAAAATTTCTTAAGTTATAATCTGAATAAGATCCACCTGAACAGGCCTTTTTTACCTCAATTTGTGTTGTTTTTGGCTTCGTCTTTTGAATTCCCTTCCTATGTATTCATTTACTTCATAAGGATGATCTTTCTGCTTGTACAGGGAGTTATGGATTGCATCATTTTTTCCTGATGATTTCCATTCTTGGTTCTTGCAGGAAGTTGCCAATTTGAAAGAGAAAATCAAGAAATATGAATCTGAAATTAAGAATGTGCGGAAGGCTGAAAAGTTAAGCCTTATTCCATTCTTCAGTTTGCAGGGCGAGTCAAGCGTAGAAGACGTGTAAGTCATAAGGGTTTTAGCAGTGAATCATGTTAATCAAATTCGACCCACGTAATGCTGCCACTTACATTTGTACTGGGAACTGATCATGTATTTGGTCCAGTCTGGTCCTTAGGGAAAAACAGCAGCATTGTATGGACTGTAGTTGGACTGGACAAATAGGTCAGGCTGGTTCTGTATTTAGAAAAAAATGCTTTTGTTCAATTTATTATTTTTTGAAAAAATTTACCTGTGTAATTCTGTGTTTTCGTTTTGATTTATGTAATCCGGATTCTATATCAAATGCATTGCACATGATGAATATTAGGGAAATGATCATATACAACCAGCCGATGGAGTCAGTTGTTGTTTTTTTTTAAAAAATAAATAATAGTTTTATTAAATGGAAACTAATCCCATGTTCTTTAAGATGTATTTATTCATGGTTATAAAAATCATTTTATTGGAAACTTAAATGTTAAAAAAAAAATCAAAACCATTTGATAGCAAATTAGTAACTGTTAAAATTTGGCTAAGAAGAATATCATGTGAAAGTTTTCCAATTTATGTGATTTTTTTTTGATAAACAATATATATATATTTATGTATATATATGATTGTTAGAATCATATAAAAGTTTGTGTACTTGAATGCTTATCAGTTATCACTGTTATGTCATTGCTGTTATATATGGTATGAGATGATAATCATGATCCTGTGGCAGTTATTCTGGTGAAATAGTCTTGGAATTATATTCTAGTTTGTTCCAGTAATCTTTGCCTTTATCCACTGTCCATTGCAATCATTCATTCTACAGATGGAGTAATGGAACTGAAAATCGTGACAAAGAAGACAATAGCCGAATGCTTCTCCCCAAGATGCCAATAGGTGTTTCGGAAACTGCCCTTGCTACTTACCTGCTGCGAAATGGATGGAGTGTTAGTGATCTTCTTATTTACTTTTTTGTTCTTTAAAATACTCTTCATTTGAGTGCATTTTGCAAATATACCTAGAGTTCTTTTCATTTGGGTGTTTTTTGCTAATATACCTACACAGTTTCATCAATATTGGAAATGTATCCATTAGTTTTAAGACCACAAATAACTCCCACAAGGTTTTTCATAAACTGGGTTTCATTCCAATTCATTAATTAAATTAATATGCGTAAAATGCCCTATTCTTTTTCCCATTGTAATGCCTTACTGTTTTCTTCCTTGTTGCATGCGATGCAGCTGCTGCCTCTCACAGGGCAAAAAAGTTGATCATGATTGCTTTCTAGTAGCATGGAAGCATAGGAGTTGAGAGGAAGCAATTGCCACCATCAAATATTGAAAATAATATTATCCCCTTGAAAATTGAAAAATATTTCGAAGTATAGTTAATTTTACTGTAATTGCCCCCCTCAAATAACAATATACCCTGCTTCATGGAAAATTACTCCTTGCATCAATGGTCCTTTGGCTCCTCCTGCGTGGATTTAATGAAATTCAGCCATTTACCTCCGTCCTTGATTGCAGATTCAGAAAACTTTCTCAGAAGCTCACCAAGACTCCCCATCTATCTTATCATTACCAATCAGAAAATCCTCCCAATTAGCAGACCCAGTGGTCCAAAGTTGGTACACAAAAATGTTGACCAATATTTCCTTTTTGGCATACCCAACATTTACTCTCTTTTTGAGGCTGGGTAAGTATGTCGAGATTATCTGGCAAGCATTGATCATTATGATTCTGTAAGTGGTGATTGCAAATGGATCATCCCATCATGGGTCTAGTACAAGGCATGTATTCTGCACTTTTTCATCATTGGTTGACTGGGAATAGATTGAAGATGTTTGTTGATTGCCAATAGATCAAAGCTCTGGTGTTGCCATTTATGTTGTTAGCAGTGAAACAATACAAAATAAGGTTGTTCACTGTGGTGTTTTTCAAATATTTGTTGATTGGCACTGGAGATCAGACCTGTTGCAGAAAATGGTCGCAGCCAAAATGGCTGGATCCATATCAAATTGATCAGTGATCTGACATAGGCTGATGATATCATGAAACGGTGCAATGGCATTGTTGGGTTTGGGTTTTCGATTTGGCTGTGGTGGAAAAGAAGTGGACATTTTGGATCTGTTTGGAATGGAGGGGGTATGCCTGCAATTGTTGTCAAACCTTACTGTGGTGTTTACAAATTTTCAAATTTAGGAGATATGCTTCTAATATTGATGAAATAATGTAGGTCAAATCCTTTTTTAAGATTGATGAAATTACATAGGTCATGTACATAAAAAATCCTTTTTTTATTTCAATATTTCTGCTGAATGGTTCTTTTATTTTCTTAAAAGATGATGGTTTCGGATTTTCAGTTGGCTAAAATGTATGAGAAGTATCAAGAAGTCGCTGATGCCTTGCAACATGAGCTGCTGGGAAGGAAGCACTCTCAAGCCATTCTGGAACAGGTACACTTAATATGGCAGTTAACTGCCAAGAAAATGCAGAATAGTTTCTGCTTTCTTTTGAATTGTTATTGGCAGCACATTGAGGAATCTCACGTTTTCCACAAGATGTTCTGAATCCTTTCTGATCAATAGTATCTTTCTACAGAATTTGTGAAATGATCATGATGAACCTGAGATTCACTTTGATTTGGAACTTGTAGGTAATGGCGGGTGGTTTCAAAAGTGGTCATAGGGTATAAATACATGGCAGAGGCGTGCACATGAGTGAACTGTACGTGTTATGTAGAATTGAATAAATTTGATGAAATCTATAATTTATATAGATAAATAGGAATCTTACTTAAACATTCGTTATAACCCTTAATCATAATCAGTAGAAGTAAAACAATCTTAATTTTCATGAATCTAACATTTAATACTTAAGCTCAATGAATTAATATTGCCAGAAAAAGTCTAAAACTCAAAACATAAAGAACATGCAACTCTGATATGTGCGTATATATATATATATATTTTAAATGCTTGATAATATAATTAGGGCCTGTTTGGCCTGGTTTCAGTGGGAAGCAAAGCTTCCTGCGTGCAGTTCTTTTGTGGGAAGCTATTCGTTGTATTTCCCAACAAATGTTGTATTATTTGCTTGGCACCAGCAAAAAGTAGATTTTGAAATCTGACCAAATGCTCTTCCTGAGAGACGTGCACTTTTGATGTGGAGAAGTTTGTTTGCACTCTGGAACCACATGATCAAACAAGCTCTTAAACACAACAATTTAATTAGAAAAAAGGAAACTGAGAGAATGAAGGACATCGAGGTCGGTTAGATGGAGAAAGAAAGGGTTTAGCAGTTATAACTCGATTTGAATGTTAAAAAAGTTGGTCAGACGTCATGGTGCAAGAGGTGTGTCTAAGTGCACCTTTAGCCTGGGTGTGCAACGCAGGTGTGCCTTTAAAAATCACACTAAATAATGTTGGCTAGATTTTAAATGACACCTATGAAGGAGCGAATATGGGCCAATTAAATAAGCATTTTGAGTGATGGTAAAATTAATGGAAAATGAAGTTTATGATGCAGAAAAAGTTGGGTAGCTAGTCAATAATTTCTCAAACAGCATATCAAATATGGGAGAAGAGTTTTGAGCAGGGCTTGGAAATCTTTCCCATTTATCTCTACCTGGCACCACTATGGTCCTGGATGTATGATTGCTGGTAAGGTCCATGCTAAACCTGTTTCTAATTAGCAGGCTTGGTTGTAAGGCGTTGATTAATTGAACATGTGTGTGTACACATGCTGTGTATGTCACCACTAATATTTGTAAAATAAAGCAACTCATTAATTAGAGAATTAGAATTATTGATTGTAATTGCCCCACTACCCTATCTCTTACGATGACTAATTGCCTAAAGACATTAGGTAGTCCCTGCTTTTGTTTGGGATGCATTAGCAACTATTTGAACAGAACTTGGGACATTCGTTCTTGACTAGCAACAAAGGAAAAACAGACTTCTACTAAATTAATGTAGAATAAGAAGGTTATTGTAAAATAAACAAGAGGGAAGACTTTGGAAGAAATAAGTTGACTCTAAACAGGGAAAAGAAGCAAGGTTATGAGGATGGGAAAAGGAAGAATAAAAAAGAACGATTCTCTTCTGAGGATGAGGAGAGTATTTAGGGTAAGTAGAAAGGAAGGACTTAACAGGCAAGGCTGATCATTAAAATGGATTTGATTCCAAGGCGAAGAGAAGCACATAAGGTACATAGAAGGGAAGAGCTTGTGGGGCTGATCAGTGTAATGGGTTTGAATTCCATGCAATGGAAAATCCATTTTGCATGCATTGATTTGGTATGTACTCTTCATAATAACCTGAGCTTGTTTTTATCACCACCAACTTTTGCAATCATTTATGCTTACTTATTTATTTATTTATTTATTTTCACTCCTATGGCTGATCTTTTCCCTAGATTGCTGAAATCAATTGTCCTTTTATTTAATTCTATTCCTATTAAATCCCTTCCACCAATCAGCCTGAAGAGAAGAAGTTGTAAGAATTAAGGAGAAGAGAGAATCAGAGATACCAGACTTTTAGTATTTTCTTTTGGGTAATCAAACTGGAATAAATTAAATAATCTCCACCCTACTATGTATGATCATATTTGTTGAAAACTGTTACGTAAAATAAACTCTGGTTTGAGCGCATATAATTAAAAATCCTAAATAAAACAACAAAACCATTATTCTAGACAACCATCAAATTGACTATATTTTAATCATTTGGTGTATTATGTTGTTCAGAAGACAAAAAGAATGGATGAACTGTAATTTTCGTGAATTTCTGATGGCATGTTCTCATAAATAGTTGCTAAAACAATATAAAAAATTCAAATACAGTTTTGACTTTTCCGATGTTAAATTTCTTCCTCAACTTAACCAAAGTTGATTTTGTTCATGCTCTCCATTGTTTTTTTCCCCTATAATTTTTGTTTGATTCCAAATTGGTATGCTTTTTTGCTTCTTTTTGAGTTCTAGGAGGGTTGCCTTTTATCTTTTGAGCTTAAACTCTTTCAAGGTAAAATACTTCAATGGCATAGGTACACTGAAGATTTCAGTCTGCCACCCCCATTTTGGGCCCACTTCTGATGATGAATCAAAATCCAATCCACATAATTTATTTAGAATCATTTATTCAATTAGGAACCCAAGTTTCATGCAAACCAAAAATATGCATGGGCCTATCTGAAAAATTTACGAAATCTACATAATAAAATGGTTTGTTTTATATATGAGTTAAATACAACTCTAAACTGTTTAAAACATCATTTGTAGGTGGGTAAATGATTCCATAAATTATTATTACATTTTAATGCATCTTCGAATGGGTCCAAGCATTTTTCATAATTTACACATTATTATACACATTTTTAGCAGGTATAGCTCACCTAAGAATTTAATTGAAATAATTTTTAATACCATGTTAAAACAAAAGATTCTAGACAAAATGAGTGGATGTGATTTTAATTTAATCATCAAGGCGGTCCCAAAATGGGAGTGGTGAACTGAAATTTTTCGTGGTGCCTGCCACTGGTGTATATGTGATGTAGGATGGGTAGAAAAGAAAATAGAAGAAAGAGGAAGGAACCTCTAGAGATGAGAAGTGAAGAAAGAAAGTAGAAAGAACAGGTGAATAAGGAGAGAAGAGTAAGAACAAGTAGAAGAAGACTAGAGAACACTTTTATAAATCTCAAAACTGATCCCCTTCAGAGCTTACAATGGCAGTATTTATAGATGAACATACCACCTAATCTTAGCAAATGAAATCCTTCTAGAAAAAGAAATATATTTCAAACAGATTCTAAAATATCATAAGAATCTTCTGATATCTTTCAAAAATAACAAAATCAAATCTTTTTTAAACAGATTCTAAAATATCCTAAGAATCTTCTAATATTTTTCAAAATAACAAAATCAAATCTTTTTTAAACAGATTCTAAAATATCCTAGGAATCTTTCCCTTTTACAAAATTCTTGCGCCTAGAATAGACAGATTTGAAAAGTCTCTTGCTATTTTCATCAATTCTCCCCGGCTTCGAAAAACTCGCCACTGGAGAGTTCTGACTTTGATACTGCTCAAGAATATTTGGATCCAAGTGGCGTAGGTCATCTTCAGTAACCCATGTAGCATCAGAATCAAGCTTGTTTTTCCACTTGACAAGAAATCTTTGCATAATGCCCGATCCAGTAGTGACAAGTTCATCTTGTAGGATATTCTCTATCTGATCTGAAAAAGTAGATGGTACTCGTGGAAGTATAGACACATGTGGTGATGTTGAACTGTTATCTGTTGAAATTCCTGCAGACAAACTTGGAGGCTCAAAAGTACCTCTGTAAGGAAACAAATCCTCTATATTGAAAGTAGAACTAATTCCTATATCTGAAGGCAAATCAAGTTCATATGCATTGGATCCCAATTTTCTTAAAACACAAAAGGGTCCACTGGCTCGTGCATGCAACTTTTTAAAAGAATTTTTAGAAAATCTTTCTGGATGGACACGGACCATGACGTAATCTCCAACATCAAACTCTTGTTTTCTTCTATAAACATCTGTAGCAAGCTTATAATTTTCATTACTTAGAGTAATCTTTCTTCTAATATCAGCATGAATATCTCGAATGTGTTGAGCAAAAGATTCAGCAGTACCAGATGAACGGGTATCAATGAGTAAAGGAATTAAATCGATGGGAGCTCGAGGAATATAACCATAGACAATTTCAAAAGGAGATTTCCCAGTAGAACAATTGACTGAATTGTTGTATGCAAATTCGGCAATAGCCAATACAGAATCCCAAGTTCTAATATGTTCTCCCACCAAAGTCCTAAGCAGATTTCCCAAACTCCGATTGCCTACCTCAGTTTGGCCATCAGTTTGTTGATGAAAAGCAGATGAAAATTTCAATTTGGTACCCGAAAGTTTCCATAATGTTTTCCAAAAATAGCTTACAAATTTAACATCCTAATCAGAAACGATGGAAGTTGGTAAACCGTGAAGCTTAAAAATTTCTCTAAAGAATAATTTTGACATATATGAAGCACAAGTAGATTTCGTACATGGGATAAAATGATCCATTTTCAAAAATCTATCAACTACCACAAGAATTGAATCAAATCCTCGAGAGGTTTTAGGCAATTCGAGAATAAAGTCCATACTAATGTCTTGCCAAAGAATATGTGGTATAGGCAGAGAAGTGTATAGTCCAGTGTTTCTCTTTCGAGCTGTATTTGCGTCGTCTTTGGCTACTATAGCTAGAATGAGTCCTGAATCTTGTCCTTCTTTTTCAAATTGTTTTCTTGTAAGAATATGCAAAGGTCGTTTTTCAGATGAATCAACTGGAGACTCTTTGTGGGATCTATCACTTTCTTTAAGTTTAGCAGGCTTCAAAAGGATAGATTTTCCATTATGCTTAATAATATAGGTGTTGGGTTGCCCATAATGGATTACTTTTAAGTCATATAGCCATGGTCGACCAAGAAGAATATGAGCCACATCCATGGGTAGCACATCACACCAAATATGATCAGAATAATCATCCATCGATATAGGAACCAAGCATCTTTCATTAACAGGAAGTGTAGTTTTGTCTACCCATGCTACGCGATATGGATGAGGATGTGGTTCAGTTTTCAAATTCAATTTGGCTATAGCTGATTTGACAATCACATTCATGGAACTACCTCCATCTATAACAATCTTGCATACTGTATTCCCACATTTAAAAAATTGATGAAATATATTTGTACGTCTCCAATCACTATTTGAAAAAGAAGTAGTCAAAATGCAACGCACAACATTTAATTGCAAGTCCTCATTATAGCTATAGTCTCCATCAAGTTCACAATCCGATGGTTCCTCAAAAGTTTCAGCAACTTGATCAATGGTCACATCTTCATGATCCTCTACATGATTAATTGTGAGTGTGTGCTGAGGACATTGTGATGCAATATGACCTTTACCCCCACAACGAAAATATGGATCATTAACCCGCTTACTAGTGGTATCAAATCGAGAAACTGGATTACTCTTTTCCCTACTTGTGTATTGTTCAGGCAATGGTTTAGTTGTTCCTTGAAAAGACGTTAGATTAGAATTTAATTTGGATACCCTTGTCTCTCCAGTTTGTGGAATCAAGCGTTTGTTAGTGAAAGATTTTTGAAAATTTTCCAATTCTAGAGCTTTATAATATGCGTCTTCCACAGAAACAACTGAATGCAATTTCAACAAAGTTTTGATTTTTGGTTTCAGGCCATTGATAAACTTTGTTCGTGTAACCCAAGGATCTTCCTGTATTCCACATTTCATTTTTAAATCTTCAAACTTATTAAGATAGTCAGTTACACTTAATGATCCTTGTCTCAAGTTAACCAGTTGTTCCAATAGTTGAGTCTGCTGATATTTAGGAAGATATTTCTCTTTTAATTTAGCTTTCATTTCAGCCCATGTTGTGATAGGTACTCCTATGCGTTGACTTTCATCTAGAATCCCTTGCCAATAGCGTTTGGCAGACCCAACAAGTTTCATTTTTGTAAATCTCAATCGTTGGGCATCATCCATATCATACCAACAAAAAAAATCTTCCATGTCTGCCAACCAATCTAAGAAAGCATTAGGGTCTAGACGACCGTCATAGCTAGGAACATCTACCTTGACTTGTTTTGCCACCCAAGAATTATCAGTTACACGCCGTTGTTGTTGTGGAAAAGGTATATTATAATTTCTCTGATAGTTCCCATGTCTAGGATTGTTTGCAAAATCAATTTCATAAAAATTATTGTCGTCTTCATGATTTTCCAAATTTGTATGCATTTCTGGAATATGTGAATGCTCTGGGTTATGATGACCTTTAGCATGTATGTTTGGATTTTGGAGAAGACCAGTTATGATAGGAGAACTACTAGAAGCATGAGTATTGTGTGATTGACCATTTCGAAATGATTGTCCAGTCTCAATCATAGGACGTTTTCCAACAATTTCAGTTAACCTGTTTACTGAGGTAATGAGAGATTGGATGGAAGAGGTGGTTTCTTTTTGGAAATCTTCTTGCTTTTGGGCCAAAGTATCACAAAGGGTTGTTAAAGATTCAAATCGATTATCAATAGAATTGGATAAAGCTTCGAGTTCAGCATTTAATTCAGCATTAGTAGGCATGGTGACTCAAAATTCAACTTATGCTGGTATAGGAAAGAATTACTACTAAGAATTATTTTTTTTTTTCCTTTTTTTTTAAAGGTTCAAAAGCAAATAACTTGATTGAAACAGATATGAATTAAGTACTTTCAACTAGAGAAAATGTACCTGTTGAGGTCCAATATTACCAAGTTTAGCAAGAGATAACTTGAAGGTAATTTCAGCAACTTCTTAGCAGTATTTTCGCGATGACCAGTAGGTTGTTGTGATGGCAGCAGACAGCATAAAACAACGACGAAATGGACAGCAATGATAGCACCAGCTTGTGGACAGCAAACTCCAATAGAATGGACAACAGTGTTTTGTAGATGACAGCAGTTCGTGGACAGCAAAATGGCAATAAAATGGACAGCAGCGATTTGTGGACAGCAGCAGTTTTTTTTTTTTTTTTTTTTTTGGATAGCAAACAGTAATAGAAATTGGGTGAAAGTAGTACCAGGTTTGGTTCTGATATCAATTGATGTAGGATGGGTAGAGAAGAAAATAGAAGAAATAGACAGGAACCTCTAGAGATGAGAAGTGAAGAAAGAAAGTAGAAGGAACAGATGAATAAGGAGAGAAGAGTAAGAACAAGTAGAAGAAGACTAGAGAACACTTTTATAAATCTCAAAACTGATCCCCTTCAGAGCTTACAATGACAGTATTTATAGATGAACATACCACCTAATCTTAGCAAATGAAATCCTTCTAGAAAAAGAAATATATTTCAAACAGATTCTAAAATATCTTAAGAATCTTCTGATATCTTTCAAAAATAACAAAATCAAATCTTTTTTAAATAGATTCTAAAATATCCTAAGAATCTTCTAATATCTTTCAAAATAAATCTTCACAAAGAACCCTAGATGATAAGGACATGTATGATGCATGTAGAAATCTAAAATGAACATCTTCGAAATGGTTGTGTGCTCCTTTTGGAACTGTTGAGCATGTTATGATGATTTGACCATTTTGAATTGTCTCAAACTAAGTAGTTGAGTGGTGGATGTGCTCTTGACCAAACAATCTAAAGACTAGGTCAATCATGGATCGAGTGCATTGATGCTTTTTATTTTGAACATTCTTAACACTTCCATCTTGGAATGAAATGCTTTCCAGCTTATCTTTGCACTGAATGCTAATCAGGATTAGGTGAAATGCATGCTAAAATATATATATAATTTATCTAGAAAAGCTATCCCATTAAAATATTTTGGAATTGCTAATGTTGGTGCAACTGAGGGGGCTTTTTTCTTTGTATGCTTGTTTCTTGTGCTGTGGCTTCAATGTACTTGTTTCTTGAATTTAGTCTTGAGGCTGATGTACAAGAAGCCTGGAGTTCAAGTGGATGTCATCAATTTATGGTAGGCCTGACTGAAAATTGCATTCTGATGCAAAGTTCGACTTTTACTATTTCCATCTATTTAACTTCTCACCAAAGGGTAAAATTCACGGGGAAAACTTATCGGATGCAGGAAAGAGATAGGGCCAATTTAATACCTTAGAAATGTGTATAATAAATTCACGGGGTTCCTGTAAACCTTACTTTTCCCTTCATCAATCCTCATTACTGACATTTCTGTTTATTACTCTTTATTACTCTTGATTATCTTTTGTCTTTATTGATTTTATGCACGACACCTCCACTGAATTTGCTGACATCATTTACATTGGTGTATTTTGACCCCACATTGGTTGGAAATGGCTTATGATGATGATGATGATTTCCATTTGTGTACTTATTTCTCTTTTGCGTTATCTGAACCATATTATTTGTTTTGTGTAACTTTCAATCTGTTTATTTGGATCATCAAACTTGCTGCTCTCTATAGATGCATTGCAACACAACATTTTGTTTTCCTGACATCAAGGTTTATTGCTGTTTCCACCTCCCGCAGATTATGCACGAAATAGAGGAGAAAGCTGCAGTCATTTCAGATGAGCGAGGTGATTTCTTGTAGTTTTACTGTGGTGCTAAAGAAATAACTATGTGATTATTTATGATTATACCATTTTGCTTTTATGTTTAGTGTTCTTGCTGTTGGCTCCTCAGGTAAAGTCAACGTAGTTGTTTAAGGCACTAAAGCACATGGCACACAAGCGAGGCATTCACCTAACACACATATACTAATTGGAAATTTGGGATATATATATATTTTTTTTGATGAAAGAAATTTGGGATATTTGATTGGAATTTGGATAAAAAAACATACAGGTACTGTTTTATGCAGAGTTGGTCTGTCATGAATTGATCAACTACTTTGCTGACAATGTTTCGTATGGGTTTGTCCATGATGTTGCCTTGTACATGTGTGTTGCTCTTATGCCGTTGAATTTCCATTCATCTAGCTTTGTTAACAATATTGTTCCACATATCATAAAATTATATCAATAAAAATTTCTTCAATTTTGAAATAAAATAAAATTATGTCTAAAATACTATCAAATAGGCTTAAATAATTTAAATATATCTATTAGTTTATCAAAATATTTGAAGTAAATTTATAAAATATTTTTATAGTTCAAATCATACAAAAAAATGGTTGCATGAATGCAAATTTTTCATGCATGGCAGAGTACCAAAAGAATGGTTGCATGGATACAGATTTGTCATGCAGAGTGCCAAAAGAGAAAAGATAGGTGAGAAGAATACAGATTTTCTCACACGCATGTGAGAAAGAGCCGAAGACGAGAGAAAAAATACAACAGCAATATCTTTTTGTTTCTTTGACGGTTTTTGGGCATTAGACAGGACCACCTCTAATCAAATCGGAGAAATGACTGGTGAACACTTGGACTGGTTGCATCGGCCGGTCAGGTTCGGTTCGGTTCTAATAACACTGGGTGTACTAAGCTTCGATGCACCCTTGTGCAAAAATCCATTTAAAATTTTTTTTATGCAACTATTAATCTAATTGTATTTAACATATGTATCGAGTTTTAGTATTGTACCATTTTTGGAGATTTGTAAATATTTTTTTGGATTTTTTAAAAATCAATGGCGTTTTCATAATTCAAAATTATGAAAATGCCACTGATTTTAGAAAATTTAACAAATTTTTCTACAAATTTCAGATAATGGCAAAACTTGATACACATATTAAATACACTTAGATTAATAGTTGTATAAAATTTTTTCAAAAAAATAAAAAAAGGTTTTTGCACCCGGGCGCATGGAATCAAGTACCCTTTTTTTCCCATGCAGAACAACCTGTTTGGTCCTTGGTATGAATCACATAGCAAAAAAGTCCGACAGTTTCAACTTGAGGATGAGTTTTTCTTCAAGCTAGAATAGTAAACAATGCAGTGATATTGATTAACACCTTCGGGGCTGTTTATTTTAGGCATATTTTAATAGATTTTTGGATATTTGATTGTTAATTGGAAAACATTGATTAATTAGTGATTGACATATGCGTCAACTAGATGGATCATTTTGTCTTCTTTTTTTCTTATTTTATTTTGGACTTTCGTTGTTCATTAATACATTAGGTTTATTCGTGTATTTGTTTTCTGTAATTAGATAAGCACTGTATAAGGATTTCATTAATTTAATGATTTGAAATGAAGATCATTTCTGGTTTCCCTTCTGTTTCTTGTCCTTTTGATTCTATCTGATCCTCTTAAATTCATCTAATTTTCTTCCTTTCTCTTCTTATCCTGTTTGTCTAATTTTTATATCGTTCTTCCTTGTTATGTCCTCCTTTCTGGTTGTACATTATATCTTTGGCAATACATGGGGAAATATTGTGGTGAAAAAGTGCCTTTTATGGATTTTGAGTTATGCATTCGCGATAGAAGGAGCATATATTTACACTGTTTTGCCATGTCATTATGGAAGTGTTTTGCAAGCAGGGGTATTTTTTTTTTTTTTTTTTTCCATACAACTCTACAATAATTTCTTCATATCTTTCTATAAAACTACTCTATCCATTTCAACTTTATTGCTTTTGCTCCTAATCATTATCTATTCATATCACATCATTACCCCATCTATTTCAAAAATTTTTCCGCTAAATTTTCCCTCTCCCTAAACTCACCTTATAACTCAAGATGATTCCAAAATTCTCTCTAATGTAGAAATTAATGGGTACAATATGAAATAAAATGCTCATGCCCATCGTGAATTGAATTGAGCTGACATGAGTTCTTAAAATGCTTGATTTTTGTTGATCCCTTCATTTAGGGAAGATGCCTGATTTCAATGAGCTAGTAATAGAGAATGCGGTTCTCTTTCATGAAAACGAAGTCAAATAGGTAGTGTTGTCAGTTGTTCCTTCTCAACTGTTTCGTAATGCAGCATGAGTTCACAACAAAGTGTTTTTAGGATTTGGTAAGTTAACCAAGGCACCTTGTTTGTTTTTGCTGGTTCTGCAAGAAGCATTTCTATGGAAAAAGCATCTAAATATCAACCTTCCTGAAAAAAGTTTTTCATTAACTGATTTCCTGATTTGTCTGATCATTTCAATTAGATGTCTCTTTTTGGTAAAAAAATATTTTCTTTGGAGAGCTGATGAGCAAGATTTCTATTCAGAGGAGCATGAGAGACTGGTTGAAGCCTATAATTTGATGAATCAAAAACTTAACGAGTCACTTTCAGAGAAGACTGACTTAGAGAGGACCATCTACGAGTTGAAGGTACATATATGATGATCAATTTCTCATTTTTGATGACGATTTTTTTCTGCTGGTCTATGTGTTCTGAGTTTTCACTTTTGTCATTTTAGGTTGAATTGAGGAGACATGAACAGGACAATGACGTTGCACAGAAGGAAATAACAGACCTCCAAAAGCAGGTGAAACTTGTCTATCTCCTCTTGCATAATTTGGTTCCATTTAATGGAGATACCTTCCATGCTATCCATTCTTGTATTACTCAATCTGCATAAATGAGAGACCTATAAAACTAATTTATCACAATAATCATATTTTTTGTAAACATAAATGTATTGGCAGGTTGCTTTTTTAATTCCATATTTTAGAAATGTTTCAAGAGCCATATTGTGGGTTAAAATGTCTGGTTTGGCAGTTTGAACCAGGTAAATATTTTTTTCTTCTATATATTAATATATGAACATGAATAGAAGTCCCAGCTTAGCTGGCATTATAGATGTAATTTTTTTAAGATTTAATGAAATATTATACGTACAAGTTAGGGCTTTATTCCCATGAAACTAGGTGCAACTTTTAACCGTTTGTGTTTTCCATTTTTCTAAATATTTGTTTCAATCTAGGCCATGCATCATAGTTAAAAGTATTTGTTTAGACTAAATATAAAAGATCAACTTGATTGCAAACTTTATAATTTATATTGTTAACCATATGATTTTAAAGAACTTCTTGCATTTTCATTTGCTGTGGAAAATAAAGAATTGTAGTTTAAATGGTTTTTCATCTATACAAATATTTGTGGAGAAGAATAGGATGCATGGCTTGGGTTATAAAAATACATAAAAAAAAAGAAAAAGGAATGCCCAACGGGGTGCAAGTTGCACCTGGTTTCATGGGTGAAAAGCCCATGCAAGTTAAACAATTAACTGCCGGCACCAAATCCGTGTAGGACTGGTTCTATTGGAGCTGATTCGAGATACTACTAAAAATTTATTGTTGATCATTAAATTCTTGCTAGCTGGTTCTTTGTACTCGAAAATTGATTGTTTGGTACCATCCATTTAGGCCAGTATTATTATACAGTTGAATGCTCAGATATGTTACAATATTAGATCATCCTGGCAACTTTTTCCTGAATGTCTTCGGTGCTAATATTTCAGGTGACAGTTCTTCTGAAGGAATGTCGAGATATTCAACTTCGTTATGGAGTTGCCACTGATGGTTATCCTGATGATTCTCCTACTTCTAATGTTGTTGACATGGAAGATGGGACTGAACTAGAACAGGTTTGTTGACCTCTTTACTTTACATAAGCACTACTGCGTTGAAACATGGTTTTAAATTTTGAGTGTTTTATTGGTCTTGTCTTCATCATCAATCCCATCATCATTGCCGCCAGTGAGGCATGGTTTTAGCCGTTTACCTGCATGAACGCAGATTGTTGGATTCAAGTTACCTAGTGTAATTCTATGAGATTCCATCCTATGCTACACCATTCAATCAATCTACCATCGTTTAAGCATCGATGCGTTCCAGCACCTTTGCTTTCGTGATGGACTAATGGCCTGACATTACCTTTTTACTTAAGCAGTTGACCTTCAAGGACATCAATGGATTAGTTGAGCAGAATATCCGCCTTCGGACTCTTGTACATAGTTTTTCTACTAAGAATGACTTAAGAGAAGCTGAATTAAAGGTAAAGTATATTACTTCTGATATTTAGTTTCCATGGAAAAAACTCATCTATTTTTTTGGCTATAAAGGTTTTTCAGTACACTAGTTAACATTGTGTTGCGCTGGACTGTGGTCTTTAAGTTTCTTGTATCTTATGTTTCTTGTATCTTATGTTTCTATACTTTGGGAGTACATGTGCCTGCATTTGGGATTTATTTGGTATATCCCTCAGGTGGTGATGTCTTTATTTATTTTGGGATGAGTGGTTGGACGTTAGTTTTGGATTAGTAATATAATGCAATCCAGTACAAACATAATATCGGCATTGTAAATGATGCCCTTCTGGGAGATATATATATGTCTGGATAATATTCCGGCGCATATGACTGCACAGAGCAGTCCTATGCAAAACAGGGTCCACTTGATCATTAATAGGATATCTATCCCATTTTTTATTTAGAATTATGGTCTTTAATCTTTATTAGCACAACAATTTTCATCCAAATCAAACGTGTATGGACCCAATACCTTGCTTGTTTTGGAAGAAAAAGTGTCTTGGGATACAAAATACTCGTTAGTTGTCTCCTATACAACAGTGTCCATTGAAGTGATCCATTCAAACCATCACATCATATAATTAAACCTTGTTTAGTATTGTTTGTCCTGTCAAGATACACTATCTTCTTTAACTTGGATCTTTTTTCTTTTAAAATTTCACTTAAAATAGTGAATTCAAACAACCCTTACAATTAATATTTTTTTTAATTATTTTCGATCATTTGTCCTGTCAAAGCATTATCCTCTCTTTTACATCCTAGTTTACCTTGTTTTACCTATGTAATAATTCTGTAACAAAACATATAAAGTAAAATGCTCGATCAAGCATAACAAAACATATAAAGTAAAATGCTTGATCAAGCAATCTATATGGGATTCCTATTTACTATATGCTTTACCAATGTAGCCCCTTTATGGATATCATTGCTGCAAGAATGAGTTTTTGATCATGCAGTAAAAGTGCCTATGAAGCCCTCAGGTTTGCTACCATTAAAGACACTGAAATGCTAACGGCCTGTTCCATTTTGCTGCAGTCATTTTATTTAGTTGTTGCTTAAGTCCATTTTTCTCTCTTTTAATAGTATTTGCTGTTTAAAGAAGTGTTCACCTTATCTGTTATTAAGGATATATCAGTGACCTTGGAAAATTATCTTAATTTGTTATGAAATTTTGTTGGAAAATTTTTATTCTAGTGTGTACCAATAAAGTTCTTTATAAAAGATACCGCTAAATATTTAGAACTACGACTTTAGATACCAATATCTATGAAGTATGAAACTCCATATGAAATTATGTAGCAGCTAAGAGATGAAGCGCTACTTAGAAAAGATGCTGCATATCAAATGGATAAAATATGAAGGGAAAAACTTCAATAGAAAAAGGTAGAAGATCCTTTGAATTGTTAAGGATGGAAATGTGAATAAATGCAATTGTAAAATTCATTTTAGTAGAAGTGTTGTAAAACCTAATACATGTTATCCTATTTATCGATGCCATGTGGAATGAATCCAAACTTTATTGTGCTAGATGCATCCTAAATAAAACAATCAAATCTATGTTATGATCACTTCATGCATACGTTGAATTGTAAAATAAACAATAAATAATCAAAAGCATGTACAATAAATAAACCTTAATTTTCATACATGAGCCTCTTAGGTCTTACTACATTGTCAATTGAGAAGTGCATATATAACAATTGAAAATAATATTGGACGCACTGTCAGACATTTAAGTCTTGAGGAATACCGAGCATGACTGAAATTTAAAAATATGTAAATGTTTCATTTTTTTTATTTGTATTCTTTTCATTAGGAATCAGTTAGTTCTTAATCAGTCGCCTTAACAAATAATTAATCAGTTCTTGTAGTCTATTTTCTTGAAATCTGCTTTTGTTTTGTTTCTAAGTATTTATTCAATTGGATTGTGTTAGCACCATTATCGATTTTAGTGCATTTTTCAAGTGATACGTACTTACACAAATGATGAAGGTTAGGCCTAATTAATATAATGCTGCCGAAGTGATTTTTTTGAACTGATTTGTTGTAAATTTATATACAAGTCACTAATGCCATCATATCTGAATTTCCGTTCACTAGTTATGCCTAATTTGACTCGACTATCAATTTAAAGATATTTCAAACCAGCCTCAATTTCACTCAAACATTAATTATTCAGAAATTACAAATCCATATCTGCATTCTGTTGTTGATTTATCTTCCTAGTGTATGGTGTCATAACATAATTTATTATTACGGTCTGAAATAATGCCACCTATAGAATTGTTTAAGCGAACACAAATCTACAGTGGGACTATGCCATTATGAGTGGAATTGATGCCAGAAAAATGATGAATGGAGAAAATATGTCTTTTTTGCTTAAATTTTATTTAATTGATAGGATGAGTTGTAATGAAGAAAAGTATGGTTGTCTGGTGAACGTATCACACTATAGAAAGTTTGTTTGTTTAGAAGGTAATTTGGAGAACCAAACCCTGTTGAGGTTTGGGGAAAAAAAAAAGAATCTATCATAACATTTGCCTACGATCTCCTTTTCTTAACGTACTACTTCCATGTCCACTGGCAAGCTAAAAGAAAAATATTAAGTGGCCGGATAGCCACGACAATGGTAGGCATATTTCATCATCATTATCATCATCATAAGCTTCTCTCCATTTATGTGATATCTACTGTATGGATCATACTGTACCATTATTTATGACCATGAACCAAGTTCTTAGTTATTTTTATCATATCTTGTTTAATTAATTTTGTCCTTTGTTTGAATCTTTCTCTCATTCTCTTGCTGATTTCTATTTGAATAAGCTCAACTTTTCCAACTGATGTCTTTTCAAGCCTCCTAATGAAAGGCATATGTATTTTTGTGAATCGTGCTCTTTCTAATATTGTTGTCAAAATTGAACTGGTCAACAAATTGGTCCAGAGACTGTTTTGGTTTGTACCGGTTTAACCATTTGTGGAAACCGAATTAAACTGGTATGCTAGCAATTTATAATTTTATATAAGATGTATACTTTAAAAAATAAAGCAAAGTATAAATAAAATAAGAGATTAAATACACATTGTTCTTAATTCTCACCGATTATTTGATATCTAATATTGAAAAAACCTGAATAAATCAAAGATGCTTATGCAAAAGGATTGTTTAGAAATACACCATGGGCACTCTAGTCTACCTTTTTTTTTTTTTTTTACTCTCTATCATGTCTGTCTCACCAACCCTCCTCTCTTTCTCTCTCCCCCTTTTTTCCTCTTCCCCATTTTCTATGCTTCTTCCTCCAATGTCTGTGCATTACTTCTCTTTCTTCCCCATGTTCGATTAATTCTTCTTCCTCCAGTGATGGCGCACTGCTTTCTGAATTCTCTGCTCATCGTCTCCCTCTCGTTTTCTCTCACTACTCAACTTCCTCCTTCTGCAACTTCTTTCCTCTGCAGCTTCACCCCTCTTCCAGTCATCTCGCCCTTTCCTCCCCCATGGCAACAACTTGAACTGGATTAACTGGCTGATCAAGATTGGATTCAGTCAATCTGTTTAACCGGTTCTCACTGCCTAGATGGTTGCAACTGGTAATTGGGGTGGATTGGACTGGTATGGTTGGTAGTTCCTGGTTGAGCCGGTCAGGCCGGCTGGTCTGAACCAACTTTCGCAACACTCCTCTTTGGTGAAGGCAACTGTCCAAAGCTATTGCCCGTTGGAAGATAGGTAGCTGTTGGAAAAACTTTCTTTGGATGCTGCATCATAAATAAATTCTGGAAGGAAGCCAATGGACTTGTCACAGAAATATGGAGTTAGCTTTGATAAAAACATGAAGAGGTGATTGGCACGCCTAGCGTTCTATGGACTGGGAGACAGAACACTTGTTTACTGGCGATACTTGCATTGGTTGTAGAACCGTCAAAGTGCGCATGACCTCCTTAGACTTAAGAGTATTGGAAATAGTGGAAAACAAAACAATTTATGTAAAGTCAGAGGCATCTGCTTTGCAGTGAATCATTGGAATTGTTTGATCTTTTCTTTCAGTGCTCATGAAAAATGTACTGAAAAAATTCATATGCATTGAATGATGCTAATGGGAAAAGAAGGTATTTCATTGGAATCAATTTGATTTCAGGAGAGATTTGAATTGGAACTACATAAGCACATTGATCTTGCTTCATCCAAAGTTGCATCGGTTCTATCAAGGTGTGAGGAGCAAGGACAGATGATAGAATCACTTCATAATTCTGTTAGTATTTCTTACCTGAAGCCATTCCATTTTCATATTTTGTGCTCTTTGGTGTGCTACAATCCATTAACTTCATAAACCCTTGATTCCTCTCCTCCCATCTGGGCCTCTCTCTCCATTTTCCTTCTAACCCTTGCACAGGTTGCAATGTACAAGAGGTTGTATGAAGATGGACTGAAATCTGATGCCACACAGCCTCATCTTTTGGAAGCCATTCCAGGTCCAGTTGCATTATTAGATTTTGTAGTGTTGTTCTGTGTTATTTATTTTTTCTGTTCTTAAGATTTGTCATTTTGTTTTTTGCCTAGGGTTATGTATTTCAGCATATATGTGTTGGTATCCTCAAAGCAGAAAATAGTTGCACCCGTCTCCTATTTTTCATTCTTAAGTTTGTGGATACCTCATTATTATCATCTTGATAGGGTAGAAGTCATTTCTGATTCTCGAATTTCAAAACCATGCTGTTGGTCAGGTGTATCTTGAGAGTTCTTTTCTACCCTTTTTATTATTGGAGTTATTTCCTATTTTCAGTCTTTCTTATATTTTAATTTTTGCGGCAGGTGGGAGGAAGGATATTATATCTTACTCTGAGGGCGCACAGGTGGTTTAAAAGTTTAATTTATTCAGCATTGATTGTAGACAAAATTTTTTGTTGCTCTTTACATATACTTTTGCACATTATTTATTCTCAGGAAGCCATTGAAAAAGCTCTTGAAAAGGCTGAAGAACAGGTGAAAAATCTACAAGAGGAATTGAAAGAATCAAGGTAGATGATGCGACTTCTTGTTATGGGACTTGATATTGTATTAGGGGCAGTGTGTTCATATAAGACTTATCAATCCTCCACGTAGGCTTCATTTGGCTGAGCGCTAGAGCCTTGCATAATTTAGCTCTTGTAGAAGTTGAATTTAAAAGCTTCTAACTGTTAGTGCTTTAACAGCTTTTAAAATTACATGAAAGTTCTGGTTCCAACCACATGGACTTTTTGGTATAAGTGTGGTTACATTGTAGATAAAGCATTTTCCTTCCAGACTGTGCAGCCAAATGAAGCCTTAGGATTTTGCATGGGTCTATTTTGACTTGAATTAAAATAAAGACTAGAAAGAATAGGTGGAATGAGGTTAACTATAGGATATTATTGAGGATATGTATGGTGGAGATATAACACATGAAAACTCTTAGTGGAGAAACAAGCGACTCCCCAGTGTGGCATATTTGCATCACTCTGGCCTTTTTATCTGTTTACCAGTGGTGGATGATCTCAATAGACATTTGTAGGAAGAGGTCCCTTGGTGTTTGTTATGTGCGGATGGTATAATGAGATGCCTTAGAATTAGTTGAAATGAAACCAAATATATGGAATGAAATTAATGTCTTCTAAATGAAACCAAATATATGGAACGAAATTAATGTCTTCTAACATCTAATTAATGCTGTAGGTTGCAGTAGGATTCTGGTAAAAAAGGTACTTGGCTGCTAAGCTTTTCCCTGAATACTTAAAGGCACTTGCGTTGTCTATGATAATCTGTACAATATGATGAGCATCCATGAGTCATCTTTATTCTATAACTTCCTGAATATATTTTTCATCCTCAATATATGTAGACACATTTATTGATTTTGCAAAAAATGGAAAACCTGTAAGTATGCCATGAACTTAATCATAGACAGGTGAGTTGGTTCTATCTGCCCTTGACACATAAGGTCAGATCATGGAAAAGGAGCTTGCCATTGTGATCCTGGTATTGGGAGAGCCACAATAAGTGAAGTCAGTTGCCAGAAGGATAAGAAACTTTTCACAGAAGCCAGGGCGGATGCCTTATCCATACCTATGCATTTTTACAAGAATTTGTCGAGTTTGTAGTCTCCTGCATAGCCTCATCCAAATAGCTCTACATGATCTCATTTCCTGAAGGTGGCGATGCACTCTTCCCTTCTGTTTGGATCACTGTAATCATGTTCTTGAAAATGAGCACATCCGCCACATTAATAGGACTGGCAGTTTTTCGGAAAAAGTTAAGACATATTGATGTAGGACGAGTAGAGAAGAGGATAGAAGCAAAAGGAAGGATTATCTTAAGGGGATGAGAAGGGAAGGAAGGGAAGGAAATTAGAAGGATTGGGGATTAAGAATTATAAGAGAATTGTAGGAGAGTAATAGAGAATTTTAGGAAAAAAACGATTGTAATTAATCATCAAAATAACCTATCTTCCATATGAACCAAGCAACCTTATTTATAAAAAGGAGTAACTGAAACAATAAGAAATACAAACCCCATGAAACAAGCAAGCTTTAACAACAAATAACTGTGTAACAAGTTAACTTGCATAATAAGTAGACCTGCGAACTAAGCAAACTTGCACAATAAGAAATAATTCAAAATAGAAACAAACATCCTAAAACAATCTATGTTAATCTGGATACCAAAACTATGGTTCTTCTCTGGGTCATGGGATTGATCTCTATAGATGCTGTTTTGCACCTTAAAAAATCTAACAAATATTTGAAAATTTTAAATTTATGGTTTAGCGCATGTTTCGGAATGGAAAAGAAAATGGGTTGTTTGTTGCTGACAGCATCTAGAAAATGCACCCAGCAACTGGTATGCCTTTTCATATACCCTACAATCTTATCCTTCAAAATCTTGATGGATTGATAAATATGCATTACTTTACTTTCGATAAAAAATATAGCAAAACTGATAAATTGTGATTTGATTGATATTATCATGACAGGAAGGTGGGAGTTCCTCATTTTCCTTGATGCATCCTGATATCACTTGGTTTATCAGTGATAATACCATTGATAAAATTGATGAGGAGAACACTGGTATGGATAGTATTCCGAAAGATGCGATGCGTATCTCAACAGCAATGTGGAAAACATTGGATTAAGATAGTATGGGGAGGCTTTTTTTTTTTTGTCTCCTCAACGAGATAATATTTGGTTAGGATAGTACAATGAGGTCAAAGAAGCACTTACTTTGAAATGGCTTTAACCTGAGATTGGTACTTGGTAGTTCCTTTTTTTGATGGGTCATAATGTCATGATTGTGCATATCAATCCTTCACTTCTCATCTATTGTTTATTTTCATTTGCAACGTGCTTTGATGAGTGTATCTATTATTTGAATTTTAATTGTTCGGTTGTATGAGTTGGTTGTTCATTTGTCTCTTGATGTTTGTATAACAATATCTAATGCTCAAAAAATATTATTTGTTTAGGGTTGAGGCTGCTGCGTTACGTTCAGACTATGATAAAATTGCAATGGAAGCCAATTTTGCGAGGGAGCGTGTAGATAGCTTTGTCAAAGAAGTCCAGCTCCAGGTATTTTATGTTGTTTTCCTTTTCTTATGTATTCATAAACTTAAGATTGTCTATTACTTCATGACAGAGAGATGAAATCAGCGGACTTCAAGCTAAAAATGTGGAGTTATCGCAGTTGATAGCTGACTATCAAGAAAGGATTTGTAAAATTACTGAACACTCAAGTACCTTCGAAGAACGTTCAAATATATATTCTATGGAGGTAACCAACTCAGTCAATTATTTTGCTGAGATTTTGTTTTATTTCAATTTTTTTTTATTACTCAAACAGGTGGCTGTTCTGAAGAATGAAAGGGATATCCTGATAAATTCTGAAGGAAGAGCTTCAAGTGAGGTTCATAAGTTGTCAGAAAGAGTGCATCAACTCCAGGTAACCATCGTAATTTGAAGGTTTGTATTATATTTTTTTTACCCTCAATTCATACCGACTTATTTTTTTGATGTTTTAAAAAATTATTCTTTGCTCAGGCAAGTTTAGATGCTATGCACAGTTCAGAAAAGGTTAGAGAGGTATGCTGCTTTTGTTCAACATCCTTTTAGTTGAAGATGTGATTTGATAGATTGGACTATCTAATTTGCTGTGCTTATCAATGTTCATGTCAGGCATTGAGAGTGATAGGAAAGCAAAAAGAGGAAGAATATTTGAAAGTAGTGGAAGTATGTTTTTGTTGCTTTGGCTTCTTCTTCTTCCTCCTCCTTTCTGTGTGCGTGTGCGTGTGTGTTTCCCATTATGAACATAGATTATACATGGGATGATCCTATGCTGGCGCTGTACAAGGTTTAATGTTTTCTGTGCTCATAAGATTCAAATAAAGTAAAATCTATTCGATTTAGTTTTTAGGATGGAAAGTACAAATGACCTATTGATCTGACTCACAAAGTAATGCAAATCGAAGACACGAATTCTGGATCTCTACTTCTGAACATTAAAGGAATGAGAAGTGCTGTTAGCTGTTTTAAATGCATGTCAGTTGAAAGCAACGTGTATATCTGTTTAAATTCAAATGGAGGAACTAGTCATGTTGTTATGCATCTTTTCTTCATTTTCTGATTGTAAATCTTTTAAACCATCTTCCCCAAATCAATGGCACAGAGTTAGCTGACAAACATTGTGTCATAGTGGCTATTAAAACAGGCTTGATGTGCATCCTTGTACTTGGAACCACATTTGTCTCCGTGAAGCCTTGTATGCAGTGGCAAATTCATCCTTAACAAAACGAGAATCATCCTTGACCAAATAATTCTCCTTGTCTAGCCTCAGAGGATGCGATACTATTGGATGTAGACAGGATGCTCTAAATTGTTAAAAAAAATTAATACTTGGAACAAAGAGGGACGATCCTCTTAGTAGAGGAAATAGTGAAGGAAAGCTAAATATGAATTAGGTTAAGAAACCAAAGCTAGAAAAGAAGGATAACCCCACTTCAATTACTCATACATAAACTGTCCTCCCTAATACAAAGCAATCTGTTACATTTATAAAAATAAAGAAAAACCTAATGCAACACTAACATAAACCTAATGCACAGGGGCATTGGTCTCCTGATAGTCTATTCCATATGTTTGAGTATACCCTTTGGCAACTAACCTTGCTTTGTATCTTTCAAGGGTCCCATCTACTTTACATTTCAAAGTGTAAACCATTTGCACCCCACTGGTATTATTCCTTTAGGTCTAGTGATGATCTCCCAAGTTTTATTCTTTTCCAGAGCATTCATTTCCATTTTCATGGTTTATACCCAATTTCTTTCTTTTAATGCTCTTGTATACTTTTAAGAATGATAATTGAGCTTATGGCGGGAAGAAAACTTTTATGTTGTGGAGAAAGTCTATGATAAGACGAAGATGCAGGCATTTTCTGGTTCCTTTTCTTAAAGGAATTGCCAGGTATAAATCATTTGGAACGATTCCAACAGCAGAAGCTGGTAGGTTCCGTACCTGTTTTGGGTTGCTCCTTGAAAAAACTTGTGGTGGATCCTTGAATTTTTGAACAGGTTTAGGTTCTGCTTGTTGCTCCAGCAAAAGTGGTAAACTCTTGTGAATCTATAACTGGAACCGAAGAATGTGGAGAAGATAATGAGACAGGAATAGAAGGACAGTCTTTAGATACATGAATAGGATTTTGTTCAAAAGAAGGTGGTATATGTTGAGTAGATGTCTGGAAAAACAAAAAAAAAACCATCAAGAGCCAATGGAATTCTAGACTTTATTATCTTGTGAATTCTTTCCCTACGATGGGAGTATGGAGTAAAAAAAAAAAATGGTGTATTCTAATGAAAGGTGACATCAATAGAAAACTAGACTTTTCTTGGAGGAGGATGATAACACTCGTAACCTATTTGCATATTTGAGTATCCAATAAACATGCTCTTTAGGGCCCTGAAATCAATTTTGCCTCTATTATGTTTATTAATATGGACAAAAGCAACACATCTGAAAATCCTAGGAGTTGGATTATCTTGGGTGACGAATTCAGGATGAAAATCGGCCAACTTTGTAAGGAGCTTTTGTTTTGAAGGACTCAAGGGGATATTCTATTTATCAAATAGGTCGCTGTTAGACCTAATTCTCCCCCAAAGCTCTTGGGAACACTTGTTTGAAACTAGAGAGCTCTAGCAACATTGAGAAAATGTCTATTCCTCTTCTCCTCTTCGCCGCCTTATTTCATTGTGGTGTGTGAATGCATGAGGACTCATGAACAATTCCTTCTTTTTGAAAGAAGACATTTAGAACTTGTAGAAATAAGCTCTTGCATTATCAGATCTGACCCTCTTAATAGAAACCCCAAATTGTGTGCTTATCATTTTGTGGAATATTAGAAAGATAATTCTTGCATCTGATTTTTCTTTCATGAGATATAACCAGGTGGTTTTGGTACAATCATCAATAAAGGACACAAACGACCGAGCCCTAGTGAAATTAGGAATTTTAGAAGGATCCAAACATTAGTATGAACAAGAAAAAAAGTCTAAAAGAACTTGTATTGCTTATTGGAAAAGAAACAGGATGATGTTTAGCAAACTAACAAGTGTTACAATGAAAATTACCAACATCTAAATTCCTAAAGAGTTAAGGGAATGTATTCTTAAGAAGGTGGAAAGTTGGATGACCAAGACAAAAAAGCTGCAACCAGATTTTGGACTCATTAGCGGATCCAGACTTACTAAAAGAACCATCTTGTACGGAGCAAGCAAGTGTCAATCGAGTTCCTTTATTCATGGCACCGCTTGTCCCATCAAAATATTAAAGTCCATTCTCTTACTTAGAAGATCCAATCATCATCCCTGTATTCAGGTCCTGAAAATTACACTGGGCGGAGAAAAAAGTTACTTTACAGTTCAGATTCTTTGTAAGCTGGTGCATGGAAAGGAGGTTGGTGGACAACTTAGGAATATGCAGAACATTTTTGAGGGAAAGAGTAGGTGCCAAAATTAATGTTACCTTGACCAGCAATAGTAATAGAAGAGCCATCAGCAAGGGTAATTTTCTTATTTCTAGGAAATGACTTCTAGGTCCCAAACTGGTGGGGCTATGAGTCATCTGGTTGGTGGCCCCTGAGTCTTTAATCCAATAGCTAGAATAGTATGAATTTTCATCATGAAAGGCATTGGAAAGGAGGCATTTACCTGATTGTGCCAATGAACGTGAGCTAGATGAAAGGGAGTTGAGAAAACCTCTTAAAATTTCAATTTCCTCTTTGTTGAATACTTTGAATTCACTTGTACCAGGGGCTGATTTTTCTTGAAGAATCTCATCAGTTGTTGTGTAATGACCCTGTACATGCCGTTGTCTGTTTAAATTCCCATTTCAATAAGGACTTGTGCCATTCCTTGATGTTTAAAACAATTCGTTTTTGTATGCTGAGGTTTCTTGCAGTAAGAACACCAAGAACACCATAGTCCATCTGGAGTAGACTGTTTTGGTGGTTCCTGTCCTAATATTTTTACTACTATTGTCTTTCTGCTTCTATCCCACATTATCGGCTTGTGGCCTCCGCCAGCTCTTGAGGAGACTAAGGCTGATCCTTCAATTGGCTGTGATTCCACTATCACATCCTTCGGTTCTCTTCTGCGTGTACCATAGCAAAGACTTTCTTTAAAGAAGACACTTGATCTTTTCTGAGGATCTGAACACCAACCTGATCAAACTTTATGCTGAGTCCAACAAGAAACTCAAACACTCGATCTCTCCATAAAATCTAAGAGAGTTTTGGTATCATCATTGCATTCCATCTTCAAGTCCGGATAATGATCTATCTGAAGCCACAGCCCATGCAATAATACTGGGTAATTGAAAGAGTACCTTCCTTTGTTGATAAATTTGTGTCTTGATCTTATGGATAAGTGCTGCATCTTGCTTCTTTGAGTACGTTTGGCAAGCTGTTTCCCATATATCCCATGCAGTAGGAAGAAACATATAGTCCTTGCTAATTTCTGTTTGCATTGAGTTCCACTGCCATGACATGATTAATGAATCTTCCTCATCCCATGCTTGAAAACTTGGATCAGTAGAACTTGGATCAGTTCCATTCAAATGGCAGATCTTCCTCCCACCCTTTAAGAATGTTCTCACCATTTGTCATGACTGTAGATAATTTTTCTCATCAAGGCAACAGGAAGGATTGATAACTACATTCATAGAGGTTTTCCGACATCTCAAGAAGTAAAAAGGTTGAACTTTGCATTTTGGCTTACTCAGTAATGAAAGCCAAGTATTAATCTCTTGAAGGAGTTCTTATCAACAGTAGACATAAAGAAAATAGGCGATTAAGGAAAAACAGTTAGCGATTAAGGCTAAGGCACCATTGTGACTGTGGGTAGTGAGTGGGTGGGGAAGTAGATAAGGGAATATTTTTGAAAAGTGTGTGTTGTGATATGATAGGATAAAGTGGGAAGGCATAGAATGGTTGTATGAGAAAACAATTGGAATATAGGGGTAAAAAATAGGGAAATTAGCGTAGTTAGGTAGTTAAGATGTTAAATCATTTTTTACAAAGTTGGAGGGAGCGGGTGGGTTAGCGGGTGCAGAGTTTGCTTCCCATCTGCCATTGTTACCAGATGGTGCCTAAAAAGAATAATGAGGAGAGTCCCAAGGATTTGGCTCTGATACCATTTAGAAAACTTCTCTGTAATTTCTGGTGTATGTGGATATAGGTACATATACTCATAGAGATCAAGGAGGGGGGAAAAAGGAAAGACACAGTTGGACACAGTTATGCAATAGATAGGGAATACGATAGACACAACTAATATACAACAGAGCTTCCTAACATAGATAAGATTTTCCAACAATCTACAAAAACAATGCCTGCAGTGTCCTTCTCCACACCTTCCAACTAACATTTCACCCCATTTGACACACTTAAATTAACATTACTGACCACAGTTCCATTCCCATCTTCGTAATCATTTCTTCTCTGCCAATCATTAGAACCATTAACGCATAAACTCCAGATTTTCAGTTCGGTATTTTTCAATCGCTTCAAAATCAACAATGCTATGAGCTTGGGTTTCTGCTGCTGATGTATAAACTTCTCTTTCCATGTCATTTGATGCAACCTATAAAGGGTTCCCCATTTTTGCACGTAAACCCTTGTGAGGATTTCATACGGAATAGTCCTTTCATTTCTATGATAAATTTTCATGTGTGGTTCACAAAAAGAACTAGGAGGTTTGTTTATCATAAATATTCTTATTTATGATAATGAATGACTCCTCTGTCTTGATCATTCATCATCTGGCAAACCGATCATCGGCATCCTTGGTGCCTGAGTTCAAGATTTTTGAGTCTCAATTTACTCAAGCTTGTTTTCAAACATTATCAGGAAAATTTCTTTGCACCTATAGCTCATCTCTAGCCTCCTTATGTCCATTTACGTTCTCTTCTTCATTAAAGTCGAGGAACAATGGTAACTTTCAAGCCTCTTCAGAAAACTCATCAAAAACAGTTGCTTTATAACACACTACTCAAAAAATCCTCAGTCGAGGGTTCAAGCCATCTTCCACTATCTGAATTTCTTGTACTGATGGATTAGAGACGTTGGCCTCATTGCAAAACTAATAGTTTATGCAATAAATGATTGGATTCTGATAAAGTAGCTTCATTAGGGTTCAAGTAACAGGAAGGTAGATAAAATAGAAATGATGACTTATGGCATGATGTTGGTTTTGGCCAGGGTCAACTGGAAAGCATGAATATGAACAAGGGATCACAATTTATTTATTATTATTAAATTTAAAATATCTTTCTCGATTCTCCCAAAAAATGGGCATTGATACTGATAATAGTGGTTGCATAAAAGGGCCTACTTGGAAGCATAAATATGGATATGAACAAAGTGTCATAATTTATTTATTTATTATTATTGTTTGATATCCTTCCCCATTCTCCCGAAAAAGGCTCATTGATGCTGAGAATATTGGTTGTATTTAATCCATATATCAAGTTTTATCATTTTACAATACTTTTACATATTTATTTTTTATTTTTTAAAAATCACAAATTTCAAGTGCATTTAAGTCTTTTTACCCCTTAAAGACTTGATTTTAAAAAATTAAAAATAAAAATATACAAGTGTTTTAATTTGTAAATTGGCAAAACTTGGTATGTAGATTGAATAAACTTAGGAAAACATGTTTATGAAGAAAAAAATAAAAAAATAAAACTAATTATAAAATAAATGAATGTTGTTTTTAGCCTAAAATACAACATGATGTATATTCAAGCTCCAACTTGAAAGAATGAATATGGATATGATGAAGGGATCACAATTTTTTCTTTGTGATCTTTTAAAAATATATTTCTTCATTCACCCCCAAGAAGGGTATTGACACAGAGTATATTGGCTGTATAGAGGGAATTGTCTGAAGCTAAGAAAGAGCTTGAAGAAGAACGTGAACATATTAGAACTATTACACTTGACCGTGAAGAAATATTAAAGAATGCAATGAGAAAAGGTGAAGGGATGGCTAAAGAATTAGCGCATGCTCTACGCGCAGTTGCAGCTAGTGAAGAAAGGGCTGCAAAGGCAGAGGTTTGCTGCATTTTTAGAATGTTAAAATTGAAGTTATTTTTACTGTTAAAAAAAAAAATTTGAAATTATTTTTAGCATGTAATCTAACAACTTTTCCTTTTCCCAGGCGAAATGTTCTGCACTGGAGTCAAAGCTCAAGTCTTATGAGAAAAAGGTAGGGGGTTTGGTCAATCGTTTCCATTCCTGTTTATGAGAAAATGCTTCCCTCTTTTCTTTTCTCCGTCCTTTTTTTTTTAAAATAAAGATTTTTCTAAACAAAATTGTATGCTATAACAATGGTTAAAATCACATCACTCATCTTGTTAATGATACCAAAATAGAAAGCTTTATAATCTTCTCATAGACCAAATTTTCTTTCTTTCATTCTTATTAAAAAAAAAAAAATTCCGACCATCCCAAAAGTGTTTCTTATTTCTATTATTTATTTCTCATGGGGCATAGACACTAATAGCACTGCATCTTGGCTTTGATGTAGCACATCTGATAAGGAAAACTTTAGCACTTGGAACTTGAATTGCCACTCTAGAATCTGTGGTAGAAGATGTGACAAATTATTGTTACTGGCTGGCAACCTGACGAGCTAAGCTGCCTATTTTTTGTTGGGGACCCGTAATAAGAGAAAAGTTCCTATTGCTAGAGTCATAATTACCTATTAAAAGACCTTTGCAAGAAACAAGATGTCCTATTGCTGAAGTCATAATTACCTATTAGAAGACCTTTGCAAGAAACAAGATGCAAAGTTCCTTTTGTTTATTTTGATTTTTTAAAGAATCGTTGTATGTAGAAATGGCTGATACTAGCTTTATGGGGAATTTTGTGGACCTCACTCATAAAAGAATCAAATGCAAGATCTCATGCTCATTAATTCTTCTACATGGTAATTCCATCCAAAAAAAAAAAAAAATTTCTACATGGTAACCTTTTGGCTGATGATGCTGGTGACATTATGAAATTCTAGCAAAATCATGGTTGATTTTATTGGAGATACCATGTGAATAAGGGTGGGGAAATGTGCAAACAACTTAGTGCCAGTCAACGTACCCAATTGTTGGTTTGCACAGCATGAAAGCAATTGGCATGGTTAAGATATTTTTTCCTATTTTATTAGTTATTTATGTTGCCATTTCACATTATGATGCTAAGTACTGTTCTTATTCTCTTCAAACATATATGATTCTTGAATTTCTATCCCTTGTTTTGGTAGCAGATTGTTGAAGATGATGGGCATCAAGATTCTGTTTTCTCTGCCAATGAGGTCTAATCTTCTTTCACAACTTAGATAGTTTCCTTTTGATGGTGTTTTCTTTTCAGTGTCAATATTATGCTATGAAGGAATTTACATTTTCATTTTCTGTGAGCCTCGAGAAGTTGTTTCTGTTTTTGCTAGCCTCCTTTCTTTCTCATCTGCCTTGTGCTATGAATTTGTTTCTATAAAAACATTTAGGACCATTTCTCTTCATTTTAACGTGCAGCAGGATACTGACAAATTGCAGAGGGCAAATGAGGAAATTCTAAAATTGAAGGATGAATCAAAAGGCTACAAGGATCTCATGATACAGGTGCTATATAATTGACATGAATTGTATCGTCAAACTTCCTAATATTTCGAGAAGTATTGATATAATCTTACTGTCTGCTGCAGTATAAAGAAATAGCACAAGTCAATGAAATGGCGCTGAAACAGATTGAATCTGCCCATGAAATATATAAGGATGAGGTTTGTTTCAGACCCCTTGTTGTGATTTTTGCTATCCGCCAAGTAGTTATAGTTTATCTTTACCACCGTTTTGATATCCAGAGATCTATACTTCTCTTGTTCTTCACAGATGGACCAAAGACACGTTTCTCCAATATAAAATTACATATTTTTTGTTTTTTTATGTTTTGTGTGTGTGTTTTTTTAATACCAACAAATATGTCTGTCGCAGGCAGAGAAATTGAGGAAATCCCTTGAAACTGAAATTCTGTCTCTAAGATCAAGGATTGCACAACTTGAGGGTGATGTTATCTCCAAGTCTACTGAAGCTGCCTCCGCTGCTGCAGAGAAACAAACAGTTCTATCATCTGGATTTGCTGAAATGAAGAGCCTTGAGGAAAAAAATTCTGAGAAAATGTGAGTTTAGGTGCTTGCATCATATTTTGTCTTGAAATAATCCCTGTCACTTATGAAAGTGAACATTTGTTTTGTGCTTTTTTATGTAGTGCCCAGATAGTAGCGATGGAAGTTCAAATATCTTCTTTGAAGGAAGATTTGGAGAAGGAGCATCAACGGTGGATTGCAGCACAAAAAAATTATGAAAGACAGGTACATGGCATTTATCCAGAACTTGAAAATGTTTAGTTAAAGGGTTTTGTGGTAATTTCCTTTTTCTTTTGTTGGAGCATTGATTGGATGATACTATCAAATCATAAATCCTGTCGCTCTAAAATAATGTAAAGTTACATGTTGGGGTAGGCCAAAAAATCTAGTCAAAGTTGAGAACAAGTGCGTTTTTGCAACCAAAAAAAAAAAGCTTCATAAATGGCAGTACTCTTACAAAATAGTAGTTCTCGAGTAAATATTGCAAAACATCTATCAATCAATAAACAATGTACCTTAAACAAGAGACAGTTTTGAATTTTTTGTCATTAATTCATTTGTAATAATTAAACAAGATTTGAAAATATTACAAATTATTGAAAATTTAGTCTCTAATCGCTAAGAATGGTGCAACAGAATCCATGCAGCCGACCCCACCTCGGTGGGAAATGGGTTATGATGATGATGATGAATTCATTTTGTAATAAATGTTTTCTATTTGTTGTCAAATAGAATGAAAATGAATGAATTTATCAGGAGCAACAATCTTAATAAACGCCACAATAATAATGCGTTTTACAAAACACAACCTTATTTTCAATTTTCTAATGAATGCTTAATTAAAAATTTTCAAAATTAAAATTCAGTAACTTGTATTGAGGTAAATCTCTGCTGAAATCGGATAATTGTGTTGGCTTTATCATATTAAATATTACTTTTGTAAAGAAAAATTAATTTTTGGTGTTTGTCCAAAATCTTTAAAATTTGAATTTTGTAAAACAAGAATTTTTACACATATGCCTACAAGGTTTAATGAATATTACATTTGTGTCATTAGGTTTTTCGAAATTGTAAATATGTCCATAAGGTTTACGTAAATTGCAAATTTGTCCGTTTTGTTAGGATGCCGTTAAGATTTTTTTGTAGAATGACTAAATTGCCCCTTAAGACAAGGTATGCATTTGTAATTTTTGTAGATGTTGTAGACATGATTGCAAAAAAATATAAAATAGTAATGTGTAAAAATTATAAAATAATGAAATAATAATATTGATAATCAAATTAAAAATAATATATCATCATCATCGTAAGCCATTTCTCACCTAGTGGAGGTGGTTGCATGGATTTTGTTATGCCATTGTTGACGATTTAAGACTAAATTTTCAGTAATCTTTAATATTTTCATATCTTATTTAATTACTTACTTCCATTTTTTTTGGGGGTCTTCGTCTCATTCTCCTACTTCCTTTTATTTGGATAAACTCTGCTCTCCTAACCAGTGTCATTTTAGGCCTCTATTTAACATGACCGAATTATCTTAATCTATTTTCCCTCATTTTATTACCTATTGGCCTTACTTTGGGATTTTCTTGGATTACTTCATTTTTAATTTTACTACTTATCCACCTTAATATTCTCATTTCTACTATGTTCGTTTTATGTGCATATTATTCTTTAATTGCCCAACATTATGCACAATAGACCATCACTGGTCTAATTGCAATCTTATAAAATTTTCCTTTTAATTTATCAGGGACTCAACAATGACGTAAAATTCTTCAAGCACTTCACCATTTCTTTCATCTTGCTTGAATCTTATGTATTATATCTTTCTCAATTTCACCATCTTGAACTATTGATCTCAAATATCGGAAGTAGGGGTACAACTCAGGCTCATGAAACTCGGGTTCACCTTGACCCTAACCCTAACCCTATTTATAAAACATCAACCCTAACCTAACTCTATTTGTAAAACCTAAACTCTAACCCTATTTTTGAAAATCGAGTTCGGATTGGAATTTATGTTGATGAATTTACATTTTATTTAAAAGTGAAAAATTTAGAATTTCATATGAATAAATAATAACAACAAATCATGTAAGTAAATATAATAATATATAATCAAACTCCATATTTTTTAAAAAATAATAATATAAAGAATATTTTTAGAAAAAATTTAACATAAAAATAAGATAAAGGAAGAAAATTAATGAGTGTAAAAGTAAATGATAGAAATAAAAAATAAATATAAATAAAAATAATATACTTTATTTATAATAAAATTACAATATGCTAAACATGTATTCAAATATAGATATAATAATATAAAATATGAAGAATATAAAAAATATTGTTTAAATAGTATATATATAATATGTTTTATAATAATATAAAATGGGAAATCGGGCTCAGGGTTCGGGTTCACTTGAACCCTAACCTTATCATATTTACAAATCGGGTTCCTCGGGTTCGGAAAAAGCAAGTTTCAATATCGTTCAAAATCGGGTTCGGTGGGCCGGGTTCGGTCTCAACCGGCCCAAGTTGCACCCCTAATTGGAAGTGGTTAGTTCTTGTTATTATTTGATCTGAGAAAATTAAGTAAGAGTTTTCATCTGATTGCCAGTCCCAAACCCGGATAAAAAGCGAGGGTGGCAAGTCAAATTGGCAATCGGTGTTATAAAAATCATCGTCACATCTCTTATGGATTTTGAAAATTGAAAATAATATATAAATAAAATAAATATTCATGTAATAGAAATTGATAAATAATATATAATTGTTTATGATTTTTTCCAAATACGCTTACAACATTTGCAGAATTTGCAAGTGTATCCATTGGTTAAAGGACATTTTAGTCATTTTACAGAAAATTCTAACGGCATCCTAATGGAAATTTGATGCAAATCTTGTAGGCATATCAGTTAAACCTTGTAGGCATATATGCAAAAATCCTAAGAACAAATTTCAAGTGGAAATTGCTGTATTTTGCTATGTCTGTGTTGCTAATGGAATTATCAAATATAAGAAAATAGATTTAGATTAAATCCAGTGATTTGGGGTTCCTCCCTTTTTTTATTTTTTTTAAATCCTAGAATCCTTTGTAAAACTCATTTAAAGACAAACGTCTGATGGCATTCTTCGATTTCACAAACTACTCAATATATCATCTTTTGGCAGCGAAGTGAGATATTAGTGAAAGATTATTCTTTCTCAGTATTGTGACCAAAAGCTACCCATTCAGATGGTGGGCTGGCAGCAATGTCTGATGCATTACTGGCAAATATCTCTGGCACATCTCTAAGAGCCTTTTCTATAATCCCTCTTGTTTGAATCCTGCAGGTCATCCTCCAAAGCCAGACAATCCAGGAACTGACAAGAACTTCTCAGGCATTGGTTCAGTTGCAAGATGATGCATCAGAATTGCGTAAACTAGTGGATGCTCAGAAAAGTGAAAATGTAAAATTTCCTTTTTGTCTTGAATGATTTGGCTGGTTTCTTCATGACAGTCTATGGTGACAATATTGGTCTAGCTATGTCATTTTTGGCATTCAATGTGAAAAATTTATGAATTTATTTGGATGGCATATCATAGGTTGTGGTTGTCTGTTTTTGCTTCTTCCTTTGAAATTGACACATCCTTTTTCTAGAGGACGGATGAAGTATATTGAGTAGTTGGTTTAGTGCACAGCGGAGAGATTAGCAATTAAGCATCTTTTTTCGAGATAATTATTGCTTTGCGTGAATCAAGCAGAAGAGAAGAACTCAGGCATTGCTGATATTATTTTGACAATTCAGTGATCTTTTTTGGGCTGGTCCTTTTATGTGATTGTTAAACTACAAGTTCTATTCACTAGCTGACCGGGAGATGAGAAAATGCTTTTGCATAGATACAAATGGGTGCTTTTTATATTGAGTATTTTTTTTGACATCCAAACTGTGTGAAATATGAATTAATATGTACAATATTATGATGCCAAAGATCAGGTTAATTGGAAACTTATATGTGACAAATATTTTACATCACTTTAGGGGTGAATATAGAACTGTTAAAATTTGTAAATAATAATATGTTAGAAGTTTTCAAAATATTTGATTTTTGGCATTATAAATAAATATATGGATGAATATTATAAAGGGTTTAGATATCAAAAAACATATGGGAATTTGGGGGGAAAAACTGTTTGTACCATTCAAATGTTTTTAGGGAACCACTTCTGATAGCTTCAGTACGTTTAAAATGTATCCTGTTTTGTGAATTGCTGCTTAATGAAATTTATTTGAATGTGGTTCTTCATTTATTTATTTCTACATATTGATGCTGCATTCTGTGATAGCTCTCTTGGAAAAGGCGGGCATTTGCTTTTATATTGCAGTGTAGTGGGGTGTTGGAGTAGAGCAGTTGGCTTTGGGATATATAATAAAGCATGGGATCTTTTGCTTTTTTTGTGCATAACATCGCAATCATGTTCTGAAGGCCATGGCAAAAAAATTCAGGGTTCCATTATGTAGACATGGCATTTATAAATTTGCAGTTATGAATCCATTTACATGTTCATGGTTAGGCTTTTATGTTGTCTTAATGGATGTGCGCAAATGTGAATCAGAGATTTGTAACTGGTTCTCAGTGAAGATTCTCATACCAAGTTCAGACATTCTTCCTAAATAAGTTGCATTTTAAACTATTCTTCAGAATGGTTTCTCTCCACTCACCTAGAGCTTATAATGGTGAAGTCATGGACAACCATTCCTTTATTACTGAGCAGCTCACTCAGTGATGGTTTTTTGTTATAAAACAATTTGCAGGGAGCTGAATGATGAACATGGTCCTTTATGTATTTCAGTAAGCTTGTATCATTTTTATTCATTAATAGTTACTGCCGGAAGAAAAAAATATCTTTAGCCAAGGGGAAAAGAAACTATCAAAGAATGTTCAGCAGCCGATGGTCTTACAGTTTGTGGCTATCAAGAATTTCTGTTCTGCTATAGAGCCCTGACTTGCTTTTGAGGAATGATTACTTTGAACCTTTCTGCAGGCTTTGTTAAAAGCAACATGGGAAGCAGAAAAATTAGTATTGCAGGAAGTGAAGGATGGAGCTGAGAAAAAATTCAACGAAGTAAATGAACAGGTTGTTGGAATTATGCTTTTTGGTTAAATATTCTTATACTAGTTTCTTTGATTTTTTTTTTGTCTTGGATTATGCTTATATGTGATGGCATCGGATGTAAACCCATATGCCATGCCCTTTCTTTTAATTTTTTTTTTTATATAAACATGTTTTCCTAGATGTATTTAACCCATATACCTAGGTTTACTATTTTATTACGCTTTTATATATTTATTTTTTATTTCTAAAAATAAGGTTTTTAAGGGAAAAATGACTTGAAGGCCCCTGAAATTGATGATTTTTAAAAACAAAAAATTAAATATATAAACATATTGTAAAATGGTAAAACTTGGTATATGAGTTAAATACACCTCGGAAAACATGTTAAGAAAAAAATAAAAATAAAAAAGGCATTGCATGTGGGCTACATGTGATGCCGTCACATATAATCATAATCCTTTTTTATTTTTTAATAATCGATAAACAGATTGTTCTGGCGCAAACTTTGTCTTTGTTTTCTATCAACGAGAAATATTTGATGTACACTTTCCATGATTGTGTCTGTCAAAACTGCTTGTAATTCGTTCTATCGAGAATGCTGAGATATATGTTTCATTTCTCCAAATCTGAAGTTTGAATTCTCTGATCTCCTTGTGGATTCTTTTGGAAGAAAACTGGCACTTTAAAATTAGTCATCAAGTGTTTTGCATTGAAGGATTATCGTCATTTTCGAGAATGCTCCTGCATTCTTCTCTAGATTAGCAGTCCTGTCCTTTTTGAATCTCTAGTAGTCTTTTTTTTCTTCCTTTTTTTTTGGAGTTTGTTTTAAGAATAGTGTCACTTGGGAGGGGGGAAAAAGAGGCATCTTTTTTGTAGTATTTGTCCTTTAGATGTCTGTGTTCATGCTATTAGGACTTGTAGTAGTCATCGGCTTTTATGACTCTGGGCAAACTAGTCCAGCTCTATAGCATGAGTCCATTCCTTAGAATGAACAATGAGTCATGCAAGTTGGACTATGTTCCCAAAGGTGGGTTATCTCATGGATTTCATTTCTGCTTTTGAGTCTTTATATCATGTTATTTGCATACACTATCTTCTTCTTCTTCTTCTTTTTTTTGCCTTCAAGTGTTTGACACTGAAATCCAGAATAGGGTGGAAATTGATTTCCTACTAATCATCTTTATATAACAATATAAGATTTTATGTGATTAAACACTCGAGACTTCCTTTTTTAGTTTTACCAGGGTTGTTCATTGGTCTCCCCATCTTTATGTGATTTAGTAATTTTGTTCTCATAATCTATTGTTTGCAAAAATGTCCGCCACTTATGAGTTGTGTTTGTGAAATTGACCTTACTGTCTATGGTCTCTGACTTCATTAGTTCTGGGAGGCAAATGCAAAAGCTGTTATTTTTATAAAAACTGCTTGTATAGGAATCGGGATCTGTCAAAGAAATGTCAAAAAATCTTAAAAACTGAACCAATAGGGAATAAACTGCAAAAATAATATGAAATAAAATGAAAAATTTGAAATAAATTGTAAAAGATATCCTGAGAATTGTATTAAGAAAATTTATTATTTAATCCCATAATTGATTGATTCATGAAATTCTTTAGAGGTGAGCCAATCTCTTCGTGCTTTTTTTTTGGCTTAATCTTTTGCAAATTGATAACTAGTTTAGGGTTTTTTGCAAAATAAGCACTTTAGTATGCATGTGTTTTTGCGTGTGTTTTTGGCATGTTGTCAAATATACCTGTCAGTTTTAAACCTTTGCAAATAAATCCTACAAGCATGTGACCATGAGTATGAATGAAGTGACCATGAAATCTCCCTTTCCCAAATATGTGAGGAATGAAATTATTGACAATGCGATGTCAAATTACTTTTATCTTATGGAAGGGTAACCATAAGAAACACTCAAATCTGCTCCTCTTTGCCAATATTCATAGTCACTTCATTCATACTTGTGGTGTGAGCAGAAAATTTCATCTGAAGAATTAGTGTTTTTGATATTGCACATATATCTGATTGCTTACTGGTCTGTGCAGCTGAGTACCAATACATATGTGGCAGTTGATTCATGTTCTGCTAAAAAACAACTAGTCATTCCTATAATCTGTATTTTCAGTTGACTGGTCATGAAAGAAATTATGGTTGCTGCATGTCTCCATTGGGAATGATAGTATTGATACTATTCTTTGTTTTTCGTATCTTTCAATATATGTTTATTTATTGTTAAATGAGCTTTTGATTCGCTGTATTCCAGAACAAGATGTTGCTCAGCCATGTAGAAGCATTGCATATTAAATTGGCCGAGGAGGAGCGTGTTTCTGCTGGAATTTCTTCCAGAAGCACCAAAAAGGATCCAGAAAATGGTGATCTTCAAGAACTTATTAGTTATCTTCAACGATCAAAAGAGATGGTAAGTTTTCTTTTGAGATTGTTATTAGGTATATTAGATCTTTCTTTATTTTTTTTGCAATTATATTTTCGGTGTACAGCAAGTTCTCTTTCTGTCCTCCAGGCAGAAACTGAAATCTCTTTGCTAAAGCAAGAAAAGTTGCAACTACAATCTCAGGTATGTCTTCATTCTATCAGATATCAGTTGGTTCTGAATTGATTTGAGTGAATGCTTGAGGTATATATTTATTATCGTATCTTTATTTACCAGTTACTGCTCATGGATTTCAAATATTGCATCTTGTTGGGTCCATCATTTGTATCCTAGCCATAGCCTTGGTAGTTGGTTTTGTTATAATTTCATTTGTGTGTATTTTGATCATCATTGACATTACCAGTTAACCTTCTTTCAATTAATTTGGTTCAACTATATAAATCATCATTCGCCATTGTCATCTAGCACTCTAGCATCACTTGAACCAAGCCCTATTTGTCCTTCTGCTTAAAATAGTATGGTTGTCCTTACTTTGGTTGTGATTTTGCAACGAATGAAGGAAAATCATCAGAACATGCTTCAGAATTTAATGTAATGGAAACTGATGTTTCATTTGATCTGTTACTCATACTGGCTATTCTATATTGTAGCTGGAAAATGCTCTGAAGGCCTCTGAGACTGCTGAAGCTGTGGGTCAGTCAGTGCATACAAGTTCTGGAAGTTCGCTGCTTTCAGATGAGCAGTTTAATTCTCTTAAGTTCCAGGTTAGAAATCTAATATCCTGTAAAGACTTGCTGTTAATGTTTTATATGGTAAATGTTTGTCATGGGAAACAGTCTGTCTTATTTTGTTCTTTTCATAAGCCTCTTGTATAATTTGAGACCTGCAGGTTAGAGAAATGAATTTGCTTCGTGAAAGTAATATTCAGCTCCGAGAGGAGAACAAGCACAATTTTGAGGAATGCAAGGTTTGTCATGGTGAACTTGTCCTTATTTCAGATTTGACCAGGGGGACTTGTTTTTCTTTTCAGTAATTCTATTTCTGTTGACTTAATAAAATTTCCTTCCATTTTGGTTTCGGTTTAGTTCCTTTTTTTTTTTAATTTATATTATCTGTACCATATGCTGAGTGTGTCCAATTTCTGCTTGACTTTTAGAAATACCATGAAATAGCTCAGAAGTTTAAGATGGAGACTGAGCGTCTCATCAATATGCTGAAGGAGAAAGAAATTGAGATGGATGCCTTTCAGAAAGAAATTGAGATGAAAAACAAAAAGATTGAACAATTGGAACAGAAGATGTCCGAGGTATCTCTTGGTATATGTAGAATTGTTTAAAAGTTGACATTTTCTTTGTTCTGTCGTCTTACTACTACTTTCGTTGAAGTTGCAAGAAAGTTATAGGTCTTTTGATCTTGAGGACTACAATCATATGAAGCAAGAAATTTTGCAAATTAAGGTAAACCATGTTACTTCTATGTTCTTGCCGTTACCTTTCCTGCACACCTTAGGCTTTGTATTTTGGATGGGATTTCAAAGGAAGGGTTTAATGAGATTAGAGAAAATGATGTCAGTGAAACAATGAATAATGAGAAAATAAGTATGTTTTCTTACATCAAGGATAGAATTTATTCATAGAAAACATAAGCTTGACTGTGTAAAAGTTGTGTAATTGTGTGGAAAATGACAGGTGAATACTTTATGAAGTAAGAGGGGACCCTTTCCCTATCTAAACACAAACGATGTGTTATCAACAGATGTGCTCTCTCTCTCTCTCATTTCTTTTAAATTTTGATGAGTGATGATGATTATGCAAAGAGCTGCAAATACCTGTGTATTTTGCTAATTGTGGTTTTTTCCTACAAGACTTTTTAACAACTGCAAGGCAAATTTTTACACTTTTCAAACCATATGGATGTTCATGATATTTGCCTGAAAATGTCGTCTAGTGTATGAAAAAGTAACACTTTCCTAATTCCTAAAAGCCTTTTTGGTGAGTGAGGTTTCTTTTTTTCTTTTTTTTTGTTTTAATGGAGCTTTTATGCAATTATTAGAAAGTCTTTTTGATATTTTTATGAAGGAAAAAAATGAAACTACTAGAAAACAAGGGAAAAGTTTCCAAGTTGTCTTGAAACTGAAGTAAAGCTTCTAGGATGATATGAGCTCCTAAATCATGTTATTATATTTTTACTAGTCAAAATTTCTTTTCAAAAACATGCATTTTATATTTTTTTGTATGACTTGCATATTATATTTTTTGTTGTCAAAATATCTTCCATTGTATCTCATGGTATATCAAATCTTAATCATCAGTAATCTCTCTTTCATAATAATATCCAGTGATGTATCTATTTAGTTCATTTGGTCATATGATATTGGTATCCAAATTCATCTCCCAAAGATATATTGTACTAAACTGTCTACATGACAATGATATGAAGCAATATTTTGAAAGTTTCGGCCATTGTATGGTTGAAGTAGTTTAAAGTATGGGTAAGTTAATTTATCAACAATTCTAGTGCCTGATCCAGATGATCTTTTAAGAAACTTATTGTTTAGCAAAATGATTTATGATGCCATCTGAGTCAGACTTTTTAAAACTATTTGTGTGAACTGTGTATTTCATGAAAGCAAATATTTGTAATGGAAATACGCTGTTTGAGCATAGTCGACTTAGAACTTCATACGTGTTAAAAAAAATCGCAATCCAATACCAACCTACACTATTTAAAACCTCAACTCAACATTAAAATCTTTATGTTGACTTTAGGTTGGCTTGAGGTTGACTATATAGATTGATGTTTGTGGTTATCTAGTATTTGTATTTGAGTAAATTTCAAGTGAACTGCTGCTTTTCCAATTTCTAAAGCCCCTTTTTGCTTAGTTTCTGCTGAAAATCATAAAAAATTTTGTTACATGTTTTTCATTTGAGAATTTTATTACACATCTATATATGAACAATTGTGAATGAGTTTATTGTTGGCTGTCATCCGTGCCTCATTGACCAATAGTCTTACAAGATTGTTTACTGCTGCATTTAGTTAATCTCATAGTTGTTTCAGGTGCAAGGTGCACAAGAGAGGCACACACCTAACTGAAGCAATGTGCCCACTATGTGAAAACGAGATGAATTTAATAATATCTGTAAATAACCACATAATAATTATAATTAAGAAAACAGACATTGGTGAGAATGAAGGACATCAACTATAGTGAAGTTGGAAAAGAAAGGAGAAATTGTTAGGTTAATATATATTTTTAAAAAAAATATTATTGAGCAATTTTGATGGGGGCACAACAGGCACATTTCAATGCAATAGAGGTGTCCCTGGGTGAGCCTTGAGCCAAAGTGCACCTTTAACAACTGTATTTAATCTCATAGCAATCAGAAGACATTGACTTCAAGAATTGATTGTTGTTAATGAAAGCTTGCATGAAATAATGATTTCAATAAGATTATAGTTCAACTGTAAATCCTGGCAATCAAGTGAGGCAGCCTACAATGTAAAAATGTACTTACTCTGTTTGGGTGTAGATTTAGCTAGCATTAAATAAGATTGAGTTGAAACTTGATTTGTAATGTAATGAGCTCAAATTAATCCATCCTTATTTCAAATTTGGTTTAGCTTCAACTTTTAACTGCCCTGAGAAGTCCCCAATCGAACCTTTAGGCATGAATTGATCCTAATGGTGAAACCCCTAACTGCAACATGCTGGCCGACATTATGATGGCCTTTCCTGCACTGCTGACTATTGCAACCTCATAGAGGATTTGAACATAGTCTATTTCAAATGCCTGTTGAGCTTTTGCATACCTGTGTTTTGAATAGAATTCGGTATGAACTTCTAGTTCTCATCCATGGATGGGTTAGCCGCTATTTTTTACCTGCTTTGTGAGTTACAAATCGCTCATAAAAGTCGAGGAATTTGCATATAGGTCCTTCAAGTTTGCGAAAATCGCATTTTTGACTGTCAAGTTTCATATTTGCAGCGGACGGCTTGAAGTTTCAAGAATATGCAGTTTTGGTCCCTCCAATGACGTGAAACTCTAGCACTATTAATTTTTTGACTTGAAATGCCTAATTCTGAATATCTGAAGTAAAGGAAGCTCTAAGGAAAATGAAAACAGGAAAAGCTTTAGGCCCAGATAATATACTAATTGAGACATGGAAGTGCATGGGAGATGTAGGTGCAACATGGTTAACAAATCTTTTTAACAAGATTATAAAAACGAAGTTAATGCCAAGTGAATGGAGGAAAAGCATTATAGTTCCAATTTATAAAAATAAGGGAGATATTCAAAATTGTGCAAATTATCGTGGAATAAAATTAATGAGTCATACTATGAAATTATGGGAAAGAGTAATTGAACATAGACTAAGACGGGAAACTAATATATCTGAAAATCAATTTGGTTTTATGCCAGGAAGATCAACTATTGAAGCTATTTTCTTACTTAGACAACTATTTGAAAAGTATAGGGAGAAGAAAAAGAACTTATACATGATTTTTATTGATTTAGAAAAAGCTTATGATCGAGTACCAAGAAAGTTAATATGGCAAGTGATGAGGAAAAAAGGAATTAATGACAGATACATTGATATTATTAAAGATATGTATGAGGGGGCTGTTACAAATGTGAGAACCATTAGTGGAGATACTAATGTCTTCCCAGTTAAAATAGGTTTACATCAAGGCTCAGCCTTGAGTCCTTACCTTTTTACCTTAGTAATAGATGAAATTACTAGACATCTCCAAGAAGATGTACCTTGGTGTATGTTATTTGCAGATGACATTGTTCTAATAGATGAAAGTAAAGAAGGACTAAATTTAAAATTGAATAGGTGGGTAGATGCTCTAGAATCTAATGGTTTTAGAATTAGTCGCACAAAAACTGAATATATGAAATGCAATTTTAATAATAGTGAGAACCCGGATGATGAACCAATTAAGATTTTAGATCAAACAGTAACAAAAACTAATCACTTTCGGTACTTAGGATCAATAGTTCAAGAGAACGGGGAAATCGAGAAAGATATAATACATAGAATTCAAGCAGGATGGAAGAAATGGAGAAGTGCGTCAGGAATTTTATGTGACCGTCGAGTTTCAGTCAAATTAAAAGGAAAATTTTATAAGACTGCGATTAGACCTGCTATGCTTTATGGGGCAGAATGTTGGGCAGTTAAAGAGCAACATATACAAAAAATGAGCGTAGCGGAAATGAGAATGTTAAGGTGGATGAGTGGTAAAACAAGAAAAGATAAAATTAGGAATGAAAAATTCGAGAAAACTTAAAAGTGAGACCAATTAATGATAAAATGAGAGAAAATAGATTAAGATGGTTTGGTCATGTTAAAAGGAGGCCTGAAGTAGCACCGGTTAGGAAAACAGAGTTTATCCAAGTAGAAGGTGGTAGAAGAATGAGATGAAGACCCAAAAAAACATGGATGGAAGTAATTAAACAAGATTTAAAAATATTACATATTACTGAAAATTTAGTCTTAAATCGCCAAGAATGGCGTAACAGAATCCATGCAGCCGACCCCACATAGGTGGGAAATGACTTATGATGATGATGATGATGAAATGCCTAATATGCCTTTTAATGTTTTAATAACCATTTTATTTAAATTTAGAATTCTAGAAAATAAATTCACAAAGAAGTGGCCCAAAAATTCAACCGATAAGACAATCCATTTAAGGTTCGTATAAAAATTACTAAAGGGGCATGTTGGTCATTTCAACTAAAAATTAACAGTTACTGTTGGATGTTATTGGAGGGATCAAAACTACACATTTCTTGAACTTCAGGTTATCTACTGCAAATGTGAAACTTAATGGTCAAAAATGCGTAGTTCAGAAACTGGGGGACCTGTATGCAAATCCTCCCTACAAAAGTCATTGTGGAAAACATTATTTAGTTAACTAGCATTGCTTGGTTGGTGATTTAGGAATTTTAATTTTGTTATGTAAAACCAATGTAGAATTCCAAATCATTCAACCTCATCCTTCTCTCCACACCTGTCCTTTATCTTATCATATCACTTTCCTTAGGTGACTTTGAGTGAGAAAGAAGCAATTGCCGAGGAGGCTGGCAGGTTTGTTGCTGAGAATCAGCAGCACATATCCTCCTTGGAACAAGGCCTTGCAAAAAGTCAGCTGGATCTATCTGAAATACAGAAGAAGATGAGCGAAAGTCTTCAAGCTGAGGTATTTATTATTATTATTATTATTATTATTATTATTATTATTATTTATTAATTAATTTATTATTATTTTTTTTTTTTTTTTGGGGGTGAGTTTGTGTGTTGTTGTAATACAAACTTTCCTGCTTCTTTAGCTAAGTTCTGTGCTTCTCATAAATTTCAGGCTACTCTCAAGTCTGAGGCTGAAAAGCAAAAGAAGCTAGTCACTTATTTAAAGGTGGTGTTATTGTGTCTTGTCTCTAACGGCTTCTTAATAGAACTCTCATTTTTATTTATATTGCTATGCGTTTATTGCAACTTATTCTTTTTTATGTTATTGTGCAGAAAAGAGCAGAGATCCTGAACAAGGAGAAGGAAGAAATAAGCAGAGAAAAACAAATGCTATCTAAACAGCTAGAAGATGCAATGTCAAGTACGATTTCCTTTCCTTTTTTTCTTCCTTCTGCAGATTTTTTTGTTGGCCACCATACTTCCCTATTTCTCACGTTGGTGTATTGTGGATAGGCAGGAAGCCTGCTGGGGAGAATGCAAATGAACAGTCATTGAAACAAAAGGAGAAGGAGAAAGACACCAGGATACAGGTACCAATTACTTTCAGAGTTTCCCTGTCATTTATGCAACCTTGTAACCTTGTATCTTTTGTACTGGGATTTGAATTAGATGCTGGAGAGAATACTTCAAAGAGAAAGGGAGGATTTGCGAAAAGAGAAGGAAGAGCACAGGAAGGAGAAATCCAAACAGCAAAAGATTGAGATGACAATTCGAGATCTTATGCAGACTGCTCATCAGGTTCATGTTTAATCTGTTTGTGTCATTCCTTAACACATTTGGAATATTGTAATTAAGAAAGGTTCATACTGGCTGTTTCCAGTTTAGCATTTGTGACTTTTACATGTGACAAATAGGCCTTCTTTCCTGATTTTGTTTGGTGATTAATAATGTGTAGGTGTCCATCAAAAACACCAATCCCTTTTTAGTTGACTGGAAGTGCTAATTCGTTTTCATTATGAACTAGAACATGGTTTTACCTTTTCTAGTAGACTTTACTTGATGGGCATCATTTCTTGTAGGACCTATTTTGATATTCTTGTAATCAAATACTGTAAATGGTATTTACACTTCAGAAAATGGATGGTTCCATACGTAAACAGCTCATTTTCCTCACAGCAATGTTTATTTTTTAAAATAAATTTACCTGGGTCAGTCTTTAATTATGTAGAAACTTTCTTGCAACACACTGTTTGGTATATTTTGTTTAACATATATTTATGTGTTTGGTTATCTAATTTCAGTTTTAATTTATGTGTGGGAGTGCAACTTAGATCTGGTTGAACTTGATGCCGAGTGACCTTGATAAATCCACAGTTAAGGCTGGTTTAGGTACTTAAATTAGTTTTATAAATAGGATTGGTTTAGGATTGAGTGGATCCCATGTGGAATTCAACCTGAACTTGAGTGAGGTATATATAAACTTCTTAAAAATTTTATTTAATATATTATAAGATTATATTTAACAAATGTGGTAATTAATTTTGGTGTGACATAAATTGAAATAAATTCCAAAGTAAATAAAAAAAACTAATTTTAAGTTTTAATTTAAAGTTGGACTTCAAGCTTTATCTTTAGCAGGCATATTTGAACAATTAAATCGAGAGGTCCATTGCAGTTTAATAATATGCTCAACCCTTAATAGAAAGCCTAGTTGATCCATTAGTTAATTTCCTTATGGAGCACTTGTGTTGAATGGAAATAATCTTACCGGTAATGCTCATTTGGTTGCTTGCATGGTAGCGCAGTTGGCCTCTTACATCACACCCTCTTCTTTACGATGTTACACATTGAATTTGCAACTTAAAAGTTGCAGAAGAATCCTCCGTGCGGTATACGTGTTTGATTCATTAGCTGCACGTATAAAAGACGTTCCAGTTGGAAATAAGTGTTTCAGGTGGAAATGCATGCACCTTGGCTGCAGATATTTGACCTGAATGTATTTAATCCATATACAAACTTTTATCATTTTTGGAAATGTGTGTATATATTTTTTGAATTTTAGACATGGGTATTTTAGTCATTTTAAGGGGTTAAAATGAATAAAGTAACTCTACGTTTGTAATTCAAAAAAAATATATAAACATCTCCAAAAATAGTAAAACTTGATATATGATTAAATAGATTTAAAATAACACTTTTAAGGTGTGTTTGATAATTTGCAAAAGTTGTCAAGTTAAACCTTTTCAATTAGAACTTTTCACTCTCTACAATTACATTATTTTTTTCACATATTCCTATACAATAACCCTATTTTTCAATCATTTCTAAACAGCTACCAATACAACTAATCTATCTATTTTGACTTTATTCTCTTTATTCCTCATCATTACCTCTACCATATCAGATCATTTTCTACCAATTTAACAACTTTTACATAAAAAGACTTTTCATAAAAAAATTTACAACTTCCCAAACACACCCTTATTTAAAAGAACTTCTAAAAAAATTAAAAATGGGTAACTGGGTTGGCAGCATGGGAACTCCCATGCGGCTGGATGGTATTGCCATTCTTTTATTAGTAGCTGGCAAAGTACCGTTTGTGAGCTATCCAGATGGAAAACTAATGGTCCAAGACTCCAAATCATCAAATTTATCTAAGAAAATGCAAATAAAAAACATGACCGTTAGGTCATCTCTGTGGAAGACTTACAGAATCAAGTTTTTTACTTTGTTCATGATTAACATTCAAATGGAGTCATCTGATCCTTGTTTGAACATTCGATTTCAGTGGGGCACCATAACCCCACCACTGTTGAAGGTTTGCTCCCTAACTCACAAACAAGGCTGAAATATCATAAGCTTGACAAGCATATCTGTTCTCTCCCTTCCTCTAGACAATCTGTAAGCTGAGTAATGGATGGTGAATCAATATAATTACATTACTGAAGTTTCACAGTGCTCTTTTTTTTTCCCTCTTTTTTCTTTTCTTGTGGAACCATTGCATGGTGCATTTTGAAATGAAGTAAAATAATAAAATTTCCGAAGATGTCGATTGATATAACATACATGATCCAATATTTAGACAGTACACTATTTTCCCATTGAAAACATTGGAGATCACTCTCCCCACTCTACCAACATACCACATCATCCAACACATATATGAGGGGATAGGCTAGTTTTACAACAAATGCGTGCATTGTGGGGTTAGTAGAAGTCATCTTTCTGCAGATTTATCAATGTCGCTGCAGTTGACATTTTTTGCACATATAAATTGCAGGAAAAAAAGAAGCTTATGGAAGAACTTGAGGCCCACAAGCATGCAAGAGACCTCTTAGAGGTAGTTGTGTCGAAAAGTTTTTTCCCACTTGTACATGCATGTGGATATTATGTCTGTATTTAGGGCTTTTATATTTTTTGGGAATGATTCAAAAGAAACACTGTCAAGTAAACTTTCCAGAAATGTTTTGTTTAGATCTCACTCTAATGCTTGCTTGTAATTCCGTCTGCTTGTCAAACCTAACATCAGCCAGTTACCTAAGAATTGCTTTTCAAATATCTACATGGTCCATTGCACAGGAAATGCTTAATGGTGATTTTAAAGATGATAAAAATTTCTTAATTTCTTTGGGAATTTTTCGGGTGGTGAACCTGCTACTTGCATCTAGTTGTGATTTTTTTTGAGTTCTGGGATGTGTTTGGGAAGAGGGGAATATTTGGGTGGAAATTTTTTTAAATAGATAGGGTAATGATGTGATATGATGAGGATAATGATTAAGAGTAAGGAAATAAAGTTGAAATAGATAGGATAATTGTATGGAAAGATGTGAAAAAATGATTATAGAGTAGCATAGTCATACGGAAAATGCGGAAAAGTTGTGAGAAAAGTTTTTTTTTCTTTTTCCCTTTGCCAAACATGCCCTTGGAGTAGCTATTTGATACAGAGTCCGTTGAAAATAGCAGGTTTGTTTAACCACTATGGTGTTACTGAAATTAAGCATTGTCATATAACTGTTGCTTTCTTATCATTCTCAATGAACACATACATCCACGTTCAAATCTTCAGTGCCTTTTGTTAGTGAAGGGTTGATCCAATAAATTTTCCTCTTCACTAAATTTGTACAGGTGGAAATGAGGGAGAGAAAGTTCATTCCTCCACACGATAAGACATGTTCCCCTCAATTAATCTGCTTTCTCCATAACTATATCTATTATTTAAATAGAATGCTGTCATTTCCACTGAAAGGCTTTTATATTTTATCTTTACTGGTTGCTCCATTGACATCATTTGCAACCCCCACAACATTTTTTCTCATCCTCTGGGTAAACAGTACATTCCTGTCCAAACAGGCCTTTAGGTTAAAAAGTTGCTGATCTTTAAGTTATTGGATGTTGAACCACTTTTAGCAGTAGTGACTCTTTACTAAGCCCTAGAAATAGATTGAAATCTCAAATTTGTGGCATATAGTTTATTGAGCTCACTGCAGACTGCCCTAACAATTTTCTCTTTATTTATATGGTTTCTGCTACATTGCTCGTCACCGTGTGTAGTCTGTTCTCTGACTTTTGTCATCTTTTAACGGCAAATGGTCTCAATTGTTTCCACACAATTCCTTTTCGTAACAGGTTTTAAAAGCCAGCAACAAAAGACAAGGCCATTTCGACGACGATGTAGAAAACTGAAATCGAACTCTGTGCCACATTCTTGATTGATAAATCAGATATTAAATAATCAAGTGCTTCCTTATTACTTATCAACAGAGTCAATGAAGCTGATCTTGATTTACTTCTTGCATTCTCATTGTTCTGTTAATTTATAGTTTATCTATGTTAAGGAAGATTCAGTAGCACTTTGGCCATTTCCTATTATATTTATAGGCACTTCTATTTCTCATTTTTTGTGTTTAATTCCAGATATATTTTATGTTTCATTATGTCTTTGCTTAAATCTGTTGCTTATTATTCTTGTGTACTTATAACATTATCTGTTACTCATTCCATTTTGGTTAGTCGTTTCTAGTTCTGTTTTCTACTCTACTTTGATACATATTTTTGCATGTCCTAGTTCTTAATTCCTTCTATTACGATTGTCAGACTAGTGGAATAATAGAAGCTCAACTTCCATCAGAAACTGGCGTACATCACCAGACTGCTGCCTATTTATCAGCTGTAGATAACTTTGATGCAGAATTGACTTCTGTACTTAATGAGCTGACAGCTCAACCTGTTCCTGGCGATGTGTCTCTGTCTGCCAATGTATCTCCAGCTGCTACAGGTTCTTTGTTATTTACTTTTATTTCATTTTTTTTCTGCATTCATATTGGTCCTTAGATAAAATCTGTTGGATGGAAGAATCTATATTTGAATCAACTGGGCTCTGGGATTTTTCAGGTCAGCAAGCTCCTGAGGAAGCCCTTAATTATGTGGTCCCATCAATGACATCTGGTGAAAACTCCTCTCAAGGTATAATGACAAAGGAAAGAGAGAAAAGCTCCAATACACAAAAATTCGCTGAAACTCGTAAAGTAGGAAGGAAGTTGGTGAGGCCACCTCTCCAAAAAATGCAAGAGCCTAAAGGCTCTACTGAAGCTTCAGGGAAGGAAGCATTCTCTGCAAGCGATGTGAAACCTGATGAATCCAATGTGATGCCTCATAGTGAACTTCAATCAACATCCTTCCAACCAGTTCGCAAGCGCTCAGCTTCTTCACCTGCCCTTGAGTTTCAAGGAGAGTTGCATGGTCAACAAATGCCAATTTCTGATGTTGCACCTCTGCCAAAGAAATCAAAAGCTTTGGATAAACCTCTAGACACCATCAAAGAAAAGGCTGACCACTTTGCATTGGAAAATCTGGAAAAGCATGTAAGAGAATGGGATGATTCCCCTGGTAATGATCTTATTCATGCTATACATGATTCAGTTGACATTCCAAAGGATCAGGAGGTGGATAATGCAGAAGAGCCATCAAAAGAACCAAAGCAACCTTCTGATAGTATGAATGATAAAGGATTACGGAGTGAGGACATTGCTTCTATGGAAGAGTTCGCGGAGAAGCCACAAGAGATAGCAAGATCTTCCGATGTTCTTTCAGATACTGGGTTACCTGAGCAGCAGTCATTAACTGAAATGGAAAGTGAGACAGAAGATGGGGAGCTGATTCTTGATGGGACATCACAAGAGGGTACTGAGCCATCAGGCATAATGATGGACCTGGAACCAGGGGAATATGTGAGTGAATCAGCTGCTGCTGCTGCAGGTGATCTCAGTGATACAGTTGAGATTGGATTGACTGGAGATCCAATTCAGGAGCAGAATGACACTGGTGAGGCCATGCTGGAGGCTGCTGAAGGCTCAGATAAGCACAAGCCTATTAACTATGACCATAGTGTTTCAGATTCCCAGCAGAGCCTCCAGCCTTCTGTAGGTGTAGGTCAGGGATCACCAAATCGTGGTGGTAGCGCTGTCTTAACACATGGGAGTCCCAGTCTCATTGCAGACCCTGAGGAAGGAAGAGAATCACAGGGTGGGAAGAGCACCACCACTATAGTTATAAGTGAGAGAGCAAGGGCAAAGGCAGCACTAAGACAAGCTGGACGTTTGTCTCCTACTGATACAGATCGTGGTAGACCATCTGGTTTTGTCAAGGTAAATCTGTTAATTTTGTATGGCTGGTGGTTACCATTTTTCATCATTATCATTCTTTGGTTTGTTCTCTCTTTATCCCCACCTCTAAAACTAGGTTCCACTCCTCCTTCAGTTGTGATTCAGACTTCCAACTATCATCCCACCTACCTGTGGACATTTTTAAATAGATTCTCCCTTGCAACTATATTTCATATGATTTTTCTTTACTTGGCATTCACTGCTCCTGAGCGCACAAGTTGATGGCCATACATTTTTCCTGTGTAAATGTTTTCTTACAAACATTTCACGTTAAGATAATCTCAGTTGTCAGGGTGAACTGTTCAACGCATTTTTTCTATTTCTTCCTGGGAGTATTGTCTTAGGTTCCATTTAGTAATGTAGGTGGGGAGGAAATGGGAAGGTGGGAAAGGGAATATTTTTAGAAGTGTGACAGTGACGTGATGTGAGGGCTGAAGTGGGAATAAACAGGGTGGTTATGTGAGAGAAAATGATTAAAATATAGGGATAAAAAATGAAAAAAAGTAGGAAGGATAGGTATTTAAAATGTCAAATCATTATTTGAAAAGTGTATAGGGAAGTGGGGTCCCCATACTATTCACATGGAAGGCCAGGGGAAAATAATGTAACCACTCTGCTGTCAAATTTTGCTGAGGGTTGCCTTCACAGTTAGACCAACACAGAATAGGTTGAGTTGCAATTTCTACACAGGGTGTTTGTCAACAGAAAAAACTTTTCAAACTAAAACTTGTCACTCTACATAAGTACTGTGTTTTTTAATTATTTCTTCCTATAAAACTTACTTTTATAAAACTTACTTTTCAATCAATTTTATGCAATTACCCATACATCTGATGTATCTATTTTAACGTTATTCTCTTTACTCCTCATCATTTACCCTATAATGTCACATCATTTTCTCTTATTTTAAAACTTTTTTACCAAAAACGTCTCATCAAAAGTTTTATCACTTCCTAAACACACCCACAATGCGGTACTTGTCGGGGGGCCAATCTGATCAGTAGCGTTTGCTCAAGGTTGTGGACCAATGTACAGGAGAGTTTAAGTTGCAGTATTAAGTTTTTAACACAATGTGCTAGTCATTGTGGGGCCAGTCTGGAGGTACACAAATGCACATGGCATATTTATTATTGTAGTTGGAAAGTGAGTAAACGATATATATCTTTTGTGAAGATGGACTTTGAGAGTAGCTTCACATGTATCCTAGCCTTAGCCTGATTAATTAGCAACCTTTTAGATTTGTTGAGCTTGACCTTTAACCGACTAGTTTTTTTTTTTAAATTATTATTATTATTATTATAATACTTTAACCAACTAGTTTAAATATGCTTATTGGTCACAATTATATCATTGGATCATCCCGTTATCAACGATATATTTAAAGTCCTGTTTAAAATCATATTGCACAAAGTAAAAAGCATAATGCGTTAACACCCAATGATGCTGAATATATTACAAATCACCTACAAATGTTTGTCAGTCAGTAACCTACAACTCCTTTATGCAAGGAATTTCATAGTAGGGGTGTAACAAAATTTTATGGTCTTGTGATCTATAGGTCCTTGCAAGTTGCAGCAGTTCAATTTTTTCCTCACAGTTGTTTTAGGATTCAGATTACTGATTTGATCAATGATTCAATATTACGGTCAATGCTTGTGTTCTTTTTCTTCACTTGGTTTTTAACTATCCTACTTTATGCTTCATTTTTCAATCTATTTATTGGTGACTCGATGTTTTTCTTCTGGATTTGTTTTGAGCATGTTCTTTATTGTACTGTAATACATTATGAGGTTTAACCTAAATATGTTCACCGGTTTGACCTATATTCCAAATATTCCCACTAAGTTTCAAACATAGCTTGTATACTGAATATCCATCTAATTCCATTTATACTCAATACCATCAACAGCATTAAAAATGTTTTTTCATAAATATTGCATATGTTATAAATGCCATTAGGCAAAATCCAACAGAACTGTCCTCATTGATGACACCCAATTGACTTCCATTGACACTCTCTACCACATCTATTTCCTTCTCGACCCTGGCCAGCTTGAGCTGAAAATGCTGCCCATCTTCACCGGGCGGCGCCTCCTCACCTCTCCACCACCTCCTCTGTTAGCACCTCTTGCTCATTCGCTTGCTTGCTCCCTCTCTCCCTCTGCCTTCTTTTTCTTGCATATTCCCAATTTCTGTTACCCGAACAACAAATACCACATTCAAATTTCCAAACCAAAGTTCCAGACATATCGAAATCCACAGGACACATGCCCTCGATTCTGGTGATCGTGATAGGCAAATTGTACAACCTGGTTCTGTCAAAGATCTTGCTGATGACGGCGATGTGGGCACTGATGCTAACAACGATGGCTTTTTTATTTTGAGGAAGGTGAAGCCAATAGGTAATAAAATGAGAGAAAACAGACTATAATGATTTAGGCATATTAACTGAATATCTGAAATGACAACAGTTAAGAGAGTTGGGTTTATATAAATAAAAGACAATAAAGGTGTGTTTGGGATGAGGGGAATGGAGGGAAAGGAAATGAGGTGCAAAAGTCAACACACAACTAACCCCAATTACCCTATTTTTAGCCTGTATTTCAATGCTTTCTTATATTTTTCAATCATTTTATTGTATTTTCATACTTTCCTATTTATTTTTTTCTTGATTCCACTTTACCCCTGTTATTACGTTTTTATTCCCATTCCATTTTCTTTCATTCTCCTCTAAACAAACACCCTAAGAGAACCCTAAGAGAACGAGAGGATGACCCCAAAAAATGTGTATAGTAATTAAACAAGATATAAAGATGTTAGATATTACTGAAAATATAGTCCATCGTCATAAAAAAAAATAGTGCAATAAAATCCATGGAGCTGACCGCACAAGGTAGGTGGGAAACATATGATGTTGATGATGATGACGACGGCGACGATGATGCAGCAACAGCTGCTGCCACCTTAACATACACAATGATGAAGCTGCTCCGCTACCTTAACATACACGGCCTTAACATACACTAACTTTTTCGTTAGTGTAATTTAGAAGATTCTTTTGACTTGTTTGATTGAATGTTGATGATGATGCCTTAACATATGCGATAAATTTTTTTTCCCAGTCTGATTTGCTTGATTAAATGTTTTGCACTCACTTCTTTCATCCTCCCTATCTCCCTGTTGTCTTTTTTCCCCCCTGTTTCTGCTTGCCTATAGATATAAGGCCTTGATTTTGATATTTAGCTAATCAACAAAACATTATGTTCAAAATCATGACACAAATATATTTTGTAGATAGAGAGAAATGATCTCGTTAGCCCAGGCTAGGTAATGACTTATTGCACCTCAAAAAATTCATTTGAAAAAATACTTTAGAACTTTTTCCTCGTAAACTTGTTAATATAAATGTATTTAACATATAAATCAAGTTTTTTACCACTTTTGGATGTGTATATGTTTTTTTAGATTTTTAAACATAAATGTATTTTAGTCATTTTCAATGGAAATGGTAAAAAATTTATGTTTTTTTAGATTTTTAAACATACATGTATTTTAGCCATTTTTAATGGAAATGGTAAAAATTTGATTTATATGTTAAATACAATTACATAAACAAGTTTATGAGGGAAAAAAGTAAAAAATAAAATAAAAATTGAATGGGTTTTACTTAGTCCGGGCTAACGATATCATTTCTCGTGCAATAAATTGTAGCATTTAGTTACTAAAATACCTTCTTGTTTGAATAACCAAAGATTGACCTTAACATGAAATAGTTTACATTCTTGATATGTGTCAGCAACTTATACGAGCATCAAATAGATTACATAGAAGTTCAAACAAAAAAAATTAAAAAATAGATTACATGCTTTCATATACATGGAGGCCAGAGGTATTTTCTCTTCACCAAATATGACTATTCTAGTGACTCCGCTTTTATTTTTTTGCCTGTCATTATCAGAAAGACGGGAGCCAGGGACGAGTTGTGAGAGGTGGACGAACCAGGGGAGGTCAATCATCTGGGGATAAGGAGCAGGCCTAGTGCAGAAGTGGACATGAAAATACAGAAAACTAATTGCATTATATTTTGTTCGGTGGCATGGGGATAGGAGAGAGCTAAAGAAATTTCCTTGCGCTGCTTCCACTGGTTTTGCAATTGGTTTTGTAGCGAGGCTTCTCTTATTTCTGTTTCCATTGGTTTTACCATGACGTAGTATGTTTGCACACAACAATGTGTAACATCTGATGCGAAAAATTCACCAATGAAACAACCAAAGGAAGTGAAGAGAAATGGAATCAATCTATCAGTTTCTTGGAGTGTATGCATCCACACATTCTGTTAGTGCCCTTGACATTATTCAAGGTCCTGAGTCTCTATTTCGTTAAAGAGTATTTTGGATTCCTACACTGGAATACCGGCTGACATGTGGGTATATGATTGTTGATCCCAGCTTCAATTGCAGGTAGGAGCATGATCTCCGTTGTAATTCAATGTAATAAAAAATGTTGGCATATTGAATTTTTATTATTTATTATTTATTTGAAATAAATATTTAATAGAAAATATAGCTCTAAATTTTTAGTTACTACTATCAGATTTCAAGATTCATAATTCAAAAAATAGAAAGATTCACGCTTCAGTTCCGTAATCACACTAGAGCCTTAAAATTAGTCTGTTACCTATCATGTTCAGATTGCCAAGAATCGCGGTTGCTCATGGTGATGTATTTTTAGCCCTTGTATTCGGCTTTAATTGATAACGGTCATGCGTGACCATGCACTCCAAATCGCGTTGGGCTGAAATGGTGTAATCCAATCAAAAATTTTAAAAATAGAGTAGGTTCTTGTTTGGGTAATCAATGCACATTTGTGCTCCACATATATCTGCTGTATGGGAAGAATCAGAAATTCATTCACTCACCATTACTTGCTCATGCTTTTATCATAAGCATCATTTCACTCTCATAATTTATATCAACTGAGAAATAATCAAATGATTCAAGTTCATTCGCCTTTTCTCTCTTTCCTTTTTTTTCTTGACTCTTTTTTCACCTATGATAAGACTCCTTATATGACCATTTTTACCGCGGATTACTGCGATCCCAATAAATTGTTAGATGATCTTCTTTTTTGTCGACTATTTGTCATAATCAATGCCCTTTCATACCTGACGATCCATTATTGTCCTCCTATCTGCAATTCTCGTTCATCATCAGTAAAGATGCAATAATATAATCAAGCTTCAAAATATAATTCTTGAACAATAATGTAGTCATAATATGATCAAACACTTCTGGTATGACGTTAACAGAGGTACGATTTTCTCGTCCAAAATAGTAAATTTCGTCACAATCCTATTAAATTCATTCAAGTGCTTTCTAAATATAATACTTACATAATTTTTCCGGATATAATTTATTGGTCAATGATTTAGATTTATACATGTTCTCTGGATTCGTTTAAACTTCTTTTGTGTTTGTCAAACTGATCATCTCTAGAAGAGTTATTCGTGATAAATATCTAAATTGTAATGGTTGCCAAATCTTTCCTACCTTGCCAAGTATTAGCAATCAGCTTCTCATGCTTTTCAGATTTCTTATTTAAAGCTTTCACTGTCCTTTCTTGAATGAAAATATTCTTCACATGCTACTGACACAGTATAAAATTATTTTGCCCATTGAATGACTCCACGAAGCTAGCCACCTTTATGCTCACGTTTCCTAACTTGAACTGCTATCCTCTGATTCTAAGGTGACACAGGTTTTGCCTTTCCATTCTTCAAACAAACAAATCAATGTTTGCCTTGCCATTCTCCACACAAACACATCAAAATAAGATCTGATTAATCTAAACCATCCACGTGATCCGGAGCAACCTAGAACGTAGAAATCGATTTTTAAATCATCATATCTGAACTCCACAAAATCTGGCCATGTTTGTCCAAGTGCCCCCGGATTTCCTAACTTGGAGAAAACCTCAAGTACGCCACTTCCTAATGTTGAAAACACGAAGCAGGCACTAATCAATAAACCATTAGGGGTGTGTTTGTTTTCTTATAAAACTTTTCACTTTCCGCAACTACCCTATTTTTTTAGTTATTTTTTTCACATCTTTCTAAATAAATTGCCCTACTTTTCAATTATTTCTACACAACTACTCACATAACTAATTAATCTATTTTAACTTTACTCTCTTTATTTTTCATTATTGCTCCTATTATATCACATCATTTTCTTTTATTTCAAAAAATTTTCGTCCAAAAGTTTTATTATTTCTCAAACACACATTACAATTGTTCCCACACATGCAACAAATTGCACTCACTTAGAATCTCAAATTAGGATTCTCTCTTTATTTGTTGTGATGCTAAATCAATAGAATCACATTCCTATTTACAGTCATGTAACCCCTTCAATTTTTAAGTTGTTGATTATTGATATAAAATTCAATTCATTCATTTAATTTAACATCATTTTTTTAGCTAGAAGACCATGTTTTATCCAAATCAAGTATGTATAAATATATATATTCATGTGTAAATTATAAAAATATTTAGATCCATTCACGTATGTGTTAGAATGCTATAATATAATAATGATTAAGGATATAAAGAAATAGGGCTCATAGAAGTGAGATCGTATGTATATATATAAGAAATATTCAAGTACAACTTCACATAACCCGATTCAATGCACTTCACTCGTATTTTTAAATTTTTATTGAAATTTTTTTTACACAATTGTTAATCTAAATGTATTTAAGATGTTTATAAATTTTTACCATTTTTGGAGATTTTTAGATTTTTCGGATTTTTTTAAATTCAATGTTATTTTTAGTAATTTAAAATTACTAAAAATGCCACTGATTTTAAAAAATTAGAAAAAATATCTACATTTTTTCGAAAATGGTAAAAATTTATACACATGTTAAATACTCTTATATTAACATTCTTATGAAAAAGTTTCAAAAAAATTATAAAATAGGTGCATTACACCCGGGTTCATTGAGACTCAATACGCCGAGGTGGATTGATCCGGATCCCCAACTTTACTGAACCAAAATTATGGTGCAATTACCTCAAAATGTACTCCACCCATTGTATTCAGAATTATGTATTTTATTATCATATTAATTTTCATCCTAATTGGATGTGTATGGACCCGTTTGAAAATGGTACAAATTCAACGTAATAAAATAGTTTTATGTAAATAATAGTTTTATGTAAATAATAGTTTTAAAGGTATTTTTTAAACATGTAACTATTTGCTATAAAATTTATATATGAATAAATGATTGTATAAAGTATCAATACATTTAAATATATATGGGGCCCATTTTAGGCCAAATGTATGATAAGTTCCTATACAAGCAACTGCATAGGAACATATATATATGAATTATAGTTAGGTGCCTTAAAATAGGCCCCACATGATTATAAAATTATAATCTACTCTGCTCATTATATTTAGAAGGATGTATTCTCTTACCATATTAATTTTCATCCCGATTGGATATGTGTATGGACCCCATATGAAAATGGTATAAATTCAATGTAATAAAATAGTTTGATGTAAATAACAACTTTAAATTGATTTTTTCAACATGTAAATCATTTTCTATAAAATTTATATATAGATAAATGATTGTATGAGATTTTATTGTATTCTAATATGTGTGAGGCTATTTTTAGTCAAATGCACTGTTATTATGGTGCATTGGTGTTGCACTAGAACATCTCTCTCTCTATATATATATATATATATGATGCTGTTCCGGTGCAGCATCACTGCACCGGAACAGCGGTGCAGTGGGCCCAAAATGGGCCCACATGATCATAAAATCATGATCTACTCCACCCATTGTATTTAGAATAATGTATTCTATTACCATACCAATTTTCATCTCAATCAGATACTTTAAAGTTGTTATTTACATCATTTATTGCGTTGGATTTATACCATTTTCAGATGGGGCCTATATACATATCTGATTGAGATGAAAATTGGTGTGGTAATAGAATACATTATTCTAAATACAATGGGTGGAGTAGATCATGATTTCATGATCACGTGGGGCCCATTTGGGGCCCACTGCACCGCTGTTCCGGTGCAGCGTCACTGCACCGGAACAGCCCTTATATATATATGTTATCAAGTGCAGCGCCAATTATGGTGCAGTGCGGCTGAAATGGGCCTCATATGATGATAAAATCAAAATTTACTTCACCAATTGTATTTAGAATAATGTATTCTATTACCATATTAATTTTCATCCAAATCAGATATGTGTATAGACTCCATTTGAAAATGGTACAAATTCAACGTAATAAAATAGTTTGATGAAAATAACAACTTTAAAGTGATTTTTTCAACATCTAAACCGTCTAAAGTATGATTTTATATGGATAAATGATTTTATCAAGTTTCATTACATTTTAATATATGTGGGGCCCTTTCTTTGGGCAACTATGCCGCTGTTCTGGTGCAGTTCCATGTGATCCCATGAAATTTCAAGATGTCGATCCTTAATAGAAAATTCAATTCATTCATTGTATTTAATATCATTTATTTTGTTAGGAAATCAAATTTCATAAAAATTAAGTTTGCGCATGGGCCACATTTGCTCAAAAATATGTATATTTATGTATAAATTATGAAAAATGCTTAGAATTATTATATGTGTTAAAATATAATAATACTTTATAAAATCATTTATAGCTTCATTCTACCTTCCCTCATGGGGCCTTGCTCGCACTCTTCCCTTCCAGGTTGACGCCAAAGACCCTCAGATGGATAATCTCTACCCTTACGTATACCTCCTCCCCGATGGCCATCTCTCCATCTTCATCAATATGAAATCTGTGCTATACGATTACAAATACAACAGGATTATATAATATTACCTTGGGCTAGAGGGTGGGCTGAGAAACTACCCCTCCACTGTTTCCTCTATCATGCTGCCATTGGAAGCTGACAAGGAGGACTACTTAATGGTTGGGATCGTCATCTGCGGCGGCGCTAGGTATGGGGCCTATCTTGAGCGCAGAAGGACAAAGTCGGTTTCGCCTGCTCATTTTTCTCACCCAAGCTTGAAAACTATACCAAGAGCAGGAAATATTCAGCTTGGGAATTTTCCAGCACACACATCGCATCCTCTTCTGGCTTTCCTTCTTGCCGGAGCAATTTGAAATTTGGAATAGAGATTTTTTGGGATTCGTTCTGTGGGGAATGTTGATCTGCATTTGTATCTTGTAGTGGCCGTTGAGGCCGCCGCCAGTGTGGAGGAGGGTGCCGTCGGGGAGTAACCGGTCGGAGGAGCACCATGTGTCGGTGAGGATCTTGAAGGGTCATGGGATCTTAGCAGAATTTTCTGAGGTAGAATTTTTTCAGGCAGCCGAGATCAGTTGAGGAAGAAGGTGAAGCAGAGAAAAGCATACAGGAGGAAGGTTAAGCTAACATTTGAAAAAAGTTTACCCATAAAAACTGCCACAGATTCCTGTTCAACTAATGCAAGCTAACAGATTGGGTATATTTAAAATTAATATAAAATTTAGTGGGTATAAGTGAAAATTTTTATACTTGTTATATTTGAAATTAAGGATAAAAGTTGTGAGTATATTTGAAATTAACCCATAAAATTTAATAATTTTTCAAATTTATTTCATATTTTATTTTGATTTTTGAAAATAAAAAGTACTCTACGAATCCATGCACCTGAAAGTCAAAATAAAATATTAAATAAATTTTGAAAATATTAAATTTTACTGGTGGAAAATCTAAATGGAATCCACTATCTAAAAGATTTTTAAAAATATTTTGTAACCCCCAGTAAATCAAGCTTCATGAAATGGCATTGCATGAGGCCATAGGACTCCCTACTCTGCTAGCTTAAGAAACCAAATTTCAAAGTATCGGTTTCCACGTGGGGTGACAAAATGACGAGGAATGATAATGTTAGTCTCAGCTAAGCACATATCTTATTTAGCCCACCTCAAAAAACTTATTTATAATTTTTTTTTGCTTTTTCTTTAATCACTTGTTTATCTAAGTGTTTTTAATATATAAACTAAGTTTTACTATTTTTTTAATATGTGTACATATTTTTTTGAGCTTTTTAAATATATATATATATATGAGAAGTGATCCTGTTAGTCGGGCTAAGTAATTATCCTGCTTAGCCCTCCTTAAAAAACTCGTTTCTAACATTTTTAATTTTTTTCTTCATATAGTTGTTTATCTAAGTGTATTTAATATATAAACTAAAATTTACCACTTTTGAATTTGTGTATATATTTTTTTAGATTTTTAAAGCCAGGGGTATTTTAAATATATGTACATAGACACATATATGTTTAAAAATCTCAAAAAAATATATAAGTTTATCTAAAAATTTGATTTATATATTAAATACACTTAAATAAACAAACGCATGAAAAAAAGCAAAAAAATTATTGCAAATGAGTTTTTTGAGGTAGTCTAAGTGGAGCATCTGTTTAACTCTGACTAACAGGATTATTTTTCTAAAATACCCCTATGTTTAAAAATCTTAAAAATATATATTCACATAAAACTTGGTTTATATGTTAAATACACATAGATAAACAAGTGTACTAAGAAAAAAAATAAAAAAAAAGTGTTTTCAATAAATTTTCTAAGGTAGGCTAAGTGAGCAATTTGCTTAACCAGGTTAACAAAATCATTCATCCAAAATGACTGATATAAACGTGTAACTTTACAAAATTTAGGGAGATTTAGAGATGAAATTTGGATAAAAACAATAAAGGATATCTCGGCCAGGCATTGGTTATCATTATAAATGGCCAAATAAAAAATATTAAAACGATGACTTGTTTGCAAAATTGAGAGTTATGAGCACTAAAAAATGGGGAAAAAAGGAAACACAAATGCAAAGCATTCTATAAATAGTAAGAAGACCAAAAGTATACATTAAAAAAAGGTGATGAAGAAAATATATATTAGTGGAGTAACTCTATTAGTCTGGGCTAAGCAAATGTCGTGCTTAGCACATCTCAAAAAATCTAATTAAAAATATATTTTTTATTTTTTTCTTCATTTACTTGTTTATCTGAATATATGTAATATATAAATCAAAATTTACTATTTTTTAATATGTGTATATATATATATATATTTAAAATTTTAAATATAGGGGTATCTTAAACACATATATACACATAGATATTTAAAAATCTCAAAAAAATATATGCACATCTAAAAATGATAAAACTTGATTTATATATTAAATACACTTATATAACGAGTTTATGGGGGAAAATTGCGCCATAGACCCTCTAACTATGTGTATTAGCATTTTAGACCCCGACGTTTGCGTATTAGCATTTTAGACCCCCGAAAGTTTTGACCTTTGCATTTTAACCCCCGCGCCTTCACAGCGTCAACAAAGCAGCATCTGACCGTCCGAAATGATGAAAAAAGACAGAAATACCCTCGTGCATATGTTTTAAATACAGGACTTAAGCTTTTGAAGCGTGCCGTGGAGCCTCCCGCAGTTGGAACTGGTCGCCCAGTGCCTCCTGTAGTTTGAAAAAAGCGCTTTTTGTTTCCTAAAACTTACACGTCCACTCGATTCTAAGATGTTCTGATTAAAATTTTGAATGCGATGGGCGTCTGGGAAAGATATATTCTGGACTACGAAAAAGATACAAAGGGAATCAATCCATTCCAAAGCAAACGATGCAATGGGATCTGAATCCCAAACACAATCAACCGGAGTAATAATAACTCCGACCACAACATCTCGTGAAGTCGGATGCCTTCGCTAAGCTCCTCCTCTTTGCGACCACCAAGGTTCACAACATCCCGTGAAGTAGATTCGGCTCAGCTCCTCTCTCTTGCAGAGAATAACAAAAGATCCTCGTGATGAAGAGCTCTCAAACATCACGAGTTTCATCTTCTCCAAGGAATGCGCCATGCCCCGATTTCAAATTCTTCAATCCCCACCTTCAAATACCCCCCCAAACTTCAAATCCAGCCATGCAAACCCCCTCCTCCAACGCCCATCTCATCCCATGGAAAGTTCCAACTCCTCCACCTTCCTTTTCCTTATCTTCTCCCTGCTTTTCAGCACCCTGGCCCTCAATGCCCATGAACTCCAAACTTACATTGTCCAACTCCATCCCCACCTCGCTCCTTCTTCTTCCTCTTCCCCCGGAGATATGCTTCAACGGCATCTCTCATTCCTGAAGAAGACCATCCTCTCTTATTCAAATAACAACGAACTGTCTTCCCGCCTTCTCTACTCTTACCACTCTGCCATCCATGGATTTGCGGCCCTTCTGTCAGAGCAGGAAGTTGTTGCTCTGCAGGCCATGCATGGCGTGGCTGCTGTTCGCCCCGATCGGCGCCTCCAATTACTCACTACTTACTCGTTCAAGTTCTTGGGTCTTGGTTTCACAGCTGATGGAGCTTGGGCTCGATCACGATTCGGCCTCTTCTTTCTTCCATTGCAGCGAAACAAGAATGGAAGAAGAGAAGTAGAAAAGAGGAACGAATAAAGGAAATCAAGTTGCAGAATGCAACTACTTTTCCTGCTGCTCTTCTTCTTATGTTCCACTGCCAATTCTTCATTAGGATTGGAATGGAGGCCCAATGACTCGGCTGCTCTGCTATCCATAAAATCTAGCCTGATCGATCCGCTGGATCGTCTAGCGAATTGGAAAATATCCCCAAGAGAGGAAAGCCTGGAGACCCAACTGCCCTACTGCAATTGGACTGGCGTTACATGCAACGCCGCCGGCGCCGTCGAGAAGCTCGACCTCAGCAACATGAACCTCAGCGGCAGCATCACCGACGACATCCAATGCCTCGGCAGCCTTTCATTCCTCAACATCAGCTGCAACTCCTTCTCTTCGCCGCTCCCCAAGTCGCTTTCCAGCCTCATCGCATTGAGGAACCTCGACGAGAGCCAAAATTTCTTCGTGGGGCCTTTTCCCACGAGCCTCGATGCTTCGACTGGACTGCGGAGCATCAATGCATCCGGCAACGATTTCACCGGCCCGCTTCCATACAACCTCCGAAGTTCCCCTCCGAAGTTCCCAAGTATCGACGGCCGAAGCATGATCAGGCCGCACAAGCTGCTTGCGGAGAAGCCCAACCTGTTTGATAACGTCATCGGTGAGATGAAGCAGGCTAGCGACATAACCCACGTCCTTCTCGATCGCCTAAAAGCACTGGGCGACTAGTTCCAACTGCAAGAGGCGCCACAACGCGCTTCAAACGCTTAAGTCCTATATTTAAAACATAGGCACGAGGGTATTTCCGTCTTTTTTCATCATTTCGGACGGTCATATGCTGCTTTGTTGACGTCGTGAGGGCGCGGGGGTTAAAATGCAAAGGTCAAAACTTTCGAGGGTCTAAAATGCTAATACGCAAACGTCGGGGTCTAAAATGCCAATACGCATAGTTAGAGGGTCTATGGCGCAATTTTCCCAGTTTATGGAGAAAAAAGCAAAAGAAAAAAATTTTTAATAGATTTTTTGAGATAGACTAAGCAGAGTATTTGCTTAACTCGAGCTAACAGGATCACTTCTCTATATATTATAGAGAAAATACACATCACTTATTATAGTTTCACCTGCTTGGAAAATGATTTTCCATATATAATTGAAAAGATTCCTTTTATATTTGTATCATTTGTTCCTGATTCCTCATACAACATTTCAAAATTTTTCTTTATACTTACAACATTTTATCTTAAATTGCTATTATACTCACATTGTTAACACAACCGTTATCTACTCATGAAAAAGACAATCTTACCTCTCTAAAACTTTTTAATTAGAATGATTCAATTTTAATATGATTCTTGAATTATTTTATGTCACATATTTATTGTTCATTATCATCAAATGAGTCATATTATGACTGAATTGTTTTAATCAAGAAAATTTCGAACGAGCAAAATCATTTTTTCAATATGATAGATAACGGTTGTGTTGAGGACATAAGCTGTTGTGTTGAGGACATAAGCATACGATAAATTTAGTGAAATTTTGTCGATATAAGAATAATTTTTGAAACGTCATGAGTATATTATAAATTAGGAAAAAAATTTCTTATAGCCACAACATTTGATTATTATTCCTTTCATATTAACAATATTACAGAAATTCTCCCAATACGCACAATATTTCATCCCTAATTCCCTAGATGCCCATGCCGTCAATCTTAGCTTAAACGAAATCAAGTGCATGTGGAAATGTTTATTTTGTCCCACATCATTATATAAACATTGATGAAATAAATTACGACTCGGTTTTCATTATTATTTGAACAAAAGACTTCAATCTATTTTACAAAAAAATATGGTAGGGATTATCTTCGGAAATTTTGTTTACAAATGGTGTGGGGGCAAAATTGACTTTCTACATGCACTTAACGTCCATTTGGGCTAGGATTGACGACATGGGCGTATAGGGAATTAGGAGTGAAAATGTTATACCATAGAGATTTATGAAATATTGTGGATATGAAAGTAATAATGATCAAATATTATAAGTATAAAAAAAATTTCCCCATAAATTAAGTGCAAATGCTGTGAGGACAAAAGTAACTTTCCTTGGGGTATTTAGCAAACAAAAAAAACTTTTTTAACTAAAATTTTTCAAGCTAAAATTTTTCAATATCTATAATTATCTTATTTTTTAATTATTTTTTTACATCTTTATAAACAACTACCGTACTTTTGAATCATTTTTACATACAAAATATTCATAAAAACGTTTTAATCTAAAACTTTTCACTCTCCATAACTACTATATTTTTTAATTATTTTTTCACTTTTTCCTATACAAACAACACTACTTTTCAACCATTTCCTCACAACTATCCATACAACTAACCTATTTATTTTAATTTTATTCTCTTTATCCTTCGTCATTACTCATCTTATATCCCATCATTTTCTATCAACTTACAACTTTTACATTGAAAACTTTTCGTCAAAAAGTTTTATCTTCAACCAAACACATCTTATTTATTTTAATTTTATTATCTTTATTCTTCATTATTACTTCTATTATATTATATTATTTTTTATGAGATAAAAAATTTTTGAACCAAAATTTTTTTTATCATAAGTTTTGCTACGTCCAGACACGCCTTATTTAATTCAATTTCGTGGGTGTTCCTTAAATTGAAACCGGCGTCGAGCAATTGAGCTTTCCACCTCCGGCCCGGCCCCGCCCCGCCCTCATCCACATCTTTCTAACGTCCATGGCTTGCTGCTTCAGTCAAGTGACTCTGAAGCCCTTCAAGGCCAGTTTCGCTCTCCCTTCTTCCCAATCTCCATATTCCTTGAAATGGAGGACGTTCCGATGCTGTTCCTCATTGCAGAATCAACAACCCACGCGCTCCTACAAGGTCACGCTGCTTTCCGGAGACGGCATCGGTCCTGAGGTTGTTTCCGTTGCTAAGGACGTTCTCAACCTCGTTGGCACTCAACAAGGTGCAACTCCAGCACCTCTGCTCTCTCATCTTCTAGGGTTTAGAAAAGGAATGTCCCCCCCAGCGAGCACCGAACACTCGGAGGGAGGGAAGCATGCTTAAATAGGTCGGCTCCTTTTGTTTGGATGTTCTACAGTAGATGTAGTAAAAGCTGCTGTCATGATGTTGGCATGCTGCTGTTTTTTCACTAGACCCCTGCTCATTATGGATAGGTGGCGATTTCAAATAATCATCCATGATAAAGTACAAAGTTTGAAGTTCTGCATTAGAATGGCTAGCGAAGAATGCATTTGTCAGCTTTCTGAATTCTGTAAAATGGGGAAATGCATGGATCAAGTAGTGGATGAGTAGCAGTTGTGTTCAGTGGTTCCACCCCGTGGATTGATTAGATAATTATGAAATGCCCGATGATGCATTCATTGGCATCCTGCTTTACGTAGGAAAATACTTGCGTTGCCATTTTTCTTTATTCTATTTGGCTGCCAATGATGTGGAAATGCTTCTAGGCATTGAGTTTCAATTTCGAGAAATGCCTGTTGGAGGGACAGCACTGGATTCTGTAGGAGTTCCACTGCCGGACGAGACACTTGCAGTGGCCAAACATTCTGATGCGGTTCTCCTTGGAGCTATTGGAGGGTAATGTTTTATTTAGTGCCGATGTTGTTTTTGGCCTGGGACTGTGGCTAGATTGATTCATCAAATATATTTGACTTATGCATTTTTTTATTAGATGATTTTGTGTAAAGTCTCAGTTTTTACTAATGACTATTTGTAAGAATCTATGTTTCGCAAGGTAGGAGATCAGTTTTGGTGCACTCCATTGACATCCTCTCATTCCAAATTGTGAAAGTGCAGATTAGCTGCTTGTTCACTGAAAATATTCACATACGAAGGAATGTGTCACGTTTAAACAAGTTTAAATGTAAAGGATGCCTTATTTTCCATCTCATAACCTGGACGCAAGAAAAATCTAGCACTGTTCATGGTAAAAAAGAATTGACAAATATGATGATTCAAGACGTAATGGGCTGAAAACACAGTTTGTTTGTGGACAGAACTTGTGTGCATTGAGCAACTTTGTGGTTTTGGTGGCTTCTCTCGTCCAGATATGGCTACTTCTAGGGTTGATTAAAAACAAAGAAAATAAGCTAAGGAGTTGCAGGAATCCAAAACGTATGTCCATCTGCTCTCTATTAGTTCCTTCATTCTCGTGCAGGAGGTTCCTTGGTTCTTGAATTTGCTGTTCTTCCAATCTGAGAGACACAAAGTGACACAATGTGGTTTACAACTGCTCCAACATAATGCAATGGCATATTATCTGCATCATGGAAAATGTATATGGTATTAGTGTTAAAACAGTGTAGGGGCAAAGCAGTCACATGGTTAAACATTCTGAGCATAATGGAGATATCCTTAGCTAATAGTTAGTTTATCAAGTATCTGTATATTTATTATCATAAAAAAGCAGCTGTATAATTGTTTTGTGGTTATCCATTTTCTTGCTGACATTTTGCTTAATGGTTGTACTGATCAGATATAAATGGGATAACAATCCAAAGCATTTGAAGCCAGAGACTGGACTGCTTCAGCTTCGACATGGTCTTGGTGTTTTTGCAAATCTAAGGCCTGCTACTGTGCTACCGCAAGTAAATTTCAGTAGTACAAAAAATGTTCTTTGTCACATAATCTTCTATCAGAGCTCTTGATCTGATTGATTTTATTGCTAATATAAAATTATTTTTACTAGATATGATAACACCATGATAATCTCTAATACAATATTACTAGTAAATGATTCATTTTGAAGTCATGTCTGGACATTTTTGTAATGTCATCCATGAAATGATTTCTTTCTCAGTTAGTTGATGCCTCCACTTTGAAGAAGGAGGTCGCAGAAGGGGTTGACCTGATGGTTGTCAGAGAGCTTACAGGAGGTGAAGTTATTCTCATGTCTGGGCTGGTCAAAAGCATTGACTTCCATTCTGTTTTATCTACAATTCAATTAAGGATTAGTGGATTACTGGTCGAGACTTCTCATTTTCCGTGTGGCAGGTATTTATTTTGGGCAGCCAAGGGGCTTTAAAACGAGTGACCAGGGTGAGGAAATTGGTTTCAATACTGAAGTTTATTCCACTCATGAGGTATTAGAATTTGGACATTTTCGAGGCAAGTGTTATGTTTAATATTTCATATATACTGTTCCACAGTGGTCAGTAAGTGAGAATTTGGACATTTTCGAGGCAAGTGTTACGTTTAATGTTTCATATATACTGTTCCATAGTGGTCCAGTAAGTGCATAGTTCTCCTCTTTTTTTATTAGAAAAAAATTTCATTTTCAAGTCTCGTCAATTGGTTTTTCACGTAATTAGCAAATGCCTAACCATGATTCAGATAAATCGCATTGCTCGCATTGGTTTTGAGACAGCTCGAAAAAGACGTGGAAAATTGTGCTCTGTTGACAAAGCAAATGTATTAGAGGTAAATTTCACTAACTATGAAATTACATTTTTAGAAAGTGTCCTTGTGCTGCATGAGGAACAGAGCTCTTGTTGCGCATAATGGTCTTTACCCATTACTGGTGTCTATAAAATGCGTCAGGATTGCTTTCCCCATTAATGAACTTAAATGGAAAATTTTCATTATTGGTTTTCTTCAATTATCCAAATATGCATGGAGGAATATCAAACAAACATGCCATTTCAGAGGGATGCCTATGAATATTTTAGATGAATATATTATGGAGATGCTTCTATGATACCTCCTCTTTTTTATATAACTCCTTCTATTTTCAATATCTAGATGGTTGATGAAAAATTCACTCAATTTATTGTATTTACATCACTTATATTATTATAGAACCCCTTTCATTTGTCTAATATTACAGTATATCGGCCCTATCTATAGATATGTAAAATCAATGTAATAAAATGATTTAATGCTAAATGTCAATTTTTAAATAGCATTTTCAACATCTAAATCATCTAAAATATCATTATTACATGGATAGATAATTCTATAAAGTATTACTATATTCCAATACATATGTGACTGGATCTAAGTATTTTTCCTAATTTGCACATGAATGTACCTATTTTTGAGCAAATGTGGCTTATGTACATGTTGGATTTGGATGAAACTTGGTCTTATAACTAAACAGATGATGCTAATTACAATGAATGAGTTAGATTTCCCATCAAATATCCAAATCTTAAAATTTGAAGGGGTTATATGGAACCGCTTTAATGTAACCCGGTTACATAGAAGCAGGTCTGAATATATTATAGGTAGCTAGTATTTTACTATTTGACACTTGTGATATTCTTCTTTTTCAGTTTCTTCCATTTGTGACTGACATGAACTGTTTGATTCTACTCTAGTTTATGTTGGATGTCAATAATCTTAGCAGTTATATCTTTTATGAAATTAGCCAGGCATCAATGTTATGGAGGAAATGCGTTACAAAACTGGCATCTGAATACCCCGATGTTGAGCTCACTCACATGTACGTTGATAATGCGTCAATGCAACTTATCCGGAATCCAAAGCAGGTATGCCCTCTGTTCATATTCCATATTCCAGTTTTTGCTTTTACATTTTTTTTTTGTTCAGTACTTGATTTGGAATATTCATTTTTTCCTGTTTCTTTTCTGTAAACCAGAGCGTCAATGAGCTATATTGAAATATTAACATCACTCTACAGACAACAATTTTATTTATGGCTATTAGAGTAATTATTTTTCCACATGATTTTGTTAGAATTTTATATTGAGAAAGCACCTTGATATAAAGACAGACATGTGATGCACCCCAAGTTAGTCCTATTTGGATTGTATAGGTTGTTGCTTTACCTTTTGGTTGGGATGTGATGCAGAGAATGAAACCCATTGTGGATGGGTATGTATTTTGCGAGTTTTCCACCCAAATTGGAAGTGGATATGGGTGGGTGATATAGCTCTCTGATCTATACCTTACTGGGGTGGACATCTTCTTGTAGTCGAAAGGGGTGTGTCCTATTGGAGTTGTCATATTTACTGACTCTTACTTATGTGTGACAGTTCGATACAATTCTTACAAACAACATCTTTGGCGACATTTTGTCTGATGAAGCTTCTATGCTTACTGGTAGCATTGGAATGCTTGCATCTGCTAGCCTTGGTGCAATGGTATGTCAATCCTTAGGCCTTTGGTTACTTGACAAACATCTTTATTGTCTCATGTATTTTAATTAATTCGAGTGATTATTTCCTGTCATAAATCACATGCTTCTGCTTCTTATGCACAGGGACCTGGCCTTTTTGAACCCATTCATGGTTCTGCTCCTGACATTGCTGGACAGGTTTTCTCAAGACGTTCATAGTTTGCTGTCACTTCTCAAAAGTGGATGTTTGTTAATTCACTTTTCTCATTTGATTTATAGGACAAGGCGAATCCATTAGCTACAGTGCTCAGTGCTGCAATGCTGTTGAGATATGGACTGGGAGAAGAACATGCTGCAAAGAGAATTGAGAATGCTGTTCTGGAAACACTAGATAAAGGTTTTCGAACGGGCGACATTTTTTCAACTGGAATGGTATGGATAACCATAGGTTAATTGCTTATTTTCTTCTGCTTCGATGCAACATATGGCCTGTGGAACACTTGAGCTGATGTGGGGGCATTTCTTAATTATATTCCAAATTGGTTCTGAGAAAGAAAAATAGGTGTGCTGTTATTAGATGTCCTATGTGACGTGCTGGGTTTTAAAATATATTTACTGAATCTTCAACGTATCCATGAAATGAGCAGAGCTACATTTGGTGGCTGCTGATGCATTACAAACTTGAAGTTTCCTGGCATGTTCCCTCTTTGAAGTTTGAACCAAGTATTAAGCACAATTTCCTTGTAGGTCCAATTGTAGTTCTGAAACTATCAATGATCTTATTGTACGGCTGCAAATGGTAAAACCTGAAACTGGGCTTGACATTTTCTAAATATTTTTTGGCGGGGAACTAGAATCAGCAATTGCTTACCCAACTACTGGAAGAAATTGCATCCATTCATTCTTTGATTTTCCAATTTTTTTTAAAAAATAATTTTAATGAGTATCTGGTGTCAATCTCTCTCTTCTATTATTTTTGTCTTGCTTACCATAGATGCACCACTCATGTCATTCATGAATTTTGGGTTGTGGCCTTGTGCGTGAGCATTGTTAGATGAACCATCATTTGGTTCTTACTCTTAATGCATGAGGCTCTAGTGGTATTGCAAACACAAGTATTTGCTGATAAATTATAGTTATCTGCTTTTTCTTATCAAAACACCAGAGCTTTAAATTGTTGATGATGGAGATTCCAACACCTCGATGTTAATTGGTAACTGTTGTTTTCATCAGACACTGGTAGGATGCAGGGCAATGGGAGAAGAAGTGCTAAAGTTGCTAGCTTCTCAAAGTCCAGCTCCTGTTTCCTCCTAAAATCACGGAGGGCAGTGACTGGAGGAGATTTTCTTTGTTCCCTTCATCCTTTCCTTCCAATGATGAAGGATTTGTCCAAGGATATTACTATGTGGCTTAATTAAGGATTTCCCAAAGCCATTCCTAATGGACCAATATGTTTTCCCCTTCTGTAATCTTTTCAAGCTCTGACATGGCTGATGGCTGATCCCATTATTCCCTAGTGATCTTCTGAGTAATCATTCTTAGGATGAAGAGAAGCTTCAGAATATCATACTGGGTTTGTGCAGGCTTTATGGTCCTTAGTTTTTGTAATTGCTTAAACAGATGGGATGGTGACTGTATTACTATGGATGGATTGTCAGTTCTGATTTTTTCTGAGATAATGACACTAGATGATTTGTCTGAGGACATACATTGCTCCAGCATGCTCTCAAGGTTACAAGCTCAACTCCTGCAGCCGTGTCTTCGTTTACAATTGGCACTCTATTCTTCCTTTGAGGTCACCAACTGTATTCCTTCAATTACACTATCGATGAGCCAGCCTCCAAGCCTTCCATAGCGTTACGCTCTCTCTAGGGCTGAGTTGTAAGCCAAGGTCGTTATCCACATAAGAGGCAAATGATCTACCCTACGAGGGATTGTCACCTCTACCCGAACTTTAGGAGTCCAAACTACTTCGGTCCTGTTGACAAGCGAACTTGATCCCAAAAGAGGAGCTTAATTAATATGATCAGAACTCTCTAGCCGACGACAGCCTCATTGGAAGAGGGAAAGTAAGGAGAAAAAATCCACACTACTGTTGGGAATAATCCTGTAAAAAGTCCTTCAATGTGAAAAGACAAATCATGGGCGAATTAAGGAAAAATCCACTAAAGAAAGAGTCTTGATCTGTGGTGCGCTTAGCTTTAGTGCAACTAGGTTGTTTAGTCCTTTTTTTTAAATTTTTAGTTTTTTTTAAAATTCATATAATGGACTCAAACGTAAATGTCTCATATATTTTTATTGTTTTTAATATTCTATTTTGAACTTTGAAAATCAAGAAAATAAGCACATAAGACATGATTTTTAAAATTCAAAATAAAATAATAAAAACAATCAAAAAATATAAAAAACTATATATATGAGACATTTATGCTTGGGCCCAAATAAGTATATAATTTTTTTTTAAGAAATAGAAATACAATGGGTAATGCACAAGGTGCGCTAAAGCTAAGTGTAACCGGAGCAATGAATCCAGTTTCAAAGATAGAAGGCTCAAAAAAAAAAAAAAAAATTCTAAAAAGAAAAAAATTGAATCTTAATACACCACATAGGAGAATATAAGACTTCATATGGTGTCATTTGTATCTGGACTTCATGATTATTGTAAGCAAACTCTGCTAGCGGCAGATATTCAACCTAATCCTTGTCAAAATCAAGCATACACATTCTAAGCATGTCTCTTCGCATACACATTTTAAGCATGTCTTCTACTATTTGATTTTTACGTTGAATTTGCCATTCTATCTCAGAACGAAAAATAGTATTAAACTTTAAGATGCGTGCCGATTAGTTCATGCGAATTCCTTTTGAGAAGAGAAGTGAAAAAAGAATCTTTATCTGAAAATTTAGGCACGAATCCTATGCTATCTTACCAACTCTCTATAATAAATCTCTGCCAACTTCTCTAATTTTTTTTTTTTTTTTGTATCACCAACTTCTCTATTGTTAATGTAGACTTTTTTTTAAAAAAATTTCTATTGTTAATGTAGACTTGATTGGTATGAAGTAAGCAACTTTAGTTAGCATATTAACTATCACCCAAATAGAATTACAACCATGGGATGAACTAGGCAACCCTTAATGAAAATCACGGTGACTTCATCTTATTTCCACATTGGGATCTCAAATCTCTGCAACAGTCCAGCTAGCTTTTGATGTCCAGCTATCACCTGTTGGCAAGTTAGACATTTAGACACGCTTTTTATACTTATTATCTATATTTCCAGTCAGTATGCTGCCCTTTTTATTTATTTTAACATTTTTGACTTTGTGGATGAATTGCTAATAGCCCGATATTAAATATATTTCATTCAACCAAATCTAAACTAATCAGACCTAGAATTAGGGTAATGAAAATTTTTCATTTTCCAGAACTCGACCATTTATTCAAATCTACATCACCCATTAATATACATAACAGAAAAAAAAAAAAAAAAAGGTGTGAAGAGTAGGGTAGGCGCAGCCCAAAGAAAAACAAAGTGAGCCAGTGGGCGACAGGCATCCGTGCATGGAAAACGACAATTGATGTGTGGAGAGATGGTGAAAATGAAGATGATTGATAAGGTGGAAGGCTGTAGGCCTAACTAAAGACCAAAGTAAGTCAATCAGAATTCTTGACTCAGATCCAATAGTAAGGTTAGTATTGGGTCAACTATATCCCGGTGCATATATCATCTTTTCAAAAAAAAAAAAAAGGATAATCTAAATTAAAGACTTCATTTCTAATATTAGCCACAATAATCTACATTAATGATAATTTAATTTAATTTATTTATCCATTATTTTAACGGTCCACATTTAAATACGATGTCGACTGTGACATTAGTTTCCCATTTATATTACAAACTTAATCCAACTCAAGACAACCCAAACGTGACTCATTTTCCAATAATTAAAGTTAGGACTTGGTTTATTTTGACCCAATTGAACATCATATATAAAACTATGCAGAGGCATGATCCCATTAGGTAAAGCTAACGTTTTCATTTGTTAACGCAGCCATAAAATATATTTTCTACTTTTTATTTTTTTTGTAAACCGTTATTCTAATTGTATTTAATTAATATATCAAGTTTTATCATTTTTTTAAGATGAGTAAATACATTTTTTTGGAATTTTAAGTACAAGAATATTTTAGTCAATTTCAAAGGTAGAAAATGACAAAAATACCCCTACGTCTTTTTAGATGAAAATTTTGATATATATACAAATTAAATACATTTAGATAATATTATTTAGGAGAGAATTTCTTTTATATTCAGAACATTTGCACTAATTCATAGAGTACTCACAACATTTCAAAAACTCATCTTATACCCATAATATTGTATCCTAAATTTCTATCATACTTATGTCGTTATTCTATTGAAAAAACAATTATGCCCTTTTAAAAATGTTCTAATTAAAATAATTCAATATCAATATGATTCTTAAATTATTTAATATTATATATTAATGATTTACTATATTCAATTAAGTCATATTAAAATTAAATTATCTTAATTAGAAAATTTTAAATAGGAAAAAATTTCTTTTCAATAGGGTAGATAACAGTTATTATAATGGCACGGATATAAAAGAAGTTTAGGGGAAAATATTATAAATATAAAAGGAATTTATAATACATTACGAGTATATAAGAAATTATGGGCAAATATTATCGACGGATTAGAAATTTTTCCTAATATTTGAAAAATTGTTTGACGGGGAAACTGTTAGTGCGGACTCACAAAAAAGGATAAGTATCGGGTTGATCTCGACCCAGTATCTCTGCCCAGGTTTATAGCCGAGTCAGGTGCAGGGGTCCCACAGCAGAGCAGAAGAAAGCGTGTGTGCAGGGTAGGGTTGGTTAGGTAGCGAAAGAAGAGGAGCGGTCAAAGCAGAAGTCAGAGAGAGAGAGAGAGAGAGAGAGAGATGAGCTGGTGGAAGGAAAACGATGAGTAAGTTAGGGTGGAGAGAGAGAGAGAGGGGCTGTGCATTGAGATTTGCGAGTGGAATTGGGGTAGGATTGTCTGATGAAAAGGGCACATTGCCCCGCAATTCGTGCGCTAGCCTCAACCTCACCCCTCTCCCTTACGCTCACCCTCTCCCTCACGCGCTTGCTCGTCTCTCTCTCTCTCTCTCTCTCTCTCTCTTTTTTCGTTTTTTTTATGCCTCTCGATGCACCGACCTCTGCCACTCTCACGTGCTCACGTGACTTACTTTTCTCACTTACTTTTGCTCGTTTATCTTTATCAATTTTCTCTCCCTTCTCTTCTTCTTCTTCTTTTCTACTTTTCTTTACTACAGGATTTCACATGGCCCCGCAAAAGTCCATATGCACCCACTGGGCCCCACCCCGTATCAGCAACAACTACTGATTTTTTTCATTTTTTTTAATTTTTTTTTATATTTTTTTCTGCGGTCCGAGCAGCTCTGTTTTCTCTGCCACACCCGAAATATATTGTCCCCTACGTCACAAAAAATAAAAATTAAACATGCAAGTTCTTGTTGTTTTTTCCCAAAGAGCAGCCATCCGGGCACATCATACTCATACGATCACCCTGCCCACGCAAAAAACGTGAGGAGGGGGGGGATGGGGTGGTACGGGGACTTCATTTGCAGTTCCGAGGGATATGTGGTATGTGGCAATAATATGTTGTATTTTTTTTTTTTATTGGTATTTCATAGGGCATATCATCTCAATTGATATTATAATCAAGTCTTAAAACATAATTATAATTTCTTAATAATATGCTGCAAACATCTTATCAATATTTTAATTTTTACTAATAACAATTTGTTAAATATCCATCGCAAACGGTGGACGCTCCCTAAGAGTGCAACTTCTTGCTTTTTCATAACCTTAACCCGAGGAATCTGACTTGTAAATATGATAGGGTTAAGGTTCAAGTAAACCCAAAGAACCCGAACCTGATTTCTCATTTTATATTTATTATAAAATATATTATATACATACTATTTAAACAATATTTTTTATATTCTTCTTATTTTATGTTATTATATTTATATTTGAATACATATTTGGCATATTGTAAATAAAGTGTATTATTTTCATTTATATTTATCTTTTATTTCTATTATTTACTTTTACACTTATTAATTTTCTTCTTTTATCTTAGTTTTGATATTAAATTTTTTCTAAAAATATTCTTTATATTACTATTTTTTAAAAATACATGTAGTTTGATTATATATTATTATATTTACTTATATGATTTGTTATTATTATTTATTTATATGAAATTCTAAACTTATCACTTTTAAATAAAATGTAAATTCATCAATATAAATTTCAACCCGAAACTCAACTCGAACCCGATTTTCAAAAATAGAGTTAGGGTTTAGGTTTTACAAATGGGGTTAGGATTAGAGTTATGGTTGATATTTTATAAATAAAATTAAGACTAGAGATAAGATAAATACGAGTTTCATGGACTCGAGTTGCACCGCTAACGCTCCCACGTAAATTCCGGAGAGAAAGACACCTCCACCGTTCACGCCGAAATACAGCATCCCTGATTCGAACCGATGCGCCCAATGAATGAAGCGTTGTGTGGGTGCTTCAGTGACAATAATATGTCGTATTAGACATTATCTTATGTATGAAAAGTTAGCATGCACCAGTTCAATTTCACAGATTGTATAACGACAAGTGTCTTTTTGTCACCGTTTCAAGAAACGGACCCGGTGCGGTTGGTGCTACGAACTTACGATCCACGATTGGAATGTATTTTTTTAGTTCTCAAGACCTTTTTAAAATTTTTACCGTAATTTTTTACATTTTTAATATAATTTTCCACATTCTTAATACACACCATTACATTGTTTATCCTATTTTTTAATTCCATTTAAGCTTTCTGAATCTTCCCACCGGGCAAATCTAATATCACGGTCCAACCAGTCAATGGTCTGACCCGCTTAGTTAAATGAATATTAAATTTTATTGATATTTAAATCATTTAAAATAATTAAATATTTATAATATCATAAATATGTAATGCTGACATCACTAGTTGAAACTGATTTAGATAATTTAATTAATTAAACTAGTTAAATCGCCCAAAATCAATCCCTTCATTGGTCTTCTTTGTTTTTGATTGGATCATGGGTCTGATTTTTGATAACATTGTTTATTATAAATATAGAATGACGCTTATTAGGCAGACCGAAAGAAACCTGAAAGATTATTTTCAAAAATCATATTAATGCTTTTAGTGTAAAACTCTAGATATATGCTACTCTTTACTTCTAATGTACCATCTAAACATATCCATGTATAAATATAAAATTCTTTCTAAATTTCTTTTTTTTAGTTTCAATTTTTTGCTATTAAGAAATACATTAAGAGATTCAGATGATATAAACAAATAAAACGGGATACTATTTTTATTCAGCAGTTGCGAGAAATTTCAAATGTCAATAAAAAAAATACACGTTTCGCCACAAATCCCTATGTTTTGACCCATTAAAATATCTGTGTTATGTTCAAGCAAAAAAGAAAAAATCTATGTTATGAGAACCCAGTCGGATCGGGCCGGGTTTGATTGCCACCCGTTGCAGCCTGTCCCCATATTATCGTGTAATAGTTATTTTATTGGTTGTTGTGTACGAAATATTATGCATACTCATAAATCTTTATGACATATTTCAACTAAAATCAAACACCTAATCTATATGTGAAATGTAGAATTATTCTAAGACATAAATTTTAAGTTAAAATCACTAAAATTATTTAAAATCTAAATGAAAATTTTACTTTATTAATGAATTAATGATTTAAAGTGGTTTAAAACCGGTTAAACCCCAACAATCCATTGGTTTGATCAGCGATTTGGTTTTTCTTTATAACATTGTAAAATTTTTAATTTGGGTTATTTGCTTGCTAAAAGATCAATAAATATTTAAAATATTGTATAAAATAGGATTAACATAAAACCTGATGGGAATGGGGGCCACTCCCAACGAAGATAGGACTAATGGTGGCTGAAATAGTTGATGGATTTGATTGACAAGCTCTGGATTTATATTGTTGAAAGGGAAGTTTAGAAAATTGGCTTACCCATCAGTCTTTTATCCATTGATTAGGGGAAAAGATTCCTCATGTGGAAGATTTTCGCAACATCATTATCACTTACGTATCAGTGAGACCCATTACATCACTGGTAAGTACTACTGGACAAAACTTCTGCATGCCCTATGTTTCACTTCTCATATGCTTGTAGTTCGGAATTGCGACTGTATTGAGCTACCTCAGTATTTGCAGAAGAGACTTCTACTTTGCGTAATTATGAAATATGTATTTTTTTTTTTTTACTATTTTCCATCGTAAAAATTTTGTGTTTCAAAAGAATTGATGGAACTTGTGTACACTTGGATGACTATATAATTGACACTAGTATATATGAGTGTATGCATATTTAAGAAGTCTTGGCTTCAAAAATGAACTAAGTCATAAGCGTCCATCTGTATAAAAGAAAATTTTAATGGAGTCTACCAAAAGCAGTTGAGTTTTAAAGAACTTTAGAGATAGGGTGGGAATTGGGACCAATAGACTTATGACTCGACCTGTTTTTTTTATTGAGTAAAAGTAATTTTTTCTAACTTAGTATTAGGATGAGTCAGAAATTTTAATCAGAATTCAAAATTAGAGTCGAGATTGCTCGATCTAAAAAATCCAGATCCGCCTCTCATTTATCAATTATAAATATATTTTAAATCTTATTCTCATTTTCTTTTGTAATTCTCACATTATTTATTATTAATTATATTAACAAAATAAGAATTAATAAAGACATTTGCGTATATATATATACAATTCTTATACATAATTATAGTTTTTCATCATTTTTGAAACTCTTGCAAAATAATATTATTTTATAAAAATATTTTTATAAATGTCAAAAATCCATTCTGAATAAAGTAAATTTTATTAACATATTTTAATAAAGATATATTCTATTTACTCATGTTTTTTTTTTTTTGATAACTACTCATGTTTAGTTTAGTAACAATGTTTACTGTTTTAGCTAGTAAAATAATGAAACATATAATATTTAAATTTTTTATCATGTGTCTTTATATTTGATATGTGTAATTTTTTAAAATTATTCTTCTTGACCTGCATTTTTTTACTCGACCATTTATCTTGAGACCAACTTGAGATTTGTCTCGAGACCTATTAAAAAATATAAGAGTCAATTTGACTTTGTCCCGACCTAATATAAAATAGAGTTAAATAACACTTTCAAAAAGTTAGGTTAAGATTGGGCAAACCTTGACTAGAAATAACTAACTCCGATTCTCACCCCCTATTTTGAGGTCTAACGTTATTTTTTTAAAAAAAAATTACAAATTACTCCTGCTCTCTTTGTTTGACCAATATGGGGGAAGCCTTATTATACAAAGGGATATATAATATTCACCCTTTGATACTACTTTTGAGGCTAAATAAATATTTTAGAATTTTTAAATAATCTTAAATTACTCTCTCTTTTTATTACTTGTACCTATATAGTTTGGGAGAAATTATAGAAGTGCTGCTAATTTAAAAAAAAAAAATTATAAATGTATTTACATAGTTTGCTTAAAATTGCAAACATGTTACTTTCGTTAGCTTGATGTTACTGATTGTTAAAAAAAAAAATGAAAGGAATGCCCCTTAAACAAATAAAATTATTATTTGCAATCGATATTTCTATTGCAAATATTATAAACACATCGCAAAAGAAAAAATATATTATTGAAGAATAAAATATTCAATAAATGTTTAAATAATAAAAATAAAAATAATCAAGTTAATAAATATTTGCGTTAAATATTTGTAGGGGTAGTTTTGTCATTTCATTAAAATTTTTAATAGTCAATAATATCATCATAACAAAAATGATACTACTTTCAATTCTTTAAAAATTAGCACCATGCTGGCCATTTTGCCCAAACTATATGGATATGGATGCAAAAATCTCTTTTTCTATTACACAGCATTTCTATTACATTTATTTATCCAAACATATCCTTAAGCTTTTTTTTGGATAGGAAACATACCCTTAAGTTTGACACTCTTTTTACCATCACCCTTTGAACTCCATTTGCTAAGAAGGTTAACTATACAACATTCTATTTTTCAAGGGTCTATTTTTTGGTCTATTTTACCATCACCCTATAAACTTATATGGTCTATTTTTTAAGGGAACCTGATTTTTGACGATGGCATCTCATGTATAGCAACATGCGATGCCCACTTATTTTATTTTTTTATTTTTTAATTTCCTCATCAACATATTTTTCTTATTGTATTTAACCTATATATCAAATTTCGTCATTTTACAATACTTTTACGTATTTATTTCTATTTTAGGAATCAGGTTTTAAGAGATTAAAAATTACTTAAATACCCCTGAAATTAATCATTTTTAAAATAAAAAATAAATATAAAAGTATCGTAAAATAGTAAAAATTTAGTATATTAGATTAAATACATCTAGGAAAACATGTTTATGAGAAAATCTGAAATAAATTAAAATAAATTGCCATAGCAGAAATTCAGCACGGTTTTTTAAGTACCCAAAACACACAATGCTAATTCACATTCGTACGAAGCTACAACCTACATGGCCTATTCTGCAAATAGCCAAATACCCCCAATCTACCTCTTCCGAAAGCTGACATGAGAGCTGGCTTAGATGCATGCATATTAATTATTAAGCAACCCATGCCAAGCCAAACTAATCTAATCTAATATGGAGTCGATTATGGCTTTTAAAAGACACTTGCGCTGTCATTATCACCACACAAGCTTTAGTTCCAAGCGGATTAGGTAAATGAACAGCATCCTCCCATGTACCTTTCTTAATGAGCACCAAATCTCCAATATGAGATTAGATTACGGCTTTGGGAGTATGTTTGCATGCACTGCTGCAATGTAAATAGTGCAAAAGGACAATGATCATACTTTAAAATTGTGGAAAAAATGCATGAAGGATGAGAGTAATCATTAATAACACTTTTTGTAAAGCTGTAGTGGTATTTTAATGATTTTAACTAGCCATTGCTCCTCTTCATCATCTCCTTAAATATAGTACGTATTCCAAACCTTATATTACAGTTTCACCATCAGAACATTGATATTCACAACACCACATGTCAACATTTTTTGAAGATAAAAGGATCTATTAAAGAAACAAAAGAGCTTTAAGTTAATATAGTATACACGGCTCGGTAGAAGCGTTCTTCGTAATTTTTTAAGATGCTGATGATTGATGCAAATTTTAATTAATTTATTATATTTAATATTATTTATTTAAATAAAAATTATTTGTCATCGAAATCAAGTACATGCATGAGTTGCATTTGCTTAAAAAATAGATATATTTGTGTATAAATTAGAAAAAATGATTATATTCATTTACATATATATTAGAATGTAATAGTAATACTTCATCAAATTATTTATCTACATAGTATTGATATCTTAGATAATTTAAATATTGAAAATACTACTTAAAATTAAAATTTAGTATTAATTATTTTATTACATCTATTTTAAACATTTATAGATGAAGCTTATATACAATGATACTAAACAAATGCAATGGTTTCCATGATAACATAAATGACGTTAAATACAATAGATGAAGTAAAATTTTCATCAATCATTAAGTTGTTAGAAATAAAATGATGAAGAGGGGTTTTATGGAAGCATATCTCCACATATATATAAACACGTATACGTATATAGGCTCTGCTTTTATACAACCTGATTACATAGAAGCAAATTTATGTAATCCCTTTCATTTTTTTTACGTTGATGATTAATGCAAAATCTAATCAATTCCTTTCATAACTCATTTGTTGAGCTAAAAGATCAAACTTCATCTAAATCAAATATATGCACGGGTCATATGCTCAAAAATCAGTATATTCATGTGTAAATTAGAAAATATACTTAGATCCATTCAAATATGTATTAGAATATAATAATATTTTATAAAATCATTTATCTACATAATTTAGATAGTTTAGATGTTGAAATTACTATTTAAAATTGATATTTAATATTAACTCTTTTTATTAAGTTAATTTTTCACAAAATATAATAGATGGAGTGGATTCTCCATTGGCCACCAAGATATTGAAAATAAAGGAGATTATACAGGAGATTAAATAGGAGAGGGAGTTTCGTAAAAGAAACCCTGTACATATGCACTGAGAGAATATAGGAAAATACTAAAAATACGCTGTTACAAAGAAAATTTGCAATCAGCAAGGAACTTGTCACTTTGTTAAAGGTTGAATATCCGTAAAAAATCCTGATTCCATAATAAAAGAGATAAGTCTTTAGCAACTAAAATTTTTATTTCTTGCTAAAAACATTTCGCAATAGAGCGTTAAGAATGAATTCATGAATATTGTTGCTATAATTTCATTTAAAAAGGTTATAGAAAAGCAAAATTTTTTTTTGCAAAATGTAAAAGATACCTTTTTAGCAACAAATGTAAAATTTTGAGCTTCGTTTCTATATAACTAGGTTATATAAAAGTAGTTTCATATAACTACCTTTAAATTTCAAGACATTGATCTTTAATGGAAAATTCAATCCATTAATTATATTTAATATCACTTGTACAGCTAAGAGATCAAATTTCATTCAAATCAAGTATATGTATGGGTCATATTTGCTTAAATATATATATATATATATATTTATGTGTAAATTATGAAAAATACTTAGATTCATTCACATATGTAGTAGAATGTAATAATACTTTATAAAATTATTTATCCATATAGTAGTGATATTTTAAATAGTTTAGCTATTGTAAAAAATATTTTAAAATTGATATTTTAGAATCGAACTATTTTATTACGTTAATTTTACATATTTATAGATGAGACTCATATATAGTAAAATTTAAAAATAAAAAAGTTTTCGAAAAAACTATAAATGATAATAAATACGATGTATGAAGTGAGTTTTCCATTAACCATCAAGATTTTAAAATTGAAGGAAGATTTATTGAAGCGAAACCCAAAAAGTTAAATTTTATCAACTTGATACCTTATCAATAGAAAGAATTTTTTATGCTGTATGGAATGAAGATACAGCTGTCACCGAGGGTGGAAAACAAACTCATCAAACCCTGATCTGAAGTAATAACAGAGTAAAATAATTTTTGAATCTTCCATTAATAACTTGAGGTTTTTTTTTTTCCTTTTTTTTACCAAATGATATCGAAATAAAGCTGCTGATAAAAAAAGTCAGATTTGACCCTCGAAACGGGGCAATCTAGAGGGCCACTCTTAAAAGGTAGTTCCCTGATAGCATCCCAACCTAGAATGAATGACATAATCTTTATTTTTATATACTTGTTTAATTTTTCATAATAATTTTTTTATGCTTGAAAATATTTTGCAAGTATACGTGCGCAGTTTTAATAATAGTGCAAATCGAGTTCCGCTTCTCAGTAATCTCTAGAAGCAATTTCATGTTGTTTTAATGTTATTGCAAATGCGATAAAAAAAAATGATATTGCAAATGGAATCACATCTATGTAGCCAAGTTAAATAGATGCAATTTCATGTACCTCATTCATTTTTTCCACTCTGATGATGAATTAAAATTTCAATATACCGATTATATTTAGGGTAATTTGCTTAACTATAAGATCAAACTTCGTCCAAATCAAAGAAGTGTATAAACTAAATTGCTTAAGAATATATATTCTGTTCATGCGTAAATTATAACAAATGCTTTAACACATGTATTAGAATATAAGAATACTTTATAAAATCATTTAAAATTAACATTTAGTATTAAATTATTTTATTATATTGATTGTATATATATTTAGATGAAGCCCATGCATAATAATATTAGATAAATAATGAGATTTCCATGATAATATAAATACTGTTAAATATAATGAATAAAGTGAATTTCTCATAAATTATCAAAGTGAAAAATATATATAGATTTACCTAGAGATGGGGTATCATAAAAGTAAAGCTGTTGCAAACGTATCTTTTAATTTATAAAATCATAAATAACTTCAACAACTTTTGACAAACATGACATACAACTATATATATATATGTATATATATCAGAAATATTCAGGTACAGCATCGCTGAAATGGGCCGCATATGATCATCAAATCATAATCTACTCTACTCATTGCATTTAGAATAATATATTCTATTATCATACCAATTTTCATCCCAATCAGATATGTATATGGGCCCCATCTAAAAATGGTACAAATTCAACGTAATAAAATAGTTTGATGTAAATAACAACTTTAAAGTGGTTTTTTCAACATGTAAACTATTTGCTATAAAATTTATATATGGATAAATGATTGTATAAAGTTTCATTGCATTCTAATATATATGGGGCTCACTTTTGATCAAATGTACCGCTGTTCCTGTGCAGTTGCGCTACAGCGGAACAGCTCTAGAGAGAGAGAGCTGTTCCAGTTCAGCGTCACTGCACCGGAACAACGGTACAGTTGCCCAAAAATGGACCCCACATGATCATGAAATCATGATCTACTCCACCCATTGTATTTAAAATAATGTATTTTATTACCATACCAATTTTTATCCCAATCATATATGTATATGGGCCCCATCTGAAAATGGTACAAATCCAACGTAATAAAATAGTTTGATGTAAATAACAACTTTAAAGTATCTTATTGGGATGAAAATTGGTATGGTAATATAATACATTATTCTAAATACAATGGGTGGAGTAGATTATGATTTCATCATCATGTAAGGCCCATTTCAGCGGTCCAGTGCAGCACCGCTGCACCTGAATATTCCTCATATATATATATATATATATTTGTATTTCTATCGAAACTATCAGTGCCATTCCTCCTCCCCGAACCAGAGAATTAAGAAGAGAAAACACATATGCGAAAATTTATACTTGACAACCATGTATTTTGGAGCATATAATTCAATATAAAGCCGAAAGAAGGTAACTTGGAGAAAGGTGGGAGACACCCAAAAGAAGAGGCTTACCCACCGATGATGCCTGTAAATTGGAATTGAAGGCAGTCGAAAATCCAAGTTAAGGACAATGGATGGGGCCCATCCAAGCCAAGCAAAGCCAAGCCAATGTTGTTGGGTTGTGGTTGATGATACACACGTGAGCAACGTCGTCACATCACATATGAATGCTACACGAGTGCTACAGCGATGGCATGGCATGTACAAAAATTCGAGGAGGGGCAGCGCAGAATCGGGAAGCAAGGACTGTTTGTTACCCATAACTGCAGTCCAGTTGTTACAGAGCAGCAAATGCTCATAGTCATTGTCCCAGAGAGATGTGGATGTGGTCCAGCTAGCTTAGCAGTCAGAGGAAAGCAAGAGAAAGAAGGGAATGTCCCTTTTTACAGAAGGGGTAAACCAGTAACTCTTTCTTTCTCTGTGTGTATTGGAATTTTTACCGAGGAAGTGGTGGAGGGGGAGACCTTTTTTTTTTTTTTTACTTGTTCCAATTCTCTGTGGCTTTGGGTTGAAAGAAAGAAGGTATAATGAAAGCAAGCTGTCCCTTGCTGGGTTGTTTTTTTCCTTTTTCTTATTTTTTATTTGTGGAAACTGTAAATGAATGAGCAGAGGCGGCAGCAGCAGCACAAACCCACTTCTCTTTCTCAACCTCCACCACCTTTTACTTACCCCAACCTTCCACACTAATTACCAAACTGCAAACATCAGCTTAAAAGAAAGAAAAGCAACAGCTGCACTGCAGCTTGTTATTATGAAAAAGAGGGAGATGCTCATTAAAGAGAGAGAACCAGAAAGAAGCACAGAACTAGTCAGATAGGTATAGAGAGAGAGAGAGAGAGAGAGACTCACAGAGCAAGTCAGAGAGAGAGAGAGAGAGAGAGAGGGTGTAAAAGTATCAAAGAGCCAAGTCAGGTAGAAAGAGAGAGAAAGAGAGAGAGAGCTGGTGGGGATGGTGGGCTCAGGGGCAGCAGCGAGTGATAGGAGCAAAGAAGCGGTTGGGATGATGGCACTTCATGAGGCACTCAGGAATGTCTGTCTCAATTCTGAGTGGACTTACTCAGTCTTCTGGACCATTCGACCTCGACCGTAATCTTGCTTTCTTGCTTCTTCCTCACACACCTCTTTCTTTCTCTCTTCCTTCTTTTGCTTTGGCTTGAATCTTTAGTCCTTGCAGGAGGTCGAGAGGTGGAAATGGGTGCAAGGTGGGCGACGACAATGGCAGCTTGTAAGTTGAATTCTATCTAAGATTTCATGGTCTGAATCTCTTTCCCTGTGATAGTGAAGAGAATTGGTTGATGGGTTTTGATTGTGAGGCAGGATGTTGATGTGGGAAGATGGGTATTGCCGGACAAGGGTGGCAGAATGTTTGGAAGAGATGGATGGTGAGGATCCAGTGAGAAAGGCCTTCAGCAAGATGTCTATTCAGCTCTATAACTATGGAGAAGGGTGGGTAGGTGTTTCCTTTGTTGATTTTAGATAGATTTTTCATTTTGCAATCAAATTTTTTTGAAATCTTATCTTTGGATGGGAAAATGATGGGGGATGGGAAAAGGGTGTTAGATTCTTTTTTGTGGTTTGATTGATGGGAGTTGTGTAAAATGGGACAGGTTGATGGGGAAGGTTGCTTCTGATAAGTGTCATAAATGGGTCTTCAAAGAACCTTCTGAATGCGAACCCAACATCTCTAACTACTGGCAGAGCTCTTTTGATGCAGTATGCTCTCTCTCTCTCTCTCTCTCTCTCTCTCTCTCTCCATGATAAACCTGAAAGAGGAATCAGAAGAAAAAGACTGATGCTCATGTTTTCCTCTTCTTGTCATTTTCCTTTCTCTTTCTAGTTCTTTTCTTCCCTATTTTCCTTTCTTTGCCCAGTTTTCCCCATCCTTTTTTATGATATTCTTTCTCCTTATTGTCATTTTGCAGCTTCCTCCTGAGTGGACTGATCAGTTTGCCTCAGGAATTCAGGTGAAACAGCCCACCTCCCTCCCTCCCTCCCTCCCTCCCTCCCTCCCTCCCTCCCTCCCTCTCTCTCTCTCTCTCTCTCTCTCTCTCTCTCTCTCTCGTCATGACGCTATTCATTTCTGGACAGACGATAGCCGTCATTCAAGCAGGCCATGGACTTCTTCAACTAGGCTCCTGTAAGATTGTGAGTTCTAATTCACCTTTCCTTTTGGAGATTGACCCAATCGATTTTTCTGCACTATGATCTGCTCTTTCCAAACCCAATTCCCATCAAATCTCAGCTGACATTAAAACGTGGCCAATTGATTAGATACCTGAAGACTTGCATTTTGTACTGAGGATGCGTCACACTTTCGAATCGCTGGGTTACCAATCTGGTTTCTACCTCTCCCAACTCTTCTCTTCAAACAGAACCACTTCCTCCCCCTCCCCTGCCCCTCCAAAACAGATTGCGGTGGCCGGCCGGCCGCCTCCTCCCATCTTCAACTGGAGCCAAAGGCCACTCTCTTCCACCACCTCCACCGGCTTCCACAGCTCTGCTCGCATGGGATTGCCCACCAAAGATGACACCCACCTCTTCCTCATGCCCCACTCCGATACCCAAATGGAAGAAATGATGACAGCTGACCATGATCCTGAATTGAAATGGCCCAATGGAATGTCCTTCTTCACTGCTCTCACTGGCCGAACAGACGATGCCAAGCTCCTCTTCGGCGGCGGCAGCACAGACGGTGTGGGGAGCAAACCGCCACCCCAGCACTCCTTCATAGTTGGAGGCAGCAATGAACTAGCAGATGATGCCAAAGCTGCATCCCAGTCTCTGAATCTTCTTTCACATGGGAATGGGAATGAAAGCAAACCAGCCAATTCAAATCCTAACGACTACTTGAGTTTGGAAAGCGATTCAAACAACCCCAGGAAGATGGAGCAAAAGTTCAAGAGGAGCTTCACGCTGCCGGCCAGGATGGCGTCAGCATCCTCTTCTTCTCCACATCACCACCCGGTGCAGGAAGACTACAGAAGTCCAGAGGCTGGAATATACTCTGATATCATGGAGACTTTCCTAGATTGATTTTGGAAATCTCTCTATGTTGGTTGTATATAGAGGGAGAACATGCTTTTCTCGATTCCTTTCTCTGGTTTTTGTCTGTTTACAGAGTCTCATGCTCTCATCTGTCCTCCATCGTCTCTATCTGGCATTCACCTGTCTTCATCATCTTGTTTTCAAAATGAGTTTTTATTAGATCATGTTCCCATGTCTAGTTCTCAATTCTTTTCTCTCTTTTATTAGGTGTCGTATGTGTACGTCGAGGGCAAAAAGAGGGAATGGACTTTGATTGAAAATGATACTTCCACATACATGCCAATGCTGCAAGATTGAGGGGGGCCCTCCTTCCACTAATGCGTCGTTCCCATTTCATGGGACTTGTCATTGAGAAAATTATATGACATATGTCTCCATTCTCCCCAACATCTTAATGGATTGGCTTCACCTGCACAACTGATCACTTGTGGGTGATAATGGTGAATGAGAAGTTGGCAAGGAAGAAAGATATGTAAGAGGCGAAAATGGGAACAGCCACAAAAGAGAAGGATATATAGCTCAGATAAAAAAAGAACCAAATGTTGGATATTTTCAAAATAAATCAAAGCTTACCAAAATGTTTCAATTGCTGTAGCTTTAAATGTATTTGCCTTTCAAAAGATGATCAGGTTTGATTAATTTCTCGGTTTCAACACCAGTCGGATGTGTTGGAGCAAAATATAAAATGAGAGAAAAATAAGGAAAGTGGGAAAAGTGAAAATAGAACTGAGTTTCACTTTAAGCATGTTAAGATGTTATTTTTCTTAAAGCAATTTTGCTATCCTATTTGCTGTTTAGGGTAATTACGCAGTTGCCTCCAGGATACAAAAAGTAAAACCTGAACTAGAATAGGAAGCAACACTTCTTCTAGGTACACAAACACTTGATAACAGAACTTTTAGTTGAATTGAGAGAATTTCAAAACTATATGACAATTTTGCAAATTAACAAGTAGGATACACAATGTTTGAATCACAACAAAAACAACTAATGTCTTGAATAGGACACTAGGATGTCTGAGGGGATTTTGAAAACACCCATTGATTTAATCGTTGCATCTCTTGAATCCAAACATTGCATATGTTAAATGTATCCCATAAATCTAGCCATTTGAACATGTTTAATAAATCTTCCACATCACCCATACTTTGAATAATTCAAATATTTAATCGTTGCAACCTTTCATGTTAATTTGCAAATAAAAATATTAAAATATAGCATGTAAGTATCGAACCCATGACCCATTATATTACTTGCCTAAGCCTTTACCGTTTTAGTAATTTTATTTTTGTTGTTAATTTATGAGATTATATTATACTTATTATAATTTTTGAAAATCCCAACATTCCCTCGCTATTTTCAAAATTTAAATAAACTTCATTCGACTAAGGAAATCTCATACATAAATAAGGATGTCGGGTAAACTTGAACCTTTACTTAGTGAAAATATATCAAGATTTACTGTGGTGTACTATAGCTAGGGCTTTGAACTGTCGACCCCATTTGATAAATCGGATATATCTCGCATACAAGATTTCAAAATATATTAAGTATTCTAAAAGGTGACACGTTATGGTCATGTGTCAGTGTCCCAGTTTCATGAGCACCTCAGAGTGAATCTACACACTCTGCAAACAGAAGTGACCTCACTTCCCACACTCACATAGGTGGATCTCTTTAGAGTACTCTGTAACTAAATACTCCAACACAATGATTTTAGATCCATTAAGAGTATAAAATACTCAACCTCGTAAATATGTTACAAGATCCAAGCACTGTATGAAGGATGCAAAATCATAGATATAACCAATGCTTACAAGTTGCGAAAATAATTTACTTTGTTCATTGAACTCTTAGACTTGGGCTACAAGAATAAAGTTGAGTTTTAGTTATTGCAACTCCTAAATGTGGATTTCAGTCTCATCCCTTTTGATATTTTCCAGACCACTTCCCTGATAAGGCTTTTATAAGAAGGTTTGCTAAGTTTTCGCTTGATCTTACAAAATCAGTATTAACCACTACATCTTGGAGCAACTGCCTTACATAATTGTGTCTCAATGCAATATGTAGTGACTTACCATTGTAAGTCTTATTATATGATCTAAACAGGGTTGTTTCGCTATAGGCCAAATGAGAATATCATGTAGTAAATTTCTAAGCCACTCTGCCTCCTTCCCTGCTATGGCCAAAGCAAGGAACTCAAATTCCATGGTTGAATGTGTAATGCATGTTTGTTTTTTGGAAGCTCATGAAATAGTAACTCCTCTAATGGTAAAGATTCAACCATTAGTGGATATAGATTTCTTAGTATCAGATGTCTAACTTGCATCAATATACCCTTCTAATACAATGGGTTCACTATTGAAATGCAATCCATAGCCAATGGTCTTTCTCAAATATTTCAAAATTCTATAAATTGCATTCCAATGCATATATCCTGGATTACTAGTGAACCTGCTTAATACACATACAGTGAAAGCAATATCTGGTTGAGTACAACACATAACATACGTTAAACTTTCTATCATTTTAGCATACTCAAGCTGACCTATATTCTCATGCAATTAATTGAAATGGAATTGATAGATACATAACTTGTTCATAACTATATAGGGTTTAACGGTATATTCCTATCCATTAAATAATTCCCCTTAATAAAGGCAGAAACCTTGCCCTACATATGGATCTGGCATGGATTTTTCTTTTTCAAGGATGAATCCTGCAATTAAATCATCTTACAAGGTAGCAAATCTTGTAAAAAGCATTAGACAACATATACAAGGGTAAATCCACATAGCACAATCATATAGAAATCAAATATTCGTTTCTGAATCGTAAAGAAATAGTTAGATCTCAATTCATCTCAACTTCCTATCTATGGAAGTTTAGCTTAAAGACATGACATCAACACCCCTTACATCCAAGATGAAAGTATTCCAAGAAAACAGAGAAAAGGAAAGAGAATGAAAAAAAGAAAAATTGAATCTCGTGAGCTTCCACCAACGAGATCGGATCTCTTCTTCTGATGCGCTAGAAACGAAGTCCTTTTCCTTCTCTGTGTGGCTGCTCCATCGACTCTCTCTCTTTCGGCACGAATCCCTAGGTATCTATTTAAGTTGCTCTCAGTCCGTACGACACACGTGCAGAAATGCACGTGTGCGGATTCGCCTTGGCGCCTGGGCGCTAACTCCCTGGATGCTGTTTGACTTAGAAACTTTTCGAGATGTCTTTGCCTACTAGTGAAGTGGCGCCTGGGCGCCATCTCACTGGAAGATTTTTGTCGTGTGAGGTGCTGGAACATCTGATTAAGGCTTGTAAGTTGGCGCCTAGGCGATAGCCTGCTTGCTTCTTCATTCGACTCACTCGCACACTTGTAGTTGTCCGTCATTCCTGCAAAAAATTACTAAAATTAAATAAATGAACTATAAATGCCTATTTTATACTAAAAATGCATAAAAACTACATATTGCTCCTAAAATGCAAAGTGAGTGAAAACTAAGCTAAATTGGTGCAAACTAACCGCATTCTCTTGGACTAACATGCAAAACTAGTCTAAAATAGGTCATGATAACTCTCATTTTCGCGAGTTATCAGCTTTTAAGGTTGCACTATAGAGCTTGTATTGAGATTTTGTATATGTAGCCTTTAATGCTTGTAGGTGAGAAGATGAGAGCTCATTTAATTAGCTAACAACCTTAACTCCTCTTAATGAGATTCTTAAAGCCTTGAAAGAAATGTAGCAATCTAATGGTAGGTGGCACATAACAAATGTGTCGGTATTCAAATTTTTTTACAATTACACTCTAAAGTCACTACTGAAGTGGATCTGGGGTTTGAATTCACTTGAAGTCGCATGTCAGTGTCAACTTGGAACATGACTTCGTAATCTCGTGTGTTTTAAAGACTTGTCCTTATATGTTTTCTTCTTATCTAAGGTGTGACTTCACCTAAGTCATACGTGGAGTCGACTTAGTTGTGTTACTTTGAAATTCAATTTATCTCAAAGACTTGTCTTTATCTATTTTCTTTCTTAAGTTGTAGTTGAGGTCCACTTAGGACACGACTTCACCTAGGTTGCATATAGAGTCCACTTGGCTATATGACTTTAGAATTCAGTTTTTTCTAGAGGCTTGTCTTCATCTATTTTTTTTCTCAAATCATTTGTGTTGTAAATGAATAGTAAATCAAGTACAATCCGTATTTTGATGATTAACAATTCAATTTAAGAAATTTAAGTACTAACACGTGTTGAGATAATTTAAGGTCTAGGAACTTCAAAATTCAAGTCATGATAGGTCAAGTCATAAGCCAAGTTGAGTCAGGTATCAACTTAGGTCAAGTCAATCCTCAAGTCGACTTCGTGATCAACTTCAAATGTGCATTTTTCGACAGATCGAAATTGTGGATGCATGAACAGGCAAAGTCGCACCCGAAGTCGACTTCGACATGTGACTTGGGTGAAGTTGATGCCTAAGTTGACTTCGATATCGGCTTCGAACGGGCATTTTTTGACAAAGTGAAATGGCAGACAAATGAGTAAGTGAAGTAGCACGCAAAGTTGACTTCGCATGCGACTTAGGTGAATTCGCAACGCAAGTCGACTTCGTGAGGGACTTGAGTGTCCTTTAGGAGTCTGATGCAAAATCTGATGAAACCAAGTCGCAACCTAAGTCGACTCTGACATACGACTGGGGTGAATTCGCATATGAAGTTGACTCAGACATGCACTTGGGTGAAGCTACAAATCAAGTCGACCTCGGCACTCAACTTAAATACAAGAAGCCTAAAACTAAGATGTCTTAAGTTCAAAGGTGACAATATCGGCTCAAGCATAATTATTCAAATATGATTCAAATTTCAAGATGCAAACCCATGCAAGAACTTTTAATGGATGAGACTAAGGCAAATACACAAGAAGTCCAAAAGCTACAGGCATAAATGAAGTCTTTTGAAGGCAAAATATGAAGAAACAAGGGTATCTATGCTAAAGGATCAAGCTAGTAGAATGCCAAAGCTCCAAAGAACTAAGTGGAAAGTGAAGTCGCAACCCAAGTCCACCTGCGACTTGGGTCAAGTCTGAAACCAAGTTGACCCCAAAATAGAACTTGACTGAAGAGCTGAAGGCTTAAGTCGCAATCCAAGTCGACTCCAATCTGCAACTTGGGTGAAGCCACACATAAAGTTGACTCCGAGTGCAACTTGAGTCGTAATTGTTGGAAAAATTTGAACATTGGCTCATTAAATGCACCCCATCTACCACCAAATGGTTGCATTTACTCCTCTTGCATTTAATACATGTCAAATGGAATGGAGAGGGTTAGCTAGAATATTGAAGAAGCTTCTACCTTCCAATCCTCAAGTATTCAAGTGATCATTAAAAGATTTCTACGAAGAATCGTTCCATTGATTGCAAGTGCTGAAGCGATCCATCAACAACTCACTTCACACGTTCTTCTCAGTGCCGAAATTTTCTCTACACATTTATAAAGTGTAGTTTTACATTTTTATACATTGTTTACTTGTGATTCCACTTGGCTTAGTGTTGGAGACCAAGGCCAAGTGAAGGTAAGTAGTGTGTGGCTGGAGTGTGACTCGCCACCTACTTGTGCGAGAATTGTAAATGACCCTAGAGCTAGAATCTAGAAGAGAGCAAGTAATCTAACTGTTTAATCATTGATATAGTGGAACTCAAGACACAAGGGTGTGTTCTTAGAGAAGTAGAGTGGGGAGGATTGTCCCGAACCACTATAATTTATTGTGTTTGATATATCTGCTCTATATTCTCTTTCTACTCTCCACGGTTTTCATTCAAGAGGAGTTAGTTCACAAGGGTTTCGTTTAATACACCGAAAGAATTTTTAAAGAACCCAATTCACCATTCCCTTCTTGGATTTTGCCATAAACTCGGGACCAATAATTTAAGAGTCACTTAGGGGTGTGACTTCACCTAGCCCGCTTGTGGAGTTGACTTGGCTATGTTACTTTGGAATTAAATTTGTTTTAGAGACTTGTCTTCATCTGTTTTTTTTCTCGAGTCGTAGTTGATGTCCACCTTGGATGGACTTCACTCAAATCACATGTGGAGTTGACCATAAAATTAAATTTGTTCCAAAGAATTATCTGCATCTATTTTCTTTCTCAAGTCACAGTTGAGGTTGACTTGGAGTCCAATTCACCTAAGTTACATGTGAAGTTAACTTGGTTATGTAACTTTAAATTTTAATTAGTTCCAGAGACTTATCATCATCTATTTTCTTTCTCAAGTCACAATTGAGGTCGATTTATGGTACAACTTCACCCAAGTCACATGTGGAGTAGACTTGGTTGTGCAATATGACTCAAGTTAATGTTGAGATCAACTTGAGTTAAGACTTCACCTATCTGCACTGTGAATATAATTTATATAATTTAATTTTTTTTGAAATTTGAGCTTGTTTTCACTTTCATTCACTTTTCTCAAATTATATAAGTAGTATAGTTTCATTTTAGCCGAATTGTTAATCATTAAAACTATTGTTGATTTGTAATTTAACAAAACCAATTGAAATGTATACCTTTCATCTAAGCAAAGTTACATATATGATCACATCATTATCATTGGCCATTTAAAGTAACATCATACAATTGATCAAATCTAAGATGTATCATTCAAATCAAACACAACCAAATTCTCAAATCATTTGTCTTTTCATTTCAAACACAAGATTCAATAATTCAATTACAATGTAGCATTCAAATAGAAAATCACAACCATCTAAATTTATACATTCAAGTTCAAATATTTGGTTGACTCACACTAAATACATTCTAACCCAACATATTTATCTAGAACCTATCTCATCTCACCCTTTTTGTCAATCAGCGAAATTCGGAGGGGCTAAAATCGGTAGAAATCATAGTCTTTAACAAATTGGAATTGGCTTGGAGTAAATGAAGGAATGGTAGGATGGGGGATATGTTGATGAGCGCCCCCACTCCCCCTGTTGTCTTGCCATGAATGCATAGTAAGTAAGGAATTGTTGATGCTTCTTGCATGCAAGTTAAAAAAGCCATGATCTAAGGGTCAAATGCATGGGTATTGATACATGGAATGCAGGTAATGAAAATGTATGGGATGCATGTGAGTGGACTTCTCATACAGCCTAAACATCCTTCTCATGTGAAGCCTTCCCCTGAACCTGTTTGCCTCCCTCTTGATCCTCATTGTCTTCTACTTCTTCCACTAGCTCTTCTTCTAGTTTTTCATAACTTGCTGTTAGTTGATGTAGTCTGAATTTCTCTATATTGATTTTCACTCTCCGCGTTAGTCTCTAGTTGATAGCATTGGTACTTCTCAAAACATCGAATGGATCGCCTATGAGGTCCATCGTATGATAAGCTTAGTAATCCATGTCTTTGGGGATTACACTGCATGGACTTTCCTTCTTAGTGGCTAGGGTTGCAAATCATCATAAGCAGGACATCTTCCTATAATTCGTTGGCTTCCAAACCACCTCAGCTTCTTGAGAGTTAATTTAACTCCTACCACTTCTTTTAGGATATATACAATGAGCTATAAATAATTTTAAGACCCTTAGTTGTGGAGGCTGGTCTATGTAGTGCCAGAATTTTATTCTTTCAACATGTTTGTTGCTCCAAGTGAGGTTATCGTACATGGCTGCAAGTGTTAACCTTTTTAGGAGTGGATCTTCTTTGCTAGCTCGATTGTAAACATTAATCGAGCAATTGACATCTTCAATTACAATAATTGATTTCAAAGATATCTTCATTAGGAGCTTAGAAACTCAAATTTTAGTTTGTACCTCAGTCAACTCAGTGTCACAAATATCGTATCCAAGACAATTAACGATTATAGCAACAATGCTCAACTTACCAAAATCAGGCAAGTCATAGAGTGGATGACTGCTCTTCCACCACCCTACTTGTCCTTTTCTCGAGCAACTACCCTTCATCAAATCTTCTAAGATCCACCATTTTCTCTACTTTCAACTTGGGGCTCATCGCGAGTGTTTCGACAATTCTAAGTCATTTAAATGGGACAAATTCTCAAGGGTGGCCGAGCAAATCAATCGCTCAAGTTGAGAATTAACATATAGGAGGCAATATTGGTTCTTGTGTTAGATATCATTAGCCCTTTCCATGATGAAATTGATGTAGGAATCTAGGATCAAAACCTTGTATTTTTTTCTTGACGTGAAGGAAGAAACCCCTGCTTCTCATCCAGTTTTGGCCACCAAGGTCTACAACTAGTGCTGCCTGTTCCCTTTAGGTGGTGATGCCATTGAAGTTGTTGAGGAGGTGGTCATTGATGGAGAGTTAAGTGAATCTGAAGGAGTTGAGGGCTCTAATGAGATTGACACAAGTGTTGTCAAAAGCGAATGGTTGATCAAACTAGTTGGTTCGAACCGGTTTAGCAAACCGATAATCAGGTGATGTAAGTGTTATGTATTTATAATGTTGTAAATATTTACTTGTTTTAATTAATTATATTTTGATTTATTTTGATATTTATAACTCTTAAAACTATATGTTAAATTTTAATATATCATTTTAACTACTAAAATTTGTGGAAAATTTTAACAGAACCATTTTAAAGATATAATAAATAAGCCCAAAGATTATATATCAAATTAAAAGAAATTAATATTATTACCTCTAATATAATGTATTAAATTACAAGAATGTTATTGATTAGATTACCAAATTTTCCACGCCCAAATTAATAAAGCCTAACATAAGCATAGCTTTTCGTTGAGGGTGATCCCCACATGGCCGGACATGGGCATACCTTGTTATTTTTTCTCATTTATGCACTTTGAAAATGTCTTGTCATGAGGGAAACAACCTGCAAATAATAAATCGTGTGTCAGCTACCAACCTTTTTCATAAGTGGTTGAACCATATTAAACCGGTTTGGGCGGTCGAACACGTTTCTTCCGGTTGGAACGGTTTTTATCCTTTAAACCGAACCAGACTAACCACCGATTCCTAGTTGGATTGTTCGAACCGGCTGGTCCGGTCCAATTCTGATAACGCTGGTTGACACAGGAGCTAATGGAGGGAGGGAGAGTTGCTGAGTAGAGCTAGATGACACTGAAGAGCTCATTGATGTAGAGAAGGACATTTGAGTCATTATATCCATACTAATGCCTTCTTTATCTTTTTTTTAACACTTAGTTGCCTAGGGTTTAAACTTTAAAATGCAACAAAATAAACAGTTTCAAGTTTAAAACACAAAAAGCAAATACATAATTAGAGTCAGATGGTTTAAAATGTAAACAAACCCAGCGTGAGTTGTAGAGTAACACTTTGTTTGACCGGGTCATCTACTAAAAGGATCAAAATATTGTTATTTTTTGTGGTAAGGATCAAAATATATTTAGGCTTCAACAGCAGTGTTTTTATTTGCTTTAAAAACTTGGCCACTGAAAGTTTGTAAATTTTATTTATCAGTTAAACAAGGATAATTTGCATATATACCCACATAGTTTGACGTTAATTGCAAATATACCCACGTAGTTTCACGAAATGCATATTACTCCCACATAGTTTCATCAAATTTGCATATTACCCTTATGTCGTTACCTGCTGTTAATATCTAATGTTATATTTTAAAAAAAGACGAAAATGTCCTCATCCGTAGTTTCACGAATTGCATATCACCCCTCATAGTTTCACCAAATTTGCATATTTTTCCCATGAAATATGTATACCAATGAGGGCATTTTCATTATTTTTCAAAATACAACGTCAGATATTAACAGCACGTAACGGCATAAGGGTAATATGCAATTTTAGTAAAACTATATGGGAATAATATGCATTTCGTGAAACTATGAGAATATATCTGCAACTAGCGTCAAACTATCTATGTATATATATATATATATAGGATATGATCCAGTGCAGTCCGCTGTAAAATAGGCCCCACACACATTAGATCGCAATGAAACTTTATACAATCATTTATCCGTATAAAAATTATACTTTAGACGGTTTAGATGTTGAAAATACCACTTTAAACTTAATATTTACATTAAACTTTTTATTACGTTGATTTTGCACCATTTTAAGATGGGGATCACACACATGTTGGATTTAGATGAAAATTGGTACGCTAATAAAGTGGACAATTCTAAATACAATGGGTGGGGAGGATTTCCCATTCATAATCATGTGGGGCCCACGATGCATGGACTGCACGGTGCATATATATATAGGATTTATTCCGGTGCATGTGACTGCACTGTGCAGTCCATGCACTGTGGGCCCCACCTGATCATAAATGGAAAATTCACCCCACCCATTGTATTTAGAATTGTTCACTTTAATAGCATATCAATTTTCATCCAAATCCAACATGTATATAGTCCCCATCTTAAAATGGTGCAAAATCAACGTAATAAAATAGTTTAATGTAAATATCAAGTTTAAAGTGGTTTTTTCAATATCTAAACCGTCTAAAGTATGATTTATATATGGATAAATGAGTGTATAAAGTTTCATTACAATCTAACATGTGTGGGGTCTATTTTACAGCGTCCGACTGCACACGATCGGGTCTCTATATATATATATACATACACGCGAATTACCTGTTAAACAGTGAAGACTAAGTTGATCCGAACGAAAAGGCTAGCTTAATTTGCACTAGCACTTAGCCGCGTGTTTGCATCCTAGAGTCATGGTGGTGGGATCAAACTCAAATACTCAGCAATGTATAGAATTGATTGTGGGTCAATATGGTTAGAGAATATATATGGTAGCTGATCTCAAAATCATGCAAAATAGTGCCGATGAGAAGAAATTTCTAAGTCTACCCAGGAGTACGCAATGGGAGAGAAGTCACACATTAATATACATATACCTCACATATGATTATCGTGGGACAATTAATGAATCCTACGAGAGACAACTCAGCCGTGCGGAGGCGTGTGGGAATGACAAAGCGATTGGTCAAACGTTGGAAATCTGGTTAGGGAAGTTGGCATGCATGCATGTATGCATCCATCTAGCTTCGAAGCTTTTGACTCGAGGGACAAGTTGGCATGCGTGCATGCATCCAGCTTGCAAGTACTTGAGGCAAGTTTTCACCCAAATGACGCTGTCGAAGACCCAACACGCCGACAACGAGCTACAAGAAATAAGAACGCCGCATTCCTTCCTTCCACGGATCACAACTCGCCCTTTTGCGTGCACAAACTCCACTTAGGATCCCCCCCTTTTGCTGAGCTTCCCCACAGCGTCGTCTACGCACTGTTGAAAAACTCCATGTGAGACATTGGAATGCCGTTGAGCATGATACTCTGGAATTGTATATCTGCCGAGTTCCTCGCGATTTATTTTGGTCATCAAAGCACCGACAACGAAACCCTAGATTTCCACTTTCTCAATAATCAACTCCTTTTGAAAAATCTATTTCTACGTAGATATGTTGTCCGACCGAATCTCATGTAACAAATGAATTACAAACTTACTATTAAGAAAACAGTTTTAAATTGTTTTCTTATTAATTAATACTCTATTCAAATAGCCAGGCGTTGGCTATACCACCCGGCCAAACGGATATGACTTCTAATGCTTAACACAGACTATTTAGATCTTAAATATTTTCTCTTTTGGTAAATTTAACTATATCTGGGTTTTTCGCATTCTAAGCTTTTCTGGGATTTTTTTTTTTTTTTTTTTTTTTTTTTTTTAATTATCATATCACCTCTTAGATAACCAAGAGACTGATAGAGAACAACTCTAAGCAAAGAATAAAAATTTCGAACTTTGAATCTCCCACGTTACAGTTACACATTCTTAGACACCCTCACCTCAACCATTTGGTGATCCAAGCAGTGACTTGGCCCACTTATTTTGCAATTTCTAGATAAGTGCACGACACAATAATTCTACTGGAACAGACCCTAGAACCGTATAGACTTTCCGTTTTACAGAAGCTTGGATTTTAAGTTAATTTCAGCCATTAATATGTTATCTAAGCAAGCCTTCCTTGGTCTATCTGCATAATTTAGATGATTTTTTTCCAAAACTAGAAAAAATTAGATTCGATATTTTTAAGAATTGGAATATGATACAATTTTAAATATCACCTCGCAACTCAATTCTAGATTCATGGTTACGGTATTATCATAATCAAGAATTTCAATGCTAGCATGAGCAATACATTGGCATCTACTTCCGTTATTTTCTCTTGAACCTACGGTTCTCCTTCTACCCGTATGAATGGACGGCTACTAAGTGCGCGTTAGCTTTCCCTCTTATAAGGATAAATTAACTTTAAGGGGCCCCACTTCTAAAAAAAACTCCTTTTTATGTAACCTCTTTTATTTTTAATATTTTAACATTATTTGTATTATCTCTCATTTGTTTAGTATTACTGTGAACCTCATCTATAAATGTGCGAAATCATTACAATAAAACAATTTAATGCTAAATATTAACTTTTAAGTGATGTTTTCAATATCTAAATCATCGAAAATATCACTACCCATATAAATAAATAATATTATAAAGTATTATTACATTCTAATGGATACGTGATTAGATCTAAGTATTTTCCTAATTTACACATGTTATATCTATTTTTAGGCAAATGTGACCTATGCGCATATTTGATTTGGATAAAACTTGATTCTCTAACTAAACAAATGATTTTAAATATAATGATTAAATTACATTTTACATCAATCGTCAATATCATAAAAATGAAAGGGGTTACAAAAAATCTCTTCACAGAGTCCAATTTTGAAAATAAAAAAAAATGCTTCTATAGAACCTTTTTTCTATATAATCCCCTTCATTTTTAATATCTTATAATTGATGCAAAATTCACTCCATCCATTATATTTAACATCATTTATATTAACACAAAAATCCTCTCATTTGTTTTATGTCATTGTATATGGTCTCTATCTATAAATATGTAAAATCAACATAATAAAATAATATAATGCTAAAAACAATTTACATATAGTATTTACAATATCTAAATCATCTAAAATATTACTTCTATATAGATAAATGATTTTATAAAGTATTATTATATTCTAATACATATGTAAATGAATTTAAGCATTTTTTATAATTTACATATGAATATATATTTTTTAAGCAAATATAATCTATGCACATTTAATTTAGACAAAAGTTGGTATCGTAGTCAAACAAATGATATTAAATGCAAAGAAATCAATTGAATTTTCTATTAAACATCAAAAATCTAAAAATTGGATGCAGCTCTCCCGGACACATAAAAGCAAGCCCGAGTTTGATATGGTTAGAAATTGATTAAACTCACCTAAGTAACTCTCTTGAAAAACACAGCAGTTTTCATCTGTCAAAATCATATATTCGCCTGGCTACATGGATATTTCGAAAAGGGATATATATATTTTTTTGATTGGTATGTAATTACATATATCTAAACACATTTCATACTGGATATCAAAGATTAAAAGCCTTTAGATATATCGATATTTAATAATAAAGCAAAATGAAAATAAATTCTCTGAAGATGAGTTGGCTCAGCAGGCTGTTAAGTGCTCCAAACGGATTCCAATAGAATATGATATATATCTCGAAGACGTTTAGATAATTAGAAAGTGTTCATTTGTCTGAAAAAAATGCTCTCGATATACAAGAAATTTTCAGCAACACTGCTGGTTGAGAAAAAGAAACCCACGGAGCATGCAGAACAAAATATATCATACATGACAAGCAGAGAAATACAAAAAGAACCTTGCAGAATCAATCACAAAGCTCTTCATGAAAATTTCAGCTGCATAACTTCCCAGAACAAAAAATCGAAAGCATGACCCTGTGGATTGAATCGAAATTTGAATGGTATTGCAAACTTGTCAATTCTACTTGTCATCCAAAGCCAGTCACTTCTTGCTACCAGCTGAGGCAATCTTCCGAGTGTTGGGTACATATGCATATTTGCTGAGGTCCACGGGCACCGTAGGTGACCTATTATTCATTAAGAAAATAACATGTTGGATTTATGATAATGTTGTCTTGCTCTTCCAAAGCAAGAGTATAAACTGCAGGGTAATGGCTAGGGATTGCATACCTTACAGCACGGGTGTTCCTGACATCTTTGAGTGGGGCACGAAGGCCACTTGCACGAGAACCAGAGCCCATGTATCTGAACGAAGAGATAACAGAAACAAACCTCTCCATTGACTCCTCTGATATATCAGAATAACGGCTCAAATGGGAAATATCACATCCAAATTTGACTTCCTTGTCATCCATCTCCACGGGGCTTCCATCATTGTCAGGAATGTCATTACCTGCAAAAGGATGCAAATTACAAACTACTATTCCTGACACATGGAAAACGGGGCATTGGAAAGCATATGCGGTGCAGTGGAAAGTGAATTGCAGAAAACACAATAGCGTGATAGGAGTGTAGTTGAAAAGTAGATAACTTTGTAAAACAATAGGGATAAATGACTAAAAAATAAAGAATATATAGAAATAAATGATTTCAAAGTAAAAAAGAATAACTGAAAAGAAAGAAATGTGAGGTATAACAGTTCGAGACTAGGAGTGTGGAGTGCAGTCAATAGAGGGTGTGAAGTAGTTACTAAACACCCTACTGCATAGGCGCTAGTAATCCAGTATAAGGGAGAGCCCCGCTCTGGATTCAAGGACCTCACCTTCGAAAAAACAGTAAAACACTGATGCTTGCTGATTGCCAAGAATGACAGTGTAGCATAACTACTTCCAATTGAAGTAGAAAAAACAAAGATTCCTACTAAAGGCATGCTATTAAAATTGTTGAATATGGGCATGGCCACCATTATGGCGCTATCCTTTTTCATCTTTGCCTTTCATCATCAGCATTCATCATGCACCAAATGTTCCAATTTGAGATGTGGAATTTTAACACACTCCCTTTCACTAGTCATACATAAGCAAATACAAGTCTAGAAAACCAAAAAAATTGTACAGTTGGAAAAATAACAGAAAAATTTTAGGAAAATGCGTAATCATTAGAATGATTCGTTGATGGTTCTGAAATTGGAAATGCTCCAGAGTACAAGGAAAATTCCTAATGGATAGCCAAAGCAAAGTGAATCATAGATTTCAATAAAGCAGTAAATTATAAAACAAATCACAAAAAAGCAATTGAATCATCTTTCAAGATAAGAAATCTAAGCAGATATCAGATATTGAATTCAATTCATACTTCCGCCATAATGAATTGCGTTTGTTGGTGCCCTATTCATTTTTGAAGTTCCCTGCATATTGAAAGATAAATGGGATGTGCATAAACGAGTTAGCACAGGTTTTGAAAGAAATATATAAATCAAAATGAGAAAAAAGAGTAAAGAGGAAGGCCATACACTTTGAATATGTTGACTGGAACTGATTTTTTTTTCTTTTATAGAACTGTCTGCATTGTTGTTCCTAGGTGTCAAATTTTGGTCTTGTTTCTCCTCTGCCCTCTTTGCACTTTGACAAACATGCTCATCCTTATGTTGCTCAAGTAAAGCACGTGTGGGTATTATATTGCTGCAAGGAGCGATACCCCCACCTTCTTCCTCCACATCAGACTTAGTTTTTTCTCTGTCGTGGTCATTCTTATCCAAAATATTAGATTTGAAAAATCGACTCCTTACCAGCTTTCTCTTTCCTGCTCTGTCATCAACGGGATCCATTGCAGCAATAGATTCATGGTTCCAGGATATTGACATGGAAGGCTTTGCCAGATCATCAGATGATTGACGCAAATTGGCAGTAGGTTCTGAATGATACAAGTTTTCTTTAGGAATGCTTCTAGCCTCCTGATCAACTGGTTCAACATGCAGAAAAAGGTCACATTAATTAGCCATAGGAATGGTAGGCACACTCAGTAATTCAACCTTATCAGACTTGCTAGTGCTATTAGTACATGCTTCAATCCTAAATATCACAGTATAGGCTATAGAGTAATAAATAACAAGACCATGCATAACAGGATTATCAAAACCACATGGGATTTTTGACATCTTAACTAAAGTATCCGGTGAGTAGATTTTTGACATCTTAACTAGATAATAGTCCATAATAAATAATTTTTTAATTTAATGAATGTTAAACCCAATAGTCAATATGGAGAATTCTATTCGAAGCCTATCACATACAAATTAGTCAAAGCCATTATGTTCAATTAAAAATACACATTAAATGTAATATTAATCCATTAAAAAACAATTATATAGTTTTTACTGACTAACTATTGTACTGCATCAATTTAAACCTTTATTAATGTCAAACTTTAGATTTGATGTTAAATTTTTATCCAAATAATTTATATTTATCATTACTTGCCTTAAAGTTACATTAAGAAATTTATTTCTTTTCTTTACTTTATTTATTTAGCAGTACATTAGATGATCCTATGAATATATCAATGATGGAGATGATTTGTCCTTCCCAAAGGAAGCAATATATTTACTTTTATTGTTAAAGAACCACTGTTTTGCTGTTTTGTCCAAGGAAAATGCAATCTCACTTTACTCTAGAAAGTGGGTAGCTTATAGTCATGCATTCTTTGGCTTACAGTTCATACATCAAACAAGATAATGCTCTCAAACATTAATGCTTACCACAACAAGGAAATCCTGAAAGATTCTTTTCTCTAGCAGTGATACAGGCTTCCACCTAGTACAAAGAGGACAATTGCAAATAATTGGATCAAGAAAATATAAGAGGATGGATAATTGCAAATAATTGGATAAAGATTACATTGAAAATTCTCAAAATTCAGAAAACTTGCCTTACTCACATGAACCTTGAGAGGCAGGGCATCCAATAGCTTTTGTGAACGAGTAGGAGATCCTGGAGAAGAGTTCATTGTACAAATAGCATCCTCATCAATGCAGGAAGGCTCAGAACTAAGGTTTCTCATGTTAGGAGCAGGTTCTTGCCTCAGTCGTGAGTGTTTAGGTATTGCTCTGGCAATGTTGAGGTTCCTCCTAGCCTCAAGAGATGCTAAACCTTCGAAGGGTGTCAAAGAAAAATGGGAAGGAATGCATTTTCAGACAAATGGGACCAATCTAAAACATCCATATCCAAGCCGGGCATCTAGGACAAGGTAATGTAATGACTGTCATCTAGTCAGATATATAACATAGGGCAAGGATTCACCGGATCAATGGTGCAGGTTGCATAGGTAGACCCAACTGTTTTCATACAGTATTTTGATCAGATCTAAGTCAACTATCATATTTGTCTTCATACATATCTTTTACAATCCCAAAAATCACCGTAGTTGGAAACTTAGGTAGGTGATGATAAATAATTGTTCAGATTTTTCAGAAACAGTATTGGATGTTGAAGCCCACCTAGATTTTTTTTTATCAAATTGATTTTTTATATCTTAAGAAAATAAAATAGTCCCAACCTTAGGATCTAATTGGATTTTACCAAAAACTTATGAGAAATAAATAGTTTGCATGCTGCACTTCCCACCATAGAATCATTATAGGCTGTATACATATGAACTGAATACACGTGGAGAATGTCTACAAGTATGAATATTTTACTCAATGACCTTTAGTACATAAAATTTCATGGCATAAAAATTTATAAAGAGAAAATGCCATGGTAACTGAAGAATGGATACAAAAATACTTGGTCACTGTATTGCTTTGCGCAGACGAATCTGGTTTTTTCCTTTTACTCTCAATTGTAAATTCTTTCATAGAGTGAACTCTATTATTCACACACGCGGTGGATATGCTTTTCCCCTAGCAAATAGAAAGGAACACGAAATTAGAGGATGATTAAACACATGCAAAACAGAATAAGTCATGTAGAAATAAGTCATCAGCTTGCATAGAAAAAAGACCAGTGAAATTAATTTACATAATTAAAATACAGCTAATGTATTTTTTAGAGCAGCATGAGATGTATTAATTGCATGAAATCCTTCAACACTTTACAAAAAAAAAAAAACGAAAACAAAATTCGATGGAGTGATCTAATGGATCATGTCCTGTTTGCCTTTGTTAAATAAAATCTGTTGCTTGTAAAGAAAATTTTTATCATCATTACTTTATCATCATTACCATATTGAAACATATGGTTATGATAAATGCTTTTATAGCTGAAGATTGCAATTGTTGTTTCCAAGATACTTCTGAGGTCTGTCATAAGGTCAATCCACTCCTCTTTATTAAAATACATCCGTTCCCCAATTTGCCCTACAAAAGCTTCCCCTGTGAGGCCCAGATGAAGGTTGATGTGGAGAAGAGTCAATGTACATAACAAGTATGATTCAAAATTTTGCTTTTTTCACAACAACAGCTTCTAAGCAAAGTTTTGACATCAGTATCCTTACAACAAGTCCACCATTCAATAATAGCTTGCTTAGTAGGTCAGCATGTCACTACAGCCCATAACAACCTCATGAAGTGCCATAATCCTCTTGAACATGTCCAATTCTCTGCCTGGGTAAGCATATTAGTCACATGTTTACAGAATTTATGAAATTATCAACAGAGTGCAGAATCTAGTAATATGCATTCAAATGCATTTCAATTTTCCATACCACAGGCTTTGTAGCATCTTGGCTTTTTCCCTCTACATGAATTTTATCATCCCAACAGACATTCTTACTACTAGGATTCCAAAGCATAGAGAACAGCTTATCAGATATGCCATCAATTTTTTTGCCCGATAATTACCCTTCTATTACATCCTAGGCATATTTCTCATTTTCATGGCAAGGGCCATGCATGAAATGAAGAAAATTTAATTGAATCTTCATGTGAGAATGGGCAGACCTAAGATGCAATCTGAAGTTGAGAATAAAAAAATAACAGTAATAACAAAAACAACATGAATAAAAAATCATTTTCAATCAGAAAAAGCAAAATGAAAAAATTATGCAATTCCTTACATACCTGGAACGGCAATTTAGAGAATGGATCAAGGTCACCCTTGGCTATGCCACTAACTACACTTTGTGGCATCAATGTGACAATTTGTTAAGACAAACTTTACAAAAATTCCAATGAATGAAAATTGAGCTAGAATTGCACAATGAAATCTTAAACTCTATGAGAAGGATATGGTCCCAAAAAGTCCAAATTGGAATCAAGATCGTAAGGAATGTCAGTTAAATGCACAATGTCTTCACATCTAGGATCATAAACTCTCTGATGCTGAAAAGTTAGTAATGCTTTCTTGAAGTCTTCTTCGTACAAAGGTGGAACTGAAATGGTACTGTATCGTAAGTGCTTGATGACCTGAAATTTTGGCTCAGGATTCAACTATTTTAGAATTTTAAGAAGATATGGCCTGAAAGGCAAGTTTTTAAATCTGACAAGCAAATGAGTACCATTATAACTAGATGATTAAAGGACTTCTATTTACCTCTTAAAGCATTTGAGCATAGCTACAGAAGGAAAATGTTGTGCATTTGATGAAATTACAAACCCATCTGCTCATTCCGTCAAATGAAGCCTATGTAATGTCATGCCTGCCAGTAATGGGTTCACGGGTTTCCGAAGAAACTACAAAACAAAATTGGACCTTTGGTTGGATGTATAAATCCACCTCTTTTAAGCAAAGCTTTGTTCAACCCTGTGCTACTTGTTAATTGGTTTTATCTTATTTGCTTTTAACCAACTTAGTTGCGATATCATAATCATGCTTTGTGGCAATACAAATATGCTTATCTGACTGAGATGAAGCTTCAAAACTGAAAGCTTAATCAACTCTATTCACATAGTCAGAACAAGCTCTACCACACCTCATTTCATAGTAAAAACAAATATGTGCATCCATGTAAATCAGTTAAATAGAAAATCAGGTTTCCTTATGAAGAGAATCAAGTGAATGTGTAGATATGCTTATCCACGTGACATAAAAATGGCATCTTAATGAGATGAAATTTCCAAACTGAGAGAGCTCAACCAACCCTCACTCATATAGTCAGACCAAATTCTACCACACCCATTCAGCTTAAAAAAAAATGTTCGTCCACGTAACTTCACCAAGTAGAATATCAGATGTCTGTATTGAGAGCATCAAGTGAATGAGCATTACCTTATCATAGCTTTTGAATTTCTGCACAAGTGCATGTGCCCGTTTCAGGCCCATGCCTGGCAATGATTGTAGATAGTCACAACCACTTAATATGCACATCTCAAGAACCATTTGCTTGGTGAACGAGGTTAAATTTAGATCCTTGTTCCGTTGGATCGTAGGAAACCGGAATTCAACACCTTGACCGAACTTGTCCATTTTGAAGATAATCTGGTTTTCAAAATGATATTATTATAACCTCAGCTGCATATCGAGATAAAATAACTAGCAACATTCATTCACACTGAATTCGGTAAAATCCAAAAATTTTAAGATGACACTCAGAAAATTTCAATACAGCAGATAACTTACTCTGGAACATCCAAAAGGTATCAAATCTGAGTCCTCTGTAATGGTTGCTTCTACAAGATTATTAAGAGACAAGAAGGCCATTTGGGCATCTGCCTCATAGGGTGCCACAATGTAGTCAACATTTTCCTCCTTTAAGACCTTCCAAATGCAAATATATTAATGAGATATGTTCAAACCATTATATGAAGGAAGGTAGAAACCCCTATCAATCGAAAGCAACATAACATTCTGTTCAAACTAATTAAGACAATTTTTTTTTTTTACAAAAATTGATTGTCAGCTTCCGACAAGGACTTCAATTTTGCTTATGTTATGAATCCTAAGGGTAGCTTACCTCAATTAGTTCTCGAGCAACTGAAGGCGAAATATCGACAGCCTTTTGGTAGCAGTCATAAGCGGCAGCGGAATTGCCAGCTGACTCATGCTCAATGGCACGCTCGAGGTTTTCCTTCCTTGCTCTACACTAATACGAAATTATTACTGCATTTAGATTTCATTACTGCAAAAGGGGACATGCAAGTAATCACTAATTCACAGTGAAGAGTATCAGAAAATAGACAAATAAATCAAGCATCAGTCAATGCATTGGCATCAAGATTCAGGAATCCAACTAGTGACAATTTTGACAATCACAGTGACAAAGGAGTTGAAGCTTTAGAAGATGATCTCTAAGGATTACAATAATTCCAGAATAGAATGATGGCTGTTTTGATGCCAGAGATTAAATAATACGTAATATAAGACACAATCACCATATATAACCCAAATCGTGTTTCAAATAATTTATGAAAATGTGAAGCGGATTTCCAGCAGTTCTTTCAGAAAGACACTTTGATGAGAACCAAAAACGAAATTATTAAGACTGCTTAATCGAGTTCTAGTCAAGATATCTCAAGAAAAACTTTTAGATAAGAAGTTGGAAGGCACAGAAGACTGGCAGTAGATGAAGTAGCATGAAAAGAAGAATCTATAAAATCCTTAAAAAACAATAAAAAAAAACAGGCCACATCAATGCCAGTAGGATGCATGTGGAATGATTTTCACTTGCTCTGCCAGAGACAGCTAAATAACGACAAAGAGGTGCTATTATCACTGATTCAAATCTTGAATGCCATAGGAGGGAGAGAAAATGAATCTTCAATGCAGAAAATATCACAGAAATGGTAACATTTTTCATACCTTGAACGCTTAGCCTCTTCATCACTCTTCATTGGCAGAAGTCCTCCATCAAAAACAAGCATGGGCTTCACACCATAGTGCCGCAACAAGTTTACCCTGTGCATGCAGTAATCGATGTGCCTGTATGTACACGTGCACATTTAGGGTACGTTCAGTATAAGGTTAAGAAAAAGTGGGAAAATTTTTGAAAAAGTAAGAAAATGATGTGATAGGATCAGGTCATAATTAAAAGTAAAGACAATAAAGACAAAATAAATATGGTATTTGTATAGAATGAAAAAATGATTGGAATTGTAGAAATAATAATAGAAAAGGTAGAGTAGCCACGTAGTAAAGATGTCAAATGACTCAAATCATATCAAAAGATGAGCAGAAAGAAGTACATAATTTATTTTATTTTATTTTTGAATTTTGAATTTTTTTTTATTTTTTTACTTCTTATCAAACAGACCCTTAAATGTTACTACGCCCTTTTATGCCAAAACACAACTAGATCAAGTTCTGCAATTTTGGACAGGCAAAGTAGCAAACAGCAAAGACATTAAAGATAATGCAGTGCAGATACATCTAATATCTATTTTAGATGGAGTACATAATGGTTCTAAAGACCTAATGCGCAGCTGGTTAACCAGATAACCTTGAGAAATGGAAATCATTTCAAAATGATGCGACGTTGTCACCTTAAGAAATGGGCAAGGGGCCTGTAATGGATTTCAGCTCGATTTAGCCAGACAACACTGCCGGGCAGCCGTGTAATCCAAAAGCGGCATCATGGGCAGAGGAGTATTCGCATTCTATCAATCTACATTTGGCATTCCTCATCCACTGATTGGTGTTTCATAAGCTTCCAAGAAGCACACTTGGAACAGAAAACTCCAGTGGCACTCGGACACTAGCTTCATGAAATCATGTGTTGGTTAAGGTCTTCCGAACATTTCTAGGAATGCAGCCAATGCCCCAGCAGGGGGAAAAAGTCTTATTTCTTTACATGAAAAGGAGAGATTTTCCTTTGGACACAAGCAGGCCGAGGAAGAAATGGAGGCAGCATTGAAGGAAATGAATGTGGAAGAAAAGAAAATGCAAGGAAGGAAGAGAAAGATTTGGGTAAGACCTGGAGGTGGGGAGATCCAAGCAGAGGTCCTTGCTGCAAGAAAGAGCCCCTTTGTGGAGCCATGAATAGGTGTCGACGGCGACAATGCAACCCTTGAGGTCCTTTATGTGGATTGGAACCATGATCGACTTCATCAGCGGCAGAAGCCCATGAATCCCCATCTCTCTCTCCCTCTCCTCTCTCTCTCTCTCTCTCTCTCTCGTAAAAACACCAAAATTGGCGGGCGCTTGGACGCGCCAAACGGTTTTTTTTCAAATGACCCGTGAGTTTTCATTTATATCCGCAATTTTAGATTTTAAATCACCTCATTTATATTTTTTGTTATCAATTTACCCTGGACAAATTTTTGCTACTTTGTCAATCCTTTGTAGAAACGCTCTTTTTTATTCTTTTTAAATGCCAAAAAGGTACAAACAAAATACTCACTTCTAAATCTAGATTTATTTTATGAAAACTTATTAATGATAAAATTTTGGCAAAATACAAATAAAATAGAATGCATTAGAATAGGAAATTTAAAGACATTAATTATTTAATTGTCTTAATTTTTCATTTTTATCTTTATATTTCAATTATTTTCTCATACATTTTTATGCAACTATTTTATCTATTTTCATTTTATTTTGCTTCCCACGTCATGAAATATCACTATCTGGCTTTTCGAAATCTATGCTATTCTATTTCCATCATTTTCCAAAATGCATTTGAGCTGATGGGAATAGGATAATTTTTGCAGTTAAAAATAATTTTTTTAATAAAGGTTCTTATTTTTTTTTATTTTTTTTTTGATAAAAGGAATAACTCTACGTCGACCCCCCCCCCTCATTGTGAGAGAGGTTCGAGGTGGAGTAATCCGGGAAATTCATTGTCATATAAATGTCAGTACAGATTTTCTGAACAATAGCTTGTGGAGGAGTTCCCCACCATGACAAACAATCCGTGTCAGACCTAGAGGACAAATCAGCAATAGTATGAGCTACCGTGTTCCCCTGTCTAAGAACATGAAGAGCCGAGAAATGCGCATTGTCACGAAGAAAAGATCTAATCTCAGAGATAAGATGGCCCGCGGGAGATAGAACCCTGTTATCATTTGACAAGTAGGTGTAGAGAAGGAGTGAATCGGTCTCCAATTGGACAGTGGGGAGCGATAAGTGGGAAGCCCAAAGAGTGCCAAGGTGAAACGCGGTTGCCTCCCCCAACAGTGGATCCCCCACTCCCATCCGTTTCCATCCCCGAGCAGCAATAAAGTGTCCACGAGAATCTCTAATTACTGCAGCAAGGCCCAAAGTTCCCCGGTCCAAAGAAAACCGGGCATCGACATTGACCTTGAAGGCACCAGCCGGCGGTTTTGACCATCTGGAAATAAGGGGAAGATCCAATGCATTCGCCTTGTCGAGGAGCCATACACGTCTCCATTGCTCGATATACTCCTTGCACCATGGTAAAATGTTAGCAAAACCGGGTTGGGCCCCCTCAGCCCACAGTTTGTTCCGAACAAACCAAATTCTCCAACAAAACACAATGAAAAAAACTAACTCATCGCACCTGGGCATAGAGGCTAGGGAACACATGATTTCCTGAATGGAAGACGCCCATAGGCGAGCCGGAATAACCTGCCGAGATAAACTTGCGATTCTAGCACAATTCAGGAAAAGGTGAAGAGCGTCCTCCGGCTCCCTACGACAGAAGAGGCAATGAGGGTCCACAGCAATCCCCCTGTTAGATAAATTGCACAGTGAAGGAAGAGCACCCTTGAAAAGCTGCCACCCAAATATCTTGATCTTGCTTGGTAGCCGTAATCTCCAAATGGCTTTGTAGCAGCTTGAGAGGTAATGACTGTCAGATCCTGCCGTAAGCCATCGATGAGCCGACTTGACGGAGAACTGGCCATCCGCCTCGTGCCTCCAAAAGATACAATCATCCTGAGGGTGACGTGGAAGAGGAACACGACTAACCGCCTCCCACCCAGCCTCACCGGTTGCCGCCAAAACCCGGTCCTTAATCCACCCATCAGACTCCCCGATAAAGAAACTCACCGGAGCATCCTCTGGAATGGAAAGCGGAAGCGGTCCTGCCATACGTACACCGTCGTCCACCCAATCATCCTTGAAGAATCTGACCCTTCTACCATCGCCAATCCGCCACCTACACCCCGGTAGAATCATATTACGTGCCTTAAGGATGCCTTTCCAGGTGTAAGAGTCCGAAATCCTGGACACGCACTCCCAGATATCAGAATTGGAAAAGTATTTTGCTTTTAATACCTTTGAGCAGAAGGAGGTCGTGCATGTCGATAGTCTCCAGACTTGTTTGGCAAGAAGAGCATAATTGAATAGGCGGAGATCTCTGAAGCCCAACCCCCCAGCACATTTGGATGAGCACATATCCTTCCAGGCCACCCACCTCATCCTGTGTTTATCCCCCCGTTCCCCCCACCAAAATTTGCTTAACATCCCATTAATTTCTTGACAAAATGCTTGGGGTAATAAAAAAATGCTCATAGCGTAGGACGGAATCGCTTGAGCCACAACCTTAATAAGCACCTCTTTCCCTCCCCAAGACAATAGCCTCCCCTTCCACCCCTGAATTCTGCGCCAAATGCGGTCCTTGATTCCCTTAAACATCCCACATTTCGATCTCCCCAGCCATGCCGGGAGGCCAAGGTACTAATGGACTTCCTGACCCGAAGATCCAAAATAGTCCGACCATGCCTGCCTTTCACTATCAACCATATTGGAGCTGAAGAAAAGAGATGTTTTGTCCACATTCACCAACTGGCCCGAGGAGGCGGAGTATGTCCTGATGATGTCCAAGAAATGTGAGATATCCTGCAAATCGGCCCTGAGAAAGATAAGAGCATCATCGGCGAATAAGAGGTGGGAAATTTGGGGCCCCCGATGATTTAGTCTAATGCCATGCAGAGATCCACAGGCCACCACAGACGAAATGAGTGCCGATAAGCCTTTCGCACAGAGGAGGAATAAGTACGGAGATAGCGGGTCCCCCTGACGAAGCCCCCTTTCAGGCCTGAATGGTGCAAATTTAAAGCCGTTGATTCTCACGCGAAAACTGACAGTATTCATGCAGCACAGCATCCAATTAATCCATTTCGGGCAAAAATTCATAGCCTCCATGATCTGTTTTAAGAAACACCATTCAACCCGATCATAAGCTTTGGACATATCTAACTTGACTGCCAGCTCGCGTCTCTTACCCCCCTTACGCCTCCGCAGAGAATGAATGGTCTCATAGGCGATCAACATGTTATTCGAAATGAGCCGGCCCGGGACGAAGGCGCTCTGTTCCATCCCAATGACACCATCCAGAATAGCTTTTAATCTATTCGCCAAAACCTTAGCCAAGATTTTATAAACAACATTGCAGAGGCTAATAGGCCGGAAATGCGACAAAATTTGGGCGCCCGCCTTCTTTGGAATCAGCACCAAAGTAGTAGTGTTTGCCTCCCGAATGTGGTTTGCCAAGAGATTGTGGTCCCTTTCCTCCATAAATGATTTGCACCATTGAAAGATATCACTGCCAACAATATTCCAGTACCGCTGAAAGAACCCCGGTGACATCCCGTCAGGCCCAGGTGCCTTCAATGGACGCATGCTCATAATGGCCTTCACAACCTCCGCCATGCAGAGTGGCTTGGTCAGTTCCTCCTGCTGAGTAGCAGATAATTTCCTTGAGATAAGATTAGAAACCCAGCCCGCATTCGGAGGGGAAGAAGATGAGAAAATCTCCGAGAAGTGTGTGACAGTAAGGTTTAGCATGTCATCTTGGTCACTAACCAGCTGCCCATCATTGTCCACCAGTGACTCAATGAAGTTATTTCTTCTTCGATTGGAAGCCAACCGATGAAAAAACCCCGTGTTCCTATCTCCTTCCATGAGCCAGTGGGCCTTTGCCCGAATACTCCACAGTTTCTCTTCATCCTCCAAGAGGATATTGATTTGATATCTGAGTTTCCGGATTTCAAAGTCCCGAGCATCCGAAGGGGCTTGGACCCGTGCAGTCGATAACTCCCTTTGTTTCCGTGCAATGACCCTTTTAAGGTTCCCCCTTCTCAACCTGTTCCATTTAGAAAGCTCCGTACCACATACCTCAATCTTCCGTTGCAGGGTTTCGTGAACCGCAGCACCCCCGAGGCTAAATGACCCCCACGCCTGTCTTATGATGTCCGTAGTTTCGGGGTCCCGGGACCAGAAAGCCTCATATCTGAATTATTTTGGGGGCCTCCGCCGAACAATCCTGGAATTCAGCACAAGTAGCAGCGGGCAGTGATCGGATGAAGCGGCCGTGAGGTGAACAATCCTGGCAAAAGGGAACAAACCAGTCCAAGACGGAGTAGATAGACCCCTGTCAAGCCTTGCTTCCACCCGCTGAGAACCACTCCTATGATTGCTCCATGTCATAGCCGGGCCCGAGAATCCACGGTCCTGCAAGTTGCATAGATCAATAGTGTTACAAAAAAGGTCCATCTGAGCTTGATTGCGTGCCCTTAAACTGATAAACTCATCTTGACTGGTCACTTCGTTGAAGTCACCCATCACAAGCCAAGGGAGACCACCATTATTCGCTAGTTGATTGAGAAGTTTCCACGAAATATGACGGCGATGGGTCTCGGGGTGACCGTAGAATCCCGTGAAACGCCAGCCCAAAAAAATGACATCGATATGATGAGCCGAGAAACTCTGAATAGAAACAGGATGAGCGTTGAGCCATAACATGGCTAAACCGCCCCTACGAGCAACTGGCTCCACCACAAAACAAGAATCAAAATGAAGCCTTCGTCTGATACATTCCATTTCCTACTTATTGCACTTAGTTTCACTCAAAAAGATTAACTTGGGAGCTTGTTTCCTTACAAGGTCAAAAAGATTACGAATTGCACGTGGGTTCCCAAGCCCACGGCAATTCCAAGCCAAAATAGCCATATCATTGGAGGTGGGCCTGGGTAATCCCCAGAGCCTCCACCTCCCCATTTGAACCCCCGATCATCCCCTTAGCCCGCTTTCCCCCAATCCCACATCCAGCCAGCTTCTCCTCCCGCCCTCTCTTACCCCTTCCATAACCCACAGCTAAATCGGTCGCCATACCTTCCACCAATCTTGCTCTCCTTTTCCACCCCCTTTGTGACCTGTCATTTGTCGCGTAGAACCCCCCATGTTCTCCCCCTCCCCCCCTGTTTGCACTTCCACCTCCACAAGACCCCCATCAATCTCCCCCTCACCCATACAGCCCTCTCGCATTTGAAGCCCCGACGACCATGCAGACTCGCCCCCCACGTGACTGGTGACAAGGTTGCCATCACACGCTGGTCCTCCAGGCGTCCAGCCCCCCACACCATCCCCTTGAACACCCTGCTGTCAGTGATCAGCAACAGCAAGGGTAGCTCCAGCATGTACAGCTCCAGCATGAGCAGCTCCCTCCCAGGCGTCACCAGCCTGATCGTGGACAATGTCGGTGTGGGCAGCATCCACGAGATTGCCGCCCAATAGGCCTGCAGCAGCAGGACTAGCAGAAGAATCAGCAACATCCATCTGACCAGAAGGGTGGCCAGCATGAGCAGGTGCAGCAGCCAAGCGGGCAGCACCACGATAGGCAGCTACAACATCGGCATGTGTGACGTGGATAGCAGCTCCCAGTTTGGTAGCAACCCCCCCCCCGTGGCCAGAGTTAGCCACCGCACGAGCTTGGATCACATGGGCAGCAGCACCCAATGCAGCAATAGCAGTGTCCCCCGCATTGGCATCATGAATCGCGGCTCCGAAGAAGGCAGTGTGGACAGCAGGTCCCACACTGGCAGAACGGGCAGCAGTACTCCCCATGACAACGCCCTCATGGTCAGTATAAGCCGCCACACCAGCGAGGCCCCCATGGGCAGCAGCACCCATAGCAGCATGAGCAGCATCCCTCACATGGGCGTCAAGAGTCGCAATTCCATTGTTGGCCGCGTGGACAGCAGGTCCACCACAGGCAATGTGGGCAGCATTACCCCCGTTGAAAGCTCCAACCGCTTGGACAGCAGGAAGGATTGCGTCAGCTCTAGAATGTCCGAAGGAAAGATTTGCACTCGCATCCCGAACATCCGCATCACCCAGATCAACGTCCCCTGTTAAAGCACTGCAGTGATCATTCCTTTCCGCACTACGAATACCAGTCGAATTGACGCTGCAACGTCCAGCCAGCATTGCCGTGTCACCCGACTGAGCATGAGCCCCCCAACGTGCCCCCTGCCCTGCAACCAAGCTTCTCAACGCCAGAGTTTCCTCCATATGAGTTTCCCCCTCTCGGAGCCCTTCCTTGCCAAGATATTTGACGGGGTTGGCTCTGAAATCAGCGCCACCTTCGCCCCGCATCCTCATTGGCCGAACACCCACCCGCAACCAGCTGCCATACGGCATGTCCGCCTCTACCAAACTTCTTCGCTCCATCGGAACAGATCTGCATTCTTTATGTGCATGGCCCATGACTCCGCACAGGTAGCAGAAGATGGGAAGCTTGTCGTATTGGAAACTTATCCATCTCCTACGCTGATCACCCACTTGGATGAACATACCTCTCCGTAGTGGTTTCCGACAGTCCCACAACACTCGCAGCTTCACTTCAGTCTCCGATGCTTTAATATCAGTCACCTCCTCAAACGTGTTGGCCACATTGCGTCCAAGACTACATTTGTCAACTATAAATGGGATGCCTTGAATCTGCACCCATAGAGGCGTTTTTACAAGCAGAATATGGGCATAGTCCAGTTCCTCCTTCAGCTCTTCGATTATGACCAAGCTCCGGTCGAAAAGCCATGGCCTCCCCTCCAGCACCCTCTTCCTGTCTTCCTGATCGGAAAATGAAGCCTGCAACAAGTTCTCCCCGAGCTCGGTAAACAGCAGCTGTCCCTTTGTTCTCCATAGACGCCGCATCATGCCTTTAAAATATTCCTTGTTATAAGATTTTGATGACCATAGCGTGCAAAGTAGAGCCGGGTCCTTGCCCGGAGTGATCTTTCTGATGTCGCTATCCTCAATGGATAGTGTCAGCAGTTCCGTTTCAAGCAACTCCTGCATTTGGAGGTCCATCAACACTTCCTTCCCAAACCTTAGATAAGAGGATTATTGCCAATCCAGATGCCAAACAACGGCCTAACAGATTCCGGAGGTTTACGGAAATGATGCCAGACAGCAGTGATCGACGCCCCAGATGGTCTTCCACACCCTTCTTACACACCTACGACACCCTCCGCTAGAAGTTGCCGAAGACGGGTACCCTCTGTTAGACAGTGTCGAGGTTGGCTGGCTTCCCCACCTCCGGCGCCCTCCGACACTCTCACCCAGACCCGAGCGCAAACCACTCGCCAGTCAGGCCTTACAGGGGAGAGACCTAATTATCTACAAGACACTTGTATACAATTAGGTTCTTATTTTTTAGATTGACTACAAATAAGTGAATAACTAGGGTATTCATGAGTACTTCTATAAAACTTTTCAGAAAAAAATTCTCCGAAGCCATGTTATCTACATTTTAATTTTTCTTTTCATGTGGGCATTTCATTACATAAAGGGTAATGCTTCAACATTTTTCTGAAGGTGATAATCACATTACTTCAAAGAGAAACATCCTTACATAAAAAGGTCCACAATACAATCAGAAGCACGACATGCCCTAACCTCATCCATAGCCATGACTGCTAGCTTGTGAACAATGACATTTCCTTCTCTGAAAACATGTGAGAACACAACATTTACAAAATTTCTTCCAATCCTTATAAATTTCATCTAAAATGATTTTCAGGCTAGTCAGCAATAGACCATTGCCCTTTAGCCAATTTATTACAAGAAACGAGTCGCTTTCAATTTCAATCCTCTGAAAACTCATCTCCTTTGCCCATTTGATTCCAGCTTTGATTGCCAACGGTTGCAGCCAAATAGGAGATACCAGTTCATTAACAAGCCAACAGTGGCATCCCAAAAACATCCCTCTAAAGTCTCTAGCTGTAGCTCCCAATCCCATACTCGAGAATCTCTTCTACATCCTCCATCCATGTTAATTTTTATCCATCCAGTTCGAGGAGCCCTCCAGAAAATTGAGCTTCCGGAGTTACTCCATTCCCAATTGCTCAGCATAGATGCCGACTGTGCTTGATGTATGTATGCCACACTCCATTGTTCAATATTCCAATCTCCAGCTTGCAATTGCATCACCCCTTCTAGATTGGTTAATTCAAAAGAACAATTCAAGGAAGCAAAGTGAGAGACCGTCGGATCCACTAGTACCTTTTTTCTTAGGAACCACCATCTCCAACACATAGTCGTAAAAAGCATGAGCAGAGACTGGTTCCGCCCCTTGGATAAATGAGAGAACACCTCTCTTACTCCATGAACACCACTTGCTTGCAGCCTTCTTAGATGTACATTGTGCATACAACTCCTAAAGGTCCTGCAATTCTATAAAAGATGATCCTCCTCATTGTTGTCCTTGCAAAACACACATAAATGGTTAATAATTACACCTCTCTTTCCTAGATTTTTCTTTGTCGAAAGCGCTTTCATGTATATCCTCTATCCAAATATTAAAATTTTCTTTGACAGCTTCATTTTCCAAATTGTTTTGAAGCATTCCTTTTCTCCTTGCGTCTCCTTGTCTAGCTTCCCTTCCTCTAGCTATTTTTCATGGATGTTGTGGTATGTTGATCTAACTTTGAATGATCCATCTCTGTCTAGTTCCCAATACAGCAAGTCCACATCAGTTTTACATGGTATTGATGTCAACTTAATTTGTTCCCACCCCTTCTCCCCAGCTATTGCTTTAATCATATCTTCTTTCCATTCCTTCCTTTCTCAGTCAATGAACTAGTCCACACTGCATTCATCATCAATTCTGTTAGGTAGAGGGCCACATTTCACTACTAGACCATCTGCCCACCAATCTTTGAAGAAGCCTATCTCCTTCCTTGAATTGATCCTCCATTTGCACCCCTTTCTTAGCACCTCCTTTGCCTCAAGGATACTTCTCCATACATATGAGCAACCCTCACTGATTTTACAACTCCGAAAGTTCTCATCTGGGAAATATTTCTCCTTTAACAGCTCATACCAGAACTTGTTTGCTTTTGTCAGTACCCTCCAGGCCTATTTGGCCACCACAGCCAAATTAAAGCCTATTAGTCCTTGAAGCCCAAACCCCCCTTTATCTTAGATTTGCACATTTGCTTCCAAGCCATCCAATTGGTTTTCTTCTTGCCTTCCCTCTCTCCCCACCAGAATTTACTGAATTATGCATTTAGCTCATTATAGAAGCTCCGGGGAGGATGAAATAATTCATCGAGTAATTAGGGATAGCTTGAGCCACAACTTTAATGACAATTTTCTTCCCTCCATAAGATAACAAGTGGTTCTTCTGCCCTTGGATCTTTTTCCACATAGGATGTCCTAAGTACGACTCAATCCTGTTTCTGTTAGAACCCATAATCTCCTCCATGATCTGCTGTCTGTCCCTGCTCATATTCTTGCTGTAAAGAATGGCAGTTTACTCTTATTCATCTTTTGACCCGAGCCTTCTTCATATCCTTCGAGAAGGTCCACCAAGTTCCTCAAATCCCCATCTATAGCTCTCAGAAATAGAAGAGCATTATTCACAAAAACTAAGTGGGTTAGTTGAGGTCCACTTCTACATGGCTTGATTCCCTGAAAAAGATTATCCCGAACAACACTAACGATAGGTGTGGAAAAACCTTCTGCATGGATAAGGAACAGATATAGAGATACATGATCCCCTTACCTCAATCCTCTAGTTAGGATGATTTCCCTTGCCCTTTCTCCATTCAAAGCAATCCTGTAGGTTACTGAATTTACACAGCTCATGATCCAGAATATCCACTTCTTATCAAAACCCATTTGCCTCATCACCTAATGGAGATAGATCCATTCCACTCAGTCATAGGCCTTAGTCATATCGAGTTTTACTGCGATTTCTTCTTTCTTACCCCTCTTCCTCTTCCTTAGCATATGCATTGCCTCATCTGCCACTATCATGTTGTCCGGTACAATCTATTTGGGGCAAATGCGCTTTGTTATTCCGATATGGCCATTGATAAAACCTTCTTCAATCTGTTGGCTAGAACCTTGGATATCAACTTGTAGATCACATTGCAAAGGCTAATGGATTGGAACTTATTCAAGCACTAGGCTCCCTTCTTTTTAGGGATTGGAATAATAGTTGCATGGTTGATTTCCTTCATTATCTATGTCTATTGCCTAGGTCCATTACTTCCCATTACCCTTTTGCAAGCACTGTACACCTCCTCTCGCATTACTATCCAATTGTGTTGATAAAACCCCGCAGATATGACCTGGAACATTTGGAGGATTGATTGATTTCAGAGCAGTCCATATCTCCTCTAGTGACCTCCCCTATTTGCTAATTATTCTCATCTTGAGTGACCTTACTTTGAATTGCATTTGCCACTTGTGTTGCAGCCACTTGTGAACTTTGAGATACAAATCTCTTGCCGAAAAAGTCTGCGGCTCAACTTTTTGCTCTGGTTAATAAACTTTCTTCCCTGCTCATTAGTTAAGCAACCAATCCAGCTCTTTCTCCTTCTTTCACCAGCAACCTTATGAAAGAAAGAAGTATTTCTATCTCCCTTTTTTAGCTAATGTATATTTAACCTTTGCGTCCATCTCAACTCTTTTTCCTTTAAAAGTTGGTTTATAATTCTCTCCTTTTCTTAAAATCTCCCATCTCTATTATCGGATGGGTCTTCCTCATGCAACTTCTCCAACTTTGCCTAGTGTCGCTTAATCTATTTGGCCACACTTCCCCTTTCCTTATCATGCCATCTTCTTAGATCTTTCCCACGTTTCTTTATTTTTCCTATGATATTCCCCTAAACAGAGTGATTGATGCCCTTGGATTCGTGCCACGCTTTCTCTATAATGTCTTTGCTTTCTTTTTGTTGCATCCATCCCAGCGCGAATCTGAATTATCTTGGATTTTTCTATTGTTTCCTTTCTATTAGGAGAGCAAGGGCCAATGATCAGAGACAACAATAGGTCTTAAGTACAATTGTGTCATTGGGAACTGCTCAAGCCATCCATGGTTCGCCAGGCCCCTGTCCAACCAGGCCTCAACTCCATCTCCACCAGTTCTCCTATTGCTCTAAGTCATCATTGGACCATTAACGCCTAAGTCCTTTAATGAATAAAAATCAACAATCTTCCTGAATCCCAACATTTGATTTTCTAGTCTCAAGTTCCTACTTAAAAATTCTATTGATAGCATGACCACGTTGAATTCACCTATCACCAACCATGGAAGCTCCATGACTTCCTTCAATCTTCTTGGAAGGTTCCATAATTTGATTCTTCTATTCGCTTCTGGGGAGCCATAAAAGTCAGTCAGCCTCCAATCCTTACGTCCTGTCTTCTTAATGATAACATCAATGTGGTTTGGGGAATAGGATTTCATATTCACCATCAAATTTTGTTGCCACTAAAGTGCCTAATCATCTCTCTTGTCTAAGCATCCCATTGAGAAACAACCCTTAAAATTGATTTTCCATCTTATGGTCTCGATTTCTTCCACTTATCTTTTTGTTTCAACCAAAAAAACCAAACAAGGATCTTCTTTCCTAATGAAGTCTTAGAGATTCCGAACTATTCGGGAGTTCCCAAGCCCCACTCTGTTGTTCTCCTTTCTTATCTCCCTAATTTATCCTTTCCCTAGTTGTTCCTACTTTACTGCTTCCACCCTTATATGTGACAATTCCTCCTTCTACCTTCTCCGCTTTCCCTATTCTTTCCCCTCTCCCTAGGGGTGCAACTTGGGTCGGGTTCGGCCCGAACCCGGCCCGCCGAACCCGAAAAAATGCAGTGTTGAAACTCTTAGATTTTCAACCCGAACCCGAATTCAAATAGGTTTCGGGTTCAGGCAAGCCCGAACCCGGATTTGCATTTATATAAAATATATAATTTATATTATAATAATAACATATTACTCATGGATGGATGATGGACAACAGGAGTACGACATGGCAGGCATGGACAGCTCATCGCCGAGACAATCTAACGTTTTAAGTGATTTCAACAAAATACCTATTCCCAATTTACATTACGATACAGGTCCAACAGTTTTTTTTAAAAAAATTACTCTTCACGCCTTTTCTACTGAAACCTTTTGACCAACGAAATCTTGTGATACTAAATATTAAATTTTTTTGAGATCTTTTTTCCAACGAGAAAATTTATGAAAACTTTAAAATTATAGTTGTAAAATAAGCTTAAAACAATAGATGAGTAAAAAAATACAATTAATGATTAATAATACAATTTTATTGACAACGTTTACACATAATCCATATTCTACTTGATACAAAGAGAATGCTCAAAACGGGTTTCTTTCTTTCTACTCTTAAATGATATTTGAATTTTTCTTAATTTCATACAATAAATTATTTTTTAAACTTTTTTATATAATAGATTTGTGATAAAAAAATTAAATATAAGATGAGTAACAAAGACATATTAATAGAATATGTCAACCCGAAACTCAACCCGAGCCCGAATTTCAAAAATAGGGTTAGGGTTGAGGTTTACAAATAGGGTTAGGGTTAGGGTTAGGGTTGAAGTTTTACAAATAGGGTTAGGGTTAGGGTTGAGGTGAACCCGAGTTTCATGAGCCCGAGTTGCACCCCTACCTCTCCCTTCCCCTCCTCTCTCCCCTTCCTTTCCACTTACTATGCTCGATTCTTCTCCCTTTTTTAACCTTTTCCCCTCCCTACCTTCCCTTACCCCCTTTAATTTCTCCTCCCCTACATCTTCTTGTTCCTCCTCGTCTATTTGGATTTCCCACTCAAGAACTTCATTTCTCCTTTTCCACCACTTCTTTCCTCTTCCCCTTAGTACAAAAGGTGCATTTTCACTTCCACCTATTCCTCTTGTTATTGTCTTCCCTTCCCTTTCAAGTCCCCTCATTGCCCTAATCTCTCTTTTTCGTTACACATTCTGGTTAACCTGTTTTAACACTCTTATGTCCCCTTCCCTTCTCTGGTCCTTCGCAGCATGGATTCCTTTGTTTTCTTTTCACGTCTCCTCTCTCTCTTCTAGCATAAGGTCTTCGTCCACATCCTCCATTGGACCCAAAGCATAGGATTTCAGGAAGACCTATTGTCGGTTGTGTTCTCGCCTTTTAGTACTCTAGGTTTGAAACCGGTTCCGAGGAAATTTTTGTATGGCATGGATGCTTCATTTGACTTCTCCCTTTTCTTCTCATCTTCACACTCCTTATATGAATGCCCCATCTTCCCGCACGAGTTGCAGAAAAGAGGCAGTCTTTCATACTGGAAGGATAGCCATCTCTTGTTGGATTCCCCACATTTGATAAAAATCCCCCTTCTGATGGGTTCACGAACGTCGATCACCACTCTCACTTTGACCTCATTAGCTGTCGTCGTGACATTTATGTAACTTCTGAATGACCCTCCAATCTGCTCACCCAACTCCCTTCTATCAACTAAAAGGGGAACCTCTTTGATCATAAGCCACATAGGAGAATGAACATATTGATTTCCTCCCATTGCACAGGTATTTTAGTTCCGCCACCATCACCAATTTCCTATTGAAAAGCTAAGGACTTCTTTCCAAGATTAGATCCTTGTTATTTGTGAAGAGGACGCCTATTGTTAGTTGCCACAATCAACGCATTGTGCCCTTGAATAACTCCTTGTTGTAGCTACAGGAACCCCAAATCAACACTAGTATTGCAGGCTTCACTTTAGGATCCATCTCTGGAAGTGCCTGTCTTAATCGCCAAAGTTTGGATTTCCTTCAATAGAAGTTCCTCTTTTTAGAGCGCCATTTTGTCTTCCTCTTCCACCACAATCTTTCTATTCTTCATACCTGGTTTAAAGATATGCCTCCTTCTCACCCAGGCAATAGAAACCCTCTCTCAATCACCTTCACCCCTCTGCACATGAAAAAATTCGCCAAAATAGGGTTCAAGTGTGAAGGACTTTGTTTGGTAATGCTTCAACACTTAAGCAATAGTGCATGATACTAAAATAAATTGGCAAATTGTTGGCGTTTGGTTTGGGCCAATTTTCATAATTAAACAAAATATAGGTCGTTCATTAATTTCAATATTATATATAGGGTGTGTTTGTTGTTTACTAAAACTTTTTAATTTTGTGAACCCACGCATTGCCCTGCTAGATTCACTTTGTGGCATCTATGCCACATGTGTAGGTTTCAATCCCGTGTGGGAGTGTCTCCCCCTTCTTTCATTTGAATGTAATAAAAAAAATTTCAATATAAAACTTTTCACTATTCATAACTATTTTAATTTTAATTATTTTTTACATATTCCTATACAAACTATCATACTTTTCAATCATTTTTGTACAACTACCCATATAACTAATCGATCTATTTTAACTCTATTTCTTTATTTCTCATTATTACTCACATCCTATCATATCATTTTCTCTTATTTCAAAAACTTTTACAACAAAAAATTTTCATCAAAAGTTTTATCACTTTCAAAACACATCAATAGTTAAGAACTGAAAAAAATATTTCAATCAATAAATTTTATTGATTAATATAAAGATCATTTGAGTGAATCTTACTTCATTAAAAACTTTTATTTGTTAAAACTTAAAGACACTCACGAGCCAGCTAGTAATCAACACGCTGTTTAACAAAAATCTGGTATTATCTCCTTATAACGGGGAAGCCAGGACCCATGATGAGAAAGGAAATTTCACAAGAAAGGGAGTGTAATATTATTTCAGATGGACAGATTCACATAGGGGAAATAAAATATTATTTAAGGGAAGCAACCATATAAAAATGAAATATATGTTTATATACTTTCTAAAAGTATAAAAAATTCATAGGAAAGGGGGCCAATCCAAACCCCCCAATGTGTAGAGTCATCGAACATGCCCAAAGGATATAATAGATTTTTGCATTCACAAACTTTTATGACTTATCATGGCCATAAGTGATGGGAAAAGAGTTACATTGCAAGCACACACTCAAAACTGCAAGGCAAAAAATTAGTGCCCCAAAATTTGGTGCTTCGACTTCAGGCACCGCTACAATAGAAAATTCCAGAAACAGATAGCTTCGGGCAACTTCTAGAGAAGCGGTGCTCTAGCGCCAATCCTCTCGTGTGCAAATTTTCGCACATGTCTCGTGCTATTTTGAAGGGGGTATAAATACTTAGCTTAAGGTTTACACATGAGACCCTAGAGAGCTCGTGGCTGCTGTGGAAAAGGGAGAAAAACTCAAGTTTCAAGGCAAGGGTGAATCAAGTGGAGATCGAAGTCGTTCAGTACAGTACATAGAGTTTCATCTCCTCTTTTCATCTCTCTTTTCATATTTTTTATTCTCCTTGCTTGGGATGATTGTAAACTTGATGTTGAAGGGATTTGATATTATATTTTTGGGCTAAATCTCCTTATAGGGAGATATGGATGATTTGATTTCATAAATTATGTTATTTGGTTTTCTTATATTTGAATGAGAATATGGTTATGTTGTAATTTTGTGTTGCATGAGATTACACTTATATATCATGTTGAATGCATTTACAAGTCTCGCAACCTTGTAGATTGATTTAATATTCAAATCTATGCTTAGAAGAGTGAGTTTTGGATAAGATCCATATATAAGGCATAACATCTACTGGTGGTGGTTGGATGTTAATATGGATAGGAATATACCTATTAACCCTGTGTATTCATGATTAGATTATGTGATTATCAGCTTTATTTTACTTAGTTGCATGGGAACATAGTAGTTAACTAAAATAGGATTTGGTTTGTACATGTTGGAAGACATATATGAATATAAATGAGCCTAGATTAGCAATCTCTGCATAACTAATTTAAAATGGAACCAATATGACATGACTATGAGTCAAGGAATATATACTCTCATCCATCTTATATATCCAAAGGCAATCTCTCCACTAGTCATCCTACATTTACTCATTTAATACTTTATTTAGTTTAGTTTGATTTAGTTTTTTGAAAACAATTTCTTATTTAATCTACCAATTCACATAAGACAATTAAAGTTTAAAGTGTTGGTCTGTTTAACACAATCCTCGTAGGAATGATATTCTACTCACTCTTTATTACTTGATCGGCACGTATACTTGCGTTAGAATAAGAAATTTAATTAGACATATATGCGACTCATCAACATGCTCATATTAAAATTTATTTCAACACATGTCTAATACGCAATTTTACAGTGTTAAGTTTATCTCACTCAAATTACTACTTGAATTAGGGAATGATGAAACTAGTGGTCCCATTTTAAATTAGTAATAGCCCCTTCCCTTCTACGAAAAAGAACCCGACAACTCCAATTTGCTTTGACACTAGTGATGGTTGTGTCGTTGTTGTTGCTGTTGCCATTGTCTTTTTCTTCGCTCACCATTGTCGTTGTTACTGCCCTTCTCCCCTTGCTGTAGTGTCCTCATCCTCTTTTCGTCGCAACCTGTGCCCATTGTCCATCGACACTTGTCATTGAAAACTGCTCTCTAGTTGTTCTTCTCTAACTATTTTATTGTCGTCATATTTTGCCATCTAATACTATCTTCATCGTTGTATTTTGTGATGTATATGCATGTGGTTGTCTTCATCGTTTATTGTTGCAATCTCACCGTAAGTGCATGGATCGTATATTGTAGTATCTAAAATATTAATCCACATGAAATTCGGGACCCGAATGGATTTAAACACTTCTATGAAACATAGAAAGAATAAATTAAAAGAAAAGAAATAAGAAAAGGTTGATCTTAAGAACATGGAATGGGGAATTAAAAGTCAAGGGATACAAGTCCCTAGGATCTAGGCTTTTATATGTCTTTTGCAACGGATACATTTATTTAATCAAGATATTATGTTTTAAAGGAGAACTATTCTTATATTATCCTTGTACCTTCTTTCGAAACTTACAAAGTGTACCATAATCTTCTTAACCACTTATTTTCATGGGATTAAATCAATCATAATCAATTAAGTTCTATGAAAGTTTATGGATTTCCTCAAAGTCATTATGCTTATTTTCATGGTTTTAGATTTTCAGGTTTAATATGTTGATTGTCGTATATTAGACTTTCATCTTTCGGTTCTATCACCTAATATATGAAAATTATTGCTAAAGTGGGTGCTCAAACACTATGTAAGCATTAAATAATAAGATACTAAATTAATACAAAATATCTTAAATAATTAAACTGCAATACCTGCTATATTGGTCACATGCTATATCCTAAACCCTAGATAACAGGTTTAGCCTAACAATTTATAATCAAAATCAAATATAAAATAATATTGTATCTAATATCCATCATAAACAAGATAATTAAAATCAAAAGAAAGAAAGAAAGAAAAATCTTATTGATCGAAAGCCGCAATGGCGTCCCAACCACTCCAATCAACTTGTCGCCTCATTTTTCACCTCGTAATCTTCACTTTTTTCACTTTCGGACCTCAACCCTAGCTCTAAGGATATTCTAAGATGTTCTGGGACGTCCTTAGGAGGTGTTTATATATAGATCTCACAACCCTTGCACACAGAGTGTAAATTGCGCATGATTTTGCATAATCAGGGGTCCACATGGTTTGAACCGTGTGGCATCTAGATCCACATGGTTCAAACTGCGCATGCCTTTGAAATGCTCAATTTGCTTCAAATACGTTATATATTATTTTGATAACTATTTTGCCTTCTTTTAATACTTCAAAATCATCAAATTGAGTGGACCTTAGTCATCATGCTTCAACTCTACTAGAATTTGCATGAGTTTTATTTCGATTTCACCTGATTTTGCACATACAGATCAATTGTGACTGTTTTATGGTAAACAAAGTTAAATCAATCAAAATATAATTTAAACCATCTCAAACACTCAAATTCTCAATAATTATTATTCAAAATAAATAGTATAAAAATAGCTTAATAAATTTTGGTATACTTGAACTTTTACTTGTCCTCAAGCAAATAAAAAATCATACCACAAACTATAAACCAAATTCAGAATTCAAAAGTTTCTAAGTAATGCAAAATCAATAATCAAGTAAAATCTTAAGAATACAAGAATCAAATGTCAACCAGCTTTGTAGAATTGCTAAACATAATCATCGATATGTAGTTATCAAATAATCATCAATATCCTAATTACTCAACTTCAGACATGCATTTCCATGATTCAGCCCCCAAAGAATTAGAGACTCGTAGTTCTCCTAGTCTATATGCACATCTCTCTTTCCTATCTTCAGTAATCGTAACACATAATTGAATGATTAAGAGGTCTTCTATAGGTAGAAATATAAGGTTCAAGTTTATTAAGTTCGGTGATGAGTTGCATATATGTTTAATTAATATGCTCGTTTTAACGCAAGTATATATGCCGATCAAGTAATAAAGTATGAGTAGACTATCGTTCTTATGAGGATTGTGTAAATAGACTAGCACCTTAAAATTCAAGCGTCTAAAGTGAATTGGTAAATCGAATGAAATTATATTTGAGGAACTACTAAACAAAAATTAACCAAACATGAGGGTAGCTACGAGTGAAAATTTTCTTGAGATGATTTTAGATGGATGTGAGTATGAATTCATTGACTCATAGATATGTAAATTAGATCTTAATTAAGTTAGTTGTGCAGAGATTACCAATCTAGGTTCATTTATATTCATACATGTCTTTCAACATACAAACCTAATAAAGTTTTAGTTAATTGTTATGTTCCTATACAACCAAATAAAACAAGGTTGATGACCACATAACCTAATCAAGATTACACAGAGTTAATAGGTATATTCCTATCAATATTAACATCCAACCACCATAAGTAAATGAAAACCCGTGCCTTATATATGAATCTCATCCAAATCTTACTTTTCCAAATGTAAATCTGGATATTTAATTAATCCACAAAGTTGCAAAACTTATAAACGCATTAAGCATAATATATAAGAGTAATCTCATGCAACCAAAGTTACAAGAACTCTATATCTTCATTCAAATATAAGAAGAATAAATAATATAGTCTATAATGTCAATTCATCCATATCTCCCATCACAAAAAAATTTAGCCCAAAAATATGATATCAAATTCCTTCAATATCAAGTTTACAATCATCCCAAGAGAGAAGAATAACAAAAATATGAAGAGAAAGAAGAAGAGATGAAACTAAATAAATTTGCAGTAGACAACTTGATCTCCCATTGATCTTCTCTCTTTGCCTTGAAGCTCGTGTGTTTCTCCCCTTTCTTAGAACCCCTCTAAGTTATGTTTTTCAAACCTTAGAAGAGGTATTTATAACCCATAGCATTTGGAGCTTCACATGTGTGAAAATTTTTATACACGACTTTCGTAGCTACGACCACAGTGCTTTTAGACAGTTGACAATGCAAGTTCTCTTGAGGCGGTGGCCTAGTGGTCGTGGCCACAAGTCTGCTGAAGACAGCATTGCACTTGACAGTTCTAAATGACTTCTCTCTCATTCCATCATCTTTTCGTTTTGAATTTGCATGGGAATTGCTCTCCTTTTCCTATAATAAAAGAGTAAAAATAAGTAAATGCATTTCTAAATGATCAAATGAAATTAAAACAACCACAATGAGATGGATTTAAACTAGATGCAATTTAAAGTGCATGAAAACCATATAATATGCAATAATTACACCAATGATGAAAATTAATACAAAATGTATACAAATTTATAAGTTTCTCTTGAACTAGCATTCCAAATGAGTACAAAATGAGCGTCAAAATATAGTTATCATTTAGTTTAAAAAGAATAGAATTCAAGCCAAAACTATTTTTAGAATAATTTGATCCTCTTATGCACAACCTCCATACTTCTTTTTTCTTTCTTTTATTTTTTTAAAGCCTTCTATTACCCTTATTTTTTTACCAAGTCCAATGTACTTTCCCTCACCATATTTCAGGATATTTAGGAAAATCCAAAAAGTATTCAAGCTTTCCCTCACCATATTTTAGGATATCTAGGGAAACCTAAAAATATTCATTAAACTTCATTATTCAAACACCTTAGTTTTCCTTTTTTAGTTTTCAACTCAAACAAGATATTCAAAAAATGATTCAAGTACAACAAGGATATCAACGTAAAGAAAGAAGTAAGGTTTTAGCTCAAAGTAGGGAACAATAAGTACCTTACAAAGATACAGTTTAAAATTCGAAGAATTGCCTCTATCATGTATATTCTCATGTGTGTTATAAATTTGAATCAATAAGTCCAAAAGATGTATTCTAGAATAGGTGAAAAGAAGAATTCATTTTCACACACGTAGATCTCATTCAATAATTTAGAATAGAAGTATCGATTAATTTGATACATAAATGCACAGTCATCAACTTAACACTCCCTACAAAGCAACATTCTCATTTTCTAGTTCTTGAAATTTGCAAATTTTCATTCTTTTACTTGACAAACTTTGAATCCTGCTTATGGTTTGCTCCACGGTTCACAAAAAATTTAATATGGAGTCAAATTTCAATATATGCCAATGTGTCAATGCAAATTTGATTAAATTTCAGCTCTAAAGAATCCAAATTTTCAATTAAAATCATAATGCAGTGCATTCACACCTCCACACTTAAAATTAACATTGTTATCAATGTTAAGGATAGTTCATTTAATCAAACATTCATATCAAACTTAGGCGAGTATTTTCAAGGATTTTGGATGTTAACTTCCTTATTCAAGCACTGAGATTTGCATATTGCATACTTCCTGGGTGAGTTCCTGAAAAATAACTATGAAAATTTTCAAATCAAAAAGCATCAAAATCCTAAAAATAAAAATAAAAATATTAGAGAGAAACAAATACTCTCCTAACTAAATCCTAGGTTGCCTCCTAAGTAGTACTAAGTTTAACATCTTCAGCTAGGCTTGTTAAACTTTAAACAACACCTAATTTTTTAAATATAAGTTAATGTGGGTTTTTCTCTATGTTCTCTTGTGATGCATTCTACACTCTTATGAAATTTGGACTATCACCAGATGTGATATTCATCAATTCTTCTTGCAGCATCGTCTTATTATGATTTTCTTCAAAATTATGGATGTTGTTAGTGTTTAGAAAGGGATCTTGATAAAATGAGTGAGAAATTTTTTTAAATTTATGTTCATCAATGTCCATCTCTTTTCTGTGGAAAAATAAATAATGATGTGTGTAGTTCAAATTATATGAATGACTTTTCTGTCTTTATTTCCTTTGATGGGTTGATTGTCATCTCTTTCTTACTGCTTTCATCTTGAACTTTTGATGATTTGATTGGTCTTGAATTTGCTCTTAGTTCTCGTCCTGCACCTCACCCTCATTTGGATTCTCATTGTTCAAAATTCTTCATGATATGTTTGGTTCTGATTTTATTCTTGTTCGTTTACATGTATCTCATCCTCTACTTGGTTCTCATCACTTGAAATATTTCACAATATCCCTTAGAAATAATCATAGAGTCCATGCGTGGTTCATTGAGAGACTCATCAAAATTCTCATTTGGATAGCTAACTTGTTCTGCAACTTGATCTCCTAGAATTATAAGATGCTCAATTAGTTGTCAAGTCTTTGATTGAATTGAAGAAGTTTACCAAACTGCTGTTGTTGTTGTTGCACTCATTATAGCATTGATTCATATTATTTAAGACTTTATTTTAAAAGACATTCAATATAAAATTATATTGATAGAATGGAGGGAGAAGATCTATTCAACAAATTTTCATTGTAAAATTTATGAGATTGAGGCGAAAAGCAGTTGTGACTATATTGAAAAGAAAGATTATCGAACCAAGAAAAGTTTTAATATGTAGGCCTATCATAATTGTAAGTTCTTGAGAAAGGGTATTCAACATGATAGGGTTTATCATAGTTATAATAATTTTGCTTCTCATATCTCCAGTCTTGTTGGTATGGTACATTTATTGTTGAAATCTCCTCTTCATATGAATTTTGCCTATGTTATCTCATCAACAAGTCTAACTTTCTTAATAACAACTCAATCTAGTCATTATAAGAATTTTTAGCACCCATTCCAACATCATACCACTAATTATTATACGTCATCAAATAACTTCTAGAAGAAAAAGGAAAATAAAAGAAAAATTACCAATAAAAAGAATATACAAAGAGATATGGAAAAGAATGAGAAAGAAAAGAAAATTATGTAAAAAGAGAATATTCAAAAAAGAAAAGAAAAGTATTTAAATATAAAGTTCTAAATGACGTCGAATTCAAAGGCACCAAAATACTTGTTCGCGACTTACAACAAGTGCACGTGTTATAGATTGTAGTATATAAAATATTGATCCACATGGAATTCGAAACTCGAAACATTGGATTTAAACACTTATATTAAACACAGAGAAAATAAAATAAAAATAAGAAATAAGAAAAGGTTGGTTTTAAGAACGTAGAACGAGGAATTAAAAGTCAAGAGATATGAGTACCTAGGATCTAGGGATTCACATATGTCTTTTACAATGGATACATGGAGTGTTTATTTAATTTGGATACTACCTTTAAACGAGAACTATCTCTATTTTATCTTTGCACCTTCTTTTGAAACCTACAAGGCATACATTATTCTTCTTAAACATCTATTTTCATAGGATTACATCAATTAGAATCCATTAAGTTCTGTAGAAGTTCATGAAATTCCTTAAGGTCATCATGCCTATTTTCATATTTTTAAATTTTTATGTTTAATATCTTAATTGTTGTATATTAGACTTCCACCTTTTGGTTTTATCACATAGTATATGAAAATCATTGCTAAAGTGAGAGCTCAAACACTAGGCAATCATTAAATCACAAGATACTAAATTAACATAAAATATCTTAAATAATCAAACCACAATATCTGCTACATTAGACGCATGCTACATCCTAAACCTTAGATAATGGGTTTAGCCTAGCATATTTATAATCAAAATCAAATACAAAATAATATTATATCCAATATTCATCATAAACAAAACAATTCAAATCAAACGAAAGAAAGAAAGAAAGAGAAAGTTTATTGATCGGAAGCTGTGATGGTGTCTCAATCATTCCAAACAGCACACCACCTTGCTTTTAGCCTTGTACTCTTCACTCCTCTCACTTTCGGACTTCAATTTTAGCTCCAAAGACGTTTTAAGATGCTTTGGGATGTCCTCAGGATGTGTTTATATAGAGATCTCACAGCCCCTTGTACATAGAGTCCAAATTGCACATGATCTTGCATAACTAGGGGTCAACACAGTTTGAATCGTGTGATAACTGATCCACACGGTCCAAACCATGAAGGCCTTTGGAATGCTCAGTTTACTTTGAATTTTATGTGGAGACCTAAAAATTTCTTAGCTCTCAGGTCAAATACGTACAAAACTATTTTGATAACTGTTTTGCCTTCTTTTACTATTTCAAAATCATCGAATTGAGTGGGTCTTAGTCATCATGTTTTAACTCTCCAAGAATTTGAACGAATTTTGCTTCGATTTCACCTGATTTTGTACATACAAATCAATTATGAGTGTTTTATGGTAAATAAAGAAAAATCAACACAAATATAATTTAAATCATCTCAAACACTCAAATTCTCAATAATTATTATCCAAAATAAATAGTATTAAAATGATTTAACACTTATCTATTTTGTTGAGATTTTATGAATGGTGTCTTTTGATTTCTGTGCATGTTGTGAATTGGATAAGTGGATGTTAAAAAGGATGCAGCTTGAGTGGTTGCCTTTTTATGTAATAACTATGTTCGAAGAAAAATATTATCGTTGCTATGAAAAGGAAAGTAGTTAAATTAGTTGTCTTTTGATCCAATTGCTATATGGGATAAAATATTTTGGTTGTTGTGGAAAAGAAGGCAGCTAGAATGGTATTACAATGTTGTTAGGTGACGTGGATCCAATTGTCATAGTCATGTCTATTCCTTTTGGTGGGGTTACAATGTTGTTGGGTGAGGTAGAGAATTAGCATTTGGAATATTGTTGGATGTGAGATCTCTAGTAGATAGAATATTGATGTTTGCCCAATTGACTTAGATTTGTAGTGGGTGGTGAGACTTGTTGTTGAATGAAAAAATTAATAGTTTTGTTTGGCTAATGTGGGAGTTATTATTGAACATAAAGCTGTAATTTTTCAATATCCTCTGCCTTTTTCGTTGAACTACAGTCTTGTGTGTATGCGAGTCACGGATGGTTTGGTGAAGTTGGCATGTACTAAATTTGTGCGTGAATTTCCTGCTCAACTCTAATTTGTCTTATTTATTTTTTAGGAGACAGTTCTATCGACTTAATACACATTTGAAAATAACAAAGTGAAAGATTGGTTAATTTCCAGCAAGAGCATATTATAATCACTCATCAGGATCCAATGAGTGAGAAATCTGTCCACAAGTGAAATTGTATCATGTGAATCCCGTGAAGGGTGTCATTGTGGTAGGAACAAAGCATCAAATTTTCAAAAAATATCAAAAAATTAAAATGTCATTATTTTAATAGCCCAAATAATTGTCTACAATCAGAAAATAGCTTTATGAATCATATAGCATAATGCAATAGAAGGCTAAATTACAACTTCAAGTTATAATATAAGGTAGCAACCAACATTTTCTCTGAGATAATTCTTCTTCTTTACATTCTACTTTCTATTTCGATCAAGCTATTATAGCTATTGATTTTGCAAGTATAGAAATCAATTCTCATATTCTCTTTTTTTTAAAATAGAAGTTCTCATAATAAGGAGAAAATGCAAATAGAATAATGGTCTGTAGCCTGCAACTTAATATCAAGAATTAATGTAAGCCAATAATTCATCGTTTATGCCAAACTTGTAACTTGAAATAGAAAAATTATAACTTGAAAAATCTAACCTCAATATGAAGGTCAAGAAGAAATTACCATTTATACAACATTTCATTCAACTTAATCCAATTGAATTTGATTGTTGCACCTATGAATACCATCATTAAACTAATGATGTGAATTCATTAGTTTTCAGTAACTATTCATTGGATGGAAGGTACCCAAGTCAAAACACACAAGACAGAGAAGAGAAAATATTTCTAGCCAATTTACATTCATGAAATAAAGCCACTTCTCAAAGCATATCTTAGTAAACAACAAGTAGTTGAAAGATCTATCATTTTTCATGCATGTACTACAATTGAGCGTGTTATTGACATGCATGTCATTCTATCATTATTTTTATGAGAGATTAATTTTATCTTTTAATTCTTATATAGGTCCAACCATGGAAGCAGGTAGAGTTAAGTTGGCATGTCATTAGGGTGGGGCTCTGCACAAAGATTTTAATAGAAAGTTGGCAAAGTACATAAGTGGACAAGTTCACTACGAATTAGTTAGTCCAGAAAGATGTTGTATACTGGATATGTTGGACTCAATAGAAAATGTTGCTAAATTCTACAAGATAAGATCGAGTTAAACTACAAGTTCCCACAAGTTGATTTGTTTGTAGCAATTGGGAAGTTGAAAACTGATGGGGACTTGATGACCATGTTTAATAAGTACACCTCTTTACCAAATTGGAGAAAATTGAAAGAGATCCCCATATACATGTCCTCCTCTATGTCTAGTTAGTTGAAGTCACAAACTAGAAAAGTACATCATAGCAAGTAAGTAGAATCTAGTGAAGTTTAAGCTGTAGGGGGACCTTAGACTTTAAGAAAGAATTTTGGAGTTGTAAAGAAGACATGTATCAAGAAAACTAAAACCAACAATGAAACAAGTGATAGTGAAGTAAGAGGACTTAATACACAATTGGATGGGAGCGTTGGTTCCAGCCATACGGTTGAAGATTGTGCAACTCAAGGTATTATAAAATTCTCCACAAATTTTTACATCAAAGAAAGTTGTGATTTATATAATTAAAATAGCTTTGTTCATGTGTAGCATTAAATGAAGACATTGACAAGATGGTTAGGTCCAAACAAGGCACAGAAGTAGGTGATGATGAAGCATTTGAAGAGGCATGCTTGTAGATGAGTTATTTGCACCCAATCAAGGGACAGATGTTGGTGCAACTGAAGAACTAAATGAGGAGGCAAAATTCTTAATTGGATCTACCATAGACCCAAAATTAGGTGTGGCCAAAGGTGAAACTATATTTACTAACCTTCTTATATTACCACGATGGATACAAATAATTACCATTTATTGCCTTTTAAAATGTGTTTTTTTTTGTGAACTCATGAAGAACACAACAACTCCCACTTCACCTATGGGGAGCCTACACATAAACCTTTGCTAGAAGAAATCATTGAAGAAGCATTGTATGAAGGTGAGAATGATTCAACATTTAAATAAGATAAATCATGTGATAATAGAGAAAATGATGTGAACCACATGCTTGTCGTTAAGAGCACTATGATTACCAATTTAATTTAAATTAAACGAAACACATTAAAGTTAACACTATACATGAGATAGCGTAAAATAATGGTGAGTTGGATCGAATCCATAAAGAAGTGATAAAGCTTTGAATTGTTTAAAATTTACTTGGAAGAAGAGGAGAGAGAGAGAGAGAGAGAGAGAGAGAGAGAGAGAGAGAGAGAGAGAGAGAGAGAGAGAGAGAGAGAGAGAAAGGAGAAGAAAATGGATAGGGAGAGAAAGGGAAAGAAAGAGAAAGAAGAGAGCAAGATTGAGAAAGAAATTAGAGAGAAGAGAGAAAAAAAAAATTACGGAGAAGAAAGGGAAGAAGGTAGAGAGGAGAGGGAAGAAGGTAGAGAGGAGAGAGAAAGAAGGAAGAGAGAAGGGAAGAGAGAGATAAGAAAAAGAAGAGAGGGTAGAGAGAAATGAGAAGAAAAAGAAAGAAGAGGGAAGAGAGAGTAAGAAGAGAGGGAAAGAAGAGAGGATGAAGAAAAGAAATAGAATAATAGAGAGAGAAGGAAAACACAACTAATTAATAATAATACAATTTAAATCTAAACTAGAAAAATAATTAAAGGGTCACAAACATAAATTTTAAGCTACAAAAGTAGTAAATAAAAATGCATTAAATTTAATGTAAAATTACAAAGCATGAAATAAAGCATTAAATAAAGCAATAAATTTAATCTAAAAATTAAAATTGCAAATTTAACAACTACAGCATACTGAAAACAAACTACAAAATAAAAAGAAATAAAAATTACATCACCCAAATATGAAGAGCAAATCTTTATTATTTAAATTTTATTACTTGGCCTCAGCCACGTAATAGCCGTCCCGCAATGAGTGGTCCCACCATATAAGGGAGATGGTTGTTATGTGTTGTGTTGAAGAGAGGGCCCATCCTTTTATACTTGTGGGGCACCCCTCCTTACATTTGAGAAATCGACGTGGGATTCTCTCCCATAGAAGCTGCCTTTACATTTGCTTCGTTACTGCTGCCTTCGGTTTCTTCTGCTTTGATGGGAGAAGGTGGCTGCACCTTGCTGATGGATTGGAAATTGGAGGGGACGGCTGAATCTTAGCTACCGTCAATTGTTGTTGCTGTTTGTAGAAAGGTTGGCCGGATGCTGGATTTAATAGACAAGGGGCGCCGAAATTTCACCGTGAATGCGAACAAAATTTCCATGGACGTCGGCTGTTGAATCGGTGGTTCCGGTTTTACAGCTTGCAAATCTTGATGTGCTGAAGCCGAAGGATCGAAACTGGCTGGAGCTGCTGATTTATTGATGGATGGAAATTGGGTAAAATCAACGGGTTAATGATCGATTGTGAGAAGAGAGGGAGACAAGCAAGGGTGCACTGGAGTTTCATGGCTGCAAATGTAGTCATTGACTGATGTTGCAATTTGGAGCTGCATGGGACAAATTGGGAATTGGGACGACTGTTATGGAATTGGCTGCTGCTGCCCAGGTATTGGGAGAGACGGAATTATCGATTCCATTGCTGCTAAAGTGGTTCAAAAAGGGGCTACCAAAATGCAGCGTTGGATTGCAACTTGGAGGCGCTGGGGAGCTGTTGAACGGCTACAACAAAGCCGTGAATGGATTTGCAGCCAGTTTGGTTGGTGCTGAAACTAAGCTTGTTGCTCGTGATTGATGGTTGTCTCGATGATTTCGGTGGCAAGGAGCCTATGCACGAATGGATTAGCTGCCTCTACTGCCGGTGGTTTTGAAAATTGGGGAAATTGACTTTGTGGACGGCTAGAATTTTTGTGGCCAGCAATTTTGCAATTGCAGCTAGGTTGCTGCTGGAAATGGGTTTGCTTGATTGATCAGTTTTGTGGCAGCCGATGAAATGGGTTCATTTGGAAATAGCTTGGTCGATTATAGCCGCCTAGCCGATTTGAGGTGATAGGGCACTAGAATATGGTGCTTCGGCAGTGTGCTTAGTTGCCTGTACACATGCAACATAAAAATGCAAATTAAAACATTATAGCATCACATATTTTCTACCTAGATAATTTTAATAAGTTAAAGGCATTTCATAAGTTTCATTTTGGACTCTTTTGAATTTATTTTATCTATATGATAATCTACTTTGTTATAACTATTTTATAAATTTGCATAAATCGTATTAGTAGGCTAATACATATTACAAAGTTAAATTTTTTAGCTCATTTAATCTCTCATAGCATGTGTAATTATCTTCATATTTTTTATATTTTCAAAAATATTACAAAATGATCCATTTTGTAGCAAAATTAAAGATTTTATGAAAAATATAAAATTCGTGAAAATTTACTTAAAATTCACATTTTATGATAAAAGGTGTGAATTTCATTTGAAATTATATGAAATTTTTTGAGACTTATTAGAAAAGGAGAGAAGGATGGTAAGTCGCAGCATAAAATTTAAAGAAGATAACTTGTCAAATCCATGTCTCTTCATTGGTATGCAATTCGCATCAATCCTCTTACTTAGAAGAGCACTTCCAGAATATGCCTTTCCTAACCACCTTGACATAAAGTATGTAAGGAATGAATGTAAAAAGTTTATCGTGAAGTGTAAGGTTAAAGATTGCATATGAAGGGTCTATGACAGGTAGAACAAGATGATGTTGGTTTGCGAATAAAGACTATAAATAACAGACACAAGTGCTCTACATTTCAAGATAGTAGGAAAAAGATAACATCTTTATCATGGGTAACAGAGAAGATACTTAGTAAAATAGTTGGTAAAGAGAAGCCCACACTTATAACAATTTGACAGAACCTTCAAGAAAAATATGGACTGAACATCAAATATCACAAGTTATGGTGAGGATCAAAGAGAGAATTTGATAAAGTATTTGGTTCATTTGAGAAGTCCTATGAATTAATTCTGTCTTGTTGTCAAAAGTTGAAGTGATGTAATTTGGGCACCGTTGTTAAGTATAGTGTAAATGTCAATAACTGTTTGAAAGAATGTCTGTATTGTTGATTGCATTTGTACATGAATTACATCACGGTTGTAGGCCTTTCATAGGATTGGATGGTGCCTTCTTGAAAGGTACGTATGGTGGGATTATTTTATCTGCTATCACATTAGATGGAGATCATGGCATTATTCCACTTGCCTTAGGGATCGTAGATGTTGAAAATTATTCTAATTGGTCATGATTCCTTAAAGGTTTACTTGGAGCGAATGGTACTGGAGTATATATAATCATGTCTAATAGACAGAAAGACTTACAAGAAGCTATCTAACACATTTTTCTGTTGTGTAGACAACGTTTCTATATGTGACACTTAGCGAAGAATTTGAAGAACAAACCCTTTGGCAAAGGAGATTAGTTGGAAAACAATTTTTGGAGTGCTACAAAGGCATACACATGGGCAAATTTTGAGCAAAATATAAATGAGATTAGTCAATATAATAAGCAGACTTATGATTAGATTAATGAAGTACATGAAAAGTCTTGGTGCAAGACATGGTTCCCGAAATGATGTTCCCTTGAATCATTTCTATAACAATGCTGCAGAAGCTTGGAATAAATTTATAATAGAGCCAAGAGTGAAGTCGACATGTGAGCATTTCAAAGAGATAAGAAGGATGATGTTAAAAGTTTTCCATAAGAGAAAGGAGAGAAGTGCTAGATGGACTCATAATATAGTTCCTCAAGTTGTGCAAATTATGGATGATATGATGATAGATGCATGGAAACCGCAAGTTATGCAGTGTTCTGTATTTGAGTTCAAAGTCACATGGAGGTGTACACAACGCACAATATATATGGACAAGCGAGAGTGCACGCGCAGACAGTGGCAACTAGATGGGATTCTTTGCATCCATGCACTTGCTGTTGTAATTGGTTAGCTTAGAGAAGATTCTGAAGACTATTGTTCCCACACTTGTCAGTGAAAAGTTACAAATCATCTTATGAGCCTATCATACATGGCCTTCCAAACAAGGTGACCTTCCAGATAAGGTAAATTGGGATGAGACAACAAATGACTACATTGTCTTACCACCAATCGTGAAGAAATTAGTGAGTCGTCCGAAGGCTCAAAGGAGAAAAAGTGAGGGAGAGGAAGCAACTCAAAGGAAACAAAAAGGCGATGGATAGATAGTCAAATGTAGCCAATGTGGTACGCTTAGCCACAACAAGCAGAATTACAGGGGATCAAGAAGTAATAATGATCAACCTACATTTCAAAATGGTTCTCTTAGGGAATAGGAACATATGCTAGAGGAAGAGAAAGATTAATCCCAATTACTCGGAATGTTGATGAAGGTAATATTCTTCTATATTTGATATATGATTGTATACGACTGCTTTAACCAACTAATACCTTCGGTTCAATATGCAGGATGTAATTCCCAATCAAACAGGAGAAGGGAGAAATTACCTGTTGTTAGAAATGCAGATACCAGTAACTCTATTTTATCTTTAAATTGATTTAAATTCAAAAACTATTATAGTGCATTGAATCTATTAAGGAGTGTTCTTTTCACTAGAAATTCAAAGTATTGTAGTCCTTTGAATTTTGACATGAATGGTAAAAGCTTGATAATTGAATGGAAAGGTATACTAATTTCATTTTCAGCTTGGAAATTGAGATGAGGGATATTTGATTCTTATTGAATGTTAGAAAGTTTGAACTTGAAGTTTTCCACTTGAGAATCTTTATAATTTGTTGAACAGGCATGGTCTTTTCGGTAATTTTATTCAGTGTAATGGGACTACAATTCTTACAGAATATCATGTTTTTTTATTTAGTAGTTGTTTAAGTCTAATCACTTGGCTAAAAATCTATAATGCTCTCTTTCAATGCTATTTTGACGTTTATTTTATTTTTGGGTTTATTTTGCTTAGTTAGAACTATATCTTTAGATTGATTTAAATTCGAAAACTTTTAAATGTGTTGAATTTGTTAAGTTAGATGGGATCTAAAATTTTAACAATTTTCTGTAATTATTTGATTCTAAAATGGTATTGTTCTCTTACAGTTCATTTGGTCTGGCTTGTGTATAAAATTCTTAAACTATGGCAGGTACAAATGAAGAATTGATAGGGCATATTATATGAAGTGTTTCATTGAAGAGAGTTATTTGAAGTATACTTTGAATATGTGTTGAAAGATGAGTGTTCAAGCTGTTTTTTGGGCATTATGTATCCTTTTGCGGCAGCTTTAGCATCTGAAAACAATACATGAATCCATAAATATAAATGGGTAATTATTCCTATGTAATTGCCAACACTTAATCTTTGTATCTAACTACCAATTTCTGTAGTAGGGGAATATATTTGTGCATCATGTGGTAGAGGTGAAAGTGAAGATATGGTTTGTAATTAGCAACACCGAATTTTTGTATGTATTTCCAAAAAGAATTTACTCTTTTGGTCTCTAAAAACTTATTCGATCTGTGCTAGCATCATCCTTACTTTATTTTTAATATTTTCATTACACAAAGGACAACATGCCTATTTACATAAGGGACTAATGAGATTTTAAAGCAAAATAACCTCCTAGGACGAAAAAATCATTAAAAAATGAAGGCTGAAAGTTAAGAGTAGGTTCAAATCCTCTGATGCTATGCTTAGTTTAGTACCTGGCTCATGTGTGTTGGAATCCAACATTGTATTCACTCTCATAGTAATTTGCCCAACTTTAACCTAAATAAATGCTTAGGCATCTCTTGTTTTTTTATTGTTGACATCTCCTATTTATATATCCATGCAGAATTTCAGATAATCTCATTCATGTGCCATTTTAAACATAGTATACTTATAGATAAATATAGAAGGATAGATAGACATTTCACATGTAGGACACTTAAGAAGCTCATCAATGCCATTAGTACCATACATACATTCTTTAATAGAAGATTACGCTTACTTGACCTACCATTTACAAACCCATTGCATGCAATGGATAAGTCATCATTTTAGCTAAATACAACAATATCAACCCATATTTAAAGTAAACCCACTAGTCCACAAACCACTACAACATAATCACCGATGAAGCGTTAATAAGCTAATCACTCTAATTAGCAATCTTCAGCTTTCCAAATGCTGTCATAGTCAACTGCAGTTTCTTTTCCTTGTTCATCATAGCAATTTCTTTGTTAGCAACTTCTAATTCCTTTTCTAATATTTGCATCATTTTTCCATATTCTTCAATTTTTCAGCTGATCCATAATAGCATTTGCTTCCACCTTCATCCATGTTCTTACGCCTAACATAAGCATCACGCCAACAAAAATAGTTGCAATCCATACGTCCATGGTGAAATTCAAATCACATTATTATTTGAGTTGTAGGCCTATAAGATATTTAATGAGTTGTAGGCCTATCGACTATTTAATTATATTTAAAACAATCGTACCTTTCTTGGGAATCTATAAAACCATCTTTTGAAATTATTCTTTGACCTTAACATAATTGGATAGCACATGTCATCTCCACGATGACACTGTACAAGTGGAAAATGAGCAATCTTATCATCATAAGCCATCTAAGAATTAGCTACAAAAAATAACATGGATTAGTATAAAATCAATATCATGCATATTAAAAAAACTAACTTTTTTCAACATAATCCATACCCTCTAACCAATTCCTAACATTTTCAGCATATCGGTTAATAGTTTTAGCAATATTTAACACATCAAGTATTTCCCCACCTCATGTACAATAAAAAGAGAAGCAAAAATATGAAATCTTACGACTAGCAAAAATGAAAATATTACCTCCATGTTTGTGGGAAAAAAACAAAATGGGCTATAAGATAAACAATTTTATAGAGATTCTCCCCATGACCAGTAAAAAAATTTTAATAGATTTTCTGGATAAAATGGTGCAAAAAATTACAATATAACCACAGAATCTCTTAAAAATTATTTCTCATCTATCTTAACTTCTTTTTCAAAAAAACTCCTCTTTCACCCAATCTTTTCCAACCGGATCTTCCAACTGTGTGTGAGTTTTTTCATGAACTATTGGAATCTAATATAACTTTGAAAAGGGTCATTCTAGTCATTATTCAAATTTCCAACTCATGCGATAACGGTTTTTGATGGCAAATCATTAACATGTGTATGCAAGTAATTTGGGCCAAATCTATAGGGGGTAACAAGAAAATCATGAAACAATGTTGGTATATTAGCAATTAGTATCAAACTAAGTAGGTATATCAGCAAATTATCCATTTAAATTTATAAAACCTTTCCATTTAGGCTCATCTTAACGATGAAATAGGAATGAAACTAATTTTATTATTGAACATAGTTTGGTTTATTATGGAACCAAAAATTATTTCAATCAGAGTTTTGAGTGGGTCATACTTACTTATATATAATCTATATAAATTGTGAAGAACCCTCAAATCCATTCTTATATTTATTGAATTGTTGTAATAATTTACAAAATGACTCATCTACCTGAGAATAATATTTAATACCATTTAGATGTTAAATTAATGACTTTGAAATTAACACTTTATTAAATCAAAACAATTTATTATGTCAATTTACACTTGTGTTAGAGTAGGCCCATGAAACTTGATATCTAATCAATTAAATAATTTTTAATGTAGGGTGTGTCCATGAAGTGATAAAAAATTTTAATTAAAAAGTTTTTGTATAAAAGTTTTTGAATTGGTAGAAAATGATAAGATATTTTAGGAGTAATGATAAGGAGTAAAGAAAATAAAATTAAAATAAATATGTTAGTTTTATGATTAGTTGTGTAGAAATAATTGAAAAATACGGTAGTTTTATAAGAAGTGGTTATGAGCTATCTATCTGGAAATTTCTAGAATGATGGTTATTGGCGCTGGAGCGCCAACCACTACACATGCAAAATCTCACATGTGTCTCACTCCATTTGTAAAGGGGTATAAATACACTTCTAAGGTTTTAAAAGTAGAAGAAGAGGGGGCAGGAAGTGGAGCAGGGTAGAGAAGAAAAAGAGGATTTCCAAGCTAAAGGTGGAGATGAAGACGGAGATCAACTTGGAGGAGAAATTCAATTGAGTTTTATCTTTTCCTTCTCTCTATTCTCTTAGTTTTATCATTCTCTTCTATTGGGATGTACATGAATGTGGTTATGATGGGATTATTCATTATGTTAATGGGCTAAAACTTGTGATGATGAGATTATGATGAACTTGAGCTCTATACTATGTTTAACTTGGTTTCTTGTGGTTGAAATGAATATTTGATGTTTTGTAACTGTGTTGTGCGAGATTTACCTTTACATACCATGTTTAATGCTTCTACAAGCTTCATCATTTAGTGGATTGATGTAATATCTAAATTTACACTTGGAAAAGTAAGGTTTAGATGAGATCCATATGTAAAATATATGTTTTTAGCTGCTTGTGGTGGTTGGGTGTTAATATCAATAGGAATATACCTATTAACCTTATGTGATCATGCTTAGGTTATGTGCAAATCAACCTTATTTTACTCTATTGCATGAGAACATAACAATTGACTAAAATATAGTTAGGTTTATATATGTTAGAAGACATATATAAATATAAATAAACATAAATCAGTAATTTTCTATACAACTAATTATAAAGGAACCAATTTAGCATAGTTGGAGTCAAGGGATTCATAACTCTCATCTATCTAATCATACTTTTGAAATCTTCATTAGTTGCTACTATATCACTAGTCATTTTAGTTAATTTTTCTTGTTGAAATTTAAATTATTCAATTGATGAAAATATCTATTCAAATTAATAATTCATAATTGGCAAGTGGAACCGTCGGTTGTGCTACGATTTAACTCTCCCTTCTCGTAGGATCAACACTCTATTCATAATTTATTACTTGATCGATATGCATACTTGCATTAAAACGAGCAAATTAAACTTAAATATTACTAGTCCTCAAGCAACGCATAAAAATACAAATAAATGCAACTACTACGTGTCAAAACTTGGCCTATATCTAATTCTTAGCAATGCAATCATATCTCTCAACTTAACAATGTACAAGATAACAATAAATTAAAATAACTCATGAAACTCTAATAAAATCAAGATAAGATATGCATTCTCAACATAAAAATCAAGCTACATGCAAATGAGATCGATAAATAGTTAAAAGTTATAATTTAACCTTGCTAATCATTCTCCTAACCAAAAGGACTTTGCAGGACAAATATAGTACCAATATGCTCAAATTAAATCTATTATTTCAAAAAGATATAACATTCATCAATCAATTCTACCAGCTTAGATTTGCAAAATTGTACAATTGCTCCTCCCAAACTTATTGTTTTAACTCTCCTTACCATTTTTAGAGTATCTGGATTTTTTTCATTTTTTGGCTCCTCTCACCATATTTCAGAGTATCTAAGGTGAATTTTTCTATAAAGCTCTATTAATGTAGTTTTTTCTTATTTTTTTATGCAAACCTTGACATTTGTAGATATCAAGTCTTAGTTACTTAGCTCAGGTTAGCCACCCCCTTCATTATTTATTACCTTTTTATTAGGGGTACTACATCAACCGATATATTATTTACATTCATTTTCCAATCCTAAGTCTCAAGTAGAAAGATGAATTACACTATGACTCAAGGAGACAATAAATTTACTTTAAAGCATAGGTTTGAAAAATACATATATGTAAGCTCAAAATGTGAAACAAATATTTGCAAAAAGATATGGCAATAAGGCATAATTAGGCTCAAGCATTCATATTATACAAAAATTTGCCTTAATGATATAAACTATAAAATTTGACTACAAAATTGATCATATCATTCACATGTCACTTGAAATTTTGAAAAATTAACAAGTTAGAGCTCAATCAATGCAAAATCATTTCATAAAAATTCTCAAATTTTTACGAATTTAAGTTCAATTTAATATTTTCTTAAACATCGTAAGTATTGATCAAGATAGATTGCAACTAATCAATTATCAAAGGCAAGATTTTACATGTTATACAACTTAAAAACACACATATATAATATGACTATCTAAATGCGATGTATGCATGAAAACACAATAGAACAAAGTACCCCTTCCAAACTTAAGAAATGCATTGCCCTATGCATATAAATTAGAAAACTATAAATGAAAAGACTATGCAAATGCAAGTAATAATGATATATAAATGAAAATGAAAAATTAAAGAAAAGGAATTGGTGATTCACCTAGTTGTTGGGATGGAAAGAGTGTTTCTCATCTCCATCAGTCTCTTCTCCTTTTTTCTTCTATTGGTGGAAAATGTGCATCATACTACCTTTGCGATACTCATTATATGATGATACTCATTATAATATATAGCAAGATGGCTCGGTTGAGAGTAAAGTCAAGCAAACAACTTACAAACCATCTTTTCATACTAACTTGGAAGTGTCAAACTTAAATGGAAATGGCTTTACACCCCAAATATGTTCAATACAAGCTCTTCTCAAGCAATCCAACTCATGTTTCAAGCCGCATCATTGATACCACAAGTGCAGTCAACAAATTCTTCTTCTACTACTTTAGACTCTTAGCCACAATAACATAATAGAGCAATTGAAATAAAAAAAGTTACCTGCTAGCAACACATCTACATGCCTACAAATGCATGCAAAATGTAAACCATCCGCTTACACACCTTTTACTTAAATTAATAAAATGGGTGATTTACTAAAAATATTAAAAAATTCACATAGAACTTCAATAGCCCCTAAATATGAGAAAATGGAGGATTTTGGCATTGAAAATGAGCTCAAAGGTGCTTGCCCTATATGCCACATCGACGGGCTAAAAAAATGCTTTCCATTGATGTATTGTGGTTCCCGTAACTCCTCATGAATCAAAAGTTATGACCTGTTGAAATTGACATGTTTATATTCCTAAAGATGCTGAAATCTACAAGGAGTTGGAGCTAGCGCCGCGGCCATATAGTTCAGACGCCGGACATTTGTAGCTTGGCGCCACAACACTGAATTTTTTTATAGCACATGATGTTGGCGCTTGGGCACCAGAAAGTAGCATCAGAGTATCAACTCTCTGACTCTAATTTGCTCCAAATTGCTACTTTTGCAAATTTATGGCACCGAGGCGTTAAAATTAGAGTCGAAGCCTCACGTGTTCCGACCTTGCTTCTCTTGAATGATCATGATAAATTTCAAACTCTTGATTTCATCATTTGACAACTTCAAAGTAGATTGAAATTCCTTGTACAAACATGTTGCGCCCGCACTTATGCTTCCTTGAATGAATATGGCAACTTGGCATCTTGCAATTCCCTCAATTGAATAGTTCAACTTGAATTGAAATTTAATGACTTTAAGTATGTTGTTCTTCAGTTTGAAACTAATTGGTGAATTGCTAAGTCCACCTATATACTTTCAACACACATATAAGCCTTCAACATGCAAACTTCTCAAGTTTCTTTTTTTCAATACTTCAAATATCGTCCATTTCTCTATCAAATGAGAATGCAATGACTAAAATTGGATTATTGCTGCACTTTTGATCCTTGCTTGCTCTAACATATTTGAAATCATGCTTGATCTTAAGGGGTGTAGAGACTCATGATTCCATGAATAGAAAAATCCAAATTGAATTGAAAACCTCCAACTTCAAGCATTCTTGATAATATTTTTCCAACACATAAATCGTCAATGGGCTTAAATTCAACTGGTGATAAATTTTTCTCATTGCCTCATTAAAATGGCTGAAATTATGCTAGACCTAACATTTTGAAGATCATAAAGAAATTGTTCAAAAAGAGTTCATAATTAGACATATCAAACCCTCTACACTTGTACCCTCTTAAAAGGAGTGATCTTTTCAATACTCCCTGCTTCAAGACACATACAATGGATTTTTAATTCATGCCTTATACCAAAAAGCATCTATTAAAAAGACTAATGAGTTACCTCTCATGTAGCACTAAGTTTAACATCTTTAGCCCGACGTCTTGAAGATGGATCATCTAATACCCGCTCTATCAAATTTTCTTCCATGCAGATTATGCATTGGAAGTTTTGCTCTCTTCTTAGTCTCCTCAAATGGATCAATTAACCTATTTTCTTGAATTTCATAGAGGCTCTAGAAGATTTGTTCTTCAGAGTCGTAAGTTGTAGGCTTCAAGGAGCTATTTTCCAAGAATATGTATTGATTGATCAAGAATTGTTGTTCTTGGATTTTCGGAAGACATTAGAGGTGCGGAAATGTTCTAACTATCAACTTGCTCAACTGTAGCCACCTTTATCCCTTCATTGACTTCATCTTTACTTTCCTTGCTTTCTATTGGCTCAACCACCTGTTCAAGTACGTTTTGAGGTCCAAAACCTGTCTCATCAGTTGATGTCTTCATTGATGTTCAGAGTGACTTCGTTGCCCGCTTCCAACAAATATTCCTCTGAGTCTCCTTCATATAACTGAAAGAAGACTCTTGATGCCTACTTTGAATTATGGTAGCCAACTTTGCATGAATTGCATGAACATGTCCTCCAATGATTACTTATTCTCAGGTGGTGATGGCTCCTTTACTTGATGTGCTTGAGAATCCATCGGCATCATGTATTCTTGTTGTTGTGGATCTCCATGACTGCCCCATGCAACAGTTAGATATTCTAAATAACTCAAATTAGTCAAGTATATAGATGGATCATCCGGAGCATAATTGAAATTATTCATATAACTAAATTGGTTCCTTTGTAATTAGTTGTGTAGAAAATTACTGATCTAGGTTCATTTATATTTATATATGTCTTCTAACACATACAAACTTAACTATATTTTAATCAATTGCTTTGTTCCCATGCAACGGAGTAAAATAAGGTTGATTTGCACATAACCTAAGTATGATCACACAGAGTTAATGGGTATATTCTTATCTATATTAACATCCAACCACTACAAGCAGTTAGAAACTTAAGCTTTACATTGGATCTCATCTAAACCTCACTTTTTCAAGTGTAGATCTAGATATTACATCAATCCACAAGATAATCAAGCTTGTAGAAGCATTAAGCATGATATGTAAAGGTAAATCTCACACAACATAATTACAACAATATCAAATATTCATTTCAAGCATAAGAAACCAAGTTAAACATAGTATAAAGCATAAGTTCATCATAATTTCCCCATCACAAGTTCTATCCCATTAACATAATGAATAATCTCATCATAACCACGTTCATATACATCCCATTAGAAAAGAATGATAAAAATAAGAGAATAGAGAGAAGGTGTGGAACTCCAAATTTTATGATCATGTATGAAATCCTAAGGTCATGAACCCTACGTAATGTATTGACTTTTATATGAAATAAATAAATGATTTTCGTAATATATGGAATTGAAGGATCAAATAATTACTTATGAAATATAATTTCAAAAGAATAGTAAATGTGAATACTGAAACGTGAATAGTAACTATGTGGTTAAAAGAAAGTGATAAGTTAATCACTTTGGATTAACTTAATCACGAAAAGACCAAATTACAATTTTACAAAAGTGAGATTAAATTGTAAATTTAGAAAAGATGATTGATTGGTAATTTCGACAAGAGTGGAGACAAAAAGTGGACTTAGTGGAAATTTACAAAGGTTACATTTGAGATTTATAAGAAAATAGAGGGTAATTTATGATTTCATAAATATTAGATATGAAAATAAATTTTTATAAATTTTTCGGGAAAGAATTTCAAGATTCCGAATTATACAAAGTGAAACTGTTTAAATTCACGGAACTTATGGAAAAATAAAAATAAATGGAAAATTTTGGCTAATTAGGGACTCTAATGAAGGGCTTATATTCATACTCATTGTTTTCATTAGATCTAAACATTCATAACTCGGAATCATATAAAAATTTAATAGAAAGTACTAAATTATATGCTCTCTAATCTAGACGGATCAGATTATAAAAAATAGTTGTCTAAATTGTTAAACTTGAATGTATTAAAAAGCGTGCTAAAGGTAATAAATTCGACACGTACACGTTGATATTTTAAATTTTTTTATATAATTGTTTAGTTAATTAATATCTTGATATATATAAGGCTGTTTGAGATGAAACTTTTGGAGCAAGCCTATTTTAATATACCCTACATAATGAATGGATTAAATTTTACAAAATATGTCTACAAATTTCTAAAATGAAATTTTATGTCAAAATATGATTTCGATTAAGTTAAAATATGTACTTCGCTCCAATTGAGGTGAAATTTTATGTGTAATCCTATTTTAATATGCCCAATTTAATGAAGAAATGAAATTTTGGAAAAAATGTCTCCAAAATTTTAAAAAAGAGATTTTTATCCAAATATGAATTAGTTCATTAAAATAAAATAGAAATTTTTTTCAAAATTCCGAAAGGTACATTTTGTGAGCAATTGTATATATATTAATAAGAAATTTTTTCATAATATATAGATGTGTATATACATAGTTATGATTTAATTTATTAATATTAGAATTTCCGTAAAAAAAAAGAAAAAGAAAAACATGAACAGAGTTGGCAGCAAGATATGTACAATGCAGTAGCTGGCACTAAATGGGCGACGTGTAATTCATTTAGGTGATGAATTGAAGGTAACGTGGGCAGCTATGTTTAGGACAAATATTAAATAAAAAAAATATATGACAAAATGCTGGCAGCCATGCACAATAATGAACCGACTAAGGTTGGGTATAAAAGGCCAATGAACGTAGCATGGAGAAGAAAAACATTTCAGCAAAGTAAAAGCCGCTGAATGCTGGTAGAGAAGAAAGGGAATGGACGGTCTAAGCATACAAACAGGTTCCTATTTATTTTTCTTTCTTTCAATTGTTGCACGTCCAAATCTGCATTGATTTTAGTTTACTTATTGTACGTTAATTTCAATTCTGCTGTCATTTTATAACTTATTATTATAATAAATGAATTGTATGTTCTGAAATTATTTCAGCACTTCCATCAAAATTCAATCTTTGCTAAATATTAAATGTTTTATTGAATATATGATTTTCAGCGTAATTTAAAAACTATTTGATAAATTCAGCGTTATTTTAACGAGATTTTAATACTGGGTATTTTAATATGGATCTAAATTAAAATGATTTCAGATTTGTTTTCCCTGGACGTTGAATATCATGCTGAAAAATATTTCTTCTAATTAACATCCAGATTCTGTGTTTCAATGACTTAAAATGATTTCAAAAATTTTATTTAAATGCAAAAGGGAAGGCATATTGCTGGACGGGCAGAACAATAAAATAATAATAATAATAATAATAATTTTGTTACTGAAATTTAATTAAGATAGGTGGACGTTCCAGGCTTTTAAACAGGTTCTTCCTTTAAGTTTTTTTTATTCACGATATTTTGTTTAATTCTGAAATGCTATTTCGTCCCGTCTAATGCTGATCGTTATTAAGATTTTTAATAACCAGCATATATATAAATGATGGATAATCATTGTTAACGTCCAGATTATTACATCAACTAATTATGGTTTTGATTTCATGTTGAATGAATGTCTAGACAGATTTTAATTTCTATTAAAATTGTGTTTAACGTATGCCTTAAAAATATTGAGTATAAGTGACGTTTAAAACAGATTTTAAATTCTGTTCTAATCATGTTTAATTAGCAATTTATAGATGATGGAAGGATGGTTAGTATTAGCCCAACATGTAAATATGATTTGGAGATAGTTGTATGAGATAAAATATATATGGGTTAAAAAATAAGTTCATTGTGCAAGCATGGAAGGTTATAAATAGTCCTTTTCATTTGTATAAGAAAAGGAAAAGGAAAAGTGGAAGGTACAAGTTGACTACACAGGTAAGCAAGCAACCCTTTGAAAATAAAATTTTATACGACTTTACTTTGCAATCTTAAATTGTTTTGGAAATTGCTTCGTTAGAAGCAAATCCTTTTAATCTTGAAAAATATTGAAATGAAAATGCTGAAAAAGGTAGTGTTGAAGGAAAATGAGATTTTAAAATGATATTTGAAAATAAATATTTAGAATAGTTTTATTACAAGGTTTTGAAGTATTTTAATGATATGTTTCAAAGGTTCTCTAGATATTGGATTATTTTAGAGTTTCCAAAATCTATTGTTCGAGAAGGATTTAAGGAAGGCCAACATGATAAATTAATTTGAAAAACGATTTGAGTACTGTTCAAAAGATTATACAAGTTTATCACACATAGAAATGAAGACAAAAGTATATGATATTAGATGAAAGCTTGAACTTGTATGTCCTTTGATCATAAAAACCCGTAAATGGGAAAAGCATTTGTAAGAAAAATCTTTTGGTTTCAAATATTTTTAAAGACGTTTTATCGTTCAAAAATTATTTATAAAACAGTTAGAAAAATATTGTTATTTAAAATATTTTCCTTGAATATTTCAAATGAGTTATGAAATATAAATATTTTAAGGTTGGCCATCCTTACAAAATATTTTGAATATATAACTCGTTAACATGGGTTAAGCCCAGTTTTCAAGATTTGAAAGAAATACAGACTGAGGTCTGTAGTATTTGATAAAAGCATGATAGCATTAAGCTTTTAGAAAAGGAACACAGACTGTGATCTGTGGTTTTTATAAAATAATGCTAGCATGTGAATGTGAAGGAAACGTGTGTACAAGGGTTATGTACTAGGTCTATTGTAGAGGATATGCATACCGGACGCGGTTGCAAATTGGGCCCCCTTTGCATAGGCCGAGTCGCTTGAATAAGGCTAAATGCCGGCGGCGCCCTCCCTGCAATGGGAGATGGACACGGATAGCCGCCTGGCTCGTGGGCTATCACCTGGAAGGGTTTCTCTCCTAAGGAAGGATGATCACTTGATAAGTGTCACCTACCAGATGGACAGAGACGTATTGCATGTTGCATATGGTTAAAAAGGATTTTATGAAAAGTATTTTAGGACATGACAATGTCCTATGAGAAAAGGAGCTTCGATGAAAAATATTTTAGAACATAAATATGTTTTTATATGTCAAGTTTTACAAGCATATGTTTGCCATGAAATGGGATTATGAAATGTTCATGAAAGGTATTTATGAAAAGGTTTCCTCCAATTGCTAGTCGAACGCTTGTTAAGCGTCTACTACTAAAAGGTGAGAAATGCATTCAAAATGAAAAATGCTTGCTTATTGAGTTTCGACTCATGTTTTTTTTTCCCCAACCATAGACAGGTACCGCACAGGCCATGCAGGAAAGGAAAAGAGTATGAAGAAAACTTTTCAACAAACTTGTCTGTAGATGGTATGAATGATTATATGGAATCATCAAAATATGTATGTAGGAAATATTTAGATTGAAGGAACTTGTGATGTAGATAAGTCAGTTATTATGATATGAATAAAATATGTGAAATTAATGACAAGAATATGTTCATATATGATGATATGATGTTATTACGAGTATCATGCGTAAAGTTGATGACAAGTGTTTGTTATGTGATGAAAAACAAAAAAGAAAGAAATGAAAGAAAAAAAATTTGGACGAGATTCAATTTAAAAATCTCGCCGTGTGATCAGGGCAACAATCCTGAGTCACGTTTACCAATCAATAAAGATCCCGGAGCAAGGCTTCTAGGCACCCGGTTCGGGGCGCCACAGAAGGAGAAAATAAAAGTCAGTTGTATTCCACCTCCAAGTTGATCTCCATCTTAATCTCCACCTCTAGCTTGGAAATCCTCTTTTTCTCCCCTCCACTACTCCACTTCGTGCCCCCTCTTCTTTTGCTTTTGAAACCTTAAAAGAGTATTTATACCCCTTTACAAATGGAGCGAGACACGTGTGAGATTTTGCATATGCAGGGATTGGCGCTACAACACAAACGATCTGGCATCAAAGCGCAAGTAAGCTATCTGAGGCGGTTATGAGCTATCTGTCTAGAAATTTTTAGAATGGCGATTATTAGCACTAGGGCACCAGATTTAAACTTTCTGCCTTGAAAATTATCTTTTGCTTGAAATGCAATTATCTTCTCTTCATCCATAACTTTAGCATTGAATTCATGAGCAATTTACCTTCCTTTTCTTACAGTAAAAGATAAAGACAAATGAATGAATTCCTAATTAATCAAACGAATCTTAAATGAATTTTACTGAAACTGCATGAAATCTACATACCATGCATTAAATATAGAAACGATGAAAACTAATACAAAACTTATACAAATTAACATATTTCTCTTGAACTAGCATTGAAAATGAATACAAAATGAGCATTGACAACTCTAATTTTATAGTATTTTAAAAAATAATAAGATATATTAGGAGTAATGATGAGGAGTAAAGAAAATAAAATTAAAATAAATATGTTAGTGTTATATACAAATAATTGAAAATACAGTAGTTGTATAAGAATATGTGAAGAAATGATTAAAAAATAAAATAGTTATGAAAAGTGAAAAGTTTTAGGTGTATCCAAATACATCGATAAAAAGTAAAATAAATTTCATATAATCATCAACATCAGCTCCAGATGAAGAGAGGCTTCATGAATTCAAATTCATGGGACCAATCCCATAGGATTGGAAACCATTTTTTTCACGAATAGCAATAATAAACGTTATAGGTTCCGTGTAATCATTTGAACCCCATTCATGATATTTTTATTAAATTGAGTCAGTGATGTATATTAATATTTTTATGGATTTAAGCATATGTGAAGTTCAAATGAATTTTTGAACCAAGAAATTCATATGAATTGGATATATAGCAATCGATACAAAATAATAATCGAAGTGTTAGCAATCACGTGATTCTTTTTGTGAAAAGTTTAAGTCAAAAAATAGTGAATTTTACCCATAATTCCACTTATACCCATGAATTTTCAAAAATTCCTTTCATACCTACGAATTTTCATCATAATTCCACTTATATCTATGTCGTTAGGGATCCGTTAAAGGGATCGTTAACTCTTTGAAAAATGACTAATATGCCCATCCCTAATTATAATTTTATAGTTATTTTTAATAAATTTTTAGTAATTCTACAACTATAAAATCTATATTATTTAATTATGAATGTTTAACTTTAAGCAAAACTACCTTAAATTACATTAGAGCTGGGGCATATTCATCATTTTACAAGGGGGCTAACAGCTCATTTAACGAATCTCTAACAGCGTGAGTTTAAATAGAATTAGGATGAAAATTTGTAGGTATGAGAAGAATTTTTGAAAATTTATGGGTATAAGTGTAATTAGGGGTAAAATGCATGGGTATATATGAAATTTGACCTAAAAAATAACTATGACCTTATATTTAGATTAAGATTTTTCAATATATCCCTTCAATTTCTTCAGTTTGTCATTTTTACCTCGTAACTATTGGTGTCTCATATTCGTCTAGTAACATAACCCCACTAGAGAAACTTTTTTTTTATTTTTATAAGCAACCATTGAAACTTTTTCCATTAAAAATTTTAAAAAAGAAACTTCGTCTATTCAAAATTTCAAAAAAGGAAAAACGAGATGCCCACTTGAATGTCAGTTGTTACGGGCTCCCTTTCGTCCTGTTGAATGCCAAGATCATACCGATTATTTTGATTTTTGTGGTTACCATTTATCTTTTCATCAAATTAACCATATGCATCCATTAAGCCATCCCTTCTTTTTTTGCGGATCATTATTGTAACGTTAAGTATTGATCAAACGACACTATTTGACACTGCTTGATTTTGCTTTTTGAAATTATTTGCGATGAAATGAAGGCTGAACCACTACAAGAATGTAGAAAAAAAGAAATACTACTTGATAAATTATTAAGCATGTGATATTATATGCCCATATGCCTTGTGCATTGTTTTACATATCACATGATTAAAATATTCCCATCTAACATTACATGTAAAATACGCGATAAGAAGTTCTAAGAATTCATCCCATCATTAACTTGGGAGAATGTTTCAGTGCATCCGGCTAAACTTTTCATTTTTAATATTTTTTTGAATTTTTATAAAACTTTGAATCTATGTGTATTTGATTTATAAACTAAATTTTATCATTTTTTAAATAGTATATATATATATATTTGGTTTTTAAAAATAGGGGTTTAGTACTTTTTAAATTACTAAAAAACACCTATTTTCAAAAATAAAAAATATATATACAAATTTTCAAAAACGATAAAACTTAATACATAAATTAAATACACCTAGATTAAGAGTTTTAAAAAAAATCAAAAATATATTAAAAATAGAATTCCTAGCCTGATTCATTGAAACAAAACTCATTAACTTGAGGCACTATGAAAAGAAATTATGTGACTTTCTTCATTTTGAAAGAAATCCTCGCACAGAAAAAAGACCGTATATCAAATTGTTTTACTAAATAATTTGATTTGAATCTATATAAATTCCCAACAAAAATAAATACACATGGTGATTTTCAAAATTTTCTTTTCTTTTTTTAATTAATTTTATTTTAAATGAACTTAAAAAGGGTGTGATCAAAAGTTTAACCTCATCTTCTTGTCTACAAATTTTTGCCGCCACATGTGGGAACAATTTTTGGCACTCTTCTTCCTCGATTGAGAGTTTTGTGGACATGGCTCCTACCAAGCTTGTCTTGAAGAGAGAGAATTTAACCATTTCCCGAGACAAAAAAAAGTTCAAGGATCAATCTTAAGCCCTATGAAAGTTGAAGTGGAGCACAATCATGCTCATCATGTTCCTTCTATCTTGCATGTACTATAAAAGGATGATTCGCTGTAACTTAGGTCATGCACTGTCTCCTACAAAAATTAGAGTATTGAAGTTTAAAAAGATCAACAACTTTATAAAAAAGATTTTCAAAAAACATTTTAAAAATGAGATTTTGCACCATGATGCATTAAAACATTACTCATAAAAATAAAATAATGGAAAACTGGGGAGTTGCTTTAAGAGGGGACTTCCATTGCTGCTTAGGGATAGATCAGATATTTCACTCCATCCCATATTAATCCACTTTATGGATGTTACAACAACCTAATATAAGGGAATATTGTTATAGTGGCATACGAATGCCTTTTAACATGGAAGTGAAAAAACTCTTGTACCACAATAATATTGCAAATGAAACAATCAAAGATGTCCTTCGTTTATAGGGATGTTGATTTTGGAAAAATTTTACCGCTTTATTACTTGAAATTAAAATGAAGAAATAGAACGTAGTTTCAAATTTCAATCTCAAAAGACATACCTGAGCAAGGATAAGAGGGTTAAACTTTGATAAACTTATTTCAAATATATTTGCACCATTAGACAGTCTCCTTCAAGTGGTTTCAAAACTTTGATTGTAGAACCTGACAGTAGAACCTATTAGAAGAAATCTTGGGGTTCACGATTAGCAAACTTAAAAGATAAATTTGACCATCCTTGCTTATTGACAAGAAAAATGACGTCTCTTGGGCTACATCCAAATTATAAAATAATTATTAGAATTCAACGCCTTGATACTATTATTTATTAAGGTATAAACAAAATAAACTTTCCTAGTAGATGTGGACGTAGGCATATATTCATTAAGAAAAACATGTTGAGGTTCCGAAAAGCCACATATCATCATCCTAGTTTAGGACAAGTACAAAAAGAAAGATAAAGAAAAAAGCATGCTATGTGTTTGGTTGGGGTAAAACCTTTTAATGAAAATTTTTGGTGTAAAAGTTTTCAAATTGATAGAAATTATGTATATGATAAAGATAATGCTGAGGTGTAAAGAAAATAAAGTTAAAATAGATACTTTAATTGTATAGGTAGTTACGTGGAAATGATTAAAAAGTATGGCAATTTGTATAGAAAAATATGAAAAATAATTTTAAAATATGATTTAAGAAGAGTGAAAAGTTTTGATTGGAACGTTTTGGTGTACATAGAAAATAGTGCAATAGCATATGATGCTTCCTTAAAAATCATGAAAAATGGGTTACAATTTTACTAAGTTCTCAAATTTAGTGTGCAATTTGTATAATCACATCCTCTGGTGAGAACTTAAAGAATTTTTTATAGGAGGATAAATGACCAACACAATGTGATCTGCTCAGTGGATTAGGTATCAACAAAACATTGGGGGTAATTTGCATATATATATATATATATCTACATAATTTGACATGAATTGCATATATACCTATAGATTTTTACAAATAGCATATCACCCCTACACATTTTACCGAAAATAGCAACCATACCCATGACCCCATTTTGCCGTTAGTCACTGTTAGTTTGTTAGTTAAGAAATTTCATAATGACAAAAATGACCATGTTGAAGACCATAATAGACCCCCACAGTCGTAACACACCATCTGCGCAAGTAGGGTGTAACTTGGGCCAGGCTCAACCCGAACCCAGCCTGCTGAACCTGAATTGAAACATTGTTAAAATTGCCAACTGTAGAACCCGAGCCCGATTTTCCAGGTTTAACTCGAACCCGAATTGAAAAGAACTTAAACACGGGTTGAGCTAAACCCGAACCCAAATTATATATAACACATATATTTTGTGTTTATTTTATACTCCATATAAATCTAGTTCTATTCCCTTCATATTATTATATTTAGTTTATACCATACATAAACATCATTTCTCCTTAAGTTCAATTATATAATATAATATTTTTATATTTTCTTTTAGGAAAAAAGAGTTTGGTTTAGTGGTAGTTTTAAAACAAAAAAATAACAACTATTTTTAGAACTTGAAATGTTTTATTGCTGTTTTAACTTACTTATGTAGGATGTTATCATTTGGTCGTTTCAATATAATATTAGTAGTTAGATGTTTATTCTACTTGGAATAAATTTGTTATAATTTATTTGACTTAATACTATGATTGTTGAATTATTTTTTATTATGATTGACATTATAAGGTTTTTCTTATAATTAGATATTAATGTTTATGTATATGTTTATGATATCAATATTAAATTGCATAATAGGAAAATAATGTACCTTTTCATTTTCTAAAATAGGCTACTAGTCTACTCTTTTTTTGAGAAATTACTATTAGTCTACTTAATATAAAGAGAATGTTTAAATGAGATATTTCTTCTTTACATTCTTAAACACTCTTGAATTTTTGCTTGAAAATGAAAATATCATTTTTGATTTTTCTTAAATGATAGATTTAAAGTTGAATAAGTATAAGATAGATAACAAATATATGGAATAATTTCAACCCGAATTCTAGCCCGAAACTCAACCCGAGCCCGAATTTCATAAATAGGGTTAGGATTTAGGTTTATAAATAAGGTTAGGGTTAGTGTTAAGGCAAACTCGAGTTTTACGAGCCCAAGTTGCACCCTTATGCGCAAGTGTGAGAAGACTCGGCCGGAAGATCACAGGAAGGAGAAAATTGCAGGCGAGATTTTCTGAAATTTTGCAATACGAGAGATTTTTAGTACGGAGAATGGAAAAGAATTCATAGTAGTTTTTTCTGAAAAATTCGTTTTGGAAGATAGCTTCCTACCCAAAATAGATAAAGATCAGAAATAATTTTGGAGATGGAACGTGAGATTGAAAAATAACAGAGGTTTTGGCAATAGATCTCACATTTTGCATTTTTTTTAAAATAAATGGTAGTTTAGCAGATGTTACGTAATTGCATTTGGTCAAATAACAGACGTTTTTTTTTAATGAGAAACGATTTCATCATTTCTCTCAAACCAAATTTCATGCAATTGATGTTAGAGAAAAAATCAATATAGAAAGATCAAACAACTTCACCATTTCTCTCGAACTAGATTTCATGCAACTGATGTTAGAGAAAAAATATCAATATGGAAAGATTAGCCCCCTTTTCATACATTTTTTCACACGTATTTCGAAGGAGCATGAAAATAGGGTAGGAAGTTGATGTCGATGAAATCGATTTGCTTAAAAATGTGCATCCTCATCGAATTTCGAATTTAAGGGTATGTTCAATAAGGTAGGAAGTCATCCCCATCCATTAAATTTCTTGCAAATGAAATAACAAAGTTATACAAATAATTAAAATTCTATCAGTTTATTAGCTCTATTATGGTGGTAGTTTAATTATTGAAAAATGTTAGTAACTACTTTACATGGATGTTTTGAGCTTCTAATAATTCATGCCTTATTTTGGTTTATATCTCTTGGATAGCTTATAATCCTAAGGTTACTCTTTTTCCACCTATACAATGTCGCTGTGGAGATAGGATTTGCTATCCGATTACGTCGAAGTTGAAAAATAATTTAGGAACATGATTTTATAGATGCCTAAGAAAGGTACTATCGTTTAATACAGAATGATGTCGGCGAATACTTTTAGTGTTATTTGCATTATAAATTACATTGAAATGTCAAATAATAATTATTTTTTGAATTTTACCAAGGACATATGGATTGCAACTACTTTTCTTGGTGTGACACTTATGCTGGTGTTGGTCATAAGAGCATGGTTGAAAGTGAAAGCAAATACAAAAAGGACAGAAATATTAGAGAATGAATTAAAAGTCGCAAATAGAAAAATTGCTGTAGTGAATAAGAAAAAAATTCCAACAGGCTATGAAAGCATTTCGAAAGCAAAAGATTGTTGATTAGAGTGTTTTAGTCTATTACAATTGATGCTATTGTAGTAGTTTGTGCGCCAGTGAATTTAGTCCAAATATGGGTTGAATTAAAACATATTGTATGGAGTTGATATTTCGTTTCAATGAAATTATTCAGAAAGGCAAAGATCGTAAAGCTTTCTTTTAATTTTTCAACAAAATAAAGTTCACTTGAATTTTCTTTTCTTTTTCATTTGATTTGTCAAATTTTAGTTATCACTTTCTCTTTTAAAAATAGATATGTAACATCTTTTGATAAAGGAAGTTTGATCCTCTCGTATTAATGATATGAAATAAATTTGTTCAAACATACAAGGGAGGGCTGCGGTTTGCAGCATACACACGTTGCACTTATCTTGTGAAAGGATAGATGGCTTGTTTTTCTTCCATTCCACATTGGAAAGTGAAGGATAGATGGCTTGTTTTTCTTTCTTGGCTGAGAGCCCAATCATTTGATCTACGATTTGCTGCCATTAGCGTTCTTGCATAATTCAATCCGTTTTGTTGTCTAGTATTAATCTTCTATTTTTATTTTATTTTTAGAATTTTTAATACAATTTGTTTCTGTTTACAATAAGTTGCTAGAATTCGTGCATCGATGGCTGTTGACCACATTGCCCTTTGGATTATTCTGTGTCTTGATTTTCAATCCATTTCAGCAACACAACTTGTCAGTAGAAATTAAGCAAACCAAACACATGCAAAAAAAGAAACTCATGCATAGATCCAGATATTCATTTGGTACATATCAGTTAGCGATACAAAAATGACTGTTTAAAGTTCGAAAGCTACCATCTATAACTTGCAAATTATACAAAATATATATGGCCTTGACATTCAACTTCAAAATGTATACACATTGCCTTGAAATTTCTATGTCAACCCGCTTCAAAACGTAACTTCATTGTGATCCAACTTCAGTTTATTTACACATTCCTTTGACATTCATCATCAAAATAGGCACCGTAAATTTTCACTCAAGGGATAATTTCAGATAACTAGCCCTATTGGTTCTTCAATTCCACCTGCTACAATAAAAGAATTCTAAAAAGAACACTTGATGATACAAACCAAACTAGATTTGCATAATTGATGGCTATTGGGTGGCGTGAGTTTAGAACGTGACAAATAACTTAGAAAAAGGTTTCTAAAGATACCGGCAGAGTGATTTCCAACAATGAGTAACTTTGCCCTTCTTGCTTGTGTTTGAGAACTACATCCAGCCAAATTAAAGATAAGGTATTAGTGGCCTGAAGCAGATTTTTGTAAATATTGGTTGAAAGAAGATAGATAATAATATTACCTGTTAGAAAAACAACCATTGATTAAATCCATAATCAATGCAGGATCTGTCTCATGCTAGAATTATCAAGAAATTAAAACCATAAGCGGAAGCGTACCTGAATCCATGGATGTTAATGATCTTTGGCTTAGGGTCTTCCAAGTTAGTGCACCCAGGTTTTGGAGAGTGTAGCTCCTCTTCCTTTCTGCTGATGGATGGCAGAGAGAAAACCAACCGGTGCATAACTCGGGGACCACAACCCATTTTATAGGAAGCCTAGTTTCTTATTTCCAATTTAGTCCATCATAAAACTAGAAATTGGAATTTAGGCTATATGGTTTCTACGCATAGGAGATCAATGCTCTATTAAATGATTTAGGTCCATAAATCCTTATAAGATTACTTTTATTATTTGGACCATTAATTTATGATAGCACATATATATAAATAATATATGTATGTCCAGAAATTCCAACAATCTCCCACTTGGACTACATGTATTTTATAATTATATATATGACCTTATGAGCTCAAAACCTTATGCTATCATACCAAAATCATTTCCGAACAATCTCGTCCATTAATTATGCCAACATAGAACCAAGGCGGCCTTTGTTACATTTATCGTAACTAGACCCATCCAAGATCACATATATCAAACATAACTAAACGACATAGATCAAGCATTGATGCGTAGCATGGAAATTACATGTAATGTGATCTAACATGCCTATTTCCAACTGGTCCACCTTATTTGGTGAGATCAAACCAATACCAAAAGTACTGAAAAACTAAAATTCTGAATGCTTTATTTCTGCAGAAAATATCCATAACTGTAATATACAAAAGTGTGTCTGCCAAATAAAAGCACAAATATACAAACTCCCACTAAACCAGAGTATCATCAAGTGATACAACACCCATGTGAGCAGTATGCTCATGAAAGACCTTGGGTGGCAATCCCTTAGTCAGCGGATCCGCAATCATAGAGTTTGTTCCTATGTGCTCTATAGACACTTGACCTTCCTGAATTCTTTCCTTTACAACTAGGAACTTGAGATCAATAAATTTTGACTTCGTCGAGCTCCTGTTGTTGTTGGAATATAAGACTGCTGAGTTATTATCACAATATAACTTGAGTGGTCTTTCAATTCCATTCAAAATTTGCAGCCCCGTGACAAAATTTCGCAGCCATATAGCCTGATTGGATGCCTCAAAACATGCTATAAATTCAGCTGCCATTGTGGAAGGAGCAACGAGTGTCTGCTTAGCACTTCTCCAAGAGATTGCTCCTCCAGCAAGCAGATAAATATAGCCCGAAGTGGATCTAAGACTGTCCTGGCATCCCGCATGGTCGGAGTCTGAATATCCAATGATCTCTATATTATCCGACCTCCTGTATGTGAGCATGTAGTGTTTTGTTCTCTGTAGATATCTAAAAACTCTTTTGGCTGCTTTCCAGTGATCCATTCCTGGATTACTTAAATATCTACCCAACATGCCAACAATGAATCCTATATCTGGACGTGTGCAAACTTGGGCATACATCAAACTTCCCACTGCTGAAGCATAAGGAACCTTTTGCATCTCCTTGGATTCAAAATCATTTTGAGGGCACTGTTGGAGACTGAATTTGTCTCCCTTGGCAACAGGGGTATCTGCTGGTTTACAATTCTGCATGCAAAATCTTTCCAGTACTTTTTCAATATAGGCCTTTTGTGATAATCCAAGAATACCTCGAGAGCGATCTCGATGTATCTGGATTCCTAATACAAAAGTTGCCTCACCAAGATCTTTCATTTCAAATTTTGTTGATAGAAATCTCTTAGTTTCATGCAATAAACCTATATCATTGCTGGCAAGCAATATGTCATCGACATATAATACTAGAAAAATATGCTTACTCCCACAAAACTTATGGTATACACAATCATCAACCATATTCATCTCGAAACCGAATGAGATGACAACTTGATGAAATTTGTAATACCATTGACGGGAAGCCTGCTTGAGCCCATAGATGGATTTATTTAATTTACAAACCATTTGTTTTGCATCTCCAGACACAAAATTTTCTGGTTGTACCATATAGATTGTTTCATCAATGTCACCATTGAGAAACGCGGTCTTCACATCCATCTGATGTAGCTCAAGATCAAAATGTGCCACTAAAGCCATTATTACTCTAAAAGAGTCTTTCGATGAAACTGGAGAGAAAGTCTCTTTATAATCAATGCCTTCCTTTTGAGTAAATCCCTTTGCGACAAGACGAGCCTTATACCTTTCCACATTACCCTTTGAATCCCTTTTGGTTTTAAATATCCATTTACAACCAATGGGTTTTGCACCTTCGGGCAATGGGACAAGTTCCCAAACGTCATTGTCTTTCATGGACTTAATCTCTTCATCCATGGCATTAATCCACTCTTGAGAATTTTTACTTTGCATTACTTGACGGAAGTTGATAGGATCATTTTCCATCGTCGTAATGTCATCCTGATGTTCTTGGAGAAAGATAATATAATCATTAGAAATTGCACTTCTCCTTTCTCTAGTGGATCTCCTTAATGGCATTAGTTCTTCAGGTTGTTGAGCTTGATCAGTAGGAATATCCTGTTGACCTTGATCAGGGAGGTTGATAACAATGTCTTGTGGTTCCGGTATTGTTGTTTGAACTGAGTCAGGAACAACAATCGAAGGAAAAGTTACCATTTCCTCTTCAAAGACATAGTCTCTAACCTTATCTTCCCCCCCAAGCTCAATATCCTCGAAGAACTGAGCATTTCTCGTTTCAAAAAAGGATCTGGATGTGGGAACATAAAATTTATACCCCCGGGACCGTTCAGAATATCCAACAAAATAGCTGCTAATAGTTCTTGAATCCAGTTTCTTTTCATTTGGCCTATAAGGCCTTGCCTCAGCTGGACAACCCCAAATGCGTAAATGCTTTATGACAGGCTTTTTGCCCGTCCATAATTCATAAGGGGTTTTAGCGGCTGCCTTAGTTGGTACTCTGTTAAGGATATAAGCTGCAGTTTTTAATGCCTCTCCCCAGAGTGAGTCTGGTAAAGTAGTACGACTAATCATACTCCTTACCATGTCCTTTAAAGTTCTGTTTCGTCTTTCAGCTACACCATTCATCGTAGGACTACCTGGCATGGTGTACTGTGGGACGATACCGCACTCTTCTAGGAATTTGGCAAAAAGCCCTGGACGTTGTTCACCTGATCCATCATATCTACCGTAGTATTCGCCACCACGATCAGATCTAACGGCCTTAATTCTTTTGCCAAGTTGATTTTCAACTTCGGCCTTAAAAATTTTAAACACGTCCAGTGATTGAGACTTCTCATGGATGAGATATAGGTAGCCATAGCGAGAAAAATCGTCTATGAACGTAATAAAATACTGTTGACCATTCCAAGAAGCCGTAGGGAATGGCCCACAAATATCCGTATGTATTAGTTCTAAGACGTCCAAAGACCTATTGGCACCGAATCTCCTTATGTTTGTCTGTTTCCCCTTAACACAATTAACACAGACTTGAAAATCTGATAAATCAAGAGGACTGAGAATTCCATCTGACACAAGTCTTTCAATTCTTTGTTTAGAAATATGTCCTAAACGTTTGTGCCAGAGCGAAGCAGAATTCTCATCAGTTAATTTTCGTTTTGTACCATGTGAATTCACATGCAAGGATTCCATAAACGAGACAACTGTATCAAGCAAATAAAGGTTATCACAACTGGATAAAGAACCGGTACCCACAATATTTGAATTTAAAGAAAGATGAAACCGACTATTTCCAAATGAACAAGAATAACCAAATTTGTCCAAAACAGAAATAGAAACCAAATTCCGTCTGAAAGACGGTACAATATATGTTTCTTTTAAATCCAAATAATAACCAGTCTTTAATAATAACCGAAATGTGCCTATTGCCTCGACTTCAACTGATTTGCCATCGCCTACGTAGATGAATCTTTCAGCATCATTTGGCTTTCGGCAGCTCAGGCAACCCTGCATAGACATACTTATGTGAGTAGTAGCACCAGAATCTATCCACCAAGTATGTCCAGGTACAGAAGCTAAATTAACCTCAGAACAAACCAAAATGAGAAGCATACCCTTCTTTACACGCCAAGCGTGATATTTGGTACAATCCTTCTTTTGGTGTCCAGGAGTGTGACAGAAGTAACAGCCTGATTCCTTAGTTGATTTCTTTTGCTGTTTCTTATTTGCCACTCCTACCGCAGCTTCCTTATCCTTTTTCCTTTTCTTGGTCTTTTCCTTAAAAGTACTTGCCAAGTGTGCACTTTCGGGCTTATCTCGCTTCATTCTTTCTTCTTCTTCCACACAATGTGAAATGAGCTCATTAAGAGTCCATTTCTCTTTCTGGCAGTTATAACTGATCTTAAACTGGCTGAATTGTGGAGGAAGAGATATCAAAACTAAATGCACCAGCACATCATCAGACAGCTGTAACCCAAGTGTCTTTAGTTTCGAAGCAAGATTAGACATCTCAAGGATGTACTCCCTTATGTTTCCTTTGCCCTTATACCTCATTGAAACCAAGTTTGACAAAGTCGTACTTGTTTCAGTCTTATCGCTTTTTTCAAAGCGTTTTTCAATTTCCTCAAGGAAATTCTTTGCAGTGATATCCTGGTCAGATACACCACCCCGGAAAGCATCTGGAATTGATTTGCGTATGATCATAAGACACATGCGATTTGAACGATCCCACCTCTCAAAGTCCCGTTTTTCCTCAATGAAACTTGCAACCGTAAGAGAGGCGGGTTGTTTAACCCTTAACGCAAGGTCGAGATCCATACAACCAAGAACGATCATCACATTCTCTTTCCATTGCTTGAAATTGGTTCCGTTCAGCATGGGAATTGAATTTATGTTGGCAGTTATGGTAGAAGCAGATGTGTTAACTGAAAATAGAACAAAACAACATATTCACATGAGATATATACATAAAACCATAGTTAAAATTCAAATAATGGCAAGACCCATCACAAGATACCTAGCACAACATTAATATCTAGTCTTTGGACAGAAATATTAACTTGTAAATGGTACTCTTGTTGTAGTAATCAAATATTGATAATAAAATCCTGTCAGATAATAAGCCTTTCTTTGGACCGACTTATTATTCACATGGAAAACCAAATAATTATCACATATTTATTACCACATGTGTGAATATAATTCGGCCAAAAATTAACCTTCCTTTGGGCCGATTAAAATTCGCATGAATTACATCACACAATCATCTTAATATTTCAAAAATAAATTAATCTACACAATAGAGGCTACTTTGGCAGCATGTTGTTTCAATTAATTTATTTTAAAATATCAGACATTCATAAAGAATATTTATACCATTATTTGAAATTTTAATTCCAAAAGACCCAAAAATAAAATTTTGCATGACAATTGGTTAATTTAAAATCTTAATAGAAAGCAATAAATTATAAACATATGCATTTATACATAATTTTCTTTCTAAACATTCATAAACCAACCACATGAATTAATTGTAATTCAAACATTCGTATGCATATATGTTAATTTCACAAAAATAATATTTCTGGACCTATTTAGGTTAATCTGACCCTTCCATTCAATCTAGAATGTCCAAAAATATAGAAAACCACTATTGGATCGTCCAAATCGGATAAAGGGATCATAAGATATGTGCATTTTAATTTGGACGGTTATTGGGCTGCCACGTGTCCTTTTCTGGTGGGCTGTACTGTGGGTGGGCTGAAACGGGCTTAACTGAATAGGCTGGGCTTTTAGATCTGGGCTGACTCTGCCTGGGCTTGAAAACAAGCTCGTCCAGACACAAGTGGGCTTAGCTTACTGGGCTGATTCTGGGCCTGCTTAAACTGGGCTGTTTCCACCTGGGCCCGTTTCACAGGCCCGCCCAGGTATAAAGGAGGAGTTTAGCTATGGGCCTGATGAACTGGGCTCAGGCCTGGCCCAGATCGAAAATTTCTGTGGCCTGTTTGTAATTTCTACAAAGGGGGCAGTTTGCAAATTTCTGCAAAGGGGTTTTATACAATTTATCTAGCCAGGGGGTTTTCTGTAAAAGTTCATCTCCTCCCTTAAAAACAAAAAACCCTAACCTTAGCTACCATTTCCCCATGCCGCCGCAGCCTACACAACTGCCCCTATGCCGCCGCAGCCTACACAGCCCACCCCACTGCCCCTATGCCGCCGCAGCCTACACAACTGCCTCTATGCCGCCGCACACCGTGCTGCCTTGCAGCCGAACCCACTGGCCAAGCCGCTGTCGCCAGCAACAACCGCTGCTGCTGCTGTTCGCGGCTAGCCCGGACGCTGCTGCCGGCTGCTCGTCTGCCGTCGGATTGTCGCCCCTGCCGGATCGCCCCCTGCCGGATCGCTGCTGCTCGCCCGCCAGCAGGAGCCGCTGCCGTTCGCCCGCGGAAAACAGAAACCCGACGACCAGCGTCCACGACCAGATGGGTTTCTGAATCCAACAATGCTATTGGTTTGATTTTATTATTAAACAAAGATGGCTTTCGTCCCTTCTGGTTTTCGTCCCTTTCATCAACCACCAGTAGTTTCGCGGCTTCAAGGGAGCGTACTCTTGCTCGTTCGCGTGCAGCATCTCAGGGAAGTCGCACGTCAAATGCGCCAGTCCATGCACCGCAACGCCAACCGCAACCCAGATCTGGCATCCCAGCGGCAAACCCAATCTCGGCGGCGGCGGTGAAAGTCCAGGCAGCAAGTTTTTTTTTTTTTTTTTTATTAAATTCCAGATGAACAGTGGCAGCCGTAATTAGGTTTTCGATTTTCTATAAATCCTTTACATGCACTCAAACAGCATACATGGTTTCATAATCTGAAAAATTTTCTTAATAATCTAACATGAAGATTTGGCTCTGATACCACTTGTTAGAAAAACAACCATTGATTAAATCCATAATCAATGCAGGATCTGTCTCATGCTAGAATTATCAAGAAATTAAAACCATAAGCGGAAGCGTACCTGAATCCATGGATGCTAATGATCTTTGGCTTAGGGTCTTCCAAGTTAGTGCACCCAGGTTTTGGAGAGTGTAGCTCCTCTTCCTTTCTGCTGATGGATGGCAGAGAGAAAACCAACCGGTGCATAACTCGGGGACCACAACCCATTTTATAGGAAGCCTAGTTTCCTATTTCCAATTTAGTCCATCATAAAACTAGAAATTGGAATTTAGGCTATATGGTTTCTACGCATAGGAGATCAATGCTCTATTAAATGATTTAGGTCCATAAATCCTTATAAGATTACTTTTATTATTTGGACCATTAATTTATGATAGCACATATATATAAATAATATATGTATGTCCAGAAATTCCAACATTACCTTCATTACCATTTCGAGCATTTGAGGTTGATGCTCCTCTTACTCTTCCTCGAGCATATGTTCCTCTACCCCTAGCTAGTTGATCACTTGTTCTGCTTGATGCCCTACAACTCCGCCTATTGTGGCCAAGCACGCCACATCGTCTGCATCTAACTATATGTCCATCACCTTTTCTTTTCTTTCTACTTGCTTCCTCTCCTATGCTCTTTCGCCTCTGTGTCTTTGGACAACCTGGAGGCTTCCTCACAATAGGTAGTAGTACAATGTAGTCATTTGTTGTCTTATCCCAAATTGCCTTATCTGAAAGACCATGTATGATGGGTTCATAAGCTAATCTATCATTTTCTACTGAAAAGTAATAAGCACAATAGTCTTCAGGATTTTCCTAAGCCAACCAATAATAATAGCTAGGGATCCAACTTGGGTTGGGTTGAGCCCGAACTCAGCCCGCAGAACCCGACTTTGAATGGTGTTGAACTTACTTTTTTGTAACCCGAATCGAGAAACCCAATTTGTAAATATGATAGGGTTAGGGTTCAAATGAACCCGAGCCCGATTTCCCATTTTATATTTACTATAAAATATATTATATATATACTATTTAAACAATATTTCTTTATATTCTTCATATTTTATGTTATTATATCTATATTTGAATATATGTTTTGGCATATTGTAATTTTATTATAAATAAAGTATATTATTTTCATTTATATTTATTTTTTATTTCTATCATTTACTTTTACACTCATTAATTATCTTTCTTTATCTTAATTTTTATGTTAAATTTTTTCTAAAAATATTCTTTATATTACTATTTTTTAAAAAATATATAGTTTGATTATATATTATTATATTTACTTACATGATTTGTTATTATTATTTATTTATATGAAATTCTAAACTTATCACTTTTAAATAAAATATAAATTCATCGACATAAATTTCAACCTGAAACTCAACCCGAACCCGATTTTCAAAAATAGGGTTAGCTTTTAGGTTTTACAAATAGAGTTAGGGTTAGGGTTAGGGCTGATATTTTATAAATAGGATTAGGGTTAGGGTTAGGGTGGAAGTAAACTCAAGTTTCATGAGCCCGAGTTGCACCCCTAATAATAGCAAGAGCATGGATGCAAGGAATCTCATCTAGTTGTCATTGCCTGCATGTGCATTCCCGCTTATCTACATAGACTGTGTGTTGAGTATACCTCCATGCGACTTCAAATTCAAACTCAAAACATCGCTCACTTGTGATTTCCTTGAATTCGTTGTCGTATCATCCCAAATTTTGACAACTCTCGGAACCACCTTATGGGACCATTTAGCTTCTCTTCCTCCGTTTATGGAAAATATTTATCATCATCCGTGTTATCTTTTCAAAACACTCACATATTGTCTTTGCTCTGAGTTGTATTATAAATTTGTTCTAAGCCTCCGTAACATTGTTATCTTTATGATTTGAAGACACATCATTCGAAAACCATGCTTTGCACCAAAATTTTCCATGTATCTCGTTTATCCAATCATAAGCTTGCTAATTATAATAGCTAATCTCATTATGTTGTTCAAAGTCTACCCGTGGGTATGCCCTCGATGCTCCCCAAAAATTTGCTTCCAATTGATCTCCTTTTCCAAAGGATTTGTTCTTCAAATTCTTAGCCAAGTGTCGCATCCAAAAACCTTGTCTACATAGAGGAAAAATGCCCCAAATCGCTTCTTGTAGGCCTTTGTGCTTGTCAGACATGATTGTGTACAAACTAGGCCCAACTGCTCTAAGCACGAACCATGACCATGTAGAAAAGCATTCAACATCCACGATCCCTAAGGTAAGCAAAATGATGCCATGAGCTCCATCTAATTTGATTGTAGACAATATTACCCCACCATACGTACCTTTCAATAATGCACCATTCGGGCTGATGAATGGCCTACAGCCTTGGGTGGAATGCCTCTATAAATGCATGTAATGATACAAATATTCTTTCAAATAACCCGTTGACATTTACACTGTACTCAGCAATAGTGTCTGGATTACATCTCTTCAAGTTTTGCAATAAGATGGAATTAATTCGTAGGATTTCTCAAATGAACCAAAGACTTTATCGACTGCTTTCTTAGTGCCTCACCATATCTTGTGATGCTTAGGTTGAGACCATACTCTTCTTGAAAGTTACGTCGAATTGTTGCAAGACTGGGTTTCTCTTTTCCAACCATTTTATTTAGAATCTTCTTGGCTACCCATGAGTGAGACGCAGTCTTCTCGCCACTACCTTGAAATGCTGAGCATTTTTGTTGGTTATTAAAAGTCCTTGTTTGCCAACACCATCTTGTTCTACTTAGGCGTAAACTCTCCATGTGCAATCTTTCGCTTTACACTTCGCAATGACTTTTTTTGTGTTCACTCTTTATATAAACCAAGTCGAAGAGATTGCAAATGACATACTCTACAAGTGCCCTCCTGAGTAAGTGAATAGTTGGGAATTGCAGGCCAATTGATAGAGTTGGATCTGACAAGATGTCTTCTCTAAATTTCAAGCTACGTTTCAACTCCCTCTATTCCCTTGGTTCATCATCACGTGATGTATCTAACTCAGAGCCTGAATCATTTCCTACTTCATACAACAGTTCTTCAACAAACTCTTCTAGTAGTTGTTCATGTGTGGGCTCAATCTGACTATCATGTGCGTTGTTCAAGCTTACAAAAAACATTAAAAAATCACATTATAGTAGATATTGAATGCGATATTATTAAATCTATAAAGATAACTTAAGTTTGTCAAAATAGATTATCTCACCTTCGGCTAAACCCACTGCCGCCTCTATGTTGGATCCTGCCAACTCTTCCACCTCCTCAATCATTGGTTCAACTATGCCCACATGTATCCCTTGATTAGATGCAAATAAATTGTCGACGTAGAACTCCTCATCAACTGCTCCATCTTGATCCCCCTCTATATGTTGGTTGGATCCTATTAATCCATCAAGGTCTTCATCTAAGACTCCATAAAAAATAAAATATTTGCCCACTCAACAAAAGTTTGCTTTAATGAGACACTATTTAGGTGTATTTAAACCATAAGTATATTTACTTATATTTGTCCCATGGAAGGATATACAAGAGAAATAACAACATAACAAATTAAAAATATGGAGTCTTTGAGAATACCTTGAGTTCCACGGTCTTGAACCCCCTGGACGGAAATGACACTGCCATCCATTTGTGCATCCAATTACCCCCACATCAGGAAGCTTGGTATCTATATTAGTTCTCCTCATACAGATCTTCTTGACAACACCCAATCGCCTTTTTCAAAGCTTAGGACTTACTGGAGATTACACCCCACTAAATTCAGCTAACTTGGTTTGATTTACTTTTTTGGTTTGAGTTTTCGATCCTCTAGTAACCGAAGAGGACACATATACTGGAATCTCTTTGAATTTTCTCCAATTTTGTATTGAAGTGTACTTGTCAAACACGTGCATTAAGTCAACATCTGTTTTCAGCTTACCAATTGCCACAAATAGATCTACCTCTAGAAGCTCGTCGCTTAAGACAATTTTATCTTGTTCCGTATTTGCAATTCCTGATATTGAGTCCAATACGTCCAACATACTATATCTTTCTGGACTAACTAATTCATAATAAACTTGTCCACCTATGTATCTCACCAACTTCCTATTAAAATCTTTGTGTAGGGCCCCGCCATAATGACAAACTAATCTAATTGCACCTGCTTCCATGACAACACCTATATAAGAAGTATAAGTTAATGTTGGCACCTAATAAAAAATAAGAATATAGCCACATGCAAAACAATAATGTAATGAGCGATTTTTGGTATGAGTTTCTAAAGCCATGTTCTTATTAGCAATGTGTATCTCACATATATGAATTATCTAATAATTCATGACCCATACGACATAATTAATCACAACATGAATAAGGTCCCAGAATGACCTGGAAGAATGAAAAATCCTTGGCATTTGAATAGTCAAAGCATGAAACTAAATTAAACAAAGTGCACTATCTCAATTGTGGCCCCTATCATCAAAGAAAGCATGCAGTCCTCTTTCCTATGCGTACTAGCCTAATATGACAACTAACAAAAGACAGTTTTTATTCAACAATAACTCCCGTTACAACCTAACAATTTATTAAATGATCAATTCGGAACCCAATCGTATGCACCCGGGTGCATTCAGCCTCAGTGCACCCGGGTGCACTGCACCTATTTTTTTTATTTTTTTTTGAAAATTTTTTCATACAATGGTTAATCTAGGTTTATTTAATATATGTATCAATTTTTACTATTTTTGGAGACTTTTAGATATTTTTTTTATATTTTTAAAAATCAGTGGCATTTTCGGTAATTTTAAATTACGGAAAATGCCACTGATTTTTAAAAATCTAAAAAAAAAATCTAAAAATATCCAAAAATAGTAAAAATTGATACATATGTTAAATAAACTTATATTAACAGCTTCATGAAAAAATTTTCAAAAAAAAATAAAAACAAATAGGTGCAGTGCACCCGGGTGCACTGAGGCTGAATGCACCCGGGTGCGTACGATCGGGTTCCGATCAATTCAGCAGCATGTTCCACCACCCACCTTCGACCACCTTGTTAGCCCTCGAAAAGGGAACAGAAAGTAGTTGCTGTCTTTTTCAATTTCTCTGCATCTGTCTTTTTAAATTACAAAAACTAACAGCACACATTTCAAACTAGTTGCAGTCGGTTTTCCCAGCATCCACACTTTCCCATCCGCAAATAAGAGAATAACACGCATTTACAAAAATAGCGTCATCATAAAAAGAAACAGTAGCAGCTATAAGATGAAAAATAGAGATTTTGAGAGGGATAAAAATAGAACAGTGAGGAGAGAAGGACGGTGATGGTGGCAAGAGAAGGAAGTAGCAACAAGGGGATATGGACGGCGACGAAGGCAACACAGTGGCTTGAGAGGGAAGAAAAACGAGCTGCGAGGAGAGAAGGACGGTGACGATGACGAGAGAAGAAAGCAGCGGCACCAAGGGGAGATCGATGGTAACGAAGGCAGCACAGTGGCGGCGGCGGCAACAAAGGCAGAACAATGGCACTGATGGACTGTGTGGCTGGGGAGAGAAGGACGGTGACGGTGAGGAGAGAAGGAAGCAGCTGCACCAAGGGGAGATCGATGGCAACGAAGGCAGCACGGCAGTGGTGGCTGCGGCGGCAGAACAGCGGCAGCTCATGATTCTCCTGCTCGTCGGGGAGAAAGGGAAAATGTGAATGGCATTTTAGGCATGATATATTTTATTAAACAGCATCATCTTCATCGTCAACTGACAGACATTAAAATGGGTATGGCTGTAATTTTCTGTAAAATGTGTGGGAGTGATGTGCTATTTGTAAAAATCTGTGGGTATATATGCAATTTATATCAAACTGGACGGGTATACATGTAACTTACCAAACATTGGCAGATATCGAGAATTTTAGGCAACATGCCTATTCCCTTGGTATTCACCCAACACCTCTGTTCACATGTATTAGGTATCAGGTGTCAGGATATCAGAGGATCTCATTATCAAAACAAAAATGAAAATTTAGAAAAATAAATTCTCAAATTTTCAAGTTAAATTGTTTTGACACGTAATTATAAGAGTGAAAGAGTTAAACTCATTCAAATACAAAATGAGAAATTCTATTATCTTCGTTTATAGGTTTCCAAAATGGTTCTAAAAAAAAAAAAGATGAACCTATACAAATGACTCTAAAAATGTTGCCGAAAAAGAAAAGGCGACTGGCTTCATCAGAATGATTCAATTTTCTAAAGTGGTAATTGCACATTAGAGATAGTCACAAGGTTTAAGAGGAATAAATGTTGTCGAAATAACCCTCACTCGAATCGAACTTTTAGATACTTCTTCAAAATTTATTGACTTGGGTCACCTCGAATAATAAGGCTATAAAGGACAATTACTTATATACTTTGTACAAAAAGCTAATTCATGAATGTAGAAGAATCATAAAGAGAAACGATGGTGCATGAAGTGAAAGAAGATGAAGTTTCTAATATGGAAAGAACAATTTAAAGCAAACTATTACTATATTAAAGAATTAACTATTATTGTTACACAAACAAATGGAAACTTCTTCAAAAAATCTAGTTGTCACAGAAGCACTAACCACACACAAGGAGGTTGAATTGCCTTTTTGGTTAATTAGAGAAGATATTTGCACGAGGAGAAAAGAAATTTCTCCTACATATCCATGATGGACGACTGACACTATAACAAATGATGATACTCTTTGCATTCATCTTTTTATCAGCACTTTAACATAGGCGACGTTCAACTAGTATTCAATGTTGTTTCGAGGTTCCATCTTATGTTTCCCAAACGCCTTTCATAGAATACTCTTATTTAAATATGTAAAAACAACATAAATAATAAGTTTAAATTCAAAAATTTTGAATTCAGAACATGTTTGGATATAATAAAAACTTTTCAATCTAAAACTTTTTATTCTCTACTACTACCTTATTTTTTAATTATTTTTTTACATTTTCCTACACAATTACCATACTTTCAATTATTTTTACAACTTTATTCTCTTTACTTTTCATTATTACCTCTATCATATCATATTATCTTCTACCAATTCAAAAAAAATTTATCCAAAATTTTATCATTTTCCAAATATACCCTCAAAGTAAAATAATAAGTGAACTCATAAAGGTAACTTCTAATGCATAAATTATGATAGAATCATAGGTGGTAAAATAAGTCGATCAAAAAAATGACTCATTGAGATTAATTGATTTTACAAGTATTTGATAAAGAAGGCATAGAAGTAATGACTCCAAAATTCAAGATGTACGAGGAGTAGAAGTACCAAAATTCAAGATGAGAGAAATGGAAGGTAGTAATGATTAAAGGAAACTATCAATATGTTAGTTGTGTGTCTCACCTCCTCCCCGCAACCCCCAAATGTAATAAAAAAAAGTATAATGCTAGTCAATTGGGGATAATTTGAGATTTTTTTAAATGTAGAAACCACATTACTATCATGTAAATGTTCTAAAAAAGACTTCAAAAGTAATGATCCTAAATACCGTGTATTTTGGGTGTGTTTGGTAATGAATAAAACTTTTGATGACAAGTTTTGGAAAGTAAAAATTGTCAAATTATGTAATATGATAGGGATAGTGATGAGTAGTAAAGAGGATAAAGTTAAAATAGATATGTTAGTTATGTGGATAGTTGTGTAGAAATAATTAAAAAGTAAAGTAGTTGTATAGGAAAATTTGAAAAAATAATTAAAAATATGATAATTGTGGAGAGTGAAAAGTTTTAGATTGAAAAATTTTAACTTGACATTTTCTATCAATTGCCAAACACACCCTTTATATAGTAATTGAGCATGCTCTCAACAATTACAACGTTTTAAAAGACTCATTTCAAGAGTTAATTAAATACTAGCACAATCACCTTGAATAGAAGAGAACAAGTCACAAAAACTGCAATTTTAATTTGTTTTTGATCATTCAACTCAATTATAGCAATTTATTAAGATATCAATGGTCCTAACTTTGAATTCAAATATGAATTATTGGAAGCTCATGTTAAAGGTATCATGCTATAGAAACTTTGTGATCGGTCTTTTCTTTGGATTTATCCCTTATTCAAAGTGGATGATTGTCACGATGCCACTGATGTCGTGATAAGTGTTTTAGCCCACAATGGGCGAAGTATTGATTCTTAACACCCACATGTGTGCATATTTTTTTTCTATTCCACGTATATGCGAGTTTTACTATATTCACCATGTGTGGGGGTTTTGCAAATTTTTCCTGATATGAGAGTATTTACAAAAATGTCCCTCTATGATTTGAGGGCTGCGAAAGTACTTGATTGTAATATCGGTTGTCTGGCTTTCTCATTTGGTCCCTCTAATTATGAGTATTTTCTTTTTAGCCAATGAGTTTCACATATTTGCTTTTTAGACCCTATAAGTTTGCCCTATTTGTATTTTAATCTCTGTCGTTAATCACGTGTCATTAACTACATATATGAGTCGATTCACTCATGAGCATGAGTCAACTCATATATGCAGTTAACGACAAGGTTATGAATCAATTTACTCATGATCATGAGTCGACTCATATATGCAGTTAAAGACAAGGTTATGAGTCGACTCATGACTCATGAGCATGAGTTGACTCATATATACATCTAACAACAGGATTTTTGACGTGCATTAACGGTAATGACTAAATTGCAAAAAAGGGAAACTTACAGGGTCTAAAAAGCAAATATGTGAAACTCGTGGGCTAAAAAGCAAACACACAACGTTAGAGGAACCAAAATGCAAAAAATCCTCAATTGTCACATTGTATAAGATACCAATAAAAAAAGTGATGGATTGGTAGTTGTAAGTTAAACGGGATCGTTGAGTAAAAAAGAAAATGACAACATAAAAGAAGTTGTTGAGGTTTACTTCATTTTTTTTACACTGCTATTCGAGCTTAGGCCTACATATAAAATTTTAAAACTACATAATAAAAACACTGCACTTAGGCCCACATATAAAATTGAAAAATCCAAAAAATAAAAAATAATATAAGCATAATCAGGGCTCAACGTTGTTGATGTTGAATCGGACGTAGAAATAGATATCTAAAATTATATAGAATCAGAAGATGCAAATAAAGATTCTATCGCGAATTTGTAAAAAAGAATTTCAATGGTTTTATGGTAAGATATTCAATAGTTTAGGTTTACGAGAAATAATGCCACCTTGGGTTGATGCAGAGCTTATACTGGGATGCGTAATTGATATGCAACACATTGCATTTTTCATTATGTATCTTCGCAGAGTCTAAAATTAAACTGTATGGTAATGATCGAACAAGGATCAAATAGTACAATGACAAGTGAAGCTCTTTAAAGATCTAAACCATTAGTTGCATTCTAGTTAAAATTTAATATTATAACATAAAATTTTAGTTATTTATATGGGTTCATTATTTTGAAAGTAATGTATGAATCTAATTTGAAAAATAACTAATTAATATAATAAAAATTAATGCATATGAATTTAATGGAATCTCATGCATAAACGCTAGTTATAACAAATTAGACATATATTCAATACACTTTATTTTTTATATACTTATTTTAGTATGAGAAACACATCCAAGAAACGGTCTGGATGTTTTACTAAACACTAAAAAATGTGATTTTTAAAAGTACTTCATCCTAAGGAACTTACAATCCTAATTCGATAATGATTTGTCCACTCATATATACAACTTTCATAGTGGTGTTAATGGAAATTATGGTGTATATTATTGTATCTTCTATTATTAGCATATATCTTTTGTACTTAGTAGTTATAGGTATAGCTGTTAATTTGGATATATTATAATTATTCTAGTTGGTAGTTTTTATTGTAATATAATATTATGCTTACTGACTATGTTAAGTTTACTCATAGCCTAAATCATTGTGTATTATAAATATACCTAAGTTTAATGGAAGAATTGCATTAAGTTCTCCCAAAATTCTTACAAGTGTTAAGGTTGCTTTGCACTCACTCACATTAATGAGGTTGATTTGCACTTTTGTGTTTAAAAAAATTGCAACCATGTTGGATGTGTTTTTTCTAGCTTAATCATTGCACAACACGGCCACGAACCCTGATAATGTAAATTACAAAGGAAATTTTTTTTTTCCACATGTAGGATCTAGAAGCAAAATTTTTTTCTTATTTAGGGTCCGAAAGCAGTAAAAAAAGTGAGAATGGAAAAATTTTAAAACAGTAAGAAATGATATAATAAGGGTAACAATTAATAAAAATAAATAAATGCTGATAGAATATATATATAATAGTTGTATAAAAATATTATTAGAATATAGTGATATATAAAAAAGGTAAGATAAGATGTCAAGTCCTTAAAATCTGTTAAGTAAAGAATGAATAATTTTTTTATTTTTACTAGATCCCAAATAGACCTAAATATATGAAAAAGTGCCTTGTGTATATGCTATCTATTGAAATACCAAAGCCTCATGTCTCATATATATGGAGAGATAATATTCAAGTGCTTTCGTACTGCACCATAATTACGGTGCGGTCTAGTACAAAATACGGCTCATTTGATCATGAAATTATTACCTACCATATCCATTATATTTAAAATAATTTACTTTGATAACATATCAATTTTCACACAAATCAACACGTGTATATGAGTCTCATCTTAAAATGGTACAAAATCAATATAATCAAATAGTTTAGTATAAATGATAATTTTAAAGTTGTATTTCAAAATCTAAATTATCTAAAGTATGATTTTTATATGAATAAATGATTTTATAAAATATTATAACATTGTAATTTGTGCAAGGCTTATTTTCTAATGGAATGCACCATAATTATGTTGGATACAGACTACACTTGGATGATTCTATGTAATCCCTTTAAAGTTTAAGATTTTGAAGCTTAATAAAAAATTCAATCCATTGATTATATTTAGCATCATTTATTTAGCTAAGGGGCCAAGTGTCATCCAAATTAAATATGTGCATGGGCCACATTTGCTCAAAAATAAATATATTTATGTGCAAAGTAAAAAAAATTCTTAGATCCATTCATAGATGTATTAGAATGTAATAATATTTTGTAGAATCATTTATCTATTTGATAGTAATATTTTAGATTGTTTAGATGTTAAAAATACTACTTAAAATTGATATTGTATTAAATCATTTTCTTAGGTTCATTTTATACATTTATAGATGAGGCCCATAGAAAGTGATATTGAATAAATGAAAGAGTTTTCATAATATAAATAATGTTAAATACAATAGATGGAGTAGATTTTTCATCCATCATCAAGATATTAAAAGTAAAATAAATTACATAAAAAAGGAGTTTCATGGAAGCATCCCTATTATACATATATATAATAAATTATCTTGCATCTCAAAAAATCCATTTAATTTTTTTTTTTACTTTTCCCCCATAAACTCATTAATATAAATGTATTTAATATATAAATCAAGTTTTACTATTTTTAAATATGTGTATATATTTTTTAAAAGAAATAAAACAAGGGGTATTTTAGCCATTTTTGACCATTAAAAATGGCTAAAATATCAGGATATGTTTGAAAATCTTCAAAAAAAATATATACACGTATTCAAAAATGGTAAAACTTGATTTATATGTTAAATAAACTTAAATAAATAAGTGTATAAAAAAGGAAAAATAATAGATTTTTTCAGGTGGGTGAAGTAAGTCGTTACTTTTTTTTTATAAAATAAGTAAGTCATTACTTAGCCCAAACTAACAAAATCATTTCTCCGTATATACAGGAAAATTATCTAAGAGCAAGGATTCTATGAGTCCGGCCTTGCGACCCTTTTTTATTTTTTTAATAAACATGTAGATTGGGTATATTTAACATATAAACGAATTTTTACCATTTTTGAATATTTTTAAGTATTGTTTATTTTTAAACATAATGATATTTTTCGTAATTTTAGAGTTAGAAAATTACGAAAATGCCACTATATTTAAAAATAAAAAATACTTAAAAGCATTCAAAATACATCCAACTCTACATGTTTATAAAAAAAAATTTAATTTTTTTTTTGTTGGGGGAGGGGGGGGGGGGTTCCCATGCACCCAGACTCATGGAATCACCCCTCATTATCTAATGCATTTGACTACGTTATGCAATCTATACACTGTGGGGCCCTCTTGATCATAAATAGAAAATCTATCACGCTCATTGCATTCAAAAATATTTAATTTATTAGCATACCAATTCTTATCTAAGTCAAACATGTGCATGACCCCCATCAAAAAATAGTACAAAATCAACGTGGTAAATTTTTTTTACATAAATATCAAGTTTAAAGTGATTTTTTCAATATCTAAATCATCTAAAATATATTTTTATATAGATAAATGATTGTATAATATATTATTATAAAAAATATATAAATGATTGTATAATATATTATTATAAAAAATATATAAATGATTGTATAATGTATTATTATATTTTAATACGTATGAAGCACGTTTTACAGCAGCCTATACCATAATTATAATGCGGTCCATTTGCACTAGATCATATCGTATATATATATATAAGAACTTATTATGTGCATTTACATGCACCATAAGTTATAGTGCATTTGGGTCAAAATGGGCGTTCCATGATTATAAAATATACATCAACTTCATTTATTATATTTATAATTATTTCTTTTATTAGTATATCAATTTTTATCCAAATTAGATATGTTTATAGGCTCCATCTGTAAACGATATAAAACAAAAGTAATAAAATAGTTTGATGTAAATATCAATTTTAAAGTTATTTTTCAACATATAAACTATTTAACATATAATTTATACATAGATAAATAATAGTATAAATGATATGTTTAGCAATGTGTAAAAATTGTAAAGTTAAAACTTTTCACTCTCCATAATTACTCTATTTTTTAATCATTTATTTATATTTTTATATACAACTACCCTACTTTTCAATCATTTTTATACAACTATCCACACAACCAATTTATCTATTTTAACTTTATTCTCTTTACTTCTCATCATTACTCTCATCATATCACATCATTTTCTTTCAATTCAAAAACTTTTCTACTAAAAACTTTTTATCCAAATGCTTTATCACTTTCTAAACATTTATAAAGTATTAATACATTTAAATGCATATAGGGTTCATTTTGAGCTAAGTACGCCATAACTTACGGTGCATGTAAATACACTAAATCATCTATATATATTTGTACCACATTAAAACTTGATTTGTGGGGTGTTATTGAAAATTTTCCTCCCTTATTTAGGTAGTAAAGGAGTTTTTTTTGTTTCTTCCATTTGCTAGAGGTATTTGCAGTTTTTCCCCTTATGTTAGGTGTTATTGAAATTTTTTTCCTATATGTGAAGGTTAGAATGTGCTTGAATATAATATAAGTTGTTATGATGTATATAAATACCTGTAAAAAAAAAACTTAATTTGTGAAAATGGACTACTAATGGTGTAAAATTCAATTCTAACACAAGTAATCCAACGACTCTATTGATTTTTTTATGTTAACAGCTTGTTCACTTGGATATAAAGCTGATAATAAACCTTTGTTTAAATAGACATGGATTCCTTGAATATTATCAAAGATTGGATGGCACAATGCATATTCACATAAATCTTATCGGTCATCTCTAAAATTATTAAGACAAAATAAAGTAGTTGGTCCCATCAGATATAAAATCTTATTCCCATATACTCAAGAGTTGATGAAATTAAATAAAATTCATTCTTCAATTCTTGGATCAGGCATTGGTTAATACATTATTAAGGTGGGTAATATCATATGCCTTATGCAATGTTTTTTGTGTCACGTGATTGGAATATCCACTTGTAATACTACATGTCAAATAATTGGTAAGGAGTTATTATAATTACTATCACAGCTTTGTCACTACCACGATGATTATTCTAACGCTAATAATTATAAAAAACAGCAAGTCAAAGCACTTCCCGTTATGAAGTTGTTATTTTGCCAGAAGAATCCTAAAATTTCGTCTATTTTGAAGAAACTTGATTTAAATTTGTATTATGTAGACACCATCATGGAGAACTTTCAAGAGTAGGCGGATAGTCATAGAAGGGTCCAAAAGGGTTAAAAAGCACATCAATTTCAATTGAGCATAGCTTTTGATCTGAGAAAAATTATAGCAGCCATTGCATATAATAACAAACATCTTTCGAACTTGTCAACTTGACAACTTAGGTGTAATTCGGTTAAACACGTTTTCGATGTCAAAATCTACCATTTTCGCATGAAATAGGGCCTGTGGAGTTTTACATAATTTATTTCCTATTTATCATAAATTGCATATTTTACTATTTTTAGTCAAACATGCAAAGTACAGACGGTTAGCATTTTACGTGTGTATGCACGTACATATTGGTGTTTATGATAAGGTTCACTTTTCCTTTTTATAAATTCATAACTTCACTTATTTTTAGATATACCTTGAACAATATTCTAGAAATTTTTCTTATATTTGCATTTAAATTTCGGTGTTGGAACTTGATTATTCATGTTGAAGGTGTAGTCTTGTGCTAGTCTTGTTTTTAACTTATCTTCATTACATTAGTTAATATTAGAGAAGGCAATCGCACTTAATTTCATGGCTAACAAATTCTTTGATGGAGTTGTCCAATTCATGACAAAGATCAGAGAGCTGGGATCTTAGGATCTATAAAGCGAGATCATGGTGTGGCATTATGGGCTTCAGAGCAACGGCTAGATTGGATGGACTAGAAGATGAATTAGACAAATTGGTCATTCGAGTATTTGGAGCAATGTTTTGATGAGTTGAAGATTGCTTCAATGTCTAGTTCAATGCCCTTCGCATAGATGCCAATGGAACCCGTGATGAAGGTAGGGCGCATATCCAAGGTGACACGACTTGTGGGTAGCACTTTGGCAAACCTAATCTTGAACATAGGCATAGGTAGTACGCTCATGTGGAAGAGTCAAACGATGAAGATGACTTTTTTTGAAGAGTCCATCAAAAATCCTAAACATGATTGCGACAATTACTATGGTACAAAATAAAGGTAGATATCCATTCATTTAATGGAGATCTAAAAAGGTCGATAGAGTATTCGAATATATGGATATTTCAAAGCGATAAAAGGTAAACTAGTTACTTATGGGCTAAAGGGGGTAGCTCCGACATAATGGGAATGATTGCAATCCAGAAAGGTCTATGAAGGGAAAGTAATAATTCAAACTTGGTACAAAATGAAACAGTTGCTTCAAGGTATTTCCTCCCTCCTGATTATGAACAGCTTTCAATCCAATAGTACCAAAGGTGTCAACAAGGGAGATAGGTTATGAATAAATATATTGCTAAATTCTTGAAGTTAGCAGAGAGAAACGATAGGCATGAATTGAAAGGACAACAAGTTACCATACATTTAGAGGGTTTGAAGGCAACTACTAAAGAACAAATTGGTGGTAGGAAATTCAACCCATACCTGATGCTCAAAATATTTCATAAAAAGTAGAAATGATGTCATAGGAAAAAGAAAAATAAGAGTATTCTTGGAAGACTTATGGTGGGGGCACTTATAATGCGTCTGGCGAAGCAAGTGAATCCCCTTCCAAGACACTTATTCAAATAGATCGGTACAAGGAAGAGAAGGTAGCTAAGAAGCAAAAGGTAGTAAATGCCAAGGACAATAAGAAAGCGAAGAATCCTTATGCCAAACCTTATCTAGAAAAGTGCTTCGAGTGTAACAAGCCTAGTTATAGATCTAATAATTACTCTCATCAAAAGGCAATCCATGTGGTGGAATGTGAAAAACAAGATGATAAGGGTGCTTACTGGCCTTAGATGAGGGTGTTGTCGATGAGCTTGAATTTGATGGAAAGGTTAAAAATTATATGGTGAGGTGACTAACATTATCCCCAAAGCAGAAGGACGACATTCAACAACAGCAATTATTTTTAGCCAAGTGCACTGTTACTAACTGCTTATTTGATATGATCATTCATAGTGGTAATTGTGAGAATATCATTAACAAAGATGTAAAAAACTAAGCCTTTAAATAGAAGTTAGCAGAGATGTTATAAACACATTAGGCCTTTAAATAAAGAGCATCCTAGTCCTTATATGATTGGTTAGATTAAGACTATAGAGAAGATACAAGTGACGAGACAATGCAAGTTACCTTTTTTATTAGTAGGTACAATGATGAAATATACTTTGATGTTTTGGACGTGTATTCTTGTCACTCGTTGTTCAATATACTTTGGCAGATCGATTAACATGATAGTAGAGAGAACACCTATGAGCTGCAGAAGGATGGCAAAAAGTTCGCATTGTTGCTGATGAAAGGGAGTCCCAAAGGATTTTTTTACTCCTACTCATTCGGATCATGAAATTGAAGCTGTCATTAAGGAATCAAAGGAAGTACATGCCCTAATCATAAAACTAACGCTAGCAAGCAAAGAAGACCAAACCGAATACCCTAATTCCACGAAACCATTGTCGATAGAATTCAGGAAATTCATGCCCGAAGATTTGCCTAACAGGTTGCCATCTATGAGAGATATCTAGCACGATATTGATCTTACTCCTAGTACAAGCTTAATAAATTTACTGCATTATAGGAGAAGCCTGAAGGGGAGCGATATTCTTAAGGAGAAAGTGAAGGAGTTGTTGTGAAAGGGGCACATCTAGAAGAATATGAGTCCATGAGCAATTCTACCTTTACTCATACCAAAGAAGGATGGGAGTTAGAGGATGTCCGTAGATAATCCAGCCATCGACAAAATCACAGATGGATATAAATTCTCAATTCCTAGACTATATAATATGCTAGATAGGCTGCATGGGCTTTTGTGTTCACGAAAATCAACCTTCAAAGTGGATACCATTACATCTGTGTCAAGCCTAAAGACAATTAGAAGATAGCTTTCAAGAAGAAGGAGAGGCTTTATGAATAGTTAGTGATGCCATTCGGGTCATCCAATGCTCCTATCACTTTTATGTGACTCATGAATACGGCACTTAAAACCTTTATTGAAAAGTTTATTGTGGTTTACTTTGATGACATCTTGATTTATAATCAATCGTACGAGAAACATCTTCTACACTTACAAAATGTACTAACAACCTTATAGGAAAATAAGTTGTATGTGAATATGAAAAAAGTGTAGCTTCATGACAAATAGACTTTTATTTCTGGGCTATGTGGTTAATGTAAACAAGATTCATGTGAATGACAATAAGATTCAAACTATTAGGAAATGACTTACCCGAAAAATAGTTACAAAAGTATAGAGTTTTCATGAGTTTACTACATTCTATAGATGTTTTGTCAGGAATTTGGGAGGATTGCAGCGCCTATCAAAGAATGCTTAAAGAAAGGAATGTTCCAATGGGGAGATTAAGTTGTTACCAGCTTTGCAATATTAAAAAAGAAATTATGAATAGTTTCTATTCTAGCTTTGCCAGATTTTGATGCCCAGTTTGAAGTTGAATGCAAATCTAGCTACGTGGAGATAGTTGTTCTTTCTAAAAAAAAACAGCAATTAGCTTATTTCAGTGAGAAGCTTAGCAATGCAAGATGTAGATGGGCCACATATGATAAAGAATTCTGTTATGTAGTTCATGCATTAAAGAATTGGAAGCACTATCTGGTTGGGCGAGAGTTCACTCTATATTGAGATCGTGAAGCTTTGAAATGTCTCAATAGCCAAAAGAGAATCAGCAAAGATATACATGCTAGGTGGATTCAAATTTTAAAGAATATTGTCTTTCGTTTTGCAGGACAAAGTAGAAGTACAAAATGAGGTAGTAGACACATCGAATAGGTGTGCTAAGTCGTTGGTGATAATGAAGCAACAAATCATGGGTCTTGATATGATCAAAGAGCTATATGAGGCAAATAAAGACTTTCATGACGCTTAGACAAAGCATGTTATAAACTAGCCTGTGGATGACTTTCACATCCATGATGGGTTCCTTATGCAAGGTAATCGGTTATGCATTCATCTATCTTCATTGCAATAAAAGCTTATTCAAGATTTATATGGTGGAGGTCTTACGGGTCACTTAGGCTATGTGTTGACACCCCTCCCTCAAGCACAAAGATGGATAAATGAGAATAAGATCCAAGCCCAACAATAACAAGTCACTCAAGAACAAACACCAATGGGTTCTATGTCAACGACCCATTTAAACAAGTCCAGAAAAACTCAAAAAACTAAACCTCTAAACAGGCCTGTCCAATCTCAGCCCACAGGAGCAAAGCTCCACCAAGCTTTCGAAAGCAGGCTCTTCAACAACCAGATCCGGCCCACAAGAGCAAAGCTTCTACGGGCCACCGAATGGGCTCTATAATGCAGCTCACCGGGTCCAGCCCACCAAGCCTCAAAAGCAGGCTCTTCTACAATAGTTCATCGGGCCTCCACAATGGCCCACCCAAAACAATGGGCTTAACTAAGCTCTAGCCCACCAAATTCCAGCCCACTATGAAAGAAGTCCACCAAGCTCAGGCCCATGGACCAAGTCCAATATCTCAAGTCGCCCAAAACCCATGCTCTCACCTATAAAAGGAGGTGCACCCCCCTTCTCAAGGACACACTTGGAGAGATATCCCAGAGGGAAGGACGGGAGTCTGCAGTAAAATCCTGGCGTCCCGATTTTCCCGCTGTACGAGCTCCAAGCTTCTCTTCCACGTTCTACTTTTCCATCTCTCCCATTCTCTCAAATATTTTCATTTTTCCCTTTTCAGGTTTGTGTAAACCGCCTCGGGTTGGCAGATTTCACTATATTTGCTTCAATTCGAAAGCCGGAATCCGAACTTTGTACGATTAGTGCCTTATTTCATTAAAAACAGGGACTGATCTCCCTTCAAAGATCAGTGGCGACTCTATTTTTTATTTTTTTACGTGTGTATTTGAGTTAACGCCCCGGCAAGGCGGGTGCATGCGGGTCCACAGATTTCAGCATAATATGCTACCGTTATGCTGCCGGATTTGTGACTTGATCCGTGTACGGAAAGCCTCGTCTTAACCGTTATACTGCCGAATCCACGAGAAAACGCCCATATGTCAAATTTATCTAAAAACCGTGAATCCTAACGCATTTTACTCCATGTGAATGCAGGGAAGCTAATCTCGCACTGCTGCCTCGGAGGTGTTGAAAACTCATCCGGCACGGCCTAGATTTTTAAGGTGAAGAGAAACCATCCGAGCCCATCGTAGCGCTCGCAGCGGGTGCTACAGCTTGGCGACTCCGCTGAGGACGGCGTTGTTGGTCTACATCGAGCGCAAGGGGGATAGATATCAAAAGATCGGAGCTTCTTCCTCGCTGAACAGCGAGCTCTAGGAACATTTTCGTCTTCCGACAGCGGATTTCTGGCGTTTCTGCCCAAATCGCGCAGAAACCTGACAAGTTTTTAGGTCCAGAGGCGTTCAACTCATAAACTGGAAGGAACTCGTAAAAGAGAACTCTTGAACATCACCTCGTAACTGTCCAGGCACATAAAACGAACCTAAAGGAAGGACCTCCAACAAATATAAAATCAAGCGACGCTAAGAAAAATCCAACATAAAAATCACACCTTTTCCACAACCTAGGAGTTTTCTGGTTACACTTCCAAAAATGCTTCAAGCGAACTGGTCACTCCTCCAGAAACTCTTCAAGCGAACTGGTCACTTTTCCAGAAGCGCCTCAGGCAAACAAAACCCGCAAATCCCGAATATTTTTTACGCGTGGAACTTAAAACAAACAAAATCTGCAAAGGACACAGAAGGACCTGGATTTGCAAGCATCCATCCAAAGGTTGATCTCCTTATTATCTGTTTACAAGTACTAATCATTTTTATTGATTGCTCAGGTTTTTCACCATAGCTCAAAGGAAAAATAAGTCAATCGTGGATCGAAGCCCCGTGGTTACCAGATCAAGAGCAGCTAGGATGGAGTCCGAGCAATCCTCACACCATGAAGATCGGGATCACCAGTTCAAGTAGTCTATCGAAGCCTACATGGCGGCAATGGACAAGAGGATGCAGAAATTAGAAGAGGTCCTGTCAAACATGGGACCACCTCTAATAGGCGGCCAGAATACGGCTACACCACCTTTCTGTTCCCAAAACCCGAACACGGAACAAGATGAAGGACCTCAACAATCTTCCCACAAATCACGGAACGATCACTATAAAGAAGAAGAGGTGGTCTTAAAACAAGGCTGCAATAAAATTCAAGATCTCAAGAACCAACTCCAGAACCAACTAAAAGAAATGGAGGAGTGAATTCGACAACATTAAGGGGAGGGCCTACCCTCGGCCAAAATAGAATATCTATGCCCTTTCCCCTACACCAAGCTACCCGAGAAGTTTGAGATACCGGCTCTACCTGCGTATGAAGGAGACTCATGCCCAAGGGCTCATCTTAAGGCCTTTTGCGGCATCCTATACCCCTTGGTGAAGAGCGAAGAGGTCTTGATAAGGCTATTCCAACATAGCTTAAAAAAAGACGCCTTGGAGTGGTACACATCACTTGATTGCTGATTGATTAAAACATAGGAACAACTTTCTCTAGCCTTCATGGACCGCTTCTCATACAAGCTAAATATGGCTCCCAAAAGGGCCGATCTCAAAGCACTAAAACAAAAAGGGGATGAAACATTTTCCGAATACGTGGCTAGATAGCGAGCATTGGCGATAAAAATGAAGAGTTTGTTGCCTTTGGACGAACAAATCTCCATCATCATCAACTCAGTACTCCCGAGTATCTCGAGTTACCTCATTTCTCACCCTTATGTCAACTTCACTTAACTCCTCCAAGCCGGTGACCAAGTGGAGGCGAAAATCAGACATGACATCATCTCCCCATGGCCACAACAGGGGAATGCTATTTATCTTGAACAAGCAAGACAGACATCTCAAATAGCGGACATCGACATGGAAGTCAATTTTGTCAAGGGTAATGCCAAAACCTTTGACCCTTCTATTTTCATAACAAAAGTCCAACCCCATAATGCTCCTATTATTTTACAAGGCCGAAATGCCAACCCTATCACCCTTCAAAGAAAATGCGTTGAGCCTATCATTTTATATAAACCACTCTTCGAGGAAAGAAACCCCTCCAATATTTTTCTTACAAACCCGAGAACTCCACTCAAAATAACAAGCCAACCAACTTTGCCTCACTTGTCCCCAAAAAATATTTTCATTCCAGTCAACTAATCAACATGCCCACAGTCTAAAAATGCAGAAGAAAATTCCAAAGCTCCTTACACCTCTAAGGCTAGCATCCATCTAAAGCAATCATTGTCATCATCATCTACACAACCATGCCTGACCGCGGAAGGTGAAATATTAATCTTATCGACAAAGCAGACAAACGCTTCAGAAAAGGAAGTGCTAGCCAAAGAGCACAAAGTTCGAAAATTCCTGCATAAGAAAATCTAAACGGAAAAGATCATCTACAAGTCACAAATGAATTTATCCCTCACGTAGACAATCAAGCAAAGGCATCTAAAAAGCCTCAACAAACCATCATCAACACAGGCAATGTCGACAAAGTCGAACAGCCAACAAGGTCAGCCCCGGAAGCCGCAAAATGCGCAGGGCACACAACCATCATCGATCAACCCACTGTTACAAATACATCTTCGTCAACACATTCACAAGGGATATTTCAAAATGGCTACCAGACAGTCTTTCCATCAAGCTTGACAGGAAAAATGTCAATAACCAGTGAAGACAATATTTCACGGGAGGCAAAAAGCACACAAAAAGCAAAAGGCTGGGGGCATGCCAGAGAAGAATGGGGGAGCCTACCAAAGCCGCATACCAGAGAAGCATTAAATTCAAGCTACAAGAGATCATTTACAAACAAAGGCTGAAGAGCAAAAGGTAGAAAAAAATACATTTATATCATCCCGAAGCATGGGGGCAAGCGGTTCTGAAGAAAAATGACACAAACTATTTTTATATCATGTCACATCCTACATCAAACAAAGTTTAGGACCCGGGAGGCAAAGTTGCATGAAGAAAGATATTTATATACTCCTTTAAAAAAAAAGAAAAGAAAAAATACAAAGCAAGATGATAGCTACAAATTCAACAAATAATGCATGGACGACATCCAAAAACCACCTCTCTGCACTCTCCATGAAATCAGATGCAATCCTTAACTGCTGAACTGCTGCTGCTGGAAACAGGCTTCATCGACCTAAAAAGTTTTAGGCTTCCACACCACTGCTTGCCAATGAATTTCCAGACACTTTTCGAAACATCCAAATGAAGAAACCGGTTCACTGGCGCCCAGGCGCCAACTTACTGCCCCACAAGAACACTCCAAAGCTCCTCGGGTCGACAGGCTTTCAGAGAGTTGGCGCACAAGCTGGCAAAGGAAAGAGCCTCCAGATCCCCGAGTCGACAGACTTCCAGAGAGTTGGCGCCTCGGCGCCAAACAAGCAAGCAAAAGAAAGAACCGCAGGATAGTTCACTGATCTAAGAAAGTTACGGGGATTGATAGCACTGCTCACAAAATGAATTTCCAGATCCACCAACAGACGCCCCTCAACATGACTAAAAGGGTCGAGAACTCAGAAATAGATGGTGAACAGACAGGAGATGAGCTGCAACTGACCCCGAACCGTCTCTTGATCCATTCAAAACGGAAATGCAAGATTTGGCGGAAGATTCATGAAGCATGCATGGAGGAATGCAATTCAACGGTTTGACGCTTAAAATTCAGATTCATTGAGAGTCGCGGCGCTGTTTTGACAAATCCCTTGAAGCTCATAAAACCCGAAACCAAAGCAAAGAAAGGAAACATCAAGATATGATCAAGGAAAAACATTCCATTTCATTCAAAGGCATTCCCAAATATACAATTACAAGCTAAAGGAGGAAGACCTCTCAAGTGTATGTCCAAAAAGAATCTCAAAGAAGGAGAGAGTAATACATATGAAAATACAAAAAATGGAGTATATACAATCCACTAGCCCCACTCCTCCAACATCAACAAAAAAAGAAAAGAAGCAAAAGACTACACGCAGCATTGTCCATGGCGCCTAACATTTGAAAGTTGGCTAAGATGCTCCAAGATGGCTTCATGACAATCAACCATTCTTCCCATGGCGGCCAAGGCGTCGGATTGGTGCAAGCACAAAGAGGCCAAAGCTCCCAACTGTGTATGCAAGACTTGCATATCCCGGTATATCGTCGTGATCCCATGGAAAGATCCGCAGTAGAAACGGTACCATTTGCGGCAAGAACCTGAGGACGCATACTCGCGATAAGTTGGTTCATCCAACTACGGTAATCACTAGTTGCCTCAGCCACCACAGTGGCTACGACTCCCAACTCCAAAGTCGCGCGACTTGAAGCTCATTCTTGCCTAACGGCGCCGATCAAAGAAAGAATATGGGAGTCATAACTGGAATACCCGGAAGGAGAGCCATAAACGTAGGGAAGATCCTGCAACACCCAGAACCGCCGCCATCAAAGCCAAATAAGGAGAAAGAAACCAAGTAAGAAGACAGGATCCCCCACCGATGGGGAGTAAAATCTCCACGGACGAACCACCACCTTGCGTCGCTACTGCCTCGAGCGTAGATGAAATCGATTGGTGACAAAGCGGCCCATAGCACGGAGATCACAAAGAGAGAGAAGACAATTCGGGAAGGAGATAAACAAGCAAAAGGAAGAAATCGCGGGCAATGCGCTGACAGCAACCCATCCAAAGAAGGAGCGTAGAAGGGACATGGTAAAGAGATTTCGAGCCGGACAGATACGAATCTAAAGGTTGCTTACATGTCCAAGCAAGTTGACATTCAACAGGTACCATAAGAGAGAAGACAATCCGAGAAGAAGACAACGAGCAAAAAGGATAAAATCACAGGCAATGCGCTACAACAATCCAATCGTAGTGAAGGACAAATGCAGAAGAAGTATGGCAAGGAGATTTCGAGCCGGACGAACGAGAAAATTGCGCAAAATCGGGAAAATACAACTCTCGCACGAAACGAGTTTGTCAGCAGGCGGATCGCAAAAATAAAGAGGGACGCCGATCGACCTAGAAAGTTTTTAGGTCTATATATATACAAAATACACAGCAGCCCTGTGCAGAATTCTCAATGGCCTACGGCCTACAAAGGATTAAGACATTCCAAGAAACATCAAAGACAAGAGATTTACAAGATTAATGCCCTGTAGAAGCAACATATCACATAGATGCATCCAAAGCACAAAATAAGAAGATTTTCCAAAAATGAACCAATGTTCACGCGGCTTTACATCCAAAAAAATGGGCATCCAAAGCATCCAGATTTACAAAAAATACAGTTTAGCCGAAAGGGGAAAAGATGAAGAAAAGCCTTCAATGCATCCCACCGGCAGCCCTAGCTCGAGCAAGGACGTCGCCACCCGAGGCTTCGTGACGACCGTCTGAGATGAGATCAGGGGCCCGAACATTGCACCCGTACCTTGAGTACCACAGATCATAGTCTCCTTCTGGCAACTCAAAATTCACCAACCCCCATCCATCTTGACATTGGTGGAGCTCTTCTATGGAAACTGAGTTTTGCTCCACAAAGAAATGATGAACAAGGGGAGACGGGATTCGCTTGTCACCCATCAACTGCCACAGCAGTCTATCCCCAAAGTGCCAGGTGGCACACACCTCATATGAAAACAAGAAGCGGCTGGTAGACTCTCTCACCACAGCATTTGCAACAGGATCATGCATCCATCAAGCATAAGGCCATCAAGCATAAGGGCAAGCATAAAATTATCACACGGCTACAAAAGAAGGCAATCATTCAGTCAAGCATGAGCAATTTGGAAAAAGAGAAAAGTCATCATAGAAACCATATCGATCAAAAACAAGTCTTCAAAATGCTTCAACTCAAAAAATAAAAAGGTGGCAGTCACACCCAAAGGCATGAAGAAGAAGAAAAAATGGGTACCTCTGTTTCCTTATTCAAGCTACGGACTCCATCATAAAGCATGGCAGAGGAAGCACCACAGAAGGCCAAAAATCACCTTCAACGGACTCCTAAAAAGGAAGGAGATGACAAAAGTCACCACAACAGAAGGGTTGCTTGAGAGATAATCCTAAGACATCCTCATACTCCACAATTGACAACAGAAATCAAAGCTTCCCACCCGCTCATCATCAAGTAAAGGTCATATAAAATACCGGCAACTGGCAAATAGCGCATAACAACCGACAAGCAAAAGATGAATGACAGCATACAAGGGACTACCTGCTAAACCAGATGATGGCCAGCCACACCGCAAGGTCCTGCAAAGATAAGTAAAACAACTAGAACCAACGACCAAGCACTGACTCGTGGCATTTCAGCAATAAGTCTCCCAAGCTATAAAAAAAATAGAAGCTGGATCAAACAAAGAAAAAGGCGAAAGAACGGAGCAACTCCAACACCAAAGCAGCAATACATCCACACAACCCCATATTGCAGCTTGCAATCGGGCCAATACTCATCCCTTCTTTTCACCAGTCGCGTCTAAGACGGCTGCTCCAGCCACCAGTGCAGCAGCTGCAAACATGACAGCAATGGGAAAAATAAGATAGCGCAAAATCTCTCCCTTTTCTCCTATCCGTGCATCTCCAAAACCCTTGACGTGGCAGCTATCTCCGCAGTTAAGGCAAATGCCAGTCAACAAAGAACAAGAACTCTAAAGAAAGAGAGAGAGAGAGAGAGAGAGAGAAAAGGAAAAGGGATGAGATACCTACTGGTCGATAGCAGCAACTCTAATGAATGTCGGTGATTCCCTCACCATCTGAGCAAGTGCTCTCCAGCGTTAACAGACATCTGGCTCACCCAAATCGCACTCACCAACGCCTATAGTCACCCAACATTGTCGTCATTAACACCGGCCGCAAGATAAGAACAAAGCAAAAGAAAATGAAGAAGAGAGTACCGCTCAGCCCAATGACTAATAGCCATTGCCCGGATAGGCCCTGAACAGTGCTAGCAAACCCTTCCAAAGAGCCGGGACGATTGCCGATGGACTCCCGAATCACCCGGGTAGCGGTTCTAAATCACCCAACAATAATCGCACAGTCGCTCCACATTAGTGAACAACCAAAAGATAGCACCGACATATGATTAAAGAAAAAAGGAGAGACGAAGGAGTACCTTACAGAAGCGGCCAGAGAGGACAAACCTGACCAGCGGCGGCGATCCCGGCGGTAGCAGGCGAGCCCTCAAACAGCAGAAGTCACCGGAGAAGACAACCAGCGGCAGCAACAAGCAGCGCAATCCAATTGTCGCCGAAGAAGAGAAACGGCAGCACGGCAGCAGCAACGGTGACCGCACAGCGGCGGCGACGACGACGATTTTAGCAGCTGCAGTAGCTAGAAGGGAAGGAGGAGGAGATGGCCCGAGCAGCGGCGGCGACCAGCAAGAAAAAAGAAAAGGGAAACTGAAGAATAGGGCCCCCATCGGAGACCCTAAAAATCGGTAAAATGGCATAAAGCTCCTCACTATCTCCAAAAATTGCGAAATCACTCGGATTCAAGACTAGTGTGAAACAACCCAGCAAGTCCACAGATTTTTCAAAAATGACCACTCTCCCTGAAAAAACATCGTGAGTTCGCAGAAATTGCAAAAAAATAAAAACAAAAACAAAAACAAAAAAAATAAAAACAAAAAAACAAAAAAGGTGTTTAGGTCAATGCTAAAATGGGTGTCCCACTTTGTCATTCACTGTCAAGACGCTTCTGGCAAAGGGGGGCAGCTGTTGACACCTCTCTCTCAAGCACAAAGATGGATAAATGGGAATGAGATCCAAGCCCAATAATAACAAGCCACTCAAGAACAAACACCAATGGGTTCTATGTCAACGACCCATTTAAGCAAGTCCAGAAAAAACCAAAAAGCTAGGCCTCTAAACAGGTCTGTCCAATCTCAGCCCACAGGAGCAAAGTTCCACCAAGCCTCGAAAGTAGACTCTTCAACAACCAGATCCGGCCCACAAGAGCAAAGCTTCTACAGGCCACCGAATGGGCTCTATAATGCAGCCCACCGGGTCTAGCCCACCAAGCCTCAAAAGCAGGCTCTTCTACAACAGTTCATCGGGCCTCCACAACGGCCCACCCAAAACAATGGGCTTAGCCAAGCTCTAGCCCACCAAGTTCCAGCCCATTATGAAAGAAGTCCACCAAGCTCAAGCCTATGGACCAAGTCCAACATCTCAAGTGGCCCAAAGCCCATGCTCTCACCTATAAAAGGAGGTGCACCCCCCTTCTCAAGGACACACTTGGAGAGGCATCCCAGAGGGGAGGATGGGAGTCTACAGTAAAATCCCGGCGTCCCGATTTTCCCGCTCTACGAGTTCCAAGCTTCTCTTCCACATTCCCCCTTTCCATCTCTCTCATTCTCTCAAATATTTTCATTTTCTCCTTTTCATGCCCGTGTAAACCGCCTTGGGTTGTCAGATTTCACTATATTTGCTTCAATTCGACGGTCGAAATTCGAACTTTATACGATTAGTGCCTTATTTCATTAAAAACAGGGACTGATCTCCCTTCAAAGATCAGTGGCGACTCCATTTTTTATTTTTTGCGTGCGTGTCTGAGTTAACACCCCGGCAAGGTGGGTGCACCCGGGTCCACGGATTCCAGCATAATACGCTGCTGTTATGCTGCCGGATTTGTGACTTGATCCGTATACGGAAAGCCTCGTTTTAGCCGTTATGCTGCCGAATACATGAGAAAACACTCATATGTCAAATTTATCTAAAAACTGTGAATCCTAATGCGTTTTACTCCACGTGAATGCAGGGAAGCTAAGCCCGCACTTCTGCCTCGAAGGTGTTGAAAATCCATCCGGCATGGCCCAGATTTTTAAGGCGAGGAGAAACCATCCGAGCCCATCGTAGCGCTCGCGGCGGGTGCTACACTAGGATAAGACCATCGCTACTTTGGAGAGAGATATTACTGGCCACACATAAGGAGAGAGATATCTAGATTTGTGTAGCCAAGTTATGTGTGCCAGACTACAAAGGGGCAATCCTAACATACCAGGTTGTATATGCCTCTATTAGTTCTAGAAAATATTTGATAAGATCTGTCTATGGATTTTGTACTTGGCCTACCTTAAACACAAAGATGTGTAAATTTCATTTTTGTTATTGTTGACAGGTTTCCAAGACGAAGCACTTCATTCCTTGAAAGAAGACCTCATATGCTAATGGAGTTATCAAACTATTCTTCAAGGAGGTTATTTGGCTAGCCAAAGTCTATCACTTCATACTAGGACAACAAATTCCTTGGTCATTTTTGGAAGATCTTATGGAGAATGTTTCATTCATCTTTGAATTTCATTAGCATAGCCCACTCACAAACTAATGGCCAAATAAAGGCAATCAACAGGACACTTGACAACTTAATTTGCAACATCTATGGAGACAAGCCTAAGTTGTGGGATCTTGCACTACCCGAGGTAGAATTTGCATACAATAATGTTGTTCACAATGCCACGGTAAAATCTCCATTTTCTATGATATATGCAAAATCCCCGCAGCATGCTCTCGACCTAATCAACTATCTAAAACAAAGAGTCAGTATAGCTGCTAAAAACATGGCACATCAACGGGTAGATGTGAGAGCAAAAGTCATGAGGACGTTTGAGAATATAAAAGTTGATGAAATTTTGAGATAGAGTAGAACTGGAAAAGGAAATATTTTTTAGAATTATTTGATTGATATAAAATAATATGAGTAAAGCTGGAATAAATAGGATAATTGAAAAAATAATTAAATTATGGGGTAAAGTTGAAAAAATAACGTTGTTGGGTTGTTAAATCATTCAGGGGATAACGTAACGTATACGATGTTTTCCCATGTCATCCCACGTTTTCTAATTCCAAAACGTCCCATACAAAGAAACTGAACAAGCGAACCTCAAATATAAGAAAGCAGCAAATCAACATCGCGAGAAGCAGCTTTTTGAAATTGAGGAGCAAGTGATAATATTCCTACGCAAAGAAAGGTTTCCTATGAGAACCCACATTAAGTTACAGCCGAGGAAGTGTGACTCATACAAGATCCTGAAAAGATTAACCATAATGTGTATATTGTTGATTTGCCTGACAGAATGGAAAATTGTAAAATATTCAATTTGGCAAACCTTTATACATTCCATTCTCAAGATGAATCCTTTTATCTCAACATTTTAGCTACGGGTGTTAATAGTCATAGTCAACCCGTCAACCCATTCGTCCAACCCATTTATAAATGGGTTTAGTTTGGGATTTTTTAATAAATAGGTTATGATCCGCCAACCCGTTTAACCATTTAATTAAATAAATGGATTAGGGTTGAGATTTTATAACTCGTCAACCCGTTTAATAACCTATTTAACCCATATAATCTGTTCAACCCGTTTAATTCGTTCAACCCATTTAACTCACTTCACTCATTAAAGTTTTATATATATACATGTAAACTCCGTAGTTACTTTCCCTCTCTAAGTCTTCATCCGGTCACCTAATTTTTATTTTTCCACTACTGCCCAAATTCCATTTTTCCATTACTGCCCTATTTTTATTTTTTTTACGTCGAAAACACTTTCTCGTCTCTCCTTGCGAGATCATCATCTATTAAAATCTAGGCTTTTAGGTTATTTGTTATACAACCCGTTAACAACCCACCAACCCGTTTATTAAATGGGTTGTAAATGGGTTAAGGTTGAGGTTTTTTAAATTGGTTAATAAATGGATTAGGGTTGAGATATTTTAAATGAGTTAGGATTAGGATTAGACTCCAATCCGTCCAACCCAATCCGTTAACACCCCTAGCTACTACTACATTCCTACCGTGCAAATATGCAAAATACATAAACGTATTTATATTATTATATATAATTAATCTTCTGCTATGGCAAAGAGAGGGATGGATTATGGACATTCTGGTCAACCCGATCAACCCGCTCGTTCAACCGTTTATAAATGAATTTGGGTTGAGATTTTTGAATAAACGGATTATGATCCACCAACCCGTTCAACCATTTAATTAAATAAATGGATTAGAATTGAGATTTTATAACTCGTCAACCCGCTTAGTAACCCATTTAACCTGTTCAACCCGTTTAATTTGTTCAACTAATTTAACTTGCTTAACTCATTAAAGTTTTATATATATATATGTAAACCCCTTGATTATTTTTCCTCTCTAAGTCTTTCTTTAGTCATCTAATTTTTATTTTTTACTGTTGCCCTAATTTTATTTTTCCTTTACTATCTTATTTCTATTTTCCCTACGCCGAAAACATCCTCTCGTCTCTTCCTGCGAGATCATTATCTACTAGAATTTAGGCTTTTAAGTTATTTGTTATACGACCCGTTAACAACATACCAACCCGTTTATTAAATGAGTTGTAAATGGATTAGGATTGAGATTTTTTAAATGAGTTAATAAACAGATTATGGTTAAGATATTTTAAATGAGTCAGGATTAGAATTAGACTCCAACTCGTCCAACTCAATTCGTTAATACCCTTAATTCTAGCTAACTCAAGGTTGAGCCTTTCCCAAGTGGAGAGGACCGACGTAGATACTATCGCGGAGGACTTCTTGGAGTGGTCGAATCGTCTTCAAAGGGTTCAAAAGCCGTAAAAGAGCGCACAAATTTCAGAGACCTTACTAATATAGACATCATCACGAAGGACTTCCTTGGCCAAATCTTTGCAAAAGAGTTTGAAAACGATAAAGGAGCACACCTACTTCAATCGGCCGTAACTTTTGATTCAGGAGAATTTACAAGAGTCACAACATGTCAATGAAAAAATATTTTTAAACCTGGCAACACGGCAATCTAAGTGTAACCCAGTAGAACACATTTTCGATAGCAAAATCTACCGTTTTCATATGAATTTGGGCCTTTCAAGTTTTACTCATTTTTATTTACTATTTATAGTAAATTGCGTGTTTTACTATAAAACATGCAACGTATGGACGATTAGCGTTTTAAGTGCAAATAGATGTGCATGTAGGCCATTAGTCTAGGATTTGCTTTTCCTCTTTATAAATTTGTGGTCTCTCTTATTTTTAGGTAAACCTTGAACGAGTTTCCAAAAATGTTCCTAATATTTTGTGTTTGAATTTCGATGTTGAAACATGATTTTCTATATTGAAGATATAATGTTATACTAGCCTTGTTTTCACGCTATCCGCTCTACGTCACTGTATAAGTTCCAAAATGGGGGGAAAAATTACAAAGGGATTGTTTCATTTTCTCTAAACAATTTGATAATTTTTCCGAATACAATAACCTGAGAAAATCACGACCTAAACCATAAAAAGAAATTATACTATTTATTTTGTGCAAAAAACACAGGTTATTTCCAATTTGATAGTGAATGTTTTGAATTTATATTATTTTACGACTTTGATTTCACTTCTATCATTTCATTTTATTTTTATTATTTCGCTCACCCACAAAATTATTGTTTATTGAGAAGAATGATTGAAAAGAACAAATCTACTCGATGTTAATTGTAATTTGATCAAAACGACAGAAGATGCATAGAGATTAGCTTCACATCTTGCAGGTGATGTCTCATGAACTACATCAACATGCAGATATTTTGAATGCATACTGCATTTCGAACTCGTCATTTCGATCGCTTCATAATTTTTTAAATTTTTTTTTTAAATTTTTTTTTAAATTTTTTTTTGCTTTTATAATCCAGAAAATCAAACATTCATTGATTTAAAAACTATTTCGTAGATTGGTTTCTGAATGGTTAAGATTAAGTATTTTATAGAGCAGGGACATACTAATTTCACAAGTCTGGTTGGAGAAAAGGCTTTCTTTAGCCATTCTTAAAGTAAACATGCCATATTCCCCTTGTAGTTAGTAAGGAAGAAGGTGAGGCCCTCCCGAGGATTAGGGAGCACTTGTTTAGCTTGCATGGATGCAACACTTGCTGGGAAATATATTACAGACTGAATACCAACATCACTTGTGAATTTGCAATGGAAGGGACAACTAATATCATATTCTCACCTGTTTTAAGAGGGACCTTTAATTTGAGTCTGCCCCGGCTGCCCCGGCTGCTGTTGCTGCTGCAGCAATGCCCACTCTTTCTCCTTGAGATATTGCAGAAGCCGCTGCCGCTCTAGGATTTCATCCACCACACCTCCATGCCTCCAACCCACTCCCTGGAAACCCCCCAGATGATACCTCTCCATCATCTCTTTGTCTGCACTGCAGGCGAGATACTGCCAAGGTGACCCATTGTTGTAAGGTGAAAGTTTGGAAACATCAACATCTTGGAACCTTCCCAGCGGGGATGGTGAATAGAATCTACCCACTGGCCATGAAAGGTCATGGGGGTATTCCTGATAGGGATTGGTCCATTGCCTTTGAAGCCATTGACTGCCATCTGCTGCTACCCTTGCAGGGAAGACTGGGGGCAGATATCCATTGTGCCATGGAAGGCCAGAATCCAATGTGGGTAGGCCCTGACTATTTCTGATCCATCTGGAGTGCAAGTAGCTGCTTAATTGTGCTGAAGTTGCACCACCGAAGTTTGGAATGCCTTTTCTGTCCATCATCAGATCTTGTAGCATTGTTGTGGTTGCAGAAGTTTGCCTAATGATATCATCATTCCATGCAGATGAGATACCATCCCCTGTTGGCATTGGTGGTGCTGATGGCAATGGGGTTGAGTAAGGAGATCCAACAACAGTGGTAGAAGTGGACGCAGGATGAATATAATCTACACTTGGAGGAGGTAGACTTCCTTTTCCGCATTGTTCTTTTGCTCCGTGGATTGTGAGATGACTATCCAAGTTTGCTGGCAAGTGTTCAACATCACTACCCAAGCTACCCCATGCACTGAGGGAGGGGGCCCTGTCTAGTTGAGATTGTGACAGAGTAGTACCATTGCCTGTTATCCCGAAGCTTGAAGTATCCATCGTTGCCTGTCCAGTCAAACTGAAGGGAAAACCAAAATCAGAAGAAATTGATGGCATGGCTGCTGAATCATTGGCATTGCTCTCTTTGCATGGTGTTTTGGGATATGCACCATAGCTGTTTGAACAGAACCTTGTAAGTGGTGAGGATCCACGTGCACCAGGAAAGGCAATTTTGTTGCGAAGACCCTGGCTGAGCAGCCCTGGTCTCCCATCCTGGTATCTTGCAGTAGGCTTGAACACAATTTCTTCTTCTTCTTCCACCTTTTCTTCTTTTTCTAAGAGAATAGACTTGATAGAGGGTGGCTGATGTCTCAACTTGGACAAGCAATCCTCACCTACCTGCTCTTCATTTCCCTCCAAGGATGCACTCAAGGATGCATCTAATGGGTCTACCTTATTGGACCGTGCCAAGTAGAACTTTCTTTCAGCTTGGTCATAACAAATCCCTTTCTGAGTTCTGTATAATCCATTTCTATTTTCCACTGCCTTCTGAGCTGCAGCAAGAATGCGATGAATGCGCATTTTATCTTGATGTTCGCCATCTTCGTGAGAGCTATTTCTATCATTGTGACTATCACTCTGCGTGAAATGCAATGACTTGTGTACAGGAGCAAGAGGTGCAAAGCCACGTAATTCATAATCCTCCCACAGTGCTGTGCGACAATATGAAGAATCGGGAGATCCATTGCTAATTTCTCTGTTTTCATTGATTCGGTTAAGGATGTCTACAAGTGTTCCGGAGAAGTAATTTAATGCAACAATGTACTTCTGGTCAGATTCAACATTCTCCGCTAAACCAGGCCACTCAATAAGCCACTCCAGAAACACTAGGATCGCAGGTAGGAGGGGACTGGTGTGCACTACATTTGCCTGAGTGCATCTTTCAATCAGACGGCCCATGCATATGAGAGTTGCTGTCAATGCAAGAACTACTGAAATAGGCTGATCCCTAAGCTTTTCTTTATCACTTAAGATATAGACAGAGAAAATAAATGCAGAAGCAAGTTGCAGGACACGAAAATGAGCTGCCATATTAGCGCTACTTCCAATATATGAGTAGGACGCCAGGGTTGCCATCAATTTAGAATCATCAGCTGACAATAAAGCTTCCAGTTCACTTATAAATGAGGAAAATATTATAGAAAATTCTTCCCAACTGCAATGCATTGAAACATAACGAAGTCAACTGACTATAATTATATCAGTCCAAGATTTCCAAGCATACACATCCAATTGACAGCTGGAAAAAAAAATAAATGGAGAGAAACGACACCATTTATTAACTCTCTCTCTCTTTTTTCTTTTTCTTTTTCTTTTTTGGATTTTGGGTTATCATTCCAAAGAACCAAGGCAGTATATAAACAGAGATGGATCAGTGTGCAAGGTCACTAGTGAATGAATGTTAAGAGGAGCAAGGAAAATTTGTCAGACAAAACACCTCCAAGAAAAACTAGAAACAATGACACAGGAATAAAGGGCACTAGTGAAAGCTTCGTATAAGAAACAAGGAGACAACTCATAACTCATAGACAAATAACAAAAAACAGAAAAATAGAAGCAAAGACCGAGCTGAATAGGTCATTAGTGAACATGATCCATAAGAAAAAAATAAATTAATTTCCAGAGAAATAACACATCTACAGAAAAAGTAGATGCAACGATCCAGTGGAAGAGAATCACTATCTGCCTCAAAATTGCAAAAGCTAAATAAGATACCTCATGAAAGAAGACATGAAGATGACAACATAATAGGAAACATATAAACGATATACCTTGATTTTGTTAAAAATAAGCTTATCATTCTGACAGCAAGGTTCCACAAACTTGTCTCCCCAGAATTATCAACTTCACTGCTTGGTCCTGACGTACTACAGCCTGATTGGTTGACATGAGTTCCTTGCTTCGGTTTTGTTTCAGTTCTTTTGCATGGTTCGAGAAAATCAAAAGTGGCAGTCTCTTCACAACAGGAATGCAACTGTGATGATCTATTCTGCGTAATAACAAATGACAGTGATTAAATACCAGATGCCCAAATAAATGATGGTTTCTAATCTAATGCAACCAGTTGCACTGACATGTCGTTGCCACTGGTTGCTTTTTCTGTTTAAAATAATTTTTTATATCAAAACATTTATATTATTCATTCATATGTATTTATTTTCAATGCCATAAGTCACTCTTATATGTTGTAAAATGATAACATCCTTGTTGGTTAAATCAAAATCCAATCTGCTCATTACGTTTAAAATTATTTATTTAACTAGGACACCAAGTTTCGTCCACGTCAAATATTTGTGTGGGCCCCATTTGACATGCAAAGTCTCATCTAATGGATGAGGAGAAATGGAGATGGCATGAACTAGTAGGCAATACATACTGAAAATAAAATTGAAATTATAAGGCAAATGAACTGAGTTACCTTCTCAAACAACCATGTGAGGTTATCCCAAGCATTAAGGAATGGCTCTTTAATTGCAAGACTCCTTACGCAATGATACATAGCAAGAAGTTCATCCCCAATGTATATTGCCAAAACAGCCAACTGCATATAATAACATTAAGAATCAAAATCGGAGGGAAAAAAATGAGTCATGAAGCTACCATTCCAAAATTTCTGATCCAACAATTTCAGGAAAGGGGGCTAGTACCTGATTCCGAGCATTTCCACTCTCCGGCCAGAGGACCAATGCGTTTAGGTAGTGGCAGGCTGCAACAGACCAGTTTCGATTCTTGTCGTTGCAATTTGCATAAAGCTCATTGTATCGAGCAAGATCTCCAAGACAAACTGAGCAGCGATGGCATAGATACTGACATCTTTGCACAGTGGTTGATTCTGGAATATTAGAGAAACAAGCTTCCTTTGGCACTGAATTCTCCTTTGCAGTTCCATGAAATTTTTTGATTTTTTCCCTCAAATTCTCATAAAATCCAGTGGCTGCTGATAGGAAAGTCCTAAACTGTTCCAAAAGATAGTCACTCTTGTCTTTCCCAACAGCCACATCATGTGTTACATCCAAGGCTGGACGGTCCCTGCTAATAGAATCTGCCTGTATCCTTTTGCGGAAATCATCAATTATGTTGTAGTGGAGCCTCCACAAAGCAAGTTCATTGTCATGAAGCTGTGCAACTTCACAATGACAAAGCAAAGAGTTCTCATAGCTCGAACAAGCCTCATGATAAAGCTCCTGAACTTCAGTGTCCAAAGGAGACCTTGACTGGATCAATTTCCACAACTTCCTCTCTGCACCAACAGCCTGAGATGCAAATATTTGTTTGAAAAAAATGATCTTTCAACAGAACAAGAGCAACTTGAAGTGCATTTATAAGTTCTGAGCATTCAAAACTATGCCTAGAGAGTGTTGCCATCCATAGTTTGTGATTCAGACTCACCTCCCGAATATGCTTTTGGGCTGAATTAAGACCCTTGACAGGATTACCTTCATCTGCTTGCATGACTGCACTGGGAGTGGATAGGAACTTTCTTTTCTAGCACATAACTTGCAACACACTCATCTATGCAGAGATCACGGTCTTATTTTGCAATGTTGATTGACACCAGACTGTCAACTGCAACACTTCTAAAGTCAGATGTCCAACATCAAGAAGAAGGAAACCATTCCTATGCATTCAGAATTGTTTTACCTGCTATTGGGTGCAAGATTAGATTGCATTGCAATCATTATCAATATAAGAAGTGACCCAAAATATAAATCCTTCAGAAAAGAACAGACCACATGATTTATCTGTCTACCTGTTTAATTTTGCAAATTCTTCCACATCAAGTCACTGGACATCCCTTCACTCTGATCCGCTGACAGAATTATGGACATGAAACTGCTTTCAATTCAATGAATCATATGTTAAGATCCAGTTTGATGGTGCATCTAAACTCAGAAGTTAAGTTAGCAGCAACATGATAAGGACAGAACCAATTATCTCTACCTCTCGCATCTGCATTGCATCTGACATATAGAATTTTTTTTTTTTTTTTTTAAGATCAAGAATCAAAACAGCAAGAGATGGATTAAGATCATCACATTGTCATGGACAAACAGGCCACTTTACTTTTTTCAACTTTAAAAAAGTTTTTAAAGTCAAAATCATTTTTTGTTTATAGATATTTTTTATGATGTCAAAAATCATTTCAATTGGAAAATTATATGTTTCAAAATGTTAACATCTTTTGAGGGTAAACATATAATTATTAAAATTTAAGAATGAAGATTAAAATAAAAAAATTGAATATATTTGATTTTTATAATCATAAAAAATATTTTTATTGGTATATTTATATACATCTCAATATCTACTACATACATCTCGATATTTCAATATCATAAAAAATACTTATGGATAATGTTATAGACGGTCTAGATTTAAGGAAAACGTTTTAAAATTCAAGAATCAAATGGGTGCATGGAATTACATTAGATCATTACCCATGCTAGAATACAAATTCATATTTATAGCATGATTACCATAGTCGTACCACTATAAAGTGCCTACAACCATTGTTTTTTGCCCCATGATAATATAATTTGTAAAATGGCCACGATTGCAGAGGATCAGAGTCAACGATCAAGTGAACTAACTGCATCATAGATGTGGGCAATGTTTAATTTTCTCGAGGATGCAATACCATTAGCAACTATAGGATTATTATCACCATATAAAAGAGCCAAATGGTAATAGGTTTAACGTGCAATGAGGGGCAATGACATTATGGACTTCGAATTCTACCTGGCTATCTACCGACTATGTGTCCCTAACTGACTACAAAACCCAGCAGGTGCACATGTACTAAAAAACCCAATTGTTTCAACTAGCATTAAAAACTATCCATACAAAAAAACAAAACACAGAACAAACAAATTGCTTGCTGGACAAGAAACCATTCGCTACAGAAAGATCCTGAAAATCAATGCAGTCGCTGACAGAACTCCCCTCCCTCCGAACGAAGCCCCAGGGAAATGTACGGACAGCCGAGATTCTGCACATATACGCCGGTTTCTCCAGTCACAGAGAGTAGAATCAATCAAACGTTCTGGATTCAAACATGCGACTACATTGGCGGCGGATCAACGCAAGTTCGACGGGAAACAGAGCCCAAGACAATCCTCTGAGCATACATATCACTCCCGCAAGACCAAATTCCTCAACCGAGTCGACCATAAAACCTCATTCCACCGCCAGGAAGTAGGAGAACATGCATAGAAACATTAAAAAACAAAAATAAAAGATAAAAAATAAAAGCAGGAACAGATGAACGAGTAGAAACAAGTCTTTGCTCCAAATCACAAGTTCAGATCCTATCAAAGGAAAGACGAAGAAGCAAAGGGCGAAGAGAACTATCGCTCACCCGTTGTAGCTTGTGAGAAGAGATGGGAAAGCTGGTGGAGGAAGCAAGAATCGAATCCCTCGTCTTCGGCTGACGAGAAATGCTGCAGAATAGAAAATAAAAATATCAAAGATTGGAGCATAGAATAGATAAGAGCACCCGATGCTTCACAAACTTTCCTTGCTTGTCAGCAGTTTCTTTCGCAAGTATCGCCGTTATTTTCAAGTATCGCTTTCTGTATCGGATAAAGTATCGTGCTATGACCAGACCGTCTCGCGTTTCCATCCCTTGCCCCAAGTTGTCGGCAACGTTGATCCTCCAATTTTGTCCCCGGCTTCGCCTCCTTTTGGCAATACATAAAAGCCATGTGTGCTATTTTGATGTGATATTTGGACTTTTTGGCAGCGTTTGGAGGTGGGCAAAGAAAAAAGAAACTATTTTTTTACCTCATTATTTATGATTAGTTACACTTTAATTTAATTTTAAATTTATATATTCTAGAAATTAAAATTGATATACATGAGATTTTATCTAATTAAGTATTTTAAATACTGAATTTCGAAATTAACCCAAAATTTTTTACCTAAATTACTACTTAAGTTGTAAACGAATTCACTTTTAAATGACGCTTCTGTTTCACCAATAAATAATAATACGTTGGAGCATTTAACCAATAAATTTACCATAAATATTATTTTATATTCTATAGATTTACCAAATTAAAATTTAGACAAGTCTACTTAGCCCCACATTTTCAGCCGAAACCACATTTTCTTTTGGCCACTGCAATCTGCCGCCACGTAGTTTCGTCAGTCTTTGGATATTTAGGTTGACTCGAGTAGACCAAATAATATCGCGATAAGATATAATAGTTTTGGAACGAGAAATTTGCGATTGGCTGCTCGTCGTCATCTGGTGAGAATATATACGCGTGTACAGGGTCATAAATTTGTACTCCGGTATGCTTACGTCGACGATGCTCATGCGGTGAGAGATCGGATAAATTTTGGGTTCCAGAAAAGATAACTTAAAAATGATTTATAGGCCTCATAAAAGGATTATTTGTAGGCAGTACGGATAACCAGAGTGAGTTATGTTGGAAGAAAATGCTAGAGTATAGGAAGTTGGCAGCGTATAGGTATCAAGCTCTGGCAGAGCATCAGGTGAGAGTCTCAGCGCAGTGATGAAGCGTGCGGAACGCAGTTGCCGCGAGTTGCCGAACTGCAAAGGGTCCATTTGCGGGGCATTGGAGAATGCTACATAACTGCATGTCGATTCTCGCGACCAGGTTTCGTGAGAGTCTGATTATATGCATGCTCCATGGCCCATATACTTATTTTTAAAAAAAAAGAAATTCATAAAATTGTTAACCTAAATATATTTAATATTTGTGTAAATTTTTACGATTTTTGAAGTATTTTATATATTTATTTTTTATTTTTGAAAATCAGTGGCATTCTAGGTAATTTTAAATTACTAAAATACCACTTATTTTCAAAAATAAAAATAAATATCTAAAAATATCTAAAAATGATAAAAATTGATACATAAGTTAAATACACTTGGGCTAACAATTTTATGAAAAAAATTTCAAAAAAAAAAATAAAAAAAATAGGTGTATGCGCCCAGCATAGGAGCATGCTCTAGTTTCATGGCTGCCTACACGCACACAAGTGACAGGACAATTTTCCAGGATGGGTTGGTAACGTGGGTAGAAGTTCAGGTTTTGAAAAAGTCCCTTTATATGATAAAGGTTAAAAAATAATAATAATAATAATAATAAATAGGAGAATTGTTTGGTAAAATGATTAAAATATTGAGGTAAAAATTAAGGGTGAGACTTGTGTCAGGAAGGTCTGATTAAAGTCATATCTATTTTTATCCTATTTTCAAAAACTTCTATCTTATCTTATTTAAATTTTTATTTAAAAACTTGTAATCAATATAATAATATAATTTAAAAATATATTTATTAGATATACTAAATAATAAATTAATTAAACAAGTTTCTAAATTTTAAAAAATATTTTATATCTTCAAAAATATAGTATATTACATAAAAAAGATATTACATGTATATTAGTAATTCGGTTTAGTTTCTGGTACCCAAATCTTAGAACCTACTCTGTCTTAATTATATTAGTTTTTCTTTTCTTTTCTGAACCCACTCTTACCCTCTAGATAAGAAAATAGGAACTTACTTTGCTCATTTTAGGATACCTGATGAGTTGACCCATAAATACGTTATTCAAGTTACACCCCTAGTAAAAATAAAATAAGTAGAGTATTCAAGTAATTAAGTTGTTAAATCATTTTTTTTGAAGAATCTGAGAAATTTGCTTACCTTTCAACGCTTCTTACCAAATGATGTAAATTCTTATGATATATTTAAAAATTTTGATTTTAACTTTAAAGTAGGAAGTAAAAAAACTTTTAAGAATTGTGAGAGTGATATGATATGATAGATAAAGTAAAAATAAATAGGATAATTATATAAAAAAATTGAAATATAGGCATAAAATTGAAGAAAAATTGTGTAATTAAAATATATGAAATGATTAGAGTGCTTAGTAAATGAGATTCTCATCTCCCATCCCCTCATTATCTTTTCAAATGTACCCTTATACTTATTTTTTGGGATAATAATATATTTTAATTATTTTTTAACCCTAATAATATATTTTTCATCATTTCTATCATTTTAATTATTGAGACATAAATTCATTCCACTTGTTACATTTAGAAATATTTTCAATTCAGCAATCAAATTTAATGAAATCAAATATGTGCATCGCCATCTGATAAAGGTGTAAGATTAAGGCAATAAATTCTTTTATTTGTATATCAATTTCAAAGTTGTTGATTCAACATCTAAAATCATTCACATATATTTTGTTCTCAGTTCTAGCATTTTAATTATTGAGGCATAAATTCATTCCACTAGTCGCATCTAAAAATATTTTTTAAGTGGGAAATTTTATTTTAATGAAAATAGTATGTGCATGACCATCTAATGAAGGTGTAAGATTAACATAATAAAATTATTTAATTTATATATTAGTTTTAAAGTTGTTGATTCAATATCTAAACTATCAAAAACATCATTTCTTTTGCAAATGAATGGTTTCATAAATATTAAATATTATAAAAATATAATGTATTTATGAATAAATCTAAATTTTTTTTCAAAATTTACACATGATTATATTTTATACGGTGGGTAGGATTCACCGAAAACTTTAATTACAATGATTTTTATACCGTGATAAAACAAATGATATTAAGAAATTAAATGCATTTTATTTTGATTTAATAATTAAAGTACGTAAGCCTAAATGGGATCAATTAATTTTCCAAAATATCCTCATGTAGACTATGCCATTAAAGCATGCCTTTTATTTTTTAATTTTTATTCAAAAATATTATTTTATTTACTTAATTAATTACTTAATTTTCTGATACGCTTTTTTCTACTATAATTATGCAATCTTTCTCCAAACTTTTTTAAAACCCATTTTAACGTATATTAAGCGGGACTAGCTATGTAAATTTTGTAGCATATATTTTTGTGTAATGTAAATTACATTTTAAATAAGTATAAAAATTGAGCTTAAGAACAGAGCACCTAGAGATCCCAAGTTTAACTTTGGGGAAAGCTATTATCTCCCTTATTAGATGGGATGATTAATCTTGTTTTAAGAAATAAAAATCTTGTAAAGTGATTCAAAGATGAAACAATTAAAAAATAAGTACAAGAATTTTTCATCTTTTAATAAACTTTAAATACATTTATTTAATATTTAATGAGTCTTTTTATAATCTAGTTTTTTATTTGTATATATTCTACATCTATCTTTTTTTTTATTGAAATATATTTACATACATCTCAACACATATTACATTATTACATTGAAGGCTTTGAGATATTTTTACAAATCTGGAGACACTGCTCCACCAAATAATCAGGAAGAAACAGCTTCCAACAACCAAACCGGAGACCACTGCTCTCACAATCATCCAGACGGGAGACCACAGCTCCCACACACATTTCTGGCCAAAATGAGATTCGAACCCACGACCCACAGCGCGGCCCCAATTCTTGGGCAGCTACGCTGACCATCCGAGCTGGTTATTCTACATCTATCTTAATTGATATTACAATCAACACATTCTTACAAGTGATTCCAGTATGAAAATACCATGCTCCACTTATCAATTTTAGGGGGCATAAGCTTCCAGCCTAAGTTAAATTCTCTCCATTTAGTGAGAGAATAAGATTATGACGTTTTTGAGAGATTCGAATACCCTATCATATGAAAATAAGAACGATAAGCATTACTACTAAGATGAAGCCTCGGTGGCTTTTTATAATCTAGTTAAATAAGATTAATTACTTCAAACTAATAATCTAACTAATTAATGTTATGCCCGATGAGAATGACACGATCACCCACATTGAATTGAATTTGTAACACAAGCACTAACACTGAATTGAATTTAATTTTTAGCATCAGGTGGTGCCCTGAACTTCTTGAGTTCACCCAAATATTTCATAATTTCTTTCAAGCATGTATCACACACTTAGGCTGGTTAACATAAAGAAAATAATGGAGTTTAGTCATTTACTGGATAATTGAAGAGGAGCTATAATTCTATTAGCTCAAGCTAATAGGAACTCATATTAGTTCGAACAAATAGATATATGTATTTTTTGTTTTTATGAAAATAGATGCCTGAGTGGATTTAATTCACACGTAAGATCTTAAATTTATATATATTTTTGAATTTCTAAAATCAAAGAGAAATTTTCACTTCCCAAAATGTTTACTTTTTGAAATTGAGGAAAATACATATAACATCTAAAAGTTATAAAATTCGATACGAGAGTTAAATATACTTAGCTCTATATTTTTATGAATAAATAATATAAAATATAAATTATCTCATGCTAACAGAAGATATATTATGAATGATCCTTGAATTGGGATAAAATGAAAATGATATCTAATTTCATACTTCAAATTTTTAAAAAAATTAATACAATTTCATCCCTTAAAATGGGAAGAAATCATAAAATGAAAATGGAATATGATTTCACACTTCAATTTTTAAAATTTTTTTTAATACAATTTCTCATATTCAAATACGTGATTAACTTATTCTTTGCATTTTTCAATAATACTTTTTTAATTCATCGTACACAAAATTTTCGTCTTTTTATCCCAATCTCATCGGATTCCCATCCATGGTATCATTCCAAACAGGCACTTCCTTAAATATATATTAAATAAATTAATGGAATATAAGACAATGTAGTATGGAGCAGCGATCTTAGAAAAACATATTTTTTTGAATTTTGAATTTTTTTTTGTAAACACGTTAATGTAGTTGTATTTAATCTATAAATCAAAATTTATCATTTTTGAATATGTGTTTATATTTATTTTGAATTTAAAAAAAAGGGATATTTAAGTCATTTTAAATTATTTAAGATGACCTAAACACCCTTGCTTTTAAAAATTTAAAATAAATATATACACATATCAAAAAATGGTCTTGATTTATCAATTAAATACAACTACGTTAATATATTTACAAAAAAATTTCAAAATAATGAAACATATACTTTTGGACCAGTCTGAAAAGGTCAAATGGCTATAGTATAAGAGTGTGTTTGGAAAGTAATAAAAATTTTAATAAAAAAATTGGTATAAAATATTTTAAAATAATAAAAAATGATATAATACGATAGGGGTAATGATAAAAAATAAAGAGAATAAAATTAAAACTGATAAATTATATGTACATGTAGTTATATATATAAATGATTAAAAATAGAACTGTTGCCCGAGCAAAAATGAAGAAATATTTAAAAAATAAGATAATTGTAATGATTGAAAATTTTTTAATAAAAAAATTTTAGGTCGAAAAGTTTCAGTGCAAAACGAACACGCCGTGTATCTTGAAATATTTTTCAACCGTGAAAATGATCCCCCAAATATTTTTCAGCAACGAAAATGATCCCAGAGCTTTTGGCGCGTAGTAAGCGTCGCCACGGCCCACGTTGGGTGGCTTGCGTCGTGGTTGCACGACGGCGCGAGTAGATACGGCGAAGTTGCAGTTGCGTTTTGTCGTGTGAACGCAGAGGACAAGAAAGTCGTGGATACTTGAAACGTACGCTTGAGGGGGGATTAGGTAGCCAGTGGACCATCATAATTTGGTGTTCTTCATCTTTGTTTGACTGTAGTGCACTTTTGAAAATTCTATTAGCAGCCTTCATCCCTACAACTAATTTAAATTTTATATTTATAATAATAAATACAATTTAAAATCTTTTGAATGTCTATTGATAAAATAAAGGCCAAATCATTGGAGTGTACATGACCCTTTAGGGTGTGTTTGGTTGAGGGTAAAACTTTTGATGAAAAGTTTTTGAGGTAGAAGTTGTCACATTGATAGAAAATGATGTGATATAATAGGAGTAATGATGAGAAGTAAAGAGAATAAAGTTAAAATAGATAGGTTAGTTGTATAAATAGTTGTGTAGAAATGATTGAAAAGTAGGGTAGTTTGTATAGAAAAATGTGAAAAAATAATTAAAAAATAGAGTAGTTATGGAGAATGAAAAGTTTTAGATTGAAAAGTTTTGGTTGACATGTTTATATCCCAAACAAACACACCCTTAGAAAACCGGTGTCCCGCTGGATCAACCTAATTTCGTCTTCCTATCTTTGTTTAGAATTTAGATAGGGTGCATTTTCCCTTAGAAAATTATTCTGATTCGCTCGACTAATTTCTATTTTATTACTTTGAATTTTTCACTATAAAGAAGCTATTTGCACTTTTCTTAATCCCCATCACTTTGCTAAATTTGCTATATAACTTTTGATATTGCAAAAACAACCCCACCTAGAAAAAATATCCTTAGCATCAACGACATAAGTGTTTTTAATAGAATTTATATTTGAGGGTCAAACTTAATGCTCATAAATATTTGGTGGGGCATGAACTAAGCATACTATTGTGTCCATAGGAGCAATAAAGTATTTAAAATTAAAATAAGGGTGCTTTTACAAATAAAATTTTATAAGTCGGCACTTTTATAAAATTAATAGTTACAGGGTAAATTTACAAAATAAAAAGATAATTTGCATACATACTCACATAGTTTAACTCTAATTACAGATATACCCACGTAGTTTCATGAATTGCATATTATCGCTACATAATTTTACAAAAATTGCATATTACCCCCACACTGTTACCTACCGTTAATATCCGATTTTATATTTTGAAAAATGATGAAAATCTCTCATTGGTATACATAGTTTCATTAGGTAATATGTAATTTTGGTGAAACTGTATGAGGTGATTTGCAATTCGTGAAACTATAGACGAAGGCATTTTTGTCATTTTTCAAAATATAATATTAAATATTAACTGCAAGTAACGGCATAAGAATAATACATAATTTTAGTGAAACTATGTGGAAATAATATGCGATTCGTGAAACTATACGAGTATATCTTCAATTCATACTATGTGCATATATATATATATATGTGCAAATTATCCGGTAAAAAATGATAGGGAGTCGGATGCAGATATTTGTTATTTATAAAATCGAGCTCTAATCATTGAAAACTGACATCTGCTGATTTTTATGTATTTATCCCATGACTAGCCCAGATTGGCATCTTCGATAATTTAACCGTTTCATGATTTTCCTAATCGAGTAATCAAACATCGGCTCCGGTTAAAGGCCAACGTGCACAAGCTTGCATGACTTTTATTTCATTTTATTTTTTCCATCCATACATGGGCTTAAGCATAAAATTCTTATAAAAGAAATTTTATATTTTCGAATTTTTTAGATGCTTTTAATTTCAAATAAAAATGGCATGTTTTGAGTGAGTTTGGTAACATTCATCGAGAAGGGGAAAGAAGAGAAAGTGGAAAGTGATTTTTTTTTTTTGAAAATTGTGATAGTGATATAATATGACAAGGATAAAATAAGAATATATATGATATTTATGTAAGAAAATATTATAATGTAAAGGTAAAAATGGAAAAGATAATGTAGTTAAAGTATAAAGGGTGTTTTTGGGAAGTGATAAAACTTTTAAGGTATGTTTGTGAATGAATAAAACTTTTGATGAAAAGTTTTGGAAAGTAAAAGTTGTCAAATGATGTGATATGATAGGGGTAATGATGAGTAGTAAAGAGAATAAAATTAAAATAAATAGGTTAGTTGTGTGGATAGTTGTGTAAAAATGATTGAAAAGTAGGACAGTTATATGAAAAAATATGAAAAAATGATTAAAAAGTATGATAGTTGTGGAGAGTAAAAAGTTTTAGATTGAAAATTTTTAACTTGACATTTTTTATTAATTGCCAAATACACCCTTAAATGAAAAGTTTTTAATGCAAAAGTTGCTAAAATGAAAGAAAATAATATGACATAATAGGAGTAATGATAAAGAGTAAAGATAATAAAGTTAAAATAGATAGGTTAACTGTATCCATAGTTGTGTAGAAATAATTCAAAAGTAGGATAATTGTATGGAAAGATGTAAAAAATTAATTAAAAATTATAATAATGATAGAAAGTAAAAAATTTTAGATTAAAAAGTTTTATTTCGATATTTTTCGTGCGTTGGCCGGTACACTCGAAAAAAATAAGTTTTCTCGGTCTGCTCTCTTTAGTAACCTACCAAACACACCATTATAGCCATTTTTAAAATATTTATATTTTAAAAAATTCAAAAATATAAGCATTTACGTTTTTTAAGATATAACATCTTATGGGGACGTTTGGAAATCTCATGTGGGAAATATGGGAGGGAATTTGTGGGAGCACGGGTTTCAAATCACATCATCCATCAATCAAGCATCATATTTTTTCACTTTTACCCCTATATTCTAATCATTTTTCCTATCAACTACTTTCTAACAAACCTATTTATTCCAACTTTACCCCTATCATTTCATATCAATCACACAATTTTTAAAATATTCTATTTTCTACACCCACTAAATACCATATTTCTGACCACTTTTACATTTCCAAACTTTCCTGGCGTGCAGCGAGCCTCGGGGATTACGGTGGCGTTCAATCCCGCTCCATAAAAACTGACGGTTAGATCTCGCGCATGGATGTCGTGGGGCAGTCATTCTCACTGTCGTTTCGGCGTGGATACCACGGACGTTGTTTAATGGAGAGCCGCATCGGTATTGGAAAAAGCGATGGAAGTTTCGTCTCACTTCCTTTACCTTTTTCCATCTAGCATGACGTAGTACTTTTGTTATTAATTTTTTACTATTGCCCATATTTTGGATATTTATTCCATTTGATCATTATTATTTTTAAAAGCACTAATCTCTATTATATCATATTATTATCTCCTTTATTTTTAATAATGATTTGCTCGTCTTTTTTAGTAGGCGTTTGCGGATATATTATCATATAAGGATATTCTTGAAATATTATTGAAAAAATAAAACAAACGATCCAATTCATGCAGTAGCATGTGAATTCCACAGCAAATAGTCACTGATCTATGAAGAAATCGGTACAGTTCAGGGTTGTAATAACCGGACCGAACTGGACGGTTGGACTGATTCGACCGGAAAACTGGTTGAGTTCCGGTTCGTTTATGTATGGTTCGGTCTGATTGAGTTTAATCGTTCATACCGCTAAACTGGTGGTCGAACCGGCTTCTGTGGTTGAATCGAATTCGATCGGTTTGCAGTTCAGTATATATTAAAAAAGCACAACTCTTCTTTTTTTGAGTTCCTTCTCTTCCTCCCCAAATCACTCTCGCCCTCTCAAATCTTAAATCTTATTATTTGCTACTAGGGGTGTAAATAGGGTTGGGTTCAACCCGAGCCCGCATCAACCCGAACCGATTTATACCATGGTTGGGTTGAGGTTTTGGAAATTTAGTTTTTAAAAAATGGGTTCAACCCGACCCGATTTTAAAAATGGGTTGGGTTGGGTTAGGGTCGGTCGACCCGACCCGATTTCATAAGATATGTATTTACATATATTTATGAGAGTGTATTTCATTCATATTGCTTAGATATTTAAATAAAATTGTGTTGAGTTTGGAAATTTGTTTGACTATTTGGTTGTCAAATGTTATTTGAATTTATTTGGTTTGGAAATATATTTGGTTAATTAGTTGTGAAATTGTGTTTGGATTATTTGGTTATATTGCATCGTAAATAGGTTGTTTAGATATTTGCTCGCATTGGTGATTTAGAATAACATAACAGGTCAACTGAGAAGTTAAGATGTTTGTAGCTTTGATTGGAAGCCAACTAAGAAGGTAAGTAAGACTATAATATTCATTTTTCTATTTTGCATAATTTACTGTAATAATTTTACTTGACTTTCACTTTTTGACTTGCAGAAGACATCGATTGCTCAAAAATACAAAAACAAAAAAACGAATCAATTACTAAACTTATCCTCCACTTTTGAGCTATGTAGAACTTTTATTGGTACTTATTGTTTTTATAATTATAATTATTTTTATTATTTTAGAAATTCAGGTGAACAAAACTTTAACTAGCATTGATAACATGTGTAATCTATTAGCCCGATTTCTAACCCGAACCGAACCGATTTGAGGTGGGTTGAAATAGGGTTGGGTTAAGATGTGAAAAGTAGGGTTGAAAGTAGGGTTGGGTTGTGATTTTACAAGGTGGGTTAGGGTTGTATTTGTGCCAACCCGAGTCAACCCGACCCGATTTACACCCCTATTTGCTACCCATTTCTTTCCCATTCTCCAATCACGGTGACCGGCAATAGCACAGTACATAGGCACGGAGCAACAGTTCTAGCACACAACCACCGAGCGCAGTTGCCAGCTTCCTACCTCTTTCCTCATCATTTTTGGTGAGCATCTATTTCCCGACGGACTCGGTTGCCTCCAGCACCCAACTACCAAGGTTACCTCTTCATTTTCAGTGATCTTGTCCTGTTAGAGTAACAATGGTTCATGCTACTCGTCCCATCATAGCTGCACCGATAGCAGTACCGGCGGCGGCAAGTAGCGTCCATAGCCGATTTCCTCTTCATTTCTAGCAAGAGGCATCCCAAATTGGTAGTTTTCCTTTGCTATTTTTTTTTTGAAAGCATTGCCTCTGTTTTGCCTATGTTATTTTGGCCGAAGTATTTAGTTTGTATTTTTTCACTGTTTTATTTTGCTCCAAATCCAATGTTATTAAAACCGGACCGGACTAGCCGATCGGACGGGAACCGGTCCCATGTCCGGTTCGATCCACTGTGGTCCAGTTCAGTAGCCAAAAATCGCCTGAACCGGTAAACCGGCGGTGGAACCGGAAGGACCGGTTCAACCGGGTTCGACCGGTCGGATAATAAAATAATAATAAATATATATTTAAAAAAAATGAACGAAAATCAGAAAAACGGCAAATCGAACCAGTCGACGCCCTCTTTCTTCCCCCTGGTTGGAAACCCTAGCCGCTGCCTCACCCGTGCACCCGCCGGCCTCGTCCTCGTCCTCATCGGCTCGCCCTCATTTCCGTCATTGTCCTCGTTGCCGTCCGCGTCCACAGCGCCGACGCCAGCAGGCTCCCGCCACGCCCGCTGCCTCATCTGCCCTCGTCTTCCTAGCCGGGCGCAGCACGCGCTGCCGTCTGTCCTCGTCTTCCTCGCTAGGCACGCGCTAACGCCTGCACGCGCCCGCACCGTCTCTGCCTCTGGTCGTCGTCTCTGGTCGCTCCGGGCGCCGAATCGCCGCCGCCGTCGCCCCGGTCAGCAGCAAAACTGCAAAACAGCGTACTCAATGCCTTATTCTTGATTTAACAAATTTTAAAATGTTTAGTATTCTTAGTTTTAAAAAATTAAAAGACAAAAAATCAAAATAAAAATATAAAATACCAAATATATTTTAAAAATCACCAGATTTTACAACATGAAAATAATCAAATATATGTGAAGCCCGCCTGAAGGGTTAATGCAATCAGATGCATTGCGCCACAATCCATGATGTTTTAGACATTGCAAATATAACTTATAAATAGACGCACATATTAAATAATTTTATTAAATTAATTTTACACTTTTTTATTCTTTGTATTTACATTTTAACCTAAGTACATATTGCAATCCTAGCTCAAGGTGTAAATTTAATAATATTGCTAACAAATTAACAAATTAACTATAGTTAATAAAATATTATAATTAATTAAATGATATTGCATCTTGCGTAAATAACTAAATATGCAGGCACTATTTCAATTAACTGTATGGTTGATGCACTCTTGCATGATTTGAGGAAAGAAGGTCAAATGACAAATGATAAATATGAATAGTTGATTATAAGGAATATACTTCTAATTATAAAGAATGGTTGATTATAAATATTGAAAAAATAAGAGACTCTTTTTAAAGGTGTTAGCAACTTAGCATTGATTTCTTGTGTTTATGAGCTTCACTTATAACACTTATAACATTGATTTGTGAAATTCATTGCATGATTTACATTTTATTCTTGATTGTTTATATGCTAATATTGGAAAAATTATTTTAATTGTCTATTTGTGAAAATTATGTTAAATAAATGTTAAATGAATTTTTCATTTTATAAGTTTAGGTAATTATTTAATCATCATGTCGTCATCAAACCCATTTGAAAGTGGAAACCAGTCTTTTAATACATGATATATTATCATCCAAAAGCATAGAATTGCAAAACTCTTGCATGTTTTGTTCTTATATTGTGGTCATTAAAATCTAACATATATATTTAGGATTTATAAAAATATAATTTTATCAATATATTTATTTAAAATTTTAAAAAATTTAATATTTAGACATCATAAATATATCATCCTGACGTCACCGGTTCGAACCAGACCAGTTCCTTTACCGATTCAATCACCAGTTCGGTTCTGACAACACTGTCCAAATCATAAATTATTATTTTTTATGCTATTTATTTAGTCTATAAAAATTTAATTTCATTCAAGGTTTTTAGCATTTGTAGTTCTAAGAAATATTATACACATGCATTCATTATATTTTCTATATCAACTTAGAGAAAATATATTAAAAATAAATAACCCAAAGATTACGCTTTCCATCTAATCAAAAACCAATTTCGTTGATTAAAATGCACATAACATCTAGAATTCCAAATTTGTGAGAAATCTGCTTCTTTATTAATTATAATTTGATGAGGATGATGTGCTTTTGAACTTCTAAAATTTTATATTTGATAAGAACGATGTGTTTGTACTTTGTAGACTTTTAATTTTCATTTCTATTAAGCACATGAGTTGTGCTTAATTTTTATAATATTATAAATTATTTAATTGTTCAATCCTTCAATAATTATTCATCTATTTTATTTCTTATTGTGTTAAATATATTTATAGAAGTGCAACTTATAAAAGCATCGATATAAATGGGGAGAATTTAAGAGTAAGGCGTCAATATTCAAAGCTTATTACACATTTTAGGTCAATATTCAAAGTTTATTACACATTTTAGGTAAGTTAGTAAAGTTAATTTTCATTAATATTCATGCTTAAAGATTTTTTAAAATTTCTATTAATTTTTTCCTACATGTCTTATTGTGATGCATAAAATCTAACATATAGATTTAGGATTTATAAATAGATAAATTTACTAATATATAATTAATTAAAAAATTAAACACTTACGACATCATAATTATGTCATGGTGACATCACCGATTCAAACTGGTTCGCTTAATCGGTCAAACCAGTTCGAACTAGACCAGTCTCTTCACCAGTTTGGTTCTGATAACATTAGTATAGTTGCAAATTTTTTCTAAATTATAAAACCATAAACCTATTTAAAAAAATGTAACCATATTTATAAGTTCTCCTTTTTTAATTCCAAATGGGCATAAAGGGGTGTAGAAAAATAGGATAATTATAATAACTAGGTATAGTTTCAAACTTGCAATTTTTTACAAAAATATAAAAAACATAATTCTAAATGTAAAAAAATTTATACTTTCAAATATTCCCTCTTTAATTTTAAAATGGGTATAAGGAGATGATGTGTGTGTAGGATGCATAGAAAAAACCAACACATATAAAGAAGGAGAGCAAAAAGAATGAAAAGGTGATCAAATTGTAGAGTCATTGGGTCCTGAAGCACGGCAAAGTTGGAGCCCAATCGCCTGCTCCCGAGAGCAGGCAGCGTTCCCTACTCCCGGGAGCTTATACCCATTTTTGTTATTTTTTTTTGAAATTTTTTCCTAAAGAGTGTTAATCTAAGTGTCTTTAACATGTGTATAAGTTTTTATCATTTTTGGAGTATTTTAGATATTTATTTTTTATTTTTGAAAATTAGTGGCATTTTAAGTAATTTAAATACACCTGGATTAATATTTTTATAAAAAATTTTTTTTTTTAAAAAAAGTATAAGCTCCCGGGACAAGGTCGACGGGCTCCGGCAACGTTAGCCCATTAGCTTAACTCGGCCCTCGAATGATCCGCGTCCCTAATTCTCCTCTGGACAAATTGGTAACTGGCAAGACGTTTCATCAAACATTCACACGTAAGTGCATAATCGTTGGTCTTTTGCAATTAAATAAGAACTAATTTTTTTGGGAAATTTTATGGACTGATGCTAATTAGTTTCATGACAATGATAGAAGTTCTTATTTATACTTCCTTCTAAAACACGAAACATTTTGATGACTTTTGAGTCCATGCTAGGAATAAACTATAGATCATGTCACATTCGCATCCTACATCACATTATTGAATATATGAAATCATATGTTGTAAAATTCTCAAATCTCATGCAATTCAATCCACCAAGCTTATTACGTCTGCACGCAGAGACTCACTTACATCCAATTAACTAATGCACTTTTTTCTTCAACTAACTCCAGATCGATATTTGATTTGGACTGCATAATCAATGCATTTGGTTGAGCATTTCGTGGTTTTGGAAGTGTTTTTTGGGACGTCCGATAGTGTGTTAGTCTGTGGTGGTATAGTGGTAAACCTAAAAAGAAATATTTTTAAAAAATATTAAGAGTGACACGACAAGATAGATTTAAAGTTTGAATAAATAAAATAATCGTGTGAAAAATGATTAAAATATAAGGGTAAAGTTGGAAAAAGTAGAGTTATTAAATAATAAAGATGTTAATTTTTTTTTTGAAAAATGTGTGAACAAAAGATAAAAACCACATTCTTACAATTGGCTAATTATCAAATATCCACTTTGAATTTAAGAATGAAAATGTGAACGGGGTAACGTGGCATACATAAAGTCGGGAGTTGTTCAAAGCTAGGATTAGATCTTAAAAAGGAAACTTCCATTTTCTAAAAAAAAACTTTCTTATTTTCAAAAAATAATAATCTATTTTTACTTTTTAATATAATTTTCCCAAAATCCTACTCCACCTTTTTTTTCTATTTTCAAGACACTACAATACTTTTTCCATCTCATATTCCTATCTAGTCCTCAACCTCATTAGTTACCCGGTTGCATTTAGATGCCGATTGCATGCGCCTGGGCGCATACACCTATTTTTTTATTTTTTTCAAATTTTTTTTACAATATTGTTAATCTATATCTATTTAATATGTGTATAAATTTTTACCATTTTTGGAGTATTTTAGATATTTATTTTTTATTTTAAAAAATCAGTGGCATTTTAGGTAAAATTACCTGAAATGTCATTAATTTTCGAAAATAAAAAATAAATATCTAAAATACTCTAAAAATGATAAAAATTTATACACACGTTAAATACATTTATATTAACAGTTTTATAAAAAAAATTAAAAAAATAAAATAAAAAAAGGGCTGCATGCGCCCGGGCTCCTGGGTGCATGCAATCGGTCCCCGTTGCATTTAGTTGAGAATAGAAAATGGTTGTGGTTTTGAGAATCGAAATGTGGAATGCATATAGTTAACATCATTAATTAGTTAATTTCTGTTTTTCATTTTTAGTCATATATATTAATCATTTTTTTCTTATCTTTGTAATGTTATAACTATTTTTACTTCAATATCCCTTTATCGATATTGTATTCATCTCATTCACCCATAGTCCTTTACATCTATGGAATCATGTCAGGTTGTCAGTGCAGTACTGTATTAGGTATGACTGGACTGGTCGCATTACAAAAATGGAAACAATGTATTAAACTAGAGTTGAATGAATGCGACCCAATTCATCCTTTTGTGTGGAATTGAATGGGAGCGTTGAGAATTTGGTCCAACTCCCACCCAATTTCAAATATTAAATTACTTTTAACAACTAATAAATCCGAGAATATGTCCCCTCCTCTACATGCATTTTCCCGAGTTTTTCTTGCGCTTATAATTAATTAACTATTATTTAAAAGATATGAAATAAATATTTCTCCTCTAAAAATAGGTGCAACTTCTTTCGGATTTTCCTCTTGGGTAGAAACTGCATCTGGTCTGACATACGGGGGTTATAAATTTGCATCTGGTTGAATAAAGGGACAGGCGCTTTCTAACGATGCAGTTGAAGTACTTCAGATGTCCCACTATGAGATATTTCGATCATCAAAATCATTTGTTTTACTGTAGTATCAAAGATTATTTTGATTAAAAATTTGTTAAGTTATTAAAAATATTTATAATCATATGTAAAATATGAAAATTACTTACAATCATTCACACATTTATTGAATTTTATAATAAGTTATAAGAGTTATTTATTTTTATAAGAGGAATATTTTAGACACATTTATTGAATTTTATAATAAGTTATAAGAGTTATTTATTTTTATAAGAGGAATATTTTAGATTATATAGATGTTGAATACGCGCTTTTGAAATATTGGATATCTAAATCAAATAATTTTATGGATGACCATATGCTGCTACTATTGGTATTGAGGGGAACAATATGAGCGGCCAAAATTTTTTTTTATAATTTTTCTTCATGAAAATTTCAATATGTTTTTAATTTATTTAGCATTTTATTTTAATTTTTGAAATCAATAAAATGGGATGGATAAGTACCCATTACCCATGCTCCTTTTATTAATTTTTTAAAAATCAAAATAAAAGATTAAATAAATTCAATATATTATCAAATTTGACTTAGAGGAAAATCTAAGTGTATTCTCACATATTTATATATAAAAAAAATATTGACATATATTGACATTCTATGTTTATCACATTGATTTTATACTTCTTTCGTTTTTATCGAATGAGGCCCAACGTGGCATCCTAGTTAAATAAACAATTTTAAACGCAATGGTTTCTCGTTAAAAATTCACTCCCCCTCTAATTCAGAAAATGTAAAGATCGTGGGAAAAAGTATATAAGTCATTCTAAACCCAAAAAAAAGGAAAATCTAATATGAAATAAAATCCTTACATAAAGATTCAACAATACAATTAAGGCCTTGCCCACCAAATATAATTATATTCTAAACCCTTAGGGTGTATTTGTTATTAAGAAAAAGTTGTTAAGTTAAAACTTTTCAATCTAAAACTTTTCATTCTCCACAACTATCCTATTTTTTAATCATTTCTTCACATTTTTCTATACAACTACCATACTTTTCAATCATTTCTACACAACTACCAACACAACTAACCTATCTATTTTAATTTTATCCTATTTATTCCTCATCATTACCCCTATCATATCACATCATTTGACAACTTTTACTTTCTACAACTTTTCATCAAAAGTTTTACTCATTCCCAAACACACCCTAAAAGTACTCGGAAGCACATGTAGAAATGTAACTCCATATAGTTCAAGCTACCCTGCTAAATCTCGTTTACAAAATTTCTAAGATTGGACAAAAGGTGACCCTTGCTTGTAAGAAAATTGATAGGCAATTGCATCTCAATTTGAGTATTAAGGTAACCTAGGGTTAGCTCAGGGAGTACGCTCACCAGTCTCACACGCAGCAAGGCAGCGTTTGGAATCTTAGCGGTGGCGTTGTTTCCTCTTTGGTGGAAGTGTTCACCAAGTTGAAAAATAAGACATATGGTTAGATTGCGTAATAGGATATTATTTGGAAGATTGTAAGAATATCTCAAAACCTAATTATAATACCAATTGAGATGATTGTAAATACATATCCATAAAAAAAAATATAGCGCAACACTCAAAGCTTATTAGGATGATTTCAGGATTTCAAACAAGGGGTGACATTCTAGCTTAACCAAAAGGAAATTGATTCCTGGGTGAAGAAGACGGACTTCAGTCCTATGCTCCCGTGAGCATGCAGCACTGCATGCTCCCGGGCGCATACACTTATTTTTTTTTATTTTTCGTCGAAATTTTTTTTATAAACTTATTATCCCAAGTGTATTTAATCTGTGTATCAATTTTTTACCATTTTTGTAGTATTTTAGATATTTATTTTTTATTTTTGAAAATCAGTGACATTTTAGGTAATTTTAATTTACTAAAATGCCACTGATTTTCAAAAATAAAAAATAAATATCTAAAATACTCCAAAAATGGTAAAAATTGATATATACGTTAAATACACTTGGGCTAACAATTTTATAAAAAAAATTCAAAAAAAAATAAAAAAAATAAGTGTATGCACCCGGGAGCATAGAATTGAAGTCTGAAAAAGACTAGCATAGTTGTTCCTAAAGATCAATGTTGATGGCAGAAGGCATTACCGAGGGCACTGCATGAGTTTTGGGGTAGTTCTTTGAGATTTAGAAGGTCTTTTTTGGCATCAAAATGCTGGAAAAATATAAGATTTTGGATGCTCTAGATATGGAAATGATGGCTATTCTTTTTGGAACTAGGTGGGGGAAGAAGCCGGACATCAATTAGTTAGAATTGGGAAGTGATTTTCTAATTATTGTTAGTTTTCTGAATGATGCAACATCGGTGTTGTCGACAACTAGCACCTTAATTCAAGAAGTCAAAAACGCTGCTCAGGCCATGGAGACCACTAGATTTCTCCATGTGCTTCGAATGTAAAATCACATGGCTTATCTGTTGGCAACAATTGTTGTAAATATGGATGTGGATGTGAAGACATGGGGAGCATTCCCCCCAATGAAATTGCAAACCATCTGTAGTCACCGAAGGATTAGAGGGAAATGGGGCGCTGAGAAAGCAGCTAGGTGGGCTTCAAAAAGGGGTGAATGGAAAAGCTAGGGCACACGAATAACAGATCAATACAAGTAGGAATGGGAAGAGCTATACGATATATGAGTGGGAGCGAAAATTTTGTAACAACCTTCTTAGGGCACGAAGGGGTAGAAGAGGGAGCACAAGTGGGCGCGAACAGGGCACGAGCGGGAATGGGAATTAAGGGACGAAAATTTTTCAGATATTATATATATATATATATATATATATATTATATCATATAAACGGGTTATGCGGGGTTATGCGGGCTATATGAGTTATATAAACGGGATGATGAGTTGTAAAACTTAAAACCCTAATCCGTTTATTTAATTAAATGGTTGAAAGGGTTGGTGAACCATAAACCATTTATTCAAAAATTTCATCCGAAACTCATTTATAAACAAGTTAGATGGGCGAGTTGGTAGATTGACTATTACTATTAATACTCCTACTGTCAAGGGGGAAGTATCAAGAATCTATAAAAGGCCATAGAGAGTTGAAACGCTTAAATTGACTTTTTGGCTTTAAAAAATGACAAAAATGAGAGCAAATGAATAATAAAGAAAGAAAATCATCATCCAAATGAGTACATTTAGCGAAGAAGTATCAAGAATCTCTTCACAGCAATTCTTTGGTGGGACGCAATCTCCTGCGCCCGGGAGCAGGCAGCGCTCCCTGCTCCCGGGCGCATACACCTTTTTTTTATTATTTTTTGAATTTTTTTTTTAAAATGTTAATATAAGTGTATTTAACATGTGTATAAATTTTTACCATTTTTGGTGTATTTTAGATATTTATTTTTTATTTTTGAAAATCAGTGGCATTTTTCGTAATTTAAAATTACCTAAAATGCCACTGATTTTCAAAAATAAAAAATAAATATCTAAAATACTCCAAAAAATGGTAAAAATTTATACACATGTTAACTGCACCTAGATTAACAGTTCTATGAAAATTTTTTGAAAAAAAAATTAAAAAAAATAAGCATATGCGCCTGGGAGCAGGGAGCGTTGCGTGCTCCCGGGCGCAAGAGATTGCGTCCCTTCTTTGGTCGTCTTCTATCGTTCCTCTGTAGTCTGTATGCGACATTCGGTGCTTTCTCTTTTTGCTTAGATTGATGTTCTCTAGAGCAAAAGCCCGAAAATGACGAGCGCTCATTGTTGAAATCCCTTTTATATGTCCAGAGGAAGAGTGGAAAGAGGAATATAGATTTTGAAGGCATGTAGCCATCTGAAGGAAGAGCAAGAAGGGGGAGATTGATTTTTGAAATCTTTAAATACATCGGGTCCAAAAACCCGACACTAAATTCCATATGAGCAAAAGATATGCACCAACGGCTAGGATCTTCTTCACTAGGCCGAATCGCAGGATGAGCGGTTCTTAGCACCTAGTTACATAGAAGTGTAATTGTAAAAAATATCAAATGTGTTTTCATCCATTTTCATCTCATGATTCAATCAAAATACATTTCATTAGTTACATTTAAAATTATTTATTTAATTAAAATTGTATAAATTAATTAATAGACCCGATTTAGCGTACCTGATGAGATGTGCTATCTAAGTTTATTTTTTATAAAATTGTTGACGTTAGTATATTTAATCTATAAATCTATTTTTATCATTTTTGGAGATATATATTTAGTTTGAATTTTTAAACACATGGGTTATTATATCATTAAGCCCTATGTTTAAAAATTTATAATAAATATATATACACATTTTCAAAAATGATAAAATTTAGATTTATAGGCTAAAGAAACCTAGGTTAATAATTTTATAAAAAATAAAAAATACACCTAGATGGTTCATGGTCCATTGCACTATTCAAGTGCTGCATTGGGGTCTTTAATCAAATGTGTACATGCTTCCTATCTAATAAAGGTGTAAAATTAATATAATAAAACAGTCCCACTTCTATAAATCTTTTTTCTACGTAATTCTCCTAGTTTCATATCTAACATTTATATGTGTACAACTATCTTATTTTATAATCATTTCTTCACATTTTTCACACAATTATTGTATTTATTTTAATTTTATTTAATATATTCTTAATTATCACCTTTATCATATCACATCATTGACCTATTTATTTAACGAGGAATGTTTCTATGAAACTAGATTTCAAAGAAATAATTTCATGGGACCCCATCCATTTATGAGATGTTGATGATTGATGCAAAATTAAATTCATTCTTTATATTTAATATCTATCGAGGCGGGGTATAGACGTGAATCTTCAATGTCTCTTTTGCTCGGCGGAATCCGAGGACGCTCACCACCTATTCCTGCGCTGTGCCAGCATTGCAAGTATTGCTAGAAGGTTTTCTCCGGCTAGTCATCCGATGTCCTCGGTGCAGGAAATCATGTGCCTCCTAGCTTCAAAAAATAGGTGTGATGAGTTGGCACTTTTCATTGTCTTCTGTTGGCGTGTCTGGTTTATGAGAAACAAGCTAAAGGCTGAAGGGACCCATCCTGTGTTTGCTGACTTACTTCCGTGGTGTAAGGAATACATTGAGCAATTGAGGCGAGTTAGGCTCCTTGATCATGAGTCCGCTTTGGACACTTCGCTTGCACCCAGATGGACTATGCCACCAGAGGGAGCTTTCAAGATAAATGTTGATTCCAGATGTTCCGCGGGGCGGGGAGTCTCTAGCTTAGCTGCAGTTATCAGGGACTACCGTGGCCACTTTATTGCGGCCTGTGGTTGGAGATGGAAGGGAGGGGGGGAACCTCCTCTGGTTCTGGAAGCAAAAGCTTTTCACCTCGGTATTCGGTGGGCACTCCACCTTAAGCTTCGAAATGTCTAGATTGAGTCTGACTCGCTCCTCCTATGCACATACCTGACCAACGACAGTCACATCTTCTCGCCCGTGGGTCATATCATCGATGCGATCAGATCTGACTCTCAAAGTCAATGCTCACATTTCGGTTCACCATGTACTGAGACAGCGGAACGCGGTGGCTCATGCTTTAGCGGACTTGATTTCTGTTTCTGCATTGGATTATATGTCTTGGTGGGGAAACCCCCCCAAGATATTGTAGAGAAACTCTGTGCAGATAATTTTTTAGCTATGAATTCTGTGGATTACTCTATCCTGAACCCCTTTCAAAATGTGGGAGGGTCGGGGTAGAGTTATTCCTTTTTATCAAAAAAAATATCATTTGTTTAACTATAAAACCAAATTTCATTCAAATCTCATACGTAAATAGGCCACGTTCACTAAAAAATAAGCACGTTTATGTATAAATTAAGAAAAATGCTTAGATTCATTCATATATGTACTACAATATATTAATATTTTATAGAATCATTTATCTAAATAATAGTAATATTTTAAACAATTTAGATATCAAAAAACTGCTTAAAAATTAATATTTATCATTAAATAATTTATTATGTTGATTTTACATGTTTGTAAATGGGGTCAATTACATGTTATTAGACAAATGAAAGAGTTTTCATGATAATATAAAAGATGCTAATATAATAGATACATTGGTTATCCATTAACTTCTAGATTTTAAAAATATAGAGGGTTATATAGAAGAAGGGTAAAAGTATTGAGTTCAGATTAGGTGCACCCGGGTGCAAATATGCATTTTTATTTTTTTTAAATTTTTTTATACAACTATTAATCTAAATGTATTTAATATGTATATCAATTTTTATTAATTTTGGAGATTTTCAGATTTTTTTAGATTTTTCAAAGTCAGTGGTATTTTTAGTAATTTAATACACTTATATTAACAATTTTATGAAAAAAGTTTCACAAAAAAAGATTAAATATACTTAGAGAATTGAAACTAAGTACACCCAAGTGCATTTAAAAATTATCTCAAAAGTATCTCCATTGTTTCACATCATTATATTGTCTAATTCAGTAGCTTTTCCACTAACTTTTTTTTTTCTTTTTTTAAAAATCACCCAGGCAACTATAAGTTGATTATAAATTGGGTTATTTGCAAAAATAACTCTCTAAAGTTACCTATTTAGATTTTTAATCTCATAGTTTTGATATATATGAATATAGAGATATTATTAAAGATGAGTGATACTGTTAGCCCGCTAAGCAAATATCCTATTTAGCCCACCTCAAAAAACTTGTTTATAATAACTTTTTTTATTTTTTTATACACTTGTTTATATATGTATGTTTAACATATGAACCAAGTTTTAATAGTTTTGGATATGTGTATATATATTTTTTAGATTTTTAAAGATAGGGGTATTTTAAATACATATATGCATATGGATGGTTTAAAATTTTTTAAAAAATATACACATACCTAAAAATGTTAAAACTTGGTTTATATGTTAAATACACCTAGGTAGTGTATTAAGAAAACAGCAAAAAGAAGTTATTGTAAATGAGTTTTTGATATGGGCTAAGTAAAACATTTGCTTAGTCAGCCTGGGCATAGGATCATTCCTCATTATTAAATCTACCAGGGTATGCTTAGCTTTAGTACACCCGGATGTATTTAACCATTTTTTAATTTTTAAAAAAAATTTCATAAAATTATTAATTTAAGTGTATTTAATATGTGTATTAATTTTTATCATTTTTGAAAATGTTTAGATTTTTTCGAATTTTTAAAAATTTATGACATTTTTAGTAATTTAAAACTTACTAAAACACCACTATTTTTTAAAAATCCAAAAAAATCGAAAAATCTCCAAAAATAGAAAAATTGATATACATATTAAATACCCTTAGATTAACCGTTGTATAAAAAAATTTCAAAAATAAAAATAAAAAAATGAGTATTTGTGTGAAACTAAGTGCACCTGGGTGTATTATACCTATTTTTTTAATTTTTTTTGAAAATTTTGTCATAAAGTTATTAATCTAGTTGTATTTAACGTATGTATTAAGTTTTATTATTTTTGGAGATTTTTAGATATATTTTTAAAATTTTTAAAACTCAGTGGCATTCATTGATTTTTAAAAATCTAAAAAAAATATCTAAAAATATCCAAAATTTGTAAAAATTAATAAATATATTAAATACACTTATATTAACCATTGTATAAAAAAAATTTTAAAAAAAATTTAAAAAATAGTTGTATGCACACGGGTGCATAAAGTGCAGCCCGTTAGAAATTTGGATTGACGAAAATGGCCCATGCGATTAATTAAAATGCAAACTGGACCAAGGATCTAAAATTTTTATTGGAATGATCCCGCCGGCGCCGTGAGGCCGCTGACAGTCTTCCAGCTGTCGATCAAACTCATCACGACATCACTCCATCTTCCTCAGGCAAAACCCACCCTCGGCCCGCTGTTGAACATAGCAAAATTTGCACAAGATCTGCCGTGGGCGAGCCACTATGGCGGAAGAAGATGAACCCTATGGCAACATGCCTCTCTCAACACACTGTCTTTTAATCTGGCGTCAATCTTCATTAATCGACATTTCTGCCATTACTGTCAAAACCCACTGTCGCTGTCTGCTTTTTCATGTCCGATCCCTCTGTTTAGCCCACCGCGTGAGGGAAAAATTCATTCACGCCATTGTAGGCATTTTCACACGTTGAAATTATGGGGGATGTTTGTAAATTTAAATTTGGAGCATGATTATATACACTATGATATGTTTTAAGCCAAAATACAATATATGTTTTCCTAATTGTATTCAATTTACATACAAAGTTTTGCCACTTTACAATATTTTTTATTTTTATATTTTTATTTTTAAAAAATAATCAATTTCAGGGGCATCTACGTCATTTTCCACCTCTTAAAAAATTTATTTTTAAAAATAAAAAATAAATATATAAAAATATTGTAAAACGGTAAATTCTTTTGATTCGTGGTATATACACACTATGACATTGGATGTTACAAATCATGCCCAAGTCACAACCCTAATAATGGAGGAATATCTGGTCACAACCTTCACAATAAAGGGACATTTTGTGAAATACTTCAATACACATGAGACTAACTGTAAAACATCTTTATGACCAGAGAGACCAAAATAAGGTTACGAAAACTCACCCTTGTGGGTTTCAAACTCACATGGGGTCAAAAGACGCCCACTACCGATAAAATAACAAAACTTTGTTTATAGATTAAAAACGCTTATCAAATATGTTTATGAAAAAGCCAAAAAATATAATTAATTGTAAAAATAAATAAATGTTATATTTTAACCTAAAATACATTATGATGTATATAATCTGACTCCTATAAATTTTGTAGTGATTGTGGAATGAGGTGGTGAGTAAGAAATAGAATATTTGAAAATTATGTGATTCATAAGAAATGATATTGATAAAGTTGGAATAAATAAGTTTGACGAAGATTGTTAGTATGAAAAATAATTAAAATATAGGAATAAAAGTAGAAAATATAATTATCAATTTGAGGAATTATTGAATTGGGAAACCATCCCATACCATACAGGGGGGCAGGGTCTCTTATCTCGCCTGATACCACACGGTCACCATCCATAGACTCAGTAATAACCAAAATAAGAAAAATGGACTCCATGTTTATTAATAGTGTTTTACGCTAAGTCATTTTTTCACGACCTAAAAGTTTTTAGGGCTACAGTTATAAATGAGATTTTTTCAAATATAACTACTTTGTTTGATTATAATTTCATATATATCATCATGTTTTCAAAATTCCAAATATAAGAAACTAAATTTCCATTTAATCACAATGATTAATTTGCCTAAGGATATATCAACATATCGTGAAATGTTGGCTCAAGGGTCCACTTCGTCAATTGATGTTTAATTAAGGGTGTTAATGGTCATGGTTAACCCGTTATCCAACTCAGTTATAAATGAGTTTGGGTTGAGATTTTCGAATAAATAAGTTTTAATCCGCCAACCCATTTAATCATCTAATTAAATAAAAATATTAAAGTTGAGATTTTATAGCCCGTCAACCCGTTTAGTAACTTATTCAACCCATTCAAATAGTTTACCCATTAAAGTCTAATATATATACATATATGGGAAAATCCTTTGTTATTTTTCTTTACGAAGTCTTACTCCCGCCACCTAATTTTTATTTTCCCACTGCTGCCCAAATTTTATTTTTCCATTAGTGCCTTATTTTCATTTCTTCTATATAGAAAATAATCTCTCGCCTCTTCCCATGAGATCACTATCTGCCTAAGTTTAGGCATTCAGGTCATCTGTTATATAACTTGTTAACAATCTACCAATCCGTTTATTAAATAGGTTATAAATAAGTCAAGGTTGAGATTTTTTAAATAGATTAATAAACAAATTAGGTTAAAATATTTTAAATGAGTTAGGATTAGGATTAACTTTCAATCAGTCCAACCCAATTCGTTAACACCCCTATGTTCAGTGGTGATCATAGTCTATGAGAATTTCAAAGTAAGCTTGTCTTAAGAATTAAATTCAGGTTAATTATCATAACAATTTAATCAAGCAATGTTATTATCATTCACTAAAAATTTATACATGGATTGTAAATTGGAAAGTTGTGTGATATGATAGAGATAATCATTATAAGTAAAGAGAAGAAAAATAAAATATGCATGAATTTTATTTTCCACAATTAATAATGAAAAACTAAATGTGTTTTTGGGCATTTTCGGTATTACATGTGAATGTAGTGGTATATTTGGGATATTAAAAATGTCACGTGTATTTAAAATTAGGGTCAAATGAAGTAGATGTATTTGGAAAAAAAAGTTATTTACACCAAGGGTATTTTAGGTATTTATAAAAGTAGTTTGAGATAAAATGAATATTTTTGGGGATTAAATGCTAACATAGTGGATATATTTGGAATTTAAAACCATTATAAGTTTATTTGAGATTATAGTCAAATACTATTGATATATTTGGAAAATTTATTTATAACTAAGCAGGAGGTCGAAAATCAAATTATACAAACTTAAAAGATTGTTTTTGCAAATAACCTATTATGAATTATAATAAAGTGATATGAGGGACCAAAAGGTTTTATACTTTGGAACGGTTTACATGGCATCCCATTTTTGAGCATACCAAAACTTTGTTTTGTCTGGCGTAGAATGCCATTTTTTGCCATTTGAGAAAGCTTGAACTTTTTCGAAGCCCTTTTGGTGCGCAACGCTGTTTTTATCAGAGGGAGACTATTAATGGGATCTTCGTGGACACTCGTCCAAAAATTATTGTCATGTTTGGTTACCAATTAAACCTTTTTTTTTTTTTTTTTTTTAAAAAAAGAACGGTGTATTGTAAATAGAAAATCCAAAACACAAAAAGGGGATCACCTTCCTGCCTCTTCTACAGAATCAGAATGGTCTGAGATAGGAGGGGTTCCTTCTGCTCGCTGTTACAAAAAGAATCACAAAAACGATTATCAATATACAAAAAATTAACAATGATTTCTGGTGGAGTTTCCCACCAGCATTGGCTATGTTCTGTGAAATTCATATATTTATATCGGCGAGTAATAATTAAAAAAAAAATAAGAAATAGGCTGCGCGCATTTGTATCATCCAAATCCTGAAAATGATTCAAGAGACTTGGTACATGGAGTTTACTCAGTGTGTTTCATTTTACACTAATTTCGAATTTTTACCACAGCAGTGCAGGATCAATTGCGGGAATTGGGATGACTGGATTGGATGTAAGGAGAAATATTCCTTACATCAAAATATTTATTTAATGTGAGGATTATTTTTAAAAAATAATTTTTCATATTTAAAAGTATTTTTCTGCATTGTATAAGTATTCGTTTACAAGGTAATTTTCTTCATTTTAAAAAATTGTAAACATAAGCAGTTAGATTCAATTTCAGGCAAACATTGTAACTATCGATGCAAATTTTGCAACAGTCTGATATATCTACAATTTTGATCAAGAATAAACCTTGTAGATATGAACCCTATTTTCACATATATACCCTGTCTATTATCCATTTTTCTTTACTTCTTACATTATTATTGTTGTTGTTGTTTTTATTATTATTATTATTACTACGACGACGACACATCGTATCACATTATTGGAAACAGGAAATTCTCTGTACAATTTTTTTGAATTGATAGAATAATGATATAATATGATGTGATTATGATTAGGAGTAAAGAAAATAAAAGGTGTGTTCCGTAATATTAAAAAAAAAAATTTGCAACTTTTTTGCATACTTTTTGGTACCACTACTATTTAAAAATCATCTCTTTATATTTTTCATAATACTATGCTATTTATTTTAACTTTATTTATTTTACTTTACATTATTATCTTTATTTTATTACATTATTATCTTATATATTTCAAAAAATTTTGCTTCCTCGGCTCTGGCCGCGTGGTAAGCATGCTGATAATGATGTCAGAAGAAATATGGTTCAAATACTGTCCCCATTATGGTGAGGGTATTAAATTCTCTCTAGTGGTGGGGGTGTTATTTCCTCCATATTGTGAGGATTGTGCATGTATTGATTTGTAATATCAGATTGCTTAATGTATATAAAACGATAAAAAAAATTCATAAATTTTGTTCACAATTTTTGTGAGTTACACAATACCCTTAAAATAGAATCTTTGTATAAAAATATGTCAACAAATTTCATCAAAAAATATGTCAACAAAAGATTGCATTGTGTGGTAGTTAAATGGAAAAATGTATAAAAAAGTAGAGAACTTGATATGATTTGATGTATCACATTGTTTTCTGAGGGGGGTAATACACTAGCCAATATTAATATTCCCAGCTGTTGCTATATCCTCCCTAGAACCCTATTCCCGTCCATACAACAAAGCCATATTACATTATTTTTAGAGGTTGATATGTTAGCCCTCTTCTTATTATCCTAGTCAGCTAGCTCACCTTTTTCTTACTTTTGCATTTGATGAAAAACTTGTTAATAAAAACAAAAGAAGATAAAATGTAGATTTGCTAGTAAGTGGTTCTTTTAATATGACCGTCTAATGCCTTATAAAAACATATTCAAATCTTTCATTCTCCAAATCTAGGTTTTTTTGCATTTTGGTCTTTCTAATTTCACTTATTTATTTTTTAGAACTTGTGAGTTCGCGCTATTTGCATTTTAAATCGTATAGTTATATATTGTTAAAAAACCCAACTAACGGCTATTATTTATAAATGAAAAGTCTAAATGTCGTTGCTGCTTAAGTTTACTTAGAAAATGAGTTGACTTTGTATTTGTTATTCTTTAAATAAATGACTCAAAATATATGTAAAATTTTACTAATACGAAACATGTATGTGATTTAGAGCACCTTCAAATGTAAAAAATGATTGTTAAATCACTGAAATTGGATACCAGCGTCAAAAGATATGGAACCATGAAAAATCTACCCAACACGAAAAATCCACATGTTCTCTCTGTCGCAACAGATAATGATCCGTGCGACACTTTCTTCAATCAAGTCGCAAACACCACACACCTGGTTTTGGCACCACCACTCGATGGCCTTCTACTGTCAATCAGAGTTGACCAATGGTACTGTCGCCAATTTTCGACACCTATGTCTTCTTCGCTGCACTGGATTTGCTCTCCGGTCGTTGAAATTTGTATAACAAAGCTGCCCTGTTGCACCACATCTGCTTCTTCGTCGATGCTGCATAAAATCGATGCTACTATTGCCTACATGAATAGGGACGCCGAAGATCCTGCTGCTGCTTTCTTCTCCTTCCTTGCCGACTGTATCGGTGAGACATGGACGAACTCCTTGCACACAACCGTTGCTTTCTACTGTCACTACTCTTCACAGAATTGTAGATGCAAGAACCAAAAAACAAGGTCCTACCAATCTTAACCCCCGAAAAGCAGTTGTTCGCTAGAAAATACTCGCTACGGTTCATGGTCTTTTGTACGAGGTAGTTGAGTTGACTCGTGAAATAAGTTGACTTGGACGTGCAAAGAGTTTGCAGTCAGTTGACTCCTTTTGGGCAATATTATGGCTAAATTGAGTCGAATCCTTTCATGAGTCGAACTTCTTTTATGGGCAATATTGTCAATAAAAATTTTGTACTTCTGCCACTGATAAATTTTCTGTTCATTTGGTGGTTGACATTAACGACAAGAATTAAAATGCAAAGAACGCAAATTTATAGGGTTTAAAAAGAAAATATGTGAAACTCATAAGGTTAAAAAGAAAATACGTGAAGTTAGAAGGACCGAAATGCAAAAAAACCCTCCAAATCCTTTATGGTCATTTTCAACTTACTCTCCTCTTTCTCCAGCTACAGAACGTTCTGCGAGGTCAACAATTCGATGCACATTAACAAAATATGTTCACGATTTGCGCCTGGCCGACGGCAACCCTACTCTATTTGTGTCCATCTACTCTGTTAGCATACTCAAACACCTGATGGCTGCTTGCAAGAATCTGAAAGGTCCTACCATGGCACTATAAGAGAACTTGCATAATGTGACATGTTATTTGCGACACTTAATATTTTTTGTCACCAAAAATTTAATTTAGCAATATAAATAATTATTGTGACGGGATCCTATATCGCAAGGTAGAAGATACAACAATTACAAGAATTTGTCCCTCCTTTGTTTATTGGCCTCTGACCCAGTTTCAACTTGGCAGTTGCTAGGCTCTGTTCCCTTTGGGCGGGCTTTGATCACCTTCTACTTCTATAACATTCTATCTCACAGATGAACTGGACTTGTGTAGACACTTTTCCCTTGTGCCCAAATAAAAAAAGAAAACATATGTATAAATCAAAATCCAAGCCCAACAACAAAAAAATCAACTCAAAATAATTGTCAATGGGCTCTAGAACCAACAGTCCACAAGAGGCGAGTCCAAACAAACCAAGCCTATTAACCACTAGACACGTATATTCTGCCTTGGCCCACAAGAGCAAAGCTCTAAGCCACCCACTAGCAAAATGGGCTCAACTAAGCTTCAACCCACAGAAAATGGGCTCTATAACAGCAGCCCACCAGATTCCAGCAACCCACCAACAAGATAGGCTCAGCCAAGCTTCAGCTCATAGAAACTGAGCTCAACAGCAGCAGCCCACCAGACACCAAGCTTCAGCTCACCTGGAGCAAAATGCTCCGATAAGACAGCAACCCAATAGGATAGGAGACGGGCTCCCAGCCATGGCCCACAACCCACGCGCCCAACTCCCCTCTATAAATAGAGGGACAAGTTCCAAGCTCAACCTCACAAGAGGAGGCATCCCAAAGGGGAGGATGAGAGTCTGTAGCAGCTCCTTGGCACCCTGGCTTCTCCTCTCCTCTAGCTCTAGTTTTTCCCTTCCTCGTTCTCCCTCCAAGCTCTCTCCCTCTCCCCCTTGCTTCGGATTTTTATTTTTTTTATTTTATTTTCCTCTTTTCATGCCCATATAAATAGCTTCCGGTTAACAGATTTTGTCATATCTGTTTTAATCCGAAGACCGGAATCCAAACTATGTACGACTAATGTTCTTATTCAATGAAAATAGGGACTGATCTCCCCTTTAAGATTAGTGGCGACTCCATCTAGCGGTGCAAGTCTCTTGGCTATTGAGGTTATTTCCGCATATTTTATTTGATTTAAATACTAACGCTTTTCATTGAGTTGAAGCTGCAGTGAGGCCGGTGCAGGCAACCCAGCTGCTTCCAGTGATGTATGCAGCCGTCACACTGCCGAATCTATGGAAACCCCGCACATAGGCTGCTACCCTGAAAGCTTGAGGATCCAGCCCAAGACCGAGGTCTATTCTATGCAAATTTTCATTTTCTAAAACATACTAACAACCCTTCTATTCAATGAGAAACGCAGGTTCCGGCTCTTTCGATCCGGCCCAGACTTCACGAGACTAGAAAGGCATCCGAGCCCATCGTAGCGTCCATGACGGGTGCTACAACTTGTTTCTCAACAAATGCGACTGTTTTTGAAGATGGTTGAGCATCATTACCTGCAACAAAATATTATGGAAAACCATTTTTTGTATTTAAAATAAAAAAGAGTGAAGAATTACAGAGTTCGGTGGACACCAACCTTCCTTTTGTCATAACAATCAAAGAATTCTTTCATAACTGCAAAAGGATAGTTCAAGCCATCATGGTTTGTAGAGAAATATTAGAGCTTAGTATTTATAATCTTACTTTGCGTAGGACTTTTATATCTCTTCAAGTCGTCATTTGCATAAAACAAGTCATGTGACCAGTGTTATGGATTCAAATATTGGCTAGTAAGGCCCGTATTGTCTATACTTGTATCCTTATCGGACATCTAAAAAATGGGATAAAGAAGTATTTCGATTAGGATTTTAAAAATTGGGTATGTAGGCGGTATCGGTGGATACATAGGGTGTATTGGCCAAATGGGAAAAAATTATATTCTTTTCACTCTCTTGCATATCTTTTCTTTTCTAAAATTATTCTCCCTTTCGCTATAATTATTTTTATAATAATATTTGTTGTTTCTCTTGCAATTGAGTAAAGTTTTATTCTTTAAAAATCTAATAATTTTAATAATTATTCTGAAAATTGAAAAAGAATATTTTTCATCAGCTCCATGGATTTGTTTTACGTAATATAATTGGTTTTTCTTTCAATTTAGGTAAAATTCGAGATTGCTTTTAATTTATAAAATCTTAAAAAGTCTAAAAATAAACTTGAACGCCTGAAAAAAATGTTATCAACTTTTTCTGTGGATTTCTACTTTGTGTTGATATTAATATATATTCTTCATGAAATGTGGTTAATTAATTCATGATTTATTGTATATTCTTCACTTTAGTCATATTTGATTTGTGTAGTCACCCTTCCCTTGAACCCAAATAAATATTACATACGAAAATAAAGAAAAATCCAAGCCTACCAGATTCCAACAACCCACCAGCAAAACGGGCTCAACCAAGCTCCAGCCCACAAAAACTGGGCGCCACAGTAACAACCCACCAGAATTCCAGCAAGTTCAACAGCAGCCCAACAGAAACGGGCTCCACAACCATGACCCACGCGCCCACCTCCCTTCTATAAATAGAGGGGCAAGTTCCAGAACCAACAACACAAGAGGAGGCATCCCAAATGGGGAGGACAGAAGTCTGCAGCAGCTCCTTGGTGCCCCAGCCTCTCCTCTTTTCTAGCTCCAGCCCCTTTCTCTTCAACCCCTCTCTCTCCAGCACTCTCTCTCTCTCTCTCTCCCCCTCTTCATTAGATTTTTATTTTTATTTTTTTCATTTTTTATGCCCATGTAAACAGCTTCGAGTTAACAGATTTTGTCATATTTGTTTTAATCCAATGACCAGAATTCATGCTCTGTATGACCAGCGTTTTTATTCAATGAAAACGGGGGCTGATATCCCCTTTAAGATCAGTGGTAACTCCATCTAGCGGTGCAAATCTCTTGGATATTAAGGCTGTTATACATGATTCATTCGATCTAATACTAACATTTTTTTATTGAGCTGAAGCTGCAGCAAGGTCGGTTCATGTTGTCCAGCAACGTGTACTGCCATCACGCTGCTGAATCTGTGGATGAATCCATGCGAGAACAGTCCCTTTTCAACAGATTGCGCTGTTGAACCTATGGGTAGATACCTAGGCACCAATATTATTCAAAGACCATTCTTACTGACATGTTTTATTTCATAAGAATGCAGAAATTCCTAGCATGTGTCACTATTTCAAAAGTTCAAAGATCAAATCCAAGACCCAGGTCCATTCTATGTAAACATCTATTTTCTAGATCATACTAACAATGTTCCTATCTAATGAGAAATATAAGTTCTAGCCCATTGAATCCGGCCCAGATTTCACAAGGCTAAAAGGACATTCTATCCCATCGTAATGTCCGCAACAGGTGCTACAATTTGCTATGAATTTCTTTCTAAGGAGTTTATATGCCTTGTTTATAATTTTTTATTCATTTAAAATTCATACTACGCGTTGTTATTATACATAACTACTTATAAGAGAAATAGACCGATAAACTATTATATATATAGGCAAGATGTTAAGTAATTATATGTTCTTTTATTTCTCAAATTTCTAACCTTTTTACCTACTTTTTATTTTTCAAAATATTTTTAAGGTTAAATTTTTTTTATTGGATACGATTTGATAACGATATGATATGTATTTGTAGAAATCCCACCTATATATAAAGATTTAATAAATAAAAAATGTAGAAAAATTTTAATTTTCAAATGGGTTTCCACCAACAGGCCTAAACAATGATGCATATGTTTATACACTCAAGAGCCCACCTAGAAAATGATGGGTCAAATTTTCTAATCCATGCCCATGGAAATCTAAGATGTTGTAGAAACCATTTGATGAATGAGCTCCTAATGCCCATGAGTTCATGTTGGAAACAACTGTTACAAACTTACATTAATGATCAAGAGTAATCTATACTCACGACGAAGCGAAAAATATTTTTCTCAAGCCAAATGAATTGAGAACAACATGACGAATGGTTTGGATCAAATAAAAAAATAGTATTTCATGAGTTTTTGAAGTGCCAAAATACATTAGACCAAGAAAAAGGTGGAGATTTGCACCACTCCAAATTAAAAATGAAAGCTCCAGAATTCAGGCAACCAACTAAAGATCCAAGTGATCAAAGTGATCAAATGTCCTAAACAATTATGGGCTTCATTAAAAATCAAGACAAAAACAAGGAGATATCAAGACAAAAATGAAGGCACAAATCAATGGACAAGAGATAACACACTTTTGGGCACCATAGTTGGTCCATAGCAGTCCAACATTGGCTCACAACTAAGACAGCTAGGCATAAAAGGGCTCCGCTTCTATGTTACATAGAAGCGAACTCATATAATCTTTTTAAAATCTAAGATTTTGATCTCTGATGGAAAATCTAATCTATTTATTGTATTTAACATCATTTGTTTATCTAAGGGATCAAGTTTCATTCCAATCAAGTATGTTTATGGGCCACACTTGTTAGAAAATATATATATTCACATGTAAATTATGAAAAATGTTAAAATATCAATTTTAAAGCTGTATTTTTGACATCTAAACCATCCGAAATATTATTTCTATGTGAATAAATGATTTCATAAAATATTATTATATTCTAATACATGTGTAAATAGATCTAAGCGTTTTTCATAATTTACACATGAATATATATATATATGAGATATATTCAGGTGCAGCATGCTACACTGGATCGCTGAAATGGGCCCCACATGATCATCAAATCATAATCTACTCCACCCATTATATTTAGAATAATGTATTCTATAACCATACCAATTTTTATCCCAATCAGATATGTATATGGGCCTCATCTGAAAATGGTACAAATTCAACGTAATAAAATAGTTTGATGTAAATAACAACTTTAAAGTGGTTTTTTCAACATCTAAATCATCTAAGGTATGATTTATATATGGATAAAGGATTATATAAAGTTTCATTGCATTTTAATATGTGTAAGGCCCATTTTTTGGACAATTGCACCGGAACAACTCTCATATATATATATATATATATATATATATATATAAACAAATGTGACCCATAAACATAATTGAGAGGGATGAAACTTGGTCTTTTAGATAAAAAATGATGTTAAATATTATGACTAGATTAAATTTTCCATTAAGAATCAATATCTTAGATTTTCATGGATTACATGGGTACGCTTTTATGTAACCAAGTTACATTGCAGTGGGACCGGACCAAGTTACACTGAAGTGGACCGGACATAAAATTTGCTAAAAAGCTCTTTTCTTCAATCCAAATTGCAAAATACATCTTATTTACAGAATTTTGATTTTACTCTTTTGAAACTTTTACAACTCACATGCCTATAAATAAATCCTTTCTCCACCCATTTTAAGAGGCCACTTTTCCACCCTCAAAGACCCCAGCACCATCTTCTGCTTCCAGCTGCTTTCTTCCAACCGTTCCCACCTCTGGTTTTCCACTTTTCCCACATCTGTTTTTCAGCGTCTCCACTGCTTCGCTCTCTTCGTTCAGCATGATAATATTTCTCACATCATCATCATCAAATTACATAGTATGCATGCTTTATCCATCACGTCGGGTTTTTTTTTTTTTTTTTTTTTTTCATGTTTGGTCTGTCAAATATTTTTACGTAGTTGCAGCATTCTCTCTCTCTCTTTTTTTTTTGCTTTGGCTCATATCTCTTGCTTGATATATTTATTAAGTTATAACATTTTTTGCAAATCATAGCACTTGTATTAGATCGTTAGTCGTTGTATTTTTTTTTACATTAGCCGAAGCTTTTTTTTTTTTCTAAAAAAAAATTCCGATATCATATGTATTAGCCCCCACATCGAGGGAAAAAAACACATTTATTAGCTGCTGCATTTTGTTGAAATCTACTCCTTTTACTTTTAGCCGTTGATTTCTTTATTTTAAAAAAAACAATAATTCAAACCATACATCAGCTGGTATATTTTTTTATAATTTTTTAAAAAATGACGTCATTTGCTTTTAGCCTTTGATTTCTTTTTAAAAAAAAATTATTTACGTCATGCTATCTACATAACAGGTATTTGCTATTGCATTTTGTTTGAAAAAACATATATCTCTCAAAAATCACGTTCTCTGCGTATCACGCATTAGCTGCTGCATTCGTTTTATATAAAAAAATTTTCAAATCATGTCATCGCATAATGCGGTATTAAAAAATTATTTTAAAGCAGGTGATGTAATTGGGTTTCGAAAACGGATAACAGGTATCCCAGTTGCAGGGGTGCAACTCGGGTCGGGTTATACCGGGTTGAAGTGAACCCAAACCCTAAGTCAACCGGGTTGGAGTAAACCCAAACCCTAAGAATTTAATCTAGGTTCGGACCGGGTTCAAACCGGGTTCGCATTGGTTTTGGTTTGGTTTCGGGTTAGAATTCGGGTTACCAATAAACTGTTTTTTTTTCTAATTTAATTGTAATCTAAAAGAAAATTATTGGAATATACATACCTGTGTTTATGAAGTCAAGTGTAGCGAATAGCTAATGGAAATGACTCAAGTGTAGCAAATAAAAAATAAATATATTATACCAACTATTGTAGTTGAAACTAAACATTATCATACAAATTGTCGAAATTGAATTCAAACTGAATATTTATTATACAAATTGCTAAAATAGAAATTGACCACTTGTCATACCAATAAACTTAAAATATGAATCAAATTTATACTACAATCTAAAATTCAAACTAACAGATTTCTCATACTAACAGAAAGTATAATATGAAATAGATTTATCATGCCAATTCAAATTCAAACATAATCCACATAACAGTTATTCAAAACAACTAAATCTAAATACACTAAGCATAATGATTCAACATTCCAATCTAATTTAAGTGCAAACCAAATTTAAAATGACGAATAAACAAATCTCAAGTTTAAATAAGTTTACATCCACTTTTAAATAAATTCAAAATTCAAATGAGTTCATGTCTCCAAAGTTTTCAAAAAAAACTAAAAAACTATTCGAAGACTTCCAAGTAATTTCTCCCTTGATTTCCATTTGTATTTCGAATGTCAAGTTCTTATACGTGCGGCTACCCCTCATATATTTTTAAATTTTTTTTAAATATCCATATTAACTATATGTTATAAATCATTAAATCATAGTTATTCATTAATTTAAATCAATTAATCACTTAAATTAAACCATTTGACTGATATATATTAAATCAATTAACCACCCATATATTAATATTATAAAAAATGTATAATTGATAAAAAAAAATTATATAAATTACACCGGGTTCGGACCGGGTCGGGTTTGATACCGGGTTGGTGTGAACCCGGTTTTGGTTTTGGGTTTCTACGGGTCGGGTTGAAACCGGGTCTATTTTGGAAAAAATCTTTAAAATAAAACCCATTTTTTGTTTTGGTACCGAGTCGGGTGGGGCGGGTTCGGACCGACCCGGTACCAAGTTTCACCCTTACCCAGTTGTGATTCTGACTTCACGTCATTTGCATTGTATTAATCGTTGCATTTTAAAAAAGAAAATCTCATTGAGGGGTTTTTATCAAATGCACCCATGTGCACTTAGCCTTAGTGCAGCCTGGTGTATTTAACATATATTTTTATTTTTTAAAACTTTTTTATATAACTGTTAGTTCAAATGTATTTAACATGTTTATCAAGTTTTACCATTTTGGAGATTTTTAGATTTTTTAAAAAATTAGTGGCATTTTCGTCATTCACAAAATGTTAAATACACTTAAATTAATACTTGTATAAAAAAATTTTAAAAAAAAATTAAAAAATAGGTTTTTGCACACAGGTGTACTATACTGAGATCCCTCATTTGCTATTAAAAATGTCAATTTGAAAAAATATTTTTTTAGAAAAATTTTGAGTAGGCGTATTTGAAAAATAATAAAACTTTTGGATGAAAATTTTAGGTATAAAAAGTTTGAATTGAAAGAAAATGATATGATATGATATGATAAAGATAATGATGATAAGTAGAGAAAATAAAGTTAAAATAGATAAGTCAGTTGTAAGGGTAGTTGTGTAAAAATAATAGAAAAATATGATAGTTATATAGGATGATGTTAATAAATAATTTAGAAAATAAAGTATTTATAGAGAGTAAAAAGTTTTAGCTTAATATTTTTTATTTATTGTCAAACACATCCTAAATTTTCATCCTCCTTTGGAAGATAAAATCTTGTCCAAACGTGATAGGAATAGAGTTCTCATTCTAGTCCTACATAATTCCGGACTGAGTTAGGGCTTCAGGAAAAAAAAAAAAAAAAAAAAAAAGCCTAAGGAATAAGCTCCCGCCTCCAACATCTAAACTAAATTAGGGCCTTAAAATAAGTCTACAAAATAAGTTCTCATATCCAATTTTCAATCTGAGTTAAGGCTCCCAAAAATGTCTAGAAAATAAGTTTCTGCCTCATCCCTCCGAAGCTTTTATGTAAGAAATGTATTATTTTGCTCTCATAGGGCTAATATTTTATAAGATAACAAAGTTGTACTTTTTTTCTTTCGTGGAGAGTCTATCTAAACTATGTCTATATTCCGGTGCTTCATTGTATACTATCTAATTAATGTTACTTGGTTAGTGGTAACTCCAATTAATCTTACTTTGTGTAATACTTTTATATTTTGTATGTTTTCATCTATATCTAACAGCTTCACATTATTAGTATCATAGATTCAAATATCGGCTACTACGACCTTGTATTGGCTAAAGTCGACTAAGGTTTTAAAAATTGGACATATCAATACAGAGATGTATATATTAGCTAGTATTCTACTGGCCAAATGAAAAATTATAAAAAGCTTTATTTTTCATTCTTTTACATATCTTTTTTTCCAAAATTATTATCCCTTACTATACACTTATTTTACAATAATATTCATTATTTTCTTACGATTAGATAAATTTTCATTTTATTTATATATTTGTAATTTTAGAAATCTAAAATTTTTAAATTATTATGAAAATTTAAAAAATTTCATCTTTTTAATGAATTTTTTACTGTAATATTTGGTTTTTCTTACAATTGAGGTAAATTTTGAGGTTTTAATTTACAAAATTTTAAAAATCTAGAAACAACAATAATATTATCTTTTGTCGTTTTTTTTTTATCTTGTGTTCATGATAATATAATATTGTTTGTGATCGCGTGCATTCATGTGCGCTTAGCTTCGGTGCACTTGGTTGCAAAAAACTTATTTTTTATTTTTTTGAATTTTATTTATCTAAGTACATTTAATCTATAAGCTAATTTTTATCATTTTCGAGACTTATAAGTATTTTTAAAATTTTCAAAAATAGGTGTATTTTAGTCATTTGAAAATGATTAAAATACCCTTATTTTAAAAAATGATAAAATCTGCAAGCCTTAAAAAATGATAGAACTTAATACATAAGTAAATATATCTAGATTAATAATTTTATAAAAAAAAAATTTAAAATAAAAACAGGTTTTTTTTAACCCATATGCACAAAAGCTAAAGTGCACTTGGGTGTATAGGATCCGAGCCCCTTATATATAGGTAAAATATTAACCTAGGTGTACAGGATCTGGGTCCCTTATATTAAGGTAAAATATTATGTTATTATATATTATTTCATTTCTCAAATTCCTAAACTTTTTTACATACTTTTTGTATTTTAAGGTTAAAATTTTTTTGTTTGTTATATTTTAATTGGTTTGATAATGGTACAATATGACTACATCATTTTGTTAAAAGGGGCAATATGTTATTGGATATCGATATTCCCATCCAAACCCTACTTTATCTATTACTCAGTTTTAATTTTGATTCTAATTCGATTTCTTTAATATTCAAATATAACATTAAAAAATTCATTTTTTATTAGTATTATATATATATATATATTATAACATTTGATATTACAAACTAAATTTTTGTAAATATCCTCACCATAGGGGGAAATCTATATAACAACCAGGGGAATATGTTTTTGTGACCGCAGAGGATTGAACACACAATCTCAGCAACTCCAGGCCACGGTCGTGACCAGTTGAGATATCTCCAAGGTGGCAAAAAATTCATTGTTTTTTTGATAAAGTGGAAAAATTTTATTATCCAGAATTCAGGGAATCCATTACAAACAGTTTACAATTTGATCTGAGGCGCATCCCCCCAGGTTTTATCCGATTCTGCCATCAATGAAACCTTGCCAGCCAAGCTGTGAGCTACCTTATTTCCCTCTCTCAAACTGTCCAAATATTTCAGTGACTTAAAAGCTGCCTCATGAAGCTTGATATGGTAGATGATGGTACTCACCATAGACAAAATGGAGTACCCTTCATTCAAAAAACATATCTGGTTCCATGAGTCACTTTCAATCTTTGAGTCTTATTTCTTCGTTTTCATGCCCCACTTGTTACTAAAAAGAAGTGTCATTGCTCCATTGTGTAGGGTGCTAAGTTGCCACACTCTCCAGCAAAATAACACAGATAAAGCCAAAGCACTTTCATCCCTTGATCTTACTAGCTATCTGAAAATACATTTGATGGCTCTTCTTGGTGTCCAGATGTGCCTCACAGGAAGAAGAAGTTCCCTTTCTGCACTGATGCGCTTATAGTATACAAAAAAGCGGTCTGTCTCCTCCCTCGTGTTGGGATTTTTGGCTATCCCCTTCTTGTGTAGATTAAATAGGAATGATTAATCACAGACAATAAATATTGCAAATAATAAGCAATCAAACCACGGGAAAAACACACCACAATTTTACGTGGAAAACCCCTCTTTACCAAAGGGGAAAAACCACGGGACCCAGTCCAGGTAAATCTTCCACTATAGAATAATGGGATTACAACGCAATGTCTTCTCTAGTCAAAACTAGAGGATTTCATCATCACAATAAGGATGGATTTCAATACAGGAAATAACCAGGATAGATCTCACCAAATCTGAGATGACGGCAGAATTTTCTCTCTTAATGGCCGGAAGAGATAACTGCCGTAGAAGCCTTGAGCATATGAGGATAAAATCCTCCTCCGTGCGTCGGAGCTACTGCTGCCGCTGCTTCTCTGAAAATCGAAAACGGAGAGAAAAAACTCTCTCTGACGACGAACCGCTGCAGAGAGAGGAGAAGAAGACGGGCACCGAAAAACGCGGACAACCGCAGAAGAAAAAACAAAGAGGAAACGGCGCCGTGACATTTGCTTTTTCTCTTTTTGTCTTTTAGTGTGGGCCATCTCCACGTGGGAGGAAACCCAAAAGTCAACAAATCTCCCCCTTTCCGACTATGTGGAGGAATTTGTCATCCCGATGATTGAACGACAAACTTCAAGCTTCTCCCTCGGTACAGCCTTCGTCAACATATCAGAGCCATTATAATCGGTATGGATTTTCTCAAGTTCAAACAACTTGTCATTAATAGCTTCTCTTATCCAATGATACCTCACATCAATATGCTTTGATCTTGCATGAAAAGAAGAATTCTTACCAAGGTGAATTGCGCTTTGACTATCGCAAAATACGATATATCTTTGTTGCTTGAAACCGAGCTCATGTAGAAACCTCTTCATCCACAACAACTCTTTACATGCTTCAGTTGCTGCAATGAATTCCGCTTCGGTTGTAGAAAGTGCAACGCATTTCTGTAGCCTTGATTGCCAAGCTACAGCTCCCCCTGCAAAAGTAATCAAGGAACCAGAGGTAGACTTACGAGTGTCCACATCTCCTGCCATATCTGCATCCGTGTAGCCAATTAGTAAGGGTTTCTCATTGCCAAAACAAAGTCTCAAACTGGAAGTACCTCGTAGATATCTCATAATCCACTTAACTGCATTCCAATGCTCTCTCCCAGGATTGGACAAAAACCGGCTTACAACACCAACTGCATAAGCTATGTCTGGTCTTGTACATACCATTGCATACATCAAACTTCCCACAGCTGAAGCATATGGAACCCTTTCCATGTCTTTCTTCTCTGCATCTGTAGAGGGACACTGCTCAATGTTTAGCTTAAAATGAGTAGCAAGAGGAGAGTTAACCGCTTTAGCTTTGTCCATGTTGAACCTCTGAAGTACTTTCTCAATGTACTTCTCTTGTGACAGATATAACTTCTTGGCATTCCTCTCACGATGAATGCTTATGCCAAGAATTTGCTTTGCCGGCCCTAAATCCTTCATAGCAAAAATTTGACTTAGTTGCGTCTTCAACCTGTCAATCCTCAAAGAATTTCTGCCAATAATCAACATATCATCGACATAAAGCAATAGTATAATAAAATCATCATCAGAGAATTTCTGCACAAAGACACAATGATCAGAAGTTGTTTTTCGATAGCCATGTTTCTCCATAACTGACTCAAACTTCTTATACCATTGTCTTGGTGCTTGCTTCAAGCCATAGAGGCTTTTTCTCAGCTTGCACACATAGTCCTCTTTTCCTTTTACCATGAAACCCTCCGGCTGCTCCATATAAATTTCCTTGTCTAGACGTTTAGAATGTCGGTATCTAACTCAGCTCCAAATGGTGTAATCACTATGGATTTGGCCAAGAGCGAGGTTTTAGTAATCTTGTGCCTTGTGTTGAACGATGGAGGTTAATACAAGTAGAATGATTAATTTGAATGGTTCAAATTATCATAGTCGGAAAGGGGGAGATTTGTTGACTTTTGGGTTTCCTCCCACGTGGAGATGGCCCACACTAAAAGACAAAAAGAGAAAAAGCAAATGTCATGGCGCCGTTTCCTCTTTGTTTTTTCTTCTGCGGTTGTCCGCGTTTTTCGGTGCCCGTCTTCTTCTCCTCTCTCAGCAGCGGTTCGTCGTCAGAGAGAGTTTTTTCTCTCCGTTTTCGATTTTCAGAGAAGCAGCGGCAGCAGTAGCTCCGACGCACGGAGGAGGATTTTATCCTCATATGCTCAAGGCTTCTACGGCAGTTATCTCTTCCGGCCATTAAGAGAGAAAATTCTGCCGTCATCTCAGATTTGGTGAGATCTATCCTGGTTATTTCCTGTATTGAAATCCATCCTTATTGTGATGATGAAATCCTCTAGTTTTGACTAGAGAAGACATTGCGTTGTAATCCCATTATTCTATAGTGGAAGATTTACCTGGACTGGGTCCCGTGGTTTTTCCCCTTTGGTAAAGAGGGGTTTTCCACGTAAAATTGTGGTGTGTTTTTCCCGTGGTTTGATTGCTTATTATTTGCAATATTTATTGTCTGTGATTAATCATTCCTATTTAATCTACACAAGAAGGGGATAGCCAAAAATCCCAACACCTCGCTCAGTTGAACAACAAGCAACTTTGACCAGCTTGGACGCCTCTCTTGGAAAGATTGATCCTGGTTAGCAAAGGATTTCTAATAAGGCACCATCCAAATATTTTCATCTTGTTTAGTATATTACCCTTCAGCAACTTTTTCAACACAGCTCTGTCTTGGTCCTCGACAAGCTTCTTCACTTTTACTAGATAACCTGTAAGAGAAATATCATTAGAAATGATCAGCCTATAGGCTGATTTCACCTTAAAGTGGGCATTTGGTTCAGCTACCGAGTACCAGCTGTCCTCCGCACCATTTGCAATCAACAGGATCAATTGGATGGCCCCCCAACAAGCCTCGCCTACAGTAGTGATGATTTTCTCCCTCCTCTAAAGCCCTCTATCATAATTGATGAAAGAGCTAACTAACACATCTCTGGGATGTCAGTTGGGAGAGGCCCTGCCTCTTTAATATCAATTTCTACCCACCCATCTTGAAAGAATCTTACCTAGTAGCCAGATCTTATCCTCCCTTTAGCCCCTCTTTCTAGCATTACCCTTGCCTTCAAAATGGATTTCCATGTATATGAGTCCCGACTCTCCTCTTTGTAGCACTAGATACGAGTTCTTTTGAAATATTTCGCTTGTAGTACTTTGTAGCACAATGATTTTGTATTCTCCACTAATCTCCAGAATTGATTGGTCAACAATGCATAATTGAAAGCCACCAAATCACAGAAACCTGGCCCTCCATCTTATTTCTATTTACACATATCCCTCCAAGCTACCCAACTTAGTTTCCTGCAACCTCCCTACTCCCCAACCAAAATCTACTTAATAGACCATTCTACTCATGACAAAAATCTTTTGGAAGGAGAAAGATACTCATGGTGTAGCATGTCGCCCACGTCGCCGCCTTGATCAAGATTTCTTTACCTCCTGCAGATAACAGCTTCTCCTTCCACCCTTGGATCTTTTTGAATACCTGCTCCTTTAAAATCTTAATTACAGTTTTTGGATTTTTTCGACCACAACAGTAACCCAAGATAAGAATTGAAATCCCCTCCACTAGTCCCAACTATCTTTGAATATCTCTCTTGTTTATGCCACCTGCGTTAGCATTAAAGTATAGTCTATTTTGATTATGTTGATACTTTGGCTAAAGCACTCCGAATACACTTTCAGTATATGTAACAGTTTAGATATTTCTCCCTTCTGAGCCCTTATAAAAGTTAAGAGTATCGTCCGCAGAAAATAAGTGTGAGACTGTGGGTCCACGAGGATAAATCTTCAAACCTGTTAATGCCCTCCTTCTGTTTGCCTTGCTTATGAGTAATAATAATCCTTCAGCACAAAACAAAAAGAGAATAGGGGAAAGGGAATGTCCTTGTCTTAGACCCCTCTCCGTTATAATCAGGTCAATGAGGAAGCCCTTCACCTTAACTCTGTATATAACAAGCCCCGAGCAGCACCTAATCCATTTAATCCATTTGTTACGGAAATCCATGCACTTTGTCATCTCAAAGAGAAAATATCATTTCACTTGATTGTATGCCTTTGACATGTCAAGCTTTACAGCTAGATCCTCTCTCTTTCCTATCTTTCTTGATCTAAGCTGATGGATAGCCTTATATGCTATCAACATGTTATCCGTGATTAGCTAACTAGGAACAAATGCACTTTTCTATTTTGAGACAAGCCTTTTGATGCAGCTCTTCAATCTATTAGCTAATATTTTTACAAGAATTTTATATGAAACGTTGCATGGGCTAATAGGCCTAAACTCTTCCATCTTGCATGCACCACTTTTCTTTAGGATAAGAGCAATGGTAGTTGCATTTATATGTTGTAGCTGGATTCTTTGTTGCTCAAAATAATCTATTCCATTCATGAATGACCTGCACATATGAAAAACATCCTTTCCTACTATCTCCCAATGACGTTGGAAAAGACCCACAGACATGCCATCGGGACTCGAGGCTTTTGTAGGATTTATACTTTTAACTACCTTAAATACCTCCTCAAAAGTGACTGGACGAATTAAAAATTCAGTCTCTTCTTCAGAAATTTTCCTATCTTTAAATCAGTTATCCTTCCATGCCTCTTGAGTTTGAGCTTGTAAATAGGTCCTTAAAATATGATGCTACAATGTGTTCAATTCCCATCTAATTGAACACCCATTTGTCTTGGCCATCTTTTAGACCACAAATTGTATTCCTCCTCCTATTAGACATCAGTCTATGGAATAAACTAGTATTTCTATCTCCGCCCCTTAACCAGTGTGCCTTGGCTTTTTATCTCCATATGATTTCTTCATCTTCTAAGAGCTTGTTGACATTTCTTTCCAAATTTTTAATTTCTGCATCACGTGTATCTGTAGCAGGTTGTTTCAGCAGATTTTGAACCTCTTCCTATCCCTTCCTAATTTCTTTCTATATGTTCCCTCTCTTTTTGATATTTTGCTCCCTCGACATAAGACTGCAATGCTGGATTTTCTTTCTCATATTCTCAAAACTTGAAATACACCTTGGCTAATGTTTAATCCATGCTTGATTAACTTCCTAGTCATTGGCCCAAAAGAGCTCAGACATGAACAGTTTGGGTGGTTTTTTGGCACACGCTTTGACATCCAAATAGAGATTAATTGGACATTGGTCAGATGATGTACAAACCATGTGAAACACTCCAGCAAAAGGGAAGATATTCAGCCACTCCAGAGAAGCGAGACCCGTATCCAATTTGTTCTACCCTCTCCCAGCCCTCATGGTTATTGCTCTTAGTTCTAGTCTATCCAACATAACCCAATCACTATCCTCCCTTTTTTGTCTTTTCCCTTTCCCTCTAACCATTTTCTCACCCTTTCCATATTCAAACATTAGTTTCTCTTCCCCGCTGACCTATTCTAAATTTCTGTGTTCCTATTATCCCTCGATTGTGCCGCATTTCTCCTGTTCTCTTCCACCCTTGTCCATTTCTTCTGTTGCTCACTTTTATAGTTTCCATCCTCAGTTCCTTCCTATTATCCCACTAATTTCTCACTCTCCTTTTCTTTCACAAAGTATTCTTTCTTCTTCCTATCTACAAATGGCCCTCGTCCTCCAAGATTAGCAAAGACTAGAGCATATAGAAACACACGTAGTTGTACTTGTTTTGTTTCCTCCCCCTAACCCCCATCAATCACAGCATGACTTAAAACTCCCATTTTTATCTTCCTTTCCCTCAACCTCCCCATATTTTTCCTTATAAATCTTTCCCATCTTGTCCCTCCCCCAACCCCCATCTTGCCCCTTATTTGGCTCCCCTTCCTTACCCATTTCTCTTCCGAACCCCATACTCTCTATCTGATCTCCCATTGCTTCTATCTGTTCAGTCCTTCCCAATTCTTTCCCGCTTTTCATCCCTACTTGCACCTACCTTTCTCCGTTCTCATCCCTACCTATCTCCCTGCACTATGATCTCTGCTCCTCATCTACAATAGTCCACTGCATTTCTACCCTCTCAGGGTGATCCACAGACATGCTTGTTTCCCTTCCTCTTTGTTCCTCCATCTTAGCCATTCATCCTCCTTACCTTCCCCCCCTGCCCATTGCACATCTTCTTACAGTTACCCTAATTGTTGCTACTGCGAGATGATTGATATTATTATTCCTTCACTTCTCAGTCAGTTCGACCGATGCTCTTCTTCCCATCCTAGATTCCACCAATTCACTTGGTCGATTTGCCATCATCTTCGGAGGTCCCCTCATCTGCACTCTATCTTATAGCATGTAAAAATTTTCATACACAGGAGGAGCCCCCTTGCGGCCCACCCCCCGTTTCCTTGCACATTGTCTCCCCTCAAGACTAAAGCCTTGAAGTTCGTTCTCAGAAAGTTGTCACAGGGGAGATTAGCTTCCATCAACTCAGTTTTGTCATTTTTTCTATATGCATGCCCCATCTTTCAGCAAAGATAGCAAAATACGGGAAGCCTCTCGTACTAAAATGGCACCCACCTTTTGTTTGAGGAGTCGCATTGCACAAAGATCCCCCTACGTAGGGGATCTCTTACATCCACCCCTGCCTTAACCTCACGTCAACAACAACCTCCAAGTATGTGGTAAAAGAGCCACCGATGAGCTCTCCCAAATTTTTTTTGTCAACAAGAAAGGGGATTTCTCTTACCAAGAGCCATAACTGTGTGTTATATAAATCCACTTCTTCCTTTCTTATCGGCTTGCTTAGATCTGTAACAAGGAGGAGTTTCCCGTTGAATATAAAGTAATAATATAAAGTAATACTCATTTACATTTTACAATGAAAAGTCTATCGTATGTTGCCGGAGGTAACATATTGAATTGATACAACCCTTAATGAAATCTGCTCCTTACTGTTTAAATTTCTGCGTTTATGGATGACGGTAGACAGGTTCTTAAAGACATATAGGTGCAATAACACAAAAAATTAGGGGTAAAATATAAATTAGAATCGTTGAATATGAAAATTGACTTTTATAATTTTTCTTAGAAGAATTTGAAATTCTGAATTATGCTAATTAAAAACTATTTGAATTCAGAATATTTTGGAGATACAAAAATAAATCGAAAAAAAATTTACAATTAGGTGTCCGATACTCCAATTAAAGGCTCATATTCATCCATTTTGTATGAATCATGAAATATATAAATCAGATCGAAATGAAAATGTATAATATATATTTAATTAATATACTCCTTAATATAGATGGAGTAGATTATATATGAAGATTAATTAAGTAAAGCAAAAAACTAGTTTTATAAATCCAATATTGAAAAAATGTGCACAAATAAAGAGTTCCATGAAGCGACCGTCAGCGACATGCAGTAACGTAAAATGGATTTGTCATGGATTTATTAATTCTCTTATCATATTTAAATATTGATTTCTTTATCGAAAAACATTGGTTTTTATAAATATGTTTAAAGTAAAAATTCACGGGCAAAACTAAATTTACGTGCTATGTAATGCGAATGGTTTAGATAATCAAAATCATCCTTAAAAGTAGCTAAATAGTTTAAATTAATTGAGCTGCATTACTGGTTTTATTGGTTAATTTGTGATGCATATACAGTCCAGAAAATCAGTTTGTGTGCATCTAATTTGATGTACCTTATACTGTCAACGGGTTAGATTATAAAAATCACAATTAAAAATTATTAAATAAATTTTTTAACAACCTTAATTAAAATACCATCGTATGAATGCAATGAACTGCAGGGGCGGTGGTTTGTACTGACCATGCAAACACGTCTAGCGTGTTTTAAAACCAGCCACTTGAAATAATTTAATAATACCACGACCACCTCATTCTAAATCCAACCAGGGGGTAACTCTCTTATTCACCGATGTAAGCTGAAATCACTGTAAAAGAGGGTGTTTGAAAAAAAAAAGTTTTACCAGCTATCTGTTGCCGTTTTAGTGTTTTACTCGTTATGCGTTTTTACACAATATATATATATATAGAGAGAGAGAGCTGTTCCGGCGCAGTGATGCTGCACCGGAACAGCGGTACAGTAGGCTCAAAATGGGCCCCATATGATCATGAAATCATGATCTACTCCACCCATTGTATTTAAAATAATGCATTCTATTACCACACCAATTTTCATCCCAATCAGATATGTATATGGGCCCCATCTGAAAATGGTACAAATCCAACGTAATAAAATAGTTTGATGTAAATAACAGCTTTAAAGTATCTGATTGGGATGAAAATTGGTATGGTAATAGAATACATTATTCTAAATACAATGAGTGGAGTAGATCATGATTTTATGATCATGTGGGGCCCATTTTGGGCCCACTGCACCGCTGCACCGGAACAGAATCCATATATATATATATATTATATAAAGCATTTTTACGGTTTTCCTATTAGAATTGGGTGATTTGCAAACATACTCACTTAGTTTGACTAAAATTGCAAATATATCAACATAGTTTCTGAAATTGCAAATAACTTACACATAATTTCACCATAATTACAAATATACTCGCGCCGTAACGGCGTTGTTATTGGACCGTCACAACATGAGTATATTTACAAAGATTTATAAACTATGGGTGTGTTTATTATTAAGAAAAAGTTATCAAGTTAAAACTTTTCAATCTAAAACTTTTCACTCTCTACAACTACCCTATTTTTAATTATTTTTTCACATTTTTCTATACAACTACACTACTTTTCGATCATTTTTACATAACTACCAACACAACTAACCTATCTATTTTAACTTTATCTTATTTATTCCTCATCATTACCCCTATCATATCACATCATTTGACAACTTCTACTCTCTACAACTTTTCATCAAAAGTTTTACCTATTCACAAACACACCCAATGTGGGTATATTTGCGATTTCAAAAATTAAGTACGTATATTTAGTTTTTGCAAATATACACATGTAGGTTGCATATATTTGAAAATATACTCACGTTATAACATTGGAATAATAGCACCATAACAAGGAGAATGTTTCAATGCATATTGGTGCATTGAAATTTCAGTTCACTAGGGTTCAAAATCTCATTTTTAAAATTTTTTTGAAATTTTTTTATAAGATTGTTAATATAATTATATTTAATCTATAAGTCAAATTTTACAAATTTTGAAGACATATGAATAATTTTTTTGTAAAAATATGGGTATTTTAGTCACTTAAAAATGGCTAAAGTACCCTCGTTTTTAAAAAATATAAAATATATATACACATATCCAAAAATGATAAAATTTGGCTTATATATTAAATACAACTATATTAACAATTTTATAAAAAATTTCAAAAAAATATATTAAAAAATGAGGTTTTGCACCCTAGTGCATTGTAACATTCTCCCCATAACGACATTACAACAGCGTTGGTATATCTGTAATTATGGTCAAACAATATGAGAGTAATTTGTAATTTTCAAAATTATGTAGGTATATTTGTAATCATGGTCAAACTAAGTGAGTATATTTGTAAATTACCTTATTAGAATTCAATGCAAGTGGATATTATACTCTTTGAATTTTTTTTAGAAGATGATTTAGCTAGGTCGACCTAAGTTAGACCTTACTCAGGCCGGCATAAAAAACATATATATTTTTATTTTTTTATTTTTTCATGAACTAGTAAAGCTAAGTGTTTTTAATTTATAAACTAATTTTTACCATTTTTGGATTTTTAAGTATTTTTTAGATTTTTAAACACAGTGGAAATTTTGATATGTCACTATGTTTAAAAATCCAAAAAAATACTTAAAAACATCAAAAAATAGTAAAACTTGATTATAAATTAAATGTACATAACTTTACATATTCATGAAAAAATAAAAAAATAAAAATATATGTATTGTGGCTGGACGCATGGCTGCCCCATGCAGTTGGTCCTAAAAAATCCTCCTCTTTTTTTGCATGGCATGGGATAAAGATGAGCTTAAGATATACATGCCCTCTCATTTTTTCATCCTATTCAAGCTACTTATATTGTCATGTTTCTAAGGGGGAACATTAAAAATTTCAATGGCATTCATAAAACAGTACGGAAGAATTACGTTTAGATAAGGAATGATTCCGTAAAGCCAAATTCATGTCCTTATATTGTCATGTTTCTAAGAAGGAACATTAAAAATTTTAATGGTATTCATAAAACAACACGGAAGAATTACATTTGGATAAGGGATGATTCAGTAAAGCTGATCTCATGATTAATCTATTTGTTTTTAATTTTTTTCTTTTCATAAAACTATTATTCTAAGTATTTTTAATCTACATAACAAATTATATTTCAAATATAATAGTAATTTTTTATATAAATTAAAAATACTTGAGATAACAATTTTATAAAAAGACAAATTAAAAAGTAAAAATAAATACATTTTTGAGCTACCATCCTATTCAAGCTCTTTATATTGTCATGTTTCTAAGGGAGAACATTAAAAATTTCAACGGTATTCATAAAAAAATACGGAAGAATTACTTTTGGATAAGGGATGATTCAATAAAGCCGAATTCATGTCCTTACATTATCATGTTTCTAAGAGGGATCATTAAAAATTTTAATGGTATTCATAAAGCAACACAGAAGAATTACGTTTGGGTAAGGGATGATTCAGTAAAGCCGAATTCATGATTAATGTATTTGTTTTTAATTTTTTTTATAAAAATAGTATTCTAAATCTTTTTAATCTACATAACAAATTATATTTCAAATATAATAGTAATTTGTTATATAAATTAAAAATACTTGAGATAACAATTTATAAAAAGACATATTAAAAAGTAAAAATAAATACATTTTTGAGCTACGTGCATGCCAACCGTGGATCCAGCTATACAATATCAAAACACTTGCAATTTCATGCAAATATTATTGGGTGACTTACAAATTTGAAAAAATTAGATTATATGTCTACAATTTAGGGTAATTTGCATATACACCTACTTAGTTTGATCAAAATTGCAAATATACCTGCATAGTTTCAGAAATTATAAATAAACCCCACACGGTTTAACTATAATTGCGAATAACTCCTACGCCATTATAACACCGTCTGACATGGGTATATTTACAAAAATATGCAAAGTACATGGGTATATTTGTAATTTCAAAAATAAAGTGATATATTTAATTTTTGCAAATAACTCCACATAGTTTAATCATAATTGCAAATAACCCATATGACATGACAATACAGTAAGACATCATAACTGCATGAGAATTATTTGCAATTATGGTTAAACTGTGTGGGAGTTATTTGCAATTTTTAAAACTATATGAGAATATTTGCAATTTTGATTAAACTAAGTGGATATATTTTTTACAAATTACCCTACAATTTATCCTAAACATTGCAGTTATGGATGAAAACCCCTTTTCAAAAATATAACTGATCGTGACAGAATTGCATGCCCCCCACCATATCAACGGGACAACGACCAACGACCTCCTTTTTAAATTTTTTTTTCCTAAAAATCTTTTTAAGGGTGTGTTTGGTAATGAATAAAACTTTTGATGAAAAGTTTTGGAGATTAAAAGTTGTCAAATAATGTGATATGATAAGGGTAATGATGAGTAGTAAAGAGGATAAAGTTAAAATAGATAGGTTAGTTATGTGGATAGTTGTATAACAATGATTGAAAAGTAGGGTAGTTGTATAGGAAAATGTGAAAAAAAATGATTAAAAAATATGATAGGTAGGAAGAGTGAAAAGTTTTAGATTAAAAAATTTTAACTTGAAATTTTTTTTTGATTGCCAAACTCACCCTCAGTATATATCAGCTGATTTTTGGGGATCCCATTTTGCACGGAAAATAGCAGACTCCAGAGAGCCCGAGTGCACGGCCGATCAACGCGACGGATATGCTGTCAGCATCACTCGTGGAATCAAGCCACTCAAAATCGTACGTCCCAATACCCAATCAACAACGACGTGAGTTTTCAATTAATATATTTTAGGTAGGGTCCGTTGTTAGGATTTAAAAATTAAAAAACAAAAACTTTAGTCCTTAGATACGCATTGTTGATATGATTCTACGTTTTACTTACCTAATTATCATTTTTTATAAATTTTGCATTAATTATTTTTTATAATTTAAACTGAGAGCACCGCTAAGATTAAGTATATGACATGGAATTGCCATTTGCTTTGATCTTTTCATATTTTTTGATATAATTATCTTAGTGATTTTATTTTATTTTTTAAGGTAAGCGCCATGTATATCCACAAGTTTTATTTTTAATTTCAAACATATCCGTAATGTTCTAAAATTTTCAAATATCATTATATAATTTGTTAAAAAAATTATTTATACCCGCTCCTTTCGGTGAAATAACAAACGAGTTGAAGCTTTACTTATGATTTAAGTTAAAAATTCACAATAAAATGAATTTTTAATAGTTTTACATTTATAAAATCATTTTTTATATCTACAAAATAATATATTATTTGAATACAAATTTCTAGTATGGGATTATAATTATGGCTTTGGTATAAGATAAATGTAATTTTGAGCAAATTATGTGAGTATTTTTTTTAAGAGAACTATGTGAGTGTATTTAGAATTATTAACATGCCGTGCATATATTTCTAATTAAAGGTAAAACTGATGAGTACATTTGAGATTCGCCTTTCACATTATCCGTAGTTATTACTTCTATTGTTAGAACACGGTTGCTTGTATGTCTTAAAATAGAACGGTTGCTTGTATGTCTTGAAATATTGCAAGAGTCCGACGTCTATGCAAGAGTCATTTATTATACGGCGAATTTCACGTATACTTATAATTTCATTTATACTTACGAATTTTCAAAAATTACACGTGTACCTACGCATTTTGTCAAAAATTTCACTTATATCCACATCGTTATAAATCCATTAAAGGAGCCGTTAACGCCTTGTAAAATAAAAAATATGACCAGACTAATATAATTTGAGATTAGTTTGCTAAAAACTAAAAATTACATTCAAATAATTGATTTTATAATTATAAAAGTACTAAAAATTCATTTGAAAATAAATTGTTAGCAAAAAATCACAATTAAAAATGAGCATTTTCATCATTTTACAAAAATGCTAACAACCTCTTTAATGGATTATTAACAGTGCGAGTATAAGTGGAATTTTAGGCAAAATATATATATGTGAAATTTTTAAAAATTCATATTATAAATAAAATTATAGATAAAATTTATAGATATATATATAAGGAATTTGTCCTTTATTATAAGTATAGGGCACTAAGAGAAAGTGATGAGATGCTTTGAGAAGTTCTCTTTCAATTTGAGAGCGAAATATGGATAATGCAGCTTTTCATATAGGATCATGATCTTGTGTACTTGGGTGCACTTAGCTTCAATGCACCTGGGTGAAGCTAGGGAGAGAATGGTGGGATGCTTTGAGAAGTTTTCTTCCAAATTGGGAGCAAAATATGGATAACTAAGTTTTTTGTATAGTATCATGATACTGTGCATCTGAGTGTAATTAGTTTTAGTACACTTAGGTACAAATATCCATTTTTGTTACTTTTTTTGAAATTTTTTTATACAACTGTTAATCTAAGTGTATTTAACATGTATATCGATTTTTAGCAATTTTAGAAATTTTTAGATTTTTTGGATTTTAAAAATTTTTAGTAATTTTTAATTACTAAATTGCCATAGATTTTAAAAATTTTAAAAGAAATATCTACAAATTTTCAAAATTGGTAAATATTGATACACATGATGATTAACAGTTTTATAAAAAAATTTAAAAAAATATTAAAAAATAAGTTAAATACACCCAGTTGCACTAAAGCTAGTGCACCCAGGTGCATTGAATAAAACTCCTTTTATACATAAAACATAGGCGAGCGAGCAAGAGAGGTCTATTTGAATTCGCAAAAATCAAATAGCCTTTGATTTCTATTTATAGAGTACCTTGAATCCAAGATGGTTCATAACATCTGTAGTATTATTTTATTTTTTCACTTTTCAAAGATTTTTTCATTGCGGCTTTTCCACTTTTTTTCTCTTTCCCATGTTCCAATCATGATATTGCTAAGATTCCAAACTATAAGTGGCTAGTATTTTAATTGATCAAGTCCTTTTCGAGACTGTTTCACAACTCAGATAAAAATTTTAATGTAAAAATTTTTGAAATGAAAGAAAATGAAATGATATGGTAGGAATAATGGTGAAGAGTATAAAAAATAAAATTAAAATAAATAAATAAATTTTATAGGTAGTTGTGTAGAAATAATTGAAAAGTATAGTAATAGTATATGAAGAAATGATACAATAATTAAAAAAATAGGATAATTACGAAAAATAAAAAATTTTAAATTAAAAAGTTTCAGTTTGAGAAGTTTTTGGATGAAATAAACATCTCCTTAGAATATTAAATATTCTCTTCCCAATAGATGACAACACCACTTTCTATCTCTCGATACATAACAATCCAGGAGATGTTTATTTTACCCAAAAACTTTTTAAATTAAAACTTTTCAAGTTAAAACTTTTCACTCTCTATCATTATCTTATTTGTTAATCATTTTCATATATTTTCTGTACAACTATCTACAATTCAATTATTTCCACAAAACTACTCGTACAACTTGTCAATCTATTTTAACTTTACTCTTTTTACTTTTTATCATTACCTCTATCATGTATGCATATCACATCATTTTTTCAATTAAAAAATTTTCCTTAAAAGTTTGATCACTTCTCAAACACACATACAATATTTTTCTCATTGTGATGAGTGTGTTTAAAAAATAATAAAACTTTTGAAAGAAAAATTTTTGATGAATTTTTTTTTGAAAATGATTTAAAAGTAGAGTAGTCATATAAGAACATATAAAAATGATTAAAAAGAAATTAGTTAAGGAGAATGAAAAGTTTTTGTTTGAAAACTTTTGGATATATTCAAACACACCTATATATTTCCTATCCTATTTTGACAACATTTTTGCTTGTGTTCATAACATTCTCAATTTAATATCCATATGTAATGAAGACAATTGGATAGAAAAATGTTTTTTCCATTGATGATGTCTAATGTTATAATAGAAATATATATTTGTTTGACATTTTGATTTTATATTTTATAAGAGATGTGAAATGGTCATTTCTGATCGATCTCAAAACATTCTGTTAGTGTAAAAGTTTTTGAAATTAAAAAAAATGATATCAGAGGATAAAGGTAATGATGAAAAGTAAAAAAATAAAGTTAAACTAGATATTTTAAATGTATGAGGTGGCTGTGTATAAATAATTGAAAGATAAAGTAGTTATATATGAAAAAGTGAAAAAATAATTAAAAATATGGTAGTTACGAAGATTGAAAAGTTTTATAGGTTAAAAAAATACTTTTAATCTATAAACTAATGTTTAGTAATTTTGGAGATGTATATATATTTATTTTGAATTTTTAAACACAAAGATATTTTGATCATATTTCGACAATTTAAAATCACTAAAATAACTTCCCAAAAGCACTTAATTAATTTGCAATTATGTATAGTTATTAATTTAAAATGGTTCAAACAATGATTACCAATTTATGTATAGTTATTAATTGTCCAACTTTGTTTATATATTTGCATGGGAAATATCATAAATATCTAATTAATTTTAATATTAGAGGTCAAACTTAGAATATTTTATTATAATAACTAAATTTGCAGAAAAAATTAATAGATTCTTTTCAAAAGATATTTCACTATATGTGAATAAAAAGTAGTAAATTAAAAAATTAACGTCATTAATTGACTTTAAAATATGAACTAGTTTTATTATGGTTCATCTGATTTGTTCGATATGAAATATATTTCATAAGAGGCCTTATCATTTTAGACCGACACATAGTGAGGTAATTTTAAATCTGTTCAAAACACATATTTTTTATTTTTTCAATTTTTTACAAATAATTAATTTAAGGCATGTTTGGTATTAGGGGTGTAAATCGGGTCGGGTTGACTCGGGTTGGGACAAATACAACCCTAACCCACATTGTAAAATCTCAACCCAACCCTACTTTTCACACCTTAACCCAACCCTATTTTAACCAACCTCAAATCGGTTTGGTTCGGGTTAGAAATCGGGCTAATAGATTACACATATTATCAATGTTAGTTAAGCTTTTGTTCACCCAAATTTCTAAAATAACAAAAAACAATGATAATTATAAAAAAATAAGTACTAAAAAGTTCTACGTAACTCAAAAGTGGATGATAAGTTTTGTAATTGATTTATTTTTTTACTTTTGTATTCTTTGAGCAATTGATGTCCCCTGCAAGTCAAAAAGTGAAAGCCAAGTAAAAGTATTGCAGTAAATTATGCAAAATGAAAAAACGAATATCATAGTCATACTTACATTTTTAGTTGACTTCTAATCAAAGCTACAAACATCTCAAATTCCCAATTGACCTGTTCGTTATTTCAAATCACCAATGCAAGCGAACATCTAAACAACCTATTTACATTGCAATATAGGGTATGTTTGGCAATTGAAAGAAAAAGTCAATTAAAACTTTTCAATTTAAAACTTTTCACTCTCTACAATTATCATATTTTTAACTATCATATTTTTTAATTATTTTTTCACATTTTCCTATACAACTACCATACTTTTCAATCATTTATATAAAACTATCCACACAACTAACCTATCTATTTTAACTTTATTCTCTTTATTACTCATCGTTACCCCTATCATATCACATAAGTTGATAACTTTTACTCTCCAAAAATTTTCATCAAAAGTTTTATTCATTACCAAACACACTCATAACCAAATAATCCAAACATAATTTCACAACTAATTAACCAAATATATTTCCAAACCAAATAAATTCAAACAACATTTCACAACCAAATTGTCAAACATATTTCCAAACTCCACATAATTTTATTTAAATATCCAAACAACATGAATGAAAATACATTCTCATAAACATATCCAAATACATATCTTATGAAATCGGGTCGGGTCGACCGACCCCTAACCCGACTCAAACCGATTTTGAAAATCGGGTCGGGTTGAACCCGATTTTCAAAAATCGAATTTCCAAAATATCAACCCAACCATGGTATAAATTGGTCCGGGTTGATGCGGGCTCAGGTTGAACCCGACCCTATTTACACCCTTATTTGGTATTGATATGGGAAACATGGGATGAGAAATGATGAAAGCATTAATTTTAAGGCCTATCATTAATTGACTAATCATCATATTTTTGTACTTTTATCTCTATATTTCAATTATCTTTCTTATCAAGCTACCTTCCAACAAACTTATTTATTCCAAATTTACTCTAATCATTTCATATCAATCACACAATTTTTAAAATATTTTATTTTCCACTCCCGCTTCATCCCATAGGTTTCGCAACTTTCAAATTACCAAACATCCGCTTAGTTAGATTTAATTTATAAACAAAATTTTACCACTTGTGTAAATTTGTATATTTTTCTTTTGATTTTTTAAATATAAAGATATTTTAGTTATTTCAAATTATTAAAACATGACTAAAATACCTTTATGTTTAAATATCCAAAATAAATATATATATATTTTTAAATTGGTAAAAATTGGTTTATAGAATAAATAAAATTAGATTAACAGTTTTGTAGAAAAATTATAAAAACATATGTTTTTGGACAAAGCAGTCTGAAATGATCATCGCACTTATAATATTGGACCAGTTATAAATAAATCAAGAATTCGGTCAGTTCCCACTTTGGCCGGTTGAATCAGCCCGTCGGATTCAGTTCTAATAACAATGGTTTGAACTGGTTTTTTCATAATAAATACAGTCTAAAATCTAAATGTTTTATAAAATATTTCAAAATAGATTTTACGCCATAGGTGATTTGAAACATTACTCTTTAAAAATAGAATTAGAATTAAGGTTAAAATGATCAAAGGATTAATTAGGATAAGATTTCACAGGATAACTTTTTTTAAAATTTTCAATATAACTTTTCTATCTATGGAATGCACAACAGCCTTCCTTATCCCATCTCCCCATCTCCTACCTCTCCTTCTCAATCCCCGAATCATTTCGAACAAGAGGGATAGGATAAAATCAGTTTTAAGAATCAAAATTGCACCTCAAATTTTGGCTAATGCTTTGTCATGACACTCCACCTGAAAAACCTTGCCGTTCGGTACACACTAAGCAGTTATTGCAGACTCTATAAATTTGTTTAATTGCAAATTAAACGGTTAGCTCAGGGGCATGTTTTACCTCACTAAAAATTTTTCAAAATAAAAATTTTTAATTTAAAACTTTTTATTCTCCGCAATTACTCTATTTTTAAGTTATTTCATTACATCTTACTATATAATTACTATACTTTTTAATCATTTCTATGTAGTTACCTATGTAATTAATTAATTTATTTCAACTTTATTTTTTTTATTCTTATTTGTTACCTATATTATATCATGACATTTCTTACATTTAAAAAACTTGTACACCAAAAATATTTCTTTCAGGATTTTATCACTTTCGAAAAACCATAAATTAGGGTCTAATTTGCAATTAAGAAAACCATAAGTTCTATTTTTCAAAACGCCCAACCAGATGGCTCTCATCGGTGATCCAGTTTCCGCGGGATTATTACTGCGTTTCCTATTTTCTTTTTCCCGTGACCCATCGCATGAACGGCCCAGAACATAGCAGGAAAACAGAAGGCGCCATCGAATGGCATCGATCCAAACGGACACGCACCTCCCGTACGGTGCGTCACGACGTACCATAGTAGGCCAGGCTAGCGACCGATCCTCTGGCGCCTGCTGCTGCAGGAGCTTCATCCCGTCTCCCTGCAGACACGCAGGCGGTGTTGTCGATGGCTGGCAGGTGCGCACAATAAAATAAAAAACAGCGCCTCGCTAGCCTATTCCCAGTGCCTTCCTTAGATGGAAGCGTAAAATCCTCAAGCAGTTGTCGTGCTTATTCTTGTTGGTTGGCCTCTCCCTTTCTTCTTCCCCCCACTCCTCTCCATCTCTCGTCGGTTGCTATCACAATTCCAATCCAAACGCGGCAGCAGCAGCAGCAGCAGCAGCTGTTGTGTTGTTGCTGCGGCTGTTGTCGTGGTTAGGTTGTTGACTGCAGCTGAAGCAACCGTTTTGTTGATTATGGCTTCTTTCCCTCCCATCTCTTCGCGATTACTCCCCTCTAACCACCTCCGGGAAGATACCTGCTTGTTTGCCCCTCCCCTTTGAGTTTCTCCTCGTCGCTGCTGTTGCTGCCGTCGCCGTGGCGTGGACACGATGGTCGGCGATTCTGATCATCTGGTGGAGAGGAGGAAGCGAAGAGGGCTCTTCTCGTCGGATGTCGGGCTGTTTTGCACGTGCTTGCTCTTCGCTGCATTCTCACCGTCGATGGCTCTGAGACCTCTCAAGGAAAGGTCTGCTGCTTCGTGGGGCGACGAGGTCAGCTTCTTCTAATCCGCTCAATTTCCCGAATTTTCAGTCATGGGTTGTGCTGCTGCAGCGTAGTGGCTTGCAATTGTTGTTCTTATAAAGCGCGAATTTGTGGAGCTGTGGTTCGGTTTACTCGAATTGGATTAGAGTGGTGTTGAGGATTTGGGAACTGAATTGCAATGCCAGTGCTTAGAAGTTGAAATTTGGAAATCGTTACACTGTTTGGTCTCTGAATTGAATTGAATTATGTTCCCCAATCAGATGTTGTTTCTGGTTTTCCTTTCGAGACGAGTCCGGCAAGAACTGCTGCTAGTTCTTTTGCTTCGATGCTGAGTTGTACAATGTGGATTGTGCGGTATCCCTAGAGCGAAAATCTGTGCATCGAGTGCAGCCTTTATTCCATTGGATGTAGAGGGAAATGCAACTTGGTATAAATCCTTTGAATATATATTTTTCTCTTAAAGTCTTTTGGGGCAGTTTTGCATCTTTTATGGAAAGTGAAACTTTACGACGAGGTAGAGGGATTAAGCCTTCGTGAGAACTTGGTGTTTCAGAATCAATTTTTGAAGTAACCAGTAGACATCTTTGCTTTGTGACAATTTAGATTTTCCAACTAAAATGGAGTTGGCTGCATTTACTTGCTCTTTCTTCTCCACCAAGTTATTGCAGACAGTGACCGTGCAATACAACTCATGACTGTTTCTTGTTGATCGCGTGAAAATGCTGAGAGATGGACTAATTTTTGTTGACCGGCTCTTTCTATTGCAGCGGCTGTTTATCAGAAGAGATGACAGTGACCTGGGCTCCTATTCTCCTTGGAACATAACAGGAACCTATCGAGGTTTGTGGCCTTGGTTCTTCTTCATTTTAATCAACTTATAGTTGATGAAGAATTTCCTGTCAAGCTATTGCTTTTTTTGAAACAGTGCCCTAGCCCTGTTGTAAAGTCCCAGCTAAATTGCCAAATTCTAATGTTCTATTTTTTTTACCAACCCATTGTTTCATTTTACTTATTCTTGCTAATATCTCTTTCATGTTCTTCTTGCTTTTTAAGGTGTAGTTTACATATATTTTCAGAGTTTAAAGTTTTCTTCTTTGTTTTGCAAATTTGCCACTTTTGGACCTCTTGACGAGGTCCCATATCTTGTCAGAAGGCCGCTAAGGCTCTTCCTTTATTCAAGGTATAAACTGGGAAAATAGAAGGATATTGGCTATATTAAATATGTCACAAGGGAAGAAAACACCTCTTTGGAACTAGCTGATTGCTATATTTTGTCTGAAATTTTTTTGATGAAAAACTGCCAATATTGATTCTCCAGTCCATATTTTCATTCTTGCTCATTAGATTCATTGGGGAAGCTGTTAAAGCTATGTGTGATTGATTATCTAATCCAGATATTAGTTTTTTGCTGATAATATCTACTGGGAAAAATTGTTTCCACAGGGACTTGGAGTCTGCTGGGAACCTCCAATAACTCTTCTAGATTTCCTGATTTTGGGAAATCTACTGGAACTTCCATATTTGAGTTAGTCAGTAGTCCAACAAAGATAACTGGTGTACATTATGTACAGGTATGGAAGCCATTGCCTTTTATTTTCTCTTTTAGAGCTGTGAGATATCATGTCTATGTTCTGTGAGGTCCATCTGGTAATGATTCAACTTCCTAGTCAATGCCTATGTCTGAGTTTTCTATGCTGTCAATGAATTCAGTTAGATTAAAAACTGACTTCTTCTTGCCAAGTTTGCTTTTCTTCTTGCATTATATGTTGGTCCCAATATATATGTAGATGGCTTAAGAGGAGGGGTGAATTGAGTCACAAAAAAATTTTGGCCAAAAATGTTTAACGCGCACGTTTGTAGAAGGATGAACTTATAGAAGGAAAAATGCAATGGACAAAAACACAAGGCATATAGTGGTTTGGTCTAACATGGCACCTATTCCACTTTCCAAGACATTGTATACCAAATTCCTCATAACCCATTGGTTTCATTGAACTAGCCAACAAACTTAACACCATGTTGGTTTACCAAGGTAACTAACAAACTCAATATAAGATCACCCTCTTTTAGCCCAACTACTAGCTAGAGCAAAACCAGAGTTTCTAGAAATGAAAAGATAAAATATTTACAAAGAATGCTTATATATTCTCTCTCAAATATGTTAATTTTTCTAATGATATATCTTCACTTTTAAATTTTGATAGTCATTCTCAAAGGATGTTGTTATTATTATTATTATTTTTTGAATGTGGTCCTTGTTTCGACGACCCGAAGCAAGCTCTATCCAGGGTCGAACCTGGGACCAAGGGGCATAAATGCCCAAGTGCATTACCACTGCGCTGTGGGCGTGGTTGCCAAAGGATGTTAAAATTGAGAACATGTAATTTTCCAATTGAAATGATTTTTGACATCATAAACAAATAACTAGCAATAAAACAATAAATGGTTTAGATTTTACCAAATACTTTTCTAAATTAACAAGACACATGTCCATGCACGTGGGTTGCATTTGATCAAAATCCGTAAACAAATAACTTTTTAATAAAAACAATAAATGGTTTAGATTTTACAAAAATACTTTTTAAAATTTAAAAACACGTCTATGCATCCAGGTAGCATGAGATCGTAGCCTTTTTAAAAATATTTATTTTCATCTTAATAGCAACTAAATTTTGGAAGTAAAACTTTTTTTTTTTTTATTTTTAAAATCTTAGTATCACCTAAGTCATTCCAAATAATTCTTATCGTTTCAAAATTTCAATATCTTTATAACAATGCTGTTAGTTGCACCATGTCTTTGATATATATAGAAATGATCCAATGCATGTGACTGCACCGTGCAGTCCATGCACTGTGGGCCCCACCTGATCATAAATAGAAAATCCACTCCACCCATTGTATTTAGAATTGTTCACTTTATTACCATACCAATTTTCATCCAAATCCAACATGTGTGTAGTCTCCATCTTAAAATGGTGCAAAATCAACGTAATAAAATAGTTTAATGTAAATATCAAGTTTAAAGTGGTTTTTTCAACATCTAAACCGTCTAAAATATGATTTATATATGGATAAATGAGTGTATAAAGTTTCATTACAATCTAATATGTGTGGGGTCCATTTTACAGCGGACTGCACAGGATCGGATCTCATATATATATATGTATATTTTAAATCTTTGGAGAGTGAATATATGTTGATGGCTCTGTGGTATTCTTTTTAATCTTATCTTTTCCAGATTCTACCAGATGTATTCTCATTATTGCCTTTCTCCCTCTCCTTTATGGTTTGCTACAGGGGGCAATAATTTTTCATGATGTGTTCAACAATAAGCATGATCCAGGGGTTACACAAATCAGAGTAGAAGGTGTATATATATGGCCTTTTAGACAGCTGCGAATGGTAGCAAACAGGTAATCCATTCGCATGCTTCCTTTTCAACTGCTTTTCATTTGTCAGTGGTGATTCGACTGTCAACCTGGAATTTTTAAATAAAATTTTAAAATGGTTTTATCTTTCCATCGAATTGTTTTTTTCTTTGGGTTCCTAATATGCTCTGATTTAATGAAGCCATAATTTATCTTCCTTTAATGTCACTTAGGGTACACTTTTGTTAAATGATTAACTCAGATTACATGTGGAAATGATCCATTTCAATCCTTGATCTGAAAGGGGAAAAAAGACTAAGAAAAGAAGAGAAGAGGGGGGAGTGCTGTTAGCTTCTAGCAGTTCATCAGTTTTCTCTGTCCATTTCAACTTATGTAAATTAAATCTTCTCCTGACTTTTTTCATTTTCCTCCTGTTGGAGTTATTTATGGATGATTTGATATGGACATTTTCTTCTTGGCAATCGTAACACACATAGGCGTCTATTCTTCTTGCTCCAATTGTTGCCCCAACTGTTTTATTCTTTGATTCAAATTGTCTAATGATTAAATTGCAGCCTGTAAACATTTCAATTAAGCATTATAATTTCACTTATAATTTCTCTTTATGATCCAAGCATTGCCTATTTAGGTACTCCCTCCTTCATGATACTGTTACGCTGTTTGTTCTGTTTAGGTTGTAGTCAGTGTCGTAGCTTAAAATTATGGTGTGCTTTTATCTTGTAGTGGAACAGAAGGAGATCTTCAGGAAGAGGACTATCTTTTGTCAAATCCATATCACTTGGTAAATGGTGAACAATTTCGATTTATTAGCCCTTTAATTCTGTGTTAAATGTTTTTAGTGAATTCTATTGCCGCAGGCCTCAAATACTTGAAAATTAAGACTTTATTTCTGGCTGGATAGCCGTGCAAAAGAACAAAATATATACAGAATAAAAGAATGCAGGATGGATTTCTATGTGGACTTTATTTTATCAGGCGCTCGATTCAACAGGGTGAATATTTTATTAATCGATGGTTGTTGGTAAATACAGATCAGCCCACTGTTTTAAACATTAAAAAATACCTGTTTATTGGTGTGCTGAAAAAGATATTAAAATTTATCAGTAAAATAGTGAAAATTAAAAGTTGAAAAATTATGAAAAATTATACGAGGATACATATGAATATATGTAAGAACAAAAAATTACTCAATAAAAGCCTCAATTCAATGGATAATAGCCATACATTAAAAACATACGTATATATATTACATATGTATATATATTAAAGGAGTGCATATATTAGAGGTTTATGCCTTAATGAAACATCTTGGTGGGAACCTTGTTGTTTTTGACTCCCTTGATGATGATGATGTCAAATCCACTTCACCCCTTACATTGAGAATCATTTATTTGAGCAAGAAACTTAGTTTCATCCAAATCAAAGATGTGCATTGATCCCATCTAATATAAGTGTAAATCAACATAATAAAATTGTTTAATTTATATACCAATTTCAAAACTGTTTGTTTAACATCCAAACTTCCTAAAACATTCTTCTTATGTAGACGAATGATTCTACAAATTATTATAACATTTTAATGCATTTTTGAATTGCTTTAAGCATTTTTCAATATTTATGTATAATTATATATATTTTAAATCAAGTACGACCCACCCAAGATTCAACAAATAATTTCTAGTCATATAATAGAACAAATGATATTAAACAATGTGATCCGTTGGATTTTGATTTTAACATCAAAGTGAGCACCATTCCAAGAGGTTTCCATGAAATTTTTGCGGATACCTAGTTTCCACTGAAGTGGGAATTTTTTTTTTTTGAAAAGGTTAGTATAAATTATTGTTTTATTTTGTAATAAGAATTAGTTAAATTAAAGCTGTTAATTAAAAATAGGAATCTGTATCAAAGCTTACAAAACATGTCTGATGTTTATAGCATGATAGAAGATTTATCTTTGCATAAAAAAAATTATTTAGGCTTTTTTAATCCAAAACTAGTAATTTCCAAAGACATTTCAGAAACTAAATTTTGAAGTTAAAATCACTCATAGTTAGATCCACTAATACAAAGATGTTATTAAACATTTTCATAACAGAGCTCCATTGAATCTAGTAGTTTAGGGAGTTTCCCCAAATCGCATGTTTGTCCCAAGATTTCAACAAATCGCATAATCATAGGTTTTAGCAAATTTAAAGAATATGATACATTAGATGTTACAGAATGATTTAAAAAGAATGTATTAAAACAATATTGAATAAAAGGGTAAAAAATTCTACTTTACAACTTCTAGATGTTAGGGAAGGAGAAAATTTGATCTTTGAAGTATGAATTTTTCTCATCCAAAACCAAATGGAGTCTTCAGTTATAGCTTTATTTTATCTTAATATATGTTTTGGAATGGAAAAAAAAATTGTATTTCAGGGATAAAGCGAATTTGTTGACAGTACTGATTTTGTTGTTAATAAATGTTACGAATCTGGGAATGCATTGATAAATGAGCTATATTTCATTTCTCTGGACTCAAGGATCAACGATATATTTTTGGATTCATGGGATCTGTCTGTAGTAATTTGCTAACAGAGGACATGGTGCATGATTGAGAGGAATCATATACTGGGATGCATGGGATAACCCCAAGTGGTTTTAGAAAAATTTATGACGATGATCAGTTTTTAGCACCAGTAATTTATTACTTGAAGTAGACTACTTATGACAATGTGTTAGTTATGGTGGTTGAGAGTGGGCCTTGGTGCAATGTAAGAGCTGCTGCCCTTACAACTGGAGGATGCCAGTTCAAGTAATGGGAAACATCCTTTTTGTAAAAACAAGAATAAGACATTATGAACATGAATGCCTCTTCCCGGAGTCTGTACTGCATGGAACTCCATGCACTGGGTTGGCCTTTCTTTGTTAGTTCCGATGGTTGTAGGCTTGGTACATCTCTTATCAATGAAACACTTGTGGGTTAGCAGTTTGAGAGTTTTTTGAGTCAGAAATAATCAGCACTTAGTTCGCTTCTCATCAATGTCATACTTTTTGGTTGAGTTCTATATCCATCAAACCTAACGGATTACTATGCTTGTTTTCACCCCATGAAAATTTACACAACCCCACGTACAAATGAAGAGCAAATTTGGCAGTACTTGTAATAGCAAATAAAATCTATGCTTCCATATGCAAGCCTGTTTTTATCAATGCATACACAGGTGAATATGTGCATATATTTTGTATTTTTTTTCTTGGGTGGCTGTCAATCTTTGGATGCATTCTTTTCTTGTACATGTGGTTTTGCAGTTTCCATTTCACTGTTCAACATTACAGGTATTTGCTTTTGGGTAGACAGGTTTTACATTTCTAAAGATGGATGATTAATTTTTCATGGACCAGATAATTTGACTAATTATGTTTTGTCTTCTCCAAATAGCTTGGAGTTTTCTCTTCACAGGTGTTTCAGGAGTCCTCCCAGGATAAGGTTAGAAGAAGGAAAAACTGTGAGTGTCCTTTGTCCTTGATTCAGCTTCTTATTTTCTGTGGATTAATGAGGCAGCAACTGATCCGGTTATTACTTGTAGCATTTTCTTATGACATTGAGAAGCACTGCAATTTAGAAATTGCTGCACAAATTTCAAGGATATCTTCCAATCAAAATGGTACTTATTCGTCTGTCTTATTCTTTATCCAGATTTTGGCATGTTTATTCAACAATATTGCTTAGCGAAATATATTTACTGTTAGTTTCTGCTTTGTGAGTAATGCCCCGATTCTGAAAGGGTATTTGTAGAGTTGAACTTCAATTGTTTGAGAAGTGAATCATAAAACTTGGCCTTTTCCATGTTTATGTTGAATTTTACATTCTTCGTGGCTGGTCGCAATCACTTGATTCTTCCACAACTCATGAAATACCTGACTTGCTCGGAATTTTCATCTCCATTTTTTTAGGCATATTTGGGTTTATAACTCCATAAAATGGTTTACATTTGTTGTTATCTCTTATGTCAGTTCGAGAAAGTGACTATAGGCAATGCTAAATTCAGCATCAATAAGTATTGGTTTACTGTCTATATGACAAACTGGCATTCAGCATTTCAACTTTTTAGTGCATCTGGTATTGGTGCCTGCCACAAAGATCTCTTGATGCAAGGGCTGGAGTGATCTGTCAGGTTCTATGCGGGTTAGACTTGCTATGGTGTAGTAAAATGTCTGTGCCAGGACTCAGGAGAGAAGTGAATAACAATATCAAGCAGGAAGAAGTTGCTGAACGGCAAAAGCTCCTCTGAGGGCTGTGTATTGTTCAAGACAGATGTTAATTAAATGATGCATCAGTGGGCATGTAATGAAGTGTTACCATTAAGAGTCAAAGCATGAATAATTCTCTGGCTTTAATTCTGCTTTAATTCGATTGCAAGGACTATATAGGTTGTGGCTTCACTTGAAACCTTCAACTTCTCTGGCTCACACCCAAGGAAGAAACTTGTTGCAATTTGGCATTTAAGATTCATTTTGAATTGTTGGAAGCCTTCAAAATTTGACTCAGCATAATCATCATCAAGAGGATTTGTCTTTTCAACTAGTCTTTTCACTAGAGATTCTTTTTCAATTTCCATAGTTCACAAACAGGGTATTTCTCTTCTTGGATAAGGGAAAGAGTGCTTTCTTGTTCCATTCTGTTTCAAAACAACCTTAATGTATTTTCAAATCTTCACTGCTACTGTTCTCAACAACCTTGTTTATCAAGATGTTCAAGTTTTTTGCTTGCCTTCATGTTTGCCTGTGAAGGTCAGGCCAGTGTTTTAGTTTATAAGTAAAAAGGATATATTAGTGGTCTAGAGAAAAGATAGTATTGTATTGATTGGAAATAATTTGTCTTTGTTGGTGGTCTTTACGGACAAGAGGGAAATTTTCACGGAGGAAAATGCCAAAATATTTTCAATGAAATTGTATTTGTTGGAGATAATTCGTTTTTATGAAGGAGCTTTATTGTGAATAGGAAAAAAAAAATTAGAAAGGGGAACATCAAGGATTTTGAACAAATTTATGATAATTAAGAGAACGGTCCCGCTTCTATGTAACCGGGTTACATAGAAGCGGACTCATGTAATCCCTTCAAAATCTAAGATTTTGATGTTTGATGGAAAATCCAATCCATTCATTGTATTTAACATCGTTTGTTTATTTAGGAGATTAAGTTTCATCTCAATCAAGTATTTTCATGGGTCACATTTGTTCAAATATATATATATATATATATATATATATATATATATATATATATATAATCATGTGTGAATTATGAAAAACGCTTAGATTTATTTACACATGTATTAGAATATAATAATATTTTATAAAATCATTTGTTCACATAGAAATGATATTTTAGAAGGTTTAGATGTTGAAAATACTACTTTAAAATTGATATTTTAGCATTTTTCATAATTTACACATTTATATATACATTTTCTAACAAATGTGACTCATGAACATACTTGATTCGGATGAAACTTGATTCCCTAGATAAACAAATGATGTTACGTACAATGAATGAATTGGATTTTCCATCGAAGATCAAAATCTTGGATTTTGAAGGGGTTATGTGGGTCCGTTTCTATGTAACTGGGTTACATAGAAGTAGGACTGTTAAGAGAAATATGAATACATTTAGGATAAGAAATACCATATTATAAGCTAACATTCAATGAATAATGGAAAGATATATGAGATGTATACAAAACTAAATGTAACAAGTATAATATAAGTGAAGAAAAAAACTTTATTTGGCATTTATTCTCAAATTCAAAGCACGAAGATGTAAGATTGGAATTTTAAAAAATTGGTACATCAAAGCTCTATACAATGACCAAGCCTCATGGAGGCTTTTGAAGGTAGTTGTCATGCTGTTGACATGAAGGATATTCTTGATGGGCTTACTTCTTATATGGGTAGAATATGATGATGAATTCACTCCACTATCTGGATATTGTGGCTGTACGCATATAGCTAGATGTTGAGAGAGGCCAAATTGAAAAAAAGGCAGAATGGCTCCGATACAGGCAGATAACAGTCATTTAGGGGATTTGATCAAGCCAAGATAGATTGGGTGCTGTCCTTATGGATCTATAATTACAAAGTCCATTGTTACAAGCATCTGACTTTTGTTACACATCTTCATATGCATTTGAATGTGTCATACATTTTACATTCTCTGTCAAATGGCATTAAAAATCGTAGATCTACCTTCTGTTCTTACATAACAGAAACATAAAAGGATTGTTTGGGCTTGAATTCCAAAATAGGATTTGCTTTGCTAATCCAAACAATGTTTCTTTCAAAAACTTTGTTAAAGGTAATGATGTCAATACATTTTCAATAAATACTCGGTAATTTTGAAAATAAATACTTGATAATTTCAGTCATCTTCCTGATTATAAGTTGTTTCTCACCTATGTGGAGTCAGCTGTATGGATCATGTTGTACCATTCTCGATAACTATGAACTATGCTCTTAGTAATCTCTAATACTATCATTTTTAATTATTTCCATCTGTCTTTTTGGGCTTTCCTCTTTATTCTTTTATAGCCTTCTGTGTGAATAAACACAGTTCTTCAAATTGGTGCTGTTTCAAACCTCCGTTTGACAATCCCCAAACCACCTTAGTCTAGTCTCCTTCGTTTTATTACTTACTGGTTTTACCTTTGGATTTCTTTGGATTACTTCATTTCTAAATTTATCTCCTTTTTTAACAACTCATCCACCTTAATGTTTTCATTTCTGCTACAATCATTTTATAGATATGTTCTTTAATTGCTCAACATCCTGCTTCATCAAGCATAACTGGTCTTATCGCTGTCTTATAAAAGTTTCCTTTGAATTGGATTGGTCCTTGACAATCACATAAAATTTCTGAATCACTTTGCGATGTCTTTCATTCTACTTGAGTCAGTGAATTCAAAAATATCAGTGATATGTTATGGTTTATCACTACAAGGGGAAAGTGCATAAAAACTTTGTTTTCAGATATAATGCATTGTCGAGGGATCTAAAACAGATTTTATCGACAATATTGTAATATGATATGGAGAACGCTGGATTAGATGACGCTTTTCCTTAAGATTGAGTCTGGTGCTAAACCCACATGAGAATAAACACTGGAGTTGTTCTGTATTCTCAGCAACTGCCAAATTCACTGATGGTCCAATGGATGTAGCTGATTATCTTGGAATGGAAAGAAAATACTATAGTGCATTTTTTTGTTTGGTTTGGATTGGCATACTTGATTTTCCATCAGTTTCAGTTTTGGTTTCAGAATATAAGTCTTCTGTATGGTTGTTTTTTCCTGATTTTTATACCATACTGTATGCCTACAGTCATCTTTTTCTCTCTAGTTCCCAACTGTTTAGTTTCTTCCATGAACTGCCAGATGGAGATCGTGAGCATTACCACTTGGAAGGATTAATGGAGAGCCCTGCTGTAGATGATGATGGAGAATGCTTGTCACCAATTGTCCTGAATGCAACTTCAGTCAACATTGAGGTCTATTACAACAAGGCAGTTAATTATACCCTGATGGTCACCTTTGTATCCTTTTCAAGTTATAATGTCTATGATGATCTTCCTTGTTGTTGTTTGGTTCTTTTTCTTTGAAATCCTTAATATTGAAACATTAGGTCTCTTTCCTTCAAGTTTTGCTGTTAATTCGGCAAATGGAACACAGCAATACTCAATCTGTAAGATTATCAGCTAGATTTATAAAATTTATTTGATCTTGAATGTTTTCTTCCATCTCTACGCTTCTTCTACTTAGATATCAAAGAGGTGCCATCTGATGTTATGATTAATTTTTTTTCCAGGGGGCTGCTAAAGTATCTATTTGGATGATTGGTCAGCAAGCCATCATGGATGCATATCTCTGCCTTTTACATTTAACTGCAGGAATACTAGTTGGTGAGTGCTATTAATAGAATTAGCATATGGTTGATTGAACTTACGATGCATGCATTTCAACTAAACTTCTGGGTTACTTCTGTAATGTTTTGCATGCAGAATCTTTGTTCAATGCTTTTGCCACAGCTGCCTTCTTCAAGTTTGTTGTCTTCTCTATTTTTGAGATGCGTTATCTTTTGGCTATATGGAAGGCAAGTAGACCCATGGGTACAGGAGAAGGTTGGGAAGCAATGAGGCGTGAATTGTCGGTTCTGTACAGCCGTTTCTGTAAGTGCATTCTGAGATATCTTTTCTACAAGTCTTTTCCTGAGATTTAAATGTATTAGTGTTTAGTTATTTGTTTAATTTGCTATAGGTAAAGGTGCTACATCTGCAATAGAATTCTAATATGCATGAACAGCTTTGTAAAAAATCCTAGGGGCCTTGGATCTTCTTTGGAGGTTGATCTGGATCAATCTGTGTAGACACATGAGTCCAAATATCTATTAACAGTGGAAATGGATCGGTAGTGTTTCAGCTGAAACCTCAACTGTGCACAAACCCAAATGAAAAGAATTACATTCATAAAGTGCCATGGTAACTAGGGGTGTAAATCGGGTCGGGTTGACTCGGGTTAGGACAAATACAACCCTAACCCACCTTGTAAAATTTCAACCCAACCCTACTTTCAATCCTACTTTTCATACCTTAACCCAACCCTATTTCAACCCACCTCAAATCGGTTTGGTTCGGGTTAGAAGTCGGGCTAATACATTGCATATATTATCAATGCAATATAACCAAATAATCCAAACACAATTTCGCAACTAATTAACCAAATATATTTCCAAACCATATAAATTCAAACAACATTTTACAACCAAATAGTCAAGTATATTTCCAAACTCCACACAATTGTATTTAAATATCCAAACAACATGAATGAAATACACTCTCATAAACATATCCAAATACATATCTTATGAAACATAATCATATCCAAATAATCTGTTTTAAATAACATGTCCACAACACAACTCATTTAAAAAGCTAACATAACTTTTATCTTCAAATCAAATCTCATGCCCTCTTTACGTCTAGTATGTGTGGTTTTCCTCTTGAAACAAACAATTATCAAAGTAAGTATGAATATATCGTTATATTTTTATAAAAACAAAGTAAAAATACAAGTATTGAAAAATTAAAACGAAAATCTTAGAAAGGCAGTAAAAAAAAAAGAAACAATCCGTGTTCACACTAAGACAAATTCAGCAGATCTTTATGGAACTTTTCTTAGTTACATTCTGATTTCCGAATGACAAATTCATTGACGCAACAATCACTAGAGATAGATGATTGAAGTTAAAAAATAGCACTCTCTAGCAATCACTTGACCAAATATAGCAGCTGCTTATCTTGACTTTCTTAACTAGCTCTAGTGCATTCACCAAAGTTTGCTTCAGTTTCATTGTTGCTAATACATTTTAATATTTGCTTCTGGAACATTTTGAAGGACCAATTATGTTTGTGTGCTCAGCCTTTTGTTTGACATATAGGACTTTTCGTCTATGTAAGCCCCTGAAAATGTCCCTTTCAAGAATTGATTTCCCCCATTTCTGTAGTTTATATACAGAAATTTACAAAACAACATCCAGAATTCTAAGACAAAAATGCCGTTAATGATTGTCCTAACTTTGTTTGGATGAGTGATCCAAAACAAAATGGTCATAATAGACCATCAAGAATTTAGTCAATGATAAAGCCTGCATTTGGACCAGAGGAAAAGAATAAAAAAAACAAAACCAGAAGGCTGACCAATTAAGGCCACAGTACAAGGTAAAGAACAATAGCAGAAGAGTAAGGATCTAACCTTGGGCTCAGTAAGGGGTGAAACTGGAAAGTCGTTTGGAGATCTTTTAGCATCTTTATCAGCAGAGGAACAATCAGCAAAATGTTCACCAACACATGCAGCAATTGAAAATTTGTAGAATGAAACTTTAATAACAACAGGAATAAAATGAAAAACTGGCCAAGTTTTGATTTTTTGATGGCTGATAGACAGCCATCACAAAAATGAGCTGTTTTGTAAGTGAGTCGATAATTCATGGCAGCAAGGCTGGCAGTGCATTACTCCTGGAATTGTATGAGGTGTTATTTTTGCAATGATTTAAGAATAGCTAAGCAATTTTACATGCAAAACATTAGGCCATTTACTTGCTCTGGAATCTGGAGGCTAATTATTAGAATCTCTCACAGATTTATGGCAATGCATGAGTTGAGTTCCTTTTTAGACTCTCTCGATCAAGTATTATTGCCACTACCACGAAATGAGTTTAGCTAAATGGTTGTCAACAGTTGGTTGTCGTCATCTTCTCCAAAGGACCCCACTGCTGCCCGAGCAAAAAACCACCAAAATACCAAGTAGCCGTGAAATCTAGCCGAGCAAGCACAATCCCCTGTCTTGCCAATCATTCGGTTCTTGCAATGAGATGCAAACAACCATCTTTCTCCACCCTTCATGAAAACCAGCGAGACCCACTGCCTGTTGCCACCATTTTACGACGTCCGCCATTAATGGCAAAAACGAAGCTCCCCCCAGTCTTCTGCCATAGATCCGGGCAGTTGTTGCTAGTTTCGAGCAAAACCTTAAACCGAAAGCTTACCAGTTACCACGCACCTCCAACTCGCCAAAAACCAAGCTGTCTTACGGCCGGGTGGATTTGGGAGACTAGGGACGGCACAGGATGATGGCAGCGGCAAGTTCAAAGAATGGGAGAGTGGGGACGGCAGAGGCAAGCTCAAAGAATGGGAGAGTGGGGACGGCAGAGAACAGCAAGTCCGATCGTTTCTATTTAATCGTTGTAGGAGGCCAGGCGGGTCTAGGTTTAGGCAGCCCGCAGCCTGGATGGATTCGACGGGGGGCAAGTCGGGTTGACCGACCCCTAACCCAGCTCAACCCGATTCTTAAATCGGGTCGGGTTCAACCCGATTTGTAAAACCCGCTTTTCCAAAACCTCAACCCAACCCTGGTGTAAATCGGTCCGGGTTGATGCGGTCTCGGGTTGAACCCGACCCTATTTACACCCCTAATGGTAACTATTAGTTCATTAAGGGAATGCACCTATCATGAAATATCTTAAGACTATGATAGCGTAGTACACATGGTGGGCTGTATCTGGCAAACTTATTCCCATTGTTTTTATGATGCAAGGAAAATATCATTTCTGAATAATGTACAATGAAAAAGTCAATGCACTTGTTGTTAGTCATATTTCCATCTAAGGGCCATTACATTGCAAATGTAAACAATCTTCTTCAACTAATATGTACTTTATAAAAGAAATATTTCTGAAATTGCGCAACAAGTTTTTCTTTGCTTCTTTGAAATGTTGACCAATGCCATCTTCATTGATGCATCGTGATATTAATTTAAAATAGTGGGGTTTATTGATTTCTAGTTTTCTACATGTACGTCTTCATGCTCAGTAGTGATCATCCTAACAGTGTTTTAATTTATGCAGATGGCATTCTGTTGAGTGGCATTCTTATTATGTATGAACTTCACAACTTTCTTCGGCCCATTCTTCTGATTATGTATTCTTTTTGGGTGCCTCAAATAGTCACTAATGTCGTCCGGGACACTAGAAAGCCTTTACACCCTCACTACATAATAGGCATGACTATAACTCGATTAGCAATCCCACTGTATGTATTTGGCTGCCCAAGCAACTTCATGCGGATCAAGCAGGACAAGAATTGGTGTATATGTTTGGGAGTTTTCATGGGATTCCAGGCATTGGTTCTCCTCATTCAACACTATTTTGGATCACGATGTTTCATTCCTCGGCAGGTTTTTCTCTAGTCATTCACATGTTCTCTTGCCCCCTTTAGTTCTGCTCAGGACATTCTGCTGCTTTTTCAGTGTTGTTAGTGATATATTGTCTGTGTTCCTTGTTAACATTTTGGTCCTTCAATGTGTGCATTAACTTTGTATAAGGGTGTAAATTGGGTTAGGGTTAACATGAACAACCCAACCCAATTTTTCAAATGGTGTAGGTTTTCTTGGTTTGGGTTGAAATTCAGGGTTTAATAGATTCTGATTTTGATATGGCTTGGGTGGGGCATCTTTTAACCTGACCTGAATGTCAACCTAATTCGTAAAGCTATTTTCACAATACAATTTTTCTCAAAATTTTTTGGCATATCCATACATGTTTTTTTTTTTTTTTTTGATTTTTCAAAATAAAAAAATTTGTTTAGTTGGCTAAAATGGAGTAATGGACAATATCTGACTTAAGTTATTGGGTTCAGGAGTGGGAGAATGGTAGAGGTGACTTGAGGCTACTGTTGTATGAATAACGAGGCTATTCTCTTATAAGCTTACCATGTGTTGCCAGATTTGCGAGGGGATCAAGGACATTGAGAATGGTGGCAGTGTTTGGTGGGCCTTGTGATTGTAGTGCATTTTGATTTGTGATGTCTTGAGATTTTCACATCAGATATGTAATGAAAGAGGCATTGGGTTGTAAGTTCATGCCTTGCTCATTGTGTTACCTTTTGAGACAAAACGGGAGGCCCAATGGATTAAACTAGAAGGCCTTTGCTTGTGATATTGAACAGGGGCATGACATTGGCAATTTTAGCCATAAGCTCTGATCAGCAGTTTTAATCAGATGTAGGGAACAATGGCTGGTTTTTATTTTATGAAACATTCAGGGTTTTTTAGTCGAATACTGACAAAGACTTGTCTCATTCCTCTGTACATGATATCTCATTGTGGGTAAAAATGACTGATTTCTATTTTATGACAAATTCCTTTTTTATTTTAAATGAATTGCTGTGTTAGCAAAGACTTTGTGTAACTTCTTTCGCCTGATTGGCAGATCTTACCTGAGAAATACAGCTATTGTAGAAGGCTAGAGAATGATACAACTCGTTCTACAGACTGCGTCATTTGCATGACTGCGATTGATATTGCACGACCCAATGATTGCATGGTACCGTCAAAATCTCATTAGGCTTGACTCACTGTGGTTGTACATCTTTTCTTGCTCCATAGACATGGTAATATAATGCATTTCTCCTGCAGGTGACACCGTGTGATCATTTCTTCCATTCGGGATGCTTACAGAGATGGATGGATATAAAGATGGAATGCCCAACTTGCCGGCGTCCCCTGCCTCCAGCCTAGGATGACCAAAAACATAATCATCCTCTGTACATTAATTTCATCAGGAGACATTTTTGGCTGTGCATTTTGATACATTAAGGGCCATCGGGCAACAACCAACAACAAAAGCTCGGAAGATCGCCATTGTAACATTGGAAATATTAGGGGGTATTTTGTACGTATGCTCATTGCTCAATGCTTTTTGCTGTTCTTCTGAATTTTTTTTTTTTTTTTTTTTTTATTGGCCTACCTGTAGCGAAGTGTTCGACAGGAGCGTCTAAAATTGTTCTTTTTAATGGGAAAAAAAAGAAATCCATCCTTGTCTTATTTTTACCACACAATTTCTTATGGCATCTCTAGTCTCGAACTGTGAAATGTTGCCCCTTTGTCGGAGCTTTGTACATGTATGTGATGGTACTTGCACGTCGACCTCAATGTCCAATACAATTTGTTTACATTGCCAGGCTTTGGCGTTAAAGGAGACAGATTCGAGTGAAAAACCTTCCAACATGAAGGGAAAAACCATGTGCAAATGAGGAGAAAATCCATTATGAAATTTGATTACAAGAGAACTATCAAAACTCTTAACTTGATAAGAAATTATTAAAAAAGATTAAACTTTACAAAGAAGTATACAAAAGAACTTTACAAAATTAAATCTCACCAAACCTTAGAACTAATTTTCTATTTATGACACGAAAGGGGGTATAGCTTTATATTAAACAAATTCATATGGGATACGAAGGACTACGAGTGCTTAAAAGACTTCTTTTGTGTATAGCTTTATATTAAACAAATTTATATGGGAGACGAAGGACTACGTGTACTTAAAAGACTTCTGCAAACTTAACTTGATGCGTATAATCTAGGTTGCATCTCAAAATTTCGCTTCTTGGAGGGATGATCCCTTAGTTCCATAAAACTTATTTTTTATGTGTATCGAATCTATAATTTAATTTTTACCATTTTAGGATACATTTATATATTTTTTTGATTTTTAAATGTAGAGACATTGTGGTAATTTTCACAAACAAAAACTTATCATAATGCACTTGTGTTTAAAAATAAAAAATATATAGGTATATTCAAAAATAGTAAAACTTGATTTATAACATGCTTATAAAAAAATCAAGAAACCCAAAGGGGGATCCCCCCTCGGCTTCTTGAAAACGAAAATATGAACAAAATTAGATTGCGATTCCCTTTTTACCTATTGGCCATCCATAATTTTGCATTACGCAGCTGAAATCAGGGGCAGATCTCCACATCCACGCTCAGGCCTTGTTAAGGCAATATAATTAAATGATGGTTTCGACCCACCATAGCGGGGGCCACGATTCACTAAAAAAATTGCATTGTGTAGGGTCCATAGTAATGTCTAGTTGTCTACATGCAGTAGTGCTTTTACATTTGAATTGAATTTTGAGGTGATCCATGGGCCCCGGAACTTGGAGTGTTTTGGTACGAGGTAAAAGTGGCCAAAGTGGGGGTAAAAAAAAAAAAAAACACACACACACACACACTTTGTTCAGGGCCTATTTGGCCACGCTTATTATGCGGGTTAAGTGCCTTAAAAACGCATATGGATTTTTACTCGAGTGTTTGACAATAGCATACAGAAGTGATATTTTCTTATTTATTCTCCTTAAAGTCAGAAGTGAGCTTTTAAGTAAAGCAATAATCCTATCATATTCTAAAATGCGTGGAGCTTATTTTTTTGCTTCTTTTGTTAAGCGTGGCCAAACAGGCCCTTAATATACTTTAACTTGTCAACTATCCAAGAACTATACTTTCTAATCATTATCTACATTCCAATTTCTTTACATTTTTAATACAATTATCCTCTCTCTTTTGTCTTTATTCTTTTTATTCATAAATATTCCCCTTATCATATCAAATCATTCTTTCATTTTTAAAATTTTTTCCCATGAAATTCCCCAACTTTTACATCAAACCAAACACATGAAATTTTTTATGAAAGTACAGTCGTTTACTGGCTAATATTCATTTTTGAATTTTCAAGTAAAATAGTATTACATTACATACCAAACATGTATTCAGTCTTGAGTTTTCAAGTTAAATAATATTACATTAGATACCTATTTAGTCTGAGTTTTCAAGTAAAATAATATTACATTAAAGTTGTGTTTGAGAAGTGATAACGCTTTTGGAAAAAAAAAATTTTGAAATAGGAAAAATTGATGTGATATGATAGGGGTAATGATTGAAAAAAAAATAACTATATAAAAATTTGTGAAGAAATACTTGAAAAATAGGGTAGTTATATAAAAAAATATGATGAGATGATTAAAAATTAATGTAATTGTAGAGAACAGGAAGTTTTAGATGGAAAAATTTTAATTTGGAAGTTGTGTATAAACAAATACATCCTAAACACTAAACACGATGAATAATTCGAAGACTTGAAAGGCTAGCAGTGTGTATGGTGTTTGTCTGGGTTATAGTAATGACATCCAAAGAGGCATCCTCCTCTTCTAGCTATAATTATCTCACAACTATTAGTTCCGCTGTCTACACTTTACAAGTTAAAGCTGATTTGATTGGAAAAGTGGGCTGTAATTACCTCACAATCAGATTTCTCCATCCTTTTAAAAATTTGTTGATCGCATATTTACTCTAAATACTAATACTAATAATATTTTTTTCTAGGTTAGGTAATCGTTGTGATGCATTAAAACTGTCTTGGCCAAGGCATAGTGCTTTAACCTTTGCTTGCAATTCGGACCAATCTTCGTCTCCCCATAGAGTTTAGGCCTCAGTGCGTATGGTTGTTACTAGGACTAGCTCAACACCTCTAATTATCCAACTGACCACCTTAAGACCACCTTTAGAGCACTACATGAGTCAACATTCTGTACACGTGTAAGGCCACATAGGTTAACCTTAGAACTTTCACAGCATTTGAGTCTCCCTGCTTGGCCACTAGTCTATCATTGTCACTTGCAAAAGGTAACCCGCAATAATAAAATCATTGTAATTTCATCATTTAGCTTGATCTCATGATGAGATTTCCCTCAAGCCTTTTCTTAGAATTTGACATGGGAGCTTGAAGACTTCAAATCGAAGAGAATGTATTTTTCTGTATTTCATATTCTTCTTCAAGTGGAGGTTATATATACATTTTTACACTTTGGAATAAGAAGGCAAGACAGAAAGCAAAACCTATTCTAAATAACAATATATTCCTACGTAATAACCGTTAGCTGTTTCAATCCCTACAATTAAGTTGGTGATTGATTTTGACAGCTCAATCCAACATCCCCCCTCAAGTTGGTGTACAAATATCTATCATATTCAACTTGTCAACCACTTCTTGGAAAGCTTTACTTGAAACAGCTTTTGTGAGTATATATTAGTTAGCAAATTTTAGAGCATACAAAAAGGAAATGAACGATCTTTCGTTTTAGCTTCTGTTTGATGAAATATCTATCTATCTCCACATACTTGGTTCAATCATGTTGTACATAATTTTGAGCAATCTCAACTGCCTTATTATCACCATAAAGCTTCATAGGTTCTTTAGGTTTTTATCCTGAGTCCCTTCAGGACATTCTGGATCCTTAATAACTCGCACACTCCATGAGTCATGCCCCTAAATTCTATTTTGTGTCAAGATTATTCCTCATAATTTAGATGATTTAATGATCAAATCATTGGTTTAAATATGACTTTGTGAGATTAAATGATAATATTTGCTTTGTATTGTGTTAGATACTTATATTTGGTTGATGTGCATGAATTCGGGCTATTTCGAGATAAAATGTGAGCAAATCATGAAGAATTAAAGTGGAAAAATCAGGACATGCTTAATTGGAGGAGTTAGAAGGCTTAAAGGAAGCAAAACAATGATCAAAGCAACTTAGAATGTGTTGAGGAAGTTCCAACATAGTTCAAAGCGTGTTGGGCAATAAAATATCAAAATTTAGAGCAAGCAATAAGGGAAACAGAGGGCCGTGTTTAGCATAGGAGTTGCAAAATTTACCCATTTGTGCTAATTTTGGGCAAGTTTTGTGATATCTCTATAAATACTCTTGTTGTACACGAACTAGGGCATCCAACGATATGATTTTGAGTTATATTTGGTGGTTAGGGCTTCAAGAAAAGTGAAGAGCCAAGGAGAGAAGAAGGAAGAGGAGAATTGGTAAGAGATATTCAAGACACTATGGAAGACTACACCAATAAATTTTTTTCCAGTTTTCTTTGTTTACATTATCTTGGACTTGATTGATTCTTTCAATAATCTTGTATTGTTGTTTGGATTGATTCAAACCATGTCTGGATAAGTTTTCATTCTAGGATTTAGGATATAGCATGTGACATTATATTTTGGTGATTGATTTTTATTTGTTTATGAAGGATACTTGTGTTAATTTAATATCACGTGGATTTAATGCTTGTGTGGTGTTAAAGCCTACACTTTGGCATGATTTCATATATTATATGAAGAAATCGAAAGGTAAAAGTCTAATATATGATAATTAATATATTAAACCTGAAAGTCTAGACCATCAAAATTTCATGAACTACCACAGAACATAATTAATTTTAATCAACATAATCCCATGAGAATAGGTAATTATGAAGATTAAAGCACATCTTTCATGTCCCGAGAGAGGATATAAGATCACCTTAGGGTTTGTTCTCCTTTAATACAAATTATCCGGATTAAACAAATGAGCCAATTATCCATCACAGAAATGTCACATGTGAAATTCTAGATTCTATATCTCTAATATCCCTTGTTTCTAATCTTGTTCACTTCACTAGATTGATAGTAATTTCTCTTTAGTTATAAACTCTAGTTATATCTTTTGTTGTTATTGTCTAAATAACCAGATTTGCTATAGTCTAGATTTCAATCCGATGCTTTTGGGAATGATCATTTATATACTATAGGCTAGAACCCATGTAATTGTGAAGAGCCCACAACAGAATATGATACACTGTCTCCATGCGTTCTTTGCTTTGGGGTGTGTATGAATTTGCTCATAGTACTCATAGCATACAATATATTAGGATGTGTATGAGTTAAATAAATCAATTTTCTTACAAGTTGTCGACACTACTCTTTGTTAGTTGGGACTTAGTTTGGATAAATCACAAGTTGGTGGCTCACTCAATTGGAGTTTCAGCAGGCCTATAGGACAAAATTCCAGTTTTAGACAAAAGTCGAGCATATATGGGATAGTGAGATGGTGAGATTCCTTGCTTGATCTTGCTACCTCAATTTCTAAGAAATACTTAAGATGCCCGATAAGTCGTAAAATTTTCATATAATTTATATTAAATTCACACCATTAAATATATAATGTTAATTAAATACAGTTTTTATGTGAAATTTCATGAAAATTATATTTTTCATAAAATCTTTAATTTTGCTATAAATGGGTCATCTTGTAATATTTAAAAAATATAAAATATAAAGATAATTACACACATTGAAAGGAATTAAATAAGCTAGAAAATTTTAACTTTGAAATATGTATTAGCCTATTAATATAATTCAAGCAAATTTATAAAATAATATAATTGGAATTAAAATTATATTACGAAATTGGATCATCGTATAATTTTAAGATAGAATAAATTATTTAAAATGAAAGAGCTAAAAAATAAATTAAGAAGATTTATGATAATATGAAAATTAATTGACCAGAAATTAATGTTTAAATTCACATTTAAATGTTCTGCAGGTACACCGAACATCCGTGCACCGCCTGAGCATGGAACCAAGCTTGGTTCTGTGCTCCATCATTTTCCCCAATTCCTCTACAATGGCCACCGGTGTGCCCTGAATCTTCCCTACATCCGACAGCTGCCATGTCAACCGCAGGCAAGCCGACCATCAACCACCTCCATTCCGGCAACTACAGCAGCCCAATTTCAGCACCCAAACTGGCGGTTCTCCACCAGTTCCATCTTCCCCAATCCACCGGAAGCCATAATTTCAGCCCCTAAGCTTCACCGATCACGCGCCCCCATCAAACCTGTCCAAACCATGGATCGATATCCTCCATCAGCCTCGATTTCACCTGTTCCAAGCAATGGAAGCAGCTACAGGAAGAACACATCAAGCTTCCCACGAAATCGATCCAAGCAGGAACTGTCCAGCTGCTCCCGTTAATTCAAATGGCTAGAAAGGGCAGCCTTCTCCATCTTCAAATCCGGCCAACAATCTCCACCGAAGCAGTTTAACCAGTAACCCTGCATCCAGCTGGAAAATCTCCAATCAGCAACTTTAGCCAGCCAAATTAAACAAATCATCGATCCAGCAGAAAAACCGAGCAGAGCAGCCATGGCTGCCCCATTTTCTTCCCATCACCTCTAAGCAGCAACGGCAGTCAACGTCCGGCCTCTTCTCCTCTTCATCAACCGGCAGCACTATCATTGCAAAACCAACAGCATCTCCGGTCGTTAGCAAGCACCCAACGAAATCTAGTTGGGATTTTTCAAAATTATAATAAGCGGAGCAGAGAACCTTTTAGCCCACGCTAAGTAAATGGCCCACCTCAAAAACTTAATTAAAACAATTTTTTTTTTTACTTTTTTCTTCATATACTTGTTTATCTAAATATATTTAATATATAAATCAAGTTTTACCACTTTTAGATATGTGTATATATTTTTTTTAAATTTTTAAAAATAAGGGAATTTTAAATAGAGAGCCGTTCCGGTGCAGTGACGCTGCACTGGAACAGCAGTACAGTGGCCCCAAAATGGGGCCTACATGATCATGAAATCATGATCTACTCCACCCGTTGTATTTAGAATAATGTATTCTACTACCATACCAATTTTCATCCCAATCAGATATGTATATGGGCCCCATCTGAAAATGGTACAAATCCAACGTAATAAAATAGTTTGATGTAAATAACAACTTTAAAGTATCTGATTGGGATGAAAATTGGTATGGTAATAGAATACATTATTTTAAATACAATGGGTGGAGTAGATCATGATTTCATGATCATGTGGGGCCCATTTTGGGCCCACTGCACCGCTGTTCCGGTGCAGTGACGCTGCACCGGAACAACATCCTTTTAAATATATATATATATATACACACACATAGATGTTTAAAATTTTCAAAAATAAATAAATAAACATATTTACAAATGGTAAATTTTGATCTATATGTTAAATACATTTAGATAAACAAGTACACGAAGAAAAAAGCTAAAAAAAAAGTTGTTATAAATAGGTTTTTAAGGTGGGTTAAGTGAGATATTTACTTAGCTCGGGCAAACAGGATCACTCCTCTAATAAGTATAACAAAATTTAATAAATTAACAATAAAAGCCAAGTAGTTAAGTTCGTAGGGAACGTTAGTAGAAACTAATAAGTCTTGGGTTTGAATCAACTATTTGTCTATTTTTTTGAATTTTCAATTTGCACCAAGCACGTGAAGTGAAATTTGATCATTCCAACTCGCTCCTATCTCGTTCAAACACATCTTGCCTTTTTCACAACATTGTGTTGTTTCCGTTCAGACATTTCATAGTTCATCTTGTTTCAGATATTGTTATCTTAATTAAGTTTTGTTATTTTACTATATTATTTTGAAATTTTTTCCATTCAACCAGAAGTTTTGTTATCAAGTATTTGTGTGCCTAGAAAAAGTGTTACTTCATGTTCTAATTTATGTTTCATTTTTTGTATCTTGGGAGCAACTGCAAAATTATCCTAAGTAGCAAATAGGGTAGCAAAATTGCCTTAATGAAAGTGATATCGTAAAACGCCTAAAGCGAAATTTCATTTTAATTTCACTTTTTTCACTTTTCTTAATTTTCTCCTTTTTATATTTTGCCCCAATCATAGATATCTAAATCCTAAAAACTATAAAAACATCACTTTTTTCTTAAGGAATGAAATCTAAATCATCTTAGTACACTTATCAATGAGTGTAATAGAGTATTAAGCCCTAGAAATAGATAAAAGTTTTGGCAGGCCTAATATCATAATGAATAATCATAAAGGTTTCTCAGCATTTATTCAAACCAGGAAAATAAGGTACACAGTGACTTTTAACCAATTCGCACACATCACACTGAATTATTGAAGCATTCAAATAAAAAAACAAATGTGCTTTCAACTTTTTAAGATATTCAAATGAAAAATGCCCTAATCTCCTATGCCACAACCATATCTTTGTTCAAGTTTTATCCTCTTCGCTTGTTTGAAATGTGCACCTAACTTTCTGCTCCCCCTTTCCATTCAATTCTACATGATATAGTTTGTCCTTCTTAACACAATAACTAGGAGTTTTCTAAGTAAGGACATCCTAAAAAATACAAAAGGAAGGTCAAAAAGTTATGTTATAATTTAGTGAGGAAGTTATTTGGATAATGGACTAAAGATTGTACTCAAATGAAGAAATAATCAAAAAATGGTTAAGAGTGATATTTTCATTCAAAATAACAGATCTTTCGCAAATAATTGGAGAAGTACTACTAGTTACGGTGGAAATAATTGACTGAGATGATAGACTAATAGTTGTGATCTTCTTCGGTCCTTAATCGTGTAGTTGTATGCACTCATATCAATTATCGAAGTATTATTCTCAGTGATAGCAGAGAAAACATTCTCATTGCCCATATTATCTGAATGGAGTCTGGTTTCAGTGAAAACGTTTTCACGCTCGATAAAAGTGCAAACACCACATCTGTCGTCCATTTTAAACATATGGTTTAGATTTGATGGGGCAAAATTAGAAAGTAGGTTTCTACAATCCTATGTACATTCACGTGTATGACTTTGAAATGCCCGTTAGCTTCCTCCAGAAGCTTCCTCTTTTGACGGGATGGAGAGACCGAGAGGAGGGAGTAGATGGGGGAGAGAGAAGAGGAGAAGCGAAGAGGAGCTGCTTGTCGGAACGTCACCGGAGAAAAGGAGGAGCCAGGAAGAGCTGCCAGATCTTGAGTCGACGGGATAGAGAGAGTGACCTAGACGAGGGAGCAGATGAGGGATATAGAAGAGGAAAAGCCAAGAGGGGGGAGCTGCCTGTCCATTTCACGTTGCCAGTCGCACCATCATCAGAGAAGAGGAGAAGCCAGGAAGAGCTGCTGGATTTTGCATCGTCGAATGTGAGCTTGAAAAAGATGGATTTTCGATTTATTTCATTTCCCATTTAAATCTATACATGCTGACCACGATTTGGGATGCAACCAAATTGCATGCGGGCATCTTCGTTCTCTGTACTCTCAATGGAGGGCATGAACCAGCCAAATCCCATTAGAAGAATGCCGAGTGTGGATAACTACCTTTGAAACGGTATTTACGAATTGAATTTGTAGTTCTATCTGTTAACACGATGTGTATTTTTACTGTCATATTTTGTATAACACTTAATCATCCTCGAGATTTGGGAGTTATAATTTGGTGGTTTTTCATTTCGGTTGCAGGATCTAAAATATCTCGGGACCTTGGTGTTATACTCAAAACAAAGAAAAGCTAGAAGAATGATGGATATATATAGGTGAGGACTGGCATCGGAAGCACGCATCCTAGACACCAAGATTGGATGCAAGTCTATAACAGGAACTAATGGCATGGACATATATCTTGCAGTCATGGAAACCGGCATCAATGTCCTCCTTTCTTCAAGTTAATAATTTACACAATTTTTATTAAGTATATACTTGACATCAACTTACATTATTTTTCAAAATAGGACTTGGATGGCCAAAATTATCTATTTTCATAGCTTTGTAAAGTATGATCATTTTGCATTAGTACTTATGATGATGATAGCTTTGAAAAGTGGATTTATTTTAAATTCGCATTCCTGTTATAGTGCTATTAGTGAGCGCAGTTTCTTTAAAATTTATTTTATAATTTATATGGAGTTCATACATGTAAAATGTCCTATCCTCATAGTTTTAACATTGTTGCACTTACAGATAGCATTTACATGTGTGGTATTCCCATGTCTTCTTTTAGCATACATGGGCCAGGCTGCATATCTAATGAAACACCCTGATTCAGCAAAGAGAGTATTCTATAATTCTGTGCCTGGTGAGTGGAATTCTTTTTAAAATCTCTGTTTATGCAATCTTTCATCACTGTGGTTAGTGCAGATGTATCATTTAGATATGATGTAGTTTAAGATTATTACGTGTCTTAATGTTTATGCACAAAGCATCTGTTGGAATTATGAACAGGTGATGCAATGTTGATTATGAAACTTGTTCAAGCTCAAAATTGCATGCATTTGTTGCTTCACATGGTGACTTTGGCTGTGCGATAGCTTCTGAGCATGAGTTATGCACTGAATGGCCTTGAATAGGTGATCCAACTGGGGCATAAGCTAAACAAGACTAGGTGGGCCACAATCCTAGCTTAGAAAATTCTGAACTGTAAATGCTCAGCACTTATAGCTCATGTTGACTAGATGGGCATCTTGCATGAGCTTGTTCTTTGCTATGAAGGCTTGGGTGAGAAATACAGGTTGTACTGGGATGAAGTGTTGATGGTAGCCTGTCATGTCTAAAGCTTGTTAGACCACAAAAGAGAGGGTCTTCTGACTCTTCTTAAAGTTGTCATTTCTTAAAGAAAAGAGCAGGTTATATCACAATATTCCACCTTCATTGGAGAGAGAATGCTTTGAGGAAATTTTCGGCCAAGAAGATTCAAAAGCAACAATTATCATTTTGTCAGTCATTTAGTAAAACCATTATGAATCCTTATATGCTGATGTATGACCTAATATCTTTTCCAGGATTATTTTTTTGGCCAGTATTTGTAATAGCCACACTTGCTGCCATGATTGCTAGCCAAGCAATGATATCAGCAACCTTCTCATGCATCAAGCAGTCCATGGCTCTTGGTTGCTTCCCAAGGTTGAAGATTATTCACACCTCTAGGAAATTTATGGGTCAGATTTACATTCCTGTGATAAACTGGTTCCTGATGATCATGTGTATAGTTGTGGTTTCAAGTTTCAGAAGCACCACTGACATAGCCAATGCATACGGTAAGTACTTGGCCATCATTTTTAATTCTTCTCATCTTCATCATGCATTCTACATGCCTTTGCATTCATGGATGGCTAAAAGTTAAATATACACTACCTTAGTTGGTGCATAAGCCTGCATAGATGGATGCCCTTCTGCAGATCCTGCAATAAAGGGAAGTTTTATACACTGAGTTGGCTTTTGGTTTTGTACTTTTGGTATGTAGTGTTGTGCTAGTAGGAATATATGTCCACTGCAAATATTCATGATATTTTATAAAGGATATGTCTTCCGCTTACTTGAAATTGGAAATAAAAGAAAGAAGGAAAGAAAGATGGAAGAATTCTGGAAGGACTAATATTGTTGTTCATGCAGGCATTGCTGAGGTTGGGGTGATGTTGGTAAGCACCACGCTAGTCACCCTTGTAATGCTTCTGATCTGGCAGACTAATCTGTTTCTGGCCCTATGTTTTCCTCTCGTATTTGGGACAGTAGAGTTGATCTATCTTTCTGCAGTCCTGACAAAGATTTTGGAGGGTGGTTGGCTGCCTCTTACTTTCACTTTTTGTTTCCTGTTAATAATGTACACATGGAACTATGGAAGTGTGTTAAAATACCGAAGTGAAATGAGGGAGAAGGTCTCTATGGATTTCATGCTTGAACTTGGGTCCACACTTGGTACTGTCAGAGTCCCTGGTATTGGATTATTATACAATGAACTCGTCCAAGGCATCCCATCAATTTTCATACAGTTTTTACTTAGTCTTCCAACAATTCAATCAACCATTGTGTTTGTCTGCATCAAGTACGTCCCAGTCCCTGTTGTTCCACAGGACGAGAGGTTCCTGTTCAGGAGGGTGTGCCCAAAAGACTACCATATGTTCCGTTGCATTGCCCGTTATGGCTACAAGGATGTTAGGAAGGAGGATCACCATGCATTCGAGCAGCTTTTGGTGCAAAGCCTTGAAAAATTTTTGAGGAGGGAAGCTCAAGATCTTGCATTGGAGCACAGTGTAATTGAGATGGAACTTGATAATGATTCAGTACGGTCTAGGGGCTCAGAAACTCCAGTCACAGTTGGGGAGCTTCATGTCCCATTACTCGCAGATCCAAGAAATGAAGAGATGGCTACTACCTCAGAGGGAGGCATGTCCATACTGCCATCTAGTGTCATGGCATCTGATGAAGACCCGAGTTTGGAGTATGAACTCTCAGCTCTTCAAGAAGCCATGGATTCAGGATTTACTTATCTGCTTGCACATGCAAATGTAAGGGCGAAAAAGGAATCTTGGTTTATTAAGAAGCTGATGATAAACTATTTCTATGCATTCTTGAGGAGGAATTGCAGAGCAGGTGCTACAAATATGAGTATGCCACATGTGAATATAATGCAAGTATGAATGACATACACAGTTTGATTAATTGATTCCTTCAATGCAATGTGAGGACACTTGACAGTTCATGCTCTAGAAGTTAGGCTTAATGTGCATTTACTCGACTTTTTATATTCTAGAAGTGATGCTCATAGTGGCACCACTCAACTTTTCAAGCTTTAGGAGTGAGGCTGATAATGCAATAACATGATGTATTTTAGGATAGTTGGGTAATGACTCACTTTGGATACTAGCTACTGTTGTTGTGCTTTGCCTGCTGTAGTCCCTCCCGCTGCAATTTTTTTTTTTAGAGTTTGTTTCTTACCATCCAAAATCTGTAAGTAGGTTGTACTCTAAAAAGTGAAATTTTTTGGATTTCCCAACCATGAGAGCCTGCAGCTCAGAGTGCCAACCATGGTTGCTATGTAGGTTGTGTTTTACATTCATTGACAAATTGCATCATCTCAGCGATGTGCTTGTTTATGTGGATGGTTCATTGAATTGGATTGTCCCCTTATTAAGAGTGTACTTTTATTGCCTTTAAAAGTTAAAAATTTACAGGGATTGGTTTCATCGTCTTTGGAATTTACTTTTGGTTGGTCTTGCAATTTCCTAGTTCTAATTTGGATATATAAATTTATGTGAAGAATCTGATCTTGGCAAAACTGCACAGTTAACAATGTGTGCACTTGAAATTGACTGCCAAATTAGCTCTTCTTGGTTGTAATGATGAATAATGCTAAATTGACAACCAATGGTGACAAATCATTCTGATGGGAACACCAGGTTCCGCATGCTATTCATGTCATGGAATTGGTTTTGTTCTGTCTTGGAATTCCTTTATCTGGTATCATTGACAGGGTCTGTCGAACATTTGATTCATTTCAACCTGATTGTTTAAGTAGCAATAAACTCAGATGCCATGGATTCACCCTTAATTAATGAGGATCATAAAAATATAAACATCTGATTATTGTATTATTGACTCTTTGCTGCAAATCTTGACATAGTACCTTGCAGCATATATTCACTTTCTTCTCAATGTATCTTTCAAACTGTTTGACAAGCTATTTTCTGTTTCACAACTTTAGTTAAAAAAAAGAAAAAAGAAAAACCGAAAAGATTGTTTCATGGCTTTTGTGAAGAAGAAAATTTATTCTGAGTTATTCTTCTGGCAGTAGCTGGTCTCATTATACAGTCCTAACCCTATGTATAACCATGACCGAAGCAAAAACATAACAGGTCTGAGCAGGGTGACAATGGCAGCAGTATTTGGCAATCTGCTACTATGGAAATCAGGTAATTTTGGTAAAAAAAAATCTCTAACCTGATCCATTCAGCCACCAGTTAGAATTTTCATCCCATAGACATGGGTAGACTAGAAGAGTCGTACAAGTGTTCTTCTGGTTTCGTAGATATGAATAAAACACGTTAGGCGATACATTTAATTATTGAAACATGTATTAAATGCCTGTGTTGATGACTCAGCTGAGATCTCATTGAGTTAGACTAGTGCAACTAGCACACGGACCCAAAAACAGAGTTTTTGAACTATTGTTTGTGTTTGACCGTCAATTAAGCATCAATATAAAGGAAATTTCATATTAGTTCTCTTTTAGGGTTCATTGTTTCAGGCTTTTGATTTTTGATTATCCGAAGCGACTACTAAATGGACAATTCAGAAGGACCAGATGGAATGTCCTTCTCTGTATGATTGGTTCTGTTCAAATGACAGGATTTTAGTATCTTTGATTAATATATAATAGCAGAAGGTTGTATCCTCTGTTCATTATTTTAATGATGAATACTGACATGGGTTTGCTTTTTCCTCATGATAATTTGCTGTGGGACAAAAAAGCCTTGATTCTATGCTTTTCAATTAAAAATTGATTCTGTCTTGAGATCGCAGTCCCTTTAAGCTATTTTAGGCTTCATTTGGTTTTCAAAAATTTTTGTCTGATTTTCTTTATCAATACGGTTTCAAAACTTATCCATTTTTCTGTCCCAATTTCTTCTCTACACCATAACTTTGAAGATATGAGATTTAAAATTATTACCGGGAATTTTTGTACAGCAAATTGAAAAATTTTATAATTGAAAATATTTATATGAACAATGTTTCTACAACAAATTTATATATATTTAAATATTTATAGAAAAATAATTCTACAAAAATTTTATAATCTAAATTTTGAAATAATCATAAGAAGAACATTTCTATAGCAAAATTGAAACTGTAAATTTTATAATAAATACATGCAAAACATTAACATACTAAATGTAAAAATATAAATTATAAACTAATTATATGGAGAATGAAGCTATAAAAATACCTTAAATTAAAATCTGTATACAAATTTATTACATACAATTTTCAAAAATAAATTTACATATAAAATTCTTAACATACAAATACGAATCACAACTATAAAAGAAATTTAAAAGATTAATTTTTAAATAAGTACAGATAAATGTTCGCACCATTACTTTGAAGATATGATTTTTCAAATCATTATATGGAGAAGGCTTGTATAATATATTTAAAATTTCAAATTTCAAATTTTTAGACGAAAAATTATTCTACAAAATTTCTAAATCTAAGGGTGTGTTTGGTTGGAGGTAAAACTTTTGATGAAAAGTTTTTGGAGTAGAAGTTGTCAAAACAATAGAAAGTGATGTGATATAATAGGGGTAATGATGAGGAGTAAAGAGAATAAAGTTAAAATAGATAGGTTAGTTGTATGGGTAGTTGTGTAGAAATGATTGAAAAGTATGGTAGTTTGTATAGAAAAATGAGAAAAAATAATTAAAAAATAGAGTAATTATGGAAAGTGAAAAGTTTTAGATTGAAAAGTTTTAGTTGACACTTTTTTGCACTAAACAAACACACCCTAAATATTAAATTAATTTCAAGAAGAACATTTCTATATCAAAATTAAAACCGTAAATTTTACATTAAATACATGAAGAACATTTATATCATATATTTAAATATATAAAACTAAAGCCAATTATGTGGAGAATGATGCTAAATTTTTTTCTAAATTATTAAAATAAATTATTCATCACAAATTCTAAAACAATGCATTTATAGCAGTACTTTTTTAACGGTGGTTGTGGTGATCATACTACTATTACTGATGCATATAATCTAATATCTAAATACTAATGATATTAGTGGATTTTCATAGCATAAACTCCAAAATAATTATAACAATATATGTTTGAATCTAGATTGAACTACAAAATAATTTCATACATTATTTTTTGGGTCTAATAAATAAATTTAGCATTTAACAACATTTTTTTATTAATGTAATTATTAGATTGTGAATTTCTGCTTCACTAAAAATTTCTAGTGATAACATGCAAAGCAATCAGGAATGATGTGTACTTTTAAAAAATCCGAAACCATGTTTTGTTCAGTCTCACACATGACTGATTGAAACGAACTAACCATTAAACGCTCCTGATTAGAACTATTTTTGTCATAAATAGTTTAAATTCAACATTACATAAAATTCTTACCAAAGTTTTATACAAATTCTTTATTTTTTGAGGTAATGGTAAGAGGTGGCATATAAAATTCGTGACGTTATTTATTTTTTGATTTATTTCATTTATTTATTTTTCATTGTAAATTCGTGCGTTAAGTTTTTTTTTATTTATGTTCATTTATTTATTTTTATGCCATTGTAAATTTTATATGCTTTACACAAAAAAGTAAATAAATAAAAGTAAATCATTTAAAATTTGTGTCATTTTATTCTAAGTTTAATGGTACGAGATGACAAATTATTGTAAATCATAGGAGACATAAACAAGGTGGTAACAGTCATTTATTTACTTTTTGAGACCACCTATTACAAATTAAATTTCTCCTATGAGAAATAATAAAAATACGCACAAGCATTACAGTATGTGTTCATTTTTTGGTCAAAATATGGGGTTAAAAAAAGGTACATTATGAGTAAGGGGACGGGTTTTATGTTGACTATGATTAATATACGTGTTTATTACATAAACATATAATTTATACAAATTTCTACCTTTCCAGTAAATAAAAGTATAAATAATTATTAGTGACTTATTAAATATATTAATTATGTAAAAGATCCAATTATTGGATTTATTTAAATTTTAGTAAGAATCTATATTTAATCATTTAATATTATTAGTATCTTTCGTATTACATTTACGGATAATATATTTCATATAGATTTTATGAACAATCTATAAAATCCATCAAATCCATCAAATCAGTACATTACAAATTGATAACTCTATAAAATTCATAAATCATGTATATATTAGTTTATGATTTTGCATTATTCTTGTAAAATCTGTATTGTCCATCTAATTGGTGAAAATGAAATGTCATCAATCCTATTTTAGGTGTTAAAACTGTATAACTGGTTTATGCTATCAGACAAATACGTAGAAAAATCATATATTCTATAAAACTCGTAAAATATATAAAATTTATCAATTGCATATGCGCTGTTTCTGTGATACTCGAATAATCTATAAAATTTATTTCATTGGAAAAATGAATAAAAGATTACCAGTGGAACACATCATTCCCATGAATTTCATAAAAACTGTAAAATCCGTAAAATCTGTAAAATTTATATAATCGGTCAAACAAGCTAAATTATATCAGTCGTTCAAATTTATTTCTTTAAATAAATCTATTCTTAATTTTATAATTTTATTCCTACATTACAGATTATAATTTGAAATGAATATCATTCAATTTAACGTTATGGATCACTCATCATCTATAGTAATTTATTAAAATCATATGATTAACCATAAAAATACATGCACCTCAAAGTACTATAATTAATTTCACCTACCCATAGTCACACTTTACCCACAATTCTACTCTCATGCTACGAAATTACCATTTTACCCTCATTTGCATTTTATGCAAAAGTGAAAACGTTTGCACTTACACCCGGCCCATCTGAATATGCCACATTAGTTGTGGGAGTGGTACCTCTTCAAGGTTTGATTTGCCGTATGTAGGTGTGCTCACCATCACCTTCCTTATCTTTTTTTGACTTTTTTGAGAAATCTCGCCATTGTGGATACCTAATAATCTCATACCAATGTTGTTTGAAGTGACTAGTTTCACCATAATGACTACAAGTGAGATTACTCTGTTTCTGAACTCGGTTAGTAAGCATGATTGAACTTTCAAGAATAGGCCGCAAGATTCCCATAGCTTGCCTTTGCTAGCATTCTCTTTAGATACAGGCATATGCATCCTCCAGTCCAACTTAGGATTCTTCTGTTGTATCTCCCCAAGAACTTGATTATACTCATGATCAAGACCACTTAGGAAGATATGGACCCTAAGTTTGGCCATAGTTAAGTGAACCTTTACAACCCCTTCAATTGTGTTTAACAATTGAAACTCGAGGTGAGATTACTCTGTAAGTTATCTCATACCAACCCCTTTAGCAATCTCGAGGTTCTTGCTTTTCTCCTTTCATTGTTCTTTAAGGCTCTGATTATCTTTCCACAAGTCAACTAGATACACCCGTGTACTTTTTTCTTTGATAATGGATCTCATCCCCTTATGGATTTTTAAGAAAGCGAAGGCTTCATACCCATTAAGTCATCCTTTTCTACATAAAAAATTTCTTACTTCCTTACTTTTGCACATATTCAATTCCAGTTATTGGTGCTCTACAAACTTGTACCCCTTTATTTGATGCAATTTATAGAAAACAACATTGTAAGTGTTAATAATCTTTGATCTTACTCGTTACTCCTTATTGATTTTACTGACCACTTTATAAATATCAAAGGTCTCGTTACCTCAATTATTTGATTAAACAAGGTCTTTATTCCAAAATAGTAGAAGCCAACCTCCAAAAATGTTGTCAAAATTGAAAAGACTGATTTGGTTTGAACTAGTTTAAACCAATGAAGTGAGCATTAGATATTTATGATGTCATAAGTATTTAATTGTTTTTATTATTTATATACTAGTTAATATGTATACTCATAACCTCTAATACTACTTGTTAAATTTAGAATTTATTACTTTAATCACATAAATATATACAAAAATAAAATCCTTTCAAAGATATATTAACTAGTCATATATATAATTTATTATGAAATATTTATGCATTTAGAATAAAATTTTAATGATAAAATTTATTCTTAATGAACAGACTTTTTCAAAAACTTGCTTTATATTATTTATTTTATTATATTTTAAAATTTATGCTAAATAAATTTTAGGAGGCAAGTATTGACCTTATAATTATTAGTAGTCTACGTGCATGCTTAAGAGACAGCAGAGAGATAGAGGCCGTAGGATATTGAGCTGCGTACAAGCAGTTTAAATGGCTTTCCTTTTTTCACAAACCATCTAAACCGAACTCAACCAGTTTAGATAGTTATAGCAGTTTTGCGATTTTGAATGAAATTGGGTTTTATTGAACTAGAGAGACAATCGATTTCTAGTCGGACTGGTCAAACCAAATAGTCCGATCCAATTTTTTATGACACTATTTTCTAATTATGGATGGATTGTCATCCTAAACTATTTCAATCAAGTGGTGTTTAATTGATCTAGGTAGAGTTGTCCACATAGCATTTATGCTTAAAACTCCCTAGTGAGTATGAGGAAGACAATATATGCAGGGACGAAGGAGTAGCTAGGAGCTATTGTTTAAGCACTCTTTGTTAAGTGGAGCTCTTTGATCACTAGAGCTCACCATAGGACACCCTAAGATGACAAAAAAAAACTTGCCTTTGCTAATGAGGTTGTCCTAGATTGATTAGTTGATTATCTCATTGTTGGATATCTTTAAAATCTATTTAATATTTTGGGCTGAAAAACTTTAAAACTTTTCCAATTCAAATTTTTTAATTTAAAACTTTTTACTCTTACAACTATCCTATTTTCTAATCATTTCTTCACATCTTTCAATATAATTATCCTACTTTTCAATCATTTTTTCACATCTTTCTATATAATTATCCTACTTTTCAATCATTTCTACATAACTATCTATAAACTAATTTATCTATTTTAACTTTGTTCTCTTTAGGGGTGAGAATCGAGGTTGGTCGGGACGGGTCAATGTGTGCCCAACCCTAATCTTACATTTTAAAAATCGTGTTTGATCATTATTCTTGTACTCGGTTAGGACAAAGTCGGTTTAACCCTTACTTTTTTCAGTAAGTCTCGGGACAAACTTTGTGTTGGTATCAGGATAATAGATTGGGCAAAAAATGCTAGTTAAGTATAATGGTTTTAAGAATTTATGAATTTACTAAGTATAAAAGCATATAGATGCTAAATTTAAGTATTGTATACTTCGACCTATTAATAATTAGTCAAAGTAAAATATCATTATTTAAATAAAATATGAATATTAGAACAAGCTAATGAAACATATCTCTTTCAGAATTTTTCACAACTTGAAAAACTAAGTTAGGTGGGTCAGCGGGTCAGAAATGGTATAAGAAAGTCCAGGGTCTAGCAGGTTCACCCCAACCAGAAAAATCTTAAATTCCTGCCTCGCCTTGCCCCGATGGGTATATATTCCCGCCTTGCCTTGGTATAAAATAGGGTTGGTTCCTTGACTTGCCCGGATTTCTACCCCTACTTCTCTTTACTCCTCATCATTACGTTTATAATATCACATCATTTTTTACAATTTCAAAAATTTTTACACAAAAAACTTTTCATCGAAAGTTTTATTACTTCCCAAACACATACTTTATCAAAAAGTTTTAATTGCCATGATAGTGAAAATTTTTGTTTTCAAAAGCATAGATATTTCAACCAAATCTTTCACCACCATGACAATTAAAACTTTTTGACAAATATGAAATGGATTTTGAAAATATCCAAGATGAGTACTCGACTATCTTAACATCTTAGAACCAACTTAATTTGTCTCTTAAAGGTTAATCTTGATGTGTTTGCCATAAGCGCAAATCAAATGATTGGCATGGCTTATACTCTAGCAAAGCCTCAACCTCACGTTTGGTTAGAGACAGGATACATAAAATAGAGTGCCTAATGACTTTTGCATGACAATTAGTAGTTGATGCCCAAATTGAGGAATTCCTAAAGGTAGGCTTCATAAAAGAGGTAGATTATCTCAACTGGCTAGCTAATGGATCCCTTATTAAAAAAAAAAAATAGTGAACAATGGCGATAAGCTTTAAAGAGAAACTCCTGAATAAAGGTAGGCTTAGTCAAATAGAAGTTATCTCAATTAGCTAGCTAATGTGGCCCTTATTAAAAAAGAATAATGAATAATGGTGAATGTGTATGAATTTTATCAATCTCAATAAAGCTTATGACCAAATCGTCGACTTCATATAGTTTGTTGAGCTTCTTAGATGCATTTTTTGGGTATTATTTAAAAAATATCTAATATCCATGAAAAGAAGATTTTATTTATTGTATGCTGAGGCTCATACTGCTATACCGCAATGACTCTTTAAAGAGTCTAGACAAAATGTAGAGGCAGATGTCAATGACCAAATTGTAGAGAGCCAAAACTCGTTTGATCATATTATAAACTTCGCTAAGACATTTACATCATGCACTCATGATCAGAAGCTAAGGATGTGTTTGGGCAGTGGTAAAATTTTTTATAAAAATTTTCGTGTAAAAAAGTTTTTGAAATTTGATAAAATCATGTAATAGGATAAGAATAATGATAAAGAATGAAGTGAATAAAATTAAAATAGATAAGTTAGATATATTGATAATTGTGTAGAAATAATTAAAAAGTAGAATAGTTAAATAAGAAGAAGTGAAAATATCAAAAACATAGTAGTTGTAAGAAGTGAAAAAAATTTAGATTTGAAAAGTTTCGGTTTGAAAGATTTTTTGTTTTTTGATATCATTAGTTTGAAAGATTTTATGGTTTATCAAACACCCCCTTAATTTGCAAAATGCGTGTTTGAGTTCTTGTTAGAATATTCTTGGAGATTCATAGTATTGGGTCATCATGGTAATCCTAAAAAAATGCAAGCAATATTAAAGTGGTCAAGAGCCTTAGTAGAATAATTGTGACTCTTCATCAGTTCATTGCTTAGTTGGCACACGAGTGTACCCCTTTTAAGGTCTTAAAAAGGACCAAATCATTTGAAAATTTGAATGGGGCAACAATTGCACTAGGTCTTGGATGAAAGCCTACATCTAAAACCCATATCTACTTATGAAGCCCTAACTTGCCAAAATCTTTGCTCTTGTATCTCGTTGTTTGGCCTCAGCCAATAACTTCATATTGGTGGCTTAGTGACCCGATGGCTAACATCCCTTGCATTAGATGAGCAAGATTCGTAGGTAAGGCAAATTGATGAAATGAACCCTAAAATTAGCATGATTTGATATAGAATATGTCATTGGAACTTGAGATTAAAATTCAAGTCTTGATTGAATTAATTTGATTGCAAATATCATGATGCCTAGAGAGACATACCCGAACCTAAGTGGACTTTCAATATCAGTGACCACTATAGAGGGTCCTTCGCATATCCCTGACTGAAATGTCTCACCTCACCAAGGCTTAGGCTATGATGATTGAGATTTATATTAGGGTTGATTGCAGTCACCAAGGATCAGGCTATAATAATTGAGATTTATAGTAGTGTTTTTTTATTCAGTCCCGTTTCGGTGAAACGTCTTTTCTATGTAATTCTTTCTATTTTTAATATTTTAATTGTTAAAGGAAAATCTAGTTCATTTATTATATTTAGCATTATTTATAATATCTTAGAAACTTTTTATTTGTCCAACGTCGCTGTATATGAGTCCTATTGAAAACCAACATAATAAAATAGTTTTATATTAAATATCAATCTTATAGTTGTATTTTCAACATTTGATCTGTTTAAAATATTATTTTTATATGGATAAATGATTTTATAAAGTATTATTACATTTTAATATATCTGTATGAGGTTCTAAGCATTTTTCATAATTTACGCATGAATATATATATATTTTTCAATAAATGTGGCCCATAAAAATGCTTGATTAGGATGAGATTGGTCTCCTAGATAAATAAATAATGTTAAGTATAAAAAATAAATTAAATTTTTCATCAAAGATTAAAATATTAAAAATTAAAGGAATTACATAACTCCACTTCATGGAGCCCATTTTTATTAGCTATACACAAGCACATACCTTTATTAGTCAACCCTTAAATAAGATGCTCAAAACTTTCATCCCAGTTGTAAGACATGTTAGAAATTAGCACATATTGCATGTGTTCCTCTAAGCTCATCTCAATCATTGAAGACTAACCATTTGCATAGTGTCGGGCCCCTCTTTGTAGCTAAAATACATAATAGGGTGTGTTTGGCAATGGATATAAAATGTCAAGTTAAAACTTTTCAATCTACAACTTTTTACTCTTCATAATTATTATATTTTTTAATTATTTTCTCACATTTTCCTATACAAATACCCTACTTTTCAATCATTTCTACATAATTACCTATACAACTAACCTATCTATTTTAACTTTATCATCTTTACTTCTCATCATTACCCCTATCATATCATATTAGTTGACAACTTTTACTTTCCAAAACTTTTTATCAAAAGTTTTATCCATTCCCAAATACACCCATAATATTCATCATTGATCACTTTGTCAAAGGACCAAAGTAAAATTCCTAGGGAGACTATTTCCATGGGAGGAGGTTCTGGATGTGTGCCAGCTTTGTCTCCCTTAAATGTATATAGGTGGGAGTTTAGTCTCTTGTGAAAGTAGGTAGGGATCTGTTGTCTCCTCTAACGATAAGTGAAAACTTGTTGTCTTCTGTATGAATGAGCAGGATTGTAATATCAAATATCATATTGTACATAGCTAATAAAAAAATAAAACCCCTAAGCAATATTGACGTCGACATTGTACAAGTGTTCTCATATGAAAATATCTTGTGTTAGTTTGGCTTTATTTACACCTTTTGCATTGATAATGGCCAACAATTTACTGTCTGAGAATGTGAGTTATTTTGTCAAAAATACGTCATATGGTGCAACTAGTTTCGGTGCCTCACTTTGAGGTTAATGGCTAGGCTGTGGTAATGAACCGAACTTTTCATGAACTTCTTAAGAAAAGGTTTGACACGAGAGTTAGTGGTTGTAAATAACAATTTTTCTTGACAGCTGCAGAGTGCTCTTCCTAACTCCTTTATGTTGAAGGGGAAAACATTTTTCTACCTCCTTCTAGATACTTTTTTTATATGATTCGCCATATGAACGCCGGAACACTATTTTCTCCACTAGTATTTTTCCATTTTAATCATTTTATATCTTTCCATATAATTACTCTATCTGTTTTAATTTTTGTTCTCCTTGCTCATAATCATTACTCTTACTATATCACCTCATATTATCATCCCAAAATTTTTAGCACAATATTTTCTTTTAACCTCTTAACAAACGGAAATTTCCTGATGAAAGAGAAGGGAGGATAGACACGAGAAACAGCCATACATGTACAACTCGTGATTGCCTAAACACAGTAAAAAGATGTAAATAAGTTGAGTGAGTTTGGCGCTTTGAAAGGACCTGTCACCAAATTTTTTGTCTTCCTTCTCAAAAAAAATAAATGCCCCAAAAGAAATGCTGATGGACGTACTACCCGTGCATTGGGAGACCCTACAACACATGGCTTATGTATAAGATCATAATGCATACCTATCAAAATCTAGCTCCATACCCACGCGGGTTCAAATGGTGGCAAGAGTAAAAATAGATTTATTGTTAGATAATTGGTAAAATGATGTAGAAATATTGTAAGAATGTCTCAAGGGTTTGATTGTAATGCAAGTTGAGATGATTATAAAAATCTAGTCCATAACTTTCTTATTTCTCCTATAGAAATTAGAATACTAGGCAGCGGGTAAGTTATCCTTTCCTCACAATTTCACCAAAATAGTTTGGGCGTCTCAGCTGTTTAACTATTGTATTTTTTTCATTTTTATTTATACATTTCAATCACTTTCTTATACAACTATTTTATTTACACCAATCATATTACACAATTCTCATGCTTTTGGAAAATATTATCTTCTTTACTTCTCACCTCTCTCCTCAACTACATTACTAAATGAGTGCCTAGTTACTGTTTTCTGGAAATTTTCAAAGCCGGAGAAAATGAGGAAGGAGAGGCTGGGATAGAGGTGGCCCACACATCTGCTTTTTATCTTCATTTGGCGGTGGAAAAAAAATATAATAAAGGTACCGATGATAGAGCTGGCTAGCATTTTTTTCACCAACTTGTTCCTTGCACCACAGGCAGACCATGTGCACCACACTAACACCACACCCATTTGGCCATTCCTTCCATCTTGGATGGATGGAATCAGGTTTCGTCTTAAGACTTGAGAGAATTCTTTTCATGTAAAAGGGAATGTTTTCATGGTAACATTCTTTGCGTTTTTTTTAAAAAAAATCTGTTTTGATTCTTTGCGTCTTTGGATAGGTGCAAACTGTATGAAAAAAAAAGGTTAAAGAAAAGAATTATAAAGATACGGTGGAAATTAACAATTTCTTTAATATGGACCAAAAGTTAAATAGTCACAATAATTGAATCTTTCCGACCACAAGAAATCATAATGATCAAAACATCATCAGATCTTGACAATAGCTCACAGAAAAAGAGAGGAAGCTATATGCTACCTACTACGAACGCAGACTTCAATGTGGGATAATGATTTTATAAATGATGTGCACCTACTTAGGATAATGATTTTATAAATTAGTGTACCATTTCAATGCTTGAGAGAATGAATCCAAGCAATTATCATATTTTAAACATTATTTTATATCATTTTAGTAGGTACAGTCAACCTTAAACTTTATTTAAATAATGTTTGGCACCATAATTAAACAATAATGTTCAGCAAACATAATTGGCTTGAATTTTTTATTTAATCATCAATAAGGCCTGAACGAAGAAGTTCCACGCATTTAATTAAATCTATTGGGTAATACTAAATTTGGACCTATCTTAGCCAGGACATGAAATTGAAAATAATTTTTAAATATAGAAGACAATGATATAAGATTAGAAATAACGGAATATCATATCATATTTTTTTATAGGGTATGCGCTATGTCATTGGGGCGTTGTCTCCGTAGTCTGATTCGAACTCCATATATGGGTGTTAATAAACTTTCATTTATCAATCAATGATGGGAGCTTTGCCTCACTAGTGATTTGATGAAAGCATGTTGTCTCTCCAAATGATAAATGAAAGTTTATTATTTTCTCAAACTTAATTGTAATATTTAACCGAAATTTTTATAAATATGCATACAAAGTTTGACTAATATTGCATCTGTGTTTTTCTAAGTTTGCCGATATTACAAATATACCTATAAAATTTGTATAAAATTGCAAGTGTCTCTTCCATTAGGACGCTATTAGAATTTTCTGTAAAATGACGATAATACCCTTTAAGTCACGTAATATATTTGTAATTTTGCAAATATTGTAGATATATTTGCTATTTTATTTTTTTATATTTTTACATATATTATTATTTTATATTTTTTTGCAAATATCTTTATAACATGTGCAAAAATTGTAAGTATATTGCTTAGCTTAATGGGTATTATCGTTATTTTATAAAAAAAATTTAACTGTGTCATAACGGAAGGAACACGCTTGCAATTTTATGTAAAATTTGTAGACATATTTATAATATTAGCAAACATAAAAATACAGATACAATACTAGTCAAATGTTATAGGCATATTTGTAAAAATTTCTATCTTAAAATGAATTGTAATACACACATCATTAAAAAAGCAAATTAGTTGGGTACAATAATAAAATGGATCTACCCTTTCACCGAAGTCATCTTGGCATCATTACCATCACGCCCAAAAGTCACAAATGGAGGCTCTAAATATTCTAGATCTACCCAGAGGAACGCAGAATGGAGGACAGTCATTGACTTCAATGGATCTGTGTCCTATGATACGTTTGGTAACGTACACTCTGATTTTTCGTGATTTTTATGGACATGAGTGCTGTGAATGTACTTAATTGTAACATTAATTATGACATTGTATGAATACCAAAAAAAAAAAAAAAATACAGTATACATAAGTGCACTTAGCCTTGGTACACTGAGGTACTTTAACTCATTTTTTTATTTTTTAAAAAATATTTTACAACTGTTAAAACTAAAATGTTATCAAATACTTTTAACATGTGTATCAAATTTTACCCATTTTGAGATTTTTTAATTTTTAAAAAATTAAAATTACTAAAATGCCACTTATTTCCAAAAAACTAAAAACTCCAAAATTGGTAAAACTTAATGCACATGTTAAATACACTTAGACTAACAATTGTATAAAAAATTTCAAAAATTTTAAAAAATAGGTTAAATGCACTCGAGTGCACTGAGGCTAAGTGCACTCGAGTGCATTAAGTCTCTACTGGGTTTCTCATAATTTTTCTTTCTGCACATTTTTCATAAATAATTTAACATCTTAATTATCTAATAATCTTACCTTTTACAATTTGGCTATTGGATTTCAATTATTTTTTAACCATCCTATTTATTTCAAATTTACTCATATTATATCATTCACATAATTTTTAAAAATATTTTCTTTCTGATTTCTCACACCTTTCCATTATCTTACCAAAGTTAACATTACCAAATGTTAGTTTGTTTCGTTAAATGCAATAATATTTTATATAATCATGTTTTATGCATTTTAGATATTAGAAAGACAAATTTAAAATTAATATTTATGTTAGACTATTTTATTAGGTTAATTTTGTACCATTTAAGATGATACCTATGCACACGTTTGATTTTGATGAAAATTGATGTGTTACTAAAATAAATCATTCTAAATATAATAAGTAGGATAGGTGTTAATTTCATAATCAAATGAGCCCCTTTGAAAGAGTTTGTATCCTAATTATGGTACAGATTGAATGCAATCTAATATTTTCTATATATTATCTATGAAAATCGATTTTATGCATCCAAGTACACTCAGCTTCGGTGCATCCGGATGGATTTAACTTATCTTTTAATATTTTTTGGAAAGGTTTTTACAAGATTGTTAATCTAAATGTATTTAATATGTGTATAATTTTTTCATTTTTGGAGATTTTAAATATTTTTATTTTTTTTAAAATCAGTGGCATTTTCAGTAATTTTAAATTACTAAAACGCCACTGATTTTAAAAAATTAAAAATAAATATTTAAAAATCTCCAAAAATAGTAAAAATTGATATACATATTAAATATATTTAAATTAACAATCTTGTAAACATCTTTTCAAAAAAATATTAAAAATAAGTTAAATTCACCCGGGTGCACTGAAGCTAAGTGCCGCCAAACATGAAATCAAAAACCATTTTCTATATATCTTTAATTTTCAGAGTCGAGCTGGGTAGTCTATATTTCAATTATTTTCTGACACAACTACCATATTTATTTCACTTTATTCCTATTATATGACATCGCTGTTGCTCCTTTAAAAATTTATTTATTTATTTATTTATTTATTTACCTACTTCCCTCTCACTACTGGAGATGAAAAGGAGACCTTTGCCATTCGAAAGCAACATTCACCCTCGTAGTCCTTGGGTCGCACTAATTTTGGCATTACATTAATATATAATATCATATCAAACCATTTGGGATGTCTCTAGAAATCGGACGTTGCTGTCAACATTATCTCCACCGTCAGATGTGGGTCCCTTCCTATGTCTATATGCACGCCTATCAATCGCGCGACAGGTCGAACATCAAAGGTGCTTTCGTAAACTATACCTGGTAAATTTACTTAATTGTAAATTAGCCCATTCGGACGGCGTATTTGCAAAGTTACAATATTTTAGACATGCAACGGATTAAATGGAAATTTTTTCATGTTTCTGGGAGATATTTCAAATTTCTTGGATGGGATGAAGATGAAGTCTCTCCTTTTCCAAAAAAATACAACATATTTTTTTTTATTTCACATATAACTTTTCCTAATACTTTACAATTTTTTACATTCCCAACCCACAGCAACGGTTTCATGTAACCCAGTCTACTTTTCTCGCCTTAATAATTAATGTGAAATCCATTATGTATTTATCATCATATGGTTTGACCAAGAGACTTAAGTTTTATCAAAATTAAAAATGTGCATGGGTCATATTTGCTTATCTATTTATGTGTAAATTATGAAAAGTGCTCATGTATGCATTAGGATGTGAAAATATTTTATAGAATTATTTATCTACATGTTAATGATATTTTAGATAATTTAAATGTTCATTTATAGACTCTTTTATATTCATGTATAAATTATAAAAAAATTTAATATATTCACATATATATTAGAAAGTAAAAAAATGTTAAAATTATTTCTAATAATGATATTCAATGATTTAGATATTAAAAATACAACTTTAAAATTGACATTAGCATCAAACTATTTTATTTCAGTGAATTTATATATTTGTAAATGAGACTATGTACAATTATAATAGACAAATGAAGTTTATATAATAATACAAATGATGTTAAGTATAATAAGTAAAGTAGATTTTCCATGAATAATCAAGATGAGAAAATGATGAGTTTATATAAAAGTGGGATTTCATAAAAGCTTAACTCTATTATTTTATCTGGTTAATGAAATCATTTAGCATAAACAAAAATATAACATTTAAGATGTGGAGTATTATCAGAACATTGTTAGTCGTTTTAGCGCTTTATTTGTTTATGAAGCGATAGTAAAAGTATACTATTACTATATTTTTTATATATAATCAATAAAAAATTTTACGCTTATAAGCGTACCGTTCTACCTTAATTGCACCAATACCAATGCCTTCGAATACAATCGCCATCAAGTAGCCGATCATTCTCTTCCATCCCCAAATACCTCATTTCCTTGTCTCCACTCCATTTAAGATGGTAATTTTGACATAGCTACAACGAATTTTGCTATTAAAAAAAAATAATCAAAATTATCATCTCTACTTGAACATTTTAAGTATAATAACCATTAGACGTTTAAAAACAGTGAATGGACTTGATTTCTTCAAGAACACACGTCCTTTATACGAAAATCGTGCTGCATCATGCACTAGCCATAATGAAACTTTTTGTTGGTGCAAAGCTTACCCTACCAATCAACTTGGTTGTGATTAACAGCAGACTCATATGCTTGGACGCTATGCCCAAAACACCAAAAAAAGGTCGTAAAGAAAAAAAGATTATAATCCGAAATTAAAGTGCCAAAAATGCTTATAAGCATAGATGGGTTAAAAGGATTGATAGTTCAGGTCCATTTGGATAAAGGTCAAGGGAAAAGTGGGGGGAAAACCAACTTTACTACACTCCTTCCCGCACACCTTTTGATATCTTTACTTCCCAACCTACCTACTTTTTTTTTTTTATTACATTTACATTCTAATCATGTTTTCACATCTTTCCATATAATTATCTATGTATTCTATTTCCTTTAATCCTAACAAGAAATTGAATCATCATCATCAGCCAAAAACAGAAGAAAGTAAAAAATCTGTCCCATGATCTCCCTTTTTTTGAACATTGCTTTCTTTGCACTGATGAAACCTTATTCATGGAAAGCAACAAACATTTCTTTTCAAGTGGATAACATGGCCTACCACGTATGCTTGCTTTAAGCACAATCAAACAGGTCCCCGCAATTACAGCTGGACTAGCCTAGGAAGCATTTGCTTTTTCAAAAGTGACAACAAACATGAGGAATCCATTGAGTGATTCTTGCATTATAAGGGCAGCGTACGAGAGCAGAGGAAAAGCAAGCTCGGGCTTCAACTTCTCTGAGTTTGCAGAGCAGAAAATAACAACCTGATGAAGTTTCTGTTCCAGTGCCCGTGCTGCTCGTGTTTCTGCTTCCTTAAGCCCAAGAAGGGCAAACCAAAGGTGAAGGACGCAAAAGGAGAACCAAAGGAGAAGGAAGCAAAAGGAGACTGAATGCAGACTTCCCTAATGATATGATTGTTGGTCTCTCTCTCTCCACGGTCTCTAGCTTTTATCACCTGTACACATGTTCCTCCACCCCAAGATTGAAATAATAAGGCCACAAGGTTCTTTCCTTGGACTTCTTCCATGAATGTCATTAGCTGTCTTTGATTGGCTTGTTGGGGTTCTTCGAACCCAGTCCCATCTCCTCCATTTGTTGCTCCACTGATACAAGACCAGTTTGTGCAAGGAAACTGCATTGATATCCATGAACAACAGGAGCCCTGTGAGATGGCGCATCTAAAATCTATGCTTTCTTTGTAAGCTTTCTTTCTTTTCCATCTAAACATGAATAAAGGCTGAAAGAAGGGTGGCTAATGCAAAGCAGGTGACATGTTTCAGAGGCATGCAAATAAAAATTTATGAAAACCGATCACTAACTTGTGCTATGTTTAAAGTAAAATATGGCACCCATGAACGAGTCGAGCTTAGATGTAACTTAATAGTTACGGAGATGGAAGCCCCTCTAGTACAATGCTAACATGTTAATCGGGCATCTCAAGATTTGTGGTAGTCGACCATCAAGATGGTTACTTTAAAAAAAAAAAAAAAAAAAAAAAAAAAAAAAACGCGTCATGTAGAAGGCCTGAACTCTTTGGATCTCTGGGTCTATAAGAGAACGATGGTGCCTCAAAAGATCATGCTTGGAGCGGCACTTCCTAGTTTATTTGGAATAATCTGACCACATCATTTGACTATTGACAATGGTGAATTAGAATAAAGAGAGGAGCCAATTTTCAGACAAGGATCCACGTCCAGAATATATTTGCAAGTGCAAAAAAGTGCGATCTGGCACTTGATTGCTTTCACGCGTAGAAGTCATATTCACTAAGATGCCTGTGTTCCTTCTTGTTTCGTGGAGTGCTCTATGCTTAAAGGATTGCAACAGTCAGCTCCACTGAGCTCACAAGTTTCTGGCTTGTACGTTGGAGTATGAAGGTAATAATAGTTTTGGGTTCAATAGCAATCCTAATTATTCCATGCTCTTCTATATGTTTGGAAGCAATCAGTTTTCTATCTTCTTTCAGTTACTAAGAAGCATTAGGGCACACCCCTAATCACAATATGATTCAGTTTCAGGTAATTCTCAACAATATGATTCTGTTGCATAAGAATGTTGTGCAGCAAACTGAAGAAACTCTAACCATGGTGGTTAATACAATTTTTAAAGAATATTGCGTCTCATACTTCCAGCTAGTATCCCTCAAAAAGGCTAAGACAAAGATGATGGTATATTGCCAAAGGCAGGGAAAAAAAATGATGAGGTATTGGGAGAAGAATAGGAGCACCCATATTATGGTGATTGACCAGATTAAACAGTCTAGGGTACAGTATGTGACATTGTCAAGGATGACACAAGTGAAGATGTGACTAATCAATCGATGGCTGAGAAACTCCTTCAAATATCATCATGCAAATGTTGGGCTAAACTGGCACGTCTAGCCATTAATTGTAAAGAGCAAGGAGAAATATAAAAGAAAATTGTACAAAAGAAACTCATGAAGCATGCCTTCTCCCAACTAAGGGAATGGAAAAATGAACTTTGGTCCAAGTTTTTCCATAAGCAATGCATCTTCATGGCTATAAACTATAAAGCCAAATATAACAAGAGAATTATCTGCTATTTTAATTAGAATTAGAACAGTCGTGAATGTTATAAGTGAATTAATATTGGTCCTTGAGTCCCTAAGTAAACATTCATCTAATTTCATAAAAAATTTTATGAGTGGATTTAAAAGAATAACAAAAGTAATTGAATTAATTCCTAATCATTAATCATCACAAGAACTTATGTTTTTCTTTGCCCCTTCATGGATGATCTCCAAGCTCCTAGGGGTTAAGAGGATATTGGAGTTGACTGGTATGTCTTTGCAATTTCCTACTCTCTAACTGCATCCCATTCTACTAACAAGTTTTTTATCGTGTCACCCACCTTAGATGACCAAGCACATGACGTTGGTGGGTTAGTACAAATTGGACATGATTGACTTTTTGTGCAAAACAGTTCATGACAGCTTTTATGCCTTCTATAACGGCCTTTAATTCATCTTCCTTTTTTTTTTCCTCGGAAAATCAACTTCAGAATTTGATTTATGATATCTAAAATGAAGGTAAGTTTGGCTGAATATGCCACTGGTTCCACTTGGAAGAGATATTATAAGATGAAAAATGATAAAAATTTAAGAAACCAATGCAAAGGGAGACGTTTTATTTGAAGCTGCTAAGGCCCAGACCTTGTTATGATTTGGTTGCCAACTTGTAACTTTATACAATGGCCAAAATCCCTCCTCTCCTGAACACATCATTGTTTTTACTAAACACCATATGCTCGTGCATAGCCAGGATTAGTCTCACACTATTCAACTTCTGCTTGTTTCAAGATTTCTTATTTGTTCAATTTCTCTACAGTTAGTCAGTGTCCTCTTCAAACGTCAATGTCCACTTCCATCTAGCAATCACAAATAATACCCGATCTCCGTGGGTTCAGGGGCCAGTTATGTGTGCAGTGGAACGAGATTAAAGCCTTATTCTCCTTCAACTCATAGGACGAACTTTTATCTCTCAAGTCCTATCCAGAGGTTGCACATATTCTCACTTTATTGTCAACAATTGCAGCACCTTTATCTCATCATTCTACAAAAACTACTAAATTATTCTCAGATGCTAGACTACCTACCGGAATGTAAAATATGGACAGGAATGCAAAGGACAGATAGACCCAGAGTCAAAGATGAAAGAAGAATTCATCTCTTTTCAGGGAATAAAGATAAGCATAAAAGCATATCATAATGGAGAGGGATAGATCACGTACTTGTTTAGGAGGAAAAATAGAGTCCCACCGATAAAGATGAGTAAGGTAACATGGATTATCATAACAAAATCATTTGAAGAGAATGATAGAGCCAACATGCTAGTAAAACAAACACCCAGGGTCAAAAATGTAATCTTGATTGCTGACCAAGTGGGACCCTGAAATTAAAAAAAGGAATTTAATGTCTGCAGGTTCAACAAAGATTAAATGAAACAAAAATAAGAATTTCACGAGTAAAGATTACTTGATGAATAATGCTCACATTAACACCAGTAGCCAACGCCCCCAATATCACAGCCTTTGCAGATGATACCTCATTCTTGTTAGTTGCATCCATTGAAGATCCTTTAAAACAGAACTAGAAATAAGTTGATCGCATGTTGGATACATGGCTCCTTTTATGCACAGAAATCATACTTAAAAGGAGCCAGTAATATACACAAATATATATATGTGTGTGTGTGTGTGAATAAAACAGTAGCCCTTAATTATTAAGGGTAAAAGTGGTGATGTGAAAAATCACCATGTTGTCTATTATGACACGAAAATTGTTTTGATCCTGATGCTGAAAATGGGATGCACGACAAGGGGCCATTCAACCAATGACGTGCCTCCATGAGATTTCAGTTATTTTTAGTAAGAAGTTCATTGTCTTGGATTGTCTATCTACTTGCAGATTGGAATTAGCTGAACATTGGGAAGTTCCATCCATTGTTTTGGTGATCCAGTAGAATCAAATGAATGCCACCAATGTAGGCACATTCCCCACCAAAATGGACAATCACAGAGACAGTTGCAGCCAATTCTCATTACAACTAATTATGAGTGAGGCTTGTATCTTAAAATCCAACAAGAGGAAGAGATTTCAATGTTCATCCAGCAGAAAACACCAACAATTTATCATACACTTGCAAATCCAACTTGCAAAATATATTAGAGGCCTTGTGAGGATTATATTGTGCAAAATTCATCTCCAAATACTAATTAGACAACTAGAGAACCAAAAAGATAAAAACTCTAATGATAATCAAGATGTCATTTTTGCCATCTAGGTGATTGACCAAGAGTGCAGAACTTAGTGACAACTAAATCAGTGTCACAACTAGCACATTTCAAGTGAGAACTATGATAGGCATTCATTATACAATCCAAAGGATAATTGGAGCCCGTTCAAGATTATCTCATTAGATGGGATGAGGAATGTAAAAAGTAGTATTGGAGATAAAATTTTGTACAACATAGTGCAAAAAGGGTAGCAGGGTGAAGCCGGACTAGGATGCACTTTCAGCACAGGGTACTGAGCACTGTAATCAAGGGGAAGGATAATCACTTGCAATTGAGATATAAATACCACAAAGAATAATCAATGAGGAAGATGTGATATGCTTATACAAAATGATGACAGCTGGATTGTTCAAAATGAGAGATCAGCCAATTTCTCTAAGGCCTGTCACAAACAGCTAAGAGATATTCAACCATGGTTGGAAGTCGACAAATCCACATGGAAACAGAGACAAACACCTTGAAGGCAATCTTCCTTGCCAGTCTTGAGGAAGAGCCTCCTGTACTTGCAAATAGCGCTAGCATTTCCTCTTGCAATAGTTATGTTACATTATAAAATAATGGCAGCAGTCTCAGGCTCCAATTAACAAACTTCCTTTGTTCACTGCCAGACGCCTATAAACAACAATCCACTGCTGTTCCAATTAGGGGTGCAACTTGGGCCGGGTTCAACCCGAACCCGGCCCAACGAACCCGAGAAATGGCAGTGTTAGAACTGTATAATACTAAGCCCGAACCCGATTTTTCAGGTTGAACCCGAGCCCGATTTATAATCGGTTCGGTTTCGGGTTGAGGAGGACCCTAACCCGGTCAACCCGAACCCGATTTCGGTATCACATTAGGTCGCGCGACCTGCCATAATTTCGAAATCCCTCCCCCAACCCCCATCGTGTTCGACGGCCACTAAAGCCTGTTATCTGTTTCCCCCAAATTTCTCAATCTTATCTGCGGCGACACCTCCAATCCCCCGGACATCTTCCCTCCCCCTCTCCGCCAGTAAGTCATCACCTTCACCGCTTTTCCTTTTCTGTATGTGCTAGCTTACCCCCGCGCGCTTTCTTCTTGATGCTCCCAACTGATATCTGGGTTTTTTCTTCTTGTACTTGGGAAAGTTCTGATTTTTCAGTCTTCGTTGCTTTGTTCGGGTTGCTTCTTGTCCAAGTCGTTGGAACCAGCACGTTTTTGTACGAATTTTCTCTCTGTTTTTTCGAACTTGATTTGTTCTTTACTTATACTAAAGTAAATTTTTTATTTCAATGGTGTTTGTTTGTTTTTTTAACAATCATAGTCCGTTTGCTTTTTTGAGCTGCTTTTGAGGCGAATGTCTGACGAATTTCTCCATCTTTCCTTCAGTGAGTTTCTTAATATTCCGCATCCGCTGTTTGATTTTCGCTATCTTCTCACTCAAGACTTGCATTCTCTCCTTATTCGTGGTAATTAGGAACGCTATGTTTTGGTGGTGTTTGGATTTGTTTGAGAAATGTCTCATGAAATTCTCCGTCTTTCCTTGAATTTCTTGGTACTCGTTAATGGGATTTTTTTATTGCGGATTATCAAGTCCAAGAAGTGGGCCCCACAAGCTATCCAACGGCAATTCTCTAATGCCCAAATTAATATCTAAGCCGTCTTCTGTTTTCATGCCAAATCACGGCCAGATCAAGCAAATTGCCCAAGGAAATAATCTCAACCGTCCGTCAATCCGACAGCCCCTCATCAAGCCAGGATCCAGGCCACCGTCCAAATCACCAAACTATGATTTTGTAGCGTCCAGATTGCCTGATTAATATCACTGTCCAGAAAATATCAACCGCCCATTAAATCTAAACCGCCCAGAAATTCAAGTGGACCCCACACAAATCAAGCTGATCCAGCTGGCCATTCTTTCAAAGCCCACCATAAAGCCGTCCAAGTGTCCAGCAATTGATCAGCACCGCCCAAGGCCATCCAAGATTTCAGAAAATAGATTTCAGCAAGTGGGACCCACAAGATCACGTCCAATTGCTCTATATAATTCAAACCAGAATTTCAGCAGCTGCTCATTTAATCTAAGCCGTCCAAATTCCAAAGCTGTTTGATTCTTGCAATCTACTGGAATATTGCCTACTTTTGTAATTAGTGGTGTATAGAGATTTCAAGTACTGCATACTATACTGTTTCATTGTTTTTTTAGCAATAGATTTGTGATTAAATGAGTGTAGGATATATGTTTACAGTAACATGTCAACCCGAAACTCAACCCGAGCCCGAATTTCAAAAATATGGTTAAGGTTGAGGTTTTACAAATAGGGTTAGGGTTAGGGTTAGGGTTAGGGTTGAAGATTTACAAATAAGGTTAGGGTTAGGGTCGAGGTGAACCCGAGTTTCATGAGCCCGAGTTGCACCCCTAGTTCCAATATCTAGTAACAATGTTCCAACCCTGGCTTGTTAAGATTTCATCACACCTTAAACACTTTTCCATTATTCAAAATTTCAGGATCCTCTAAACAGGACAAAAAATGACATTTCCAGTTTCCAAGACCCAAAATTTCTGAATTGATACAATTCTCAAAGAAAACCCATCTTATCCTCCATGTCTCTCCAGCGTAGAAAGATCTTTACCCATGCAGTTAAAATCTAAATCACAAATGTAGAGAAGTCTTTTTTTTTCGAAAAAGCATTTTGGGTTAATCCCAATTTTCATTCGGAATGACAACTTCCCTCCTCTGTTATGGGGAAGTTTTGATTTTTATGCACACCATTGCCGCTCGAACCCAAATAGTACAGCCTTGTTTCCATATGTAGATGTTTATGCATAATGCCATTTGATGGGCTATCATTTGATTTGGGTTGGGTTGACTCAGGGTTTGGGTCAATTCAAACAGAATATTGTTTGAAAAAACTTGACGCAGCAAGACCTTGAGATGCAACTCGGTTTGGGTGCCCACAAGAGGACTCTAAATTGGGTAGGTTCGGTTCTAAATATAAAATGCCTACCGAAATTCACATAGAGTCGGCTCGAAGGGTCGGGTACTCAAAAACAACCCTGAATGCATATAAACTTTATAATATATAGTATTTTAATAACCTATCTAACTCCAATAGATGTGATCATCAACTTCAACCCCTCCCTTGCAATTTTCATTTTCTCTCAAGAACTCTAGCCATAGCCACCACCTACCCACACATTTCTAGCCTATCTTCCCTTTGGCGCTCCTCTCCGCTCAAGTGTCTCTCCCCTTTAGTGCTCCTTTCTCGTCTAGCCCTTCTCTCCTCCAGCACACTCTCCCCTCTACCTCCTCCCCTCCAATGTTTCTATCTCTTCCAACCCTTGTCCTCTCTAACGTTCCTCTCCCCTCCTCCGATTGTTTATCCGCCGCTCGTCTCCCCTCCTTCAATCGTTTATCCGCCGCTCGTCTCCCCTTAAGTGCCTCTCTCCTTCTCTGATTGTCTACCCACATTCTCAGCTCCTAAAAACCAAATCCCACTCTCCGCAATCCTTCTCATCCGCGCACTTGACTATGCCACATCATCTGTCGTCCCTGCCCTTACTCCCTTTGTCAAGCCACTCACGCCCGTTGGCAAGATTATTGACAATTTCACTGGTGCCAAAGCGATAGGGCACGTGTCACAAGCCATTGGTGTTTTCAATGATGTTTGGTTTGAGGGGATACCGCCGATATTGACTCGTTGGAGGTTTTGGACCATTCGTTATGGTTGGTTCTGAACATTGAGTAGCACTTGGGGGAGAATGTGGTGCGGAAGATTGAAGGGTTTGCAGGTAGATAGCATTGAACACTAAAGCGTCCATCATCATGAGTATTTCAAATTCAGATATGTTTTTTTTTTTTTTTTTTATACTTCTCTTGTGTTTACTAAATATTTCAAATGGAAGGCTGAATTTTTTATATTGTTATATGCATTTTCTTAAGGAAATTCACTCTCACTCAGTTTGTTTTTTTAGTTTATTAATTATGATCCTTGGAATAAATTTGGATTTGGTGCATTGTAGTAGCTCTACTGAGGTTGCAGGCTATGTCACTATGGAAGGGTAAAGGGAAGGTTAAAAGAACATTGAATGTAGGATGTCGAGAAAGTCTTGAGGATGGAGTGGCAACATGTTCTGACATTTTTTTAGCGAAATAGATTTGAAATTAGAACTGGAACCAACCCAGCATTAAGAAAATAGGGTAAGGTATATCTTGAATCAACCCGACCTAATAAGGTACAGTAGGAGCTTTTCAAAACAGAGTAAGGGTAGAGTTAACTCCTATTCAGACCTACTCAACTCATGTTGCATCCCTAGCAATATCCCAGTTCTAAGTATCAAGAAGTCAGCCCTTCCTATAGAAGTCACATCCGAGTTTCAATCATGATATATATGAGTTTTGTCTTCTATTTTAAGAGTAATATTTTCCATAGATACACTATTAGACTTATACTCCTTGAGCAAGGATATGTACTTAGGATGACTTGAGTTGTAAGATAAGAAATAAAAAAAGTAATAAGAAGTCCAGAATCAACCCTAAAATAATATTTAAAAAATCAAGTTCGTTTTGAGTTGAAAAACGAGGTTGCATAATTGAGTTGTATCTTAGTTTCAATACTAAAGAAATTATGCCTTGTTTAATGCGAATTAGGCAAATGGGCCGATGTTCCTCTTGCTAACGCTAACCCCTCTCCGCTCCCCCACTAGGCATTCTTCCTTCAAACCTAATCTCCGAGTGTATTATGTGCAATTCTTCTGGTGTGGCACTCTCTTTTTGCAAACTTCTCTGAGAATAGTGTATATATTGTCCTAATCTACTTTCGATCTTAAATGATGACTGTAAATAAATCAATTTGCAATCCACTAAGAATTTTTAAATCTTTAATTTTTTTCATGGATAAATGGATCCACTTAGGTTGCCAAAATTTAGATTTTGGTTTTTGTATCTTTTTTTTTTTGAAATTTTCAAAAATATATATATATATATATATAAAATGTGGTATGCTAATTAATCTAGGTGGGGCCCACTTATTCATAAAAATAAAAATATTTCAATGGGCTGTAAAATAACATATTTATGATCAACCATATAAGATCAGTCATCCTAAATCACGGCTAAGTAGAATCTTTAAAAAAATATTCATCCATATAATATTGATCTCTTAGATGGTTTACTGGTTGACATGATAGCTATGAAATTGATTGTGTTCATTTTACAGATCTTTCAAATTGTATTTTGAATATCTTTGATTTGAATAAAACTTGAGGTGTGTTTAGCATTCACGTAAACTTATCAATATAAAACTTTTCACTTTCAACAATTATCATATTTTTTAATCATTTTTCACATCTTCATGTATAATTACCTTACTCTTCAATTGTTTCTCAACAACTACACATATAACTATCCTATCTATTTTAACTTTATTTTCTTTACTCATCATCGTTACTACTATTATATCACATTATTTCTCTCATTTCAAAAACCAAAAATTATTCATTCAAAAATTTTAAAAATTTTATCAAATACCAAACACACCCTTGGTTTGCGAGCTAAACAAATGATTCCAATAAGCCAGGTGGATTTCACATCATTACTAAGATGGGCATATCCATAAGGTCTCAATGAAAAATATATACTAGTGAATATAAACTTAGCCGATATATATGCGCTCCGCTTCTATGTAGCCTCTTAAATTTTTAAGATGTTGATAACTGATGCAAAATTCAAACCATTTGTTATATTTAACATCACTTGTTAGTTAGGAGACCAAGTGTTATCCAATCAAGTATGTGTATAGGCGACATTTGCTTAAAAAAATGTGTAAATTAGGGAAACAATTGGACATATTCACATATATTAGATGTAATAATACTTTATAAAATCATTTATTCACATGATAGTGAGATTTTAGATAGCTTACAGTTTAAAAACACTACTTTATAATTGATATTTAGCATTAAACTATTTTATTATGTTAATTTTACACATTTGTTGATAGGGTTCATGCACAATAATACTAAACAAATGAAAAGAGTTTCCATGATGATATAAATGATGTCAAATACAAAAGATTGAGAATTTTTCATCAATTACCAAAATGTTAAAAATGAAGAGAGTTACGTAAAATAGGGTTTTATAGAAGTATAGCCCTATGCATATGAGATACGATCATGTAAGTTTACATGTATCATAAGTTATAATATATTTGGCTCAAAATAGATTCACTAAAATATGTTAATATTTTATACAATTATTTACCCATGAATAAGTTATGGGTATGTTTAAGAAGTGATAAAAAATTTAATGAAAAATTTTTTGTGTAAAAGTTTTAAAATTGATAGAAAATGATGTAATACGATAGGGATAATGATAAGAAGCAAAAGAGAATAAAATTAAAATAGATAAGTTAGTTTTACAGGTAATTGTGTAGAAATAATTGAAAAGATAGATAATTGTATAGGAAGAAGTAAAAAAATAATTAAAAAATATGACAGTTATAGAGATTTAAAAGTTTTAAACTGAAAATTTTTTGTTGGAAAAGTTTTTTTGTTTGTCAAACACCCCCCTATATCTTATATAGGTTACATATTAAAAAAATAACTTTAAAATTGTTATTTACATCAAAATATTTTATTGTATTGATTTTATACCATTTTTAAATGGGGTCATATCATACATATATCCAATTTGGATAAAAACCCATTTTGAGCAATATGTACTATAACTTATGGTACTTTTAAATGTAAATAATCATATATATATATAGAAAGAGAGAGATATGATCTAGTACATGTAAATGTACTATAAGTTATGGTGTAATTGTCTCAAAACGGGCTCCAATAATCATAAAATATAATCAATTCTAACCATTGTATTTAAAATTATTTATTTTATTGGCATAATAATATATACAACCTCACTTCTATGTAACTATATAACCAGGTTACATAGAAGCAAGAGTTTAGAACCCATCCATCTGTTGTTCTCTTGGCCATTCGATTAAAAATGCTACTTGTGGGGGTTAGGTGATGGTTCTTTGACCTGATATACATAAGGATTTCGAAAATCCCCCTATTTTTTCGCTCTTCCTCCTTTTTGCTCTCCTTTTTTTTTTGGCTGAAGCCAGAAAACTATCACCCTCAAAGATTTTCACTCTCCTTCTCTACAAGCACGCCCTCTCCTCTATTTTCAAGAAAGCAAGAGAAGAGAAACAATAGGATACAAGAGCTCCATTTCAAGAAAGCACAACCAAAAAGCCTTGGCTTGACGACCTGTTGGGGTTCTCTCTATCTCTTACAATAAAAGCTCTCCTCTCCTCTCTAACATGAAGAATGTCTCCTCTCCATAAGATATACATGCTTTACTTTTTAATGGAAATTTGCAAGGAGTTTTTTCTCTTTGATAACTATTTTTGGTATTTGATTTGGGTTTTTTCTGGCCGGCAAATTTGTTTTTATCAAAAAAGTCGAAACTTTTACTTGCACAATTTTCACCTAAAGTTAAAATTTTTTAGGAGTTGTGTTTACACAGTTCATGGCTCGAATACAATGGGTTGGCCTAGCTAAATTTAGTTGTTATATTTACATAGTTTAGCATAGAGGACAACCTAAAGTAAGACTTCTAAACATTACGTGTCAATAGAGAAGACGACCTAAAGTAGGACGTTTGAACATCGCATATCAGTATAGAAGACAACCTGGAATGGGATGTCCAAATATGAGATTTGTTTAGCTGGTTACTAATTAAGAGCTCTTAAGTTATTGGGGTTTGGTGCAGTTGGACTATGTATATGTCTTTTGTTTATAATTTATTCCTATGTTTGGACTTGAAAAGCTTTGGCATTTATTTATTTTTAAATTTTCATCTTGCCATTTCATTTTTATAAAAGATCAAACATAAAATGAACATGAGTTTATAAAAATATGAAATCATGATAAATGAAAATATAAAATTTAATGGGAATTTAGATGTTCTGAATGCATGAATGACAGTTGTGGTTTAGTCTAAACACACAATTGTAGTTTTTGTTGCTAGAAGACAGAATTTGACCCCATGTAGGACGTCCAGTAACCAATGTTTATTTGTCGGTATGTTGCTAAAGAACATAAGACAGCCCAGTTTACGATGTCATATAATGGATTTTTAGGTGCTTCTTGAATGATTTCATTCGGCACTAACACTGTTTATCATGTAGGTTTTTAACAGTTATATGTTTTCCTTCAGTTGTTGGTTGTTATCCCCTAACATCCAATCTTGAACTTATGCCAACCTTAAAATCTCAACGAATGTCTGATCTTGAACTGATCTTTCTTAAAAAAAAGACAAATTCATTAACTTTCCTTTCAAAAGAGCTCAATTCTCAAAGCGCTTGAACCAATCATCATTATTGTGTACTTCATTACAGAACAAGTCATCAGTCATCTACATTCTCTTCTTCCTCATCAACATTTCTATCTTCCCCCAACTATTCTTCATCCATGCCTTTGTCTTCTTCCTCATTTATTGGTCTAGTATCTAACAATATTATTCTCATGTATAAATCGATTTACTTCCATTTCTTCTTCCTCATTCGTTGCTCTAGTATCTAACAAAATCATTCTCATGTATAAATCGATTTAGTTCCATCTGCTCATTAAGAGTTCTCTCTTCATCTACTTCTTCATCCTCAGCAACTATATCACTTTGATTCACATATGTTCCACATTAATTGTATCCTCCATCTCATTTTGTTTCTTCTTATACTTTTTTTGCTCTTTTGTACCTTATTATCCCCCTTGAAGCTTGTTTCTTCTTCTAGTTAGGTTTCCTCTTTGTTTGGAATGGAAAAAGTGTCATCTGCTCTTCATCATTAGACACTCAAGCAGTACTACATGTCTTCATCATGGTTAATAATTTATAAAAAAGAAAGCCATTGTCAGAGCCATCCGAATACTTTTCTCCAAACCAAGTCAATGCTTCTACTGGAGGTAATCAGCCATGCAAACACTAATCACAGACATTAATTGATGATGACTAATATTCATTAAACAATGGCAATGACACTCACCTGTGAACTCATTAAGGATGATAGAATAATTTCTCTCATAAAGCAAATTTCATAATGTAAAAAATCAGGATATATTACAAATGTTTTGAACATAAATGAAACTAATAGCTAGAATGAATCCATAGGTAAATAAAAACATGAGCGTTTGAGTATGGATCAAGTAAATGCTTGAAGATGACTCTAATATCAGATCCACTACCCCTTACCATGTGATGTCCTCTTTAAGTGCATCTTCAATTTCATATTTCATAAACAATCGGCCAAGTAATAAACATTCCCTGATAGATATTTTACTCTAATTTCAACAAATGGTGTAAACTCTATTCTCTCACATGCTTAGAGATGGATAAACAAAATTGATAAAACCACAACTCTAGCAATAATATTTTTTGAACAAAACAAATAAAATGCAACCACTTGTGAACACTCGATAAAGTTTTAGTATAGAAAGGACGCATTTTGATGGAAATGCTCTCCGAAAAAGCGCAAAATTGTAATTTTGCAGATACTATCCAAAAACCTACATCTCCGCGCAATGGCATTCATATTACCTAATTGCTTTTTCCGATTATCTTGATAATGAGAAAAGTTGCCTTAATGATGGCAATTGCATCCTGTGGTTCTTAGTCAGTGATGACAACTGCATCCTGCAGTTTTCGGCAAAAATAGAAAAACGAGAAAAGAAAGAGAAGTGGAAGGACGGGGAGAAGATAGATAAAACCGACCTGAGAGAGGTGTTGACATAGAGCACAGCTGACGCGCAAAGAAAAGCCGTGCGATTTTATTCTTTATCTCTGAGAGAAGAAGGAAAGCGAGAACCCTGAAGGGCCCGACGGTCATTCGGCTTCAGCGAGGAAAAGTCGAGAAGAGGGCTCCGAGGGAGAGGGACTTTTGAAATCCTCATTTGTCTTAGGTCCCGGGTGCGCCGGGGGTGTGGCTGTTAATAGTCATGGTTACCCAGTGAACCCTCTCCTCGAACCTGTTTATAAATATGCTTAAGCTGAAATTTTTTAATAAATGAATTATGATCTGTAAATATTTAACCATTTCATTAAATAAATAATTTTATAACCCATTTAATTTATTTAACTTATTTAACTTATTAAAATTATATATATAAATATAGTTCACTTGTTATTTTTCCTCACCGAGTCTTCCTCATGTCATATAATTTTCATTTTTCCACTATTGCCCTAATTTCATTTTTCCTATCACTGTCCTATTTCCATTTCAGCTGAAAATACTATATCGTCTTTCTCTATAAGATCATTGTTTATTAAAATTTAGGTCATCAGGTCATCTGCTATACAACCTGCCAACCTATTTATTAAATACGTTGTAAATGGGTTAGTGTTGAGATTTTTTTAAATGAGTTAATATGAAATATTTCAAATGGATTAGGATTATGATTGGGCTCTAATCCATCCAAACTGATTCATTAACACCCCTACTTTATCCGGGTTTGGTTTCAATGCAACCATCTTACCAGAAATTTCATTTTTTAATATTTTTTAATTTTTTAAAAAACTTTTAATCTAGGTATATTTAATTTATTTATTAGGTTTTATTATTTTGAACATTTATATAATTTAAATTTTTGAAAATAATAATATTTTAGTCATTTAAAAAGTATTAAAACCTTTTGGGTGTGTTTGGGAATAGATAAAACTTTTGATAAAAAGTTTTGAAGAGTAGAAGTTGTCAAATGATGTGATATAATAGGGGTAATGATGAGGAGTAAAGATGATAAAATTAAAATAGGATGGTTAGTTTTATGGATAGTTGTGTAGAAATGATTGAAAAGTAGGATAGTTGTATAAAAAAAGTGTGAAAAATGATTAAAAAATATGATAGTTACGACAAGTGAAAAGTTTTAACTTGACAGTTTATACTCATTGTCAAACACACCCAAATTTATTTTAAAAATAAAAAATATGTATACACATTTTCAAAAATGATAAAACTTAATTTATAGATTAAAAGTTCATAGAAAATTTCAAAAAATATTAAAAATTAAAAGTTTCTTTCAATGTATCTGATTGCATTGAAACGTCTTTCTTTATATTCCTACCCAAGCAACATTTTCAATCAAACAGCGAGGAGAAATTTCATATGAATAAACAACAAGTTGATGGGTTCCCAGCTTCCAGTTATATATAACGGGCTCCACTTCTATATAACTAGGTTGCATGGAAGCGGTCCCATGTAACTCCTTCAAATTTCAATATATTAGTCTTTAATGGAAAATCCAATCCATTCATTATACTTAACATCATTTATTTTGCTAGGAGACCAAATTTCAATAAATCAAGTATGTGCATGGGCTTCATTTGCTCAAAAATATGTATATTGATACATAAATTATGAAAAATGCTTAGATCCATTTATATATGTATTAAAATGCAACTACTTTATAGAATCATTTATCACATATTATTGATATTTTAGATGGTTTAATGTTGAAAAAATTACTTTTAAGTTGATATTTTAACATTGAACTATTTTATTATGTTGATTTTATACTTTTATAGATGAGACTCATATACGGTGAAATTAAAAAATAAAAGGGTTTCCAGAATACTAAAAATGATATTAAACACAATTGATGGAATGAATTTTTCATCAACCATTAAGATTTTAAAAATGAAAAGGGTTACATAAAAAAAAAAGATGGGACCAATATATAACGTGTTGCATGTTGCATAGAAGTAAAGTTGCCATTTATATGGAAAATAATCAAGTGCATTCAAACTCCATGCACTGCAGGGCTTACTTGATCATGAATAAAAAATCTCCTCCACTTATTGCATTTAGAATTATTCACTTTATTTACATACCAATTTTTATCCAAATCCAACACGTATATGTATTACATCTTGAAATGGTACAAAATTAACGTAATAAAATAGTTTAATATAAATATCAAGTTTAAAGTAATATTTTCAACATATAAACCGTCTAAAGTATGATTTTTATATGGATAAATGATTGTATAAAATATTATTACATTTTAATATGTGTAGGACCCATTTTACTTTTAATATGGATAAAATTTGTTGTTAAAAATAGAACTTTTTGTAACGTGTAAGCTTTGTATTTTTTTCATTTGTATAACCTAATTAATGTTACTCTCTGTTAAGCTTCAGCTATTAACAGGGTTCTACTTTGCAATATTTAGAAATAGGTTATACAAAAAAGAGCTATATAAACTTTTCAAATTTTAAGATTTTGATTTTTGATGAAAAATTTAATTAATTTATTATATTTAACACCATTTGTTAAAAATATATATTCATTGGTAAATTATGAAAAACGCTTAGATGTATCTACACATATATTAGATGTAACAATACTTTATAAAATCGTTTATTCACATAAAAATAATATTTTAGATATTTTTTTTATATTTATATTTTAGATAGTTTAAATGTTAAAAATACAACTTTAAAATCGATATTTAATATTAAACTATTTTATTACGTTGATTTTACACATTTTCAGATAAGATTCATGTAAATACAATAGATAGATTGAATTTTTCATCAATCATCAATTATTAAAAAGGTAAAGGATTATATAGAAAAAAAAGTGTCGCTCAGAAACTTAAGGGCTCTAACGTCAAAATACTAAAAGACGCGATAATGCGCAACTATTCAAAATTACAGGATTCATTTTGTAAATAGCCCATTACAAGGACTTTGTTATCGTTCATGGCTTTGTAGACTGATGGCAAAATCCAAAGCAAAGAATTGCTTGTCTGGTTGATGTGATTTTGGGATATTTAAGGAAACAAATGTGTTCGGTGAAACCTTATCCATTTTGCCCATACTGATAATTGATGGGAAATGTAATCTGTTCATTTTATTTAATATAAGTTATTTAACTAATAAAACCCTATTGTTTGTTTAGCATTATCATGCATGGCCCCATACTACAAACTTTGTATAATAAACACATTAAAATAGTTGATACTAATTTTGCTGTTGTATTTTTAACATCTAAATTATTTAAAATATCATTCTTATACGATTAAATGATTATCGTAATATTGCATTCTAATATATATGTGAATGTATTTATTTATTTCTTATAATTTATATATAAATATATATTTTTAAGCAAATATAACCCATGCACATATTTAATTTACATGAAACGAGCTATCATGCTAAATGAATTGATAGCTTAGATTTTTCATCAATCACCAATCTTAAAGAAGGACAAAAATAGATGCTAAAGACAACTGAACAACTGTCCAATGGACGTGGAAAAAGAAACGACAATACATACATGATACATATTCAGTTCTTCGCCTAGTTTGACGTGGTAGTAATTGATGTTTGTCTGCAAGAGCCGAAGCGACAGCCCCACAACAGTCTTCAAATCTATATATAATTTCTCTAACATTTTCATGTGATCTGTGAAGTTGAGACTGACAATGGGATTCTCATGTTTGCCTTTTCTCTTGGACCTTCTTGTAAGTCTCCTGTGCGCATTTCATTATCTCCTTTCTGTCGATGGGTTCGCTGATCATAATATCAGTCGCAAGGACTCCCTCAAGGCTTCATCTTTGGCACTGCTTCTTCAGCTTACCAGGTGATCTCCGTTCTTTTGACCGATTGTAATATACAATCTGTCATATTCTTTATTTTTTTAATTTTTTTTATGTTTTCTTTTAAATCCAAGCCATCCATCATATTTTAATCCATTTATATTTCCATAACATGAAAAATTATATTACTTGAATATCTATATACTCCACAACAAGTGTAAATGCAGGATGTTGTTTATAATTGTATTTTTTAAGATTAGTGATTATATAAGTTTTTAATTCACTTGATTTTTTGTACACAGCTAAATAAATAGTTTTAAACACAACATATAGGCTATAATAAATGAGACTTGATTTCATGCATCATGCACTCGTGTGCACTTAGTTTCATTGCACCTAGGTATATTTAACTTATTTTTTATTTTTTGAAAATTTTTTACACAATTGTTAATCTAAGTGTATTTAACATTTATATCAATTTTTAACAATTTTAAAGATTTTTAAATTTTTTTTTGAATTTTTAAAATCAATAGCTTTTGTAGTAACTTTTACTAAAAATGCCACTAATTTTGAAAAATCTAAAAATTTTCGAAATTTGTAAAAATTGATACACATGTAATATACTTAAAATTACTAAAAGCACCACTGATTTTAAAAAATCCAAAAAGATCTAAAAATTTTCAAAAAGGTAAAAATTGGCAGAAATTTTAAATACAGTACTTAGAATAATAGTCGTGTAAAAAATTTTCAAAAAAAAAAACAAAAAGAATATCCGTACGTGGGTGCACCAAAGCTAAGTGCACTCTAGTATATGAAATCAACGTCCATAATAAATAGTTTTAAACATAATACATGAATTATATGTTAAAAAAGTGATCGTAACTTACAACCAATTATATTAGATCATTTCACGTGTACTAGATAATCCATTATTGTTAAATGCAATGTAAGTTATAGTGTAATTGGCTTAAAATAGTCTTACATAATATGCGATTATAATCTACTTTACCCATTGTATTCAGAGTGTGTTTTGAAAAGTGATAAAACTTTTGATGAAAGTTTTTTTGTGTAAAAGTTTTTGAAATGTGAGGAAATAATGTGATATGATAAAGGTAATAATAAAAATTAAAGATAATAAAATTAAAATAAATAGATTAGATGTATATGTAATTGTGCAGAAATTATTAAAAAAGAAGATGTTGTATAGAAAAAAGTGAAGAAATAATTAAAAAATAGGTAGTTGTAGAAATTGAAAATTTTTAGATTGAAAAATTTTAGTATGAAAAGTTTTAGGTGTTGACAAACACCTCTTTAGAATTGTTTATTTTATTGGCTTACCGTTTTTCATCCAAATTGGATGTGTATGGGCCATATTAGAATATCATACAAAATTAATGTAATAAAATAATTTAGTGTACATAACAATGTTAGAGTGGTTTTTCAACATATAGAACTATTTAAAATATAATTTATGTATAGATAAAATAATTCCATAAAATATTAATACATTTAAGCACATGTAGCATCTATTTTGAGTCTACTGCGCTATAATTTACAGTGCAGCTAGATGCACTGAATAAGGCCTTAAGGAGTGCTTTTATGAATCTCCTCTTATATGTAATCCCCTTCGTTTTTAATATCTTGATGGTTGATAAAAAAAATTACTTCATCTATTCTATTTAGCATCATTTTTATTATCGTGGAAGCCATTTCATTTATTTAGTATTAGTATATATATATATGCCCATCTATAAATGTATAATATTAAGATAATAAAATGATTTATATTGAATATCAATTTTAAGTAATATTTTCAACATCTAAACCATCTAAAATGTCATTACTATTTACTATGTAGGTAAATGCATTCATAATATATTATTATATTCTAATATATATGTGAATGGATTTAAGCATTTACGTAATTTACATGTGATTTTGAGCAAATGCGGTCCATGTACACATTTAATTTGGATAAAATTTGGTCCCATAGCTAAACAAATGATGATAAATATAGTGAATGACTTGAATTTGTGTGTCTTAGATCGCCTCAGGAGTAGCATTAGCGTGGTCATAAATCCCATGCGCATTGATAGAAATTGTTGCAGCCCACGCTACTCTCTACACCTGATTGAGTGATGTGTGGTGGTAGACCTGGTGGTGGACTACTGCATTTGGTTATACTGTTTTCTCAGCACCACAAAACCCCTCCAAATCACATAGGAACTTGTTTGATTGTCTTCTCAAGGGATAAAACAAACATATCCATCCTACTAAGTTGGGTTGAAATTCTGGTATGAAGGAGCTGCAAGATTAGATGGAAGAGGAGCAAGCATTTGGAACACATTTGCCCTACATTCAGGTAGGCACAGGTGAACATGGCCTGAAATTTGATTTTGCATCATCGTTTTTGAACTTCAAAACTCACATGAAGAGAGTGAATTTGCAGGGCAGATCATTGATCGTAGTACTGGTGATGTGGCCGTTGATCATTATCACCTCTACCAAGTTAGCTTCTCTCATTCTCTTCTCTTTAAATCAGTACTAAAAAATTGCATGTGCAAGAACCATTCGAGAGCTGCTGGCTTTTCAAAGCCTTTATTTGTGTATGCCATGGAATGTCCATCAATAAAAAAAAATGGAGTAAAGACAAATCAGATAAGCTAAATTACAAATCTTTCCATGTAAAATATGTTATTCTAGCAGGAAAACAAATGAGTCCTTATTCTGTATGTTTGGTTGGATAAAAAAAAAAAATTTAACCAAAACTTTTCAATATGAAACTTTTTACTCTTCATAACTATCCTATTTTTAATTATTTTTCACATTTCTTATATAAGCAACCCTACTTTTCAATCATTTCTACACAATTACTTATACAAATAACCTATTTATTTGATTATTATTCTCTTTACACATCATCATTACTTCTATTATATCACATCATTTTCTATCAACTTGACAACTTCTATCTTAAAAATTTTTCATCAAAAACTTTTATCTCCATCCAAACACACCCCAAATTGAATCCTACGTAAGAGTTTTTTTTTCCCCTTATTCCTTAGTTATATCACATCCGTTTGATTTACTTCTTTGGTTGGATGGAAGGCTCTTCTCTCCATCTCAAAAGTTCACTTGCAAATCATGTTGATGTCGAATTTGCGTCCTCTCATGCCTTGTACCAAATGGGCTGCTGAAATTTAACATAGTAAGCATGACAACGACTCTCTAGTTAGAAAGGATTGTAACATGGGTTTTAGAAGAGGTGCTAATTGCAAGTTTTCAACGGGTGATACTTAAGCTATTATTCTTCAATGATAGAATGAAGCGAGATCCCAACCAACTTTCTGTACTTTCATGCAAAGGGTGGGTGAGTCTTGTCAACTTGTGGGCTTGCAATGCTATTGAAAATGCTACCTCCATTGTAACGTGGAATTTATCAGTCTATGTGCATGCCAACTGTTTCAACCTGATTAGGGGGATGTTGCACTGATGTCGGACATGGGACTGGATGCTTGTCGGTTTTCAATTTCCTGGTCTCGAATGTATCCACATATGTAATATTTTCTTAGGTTATTCCTAAATATATCCACTACACTTCAAATTTAATTCTAAATATATCGACTATGTTTTCAAAATCTCAAATATACCTAGTATGTTTGCATGTAATCTTCAAAATGCTTATTTTAATATACCTAGTATGTTTGTATGTAATCTCCAAAATGCTTATTTCATAAAAAACCGTCAGTTAAAAATTTTTAAATATCCAAAGTACCCTTGTTGTAAAATAATAAATAATAAAAAGAATAAAAAGAAAATGAAATTATGACGCTTTAAATTTGGAATTCTTATGCAATTACAATATTAATGAGTTATAATATTCAATTTTTCCAATTGTGTCCTAAATTTGAGGGGCAATATTAGTAATTTTACATATTTTGTAATGGCGTTAACTCATGAAATGAACATTTTTGGAATTAAATGCAAACGTAATGGGTATACTTGGAATTTTGGAAACATAACTGGTACATTTGGAATTATGATCAAACATAATGTGTATATTTGGGAATAACCCTATTTTCTTCCCTTTCAAAATTTATGGCAACCAGCCATAATATGAGTGGCCTTTTAGACAAAAGCTAAAATTTACCACATTATTCTTTCTTCCCAAAATGTGTTGAACCTAGTGAATAGAGTAGGACAATTCATGAATGCAGGTTGGCCAATTTTATAATACTGATGCAGCTGTCTTTCTGATGAGGCTGGATCCTACACGCAAGCCCTTAGACGGCCAAAAGAATATTTCTTTCTTTAATATAATTTTTCATGGATACGCGGACTCCCACATAGATATGTCATTCTGTGAAATTTTTTATTTTTGATTTTTATATAATTTCTTTGATTTTTGAAGATAAAAATGTTAGAAAGTAAAAAATGTCATATGGAGGCCGATCTAAGTGGAGCTTACGTATCCATGAAAAAATATAAAATATAAAATATTTTTTTGACTGATCCAGCGGCATTTTTGATATGCAAAAGGTAGTGGAGCTGTGAACCAGGGAGGCATAGATTACTACAACAATCTGCTCGATTCTCTGATTGCTCAAAGTAAGACCAACTTGTATTTCAAGTCTTTTGCTCTTACAGACCTTTCAACAGCCTAATAGCTTAACCTATTTAAAGTGTTTTTTTGTCCTTTCAGAACTTGTGCCTTTTGTTACACTGTTCCATTGGGACCTCCCTCAAGTCCTACAAGATTCATATGGTGGTTGGCTCAATCCACGAGTAATGTATGAATTAATTGTTCCCTAAATTCAGAAAAATTCATGATCAATCACATCACCCTTTACAGAAATTATTCAAGTGCCACGCATACTAGTCTCGTTAGATAATGAATTTGTTTATTTTGTCTGTGAATGTGGGTGCAGAAATGATTATGTGAAGTGTGCATAGTTGTGTTTTGAGCAATTTGGAGACAGGGTGAAACACTGGATAACATTCAATGAGCCTCATGGTTTCTCAATAATGGGATGTGATCTAGGGATAGCAGCACCAGGGAGATGTTCCATTCAGCTATCTAATTGCACTCTGGGAATTCATCCACAGAACCTTACATTGTTGCACACAACATCCTTCTCTCCCATGCAGCTACTTACAGGTCTTATCAAGCTAAATTCAAGGTAGTCTTTAACTGCAATATTGCTGTAGGTTGCTTTATCTACTCTGTTTTTGGGTCTCCCTCAATCTGTTCTATCTGCCCATGATACGATCGGAACTGGGGTCAGGATATCGTATTCACTTATTGAAGAAGATAGAGAACTACAGGAGATCTTATTGAAGAAGACAGAGAATTAGAGGAATTCAGGATCCCATAGCTGCTGATAACACATTCCTCCCTACAACAGACCTCACATGTCTGTGCCCCTTAAGATCATAATCGACCACCCAACATAATTCTTCCCAATCTTGGATGCGACCAAAATCTTGGATGCAATTAATTGTTCTTTCTCCTCTCGAAAAAATTGATGTGGGGTCTAACGATACCCCTACCTTCCCCTGATCTTGGCGGATACTTGCAGCTACCGTTTGAACTTCTTCTCTATCAACTCCTCTTCAAGCTGCCTTCACATAAGGGACCCGTTCCAGCTGTTTTAGTGGATTGTAGGCGAAGGAACAATTCAGCTTGGTTCTCACTAAACTCATGTCGTCAAAATCAAAGCAGTGAAGTCATTGGTCTAATTCGAGCCCATTTGATGCATAGAATCATAAAGTACACGAGGCCCAACCCATGGGAAGCGCTTCTTAGTGTTTTCTCATGGGAAGCCTCATCTGAACCGTCCAGATTGAATCGACGGCTTTGATTTCACAGGGCATTTTCGGTAGTTGAAAATGCGTTTACCCTTCGTTTCCATGCTCTTCTTCTCCATGCTTCTCCCTTGCCTTCGTTTCCACCCCATGCTTCTCCCTTCCCTTGCGACTCGCTGTGGAGCTTAGCCGGATTTGCTTGGAAGCCGGCGGGACGGAGAAGGTGGAGACAACACGGTGAGATCTGAGATGACGGGTTCCGCCTAGGAGACGATGCGCTGCCGACGATTTGCTGCTGCCGACGTTTTGCTGCTGCTGCCGACGACGACGTTCCTTTGCAGCAATGAAGCGGGTGGGTTCGAGCGGCAATGGCAGCATCGACCGGCAGAAGAGAAGAAAACTCGCAGCGTTAGTTTTTTTTTAGATTCAGGCGATTGGAGAATAGATCTGTCCGGCGAGTTAGGCATCACAGTTAGCAAGCCCTTGGCGAGTCATCTGTCTGTTCCGATCGGCGATCCAACAGCCGACGACTGGTGGGTTATGAGGCAGGGGCGCGGCTGCCGGCTGCGATTCGTAGAGGTTGATGCACCGTGTCTCATTTGTCGCGACGGATTGTAGAGGCTGATGCACGGTGCATTATTTATCGCGACGGACAGAAATTTGACGGGCTAGTGGTCTAGCGGACCACCTGAATTTGTGCACATGCAGATCGTTATTTTTCAAAACAATTTTACAAAATTTTTTTAATAATCTAATAGAATTCCCAAATTATATAAATATAATATTTGTGTAAAAAAATATAAATATCATACTTATTGCATCAAAATCTCGATTTCAATGTAATTTCTCTTAACATTTTGTGAAAATGATATAAAACAACTAAAAAAAATGTAATTTTTTTATAAAGTTTCTATTTATATATTTTAAATAAACTTATAAAAATAATTCTTTTATGTAGTTGGAATTTTTTAGATTTGTATAGATGTCAATTATTCAATTCACAAACATAGTCAATTGAAAGATTTTATATAAAATATAATTATCAAAAAGTTTTCATATAAAATATTCTTAAGATGAAAAAAGTTAAAAATTAGAAGGATGAAATAATTAGCTTAACGAAATTGAGCTTTAAATTTTAGCAAATTTGACCCTTAAATTTATAAAAGTTTACAAATCTAACACAAATGATTATTGTTGTGAGATAGATTAGTATAAATTTTTGAAATAAAGAAATTGTTACCATCGTAAAATAAAAAAAAATCTAATTCACTTCACTTCCTGGTTTTCATAGATTATTTTTGAATACTCTCGCTACTTTTTACTTAAATCAAAATTTTTTGAAAAAAATTAACCCTCAAACATGCATTCTTCATGTTAGAAAAATTTAATCGTATGCTTGTATATCTTAGGTTAAAAAAATCCAATCATATGCGTACATTGCTAATAAATTTTTGTAAATTTAATTTGATCTTTTTATTTTAATTCGACTTAAATAAATATTTATTTTAAATTATAACAAGCAATGAGACAGATAAGTGAACTCTAGAGCTTTAGAAATTTAGCTTACTAAGTTCGCAAAATAAATCAACATAATAAATTTATTAAATTGATTAAATTGATAGTTTTACATTGATTTCACTTGAAAAAATAAATTTTTATTTTTATTTTAAATAAATTAATTCTAGTAATAATAAATCACAATTAGTATATTAGTACGTTAAACTTGTAATATAAAGTGTAATAATATTATTTTATAATTTTAATAAATTTTATTATAAAATTTGTATTAAATATAGTTATTTACTAAACTGATTATTGAACTAATCCCATGAATTACTTAGAATCACGAAAATAAAAGGAGCTTACGTGAACATTAAAAATTGTAGATATATTATAATTGAAGATATTATCTACTATTATTTTTAATTATACATTTATATTTCTTTTGTACATGTTTATATTATTTAGAATCATTAAAATCGAATAAAAGTCCATGGATTATAAAAATTTAAAGATATATTGTAACCGAAGATCTAATTTATTTTTTAAAATATATTATATTAATATAATAATGTGTGTGAAAGGGCGCGTGGGTGGGAAGTTAGTTAATTTTTATGTTTTTTAATGGAGTGTTACGGGTGTGTGAGTTTAATACAAATTTTGATCTTTTTAGAAAGTTGTTTACCTTACTCTATTTTGATTTGCAAAATATTTATAACAATAGATGGTTTATAAAAATGTATAAATGTCCCACGGGCCTCAAAAAATGAATATTTTGTTTTTATAAAAATATATACGTGTCCCGTGGGCGTCAAAAAATGAATATAATGTTTTATAAAAATATCTACGTGTCCCGCGGGTGTCCAAAAATGAATATATTACTTTTTAAAAATATATAAATGTCCCACGGGCCTCAAAAAATGAGTATTTTTTTTTATAAAAATATATACGTGTCCCATGGGCGTCCAAAAATGAATATAATGTTTTATAAAAATATCTACGTGTCCCGCGGGCGTCCAAAAATGAATATATTATTTTTTTAAAATGTATAAATGTCCCACGGGCCTCAAAAAATGAATATAATATTTTATAAAAATATCTACGTGTCCCGCGGGCGTCCAAAAATAAATATATTATTTTTTAAAAATATATAAATATCCCACGGGCCTCAAAAAATGAGTATTTTGTTTTTATAAAAATATATACGTGTCCCGCGGGCGTCCAAAATTGAATATAATGTTTTATAAAAATTTAAATGTGTCCCATGGGCCTCCAAAAATAAATGTGTTGTTTTTTAAAAATATATAAATGTCCCACGGGCTTCAAAAAATGAGTATTTTGTTTTTATAAAAATATATACGTGTCCCGCGGGCGTCCAAAATTGAATATAATGTTTTATAAAAATTTAAATGTGTCCCACGGGCCTCTAAAAATAAATGTATTATTTTTTAAAAATATATAAATGTCCTACGAGCCTTAACAAATGAATATTTTTTTTTACAAAAATAATCATGTGTCCCGCGGGCATCCAAAATATATATAATATTTTTTACTATTTTATTTCTTTATATAAATTTTTATTTCATTAAATCAAGTGGAGTTAATATTTTTAATTATAATTTAATATATTTATTTGGGTTCCAAATTTGGTTTTGAAGACATATATGATCTTATAAGGGCCTTAAGATTATATTAGAGGTGTTAAATTACGATTAATTTATTAATTTCAAAAATTAGATGCTGTTAGATGCTGTTAGATGATGTTAAATGCGGTTAGATGCTGTTAGATGCGGTTAGATGCTGTTAGATTCCGTTAGATGCTGTTAGATGATGTTAGATGTCGTTAGATGTCGTTAGACGCTGTTAGATTAAGTTGGATTTCTTTAAATCATATTAACTGGGTTTCAAATTCAGAAATTAAGGTCTAAATGACCTTATAAGGGGCCTACGATCATATTACAGGTGTTAAATTAGGATTAACTTATTAATTTCAAAAATTAGATGCTGTTAGATGCTGTTAGATGTTGTTAGATGCCGTTAGATGCTGTTAGATGTCATTAGATGCCGTTAGATGCTGTTAGATGTTGTTAGATGCCGTTAGATGTCGTTAGACGCTGTTAGATTAAGTTGGATTTCTTTAAATCATATTATATGGGTTTAAAATTCCGTAATTAAGGTCTAAATGACCTTATAAGGGGCCTAGAATCATATTACAGGTGTTAAATTAGGATTAACTTATTAATTTCAAAAATTAGATGCTGTTAGATGCTGTTAGATTCCGTTAGATGCTGTTAAATTCTGTTAGATGCCGTTAGATGCCGTTAGACGCTGTTAGATTAAGTTGGATTTCTTTAAATCATATTAACAGGGTTTCAAATTCCGTAATTAAGATCTAAATGACCTTATAAGGGGCCTAGGATCATATTACAGGTGTTAAATTAGGATTAACTTATTAATTTCAAAAATTAGATGCTGTTAGATGCTGTTATATTCCGTTAGATGCTGTTAGATTCCGTTAGATGCTGTTAGATGCTGTTAGATGCCGTTAGATGCCGTTAGACGCTGTTAGATTAAGTTGGATTTCTTTAAATCATATTAACTAGGTTTCAAATTCAGAAATTAAGGTCTATATGACCTTATAAGGGGCCTAGGATCATATTACAGGTGTTAAATTATGATTAACTTATTAATTTCAAAAATTAGATGCTGTTAGATGCTGTTAGATGCTGTTAGACGCTGTTAGATGTTGTTAGACGCTGTTAGATGCTGTTAGACGCTGTTAGACGCTGTTAGATTATGATGATTTTATTAAATCATATAATATGAGTTTCAAATTCTGAATTTATGGTCTAAATGACATTATAAGGGACCTAGGATTATATTACAGGTGTTAAATTAGGATTAACTTATTAATTTTAAAAATTAGATACTGTTAGATGCTGTTAGATGCCGTTAGATCCGATTTTATTCAGAAAATAATAAAATATTAATAAATTCGAGAAAATTCGAGAAAAATAAAAGAACTTGTTATTTTTGAGAGTACCATGATTACATTAACTTTAAATAATATGAAATAACTTCTAATAAAATTTATATTTTCTAACTTTACTAATTATAATGAAATCTTTTTAAAAAATAATTTTTTGTACAAAAATTTTTTTAGAAATTTTCAAATGATGAGAAATTATGTCCACATACATTTTAATATTTCATCTAGCAAATGAATGGAATGGATTGAGATTTTGTATATATATAATACAAATTTTATCAAAAAACTAAACATACTCACGTTTTTAAGTTATTATACTCTCGCTGTAAAATTACCAAAATGCCCAGCTTCCTTTTTTTTCCCCAAGGGAAGTGCTTCCTATGGGTTGGGACTCAAAGTACACATGCATTATTTAGACATCATTACTTTGAAAATAACATCACTTCACAATTATGTTGCTATATAATTCATATATTAGAGGATATTAATAATAAAAAATAGCATTTTTATTCCTTAATATAAATTTTATATTTTGAGAAAAGAAAAACATAGATATAAAAATATTAAAATAAAATTTTTATGTATGAATGCTACTTGTTACCATGACTCCTAAATGAAAATTTGTTATTCAAATATTTTATTATGAAGTTTAACATGCTGAAAGATGTAGTAGCTTTAAATAATCTTCTCACTCATACTATTTTAAAGTAGATTTCGCATGTAGCATCTATGAATGAAATTCTCATAAAATTTTATAATAAATAAATATATATATATATATATAAGAAATCAATCTCCTTAAAATATTCTAAAATCTTAAAATATGTTTAGAAAATATTTCGAATCTATATTTTGATATGATATAAACAGAAGTTTCTAACCTTGATGATATTAATGAAAAATACAACTTTTAACCATAAAAAATTTAAGGATTTGAAGTTCCTTATTTCTTATTTATTCTTTTTCTTTTCCCTATTTCTTATTTCCTTTTCTTAAAATTGTTGATTGACCTGATTTGTAACCCAAAGCAAGCCAATTTCTAATTTAAGGGTGAGTTGAAGTATGGAAAGTGATTTGAATATAAGGTTGGACAAAGGTTTTACTAGTAGGGTTTGGTTTGGTTTGGGTTGAGAAAACACGATTTGATTTATAGCCCTAATGTGTGCAACTTATTCTTTTTTTGGGGTTGCAGCTTGTTCTTTTTTTGCATTGCTAGTTCCAGTCTTTGTACTATAACTCGCAAGCATTGACTGAGAAATGTTCCACTCCATTACACTGATGTTGGTGTAAATCAACTTCATATATTCGTAGTAATTGTGAAGGTCCATCCATATGTTCCAGTCAGGCCATCACTTATCAATGAGAATTCTTGAGTCTTGACTAGGAAAATCAAGGGGGATGAGTAGGTATTTCTTTGGACATGATGTGGTTGGAATCCATGTTAAATTCAACTGAAGACAACCTGAGAGTGCAGACAGCCTTGGATTTCGAAGTTGGATGGTATGAACTCTCTTTTTCTTCCTTTTCACTTCTTTCTGTTGAGTCCCATAATTCAATCTGGATTTCTGCAACAGGTTTTTGGATCCTCTCTACATGGGCGATTACCCATCATCCATGCGAGAGAAGTTGGGAGAGAGGCTTCCTAAATTCTCACAGGAACAATCAGAAGCAGTGAAAGATTCGTTGGATTTCCTGGGTACTAACCACTATACCAGTTGGTATGCAATTGACATCAGCAATAACCGCTTGCAGCTTTTGTTTAACAACACCTTCGTGGATGCTGGAGTGATTCCATATCGTAAGCACATCTTGATTTCTCAATAATCCAACTTTCTAGTGAAAATGTTTCCTGTCACAAAAATGTTCATTTGAATCCATTTCTTTTCTTTTGATCCAGCCAAAAAGAATGAAGTTCCCTTGGCGAGCAGGTATGTCTATTTATATTCTCCGCTGAATAGACTCCTACTTTAGTAGCAATATGGCCTTTTGATTTCTTTTCATCTCTTCTGCTTCACATTTTGATAGTTATACAGATTTTAAAAAGGGTTCTATCTGTTGAAACCTAGGTTACACCAGAATTTCGTACAAACCTTTGATGTTTAAATGAAAATTCAACTACTCATGTTTACCAAAAAAGAATATTTCTATCTGAATCTCGGTGACTAAAAGACAATTCAATCTTTCCACCAAAAAAAAAAAAAAAGGACAATTCAATCTGAATCTTGGGTAGACCATGCCTATTAAAAATATATAATTATGTGTAAATGATGAAAAAACACATAAATTCAATCTTATATCAACAAAATCTTATGATAATTGCAAAACTAATCATCCACGTAGAATGAATTAATGCTTTACACCATTTAGATGTTGAATTAACAATTTTAAAATTGTTATATAAATTTAATTTAATTTTATACATCTCTTGGATGAGACCATGCATGGTTTTGATTGATGTGAATGCAACTTTTTCTCTTTTTTTATGGGTATATATTACATTATCTCAATCAGTAAACTAGTAAACTGATGGACGCTGCAACAGAAATTGGGAAGAATAATGCCATCACAAATTCCTAATACAATGTAAGGCTGTCAAAAGTTGAACCAAAGTCACCCAGCACATGAGGAGGCATGACTTGGCACTACTATAGCAGTTTTTTTTTTTTTCGATATTTGAATGCAACTTCCCCTAATCATGCAAATGATTTTGAATATAATGGGTAGCTACACTAGGCTAGGGATCTGATCTTCTGCACCCGGGAGCAGGCAGCGTTGCTGCTCCCGGGCGCATACACTATTTTTTTTATTTTTTTATGAAAATTTTTCATAAAATTATTAGCCCAAGTGTATTTAACATGTGTATAAATTTTTACCATTTTTGGAGATTTTTATATATTTATTTTTAATTTTTGAAAATCAATGGCATAATCGTAATTTAAAATTACCTAAAATGTCACTGATTTTCAAAAATAAAAAAAAAATATTTAAAATACTCCAAAAATAGTAAAAAAATTTATACATGTTAAATACACCTATATTAACATTTCTAAAAATAATAATAATAATAAAAAAAAAATAGGTGTGTACACCCGGGAGCAGGCAACCCTGCCTGCTCCCGGGTGCAGGAGATCAGATCCCACTGGGCTAGCTGACAGATTCGGTCTAAAGCTATAAAGTTTTTTGCTTCAAAATGTGTGCTAATGATGTTAATGATGATGATGATGATGGGAATCGGATTTCTGTACCTTTGGTTTTTAAAGCAGATCAATTGGGCCAAATCAACGTTATCTATATTATTATTTCTTTTTTTTTTTCGAGAGAGAGAATTGCGTAAATGAATACCAGCTGTGTCTCAAGCTGTAAATCAATGATCATGAAGAGCTATTGAGGTCCCATATGGAAATATTCAATTAGACAATATGACATCGTGCATTATTGTCCGCAACAGTGGCTAATTTATATTGTTTTTTTATTCTTTGTATTTACAATTCAACCCAAGTAAATATTGCAATTTTAGCTCCAAAGGCGTAAGTTTAATAGTGTTGTTAACAAAATAACTATGATTTTCAAAAAAACAAAAATAGCTATGAAGATATTCTTTCTGAAAATAGAAGATGAACTCCATGTGCTGTGATTCAAAGCTTGAACTTCCCGCACTCTGACCAGGACTCTTTGCCAACCGCTTTAGTCGCGTGCTAGCTTGGCTACTTATGTTAGGTGTAACTAAATGGTGGAAGAGCTAAACCTAAGCCCATGTTCTTTTAGTCATTCATACATATCACTAAGGTAGTTTAGTCTTGTTCAATGAAGCCAGAAAGGTTAGGAGAGTAGAGTTTTATTTAAAAAGAAGGGATAAGAGACTGAAAAGAAGATCAAAAAACAAAGATGAAAGTAATTAAATATTAACACGATCAAACATTTTAGCACAGTTGCCACTAACTAAAATAGTGGTTAATCAGAAAAAATAGACATTGATCATAGAAATTTTAAGTGGACCGTCTCATAAAAAATCAATTATTCCTAATCTTTTGATTTTTTGTTGAAATTTTTTTTTTTTTCCAAAAGCTGAGAGAGATCGGTTATCGTCATTTCGTGTGTTTGGTAATGAATAAAACTTTTAATGAAAAGTTTTGTAGAGTAAAAGTTGTGAAATGATGTGATATGATAGGGATAATGATGAGTAGTAAATGAGATAAAGTTAAAATAAATAGGTTAGTTATGTGAATAGTTATGTAGAAATGATTGAAAAGTAGGGTAATTGCATAAGAAAATGTGAAAAAATGATTAAAAAATATGATAATTATGGACAGTAAAAAGTTTTAACTTAACATTTTCTATCAATTGCATGTGAATATTCATGTTACGGATTTAATCAAATTATTTTTTTACTCTCGATCGATCACAATACTGTTGTGATTCAACCATTAATCATTGAGCATATTATTACTAATCTCTAATATGTAGGCCGATAGGAACAGTGCATGAAATGTTCCAACAACGGTCCATTACCCTCCAAGATCATTTGTGCCCTGTGGCAAATGGTGTCATCTGTGACCGGGCTAAAAATTTATTTTTTTTATTTTTTAAAAAATATTTATTATATAATTATTAATATACGTGTATTTAATTTACAAATCAAGTTTTATGGCTTTTGAAAAAATATATTTATTTTGTATTTTTAAAAATAGGGATATTTTAGAAGCCTGATCATTGCCGCCCCGTAACAAACAAGGCCATTTGTATTTCGGCCAAAAACATATTTTTTACTTTTTTCAAAAGTTCTTATGCAATGTTATTAAACCAAAATTTATCATTTTTAGAAATATGAATATATTTATTTTATATTTTTAAACATAGAAATATTTTAGTCATTTTATTTATAAAAATTTTAAAAAAGATGAAAAAGTACGTTTTCAGCGCGGCCAGAAATGATCAGGCTTCATTTTAGTTATTTTAAATAATTTCAAATGACTAAAATACTTATGTGTTTAAAAGTACAAAAAATATATATATTCATTTTCAAAAATGATAAAACTTACTTTATAAATTAAATGCACATATTGATAATTGTATAAAAAAATTTCAAAAACTAAAGAAAATATGTTTTTGGCCTCCGTAGTTATCCACATCTCGGTATGTCACCATGACAGCCTTAGACCGTTGCTTTGTAAGAGTCAATGACTGTTCTATAGGTTTCCTTTCACATGCCTGGGAAATGAGATTTCATCCGGAATGAAAGGGTAATTGGTAAATATATATAAACCTAGTTTGATCATAATGGCAAATATATTCCCTTAGTTTTAAAAATCACAAATAACTCCTATATAGTTTGACCATAATTGCAAATATACCTACGCCGTTATGACACTGTTATTATACTATCATGACCTAAGTAAAAATATATACAAATTATATTAGTATATTTGCAACTCAAGTATAATAGGTATATTTAGTTTTTGCAAATATACTCACGTAATTTACATATCTTTGTAAATATTTTTACATCATGAGTGTAATAACGACGTAGATATATTTGCAAATATGGTTAAACTATATTGAGTTTATTTGTAATTTTTTAAACTAGATATTTGCAATTATGGTCACATTAAATGGATATATTTGCAAATTACCCAAAAGGAAAAAAAGAAGAAAAAATGGAGAAAAGGAGTGAGAAAGGGGAGTGATACTTCCGCTATGTAAGAATTCAATTCTTCAGTTGATCACAGCCGCTGAATGCTTGACGTTCCTTCATCGTTTGCCGTTATCAAGAATCCAACCCAAGCATATGATGGGCCACATGGGACGCTACTGTCTGCTTGGATGATGTATAGCTGTCCATTTCTGCTTACAGCCATAATGGCTCTTGCTCCTACTTTTTGTAAGCCATGCATCTCTCCCCGTCATCCGTCCCATATGGGCCTCAAATGAGTCCAACATCTGAACCGTTGATGGGTGATCATGGATTTCCCTTCAACATCAAGGTGGCCAAAAATAGTGGGGTTCCCACTTTCCACCCATACAAATTAGTGGGGTTCCCTCCAATTAGGGGTGCAACTCGGGTCGGGTTATACCGGGTTGGAGTGAACCCAAACCCTAAGCCAACCGGGTTGGAGTAAACCCAAACCCAAACCCTAAGAATGTAACTCGGGTTCGGACCGGGTTCGGGTCGGGTTCGCATTGGTTTTGGTTTGGTTTCGGGTTAGAATTCGGGTTACCAATAAACTATTTTTTTCCAAATTCAGTTGTAATTTAAAAGAAAATTATTGAAATATACATATATGTGTTTATGAAGTAAAGCCTTACGCTGAATTCTGCAACATACTTTCAAAGAATTCTATAATATTCTTTGAATGAACTCTACAAGCAATTTTTTAGCATCCTATAGACACAAATAAATGACAAATTAGTTAGTTTTATGACTAGTTGGTCATTTCTATTTAATAGCTAATGGAAATGACTCAAGTATACCAAATAGAAAATGAACATATCATACCAACTTTGTAGTTGAAACTAAACATTATCGTACAAATTGCTAAAATTGAATTCAAACTGAATATTTATCATACAAATTGCTAAAGTAAAAATTGACCACTTGTTATACCAATAAACTTAAAATATGAATCAAATTTATATTACAATCTGAAATTCAAACTAACAGATTTCTCATGCTAATAGAAAGTATAATATGAAATAGATTTATCATGCCGACTCAAATTCAAACATAATTTACATAACAGTTATTCAAAGTAACTAAATCTAAATACATTAAGCATAATGGTTCAACATTCCAATCTAATTTAAGTGCAATCCAAATTTAAAATGAAAATATAAACAAATATCAAGTTTAAATAAGTTTACATCTACTTTTAAACATATTCAAATTTCAAATGAGTTCATGTCTCTAAAGTTTCCAAAAAAACTAAAAAACTATTCGAAGACTTCCAAGTAATTTCTCCCTTGATTTTCATCTGCATTTCTAATGTCAAGTTCTTCTTCCTCGATTTACATATTTGAAAATAATATGCATCAACCTAGACGAAAAAAATGCATGCAACTGTTAATAATAAGAAGATAATAATTATAAAATATTATCCTAGAAATTAAGTTACCCAAGCATGCTTTGATAATGAAGAAAGAGGTGATTTGTCTAAATTAGAGTTAGTAATGCCTAAAACATGTATATATATAGATTAATATCACAAAAAAACATGTATAATTGATGAAAAAATTATATAAACTACACCGGGTTCGGACCGGGTCGGGTTTTGGTACCGGGTTGGTGCGAACCCGGTTTTGGTTTCGGGTTTCTACGGGTCGGGTTGAAACCGGGTCTATTTTGAAAAAAATCTTAAAAATAAAACCCATTTTTGGTTTTGATACCGGGTCGGGTCGGGCGGGTTCGGACCGACCCGGTACCAAGTTGCACCCCTACCTCCAATGCTTTGGTGGAACCTCTGTTAATGAAGTAGGACTCTTTATCTAAACTGTAAGACTAGAAACTAAGATGACACATTCTGGGAAGCATTTTGGAGCAAGAAAAAAAAAGATTTGATTCCACGTTTATCGTATTTTTTAATTATTTTTTCTTTTTTGCATTTTTCATACAACTACTTTGTTTTTCCAATCTTTTTTTACATATTTTTATGTAATTATTCAATTTATTTTAATTTTATTCTCTTTACTTCTCATAATAACTCCTGTCATATTAATTACTCTTTTTTATTTTCAAAAACCTTTCTACAAAAATTTGTTCATCACTACTTTTTTCCAAACGCCAAACACACCCTTAAAGAATTTAAAAAGTACCACCATTTGCGTTGGATTGGGCCTTACAATAATTGAGTTCTATTAAACGGGGCCCTACAATAATTGAGTTCTTTTTAAACTGGGCCCTTTCAAGTGGAACATACCCATAAAGCCACGGGTGCAAACTACGAAATTGGAAACCTTTTATGCTGAGGAAACAGGTTTTCCTAGGAGTTCAGTATGCACTTACCTAATATCTATGCATTGAAAGTCATCAGGGTGCCACAGGGTGTAAAATTTTATTTTTTATATAATTTTTTGAAACTTTTTCTTGTAAGAGTGTTAATTTAATTGTATTTAATCTATAGTCAGATTTTACCATTTTTGGATATGTGTATATATTTTTTTGATTTTTTTAAAAACACTAGTACTTTAGCCATTTTTAAGTGACTAAAATACCCCTATTTTTAAAAAATTAAAAATATATATTTATATATCTCCAAAAATAATAAAACTTAATACATAAGTTAAATATACTTATGTTAACAATCTTATAAAAAAAAATTCAAAAAATATATTAAAAAACGCGGTTTTACAGCCTAATGCATTGAAATATTCCCCCTACTTAATCTGTGAATCAAAGGATTTTGCAAGTAAGATTGCATAATTGCATTTTAGCTTGTGTTTTGGCATTTTGCAAAATATACACTATAAGTTCTATTTCAATTTTACTTTTTGGCAAAACAAATCCTATGTACTTGTATTTTCAACTAGGTGGGTGAAAAAATGCCTTTTAAATTTCTTTAAAAGTATTTCAAATGGAAAAAGGTAATTTTAAGCTGTTTGATGTCAATAATGGCGGTTATTTTGTAAAAACGGTCTATTTTGCAAAATGCCAAAAATAGATTTGAAAATGCAGTAAAAAGCATAGTTACAAGAGCAATTTTGTAACCCACTCTGTTTAGCGACCCACTCTGTTTAGCGGCATTCTCATTGTATGATCTAATACCAGTAATGTCACAGATGCAAGCTTCCTTCAAGTGTCATTTTTAATTAGAGGCCCCCCACAGATTCGCTCTTTAATTAATGCAGCAGCATTCATGACAGCCACCCACATGGGTTGATATAATGGCGTTTAAAATCAAATTGATGTGATTAAACACCATTCCCTTGACATTTCTGATTAATCAAAGAAATCTGTGAAAGTATATCTACAATTGTTGTAGCCCTTGCAAAGTATCCAAAGGACTTGAATGGGATAAAAAAAAAAAAAAAAAAAAGTAGGACAAGAACGTAATTATGTTTATTGAAAATGAGAAAAGTGGTACTGAATTCTATTTAACTGGTTAAAAAAAATTATAGCATCTAAATGGGACAGTTTTAGAAATTGAAAATGTCGTTTTAGAAATAAGAAGTCTCTTCCCACCCATGCATCTATTTAACCGGAAAAGAAAATTATAGTACCTAAACGGGTAGTTTGTTTCATCAAAAATTAAAAAAAGGGTAGCTTGAATTCATGCTTTATAGTTTATAGGCTCCACCTTCTACACCTTAAAATTCTGTTCGCTGAATACGATGTCTTAGCTCATCTAGAAGCACATTCACATATATAATTTTTTAAAGACTTTTAGCTTTTATATATCTATATAATTTTCATGCCATGACTAGTGATTTTGCAAAGATGTTCCTAGTTAATCATGAATTTAATTTATTTGTAACAAAGTAAAAATATCCCTGCCATTGATTTCGATTGGATTTTCTTGACTCGCCTACACGCCTATGACATCCATATGTCCTATCTAATGGTCTGACGATCAAAGTTTGGTCAATAAAATTTCATCTGTGATCAGGAGCTGAGAAGGAAGGAGTATTTTTGTAAACAAAGTTTGTAAATAAAGATATTTTCTGAAATTTATTTTATGGGTAAATTTTTCAAAAGTGAAAAAAAGCAAGAAAAATGCAAAAGACATCTTTTATGGAAATCATAGACTTGACTTGTGCAGATTGAAGTAATGAAAAACAAGCCCTGATCTTTTCAGGCTGGACGCATGGAGGAAGCCGTGCGTCTGGCCCAAAAATATATATTTTTTATTTTTTAAATTTTTCATGGACAAGTAAATCTAGGTGTATTAAATCTATAAACTAAGTTTTACTCTTTTTGGATGTTTTTAAGTATTTATTTTGGATTTTTAAACATAGTAGCATTTCCGTAATTTTCTGAGACCCAAAAATTACGGAAATGCCACTGTGTTTAAAAATTTAAAATAAATACTTAAAAACATCCAAAATGGTAAAACTTTATTTATAGATTTAATACATCTAGAATTACTTATCCATGAAAAAATAAAAAAATAAAAAATATATGAAAAACACAATGTTTGTTTGGGAACTGCACCACATATCTACATGTTCCATCATTCTGAAATTGCTGAACTAAGGTGGGATTTGAGTGTTGGGACCTCTCTTCTAGCTTGCCATGGCAGTCTTTTTCTTGTGCACGATGTAGGGAATATTCAGAAAAACAAGTTGGTACTAGCTGCCATGGAAGTCTTTTTCTTCTGTGTAGCTGTCTACTTTCTTATGATAGTAGTGAATACATGCCTGGGGAGTCAATCACCAATGCATTGATTTGAACTAGTTAATGCATTATCCCTCCTTAATTTGGATGCAATAGGAAAAAGTTGTCATATTTAAAATACACCTCATATGTTGTTTAAAAATAGCATGACGCTGTAATTATCATTAATTAATAATCAACTGATAATTTTCCATAATTACCTATATTTAATTATTTTATTTTACTTTTAGCCTGTTTTACTGAATCCTCTGATTGAAGCAAGACCTGAAAATTAACTAGAAACATTGATTTTTATGACAGGCAGGATCCGGTTGGTTGTACGTAGTTCCTTGGGGAATGAGGAAGTCAATGAATTATCTCAAAAATCGCTTACAGAAAATGGTAAAAATAAAACAGCCGGTTATCTGTATCGACCAGATCAGCAATAGATTTTTATCCATTATTATTAATTTTTTTGTGTTACTCATTATAGATGATCAAACAACTGTCGGAGGACAATTTTACAATGGAGAACCTCGAACCATGGCCTTCCATCCCATACACCGTTTGTTAACTCACTCACCTCAACCACTTGATCATTTAAGTGATGATGATTTTTTTTTTAAACTATTGAATGCCACTTAATTCTGTCATTTATTTTCATTAAGAGTGAGTGAAGCAAATAAGCCACATCGATCTTTGCAAGAAGCACTTGAAGACCAAAAAAGAGTAGACTACCACAGGGATTATCTTTCAAATCTCTTGGCTGCCATCAAGGAAGATATATTAAAAGAATTTCTGCAAAAATGCCTATAATGTTTTATTAATATTGCATCTGTATTCTTTTTTTTTTTATGAAAAAAAGGACACCCTATCCCCTCTCCTCTGCATTCGAAGGGGAGGATGGGATAGTGGAGTCCAAGCAATTCATTGTCAAAAAATTATCTATACAAAGTTTTTCCAAAATAATCTGAGGTGGATTGCCCCACCACTCATGACTGCCCACAAGAGAAATAGAAGCAAAATCAGCTAAGGAATGAGCGACAGCGTTTCCATGTCTTAACACATGATGAAGAGAGAAATGTGGGGAGAAAGATAAGAGAGATTTGATTTCCACAATGATTACCCCAGCCGGTGAGAGAATCGGCTCGTCCTTCAAGATATAATTGACAAGAAGTAGAGAATCAGTTTCGTACTGCACGTTCCCCAGTCTTAGTTGAATAGCCCATTTGAGACCCAAGATGAGAGCAGTCGCCTCCATACAAAGAGGTCTCATAGTGCCACTACGTCTCCATCCTTTTGCTCCCACGTACCTTCCCTTCGAATCCCGAATAATGGCAGCAAAACCCAAAGCCTGGGTATCGTCATATCTCCTTGCATCAACATTCATTTTGAGATAGCCTCCTGGTGGTTTCGACCATCTGACCGCTAGAGGTCTATCCATCATCCCATCCAAAATAAGAAATTTTGCTCTCTTGTTTTGCTCGAGGTAGTCCTTGCACCACTCGATGATGTTGCCGAAAGTTGGCGGAACCCCCTCCTCCCTAAGTTTGTTGCGCATGTACCACACCCGCCAACAGTAGATGATGAAAAAAGCAAGCCTCCCCTGCCTGTTTGTTGAGACCAGGCTTCGAAAGATATCCTGGATGGACTCCGAGTGAAGGGTGATTCTGGCAGCTTTCAAGAACGCCGCCCGAATGTGGTGACAACCCGTGAATACATGAGCAGCGTCTTCCGTCTCTGATCTACAAAACAAACAATATGGATCGACATCAATACTCCTTAACAATCAATTTAACCTGGTTGGTAGGACATCTTTGAATAGTCTCCATCCAAATATCATGATTTTGCTCGGTAGCTTCGTCTTCCAAATGGCCTTGTAAATTGCCAAGTTTGACGGGTTGGTCGTTGCCACGTTCAGCATTCTATAGGCAGATTTGACAGAAAAAATGTCATTTGGTTCATGTATCCAGAACATCCAGTCCTCATCTGTAATGTTGGGTAGGGGTACTTGACTAATTTGTCTCCATCCGACCTCCCCCACAGTCGCCTCGACCCTCTCCCTGTTCCACATGTGCTCAGCTTCATTTATGAAATGATTGACTTTCACGTCGTCCGGGATTCCCAACGGGAGGGGTACCGCAATGGGCAACCGGTCCTCAAGCCATGCATCCTTAAAGAATTGCACCCGCTTTCCATTGCCAATACGCCACCTGCAACTGGTCTGAATCATCACCATTGCCTTCATGATACTCTTCCAGGTAAAAGAGTCGGAAGCTTTAGCTTTTGAGCTCCATATGTCACCATGTGGGAAATATTTTGCTTTGAGAACCTTGTAGCAAAGTGAATTTGTTTGCGAAATGAGGCGCCAGACTTGCTTGCCGAGAAGAGCAACCGCCCGATAACTTAGATGTGCACATATCCTTCCAGGCAACCCAACACATTTTCCGTTTGTTTTCCTTCTCCCCCCACCAAAATCTGCTTATCATCCTGTTGATTTCATTACAAAATGCTTTTGGGAGCAGAAAGATGTTTATCGTGTAGGTCGGTATGGCTTGGGCGACAGCTTTGATGAGGACCTCCTTCCCTCCCCAGGAGAGGAGCCTACCCTTCCATCCCTGGACTTTGTCTTAAGATTGCCAAAATTGCAAATATGCCTATAAGATTTGTATAAATTTATAAGTGCGTCTCGTCCGTTATAATGTTATTTGATTTTCTGTAAAATGACAATAACGCCCTTTAAGCCAGGTATTACATATGCAATTTTTGCAAATATTGCAAGCATATTTGTACATGGGAGTTCTATCCTGATTTCTTGAGATCTACTGGTATGTGAGTAATTTCCAAGATGAAATTTTTTTTTAGGTGGGGAGGATGTAATAACCCGACTTAAATATGTTGAATTGATGTAGCATACTGCTGTGGCACGTTGAATTTTTTACCATTGAATTTTTAACCTTCTGATGTGTCAGTAAAAATAGCTGAGGTGACCGGATTGACTCATTGACTTTGACTTATTGACTAAGGTGGGTAATTATAATTTTAAGGAAAATAGGATCTAAAATATATTTATTTAAATTAATTTGTAATTTAAATTAATAAATTGTTGAAATGCTAAGATGATTAGAAATTATGGCAAGTAAATTTGAGGCAGTGGGTTTGAATTACATCTTAGTGGAATTAGATAATTTTCTTTAACAATTTATCTGTGTGGGACCCACAAAGAGATAAGATTTGATTTTTAAATTTTAAATTTTAAAATTAATTGCTAGAGAGAATATTGGGAGGTTGTGATTAAGTGAGGATTTGGGAAAGTGAAGACGTACGAATGAAGAGAGGTTTGGGAGAATTTTATTTATTTGGAGTATATGAGAAAAGAAGGGATGAACAAAGGAAGCTAGGGAAATGAGAAACTTGTTGCAGTTTGGAAGTGGGAAGAAAAGAAATTATTTTTATTCAGAAAATCCCTCCGTGGGTTCAACAAAAAAGTAAGTGAAGAAATAATTAAATCTCTTTTAGAGCCACGTATAATATATTAATTAAGTTATTTTGGGGATAATTTATGAAAATTATTTATTTAATGATTTTCAATAGAAAGGCTAGCGATAAGAAAATGATTTAGCAAAATGATGATTGTGATGGAGTAATATTGTGAATTGGTAAATTATGTACATGGGAATTCTATGAAATTTGTATGACTAGGCGTATTAAATATTATATAAACTATAGATTTCAGGTTTTCTAAGTGATTGATTTGATTCGATTTTTGTCCTGTTAATTATATAATTATACATTGGTTAAAGGGATTATTTGAATGGTTCCACCGAGTGAAAATATGATATATTATTGGATTGGTTGTCTACTACATAAAATATTAAATTAAATTTGTATTTTGTTATACATATGGTTCGTACAACATGTGCGGGTATAATATATATTATTATATTTTTTTACCAAGGTTTGAACATCACCAGGGACTGGCAATTTGTATATATAATATTATATATATTTTTGATGAAATTAAAACCCTCTAGCTCAACATGATTATACATAGTATATTATGTATATTATTATTTTTTTAATGGACACGCCCAGGAGCCAGACATCCATATTTATATGAAATAAATTAATCGGACTTGAAACTCAGGGGACTTGGGATTTTATTTAGAATCCCTGGACCGAGCTTTAAGAAATAATATGTTATATTATGATATAATATGTTATAATATATTTTATATATTGAAAACTTTAAGAACCGGTGATTAATTCTAAAAGATATTACATATCATATTGTTAAGTTTGAACCCAAACTTTAACACCGGTGGCGTACAGTGTAATGTAAATATATATTTATATATTTACGGAAGTTTATCGAAATCACCTGGGCTATGATCGACACTAATATATGTAATATTATACATATATATATTGATGGATTCTAAAATCCTCGGACTACTGTTTATGATATATATATATATAAACTATATATGGATGCAAGTTTTTTTTTGAAGCGTGAAACCTCCTGGACGGCACCTCATATAAATATATATATATTATAAATATGAATGGAAGTTTAAAAGATCGAGATTTGGATATTTATAATAAAATGGATTCTGCTCATATATCTATTCGGATGGATTGAGGGTCCTGTATAATACGATTCACTAAGCTAAAGCTACTTATATCTCAAATTTAAATAAAAATTTGAGTTTAAATGGAGTAAGCGTAGTTGACACTAAACCGTGTTGTAATAGAATTCCAATAGATTAAGACAAGTGTTCGAACGGGGTTCGGTGGTCGTATTTATACTTTGCATTATATATATATATTGTAAGATTTTAACACAGCTTTATTGGGATATGTTTATATATATATATATATATATATGGAACTTTGAATTTCTTGGATATAGTGAATGCACTTATGGTATAATTTTATAAATAGAATTGTGCATGAGTACATATTCGAACTAGCGGTGGATGTTGCAAAATATTTATGTACTTACAATTATAGAATGTATAGACGGACATTTTTCTAGCAAATATGATAGGGTACGATGGAGGATAAATTAAATTATGATTTATTAATAGATGATGGATTCAAGATTTTATAATTAAATTTCAATAAATTATTTTATTCTCTAATAAGATTATTGGAATAAAAAGAGTAAGATTTGATATAGTACTTACAGATTAAAATAAAGAGAATGTTGAGAATTATTGGAAAATAAATGGGAACAACAAGTTATGCTATATAGAATATTTGTGGTTGTTCATTTTGAAATTTTGGCTACTTGCGAGTTATGATGGAAGTTTCTTTTGAATTTATTTAATTAAATTCAGTGAGTTCGTTCACCCAATTAAATGCAGCAAATTATTTTAGTTGGTAAAATATTTAATTGGATTGAGATAGTTGTTATGATAGAAAGTGAGAATGGTGTGTGTTATTATTACCAAGTGGAACGGAATTGCATATGTGGGACCCCGAGGATATGTGTATAGATTTTTATTTATTTTCTTAGTAGGTCCTGTGAATGCTAGAAGTCTACTTTAGAATGTCCGCTCTTGGACAGTGTATTATTATCTTAATAGGCTGTGATATGTCTCCTTGTGGACTGTGTGTTGTGCTCTGAAAGGCCGTGAGTTTGCTCCCTTGTGAGCAGTGTGGATAACCTTATACATTGAGTCAGTAGTTTGTGCATTTTCTATAGTGCTTCCATGATACTATACATCATTATATACATGGTTTATTTCTTGCTTACTGAGTTATTTAATTCATTCCTTAGTAATTTAAACTTCAGGAGAGGCGAGACCATCTAGTCAATAATGCGGGTTAATGGGCTAAGATGGTGCAGCAGAGACATTTTATTTTATTTTATTTTATTTATTTTTATTTGTTGGCTTGTAATAAATGGAGCCTCGTTGTATGCTCCCCGAAGCATTAAGCTCTCAATGCTTTCGGGTGCATACACCCAATTTTTTTATTTTTTTGAATTTTTTATAAAACTATTAATCTAAGTGTATTTAACATATGTATTATTTTTACCATTTTTTGAATTAGGTAAATTTTAAATTACCTAAAATGTCACTGATTTTCAAAAAGTAAAAAAATATTTAAAATACTCCAAAAATGGTAAATGGTAAAAATTTATACACATATGAAATGCGCATAGATTAACAATTCTGTAAAAAAAATTTCAAAAAAATGAATGTATGCAACTGGGAGCATTGAGAGCTTAATGCTCCCGGAAGCATGCGATCGGTTCTCATAACATTGTTTCCTTTAATCTTTTTTTGTCGATGACGAGATTTTTTAAGCACGGAAAGTGCATTCTAAGTGATGATTATGTAGAAGAATAAGCTATGATACTCAAAGAGATTAACTAGACAACCATTATCCTTATTTTTAAGAATAAGGATGCTATAAAGCTTATAGAATTCTTTCCCATAATTTTATGCAATATGATCTACAAGATGATATCAAAGATGATAGTTAATGGGTTAAAAATTTTCTTCCAAGAATCATATTTTAAGTAATTAAGTATTTTTTGCCAAAGAGATTGATCACAGACAACATACTCTTAGCTTATGAAGTCATCCATGTTCTTTGAAGTCGAAAGATAAGGAAGGAGGATATGATGGTAAACTTGGACATGTCTAAGTCCTATAATATGATGGAATGAAGATACTTATGATGGTAATGAAAAAGGTGTAGTTTGGAAGATATAAATAAATTAGATATTCAGCTACCTTTCATCAGTAACTTATGGAATCACTTTTAATGGAATGAAGACTAAAGTAATTACACCTAGTAAGGGGCTCACTTAAGGACTATTATCTCAATATCTTTCCATTTTTTATGCAAAAGAACTATTAACTATGATTAACAAAACCTGTATTGATAAATATTGAAAGATATGAAGATTAGGAGAGAATGACCTAGTTTTTTTCATTTATTCTTTGCATATAATGTGCTCCTATTTGAAAATGAAAGAAGAGAAGGTTATCTTAATGAGGGCTATACTAACCAATTATGAAAGATATTCAAAGCGAAAAGTAAATATGGATAAGACTTCAATATTTTTTAGCAAGAACACCAAGACTGAAATAAAGATCAGAGTTAAGGGGTTGATGGGATTAATGGGACAACAATTAAAAGTCTTTATTAGTTTTCTGACCTAGATGGGGAGAAAGAAAAAAATTATTTTCCAAAATATCTAAGAGAAAGTGTGGAGGAGAGTCTATAGTTGGTAAAATAAGCTCTTGTAAGTGGAGGAAAGAAAACTCTAATCGAGATCATTACCCAAACAATTCCTAGTTCTACTATGAATCGTTTTCTCTCGCCTTAAAGTTTTTGTGAAGGGATTAAATCAATAGTGAGTAGATTCTAGTGAGGTGACAAAAATGGAAAAGGAAGATTAGTTTGATTTAATGGAGTAGGATGTGTATTCTTAAGGCTAGTGAGGGTTTGGGGTTTAAGGAGTTATCTAAATTTAATCTTACTTTAATGGCAAAGCAAGCTTGGAAATTAGCAATTAAAATTAACATTATGTGATAAGATGATGAAAGCTCAGTACTATCCTAGGAGTTATTAGGTGTCTTACCGCAAGTACACGGGTTGTAAATTGTAGTATTTAAAAGATCCAACCCACAGGAAATTCAAGAACTCTACACTTCGTGAATTAAATACTTTAACTTGGATTATCAAAGATATGATTGAAAGAATATTAAAAAGAAATAGCAAGTCTCTTGATTTAAGATTGAAAATTAGAGGATAAGAGCTCTAAGATATAGGGTTTCACATATGACGTTATGCGATAAATCACTAGTTTCCTTATTTAGTTCGATTAATGTGTACTAAAGGAGAATAAACCCTAATTTAACCATACATCATCTCTCGAGATATGCAAGACGTGCCCTAATCTTCTTATTCATAGATTTTCATGAAATTATGTCAATTAGAATCTATTAAGGGGATGTTTTGGGATGTGAGATAGAAAAAATTATGGAATGGGGTGGAAGTGAGAGAGGGACTATTTTGAATTTTTATGTCATTAATATGAATTAGTATGGGTAAAAGTTGGAATAAATAGAATAATTGGAAGGAAAAATGATTAGAATACAGGGGTAAAGTTGAAAAAATAGGGTTATTGGGTTGTAAAATCAGGTGTTGGTAAATGTGCTCTCATACGATACCCTCTATGTTAAAAAACAAATGTGCCTAAGTTCTGTGGTAGTTCGCATGATTCTTCAAGGTCGTCATGCTTATTCTCATGGTCTAGACATCCAGGTTTAATACCTTAATTATCATGTATTAGATTTTCATCTCTCGATTTCATCATCTAATAAATAAAATTATACCAAAGTATGGGCCCATACACTAAAAAAGCATCAAAATCATAAGATATTAAATTAATACATAATATCTTTCATAAACAAAGCACAAATACCAATCATCCACGCATAGTATCACATGTTACATCCTAAACTCTAGAATATATTTCTAAGCAAAAATATTTTTAATAAATTCAGACAATAAGACAAGCTTATCAAAATTATTCATCAAAACAAGATAATTGAAATTAAGAAAAAATAGAAAAAAAACTTATTGATTAGAATTCTTCACTTGTGTGTTGAATAGCTCCTTCTAACTCACTCTTTTGCTCCTCTCCTTGGCTCTACGCTCTCTCTTAACCTTAGCATCAAACCTTAACTCAAAAACACATCCAAAGATGCCTTAATTCATGCTTAACAAGTGTTTATATAGAGATTTCTCATAAATTGCTCAAAACAGATGCAAAACCGGCTGCATATGCTGAAACCAAAGCTAAACACGGCCTGGGCCGTGTCCACTTTGGTGAAGTTTATTCTCTCCAATTTTTCTAATTTGCTTCTCGACACACCTCAAACTATGTCGTTACTTCTCCAACATGTCCTTACCTGTTTTGATTACTAATTTGATTCATTCTTGACTTTTGATTCTTCATGATTCACCCACATTTAACCCCGAAAAGTCTGCATTCATGTACATTGGTTAAATATGAGTATCTTTTACTAAACAAAGCAAATTTAATCATTCGAGCTCACAAGTCATATTTAAACTAATGATTACGTCATTAAACCATCCAAATTATGAGGTATAATCTTGACACAACAAGTGTTACCTTTGTAGCTTTCTATAGTCCTAAGCCTTGGACTAAAAAGTCCTAAAGTTGAAATTTGATGGCATCTACCCTAGAATCTACAACAATTTGTGAGACGAAGAACTGCCTACAATGAGAACACGTGTAGTAATCCTAGACAACCATCACTAATGCATCAGTCAATCCTAGGGCAGCAGAAACAACTTAACTATATCAATTCCACGGTTGTGTCTCATTATCATCAATATACGAAAGCAAAAATACAACCTATGGTAGAAGAAATTTTACAATTATCAACCACAAATAGAATCATATTTTTCAACAGATTATAATCAATAAACTATAACCTATTATGTCATATATATCTCATGAATCAAACATAATACACACATACACACATGTATTTCCCATCTTATAATACATCAATCTTAAAATGTTACATAATCAAAATTGCTATAACTTATATCTATCATAGTTGCCTTATCCTGGGATCAACACAACTTAGCCCATAACTAAGCAACTACAACACCAGTCTTAGTAAAACATTAACAATAAAACACATGAGTCTAAAAAGCTCAGTAAATAGGATATTAGTTGATAAAAATTCAAAACTACGATCAAAATATCTGGTCAAACATTTACCAAAACGTGGTGTCTCATAAGCCAAAATAAAATATGTCCTAGCTTGTCTCTGCAATTTTGATTCCTTCTAGTCTAAACCCATTTTTACATCCAATTCACCATGATTCTTTTCTATTTGTATATGATACTTTACACTCTAGTTGTGGTTCATTACTAGCCACAAACTAATACTAGTGTGTAATCATTGTCTTCTCTCAAGCCCAAAGCATAATACCTAATCTTATTGTTTTCTACAAAGGACACAATCATGCTCTAACCATCAAATATTTGTCTTGCTTGCTAACCACAAATACCCCAAGTCAACTAAAGTTGCACATCATATTGGCTAATAGCTGATTTACGCTTAGCCATTGGACTCGAGTACAACCTACGTGTTCCTAAGCCCACCCTAGAAAGTGCAACTCCACCAACTCATGAACATACAACCGAGTTCTTTCTAGCCAATGCCAACATTAGATATCATCTAATGCCACATACAATCCAAGAAAGTCATTCCCCGATGCTTTCTTGACCTTCTTATATTTGTTTCAGCTTCATGATCCCTTCAAGTTCCTTCTCATCTACCTAGGGGAAACAACCATTATGGATCACCACCCTAACAGTGCCCATATGATATGAATTAGTGCTTATCTAGTTTGATCATTCATATGTGCCCTCATGGGTCATGTGGCTTAAATTTGGATTACCTTAATTAGTCTACAAGTGTGCGAAATAGTTTGTCTTCATGCACAACAAGAATACAAATAAATTTGTTACCTAAAACAAAAAAAAGTTCAATCTTCCAAATCCACATAAAGCACATGTATCAAATCATGCTATGCAATCATGTCATGTACCTCATGCATTTATCATATGTGAGCCCTCAGCTCTTGTAGGTGTTAGTCTATGCCAAATATGAGTAAATAATTTGGAGCCTCTGGTATTAACTATAGCCTTTGTTGGTCCTATAGTAATGACTAAATGCACAAATACTCCAAATTGGGTGAATTGATTTAGAAATAAAAATTTACTTCAATTAAAAATTTAATTAGAATTATACCAACATTCTACAAAGCAGAAAATATAATTCAATAGATAAAATTTTTACAGTGATTTAGCCAAAATAGGCCTACTCTACTTCCTAAGCAATCACCAAGTTTAGGTTTAATTAATCCATTGTGAAAATATAATACATTAATACATTTTTCAAATAAACTATCTACTAGATTGGAACTTTAGGTGACACTAAAGTAATTAACCAAGTCTTACCCACTTGTTGATTCATTTTCTTAATTTCTTTTGATTTTAAACTACATGAAGGTAACACACTCAAATAAAAATAAAAAATTAATACATTTAGCTAATTTAGCAATGAAGTTCTCCTCAATAACAGCTAATGTAGATCTTCAAATTCCAAGCACACAAGTCTAAACTTCAACAAAATAGAGTTCATCTTCAACTTTAAGTAGAAGTTTAAATGGAAGCTCTCAAAATGATTCAAGTTCAAAACTTTGCTTTTATAATCTTCATGCATATATTTCACTTTCATCTTTTATACCTTGAAATATACTTAAGTAGATGTAAAAAGTCAAAAATAAATCATAGAAAATAAAGCAACGAAACATTTTACCAACACTTAACTCAGACAATTTTGTTTAAAAAATTGCTAAAGTTCAACAGTAAAATCATCAGCATTTTCCACAAATTTCGACAGTTATATGACAATAAAAATGAACAAATAATTTTTTAATATCAGTTCCAAAGGCAAATCTTATTTGTTTGTGATAGTTATAACTGTTATATAAAATATGTTTATTTTAATATTAACATTCAAACCTTATTAAAATTATATAAAAATCAAATTAAACATATTAAAATATACTAGAATATCATCTTCAACATGTGACATAGCTCCAAATGATTAAACATTCAATAGAAATCTTCAACATTTTAGCTTTTTTTGACGCTCCCGTATATTCAAAATCAAATATAAGCTAGAAGCTCTCAATACATGACACCTCACATAAACACATTAGGGTGTGATTAAGAAGTAATAAAACTTCTGGATGAAAAATTTTTGATATAAAATTTTCTGAATTTGAAGAAAATAATATCATATGATAAAGGTAATAATGAGAAGCAAAAAAAAAAAGTTAAATAGATAGGTTAGTTATATGAATAGTTATATGAAAGTGATCAAAAATAGGGTAGTAATGATTAAAAAATAGGATAATTATGGAGAGTAAAAAGTTTTAGTTTGACATTTTTTACTTATTGTCAAACACACACACTTAGTAGTGATATGATTTACATGAAATCATTCATATAATAAAGTATCAATTCAATGAATCCCTTTTCAAAAAGATTCCAACCAAACCAATTCAATATCCTATCAATACTCCCCTATTCCATCAAATTAGTTTTGATTTTGGTACTTTTTTGTTCCATCAAATTAGTTTGAATGTTGTCTAAATTACTTTTAAGGCACCCGCGATTATGTAATATAATAAGATCTTCAAAGCAAATAAGAACCAAAGAGTCTTTTACATGTAGCAACTTTCAACCTATGCCAAATTTCATAAATCAGCGAAAGTTACAACTATTAGGATTTTAAATATTTACAAATATTCACACACCACCATTGAATTACAATTCACACATCACAATATCATTATCTTTTGTCATCATCTTTGTGATCTTTGAAACCATAGCAAAAGCTACATTCTCATATCCCAAACGCCATGCCTTATCATGCAACAACAATTGCCTTAACGAGTGTAACACAAAGTGGGGTAACTCTCAACCTCGTCCATGAGTCTCATGACTCAATCTAATCATTTTACTACCTTCATATATATTTTTTGAATGTGTTTAGGAAATGATAAAATTTTTGATTAAAAGTTTTTGAGTAAAAATTTTTAAAATTAGAGAACATAATGTGATTCAATATAGTTGATAAGAAATAAATGAAATAAAGTTAAAATAGATATGTTAGATATATAGATAATTGTGTATAAATGATTGAAAAGTAGGGTAGTTGTATAGGAAAAAGTAAAAAAAAAAAAAAAATTAGGTAGTTGTGGAGAGTAACTAGTTTTGGATTGAAAATTTTTAAGTTGAAAAGTTTTTGTACAAAAAAAAACCACCCCTTTTATAAGGTTTCTCCTCAAAACTCTTGAATGACAATATTCACAACTTTAGGTCCCCATTTTAATCTCCTTTATCAAATCATCAAAGCTAATCAATAACATGAATTTTTCATCACCAACAACATAGTATTTGGGCCCCACATGGGAAAATCATTATATCATATTTTAAATACGCAGAAAATTCAGATGTCACACAAAGATTCTAGTTGGGTTGAAAAGTGTTCATAGTTGGGTTGGGTTATGATAAATTGGATTAGGGTATGGTTGGGTTGGAGGCTTTTAGAACTTGGGTTGGGTTGGATTGAGTTGAGATAAAAATGAGTTAGAATTGGGTAGCGTTGGGTTAGATGCCAACCCAACCCATGTGCACGCCTTGCCATGACCCACCTTGATGAAAAGGGAAGAAGACACTAGGATTTTTGGACTCCAAGAAATTTTTTTTTGAAAATCCCCCAAGATTTTAGAAAATTGCAAGAAAATCCTCACAAAAAAAATGGCAGAACCACCCCCCAGCCATTTTCCTTCTGCTTATGCTCTGGGCGTGAGGCCAAGCCAATGAGCCTAGCACATGAGTTGGGTCCTGCGTTGGCAGACTAAGCCTAACAGGGCCCAATAGACTTGGTGACAAGCTGGGCCAGGTGGAGCCTAGTAGAGTAGAGATTAGCGGCGAGGACTCCAGCAACGGCAGCAGCGATCTCCAACAGGAACCCAATGGGCCAAGCCCAATAGATAAGGCCCACAAGGCAACCTAGTGCCCCGACCTGTGCTCCAGTGTAGGCGACGGCCCAACGCCGATGACACTCTAGCATGCCACATGGCTCCACCGGAGTCATCTATGCATTTTCTCTAATTTCAGTGATCCAAGAGTTGATTCCTAGGTTTTTGGACCTTCTGAATCTAATAGAAGGTTCTGATTCTCCATTAGAGGCTTGGATCACAGAGTGATTGAGGCCAAATTTTTAAATGAAGACTAAAACATTATTTGTGGCCCGCCACAAAAGGTGAACCCCTTAATGTTATTAGGGGTGCAACTCGGGTCGGTTCAGTACAGGTAGTGGTCTACCCTACTCATACCCTATTTGTAAAAAACCTACCCTACCCTACCCATTTGTCGGTTCGGTTCCTAGTATACCCTACCCTACCCATTACCCATAGGGTCGGTTCCGGTTTCGGTTCCAAATCGATTCCTTTAATACTCAAATAAAATATTTTAAAAAAAATTTCTACGTTATTATAAATAATGTAAAATAATACCCATTTACGTTTTAAAATCATAAGTACATATATTATTGTTTATATTATTATATAGAAATATGAAGTATAGACCATCATGACTCAATCATTAAAACTAATAATATACTATAATCATAAGTCACAAGCGTATTTATAAGAGTCTTTCGGAAGTCAATGGTGTATATATAAATTCATTTAAATTTATACTTCACAAGGTACAAAATTCATTTAAATTTGAATTTTGTTAAAATATGTGTGCACATAGGATGTCAAAGACAAAGCATAATACATAGTATATAATATATATTATACATATATAATTATGCACCTAATTAATTACCCATATGAGTACCTATGCGGGTCGGTTTTGGGTTCCCGACGTATCTACCCTACTCGTACCCTATTTGAGGAGGCGGGTAATAATTTGTACCCTACCCATGGCTATGGGTAATATTTTCTACCCTACCCTACCCAAATTAGGGTCGGGTCGGTGGGTACTCATGGGTACCCTACCCAAGTTGTACCCCTAAATGTTATGCGTATGAGGGTGTGCCCAACCCTGATCCTACTTTTTAAAAATCTTGTTTGACCCTTATTTTTATACCGGGTCGGGACAAGGTCGGTTTGATCCTTACTTTTTTCTACTAGGTCTAAGGACAAAATTCGGGTCAGTATCGGGTCAATGGGTCGGGTAAAAACTGCTGTTCAAATAAGAAGTTTTTAAAAATTTATGAACCTATCAAGTATAAAAATAAATCTATATTAAATCTAACTACTATATGCTTCAATCTATCGCTAATCAATCAAAGTAAAATATAAATACTTAAATAAAACATGAATATTAGCTTTGAATAAGAATTTTTTTAATGTGAGAGATAAGAAAACGGGTCAGTGGGTAGCCCCGCCCTGACCCGCTATTCTTTAAAAAATCAAATATCCTACCCGACCCATCATTCTTAAAAATATCAAATATCCGACCCGCCCCGCCGGGTATGTAATCCCGATCGGCTCCGGTATTAAATAAGGTCGGAGCGGGTCACTGGCCGACCCATCCCGATTCCCCACCCCTAGCATGAAAGTATTGTTTTTAGGGTTAAGGCATTACAACTACCTTTGTAAGGATTGTTATAACTAAAATGTAAGAATGATGGCTCTTTTCTTCACTCATTGTCTTCTACCGATTGGGGAAGAAACACGATAAAGGTAATAATTATGAGCAAAGAAAATAAAGAAAAGTAGATTGAGTAGATGTATAGAATGGCATAAAAAATCATTAGAATGTGTGTAGGATGGAATAAAAACGATTTGTTTTTTTTTAATCTTAATAATTCGACCCTTAGTCACAAAATTAAAAATAACTTGAGAGTATATTTTAACCATTATAATCATTTGAATGTTAAACACATCTTACAAATTATAATTTAAACATCCATACCTTCTAAAGTATTTATCCCACCGAAAATAACTAGTAAATATGATTCTATGACATTCGAAGTCTTCTTTAACGGATTCAAGTAAATTTCAAATTTTGTACCTACTTTTATTCATTTTCTAAAGGTGTAGCCAATAAAAGCAACGTATTGAAATGCTTTATATATATGTTGGTTGAATATATGGAGTTAAACATAAACATCGGATTAGATTTTTGTAATCATCAAAATAGGGCTCAAAATGTACCAATTCACTTAAATATAATCACTGGATTAGACTTTATATAATCTCAAAATAGGTCCAAAAATTTACCAATTCAATTTGGTACATCATATACTATTAAAGTATTTCGGGACATATTCGCTAAGGATTATATATCTTTGCCCAAATGTTCCGGCACCTTTATGTGAGCAATGATTGAGTGAAAACGTTTCCACATTTGAGTAAAATGTGGAAATTCCTTGAGCCCATTAAGCCAATTTTGTAAAACCTATACCGTTCACCTTAATTTAAATTATATTTTCTAACGTAGTAAATCATAATCATTTCAAAGGATACATGTATACATGCATTACAATCGAGGTAAAACTTTTAATAGATTACAATTTTATAGTATATTGTGTTTATTTAATAGTGAAAATGATTTTATTTCCTAACTCGATATGCTATATTTGACACGATTAATTAGTGCATGGTTTGATTTCACAAAATCAACTTATAAGGTACAAATTACGAATTTCCATTTTAACTAAATATCAAAACGTTCCCACCAAATCATTGCTCCTTATATATGTATTCCGAAAGGAAGATCAAAACACCAATCATTAATTTGTGTGTGTGGTTTACAATTTTACGTAAATGAATTAATTTTGGAAGAAAGTATATTGCCCCGCTTGATAGAAACATATGATGATGCAACGATAATTATGTCGGCAGGACCACTCATTAATTTGTGAGGGTGGTTTATTATTTTATGTAAACAAATTTACAGGGCCTATTTTCCTATTAAAAAAAACAGAGAGAGAGACAAAACAAACGCAACAGACGAAGTTATCAGTGAAACAGGCTAACAGCAAGTGCTTGCCAAGCCAGTTCAGTACTGTATCTCCACATTAGTAGAATGGTGTGTGTACTGGTGAACTAAAAAAATATTCGACGTGCATGCTTTCCAATCGAATCCAGCAAACTGCACGTAGAGTACAACTTGTACCGGTTCGACGTGTAAGGGGACAATTGCTGGGACCCTTCTGCAATCAGGCAAATTAGTGCTCACTGAAATCTTTTGTCTGGATCCGTAGTTAGGCAGGGGAATTTGCCTTCTAAACTTTCCAATTTCGTGTGCTTGTATTTTAAACTTTAAAGTTTACATGTTACCATTTTAAATTTTGTTAAGCAGTTCAGCTTTTATATAGTCAGGTTGCATCAATGATATTAAAACCGGACCAAACCGGCCGGTCGAACCATTCGGGCCTGGGGCCCATTACATGACCAGTTTAATTATACCAGTTGGGTCCAATTCCACAAAACCGCATTTTAAGTAATTCATTATCTTTGGACGCACTTTACAAGGCAGAAACGCATTGCTTATAGTTTTGGCTTTTGGGTGAACAGTTTAATAATGACGTTAATGGGAAATGTGAAAGACACTATAGGGAAAAAATAATTTCAAATATAGGATATATAATTAAGGTATTAAATGTGATTAAAATAAGTTAATAGATAATATCTTTTTAATTTTTTATTTATCATTTTTATTTTATATATTATCATAAAATTGTTTTTGATGATAAATTTATATTTTTATTTACATATCGCGTTTAATTACTTTTAAAATTTTATAATCATAATTATTTTTATTTTTATTTACTTAGCCTGACTATATAATTATATACTTATGTTACCGTTCAAACCGGTTTAATAAAATGGTCCGACCGATTCGAACCAAACTAGCTCTATTATTGGTTCAATGTTCATTTGATTTTGACATCATTGCATTGCATAGAAGCAGAGCATGTAATCCCCTCAATTTTCAAAATTTTGATTATTGATGAAAAATTCAATCCATTTATTGCATTTAACATCATTTATCTAGAAGATCAAGTTCCATCTTGATCGAATATATTTATAGGTTTCATTTATTAAAATATATATATATTCATGTATAAATTATGAAAAAAACTTATATCCATTTACACATGCATTGAAATGTAATAATTCTTTATAAAATTATTTATCCACATAGAAATGATATTTTAAACCATTTAGATGTTGAAAATACTAATATAAAATTGATATTTAATATTAGATCATTGTATTATATTGATTTTCAATGCGGCTCATGCACAGTGATATTAGAAAAATAAAAAGGTTTCCAAGATGCTATAAATGATACTAAATATAATAGATGGAGTGAACTTTTTATCAACCATCAAAATATTAAAAATAGAATGAATTACATAGAAAATGAGTTTAATAGAAACGGGACCATGTTAAGCTCAGTTCTTTGCATTTTAGACCTTTGACTCTCACAGCTTTAAAAAAGACCGTTAAATTCTTATAAAATATCTAAAATATTTTTTACATTTTAAACTCTCTAACTTTATATATCCGTATTATCAACTCTAAAGTTTGTCATTGTATATGCATCACATTAGGTACCATCAGAGCACTAGTTTTAGTATTTTATTACTTATAATTTGCGTATTTTCATATTTCCTCATATATATTATTAAAGTTACATTTTCTAACTAAAATTTTAAAAATATTTTCATGAAACTTGTAAAAAAAATATTAATCTCAAAAATTTTATTCAATTAATCGAGTTATATTAAGTAACAAAAATAGCAACAAGTAATAATCTTTTAATAAGAAATTAGAATTGAAGACTTTACTAAATTTGCAATTTAAAATGTGATAAAATCTAAATCATAGCAGTACATGATAAAAATATCAATGCTAAAAAATATCACTATTTTTATCAAAAAACATCATTATCAGATAATAAGAATCAAGTTGCAAATCGTTTATAATTTGACATGAGTGTAGATGAAAAATCAAAATATATTTCTTTTGGCTTTTAACCTGTATATGACTTTATAAGATAGTTGATAAATATTTTAGCCTTTTCTCCTTTTTAGCTCTTTTTTTTCTTATTTTTTATACTATTTATTATCACATAATAAAAATAGTTCATCTTTTGCATTATTTTTATTCATCCATTTGTATGTTCTGATGAACTAAGAGCTCATTTAGTAGTGAGAAAAAAGTAAAAATAATTTTTAATTAATTTCCAACAAAACTTTTAGTTAAGAATATTTAAATGTAATAATATTATATGAAAATATGTAAATTATCAGCTATGGAATACTTAAATCGATGCTCCAATAATACATAATATGACGTATATGTAATGACCAACTTCGAGATTCAAAATACAAATATGTAAAGTTAGAGGGTTTAAAATGCAAAAGGCATTTTAGACATTTTATAAGATTTTCATCATGATATTTTACAAGATTTTAATGCTATTTTTCAACGCGGAGGACCAAGAGTTTAAAATGCAAAAAAAAAAAAAAAATTACAGAATTTAAAATGCTAATATCCAAATTTAAAGGATTTGGCGCAAACTCCCCTAACTCACAAGATATCCATACTATTGAATACTTCAATGTTATTACTCTATTTTAATTTGTGAGACTTCATGGTTGAATAAAAATTGAATTTTGCTAATTATGTTTAAAATTATTTATTTATTTAATTAAGAAATTAAATTTCATCCAAATCAAATTTTCAACTACTAACGATATGATTTGATGCTGCTTGAGCGACAATCCGACAACCTTAGGAGATGCACCGGATCAAGGACACGAACTTGGATGGCTTGTATCAGCTATGAACAGGCTAAATTGCAAAATTATTATGAAAATGAGGGGATGGATTTTCCAATTTCTTGGATTTTTCAAGAGAGGAAATTGTGTTGAAACGAGTCGAGAATTGGAGTAGTTATAATATTGTCGGGCTTGACATGGGGTATTTTTATTTTTCGAAATGAATCAAAAAATAAATAAATAAATAAGTAAGTAAAATTTTGTGCTGCCTATGGATGGTGGCCAATAGGTGGTGCCAACAGTGATTCGGATGACAAAAAGTCAGAGGTCTAGTGCTTGATGACGAAAACAAGAGTTCACATCCGCATGTTTTCAAATGCAAATGAATTTTAGTCTTGTTTACATCACATCTTTTCCTATTGAATATATTGTAGTCTATTCAAAAAATTATATACTTGCATCTCAAGTCAAAGTGACCATAATTAATCCTCCCTGTGGAGGGAAACCCATAAAATATGACGTATTTTATAAATAAAAAAAATGACACATGACTGATCAGATTCCAAAAGTAAACATACTAGCTCATATTAGAATGGTCGAGCACATTATGATGACTTGATATTTGGAAATGTTTCGGATCACCATGCGAAGTGAATGACATGACTCCAAGCCAGGGAAAGATGGTTGACTTGGATTGAATCACAATAAGGTTAATTTGGCAAGTTCACTTAATGACACCTGACAAAAGAACTGAATTCTCTTGATTACCCATGAGCAACTTTTAAAAAGTGATAACTAAGTTTGATAAGCATAGCAGATTGCAACTAAGTGATTTAATGAGCGAACTCAATTGTCTCAAGTGCTTGTGAGAAGCTTAAAAAGAGACACCAATTTGACTCAGTAAATTGACTTAAAGATTTGGACTCAACTAGTCAGGTTAACTTAGTTCTCTCAATTGCTTACGAGAAACTTAGAAAGAACAAGAGCAAGAACAAGTTGATTGTATTTGACTTAGTGAGTTGGTTTAATAATTTTGACTTAAAGAATTGAATGACTGGATTCTCTCAATTACTTCGTAAAAAACTTAGAAAAAAGCAAGACCATATTGACTAAGTTTGAATCAATGAATTGGCTTAATATTTTAACTCAACAAGTTAGATGCTTTAGTTCTATCAATCACCCATGAAAAGCTTAGAAAGAGCAAAACTAAGTTGACTAGGTTTAACTTGATGATTTTACTTAATAGATTTAATTCAATAAGATAATTTAGTTCTTTTAAGTAAATTTACTTCTTTCAAGTACCCATGAGAAATATAGAAAGAGTAAAATTGCATGATACTTAAACATGGCAAATGATTGAGAACCTAGATTTCGTTGCGATCGAATTTTTACAAATGTCATTGATAAAACCTGCATAAAAATAAAGTTTTAAGATCAAGAAAAATCACATGAGGTTCTAGCCTTGAGTCAACAAAGAGATACTTCATGATAAACCCAATACATCATGTTTTGAACTTATTAGTGCTTAGCAAATTCGCGAGACTTGGCCACTAGGTTGGCAAATAAGTCTCAATTATTATGTTCTGAGTAGCTTAGATTATGCACTGCCAAAGTAAGGCTGATATGAGTATCAAATCAATTATTGAAGATTTCTGTTATCTAAGGGTGAGGATTAATCAAAGAGGTCTACCGTAATTTGATTACTCAAGTAATGAAATCAAGTCTTTTTTGGTGAAAAACCAACAAAGCGATAGCAAGACTCTAGGAACCATGACTTGGATGATGTCAGCGAGGTAGTATTTTAAGTTAATGTGTGTGGATAATTTATGGAATAGATTATGTGTCCTAGATAGAGCAAAGTGATTAGTTTCCATCTAAGACGCTTGGGTGCTATTTGGTAACATTGTGGAAAACCATGGTTTTCCATAGGAATTGTACCATCATACGTTTTTCATGGCACGATTTTTCCATCTAAATTTTCTATTTTTCTACTTTTACTCTTACTTTCCAATCATTTTTCCTTCTAACAATCCTATTTATTCTACCTCTATCGTTTACTATCAATCATACAAATTCCTAAATATTTCATATTCCATTTCTCACGATTTCTTACAATCTCATACTTTTTCACCTTAAAACATCACCTTGTTTGGGGAGACGGCAATAAGGAAGAGTACTATGAAGGATCCTAAGAAAACAAATCATGAGAGATCTTGTATATAGGATCGGATCCTCATCCCGCTTAGCAAGTAGGCCCTTTTTTACTTGATTTGCCACAATGTAACATGGCCTAGGCGCAACCATGTATTCTTAGCCACTAGATTTAGGGCCTATTTTCTAATTGATTTTTTTGTTGGATTATGAGATGAGGTGGGAAGTGGAAAATGAATTATTTTGAAAATTATGTGATTGATATGAGATGATAGGAATAAAGTTAGAATAAATAGGTTGGATTAAAATAGTTGTTATGAAAAATGATAGAAAGGTAGGTATAAAAGTGGAAAAAAATATGATTACTGATGGAGTAAATGACTACTTTGTAAAATGTGCCCTATCCTATGTTATGGTTTCCTACGCTTGTAGAGTACCATACAAGCCCTTAGTAACAATGGGTCTTTAGCCAAGTATACTCTTTATGTTCAAAGATCAATAATAGAATAAAAAGCTTTATCAAGACCATTAGAATCCCTTCATCAATTTACTCATTACATCTTTGAATCTAGAAAAAAATATACATTTCAATAAAAAAAATATTTTTAAATCAAAAAATAATTTAAAATTTTCTATTTTAGTGTTAAAAATGAAATATTTCATTACACACAAATTGCACAACATTACAAAAAATATAAGGAAAACAAATGTGAAAAAATTCATTTTAAAATTTAAAGAGGTTAGTAAATTAATTAAATTGATCAAAAGGATTTTTGACTGCATTAATCAACTATTTAGATCAATAAAATTATGCAAATTATTAACAATTTAAAAATCTAAAAAATATGTAAACATCTCCAAAAAATAGTAAACTTAGTTTGTAAATTAAATATATAGATTAATAATTTTATAAAAAAAATTCAAAAATATTAAAATATAATTTTTCGCTTAACTCGAGCTAATGAGATCATTACTTATATATATAGGATATATGATTGAATGCACCCGTGTGTACTTAGTTGCGATGTACCCAAGTGCAGAAAACTTATTATTTAGTATTTTTTTAAAAAAATTATAAAATTATTAATGTAAGTGTACTTAATTTATAAATCAATTTTTACTATTTTTGAAGACTTTTAAATTTTTTATTTTTCAAAAATAGGGTCAATTTAGTCATTTGAAAATGACTAAAATACCTCCACTTTGGAAAAATAAAAAATATCTACAAGTATCCAAAAATAGTAAAATTTAATACATAAACAAGCTTAAATTAACATTTCTATAAAAAAAATTCAAAAATATACAAATTAAATTTTTGCACCAGGTACATCAAAGCTAAGTGCACTGGGTGTATAGGATTTGGACCCCATATATAAATGATATGTGTCGTAAGTTACAGTATATTTGTCTCAAAATTAGTCATACATTCACTCGAATGTATCAATATTTTATGTAATTATTTATTTATATATAAATTATATCTTAAATAGTTTATATTTGAAAAAATAACTTTAAAATTGTTATATATATATTAACTCTTTTATTAAGTTACTTTTGTATCATTTTAAGATAGGGCCCATACACATCTAATTTAGGATGAAAATTGATATGTCAATAAATAAATGATTCTAAATACTATATATGGAATATATTATATTTTATGATCATGTAGAGCCTATGTGGTATATTTGGCTCAAAATGAGTCCGACATTCACTTATATGTATTAATGCTTTATGCAGTCATTTATCCATGTATAAATTACATTTATATAATTTACATGTTAAAAAATAACTTTAAAATTGTTTAAATATTTTATTACATTGATTTTGTAACACTTTCAAATAGATCCCATGCACATATCCAATTTTGATGAAAATTAATATGAAAATAAAATAAATAATTATAATATGGTTGGTGAAATATATTATATTTTATGATCACGGCGCATTTTAAGCCAAGTGTACTGTAACTTATGCTATATTTGCATGTTGGATAACGTCTTTTATATATATATATATCCTTTGGTAAAAATACTTCAACATAACTTCATACATTATTGAGTGGGATTGGAATTTGCCTGCATAAAAATACATATAATCATGAGTAAATTAAGATATATTTTACAACTACATTAGAATATAATAATATTTCTTAAAATTATTTGTAGACATTTTAGATATTAAATATATTTCTTTAAATTGATATATGCATTAAAAATAGATGTTGTTCGGAGAATTGAACCACTGAAAATCAGGGCTGCAAGCAGAAGCCCAGAGTTGGGTTGTGGTTCGGAGATGAACCAGGCAAAAGTTGGTGGGCTTGTAATAGCCTAGAACCAAATACCGCATCGAAAAGGGGAGAAAGTTCCTGGTAGTTTATAAGTGGGTTCCAAATTCAATATGGTGTGACGCGTTTTAAAGTCGTGTGGCTAAGCTGCCAGGCCAGAGCGGACAATATCACACTGTGAGGCTTATAGCCCACAGGCCCAATGGACATTTTATGGGTCTATGTACTCTATGCGTCAGGCCCAATGGTCGTTTTACTAGGTCTGTGTGTAACAAGTGGTATCAGAGCGGCTCCCCCTCCAGTAGATGTGGTTCGAAGAGTTGAATCGGTGAAAATCAGGCTTGCAGTCAGAAGCCCAGAGTTGGTTGTGGTTTGAGGATGAACCAAGCAGAAGCTGGTGGGCTTGTAATAGCTTAAAACTGAATCCCACATCGAAAATGAGAAAAAGTTCCTGGTAGTTTATAAGTGGGTTCAAGTTCAATATGATGTGACGCGTTTTAAAGCCGTGCGGCTAAGCTATAAGGCCCAAACGGACAATATCACACTGTGAGGCCCATAGCCCATAGGCCCAATGGACATTTTTTGGGTCTGTGTACTTTGTGCGTTAGGCCCAATGGTCGCTTTTCTGGGTCTGTGCGTAACATATACATTCAATCAAATGTATCAATATTTTATATAATTATTTATCTATATATAAATTATATCTTAAATAGTTTATATTTGAAAAAATAACTTTAAAATTGTTATATATATTAACTCTTTTATTAAGTTACTTTTGTATCATTTTAAGATAGGCTCATACATATCTAATTTCGGATGAAAAATGGTATGTCAATAAATAAATAACTCTAAATACTATTTATGGAGTATATTATATTTTATGATCATATAGAGCATATGTGGCATATTTAGCTCAAAATGAGTCCGATGTTCACTTATATGTATTAATGCTTTATGTGGTCATTTATACATGTAGAAATTACATTTATATAGTTTACATGTTAAAAAAATAACTTTAAAATTGTTAAAATATTTTATTACATTGATTTTGTAACATTTTCAAATAGAGGTCATGCACATATCCAATTTTGATAAAAATTAATATGAAAATAAAATAAATAATTATAAATATAGTGGGTGGAATATATTATATTTTATGATCACAGCGCATTTTAAGCCAAGTGTACTGTAACTTTCGATATATTTACATGTTGGATAACGTCTTTTATATATATATATCCTTTGGTGAAAATACTTCAACATAACTTCATACATTGTAGAGTGGGATTGGAATTTGCCTGCATGAAAATATATATAATCATGAGTAAATTAAGATATATTTTACAACTACATTAGAATATAATAATATTTCATAAAATTATTTGTAGAAATTTTAGATATTAAATATATTTCTTTAAATTGATATATGTATTAAAAATAGGTTTATTATATTGAATTTATAAATTTTCCATTGTGGTCATGCATATCTTTAATTTATATGCAACTTAGTATGTCAATTAAATAAATAATTATGTATAAATCTGCTTTCTATATAATCTGGTTATATAAAAGCAATTTGATGTAACTCTCTCGAAATTTAAAATTTTGATGCTTGATAAAAAAATCATATTCATTTATTGTATTTAGCATCATTTGTTCAGTTAACTGACTAAGTTTCAATCAAATTCAATATGTGTATGGTCACATTTGCTTGAAAATAGTTGCATTCAGGTGTAAATTAGAAAAAATACTTAGATTCATTCGCATATGCATTGGAATATAGTAATACTTCGTAGAATCATTTATCAATGCAGTAATGATATTTTAGATAGTTTAAATGTTAAAAATATTATGCAAAAATTAATATTTAACATTAAATCATTTTATTATGTTGATTTTATATATTCGTAGATGGGGTCATATAGAGTGATATTAGACAAATGAAAAAAATTTCATAGTAATTTAAGTGATTCTACATACAATAAATGAAGTAGACTTTTCATCAGCTATTTAACCATTGAAAACGAAAAAAAAAAAGTTACTTAGAAAAGAAGTTTCATAAAAGCATACCCGTGTTATATATGGATTAGATACGTTTGATTAAGGTTTGCTGTGTATTCCCTGGAGCGAAAAGGGGCAGTGGGAACACAATTTCCCCAATTACGTTACCTACATTAGCTATTCTACTTGTTCATTTATTATTTTTAAATTTGAATTGTTTGCCACGTGTTTCCATTAGTTACACGTTCATAACGGGATGTGATGCAGATAAGATTAAAAAATGTGTGGTCGTATGTTAGAAATAAGAAAAAATTCTATTAAAATTGAAGAAGTTGTACTAAAAATGTTATCATTTTTAGAATAAAAAAGTATTTTGGGGAATTACATTCAGCTCATTCTTATCATATGAGATACCAATGTTTACAACATGGCTGAGATAAGGCATAAAAAATGTCGTTGTGGACTCAGAATATAAAAAGGTTTATGGAGATTAAAAATTATATTAAAATAAAAATAAGTTATTGTTTTTAAAATAAAAATTTAGAAAATAAAAAAATTTCATCAATTCTGGTCCAACAACTGCCTGATCCGAGGCGTGAATAAATCCAAAAATGTACTGCTTTGTATCACATCGTTTTGTATTGCGTCAGCCAAGCCCGACGAAAGATGCCGAACAGTTCACGCCTCCATACGCTGACACGTACTCATATTCTCCTCAAAAGTCTCACCCGATATTCTTGTGGCCTGAAATCAGGACAGGGGCGGCGGTGGGGCAAGGTGCAATTGGTACGTTGAATTTTCGTGGGATTCTAGATACGATGGAAAATACTAAAAGGGATATTGGTTAATATAAAATAATATGGGTAAATTTGAAGTAAACAGAGTATTTGGAAGAAAAAATAATAAAATTATAAAGATAAAATTTAAAAAAATAGAATTATTAGATCATTTGATTACTGGTTGAAAAATGAGCGAACACACGAAATCTCCGCCGTCCAATCTCCGGCACCAAGGAGCAGGTTGCCTGCTCCCCGGCGCATACACTTATTTTTTTATTTTTTTTTGAATTTTTTTTCATAAACTTGTTAGCCCAAGTGTATTTAACGTATGTATCAATTTTTACCATTTTTGGAGATTTTTAGATATTTATTTTTTATTTTTAAAAATAAATAGCATTTTAGTAATTTAAAATTACCTAAAATGTCACTGATTTTCAAAAATCAAAAATAAATATCTAAAAATCTCTAAAAATGGTAAAAATTTATACACATGTTAAATACACCTATATTAACATTTTTATAAAAAAAAATTCAAAAAAAATAAAAAAATAGGTGTATGCACCCTACCAAGGGGTGTTTAGGAGCATCCATATGTGAAGTGGGGTAGGAAACGTCTCGCCCTCCCATTTTCTCAAAATCATTTAATATTTTATCAATTCTATTTTTAAAATTTTATTCTTATATTTCAATCATGGTTCATTTTAACCTTACTCTAACCATTTTTTTATTCCAATTTTACCTTTATTATTTCATGAAAATTACACAAATATCAAAATATTTTATTTTTTATTCTCCACTCTATCCCACAATCCTTCAACAAAATGCATCGATAAGTGTGCCCTAGATGTCCCCTGAGGGGCCCCATGCGAAGCAAAAATGATCATCACACACTATTTTTATGGGACAATGAGAGTACAACTTTATTCCATTTTACCGAAAAGATGGCTCGATGTTGTGGGGTGTGGCTGAGATTTCACTGGGCTTTTTACATTTAAAACTTTTTAAATTTATGAATTTGTATTTTAAATCCTAAAATTTAGCCATTTGCATTTTTAAACTTTAAAATTTTGTCTCTTTGCATTTTAATAACGTAAATACTCTCTAATATTATTTTAAAAAAATTAATTTGTGTTAAAGGTAAAGATGTTGTTTGAGCCTCCAAAGAACAAAATAGAGAAAGTCTAATAGTGAAGTTAAAAATACAAAAGGTTTTCTTTTTTAAAGAATATTTAAAAATATTTATGTCATTTTACAGGGATCATATTTTAATGATATTACGAGTTAGACTTTAAAATGCAAAAAAAAAAAACTAAAATTTTTAGATTTTAAATTGCAAATGACTAAATTTTAAGATTTAAAATACAAATATATAAAATTAAAGAATTTAATGTAAAAAATCCGAATTTCACATCATTACGTCCTGACAACGGTTCTCACCGCCTTCAGAAACACATCCTCTTCACCCCAGGAATGAACCATTTAATGCCCTGCTACGGCCGTTGTTGCTTCCGTTTCCGTCGGGTGCAATTGAAAACAACACAACAAAATAATAATGGCTTGGGAGAAGTTTCCGTGTACTTACGCTGATCTAAAACTCTTCGGGCAATAAATAAAAAAAGTTAAAGGGTGTATTTGGTAATAAATAAAACTTTTGATGAAAAGTTTTATGGATTAAAAGTTGTCAAATAATGTGATATTATATGGGTAATGATGAGTAGTAAAAAAGATAAAGTTAAAAGAGATAAGTTAGTTGTGTGGATAGTTATGTAGAAATGACTGAAAAGTAAGGTAGTTGTATAGGAAAATGTGAAAAAATAATTAAAAAATATGATAGTTGTGGAGAATGAAAATTTTAGGTTGAAAAGTTTTAACTTGACATTTTTTATTAATTGACAAACACACCCTAAGTTAAATTTTTTCTATCTAAAATTTTTCATTTCATAAATACTATATTTTTTAATTATTTGTTTATATTTTTCTATATAATTATCCTATTTTTCAATCATATCTATATAACTGTCCATATCTATTTTAACTTTATTCTCTTTACTCTCCATCATTACCATATCACTGTCATATTACATTACTTTATTTCCATTCAAAAAAAATTTCCAAAGCACAACTTTAAAATTTTTCACTCTAAGCAATACTTTTTTTTTATTAATTCTTACATCTTTCTATATAAATATAAATTATTCTATTTTTCAATCATGTTTATAATTATCTATACAATTAACCTATTTATTTTAACTTTATTCTCTTTATTACTTACCGATATCATGTTACATCATGGTCTCTTACTTCACCAACTTTTAAACCAAAAACCTATTATTTCCCAAACACACCATAAAACTTTTCAATGTAAAACTTTTCACTCTCTATAACTACCTATTTTTTATTATTTTTCACATCTTCGTGAACAAATTATCATACTTTTTAATTGTTTCTACACAACTAGTCTATCTATTTTAACTTTATTCTCTTTATTCCTCATTATTACTCTTATTCTATCACATCGTTTTTTTTTATTTAAAAAAATTTCACATTGAAACTTTTCTTCTAAAAGTTTTTTCGCTTCTCAAACACACACAAATTTTTAAATATATTCTTATATTTTATCTAAAATTTCACTTACACTCATGTCATTAAAGATCCATTAAAAAAGCTATTAAATGACAAATATGATCGTCTCTAATTATAATTTTATAAATTTAAATGAAAATTTTTAGCTTGAACAAATAAACTCTGAGTTATATTAGATCTTGAACATATTTATCATTTTACAAAAGACTAACGACTTCTTTAACAAATTTCTAATGACATAAGTATAATTAAGGCAAAATATGTACGTATATTTGAGATTTTTAAAATTTTGCAAGGGTAAATAGAATTAGGGATAAATTCATTAGTAGATGTGGAATTTGTCCTTATAAGTATTCATTGTACGTAAATCTACAGTTTTTTTGTCATTTTAAACTCTATTTATATTGGTGTTGTAGATTATGATATTGGTTATATTTAGGTTTTAAATCCTAGCTTTTGATTTTTATTATGTTTTATTCTTACATGTTGACTAATGTTAAAACACAGTTAAACTTTGCAAAATGTATAAAATGGTTTTTCATATATTTCTCAAAATTCAAAACTTAAAGAGCTTGACCTAATGCAGTACACAATTTATTTTCGTTTTTGAAATTTTTTATATATTTATGTAATCTCAAGCATGAATGTCCTATTTAAAATTTTTACATGATTTTTTATTATTTTTAATATTCTATTTTGAATTTTTAAAATTAAAGAAATAAGGAATTTCTCATATCTTTGATTTTTAAGTAAACACCTAAGGTTTGTTTACAAAGATTTAAGTAGCTCAAAAGTATGTTAATAAGGATTTGAGTAACTTAGTTATAAAATTTTTAACCAAAATTTTTTAATATAAAACTTTTCATTCTCCATAGTATCCTATTTAAAAAAAAAAAAATTTTGCATCTTCCTGTGCAGTTATTCTTTTTTCAATTATTTCTACACAAGTACTCACACAATTAGTTTATCTATTTTAAATTTATTCTCTTTAATGATTGTTATTATCCTTGTCATATTATATTGTTTTCTATCACTTTAAAAACTTTTAATCTGTGTTTGGTAATGAATAAAACTTTTGATGAAAAGTTTTGGAGAGTAAAAGTTGTCAAATGATATAATATTATAGGGGTAATGATGATTAGTAAAGAGGATAAAGTTAAAATAGATAAGTTATCTGTGTGAATAGTTGTTAATAAATGATTTAAAAATAAGGTAGTTGTACAGAAAAATATGAAAAAATAATTAAAAAATATGATAGTTGTGGAGAGTGAAAAGTTTTAGATTGAAAAGTTTTAATTTGACATTTTTTATCAATTGTCAAACACACTTTAAAAGTTTTACTATTTCTCAAACATACTCTAAATAAGATGAAAATTATATAATAATATATATTAAGAATTATGAATAATCATCACGAACACATCCTGTACGCATACCATTGCAGCATATTCTTAAATATTCTTTAAATTTCCGAGGAATACTGAATAACTCCAGCCGCGTGCTGGCTAACCTTTTTCCACGTGAGATTCCTCAGCCGCAGCACGCGGACGCGTGGTCTGGCGATCTTTTAGTATCTACGATCGAGCAACGGGCGGTTACATCGCACGTGCTGCACGTGCCCACGAGTTCGGCACGTGGTATGGCATATGAAGACGAAACGGGAACCTCGACCCCGATCTCTGCGCTCATCGTGCAAGGGCGGAGGACAAAACAGCCGGTCATGGCCGTGGCCATCGGATGTCGTTCGACCCAAGTCAACGACAAATCTAGATCTCGCCACCTTAACTTTTTTCCAATTAATGCTCTAGCGGATTCTCACTTATCACCCCCTTTTTTTTTAATCATCTTTGTCCCCACTAGTTATTTTTCCCGCTTCCCTTGCAGATTTATGAAGAAGGTACTAGAAAAGCAAAGGAAATTTTTTTTGGGGAAAGTAGCCTTTTCAGGAAACATCGCATTTCCACTTTTATAAATTTTAATATTGTTATATATCTTTAATCATCTTCATCCATCTTTACATTCGTAGGCTTTTTGTTATTTTACTTTTCTTCAATCATTATTGTTTTTATATCATATTATTCAGTTTCTTCTTCCACATTTTAAACTTTTCCTACTGCTTTATAGGGAATTTAGGTTGGGTTGTTTTTTGGGCTTTAATATTTACTTCGAATCTCCATTGTAATTTTATGTAATAAATAATTAAAAATTATTTATAAAATCAATAATTATGAGTATAAATTGAAAAAATTTAGGAGTATAAGTATAAATTGAAACAATTTGAGAGTTGTTTTCAAGAATTCCTTATTATTATTAGGGTAAATTTCATACACCTACAAAATTTACCTCTAATTTTATTTACGCATACAAATTTTCAAAAAATTTAAATATATTTATATATTTTATATAAAATTTCACTTATACTCATGTACTTAAGAATCCATTAAAGGAGATATTAGCTCCCACTAAAACAAAATATTCATCCGTAATTATGATTCTATAGCTAAAAAATCACATTCAAATAGCAAATCAACTTAAAGTTATATTAAGATTTGAGTGTATTTGTCATTTAATAAAAGTGCTAATGACGCATTTAATTAATCTATAAAATCGTGGGTATAAGTGAAATTCTAAGTAAAATATGTGAATAAATTTAAAATTTTTGAAAATTCACAGGCATAAATGGAATTAAGGATAAAATTTTTAAGTATATGCAAAGTTTGCCCTTATTATTATCACTACTACTTATTATTTCCATTAAAAGCTTATTTTTTATATTTTATCTTTATTTAGTTATTTCTAATTATGATCTTTTATTTTATATCATTTCGTCCTTTTGTTGAAATCTAAGGCGAGTACTAGATTTAAAAATATTTGTTTAACTAAAAATACAATTATTATTTCAGGAAGAGTATCAATATGTCAGTAAAAGTAAGTCACCCAAAAATGAATGAACATTTTTTTTTGGAAGGTTGAATGAACATTTTTAAATGCAATGGTCGATTTGGATTTCATCAACTTCAAGGGCCAATCCGGCCGAATTAGTTAACGCAAGCGTTTCATTAATGAAAAGAATATGCTCTCCTGGCATTGCTGAATATATTAATAGCAATGCATCAATTTACTTTTATCTTGTAGTGCATTTTTAAATAAAAACATCAGAGTAAGATTTTGACGACATAGATCTGGGGATTAAATATAAAGTTTTAGCATTTTCCCGCTTGTCGCATCGCACCTAATCCCACGTAGTTTAGTACTCGCATCGCACAGTTATCAATGCGCTGTATGTGTTTATTGAAATTTGTACCATAAATTAGGGACGAATCATTGTCTATGATGTATGCATGCACATGCGCCAGCAGCGTGTTTGGAAAAGAAAATCTGCTTTTGGTAAAGATGCGTGGGTGTGTTTTGCGATGAATATAATATGTAAACTTAAAATTTCTCAATTTTCATAATTAGTATATTTTTTAATTATTTTTTCACATTTTTTTATACAATTATCTTACTTTTCAATCATTTCTATACAATTACTTATACAATTAACCTATTTATTTTAACTTTATCCTCTTTACTCTTCATTATTACTCCTATCATATCACATCATTTGACAACTTTTACTTTCCAAAACTTTTCACCAAAAGTTTTATACATTCCTAAACACACCCTGTATGAGTCGTATTCCACGCTCGCGTAAACTCAACTTTTTAATTATTGTTGAATTTTTTTAATAGAAATGCTCGCATCGATTGAGTCCCATTTTGCGCCAAATTTTATATTTTTAAAAATAAAAATAAATATTTTATTGCAAAAAAAATTAAAAATAAAAAACTTAGATTTTGTTCATGAATCATCCATCCATTATGGTGCCTATTTAAAAGACCTTTTGGACATGTCTTCCGTACAACAGACATGGTATCTCCAAAATACTCTTCTTGCGTTACAAAATGTTTGTGTGTTAGCAACGGAATTTAGTGATGGAATATTTTTTCTAGCAAAAAACTAATATTTTTTACCAATGATTTTTTAAAACGTTGCAAAAAGATTAGAGTTTCATTGCTAAAGTATCACAACTAGCAATGAATTATATTCTTCATTGCTAAATATCTTTTGCAATGAATTGTAGCAGTGATATGTAGCTGCCAAGAATAAAATTTTATCTTTAACAAAAATTAAGATTCATCACTAAAACTCAGTTTTTTTGTTTTGTTTTTGGATAAATATGTCAAAATGTCTCTAATTAAAATGATTTTTGTATCGCTAATATTTTTTGTATCATGAATATTTAATATATGGTTTTTTAGATTTAAAAATTATTTTTAAGGACAAATTGGTAACACGAAAATGGAATAGAATCAAGGAATAAAATTTCCATACAACTAATTGCCCAAATATCTTAATTTTTTATTTTTATCTTTATATTTCAATTAGTTTCTCTTATTTTTTCATATAACTACCCCTTAAATAAGAAAAGCAACTGCAAATGCATAAAATCTACTAGTTTAGAATAACATTAATTCAACTAATACAAATTCAACTTAATTATTTTGTTGAAAATAGTGTATTTAACTAAAATTCCAAATTTCATGTAATTCACATTCGTCGTTATTATTTGAATGCCAATAAAAGTGCATTAAAATTATTTGATTATATATGGAATTTAAAGCTTTTACTTAAACATTTATATTTTAAAAAATATTTTTTATTTTATTGAATGGTTCTACTACTTCTATGAACAAATATAAGTGATCTATATATGATTTTATTTTTTTTAGAATTTATGAGAGATATGAGGAGGGTGCAATCAATAATACCCTGATTAAGGTATTGTTGGCTTTAAATTATCCTACGTTAGTAATGAAATCTAAGTCCAATCCATCATATTATTTAAAATTATTTCTTTTTCATATGTTAAAAAATCACTCTTTGTAAAAAATTTATTTTAATCATCGCTTAAGACGTAGCCTAGTGAGATTGACATTGCATAAGTGCAGTCCCAAATTTGAATATGAAAGTGAGCAATAGTCTCCATGTAATAAAAAAATTCATTCTAATCAAAATAAAATGCATGTTGTCATATATAAAACTATGAAAAATGATTGCATCCATTAATAAAACAGGTTGATTAGAATGTAACAATATTTTATGTGATCATTTACCTACATGAAATGGATATTTTGGATGATTTAAGTATAAAAAACTTTAAAAATTAATACTTAAAATCAAACAATTTTATTACAACTAGTAATTTTAAATAATTATTATTAGCCACTATAAACTTTTTATGATTATAAAACTGCATATAAAAAGAAAAATTTTCTTGCTTGTGATGATGCTTTTACAGGTAAGGAAAATTTTATTACTTCTAGTGATGTCGTTATAGATAAGGAATGATTTCCTCACTCAAGGAAGTATTTTAGCAACCAAAAAAAAATTTAGTTGCTTAAACATAATGACTGGGAACTATTGACATCCAAAGTTTTTTTTTACTCTTGCCATTTGACATAGGCTACAAATTATTAACATAAATTTTTTTAGCAACCAAATTTTAACCTTTTGCGAGAACAAAATTAAAAATTTTGTAGTGTGACCATCTAGATATTGATAAAAATGAGATTTTTACACAATTTTTCATCGTAAAACATAAAACGAAGAGATGATTTCTGCCTTGAATAAATCAAATTGAAGTTTCGTTTTCGTCAAGACCATTATGGTGAGCTATCTCCGGTAAAAGGAATTTTCACTTGTCAGGCAATACAAATGTTAGAGATTTGTTTGGTTCTCCTTAATGAAATACATTCTGTTTTTCTCAAAAAAAAAAAATGTTAGGGATTTGTCTTCTATGGGCGAATAAGAATGTGTAATTTACATACAATCAATGTTAGCAGAAATATTTACGATTTGATGAAATATCTTTTATCTAGATGTAATTTGTTGTGCCATTATTACTCCTAGAGTTCTACTATGCACATGCTTACCATATTTATCAATAACTTACCAGAAAATAAAATTAGGTAAATCAATGGCATTCACCCACGATAACTATATTTCATTTTTCCCCTTGCCTGTAAAGATAATGAGCATGCAATGCATGCTTTATTGGTATTGACGACATTGAAATATATACTGTCACCGGATTTTACCCCACTTTAATAGCTAAGTCAAAAGCAAATTAAATGCACTTTTTATTTAATATTATTTGTTTTATCGTAGTACTAAAAATAATTAATTTTAATCAAATTCTTAAGTTGATTATATCTACTTAAAAATATATATAATTGTGTAAATTATGAAAAATATTTATATTCATTCATATATACATATATATTAGAATGTTATAATAACTTGTAGGGTTATTCACTTACATATTAATTATGTTTTAGATGATTTATATGTTGAATCAATAATTTTAAATTAATATATAAATCAAATAAATTTATTACATTGATTTTACATTTTTATAAAATGTTGCTAATGTACATATTTGATTTGCGTAAATTTAATTCTTCTAATTATATAAACAATGTTAAATGTAATAAGTAGATTAAATGTTGAGTTTATATAGAGAGGGCTAAGATGTAAAAGCAGCATATTATCAATACTATTAAAGCAACGTATAATGAAATTCAAAAAAAGCAATGTATAAGTAAATTTATTTTTATGAAGTTTTTTCATCCCATCCATTGTAACCCTCTATTTTTTTTTATTGTGTCACTTACCTTAAATGATCATATACTTGAAGAAGGTGTATTCTAAGGGCGGAACAAAGTAGTTATTATCTATGTCCAATATCTGAATCCTAAATCTCCCATTCATACTACTTACACATCTTCACTCTCTATTTAGTCAAAGAGTTGCACTTCTATTTAATATCATTGCTTCAAACTCTATACATTGTATCTAGCATTATCTACATGGTCATGAAAACTCATCATTTATATAGTATTACTGTGCATGATACTATCTAAAAATATATAAAATTAACATAATGAAATAGTTAAATGTTAAGTATTCATTTTGAAGTTGTCCTTATTATATAAATAAATAATTCTATAAAATAGTAGATGAATCTAAAATTTATTTGTAATTTACATATGAATATATATTTGCAAATAAATATAAGGCATTCATATCTTTAATTTGGATGAAAATTAGTTTCATATTTATAAGCAAATATGCCCCGTGTATATTTTTAATCCATATGAAATTTGGTTACATAACTTAAAAACCCAATGCTAAACAGAATACATGAAATAGATTTGTGGTCAATCATTAGTGGTGTAAGAAATGATTACGTTTACTTAACGTGTTTACATCGTGGTGAAGATTAGTCAACCAGTGAGGCCTAACCAAACCCCCACGCGTGGCTCCGGCTATATCCTAATCACACGTCTTCAATTGTCGTACCTAACCAACCCCCGGAGCTGAGCTGGCCTGGGAGAAATTGCATACGCGTCCATGAATGGGATTGCTGAACAGCCTGCCACGTGGCAACCATGAATGCCCAAGTTCTGTGAGGGGTTTTTTCGTCAAACTGAAATGTCAACGTGGAGCGCGTCTCATCCTCCCTTTCCGTCACGTGGGCGATGGGTCCGCCAGCGTAAAAAGTCACAAACGCGCCCGCGAGTTCGTACCCGAACGCCTTCCGTGCTTCTGTGCCTTCGAAAGCTTTACTTCTTTCTTTCTTTCTTTTCTTCTTTGTTTATTTATTTATTTATTTATTTTTGGGGCCCAACTCCTAACGAACGCTTCCAAAAATAAAAAAGCAGTGGGGTCATTTAAGTGGTTACTACATTTACTTGAGGACATTTGATTTTTTGATAAAATTTATGTTAAATAAACAAAATCTCAATTTATTCTATTCAGTTGATAGACCGACCAGCAAAGCATATACAATTTTTTTTTGATAAAATTTATGTTAAATACACTCAGAATTTTTTTTTTTATGGTTATATTTACATACATCTCAACACATATTACATTGAAGTTCTGAGACATTCTTACAAATACGGAGATACATAACTCCTCCAAAGAAATCTGGAGACACAGCTCCACCAAAGAATTAGGAAGACACAGCTTCCACTAAGCCAAAGGGAGACAACAGCTCCCACACCATTTTTTCGAGCCGAAATCCCAATGTGGGATTCGAACCCACGACCGCAGCTCCGCAAACACCTTATTACTGCTGCGGCCACCAACCGAGCACGACTCGGTTGGTATACACGCAGAATCTTAATTTATTCTGTTCAGCTGATAGATGGACCACCAAAGCATATACAATATTATTTTTTACGAAGATTTCATTATAATTGATAAAACTGAGAAAATGTTTTATATATCAAATAATTATTATATTATTTAAAGTTTATGTAGATAAGGTATTCTCAAGAATAACATTTTCTATATTTATTTTTAAAATTTAAAAGTTTATTGATTTTTTTAAAATTTCTAGAATAGTACCAAATCTAATAGCATCAGACAACATCTAACATGATTTAATGATATCTGACAACATCTAACGGAATTTAACTGCATCTAATGACATTTAACAATATCTGATAACATCTAACTTTCATTATACATATACTAATTATAACTTAACAATCATAATATACCATTTTACTCGTTATAAGGTGATTTGTGCATTTGTTATATGTTTTAGAGCTTGTTTAATATGATTTTATAGATCTACATGAATCTAGCAACGTCTAACAGTGTCTAATGACGTTTAACAAGATCTAATGATGTCTAACAAGATGTAACGACATTTAACAATGTGTAATAAAATCTAACAATATATAACAACATCTAATAAAATCTAACAACATCTAATTTTTATAATTAATATGATAATCTTAATTTAACTCCGATAATATGCTTCTAAGCTCCTTAAAATTCATTTATACCTTAAATACATTAACTAAAATTCATTTAATAAAAATTAATTTAATTTTTCTACATCTAACAGCGTCTAACTACTTCTAATAATGTCTAACGACTCTAACATGATCTAACGACATCTAACAACGTCTAACAACATCTAACAGTATATAACATAATCTAACAACATCTAATTTTTATAATTAATATGATGATCCTAATTTAACATCGGAGTTATATTCCTAGGCTTCTTATAACTTCATTTATATCTTAAATATATTAATTAAAACTCATTTAATAGGATTTAATTCAATTTATCTAAACCTAATATCGTCTAACAACGTTTAACAGAATTTAACAATATCTGACAATATCTAACAACATCTAATAATATCTAATTTTTATAATTAATATAATAATCATAATTTAACACCTGTAATATATTCCTAGGCTATTTATAAGGTCATTTATACCTTAAATATATTAACTAAAACTATTTAATATGATTTAATTCAATTTATTTAAATCTAACAATGTCTAACTGTGTCTAACAACGTCTAATAATATCTAACAGCATCTAATAATATCTAACAGTATCTAACAACATTTAATTTTTATAATTAATATGATAATCCTAATTTAATACTGGTAATATGTTCCTAGACTCCTTATAATGTCACTTATACCTTAAATACATTAATTAAAACTTATTTAATTAGGATTTAATTAAATTTATCTAAATCTAATAACGTCTAACAGCATCTAACAAGATCTAACGATATCTAACAAAGTCTAATATCATCTAAAAGCATCTAACAATATGTAACAACATCTAATTGAATCTAACAACATCTAATAACGTCTAACAGAATCTAAATTAATATATGAAATAAAAATAAATATTAATTTGAATTAAATCTAATCAATATAAATTCATTTAAAATAATATTCTTATTATTTATGTAAATTCAATAAATTATCGAATTAAATTAATTCATACTTGCATTACTTATCTTACTTTTTAATTATGTTTAAATCATAAATATCTAAAATACTATAATAATAAAAATTGCACTACTCATATTATATTGTTGTTAATCTATGGATTAAATTTGCATAAAATTTCTTTAATAAAAAATTATGCAAGTTGACAATATTAGATTAAATAAAAGTAAATATTTACTTAAATTCAGATAGGTAATGAACATCTTGAAATAAATAATTATTTTAACTTCAGTTTAAATTTTTCATTTTATAATATTAATTTAATATATGGTACATACTATAAAATTTCTCAAATAGGATGTTATAATTTATTCTTTAAAATTAACTTATTATATAAATATTGTGTCTTAGAAAATGCATTTTTATACAAAAAATACCTTTGAAAACATCTTCTAAATGAGGTTAAAAGTTTTAATAATATATATACAGAGATGGATTCTAGTGATGACTGAATGGCTAGATGGAATTAAGTTCCTCTTTCAAAAGCATATAAATTGTTGAATTTTATTTTAAAACTAAATTATTATTTTGATTAAATGCATATTAATCCTTTCAAATTTATACAAATATTTAGTGATTAATATTTTAAATTTCTTATTATTAGGTCTTATATACAACAGATCTGTAATTTTGTACATTGATATATAACATGATGGTAATTTTTCTTTAAACATAATTAAGTATCATAGTTTATATAATAAAATTTAAACAAATCAACTTTTGAATTTTATCTCGAATGTTATTTTAAAAGTAAAACAAACGTAGATATTAATTCAAATTAATTAAATAGAACATTTATAAAACAAAATATTTTTCATGTGAAATCAAAAAATAAAATTTTTATTTTAAATTTTATCTTAAAATAAAATAAAAATCATTTGAATTAAAGATTAATCTTATAAAAATGATTATCTTCTTCAAATTAATTTTATATCAACATTAATTATGTTGAAGATAGATTTAATAAACGTAAATTTATATAGTTCGAAGTTAAAGATAAATTTAATAAAAGTAAATTAAAATATATACCTATTTTAATTAAATAAATCTTCTCGTCACATAAGTGCGTTACCAGATGAGCTAAGATGGCCATATAAATGGATTAATTTTAACACTTTATGTCTATTTACATATATGTGTTAGATGAGTCCTCTACCCATTGCATGTAAATTTTCATCTACATTAATTTTGTTATTTTTCATTTATTTTTAAATAAAAATATCTAAATTTGCTCTCAAAACCAAAATTATACTAAATTATTAAAATTTACTTTTTATAAAATATTTTATTTAAATAATTTGAGAAATTATTATTGGTACCATACTGCAAGAAAGGGAGAAATTGCAAAATCCATTGAATGTAAAAATGATTGAAAAGTAGTATTGTCATATAGGAGAAGTGAAGAAATAATTAAAAAATAAGATAATTATGAAAATGAAAAATTTTACATTGAAAATTTTTCAATGAAAACAGTTTTGTTAGCCTAAGCCATTTTGGCCAACACTGATATCTAAAAAGCAGCCATGCGCGACAACTGAATATGTGGATTAAACATTAGTTTGAAGTTTGAACATGTATTCCAGATGTGTTAGACTAATGTGGTAATAACTTTAGGTGCCGAAGCCTCGGTTCTACGACAACGCTGGGCCCACTCACAACCCGTGAGTCGAGATAAGAGGCTAAGTCTAGACCAAGAAGATTTTGCCACGTCAAGACAGAAAAAGGGATAATCAAAACAAGTGTTATAGATGATGATGATGATGATGATTGAAAACAGTTTGTGGATGTAATATTTATGTATTCAGTGGACGTGTATGTACATATATAATATAGGATTTTGATCTAGTGCTAACGCATTGCACCATAATTACGATGCGTTCTTAAAAATGAGCCTTATTTGACCATAAAAATATTTATCTCACCTGTTGTATTTAAAATTATTTATTTTAAGAACATATCAATTTTTATCTAAATCAAACATGTATATAGACTTCATTTTAAATTTGTACAAAATCAAGATAATAAAATAATTTAACATAAATATCAATTTTAAAGTTGTATGTTCAACAGCTAAAACAGGTAAACTGTCAAAAATATATTTTTTATACAGATAAATAATTATATTTTAATATATATGGGGTTCATTTTGTATATAATATATATATATATTATATATATATAATTTTTATATAATAAGTATGGAATGCGTAGGAGCTGCAAAGGTGTAGAGGTGGCCAGGCTTTCCATGGACCGAGTGTATCGATTGAAGATCGGACGCTACACCTACCCACCGTGCATGTTGCCAATCGGTAGCGTTTTTGATTTGGTCACAGTGCGCGCTAGGGCTTCGGGGTCGGGTCCGGGCATGCAGCCCTCATCCTGTCATCCATGCATGCACGTGCCTGCGGGCCCATCTGCTTCATCAACACGGCACTGGATTATGGACACAACAGCCGCCAAATCAATTAGCCACAGCTCCCAGACCCAGATATAGCTGCTGTGCTGGAGCAGGAAAAAGTGATTCCTACCTCTAGAGCATTATCTTAGTGGATGTTTGTTGGGTAAAGGGAAAGGTGACGGAAACGTGGGATGAGGTGAACGTAGAGAATAGAATATTTTAAAATTTATGTGATTAAAATAAATAGATGTGTTAGAAGACAGGTGATATGAAAAATGATCGAAATATAAAGATAAAAGTGAAAAAAAATATGACGATTGATTGAGAAATAATGAATCTTGGAAACCGTGTTAATATCATTAGGCGGGTTAAGTATTGACTTACTTAGCCCACTGTAAAAAATGAATTTTAAATTTTTTTTACTTGTTTAATTAAACTTTAATATATAAATTAAATTTTAACATTTTTGGTGATGTGTATATATTTTTTAGATTATTAAATATAGGTTTATTCAGTAATTTTAGGCCATTAAAAATGGATAAAAATACCCTATGTCTACAAATCTAAAAAAATATATATGTATCCAAAAATGATAATGCTTGGTTTACACATTAAATACGTATATATAAATAAGTTTATAGAAGAAAAATAAAAAATTAACAAATGAAAAACACATCCCCTATTGATTTTGTGAGTTATAGTCTTCTTTTGAAAATTTGTAAAAATTATTTTAGAATTCAATTATAATATCAGTTGAAATGTGATGTAAAAATACATCAATAAAAAAAAAGATTTTGTTAGCATAGGCTTCGGCTAATAGGATAAAGTTTCACTTTTTGAAACTTTAAGTGAAAATTTTTTTGTGTCAAATTTTTTTAAATAGAAGAAGTGATGCGATATAACAACATAACGAAAGAAAATTATGTACATAGATAATTGAAAAATAGAGTAGTAAAATAAAAAGATGTGAATAAAGCAATTATGAAAAATAAAAATTTTTAAATTGAAAAGTTTAGATTAAGAAATTTATATAAATGTCAAACACACTCTTAGGCTACGTTTTGCAGCAGCGAAATAACTATGAATTTAAATGTTGTTGTCCTACTTTTCTCATATAAGTGTTCTTACTTCTCAGTTGACAGCTCAGAGAAATGAACGCTCAGCCACATATATTAGATATGCATTTTTTAAAAAAAATATTTTTTTATGACGACTTGCAATGATAGGTTTGAACAATAACTCGTGGGGTGCGTGTGAAATGCGATAAAGACCTTCTAAAAATTAAGCACTCCACGAAAAGAGTTAAAAAAGAAAAACATGGGGAGGTCTAGGCACGTGCTCCTCTCAATCCTAGCTTGAATGGGATGGTCCTTCGCATTCAAGCTATCCAATATCAGTAACCAATCAGCAGCGTAGCAGCTGAGTTACAGCTCCTTTCCTTTAATGAAATTTATTTGCTTCCAGTTATTTTCGCTTATTTCATTTTGTTTGATAATTTAATTTTTATCCGAGTAATTTTATTTATCTATTTTTTATTTGTTAGATAGTCAGGGTGTGTTTGGTTAGAGGTAAAACTTTTGATGAAAAGTTTTTGGAGTAGAAGTTGTCAAATTAATAGAAAGTGATGTGATATAATGAGAGTAATGATGAGGAGTAAAGAGAATAAAGTTAAAATAGATAGGTTAGTTGTATGGGTAGTTGTGTAGAAATGATTGAAAAGTAGGGTAGTTTGTATAGAAAAATGTGAAAAAATAATTAAAAAATAGAGTAATTATGGAGAGTGAAAAGTTTTAGATTGAAAAGTTTTAGTTGACACTTTTTTGCCCTAAACAAATACACCCTTAAAATGTTAAATGATGAATGTCCTTAATACCGAAAAAACTGCTTTGCACACTAATAAAGTTAAGAGGTGAAAAAGAAAAGAAATGAATTAATACTAATAAATGAAAACAGAAAAATGATATCAAAAATTGAAAGATAATAATAAAATTAGGCCAGTAATTATATAAGTTAGTGCAAAAAAGTAGGGAGGGTTGATTCCATGCAACCGCTGGGATTACCTCCCCCCTTCCCTCAATCAAAAAAATGTTTAATTTTAATTTTAATTTTTTTATAATTCTGTGAGTCCTGTTCAACTTATGTGGATATGTCTGCAATATTGGTGAAACTATGTGGGTATATATGCAAATTACCCATAAAAAATTATGCAAGTTGACAATATTAGATTAAATAAAAGTAGATATTTACTTAAATTCAGATAGATAACGAACCTATTTTTGAATATTTTAACTTGGAATAAATAATTTTTTTAACTTCAGTTTAAAATTTTCATTTTATAACATTAATTTAATATATGGTACATATTATAAAATTTCTCAAATAGGATGTTATAATTTATTCTTTAAAATTAACTTATTATATAAATATTGTGTCTTTGAAAATGCACTTTTATAAAAAAAATACCTTTGAAAACATCTTCTAAATGAGGTTAAAAGTTTTAATAATATATATACAGAGATGGATTCTAGTGATGACTACATGGCTAGATGGAATTAATTTCCTCTTTCAAAAGCATATAAATCATTGAATTTTATTTTTAAAAATAAAGTATTATTTTGATTAAATGCATATTAATCCTTTCAAATTTATACAAATATTTAGTGATTAATATTTTAAATTTCTTATTATTAGGTCTTATATACAACAGATCTGTAATTTTGTACATTGATATATGACATGATGGTAATTTTTTAGCTTTAAACATAATTAAGTATTATAGTTTATATAATAAATTTTAAACAAATCAACTTTTGAATTTTATCTCAAATGTTATTTTAAAAGTAAAATAAACGTAGATATTAATTCAAATTAATTAAACAGAACATTTATAAAACAAAATATTTTTCATGTGAAATCAAAAAATAAAATTTTTATTTTAAATTTTGTCTTAAAATAAAATAAAAATCATTTGAATTAAAGATTAATTAAATAAAAATGATTATCTTCTTCAAATTAATTTTATATTAACATTAATTATGTTGAAGGTAGATGTAATAAACGTAAATTTATATAGCTCGAAGTTAAAGATAAATTTAATAAAAGTAAATTAAAATATATACCTCTTTTAATTAAATAAATCTTCTCGTCACATAAGTGCGTTACCAGCTGAGCTAAGATGGCCATATAAATGGATTAATTTTAACATTTTATGTCTATTTACATATATGCGTTAGATGAGTCCTCTACCCATTGCATGTAAATTTTCATCTACATTAATTTTGTTATTTTTCATTTATTTTTGAAATAAAAATATCTAAATTTGCTCTCATAACCAAAATTATACTAAATTATTAAAATTTACTTTTTATAAAATATTTTATTTAAATAATTTGAGAAATTATTATTGGTACCATACCGCAAGAAAGGGAGAAATTGCAAAATCCATTGAATGCACCATACTGCAAAAAAGGGATGCATGTCCGTTGGTTACTTGGTTTCGGTACACTATCGGAGCCATCATCTTCTTCACAAGCAATGGCCATGGTTGCCAATAGAAATCGCCAGCCATGCAGAACCGATAGATCCAGTATCTCCTTCAAGGCTGATAGCTTTACTAACACTCGACGATGAGCTACAAAGTCGGCAATCACCATCCCCAGATCGGCAACAAAGCTATCCACCATTTATTTTCGGCTCCTCTTTTTTGTTACCGACGGGAATTTGTAATCAATGCTTTTAAATCTTAGGATGTATTTGGTTGACAAAATAGGATGGTTGGTTTGTTAAATCGTTTGTGGGAAAATCACCAATTCCTATCCCATACGATATAATGATGTTCCAGAACGTTGTCCGAAGATAAAATATATAGTAGTTACATGGGTAGTTATAAAAAAATAATTAAAAAAGAAGATATTTGTATAGAAAGATGTAAAAAAATAATTAAAAAATAATGTAATTATGGAAAATAAAAAAGTTTAGATTGAGTGTGTATTTAGGAAGTGATAAAAATTTTAGTCGAAAATTTTTTATGTAAAAATTTTTAAAATGAGAGAAAATTATGCAATCTGATAGAGATAATAATAAGAAGTAAAAAGAATAAAGTTAAAATAGATAAATTAATTGTATAGTTAGTTATATAGAAATGATTGGAAAGTAAGATAATTATATAAAAAATATAAAAAATAATTAAAATAGGATAATTGTGAAGAATGAGCAGTTTTAATTTAAAATTTTTTGATATCGCCGAACATGTACTAAAAGATTTTAGATTGATAAATTTTTATGATTGTCAAATATAACCTAACCTTAATTGTCTATTTACCTTTTTTCATTTTACTTTTATATTACAATTATTTTTATATAATTACTTTATTTTTTTTATTGGTACTATACAATGTGATAACTGATATTATAATTAAGTACATTCACTGCCCTCAAATTATTAAAGGATATTTTGTACATTGACGACAATGCTATTCACAATTTATACAATAATCTTGTTTATTTATAATTGACCCTTATTATATCACATTATTCTCACATTTTTTAAAGTATTATCTTTTTCACTTTTTCCACCTTACCCACATTACAAAATACACCTTTCGAGTTTAATTGCTATATAATCGGAGTACATAAAAGTAGTTTCATATAACATATCTATTTTCTCCTTTTAACTATTGAGGAAAAATCTACCCTCTCATTATATTTAACATCGTTTAATTAACTAAAAAATCAAGTTTCATCAAAGTTACATTTGTTTAAAAATATATATATTTATATATAATTTATAAAAAAAGTTTTTACTCTATTCATATATGTACTAGAGTGTAATAACACTCCAAAAATTATTTAACCATTAGTATTAATATTTTAGATAATTTAAATAGCAAAAATATAACTTCAAAATTGATATTTTGTATTAAATTATTTTATTATATTAATTTTATATATTTGTAGATAGACGCATGCATAGTGTTGTTAAACAAATGATAAGGTTCTTATGACTAATAAATAATGATAAATACAATTGATGAAGTAAATTTCTAATTAGTTATAGAGATGATTAAAAATCTGTGTTTCAACGAAGTAGTTTTCATAGAAGAAATACTATTTTATCTTCATTATTTTTGTTTTTAATTATTATTTTCTATCTACTTTATTTAGTTGAAAGTAATGATATCTTGATATCTTCATTATTACTCCTCGTTTTTTCCCACTTTGACGATTAAATCAATATTCCTGATTTTTTTTATTTAAAATCATTTAATTTATTGTGCTACTAAAATCATTTAGATAAAAATTTGGATAGATTATATACCTGCTTTAAATAGCTATAATTATATGTAAAGTATGAAAATTACTTAGAATTATTCACTGATTTAATAAACTATTATGTAGTGTATAAGGTCATTTATTTAGATAGGAATAATATTTAAATTGCATAAATGTTAAATTACTAGCTTAAAATAGATATATTTAGATTGCATAAATATTAGATTACTAGCTTAAAATAGATAGATAAATAAAATAATTTTTTATATAGATTTTTCACTTTTATCAATAAGTGTATTGAATTTTGATTTAAAAGCTAAAATGAGACGCCACCACTAAAAGTTTGTATGTTATCAATATTGTAGAAGCATTTTCCTTATTTATTATACGCAGCAAGGTAGGTAACTCCGTCTATATAATTTCTTGTACTTCCATGTAATTTCCTTTTCCTCAACTAAAAGAAATGAATAAAAATAAGATAATAATGAGAAAAGTAGATTTATCAATAATGCATAGTCAAGGTGTCGTATTATATTAAAAAGAGTGTCAACATGTATATTTTAAAAGTATTTTCTTTAATTTTCCTACCAAACTAAACACATTCCCGAAGCATCATTATACACTGAGTGTGTTTCTATAAAACTCTTCTTCCATTTAATTTCTTCCATTTTTGAATATTTTGATAGTGGATAGAAAATCTACTCTATCTATTATATTTAACACTATTTATATTATCTTGAAAACTCATTCATTTGTCCAGTAACACTACATACGAGCTCCATCTATAAATATGTAAAACCAACGTAATAAAATAATTTAATATTAAATATTAGTTTTTAATATCTAAATTGTCTAAATTATCATTTCTATATGAGTAAATGATGTTATAAAGTATTATTATATTCCAATATATATATATATATATGAATGGGTATAAGTATTTTTCTCAATTTACATGTGAATATAGTTATTTTTGAGCAAATGTGGCTTATACATATATTTAATTTAGATGGAACTTTATCTTCTAGAAAAATAAATATTATTAAATATAATGAATGGATTAGATTTTCTATCAAATATCAAAATCTTAAAATTCGAAGAGGTTAAAAGGAACCACTTCTATATAACTTGGTTAGAAGTGGACCTTGTTATATACAAATTAGTATATGCGACTGCACCGTTCAATTTAAGCACCGTGGGGCTTACTCGATTATGAATAGAAAATCTATCTTGTCCATTGTATTTAGAATTATTTAGGTATTAGTATACCAATTTTTATACAAATCAAAAATGTGTATGAGACTCGTCTTAAAACGGTGCAAAATCAATGTAATAAAATAATTTACCATAAATATTAATCTTAAAGTAGTATTTTTAATATCTAAACTTTCTAAAATATGATATTTATATGGATAAATGATTATATAAAGTATCATAATATTCTAATATGTGTGAGACCCATTTTGTAATGGATTGTATACTAATTATGATGCAGTCTGTGTGCACCAAATAACTTGGCTCTATATATATATATATATATATTCACACTAATGCTAGCCCACTTCAAGGAGCATGCGTGCATTTTTTTCTTTTATTTTTTTGCATTTTCCATTATTAAGTTTTTACTTTCTTATTAAAATATTGCTTGATCAATATATTTACGATCGAATATTCTGTCGAGGTAAAAATTATTTTAAAATATACTTTTAATATATTTATCGTTCGTCGACTATATTCAATCCCAGAACACAGTCATCCCATTTTACGTGTTTTTTAATTCAATAATAGTGTGCATCAGGTCATGCCCATTATTCTATTCCATTATGTTCTATTTGATATTTTTATGTTTTTTACGCCAGAAGCTTCTTGCACTATTTGTACTAAGATTATAAAAAAGAAAGTATTAATAAGCTAGAAAATAAGTATTAACAATAATATTAAAATTAATTACCGTGGAGAAAGATAATTATTACTACTAATATAATGCATTACAAGAAAATCAGTTTTTAATGATGCTGAATTTTGCCACTAAATGTATCAATTTACACTGTAATATCGCCGTGACTATGATACTGTAAGTCAATCACCTAATTTTTAGTGATAATAATTATCTATATTACTAAATAGCATTTTTATGATAAAAATGCTAAGCATATGTTGCTAAATGTTAGCTTTCTTGTAGTGTTGGCAATAGTTAAGCATGATATAATAATTAAAATTTATACACATATTAAATAGATATAGATTAACAATATTGTAAAAAAAAATTTAAAAAAATTTAAAAAATAGGTGCATGCGCCCGACCACATGCAATCGAGGTCCATCAGTAGAGCTGATGAAGTAATAGATATAAGGGTTTCCATGTCGAAACAAAAATGCTCGTTTGGTCCAAAGCATTTGTGAAAAATTATGAATAAATATATTTCCACTATTTGAGAAATCAAAGTACAATAATATCCCCATTGAAGATTCCGGTAGGATCTCTTTGTAAAACTAAGCATTGTGTTTTGGAGGAGAGGCTAAGAAAGATCTCATATAAGATAAGTAAACAGATAAAGAGCGCGTTAGGAAAGTAATAAAATTTTTGTATGGAAATTTTTTAGTGTAAAAATTTTTTAATTAGGAGAAAATGATATGATATAATAAGGATAATGATGAGGAGTAAATAAAATGAATTAAAATAGAGAAAAAATTCTCTCTTACCGACAATATTTGACCATTATTCTTTTTATGCCGACAATATTTTAGAAATTTCTTCAACATCTACAACATTCCACTCGTAATTTTTCAAATGTCTATGCCATCAATCTTGACCTAAGCAGACATTAAGTGCACAAAGATATGTCCATTTTGCTCCTACACCATTTCTAAATAAAGAATTTAAATAAAATTCCTACTAAATTTTTTATAAAACAAATTTGATTTACTTTTTGTTCAAATTATAATCAAAACAAAGCAATAATTTATTTCATTTTTGTTTACATAATGGTGTGGGGGCAAAATCAGCATTTCTGTATGCAACTTGATGTCCGTTTGAGCTGAGATTGATAGCATATATGTTTGAAGAATCAAGGATGAAATATTGTGGGTGTCAGATGAATTTTTAAATGTTGTGGGTGCAAAATGAAGAAATGGACAAATGTTGTGGGTATGAGGTGAATTTTTTCTAAAATGGATATGATGGTTATATAGATAATTGTATAGAAATGATTGAAAAGTAGTATTGTTATATAAGATAAGTGAAGAAATGATTAAAAAATAAGATAATTATGAAAAGAAAAAATTTTGAAAACAGTCTTGTTAGCCTAAGCCATTTTTGGTCAACACTGATATCTAAAAAGCAGCCATGCGCGACAACTGAACATGTGGATTAAACATTAGTTTGAAGTTTGAACACGTATTCCAGAATCCAGATGCGTCAGGCTAATGTGGTAATAACTTTAGGTGCGGAAGCCTCGGTTCTACGACAACGCTGGGCCCACTCACAACCCGTGAGTCAAGATAAGAGGCTAAGTCTAGAGTCTAGACCAAGAAGTTTTTGCCACATCGAGAGAAAAAAAAGGAATAACCAAAACAAGTGTTATAGATGATGATGATGATTGAAAACAGTTTGTGGATGTAATGTTTACGTATTCAGTGGACGTGTATGTATATATATAATATAGGATTTTGATCTAGTGCTCACGCATTGCACCGTAATTACGATGCGGTCTTAAAATTACCCTTATTTGACCATGAAAATATGTATCTCACCTACTGTATTTAAAATTATTTATTTTAATAACATATCAATTTTTATCTAAATCAAATATGTATATAGACTTTATTTTAAAATTGTACAAAAATTAAGATAATAAAATAATTTAACATAAAGATCAATTTTAAAATTGTATGTTCAGCCGCTAAACCGTCAAAAATATATTTTTTATATAGATAAATGATTATATAAAGTATTATTATATTTTAATACATATGAAGTTAATTATATATAATATAATATATATATATATAATAAGTATATATATACTTATATATATAGGATTATATTCCTGTGCAGCATCGCTGTAATGGGCCCCACGTGATCATGAAATCATGATCTACTCCACCCATTATATTTAGAATAATGTATTCTATTATCATACCAATTTTCATCCCAATCAGATATGTATATGGGCTCCATCTGAAAATGGTACAAATCCAACGTAATAAAATAGTCTGGTGAAAATAACAACTTTAAAGTATCTTATTGGGATGAAAATTGGTATGATAATAGAATACATTATTCTAAATACAATGGGTGGAGTAGATCATGATTTCATGATCATGTGGGGCCCATTTTTGGACCACTGTACCCATATATAATAAGTATGGAATGGGTGGGAGTTGCAAAGGGGTAGAGGTGGCCGGGCTATCCTTGGATCGAATGTATCTACTGTGGATCGTACGCAACACCCACCCACCTTGCATGTTGCCAATCGGCAGCGTTTCTGATTTGGTCACTGCGTGCGCTAGGGCTTCGGGGTCGGGTCCGGGCATGCGGCCCTCATCTTGTCATCCATGCATGCACGTGCCTGTGGGCCCATCTGCTTCATCAACAAGGCACTGGATTATGGACCCAACAGCCACCGAGTCAATTAGCCACAGCTCCCTGACCCAGATATAGCTGCTGTGCTGGCGCCCGAAAATGTAATTCCTACGTCCAGAGCATTATCTCAGAGGACGTTTGCTCCAGAGAGTGAAACGTGCGGAGAATATGGGACGAGGCGGCAGTAGAAAATAAAATAATTTAAAAATATGTGATTAGAAGAAATAATTTTTTTAAAAGGTAGGTAATAAGAAAAATGATCGAAATATAAAAATAAAAGTGAAAAAAATATGACAATTGATTGAAGAATGATAAACCTTGAAAACTGTGCTAATGTCATTAGCGGGGTTAAGTATCGACTTACTTAGCCTTAGCCCACTGTAAAAAATGAATTTTAAAATTTTTTTATTTGTTTTCATAAAATTTAATATATAAATTAAATTTTAACATTTTTGGCGATGTGTATATATTTTTTAGATTATTAAATATAGGTTTATTTAGTAATCTTAAGCTGTTAAAAATGGATAAAAATACCCTATGTCTAAAAATACGAAAAATATATATGTATCCAAAAATGATAATACTTGATTTACACATTAAATACATATATAAATAAGTTGACAGAAGAAAAATAAAAAATTAATAAATGAAATACACGTCACCCCTGTTGATATTTGGGAGTTCTAGTGTTCTTTTGAAAATTTGTAAAAAATTTTAGAGTTTTATTATAATATCAGTTGAAATGTGATGTAAAAATACACCAATAAAAAAAATTGTTAGTGTAGGCTTGGGCTAATAGAATCAAGTTTTGCTTTTTGAAATTTTAAATGAAAAATTTTTTATGTTAAAATTTTTTAAATAAAAGAAGTAATGTGATATGACAGTGTGATGGAGGAAAGTAAAGAAAATAAAATTAAAATTGATAAAGATATTTATATAGATAATTAAAAAATAGAGTAGTTAAATAAAAAGATGTGAATAAAGTAATTATGAAAAATAAAAAATTTTAAATTAAAAAGTTTAGATTGAGAAATTTATATAAATGTCAAACACACTCTTAGGCTACGTTTTGTAGCAACGAAATAACTACGAATTTAAGGGTGTGTTTGGTTGGAGGTAAAACTTTTGATGAAAAGTTTTTGGGTACAAGTTGTCAAATTGATAGAAAATGATGTTATATAATAGGGGTAATAATGAGGAGTAAAGAGAATAAAGTTAAAATAGATGTGTTAGTTGTATGGGTAGTTGTGTAGAAATGATTGAAAAGTAGGGTAGTTTGTATAGAAAAATGTGAAAAAATAATTAAAAAATAGAATAATTATGGAGAGTGAAAAATTTTGGGTTGAAAAGTTTTAATTGATATATTTTGGCCCCGAACAACCTACTTTTCTCGTATAAGTGTTCTTAGTTGACAGCTCAGAGAAATGAACGCTCAGCCACATATATTAGATATGCATTTTTTTAAAAAAAATATTTTTTTATGACGACTTGCAATGATAGGTTTGAACAATAACTCGTGGGGTGCGTGTGAAATGCGATAAAAAGACCTTCTAAAAATTAAGCACTCCACGAAAAGAGTTAAAAAAGAAAAACATGGGAATGAGGTTTAGGCACGTGCTCCTCTCAATCCTAGCTTGAATGGGATGGTCCTTTGGATTCAAGCTATCCAATATCACTAACCAATCAGCAGCGTAGCAGCTGAGTTACAGCTCCTTTCCTTTAATGAAATTTATTTGCTTCCAGTTATTTTCGCTTATTTCATTTTGTTTGATAATTTAATTTTTATCCGAGTAATTTTATTTATCTATTTTTTATTTGTTAGATAGTTAAAATGTTAAATGATGAATGTCCTTAATACCGAAAAAACTGCTTTGCACACTAATAAAGTTAAGAGGTGAGAAAGAAAAGAAATGAATTAATACCAATAAATGAAAACAGAAAATGATATCAAAAATTGAAAGATAATAATAAAATTAGGCCAGTAATTATATAAGTTAGTGCAAAAAAGTAGGGAGGGCTGATTCCATGCAACCGCTGGGATTACCTCCTCTCTTCCCCCAACCAAAAAAATGTTTAATTTTAATTTTAACCTTTTTATAATTCTGTGAGTCCCATTCAAATAAGTTCATATAAAAGTTTTAGACATGGCTAGGCTTTTCTGATTTTAAAATCATAAAAACTAATTTATATATATCCAAAAAAAATTCAAAAATATATATAAACTTATCCTGACGGAGGCCATAAAAATATAAAAGGATTTTAAAAAATATGGGAGCTGATCGCAAAGGTTGTTAACCGCATGAAATCGACCATCGACATAGGACGTACAGCTAATTAGTTAGTTATTCTTTTTCATTGGCCAAAATATATACCCTCGTATATTTTATTTTCTCCTTAATTTTCATGCACTTTCCTTATTCATTTATGACTTGGCTGCAGAGCTGACCAATGCTTTGCGGTCTAAGCTAATATACATGCCGTCTATATACTGCTCACCAGCGTAAGCGTATGAAGGAAGACCTCTCTCCTCTCAGTGTATTTATAACGTCGGTTGGCGAGGCTGTAGAGCATGGTCGTCTGGCCTGGCCATCTAATAATAAATAGAAGCCGCAGGCCGCGAGAGTGCTGCTGGAGCATGGGAGGAGTGCCGAGCGCGTGACGAACCTGCACCTCTCCGTCTCTGGAAAGCAGCACTCTCGCGCCCCCCCTCTCTCGGCTCGGCTGTTGTGGTATATAGCAGAGGAGAAAGTCTTTAGAAGAAAGAAAGGAGGAAGGAAATGTCAGGAGGAGACGCAAGAGAACCACTGCTGGTGAGAGGAGGAGGGGATGTCGGGGTTGAAGAGAAGAGGAAGGGAGGTTGGTGGGAGAAGGTGCTGGACGTGGAGGAGGCCAAGTACCAGGTACTCTTCTCCGTCCCAATGATAGTCACCAACGTCTCCTACTACTGCATCACCCTCATCTCCGTCATGTTCGCCGGCCATCTCGGTGACCTCGAGCTCGCGGGCTCCACCCTCGCTAATTCCTGGGCCACCGTCTCCGGCCTAGCTCTCATGGTAACTCCTCTTCCTTCCACCGTCGATCTTTTCGTCCCCCAGCAAGGAAGTTAGCTATTTTGGCGGCTGACTGTTCGGGCTCTTTCAGTATCTGAATAAAAGAGAAGATTACCTTCAAATATCTGTGTATCCAATTTTTTTAATTTTTTTTAATTTTTTTAATTTTGGGTTTCCTTGGAGAAGCTCGGGGACAAGTTAAAAAGGATTTTCAGATTTCGAACGGACAGCTAGAGTTTTTCATATCAAACAGTAGCAGTGGTGCCCGTAGCGGGCATTATTGAGTGAGAATTCGCTGCTGAGATTGTTGAAATGATTTAACGGACAGCTCTAACTTTTCGTATCAAAATGTTAAATGGGGAATGCATTGCATAGCTAGAGTATGCTGCTGAGGCATTCAGTTTTGTATGTTACCATGACTCTGAAACTCCAACTTGGTCTTTTGTAGACAAGGTTGAAGTAGAGTCGTTGGCAACTCCCGTCATGTGAGAATCATGGGTTAAAATGATCTGGGAAAAGAAGGAACAAGAATCCTTGGAATCCCGAGAAAGCCTGTTGTCGAGATATATACTTCCTGATCACCCACAGAAATTACAAACCAGTTATCTGGAAACTTCATGGTTCCTTACAGGATCATCTGTATTGCTCCCCGGTAATATCTGAAAAAAGAATCCAATATCTGGAACATGTTAGAAATTATTGGATCACCTTATGTGTTTGTTCTGATTTCAGATTAGTTTCGTTGTTGGGTCTGTTCTGATTTCTTCTTGCTGTTCTCATCCTTTTTTTGGTGTGTTCTGTTTCAGACTGGCCTAAGTGGGGCTCTTGAGACTCTCTGCGGACAAGGATTTGGTGCCAAGATGTACAGGATGTTGGGGGTCTACCTGCAATCATCAATCATCATAACCTCCTTCTTTTCTGTCATTGTATCCGTTGTGTGGTTTTACTCCGAACCGATCTTGATCTTGCTTCGCCAAGAGCCCGAAATCGCCAAAATGGCTGGCCTCTACATGAGATATCTGATCCCTGCATTATTTGCATATGGGTTTTTGCAATGCCTTTTGAGGTTTCTTCAGACACAGAGTGTTGTTCTACCTCTAGTGGCTTGCTCGCTTGTGCCGTTGATCGCCCATGTTGGACTGGCCTATGTAATAGTGCATCACACGGCCCTCGGATTCAAAGGAGCAGCACTTTCAGCAGCTATATCATTGTGGGTATCGTTCCTTATGCTGGCTTGCTATGTGAACTATTCGAAGCGGTTTAAGGATACCTGGGAAGGACCCTCATTGGAGGCCTTCAAGCATGTTCTTCCAAGTATGAAGTTGGCAATCCCATCAGCTATAATGGTCTGGTAAGCGAACCGCACTAATTATTTCTTCTCTGACGATATTAAATGATTCATTTATTTCATTTTGCTTTTTGAATTTTCTTGGGTTTCTTTGCCAACAAAAGGAAGACAGTTGGCTTTAGTTTGAATTGAGTCGAAATGCACTTCACGTGCGAATAAAATCAATAATTACTTTATATGTGGCTGTAAAGCACGTAGCCTTATTACAATGAGGCATCTGCTCACTAGTTGACCATGTGGGAACTCATTACCAAGATTTGTCAATGCTTTTTTTTCCCCCTTACTTTTTCTAGCTGGCTTTGCAGTGTTGTTTGGCCTTAAAGCCTGTCATTCCAGTTATCGGATTAACATTTTAATCCTTTCCTGAGATTGTTCCCAATAAAGTTTTTCAACAAGTTTGATCCTCAACACAATATGCACTTTTATCTCCAAATCATCCATAGTATCTTCTGCTGCATGCATTAAAATTCTTTTCTGTTTCCTTGTCTCACAGCTTGGAGTACTGGGCTTTTGAAGTTTTGGTGTTGCTGGCTGGATTAATTCCTGATTTTGGAAAAAGTACTTCGCTGATAGCAATAAGGTATGCTTTTACTTGTAAATCCTTGTGCTGAAATCGGTTTAGTAGAGTGATTGATATTGTAGTGATTATATCCTAAATGTTGTTTATGGGTTGCTTTCAGTGTAAATACCGAAGCTGTCACCTTCATGATTACATATGGTTTCAGTGCTGCTGTTAGGTGAGTCATATTGTATCAATCGATTATGATTCTAAGATGTAAATGTTCTTCCATTATAGCTTTGCTAAGTGATACAATTATCTCCATTGCAGCACACGCGTGTCAAATGAGTTGGGTGCAGGTCATGTGGATAAAGCTAAGAATGCTGTAGCAGTGACTCTCAAGCTTTCAGTTATTCTGGCAGCAGTGGTGGTTCTGTCTCTGCTCTTTGGTCACAATATCTGGGCAAGTTCATTTAGCGACAATCCAGCCATAATTAAAGCTTTTGCTTCCATGACCCCACTACTGGCGGTGTCCATATTGTTTGATTCTGCACAAGGCGTTTTGTCAGGTTATTTTCATAACTGCTCTGCCCGTCAAGTATGGCTTTTGATTTGTTTCTAATCCTGTGCTAATTTTGTTTAATGGTTTTCAGGGGTAGCTAGAGGATGTGGTTGGCAGCATTTGGCAGCATGGACCAATTTAGGTGCCTTCTATATCATCGGCATGCCAATAGCCATCCTCCTCGCATTTAAGCTATCACTGCATGCACAGGTTAGTTGTTCCTCTTAGAAACCGGAAGTACATTGACATATGATAATCGGGAAATTTGTCTCAAATTTGCCTGAATTTAATTTTGGATAATAGTGCCATTTTTGTGATTACTTCTTATCCATAGATGTGCATTCCTCACTTACCCAATTCACTCAATCGAGCAGAACACTAAGAGGCATTGCATTGGTTTTGTTATATCCAAATCTTACTTGGTGGTTATTTGGTGCAGGGACTGTGGGTAGGCTTGACTTGTGGCCTCTTCTGTCAGGCATGCACTCTCCTGGTGATTACATTGAGGACAAAATGGTCTAGTGTGGATTTGTCCATCAGTGACAAACAAAACCAGGTACTGGTGTGAGTTTGACTGTAGAATCGATCAAGAGTGCCAGAAGAATACTTGTGAGCAGCACTGCGTTTTCAATTTTGAAGTCAGTTCTTGTTTATTCACCACGCCAAAAGTCCAGCCATGCATTTATTGGCTGCTGCATTATGTCAAGGTTGGACTTGATCACAATGGAAGTTGATGTATTTGCTTTCAAGATCACTAATACAGGTTTCACTGAATGATGCCCGCCCTTGATTGCTGTATTGTCACTGCAAGATGGTTTTCACTGCAGATGAGTAGGAAGCCAGGTGTCTATGTAATATAAGGAAGACTCTAAATCTTTGCCAGGCACCGTTATGTAGTATATGGAGGACTAAATCTTTTGTGGAAATGCCACGCTTGTTGTATTCTCAATCATAAGTGAATGCATGCATCTGCTCTGTATCCAAAGTTTAGAGAACTGGAGAGGGAACCCAAGGCTTATGGGAAATCTTACACTCACCCCCATATTCAAGAGTTCTAACGTTACTCTCCAATGTGAGGAGGGTACACATTTGTTTGAGAAGTGAGGAGAAAAAAACGGATGGAAAATGTTTTTGAAAATTGAAGAGTAATGTAATATGGTAAGGGTAATTAACGAGGAGTAAAGAGAATTAAGCTAAAATAGACAAGGTAGTTTTGCAGTAGAAATAATCAGAATACAAAGTAATTTCTATAGAAATGTGGGTCGAAATAAATTTTTTTTTTTAAAAAAAGTATAGAAGTGAAGCTATTTGCATGGAAAACTTTGCTTTTTGGTGTTTCCCAAACGCACCCCGAATTGTGGCATGCTGAATGCTTCTTTCTGAGGTGGCCACAAGCTCGGCTTTGTAAAACCATTGGCTGTGTCAATATTCCTTCTCAATGATTTGCCCCCAAATCAAAGACCCAAAAGTATAGCAGATGATTCAAAAAAGCCATGTTGGTCCTACTTACAACATCCATTTCCATCATTGGTCGAGTCCCATCTTTGTGAAATGATGTTATGATGATGATGATACTTTGGCAAAGTCAACTGTATAGTTTGATTTTACCATCTAATTCGAGGAAATTTCTTAAATATTGGTAAAAAAGCAGTTGTAGTCATCCTGTGTATTATCTCACCATTAACTAATAATTTCAACAGCCAAAGAAACGGCACATAATCATCATTCATCACACACCAATACCGCGAAGCAGTATATAAATTTTATTATTAAAAAAATATACAAGTCTCTAAGTCTGTTAAAATTTTCTAAAAGATGAACTCAGACTAATTTGACAAAATTGGACAGAGCGTTAAGCTGCATGTTTTGATATTTTAGAGTGGTCAAATTTTACAGATGTTGACAAGCCTCATAGGATTTTGATGATGAACTACCAATTCTCTCTTTTATTTTATTGGATTACAATGGAGATCTACGCTCCCACCAGCACTCGAAGCCTGGATATTACAATGGAGACCTGCGCTTCCACTCAAAGCTGAGATCAATACTCAAGCACCCTGCATGTCATACTAGTGGTCTATGTTGTGATTGATGACTTTTTTTATTCTCTTTAAATATGAGGCATTCACCAGGGGCGGTGCCCTGCTGGTCAGGGTGATGCTACTTTGAATCCTACCGGGTGCAGGTTGTTTGTTATTCCCCCCCATAGTAGAAGTATTTATATAGATGTTCCTTATGAAAGTGAGGATATTTATAAAAAAGAATCTTTCATGTAAGGGTTGTGAAGTTGCCTAATTATAATATTAAGTATCAAAATGTGTATAATACCATTAAAAGAAATATCAGGCTTTCATGGTTTTGACTTGGAATTGAAGGGTCAAAAGTTTTTTTTTAATTTTTTTTTTTTTGCTGTAGGGTTTTTAAATAAGCTTTGATAGGTCTTCAGCTGTGACTGGGTTTTGGTCAGATTCAATGGTTTTGACCAGCATTTGTGGATCTAAATACTTTCGATAAGTCTAACAGAGTTCTATCGATTTGGATGGATTCAATAGGGCTTGGTCAATTCGTATACATTTAATAGGGTTTGAACTTACCTAATTCCTTCGCTTTTTTTTTTTTCTTTTTTTCCTAATGCCTTACGTGTATAGAATGGAAAAGTCGGATGGTTGAGTAGGTTTTGTAAAGTTGGATTTTGCTTATTCGTAAAATCTTTTTTCATGTCATTTCTTTTATTTTTAATATCTTAATATTTAATATCTTAATATTTAAATTAACTATATTTTATTTATTATATTTAGCATTATTTATATTATCATGAAAATTCTTTTATTTGTTTAATAACATCATGCATAGACTCCATCTGCAAATGTGTAAAATCAACATAATAAAATAGTTTAATACTAAATATCATTTTAAAGTTATATTTTCAGCATATAAACCATTTATGTGTTTGGAAAGTGATAAAAATTTTAAAAGAAAAGTTTTTGAGATAAAAACTGTAAAAAGAAATGAAAATGATGTGATATGATAAAGATAATGATAAGAAATAAAGATAATAAAATTAAAATATATAGGTTAGTTGTATATGTAGTTGTGTATAAATTATTGAAAAGTAGGGTAGTTGTATGAGAAAATATGAATAAATAATTAAAAAATAGGATAGTTATAAAGAGTAAAAAGTTTTAGAATGAAAAGTTTTCACTTGACATTTTTTGTATGTTACCAAATACACTCCTAAAATATCATTACTATATGAATGAACGATTCTATAAAATATTATTATATTCTTATATATAAATGAATCGAAATATTTTTTATAATTTAAATATGGATATGTATTTTTCAGTAAATGTAGTCTAAGCACGATATGTTATTAAATGTAGCATTTAATTTTGATAAAACTTTGTCGCAATGAATAGAATACATTTTCCATAACTCACATAGAACTATATAATATAAAGTTTGTAACACTTTTGGCCCCGCCTCATCTTGTTAGGCTTACTGATTAGACATATTTTTGTTATTTTATTTTTAATGAAATATTATCCAAAATGTATTTAATTTATATACTAATTTTTATAAATTTTGAAGATGTGTATATATTTTTATTGAATTTCAAAAATTAACAATTCTAGGTGTATTTAAGTTATCGACAACCTCAAAAAATTATAAATGGAAGATCATGTGTTTAATATAGTTTGAGAAGCTACTTGATAATAAGATTTTGATGAATCAATGTATTAAATATGTGAAAGATTGTATGAATTGTAGCAAATGTGTGAAAGAATTCAGTTAATAAGAATTAGAGGGGTGAATTTTGGAAAATAGCTTGATAGAAGCCCAAAATGTATTTACAGGTATTTACTAAATAATTTTGGATATGTAGGAACCCTTGACTTGATTGAAGTGATGTATGAATGTTAGAGATTTGACTCTTATGAATGGATTTTAAACTAAAAAAGGCAAAACTTGGAGTTGATTCAATTTGAAATGTGTTTAAGCATAAGTGAGATACCTCACATGTTTGGGATAGATATAGATGGTTATAGGTGAGATTTAGATGATAGACTCGATAAAAAGATGGAAATGAGTCTAATTGTATAGTCAAACTTAAAAGAATTGAGATAGTGAAAATAAACGAGAATCATTTACAGGAGCCATGATTTATGTGAAAATGACTCTAAACATGATTGAAATGTGTTCATAATATTTGGAAATGAAATCAAAATGATAATTTTGAAAATTGAACTATTGGTGACTAATGGTAAAATTTCGTTAAGAAATGATGTGCAAAATTTTAGAAACAACATAGAACATAACGGTTTTTAGCATTGATAAGATTTTAGATGTATGTGTAATATGAGAGAAGTGATTTTGAAGATATTAGAAGTAATATATGTAATTCGGGTTAATAAGACCCGTTGTAAAAGCAAGAAGGCTAAGGAGTTGAGTCGATAGTCAAATTTTGTGTAAGATATGTTTTAAGCAAATAAATGACATAAATGTGATATTTTAATAATAAGAGAGATGTGTGAATAATTGGTTTGGTGTTGAGAATGTCTTGACATGTTATGACAACTTATCTTGTAAACGGGTGAAAGTTGTCTATAAAATTGTATAGTAAAATGTATGCTAAAGTTTATGATGATGGAATTTTGAGCTAAAATTTTGTGGAGAGATATTATTTAAAGTTAAAAATTCAATAGAAATAAAATTATCTCAATTGGAATTGTCTATAGAAAATTATGAGTAAAATAGTGTAACACAATTGAAATCGGGCCATTTGTGAGCCAACATGGGCCAAACAGTATTGTTTTTAAAACAAGACAGCCCATGATGTGTTGGCGGCTGTCTTAAACGTGAGAGGAGTCCAAACTCGACTCATTTTATGCCATTTCTTTCCCTTCTTCCTTCCCATGCTCCTAGCTCTCTACTTCCATGAAAAACCACTCAAAGTACTTGGATTCACATTGTTTGCATTAAGAAAACTTCTTGAATTAGGGAGAAAGCTTGGAGCTTTAAAGATTTTGGAGATTTTTGAGTAAAATTGAATTTGATGTAAATAGGTTGTTTTCTTTTGAATCAAAGCAGGAATTTGGGTTTAATATTTTTATGATTATTTGTGGGCACCGTGTTTATTTTTGTGATTTAAATGAATTATTGAGACATGACGATTGTATAGAAATTGTAGGGAGATTAGAAATTAGGAATTTTGACAGAAGTGCATGTAAATGATGAAATGGAATCCCATAGATTTTTAGTGAGTTTGGCTTGATTTTTATATAATGAACATGGTGTGTTCGATGAAATACCTAAGTGAGGTTAAAAGTGAAAAAATGATATATATAAACGGGTGTGTAATACCTTTGTGATATGAATAGTGTGTTGCAAATACTTGAGGACATATGTGATATTGAATTATTTGAAATAGAACTTGTGATGAGCTTGATGAATATGAGTTGAATAAATTGAAATGAGGCTTGAACTTTGTACTTGAACATATAGTTGGATATATGTTGGAATTTGAGATGAATTGACATGGATTGTGTATTTGGATGGATTTCGGGATGATTTTATATGAGTTTTTGCATGCACCATGTTGATTTGATGAATTAGGTCTAGGCCCTTTGAAAATAGTTTAGTATTTTTCGCTATGTGTTTGTGCATGGTTTTGATAAACTGATGGTGCATTGTTTGAAATGAGCATGAGCATGATGCATATGATATAAGTGATGTATATGCATGGTTTGCTTAGGATTGTTTGTGACCCTCGAAGGATATGAGGTTGGTTTGGTTTCATGTATGTGTTTGTGGATGGTATGATTGTGTGAGGCTAGTGAGAGTCCACTGAGTGCACTACATGCGGTGGCATAACATACATGATTGATTTAGAATAAATTTGCCATTGTCTACTTACTGAGTTTGCCCAACTCACGTATTTATTTTTAATATTTTTAGTAGAACTAATCCTATAGGCACCTAGCTATAAGGTATGTTACATTTGATCTCAGGCTGGTATGGAATGCTCTAGGTATAAGTCATGTCGAGTTATAGTTGTTTGAGACTGATATATATATGTGAGATGTGATGTATATTATATAATTAGTTATGAGATGTGTTTGTATATTAGGATCGTAAGTCATGGATGTATGACCTATTGACACTTTATTAATATGTTTTGGAATTGTAAATGTGTATTTTACTTTCACTGAGATATAAATAATAGAAATAATTGTAATTTAATTAGTTTTTGCTGTCATATGTCTAATTGATGGATTAATAGTAGATATTTAGGATTGTCACTGGTGAATTTTTATATACATGCTGTCTTTTGCTTTCAGAATTATGGTAGATCCTCGGGAGATGCTGCCGGATTTCTTTCGTAGCGACCACAAGTCCGAGGTGATGGCCGATGAGGCACTACATAATTTTTCAAAATTCAATGGAAAATATATATCCTTTCCAAAAATTATAAAACGTGGTATATAATTAAACATATTTAAAATAATATTTTTCAAGAAAATTAAAAACAAGTAAATTAGCCGCCTTGATAAGAGCTAGGGGTGCAAATCAGGTTGGTTTGGTTCGAGTAGTAGTCTACCCTACCCATACGCTATTTCCAAAAATCCTACCATACTCTGCTCACTTATAAGGTCAATTTTTACCTTACCCTACCCTACCCTACCCATTACCCATAGGGTCTGTTCCGATTTTAGTTTCAAATCGGTTACTACAATAACCAATGAGAAGATATGAAAAAATATTTTTTTTGTTGTTTTAAGTAATATAAAGCAATCCTTATTTACATTTTAGACTTTGCGGTTTATAATTAATTTTATTTTATTGTTGTTTACATCTATTTCCACATTTTTTAGCCTCATTATCTATATTAATAATCACATTAATATTATCATCCACATTCATGTTATGATCATCCGTCATTATAAATACAGACCCTATACAATTTATAAAAAAGTTAAATAAGAAAATCAAATCAACAATAATTTATTGGTGAATGAGGGGTAGAAACTATTATATATTTATTTCTATACACATATTTATAGTTATTTATATATTGAGATACTCATCCAGGTCAATTTCGAGTACCCAGCATGTGTACCCCACCCATATCCTATTTGAAAAATTGGATAATGGTTTCTACCTATCCGTACCTGTGAGAAAATTTTCTACCTTATCCTACTCGATTTAGAATCGGGTAGGGTCGATGGGTACCTATCAGTACCTTACTGAAGTTGCACCCCTAATAAAGCTCTTGTTCCTTGTTATGTCACCCTAACAGGAACAAGACCTCATTTTATAATCAGGGTTATCAATTTGAAAATGATCCGCTGAATTTTTTATTTTTTATTTTTGGAGTTTGTGATATAATCCTCGTAACTGTCAATTTTGCAGATAACCTTTACCTAATTTTGATCACTAGTGCATCAGATGGATGTTAAACCCAAAAATCACATATTTAATAAAATAAGTATTTTTAATTAAATTATTTTAAATTTCTAAGGTCTGTATTCACCATCTAACACATTTGTAATCAAGATATGTGGAGTAAAGTTACATGAATTCACATAGTGACGAGAGATTTTTGCAAATTAACTTTAAATATAAGATCATTTGTAAAATTAATAGTAATAAAACACAGAAAATTTTAAGGATTTATTTGAGAATAATAATATCTCAAATTCCTTCGCCAACATAAAAGCAAGATCAACGCTTCATTTTATAACATTTTAAGAGGGCACGCTTCTATAAAATCATGTCACATAAAAGTGATTTCATGTAATCTCTTTTAATTTTCTAAATGTTAGTGATGGATAAAAATTCAATCTACATATTGCATTTTAGCTACAAGACCAAGTTTCATCCAAATTTAACATGTGTATGGACAACATTTATTCAAAAATAAGTATATTCACGTTTAAATTAAGGAAAATACTTACATTCATTCCTATATGTATTAGAATATAATAATACTTTATAGGATCATTTATCCACTTAGGATGAGTTTGTTTGTAGCAAAAAAATGTCAACCAAAACTTTTCACTCTCCATAACTACTCTATTTTTTAATTATTTTTTCACATTTTCCAATACAAACTACCCTACTTTTCAATCATTTCTACACAACTATCTATACAACTAACCTATCTATTTTAACTTTATTCTCTTTACTCCTCATCATTACTCCTATTATATCACATCATTTTCTATCAATTTGACAACTTTTACTTCAAAAACTTTTCATTAAAAGTTTTACCCCTAACCAAACAAACCCTTAATAATGACACTTCAAACAGTTTAGATGTTGATAATACTACTTAAAGTTGATATTTAATATTAAATTATTTTATTTCATTGATTCTGAATATTTATAATAGAGCCCATTTGTAATAATACTAAACAAATAAAAGAGTTTCCATAATAATAGTAATGATACTAAATCCAATAGATTTAGTGGATTTTTAATTAACCATTAAGAAATTAAAAATGAAGGGAATTACATAGAAGTGGTCCCATTTTAAAGGAGAATATTTTCATTAAATTGGTGCGAAGCGTCAACTTTCTTACTTTTTTTAATTTCTTGTTTAGATCCAAGTCATTATATTCCTCTACCTACATATTTTAAGATAAATAAAATCATTTAATTTGCATTTGTATGTAGTTTACAATAAATGCAAATGCCGGATATTCTTTAGAAATCATACTTGTTGTGGTTAGAAGTAATAGAAGCTTTAAACACAACCGTTTTTTTATATTTAATGAAATAAGTATTTTAAAGTAATATGCATGGCTTGAATCCGAATAAAAAAATAAAAACTTTTGTGTAAAACTTGAAAGGTTGCGCGTTGCAATTGGTTTAGTAAAAGAATTCCCCATTTCAAATCTTTAATGGTTTGTTTTGTAAATATGCAAATTGTTGTATTATTGTATGAATGATTAAATGCACCCGGATGCATTTAACCCATTTTCTATTTTGTAAATTTTTTTTATAAATGTTAATCAAAGTATATTTAACATATATATCAAGTTTTATCATTTTTAGAGATTCATAAATATTTTTTGAAAATTTTAAAAATGGGGGCATTTTAGTTATTTTGAGTGACTAAAATGCCCTAGTTTTTTTAAAATCCGAAAAAAACTACAAGTTTTCAAAAATGCAAAATTTTGATACATTTGTTAAATACACTTAGAGTATGTTTGACATACAATCAATAAAAAATATCAAACTAAGACTTTTCATTCTCCATAACTACCATATTTTTTAATCATTTTTTCACATTTTTCTATATAACTACCCTCCTTTTCGATCATTTATACACGACTAACCTATCTATTTTGATTTTATTTTTTTTAACTCATCATCATTACCCTTATCATACCACATTTTTCTTCCAATTCAAACATTTTTATACCAAATTATCATATCACGTTTTTTTTCTTCTAATTCAAAAATTTTTATACCAAAAACTTTTCACCTAAAAATTTTATCTTTTTCCAAACACACCCTTAGATTAACAATTATATAAAAAAATTTTAAAAAATTTAAAAATAAATTTTTACACCGAAATTCTTATTGTATTAGGGTGACAATTTAGTGGGGTCATAACAAGTTAACGTGTAACCAAGCCTAACTGTATTTTGAAAACTTTTTGTCAAACCCTATATTTTATCATAGGTAAATGAATGGACTCGGGTGCACTCTGTGTGTATTTAACCTATTTTTTTAACTTTTTTGAAATATTTTTGTACAAATGTTAATCTAAGTGCATTTAACATGTGCATCAAGTTTTACCATTTTTAGAGATTTATAGATATTTCTTTAATTTTTAAAATTAGAGATATTTTAGTAATTTAGACAAGCCAACCATAACCTTTAGTTATACTGACAAAACAAGATTAGCCTCATGGGATCTATAAGTTTATTATAAGGGAGCAATTTAGGTAGGATATTTATGTATGCACCCAGTAAGTAACTTAAAATGGATAAAGTGATTTTTTTATTCTTATAAAGTAGGATAAATTTTAATTAAAAATATATCATGCTCAATTAAGGTAGGAATAGGATAAGATCCAAGGCACTCGGAACCGACCCAAATTATTAATATATGTTCAATATATTTTATGAAATATCTTCGATATTAAAAGATATAAATATATTCTTCAAATATATAAAAATTGTTTAATTTATCCTTTATTTAGTAGATTTAATAAATGTATTTCAAAAATTATATTATTATCATCTTGATTATAGGTTTTTAAATAAGATTATGCTTGGCAATAAACAAAAAATGTTAATATAAAATTTTTTCATTCTCCATAATATCTTATTTTTTAATCAAGTCTACTTCTATATAACCGGAAGGGGTTCTATGTAATCCCTTTAATTTTAAGATTTTGATGTTTGATGGAAAATTTAATACATTTATTATATTAAATATCATTTATTTAGTTATGAGATTAAGTTTCATCCAAATCCGTTATATGTAGAGGCCACATTTGCTAAAAAATAAGTAACTTTATGTGTAAATTAGAAAAAATATTTAGATTCATTAACATATATACGTTGAAATATAGTAATATTTTATATAATCATTTATCCATATAGTAATGATATTTTATATGGTTTAAATATTGAAAATATTACTTAAAAATTGATATTTAGCATTAAATTATTTTATTACATTGATTTTACATATTTGTAGATAAGACTCATATACAGTGATATTAGAAAAATAAATGAATTTTCATAATAATATAAGTGATTCTAAACACAATAGAAGTAATGGATTTTTTTAATCACTTACATGTTGAAAATGGAGGAAATTACATAAAGAGGGGGTTTCATAGAAGCATATCTGTTTTTAATTATTACTTCATATACTATACAACTACCTTACTTTTTAATTACTGTTTACACAACTATTCACACAACTGACTTATTTATTTTAACTTTTTTTTTTAATCATTACCCCGATCATATCACATCATTTTTTTTCAATTCAAAAACTTTTATACAAAGAACTTTTCATCTAAAATTTTTATCACTTCCCAAGCATACTTATAATGAAATTATAATTTTCAAATATAATACAAAGACTATTAACCGACTTAAAACCAAAATCAAAATCAACTCGATCTTAAATAATAGTATAGTAACTGTCTCAACTTAAAATAAAATTGTGGATGAGTTTTTTTTTTTTTTTGGTTTACATATATACATATCAAGTCATCTAATATTACAAATCAATATATGCATAATCCTCCCAATACGGAAGAATTAAATAATACCCTTATCACCGAAAGGACGTAAAAACCCTAGAGGAGCTTTGAACCTGCGTGCACATTGATCTGTGGCAGAGAGGTTACCACTGAGGCTAAAAGTCAGTTTTCATACTTAAGATACCACTACGTCATCCGATTCTATATTTCTATTTCCTCCTCCACCTTAGCGATGTAACTTGGGTAGGGTACCTATAGGTATCCACCGACCCGACCCGATCCTAATTTGGGTAGGGTAGGGTAAAAAAAATTACCCATAGGCATGAGTGGAATACAAATTATTACCCACCCTCTTAAATAAGGTACGGGTAGGGTAGATACGTTGGGTATCCAAAACCGATCTACATAAGTACTTATTTGAGTAATTAATTAAGTGCATAATTATATATATGTATATTATATATTATATAGTATGTATTGTACTTTGTCTTTGACATCTTACGTGCATATATATTTTAACAAATTCAAATTTAAATGAATTTTTTATCTTGGGATGGTGTGGATTGTGAAGTAGAAAATTGGTTTGATTATTTATATATATATCACATTGACTTACGAAAGACTTAAAAATAAGCTTGTGACTCGTGATTATAATATATTAATAGTTTTAATGGTTATTTTATGATGGTCTATAATTCATATTTTTATATAATAATATAAATAATAATATATGTACTTGTAATTTTAAAATATAAATGAGTATTATTTTACATTACTTAAAATAACATAGAAATTTTTAAAAAATATTATATTTGAGCATTAAAGGAACCAATTTGGAAACTGAACCAATCTTATGGGTAATAGATAGAATAGAGTACAATAAAAACTGAATCAATAAATTGTTAGAATTGGATGTCTTTTGCAAATAAGATACGAATACGGTAGACCACTGTCCTAGCCGACCCCGACCCGAGTTGGACTCGACTCTTAGATAGTTGCGTTGCCTTGCCCCTTCTTGAGCAAGCGAAAGCAGGAAGCCGGAAGGTGATGTCTTCCCCATTGCGGCAGTTTTTCCTGAAAAGCCTCTCCTCCTTCTCTCGCCCTCTCCTTTCTCCTCTCTCCCTCAACCTTCCTCGTTTCCACCTTCGACCATCATCCCAGCTGATCAGACTCTCCCACGTCCTCCCCTTCCCCACCGGCCCAACCCATGGCCGCCTATTTTCGGCTCGCGCATCGGCTGCCTCGTCGCATCCTCTCGCGGATGCCATCTCCGCCTTTCCTTACTTATCTGTTCGCATCCGCTGCAGAAAAGACGTCGCTGTAAATTCTTTGCTGCTTTCTTGGTTGATTTCGTGTTTAGGAACTGTTGTCAAACATTCATTCCCCGGAAAAAAAAAATACTATTTTTGCAGTGCATTCAAGTCTCTGCAGCATATTCTTCGGTTTTAGGTCCTTATCTCTGCTTCCGCGCATTGGTTTTATGGGATTGAGCTTCGGAAATTGAACTTACGGAACCCGAGTAATAGAAACAATGCGATGGGATCACTCTGGTTTTTGAATTCTGGAAGTTGAATTCCAAGTTTGAACTTCAATCCGCTACTGACTCGAGATTAAATCAGGGAATTATTACAAAGGAAAAAAGTTGTTGGGACTGAGAATAAGAAAATTGAGACATGGCGATCTCCTAAACTGCATCAGAAACAGTATTCAAACTAATATTAGGACTGTGACTTAACATTGGTCATTTTCAAATCTGAAGGCCTTAAGTTGGGCTTCTGCCTTTACTGGCCAACAACTGCAGTGCTTGGTATGCTGACCCAATCTTGGTTTTTGGCTGATGTTTGCCAACCGACCTCATCTTTTTCTTGGTTAACAATGTCTTTGTTAATTAAGCCCTATTGCAGAGTTTCCATATTTTTCCAAAACTGGAACTTAATGTAAATTTGATAAACTAATCAACTTCTACCCACACTACCCAGTTTAGTTCCTGACAGAGTATCATTAGCAGGATATGCTTTCAGAGGCTCTCTTATGTTTTGGTGCAAGTTCTGTCAGTGTAGATGAAGTGGACAATTGTCATGGTGCTGAGGAGGTAAGCAGAGGAAGCCTTTCCTTCCCTTTAAGCAGGAGTATTTCTTGTGGTTCTGTGCTTTAATTTCTATTTGTGGAATGCGATGCATGATCTGCATAGCAGATACTTCTAGAAGTATCTTAGTGGAGCTTGCACCACATGGCTAGATTCCTACATTGACTGGAGTAAACATAGGTGAGGTTTCACTGTTCTTGTCTTGAACTTTTGGTTTGCAACGTACTTAGCTGTACTCATAATGTTAAGTTGAAAGTCACCAAGGGGACTAAAAGATGGATGACTACTGTAGAAAGCTTTTTTGAGACTATAGCATTTTTATTATTCTTTATACAATTTTGAGAATGGCAAAGCATTTTTGGCAATGCTGAGTTCACTGCTATGGTTGCACATGCAAAGGAAATGCAAATCTTGCCATTTGGAGAAAGAGCACATTCAAAGATATATTGAGTCCACCAAAGTATGTTCATAGACCCACTTTATATGGTCCAATTTGATATTATATTAAACATGATTAGACAATCAATCTTATTATTACTTGTTCCACTAGTTACCCAAAGGTCATCCGCATCAAAGATTTACATAGACCATAGAAATTAAAATTATTCAGTGGTAAATGTCAGGCCATTAAATTTGTGTTATTGTTACATGAATTTTAAAGTTTTTAACAAGACATATATCCTTGTAGAGTGTCCCATCTGTCTAGATGAATGATTACATAAATGTTTATAGAATCATAATGCTTCAACGAATGTTTCTAACTTTCTTATTTTATAAATTAAAAGGTGTGTCCCTTTAATCCTCTGATCAGAAATATTTTCGATAATTTAGTCAAACAAATAACTAAAGAAGAAGAATGGATCAGGTTTTCTATAACCATCAAGTTAAAACTGAGCTAAGAAATTTGCCCAGTGTACATTGGCAGAATTGTGTCATAATCATCAAACTCTATTTCTCATGTAAGTGGGATCATCTAGACAGATTCTGTTGCATCATTGTTGTTGATTTGAATTAGGTCCTTTAGTAAGTTCAAGCATTCTCAAATCTTTCCTAATTACTTCTAATCAAGTTTCTTTATGAGCCTTCTACTTTTGATAAACTCATTTATCCTAATTCATGTTATTTCTATTTTTAAGTTTTATCAAATTACTGAATCTCTAATTTAACTTTTTTTTTTTTTTTTTTACTGGTCATCCATTTTGACATCCTCATTTCAGTAGTGCTCATTTTTAGTATATGTTCTTTGACTACTTAACACTACCCAAGTAGAATATAATGGTCATATAGTCATCATATAAAATGTTTCTTTTAATTTAATTGGTACTCAGATATCACATCAAATTCCAGAAGCACAATACCATTTCTTCTATCTAGCTTGAATTCTATATGCAATATCCTCATCAATTTGTTCACTTTCCCAAACTATTAATCTCAAGTGCTTAAAAATCGTGATTTTGTAGTACTAGATCTTCAATTTTTTCTCGTCACTCATTTATATTTTTACTATTATTACTAAAGTCATGTCCAATATTTTCCATTGTTGTTCTATTAATCTATGTTCGCGTGTTCCTATCACTTCTGCTTTCCCTTTTGGCAAAAAAAAGTTTGTCTTACTAATCAGAAAGAAAATTAACAGCATAGAAAATATACAGTATCATAATTCCGGTTCACTCCAAATGCAGAACATAATCAAAGTTTGAACTTTTTGTTGTCTATCTGCTCCTGTGTTAGTGACTCAGGGTTGTATGATTGTTATTGCAGAATTAAATGCATATTTGGGTAGTTAAATTTTATTTTAGTTTCTGTGTAGGAAACATCTGTTAACAACAAAGGCTACTGGAAGTGCTAGCACATATTGACTGTTTGTGTGCTTGATTAATTGATCTATATTCATTTGAATACTTTGTTGATTTGTGACGTCATTGGTTTTTTTTTTTTCTTTTTTTCTTCTTACAGATTTGTATTAATTCAATATTTACAGAGGGACAAGATGTAGGCATGTCCATCTCCCATGCTGCTGATTCTATTGGGCTAGATAAAAGACCTAGCTATGAAGTGGCCAATGGTGAGCAACGTGACTGGGTTAAGAATTCACTAGTAAGACACCACAGCCCTTCTTTTGCTTTGTGATTTATACCCTTCTTGATTCATTTAATAGCTTTGTTGCTGTGTCAAGCCACCACTGCCCTTCTTTTGCTACGTATCCTGCTTGATTCATTTTGATAGCTGTCTTTTTGTTCCTGTTCATCAACAAATGTCAGATCATTTTTCTCATTAACAGAAGGGACTTTAGTTAGCAATGTCTCCTAACGGTGAGCTTTATTTTTGTTGAATTTGACTTTGTTTCGGTCTTTGGTTCATTGATTCTCCTCCTGCTTCCTTTTATCCTTATTAGTCAAGAACTTGAAAAGCAGTTATTTGGTTCTTTATGGATAATAGGTTATAATATTCTAGCTACCAGTAGTTCCTTGCAGCCTACACGTCTTATATGCTGATGAATCCTGACCATGCCCCCTATTTAATTCATCATTCCTTATTTCCTACAGGAAACATTTCAGCCAGTAGAAATTACCAATGGCCTTTGGATTATTCCTGAGTGGACAAGCCCGCCTGTAAGATTCACTCAATGCATACTTTTTGTTTCTTATGAAGAGGGATTTAGTTGAATGATTTCTGCTATATTCTTGAACTGTATGGGCCATTAACTTGCGGGCATGCTACTTGTTTTGTAGATCCAATTTTCTTCTATTTCTAGTGTTAAAAAAAAATATATTCAAATTCTGTTTCTAATTTCATGTTCATCTGGATACTTGTTTTTCGGTGTGCATAGCTGTGTGTGCTTTCTTGAATGCATGAAGATAAACCTGATTGGATGTAATCACAGTTTTATTGAAATATTATTACATATGGACTGGGACTATTCTTTTTATCCGACTAAACTAGACCTTTTACTTCCTGTTGATCAAGCTGCTTTCAGCTGCCGATAGAATGCTATCTTTAAGCCTTTCAGTCCTATGGTTCCAAATTTGTTCTTTAGAGCATATATAAATGGTCCATTTTTGCCTCAAAATTCATAGGAATGCTTTCTTCATAGAACAGATTATCACAAGAAGAATGGAAATTACTCTCACAAAGTTGACTTATGGATATGCGTAATTATCATCTGAGCTCAACCATTCTTCTGATTATACACTGCTTTCAATTTTGATATAAAAAAATGTCGTCATTTAATTTTCAGTGTGTGCATTTATCTTAACATTGGATTTTTGTCTTTTATGACTTTCATATGATTAGATATAGTTATGTATTGAAATCATCAACAATGAACCATGTCTTATGTATCAATTGGTGTCCATTTTTGCCTCAAAATTCATAGGAATGCTTTCTTCATAGAACAGATTATCACAAGAAGAATGGAAATTACTCTCACAAAGTTGACTTATGGATATGCGTAATTATCATCTGAGCTCAACCATTCTTCTGATTATACACTGCTTTCAATTTTGATATAAAAAAATGTCGTCATTTAATTTTCAGTGTGTGCATTTATCTTAACATGGGATTTTTGTCTTTTATGACTTTCATATGATTGGATATAGTTATGTATTGAAATCATCAACAATGAACCATGTCTTATGTATCAATAAGAATGGAAATTACTCTCACAAAGTTGACTTATGGATATGCGTAATTATCATCTGAGCTCAACCATTCTTCTGATTATACACTGCTTTCAATTTTGATATAAAAAAATGTCGTCATTTAATTTTCAGTGTGTGCATTTATCTTAACATGGGATTTTTGTCTTTTATGACTTTCATATGATTGGATATAGTTATGTATTGAAATCATCAACAATGAACCATGTCTTATGTATCAATTGGTGTCCATTTTTGCCTCAAAATTCATAGGAATGCTTTCTTCATAGAACAGATTATCACAAGAAGAATGGAAATTACTCTCACAAAGTTGACTTATGGATATGCGTAATTATCATCTGAGCTCAACCATTCTTCTGATTATACACTGCTTTCAATTTTGATATAAAAAAATGTCGTCATTTAATTTTCAGTGTGTGCATTTATCTTAACATTGGATTTTTGTCTTTTATGACTTTCATATGATTAGATATAGTTATGTATTGAAATCATCAACAATGAACCATGTCTTATGTATCAATTGGTGTCCATTTTTGCCTCAAAATTCATAGGAATGCTTTCTTCATAGAACAGATTATCACAAGAAGAATGGAAATTACTCTCACAAAGTTGACTTATGGATATGCGTAATTATCATCTGAGCTCAACCATTCTTCTGATTATACACTGCTTTCAATTTTGATATAAAAAAATGTCGTCATTTAATTTTCAGTGTGTGCATTTATCTTAACATGGGATTTTTGTCTTTTATGACTTTCATATGATTGGATATAGTTATGTATTGAAATCATCAACAATGAACCATGTCTTATGTATCAATAAGAATGGAAATTACTCTCACAAAGTTGACTTATGGATATGCGTAATTATCATCTGAGCTCAACCATTCTTCTGATTATACACTGCTTTCAATTTTTGATATAAAAAAATGTCTTCATTTAATTTTCAATGTGTGCATTTATCTTAACATGGGATTTTTGTCTTTTATGACTTTCATATGATTGGATATAGTTATGTATTGAAATCATCAACAATGAACCATGTCTTATGTATCAATTGGTGTTATTGTAGGATATTCATGCAACAAATATAATTCTGAATCCAGGACTAGCATTTGGAACTGGTGAACACCCTACAACCAAGTTGTGCTTGTTGCTATTGCACGGCTTAATAAAAGGAGGAGAATGCTTCCTGGATTATGGCACAGGCTCTGGGATTTTGGCAATTGCAGCAATAAAGGTATTGCTCTTGTTCTGGTAGCAAGTCGAAGCTGAAACGAATGATGAGATCTTTTTTTTTTTTTTTGATGGGACCTCTAGTAGATGTCCAAGATCATACACAAATGTGAGCATTATCAGAACACGTCAGACTAGACCAACTTGTCTGACCTGTTCAGCCTGGAACTACTGACCTGTCTGGACCAATCTGCCCCTGTCAGCAGTTCAACCAGAAGACTACTGTGAAACATTGAACTGAATCAAAGCATATGAACTCGAAAGCAGCATCAGTTGCCAATTTTTTTATGGAAAAATCCATAAATAAAAGGAAGCAAAAAGAAAGCTGGAGGAGGTTTGTAAAATTTAGTTGTTGAGCTTTCTTTTACAGCAGGCTGTTCTTGCTGGGGAAAATGAAAGTGGAGGTAAAAAAGAATGGACCATTCAAGAGAGATTTGTCTTGGTTGATGGTGAAGAACAAGAACATTGCGTATATTCATACCAAGTTTATAGCTTATTTCAAGTGAACGGAAAAAATAATCCATCCATTAAATTCAGAATTATTTCAAAACATAAATCTTGAAGCTAACACAATTCATTTAACCTTAGAGTCAATTCATGTAATAATATGATAAGATAATGGTTTAAACCAATTCAAACAAATAATTAAACCATTTTGACTTGGGTTTTTCTTGCGTTAACACATTTTGATTGGACAATGTCATGGTTTGGAATATTTTGGTTGTATGATCTTATTGACAAGATTGTTTTGGAAAAAAATAAATTTTCACAAAATATCAAGACTCTGAACATTTGTTGGCATCTGATTATTGCAGTCTTTTTAACATTTGTGCAAAATGCAGCTGGGAGCTGCGGTATCGGTTGGAGTTGATATAGATCTTCAGGCATTAACATCTGCACGCCAGAATGCTGCTTTGAACAAAGTACAGCCTGACCAAATGCCCTTGTACCTGGCTCCTAACAGTATCAGCTCTACACCCAGTGGACAAGAGTCAAACTGTCATACTTCGAAGTTTGTCACCGGAGTGGATACGTTTCATATTGTCATAGCAAACATACTTCTAAATCCCTTGTTAGAGTTGGCAGATCACATTGTTGCTTGTGCAAAACCTGGAGCGGTGGTTGGCCTCTCTGGTATATTATCTGAGCAGGTAAACTCTTAATGCCAGCTTACCACCATCACTACATTGGTTACATATCCCGCCTTCTGCATTAAGATGGTATGAACCATAGTTAAAACCCGGATGATTTACTCAACTGATGAGCGAGGAAACCTGCTTGTCTTCCCATTCAAATTAGACTTGAAATGCCTCTCCAAATTGATCAGCTAAATGCCTCTTCAGAAGATTCATACTGAACTTAATAACAGTCTGATGAACTGTTTTCTTCATAATTGAGGGGGTTAAATTTTCCATACTGACCTGCACATTTTTCTTAGAAAAAGAAGGTTATATGAATAAACACTGTTACTTGACTGCTTATGAATCATCATAATCAACATAGCCTTTGCTCATCTAGATTCTAGCCTTTGTCATAATGAAAGATTGCATGAGGGTAAGCTTTCCATCCTCCACCAGATATATAGATGCCTCTCTGATATCCAGGCTCAGAAGTAGCTATTTTTTCCCATTTCGTATGGCATACAACTTTCTACTGCTTTTGACTAGTTGGAATCTTTCTACTTTCCCCGAACTCAAGTAAAGTCACAGCTTCAAATATACCCCAGTTGGCTGGGAATCCTGTCTTCTCATAACGATTTTCCATATCATTAAGAATGTCATAGCTTAGCTTTATCTCTCCTGATGACTTTTGTTTTATCAATGCTTCATGAAATCAGATTTTAGAAGTTAAGAAATGCTATTCTCAGCACTTGGACAACATGTCGGTTGCAGAGATGGATGGTTGGGCTTGTGTCAGTGGCATAAAGAAACAGTAGGCAGAAAGACAACTACTGTTGACAATGTGAAATATCTAATCTTTTTAGCGGCATACACAGTAAGTCAATAATCACTCACTTTGTAGTAAATGTCAAGCGGATGCTGACACTGACACGTTTCGCACACATGTAGGGTGTGTTTGGTAATGAATAAAACTTTTGATGAAAAATTTTAGAGAGTAAAAGTTGTCAAATGATGTGATATGATAGGGGTAATGATGAGTAGTAAAGAGGATAAAATTAAAATAGATAGGTTAGTTATGTGGATAGTTGTGTAGAAATGATTAAAAAGTAAGGTAGTTGTATAGGAAAATGTGCAAAAATGATTAAAAAATATGATAGTTGTGGAAAGTGAAAAGTTTTAGATTGAAAAGTTTTAACTTGATATTTTTTATCAATTGCCAAACACATCCGTAATATTAACAGTTTTCCCAAGAACTTGTGAGAGCTTTTTGGAGCACTCATCTTGGAGTTGAGTTCCAGACAGACTAATGTCTTTAGCATCTATTCAAATGAACATGAAAAAGATGGCACATTTGGCATGCTTGCATTACAATTATTGAATTCAAAAAGTCTATAATGGACCATGATATCCAGATGCCTATTTAATCATTGATTCCTGCGAACACAAGGAGACCAAAGCTGCTCTCTATAACTTGGGGTAGCCGTATACCCCAATTCCAGCCTTCCGACCAAGGCGTCCAGCGTCGACATACTGCACAAGAAGTGGGCAGGGGCGGTACTTACTATCGCCAAGTCCATTGTGTAGAACCCTCATTACAGAGAGACAGACATCCAGGCCAATGAAATCTGCAAGCGTCAAAGGACCCATTGGATGATTCGTGCCCAGCTTCATTCCTGTATCAATGTCCTCCTTTGATGCCACACCGGTGTAGAGCGCAAAAAATGCTTCATTGATCATAGGCATCATCATTCGATTTACAATGAAACCAGGATAATCTCGAGAGCAAATCACCGTCTTCCCAAATCTGTGATTTCGAGCATATCAAAAAGGGGGGAAAAAAACAACTGCCATTTCCAGAGACATTAAAAGTAATTTTGGCATGGAATCAAGGAAAACCAACAAACAACACAAATTGGGCATTGATTAACACGTTCTGGAAGGGCAGGTCGGAAACTTGCTAAGCCCAAATCTCTCTGCTCAATTCTAGTCTTCCTCAGGCCAAATCCAGCAATCTTTCTGTTTAAGTTTTCCTGGAGCAGAACTAGCTTGAGCTAGATCTGATTACTAGCCATAACCAGGCTCCCAAACAAATTAGCATGGTGATACTGGATTTTTCTCTCATAGAAGAACATTTGCGTTTTAAAAATTTCACATGCGTATTGATTCTCACCTTTCTGCCAAGGCTTTTGTTGTTGCAAAGACTTCATCAGATGTATCTGCACCTCGCACAATCTCAACGAGTTTCATGATTGGAGGGGGATGCATGAAGTGCATGCCAATCACCTGGAAAATGAGTGCCACCTGTTCTTTTAGCCATGGTAAATGAGAAAACAAATGGATTGTTCTGTGCCCTCCAACTAATCAAGGCAAATCAAGAAACTCATACCAATAAGCTTCAGTCCTACAGAACTTTATGGAAGAAATTCAGTGACAACTATTACTGACCTTTGTTGAAGAAATTTGATGAAAGAGTTATCGGTTGGAACAATACTATAATGGATCAAGTAACAATAGATAGATAGACGACAGCCCTGGGCACACTTCTCAATAATTTGATCGATCCACGGATAAATAGTAAGGAACAATCATAATCAAGTTTACAAGTTTTTGAATGTAAGCAATGGCAAAGAGGAGAGAGATTCATGAGAGTACTTCGTTTATTGAAGGTCTTCTCCATTATTATCATTTTGTCCTTCGCTTTCATTGCATTCATATGCAGATTACCTTGACAATTAGCAATAGAACTTTTCCTGATACTTAAAATTCATGGTTTAACCAAGACTTATTGGTGGACAGCTAGGAATACTCCCATAGTACTTTGCAAGAAGGTCAAATTATCCAAAATATTGATGAATATCCTGTGAAGCATTACGATGGAACAGAAAGCGACAAATTTCCAGCCTCAAGTACAGAAGGATGGTTAAAGAAACAACACAAGTTGGGAGGATATTATCTTGCACAGAAAAGAATTATGCAGTTGAAATAACTTCAGTGAGATCATTCGAAGTTAAAAAGAAAGATCTCAGCGCCTTGAGAAGCAAAACCTGGGAAGGGCGGCGAGTCGCAGAAGCCAAACGAGTGATCGATATGGAACTTGTATTGGATGCCAAAATAGCAGAACCTTTAGTGATCTTGTCAAGTTCAGAAAATAATTTCTTCTTTGCATCTTCAGACTCTACGATTGCCTCAATCACCACATCCACAGATCGAAAATCTTCCAAATTTGAAGTGCATTTCAACCGTCTCAGAGATTCATCAGCAACAGACTGTCAGGGAAAGAACTGAACATGCTCAGCTTACATGGTCATTTGTGCAGTGAACCTTGGAAAATGATGAAAGAGAATATGGTTGGTTGATAGGAACAATTTCATACAATTACAATGCTATGAAATGAATACACAGCTGAAAATGTCAATTAGGGCATCTTCTGCAAACAATGTTGGCCATTCATTTTGGTAAGGGTGCTAATCCTGTGCAGCGGCCTACTTATCAAGCAACTATAGGCCGCCCGAAGAATTTTTTTTCATTTTTATGTTTTTTCCGCATATTTGCAAGCTACACTTAGATTCCCATATAAAATTTTATATTTTTCAAAACAACGCAATTTTATTTTTAAATTTTAAAAAAACGTAGAAAAGCATGTATATATATTGGCTTAGGAACCTATCGAAGTGCGGTCATGCCACTTTGCAATCATATTTTCACACTTTTTATATACTTCATTTATTTTGATCATATTTTAAACAAAAATTGCACCCACCCACCCACCCCCCCCCCCCCCCCCCCCCCTTTTCGAAAATGCACCCAAAATTTAGCATGAGAACCTATCAAGTAAAGTCTACACATTTATGAAAACACATCATTACTCATATCATATCACACAATCTTCTCATTTCAAAAAAAACTTTTCATCTCACTTCACGCGCATCTTTAATTAAATTTTTTTTACTATTTATAATGACCTTATTTTTATTATTATTTTTTTAGATCTTCTTATACAATCACCTTACCTTTCAATCATTCCCACATAATTAATCATACAACTAACCTATCTGTTTTTTCTTTTTTTTATTTTATTTTATGCCTGTTTCCAAACACAACTAAATAGAGAGTGTTCGTCTATGAGCAAAATTTTCTCAGCATAAAATTTTTTCTCTTTAAAATTGTCATATTTTTTAATTATTTTTCATATTTTTTATACAAATTATTTTATTTTTTCAATTATTTCTACACAACTACCAATATAATTAATTTATCTATTTTAACGTTATTTTTTAATTTTTCGTCATTACTTATATTATATTACATCATCTTCTCATTTCAAAAAACTTTTCATATCACTTCACACACACACCCTTAATTAAAAAAATTTCACTATTTACAATTACCTTATTTTTTTATTATTTTTTCAGATCTTCTTATTCAATCATTCCTACATAATTAATCAAACAATTAACCTATCTATTTTTTCTTTATTTTCTTTAATTTATGCCTATTTCCAAACACAGCCTAAATAGGTAGACTCATTTTGTAGCAATTTTGACTTATTTGAAATGCGATGGATCCAGTGTTCCGAATTCCGATAATCTGCCGGATTTTTTTTTTTAGGGTCCGTTTGGTAACCAATAAAACTGAAGTGGCGTGTATAAAATTTTTCAATGCGATGGAGCTTTGTGCAAAACATGTCCAATCAGGTGAACAACTGTTGAAAGAAGGGAACTGTCGTGCCCGAGCATGACAGACTTCCACCAGAAGGCAATTAACATTCGGTCCTTTTTTTTTTTTTTTTTGCAAATTCCATCTGGTCTTGGTCTTGGTCTTGAGTTCGCATATGCAAGCATCCAGTCATTTCACCAGTCCTAGTTGGCTTCATTAATCTCTGCAAAAAATGTTAACGAGTTTTGTTGATTACCAAACTGACCCTTAGCTTGTCAACCGATACGTCCTCGGTATAATAAACGAGTACGAAACAATATTTCTCTATTTATTAACATTATTTCCGCTAAATACAATAATATTCCTTATTTATCTTGGAAGTTCGATAATTTCTACTTTATATTACCTTCGATATTATTTATTTTTTTAACGTCTATCGTCGAGAATTGTAAAATAAAATAAAAAATTATCTGAGTCGATTCACAAACAGTTATATAGATTTTTATTTTATTCCCAAACGCACGCTTTTTACTTGTGGTACTTCATTTGCTCACTTTGCCTGTTGCCTTTCTGCATCTTGTACTAATTGGGGGAAAGAAAAATTCAATCCCCACAAAGAAATTGTGGGAACGGAGCAGCACCTGGACTATTGTTGTACGTGTTTTTCTTTAGAAAAGGAAATAGAGAGCAAAAAGATAAAGAGGGAAGAGGACCTGAGAGAGTTGACCCTTGGAGACGAAACGGGAGAGGGAACTGGAGATGGATTTAGTAGCGTTGGTGAGAGCCTGACGATTGGAATCAAGAAGCCAGACATCGAATCCTGCAACCGCAGCTACTTGGGCTATCCCCGATCCCATCTGTCCACCGCCCACCACCCCGATTTCCCATATGCCTTTCACTTTTTCCCCATCCATCTTGCTTCTTCTCACCTCTCTCTCTCTCTCTCTCTCTTCCTGGGCGACTCCACAGGGCACAGGCACAGGCACGGGCTACAGGAAGGTCGGAAGAAGAATGCGCTTGGAAGCGTTACAGTAGACTACGGAAGCGAATGGGAACAACCGAGCAAGGGGCCAACGCCGCTTGTCATGACGAATGAGTCCATGACACGTACCCACGCCACATCCCGAGTTCTCCCCTTCAATCAAATCCCAATGTCGCAAAAAAGTCCCAATTACGTACCTCATCCCTCTACGTCTCTGCGATGATTATCTGATGTGATCTAATAGCATAAAGTGAAAAAAATGAAATGCGTAATCGTGTGAACACATGATCGAAATAAAGAAGTAAAATTGGAAAAAAAAAGGGGTGGGTATACAATTAGAATGTAAAAGTACAGCGCGTTTGGTACATTAAAAAAATTCACTAAACTTTTCTATACAACTTCCTTATTTTTTAATATTTTTATACATATTTTTTTATAATTACTTTATTTGTTATTGCATTTTCTTTCGTATAACTATTATTTACTTTTAATTTTTACTTCTTTCTCTTATCGCATTACTTTCTTGTTTTTTAGAACTTTTTCCATACTTTTGTCCCGCGCCAACTTTTATACTTTTTTTGAAATTGTGTTCTCCCTCTTACCAAATGTAGATTTAGGCATATTTTGGTGCAATTCGTCATTTGCGCATTATAAGGTACGAAATTGTGTATATCAAACTTCAAATTGTATTTTCAACATTTGTTCCATTTAAAATATCATTACTTTATATGTATAAATGATATTATAAACTATTAATATATTTTTATGTATATATGAATGAATATTAACATTTTCATAATTTACATATAAATATATATGTCGCACTCCGCTTCTATGTAACCATATTATATAAAAGCAGTCTTATATAACCTTCTTAAATTTCAAGATATTTATTCTTGATGGAAAATTCAATCCATTTATTATATTTAACACCATTTGTTTTGCTAAGAGACCAAATTTTATATAAATCATGTATGCACATAGGTCACATTTGCTCAAAAATAGATATATTTATGTGTAAATTATAAAAAAAAATTTTGATCTATTTATACATGTATTAGAATATAACAATACTTTATAAGATCATTTATCCACATATTATTGATATTTTAGATGGTTAGATATTGAAAAAACTACTTTAAAGTTAATATTTTAACATTGAACAATTTTATTACGTTGATTTTATACTTTTATAGATGAGACTCATATACACTGAAATTAAAAAAAATAAAAGGGTTTATAGGATACTAGAAATGATATTAAACACAGTAGATGGAGTGGATTTTCCATCAACCGATAAGATTTTAAAAATGGAATAGGTTACATAAAAAAGGAATTTCAAAGAAGCAGAACCGATATATGTATATGTATATATATACAAATGCGGTCCCATATAAGCGGACTTATTTAACCTCTTTAAAATTTAAGATTTTGATCCTTAATAAAAAAAATCTAATCCATTCATTGTATTTAAAATCATTTATTTATCTAGAGGATCAAGTTTCATCCCGATCAGGTTTATTTATGGGCCACATTTGTTCAAAAATATATATTCATGTGTAAATTATAAAAAACGCTTAAATCTATTTACACATATATTATAATGGAATAATATTTTGTATAACCATTTATTCACATAGAAATGATATTTTGGACGGGTTAGATGTCAAAAATACTACTTTAAAATTATTATTTTAGTATTTTTCATAATTTACACGTGAATATATATATTTTCTAACAAATGTGGTTTATAAACATACTTGATCAGGATAAAACTTAATCCTTTAGATAAAAAAATGACGTTAAATACAATGAATGGATTAAATTTTCCATCAAAGATCAAAATATTAGATTTTGAAAGAATTACATGAGTTCACTTCAAGCAGAGCCCATACAAATGAGGTATATGCACTTCTCTAATTTGGGAAAAATTAAGTTTAGTAGTTAATCAAATGATCATACATTTAATGAATTAAGTGGATTTTCTATTACTTATAAAGATGGAAAATTTGATGAGATTATTTCATTACTTTTTGCCTCATCAGCTCTTTTATATTCGCACGTACAACGTAATGTCCCCCCTTAGCTAGGTATACATAACTGTTGGAAATATGTGAAAAACAAGCTAAATCTATGTTTTGATGATTAACAAATCAATTTGAGTAAGTCTTGGCTACTAACATGTTTGTGGAAATGTTTAAGGTATATACGTTTGAAGAAAATAGAACATGAAAGGCCAAGTCGTTCCCCAAGTCGACCCCAACATCGACTTCAAAGAGCCAAAACCGTCCAGAGTTGAAAATGGAAGAAGAGCAGGTGAAGTCGCAGGTCAAGTCGACTCCACTTGCGACTTGGGAAGCCAAGTCGCAAACGAAGTCGACTCCAGTATCGACTTCAACATGACAAAACCTTCCAGAGTTGAAGTTCAGAACCCGAAGTGCCGAAGTCGCACCCCAAGTCGACTCCACTTGCGACTTGAGGTGAAGTCGCAGACGAAGTCGACTCCGACATCAACTTCGATCGGGCAGAGGGGACTTTTCAGAAGACAAGCGGGATTAATCAATTTTCAAGATAAACTTGTATGAAAATGAAGAACAGGTTAACTCAGATGCTTAATTTGAGACATGTGAAGATCAAGTGAAGGTCAAGGAAAGAAGGGCTGCATAAATCCATCACAAGCATGTACTTGACAAATCAATAGACATCCTAAGATCCAAGTATCCAAGATTTCAAGATATGAAGATGAAGGACTTCAAGCAAGGATAACTTTACTAGATCAAATAATGAAAAATATAAGAAGGACAACCAACATGAAGAAATTCAAGCAAGGAAAGAATCTCTGAAGATTTCGAGCAAGCTGCTGAGGTGAAGTCGCACCCGAAGTCGACTCCACCTGCGACTTGGGTCAAGTCGATGCCCAAGTCGACCCGACCTGGAACTTGAAGTTGCGAACAGAAGGCGAAGTCGCACCCGAAGTCGACTCCATCTGCAACTTGGGCGAAGTCGCATCCGAAGTCGACTCCGCCTGCGACTTGGGTCGCAACGGTCGAAATTTATTCGAACGTTGGCGCATTTAATGCGCGCCACCTACCTTCTAACGTTCGGATTCCCTCCAAAATTATAAAAGACATTCATTGTGGACGAGGAAAGTAGCTGAGAATCATTAAGTGTGCTTCACTCCTATATTCAAGAGCTCTAAAGAAATCAAGTCATTCAAAGAGGAAGAACTTTGCTTCAAATTGCAAGAGCTACATTTCTGAATCTTCAAAGCCTACATTACGAGTTCTTCTCTGCGCCAAATTGCTTCTACACATCTGTAAAGTGTAGACTCCTTTTGTTATTTCATTTTGTTGTATTGAACTTGATTTAGTTTGAGGAACTAAGATCAAGTGTAAGCAAGGTAGTGTGTGATTGGAGTGGAACTCATCACCTACCTGTGCTATGTTGTGTTGAAGCCCCCTAGAGCTGGAATCTAGAAGAGAGCAGTGACTCTATTTGTATTTGAGGAATACAATAGTGGAACCCAAGTCACAAGGAGTGTGAGCTTGGAAGAGTGGAGTAGGGAGGTTGCCCGAACCACTATAAAAATCTTGTGTGCTTGATTTATATTTCTGCTCTTTACATTATATTGCTTTCCATTTTGTTTCTTCATAAAGGGGAATAGATTAATCAGGGGTAAAGTTTCTGTTTAAGTTATAAATTTTTAAATACCCAATTCACCCCTCCCCTCTTGGGTAATTGCCATTAACTCGGGACCAACAATAACAACTAATCAATGAATGTTACGTGAATAATATAAATTTAACAACATCTTCACAAGACTTATAAGGGGTGATATGGAGTACATGTGCTTTAAATTTTTCTTGGTATATTCTCATTCACATCAGATAAATATATATATTTTTTATTTTTTATAAAAATGTAAAGTTATGTGCATTTAACTTATAATTTTATAAGCATGTTTGACACTTTGACTATAATAAAAAATTTTCGTCATCCACAACTATTATATTTTTACTTATTTTTTTTATATTTTCTTCTATAACTACTTTACCTTTTAATCATTTATAAATAACTATTCATATATTTAACTTATCTATTTTGTTATAAAAAAATATATTTATTTTAACATTTTTTTTATTCTTCCTTAATATACCTATCATATCACATAATTTCTTCTAATTCCAAAAATTTTCATAAAAAATTTCATCAATTGCTAGGCACTAATTTTTTTTTTTATGCCGGGGTGCCGACGTCAAGTGATCAGCCGTATGACATATGATCGCACTACAGCAGCCGGTTCTGTGGAATCTCGACCGTTCATCCAGCAGCTGACAACATTTCAAAACGGAAATTTCCCGCCTCCTCTAGCCACCCATTGTGGGCGGATCTCTTCTCGCTGCCATCTACAGCATAGAAGAAGACGAAGAAGAAGATGGTGGATGCCCAAACTATCGCCAAAAACCCCTTACAAAACCTCTTTAGGTCAGTATATAGAGAAAACAATCTAGAAAATTTCCATTGTGTTCTCTCCCTTCTCCTGTCTGTAGCTTCCCTCTTTTTTTTTTTTTTCTTTTAATTATTTCATTTTATTTTAATTTTTTCTGAACAGGGCGCCGCACAAGGAAATCTCGAATCCTTCCGACCCCATCTTCCCCTGGCTCTGGTGTCCTTCCTTCTCCTTTTCTCCTTCATTTTTCATTCTCTACTTCTTTTTTCGCCTCTTGATTTCGCTGCTCTCCTCCTTCCAGCTCCATCAAGGAAGCCGCTGAATCTTTCTGCCAAAACCCAGAAACTTCCGCGTATCTGAGAGGAATTTTGGAGGACTGCATTAGGCGGTTTGAGAATGAAGATCGGTACCAGGAAGATTCCAGATTTCTCCATGTTTGGCTGCTCTATGTATGCAATTGCCTTCCTGCTTCAAGCTGGCGTTAATAGTTCTCTACTAACTTCTTGCCATGTACTCAGATTTCTCACGTTTGGGTTCGGCTTTTGGTAGCTGAGTGTTGTTGTTTTGTGTCTTTAATTGTCGTTGTAAGTTGGCTTATGGAGGTTGTGCAATCTTATTGGGTTGCTGCGTGATTGAGCTATTTGAAGTGCACCCAGCTTGATCGTGGATTGCTGAAAGATGTGATCCGCCTGAAAGTGCCAGTGATTAGGAGGAATAACACACATTGCTTTGAAATCAATGCTCTACGTTGATCTTTTAATTTTTAAAATTTTTTAATTTAAAAAATTTTGGGGAGTTACTCTGGCTTCCTGCAGGCCGATGCAATTCAAGATTTCGGAAAGGTTTTCAAAATGTTGGAGGAAAACAATAGATTCCAGTCACACGCTCTTCTTTATTGGACCTATGCCTTGTCTCTTGAAGCTAAGGGACACTTGGAAGCTGCCAATGCCACTTATAAGTTGGGCATTTCAAGGTGCTTTCTTGCCCTCCATTTCTCCAGCAATTGAATCTGAATACCACTATTTCTTTGGTTGCATTTTTGATTATATGACTGAAAAATAAGAATCGAAATGCTATACCTTTATAGCCTGCTAGATAAACCATATAAGGGAAGATAAACCTATAACCTATTCACCTTTTCCTGATATGATAGTATGAGTGTTTCATTGTTATCTGCACCTAAACTAATTGAGTGGCCTTATTGCTTACGCGACATTTACAATTTACTTCTTCTTACTTGTCTTGTAATGGAGAATTTACCACTCTTCACACTTTGTCATGCTCCCTGTTCTCTTTTTACCTGCCGTTCTTCTTTCTATTTTTAGTCTAGGTTTGAGTTGCTTGAATGGCAGCAATAGCGCCTATTTATGGCTATGAAGGCCCATGTGAAACTGCTGCGCTAGTCATGAGTTATGCTACTAGCATTGCTGCCCTCTGCCTTGTTATTTTGCAACGTCAGCCATCAAGCAGGCTGTCATGCAGCTCCTTGGTGCTTGCCTTGCTATTATCACTAGTATGCATTTCTTCTGGATGCACCAGCTGTGCATAAGAAATGGAATGTGGGAATTCTAGATGCTAATGCTGCAACCTTACAATGAATACTTCTCCATGGGATGTCTTTGCAGCATCACCTGGCTGCAACCAGGTACGCTAAACTGGAATCTGGGTCTCTGAGCAGCATATAATTGCAAGTTTACTAATTCATAAATAAATGGCAAAATTTTAAGGTGATTACAGCGTGTTTCTGTGTTCTCTTTAAATGATTTGTTAAGTTTGATTCTTTTGCTGAATACCTTGAACTTCTATTGCAATAGGAATGCAGAACCACTAGAAATTTTGCAAAGAATGCATAATTTGTTCCTGAAAAGAGTTCAAGGGATTGTGGATGCATGTTTGCTGCAGAAGGTAATTTTTTCATATTGGAATGGAACTTTGCCAATTTGATGCTCACAGCTTCTGTTAGATTTTGCCATGTTTTGTTATTTTCTAATTATTATTTCTGATCCCCTTGATTCTCTTTCCCTGGAACCACATGATTTGTTACATTTATAGACTGGAATCGTTATTCAAAAAATTTCTTATGTAGGCTGACATTGATGAAATTGCTGATCATGGAGATGCTTATGTAAACCCATGGTCCATGTCGACCATTAATGATCTACTGGCAAAGATGGATCATCAAATCCGGAAGTATGAAGTAAGTGCTTTTATATGAATTAATGGGTTGGCATTTTCTTTGAAGTCATATGCTGATCCAAGTCTTTTTGATTACGTTTTAGGGTTACCATAGGAGTACTAAAGTCTTCTCCAAGAAGGTACCACTAGCTTCTTTGCGGAGTTCTTCAAGGAATAAGGTCATTGAGTTAGGTAATGCTCCTTCTTGTCTGTATTCTGGAGGTCTGTGTTTTTCTGGATTTTTCATCTATTTGCTATTTCTTGATTGTTTGAATTCAATATTGGCTTTGTATGTCAGCTGCTAATTAAGATCTTGCAATGTTAGATTTCATTTTTGGTATGGCCTCTCAGATCTTATTACTAAATATTGAAATCCTGCATGTGATTCCAATTATTTTCTTCCTTTTCTATGTATCGTTTGTTGTTATTATTAATATCATTACTACTACAAGAAGAAAATGCTCTTATTATTGCTTCAAACTTCCATATGTTAGCTTGCAATTTTCTCATTCTTTCTCCTACTAGTTACTTTGAAATTTGCAAGTTGAACTTACTCATTCAGCCTATTGCTTTTCTATTGGACCTGTAGGTGGTGTTAAATACCAAATTAAAGGTTGCTCAGGAAAAGGCGCATTTGCTCAAGTCTTCAAAGCACACATGGACAGCAACCCTGATGATGTTGTAGCTCTGAAGGTCAATACTTTTTTGCACTTTTTATTTAAGGATCGATTAGACTCTGGTCACATGGAGTTCCAAGACTGAAAATACCTATTTTAGTTTCAATTTTAGCCAAATTTAAATGTTAAGAAATGGATCCATAACCAAACCTTGCAGCGTTGAGAAGGCATCTCGTCTGACAGTCTGTGTGTCAATGAGCATAGTCTGTTCATGTTAGAAGATCCTAATTGCAGATTAGTTTTTATTTTTATGTATTTCTTTCACGCATTACGTGTGAAGAATTTATGCATCTTTTGAGCTGTCTGCCTACCAAAATCAGAAATGTAAGCATTCTTCTGATATGAAATGTACTAATTTGTGAGATACACATAAAGGGATCAGAAATTGAATGCTTGGATTACTGAACAAAGGTTCTTCGGGCCTATTTGGCCAGGCGTTTGCATGTAGTAAAATTCTGTTGTCAGCACTTTTGCGGCAAGCATTAACTACTAGTTTCCCACAACCATACAACCTTGTACTAAAATTAGTCTATTTTTTAGTAGTTGTAGCACTTTTGGATGTGGCCAAACACTTCCAAAACTTCTTAAGTTATTGGCGGCCTGCAAAAACACACGGCCAAAACAGGCCCTTAATGTTGTAGCACAAAATTTTGACTATCCAAAGGTTTCTAGATAGAAACCTTTCAGGTCATTGGTCTTTGGATTGGGCATGGTGCATGCCAATATGTTTCATGTGAATGCAAATCCATTAGGGGATTTTCGGTAAAGTGCATGGCTGCGTTCCCATGGGCTCCTATGGTCTCTCTCTCTCTCTCTCTCTCTCTCATATATTTTTCCATAAATGATTTGACATCTTAATTATCTAGCAACCCTACTTTTCCAACTTTATCCCTATATTTAAATCATTTTTTCTCACAACTACCCTATTTATTCTAACTTTATCCTTATTACATCATATTATTCACCCACTTTTCAAAATATTCCCTTTCCCACTTCCCATACTTGTCCACGATAACCACATTAACAAATACCACCTTAGTTTGGTGGGATCAGATATGTTCTTGCTATGACTATGAGCTGCAACTCTTATCAGCAGTGGTGCCAGTGTTTCTTGACAAGGAATCTTTCGTACACTCATTACCTGACTCGGAGGGCTCCTTTTTTAAGTTCTAGTTTCAAGGGAAGACAGGATCATATGAGTATTACTTTTTTTTTTTTTTTTGGGAGGGGGGGGGGGGATTGTTGATTCATGAACACGACATGCCAGCCTGTTGAACTGACTAGTAGCATGCAGTGCAGCAACCAGTGATTTAGGACAATATATGCTTGTGGTTGTCTATTCAATGATATTGAATAATGGCAGGCACAGGTGGTCTGACATTGAGATGCTAATAAATGGGTAGTCTGCTTCAGATGCAAGAATCTGTCCCCTGTTGTGAAGTAGGTGGCTGTGAAATGAAATCATCATGTGGTCTACGTTTAGTGCGTTTTGTGACCTAGAAGAATGAATAAAAGAGTATCTTTTAACTCTCATTTTCAGTGGGTCTGATTTGGCGTGCAGCATGGATATTGCAGCTCCATACATAGATGGAATTCTTTCAAGTGTTGCACTGTTCTGTATAAGGTCAGGATAAAATAAGAAGCGAAAATGTGTTGAGAATAATGAAGGGTCGTGGAGGAAGGATTCCTTCCTACAACTCAGTAAAATGGTAATGGAAAGTGGGGATGGTGTTTGAAGGCCATTACTGGAAGTTAGGGCCCTTTACCATTCCTTTCTGTCTCTTCAAAGAATATTTTAAACATGACCTCCATTACATTCTTTGTTGAATTTTTTTTGGCAGATTCAATCTCCAGCTTTTCCATGGGAGTTCTACATGTATCGTCAACTTGACAATCGGATTCCAGATGATCAGGTGCAGCATTCATCACAAATTATATTTGAGAGGATAAAACTTGGTACCGTATTGTCTCTTATTTTATTCATTTTGTTGTCAGAGATCGAGCTTTGGCTTTGCTTGTAAAGCACATATTTATGCTGATTGCAGCATTCTAGTTTGTAATTACGTAGACCATGGAACACTTCAGGTTTGTGCATCATATTCTTATATGTTACATTTTCATATCTTAACCTCATTGTTGAAATATCTTCATGAAACACCTTCAGGATGTTATAAACTCTTACTTGGTGATTGGTCAAACCATGGAAGAAGTGATATGCATTTATTACACAATAGAGATGTTGCGAATCTTAGAAACATTGCACAACGTCGGAATCATTCATGGTGATTTCAAGTCTGATAATTTGCTTGTTCGCTACACTAGGTAACTTCCTCTGTCCATCCCTCCTATTCTCTCCTACCTCTCTCTCTCTCTCTCTCTCTCTCTCTCTCTCTCTCTCTCTCGTTCAGTCCTTCCTTGCATGTGTGTTTGTGCCATGTCTGCACATGAAAAGAAAGGGCAATTGTCCTTGCTATTGACCTGACTGTAGTTCTAGGTAATAAAATTGGTCCCCTTAAGAAAGGTAATGGTTCAATGTCACTGAGAACGTCAGAATTTTTGGCTTTATCCTTTTAAGTTTGGGGCCTATTAGGATTCTGTGATCATTTCCAAACCATCAGTTATATTTTAAATTATTTATTCAAGAAATGAGAAACATCTTGATTCAAAACTTGTGTGCAAATGGCCATTTAAAAAACATATTATATCATGCACAAAAAATGCAAAAAAATGTCTAAGTTGTTAACGCAAGTACTTAAATAATCTAAAGTTTAGTGTAGTCTTCCATCATTAAAAGGCAACAATTGGATGGAATATATGTTTATTTATACTCTTCTAGGATGCAAAATTGATTTGGGCCTAGTAGAAAGAGTGCACTTGCTTTGAATGGAATTAAGAAAATTGATGCTGGCTATATAGGGATGATCTCAGCAACGAAGTGAATAGGGTTAAAACAAAAGAGGGATAATGAGTGAAATTAATGGAAAAAACTAGGTAGAATCGTTGACAAAAAGTAAATGTCAAATTAACCCTTGGGAAATAAAAATCCATGAAAGTGTTCAGGATTTCAGAAATTTTGTGTGCATTTATATGTATTCTTAAGAATTTGTAAGTTATGGCTCATCTAAGTTTCCAATTAAGATAATTTTCGGTGTTATAACAAAATGCATGCAGATAAATACGACGGTTGATTTAGTTTTGGATAATCGTTGTGGTTGGGCAGAAGCAAATCGCAGTGCTGCAGGCTGCTTGGATCATTGCATACTTAAAATTTTAGCTGTTGAACTGGTGGCTCTGGTTATTTGTATAAAGATAGTTGCTCTCATCCAGTGCTGATAAGTATGAACTTTGGCTTCTAAAGAGATATCAATATACTTATTACTGAAGTTCATTTAAGGATACAAAATTGATTTTTTAGTTTTGATGTTTGTTACCATGGCTCATAATCAAGCCTGATACTGTTTTTTAGAAAATTACCATTTCTTACATTGTTGTTATCAGAGCTAGAAAATCAAATTGCATAATAACAATTTTTATGACAAATGCACATTCATTTGTTAAATAATCATATGCTTTGAATATAATTAAATTCTTAGAGTATCTAAGCAGTGGAATTTTATTCTCTCTCTCTCTCAAAGGTTTGTTCTCTAATTCAAGGTCATCATGACAATGTTGATCTTTTTTTATACAGGGATGGCCTCAGTGAGGATGGTTTCCATGGCCGAGAGGGATCTTGGCGTGATCAGGTTATGTCCTATGTATATATATATATGAAAATCTTATTTGGACAATAAAATCTTCTCTCATGTTAGTTACTTTGAGATGCAGGGACTTTGCCTTGTAGATTGGGGCAGGGGGATAGACCTAACCCTCTTTCCTAATGGAACAGAGTTCAAGGGAGACTGTAGGACTTCTTGCTTTCGTTGTGTTGAGATGCTGGAAAACAGGCCGTGGAAATTTCAGGTCGGTTCTAATATTCTATCAATCTTGCTTTTAGACAAGTGTTGTGTTCAAATCCATCAGATGCAAATTACTAAGACTTGGGCCTCGGAGCCAGAATCTCATTGTTTTCTTTTTCCCTAGGTTGACACTTATGGCCTTTGTGTCATTGTTCATATGATGCTGCATGGGACGTACATGACTATCGATAAGAAGGTTGCACAAGATGGAAGTTACATTTACGAGCCAAAGTCACCTTTAAAGAGGTAATAACTTCTTGTCTATGCGAAATTATTAAGGCTTTACATGCGTGCTTCTGTTTGAAACTGGAAACAATTTTTAGAAAAGTGTTACATAGGAGAGGATACCTTTTTCTTATTATTACTGCCAATAGCATTGGTAAATAAGGATATATTGGTGGCATACACAAGATACTATTGTTTTGTAGGAGAGAATATCATTTTATTAGGATCTGTGATAACTTGAAACAAATTAGGGTTGCTGATCAAAGATCTGTAACTCCATTTTGGGTCGGGAGTGTCATAGGATCTATATAATTAAAATAAAAGAATGAAAATTAGTGAAAAAGAATAATTTTTCAATGAAACATTATCATAAATTAAGACAAATATAAACATGTTCTCAGAACAAAAAATCTACTTTAAATGCTAACATTTCATAAACAACGAAAATAATAAGCTAAAATGGGAAGGCTGCATAGAATACTTGTGTGTAAATGGTTACATCCAGATGTTTCCTGATGTTAGTTATCAATCATCCACAGACCCAAAAGTATTAATCTAATTAGATTGGGGCCTTGCTACGGTATAACCCAGTTTAAAAAACCCAACCATTAACATTTTTCAACATTATTAACTTTGTCATGGGACCAAAAATCATCTTGATTACAGTTTCTGGTGGGCCAAATTTGATTAAAAAAATATATTCAAGATGTATTAGGATCAAACTATGATTTATATAATCATTTATCCATGCAACAATGGTATTTTAGACAGTTAAGATGTTGAAAACACAGTTTAAAAATACTTATATTACATTCATTTTACACATTTTTCAAATAGGGGCTATGCACATTTTTTTTTTTTTTTTTGGGAAAAGGTTATGCATAGTTTTTAGTTGGATGAAAACTATCTCGTAGCTAAATAGATATTCTAAATGCAATGGATGAAGTAAATTTCAAATCATCATTAAGGTGGACTAAAATAGATGGGGTTACACGAAAAACTTAGGTGTAATCCGGTTATAAAGAAGCAAAACCCTTGAGATTATATTAGTACAAAATATTATTTTTCCGTAATTAATCCTCAGTTAAAAACAATAGAATATATTAAGTCTACCACTTCTTTGAAGAAAGATTTCTATTCTAATTACTAATCATATACTTTTGATTCATTGATTATCATTAATTTAGGGGGAAATCCAATTTAAGGATTTTTTCAGCTAACCATAATTTTCGAAGAGCCTTAATGAGTCACAAATCAACTATATAATTCTGTATTTTATAGAAAAGTTATCATTGATCATATCTCATAAATTTGAATCAAATTGAGAGATTTGGTGTATTTGCATAACCGTAAAGGTGACCTAGGCGCTAGGTGCTTCTGGGTGCATTGTTAGTGCCTTAAAAAGTGTAGATGAGGTGCCTTTTAAAGGGCACACTCTAGTGTGTCTGGGAGCTGAGGCAAGTGTCTTTGAACCAACATATCTTTAAAAAGATTAAAAATTTCCTGTTGAGAAAAAAAAAATTGAGACTTTTTCATCATAGGAGAAGACATTGCTAGTGAAGCACTTGTTCTTTGAGGAAAGTAATTTGTCTTCCAAATTTTTTTTTTCCAATTACACTGCATGGCTTTTTCTTCCCTCTTTTACTTTACTTTTCTTCTTCCTTAGAGCAGATATTGTTGTTAATTATCATCCTCATCCTCATAATTACTATTTGCCTTGGGTTTCCTAACTAAATGCCTTGGGTTTGAATTGAGAATATATATATAGAAAGTTGTTCCGGTGCAGTGCAACTGCACCGGAACAGCTGTACATTTGCCCAAAAATGAGCCCCACACATATTAGCATGCAATGAAACTTTATACAATCATTTATCCATATATAAATTTTATAGCAAATGGTTTACATGTTGAAAAAACAACTTTAAAGTTGTTATTTACATTAAACTATTTTATTACGTTGAATTTGTACCATTTTCAGATGAGGTCCATACACATATCCGATTAGGATGAAAATTGGTATGATAATAGAATACATGATTCTAAATACAATGGGTGGAGTAGATTATAATTTGATCATCATGTGGGGCCCATTTCAGCGGTGCTGCACCTGAATATTCCTCATATATATATATATATAAAGTTTCACCGTGGTTGCAATGTAGTCATCTTCTTTGGTTAAAGTAGGAAATTTTTTAATTTTAACCTAATGGTTGCAGTATGGTTATCTTGTTTGGGTGAGGTAGAGAGCATGTCTTGAAGAAGATAATAAGTGTTGGTTATGTTTTCTTCGACTGGATGATAGAATTTGAATGGAATTCCATTGACAATAGTCATGGAATCGGAAGTGGATTGCAATTTGGCAGTGCGTGAATCACAGAATTCGAAGGGACTTGGATTGCCTAAATAAATAAACTCATCTATATAATATTTGGATGTCCCAAATTATTGAACTTTTCCATCTAAGTAATATTACTTTTCTAAAGCTTGCACCCCACCATGTCCATTTGTGTGCCTTGTGACTTAAACAAGTTGATCTGTTTGTAAAATAGACATTGTAACTTCACACAATTGCAAATTAGTCATTATATTTTGGATATTTACAGAAGCAAGAATTGAAGTTGCTGGATAATGCAAAATATGCCTTGCTGACTAATAGAGTTTGGCAGAGATTATCAGGATGACTTGGTCGGAGAAATTAAATTTTTTTGACAATAATGTGTTTGAGTTTGAATGGTTAGGTTGATCAGTAGTCATGAACAAAGGCATCCGATGCTTCGATCTTTTGAGGGAACATCATGGGGGCTTTGGGCCTTCAAGGGAAGATGACAAACTTTGAGTGATTGTTTCTCCCTCTTCCAATTTCTCCACAATGCCCATCCTGGTTCCTCTTATCATCCACAATCTTTTTTGTTCTTCACTGAAGTAGGTCTAATGAATGGAAAGAAAGACTTTCTATGTTCCAGTACCAAAAAAATCAGGAAGATGGAACATATCAATAGGGCTTTCATACGAGACAGCTCAATATAGCTACCATCTGGTAAAGCAGGTTGTACGAACCCAAAGGCATATTAATTTATGCATTAACATTCATTCAGCTTGGTTGGCTATTTCATTTCAGTTTTTAAAAATCTGGACCTGAGCACCATCTGGTAAAGCAGGTTGTACGAACCCAAAGGCATATTAATTTATGCATTAACATTCATTCAGCTTGGTTGGCTATTTCATTTCAGTTTTTAAAAATCTGGACCTGAGCCCTTCTGACGTACCCCTTAGAATTTTTTGGTTCTTCAAGTATGGTGACAGCTTTGTTTGCATGCTTGAATTGCAGGTATTGGAATGCAGATTTATGGAATAGTCTTTTTACAAAATTGCTGAATAGCAATTCTGGTAGTGACCTGACAATTTTGCAGGGTCTGAGGCAGTCTTTTGAAGGTTACATGAGTGGGAACCCGCAGCTAATAAAGAAATTGAAGATGTTATTGGTGAGGCAACGTGATTCTCTGTGCAAAGCTGTTTAACATACATACTACATCCTCCAGAATCTGTCTCTACTCTGTCTTCTGTTTTTTCTGTGGCATGCCTTGATATGGGTGTACTTCCTTTGTAAACCTTGGTCATGTAGAAGTCCTTTCTCTATGACCACAGGGTCTTCATGAACTCAGTTGTAAAATCTTGCCATGTGAGTAATTGTAATCCTATTTGCTTGTAGTAGTTGGATGATGCCATCTAATATCATCCACGTCACCCGAATTTATTATACAATTGAATGCAACAATCATAATGAAACAGTAGAATCCATTGCTGATGTTGTAAGTTCAAATGATTCTGGTATGTGAATGATTGTCTAAATTAAGAAAATAATCACCTTTCAGAGACAAAACACAAGATATCATCTTATTCTTCTGGCTTGCTATGAAGTCCGTTGGTATTGAGTCCCAACACTTTGATATTCCAAGAGGTGCAAAATGGTATCAAGTAGTTTTTTTTTTTCCTGGATGATCGGTGTCAAGCAGTATTGATAGGGTGTTAGAGGCGTCAAAGGCCTGGTCTAGCCAAAGCTTTTGTGATATCTTCCCACACACAACTTGACAATGATAAAGGAGGTCTGAGCCTGCTAAAAGCAGGCTGGCCTTGAACAGTAGGTCCTGCTGTGTGACAATAAATATGACCAATTTTACAGTTGGCTATGAGAAATAAGGTTTACAATCTGTGTTGGATATGAGAAAGTAGTTGCAGGCAGCAATCATGTTAATGTCATGGCTTGTTTTGAAGAGTTTCCAGTAGCTTGATATTGAATCAAATGTTACAAAGGGCAGAGTGATCTGGTAGCTTTCTTGAGCTAGAGGATGAGCGACTGTAACCGTTCAGAGTTTGCAAGGTCAGTACAAGTTAACGCCCTTCCTAGGTTGGTCTGTCTCTTGGTCCATTTATCTGTGATAAATGATAATACATTGCTTACATCAGTTTTTAGTAAGAGTAGCAGGTAATAAAATTTTTTAAAATGTCATTTTGCCATGTAAACCTAGAAATTCTCTCACCCACCTCAGCAGTAACTATATATATATGTGTGTGTATGTATGGGAAATATTCAAGTGCAGTTCGGTGCAGTGGCGCTGAAATGCGCCCCACATGATGATAAAATCATAATCTACACCACTAATTGTATTTAGAATAATGTGTTCGATTACATATACATATATGTATATGTGTATGTGTGTGTGTATATATATATATATATATTGGCATGTGTCTCAACTTATTTTTTATTTAAAAAAATTCTTTTTGGAGGAAGCCTTTCAAACATGCATGCCAAATGAGTCAAATTTATGTACGTAGAACATGTATAAACTGATTTTTGGAAATTTGAGCAATTCTAGGGTCTGTTTTCACTGTTTATAAATTGGAACACGTTTAGTTACATGTATTTGATGATTCCTCAAGATATAGGTGATTTGGAAGTCATTTATGTAAAATTGGTATTCAAGCGGAGGACATTGGAAATTTTATAAAGTAGTAGGACTTGTTTTTGATGTGGTGATAGGACTGTTTTGGTAAAACACTTATGAAATAATATGAAAATGATTGAAACATATGTAATTAGGTATACTTAGATGTCTGGGAAGGATTTTAAGAGGTTTGACTTGATATTTTACAGAATCAGTGTCAAACCTAAAAGTTAAAATTATAAAACCAAAGGGCCTATAAATGATTTGGCCAAGAACTTGCAATGCAAATATGACAAGATAAATGAAATGGAAACTATGTTTTGAGACGAGAATGACGAGTTCACAAGGCGTCAGTAAAGTTGAGCTTTTGATTCACTTAAAAAAGTGTTCAATACATCAAGTTATGCCTATTTGAAGAATAAGTAAAAAATTGAGTAATTCGATTGAGTTGGATGGTGAAAATTTACAAATGAAAGAACATGTAATCTAAACCTTCCTACATGTGTAATATGTGAATTTGGATGTGGGATGTTATAACCTAATGAAGAAATCATATTAAATTCAAAATCTGATTATAAGATAGATTATGTAATGCCTTGGCTCTTAAGTTGCAAGTATTGTCCGCTTTGAGCTTCAGCCGCACGGTTTTGTCCCTCTGAGCACATGCAGTACTCAAAAATTGCTTCAATGGTTTAACCAGCGGCATCCATTTAATACCATGCTCCTTTCACCCCATTTAATGTGGATCTTACATTCACCCTCTTAGGGCTCTAGCGTCTTTGCAAGACACACTAGCCTCGGATATTAAGAGTTGACTTTGATACTATTATGTAATGCCCTGACCCTTAAGTCGCAGGTATTGTCCGCTTTAGGCTTTAGCTCGTATGGTTTTGCCCCTCTGGGCACATACGGTATCAAAAGGGCGCATCAACAGTTCAACTAGTTGTACTTATAGCTCAAGTTCCCTCTTTCACTCTATCCAATGTGGGAAAAGGGATAAAAACTTATGTAATAGATACATCATGTGTAAGTCTAAACACAAGTATATAGAGAAATACATTTAGGCATGAGAAACATGTAATATTACATAGATGCTTGGTCATGTCTTTTTACATAAATAGGAAAATGATAATTATAATCCTAGTGATCTCTAAAAACTTTGAGAAGGTAGAATGTCTAAACAAAATAATTCCGACTCATCCATGAGTAAGTTTCCAAGGAACATTTTTAAATGCACTCGGGTGCACTTAGCCTAGGTGCACCTGGGTATATTTAACCCGTTTTCTTTTATTTTTTTAAATTTTTATGCAACTGTTAGTCTAAGCATAATTAACATGTGTATCAAGTTTTACTATTTTTGGAAATCTGTAAATAATTTTTTGGATTTTTTACAATCAGTGGCATTTTCATAATTACAAATTACGAAAATGCCATTATTTTAAAAAATCCAAAAAAAATCTACAAATCTTCAGAAAAGGTAAAACTTGATGTGCCTGTTAAATACTCTTAGATTAACAGTCGTATAAAAAAAATTTCAAAAAAAAATAAAAAATGAGCATTTGCACCTGAGTGCACTAGCTTACAACTCGGTTCCCAAATATAAGATCTTTGCATGCGAGGTAAGGACAACAACCTTAACTGTACGCGACCACAGAACTCGAATTTGCATCTTTTCCCCTATAGTTATTGATTTTGTGAGAAATGCTCCTACTTACAAACTTGGTTTATAGAATCGTTCCAGCCTTTGTTTGTAAAATCATCCCTAACACAATTTTGATTGCCAGCCGGTCAAATTTTAACTTTCACCAAAAATGCTAGTGACCTCTGTTAGGCAGAGATCTCTTTTGGAAAACTGATAGTTATGGGTTAAATTTTCAAAACAATGGGAAGGCAAAAAAATAAAACAACCGACTGTTAAAAGATGGTGGGTTTTGTACTCTCTATCATGAAGGAGCATCTTAGGTTCTGTATTCCACTGTCAGGTCGAGATGGCAAACGAAGCAAATCTTTCAGATGTAAAATCCACTGAAAAATTGGGGTGTAACCAGGTTAGAGCCAGCCCAACCCAATTTGTAGAGGAAAATTTGAAACCAGCAACATATCGACCCATTTTAGTAAGAAGGTTGATCATGGTTTGAGGTTGTCCAACCCATCAACCCGTTGGCATGCTGTAGAAAAACTCACTAACCCTTAAACTGGTCAACCGGTTGGCATTTTGTTTTTACTCTTTGCTTCTATTGTAGTTTGCAGGGTCAAAGAATCCATGTAATTTGCAGATAAGACAGGTCTTTCAAAATTCTGAATTCATTAGGATTACATATTTTGTTACTCCTTTGTTTAGCATTGTAAGTAACCATTCAATATTTATGTAACTTAATCCATTTGTAGCTTGTTTAAAACAGGCTTTACCATCCTGTAGTCAACCTGTAACCCAATATGTTTTCGTAAATGGATTAGGATTAGAGCTGAGGTTTGGCGAAGGGGTTGTGAACGGATTAGATTTGAAGTTTTATTAAATAGGATAAGGTTAGGGTTAGACTCCAACCCATATAACCTGACCTCCTTACACCTCTACTGCAATTCATTTAGCCAACTAAACTACAGGACTTACGTTTGAAAAAATTTTCTGATTCTGTGTAAAACAAGTAGAAATCTTTTGTCATCTGATGCCAAAGTATGTTCCAAGAGCAGCTCAAGCTTCAAGAAAACATCCGAGTTATCTTCTTGTTATATACACTCCTACAAGTCTGCTTATGTTTCATGACTGAAATGGGTTACACAACCTACTCAAGATAAATCTTCTGATTTTCTCTTAGAAGCTTGCACCAAATTAATGAAGAAACTAAAAAAGTTGAGAAAACTTGTTCTCACATCCTTGAGTCATATTCCTGTAGTGGGACCCAAAGTTTCAAATATCATCATAGGAGTGACAGCATGAGAACTTTTAACACATGTTTTGAGATCATTTTTTTTTATCCAAATTCCACTTAGCTGATGGATGTGATAGATTCACACGCTCAAAGTGGATCATCTCATCAACCACATCTCCGTTGCAGTTCCACTTCCACGAATATTCCTGCTAAGCTTTGCTGAAGTACAAGAAATATGCTCAAGCTATTACAAAAAAAAAACATTTTCAAAATCCCTGATTTAAGCAAGCTGTGCTTTTTCTTCTTTTTGTCCTTCCTGACTGTCAACTGCTACGATATTCATCCTATGCATTATTTCTTCACATACAACTTGAATTCCTGTTTCTTCGAACTCAAGAAATGACTTCATGAAACCTAAGCAAGTCCTCATTATTGCAGCAGAGAGACCCTCCATGAGCTTTGCAAAATGAACCTTACAATTTGCTAAATTGTAGACTAGACCCTTACTTTGAATATTTGCAGAAAAGACTTAAGTTCAACAATATTACAAAATGAAACCCTGATGGCCGATGTGGGTGTTTGCAAGACGTTTTTGGACATGAAATGAAGTAAATGCAATTTTTAATGTTTTCGAATATATTTAACAATGCCTCATATGGTAGCATCAGGGTCTATATTGCAACATTCAGTCAGAAACTCAAGAAGGTCTATTTTGTAAAGACCCAAATCAAGATGTTAATTTTGCAATTAGGAAAAGTTACAGTGTCTATTTTTTTTTTTTTTTACAAAATGACCACTGGGTGCTCATACTTCCTCCGTTCAAAGCATTTGAACAAAATCCAGTCACTGGATTGCTTTTCTTAGCCATTGCTTTCGCAGTTCCTTATCTATTGATCAAAGATGGGGAAAATTGTGTGCACGGGTCTCTTTTAACCTTAGGAGGAATGTCACTATTGTGCGCATCAACCTCTTTCAGCTTTAAGTGGGGAAATTCCACATCCCTCCCCTCATGCTTTGTATAGTTTGTTGTGGGCACTTCCAAAAATATTCAGGATTAGGAAATCAGTGGACAGTCTAGAATCAAAGTATCAATTATTCTAATGAGGCATGAACAGAATCTAATATATGGGCATACAGTACTTCTGACTCCTCGCATATAGGGAATCTTGGCTTCCTAGCCTTAGAAAGAAATGCCAAAAAGGGAAGGGGTTTTTTCTATGGTGGGCATAGGGACAAAAATGATTCACATCATTATCAAATATTAAGGAACAACAGAAACAATTTCTTACTTGCCCTTTAATCCAATGATTCAGCAGACATTAGCCGGCCAAAGTGGAATATTGGCACGAGAATGCTTCCCACCAAAGTCCTTTTCAAACCTCTGCGAAGTTTTTTGCCTTTCAAACAGTTCAAAGAATCAAATATCATACTTCACTGAATATATTAACATATCATCAGATTTTGACAAATTAATGTACTTGCGCTGGAAATTTCTGACAGAACTCAAACATTAGAAAAAGTAATTACAAACAAGGTTGAATTCATTCTCCCATTAACTTGTATCATAATTTTACTGAAGGAAATAATTAAAAAAATCAAAAATTTCTAACCCTTCATGATATTCTGTTGATCCCGAACAACATCCATGGTAGCTTTCCTCACCAGAAAATCCAAATATTTTTTCATACCTGAGTGATATTTTGTCAATGGGTTACATAATATTGCTAATCTCACTTTAAATATGGGATCAACGTTTAAGTTTGAAGACACGAAACCCAATTAAAGATTCAATAAACCAATGGCTTCCACCACCACTAGCACCTTATTTCTCTTCTTCCTCAACTTCTCCCTCCTCTTTCATTCTCTCCTTGCCAAGTCCAAGCATACCTCCTCCTCTCACTCCACTCCAAGCACTAGTACCCTTTCCTCCCATCACCACCACCCCACCAATCCAAGACTCCATCACGCTTACCTTGCGCTCCAAGCCTGGAAGAAAGTCATGTACTCCGACCCCACCAACTTCACCTCCAACTGGGCCGGCCCCGACGTCTGCCGGTACCGCGGCGTCTACTGCGCCCCGGCCTTGCATGACCCCCACCACACCCCAACTGTAGCCACCATCGACCTCAACCACTGCGACATCGCCGGCTTCCTCCCGGACGAGCTAGGCCTCCTCGCCGACCTCGCCATCCTCCACCTCAACAGCAACCGCTTCTGCGGCATCATTCCCACCACACTAACCAACCTCACTCTACTCTACGAGCTCGACCTCAGCAACAACAGATTCGTCGGCCCATTTCCGAACGTCGTCCTCTCTCTTCCTTCTCTCATCTACCTCGACCTCCGCTTCAACGAATTCGAAGGCCCGCTGCCGCCGGATCTCTTCAGCCGCGGCCTCGACGCCATATTCGTCAACAGCAACCGCTTCACGTCCGTGATCCCGGCCAATCTTGGGGCGGCGACGTCGGCGTCGGTGGTGGTCTTTGCAAACAACAACTTGGGTGGGTGTCTGCCGGAGGAGATGGGGAAGCTGGCAAACAGCTTGGAAGAGCTGGTGTTGATCAACACCAACTTGTCCGGGTGCTTACCCATGGACCTGGGGTTTCTTTACCAGCTGAGAGTGCTGGACGTGAGCTTCAACAAACTGGTGGGGCCGCTGCCATTCAGCTTTGCAGGGCTGGTGCGTGTGGAGCAGCTCAACGTGGCCCACAACATGCTGGACGGGTCGATTGAAGCGGCTGTCTGTTCTCTTCCCCACCTCGCCAATTTCACTGCTTCTTTCAACTTCTTCTGCGAGGAGGAGTTTACTTGCCAGAATCTCACGTCCAAAGGCGGCGGCGTCGTCTTTGACGACCGCCGGAACTGCCTGCCGGAGAGGCCCTTGCAGAGGAGCAAGAAGGAATGCAGCGCCCACCACGCAGTTGAGTGCTTGGACTATCACTGCAGCTCCACCCATCTCTAGCTTGCTACTGCAACCGTGCTGTGTCAGTCTCAGGTGTAGTGTTTGTAAAAAAATACTAATGATTCAATAACGGAGACTCCACGCTTACGGCTTACCTTGTTTTTAAAATTTTAAAATATATTTTTAAAATCTAAAGCATTGATCATGTTTTACCAAAATCGTTTTCGTTAACAACTTTGTAGATAAAAATAGAATTGTATATTGCATATATTGTATATAAAAGTTTGCAATAAGTGTAATTTTTGGAATGATAAATAAATGCACATGGGTAAACTTGATAAATGTTTCAAATTTTAAAAATATTTTAAATGAACAAAACCAGGGTAAGGAGCGTGGAGACTTCATGTTTATAGCAAGTGTTAAATCATTACTCTTGAAAATATACCCTATAATTTTGTATAATTGCCAATTAATATATTCCTTGAGTTTTTGCATAATTGACCTTTTAATTTGTAAAATAGGCTATGACTAACGAAATAGGAAGTACGGGTGTAATTCAGACTTATGAAATTTAAGTTCACCTCAATTCTTAACCTTATTTATAAAGCATTAACCTAACTTTAACTCTAATTTTATTTGTAAAATATAAACTCAAACTCTATTTGTGACAATCAAATTAGGGTTGAGTTTTGAGTTGAAATTTAAATTAATGAATTTATATTTTCTTTGAGAGTAATAAGTTTAGAATTTAATATAAATATATAATAAGAACAAAGCATGTAAGCCAACATGATAATACATATTCATACTATAGATGTTTTAAAAAATATAATAATATGAAGATTATTTCTAGAAGAAAATTTAACATTGAAAACAAGATAAAACGTAAATATAAATGATATAAAATACACAAATCTAAAGAAATATTGTTTAGATATTATGTATATAATATATTTTATAATAAATATAAAATGAAAAATGAGGATCGGGTTCACTTAAGCCCTAGCTCTATTGTATTTATAAATTGGGTCTAGGTTGTAAAAAACAAGTTCTAATATTATTCAAATTCGGATTTGGACTCGACTTACCCGCACCCGCAATTAGAAGAAAACAATTCATGGTTTTTTTTTTTCGAGGGAACAATTCACGGGGATTTGATTGCAATGTTTGTTGCAAAATAATCCCTCTAGAGTTTTCTATCTTTGCATTTTACTCGGCTCCCTTAGTTGACAGGCTGATTTTGCAACGTCATGAAACTTTAAATTAAAAGAGTTTTTTCTGCAAATATTTAAAAATCCTGTTAATTTGCAATCATTTAAAGTTACAGAGTCTATTTTTAAAATACATCAGCCCATCAATCAGCTATAGAAAATAAATTAATATTGTCGTATTGTCCTTGCTAGAATCGTCTAATTAATTCGAATGGGCATATATGATTAGACAAATGAATAAGATAAATTGAGCCATCCAATCATTAAAGGGTTAAATGAAAGATTGCAGGACAAAATCTCATCCTTAGGCTGATTTTATTGATAGCGTAGGAAAAAAGATCACGGGGTACTGTTTTCTAAAAAGGATGGCCTCAATATGTTGTATGCAATAATAATATACTACATTAACATATATTTCACACGGTAGCGCTTCTATGAAACTTTTCTTCCACGTAATTCAGTTATTTTTAAAATCTTGATGGTTGATAGAAAATCTACTCTATTTATTTTTTTGATAATTTATTCTATTAATTGTATTTAGCATCATTTATATTATCGTATAAGTCATTTCGTTTGTTTAGTATCATTATATATAGGCCTCATCTACAAACATATAAAATCAACATAATAAAATAATTTACTATTAAATATCAACTGTTAAGTAGTAATTTCAACATTTAAATCATATAAAATATCATAAATATATGGATAAATGATTCTATAAAATATTATTCCATTCTCATATATATATATATATGTGTGTGTGTGTGTGTGTATATATATATATATAAATAAATCTAAGTATTTTTCCTAATTTACGTACAAATGTACAAATTTTGAGCAAATGTGGCCTATGCATATATCAATTTAGATAAAATTTAATTTTTTATCTAAATAAATGATGTTTTTTTGATGAAATAAACAAATAATTTTAAATATAATGAATGTATTAGATTTTTCATCAAAAGTCAAAATATCAAAAACAGAGAGAGTTACATAGAACCATTTCTATATTCACAAGTCAATGTAAAGATCTGTAGCTTATTTCATGTATGAAATTATAATAATGAGCTGAGGCCTACGTGATTTTTTTGCTTTTTATTTACGCAATTTTTCAAAATTTTTTTTTAAAAAAAATTAGTGCCTGCCCTAGAATGATCAGACAAATGGTGGAGGGTAACAGGATAAACAAAGCAAGTATTTCTATCTAACTTTGAATCTGAACCTCTTACTTTACATGCACTTGCATCAACCATTTGGTCATATAAACGATGGCCATGCTTTTCAAACTTTAATCTAGCAAAATCACAAAAGCAACAGCAAATTTCAATATATCAGGTTGTTGTTTTTATATAAACGCGGAATCTCCACCTCAATACAGTGCCAAACGAGACCTGAGGATCCTATACATCTGTGGTACATTTGATATGCTGGCTAAAGTCCCATTCTAGCCTAAGGGTCCAATATTAAATTAATGAATAACGATTGTTATAAACCTAATTAATCTTGCAAAGTTAGCCATCTCTACTCTCTATTAACCTAGTTTGGTGTCGATACTTAAAGATATATTTATCTTGTTAGATAATCACATGATATTCCTCATTAATAAATACACGCTACGAAAAAAATAATTTCATGAGTCAGGAACCATTGGTATCAACTTAATATTCAAAGCTCAGACAAAATAATTCAAAACAATAATAATAATAATAATAAAGGTTTGAAGCGGAATGCAAATTAGAATTGGATGCCAACTGTTCTCTCTCGTATCAGCACTCCTGTATTTGGTAAGGGATTAAAACAGTGCAGACATTATTATTATTATTATTATTATTATGATTATTATTATAACAACGGTGCAGACACTGTTGGCAAGCGATAGTGTATGGCTGCCATGCAGTCACGCCATCTTCTGCCGTGAATTCTACGACAAGCAAAGCACACCAGCATCTAGGTTGGACGCATGCTAGCCATGCACTATCATCTGCGGACAGAGGAGACACTGCCCTAACCTACATTCCTAGGATGGCTGCCTGTTATTGGGTTTTCGGCTTAATCTACAAGCCCACCTAAAAAGCCCATGTCATTATGGAGTCACAGAGATGTAAGGGCCAACAATGCACTGGGCTGGCCAAAGAGATGACTATGGATTTGGACCATGGGCCCAGTAATGACGGTCTGGCCAAATGGACCTCATGTCTGCACTGCGATGCATGCGCTGCGCCCTCCTGGCTCAGGACGTTACTTGGGCTTATCTTTTCAAACAATCAAATGATCATGGCCACACTTTCAGATGCGCAAAATGAAAGATAACAAAATAGTTCGATTTAAATTTAAATTTTAAATATATATATATTTAAAATTAAAATTTAATTTTAAAGTCGTATTTTCACCGTCTAAATCATTTAAAAAATCATTTCTATATAAATAAAGAACTATACGATACTATTTTATTCTAATATATTAATGAACGAATTTAAGGATATTTGATAATCGGGAATACTTCTGTGAAACCGGGTTTCATAGAAGTGATTTGATGAAACCCTTTCATTTTTAAATTATTGATCATTAATAGAAAATTCAATTCATTCATTATATTTAATACCATTCATTTAGTCATGAGACTAAGTTTTATCTCAATCCGCTATATGAATAGACCACATTTGTTCAAAAATAATTGCATTCACGTGTAAATTATGAAAAATGCTTAGATCCATTCCCACATGTGTTAGAATTAACAATACTTTATAGGATCATTTATTCATATATTATTGATATTTTAGATGGTTTAAATGTTGAAAAAAGTAATTTAAGGTTGATATTTTAATATTGAACTATTTTATTATGTTGATTTTACGCATTTATAGATAAGACCCATATATAATGAAATTTAAAAAATAAAGAGTTTCTAAGATACTGTAAATGATGCTAAATACAATGAATACAATGAATTTTCTATCAATCTTGATGAAGAGAGTTTTACAGAAGCGTCCCCGTTTTACAATTTACGCTAGACTATATATATATATACATATTTTAAGCAAATATAGCCAATCCAAGAGTTATTTTTGTATGTTTCACATATTTTTATTCTAAGGTTTTTAGATTTTAATAAAAAATTTTAAAAATATAAAAAAAAGACTGGTTGTGACTTTGGTAAAAACATAGAAACTACAATCGGTTAAATACGATCAAATGTCAGAAATATTCTGGCCTTTGAATTTTTTAGCAGACCCACGTGTACCTATAAATGCAGTCTTCAGGTACTGGTAATTCTACGTACGGTCTCCATTGGGTGTACCAACACCGTTGATCATGCAGCATGCGATATTATTTCATAGGCGGGCTGATAAGGAACTCAAAAAGATAAAACTTTATCATTAAAGATAAGTGCTGATTAAGATTGGCTATAATCTAGCTTATTATAGATATTTTCCTCCTTATTATAAGACAAATATCGGGGGTGACGGGATGCACCAGGGTGCATTCAGCTTCAATGCACCCAGGTGCATTTTACTCATTTACTTTTATTTTTTTGAAATTTTTTATATAATTGTTAATCTATATGTATTTAACATGTGTATTAATTTTTACCAATTTTATAGATTTTTAAATATTTGTTTTTTTTATTTTTTAAAATCAGTAGCATTTTCATAATTTATCAAAAATAAGTATTTAAAAGTATTTAAAAATGATCAAAATTATATATATGTTAAATACACATAGATTAGCAGTTTTATTAAAAAAAATTTCAAAATCAAATTTTAAAAAAATAAAATTTTGCACCTGGGTGCACAGTATCGCTTCCTGACAAATATTACTAGAATATACAAGTTGTAGTCGTCAAGCATAAATACTAGAAATATGCGTTTGGCAATGTATAAAAAATATCAAATTAAAAATTTTCAATCTAAAATTTTTTTGTCTTCACGATTATTATATTCTTAATCATTTCTTCACATTTTCATTTTCAACTATTTTACTTTTCAATCATTTATACATACCTAACTATATATGTAATATGTTTGTTTTAACTTTATTCTCTTTACTCCTCATCACTGTTTCTATTATATCATATAATTTTCTTTTAATTCAAAACTTTTTATTTAAAAATTTTATCACTTACCAAACACACCCAATCAAAAATAAAAGTAAAAAAGAAAACTAATAATAAATGAAATGTTACATATTTATTACCTTAGGACCTTCGATAGCCTCTACGTGCAGTCCTGAGTGTATACGTGCGTAAAATGATTCTTTGTGCCATGCTAAAATAAATTATGTTAATTTATATGACTGAGATTTTACTTTTATGATCGATGTGACCCCGTTTGCAGTCCACAACATAACCCTAACTAAGGTGCTTTTTTTTTTTTACAAAATAAAGTTTTCAATGAAAAATGATTTTTATAATAAGATAAACAAATGATGCCAAATAAAATAAATAGCTTAAATTTGAAACAGATAGAATAAAAAAAGAAAAGTTGTATTGAACCATTGCCCAAATATTGGTGAAATCGCCCATATAATATTGGCAAAAAATCCTAACATTTTATTGACTATTCGTTGCACGTTTCACGAAGTTTAATAGATTAGTGAATCCGGCATAAATTCTATTGAATTATTTTAAGAATTATTAATGTCGAAACCCATCAACATGAGTTGAATCCTGTCAAATCTTAATGAAGCTTAGCAAAATTTAGTATATAATTTTTTTTTTCCATCAAAGTCAATTAATGTCCATTATACGTCCAAAGCAACCTCGGTTAATTTGGGCCTCATACAAAATATTATAGGACATATATCTATTTTTAACATCCAAATGAGCTGGGCATTTTTTAATTATCTATTATTAGCAGCAACCCTAATTTATGACTTAGAAAAATTAGATTGAGGACCTGAAGATATGCAAGAAAAATTTTCAACGGGCGCCAGTTGGCTAATCCATGATGTTTGCTTTGGATGTCATACTGCAAGCATGCTCTACTTTTAAAGGTTATATTTTCATAGTTTGGCGTCTGTCTTTACTCAACATTTGAATCTGAACTGCTATGCACTCACATCAACTGCTTGAGCATCCAAAGCAGCTGTGAGAAGCAATATTTTTGAGCTTATGTAATATGTGCTCATTAGTAGTAATTTTCCTTAAAAAATAGAAAAAAACACAATTAAAAGTTCCACCTTTATCCAAATACTTACTTGAATTCGTCGTGGTAAGATGTGAATATACGCAATGAAAATGCAACCCAAAACAGACACTGAGCCTGCACCCATCCCGAAGGTCCACCGGACCATCGGGCACCAGAGCTCTAGCTCTACTTATTCCAGCAATTCATCAGGGGCACAAGATAAGGAAATTCGGGGATGCGCACGGCGCACTGGGCTCATTTTAGACTCCATCCGCCCCTGGCGCGATTCTCCCTCCTCTCCCCCTCGTTTCAAATTCCCTGCCTTTGCCCTCTCCATCTCCATGCCTCCTACTGCGCTTCTTCTCCACCTTCTCTTCCTCCCCGGCCTATCTCCTTTCCTTCCTTCTCCCCTTTTCTAAAAAACCCCTCAAACACCAGAAATATTACATTTTCCCCGCTTTCTGCTCCAATCATTACTACAGGAATGGCATCGTCCTCTTCCTCTGCCTCCTCATCCTGGCACTGTTCTAGATGCACGTATCTCAATCCCCCCACCCAGAAAAATCTCTGCGAAGTTTGCCTCTACCCCTCCGTTCCTTCTCCGACTCGAGTCTGGTCTTGCAAAGCTTGCACCTTTGCCAATCCTCTTGCCAACTCCGCCTGCGAAATCTGCGGCACCGAGGCGTCCCCACGCTCGCGTGGCTCGGATTCGGTTGATGCCGGCGACGGGGCTGACGATTTGGGGGCTTCCGTCGGGTCTATTTTTTTCCCCCTGCAGCGTTGCAAGAGGAAATGCCATGCGGAGGACGAGGTTGTCGCTCGTTCTGATGGGAATGAGGCTGTTCCACAGGAGGTGGAACTACCCAGTGGCCGGAAAGTGGTAAAGAAGCCTGCTTTATCAGGTATGTCGGGCATTTGCTCCTTTTGGAGCCATGCGATTCTTATTTTCTACCAATTTCTCCTGAGGCTATTCTGGGGTCACTTTTAACAAATTGTAGTAATCGACTCAAGTATTCATTACAAGATCTTGTTTTTTGAGCCGCTTTAGATTGGTTTTTGGTCAGGACGGAAGTGAAAATGTTCTGTAAGTTATCCAAGTTACATTACTGGCGGGCAGTAGTTACCTACAACTTAAGAGCACAACAGCTATAAATTCCAAGAACTGAACAGAATTTGGTTTTGTTCTTCTGTTTGAACAGCAGAGTGTGACTCTTTATCGCGAACAGGACAATTGACCCGTGGAACTTGCCCCAACAATCTCATCCACCATCTACTTATGGGATGCGCTGAGAAGGAATGAAATGTGTGACTGGCTGTATGGTGTAACAATAATTTTGTGGGTAAACACTGCTAAACATGACATCTAAGCAACATATTAAGCAATCCATAGGCAGTGGATAATGCAATCTTGTCGGGTATGGGGTGTTGTATGTTTTACAAAGCTCATTGTCCGTGCATGTGTTATGGGAGGTTCAGGCACCAACCGTTTGTATAGATATATAAACAGGGTATTTTCTAGGGTTTTAACTGGAAGGTTACAGAATGACATAGTGGTTCTTTGAGAAAAAGGCTTTTTTTTAAAAAAATTTAAAATAATTCTGCATTAGTGAATTTTATTTTATTTTTATTTTTTTTTGCTATGGTGGTATCTCCTGTAAGCTGAACCACGTGTTTGATTTGATTGTAAGCTTGCATTCTCAGCCAAACAAATTCCTAAAAATAGTATTTAACTGCAAGCATTTTCTTAGCATTGATGTATTGCTTACACTTTAATGATAAAGGTCAACTAGTAATCTCGGCTGTTGATTGGTTTTTGGCTGTGTTGGGGGTTGGTGAATCTGTATATGAATGCTAGATTTTATATATCTACAGCCTTTTGTGGTTGTTATAAGACTAAGATGGAATTTGTATCAGGAGAGACAAACAAAGATTCTTGTCCTAGTGCATTGAAAATTTTGAGTTACAATGTTTGGTTCCGTGAAGACTTGGAGTTAGAAAAGAGGATGAAAGCCCTTGGTGATCTTATTCAGCAGCATTGTCCAGATCTCATTTGTTTCCAGGTTCAACCTATTATCTTCTTTATCTGATGGCATTCAGCCTTTGGAATCTGTTCAATTACAGTTACAATTTCATTTGATGACATGCATAGATCTCACAATGCAGGAGGTCACACCAAACATTTATAACATTTTTCAGAAATCTGACTGGTGGAAGGTGTATCACTGTTCTGTTTCAGAGGAGATGGCAAATACAAGAGCATACTTTTGTATGCAGGTATGTTTCAGAGCATCTTTGACTGTTAGATTCTGTGCTTGATGGCTCACTCATTCTATTTTCCACTTGTGTGTCATCCAAACACTGAATGTTTTTGAAGCTGTTGCTAATAATGAACCTTTGCTAGTCATTTCTTTACGGTCCATATTTGCCTATCTAATTCCCTGCACATTCCCTTGGAATGATCTAAGCTTTCAAATTGTAAGACTGAAGAAAGTGAACAATGTAAGATTTGTTAGTGCTGACCCATTCCATTCCAATGGCTTTTTGTTAAATGGGTTTTATGTCCAATATGAGGCTGTTTTCTAATCAGCAAAATAGGGGGCAATGCTCTTTGAACTTATTGTTGCATCTCAGACCTAATGCCATAATTTTGTCCTCGGCAAAAGGAGCGATGCGATAGTTAAAGCTGGTGCAGTTCTTGTAGGCTAGCTTCCTGATTGCATGCTCTCTACTTTCCACTTCAATTTGATATAAGCTATTTTATTCATGTAATGCCAGAAAATAAGCAGCCTATCATTTTGTTTGTTCTAGGAGATCTTCATTGTCAGTTGGTTTATTTCTCTACTTATCTTTCTGTCTTCTAGTATATTTAAGCTCTGTTCAGCATCAGCTATTTGCACTTCTTTTCAACATTTGCCTACAATTTCACTACTCCTTTTGTTAAAAATTTCCACCTGATAATTTTTTAGTCTTAAATCGCCAAGAATGGCGTAACAGAATCCATGCAGCCGACCCCACATAGGTGGGAAATGGCTTATGATGATGATGATGATGATGATGACACTTAGACTCAAAAAGTTCTTCTGAGCCCGTGGTACATTTATTCCAATTTGGAGCATCCTTCTGATCTTGCACTTCATATGACTGTCATATGATGTTTTGCTCGAGAGAAGTTTCTGTTGTCCTCTAACTTAACAGTGGCACATGGGGTGAACCTCTCCGCAACTTATGTTGACTTGGCAGGTTCACCATGGCAGAGATCAGGCCTATTGTCTCTTCTTTATCAATACTATCACTCTGTTGAGCATAAACAAATACTTAAACAGTTCTCTTTCAATGGGAATGAAATTGATAATTGAGATCATTATATGGTGCAATTTTTTTGCATATTTCCTGTCTGTTGTCAGACTGTCTATATAAACCAAATGGCAAAGAAGCTGGCTTTGTGTGTAATTGTGTTGAGCTTGTCAAATGCTTAACCAGCATAACCTGTAGCTTACCTGAATAAATCTAATTCCTTATTTTGCTGTGAAGAAAAGTTGTTTGTTTAGGGTGGATATCATGAAAACCCGAGGTTTTCCTGTTGCAGCTGAGTAAGTTTCCTGTAAAAGCATTCAGCCGCAAGCCTTTCAGCAATTCAATCATGGGAAGAGAGCTAAGCATTGCTGATGTTGAGGTTGGTGCAGGCAAAGCTTTGGTTCTAGCCACAACTCACCTTGAGAGCCCTTGTCCCTCTCCACCAACTTGGGATCAAATGTTCAGCAAGGAACGTGTTGCACAAGCTAAGCAGGCAATAAACACCCTCAATGGTCCGCCAAATGTCATATTTGGTGGTGATATGAACTGGGATGACAAGTTGGATGGGGCATTCCCTCTACTTGATGGGTGGATAGATGCATGGTCTGAGCTGAGGCCTGGAGAAGATGGATGGACGTATGATACAAGAGCCAACCCCATGTTGTCTGGAAACCGCACATTGCAAAGGCGACTGGACCGCTTCATTTGCAGTTTGCATGATTTTAAGATAACTGGGATTGAAATGATAGGGCTGGAGGCTATACCAGGGCTTTCTTACTGTAAGGAGAAGAGAGTGAGGAAAGAAGTCAGGAAGCTGATGCTGCCAGTTTTACCCAGCGATCACTATGGCTTGCTTCTTACAATCTGCAGCTTGTAAAACGGGCTAGGATTTTTTTTTTTTTTTTGTTCCCCAGAAGGCGGCTGACCATTTGAAGCACTGCGTATTGTGATGGCCACCAACTTATCTTTGATCATGTCCAGCCTTTTCTTAGAAGCTGATGTTGCCTTTTTGTTGTTGGAAAAGAATCCTGGCATTGATAGAACTGATCCCTCTTTTTCACTAGTTTGACGAGCATTGTACAGCAAGCAACAATATTGAATGAATGGCATTTCTTGTTTGACCGTTTTCGTACTTAGCCATCTGTGGTAAGAGTTCTGGAAACAATACCCACCTACCCTTTCGACAGCCTTTTACATGTGTCGGGAAGTATAAAACTGGATCAAATTGAAGTATATATATCATCCTCATGTAATTTATTAGTGAATGAATGCCTACAACCCACTTTAGTTGATGGATGTTTCACTCTTTTTGTCTTGGTTCAATTACTTGCCATGCAGCTTAGCTGGAGCAGATTCTTCCGATCCTGATTCTGCTAGTTGCATCCTCTTGATCAAGTTTCCTGTCAAGCCGGAGTTATTAAGAGCTAAGTCCAAATTTAGCAATAGAGAATACCCGCAAAAAAAAAAAAAAAAAAAAAGATATCTTTTATTTTATTTTTCTTCTGATTTCTGAGAACAACATGCAGTTCACCAAAATGAAACAGGTGAATGTTTTTTGTATGAGTGTGACGCATCTGACACATTCGCCCATTATTTATTTTCATCTTATTAGTCGATCTTCCACATGGAAAAATTGGCAATTTTAATTTTATTTGACATTTTATTTTAGAAGAACAAGGTAGGGCTCGCACTTGTTTGGGGAGGAAAAAAAAAAAAAAAGGTTGGTGCGTCCGCATTTAGTTGGAGCCCTTAAATAAGACAAAAATTCGAGTCTTTAAAACCAATGCCTGATCAAGTCTGCAATCAAAATGCCAATACAATTTTTATTATATTGACTATACACACAAAATTCAAATTCGAGTTATGACAACGAAGTAAATTCAGCCGCAATTTCAACTGAATTGACAACAAATGCATCCGTTCGACACAAATTCTTGGCTACACTGATCATCGACCAAAAATTGGTTTCTGCTTGGGAAGGGGGAATACATTACAGAATAATTGATTACAACAATGACAAAACCTGCATACCAGACTAATGAAAAATAAGTACGCACCACCAACGGCTATAGGTGGACATGGCTGAGACTCATTGATCTCCACAACATGCAGTTCCCACTCACACATCAGCTTCTGATCAACAAACTTTTGTTTCTGAACCCCAGTAGTTTCCATTTAATTTGCAGGATCTCTGAACACGCTTGGGGCACGGACTTGGAGGCACCCTTCGACTGCAATGGAAGTAGTCTTAATGGGACAATATCTCTGATACCCGATGTTCTGCATCTGCTGGTATCTCTCTTCCAGGGACCTTGACTATTATAAGGCTCGAATACCTGACAAAACAAATCAACTCTCACTATAAACTGCATCCAGTACAGATGAAACTAGACAAAACTACAAAATTTATGTTGGCTTACTCTCGCGCTGTGAACAGGTATTCATGCTCAGCAATGAATGCAAGTAAGGCCTGCAAAGGAAATTTAAAAAAATAATAGTCGTAAGGAAAATGATTTGGTCTTGTTTTTTGTAGGGGGGTGCACAGCATTTTCGGCCAATTTTTTTATAAGATGCTCAAAAATGCTTCACATAGAAGCAATTTAAGCTTATGCACAGACTATAGGTCTGATTTTAGACATGTATAAATCAAAGGCAAAAGTTACCTGCATCAGCTAATCAGGGCATCTGATATGAATGCAATTACAAAAAAAATAAATGTAAATACTCCAACTTCAGTAGACAAGGTGCACAGAAATGTCTTGGAATGTAACAAAGCATATAGTCCTTAGACAAGGTGCCCAGAAACATGTCTTGGAATGTAATCAAGCATATAGTCCATGGAGCAAACTGGGGAATTATTTTTTGCACACTGAGTAGCATTTGATGAGTGAAAAATGTGCATCTAGTTTGCCGAAGAGTAAATACTGGATTCTCAAATCAGGCTGATACAACACTTACACGGACCACGGAATAGGGGAATTGATTTTTTTTTTTTTTTATAAAAAAAAACAAATCTGTTGATATTTGCAAGAGAGTCAGCTGCATGTTGAATAAACTTAAGTTTGGTGCACCCTTGTTGTTGGAACAAATATATGAAACGATTACAGAAGTACAATCTATACCGCAGATGGCTACAGGGACAAACAATTCCCTTTTCTGCTGCAAGGCTTCTTACACTGTTTCTTGTTTTATAGTCGTGGACAGACATGACTTTTGGCTTTTGGCCAAACAGATGACAGGGATTGCATGTGGCAAATGAGTCCTGACACATTGAACTAAACTGCTATAAACTAATTTGTTGCTACAGAAGGAAGAAATCCACTGTAGGTATTAGCACATGTACATTTCAGAAAATAGAAAATCATTTTGGACAAATCCCTATTTGGTTGCTTCATATTTGGATTCCAAACCAGGAAATGAATTCCATGAAAAAAAAAAAAAACAGGAAATGAATTTGTTCCATTCCCCATATAAAATCCCATTTCAGAATATATAACAACCTTATTTTTCCTCATCATTAAATATATGATGCAATAGGTATGCAGCACAGCCACCCTACTTTTCCAATCTCAAAATTCTATTTCAAATCCACTCCATTGCAATCGTACAGCCCCTAAGAGAACAAAAATTATTGGTAGTGAAAAAATTGCAACAGAAAAAAAAAAATCATGACTACTTGCCTCAAATGGTAAATTTAGGAGTTCGTAATAAGTCCGAACCCGATCTAGTCTCTGCTGCACAGCTTCACTGTTAATTGATGGGATGGCTGCTAGAGCCTGCAATAAAAATGCAATTTTAACAAATTTTAGCCTTTTTTTTTTTTGAAGAACACACACACACACACACACACACACACAAGAAGAGCAGCATCATTAAAACATGCATGAATAAAAAAGGATTAATTTTAGATGCTGATCCAACCTAGATAAGTTGCAATGAACAATAATGCAAAAAGGTTTCATTCCTTAGATACAGAACTAGCATTTCCTACCATAAATTAATAAAACTAAATCACTAAATCTGAAAAAGCTGTGGAACCACCATAGCAGATGTCACAACCAACCCCCATGTCAACAGTAGAATGGTCAGGTTAGAATTGACAAATGAAGAACTATTCATAATTTAGCTGCTCCCATAATGCGCATATGTTCCAATCTCCTCCAATATGTTCACATCTTCTATCATCAGAAAAAACTATTAGAGCACTATGAATAGTTTTTGAGTTTGCATAATTCACATGAGTTGAACACTTAAGGCTTCATTTGGCTGCACGATTTGCTCACAGCTCAGCCAGTAGTGCAGTACTTTTACAGGGGAAGCAGTTTTAATTTGCTTCTCCCAACAGCACTCATTAAGGCTATTTTTCACATAGGATTCTACGCACAGTGCTTATTTATCCAAATAAGGATTTAAAAAGTATTTTTCAAACAGTACTTTCAAGCCTCAAATGATGTGCAAAACACTTTAAAAAGAAGAATTTTGGGATGTATTTTTCATAAGAACAATATGTATGCAAACCAAAGCTACTATCACCATGAGCATCTTCAGTCAAAAGGCACAAGTAGAAGGGACACAGTCACATCATAATTAACCCAAATTGAGAAGCAGAAACTGAATGCATTAGCCTCAACATATTTAACATCTGGCGGAAATTTAGTTTGCAACAATATTTTCAAATATACTAGGGAAGGCTTTATAAACACATATAACTTGTACCTGTTCCAACGCAATGGAATTTCGGCATATCTGCTGAACTCCAAAAAGGTTGATAGATTTCATGTCAGCAAGTGCCTGGAGAGAGAGAGAGAGGTTATTTTGCCTAGGCTGTGCATGAGCACAAGAGTAGCAACTTCTTTATAAACAGAATTAGACCATCACATTTCCATTTAAAATGTTGGAAGGTTTTTTATTTCATCAAATTGCCAAACCTTGATTGATGCATTTGCTGCTATGCCACATATTCCTCCAAAAATATAATTCCGCTTTATTTCAGCAACAAAAGGCGCCATCTCCTCATCCCGGCGAGTTATCTATCAACATGACCAGAACAAAATAACCTTCAATTATGAAGAATCTTCATACTGAGAATTTTCTCATACATAAAAATATGAGTCTCATAAAGTCTAACCACAAGACAAGGCTTATGCAACAAAGCAAATAAGCAAACTCTGCTCAGATTATTCACGAAAGGGGTGGCTAAAGTAAAACGAGCTAGTCGGGAATAGACAGACCTTGCTCAAATAATTCAAATCTAGGCCAAAGTGAACCCCAGGCTAAGGTCAGGGCAAAGGTGGCAAGAGCTGGCCAGGCCAGCAGACCTTGCTCAAAAGATTCAAAATCAATGTGCAAATTCCATCTTGAAAGGTGCAGCATTTCCATGCAGACAGGAAAGTCAAGATTCTATTTCATAGTATAGTATCCACCTTAATTAGGCATTTTAGCTTTCAGGTATGGACTATCATACACTCTTAATTCCTGGAGAGACGTAAAACAAAATAAAAAAATGCAAGGTTGATTCTATTTGTCTGCTTCAGGAATTGTCTTTGACAGATCTGCACGTCCATTTAGTTGCATAAGGAACCAAAGTATTGCATATGCACATTAAATACACAATTTACAAGTTGGAGGCGAGGTATTAGACATGAATACGTCTGTGTTAGATTCCTGAAGAAACCAAAATCAGGCTGCAAGGCTGTAACTAACACTAAAAAAATATTGCATACATGAAAACACAAATCAGACCTGTGAGGTAAGCGAAATAACAAAATCATCTGGCTCTTCTGCATCTTCATCCTCCAAATATTCCCTATTCGCCATTTCCTTTGCCAAACATGGTTTGAATGTTGTTATTCTCATGCCAACCTCAGTATCATATCTTTGCAATGATGGTGCAAAAAGTATCTACATGCAAATAAAATACCTGCATATGGAAAATGGTCTCCAACTGCATCTCTACACGTAAAACTTTAAGACAGTCAATTGCCAGTTTTCGGTATTCATCAGCAAGTGATGCAAGGTTCCTGGTAAGTGCACTCCCAGTTCGTGAATGTTGATTGTGACGAGTGTGAATTTCCTCCTCTATATGAGAAGATGCTCTAATGGAGGTTTGACCCAGCCTTTAATACAACATGAGAAAGAGAAATCAACTACAATTGGAAAGGAATATCACATCCCAACTGGCAAGCATTTAAAAACGAATTTTTTAGTGTGAGCATTCATACATTATTAAGATACACACTCACAACCAACATAAGCAAAATTGATGTTATTGACAATAACATTTTTGACATTCTTCTCAATAATATCATTTTTTGAGGGTCCCTAATATCATTGGGAATGCTCATACCTTACTAAGATACACACACACAACCAACATGAGCAAAATCGATGTTATGACAATATCGTTTTTGACATTCTTGTTAATAATGTATTTTTTGAGGGTCCCTAACAGCTTATCAGCCTAGAAATCAATGTTAATGACTCTTACAAACAATATATTTATACATTTTTTGAGGGTCCCTAGAAAATAATTATATCATTCATCTTTTTTTGTGCACTCATACTTGAGAATTGGCAACGTCTCATGGGACATGGCATCTGACTTCTTTTGTGTGCACTCATACTTGAGAGTTGAGAATGGGCAATGTCTCATGGGACATCCGACTAAAAAGGAGAAAAATGGCATTCATACAGAAAGCTTTTTTCTAACCAATCATATACCTTAAATGTCTATAGGAACCCACCATGCACCAAGCACTAACCGTAGCTTTCGACTCTAATGATTCATATAATTCAAATCATAATGATATAGAAATCGGCATGTAGTTGGCTCAAAAGCCAATTTCAGATGGGACTGAACATTCAAGTGTGAATCCCAAACAGACCAATTTGAAAAACCTTTTGGGCTGGGAGGTCAGGCTGGAGAGCACAAAATCTTAGCAGCTCTATGTAAGACACCTTTTAGACTCAGATTGGGCAGCTTGGACTGGAATGTGACAATTTCATTGAACTGTTCATCCAAATTCTGGAGCAATCCATCCAGAAAAATGCACATAACAGTGTAGAGCTACGCTATTATTTGAACCTCCAAATACTACTAGAACCAAAATCCTTGTACAGAGTTTATGGTTGAAAACTGCAATATTACATGTGATTCGTTTAGAAAGAATGTTATAATTCAATCATAGAGCACACCATTTAATTATGAATTCATGTATTGTGAGCAACAGATACCATTCAATACTTCTTGAAGGGGGAAACAAAAAAAATCTGACTTCTGTATTTACAACTTACAAGAGATTAGTAATGTAACCTGATTTAATTTGCAAGTGAATTGTGGAATTCATATGGCACAAATTTGCAACTTATAAGATATATATTGATGTTATTAGAGATGTATGAGAGGGATATAACAAATGTGAGGACAGTGAGTGGAGATACAAATTTTTTCCCAATTACAAGAGGTTTGCATCAAGGTTCGGCTTTTTAAGCCTTTACATTTTCAACTTAGTTATGGATAATCCTACTAGACAGTTACAAGAAGAAGTACACTCGTATATGTTATTTGCATATGATATGGTTCTAATAGACGAAATTAGAGTAAATCTGAAATTAAACAAGTGAAAAAATGCTCTAGAATCTAATAGTTTTAGAATTGGTCTCATAAAAACTGAATATACAAAATGCAACTTTAATAATAGTGAGAACCTAGATGAGAAACCAATTATGATTTTAGATTTAGTAGTACCAACAATTGATCACTGTCAGTACTTAAGATTAATAGTTCAAGAGAATGAGAAAATTAATAAATATGTCATAAATAGAATCCAAGTAGGATGGAAAAAATAGCGAAGTGCTTCGGGAATCTTATGTGACCGTAGAGTTCCAATTAAATTAAAAGGAAAATTTTATAAAATTGCGATTACAACAGCTATGCTTTATGGGGTAAAATGTTGGGTAATTAAAGAATAATATACACATAAAATGAGTGTAGCAGAAATGAGATTATTAAGGTGGATGAGTAATAAACAAAAAAATATAAAATTAGAAATGAAGTAACTCAAGATAACCTAAAAGTGAAGCTAATAGGTGATAAAATGACAGAAAGCAGACTAAGGTGGTTTGGTCATGTTAAACGAAGACTTAAAATGGCACCAATTTAGCGAATTAAGTTTGTCATTATAATATGAGGCTTTATGAGGGAATATTGCAATCTTGAGATAGCGAGATTTAGACTTAGTTAGATTTTAAAATAATTGACTCAAATCTTGAGACTGCAATTGGCAGTGAAAGATGAGAGACATGACTTCCATTAATGAAATGGATTGGACATTGATTGGTGAAATCCAGAGATGGATTGATGATGAATGTTATGGAGTTTTGAATGTGAAATGATGCAAGTAGTAGTGTTGGATTAAGCATTTTTAATATTTTCATTATGCACAGTAGATAACATCCTAATTGTTCTAACCATTCTTGTTAGTACTTAATAGACAAAAATTGTAGCTTGTAAATTTCTACCCGTGTTTTTTCCATATAAAAAATTTAAATTAGAATGACATAATACTAATGCTATAGATTAATCTGGCTCCTTTAACTGGTTAAATCAGATCAAACCAAGTCAAACCAGATAAGTAACCAGTTTCATCATTGGTTCAGTTCTGATAACAATCGAAACACAAGCCAAGGGGAATACAGGCTCCTTTAAAATAAATAACAATTTTGTAGGTTGAACCCTAAACATAGATGCATATGCATGACATATCTGCCATTAAGCAACACACCTAGAAGATATCTAATATACAGTCTTAATTGCAGCTTACCATGTTCAAATACAAATTAGAGATACAGACAAAGTTAATTGCACTTAAACCACTGAAGAGAAAACAATTTATAATCTGTGTGGCAGGAAGATTTACTACAAGAGTTACAGGGAAATTTTTATTTTCTCCATTAATCATTAAATATTAGCATTTGGAGTAATGTTGTGGTTGAAATGTATACTTATATTTGTCTTAATTTATCTTTATTTTGATAGAGAATATTAATATTCCTAAATTAAAATGACATAAATAGAAGTAATAATCTCTTTCTGTGGGACCACCAATGCATCCTTGATTACCTACAACTGTCGAGGGTCAATGCTATTAATAACCAGTTTTCATTGGTGTCCTCAATGCTCGTCTCATCAGGGAAGGCAAGCTTCATAAAGACACAAACAAAATATAAATGATGCTATAATCAGAAAAAGATGCTTGCCTCTCAATGGAATCTGCCACGTATTCCAGGGAATCACTAAGTGATGCCAGCAATATTAGCTTTTGATCATCACGAATTAGATTCTCCTGCATAAAAAATACAAGCGATGGGGCAAACAAGGAAATAAGTAAATAAAATAAGTCGCTTCGTAAAAAATGTTACCAAACAGTCGGTATAGCTCCTAGCAGAAATAATAAGACATCATATATCTGCTACTTATGAGTACCGTGGACAACTGAGCCAAGGAGTAAGTCATAAAAAATCACTCTCTATACAATATGCATGATCTGCTTGGCTTCATACTCAACACAATTTTTACCTAGCTTTATGTCATTAAATATACCTGCTTGATAGGTCGCAATGTCAATAGTAGGTCACTCATTTCATTTTCCACCTCAACAGTTTCCGTATCTGAACCTCCATTTTCTGGGATTGGCTGGCCTGATGAATTCGGTAGAAAAGCACTAGCTGGATCCAATCGCATCAAGCTCTCGACATCATGCCTTCCAATCAGCATGTAACTCTGCTTCTCTAAAACTGCCTGCCAATGTCACGTCAAGAAAGTGTTGAATGATGTCTCAAGGCAGCATAAAAGTGAAGAGAGAGAATTGGATGGTTTGAAAATCTTCATGCAAACTTCACAGTTTCTAATCATAATTGTTCCTGTATCTCTCTGCTTTATTAGAAATTAAAGATACACTGTTGGTCCCAAAAAAGATACTAAAATTTTATAAGATTGGAGGAAAGGATTGAAAATCAAGACAACAATGGGGGCCAATAAAGTAGTCAGATAATTCTGATGACAAATTACATTAGGAGTGAAAAGGTAGAAATGGTGGAAAATTTTCCACCAGTTTTCCATCTTCCCAAACACAGGCAAAAGACTTTAATGTTAGTAACTGTCAAAGAGAGAAACCATGCCTCCATATATGATGTCCGACATCTTTCATATGTGCGCTCAAGGAAAGTCTGCACATAATCTGCAAGTTCACCAGCATATTTAGGCATTGCTTGTGCCCAACCAAGCACCTAATCTCACACACATGCGCGCGCGCACACACACACACGAAAGAGATCAGTCAGTAGCGAAAACCATAGAAAAAGCTATTCCTATCTTCATATAACATAAGAAATCTCAATGATAAATATATTGGACAGTTACTTCTCAAAGAAAGGCATTGCGGGTTTACCTCCTTTGCCAAAAAATCAATAGCTAAAAGACCTTGTAACACAGGGCGGCCTTTCTCAACAGATTGGTTGTAAGTAGAGGAAGGATGAGCCCGGGGCCTGAAAGCAGCAGGACCTGAAGAGAAATTCATGCAAATTAGTCTTTTATAACTTTGGTCCATGTGAAAATTCTAAAAAGTGGGGGAAAATTAGAAGAAAAGGAAGGAAATGATGTAACAAGATAAGCCACAATTAGTGAAAATTAAGTGACTAAAGATAAAATAAATAGGCTTTTTAGATTTACTTAAAAAAAAAGGCTTTTTAGATGAAAGATTGGTGGTGCTCATTGGGAGTATATATAATAATGAGAAAAAACAGAGCTGTTGAGTTAGTGGAATATCAAATGGAGTAAAAGAGTGTATGACTCAAAGAGATTTCAGCATAAAATCCATGGAATTGCAAATTCATAATCAAAAGCTGGCCCTATCATTGACAAGCTGCCTTTTGCATAGAGGAAGGCAACACAGCTGGTCCATTGAACAATCTGTTTGTCATGCATGGTGAACTATTGAGGTAGTTCAGACAGCTATCTTTCCGACAAAAAAGTAATAAAGCAAAATGTGTACTCTGCTGAGGGGCTAATCTTTGAAATAAGAGCAATCCAGGGCAGGCTGTAGGGACTTTCATAAGACTGTGTTCTCCTAAGAAAATAGAAGATCACTTGTATACTAGGTCTGCATATATGTCAAGACAGTCCCGAACATGTGGTTGAACCAAATGAAAAGAGAAATTTTAGTGCAAGGACAGGAGCATCTTTCAAAATGAAACAATTTATAAGCAGTTACAGAACTAGAATGCGGCATAAACTAGTAATAATCAATTGGAAGAACAAATGGAGATCACAATGCAACTGTGAAATTCTTAGGAATAGGAGATTATTGGTGCAACTAAATGAAGGGCTTACAACTCTTCTCTGACAAATTTGTCAGATTCTTATGGCCTGACAATGAAAGTCATTAAATGAGGACATGGATAAGGAAAAACGACACATACATGGAAAGCTGTCCAATTCCGCCTGAAAAGAACAACTGTTCTACCGTGAAAATTTTATGAGATACCATTTCAACATGCACCATTATGCATATAATATGCAGAGCAATGCATGCAAGTGCATATTGGAGAATAAGATAGTTGTATTGGTTATCAGTTCTATCTGCCGCATACAAAAGATGGCAGCACAAGATACAAGTGACATGTCTTACAGAATTTCTGATCACTTGAGATGATAGAAGGTCAATTAACTAGGAATCCAATATTATAAAACTTGGATATCAGTGATTGTGCCATGACACACTGGAAATATTTCAATATGACAAAAAAAAAATTACAACACAACTGCTAGTTTATAGACCTATTCTTACATGCACTTTGGATGTCAGAAAAGAAACCTACTTGATATGGCTTGCTGAACACATTTCCGATAGTCTACAAACATTGTTGGAAGGAAATGTTCCTTGAGGAAGTTCTCGATGAAGGCTTGCAATCCGTCATTTCTGCAATTTTTGATGCACTCAGGTACAATATTAAACATGTTTAAAACAATGAAAATGCCAACAGTCCAGCCTTCAGAGTATAATCTATAACAAGCAATCATTTTGCAGGAAATATTAGCTCAAATTTTTTAGGAAAAAACAACAAGAAATATATTAGAATTTAAAATGGCACAATTATTCCAGAAAACTAGGTAAAACCTACTCCGAAAGTATTTTATATTAACATAAATATCCGCTGGTACTCCTGGTATCACAAGTCAAGGAAAAATCACATTACCAAAGATAAATAACTCAATTTCCGTGCATATTACAGGTCCATAATGTCAAAGTTTTCAGATAACATTGCAGGTCCATCTGGAAAGATGTAGAAGTGGGAAAGTAGGAATGGGAATATTCTTTAAAAAGCGAGGGAATGATGTGAAACGATAGGTCTAATGATTAGGAGTAGAGAATAAAGTGAAAATAGACGATAGTTTTATAGAAAATGTGAAAAAATGATTAAAATTCAAATATAATAATAAAAGAAGGGTTGCAGTTGTATGCACTCAGGTGCATTGAGCCTCAATGCACCCGGGTGCATACAACCATTTTTTAAAATTTTTTTTATACAATGGTTAATATAAGTGTATTTAACATATGTATCAATTTTTACCAATTTTGGATTTTTTAGATATTTTTTTTAGATTTTTAAAAATCAGTAATTTCTCTTGTTTTATTCTTCTATTTTTACAAATTTTAGCTCAAGTAAATTATTTTTTAGAATTACTAATCCAGCAGTTTCTATTTCTATTTGATTCCTTATTTCTTCTAATTTTTTAACTAATAAAGGACTTCCTAACTGTTCTATTTGATTGAAAGTATCGATATTATCTATAGTTTTATCTAAATTTTGAATTATTGCTTCTAAATTATTTAATATTTCGTATTTTAATTCTAAACTTTTCATTCTTTTTAGAAGTTCTCGTACTTCATCTATTATATCATGAGCATTATACCAATTCATATTTTGAAGAATTTTTTAAGATCTATGCTAATGGGGCTCACCTTTATAGTGCTAAGCTATTGGGTGGTTAAGTCTTTTGCGGAATTTTTCATATTTGCTAATCTTTGTTTAAAAGATTCTATTTCATTTTTTAATTCTATGATTTCATCATCTAAATGTTCTTTTTTATCCAACAATCTATTATACATTTCTGCATTGTTACTGATTGTTTTATTTTTTTCTACTATTATTTTTGCTAGAGTTTTACAGACATAGGTTATATTTTTAATTAATGAGAACATTTTTATATTCAGAGTTGGTCCCGAAAATAGAAGTTTTCTTGAAAATAAGAGTTTTCTTAATAAATGGGTTTGTTCTAGTCTTAGTTTATTATGTTTAGAAATTATTTGTGCATTACTTCTTTTAGTTTTACTTTGATTTATAATTGATTATTTCTTTCATTCTTTCGCGCCCATTTTTTTACAGAATAAAGCACCAACCCATTCGAGCAACACATGCTTTCGACACAGGGAATTACAGTTTCTCTGTAAAAAGGATTAAGACCTACTTGTTGAATTCAAGAAACAATCAATTATAAATATTTTTCAAACTAAACAACTTTCATGCACTAATAAAATTCTTAAACATAAGTAAACATAAAAACTAGAACTACCCAAAACTTTCTACTCCATATCTTTCATATTGAAAACACTATTTATTGAAAACATTACTTACAGGACTGACGACTCCTTGAGCAATCTTTGAAGAAATCTTGAACTCACAAACTCAGTGCTGTATTGTATTTTTCATCGTGTCTTCTTTCCCTTTGACAGTGAGTTTATATAGAGTTCGGATTTCAACCAAGCGCTCAACGGATTTGAAAACATAATTAAAAGTTATTCTATCCTATCTCTTTACTATTGCTGACGCGTACTAGCTTTTACTGTTTTTGATAAACTCGAATCTTCAACAGTAAAAAGCTGAACGCACAGGGAAAGCAATACAGTAAAAAGATAAAGCATTATTACAAAAGATAGATTCGTTGCCGAAAAGAAAGCTGCAACGTCTCGTAAAATAAAATCTGACATGACTAAAAGTTCTACATGACTGAAAGCAATTTAAAGAAGATAACTCTTGCCGAAAGGTGATGCACACGTCTTCTAAAAGCTGTTTGTGACAGCTAGAGAATCTTTAGCACTTGCTACTGTTAAGCTTCCATTCGATTTGCTAGATTATGTGCTTCTACTCCATCGTAACTTTCTTCAGAATCTGAGTGTGGAGATGGAGGATTATCTGGTATTAATGCACAATCAAAATCTCCGACTTCTATGGCTCTCTGATAGGCTTTGATATGACTGAAATGTTCTATAGAGCCCTTACTTATTCCATAATTGCTAGAAAAACCATGGCCTTTGTATTGTATATTCTTGTTTATACAATAAACTTTTATATACGGTTCCTCTGCTAACAGATAAGAGATCTTAATATAAGTACTTTCATGTAAGCTAGCCTGCTCGAACTGTCTCCATACTTGGATTCTTTCTAAGGTTGACATCCTTTCTGAAACTTCTGCAATTTGAAAACTTTCTTCTAGTGGTCTAGCTTGTATAGGCATTGCATTATCAACTCCTCTAATAAGAACACAATGTTTAGCCGGGACTGGAATCTTGGTATAACTTGGAGGAATACTCTGAACTTCTAAATTTACAAATCCATTCTTAATGTTGTAAACAACATACTTTGCAACAGCTGCTAATCTCCAGGATAACTTCTCTAATTCTTGCAATTGATTCTCATGGGTAATAATAATCCTTGCTATCAAACCATGTTCCCATAATCTTTTTAAATCAAAAACCTCCATCTTATCTTCTATTAGAATATTGAGTTGCTGGAATCTTGACATATCTATAGAGCATCTGTAAATAAAAAATCCTTTTTCACACTGACAATGAGGCTCTTTTTCATGTTTCTCTTGCTGATAAACCTTCATTACTAATGCCATTCCATTTGGTAGTTGAGTAATGTCCCTTGCTAAGAATTTTAACAGATCTTGAACTGCTACTTGTTGTCTTGCTTTTCTCTCTCCCCACATTCTTAATATTTTTCCTTTTACTTCTTCTAACTTTGGTGGAAAAGTGCTTCTAGTATCTTCCCAATTTTTCATACTCTCATACTCATATTCTTTTTCTACAACTTCCATTTTCTTATTCTCTTCTATAGTATTATCATTAAGTCTTTTATAGTTTATTACCATTCTTGCCTTTCCTCGTTTTTGTTCACTATGATTTCTAACTAGAAAGGCTGCACTTCTATGTTTACTATAACTTGGTCTTATAATTTTTAATTTTAATAACTCATCTATTTGTTTTATGAATTCTTTTTTATCTTCTTCATTATACTCTAATTCTTTTGTTCTAATTGTTAGTTCTGGATTTATTATTTCTAGATGAGCGATTTCTTTATTCTTATCCCAATGTTTTTGAGGATCTTCACCTATTATTTGTGCTTGTTCTGCAAGCTGTATTATTCTAGCAATATTACTATTTAGTGAATATGTTGGTTCTTTTTTATTTAATTTAAATTCTATTAAGTCTTGTAACCATAAATTAATTTTAACATTTTCTTGCTCCTCGTATTCATCATTTTCTTCATTTTCTTTACTATAATTTTCATAGGGTATAGTTCCACCACGCTCCGCATGCTCTTTAATAGTTGGTATTAGAGACACTCTTTTGCTAATAGATATATAATTTTTTGATATAGAAAACAATCCTTCTAAACTAAGCATAAAATTTAATCCTAAAATAAATTCTGAATAAGGTAAGTCGTGTACTAGTATTTTAGGTAATTGATATTTTTCTGTTAAATTGTTATTATGTTGTAAAAATTGTATTTGACTGCCCATAATTGAATTTGTAAACTTTAAAGTTTCACCATTTGCTAATTGTGTTAAAGTATTTATTTTTGTTAATTTTATATCTTTATGTAGTAAGTTTGTAGTTATTAAACTAGTAGTACTTCCACTGTCTATTGTTGCTATTGTATTAAGTAATCTATTATTTTCAAATGATATAGTACAATATATTTGTTGTAGACTTGTCAATTTTTGTATTTTTATTTCTGTTTGTGGTACTATTTCTAATTTATGTGTTTCTTCTAGTTCTTCATGTGATTGAGATTCATTTTCTGAATTACTTTTTTCTTTTTGTTTATTTTGAATTTCTAATTGATATATGGTTTCTATATCAGAGTTTGTACTGCTAGTTTCTGTTATACATTTACCTTTTTGTTTTCTTACTAATTTTTTTAATTTTTTCTTTATCATTTTTACTTCATATTCATTTTTAATCTTATCATAAATTTCTTTTTGATATTTTTGTTCAAACATATCCATTCTCTTTTCTAGTATTTCTATTTTATTTGTTATTAAGTCTAATTTACTTATTATATCATCTATTTTTCCTTTAGTATTTGATGTTGATGGTTTTATTATTTCTTTTACTATTGATGGATGATCTATTCCATATTGTTCTATACAGTTGCTACATATTTCTATTCTACAAATAAGGCATTGATATTTGTTGTTAAATGATGAATAATATCCACATTCTAAACATTCCTTAGCAAAACTACCTTTTCCTAGTTCTAAAATATGACTTTGTTTATCTTGGCAACTCATAAATATTTTCTATTCTCTTCTTCCCAAGCAGCCATTGCTTTAATTAGTAAATTTTCTTCTACATCACTATTTTCTTCTTCAGTTTCTGTGATGCTATAAATAGTTTCTTTATCACTACTTGAGGCACTAAGAATATTTTCTCCTATATCATCTATAACCATTGCTCTGTTTTTATTTTGATTTTTATAATTGGTACATCTATTTGCTAAATGATTTGGACTTCCACATATATAACAGTGGCATTTTCGAGTATTATTATTAAATTTTTTAACATTTCTATTTTTATCAGGTTTTTTATTAAAACTTTTTCGTAATTTAAATTTCTTATTACTCTTTTTCTTTTTATCTTGAAAAGATTGACTAGTATAAATGTTTTGACAAAATTTATATGATTGTTTTTTTAATTTGTTTTTGGATACTATATTCCCTACATTTATCTTGTAGTTTATAATATGTATAAATTATTCTAGCTCCAACTCCTACCCTTTCTGGATAATTTCCTTTTTTCCATCCATCATATATTTCTTTCCCTAATTCTCCAGGTAATCTTAATAAATATTTATTTCCTACTTCTTCATCAAAGAATTTTCCGGCTTTACTAGCATAAGCTATATACAATTTACTAAATTCTTCTATATAATTCCAACTATCTATACTTAATTGTTCTAAATCTCTATAGGCATAGTCTTGTTCGTTTGTATTTGATCTACTTGGGTCAAATCCTATTATGCATGTTCTTATAAATTTAGTAAAATTATATGGATTATCTCCTAATTTTTTAATTTCATCAATTTCATTTGCCTTAGTTATTTTTGCTTCATTATAAATACCTGCAGCTATTTCTCCTAATAATGTTTCTAAATATGCAAACATATCTGATTTTTGATCACTAGTTAGCCATGCTCTAACAGCATCTGATTCCCATCTACTTATTGTATTTTCCCATAATTGAGGGTTATTTAAATAAATAGTTAATATGCTTCCTCCTTGATAAGCTGGTGGTAAATTTATTTTTTCTACTGGATTGATTTTTCCTTTCCCTATACCTCTTTTTTCTACTTGATTTTCAGTTAATTGGGTTGTTTGTCTAATCGGTCTTTCTATATCTTCTTCTTTTCCTGAAATTAGAGGATTATCAAGCCTAAATCTTTTGTTAACACTAGTCATACTGCTTTCTGCAACATCAGTCATTTTTACATCTATTATATATTCTTTTAATTCATCTATATTTTTTATTATTTTATTAAATTCAAAATTTTTATTGTCTTTATTTTCATAAGCTAATTCTAAATCATATTTTTCTATAATTTTATCATATGGTATTTCTAATTGAGTAAATACTATATCTTGTAAATTTTTATAATTTTTAACTTGATTAAAATCTATTTTATCCATTATATTTCTGAGCTGTTGCTAGAAGTTTCTTCATCCTTGTCTGGACTATTTATTTTTTCATATTGATAATCACCAAATCTTAGTGCAATTTTACCATCTAACTGTTCATATATTATATTAGTATTTGGTATTAATGTTTTCTTTTGAATAAAGTTTTCTAATTCCCATTCTTTACCTGAATTTTCTAAAGCATCTATTCTTACTCCTGGTAGAGCTTTAACTCCTTTACTGATTATCATTTTTTCTAATTCATGAGTATTTAATCTATATCTAACATTACTATGTTCTTGTAATTTTCCTATAAATCCTGTAGTTATTCTTAAATTTTTACTTCCAGGTTCCATATTATATCCAATTGTTTTTATTCCTAATTTTATTTTTTCTATCATTTCATTTTTATTCATAGTAAAATCTGTAAGAAGTAAATAATTGCTCCTTTTTCATTCATATCTATTTCGAAGCTTCCTATAATTGATTGTTTTAAACAAGTTATTCTTTCATCATATAAACAGACTAGTGTTTTTGCTCCACTACCACTATTATGCAATCCTTGTATTCCTATTAATATTAATCCTAAATGGACTTCTTTATATTTATTCTTTTTAATATTATCTTTATCTTCTTTAGCTATTAATGATATACTAATTTGTTCTTTAGGGTTTACACAGCTTATTTCTGTTTCTGTAACCGTTTGTATTATGGCTGTTTTAGATATAAACTTACTTTGTTCATATATTTTAACTTTTTTTATCAAGTCAAGTTTTTGGTTTCTAAATTTTTCTAATTGTTCATCTATATCTATTACTTCAGTAATGTTAATCATAGGTTTTTTACTAGATGATTTTACCAACTTCTGCATTTTTTACCTTTCTTTTCAATTTTTGTATAGTCTGGAGTTATTTTTATTTTATTGAACATTAATTCTAAATTATCAACTGCTTGATTTGTTGCTAGTACTTTGATCTTTTCTTCTAATGAATCTACTTTTCTTTCTAGTTTATTAATTTTTTCACATATCATTGCTAACATAATTGTTTGTGTATTAAATATTCTAGGATAAGTTACGTCTGCCGGTGTTTTTCCTTCATATGCAGTTATTCCTATTGGATCATTATGTTTTTTATTTGCTTCTTTTAATGCTAATTTATAATCTTCTTGTAATTCCAAATCTATCATTCTAATAAAAATTTTATTTCTTTAATTATTTTGTATATGTTTTCTACTTCTTGTATAATTTTAATTAATTTTTCATTACTAGAATTTTGTTTGACATTATCTTTACATTTTTCTAGTAACATATTATTCTGGTTTTTTACATATTCTAAGTTTCCATTTATTTGATTTATTCTATTATTTTTTATTTCTAATAATTTTTCTATATTTTTAATTAAACTAGTTATTTTATTTTGAGATTCTTTTAGGTTTTCTGACAAGTTTATGATTATATCAATTAATGTATTATATTCGTTATTACCATTTAGACAATGATTTATATGTTGTAATGAAAGGTTGCATTTTATTTCAAAGTTTTCTTTCATTATTAATTTACTTGTTTTTTGTGTTAATGCCAAGTCTAAATATTCTATTTTCTTCATTGCGTAAATCTTATTTCAATAATTAAAGATAACCAGACTTCTATATTTTCAAATATTATTTTTCTTAGTCTACAATCTGTTATTTCATAAATATCTGTTGAAGTTGTTATTATATTTTCTAATATTCGAATTTGACTTCTTACTAAATTTCTGAATGCATAAGTACATATTCTATCATGTAAATTTAATATTCTAAAATTTTCTATTATTTCCCTATGATATCTGAAGTCATTATTTCTAGCCATTTCTTTCTTCTATAGCTGAATTAACCAATTTTTCAAGGTATATATATAAACTTAGTTTTAATTTAAAATCTTTAATATTATATTTTATATAACCTAACTGAGACTCCATATGTAATATAATTTTTCTCAACATTTCCTTAAACCTTTGTAATTTTAAATCGGTTGTTAATAGTATGTCTTCTCGATAATTTTTATCTGAGTTATTCATAATATTTATCTATCCAACTATTATTTTCAATAGTTTCATAACTAGGTAACTGTTTGAATAATAATTTTTGTTTTTGACTTGCAGTTAAATTCTTTATTACTGTTTTAGGAAAATTTGGTAATATATTTTGATTAATATATTTGTCTACTATACTAGTTGGTTTTTGTTTTTGTATTGGATGTTTTATAACTATGTCTTTTAAGTTTTTATATTTTATTCTAACTATTTTAACTCGCTCTGATACCAAATCGGGCTGCATTTCTCTTGTTTTATTCTTCTATTTTTACAAATTTTAGCTCAAGTAAATTATTTTTTAGAATTACTAATCCAGCAGTTTCTATTTCTATTTGATTCCTTATTTCTTCTAATTTTTTAACTAATAAAGGACTTCCTAACTGTTCTATTTGATTGAAAGTATCGATATTATCTATAGTTTTATCTAAATTTTGAATTATTGCTTCTAAATTATTTAATATTTCGTATTTTAATTCTAAACTTTTCATTCTTTTTAGAAGTTCTCGTACTTCATCTATTATATCATGAGCATTATACCAATTCATATTTTGAAGAATTTTTTAAGATCTATGCTAATGGGGCTCACCTTTATAGTGCTAAGCTATTGGGTGGTTAAGTCTTTTGCGGAATTTTTCATATTTGCTAATCTTTGTTTAAAAGATTCTATTTCATTTTTTAATTCTATGATTTCATCATCTAAATGTTCTTTTTTATCCAACAATCTATTATACATTTCTGCATTGTTACTGATTGTTTTATTTTTTTCTACTATTATTTTTGCTAGAGTTTTACAGACATAGGTTATATTTTTAATTAATGAGAACATTTTTATATTCAGAGTTGGTCCCGAAAATAGAAGTTTTCTTGAAAATAAGAGTTTTCTTAATAAATGGGTTTGTTCTAGTCTTAGTTTATTATGTTTAGAAATTATTTGTGCATTACTTCTTTTAGTTTTACTTTGATTTATAATTGATTATTTCTTTCATTCTTTCGCGCCCATTTTTTTACAGAATAAAGCACCAACCCATTCGAGCAACACATGCTTTCGACACAGGGAATTACAGTTTCTCTGTAAAAAGGATTAAGACCTACTTGTTGAATTCAAGAAACAATCAATTATAAATATTTTTCAAACTAAACAACTTTCATGCACTAATAAAATTCTTAAACATAAGTAAACATAAAAACTAGAACTACCCAAAATTTTCTACTCCATATCTTTCATATTGAAAACACTATTTATTGAAAACATTACTTACAGGACTGACGACTCCTTGAGCAATCTTTGAAGAAATCTTGAACTCACAAACTCAGTGCTGTATTGTATTTTTCATCGTGTCTTCTTTCCCTTTGACAGTGAGTTTATATAGAGTTCGGATTTCAACCAAGCGCTCAACGGATTTGAAAACATAATTAAAAGTTATTCTATCCTATCTCTTTACTATTGCTGACGCGTACTAGCTTTTACTGTTTTTGATAAACTCGAATCTTCAACAGTAAAAAGCTGAACGCACAGGGAAAGCAATACAGTAAAAAGATAAAGCATTATTACAAAAGATAGATTCGTTGCCGAAAAGAAAGCTGCAACGTCTCGTAAAATAAAATCTGACATGACTAAAAGTTCTACATGACTGAAAGCAATTTAAAGAAGATAACTCTTGCCGAAAGGTGATGCACACGTCTTCTAAAAGCTGTTTGTGACAGCTAGAGAATCTTTAGCACTTGCTACTGTTAAGCTTCCATTCGATTTGCTAGATTATGTGCTTCTACTCCATCGTAACTTTCTTCAGAATCTGAGTGTGGAGATGGAGGATTATCTGGTATTAATGCACAATCAAAATCTCCGACTTCTATGGCTCTCTGATAGGCTTTGATATGACTGAAATGTTCTATAGAGCCCTTACTTATTCCATAATTGCTAGAAAAACCATGGCCTTTGTATTGTATATTCTTGTTTATACAATAAACTTTTATATACGGTTCCTCTGCTAACAGATAAGAGATCTTAATATAAGTACTTTCATGTAAGCTAGCCTGCTCGAACTGTCTCCATACTTGGATTCTTTCTAAGGTTGACATCCTTTCTGAAACTTCTGCAATTTGAAAACTTTCTTCTAGTGGTCTAGCTTGTATAGGCATTGCATTATCAACTCCTCTAATAAGAACACAATGTTTAGCCGGGACTGGAATCTTGGTATAACTTGGAGGAATACTCTGAACTTCTAAATTTACAAATCCATTCTTAATGTTGTAAACAACATACTTTGCAACAGCTGCTAATCTCCAGGATAACTTCTCTAATTCTTGCAATTGATTCTCATGGGTAATAATAATCCTTGCTATCAAACCATGTTCCCATAATCTTTTTAAATCAAAAACCTCTATCTTATCTTCTATTAGAATATTGAGTTGCTGGAATCTTGACATATCTATAGAGCATCTGTAAATAAAAAATCCTTTTTCACACTGACAATGAGGCTCTTTTTCATGTTTCTCTTGCTGATAAACCTTCATTACTAATGCCATTCCATTTGGTAGTTGAGTAATGTCCCTTGCTAAGAATTTTAACAGATCTTGAACTGCTACTTGTTGTCTTGCTTTTCTCTCTCCCCACATTCTTAATATTTTTCCTTTTACTTCTTCTAACTTTGGTGGAAAAGTGCTTCTAGTATCTTCCCAATTTTTCATACTCTCATACTCATATTCTTTTTCTACAACTTCCATTTTCTTATTCTTTTCTTTTTCTTTTTCAATATCTCTTCTCAACCATGAAATCTCTGCTTCTTTTTCTTTTTTCTGATTTTCCAACTTCAAATATGCATCTAGAGTGGGATTTCTTTGGGCTGATAATGAAGATGGCTCTGGTTTCAAAGATAGTTGAGAGGTAGACTGGGTAAATGTATGAGTATTTTTGTCTGATAAATATTTTGCTAAAGTACTGAGGATATTTTTGAAAAACAACTGATTTCTGTTAGTCCATAGGTTATCAAGTAAGATGTGGTCTTCATTACTAAGATGGAGATGAGGAGAAGTTCTGAAATGTAGGTTAGAACCATGAGGAATAATAGGTAAAGCTAAAGTAGGATGTATATGAAATCTGCTATTTTGTTGTGGATCTAAGTTTAATGGCTTGAATGTTGGGTTTTGAAATTGAGGAGAGTTTGGTCCACCATCCATGTTCTGCAAATATATAAATCTTGTTAGAAAATAAACTTCTTCTCTTTCTACTTATCTTTTAATTTATCTACTAAGTTAACTACTATATTAACTACTAATTTAACTTCTAATTTAACTACTAAATTAACTGTTATACTAACTTCTATTTTAACTACTAATTTAACTACTAAATTAACTTCTATACTAACTACTATTTTAACTTCTAATTTAACTACTAATTTAACTACTAAATTAACTTCTATACTAACTACTAATTTAACTTCTAATTTAACTACTAATTTAACTACTAAATTAACTTCTATACTAACTACTAATTTTATGCTAGTAGTCGCATAATAGCTTGTGTTAAAAATTCTATATCTTTCTCTATCCATTCTAATTGATCTTTATAGTATTGTATTACAAATTTATCTGTAGCATTTTCTAAATTTACTAAATACCAATGTTCTTGTTGTCTAAGAACATACAATAATTTTCTATAATAAAACAACCATATCATACCTTTGATTCTGCAACTGCTCTGGACAAATAATCTGCAACGAAATTATTTGCTCCTTTTATATGTTCAAAATTTACTTTTAACCCTTTTCCTTGAATAGTATTTATAAACGAAATCCATCTTTTGCTATATATTTTCCTTTCATTTTTCTTTTTATAAAATTGGACTATAGCATTGCAGTCTGTTCTTAAGGTAAATTCATGATTTAGATAAATTCTAAATTTATCTAATGCGTTTATTACTCCTAATATTTCATAATCTAGGCTGGTTAAACTATTTTCACTCTGAGTAAATTTTCCTGAATCATATCTACTTATTTCTTCTAAATTTGAATAGCTTTCTTTATGGGGCCTAACTTTTAAAACCGCTCCCCAACCTAGTTCACTTGCATCTACTTCTATTATTTTATAATCTGTTTCTAAAGGTAATTTTAATTTTGGCAATTTTTTAACTTTCTCTTTTATATCTTGTACTAATTTAACATCTTCTTGATTAAAATATCTTTGTCCTTTTTTACCAGTTTTTTTTTTTTATATAAGTAATTTGTACTTTTATTCAAATTTGGTATAAAGTTTCTAGCATAATTTACTAGTCCTAAAAATTTTTGTAAAAGTTCTAAAGTTTCTAATTTATCTGGCATTTCTAGAATTTTCTGAGAAATGTGTGGTTGTAATTCTATATATCCATTTCCTATTTTTTGACCTAAAAATTCAACTATACCCTATGAAAATTATAGTAAAGAAAATGAAGAAAATGATGAATACGAGGAGCAAGAAAATGTTAAAATTAATTTATGGTTACAAGACTTAATAGAATTTAAATTAAATAAAAAAGAACCAACATATTCACTAAATAGTAATATTGCTAGAATAATACAGCTTGCAGAACAAGCACAAATAATAGGTGAAGATCCTCAAAAACATTGGGATAAGAATAAAGAAATCGCTCATCTAGAAATAATAAATCCAGAACTAACAATTAGAACAAAAGAATTAGAGTATAATGAAGAAGATAAAAAAGAATTCATAAAACAAATAGATGAGTTATTAAAATTAAAAATTATAAGACCAAGTTATAGTAAACATAGAAGTGCAGCCTTTCTAGTTAGAAATCATAGTGAACAAAAACGAGGAAAGGCAAGAATGGTAATAAACTATAAAAGACTTAATGATAATACTATAGAAGACGGGTATAAAATACCGAATAAAGATAATTTAATCAACCTAATACAAAATAGGAAATATTTTAGCAAAATAGACTGTAAAAGTGCATATTGGCAGATTAGAATGGATCCAGCTCAAATAGAATGGACAGCTTTTGTAACACCAATAGGACATTATGAATGGTTAGTAATGCCTTTTGGATTAATTAATGCACCAAGCATATTTCAAAGAAGAATGGATAAAATATTTAAAAATTTAAACTATACATTTGTTTATATTGATGATATTTTAATAGCCAGTGAATCGTTAAAAGAACATTATACACATGTAGAAAATGTATTAAAAATAATAATTGACAATGGTATTATAATTTCCAAAAAGAAACTAGAAATAGCTAAAGGATATATAGAATTTTTAGGTCAAAAAATAGGAAATGGATATATAGAATTACAACCACACATTTCTCAGAAAATTCTAGAAATGCCAGATAAATTAGAAACTTTAGAACTTTTACAAAAATTTTTAGGACTAGTAAATTATGCTAGAAACTTTATACCAAATTTGAATAAAAGTACAAATTACTTATATAAAAAAACTGGTAAAAAAGGACAAAGATATTTTAATCAAGAAGATGTTAAATTAGTACAAGATATAAAAGAGAAAGTTAAAAAATTGCCAAAATTAAAATTACCTTTAGAAACAGATTATAAAATAATAGAAGTAGATGCAAGTGAACTAGGTTGGGGAGCGGTTTTAAAAGTTAGGCCCCATAAAGAAAGCTATTCAAATTTAGAAGAAATAAGTAGATATGATTCAAGAAAATTTACTCAGAGTGAAAATAGTTTAACCAGCCTAGATTATGAAATATTAGGAGTAATAAACGCATTAGATAAATTTAGAATTTATCTAAATCATGAATTTACCTTAAGAACAGACTGCAATGCTATAGTCCAATTTTATAAAAAGAAAAATGAAAGGAAAATATATAGCAAAAGATGGATTTCGTTTATAAATACTATTCAAGGAAAAGGGTTAAAAGTAAATTTTGAACATATAAAAGGAGCAAATAATTTCGTTGCAGATTATTTGTCCAGAGCAGTTGCAGAATCAAAGGTATGATATGGTTGTTTTATTATAGAAAATTATTGTATGTTCTTAGACAACAAGAACATTGGTATTTAGTAAATTTAGAAAATGCTACAGATAAATTTGTAATACAATACTATAAAGATCAATTAGAATGGATAGAGAAAGATATAGAATTTTTAACACAAGCTATTATGCGACTACTAGCATAAAATTAGTAGTTAGTATAGAAGTTAATTTAGTAGTTAAATTAGTAGTTAAATTAGAAGTTAAATTAGTAGTTAGTATAGAAGTTAATTTAGTAGTTAAATTAGTAGTTAAATTAGAAGTTAAAATAGTAGTTAGTATAGAAGTTAATTTAGTAGTTAAATTAGTAGTTAAAATAGAAGTTAGTATAACAGTTAATTTAGTAGTTAAATTAGAAGTTAAATTAGTAGTTAATATAGTAGTTAACTTAGTAGATAAATTAAAAGATAAGTAGAAAGAGAAGAAGTTTATTTTCTAACAAGATTTATATATTTGCAGAACATGGATGGTGGACCAAACTCTCCTCAATTTCAAAACCCAACATTCAAGCCATTAAACTTAGATCCACAACAAAATAGCAGATTTCATATACATCCTACTTTAGCTTTACCTATTATTCCTCATGGTTCTAACCTACATTTCAGAACTTCTCCTCATCTCCATCTTAGTAATGAAGACCACATCTTACTTGATAACCTATGGACTAACAGAAATCAGTTGTTTTTCAAAAATATCCTCAGTACTTTAGCAAAATATTTATCAGACAAAAATACTCATACATTTACCCAGTCTACCTCTCAACTATCTTTGAAACCAGAGCCATCTTCATTATCAGCCCAAAGAAATCCCACTCTAGATGCATATTTGAAGTTGGAAAATCAGAAAAAAGAAAAAGAAGCAGAGATTTCATGGTTGAGAAGAGATATTGAAAAAGAAAAAGAAAAGAATAAGAAAATGGAAGTTGTAGAAAAAGAATATGAGTATGAGAGTATGAAAAATTGGGAAGATACTAGAAGCACTTTTCCACCAAAGTTAGAAGAAGTAAAAGGAAAAATATTAAGAATGTGGGGAGAGAGAAAAGCAAGACAACAAGTAGCAGTTCAAGATCTGTTAAAATTCTTAGCAAGGGACATTACTCAACTACCAAATGGAATGGCATTAGTAATGAAGGTTTATCAGCAAGAGAAACATGAAAAAGAGCCTCATTGTCAGTGTGAAAAAGGATTTTTTATTTACAGATGCTCTATAGATATGTCAAGATTCCAGCAACTCAATATTCTAATAGAAGATAAGATAGAGGTTTTTGATTTAAAAAGATTATGGGAACATGGTTTGATAGCAAGGATTATTATTACCCATGAGAATCAATTGCAAGAATTAGAGAAGTTATCCTGGAGATTAGCAGCTGTTGCAAAGTATGTTGTTTACAACATTAAGAATGGATTTGTAAATTTAGAAGTTCAGAGTATTCCTCCAAGTTATACCAAGATTCCAGTCCCGGCTAAACATTGTGTTCTTATTAGAGGAGTTGATAATGCAATGCCTATACAAGCTAGACCACTAGAAGAAAGTTTTCAAATTGCAGAAGTTTCAGAAAGGATGTCAACCTTAGAAAGAATCCAAGTATGGAGACAGTTCGAGCAGGCTAGCTTACATGAAAGTACTTATATTAAGATCTCTTATCTGTTAGCAGAGGAACCGTATATAAAAGTTTATTGTATAAACAAGAATATACAATACAAAGGCCATGGTTTTTCTAGCAATTATGGAATAAGTAAGGGCTCTATAGAACATTTCAGTCATATCAAAGCCTATCAGAGAGCCATAGAAGTCGGAGATTTTGATTGTGCATTAATACCAGATAATCCTCCATCTCCACACTCAGATTCTGAAGAAAGTTACGATGGAGTAGAAGCACATAATCTAGCAAATCGAATGGAAGCTTAACAGTAGCAAGTGCTAAAGATTCTCTAGCTGTCACAAACAGCTTTTAGAAGACGTGTGCATCACCTTTCGGCAAGAGTTATCTTCTTTAAATTGCTTTCAGTCATGTAGAACTTTTAGTCATGTCAGATTTTATTTTACGAGACGTTGCAGCTTTCTTTTCGGCAACGAATCTATCTTTTGTAATAATGCTTTATCTTTTTACTGTATTGCTTTCCCTGTGCGTTCAGCTTTTTACTGTTGAAGATTCGAGTTTATCAAAAACAGTAAAAGCTAGTACGCGTCAGCAATAGTAAAGAGATAGGATAGAATAACTTTTAATTATGTTTTCAAATCCGTTGAGCGCTTGGTTGAAATCCGAACTCTATATAAACTCACTGTCAAAGGGAAAGAAGACACGATGAAAAATACAATACAGCACTGAGTTTGTGAGTTCAAGATTTCTTCAAAGATTGCTCAAGGAGTCGTCAGTCCTGTAAGTAATGTTTTCAATAAATAGTGTTTTCAATATGAAAGATATGGAGTAGAAAGTTTTGGGTAGTTCTAGTTTTTATGTTTACTTATGTTTAAGAATTTTATTAGTGCATGAAAGTTGTTTAGTTTGAAAAATATTTATAATTGATTGTTTCTTGAATTCAACAAGTAGGTCTTAATCCTTTTTACAGAGAAACTGTAATTCCCTGTGTCGAAAGCATGTGTTGCTCGAATGGGTTGGTGCTTTATTCTGTAAAAAAATGGGCGCGAAAGAATGAAAGAAATAATCAATTATAAATCAAAGTAAAACTAAAAGAAGTAATGCACAAATAATTTCTAAACATAATAAACTAAGACTAGAACAAACCCATTTATTAAGAAAACTCTTATTTTCAAGAAAACTTCTATTTTCGGGACCAACTCTGAATATAAAAATGTTCTCATTAATTAAAAATATAACCTATGTCTGTAAAACTCTAGCAAAAATAATAGTAGAAAAAAATAAAACAATCAGTAACAATGCAGAAATGTATAATAGATTGTTGGATAAAAAAGAACATTTAGATGATGAAATCATAGAATTAAAAAATGAAATAGAATCTTTTAAACAAAGATTAGCAAATATGAAAAATTCCGCAAAAGACTTAACCACCCAATAGCTTAGCACTATAAAGGTGAGCCCCATTAGCATAGATCTTAAAAAATTCTTCAAAATATGAATTGGTATAATGCTCATGATATAATAGATGAAGTACGAGAACTTCTAAAAAGAATGAAAAGTTTAGAATTAAAATACGAAATATTAAATAATTTAGAAGCAATAATTCAAAATTTAGATAAAACTATAGATAATATCGATACTTTCAATCAAATAGAACAGTTAGGAAGTCCTTTATTAGTTAAAAAATTAGAAGAAATAAGGAATCAAATAGAAATAGAAACTGCTGGATTAGTAATTCTAAAAAATAATTTACTTGAGCTAAAATTTGTAAAAATAGAAGAATAAAACAAGAGAAATGCAGCCCGATTTGGTATCAGAGCGAGTTAAAATAAATTACTAAAAATGCCACTGATTTTTAAAAATCTAAAAAATATATCTAAAAGTCTCCAAAAATGGTAAAAATTGATACATATGTTAAATACGCATAGATTAACAGCTTTATGAAAAATAATTTAAAAAAAAATAGGTGTAGTACACCCGGGTGCATTAAGGCTCAATGCACCCTAGTGCATACGATTACAGCCCATAAAAGTAGGGTAGTTAGATAGTTAAGATGTTAAGTTACATCAAAAGATGTGTAAAGGTGAGGGCAAGATATTTGTTCACTAATACATGTTGCCAAACAAACCCTACACACCCCTCAGAATTTTTATTAGCTATGTTGTTGAAACTTTTATTTATTATTCGTTAGTTTTTTTAATTTTAACATTAAAAGAACCAATTTTCACCCATTACTAAATGACTGGCCTTAACATGAGTATGGTAGAATCAACTTCGAACTGAACCAATCTATATCAGTGGGATAGGGCAAAATTTTTAGAAATAAGGTTAGGGTTCACGAGGATCAGGCGATGCAAACAAGTGTCTTTCACAAAAAATACTATCTTTGTTTGGGATTGATAGTGTTGATGACAAGAAAAAAAATATGCCTGATGATTGGAGATACAGGTAAGTAAGAAGAAAAAGTAGATTTGTCAAGAATGGGAAAGATGGACAAATATCACATCAGCTAAAGAAGAGGGGGGAAGTACGAAACTTTTTCTACCCCCTTTTTCATGCATACAAAAAAACCAAAGATACACATTTGGAAAAACAACAATTGCTCACTGACAAAGCTGTTTTCAGACATAATAGAAATTAATAATCAAATTGACCAAAGAAAGGAAGGAAAAAAGGCCTGGAGAGAGAGAGAGCGAGAGAGAGAGAGAGATTAGAGAGACCTTTAAAAGAGTCCAAAATATACAGCGTCAGGCTTAAGTAGCCTATTATTTCCATTTTAGAAGTTACGGCACTTTAAATATTAATGCAATTATAAATCAATCAACAGCAAGCAGTTGAAGATGTTCACCCATCCATCGAGACTCATCAAACAAATTATCATCCAACCAATGGTTCAGATCATGCATGACAAGCCTGGCCTACTTTCAAAACAAACAAGGAGGACTGGAGCCAACCTAGGTCTTTCTGAAACATTAAGGCCCAAGCTTGGTCCAGGAAAAATATATAGATGCCTAGGGTTTGGAGTATTGATGTGAGATAGGATGGACTATTATTATTCCTGTCTTTTATTAAGAAGAAAAGTGGGAGTTGAAGGACAGTAAAGGTATTCCTTTTCATAAGAAATGTAGTAAGGTCAACCTCCAAAGGTTGAGCTTAAACAACTAAAACATAACCCTTGCAGAAAATAATTCTACTCGCATCCCAAGTCCAAGCCTGAGAGGCTTAGGCATAAAAGAAGATCCAACTGTCCAAGACCAACTAAAAAGCAAGATTGCACGTGCGAGGTCAGGCAGGTTTACCCATTGCATCCTTATAATTCATCCATCCAACCAGTCATCCATTCATCAAAAAAATCTTGCACCCAATTATCCGACAATCCATCAGTAGCTGAAAAATTCAATACACCTAACATTCTTACATCCATAAACACCAAATCATCTAATCATAAATAGATTCGTCCACCCAACCAAACAAAAACCCATTCAACAGTCCAATAGCATAATCAACCATCCACAAACTGAACATACAACCATATTGTCATACAAAAATCAATATAACAATCCACCCTCTACCAATTAATTTTATTTTTCTAATTTGTTTCATATTTTCATAAATCCATCCAGACAAGGACTCCTAGCTTGGGTGAGCGACAGTATCAATACTAATTAGCAAATTTAAATCCTATAGTGGAAACCAGGTGATAACATCATCAACAAAAAGAAATAAAATTTCAACCCGGTTACATTCAGTTACTGATCCGACAATAATAATCTGAAAAGCTGGGCACCATTAAAAGAGAGAGCGAGAGAGAGAGAGAGCAAACTCAGATCCCAAAAATGTTGTTGCTGTTAATACAAAAGTCAAATCAGTTCTAAACATGGAATTCCACGCAGTTGTAATAGAAGATATAAATGCATACAGAAGATCAACCAGATGAAATGAATGAACAACGAGAATAATAGATTCACATCATGCAAAATAATACCAATGTGCTTCATTAAAGAAAAAAGAATGGTAAAGATGCTCTCCATAATTACCCAAACTGAGAACACTTTTGTGGGAGCATTGACGCAACTTTGTCAGTGAACTGCAGAGTTTGGCAGAGCACTAAATGAGGAACTACATTTTCTGGACAGAGATGATAATAAAGAGCACAGCATCACACAATGCACACCAAAACCAACATGCAAATTACCGCTTATCAATAGGATGAACTTGGAAGAAATTTTCATGTCAAAAATTGTAAATTTCAATTACGCATTTTAAACAGCACAGCGTGCACATGAATCATCAATGACTTGTCAACCGTCACTGAATGGTAAAGATACATGAGCTGGAAATCTCAATTCACGGAATGCTTATATATTTTTCTCTCAACAGGAAAGGATGTATCTAATGCCACTAAAGCCCTTCTCACCCTCCAACAACAAATCAGGGGTACAAGATTGCATCCAAACCTGAATCACTGGCCTGTATATCGCTGCTGCTAAATAGATTCCTTGCTCAGGGAGTAAGGCTGCAGTACCATATCCTTCTTGCAGTACATTTGAACCACCTCTTCTCCAACCTCCTAAATAGAATAAAGGTCTGTTGTAACCCTTGAATCCAGCCAAAGAATACACAAATATTGAAATATTACCAGAAAATGAATGAGAAAGGGTGATGCAGGTATGCCTAGTTGCAGGAAGACTGGGATGAAATTTGTTCCAGGCTTTAAGCTAAAGCACCTTACAGCATTATTACGTGACATCGATGTACCATGTGTCCAACAATGTCCACAAAGGCCACCCGGAATACAACATATATGTCAATACTCAATGACATAAATCTTTATAGTAAGTTCATCTAACAGCACAGAAAAAGAAATAATATATACTTAGAGAGAATGAAACACGTCTGTAGAAACCTCAGCAATATTATACCACAGGTGGAGATGCACAAAAAAGCACAAGAATCCCATTAACATCAATGTTCACCATATCATCCCTGAAGGATAGAGAAATTTTAGACAGAATACTAAAATATGTCATGAATGTTGTTCAATGACCTTTTCCGACAGAACACAGATCAAGGGCATGTTCAGCTACATATGAAACTTTTCACCCCCCACAAGTACCCTATTTTTAATTATTTCTTTGCATTTACCTTTACAACTACATCACTTTTCAATCATTTCTACACAACTACCTATATAACTAACTTATCTATTTTAATTTTATTCTCTTTACTCCTTATCATATCACATCATTTTCTCTCGTTTCAAAACCTTTTACACCAAACTTTTCATCCAAAAGTTGTTCCATTTTTGTCCTGGACCATGGACCCAGTTCGGTGCATCTTCAAATCCAATCTAAGAACCTCTATCTCTGTTCTTTTGACTAGAGAATGTCAATTCTAATCAATTTGGCTGATGGTCTCTAATGTGCTTAGTCAAATATAAGTTGACTAGTCATCATTACTTGAATCTTAAGATTCTTATTTTTTTCAGCATTTCTCATTTTGGGTGTGTTTGGCAATTAATAGAAAATGTTAAGTTAAAACTTTTCAATTTAAAACTTCTCACTCTCCACAACTATCATATTTTTTAATCATTTTTTCACATTTTCCTATACAACTACCCTACTTTTCAATCATTTCTATACAACTATCCACATAACTAACCTATATATTTTAACTTTATCCTCTTTACTACTCATCATTACTCCTATCATATCACATCATTTGACAAGTTTTACTCTACGAAACTTCTCATCAAAAGTTTTATTCGTTACCAAACACACCCTTTATTTTCCCTTTCGTTTTCACTGATGCATCTCAAATTCCTAATTTTGGAATTTTTTTTCTTTTCAATGCAAAATCCTTGGTCCATTCCACCCACAATGTTAGACTACGTTCCTCCAAACAGATCATTTTGTGCGCATTGGCATGTAATTGGAAATTCAAGCAGTCCATCTTGCAACCACTATGACTAGCAGATTAGAGCTTCTCATACACATATCCTAGAATTTTCTAGACGTCCTTATGGTAAATTGAGCTCAATACTTGCCACTGCATTGGCAAATTTGGTGCAACAAACATATAGCCTTTCTACTAGCAGAAATTTCAAGCCCAGAAGCAACAAAGCACAACCGAAAATAAAGAACAAATTGAGAACACAAATGATGAACAAAAGGGCCTATTTGGATAGAATCTAAGGTGAAAGGTGGAAGAAAACCTATTTTCATTAGCCTTTGTCTTATGAGACATTTACCTAACCTGGTCGACACTACTGGCACCATGGTCGAACCTATATTTTTCAGCATTGACCCCACCCAAAAAGAAAAAATGGAGCAAAGAAATGGGGAAAAAAGAGCCTGTCTATTTTCTCAGTCTACGACATTCCTAACATACTTTCCTTTCATTCCTTAAGATAAGTTTTATCCAAAATTGTGCAAACATGCCCTGAATCCTGATGAAAGGAATGAATGGCATATACAATTATTTCATACCTTTACCTCAATCACCCAATAAATTGTTTTCACAATATTTTTATTCCTAAATATGTGAACATCTCACCAACTTTCATTCGAATTCGAGTAATCTATATCATTACTAATGGTAATGACAGTATAAGCAATATCTGCATTCCAGGTAAAACAACATGGCATCATGACCAATAATCTGGAGATGTAAGAATACTGCACAAACAATGTAAAAAAGGTTCAAAGCTACTCAAATTACATGAAAAATTTCTGAGTAATGCAAACCAAATATTGAAGCATCAGAGAGCAACTACATTGCCAATGACATCCATAACAATGTTAGCACTTTTTGTTTAAGGCATACCTTGGTTGGGGGCAGATGCAGCTGCCTCAGCGAAACGAAAAGTAAATGAAAGACCCTCCTCAGATCCATCCCTAAAGATGATAAATTATTCATAAGATAATATGGAAGAAATAGGCAGAGGTAAACTAATCAACATGCCCACTGGATTGGAAAACTGCCAGTCCACAATCATTATTTAAATGTTAGTAGCACTGAGGTTTTAGATGGCTGAAAACTTAAACATTCAGAGTTTCTACTACCACAATCCATACAAATCCGTAAATCAAGCTCATTTTCTTTGATTGGATGCGATTAAATACTTGATGGTTAAGATGTATCCTACTAGTAGAGGTTATACCTTCTTGATGCTTCCAAGAACAAAGCTAAAAAAACTATGAAACTTATAATTTATGCATTTTATGGTGTCTGCCAGGTTTGCTCACTAATGAACAAATAAACAAAAAAATCAAGCATGCCTTCTAAGTTTTGGGATGACTGGAAAAACATCGATTGCAAGAGAACTCAAAAAGTCAGAATAAGCCTTGATAACAAGAAAAAAAGGAAATAATTTGGAAGGAAGAGAGACTCTCTCAACACAGGAAAACAAAAAGGAAAAGAACAGCCAAAAATACATGGAAATTGGGGAGAAGAATAGAGACAATGGAAACATAATTCTAAATTCAACAAATCTATAAAACCTAAAACATGCCACCGTATGTCCTCATTTGTAGAAAGTCAAGACACGAAATAAAATCCTAATTTGAGTATGTACATATAAAACGAGTGAAAATCCCAAAATCCAAAATAACTCTCTATAGATAAATAAAATTCAATAAAACCTTACTCACATGCTCTATTCTGATTGTTCCTATTGCATTCTCCACTAAATTCAGTAACTTAAACATTAGAAAAGTTCATACATGGTGCTCCACATTACCTCTTATCCTTTGTTGGTACTTTACTGGCAAGTCTGGCTGTTTGTGTGGAGGCATCTGCAGATGCGGCTTCTGGAGTCGCTCGCATAATTTCGCATATGAGTTGCTGAAATTCGCTCTTTCCAAAAATATAAAATGAGGGAGAAAATGATTTAGAATTTTTATTCAAGAAAGTAACTGGACATTGCAATAACTCGAAGAACAACCAGTACTATATGATACATACTTGCACAACACTTAAGCAGAAGCCAACATTATAGCCTCCAGTTGCTTGAGAAGCTTCAGGATCAGAATTCAGATTCATGTCACCATTAACTAACTTTGGCGTGCTTGCATCACTCTGTTGAGATGATTTTGCTTCCAATAACTCTCCAACAATAACATGATTCTCTGATTATATAGTGATTGCAATTTCTATTACTTTATGGCAAGTAAAGCAAACAAGAAATACTGTTGGGTACAAAAAGCAGGTAAATAGTAGATCTGGCAATTCTAAACATAGCAATCACGAGCCTAAGACCAGTTTTATGAGAGAGAGAGAGAGAGAGAGAGAGAGAGAGAGAGCTAGGAAGCATTATAGAAAAATATCTTACCAAATATGCGAACAATATTGTCAAAAACAGCAGTAAGAAGTTCACAGGCTGCAACTTGTGCTGATCCCATGGGAGCCATCACTAGGGAGACTGGACTAACTGCTAACAGTGCCCCTGTCAAAGATGCCCCATTTTGACGTTTGTGTTTCAACACCTGGTAGCTCTCCAATAGTCCTTTTGAACCATTTAAACCTGGACTGGAAGTTTTGGCCAAGTGACCAATTCGGGTCCTTGAAGAATTTACAGCTGCTGCATGAGATTTTATTTTGGATGTGATGATCTCATGGATGGTAGGTCTCAGTCGTTGGCTGTTTTACAATAAAATGGATAAACATACAAATTTAAATTAGTTGATGAAAATCTGATATTATAAAGCACATTGTCATGCAGACTACTATTCTAGTCTGACTAGTCCGTGTGGAGTATTATTACCATTATACCTGTCCCTTTAGAAAAATGAAAAGCAGTTAATAATAGAACCTATCACCTCTGAAAGGTTGAAACATTATTATTTACAATCAACAGTTATTGAACTTTAACTTTCTTTAAAGGCTACAAACTAGAACCATTTCCAGGTGACTCAGTTACAATATCATCTACACAAGGTGCAATTAATGAGAAACATTGGTAATTAACTGGTGAGACAAGAGTTCACAAAGTGGCCCCAATATGCGAAATCTAGGCTATAATGAAGATGATCCCTCTCTGGATGCTTCATATTTCTTTATCGGGATTTTCTAGTGTTGTGATCTTATTGTACATCTCGGGTGTGTTTGTTTACACACAAAACTTTTCAAACTAGAACTTCTCCATTTAAAACTTTTCATTTCCACTGTAATCCTCAATCATTCTATCACCTTTTTCTATACAACTACCCTACTTTTCAATCATTTCTTTATAATTTTTCAAACAACTATCCTATTTTTCAATCATTACCACTATCATATCATATCATTTTCTCCTATTTTAAAAACTTTTACATTGAAAACTTTTCTCCCAAAAGTTCACTCTCTTCCCAAACACACCTGAAGTATCTAGTGTTAAACATAAATGTTGCTCTGGCAGCAGGTGGGACGACACGCTAGCACTTCCACCCACCGTATTGACGAGTCTAAAGCTCATGGCGTCAAAATCAAGAAGGGAAAGGATATCAATTGCAGAGTCAAAGCATATGAACTCAAATAACCTGTACTGAGAAGATAATAATGATAATGCTTGCCCTACTTCCTAGTGGATATGAAATCAGTTAATCACATAAAACCTAGATACAATGAAGTTGGATAGGAACATTGATGGAGAAAGCAATAGTATGCATTAAGATTATCCAATCAAATTAATGTTATCTATTGTAGAGATTTTATTTTATGATCTTGAGTTCATGGGGATCTCATTTATGAATCAAGATATCAAAACATAAACAACTTGATAGGTGAGTTAAATTAATTTTTAATTGATTTGTTTAGGAATTTTGTTTGAATGCACTTAAACTAGAGTTCTATTTAGCATACAGATTTTTATAAATAGGGTAACCTGTATCAAGGATTGTGAAGTTATTGATAAGCTTCTTGTCTTTTGTCCTTTAGTCTTTTCACTGGTCTATTTTCTCTAATCCTTGCATTGGTTTTCTCCCTAATGATAGGGTCTGCCCATGCTTCCCAAGTGTCCCCATGTGACATCAAACACCTTGCAAACACAGCAGAAGCAATGAGAACGGGATTGACCAAGGCAATGAACATATTATCCTGACACACTAGTATGAATATTACTTAAACCAACCTCCCTGAATTTCCTATTTCAAGCTAAGAAACCCAGATTACAAGTTCCTGGACCTATATTCTTTTATGTATAGCACTATCATTCTACAATACAGAACCTAATAAGCAAAATATGCTAGAGATATTCAGAAACTATAACTAACCTGTTCCGTGTGAAGGGCATTGATTCAAAACAGTCAACCGCAGCGTGCATGGAGAGCCCATGAAGCCTCTTATTTTTTTATTTTAGAATATTTTTTCCAAAGCTAAACCATTCATCATGTTTGTCCATATGCATTCCAAAGATCATTTTTACTGAAAAAATTTTATATACTATATATACCACACATTTTTGGGAAAAAAAATAATTGTTACATATTTACTCCCAAAATAAGCTAATTTTTTACAAAATATGAGTTTCTAAGGAAAGTGATTATTTGCAACATGATAAAATAAATTTATTAAAAAAATAAATGGTTTCAATTTGGGGGAAAAAGCTTAAAATAGAAATAATAAAGGGTGCATGGGCATCTACATGCAGCCGGTTGTATTGAATCATTGCCCATGTGGTATACATGCATATAAGGTAATTCATGGAAGTTTGGATCCATCGTACAAAGATGTAAATGTTCGATTCCCTTCTCACATATAACACAATTGCACATCACAGTCATATGCATTTGATCAACATTCAGATCCCTGTCCCTCCCAAATTGTGAGCTGGAGAAATTCATGCATGATTAGATGACCAATACCCATGCCACATTGATCAGTGAGTAAATATCTTCCTTTATGCAAAGCTGGGCATCCAAAATATAACTGATAAATACAAGAAGACATAACAGACTAGATTGACAAAAGACTTCCAATCTTGGTGTTCCCACTTGCAGTGGGTAAGATCAAACGTAAGGATCAAGAGACGGCAGACCAACATAAAGATGTCAACAGTTCGAAACCAGGAAAATGGCCATGGCCTGTTGAAGAAGGAACCAATGTTCTTAAGGGAATAACTCACACTTTGGTGCAAAAATTTCAAAATGATCATATGTGAAAGAATCCACGAATGGTACTAAAGTAAGCTTATGTTGACATACCAAAGTGTGGCACCTGCAGCTGCAACCTTGCCTAGCACACAGAGGCACTCCACCAGAGTTTCCAAATACTTCACATGCAAAGGAGCATCACTCTTTTTCATAACTTCCTAAGGAAAAGGAAAACTTGCAAATCAGCTGTGTCCCAAAGATGCATTTCAAGAATTATCAGCATAAATATTACAATTTTTTCCCAATATTAGAAGATTTTAGACGTACAAGGAACTCATTTGGTGTAGCATATGAAAGCCATGCTGGAACTTGACGGGAAGCACTTTTTGCATCTTTAAGGGGACCATCAACACCATTAACCCTAGCTGAAGATGCAAGATTATCAGACGCAGCTCCATCTTGCATTTCCAATGCACTCTCATCATCACGACCATCAAAAGAAGAGCTGAAAACCACAACCAAAAAAGAAAACTAAATTGTAGGGAGAAAAAATTTTAAGGGTCATTCATTACACTAATTCAAACCAATAAAAGAATTCGTTCAAAATTTATTTTTAAAATTGAAGCAACAACAATAAAAGCAATGTTCAGATCATTCAAAACTTTCATTATTAACACTTACTATAGGTAACTTACAGGGAGATCAGACCCTAACAGCCCAAATAGAACAATCTGGGAATTGCCGGACTGGAGTGGCATGATATATCAGCTTCAGATGCAGAAACATGAAAGCAGTACCAACCGAAAAAAGGCAACAAAACCCATTTTCGACTTAAGAAAGAGAAGCGGAATGTGCACACACCTCAAAATCCAAAAAGTCAAGGTGGTTGAAAAGATCTTGAATGGCAAAACAGAACCTTTTCTAGGTAAGAAAAATACCAAGGATCTGTTTTAGACCACAGCTGAAATTCATTATGAAAAAGCAGCAGATTTTAATTCAAACGCTAAGATTCAGATTCAGATAAAATGGAAAATAGCTTTGAATATTTCTACAACATGGAAAATAGCTATGAATATTTCTTCCATCTTCAATAGCCCGGTAGAAAGCTGCAATTCTTTGGCAGACCTTATATTTGAAACTAAGAAAAACATCTTCAAGTAACAATACCTGACTTTAAAAGACCCATTGTTACAAACTAAAGACCAGCCGACTGCATATTTTTATTACTGTTCTTCTTTCCTTCAAGGTTATGTGTTTGAGAGTTGTTCACGACTTGAATTGGATGAGGATGTGGGATGAAAAAAGTGTTCCTGTGTATTAGAAATTGGGAAAATATGTATGGAAATTGAAAAAACAAGTTGCTATTTTATTTTTGGGGAAGAGAAAAGTGTTTTTGGAAAATGGGAGATTTCATCCCAGCCTTATCCCATACTCCAATCCAAGTTGTGAACAGGAAGAGTTCATAGACATGAAGTGCTTGTGGAGAACAAATAAATTTTCCCTGCCACCTGGTGCTCCCACTATCTGCCTCTCAACTCCTAGCCCTGCAGCAATTCCCCTGGCCCCCATATACACACGCATGCGCACGGACACAAAACCTGCTCAATGTATCGTCCAGTCCAATTTCTCAACCAAACTTTGTGCCCTGCATTTATCACCCCAACGATCTTGCCAACACACTTTCCATCAACCTCCTCTGGCTCCAAGTTCTACAACTTCATTGCCACACCTTCCAGCTATATGAAAAAGTGCAAGATCACTGATCCAAATCACATCTCTCCCTTCATCTCCACCATCCTTTGTCTCATCAATAGCTTCGCATGCTAAATCAACAACATTACATCCAGCCATCAGAGATGAGGTGGTTGGAGGCAACAACCGTAATAAATCAAGGATTCAAGGTGGAAGTCCAGATCACAGTGGATGACAGTACAAACATGCGAGAACTCAAGTGTTAGACAAGTTGGGCAGATGAGATCAGAGCTTAGCTTCTAGTGCATGGCAATGGTGGAGAAGGCAATGATCTGCTCATAGATAGAGCGGCAAGGGATAGAGGGTCTAAAAGAGTCTTGAGAGCTGGCAGAGAGCATAGCAGGAGTAGATATAGATTTGGATCTCCAGAAAGAGGATATAAATTTTGAGGAGATGCGAAGAGTGTAAATAAGAACAATGTTGGTGCTTTGGATGCTTTTCTTCAATGGAAGAAAGGAAAAGGGTTGTAAATGCCATTTTGTAAAAACATATAAGCTTTATAAGCTAAATTTGCACAATAGCTAATGCAAATTGATGTTGGGAGCTAATATGAACATACTTCAAGCTTAAAAGGTTCAATTCCCAGAACCAAAATATAAATGTGCGAATCTGCAATATCACAAATGTAGATAATCTAATGTGCAGAAATGTTGACATATCAACAAGCACACAACACAACTATCAATTATAAACTACAATTATCCTAACAAGCATACAATACAAGGAAAAGAGGCACAAATTTTCCAACATAAACACCTTCTAAATACATCGAAAATAAAAAAATCAACACAAACAATCAAGCAGGTCACCATACTGCACATGCTACTTCATATATACGAATTCAAAAAATGCAAAATTTCAGGACTTCCCTTACCCTCCATCGACAGAACCTGAAGTACCAAACTGGTTATCAATTTTCACTGACCGAGTTCTCCGAGAAAGAGGTTGTGAACTACTAATGGAAAATGCAGCATCAGTCGTTGTTGGCATTTCATCATCCCTTTCGTGTATCATCATAGAAGCTGAGCTGGAGAAGATTATTAGTTTAACAATAATAAAATTCATGAAAACTCAGAATTATAAACCAAATATAATCAGCAGAAATAAAACGATAACAGAAAACAATATCATATTAATATTAACTGACAAATGGATAGAAAGAAGTTAAAAATGCCAGCAATTCTATTGACTATGAGAAGAGAGAAGCATAAATCTGGCTGCATCAACAAGAAAGCAGAAATTAGATAATTAGAGTTGATAATGATGACCTAGTGCCAACAGCGTCAATTATAAACTTCTGAAGGAAATAAAAGACCAAATTAGAGATTATCCTACAGTCTTATGTTTGCCTTATCAGTAAAATTTAATTTATCAGTCCCAAGGAAAAGATATTACATATTTCTCAGAAATAGTGGTTTTTTTAATTGCAAAAAAAATAAAAAATAAAATACGGATAAAATTCACGATTCAGAGAAATATACATATGCCCATCAAAAGAAAATCTGCTTTAAAAGCTCAAATTGAATGAATTATGAGCATGTCTATAAATTTGAGATAAACTTCCTAATTGGCACATCAATTTTTTTGGACCCATATGTAGATCTTGAATCCATCCACATTTAGAATGAGGATAGATAAATGACCATGACTTCATTTGGGTGGGCTCACATTGGACGTTCTACTTGCGGACTAAAACTCTGGGAAAAGCAGAACAACAAGCTTCAGCTAACAGTGCTTTTAATTGCTAAATAAGCTTTCAAATTGTTCATAAGCACAAGTGCAGCCAAACAGGATTTTAAGTCCCACGGTAAACAGCACTCATGCCCTCTAACACACCGCCAAAACAGCCTATAACTCCCAAATTTGATAATCACTTTAAAGTTTTTAATTAGTATTGAATTATTAAGCTCTTTAACTAATTAATGTTAATCATTAAAGATGTTCAACCAAAATAGTTCAACTCGCATTCTCTTGTGCCTTAATTTGCATTCTAAGGAACCCCCAACTTCCCATGAACATATTTTTTCACAACAAATAGTTCTTTAAAAATAATCCATTGTTGAAAATATTATCCCCATATGAATATCTATGTTTTAACTTGTTTATCAATAAAGAGTGCGTTTGGCAATGTATAAAAAATGTCAAGTTAAAACTTTTCAATCTAAAACTTTTCACTCTCCACAACTACCATATTTTTTAATTATTTTTTCACATTTTCCTATACAACTACCCTACTTTTCAATCATTTCTACACAACTACCCACACAACTAACCTATCTATTTTAACTTTATCTTCTTTATTCCTCATCATTACCCCTATCATATCACATCATTTGACAACTTTTACTCTCCAAAACTATTCATCAAAAGTCTTATTCATTCCCAAACACACCCAAAGAATTCCAAGATAAGGCTAACATGTGTGACTGTATTAAACTCGCCACAGTCAGGCTAATAGCCTTTAGGGTTATTCCTCCAATGTATAATGCCATGTCCACAACACATTCCAAGATGGATTCCTCCAACACCTATTTCATCTAGGAGCCCATCTTGGGTAGATTGGGTCAGGTTGAGGGTTCACAAGTCCAATGATGATGAGGATCCAACAACTAACCCAGTCTGATTTCCAACATAAGGTGACCCACCTGAATTTCCTACATGATAGAAATAAGCCACAAGTTTGATGATACTCCACAAAGAGACCAGCCAAATTTTAATGACTTCAAAGTTTAATCCAAACTGAAATTGCATTCAAATCACATAGGATATTTCCAAACATCATACAGCCTAAAGTTTTTAAGAAGCTCAACTCATGAGAGTTTGGCTTGCTTCTGTTTCGTTCAATGCAAAAAAAATATCATTTCAACACTAAGTCAACATATTACCTGGAATTTAACTTGGTCACCCTACTAAAATGAGGGAATAAAACATCTTTTGGGAGATCCATCCAAGAAGGCACTACATGTAAGAAATATATACAAAGTAGCTGATTCGTACCTGTATTCACCCTTGTTGCAAAGATGGCTATGTAACTCCTCCAAAACTTTATAAAACAGAACTCCCCTTAACTTTGTTAGCTCAGATTTAATATCTTGCAGAGCACCAACCTGAGTGATACACAAGCATGAGAATGAAATCCAGTCCACAATGATGATGCGATAAAGGAGAAAATGAAATGATAATGAAATATTTAAGAAGAGAACTTGAACAGGCTGATGATAACTAAGATGACATTACACAATTTGTGGATCCGAATGCACAGTTTTGCATTTCCTAATTCTTTTTTTCCATCATTAAAACAAAAATTAGTTGTGCAAATATACCATTCAGAAAAGAGAAACTTTGAGGATCTATAAGATATGTAATTCTGCTTAAAACTTTACAGTGTTCTAAGTAATAGAACTTTGGTATGCATTCTAAGTAATTTTCTTCCAAAGCAATGATGTCTAATTAATGTTGATGTATCATATGATTGCATGTGTCAGTCTTAAAGTAATAGCCAATATGGTTAATCTTATATGATTATCTTTTAATAATTTATTATATTTCACATTAGCATATGAAATCGGTTCAGGTTGGGTTGACCAACCCTCTAACACACACCAACCCACTTTTGAAATCGAGTCGGTTCAAATTGAGTTATATAGCCTTCTCTAAAAATGTCTAACCCAATCCTGTTATGAATTGGGTTCAGGTTAAGACCGACATTATTTATACCCCTATACACAACCAATAATTGATGTGCATTGTGACTTAGATTATAGGCTCAAATCTCAAACATGGGTATACTTGCAGGGAGGAGTTAACAAATTTAAGCATGATACACATGAGGACGTGCAGAAGGTACCACGTCATATCAATAATCCAAGCCACGAGTTTATGTTACCAATAATTAAAAGATATTTTTAACCAGCCTGTGACAGTAAGAATCAGCCACTTGAAATATTAAGAACATTGAGGACTAGGTTGAAGTAAAACTAACTGCTTGAAGTCCTTCTCTCTCAAGTGTCATCATTGATTGAACATGCAGTTGAACAGCAGCATATAGCTGCTTGTCAGCAATGAATTTCTCAATACGTGCAGGTACCTGCAGCACAAATACAGATTTATTTTTTTTTAAAAAAAAAAGTAAATAATAAAGATCCAAATTGCATATATAACAGGGTCTACTGATTTCAAAAGTTACAATAACATGATTACATTCACTGAACAAATTTTTAAATAATGACAGTTGCAGAACATGAACATTTTAATATCAATTCTTCCAGCCTGCAAACGCAGTATATAAATCAAGCAAAGAAAGAGTCAAAAATGAATGATGTCCAATTATCTAATTTAAGGAAGCTAATTAAGAATATTTCAATCCGGAAAACCATCTTCGATCCCTGATTGCACACAGCATTTAATCTTATCAACCATTCCCTGATGATCATCTCTGTGGTAAAGAATGGATGGAAGATTTCGTACATTCCCCTCAGTTTGATATGCCTCTTCAAGAAAAGGAATTTTTTATTTTATTATTATTATTGTTAATTATAGAGAGCTTTTTTTTGTTCCAGCCCATGTTTCCCCATCTAGATATTTAATTGAACAAACCATTTTAGTCCCATGTAGATACTGAATGAAACCAAGTATTTTAATGGCACTGTTATTTCGAAATGGAAGCACAAATGCCCCAAGAAGTAAATTCTTTAATGACATTGGATTACAACAGAGAACGCTCCCGCCAGGACTCGAAGCTGGGATTGCCCTTAGAAGTAATTAATACAACCAAAATATATAAAATGTAGATAATCACCCACATGAGAAAAATTCATTATCAAGCAAACAGGAAACTACAAAAAATTATCATGAAAGATGAAATCTTCAAACCAGAAGCAGGAGGTGGAATAATGCAAAGACAAAGTGTACCTTCTAAAATAGTAGTTTTGCAAATAACACATATCTTGTTAAACCACCCATAACAGACACAATCTGACTTTTATCGGAGAATAGCCAACAATGGATTCCATTGAATAAATAATGGATCCAGATCCTGAAAAAAATTTTTAGTGCTCATTCAGGGAATAAGGACACTTTCATACATCTCCATGAATTGGACAATATAATGTTATTACCTCTCTTCCTTTGTTATTACAACACTATTTACTTTATTCATCAGATCCACAAGAAATCACTTCAATCAAATACAAATGGGTTCTGATACATTATCGAAATGACAAATCCCATAAATAAACCATTTGCATCAGAATTAAAAGAAAACTTCATAGCATCCTACACTTTTTTAGGCGATTTCTGATTAGCCTACAAATTTTTAGCTATTAAAAATTTTCTATACAAGGGGTGTGTTTGGGAAATGATAAAACTTTTGAATAAAAATTTTTTTATATAAAAGTTATTGATTAAAAGAAAATAATGTGATATGATAAGAGTGATGATAAGGAATAAAGAGAATAAAATTAAAATAGATAGGTTAGTTGTGTGGATAGTTGTGTAGAAATGATTGAAATATAGGGTAGTTGTATAGGAAAATGTGAAGAAATGATTAAAAAATAGAATAGTTAGGAAAGTGAAAAGTTTTAGGGTGTGTTTGGTAATGAGTAAAAATTGTCAAGTTAAAACTTTTCAATCTAAAACTTTTCACTATCTACAACTACCATATTTTGTAATTATTTCTTCACATTTTTCTATACAACTACCCTACTTTTCAATTATTTCTACACAATTACCCATATAACTAACCTATATATTTTAACTTTATCATATCTACTCCTCATTGTTATCCCTATTATATCACATCATTTGACAAATTCTATTCTCTACAACTTTTCATCAAAAGTTTTATCCATTCTCAGACATCCTTAGATCAAAAGGTTTTAGCTTAACATTTTTTTAACATTGGCAAACACACCCAAGGTTTTGGAGAAATTTTAAATCGCCCTCCACAATTAATGACGACCCAACAACAAAGAATTAACAGTTCATTTTGTCATGAAATGGTACCATACCTTCAAATTTCTGTTGACTGGTCGAACAACATTCTTATTTTGGTTGCCATTTTTCATTTTCCTTCTACCCACAAAATTAACATCTCTTGTAAACAATCTCTATAATTCTCCTTCCACCAATTTGCAAGCTCACTCACTTTTCTCAACACAATGTTCAATAATCATATATCTTTCTAGAGATACAAAAGATAACAGGGGCATTTGCATCCATGCCAATGAAGAAGTAAATTATTTTCATTGATACTAACGATTTAAAAACTATTTATGCCAAAAAAAATTTAACATTCCCCAAATGCTCTTATATCCTACCTTCCCCAAATTGGATCTTGGTTGCTGTTCATTGCACAACGATGCAAAAAGGTGGGAGAAATAGGTACTTCCTCAAGTTGGATATCAAGTATTCTCCGGTGCCATCAGAACCTTTTCCACCTGCCTGCTCTACAATGTAGCTCATCATTGCATACTGATACAAAAGCCTCACTTCCCATTCTCGCACTTCTTTTCCCTCGGATACCCATAGATCCCACCATACAACATTATGCAGAAGAAATTAACCACTGAGTTGCCAATGTAGCATGCTGAGAATGGCTTCCCAGAAGGACCAAGGTCTTTGAGATTATCCATGTACTTCTTCAGCTTGTCATCCCAAAGCAAGTAGTTGCCTTCATTCAAGCCATGTATTTTGCCAGCCTTGGATATCTAGATGTTCTCTACATTACCACAAATTCGCACGAAGACCACCAAGTTGAAATACAAGCAGTAGCCTGCAACCAGTAGATTGTTGCCTGACTGACAGACATTGATTACACGCCTCTGTTCCACTGTGTCAAGGTGCCACAACCACATTGCTATGATATTCCCAAATCAAATATAAGTCAAACACAATGTCCAAATCTCCTTTTTATCAATATCCTTGGAATTTTTCATTCTTTTTTCCAATCATTACACACTTTCTTTTACTCTACATTCATAGTTTTATTCATCTTTTCTACATCAAAGAATACTTGATATCCAACCTGAAGAAGTACCCATTTCTCCCCTTTTTTTCCCTTTGTTGTATAATGGAGAGGGTTCAATTTGGGAAATTAGGACTAGGACGCTTTTAAAAAAAAAAAATTATTTTGGCATGAACGCAATTTATTTTTGAAATTGTTGGCATGTTTGAAAGAACTTTTACATTGTTGACATGAATAAAAACAATTTATTTTTTCATTGGCATGGTGCCAAATGCCCCTATAATGTTACACATTCATTTCCCTCAAGTTTGCCAATATTCACAAGCAGATCCACATAAAGTTGGAAATTGCTTCCACTGAAATTTCAAAAATTATATAATCATCCTCAAATTTTTGAAATGTTTTTCAAAAATACAATTTATTTTGACGTGATTGCTTCCTCTCGGATAACAATGTGATCCCTTCATATCAAATTGACCCTACCCACTAAAGATCCTCGATTTGCCATTGCCAATATGTTAGGACCCAGGTTCATTGCCCCACTCTAGCCTCATCCAGGTCAGCCCTTCCGAGCCAGGTCCAAGTTACTTGGGGAGAGGCGTGGTTCTAGAAACCAACAAATACCAAGGTCTGGGGTTCTAGTGATGCCAACTGCAGTGGGGGCTATGATTTTGATACTTAGGCTAGGCCTTGGGATAATACCTTTGGGGCTAGTATAGACTGGTAACTTGGACAAGGGAACCACATATTCACCTCTCTAGTCCAGAATTTGATTATGCTCCAATGGTTTGAGATATATAACACAAATACTCCTAGTGTGGTTGCACTAAAAAAAAAAAAAAAGTCCTCCAATCAGAAAACAACATCAAATCTTTTCACAAGAGACTGAAACGACCCTGTAAAGCCAATTACTACCATACTCCTCACCTTTACTGCAGCAACTTAAGAAGTTCCTTCTTTAAATGAGAAAGCAGTTCAAATATTTTTGTAAAAGATTAAAATGCCCCTGTACATCCAGTCCCAACCTTCTCTTTTTGTTCCTACCTTTTCTCAACCAATCTACAAGAACTTTGTCTCGTTTCTTCTTCCTCGTCCCTTCTTTCATGCAAATTCCATCTCAAGTTTCTCCCTTGGCACCTCTCTCGACGTAGGGGGGATGGCATTTCAGTAATGAGTAGTTTTTTTTTTCTTTTGACACCTTTTACTTTTGTAATTTCAACTGTATCACAGATGGAAACATAATTTTTTCTTTTTCTTTTTCTTTTTTAATATCTCTAACCTTGTTTCTCTCAAGCAACAAAGAAATTTCACTGCAACCAATTGATCAACAACATGCTTAACTTCTTTTGTCACGGGATAGGGTGCTGAAAATTTATGCTTTGAAAGGCATGCACGGCCACAAGATGCTTAATGTCCCAAGAAAATGAATGAAAAAAGATATGGAAGAGTTCAAATCCTCACTCTCTCCATGATTTAAGATTGCCTCTCCAGCACTCCAAAGTCCAAACACTTTTCATCTTTCCAAACCTCAATTCCCTACTACCAAATATTCTTAACCATTGCATCCTCCCCATCAAAAATCCCATCCCTCGGCTCAATCATGGGACTTCCAACTATTCATGCGTTCAACTGTAGTCGTTAAAGGTTGTTAAAGGCACGCCTAAGCATGTGCCTATGCTCAAGGCTCACTCAGGCACACCTAGTGTAACGAATTGAACTTGCTCGAAAATATACAAACTTCCAGAGTTTTGACTTTTTTTTAATTTCATTTTCTTTTCCACTTATATGCTAGATTAAATTAACTTCTGGTTGTCTTTATTTATACTGGATATGATGTAGGGATATGATAAATATATACATAATTTATTATTTATCCTTACGAATTACATATATTATTATATTAACTTAATTTTATACAATATCATCTTGCTCTACTCAGGCATGGCTTTTGCACCCTGTGTCTAGCCCCAGCTGAACTTGGTGCCTAAGTGCCTTGTGTGCCTTTAACAACCATGCATTCAACCATTCCCAGGTCTGTCAACAATGAAGGGTATCTTGGAGAGTAAGAATGGAGAATGATGAAGCAATGAATAATGATGGAGAAACAAGGGTATATTTTATCAGCTGCAAAAATATATTAGAGGCATATACAATACAACATTATGAAAAAAGCCTTGAGCGTAACATTCGATATTAAATAAAAATGATTAATATGCAATATCATTACTTCAGTGACACGGATACAAACTTTTTCACCAATTAAGTAGACAATGATAGCTAAATATTCATTTAATCCTTTCAGCATCTTTATCAAACGAAAGTTTTAAAGAACAAAGCTAGATACAGTTCCATCAACATGTGAGGTCTAGAAATAGAGCTTTTAGAGCACACATTTTAGCCGTTCATATGACGTCATGTACTCATGTCCCTTCTCGACCGTTTAATATCAGAATGATGCAATGAAAAGATACAAGTTCCACATTGGAAGAATTTCATTGGCGATATGGGAAAAGTATATTTGCTGGTCCCATTTCTTTATGGGGCAATGGGATTTTAGAAGGCAGATCAAGCTGGTAGGCAGATTTAAAAGATAAATTTGCTTCAAGTAAGTTATTGTGGAATTAATAAAGTTGAGTTCACACTGTTCAAGCTCCACTCAAACACAAGTAAGCTTGATTCAAAATTGTCTGTCAAACCAAAACCAATAAAAATAGCTTATTCAAGCTAAAGCTTGACTTGCAAGCTTTTGAGCATGGGTTAGATCCAGTTAGACTATTCCATTTGCTTCAAGCTCAATTCAAATCAATATATATATATATATATCAATTTTATGCATATACAATATAACAAATCAATCTCCAAATAAAGCCCATCACAGCTGCATTTAAAGATCATGATCTCAACTTGGTTCCCTTGTCAAACAATGGTAGATTAAGACCGGAAACTTTATTCATGATCTAACGTTCTGGACTTGAGAAAATATTGGACCTAGCTTGTTTCTCTATAGAAGTACAAAACACTCCTGGCAATGGGATTCCAGCAAGGTTATCAGTAGATAATCTGTCCAATGTAAAAGAGACAAACCTTAGCTACACTCTCAATTTGATCGAGCAGTGAGATTATGTGGCGCAATGTAACTGATCGATACCAAAGCTGATGCAGCTGCTTGTTACGGGCGCCAAGAAGTTTCTGGGCCTCTGCTAAATCAACCTTCAGGACAGCAATACTCTCAGCAGATTCACTGAACAAGCGCAAGATCTGAAAGCAAGGCAAAAAGAAATTGGCAAGAAATTAGAAATTTTTATGCTGCCATGAGAACCACTGTGGACGTGAGAAGTGGAAGTCAAGTTCTCAAAGGCGCTTTTTCTACAAATTCACAACCACGAACTGGAGAATGGGCACAGAAAGGACATAATACCTGAAGATGGTAATAACAAAATTTTGAGGGGACAGCAAGAGGACAATATGAAAATGAATAGGAAGAGGGGAAAAAATAATGAAAGATAGGCACATGCTGCAAATCTTTCAGCTTCAATTGTACCAAATTCATCCCAATATTTCAAGATGATTTACATCGATTGCTTTCTTAAAGCTGCTGCTACTTCTAACCAAGCAGCGACGGGATAACAGACCTGGGAGTAGTTTTGAATTGCTCGGTTGAAGCCGCCATGATATGCATGCACCACTTCATCCACAACTTCCTCGACAACATCGCTCTGCTCCTTCAACGACTGTACCTCGCCTTCCCGATCCTTTGATGTCAAGATATGGACAACATGAGGCAAGGTATCGAAACGTGCAGCTGTCCAACTCTCATCTATTCTTGAGAGCTCGTCTTTCAAGAACTGCAGAACCCGACAGTAATCTCAATTGCACGCAGAAGTACACAAATATATTTAATTATAAATCAAAAAAATCCCCCAAGAAAAAAAAAAACCATAGCAATATACATACAGACTTATCGGCAGAAATCGGCAACCCTTCGAAAAGTCTATTCCGCGACATCGTACAAAACTGCTTGCCTCACTCAGAAATCATATCCCAGGGGGACGAAACCAGCAGATTTGAGAATCACGTCGAGAATTTGCACTGATCACGAAAAGGAAATAAGGAAAGAGAGCACGCGCATTGAAATGGACTAATTAAAGATTGCAATCAAATTAGATGATGATTTGCTGCAGCAGCGGAATGCGAACCAGTCCGGACCTGAAATTGAAGAAATTACAGACGATCGAAGCAGTTCGTGTCGGTAGTCGGAAGTCGGAATCCAGCGAAGAAAATTTTGGCGTTTCGGGGAGGATCGAGAGCTGGGTTTTGGGGATGCAGAGAGAATACGTAGCTGGGTCTCGGTCTATCTGGTTCGGATATTCAGCTCAATTTTCGTCCGGATCTGAGGAAATGTTCTCTCATGCTTCTCGAACATCGCTGCGCCATGGTCAGAAAAAACGGCCTGTAGCTGGTGTCCGTTCAATTGAAAAACATGCTCAAAATTTTAATTATTTGCTCGATATAACTCGAATTTAAATGCATATACGCACATTGAGCCTGTATAAGGAGGTGTTTTTATCAGAACGCCAACAGCAGGCGCAAAAGCCTTTAAGCTATTATTCTACAGACAAATCGACTGAGACCAAATGGACGTGACGAGAACTACTCAAAATACCAAAGCAGATGCTTTATTAAAAATGTCTCCCAGTGGGCCGCTCGACTCCATTTATATTCAGGACACGACACCCAACTGAAAAGACACTGGAATTATACGCCCGTCAGCTCCAAACTTCAACCATTGTAAAATCCGTAAATGAGCATCCTGGTATCGGGAAGTCCTCGAGCCTTTTGAGTCTTTAAGAGTGTTTTAACTACACAAGAAAGAACGTTGTTACATTATATTATTTCACAATATGATTATTCTAGTCATCTTCATGATTATATTACTTACAGAGAAACTGTTCAAGCATTAAAAATAGTTCAATTTGTAATTAACAAAATAGAAGAACAAATTTATTATTTATTAGCATGAATCCATTAAGATAAAATTAGGAATGAAATAATTCGAGAAAACTTAAAAGTGAGACCAATTAATGATAAAATGAGAGAAAATAGATTAAGATGGTTTGGTCATGTTAAAAGGAGGCCTGAAGTAGCACCGGTTAGGAAAACAGAGTTTATCCGAGTAGAAGGTGGTAGAAGAATGAGAGGAAGCCCAAAAAAACATGGATGGAAGTAATTAAACAAGATTTAAAAATATTACATATTACTGAAAATTTAGTCTTAAATCGCCAAGAATGGCGTAACAGAATCCATGCAGCCGACCCCACATAGGTGGGAAATGGCTTATGATGATGATGATTAGCATGAATCCATTAATTAAAGAATTAAAAGAAGAATTAAAATATTTAAGAAAAGATAGAGATAGATATACTAAAACCATTGAAGAATTAAGAACCGAAGGAAGTCCATTTGTCATTAGATTAGCAGCTTGGGTAGAACAATCTATAAGTCATGACATAAAAGCTATAACAGCATTACAAAAAAAAAAAATCAAATCTCTCCTGGGTTGAAGTTAGTATACTGTTGTTTTTCTTTCTTCTTCAAATTGTTGATACACCGAGGATGGTTTTTGATAATATTTTTTTGTGTTTTTCATATATATTCTTTGTAATAAGTCAACTGGATCTTCTCTTGATATATTTGAATTTGTTTCAAAGAGTGTTTGTTTATACTTTTTTCTTTATATTTTTAGTCTATTTCTTCAAGTTTCTGTTTTAAACTCGCCAGATTTGAAAGAGAAGATAGTATAGGAGATAATATAGGAATTTCTTCTGTTTTTTCAGGTAATTCTTGTACAATATTTAAAGATTTTTTGAAAAATGATAGATTTGGTTTAATTGGTTTTGGTCCTTTAATAAATTCTGTTTCTATTAACTTTTCTTTTCCTTTGATTTTTCTAATTGTTTTTCTATATTTATTAATTTATAATTTGAAAATTTATTTTGTTCAATTAGTTACGACAAATTTTTAAATGCATTGGTAGTTCTTTATAGCTAGATTTTTTATAAGGTTCTTGAATTATAAGTCCATCTATTTCTTTGTTTGATCTATTAGGTCTTCTTTCAGGTTGAATATCTATTATGGGTGGAGTGGATGATGGCGAAGGGTTGGATGATTCAGAAGTTTCAGAAGTGGATGTTTGTTATAACATATTTACAGAAAGTAATACTTGGTTATCATGCTAATAGTTCTTTTACTTATTTTCTATAACATTTAGAGGCATAATACCCTAGTTTTCCACATTTGTAACATTTAATATCCTTTTTAAATTTAGAAAATTTTTGTTTTGTTTTATGATAGTTCTTATAAGTCTTTTGTGAAGGTTTATTTGAATATGTGGAATTATTATTTTGAGGGGTATTTCTTTTGTAAATCTTAGATTTAGGAAATCTTGATTTTCTCATAATATTCTTTTGAAATGGTAATTTCTCTATATCATACTGAGAGCAAAATTGAGAGAAGTCTTGAGATTTTAGGAAATGAGTTTCTTCCATTTTCTTTTAGTGACATAATTTTGTTCCTACAGATCTTACTTTTGAAAATAAAGTTTCTCAAGTATAATTTTCATATACTAATTTTTCTCTATTTTCATGTTTTATTAACATTTTTACTTTATTTTCTATCACTGAAGGTAATCCTTGTAAAAAAATTTCTTTATAAATCGGCTTTGATACCAACTTCAACCCAGGAGAGATTCTATTCTTTTTTGTAATGTTGTTATAACTTTTATGTCATGGCTTCTAAATCGTTTTAACCAAGCTGCTAATCTAATGGCAAATGAACTTCCTTAAGTTCTTAATTCTTCAATAGTTTTAGTATCTCTATCTCTGTCTTTTTTTAAATATTTTAATTCTTCTTTTAATTCTTTAATTAATGGATTCGTGCTAATAAATAATAATTTTGTTCTTCTATTTTGTTAATTGCAAATTGAACTATTTTTAATGGTCGAACAGTTTCTCCATAAGTAATATAGTCATGAAGATGGCGAGTATAATCATATTGTGAAATAATATAATGTAACATCATTCTTTCTTGTTTTAAATCTTTTAATCATTTACTCAAATGTCTAATCTAAATGGTAAAGACATAATTATTCTTCATCAAAAATATATCCACATTCTAATTCTACACAGAATAAAGTTTCATTGTTAATAATACGTGTAATATGACTTGGGTGTTCTGGCAATTGGGTTTTTATTTTAAACAGAATTTTGGTATGATTTATCTAACAATCAACATGCCATAATAATAATATGAAAATGTTGTATTCTAACCTTTCATTATAAGATAAATGAATTTTAGACAAAAGCTAAAAAAAAACTTACATAGAGATTAACATCAAGCTTACAGGAGATGAAGAGAGCTTTTGAAAACTGCTAAACATTCATACTTGTGTAGTTAAAACACTCTTAAAGACTCAGAAGGCTCGAAGACTCTTTTATACACTTACAGTACTTATGATGCTTATTTATAGAGGACGGATTTTACAATGGTTGAAGTCCGGAGCGGACTTGAAGGAAGTATAATTCCGCTGTCTTCTCAATTGGGTATCGTGTCCTAGATATGAATGGAGTCAAGCGGCCCGATGAGAGACATCTTTAATAAAGCGTCTGCTTTAGCATTTTGAATAGTTCTTTTGTCCTTCCGAATCTTGGAAAGTTGCTTGAATAGTAAGATTTGCCTTTTTTTTTAATAATAGAGTCTTGTCAATTGGAGAGAGATTGTGACGAAACGTCCATTTGGTCTGAGTCGACTTTGTTGTAGAATAATAGCTCAAAGGCTTTTGTTTGCTGTTCTCGTTCTGATAAATTAAAAAAATCTTTTTTAATAAGAGATAGGGCTATCTTGAGGCCGTCTTTGGTGGCTTCGGACCTAGCTGGCATTTGTAAAATGGATTCAACTTTGAATTTTTCCTTTTGTTGTCTCATACATCTCCTTTGTCAGTGACATCTATCAACAATGTCTTCATAAGAGAATTTTGGCCACCATTTTGTATATGAAAAATAAGTCATATAGGGTTGAATGGTCGGCTTAGTATAAAATGAAAAGTCTTATCTAATCATCCAAGGGATATTTTCTTCTATTATAAATTTTATTAAGGCAAATACGTTATCACATAAGATCTCAAGAGGAAGAACTTTCAATAAATCTCCTGGTATAATATCTGGGTTGAAACCCCATAAGTCCCAAAATTTATGTAGAAACCAATTTGGAATAGGTTGGTTTGGGTTTTCTAAAATAAATCTAACCCACCATGAATGAGAAAATAAACAATTCTATCTGAAAAATATTTTTTGCCAAGCCTCTTGATAGTCCTAGTAATTATATTTCATCATGGTTGGCCTAAATTTAGATTTTTCGGTAATAATAACTGGCTCAGGAAAAGAGAATAATGTATTGGGATTATGAGAAAATCATTGTTTTAGGGGAATAATTTTTTTAATATGTAATTTTGAATATAGAATCCAATCATCTTTGAGTGGTTTTGTCACATGTTCTATAGTTATGGAGTAAGTTTGCAAAAGAATTCTTTCATAATAATTAATATCTTTTCTAGGTACATAAGATATAAAACATTCATCTTTGGAAAAATATTTTCTATATAATAAAGTGGTGACTTCTTGAATAGTTTTTTCTCCCTTTTCTCTAGATGAGATTTGATAAAAGAGTTGTTTAGATTTTATAATTCAATATCTTGTTTATCGAGATTAAGAATAAATTTGTCTACATAAAATATAAAGTTATAATTTTGGGGAATAGCCGAGGAGGACGATGATGCTTTATCTTTTGAGCTCTTGGGAGTAACAATTGGCTGAGATAGTTGAAGACTTTCCCTGTAAAAATTCTCGAGATAAATATCAGGAAGCGCATTATTTTTTCCTTTAATATATTATATTTAGAAGTTGAAAGGAGATAACGTGACTTGCCATCGGGCAAACATGTGTTTTGATACAAAAATTTTTACATCCTTTTGAATAATATCTTTAGCTACTCGACAATCTATTCTTAATCAAAATTCTTTATCTAATAAATCTCCTTGAAATTTATCAATGCATAAAATAATAGATAGCATTTGTTGGATTTTTTTTGCCTTGTCTCATTCCATAGTCCAGAAATATACCTAACCAAATATTTTTTATTTTGGTCTCTTTGTTTTAATATACCTCCATATCTTATATCAGATACATCAGTTTCAACAATTTTTCATAAGTCTAGATTAGCTAAATGCAAACATGGAAAATATTTAACTTTATTTTTAATATTTTGGACTTCTTTAGTATGCTTATTTGTCCATGGAGGTGGATTTTTCTTTAATCTTTGTAATAATAATTTTCTGTCGTGGGCTACCTTTTCATAAAATTTTGCAACATAATTTAAACATCCTAAAAATCTTTGTCATTATTTTTTATCCTTTAGTTCATCAGGGAATTTTTCGACAAAAATTATAGCTCTATTCATAGATTGGATAGTGTCATTCTTTATATTGAATCCTAAAAAAGATATTTCTGTTTGAAATAATTTCATTTTTCTTTCAGATAAAATTAACTCGTTGTAATAAATTATATTTTAGAAAATTTTTAAAGATTCTATTCCAAAATACATTAGGAAGTTCTGAGCATATTTTCATGGCTAATTTTTTACGAAAAGCTTTTATAGACTGTTTAAGTGGTCCTTGTATTTGTTGTTCAATCTGCTTAATAGTATTTTGTTATTTTAGGTAACATAAAAAATTCTTTTTATATAGTAAAGTTTCTTTTAGTTCTGTTAATAATGACATTTCTGGAGGTTTTATGGATGAAAATATAATTTCTCTATTCTGAATTGTTGTATGCATTCCTTCATTTGTTACAATGAAAAGTTCAATCATTTGCAAAAATGGGGTTCCTAGAATAATTTGTTGTTGCATGTTCTTAAATAATCTAAACGGGATTTGAAAACATATGTTTTTATTACAAATATGGGCTTTTGATAATTTATATTTAATAGTCATATTTGTGCCATCAGCTGTAACTATAGACGAGTTTATTGTGTCAAAATATTTAGGGGGTATTATTCCTTCTTTTATATAGTTTAAATCTGCACTTGAATCTATTAAGGCTATTAATTCTATACAAAAATCCTTAGGATAATCCATAATTTTTAAAGTAATTTTTTAGTATCATTTTTGGAATATAATTTTTTTAGTTTGTTGATATAAAGTATGGAGTGATGATTATGGATGGTCTAGGTCATTTTCTTTTATAATTTCATTTAGATGTTGTTCAAATTTTTCTTGGGTTTGTTCTTCATGTGTCTCATTCTCAGTTAAGTTCTGTAATTCTAAAATTTGAATTCTATTTTTTAGTTCAAATATTTTTATTTTCATTTTCTTTATTTCTTGATATAATTCAAGAATAGTTGGTGGCTTAGGTACTCCCTTTTAATATTTCTCTTGCCTTTTTATAATGTTAAATAATGAAGCAAATTCTTTCATAGATGACTAATGTTGTTATAACTTTTATGTCATGGCTTCTAGATCGTTCTAATCAAGCTTTCAATTGTCCTGTAAATCCCTAAACTAATGTAATAGCAGCTGCTCTGGTTGTAAATCTTCTTAATTGCATTAATAGTTGGGTATACGTTATTGTATTATTGCACATATTCCATATTTGGTATTCACTAGCTCCATCTATATTTTGTGGATAGGAATAAAATAAGGAGTAACACCATTTTCTTGAGAGACTAAAGATCTGGGAATTAAAGTTTTCATGGCTTTATAATATATTCTATATTGAATGCATAAGGGTTTAGATCTTATTCTCATATTGAATCATTGGGTTTGGATTGATAGTGATAACATATCTAAAGTATGTGGATCTGTTAAGCTTATAGAGAAGTTTGAAAAACTATTAAAATATACCGGTCCTGCATGTAGAGAGGTTTGCAATATTCCTAGTATAGAATTTGAAAATCTTCTGTGTCTATTATCTTTTAAACATGCTAATACAGAAGCTTGTAATCCTGCTTTAACTAATGGTTGAATAGCAATCTGGATTAATCTGAAGTGTAGAAATTTAAAGTCTTTATTACATAATTCTTTAATAGCTTTCTTTTGTAATAGTTGAATTTGATGTGATCCTTCTCCAAATTCTAATACAACAATTAAAACTTTTCAATCTAGAACTTTTCACTCTCCACAACTATCATATTTTTTAATTATTTTTTTACACTTTCCTACACAACTGCCATGTTTTTCAATCATTTCTACACAACTATCCACACAACTAACCTATCTATTTTAACTTTATACTATTTACTACTCGTCGTTACCCTCATCGTATCACATTATTTGACAACTTTTACTCTCCAAAACTTTTCATCAAAAGTTCTATTCATTATCAAACACATCCTTAATTCTGTATTCAGTTCTAAAATCAAACGTTCTAATTTTATAAATTTCTTTTATAGGTATTTTAGGTATTTTCCAGTTTTGTATAGATTTTTCAATATTTTCATAGGCTCCTTCAGTCATATTTTGAATTTCATCTAATCTGACAGAATGAATTTTTGTGTCAGTGGAAGAAGAAGAGGATAATGTACAAAACATTCTCTTGAGATTACTCATTTTCACAGTCAACGACTTATATGATGTGTTCCCTTAACATAATCTTAGCAACACGAAATATCAGCAATTTGTGCGACTTTGTGAATGTTGAGTTTTCTTTAGAGAATGATTTTTGAAATTTACCTTTTCAACTGGCTTTGATACCACTCAACCCTATATGAATGTCCATTCAATTGAAAAACATGCTCAAAATTTTAATAGAGGTGTTTTGAGGTGTTTTGAGGGTTTTTTAATCTTTTTTTTTTATTTTATGAAGGGTTAATGTGTATTAAGGGTGTGTTTAAAAAGCCATAAAATTTTTAGACAAAAGTTTTTAATGTAAAAGTTTTTAAAATGGTAAAAAATAATATGATATGATATAGGTAATGATAAATCATAAAGAAAATAAATCTAAAATAGATAAATTTATTATATAAGCAGTTGTGTAGAAATTATTGAGAAATAATTAATTGTACATTAATAGGTAAATAAATAATTAAAAAATAGGATATTTGTTGAAAGTGAAAAGTTTTCATTTAAAATTTTTTTACCGTTACTAGACGTGCCCTAAGTTTATATGTTAAAATTTAGCATTGTTTTATACATAAGTTTTTATAATTCAAAATTTTAACAATTTTCATCCCTCGTTTATATGAAAGTGAAAATTATTAATTTTTAAAATCATAAAAATATGTGGAAGATGAAAAATAGTATATTTTGATGGATATAATATTGCATATGAGTCCACATGAAAATGAAAAAAAGTGATACATATTATTTTTTAATCTACCTGCTTCTTGTATATAAAAGGACCATAGAGAAATTTTTGTAAGTATAACATAATGTTTGGTCATTTTATGTCCAAACTTGTTAAAATTTGGCGTTATTTTATATATAAGTTTTTATAATTCAAAATTTTAACAATTTTCATCCCTCGTTTATATGAAAGTGAAAATTATTAATTTTTAAAATTATAAAAATATGTGCAATATGAACAATAGTATATTTTGATGGATATAATATTGCATATGAGTCCACATGAAAATGAAAAAAGTGATACATATTATTTTTTAATCTACCTGCTTCTTGTATATAAAAGGACTATAGAGAAATTTTTTTAAGTATAACATAACATTTGGTCATTTTATGTCAATAAGTTTGGTTTTGAAGCACTGGTCGTGGCTTGTGCATGTGGGTAGAGGCATTTGAAGTTGGGTGTTTGCAATTTGGGAGCAATGTCTTCTTATTAATATTTGAGAGCTATATTTTCTTATGAATATTTGAGTGGTTTTTCTTTTATGAAATTTTTTTCTACATAACTCTCTTCATTTTTAAAATCTTGATGATTAATGGAAAACTTTCTCAATTTATCGTATTTAGCATCATTTATATTATCTTGGAAACACTTTTATTTTTTTAATTGCATTGTATACGGATCTCATTTATAAATGTGTAAAATCAACATAATAAAATGGTTTAATGCTAAAATATCAATTTTAAAGTAGTTTTTTCAACATCTAAACCATCTAAAATATCACTATTATGTGGATAAATAATTTTATAAAGTAGTATTACATTCTAATAACTGTGTGAATAAAGCTAGATATTTTTATAATTTACACATGAATATATATATTTGAGCAAATATGGCCCGTGCACATACTTGATTTGCATGAAACTTTATTTTTAAATAAACAAGTGATGTTAAATGCAATGAATTAATTGAATTTTAAATCAACTATAAATAATTTAAAAATTAAGAGAGTTAAATCGAACGACTTCTGCGTATCTTGATTACTTAGAAGTAACCCATATTTGGGAGTCTATGGTCTTCTATTAATATTTACAAGCCTATGATTTTCCTTTAGAACATGGTAGGAATTGTCTTAAAATTTGGTTATAAATTGGTTCATATACGACGTATATATACACAACAATTAAAAAAAAAGTTTGATTTTAAAGTGTTGGAAACAATTGACAAAATAGGCAACGATCGTGTTTTGATGATTAACAAACTCAATTTGAGTTAAATAAGGTACTAATTCAATTTATCTAAGTGTTTGCAATGTTTCATAATGTGAAAATAAAATCTGACAGGTCAAGTCGATTCCCAAGTCGACTCAGGCATCGACTTAGGTCAAGTCGATCCCTAAGTCAACTCCAGATGCGACTTCAAATGGGGTCTTATGGCCAACGCTGAAATTAAAGAGCAAGAACTACCAAAGTCACACTCGAAGTCGACTTCGCATACGACTTAGGTGAAGTCACAAATCAAGTCGACTCCATATACGACTTCAAATACAATTTTACGGCCAGTGTTGAAACTGAGGAACAAGAGTTGCCGAAATCGCACTCTAAATCAACTTCAGCTACGACTTGGGTGAAGTCGCAGACCCAAGTCGACTCCAGTATCGACTTTAAAGAATCCAGAACTTCCAGCGCTGAAATTGGAAATTCAGAAAGTGAAGCCACATACCCAAGTCGACTTCATATGCGACTTGAGTGAAGTCGGGACCCAAGTCAACCCAGACATTCGACTTGAGTCAAGATGAAGATATGTATAGATCAGACAAGTAGCTATTCCAAGTTTAATCATTCAAGACAGAACATTGGATCGTTTCTATGAACTCCAAGATTCAAGTACTAAAACTTCAAGACATGAAGTTAAAGATTTCAAGAAAAGATGATCATGCTAAGTTCCAAATGAAAGAAATCAGTGGAAGAACAATTAATGTGAAGAATATCAAGCAAACAAAGTCACTTTCAAGAGATTCAAGTTCTAACAGGCACACACAGAAAGTGAAGTCGCGCCCGAAGTTGACTTCACCTGTGACTTGGGTTAAGTCCAGGACTAAGTCGACCTGAGGAGGAACTTGAGGTATTTGCTGGAGACTGAAGTCGCACCCGAAGTTGACTTCAGTATGCGACTTGGGTGAAGTCGCACCCGAAGTCGACTTCATCTGCAACTCGGGTCGCAACGGTCGAAAAAATTCGAATGTTGGCGCATTAAATGCACGCCACCTACCTCCAAACGTTCGAATTTACTCCACCATTATAAATATGCATTCAAGTGAACGCACTAAACAGGAAGATATAACATTAACTGTGATTCAACTACCATCATCTCCAAACATTAAGTGATCAACACAAGTTTTCAAGGGAAGAACAAAGCTCAAACTTGTTGCATGCTTTAACGTTATTCAAAGCTTTTCATCTACAAGTTCTTCCACGAGCTGAATCTGTCTACACAATCTGTAAAGTATAAATTTCTTTATTTGATTCATTGTCTGTATTTGGTACTTGGTTTAAATTGGGTTTTTGAACCAAGTGGAAGCAAAGTAGTGTTGTGACTTGAGTGAGACTCGCCACCTACTTGTGTTGTGATTTGTACATGCCCCATAGAGCTGGAATCTAGCAGAGAGCTGAGGCTCTATTTATATTTGTGAAAAACATAGTAGAACCCAAGTCACAAGGGGTGTGAGCTTGAAAGAGTGGAGTAGGAGAGGTTGCCCAAACCACTATAAAAATCTTGTCTTCTGCTGTGATTTGCATTTATATTTTCATTACTCCATTACTCTCCATATATCCGATTTGTTTCATTAAAGGGGATTAAATCAAACTGGGGTAAATTTCTATTTAAGTGAAAAATTTTAAAATACCCAATTCACCCCTCCTCTCTTGGGTAATTGCCATAAACTCGGGACCAACATAAAGCACTAGTAAGATATAAGCCCTTTTTACGCCCCTGTCACCATTGGTTTGTTAACCAATAGACGGTAACCATGGGCAGGACACCCTGATCTCCATTGATATATCCATTGCCTATTGTGTTACTTAACAACTAATTCTAACTTTTGAAGATGGAAGCCTTCCAATCTTAAACTTCCAAATGTTAAATCCTTTCCAATGTCTCCATAGCTGAAAAGTTAAGGTTTCATTTTGAGAGAGGGGTGAGGGAAAGCAAGCTTTATCTCTTTCCGCAAATTTTTTTAAATAATTTGATATTTTAATTATGTAGCTAACATATATTTGAATCATTTTATTGCACAACATTTGTATTTATTCTCACTTTATTCTTATTATATCATAACACTTTTATGCTTTTTAAAAACCTAACTTTCCATTTTTTCACTATCATGTGACCAAAAGATCTCTAAATTTCATTTAGGATGTGTTTATTTATAGTGAAATTTTTTAAAAGTTTTCACTTTAACACGTTTCATTATCCATAATTACTATATTTTATTATTTATTCATATTTTTCTATATAATTATCAAACTTTTCAATCATTTTCACACAATTATTCGTATAACTAATCTATTTATTTTAACTTTATTTTCTTTAATTCTCGTTATTATCTCAATCATATCACGTTATTTTCTTCAATTTCAAAAACTTTTACACAACAAAATTTTCATAAAATTTTTTATCACTTCCCAAACATACTCTGGACATAAAATTTTATGACAGAGATATTAATGCAGTTATTTGCACTTTAATGCAACTGTTTTTTATGTTAAAATATTTATTTCATGTATAAGACCATAGACCATTTATCATGATTACCTATACAAATTTATTTACATGCTAGAAAAGCATGATTGACCCATATGTTCTACATTGCTAATATTATTTGGGGAATTCATAAAAATATTACAAAATTTGACCATAATTTCTTATAGAACAATGTATTTTCAATAATTTTTCTCATGTCTACCAGCTTTATTCAAAATTTCTCCTGTACTCATGTCATTAAGAGTTTGTTCACATTAACATATATAAAATAATTAATGTGTTATTAACTTCTTTGTAGATAAGAAAAAGAGAATTGTGACACTAACTACGTTTGGTTAAACAACAACAATGAATGAAAAAGTGAAGGTGATGAAGGTTGTTTTTGATAAAAATGATGCTTCCATTATCATAAATTAGCAAGGGTACGTTAGTCATTTCACAAGTATATTAAATTTAATTGTTGACAAACCCTAAAGGAATGGGTATGAAAATAATTTTGAAGAAAAATTATGGTCATGAGAGGAATGGTTAAAGCCTTACACATAGAAGAAATTATGGTGAAAATTCATCAATATTTTTGAAAATTTCCATATTATTTAAGAATAAAGGCACATTTAACAAGAGGTTAAAAAGTGGAAAATGAGAACAATAAATTGCTTAAAAATGAGATTTATGATAGTGATCACAATTATGAATAAAATGAATAAAAATAAAATATTAATGTACTTTTATAATGTGAAGATAATAATGAAAAAATAGGACAAGTAGGTAGTGAAAATGTTAAATGTATAAAATAGGATATGACAAGTAGGTACTGACATGGACGGTTTATTAACTAGTGTATCAACTATCTCCATCAGCTCAAGTCTGCTAACAACATTCGAAATGGGAGCTCATTTTGGATGTGCTAGAACTGCCATGAACGTTAACGTGGATACTGAATGGAGAAAGGAGGGTGTAGTACGTCGCGAGCATTACAACGGGCTAGGCCATCTTTCCTAACCTTGGAAATCTGGACTGTGTTGAATGAGTTCGGATCTGTTCTTCAATACCTCTGGAACAGCGACATGGGCTCGATTTTCCTGTGTCCTCATGAAATAAGAGATGTTAATATGGACGATCCTTAGATAGTATCGATGTGGAGGTATTTACCCATGGATTCGGTGGCGTATCTGTTAGGACAAGGATGTTCACGTATGGATTGAACCATGGATTTGGCAACGTGACGGCAGCGTATGTTGCTGAAAGCAGTGGGACCGTGCGCACCCGTCTCGTTGCAGCGTCAACTCGAATAAACGTGTTAGTACTAAAACAAGATATAGAAAATGGAGTCGTCACTGCTCTTAAAAGGGAGATCAGTCCCTGTTTTCATTAAATAAGGACACCGGTCTTACAGAGCTTGGATCCCGGTCTTCAGATTAAAACGGATATGACAAAAATTCATTAACCCGAAGCGGTTTACATGGGCATAAAAGGGGGAAAATAAAAATAAAAATTTGAAGAAGAGGGAGAGAGAGAGAGAGAGAGAGAGGGAGAGAGAGCTGGAGAGGAGAAGAGAAGCCGGGGCGCCGGAGATTTGCTGCAGACTCCCGTCTTCCCCCTTTGGGATGCCCCTCTTGCTATGGTGGAAGTAGGAGCTTGGCCTCTTTTTTATAGAGGTGGAGTGGGTCATGTAGGCTTTGGGCCATAGATGGGTGTCCGTTGTGGTTGAGCTTGGATTTTGTTAAAGCCTTTTGCTCCAAGTGGGCCGTTGTTGAGGCCTGATGGGTTATTGCTGTAGAGCCCACTTTTGTGGGCTCAGGCTAGATCTAGTGGGCTGTTGCTGTAGAGCCCAGTTGCTGGATCTGGTGAGCTGTTGATGTAGAGTACATTCTAATGGCTTGTTGGAGCTTTGCTCCTATGGGCCAAGGCTGGATAGGCCCATTTGGTGGTTTATAGGCTTGGCTTATTTGGGGTCTTGTTCCATATGGGCTGTTGGTTTTTAGAGCCCATTGATAATTTTTTTGGGTTGATTTTCTTTGTGGTGGTTGAACTTAGATCTTGATCCATACATATGTGTATTTATTTGGTGCTTAAGGGAAGGGTGTCTACAGAGGGATAAATAAGGTTGCTAGTCTCATGAAAGTTAATGTGGATTCTGGATGGAGAGAAGGGATAGAGGACCCTGCTTTGAGGTGGTAGTGGTGAGAAACTACAGGGGCGTAGTGCTGATCGGATAAAGGGGCCTTGAAACCCTGTGAATGGATTATTAAAAAAAAGAAAAGAAACCATGTGAATGGAGGCCGAAGCCGTTCTCCTGGGCTTACCTTGGGCTTGGAGTCTGCGTGTTGGGATCTAATATGCTGTCATCAAATCTGAAATTTACGATAAAAGAGGTTAGGAAAGTACATCAGGAGTTTAGAAGTGTTATATTTCACCTTGCCATGAGAAGTCCAGAGCAAGTTACGCATTAAATGGCCAAGTTTCGCAGCTGAAAATGCGGTAGAGAAACTGATTTGGTGGGACAACCCACCGAGCGGGTTGGCTAATTTTTTGTATGGGAACTGTTGCGAAACTTTGGTAGTAGGAAGGTGAGTGATTTGTAAATATATCAACTTAGTTTGACGCTAATTACAAAAATACTTATATAGTTCACGAATTGCATATTAACCCTCATGCTTTTACTAAAATTATATGCATACTCATGAGACTTTTTCACGTCAACAACTATTAATATATAAATTAAAAAATTTTATAATGACAAAAATAACCTTAATGTAAAACTCGGTCGACATGTGCACAAACTGAAATAGTCCACTGAACTATTAAAATTTTCATTATCTTCCCTGGGGGTGGGATTCGGGGCGGGTCGACCCGTGACCCGATCCTGTTTAATACTAGGGCGGGACGGGTCGGATACTCGAGATTTTTAAAGAATGGCGGGTCGGATAGTCGATAATGGCGGGTCGGGACGGACCTACCCGCCGACCCGCTGACCACTTTCTTATCTCTCACATAAAAAAACTTCCTTTAATGCTAATATTCATGTTTTATTTAAGTATTTATATTTTACTTTGATTGATTAGTAATAGATTCAAACATATAATAGTTAAATTTAATATAGATTTGTCTTTATACTTGATAGGTTCATAAATTCTTAAAAACTTCTTACATGACCCGCAGTTTTTACCCGACCCGATACCGACCCGAATTTTGTCCCGAGACCTAGTAGAAAAAAAGGGTCAAACGGACCTTGTCTCGACCCGGTATAAACATAAGGGTCAAACAGGATTTTTGAAAAGTAAGGTCAGGGTTGGGCACACCCTGACCCGTCCCGACTCACCCCGATTCCCACCCCTAATCTTCCCCATAGAGGAGACAACCATGGCTGCTGAAACCACAGAAAAAACCATTTTTCCAAGCTCCAGATGCTGTTGCTCGACACGAATAGCAGTGCACGCTACCATTGCCGGCAGCCGCCCACTGCCGCTTTCTCATGTCTTTGGCCAACGTCTGCTCCACCTAGCCCAACCTCTTCCTTGTCACCGGTCCTTCTTCTTCAGCAATTTTAGATCTGTCATAGTCGATCACCAGATCATTGCTCATTCTTTCTTCTTCGTTTGATTTATACTGCCATTGTCTTTTGTAGAAAAAACCCATTGTCGATCTGTTGCTGGTCATCTTATCACAACCGCAATGGGCTTTGCCATCATCCAAGCAACACATGCAAATCAAAGGTCGTTGCAAATCACAGCCATCATCGGATCTCTCACAACCGTCATCCACAGTTTGAGGGGGCAATTTGGGAATGACATATTATACTTAACAGTCATTTTATTTCCGTTAACTATTAGCTGTTAACATGAGTACACATACAATTTCAGTAAAATTATATAAGATAATATGCAATTCTTGAAATTATGTGAGAATATTTGCAATTAATATTTAAGTAAGTAGATATATGCAATTCTTGATATTATGTGGGAATATTTGCAATTAATATTAAAGTAAGTAGATATATCTGCATATTACCTAAAGGAGGTCCTCTTTACCCTAACTCATTATTGTTATTATTATTTGTCGACTGGTGGCGTAAGAGCCTCTTTTGGTTTATGCGTTTAAGTCTACTGTTGTTTTTCTTTTTATCGCTTAGGTGAAGTAAGGAAGTTTTTTTTTTTTTTTTTTCACAAAACAAATCTTGGAAATGGGTGTATATATATTATAGGGATATTTTTCAATACACCCGAGTGCACTTAGCTTTAGTGAACTCATTCGTATTTAACCCATTTTTTTTTATGTTTTCGCATTTTTTATATAAGTGTTAATACAGATGTATTTAACATATGTATCAACTTTTTCTAATTTTGAATATTTTTATATTTTTCGGATTTTTTAAATTAGTGACAGCTTCATAATTCACACTTTTATAAAAAACAATTCAAAAAAATATTAAAAAATAAAATTTTGCACTTTAGTGCATTGAAGCTAAGTACACTTGGGTGTATTAGATTGGTCCTCAATACCATGTTTAGTGAAAGTATTGATTATAAGGCTTGATCTTCTTAGATTGGTTAAAAAACTTATATTTTATTATTTTTTATTTTTTAATAAGATAGTTAATCTAAATATATATTATCTATAAATTAAGTTTTTACTAATTTCTGACATCTATATATATTTATTTTATATTTTCAAACACAGGAGATTAGGGTTATTTTCATAAGAGTAAAAATGACAACAATACTTTTACATTTAAAAATATAAAATAAATATATACATATTTCTAAATTTAGTAAAATTTGATTTATAGATAATATATACATATATAACTAGTTTTATTTAAAATGTAAAAAATAAAAAAATGGATATTATGACGAGTACGTTATCCAAGCTTTCTTTATCATTCATAAACACAATTGGGATAATAATAATAGTTTAAATATAAAAAAGATAAAAGGCAATGTCATGGTAATTTTTGACAACTTAACTTTAGAGTGTTTGTTTACACTTAAAAACTTTTCATTCTCTATAATTACCATACTTTTAATTATTTATTTACTGTTTCTTATATAACTATTTTGCTTTTAAATCATTTCTATATAACTAATTTTCATATAACTTTTCTGTTTTTAAATTATTTCTATATAATTACTTGTACATTTGACATATATATTTTAATTTTATTTTCTTTATTTCTCATAATTACCCTAGTCATGTCATGTTATTTCCTCTTTTAAGTTGCACAAAAGCTACGGGTCCAAATGTCGAGTCACATGGGGGCACAAAAGCCGCCGTTCCAAATTTCGAATCCTCCTAAGGTGGGTGGTGTTTTATTTACTGCTAGATATTTTTCCTGATAGAAAATTTCCTCCACACGTGAGCGATGAATGTGTTTAATTGTAATATTAGATATAATAATGTGTACGATTAACAATAAACATATACATGCGCGCAAAGCGCCGTCGTATTAGATGGCTGCCTACGCACATTGGAGCTAATGTCGCTAATTTTGTTGATGGTCTTACGTTGAGTCGGCCTAAAATAAGTTTATTTTAATTTGGCCTAATTGCCTATTTCTTTTTTTAAAATTCATGTAATTATTTTTCCACTTGTACTTAATTTATATATTGAGTTATATATATTTTTAATATCTGTACATAAATTTTTTTATTTTCAAAAATCTCCAAGGGGTTTTAAATAAAAATATATATTTTCTTTTCTGTTTCTTATAAACATGCAAGTCTTATCTGCATTTTTCTCTGTGTAAAAATTTAGCAATTTTTTAATTTATCTACTAAATTATTTTTATATTCTATTTTAATTTTTGAAAATGCACGGAAAATGAGTTATTGCATGTAGGTAGGCTGAGGTGTGCCTATTCATAAAATACAAAACAAAAATTTTAAAAGTTATATATTCACTCCTAAAAGGAAGTTAATACAAAATATAAATTTCGAATCAAGGCCTAATTGCCTATTTCTTTTTCTTAAATTCATGTAATTATTTTTCCATGTGTACTTAATTTATATATTGAGTTATACATATTTTTGATATCTGTGCATAAATTTTTTTATTTTCAAAAATCTCCGAGGGGTTTTAAATAAAAATATATATTTTCTTTTTTGTTTCTTATAAACATGCAAGTCTTATCTACATTTTTCTCCATGTAAAAATTTAGCAATTTTTTAATTTATCTGCTAGATTATTTTTATATTCTATTTTAAAATTTGAAAATGTACGGAAAATGAGTTATTGCATGTAGGTAGGCTGGGGTGTGCCTATTCATAAAAAAACAAAACAAAAATTTTAAAAGTTATATATTCACTCCTAAAAGGAAGTTAATACAAAATATAAATTTCAAATCAAGGAAAAATTTCGACATCATGAAAAATATCCATATATAAAATTAATAAATGATTCAGACTATAAAGAGAATTGTAAAATAATAAACATTAAGCTGAATCCACCTCATTATGCAACCAGGTTGAGTTGAAGCACTCACAACATTATATTACCTTAATTTTGATCAAATTGGACTAAAGGCAGTTCACTTTGCTGTTAGCAAAAATTTAACAGACAACTTATAATGTTGTAAGGCTGTTCTGAAATATTTTTTTTAAAAACCAAGTTGCTGTGGTTTTGATGTAGCTTGTATTTATTTCTTGGTCTGGATTTTAAAAATATTTTTAGAATAAATTTCAGATGTACTCATGAATTCAAACTTAATTCCTCTCATATTCTCAAACTTCCAAAAATTTTAAACATACTTAAGTAAATTTCATCCTTAGCTACCCGATTAGGATTTATTTAATGGGCCCTTAGCCTCATTGTGAAATAACCTTAATGCTGATTTGCTCAAAGTTAAAATTTATACTCTAATAGAATATGAATTTTTAATTATAAAATCATAATTATGGTTGGTATATTTGTCATTTCACTGAGACTTAACAACCATTTAATAAATCATTAATGACATGAGTATAAATGAAATTCTAGACAAAATACGTAAATATATTTGTAATTTTTAAAAGTTTGTGAGTATAAGCTGAATTATGGATAAAATACATATGTATATATAGAATTTGCACTATTTGTTAGATGAAACTCTATAGTCATTATGTTAAAATTACTTATTTATTAATTGAAAAAACTTGATTAAGAATTTTTATTATTTATAATACCTAAAAATATGAATTTGAAGACTTTCATGCATTTTGCGCTTACTTTGAGTTACATATAAATGAAATAAGATTTTGTTAACTTGTGCTAGCTAACCTATTACTTAGCTGGGACTATATGCAACATCTAATTTTTTGTTGTTTGTTTTTCTTCGTGAACTTCTTAATATAGATATATTTAATATATAAATCAAGTTTGATTATTTTTGTTGATGTGTATATATTATTTTTGGATTTTAAAATGCATATAGTAAAATTTAGTATATTTAAATATACTTAGATTAACAAGCTTACAAAAAACAAAAAAATTAGAAAAATAAACTAAGACATGAATTATTTAATTTGAGCTAACGATATCATAAACCTATATAAATTCAATTAGAATAACTTTTAGTATTAAAAAGATGGTTATACGGAGGTATATGATCCATACCAAATCATGCCTCTCTCCTTGGAGGAGGCTCTTCTTTTAAACCCATCGATTGAATATTGAAGGTGTGTTTGGAAAATAAAAAAAAAAATTTTAACCAAAACTTTATAATCTCTGTAATTATCTTATTGTTAATTTTTTTTATATTTTCCTGTACAGCTATCTACTTTTCAATCATTTTTACTTAACTACTCATGTAACTAACCTATCTATTTTAACTTTATTTTTTTATTCATCATCATTATCCTTGTCATATCATATTATTTTCTATCAATTCAAAAACTTTTATAACAAGAGTGTGTTTAAGAAGTGGTAAAACTTTTGAATGAAAAATTTTTAATATTAAAAAATTTGGATTGGAAGAAAATGATATAATATAATATAAATAATGATAATGAGTAAAGCGAATAAAATTAAAATAGTTAGATTAGTTATGTGTGTAGTTGCCTAGAAATGATCGAAAAATATGATAATTGTATGGAAAGATGTGAAAAAATGATTAAAAAATAAAGTAGTTACAGAGGGTAAAAAGTTTAAGTTGACATTTTTTGTTATTGTTAAATGCAACCAATAACTTTTCATCCAAAATTTTACTACTTCTTATACACACCAAGTTAAATAAGATATCATTTGGTAATATTGGTAGATATGAAGTTATTTCTCTCTCACACTTTTCAAAAAATAATTTAATATTTTAATTATATAACTATCTTGCTTCTATATTTCTCTAATTTTTTCCATAACTATTCTATTTCTTTTAACTTTATCCTTTTTATATCATATTACTTTGAAGCTTTTCAGAAATATTTTTGTCTCAACTTTTTCATTTTTCGTTTATCTATGTTACCGAATAGTACACAACTTTGGGTGTTATGCATCAACTGAATATTGAGGGCGCATTACAAATGATACAAGATTCTTGTATCCAATCCGTATTTAGGATGAGAATGTAATAACGTGCATTGGTAACAAGTAAAGTTATATTGGAAATAGATAAAGTTATATTAGAAATTGGAAAGCCGTATTAGGAATTGGAAGGCTATACTGGAAATAGTAATACAAATTCAATCAAGAATCTCGTATCATTTATAACACACTCTCAATTAAATAACTTTTGATATTATGCACAGTGTTGTTAATGTGGGCTAACAAATGCAACTATTAGCTCGGGCTAACAAATATACTTTTTTATTTTATAAAAGATATTAACCTAAATATATTTTTAATTTATAAATGAAGTTTGCAATATATATTTTTAAATACTTAGAGATGATTTTGTAATGTGAGTAGTAAACGAATGAAAAGTTTAGTTTTTATAAAGTGTGAGGGTAATACAATATAGTGATGCGATATGATATTAGTGAAATTCGAATAAATAGAGTTGTTATGTAATAAAATAATTGAAATATAAAAGTTAAAATAAAAAATAATTATTTAATTAAAATTTTAAATTATTTTAAAATTTTTTTCTTAAAAGATAAGAAAAAAGCTGAGAAGTTTGCTTCGTTCCCGCCTCCCCTTCGTGGACGATCCGTTAAACTTCGGAGTATTTTAGTTGCAGATTTCCTCCCGCCACAAAAAACCGTACATTGCCTGTTTGCACGTTGCAACATGCCGTCGTTCGGTGGCTCACTGTCTCCATGATTATAAATACTCTTCCTCTGTTTCCTCTACAGGAAGACTCAGAGAGCAGCTGCGGATGGAGGAAGTCGACGAAACGGAAGCTGAAACGCAGGTGACTTCCCAAACGTCCATATCGGTTTCCATCATTTTCCTGAGATCCGCCGATGGCCTTGGAAGAATCACTGCGGTCTCTGCGATTCCTTCTCTTTCGATGCTGATGGCATTTTCCCTGCAGTTTTCCATATGTATCAATGCTTATTTCATTTCCGCGAGCTGTTTATCGACTAATTTCATAGAAACAACTGTCAGCAGGTTTTTTTCCCTTCTTGTTCTGATTCTCCGGATTTCTTATGTAGGTCTACATGGCGTGCTTAGCGCAGGGCCAGAGGTAAGTCTGCTCTGCATGAAAATCTTGCTGCTTCTCTGTAGAGCGGTTACAGAAGCAAACTGTAGCTTGCAGGTTGCTGTGGCTATTTATTTTGTGTTGTTTTGTTGTTATTTATTTAAATATGTGTGTGAAAATGCTATAACCTTACATGTCGATCGAGATTCCAGAGGTTGTTGGAAGCTTAATGAATTACATACAAAATCGTTTTCTCTTCCCATCAAGCAATGCTTGGAATAATTTGTTTGTAACGGCTTGTGGATATAGTTTTCTGCCTATTCTCACTGGCACTCTCTCCCGGAGTTCGAGTTTTGAGGGCGCAAATTGGAGTTAGGTTTGTATGGATAGAGTGATAATACAAACAGGGTTTGCACGTGGTGCTGCAGATTGCAGTAGTGTAGTAGGATGCAAGGAGAAATGGTTGAAAATATAGGTACTAAAGGCGTCACATCAGTCTAAAATTGTGTGCATAAGAGTTGTCTTTGCATCACACCTGGCCATTACATCCTAGCAGGCTCTTATGTCGCTTTGTAATCCTCAGCCAGGAACTAGAAGTGCCATTAGTGTTTACTTTACAGCTGTGAGTAGAATTCATGAAATAAAGGCCGACGGTGTCTTTCTTGCTCAAAACTCTTATTCTTATTTCCTTTTCTTCTCCATTGTCCAAATTTTCACTCACTTAAGGTTAGTTATTGACTTTACTCATTAACGAATATTGATCTGAAGATGTCTGGGCGATGAGCTATTGGCAAATGGTGTTTCTATTAACGTGATTTTTCTGTCTTAGCGTCAATATTTCTCATGCTTTTTCTCCAGAGTTGGAGTTGCGTACTATGATTCTAGCATCCGCCAACTGTACGTACTAGAAGTTTGGGATGATGGTAGCGAGGGCTTTCCTCTTTTAGACCTTGGTACGCATGTCACCACATTTTGACGGTTTGCCTACTGATGGTTTATTTGAAATTTCAGCAAATCACTGTCCATGTTCTTATCTGATTTTAAAGTCATTTGTAAGGCTTAGCCTGATTGGCCATTTGAAAATAACTTTTTTTTGTCAATATTTCCAAGCAACTTATACAATACTGTATTTGTGTCAGTAAAATGCCAAGCGAAACCCCTTACAATCTACACAAGCACAAAGACTGAAGAAGCCTTCCTTTCTGCTTTGCAGAGAAGTGGTTTGTAGTACTGAACTGGTTTAAGGACAGTCATAAAAATTTCCCACTGAAACTTTCCATTAACATAGTGAATGAACCACAGATGGAACTGAAGCCCCTGAAGTAAAGCTAGTGAAAAGCTCAATATTTAGCCATGAACAGGCTTGGCACAGGTGAGGCAAATTATTCCTTTTCGTTGTTCGTGAACAAACTTTCTTGAAATTGGCAGGATTCTTTTATGAATGAATCCTTTCTAGATCTAATAAACATGGCCAAGATGAAATTATTATATTTTCATCTGAATAAGATTTTTGATATTTCTATAACCAGCCTCAAACACGAACAATGATGGGTTGGAGATCTCTGTGGTTCATTATTTAATCCTGCTATGCTATCGCTGTCTATCCTGAACTGTGAACAAATGACACAATACATGTATTTGAACTGCATCCAGTGTGGTTTGATTCTACAAGGAAGCAGTTATGCGAATAATCATGAAGATGAATTCTGGTTATTAGTCAAGGCATTTTTTGGTTTGATATATGCAATGTATCAGTTACTTGTTATTGTGAATAGAAACTATTCTAGTAATTTACTCCAATACATCTTGATACTTCAGTAGCTCTATTCATGTCAAGGAATTACATGGCTATCCCTCAAAGTGGTTTTATCTAGTTCAATGTAAGTGGTATGCAAATTGCTTAATCAGATATTCTCAGCAGATGAAAATTGTCGACCCTGTTTGCAATTTATTCTTCAATTCGTTAATTTTCAATTGTACATTGTGCTCTACTTGTGATCACCTAACTAAATGAAGAATGACGTTATTTTCTCGAGCTAGCAGTTTATTAGGTGCCTTTTGTCTTGCAGATTGGTATATCTTCGAGTCTTGGGGATGGATGATGGTCTAAGCATAAAGGAGAGAATTAGATTTGTAAGAAGTGATAATCTTGTGGGGAATTGTATTTTGTTGCCATCTATTTGATGGAAGTCTATAGCTCATTGTTATTACTGGTTTCTCTGTTTACTGCATGAAAGGATAGGCACAACACATGCTCTTTCTTGATTTTAATTTTCTCAAATAACCCCAAACTGAATGTATTCTTGATGAATCTGGTGTGCATTTGGTGAATTTGTTAATTGTTCTTTTTCTGTGCTTGTATAACCAAATGTACAAAACTTGTCGAGACATTTTTTCTATTTTACACATCTTTTCATGCTCAAAATCTCCAAAATGAAAAAAAAACAGTCTTACCTTAGTCAATTCTAGCCAGAGGGATAAAACATTTTCCATGTGAAAATTAAGTATTGCCTATGTCAGGGTCAGGCAACACTCTTGGGGACCTAGTATAACTACCCGTTTCGGGTTTAGCACATGTGGCCATCGTATGTTACACATCTACAAATCAGGCAACACTCTTGGGAACCTACAAGAGAATATTTGAGAAAATTTATCAATAGATTTAATTACAAATTGCATTTGACAAACCAATCAACATGGTGTTTTGATGGAAGAATAATTTACAAAAGATGCTAGTAAGTGATGCCCCCAGATCTATGGTTCATGCAGTCTGAAAAGCTATACAGAAAATTCTGAAGATGAAACGGTCTGCGCCTCAGCTGTGCTTCAGTCATTTTTGGACCAGGATGTTTCCTGTTCAACTTTGTTTTAGCTTGTGCCAGGATATGCCTACTTTGAAGTTGGGTCTCTATTGGATCAAGTTGATTTTATTGTTGATACTGAGAAGCCTTTGACTGACCAAATCAATTTAGGATAACATCCAGATACAAAGTGAATAGGTTGCAGATCTTGAAAGGTTCAAGTTATAATGAATTGTTGATCTTGTCCATTCGCAACACAACTCTTCTAGATTGTAACAACCTCAGTGAAATTATCCAGCTAATAGAATTGGAGATTGGACCTACCTGAAATACAAAGTTTAAAAAAAAAATAGAAAAGAAAGAAACTTAGTTAAGGAACATGATTATCATTAATTCTGTCTGTCTTGAATTCTCATAAAAGTCTCAAGACCACGTAAATGAACCTCAGCCATCCCTTTACTGTTGAATTTTATTTTTGGCTACTTAATATTTGGAATAAAATGATAATTCATCTCAACATGTCTAATAATAGTCTTATTGCTTCTAGGAACACCTGCTTTTTAATATTTGATGAGCCTTTTCTCATTTCACTATAGCAGTTTCATATTAATTTTGAAGAAATTTCTAGTATTCCCTTTTCCCTTCAAATTTGTATTCTTTTTGCTGTTTAATTAAGATACATGTTTATGGTGCTTTTATGTTTTCGTTCAAGGCAATATGTAATCTTTCAGGTTCGATCATAAGCTTCTAAAGCTTATGCCATTTTTCTTGGTCATATATAACAGTGTTTTGCAGTGTCCACATGCTATTAAATATGAATATGATGAGTTATATGGTCTAGTTCTTTCTAATTGGTCAGGAAAATGGCAATACTAGCCTGGAAGTATGCAACCAATCCTTATGTCTAAGACCTTGCTAAAATTTGAAGTATTGCCTATTCTTCCTAAATTACCAACTGCTTAATTGTTCTTTTCCATAGCCTTGTACAGGATCATCCTTTGAGTGCATGTCTATTGTTTCTTCAACACAGCTGAATTGCATGATGGATGTTGGAAGTGATTTACAAGTTCGTGCAAGTGGTGGTCTCCTTGCTATACTAGAGAATGAGAAACTAGTAGATGTCTTGGAACTTAAGGAAGGGGGCAACACATCAATAACAATTGATTGTGTGACAGAGATCTCATTGTATCCTTTAGTTTTTTGATAATCAATCATTTGTCCTAATAGATGAAATGCTTAATTTCAACTGTACAGTGCCAAATTCAAGTTCAATTGTTATGATGTGATGGCTTTAATCCATGACAGAAACAGATTTCTCAAACTTGATGCTGCAGCTCTTGAGGCATTGCAGATTTTCCAAGTAGACAAGCATCCAAGCCATATGGGAATTGGAAGAGCAAAGGAGGGGTAAAATTGATGAGACAATATCTCAAGAATTCTCAAGTTTATGATGTTCCACATTGATGCTTTCTAAATTGCAGGTTCTCAGTTTTTGGATTTCTGAATAAGGTATCTATCAGCTGTGTCGTTTTGATGTGTGTTGAGGTATTGAGCTATCATGACTAAGACTGTTCTCCTAATTTCAGTGTGTAACACCTATGGGAAAGCGTCTTCTTAGGTACCTCAAATCAAATGAAGCAGATCTAAGTCTTCCTTTCACCTTTCCTTTTAAGCAACAATTACAATTCAAAAATCCTTTTCCTCCTGTCAGGACATGGTTTTTGAGGCCTATATTAGATCTTGACATCTTGAACAATCGTCTCAATACTGTATCCTTTTTTTGGAGAATATGTAGGCTAGGTGACATTTTTTCATTATCATCTTCTAGAATCTGTTACAAGGAAATCATGGTCTCCAATAATGAAAAAGATATCATTCTTCCTTTGCTGTGAAGAACTGATGGCTGCTTTGCATGGTACTCTAAAATCTGTAAGGGACATTCCACACATGCTCAAGGTGTTGTTACTTTCTGAATCCTTGTTATTTTATTTATTTTTCCATTTGACTGAGGTATTTGCAAAACAGGCCATGTAACTTTGCTTATTTTAGATATTTGCAGAATGTACTCTCTGAGTTATCAAAATTTGCAAAATGGATCCTGTTAATGAAAAAGCCTGATGGCAGTTAAGGGTAATGTTTAAAATGCAAAAATAAAAAAATTATCAACCGCCAATGTTTGTCTGGCTCAGTCAGTTAGCAGGTCCATTTGTAATATTTGATAACTTAGAGATTCTATTATGCAAATATTCATAAAATTAACTTGCAATTACATAAAAGGACAGGGTCTATTTTGCAAATAACTGCAATTGAGCATTTGATTTCGAATTGGATTTCATTTTATTGATTATTTTGTATATGTGAACTAAAGCAATTCTGGAGTTGTCTGCATATGAAATGTTTTGCACTTCGACATCTCTGATAAATGATTTTTTTTCGTTCAAGAAATTCAACTCTCCAAGTTCAGTCTGTACAAGTGCTGACTGGGCAAGCTTTTCGAAGGTAAAGTTGTGCCTCTCTTACTGATTAATAGTCCAAGAAATTTTATGTGATGCTTGCTAAAAGTATGAATCCCTGAGATCTTCTTGTCTGTCTAACAAGACATTAACACATCTAGATAGTGTGGATTTTTTTTTAACCATGGTTTCCTGGATTTATGCTTTTTTGAAATGGTTCAGAATAATCTGATATTCATTACCTATTACCTAAATATGCCTTTCCTGAAGAAGGAATATTTGGGAAATTTTTTTATGGACCGTATTGGGTAAATCTCTAAAGCTCGATTCGAACATTTGCATCCTTGTTGATGAAACAATGGTTGCAGACCATCAAAAGATGAATTATGCTAGTTCATTTCACCTTTCATTATCATTGTACAGCCTTGTTGATCTTAACATAAAAATAGCTAATTTCATTTTTATGTGGGACCCTTATTTCCATGATGCAGAGTATTTCTTCACTGTTGCACATAAATAAACTCCTTGAAGTTGGAATATCTGAACAACTCCAGGAAAAAATGGAGCATTTGAATTTAAGTATTCTTGAAAAGGTACTGCCTTGATACGTGCCTACTTCTAACTGTGTTTCTTAACATGACTAGTAGGGCTTCTCATTTTTTTCAAGTGAAGGTGATCCTTAATTTTCGTAATGTTATTTCAGGCAAATTCATGTATCTCAACAGAGCTGGTTTATGTCTATGAATTGGTTTGTAAATATTCTTAACCGTCATTTGCTATGAAGAAATACTGTTACTTTATGCTCAACTTTCTGTGATGGTCTTCTCTGCACAATTCCTGTAGTAGAGAAAATCTGATGATATTACCTGAGACAAGTGGTATATTGCTGAAGGCAAACATATTAATTCAGAACTTCTTTGACCTTCAACATTTCCTCTTTTCAGAATGCCAGATACCACTAATCTTGGATGAAGAAATGTCATCAACTAAAAAGTGTGTTCTAAATATACTACATAAATTAGGAATTTTCTTGGTACGAATTAGTGAAGTGTTCAATTTGTTGCATTGACAAAAGCCATCTAGAGGGTAAAACGTTCTGTTATTGTCATGTTTAGTGCTGCAAATTGGTTAGAAGAGTATTTGCATGGAAATGCTATTCCTACTAATCCACTTTAGCATTTGGATGATCCATATTCTAGGATCATTGTCTCAACCTTTTTTGTGCCACTCTCAATGGACTTAATTCCGTACAGATTGCATTCTAACACATTCCCAGGAAACCTAAATTGGACACCTCGTGATTAAGGTTCTGTGCCAATGTATTTGGAATCATGTCAGTTTCTCATAAAGCTATTTTAACAAGACTATTTTATGCTGCGACTGTTGTTCGTTTGTACTCTAGTTGCATTTTTTCAGAGTCAGTTTAGAAATATGGCAAAGTAAAGGAAATCCCTTTATGCTTTTGAACTGCTTTTTAATTTTTGTGACATTTACTTTCACCAATGTTGATAGCCCTAGTTTTTCCTTATCATTGAATATGTTGACAATCATCACTACCTATCTTTCTATTAAAAGTTATATATATGGTTCAATGCTCACACAAGCTTTTGCTTTTCCTTTATTTTTATTTTTTTGATTTTTGACATAGATATGTGAGCCCAAGTAAGATCTTGTCCAAATTAAAATTTGATTTTGGGCATTTTCGTTTGCAACAAAAATTTTTTACTCGCCATAACTACCATATTTTTTAATTATTTGTTCACATCTTCTTGTACAACTATCTTACTTTTCAATAATTTCTGTGCAACTACGTATACAACTAACCTATCTATTTTAACTTTATTTTTTTTACTCTTCTTCATTACTTATATAATATCATATAATTTTCTACTAAGTCAAAAACTTTTTATCCAAAAGTTTTATCACTTCTCAAATACACCATTTAATACTTTTTTTTTTTAATTTCAAAAATGGAAAAAATCTGCGATTTCCGAGACTCAGTGCATGAAAGATGCAAGATTTTTTTCATTTTTTAAATTCAAAAAAATTTATTACATGAGACCAAAAATGTAAAATTTATGTACTAAAAAGATCTTGCTTGGGCTTACATATCCATTCAAAAAATGAAAAAAGGGAAAAGCTTGAGTATTGAAGCATGACCCATGTGTATATTCCTTGTATTTTGAATTATTGACCCTATCCTGTCACATTAATTCATCTGTTTTCTCCTCGTTTCCTCATTGCCAAAGTGATCCCTAATTTTAATTTGAGTGCGTCTATATGATTTGATGATTTTTTATCCAATTGTCATCTCTTGAGTGCCTGTAAGTTATTCTCTTATGCTTCTGTGTTATGAAAATTTGACACAATTAAACAATCTGGAAATTGTGACTTGTCTGTTTTTGTAGGTAATGGGTGTGATTGATTTTAATAGAAGCAAGGAAAAAGGGTATGGGACAATGGTGAAGGAAGGATTTTGTGATGAGGTAAGATTTGTATTTAATCTCTTAATTTGTAATTTCCCATGTCTTAGTTCTTTTGCACCTCTATTTATTGTTATGAATGCCTGTTATCAAGAAATGTTCATACCTCTCCTCATAATTCCACAGGTTGGTAGATGGTAACAACTAACAACATAATGATTGTGTTGTACTAAATCAACTCCATTCACTTTGCAGGCTAGCCATGGCTATAAGAAAACTATGAATTACTTGATTAGTGGAAGGGGATGACTTATGTGTGGGCTAATTTCCTTGATAGGCATCCCGTGAATTCAGCATGGTCTGCTAATTGCACATTTGAGATTATCAGTTGGCTGGATGTTAGATTGTCATCCAACCATCTGAATTGAAGAATTTCCACACAATTACATTAAAATTGTTGACCAACATTTTCATTATATTTTTCTTGTCACTGTAAACTAATGGGGTTCATGTTTCACATTTAATATGTAGCTGGATGAGCTGAGGCTAATATATGAGGAATTGCCAGAGTTTTTAGAGCAGGTACTACGTCATCGTTTTAGCAATTGATGTTAAAATTGAACTCTTTGTTGCTAATATAAATTCCTTTCAGGTTTCTTCTTTTGAAATTGAACGCCTTCTTCACCTGCATGATAATGAGCTTCTTCCATGTATAGTTTATGTGCATCAAATAGGTCAGTTTTATTCTCCAATCAAAATCTTATTGTAGTGAGCAAACTTGATTTTGTCCTGAAAATTTTGCTAACAATGTCTCCTTCTAACCATATAGAAAAGATTTTTCAAAATAGTTTGGCAATATTGAACATGTTTGGCTGGTTGAAAACTTAGAACTGATGTGTTGATCTTAACATTTTAACATATGCGACACTTTGTAGAATATGAGCAACTCTCCTCTCCTTTCCACCCTCATTCGCTTCCTCAACACATCAAAGGAAACTGTTTATGTTTACCAAAAACAAGGGTCAGACCCCAGAGGGAGATTCCTTTAAGGAAGAACAACTGGTAGACCTTCTACAGAGTCAAGCCCCTAGGGATTATTATAAGAGAACCCCAGAGGTATACTTGAAAACAAAGCAACGGGAGACGTATGGTATACTTTGCAATATGAAATGAAAACTGTATAACCCTAGGAAGTGATGATGTGTGCTGATAAATAATATGCACTGGGGAGATATTAGCCTCCGGGTATAACTCAAGGAGTTGGGTGGACTCAATGAGCGGGTTGACCCAGTTTAATTGGGCCAACTAGGTTTGAATAGGTTGTTTGTGTTTGACTGGGTCTACCGAGTCGGTTGATGGGTGGAGTACTTGGTTTCCAAGTGTCAGCTAGTTGGGAATCTCATGTGTACAAATCATGAGGGATCTTGTAGGATCTTAGTTCTGACTTGGTGAGAGTGTATTTCATGACTAACTTTGATGTTGTCCAGTTTACTTTTATCAGGCTATGCATATTCTTTGATAGTTGCCAGCCAGTGGGTTCCAAGGATGATGCAAACCCTGAACAAAGAAGCAAAGTGCAAGCATGAAGCCAATCATGGTAACTCCATGCCAAACCAAGGTTGAGATTGATGACAAAGATCTATCATGATTTGATTGCTCAAATCATGAAAACAAAGTAGGTTTGATGATTTTAGCAACATAATGACGTAACTTGGGTAGCGTGAAGCCTTGGCTAGGAGGAGGGTAGGTTGGTGGTTTATGAGAAAGAGAGAGTTGAGTACTTAACCTCACATCAGTTCACCTCCCAATGAGGGATCATATCTGTGAGATTAAGTTAGGCTAAGAAGGTTTTATATACTAGACTTACAGGAAATGGAGTTTTTTTTTTCCTGAACAAAGCGAGGGCAAAAAGGCAGAAAATGGGGATGGTTGGGGACAGCCTTGGGATTGCCACCCTGGGGCCTATATTTTTAGGCTTCGGAGCGTGACATGCATGCGACCTGATGATGTCAGCCTTGATAGTGATGGGTTCTGGCTTGCATAGCTAAGCATGGATCTTGCGCGGCTATATTGCACATATCCACATGAGCTGCACTGCAACTTATCATCTTCTTCATTTGATATGGATCCCATTATCTCCTCAGGCCAATCTGAAGAATTGGATGGGCTTGTTGATCAATGATGGTTGATCTTGTGCATACATCTAGTCATGGATGGGCCTAGTAGCATTGTACGGCAAGATCAGGCAAAGAGGGCATCCAATCATAAATAATTTACCGCAGCAATATTCAGCAAATCATGCTCACAAACATCTTCAGAGAGTCACGTAATACGCATCCAGATGAATGCTTGGGGCCAAAATGAAATGTGTGGCAGGCATGATTGCTTGGGAAGGAAGCAATCAATCTCTATTCATCAGCATCATCATCATAAGCCATTTCCCACATATGTGGGGTCGGCTGCATGGATTCTGTTACGCCATTCTTGGCGATTTAAGACTAAATTTTCTGTAATTTGTAATATTTTTAAATCTTGTTTAATTACTTCCATCCATGTTTTTTTGGGTCTTTCTCTCATTCTCCTACCACATTCTACTTGGATAGACTCTATTTTCCAAACCGGTGCTACTTCAGGCCTCCTTTTAACATAACCAAACCATCTTAATCTATTTTCTCTCATTTTATCATAAATTGGTCTCACTTTTAAGTTTTCTTGAATTACTTCATTCCTAATTTTATCTTTTATTGTTTTACCACTCATCCACCTTAACATTCTCATTTCCGCTACGCTCATTTTTTGTATATGTTGCTCTTTAACTGCCCAACATTTTGCCCCATAAAGCATAGCAGGTCTAATCGCAGTCTTATAAAATTTTCCTTTTAGTTTGATTGGAACACGACGGTCACATAAAATTCCTGACGCGCTTCTCCATTTCTTCCATCCTGCTTGAATTCTATGTATTATATCTTTCTCGATTTCCCTGTTCTCTTGAATTGTTGATCCTAAGTACCGAAAGTGATTAGTTCTTGTTACTGCTTGATTTAAAATCTTGATTGGTTCCTCATCCGGGTTCTCACTATTATTAAATTTGCATTTCATATATTCAATTTTTGTGCGACTAATTTTAAAATCATTAGATTCTAAAGCATCTACCTACCTATTCAATTTTAAATTTAGTCCTTCTTTAGTTTCATCTATTAGAACAATGTCATCTGCAAATAACATACACCAAGATACTTCTTCTTGGAGATGTCTAGTAATCTCATTTATTACTAAGGTAAAAAGGTAAGGGCTCAAGGCTGAGCCTTGATGTAAACATATTTTAACTGGGAAGACATTAGTATCTCCACTAATGGTTCTTACATTTGCAACAACCCCCTCATACATATCTTTAATAATATCAATGTATCTGTCATTAATTCCTTTTTTCCTCATCACTTGCCATATTAACTTTCTTGGTACTCGATCATAAGCTTTTTCTAAATCAATAAAAATCATGTATAAGTTCTTTTTCTTCTCCCTATACTTTTCAAAAAGTTGTCGAAGTAAGAAAATAGCTTCAATGGTTGATCTTCCTGGCATAAAACCAAATTGATTTTCAGATATATTAGTTTCTCGTCTTATTTTATGTTCAATTACTCTTTCCCATAATTTCATAGTATGACTCATTAATTTTATTCCACGATAATTTGCACAATTTTGAATATCTTCCTTATTTTTATAAATTGACACTATAATGCTTTTCCTCCATTCACTTGGCATTAACTTCGTTTTTATAATCTTATTAAAAAAATTTATTAACCATGTTGCACCTACATCTCCTATGCACTTCCATGCCTCAATTGGTATATTATCTGGGCCTAAGGCTTTTCCTGTTTTCATTTTCCTTAGAGCTTCCTTTACTTCAAATATTTGAATTTTTGTGAAATAACTGATATTCCTATTTTCTTCTCTATTTAGACTAACATCTAATGTTAAATGTTCGTGTGGGGTGTCATTTAGTAAACTATAAAAATAAGTTTTCCATCTTTCCTTAATATTATCATCTTTGACTAGAACTCTTTGGTCCTCACTTTTAATACATCTAACATGTGTTAAATCTTTGCCCCTTATTTTCTCTTAATTTAGCCAACTTAAAAATATCCTTTTCACCTTGTCTAGTTCCTAATCTGTCATATAGGTTCTCATAAGCTTTGTGTTTAGCATCGCTAATAATCTTTTTAGTAGCTTTTTTTGCGAGCTTGTATTGTTGTAAGTTTGTATCATTTTAATTTTTCTACCATGTTTTGAATTTTTCTTGTTTATCATTTATAGCTTTTTGAACATCTTCATTCCACCACTAAGTTTCTCTATGTGAGGATCTACGATTTTTATATATATCTACAGTACTTTGTCCTACTTCTTTTATGTTAGTTGCCATTTTATTCCACATCGATTCTACTCCATCTTCTTGTGTGTCCTATTTTACTTCTTCTATCATTCTTTTTCTAAAAAGTTCTATGTTATTTCCTTTTAAATTCCACCATTTAATTTTTGGAATTACATTGCCTTTAGTTTTTGTTGACCCTTTTTGTGTATATATATCCATCATTAATAATCTATGTTGCATAGCTAAGCTCTCACCTGGGATAACTTTACAATTTATACAAAGGGATCTATTCAATTTTCTTATAAGGAAGAAATCTATTTGGCTAGAATTGGTCCCACTCTTAAAAGTTATCAAGTGTTCATCTCGTTTTTGAAATAAGGTATTTGCTATAACCAAATCATATGCTATAGCAAAGTCCAAAATGACATTCCCCATTTCGTTCCTTATTCCAAAGCCGAAACCTCCATGACTTCTCTCATATCCTACCTTTTCCTTTCCTACATGTCCATTTAAATTTCCACCTATCACAACTTTTTCTTGGTTAGATGTCCTTTGCATAATACTATCTAAGTCATCCCAAAATTATTTCTTGATTCTATCATCTAATCCTACTTGTGGTGCATAAGCACTAATCACATTTAAGACCTCTGCACCTAATACAAGTTTTATTTGGATAATTCTATCATTTACTCTATTGACATCTACAACTTTATTTATAAAATTGTTATCTACTATTATCCCTACACCATTTTTATTATCATCCTTTCCTATATACCATAATTTGAATTCATTAATCTCTTTAGCCTTCTCTCCTTTCCACCTAGTCTCTTGAAGGCATGCTATATTAATTTTTCTCCTTCTCATAACATCTACTACTTCCATACTTTTCCCTGAAAGAGTCCCAACATTCCACGAGGCAAAACGGACCTTGTGTTTTGGTATCACCTTCTTCCCTAAACCACGTCCATAGAGGCATGAGAACCTTTGTCGACTTTTCGCCACAACCGGACGTTGTTGTAGCGCGTCGCTTCCGGGGGGACGCCCTAGCAACCCTTGCCCATTTCTTACTACATCCGGGCTCCGATGTAGCGCGTCGCTTCTGGGGAAACGCCCTAGCAACCCTTGCTCATTTCTCACTACAGCCGGGCTCCGCTGCAGCACGTCGCTTACAGGGGACGCCCTAGCATTAACAATTTTTAATATATTTTTAGAATCCATAAGAGATGTGGTGGTGATTTTTAATAGCATCGGCTGCCAGCCTGACATGCCAACCCTCGCTTTTTTCCCGGGCTTGGGACCGGCAGTAAGATAGAAACTCTTACTGGCAAGGTTCAATCAATCTCTATTCCAATACAAAATTATCCAAGTTCCATCCAGTGGCTAAGAAGCAATAAAAAAAATCCAAGGAAGCCACCCAAATAACAGGCACATGTGAGGGCTTCCACACACAGCGAATGAAGTTAAGGGGAAAGCGGGTGGATTTCATCGAGAACGCAGAATCCTCTATGCTCTCCAATCCCCACCGATTCATCATTGTTTACATCCAGTTTTTTTAATTTCTTCATTGCCAACCAAACGAGGTGACAGTTTAACAATCCGGGATCAATCAATAAAGATGCCAAACATTTGTGTTTCTTGATCACAGGCCAAAATCCACAATTTTTATAATACCAATGCCTCATTCAATCAATACAACCTTTGGGTTTTAATCCATCCATAAAGAGTATGGCCACCCCCCACTAGCTTTCTTATTGTTATATGGATAGCTTTTGTGCTTTTGTTAAGTTTGTATCTATTCATAGTAGATTACCGTCTGTAGTTCTGCACAAAGTAGGTTGATATTGCCCACATCACTTTAGAACTGTATCTGTCATAAGCACTGTTAATTTGATTCTGTTGGTGTGGTATCCTGATAGCTTTAGATAATACATGTATGATATCTTAGCTAATTTTCTGTTTTATAGAAATAAAATCACATTGTCACGTAACGTTTCTCTTGTTCCCGTTGACAGGTGGAAAAATGGGAAATAGCTTTTCCTATTGAATCGGGTTGCTGCCTAGCCACTGTGTTAAAAAAAAAAAAAAAAGAATCCTAAATAACCTATGCCATTGGTGATCTTCAAATTTTCATTCCTGTGATGAAAATCACACTGAGTTCTTGCTACCCTTGACAATTTTCTCTACTACTAGTTGCTAACCATAAAAATATATGCAGTGGCACAGCATTACACTTCATCTCACAGGCTGACTCTTCAACCCTTTGTAGCACTTACCCAAACATAGTGTTACACCTTGATTGCACAATCCCTTAATGTAGGCCCTGGCTGCCACTTCAAATCATCCGCAGGATTTATGTACACTATCCCATTCCAAACTACTTTGACCTGTTTTAACATAGATGATTTTAGCTCTGCTGCTTGGATTATTATTATGTGATGCATTATTCTACTATGTGCAAGACAGAGATGATGTTCAAAAAGATATTGCCTGACTTCTAGCTACCTACTTCTCCTTGGCCACCACTAGGCTACTGCTTTTTTTGCTCTATGGTATGTCTACCCAGAAATTACCTGGGATGCCTGGTCAGCTTCATATTATTCATCCAAAAGATTGTAATTATCTGATACATCAGAAAATTTCATAATATGATGCTAATTATACTGCTATTGTATGCTATTCCTTTTATCTAATGCGAAATTTGATTTCTTTATTTTCTGATGAAAAATTAATTATGCAAACAGGTTTTCTTTTGTTCATATTTACAGGATATTTGCTATGCATTTTTGGAAAGAAACTTAGTGATGCCAGGCTAAAAGAACTTCAAGATTTTGAGTTGGCAGTGAGTATCCCTTTTTTGAAGTAGATCACTGGAACTATTCAACCATTGTATTGCAATTGATTGTACAAATGATATGTGCCTATTAATGTGTACCGAATTAGTTTTCAGATGGAGATGAAGAGAATATGAAATTCTTTTATCACACTTCCAAGACAAGAGAATTGGACGACATTCTAGGAGATATTTATCATAAAATTCTTGGTATAGTAACAGGAAATCCTCTTCTCTTTCACATTGTCATAACGGTAGAATGTGATGATTCAGTAATGCTCTAACTGACAGCACAAAAGGTTTACGCTTAAGGTGGCTTCTTTTATTACAAATTGTAAAATTTTATGAAGTTTTTTGGGTACAAAGTGGACAAGAAGCTTGGAAAGAAGGAACATGTAGAAGTGTGAGAAAAGAGAGAGAATGATGTGATTTAATAGGGGATTATGGTTCTAAATAAAGCAAACAATGAAAATCACATCATGGAGTTACAATTGTTGTCACCTTTATTTATTTATTTCACATGAAAAAAATTTCTTGTTTGTTAGCTGAACAGAGGGCAACTTTATGTTTCTTTGGTTGTTCATCTCTTTTGCTATTTGACAGGCAATACTGCATTTCAATTCTTCATTTCAGACATGGAGAGGGCAATCATGAGGGACCTGGTTTCACACATGCTTCTATTCTCAACACATCTGCATGTGGCAATCAATTTTGCAGCAGAACTTGATTGGTAATAAGCACTACAACATCAAATTATTAGGCTTTTAATATTCTTTGCTTCTTTTTTGTCTTCACATAAGTCACGTTACAGGCTTCTGATTCCTTTTGATTCTTCATATTTTTTTGATTCTAGTTGTCTATCACTGGCTCTAGTTGCTCGGCAATACAATTATGTGAGACCAGTTTTGACAGAAGAAACCTTGCTTGACATAAGGAAAGGAAGGTACAAAGTTTTCTTACAGTTTTTCAAAGAAAGTTTTTAGTCATTTTCTTTGGCGACTTAGAGGCGGAAGCTTCATTTGAAAACAGTATACTTGAATAATTATCCATCACCAAAATCCTTTTTGTAGGCATGTTTTGCAGGAAATGGCTGTTGATACGTTTGTTCCCAATGATACCAAGATCATTCATGATGGTAATATGTGCTGTTCATTTCCCTGTTTATATTGTAACCAGTTTGGAATTTAGGAAATGTCTTGCTTTCAGGAAGAATCAACATCATTACAGGTCCTAACTACTCAGGAAAAAGCATCTACATAAAGCAGGTAAAATAAGTTACGGCCCTCTTGATAGCTGGCAGTTCTGTATTCACATTGGTTGACAAGGCTTATAAGGAAAATTGCAACCTTGTTATCATGGTCGAGCAGCATTACAGTTAATTTGCCCTTTTCACAGGTAGCTTTGGTGGTTTTCCTTTCCCACATTGGGAGCTTCGTACCAGCTGATGCTGCCACTGTTGGCTTGACCGATAGGTTTGTGACATCAAAGTTGTCAGTGCTTTTTATTTGTGAGGTAGACCAAAATGTTGTCACACCTTAATTATGTACCATGTCTTAAACAAATTTTAATTAATAAACCAGGATATTCTGTGCTATGGGAAGCAAGTTCATGACTGCTGAGCAGTCAACATTTATGATTGATCTTCATCAAGTTGGGTTGATGCTTAGGTATTTTTTTAATATTCATAATATTTATGTCAGTCGACTTCTATTTTTGTTATATACTCTCTCTCTCTCTTTTGCTGAATTGATTGTCAAGATCATTTATAGGCAGGCAACTACAAAATCTTTATGTTTGCTGGATGAGTTTGGGAAGGGGACTCTAACTGGAGGTTTGGTTCTTCAAATTTATTTTCATCCACTTATTTGGATTAGACAGTATAAATGAGTAGTGGGAGAAGGAGAGAAGAATTGTGATTTCGTTCATGTATTTGCAGATGGAGTTGGCCTCCTTTGTGGAGCCATAAACCATTTTGCAAACTGTGAGAACCCACCAAAGGTTTGGTTGAAGAAATCATAAGCATAATATATTTCTATTTTATTTTTTCTTCCCTTGTTTACCCCATCCAAAACCAACTGTACATTCCATTTCCTTAAAAATTGCTATGATGGGTCCTCTGGTTGTTGTTGCACATGGCCCTACCTGTTTCATTTGCTCCCTCCACCCAACGTCCTAAAGGTTTCCTCCACATTTGCTAAAACTGCTGCCATTGTTCCTCTTCCAACTGACCATCGCAGAAAATTTTCCTGTCCAACTCTGAGCAGGCTCACTTTCTACATAAATTCCTTAAAATGATGATCCATTAATTTATCGAACTGTTTCTTGGCAGGTCCTGGTCTGCACACACTTAGCAGAAATCTTTAATGAAGATTTCTTATCGAAGGTCTGCTTTAACTGTCTATTATGCATTCCTTTTCTATTCTACAATTCATGCTGAAAAGTTTTATAACTGTTCCAGTCTGAGAAAATCCAGTTTTACACAATGAGTGTTTTGAGACCAGATGACAACTGCAGGAATGTCAAAGACATCACTTTTTTGTATAGGTATCTTTGCAATGGTGTTTACATTGTGTTGTTTATTCTGCAAAGCTTCCTTATAGAATACTCAAAACGCTGCTTGCATATTTCAAGCTAATGAGAAGTCATGTTTGTAGGCTTGTTCCTGGGAACTTGCTTCCGAGCTATGGTAACTGTGTGCTTTTTTCACTTTTTCATCAAGTTCCTTTTTAATTTATGGTTCTGTAGGCTAGAAGGCAACAGAAATTTCCATTTGTAAACTTTAATTTCATATTTGCAGGGTTGCATTGTGCTCTACTTGCAGGTATACAGTTGATTTCTTATTCGGATAAAACAGAATGTTTGTTAATTTCCTTCTAAGATAGTTCACTAGAGATTTACCAAAATTGATGCCTGCATATCTTGAAGCATTTAAATTTGTGGGATCCATATATGTATATGCCAGCTCAATGAGTTAAATGCTTAGATCCATAATCATCCTGACAAACAACCAAATCACAGCTCCATTAAGCTGGTTATCTTCAATATCACAAGAATCCCAATTGAATAGAACCTGTGAGTCTATGAGTAGCATTACTAGAAGACCCTGAACTTATAACACATCGTCAACAGATGAATCCATAAATTAGTCAACCTATCAGTGCAGACTGTTTGCATGATTTCCTCCATCAATTATATTTCTAGTTAATTTTATTCAAAAGATAAAATCACTGCCTTTTTTAAATATTTTGATTAAAAATTAATATTTTTGAAAACTTCAAAAACATTTTGAGAGTGAATATTTTACCATTAAATTTTGAAAATCTATGTATAACATATTTAAGTTTCCAACATATGTGTTCCACTTCAATGGAACTAGTTCATAATATTATACCTCTTGGATTTTGCAATTCATATAACTTTCCATCAATCCAAGCCGCTCATTATGTTAATAAAATATTTATTTAGTTAACGTACTAAAAATACCAAATTTAGATACTTTGATGGGTCTCAATAATACACCTCAAGATTTCACTAAATTTTGAAATGGTTGACCAAAATATCAGATAAGGTGATTTTTGGTATCTTAACTAATTAGAGTATTAAACATAATGGGTGCCTTGAATTCTTGAAAAGTGGCATGATTTGCAAAATACACGAGGTTCAACATTATGAATCGGTTCCATTAAGGCGGAATCTGTCAATGCACAAAGTTAATAAAATATTTTTAAAAATTAAAAAGAAACTGATTGCATGGTTACATGCTATGCAACTAGCATATATTCAAACATCGGCTAATATGGGGGTGTATCGGACATATCGTATCCATTTGATCATATTCAATATGGGATATGGAGGTGTTTCTGCTAGAGTTTTAAAAAATTGAGTATATTGACCAATACACCCCCTTGTATCAGTTTATATGGAGGATGTATCGGTCAAATGAATAAAATTGAAAATTTTATTTTTTCATTCTTTTGCACATGTTATCTATTCCAAAACTCTTCCCTTCCTCTACACACATTTTTACACTCATATTCATTATTTTTTCTTGCAAGTAGATAAATTTATTTTATTTTTATATATTTTTAATTTACAAAAATCTAAAATTTTTAAAAATTATTGTTGAAAATTAAAAAAAAGAAATTTTTTATCAGTCACACAAATCTGTTTATAGTAACATAATTGATTTTTTCTTGTAATTTAGGTAAAATTTGAGGTTGTTTTTAATTTATAAAAATTCGAAAAGTCTAGAAGTAAACTTGAACACCTCAAAAATAAAAAGTTATCTACTTTTTTGGGGGTTTTTACCTTGTGTTTATAGAAATATATTTTATTTGTGAATTTTAATGAATATGATTTATCTTATATCTTTTAATTTAGTTATATTTGGTTTTGCAGTGTATCATGTATGTCGAATTGTTCATGAGTTTACTTGTCTTGTTTTATGATTTATTTTTTCACATAAAATTTATACTACATGTTTTACCATAGACTACGACTTACAAGAGAAAATGTACCAATATACTATCATATATATAGGCGAAATGCTATGTAATCACATATTCTTACATTTTTCAATTTTCTGATTTTTTACATATTTTTTATGTTAAAAAATTTGTCCGATACAGTTCGATATTAATATGATACTGTTGTATTATATTGTTTTTAGAAGGGATAGGTACACCATCCGATACCAATATTCTGAACCATGGCAACCGGTTGCATAATATCATCACCCTTAGCTTTTGATTTTTTCATTGATGTAGGACCCATTTGCAACTGATAGCACCCCAACTAGGTAGACTTGTTGAATGTGGAGGTGCATTTCAGATAAGAACTCATGTTATTTTTCAACAGTCAACATGCTTTTAAAGAGCTTTAGAGTATTAACACAGAAACCCAAACCCCTCCCCCCCCCCCCCCCCCCCCGGGAAACACACACACAAAATATACCTAAGTGGGACATGCATGGATGTGTTGAAATGAAGAGGTGCATTTCAGATAAGAACTCATGTTATTTTTCCACAGGTTTTTAAAGAGCTTTAGAGTATTAACACGGAAAATTAGAGAGAGCTTATCGAATGGGTTGAGTGTAAGGATATGCTGCCTTTTGAGCCAGCGATATCTGATGCCAGTCTGGCTGGAAATTGGAATAAGTCTTATGTTATAGATTATTCGAGATTCTGCTTCAGTTAATTCGTCCAACAGATGGCTCACAATGGGCTCTGGCATAGTGTGGTGACGTTCTGTCTAGCTTATTTTTTCGCTTTCCCTTGTCTTCAATGGATGGCAAAGATTTTAGACCAAAATGCCAAAAGAACTCATGGAACAAAACAAGTTGGATCCATTACCATTTGGGCCAGCAACAGTCTCTCAATTGTGAGTTCTAATCCATGCTTAGAATTAAAGGCAAATATTAAATGTTCTAGAAACAACCAACTGCTGTTAATCAGTGTTTATACCTGATTGGGTAATGACTAATCTTCAGCAGATCTCTTGATTTGAATTCCTAGCCAATGTTCACTTTGTGCTTGCATGACACTAATTTGTGTGCAATAAGTTTGAAGCTGATCTGCTGATCTCTGTTTAGCTCGGATGACTTGATCCAGGGTCACAGCTGCCATCTCATCCGATGGGTTCTGCATGTAGCACTTTTTATTTGTCAATTGTATAGTGGAGACAAATAAAAAGGTGGTGCAAGAGATATCCTTGCCAGTCCAATATCCTGATTAACTCAATTTTATCTTAATGACTGTTAAAATTATTTCTGTTGTTCTTTTCAGTTTATTTCTTTCATTATAATGGGCGTAAGATTCTGTTGGAGGCAATCGTTTACTAACAATGCTGACTTATAGAGTTAGAAAATGGCGATTTTTAACTTTTTTATTATTTTTTTTATTTTTAAAAATCATTGTTCAGGTGTCCCTACAGAGGTAATTGAAAGAGCATCTTTTATTTTGGATTCAATGGGGAGTGGCAATCATGTACAACGATTGGGCAATGAGAAGATACTTGCTAAGGATCAACTGTACAAGGTTTGTAAGGCACCTTTTACCGAGGAATCAAATACTAATGGACTTCTTGATGTAGCAAAATACATACCAGCTTTCATCTCATTTAAGTTATTATTCTTATTAATCGTTATAGTGATCTGACTGACAATGCCATAGCTGCCATTGCCAATTGTACAAACTCTCAAGTTAATCAACCTGAATGACAATAGCCATGTTCAACATTTTCTGTTGAAGGCAAAGCACTGTTGCCTTGTCTCCTTAACCATGCATTTGAGGATGATATTGGAAAAGCCAAACTATTTTATCTAGGAAATGGTGGATTTTGCATCAACAGTAGAGACAATCAAGTATAGTGGTCTTGACTTTCAAGCACTGGTTCTGTGCCCTAGAATTATCTAGTTCCACCTCATCATTAAACCATTTAACCTAAATGCCTCATTTATTTGAGCTATCCATCATAATCCTTTAATGTTCTACCTGATTGACTAAATGCAGGATGCAGTGGATAAGTTGCTAGCATTTGAGGCTTGCAAGGGCGACCTTGATCTTTTCTTTCAGGATATATTTCCTTCTGAATTGTAGAGAAAGTAGAGAAAGTAAAGAAATATAACATTCATTGTTTTGTCTTTTCAGAAGCTTCAACATTTTGGCATTCCATTATCTCTCGATTAATACAAATTAAGAGAGCAGTCAGAAAGTCTGTAACAAACTATTCATGTACTTTGTGTCTGTTAAGTCTGAGTTTCCAGGACCCTTTTTCATTTTACATTTCTGAAATCTTGGAATGGCTAACATCTGCCCTTGTTTGTAGCTTTGTTCATCCCAAAGGCATACTTCTACTGTAAACTCATTTCCTACCCCAATGATTTGGATGTGAGGTTTTTGTTCTTCCGCATGGTGGAAAATGACAATTGCATTTGTGACCACATAATTCGCAATTAGAAAGAAAAATGGCCAGCACCAAGCCATCAATTTGCATTTTGGTTACGTTTGTTAATGTATATGGAAAATGTGGGATGGGAATCCATGGGATTACGGATTCCCATGCCCAATCAATAACCACATTTTTACTCTTTTACTGTTACATTTCAATTATTTCCAATCATTTCTCTTTCTTACTATACTTCAACTACCCTATTTATTCCATCTTTAACCTTATTATTTCATATCAATTACACTATTATCAAAATATTCCATTTCCCATTTCCCACTTTCCACTTTCCACTCCATCCCATATTTCTCACAACTTTTATACTACCAAACAAGCCCTTGTGATCTAGGATGGTTCTGATCATCTTAGTCGTGGAGCCATTTCTTGGGACTTCAATTCCATGGAAGAATTATGGCACGGTACAACTTCTTTTGGGCTTGGTCTGGTTACAATAAATCTTAATCGAAATCTTAATTGTAAAATCTCAGCCTTCCTAATTCAACGTTATTTTCAGTTATACATGTGCCTTTTGTAGCAATGGGTCCCATTGTAACTATGCTGAAGTTTTTCGTCTAACCTTGTATATGGGGCCCATTTGACCTCTTGCATTGTTGAACGTTATCAATTTTATCATACGGCCAAAAATTATCTTTGGTCAAAGGTGTGGGTGGGCCACATTTTCTTTAAAAAATATATACTCGTGTGAATTATGAAAAATGTTTACTGCCATTTTTTGATAAGATGTTTACATCCATTTCAAGATGCATTATAATGTAGTAGTATATTATAGAATTATCTACCCAAACAGGAATGATGTTTGAAACGGTTTAAATGTTAAAATTAAAATTTCAAATTGATATATAAATTAGAATATTCATCCGAACACTAATGTTATATTTGTAAAGCAATTTTCTGTGTGTTTGGTAATGAATAAAACTTTTGATGAAAAGTTTTTGAGAGTAAAAGTTGTTAAATGATGTAATATGATAGGGGTAATGATGAGTAATAAAAAGGATAAAGTTAAAATAGATAGGTTAGTCGTGTGGATAATTATGTAGAAACGATTGAAAAGTAAGGTAGTCGTATAGGAAAATGTAAAAAATGATTAAAAAATATGATAGTTGTGGAGAGTGAAAAGTTTTAGATTGAAAAGTTTTAACTTGATATTTTCTATCGATTATCAAACACAACCTTAATCTAAAAAACGAGTTGAATATGTCCTAGAATCTTTTTTCAAACTTCAAAAACTACATCCAATCCATTTGTACGTTTAATGTATCCCGCGCATTTGGATTTATTTGCCAACATTTGCATTCGGATGTCACACCCAGGCCTCTTAGTGAGCTCACCGGTGTGCGGACTTCACAGCCAGCGCCTACGTAGATGCCTTTAACTAGTTGAGAAGTAACAAAAGCCTTGGTCACGAATTCGAATGCCAGCAGTTGCAAATGTGAAGAGCTGAATGACCGTGACAAGCTGCACAACACTTAAGTAATGAACCCACTTACATGGATTGGATGCAAAGTTCTCACACTGTTGTGCCTCTAAAAGGTTAGAATGCGTCGTTACTCATTAGAAGAGGTTTAATTTGTAATTAAACAAACTTATGAAGAATACTCAACCCACAAGTAAGATTGCAAATTTTATCCTTTCTATCCATCTTTTCATGCTAACTTTTCATTTCACATTTCCAGTTTTTTAGAGTTATTTGTATTCATGACAATTTGAAAAATAAAATAATTGCATTTAGTTCAATACATCTATGCTTATGTTTTTCGAAACATTCTGCATTTATGTCAACATTATTACTCTCTATCACAGTGGCTATTAAAATTTTTTTAAAAGTTAACGGCTGTTTTTAACTGCGGACCTTTTTTTTTTATTTATGATAAGGAGATAATTCATTAGAAAACCATACCTCTGTGAACTGGAAGACACGGAAGATGGAAAAAGAGTGTGCCCGTTATTATTCAACGAAATTAACATGAGAGGTGATCTTGTTAGACATAATCCTTACATAAGAAAACTAAAATGTAATCTGGTGGTCTTCCCCACCATCTACGGTTATCATAATTGTTCGCTACCATGTAATCTATTAACGAGTATGCAGCTTGATTACCATTTCGTAGCACATGCAAGAAAGGCACTTGTTCCACCTTCGAACAAGCCGAATGAATTTATTCAATTATTATTCCTGCCTGGGCAATACCCATTTCCATCGGTAAGGAAAGCGGCAATAACATAGCATCTGCTTTCATCATTTGGCTGTTTGTTGTCCAACTCTTAGCTGTAATGAAAACTCTGGCTGTGTTTGGTAATGAATAAAACTTTTGATGAAAAGTTTTGGAGAGTAAAAATTGTCAAATGATGTGATATAATAGGGGGTAATGATGAGTAGTAAAAAGGATAAAGTTAAAATAGATAGGTTAGTTATGTGGATAGTTGTGTAGAAATGATTGAAAAGTAGAATAATTGTACAGGAGAATTTGAAAAAAATGATTAAAAAATATAATAGTTATGGAGAATGAAAAGTTTTAAATTAAAAAGTTTTAACTTGACATTTTCTATTAATTGACAAACACACTCTCTATTATCATCTCTCAGCCGTCGCACTGCTTCAAAACGCAATTACATCATTGTTACACCCTCTTCAACGTTGTAGGCTTTCCTTTATAAGAATCCCGCTGTTTCCGGTGAATTGCGATTCCTTGCATTGCTCCTAAAAATCCACACACCATGTCGGGAAATCCTTGAAGTTAGTATCCTCTCCTTCAGCATAAATTTCGATTCCTTAGACACCATATTCGCTAGCACATATAGCATGTTAATAGGCCTTAATCTCTAACATTTGAACTTTTTATAAGATCCATCGTATGTCTCCCCGATTGGATCAAACATGGAGTTCTAAAAATCTGTCACGGCGGGGACGCGGGCGGGGGGTTGCAATTGCTTAGATTGAATTTTTTTAAAATAAAAAACTTCTCCTAGAAAATTGTTTAAAATTTTAAAATTATAGTTTATTTTTACCTGATTACCCTCTAAAAAAATATTATAAACCCTAAATGGCAAATTTCCTTGTTGGCATAAGGATATTCACAGAATACTCCTATTCAAATTTGAAGCGGTGGAGATTGAGTTGTTGAGAAGTCTCCAACTAGGAAATACCTTAAGTATGACTATGCTTTTTTTTTTTTCGAGGGGAAATTATTACCATGCTTGTGCAAACTTTGCTCATTTAATCTTATTTTTATTCTCTAAACTTTTGTATATATATATGTGGATCTAAACAAGATTCTTCTACTGTGTGTTTGGGGAGAGATAAAATTTTTAATGAAAAATTTTTAGTGTAAAATTTTTTGAAATGTGAGCAAATGATGTGATATAATAGGAATAATAATAATGAGTAAAGAGAACAAAGTTAAAATAGATAGGTTAGATGTATTGACAGTTGTGTATAAATGATTAAAAAGTAAAATGATTGTACAGGAGAAATGAAAAAATAATAAAAAAAATAGGATAGTTATGGAGAGTGGAAAGTTTCAAATTAAAAATTTTTATTTTAAAAAGTTTTATGGGTTATCAAATACCAAAAATTTTTTACATTTTTTTTTTATTTTGTTTAGTTTTTTGAATTTCGAAAGTAAAAAAATAAAAAACATAAAATTTAGGCCGTCAAAAGCTCTTTATCAGGGTGACGCATTTGTGTAAAAAAATAAAAATAAATAGTTGAAACTAACACGAGCATTGAATCATAACTCCATGGTCATCCTTAGTTTTTAATTTTTAAATATAAAAATAAATTATTTATCATGTTTATGTATGAATTTATTTATGAAATTGCATGGATTTTAAACTTTATATATTATACATACTATAAATTTTTCAAAAATTTTAATAGTTATATGTCAATTATCAAAAGATACTTTTTTTTTTTTACAAAATAAATTTTTTCAATTTGAGAGTGTTTGTTTACTCAAAAAACTTTTCAACTTAAAACTTTTCAATCTAAAATTTTTTACTTTCCACAACTATCTTATTTTTAAATTATTTCTTCACTTTTTTCTATATAACTGCTGTACTTTTCAATTACTTTTACACAACCATCAATATATCTAACCTAAAAATATAAAATATATCTTTTAAATATACAGAAAGTTTTTAAATTTATTTATCATTTATTATATTTAAGAAATATATTTTAATATTATATTATTATCATATTGATTATAGGGTTTTAAATAAAATTTATAATAGAATTATAATTTTTAAATATAACATCAAAACCATCTTAAAGAACCTAATTGGAATCGAAACTAGTACTGATCCGATTATAAGAAAATCAAATAGGGTAGGCTTCAAATTAACCCAGCCTAAATTATAATAAGGCAGGAGTTTTTACAAATAACATAAGAGGCAAGGATTGACCCGGACCGGTCCACCTAGATAAAGTTGCTACCCAATAGAGTTCAAGTGAAGATAAATGTCTCCAGTAGGATTCCAACCCCTAACCTCGGGCACGTAGGCCAGGAATGTGAGCCAAATGTACTAAGCCCTTGGTTACGGCATTTGGTTTTGATAATACTGAATAAAATCTCAGCTGCTCATCCTTCATATTATTACCTATTTGGTTAAGATACTAAAAATCATTTTAGTTAAAGACTCATTCAGGCTACAAATAATTCGTTAGTGATTATAGGGTAATGATTTAATACATAAATAGGTATTGAAACCTCAAGACATACATTTGGTTCGAGTCTTTATTGTTGTGTATTTTTATTTTTTTTTCATTTTTGTATAAGTGTGCTGGCTCAAATGACTAGGCCGGTGGGTTCCTACAGGAATTACAGCAACACCTTCCCAGGATTCATACGTGACCTGCTGAACATTTCGTCATTAACAAGCAATTCTAAAATATTCAAACTTCTGCCACTGAACAATCATCACAAAAACATTATTGTCATCATCCATAGCCATTCATCCTACATAGACTAAAATATCATTCCATCCAAAGTACAATCATGCTGTCCCACAATGCATATACCTTACAATTTGTCTTTTATATACACAAGCATAACAAAAAAGAACTATTGTGACCCAAAAAGAAATTATCCTAGGTTCCAACTTCACTTCACCCAGGGATAGGCTCCGATCTAACCCACTCACCTGTTGGACTCCGATGCCAAACCTGCAATCTAGAAAGATATGCGACAAACTACATGAGTATGGGCAAATTTAGTAAGTAGGCATCTGACTGAAAATTGATGCAATTAGTCCATATTCACATCACACAAAACATCAAATGAATCAATACTCAGTGTTATCCACTAACCCTATACTAATGCAAGAATTCCCTGTCATGCCACATTCGAACTAAGCATACAACGCACTAGTGCCTTCTTGACTTTCCTGCATTTGTTTTGGTCTCATGATCCTTATAGGGCCGTTCTCATCTGCCTTGGAGATTTGCTACTGTGGGTTATCACCTTGAGTTGGTGCCAATACGGTGTGAACTAACGTCCAACTTGTTCAATCAAGATACATGCCCTCTTAGATCATGTGCTACAAATCTAGGGTTTTGTCCTAGCTCATCTGCAAGTGTGCAGGACAGCTGATCCTCATGCGGAACTAGGGCATGGATAAATCTGACTCTCAAACAAAATACAATCTCTACTTTCCAAGCTAAACACAAGTACACATGCAGCACATGCCTTGCCATGCATGTTAGGATTCACAGATCGTGCTCAACTTGTGAGTCGCTTCCTAAGTTGGTTTATGGTCATATCCAATAACAAACATAGTAAATTTTACAGTGAAATCTCAATTAAATGTATGGGATTTCACAAATCCCCAAACCCTATATGATACTCTTGGGGTTTCGACTTAGATTTTCCATAAAAAGCATGTCAAACCATCAAAGTAAGATGGTGCCCATATGTAAACATTCCAAACTTGATTTTCAAATCATTTTAATTAAAAAAACATGAACTATAAAAGCTTACTTTCCTCCGATGAAATCCCCTTTGTCAAAATGCAAAACAGTTGAGTTGTTAAGTGTGGCTCTTCTAAACATTCTAATTCATTTAGATCCAAGTACGATTTGTAACCCATAATCCCTTTCATCCAAACCTTAGATCCTAGGTCTATATATAATTCATTTTTAACTTTCAAGGCTTCGATACCACGCATGCATAATACCCTCTACCAAATCCTAATCCCATACCTTGATTTTACCAATGCTGTATAACTCCTATGTCTCAAGTCCATCCAAGTAAATGGATATCCACACCCTCCTCTTAGGGGGTTCATCGTCTCTACATATTGCTCACATTATTAAGGTGCTAAACTCTCATTTCCATATGTATATGACATTATAACTTCTTAAGAATTTAATCAAAGACTTGATAGACCTTATATAGAAATCATGTAAATCTTACATGGAATTAACTAAGTTCAATATAATAAATCACAAAATGAGTCAAATAGCATCTCTACATCATTGATTTCATGAATTTCCATCAAAACCCCCAATTTCCACTAAAACCCTTCTCTACACAATCCCATGTCGTTAGAAATCACTCAAACCATCTATTCAATGTATAACACTCGTGTGAAAAGATTAAACAATTCATTTATATCCTAAATATATAATTTATTCAAGGAAAGACAAACCACTTAGAATCTGAATTTCTTTCAACTTTTCCAAAAAAAAAAAAAAATCCTTGTTTGAATCTTGAGATCTTCCCCCCTTGACCCTTGATGAAGATTTTGGATGTGATTGGAGTAAGAAAAGTGATGGAGAAAAAAGTTGAAAGAAAGGAGGACAAAAAGGCAAACAAAAACAAAAGGTTTGTACCCGCTTTATAAGGGATTGCAATTTAATGCACCTAGGTGCACTGGGCTTTAGTGCACCCGGGTGCATTAAACCCATTTTAATCTATTTTTTTATTTTTTTGAATTTTTTTTTATATAAGTGTTAATCTAAGTGTATTTAACATGTGTATCAATTGTTATCATTTTTGGAGTATTTTAAATATTTTTTTTATTTTTGAAAATCAGTGGTATTTTAGTAATTTAAAATTACCTAACATGCAACTGATTTTTAAAAATAAAAAATACATATCTAAAATACTTCAAAAATGGTAAAAATTGATACACATATTAAATATAATTAGATTAACGCTTGTATAATTTTTTTTTTTAAAAAATAAAAAAATAGGTTAATGCACCCGGGTGCACTGAAGCTCAGTTCACTCGGGTGCATGAAATCGCGGTCCCTTTATAAGAGCCCTCATTGGAAACAATTTTTCTAATGAAAACATGGAGCCGTGTTTCTTGCTGCCCAAAATGAGGCACAAGTGCACGTTCTTTGTATTTTTCCCTTGTTGTAGAGATTTTATAGATTTTCCTAAGAGCAGAGATGTTTGCAAAATTTCCTCCATGTTGTGAAGGAGTTTGATTATATTATTAATGATCATAGTCTATGAATACCAATTAAAAAAATTGATTTCAAAAAAAAAAAAAGAAAAAAAAAAAAGAGGCATACAGCAAAACTTGGGCCATGCTGCAATTCCCCGAAATCCTTAGTTAACTCGATTTTTCTCCATCATTGTCCCCGTACCTATTCTGCTAAGCCCATGTTATGCAAAGCTACCCACACGAAGCCAATGTTCCATAAACAATTGTCATATGGCAATCTAATCATCCCAGCACGCCGTGCTAATGCTATACCCATTACTTGCACTCACATGATACCCAAAGTCAAGCCAAGCCCGTCATGGAATTTTACTTGCACAATTTTATATTACCTAAATCGCAGCCTAATAAATCAAAACATGGAAACCTCCATGCCTGACCTAGTCGATATTGCCTAGGTATCATGATACACGTCATACATGTGCTCAAACCTTACATTGGCCAAAAACATCACAATTGCAAGTCAGCCCATCACTAGCAACCAACATTAAAAAGTCACCCCTTGAATATGAGCAAGTTATTTTTGATTTGTATTTTATAATTTCAAAAATCATAGTTTTCACCCCACAAATGGAGGTTAAAACAATTAAGTTTCAAAATAACGAAAAATATATATTAAAAAATAATAAATTTTGTATATAGGGTATGCTTGGAAAGTGATAAAAAATTTTATGAAAAATTTTTGAAATGAAAGAAAATAATGTGATAGGATAGAGGTAACGATGGAGAATAAAGAGAATAAAGAGAATAAAGCTAAAATAGATATGTTAAATGTACGTATACTTATATAGAAATGATTGAAAAATAAGATAATTGTGTGTGAAAAAGTAAAAAATAATTTAAAAATAGAGTAATAGTTCGAAAAGTTTTCGTTTGAAATATTTTTGAGTAAATAAACATCCCCATAAATAAAATACATATGAGGTTACATAAAATGAAAAGAAAAACATTAAAAATTTACAAAAAAAAAAGGCTCAAATCATAAATATGTACTGAAATTTCAACGCACGGATCCTATGTAATTGTGATTATAAACCCGTTAAGAATTATTTCATTGTAAGGGTGACTTATGTAGTTTTATTTAGTATCTAAACCTTCTAAAAATACTTGTTATACATGAAAAAAGGGCTACGTAAATTCATAGCATTTGAATATCGTACAAAACAGATTCAAGTGAATTTGATATTTTAACACAGGTTTTTACCTCATTTAGTTGTGGTTCACATAAAATTCTGTCGAGTTATTTTTTGATATTTTAACTCAATGGATAATGCTAAGTATAACAGATAACTTAGATTTTATAAAATGATCAAGGTAATCCAATACAAGACATCCGAAATTTCTATCGTCAATGTTTATCACAAGCGTGGAGTCATAAGCATGCACGCTTTAACCTTACCCTTTTTTTTTTGTTTTTAATTTTAAAATCTAGATTTCAAAATCTAATTCGTATATAATGTTTAACAATTTTGTTTTATCATTCCACCAAAAATAATTTCCATTGGAAATTTTATATTTTATAAAAAATAGCACTTTTTGAGGGTGAGCAAAATAAATATTATAATATTTTTAAAAATGTATATTATAAATATAGGGTGTGCTTGGCAATGTATAAAAATTGTCAAGATAAAATTTTTTACTCTCCATAATTATTTTCTTTTAATCACTTCTTTATATTTTTCTATAAAATTATTCTAATTTTCGATTATTTATATTAGTTATCTACACAACTAACCTATTTATTTTAACTTGGATTTGATATAATGCACTTGGTTGCTTTAACACATTTTAAAATTTTTTTGAATTTTTTATAAAACTATTAAACTAATTGTATTTAATACGTGTATCAAGTTTTGTCATTTTGTAGTTTTTTAGATATTTATTTTTGATTTCTGAAAATCAATGACATATGTCACTGATTTTCAAAAATAAAAAAATAAAAATCTAAAAAAATTGAAAATGTCACTAATTTTCAAAAATAAAAAATAAATATCTAAAAAATTCCAAAAATGACAAAACTTGATATACATATTAAATACACTTAGATTAATAGTTGTATAAAAAATTTTCAAAAAAATAAAAAATATGTTAAACGTACCCAAGTACACGGGGTGCATTTAGCATCAATCGTTTTAACTTTATACTATTTACTCTTTATCATTATCCCAACTATAAGACATCATTTTTTTTCTCAATTCAAAAATTTTCATTCAAACATTTAACTTTCCAAATGCACCCATTGTATATAAAATTCTACAATATATAATTTCAAAATCATAAATAAATACTTAAATACACATATCACTACTGGAAAATGTAATATATGTGGTTGCGACCAAAATTTTAAGTTGGCTATGTTTGATAAAATATAGCCAAAGATTTAGCTACATTACTTGAGCCAAGAGTTTTACCACTATTTCTAGCCAAAATTTAATGGCTAATTTGACCGTACTTTTACTTGCATTTGAAGTAAAAAATGCTACATTTAATTAAATGTCACCATTCAAAAGTGAAGATTATTTATAATTAAATAATTAATAGCAGCCAAAATATATTTAATATAATCAAATATATATTATATATAGGAAAAATTAGCTAAATTAAATGAAACTTGTTTTTTCATTGGAAATTTTTCTAAAAGTAAAATTTGTTGAAGTGTAGGTAAACCTAACGAATAGTTTAGAATTAAAAAATTGGGATTTTTGCAAATATACCTACAAGGTTTAACCAATATTACATCCATATCTCTAAGTTTACCGAATTTACAAATATGCCCATAAAGTTTGTACAAAATTGCAACCATGTCCCTTCTGTTAGGATGACATTAAATTTTTATGTAAAATGACGATAATGCCCTTAAGCTAAATTATACATTTTCGATTTTTGAAAAAAGTGGAAGCATTTTCGCAAAAAAATCTAAAATAATAATACATGCAAAATATATAAAATAATGAAATAGCAAATATATCTACAATATTTGAAAAAAATTGCAAGTTGACCACTTTTTTTTTATGAAAGGAAAAACCCTATCCCGACTCCCTTAGAATATAAAGGGGGAAGGGATGGAGTTATTCGATAATTTCATTGCCAAAAAATTGTCTATACAGATTTTCTCCACTATAACATGAGGTGGGTTACCCCACCAAACATAGCTATCCAACAAAGACACAGATACAAAATCGGCTAAGGAATGAGCAACCATATTTTCTTGCCTTAATACATGGTGAATAGAGATATTGCTGGAAGCAGAGAGAAGAAGTTTGATCTCACCAATCACAGTTCCAGCTGGAGAACGGATGGGGCAGTCATTCAAAATAAAGTTGAAAAGGCACAATGAATCAGTCTCCAACTGGATATGATTGAAGTTTAGGTTGAGTGCCCATTTAACCCCCAAAAGAAAAGCGGTAGCCTCCGTCAGCAAAGGCTCCATAGTGCCCCTTTTTCTCCACCCCTTTGCAGCAATGAAGAAACCCTTAGAATCACGAATGACATCTGCAAAACCCAAAAATTGTTTATCCCTCAGATTTCGGGCATCCACATTCATCTTGAAAACACCGTTTGGCGGTTTTGTCCATCTAGCCACAAGCGGCCCATTCATCATACCATTATAAGCGAGGAATCTTGCCCTCCTATATTGATTCAAAAATTCCACACACCAATCAATAATATGAGAAAACACCGGTTGGGCTCCCTCCGTTCTAAGCTTGTTCCGTAAGAACCACACTCTCCAACAGTAGAGAATGAAAAAAGCAAGGTCATCAATCCTCTTTTTCACAACATGTATTCTCGAAATATCTTGAACCGTGCCCCATGGTATGGTGAGTCTTGCAGCTCTCTGGCAGATTGTCACCGTGAAGATGTGATTCGAGTCCTCGTCGCCATTCCTGCAAAAAAGACAAAGGGAATCCACTCCAATACCCCTACTAATCAAATTCTTCATTGTTGGTAGAACATGTTTGAACAGCCTTCACCCAAATATGACGAATTTGCTTGGGAGCTTTGTTCTCCATATAGCCCTGTAAAGTTTAGAATTAGAGGAGTTATAGGATATGCTACACAGAAACCTGTATGCGGATTTTACAGTGCAAGCCCCATTTGGTTCATGTTGCCAAAATACACAATCTTCCTCAGGAGTTTGTGGAAGGGGAATAAGGTTTATTGCTCGCCAGCCCATGTCCCCCGCAACAGCCACAATAAGGTCTTTGTTCCACAACCTAGTTCTGTTATTGATGAAGTGACTAACCATCACATTTTCCTGCATCGATGATGGAAGAGGACCAGCCTTTCTTAGCCTTGTGTCTAGCCACGGATCATTGAAAAACTGCACTCGCTCGCCATTTCCACTTGTGTTTAAGGGCATTATTTTATATAAAAATCTAACAACATCTTAAGAAAAGGGACATGGTTGTAATTTTATACAAATCTTCTTAACATATTTATAAATATGACAAACTTAGATATACAAATGCAATATTAATCAAATCTTATAGGTATATTTGTAAAAATTCCTAAAAACTATTTTAAAATTGTAAGAAACCACGAATGGAATAATTATTGGATTGATCATTAGCCATAGAAGTATTTCCACGTGGTTTTCCTCTGCTCATGGACAAGGAAAAAGAGAAACGTGGACCGTCCACGTGTGAGAAAGAAGAGGGAGGAGCGTGGGGTAGTTTAACGCCGTGACAAGCACCCGTTCGAATTTCCTCGCCATCTGTGCTAGAAAAATGGCACGAGCCATTCAAATATTCGTGGACCGAGAGAGGCAGAACTGAGAAGATTCCCAGGTCCTAAGTCCTAACAACTCAAATCTCTCTCTCTCTCGACAACGCCAGTTTGGCTTTCCATCTGATTTCCGAATTCCAGCTAATCAAACGGTGTAAGGTGAATTGAAATCCCCCTCTCAACTGCACGTATTCCAAATTTCCACTTCTTCTGCTGCTTCTGCTGCTGTAGGTTCTCTCTTGTTGGAAATTAATGGATGAGTGAAAATAAAATTGCTCTTTCAGAATCTTGATTCACCAGCTGATTCGATTCCGCGATGTTTATAGAAAATTTTAATCAAGATAGACCTTTTATCGTCAAATTTCAATATAGAAGATATTTCAGTTTGGGCACTGTGATCGAATTCAGTCATTCGGTTTGCTAGCCTCTCTGAATTCCACATGCTCTTCCCCAACTTAAAAGAGTTGTAGGCCCACGTCAAGCATGAATTTATTAATGAAATGATGATTTTGGCTCCTTAAGGTCAACATGTTCATAGGGGGATGTTAGTGGAAATGGGCTATTAGGGTAGCATGCATGGAACTAGGAAATATATACATTTGAGGTTTCTAGGAGTGGTGCCTTTGCTCATTTATAGCCGAGTCTACGAGCTGCATTTGTGATGGGAAGTGATTGAATTGCTTTGGTTCAATTCATGCATAGGTGGACTTGATTGAAGATGATTGGTTAAAGGGATTTTCTTGGCTTGAATAGTAAGCATGGGGTTTAGGTTTCAAAGGGTATAAAAGTCATTTGCAATGAAAAGCTAGAGTTGTGTTAATGCCCGAGAATCCCTTTAACATTAAGTTAGTCTTTGATCATAACACCTATACTTAAACTGAGGATGAAGCCAATAATTAGTACCATCTTGTCGCAGGATTCTCATTGCTGACAATAATATTTGGGATATGACTTCAACAACGAAGATTGCAATCTTTGTTGATAAACCATTTACCTTCTATTATGTGTATTTTAAACTTGGAATATTTCTTTTTATTTCTTTTCTTTGATTGCTTGTCATTGATACCAAGAATATAGTAGTAGTAATGTTATGTATGTGATTTTGGTAGCTTGTGTTGCAAATAGAAATAACGCTATGTTTTATGCTTACTGTGTTAGTTTTTTACTTTCCACCTGCAGGAATATGGTGCTAGAGTGGAACCTTTTACCAAAATTGTAGTTGTGCTGGTGGCTATGATGCAGTCATGCTCACATTAAGAGCCCCAAAAGCCATCAGTGGGGGTTGGGGAAATGTTGATAATAAAACATCAATGCAAACTTTCTTGTGCAATGTTTCACATGCTAATGTTGTGAACAGCACTGTAATTAATCAGAACTCTTTAGGAAATCTCCACAGTCAAAGATTGTACACTTCCTTGAGGTCCTCTGCCTGGTGCGGTAGAGTGAAGACTAATAGCCAACATTTATCAAATATCTTGAGTCCAGTAACCTTAAAGCAGTGGCTGGTAAATAATTATGCTTTTATTCATTTGTTTAAGTACTTTAAGGACAGAGATAATGTCTATTATCACGAAAGTTATCCATCCTCGTATGTATTAACAGACACAATTACATCTTTGGGCAGCGACCTTTGCATATCTGTGCTTCCTCAGATGATGAGTACCGATCATCTCGTAATATAGCCATCAGCCTCTTTAGACGGTACAGGAATGCCGTTGACCGTGGTGGTGGTGACAACTTAAAAGTATGTCTCTCACTATCTGTTCTATTTCATGTCTCTCACTATCTGTTCTATTTCATGTCATACATCAACTTTTTTTTGTTTTTTTTTTGTTTTTCTGTTTTGTGTCTTAAGGATTGATACACTCATCTGTTGTAATGCATTTATTGGGTACTCTTCATAGGAATTTATCAGTGCTGCTGTAAATGCATACGCTGTGGGTTGCACAGATGAGGGCTTGAGAAAGGAACTCACGGATCTGAAGGATTCCGGGTTTGAAATAGAAGCAATGGAAAAATACGGTGGAAGCACCAGTTTGAAGTCTAAGATTTTGTCAGAGGAGGTTTTCTTCACTCCTTTTAAATTTGGCAAGAGAGGTTAAATGAGAGAAAAATAAAAAGATAGTTATTACATTGTGGTTTTGGTTAGCATCAGCAAGCCGCAAGTTTCTCCATAATGGTCTTTACGTATACATTTTGTGACTGTTTGTCATTTTCTTATATTTTTATCTTTCTGCAACATTTCATGGATAAGGACCACTGAATGCGTTATCAGGAAAGACCTAATTAACTGGTAAATGAATGGTGAAGCACATCTATAATTGTACTTTGACATTCTGCTAGTAACTTCAGTTAATCATTTCACAGTTTAAGCAAATTCAAGAATCAGTATTTTTTTTATCTTTAAAATCATGTCTAGGATTATCATTCATTTATAATTGTCTCTAGTAACTCTTAACTCATAGTGTCCTGGGATTGAAACAGAATTTCCACATCCATCCAATTCTAGGCCTGAATATGCGTTTTTGCTTTGCACTTGATTTCTCAATGTAGAGTAGGACAAAACCTGAATAAACAATGTGAAAAGCCAAAACTTCTTAATAGATTAGTTGTTGAATTAAACGAGAGGGCCACAATGCTGTAGTAAGATAATTTTTTGGTTAGACGTCCATGCTGCTCTTACAAAGGTTAAAGTCAACAACCTATTTGGAGAATAAGGAAGTACATGACATGTGCATTAACAGTGGAAAGCTTTAGACTAATCCCACATTGGTCTGTGGTCAGCATACACCCTCATTTTCTGCAATTCATCTTGTCCAATATTCATGGATACTCATATTCTGTCAGAATTCTTTTGATATTCAAGAGTTTCAATATTAGGTTATGGCTTGAAAGTTGAAGAAGAAGAATAAGAATTATGAGCGTTATAACTTCTTTTTCATACTGCAGGTTAATGAATGTGTTCTATGGTTAAGCATTATATTTATAACCATTTTGTGCACGCCACAACCAACTGTCATTAGGTGGTCATCTACACCCCCTGTTTCAGATGAAATCAGGCTTCAGTGGAAAGGTTTCTGTGCTCTTATAGCTAATGCATACTATGTAAAAGGAATGGCATGGTGAGTCAGAAGCCTTTTGATTTGCTGCTCAGTACATTGTTTTGTATTTGTAAGATGTTCGTAAAATTCAATTGTAACGAAGTTGTATATGAGACTGGATATGCTCCTGTTGAGTTTGGGATTGTCAGACTAAGAACGAACAATCAACATTCTTGAAGCCATGAGAGACTTCTAATTTTATACTGAGGGCGATTAGTTTTCAAGTAATTATACATTCATTAAACTGTTGCTTTTGTGGGTATCTAGAAACTACTATCTTGAAGAACAACCACAGAAATTGTTGGCAGTTAGGTCTACTAGAGACTAGCTTACTTTAAAGTCAGATTAAAAAAAAAAAAAAAAAAAGATCTTAGTACATTGTTTTGTATTTGTAAGACGTTTGTAAAATGCAATTGTTATGAGGCTGTTTATGAGATTGGATCCCTATGGTTTTGCTGATGTTGAGTTTGGTACTATTAGACCATGGGTGCATTTGATATTCACTTTAAAAAAAAAAAAAAAAAAAACTTTTCCATTGAATTTTTTTCCCCTCTACAACTATCCTACTTTTTAATCATTTTTAACATCTTTCTATATAATTATCATAATTTTCATTCATTGCTTTAGAACTTTTTATATTACTACTTTATTTACATCAAATTTATTCTCTTTTCTTCTCATCATTACTCCTATTGTATAACATTACTTCCTCCCATTTCAAAAACTTCTCCACCAAAAACTTCATGAAGTTTTATTAAATACCAAACACACCCTATGTTTGAACACTCAACATTATCTTGAAACCGTAAGACACTACTAATTTTATGTTGGGATGAATTACTTTTTCAAGGGATTATACATTCATTAAGCTGCTGCTTGCATGTGTTTCTAGAACCTATTGTCTTGAAAGACAACCACAGAAATTGCTTGCAGTTAAGGTGGCTGTCTGTACTAGAGAATAGCTCCTTGTAATATAAGATTTAAAAAAAAAAAAAAAAGAACTCAGCTTTTACAATAAATAGATGAATTATGAAAGACAAAAGATGAACATATCAAAGAAAGAAAAAGCTCCAATCTGTCCTATTTAAACTATATTGTTTATATGTTTGGTGGAGTTCATTAGATTTGGAACAGTGGAAGTTGTCTGAATGATTAAAAATCAAGAACCTCTGAGAATCAGTAACATAAAAGCTTGTGGACTTCGTGGATGAGAAAATATAGGTCCACTGGTCATATCATATGACTGCTTCTGAACCATAATATTGCAATTTTAGGGTGTGACATAAGTGATCCGGACTTGCCTTAGAGATAACATTGTTCTTAAAACCATTGTTGTTAATACATTCTACTCTTCATCTTCTTGCACTGTTTTATAACAAAAATTTATTCTTCTGATTGACACTTCATGCTGATCCTGTACCTGGGTTTCCATTGTCTCGACTTACTTCACAGGCTTCCAGTTAAAACTCTACAGCTAGAACAGATGGCTGTTGTGGGAAAAGCTGAGGAGCCAGCACTCGTTGCCAGTCGAATGAGATTAGTTTTTAGCACATTGGAGGTTCGTTCAATCCCTCAATCCATTTAGCCTACAAAGACAAAGTTTTTCTTTTTAATTTTAATTCTAAACAACATATGGAGAAATATGTTTTTTGATAACGAGAAGGTGGTGTTGTTTGAAACAACTCAACCACAATGATGGTTGTTATCTTGGTTCATGTGCAGGTTGTGAGTCCACAATGGCCAAGGGTTTAGCAAAACTTATTTCTCGGTTGATATAATCCTGAGAATAAGTGGATTCCTGCTGCAAATATATTTGTTATATCGTCATCTGTAACTTGGAAGAAAAAGGATTCAATGTAAATGTTTTGTCTCTGTCTGTGGACAAATTTGAAGGGGGCAAAGTCAAAATTATTACGTGGTTTGTATGGTATGGTAGAGAAAATTAAATATTGCTTTCCTGCTTTGATCAAAGAATTAAAGAAGATATTTAACAAATACAGATCTTTTGAACCAGAACATTTAAAAACACTGCCTCTGTAGAAGTCTTCTGTTAGCTTTTATGTCTAGAATTTACATAGGAGGGCACAATGGGCTACCATGCCAAATTGGAGCCCGAGTCTGCTGTCAGGTAGACTGGTCCTAATCTGTTTGCGAATCCACTAATGCTATGTTGCAAAAGAGAATATGTGGGTGAAGATATGCTTGGATGCCCTGCCTGGGACCCTGGATTCTGCAGGAACTGTGTGTAACCGGTTGGCTCTTACCTAGTAGGTTTGAAATTCGTACAAAAATAAACCAAGTTCGAACAAATTTTACAAAAGGTCCCTGCAGTCATGGTCCATTTCAGAACCATGATGTGTTGAGCTAACTGGTGACTTCAATGATGATTGAATTTTGGGAATGACAAATTAAGGAATTAACATGCTTATTCTCTGTCTTAAGAACACGAAAAAGGAGATACTGGTTCTTAAATCCTTTCGATATTTTTGTATTTATAATTATGTTCATTTGGGAAATGAATTCCTGCAAACGTTTGCATGAAATAGTTTTATTTATTTATTTTTTTTTATAGAATTTTCCGTTCTCTTGTCATGTTTAATATCTCAACCCTTCATAATATTCTTCAAAGTATATTTAGCTATGCTGCCAAAATCAAATATTTTGAAAATTTTTACATATTAGTGCTAAAACGATGTTAAATATTTATGATGTATAAGTTTCTAATCAAAGTGATCTTTGGCATGATAACTATATGCATATTAATTTATACTTTACATGGTTTGCATGTAAGAAAAAAACTTTTAAAAATTGAAAATGCAACCATTTTTCTGGACCATTTCGTGCAAAATGTTTGTTGGAAATCATTCCCCAATTTAATTTTTTTACATGCCAATTGTAGGATGTAGGTTGGTTGGATTTCATCAGTCTCAAGATTACCATGCTAAGTATATATATGCACAGGCAATTTCTCCAATATGCGATGGTTTTTCAAGTTTTTTACATGTTAGTGCTAAAACGATGTCAAATATTTATAATATATGTCTATTTAAAGTGATCTTTGGCGTGATAACTACATACATATTAATTTATACTTGGTTTACATGTAAGAAAAACTTAATGCTAAACATATATATACATAGGCAATTTCTCCAATATGCGATGGTTTTTCAAGTTTTTTACATATGAGTGCTAAAACGATGTCAAATATTTATAATATATGTCTCTAATTAAAGTGATCTTTGTCGTGATAACTATATACATATTAATTTATACTTGGTTGACATGTAAGAATAAAAAATTGAAAAAGCAACCATTTTTCTGGACCATTTCATGCAAAATGTTTGTTGGAAATCATTCCCCTATTTAATTTTTTACATGCCAATTGTAGCATGTAGGATGGTTGGATTTCATTAGTCTCAAGATTGCCATGCTAAGTAGACATACAGAGGCAATTTCTCCAATATGCGATGGTTTTGCAAGTTGTCTATGCTTTTTGCATGACTAGGAACAACCGCAATGGGTGATTCTGGAAACCTGCATTTTTGTTGAATGTTTGGATAAGAGCAGTGATGGGGAAATTTTGATTTCTAACGAGGACCTACTCACTTCTTTGGAACATTTACTTGCCTTTGGGATGCCATGGGAGAGACCATGGCTGCAAACTTATTAAACTTGATATGAAACTTAAGGGGCAAAAAGTACAAAATTAAATTGGAGGTGCCTATTGGAAAAAAATCCTCCAAAAATGGAAGCCAACTGCACTGTGTAGCATTACGAATGTAGCTTGCCTTCTAAGATAGCTTTGGAGATTGAGGGGGCGTTTGCGAAAGTGAAAGTTGTGGGAAATATGATATTTGGTGGGCATAGAAAGTAGAATATTTTGAAAATTGTTTGATTGATATAAAATGATAGGCGTAAAGTTGAAATAAATAGGTTTGTTGGAAGGTAGTTGATAGGGACAATGATTGAAATATAAGGGCAAAAGTGAAAAAATATAATAATTAGTTAATTATTGAGGAGCCTTGAAATCTGCAATCCCACCTTTTCCTACCCACATTTCTCACGACTGATTACCAAACGTGGAGTTGAATGAGCAATTCTTTCTCAGTAAGATTTTTGAGTTTTTGACAAATGACTTGTTCTCAAAAGCACAGCAAACTTCCACATCTGGGATGAAGCACAGCACTGAATTTTCATAACTGGGTGGCCATTCATCTTCCAAGGGAATATCTATGAAAAAGTAAAAACAACAGAGCAGCAGCAGCCAGAGAATTGTAGCATCTCCTCTGAAATCCACCTATGGCTTGGTGAGAGCCAAAGACCTTGCTCGAAGATTCAGAAATATTCCCCTAAACATATAGAATTTTCGCATGCGTGTTAATCACATTATAAATAAGCTAAATGATTAAATGAGCAATAAAATTATTACCAGCAACATGCAACAAAGCTGTGGAATATGACTCTGAACTGCAGCGGCATATACCGATGATTGATCCATCCCACAACCGGCCAGAACTGCATATTAGCAACCTTTATCAGAGTAAAGAACTTTTGGTAATTACTGCACAAGCCTATCGATCGCTTGCTTGAAAAGAAAAAAAGACAAGAAAAGAAATTAGGTGCAGTGGGAAACTGATTTGAAATCTCAAGAAATCCTTATTATCCCTCAGGCTTTCAGCGGACTTCCGGCTCACCCCTTCCATTGCTAAGCTTGGATACCATTGATACGAAAAGCTTGAGCTCATCGCATTGAATACAAGAAGTGTATACATCTCTATTACAGAGGGTTTGTAACAGAAAAATATTATAATAGAAAAGTGCAGTAGGTGATGTCAACAAAATAATTTTTTTAATTGGAAAAACAAAAAGAAATAATTGAATGTCTCCTACAAGATGGATATGTGATCAACCTAACATTGCAGTTCAGTTCAACAATGCGTTGAAATCACATAATACCCAAATTTGCAAACTACCAAGTAGAGATGGTAAATACCGTCCATGATGTTAACTGAACTGAGGGGTAATCCTTCTTGATTTTGCTCTTAACTTGTGGCCATGGTCTTCCTGTATACAAAAGCATAAACGGAGTAAGAAAAAATGGGACTTGAAACTCTCAACAGCACTTTCTCTCACAATTCTGAAAAAATGGATTCAGGTCATACATTTATGCTTTAACCGCAGTATATGCAACTGTGGTTCAATAGGATATGCTACTCATGATCTGTAATTGCACTGACTTCAAAATTCAGATTAGAGATTTCAGTTGCAACCAAATAAAATCAGGTAAGTTCGCATAAGGCTTCTGTGTCATGTGTCAAAAACGGTGGTAAAGACAATCCTGGCCACAGAAAATTAAATAACTGATCGCGGAACCTGTTCTAGAGCCCACAACCTCTTTCCTGTCCTACTTTCCTTTTTGTATTGAGTTTTTCCGTGCCATTAAAGGCATGAAAACCCAGGGATCCCCGCTTTTTAATTGGAGTTTGTTCTCTAGGTCATAACGTTATAGAAACGATTAGAACATTTTGACCTGATGGGCTTGTTATACAAAAATAAGCAGCAATTTTCGTTTGAACTTTTAAGCAAAAACAACATATGCAAAGAGATCCCTCATTAGCGGAATATCATTAAAATACTAACCCTCAACAACCAAACCATAGTAGATCAAGAATAGAAAATTGTTCCAAGGGGAAGAAGTCATCTGTTCAAGCAACACCTGAAGAAGAAAGGGAAAAAAGATCAGCAAATGTTAAATTGATCTCATGAATTTAATAATAAATAACAAACATTTAACCTTTTAATCTATCTTTATGTCCCCTGAAAGTAGGAATCATAAGCATGGACTAGAACATTGAAATATAGGGCCTTGATTCGATGGAACCGGTTCCATCAGTTTGAATTTATGGAACATTGAAATATAGGGCCTTGATCCTATGGGACCGGTTCCATCAGTTTGAATTCCTGCAACCCCTTCATTTGGAGCTTACCTTGATGATGAAATGAAAATCCAATTAATTATATTATTTAACATTATTTGATTTATCATGATAAGTTAAAACCGGAATCAACACTCACATACCTATATGGTATACTACTTGGCTAGAAATATATAATCCTGTACGAATTATGAAAGTCGCTTAAATCCATTAGTAGATGCATTGAATTGTTATAATAATTTACAAAAATCACTTAACTACGTAGGAAGAATGTTTAAGATGATTTAGATTTTGAATCAAAAGTTTGAAATCTGTAAATAAATCAAATAGTTTTATTATGTTTATTTTACACATCTTTTAATGGGACATGTGGACATAAATCAAGTTTTACCATTTTTGAATATGTGTACATATTTATTTTGGATTTCCAAACATAGGGACATTTTAGTGATGTTTCAATAATTTAAAATTACTAAAACACCCCTGTACTTAAAAATCTAAAATAAATAAATATACATTTTCAAAATTGGTAAAACTTGATTTATAGATTAAACATAACTAGAGTAATAATCTTGTAAATTTTTTTTTAAAAAAAGTAAAAAAAAAGATCTATGTTTTGGGCCTCGGAACTCTATATTCAATACGATAATAATTACTATACCTTCTTTGCTACTGTTCTGCTGTCCTTCTTCCCCTTGAAAATCGCATCCATCAATTTGTGCAAGAAATGGCCAAAAGGTCCTCCATACGCAAATCCAAAAAGCTGGATTTCCACAACACCATAACATGAAATTAGAAAGACCAAAAACAAAAAGAAAAAAGAAAGAAGGCTGCAGAAATGAATTCACTAGAACTTGGAATTCATGCAAATGAATTTTGGGTGTGCAATTTAGTGAGGGTCTGGGAGATGGAAAGCAGAAGAAGCTGAGCAATTCAGAGTACCACTTTAAGGAGAAGGCGTCTCAACTGAAGTCTTTGAAGACCAGACAGCTTCTGAGCGACTGTATCACTGATTGCCGCCAAAAAGCCTGCTGTGATTGCCTGCAAAGACCAAAGAGAGAAAGAGAAGGGAATTCGGTCCTTCTTATGTATGCTGCTGGTATTTGAAGAAAAGATAAGCAATGGATAATAAACAATAGATACTGCAAAGGTGAAAGGAGCAACCTTAGTTCTCAAGGGATGGTGCTGCAGTTGAAGCATGTATTTCTCCCATCCATTCTTTGCAATTCCTCCCATTTTCCTTTTATTTTCCGTTACTTTTCCTTTCTCCTTCTTCCAACTTTCAAGCCTCGAAGTCCAACAGCGAAGCAGCGCAATGGAAGAAGGTACGCCAATGGGCAATAAACTAACAACGAAATATCGTTCCTGGATATTTTAAACGGCCGTGATACAGTGCTCCAAGGAGCACTGAAATTCTGTTTTCCTGTCAGTATGTGGTCCTAAGCATAAAATATTTATATTTTTAATTATATTTTTTAGATTTTAAAGTAAGAAATTAAAATATAAAATTAAAAATACAGATGCTTTTATGCTTGGAAAAAAACCAAAAAAAAAAGGCTACCCGCGATTATAAAAAGTCATATATAGGTAATTTTTACGTGAGGACTGATCCTATTAGCCCGGGCTAAGTAAATGCCCTACTTAGCTCACCTTAAAAAACTTATTTACAACAATTTTTTTTTTTTTTACTTTTTTTTCGTGCACTTGTTAACTAAGTGTATTTAACCTATAGATCAAGTTTTACCATTTTTGAATATGTTTATTTATTTTTTTGAGATTTTTAAATATCTTAAAAAAATATATATACATATCCAAAAATGGTAAAACTTGATTTATATATTAAATATACTTAGATAAACAAGTATATGAAGAAAAAAGCAAAAAAAATTGTTTTAAATAAAAATTTTTGAGGTGAGCTAAGTGAAAGATTTACTTAGTCCGGACTAACAGGATCATTCATCTTTTTATGTCATACCCTCGAGTTACACAAACTTTTATTCACCCTGGTAACTGTAAATATTTTTATGAAAAAATAACTGTAAATATTGCACATCTGCTCTTCCCTATGAAAATTAGTTATAATTTCAAGCTGTTTTGTGGTCAGGCTTATAATGTCTGAAGCTATTGAGGTTGTGCTTGTTTAAGGGAGAATGGGGCTAGAGGAAATAAGGTGCAAAAGTTAAAATATCTAATTAGTTTATTTTTTCCATTATCCTCATTATAAAATATCTAATTAGTTTATTTTTTCCATTATCCTTACAATCCAATCATTTTCTCATATATTTTCATATAATTATCCTTTTTATGCTTTCTTTAGTCCAATTCATCCCTACCATATCCATTTTATTCTCATTTTCTTTCCCCCTAGTTTTCTTTACGAGCACATCCTGATTCCTCCTGAATGGGAAATCAATGAGTGCCAAATTTACACGAGAACGGACTTTCCGGCTTTGAAGAATAAAGGCACGTATCAATATGATATGGTTGGATAAATACATTACTGTGTAAGCTACATAAATTTTGTAAAAAGTACATTTTGAATTTGCAAATATGGAGATGTGTCAATTTTCCTTATGCTATTTTGCATTTTGAGGGCTATTTGCGTTTATCTCCCTATCCTTTTATATTTTTAAAATTTAACTCATTAGTATTAATTTGATGAAAATTGCTTGAATTCATGAACTTTATCTGCGGGAACAACCCGTCAACAGTGATGATTAGGATTTTTTAGCACAAGTCAAGAGTTTGACTTGACCTGTTAGCCATCACATGTGGGACACAATCTGTGTTTTTTTCATGGACTCCTGGTGAGCTACAAAATTTAGTCATTTTTATAAATAAAGTTGGTAGTTAAAGACAATTTCGTAAAATTAATTGTTATGGAATATAAAATGCAAATCTAAAAAAAAGACGGGGGCGCATGCAAAATAACCATCTCTTTTATATGAAAAATAGTCTTTATATGCACAATTTTGTAGTAAAAGCATAGCTATAACTAATAAAAGAGGCCTGAGGATGATAAGTTTGCATTTTGGATCATTGGGAACTTAAAGAAGCGAACTTTGCTCCAATGGATGATACTAATTTCAAAACATTGTTGGATCCTTCTGAATTTTTTTCACACAACGGAGTAGGAGCTGCTATGAGACAACTGGTCTTGCTAGCAATGTAGGTAAGAGCCATGGTTTGACAATGAACCCAAGTTTAGTATATGCGGATACTAAAATGGCATAGTTTCTAATGTGCCATTTCTTCTGATAGGGTCTCTTTAAACATTTGCTTCAAAGAATTTTTGTATGAAAATAATGACGAAATTAATAGCTAGGTTTGGCCATATAGGTAAAGAGAAGCATAGCAACCATGATCGTACCAAAAGTGAATGGATTCTAACATAGTGCACCCACTGGGTGCTTAAACTTATTTTTAAATTTTTTTGTTGAAATTTTTTTATACAATTGTTAATTTTAGTGTATTTAACGTGTGTATCAAGTTTTACAATTTTTAAAATTTTTTAAATATTTGTTTCTGATTTTTAAAAATCAGGGGCATTTTTAGTATACCTAAATTAACAGTTTCATAAAAAAAATTCAAAAAAAATGAAAAAAATGAGTTAAATGCACCTGGGTGTACCAAGCCTAAGTGCACCCGAGTGCATTGAGCTTAAGTGCACCTGCGTGTAAGGGATCATGTTCCAAAGTGAATTGTCAGATTTGTTATGTTTGAAAAATATTTTGGTGATTAGATAAAATCTAACCCCTTGATTAATTTCGATATTACCTATATAGTTAGGAAAATGAAGAATCATCTCAATTAAATATTTGTATTGGTTAAAAAACAAAAATAATTTGCAGTGAATCTTAATCCAACTAAACTGTTTATTTGTTAAAAAACTATAAAAATTATAAATTAAACACCTAAACCTTCTAAAGTATTCATCCACCTAAAATAACATTATTATATAATTATATTTTTAACTATCTTATATTATTCAAAAATTGAAGTGAAGTGTAAGATTTATACCTTTTTAAAAACTTCGCCCGTACAGAAATCCTATAGCCATTTGAATAAAAAGAAATCATAAGCGTGTCAAAACAGCCCTAGAAATGCATCACAGACTCATGTTTTGCACTTCTAAGTGCATTAGCAAGGACCAATTAGTTTCTATAGCAAATCAAGATGTACTGTAAATACTGAGCTTGAAGGTAGCTCAATATGAGGAAAACAACATAAACTTCGTGAATTTTTGACATGGCAAAGTCAAATCATGAAAATTTGAGGTGGAATTGGGCACTCGATATGAGGAAAACAATATAAACTTTGTGAATTTTTGAAATGGCAAAGTCAAATCATGAAAATTTGAGGTGGAATTGCGCTGCATTAATGGAATACTACAGAAAAAGTCAAATTTGGTGGTATCTTTTTTTTTTATTGACATATTTACATATATCTCAGTATCTCTTATAATGAAACGTTGGGACATTCTTATAAATCGAAGGAGACCATCTGCTCTCATTTAAGAAATCTGAAGGCACACTTCCGTTAAAGGAATTTAGAGACATAGTTCTATACAAGGATTGAATTAGGAAGACACAACTTCCATGTTATTATATGAGAGACTAAGCTCCCACAACTCCTGCACTATCGGGGGAGTCAAAATAACAATCGCTGACTCATTAGCCACCGCCTCATAAACACTGCTGGCAAATTTGGCCCTATCTTGAGCAAGGCAAGAAGTCTATTAGAATTCTAAAAGTCATGAAATTTTGAATGCTTATCATCTACATCGGCATGAGCCACCAAAATTTTAAGGTAAAACTATTTTGGAAACCCCCTCATTGATCCTTAAATTGATATAAAACTTGATAACTTATGTAATTACTTTGATAGCTATATCAGGTATTTGTAAAAGCAATTGGAAAGTTTTTAGTTAGATAAGGAAATATGGTTGTACATACCTAAATCTTCCTAGGATACTTGATTCCATAAGTTTAAAGTCCACTTATGTAGAAAAAGCACGAAATCCAAGCTTAAGAATCAATTAATTAAAGAATAGAAGGTTCAAATGAATGCAAGGAGTTGTGTAACATACTTAAGAAGTATTGATTAGATTGGAATTCCACTCCAGCTTATCAGTGTTGAAAATTCTAAACCCTAAACAAATCATCCTAGATAATGATATATTCAAGAATCTTGAATGGGATAGAGAAATGAGATGAGAATGTAATGATTAGGAATGAGAAAAATTGCATTGAAATTTAACACAGCTATCTTGGGAACTGAAAATTATGTCTTGAGAACGAAGATACACACTCCATTCAAGGATCTTGCATCTTTTGAAACACCTGAGCATATCCTCAACCATCACAATATAATTTGAATACTTCATTTCTAAATTGTTAAGTCATTTCCATACTAGTTATTTTAGATAATAATTCGATGAGAATTTAAATGTTTAAGATGATATGCATCATATTTTGATAAATTAAGTTTCATTTTTGTGTAAACACTTACCAATTGATGCAATTTTGTAAAGTAGGAGGAATACTTGCAATTTTGGTATAGAACATAGACAAACTGACAAGCTTCGATGAAAGCGGAGTTAAAATGTAAATTCAAGACTATTTGAAGCAAAATTGTATTGAAACTAAATTAAAACATGTTGGGCACTGTTCACGCACACTGTTCATATGCACCGTTCACACGCACTATTCACGCGTATTGTTCATATATGTTACTATTCATAGTTGCGCAAGTACCTCTTATATCTATATAAACACTTCATGGGAACATTCCTAGGCATTTGAGAATGTCTTTGAAGTTGGGATTTGAGGTCTTGGAGCGAGAGGAGTTGAAGACCATGAGACAGGGAACAAGACGAACGTTGTTTGGAGTAGTTGAGACACTATCGGAGTTTTGAACTAATAAGCTTTCCCTTTTTTCTTTTTTTAGATATTTTAATTGTCTTATTTATGATGGATATTGGATACAATATTATTTGGTGTTTGATTTGATTATAAATATTCTAGGCTAAACTCGTTATTTAGGATTTAGGATGTAACATGTGTCCAATGTGGCGGATATTGTGGTTTGATTATTTCAGGTGTTTTGTGTTAATTTTATATCTTACGATCTCAATACTAGTTGGGTATATGGTATCACACTTCAATATGATTTCATATATTAGGTAAAGGAATCGAGAGGTCAAAAGTCTAATATATAACAATTAAAATATTAAACATGAAAATCTAAGACTATGAGAATAGACACATTGACATTAAAAAGAATCTTACGAGCGACCATAAAATTTAATGAATCATAATTGATTTAATTCCATTAGAATAAGTGGTTAAGAATATATTAGAGCTACACATTACAAGTTTCAAAAGGTGCAAGGATACTTTAGATGATTTACATGTTAAAAAAACTACTTTAAAGTTATTATTTACATCAAACTATTTTATTATGTTAAATTTATACAATTTTCAGATGAGGTCTATACACATATTTGATTGTGATGAAAATTGGTATTGTAATAGAATACATGATTCTAAATACAATGGGTGGAGTATATTATAATTTTATGATCATATGCACCGCTGCTATTGTGCAGTTGCCTACACCTGACTATTTCTTATATATATATATATATGCTGTGAAACTTTATACAATCATTTATCCATATATAAATTTTATAGCAAATGATTTACATGCTAAAAAACCACTTTAAAGTTATTATTTACATCAAACTATTTTATTACATTGAAGTTTCACAATTTTCAGACGGTGTCCATACGCATATCCAATTGGGATAAAAATTGATATGATAATAGAATATATTATTCTAAATACAACGGGTGGAGTAGATTATAATTTTATCATCATGTGAGACCCATTTTGACACTAGCGCACCTAAAAATTCCTCACATATATATAGGAAACAAAAATTTTTATTATCAAATAATTTCAAATAATCACATTTTAAATTTCATGCTTTGTCACATATTTGTTAGCTTTAATCGTTATTGGGTTAGCAGGGTTGGAATAGTTCAATGAATCACTAAATGGTAAATAATTTCAAATAATCACATTTTAAATTTCATGCTTTGTCACATATTTGTTAGCTTTAATCGTTATTGGGTTAGCAGGGTTGGAATAGTTCAATGAATCACTAAATGGTAAATAATTTCAAATAATCACATTTTAAATTTCACGCTTTGTCACATATTTGTTAGCTTTAATCGTTATTGGGTTAGCAGGGTCGGAATAGTTCAATGAATCACTAAATGGGTTGGTGGATTGTAAATATTCTATCCACTCATTCTCCCCATGAATTGTATATTTTTATCAGCTGGTTGTATGCAAAACATCCAAATTTACTATAATTTATTTCATGCATGTGTCTCGTTTGTGGTGTATAGTACAAATGTACAATATATACTTGGGGCGTGTTTGGTTAGACATGAAAAATGTCATCCAAAACTTTTCAATATAAAACTTTTCACTTTTTATGACTATTATTTTTTAAAATTAGTTCTTTATATTTTTCTATACAAAAAACTTTACTTTTTAATCATTTTCACACAATTACTTGTACAACTAATCTATCTATTTTAATTTTATTCTCTTTACATCTCATTATTATCTTTATTATATCAAATTATTTTCTATCAACTTGACAAATTTTTCCTTGAAAATTTTTCATTAAAAAGTTTTATCTTTAACTAAACACATCCTTGATTTTCGCTGAAGAAACTACTATGTTTGAATCTCTATCAAAAAGGTTATGTGACAATCATTTTAAAGTGCAAAGAAACAACATAATTCTACCACAAGCAAAGAAATATGCTCATCTTAGCAAATGTCTCTCAGTCTTCCCTTAACAAGTGACCTATTCTTCTCTGCTTTCTTACTTGTGGCAGGTGCTTGGGTCAAATATGATTGGGCTGCTATATGGAGATTTGAGGCAAGCAGGAAAATTCTTGAACTCCAAATTCCCATGAGTGTGGGCTTATATTACATTTCACGTTGATTTACAGAAGACCCACATAAGTCAGCTATATGTTTTGTGCCTCAAGGTTGCTTACTGGCTCTTTGAAATATTTTTTTTCAACACTTTGTATGTTGTAAAGTTGCTTTGGTAATAATCATCTTTATATCTGGTATCTTGCTTGATAAGAACTTTTATTTACGACTTTTCATGTCATTCCTTTTAACTTAATAATTCTCGATATGCCTCCTCAAAAAAAAAAAAAAAAAAAAAATGCTCGATATGGGAACATTTTATACGCCTTTGATTTGCACCAAAGTGCCTTCAACATAGGGGCGATCTTTAATGGATTTTGCCTAAATGCACCCGGGTGCATTTAACCCATTTAATTTTTTTTTTTTTACACAACTATTAATCTAAGTGTATTTTATATGTGTATCGGTTTTTACCATTTTTGAAGATTTATAAAATATAATTCATTTAAATGGGGAACATTTGTACATTCTATATAAAGTAGTGCAATAATTTTACAAAAATTATCAATCCAAATTATTACTCGATTTGTGAATCTATTCTCATTAATCCGAATTTTAATTTAGGACAAAAATTACCATATGAAGTGTTTTGCTTTTGAGTTCTCGGCCGATGTTCCCTTCAACGCACGGCCAAATGCCAAATTTGGAGTTGTAAGAAAGCATTTAGAAAAAATAAATAAAATCTATAGACTTTTCACTAATTGAAGATTCGAAAATTGTAAGTGGGAAAACATGTCAATGCTATCAATTAACTTGGTAAATCAACGTATATTTATTTATTTATCCACTGATAGAAAATGGGTGATTTCAGCTTTGATCCATTGTGCTTTTCCAATTACCAAAAATTTAGTAAAATGTTTTTTGATTTGTCCTAAATAAAGAATCTTATGATCTTGGACAATACACGGAACCATCAGATTTCAGGTCACATCCAAAGCGCACCCAGCAACATCTCATCAGACATTCTTTTCCACCCCATCAGTTACGGATGACTTTTCTCATCGGAATATGCCTGTCCACCTGGAAATTTTATTACGAAATGGGCGTATATTTTGCCATTGTTTTAAAATGCAGAGTTTCGAGGTTTTTGAAAAGACTATAGGTTGTATATTTGATATTTTTGTTTCCTTAGTATTTACAACTTAACTTGTATTTACAACTCAATTCAGGTACATATTTTTAAAATTTTTAACTCCAAGAGTATAAATCTAACAATCTTGCTAATATTGTCTCTTATTCTTTAATTTAGAAAATTCTTATATTAATATTTTATCGTGAATTTTTTCTTAGCATTTGATCTTAAAAATTTCAATTACTGTTGGATTTACTTCCCATGTCACATAGGATCTCTAGATGAATTATGGTATTCATTTTGTTATTAATGAAAACTATAAAATCTTGAAGTATCTATACCACTAGGCCTGGTCGACCACACAGAGTCATAAAAGGGTCTAAAGCGCAGCCCCTGGCGGCAGAAAAAGTGAACGCTGAAAGGCACCAAAAGGGACAATTGTGGTCCCCAACATTAGAAATAAAAATAAAAGAATGAAAGCAATAAAAGCACAATAAAATCATTACAATTTAGTTAATATTACTGCATAGTGTTGAAGTTGTATCTTATATGATGTATATGGGTTTTTCATATAGTTATTTGTAGGCGGACGTACATGGTGGCTACATAAGAAAGTACGCATTAATATAGGGTAAGCACTCATTAGATTCATAATAAAATAAAATATCAGTTAAGAATTTAGTAGAACCATGTGAGCTATCTTTATGAGTGTAAAAGGGGGTTTGTTAGAGTGTCTTGTTTGAGGTGTCTGTCAAACATCTAAATAATAAGTGTGAGTTATTCTAGTTTATGTCTTCATAACGTATTTATCACATAGGGTTCAAATCTCTTGCCCATCTTTTTCTTTTCTAGATGTGGGAGTTTTCCACGTAAGTCTTAATATTTGATGTGTAAATCTTGTGGTTGTTTATTTGATCACGATTTATATTATACTTATACAATAATCTTTATCAAAAATTGAATTACATTTCATATTTCCTAATGCATGGCTATTGGTGGATTGTCAAGGTCGAGATTACGATGCAAGCACTCATAGAACACAGAGGATAACGTAGATCGACTTCAAATCTACTCTACTAGAGAAAAGAGTAATTAATTGATCATAAAAAATTATAACTTTCCTCTCATAGGTAACAGATTGTCTCTCTCAAAGTATCTCTCACGTAGACTTTCTCTGCTATCAATGATCTTTGAAACTCTACAGACTACAAATGTCTATTTATAACTCTGACATACAACTTAGTAATTCATATGCAATCTCAGACAACTAAGATATGCAAAGTACAAGACACACATAACATTGATAAAGCCGACTTCTTTAGCTAGCCTATTGGGGATTATTTACTTGGATGGAATATGATAACAATGAAATAAGATTTTCTACTTTTTAAAGAAAAAATTCTCTTTATATCTACAACATTTGCCCATAATTCCTTTCATATTCATTATATTTCGTTAATTCTTCTAATACCCACAACAGTTCAGCAGTTCAGTGTCCGAAGAACATGATGCAAGTAGCTCCAACGACATAGAAATTCAAAACTGTTTCAGAAGCTTGCAGGATGGGAGCGATCATAATGGCAGGCCATGCTAGGAACCTTTTCTCAAACTTGGCCCATCCAATGTCTCCCAAAATGAAAGCCTTCGGCCTGTAAAAATTCTTTCTTTTCTCAACCGCTTGTTCAAATTCCACCTAAGAACCCTCCGTTTCTCTCGTGGTTGAGATTTCGCATGCACTTCAAGTGAACACTGCTGAGAATACGAAAGCGACCTTGTAAACGAACCATGCGATGTCAATTTTTTCTTGGAATTTTTGTCATCTTCCTCAGTTTCCAGCAATGAATTTAAATTTGGGGCTTACAGATGCATTTCCCTTTCCTACGCTAATCTTGAATGCTGTCGTCAGCTAATTTCTATTTCTTGAAGCTGAATTTCTCTGGCTCCAACCCTCTAACAACGCCTCCAGAATCGAAATCAGCGTTTTGGGGCATCTACTAATTTCTCCCACTCCAGCTCTTTAGAGGTCCACTACTTTGGCTAGCCTGTTAGGGATTATTCACTTAGATGGAATACGATGAGAATGAGGTAAGATTTCGTACTTTTTTCAACAAAAAATTCTATTTATTTTTTTGACGACTTGTTTATATATATGTAAAATGATCCAGTACATGTGACCGCACCATGCAATCCATGCACTGCGGGCCCCACTTGATCATAAATGAGAAATCTACCACACCCATTGTATTTATAATTGTTTACTTTATTAGCATACTAATTTTTATCCAAATTCAACATCTGTATAATCCCCTTCTTAAAATGGTGCAAAATCAACGTAATAAAATAATTTAATATAAATATCAAATTTAAAGTAGTATTTCAACATCTAAATGTCTAAAATATAATTTTTATACAGACACATTTTATACAGATAAATAATTGTATAAAGTTTCATTGCATTCTAAAAATTTATAAGACTCATTTTACAGTGGACGACACCGGAATTTTGCACATGAATGGTTCTCTCTCTCTAATAATAACCATCCCCACCCACCAAAATCCAAGATTTAGCTCCCTAGGGGAAGAATACAATTTTTCTTATAAAAATACAAGTCTCAATTTAACAAATTTACAATATTGCTTGAAGGGAGGCCCCATTTTACAAAAATACAAGTCTGGATTTAACAAATTTACAATATTGCTTGAAGGGAGGCCCCATTAGAACTTAGGAGTACTCATATTTTAAATTAGTAGAAATGCCAATGATTTTTAAAAATTCAAAAAAAAAGTCTAATTTTTTTCAAAAATAGTAAAAATTGATACATATGTTAAATATACTTATATTAACAACTGTGTAAAAAAATTTCAAAAAAAATGGATGTATGCACTCAGGTGCGTAGAATTAGACTCCTTCCTATCTTCTCTTAATGAGATTTTTTGAGATTTTTTACCGTTTTGAAACAATTTCGCAAAATACTTGGCTGTATTGGAAATCTTCCACGATGACGACCTTTTTGTAATCGTTAAACGCCACGACTGTTTTGGCAATTTTCCCACAGAAAAATGAAAAACCATGGGAAGGGCAACCGCAGTCCTCGCAAATCTCAATTACTTATTTAAGAGAATTTCCATCAAGATTCAAGCACCAACAACAATTTCAATTTTCAACCACTTTTTTTTTCCTCATTCTTTAATCGGAATATAGACTGGTATAAATCACAGCGACAGCCCACCTTTCTCCAGTACAGCCATGAGCCACCAAGATTAATTTTCTCATGGAAAAATGAGAACCAGAGTCGATTATTTTTCATCATTTCCGTGGGCTAGAAAGGACAAGACAAACCTCCCCAAGAAATTAAAATTTTCTCTCTTTTTCATCTGCTTTCTATTTTTAATTTCTTCCCGATGGTGATGGGCTTGTTTCTTCTGAAGCAGAAGAAGAAACCCAGAAACCTTATATGCAGTTGCTGAAGAAAAGAGCACCCATCATCTCAAACACTTCATTTGCCACTGGCTTTTATTATCTGTTTTGGGGTTGAAGAGCATCATCTATGGCAGATGAAGAATTTGATGAGGAAGACATGTGGGCGATGATGAAGGAGATCTCAAAGGTCGGTAGGAAGCTCGCAAAGGAAAATGCTTCTGTATCAGCTGCCGGCCAGCATCGACGCCTTCCTTCAGCCTCGAGGGTGATTCCTAGAGCCATTGGAGACGGGGTCAATAGCAGCAATGGCCGCAGAGTGCTTCAGCAGTCGGCGCCCGTGAATATTCCTGACTGGTCCAAAATTCATTACTACGGTATGCAAGAACAAGATGATGGTGGTGGGATTTGGAGTAGGAGAGGAGAAGATCATGAAAACGACGAGGGAGATGACGATCTTTTGCCACCGCATGAGTGGATTGCTAGGAGGGTTGCCGGGAGTGGGATTGCTTCCTTCTCTGTTTGTGAAGGGGCAGGGAGAAGACTCAAGGGGAGGGATCTTAGGGAAGTCAGGAATGCTGTTCTCACCAGAACTGGGTTTTTGGAGTAGCATCACCCAATTCCATAAGCTTTATATAAAGAAACTGCTGTATTAGCTTTTTAAAGAAAATTATTAGGAGAGGTTTGTTAAGAAGTTTTGTGTTTGTGTTTGAGTAGGTTTCGTCAATTGCGTCACTGTAATCAGCTGTTGCTAACTTATCTTGTATAGCCAGCAAGCCTGTCCAGTCTTGTGCCATGTCCTTCTACAATGATCTATGGTTGGTGCCATCAATTCTATCAGTACTGTATTGAATTCATTGATTCTGCTGTCTGATGGGATCGAAAATGAAGAAGAATTCGATGATCTGATGGCTTCTTCAACAGAGGCTTAACAGCAGGATGGGCTTGATCTCTTGTCTGATCCATTAGAGGCCACTGCAACTAAAGAAGCATCCGAATTTCAAAATATCAACACTATTATTTCTGCATCGGCAGAAGGATCTTTTTGAAATTTTCAAATAGAGATCATTCTTCCTGGACACTGAAAAGGGAACAAGTTCTTGAACAGCATTGAGTTCAATGTCAGATTCAGGTAACATTTGCATCTCATTTCCTTGAAGGTTCTGTATTCTCATTTGGTTTCATTGTCATAAACGATTTCATGGCATGTTGGATTGGGAAAAATTTTCAATTAAGGCCATTGAGACTGCGATTTGGCATACAACCAGTAGATGAAGAATGCATAATTTTTTAAGATATTTCTAAGAAATCAATTCTTTCCTGGATCAATGGAGTCTGGCAAGGGTGCTTTTTCCTAAGGAAGATGGTGTTTGATACTTCTAGTGGCCTTGTTATGGTTAGCTTACAAAACTAGCATGGTTAATTCTGGAAATCAGTTTTTGTTGTAAGCAACTACTTGCTATGTAGAAACCTCTGATTCAGTTGAGAGAACAGAAAATGGAGGTGGAGATTTTCGGGGGGAAGTAGCCTGACATTTTATTTTGGTGGATTGGAATAGACTTTTCAGTTAGCTTTTCAAAGGTTGATTTTTTGCCTGTCCACGATCATGGAATGGTATTTGAATGGGATGAAGAGGATGCAAGATGAAGGTTTTTTTTTTTTTGAGGAATGATTGTTATGTATTGAAGAAGGAGAATTGATATTTTGAATGACAAAAGTACAGTTTTATGCATTAGAAAATTCAAAATTATATTGTTTATGAGAAAAGTAAAGTTGTTATGCATTGAAAATGAAAATTTGTATTAGAACGATTTTTTTTAGGAAATGGAAAATCTCATCTATTTTCATCATGTTCCATTTAAATAGATAATCCTGAACATGCACTAAAATGAAATCTTCTCTGGTCCTCTCTCCCTGTGTATATTCCTGTCTTCCCTTCTTCTCTGCTTATTTGTACATGCTTACATTTCACTTAAGGGAAGCCATCTAATATAACACATTGTGTGGAAGTTTTCATGCAATTTATTAATTTTTCATTTTTAAGTTTATTTTTTAAATTGAAACCATTGATAGATTTCATTTTCTTGTGTTTACTTGTGATTCAAAACATTGTATATTTGAAGTTTTTATACGCTATTTATTTATTTAGGGTATGTTTGCTTTGGAGTATAAGTTGAGAAAAAACTTGTGAGGAAAATTTGTGGAGGAAAAAAAATTAACAAGTAAGAGAGTAATGTGATATAGCAAGGGTAATAATTGTAACACAGGATAGTTCAATATAAAACAAAATGAGAAAATGATTGGAATGAGAAGGGTTTGCAATTGTGTAAATGGGGAATATTTGGAATGTAGTTCATTTTGAAATTTGAAAGAGTGATGTGACATGATACGGGTAAAATGGGAATAAACTGAAAATAAGTAAGGTGGTAGTATGAAAAAATTCGAGAAAATAATTGAAATATATAAGTAAAGATAAAAAGTAATTAAATCGTTAAAATATCAAATCATAGTATAAAATAAAGGAGAAAAAAGTGGAAAAGCTAGTACAATGTCAAGTGCTTCTAAAGCAATAATCATTGGAAAGTTGAAATTTAAGCTATTAAGATGTAAATTACATGAAAATGTATCTTAAGAGTGAGGAAGTTTTTCCTTTATTTTGGCACACTTGTGAAGCATACTAAATGAACCTTTATTTTCTTCAAAAGTCACGACACATTTACAATTTTGCTCGTAATAAGTCACGACACACTTACATTTTTGAAGCATAGCTATGAATGTAATTTCTTCAAAAGTCACAACACACTTACAATTTTTCTTATAATAAGTAGGCAATGAAAAAACACCTCCACAAAATATATGTAAAAAACGATGTAAACGGTTGCAAATAATGGTTAGAATAGAGAAAATATATAATTTTTTTGATCCAAAGAGAACATATAAAATTGCACGAGAAGATTAATGTTTTAAAAAATAGATGATAATCAAAATCATTGATGTAGTCACGACTTTCGTTAATTAAAAAGTGGGATGAAAGAGTGATATATATTGCCCCCTACTTTTGTGTAGTTAACCGCACTGGGCCAGCCGTGCCGTCAACTGCATTGGCCCATATATGTATTTTTCAAAAAAAATTTATACGCTTATAGGCCTTATCTAAATAGATATCTATAACTTTTTTCAGAATTTTAAAAACTATTTAGATGCGTTTTTTGGATTTTTTTACATTATGCAATGAGAATTATGACTACTAAAAACTAGATATACTTACTATTATATCTCATTCATTTTTTTTAAGTTGACGATTGATGGGAAATCAACTCCATTAATTATGCATTATATTGAAGTCCATTTATATTATTCTAAAAACCTTTTCTTCCTTCTATTATTATTATGCATGTAAAAAATCAATATTAAATGTCAATTTTAAATTTGTATTCTTAACATCTAAATTATCTAAAATATCATTATTGTATGAATAAATAATTTTATAAACTATCGATACTAATACATATGTTAATGAATTTAAGCATTTTTTATAATTTACACACACACTCAAACAACGAAATAAGCCCCTTGGTTGACAATTACCATCTCCATCCTTATATAAAGGTATCTCGAGCCATTCAAGCAGACATGATATGGCAAAAAAGAGTTGAAAATTATTTTAAAATCACAATGACATTCCTCTCTCATGTTACAAAGAGAGGCAAAGCCACCAAGTCTAAAGGAGGGATAAAACCATAGAGGACGGATCCTTTGTAGCATTTTTCCTCCATTAATGAATCTTGTAATCCTTTTTACTTCAGAAAAATACATCTCCCTTCCCTTAGCTTTCTAGAATTAGGGTCTGATACTTCCTGTTCCATCCTAATCTCCTTTCCATATAAAATCCTGTCTCTTTTATGTGAATGATTCTTCCTGTTATCTCCTTCTCCTCCATTTGCATTTGTGGTTTTCTTTCTCTTGATAATATGATTCTGATTATGGTCGATACCCACTTATGCCATTTACAGATCTATCAATATATTTTTAAGCAAATGTAGTCATGCATATCTTTAAAAGTAAATTGCATATACCTACATAATATGACTGTAATTCAAAATATATTCACATGGTTTCAGAAATTACAAATAACCCTGCACAGTTTAACTATAATTGTAAATATACCATGCTGTTATGACTCCATTACTACCCGTCATTGCATGGATATAATTGTAAATATACGCAAACTACATGATTATATTTGCAAAAAGTAAATAACACATTTAATTTTTGGAATTGCAAATATATTCATATAGTTTACATATGTTTGCAAATATACCAACATCATGATGGCATAGTAACCACGCCATAACGATATAGGTATATTTGCAATTATGTTCAAATTATGTTGGGTTATTTGCAATTTTTGAAACTATGTAGATATATTTGTAATTATGTTCAACTAAGTGGTGCATTTGCAAATCACTCTATCTTTAATTTAGTTAAACTTGATCTCTTAGCAGAATAAATGATGTTAAATATAATTATTAAGATGAAAAAAATAAGATTAGGAAAAATCATTTCCACGTAACTTGGTTGCCTGAATCTGGTAATCCATTAAGATCTCCCCTAACATTTTTATTTGGATGATTATCCAAGCTACGACACTGGTGTGATGCGCATAAAAGCATAAAGACAACAAATTTCATTACCATTAAAAATTAGAGAGCATTTTCTTATATTTTAATTCCGAAGGTCTAACAATAGAATAACTCTAAGCAAGTAAAGTGCAAACCCTCGTAAAGGAAATAAGTGGCTCATCGCACATGGTCCGTCTTTCTGGGCCGGCTCAAGGGCTTGTTCGGCCTTTCCGGTGCAAACACTGCACAGATGCTTTTCTACGCTGCGCTTATAGGAGGTTTTTAACGCACAAGTTTTGCTTCTATGATTTTTTTTTTTTATAACTTCATTTTTAATATTTTGATAATTGATAAAAAAATCTATTCTATCTATTATATTTAGTATCATTTATTTATTATCAAAACTCTTCCATTTGTCTAATATTATTGTGTTTGAGTCTCATGTATAAATGTGTAAAATCAACATAATGAAATGATTTAATGGTAAATATTAATTTTAAAGTTATATTTTTAACATCTAAACTATCTAAAATAGGGTTAATTTCAAATGAACCCACTACATTTGCCTTCACTTATAAAAAAAGCCTACAAAAATTGAACACTTTTATGTATGTCTAAATACCGGTGAAATTTTATTCATAACCATTCCGTCAGACACAATTAAAAATCACCATTATTTATTATAGAAATTGTCCAAAATGGCCCCTATTATTTAATAATAATAGTTGTTTAACCATGACAAAAGTTAAATGGTGTAATGGAAATTCATCCAACTTAAGATAGAAACTAGGATAGTTTTGCACATGGTATTAATCACAATAAACGCTTAATCAATCAGAGGTATTTTTGAATTTTAAAATTATTAAAATTCTTAAGTGATATATTTGGTATATTTGAAATTAATGAAATACTCCGTGAGTATATGCAAAAGTTTTCAAACTTAGTGCATATTTTGTAATTAAGGGCAAATGGAGTGAATATTTGAAAGTAACTCTCTAAAATATCATTTCTATATAGATAAAGGATTTTATAAGGCATTGTTAATTTCAATTCATGTGTAAATGGATCTAAGTATTTTTCATAATTTACACGTAAATATATTTTTTAACAAATGTAGCTCATATCCATACTTGATTTGAATGATATCTAGTCTCTTAGCTAAACAAACAATGTTAAATATAATAATAAATTAAAATTTTTACAAACATTGAAATTTTAAATTTTAAAGAAATTATATAGAAATGCTTCCTGCTTACATGAAAGTAAAGCCCTGCACTTCCATAGCAAAAAATTTCAACCGGAAAAATATAAGCAGCGCTGCATGCAACACTGCTAAAAAGCGTATAGGCCTCGTGTTTTTAGTGGAATCTACGATATAAGAAACACTGTTAACTATACGTATAATGTCGAAAATACCCTTATAACTATACGAAAGCAAGACAACCATGACAAAAAATAATTTAAATTTATTTTGAGGCTACGTTGAATTACTTTGTTATAGAAAATTATGAAATTATTTCAAACACTTAAAGTAAATAATTATCATTAATCACCATGAATTAATGTTTAAGCCTTAATAAATAAATTTTTTACAAGGAAATATTCTAAAGTGAATTTAATAAAATATTCAAGAAAAAATCATTAGAATTGCTCCTCAATTAATTTGGGAACTTGGGAATTTTTTTTATTGCTCAAATTTTGAAATGGCTTTTTAAAATTTTCATACGAATGCAAGGGTATTTTGGAGATTTTGCATGTGTTGACGACATTTTTTAACAGCGTGAGGGAAGAGGGTTTAAAATGCAAAGACAAAAACTTTGCAAGGTTTAATATACTAGTATACAAATTTCTAGATCCAAAATGTTAATACACAAAGTTAGAAGCTTTAACAGAGCCATTTAAGAACCAAAAGGCTGGGTCTGGCCCCAATTAAAGTATTTTCACAAAAATCTGCTCCTGTTATTCATAAACCGTAACTTTTCATACTAAAGGCTGTTTAGCAGTTAACATATGCTGAATGCTGCTTTTGGGCCTTAAATTGAACATTTCCAGATTACGGCACTTTACAGATGATTAAGATGACTTCATAGAAATTATTTTTCAAAAAAACTATAAAAATTAGGACACTGGTACAACGCACCTTGGTGCATTTAGCCTCGCTGCCCTAAGTGCTTTAACCCATTTTTTATTTTTTGAAATTTTTTTTATACAACTGTTAATCTAAATGTATTTAACCTGTGTATTAAGTTTTACCATTTTTAGATATTTTTATTTTTGAAAATTAGCTACATTTTTAGTAAATGATACTAAAAAAATGTCACTGATCTTTAAAAATAAAGTATCTAAAAATCTCTAAAAATACTAAAATTTGATACACATATTAAATACACTTAGAATAATAGTTGTATAAAAAATTTCAAAAAAATTAAAAAAGAGTTAATTGTATATGGGTGCACTGATGCTAAGTGCACCCGGGTGCTTTTAACTCCTTTTGTAAAAATTATTGTGCCACTACACTCATGAAACTTGGGTTCGCCTCAACGTTACCTTTAATTTTATTTATAAAACTTAAATATTAATTTTAATCCTATTTGTAAAACTTCAACCTTTAATGTTATTTGTGAACATTAGGTTAATTTGAGTTTCATATTGGAATTTGAGTTAACAATTTTTTAAAATTTAAGAGTGATAAGCTTAAAAGTTTATATGAATATACAATAACAACAGGCCACATAAAGAAAAACAACAATATATAATCTAAATAATTTTTAAAAATATAGTAATATATAATTTATTTTTTTAAAAATTAACCTTTCAAAGCTAGATGTAAATAAAAATAATATAATTTATCTATAATACAATTGCAATATGACAAATATGTATTTAAACATAAATATAAATAATATAAGATACATAAAAATGAAGCCATGTTGTTTAGGTATTATATATGACATATTTTATATTAAATATACAAAAAAGAAAACTAAACTTAGGTTTACACTCAAATTCCTTGAGTTTGGGTTCTAAAGTTCTAACACTACAAAAAAATTTGAGTTTGATGAGCAAGTTAGAACTCAACAAAACCCAAGTTGCATCCTTAGTTTAAGTAGAAGCTACAAATTTAAAAATTTGCATTTTAAGTCATCTAACTTTGCATATTAGCATTTTCAACATTTTGGTTTGCATATTAGTATTTTAAATCCTGTGAAATTTAATTTTTTGCATTTTAAACCCTCAGCCCTAGCGGCGTTAAAAATATCATTAAAATCTTGTAAAACATCTAAAATGCCCTTTACAAGATAATTTTATTTTTAAACCCTCTAATTTTGCATATTTACATTTTAAACCTTGAAATTTGTATATTAATATTTTAAGTCCTTTGAAGTTTATTTTTTGCATTTTAGACCATTGCCTTCATGGCGTTAAAAAATACTATTAAAATCTTGTAAAATTTCTAAAATATCATTTGTATTTTAAACCCTCTAACTTTATATATTTGCATTTAAAAAATATTGAGGGTGAATTGTAAAAGTAATTGGATTCCATATTGCCAAAAATTGGCCTACATGTGCACAAAGTGCGGTAGACCATTGGGTCACTAAGAATTTTAACTTTCTTCCTTATTCATGAAATCGCCCATGTTGCCAAAAAATTAAGCAAAAAATAAATAAATAAAAAATCAGTGCTCTTTCTTTCCTTCAAAGATTGGCCAAATCAAGTATTAAACAAAACTTCAATGGCAAATCTCAGTGTTGGCACCTTCTCTAGTTTGAAGCAATAACTTGTCGTTTTTCCTTAATTTTTCAATAGCCATAGTCAATTTCATGAATAAGGAAGAAAGTTAAATTTTCTAATGACATAGCCGTTTGCTCCACTTTGCGCACATGTAAGCTGGTTTTTGCAATATAAAATTTAATTATTTTTACAATTTAACATTAGCCCTTTTAAAATGAAAATATATACAGTTAGAGAGTTTAAAATGGAAATAACATTTTAGACGAAATTTTAACGGTAGTTGTTGTTTGGAGTTAGAAGACCATCGTGATTTCATGGCAGCAGCTAATTGGTGCTGCTAACAATTGGTCGACTAAATTTGACTGGAATTGGTTGGACGCTGGTTTTCGATCGATGCTGGTGTTTTAGTGGATGCCAAAATTTAATTTCTTTTAGTGGTGGCTGTCGGTGAGGTGGAATTTGAAGTTGGTGATTTGGAAGAGCGAGTTGGCCACTGCAGAGGTGGTGAGCAGGCACATTGGCTGGTTCGCTTGATCATAAGAGTAGGGGCATGGCTGATTTGATATGCGGCGAGAATTCTTCATCGAATTTCATGGGAGACTAGTTGCTGCTCGACCCGTGTGCTGCAATTTGGGAAGAGCTGATTTGCAGGCTGTCGAATGCTGTTGTTGATGTTGCCGAAATTTGTGATGGTGGAAACCATTGATTCTAACGGCAAAAGCTTTGCCGCGACTAGATTTTGCAAAAGGGGAAGAGAAGATCATGGTCGCCATTTTGGATTGGTTGTGGGCTACTGCAAATTTCAATTGAAGATGGCAGGGGCATGGCCGACAACCATTAAAGTGTAATTGGAGCACTTAATTAGGTTCTTTGCTAGAGTGTGTTTCGTAATGAATAAAACTTTTAATGAAAAGTTTTGAAGAGTAAAAGTTGTTAAATAATGTGATATGATAGTGGTAATGATAAGTAGTAAAGAAGATAAAGTTAAAATAGATAAGTTAGTTGTGTGAATAGTAGGGGTGTAAATCGGGTCGGGTTGACTCGGGTTGGCACAAATACAACCCTAACCCACCTTGTAAAATCACAACCCAACCCTACTTTTCACATCTTAACCCAACCCTATTTCAACCTACCTCAAATCGGTTCGGTTCGGGTTAGAAATCGGGCTAATAGATTACACATGTTATCAATACTAGTTAAAGTTTTGTTCACCTGAATTTCTAAAATAATAAAAATAATGATAATTATAAAAACAATAAGTACCAATAAAAGTTCTACATAGCTCAAAAGTGGATGATAAGTTTAGTAATTGATTCGTTTTTTTGTTTTTGTATTTTTGAGCAATCGATGTCTTCTGCAAGTCAAAAAGTGAAAGCCAAGTAAAATTATTACAATAAATTATGCAAAATAGAAAAATGAATATTATAGTCTTACTTACCTTCTTAGTTGGCTTCCAATCAAAGCTACAAACATCTTAAGTTCTCAGTTGACCTGTTATGTTATTCTAAATCACCAATGCAAGCAAATATCTAAACAACCTATTTACGATGCAATATAACCAAATAATCCAAAACACAATTTCACAACTAATTAACCAAATATATTTCCAAACCAAATAAATTCAAACAACATTTGACAACCAAATAGTCAAACAAATTTCCAAACTCAACACAATTTTATTTAAATATCTAAGCAATATGAATGAAATACACTCTCATAAATATATGTAAATACATATCTTATGAAATCGGGTCGGGTCGGGTTGACCGACCCCTAACCTAACCCATTTTTAAAATCGGGTCGGGTTGAACCCATTTTTTAAAAACCAAATTTCCAAAACCTCAACCCAACCATGGTATAAATCGGTTCGGGTTGATGCGGGCTCGGGTTGAACCCAACCCTATTTACACCCCTAGTGAATAGTTGTGTAGAAATGATTGAAAAGTATGTTTGTTGTATAGGAAAATGTGAAAAAATGATTAAAAAATATGATAGTTATGGAGAGTGAAAAGTTTTAGATTGAAAAGTTTTAACTTAACATTTTCTATCAATTGCCAAACACACCCTTAGTTTGCCTGAACTGGCGCATGTGCACGTGCGGACCCTTATTGGATGATCTACACCATTAGAAACACCATGTAATTTACCGAAATTCTGTGATAAGCTAATTAATATGACCAAATCATTTGGACCGCAACCGAATTTATTCTATTCACCGAAATTCTGTGATAAGCTAATTAATATAACCAAATCATTTGGACCGCAACTGAATTTATTCTATTCATGTTTTTTTTTTTTTTACTTCAAAATTGAAGTCATATGCATAATGGCTCATTGTCCTCCATGTTTATATTGATTTACACATTAAAATCTAAATTTTTCTGAATTAATTTTAATAGGATAATAAATATTTTTTGAATTTATTTTAAGTTTATTTTAATTTCATTCATGTTTACTTTGATTTTTTCACAAATGATGTACGTGGAAAGTGATAAAACTTTTGTTTTTTGTTTAAAATTTTAAATAGGGAGAGAACCAAGTGATATAATAGGGATAACGACAAGGAATAAATAGAATAAAGTTAAAATAATTAGTTTAGTTCTATAGGTAATTACATTAAGATGATTGAAAAGTTGGATAGTTATATAAGAAGATGTGAAAAATAATTAAAACATAATACAATTATGAAAAATGAAAAATTTATATTAAAAAATTTTGATCTAAAAAGTTTTTACTTTTGCCGAAGCATGCCCAAAGTAAATGAAATTACTTGGAAAATAATGCAAGATGATATATCGCATTACTCATATCCTAAGATATTGATTTTAAGGTTCAAATAAAAATAATAGTTTCATGAAAATATAATTTTCATATAATCTAACATACAATTTTTATTCAATTTACTCTTTTCATAATTAAAAATGTGAAATAATATAAAATTTTTATGAATTATCAAGCTTTTTTATGTAGTTATATACATTTTGGTTCATCTCTCTCGATAATAATGATGACGATGATGTGAAATGTAGTCTATCTATTATATTTAGAATGATTTGTTTACCAAGAAAATCCAATTTCATTCAAATTAAAGCTATGAATGAGCCCGGCACCACTACACTAGTGGTGCTCATGCTTGTCATATGTCCATAAGGTCCCCGGTGTAATCTAGGTGGGGGGTATTTGTCTCCTTATTATGTTGTGGTGGAGCTTGGTAGTTATATTTAGTGTAGTGGAGCTTACGTGTCCAAAATTAAGTTGTTAGAATGTCTTACAAGTTAATTGTAATACAAATTAAAATGATTGTAAATATATACCAATTTTTTTTTTAAAAAAAAAGCTATGCATGCCCATGAAACCAAGCATAGCCCGCTGATATCACTTCCAGTCTTAGATGCCAATGTCCAAAAAATTGAACCCTAATGGGAGCATAGTCTTCTCTCCACCTTATGTAATAACAAAGACATGCATGCCCTAATCTTAAAAATGTGTCAAATGTTGTAATAAAATTATTCTATTTCGATTAATTTAAAATCTTCAATTTCAACATCTAAATTGTATAAAACATTATTCTTTATTTTTATTTAAATTGTACAATTTAAAAATTATTCTTTATTTTTATTTATTTGTTGATCAACTCTACCCCTATTTTATTTATTTTTAATTTTAAGTGTGATTGGTTCCTTTTATATCTATTTTTTTTATTTTACTTTTATTTTTGTAAAATATTCCAGCGAAAGCTCTAAGTGCAACTTGGAGTTTGATTATATACATTATAATGCGTTTTAGACTAAAATACATTATTCATTTATTTATATAATGTATTATATCTTTTAATTTTCTTCGTAAACTAAATATATTTAATTCATGTACCAAGTTTTGACATTTTACAATACTTTTACGTATTTATTTTTGATTTTTTAAAACTATCAATTTCAAATACACTTAAGTCATTTTTCATTGCTTAAAAAACTTAATTTTTAAAAATAAAAAATAAATATGTAAAAGTATTGCAAAATGACAAAATTTAGTATGTGAATTAAATATATTATTTTACAATGAAAAAATTAAAAGATATAATTAATTGTATAAATAAATAAATGATGTATTTTATTTTAAAATGCGTCATGAGGTTTATAATCAAGCTCCAAGTTACACTTTGAATGGAATATTTGGTAAAATTAAAAATAAAAAAGCGGATAGAAATGGAGCCAATCAAACTTGAAATTAAAAATAAAATAGGGGTTTTTGGATCAAAAAAATAAGATAGGAATAAAGTCGATCAACAAATAAATAAAAATACAGAAAATAGCAAATAGAAAATGAAACAACGGCACAAACAAAAAAATAAAAAGACAAAAGACAAAAAAAACAGAAAATAAGAACTCGAAAAACAAAACAACCAGAAAAAAATTAAAAATAAAAAAACAGAAAATAAACACCGAAGAAAACACTAGGCAAACAAAAATTAAAAATTTGAAATAAAGAGAAAAACACAAAAAAACAACCACGTAAACAAAAAATAAAAATGAAAGTAACAAAGCAAAAAACAAGTTAAAAAGAAAAAGAAAAAGAAGCTCGAATAGAGAATAAATAAGTAGCTGAGCATGGTGTTAGGGGTGAAACTCGGGTCGGGTTATACCGGGTTGGAGTGAACCCAAACCCTAAGCCAACCGGGTTGGAGTAAACCCAAACCCTAACCCTAAGAATTTAATCTGGGTTCGGACCGGGTTCTCATTGGTTTTGGCTTGGTTTCGGGTTAGAATTCGGGTTACCAATAAACTATTTTTTTTCCAAATTTAATTGTAATCTAAAAGAAAATTATTGAAATATACATACTTGTGTTTATGAAGTCAAGCCTCACGCTGAATTCTGCAACATCTTTTCAAAGAATTCTGTAACATCATGCTGAATTCTGCAATATTCTTTGAATGAACTCTGTAAGCAATTTTTCAGCACCCTATAGACACAAATAAATGACAAATTATTTAGTTTTATGACTAGTTGGTCATTTCTATTTAATAGCTAATGGAAATGACTCAAGTGTAGCAAATAGAAAATGAACATATCATACCAACTATTGTAGTTGAAACTAAACATTATCATACAAATTGCTGAAATTGAATTTAAACTGAATATTTATCATACAAATTGCTAAAATAGAAATTGACCACTTGTCATACCAATAAACTTAAAATATGAATCAAATTTATACTACAATCTGAAATCGAAACTAACAGATTTCTCATACTAACAGAAAGTATAATATGAAATAGATTTATCATGCCAACTCAAATTCAAACATAATCCACATAACAGTTATTCAAAGCAACTAAATCTGAATACACTAAGCATAATGGTTCAACATTTCAATCTAATTTAAGTGCAGTCCAAATTTAAAATGACAATATAAACAAATCTCAAGTTTAAATAAGTTTACATATACTTTTAAACAAATTCAAAATTCAAATGAGTTCATGTCTAAAAAAAAATATGTACAATTTGTGAAAAAATTATATAAATTACACCGGGTTTGGGTTGTGGTACCAGGTTGGTGCGAACCCAGTTTTGGTTTCGAGTTTCTACGGGTCGGGATGCGGTACCAGGTTGGTGCGAACCCAGTTTTGGTTTCGAGTTTCTATGGGTTGGGTTGAAGCAGGGTCTATTTTGGGAAAAATATAAAAAATAAAACCCATTTTTGGTTTTGGTACCGAGTTGGGTTGGGCGGGTTCGGACCGACCCGGTACCAAGTTTCACCCTTACATGGTGTGGGAATGCAAGAGAGAATCTACTGTCAATCTACTACTGTGCCATTGCCCGTTCCATCACAGGTATTATTGGCAAGGTTAAAAACAGGTAAGTTAAAACTTTTCATATAAAACTTTTAACTCTCCATAATTATTATAATTTTTCATCATTTTTTTATATTTTTCTATATATATTTTTAATTTTTCAATCATTTTTATACAATTATCAGTATAACTAACCTATCTTTTTAATTTTATCTTTCTCACTCTTCATTAAAAGGCACATTTTTTGCATTTTTTTGGTTTTTTCTACTTGCCTGGTTTTTTGTTGTTTTATTTGTTTATTTTTCTTTTTAATAATTTGTTTGCTCAGTTGTATTTTTTTTTATAAAAGGAATCACTCTATCCTTACTCCCTATCAATACTAAAGGGATTAGGGATAGAGAAATCCAAGTAATTCATTGTTAAAAAAATATCTGTACAGATTTTCCCACGAATAGCATTGGGTGGGTTGCCCCACCAGGATTGATGATCCTTAAAAGAAACCAAAACCAATTCGGCTAAGGAGTGAGCGACTGCATTTCCTTGCCGAAGTACATCATGGACCGAAAAAGAAACATTGTTAGCGAGAATAGACCTGACCTCATCAATAATAAAACCCATGTCGGAGGTAATGGGTTCCAAATTAGATATATAATTGCACAAAATGAGAGAATCGGTTTCAACCTGTGCACGACTAACCTTTAGGTGGAGTGCCCACCTACGCCCCAAGAGGAATGCAGTAGCCTCCATAAAAAGCTGTTCCCTCACCCCAGCCCGTCTCCACCCACTTGCCGCAATAAAAACACCCTCAGAATCTCTAATGACAGCTGCACATCCAAAATTACCCAAGTTCTCATGATAACGCGCATCCATGTTTATCTTTACGAAACCCGGCGGCAGTTTGGACCAATGGGGCACCAGGGAGCAATCCAAAAGACCCGTATTAGTGAGCTTGCTTACACTACTATGTTGGTTAAGGAACTCCATGCACCAAACCAATGTGTCCGAGAACTTTGGTTGGATACTCTCCTCTCTAAGCTTGTTCCGTAGATACCATACCCTCTAACAACTTAATATGAAAAAGGCGAGATCCTCAGATCTGTTCCTCTGCGCAAGAATTTTCATAATCTCCCTGACCGTTACCCCCTGAGCAACCATCCTCGACGCCTTCCAACAAACCCCATTGGTCATAGCACACCCCAGAAACAGATGGTTCTCATCTTCGATATCATTCTTACATAAAACACAACTCGGGTCTATCTCAAATCCCCTATGACTAAGATTCTTCAAAGTGGGAAGGGCATTTATGAAAAGTCGCATCCAAAAATAATGACCTTCTTGGAAGTTTCAACCGCCATATTGCCTTGTAACAACAAGAGAGGGCCGGATTCACATCATCTAAGCACAGAAGTCTATATGTCGATTTAACCGTATAGGATCCATTTGGTTCATGCTTCCAAAACATACAATCAGCCACGCTCCTTTGGGATAGGGGAATCAAGTTTACCTCTTGCCATGTAGCCTCCCCCGCAGTAGCCAGAACCCGGTCCTTTCTCCATGATTTTGTTTCATCATCAATGAAGTGGCTAACTCTCACATCCTCAGGAATTGAAAGTGGAAGGGGACCTGCCTTATCTACCTTAGAAACGAGCCAAACATTTTCAAAAAAGCAAACCCGTTTCTCATCACCAATCCACCATTTGCAACCCCTTTGAATTACATCCCTCGCCTTCAAAATGATCTTCCATGTGAAGGAGTCCGATGGCTTCGCCTTACAGGTCCATATATCTGAGAATGGGAAGTATCTTGCCTTAAGTACTTTGTGACATAACGATGAGGTGCACGATACTAGCCTCCAAACCTGCTTAGCAAGAAGGGCATAGTTGAATTTGTGGAAGTCCCTAAATCCAATTCCACCCGATCGCTTCGGTTTGCATATGTCCTTCCATGCCACCCAGCTCAATTTCCTTTTACCATCCTTCTCTCCCCACTAAAATTTACTAAGCATCCCATTGATGTCATTACAGAATGATTTGGGTAATAGGAAGATGCTCATTGTGTACGAAGGAATAACCTGAGCAACCGCCTTGATTAACACCTCTTTTCCACCCCACGAAAGCAACTTGCCCTTCCAGCCTTGAATTCGGTTCCAAATGCGTTCTTTGAGGCCCTTGAAAATTCTCACTTTGGATCTACCAAGCCAAGCCAGGAGACCCAGGTATTGATGGAAGTCATTTCCAGCAGATCCTAATAGCTGGAACATCTCCCTCCTTGCAAAGCAATCCATATTAGTGCTGAAGAAAACTGCGGTCTTGTCCACATTTACCATTTGTCCCGAGGAGTCTGCATATTGGTTGAGAATGTCCAAAAACTTCCTTATGTACTGCCCATCCGTCCTAAGGAAGATGATTGCGTCGTCCGCAAACAGCAGATGAGTAATCGTCGGGCCATGCGGTTGAAGTCTAATGCCATGAATAGCTCCCCGAGTGGCCTCATAGGAAATCAAAGCAGAAAGACCCTCCGCACATAATAAAAATACATATAGAGATAGGGGGTCTCCCTGCCTTAGCTCCCTCTGAGGTTGGAAGTATGAGGATTTGAAACCATTGACATTTACTCGATATCTGACCGTGGATATGCAGCTCATGACCCAATTGATCCACACCTCGCTGAAGTTCATAGCCCCCATCATTCATTTGATAAAATTCCATTTAACCCTGTCATAGGCCTTTGACATATCCAACTTGATAGTCATCTCTTGTTTACGCCCTTTCTTGCGCCTTCGTAGAGAGTGGATTGCTTCTTAGGCGATTAACATGTTATCTGTGATAAGTCGCCCCGGAACAAAAGCGCTTTGTTCATCCCCAAAAACCTAATGGAGAACCCCTTTTAGTCTGTTAGCCAGGACCTTTGCCAAGATTTTATAGACCACATTACAGAGACTGATCGGTCTAAAATGAGATAAAACTTGGGCTCCAACCCTTTTTGGGATCAAAATTAATGTAGTTGCATTTAATTCCTTTATGTGCCTGCGTAGATGGCCGGGATTGCGCTCATCCATGAACCTCTTGCATCATTCGGTGATCTCTGTACCGACGATGTTCCAATGTCTTTGATAGAATCCAGCCGACATTCCATTCAGGCCCGGCGCCTTAGTAGGAGTCATGCCTTTAACCGCATTTACAACTTCCTCAATTTGCAAAAGAATCGTCAATGACCGCCTTTGTTCGTCGGAAAGTCTTCTTGTGATTACATTTTCCACCCATGGCGCCTCTCGAGGTGTAGATGAGGTATAAACCTCATGAAAGTGTTTAACAGTCATATCCATCATCTGGTCCTGGTCCCTGATCCAGCCTCCATTCCGGTCCCTCAGCGCCTCAACATAATTTGATCGGCGTCTGTTGGAAGCAATTCGGTGGAAGAACTTGGTGTTTTTGTCTCCTTCCATTAGCCAATGTGACTTCGCCCGCATCCTCCACAGTTGCTCCTCATCTTCCATTAGAAGATTGATTTGGAATTTAAGCTTCTGCATAGCATCATCCCTTTCGTCACTCGGCCTCAAACCCATAAGAGAATCAAGCTCCCTTTGCTTCCGAATGATCGCTTTCTGGATATTGCCTCTCTTCATGCAATTCCAATTAGATAGTTCAATACCGCAACGATTAAGTTTTCATGAAAGCTTGTCAGTTGCAAGCACAGCCGCCGGAGATTCGAATACCCATACTGGGTTGATAATTCTGGAGGCCTCTTTATCTCGAGCCCAGAAAGCTCGTATCTAAACTCCCGTGGCGGTTTTCTCCTTCCTCCATTTGGATCTAGTGTCGACTGAATTGGACAATGGTCCGAAGTAGGAGCCGAAAGATGATTGATTTTCGCATGAGGGAACAAGTTCAGCTAAGCCAGTGAAGCCAACCCCCTATCCAATCTAACTTTCACTCTTTGCCACCCTCTTCTATTGTTTCTCCATGTCATAGTCACACCATTGAACCCGAGATCCTGCGGGTTACATCTGTCAACTACTCTACCAAAAAGATCCATCCGGGTCTGGGGGCGGATCCTACAACTAATATATTCACTTGGTCCGATTACTTTATTAAAATCACCCATTACTAGCCAAGGATCACAATTCCCGATGCTCAGCATGTTTCGGGATGGCCGTAAAAACCCGTGAACCGCCAACCAAGAAAATCCGCATCAATATGGTGGATAGAGAAACTCTTGATGCACGCCGGTTTGTTATTGTTCCATAAAAGAGCCAAGCCCCCCCTCATTGCTTCAGGTTCCACCGCAAAGCAACAATCAAACTTGAGTCTTCTTCTTATACTTTCCATCTCTTTAGACTTGCATTTTGTTCACAAAGGAAGACCAAACAGGAATCTCGTTTCCTGACCAAATCAAGAAGGCTACGAATCGCTCGTGGGTTCCCAAACCCACAGCAATTCCAGGCTATTAGAGCCATTTTAGAGGAGGCGGGGCTGGGGACTCCCCACAGCCTCCACCTCGTCCATATCGTTGCTTGCTTGTCTTTTGCTCCGCTTATGCACCTCCCGCCGTTCACCCAATTCGCTATTTCGACCTCGTTTTCCATCTCCTATCACTTGTTCAACCAACTAGTCATATCTTTCCATATCTTGCCCCCTTCTAGCCCTTCTCTTCCATTTACCATTCGTCTGATTGAAATCCGCACCTCCTCCTAAAGCCGGAGTCACGGCAACATTAGATATGTGCCCTCCATCAGCCTCCATATAGCTGTCCTGAAGCACATTAGCATCCATCAGCAGTTTGGCTTCCTCTCCCATATAGTGCAGACGATCCCCTTCGAAGGTCCCCAAGTTCTTCTCCTTAAATTGTGCCCCACTGCCATTATTCCCCCCCTTTTGGACCCACATATCCCCCTACTGAAGACCCTCGATTTTCTTTATTGTCACCAAATCCCCCTTTTGCACAAATGAACCCCTTAGATGTGCCTCTCTCTCAATCGGACCATTCTGCTGCCCAAATTGCTCATTCACCCGATGCACCAGTTGCTGATCCTCATTATCCTTTCTCACCCCCATCTCCCCATTCTGCCCAGATATAACCCTATGTTGTGCTTCTCCCTCTAGCAGTCCTTCCTGCTTCCCAATTTGCTCATACAAAGGATCCGCGTGGCCTCGTGGAGAAGTTGATTTGGAATGCTGGTGAAGATAGCTTGAAGGATCCACAACCATATCAAGCATTGCTACATGTTGCTGTCGAAAGATGGAGTTTGTCCTTTGAGACATTGCAACTGTCGAAAACATAACCTCCTCAACCAAATTTGCCCTCTGGACTAGTCTTGGCACAGCAGCACCCTCCTCGCTCTAGCTCTGCTCGGGCACAACATCACCATTCTCCCCCCAGCTTTGTTCTGGACTGCCCACTTGTCTGCTACCTTGCCCTGGTCTCTTCTTCTTTCATAATCTTCCCTTTGGCCAGAATTCTCCTCAGCCTGTCCCCTTGGATGCATACATTCATCCCCAAATATTTAGTTGGTACTGCCCTGTTGCTGTTGGAGGTTCCATCACGGATCTGCATTGGCCTCACCCCCGCCCTAAGCCAACTCCCATATGGCATATCTTCTTCTGTTAACGGTTTGATCAACTTGGTTGTCTTAGAATAATCCCAATGAGCATGACCCATTATCCCGCACAGATAGCAGAATATCGGGAGATTTTCATATTGGAAAGAGATCCATTTCCCTTGTTGAGTTCCAATCCTGATGAACATGCCTCTTCTCAGCGGTCCCGACAGTCGATCATCACTTTAAGCTTGAGATCAGCTTCTGTAGCCACCACTTCGATCATATCTTCGAAGGAATAACCAATGCTATGTCCCAGACGATTCTTGTCCACGATATAAGGGATCCCTTAAACGTGCACCCACATTGGCGTTTTGACAAGCATTATGTGGCCGATATCCGTCTCCTCTTTCAGGTCCGATACCAGCACCAAACTTCTCTCGAATATCTAGGGGCAGCCCATCATTATACGCTCTTTATCTTCTTGATTGGAGAGCGATACTTGGTACAGGTTCTCCCCCATCTCCGTGAACTGGCACAAGCCTTTCGTTCGCCACAACCTTCTTAACATCGACCTGAAAAGCTCCTTATTGTATGTCTTAGACGACCATAGAGAGCAGATGATTGATACACCATCACCTGACTTTAACTTCTTAATGGCCTCGCCGGTTATTGCCATTGTTCGGAGTTCAGCCCCCAGTAAGTCCTCTATACTCGGATTCATCGAGATATTCCGAAATATCACCCGAATTCACCTCCTTAGCTCTGCTGCCACTCTCGCCCCCTCACTACCGTTCTTTGTCCCCAAGTCCGACGCCCCTCTTATTAACTCCCGTCACCTGAAATCCCAATCACCCCTACCCAGTCCCGAGCACGACAAAATCGTCAATCGGGACTACACAGGAAGAGACTTTTTCATAATGCCTCTACCAATGAATCGATCCCTCGGTTGTATTATTTTTGAAGTTCTTTTTTATAATTGCTTTAATCTTTTTTATTGTTTGCCTTTTTTATATTTTCTTTTTTGAATTTTAAGATTTCTTGTTGGGCTATTTTTTGTGATATTATTATTTACACTATTTGTCCTTTTTATTTTTAAATTGTTTTTCGTCCATTTATTTTCTCATTTTTTTCAACCTTTTTATTTTGCAACCAGGGTGAATCCCGGTGGTAACACTTATTGTCTTCTCTTTAAGGGTGTATTGGACAATGTGTATTACATGTCAAGTTAAAATTTCTCAATTTAAAAATTTTCACTCTCTGTAACTACTATATTTTTAATTATTTTTTTCACATTTTCCCATACAATTATCCTACTTTTCAAACATTTTTACATAATTACATATACAACTAACCTATCTATTTTATCTTTATCTTCTTTACTCCTTATCATTACTCCTATCATATCATATCTTCTTTACTCTCGTATGAAACTGATAAAAGAAAGGAATAATAGCACAAAAAGTGATCTAAGAAGGAACAAGATAAATTTCACACACCACAAAAATAATCCAAAGAAGACACCGCAAATTATAGTGGTTCAGTTAGCATACCTACTCTACTCTCCAAGTCAACGCCTTGACTCGGGTTTCCACTAGTCAACTTAGAACTCGAGTTACAGTGGTACGATCTCAATCGTCTTCTGGACTACACAAACGGCTCCAGGTGGCACGTGAAGCTTTCCACAAATCACAATGAAAGCTTTTCTCTTGAATTAGACAACCTCTAATTCAAGGTAAAATAAATAAAAATGAAATAAAGCTTACAACCAATTTAATAGCACAGAAGCACGGAGATGAAGTTTTTAGTAGGATGGTCACGACGATCTTCAATATGTTGCTTCTAACAGATGGACAGAGGATCACAGAGAACTCCTTGAAACAGATCTGCACTTTTGAAAATATTCTCTCTGAATTGAATTTTCAGTTGAAATTCATTGTCTATTTATAGCTTTTAACTTTCAATCGCCAAGAGAGATTTTCTCCACCAAATTCGCAACCAATTGGATTTTTCTCAACAACCTGTAACAACTTAACAGACAGAAACCGCCAAGAGCGATTTTCTCCACCAAATCCGCAACCAATCGGATTTTTCTCAACCACCTTTAACAACTTAACAAACTGAAACCACTAAGAGAGATTTTCTCCATCAAATCCGCAACCAATCAGATTTTTCTCAACAATCTATAACAACCCAATACAACTCCTCAAGCTAGCCACGTCATCATCCAATCACCCATCCATTGATCTTGCTAAACAAACTGTTGAAGTTTTAACACAAAATAGTTGAAGTTTGAAACTAAATCCGCTGAAGTTGCAAACCAAAACTGCTAAAGTCTTACAGCAAAACCTCGACAGATTCATAACACAATTCAATGCTAACTTGTTACAACCATTCATCATGAATCAAATACAAGCAACACATTTCTAGCATTAAATTCTTAACTTGTCTATCATAAAAACAGTATAAGTCAACAGTGTATAACATGTCAAGTTAAAATTTCTCAATCTAAAAATTTTCACTTTCTGTAACTACTAGATTTTTAATTATTTTTTTCACATTTTCTCGTACAATTACTCTACTTTTCAAACATTTCTACATAATTACATATAGAACTAACCTATCTATTTTAACTTTATTTTCTTTACTCCTTATCATTACTCCTATCATATTACATCATTTGACAACTTTTACTCTTCAGAACTTTTCATCAAAAGTTTTATCCATTCCCAAACATACCGTAAATGGCAAGCATTGGAATCTCCCAACAGGCGTTCGAGTTTTTCGACAGGTGTCCGGTATTTCCATATTGATAATACCTGTAAGAATATCTCATAGGCTAATTGTAATATCAATTGAGATGAATGTAATTACGCTAATAAAAAATTACTTTTTAATTTTTCGTTTGCCAAGTGGAGTTGGAATATGCTTGAAATATTTGAAATTTTTTTTTTATTCTCTTGTGGAATGCTTGTATCTATGTTAGAGGCCTACTATGATAGCCAACGACTGATTTGCCTATGTCATACTTTGTTTATTTCGAGTGCATGACATTTTTGGAACTGTAGCCATTCGCAATCACATAATTAGAAGAGTCTCTGTGGCATGTAAAAAAAAAAAAAGAAAAAAGAAAAAAGCAAGTTGAAAAAATGAATAAAAATAAAAAAAACAAAAGGAAGTCGAAAAAAAAAATTGGGCAAACAACAATTTTAAAATAAAAAGGATAAAAAATGCAAATAGTAATAACAAAAAAGGAAAACAAGAAATATTAAAATTAAAAAAAGAAGATAAAACAAACACGAAAAAAATCAGACAAACAAAAAATAAAAAAAATTAAAGCAAACAGAAAAAATCCTCAAAAATATAACCGAGCAAACAAATTATTAAAAAGAAAAATAAATAAATAAATAAATAACACCAAAAAACAGGGCAAGCAAAAAAAAAATTAAAACGAAAAAAGATGCAAAAATGCGCCTACCTGATCCGGCGTCTAGAAGGTGGTTTTTAAGAACAAGCGCTTGTCCGTACATAATGAAATTTTCTATCTCCTTTGATGCACGTCATAGCTTCTATGTCATCCCGTTTGTCAACGCATTGGATGTGTCTAGTGCAAGCATTTGAGCCCGTTCCAATGATCCCAGATTTTTAGATGGAATTTGTAGGTGATATTAGAATGTAATGATGTGTATTTAAAATGAGTGAAATTGTATTAAGAATGAGTAAAATTGTATTGAAAATTGAAAATTGTATTAGAAATTATGATAAAGATTTAATCCAAGAATTTTGTATCATTTAGAACATAAGCATGTGTTGCTGCTGCAGCGATGACATTATGTGTTCTCACCGGTTGGTGAGAGTGTCTACCACTGTGCACCAGTTGAATTATTTATATGATTGTTGTTAGGAAAATTATAAGAATATTTCAAAGCTTATTTGTAATATCAGTTGAAAAGAGTGTAATATATACCTATCCATAAAAAAAAAGTTGGAAGACCATAATAGAAAAATAGAATAGTCAAGGTATTTAAAATAGAGAGCTAATCTTGTTAGCAGAAAAATTTATTTAAAGAAGTTTTTTGTTTTCAATAAACTTGTTAATTTAGGTGTATTTAATATATAAACTAAATACAAACACGAAAAATTCAATGAACTTGTTAAAATTCAAATAAGAAATAGAACAAAAATGAAAAAAATCAAACAAACAAAAAATAAAAAATAATAAAAGCAAACAGAAAAAATCCTCAAAAAAATACAACCGAGCAAACAAATTATTAAAAAGAAAAATAAATAAATAAAAAACACCAAAAAACCCTGCAGTCAAAAAAAAAAAAAAAACTAAAAAAATGCAAAAATGCTCCTACCTCATCCAGCGTCTAGAAGGTGATTTTTGTCCGTACATAATGAAATTCTCTCCTTTGATGCATGTCATAGATTCCATGTCGTCCCATTTATCAGCGCATTGGATGCGTCTAGTCTCTAGTGCAAGCGCATAATGAATATCGAGTGGTGGATAGATGTCGCAAAAACACACATGATACATCATGTCAAGTATCTGTATGATTGTTGTTAGTAAAATTATGAGAATATGTCAGAGCTTACTTGTAATATAAAAAAAATAAAGTCGGAAGAACATAATAGAAAAATAGAATAATCAAGTATTTAAAATAGGGATTTGATCTTGTTAGCAGAAAAATCTATTTAAAGAAGTTTTTGGTTTTCAATGAACTTGTTAGTTCATTTAGGTGTATTTAATATATGGACTAAATTTTAACATTTTTAGGGATATTATATATGTTTTTAGATTTTAAAAATAAGAGCATTTTAATCATTTTAAATGATGAAAAATAAAATACCCATATATTTAAAAATTCAAAAAATGTATATATATTTCCAAAAATGATAAGACAATTTATAGATAAAACATGTCTAAATTAATAATCTTATAAAAATGTCAAAAATCTTTTTATCTGTGTTACTAACCTATTATTTAGTCCAAGCCAACAAACCTTACCCCTTTAAAAATATAGGTTAGTTGTTAGCCGGGTTTATTTGTTTTAACTCAAGAAATTGGCTAAAATAATTCTATTTTTAAAAATTAAAAATATATGCGTATTCAAAAATTGTAAAATTTTACTTTATAAATTAAATACTTTTAGACTAATTTATAAAATCCAAGAGTGTGTTTAGTCGGGTAACAATATCAACCAAAATTTTTTAATTTAAAACTTTCCTTCTCCATAACTATTATATTTTTTCATTATTTTTCACAATTTCTTTACAAATTACCCTACCTTGCAATCATTTTCATACAACCACTCATACAACTAATCTATCTATTTTAATTTTATTCTATTTATATCTCATTATTGCTCTTATCATATTACATTATTTTCAATCAATCTGATAACTTTTACTTATAAAACTTTTCATCAAAAAGTTTTAACCCCAACCAATCACACTCTAAAAATAAAAGTTGAAGTTTTAAGCCGGTTAGTTAATAAAATCACTGCTCTATACAAGGAGCCAAGTTTCAAACTTGTGTTAGAAGAGTACCAATTTTTATATTAGTATTTTACATACTGTGACAACGATACTACAATAAGACATCTTCATAATCCTTATATTATGAAGGAAATTTTTTCTAATAGTCCCCATCTTACAACGAAAATCTATAAAATCTTCATTTTCGCAGGAAAATTGCAAATCTTACACTCACAGCTTACGAGACTCAAAAACATGCTAGTCGCACGAGCGTTAGCCATGTTTACCATTGGAGCACTGCTCTTGTGGTCTATTATCAACATTTTTAAACTTACACCCTTGCATTGAAAAATTGAAAATATGTACAAGTTGTAAATATAGGGTGTCTTTGGTAAATAGTAAAAATTTCAAGCTAAAATTTTTTAATATAAAACTTTTTACTCTTCATAATTATTATATTTTTAAATTATTTCTTCATACTTTCCTGTACAACTATTACTTTTTAAATCATTTTATACAACTAACCACATAACTAATTTATCTATTTTAACTTTATTTTCTTTATTTTTCATTATTGGTCCTCCCATGTTATGTCATTTTCTTCAATTTGACAACTTTTTATGTTAATTTTTTTATACAAAACTATTTTAACTTCTCAAGCATAAGAAGATCACAACTCCGTAAATTATTACGTCACAACAAAATTTGTAAAATTTTTTTGATAGTGACGTCAAATTTAAAATTTCTTTGATGGACGACCCATCAAAATTAAGTAACGTGGAAAGTAGGAAAATTAATATTAGGATGTGTTTGGCAATGAGGAAAAAATATCAACTTAAAACTTTTCAATCTAAAACTTTTCACTTTTTATAATTATTATATTTTTTAATCATTTTTTCACATTTTCCCATATAACTACCATACTTTTCAATCATTTCTACACAACTACCCATACAATTAACCTATCTATTTTAACTTTATCATCTTTACTCCTCATCATTACCCCTATCATATCACATCATTTGACAACTTTTATTCTCTAAAACTTTTCATCAAAAGTTTTATCCATTTCCAAATACACCCTTATTATCTTTTCTCCGCTCAACGGAGCTTATTATCTTTTCTCCGCTCAACGGAGCCCACGCTGTCGGTTCCTTTGTCACTGACCATTTCATTTGCCCGGTTGTGCCCATCTTCGAAGTGAAAATTCATGGGAGCAAGCCAAAACAAAAGAGGGAAAAAAAGGGTCAAAGTGGTCACCTGCCTTTCACATGTCATGCACGCGGCGGCTTTCGGTTTATAAGTTCTTATGCAGTAAGAATGATTCGGTTAGCCCGGATTTAGTAAATATCTCACTTAGTTCATCTTAAAAATTCTATTTAAAATAATTTATTTTTATTTTTTTCTTCATACACTTGTTTATTTAAGTGTTTTTAATATATAAATCAAGTTTTACCATTTTTGGATATATGTATATATATATTTTTTAGATTTTTAAAAATAAGGGTATTTTAAATACATATATACACATAGATGTTTAAAAATCTCAAAAAAATAGATAAACATATTCAAAAATGGTAAAACTTAGTCTACATGTTAAATACACTTAGATAAACAAGTACACAAAGAAAAAAGTAAAAAAAAAAGTTGTTGTAAATAGGTTTTTTAAGGTGGGTTAAGTGAGACATTTACTTAGCTCGGGCTAACAGGATCACTCCTCCTTATGTAAATGATTTGCCTACTTAATAATTTTATTTTTATACTTTAATTATTTTTCAATTTAACTATCTTATTTATTTCAACTTTACTTATATTATTTTAAAAATATTTTTCACCCTTTCTAGTCCATCCTAAAATCCCGGTAAAATACGTCACCAAATGCTCTCTTGGCTCATATGTAAGATGGTGCATGTATGTATATTTACTACCTTTGAAGATGATCCGAGCTTGTTCGGTAAGGATATATTTGGCAATTGATAGGAAATGTCAACTTAAAATTTTTCAATTTAAAACTTTTCACTCTCCTCAACTATCATATTTTTTAATCATTTTTTCACACTTTTTTATATAACTACCCTACTTTTCAATCATTTTATACACAACTATCCATACAACTAACCTATCTATTTTAACTTTATCCTCTTTACTTCTTATCATTAGCCCTATTATATCATATCATTTGACAACTTCTGCTCTTTAAAACTTTTCATCAAAAGTTTCATCTATTCCCAAGCACACCCTAAATGCCAGGACTTAATCGATAGTATAAAACTTATCATACCTGAGTACCGAAATTAAAAATATGTTGTGTCAAGCTTCAACATCAACGTCGACTGTGCAGGTAAGATTCCCAGGGACAAGGAGCTACACCAAGTCCAACTTTCCTTTTGCTTTGACGTGTCATGCTTCCGGCCATTCATGCAGCCAGTTTTTTTATTAGTATATTTACATCCTATCTCAATTGATATTATTGTTAACTTTTAAAATATTTTTACAAATATTATCAATATAGAGACACCATGTTCTACCTATAAATTTTGTTGGAAGACACAAACTCCTCTCTTACATCAACTTCCACTAAATATGAGTAGAAAATGACACCGGAACACCTGCCAAGAAAATAAAACCCGAACTCTAACGAAGAAATTTCACTGGAAAGGAAGGCAGTTACCCTAGTGGTCAGTTTTTACTCTTTACTACTCTTCTCAACGGTTGCAAGACCGTGTATGAATGAGCACACAATGCTATGGTCACTGATGACCTGTAACATGGATTCTGGAATTTTCACCCCAAAAAATGTCCCAAAAGTTAAAAGAGTAGTGATTGTAAAAATGTGGTTGCGTTAGAGTAAGAAAAAATTTCATAAAATTTAAAAAATTGAACAAAAATGAAAAAAATATTTCACACCAAAAAATGTCACAAAAGTTAAAAGAGTAGTGATCGAGAAAATGTTGTTGCGTGAGAGTAAGAAATTTTTTTATAAAATTTTAAAAAATTGAACGAAAAATGGAAAAAATATTTCACCCTAATAGACGTCAACAAAGTTAAAAGAGTAGTGATTGAGAAAATGTTGTTGCGTGAGAGTAAGCTAAAATTTTATAAAATTTTAAAAAATTGAACAAAAATGAAAAAATATTAGGTGGTAGCTCTTTGAAATTTTTGTGGGAGCATCCACCATATAGGATAGTAGGAAATAGTGTAGGAAAAATTAAAATATTAATAAAATATTTATAAAAATAATGTTTTTATATTGTAAAAATATTTCATAATATGAACATATCGTAATAACGTTTAAGATGATATAACACATGTAACACATGAATACGGGTAATAAATTTTTTTTTTAAAAAGTGAGATTCTATTCCGCCATCATTACATCCCCATTCCAAAGCTCTTAACATGCTAGCCCAAAGAATTCAATACTTTTCTGCATCGCGGATCACGTGGTTTTCATGATATTCATGCCATTGCGTCGACTCATAAAGCGTCGATTCGAAAATGCAGGTGCACCACACGCTTTCCACGTTAGGACGGTTTTTTTGTTTTTTTTGATCATTAGGCCCGACACGTTTCTAATCCTATCTTTAGAATTATTTAGCCTATGAGATATTATTTAGCCTCCTCACTAACTTTCCGTTTTTATTATTCTATTTTCATTCAAAAAATTATTTATTGAAACTTTCTGGCCATGCGTTTCCCATTCAAGTAGCGTGCTTTTATGGAATCTTTGCATAAATTATATTTTAAAATATCAATTTTACTTTCTGGCTATGTGTACTTACAATTTATTCCCATTTAAGCAAATATGGGGTGCGTTTGGTTGGAGGTAAAACTTTTTGATGAAAACTTTTCAGAGTAGAAGTTGTCAAGTTGATAGAAAATGGTGTGATATGATAGGGGTAATAATGAGGTGTAAGGTGAATAAAGTTAAAATAGATAGGGTAGTTGTATGGGTATTTGTGTGGAAATGATTGAAAAATAAGGTTGTTTATATAGGAAAATGTAAAAAAATAATTAAAAAATAAGGTAGTTATGGGAAGTGAAAAGTTTTTGATTGAAAAGTTTTTATTGATATGTTTTGTGTGTAACCAAACACACCCATGGAATCAGCTCAAGTAGCATATGGCGTCGTGGCACGAGCATTTGCCCCATCAGTCGGGCAGCCCGGTTTCAAATGTGGCGGTGGAAAAAATTGCATGAGTTTGTGGCGTTATTTATCCTCTCAATAGGGGGTCGCAATCTCCTGCGCCCGGGAGCAGGCAGCGCATATACTTATTTTTTTTTATTTTTTTTTCAAATAATTTTCATATAACTGTTAATCTAGGTGTAGTTAACATGTGTATAAATTTTTACCATTTTTGGAGTATTTTAGATATTTATTTTTTATTTTTGAAAATCAGTGGCATTTTAGGTAATTTTAAATTACGAAAATGCCACTGATTTTCAAAAATCAAAAATAAATATCTAAAATACCCCAAAAATGGTAAAAATTTATACACATGTTAAATACACCTATATTAACATTTTTAAAAAAACAATTTCAAAAAAAAAAAAAAAAGAGGTGTGTGCGCCCGGGAGCAGGGAGCGCTGCCTGCTCGGGCGCAGGAGATTGCGACCCCTCAATAGGAGCGTCCACAAGAGGCTTTGGTTATACCATTTGTAAGGGAAAAAATGAAAATTATGTAAGGAAAAAAATGAAAATTATGAAGGTGTATATAGTATACCGTGGGAAATTTGTAGAATGTCTCTAGAGCTTGAAATGTTGTAAAATAAATGTTTAAGATGGTTGTAATATAAACATATCAAAAAATAAGTTCAAATAACATGCTTTTATGGAATTCCTTTAATGAATTATATTTTAAAATATTATATTTACTTTCTGCCCATGTGTACTTACAATTTGTTCCCATTTAATCAAATGTGGAATCAGTTCAAAGTACCATGGAATTCCTTCCATAAATTATTTTGGTCCCATTTAACCAAATGTGGAATCAGTTCAAGTAGCGTGCTTTTATGGAATTCCCTCCATAAATTATATTTTAAAATATCATATTTACTTTCTGCCCATGTGTGCTTACAATTTGTTCCCATTTACTCATAAATTATATTTTAAAATATCATATTTATCTTTTTGATAACAAAAATATCATATTTGTTATGAACATACAAATTCGATTTTAAAGTGAAATTAGTAATTTTTTACGATGAAAAATATACAAATTCATCAAAATCCTTATCTTGCTTGTAGCCCACGCAAACTTTTTGATTAATATGATCTTAAATGGTATTATTGAATGGATAATCACAAAAAAACAGGTTTGTTTGATGAGCACATGAATCCCCTACTAGTAGGGGTGCAAGTCGGTCCAGGTGGAACCTACCCTTATTTTTTAAAAACATCTACCCTACCCTATTTTAGATCGGGTGGGTCCGGAGTCTACCTTAACCAATTTTTTCAAGTGCGGGTCGGTTCCAGTTCGGTTCCAAATCGGTTCCTAAAAACGTCATGCATCCAAATTGGAGACATTGATACATGTAGAAATTTTCACAATCAAATAGCAATTGATATGCAAATAACCTGTTTCACTTGATAAAATTTCACAACCAAGCACAAAATTAATATCCAAAAAATCCATCAAACATTTGCACAACCTTCTAAATTGAGAAATTTTCAACCAAACACAATATCAAGCTCCAAATAACCTGTTTCAATTGCTAAATTGAACAACCTGTTTAACATTTTGAATATTTGAAACAAAGACAAATAATATCAAAACAAGTTAAAGTAAAAGTTGCAAATGCTTAAGTCCTTGCCTTAACACTTCAATGCATCACACCTGTTCCATGTATTTTCTTGGAACAATATCAAATTGGTTCAATCCAATAGAAAATTTGTTTGAAAGTCATATACATCACAATGAATATAACATAAACACAATACAAATCAAACATATCTTTCAAATCTCATCCTTCATTTAGAATGTCTTTTCCTTGAAAGTAGAAAATATAAGATTTAGTAAGAATCATCTGACATTTAAATACAAAGACTAAATAATGAAAACTTCTATTTAACACAACCTTATTAGGAATGGTGGCAACGGTAGCAACATTGGAATGAACATTTGCACTTTTTGCAAAATAATTAGAAAACATATATAAATGAGCAATTTATCATACAAGTTATGTTTATGAACTTATTGCCTATGACATATATTTAATATATGTAAAAAATAAAATAAAAATGTAAAATGTTACCTGATGTTGAACAATTCAAATTGGTACATGGTATTGCAATGGAAAATTCTTCAAATACCTCTTCAATGTCGGATGGCTTGGGGGTTGTTCTTAACCAATCTTGACAACATATTAATGATTCCACAGTATTTACAAATAAAGAACTTCTATGTGCATCAAGAACTCGTCCACCAGTACTAAAAGCAGATTCAGACGCCACGGTAGAAATAGGAATAGCAAATATATCACGAGCAATCAAAGATAATACTCTAAATCTGGATGCATTAGCTGACCACCATTCTAAAACATTAATCTTGCTAGTTGGCAACAATCCAGGTTCTTGAAGATACATATCAATTTTTGTTTTCGACCATTGCTCATCATTCTCTTCACAAAATGATAGAAAATCATTAGTTGGGCAAGTCTCAGCATTGCTTTCACTACACTCTCCCACCTCATTTGAAGCTTTTATTGGAATAGAATGAGATTCATAAAACTTGAACAATTTATGCAATTCAGACGTGACCATTTGAGTGGCTTAAACAAATTTGCTTTTATCAAATAGCTTAGCATAAAAATAGCTTATAAATCTAAGCTTATGTCGTGGATCCAATGCATTTGCGATCAACAAGATGATATTAATTTTGTCTAGGCTTCCCCAATACTTATTGAATTTGTCTCTCATTCTTTTACTCATATCTTGAAGAAGATGATTATCTGATGTTGAACTCATGAGTAAAAGTTTTTCAACTTCATATAGTTGGATTAAAAGCATTGAAGAAGTAACATAAGATGTGCCAGACAAAGCCTTTGTAATCTCAAAAAACTTTTTCAAAAATAGACACAAAACCTATGCATTATCCTAATCAAACACTGATGGAGGTCCTTCCTTAGCAACAACTGCATCCTTTTCCCCTAATTTATCAAATGTTGTTCTAAACTTTAAAGCACTTTCCAACATAAAATATGTAAAATTCCATCTAGTTGGAACATCTAAGCACAAACCACCTTTTTCTTTGATCTCTGCTTTCTGACAATATTTCTCAAATTTATCTTTCATAGCAGGTGAAGCCCTCACATGTTTAATCACATTTCTAATTCAACTGATTGAGTCTTGAATTTCATCTACTCCATCCCGCACAATTAAATTAAGAATATGTGCTGCACATCTAATATGAAATGTGGATCCATCCCCAATGAGTAAACCTTTCCCCATTATAATTCTTTTAATTTTCTGGCTGCAACATCGTTGCTAGATGCATTGTCCATAGTTATAGAACAAATTCTATTGAAGTTCCATTTCATCAAGCAATCAAAAACAACATTAGCAATGCATTCACCAGTGTGTGGAGGTGGGCACAAAGGAAGCTAATAATTTTCTTATTTAGCTTCCATTCGTCATCTATATAATGTGCAGTGAGGCATAAATAACCTTCATTAGCTATAGATGTCCACATATCTGTTGTTAAACACACACTATGCACTTGGTCATGAAAAAAACTCATTAGTTTAGTCTTTTCACTTTCATGCACCAAAGCAACATCTTTAGCAATTGTTGTTCTAGACACAAATTTTACAAGTGGTTGAATTTTAGTAATATATCTTCGAAACCCCTCACACTCAACCAACTTAAATGGAAGTTCATCGATTATTATCATTTCAGCAAAAGATCTTCTACTTTTAGTTTGATCAAATTGTCATGAAGTCAAGCTACCTACTTGGCTACTAGAATTGTTTGTTGGAGATGATAGACTTAACAATTTCTGCCTCTTGTCACCCTGCCCACGATCATAATAAGTGCATCTATCTAAATGTTTCCTCATTGAGCTAGTCCCATTCTTGCTTGAATAAGCTAAAACCTTCTTGCAGTAATTACATGTCACTTCCTGTTTATTCTCTTTCTTACCATTCTTTGAAATGTGTTTAACTTTCTTAGTGAAATGCTGTCACACACTTGAAGAAACTTTATATTGCAATTTCGGTTTTGAAGGAATGCCTTCATTTGTAGTTTTTTCATCATCTAGAACCTTCTCACTCACACCCACTTGTCCCATTACATTATCTTTCATCATGTTCTCATCTTCATTCTCAACCTCTAAGACCTCTATTATGTTAACTGTGTCATCATATTTAAATCAACACAATTGTTCACGCTGCTACCATCTTCCATAATTAATATTACAGTCACTCCTACAATATTATCATTACAACATTGATTAAAATATTTAACTAATGACAAAAATTTAGAATATAAGTAAGGGTCAACAAAATTTTTTTTACGTCAATGTTATGTGAGAAATAGTCGCCCAAGGTATAAGTCTGCAATATGTGTATAATGCATACAAAAAGAGCAACAAACCGTCATTAACAAACCATCCATGCTCAAGCATTAATCCAAATGTTATTAAACAAACTGTTCATACCTTTGTTTCATAAAATATAACAACCATATTTAGTTACATAAGCCATCCAAGCATGCATTTTGAAATAGGAGATTATAATAACCCGCACATAGATCAAAAGTTACTCAATTAGTCAATTGATTTGTGATCAAAAGTTACTCAATTAGTCAATTGATTTTGCTTCTTATACTCATTGCTTCAAGCTTGCATCTAGTTCTGTCCAAATTTAATGTTCTTACCCCCTCTCTTAATTTGTATTTGCAGGAAAAATTGCTTGCAAATGCCTGTGATGAATTAAGCAGCTTAAAGTCGGCATTGCTATGAAAAAGGCTGAAATGGCAACAGATCTTTTTGATCACTTAATGCCACAGGAAACAGATCGTCTGTTACATTTCAATCCCGAAATTAAGAAGTTCAAGAAGCAGCTAATTGAATGTAGAAGAAACTGCACGGAGGTTTTCTTGTCGAACAAATGCATGTTCTGTTAAACTCACCTATATCTCATGTAAACAAATTTAAAATAAAGACAAATTTAAACTCCCCAATCAGCCAATCTTTGCCAATGTTCAACAAATACAGACTCTAACCCCAGCTACGAGAACCTAAATAGTGTCACAGTAGCATGAGAATGACAAAATGTCCACGAGGTGAAAATGCTGCAGTTTGGAATGGAGCTTACCGACGGCGAAGGATGCGCTGGCAGCGCTGACAGGGCAGCGGCCGATGGGAATGGAGGACAGCGGCGTTCAAACGATAGGAGGACAGCGTGTGGCCATGCGCTGATCGCTCGAAAGCGATGGATCTAGGTCGGAGATGGCGTGGTTTGGAGGCTGGAACGAAGGGAGTCGACAGCGACAGTAGCAGCTGACGAAAGCAAGGGGCGATGGCTGATGGATCGAAGACTCGAAGTTGCAGTCTTGCAGAGGGGTACTCGGAGCCGGAGAGCAGAGGTCAGGGCGATGGATCTTTTCGAGGTCAAAGGCAGTGAGGGACAAGATCGCCGTAGAAGGCAGTGACTGAGGAACGAGATCGAGATCGCCGTCGTTTGGCTGCGGGATTAGGGCTAGGGCAAAAAGGCACTAAGGGCAGCAACTATAAGATATATATATTTAGTATATGTAATCCGGGTCGGTTCCGGGTACCCGTCACCTAGAACCGACCCTACCCAAATTCTTACAGGTATTTCAGAATCGGAACCGAACCGACCCGGTGGGTAGCAAAATGGGAACCAAACCGGCCCTATTTAGGGTACCCATCGGGTCGACCCGTGGGTACCCGGACCGACTTGCACCCCTACCTACTAGCAAGCCCATTTTTTTAAATAGCGAAATTAAAAGTAAAGTATTTACATTTGTAGTGATGATTTCAAACCCGACGTTTACATTAATGATTTTTAAAACGTTTTATACCTCCGCCGACGTCGTTAATTTTCAGAATATTTTTGTTAATTTTTAATAATATTTAAATTGAGAATTAGGAAAATCAAGAAGAAACCATACTAATCTATTTAATATTAGGAAGAGTTTAAATTCATTTTAAATTTTACAAAATTCCTACCATTATGATGAAGAGTACCACATTTGTATAGATGCCAAATATTTCAAAAATTCTTAGCATATAAGCAAGTTTGAACTCGTTAGCGTCCATAAAAATATTTTACTTTTTGAGTGGCATAAATGTGAATAATCCTGTTTTTAGTTGGTTGTCATTGTAAATACATGAGTCATATTGCCACCCGATTCATATAACCTGTAAAATAAACAATCCTAATTTAATGATTGGCCAGCGGCTTGTTTTTTTACACTTACATTAAATGAGATTAAAATGATTTAATTTTCGAAAAATTTTCAAATATACTTATAAATTTTAACCATAATTTATATTTTGAATAATTCCTCTCTCACCCCTGAGTTTTGTTTTCCAAAATTCCTCTTTAGTATCCGTTAAGTGTAACAAGTCATGAATCATGAATTTTTTCTGAAAGTCCTTTTTACGATTCATTATGTGAAGTGAATAATATTTTTATTTGAAAACATCAGTCTTCCTCACTTTCACGTGGATATCTAAAGAATTATGGTTAAAAATTTGTAGTTATAATTGATCATTTTCCTTTAATTTTTAATTGTAACTTTTTTTTTGAGCTACTATTAAATGAAACCCACGCTCTTTACGCACGCCTTTGTTTTCGAATAAAAATATTTTTTAAAGATCCACTCACGTATAACATCCCATCCATGAGTATTTGCTCATGATGCGAAAAATATATTAAAAACTATTCTAGACTATATATTTATTTTTAAATTTCGATAGTTGTATATTAGTTTCGTATTTGGATGCACTAAATATACAATTAAAAAGATATGAAATATGAGGCACTAAAGATAAGAAATGATTCAAACTAAAAATTAAATTAAAAAAGCAGAGGGTACATGGCCACGAGTCGCATTTTTCTTATAAGTATTATTTCTTTTATGTAAATTTCTTTAAACAGTAAGCTCATTTAACAATATAGGGATATTCAGGAGGCCTAAAACGTGCAGTGAACTGACGGTGGAACACAGGAACAGAGCCTTTATGGCGGGGGAGAAAGCGAAACAGAGCTTTCAGCAAAGCAAACATCTGTGCGCTTTTGCAATACTTTTCAAAAGCGGAAAAATGCTTTAAATTTTATGTAATAATATTACTGCGACCAAACAAATCCTAATTCATCTAAAAATTATAATTTAAAAAAAAGTAAGCAGCCGTTAGCGGAACTTATTACACATTTCCAATTATCAATTGTTTTGCATTTTAAAATTACAAGGAGCCCAAGGACTTATGAACAAGGTCAGACATCTCACTCACACTTCCCTCCTCAAACCCCTGCAGTTCCCGGAGCGCGAGCGGCGCCACCTCCCTTGCCGCCCCCAATGCTCCCCTCACCCCCTTCCCTGCGCCATGCAACAGCCCGTAAATCGTCCCCACATGAAGCCCGAATCTCCTCAGCCTCTCAATCTGCTCCTCGCTGGCCCCGCCCAAGAGGGCCCCACAAGCTGCCCCGCATGCATACAGCGCTCCTTCCTTCTTCATGCACACCTCCTTCACCTTCTCCAAGCGATCGCCCCCGCCTTTCGCCAACTTCACGTGCTCGTGCTGCCCTTCCACCACTCCTCGCGCGCCGCCGGCACGTGACACTTCCAGGATCACCCGCAGAATTCTCTCCGACTCCTCGGTCCCGCCGCCGGCCGACCGTGCCAGCATCTCGAAGCCCAGCGGCGAGATGGAGTCCCCCGTCAGAAGCTCAATGTTGGCGCCGAATGCAGGCGGCGTCTCCCTCTCGAGCAGGTTCGGCAGGTGCTCGTGCGTGTAGGCGGCCGCGCTCAGGAGGTTGATGGCGCTGGCCGCCGCCACCACGGCTTCCGTCCGGGATCCGCCTACCAGCTCGCACGCAGCGATGCAGAGCGCCGGCGCCATGGTCTCCGGCGCGGCGAACACGAGGTCGTGCATTGGCTCGTGGACCACCAGCGGCTCGCGCTTGATGAGGGTGCGCCGGAGATAGGCCATGATGTCGGCGTTGATGGAGGCCCAGACAGAGGGCTGGGCGGAAACTGGGGCCGTCATCCTCGCGGAGCATGGCGGCAGAGATGGGCGGCGGAGATTTTTGGTGGTTGAAGAGGGGAGTGCTTTGGTGACGGTGAATTTTTTGAGGGAAAGGGCAGCCATGGGGAGCTGCAGAGGAGGAGAGATTTGGGAGGCAGAAAGTATATATGCTGTACGCAAAGCCTTCGTTGTTTTGTGAGTTGGAAGTTTGGCATGGGAGTATAAATAGGCCCACAGTCGTGGAGGATTCGTTCGCCACCGCTTTCAAGATGTACGGCAAAATTATATTTGCATATCTATGTGCGATATATATTGATTACAAGACGGAAAGCAAACAAAAAGCAGACTAAGACTACCACCTAAATTTTTTTATTATTATTTTTTTTTAAAATAAAAAGACTCCCACCTAAATCGCCGAGAACAACCTACAAAAATTGAAAAACAAAGAAAACGGGGAGTGAGAGAGGGGCCGCCCCATGCATCGTCACATGGGAGCACATTCCTGCATTGCATGGCTAACTGAGCGGAGCAAGATCATGGGCTAACCTATTTTCCTATCTCAAAATATTGGTAAACTTTACCTGTAAAAAAACTGCCGCATGAAACATTGATCTCCTGAAAGAGGAACATGAATCAGCTTCAAAAGCCAACGACATATTACACGTGATTAATTTATTAGGTACGAATGCATTTTGCTCCTTTGAAATAGTTTTATAAAGACACATCTTCAACCTAAAACCTTGGAGACAATTTTGTATACCAAATTGCAAAGGCTTATTGAGCAAAATCATTTAGTCTTATAGCTTCTTTCTTCTTTACTATGAACACTATAAATGTTTGGTTCTTCTCCTTTAATAACTATGCTTGATGCTCCTTCGCTTGTGTTTCCGACCATTCCTTGCAGGCTTCAAAAATTTCATCTCCCACCACTTTTATTTTTTTCAGAAAAACCCCCGCAGACATTCCATGAGGACCTAGGACTTTCATTGGATCCATGTCTTTAACTGCTTTTCATATTTCCACCTTTGTAATGTTGTCTGTTAAAATTCGATTGTCTTGGTCAAAAATCTTCCTCTCACCAAGGGGTGTTTGTTTACATAAAAACTTTTCAATTTAGTACTTTCAACTCTTTATATATCGCACCATTTTATAAAATTTCTTCTTCTTCTTGATGCAACATGATGAAAATAGTTTTATTTTGATTCCCATTTTGAAGCCAAATTACATTTGTTCTTTGGTTCCAAACTATTTATTCATCATTTTTTTTGAAGTAGTAGTAGTAGATTTCCTCAAAGAGAGTTGATGATGTATTCTTTTATAATAATATAAATAATGCTAAATACAATGGATAAAGTAGATTTTCTATTACTCATCAAGATTTGAATGTGAAGTGGGTTACATAGAAAAACAGTTTCATAGGAGTGGGATCGTATGTATGTATATATTCGGGCTTCGCTTCTATGTTTACATACAATTGGTCCTATGTAATCCCTTTAATTTTTATATTGTTGATGATTGATGCAAAATTCAATTCATTCATTATATTTAATATTACTTATTTAGCAAGAAGACTAAGTTTCATCTAAATCAAGTATGTAAATGAGCCATATTTGCTCAAAAATATATATATTCATGTATAAATTATGAAGAAAGTTTAGAACCATTCACATATATATTAAAATGTAATAACACTTTGTAGAATCATTTATTCACATAGTAGTGCTATTTTAGATGGTTGACATATTGGAAACACTACTTTAGAATTGATATTTTATCATTAAACTATTTTATTATGTTAAGTTTAGATATTTATAGACGAGACTCGTATATAGCAATGCTAGACAAATGAAAAGGTTTCCATGATAATATAAATAATGCTAAATATAATAGATGAAGTGAATTTTTTATCAATGATCTAGATGTTAAAATCGAAGAGGATTACATAGAAAAAGAGTTTCGTAGAAGCGGAACCATGTAACCCTTTTAATTTCTTGATTTAATCATTTATGAAAAATCTAATTCATTCATTGTATTCAATATTATTTGTTTATTTAGTAGACTACATTCTATGTTTATGAGCAATATTTGTTGAAAAATATATTTCGTATGTAAATTATAAGAAACGCTTAAATCCATTTACATATGAATTAAAATGTAATAATACTTTATAAAATCATTTACTCATATAGAAATGATATTTTAGATGATTTAGATGTTGAAAATATAATTTTAAAATTGTATTTAATATTAAACTATTTTATTACGTTGATTTTCAATGGGGCCCATGCATAGTGATGCACAATGATGTTAAACACAATAGATGAAATGAATTTTCATCAATCATTAAGATATTAAAAATAGAGGGGTTATATAGAAAAGATGTTTAATAAAAGCAGAACCGATATAAATATATAACCATTCAGGTGTAGACGGACTGCATTATAATTATTATGTAATCTGCTGCAAAATAGGCCCTGCATATACTAGAATACTATAATACTTTATAAATTATTTATCCATAAAAAACATATATTAGATGTTTTGGACATTGAAAAAATAACTTTAAAATTATTATTTACCAATTATTTTATTATGCTAATTTTGAACCATTTTTAGATGGGGCTTATGCACATGTCTAATTTAGATAAAAATTGGCACATTAACAAAGTGAATAATTCTAAATATAATGTTAGGGATAAATTTTCATTCATGATTAGGTGGGCCCCACAGTGCATGAACTTTATAGTGCATTCCGAATGCACTCAAATATTTGTCATATATGTGTAATTAAGTTACATAAAAGCGGAATCATATAACCTGCTTAATTTTTAAAATTTTTATTGTTGATGAAAAATCTAATCTATTCATTGTATTTAACATAATCGATTTATCTAGGAGACCATGTTTCATCCCTATCAAGTATGTTTATGGGCCACATTTGTTGAAAAATATATACTCGTATGTAAATTATGAAAAATGCTTAAATTTATTTATACATGTATTAGAATGTAATAATATTTTATAAAATTATTTTTCCATGTAGAAAAATTATTTTAGATTTTGAAAATACAACTTTAAAATATATTTAACATTAAACAATTTTATTAGCTTGATTCTCAAAGGGGTAGCTTTAAAACATTTTACTATGTCCCGTTTATGTGAAACCCTTTTCTATACAACCCTTTTCATTTTTAATATCATGATGGCTGATAAAAAATTCACTCCTCTATTATATTTGGCATCATTTATAGTATCTTTGAAATATTTTTATTTGTCTAATATTATTGTGCATGGGCTCCATTAAAAATCGATGTAATAAAATAATTTAATATTAAATATCAATTTTAAAGTTGTATTTTCAACATCTAAACCATCTAAAATATCATTTCTACATGAATAAATAATTCTAAAAAATATTATTACATTTTAATAAATATATAAATGGATCTAAGAGTTGTTCATAATTGATATATGAATATATATTTTTCAACAAATGTGGCTCATAAATATACTTGATTGGGATGAAACTAAGTTTTCTAAATAAATGAATGATGTTAAATATAAGGAATAAATTGAATTTTCTATCAAGGATCATAATCTTAAAAATTAAAGGGGTTATATGACTCTGTTTTTATATAACCTAGATATATAGAAGTAGAGTCCATATATATATATATATAAATGAATGATTATGTTAACTTGAGCTAAGTAAATACTTTCCTTAGCCCATCTTAAAAAACTCATTTATTATAATTTTTCAAAATTCGAATACGTTTGTTTATCTAAGTGTGTTTAACATATAAACCAAGTTTTATCATTTTTGTATATGTGTACATATTTTTTCGAGATTTTTAAACATATATGCACATATGTGTTTAAAAATCTTAAAAAAATATATACACATATTCAAAAATGGTAAAACTTTGTTTATACGTTAAATATACTTACATAAACAATAATATGAAGAAAAAGGAAAAAAAATATTGTAAATAGATTTTTTGAGGTGGGTTAAATAAGACATTTGTTTAGTTCAGACTAACGGAATTATTCCTCTTATATACATGGGTCAAATTTGTTGAAAAATATATATTCATGTGTAAATTATGAAAAACGCTTAGATTCATTTATGTATGTATTAGAATATAACAATATTTTATAAAATCATTTATCCATGTAGAAATAATATTTTAAATGGTTTAAATATTGAAAATACAATTTTAAAATTGATAATTAGCATTAAAATATTTTATTATGTTGATTTTAATGGAGCCCGTGTTCAATGATATTAGACAAATAATTTTTTTTTAAAATACTATAAATAATGTTAAATATAATAAAAGAAGTGCATTTTCATCAATCATCAAGATATTGAAAATGGAAAATGTTACATAGAAGTCGGACTAATACACACACACACACACACACACACACTTCATCCATTGTATTAAAAATGAAGGGGATTACATAGAAATGAGGTTTCATAAAATCTACTACATCTATTGTATTTAGCATCATCTATATTATCATGAATACTTTTTCATATGTCCAGTACACTGCATATGCGTTGGCGGTTCACACGTGGGATAAGTATGAGATGGGATGAGATGTCGCATTTCCAAATACACCTTTAGCCCATCCCAATACACATTTAGTCATTCCTAATACATCTTTACCCATTTCCAATATATTTTCATCCTAAATTTTGATCCCCTTCTCATTACTCATAATGTGAAAAATTAATGTAATAAAATGATTTAATGCTAAAATATCCATTCTAAAGTAGTACTTATAACAACTAAACCGTTTAAAATACCAACTACATGTGGAAGTATTATTACATTATAATACATGCGTAAATAGATCTAAGTATTTTTTATAATTTACACATAAATATATATATTTTTGAGCAAATGTGACTCATGCACATACTTGATTTAGATGAAACTTGGTCTCTTAACTAGATAAATGATATTAATTACAGAAAATAAATTAGATTTTTCATCAAGGATTAAAATTCTAAAATTTGAAGGAATTATAGGTCTTCGCTTCTAAATAACTTGGTTATATATAAGCGGTAGGAAAATGATTCTATGCACCTAATGTACTTAGCTTCGGTGCATTTAGGTAAAAATACTCATTTTTTGAATTTTTTTACGCAATTGTTAATCTAAGTGTATTTAAAATGTATACCAATTTTTATAATGTTTGGAGATATAAAGATTTTTTTGGATTTTTAAAATCAGTGGTATATTAGTAATTTTAAATTACTGAAATTCCACCGATTTTTAAAAATTTAAAAGAAATATCTACAAATGCCCAAAAAGGTAAAAATTGATATACATGTTAAATATACTTAGATTAACAGTTGTATGATTTTTTTAAAAAAGTAAAAAATGGGTAAAATGCACCTAGGTGTACCGAGACTAAGTGCACTTGTGTGCATTTAAGCGTTCCCTGAAGTTGTATATATATATCAATCTTGTTTTTGTGAAACTCATTTTTCTATGTAACCTCCTTCATTTTTAAATCTTGACATGTGATGGAAAATCCATTCTATCTATTGTATTTAACAAAGTTTATAGTATCTTTTAAATCTTTTTATTTATCAAATATCATTATGCATAGCCTCATTGAAAATCAACATAATAAAGTGGTTTAACGTTAAATATCAATTTTAAAATAATATTTTCAACATTTAAACTGTCTAAAATATCATTTCTATGTAGATAAATGATTCTATAAAGTATTATTATATTCTAATACATGTGTAAATGGATCTAAGGGTCATTTATAATTTCCACATGAATATATATTTTTCAACAAATTTGGCCCATAAACATACTTGATTGGGATGAAACTTAGTCTCCTAGGTAAATAAATAATTTTAAATATAATAGATGGATTAGATTTTTCATCATGAATCAAAATCTTAAAAATTAAGGAGGTTACATGACTCTACTTCTAAACTACATAAAAGTAGATCCATATATATATATAGGAAAATAATTACAGTGCATTTGGACTACACCATAATTACAGTGCAATTTATGCACCGGGGGGGCTATTTGATCATGAATGATAAATCTACTCCGCCCATTGAATAATTCCATTGTATTTAGAATTATTCATTTTATTAGCAAACCAATTTTCATCAAAATCCAACATGTGTTTGTGTCCCATTTTAAAATAATACAAAATCAATATAATAAAATAGTTCAAAATAAATGTTAAGTTTAAAGTGATATTTTCAACATGTAAGCCGTCTAAAGTATGATTTTTATATGAATAAATGAGTGTATAAAGTTTCATTATATTCTAATATGTGTGAGACTCATTTTACAGTGGGCTGTATAAAATAGGTTCTCATATATATAGTTAAGTGTAGCGCCTTCGCACTCAAAGCTGAAGTCTCCATCTTTGCCATCTCCCCCGAACGTGCAGTTGTTGTTGCCATTGCTTGACACCGATTTTTCCACATTGATTTCCCTTCCAGACATTGCCGCCGACATCAGTGTAGGCTTTCAACGCCTAGGTCTTTTTCTCCTTGAACAATACTGTTGTAAGGAACCTCTCCTGCAACAATGACTTCTAGAAAATTTTAACTTCTAATATTTAGCAATATGACCGAGAGCCTGCAATGCCATGTTGAAAACATGTACTCCTATGGAATATTAATAGCAGATAGAAGAATCATATGTGACATGTTAACCAACATTAACGGAGCAATGAATCAGGAAACTAGTTGCCTATAATGAAAAATGATTTTTATCATATTTTTCCATGTTAAGATTCCTGAGATTTGTACTATTGTTAAGCGCATTTATTTTTGATTTTTCAAACTCATGAATTGGTTAAGCTAATTTTGTCCGAAAGCACTACACTATTTTATTTCAAGATTGCTGCTATGTATGATAAGGATAAGATACTGAAAACCATTAAAACCAATTTGGTCTAAAAGCAAGCTAGCTAATCGTTGGAACCGTTTGTAGTCTAGTTAGTCCAGGCTAGCTGATATAACATTATATCTCTAAAAATGTATGTCAAAGTGTGGCACCCTCTACACCTTACTTCAAGATCGTTTAGTTAGTAAATTGTGAGCAGGATTGTAGCTTTGTTCACGCGGCGGGATTTTTAATTCAATCTCATTTTAATTTACAAGCAATCATTTATTGGTAATTAAAATCACATAATATTTACAAATTATTAAAATTCATTTACACCATCAATCTTTGTAACCTAATAATACTGTATGCTCACAAAGTCTCCATTTATCAAAGTATATGAGAACAATACAACCTTAAGAGTCTCTAAATTGAGACATTTTTTTAAACCTTGTTGTATCTGTCTATGGTTGGAAAAAAAATGTGAGTATTAGACTCAGTAAGCAAGTATCTTCATTTAAGTAAACATTTTCATTCCAAAATTTGGCATTTAATAAATAATGCATATGCAAATGCACATTTCATATTCATGTCTTAAACCTTCATTAGATGATAAGCTAGCTAGGCGACCATCAATTCGTCTACCTCTTATTTTATGGAGGGTGTCGGCGGCCTTTGGACCTATATTAGCGACTCGGTCACATTAGAGGGGGATTTTAGTCCGCTTACATCTTTAGAATAGACCTGTACCTTTGTGCGCCATGTATCATATACATGCTAGCATAACTTCAAGAAATAATCACATTCATTATTTTGCTCTCTTTTCAAAAAAATAACATAATCATTTATAAAACAGATTAATAAATACATTTTTCAAACCGCATTATGGGGATGACCATGCTTAAATAATATTGAAAAATGCCAACAAGAAATGAATTGCAAGTCATTCAATCATTTTGAAAATAAATTATTTCAACGCGTTACTTGCTTACCTCAGAATGTCAATTTGTTTCTTTAACTTTTTCTTTTCCTTTTCCTAAACAAGTGAAAAAAGACTAGTTCATATATTTGCATTATTATAATTTTATATTTGCATGCCTATTCTTTTTATTAAATCACATATATCATTAACGTGAAATGGTTTCAATCTATATCATATTATTCATACGGGTAATAATGGTGGAAAACAGAAATTTTCACTTTATATATCCAACCGTTAACTGTTTTGTACTTAATTTTAGTCTACACCTCTCGTCTAACACCTATGTTAAGCATATTAAATTTGTGCAGTCATATAAGGTACCAGTTTATAATCTACAGTAAAATAAATTCAAATCAAAGATTCTGAATATAACGTCTATATCCTCTAACAACCTTCTTATTAACACACATATATACATATGTGTGTGTATATATATTCTTCCATTTGTTTTAAATTTGTGAGGACGTTAGCAATAATTCTGCTTAATTAAAATTCCCGGTAACTTATAAGCCATGCACCTCATGAGGAGAAATTTGGTGGGTTGTAAATTTTTTTTTATTATTCTGTAATTAATGTCCACCTTAATACACATATACATATAATCTTCTTTCGATCCTACTGCAAAATTTAATAAAACGAATAAAAGCATTTAAAGCTAATACATTTGTTTGGACGTTAAGCTTGAAAAGAAAGGATTTCCAGGTATCATCTCATTTGGGACGCATATAATATACCAGAAGTAGGAAAATTAAAATGAACAAAAATCCTATTACCTGAACATAGTGAATTTTAGAATTCAAACGGAAGATGAAAATTCCATAGGGTGTTTGGACTTCAGTTATGCACCAAAAGAGTAAAATATTTTGTTTGGAGGTTGGGTATCCGACGCTCTCCTCTCTTTATATATATATGTATATATATATAGAAAATATTCAAGTGCAGCGACGCTGCACCAGAATTCCGGTGCAGCGTCGCTGAAATGGGCCCCACATGATCATGAAATCATGATCTACTCCACCCATTGTATTTAGAATAATGTATTCTATAACCATACCAATTTTCATCCCAATCAGATACTTTAAAGTTGTTATTTACATTAAACTATTTTATTACGTTGGATTTGTACTATTTTCAGATGGGGCCCATATACATATCTGATTGGGATGAAAATTGGTATGGTAATAGAATACATTATTCTAAATAAAATGGGTGGAGTAGATCATGATTTCATGATCATGTGGGCCCCATTTTGGGGCCACTGCACGGCTGTTCCGGTGCAGTGACGCTGCACTGGAACAACTCTATATATATATGTATATATATATGTACATATATATATATGTAGGATGCTGTTTTGGTGCAGCATCACTGCACCGGAACAGCGGTGCATTGGCCCCAAAATGGGGCCCACATGATCATGAAATCATGATTTACTCCACCCATTGTATTTAGAATAATGTATTCTACTATCATACAAATTTTCATCCCAATCAGATACTTTAAAGTTGTTATTTACATCAAACTATTTTATTACGTTAGATTTGTACCATTTTCAGATGGGGCCCATATACATATCTGATTAGGATGCAAATTGGTATGGTAGTAGAATACATTATTCTAAATACAATGGGTGGAGTAGATCATGATTTCATGATCATGTGGGCCCCATTTTGGGGCCACTGTACCGCTGTTCCGGTACAGCGTCACTGCACCGGAACAGCTCTCATATACATATATATATGTATGTATATATATGTATGTATATAGGATTATATGCCTGTGCAGCATGCTGCACCGGAATTTCCGGTGCAGCATCGCTGTAATGGGCCCCACATGATCATGAAATCATGATCTACTCCACCCATTGTATTTAGAATAATGTATTCTATTACCATATCTAATTGGGATGAAAATTGGTATGGTAATAGAATATATTATTCTAAATACAATGGGTGGAGTAGATCATGATTTCATGATCATGTGGGGCTCATTTTTGGGCCACTGTACCGCTGTTCCGGTGCAGTGACGCTGCACCGGAACAGCTCTCATATATGTGTGTGTGTGCAGTCTTTCTACTTAAACCGTATAAGAGGAAGGAGATAATAGAAAAAAGAAATCTTTTTTTTAACCTGTTGAATTTGACTGCTTGCTTAGTCTTCTTCCTTGGGAGAAAAAGAAAAACTTTATCTTTATACCAATCTTGCTTGACGTCCATTGCGTGTTTGTCTTTCACTGTTTTTCTTTTTTTGTGGTCTCTCTCTGTTTTTTTTTCCTGCTCCTTCATGGTTGCCTTGACTAATTGTTTTTTAACTGATGCTTGCCGTCAGCTCATCTTGGTGGGTCCTTCGGCATGCATTAATATAAGGCTGCCAGGAATCTCTTTTATGCACTGTCCAGCCTCATTTGTTGCCAGCGTATTTTCATTTCATTTCATTTTTTTTTCTACAGTAAGCCACGTTCCCTAGGCTGCTTTACCTAGGTGGAAAAAGCAAATTAAATTGGTCCTTGTGAAACCAATGATTCCCTTTTTTAAAAAAAGAACGTACACATTACATAGAGCATTAATAATTAAAATGTTGTTTAATAATTTTCTAAAACCCGTCTATATTTTAAATCACATCAAATTAGCCGCTCATAACAAGTTTCATCTCAAAATAATTAGAAGTGGTTATGACATAATCATTTGAAATTAACTAATGCAATTCATCCAAATTTTAATTTTTCTGCCCATTTGTAATTATATTTTGTATAATCTACTCCGTTCATCAAGTAGGGTATATTAATTTAGGCATACCCGTGAAATTTCACCTGAAATGAAGTTGTATACACATAATAATTTAATTAATAAAATATAAAACATATAGTGAAAATGATACTCATCCATGTTCGCAAGGGTAAGGACGTACCATGCATTTATTGAATCCATGCACATTTTATAATGCAAAATTTGAAATTATATAAATACATTATTAAATTATTTTTTATAATCCAATCCATCCATATTATAAAGCAAATAAATTTAATGGTCCATCTCTGTTTTCATATTAAAATGTTTAGTATTGGTTAAGATATTAGCATTCATAATTGATTCATGAAATCTCATACAATTCTAGTTGTTTAAAAAATTTTAAAACATATTTTTCATGATCTAATCCATTCATTATACAGGGCATGTTAAAATAGGCTTGCCCATAAAATTTCATCTCAAACAGCCTTAAATATACTAAGACATTAATTTAACAAATAATTAATTAAAAATAAAAATTACGGACATGAGGTTTCTATGGTGTAAGCTTGCATGGGTTTTACTTTTGGGCACGTTTTCTGATGCACTTAAGTTAAATACATCGATCAATTATTTTTCATAATTTAATCCATCTAGATTAGAGAGTACATAATTTAGTACTTCCAATTAAATTCTCTTGTCGATTACATTTTAAGTTATAATGAAAATAGTGTAGATGAATATAAGCACTTAATTAGGATCCCTAATTAGCCCAAATTTTTCTATTTATTTTTATTTTTTCATAAGTTCCGTGAATTTAAACAGTTTCAATTAGTAAAATTTAGAATTCTGAAATTTCCTTCTGAAAAATTTATAAAAATTCATTTTCATATCTAATCTTTATGAAATCATTATTTACCATTTTTTTTATAAATTTCAAATGTAACCTTTATGAATTCCAATTAAGTCCTATTTTTGTCTCTACTCTTTTCAAATTTACCAATCAATCCCCTTTTCAAAATTTGCAATTCGATCTTACTTGTCTAAAATTACAATTTAGTCTTTTTGTAAACATACACACTTTTCTATAACTTTACACTAATAATATACATACTGTACACGCTTTCAGTATACATCACATTCACTAAGTTTTAAATAACATGAGTTTCACACAAAAGTTGAAGGGTATGTTTGGGAAGTAATAAAATTTTTAATAAAAAATTTTTGATGTAAAAGATTTTGAAATGAGAGAAAATGATAGGATATAATAGAGGTAATGATGAGAACTAAAGAGAATAAATTTAAAATAGATAGATTAGTTGTATGAGTAGTTGTACAGGAAGATATAAAGAAATAATTAAAAAATAGGGTGATAGTAGAGAGCAAAAGGTTTTAGATTGAAAAGTTCTACATTGAAAAGTTTTGGGAAAAAAGAAACACCCACAAAATCTAAATCTCATAAACGAGTTGCAAATGCTCTATGATAAACACTTTATTTAATTTTATTGTAGTTAGTAGATAGGCTTTGGTTATATGAAATTAGTGTCTTCAAGGTGAATCCATTTAGAAATTCTTTGATATAGTGTCATTGTAGTTTTTAAAAATTTTAATTTCTAACAATAACCAACTATACTATTTAGAAAGATGTTTCTGTAGAATTTATGTTAATTAATAACAAACTTGTTTCTATTTTTTAATTTATGTCAATTAAGCTTCTTTGTTGCTATTTTTGTTATTTTAGTTTACTGTGGAGAGGCTCAATAATTTTTGCTTCTTATGGAAAGTAATGCATGAGGAGAAGCAGTTGATCAGTTTGAATGCATAAATGAAGTGATCAAAGTTGTGTCATTAAATGTGGACGAGGTTATCAACAATTTTGTGCGCGAGATTCTCACATGGAGTTAAGAGTAATGGATGATATAGTTCAAACAGAGGCAGGGGAAAAAACTATGATTTAAATGTACAGGAAAACCTCAAGTATAGATGTAAATTCATGTGATGTCCAAAATACAGCTATGAATTTCATACCAGATGCTCCATTGGAAGTAAAGCCTATTTTAGGTATGGAGTTTGCTTTAGAAGAAGAAGTTTTCACATTCTATAATCATTTTGCTTGGATTTGTGGCTTTAGTGTGTGAAAAGATAGCACATGTAAAACAAGGTCGGGTGAGCTTATTAGGTGAGTGCTAAGATGCTCCAAAGTTGGTGAGAGTCTTAAAAAATTAATGGATGCTGATAAAAGGAAACGGAAAGCTTGTCCTTTTCTCATTGTTCATGTCAGCAATGCTTGTAGTGAATTTCAATGTCCAACTGAAGATATTCAACATCACCCAATTTATAGAGAGATATAATAATGCTCTTTGCACTCTTATAAAGACTTTTTTTTATAAAGGAAATCACTCTAGTCCTACTCCCTGTCAATAATGAAGGGAGTAGAGGAAGAGTGATCCAAACGATTCATTGCCAAAAATTTGTCTGTACAAATGTTTCTACAAATAGCTGCAGGTGGATTACCCCACCAGGACTGATGGTCCTCATAAGAAACCAAAATCAATTCAGCTAAGGAATGAGCAACTGCATTACCCTGCCGAAGAACATGATGAGCCGAAAATGAAGCATTGCTTGTGAAGATAGTCCTGATCTCATCGATGATAAAACCTACGTCAGAGGTTATGGGTTCCGAATTTGATATGAAATTGCATAAAATGAGGGAGTCGATTTCAAATTGAACATGTCTGAGATCCTGCTGGATTGCCCATCGAATCCCCAGAAGGAAAGTCGTAGCCTCCATGAAAAGTGATTCCCTTACCCCAGTCCGTTTCCAGCCAGAAGCCGCAACAAAATCACCAAAGGAGTCTCTAATAACAGCTGCACATCCAAAATTATCCATATTCACGTGACAACGCGCATCCGCGTTGATCTTAACAAAAGTCGGCGGCGGTTTTGTCCAACGGGGCACCAGATAGCCATCCACAAGCCCTGACATCGATAGCTTTCTTGCACACCTATGCTGGAAAAGGTACTCAATACACCAGTCCAGAATGTCAGTGAAAATTGGTTGAAGATTCTCTTCCCTAAACTTGTTTCGAAGATACCACACCCTCCAGCAGCACAGAATAAAGAGGGTGAGATCCCTAATATTTTTCCTCCGCACGAGAGTTTCCATAATTTCTCTGACCGAGGTTCCATGAGGGTCCAATCTCGCTGCCCTCCAGCAGACCCCCAGAGACTTAGCACACTCCAAAAACAGGTGGTTCACATCTTCGATATCATTCTTGCATAGTAGACAGCGATTGTCAATCTCAAGGCCCCTATGACGAAGATTCTTGAGGGTGGGGAGGGCATCAATGAGGAGTCGCCATCCAAAGATAATGACCTTACTCGGGAGCCTCAGTCGCCAAATTGCCTTGTAGCAACCTAAAAGGGCCTGGTTCGCTTCATTAGAGCATAAAAGTCTATATGCCGACTTAACAGTAAAGGAGCCATTTGGTTCATGCATCCAATATATAGAGTCATCCACCCTCCTATGAGATAGAGTGATCGAGTTTACCTGACGCCATATCGCCTCCCCTGCGGCCGCCAGAATCTGCTCCCTCTTCCATGATTTTGTTGCAGCATCAATAAAGTGACTGACTTTTATGTCCTCAGGAATAGAAATTAGGAGAGGACCCGCCTTGTCCACCTTAGAGTTGAGCCAAACATCATTAAAGAAAAACACCCGTCTCCCATCGCCAATACGCCATTTACATCCTTTCTGAATCACATCCCTCACCCTCAAAATGCTCTTCCAAGTGTATGAATCCGAGGCCTTCGCCTTACAAGACCAAATATCAGAGAACGGGAAGTATTTTACCTTAAGGACCCTGCTACATAGCGATGAGTTACCAGCAACAAGTCTCCATACCTGCTTAGCAAGAAGGGCATAGTTGAATTTGTGGAAATCCCTAAACCCAAGCCCGCCCGCCCGCTTGGGTTTACACATCTCATTCCATGCTACCCAGCTCATTTTCCTTTTTCCGTCCTTCTCACCCCACCAAAATTTACTTAACATCCCATTTATGTCGTTACAGAATGATTTAGGAAAAAGAAAAATGCTCATCGTGTACGCGGGGATTGCCTGAGCAACTACTTTGATTAGCACCTCTTTTCCATCCCACGACAGTAGCTTTCCCTTCCACCCTTGAATTCGGCTCCATATACGCTCTTTAAGACCTCTGAGAAAACCCACCTTAGATCTGCCAAGCCAAGCTGGAAGGCCAAGATATTGGTTGAATTCATTTCCCGTAGATCCCAGTAGCTGAGACAAACCCCTCCTTTCACAACCATTCACATTTGAACTAAAGAAGATTGCAGTCTTATCCGCATTAACCAATTGGCCCGAGGACTCCGCATATAGTTTGAGAATATCCAAAAACTTCCTTAAGACCCCCCATCCACCCTAAGGAAGATAATCGCGTCATCCGCAAAGAATAGATGAGAAATCGTCGGACCATGAGGATGAAGTTTAATGACATAGATAGAACCCCTTATGACCTCATAAGAAATCAATGCCGAAAGACCCTCTGCACATAATAAGAATAGGTATGGGGATAGAGGGTCCCCCTGCCTTAGCTCCCTCTGAGGGAGAAAGTAGGTAGATTTGAACCCATTGACATTAACTCTATACCTCACCGAAGATATGCAGCTCATAACCCAGTTGATCCACACTTCGTTGAATTTCATTGCTTCATGACCCGTTTGATGAAGTTTCATTCAACCCTGTCATAGGCTTTTGACATGTCCAATTTGATTGTCATCTCACGTTTCCTCCCATTCTTATGCCTTCGTAAAGAGTGGATAGCCTCATAAGCGACTAACATATTGTCGATGATGAGACGACCCGGGAGAAATACGCTTTGTTCATCTCCAATAACCTCCTTGAGAACCCCCCGAAGTCTGTTAGCCAGCACCTTAGTCAGAACTTTGTAGACCACGTTGCAGAGACTGATTGGTCTAAACTGAGATAACATTTGGGCCCCATTCCTCTTCGGGATTAAAATCAACGTGGTTGCATTTACATCCTTTAAGTGCCTACGAAGATGGTCAGGATTGCGCTCATCCATGAACCTCTTGCACCAATCGATGATCTCTGCCCCAACTGTACTCCAGTGCCACTGGTAAAAGCCCGCCGACATGCCATCCGGGCCTGGCGCCTTAGTTGGACCCATTTCTTTAACCGCCTTCACCACTTCCTCATTTTGCAAAGGGGCCATCAGTGAGCATCTTTGACTGTCATAGAGACTTTTAGTTATTACCTCCTCCACCCATGACGCATCCAGGGGCGATGATGATGTGTAGAGTTCCTGAAAGTGTTTAACCGTTAAATCCATCAACTGATCCTGGTCCTTGATCCAGCTTCCATTGTGATCCTTCAGTGCCTCGATGAAATTTGAACGACGTCTGTTTGAAGCAAAACGGTGGAAGAACTTGGTGTTCTTGTCCCCCTCCATAAGCCAATGTGATTTCGCCCGAATCCTCCACAATTGCTCCTCATCTTCCAAGTGAAGGTTGATTTGGTATTTGACATTCTGCATCGCGTCATCCCTTCCATCGCTTGGACTCGAGCCCATAAAAGAAGTAAGCTCCCTTTGTTTCCGCTCAATAGCTTTCCGGATGTTGCCCCTCTTTCTGCTATTCCACTTAGAGAGTTCGATACCGCATCGGTTTAGTTTCCATGAGAGCTTGTCAGTTGCACTCATTGTCGCTGAAGGAGTGGACCTCCAAACTTGGTTGATGATCTTAGAAGCCTCTTCATCACGATCCCAGAAGAGCTCGTATCGGAACTCCCTTGGCGGTTTACTCCTCCCCCCAATCGGATCAAGATTTAGCCTTATTGGGCAATGGTCAGAAGTAGAGGTAGCAAGATGGCTTATAGTCGCGTTTGGAAACATGTTCAGCCAAGCAAGTGAAGCCAACCCCCTATCCAGTCTAGCCTCCACTCTTTGCCTCCCGCGTCTATTATTTCTCCATGTCATAGGAGCGCCCATGAAACCGAGATCCTGCAATTGGCATCTATCAACAACCTCACAAAACCGATCCATTTGGGCTTGGGGGCGGTTTCTACAACTGTTGTATTCACTTAGTCCCATTACTTCATTAAAATCCCCCATTACTAACCAAGGATCACAGCTCCTAACGCTAAGCATATGAAGAATGTTCCAACTTAGGTACCTGTTGTGAGTTTCGGGATGGCCGTAAAAGCCCGTGAACCTCCAACCCATAAACTCCGCCTCAATATGGTGGGTAGAAAAGCTTTTAATGCAAGCCGACTTATCATTATTCCACAAAAGCGCCAAACCCCCCTTCCTCCCTTCCGGCTCCACCGGGAAGCAACAATCAAAAGTGAGTCTTCTTCTCACACCTTCCATCTCTTTCGATGTGCATTTTGTTTCACACAGGAAGATCAAACAGGGAACTTGTTTCCTGACTACTTCAAGCAGGCTACGAATTGCCCGTGGGTTCCCAAGCCCACGGCAATTCCAGGCTATGATGGCCATTTTAGGGGAGGCGGGGCTGTGGACTCCCCACAGCCACCACCTCTTCCCCATCACTGCTTACCAGTGTTTTGTTCCGCTTATACATGACCCGCCTTTCATCCAAATCATTACTAAGACCTCTTTTCCCATTACCCAAATCATGTTCCCCCACCCCCGATAAAAGAGCCCTTGACTTGCCCCCTTCTAGCCCGTCTTTTCCACTTACCGCCTGTCCCACTGAAAACACCCCCTCCACCAGATTCTGGATTCATGTAATGCATAATAGTTTGCCCCCCCATGTGGTATAGATTCCCCTCTTCCCTCTACCCCCCACTGTCCACGACCAACTACCCCTCCATGTGGTTCAGACCCCCCGCATCATTGGTCCCTCCCTTCCTCTCCATCACCTTCGTATTGCCTCTGCACTTCCCCATTGTATGGATCTGCATTCCCCCCCTCAAAGTCTTCAGAGCATCATTTTGCATAGAAGAGCTCCCCAACTGCTGCCCACATATCCCAACCTCCATTTGCTTCGGTAAGTGGTCTTCATTACCCTTCATCATTCCATTCGTTGCCCCTTCTTTAAGCAGTACAACCTGCTGTTCACTAAGACAATACACATTGTCTAGTGGGTAAGGAGGATCTGAGGGCTTCTGTTGGTAGCCAGAGGTATCCACTTCCATGTCAGTCTTTACAGCATGAAGCTGGCCTGGCATTGTAGCTGTCAAAAATACCACTTCATCAATGGATTCTGTCCTTTGGAGAAGACATGGTGCCGTCGTACCTTCCCCGCTCCCACTCTGCTCTGATTCAACTGCATCTTCCTCCCCCCGGCATTGTTCCAGGTTGCCTGGTTGACTGCATTGCCCTCCCTGTTCTTCGCCTATAGCCTCATTCTCCTTCTGCTTGGAACTGTCCTCCATCTGTCCCCCTTGGGTACACACATTCTTTCCCAAATACTTGATTGGTGTTACCCTATTACTATTGTAGGAAACATCCCGTATCTGCAGTGGTTTGGCTCCCGCTCTAAGCCAGCTCCCGTACGGCAAGTCATCTTCGATTAGCGGCTTAATCATTATAGTGTTCTTGGCACAGTCCCGATGGGTATGGCCCAATCTCCCACACATATAACAGAAAAGTGGGAGCTTTTAATATTGAAACGATACCCATTTGCGCTGCTGAGTTCCTATCTTGATGAATATGCCTCTTCTCAGAGGTTCTCGGCAATCGATCAGCACTTTGAGCTTAAGTCCGAATTCCGAAGCCACCACTTTGATTAATTCTTCAAACGAGGCACTAATGTTGTGGCCCAATTGCATCTTATCAACAATATATGGAATCCCAGAGACTTGCATCCACATAGGCGTTTTAACAAGCACTATGCGGTCAATATCTGTCTCCTCCTTCAGTTCCGATACCAGCACTAGATTTTTGTCGATCGTCCATGGACAGCCCATCAGTATTCGCTCCTTGTCAGCTTGGTTGAACAGTGATACCTGATACAGGTTCTCCCCTAACTCCATGAACTGACACGGTTCCTTTGGTCGCCAGAGCCTTCTTAGCATCGATCTGAACAACTCCTTGTTATATGATTTAGACACCCAGACGGAGCAGATGATGGACAATCCGTCCGCTGGCTTTAGCTTCTTGATTGCCTCATCCATTATCGCCATTGTTTGGAGTTCAGCCTCCAATAAGTCCGCTACACTTGGATTCATTGGTGTGTTCCTGTTTTTCCGAAGCTTCCGCCCCTTGCTCTGTAATCTTAAGCTGCTCCACGTCTTCTAATTTCGTCCTCGCAACCGGCGCCGACTCCCAATGCCTGCACGATCTCCCTCTTGCCCCAACCCGGTCCCGAGCACGACAGAATTGTCAATCAGGACCACCGAGGAGGAGAAATTTTCCACTCTTAGAAAGACTTGTAGATTGTGGTCTCACAAGAATTTCACAGCTAAACACCTGACTATGATTACAAATTTAAAAGAATCAGGAATTGGTGTAACATAGTCGCTTCATTTCTTCAGAAGAGAAGTAGGAGATTCTGAACATTTTGGCTTCTCAGAAAGAGATGCTAGGAATGCAATGAATACTTTAAGGTGAAAACGACAAGCAAATTATGGCAGTGATGCAAATGCTCTATTGCATTTTTTCCAAGAAAGGAGTGGAGTGGATGCTCAATTCACATACGAGATACAAGTTGATGATGATATGACATTGACTTCCTTTGTTGGGTAGATGGAAAGTCAAAACAAGGTTATATGAGATTTAATGATGTTGTGTGTTTCAACACAACATATAAGACTAATGAGTATGAAATGCCATTCGCGCCAGTTGTTGGTGTCAATCATCATAGGGAAACTATGTTATTTGGCACATGATTGCTATTTGTGGAGACAATAAAGGGCTTCACGTCGTTATTCAAGACATTTTTTAACGCAATGGGTGACATTATGCCAAAAACCATCATCACAGATCAAGACGCGGTCATAGCAAGTGTAATAGCTACGATTTTTCTAGGCATAAATCATATGTTATGTTTATGGTACATTTGCAAGAAATTACCTGAAAAGTTGTCCCATATCATCCATGATCATCCAAATTTTACGGCAAAATGGAATAATTATTTATATAATACAAAGACTATTGAAGATTGTGAAAGTCTTTGGGTGAACATGATAGGGGAGTTTAATCTGCAAGATAACTCATGGCTTTCTCATATATATGAGATTTGTCATAAGTGGATTCCTACTTTCACAAAAAGTATATTTTCAGCCAACATGAGAACTATAGGTAGAAGTGAGAGCATGAATGCTTTTTTTTTATGGCTTTGTGAACTATAAGTCTAATTTAATGGATTTTGCATTTGGGTATGAAAAAGCTCTTAAGAGAAGACATGAAGCTAAAGGGGAAGCTGAATTAAAAAACTTTAATGGCAGGCCTATTCTCAGAACTCGATTAAATATTGAAGCTGAAATGGCAAGTGTGTACACCTTTAATGTGTTCATTGAATTCTAAGAGGAGGTAGAGGATAACATATATTGTAATGCCTCATGTATCAGAGGTGACAATGTTATGCAGCAGTGGCAAGTAAGTTTAATAGCGCAGATGAGAGTAAGGGTAAAATTGTATTTTGGAATGCAAATGAGAAGATGGCATCATGTCATGTATGAAATTTGAATCATGTGGGATTGTTTGTCGAAATCATTAACTGTGTTCCATTTTCTGAAGACGGAGTCCATGCCTCCATTTCATGTCTAAGACGATGGACATAAACTACTAAATCTCGATTTAAACGACCTTACACTTCATCTTCAACCAATGTGAAACAGTCCCAATTAGTTTGTGTTCATGCAATTAGTAAGAAATGGAGTTTTCTCAGACATGAGGCCTTAAGAAATCCTAGTGCATTTAAAATGGTCAGTGAATACATGGCCAAAGCAACTAATGCAATTAAAACATTGCCTCAGAATGATATGAATGAGAATGCAACCCCACTTCCAATTGAACATAATTGCCTTCATACAACAATTGCAGGTGATAATTTCAACTTTGTTAGTGACAGATCAAACATTATTCCATCCCACGTGCTTCAAGAGTCAAGTGCTACCTTAGCATCACAGAATTTAGAAGCACCCAATCTTGTAGGTCCACATATTGTGCGAAGAAAGGGAAGAACACTTAATCGAATAAAAGGTCCATTGGAACAAGGACATCGCAAGACAAGATTTTGTCATGGTTGTAACCAATCAGGAGTGAAACATGATAAGAGAAATTGCCCTGTATTCAAAGCAGTAGCAACTTCAAATGGGTCTATGCACTCCAGCGAACCTAACAATACTAAGGGTATATAAACATTTTTTTTTCATTTATGTGTAGTATATATGAGCTTGCCATGAATACCCATGTTCTGGCATGTGTTGTATTTAAGCATAACATCTTTTATGTGTGTAAATCTGAGTTTTTTATGACTGCCTACTTACACATTCTCTTTTTGTGTTTTGTAGGTTGACCTATGTGAGATGGCTTCCTCCATCTCAAGTTTTTGATTGTTAACTTTGTTTTCAATGGAGCTAAATCTCCAACTTCTACCAAAACATTATTACTATTTTGTTTTATGTACTTATTGTTCTAGTATGTTATCATTTAAGTAAGTTTGCATTGGGTAAAGTTAGATCTCCAACTTTTATTCCCCAAAAATTGTATGATTGGTTTTCATCTTTAGTTCTTATTTGTTGAAGGCTATATTCTCTAAGTTTTAATTAGAAGTGTTACCAAATGGAAACAGTAAATGTTATATCTGTTTGATTTATACTATAGAGGAATTTTTATTGTGTTTTGTTTTAGTTATTTCCTGCAAGAACAAGAATAAGAGTAATGAACCAAGGAGCAAGTATTAGTTAGGATGCATTCAATATTGGCCAATCAACTTAGCAGATTTGAATAAAGTTAGGCTGCCCATCTTCAGATTAGATCATTCTCAAACCATTCCCAACATTTATTATCAACTGGGTGGCATCAATATTGTCCAATGCATTCATTTCAAATTAAACAATATTTGCCAATCAACTTTGTAGCTTCGATTTATATAAAAAAAACTTAGTAGCTTTGATTAAACATAGGCTGCCCATCTTCAAATCAAATCATTCTCAAACCATTCTCAACATCCACTATCAGCTCACTTCAAAAAAAAAAAAAAAAACATTCACTATCAGTTGGGTTACATCAATATTTACCCTTGTATTCAATATTTGCAAGTCAACTTGGAAGCTTTGAATAAAGATAGGCTCCCCATCTTCAAATTAAATCATTCTCAAACCATTCCTAACATTTACTATTAGCTGGGCTACATCAATATTTGCCATTGCATTAGTTTCAAATTAAACAATATTTGTCAATCAACTTAGCAGCTTTGATTAAAGATGGGTTGCCCATTATCAAATCAAATCATTCCTGAACCCTTCTCAAATCAAACCATTCAATTCTCAAACCATTCCAAAATCTAACTAAACCATTCTCAAACTAAACCATTCTTCCATACTATACAATTTCAATTGAAACACACTATAAGATTGCTATTTGAGGCATATTGAAGTCATTATCATTAAGGGAATATTGAAGTTTTACAATTGAAGGAATAAGTGGGAAATGCACTTGGAATTACAGTGCTGTTACATAACAACAACAAAAACAAGAATATAACGCTTAGCTTTCAATGCTTTTTGATGTTAAATCACAGATTCGCATTACAAGCTTAAACAAATATAGAATCAGTCCACATTATAGCTAAAAAATCCATCAATCGTAGCTCTGATGATAATTCTGCATTGTAATGAACAAGAAACCAAAGTCATACTTCTGTTGGCTCCTAAAAAATCCATCAATATGTAGCCAAAGCCATCCCTCTATTCTGAAAAGTAAAGCTCAAAACCAGAGGATTGCCAGCTACTCAATCTTCTTCTACCTGCCTCGGCTCTTGCACCAATCATCGTGGCAGGGATAAGATGTGCATCGGCAATCAATTCCTCACCACATTCATGCATATTGGCAAGGATCATGCTGGCCCCACCAATCAGCTTCATTGAGGCGCCTTCTCCACATAAGTGTTTCCGCCACGGTTGCGGGGCACGATTTTCCCGACGACTTTCGACAGATCGAGTTGGTCGGACAAGCAAAAGCTACTACTGTAGTCCCCACCGAAGACCACCGGCAGATTGTTGCTGCAAGAAACCTCGGGTTGGAATTCCTCACTGAGCCTGAGATGACAATGCCCTCGGCGGATACCCATTAGTGCCTACAGACAACGAAATTATGTCCACCCCATCGGCGATGACCTGATCCATGGCGGCATTGATCCATGGCAACGAGTATGTCGGAATCGAAGCACTTGGGACTCAGCAGATTTTGTATGAAGCACTTGGGACTCAGCAGATTTTGTATGTGAAAATAGGGACGATGGCACATGCTTACAAGGGAAGTCGGAACCGGGGACGACGACACATAGCAGCAACGGAGGTTAGAGAAGGAAGGTTGCAACGAGGAGATCGAGGGAGGTGACGATGCAAACGTCGAGGGAGATGGGGCGAGAGACATGGAAGAATAGGAGCAGCGTGCGTAGGGTTTCAGAAAAGGGGAAGCTGTGGGCGCGATTGGAAAATCAAACTCCTTGGAATTTTTTTTAAAAAACCCAAATCGCATGTTAATTTTTTAAAACACCTCCAAAAGATCAGATAATCCTCATTAAACCCGCCTGAACGAACGCTCCAGATTTTGACCGCATTGATGCTAATGGTCAAGCATAACGAATCGGCCCCTGATCCTACTCTCCCGTATTGCATGCTCCCAGGCACATACATATTTTTTTTTAGTTTTTTTTGAATTTTTTTTTTCACAATAGTGTTAATCTATATGTATTTAATATGTATATAAATTTTTACCATTTTTGGGGTATTTTAGATTTTTATTTTTTATTTTTGAAAATCAATGACATTTTAGGTAATTTTAAATTACTAAAATGTCACTGATTTTCAAAAATAAAAAATAAAAATCTAAAATTCCCAAAAAATGGTAAAAATTGATACATACGTTAAATACACTTAGGTTAACAAGTTCATGAAAAAATTTTGAAAAAAAAAAGTATATGCGCCCGAGAGCATTAAGATCAGGGCCTAACGAATCAGGCTATATATATATATAGAGAGAGAGAGAGGAAAATTCAGGTTCAGCACCTCTGAAATGGGCCCCACATGATGATCAAATTATAATCTACTTCACTCATTGTATTTAGAATCATGTATTCTATTACCATACTAATTTTCATCTCAATCGGATATGTGTATGGATCTCATCTGAAAATTGTACAAATTTAACGTAATAAAATAGTTTAATGTAAATAATAATTTTAAAGTGGTTTTCTCTCAACATGTAAACCATTTTCTATAAAATTTATATATGGATAAATAATTGTATAAAGTTTCATTGCATTATGATATAAAGTGGTTTTCTCAATATAATAAAATAGTTTAATGTAAATAATAACTTTAAAGTGGTTTTCTCAACATTTAAACCATTTGCTATAAAATTTATATATGGATAAATAATTATATAAAATTTTATTGTATTCTAATATGTGTGGGGCTCATTTTTAAGCAAATGTACCGCTGTTCCGGTGGAGGCGAGAGGGTTGCTCTTCTGCTGCTCTACTGATTCCCCGCTCTATCTCCGGGTTGTCCGCGCACCGGTCCCCATCTTTCCCATGCGCCCACCGGCCGGTGAATGAAACTGCCTCAAAGACCTGCGATCTTCTCAACGGGCTGGGTGGGAACAATGGTGCTAGTGCATTGAGAAAGAAATCAATTGAAGGGGGTTGTGACGTTGCTGGATCAACGTATGCTTCTTCGGTTGAATAAATAAATAAATCACGAGTGCCGCTACAGGATATATATATATATATGCACACATATACATTTGCCCAAAAATGGGCCCCACACATATTAGAATGCAATGAAACTTTATACATTCATTTATCTATACATAAATTTTATAGTAAATAGTTTACATGTTGAAAAAATCACTTTAAAGTTGTTATTTACATTAAACTATTTTATTACGTTGAATTTGTACCATTTTCAGATGAGGTTCATACACATATCCGATTCGAATGAAAATTGGTATGATAATAGAATACATGATTCTAAATACAATTGGTGAAGTAGATTATAATTTGATTATCATGTGAGGCTCATTTCAGCAGTATTGCACCTGAATATTCCTCTCTTTCTCTATATATATATGGCTCCGCTTAGCAGACCCATGCAACCCCTTTAAACTCTAAACTTTTGATTTTTGACGAAAAAACAAATTCGTTTATTATATTTAACATTATTTGTTTATCTAAGGCATCAAGTTTCATCCTAATCAAGTATGTTTATGGGCTACATTTATTAGAAAATGTATATATTCATGTCTAGATTATGAAAAATGCTAAATTATCAATTTTAAAGTAATATTTTCAACAATTTAAATTGTCTGAAATATCATTTCTATGTGAATAAATGATTCTATAAGATATTATTATATTCAAATATATGTGTAAATAGATCTAAGTGTTTTTCATAATTTACACATGAATATATATATATATATATTGGAACAAATGTGACCCATAAACATACTTGATTATGATGAAACTTGATCTCCTAGATAAACTAATGATGTCAAATACATGAATGGATTGGATTTTCCATTAATGATTAAAAACTACGATTTTGAAGGGGTTACATAGGTCCGCTTCTATGTAACCCAGATTCATAGAAGTGGACCTATGCAATCCTTTTAAAATCTTAAATTTTAATCTTTAATGGAAAATCCAATCCATTTATTGTATTTAACATCATTTGTGTATCTAGAAGACTAAGTTTTATCTCAATTAAATATATTTATAGGCCACATTTATTAGAAAATGTATATATTCATGTGTAAATTATGAAAAATGTTAAAATATCAATTTTAAAGTAATATTTCTGACATTTAAACCGTCCAAAATATAATTTCTATGTAAATAAATGATTCTATTAAGTATTATTACATTCTAATACATCTGTAAATAGATCTAAGCATTTTTAATAATTTTCATGAATATATATATTTGGATAAATGTGACCCATAAACATACTTGACTGGGAAGAAACTTGGTATCTTAAATAAACAAATGATGTTAAATACAATGAATGGATTAGATTTTCTATTAAAGATCAAAATTTTAAATTTTGAAGGGGTTAGACAGGTCCGCTTCTATGCAACCTGGTTACATAGAACCGGGACCGATATATGAGAGCTATTTCGGTGCAGCACCACTACACTGGAATAGAGTACATTTGCCCATTTTTGGACCCCACACATATAAAATGCAATGAAACTTTATATAATTATTTATCTATATATAAATTTTATAATAAATGGTTTACATGTTGAAAAAACTACTTTAAAGTTGTTATTTACATCCAACTATTTTATTACGTTGAATTTGTACTATTTTCATATGGGGTCCATACAAATATCCTTTGGGATGAAAATTGATATGGTAATAGAATACATTATTCTAAATATAATAGATGAAGTAGATTTTAATTTTATCAACATGTGGGGCCCATTCCAGTGCCACTACACTGTAATTATAGCGCAGTGGCACTGCACTTGATAATTTCTCTCTCTCTCTCTCTCGATATATATATATCCTGCTTTTATATAACCGGGTTACATACAAATGGACCTATGTAACCCCTTTAAAATCAAAGATTTTAATACTTCATGGAAAATCCAATCTATTCATTGTATTTAACATCATTTGTTTATCTAGTAGACCAAGTTTCATCCCAATCAAGTATGTTTATGGGTCACATTTGTTCAAAAATATATTTTTTCATGTGTAAATTATTAAAAAAACTTAGATCTATTTACACATGTATTAGAATATAATAATACTTTATAGAATTATTTATTCACATAGAAATAATATTTTGGACGGTTTGCATATCAAAAATACTACTTAAAATTTATATTTTAGCATTTTTCATAATTTACATATGAATATATACATTTTTTAACAAATGTGGCCTACAAACATACTTGATTGAGATGAAACTTGATTCCCTAGATAAAAAAATGATATTAAATACAGTTAATGGATTAAATTTTCCATCGAAGATCAAAATTTTCGATTTTGAAGGAGTTACATAGGTCTGTTATAGATCCCATATATGTATAGAGGGAGGGAGCAATGGCGCAATTGTCCAAAAAATGGGCCAAACACATTAAAATGCAATAAAACTTTACACAATTATTTATTCATATATAAATCGTACTTTAGACGGTTTAGATGTTGAAAAAACCACTTTGAAGTTGTTATTCACATCAAACTATTTTATTATGTTGAATTTGTACTATTTTCAAATGGAGTCCATACACATATCCGATTGAGATGAAAATTGGTATGGTAATAGAATACATGATTCTAAATTCAATAGGTGAAGTGGATTATAATTTTATGATCATGTAGGGCCCATTTTGTCCCAACTGCATCACTGTTATGGTGCAGTTGCGCTGCATTTGAATAATTTTCATAAATATATATATGATCTAACGCATTTGTATGCATTGTAGGTTAAAGGATGCATTTGGCTCAAAATGGGCTCAACATGCATATAAATATATTAATACTTTATACAATTATTTATCCATGTGTAAATTAGATCTTAGATAGTTTACCTGTTGAAAAAATAACTTTAAAATTGATATTTATATTAAATTATTTTATTAAATTTTTCTCAAAAAATATATTTTATTATATTGATTTTGGGTGTGTTTGTTTAGGGTAAAAAAGTGTCAACTAAAACTTTTCAATCTAAAACTTTTCACTCTCCATAATTACTCTATTTTTTAATTATTTTTTCACATTTTTCTATACAAATTACCCTACTTTTCAATCATTTCTACACAACTACTCATACAACTAACCTATCTATTTTAACTTTATTCTCTTTACTCGTCATCATTACTCCTATTATATCACATCACTTTCTATTGATTTAACAACTTCTACTCCAAAATCTTTTCATCCAAAGTTTTAACTCCAACCAAACACACCCTTTGTATCATTTTTAGATGATATATATTTCGTAACATATGTGGCTCATTTTGAGCTAAATACATTGTAACTCACAATGCATATGAATACAGACTATAAATTATTATATATGTACAGAGAAAAAGACTAGTTGTACCTAGGGGTGTTAACGGATCGGGTTGAACGGGTTGGAGCCTAATCCTAATCCTAACCCATTTAATATATCTCAACCCTAATCCGTTTATTAACCCATTTAAAAAACTTCAACCCTAACCCATTTACAACCCATTTAATAAATGGGTTAACGGGTTGTTAATGGGTTGTGTTTGTTACTAATTTTCATGCTAAAAAAATTCAATAGAATTTGTAAATTTAAATAAATTAAATAATTCGAAGCTAACGTACCTAAATTTAATTTATTTTAGCTTGAAAACATCAGCGTCAATTTCAAGTCATCACTTTAATGTCAATTCCTGTTATAAATATTATATATATATATATTATAATATATTATATTAAATGAGTTATACGGGTTGAACGGGTTGGACGAGTTAAATAAACGGGTTGGACGGGTTGACGGGTTGCGAAGCCTCAACCCTAATCCGTTTATTTAATTAAATGGTTGAATGGGTTGGCGGATCATAACCCATTTATTCAAAAATCTCAACCCAAACCCATTTATTAACGGGTTGAACAAGCGGGTTAACGGGTTGACCATGACCATTAACACCCCTAGTTGTACCATCGCCCTTGCCTAGACATTGGTTGCCTCCAGCACTTGCGACAGCCCATGTTAAACGTTGACATCGAGACAAAAAGCATGTACGGAAGGACAGTCACTTGCCTTTACCGTGTTTTACTTGGGTGCTCATCAGGTGCACGGGGAGCATTGGGCTTCAGTGCTTTCGGGTGCATACACGCCTATGTTTTTTTTCAATTTTTTTTTACACAAATGTTAATCTAATTGTATTTAACATATGTATCATTTTTTACTATTTTTGGATATTTTTAAATATTTATTCTATATTTTTAAAAATTAGTGACATTTTAATAAGGAGATTTTTAGATATTTATTCCGGATTTTTAAAAATCAGTGGCTGATACATCTGCTAAATACACTTAGATTAACAAGTTCATAAAAAAATTTTGAAAAAAATAAAAAAATAGGTGTATGCGCCCGGGGGCATTGAAACTCAGTGCTCCCGGGTGCACCTGATCAACGCCTGTTTTACTCTTGTTTTTTAGCAAATGTGACATATGTACATATTATATTCAGATGAAACTTGGTCTCGTAACTAAAAAATGATATTAAATATAATAAATAAATTATATTTTTCATCAAGTATCAAAATTTTAAATTTTAAGGGGATTACATGAAAACACTTCTGTGTAACTCGATTTCATAGAAGGGTGTCCGTATACACTTTCGAAACTTCTAGGGGTTGTTTGTATAAAACCCTTTTTAATTAAATGTATTCATTTTAAGAATTTTTCGTCTACTACTTTAGGGACATAAATGCAATATTGGTCAAATTATAGATATATTTGCAAAAATCCCATTTCATAATTTCTCTAAACATTCTTGGTTTTGCAAACAACTATTATATGTATGTATACATATACATACAAACAAAAAACCTCAATTTAATATATGCAAGAGTTAAATGATCGAGTTTGATCACATTTTATGATTCACAAAGCCATGACGAGAGGACATACAATGGTACTAATTGATTTGGAGGATTAATTGGTATGGTGTGTGTATATCCAATATATATGGCAAATTCCATATATATATACTCACGAATAATATCCCTAATTTAATATATAATCCAGAATTTTATACCTAACTTAATATATAATCAAGAATTTTATCCCTAAATATATACCTACGAATTTATCCCTAATTCCACTTATACCCACAAACTTCTAAAAATTCCAAATATATTTTTGTATTTTGGGTGTGTTTGGAGTATAAAATGTTAAGTTAAAACTTTTTAATCTAAAAATTTTTACTTTTGATAACTACTATATTTTTTAATTATTTTTTCACATTTTCCTATACAACTATTCTACTTTTCAATCATTTCTACACAATTACTTATACAACTAACCTATCTATTTTAACTTTATCCTCTTTACTCGTCATCATTATCCCTATTATATCACATAATTTGACAACTTTTACTCTCCAAAACTTTTCACCAAAAGTTTTATCCATTTCCAAATGCACCCTTTGTCTAAAATTTTATTTATGTATTAGGAATTTATTAAAAGGGTTGTTAATCTTTAGTGAAATGAAAAATAAGTCTAAGCCATAATTATAATTTTATAGATAAAAGTTTGCAATTTCTTTTAGTTTTACCGTTAACTGATTCATCTCTCAACCACATGGACAGTCCCCATCGCGTTGTAAAGAGGGTGCGTACTATTCTCCCTAGGTAATGCGGTGCACCGTTGAATTTGTGTCCGACGGTTGGAAGTTTGGAACGGCTCATAAAAACCGCATGCTAACTGGACCACCTAGTCACCTGGGTACGCTTGCCGTCCTTACAGCACAGAGGCGGAGGTTCGGTACTCATCCCACGGTGCGGTGATCTCCTTCCGGCTCCAGAGGGGTTGTAACTTGGGTAGAGTATGTACAGGTATCTAATGACCTAATTCTAATTTAAATAGGGTAAGGTACAAAATATTAGCCATGAGTATGGATAAGATAAAAATTATTATCCTCTCTCTCAAGTATTGTACAAGTAGATAGATACATTAGATACTGGAATTGATCCGCAAAATATTATATAGTATATGTTGTATTTCGTTTGTGATGTCTTATATGCATACTGATTTTAATAAATTTGAATTCAAATGAATCTCGTGCGTTGTAGAGTTGTGGATCACCGGATTTTGAAGTAAGAAACTAGTTTAGATTTTATATAGGATTTTAATCATATCCACCCAATGCAAATACTCATATTTTGTATTTTTTTGAAAATTTTTTCACACAAACGTTAATCTAGGTGTATTTAACATGTGTATCAATTTTTATTATTTTTTGAGATTTTCAGATTTTTAAAAATTAGTGTCATTTTTAGTAATTTAAATTTACTAAAATACCATTGATTTTTAAAAATCTAAAAATCTCTAAAATGGTAAAAATTGATATATCTGTTGAATACATCTAAATTAACAAATGTGTGAAAAAAGTTTTAAAAAAATAGAAAAAAGAGTATTTGCACCCGAGTGCTCCAAAGATAAGTGCACTAGAATGCATAAGATTAGTTTTTTTTATATAAATGTCATTGACTTACAAAAGCTTTTTATAAATAAGCTTGTGAATTATGATTAATATATTAATAATTTTAATGATTGAATTGTGATAATCCATACTTCATATTTTTTTATATAATATTGTAAACAATAACAGATAAATATAAATGAGTACTACTTTATATTTTTAAAATAACATAGAAATATTTTTAAAAAAATATTACATTTGAATATTAAAGGAATCAAAACTGGAACAGACGCTAAGGATAATGGGTAGGATAGGGTACACAAGGAATCGAACTAATAAATAGAAAGGTTATCATATACTTTTTGCAAAGAGGGTACAGGTAGGGTAGACTACCACCCGAACTGAATTGACTGGAGTTGCACCCGTAAATGTAATACCAATTAAGATGATTATAAAAAATACATATTCATAAAAAAACTAACCACCCAGTTCATCAATTCAAACTCAATTCTTGTCATAATCAAAACCATGTATTCCAGCATATACTCAAATTCCTATTATTAAATTATTATATGGAAATGGTTATACAATTAAAGCGATGTATATGTGATATCTTTGGGAACCTAGTTCAATGCACCTGGGTGCATTGAGCTTCGATCTACCCTAGTGTACTTCACTTATTTTTATTTTTTTGAAATTTTGTTCATGAAACTGTTAATCTAAGTGTATTTAACATGTGTATCAATTTTTACCATTTATGAAAATTTTTAGATATTTTTTCAGATTTTTATCAATTTTCATGCTATTTAGGGGAACTCTTGGTTTCTATTTTGCAGATATATAGCATTTCAAAGATTAAATACAAATTACAATCGAACACAAAGTTGAATGTGGCTTCGTATAATTTTTTGAGGTAAGTATACAATTCTTTTAAAACTTCTTCAAATTACGATTCTAATTTCCATTATTTTCAAACTTCCAATTCTAGGTTATTAGTTTAAGAGTTTATCATATTTTTTTATAAAGGTTATTCGTATACCGGTTTAATCGGGTTGGTAAAAACAGTTGACCCAAAGCCAGTTGCATGACGGGTTCATTAACCAGTTCGAGTTCGGTTCTTACAACATTGGTTGAAACGAGCTTCCACCTTGTCACGACACCCACCACTCCTAAATTAAACGTACGATATACGTAGCATATATCTGTGTGTATATGCATGCAGAAGAGGTCATAACTAATTTCTACACAAAGGGTCATAAGTTCCGGGGCCACAGCACATGCAGCAGACATTAGGTGCTCATTAAATTGACTACTCCGCATGCAAAGCGAAACCCGTGCGATATGCAAGATCCATAACAGCAACAATATTTTTGTCTTCAATGTATATCTTCTGGCCTGACAGTGAAGCACAACCAAAATCTTTTACCCGTGTCGGCAGCTTTTCGTAATAACTTTTTTCTTTTTGGTCCACACCACCGTCCGCTACAAACTGATTGGTTTGATTTGGTTTAGGGGTTAAGTATTTGTTGGTTAATGGATGGTGATAATTAAGTGGTTCATGAAAGCCAATGCTAATTTGTGTAATTAACTTCCCAAGTTTTTGCCATTTTACAATTTATACATCATATAATTGATTTTGGAAACGATTAGACTGATTTCATGGATACAATTCACTACAACCAAATTTATATTCGGCAGCTAAATTTTAATTCAGCTGTATTTGGTATCAAATGTAGATAGGTCTACAATAACTCAACAATAAAAAAGATACCTTTACTGAAAGTAATACTTTGATTTAGTAATTACTTTAAAAAAATGGTCACTAGTATCTTCTTGCAACTAACCAGTCATGAAACTGTAGAGACGTCACTAGAACCATTCATATTACAGAACAATGTGATTAGCAGATTACCAAAGTTGTATGTTCTCTATATCTTTTTCTTTTTTTTAATAAATATGTTCTCTATATCTTGACAATGCATGATTAGTGATTTTATTCCAACAATATTCAAAGCATTTGTAAAGCTGATGTAAGGTTTATTTAGCTGCAAAAAGTGCTAAACTTTTTCGCTTGTTAAAGACTTTTGGTCCAACTAATTCTTCATTCCATTCCGACTTTTACATTAAAAAGTCATAACAAAGTGTCATTCGGATAAGCTCCTAATTTACACCTTTTGCTTTATGCATGGCTGCGTGATAATAAACGGTCTGGGAAAACAGGCCTGTACGTACTCTGGCCAAGTGCATATGTATGTATTGAATCATTAGAAAAGAAAATTAAAAAAGGCTAAAAATATCTCCATATATTGAGGCTAGGTGCATATGTATGTATCGAATCATTAGAGACGTATGCATCCTTCGGCTAAGTTCGTAACGAAAATTTCTCACCTTGTTCTCAAAACAAAACCTGTAATTAGCTCCACACATTGACCTTCATGCATCTTTCTGATCTTGGGGAGGGGAAGAATGCAAGATGGAGAGTTAGAGCACATGCGGTGGATGAGAGCTGGCTAGCTTGGCCGCATGTGCCCTGCTTCTCCATCATGCGTTCTCCACCCATCATGTCTTCTTCCCTCGATAAGCCAGCTAGCAAGCCCCACAACAGAAGCAGAAGAAACTTATGAGCAGATAGAACCATGGGAAGGACTTCCTAAATGACTTAGCATTTATATAGAAACATGGGAACGGCTTTCTAAATGAGTTAGCATCTGTACAAGCAGTAAAATGTTGGCTAGTAATAGTCGTTCAGGGCAAATGGAAGGGTAGTTGATTGGAAGAGCAAAAAGATGGGGCTAGCTAGTGCTCGAAGAGAAGGATTTGGATTTTTCTTTTCTTTTTTCTATTTTTTTTTATTATTATTATTTTTTTTGGTGTCATGTGTTTGGCTGCCAACAGGTAGTTAGCTAGTTCTTGTGAACCCTAAAGGTAGTCATACCAGACACCAACTACAGGAGCTTTGGTATGCCACCCGTCCACTTCAACTTGGCAAAACTAGTTCAAGATTGAATTCTGCGTTTTTCATTTGTGAATTTTGGTAGCTATCAAAAAATTTTAAAAAAAATTTAATATAATTGATGTTTTAAGTTAAAATGTGAAATGTAGTGCATGGCTATATGGGGAACGAAACTTGTAAAAAGCCACTTTCATACATAGGAGATACTTCTACTGTACTCTAAAAAACAACTCACTTTGACGATCAAATCAAAAACGGATGCCTTCATTTCTTTTACTTTTTCCTAGTGTCAATAATCACTTCAAGCAAGCCACCCGGGTGTTACCCGAGTGGTAAGCAGTGCTAGCTAGCACTTTGGGGATGCAAGATTAAATTCCATCACGTAGTGGAAGCGTGTCATCTCCCTCTTGGTATTGGTATCAACAAATTATTTCAACCAAAGTTTTCAATAGATTCATTTATCTACTTAAAAATATTTACACTTGCGTGTAAAATATGAAAAATCACACACACATATATATATATATTGATTCATAAATCTATGCGTTAGAATGTTATAATACATTACAAAATCATTTATATACATAGGAAGAATGTTGTTGGCAATATAGATGTTCAATTACCTGCTTTAAATAGATACATAAGTCAAATGATTTTATCATGTTAAGTTTTACACTTCTATCATTTTATCAAATGGGACCTATTCAAATATTTCTTTCAATAAAACTTGATTTTATTAGTCAAAAGAAAATGTTAAATGCACCGGATGGATTGAAATTTTATTTGATCATAAAGGTGAAACCCAAATGTGATGATGCCATTAAAATCTCCCCTATGTTGAACCATGGAAGTACTTCTCCATATATAGCAATTAATTTCCCTATCCTCTTGTTTCTGCATTTTCAAGCATTAATGGACAGGTAGGGTTGATACTTGATAGTTGATTTCCATAAATTTTATTTCCTACTGCAAATAAGTTGACACATCCATACGTTTTTTTATTAATCATCTTTCAGTTATTTTAAACTTATTCAATGACTCTACAACACTACCACATTGTCTTGATCTATAAGTTGAGCGACAATAGTTCGAATCATAGTGGTTGCAGCCGATAGCATTGTCTCCTTGTTTATTCATAGGAGTGTTAACCGGTGGATATTGGAGGAAAATAGGAGTGGAAAAATAAGAATATTGTTAGATTGGAATTTGGTAAAATGTTATATGGAAAGATGGTAAGATTGTCTCGGGAAGCTGATTATAATATAATACAAATTGGAATAATAGTAAAAGATACACATACCCATAAAAAAAATGGCTCTACATCACTCACATAAATTTTCTAATTTACATACATATTCAATTTCATCCCAACAAACTCCAACCAACCCATGTTTCAGGCAAAATCACAAATCCAAGCTAGCTGTTACCAGCAAGCTGCCAGAACCACGGTAGGTGTAAGTCATCGATTATAACCGTATCACATGGAATTCACATCTAGGATGTCGATGTGAGACAAACTTCCGGTGGGCCCTACATGAATTTAAATATTATGATTGGTAGTGTAGTTCCTCTTTCCAAATTACATTTTGTTGACCACAGAAGATCAATTAATGTTTTTTTATGGTGAAGATCAATTAGTGTTTGACAAGCAGGGTTGGTTTTGCTGTGTTTGGGAATATAAAGAGAGTAATGTAGTATGATAAGGATAAAGTATAAATAAATAGTATATCTGTACAAAAAATGATTATAATATAAAGATAAAAAATGAAAATATGTATGGTAGTTAAAATAGTTAAATCCTTTCTCCCATTACTCTACCAAACAAACTCCTACAGTTGGTGGTTGGAAGTAGGAAGCGATGCAATTTGCCAAAATGGAGATTACGCTAGATATTTCAGAGTACGGGCATAGCAGGAGGTTTGGCGTGGGGAACAATTACATACAGTTGGTGGTTGGAAGTAGGAAGCGATGCAAATTGCCAAAAATGGAGATTAGACTTCGGATTGTGTGATAAGATATTTCAGAGAACGGGCATAGTCGGAGGTTCGGTGTGGGGAATAATTATATGAGAAATATTCATTTGCAGTACAGCGGTTGCGCCAAAATGGGCCCCACATGATTATAAAATTATAATTTACTCCACCTATTGTATTTAGAATAATGTATTATATTACCATACCAATTTTCATTCGAATTGAATATGTGTATGGACCTCATCTGAAAATGATACAAATTCAACGTAATAAAATAGTTTAATGTAAATAAAAACTTTAAAGTGATTTTTTTTAATATCTAAACCGTCTAAAGTATGATTTATATATGGATAAATGATTGTATAAGGTTTCATTGACATATTATAATGGAATAAAACTTTATACAATTATTTATCTATATATAAATTTTATAAAAAATGGTTTACATGTTGAAAAAACCACTTTAAAGTTGTTATTTATGTTAAACTATTTTCTTACATTGAATTTGTACCATTTTCAAATGGGGCCTATATACATGTCCAATCGGGATGAAAATTGGTATGATAATAGAATGCATTATTATAAATACAATAGGTAGAGTATATTATAATTTTATGATCATGTGGCGCCCATTTTGGCGCAACTGCACCGATATTATGGTACAGTTGCGCTACACCTGAATATTTATATATATAGATTATATTTAGGTGCAGTGGCGTCAAAATGGGCCCTACATGGCGATAAAATTATAATCTACTTCACTCATTGTATTGAGAATAATGTATTCTATTATCATATCAATTTTCATCCCAATCAGATATGTGTACGGACCTCATTTGAAAATGGTACAAATTCGATGTAATAAAATAGTTTGATTTAAATAACAACTTTAAAATAATTTTTTCAACATGTAAACCATTTGCTATAAAACTTATATAAGGATAAATAATTAGATAAAATTTCATGACGACTGATCATTTACTTTCCGACCGGTCAAAAAATATATATATTTTTTATTTTTTTTGAAAAATAATTTTATAAACATGTTAATCTAGTTATATTTAATCTATAAACCAAATTTTACCATTTTTGGATATGTATATATATTTATTTTGAATTTTTAAATACAGGGGTATTTAAGTCATTTTAAATATTCTTAAAATGACTTAAATACCCCTGTATTTAAAAATCCAAAATAAATATATATACATATCCAAAAATGGTAAAATTTGGTTTATAGATTAAATATAACTAGATTAACATGTTTATAAAATTATTTTTCAAAAAAAATAAAAAAATATATATTTTTTGACCGGTCGGAAATCACCGGATTTCCGACCGGTCGTAGAAGATCAGGTCTCAAATTTCATTGCATTCTAATATATGTGGGAACATTTTTGGGCAAATATACTGTTGTTCCGATGAAGTTACGCTACACCGAAATAGCTCTATGTATATGTAGGAGAATATTCAAGTTAAAATCTACTTTACCCATTGTATTTAGAATAATGTATTCTATTACCATATCAATTTTCATCCTAATCGGATATGTGTATGGACCCCATCTGAAAATGGTACAAATTTAACATAATAAAATAGTTCGATGTAAATAACAACTTTAAAGTGATTTTTTAATATCTAAATTGTCTAAAGTATGATTTCTATATGGATAAATGATTGTATAAAGTTTTATTGCAGTTTAATATGTGTAGGGCCCTTTCTTGGGCAACTGCATCGCTATCCCGGTGCAGTTGTGCTGCATCGGAACAACTTTCATACACACACACACACATATATATTTATAAGATCCGATTATGTGCAGACGGAATACAATGAAACTTTATACAATCATTTATCCATACAAAAATATCATATTTTAGACAATTTAGATGTTTAAAATATCACTTTAACTTGATATTTACGTTAAATTATTTCATTATATTGATTTTGCACCATTTTAAAATGGGGACCATACACAAGTTGGAATTGAATGAAAATTGGTGTGCTAATAAAGTGAACAGCTCTAAATATAATGGATGGAGTGGATTTCTCATTCATGATCAAGTGGGGCCCACAATGTATGGACTGCATGGTGTAGTTACATGCACTGGAACATTTTCTTATATATATCCTGTGAGGTCGGCCTAAAAAACACTTTTCGAGGCTTTTTTTAATTTTTTTATAAACATATTTAGCTAGGTGTATTGAATATAGAAACCAAGCTTTACCATTTTTTGATATTTTTAAGTATTTATTTTTATTTTTAAAGACAGTGCCATTCTCGTAATTTACTAAGCTAAGAAAATTACGAGAATTCCACTATCTTTAAAAATAAAAAATAAATACTTAAAAATATCCAAAAATGGAAAATTTTAGTTTATATATTTTATACACCTAGCTTAACATATTTATAGAAAACTAAAAACAACCTCAAAACATGTTTTTTCGGCTTAAGTAAGCCTTTACTTAGGTCGGCCTTATGGGATATGGGGCTATATATATCCATAACATTTTTCAGTGCAATGAAGCTGCATTATAATTAACGGTGTATTTGGCCCAAAATAGGATCCACATGTATTTAAATGTATTTTTCATGCATAAACCCAGAAAAGCGATCATTGGGTCTGATGCATGAAGCACACAAACCTAGAAAATGACTATTGTGTCTGTGGGCTATGGGCCTCATAGTGTGATATTGTCCTCTCTAGCCTGACAACTTAACCGCACGGCTTTAAAACGTGTCACCCCATATTGAACTTGAGACCCACTTACAAAATACCAGGAACTTTCTCCCCTTTTCGATACGGGATTCGATTCTGGGTTATTATAAGCCTACTAGCTTCTACCTAGTTCGTCCCCGAACCACAACCCAACTCTGGGCTTCTGCCTGTAGCCTTGACTTTCACTAGTTCAACTCTCCGAACCATATCTACTGGAGGGGGAGCCGCTTTGATACCACTTGTCACACACAGACCCAAAAAATATCCATTAGGTCTATGGGCTATGGGTCTCGCAGTGTGATATTGTTCGCACCGGCCTAGTAGCTTAAAGCACGTCACATCATATTGAACTTAAGACCCACTTATAAACTATCATGAACTTTCTCCCTTTTTGATGTGAGATTTGGTTTTGGACTATTACAGTATGAATACTTTATACAATCATTTATCCATATATAAATTTTTTGCCAAATGATTTACATGTTGAAAAAATAACTTTAAATTTGTTATTTACATCAAATTATTTTATGATATTGAATTTGTACCATTTTGAGATGGGGTTCATGCATATATCTAATTGGGATGAAATTGGTATGGTAATAGAATACATAATTCTAAATACAATATGTGAAGTAGATTATAATTTTATGATCATGTGAGACCCATTTCGAAGTAACTACATCATAATTGTGGTGCAGTAAAGTTGCACCTGAATATTTCTTATATATATCTATGGAAAATAATCAACTGCATTTGGACTATACTATAATTACGGTGCAGTCGCACTGTGGGGCCCACTTGAACCTGAATAAGAAATCTAGTCTATCCAATGTATTTAGAATTATTCACTTTAGTAGCATACCAATTTTCATCCAAATCCAACATATGTATGTGCCCCATCTTAAAATGGTACAAAATCAACTTAATAAAATAGTTTAATATAAATATCAAGTTTAAAGTAATATTTTCAACATCTAAACCGTCTAAGTATGACTTTTATATGGATAAATGATTATATAAAGTATTATTACATTTTAATATATGTGGGGCTCATTTTGCAGTGAATTTTACCGTAATTATGGTGCAATCTGTCTACACATGATAGTTGTATTTCCTGTGCATTTGCCTACACCGTAATTAATGGTGCATTTGGCTCAAAATGAGTCCCACATATACTTAAATATATTAATATTTTATATAATCATTTATCCATATATAAATTTTATAGCAAAAGGTTTATATGTTGAAAAACAACTTTAAAGTTGTTATTTACGTCAAGCTATTTTATTTTGTTGAACTTATACATATTCAGATAGGGTCCATACATGTATCCAATTGGGATGAAAATTGGTATGCTAATATAATATACAATTCTAAATACAATAGGTGGAGTAGATTATAATTTTAGTGTAGTAAAGATGTACCTAAATATTTCTCATATATATAAAGTTGTACCGTAATTTTGGTATAGTAAAGCTACTCCTAAATATTTTGGTGTAGTGAAGTTGCATTTGAATATTTCTCATATGTATGAGTTATATTCAAGTACAATGCAACTGCATCATAATTACGATGTAGTTGCCTCAAAATGGGCCTTACATAATCATAAAATTATAATATATTCCATCCATTGAATTTAGAATGATATATTCTATTACCATACCAATTTTCATCCCAATTGGATATGTGCATGGACCCCATATTAAAATAGTATAGATTCAATAAAATAAATATTTTGATGTAAATAACAACTTTAAAATAGTTTTTCAACACGCAAACCATTTATTAAAAAATTTATATACAGATAAATAATTGTATAAAGTTTCATTGCATTCTTATATATTTGAGACCCATTTTTGGCAAAATATATAGCTGTTCCGGTCTCTCTCTCTGTATGTATATATATGTGTGTGTATATGTGTGCATATATATATACATATCAGTCCCGCTTCTGTGTAACCAGGTTACATAAAAGCAAAGTCATGTATCTCCTTTAAAATCTAATATTTTAATTTTTGATGAAAATTCCAATTCATTCATTATATTTAATATTATTTGTTTATCTAAAAGACCAAGTTTCATCCCAATTAAGTATGTTTATGGGACACATTTATTCAAAAATATATTCATGTGTAAATTATGAAAAAATGCTTAGATCCGCTTACACATGTATTAGAATGAACTAATACTTTATAGAATCATTTACTCACATAGAATGATATTTTGGACAGTTTAGATGTCGAAAATGCTACTTTAAAATTGATGTTTTAGCCTTTTTTATAATTTGCACATGAATATATATATATATATATTCTAACAAACGAGGCCCATAAACATACTTGATTGAGATGATACTTGATCCCCTAGAAAAATAAATGATGTTAAATATAATAAATGGATCAGACTTTCCATCAAGGATAAAAATCTTAGATTTTGAAGGGATTACATGGCTCCACTTATATATAACTTAGTTACATAGATGTGAAACCCTAAATATATACACAAGCTCCCTTTTATGTAATCCAGGTTAAAAGTTCTATGTAATCCTCTCAAATTTTAGAATTTTGATGCTATATGGAAAATTTAATCCATTTATTATATTTAACATTGTATGTTTTTTATATGGATAAATGCTTATATAAAGTATCATAGGATTCTAATATCTATGAGGCCCAATTTATAGTGGATTGCACTACAATTATAGTTCAGTCTGTTTACACCTGCATGGTTATATATATATATATATAACCCCCTCCATTTTTTATTTATTAATAGTTGATGAAAAATTCACTCTATCTATTGTATTTAACATCATTACTATTATTATGGAAACTCTTTTATTTATTTAGTATCACTTTATATAGTCTCATCTATGAATGTGCAGAATCAATGAAATAAAACAATTTAATACTAAATGAGCATTGATCTTATTAGCTAGGACTGAGAAAATGTCTCGCTTAGCCTATCACAAAAAATATATTAATTTTTTTTTCTTTTTTCTTTTTTCTTCATACTTTGTTTATCTAAGTATATTTAAAATATAAACCAACTTTTACCATTTTTGGATATGTGTATATATTTCTTTGATATTTTTATATATAAAAAATCTCAAAGAAATATATACACATATCCAAAAATGGTAAAAGTTGTTTTATATTTTAAATACATTTAGATTAACAAGTGTATAAAGAAAAAAGTAAAAAAAAATTCGTAAATAGATTTTTTGATGGAGACTAAGTAAAACATTTGCTTAACCTGAGCTAACAGGATCAATTCTCATGCTAAATATTAATTTTTAAATAACATTTTCAACTTCTAAATGAACTAAAATATCATTATTAAGTAGATAAATGATTTGATAAATATTATTATATTTTAAAATATATGAAAATTGACCTAAGCATTTTTCTTAATTTACCCATGAATGTAGCCATTTTTGAGTAAATGTGGCGTGTACATATATTTGATTTGGATAAAACTTAGTCTCTTAGCTAAAGTCAATTTTTGAGTAAATGTTTTAATGTTGAATATCAATTTTAAAATTGTATTTTTTGACATCTATACTATCTAAAATATCATTTCTATGTGAGTAAATGATTTTATAAAGTATTATTACATTCTAATACATATGTAAATAGATCTAAACATTTTTCATAATTTATACATGAACATATATTTTCAACAAATGTGGCCCATAATTATACTTGATTGAGATGAAACTTGGTCTCCTAAATAAACAAATAATGTTAAATATAATAAATAAATTGAATTTTTTTTATTAAAGATCACATCCTTAAAAATAAAAGGAGTTACATAGCTACATTTCTATGTAACTTGGTTATGTAGAAGTAGAGTCTATATATATATATATATATATATATATATATATATATATATATATATATATATATATATAAAAGATATGTTACTATACATTTACATGCACTATAACTTATGGTGCATTTGGATCAAAATGGTCCTCACATGTATTTAAATGCATTAATACTTTGTATGATCATTTATCCATTTATAAATTATATCTTGGATAGTTTACAATTAAAAAAATTTTAAATTGTCATTTATATCAAACTATTTTATTACATTGGTTTTATACCATTTTCAGATGAAGCCCATACACATATTCAATTTGGATGAAAATTGGTATATTAATAAAAGAAACAATTCTAAATATAATGGGTATAATACATGTACATTTGATTATCATGTGAAGCCTCATAAATTATGGTACATTTAAATTCACTGAAATATTTCTCATATATATATAAAAGACATACTACTATGCAGATGGACTGCACGTTAAGTCTACTACAAAATGGGTCCCACACATGTTAGAATATTATGATACTTTATATAATCATTATTCATATAAAAATCATACTTCAGATAGTTTAGATGTTGAAAATGCTACTTCAAAATTAACATTTATGTTAAAAATTTTACCACGTTGATTTTGTACCATTTTAAAATAGTGCCCGTGCACATGTTGGATTTGGATAAAAATTAGAATGCTAATAAAATGAATAATTCTAAATATAATAGATATGGTAGATTTTCTATTCATGATCATGTGAAAGTCCATAGTAAACGGATTGCACCGTGCGGTTGCATGCATTGTAACAATTTTCTATATTTATTTCACGAAGACAAGGAGAATGTGATTTGAAATTTTAAGAGTGGCGACTGCCCCCCGGCTAGAACCCTTGTATATCGGCTTATATAAGTTGCACCCACGAGGCTAATATAGTTAATATGAAAGGGACTGAGAGGGATTCATCAAATTTTATTACGAGAAATACTTCAATGTTGAAGACAAAAATAACGTCATTCATGCAGTGGAACTGAATTAAGAATTGAAATCCGTATGTTTTAGAATCCAAATAAATTTTAACCTCACTTGAAATTTCATCTTTTTAATTTATTACAATGTAAGGCCAAAATGACTGTACTTGTATTGCCATATACGAGGAAGACTCTAGATTAAAAGTAGAAATATATCTTTATATAAAAAAATAGAAATATATAATATAGATAGAGATCTTAAAATCAAATGCACTAACTTAGACTGGGATTGTGCGTGTGCTTTTTTACCCAACACGTATTGATGACTTGATATGTGAGAGTGCATAAAATCATTAGGTGGAGTAATGACATGGCTCTAGGCAGACACTAGATGCCTAAAAATTTGAAACTTTGAACCTTTATAGTGTAACCCAAAAGATTAACTATTAAGGAGCAAAAGAAATCAAGAAAATGGGTTATAAAATTGACTCGATTTGATTCGATGAGTTGGCTTAGTGATTTAAATTCAATGAGTTGGATTGACTTAGTTCTCTCAATTGTCTTAAAAACTTAGACCAGGTCAACTAGGCTTGATTCGATGAGTTAACTCAATATCTTTGATTCAATAAGTAAATTGACTTAGTTCTTTTAGTTGCCTATGACAAAGTAGAAAGAATGGGATTATGCTAATTGGGGTTGTGTGGATGAATTAACTTGGAAACTCTAACTCAACAGTTAGATTGACTTAGCTCTATCAATTGTTTATCAGAAATTTAGTAGGTGTTTGTTAATGCATAAAATTTTTTAAATTAAAATTTCTCACTTTTCACAATTATTCTATTTTTTAATTACTTTTTCACATCTTTTTATATAGTTACTCTACTTTTTAGTCATTTCTACGTAATTACTCATACAACCAGTCTATCTATTTTAACTTTATTCTTTTTACTTTTCGTAATGGGTATATCATTTTATCATGTTTTAAAAAAAATTTACACCAAAAACTTTTCATGCAAAAGGTTTACTACTTCCCAAAACACACCCTTATAAAGAACGAAACTAGGTTAATTAAATCTGACTTGATGAGTTGATTCAGTGACTTAACTAAGCAAGTTGGATTTACTTAACTTCCTCATTTGCCCATGAGAAACTTAGGAGAAAACGAGACCAAACTGGCTCCGTTAGTTGACTCAATAGCTTTAATTCAATAAGTTAAATTAACTCTGTTCTTTAAATTGCCATTAGCAACTTAGAAGGAGCGAGATTAAATTGATTACGTTTGACTCAGTGAGTTGACTCAATAACTTAATAAATTGGATAGACTCTGTTCTCTCATTTACCTACGAAAAACTAAGAAAAAGTATGACTAGTATTCTGGAAATGGGATCGAACTACCCAATCAAACTGGCTGGACCATCAACCGTTCGCTGCGGCTCCGTTCGGTTACTAAAATGGGACAGTTGAACCGTAAAAACTGTTCCAAACACAGCTTGTGATCCAACAGAATTTTACGAAATTATTTCTTCTACAAAAAAAAAAAAAAAAAATAGCACGAGTGGGAACTTGTGTCAAGCCCATGCCCTTACCTTGGCTATCTGTTGCCTCACTCCTGCCAACGTGTCTACAACATTTGGGACGTTTGTAAGAGAGAAGTAAGCAAGATGGTGCAGATGGGTGGAAATTGGAATCAAGACGGGTTGCCTTTTCTGTCATACGCCGTCCTTCATGCGTTACTCCCAATACTATTACCTAAATTAACCCTCAAAAACACATAATGATGAAGTGTTAGACCAACCGAGCGTCAGCAGCGGCGTAGAACGGCGTTATGCGGTTGGCGCGGGATCGAATCCCATTCGGGATTTCGGTCCCAAATAGATTGGAGTGGGAGCATGTTGTCTCCCGGGTGGAAGAGGCCTGAGAGCAGGTGGTCTCTCAGGTGGCTGTTGGAAGCTGTGTCTTCCAGATTTCTTTGGGATGTTATGTGTGTCCTCAGATTTGTTGGGATGTTATGTGTTCCCAGATTTGTAAGAATATCTCGGATCTTCAAGTATAATATATGTCGAGATACATGTAATTATATACCAATCAAAAAAATGATGAAGTGTTAGATTTATTATGCCTATTTCATGTAAGTCAATTGTTTCTAAATTGCTAAAATTAATTCTTTATATTATTTTTATTGATTTTTATATTAAGTTTAATAAGCTGTATGGAGTGGATTATTAATGTCATGGGTAATTTGTAATTATTTTTGTTATATATGAAATTTATATTTTATTTTTATTTTAAATAATTAAATATGATTATTACATCATAGTTATGTCATACTCACATCACAGTGTAAAGTGTATTGAACCAACAATTGGACTGGTCGGACCTGAACTAGTTATAAAAATGGTTTAGCTAATGATTTGACTGAAAAACGTTGTTCCAGGCAGAAAAGAGACGTGATTGTGCCCCGATGATCTAAGGCATTTGATACACAGACACAAGTTGATATCTAAAATCCATAGAAGAGATTTGAACAGATGCAGGCAAAGAGAGATGGTTTTGCACTTTATGGGACAGCTGACACTGCTCGAATGCTGCATGGGGTCATTGAGGAGGGAAGGAAGAAGCGTAGGCATGAGTTGATATTTGAAATCTATGTATAAAGATTTGAAGGTACGGGCCAACCGAGCCGTGCTCGGTTGGTCAGTGCGGGCATAATAGAATCTGGGCAGCGCTGGGTCGTGGGTTCGAATTCAGTATTTGGGATTTTGGCCAAAAATGAGGAAAAATTATTAGTAGGAGTTGTGGTCTCCCGTTCGGTTGTTTGTGGGAGCAGTGGTCTCCCGTTTGGTTGTTGGAAGTTGTGTCTTCCTGATTATTTGATGGAGCAATGTCTCCAGATTTGTAAGAATGTCTCAGACCTTCAGTATAATATGTGTTGAAATGTATGTAAATATATTCCAATAAAAAAAAAAAAGATTTGAAGGTACGCGACCACATAAATGTTTTGTAGATTGGGCTCAATATGGGAAAATCCAGGAACGCGAATTGGATTTTTCAAAGGAAAAAAAAAATTATCTGCAACCGAGTTAACCGCACAATTCAAAATTCGATTAGATCAGTGGTTCAATCATGCCTCACCAGCTTAATACATTCAACTAGAAATCAAACTGAATCGGACTCGCCAAGTGATCAGTTCTTAATTCTCACTCGAATCGGCAGGTCTGATCTGATGCTAACAACACTAGCTTTCAGCTTTCAGGTTTTGTTCCTAACAACTCAATGGAAGTCATAATATCAATCCCTTTGCTAAACTATTTAATTATGAAATCACCCTAATTCAACGCCAAGTCTACTGCCTTCACTTATTTATAGTATTTTCCTAATTCTGTAAAGGTTTTTCCAAATCATATAAAAGGGATATAAATTTTCTGCATGTCTAAAGTTGATTCTCTCCTCATTATCTCAACATGGTTTTTTTTTTTTTTAATCCATCAAAATAGGTTTTTTTTTTTTCGCTTGGTATATTTACATCCATTTTAACCGATATTGCAATCAACCTCCAATATATTCTTACAAATTTTCCTACAAATTTCTTACATAGAGAAAGTTATGCTTTATCTCTTAACTCAGGAGACTTACAGGCTCCCATCAACTGAGGAAACAAATATTTAGGCTCTTACATAATTGAAAACGGGGCACCGACAGAGTTACTAGCACCCGTGACCAGCAGGACAAACGCATACTGTTAGACATAAAAAGATTTTATATTATTAATTTTTGAGATTTTTATAAATTGCTATCAACCTAAACTAATCTGATTTTTACAAACGGTTTGACTGGACTGGTTCTATCATAATCAGTCCCTTACGGGTTACCATTACTATTTTACCTTTGCGTATATTAATGAAAAAACGTGTTTCACGATAACCTCGCAAATCTTTGTTTTGTACCAAAAATCACGTGTTACCTGTCATGGATTTAGCAATGAGTTCATGCATGTATCGTAAGGGATGAATAGGCCAGGTTGTTAGGTTTGAATTAAAATTTATCAAATTTGAGTTTTCAATCCAAGACATGCACACACGCATGCATACAATTTTTTTTATTGTTACATCCGAAATCTTACTTTATAATATCTTATTCTTCCATTTAATTTTTAAAAATTAATCTCATAAATTCTTACAAAATTTCCGGCAAATTTCTTATATTATTAGGGAAGAGAACAGAGTTCCTCATATAGGAGATTACAACTACCACTTATAGGGACAAAACTCCCATTCATAGGGGTCAAAGCCCCGGCCATGACGTCCCAACCATCCCAATGCAAACATCATGACCAGCCGAGCTAGGCATGCTCTTATGCAAATAAAATTGTAATTAGCTTGTGTATGATGATTGCTCTTTTTTCCAAATCAGTACTCCCTCACTTGACTGAATTTTCACAATCCGATGTTATGTAACTATAAGTTCTTTTATAGATATTTATACATCATGACAACTCGTATTGCAATGAAGCATAATTATAACTCTCACACGATAGAGAGAATTTTCCATAACACTCTCCACACATGACAAAATGAACAAATACCTCCATACAAAACGAAAAAATTAAAAAGTCTCTCCACCTAAGAAAAGGGAGATTCGAACTCATGTTGGACAGCATCTTATTAGCATGAGTTACCGACCACGGTACGTATCGTGGTGGCATGTCACTATAAGTTGTGTTCATTGTTTTTTTCGAAAAATAAAAACAAAGATCACGTGAAAGGCATTCTATTAAAGCTAGCTGAAGTGCACGCAACTGCTTGACTTGAACCTTTAAGTTCGTGATTACATCAATGAGCTTTGCTCCAATGAAGCCAGTGCAATTTATACCCACTTGTTTCCTTTTTTATTTTATTTTTCAAATCTAAGTCATCCATCCTATTCTCTTCAATAAATATTTCTATGATACGAAAATTATTTTAATTAAAATTTTATATAATCCACAAGAATTGCAAATACATTAAGTTATTTATAATTATATTTTCAGTATTATATGTAGATTATAAAAGTTTTTAATCAAGTTCATTAGAAATAATTTTAAACATAATACATGATTTCGATTTTTTTTTAAAGAAAAAAAAATCTCAAGTAGGTACAAGTTGCTCCTGATTTCAATTTTAAGTTTCATAAACTTAATTTCAAGGGCAATCCCTTCTATTTTGTTAGGAGGCTAATCATATATGGCCGGCAGCATGTAACTTTGCACGGGTCTAGCCCAAATCTGTTTTTTATTTTTTCATTTTTTAGACATTTGTGGTTCTACCTAAATATTTTACCTAGTGAGATTTTCTAACTTTTTGAGTACTTTTTTTAAAAAAATTAAAAATAAATAAAATGCGCATGAATTCATGCATTTTTACATTTTAAAATAAAATACTAAATAATTTTCAAATTTTACAAGGTAGAATATCTAAGTGAAGCCTGTATTATAAAATCAAAAGTATATATATCAGAAATATTCAGGTGCAGCATCGCTGAAATGGCCCCCACATGATCATCAAATCATAATCTACTCCACCCATTGTATTTAGAATAATATATTTTATTACCATACCAATTTTCATCCCAATCAGATTTGTATATAGGCCCCATCTGAAAATGGTACAAATTCAACATAATAAAATAGTTTGATGTAAATAACAACTTTAAAGTAGTTTTTTCAACATGTAAACAATTTGCTATAAAATTTATATAAAGATAAATGTTTGTATAAAGTTTCATTGCATTCTAATATGTGTGGGGCCCACTTTTGATCAAATGTACCACTATTCCGTGCAGTTGTGCTGCACCGGAACAACTCCCTATATCAGAAATATTCAGGTGCAGCATCACCGAAATGACCTCACATGATCATCGAATCATAATCTACTTCACCCATTATATTTAGAATAATATATTCTATTACCATACCAATTTTTATCCCAATCAGATATGTATATGGGTCATATCTGAAAATGGTACAAATTCAACGTAATAAAATATTTTAATATAAATACAACTTTAAAGTGGTTTTTTCAACATGTAAACCTTTTGCTATAAAATTTATATATAGAAAAATGATTGTATAAAGTTTTATTGCATTCTAATATGCGTCGGGCCGACTTTTGATCAAATGTACTGCTGTTCCGGGGCAGTTGTGCTGCACTGGAACAACTCCCATATATATATTAGCAGGACTGTGGGGCGCACGCAAGGTGCATTCGACTTACCCCATATGATTAGCCACCATCTGTAAACTTATATACTGAAAGACTTAATAGTCATGATTCTGTAAGGCTGACTTCATAGGAACTCTTATGAAGCCAGCCAATTTACCTGTTTTCAAAAAATTCTTATTTTCATAAAAATGTTATTATAGGTGTATTTAATCTAGAGCAGTGATTCCACTAACTTGAGCTAATTAAACCATTACTTAGTCTAGGCAAAAAAAAATTATTTTTTAATATTAAAAAATGTTATATAATTGTTAACCTATATATATTTGATCTATAAATTAAATTTTATCACTTTTGGAGATAATTTCTACCCATAGACTAGTGATAAAAAACAACAACTATAATTAAATTAGAATGATTTTCAAGTTGAGTTATGGAATGTCGTTACTTATTATGTGTTTGATTGCTTCAATTAAAGATTTAGGTTTCAAAATATTAGACACTTAAGGCTATAATGATAGAAACCTGTCTTTGAGACACAATGTTTCTTAGGAGATTGGAAGGAAATTATGCCTAATTTAAAATTAAAAAAAAAACCAGGCTTAGGGTGCATTTGGGAAGTGATAAAACTATCGAAAGAAAAAAAATTTAAATGAAAGAAAATAATGTGATATGACAAAGATAATGATTAAAAATAAGGTAATTGTATGAAAAATATGAAAAATAATTGAAAAATAGAATAATTGTATCAAAAATGTGATAAAATAATTGAAATGTATAATAGTTATAAAAAGTGAAGAGTTTTAGAATGAAAAGTTTTAGTTGAAAAAGTTATGTATAACAAACATATCCTTAGATGGCTAAAAATAAGCTATAACCAGTGAGTTATGTTGATTATGAATGCAAGTAGTATAAATTAAATAATTGGGGATGTGGAATTTATTAAGTTAACCCATGAATAATAATTCTTAGTTATGACTTTCCTTTGTGCGCAGATTAGGCTTTGAGTAATGTGCAATTAGAATGATAAAACACTGCTCAAAATGCTATTGTAAGTTATGTAAATGTTGATTCGAGATTAATAAGGCCTATAAGCTTATGAATTAAGTCCATTTAGACTTGCTACCTATGAATTGGATGCTTATAAGATGCAAGGATATGAAAATTATAATTCATTTATAAGAAATGGGCCACTCCAAGTTTAGAAAATGAAATGAAATGCCTAACCAGAATCATAGAGGTTCTAAACCGATTATTTCATTTCTTAATTAAGTATTTTTAAAATAATCGGTTGAGTAGTTACATGAATTGTGGGGATGCTTGGTTGTAAATGAACATAATTCAGTTATATTTTCACAAAAAATGCATTAGTTGGATTGAAAATACACAGGATGGGTTATATTGATATTTAAGTCTATTGTTTCATTTATATTGAATGCTTTTAATAGGGATGACAAGGTGATCTTTGAACTAGACGATGGATTCATTGTTCAAAGATTCTTGAATGAAGAAATATGTTTAAAACATCATAAGAGTTGACTTCATAAGTATAATGATTCAAGAGCAGTAACTAACCCAAATGGAAAACTTGATTGGGTTGAGCTTCATATTCAAGTGTCTTTTAAAGAGGTTAGGAGCCTATAAATATGTAAAGGGACACGAGAACTTGTAAAAATTGTACTCAAGCTTAAAAAAAGATGAGTTTCCTACTGGAACTAAGTGATAAGAAAAGCACGTAGTCTAAGCATAATACAAGGCTAGATGAGCATGTAAATCTTAGTATATGTTAGGAATTATGCCGGCAGCAGCACGTCGGCATTGAATTGCCCACACGTGTGCGCTGAGGTTTTTCACTATGTAATACCATGCAAACCATGTCTGGGGGTGAAAATCGTCTAATGAACTCGTCTCATTTTTTATTTTTTTTTAGTTTGTAATTTTCATTTTGAGTTTTCTATTTCCATTGAATCATTTGTGAGTATTCCTCACTTCGATCAATAAAATCTATTGTGTTTCTTCGTTAGATCTGCCTTCCTGACTTTGGTATTATAGATCAACCAATGTCCAAACTTCATCATCAACACTTTCTACAGCAACAAGGGAGTTTTTCTTCAAGAGCTTTTCAGTAATTCGACAAACGCGCTGGATAAAATGCATTTCGAGAATTTTTACTGACACGAGTAAGCTCAAACCATCACCTGTGCTATTTATCCCCATAGTCCCTACAAAAGTCAACATGTCACTTGCCATCAATGATAGTGGGATCGTCGAAGCCATTGTAGTGAAGTCTTGTGCTTCGGACCTGTTCAAAAAATTATCAGAATGGAAATGGTCGTTTGGCCAAGGGCTGTGTGGGATCAAGGTATTATTTTACTGAGTTCATTGAAGGCAAATAGTTACTCCGCAAATGTTAGTTGGGAACCTGGTGGATTTGTAGCTACTATGTTCGTCTGTAATGGTTCCCAATGGGCTTGGGATCCCGTAATACTAATTTCCACTTCCACATGGGTTGAACAGTTGCCGCATCACAAAGCTTACGCTGTAGTCGATTTAACTGATGCAGATTCCATCATAAATGTTACTTAATTTTTTAAGCAAGCTATTTTACTAGAGAAAATTGGAGATTTGGAGTACATCATGATAACGATGGGACAGTTGGAGAGCCAATTCGAACCGACGAGATGTATGATGCTGCCAAAATCCTCAGCAATTCTGCTACAGCAGATGAGGACCTTTGCAATGGCATCGAATTAGAGTACAACCCATTACGGAAAAAGGAATTAATATTAGTGGAATCAATGGAGGAATCATTCTTGGCCAATGAGAATGTCAAGTCAGCCCTACTGTGGGTATTTTTGCTAGCGACGAGTTGTGGGTTGTTTTCTACAGCTTAGAGAGAATAATAAAGATTTTTGACATCATGGTCTTGGTCTTTGGGGTGCCTCATTTTCTTCATTTAGCTTCTAGGGCAAAGCTGTTCTTGAGAGAGGAGTGATGCGAGGAACAATGTCGGCAGCAGCATGTGGGGCATTGAATTTAGCAATTTATGATTTTATTGCTTTCCAGTTAATTTGCATACTAATATATCCTTTCCTTCCATTTCAAATCCTTCAGGTTGCATCATGTATACCTCCACTTCTAAATCCCCATTCAGGAATGCCGTCTTTACATCCATTTGGTGCAAATGGGCCAGGGATTCGACATAATTGACTGTGTTTACCATAATATTCACTGCCCCTGTCAGATCTCACAACTTTAATTTTCCTATCTAATTTCTTTTCTACTAATTCTTTGAATATTTTAAAAGTATTCAAAGAATCAAACTTTTCATGTAATAGGAAAATAAAATCATAGCGTGAAAAATCATCAATAAACGTGATAAAGTACTTTTCACCTCCAATACATGATGAGAATGGACCACAAATATCGGTGTGGATCAATTCTAAAAGTCCATTGTTTCTCGTGGCACTCTTTTTCTGAGTTTTGGTTTGTTTTCCTTTAATACAATCGATACATATGCTAAAATCAGTAAAATCTAGAGTAGGTAATACCCTGTCTTTTACTAGTCTTAGCATCCTTTCTTTCGATATGTGACCCAACCTTTTATGCCACAACATGGAGGAATTTTCATCAATCATACCACGTTTATTATCAGCACATATATTTAAGGTAGATGAACAATTAATAAATGAACAATCTGCACTTATTTGGTATAAACCATTTAACAATGTTCCAGTTCCAACTAAAATAGAATCTCTAAATAAAGAAAACTTTGAGTTTGCAAAACTGAAAGAATAACCCATTACATCAAGTTTTGGCAAAGAAATTAAATTTTTAGAAATAGACGGAACATAGAAAACATCATGCAATTCTAAAAAATGTCCAATGTCAAGGCGAAGCTTGCAATTTTCTACTGCTTTGACTTTAGACTTGGTCAGATTGCCCATTAAGATAGATGACTCATGCGGTTTTGGGTTGCGGGTTGAATGGAATGCCTGTAAAGAGTTTGAAACATGAATAGCAGCACTAGAGTCAATACACCATAAATTAGAGGATACATTTATGAAATTGGTTTCAAGGCAAACATGTACATAATTGTTACCTTTCTTTTCGAACTAACTCTTCCGCTTGAGACAATCTTTCTTAAAATGTCCTTTCTTTTTACAGAAATGACATTTCTCAGCGGACTTTTTTCAATCCATCCTCTAAGTCTTTCTTTAATGGGAATTTATTCTTCCCTTTTCCTTTCTTTGACTTGTACTGCTTAGAAGTCGATGTGAAATAGATAGTCATTGATCCATCATGCTTTAATCTCTCTTCCTCTTGTACACACATGGATATTAATTCATTTAAAGTCCATTTCTCCTTTTGTGTGTTATAGGAGATTTTGAATTGAGAAAACTGAGATGGAAGAGAGTTTAAGACAAATATGACTAGGAAAGAGTCAGAGATTTTCATCCCTAGTTCATTAAGTTTCCCAGCTATATTTGACATTTCCATTATGTGCTTTCACACTCCACAAATGTCATCATATTTCATTGAAGTTAATTTGTTAGTGAGCATTCCAGCCAATGTTTTATCTGACCCACTAAATTTTTTCCTTAATTGAGTCTAGATAAGTTTTGGCACTTTCATTTTCAGGGTCAGAAATAGAGCCCCTGATATTCCTTTCGATTGTACTCTTTATAATCATAAGAGACAATCTATTGGAACGCTCTCATTTATCAAATTGAATCTTTTGACTATTAGTACTTTCAGGCGTTAAGTCATTAGGTGTAACACCCCACCCTTGAGGTGTTGGGAATGGGGTCTACTATGTCAAAGCTAAAATAAGATCTCCCAAGATGGAAATAGATACCAAGGTGCAAAATCATAAACATTTTAACTATTACATCTCAAGTTTGCTCCTTAAGGAGTTAATATACAATTTTCAATGTCTAAAATCAAAATAACCATGCATTATAAGGAAATTTCAATAAAATTCTAAACTTCTTTGTCTTTTCCTCTACTAGGTTCGCCTTTTCCCCATGTTGATAAAGGCTCTAGTATAGCATTGTATCCCTGTTTTTCCACTGAAAACAAAACTATGTGAGCTGAAAGCTCAGTAAGTAAACATGTATTTTTTTAAAAAAATTCATTTTCAATCATATATATTTTTTTTTTACAAATACAATATCTATACTGTCTTTTATGCACAATAAACTGTAATAAAAAAAACATCTTGATAAATGTGCACAGATATGTCAATTTTAAATCATGCATTCGTACTGGGGGTATTGCCATCTACTTGAGCTCGCGTGCAGCCGTGCTACACATTCGTGAGCTAAATCATCTCCTTTGGTAGTCCTGAGGTCGCTACCCAGGTACTACCATACTACTTTACTCCTTAGCAAACCCAAATATGCAATTATGCATCATACTCATGAATTTTAATTGATGCACCACTTAAATTCACTACTAAACATGAGTTTGAAATAATAATGCTCATTTTTGAATAAACAAATTTGAAAGAAATAAATAATCACATTTCATAGCAAATCATAATATTCACATAATATTTTCAAAGACATGCTTTGGTAAAAGTTTACTTACCTCTGAGTAGACTTTAAAAATCCTCTTTTTCCAATTTTTTTGTAGTAGCCTCAAGTCTCTTTTCCTAATTTTCATCACAATATGTTTATTATTTCACTTTGATTTTCACAAATATTATTTAAAATTCCATTTATAACTTTCTCAAAATTTCTCATAATTTTAATCGGTCAAAATCCTATTTTCTTCTATTTATTCTTATATTAATTTACTTTTAAACAACTTTATTTTTATATGTAAAAATAATTTTGGACTTATACTTCTTTAGATATTTTTCTTTAATTTTTCTCATGTTTTTATAATTATATATATTTATTTATCTATTTATTTTCAACGGTCCATATTTTCTGAATAAAATGGCTTATATCTCTCAATATACATATCTGTTTGTTCTGAAATTTTAAGGGTAAGCTTATAAAATTATGTTTTATAATCTGGACGGTCCATTTTTGTAAAATAACATCTCTATCATCAGATTTAATATAAAGGGTTTAATAAAAGGTTAATATTAAATATCACTTCAAATAGCCATATAAACTAATTTTTAACAAAATTAATTCATCACATATACTGTAAAATATCTCAAATAATGTTTGTAATGGTTCAGATTATTCGTTTTGCATCTATATTTTCCTGTAAATTTTTTTTGTGTTTTTCTCTTAAAATACATATTTACCACTCTATATTATGTCTAAATTTGCTATATCTAAAAATCTATAAGTCTGATCAATCTGAAATTTTGCAGGCAAGCTAATCATATAATTATCTTATTATTGTACGGTCACAATTATCTAATTATGCTCAGAAGTGTGTTTATTTCATCATATATCATTTCATACCCTTTATTTGGTACTTCTCATTTAAATAAGTAAAATTTCAACATTAAACATTTTGATAATACTCCTGTGACTAATTAGTCATGCTAGAATTGTCGTGAATGGTTTAGATCTATGAAATAACTTGCGTATAACATAGAATGAATGAGATTAACAGAGAAAATGGTTCGACGCAGCTTACCTTCAAAATTTTTTTCTTCTTCCTTCGTCTCTCTGTCTCTGCGATTTTTCTTCTTCGCGAAAACTCATTCTCGTCTGCGCCTTTTATACTAATCCATGGCTGGGGTTAATTTAACGCGCATGACCCATTAATCCCACCGTTTTCATAACGGTGCCTAATAAAACAGTTTCCATAACGGCGCCTAATAAAACAAAAAAATAAATAAATAAAATAAACGGCGCTGAATACTGCGCCGAATGACGATGGCTATTACATTCTCCCCCCCTTATAAAAGTTTCGTCCTCGAAACTTAATCAAACAAAAATGGATACTTTTGTTTGATATCTTCTTCAAGCTCCCACGTAGCTTCCGATTCTCCATGATTGCTCCATTGCACTTTGACATACTTTATCAATCTTTTCCGCAACTGTTGCTCTTTAGAATCTATTATCTTGATTGGATTTTCTTCATATATTAACTTATCTGAGATTGGCAATCGATCTGCTGTGAGCACATGGGAAGGATCTGACACATATTTTCTCAACATAGAAATGTGAAACACATTATGCACTGCAGCCAATGAGGGTGGTAGTGCTATTCGATATGCCACTGCTCCGACTTTCTCTAAAACTTCATATGGTCCAATATAACGAGGACTGAGCTTTCCCTTTTTGCCAAATCTCATAACTCCTTTCATAGGTGATATTTTTACAAACACCTTATCACCTATGGAAAATTCTAATTCTCTCCGCCTGAGATCTGCATAACTTTTTTGTCTACTTTGGGCAGTAAGCAATCTTTCTCTGATTAACTTCACTTTATCTGCAGTTTCTTGCACAATATCTGGCCCGATCAATCTTCTTTCTCCAACCTCATCCCAATTTAAGGGCGTTCTGCAAGGTTTCCCATATAAAGCTTCATAAGGAGACATTTTAATGCTAGCATGATAACTGTTATTATATGCAAATTCCACTAAAGCCATATATTTATCCCAACCATTTCCGAAATCTATTATACACATTCTCAACATATCCTCGACTACTTGATTTAGTCTTTCAGTCTGCCCATCTGTTTGTGGATGAAATGCTGTACTAAATTTCAATTTTGTCCCCATTGTCTGATTTAAACTGCGTCAAAACTTTGAAGTAAATATAGTATCTCGGTCGGAAATAATTGCCTTGGGAATTCCATGCAACCGAACTATTTCTTTACAATACAGGTTGGCTAACTTTTCTGCAGAATAACTGGTTTTGATTGGCAAGAAATGTGCGACCTTTGTTAATCTATCCACAATTACCCAAATAGAATTATTTCCTGTAGCAGTCCTTGGTAACCCCTCAATAAAATCCATAGTGATTTCATCCCACTTCCATTCTGGTATTTCCATTTGTTGTAATAATCCTGCTGGCTTTTGATGTTCGGCTTTAACTTGTTGGCATGTTAGGCATTGTGCTACAAATTCTGCTATCATTTTCTTCATACCCATCCACCAAAAATTTCTTTTAAGATCTTCATACATCTTTGTACTCCCTGGGTGTATGGTATATAGTGAGTAATGAGCTTCTTCTAAAATTTGTCTTTTTAGTTCTACCGCCTCAGGTACACACAACCTTCCTTTATATCTGACGGTGCCCTCATCCTCAACTGTGAATCCTTCCATAGTCCCTTCTGCCACTTTCTCCTTTATCCTTATAATTTGTTCATCTGTTCTTTGTCTTTCTTTGATCTGTTCAAATAGAGAAGGCTTCACTTGTAATTGATATAACTGATACACTAACTCTTTGGGGCAAACTTCTAATGACAACTTTCGCATGTCATTAATTAACTCCTCCTGATCTGTAATTAAAGTAGCTAAATTGCTATTTGACTTTCTGCTTAAAGCATCAGCTACTATATTTGCTTTCCCTGGGTGATATTGGATATTCAAATCATAATCTTTCAGTAATTCTAACCATCTTCTTTGCCTCATATTCAACTCTTTTTGAGTGAAAATATATTTCAAGCTCTTGTGATCTGTATAAATATCACATTGTTCCCCATAAAGATAATGCCTCCAAATTTTCAAAGCAAATACTACTGCAGCTAGTTCCAAATCATGAGTGGGATAATTCTGTTCATAAGGTTTCAACTGTCGTGAAGCATATGCAATCACCTTCCCATTCTGCATTAATACACAACCAAGACCCTTTTTAGAAGCATCGCTATAAATAACAAATCCTCCACCGCTAGTAGGGGTAGTTAAAACTGGTGTCTTCACTAATCTCTGCTTGAGTTCTTGAAAACTATTTTCACAATCATCAGTCCATTGAAATTTTACCCCTTTTCTTATTAGCTTTGTGAGAGGAGTACATATTCGAGAGAAATCTTCTACGAATCTGCGATAATACCCCGCAAGACCAAGAAAGCTACGTATCTCTGTGACATTTGTCGGCCTTGGCCAATTCACTACTGCCTCGACCTTAGCAGGATCAACCATAATACCTTCTGCTGTAACAATATGCCCCAAAAATGGAACACTATGCATCCAAAACTCGCATTTCTTCAATTTTGCATATAATTTGTTCTCCCTCAAAGTTTGCAATACCATTCTAAGGTGTTCAACATGATCATCCTTTGTTTTTGAATAAATGAGAATGTCATCTATGAATATGACCACAAATTTATCCAAATAGGGTCTGAACACTCTTTGCATTAAATCCATAAAGGCAGCTGGTGCATTTGTTAACCCGAATGGCATTACCAAAAATTCATAATGTCCATACCGAGTTCGAAAAGCAGTTTTCTGTATATCTTCTTCTTTAATCCTCAATTGATGATATCCCGACTGTAAATCAATTTTAGAGAATATAGTTGCCCCTTGTAGTTGATCAAATAAATCATCTATTCGAGGTAAAGGGTATTTATTTTTGATAGTCACCTTATTCAGTTCTCTATAATCAATGCACAATCTCAAACTACCATCTTTCTTTTTCACAAACAGAACCGGCGCTCCCCAAGGTGACACACTTGGTCGTATAAAACCCTTATCTAATAATTCTTCCAGCTGTGTTTTTAATTCTGCCATTTCTGTCGGGGCCATTCTATAAGGTTGTTTAGAAATTGGAAGTACCCCAGGCACTATATCTATTGTAAATTCTATTTCTCTCTGAGGGGGCAATTCTGACAACTCAATAGGAAAAATATCAGGAAATTCTTTTACTATTGTTATCTCTTCAAGAGGTAAAGTTTCTCTGTTTATATCAACTACCGAAGCCAAAAATGCGTGACATCCTTTGTTTATCGACTTAACAGCTTTCATGGCAGAAATGATTTTCACCTGCTGAGATTTATCTGCAACCACCTCTATCGACTTGGACATTTTAAAAATAATTTTTCGATCACCACAATCTATTATCGCTCTCCACTTAGATAACCAGTCCATTCCCAATATCACATCAAAATCATGCATAGGCAACAATATCAAGTCTGCTTCTAAATTCATTTCTCCTATTTTGATTGGGCAGGCTTTGCAAATTCTATCTGTACTTGCTAATCGATGTACCGGGGATTCAACATTCACAATCATATCCATGCTTTCATGCGCAATTGCATATTTTGTAGTAAAAGCACAAGAAATAAAGGAATGCATAGCACCAGAATCAAATAATACTTTGGCAGGACAAGAGAGGATAAGCAATGTACCAATGAGAACATCGTCATGTGCAGTTTGAGCTTCTGCATTGGTCATAGCGTGCACCCTAGCATTTGTCCTCTGCCTCTGTTGTTCTGGGCCACGAACTGGTGGTGCTGGTGACCTCATTTGTACTGCTTGACGCTCTCCAGTTTTTTTGTTGTCGACTTTTTGAGTGCAGTCTCTTGCTAGATGTCCAGGCTGTCTACATTTATAACAAGTGATCTTACCTGTGCATTCCTGAATTGAATGACCAGTTTTCCCACACTTCCAGCATTTTCCCGTTGCTTTCCAACATTCTCCTCGATGATTTTTACCGCAAGTAGGACATGGGGTAATTGACTGCCTTACTCCTACCTTTCTTTCATCATACTGTATCTTGCCCATCTTATATGATTTTGCCCCACTATCTGATGCAGAGTCTCCACACCTTTTTCCTTGGCGGAAAGCTTGAATTGCATTATCTTCCATTTCCACCATTCTTGCCCGATCCACAATATCAGAATATTGTTGGAAATGGTGACTGGCTAGCTGTTGTCGTATAAAAGGGCGTAACCCCATTCTGAATTTGCGGATTTTAAGTGCAGGATTTGTCAACACCCATGGAGCAAATCTGGATAAGGCAATGAATTTTGCTGCATACTCTGCCACAGATGATTTTCCTTGATATAGTTGCTCAAACTCTAGCAACTTTTGTTGTCTAACTGACTCGGGATAGTATGCCTCATTAAAGTGTAAGAGGAAGTTCTCCCAGTTCATTTGTTGCCAAGTAGGGATACTTAACTTCACCGCATTCCACCACTTAGCTGCATTGCCTTTCAACATATGGGTGGCAAACTGGACCTTTTGCTGCTCGCTGCATTGGAGCAAATTGAAAATCTTCTCTAATTCTTCTATCCATTCTTCAGCATTGTTAGGGTCCGGATCTCCTCGATAGAGTGGAGGTCGCATGTTCAGAAAATCATTCATGACTCTCCTATGAGCATCAGCTTCCGTAACATTCCTTGGTACATTCCTTCCAACTGGAGAGTTTTCTGAAAATTGTTGGGCTGTCATCCGTTCCATAGTTTGCAATGCTCTCAACACTGCGTCCATAACTTGAGCATTGACGTCTACAATGCCTTGTGATTGTCCTGCATTTGATGCTCCAGCAACATCATTTCTAGGATTGTTCTCTCCTGAAGCTTCATTATATGGGTCATTTGTGTGAGCTGAAGAAGAATCCTCACTGACCAATACACTTCCCACCAACCTACGAGTCCTTTTTCTTACTAATCGCGACAGTGGTTCCTCCATCACCACTTGTTTTCCTTTATCCTTCTTAGGAGGCATCTTTTTCCTACATCATACCATTAATCTTAAATATATTTGCATAACTTCTAAAATTTTCATTTTTCATATCATAAATTAAAAGAGAAGACTATCTAAAGCATTAAATTTATCATATTATTCATAGAAAATAAAAACTTTAAGTTAATCAGCTAAGTTTACATCATCTTCACTAGAAGAATCATAAAACTTAGGACCACTAAGTTTCATTTCTACTGGTTGATACTCCATTTCTAGGAGTTCAACTTCATTATCATCATCATCATCACTAATTTGAATTTCAACATTATAATTTTTATTATTTTCTTGATTTTCTTGTGAGTCATCTCCTGAGTTTCCTTCACAATCTGTTGTAAATTCTTCTTCATATTCTTTATCAAAATATTCTATTGGTTCCTCCTCTACACTCTTCTTTTGATTCATCTGAAATGCCCACATTCTTCGATAAGCATTTCTTCTTGCTTTTGCTTCAGTACTAGTTGCACGTCCGGCTTCATACTTACGTTTGGGTGCCATTATAACTCCTATATCATTAAACAGTTAAATTTCATAATTATTTAGAATTACTTAAGTTTTGCACTTTCTAAGTCTACTATCATGATTTTGCCCTTGGGATGTATTTCAACCTTTGCTCTGATACCACTTGTAACACCCCACCCTTGAGGTGTTGGGAATGGGGTCTACTATGTCAAAGCTAAAATAAGATCTCCCAAGATGGAAATAGATACCAAGGTGCAAAATCATAAACATTTTAACTATTACATCTCAAGTTTGCTCCTTAAGGAGTTAATATACAATTTTCAATGTCTAAAATCAAAATAACCATGCATTATAAGGAAATTTCAATAAAATTCTAAATTTCTTTGTCTTTTCCTCTACTAGGTTCGCCTTTTCCCCATGTTGATAAAGGCTCTAGTATAGCATTGTATCCCTGTTTTTCCACTGAAAACAAAACTATGTGAGCTGAAAGCTCAGTAAGTAAACATGTATTTTTTTAAAAAAATTCATTTTCAATCATATATATTTTTTTTTTACAAATACAATATCTATACTGTCTTTTATGCACAATAAACTGTAATAAAAAAAACATCTTGATAAATGTGCACAGATATGTCAATTTTAAATCATGCATTCGTACTGGGGGTATTGCCATCTACTTGAGCTCGCGTGCAGCCGTGCTACACATTCGTGAGCTAAATCATCTCCTTTGGTAGTCCTGAGGTCGCTACCCAGGTACTACCATACTACTTTACTCCTTAGCAAACCCAAATATGCAATTATGCATCATACTCATGAATTTTAATTGATGCACCACTTAAATTCACTACTAAACATGAGTTTGAAATAATAATGCTCATTTTTGAATAAACAAATTTGAAAGAAATAAATAATCACATTTCATAGCAAATCATAATATTCACATAATATTTTCAAAGACATGCTTTGGTAAAAGTTTACTTACCTCTGAGTAGACTTTAAAAATCCTCTTTTTCCAATTTTTTTGTAGTAGCCTCAAGTCTCTTTTCCTAATTTTCATCACAATATGTTTATTATTTCACTTTGATTTTCACAAATATTATTTAAAATTCCATTTATAACTTTCTCAAAATTTCTCATAATTTTAATCGGTCAAAATCCTATTTTCTTCTATTTATTCTTATATTAATTTACTTTTAAACAACTTTATTTTTATATGTAAAAATAATTTTGGACTTATACTTCTTTAGATATTTTTCTTTAATTTTTCTCATATTTTTATAATTATATATATTTATTTATCTATTTATTTTCAACGGTCCATATTTTCTGAATAAAATGGCTTATATCTCTCAATATACATATCTGTTTGTTCTGAAATTTTAAGGGTAAGCTTATAAAATTATGTTTTATAATCTGGACGGTCCATTTTTGTAAAATAACATCTCTATCATCAGATTTAATATAAAGGGTTTAATAAAAGGTTAATATTAAATATCACTTCAAATAGCCATATAAACTAATTTTTAACAAAATTAATTCATCACATATACTGTAAAATATCTCAAATAATGTTTGTAATGGTTCAGATTATTCGTTTTGCATCTATATTTTCCTGTAAATTTTTTTTTTGTGTTTTTCTCTTAAAATACATATTTACCACTCTATATTATGTCTAAATTTGCTATATCTAAAAATCTATAAGTCTGATCAATCTGAAATTTTGCAGGCAAGCTAATCATATAATTATCTTATTATTGTACGGTCACAATTATCTAATTATGCTCAGAAGTGTGTTTATTTCATCATATATCATTTCATACCCTTTATTTGGTACTTCTCATTTAAATAAGTAAAATTTCAACATTAAACATTTTGATAATACTCCTGTGACTAATTAGTCATGCTAGAATTGTCGTGAATGGTTTAGATCTATGAAATAACTTGCGTATAACATAGAATGAATGAGATTAACAGAGAAAATGGTTCGACGCAGCTTACCTTCAAAAAATTTTTCTTCTTCCTTCGTCTCTCTGTCTCTGCGATCTCTCTGTCTCTGCGATTTTTCTTCTTCGCGAAAACTCATTCTCGTCTGCGCCTTTTATACTAATCCATGGCTGGGGTTAATTTAACGCGCTGACCCATTAATCCCATCGTTTCCATAACGGTGCCTAATAAAACAGTTTCCATAACGGCGCCTAATAAAACAAAAAAATAAATAAATAAAATAAACGGCGCTGAATACTGCGCCGAATGACGATGGCTATTACATTAGGTTTTGCAACACGAAGGGCTAAATCCAGATCCAAACATCCTAAGGTGATAAGTAATTGCTCATGCCAATCAGAGTAATTCGATCCATTCAGTGTCGGGATATTAAACAGATGAGATTGAAGAACAGGAGTCATAGCTGTAAAAAAATGATTAAGCTCACATTACCATTATGATTCAGATAAAATATTATGTAACAATTCTATTAACATTAATTAATCATAGCTAAAATTTTAAATTTAATCACACAAGCAATAATGCATGATTATATTCAATAATGCTATGATAAATAATAATATTCAATAATTAATTATAAATACACAAAGTCAAGAAATCCCCACCTTCGGGTAGAAAATTTCTCGTGTTTATGCAGTTCTAGTTAATTATTGATAAAATATTAAATTATAGCTACCTTCGGGTAGAACTATAATATAATATTCTTTAATAATGCAATTTCTATGATGAGAGAAAAAATTATATTATTCTCTCTTTGTTTAATAAATTTGATTAACTAAACATCTTAGACCCTTTAGGGCAACAAAGACATAAAGATGAACAATATTTATTAAACATAAATTGCATAATAATCAATAACAATAATTTAAAAAAATGTATTTTAGACCCTTTGGGGCAACTAAAATACACAATCAAAATTATTACAGAGTATAATATATATATGAATAATTCAATAATAATGATTATTAAATTCATTATGTGCGATTAAATTCCATATTATTTCTTTTGGTCAGCCAGGTAAGTGAGGTGAGGCGTGGGAGGCTCCCCCTGCATAGCAAGGACCTAATTAAATAACCACGTGATCCTCTTCAATACCTCTTGCCTAGACACCAACCTCCAGTCATGCCATGGAATGTAATTCTCACTATAAAATTTAATAACCAGTTGTCATGCTGTTGCTGCCACCATCGCCGCCAACAGCACCCTTTCGGCAATAGATCCAGCGACTGGACCAGCAGCCCCTGCAGCTCCTTCTCCGGTCGTCCTCAGCCGCGCGCCGGCCGCAACGCAACCCTGCCGTTTCTGGCAACAACGTCCAGCCAGCACCGTCGATGTCCGCCGCCGCTACTCGCAGACATACCCATCCTGCTGTCGCTTGCTGTCGTCCGTTGCCACCGTCTTCTCCGATAGCAACCAGCAGGAGCAGCCAGCTTGGTCGCCGCTACCCCCCTTGGCCGTTCGCCGCCGTCTGTCGGTCGCATCTTGCTGCCCCATCCGATCGCTGCCGGTCACCCACTGCTCAGGCATCAATCGGATCTGCCGCCATCTCTTCCAGCAGCAACCAGCACCGGATCTGCCGCCATCTCTTCTCCGGGTTCAGCAGCGTCTTCCCGGCGTCGCTGCATGTCACGGCTGCAGCTGCCGGCAGCGACGTCCTCGTCGCGGCAGCTGAATCCATGTGTGTCGTTCATGGCGGCAAGCATTGGGCATGGCAGGCAGGTATCGGGCATTTTATTTATTTATTTATTTATTTATCTAACTGTGATGGCAGCAAGAAATCATACTGCTAATTCTTTAAATAGGCAGGATTTAACATGGATTTTCATGAGCATGCTGGCAATTGCATATAATTTATCAAAATAATATAATATGACAAATCCAATTATGATAGCATGAACGCATATCTGAATCCATGTCAAACAATAAAAATAAATCTCTTAACAGGCAATATATTCATGTATGACATCATGGGTTTTATTCCATCGTAAAAATATATATATACATATATATATGTATGGCATAATGCATTTATACATCTTTCAGATTCATGCATCCCAAAAAAATAATCATAATAATCACATGAATATTCTAATACAATAATGAATATTTCAAGAATTCTTAAATAATCATGGGTGGAATCTATTATACCCAAAATCGAAACGTGGGCTCTGATACCACATGTTGAAAATCATGTGATGCGGAAGCGTACCTGAATCCATGTGTGTATAGATTCCACCTGTAGACCGAGTAGAGTACGAGGTCTTCTCCCCCAACACTTCTCCCTATAATACTAGCGGTAGATGGGAACCACTTGTGATGTAAACGTGTGAGAGAGGGACCTAGACTCCTCTATTTATAGAGCCCTTCCCATCATGACTCAACTAGAAGTGTAGTTCTACCTGAACTCGGATTGCGTACGCATTTCAGATATGACTGAGCTATCTTTAAATCCAAAGACTTATAATTTAATTAGGACACCTTATAGGAGTATAACTCTAACATTGCCCACACATATGCGCTGAGTTTTGTCAGTGCAGTGCCTATATAAGGCATTCAAAGGATGTCTAGGGATGAAAAAGTTATCCAATGAGCTCTGTTTTGCTTTTTCATTTCCAATTTTCTTTTTGAGTTTTCTATTTCCATTTAAATAGTAGTGGAATTCCTCACCTCGGTCAATAAAATCCATTGTGTTTCTTCATTAGATCTGCATTCCAAATAGTATATGTTTAGTAGTATTTTATTTTTCATGATAGGAAAGGAAAAAAGAAAAGTCAGAAGAAAAGTAAATCAAAAGAGGTAAGCAAGCTTCCAAGTTTTTGCTTGAAAAGCTTCATTAAGTAACTGAGGATTTTCATGCTTATAATTTATAATGATGCTACACGTGTTTCAACTTATGATCCAGGATATTTTTTCTGACTATTGTCTAGAACTAAGAATTTTCAACATGTGGTATGTGATAGTATCAAGAATGCTTAGTACCTTATATCTATATTTCAAGTAAGTCATAGGTGTTCGAAATAGTGTTTTTTAAATGTTTTGCTTATGCGTAAAATTTATTATCATAACATGAATAATAATCTCACGTTATGTTATAAAATCCATGTGAATAGAAATCAATGATTCATGTATTATCTGTTAGAAATTCTTGTAGGCTTCTATTGCAGTTGCGAAATGGGAGAAAAATATAAAGTTTGCTTATTAGCATTCTGGACCCCAAAGCATGCATATTAGCATATTAAACCCTGAGAAGTTTTGGTGTTTGCGTTTTAAACCTTCACCCCTTGCGGTGTTAAAAAATACTGTCAGTCCATGCATAATGTAAAAAATTCCCTTATGTTTATATGAAAATTAAAAATTCAAGTTGAAACTTGAATCCTTATTAATAATTATTTAATTTAAATGCTCAAAATAATTTCATGATTTGCCCACTTAAAATTAAATAAATATTTTTATGGAACAAAATAGGCTCAAAATAACTTTGAATATTTTTTATTATTTCAATCCAATAATTTGGGAAAAAGTACATATGACATTAATAATTAAAAGTACATAAATACTGCTGCATTACAAGATTACTGGATGCACCGCCGGAGAACAAAATACAGTGCTACATTATCTTCTTCAGCAAGGGCAGTCATGGCTGCCATGAGCACGAGAAAGTAGAGGGGAAGAGGAGGAGACCGGATGGTGAAGGGTTTTCGTCGTCGCCACCATCGTCGTCTCGCAGATACTCCTGTTCACGCCCCTTCTAAAGCATGTCGAAATCCATCTAGCCAGTGAATGCAAGAACAATCCAGCCTTATCGCAGTCCAAATCCTCCATATCACGACATGGTTGCTTATCCACCAAGGTACCAAATCCCGAAATTTTCTATGTTTGATGAGAGTCCTAAAAGACACACACTTATCGCATTTCATTACCGCTTGCCGGGTGGAATTTTCTACCAAGTGCGGATGTTCAGAAATCATTTTTAGCAAAATTGAAAAACAATCATGCTCCTGCTCTCAGATTTGCAAATATCGATTTTGGAATTCTATTAATTTATTATACTTCATCTCAGAGGGAGTTTCATTGGGAGCTTGAACAGGAGTGTGCTGTGGGCGGTAGGTCTCAAAAATGGTGACGGACACATATCGTTTTGTTTTGTAACAATGCATTAGTTATTTTGCTTGTCTGGCATCACACGACGATGTGGATGGAATGGAGAGCGCTTGAATTTCTGTCCCACTTAGGTTTTTGAACATCAGCCAAGGACTTTGTGATCTTCTTCTTCTCATTATTTTAAGTACCCTCAAAGGGGCGTTGGTAGGTGTGTTAATAGTCATGATCGTCCCGTCAAAACCCGCTCATTCAACCAACTTATAAATAGGTTTGGGTTGAGAATTTTTGAATAAATGGTGTTAGGGGCATTGAGGTCTTTTCTTGTTTTGCCATTTATTTTTGCCACTCTAAAGCATCTGCTTCCTTTGCCTCATTTGCTCTTCGGCATTCATCCACTTGTGTGCAATTTTGAATAATTCGCCCATTATTTATGGTTCGTGTACTTTGAGTTCAATGTACAACCTACTTAGGCATAGCCCTCCAATGAAATTGAAATGATAAACTCATGAGTCAATCCCTGAATTAAAGTGCATTCATGGTTGAAACGATCAATGTATTCGCGTAAGGGTTCATTCTCTCCTTGCCGAAATTGGTAAAGATCTGAGGGTCTTTTGGCATGCACAGCATGATTTATAACTTGTACTATGAAATTGTCAGATAAAGAGTCAAAAGAGGCTATCAATGATAGAGACAGACTATGAAACCATGCTCTAGCCTTACCCTATAAAGTGTCGATCAATGCACAACATTTTATGTTATCTGATAGACCCATTAGGTCTACATTGATGCAAAAGATGTCAACATAGTCCTAAGGGTTAGAGTGTCCATCATAAGGTTTCATGACTATGGGGTTTGAACTTATGAGGGAGAGTCTCATTTATGATTTCAAGAGTAAAAGATGAATATCCCAAAGTATTGATGAATCATGGCAAGGGGGCGGAAGAAGTATTACCAATAGGTTCGTGCGTTGGGATTTGCGTACCGGGGGCACCCGTTTGACGGGGTAATGAAGAGGTTTATTGCTTTTGAGCTTTCCATTCTTGTAATGTGATCAGCATCTTGTGGAACTCTTCCTTCGTGATAGTGACTTTAGGGCCCATTTCTTCGGAATTGGTTCTAGCAGAGCTCCCTATGCATTTTGGTGTGCATCACCCCTTTGCGCATTACCCCTTTGTGCGGTGTTCTCCATGTTAGATATGGACTGATTGTGCTCCATAGTAGAGAAAAAGGGAGAAAACGAAAAATGAGAAGATGCGTGGGAAAAGGAAAGTAGTAGAAATGGATTTCTAGCTTCGTTTCCCACATATAGCGCCAAGTATAGAAGTCCAAAATGGATGTCCACATGTTTATAGATGTGCAAAGATAATTTTTCAACAGAATCCCAAAGATAAGAGGAGTAGAATTGTGGTAAAGGATTTTTGCAAATATGCCTACAATGTTTGACTAATATTGCATCCGTGTCTCTAAGTTTGCCCAATTTTGCAAATACACCCATAAAGTTTGTATAAAATTGCAATCGTGTTTCTTCCGTTATAATGTCGTTAGATTTTTATATAAAATGACAATAATGCCCTTAAGCCAAATTATACAATTTCAATTTTTGAAAATATTATAAGCATTTTTACAAAAAAATCTAAAATAATAATATATGCAAAAAGATATAAAATAATGAAATAACAAATATATCTACAATATTTGAAAAAATTGCAAGTTTATCACCTAGGTTAAAGAGCATTATCGTCATTTTACATAAAAATCTAACGGCTTCTTAACGAAAGGGACACGGTTGTAATTTTATGCAAATTTTGTGGACATATTCTCAAATTCAGCAAACTTAGGGACACAGATGCAATATTGATCAAATCTTATAGACATATTTACAACAATCTCTTGTGGTAATAGTAGAAGTCTTGAGTCCTTCTCCTTTTTATAAGCGGACTAGGCTGTTGGTTGTGTTTCCACATTTTTAGAAGGATTTATAGGTTGGTAGGTGATGAATATCGGTTCTTTTGGGAAGAAGTTGAGATGTGAAGTGTGGTATGAGGGCAAGTGTGAGAAGTGGTTTTTGACAAGGCTTCTACATCGTTTAACCATTTAATTAAATAAACAGATTAGGGTTGAGATTTTATAACTTGTCAACTCATTTAGTAATCGTTTAACTCATTGAAGTTATATATATAAACTTTTTTGATTATTTTCTCCCTCTAAGTTTTCCTCCCGCCATCTAATTTTTATTTTCCCGCTTATACTTAATTCCATTATCTCATGACTACCCTCTTTTCATTTCCTGAACGTCAAAGACATCTTTTTGTCTCTTCCTACGAGATTATCATCTGCCAAATTTTAGGCCTTCAGACGTCTGCTATAGAACTCGTTAACAGCCTGTTGTAAATAGGTTAGAGTTGAGGCTTTTTATATGGGTTAATAAATAAATTAAGATTAATATATTTTAAACAGGTTAGGATTAGGATTAAACTCCAACCCGTTTAACTTGATCCATTTTAACACATGCGGGCACTGGTCAATGTCGTGGGCGTAGCGAGCTCAGAAGTGTTGCTTTTCGTGGGGCTCTTCTTAGGGGCCTTGCGACACCTCTTCTTCATCTTTGTCGTGACATTCCGTTACACCATTTCAAATTCAGAACACACCCTCTCCTCCTCATTGAAATTGTTGAATAATGGATCCTGTTTTTAAACACGCCCCTCTGAATGCCGGCCCGAAAAAAGTCCCTTGCCAAGTCCAGATGGAAATCCATCTCGCAAGAGAGGATCAGCGAACAGAAGCTGCTCGAAGCAATTGAGAAGATCAAGAACCCATCACGGCTGTCCAAGCTCGCCCAGGCGCATGCAATGTAGCTGGCTATGACGACTAAAGGCCAGACGGGTTGGAGCCGCACAATTTTAAGGAGGTGATAGCTGTTAGGATTCCATGCTTATCTCCTTTCAATTTTTATGTGAGGAGGCACTGAGGAAGATGATATTATTATGATTGCGCTGCTTTTGCACAAATCCAAGAGTATTTTTGACATTACGCGTGAGTTTACAGTATTTTTTAACATTGTAAGGGATAAGAATTTAAAATACAATTACCAAAATTTCACTGGGTTTAATATATTAATATGTAAACTTCGGAGTTTAAAATATTATAAGCAAAGTTAAAAGATTTATGGTGCAAATTTCTCGAAATGAGATTGTTGTCCTTCCTCATGATGCCAAGTCATTAAGAATCAAATGATTCACGAATCCTTTCTTTTAAGAGGTTGGGTGATGAACATTTGGTAAATGTCATCTACCTTTCAAGTTTCAAATTGTTATGAGTGTGACATATACAAGCACCCATGGCATTTTCATATATGTCTGAACTTATAATGATTGCTTTCATGTTCTATTACTACGCTCGCTTCCTAGGTATGATGCACTCACTGTTTTTAAACTACTAGTGATTGTAGCTGTTTGAGAATAAAGAAAGGCACGTTTGATGTTTTTTAGTTGATGTTTGATATGTTTATAAATTAATTAATTTCTTTTAGCATGTATAAAGTTTATTTAAAAATATTATGTATTCAGAGTGTGGCTGGGATTTTATAAATGGTTTGAGAACTTAGACTTTTTAAGGTTAACTTAGACATTAGTAGATTGAACTTTTGTCAAAATTTTATTCTTTTGCTTATCTATAATGTTATAAATTATGGATGAGTGATCCTGTTAGCCCGGGCTAAGTAAATGTTTCACTTAACCTACCTCAAAAATCATATTTAAAACAACTTTTTTTGTTTTTTCTTCATATACTTGTTTATCTAAGTGTATTTAATATATAAATCAAGTTTTACCATTTTTGGATATGTGTACATATTTTTTTTAGATTTTAAAAATAAGGGTATTTTAAATACATTTATACACATAGATGTTTAAAAATCTAAAAAAAAAATAGATAAACAAATTCAAAAATAGTAAAACTTGGTTTATATGTTAAATACACTGAGATAAACAAGTGTAAGAAGAAAAAAGTAAAAAAAAAATTTGTTGTAAATAAGTTTTTTAAGGTGGGTTAAGTAGAACATTTACTTAGCCCTGGCTAGTAGTACAACTCCTCCAAATTGTGTTTATCAGATCCCATAAATGGTTTCTTTTAATAGCCAACTCTCCTACCGAAACCACCAAATATAGATAACATGCTACCAAAATTTCACTAAAAAATAAAATTAAGCTAGAAAAATTTAGACTGTTTCAGGTCTTCAAAGTCTAATGGTGCTTCCAACTAAGTTATATTATAATTTCATTCACAAGACGTCAGTTTCACCATTTAGAAAAGATCCGAGAGTCGTTTCTACAATGTTTCCATCGATTAGGAATATTGTAAGTCAGGTGCCTCGTCACAACCCACAACCCATTAAGTTAAATATGTTATGAACGGTTTAGAGTTGAAGTTTTGTAAATGAATAATTAATCAAATTAAAGCTAAAATTTTATAAATTAGTTAGGATTAGATTTTGGATAGAATTGAGCTCTAAACTGATCCGATTAACTCCCTTAGAATAGAAATAGAAAGGTCAAGTGATGATTAGGAATAAATGAAATAGAATTGGAATAGATACGATAGTTATATAAAATTATGTGAAGAAATTATTAGAAAGTAGGGTAGTTAGATGGTTATAATATTACATCACAGAAAATATTCACGGAAAAGTAATGGAAAAAAGTTTTTTTCCTAAAATGCCAAACACAATTAAATTGAGTTAGCTATTTGCTATAATATAAAATTCAGATATCAAGGCATTTGGTTAATTGCAGCCATTCTTTAAAAAAATTTTGAAATAGAAATTTATATTTAGCTACAAATAATAATAATAATAATAATAATAATAATAAGAGTACTTTATCAAAAAATAATAATAGTTGGCTGCAGTATTATTGCAGTGTATCATATGCCATCAAATTTAAATTTGGTTAAAAAACATGGTAGTATGTGAGAACTTTCGTTGCATTAATTGTCATATATGTTTCATTTATGCTTCTTTTTATCCAGTGGATTTGATGAAGCATAATATTGCAGCCGCTTGAGGTTTAAAGTTCGAGAAGGCTATCTGTGTCAGGCATCAAACTTAAAACCGAGGGAAATTGATATTAATGAAAAGGTTATGAGACAGGCCTTTTATTTTCATATTTATTGGACTGATTCCAATCCAATGGTTATAGAAAACTCTCACTCAATTCAACACTGGGCTCTTTGCATTTTGGTCTTTTAAACTATGTGTATTTTCTTTTAACTCAAGAGTTTTGCATATTTACTTTTTAAACTATGTAAGTTTTCCATCTTTACATTTTGATAACTTTCATCAAAACATCCAATTAACGGCTATTATTTGTAAATAAAAAATCTAGAAATACCCTTATATCTTAATTGAGTCTGTTCATATTTATGAGCCAACTAATAAACATGAGTTGACTCATTTCGTAAGTCGACACTTTTAGAGGAAATATTGTCATTTAAAAATTTGTATCGTGGCTACTAACAAATTTTCCATCCATTTGATGACTTGCATTAGCAGGAGAGTTTAAAATACAAAAGAAGCAAACTTATAGTGTTTAAGAAGAAAATACACAAAACTTATAGGTTAAAAAGAAAATACGCATAATTAGAAGGGCCAAAATGCAAATAACTCGTTCAACATCAAAATCAAAAAATTATGAAATTTCTGATCACACATTTGGATTTTTTGCATTTTAGTCCCTCTAACTTCGCGTATTTGTTTTCTAAACCACGAGTTTTGCATATTTGCTTTTCAAACCATGTAACTTTGTGTTGTTTGCATTTTAAACCCCAGACTCTACACTACCAAAAAACCCAACTAACTGCTATTATTTGTAAACGAAAATTCTAAAATTCCTTTGCGATTTCGTTGTTTTATTTGTCATTTTCAAATAAACACCTTAAAATAAGTAAAATTTTACCAATCTGAACTATCCCCATTATTTAGAGCACCTCAAAATATCTAAAATGACTCTTAAATCACACACATCAAATTCCGATAGCACAATCTATGAACATAAAATGTCTGTTCAAAATATTTCCATGAGTCGCTCTCAAACACAGCCCTAGTCGTCCATCGTCTGCCGCCTACCTACTTCGATTCACCACCTCCATCTAGCCTTCCTTCTATCGATCAAATCCGACTAATGGTGTCATCATTAGTTTTCGACACTAACGTCTCTATTGCCATACCGAATTTGGTCTCTGATCGTCGTAATCTTCCCCAGATAACACTGCCTGCCACACCGGCTCTGTTTATTCCTCATTGCCAGCAATTGCACAAAATTGGACATTGCCTTTGCTGCACAGACGACCAAAGCTGTCGATGATTCACACATGCTGCCAGTTCCTTCTCCTTGCTCATTCACAGTACCGACAAGACAAACGATCACCCAACACAACTACTGCTTTTCTTTATAGACGTCAATTGATGACAAACCTTAGATGCTAGAACCAACACTGCCAATCTCGATAGCAGAAAACCCCGTCGTCGTTCATCAAAAATTCCATGCCGCTGCCGATCACTGCCTTTGCAAAGAATGCAGCTTTTGCTGTGGCCAAGTTGAGTCGATTCCTTCCATGAGTCAACTCCATTAAGGGGCAATAGTGCCATTAGAAAATTTGTTCTACAGCCACTAACAGATTTTTCGTTTGTCTGGTGGCTTGTATGAACAGCAGGGCTTAAAAAGCAAACATGGTAAGGTTACATGATTGAAAAAGTAAATATGCGAAACTAATGGATTAGAAAGCAAATAAGCAAGTTAAAGTGACCAACATGCAAAAAACCCCGCGCATTTACAACCTATGAAGGCAACAAGCAAGGTGCGTGAATGCCCAATTAAAAAAGTTGGGGCTATTAGCTTAGATGAGACTTGGTTATAAAGTTTAGTTAGAATGGTTGGTTGAGATAAAGATCAATCTCAAACGCAGCTGGAAATTTCATGGTGTTTTAATTTATAATTTAGAAGAGGATTAGGAATTAAGGAGCAACGGCCATCAATTTTTTAAGTCAAAGTTTCACTAGTCAAATCTCAATGAGCAATGGCCATCAACATTTGGTAGAGCATTAAGTTATCATCGCAGCTAAAGTTCACAATGGGTGATTTTGTGAATAAAATTTATAAGTACTAGTTCTTCCGCAAATAATAATTTGGGATTAAAATTCGCGAAACAAATGTAAATAGTCATTTTTGGGAAAATCAAAAAATTCAAAATATATCTACAACATTTCATAAATTTCTCTTACGCACCAAACATTTCACTCTAAATTACTATTAAACTCACATAGTCAATGACACGGCAAACAACAATTATCTATTCATTAAAAGACTATTTTGCTCATCCAAATTTTGCTAATTAGAACAATTCAACTCTAATATAAACCCATTTGAATTATTTTAATGCCACCGACTGACGATTCATGATATAAAGCTTAACCTTTTCAATTAGGGAATTTTGCATGGGAAAAATAGTCTTTTTAATAAACTTGTTTGTCTTATCATTGTTAGCCTAGGTATGATAAAAATTTAGAATAAAATATTATAGATATAAAAAGAATCCGTGAGATGTTGTAGGTATATTAAGAATTATGGCCAAATTTTGTCCTTATCGAGGAGTTTTTCCTAATTTCGGTACCAATTTATTTCACGTAATTTAAGTAATAGAGCAGGGCAAATGCCTTCTAAAAGCCATCAAGACTGCACTGATCATGGGCTTTGGAAGTAGCCCACATTCCTGCCATATGCCAACCACAGTGCATTTCCACTGGTATCATTGATTATTTTTCTCCTGACAAACTACAATGTAGAGACTAGCTGTAATTTCCACAAATGAATATTTATGGAAGGCTTCTGTTTCTATGGTTATCAGTGTACTTTGCATCATATCTCAACTTATTTGTACTCACAAATACTAAAGGAAGAAAAAAAAAAAAAAAAAAGCATGTATCTGTGTACTTTGCATCATTAAAAGAAGACAAAGCTTCCGTACTCAGGGGCTTTTCATTACTCTTACTCCCTATCGGCCGGCCCATCTTAGTGATGATATGAAATCCAGTTCCCACATTGCAGTTAAATTGTTTATTGTCTTATGATTCAAACATAGAGTTGTTTTGAATCATAACATGATGATTTTTTATTTCCAATTCTTCATATTAATTCGAAGATTGAATGAAATTCAATCCACTAAGATATTTCGCATTATCCTTTAGCTAGAAGGCATAATTACTTAAAAGACTATTTATAATTATTATATAGTTTTAATATTATATATTTTTCATATAACATGATTTTTTTGGGCACCACCTAAGCCTCTAATCAAAATAATTTTCATATTATAATTTAATATTTAAGGTAAATACAATGAATGGTTTAGATCTTAATAAAGCATTAAATCTATTATAAAATTAAAGGTTGCTAGTTATGATTAAAAGTGGATTCTGATCCTACGCTCCCGGGCGCATGCACCTATTTTTTTTATTTTTTTTGAAATTTTTTTTATAATAGTATTAATCTATATGTATTTAATCTGTGTATAAATTTTTATCATTTTTTGGAGTATTTTATATATTTATTTTTTATTTTTGAAAATCAGTGGCATTTTAGGTAATTTTAAATTACTAAAGTACCACTGATTTTTAAAAACTCAAAATAAATATCTAAAAATCTCCAAAAATGGTAAAAATTAATAAATACGTTAAATACACTTGGGTTAACAAGTTTATGAAAAAAATAAAAAAAAATAGGTGTATGTGCCCGAGAGCATGCAGCACCCGAGAGCATAGGATCAGAATCGATTAAAAGCAGCTGGAAGTTTCGATTTTGAGTGATAACCCTTGTTTATTTAACTCGGTAATCATGTTTCATTCATATCGTATACTTGGATGGGTCCTCTATAATAAAATTATAAAACCAAACGTAATAAAATATTTGACTCATATATGTATTTGTAACCTGTTAATTCAGCATTTATATCTAAAACTTGTTTCGGTAAACGATTTATAAATTATTTATCGCATTGTAGTGCACATGTGAATGGATCTAATGAATTCACAACCACCTGTGCATGGTGGCCTTGAGTAATAATAACACAAGCTATTATATTTTGGAAATTTGAAAGGTACTAAATACTAATACGATAGAAGATTTCTGTGTTACCACCCCAATTTCTTATCAATAACTAAAGAAGTAACTTCCAATGAAGTGCTTGTCCTAATGAAAGGCCACCACATTCACTCATCATATGTTTTTAAAGATTTTCTTCTTTCATCTAACACGAAATTTACAAATTAATTTATGAGATGCAAAACTTCTATATATGAGATCCAAATTTTGACTTGTGACCGGCATTTAACCCAATCTGTTTTTAACAGGGTTAAATCAGTTTATTTTCATAACTTGAGATAGTGGTGAGTTGAAATCTTGACTTAAGTTTAGAAATAGAGTTGGGCTAGGTCCAACATGCAAGCATATTGTTATCTTGTTGTCATTTATTTCTGAAGTTCTGATATTATTTATGATTAATATAGTCTAATGTTAACATAGTCTAATTTAATTTTTAAAAGTATGTGATCATGATTAATATATAAGTATAATATAAATGGGATTTTAGATTAACTTAGTATTTAAATTTTCAAAATTTAAGTGTTTACTGAGACTAATCTGTATTTGGGCTCATCTTTTCAAATATATGGTTGAGGTTGGAAAGACTTTGTCTGAACCTAGTCTAATGTGTAATGTTGGCTACTAGGTTCTCCAAATTAATAGGGTGGTATTGGAAATTGGATTTTATCTATTGTATCTTTTATTATTAGCATATTCCATTTTTAAGATCAGTATTTATTCTTACTAGTTTTATTGTATAATACTAATTTAAGCTTCATACTATTTGAGCTTGCTTACAGACAAAGTGATTTTAATTATAAATATGCAAACTTCAATAAAAAAAAAAAATCATATTGAGTTCTTCCAAAATCCCTATAGTGAGGAATTTTCCTTAAATAGTTTTTGTTGGTTGTTCATTATTCACCTAGTGCAATTTGATGCGAAAGCATTATGGTCGCTCATTATTTGTCTGATACAGTTTAACGTGCAAGGTTTGCTTCTTCTTATATCTTTAACTACATATTTATAGATAAGTTAATTGAATTCATATTTTATACCTCGAAACTATGATTACTTATTACATATTACATAATCAAAATTTTGACATCGCCCCAGCATATGCCATTACTCATGTTGCAATAGCTGCCACAAATACAACTCAAAGGCAGAAAGTTTTTTTTTCCATGGAAAGGACAACTTCTATCCTTCCGACCTCTGAATATGAGAGGTATTAGAGGAAGAAGGGATAAAGCAGTCACGATGTATCATTGCCAACAAATTATTTGTACAAAGTTTTTCCTGAAGAAAGTATGGTGGGTTAGCCCACCATACTTATTCAAACAAAATATTACATGAAACAAAATCAGCAAGAAGATGAGTAACAAAGTTTCCCGATCTCATGACATGGTAGAATGAGATGGATTGGGCTTGTGAGGCAAGTAACTGTATGTGTGAAATAATCGTCTCCACTGGAGCACGAATGGACTGCTCATTTACTAAAAAATCAGTAAGAGTCAAACAATCTGATTCCATCTATAGTTGTTGAAGTTGGATTTCTAAAGCCAATGTCACCCCCAACCACATGGTCGTAGCTTCCATTGTCAATGGTTCCAAAATTCTAACCTAAATCCTTCCTTTGGTGGCAATAAAGAAACCCCGTGAATCTCTAATAACCGCAACAAACCCCATACATTTTTTGTGGAGGTTCCTTCTTCCATCAATGTTAATCTTGAATTTTCCCTCATCTGGCTTGGACCATCTGGCAACGAGAGGTTTATCAATCAAACTTGATCCCCTGAGGTCCAACGCTCTTCGATGTTGAACCCGAAAGTTGATGCACCATTCCTTGACATCCAGTAGCATGGGTCGAATACCTTCCTACCTAAGTTGATTTCCCAAAAACCACACGCGCCAACAGAAGAGAAGAAAGAGAACAAACCCATCCATGTTTTTTATAGCGATGAACGCCCGAAAGATGCCCGGGATTGATGTTCATTCATCCGTGAGGAGACAGTTACCAATGATGTTATGACATTTTGGCTGGATTAATTCGCAGGCAACAAAAAGATGGAATATGTCTTTCTCCACTTTCCTGCAAAAAAGGCATAAAGTGTCCACTAGGATTCCACACCGCTGCAAATTTAGGAAGGTAGAAAGGGCATCTTTAAACAATCGCCAGCAAAAAATGACGACTTTGCTTGGGAGCTTGATGTTCCAGATGAACTTGTAAATTTCCTGATCAAGAACACATCTAGTTTTCCGACTCTCCAGTGGGTGGTCAGATGTTTTTCTCAAGAGTTTATATGCAGATCTTACAAAATATTGTCCATCGGGTTCAAGCTCCCAGAAACAATAATCGTCTTCTCCCCTATTTGGAAACAGATTAGATTAAATGATCTCTCGCCCATATTCGCCCACCACTTACAACAAAAGGGTATCCTTCCATTGGCCAGTCTACTCATTGAGGAAGAAACTGACCATCGCATCATCGGGGATGTGAACGGGTAGAGGGCCAGCCTTATGAAGGGGGTAGGAAGCCACCTGTCACCAGAAAAGCCACTCGTTTCCTAGTACCAATGCGCCAGCGGTACTCATTGAGAATCACATCTTTTGCTTTAAGAATGTTTTTCCACTGAAAGAGTCAGTTGCCTTCTTCGTGCAGGTCCATAAATTTCCATTGTTGAAGTATCTGGCCTTAAGAGTGGTATAACAAAGAGAATCAGTGTTTGAGGCAATTCTCCACACCTGTTTAGCAAGAAGGGCATAGTTGAAAGTGATAAGATCTTGAAAGTCTAGTCCTCCTACAGCCTTAGTCTTGCACATGTATTTCCATGCTACCCAGCTCATCTTTCGTTTCCATCCTTATCACCCCACCAAAATCTATTAAGCATGATTCCAATTTCATTGCAAAAACTTTTGCAAAGGAGGAAAATAGTCATAGAATATGTAGGAATAGCCTATGCCATGGCTTTAATGAGGACTCCTTGCCTCCCCATGAAAGTAGCCGACCTTTCCAGCCTTGAATTTTTCGTCAAATTTGGTCCTTTAGATCTTTGAACATAATTTTTTTAATCTCCCCAGCCTGGCAGGAAGCCCCAAATAAGAAAGGATTTCCTGACCAAGGAGCTTTGCACACTCGCGATGGAATTCCTTGCAAGTTTGCTAGTGTTGGAACTGAAGAACAACGCAGTTTTGTTTATGTTAACGACCTATCCTGAGCACTCATTGTACTGCCTAAGGATGTAAAATAAATGCCTTACCCGAATGTCAGTTGCCTTAGTAAAAATGAGGGCATCATCAACAAAGCAAAGATAGGAAAGAGTAGATCATCTAGGACTTAGTTTAATACCTTGTAGCGTCCGCTGTGGTTGTGCTTGAGAAATAAGGAGTGAAAGACCTTTCGCGCAGATGAGAAAGAGATATGGAGAAATCGGGTCACCCTGTCGCAATCCCTTTGGGGGCTAAAATAATCTATTTTGTGCTCATTGACAAGAATCCGATAGTGGACGGATTGCAAACAACTCATGATCCAGTTTATCCATACCGTGCCAAAGTTCATAGCAGCCATCATGTTACTCAGAAAGTCCCATTCCACACGATCGTAGGCCTTAGACATATCTAACTTTATCGCCAACTCTCTATTGTTACCTCTCCTCCTCCGCCGGAAAGAGTGAATTACCTCGTAGGCAATCAACATATTATCCATGATTAAACGGTCAAGAACAAAAGCACTTTGTTAAGGAGAAATGTCTTCATGGAGGCAACTCTTCAATCTATTCGCCAAGCCCTTTGCCAGTATTTTGTAGGCTACATTACATAAATTGGTGGGGCGAAAATCAGTATTTTGAAATAATATTCTAAAATTCATTCCCTTAATTTCATCTTCGAATATTGACAAAGCGATGGAAGTGTGAAAACAAAACTAGCACGAGACTATACCTTGAGAATGATAAACTATTCTTACATAGAAACTTAAACTTAAAGTATAAAGAAAATCTATGGAATATTATTTAAGAGTATCTGTAAGTCCCTAAAATAAAAACACATCATATATTTGTGGAAGTGCTCTTACAAATCCTAGCGCTAAGAAAATCTTAAGTAAATAAAATTATGAAATAAACTGCTAAAAACACTATTTACTAAAAATAGTAAAAACAAAAATTAATAAAAATCAATGATGTTGGCCTCCAAAATAGCTTTCCGTTAATATCTTATGGTTACTGTAATTGCACCCATATCAAAAGTTATAATTATTTGAAGTTATCTTGCTCTTTTATTGTATAAAGACCTTTCTACTTTGCATCTTGACAATTCTACCCATTCTAGAATTTCATCCATTTTTCTTTGTGCATCATTCTTCTTCACTTCAGAAAAACTCAACCTCAAGTTTACTAAAATATGTATATTCATCACATCTAATGTTTTGGGGATTCCCATTGTGTTTTGCAACTCTACCATATATGCTTTATTATTGACCTTCTTTAAAGGTGGTGACCTATTCGGTAAATCGTCTAGCATCAACTCATTGAACTCTACTAACAATGGTTTGATTGCATCAGGGTGGTGCTCTACCACTTCCTGCTCATCTTTATCAGTCAACACTTTTTTTTACAATTAAATTGTGCACCTCCTTTGACTCTTTAATAGCATAGAAAATTTCAGTTTTATGTCCCTCTTCTGCATCTATTGCTTTTTACTTTTCAGTCGCCTTTTCTCTCTTTGTATTAATCAATAAGAGTGTTTGCATTAAAATTTAATTTATTTATTTCCTTAGATTCCTTATAATTATTCCTGTAGTAACTCTATTACTACTATGACAAACTATCTTCATAATCAAAGGAATGAAAATAATCATGTATCAACTGTTTCATCCTCCACCATCTTCGAATTGGTGTTTTTCTTTATGAACTTTTCACAATCTCAACGCAAGTGCACAGGTCATAGATTATAGTATATAAAATATCGATTTACAAAGAATTCGGGACTCAAAATCTTATTTTAAACGCTTTCTTATCAAATATCAAAAGAATAAGGTGATAAAAAATAGAAAAGTGGAAAAAGAAAAATAAAATTTAGAACTAGATAGAAAATTTGAATGCAAGGATGTGAGTACCTAAGATCTAGGGTTTCACATACGTCTTTTGCAATGGATAGCGGTATGATTACTTAATCTAGATATTATTTGTTAAAAGAGAATAAATCCTAATTTATTATTGCATCTTCTCTCGAAACCTACAAGGTGTAACCCTAATTTGTTCTTAACCACCTATTTTCATAGGATTAAATTAATTAGAATCCATTAAGTTCTGTGGCCTGTTCATGGATTCATCAAAGTCATCATGCCTATTTCCTTAGTCTTCGATTTTCAGATTTAATATCTTGATTTTCATATATTAAATTTTCGTCTCTTGGTTCCATCACCTAATATATGAGAATCATTGCCAAAGTGACAGCTCAAACACTAGGCAAGCATTAAATTATAAGATATTAAATTAACAACAATATTCATCATAAATAAATCAAAACCACATACCACGCTACATTGTACGCATATTACATCCTAAACCCTAGATTAAATACTTAGTCAAGCATGTTTAAGTCCAAAAATACATCTTAAACAAGGCAATTAAAATAAAAAGGAAAAGAGAAAGAAAAGCTTATTGGTTGGAAGTTCCGATGATGTGTCAGCCGCTTCACGCAACTCGCTGCTCCACCTCTCACCCTGTGCTCTTTGCCTCCTCTCCACCCTTTGCTCTCTCTTTAAAATTCTCTCTCACTACGTATTTATAAGTTTGACTTCTGGCGTTTGAAACTCGCCACTTTGCTGCGTTGGTGAAATTGCGTAGCACATGGCTGAACGCTGCTGATTTGCATGGACATGGGATTTCATGATGAACGGCTGAAATTTGTCATCGTTTACGTAAATATTGGACGGCCTAGATCTGGACTCGAATTGCGTAAAGCTTGAGCGGTGTATTGTCCAACGGCTACATTGGGCAGCTTGGATTCATGCATAAAATCTGGACGGTTCTGAATATTTTTGGACTGCTTAGATCATGTTCAAATTTCTGGTTCTTGGATTTTTTTTGCACGGTGGAACAATGCATCTAATTAGGCGGTGATCTGATGACATGTTGGATGGCTTGAGCTTTGCGGGAATTTTTCTGGACGGCCAAACTTCTGCCTGGGCGATCAGCTGAATTAAATGGACGGTTTGGATCGTTTTGCTTGGATGAATTATGGATGGTTGATATTTATCTGGTTACACGTGGATGGCTGATGGTTAAGGCATGCTAAAAATCTGGACGGTGCAAGCTTGTAAAATCTGATGGACGGCTGTTGGTCGGCTGAAATGGAGGGGACGGCTGGATATTTAGATCAGGTTTACATGGTGATCCCACTGAATTTTGGATGGTTAGATCAATAAAAAAATCTGGCCGTTGATATGGACAGCAGCTTGTGAATGGACGGTGGTGGTCTTTTGGCCGTTGATTAGCTTGGATGAAAATCTGATGGACGGCTTGGATTAGTAGGCCCCACAACTGGATTTGTTAATCTGCAGTAAAAAATTTAATTAAATTATAATTTCATCAAATGCGTCAACAGGTTATTAATAAAAAAAAATATTTCAAGCCTATTTAATTTCATGGAAACAAATAAATTGTAATTTCAAGCCAAAAAATTACAAAAATTGTTTAAATAACTTAAAATTAATATTTAATATCCAAAAATTGCAAAAATATATTTTAAATCAATTTCATATTAAACTTAATTAATTACCCACCAAATTAGTATAAAATGTCCATAAAATATATTGCTAATTACCAGTTATCATGATCCCTTCTAGAATGCAATCTATCCCACCATACAGAAAGTAAACTGTTAAGTTTGCATGCCACGAGTTCACTTGTTTTTGTTCTAAAATATTTACATATTCAAAAAAAAACTTATCTACCTCTGCAACCCAATCCAAATTTTCTTCGAAATCAAGATCCTCATAGAAGTAAGGAAAAATATTTACCTTTAGTCTAAATTTTTGGGCATCTCTATCACCAAAATATTTTCTTCCACATCTAGGTTTTCTAATAGGTTTTACAAAATAATCTTTTCCATCTTAATCTTCAATGCTGTCTATGATCATTTACAAGAACAGGTCCATCAAAAGGTTGCCCACAAGTGCAGTCATCTTCAATACATGGCCTCTCATTATCCTAGTTTCTGTTGGCATCTATGCTTAGAGTAATGCATCGATCTGCAATTTTTTCGAAGCGTCATTCCAAATGCTGAAACCTGCAATCCACCTGCTGCTCCCGAGCTCTCAATGCCACCTCACAGTCTTGCCTCGCAGATCCTTAAGTTTAAGATCTTTGATCCCTACCATAAGAATCATCACCTCCTTCACCGTAGCTAGCTGTTAGATTCAACAAGATAGCCTATTCTAATACCAGCCAACATAGTGAAGGAAGTATGAAAACAAGATTAGCACAAGACTATGCCTTGAGAATTAAGAATATTTGTAAGTCCCTAAAATAAAAAGAACATCACATATTTATAGAAGTGCTCTAACAAACTCTAGTGCTACAAAAATCCTAAGTAAATAGAATTATGAAAGAAACTGCTAAAAACATGATTTACCAAAAATAGTAAATTTAAAATTTACTAAAATAGTAAAAATTAAAATTAATAAAAATAGAATTTATAAGAGTTGTCATGATGTTGGTCTCCAAAATAGCTTTCTATTAATATCTTATGGTTACCATAATTACACTCGAATCAAAAGTTATAATTATTTAAAATTGTCTTGCTCTTTTATTACACAGAGACCTTTCCACTTTGCGTCTTTACAATGTTATCCACTCTAGAATTTCTTCTGCTTCGCGTTATGCATCAAATATCCTAATTTTCTCATCTCTAAATCCCAAAAATCTATTTGGAGACACTCATCTTTCACATCATCTCAAAATTTTGGAATAATTGTTATCTTTCTTGATAAAATATCATTCTAAAATTATTCATCTAAGTTTCATGCTCATATTTCATTCTCGTAGAAAAAAAAATTTCCCTCTACCCTATTAGGTTTTAAAATTTCTAATTCTAACATTACAAGTTTATACTACATTATTTTCAAATCATCACAATATATTTAATAAATAAAAAATAAAAAAAATTAAGAATAAACTTACTTACCAAATTTCACCCACTTTGCCCCAAATCTTGTAAACCACCGTACCTCTATTGTATTTCTCAAAAATCCTCCTACTCTTCCGTCCTTGTCTTTTTCTCGCCCTTCTCCTCTCTCCCTTCCCTTTTTCTCCTCCCCATTCTCTTCTCTCTCTCTCTCTTTTTTTTTTTTTTTTTTTTTTTTATGTGTTTTCGTTTTTGGCTGCTACTGGAATCATTCACATGGAGAAAGATCGGCGGTTGGAAGGGAATTTTTGAAAATTTTCATATTAGTCCCTCCGAAAATAATATTTGTAAATAAATACTTTTGAGGTTTTACAAACGTGTCAGGTAAAAAGTCAGTTTAGATTTTTGTCACAGCTATCTCATATCATATGACTGGAAATTTAAAATTAGTATCCAACGTAAGCGAGAGTTGGTGCCACCCACAATTGGGCTTCCTTATAAAGTGCAGATTATTGCTACTAAGCACAACCGTTTATACTTAGAGCAAGGCTTAGTTCTTCATGTTATAGTTAAAAGTGACCGCTTCTATGTAACCAGGTTACATATAAACAATTCTATATAATTTCTTTAAATTTTAAATTTTTCATGCTTAACGAAAATTTTAATTTATTGATTGTATTTAACACCATTTTTTTATCTAAAAGGCCAAGTTTAATCTAACTAAACACCATTTATTTATCTAATAAACTAAGTTTCATCTAAATCAAACATGCATAGGCCACATTTGCTCAAAAGTAGGTATATTCATGCGTAAACTGGAAAAAATATTTAGATTCATTCACATATGCGTTAAAATATAATAATACTTTATAAAATCATTATCCATATAGAAATAATATTTTAGACAATTTATATGTTGAAAATACAATTTTTAAATTGATATTTAATATTAAATCATTTTATTACGTTGATTTTATACATTATAGATAGTGTCCATGTAAAATAATCTAATAGTAGAGTTTTTAAGATATTATAAATAATACTAAATATAATAGATAAAGTAGATTTTTCATAACCATCAAAATATTCAAAATGCAATAGAAAAAAGGCTTCGTACAAGCATTCCTTATGGTTAAAGAATTTTATACTGATATAACAAACAACAATTTTAAAACATCGATATTAACTATTCAATGATAATGGCATGTACAAATCTTTATCAGATGAAATTTATATTCTTGGATAAATAAAATTATTGAATACAATGAACGGTTCAGATTTTTCATTTAGTCGTCAAGGTAACCGAAACCAAGTCTTTCTCCAAACTAACGGGTGGAACGGGTTCCATCGTATTAGATTAGAACCCTTTGGTATAAAAACAAAAATTATCACCTGCCATTTAAAATGACGTGGACATTTGCAAAAAGCAACAAAATATTATGGACATATTCGAAATGGTTTTTTTAACTTGTGTACATAGAAATCTAGATACCCTTTCGTTAATAAAATATTATGGACATATTCCAAATGTTTTTAAACTTGTGTACATAGAAATATAGATTCCCTTTTGGTCAAACTATGCATGCATACCCGTTTGAGAAATACTCAAATTTGAGTTGTTATTTAATTTATTATGGCCCCCTTGATGACATAGTTATAGATTTCAAATTTTTTCATAATAAAAAAAACGTGTCTGTACTCTACATAGTTGGATTTGAAAGGGTTAAATGGAACCACTTCTGTGGAATTCAATTACATAGAAACAGACCCATAGAGAGAGAAAAAGATATGATATGTTCACCTAGTCTAAGTAAATAACTTACTTAACATACCTTAAAAAACTCATTTAAAGTACTTTTTTGCTTTTTCTTCATAAATTTATTAATATATATGTATTTAGTCTATAAACCATTTACTATTTTTAGATATACATATATTTTTTTGAGTTTTTAAACATAAAGATATTCTTAAATGGCTAAAAGAACCTTACGTATAAAAGTCTTTAAAAAAAATTATATACACATATCCAAAAATGGTAAAACTTGATTCATATGTTAAATTCAGTTAGATAAATAAGCGTATAAAAAAAACAAAAAAAGTATTTTAAATGATTTTTTGAGATGAGCTAAGTAAGTCATTTACTTAGTCCAAGTTAACATGATCATTTCTTATATATATATGTGTGTATATATATAATTGATCCAGTGCGTGTAACTATACCATGCAGTCCATGCACTGCGTGACTTACTTAATCATGCATAGAAAATCTACACGACTCATCGTATTTAGAATTATTCACTTTATTAATATTTCAATTTTCATCTAAATCAAACAAGTGTACAGGCCCATCTTAACATGATGCAAAATCAACATAATAAAATAATTTTAAATAAATATCACTTTAAGTAGTCTTTTCAACATCTAACTATCTAAAGTATTATTTTTATATAGATAAATGAGTATATAAAGTATCGTAATATTTTAATATGTATGGGGCACATTTCGTAATAGACTAAACCACAATTATGTTACAATCCATCTACATCAAATAGCTTCTCATATACATATATATATATATATATAACCATTACAAAATGAGCTTTACCCGTAAGAGAATTCTATAATACGTTATACAATGGTTTGTTAATATAAAAATCATAGTTTAAATTATTTAGATATTGAAAATATAACTTTAAAATTGATATTTACGATAAACTATTTTATTACATTAATTTCGTTTTATTTTAAGGTAAGGCTTATACACATGTTTGATTTAGATGAAAATTAGTATACTATTAAAGTAAATAATTATAAATAGAATAGCTAAGGTGGATGTTAATTCATGACCAAGTGGGCCCCATTTTGTAGTACATTTGAATATATATGTGAGGAAATAAATGGAATAGATATAATAGGAATAAGGTGAGATTGAAGCCAAATTACAAGTAAATAATGTAGTTATATGGAAATATATATAAAAAATAAAATATAAAAGTAAAAATGGAAAAAAATAAACTGAGATAGTTAATAGTTTTAACTTTTTCATTTCCCTCAATTCTATTCAACTTCCAAATTACGAATCATTTTCTTAAAACTCGAAATGCAACATCAGAACCGGCAGTGGGGTGCACGAGAAACGGAGCAGGGGCGCAAATGGGAGTAAAAAACTAAGACGAAAGGCATTGGGGGCGATGATGACATGGGCACCAAAGCTTTCCACGTCATAAAGCAAAAGCAAGATCCTCAAAAATCACGAATTCACAGCCGAATCCCAATCACATGCTGTCTCCAAGCTGGCCAGTTCTCAAAATCGAAATGGCCCACTCTCTAATCAACATCATTTGCACGCCACAACATCCTTTTTGTTGCCCACCCAACTTATTTGGGAGGCGTTTGTCAAATAAAAAAACTTTTCCAATCAAAATTTTTCAATCTTTGCGACGATACTATTTTTTAAATTATTTTTTATATCTTCTCATATAATTACTTTATTTTTCAATCATTTTTATACAATTATTCGTACGACTAACGTATTTATTTTAACTTTATACTATTTACTCCTCATCATTACCTTTATCATATCACATCATTTTCTACCAATTTAAAAACTTTTATGCAAAAAAAATTTCATCAAAAGTTACTCTATCCCAAACACACTATTTATTTATTTATTTATTAATTTATGAGGGGTGATCCCATACGTTCAGCCATGGGACCCCCTCCCCTCAAAAAAATATTTTTTTGTTTTTTTTATAAATATGTAGAGCTATATGTATTTAACATATAAATTAAGTTTTACCATTTTTGTATGCTTTTGAGTATTTTTTATTTGTAAACACAGTGACATTTTCGTAATTTTCTAACTCAGAAATTACAAAAAATGTCGCTATGTTTAAAAATCAAGAAAATACTTAAAGGCGCCAAACGAGCATCGCTCGTCTGATCACCGGCTGTGGAACGGGATTTCCGTTCCCAGCCGGTGTGTGGTTCGAATCCCTCACGGGATTCTGAACCAAAGTTGGGGTGGGGGCATGCGGTCCCCCTTTATACTCATATGAGAGCTATTAGTCTCCCCACTTGATATGTGGAAGCTTATTGTCGTCTTCCATTGTAAGCTTGTTAGAATTGTCTCAGGGTTTGAATGTAATATGAATTGAGATATGATGTAAAATATCCTCCAATCAAAAAAAAATACTTAAAGGCATACAAAAATAATAAAACTTGGTTTATAGGTTAAATAAACTTTTTTTTTATTGGAGGATATTTTACATCATATCTCAATTCATATTACATTCAAACCCTGAGGCAATTCTAACAAGCTTACAATGGAAGACGACAACAAACTTCCACAATTAAGCGGAGAGACCACTAGCTCCCATCCAAGTATAAAGGGGGACCACACATGCCCCCACCCCAAATATGGTTCAGAATCCCACATGAGATTTATAGGTTAAATAAACTTAGTTCTACATATTTATAAAAAATAAATAAATAAGCTGATCCCACGTCAAGACGCATGGGATCCCATGCTGCGAGCTCTCTTTATTTTATTGTTCCCTGCCTTAGATGCAATCTTTACATTCCCGGCCTGCAATACTAACCGAAGTAATTTTAGATAACTATATTTATTTTTTTCATCCTGAAAATTGAAGAGAAATTCTCTTTATTCATTATATTTAGCATTATTATGCTTAACTATATGTAAATTATGAAAAATATTTAAATTTATTCGCATATACATGAAAATTAATGATATTTAGAAGATACCCATAAATTCTGCAGCTGAAACATCCAATCGGCTCCACTTTACCAACCCGCTAACATTGGGGCCCAGTTGATTGAAGGTGGGGACTGCTTGAAGGTGCGGGACACATCACAAAAGCAGTTGTTGGACTTGGACTAAAATATAATACTCCCACAGAATGCGGAGGTGGTAGGACTGTCGACTTGCTGGCCTGCCTGCAACTACAAGTCTACAAGACTACAACTGCAGCGGAAGGGCTCCCAGGCCCGACTTTTTGAGAACGTCTTACCTGAAATTTTCTTTCTTTTTTTTTTTTTAAATTCAAAATTTCTTTTAAGGAGGCGGCGTGAGCAGGTTAGGCGGGGGTAATTATCTTTTCAAAAATTCAAAAAATCTTTTAAATTTTTAAGAAGACATTTTTGAACATATGCATATATTTATTTTGTATTTTTAAAGATAGAGGTACTGTGGTCATTTGTGTTTATTCGAAATTAGTAAAAATCGATTTATAAGTAATATATATCCAGATTAACCATATTATTAAAAAAATAAAAAATAAAAATGAATTTTTAGACTGGCGTGAGATAGCCCTATCTCAGACGGGTTCGTAGAAAATCAGACCTCTTAAAAATATAATCTTGCCACAAGGGGGAATGCCGCCAATACATTGAGGAGAGGAGAGTCTGAGGGTAATCCTCGTTGGTTTGGATTTTAATTATACTTTTTAGAATTATATTATGGGTGTGTTTGGCAATTTAGAAAAGTAGTCAAGTTAAAACTTTTCAATCTAAAACTTGTCACTTTTTATAACTATTATTTTTTAAATTATTTTTTACACATTTTTCTATACAACAACCTTACATTTCAATCATTTCTACACAACTACTAATACAACTAACCTATTTATTTTAAATTTATTCTCTTTAATCTTCATCATTACCCCTACAACATCACATCATTTTTACTAATTTGACAAGTTTTATATATAAAACTTTTCATCAAAAGTTTTACAACTTCCCAAACACACCCTATATTTCCATTTTCAACTAGGGCATTTGCTGCGATACTGTGCCGACCTTGGAAGATTGGTAGGCAGCCTGCCTGATGTTTGGCACGGTTTGGTTCGAAGCCAATTGCATAGGTCCGCATTCCACGAAACCCAATTAGTGGGTCCCCCTTTGGTGAAACCGTAGTTGGGGACCTATCTTGATATTTAAATCAAAATTCGACTAGTGACATTGTTTAATATTATTTACTTTATTATGAGGCCAAAAATTATTTTAATCGTAATCTTTCATAGGTCGTACTCTTTAAAATGTATCATCATGTTTTAATTATGAAAACAATTAAATTTATTCATGTGTGTATTAGAACGTTATACTAATTTGTAGAATAATCCATCCACGTAGAAATAATTATTTGGACAATGTAGATTTGAATTTAGTAGTTTTGACATCGATGTATAAATTAAATAATTTTATTACATTAATTTCATTTATATCTTGAATGAGGCCCGCCGACAATTTTAATTTACATAAAACTTGGATTCTAAGTGGAACAAGTTGTTTTAAATATAGTAATAGTCGGGGGAAAGTAGGCCAAAACAGTGGGGTTTAATTTGAAGTGGGACCCGTATATTGTTGGACTAGGGGTGTATCATCCAGCATGGTGTTCCAGTGTAACAAGGTTTTTGTAGATTTAAAAATAATAGAAAGGAAAACACGCGAGTGCCGTTTATATTTTAGATATCTGAATCAGCGGGGCCTAAAAGGAAAAGCACAACCCTACCTTTCCACCTCTCCTCCTCTTTCGCTCCGCAGAAGATCTCTTCCTCCTCCCGTCTTTCAACTCTCAGAAGGTGCGGTGCGTAGCACGCTCTCTTTCTCTCTATTTTTCTCTGATTTCTCTATCTTTTTTGGTTTGTTTTGGTTTAACAATCTCCACCAAACACACAAACGTCTTCCTCCACGAGATGCATGTTTTCTTATGCTGTTACTACGATCCATGCGTAGTAGCTTCCTTTTTTTTTATTTTCTCTTTTGGTCCCCTTATATTTTTATTAGTTTGCCTTGCGCCAATGAGTTCTGTTTTGATTTTTTGCTGGTTTCCTAAAAACCCGTATCGACAATTGCTTTTGCCGATTTCGAAAGAAAAAAATTATATATATTGGCGGTGGTGGGCCATTTTAAAACAGCTGATGATGTTGACCCACTTTGATGCACGAATCGATCGAGGACGTTAGAATTGTTGGATGGGCCAGCTATGCTAGTGGTTGTTTTGATTGTGCTTGAGCGGCGCCACCCAATCACCGCTCCGCGCATCACGTCAAACAAGAGAAAGACCTTTCGAAAAATTGCAAGCAATCCACGCAAGCAACAGCGACTGCATCTGCCAACCTGGCTCTGCCTGCCAATTGGAACTGTTGGGTGCGCTTTGGTGGGGGGCCTGATTTTCCAAGGAGACAGTCCTCAATCACATCTCCTTTTTCCCTTTTCTATTTGATTTTTTCACCAGGAATCTTACTTTACAATATCTTATTTTTCTTCATTTCAAATTTACAAATCAAACTCAATAATCCTTATAACTTTTCCTGTAATCAAGGAGAAGACCCAGGCTCCTCACACGAGCAACACAGCTAGATATAGGAGACATTGCTCCCAATGAATTTCAAACCCGGACAAGCTAGGAAATTGTCCAAAGCTCGTACCAACCTCTTCTAGTTGGGTACGCTCTGGCCGGGATGAATTGAAAAATAAATAAATAAAAAGTGGAGAAATTTTGTGGTAAAAAAAATTTGAAGTGAGACAATCATGTGATATGACAAGGATAATGATTAGAATAAAAGAAAATAGAGAAGATAATTGTATTAAAAAACGACCAGAACATAAAGGAAATTATTTAAAAAAAAGTTAAGGCAATTAACAAAAATATACATACATATTTTTAAAAGTAGTAAAACTTAGGTTATAGATTAAATACACATAGATTAAGAGTTTTATAAAAAAAATTCAAAAAAAAAATAATAAATAGGAATTCCAGCTAGATGCATTAAAATTTCAATACGTCCGGTTGTATTGAAATAAACCCCAATTAAATAATAGTTGAAGTGAAAATTGCGTAAAGAGGAGTGGGGAGGAAAAAAATTCACTTGATACCCAAATTATCCTTCATTGCACACATATTTGAATGACATTATTGCACCTGGTTCACAGTATATCTTCCATATTCAATTGAAAACAGATACTTGATGTAGAAAATTGAGGGAGGATTTCTTACTTCTAATTTTTTTAAAGGACGTATAGGAATTGCATCTTTTTGAATTGAAAGATTATGATCATTAATATCTCAGGTATTTTTGGAACACCCTTCAAAAAATTTTGTTGTCGAAGAAGTCTTAAAACTCTCTAAAATAACCACATCAGAAAAATAATTTATGTTATAAATTATTTGAAATTGTCTAGCTGCTTTGGAAAGAGGTCAGAAGGGGGAGCGATGGAAATGTATTCTTCCTGATGAAGTAACTACTTCACGGGTCATAGCAGCTTTACGTTTTTATCCTTCTTACCTTTTTTAATGTATTTTATTTATTTTTGTTGTTACTCATTTAATAATTGACATATTTTTCATCTTATGAATATAACCTCTACTCCCATTTCTCTTGATTTTTTCTTTGAATCTAGATGGGCAAAAGGATTGAGTCAAAAGGGCTTTCCACACCTCTATGCTCTTCTTATTTGGGCCATGAGTGGGAAAAAAAAGAAATATAGTAATACAGATAGAATAGGTGAACCTTTTTTGATGAAAATATCACAGATGATGACTAAAGAGCAGTATTGTTTGGGCAGGCTAATGTGGTTTCCATTCTCATTATTAGCAAACAGCCCATACTAAACGAAATAAAGTAGGCATCTTACGTTCATTACATCTCTGCATTCCTAACGTTTTTAATATTTTTGTTGAATGGTTCGTGGGTTTGATAGAGAGAAATGGCTTCCATTAATGAGAGTGCACCAAGCTGGGCTGATCAGTGGGGCACCCAGGGCGGGAGTCCAGAAGGGAATAAGAGGAGCAAGAGCAAGTCAAAAGACAGCTCAAACAAGAAGCTGGCAGACGTTAAAGCCGCAGCATCAGTGACCATGGACAAGGCCAAGTCAGTTGCAGCAGTGGGAGCACACAAGGTGAAGAGTGGAACATCAATGGGCATCAAATGGGTGAAGACCCAGTATCAGAAGCGAAGCTCCAAGTGAGGGAATATAAACACTCTGTTCTTGTCATTTTATTGGGACAGCCCTTTTTTTATTGTCATTCGTTGATACTCTACAGTGTGTGATTGATTAATGTTTTTTTTATTATTATTTTTGGCTATTAGTTTGTGCATTTGTGAGAAAGCATGATTCTGAATTTTGCTCTTCAACAGAGATTGGTACAAAAGATTCTCCTAATGCTGGATTCTTTTCTCCAATGCTCTCTTTGAATGTTATCAAAGAGGAGAGCAGATCATAGGTGGATAAATTTAATCGGGAGAGTTTATGTCACACCTGGCATCAAAGTGCTTTATGTAATGAGATCTTTTCTTCATTTTCTTAAATCAATTTGTTAGCCCGGGCTAACAAAGTCATAGCTCAAGTTTAAATCAGTAATTTAAGAAAATAATTTCGGAGTCTTAATTGATTTTCGAGTTACAACTCCAGCTTGGAGCATTAAATTTTTATTTAATCGACCATTGTAAACATTGTCACGTATTCAAGCACATTTGGCGACCACCCAAGCACGAAGGCTCATTGCTTACCGTTGGTTTTTTTAAAATTTTAAAATATTCTTTTTATCCTAATCCATTTATCCATGTATATTGTTTTACTAAAAAAATTATGGATTATTTGGGTTACATGAAAGCAGTTTCATAAAACCTCACCCATTTTGATATTCAGTAATAACTGATGGAAAATCTATTCCATCCATTGTCTTTAACATAATTTGTTTAGCCATGTGACTTTAGTTTCGTCCAAATCAAAGACGCATTACCCACATTTGATCCACAGAAAAATGAATATTTTAGACATTTTAGATGTCGAAAATTAACATTTAGCATCAAAACATTTAATTGCATTCATTTGACGTACTTTATAGATGGAGCCATGTACAGTGATGCTAACTAGACATGTGATAGGGTTCCATAACAAAACAAATGACGTGAAATACAACAAATGACGCAGATTTTCCAATAACCATCAAGATGGGCCAAAGTGGATAGAGTTTCAAACAAATAAATTTCATAGCCACGGGACTCTTTTAACTTTAATTTGACTCAGTTGATTATGAGAATGTGTATTGGCAAGACTGATTCTGGATTTGGAACTTATCACTTAAAGCAGGAAAGTATTAGCAGGGTTAATAAAATGTTATACGTCGTTCTTCACCTATTCTGTGAAGCACACTGTCGCAAGGCTCTAATAGCTGAAACCATTAAAGCACAGTAAAACATCATTAAAATCTAAACATTGTTCCTCTGTATATGCAAGTTATGCCATCAGTGCTAAGATTGAGAAATCAACTTCAAGTCTGGACCTACTAATGGTATTAGGTGTTATCATGAATCTTAAAGACGAAGAGCATAGAATATACATATTTTTCAGGTCTTCTATTTACAATGCACGTCACACAGGCACTTAGCGAATGCCAAATGTGTTCTCACCGCTGTAAGTCATGTAAAGAAAACCATCCTCATCCTTGTGATCCTCGTAGATTGCAGACATCAACGCAGCTGCAAAAACAAGTCATATTTTAGAGAATATGGGTTGTAAATGGGGTCTGGGCCCATGACCCAATATTAACCCAACCTGTTTTGCACCAGGTTAGGCAGCTACTTATGTGACCTGAGACCACAGTGGGTCATAATCCTTGGCCTAATCTGAAAATGGGGTCGAAAGTTTGGTCGATTATATGCTGATCTAAGATAACCCAACCCGGACCCATACATATAGCACTGTTATGGTTAATTTAAAGAAATAATACCTCACTCTCCATTCTAACCATCATAACTATATTTTGATTTAATTTATTAATCAAATATTTTAGTATCAACGTTTAAGTTCAACATCAAAGTGACTTTCATTTATAACAAGTTCAGAAAAAAAAAAAATTTAACTTGACTCACATTTCCAAGCAATATCCCGGCCGAAGGCCAACCCAAACTTCACCCGTTTCTTAAATATTAGGATTAGGGTTGGATTGATCTTGACCCAGAAAGATATGAACATAAGGTTCGGCAAAGGGTTTTCCAAATATGGTTAGGGTTGGGTTCACCTCTACACCCCTACTCTTGAAGCTAAGTATCTACATGAAAGAATTATTATCCATTTGGATCTGTAGTGCACAAGACAATATTCACATTAAGGTATAACAGGTGTGCGATCACATAACAATAATAGTTTTTAAAATTAAATCAATCTACTCCACACCTAATGATTCGACCGAATGGAATTTGTTGTTTGTTGAAAATGTGAACAAGAAATAGTGATGCAAAGACCACTTTTCCCAAATTCCAGGTTGCAAAATGAGATGCACATGTGAGCTAGTTAAAAACGATGGAAATGGAAACTGAATTTTAGAGTGAAGCTTTAGCTCACCTGTAGGCGGTAAAGCGTTCTTTACAAAGATGAAAATGGCCTTCTCAGAAGTCACTCTGATTCTTTTACGAACCACATAAACAAACTGCCCAACAGATAAATCGGCAGGTACAAGGTATCTGCACATACATTCCATGCTTTAGCAACCTTAAAATTCCATCTGATATACAGATATTATTATGATCATCATAAGCTATTTCCAACCAATGTGGGGTCAGCTGATATATACATATATATAGATGGAACAAAGGGCTCCCCTCCTATGTAATCTAGTTGCATAGAAGCAGCTCATGTACTACCCACTATCCCCCCCCAACAAAACAATTTTTAAGATATTAATGATTGATGTAAAATCCAATCCATTAATTGTATTTAACATCACTTGTTTAGCTAAGAGACCAAGTTTCATCCAAATCAAGTATGTGCATATGCTGCATTTGCTCAAAAATATATATGCGTAAATTATAAAAAAACGCTTAAATCCATTCACACATATATTAGAATGTAATAATACTTTATAGAATCATTTATTCACATAATAATGATATTTTAGATAATTTAAATGTTGAAAAAACTACTTTAAAATTGATGTTTTAGCATTGAATCATTTTATTACGTTGATTTTACATATTTATAGATGAGACTCATATATAGTGAAATTAAACAAATAAGAGGGTTTTCTTAATAATATAAATTATTCTAAATACAATGAATTAAGTGAATTTTTCATCAATCATCAAGATTTTAAATATGGAAGTGGTTAGATAGGAAAAGGGTTACATATAAGCGGGACAGGGAAACAAATATAATCTCATTTATTACCAATTCCACCACCGTAAAACTAAACACATAGAGACCCTTTAGGCTTCTCCTGAGTTTAAGGGATGACATGGCTTCCACAATAGCTGACTACCAATATATTCATTAAGTAGTAGCTATCTCAAGGAAAGTGATCCAGCGCAACAAAATTATTCAGTGAAATTAGGATCGATTTCTGTAGAAATTCAACAATGATTATCGTACACCACTATGGAACAGCGTACATGATCATTTAATCATGTGTGATTCTGATTACAAGATCGATATCATAGGCATAGGTCATTGATATTGCCAATATAGTTGAGCGTGCTTTCTTGCTTGAACAACAAAATTATCAAGATCATGATCATATGACATTAAGTGGCCTTGATCAACAAGGCCAGAAACTGCAGGCATGAAATGCATATTTCTAACAGTTCCCTATTTGAAAGGCACCTAGCAGCTGTTTTCAACAAGGACTTATCAGTATACTAAACTTCTTGTCAATATAAGATATCATGTGACTTAATCAACAAGGTTTGACAGGTGTAACCATGTTTCTGATAGCTTCCGCCTCAGGAGGCACTGTTTAATAAATTTCCTGCCAAATTGTATATCTTTCTATTTACAAAATTATAATACTAGTTAAGCAAGTTGAATGAATGCATAAGTAATATTAATTTAAGAACAGAAACCACGTAATAATATTCAAATACACCAAAAACTGTAATGTGCATACATGCTTGAGAGACAGAGATGGAGAAGAATGGAGGATGATGGAAAATGTGACAAAAGAAAGAAAAACAGAAAGTAAGGGTTAACAACTAACTTCTTCTTATCAATGTCAGGTATGTCAGACCTCTCAGCTTTCTCCACGATTACCTACATTTTGGTCAGACAGGGGTAAGACATCAAACCAGCTGCATATTTAAGACCTTACACAAGCACTGTACAAACAAAAACAAAAACAAAAAAATCAAATAGTCCTCACTGGTATTCTATCAGGATATTTTTCTCTGATCCGAGCTGCTTCTGCCTGCCTCCTTTCTGAATTCAAGAAAAACACATTTGAGAAGGGAACCTCCATAATCAGCAGCAATACTAATTTCAATCTCTCTAGTACAAAAGTAATCAAGCCCAAATGGACCAACATAATTTCTCATTAAGTTCAGCGAGGTTAAGGTCATGTGGCCTCAGGCTCAGAGCTCTCAACCGAAACACCGGGTTGAAAATGACCCAAGAACTTTAGAACAAATGGAATTGTCGATCAAACACCCACTCACTGAGCATATCCATAGCAAACACAAGCGTCCCTTGGGAAATCAGGGAATCAAAAAATCTCAATTCATCTAACAGCTAGGTTATTTGTCAAGGATTCAAACCAGTAATGTCATAGCTAGTTTGCTTAAATTCCTATTTGATTATGAAATCGCTAGAAATTCTTTTTTAAAATAAAAATAAAAATAAAAAGAAAGAAAAGTTTTTTCTTTCTTTCTATTTCGAATTTGAGGTGGCCGCGGCTGGGTTGAGATTGGTGTGGATGTGTGTTTTATGGGATTGGGGTTCGGCGCAAGAGCATGGAAATCATCTATAAAAACACCAAAAAAGCATAATTTTTTAAAAGAAATTGACAGCAAAAGTCACTATTCAAGAGAAAACGCCAGCTAATCATCGGAAACATGCCATCGTGAACGATCAACGAAAGAATCTAAACTACGCCAGAAAGCCCTAGGTTTTAAAAAGACTACATTCGATCAAATTATCAAGCGGCAGAAATTGCAATCCTGCCGGTAATCGGTGCCTCAGGCGATCCGAAATTTCAGAATTTGAAGAGGAGATGAGAGGACAAGAACCAACCGAGGGGATGCTCGAGCTTGAAGGAGCTCTTCGCCATCAGAAGGCTCTGCTGCAATGCAATTGAGCTTGCCGATCTCAGAGCGATGAGGGCGGAGAGAAAGACGAGGAGATGGAAGGGAGAAAGGAGGAATCTCTTTTTCGGAAAAAAAAAAAAAAAAAAAGGGGAAGACAGACGACAGAACAGAACAGAAACGGCGTCTGTTGTGACAAACTGTTCGCGGTCTGTCGGGTCGTCAAAGTCCTAACCTCCGGGCTGTCTTGTTTTGATCTGGTCCGTCCATCTGAATAATTTTAGATTTTCTTTTAACTATGAGGTTAGCCGCATGTTCGTGATGAAATTTTTGGCTCAGTTAGTTTATGCTAGCCTGAGGCAGTTGCACGATTTTCAACGGAACGGAGCTTTTGCTTCTGGCGTGGCGTGAGATGTATTTCGCCGAGAAGCAGGGTGCGCTTGCCCTCACAGTTGCCCGTGTTCCTTTTCGCACACGCAGTTTATACTTTTATGTGTTTTATCCGAATGCTGCGAGCACACAAGTGATTCCAAGCAATCTAAGCAATCTGTTACAAATTTCAGAAATCTCATAGACGGTTTGATTTGTCAGTAGATGTCTCAATGAAATCTCTTTTCCATGTACTTATCCTCATTTATGGTTGATGAAAATACACTTCATCTACTGTACTTAACATCACTTATATTATTGTGCAAACTATTTCATTTGTCTAATATCAAAGTATTTATAGACTTCATCTACAAATATGTAAAATCAACTTAATAAAATATTTAATGTTAAATATCAATTTTTAAGTAGTATTTCAATATATAAATCACCTAAAATATAGTTACTATATGAATAAAGGATTCTGTAAAGTATTACTACATTTCAATACATATATGAATAAATCTAAGCATTTTTTTTAATTTACACATGAATGTATCTAGTTTTCAGCAAATGTACATATTGGATTTGATTAAAACTTAGTCTCGTAATTAAATAAATGATGTTAAATATAATAAATAATTATATTTTCCATCAATCATCGATATCCTAAAATTTGAGGGGGTTACATGTAATCACAAGTGTGTAATATACATAAAAGCAGGCCCGTCATTCATGTACACCTATAACATTTACGCTTAATTTCTTAATATTTCCACAACATTTTACAAATTTATCTTATACTTATAATATTTCAATCTAAATTCCTATTATATTCATATCGTTAATGCAACTATTATACATCTTATTGAAAATATAATTTTGCTCCTCTAAAGTTCTTTTATTTAAAATTATTCAACTTTAATATGGGTCTTGAATTATTTAATACTCAATATTAATAATTTACTATCATTAATTGAATCATTTAGGGTAGAATTATGTGAATTAATAAATTTTGAAGGGGCAAATTCATCATTTCAATAGAATAGATAATAGTTGTATTTACAGTATGGGAATAAAAGAAATTTAAAGCAAACATTTATAAGTATAAAAGAAATATATGAAACATTAGTCAAATGTCATGGGCATGAGAGAAATTTTTCTTTATAAAATTTCAATGCATGTATAAAATTATTTCTTTTAACTATGAATGTAATTATCATCTGGTAAAAAAATCACTTAAAATAAATAATTGTACTCATCTAAATTTTGATTAAGCAAAAAATTAGGGCGTGGTTAGCCATCATTTCTAATAGAACTTTTTTGGTTTTCAATATATTTTTTCAATTATCGGGTATATTTGTTTACAAACAAAATTTTTCAAACTAAAAATTTTCAATCTAACTTTTCACTCTTGACAATTATCTTTCTTTAATTATTCTTCATATTTTTATATACAGCAATCCTACTTTTCAATCATTTTTACACAATTACTCATATAACTACTATCTATTTTAACTTTATTCTCTATGCTCATAATCATTACCTCTATCATATCACATAATTTTCTCTCATTCGAAAAATTTTTACACAAAAATATTTTATCCAAAAATTCTATTACTTTCCACCTACACTCTAAAGAAAATCATCCTCCAATTTAATTTTAGTAGAACCTATTATTTCCCAACACATGAGGGAGTCACCCATGTGTGACCCCATTTAAAACAAAACAAAGAAATGAAACCTGAAATTTTGGCCTATGATTTCTCCTCTTTATTTTTCCGTTAAAAAGAGAAAAGAAATGGAGTTTTGAAACCCTTAACTACTACCCTTTTCTAGGATTTACTTCTTAAGAGTTTTCTTTGGGCTATTTTTTTTATACTTTTTTCTTCATCAAAAGTAGGAGGGAAGACTTTTTTGATTAGTGTGCTTCCTTACTTGAAGGGGAAGAAGAAGAAGGAGATAGAGGAAGGAGAGGTGAAGAAAGAAAGAAAAATCAACTTGCTTATCATTTGGAGTTTTTAAAGGTGATGTTTGTCCATTTTATAAGGTTATTTTCATATAGATGATTATAGGTTGATTAATTTTTCATTTCCTAGAAATTAGGTGTAATCTCGAGATTGTGATTTTTTTTTTCATAGTAAATTTTTATTCGTCTTGTCTCATGGTTTTTCTCTTCATTTGGATTGGTTTTCCACATAAATCCTTGTGTTATTTCTATGGACTAGTTATTGCATTGGTTTGGTTGTATTATGATTCATAGGTGATCTTATGGCTAGTTGTGGTTAATTCACACATATTAGAGATTAGTTTTTTAACCTCTTACCTTAACAATGCTATCAGAGCATAGTTAAGGGTGGTTGTGTATGAATATAAAAAGAAATTTTATTTTTATATTCAATACTATAAGAACGGTGGTTAGTTTAAATGGCATGAACTAGGTGATTTGGAAAGTGAAGATGAAAGATATCTAGGTATGCAATGATCTCTAACACCAATAGAAAATAAGCAGGGCCAAGACATTAGACATGTCTAATAAGAAGTAGAATACAAAAAATAGAAAGATTATTACACACACAAGGAAATGACTAAATGACAATGCATTTCACCATATATCTACAAAGATCAATGCATGTGGTATGTGGAACAAGTTAGAATCTCGGTATGAGAAGAAGATTGCTAATAACAAGACTTTCTTGTTTAGAAAGATTGTGAATATGAAATAAAAAGATGAGTCTTCTGTGGAACAACACTTAAATAAAATGCAAATCATTATGAATCAACTAACAACTATGCAGTTCGTGTTAGATGATGAATTCCAAGCATGTTTGCTATTGAGTTCTTTGCCGGACAATTAAGAAACTTTGATGATTTCAATTAGTAACTCAACTCCAGATGGTAAGCTCTCTATGAGTCAAGTTACAAGTAGCATCTTAAAAGAAGAGATGAGAAGGAAGTTTGCAGGTTCTTTTCATTCACAAGCATAAGTGATGGAGAATAGTGGAAGAAGCAAATCTAGAAAGCTACAAAATCATAAGCATTCAAATACAATATCAAAATTAAAAGGCAAAAGTGGGCCATGTTGCTATTGCAATAAGGAGAGTCAAACTAGAAGAACTAGTGGAAGCTCAAGCAAGATAAAGAAAATAACAAATCAAAAAGTGATGATGCTAAAAGTATTACTTCAACAGTTGCTTCAGACGATTTAAATGGTAATATATAAATTCATACTTTAGTTCAGGCGATATGTTTGAATGATAATTGTTAAGATACTGAGTGGGTTGTGACACGAGATCCACATATCATTTGACTTCCAATAATGATCACTTGCTAGCTACAAGTCTAGAGATTTTAGGGTGATAAAAATAAGCAACAATAGTCAGTCACATGTTGTGGAAGTTGGTGATGTGTATTTATAGACAAATAAATGTTGTACTTTGATTTTGAAGAATGTGAGACATATTCTAGATTTATGCTTAAATCTCATTTCTGGGGTTAGAATTGCATATGAGGCTTGGGCATATGAGTGTAAAAGTTGTGTAAATTTTTTACAAGGAAAAGCTTCTTTCAGACATTAAAGGTATATGTTTTGATACTTGTGATGATTGCGTCATTAGAAAATATCATGAGACTTTTTTCAAAAGCATCTCAATAGAAAGTCATGTATTCTTGAATTAGTGCACTCTAATGGATGTGGACCTATGAAATATGAACCTTTTGATGATTCTTTGTATTTTGTCACTTGCATTGATGATTTTTAAAGAAAATGTTGGACTTTCACTATGAAGTCAAATGATTGAGTATTTGACATCTTCAAGCATTTCTGTTCCATGGTAGAAAGAGAAACCATAAAAAAGTTGAAGCGCATTTGAACAAATAATGACAATGAATAATATCAAAGATATTTGAAGCATACAGCAAGGAGAATGGTATCAAACATTAAAAGACATTTCCAATGAATCCTCAAGAAAATAGTGTCACGAAAAAAATGAACAAGACCATTATTGAGAGGATCAGGAGCACACTTTTATCTGCAAGAGGCTTTACACACTGCATGCTACTTAATCAACAAACTTCATTGGCTTTGAATAAGAATGTGTCTGAGAGAGTTTGAACTGACAAACATATATCTTATTCTCACTTAAGGGTGTTTCAATGCAAAGCATTTATACATATAACAAAAAATCAATGATCCAAACTTGATGATAAAGCAATTCGTGCATCTTCTTGAGTTATGGATATGAGGAATTTGACTACAGACTTTGAGATCTAAAGAAGAGAAGAATAGTAAGAAGCAAAGATATGATTTTTCATGAAGATCAAACTATGGATGATCTTGAAATAAGAAAGACACAGAAGCAATCTAAGGAGACAGGCTTAATACCTAATTCAGTTCCTAGTTTCCTTTCTATGAAATATGTTGAGGAATTTAGAGATATGCATGATGGCAATAAAGAACAAGTTGATTATGTCAATGTCCTAGATAAGATTTTTGAGCATATTAAGCAAGAGGAGAAGCAAGTAATTCCAAAAGATGAACTTATGGATTGAGAAAGTCCACTAAAGAATGTCAACCTTCTACAAGATATCTATTAGCAGAATATCTTTTGTTATCAGATGCAAGGTAATCAGAATGCATTTAGGAGGTAAGTGCTCATAAGGAAAGAGAAAAAAGGCAGCAAGCAATGCAAGAAGAATTGTCCTCCTTTCAAAAAAATGGAACTTATGAGCTGGTTGAACTTCCAAATGGAAGAAAGACACTGCAAAATAAATTGGTGTTCAACGTGAAAAATGATGATAATAGAAGCATCAAATATAAAGCTTAATTGGTAGTGAAAGGTTATGGTCAAAAGAAAGGCGTGGGCTTTGATGAGATAGACTTTGATGAGGTCTTCGCTCCAATTGAGAAGATATTAGAATTCAAGCTATTTTGGGTCTAGCTGCAAGTTTCTAAGTCAAAGGTAAAAAAAATATTTAGTCTATAAGTTAAAGAAAAGTATGTATGGCTTGAGCAAGCACCAAAGCAATGAAACAAAAAGTTTGACTTCTTTATAAGAAGTCATGGTTACAGAAAGACATATGCAGGCCATTGTATGTATATAAGAAATTTCTTTAAAATCACTGTCATTATTCTTCTCCTATATGTGAATGACATGATAATTGCTGAAAAAGATAAAGGTAGAATCAATAGGTTGAAGAAAGAGTTATCCAAGTCATTTGAAATGAAAGACTTAGGATAAACAAAGCAGATTTTAAGAATGACTATATCTCATGATAGAAAAGGCAAAAAAATTATGACTATCACAAGAGAAGTATATTGAACGAGTGTTTGAAAAGTTCAATATAAAAAATGCTAAGCTTCTCTCTACATCGCTAGCCAATCATTCAAGATGTGTCAAGAAGTGTCCACCTATAAAGTAAGAAAAAGAGAGCATGGCTTTTATACTGTATTCATCAGCAATTTAGAGTCTTACGTGAGTCATGGTCTAAACTAGGTCAAACATTGCTCATGTAGTTCGAGTTGTATGTAGGTATCTTGTCAATCTATATAAGGAATATTGGAAGGCAATGCAGTGGATCTTCATATATTTGAGAGACACTTCTAAAGTGTGTTTATATTTTTGTGATAACAATTCTATATTGGAGGGATATATAGATGCAGATATAATGGGCGATTTGGATTATATGAAGTCTACTTCTCCATATGTTTTTGCAGGAGAAGTTGTGTCTTAGTAGTCCAGGTTGCAAAAATGTGTTACTTTATGTACAACAAAGGCAAAGTATATTGTAGCTACAAAAGATGGGAAGGAACTACTATAAATAGAGAGATTTCTTTAAGAGTTAGACTTGAGCAGGAATGCAACACATCACTCCAAAACTAAGCACATTGATGTGAGGTATCATTGGATACAAAATGTCATCGAGAATGAAGAGATGTATATCATGAAGATTTACACTAAAGAAAATCTTACACATATTATGATTAAAATGGTTACAAAGGAAAAGTAAGACCTTCTTTGGAACTTAGTCAATATATTACTAGATGAACATTTAGTTAATTGGTGCCCCTTATGTATTTGGGGGGAGGTTGTCATTACTGTCCAACATGTGAGGGGATAGCCTACACATTACCCCACTTAAAACAAAACAAAACAAAACAAAAATGAAAGTTGGAATTTTAGCCTAAGATTTCTCCTCTTTGTTTTCCATTCGGAAGAGAAAAGAAAAGGTTTAAAACACCCTTAACTGCTACCTTTTTGGGATTTTCTTCTCAAGGGTTTTCTTTAGGATATTTTTTTTATACTTTCTTCTTCAATAAAAGCAAGTCTTCAAATCAAAGTTTTTGATTGGAGTGGCTTCCTTGTTTGAAGGGGAAGAAGAAGAAGATAAAGGAAAAAGAGGAGAAACAAAAGGGGAATCAACTTGCATGTCATTTGGAGCTTTCCAAGATGATGTTTGTCCATTTTATAAGATTATTTTCATATGGATGATTGTGAATTAATTAATTTCTTATTTCCTAGATTTTGAAAATAATCCTAAGATTGAGTATATTATTTCTTTCATATTGAACTTTTTCTCCTCTTTTCTTGTAGTTTTTTCCTTCATCTTGAAGGATTTTTTATGTAAATTCTTATGTTATTTCTGTGGATCGGTTGTTGTATTAGTTTGATTGAATTGTGATTAATAGGTAATCTTGTGGCTATTTGTTACGCTTTCACATATATTAGAGGTTGTTTTTAACCTCTTGTTACAACTTCATTGTTCGTTGAAGAGCCTTCTTGAGCGACTCCTAAGCAAGGGGTAGGCTTTAGCAAGACCCTCATCCCATGGTTCCTAAGCCACAATATATAAACTAACATCATAACTAAGGGTTCAACTGGGGTTGGGTAAGTTCGGATAACAGTCTACCCTACCGATATCCTATTTGCAAAAGTCTTACCCTACTTTACTCATTTATCAGTTCAGTTCTTAATTACCCTACCCATTACCCATATGGTCAATTCTAATTTCAGTTTCAAATTGATTCTTTTAATACTCAAATACAATATTTTTTTAAAAATATTTCTATGTTATTTTTAAAAAATAGAGAATACTTATTTACATTTTAAAATCACAAGTACATATGTTACTATTTACATTATTATATAAAAAAATATAAAGTATAGTTTGTCACAACATAATTATTAAAACTATTAATATATTAATCATGATTCACAAGTTTTTTTATAAAAGGCTTCCGTAAGTCAATGACATATATATAACCAAACTAATTTCTTACTTCATAATTCACAACTCGATGGGGTACAAGATTCATTTAAATTCAAATTTGTCAAAATGGATGTGCACATAAGACGTCTCAGATAAAACACAATACATGTTATATAATATATCTCATATATATAAGTATATTCATGTGAGTCGGCTCTAGATATCTAACATATCTAACCAACCTATACCCCATTTGAAGGGGTGGATAATAATTATGCTCTACTCATACCCATGGGTATTTTGTACTCTACTCAAATTATGGTCGGGTCGGTGGGTACCTATAGGTACCCTACTCAAGTTATACCGCTAACAACCTAATTGATTCCAAATTTTGATTTTTACTATTTTATAAAAAAAATTATTATTTTAGTAAATTATATTCATGTTTTTTCTGAATTTCAACAATTTTCTTTCATAGTTGTATTTACATAGAATTTGTTAGCGTTAGAGTTTGTTAGCACATTTCTATAAATATGTTATATTCTCTTTTATTTCAGCAAGCCTTAAAGACTTTTGAACATGATATTTGATTTTCTTTCTAAATCGAGTTTGAGTTTTTGCATGTGAAGTTTGTACATCAACCCTAAAGGCCAAGTACTAGCTTATTGGGCTTACTCGCAGCATCATGGTACATCATTCTCTTTTTTTAAAAAAAAAAATATTATGTGGCAAATTCTTTCCCACCTTCTTTTTCCTTTTTCCAAAGTTTCTTCATTTTAATTAATGTGGAAATCAAAAGGTTGTTGAGAACCCATAGATTATTATGATATTCTAATGCTTGTGTGGGAAGGATAAAAGTGTTTGAAATGATACTGGGTACCATAATTAAATAAATTATGTTAAACAGAATCAGCCTATTGGGAATTTAATTTGATAATCATGATGACCACCAAAGGAGAGGCTAGATGTGGAACCCAATAAATAGTATCTTTTTCAAATATACATACATTGTTTCAAGTTTATTGTACGCGGATCCTCATGATTAGGAACCAAATTATTTCGTCAAGACATCACTAAAAATTTCTTAAATATTTATTTACCATCTTTTCCAACTGAAGCGCTGCATGTCTTACTCATTTGACCTATTTAATATATCAGGGTTTGTTTGGCATTATTTAAAACAGTCCGGGTTAGGTTAGTCTAATTATAAAAACATAAACCCAACGAATTTCCTAATCGGATTCCATTTTTCAACCCAACCCAAACGTAGTATCTACATAAAAATAAAAATAAAGAGTTTGAACCTACCTAAGAAGATCCGGATTTCGGTATTCCATTTCAATAGTATATGGCAATGATTGATGCTGAAAATGAAGCTTGGGGGCTAGCTACACGTCCATGCCTTGTCAGTGACTACATTACACCCACCCACATCACATGCTTCCTTTGTCAGCCAAACATCAATGAGCCAGAGCCTGAGCCAGAGCTGGTGGCCCACTTGAGTAAGATCCCAAGTTGAGTGTATGAATAATTGCCAGCTCACTGCTTTGAATTTGTTTTGCTGACAATCATTTTGAACTGGCCATTTTCTCTCCATGGATGGATCTTCCCTCACCAACATGAGCCTTTGGAATTGGAATATTTATTGGTTAGAACCTATTAGCGTGTCAATGACAATCAATTTCGCGTTTGGAATCTGGTGGAGTGCTACTTGGGTTGGTGATGTAGGAGGTGACATGACCTAGGTAGGTTTTGTTTTTAAAAAAAAATTTCATTGTCATACCACCCAAATTTTCCTGAATAGCTATTTTTTTCAATTCTCGCTCAAGAAGTGTAAATTTAACAATACAACTAACAACGCGTCTACAAGAGATATAGCTCCTGAAATGAGAGACAAATCGAGATTGGATTCAGACGCTCCCGCACAATGATAGGAGACTTGACATCAGATATTACTCCTGAAATGAGAGACAAATTGATATTAGACTCAGACGCCCCCGCACAATGATGGGAGACTTGACATGTTGATTATGCCTAATGTGACATTAGGTAAGTTTTGAACATTGGTAAAAGTGTAATAAGAAAGTAAGAATTTTTTGAAGAGCAAGAAAGTAATACGATATAATAAGAGAAAGTGGGAATAAATAAAATAGTTATATAAAAAATCATTCAAATATGTAGGTAATAATAACAAAAAGTTAGGATTAATAGATAGTTAAGCTATCAAATCAAAGTGAAAAAAATTGTCCAAGAAGAAACATGAAAGTAGATATTCCACTTTTTCATATTAACAAACAAACCCTAATATCTTAAAAAATCCTTATTTCTACTTTTTTTCCCACTTTAAAAACTTACTAACCCCAATACAACTATTTTTCTTTTGTAGAGCTGTATTTTCAAGTTTCTTTGGTGGAGTTTGTATCTCTAAATTTCTAAATTGGAGCATATTGTCTTCTTTAATTGTAAGATTGTCTCAAGGGCTTCATAGTAATAGATATTTGAGACAGATGTAAACATACCAATCAAAAAACATATTTTGGTTACTATTAAATATTTACATATAATTTTAACATAGTTAACCCAACCAAATTTGGACTCCCATTAGAGATTTATATAACTTAAATTAAAGATAATATTCAGGGCCGAATCATGTTTCTTTTCCTGGGATCGTACGTATAGAAGTTGGATCATGGTTGGATCGCAACCATAAAAACTGTGCTAGACTGCTAGTTGTTGCCTGCACTCTTCTGCATGTACTTATTTGAGGCGCGAGGTGGAGGGCTTCCCATTAATGTCCATAAGGCCCCCACTCCACCTTAAAAGTATATAGGTAGGTAGGTTGGATATAGGGTCTCGTTGGAACAGCAGCATCCACCAATATGGCAGAATACGTGAGTCACATGATTGTGGACTTTTATCGTCTTCTTTAGGGCAAGAGGACACAAATCATGAGTTTGTCGACTACAGTAGAGTAGCGAGTGGAATTCTTCTCCTTTTAAGTGGGATTATATACTAAATGTGTATTTAGAAAGCGATAAACTTTTGATAACAAGCTTTTTGTGTAAAAGTTTTTTAAATTGAAGAAAATAATGCGACATAATAAGGGTAATAATGAAAGAGAATAGAGTTAAAATAAATAAGTTAAATGTATAGATAATTATGTAAAAATGATTGAAAAGTATGGTAATTATATAGGAAGAAGTAAAAAAATAATTTAAAAAATAGAATAATTGTAGAAAGTAAAAAGTTTTAGGTTAAAAAATTTTTGGGGTAAATTCTATATCGAAGTTTTTTATATTCTAAAAAATCCTATGATCCTTAGAATTGATGGATCATTTTCTATCTTGTAGTTTCAACAAAGCATTCTAGGAAGATATTTGACGATGATGCGAAGAAATTTTCCAAAAATTCTTGACTTCTTTAGATTTGGAAAATGAAATATAGTGCAACGCCTGTTCATAAAAAATTATTTATCTTTTGATTTTAGTTTTTAGTCAATTGTTTAAAATTTACTTACGACTCCATCTACGACAGACAAGAAATGAAATATAGAAAAACGGGGAGTGATCACATCCAATGACTAAACAAACACCTCTTATATAGTATATACGCATGAATTTTGTACTTAGAGTGTGTTTGGAAAATAATAAAATTTTTAATGAAAAATTATTGATGTAAAAATTTTTTAAATATGAAAAATGATATGATATAATAGGGCTAATGATGAAGAGTAAAGAAAATAAAATTAAAATAGATATATTAGATATATTGGTAATTGTGTAAAAATGAATGAAAAGTAGGATAATTGTATACGAAGAAGTGAATGAAAAATTTAAAAAATAAAATAGTTGTAAAGAGTGAAAAATTTTAAGATCAAAAAAATTTTAGTTTGAAAAAGTTTTATGGCTTACCAAACACCCTCTAATTCCAAATATATCCACGAATTTTGCCAAAAATATCATTTACTCGTGCTCATGTCATTAGGGAGTCGTTAGCCCTTTTGTGAAATAATGAATATACTCAAGCCCTAGTTATAATTAGAATCATATATGAGTGAGCCGATTTTTAGTTGTGAAGAAATCAACCTCAAGTCATACTAGGTTTTGGGCATGCTTGTCATTTCATAGAGAGGCTAATGGCACATTTTTACAGCTCCCTAATGGCATATATATGAACGGAATTTCGACAAACTACATAAGTACAATTGGAATTATCAAAATATATGAGCATATTTAGAATTAGGGACAACACCAGTGTTTCTAATTTCGATATTGTCACCGATATTATCGACGGTACTATCATCAACCGGCACCGATAAAAAATACTGCTAAAAAACGAAAGTACCTGTACATGTAGCCAAATATTATCGATATTATCGTATTCTTCTGAAATAGCAGGAGAATAAATCGATAAATCGCATACATTATCGGCACTTTATCGATTTGGAAAGAAATCATCCTATTGGACCGCTGCCTGAGTTTCGAAGATCAAAACGCTTCGTCTGTTTGGGAGACAATACTCGGCTGAGAAAATTTTGAAGTAATTGGTTTTCCGTATTCATGCATAAATGAATTTGCTTCAACGAATATATGAAACCTTAATTTCATACAAGTTTAAAGGAGTTTCTAATACTTTATTTTTGAAATTTGGATAAGATAGGTAAAATCTCAACTTATGATATTATTGGTTTTTAATTCGTGATACATAATGTTTACTGGCTAATCAGATGATTATAGATCCAATATATTGAATGATGTTCTATCAAAAAATATGATTTATTTATTTGTTTGAGAAAATCACATAGATATGAGAAAAATTTTATAAAGGATATATATTTTTATTTTCAAAAAATTTTTATTTTTCCGATATAGTTCCCAACAAAAACGATATTATAATATTTTTTGGGCCCACCGATAAATACCTAATTACCGATATTTGAGACACGGGGCAAAGTTTGTAGGCATATTTGAAATTTGCCATTTGAATTAACAGCGAAGCAAAACCAAGTGATGGGGGATCTCTACTTATGTACTGCATCTGCATGCGTGCATGTGGTGGACGTATGATGTCCTGTGATGAGGCAGGCAGGCAGGCAGGGAGGCAGGGAGGGAGGGAGGGTAGCCCTTATTTCCTATGGAGTTGCAGCTTGGTCGCTGCATAAAAACATGGTAGTGTGGAGGTAGGTGTGGTCACCCATCCAACCGTGTGCATGGGGACCCCACAGCCACAGCAGCCAGACCATTATCATATCCATGCATGCTTCTTCTCACCAGAAGCAGTGGGGCCCCCCACCTTCGACCCACAAAAGTAGTACCTACACTGTTCCTCATTTCATTCATTAAAAGGCGTCTCCTTCACGTGCAAGCCCTCCCCAACACCCTCCTTTTCTTCTCTTTTCCTTATTCCCTTTCTTACCTCTCTCCCCTCCGAGAAAACTTCTAATTCTAGCTTACTTCTCCCTTAGCTGTTACCAGTGCTGCTGGTGCTTATATGCTGGTCTGGCATGGGCCAGTGCTGTTCGACGCCCCCGGCGCACGGCGGAGGAGGAGAGCAGCAGGAGAAGCACGGGAGCCCCAGGAGGAAATACAGTGCCATTGCCAAGGAGCAGAGATCAAGGCTGTACATCCTTCGGAGATGCGTCGTGATGTTGGCTTGCTGGCGCGAGCCTGACTCGGATCCCTCCCGCTGGAGCAGGAACAATGGCCGCTCCTCCCATTGTAAATGAGCGTGATTGCTTGCTTGGGTGCTGCTGCTGGCCTCAACACTCTCCCATAATGAAATCCCCTGGTTTGTTGGTTGGTAGGAGTGCAATGAACACACTTGCATTTTTCTCAAGCTCGGGGCCAAACAAGCAATAAAAAAGGTCCAGACGCCACACGTCCCATTCGATTGTACATGGGGGAATGGTCGGATTCAACTCTCCTCCCCAAACCAAAATGAGAAGGTGCAACTTTTCAGTGTCTTTCCTCGTATTAGGAAAAATAAAAATCATGGCACCGGCTTCTTTTCTTACCCATCTCCTCTTTAGTCAAGACTAAGGTTTAATTCGTCTTTGCCGTGCATCCAAATTGGAGGACTTTTTGGCCCATGCGAACCTTAGGAACCGTGTGGGTCAACTGACCAATAAATGCATAACACCATACTCGTGTGATAAAAGGAGATTGGATGGCGTTGGACGTACCTACTACTGCGTGCTGGTGGCGGTGTTGGAAGCCAGCCGTGTTGCGTCAGGGGACAAAATGGTACGCACAAGTGGGAGGGACCGGCCTCCTCGCCTGCAATTTTTTCGCTTCTTCACGTGCCAACAGTCCATCCCAACACCGTCTAGGCAAAACCCCAAGCGCGTAGGGTCGGTACCCTCATTTGCAAAAACAAAATGCTTCCACTCCCATGTGCTGCTTTTGACGACTGGTCCCACCCAAATAGTGGAAGTTGCTCTAGTTGTAGGAGTCGGTCTCAGTCAAGGGACCTTATACATTGCCAAAACCAACCATTCCATGTCTGGAACTGCTTATATATGTGGGGATGCTTCAATCAACAGGCAGCCGGCAGACATGGGAAATTTGATTTTCACATGGCCAACCTTGTTCACTAGCTCATGCATCCCTCATATCATGCCAGCCCCAAGGCTCACCCAGATCGCAGCACCAGCTCCGTTGGGCTCAATTTTGGCCATCATGTCGATTCTCTTAATGTGATTTTTCATCATGGCCAGGGGTGCACTATGAAAGGGACGCCGATCGTATGCGCCCAGGAGCATGCGAATCAATGCTCCCGGGAGCTTACACCTATTTTTTTTTATTTTTTATTTTGAAATTTTTTTTACAATATTGATAAACTACATGTATTTAATGTGTATAAATTTTTACCATTTTTAGCCACTGATTTTCCAAAATCAAAAATAAATATTTAAAATACTCCAAAAATGGTAAAAATTTATAAAGATGTTAAATACACTTTATATTAACAGTTTTATAAATAAATAAAAAATTGAAAAAAAAATTAAAAAAAATGAGTGTATGCGCCCGGGGGCATTGAGCACTACATGCGCCCGGGCGCATACAATTGGCGTCCCTATGAAAGATACTAGACCAAATTAGATTGCTGACCCATACCAAATTTAAGATGACAGTTCATACCCATGCTTGTAAAATGTGAGTGAGAACTACTGCCCCAGCGATCACATTTGGATGAAACGTGAAAGACAATCGTATGCATGTAGGTTACAGTATCACACCCGTACAGAGACCTCCCATGCTGCAGAAAAGATTATCATGTCCCTCTATATACAAAAATAACATAATAAAGCCGGTAATAGTTGCATAAACTGCTGCACTGGGAATGAGATGAGAAACTAAGCTTTGGAACCTGAATCCAAACTCATGGCAAAAGCTCAAAAAGCCAAGTATCTGGAGGCTGAGGAAAAGATATTACTCAGAATCACATTTAAGGCAAGCGCTGTGAATTCTTCTTCCATGAGTTCGCAATTTTATCAGATGTCAAGATAAAGTTTACAATGCTGCAGTGAAAAATATAGGAGATTTTCATCATAGTGGAATCCAAAAGCCCCTTCAGAATTACAACTGAATGTTTGCTCAAACGTCATATCCTGTTCAGGGTTTCTTGGATGGATTGTAAACACTGTACTCCCCAAAATCCCGGCGTCCACTGGCAAAAAGAATGTCCAAGATATTAAATCCTTGGAACAAGAGAGAGCATTTCAGTGGCTAGACATATGTTGCCCGCTTTGAAAATTCTCAAGAGACAAAATATGGGGAATTGTCAGGTGCAAGCAACCATAGAAAGATTTCATCTATGGATATTAAAATCTACCATAAGTTTTAACTGTTAGTGTTGAAAACATAAGCACAATTGATTATCTTTTAGAAAGATAAATCTCGAAATGGGCAATGACAAATTCACCCGTAGTGAAATCTGACATGGTTGTATGACATGAAACACAGTAAGATGCTTCCAAATTTGTGAAGCAAAAAAGAATTACCTGTGCATTATGTCCCAGCCTGCAGGTAAGTGACGAGGATTTAAAGCCTCGACAAAGACCTGTCTCCATCTTTGGCAAAACTGACGAACACCATCTTCCCCGTATTCCTTTAGCAGATGCTCAACAACTTGTTTACCATGTGGTCCATGTCCCAACAATGATTGCTTTTGCTCATATTTACATAAGGAAGCACCATTAGTTCCACTAGCTAACTTTCCACTTCCAAACTGTCCATTATTAGTATCCAAAAGTCTAACATGTTCAGTATCAGATGATCCTCTTTTATCACAGTTCTCCACAACAGTACATGAACCACCATTTGTCTTAGAGTACATAGAGATGTCTAATGTAACTGGATTCATAGCATCAGGAGAGTTTTTATTGTCTGACTTTTCAAAAGATGATTCTTTAGAAATGTATGAATAATTGCTCTTTCCGGAGTCACCATCTACTGCTCCTGCAACAGGAAAAACACTGAGATGTTCCTCTAGATTATTCCCACTGGACTTCTTTGCATGGTTACTTCCTGCATGAGTGTTGCTATGTAAGCCTCTCTTCTTCTTGAGGCGTCTTCTCTCTTGAGGACTCATGCCAACAAGTAAAGCTGCTTCCAAATCTTCTTCTGATACTTCTCTCCCTCCATAATATTCCCTAACAACCTGCAGGGAATAAAAATAGTTAGGGCCATCAAAGGAAAAAAGGCAACTGAAGTAAATAATGCCAAAATATTTGCAAGTACTATATGCATGCAAGAAAATAAGTTTCCTATTATCTGTCATCCGGATAAACCCAACAAGTAGTATCTGTGTGATAACCAGCCATGATGTCATTAAAATGGACTGCGAGCAAATTATTTAGTAAATCATAAGTGAAGCATAAAGTATGCAGCAGGCATTCACAAGCCACAGGCCCACAACTAACGCAGCAAGGATGTTCATGAACAGAAATACTGAAATAGCGAGGGATTTTCGTGAACAGTGAAATTATGACGTGTTTGTCTACTAAAAATGCCAACCAGGACCTGAAGAGAAGGATAAGGCTAACTGTCCAATGTTGAGAGATTGATGTGGTCTTTGCATAAATAAAAGAGAATAATTCCCTACAGATGTTTTAGTGGAAAATTCCATAAAATTGCTTTTGGGGCCCATGATGATGCATGGCTTAAATCCAATCAATTCACCATGTTTGACACCACTTAACATTTAAAATTTATCACAGTTGGGTAACATTCATCTCATTTCAGAGCAGATATGCATCAAAATTCTCTCCTTTGTGGAGTATTCAATTGAGACGATTTTTCAAGCCCTATAAAAGCACATGTACCAATCATGATGAATGTTAGATTTAATCAATGCATTTTCATACCTTCAAACAATCATTTGCATGAAAGTTTTCATTTAAATTAAAACATTTGTAAAGAATTAGCAATAAGGTAGATCTTAAAACTCGATAGTGCCTTTGACAGCCGCTGCATTTGCATGGCCTAAAATTCAGGGAAAAGACAAATACTATAAAAGAGTCATCTTAATCATGATAATCTTATTGCAGCAAAAATTTTCCGAAAAAGAACTCTTGAGATTGACACACACACAAAAGATAACACCAACTCACCCAGACTAGTTGCTATTTATAATAGAACTACAGACAATGGGGATAAAATTTCAATAAGTACAGATCTCAGATTTTTCAAACAAACAGAACTGAAGTCTAAGGGGAACTCATACATAACAGATACAAAAGTCAGGTAGATCTTAAAACAGTCTTCATGTGAGGATCTTTTGCATATAGCAGACAAGATCTACCAACTAGGTCAGAGAACACCCTTCAGACTATCTTGAATTTTTTCCAATAAATAAGGCATGCAAAAGCTTAATCAGTGCAAGATGATGGCAGAATGAAGAAAAGGACTGATTTTTTTTTATTTTATTTTTTTTTGCACCTTTATCAGTTCCTCACGCCGATTTGATGGCAATTTTGAACCATGACGTAATAGAGCCATAGCAGCTGTCCGTAACTGTAAAGGAGATACACCTGCTTCCTCAGGATTTGCATCCAATCCTGATGTCTCAGACACTTGGTGTTCTCCTGGATTGACTACTTTCTGAACGAAAAGTGGTATACCAAATTCAGCAGCTATGTGTTTTTTATGCCTCTCTGCAGCAGCATGAGCAATTTCATGACAGTCCACACAAAGTAAGACAATATCATGAGAGCGGTGACTTTTCAAGTGCTCAGGAAAATGCAATCTGTAACAGGAGGGTATAATTCTGTAGCGTAAGTAATGGTTCCCTTTACCACAACCAACACAAATGTTTTTCTTGCTCTGAATATAGAAGTTATTATCTTCATCTTCAGGTCGACCTTTAGGTTCGAAAAGAAGCATTATGGCTGGAGGGTCCTCCTCAACAAGCTTCGCCAAATCACGACACAGATACCTGCAATGGCCAAATAACAATAATAAAACCAAGATGAATGGGCGTGAGGGACTGTAAACCCTGAAGAGAGAGCAGCCACACAAACAACTCACCAATCAAGCTTCTTCCGATCACAATAACAGAGCAATCTGCCATCACTAGCAAAAATCCTACAGTTGTGATAAACAGGTGATTTGCAAGAGAATTTCTGTACAAAAAGTTCCCGGGAAGCCTTTCGGCCTGCCTGTTTTGTGGGTTTTCCTCCATTTTGTTTGGAAAATGACCCACTTGTTAGTTTCAAACTCTTGGACAGCAAAGCATAATTGAAAACTGATAACCGGCAGGTCCCATTTGGCCCCAGATGCTTTTGGATAATTTTGCTAAAGAAATCTTCTGAATCAAATGTTTCTTGCCGAAGGAGATCAAAGAACTCTTTCAAATGACTGCAAGCAATAGGAGAAGGGAATGGCAGGGAATGAGTCAAGGACGAAGAGTCAACACCTAAATCTGCTTGTACTATGGTATCATATATTCCATTTGAAGTCATTGGAACTGTTCTCACAAGAGCAGCTACAGCTTGATCTGATAACACGTATCTCAAACCCTCATCATGGATACGAGCCTGGAAAAGGTTAACGAGCCATAGTAAGCATTATTTAGATTATCCATCCATAAAGGTTGTTTAAGTACTTTGTCATGATGATCTCACTAAATGCTCTCTAACAGGGTTCTAACCGGTCACTCAGGTTACTGATAAAATGGCCAAAAACATTAAAAATGCATAGAGGAGGAAAGTGTCATAAGAAGTAATTAGTTTATAGATTATGATTTTAAAAAAAAAAAATGTAGGACAAGATGCCCTATAACAAATTGACTGAGGGTGTGCTTGTTTAGAGAAGAATGAAAAATGAAGAATAAGAATGGAATGAATACAATAGGAGTAAAGCGGGAATTGAAAAAATAGATAGAGATAAAGAAAGATATGAGAAAATGATTAGAAAAATACGGGAAAATGATCGGAATATAGGGGTTAAAATGGAAAAAAGTAAGGTAGTTGGGTGTTGACTTTTTCGTTCTCATTCTCCTTTTTATATTCTCCTTTAAACAAGTAGGAAAGATTTTCAAAGAATGAGATGGGCCCTCTAGTGGAAGCTAAAGAAGGGGAAAAGGCATTAGAAGAAGGGGGGGGGAAACAAGAAAAAGAATTGGAACAGTATCGAAGATAATAGGGACACAAAAATATTCTCGATTCATCATATAATGAAAATTCAAATATTTACTATCCTGTCTAAATAAAATCCCTGGGAAAAATTAAACCATAATTTTGTTGAAAGAGAATAAAAAAAGCAAATAACTTATCAATATATCAAGTTGATTAGATTAGTATTAAAAGTATCCCAAGTCAAGATCTTCTTCGCAGGAATAGGTTTCAAAGGTTAGCAACTATCATGAGACAATAGATGTAGCAACATGTGGCAACAACAGCTAATGACGGGTTGGGTGAACGAAGAACAAAAGATGCAACAAACACCTTCGACTACAGGCTGTGTGGACTGATCTCTTTCCCTGCACCACCACGGGTACAACGGCATAGAACCTAACTATCAATAGGCTGTTACATGGGTGTTGTGTGATGCAGTGGGGTACGAAGCACCAAATCTGGAAAATGGTGCATGCAATGAAGATGTGCTACGGTTGCATATGTGATGATTATCCAGGACTAGATACTCACAAACTGATGGAATGAAAGCAGAAAGACTGGCAAAGAAGGAGGTGGCCCTCTCAAAGAAGGAATGAAGGGAAGGATTAAGGAAAAATAGGTGAATTAGGAACAAGAATAAATGAAAACCTTAAGACATACTATTCTATTCATAGAAAATCAGCAGAAAAATAAAACCCGAATTTAACTGCATTAAATAAAAGAGAGCCAATCTGGTGAGTTATGCTCACACACATTGCAAGGCCTAGGAAGAGGAAAATCGCAGTTAAATTTTACCTGAATACAAAAGGATTAGTTCCAAATACGCCCACAAATTATACCCATATTTACCTATATGACCACGTATTTTGTGTCATATTCCAAATATAACCATTCCGTCAGCCGTGCCCCTAAAGAACGTTAAAAAATATATGGATTTTACTAACCCCTCAAAAACCTAGACCAATTGCTTACTTCCTATTTCTCTTTTCACAGTCCTAATCCATCTTTTGCCTTTTTGAAGGAAAATAAGACAGGTTAAAGCTGTGGAAAGAGAGAAGAACATGAGAAATTGGGTTTACACTTTAGTTGAATTCAGTAAATCACATTTTTAACAAACATTAAAGGTACGATTTGCAGACTTCCTATTTGGAATATGGCAAAAATTGTGTCATGCGTGCCCATATTTGTCATTTGAAAAAAATGTGATCCTTTCAATTAATGTGGATATAATTGGTGATCATACTTGGAATTAACTCTTAAAAAAATTAATAATAATCCAATCCATCCATCAAGTTTACTATATTTAGGTCACTTGATGAATGCATTCAAGTAATATTATTAATATTTATTCCAAAAATACGAAAATAACTAAATCTCAATTTAAATGAACTCTTATCACTGTTATTACATTCTCTATCACTTCCATGGGTGAATTAAGACTATAGTCGCTTCTCCATTTTCATCTATTATTTCTTTTAATTCAATTATTTTCCCAATCATTTCTCCCCTTCTTTTACCTATCAAGAGAAGCTGCATCTTTCTTACCATCTTCATCGTTTCATAAAATGTATATATAGAACACCCTGTCCTACCACCAAAAAAGCTAATTATAAAAAGAAGAAGTAACAATTAAGCATTGCTTTTTAAGGACATCATAACCATCAACCGTCAACAAGTTAGGGTCAAATTATTATTTATAAGTTCATTTATAAAATAAAGCAAACTCGTGGCCCATACAAGCAATGGAAAAAATTACTACGGGGCTGTTTTGATAGGAATAAAACTCAAGGATGAATCTAAAACTTTTCAAAAATGAGGGAGGTGAGAGAAAAGTTGTCAAATCAAGAAGCATTAAACCTTGGCAGCCGTTTGATTGGAAAAAGCCATACTGTTTGATTTAGAATTCAACCTTGCTCGACACATAATCTATGCCTCCTTTTAAAAGAATAAACATTTCATTGCTTGAGCTCCAATGTCCAACCTACCACTATATATTTTGACTAGAAGGCACAAATAGGCTTTTCTTAGACTAGGAATCATCTCTTGCATTCATTATCTTGAGAAGCTTTGAGATCTTTTTGTCACTATACTTGTAATAATTAGAAAAAAAAATTGATGAGTTGACTATTCAACTGATGATGTGTCCACTGAGGTGGCATCCTGACCATTGACCATTTGACCAAGCAATGGGCCAAGAATAAGTGGAAGGTTATTGGGCTAAACCCAAATAAGCCCACTTAGAATGATGGGTTGAGTTATATAAAATATCGCGAGTATTTAACTCAACAGCCCAATGTGCTTAAGTGGTTAAGGTGTTGGTCTTTGGTAGAGGAGGTCTCGAGTTCGAATCCCATGAGTGTATAAATGATATATTTTGCCTTTTTTTGGGCTCTGTGAGCCTCACCAGTTTGAAATTCGAATTTAAAATTTGATTTAAGATTGGATTGCGATCAGGGATCTTGAAATTCGAATTTGAAGTGGATTTGAGATCGGATTGCGATCGGTAAACTTGAAATTCAAGTTTGAATTGAAATTAGAAATCAAGCGGAAAATCCTCCGGTGAATCCTCCGGTGAGCTATAAATAAACGACTTGGGTACTCGATGGAGATACCAGAGGAAAGAGGAGGAACGCTGCCGCAGGAGAAAGGAAAAGGTCGATCCAATCCGTTCAAGCAATCCATTTCATTTTCTTCTTTAAGGTAAGGGGGATTTTGCCTCTTTAGCCTTTAATTATGGCATGATTTAATGAGGATTTATCACATAATTATTTAGTGGTTTACTAATATGTGATTTTTTTTTAGCCATCAATCATGCTGGGATGATATGAGATATTATATGCTTAATTGCACATGGAATGGATGTCACATAATTATTTGAGAAATGTATTATTTACATTAAATTAATTATGTGAGGATTTATCAATAATTTTGAGGATGTATAACATAAAGGTAATTTTGGGCAAGATGGAAAGCATAATGACATAATTATAATTTATTTTGAGTAAAATAAATTAATGAGTAAAATTATGTATGTTATATTATGCTTGGATGGCCTAAAATTAAATATGTTAGCCAAATTATTGATGAGATGAATTTTTAATGCATTTTAATGCATTTAAGATGTTTAAAGGAGATATATATACGAAAATAATATTAAAATATTATTATATATATCTTGTATAAATGGACGGATAGAAAAAATGGATGTTACTGCCTATTTTCGAGTTTTTGGATATTTTACAATTCTGCCTAATGGTTTTTCTGAAAATCATAAGCTGTCAAGGAGTTTCTGTAAAATCAGAAGACAGCAGGAGAATCTGTAAATTTTCAGAAGATGGTACGGGCTTCAGGGATTGGGCTGGATCCAGGCTGAGCCCAGCTGCAGACGAGCCCAATTGTTGCGATGGGCCTCAGAAGGAGGATCCAGTGAGCCAACCCATGGCTTAGAGCCCAGAGATGATACCCAGGTAGAAGCGCAGCCAGTAAAGCCCAGAGCGCAGCCCACCAGGAAGCCCAGTCGGGCAAGACCACCGGCGGCGAGGGACACGGCACCGTTTGGTGCGTTCATCTTCAAATTGACGTAAATTGAGCTCTAGAGGTCCGATTTGAGTGATCCAGGGGTCATTTCCTATGGATTTGGACCTTCTGAGTTCAATGGAAGGGCTAGATTAGCCAAATGATGCCTAGAAGTTTGAGTTTTGGGGACAGAGGAGTATCTTAAAGGATTTAAGGTCTTAAATCCTTAGGGTAGTCCCCAAATTTTAAGTTGAGTACTTCTAGGAAGAGATGATGACATATAAGATGTTTTAAAGGCTCTAAAAGTTGAGCAATTGAGTGAAGATGATGTGTTCTTATGATCTTAATTGCAGGGCATAATCCTACTTACTAAGTTCTTGTGAACTTACCCCTTTTTCCTTTGACTCTCAGATGATCCCGTGGATGGTGGCCAATGAGATGGTGGTGGCGTGCTAATGAATAAATCTTTTTATTTATTTATTTCTATGTAATGAGTGGCTTGACTTGGATGTAAAGAATCTATTGAAGTGGGCATGTTTGTAATAACTCTATGGACTTGGATGTAATAATGCAAGTTTATTTCTTACCTAAATGAGATGGTTTAATCGTCACGTGGAAAGATCCTGGAGTTTTAAAACGACTTGGACCGAAAATTTAGGCAAAAACCTTGATTTTTAGTTCAGGCCGTTACAATACTTTTTATAACAAAAATTGCTAGTCTTGAATTCTACATATCAGTTATTTCCGTAATGGTTCGCATGTGAAAGTGCATACTGAATACATGATAATTTCACAAATTTTCATATATATTTACAACAAATTCACACTCTTTATTATAAAAATATTAATTAAATGCAGGTTTTATATAAAATTTCATGAAAATTATATTTTTCATCAAAATCTTTAATTTTTCTATAAAATGGGTCATTTTGCATTATTTTTGAACATATAACATCTGCAGATAATTACACATGCTAAAAGATATTCAATGGGCTAAAAAAATTAATTTTGAAATATATTTTAGCCTATTCATATCATTCGGACAAATTTATAAAGTGATCAAATCGAGTAAATTATATATAATTATCAATATATTCTAAAACATGGGTAAAAGTGGACTATTATGTAATCTTAAAATAAAATGACAAAATAAGAATTAAATAAATTAAATTAAATTAAAAGGGTCCAAAATGAAAATTATGAAATATTTGTAGCTTGTTGAAATTATTTGTGTAGAAAATATACAAATGTTGTAATATTTTAATCTTCATTTTTTATATTGCATGTGCACAGATGTTCGATGCACTGTCGGAGCAGTAAGATGGTATGATGCTCCATCATCTTCAATCTAAGCTCGCCCCAAATCGAAGCAGCACCAACCTCACCGGGCAGCCCTTCTCAACTAACCCATTCAACAATTTCAAATACCAAGCTGCATTCATTAAATCCTACAGTAATTTAACAGGTAATTTGCATATATACCCATGTAGTTTGACGCTAATTGCATATATACCTATGTAGTTTCACGAATTGCATATTACCTCCACATAGTTTCACCAAAATTGCATATTACTCTCACGTTGTTACCTACCGTTAATAACTTGCCTAATATTTTGGAAAATGACGAAAATGTCCTCATTGGTAATTTGCATATATACCCACATAGTTTGACACTATTTGCGGATATACCCAGATAATTTTACGAATCGCATATCGTCCCCACATAGTTTCACCAAAATTGCATATTACCCCATGAAACTGTGAGGGTAATATGTAATTTTGGTGACTATATAGGGTGATATGCAATTCGTAAAACTATGTGGATATATCTGCAAATAGTGTCAAACTATGTGGGTATATATGCAAATTACCAACGATGACATTTTCTTCGTTTTCCAAAATATCAGGCAAGGTATTAATGGTAAGTAACAGCGCGGGGGTAATATACAATTCTGATGAAACTACGTGGGTGTATCTGCAACTAGGGTCAAAATATGTTGATATATACACACACGCAAATTACCCTAATTTAACAGCAACAAATTTTTTTGGGCATCTCCAGAAATTTGACAGCAACAGGCAACCAGCTCTAAGCTACTAGTCGAGCACAGAAAATCCAACCAGCCAAGCTTACCCATCAACACCATTTCACCCATAGTCGATCGAAGCTCGGTCAGCCAATTGCATCACAAAATCAATCAATCCCCACTCCAATTCCAGCCAATCACCGCGCCTTTGATCCCTTTGTTCAGATCCAACCATCAACAACATCCATGGAAGCAGAGACACCAACCAAGCTGCCTAAACTCACAGCAGAAATTGCCATCTCCAAGCAGCATCCGGCACCCTTTTTCTTTTCAACAGAACCGATGACCCCATTGAAACTTGCATTTTTAGCAACTATGGAAATTCGGGCCAAAAAATCCAAACGGCAGTCCCTATTTCCACTAATTTTAGTTCCTATTATCATCGCACACCTACTCCAATTGAGAGCACCTGTCAGACCAACTACATCAGCTAGTCTCCTTCCTTCCCAACCGATAGCAGCAATTTGCAGGCTGACCGTTAGGAAACCCATCTCTACAATTTCAGCAAGCACCGGCCAAGCTCCATTAAATTCCAACGAAAACCACCGAGCTCACCACAACAAATCGGCCACAAAATTGCAAAAGCAATTTTTTTTTAAACTTATGGCCGAACCCATTCACGCAAGCAAACCTTTCAAATTAAGATAGCTTTTGTGCAACAGCACCCCTTTCATTACCAACGAAGATAACTGATGAAGACAAAGGCAGCTTCAAACAAAAGGGCAGAGTGAATGAATCCCACATCGGAGTCTCGACAATAAGAAGGGGTGCCCCACAACTATAAAATGAGGGCCCTCAAGCTTTGAGACACACAACACCTCACTTGGTGGGTCACACGACTCCTTGTGGGACCTACCCATCAGGTGAGACGAGCAATAAAAGTCCCTACGGTGGAGATTCGCTCTTCGCTTTGGGTGATGTATTTTTTATTTTGTAGTTTATTTCAGTATTTTGCAGTGGTTAATTTTGCAATCTTAATTTTTAGATTAAATTTACTACTTTAATTAGTACTTTAATTGTTGCTATGTAATTTTTAGATTAAGTGTAATTTCCTTTCCTGCTTTTATAGTTTAACTTCTATAGTTTTTTAGTTGCTTTCTTAGAATAAAGTTAATTAAGTTGTTGCTAATTAATTGCAATTTGTTTCTCTTTCTAGCTTCTCTCCTCTCTCTCTGGTTCTCTTTTTTCCCTCTTTTCTTCTTTCTCTTTCTAATTTCTTTCCTCCCTTCTCTCTCTAGCTCCTCTCGTCTCTCCCTACCTGTTACCTCTTTATTTCCTCTCTCTCTCTCTCTCTCTCTCTCTCTCTCTCTCTCTCTCTCTCTCTCTCTCTCTCTCTTATTTCTTCTCCATTCTCTCTCTTTCTTCTCTCTTTGGCTTTTCTCTTCTCTCTATATCTCTTTTCTTTTCCTTCTTTGATAAAGCTTATTAGTCTCAAACAATTCAAAACCTTATCGTCTCTCTGTGGATTCGACCCGACTCACCATTATTCTACGTCATCTTCTGTATAGTATTAGTTTTAATGTGTTTTTGGTTATTTTAATAAATTAGTGATCGTAGTGCTCTTAATGACAAATACTTGGTTCGCATCAATACATAAGAGAGTACATATTAGTTTTGTGTAAGTCTCCATAATTCCTATTTATAGGAGTATCAGATAATGATTCAAAGGAACCCTAACAGGTGCCCTTACAAGGCATGGAAAAAAGGGTTGTTAAGAGTATCTTGACTGGGGATGTGTGCAAGGAATCTAGAGAATAAGTATCAGTCATTTTTGTATGTATCTCTATAATCTATTTATCTTAGTGGATTGTTATTTTTTTCCATGGTTTTTCCCTTTTAGATTAAAGGGTTTTTTTTTCATGTAAAACTTGGTGTCTTGTGTGTATGATCTTGTGATTGTTTATTTGATATTGATTTATTGTTTATGCTTCCACATAAATCCATATCCATCTGAATCACGTTTCCTAACAAATGGTAGCAGATTATGGTCATGGATCCGTGACGGACAGCAGATTCGTTAGATCAATGATTTCTTAATAGGCAAGATTGTGGTCGTTGATTTAAAGGCACAAGATTTTGTGGCGATGGAAAGAGTCAGATTTGATTGGTCTGTGGAAGGAGATGGTTCTCTCCGGAATCCTAACTGCAGACATCCGAAGACAACATAGGCAGTCAATGGCAAATATGGTAGACGAGGTGATGAAGGTTGGTCATGCAGCCATGGATGACGGTGCTACTGTAGATCTAAGGTATGATTGGTCGTTGTCATGCAAATGCCGTGTGCATGTGATGATCAAGCGGATAGGTTCGAGAACATGGAAAAGTTGACGTTGGGGCAAATAGAGGCTATTGATGGGGTTCATTGCAATAGCAAATAGAAACGAGAACATCCGTGATGCAAATCATGTGTGTCTACTGTAGACGATAGTGTTAGTGAAGGCATTAGCAGCTATGAGGTTTGTTGGTCGACACTGGAGACCGAGGAGAGAAGGAAGGAGCAATGATGACATCAGAGAAGGCAACACAGACAAATCTGGCGACCGGAGAGTTATGTGGATCGATGGTGGTGGGTTGTTTTCCATCGTAGTACTAGGCGTGGTCAACAATGACCATGGAGTGTCATGACAGTGTCGGATCGTCAAATGGTGGGTGTCGATGGTGGCATGGAGGATGCAACAATGGCTACGTAAGTATCACATGAAGAAACGTGTGGCTAAAGAGTTCTTCCTAACTTGAGGAAGAAGCAAATTATGTACAAGTATGGTGCACAGGCTAAGTATCGAAGTAAAGTACGAATCTGACCCAAATTTGGTGATTTTAGAGTCAGATTTTGGTGTTTCATGTATGGATTCCTAGGTTTTAGGATGTTGAGGACGCATTGATGAGGTTAGTCTCGGCAGATTTTGCTTCGGTGGTATGGATCTGGTAAGGTGTGCAAACCAATGACTGTGTGATGATCAAAGAGAGATTCTAGTGCACAAATCTAGATGTTTTGAGGTGTTGTGATTCATGTAAACGATGCAAATTGAGAGGATGCTACATTTTTAATGTAGTTAGGTTGGAACACGAAAATTGACATCAATCATGATGATACAAGTTTGATTAAATTTGAAGTAGCAATTCGTAAGCAAATCTTGTATGATCACATGATCGATAGTGTACAGAAATGGTTCAAATCAAGGTAAAGCGATGGACATGGAACTACAAATGTTCTACATTGTTTGGTATATGATTGTGCCAATGCGAAGGATGCATGAAAATGGGCTAGTTTTTCTGAGTTCTGCATTGGACGATGGTTATTAAGTCCTGAGAATGTGATGACATTGGGTCATGTTAATAGCCTGAGAATCACATGAATGCGATTGTGTTGGAAAACAAAATGCAATTGAAATTGGTTGATAGTTGATGCACAAGAGGTGCATGACGAACTGCATGGTAGATATACTGACACCAAATTGGAATGTATGTGTGATGTATGCAATTTGGCATACATGTGTGAAGACAATGGGTGAAGGGATAGGTGGAGTTCTGTGTGATGTCTAAGCGAAGAAATTTATTGCGGGTGCACATAGAAGTAGCACAGAAACATTTTGGACTTGATTAATTTAAGTATGCAGGTGGTGACAACTTGAGTGGTATGCAGATGATGATTGGTCAGTCAGTCAAAGAGTTGCAACATGATTTGCTAGAAGCTCCTGGTGGACAGACAAGTAAGACAAAGATATGCATCGTGTGGTAAACTTCTTGATCTCTAAATGTGATAAGTCTGTGACCTTTTTGAGTGCTGGTAGATGGAAGAGATGTTATCATGAAAAGACATAGTGGTTAGCTATGTAGGCATCTTAGATGGAGATGTGGGTTCACGCTAATTTGGGCATGAATGTGGAGTGATCTTTTATGTGGAGAGATGTGAAGTCATGATGTGATGAAGAATGATGACTGACTAACTAACTAATGAGTTGCAAAATGGTTGAAGACGTGATTTCTCTACAAGTTAGCTTGGCATGCAGAATCCAATTTAAGGCGGAGATTTGTTGGGGTTTATTTTGAATTCTGCGTGTGGGTTGGTTACATGGTCGTTTGCATGTGAGAATGCGTGATGAATGAATGCATAGGAGAGTGCGTATTGATTTCTGTAAATTCGCATGAGAGTCCTATTTATAGGAGTAAACAAGGCAAAAGAGAAAAGTTTAAGAGAATGTCTTGATTGGGGTGTGATATGTTTAGAGAATGAGTATGAGTCATTCTTATGTGTTCTTTGTAATCTGTTTATTGGATTGTTATCTTTCTCCCGTGATTTTTCTATTCAAGATTGAGAGGTTTTCCACGTGAATCTTGGTATCTTGTATGTGGTCTTATAGTTGTTCATTAGATCTTGATTCATTTTTTATGCTTCTGCACAAAATCCATATCAATCTGAATCACGTTTCCTAACAAAAATAAACAAGCAATCAAGAAAAGAAATGTTCTACATTCCTTTTTTTATGAGACATTTATATATGCTAGATAGTCCAACAAAAATAAACAAGCAATCTAGAAAAGAAATGTTCTACTTTCCTTTTTTTGATGAGACATTTATATATGCTAGATAGTCCAACCTTTTTTACCAATTAAACTCAAATTTTACAAATTTTACATAACCTATGTTTTTTACAAAAGATTTCTCTGTAATTTTGCTGATACAATTTTCGCTTGCGCTGACAACAAGCCCTCCCATTCCTAGGGGAAATAGTACATTCCACATATCCACAAAAGTCCTAAGCTTATTGTAATAATAAAAAGCCTACAAGGGAAGCATAACATTGCAACATGAAACAGAAGGAACCAGCAGCCAGCATTCAAGGAATTAGATGGCAGAATTCAAGCAGCAACTGATGAAAATAATATGCAATTGTGAGAATGTCTCAAAAAGAGAAATGACTAACCATGAGATCTCTCCATGTACACAATTTCCTGGCAAGTTCCTGAAATTAAATAAATTATTCAAGGAGAAAAAACTCACATTAGAAATATTATTGTCCAGGATATAAGAAATTCCAGTAATCAACTGAAGGCAGAGGTGGCTTACTTGAGCTTCATAAATGTTCGTAAATTGATAACCTGAGCCTTGCAAGTACCTTGAAAATATCGATGCAGCAGCAGAATCTCCAGGAGAAGCGTCAGTATCTTTCACATAAAGTTGCAAACAGGCCATGTTTGAACGACGGCTGGCCTCAACAACAAAACTGAATTTGTCACCGGGGCACTTCTCTGATAATTGTAGTCTTCAGAAATTGGTCATTTTGAAGTAAATCTAACTATAATCATCAACATTCACAATAGATAGGCATTTTCATGAAATTTAGACCTTAACTGATACCAACAAAGGCATAGTGATATAAATAGAAAAAACTGTAACCATGTACATGAACAGCATCAGGGTGAGTGCATTTACTCCAGAAAAAGGGATTAACACAGAAGACAACAAGATGATCTTAATGGAAAGGACTAATATCATGTCAAAGACTTGATTCAGATAATCGATCAAAAATTCTATGATTTTAACAGCTGTATCCTTTCGATGAAAATTTTCGATTTCACATAGCTATCCCCTTCTTTTAGACCTTTTCTTTTCTTTTGTTTATCAGCTCCTTCAGTAACTAGTCAATTGAAATGCTCATATACAAAGCTCGTCAATATCGCCAGTCCCTTACAGACTGTTTTAGTAAACATCAGTCGAAGAGCTATGATATATGTAGGGAATGTATGCGTGCTTTGACATTTTAATCCGCTTGTTCAGTGTGGAAGAAAAACAAAGAATGAATTGGGACATTAAAGAAAATGATTACTTTCTTGGCAAGAAAAATAACCGCAAATCATCGGATGGGATTTTCATTACCACAATGTAATCACTTGAATTGACAATTTGAATTTGGGGTTACGGAGAGAAAGTTACAAGTAGTTATATTCCAAAAGTTTTGATTTTTTATGTTAAAAAACGCATAAAAATGGGAAAGCCATTAGCAATCCCCTTGTTTCTTCCAACAGCACGTTAACTTTGTAGATCCATCAGATCTTCTGATCTCGCTGGTGAAGTTTTGATCTTATTTTCATCTTGCTTTGATACTTTTCTTCTTTCTCTTCTTAACTTTGATGGTTTTAAAAAAAAAATCCATATTTCTTTGATTATATTGGAAAACTGGAAAACCATCTGAAGTTCCTTAAGATTACTTCACACTCTTAAACTATCTAGTGAATTTTTTGCCTTTTTTAATGCTTGTTTGATTTTATATTTCTTACTATTCTTCATTTTGGTTTTTGATGGGTTTCTTGGGAAAATGTGTGTGTGTGCGTGTGCGTGTGTGTGTTTTTTCTTACTCAAACAGCCATCAAAACTGCACACTGACTACATAAAATAGAAGTATAATTAAACTGGCATTCAAGACTTCCATCATCATCATCATCATCATCATAAGTCATTTCCCACCTAGTTGGGGTCGGCTGCATGGATTCTATTGCGTCATTCTTGGCAATTTAAGACTAAATTTTCTGTAGTTTGTAATATTTTTAAATCTTTTTTAATTACTTTTATCAATATTTTTTTAGGTCTTCCTCTCATTCTCCTACCACTTTCTACTTGGATAGACTCTGTTCTCCTAATCAGTGCTACTTCAAGTCTCCTTTTAACATGACCAAACCATTCAATCTATTTTCTCTTATTTTATCACAAATTGGTCTCACTTTTAAGTTTTCTCGAATTATTTCATTCATAATTTTATCTTTTCTTGTTTTACCATTCATCCACCTTAACATTCTCATTTCCGCTACGCTCATTTTTTGTATATGTCGTTCTTTAACTACCCAACATTCTGCCCCATAAAGCATAGCAGGTCTAATCGCAATCTTCTAAAATTTTGCTTTTAGTTTGATTGGAACTCGACGGTCACATAAAATTTCTGATGCACTTCTCCATTTGTTCCATCCTGCTTGAATTCTATGTATTATATCTTTCTCAATTTCCCCGTTCTCTTGCGGTATTGATCCTAGGTACCGGAAGTGATTAGTTCTTGTTACTACTTGATCTAAAATCTTAATTGGTTCCTCATCCAGGTTCTCGCTATTATTAAAATTGTATTTCATATATTCAGTTTTTGTACGACTAATTCTAAAACCATTAGAATCTAAAACATCTACTCACCTATTCAATTTTAAATTTAGACCTTCTTTAGTTTCATCTATTAGAACAATGTCATCTGCAAATAATATACACCAAGGTACTTCTTCTTGGAGATGTCTGGTAATTTTATCTATTACTAAGGTAAAAAGGTAAGAACTCAAGGTTGAGCCTTGATGTAAACCTATTTTAACTGGGAAGATATTAATATCTCCACTAATGGTCCTCATATTCGTAATAGCTCCCTCGTACATATCTTTAATAATATCAATGTATCTACTATTAATTCCTTTCTTTTTCATCACTTGTCATATTAACTTTTTTGGTACTCGATCATATGTTTTATCTAAATCAATAAAAATCATGTATAAGTTCTTTTTCTTCTCCCTATATTTTTCCCCTATACTTTTTAAATAGCTGTCTAAGTAAGAAAATAGCTTCAATGGTTGATCTTCCTGGCATAAAACCAAATTGAATTTCAGATACATTAGTTTCCCGTCTTAGTCTATGTTCAATTACTCTTTCTCATAATTTCATAGTATGACTCATTAATTTTATTCCACAATAATTTGCACAATTTGAATATCTCCCTTATTTTTATAGATTGGAACTATAATGTTTTTCCTCCATTCACTTGGCATTAACTTTGTTTTTATAATATTATTAAAAAAAATTGTTAACCATATTGCACCTACATCTCCCATGCACTTTCATGCCTCAATTGGTATATTATCTGGGCCTAAGGTTTTTCCTGTTTTCATTTTCCTTAGAGCTTTCTTTACTTCAGATATTCAAATTTTTGAAAAATAACTGATATTCCTATTTTCTTCTCTATTTAAACAAACATCTAATGTTAAATGTTCGTGTGGGGTATCATTTAATAAACTATAAAAATAAATTTTCTATCTTTCTTTAATATCATCATCTTTAACTAGAACTCTTTGGTCCTCATTTTTAATACATCTAACATGTGCTAATTCTTTGCCTTTATTTTCTCTTAATTTAGCCAACTTAAAAATATCCTTTTCACCTTGTTTAATTCCTAATCTGTCATATAAGTTGTCATAAGCTTTGTGTTTAGTATCTCTAATAATCTTTTTAGTAGCTTTTTTTGATAGTTTGTATGTTATAAGTTTGTATCATTTTTAATTATCTGCCATGTTTTAAACTTTTCTTGTTTAGCATTTACAGATTTTTGAACATTCTCATTCCACCACCAAGTTTCCCCATGTAAGAATCTAAGATTTTTATATATACCTACAATACTTTGTCCTACTTCTTTTATGTTAGTTGTCATTTTATCCCACATTGATTCTACTCCATCTTCGTATATGTCTCATTTTCCTTCTTCTATCATTCTTTAATTAAAAAGTTTCATGTCGTTTCCCTTTAAATTCCACCATTTAATTTTTGGAATTATATTACCTTTAGTTTTTGTTGACTCTTTTTGTGTATATAAACTCATCACTAATAATCTATGTTGCATAGCGAAGCTCTTACCTAGGATAACCTTATAATTAATACAAAGGGATCTATCCGATTTTCTTATAAGGAAGAAATCTATTTGGCTAAAATTGGTCTCATTCTTGAAAGTTATCAAGTATTCATCTCGTTTTTGAAATAAGGTATTTGCTATAACCAAATCATATGCTCTAGCAAAGTCCAAAATGGCATTCCCCATTTCATTCCTTATTCCAAAACCAAAACCTCCATGACTTCTCTCATATCCTATATTCTCCTTTCCTACATATCCATTTAAATCTCTACTTATCATAACCTTTTCCTGGTTAGGTATCCTTCGTATAACACTATCTAAGTCATCCCAAAATTGTTTCTTGATTCTATCATCTAAACCTACTTATGGTGCATGAGCCCTAATCACATTTTTGACCTCTACACCTGATACAAGTTTTATTTGAATAATTCTATCATTTACTCTATTGACATCTACAACTATATTTATGAATTTGTTATCTACTATTATCCCCACGCCATTTCTATTATCATCCTTTCCTATATATCATAATTTGAATTCATTAATCTCTTTAGCCTTCTCTCCTTTCCAACTAGTCTCTTGAAGGCATGTTATATTAATTCTTCTCCTTCTCATAACGTCTACTACTTCCATACTTTTCCCTGAAAGAGTCCCAACATTCTATGAGGCAAAATGGACCTTGTGTTTTGGTATCACCTTCTTACCTAAACCACGTCCATAAAGGCATGAGAACCTTTGCCGACTTTTCGCCACGACCGGACGTTGTTGTGGCGCGTCGCTTCCGTGGAGACGCCCTAGCAACCCTTGCCCATTTCTCACTACATCCAGGCTCCGATGTAGCACGCCGCTTCTGGGGAAACGCCCTAGTAAACTTTGCTCATTTCTCACTACAGTCGGGCTCCGCTGCAACGTGTCGCTTACAGGGGACGCCCTAGCATTAATAACTTTTAGTATATTTTCAGAATCCATAAGAGATGCTGTGGTGATTTTTAATAGCACCGGCTGCCAGCCTGACATGCCAACCCTCGCTTTTTTCCGGGCTTGGGACCGGCAGTAAGATAAAATAGGTTGCACCAAAATTTTTTGTAGACACCTGAAGGGCCTATCTTAATTATAGCATGAAAAATCAACTGTTCACATTGTTCAAAATAATTTTTATCGTGGGACCAAAATCATCTTGCTCAGAGTCATGGGCAAGTCATGTCTCCTTAAAAAATATGTATTCACGTGTCAATTATGAAGAATGCCTAGATCCATTCATCAGATGTATTAGAATGTAACATAGTTTATAGAATCATTTGTCCACATAGGAATGATGGTTCAACCAGTTTGGATGTTGAAACTACAGTTTTGAAATTGATACATGAATCAAACAATTTTAATTCATTTTACACATTTTTTGAATGGGACACAAGCATATCTTTGATTTGTATGAAGTTTAATCTCCTAGCTAAACAAATGATTTTGAATGCAATGGGTAGAGTGGATTTCACATTATCATCAAGGTAAGCAAAAATAGATGGAGTTACACAAAAAACTTCATATAATCCAGTTACATAGAAGCAAAGCCTTCACGTAATGGTATAGCTAAACTTGTAAGTTTCCAAATTCCACTTTGTAAAGATCAATTTGCATTAAAACGCAATAAAATGTGAGACATCAAAATTTACATTTGCAGCAGTAGAAATCAGGATGCAAATGAATCCTTATGCGGACAATAGAGCAAAGGGCGCAAAATGCAAGGGTTTTCTGCCATCCATGAATGCAACACATACAACTAAAAGAAGCATACGCTAAACAATGTTCCAGAACTCTTTCCTTTGGTTGTACATCTGAAGTCCCACATTACATTTACAGAATAAAAAGGAGCATTCATAAATTCCAGACAACATTGCACTTTGAATTCATTTTAAAACTGTTAAAATCAGCTTCATTCTTCAACAGAAAATATCAAAGAAAAGGGCATACCCATGCTTTTACTTTTCAGCTCCTCAACCAAACAATTAGCTATATACAATAAATAATGAGCATCTGTACGAGCATAATGTACCATCTCTTCAGATAATGGGCGTTGCCTCCAGTCTTCTCGCTGCAATTATAAGGACCAATTCTTGTGAGCCTAAACTCTACAGCATGGTGAACATGAAAATATAATGATTCCTTTTTCTATATTTACACAATGTCCCATATGACATATTGATATTACACTGGAGTATATTCACATGCCGCACACTTTGGAGGGAAAATTTCGTAAGTAGCCCTATACAGGGGACAATTCTGTAAAAAAACCCTACTGGGGGAAATTGAAAAACCCACAACTGGGGGACTAAATGGCAAAATCTCCTCAACCATGAGGAGGATCAAACCCAGGTCAGCTGAATATCAGCCACCCGGGTTACCACACTGCCATCATCCGTGTGGCAAAAATATAATGATTCTTAGATTAGAGAGGAGATGCAGATTAAGCATATGAAGAGCAACACTTAGACACTAAGCTAGGGTTATGGTTGATTCCAATTTCAAACTACAGACCCATGGGGGTAATCCAAATGCCTTGAATTCTTTAATCTATTGTGTTGACATAATCACCCCAATAAACAAATTTCATCATATGCTTTCCTTGAGATGATTTTGGGGCATGATAGTAGTGCAAAAAAAGTTCCAATTGAACAAGTGCTTAGCAAAATATCTCGTCAACCGGTGAATTGTATGTCAGAAGCAAACACTCAGACAAGCCAACAAAACCACATATGCAAGATCCACTCAAGGTTTTATAGGATCAAATGGTGCTTTGGATGAAAAAAAACAAAAACCACACTGCAAATCTCCTGAGTCTAAAATTGCAATTGAAATCAGGTGTAATTAAAACCAGACCAAACTGGCCAGTCAAACTGATTAGAGAAATAACAGGCTATACCCAGTTTACCGGTTCAACAACCCAAAAACGGAGGTTAAACTGTGAACCAGTCAACCAACCAGTTCAATGGCATGTACATTTCTGACAGCATTGATTGAAAATCCATACCTCCTAATAAGATTACAATATTATCTGATAAGAGCATGAACCTAAAGCATATTAAGAGCTCAAGACTATAAATATATGTGCTAAACAAGAAAATTTCACCACTGATTCCTTTCTTGTTAGAAACGACAGAATGTTATCATAACCCAAAAGGCATAATCCCAATATAAGAAATCGAAAGAAAATGATAAGACATAATTTGGACCTGCAACATTTTGTTGGTAGACACTCCACAGTATGTTTCCAACAAGTATGCCAATGACTTCTGTGGTTTCTGTAGAACCTCACATGCCTACAAAAGAGAAATTATCAACAACCAATATAGTGTTGATACTGGAATCTACAAAATACTGCATTGATGAATCTATAGCAATAAAAAGTTTGCATGGAGCCATGGCCTGCACATTATTGAAAAAAGTCAAAAAGCCCATGGGTCTATTAAATTCCAACCAACATGGAAAATACATTCATGTGCATGCGCAAACAGAGAAATTTTTTTTTTATCAAGGGAATAGTTCCGTAAAATAAAATTCTTTTCAATCTATCATTTTTCAGTCAACTCAATCTTACCGAATATTCCCTAAAACAGAGAATTTCTTTTTCACATAATTTGACAGACTATCCAAATGAAATGTCCCAATTCATCGGACATTATTAGAAAAAAATAAACCTGATTACAATTGACTGTAGGGCAGGAAAATCTATTGCATGGAAATGAACTATATTCAGTGGATCTACTCAAGCAAATAGCCAATAATCAGAAGCAACAAAGACCACATGATGGCAGAAGTAATAAGCATGAGACTGAAGCATTTTTGCTAAAGCACACCTTTGCAGTATCAAACAAGTTCACTACATATATATGAAAATCTCGTTGAAGCCAAAGTACGTCGTTATCAGATCCATGGAATACCTGCAGCACAAATAATTGTTTCAAATATTTGAAGCACCTTTAGCACCTGTAACTAGAAAATAAGTCACTTATGTCATGATTCAATGGCCATATCAAGGCAAAGCAAGGAGTTTAACAGGTAAGAATGCAACTTGAGTCAGGTAACTTGAGAATATAATCAAACCAAACCAACTCAACTTTTGAGTAGTGTCAGTTCACTCAGTTCCCCCTTTAGTACCCATGAGGGAACCCTGACCTGCATTCACAAATGGGTCTGATGTCGTTCAAAGGTGAGACATACAGAAACGATCCAAATTCCAAAACAAATATACAATTACAAGAAGAAGGGGCGGGGGATTTGCATGTTAGTATACACATCTGATGCAAGACAAGCTAGAAGAAAGAATGGAAGAAAGATGAAGGATCGTTTCAGAGGGATAATAAGAGAACAAAGGCAGAGACCATTTGAGAAAGGAATGTACATTTAAAAAAAAAAAGAGGATACCTGTAGGAAGTCAGTATATAGCACTCAATCACTCATCCAAAAAAGTTGAATTACACGTCTCCCAATTATAAGAAATAATTACAAAAAACCTAATCCAAATATAATGAGGATGCTTAACCCAAATCCAAACTCGACAAGGACTGGAAAAGCTCTAGTTTAATTCCAAATATGGCCACAAGTTTTACCCTATTTCCAAATATGACGATACAAAAATATATATGGGAAATATGATGCTACTTATTAAAACAAAGACATAAACCTACAGCTACTGATTCTTGTAATCTTGTTAGCTGAGGAATAAAAAAGAATGTACCTTGCAAATAGAAGGATTAGCAAAAACAGGGTGAAGAATGTCCATTGTATCGTGAAGTGCAATTGTATCAAGTAGATAGTCTTCCTTCTGAGTTGAGATCTATCATTTTATAAAATATGAAATCAAAAAAGAGTCAAATGCTATAATCAGAGGGTTTTTTGCATTTTAAACCCTCTGACTTTGCCAACTTATATTGAAAACTTTGGCTCCTTTGCATTTTAAACCCCGAGCCCTAACGTCATTACATAACACATGAGAAGGACTATTCGCATGCTCCTTTTTTAAAAATGACATGTATAACTTTTTAAGGGTCGCAACAATGGTGAGGGACGGCTGCAATGGAAATTGAACGGCTGCTCAATTTGCATCTTGGGTTCTTGCCGCCGCACATTGCCATCATCTACGTGCACATGAATCGGCGGCAAATTCAAGAGGAAGTGAGCAAAAGACATCGACCCAACAGACGACGATGCGGTATCCAGCAGTGACGAATGGGGGTTATGGTTTTTCTGATCCAAGTCAATCTCGGTGCCTCCACCCACGCCATTAACACCGGAATCATCTAATCCAAGCAAGCACTTCGCATCTACGGAATCTGCCTAAACAGCCAAAAGCCATCTGGGCAAAATCCCAACCCCATTGACTAGGACTCAGACTTGGAGTCATCAAGGACAGACCCGATTGAGGACGCCGACTCGAGCTTCCTAGGGAAGAGGAAGAGGCACAGCCGGGACGGCTTATGGGAGGAAGCGGGGGCCATTGTGTGATTATATTCATCGATCATGTTCTCGAGATCTTCGTCAATCGTGACGGAGATGAGGGAGTCGAGGTCTTCGCTAAGAGTTGGCATTTGAGGGTAAAGGAGCGGCCATTGAGGCAAGTGGAGGAGAGGGAGGAGAGGGAGAGGGTAAAGCAGTTAACAACAACGATGTGAGTGTCACCGCCGAGATAGCAGAGGGACTTGTTGTCGGGACAGGGGACGATGTGGCTGCCACAGATGCACATCATGCGCAATTTAGCAAAGGGCCCAAAGGAGGAGGAGATGGAAGGATCGTTCTAGGAACCAATACTGCCGAAAAGGGGAGACGAGTCGATGGAGTTGGTGTAAACGAGGGGAGGAGGAGGAGGAGGAGGTGCAGGAGCACCAGCTTCCATGTTTTTTCTGATCCATGACGCAAGTCAGCGACAAAGTGAGGAAGCAATGCATGTCAGCTCAATTTCAGTAAAGGGTATTTATGATATTTCATATGCATTAACAGCAATTTTACCCATTGTTATTGCTCAGAGTTTAAAATGCAAAGGAGTCAAAAGTTTTCAGGGTTTAAAATGCAAACGGCCAAACTTCGGGGTTTAAAATGCAAAAAACCCACATTCAGCATTCAGTACTTCAAAGTAGAAAACACTTGCTACCTGTATTAGAGCTGTGAAACCTAGGAATGAGCATGCACTATGCTGCTCAGTATCAACAGCAAAGAATTGCTCCTTACTCAGTAAACCGGCAAGCTCCTGTAACTGAGACTCTGTGCTGACCCAAGTGTAAGAACTAACCATATCTAGTTTTTCACTTCCAATTACAAGTTCCACTGGTGTGGGAGGATGCTCCAACAGAGAAGTTATTTCTTTCTCATACGGATGCAAATTCGTTGAACTTTCTGTGAAGCAAGTGATAGATTCAGCGAGATTTCAAATAAATCTAATGTGCAGAAGCATCTAAGCAAACGAAATAATGATATAAAAAAATATTTTTAAAAAAAATTACATGAACTAACAGCAAACCGTCTCCTGCCCAGGGAGATGTAGATCAGCATTTCAATCATTTTCCAGGGTCGGACAACAAATAACATGGAGAGAAGTTAAGAAGTGTGGCCTCAGAATCAAGTAATCAAAGATTCAAGACGACCTTCTTGAAAGACATCAAGAGGAAAGCTTAAGAGATTCTAATTGACGTGAGTGTTGCCAGTAAAGCATGACTTCCATCAGCCCATGCACACCAGAGATTCACTTATGCAACTCAAGTACAATCCACCCTCGATTCACATGTCCACAGCATTCAAAATTGTCAGTCAAAATTAACGTAGGCCATTCCTTCTCTTTTGTTGTCACGAGAAGGGGCTAGTTCCTAGCCAAGCCAGTAAAGATGGTATTTCAGTAACTGTGCAATACTACATTGTAGTATTAGTAGGTCACGAGAAGGGACTAGTTCCTAGCCAAGCCAGTAAAGATGGTATTTCAGTAACTGTGCAATACTACATTGTAGTATTAGTATAAAAATTGATATCCAGAGCAGTTTAAAACACTTGGAACGGATTAGGGAATGTGTAAACGAGGAATGCGGATGACTGCTTTTGTTCTTGGAAACTTGATTAGGATTTGAACTCCTCTTTGTAAGAAGACTTGAAACACGACAATAGACAGCAAAACTCAAAAACCCAAGCTGTGAATCAGGATGCAAAAAACCCAGTCACAGAAAAGTCGGCTGGTTGTCTGTGACCCGTTCCACAAAGTACGAGATGTCTTCTTTGGACAGAACAGGAATGAGAGGTATCAAGAAAAGGGGCAATGAGAATACCGTCTCTTCCCTCTCGCTTGAGATGCTTGAAGGGAGCGTAGGAATTGTCGGCCAAGACGCGTTTGAAGCGGTTCTGGGGTTTGGTTTCGAAGTCCGGGCAGCAGTCGCGGCTGCTGAACTCATTTCCAGCATTCTCCTTCTCTTCCTCTTCCTCCTCTTTCGACCTCCTTCGATAGCGAGCTGCTAGGAAGATGGATATGGCGCCAAGGCATGCGATTGCCAACATTACTCTCAGCTTCATCTCTCGTACTCTGTGCTCGTCCCTTTCTAGTTTGACGAAATGCCTGGGCAGAAAGAGGGCGTTCGATGGGAGCCGGCGTCACCCCTTTTAGCTATTCCGACTTGTCTACGTGGCAGTCACACGTGTGGTGATGCGATTTGGGACTTGCGGGTCACCGTCTCCTCAGGCACAACCGAATGTCCCGTGGCTTTCGGGAGCCGGGAACTCTCTGGCCGACTGGCCCTCTGGCGCATCCACGACTGCAGCCTGGGTACGGGTTCAACTGCCCGACCGTTTTCATCCAATGTTAAAACTTGCCATTATTTAACTCCGCTTCGGCTTCTCTAAATTTTTTTCTACATAACTCTTTTCATTTTTATATCTTATATTAATAAAAAAAATTACTTCATTATTTTTAATAAAAAGGCGATTTTCGAAATTAGCAGAGAAGGGATGAATAGAATAATCAAGCTATTTCATTAGCGAAAAATTGTCTATAAATAATTTCTCAATAAAAAAACCAGGTGAATTGTCCAACCATTCGTGTTCAAAATGAATGGTACTTTTGGAGCAAAGTTGGCTAAAGCATAAGCAACGGTATTTTCCATACTAGAAACTTGATTAAAGGAATAATATTAAATGCCTAAGATAACAGATTGTTCTGCTTCAAAAAAGTTTGGCATGTTGGATTTCATAAAATCAATGAGGATTAAGAAATCAAACTCTAACTCAACTTGATGCATTTGAGTATCCAAAGCCTATCAAGTCCCCAAGAGCAATGTTGTGGCTTCCATAAGCAATAATTACATCATTCCAGACCAACTTCATCCCTTAGCGGCGATAAAGTAGCCCAAGAATCTCTGATTAATGTTGTGAAGTTTAAAAATTTTACTTTAATTTAGCATCATTTATATTATCTTAGAAGTTCTTTTATTTATCTATTATCACTGTGCATGAGCTCTATTAACAATCAACGTAATAAAATAGTTTAACGTTAAATATCAACTTTAAAATTGTATTTCAACGGCTAAACTGTCTAAAATGTCATTTTTACATGAATAATGTTTCTATAAAGTATAATTACATTCTAATACATGCGTAAATGGATTTAAGTATTTTTCATAATTTATACATGAATATATATATATATATATATCAACAAATACGACCCATAAACATACTTGACTAGGATAAAACTTAGTCTTCTAGATAAAGAAATAATGTTAAAAATAATGAATAGATTAAATTTTCTATTAAGTATTAAAATCTTAAAAATTAAGAGAGTTACATGGCTCCACTTCCATACAATCTGGTTATATACATCCGGAGCCCATTTCACTCAATAACTCAAATTGAAATTGGTTGAGTTTTGGGTTGATTAAAACTTCAACTTCATTTCTATATATTCGTTAAATTTTTAGATATTTGTAAGTGAACATCTGATGTTGCCTTTTATATATAATAGGAGAATTTTCAAACATACCTACGAAATTTTATTATAATTCCTCATATACTCATATATTTCAAAAAATTCTTATACTACTTATGAATTTTTACTAATATTTCTCTTCTACCGATACCATCAGTTGTGAAAAATTGACCGATTCTATTACAAAATAACTAGCTAAGTTAGGAAGCCTATTCTCATACATATAAAATCGGGAACTCTCAAAGCATTTTGACAATGCATGATTTTCTCACCACTTAACACTCTCCCTCAAGTATTGAACTCGAGATATAGACACGTATCATAAATGGGACAAACACAAACAAGCTCTGGTCTAACTTTGATATTATGTTGAAAATAAGTTGGTTCCATTCCAAAATGATTAGCCAAGTTAGGAAATCTATTCCCATACATATAATTAGAAACTCTCGAAGCCTTTTTAACAACGTGACATTGATCCATTTTCAATATGGTATTAGAGCCGAACCTAAGCTCATTTGTGTTTATCCTCGTTTATGACATCTGTCTATGTCTATAGCCCAAGACATGAGGAGGAATGCATATGGAAATAAGCTTTGTAACTTGGCTAATCATTTTGGAATAAAACCAGCTTATTTTCAACATAGTGTAAGTTAAGTAAGTTCAAATTGTTTTATTTTTTTTTATTTTTTATATTTTAAAAATACTCAAATTACCCATCCACATGCTTTAACAAAAGCATGCAATTTCGTTATCATCAAATTCCTGAACCTTCTGGTCGCCCACTCTAGCTACCACTGTATCCACATTCTATCAACAACCATCATCTCCAATTGCCATCGGCAAGCTCGTCCATCACCCAATTGGCTGTGTGCATTTTCTCTCCAAATCGCCAACCCCTTCAAAGTGCATGTGCTTTTGCAACTAGCTGGTTGTAACAAAATGCTGAAGGTTGTAGCTTAATTGTAAAATAGGCAACAATATAAATGGGCATGAAAAGAATTCATCATATAGTTTAAATTGATATCGACTTTTGTTTCCATTTCCCTTTATCTTGATATGATTTTGGATGTATTTACGTTGTTAGAATGGATCCATTTTCCTGATAGGTTTTGATAGCCAATGCACCATTTAAGCTGGTTAAACTACCACGTTTATTCATTGTCCGATTTTTACATCTTGTTGCTGCTCTATGCTGGAATTTCGCAACACCAAATATCTGCCTAGATTCATAGTTTGCTGTCCAATTTTTAGATAGTTACAAACTGATTGTACGTAAAGATGGATTTCATATTGCTGTATGAACTCAATTCGATCTTCTGTGTCGAGCCTGTCGACCGACCCATTTCCTTCAATAGAAGCACAACCGCAGTAGGAAGAGGACCACCAGCCCCAAGATGACCGACATCTTCAACCATCTAGTCATCTCTGCTTCTCAACTCGGATTTGTTGATTACTAAAGAAATTGTTGTTTTGAGATGGCGAGTGATGCTGCCATTGGGTATTTGTCATTCATGGGTGAAAAGGGATTTTCAAAAGCTAGGGAAGAGCGCTGTGCAAGGGGGATGCCGGAGAAAACATCGTCCGCCCGATGGTAAGTGAAGTTGTGCTGTTGAACAAGGATGACTAGTTGGCACAACAGACTTTGGAGATAGGAGTAGGAATAGGGGCGTGTCGACCCGTGACTTGACTCATTTTTGGCCGGGTAAAATCAATATATTTTGACCCGGTATAAGGATGGGTCAGAAATTTTGACTCGAATTCAAAAATAAGGTCGGAGCGGGTCGACCAATCCTGACCCGAAGAGTCCAACCCGCCCCACATATACTAATTTATTAAAAATTATAAGTTTATGTTTAAATATTATTATTATTTTCTTTCAAATTTTCACTTTTTTATATTCAACTCTATCAATAATAGAAGAATCAATTTATTCAGAAAGCAATATAAGAATCAATAAAAAGAATTTATACATAAATAACCCTTATGTGTAATTGTATATTAACCTATTTTAATAAACTTATACTATATTTTCAAATGTTTTGTTTTCTTAATTATGTGTTTTTTAATAATTAGCGAAATATTAAAGTATATAATATTTAAATTTAGTACAGATGTATACTTATGTTTGATAGGTATATAAATTCTTAAAATTATCTTATTTGACCCGTATTTTTTACCCGACCCGCTATCCCGAAAATGGTCTAATACTAACCCGAAGTTTGTCCCAAAACCTATTAAAAAAAAATGATTGTCAAACTTAATTTTTAAAAAATAGGGTTAGGATTGGGTAAATCTTGACTCGGTATGACCCGCCCCAATTCCCACCCTAGTTGGAGATGAAGGGGGCGCCTGCCTTTAAAGCTGCAGGCAAAGCTGGGGTTCTGAATTCTGATATAATGCGGGAGATGCAAAATTGGATGCCTAAAACCTCATGGTACAATTGTCATTCCACATGTGCATTAACAGACATTGCTACTTCCGTTGACAGCTTCAAGATTATCGTTAAAAATTAATAGATATAAAAGAAAATTTTGAAAATTCATGAAAATAAAAGAAATTACGATGAAAACTCACGAGTGTGTCAGAAAATTTCATTATATAATATACTTTCTAAATGTCTATACCTCATATTAACTATTGTATATTTGTATATTAATAATAAAAGTGAATAGCCGCTGAAAGTTCATAGCGTCCCCGTCCAGTGCACTCGGTTGCCAAAACGAATATTTTAATATTTTTTTAAAAAAAATTTATACAACTATTAATCTAGTCATATTTAACATGCGTATTAATTTTTCATTTTTGAATATTTTTGAATATTTTTATTTTTTAAAATCTGTGGCATTTTTTGTTATCCAAAAATTACGAAAATGATACTGATTTTTAAAAATAAAAAAATCTAAAAATTTCCGAAAATGGTAACAATTGATACACATTAAATATACTTTGATTAACAATTATATGAAAATTTTTAAAAATAAGTGAGATGCATCCGAGTGCATTCAGTTGAGATCGAAATTCATACTCACCTATGTAATATTATTTAATATTAATTTTTAATAAAAGCAGATACCTTAATTTTGTTTACCTATCTTAAATCTTCATAAAAATAAATATATTATTATATCATAAACAAAAGCAAACCCCTATTATTCCACTCTTTATATTAATGTAATGTCATATTATTTAATATTATAAGCGCTCAACCTCCTAACTAATCTTATAACATTACATTATTTATCCATGAAGATCACTATTTTAAACTCATTAATACCTTCATTAAATCAAGCTCCTCGAGCACCATGCGTAAATTTGGATTGTCTAATAGAAAAATTGTAACTCTTTATTTTCTAAAGTAAGGCCACAAATCTACTTAATACAAAGAGAATATCTAAATAGTACTTTTTCTTTCAATTTTTAAGCACTATTTTGCTTTTTTTTACTTTAAAATAGGAAATTATCATTTCAATTTTTTCTTTGGTGATAAATTTAAAGTTGAATATGTATAGGATGAACAACAAATGTATGTTGCGGAGAATATCAACTGAATTCTAACTCAAAAGCCTTGGCCCTCATGGCCTCATGATGATGGTGGTCGCACCAGCAATGCTGAACTGAGCAACACTGAATTGACCCTGCTACAGATGGGGGCAGCGTCATGGCCATACGGCAGTGGGGTGAGCATCGAGCATGCTAAATCGCACCGATCTCTGCGGGAGGCAGACTCTGTGATCCTAGCTACTGATGGTAGGCCGCATGATCAACCAGTCTTGACTCAAGGGGGCGATGGCAAATGCATAACTAACGTATGGAACTCGCCTATGCAGGGGGTGGCCTGGCGGCCTAACGCCGAACAAAACTTGCCACTGCCAGGGCCAGTCTCTTCGCATCAAGATGGAGAGGACAGGTTATTGAAGACAATTATGGGCGAGTCATGGATGGTGGCAGACGCAGCATGCATAGGAAATGATGATAGTCAAGGTAAATTCTACCACCAAAGTCTTCAACAACCTAAGGAGCAGCGGCAAGCCGCTGGCACCAGCGAAGTGGTCATCTTACCAGCGGGACAGATGTGGAATATGGGGCAGTCCAGTTTGGGGGGGTGAAGGACAGTCATGTTTGGTGAAGGAGCAACAGGAAAGGGGGAAGCAAATGGAACCTGTTGGGGCAGATTATGCAGCAGCGCAGGGGGGCAAGATTAATTTGTCCCAACAAACTAAATGGGGAAGAGAAGGAATCGATGAAGCAATTGGATGCAGAAGAGAATATGGGACTGGTTGAAGTTCAAATTGGGCTTAGGGAGGATAGGCTCGGGATTGGAAATGGCTCCTCGACATCGACGAGAAAGAGGGGAAGATGGAAAAAGAGGGTTAGATCAAGGCATATGGAGGAAGAAGGGGCACTAAGGGATGCCCAAATGATCGATTATCACAAAAGGGGCCGAACCAATGACGGGAGTGTAAGGGGGGATGCACAGAAACGTCAAAGGACCATTGGGGCATCCGAAATGGGAGAGGCGAGGGCTGCGGAGTCGCAGCCCCGCCTCGACTAACATGGCCATCCTTGCATGGAACTGCCGAGGGCTTGGGAACCCTCGGGCTGTTCGAACTCTCCTCGACATTGTGAGGAAAAAAGCTCCCTGTTTGGTTTTCCTCTGCGAAACAAAATGTTATGCCCAACAGATGGATGGAATTCGCAGAAGACTCAATTTTGATGGTTGCTTCACTGTGGACCCTCTGGGCAGGAGGGGTGGTTTGGCACTACTATGGAACAATAATAAGGCGGCATGTATCAGAAGTTTCTCAAACAACCACATTGATGCAAGTTTTGGTGGCTGGCGGTTCACTGGGTTTTATGGACACCCAGAGGCTCATCTTAGACATCATAGCTGGACTACGCTCACACAATTAAGCTCTGAATGCACAGACCCTTGGATGGTGATAGGGGACTTCAATGAGGTTTTGGATCACAGTGAATACACAAGCAAAAGATCCCGGCCTCAGGCACAACTGGATCGATTCCGTGAAGCCTTGGATTCTTGCAATCTTATTGACTTGGGTTTTTCTGGCGCCCCAATGACGTGGAGAAACAATAGAAGAGGACAGGATAGAGTCGAAGCAAGACTGGATGGAGGGCTATCCACCCCATCCTGGCTTAATTTGTTCCCTCATGCTAAAATTCTCAACATGCAGGCTCCAACATTTGACCACTCTCCGTTATTGCTCGTCTGGGAGCCCAATCATGATAGAAGGAAGCCGCCAAGGGAATTTCGCTATGAATTATTCTGGAATAGGGATGATGAAGCCACAAGGATTATCAACAAAGTGTGGGAACCCCAGGATAGGTTGCGGATGAATGTTTACGAAGAACTCTGCTGGAAATCGGATCGCACTGCTTCGGAACTCTCCTTATGGAACCGAAGGAGACGAGGAAATATCAGAAGGAGAATTGAGCGGAACCAAAGATTGGTGGAGGCCCTTTCACATGAGGATCCAAGTGATAGTAGGGACGCCGCCATGCAAAAACTCAAGCTCCAGATTAACCTCTTATTGGAGGACGAGGAGCAGCTTTGGAGGATGAGGGCCAAGACCCATTGGCTTCGGGAGGGCGATCGGAATACAGGTTTTTTCCATCGGGCGGCCTCCAATAGACGCAGAGCTAATACCATTGAGGCGTTGAGGGACCATGATGGCCATTGGGTTCGAGAGCAGGATAAACTTATGGTTTTGGCAGTTAGGCATTTCTCTGGGATCTTTTCATCTACTAATCCCCCAGCGGCACCATGGGTGGAGTCGGTTATCTTCAGAAGAATCTCTAACGACCAAAGGGCATGTCTCTCCCGGCCAATTCTTTCGAAGGAGGTATTTTTGGCTGTTAAAAGCATGAGGCCTACTAAAGCACCCGGTCCTGATGGGCTATCGGCGGGGTTTTACCAGCGGCATTGGAACTCTGTGGGCAGCGACATTACCAAATGGTGCAGGACTTTCTCTGAGGAGCGGGACTCGAATCAACTGCGGAAACTCATTGGGGCTCTCAACACCACCACCTTGGTACTAATTCCGAAGAAGGCGGATGACCATCACCTTTCCCACTTCCGGCCGATCAGTCTATGCAATGTTACATACAAAATATTGGCAAAGGTTCTCGCTAACCGACTAAAGACTGTGCTCCACGACGTTATAGGGGATGAACGGAGTGCTTTTGTCCCGGGAAGGCTGATTTCTGACAACATGTTTATTGCTTATGAAGCAATTCATTCTCTGCGCAGAAGGAAATCGGGGGGTCAGAATGAGATGGCGATCAAGTTAGACATGTCGAAGGCATATGACCGAGTTGAATGGAATTTTCTTAAACAGGTTATGACTGCTATGAACTTCTGTCCGCTGTGGGTGAACTGGATTATGTGTTGCATCTCCACGGTCTCTTACAGGGTGAATATCAACGGGTTCAAATCGTCATACTTCCAACCACAGAGGGGACTGCGACAGGGGGACCCACTATCCCCATACCTCTTTTTATTATGTGCGGAGGGGCTGTTGGGGCTTATCCACCAGGCTTTGGCATGCAACGCTCTTCATGGTATCAAAATCAGCGCCAACGGACCGACGATTTCTCACCTCCTCTTTGCAGATGATGCCATAATCTTTCTGAAGGCAACTGAGTCGGATCTTGGAGGCCTTCTTGATGTGCTGAACAGATATGCTTGCTACTCGGGTCAGATGATAAATGTTGAAAAAACGGCGGTTTTCTTTAGTCCTAACACTGGAAGCCATGTCAGATCTCAGTTACTTCAGCTATTGGGCTCTTCAGGACAGGACCTTAACCAATACTTGGGACTCCCAGCGTGGTTAGGCAGATCAAAGTCGGGTTTTTTCCGGGGCATTAAGTGTTGGAAACAATGTTCAAAATAAAACAAATTGGCCAAGGATTGAGTTTTGATGATTAACAAGAACTAGTTTGAGTATATATATATATATGACTAATATGTTTGCCAAGTGTTTAAGGAAAGCAGAGAAGTCAAGTCGATCTTCGAGTCGACTTGAACTTAGACTTGGGAGTGAAGTCGATAGTGAAGTCGACTCCACTAACGACTTCAAACAAGCCAAAACTGGACAAAGTTAAAAATGGAATTCTGACGAGTGAAGTCGCAAGCCAAGTCGACTCCACATGCGACTTGGGTAGTCAAGTCGCATACGAAGTCGACTTCAGCATCGACTTCGAAGTACACAAAAATGTCCAGCGTTGAAATCTGGCTCCCGAAGATGCGAAGTCGCAGACGAAGTCGACTCCAAGTGCGACTTGGGCGAAGTCGCAAACCAGGTCGACTCCAACTTCGACTTGAGAAGATTTGAAGTCCAAGATGAAGATTCAAGCATATCCAAGACATCCATTTGAAGTTTCTCACATACAAATGAGCTTTAAAGCCTATTCTTAAAGTGACTTAAGATCAAAGCAAGAATTCAAGTTCAAGTTCAAATCAAGTCTATCAAGCTCAAAGCAAATCTTCAAGCTAGCTTCCAAATGGAGTAAAAACCAAGTCATGAAGACCCAGTGAGTCCAAAGCAAAGCAAGGAAAATACACATATCTTGCAAGAACTCAAAGCTTTCAAATGGTTTGCAAGATTCAAGACATTTCAAGAAGATCAAGGCGTTTCTGCAATAGACCAAGCCAAGTCGCAACCCAAGTCGACTTCAGGATCGACTTGAGTTGAAGTCTGAAAGCCAAGTCGACCCAAGTCTCAGACTTGAATTTCTGAAAAACCCAAGTCGCAGGCCAAGTCGACTCCATGTACGACTTGGAAGCCAAGTCGCAGGCCAAGTCGACTTCATCTTCGACTTGGAGTATAACGGTCAAATTTTTGACCGTTGGAGTTCATTTATTGCACGCCAACTACTTCAACAACGTTCATATTTTCCTCAATCTATAAAAGGACATTCAAATGAACGTGAGAAAAACAAGAGACACTACTATAAAGATCAAAGAGAGAAAAGAAGTACAAGAAAGACTTTCAAATACTTTTTCTCCATATTTGAGTGTTTCAAAGGAAGAAAGAGCTTCAAACTGCAAGTTGCTTCAACAATCATCATTCAAGCTACTTTTGATTTCTTCCTCGAGCTCAAAACTGCCTACACAAATCTGTAAAGTGTAGTTTTTATTCATTTCTTTATTTGGTTGTATAAATCTTGATTTAGCTTGGGTAGCTAAGATCAAGTGTATGCAAAGTAGGGTGTGATTGGAGTGAGACTCATCACCTACTTGTGCAAGTGATTGTATATGCCCCCTAGAGCTTTGAATCTAGAAGAGAGCAAGTGGCTCTAGTTGTATATGCCCCCTAGAGCTTTGAATCTAGAAGAGAGCAAGTGGCTCTAGTTGTTATGCCCCCTAGAGCTTTGAATCTAGAAGAGAGCGGTGACTCTAAGTGTATTCGTGGAATACATAGTGGAACCCAAGTCACAACGGAGTGTGAGCTTGGAAGAGTGGAGTAGGGAAGGTTTGCCCGAACCACTATAAATCTTGTGTTCTACTTATTTTTACTGCTTTATCTTATTTGCTCTCCATTCGCTTAAAAAGGGGATTAACTTTTTCAAGGGGTTAAGATTTTTAAGTTTACAAAAGAAATTTTAAAGAACCCAATTCACCCCTCCCCTCTTGGGTTAGGCCATCAACTCGGGACCAACAAGTGGTATCAGAGCAGGTCTTTGAGTTTATCAAAGAGATCTTATTGAAATGGCATCCCAATCTACTTCCGTTCCCGCATTTGCTGAAGGCCAATCCTTTACAAGGCCACCGTTGTTTGATGGGAACAATTTTGGATATTGGAAGCTTCGTATGAAGCAACTCATCATGGCTACCGATATGGACTCTTGGATTGCTATCCAAGATGGAGTAATACTGCCTACCGATGAACGAGCTTCCAAATGGACCGATGAGGAAGTAAGAATAGTGAAGAGCAATGCCAAAGCTATGAACTCCTTATTTTGTGCTCTCACTGCTTCCGAGTATGATAGAGTATCCTCTTGCTTAACCGCCAAAGAGATATGGGATACACTAATCTCTATCTACGAAGGAACTTCTCAAGTCCAAGGGACGAGAAGGAATATTTTGATTGGAGAACTAGAGAACTTTAGAATGCTAGAAACAGAAAATATTTCTGAAATGTTTGCTAGATTCTCTAAGATTACTAATGCTTTAAAAGGTCTTGGAAAAGCAATATCTGAATCTGAGCAGGTCATGAAGATTTTAAGAGCTCTACCCGAATCATGGACTCCAAAGATCACTGCAATTGAAGAAGCCAAAGACCTCAACACGCTGAAGCTTGAAAACTTAATTAGCTCACTTATGTCACATGAGCTAATTAAGAAAAGGAATGAAGATCAACACAGGGGCAAAAGAGCAATTGCCTTAAAAGCCGCACAAGACACCGATGACACATCTTCTTCTCAAAATGACGACGAGATTGCTCTACTCACAAAACGATTCAGAAAATTTGTGAGGAAAGGCAAAAATTTCAGAAGCTTCAAAGAAAGAACTCCCCAAGAGAAGAAGAAAGAATCAACCAAGTGCTACCGATGCGGCGGTTCGGGACATATGCAGGCTCAATGTCCAACTCCCGAAGAAAACAAGGCAAAAGAACAAAGAAAGGATCGAGGGAACAATAGAAGATTCCAGAAATACAAAGGAAGAGGCATGTACGTAAATGATGAAGAATCTACGACGAGTAGCTTCTCAACCGATGACATAGAGGCGGAAGAATGTGCAAGAATTTGCTGCATGGCACAAATCGAGCAAGGAGAACAAATTACCTCAACAAAAGACACAAGCAATGAAGAGGTAAGTTCCAAACTCTCCCTTTCTAATTCAAGTTATTCTTCCTCTCATGAATGCCTCAAATGTACTGAATTAGATGAACTACAAACTGCATATGATTCATTATATGAAGAAATGAAGAAATTAGGAAGCAAGTTTACAATTAAGAAGAGACAATGTGATGCAACAATAATTGTAAATGGTAAACTTGCAGAAAGATTAGTCAAATTGAAAGATGAAACTGAATTGCTGAAAATGAAGAACAAATCATTAAATGAATCATTAGCTAAGTTCTCTAATCCAGGAGAAAATGTTAAAATGTTTCTGAATATGACCTCCCAAACACATAAAAGAGGTCTTGGGTATCATACATTTGAGCAAGGAGAAAGTAGCAAATCAAATGAACAAATACTTGAGAAAAATCAAACTAAAAATACATCTATATACAAGCCACAAAAGAAAAATTTTAAGTGGACTAGAAGACCAATGATTGAACCTTTGCATGCTTGGAAACCTACTCCAAGATTACCTTTGGCTTGTAATTTCTACAATAAGATGGGTCATAAAACTTACAAATGTAATTTTAAGAAACTATATGACCATGGTGTTAAATTAGTTTGGGTTCCAAGAAACACAAGATTTGGGCTTTCAAAGTTAGATCAACTTAGATTAGATTCTATTACTAACCCAAATGGACCCATAAAATGGGTACCAAAAAGATAAGATTTATTTCCTTATTTTTCAGATATGTTTTAAGGCAAAGGCAAACAATGAATGGTTCATGGATAGCGGTTGTTCAAGGCATATGACCGGTGAAAGAAGTTTGTTTCATAAACTTAAGCCTTGCAACGATGGAATGGTTGCCTTTGGAAATAATGAAAAAGGTAAAATTAAAGGTAAAGGAAATATACTTAGTACCTCAAATGCATGCATGGAAGATGTTTTGTTTGTTGAAGGACTCAAACACAATTTAATGAGTATTAGCCAATTATGTGATAAAGGATATAAAGTTGTGTTTGAATCATCTATATGTAATGTATTTGATGGAGAACATATCATGTTTAGTGGTAAACGACATGGAAATGTTTATTTGGTTTCACTTGATGAATTGAATGGTCAATGTCTTATGGCCATTGATAATGATCCATGGGTTTGGCATAAAAGGCTTGGACATGTAAACATGGGAAATATAAAGACCCTTTGGAAAAAGAATTTGGTAGAAGGATTACCAAAGTTGAAATATGACAAAGACAAAATTTGCAAGGCATGTCAATTATCAAAACAACCCAAGATGCCTTTCTCTACCAAAAAGGAAATTTCCACCACAAAGCCACTTGAATTACTACATATGGATCTATACGGGCCATCCGACATTCTAACCATTGGTGGAAAGAAATATGTATTTGTCATAGTTGATGATTTTTCAAGATTCACTTGGATAATTCTCTTAGCTAGTAAAGATGAAGCCTTCTCTATGTTTGCAACTTTTGTGAATTTGGTGCAAAATGAAAAACAGAGTACTATTGTGACCATAAGAAGCGATCATGGTGGCGAATTTGAAAACAAACGATTCATGGAATTTTGTAATGAAAAAGGAATTCACCACACATTTTCTGCACCAAGAACTCCACAACAAAATGGAGTAGTTGAAAGGAAAAATAGAACTATACAAGAGATGGCTAGAACTATGCTAAATGAGAGCAATCTATCCAAGAAATTTTGGGGTGAAGCTGTGAGTACAGCTTGTCATGTTTTGAATCGTGTTACCATTCGAGCAATCTTGAAAAAGACTCCATATGAACTTTGGAAAGGAAGGAAACCAAATATATCTTATTTTCATGTTTTTGGATGTACATGTTATGTTTTAAACAATGGAAAAGTCAACTTGGGAAAATTAGATGCCAAAAGTGATGAGGCTATATTCCTTGGTTATTCATCAAATAGCAAAGCATATAGAGTATTCAATAAACAAAATCAAGTTGTAGAAGAATCCATACATGTTGTATTTGATGAATTTAACCAAACTCCGAGAAAGGAGGATGAACTAAGTGATGCAGATGAGACGAAAGGCAAAGAACAACCAAAGGAACTCGAGCTCAAGCCAGAAAATCCAGAGGAGGAAGAGGTAAGTGAAGGTAATGAATCTTACAAACCTCCAACTGATTTAAAGTTTAAAAATGCCCATCCAATTGAACAAGTTATTGGAAACATATATGAAGGAGTAAAAACTAGAAGATCAAAACAAAACGTTTATGGCCAATATGCGTTTGTATCAAAAATTGAACCAAATACCATTGAACAAGCTCTTAATGATGAAAATTGGGTTATTTCAATGCAAGAAGAGCTAAATCAATTCGAAAGAAACAATGTATGGCATTTAGTTCCTAGACCAAACAATCATACAGTCATTGGTACAAAATGGGTATTTAGGAACAAATTAGACGAAAGCGGTCTTGTAATTAGAAACAAGGCAAGATTAGTAGCCAAAGGGTATTCCCAAGAAGAAGGAATTGATTTTGAAGAATCATATGCACCCGTGGCTAGATTAGAAGTCATACGCATCCTACTAGCATTTGCTTCTCATATGAACTTCAAATTGTTTCAAATGGATGTAAAAAGCGCATTTTTGAATGGTTATTTGAATGAAGAAGTATATGTTGAACAACCCCCTGGTTTTGAAGAAAAGGATCAATCAAAGTATGTTTATAAATTAACCAAAGCGTTATATGGACTAAAACAAGCACCAAGAGCTTGGTATGAAAGGTTAAATAGATTCTTGATTGATCATGAGTTTCAAAGAGGGAAAGTAGACACTACTTTATTCATCAAGTACAAAAATAAAAATATTTTGATTGTACAGATTTATGTGGATGACATAATATTCGGTGCTACTGATGAAAATCTTTGTCAAGAATTTTCTAAGATAATGCAGAATGAGTTCGAAATGAGCATGATGGGAGAATTAAATTTCTTCCTTGGACTACAAATCAAGCAACAAAGTGAAGGAATATTTCTGAACCAGTCCAAGTATGTCAAAGAGATGCTCAAGAAATTTGGAATGCAGAATAGCAAAGGGGCAAACACTCCAATGAGCTCAACAATCAAAATCGACACGGATGAAAACGGTAAAAGTATCGATCAAAAGCTTTATAGGAGCATGATAGGATCTTTGCTTTATCTAACTGCTTCTAGACCCGATATCTTATTTAGTGTTTGTATGTGTTCTAGATTTCAAGCATGTCCCACAGAATCACATCTACTTGCTGTGAAAAGAATTTTTAAATATTTGATGAAAACCACAAACCTTGGACTATGGTATCCAAAGGGGTCAACCTTTGATCTAATCGGCTATTCGGATGCAGACTTTGCCGGATATAAAGTAGATAGAAAAAGTACCAGTGGAACTTGTCAATTTCTTGGACATATGCTAGTTTCATGGCATTCAAGAAAACAAACAAGTGTTGCACTATCTACTGCGGAAGCCGAATACATAGCCGCCGGTAGTTGTTGTGCCCAATTACTTTGGATGAAACAGCAATTAAAGGATTATGGTATTGATTATGTTGATATTCCTATTAGATGTGATAATACAAGTGCAATTTGTTTGACTAAAAATCCTGTATTGCATTCTAGAACCAAACATATTGATGTGAGACATCATTTTATTCGTGAACATGTTGAAAATCATGATGTGTGCTTAGAATATGTAAAAACAGAAGACCAAATCGCTGATATCTTTACCAAACCTCTAGCCAAAGATTCATTTTGTAAGATTAGGAATGATATGGGGATGATAGAGCTTAACTAAGGAAAAATGCATAAGAAAATTAAAATTGGAAAATGTCAAGTCGATGAGTCAAGTCGACTCCAGGGACGCCAGGTCGACTCCGCTTCATAAGCGAAGTCGACTCCGCTAGGGTCGAAGTCGACTCCGCCCCCAGGCGAAGTCGACTCCAGAAGGACCGAAGTCGACTTCGCCTAGGGCAAGTCGACTCCGCGAGCGCGACCGTCCGACTTCCGTGCCTATTTCTTCTTCTTCTCTTTCTTTTCTTCCTCATTTCTTTCCGGCCTCCCTGTTTCTCTTCTCCTCCGGCGATTCTCCTTATTGCTCCATCTCCGGCGACAGCCTTTTCTCCGGCGATTTCTTCCTCATCTCCGGCAAACCTTTCCAGCAAAGCCTTTTCTCTCTTTTCAGTTTTATTCTCCATTTCTTGCAAGTCCCATTCTCAAAATCCAAACTCCAAATGGCACCAAAGAAAGCAGTATCAAAACCATACCCCAAACAGGTTCCCACACAACCACAACCTTCATCTCAACCAAAAGAAGTTCCTAGAAGAACTAGGACTCCATCAAAAAGAGCCAGAGAGGAACCATCAACTTCGACGGGTAAACGGGTTCGATTCCAAACCTCCACTCAATCATCGGAACAAGCCACAAGGTCGGAAAGCCAACCTCATGCCCAAGCTTCACAAAGCACACACTCCGGAGCAAGCAGAAGGGGTACTGCGGCAACGGGCAAAACTCAAGTCTTAAAGATGCCCACTACATACTTCAGAACCGAAATCAATCACGGCCGGTTCTACAAGAACTTCTATGAACGAAAGGTATTCATACCGAAAATCATAGATTTCAAATTTTTGAAAGATTATGGGTCCGACATAGAAGACCTATTGGATTTTCAAGGATGGACCAAATTACTCAAAGAGGATGACAAGGTCTATCCAGATCTTACCAGAATATTTTACTATGAATGGGATGAAGAAAATTTTGGCACACATGTCAAAGAAGTAGATATAGATTTTGGAATAGGGTTAAGTCCAAGCCAAACCAGAGCAATGAGTCATTTAGGACAGATACTTGGAGTCCCTTTCATCGAAGAGCCTTTTCCGGAAGATCTTACCATGGATCAGATATATAATCAGCTCACCCGGAGTAACAAGTATCACCCGGGGATCAAGTTTCTTCGATACATGGATTTGTCACCCAGACTTCGGGTATTAAGGCTTCTCATTGCTCATTGCATCTACCCCAAAGGTGGTGGTAGAAATCAGTTAAACCCACAAGAAGCTGGAATCTTATGGAAGGTAGCAAACAAAGTCAAAGTGAGTCTACCTAAATTATTTCTAGAAGCCTTGGCAAGTCGAAAGGATAATCCAAGGGGCGTCCTTCCTTACGGCACTTGGATCACAAAGATCCTTGAACATTTTGAAGTGGACATTGAAGGCGAGCCATTCGAAGTGCTCAAGTCCACAAATGCAATCAACAAGGCACTAATTCAGAGGATGAAAATCAATGTACTTGAACTCCGACCCGATGCTCCAGAAGAAGAGCATCAAGAGGACCAAGCACAAGCTGAGGGGGAGCAACCTCCCGAAGCTCCGGCTGCTCCAGAAGAGCCACCATCACCTCAATCCCACGGCTCCTACTCCCCACAAGGATCCGTTGCACGAGAACGGGTACCTCCAACCGCTTCTGAGGAGGTCACCCTAAGGGATCTCAAAGATGAAATCATTGCCATGAAGGCAGAAATGGGCTATCAAGAAAACCGGATGACAAGTCTTGTCACCGGTGTCCTTAATGCGATTGAAGATATGCATTCCCGACAAGATAGAATCGAGCGGGAAATGCGTAAAATCCGATATCATCTTGCATCAGGCCATCATAAGAAGAGACCCATGCCTGAACTCGATCCCTACGAGTCGGGTTCAGTTCATCGAGAGGCAACTCCCGATCACGCTTCTCTTGTTTACTCCTCGGCCCATCATTGTCCCATCAAACCTATTCCATATCCGATCTCTCAATTTCAATTCATCAAATCGTTATTTTTGCTTGATTGACAAAAAGGGGGAGATAGAATAGGAAGTGAGTTGAAAGTTTTTAGGTTTTGGGTTGGGTACATTGTATTTAAGGTTTCATTTATGCTTTAATTTTTGTTCTATGTAATGAAACTTCATATATACATATATGAAAAGATGTTTATGATTGATATAAGTGATTGCAATTTTTATAAATACAAAGTATTCTTAATGATTAATACTCAATATATGGCTTGAAAGGTATTCAAGCATATTCTATGCCAAAATGACTAATGTTCTGAAAAAGTTCTCAACTCTAAATTATATGTTCAAGAAATATACTCTGTTTTCTCAAATGAACATGTTTGAATTTTTGAAAGGTATCAACTCAAAATGAAGTTTTGTCAATCATCAAAAAGGGGGAGATTGTTGGAAACAATGTTCAAAATAAAACAAATTGGCCAAGGATTGAGTTTTGATGATTAACAAGAACTAGTTTGAGTATATATATATATATGACTAATATGTTTGCCAAGTGTTTAAGGAAAGCAGAGAAGTCAAGTCGATCTTCGAGTCGACTTGAACTTAGACTTGGGAGTGAAGTCGATAGTGAAGTCGACTCCACTAACGACTTCAAACAAGCCAAAACTGGACAAAGTTGAAAATGGAATTCTGACGAGTGAAGTCGCAAGCCAAGTCGACTCCACATGCGACTTGGGTAGTCAAGTCGCATACGAAGTCGACTTCAGCATCGACTTCGAAGTACACAAAAATGTCCAGCGTTGAAATCTGGCTCCCGAAGATGCGAAGTCGCAGACGAAGTCGACTCCAAGTGCGACTTGGGCGAAGTCGCAAACCAGGTCGACTCCAACTTCGACTTGAGAAGATTTGAAGTCCAAGATGAAGATTCAAGCATATCCAAGACATCCATTTGAAGTTTCTCACATACAAATGAGCTTTAAAGCCTATTCTTAAAGTGACTTAAGATCAAAGCAAGAATTCAAGTTCAAGTTCAAATCAAGTCTATCAAGCTCAAAGCAAATCTTCAAGCTAGCTTCCAAATGGAGTAAAAACCAAGTCATGAAGACCCAGTGAGTCCAAAGCAAAGCAAGGAAAATACACATATCTTGCAAGAACTCAAAGCTTTCAAATGGTTTGCAAGATTCAAGACATTTCAAGAAGATCAAGGCGTTTCTGCAATAGACCAAGCCAAGTCGCAACCCAAGTCGACTTCAGGATCGACTTGAGTTGAAGTCTGAAAGCCAAGTCGACCCAAGTCTCAGACTTGAATTTCTGAAAAACCCAAGTCGCAGGCCAAGTCGACTCCATGTACGACTTGGAAGCCAAGTCGCAGGCCAAGTCGACTTCATCTTCGACTTGGAGTATAACGGTCAAATTTTTGACCGTTGGAGTTCATTTATTGCACGCCAACTACTTCAACAACGTTCATATTTTCCTCAATCTATAAAAGGACATTCAAATGAACGTGAGAAAAACAAGAGACACTACTATAAAGATCAAAGAGAGAAAAGAAGTACAAGAAAGACTTTCAAATACTTTTTCTCCATATTTGAGTGTTTCAAAGGAAGAAAGAGCTTCAAACTGCAAGTTGCTTCAACAATCATCATTCAAGCTACTTTTGATTTCTTCCTCGAGCTCAAAACTGCCTACACAAATCTGTAAAGTGTAGTTTTTATTCATTTCTTTATTTGGTTGTATAAATCTTGATTTAGCTTGGGTAGCTAAGATCAAGTGTATGCAAAGTAGGGTGTGATTGGAGTGAGACTCATCACCTACTTGTGCAAGTGATTGTATATGCCCCCTAGAGCTTTGAATCTAGAAGAGAGCAAGTGGCTCTAGTTGTATATGCCCCCTAGAGCTTTGAATCTAGAAGAGAGCAAGTGGCTCTAGTTGTTATGCCCCCTAGAGCTTTGAATCTAGAAGAGAGCGGTGACTCTAAGTGTATTCGTGGAATACATAGTGGAACCCAAGTCACAACGGAGTGTGAGCTTGGAAGAGTGGAGTAGGGAAGGTTTGCCCGAACCACTATAAATCTTGTGTTCTACTTATTTTTACTGCTTTATCTTATTTGCTCTCCATTCGCTTAAAAAGGGGATTAACTTTTTCAAGGGGTTAAGATTTTTAAGTTTACAAAAGAAATTTTAAAGAACCCAATTCACCCCTCCCCTCTTGGGTTAGGCCATCAACTCGGGACCAACATTAAGGACAGGATTTGGAGGCGTATTCAGGGCTGGAATGGCAAACTGCTCTCTGCAGGCGGCAAAGAGATACTAATTAAGGCAGTTGCCCAGGCTATACCGTCATATGCAATGTGCATCTTTTTAATGCCCAAATCTTTTTGCAACGATATCAACGCCATGCTGAGCAAATTTTGGTGGGGAGAGAAGAATGGAAGGAGGAAGATGAGCTGGGTGGCTTGGAAGGAGATGTGCAAGCCCAAATGCATGGGGGGAATGGGGTTCAGGGATTTCCATTGCTTCAATAAAGCCCTTCTTGCCAAGCAAGTGTGGAGATTAGTCTCATCTACTCACTCCCTTTGTCATAAAGTCCTAAAGGCCAAATACTTTCCGCATTCGGATATTTGGAGTTGCAATGAGAAACCATCGGATTCTTTCACCTGGAAGAGCATTTTGAAAGCTAGAGATGTCATTCAGTCGGGATGTAGATGGCGGATTGGTAACGGCAATCGAGTGAAGGTGTTTTTTGATAATTGGCTGGTGAGCAGAGTTTGCAAAGCGGGACCTCTCCCTTCTTCTATGCCGGATGACATGACTGTCAATCACCTCATTGACAGTGCTACCAAATCATGGAATAGGGATTGGGTGGTTGCGGCTTTGGGCGAGAACCGGTGGCCCGAAGTTAACTCGATTCCTCTTCCGGGGAGACCTATGGATGATTGCATGTTTTGGACCCACAAGCCTAATGGGAACTTCTCGATCAAGTCTGCATACAGGATGCTCTGCGGAGGAACAAATTCGATAGCACAGGCGGCTATTTTTCGGGCACTATGGCGGTTGCGGCTTCCATCTAAAGTCATCATATTTGGTTGGAGATTGGCAAGGGATGTTCTCCCCACCTTGCTAAATCTTAACCGCAGAGGAATTGATATTGACTTATGTTGCATGTTTTGCAGGAGAGAAGTCGAAGATGCTAACCATCTTTTTATCAGGTGTGATGCGACCAGAGACATCTGCAGAAGGGTTCTGAGGGGGGATCCTCTCAGATTATCGGTTATGGAGGTCTTCGAGGCTTGTGTGCGTGATATGAGGCATGAGGATATGACTTTCTTCCTTCTTTGCTGCTGGCGGGTATGGTTTCTCCGCAACAAGTTCAGAGAGGAGGGTGTCCCGCCATATTTCGCTGATACCTTCGCTTGGTGCACAGAGTTTATTAACCACTACCGAGAGGCAAAATTGTTCACATACTCGGAGCCGCCTGAGCGTGCCATGGTAACCAGATGGGCAAAACCACCTCGGGGTTTTGTCAAGATAAACACGGATGGCAGATGTCTTATGGACCGGGATGGATTCGGATGTGCTGCGGTGATCCGAGACTCGGGGGGCTCTTTTATTGCTGCCAGGGGATGGAAGTGGGATGGGGTGCGTGAGCCACTTCTTATTGAGGCGACTGCTCTTCTTTTGGGAATCAAATGGGTTGTCCAACTAAACATCGAGCAAGCACAATTTGAAACTGACTCCCTACTGCTTTACAATTTTTTGTCCAACCTGGAACCAATCTCATCCCCGGTGGGTTTCATGATTGAGGAAATCAGATCGATTCTTAGTGTAAATGGGTCTTTTTCTGTTCATCATGTATTGAGGCAGGGAAATGCTGTTGCGCATTCCCTTGCTCATTTGGTCTCTGTGTCTGATGCGAACCATCTTGAATGGTGGGATGTTCTACCCCAAGTCGTCACTGAAAAACTTTGTACAGATAATTTTTTGGAATTGAGTCTGGTGGATTCCGTTGTCCTTCCCTTCTCTCAAATTGAGAGGGAGTAAGGACAGAGGATATCCTTTTCATCAAAAAAAAAAAAAAACTCATCTCAAGCTGAAATTTCATAAATAGAGTTATGACTTAGGTTTAAAATAAGATTAAGGTTACAATTAATGTTTTAAAAATGAGATTAGGTTGCAAAATCGACCTTTGTAGTGTGAAATTTTTGTTTTGAGTTTCGAGGAATATATTTTGCCATTTCGAAAAGGATTATTTGGTACAAGGACGAAAATCGTCATGCTCCACCGAGTCAAGGTTAACCCAACTCTAATCTTATTTTCCAAAGATCGTGTCCGACTGTACTATTTACATTTGACGGAAAAGATTAGTTTGACTCTCATTTTTCTTCAATCGGTCATGTTTGTTTCAAGTTGTAAATGTGATAATTTTAAAATTTTATATTGTATTAACATAAAATCATTTCTATGAAAAATTTAAAAGTTAATATTTTAACATTTTATTATTTGTAAAAATAAAACACAATTATCATACTAACTAACGCTTTAATAAAAGTCATTTTTTGTAATAAAGAAGAGATCATTTTTAATCTACCATCTTTTCTCAATGCTTGATAAATTTATTTCTTAGAGTGAAATTTCATTAAGATCTATAATTTCTAAACAATGTCTCTAGGGTTCTAGCCTATATCTAGGTTAGGAGTCCTAAGTTTAATATTTTGATTTTCATTTATCAACTTTCATCTCTAATCCTTCTCTTAAAATATATTAAATCATGTCAAATGTGTTATCAATTCACTAAATAATACAATATACAATAAGATATTAAATTAAAACAACAACATTCTTAATTATTTGACAAGGACAAAAAAGAATCATAAATAATTCAAAAGTTCTACATTCTAAACCTTAGAATAAGAGAATTAATCAGGTATAATTTCAATGGTCCTTGCAAACATAATCAAATAAATATTAGTCACTGAATTATTTTATAAAAATATCAAAAATAGAAGCAAAGAAAAATCGAAAGTTTATTGAATTTCTTCACAGAAGCTAGGATCTCCTTCTCTCGAGCTTGCTGGATGATTAAGCTTCTCTCTCTCCATTTACGCTCCTTTATATGAGCACAATGCCAAGATTGGATACTCTCTTACGGATACCTCTTTTCAAAGTAGGGGTCCAACTTGATACTGAGTCTGGTTGGAAATCAAATTTAAGTGTTTTTAAAATTAGATTTGGTTTCAACCTGATGCAAGAAAAACTCAAAATCAATATCAGATTTGCATAAACTCTGATACTAAAACCCGACTCGGTCCGAACTCGATGTCATAACTTAATTAAATTATAAAATATTTATTCTAAAACCTAAGTGTTATATACATTTATATATAAAAGTTGAATATATTATATCTACATTAACTTTATTTGCAAATAATTATAAATATACCAACTCTTTAAAATTATTACATACGTACTAATTAACGACGAGATATATATATTTCTCATTTTTATTAAATTTTAGATAACAATTTCATGTAATTTCATTTATTTTCTTACCTCGATTGTTTTGTGTGAACTTATTACGTTCATTATATTTAGAATTATCTTTAATAAAATACTAACTTTCATCCAAACTAAAGACGTCATAGATTATAAATATATTCATGTGTAAACTATTCATGTGCAAATTTAATAATGTTTAAAAATCTGTTATGTTTATTAGTAATTTCAACTTCTATTGGTTTGTAAGTAATCCGAAAGCAAGACCAAACAAATGTCAAGCCAACCCGAACCCGAATTTTTTATATTAGGGTTTGAGTTCACATAAACTCAGTTAGATTTGGGTTCACTCAAATTCAATACAACCCGAGCTGAGTTGCATCTCTATTTCAAAAATAGCTTGGCATGACAATGAGCACATTGTGAAAATAGAAGCAAACAAATTGAAAAAACCACAAAAATCTATGTGTTTGTACAATGGACATGCAAGTGGGCATTTTAGCTAAAATTCCACATGCTCAGGACATGTTGGGTGCTATTACCTAATTCTCTTTGATAATGTTGCTGATTCTAAACACTCACAAATATCTAATAATATCCCTAAATTTTTCATATGAACACTACCAAAATAAAAGAAAAAAGCTTTCATCATATGGTGGACACTCCCACAATGATAATAAAGAGACTGCTACCACCTCACTTTGCTGATTCTGAACACCCACAAATATCTAATAATATTACTAAATTTTTCATATGATGGACACCACAATAGAAGACAAATGCTCTAACCATATGGTGGACACTCCTACAATGATAATAAAGAGACGGCTACCACAACTGCTACCACCCCACTTGAGAAGACAAATCTTCTAATAAACCTGAGTGTTGACGGCAAGAATCAAACACTCGTCAAGCATGTATGAGACCAAACGCTCTGGCCAACCGAGCTGGGCTTCGATTGGTTCGCATTAGAGGTTGTTGCGTGGTTATTCTTTGCTCCTTCCAATGGCATTACTCTTCAAATTTGTGTAATTGATGTAATTTGTACTTATTTTCTAGAAAATACATTTAAGCCATAAAATCTATCACATTTGTATGGATTTCAAAAAAATCACGTTTGATGGAATTTCAACGATATCATGGTAAAATCTAACGACCATCCTCAAAAAATAAATTGTGTTTAATTTAATCGTGATATTCAGCGTAAATTATAACATTCTGAATACCCTAAATCCTAAAATTTTACTTGTTCTCAAATGAACAAAATCAGAGCATCATTCTCAAGTTTTCATTCAAAGTAATTAGCAGATTTTCATAAGCACTAAAAGATATTGTTTCTTAATAACTATCAAAATAATAAAAATTTAATCATTTACTCATGCATTCTTATTCAACAAAAGTTACTTCCATCGACATTATCAACCCTCTCATACCCAAATAGATTCATACACAATTAACCAATCCTGTTTACTTCAAATTAATGAATTGAATGAACATGAAAACACATTAACCATGTCATATCTCAAATACAAAATTTCTATTTTCATCTTTATTTTGAAAAAACAAAGATGGACACATTTTTATTTTCTATTTCATCTTTATTAATGTAATGAACATAATCAAAAGATGGAAACGTCTTATCTTAAATCGTACTGGGTTAAGGGTAAAGGGTTATATTTAATAAAAGATATTCAAGGATAATAAAAATAAGATAATTTCTTCATGAAATATCAAAACACATTGAAAATAATAGCAAAATGAAGAGAGAATTTTTAAAATGCTGAAACTAGCATCTTTATTGCTCTCTTTTTACTTTTAAGTATTATAACACTAGCTATCACTTTAAAATTGGTTTCTTCAACTTTCTTTTCTTTTAAAAACTATTTTCTCCTTTCTTAATTACCTTCTCTTATGTGGTTTTGGTAAAAATACTCTACTAAAGGGTCATGGTTTAACAATGGATTTATTATGAAAAAGTACATGATATCAACGATTCAACCAGGGGAACTGTTATTGTGCACCTGGGTGTACTTTGCTTCGATGCAGCCAGGTATAAAACCTATTTATTATTATTTTAAATTTTTTATAAAACTGTTAATTTAAGTGTATTGCAAATGTGTATCAAGTTTTACTATTTTTACATATTTTTTGTATTGTGTTAAATCAGTGACATTTTAATAATTTTAAATTACAAAAAAGCTACTAATTTTAAAAAATTCAAAAAATATTTAAAATGGTAAAACTTAATACACATGTTTAATACACTTAGATTAATAGTTGTATAAAAAAATTTAAAATAATAATAATAAATGGGTTAAATGCACTAAGGTGCACAGAGTATATTAAATCACCTTCCTTCAAGAAGCTAGCTAACAAGGGATTAAAAAAATTAGATAAGTTATGGCTAAAAGTTCAAAATGAAATGCTTTAATCACTTTTTTCTTACATGTTCACTGAGATTTTGCTTCGAATTGTAAACTTACTTTAATGAGTATTCAAAAATTTCATCAACACCTACAAATTATCTTCAAATAATCATGGACTTGATATTATAAACTAATAAATATATTTAAGTAGTTAAAATGCTCTAAGTTAGATGAGCTATTGCAAAACAGATCATGCAAGTTTTTGTAATTTCATTTTAGAATATTATTTTTTCCTTTTTGCAAAATAAATCAAACGAGTTTTAAATCTTTGTTAAATGATCTTATGCAACGGAACTAATTTTTTCCAATTTATTTGTTATAGTTATCCATTTAATAATAATAGTTAAAATCATTTTAATCTAAAATTTGAGTGGTCCATGCATAAAATAAGATTTTAATGGGTATATGTTGGTTCGAAAAATTATACTTACTTTGTGGCCATTTTCAAATAAATGTAGGCCTAAAGTGAGATCTTACTTTTCATTGATCTTGGTAGCATTGAAGTATATTCCATTTATACAAATGTGATATGCTAAATATAATGCATTAAACAAATCTCATCAAATAATGCAAATACAGCCCATTTGAACAGGTCGCATGATGCAAATAAGGCTTATTATTTGAACGCCTTTCCCATGAACATGATTCAATACTAATTTGAAAAAATCAAAACGAAAATTTGGAAAAAATAAGAATAAATACTTGAAGATAGAGAACTTTAAAAAATATATTTGTGATTTGCAAGAGAGAAAATAAGAGAGAATTTAGTGAGGATTACTTCCTGCGATAGAAATTTAAACTATAATATGTATCTTTACTACGGGTTGTCTTATAAAATAAGCCTTTTAAGTATGAATAATTTTATTTTGACATTTATGTTTTAATATTTAGCAAATAAAATTTTTAAAGCTTGTTGGTAAGTTGTAAAAAGAGTTATATGACATTTGAACATGATTCTACTTCTTAACTATCTAAATAATATACTTTCTATTATAACTTAAAATTTAAAATTCTTTTTTTTGCCATTTTCTATATAACTACTTTAACTTTTTATATTTATCTATTTACTTCTAATTATCCTTTATCACAACATATCACTTTCTTTTTTTTTTCAAAAATTACCTTAATCTTTTATATTCCTCTCAATAGAGACTTAAGCTCGTTTCATAATAAATAAAAGAATTAATCCCGCTTTCCACACCTCTTTTTTTTCTTAACCAAACCTCTCTTTGTATAATAAGTCTATTATATACCTAATTACCATATTTTTTAAATTTTGATATTTTACATAATTATCATCCATTTTCTTTTTTATTTTTTTACTCATAATCATTGCTTCTATACTCTTTATCATTCTTCTAATTTTTTCGGGAAAAAAAAATTACGAACAGATTTTTCTCCATTTTTTGGTCGTTATTAAATAGACCTAGTTCGAAATCATTCAATTCGGTGTAACGACATGTGCAATACGATTTTGATGAAAAGGTAGGATGAAGGAGAGATCTTATATGTTAGAAAATGTGAAATTATATTGGAATGAGGAAGGTATCGTTGAAAATGTTAAAAACATGTTCGTCACATATTAGAAAATTAAAATATCGTGGATGTGTTTCGCAATCATAGAAGCTTGTCCATTTAAATTTTTTAATCATTCATTAGTAATTACCCAAGCAAATATTTTACTTTTTTATTGTCCATCCACAACTACTCATAAAAATATCCTACATTTTTTTAATTTTAGAAAAATTCATCTTATATTATAATAGTTATTCATAATTTTTATTATGAGTGTGTTTGAAAAGTGATAAAACTTTTAAATAAAAAATTATTGGTGTAAAAGTTGTTAAAATGAAAAAGAATAGTATAATATGATAATGGTAATAACGAGGAATAAAGAAAATAAAGTTAAAATAAATAGGTAAATTGTATGGATAGTTGTGTAGAAATGATTAAAAATTAAGACAGTTTGCATAGAAAAACGCAAATAAATACTTTAAAAATTGAATAGAAAAAAGTTTTAACTTGAAAAGTTTTGAATGAAAAAATTTATTTAATAACAAACACACCATATATCCACATTGTTTCAAAATTTTATTTCTTACCAACAACATTTTATCCTAAATGTCTATTATACCAATACAATCAAAAGTTGTTAATCTATTACTACTAAAAAAACAATCGTTGATTACCTCATTAGAAAAACAATTTTACCCTTCCTTAATTTCTTTACTAAAACGAAATATGACTCAATTAAAGTTGGTAAATCATTAATTTGTGATGTCAAGTAGTTCAAATATTATATTATGGTTAAATTATTTCAATTAGAAAAAATTTGAAGAGATAAAATTATTTTTTCAATAGGGTAGTTAATAGTTATTATGATTGCATAAATATAATAAGATTTATGGGCAAATGATAGTGAACATAAGAGATACACTTTTTTTATTTTGTTCTATTTACTCCTCACTATTACCCTTACCATTAAATGCCAAATACACGTTGTATTAATGGTATGTTTGTTTCTAATTAAAAATTTTCAAGGTAAAACTTTTCGCTTTACATAATTATCATATTTTTTAATTATTTTTCACATTTTTCTGTACAACTATCCTACTTTTCAATCATTTTGTATACTTACCTATGCAACAAACCTGTCTATTTTAATTTTATTCTTTTTATTTCTCATCGTTACTCTTATTATATTACATCATTTTTTCTCATTTCAAAAAATTTACTCTAAAAACATTTCATCTAAAGTTTTATTAATTTCCAAATCCACCCAAAAAATGAGAAGTCTTTAATAATAAAAATTTTCATTTGGTTCTTATCGCCCAGGACCCAACCTCGCATAAATACATTATTTAACTTGTTTCACGTTTGTCTTCCGCAACTAATTTCTAAATTTATTCACAAATTAAATCTTATTTACGATATGATCGCGCATTTGAAAATTAACACAAACAACCATAGGTTTTACTTATAATTCTAAACATAACAACATGGTTAGCTTTTATCGGTTAAAAGAGGATAATTTTTCAAAATAACTACATTTCTTTAACTTTTTTTTATATATATAAAAGGCTCATTACCTGTGCATACCTACCCAAACAACCCAGTGGGATGACTGTGCATTTTTTGCTTCATAACCATGCTTATATTGTAGAACGGGAAAGCTTTTATGAAAAAAATCTTTGGTGTAAATTCTTCCATTTTGAGTATTTTGACGGATGATGAAAAGAAATAATTCATTTTATACCTATAACAATCAAACATAATTCCTAATATACCTACAACATTTTATAAATTCCTCTTATACGTATAATATTTCATCCTAAATTCATCCCATACCTGTTAAAATCAGTGTTATCTACTTTATTGGAAAGACGATTTTGCCTATTAAAAATTTTCTTATTAAGATAATTTAATTTTAACATAAGTCAATTGATGGTAGCAAATTATTAATACAAGATATTAAATAATTTGAAAATCATATTAAAGCTGATTTATTTTAATTAGAAAAAATTTTAAAATGAAAAAATCATCTTTTCAATGAGATAAATAACGATGGTTTTAATAGTGTGAGTATAGAAGAAATTTATGGTGAAATGTTATGGGTATTAGAGAAATTTATGAAACGTTATGAGTATATTAGGAATTATATGCAATTATTATGAGTATAAGATGAATTATTCCTAATGAAAATCTTATTCTATTTATCATATTTAACATCAGTATATTGAAAATACTTTCACTTGTACAGTATCAATGTGCATGGCTACATAAGGTGTGAAATCAATGCAATAAATAATTTAATATTAAATATCAATTTTAAGATTGTATTTTCAAGTTTCAAATATCACTTTTATATAGATAAATAATTCTATAAAGTAATGCGTTCGAGTAAATATATGAATGAATTTAAGCATTTTTTCCTTTTAAACATATAACTACCTATTTCTAAGTGAATATAACCCATATATATTTGATTTAGATGAAACTTGATCTTTTAAAAAAACAAATTATATTAATATAATCAATAGATTAAATTTTTTATCAAGAATTAAAAAATTAGAATTTAAAGAGGTTACATGGAATCACCATGTTACCGAATTTAGATATATACGGGGATGCAATACAATTTGTGTTCATATTTTTTTGGATAAAATTTGTGTTCATATTCGAATTTTAATATTTTCTTCCAATCTACGGAACATTGTGCCATCTTTCATCACACTTTCTATTTTCTTGTATACAAGGCAAAATATTAAGGATCCTGATTTTATAAACTTTGATTGCACTTAGCTTCAGTGTACTCAAGTGAAAAAATTTATTTTTAAATTTTAAATTTTTTTATAAAACTGTTAATCTAAGTATCTTTAACATATTTATTAAGTTTTACCATTTTTGATAAATTATAAATATTTTTTATTTTTTTAAAAGGAGTATTTTAGTCATTTTTAAATAACTAAAATACATCTATTTTCTCATTACAAAATTCATCTGTTTTTGAAAAATAAAAATATCAATAAGTCTTCAAAATTGGCTTATGAATTAAATACACTGAGATAAATATTTTATAGAAAATTTTAAAAAAATAAGTTTTCTACTTCTAAGTGCACCAAAGCTAAGTGCATCCAGGTGTATATGATCATTGGTGAAATAATTCTTTTTTAAAAAACAGATTGTTAAGTAACTTCTTGATACAGGGTGTATTTGAGAATAATAAAATTTTTTGTGAAAAATTTTAGAAAATAAAAGTTGTCAAATAATATGATATGACAGAGGTAATAATGAAGAGTAAAGAGGACGAAGTTAAAATAAATAGATTAGTTGTATATGTAATTGTGTAGAAATAATTTAAAAATAGGATAATTATGTAAAAAAAATATAAAAAATAATTAAAAATATAATAATTATAAAGAATAAAAAGTTCCGTACGAAAAGTTGTAACTTGAAATTGCCAAACACGCCCGTACTTTCTACCTAAATTCTTTTTTTCTTTTTTTTTTTTTGGATGAAATTCTACCTAAATTCTTTTGCGAGAAAATCAGCTGAATTATTACCGGTCAAGGCTAGTCGGCTGGGTTTGCTACACTGGCTGGAAGGCCTGGAGCCTAGCCCTCAATAGTACTTTCCGCAATCCGCGCTCTTTGGCTGCCGAGCTCCTGACGAGCCTAGACGCAGATGAGGGCTAGATACGTCATTTGATCAACCATTTGCCTACACGTGTTTCTTCACGGAGCAAATCAAAGGAGCCTTTAATTTAATGCGCTTGGAAGGGAAGAGACCGAAATAAAAATCATCTCACGTTTGTTCTCAGGCTTTTTGCAACGGAACACCATCATACACATCATTTAATCTACATTATTCATTATTTTTGCAATAAATTATATTTTTAATCTTTTCTTCGTAAATATATTTTCTTAAGTGTATTCAATCAGTATACCAAGTTTCACGATTTTACAGGACTTTTACGTATTTATTTTTTATTTTTATAAATCAATTTTTAAAAGGTAAAAAATGACTTAATTCTCCCTTAAATTAATGATTTTTAAAAATAAAAATTAAATTTGAAAAAGTATTGTAAAATGATAAAATTTGGTATAAATATTAAATACACTTAGAAAACATATTTATAAAAATTAATGACGTAGTTTAGCTAATGCATATAATTGGGCTCCTTTTGAAACAAATCTTTAAAATATGCAAGGTTGTGTTTTAGTACCTATGAATTGGCATTTTACATGATAACCTATGAGTATGTTACAAGGTAAAAAGAAAAAGTTGAGAAAAAATGAAGAAAAGTAGGAGATTGATGGGATATAGTAAAGATTATGAGTAAAGATGATAAAGCTCAAGAGGGTATACATTTACGTTTAAGCTAAAACTTTTGAATTTAAAATTTTTTACTATTCATAATTATTTTAATTTTTAATTATTTATTTACTTCTTTTTGTATAATTGTCAATGTCTTCTAATGGTTTCTACACAACTACTTGTCCACTCATATATTTAACTTTTTTATTTTATTTTTATTTTTCTTATTTCTCATCCTACCATATTATATTATTTTTTTCCATTTTAAAAACTTGTATACTAAAATTTTTATCACTTCTCAAACAAACCTTAAATAAATGAGATAATTATATAAAAATACTTGATAATAATAGAAAAAGTTAATGTTTCAAATCACTTCCAAACATGTTAACACAATAGGGGTGTGTTTGGTTAGGGGTAAAACTTTTGATGAAAAGTTTTTGAGATAGAAGTTGTCACATTGATAGAAAATGATGTGATAAAATAGGAGTAATGATGAGAAGTAAAGAGAATAAAGTTAAAATAGATAGGTTAGTTATATAGATAGTTGTGTAGAAATGATTGAAAAGTAGGGTAGTTTGTATAGGAAAATGTGAAAAATAATTAAAAAATAAAATAGTTATGAAGAGTGAAAAGTTTTAGATTGAAAAGTTTTGATTGAAATGTTTATGTCCCAAACAAACACACCCTAGGTTGTAATATGAAAAAAATACCTTTCGTAAGTATTTTCCAATAAATTTTTACCAATTTAGAATAATTAATAACACGTTTTTTCACATAATCCTCCATGCGCAAGAAAATTATCTTTCACGAGTTGTTTCAAGGGAATTTTGCTGAGTAAGAACAATTTGTAATATGTTTTAACATGATGTCCAATGGAAAATGATTCAACATAGCAGCCCCTTTTTTTTATCTTAAACTTTTAAATAATAAACTAGTTGCCAATATACAAACAAAACACAGTGCAATTCAATTGGGAAAAAGACATTAATTAGTTGACTATTACATTTTTATTTTTTATTAATAAAATTTTGATAATTTTATCATATAAGATTTGATAATTTTACCATAATTGAAGGCATGTCTCGTGGATTTGATAATGAAAAAATACAAAAATTTAAAAAAATGAAATAGCGATGTGTATTACAAAAATAATGTTCATAAATAAATAGGAAAAAATAATATAGGCCAATATGAAATATATTTAGAATGTAGACATAGTAATCCGAAAATTAGAGCAATTTGGTGATTAAGCTGTTAAATCATATGCAAAGTGTGAATAATACTTTTTTAATGCTTTTTCTCGTTACTAAATGGATTATTAGCTTTATAAAATTACTGGATAATATATAAATATTTACGACGTATTTTTATTACTTAGATGATTAAGTAGCTAACTAGAATAAGTTAGGCCACTCGGCACTTGGCTTAGTGGTAAATTCAGATGCCTTGGAGTGGGGATATTGGGTTTCAAATCTGTTTCCCCTCATGAGAGGAGTTTTTACAATATAGTTTTTTGAAAGCAGTTTTGCAAATTCACTCCTAAAAGTGGGGTTTTTTAGAAATTTTCATTGGTGTAGGAGTATTTATATTAAAATTACTTCAATAGTATAAAGGTTGTGAATATACCTCATTATAATATGTAAATGTTACATTATATAAAAAATGTTAGTGAAAAAAACTAGAGTATTTAAGGATCTTTGATCCTTTAGAACGTGGGCTAGATAGGATACTGTTAGCTTCGCTAAGTAAATAGCTTGCTTAACTATCTAAAAAAACTCAACCTTTTTCTTTATATACTTGTTTTTCAGGTTATTTAATATATAAACTAAAATTTATCATTTTTGGATATGCGTATATGTTTTTTTGAGATTATATACGTATCTAAAAATGATAAAATTTGATTTCCATGTTAAATACATTCAAATAAAACAAGTATATAAAGAAAAAGGTAAAAAAATATTTTAAATGGTTTTTTAAGATGAGCTAAACTAGCCATTTGCTTAGTTCGGACTAATAAGATTTCATATAACATTTTCGAATCTCCCTCCACTTTTCTTATTTTAAATATATCTTTTCTTGTTTTCAATAAACTTATACCTCATCTTTATCTGATGTAGGTTATGACTTGATAGGCAAAAATTTTTATGAACTAAGGAAAATACCACTATGGGTGTGTTTGGTAATCCACAAAAAATGTCAAGTTAAAACTTTTCAATGTAAAACTTTTCACTCTCCATAATTATCATATTTTTTAATCATTTTTTCACATTTTCATATACAACAACCCTACTTTTCAATAATTTCTACACGACTATCCATACAACTAACCTATTTATTTTAACTTTATCCTCTTTACTACTCATCATTACCTCTATCATATCACATCATTTGACAACTTTTACTCTCTAAAATTTTTCATCAAAAGTTTTATTCATTACCAAACACACCCTATAAGTTTCAAATTTTACATTTAAAATCTAGACTAATCATCTTTTGGAGCTAACATGATATTTTCTACAAATACAGACATACCAAAGCATATATATAGGGGTGGGTCGTAATGAGTTGAGATTTGCCAAACCTTAACCTTACTTTTTAAAAATTTATTTTGACTATATTTTTATACCAAGGGTGTGTTTGGTTGGAGGTAAAACTTTTGATGAAAAGTTTTTGGAGTAGAAGTTGTCAAATCAATAGAAAATGATGTGATATAATAGGAGTAATGACGAAGAGTAAAGAGAATAAAGTTAAAATAGATAGGTTAGTTGTATGGGTAGTTGTGTAGAAATGATTGAAAAGTAAGGTAGTTTGTATAGAAAAATGTGAAAAAATAATTTAAAAATAGAATAATTATGGAGAGTGAAAAGTTTTAGATTGAAAAGTTTTAGTTGACACTTTTTTACCCTAAACAAATACACCCCAAATCAGGATAAGGTCGGTTTAACTCTTGTTTTTTAAAATAGGTATCAGGACAAACTTTAGGTTGATATCGGACCAGTTTCGGGACAGCAAGTTAGGTAAAAAATATAGGTTAAATAAGATAATTTTAAGAATTTATATACCTATCAAACATAAAGATATATCTATACTAAATTTAAATATTATATACTTTAATATTTTACTAATTATTAAAAAATACATCATTACTAAAATAAAACATGAGAAAATATAGTATAATTTATTAAAATAGATTATTATACAATTATATGTGATAGTTATATATACATATATGCAAATTCTTCTGATTGGTTCTTATATTGTTTTATAAAGAAATTAAATTTTCTACTATTGATATATATATATATATATTTTGATTGAAGGATATTTTACATCATATCTCAATTCATATTACATTCAAACCCTGTGACAATTCTAACAAGCTTATAATTGAAAACGACAATAAGCTTCCACAAATCAAGTGGGGAGACCACTAACTCCCAACTGAGTATAAAGGGGGATCACATGCCCCCACCCCAACTCCGGTTCAGAATCCTGTGAGGGATTCGAACCACGCACCGGCTGGGAACGGAAATCTCGTTCCGCAGCCGGTGACCAGACGAGCGGTGCTCGTTTTTTCTATTGATATATTTAATTATAAAAAAATGTGAAAATTTTGAAAGAAAATAATAATAAGATTTAAACATAAATTTATAATTTTTAATAAATTAATATATGTGGGGCGAGTGAGGACATGATCGACCACATTGAACTTATTTTTGAATTCGAAGAAAAAAATCAAATTTATCCTATTAAAAAGGGTTGTGTTAAAAAGGGTTGAATTAAGGCCAGATCACTGGTGGATCCGCCCCATTCCCCACGCTCACGTATATACCAATTTACAATTACTCAAAAGTCCATAGCGCATTTCAGCTAAGAAAAAAAAAGTCCCAATTGAAGAATTCCTCTATCTCTGTTTTGTTCCCCAGATAGCTGATAGATTGCAAGTGGGACATGGCCGCATGGTCCCCACGCCATGAGCTAGGACCATCTGCCGCACGTCGTCAAGTGCAAGCTCTCATCTTCTTACAGGCGTTACTTAGCTTCAGTTCTCCCCTGACTCCAGATCTGGAGAATGGTTCTGTGTGTAGCTTTTAAATTTGGAAGCCACCGCCTTAAAGGCCAAGGACGCCCTGGAAAAGCTATTACAGCCTTCCGGCAGTGCGATTCACCCGCTGCTGCCGCCGCAGAGGAGTCAACACGCAGCATAAATGCACGCAGCTCCATAGCAGTCGCAGGGCTCCAATCGCCAGCACCATAAAACCTCCAATCATTCCAACGGCTCCGATGCACGCCACGTGTGCCTCTTTAAACCCGATGTTGCCGTCTTTGCTGAAAATGATATTCGCCTCCCCTTCTTTTGGTTAGTGAACACAAACGCCAGGCATTCGCGCGAGAAGAAATCCGAAACGTGGAACCGGCGACGCGCTGGAATCGACGGCTCAGAACAGAACAAGTGAACCACGCGGCCCCGTAAACGGATGCGATTTGCCGGAGGCCTACTTCGCGCGACGAGGTGCCAGGTATCAAGCGCGCGAGGCGCCTTGTCGTTTCACCGCCCTCACTGGCTTGACTTCTCAGGCTCCCGAGCCAGCCAAGCAACGATCATGTCCTGCCCAAGGCTCAGCTTCGGACGGTCGGACAGCCGAGACTGCAGGCTCGGAGCGAGGTTCGGGAGTAAATGCCGCTGAGGAATCGAGGTGGGGAAGGAGGAGGAGCAAAACCCGACACGCGGTAAAGAAAGGTGGGAGAGGGAAAGGAGGCAGGCTCGGGAGAGGCAGGAATGGTAAGGATCGCGACGGATCCGGCGGCGAAGAAGGGGAAGAAGCAGCACATCCAGCCGTCTCCGACAAAGAAGAAGAAGGGCAGACCGTCGAAGGCGGATCTCGCGCGCCGATGCCAGGAGGCGGGCTTGCCGCGCCGATGCCTGGAGACGGGCTTGCCGCGCCGCAGTCAGCGGACGATCCGCCGGCGCCGGATGGAGGAGGATTACGGTGAGTACTTCGACTCCGACTCCGAGGCGGAAGCGGAGGCAGCGGTGGCGGCCGTCGCGGTGGCTGCGGCGGCCGAGGCGAAGAGGAAGAAGAAGAGAGAGAAGAAGCTGAAGCTCGTCTTGAAATTCCCTCCCATTGAGAGCCATAGCAAGCGGCAACAGCAGCAGCGGCGGCCGTACCATCTCGGCGGCGGCGGCGGCGCCCACGGCAGAACGGGTTCGGAGTCGTCCTATTCCGGGCTGTCTGCGGAGCCGTCGGAGGAGGACGAGAAGCCGCTGAAGAAGAGGAGGATCAGCGGCCGCGACGAAGATGACAGCGACGAAGACGATTACGTTCGCGACGGCGACGGCGACGCTGCTGCTGCTGCTGACGACGATGGCGAAGAAGAGAATGCTTTTGGTGACGACGACGACGACTACGACGACGACGACGGGGATGTACGGTCCAGCCGATCTGATGATGAAAATGTATATGTCTCCTCTGCTTTAACTCTCTGTCTTGCTATCGTGTGGTCAGTTGTCAAGCTATCCACATGGCTCCGATTTTTTCTACTTTATTATCTCGCTCTCGCTCTACCATATGTTGTGTATGACTATATTGTTTGGATGCTGGAATTTTTTTTTCTTCAGGAAGAGAAGGAAAACGAAGTTAGGAAGTCTATGGATTCGATTCCTGGTCTGTTTCACTCTGTCCGATTCCTTCTGTTGTTTCTGTAGTTTTCTTTCTTTGGAATACAAGAGACAGATGTTGATATTTCATAATTCCAGCTTCGCCGGCGGACTACTACACGGGAACAACTCCGTTGCCGGACAAGAAGACTTTGGATTTCATTCTACACAAGCTTCAGAAGTGCGTAATCTAGTTCGTTGCTTTCGCCTTTTTTAATGCATCTAGATACAATCTAGTCGAGGGCAGCTTGCAATCAACTTGTTAGTTGGGTGGCAAGCATATTCTGTCTTATACTATGTGCCTGATTCAGAATCTTTTTCCGAGTAGTGAATTGAGTTTTGTTCTGTCTTCGTTACAACATTGTGCTAATCCTTGCCCTGCTGCTGCAGCATTCCTTTTGTTAAATGTTTTTAATTTTTTTCATCGTCTTGACGTTTTCCTGGTTTTGCTGGATGGCGCAGGAAGGACATTTATGGAGTATATGCGGAGCCTGTGGATCCCAAAGAGGTAATTGAGGAATCAATTATTATTTGGTCTTTTCTGCTGAAATTAGCAGAGGCATTGCTATTCTTCTTTTATATTTTATTTACGAGCTCTGATAATAAATGATGTTTATATAGCTTTTTCTTCTTCTTTTTTTCTTTTCTTTTCACAAAGTCGAGTTGCCAGAAGTGCTGGATATTTGCTGAGAATTGTGCTTGCATGTCGTGGTGAGCCCTTTCAGTTTCCTGTGGTTTGATGCTGTCCTGATTTTGCAGCTTCCTGATTATCATGATATAATTGAGCATCCAATGGACTTTGGGACTGTAAAGAAGAAGCTGGCGAGAGGTGCCTACTCTTCGTTGGAGCAGCTGGAGGTTAGTCTTGCTTTTTTGAGTTTTTGCTTTCTTGTAGCTCCTTGTGGAATTTCTGCATCGGATGGGTCTAGTTCCATGAGGTGATTCAAATTTTTGGTCTTTTAGTTCCCATCCAGTGTTATTTAAAACGGACTGGGGGCTAAATCAGTTAAACATTGGGCTTACAGTTCTAGTGGTTCAACCAAAATAACTGCTTCAAGATGCAAGTGATAAAACAAGAAAAGAAAAAAAATGGAAATGAAGTGATATGAGATAATTGAAAGATGAAGCCAATAGGTAATAAAATGAGGAAAAGTAGACTAAAGTGGTTTGGGCATGTTAAATGGAGGTTTGAGATGACATCAGTTAGAAGAATTGAATTAATTAAAAGACAACAAGAGAGTAAGAGGAAGGAAAAAAAAAAGTGGATTGAAGTAATTAAACAAAGATATGATGATGTCGGAGATTATTGAAAACATAGTTCATGATTATAGAGAATGGCGCAATAGGATCTATGCAGCTGACTCCACAGAAGTAGATACAGCTTATGTTGATAATGATGATGTTGATGTAGAATTTTATAAATTAGACGAACTTAAAGATGAAAATTTCAACTGCAGGCCTAAATAAGTAGATTTTGTATGGGATAGTTATATCTTCTCAATATAGTTTTATGTAATTGACATTATAAGACATAAAAATCAACTCAATTAAAATGGGGAGTTGCAGGAACAGTTACTTCTGTGATGATAACAGTGGATGACTCTCTTATTCTTTCTGCATGCATAAAACCCATTCTAGATTTGTTCAGAGTGCTTAAACTCTTTCAGTTGGTGAGGCACATATTGTGCATATTACGTGAGTTTTTAATTTGTTAGAAACAAGCATTGGTTCAAGAAGAAGGGTTTTGGTGTCAAATTCTGTTTGTTGTCAGAGGTGATTCGTGAACAGTTGGTCAACATGTTAGAATGTCCTGTATCGATATGTAATAGACCTTTATGGTCTTTGAACTGGAAGAATTTTATTTTTCAGTTAACAGGCTGGCCATGTTTGGTAGTATTTGTTTGGCATTTCTCACCACTTATCATGCACAATTGGAGGATGATGCGTAGCTAGCTCTTATTAGGAGATCAATGCTCCCAAAGCTTTTGCTAATGGGCGGGCAGTAGCTGCAGGGAAAAACTAACGAAGATGAATTTCTAAAAAAAAAAAAAGGACAAAAAAGAAAGTGAAAGTGTCATTCTAAAGGGCAACCTGGACGTATTGTTGCTAAAAAAGAGATTTTTCAAAAAAAAAAAAAAAACACTAGGAACACGATGTTTAATGTTATGTTGCACAACTTTTCATCATCACAATCTTGGGCATGACCTCCATTGTAGATATTTGTGTTACAGATTTACATTTGATGCGGCCTTCTTAGTATTGAAATTTGGCACTGTTTACTTAATCCATAATTTAGAGTATGACTGTGTTTAGGAAGCGATAAAACTTTTGGATGAAAAATTTGTAGCGTAAATGTTTTTGAAACGTGAGAAAATGATGTGATATGATAGAGACAATGATGAATAATAAAAAGAATAAAGTTAAAATAAATAGTCGTATGAATAGTTGTGTAAAAACGATTGAAAAGTATGGTGGCAGTGTAGAAAGATGTGAAGAAATAATTAAAAAATAAGGTACTTATGGAGAGCAAAATATTTCAGGTTGAAAATTTTTTTTCTGTGTAAACAAACACACCTTGTATTGGTAGTCTAAAAAAACTGTTGTTGGAGATTATTGTTTTTTTTTATTAGGGAACTCTGTCGAAGAAACAAAAATATAATAATTTAAATAAAGCTAATAGAACTCCATGATAAATTAAAATAAACATAAATAAAAAAATTAAGCTCAAACAATTACATTAAACATCAGTATTTAATGACCAACATAAATACATAAGAGATCTCTACATACAATCCCAATAAGTTCAAGGTTATCTAATATATGGAAATTAAGTATGCATTTTTAGGAATGTAGATTATCAAATATACATTAAATGGATAGGAATTTTAATGATTTGGGAAAGTCACCATCATTGTTAGTAAAGAGATAAGGAAAGAAATGATTAAAAGGAGCTTCTGGTGATAATTTGCAATAAAAATGATATGTGCCAAATGTTAGCAGTAAATTTGGGATAGTATTGATAATATCAATGACTTGTAGATAATATTGATAATAGTAGGGAGATTTTTAATAAAATCGGTATAGTATGTCGATAATACCAAAGATATTTTTAATAAATCCCGGAAAAATGAAAATATTGGATTTCTTTGAGAAAATTTTTCAGTCACCTCTGAAAAAGACATTATTTGAGGTGATATCGATAAAGCAAGAACCTGTTTGGGTTGAAGATTATGCCATCAGTTGACCTGAGCTCTAACAGATGGGATTATCACCATTAAAAATTGTTAAGCACACTGATGTTCAATGCTACCGGAAACATTAAATATCATGAGCTGCAACGGCACATAAAGGAGCTTTGTCTATGATAAATATTGATTATTTTATGGATTGGCCCGGAGGTTTCAGTGCACTCAAAATGAATCTAGTGGTCCCATGATAATTTTGGTTGATATTCTCGAGTATGAAGCATGTCATATCAGTCTATAATTTGGGATAAAATACTGCCATGTATTTCTGGTCCACTACAAGTAAGAAGATTGAGAAGGACCATCTACCAGGAGTTTTCAATTGGCCTTTGTATGTGATTCATCTGTCATGCAGAGGTCTAATGGTTGCTTCCTTCTACTGACATTTTCTGAAGTTCTAACCCAAAAAAAGGGGCTATAAGCCTTGTTGGAAAAAATGTTGTGTTTATGGTCAAAGTTTCTCTCTTGTTGAGACAACTTGCTTTGTTTGTTAGGTTGAATTTTTGGTGCGGAAACCCAAAATAAATAAAGGGCACAGCCCAGGGCCCCGACACTTCCATTGATGTGGGTTGGGGATGGTGAGATGTGTCTCCTTATCTCTATTTCTTGGGGAGACTATTTCCATTTACTGTAACCTGCACTGCTAAGAATGTAGGTGAAGAGCTTTACCATTGCATCAGGCAATGCCCTTGGAATAATTGAATAAATGAAAACAAAATACTAAATAGTTGTGATGATCTGATTGACAATGAGGGAATTTCTACAAGAACTCAAAAAGTTTAGAAGCCTAACACTAGTAATGCCACAGAGTCCCACTGACGGGGCTTGCAAAGATATCCCAAATATCTAGCATGTTGGGATGATTCATTGGGATGAAAAATGAGGTAACTGAGTTTTACATGATGGAATGTTAGCCATTATGGAAAGTATGGGTCCATTAATACAAGTGGTAATTTGATTATTGATGTGTTAGTATTGCAATTGATTTCTAAAATATTTTATTTGATTGCAGACCGATATTTTTCTGATTTGTACCAATGCTATGCAATACAATGCACCAGAAACTATATACTACAAACAGGCAAGACTTCAAAGTTCACCTTATTCAATATTTATTTTCCTTCAATTATATCTTTCATTATTTTTCTTTACTTAATTCATTTGATTTTCTCTGAGTAGGCAAGGTCAATCCAAGAGTTGGCAAGAAAGAGATTTGGAAAGATTCGGATTCATGCACTGGCTCAGGAGGAGTTAAAATCTGAGCAGAAGAACAGAGCAAACTCTGTGGCGAAGTCTGTGAAGAAGCCCGCAGGCAGGACTTCACAGGAGCCTGTTGGCTCTGACTTTTCTTCAGGTGCCACTCTTGCTGCTACAGGAGAAGGCTGCACTGTGTCAAAGACAATACAAACTGGTGTTTGTGAGAAACAAGGCAATGGTGATGGACTTTCCACAGAAGGCAATTCTTTCTTGGCTGAGGAAAAACCTGAAAAAGGAGATGAATTTTCAGGTATGAAGATGGTTCTTGCTGTTTTGTTTCCAGATACTTTATTAGGAAACATTATAAACGTATCCCGCGGCGGGGGTCGGTCTTCCATCCATGAGGTGCCCTTTTACTAAAACTGCACTCTGCAAGGAGTGCATGGGAGTTGGGATAGATGCAATGAATCATGAATGCTGAAGGTTAAATTATTTCTGATACAGAGATTCATTGATTCAATTTTTTATGTGAGGCTCTCGACTGCTTGTGATTCTTTTGTGAAGATAGTCATGGCCTACCAGTTGTGATGAGTTCTCATGATCTAGATGTACCTCACAAAAAGGGGAACAAGAAACAGAAAAAGAAGCAAAAGAAAAAATGTTGCTGTTCTTCTGTACCCTGTGCATGACAATGACATACAATCTTAACAGAACTCTTGTTATGTTCAATGGTTAATGGAACAAGTGATTCTTCCAATGGTCAATAGTTGATGGAACAAGTGACCACTAAGAAAACTCTGGTCCTTCTGTTTTAAGAGCCATTTTATTTGCAATTGCTGGACAGGTCACCCGTCTACCATATCATTGCAGTACGCGTTTGTTTGTGGCAAATGCTTGAAAAAAGGATTTCCATGTGATTGAGATCTTCCTCCTCCACTTGCGTGAATTAGGAGGAACGCTACTTGATTGCTGTAGTATTACGGTTCATGTAGTTAGTGAATGGGAGAACTCTTGACTGTTATTCTAGTACCTGTACATGATTCCCCTGACTGTTCCTGCCTCACAGATTTTAGTCAGCACAGTTGCTTGGATCCGGCACTCTAGTGGATCAGCATTTGATGTCATTTCTTTCACGCACTGGCTTCAGACTAGAGTAGATTGGAGGCAAGCTTACTTCAGTAAGGAATTGATGAAATGTTGCATGATTGATGCCAGCACAATTGCTTGGATCTGGCTTGGATCCACAAGCGATATAGCATGTTCTGTATCTGTTATCAGAATATGGTTACTTCTGATGAAAGTGGACCTAAGATGTGCCGTGCTGCTGTGTGTACTGGCTCTTTGGATATGGTGTTGCAATAAGTTACTTTTGAGTTTGACGTCTCATGGAGAATGCTCTGTGTTTTACATATATTTTACCGAACCCTGTGGTTAAAGCCAAAAGCACTTGGTTAGGAACACTAGCAGTCTGACAGAATTTACTGCTCCTTTGGTGAGCCCTTAAGGTAGGCCGTGATTCAAAATTAGGTTGTAGAATTTGCTAGTGGATTTATTGGAAGGACCAAGAATTGATGATATGTGTGTGTGTGTGTGTTTTTTTTTTTTTTTTTTTCCACATACTGTTTTCCCAAGTTGGGACTTCAGAATCATCAGATCAATTTATGATTTGACCAGCATTCTTTGGCTTTGGTTGAGATGCTCCAATTATGTAGGCATCCGCTTACAGAATATCTCTCATGTAAATCCACATTTTTCATGAAGCCGAAAGACTTACATCTTTGCTTCTTTGTTTGTTTCCTGTTTCAGTGAAGGGTTTTGCATTGAAGTTTGGTAAGAAGAAGTTCGTGGTGGATGAAAACCGTCGTGCTACTTACGGTGAATCTGATCAACCAACAGCCAGAGTGGAGTCAGTGTTTTCGACCTTTGAGAATGAAACAAAGCAGCTGGTTGCTGTACGTAATAGATAACCAACTCTTTCTTTTCCTTTGTGGATTTTGTGCTCATCTGTTCTCAATTTTCGGAATCAGGTCGGCCTTCATGCAGATCATTCTTATGCAAGGAGCCTGGCTCGTTTTGCTGCCACACTTGGTCCAGTTGCTTGGAGAATTGCATCCAAGAGGATTGAACAGGCATTGCCCGTGGGATACAAATTTGGCCGTGGGTGGGTGGGAGAATATGAACCACCTAGGACACCTATACTTCTGCTTCGAAAACAGCATATGTGTATCAATATTTCTGAGGATATCAGCTTGAAAAATGGATTTCAATCACGTAATGATGGGAAGATGGAGGAGAAGGTGAGAACTGCTGGAGATACCAGTCCTAAAAATGTACAACTTGGTCTCATGACTCCTCGAGTGGAGGCAATTTCTAGCAAGAGATCCATCCCTCCAAATGAAGTGACCTGCAGCGCAGCTACTTCTGAAAGGAGGCCAGTTTGGTCAGCTGTGACTGCTAGAAATAAGTCTGTTGGAAGTATCACACAACAAGCACAGAGGAACTCTTTGAACATGGATTTAGCTGCTACAAATAGTGAGGCCAATGTTGTCAAGGAACTAGAAGTAAACCGCTCTTCGTCCATGAGCACTGCTCCTGTGAAAACAGCCTCACAGAGAACTGAGCTTGTTTCAGATTTAACAAGTAGGGCACAGGAGACGACATTGTCAAACAGGAATCCAGTCTGGATACAGCAAAGCACGATGGGAACACATGCAAATAACCGTTCCTCTCAGGCTGGAATTTCCAATACGAGCATTAATGGTGGAGTTGTTGCAGGAAGTTTATTGCCTAATGGTAAAGCGCCAGGCATTTCCTCTGTGGTCAATGGTGCGGGTGCTTCTCCCATGAACTTCACTTCCAACATTCATGTGGGAGCTCCAAGCTATCTGGTACCTGGTAATCAGGATCAAGGTCTGACTGATCCAGTTCAACTGATGAGGATGTTGTCAGGGAAACTGCCAAATCAGCCAAACACAGCAAACTCGTCCGTGGGTCCCCAGGTTTTGTTGCCTTTCACATCATCGAGAAGGGAGGAACAGGCTGCTGCCACTGCAGCCAGGGCATGGATGTCTGTTGGGTCTCCAGAGCTTAAACCAGCCAGCATTAGGGCTCCACCAGAGATGCAGATTGCAGCTGCTTCTCTTTTCAATCCAACTCGGGAATTGCCAAATGCAGTTTTTCGACCCCATGCAGATGCTTCTGGTTCAGTTGGGTTGCCACAGGCTGAGAAGAATAGGTTTTCTTCACAATCACTCTGGCAGCCAGTTCATACAGTTTCCGAAGAACTACGTTTCCAGAACAACAGATCAAATGTTTTCCCACATGCGTCAGCAACAGAACTGTCGAGGTTCCAAATGCAATCTCCCTGGCGAGGTCTTGCTCCGCATACCCAACAAAGGCAGAAGATAGATATGCGCCCCCCAGACTTGAACATTGGTTTCCAGTCCCCTGGATCTCCTGTTCAGCAGTCCCCTCGTGTCAGGGTTGATTCTCAGCAGCCCGATCTGGCTTTACAGCTTTGAGTTAGGGTGAGTGAGTCCTAGCACTGGTTGGAAATGAGGAAACTCGAGATTCTTCAGGCAACAAGTTTTGTGGACGAAATCAGCCAATTTCTGCATCTTGTCAAGAAAATGCAGTTTCAAGGGGCAAAGCAGGTTGTATGACGCCAGGGAGTTGTATCACATGAAATAATTTTATCCAATCATATGTGATTTATACTCCGCAGCCCCTGGATGTGATCAACAGATCCTGTTCCTTGTCTTCAAGCTAACAGCTGAAATCGTTCCCCTCAGTTTTTGCTGCGGGCAGTGCACATGAAGAGCATATTTTCCTTTTGGGATTACAACCCATAGCGGGATGGCTATGTGGATTTTAGACGAATATCACCTGTGTGGATTCCATACGAGTATTTCTGGTGGATATTCCACAACTGGGAGCTTCCGGAAACACGTAATGAAGCTATGATGCCAAAGATGGACTGGAAGGTGTAGAGAGTAGGCAGTGGGAATTCTTATGACTTTATTATCCAATCTGCTTCTGTGAAACCCATTTGGTGTGTTTCATGTTCATGTCAAAAGCAGCGTTGTTGTTGTCCTTGAGGAGAGCCGAGGATCATCAGTTGTTGCTAGTTTTTTAGCGTCTTTTTTGTATTGCTGCATTTCCACGGACACGCTTTACATTACCATTCGTTGTTGTGTACATTCGACCTGTATATTTAACAGAATGCAATGAAAATGGGTGGCTTGAGGGAGAGAGGCTGTTCCACTAAGTACTTTACTTATTTGTCCCATCACTGCTCCTGTGCCTCTTTAACTTTTCAGGTTTTCACTTTTCAGTGCTTTTATTTGCCTTTCTTTCCTCTGTTCGGGGGCGAACCTGGTCGCTCAATGCTCCGGAGAGTATATACCTATTTTTTATTTTTTTGAAATTTTTTTATAAAATTATTAATCTAAGTATATTTAACATATGTTTTAATTTTTATTATTTTTAGAGTATTTTAGATATTTATTTTTGATTTTTAAAAATCAGTGACGTTTTAGTAATTTAATTGATTTTCAAAAATAAAAAATAAATATTTAAAATATTTCAAAAATGGGAAAAATTTATACACATATTAAATACATCTAGATTAATAATCTTGTAAAAAAATTTGTGAAAAAAATAAAAAAAAAGGTGTATGCACCCGGGAGCATACGATTAGTTATCGTTCTCGGGTCGTTTGATTGTTTTTCACGAATGCTGACTATAATTCTTTATATAGGGTGTGTTTGGCAATCGACAAAAAATGTCAAGTTAAAACTTTTCAATCTAAAATTTTTCACTCTCTATAACTATCATATTTTTTAATTATTTTTTCATATTTTCCTATATAATTATCCTACTTTTAATTATTTCTACACAACAATCTACATGACTAACCTATTTATTTTAATTTTATCCTCTTTACTACTCATCATTATCCCTATTATATCACATCATTTGACAACTTTTACTCTCCAAAACTTTTCATTAAAAGTTTTATTCATTACCAAACACACCCATATTCGTGTATTTTCAATAACTCATCTCATATTCATGAATTTTTTTCAAAATTTCTCCCAGCGATTAAGAGTCCGTTAGTAATTTAACTGATTTTTAAAAATAAAAAATAAATATTTAAAATACTCCAAAAGGGTAAAAATTTATACACATATTAAATACACTTAGATTAATAATCTTGAATTTTTTTTTTATTTGCCTTTCTTTCCTGTGTTCTCGGGCGAACCTGGTCGCTCAATGCTCTCGTAAACACCTATTTTTTTTTATTTTTTTGAATTTTTTTATAAAATTATTAATCTAAGTATATTTAATATATGTATTAATTTTTACTATTTTTGGAGTATTTTAGATATTTAATTTTTTTTTTTTGAAAATCAGTGACATTTTAGTAATTTAACTGATTTTTAAAAATAAAAAATAAATATTTAAAATAATAAAAAAAAGTTAAAAATTTATATACATATTAAATACACCTAGATTAATAATCTTGTAAATTTTTTTTTTGAAAAAAACTAAAGAAAAGGTTGTATGCAGCCGGGAGCATACCATCAGTTCCCATTCTCGGGTCGTTTGATTGTTTTTCATGAACGCTGACTATAATTCTTTATATATTCGTGTATTTTCAACAACTCATCTCATATTCATGAATTTTTTTCAAAGTTTCTCCCAGCGATTAAGAGTCCGTTAGCAATTGCAGCCATTGCACGGGAAATAACTAATGTACCCCATTCGATTTAGGATTAAGCTTCTTTTCATCGAGAACAGCAACCTTTGCTGCTTCTACCTTTTCTTGCTTGCTGAGAAGTGGTGCTACCAGATGTAGTTAATGGTATAACTTTTTTTTTCTTATTTGCTGGGGTACGCTAGTCTAGGGGTGGGAATCGGGGCGGGTCGGGGCGGGTCAGGGTGTGCCCAACCCTGACCCTCCTTTTCAAAAATCTTGTTTGACCCTTATTTTAAATAAAATATGAATATTAGCATTGCACGTGGTTTTTCTTTTTAATGTAAAATATCAGAAAACGGGTCAGCAGGTAGACCCGCCCCGACCCGCCCTGTAAAACTCGAATTTTGCCCCGACCCGCATTTCTTTAAAAACCCGAAAATCCCGACCGCCCCGCCCCGCCGGGTACACACCCCTGACCCGCCCCGGTATTAAAACAGGGGCGGGCGGGCGGGTCACGGGTCGACCCGCCCCCGATTCCCACCCCTACGCTAGTCGTTCTACGGATGTTAGCAACAGTTGCTAACATACTCTTAACGATATGGATGTGAGAGGTATTTTGGAAAAGAAAATTGTCGGTATGGCTTTACAAGAGGAATTATTGAAAATATGCGAGTACATAAGTAACTATGGTCAAAACCATGGCTATAAATGATAATTTTTCTTTGTTTAATTAATTAAAAAATGCAAAATATGAAAGTGTGCAAATGGTTCCAATCAAATGAATAGATTGTCATGTTAGCATGAAAATTCGACTTTTTTTTTTTTTTCAATATTGCAGACAAAATTAGGTGGGAAGGAGACATCTTTTTCCTTCTTCAATCAGTGAGTCATGCGATATGATGAAGCTGGGACCTGCAAATGTCAGCTGGGACCTGCAAATGTCAATTAAAGGACCTGCTCTTGACTAGGCGAGCTCCAAGACGACGGGGGGTCTTCTCCTGTGTCACTGGTAGATATGATGGCCACCTTCCTACTTTAAACTGCAACATCATGAGAAAAATAAGACGCTTTTTAATTTATTATTATTATTATTATTATTATTTTTAAAGATCTCCCGCGAACACCACAACCATATAGCATATAAGGGACGTGATAAAGTGCAATGGGTGCACTTAGCTTCGGTGTGGTGAAAAAACACATTTCTAAAAATTCTTTTTTTTTTTTTTTTCTGAATTTTTTTTGTGCAACTGTTAATTTAGGTGTATTTAACATATATAACAATTTTTTTACCATTTTTAGAAACTTTATATATTTGTTTTTGATTTTTTAAAATTAGTGGCATTTTTGTAATTTATGAAAGGTAATTTGCATATATACCCACATAGTTTGACCTAATTGCAGATATACCCACGTAGTTTCACAAAATGCATATTACCCCTACATAGTTTCACTAAAATTGCGTATTACCCCCACGCCGTTAACATCTGTCGTTATATTTTCGAAAATGACGAAAACGCCCTCATCCATGGTTTCACCAAAATTGCATATTACCCACATGAAGATGAGAGAATTTTTGTCATTTTTTAAATTATAACGACAGTTGACGGCGTGGGGGTAATACGTAATTTTAGTGAAACTATGTGGGGGTAATATGCATTTCGTAAAACTACGTGGGTATATCTGGAATATCGGTAAAATCATATGGGTATATATGCAAATTACCCATTTATGAATTATGAAAATGTCACTGATTTTAAAAAATAAAAAATAAAAATCTAAAACTCTCCAAAAATGGTAAAAATTGATACACATGTTAAATAAACTGTAACGTCCCATTGCTTAGATATTCTCAATAACTAGTCAATGAGTACCATACAACCTAAGAAAAATTCGGTAGCATCTCCCCATAATATATAAGAGGTGGTATGGAATATAAGATTTGTTATTCAAAAGCATTTCAGTTTTATTTCAAATGTGACAGTCGACTCTACATTTATACACTTGTATCTTCATATAATAAGGACATCCACATAGAAGGAAAATCATTGAAATTTATCCTTATACAACAAGCAAATCAAAGGATCATATATATATATATATGTATCAACATAGATTGTAATCAAGTTTAAAATGCTAAATACAATATGTTTGTCAAATTTAAATATGGCTGAGTAATTGTCTACATATACTAATATCAAAAGAAAGTATAAATTTCAAAATAACTATAATCGAAGATGTTAATCTAATGGTCTCCAAGATTAGGCCCTCCATTTATCCCATCTTGAGGCTCCCCACCTGGCCTGTGATCTAAAAGCAAAATAACAAACTATATGAGTCTAAATAGACTCAGTAAGTAGATAGTAGTTAGCACAAAATAGAAATAAGTAAAATATTGGATGCACATGTCATGATCAATATAAGACATATAGGTCCAACACCCACTCCCAAGAACGTATACATATAACCATGTATAAAGAAAAAGACATGAACAATCTTCTACTCATGTCAATCAAGGGCCATGAACAACCCGCTCCTCATGTCGATCAGAGGCCATGAACAATCCTTTCATAGCCACCCATCTTAAATAACACATCATACATAACAAATAGGAATAAATGTCACAAACTACAAACACAACATCAACAAAATTTACAAGGTTTACTTTAAATTCAATATACCAACTGTCACACAAGCATTTCACCAAACACATGGTAAGTGCAAAAAGGGAACCTCTAGTTCATACTCCTGTTTCAGCCAAATCGAGTAACATTACATTTTAATGATGCAAAAAATACTAATGAGTCATTTATTCCATAAAAATCGCACATTAATAGTGGATTCCCCATAAACCCCGCTAACCCTAAATTGTTACGAACCCTACGCCCCAAACCACAAGGTTCTTAGACGATACACGTTCCCACCAGCCTTATATGATGTTTAACATAAGAATTCATCACTAAATTGAGAAGGGGCGACATCTACTTACCTTGATCACGATTTTCCCCCAAGAACAGTGACCTTAAACTCGGATATTTGAGATTTCGAGCTTCGTTGAAATGAATTAATGATCTATAAAGAACTTGGAAGAGCTTTTGATGTGTTTTAGAGCTAGATCGACACCGGAAAGTAGATGAAAAGGGAAAAAAGAAGAAATAGTGGGAGAGAGGAGGACAAGAGCAAAACGGGGCGTGCAAATAGAACCCTAGAGGGCTTGTTCTTATTTTAACTAGGCCCTTGCTGAGACGGGCCGGGCCCGAGCATGGGTTGAGCCCAAACACAATTTGCAACTTGCTTTTTCCACTTATGCAATTTAGTAAATTAAAATTTTTCATGGGGCGTTGCCCTCTGGATCCCCGCGATCTGACCGAGCAGGTCGAACCTCATGCCTATCCTGCGAAGTGGAAGATAGTCACAACGCTCAACAATGGCACGTCAATCATACACCTCTAAATCTATACCCAATAAATCATATCATAACCAAGCGATGCAACTATAGAAATCTGCTAAAATACAACTCATATTCATGTCCCAACATGCTCGTGAATGGTGTCCCATACAAACCAATGTGCTAAGATTGTAGTACATGCATATATGTACTATACGTCCTTTAGATGTCATGTCCATATATGTATGCATCCCATTGACATTATTAATTCCTAGTAGTATGTTTGTAAATTACCTTATAAACAGGGAAGACTTATAATGAAAATGAAAATAAAATAAAATACCTGGTCTTTACATAAACCTAGACTAACAATTATATAATTTTTTTTTCAAAAAAATAAAATTAAATGGGTGAAATGCACTTGGATGCACTAAAGTTGAATGCACTCGGATGCATTCGGTCACCCCCGAGCATATAAAGAATCACACTCCCTTGTTACCCAAATTCTCGATCTTGAAATTGTACCATTTAAAAAAGAGAAGTGATCCTATTAGCCCGACTAAGCAAATGAATCGTTTAACCTATCTCAAAAAATCTATTTAAAATAATTTTTTCTTCGTGCACTTGTTTATCTAAGTGTATTTAACATATAACTAAAATTTACCATTTTTGGGTGTGTGCATATATTTTTTAGATTTTTAAACATCTATGTTTAAAAAATACATAGATGTTTGGTATTTTTAAACAGATGTTTAAAATTTTAAAAAAAATATATACACATACCCAAAAATGGTAAAATTTGGTTTATATGTTAAATATACTTAGATAAACCAGTGTATGAGGAAAAAATAAAAAAAGTATTTTATATAGATTTTTTAAGGTAGTCTAAATGAGCCATTTGCTTAGTCTAGGCTACAAGATCACTTCTCTTTTGTTAAAAAATTCTAAATGAAAATTAATTGGCTGGTTTCTATGTGCACCGCAGCTTTTGCCCGGACAAAATCTTTAAATGACATTACACAATTCAGAATTTATTATTATTATTATTATTATTATTATTTTTGCAAGTAAAGTTCAAAAGGGAAAAATCATGAAATATAACTAGCAAAATTTGGAGGACTTGAGAGGCTATTTGCAAATAACCTTCTTGGGTGGCTCACGACCGTCGAGAGTTCTCAGCCATTCAATAAATATTAGTATCATCTATATGATGGGGGGTGATCGGGCAGGTGGCCGTAGTTGGGCCCCAACTGTGTCCGGCTCTAAATCATATTTTTATTTGTTTTTTAAGTTTTAAGTGTATTTAATCTATAATCCAAGTTTTATTATTTTTGGATATGTATATATATATTTTTATTTTTTAAAGATTAGGGGCATTATGGTAATTTTGATAGGTGAAAATTAGTACAATGCTCCGGTGTTTAAAAATAAAAATAAAAATATATGCGAAATAATAAAACTTGGATTACAGATTAAATACACATAAATAAATATGTTTATAAAAACAAAAAAACAAAAAAACGGGTTTAAACAGCCGGACCCTACTGCTTCTGGCCACACCCCATCACCTTTCTTGTATGATGCTATTAACGCGTGAAGAAAAGACAGGTCTTCTGTGGATGAGATTAAATTTGTAAGAAAATAATTACAATGTGCTTTTTAAGATATAATTATGGAAACAGAGATTGTCATTGCGCATTAAGCTTTACGTTGCTTGGTCGGGAACGTTTGGATTGGATTCGTAGCCTCTGGAGGAATCGGAGCCCTCTTTATTTATAGATGTGTCATAAGACATTTTTATTTAAATAAGATATCCATCGTATCTTGATGTAGAATGCCTCAATGCATAACAAATATTTATTTATTTTTTTGAAATTTCTTTATAAAATACTTAATCTACGTATATTTAATCTATAAATCAATTTTTTATTTTTTTGAAAACGCGTATATATATTTAATTTTTAAAATAAGAGGGTTTTAGTCCTTTTTAAATGACTAAAATACTTCTATTTTAAAAAATATACATATATATGTATTTTAAAAATGGGTAAATTTCATATATACCTACATAGTTTCATCGATATTGCAGATATACCCACGTAGTTTCACAAATTGCATATTACCCCCACATAGTTTCACCGAAATTGCGTATTACCCCCACGCGTTTAACTACCGTTAATATCCGCCGTTATATTTTTAAAAATGATGAAAATACCCTCATCCATAGTTTCACAAAATTGCATATCATCCCCATGAAGATGAGGGCATTTTTGTCATTTTTGAAAATATAACGGCAGATATTAACGGCGATTAACGACGTGGGGGTAATACGCAATTTCGGTGAAACTATGTGGGAGTAATATGCAATTTGTGAAACTACGTGAGTATATCTGCAATATCGATGAAACTATGTGGGTATATATGAAATTTACCCTTTAAAAAATGATAAAACTTAATACATAAGTTAAATACCCTAGATTAATAGTTTTATGAAAATTTTTCAAAAAAAATAAAAATAAGATTTGTAGCTAGATGCACTGAAACAACTCCCTATCATCCCTATCTTCATATGGTAGGTTATCTTACTTGAAAAGGATAAGCTTATTTCATCTTAAGGAGAAAAGCCCAATCATCGGTGTACATATTCTTTTTCAACATCTTCCATTTACACATGATGGGCTATTTCCACCATACTGTTATCCATATCAATAAATAGGTATTATGACTAGAAAATGAATCCCACAATTTGAGAGTTTGATTCTATGCACTTTTTAGGGATGCATAGTGGTAATAACTTAAAAACTCATTATGCCTTAGACTTATTTTATCATACTAATCTAAGCATATCTAATCTTTCATGATGTGATGCTTGACTTTCTTTTATTTTTTTGTAGTCATAATTATGGCCGATCATATAGACTAATCACATATACGAACGTAACTGGTTGATCTGTGATACAAGAAATGATGTGAAATAAAATAGTCTTTCCTTAACACATATATCCCTCAATTATAGGTTAGTTACTTTCTTAAACATGTCCTACAAAATGGCATTATTTGTGACTTGTATGCAACATAATAAAGTAACAATGTTCTTGCTTCAATGACTCTTACATTAAGGAGATAGAGATTAAAGAAAAAACTGAACTTACTTCTTTCATAAGCACACGTAGTATGAAATATATATTATAATGCAGTAACTCCTACCATATAATGTGTATGTCCTGCTATTTTTAATATGATACAGACCTTAGTTTAGTTCTTATCAAAAGCTTAACCTGAGTTTCAAAGTATTCACAATTTATATATAGGTGCCAATCAAAATCTCGCTTACGACTTCGACAAAGCCTTAATGGGAAGTACCTACTAAAGTTAAAACATGATTTAATATGACCTCATCTTGATTCTCTTATCAAGATGACAAGCATCTTAAGTTGCATGTTTATTTAGAACATCTGCATTATTTAAATCGTTTCATCTATATATGTTCTTAGAATATTAGAAGTGACCGCCTATGAGAGAGGGTCAATTTTAGGCTTTGCCGACATTTTTTTTTATTCATTCCAATTTATGTGTACATGCTAGTACTTTCATGAACAAGAAATATTTATTAATATCTTCAAAATGTAAATATTTCAATACACACCACAATCTATGGAAACTTAAATATTTTACATATGACAAAAATACTTCTCTAGGGTAATAATCTAATGTGTAAATATATACGTTGAAATTACTTCTTCTTATGCCATAATGTCCCCAATAAAATTATACATAATATCAATGTGCTTAGTTGCTCAATGATATTTAGGATCTCTCGTACACATAATAGCTACTTGACTACTGCATATAGGCCTAGCTAAGTCCTAAATGGTGAAAGAACCATCTAAGATAAATTACCTTTTGCACTGAAATTGAACATGCCACAAATTTAGTTTCCATAGTTGATAGAGCTACTCAAGTTTGTTGCTTGCTGCTTCACAAGATAACACTATTATTCAGTAAGATAGCAAAACTTGATGTTGATTTTTGCTAATATAGGTGTCCACCTCAGTTAGCATCCAAGATCCCACAAATCATGTTCTTTTTAGCATATTGGATAATCTGCAATGCCTTTAAGGTATCTAAAAATTCACTTAACAACTTGCCAGTGTACTAGTATAGGATTTTCTAATATTGGCTTACCAAACTAATTGATGTAAAAAAATATTAGGGCAAGTATATATCATAATATATGTCAAGTTTCCAACTGCATTAGCATAAAAAACATTTCTCACTTCTCCTCTTTATACTAGATTCTTAAGACACATTTTAAATTGCAGTGTTTTGCCTCTTATAACATGATTGTCAATGGGCTTACGTCTTTGCATATTGAATTATTCAAAAATTTTGTTGATATATATTTTTCGAGAAAGATTAAATAACCTTTTTGAACGTTTGAATTTTAACTCCAAGTACATAATTTGCTTCATGCATGTCCTTTATTTTAAAATTAAAGGATAGTCATTCTTTAATGAGGCAAGAAACCCTATATCACATATAAGTAGAATGCCATTAACATAGAGAGATAGAATTACAAAATTACTATTGGACTGTTTTACATAAATACAATGACCTTTATTGATCATCTTAAACCCATAACATATTAAAACTTGATTGAATCTCATATATTATTGTTTGGATGATTATTTAAGACTACAAATGGATAATTTAAGTTTGCAAATCTTATGGTAATTACTTCTTTTTTCAGAAACCTACCGATTTTATCAAGAATGAATAACTTCTTCTGCATATCTTTGATGTCTTTGACCGGTTATAACGTGTTACGATTTTATACTATCTTCTTTTATGTAGGCTAGATTGGATATCTGACTTTGAAGATCACATGCAATGAAGAATGAAACACATAAAAAAACACAACATTTTTACGTGAAAAATCTATTGAGAAAGAGGCAAAATCACATGAACAAGGTCAGGCAAAACTTCTGCTAGTCTTTCCTAATGAAAACTAGAGGATTTTATAATACTACAAGGATGGATTTCAAAAAAAGAATTAAAGAGGATATATCTTAGGAAATTTGAGATAACAAATTTCATAGAAAAAACAGAGGCTTCTCTTCTCAATTTGCTAATAACTTCACTATAATAGATATGTTCAACTTTATCTCAATGAATGGAAGAGACATATCACTTTTATTACCGAAGTGATGTTTCCGAGAGCTAGAGAAAGCCACAGAAAAACATGAATAGGACTGCCAAAATGCAAACTCTATTTTTGAGCAACACAACTCTCTACTTGAGCACACTTATTGAAACATATTGATGTAGTCCCCACATGACCACACGTGTGTGGAACATCCACATGGGATGATCGCTTAACACAAACGGCATCAGTGTTTTCCAAGATTGATCTACAGGTTATCACTAACTTAAAATTAGATAACTAGACATATTTAAAATTGCCTTTTGGATTGATACGACCATTAAGAGTTTTGGTGATGCCATTTAGACCAACTAATGCACCAGTTGCATTCATGGATATCATCAATAGTGCACCTCATCATAGGTTTCTTGGGAGCATGATTATATACAACATCATGTATTTTAAACTAAAATATAATGTTCTTTTACTTTTATTGGATTTTATAAATATGTTTTCCTAAGTGTATTTAATTTATATATGAATTTTGTCATCACATAATACTTTTACGTACTTATTATTATTTTTTTAAAAAACATCAATTTTAGGGACATTTAAGTCATTTTTATTCATTGAAAAACTTGATTTTTAAAAATAAAAAATAAATATGTAAAAGTTTTGTCAAATAACAAAACTTGATATATAAAGTACTTGGGAAAATATGTTTATGAAGAAAAAATAAAAAATATAAATGATTGTAAAAATAAATAAATATTATATTTTAACCTAAAATACATGATGATATATATAATAAAGCTGGATGTTGTCGTCTTCAACCCTTTCTTTACTTTCATTCCTGGCATTTCCCTTCGATCTTTATAGGGCTAGCTCTAGCTAGAATCGAATCGAAACACCCCCATCGCAAACGCCCTCAGCAAAGTCGCAAACGCATAGCTTGTAGAACAATGGCGACGGAGTGGGAGAAGGAGGGGGCGGTGGAGAGCAGGGGATGGGTACTGTCATCCTATGTCCGAGAGGGCCTGCCGACGTCGGAGCATCTGAAGATCCAGACCGTCCGTTTGGAAGTGGGCGAAAATTCCATCCCACATGGCCATGTTGCAGTGCAGTTACTCTGGCTCTCTGTCGATCCCTATCTTCGGACCATGATGAGCGGCCACAAAGATGGCCTTTACCTCCCTCAATACCACCTTAACCAGGTAATCAAAACCAAAATTCATATAGGATTATTTTTATTTGTTTGGACCTCGATCCCGTCAGTCCGGCCAGAAATCGAATTTTTTTTTTTTTTAAAATTCTTTTGAATTTTGTTGTTGTGGTAGTTTTTTTTTTTTTTTTTTAATATCTATGCCAGCGACATGCGCAATGATATCCGGCCTCTCCCTTTTTTATTTTTTTAAAATATTTTTTTATGCATATGACAAACCTACTTAAATATTACACATTGGGAAATTTAGCAATTTTGGATTTTTTATTTTTTATATTTTCAACTCAACCTAATTATATTTCGCCACCACGTTGGAAACCTAATAGTAACACGACTGCCGCATGCATGATCAGCCGGTGTTGGAAATGTGGTAGCAGTATAGTCTACTTGATTATTCATGGAGCATTCACTGAGGAGGAAATGCAAGAATATTGTTAGATGTTTGTTAGAAGATTATATAGAAATTGTTGGAATGTCTTAAAACTTGATTGTAATACTAGATAAGATAATTATAAAATACATATTCATAAAAAAGTACATATTCGAAGGTAAGACTCTTTGCCCATTGCGCTAAGTAGCACGTTGATGATTTTTAAAGTTTTAAAATTTATCAAAATAAAGTACTAAATAATTTATAAAAATAGTTAAATGTCACGTAGCCAAAGATTTAACTGGGCCTGCATAGATATAAAAAAAAAAATAAAATTTGCTAGGTCTCGAGGCCGTCCTGATCTTCTAGCTGGAAGGAATCCCAACCCAAACAATGCCTTTGTTAATTCGAAGCCTCTTAATTGCTTTAATTCGGCAGCTTCCTTTGCTGTGATAATATTATAATGTTTTTAGCTCAATTAATCAGCATTTTAAAAAATATTTAACCATGCAAATCATTCGTTATTGATCTCTTTGCAATGGAATTTAATTCAATGGAACTGTTCCAGCTAGGTAGATGTGTTGTTTTGGCCCACTTTGAAATAGAATCAAAATTCAGCTAATCATATTGTTTAGGCTCCATTCGCTAAAACGATTTGATGGGAAAGTCGTTTTTTTAACTCTCTTTTCACACTTTTTCAAAAAATAATTTTACATTTACTTCTTCATTTTTTTCTATCTTTTAATTATTTTTCACACAAATATAATATCTATTCATATTTTGTTCCTCTTATATAACATTGCCCTTATTCGTTCAAAAAATATTCAATTTTCTACTTCTGACCAATGTTGTCAGAACCGAACCGGTCATTGAACCGGTAAAGGAACTGGTCTGGTTCAAACCGGTTCGAATTCGAACTGGTGACGTCAGCATGACATATTTTATATTTATGATATTATAAATTTTAAATAAATATATTGATAAAATTATTTTTTCATTTTTCATAAATCCTAAATATATATGTTAGATTTTAAAAACCACAATATAAGTATAAAACATGTAGAAGGGACGGGAGCAGGCTGTAGTAGGGACGGGGGTAGGCCGCAACAATCACACATACATATATATTATTTGTGCTTTCTGATAATTCTAAAAATTTTCATATAATTTCATATTAAATTCATACTTTTTGAGTATAAAAATGTTAATTAAATACAGATTTTATGTGAAATTTCGTGAAAATTACATTTTTCATAATTTTTTTAATTTTGCTATAAAACGGGTCATTTTGCAATTTTTTTTTTGAAAATATAAAATTATGAACCAATAGGCTAGAATAACATTGAAATTTGTATTAGCTTATTGATATAATTTAGGCAAATTTATAAAATTATTTAATTGGAAAAATCATACATATATGATTACAATTATATTTTAAAATATGAGGAACAAAATATATTATTATATTTAGATAAATTAAATTAAAGGATAAAGTGAATTAAACTAAGATGATATATGATATTATTGAAATTATTTATCAAAGAATTACTATTTAAATTCGTATTTAAATTCGCTGCACGAACACCGAACAGCCATGCACCACCGGAGCACCATTTCTGGTACTCCATCACCCCCAAATCCAGCGCCGTCCACTGCATCAGGCTCAAATGGAAGCAGCGAGCGTCCATTTTTCAGACAATCCAAGCAGTGTCGTCCAAGTTTGTAATGATCGGACGACAGCGGACAGTCACGACCCTGCTCATCGCCGGAAATGGAAAGCAGGCTGCTGCTCTGCTCGTCGCCGGAAGTGGTCGCTGGCTCGCTGCTCTGCTTGTCGCCGGAAGTTGTCGCTGCACAATGTCGTCATCGCCGAACGCCGATCGGACGAGGGGAAGATGACTAGACGACGTGGTCGCTGATCGCAACAGGGGGCTTCTCCGATTTGGGGCTCGACCTCGCTGGAAGCCTAGAAATGGATGAAGACCGCGCTGCCTGGAAGACGAGACCTCGGTGCCAGGCCTAGGGAAGACGAGACCTCGGCGCCAGGCCTAGGGAAGATGAGACCGCGCCAGGCCTGAGGAAGACGAGACCACGCCATTGCGCCAGGCCTGAGGAAGATGAGACCCACCATTGCGCCAGGCCTAAGGAAGACGATCTGACGGGGGACAGCGGAGCGGACTCACGACTCACGAGCACGACGTCGGAAATGTTTTTTTTATTCACCGAACCTGCTGAATCGGTTGCTTACGGTCCAATCGGGATGTCCGGTTCGACGGTTCAGGCGGTTTTATACAATCAAACCGAACCGCTTATATACGAACCGGACATTTGACCGGTTCCCGGTCCGGTTCTGACAACACTGCTTCTGACCTACCCACATTACCTGACATGGCCGAAGAAAATAAACAAATTTGAAAAATAGGATGGTTAAGTGACATGAACAGCGGCGGGGTAGTTTCTTAAAGAAAATACCCAATTAATGACTATTATTTATAAATAAAAATTCTAAATCATCCTTATGGCATGAGTTGAATTAGACTTGCGGACAATGTAGTTTTTATTATGCATTAGTTGAATTGACTCATATACGTGGATAGAATGATTTTATAAAGCATAGTTTAAACTTAAACCTGTAGGTAATGCAATTTTGTCAACTCATTTAAAGGATAATATTGTCATTACAAAATTTATATTACAACTATTGATAGATTTTTTATTCATTTGTTAGCTTATGGTAATGATAGTCTAAAACATAAAGAGAGCAAATTTATTGGATTTAAAAGGTAAATACGCAAAACTCATTGTCGAAAAGCAAATATGCAAAGTTAAAGAGAAAAATACAAAATTTCCACAAGCTACATTTTTTTGAAAGAATGCACTTAAAAAATTGAAAAACACGGAAATATATTCACTTAAAGGTTATTATAATTTATAAAATCATGTGTGCATATGAATTTTTTTTTTGAAAATTAGACACTTTTTGATAATAATATGGTAGAAAGAGTTCGATTTTCATTTTTTTTAAAATTTAATATTTCATCTTACTATTCTAATTTTCATTTTCATCACCTTATTTCAATCATTTTCTTATACATTTATCTTATTTCTTTCTGTTTTACCTTTATCATGTGACATTATTATCATGGTTTTAAATATTCTTTCTGCTTCCCTGTTCTCTCCCTGCCCACATTCAAAACTGTATAGATGATATTACACAGCATTTTAAAGTCTATATATCAATTAAATCATTTATTATATTAAAGATTTTACATTTTATTGAGGCACCTGCAAATGTTTTATTTGTACGAAAATTCATTTTCTGGTTAAAAAAATCGTAAGTTTGCAGATTTTGCGTCGGTCAAAACAAGCACTGAATTAATTTCTCTAGCAATTGCGGGAGAAAGAAGAAACAGCATGCGATAGCTAGCATGCTTGTGCAGGATATTGGTGAGAAGTCACATCGCAGAAAGAGCTGTTGAGCGTGTCGTGTGCAGCTGTGGGCATGCTCTTAAGAAATGTGATTTGGTTAGATACCGATCACAGCGGAGATGCACACAATAAAATAAGATAAAAAATAACAATAAGATCAAACACAAGAAGAAGACACTAAAATTTACGTGGAAAATTCTTCAAATCAAAAAAGAAAAAACCTCACACATATTCACTACTAATCCACTAGAATAAACAGGTTATAGAGATACACATAGAATACCTCATACATATTCTCCGGATGTTTCACATATACCTAAACAAGAACACTCTGATAACCCCATTTCTCACGTCCCAACGGGACACCTTCCAAGGTTCCATTGAATCCCCAACTGATCCACCTATAAATATAATTCCTCTAGGCTTTTACGCAATCCTAGTCTTACACAACTGAACCACGTAGGATACGCAGTCCGGTCTATTCAAAATACAAGACAAACCTAACACATGCGATAGCTAACATGGTTTTGTTGGATATTGGTGAGAAGTCACATCGCAGTCAGAGTTGTTTAGCTAAACAAAGCTCGTTATCCCCGGACTAGCTGCCTGTGGCCCTAAAGTGACAAGAAAAATTTTCATCATACTCGTGACATCTGAGCAATATTTCTTTTGTACTCAATGCGTTTCAGTAATTTTCTTTGTAACCACAATATTTCACTTATAATTCCCTCCTATACCTACGATATTACCGACCATCTGTTAAATGGATAGGGTTGGCCGTTGCATGGGTTAATTATTTACACGCATAAATCTTCTAGGTTGGTATGGAATGGGGTGCTAAATTTGGAAAAGAGTCCTGGAAAGGGGTAAAAACGAAAGAAGAGTTAGGTAAAACTAAACATGGATGTAGGGGTTGTAACAACAAATTGGATGGGCCATGGAGTAGCTATTAGAGATGAACAAGGGCATTGATGTTGGGTTGAAATGAATGAAGTGGTACCTTTGAAGATGGAAGCAAAGGCTACGGTTTTGGGCGATCTTGATTTAACCCATGTGGAAATAAAAAGTGATTCCATGGCATTGATAAATTGCTTAAAGGAGGAGGATAGAATTATGTCAAACTTGGGTTATATTGTACATGAAATCTGAAGCTTAAAAGAAGCTTTCAACAGGTTTGTTTCCTTCATGTCCTTAGGTCCGATAGTCACTGTGCCCATCGATTGGCAAAGCTAGCAGTGACGATAGAGGGAGATGGTGGATTATGGAGGTGTGAAGCCTTAACTAGTATACATGCTTCTCTTAATTTGGATGAATTATCCTTTGCTGTATAGTGATGTGGGTGCTTGCTACCTCTGCTTTTTGTGGTCAATTGAGGTTTGGGAGGCACAACTGTATTCCTGTATATCGAAAAATAAAACTAGACTAAACTTGAAATTAAATAAGTGGAAAGATATTCTAGAATTTAATAATTGTAGAATTAGTTTTACAAAAACTGATAATACGAAATGTAACTTTAGTAGTTGTGAACACTTAGATGAAACTAATTAAGATTCCAGATCGAATAGCACAAAGAATAAATCAATTTTGGCATTTATGATCAATAGTTCAAGAGAATAAAAAAATTGAAAAAGATTTCATAAATCGAATGTAGGAAAGATAGAAGAAATGACGAAGTGCCTCAAGAATTTTATATAACTATTGAGTTTCAATTAAATTAAAAGAAAATTTTTATAAGATTGAAATTCTACCAACTATGCTTTGGGGTGGAATATTGGGCATTTAAAGAACAATATACATATAAAATGAGAATTTTTTAGGTAAATTTTATATAACTTATTTTTTTAAAAGAAAAAGGTAAATTTTCACAATATGGAGCCAACAAGAAAAGAAAAGAAAATTATTCAAAATAAAAAATAAGAATCATTTAATGGGGTTGAGGTTGTGGATTGTATATTTTAAATGGGTGCATACGAAATTAAAAATATAAGTGGCACGGAAGAATCTTAGTTTCAATATTATGGAGGTGTTACGTGAATTTTAAATCTTTAGGTTTGCAAATTTATATTTGACATCTTGCAGTTTTTTATTCGCATTTTAGATCCTACAACATTTTTGTTTGCTGCATTTTAAACCGTATTGTTAACAACCATTAATTGCACTGTCTAAAAATGCAAATATAAAAATCTCAAGGTCTCATTTACAATTATCAAAGTTATGGGTTATAAAAATGTAAAAAATCAATTTAAATCTATAACCGAAAATAAAAAATATATACTAAAAGTTTTATCTTTATAAATTTCATCGTATGAAATAAACCATTTTGATGTCATTTAAATTTTTGTAAATTCTTATAATAGTGATCTAGAAAAAACCTTTAATTTGGGGTAGAGCTTCTATTTAGTATTTTATTTTGAATTTTAAAAATAGATGAAATGCACATATTGTCTTGCATTATTTCGAAATTTGAAAATGGATAAATTTTGTCTATTACTAGAAAAATTTCAAAATTGCTAAATTTAACATGATGGAAAATTTAGGTAAGGCTAGTGGCAGCAGATCGGGGACCATAAAAAATTGATTTTCTCTTGTCATAAAAGGAAAACTCAAAAAATTTGTTTAAAGTGTAAAATAATTTTCAAAATAATTATCGGGTCATAAATTAATTTATTAACTTTCAAAATACGTGTCAACAATAGATTATTAAAATTAATTTTCTTATATTAAAAAATATAACGGTATCTTGAAAATATCAACAAAATTTATTTTTAATAATATTCCTTATTTTAAATAAGTCAATATTAGAACTTGAATTTCCTTCTATTATAAATAAAAATAAACCCTTAAAGAGAAGTGGTCATGTTAGCCGGGGCTGACTTAGCCTACCTTAGAAAAATCGATTTATAACAATTTTTTTACTTTTTTCTTTGTATACTTGTTTATCTAAGTTTATTTAACATATAAACTAAATTTTATTATTTTTAAATATGTGTATATATCTTTTTGAACATCAAAAAATTTTATTTTTAATAATATTCTTTAATTTAAATAAGTCAATATTAGAACTTGAATTTCCTTCCATTATACAATAAAAATAAAGATAAACCTTTAAAAAGAAATGATCCTATTAGCTTGGACTAAGCAAATGTATGACTTAGCTTATTTCAAAAAATCAATTTAGAACACTTTTTTTTTTTTGCTTTTTTCTTTATACACTTGTTTATCTAAGTGTACCTAACATATCAACTAGATTTTGCTATTTTTGGGTATGTATATATTTTTTTGAGATTTTTTAACATAGAGGTATTTTAAATATATATATACACAGATGTTTAAAAATTTCAAAAGAATATATATATATATACATATTCAAAAATAGTAAAAGTTCGTTTATATGTTAAATATACTTAGATACATAATTATACAAAGAAAAAATCAAAAAAGTATTTCAAATGAGTTTTTTATGATGGGCTAAGTGAGACATTTGCTTAGCCCTAGTTAAATGGATCATTCTCCATCTTTAAAATATCCAAAAACTTATTCTAAATACATCTATTTGGTTTCTTTTAGATTTGCACATTCTCATGTTTAAAAATATTGAAAATTTTCTTCACTGATCAAAAAATTAAATTTCTTTAGTATTTAAAATATAAGAAAATATCTTTTAATTTAAAAAATTCTTCGGATTAAATAAATCAATTTAGTTTCTATTAAATTTTAAATTTTTAGGGTCAATAATATTAAAATTTACTTTTCCTTTGCTATATAAGAAAAAATTAATGACCGAGATAGTCCAGGTTAAATGAACCATTATATAGCCTTAGAAAAAAAAAATTCTATTTTTAATATTTTAAAATTTTGATATAATTGTTAGTGTACATGTATTTGATTTATGATCAAGTTTTACCATTTTTGGAGATGTATATAATTTTTGAATTTTTAAATATAAGGATGTTTAAGTCATTTTCACCTTTAAAATGAGTAAATCACCTTTATGTGTAAAAATTCTAAAAAATAAGCACATATCTAAAAATAGTAAAATTTGATTTATAGATTAAATACATATAGGGTGTATTTGGAAAGTGATAAAACTTTTGAATGAAAAATTTCCAGTGTAAAAGTTTTTGAAATGTGAGAAAATGACGTGATATGATAAAGATAATAATGAAGAATAAAGATAATAAAATTAAAATAGATAGATTAGTTATATGAGTAATTATGTAGAAATGATTAAAACGTAAGATAGTTGTAGAAAAAAGTGTGAAGAAATAATTAAAAAATAAAACAGCCATGGAGAGTGAAAAGTTTTAGATTAAAAAGTTTTATGGTTGAATAAACAAATTCCCAAATAAACACATTTAAAAATGGTAAAACTTTTACATGTTTGGAAAACAAAAAGAAGGTTTTGTGGCCGGCCCAGCCTAAGAGGATTATGACTGACTTTTATATATGTGGTATTACCTAAATATTTCTCCTAGTACTTTTTAAAATTTATATAGTATTCTATTTTAAATACCTTAATAAACCTTTGCCCGACCCTGAGTCGGGATCTGGTCGTATGCTCCCGAGTGCATACACCTATTTTTTAAATTTTTTTGAAATTTTTTTTACAAGATTGTTAATCTAAGTGTATTTAATATGTGCATCAATTTTTACTATTTTTGAAGTATTTTAGATATTTATTTTTGATTTTTGAAAATTAGTGGCATTTTAGATAATTTAAAATTACTAAAATGCCTAAAATGCTACTATTTTTAAAAATCCAAAATAAATGTCTAAAAATCTCTAAAAATGGTAAAAATTGATACACATGTTAAATATAATTAGATTAACATATGTGTAATTTTTTTTAAAAAAGTAAAAAAACAGGTGTATGCACCCGGGAGCATTGGGTCTCAATGCTCCTGGGTGCACCTAGTCAGCACCCCTTGAGCCCGACTTGGATTGATTGGCAGTTGTTTTTTCAAGTCGCGTTATGCTTGGTTGACTCGGAACCAGTACGACCTTGATTGGTTTATGCCCTTCCTCTATATGCGGGTATGGTTTGGAGTCTTGGAAAAAGTTTAAAAATTTTGTCATCTCAATGCTCCCGGGTGCACCTGATCAGTGCCCCCCTGAGCCCGAACTGGATTGATTGGAAGTTGTTTTTTGAAGTTGCATTATGCTTGGTTTACTCGGAACCAGTACGACCTCAATTGGTTTAAGCCCTTCCTCTATATGCAGGTATGGTTTGGAGTCTTGGAAAAAGTTTAAAAAATCTATTAGCTTAGCTCCTTATTTAACCTTGTTTAGTGCACATTGCATATTTAACCTTTAAAAGATTTTAAAGCTGTTTAATTAACCTTGTTTAATAGGAGTACAACAAAACCTATTAAGAAGTTCAACCAATTTTAATAAGCTTGAAATGAGATTTATTAAATGAGTAAAGCCCTGCAAAGTGCGTAATAATATATAAACTAGTTTAATAAGTATTAATTAAATTTTAAAAATAGATTTAAATCCGTTCGAAACTTTATCAAGACTCATTAAACAATTGCCACTGAGCAATTAGCCTAGTCGTAAACCCATAAGGCCTACATATAGCTAATCGTGTTTCAAATCTCCTCTCCTATTAGAAAGGAGTTTTACCACACAATCTCCCTAAAATGGGGGTTTTTATAATTTCCCCTTTGAAAGCGAGGTTTTTAGAAAACATGTTATAGAAAAATTCCCTTCATAGTGTGAGAGTTGTGAATGTGCCCCATTATAATATCAAGATGTCACATTATACAAATACCGATTTAAAAAACTTATTAAACAATTTAAATCAAACTTAGTTTTAATTTAGTAGGAGTTATTATTTTTTAATGTTGTTGGTAAAAGTGTAAAAGTCTAAACCACCCATAAATGGTTTTCGAAAGTGTTTACCATGAATTACATTAGAATCATATATATATTTTTTTCGATAGAAAGGACAACATCTATCCTGTTGGAAATATGTGGAAAACTAGCTAAATCTATGTTTTGATGATTAACAAATCAATTTGAGTAAGTCTTGGCTATTAACATGTTTGGGAAAATATTTAAGGCATATACATTTAAAGAAAATAGAGCATGGAAGGCCAAGTCGTTCTCCAAGTCGACCCCAAGATCGACTTCAAGAAGCCAAATCTGTCCAGAGTTGAAAATGGGAGAAGAACAAGTGAAGTCGCAGGCCAAGTCGACTCCACTTGCGACTTGGGAAGCCAAGTCGCAAACGAAGTCGACTCCAGCATCGACTTCAGTCGGGAAAATCACTCCAGAGCTGAATTTGGGACTGAAGAATGCCGAAGTCGCAAACGAAGTCGACTCCAGTTGCGACTTGGGCGAAGTAGCGGACGAAGTCGACCCCAAGTTCGACTTGATGCTCTCAAGCTCAAAGATGCAGTTTCAAGTTCATTCCAAGAGTCAACTTGAGTGTTCTCAAAACCAAATCAAAGGTGCAAGATCAACTTAAATCTATCAAGTCCAAAGCAAAGATTCAAGCATGCTCCAAGATGAAGAAATAATCAAGTCATGAAGATCAATATGAATCAAAAGCAAGCAAGGTGCATGAATCTACCATGCAAGATTCAAGTTCTTCAAAGATTCACAAGGTTCAAGCTAATCCAAGAAGAATCAAAGAAAAGCTCTTCAAGAATCACAAGATCTACAAGTATAAGGAGCCATTCTAGAATGAAAGCAAATCAATGAGGATCAAAGCATATTTTGCAAAGACCAAGTCAAGTCGCAACCCAAGTCGACTCCATGATCGACTTGAGTTGAAGTCTGAAGCCAAAGTCGACTCAAGACTCAGACTTGGAACCTGAAGAGGTGAAGTCGCACCCGAAGTCAACTTCACCCGCGACTTGGGTCAAGTCGATGCCCAAGTCGACCCGACCTGGAATTTGAAGTTGCGAACAGAAGGCGAAGTCGCACCCGAAGTCGACTCCATCTGTGACTTGGGCGAAGTCGCATCCGAAGTCGACTCCGCCTGCGACTTGGGTCGCAACGGTCGGATAATTTTCGAACGTTGGCGCATTAAATGCGCGCCACCTACCTTCTAACGTTCGGATTCCCTCCAAAATTATAAAAGGCATTCATGGTGGACGAGGGAAGTAGCTGAGAATCATTAAGTGTGCTTAACTCCTATATTCAAGAGCTCTAAAGAGATCAAGCCATTCAAAGAGGAAGAACTTTGCTTCAAACTGCAAGAGCTATATCTCTGAATCTTCAAAGCCTACATTACGAGTTCTTCTCTGCGCCAAATTGCTTCTACACATCTGTAAAGTGTAGACTCCTTTCGTTATTTTATTTTGTTGTATTGAACTTGATTTAGTTTGAGGAACTAAGATCAAGTGTAAGCAAAGTAGTGTGTGATTGGAGTGGAACTCATCACCTACTTGTGCTGAGATTTGTTGAGGCCCCCTAGAGCTGGAATCTAGAAGAGAGCAGTGACTCTAATTGTATTTGAATAATACAATAGTGGAACCCAAGTCACAAGGAGTGTGAGCTTGGAAGAGTGGAGTAGGGAGGTTGCCCGAACCACTATAAAAATCTTGTGTGCTTGATTTATATTTCTGCTCTCTATATTATATTGCTTTCCATTTCGTTTCTTCATTAAGGGGACTAGATTAATCCGGGGTAAAGTTTCTGTTTAAGTTATAAATTTTTAAATACCCAATTCACCCCTCCTCTCTTGGGTAATTGCCATCAACTCGGGACCAACATATCCCTCTGACCTCTGAAAAAGATGGGTATTAGAGGTAGAAGGAATAAGGCAGTCACGGTATATCATTGTCAAAAAATTATCTATACAAAATTTTTCCTAAAAAAAGTATGGTGAGTTAGCCCACCATACTTGTTCAGACAAAATATTACATGAAATAAAATCTGCAAGAAGATGAGCAACAGAGTTTCCTGATCTCAAGACATGGTGGAACGATATGGAATGGGCCTGTGAGGCAAGCAACTGTATGTGTGAAATAATCGTTCCCACCGGAGTACGAATAGACTGCTCATTTACGAAAAAATCGGTAAGAATCAAAGAATTTGATTCCATTTGCAAATGTTGGAGTTGGATTTCTAAAGCCCATGTCACCCCCAACCACGTGGCCGTGGCTTCCATTGTCAATGGTTCCAGAATTCCAACCTAATTCCATCCTTTGGCGGCATTAAACAAACCCTAACAATCCCAAATGACTGTAGCAAACCCTATGCAATTTTTGTGGAGGTTTCTTCTTCCATCAACATTAATCTTGAATTTGCCCCCATCTGGCTTGGTCTATCTGGCAATGAGAGTTTATCAATCAAACTTGATCCCCTGACCATTGCCCTTTGATGCTGATCGTGAAAGTCGATGCACCAATCTTTGACATCTAGAAACACGGGTTGAATACCTTCCTCCCTGAGTTGATTTCCCAAAAACCACACATGCCAACAAAAGAGAAGAAAGAGAACAAACCCATCCGTGCATTTTGTAGCGATGAACACCCTAAAGATGCTCGGGATGAATGTCCAATCATCCGAGAGGAATTGTGACATACCGGCTGGATAACTTTGCAGGGAACAAAAAGATGGAATATGTCTTCCTCCGCTTTCTTGCAAAAAAGCCACAAGGTATCCACTAGGATTCCACGTCGCTGTAGATTTAGGAAGGTGGGGAGGACATCCTTGAAAAGTCGCCAGCAAAAAATGAGGACTTTGCTTAGGAGCTTGATATTCTATATGAACTTGTAAATATCTTGATCAAGAGCACAACCAGTTTCCCAACTCTCCAATGGGTGGTCAAATGTTTTTCTTAAGAGTTTATATGCAGATCTTATAGAATATTGTCCGAAAGGTTCAAGCTCCTAGAAACAGTGATTGTCATCAGCCCTATTTGGACGCAAATTAGAATAAATGATCTCTTGCCCAAATTCTCCCACCGCTTGTAACGAAAGGGTGTCTATCCATTGGCCAGTATGTTCATTGAGGAAGAAACTGACCTTTGCAACATCGGGAATGTGAGCAGGTAGCAGCCCAGCCTTGTCAAGGGGGGGGGTAAGAAGCCACCTGTTACCAAAAAAAGCCACCCGTTCCTCGGACCCAATGCGCCAACAGTACCCACTGAGAATCAAATCTTTAGCTTTTAGGATGCTTTTCCACGTGAAGGAGTCCGTTGCATTCTCCGTGCAGGTCCATAGATTTCCGTGGTTGAAATATCTGGCCTTAAGAGTGGTATACCAAAGAGACTCAGTGTTTGAGACAAGTCTCCACACCTGTTTGGCAAGAAGGGCATGGTTGAAAGTGATAAGATCTCGAAAGCCTAGTTCCCCATCAGCCTTAGTCTTGCACATGTCTCTCCATGCTATCCAGCTCATCTTTCGTTTACCATCCTTTTCACCCCACCAAAAGTTACTGAGCATGCTTCCAATTTCATTGCAAGAACTTTTGGGGAGGAGGAAAATACTCATAGAATATGTAGGAATAGCTTGTGCCACAACGTTAATGAGGATCTCCTTGCCTCCCCACGAAAGTAGCCGCCGTTTCTAGCCTTAAATCTTTCACCAAATTCTGTCCTTTAGATCATCGAATATATTCTTTTTTGATCTCCTTAGCCAGGCAGGAAGACCCAAGTAGGAATGGATTTCCTGTTCAGAGGAGCCAATCATTCTCACAATAGACGTCCTTTTGAGATGGTTGGCGTTGGAGCTGAAGACGAGTGTGGTCTTGTTTATGTTAACGACCTATCCAGAGCACTCGCTATACAGCTTCAAGATGGAAATCAAATGCCTTGCCCTAATGTTAGTTGCTTTGATAAAAATGAGGGCATCATCAGCAAAGAAAAGATGGGAGAGGGTCCTCGAGGACTTAGTTTAATGCCATGTAGCAACCGTTGATGTTGTGCTTGAGAAACAAGGAGTGAAAGATCTTCCGCACAGATGATAGAGAGATATGGAGAAAGCGGATTGCCCTGTCGCAGTCCCCTTTGGGGGGTAAAAATATCTATTTTGTACCCGTTGACAAGAATTTGATAGCGGACAGATCTCAAACATCTCATCGTTTAGTTTATCCATACTGTGCCAAAGTTCATCGCGGTCATCATGTTACTCAGAAAATCCCATTCCACACTGTCGTAGGCCTTGGACATATCCAACTTTATTGCCAACTCTCTCTTGTTACCCCTTCTCCTCCGCCAGAGAGAGTGAATTAACTCGTAAGCAATCAACATATTATTCGTGATTAGACGGCCAGGAACAAAAGCACTCTATTGAGGAGAAATGATTTCATGGAGGCAACTCTTCAATGTATTTACCAAGACCTTTGCCAGTATCTTGCAAGCTACATTGCATGAACTGATGGGGTGAAAATCAAAGTCTTTCCGTGCCGGCCTTCTTCGGGATCAGAACAATATTCGTACTGTTGAGTGCTTGAAGCTGTTGATACTGTTGGGAGGGGTTTGAGCTTCCATGAAAGATTTACACACCATAAAGACATCATGACATACTGTGTTCCAATGTGTTTTATAGAAGCCTGCAGGCAAGCCATCAGGGCCAAGAGCTTTGGATGGATTCATGACTTTTACTGCTTTTAGGATCTCATTCATGGATAGAGGTTTAGTGAGATTTGCCTAAGAAGGATTAGATATTTGCCGAGTTACTAAACCTATTATCTTTTGGAGGTTTGCAGGACCCGAGCTGGAAAAAACATCTTTAAAGTGCAAGAGAGTGAGATTGAGCATTTTCTGTAGTTATCCGAGTTCCGCTTCCATCGATGAGGGCCTCGATAGAGTTGCGTCATCCTCGGTTGACGCCATTCTATGAAAAAAGGATGTGTTCCTGTCTCCCTATTGGAGCCAGTGAACCTTGGCTCTTTGCTTCCATAACAACTCTTCATCTTCCAAAAGCAAGTGAATCTGTTGCTAAACTCTCTTAATGGCCTCGTCTCTTTGGTCAGATGGGGTCTGGGAGTTCAAGTGATGTAACTCCCTTTATTTTTCGGTTATGACCTGGCTAAGGTGACCCCTTTTGTCTCTATTTCATCTAGAAAGCTCCGAACTGCATTTATGGAGTTTCCTCAATAGAGTTTCACAAGGCAAGGATCCCACCCGATTGTTTGTGGCCCAAATGTGATCAATAATATTGTGTGCTTCTTTATTTCTAGCCCAGAATAGTTCATACTTAAAATCTCGCTTTGGTTTTTTCCTATCCTGCATGGCATTTAGAACCAGGTGAATGGGGTGGTGATCGGACAAGGCAGGAGATAGATGATAGACTTTTACGAAAGGGAAAGTGGTTGACCATTGTGGAGATGCCAACTCGCGGTCTAATCTTACCTCCACCCTATGCTTCACCCTTTTATTGTTGCGCCAGGTCATGGGAGGGCCAACAAAGCTCAAATCTAATAAATTGCATGTGTCCATCACGTTCTGAAAAAATCCATTTGATGTTCAGGTCTTGCCTTGCAACTTCTATATTCTGAAGGTTTTGCAATCTCATTGAAGTCTCCCATAATGAGCCAAGGTGCGTCGGATTGTGTATGGAGCTAAGAAATGAGGTTCCAACTCTCCATTCTTTTTTGAACTTCAGGATGACCGTAGAAACTCGTGAATCTCCATCCTGGCATATCAACATCAATATGGTGTTTTGAGTAGCTTCTGATTTTGACACCAACATCTTCATTCCAAAGAAGGCATAACCCTCCTCTCCTATCATTAGGATTCAATACCAGGCAACTGTCGAACTTGAGTTTCCTTCTCACAGTGTCTATTTCCTTTATTGTTCGCTTAGTCTCACAGAGGAAGACCACATTGGGAGCTTTTTTCTTGACCAAGTCAAGGAGGCATCGAATTGCACGTGGGTTCCCACACCCACGACAATTCTAAGCAAGGAGAGCCATTTATTTGGGGTAGGGATGAAGTTTGCCCCAGCCTCCACTAGAAAAGCTGTAAGTGTAACGCCCCATTCCTAGATATACTCAATAACTAGTCAATGGGTACTATACAACCTAAGAAAAATTCGGCAGCATTTTCCCATAATATATAGGGGATGGTATGGATTACATGACCTGATATTCATAAACATTTCAATTTCATTTCAAAATGTAACATTCAATTCTATATTTATACATTTGTATCTTCATATAATAAGGACATTCATATAAAAGGAAAATCATTGAATGATATCCTTATACATCAAGCAAACCTAATGATTATGCATATATGCATCCACAGAGATTATAATCCAATCCAAAATACCAAATACAATATGTTTGTCAAAGCGAATCTGTCTCAATAATCGTCTACAATACGAATATTAAAAGAGCACAAATTTTAAAAGAACTAAAATTAAAGATATTGTGCTAATGGTCTCCAAGATTTGATCTTCAACTTGTCCCATCTTGAGGTTCCCCACCTGGCCTGTGATCTAAAGGCAAAATAACAAACCATATGAGTCTAAATAGACTCATCAAGTAGATGTGGTTAGCACAAAGTGGAAATAAGTAAAATTCTAGATGCACATGTTGTGATCAAGATAAGACATATGAGTCCAAATACCCACTCCCAAGATCGTATGCATATAACCACGTATAAATAGAAGGACACGAACAATCCTCTACTCATGTCTATCAAGGGTCATGAACAACCCTCTCTTCATGTCAATCAGGGGCCATGAACAACCCTTTTACAACTAACCATTTTAGATAACACATCATACATAACAGATAAGGATAAATGCCACAAACCACACATACAACATCAATAAGGTTTACTTTAAATTCAACACACAAAATTGCCATACAAGTATTTTACCAAACACATAATAGGTGCAAAATAAGGGAACCTTCAATTCATACTCTTGTTTGATCCAAATTGATTAACGTCACATTTTAACAATATAGAAACTGCTAACGAATCCTTTACCTCATAGAAATCGCACATTCATAGCAAATTTCTCATGAACCCTGCTTACCCTAATTGTTACGAACCTTATGCCTCATACCACGAAGTAGTGAGACGCTACACACTCCCACCAGTCTTATATCATGTTTAACATGAAATTTCATCACTAAATCAAGAAGGGGCGACGTCTACTTACCTTGATCGTGATTTCTCCCAAAAACAGCGACCCTAGGCTTGGATTGCAGAGATTCGGAGCTTCCTTGATTGGAATCGATGACCTTCGAGGCAGTTGGTAGAGTTTTCTTGAAGAGATCTACAGCTAGATTGAACTGAATAGAAGGGAAAGAAAAGAAGAAGCAGAGAACAGGAAGAGAAGAAGAGGAAAACGTAGTCGGGCGCAAATGAAAGATGAAGCTCTAGCTCGCGGGCTCCTCTTGATAATCAAACTCCCATCGAGTCGGGTTGGGCCGAAGCATGGGTCAGGTCTAATCATAATTAGTCATTTTCTTTTCCACTCCTACAAATTAATAGTTAAAAATTTCTCCGGGGGCGCTACCCCTTTCACCCCCGCAACCTGATCGGGCAGGTCGAACCTCGTACCTACTTTGCGAGGTGGAAAATAGTCATAGTGCTCAATAATGTCTATATATGTTACGTATCTATTAACATCATAAATTCCTAGTAGCATGTTTATAAATTACCTCATAAATAGAAAAGAGTTATAATGAAAATAAAATAAAATACTTGTTCCTCACAGTAAGTGTTTTGCATCTCTTGAGTGGCATCACTGTGGAAGTTTCATGCCCTCTCGGCTCCTCAATGAGTGGTCTTTTGTTGGGGTGGTTGTAGTGTGATGAGTGGAGCGTGTTCCCCCTATTAGTGTTGTTGACCCCCTCGCCCACCTCTTCCATTGGCCTTTTGGTAGATGGTCCTTTCCATTAAGTTCAACATTGGGTGGGTGAAACTCCATGTGCTGTTGGGATTCATTTGTAGGCATCATATGCCCCTGATTTCCCAAGTCCCAACTCTATTGGAGCTCATGCACACGCTCTTGCTCCGTTGCTGAAGTCATTTGTTTAACCACAGCCTGCTGGGGTGTGAAAAAATGACTGGTAACTGATGTGGATTCATGTTGAGGTTACAGCGCATTTCCTTTGCTAAAAGCCTGTGAAGACTGTCCTTTTGGACGACTAAAACCGTTGTTGTTAGTAGAGCCTGGTGGTTAGTGAGGTTCAATTACAGAGGATGGAGGTATACTGACCAATCGTTGACTTGGGGCCACACTCTTCATAGGCATTGTAATGCCAATTGTCTCTGACTGAGACACAACTTCAATGGTCTGCCCTTTTGATAGGATAGGCAGTGCATCATAAGTGTGATCAGTGGAGGACAAGCCTGCTTTTTCCATTGGTGGAGTTGTGTGGAAGGGAGGGGTAGGCACAACATCATTTGCCACATACAATCGGGGAGGGCCCTGTCTCAATTTCCCCCTTTCCATCCTCAAACCCATCAGTTTGAAACCAGCCCTTAACTGGTTACCATAAGGAAGATCCTCTTCTTTCACCTAGACCGGTAGATCTGGGTTGTCTACACACTCCTTGAAGGCATGTCCAATCCGTCCACATGCGTAGCAAAATGTGGGGAGTTTTTCATATTGGAATGTAAGCCACTTCTTTTCTAGATTATCAATTTTGGATGAAAATGCCCCTCCGAAGAGGTTTCTTAAGATCAACCATGACTTGGACTCTGATAAGGTGTTCAATTAGCTCCACCTGAAGACATTGTTCGAAGGAAGCTCCAACCATTTCTCCTAGAGTCATTTGATCTAGCAGGTACGGGGCGTTGCTAATTTGAATCCACAGAGGCGATTGGACCATTACAACCTCCCCAGTAGAAATCGGGTTTAAAACTCCTGCATGATCACTAGCCGTTTGTCAAACATCCATGGCCTACCATTCAACACTAAGGCTCTGTCCTTTATGGACTCGAATTGTAGCAGAAATAAATTGTCCTCCATCTGCGTAATAAACACCTTCTCTTTCGTCTTCCAAACCTTTCTCATGTTTGCTTTAAAAACTTCTCTATTGTAGTACTTGCGAGTCCAGAGCGAACAAATTGCAGCGGGTTTCTCACCTGGAACAATCTTCCGGCAGGTCATATCGTTGTCGAGCTTCAAGGTCTGTATTTCCTCTCCAAGAAAATCTAGCACCATTGCTGGCCTGTTTTCCATTGAATACCTTCCCTTTTTCCGCTTGAGGAATCTATCCGTTTGCCCTGGCCTTGCCTGCGAAAACACGCCCAGCAGAGTCACGAGCGGGATGGAATTTTGTCTGGTTTCCATTGCCAGACGGAAATGGGTATGTAATGTTGTTGATATATATATTAGAATCATATTTAAGTAGGCATCCACTGGTGCATAATCCTGGCCTCGGTGCTAGTGGTCTAGGGTTTGACCTTAGGGGAATGTTTTGTCTCTCATTTGCTAGGAAGAGCCGTGTCTCCTATAGATTTTAGTATGGATATTATTCATTGGGTAAAAATTGAAAAATTAGTTAAGATAATTAATTAAGTAGTCAAAAGAGATCTTATAGAGTACATTTCAATTGGAAGAATTGAAAAAGATCTCTATTACTACAAAATTACGAGAGGCCTTCCCATTTTTGCAAGAAACCGTGAGAGTACTCGGTTTCATTAATTTTTTGGGTTAATTTCAAATATGATCTCAAATTATATTCTTATTTTCAAATATGACCACACATTTCAACAATAGTACATCTGACCATAGATTATAGTCGTAATTCCAGAATGTAATTTGAATTTGTTGAATAACTGTGAATTTTTTTTTCCAACATGGAAAAATTGCCCTCGCACTTTTGTTAAAAGGGGTAGATAGTATACGTTGTAAAGGAAGAATCCGACTTAGAGTGTTGAATTAAAACAAATGTACCGCATTTTTCTCTGTGTTTTTATATAATTTTATCGATGTTTTATTTTCACTGGGGGTATTTTTGTAACTTCATCTAATTTTTAACTTCGAACCAAAATGGCGTTCTCATATTATGAATTAATCAGTGGTTAGCTGTGCTTTTTTTAAATGTGTGGTCTGAAAACAGAAGTATTAATTTATGGTCAGCATATTCGGAATTATCCTTAATTTTTTCATATCTAAATGCCCATTACCCTTAATTTTTTAAATATCTAAATGCCCCAGTTAGCATCTCTAAATTAGTTTTTGGGTTACGACCTGATGGGACCGATGCGGGCTAATAACGAACCGAAACAGACGCACTTACAAGAGGCCTGATCATTAGACGATTTTAGACCGGTCTAAAACATATATTTTTTTTGTTCTGTTCAAAATTTTTTGCAAATTATTATTCTAGTTATGTTTAATCTATTAATCAATTTTTACCAATTTTGAAAATGTGTATATATTTATTTTGGATTTTTAAACATAAGAGTATTTTAGTCATTTTAAATTGTTGAAACATGAGTAAAATAACATTATGTTTAAAAATCCAAAATAAATAAATAAATATATATAGACATCTATAAAATTGATAAAAATTGGTTTATAGATTAATCATAACTAGATTAACTGTTTTACAAAAAAAATTTGAAAAAAACAAAAAAATGTTTTTGGATCGGTTTGAAATGCAAACATGTCTGAAATGATCATTTTGCGACTTTACAAATGTTATTGGTTATTTCTGATAAAAAAAATGTTAGTGGTTATTTTTTAATTTTTGCAAGACTAGAATCCACTTGCAATACCAATGAAACAGTGTAAATTCGAAAGCGAATGCCCTTGCTAAGAAAATATTTGCCATTTGGAAAATAGTGGAAATGAATTTTGAAAAGTGTGAGAATCGTGATGACTTAATAGTTGACGCCAGTGTATATGAGTGGGTGCATGTGTGAGGTTCCGGGATAAGTCAGGCATTAGCCTCCATGTAGCCTAGATGAAAAATTATTAGAAAATGATTAAAGTATAAGAATAAAAAATGAAAAAAAATACTAAATGCCAAAAGTTTCCATTATTTAATGACTGTATTTAATACATCTGCGCTAAGTAATTAATAATCCCAATTGGAAGATCTCACATCAAAACTAATTGTATTTGTACGTGCTATTGGCATGCAGACTATCTTTGGATTTGGTGTAGGGAGAGTTATTGCATCAAAGGTGGAAAATTACAAGAGGGGAGATTTGGTTTCAAATCCCTGCTTTCCCGTGGCCGAGTATTGTGTTGTTGAGACAAATTTCCTTCGCAAAATCTACGTGACAGACAATATTTTTCTGCTCGATTACATTACGGCATTGGGTATGATCTTCGAATTTTAATCTTGCATTAACCAATGTTACTCTGCACTCTTCTTTCACACCACCATTTTTCTAATGTTATTAAATTGCAAGTAATTTTTTTCATCAATTCTCTCATTAGTTGAACTAATAGTCTGTCTTGTTTTTTGCATGGATGCATAGGAATTCCTGGCTTTACGGCATGGTTGGGATTGCAAGTGATCGAATGGCCAAAACCAGGAGAAAACGTATTCGTTTCAGCTGCAGCCGGTGCTGTAGGACTGTTTGCTGGCCAGTTGGCAAAAATCAAGGGCTGCAGAGTTGTTGGAAGCACTGGAACAGATGAAAAGGTACTCGACAAAAACGAATATACATTACTACATGTGTAATGCCTCGAGCCAATTTGAAATGGATTGGCATTATGTGTTGGAAAAAATAAGCGAAAGCGTATCTGAATTCACAGGAGTAGTTGCTCTTGAATTTTATGGTTTATGAGTCTTCCAAGTTAATGCTCTAAGATTTTCTAAAGAAGGAAACTCTTCTTTTTTAATGAAGGAATGTTAGAAAAGAAACTTTAAAAGTGCATAACTTGGGAACCATAACCGTTTATATAACATACCTATATTTCATATTTCTAATTTAGTCCATTATACAAATAGAAATTAGAAAATAGGCAATAAAGTTTCTACGCGTAGAGACTTATACTTTATTCGATAATTTGGGCCAATAAACCTTATATGATCACTTTATAATTTTGGAAAATTATTTATGATAACGTATATATAATTATTATATATGTGTGTCTAAAAATCCAACTTTACATAGTCTCACTGTACGGGTACAGTTCTGGTTCATCAAATTTGGGTGTTGTCTCAACCTTAAATCTAATTCTATTTGTAAAATCGCCCTAATTCTAATTTTATCTTATTTGTAAAATAAACTTTAACCCTGTTTTTCAAGTCGAAATTCAGATTAATAAATTTTCGTTTAAGTTAAGAATTTTTGATGTGAATATAAACCAATAAGTCATCTAAATGAAGATAATTATAATACACAGCTAATTTTTTTTAATGTGTTGAATTCTTTTACACCGAAGCAAAAGACAGGTCTAAATCTCCCCACAAAAATTGCTCAATCATATCTTCCACCTCAAAAAGCAAGTAGGGAGATTGGCAGAAGAAGGCAACCGATACAGGAATAGACAATTCTGAATCCCTAAGCAAGACATTTACAATACATGCAGGGGGTGCCCCACCAGTAGCGTTCTACTCCTCTGCCAAAAGCAGCTTGCCTAGCAATATGTGCTGCCCAATTCCCTTGTCTTAGAACATGGAAAAACAAAACTTGCTCAAAACAGTTGCAGTAAGAAAGAACATTCTCAATAACATACTTTAAACTTGATAAAATTTCACATTTGCCCTGCAAAATATTAATGAGGATTTGTGAATCACTCTCAATCTCCACCAATAGTATTCTTATCTCTACAATCTATCTAATTTCCGAAAAAAAGATTTTATTTCAAGCCCAAGAGGGCCCATGATTCTGTAATCCGACCAACTATTTGTTGTAACAAATCTGCCTTGCCAATCCTTAAGGATGTCCTCTCAAAGCCAATCATGTGCTCCCTGGGCCTGCTACCTACATCAACATTCAGTTTGAAGAAACATTTCCTTGGTCTCTCCCATCTTGTAGTGATTCCCTCTAGTTTCAACCAACAATTCTGGATGATCTTTGAAGACAGGATAAAATGTAGATAGGAATTACACAACCTTGCAGCATCCTTGAGATCGATTTGACCTCCCTCAGCAATCTGTCTGTTTCTGATATGTCAAAACTCTCGAGCAAAGACATATAAACTGCATAAGGGGATACATATTTTTCTGTTTTGACAAATCATGAATAATATCACGATTATTTTCACCATTCAATTGCCTAATGGATGGTAGGAATGATTCTTGCAAGAGCTTTTGGAACCTAAACACTTCCAAAATAGATGATTCACATCCTTAACTTCAAAGTCCAAGTTGCATAGAAGACACTTTTTCATAGAAGACATCTTTCTATCACAGAAATGCCTCTATTGATTAAGTTTGCTCTGGTTGGGAGTGCATTCATTATCATCTTCCAAACAAAAATAATAATCTTCCTTAGGAATTTCAATTTTCATATGGTTTTCATAGATCCAGCATTTACATCATCCAAATTTATATTTTTGAAACCTCTTATTCTTAGTTTCTCTTGATAAGCAAACTCTATATGCTGATTTCATGTTGAGTTCTTCTTTGATTCCAAACCCCAAAACGCACAATCCTCGTCCCTATGACATGGTATAGTGATGTCTTTTATCAAATTCTACCTCTCCTCCCTAACTGGCATGCATGTTAGATCTTTTTCTCAATTCCTATTTTTTGTGTTGATAGAGTAGCCATGCGAATCATCACTAACCCCTTGAGGGAGAGCACCAATCACCTGAAGCCTCTTGTTAGCCCACTTTGAAAATTTTACTTTCCTCCCATCCCCAGTCTGCTATTTTGCACCCTTTCAGTAGAATACCTTTTGTCCTAACCATTCAGTGCTTCACGTAAGAGAATCCTGCACAGGTAATATAAGATACTTTTAAAAGAAAATTTATTTTTTCCAAAATATAAAAGTAAATTATAGAAACATAAATATAAATAAATGTAAAAATATAATTTATCTATAATATAGTCTCTACATGACAACGACTATGCAAACATAAATATAAATTAATATAAAATACATAAATATGAAAGATTTTATATGCATAATACATTTTATATTAAATACAGATAGGAAAATTAGATTTGATTTTATTTGAACCTAACCCTATTTACAATAGGGTTTCCCAGGTTAGGACTTTGCGAATGTAGACCCAAATATTGATTTTTCTTCTTCTTCTTCGTTTTTTTTTTTTTTTTTTCCCTAAAAGGTCTGATGAGCTGAGCTTGGGCGCAAGCCGCCCCTACCTGTAAGTCTACGTTTGTTAGAAGGTTGTAACAGAGTTCGCAATTACCTAAACTTACTCTTTATTGTGTAGAAGGATAAAATCATGTAAACTCTTATCTCATTGGCATTATTGTGCATAAAAGCAATTTTTTTATAAATACATTATTTGAAAATTTTGATCATCAAATCTTTCTGAAAAAACGTCATTTCTAAAATAGCCGGATTGCTTGCATTCCGATAGCAGATGAAAGACTTAAAATCATTTCTCCCACGTCACTCAATTTGGACAACCTTATCGGAAGATATAAATGCAGTTCTCTAGGCATGCATTTTTATTTTTTAACATCTGGATATGCTACATGCATGAATGGCTACATATGAAGGTGAAGCTCCTGAAAGATGAGTTTGGATTTGATGATGCTTTCAACTACAAAAGGGAGACTGATCTTGATGCTGCCTTGGGAAAGTGAGTTTCCTACCCTAGTCCATCTAATCTACTTTAATTAGTTGATATGTCTGTCCACACTATCGGAATAACTTTCTGATCAGAACATTGGATGGTTGCCTGATAATTAACTAATTTGCAAATCATGCATCCAAAAAAACCAGGTATTTTCCCCGTGGTATCGATTTCTACTTCGATAATGTGGGTGGTAGGACGTTGGAAGCGGTCCTTAATCATGTTAACAAAAGAGCTAGAATACCCCTGTGTGGCATGATATCCCAATACAATAAGGTGAGTTACATTTTCCCCTTTGGTGGATATTGGAGTTGAGCACCTAGTTGCATTAACTGGTAGATCTACAAGCGTCTATAAATTATTTATTTATTTGATTTTTTTTTTTTTTTGTAAATGTTAAGTCGCATTTAGATCTTTTTCTTGTAAAATTTGGCATTTTTGAATTTACTTTTTTTTGTTTTTGAAAATGAACAAAATTGTTATAGATACAGGCGCAAGTATCTATGTCATTTCGTTGATTTTTTAAAAAGAAATACCAAATAAACTCAAAAAATCACATATTTGTAAATAGTAATAATAATGAAATTAGATCGCCCGATAGAAATGGACTTTGAATATAGGCTCTATATATTTTTAGGGTGACTTGGATCGTGCAATTTTACATCGATTTTCAATGGGAATAATAAGACTCAATTATTTAAAGAGGAATAATCCCGTTAGTCCCGTTAAGCAAATGCCCCGCTTAGCCTACCTCAAAAGCCCATTTACAACAACTTTTTATTTTTATACACTTATTTATCTAAGTGTATTTAACATATAAATCAAGTTTTACCATTTTTGGATATGTGTATATATATTTTTTAGATTTTTTAAAAATAAGGCTATTTTAAATACATATATACACATAGATGTTTAAAAAGCTTAAAAGAATATATAAATATATCAAAAAATGATAAAACTTGGTTTATATATTAAATACACTTAAATAAATAAGTGTACGAAGAAAAAATAAAAAAAAGTTGTTGTAAATGAGTTTTTTGAGTGGAACATTTGCTTAGACCGGGTTAACAGGATCACTTCTCTTATTTAAATGAGTCTAAAAATACTATTACTAAAATTTCAATAAACTAATTAAATTTGTATTATTTGTGTATATATTGCAAGGAGTGGAGCGAACGAGAAGGTGTACGAAATTTGCTGAATATGGTGGGCAAGGAAGTGAGAATGGAGGGGTTTATGGTAGGCTCTTATATGCAGCTCTGGGGAGATTTCACCAGGGAAATGGAAGAACACTTGAAGCAAAGGAAATTGAAATGCAAGCATCAGGTGTACAAGGGCATTGGCAGTTTCTTGGAGAGCCTTGCCTCCTTGTTTACCAGCTCTAATGTTGGAAAAGTTGTTATTCAAGTCCACAATGAGATGGACGTCCCACACTGAATCATGATATTGCTTCCAACTTGATCAGAAGATTGGATCAAACTAGACAAACTGTCCATCTACCACATAATACAATCTTCTGCTCCATCTTATTGTTGGATTCTCATATATATGATACTTTAATTTCGAGACTTTGGTGTGTCATCTACGTACACTGATGCCTACTTACTTCTAAACCCAAAAGCTGTATTAATTTTCTGTCTTCACATAAATAAAAAACAGTGATTTTGCAAAAAAAAAAAAAAAAAAAAAAAAACCAATTATGAACTTTTACCAGATTTTGTGGCTTACTTAGCCATAAGTATAATGAGATCATGGGTAATGACATACATAAGGAGCCCTAAATACATATGGATGTTTCGAGTCCTTTTCATTTTTTAAAATTTCTCTTTTTAATACTTATGGTTAATGCAAAATTTAGTCCTTTTATTGTATTTAATATCATTTGTTAACTAGAAAACTTAGTTTATCCAAATCAAATATATGCATGGTCACATTTTCTTAAAAAAATAAATATATCCATGTGTAAGTTGGGAAAATGATTAGATTTTCTTCACATATGTATTAGAATGTAAGAATATTTAATAGAATTATTTATCCATATAGTAATGATATTATAGATAATTTAGATATTGAAAATATTATTTTAAAATTAATATTTACCATTAAATATTTTATTACATTGATTTTACACATTTGGACATGGGCCCATATATAGTAAACTAGAAAAATGAAAGGATTTTCGTTATAATAAAAATGATTCTAAATCAATAGATGAAATGAATTTTCATCAATTATTAAAATATTAAAAATGAAGGTGGATATATGTAAGATTGGTTTCTTAGAAGTAGAACCTATATATATTAAAATTATCATTTTTGGTATATATTTTTATAATTTCAAAAATCAATCATTTTGCTCCAATAAATGGGGATGGCATACTATTAATTTTTAAAATTATAAAATACAAGAAATAAAAATGATATATTTTTATATATTAACTAAATGCATGTAAAGCCACAAAAAATGTAAAGAAAAAAATATAAAAAATCTCAAATCACCTCTATATATTGAGATCTTAGTACATACATATTTGTGGAATCATGTTGATGATATATACTTGATCTAATAACTATTAGATTAAAGTTTTATTGATCAAATTTTTACTCCTATTAATAATTGTAATTGTCTTTTATAAAAAATTGTAATGGTCATTGATTACCAAAATATTAGTAAAAACAAAATTCACCAATGAGGTTTTCTTTTTGCAAAATAAACAAAAATTGCAAAATTACAAAAATATGAGGTTGGTTGGGGGGGGGGAATTCGTGTTTTAATCGCTCTGACTTTGTATATTTGCATTTTAAATTTCAAGGTTTGCGTTTTAGCATTTTAGACTCTTTGCAGTTCGGTCTTTGCATTTTAAACCCTTTCTCATTGTGGTGTAAAAGAAGATTTGTTAGCATATCTGATTGCATGCATATTTTTAAAAATGACCAATTTGACCTTGTGCGCATGCTTCTAACAAGAAGAAGGGGAAGTTTGGGTTCCATCGTTAAATGAAGAGAGGTTGGAAGAGGGAACACTGTTTGTGAAGAGGCAACTGAAGATGACTATAAGGGTATTGCTTCCTATTTGTTTGCATGATTTTATGGATTTAAAATTTAGAAATCTTGACATTTTATATTCTAATATTTTGAAATTTTGTTTTCTTAATTTTCGGGTCACGGATTGCTTATTATGGGCAATGGAGACTATAAGGTTGTTTGTTTTCCTCTGAATCTTTTCAATCTTAACCAACTATCCTATTTTTAAAATATTTTTCACTTCTTCATACACGAATACTCTACTTTTCAATCATTTCTACCCAACTATCTATATATTTAACCTATTTATTGTAACTTTATCATCTTTACTTCTCATTATAATATCTATTATATTATATCATATCATTTTCTCCCATTTTAAAAACTTTTTACACTAAAAATATTTTATTAAAAGTTTAATCACATTCCAAACACAGCCTATATGTAATCAAATGTACTCATTTTGGGTCATGGAGCCCATGTAGAATTTTGAAGCATCCATAAAATTGGATATGCTCAAATTTCAGTGTCATCGACTGATATTCCGATGAGTTTTTCTTTTTCTATACATCCAATCACAAGCTAATGAAATTATATATTGGCTTACTAGTTTGAAAGTTATTGTGTTGCATTTTTTTTGTAGAAATTGTTAAATAACTTTTATATTATTTATTTTGTATAATTCTTTTATGAAAATTTGAGTATTTAAGATAATTTGAATTATAGTTTAATTAATTAAAGCTTAATTTTGTGTGAACACTCACTATTTGATGAATTTGTGCAAAGCATGATAGTGCATGCAATTTCGAGGCCCAAATCATACAAAATAGTGGATTTTGACATCGAAAATGAGCTCAATTGGCTTGCTTGAGCTGCCACATCAACGGGCTCAAAAAATACTTTCCGTAGATATGCTATGACTCCCATAACTTCTCTTGGATCAAAAGTTATGAACAAGTAAAGCTGATCCACTTAATTCAACTTAACATGTCTCTATTTCAAGAAGTTCAAAGCTCAAGGATCAAGACTACATCTTATTAGTTGATTTTAAATGATTAAAAGAAGGTAAAACAAAGTTCAAAGCAACCAATAATTTTCGGGGGAGTGAAATTTCAAATAATTCATGTAGCGTTGGAGAGCAACATAGCCTTAGCCATGTTCAGGCAAACCTACGATGGCCCAGGCCGTGTTGTGCATTGATTGTGCAATTCCAAGTTTATTTTGGACTATGTGAGTGAGTTGCCCCTTAAAGCCTATATAAACACTTCCTAAGAATGTCCAATACATCCCAGAATGTGGCTCGAGCTAGGGTTTGAGGTCCAAAAGCTAAAGAAGTCTAAGAGCAAAACGACAAGTTATTTGAAGTATTCAAGACAACATTAAGGCTTTTAATCAATAAAGCTTTCTTTTCTGAATGTAGTTGCCTATTTGAGATGGATTCTATATACAATATTGTTTTATGTTTAGATTTTATTTTGAACATGCTTGGCTAAGCCCTTAATCTAGGGTTTATGATGTAACATACGTATAATATAGTGGATATTGTAGTTTACGATTTACTTACGTTGAATATTGCTTATTAATTTAAATCTTATGTTCTTAATGCTTGCTTAGTGTATGGACCCGTACTATGTTATGATTCCATATGTTAGATGATGGAATCGAAAAGTAAAAATTTAATATACGATAATGAAGATATTAAACCTGAAAATATAAGATCATGAAAATAAGCATGATAACGTTGAGGAATTTCATGAACTTTAGAACTTAATATATTCTAATTAACTTAATCTTATGAAAATAAGTAGTTAATAAGATTTGGATACTCACTTATAAATTTCAAAAGAAGGTGCAAGGATAAAGTAGAGATAATTCTCTTTTATAGTTAATATTCGGATTAAATAATCATACCATGTATCCATTACAGTTTTTACATGTGAAACCCTAAAATCCTAGATACTCTTCTCTTGATTTTTACTCATTTTCTATACACTTCTAAAATCTCTCTCCTATTTGCTATTCTTCCTTTATTCGTCTTTATTTTTCTTTGGTATTTCATAAAAGTGTTTTAAAAGTAACGTTATAAGTCCTAAATTCTCTGTGGCAATGATATTTATATACTGCAATGTACCACTAGTACACTTGCGATGAGAAAGCAAATAAATGTTTTAGTGTCATTGTTGAAGAATTCAACATTACTTTGAACATTGGCATTAGACACTTTCTTTTTCTTTTTCTTATCTTCTTTCTTATCTATTCTCTCCTTTCTCCTACATTTATCCTTCATATTTATTTTTTTCTTTTTTTGTACCAACTAGTGGTATTACCCTATCCTTGTATGCACCTGCACAGTTGGAGTTTTACAAAACAACTAACAGAAAAATTATTTGTTGTGGGTCCTAAAATCGAACGTTCTTTCAGGAAGAGAATTCATGAATACAAAAAGTAACAATCTTCACAGGAAATTATGGCAGACCGCAATAGTTCAGAACTGCCACAACAAGAGCATGAAGAAGCCCAGACAAAATAATAATCCACCAAGGAGGATAACTCTGAGTGATCGGAATCATCCAAACCCAATTTTTCTAAAAAGATGGCAAGACCCTCTATGATGCATGAGAGAGAATGAAAGACCTGCAGCGTGAGTGTCCACATCACGACATCTCTTAGGGTGATATTATTGAAAATTTCTTCAATGGACTTGACAGACCAACTTAGAGTGCCGTGAATTCAGCTGTCGAAGACTGATTCACGCGACTTTCCAATGAGGAGACTCTCAAACTCTTCGATGATTTGGCTCTCTATGATTTTCAATATGGCGATATTCGAGGACTCTCTTGGTGAGGTAATGTATATGATGTCAAATTCATGCACTCTATTCATACTAAATTGGACCAAATTCTGTAGCAAAAGAAGCAAGATACCACAGATCAAGGCACATCTTCTTTTTGACAAATCTCATGTGAAATCTGTAGAACATCACACTATATGTCTGAGTGTAGCTTTTCCATCTAGGATATCATGAGCGAGCAAGTCAATGTAGTCAATAGCCAATATAACACTTGCACATATGTTAATCCTTACTCAAATACTTACAATCCTGAATGGAGAATCCTTACTCAAATACTTACAATCCCGAATGGAGAAATCACCCCAATTTCTCTTGGACAAAATAGTCAAATACTCAAAATTATGCTAAAAAATAACAAGCCACCTGGTTTCCTCAGAAACCTCTCAACCCACTTACATATCAAACATAACCTACTTTACCTGTACCACGTCAAGCACAACCCTTTGATTCCTTGCTTAAAAAACTACTTGAAGAAATAAGCTAAATGAAAACCCACATAAAGTTGCTTAAAAACTAAATTGCCTAACAGGCCACGACCTCATCTCAAAGAGATCAGGGCAAAATCTCTACTCAGCTTGAAATAAATCCCAGGGAACAAGTGCAGGCACTCACTTTATGAAGTGAAAAGCAGCTCGACCCACCTTAATTACCTCAAAACGATGTTGAAAAGGAGGCCGAGTAGGTATGGAAGCAATTCAAAAATAATTGAAGAAGTTTGTCTCAACTCTCAAAAACTTGTCAATCAACATGCCTTTTATCGACATGCTTTCTCAAATGCCCACCTATGCAATATTCTTAAAGGAGATTTAGTCTAACAAAAGAAAGCTCGAGAGTATAGAATCATTGCACTCACTGAGGAGTGTAGTGCCATCCTGCAAAACAAATTACCTGAAAAAGCTAAAGGATCCTGAGAGCTTCTCTATTCCCTGTGTTCTTAGGAATGTCCACATTAGCAAGACACTTTGTGACCTTGGAGCTAATGTAAGTCTGATCCCTCTCTCCATCTATAAAAAGCTGAACATGGATTGTCCAAAACTAACCTCTATGTTACTTCGACTTGCTGATCAATTAATCAAAATTTCAGTCGATTTTCTTGAAGACGTATCCCTGAAAGTCGGTAAACTATTCATTGTCGTTGACTTTGTAGTCCTTGACATGGAGGACTACTAGATCCTAATCATTCTTGGATGACCTTTCTTAGCCACCACTAGAGCCATCATAAATATAAAAAAATGGTCAACTTTCTCTGATAGTTGGAGATGAAAAAGTGGAGTTTAACCTTTCTGAAGACACAAAGCACCCATCAACCGACAACTCCTTCTTGTGAGTCGATGTCATCGACCCTCTGTTGATCGAAGAAAAAGGTGACCTAATGGAGGTATGTATCATTCAATGTTCAATAATTGAAAATGATAATCCAGAACTCTCTGCCCGTGTTGCCCTCTTGGAGAAAAGCTCTCTTATTTCATCTACTACCACTTCAAATTGTGAGAAACTAGACATGGAGGTCACTTCAATGAACTCGACGCAACTTAAGGAAGAAGCACCAAAGGTACAACTCAAACCTCTTTCTAAGCACCTTGCGTATGCGTTCCTTGGCCCGAATTCCACTTATCCTATCATAATCAACGTCAGTCTCTCTAATTCTCAATCTGATGCTCTTTTAGATGAACTGAGACAACATAGAAAGACAATTTCCTATTACATTAATGATCTACTTGGTATAAGTTCTTTATGCATGCATAGAATACTGATGAAAGAAAACTACAAAACAAGTAATGAACCTCAAAGGTATCTAAACCCAAAAATGAAAGAAGTAGTGAAAAAGAAATGTTACAACTACTTGATGCAGGAATCATTTATTTTATATCAAATAGCAGCTAAGTGAGCCTAGTACAAGTGGTAAGAAGGGAAGCGTGACTGTAATAAAAAAATGATAAAAATAAATTAATACCAACAAGGACAGTCATAAGTTGGCGCATGTGCATAGATTACCACAAGCTGAATACTATCACCCAAAAGGATCACTTTCCTTTGCCTTTCATTAATTTAATGCTTGAACGATTTGTAAACTACTCTTATTTCTGCTATCTTGATGTGTATTGTGGTTATTTTTAAATTCTTATTCACCCATAGGACCAAGTAAAAATGACCTTTGCCCATCCATACTGTGCTTTTGCATGTCGATGCATGCTATTTGGACTTTGCAATGCACCAACCACATTTCAATGCTACATGACGGCCATATTCTTTGATTATATTAAAAATATCATGAAAATTTTATGGATAATTCTTTTTGTTTATGGCACTACTTTTGAATCATGCTTGTCTAACCTATCTAAAGTTTTACATAGGTGTCAAGAAACTAATTTGGTTTTGAACTAGAAAAAGTACCATTTTATGATACAAGAGGGAATTATTTTGGAACACCTAGTTTCAACTAGGGGAATTGAAGTTGACCGAGCAAAAATAGAAGTTATTGAAAAATTATCGCCACCTAATTCGGTCAAGGGAATCCGAAGCTTTCTTGAACACGTCGATTTTTACCGATGCTTAATTAAGGATTTCTCTGAAATTGCTAAACCTCTAACTAATTTTCTTAATCAAGATGTCTCATTTGATTTTTTTGATGAATGTTTAAAGTCTTTCTATAGGTTGAAACAATCACTGATGATAGCCCCAATCATTCAACAGCTCAATTGAAACTTGCCCTTTGAAATCATGTGTGATGAATAAGCATGCGGTTGAGGTAGTCCTAGGACAAAGGAGAGATAACAAACTGGTGATGATCTACTATCTGAGATAAACTCTAAATGATGCTCAAGTCGATTATGCCACAACTGAAAAAGAATTATTAGTTATTATTTTTGCAATTGATAAATTTCGTTATTACCTTATAGGTTCGAAGGTTATTGTTTATACCAACCATACTGCAATTCAATACCTACTTTCTAAGAAAGATGCCAACCGATGTTGATAAACTGGATCTTACTTCTGCAAGAATTTGACTTTAAAATTCAAGACAAGAAAGGCATGGAGAGCACAGTAGCTAACTATCTGTCTAGACTACCATCCACTAAGGAGACTGATCTGACCAAAGATGAGCAAATCACTGAAGGAAGCACCAATGCCTTGGTATGGAGATATTATTAATTATTTAGTTTGTAAAGCTGTTCTACTAGATTTTAGTTACTAGCAGAAGAAAAGGTTCTTGGTGGATGTAAAACACTACATCTGAGAGGATCCATAGTTGAACAAAAAATGCTGCGATGATCTAATTCGTTGATGCATTCCAAATGAGGAAGTAAAGAATATTCTGCATCATTGCCTTTCATCACCCTATGATGAACATACTAGATCCTCTAAAATTATAGCAAAAGTCTTGCAATTAGGTTTTCTCTAGCCCATTTTATTCAAAGATGCTCGATCTTTTACACTAACCTATGACTAGGGGTGCAACTCGGGTTCATGAAACTCGGGTTTACCTCAACCCCAACCCTAACCCTAATCCTATTTATAAAACTTCAACCCTAACCCTATTTGTAAACCTCGAACCCTAACCCTATTTTTGAAATTCGGGTTTGGGTTGAGTTTCGGGTTGAAATTCTCCTATTAATATGTCTTTGTTACTCATTCTATATATATAATTATTATCACAAACCTATTGGATAAAAAAATTTAAAAAAGAATTTATTATACGAAAGAAAAAAAAAATTAAAATACTGCTTAAGAGTAAAAAGAAGGAAACCTGTTTTGAGCATTCTCTTTGCATCGAGTAGAATAATAGCTTTATGTCTGACAACGTAGAATACAACTATTTTTCATTCTGCAATTTAACACTAATATCACAACTATATACATCAATATTACCATCTAATTGTAAGATAAATGTTATCATATTAATTGCAATAAAATAAAATCATCCAAGCACATACACGTAACTTTTCCACAGATGATGCTAAACCCCATCTCATATAATAACTGCAAAAATATTAAAAAAGAGGAACATAAGTCGGGCAAGTGGAACAACTACAACAAGCACAGTAGTAAATTTCTAGACCTATAGAATGGGCCAGCATATACAAAGTGAAGGAGGTAATTCACTAATTTGGATGAACAAGAAGTTCACACATTCACATTTAATAATTTTCTTTATTACATTTTCATCAGATTGATGAAACTAATCATTTTGTAGAAACAAATATTACCATTGCATCCAGGTAACAGGACGTTACTAATGCATTTGAATTAAGCACCATGTTCTCCAATCGATTGAATTTCAGAAGAAAACATGTACCCCAATTGATTGAATTTCAACAGAAAACATATTCTCCATTTGATTGAATTTCATCAGATAACATGTTCACCCCTTCTAGTTGATTAAAGAATAATGCCAACATGACGAACCACACACACTGGTTTTCAAGATGGACAAATTCCTTGGATGGGATGTCAAGAAACCTGATATTCCAGAGTGCAAATGCAAATGCCAACCTATTAAAGAGAAGGAAGTTTTAAAAGACTGGTGATAGACAACGTCTACGAATCCGACCTGCCGTGTATCTATTTACGGAAGCTCGGAACCCGACAGTTAGTACAAATGAGATGCAGAGTAGAGGACTCTGCTCGGACACAAAGCTGCGAACTCAGTCGCCTCCAACTAGTATAAAGATAAAGAACTTTTCAGACACAAAACTCGCAAACAGCAGTGATATTGCCATAACGACAACGCCCAAAAGATGCATCATTCTGAGCCGAAACCCAAAAAAAATCAAATTTCGATGTAAATTCGAAATAGGAAATAGCTTCCCAAAATCAACATCAGCATACTTAAGCTAAGAAAATTGCAACAGTAGTCTAAAAAAATAAAATTAAAAAAAACACTATGCTCGTGCGCAACCCAGAATGAAAAATGGAAAATGAGTTAGTAGTAATGAAAGCAACCGAACGGTACAAGCCTCCATCCATTAAACATCAGATCTGCCAAAAACTCTATCCAAACAGAGGTAATTCTATTAAAGATCCAACAAGAAAAAAAAAGGAAAAAGGATCCGCAATTTGCAAAAGCGTTGGAGCAAGGAGCTCATTCATGCGCAAACGGAGAAGGAACTCACAGACGGCACTAGAGGACTCATCGGTTGCAGCAGAGTTAAGGAATGTACAAACCAGCATAAAAGAAGAAAAAAACAGTAAAGAAGAGGGATAGCATCAGACGTTCTCCAGGGACGCTGGACGCAGGATGCTGGGGCGCCGGACGGCAATGAGCAGGGATGGCAGAGATGCAGGGACATTGGGCAGCAGTGGGCAGGGACGACAAGGAGGCAGGGACGGGCAGATGCAGGATAGGGGCAGACGGTGGATGGGCATGGACAGCTGAAGGCTAGTAGGGTCGGCAGGGATGTAGGGAAGGACGCCGGGACGCAGAGACGCAGCCAGCCGCAGGCTGGGACGCAACCGCGAGGAGGATGCCAGGAATCGAGATGCAGCTGGCTGCAAGCAGGGACGCCAACGACAGTTGGCAAGGAGAAAGCAGCCGCCGGCAGAGGCAGGGATGCCGGGACTCGGCGATTCGCTCGCTGGGGTTTTGTCAGTCGCGAATGGAAGAGAAAGCGGGATGAAAAAGCGGGAATGAAGGAGTCGAAACTCGAAAGAAAGGTTGTAGCTGCTGTCTGCTGATATATCATACTATATAATAAAATATTTATATTATATAAATTGAATTTCGGGTTCGGGTTTACCTGAACTTGAACCCAAAAATTGTTAGACTTCGGTCCGGGTTCGGGCCAAACCCGGCCCAAGTTGCACCCTTACCTGTGACAGGTGACAAAGGATGAGAAACATCTCAAGACGGAATGAGATGTCACTCACAAACATACTCAAAGTTGAACCATTCGATGTCTGGGGTATAAATTCATGAGACCATTCCCATCCTCATCCAATAACCAATATGTACTTTTGGTGATTGACTCTATAATCAAATGAGTGGAGACGATTACTGTCCCAACAAATGACGCATGCGTGGTTATCAAATTCATAAAATGGAGCATCTTTACAAGATTCAAAACATTGTAGGAAATCATCAGTGACGGAGGCAACCACTTTTGTGATGAGCAATTTGAGCAACTACTCGAGAAATATGGAGTCACACATTAAATCGCCACCCTATACCACCAACAGACAAGTGACCGAACTAAAATTTTGAATCGTGAGATCAAAAGCATCCTTGAGAAAATGGTGTCTCATTCACGTCAAGATTGGTTGAGGTAACTTAACGACGCTCTCTGGGTGTACTGAACTGCGATCAGAACTCCGATCGGGACAACACCTTTTTGACTTCTTTATGAAATTTGAGTGTTTAATATATTTTAAATCATATTTTGATTGATTTAACTTTACAAAACACTCACGATTGACTGATTTGTGTAAAGCAGGAGGAATACGTGCAATTTTGGTGTCTTCAATTTTGGTATACAACATGGACAAATTGTTAAGCGTCATTGAAAGCAGGAGTAAATTGCAAATTCAAGACTCAAATCTGAAGCAAAAATGCATTTCAAGCAAGACACTATTCATATGCAGTTACTATTCATGCATTGCGCTGTTCACGTGCACTATTCATGCGCATTATGTTCATGCATTACCGTTTATGCACTATAGCTATTTTTGCTCATTGTTACTGTTCATGCGCAAATTACTATTCATGCTAAGTTACTTTTCACGCTAAGTTACTGTTCACGCCTCTCACCTCTATATAAACACTAGTGGGGAACATCTTGAGGCATCTGAAAACATCATAGGAGCTTGGGTTGAGGTTCGGAGAGCGAGAGAAAGTGTACAGTACGAGGCAAGAGGCGAAGCGATAAGTTGCGTGGAGCGGCCGACACACCATTGGGGCTTCTAATCAATAAGCTTTCCTTTTTCTCTTTTATTTTGATTTAGTTGTCTTGTTTGTGATAGACTTTGAATACAATATTATTTTATATTTGATTTTTATTATAAACATATTAAGCTAAACCCTTAATTTGGGGTTTAGGATGTAGTATACGTATAATGTAGCGGATATTGTAGTTTAATTTATTTATGACTGATATTGTGTGTTAATTCAATATCTTGTGATTTAATGGTTGCTTGGTATGAATGCCTACACTTTAGCAATGATCCACATATATTAGGTGATGGAACCGAGATGTGAAAGTCTAATATACGAAAATCAAGATACTAAACCTGGAAATCTAAGACCATGAGAATAGGCATGATGACCTTGAGAAATTTTATGAATTTTTCAGAACTTAATGGATTGTAATTGACTTAATTCCATGAGAATAGATGGTTAAGAAAATTAGGGTACGCCTTGTAGGTTTCGAGAGAAGGTACAAAGATAATTTAGGGATAGTTCTCCTTTAATACATAATATCTGAATTAAATAAACATTGCATGTATCCATTGCAGAAGACGTATGTGAAATCCTAGATCCTAAGTACTCTCAATATTGTGATTTCTAATCCCTATTCTACTTCTACAGATCAACTTTTCTTCTTCTTATCCTTTCTTCTCCTCATCCTATTTGGTTAGAAAGTATTTAGATCCAACGTCTTAAGTCCCAAATTTCTTGTGGATCAATATTTATATCCTACAATCTACAAACCCGTGCACTTGTGGTGAGATTGCGAACAAGTATTTTGGCACCCTTGTCGGAGAATTAGGTGTTATTTAAGACTTTTTATTTAAACACTTTTCTTCTCTTTCTCTCTTTTTCTTTTTATATTCTCTTCATAGATATTTTCTTCTTCTTTCTCTTTCTTTCCTCTTCTAGTCTATCTCACTTTGTATATTTTTTATAGGTAATTTTTTTTTATTTCTAGAAATTGTTTGATTGCATGCTATAATAAGTGGTGTAATGATAGAATGAGTTCTAGAGCTTTCCATGATGATAGAATGGGTGCTAAATCTTTTTATAACGATAGGATGGACCAAATTGAATTGTTGTCGAGAAAGTTAGATTTGTTGATTTTGAGAAAGGATATGCAAAATTCATATGGAAAGGGGACTTCAATGATAAATACGTAATACCAACAAGATTGGGTACATGAGCAGCAAAATTATTATAAATATGACAACCCCCATTTTCTTAAAAATCCTTTCTTAAACACTTACAATCACGATGGGCCTATACATTCAAACTTTTCCTAGTCCGATAATATTTCCTTTTAATCTAAACAAAACTGCTTTCCTCCTCAAACTCATGAATTTTATTACGAAAATTTGTTAAAAAAGTATTTTCCCTTCATTCCACCACAGTTGCATCAGAGCCTGAAGAATCTGCCGAAGACAAAATTTTAAAACTGCTTCATCAAAAACTTGATCAAATGCAGGAGCAACTTTTGAGTCTAGGAAAACAAGTTACACAACAAGCCATTCATCTAAATGAGAGGCATATCATTAGACCCCAGTCATTGCAGGAAGACCATTTTTAGCAATAGATGATGCTATTATTGACGTGAAACGTGGAAAACTTACATTAATTGTCGGAGATGAGAAGGTGAAGTTCAACTTATCCTCAAAGCCAGTCAACTCCCCTATTAAGAATTCTTGTTTGCAGATTGACATGTTTAAGGAGGCATGAAACAAAGAAAGATCAGTTAGTCTGACAGGAGAGTGCATGAGTAAAGGAGAAACTACTGAAAGTCTGAATCAAAAGGTTGCTAAAATTCTGACATCATGTGGAGGATCAAAACCACAACAATAGTTGAAATCTGACAAATGGAAGAGCGAAGATGACAAATTGGTGATAATTCATTCTTCTTCTTGTCGACCTCTTAAAAATAATAGTTGTAGTCTCTTTCAAAAAAAAATAGTTATGGTTCATTGGTAGGAAAAATTCTCAAGAAAATTTAAATGCCAATTAAAAAGACAAAGTGCATGAAAATCTAGAGGATAAAAAAAGAAGCAAATTGACAAGCTGGAGTTGATAAGGGATCAAACAACAGTTAGGGACTATAAACTAAGCACTTCTTAGAAAGTAATCCAATGTTTTAGGGAAGCAGTAATTTTCTTTATTATTTTTATTTTGATTTTTCTAGGATTTTGATACTTGATGAGAAAGTCTTCATGGTTATTTTACAGAAACTCGATCAGGAAGAATGCAGTCTGAAAATCTTGGTGCTCGAATGGGGAAGTTAACATCTCACACTCCTTGAAAACACTTGCTTAATCTAAATATAAATGTTTGATTGAATGAATTGCCCTTAACATTAAGTATAATATTAGTTTCAAATGTGAGGGTAAATGCGGTTCTTTGATTATTTCCTTTGCTAATTATTCTAATTATCAATTTGTACTAAAATTTTTCCATATTTTGAAAATTTTTGCTAATTTCTAGTGATTCTTGCACAAATATTTATACTAGATCGATCTGGACCTCACTTTGAACTTTTGTGGTCCTATAAGCAGACTATACTCAAAATTTTAAATTCTTTAAGTTAGGTGAATAATCAAATTTTGGCGAGATGTTGAATTTATTTTTGAGCATGTACTTGTTGAAAATGCTTATATTTGTTATCCTAATCACTTGATGAAACCGATATACTGAGGTATCAATTTTTTTGATCAAATTTCAGTAATTCTTTCTAATTTATCAATATTGTTTTTAATATACATAATTGATTAACTAAAAATGGTAGTTTTCCCATAATGAAAATCTCATTCAGGTTGAAGAATTTTTAGAGCTAATACTCAACTTGAATTGATTATAACAAATGATTAAGACATTCTTTTGTCTGATAGCTTTACCATTATTTACTCCCATTGAGCCTAAACCTGAATTTTTTTCTCTAATCCTTGATTCCCACTTACTGAATTGAATTAATTTTGAATTTGAATTGTGAGCTAAAATGCATAATGGGAACTAAGTTAACCACGTGTCTTGTGCATTAATGAAAATAATTTTCTAGATATCTTGAAATATGGTGAGAGAGAGTTATTGCCGAACTCAGTAGTAAAAAAAATAAATGCAAAAAATTCTAGAACATACTAAAAAAAGAAAAAAATACTAAGTTTAGGGGTGATTCTATTTCCTTTTGTATATAAGGCTCAAATCAAATTACAAACGATTCAATTATAAATCCTATTCTCAACATAACTGTTGTCCCATTAAGTCCTTATGATAATTGTTTAAGTATGAAACAATTTATTAAGTCATTTTTATACTATTTAGTTTAGATGATAATTGGATAAGAATGTGATTTGTTGAGATGATTTGAAGCATATTTTGATTGAATGCATAAAACACTCGTAATTGATCGATATGTGCAAAATTAGATGAAATCAATGTTGTCAAAACCAAACCGGTGATCAAATCGATAAAGGAACTGGTTTGGTTCGAACCGGTTTGACTGTGACATTAACATGACATATTTATAATATCATACTTGTTTAATTATTTTTAATTAATTATATATTGATAAAATTATGTAGAAATCTATGTATTAAACTCTAATCGTCATAATAAAATATGCATAAAAAATAATGAAAGATTTTTTAAAAATTTATTATCTAAGCATAAATATAACTTATTAAATTAAAAAATTAACTATATTAACTTCCTTGGAATGTGCAATGAGCATTGACTATGATTTTTGGCTTCAATTTATGGACCACAGTGTACTACCAATGAGGACAAGGAGTAGCTACCTAGCTGCAGGCACACCTGCATTATAATAGAACAACCGAAAACAAAGGTTGTCAGATTTAAGGGAAAATAAAAAATATGACTAAAAGCTGTTTGAATTAAAGAATAAACATCCATGGGTTTTACCGAAGATAAAGAAGTAAGCATAAAAATACCAACTATTTCTACTGGGGGTGGTGAGTTTAGTTGACCATTACAGGTTAGGGCTTGGGAGCATTGGAGTAGAGTAGGTGAAGGGAATTGGCAGTACTGGCTACTAATTGTCTGGAGAAGGAGACAAGCATGGAGAGGATGACAGATGTACTAAATGAGCCAACGAGGATGACGACTAACAGGTCGAGGTGGTGGAGTGTACTCATTTTGCTAAGGGAAATGGAAAGGAGTAGGCAACAAGTGAAACTAATTGATTTGGGGCTAGTGGAAACATCGATTTACAGCTTGGGGTTTTTTTGATTTTGACCGAATCGAATGAAGAAGAGAATGAGTTGTTATGTGCTGGGAGACTGGCCGAAGAGATTGCTGGCAGACGATGAAGAAGAAGGTGGAAGTGTGCGACGCCCCGTTGCCTAGACATCCATAATGGTTAGTCAACAAGTGACATATAACTTAAAAAAAATTCGGCAGGATTTCCCCATAATATATAAGGGATGGTATGAAATAAAAGACCTATTATTTATAAATCTCAATCTCATCCTGTAATATCATATTTTATTATACATTTATGCAATTGTATTCTCACACCATAGAAGCATTCATATAATAAGTAAATCATAGTAATTCATCATTTACAACAAGCAGTCCAAAAAATCATCTACATATGTGCCAATGTAGATTGCAATAAAGTCCAAAATACCAAAGTACAATATATTTTGTCATAGTTAGATTTGACTGAATAAGTATCCATGGGCATTAGTATAAATAAGAACATCAAGTCCAAAATAACTAGAAGCACAAATGCTAATCTAGTGGTCTTCAACATCGTGTCCTCCCCTTACGCCATTTTGAAGCTCCTCACCTGATATGTGATCTAAAAGCAAAATAACAAATCTTATGAATCTAAATAGACTCAGTAAATAGATAGCAGTTATCACAATATGGAAATGAGCAAGACTTTGGATACACATGCCATAATAGAATTGTAGAAAGATAATTTTTGAATAACTATACAAGACATTTGGGTCCATCACCCACACCCAAGAATATATGCATAAAGTCATACATAAGTAGAAAAATCACAATAATTCTCTTGTCATGTCGATCAAGGGCCATGAATAATCTCTCCTAATGTCAACTAAGGGTCATGAATACCCTTTACAAACATCTATCTTCAATAATACATCATCCATAACGTAAAGGAACAAACACCACATAGCACACATACAACATTAGCAAGATCAACAAGGTTTACTCTAAATATAATGTACTCACTATTACATAGGTTTTTCATCGAACACCTGATAAATACCAAGGGCGGGACCTATAGTGTCTCCTCTTGGTTTACCCCACTGAAGCAAGATCATATTCTAATGATATAAAATTGCTAATGGGTCATCTATTTTATAAAAATCACATAGCAACATCCATTTTTCCCATAAACCCTACTAACCATAAACTGTCATGAGCCCTAACTCCTCAAACACGAGATTGTTGAACACTGCCTCTTCTCACCAGCCCTATTTCATGTTTAAAACGAAATTTCATCACTAATTTGAGAAGAGACGACATCTACTTACCTCGATCGTGATTTTTTTCCAAGAACAACGACCTTAAACTCGGATATTTGGGATTTCGAGCTTCATTGATGTGAATCAATGAATTACAAAGAAGCTTGGAAGAGCTTTTAACGCAGTTTAAGGCTAGATCGACACCGGAAATAAAAGGAAAAAGAAAGTGGTGCCACTACTTTGTGAGGTGGAAGATAGTCATAATGCTCCAGACAGCACATCAATTATACACTGATAACTCGTGAAAATGTGAGTTATCATGGCTCATTTTAGACTAGTTTTGCATGTTTGTCCAAGAGAATGTGGTTAATTTGCATATATTTAGCTTAGTTTTCATTTACTTTGCATTTTAGGTATAAGACGTAGTTTTTTTTTGCATTTTTAACAAATGTCAAGGTTCGCGAAAAAGGCAAAATGAAGTCATAGTAATAACGATTTTAAAAGAAAATTTTCTCCAGATATCCTGAAATATGGTGAGGGGAGCCCCAAAAAAATAAAATAAAATAATAAAAAATTCTCTCCAGATACCCTGAAATATGGTGAGGAGAGTCAAATAATAAGTTTAGGGGAACGAATGTGCATTTGAGCAAAACAAGGTCAAGTGAATTAGGTGAATTAATGTAATGTTCCTTGACAAGAGATAATGAGATATATTCTTAAACATTGGTTCACCTGTTTTGTGTTGCTTTTTCTAATCAGTTTCTTTTGACCAAGAGGACGATTAGCAGTATTGAGTTATCACTTTGGACTATTAACATTCATTTACATGTAGCTTGCTCTGAAATGAAAACACATGTCCTATTTTGGTAAATTGGTGATATTTTTTTATGAATTGTTTCAAGTTGAGGTTGTCCTTGCCCTGTTGAGTGGAGAAATGTGAATGTTAGGAAAATAATTGGAATCAGGTCTGAAGTGGCAGAGTTTTCATACATTCATTCATTTTGCTTTCATGTGTTGCTCGAGAACTAGCAACATTTAAGTTTGGGGGTGTGATAACTCGTGAAAATGCGAGTTATCATGGCTCATTTCAGACTAGTTTTACATGTTAGTTGAAGAGAATGTGGTTAATTTGCACCCATTTAGATTAGTTTTCATTTATTTTGCATTTTAGGTATAACACGTAGTTTTTATGCATTTTTAGTGTAAACTGAGGTAAAATGTTGTGAACTTCGGGTTGTTGCACTAATACCTCATCATTTATAAGTACATTTATTGGGTGTTAGTTGGTTTTGCAGGAAAGATGGGTGACTAACCGCTTTGGAATATGATGGGACGAAAAATGAAGCAAATTGAGAAAGTAAGCTTGCTGGCGCCCCGACGTCGACGTATGGCGCATAGGCGCCACTTCACCACCATACAAGAACTCACCAGATACCCTTCAGTCGGCAGGCTTCTAGAGAGTTGGCGCCTAAGCGCCGCACAATCGGCGCCACGGCGAGACCCCTGCACATGTGCATTTCGACACGTGTCTCATGCTGAGTTCAAGGGGGTACAAATATATACTGAGGGGTTCGTATGGCAGAGGAGAACGTGTGAGGAGAAGCCAGGGGGGAGAAAAGAAAGGACTTCCAAGCTAAGAGCAAACTGAAGAGGAGAATCAACTTCGTTGGTGGAAACTAGCAAGTTTTAGCTTATCTTTCTTGTTCGCTACAAATTTTCTTTTCTCTTTTGTTGGGAATGTATTCAAACTGGGTTTCAATGGGATTTAACTCCATGTTCATGAGCTAAACTTCAATAGATGGGAGGTTGAGATGATTTGATGCCTAAACTATGTTATTTTGGTTCTTGATGATTTGAATACGAGTATTTAATTATTGTATACTTGTGCTGTGTAGATTTACCCTTGCATGTAGTGTTTAATGCTTTTTACAAGCTTAGCTATCTTGTAAGATGATTTAGTTGCTAGATTTATCTTTGAAAAAAGAGAATCTAAGTAAGGTTTATGTGTAAGGCATAGGTTTCTCTCTTGGTGAATGGAGAATGTTTAATGGATAGGAATATATCGTTAAATCCTATGTAGTCATGAGCAGGTTACGTATAGATCAATTTCATCACATTCATTTGCATGAGAACATACCGATTGGGTGTTGTGTAATTAGCGTTGTGTTGGAAGACATATATAAAGATTATCGAATTTGGACTAGGAATCCCCATACAATCTGCTGAAAAAGAACCAATTTAATATAGTTTAGAGTCAAGGATTCCCAACTATCCCATCTACTAGGGGTGTTAACGGATCGGGTTGAATGGGTTGGAGCCTAATCCTAATCCTAACCCATTTAATATATCTCAACCCTAATCCATTTATTAACCCATTTAAAAAACTTCAACTCTAACCCATTTAATAAACGGGTTAATGGGTTGTTAATGGGTTGTGTTTGTTACTAATTTTAATGCTAAAAACCTTCAATAAAGTTTATAAAATTAAATAAATTAGATAACTCGAAGTTAACATACCTGAATTTAATATATTTTGGCTTGAAAACATCAGCTCCAGTGTGTGCGTGCAGCGGCAGATCTGAAGGTCACAGTGGGTGCTGACGTCTGCCGAGTCTTCGTGCGTGCGGCGGCAGATCCGAAGGTCGTAGTGGGTGTCAACGTCTGCCGAGTCTTCATGCGTGCGGTGGCAGATCGAAGGTCGTAGTGGGTGCCGACTGCTGACTGTCGAATATGACACCCGTTCCTTTGCAGTTTGTAGGCAAGCCCTTCAACGACTCAAAGGATTGAAGAGGTACACAATGGAGAGAGGAGGAGGCGAGCTAGCCTTTCCAATGGCGAGTGAGAGAAGAGAGGAGAGAAGAGAGAAAGGGTGATAAAGAGAACCAGCGCAGTCCACAAATTGATGACAGGCGAGGAGCGAGAACCGGAGCGAGTATGAGAGAAAAGGAGAAAAGGAGTGGGCGAGGGAGACATTCTATGCCTTTGAAGAATTCTCTGATTGATGTAATTGCAGCATTAAATGCGATTCATTTATTTGTATATGACTTTGTTGACAGCGCAGTGCAGCGCAGTTGTCATGGGTCATTGAACGGGGTAGTCAAAAGCAATTGGTGCTTTTGTAGAAGGGGTCCCAGCTTTGAAATATGGTTGTGCGTTTGGCAGAAAATCCAAGGGAACTTCAGATCTTAGTCTTGGCTGCGACTGCAGAAGTTAACATCATGCGTGGGCGCTGGGCGGAATAGAGTATCGAGAGCAGGAAGCTGGGAACCGACTAAATTTATATATATAATTATATATAATATATTATAAATGGGTTATACGGCTTGGATGGGTTACAAAGTCTCAACCCTAATCCATTTATTTAATTAAATGGTTAAACGGGTTGGCGGATCATAACCCATTTATTTAAAAATCCTAACCCAAACCCATTTATTAACGGGTTGGACAAGCGGGTTGACGGGGTTGACCATGACCATTAGCACCCCTACCATCTACCGACCCAACTCAATAAACCTCCTTTATAATTCTGCTCTTCCGTTATACTTTCTCTCACTTCTTTTTACTTATCTTGCACATTCAATTACATTTGTGATAAATTTTTTTCAATCACAAATGTCAATTGCAGTAATTGACATAATTAGTTTAGACAAATTCCTCGTGGTAACGATACTATACTTACTCTTTATTACTTGATCGACACGTATTCTTGCGTTAAAACGAGCATTTTAATTAGACATATACGCAACTCGTCATACACCTCTAAATCAAATACCCAATAATCATATCGTAAACAGGTGGTGCCACTACAGAAACATGTCAATGTCATAACTCATATTTGTGTTTAACATGCTCATGAATGTGTCTTATACAACTCAACATGTCAAAATATCATTTATTCCTAGCAGCATATTTGTAAACTATTTCATAGTTAGGAATGAATTGTAATAATAATAATAATAATAATAATAAAAATATCCGGTCCTCACAGAGTGGTGCCGTCGAGTCGGTCGCGGATGGTGATGAAATGGGTGGGGGTGTTAGGGAGAAGGACTAGGCGGGATGTTGCACAATTTGGGTAGAAAATTGAAAGGGAAAGGTCATCAATTTGGGAAGAAGCGAGGCTTTTTAATTTCAACCAAACCGACTAAAATAGGTTCGACTCCGGTTTGAATGACTAAGATTTCACTGGCTTCAAACGAACCGGAACTTGGACCGGTTCCCAGTTGAACCTACCGGTCTGGCTTTGACTACATTGGATGAAATTAGAGTAAAACTCATGCAATTCTTGGAGAGTTGACATATGATGACTAAGACCTACTTAATTCAATGATTTTTAAGATTGAAAAGGAGGCAAGACAATTACCAAAATGGCCTAGAATGTGTCATAGTAATTTCAATATGAATCGAAGCGAAACGAGCATCGAAACCTTAAAATTTTAGACCAAAATGCATGGATCAGAGGCCCACAGGTTTGGACCGTGTGGGACATTTGAACCTTGTAGAGCTTGTTCCCACATGATACAAACCATGGGGCAGCTGGATGCGTCTTTCCATCACAAAATGCACAAGTCTCTTATGGAAATCTATATAAACACCTTTTTATGGATGTCTAGAGCATCTTAGAACATCTTTGGAGCTAGGATTAGGTCTTAGAGTGAGAAAAGAAAAAGAACACAACACAAGGAGCTAGGCAGCGAGTTGCTTGAAGCGTTGAAGACACAATTGAAGCTTTAATCAATAAGCTTTCTTTTGATTTAGTTTGTCGTGTTTGAGATGGATTTGAAATATAATTTGATCTTAAACATGTTATCCTAGACCTTAAGTACTTTAATATCTTGATTTCTAATAACCGTTCTAAGCTTCTAAGATTCATTCTCTTTCTTTACTATTCTTTTTTTACTCTATTCTAATCTTTTGATGTTAATATAAGTGTTTAAAAATAACGTCTTGAGTCTTGAATTCTCTGTGGGATCGATATTTTGAATACTACAATTTACGATCCGTACACTTGCGGTAGAAATTAAACATGTACTATGGAATCAATTATATCCCACCTTGACGTATTTGGTTCAGATATGAGTGAAAAGACCACAACCACAAGCATAACTATTATGACTAGGGTCATTAATTTTGTAGTCCAAAAGAATTTCATAAGGGACCGTGGAATGACTAGTTGTCAATTGAGCGGGACATTGATGAAATAGGTTGGAATATTGGTGGTTAGTAATGTTAGTAGGGAAAAAAGTGTATGCGCACCATGGGTTAGATTAAACATCAAGATGAGAGCAGGTATTTAAAGTGACAAACACATAATGAAATTCATGGATCACTAAACAACTACAAACTTAAGTCCAATCAAACTAGTGTTTGCAATCTTACTGCAAGTGCACTGGTTGTAGATTATAGTACATAAAATATTGATCCATAGGAAGTTCGGGACTTAAAACTTTGTTTTAAACGCTTTGCATCAAATATAAAAAAGTAAAATGAATATAAAAATAGAAAAGTAGAAAATAAAAAATAAAATTTAGAATTGAAAATTAGAAAGCAGGGATGAGAGTACCTAGGGTCTAGGGTTTCATATGCTTCTTTTGCAATCGGTATGTGGTATGATTATTTAATTTGGATATAATTTATTAAAGGAGAACAAACCCTAAATTATCCTTGCACTTTCTCTCAAAACCTACAATGCATAATCTTAATCTATTCGTAACCACCTATTCTTATGGGATTAAGTCAATTAGGAATCATTAAATTCTATGGCCGTTCGTGAATTCCTCATGGTCATTATGCCTATTCTCACGGTTTTAGATTTTCAGATTTACTATTTTGATTATCATATATTAGATTTTCACTTCTTGGTTCCATCACATAATATATATGAATCATTGCCAAAGTGGGAACTCAATTACTAGGCAAGCGTTAAATCACAAGATATTAAATTAATAATAATATCCATCATAAATAAATCAAAACCTCACACCACGCTACATTGTATGTATACTACATCCTAAACTTTAGATTTAGTGCTTAGCCAAATATGTTTAAGTCCAAAATAAAATTATAATTCAAATCCATCTTAAACACGATAATTAAAATAAAAAAAGAAAGAAGAAAGAAAAATTTATTGGTTGGAAGCCCCGATAGTGTGTCGGCTACTCCACACAACTCATCGCTCTCTTGCTCCGTGCTTTCCGCCTCCTCTCCACCTCGCTGCTCTCTCTCTCTCTCATTCTCTATATAAAATCTCTCAATTTTTGCTCCAAATTTCTGCGTAAAATTCTGCCTCGTATGACCACCTATTTATAAGCTTTGAAGCTGCACGTGGTCGTCCTCCTCTCATTTACGCACTCAATTTGTGCTGTATTTAATTGCGTTAGCTCAAAATTGCGTATTTACTCAAATTGAAGACGGATGATAGAGAATTGACCTGGTTGGGCGGTGTAATGAGCTGTTCTCTAAGACAACTAAGATGACAACTAACATCGATTTAGTGCATCTAATTCAGATGCACTGAATGGTGGGACCTGCATGGTTGTAAATGGAGGTGGAGAAAAATAAAAGATGCAATCTCCTTTGCTGAATGGACGGATAGATCATGCTTAGGCGGAAGATGGACAGTGGAATAATGGATGCTGAATTTTGGACGGTTTAGATTGGCAGATTGGATTTGCATAGCTGAAGGCGGTGCATTGGATCTGCTTGGACGGGTGCTGCTGCACGGCTTGAGATTTGTGATGAACTGCTGTATGGTGGGCCCCACTAGTTTTGGACGGCCTGGATCTAAAATTTGGGCAGTAGATAACAAACGTAATGACTTGTTTTGGACGGTGTGGATTAAAAATCTAGATGGTTTGGATCTGATTTTCTGCACTGTCCAAAACCATCGACTTAGGCAGTGGAATATTTAGATGCATTGATTTCAATCTGATGGACGATTTGATTGGTGCTGCTTTTGAATTTCAGGTCGTGATCTTGCGGTGGGCCCCACTTGCTGAAATTTATTTTCCTGCATAAAATAACTATTTTAAATTATTAATTGATCAAAACAAGTGGTCGACGTATTAAAACTAGTTAAAACCCAATTATTGTAATAATTCATATCAAGCCTAATCTATTTAATAGCAACAAATAAAAATGTAATTTCAAGCCCAAAAGATCATAAGAATTATTTAAATCACTTGAATTAATATTTAGTCTCCAAATGTTACGAATACACATTTTAAATAAAATTTCACATTAAACTTAATGATTTACCCACTAAATTAGTATAAAATGCCCAGAAAATATATTATTATTTACCAATTATCAACCAGTAGTAAGAAACAAAATGCACCAAAATGGCCAGGAAAACATTATAGGATGGTAGTAGTGGGATTCCTTTTCATTTAACTGAAAGAGCCAAGCACCTAATTTCAGATAAATGAACTTTTGACACTAAGATAGAGAAGGTTTTATTATAGGTGAAAGATGAGAAAATCTCTCAACTTCACCAAATATAATGAATTTAATATCTTAGAAGTTCCATGGGCTAGATGGAATTTGTTTGATTTAATCAGAAAATAAGATCCCAATGCCATTTTCTAGTAGAAACAAAGCTAAACTTTGTGGGAAGTTGCACTTTGAATATTGTTTTTCAGTTGGTAGTAATGATTGTTATGAGGGCTAGCTATGCTCTAAAATAAAGGATTGGATACGAGGGTTAGTTTATTTTTAGTACCCATGTTGATATGGATGCTAATGATTTCGCCAGCGTGTTTCTTGGCATTTTATAGGATTCTATGGAACCTAGAGGATAATAATCATTGCTTCCTGGAATTTGCTCAGAAAATTAAGCATGCATTCTAGCATTGCATGAATGATATTGGGGGACTTTAATGAGATGGTAGGAGCTTCCAAAGAATCAAATAGAAATACAAATGCAAAACTCTCATGATGTAATTGATGATTGCCAACTAATTGATAATTAGTTTGTTGAGCTTAAAATGATATGAAGAAACAATGGTGGGGTGACGAGAGGCTTGAAGGATTGTTTAATAGAGGAATAACATCTTCCATTTAGCTCAGATTTAACATAAAACTTGTGTCATATTTGACAATGATCAAGTTATTCGTTAATTCCAGACATCATACTACACAATCAAGGAAGGCTTTCAAATATAAAATATTTTAGTGAAGGAATAAGGAGGCTAATCAAATTACGAATGAGACCCATGTATAGGAAAGAAAATAAGGAGAACGGGTATTTGAAAATATAAGCTGGTAGATTAAGAAGTATACCATGAAACTATTGGAGTGGAACAAAAAAAAAACTGAGAAAATCTACCTAAAATTTTAAAATCTTTTCGAGTGAGGCTCGATGCTTTGAAGCCAAAAGCCACTATGATGTTTGGGATGTAAAAATTAAAAATAAGGAGGAAAAGATCAACTTCCTTGTGAAAGAAGAGAAGATCATATGAAGGTAGAGGTTAAGAATTCAATGGTTACAATATGGTTATTAAAATGCCAAAATTTTTCATAGAGTTGCTAGTGAGAGATAATAGTGCATCTTTGTGAAAATATTGAATATAGATGAGGGGGAAATGATGGTTAAGTGATAAGTAAAGGAATAGGTTCTGCAATAATATTTTTATAATAGCCAAGAATTAAACCTCATATTCAAAAGTGGAGAGAGTTTCTAGGAGTTTAAAACTATGCTATTGAGCTATCAGGCTAGAGTGGATAATATCACACTATGGGACTCATAACTCGTGGGTCCATAATCATTTTTTAGATCAATGCGTTACAAGCGATATCAAAATGGACCTCTTTAGTAGATTTGATTTAAAGAATGAGAGAGTTGATTCAGTGAAAGCGAAAGTTGTAGGTAAAAGCTCAAATCGATTTGTGGTTCAGGGTTAAACTAGGCAGAAGCTGGTGGACCTATAATGACCTAGAATCGATTCCTATATTAAAAGGGGAAGAGAGATCCTGAGGGTTTGTATGTGAATTTTAAGTTAAATATGGTGTGACATATTTTAAAATTGTGTGGCTAAGTTGCTAGGATAGTGGATAATATCACATTATGGACCCATAGCCCATAGGCAATAATCATTTTTCTAGGTCTATGTGTTATAATTGTCAACAAATTTTCATTTAACAAAACCAACTAATTTTGAAAGAGCGACTAATGTAATCAATAGAAAGCTGATAGATGAGATAAATGTTGAACTCACAAGACAGTTAACGATGGAGGAAGTGTCAAGGGTGTTGGAAGATATGCCTCTAAGGTTCCTAGTATTGATAACATGTCTACTGCATTTTTTCGAAAACACTAGCTTATAGTGGGATAAGATATCCATCATGCATGAAAATAATTCATGGAATATGATAATATGGAGTTGTAGGAATCATAGTCGAAAGGTATAAACCAAACTACCATTGTCCTAATTCCTAAGAAGTGAGGGGCATCAAAAGTCTCTGATTTTATGCCTATTAGCTTTTTGCAACATGATTTGCACAATACTCTCAATGATCTTAACTAATAAGTTAAACCATTACTTGAATTATGTGATTTGGAAGCATCAAAGTGCTTTTGTCTGAGCCATTTGATTTCGAATAATATATTGATTGCATGAAATAATCCATATATTGTGAGGTAAGGGAAAAGGAAGAAAAGAGTAGGCTAGTAAAAATTAGGTATGTCAAAGACATATGATAATGGTTTTTTTATTGGTGTGTACATGTTACATCTCATTTTATATATTATACTCAAGCTCAAGAGAGACCATAAGTTCCCATCCATCTTTCTAAGGAGATCACAAACTCCTAACTATTAATTAAGAAGTCAAAACTCCCACTTATCAACTATGAAGATAAAGCTCCAACCACAAATGTGAACACAGATGTTTGAACTCGGACATATGATAATGTTAAATGGGATTTTTTGTATCAAATAATGTGTAAGATAAATTTTAATAAATGATAAATCAGTCTTATTTAAGCAATATTATTTTAGAATAGCCATCAATGAGTTCCCTGTTGAGCCCTTTAAACTCAATTGCGGTTTAAGAAAAAGTGACTCCTTTTTGCCTTATTTATTCCTCGTACAAGATGAGGGATTATCTTTACTAATTTCAATAGCAAGTGAGGATAGATCACTACACTGAATCCACATGAGCAACTAGGGCCCAACAAAGAGCCATCTATTTTGTTGCAGATAATGCTCTTTTATTGATTAGAGCTTATTGCGAGGAGGTGAGAAGTTTAAAGGCAATCTTACAAACGTACAGTCACTAATATAGCAAAGACAACCATGAATTTTAGTATGGACATTAGGGAGTTGCAGAGGGAAATTATTGAGAGAGAAATTGGTTCAAATGGACAAGACATCCAGTCATATTTGGGGCTTCTAGTGTGGTTGGGTAGTTAAAAAAATACATATTTAAGAGCTTCAAAAAAAGACGTGGAGGAAAGTACAAGGGTGGCAACAAAGGTTTTTGTCTTATGAAGGAAAGGTCCTTTTTAAATCTCTTGCTCAGATTATACCAAGTTATGTCAAGAGTATTTTTCCTATACTAAAGAACTTTTGTGATGAGATGAGTAGAATTATGAAATGACTATAGTACGGAGAAGAATAATGAAAAACGAGTTGGCTATCAATGGAGTAAGATGTCATAAGGCACGTTTGTAACTGGCATGTGTAGCATGGGATGGAATGGTATGGTAGCACATTTACTAACAAATAATTTTACAATCCAATAACTCTATTTTTCTAACTTTATCCCTATATTCCAATCATTTATCTTTTAATTACCCTATTTATTTCAATTTTATCCATATTATTTCATATCAATCACATAATTTCTAAAATATTTTCTTTCCTACTCCCACCCCATCCCACAATTCCACCAACTTTCACATTCCTAAATGTCACCATACTAAAAAAGAGGGAGGTGGACGTAAATTCAAAATCTCCAAGCTCATAGCATAAGGTTGACTAATCAGAAATTAACTTCAAAGCTTGTTTTACCGAGTTCCCTAAAGCCCAACCCTCCCATAGCTTTTGAAGAACATAATTTTTTTTCCATTTTATTCAACTTATCTTTCTCCTTTCCTCATTTTTCCACTAAGGTTTGTTTACCATTACATTCAAGAAATCATAAATCATCTGCGAAAAGAGAAAATGGGTCATTGTATACCTTGGCACTGCTTAAGCCACCTTCTTCGTTAGTATTTTCTTGCCTCTATAAGATGGGAGTTTCCCTTTCTATTCCTGAACTTTTTCCCATACGTTCTCCTTGATGTTATGGAACACCCTTATTTTATTCTCTCCTTTTGAAGCAAGTAGCCCTAGATATACAGTAAACCTCTTCCTAGTTGATCCTAGTCGAGTTTTCGTTTCCATTCATGTCTTCGGTTAGGTATTCTAGTAAAAAAATGATTATCTTCTCTTTGTTTGCCTTCTATCCATGTCCCTTGATGTTCAACATGATTTTAGTTGCAAACATGGTAGTAGATGATAAGAAGTGATTTTTTATGTAGTAAAGTTTTAGAAGCTAAGTACCATCCATATTGTAATATTTAGGAGTGTAGAACTAAGGCTATGGATTATGTCACATGGAAAGTGATACTAGAAGCAAAGGAGGTTTTGAGTCAGGATTGTAATTAGAGGATTAGAGGAGGAAACCAAGTAAATTTTTTTCAAAGATTTTTGGGGAAATTAGTTCATTCAAAAGGTTGGTCCTCTACCAACACATTTCGTTGACAACATTATAGTTTTCTCTTTTATGGACATGAAAAAAGGGTAGTGGAAAAAAATGACATCATAACTGTTACGAGTAAGATTAGGCTGTAAATTGTTCAGCATGTTCTCTTTCTTGGAACTATTGAGGAGACCTATCTATATTGGAATTTGGAGGCTAATGGAAAATATTCAATAAAGTTAATATACATACTAGGGGTGGGAACTGGGGCAAGTCGAAACGGGTCAAGGAGTGCCAAACCTTGACCCTACATTTTAAAAATTATATTTAACCTTTATTTTTATATCGAGTTGGGACAAGGTCGGTTTGACCCTTATTTTTTTAATATGCCTTGAGACAAATTTTGAGTTTGTATCGGGACAACGGGTTAGGCAAAAATGCGAGTTAAGTAAGATGGTTTTAAGAATTTATAAACTTATTAAGTATAAAAATGTAGAAATGCTAAATTCAAAAGTTGTATGCTTTGATACTATTAATAATTAGTTAAAGTAAAATATCATTATTTAAATAAAACATGAATATAAGAATACGTTAATAAAACATACCTCATTCAAAATTTTGTTCACAACTTGAAGAACCAAGTTAGGTGGATCGATAGGTCAGCAGGTCGAGCAAGTCAAAATGGTGTAAGAAAGTCTGGGGTCTGGTCAATTTGCCTCGACCCACAACTTTAGAAAAATCTTAAATTCCCGACCTGCCCCGCCCCGGTATAAAATAGGATTGGGTTGGGGTAGGTTGATCCACCCTTAATACATACCAATGTTACCAGGACTGAATTTGCAATCAAATCTATAAAGAAATTGGTTTAGTTTGATGGATTAAGTAAATCAGTTTGAATCAATAACATCAGCATGACATATTAATGGTGTCATAAATGTTTAATTACTTTTAATTAATTATATATCGGTAAAATTATATATTTATAACTCTTAAATCTATATGTTAGAATTTAATCATTACAATAAAACATGTAGGAAAAAATTAATAGAAAATTTTCAACAAATCATTAATTAAGTATAAATATAATATATTAAATTAGAAAAAATCAACTACATTAATTAATCTAAAGTGTGTAAAAAGCCATGACTCTTGAAGCTTGACTCTCGAATTCTCCATGTTTATCTCAGTGCATTCATGAATTACACTTTTCTAAACATATCCAACACAATAAAAAATAAAATAAATCAATAATGGTTGAAGTTTTGAATAATTAAATCATTCATAACAATAAATTATATAAGAACAACTCATATACTTAACAAATATAAAAAAAATTTAAAACTCTACAAGTCCATCATTGTCTTCAAACATAAATTTTAAAAGTCTACTACTAGGCTACCATTCTAAACAAATATAAAAATTATTTGAATGTCTACAAGTATGTCATTCTAGTTGTAAATAATGTAAAAACAAAATTTTCTTAAATACATAATTGAATAATTAAATCAATGCAACGAATAGCAACCTACTACAATACGTGTCTTTGAAGAACTGGACTTGGGAAGGAATCGAAGAACTGAACTTGGGAAGGAATCAGTTGGGACAATTCAACAGAGGCTGCCACATTGAGTTTAGATTTTAGAAATCAAAAGATATAAATTATAAGTTTATAACTGGTTTTTATTAATCAATGTCCTTATGGGTTAGCTTCTGGGCTCTAGTTGATGTATCTTTTATGAATTACCAACCAAATACAGCTATCTATGAGTAGGAAGGGGATAGTGACGCCGACGAGCAGGGAGGAGGAGGAGCTGCAGATAGGCAAAGTTGCAGAGTGCAGAGCAGCTGGCTTCGCCAGGATGGTGACGGTGTGCTGCGCCAATAGGAGCATTTAGTGACCGAGCACCAGGACTGAAGAAGGAGAAGAACTGGCTGACTGGACTAGACTATAGAGCATGGATAGGACGACCAGTAGAGCACAGATATCGGGCACGGAGAGTCGGAGACACCAAGGGGATGGCTAGGAGATATCTTTCATGCTCTAGTAAAGGATGGAAAGACTGAAAAATTTAGCATTTTTTTTTTTTTTTGAATGATAAATATTTAGCATGTTGATTCTCCTCTACGGGTGCATTTGGCATCTAGAAATAAATGACATATTGATGGGCAGCAAGTGAAGTTTGATGACGTCCACGAATGGTGTGTTGAGTATTGAAACTAGTAAATGGAAGCTAACTTACGATCCCAATTGGGATTACAAATCAAGGAACTTATTACACACTGTAGTGGGAAGGTTGAAAATAAATGTTGATGGAAGAAGCAAACCTCAAACGCGTTTTATGTGGTTGGGACCAATGGTAAGGGACGATAAGAGAGATTTAATTGTGGCAAAGGTATGGTCTATAACAATGTTTTCAAAACCGAACCGCTAAGTTGAATTATTTTTAGATTCGATTTAGGCTAGACTGGTTCAACTATTGGTTTAAACCATTTTTAACCGCATTATTTATTGTACGCTAATTTTATTATTTATTTTAAATTTAAGTAAAAATTTAAATTTAATGATATAAAATATGATATTTCTATAAGCATCCAATAAAACATATGCAATTCAAAATAATTTTCACGCGTGAAATTCAATATTCAGTACAATTTTCTGGACAAAGTACTTATATGCCATGACTTGAGAGCATTCAAGACGTACAGACAATGTGCCCTCATTAGGGGTGTTAATGGTCATGGTCAACCCGTTAACCCGCTCGTTCAACCCGTTAATAAATGAGTTTGGGTTGGGATTTTTGAATAAATGGGTTATGATCTGCCAACCCGTTCAACCATTTAATTAAATAAACGGATTAGGGTTGAGGCTTCGCAACCCGTCAACCCGTCCAACCCGTTTATTTAACCCGTTCAACTCGTATAACTCATTTAATATAATATATTATAATATATATATGTAATATTTATAACAAGAATTGACATTAAAGAGATGACTTGAGATTGGAGCTGATGTTTTCAAGCCAAAATAAATTAAATTCAGGTATGTTAGCTTCGAATTATTTAATTTATTTAAATTTATAGACTTTATTAAAGATTTTTAGCATGAAAATTAGTAACAAACACAACCCGTTAACAACCCGTTAACCCGTTTATTAAATGAGTTGTAAATGGGTTAGGGTTGAAGTTTTTTAAATGAGTTAATAAACGGATTAGGGTTGAGATATATTAAATGGGTTAGGTTTAGGATTAGACTCCAACCCGTTCAACCCGATCCGTTAACACCCCTAGCCCTGATGCATCTCGGTTGAAGTGACGTATCGGAAAGTGAATTGCAGCAGTTACTCTTTCTTTCTCAAATATGCAAACTGAACCGCGGTTGGACCCATTTTGATGGTCCAACCAATAGCCGGTCCAGTCCTTTTTTTTTTTTTTGGATGTCTTCTATATTACAATTCTTTCATCTCACATGTATTTTTTTCTCATTGTTTTGCTCAAACGTAAACTAAACAGCATTTCTACGACGCTCCTAAAATGGGAGACCATGCTCCCCATGCCCGGATCGAAACCGGGACGTCCTGGCATACTGCTAGAGCCAAGCACCAACTGCACTACGGCGTTGGGCTCGGTCCAGTCCAGTTTTCAAAACACTGGTCCATAAGGGTAGAAAAGCCTTTACTTAAGAAAGCAATTGCAATGCGATGGACTGTTAAATGGATGATGGATGTGCTTGAGTTGAAAACTGCTACGTTTGGATTGGAGTAAGATTCGTCAGTGCTTATCAACTTCATCACAAGTACAGATGAATGTTTGAGATCCTGAATAGTGGTGATTACAAAGGAGATCAAATACTTAACTAATAGGAGAGGACGAATATACCTCACCCGCTGTCTTCAAGAAAAATCAGGAGGTACACCGTTTGGCAAATCTTGCGGCAACTAGTGCTAACAAAAAGAGGCAAGGGTGGGGAGAATCTCTGAGATGTATCCGGGAATTATTTTGAAATTTCATATAATAATATTGCATTTTGGTCTCCCCCTCTAGTCTTCTTAATTCTGTATTGGAAGTCAAGTGATAAAAGAGGTGTTGTCTTTTTTAAATGATAATTGTTAAATAATAAAATATTTATTTTGTGCTAATTTGATGGGTGATTATTGGAGTTTAAAGTGAAATTTGCTTTAAAATATGTTTTTATAATATTTGGGTATTAAATATTATTTTCAAGTTATTTGAATGATTTTGTAATATTTTGGCTTTAAATTAAAAAAAAATTCTGTGATATAAATAAACAGGCACGAGAAACATTTGATGAATATTTATTAAAATTAGTTGGGAAGAATTTCTTTAACGTCCGAAATTACATATTTTGTGGGCATGCCATCTAAATATTTTATAGCATGAAGAATTAAAGACTGTGCAAACAAAATTCATGCAGAGCCCATCTCGTCCATTCAATTTCCAAAGCTGGAAATTTCCATGCACCTAGTTAAAGATCCAACCCATCGTCCATTTAATTCTATCAATCTAAACCATCAGCATGCGAAATAAATCAGTGGCTAGATCTGAGACATGCGGGTCGTCTGCGGGTCACCACCATCCACCGTTCAATTAATCAATCCACCGCCTCACTTTCCAGCCATGGTGGCAAGAGGTCGCAGTTAAATTGCGCAAATTTAGCAGTACCGTCGCCCACGTGCAGCACGCAGCATAGTAATTGTGTAATATACATGAGAAGTGATCCCCACACCGAGCAAATGTCTAGCTTAGTTTATCTTAAAAAATTCATTTACAATATTTTTTTGTTTTTTTCTTCGTATACTTATTTATCTAAGTGCATTTAACATATAAACCAAGTTTTACCATATTTAAATATGTTTATATATATATATACTTGAGATTTTTAAAGATAGTGGTATTTTCAATACATATATAAACATAGATGTTTAAAAATCTCAAAAAAATATAAACACATCCAAAGATGGTAAAATTTGATTTGCATGTTAAATACACTTAGATAAACAAGTGTATGAACAAAAAAGTAAAAAAAATATTGTAAACGACTTTTTTGAGGTGGCTAAGTAAAATGTTTGCTTAGTTTGGGCTAACATAATCATTTCTCAATATATATTATACACAATAGTTTTTCTAGGCACACATTATTCTTATAAATAGGTGGAGAGAAGAAGTAGTGACTTCTCAAAGAGAGAACTTTTCATGACAACTTCAGAGAGAGAGGAAGAGAGAGGTGGAGACGTGTAATAGGGAAAAGATTTCAAGTGCAGAAGAGGAGATCAGGCTAAAGAAGTAGAATTTCTTCTTCTTTTTAATTTTGATTGTCTGTTTATATGAGATAGATGTTATTTTTATTTTTTATTTTAGACTTGTGTCTAATGTTATTATTTGTGGCTAAAAACCTCATTCTAGGATTGCAATGGATCTTTTTTAATCATGATTAAATTATAATTTTTGTTTGATTTCATGATATTAATATTGGATTATTTACTTAACTTTTCTCAATGCTTCTATAAGATTAGTCGATTTATTGATTGATTTGAGAATTTTGCATGATGCTTGAAAGAGATACCATGGAATTGGACTAAAGGTTAAGTAGCACGTGATTTATGCATAATTTTGAAATTGTTTTATCTCATGGAATGTATGAGATTTACTAATACAAATAGAAACATCTATTGGCCATGTGTAGTCAATATTAGGGATGTAATTAATGTTGTTTGTTATTTTAAATTCTTATGATTTAACTAGAACTTAAAATTAACAGGTTAGATTTATGCGGCCATCGAAAGAGAAATATAAATAATATTTCCCTAGACTAGTAATTCATATTAATAAAATAAATCATGAGGATAAGTAAGTAAAGTTGTAACCCTATATTCATTCAGCAGTAAGAGTTCCCTTTTGTTTTTCTCTTGTGCGTATCAAACTATCTTCCCTCACTCTTCTCTTTTATCTTTTCTCATCCACTTTAAAATTTTAATTTTTATTTAAACTCATTCAATTAAATTCTAATTTTTAGTTTTTAATAATTCGTGAATATTTAACATTCAAGTTTTTGTGGGAATGGTAGCTCTACTTTTCTATCTATATTAATTGAGCGACTCATACACTTGTGGAAAAATAGACAACATTAACATAAAAGATTATCATTTTCAATATAATTTTTCATTTTAAAAATATAACAACTTTAATTTCTATTATTGATATAATTTTTCATTTTCTAATAACAATCTTTTCTGATTTAATGATATCCTTTCTAACTGGCCTTAATGGATTGAATTCAAGTTTTTGAAGTTGATCAAACTCAAACCCAGTAGCTTAATTCAGTGATTTTGCAAGTTCGTCAAGGCTCAGCATAAGCCTAGACAATAACTTGATGATTTTCCCGGCCTTGCGAAGCTCATTCAAGAACTCCTACTTACTCACAGTTGGGCGTGAATATTTATATTATGGTATGGGTTATTCATTACTCATCGTGAGCATGGAAGGCCACATGCTTACTCTTGGTTTCGTAATATTCAACATATTTTTAAAATCTAAACAATTTTTCATGTTTAATACATTTTATTTTATCTTGCTACCATCATAGAAAATTTATATCTCGTAAAAGGTAGCTTCTTTTAAAAGTGAATATATAACTATTAATTTTTTAAAAAAATATATAGTATAAATATCATATATATATATATATATAATTTTGAGATCTTGAAATCACAAAATATAGAAGAACATAATAAAAGATTTAATATTTAAAAAAATTAAATTATAAAACGAAGGTTAAGCCTCCATGCTTACAGTAAGTATTGCATCATTATTTTTTTATCAGACATATATTACATCATTAGTGTATACCCTCGTATGTAGAAATTCTAATACTGCACATAGCGTAGGATGACTTAGGCCTTGTTTGGCTCAACATCAAGGCGGGGATTCCAGGCTTATATGTAAAACAACGCATTACTTTTTCTCCTTTTAGAGAAAACCATCAGTTAAAAGTGTGGATGGGGAAGCGCCAAAATATTGGTTGTTGAAAAATGTTGATGGATATTAGCACACGACTAATGTGGGTTCGTGTCCCGGTACAGGGAGTTTTATTTTTCATTTTCGTAGCAATGTCTTTGTAATTACTTTGTTAGCAACTACTACGAGACCAAAAAATAAAAAAAAACCACTTTTTGCAGCAACCAAAATTGCTGCATAAAGCCATAAAGCTGCTGCAAAATAAAAGGCTGCATTTTAATTTGGGCTGGTGGGACCAGGTCCAGTTGTGGAGCAATGTCCGTTTATGCATATATGTGGCCCCCGTGGGATGGTAATGCCTCTGCAACCTCAATGTTTTTTTTAAAAAAATTACTTTAAAGTTGTTATTTACATCAAACTATTAAAGTTTTGTATTCAAACTATTAAAGTTTTGTATTCAAACTATTAAAGTTGTTATCCACTATTAAAGTGTGAATGGAGTGGATAACAACTTTAATAGTTTGAACAAAAAATAGTTGTTAATAGTAGTACCAACATATTCTATTGGGGATGAAATTAATATGGTAATAGAATACATTATTCTAAATACAATGATAGAGTGGATTATAATTTTATCATCATGTGGGGCCCATTTCAGTACTACTGCCCCATACTTACGGTGCAGTAGCACTGCACTTGAAAATTTCTCATATATATATAAATATTCAAGTGCAGTTAATTATATCATAAGTTATGGTATAGTTGGCTCAAAATGAGCCCCATATGATCATAAAAAGCAAATATACTCCACTTACTGTATTTAGAATTATTTATTTTATTAGCATACTAATTTTTATTCAAATTGGATATGCGTATAAATCTATTTAAAATGGTATAAAATCAACATAATAAAATAATTTGATATAAATAAAAAATTTCAATTTATTTTTTCAATATATAAACTATCTAATATAGTTTTTATATATGAATAAATGATTATATAAAATATTAATACATTTAAGTGAATGTGGGTTCCATATTGAGCTAATGTACCGTGAATTAATGATTATGGTACATGTAAACATAGAAAACAAATTGTGAGTGGGCGTGTGCTGTGCATGTGTGCGTGTGTGTGTGAGAGAGAGAGCTTATCTGATATAATTAGTTTAAAAATGAGCTCTATATGCATTTAAATGTATTAATACTTTACATAATCATTTATTCGTGTATAAATTGTCTTAGATAATTTACATGCTAAAAAATAACTTTAAATTTATTATTTACATCAAATTATTTTATTTGTTGAGTTTATACCATTTTCAGATGGGGTCAGTACATATATCTAATTTGGATGAAAATTAGCATGCTAATAAAATATATAATTTTAAATAAATGAGTAGAGTAAATTATCATTTTATGATCATCTGGGGTCTAGTTTGAGTCAACTGTATCATAACTTATAGTATAATTAACTAAACTTAAATATTCTCCTATATATAATGATATGATCTAGTTCAGACGGACTGGACCATAATTACAATTCGTTCCATTGCGAAATTAACTCTACGTGTGTTAAAATGTAATAATACATTATACAATTATTTATCCATGTAAAAAACAAACTTTAAATGGTTTTGATGTTGAAAATATGGCTTTAAACTTGATGTTGATGTTAAATTATTTTATTATGTTGATTTTGTACCATTTTAAGATGAGGCCCATACACATGTTTGATTTGGATAAAAGGTGGTATGCTAGTAAAGTGAATAATTCTAAATACAATGGGTACGGTCGTAAGGTAGATTTTCTATTCATAATCAAGTGAGCCCCACAATGCATGGACTACATGGCGCAGTCGCATGGACTGTATAATTTATTATACATATAAATGGAAAATAATCAAGTGTATTCAGACTGTACCATAATTATGGTACAGTTACTGCAAAATGGAGCTCGCTTGATCATGAAATTAACATCTATCTCATCAATTGCATTTAAAATTATTTACCCTATTAGTATACTAATTTTTATCCAAATCAAATATGTGTATCGGTGTCAACTACGCGTCATCCTAGTTGGTGGCAGTGCAATTTCACATGCTATCGCAACCAGGTTCTAAACTCAGCCTAGGAATTGGTGTGAGATTTTATATATCCCTTTGTATGTGTCCCCGATGGTGAGGGTATTTACATGGGGTCTCCCATGAATGTGGGAGTATTTTACAAGATATTCCTCCACGGTGAGGGTAGTGAATGCGTTTGATTTGTAATATTAAACGTCATAGTGCATATACAATACTAATAAAAAATATGTGTATAAATCCTATTTTAAAATGGTACAATATCAATATAATGAAATAACTTAACATATATATTAATTTTAAAGTTGTATTTTCAATATCTAAACTATCTAAAATATGATTTTGTCATGGATAAATAATTGTATAAAGAATTATAGTAGTTTAAAATATGTGGGGTTTATTTTGTAATAGAGTGCACTATAATTATGGTGCACGGGAACTCCATTTGAATGACTATGTCTATGTTCATATGAGAATTGAACATAGAGAATTCGGGCTAACTTTTCAAGTTGGATTTCTATAAACCCAAACGCAACCCAACCAAAATTTAATTCGGGTTGGGTGTAAATTTAATTTCTAAACCTGAATTAATGGTCACAAACTCTGAAAAAAATGGCAAGTTGGGTTGGCGGATTCAGGTCAAAAGAACCTAAATTGCACCTCGACATCACATGCATGGATATACTTACGAATATTACACGTAACTGACTGCCTTCTATTTTTATCTATGGGGAATCATGTACGTTTATATATAGGTCAGGGCTACGTAGTCTAATAATCTAATGCTACATATATACAAATTGGGAATGGTTAAATTTAGGAGGAATCAGAAGGGCCATTTGCATGAATTTGGCTCTCATTATTTTGTTGTTCATCTTCTTTCTTTCTTTCTTTCTTTTTTCTCCTGATTTTGCATATTTTATTCCACAATTATAAATTTAGCAAAATGCTCTCATTTAAGAGTACGTTTATTCGCTAAAACGCTTCTAAATTTCATCGACGTTGGCGTGATTTTTTAGCTTGCTAAGTTTAACATGGATAAAACTATACGCGCAACGGTAGTTTTAAAGTTCTTAAGCTAAGGTGGTTTTCAAAAATTCAATAGTTACAGGAGGCATAATCTTGTTAGGCACGCTAGGTAATGATTTAGGGGACGTTTAGTAAAGTGAAATTTTGTGTGATTAGATGGGAAAGAGAAAAGAGAATATTTTAAGAAATGTGTGATTGATAGAAAATAATAGGGGTAGAATTGAAATAAATAGATTTGATGGAAGTAGTTGGTAGGAAAAATGATTGGAATATAGGAATAAAACCGGAAAAAATATGATAATTTGTGAAGTTCATAGCTACCTTAGGGAACATGCTCCCACCATTTCTTATGGTTTCCCGCTTGGTTTTTCTATGAAGTTATTAATCAAGTGTATTTAATATATAAATCAAGTTTTACTATTTTTGATATACGTATATTTTTTAAAATTTTAAATACAAGGTTATTTCAATAATTGTAAACCATTAAAATGGCTAAAATATTTCTATGTTTAAAATTTTAAAAATACATACATATTTTCAAAAGTAATAAAACTTAATTTATACTTTAAATACGTTTATATTAATAAGTTTATAGAAAAGGTGAAATTTATTGGCATAGGCCAAGTAATCCGTTCTTAGCCCAGACGAATAAATCATATCTCTAGTTATAGAATAAAAATTTGTAAAATGCAAAAAGATTAAGAGCTAAACGCAAATATATATATATATATATATATATATATATATATATATATATGTGGGTAATAATCCAATACACTTGGTGCACTGCCCTATATTTGAAAAAAAAAAAAAAAAAAAATTTCTCCAGCATTACGTGGGCTTAAGCATGATGTTTTCATATTTGTTTTTTTTTACATTTTTAATGCTTTTAAATATTTTATTTAAAAATTAAAAACTCAAAAAATTAGACATTTCTCATGTATTTAAAGTAAAATTTTAAATACAATTAAATTTTATTTTAAAACATATAAAATTAAAATTTTAAAAATAAAAACGGGATAGTGCAGCAGCTGCACCGGATCATTGCCCATTTGTATAGAGTTTGTTTGCCTCTTTGGTACTGAAGTAGTTTTTGCAAACGTGCTGTGACTAATATTATATCTGTATTTTTAAGTTTGCTGAAATTACAAATATGTTGATAAAGTTTATATAAAATTACAGGTGTATCATTGTCATTGTGATGCCGTTAGAATTATCTGTAAAATAATGAAAGCAGAAATAGTAAGTGTACTTATCACTTAAAATGACATTTTTGTTATTTTATAAAAAAATTCTAATGGGATCCCAACGTAGGAGATGCACTTAAAATTTTATGAAAATACTTTGGACATATTTATAATTTCAAAAAAACTAAGGAACCTAAATGCAATATTGTTCAACTTTGTAGGTATGTTTGTAAAAATTATTTAATACCAAACGCACTCTATGCACATTGGGTAATGATCCAGTGCACTTGTTGCACTATCCATTTTTATTTTGTATGAATTTTAAATTTCATGTGGGTCCAACCATCGTGTTTTTTAGATGTATAATTTTATATTTTTTGATGTTTTAAAATATTTTATTTGAAATTTAAAACTCAAAAAAATTAGCCATTTCTTATAAAACTTTTAAAAATTAGGCATTTCTTATGTGCTAGCACATAAAATTGCCTAACTTTTTAATTTTAAAAATTCTAAATAAAATATTTAAATGCATCGAAAAACGTAAAACTGTATATATGAAAATACAATGCTTGTGCCCACATAATAGTACAAAAAATAAAAAATTTCAAAAAATAAGTTAATTAATTGGGTCCACTGGTCCATTACCATTAAAAACATGTAGGAAAATATTTTTTGTACATATATATTCTTCAACGGAAACGATTCCATGGTGCAATCGGTTAAATTTTTTATTTTTTATTTTTATTTTTTAAAAATCCAAATCATCTATCATATTTTACTTTATTGATGATGCATGACATGAAAAATTGTATAATTTTATATCTGTATATAATTCATTACAACTATATTTTTAAAAACTATTGACGTAAAATTTTTTAACTTATTTTTTGTATATAGCCTTAATAAATAATTTTAAATCAACACAATGAGTTGTTTGGATGTAAAAAAAAACGAGCTGTTTTAAAAATGTAACCTGTTGTGTTAAAGCGCTTCTCAGATATGATATGTATGGTAAAAGATCATCAATGAAATCGGTTAAAAAATACAACCGCTTGATTTTTTGTTCTTTGTCATAATCCAATCCATACATTATGCTGAAAATTATTTATTTAGTGTGCGTGTATGTATATATATATATATATATATATATATGACGAGTGATCCTATTAGTCCTCCACTCAGCCCACATCAAAAAACCTATTTATAACAACTTTTTTTATTTTTTCTTCATACACTTATTTATCCAAGTCTATTAAACATATAAATCGAGTTTTACCATTTTTGAATATGTGTGCATATTTTTTTAGATTTTTAAAGATAAGAATATTTTAAATACATATATACACATAGATATTTAAAAATCTCAAAAAAATATCAAAAAATGTTAAAACTTGGTTTATAAGTTAAATATAGTTAAATAAACAAGTTTACGAAGAAAAAAGTAAAAAATATTATTGTAAATGAGTTTTTTGAGAAGGGCTAATCAGAGCTTTTGATTTGCTTGAGTTAACAGGATCACTCCTCTATATATAGATAACAAATAAATTAAAAACTTCTGTAATGAATAATCTTAAAAATATAATTATAAAAAATTTCGTACATACACTTGTTGTGGATTATATACAAAGGAGCCTGGTTATATACATCATTAAGCTAAAGTACAACATTTATTTATTTTTATAATTAGTTATATTTTTATTTCTTCTTTGTAAATATATTTTTTAATATATATTAATTTGGATACCAAGTTTTCCATTTTACAATATTTTTATATATTTATTTTTAATTTTTAAAAATAAGTTTTTAAGGGGGTGAAAAATGACTTAAATGCCCTTAAAATTGATAATTTTTTAAAATTAAAAATAAATATATAAAAGAATTCTAAAATGGAAAATTTTGGTATATAGATTGAATACATTTAGAAAAACATGTTTATGAAGAAAAATAAATAAAAATAAATGAATATTGTATTTTAGCTTAAAATATATCTTTTTTGTATATAATCATGCTCCATGTACAAATTTAATTAAAATAATTTTTTATATCATACAAATATCATAAGAGGAGAATGCGATGCATGACTTTGGATCTTTAAAAAAAATGGCTGAATGTTGCATCAGTAAAAAAAATCTTAGTGCTCGTATTTTACAATCGATTGCGCTAAAGACTTTCCACATATTTATAAGACATATTCTAGGGCAATAAAATGAGGCTTACATGTATTATAATATAATAACATTTTATATAATCAATTATTCACATAGGAAATATATCTTAGACAAGTTAGATATTGAAAATACAATTTTAAAATTAATATTTAAGTTAAATTATTTTATTATATTGATTGTGTACCATTTTCAAATAGGGCCTTATACATATTCATTTTTTATGAAAATTAGTCTATTACTTAAATAAATAATTTTAAATGCAACTGGTAATTGATGTTAAATGATGGATTGAAGACCATTTTCAACGGATAACACCGTAATTATAGTCAAATTGCCCCTGAATAATTTCTTTTTTACTTTTTTGTATTTACAACTCAATTCGAGTAAATATTTTTCAATCTTTTTAATTCTAGGGATGTAAATCTAATAATATTGCTAATAAAATAATTACGGAGACATTGCTCCCAAGAATAAAAAATAAACTTTTTATGCAGAAACTCAAAGCCCGAGATTCCCGCACCAAGGCGGGCTCGAACTTAAATAATTTCTTTTATCTACATATGCTGCAACCAGATTTTCTACTACGTTGCTCTGATCTTCACTTCGTTACTTTGTAGAAGTGGGGCCTATTGGTGATCGTGACCGTTGATTTATTGTATCCGGTTGGATTTTGGCTACCATCACTTGAGAACCTGGAGATGAGCCGGTGTATCTTTTATAACTTGGAGATGAGCAGGTGTATCTTTTTTCCTTTTTCTTAATTGATTCTCAAGCTACGAAAAGAAAGGGTGTGATGGCCGATGGGGAGAGGCGATGAAATGGCCAGCGCCCAGAGATGGCCCCAACGAAGAATACAAAGAAGATTCTCTAGAAAAAAAAATAATTCTTTTTAAAAAAAGAATTGGGGAAGATTCGGGAGCAAAATAAAATAAAACAAATAGAAGGAGTACCTAAACTGGAAAAGCCAGAGCATGGCTGATGTGAGGCTCACAATAATCATTGGCGGAGGAATCGGGGGCTGAAAACGGGGAAAGAGCAACAAATGCACGTATTTTGCATGGGGCATGGCCGCTTCTGTCATGCAAAATCAATGCCCCTAAAATATCATTATAAATTAAATTAAAAAACTATAAATAAATTGATGTCCCACCACCAAGCAGGAATAAAATAATTAAGCAAGCAACCCAAACCAGCCTACCTCTTGCGAAAAATAATTTAGAATATAAACAAGAATTGGCCCAACACTATCTGCAACATGTTGCAAAGATTTGGTTAATAGACTATATATATAGTGACCCTGTATCGGAAGTTTGCCGCAGCTATCTCAAAAATGGGACTCACCTACACTTAAATATATTGATAATTTATACAATTCTTTATTCATATATAAATTATATTTGAGATAATTTACATGTTTAAAAAAACATTTTTAATCAAATTATTTTATTACATTGAATTTGTACAATTTTTAGATGGAGTCCATACACATATTCAATTTGGATGAAAATTGATATGATAAAAGAATACATAATTCTAAATACAATTGGTGGAGTAGATTATAATTTCGTAATCATGAGGGGCTCATTTTAAGGTAGTTGCACCATAATTTATGGTACAAGTAGCTGCACCTAAATTTTTTTCATGTGTATATATAGTATTCCACTTCTGTGTAACCAGGCTACATAGAAACAGTCTCATATAGCCCCCTCAAATTGTAAGATATTGATCCTTATGAAAAATCCGATCCATTCATTATATTTAACATCATTTAACATTTGTTTTGCTATGAGACCAAGTTTCATCCAACTCAAGTATGTGCATTGCCACATTTGCTCAAAAAGATGTATATTCATATATAAATTATGAAAAACACTTAGATATATTCACACATGTATAAAGATATAACAATATTTTATTGGATTATTTATCCACATATTATTGATATCTTAGATGATTCAGATGTTGAAAAAACTACTTTGAAGTTGATATTTTACGTTGAACCATTTTATTACATTGATTTTACACATTTATAGTTGGGACCCATATATAATGAAATTAAAATAAATAAAAAGATTTCCAGAATACTATAAATGATACTAAATATAATGGATTAAGTGAATTTTCATCAACCATTAAGATTTAAAAAATGGAGGGGATTTCATAGAATTGAGACCATGTACGTATATAGGGATATATTCACATGCATTCGATCTGCATGTTGGCTACTGTGCAAACGCACCATCCGCCCATTCAATTCGACGGAGAAAATCACGGCCATTGATTCGCCGTTATGACTAAATGGAGGCTGGACAGCTATAGGTAGAGGTGTTAACGGATCGGGTTAAATGGGTTGGAGCCTAATCCTAATCCTAACCCATTTAATATATCTCAACCCTAATCCATTTATTAACCCATTTAAAAATTTTCAACCCTTACCTATTTACAACCCATTTAATAAACGGGTTAACGGGTTGTTAACGGGTTGTGTTTGTTACTAATTTTCATGCTAAAAATATTCAATAAAGTCTGTAAATTTAAATAAATTAAATAATTCGAAGCTAACATACCTGAATTTAATTTATTTTGGCTTGAAAAGATCAACGCCAATCTCAAGTCATCTCTTTAATGCCAATTTCTGTTATAAATATTATATATATATATATATATATTATAATATATTATATTAAATGAGTTATACAGGTTGAACGAGTTGGACGGGTTGCGAAGCCTCAACCCTAATCCGTTTATTTAATTAAATGGTTGAACGGGTTGGCGGATCATAACCCATTTATTCAAAAATCTCAACCCAAACCCATTTATTAACGGGTTGAACGAGCGGGTTAACGGGTTGACCATGACTATTAACACCCCTAGTTATAGGAGAGAAAAATATATGTGGTATAAAAGGGGATTTTTTACACAGTTGCCCATTCTAGTTCCAAACAACCGTTGTCTAAAACTAAAAAAAAATAACCTAAAAAATCCCCAAAGAAGAAACTGTTAGTGCTGAAGAATATGCCCAACCGAAACAATCCTTGGAAGAAGAATCTTTACGCTGTTGAAGAAAGAAGGAACTCATCCCACTTGTGCCGGAGAAGAAACACGCCTCTCACCATCTTAGATTCTTTAATCGCATCTCCTGCTTGGGTTCAAAAGTCACAACCAACGTATTCCTTTGAAACAATTCATCTTTCATTGTCTTGAATCCTCTTTCATTCCCCATTTGCTTATTTTCTATATTTTGGCATTGTTATGATCGGAAGATCTCCTTTTGTTGAAGGCTTTTATTACATTAGATTCATATTTAGTCTAACCTTTGTTACTGAATCTCCCGACATTGCAAATGATAATGGATGGTAAATTTGGGTTCTTTAGCCGAAACAATTCAATAAGTAATGTGATTGATTTTTTCTAAATGTTTTAATGGATATTAGAAGGTAATGTTTTATGATTCTGTCATGTTCTTGCTTGATCCATCAATAAGTTTGTAGTTGTAAGTTGGCTTATTGACTAAATTCAAAGAAATTTTACTGTTGAACATGCATTTTAGGAACCCATGCTACTAAGATCAGTAAGCTGATTTTAGTAACACAATAAGTCACTTTTGCTTTGTTTAACATGTTGTATGCCTCATTCCTCACGCTAATATGATTATGAAAGTTGGGATCATGCATTTAAGGAACTCATTCTACTGACATCATCATGTTGATTTTAGTACACAATAAGTCACTGTCGTTTTGTTTAGCATGTTGTATGCCTCATTCCTCATGCTAGTATGATTATAAAAGTTGGAAGCATACATTTTAGGAACTCATTTTACTGAAATGTTAAGATGAGTTTGTTCCATTTTTGTAATTAAATATTTTTCATCACACGTCCTTCCAAAGCTGTAATGCCAAATTATGCTTGATTCCTTAAACTATGAGCCTTTGAATTTTCGGCCTTTACATGCATAAATGGCATTTTTGAAGGTACAATGTACGAAATTCTGTTGATTTTGATATTTGCACATCTTCTTTCTTACCACAAACAATGTGCAACTGTGTTTTATGCACCTATTGGTTGTATCATAGTTAATTTCTTCCAGTTGTGTTTTGATCAATTTTGAATTGAAATTAGCAACCCCGTGTTTAGGTAGTAATTGGATTTCAGCTCCTTTTCATTCTCTCCATGGTGAGCATTTGTTTTCTTATTGCAACTTTCTTTGTTATGGTTGGAAATGGAACCCATATTCCTATTTCATAAACTAATGCTTCAAATTTCAATTTAACATGCTGCAAAATTGGATCTCATAGTGTTCTTATTATTCTTCTTTTAACTATCTTAATCTTAATAACCATTGAGGGCTTGACAGTAGTGCGCTCATGTGACGATATGAATTAAAATTTTAAAATTCTACATGTAATGTAGAATTCTGGACATGAATTTTGATTTATCCAATGCTACATGTTGATTGTGAAAGCACCATGGGGGATGTTGCAAGCTAGTGTGTCTCTTGATAGTTGTTTTTTTGTATGTCAAAGTTCAATTGATAGAGATGGTCGAATGATGCTCGGATTTGATTGGAGTGGGTCTCTTTATGTTGAACATTATATATTTTGTTTCAAATTCACAATTTTATTCTAATCATAACTTAGTGGAATGGTAGTTTTGAATGAATGTTTGGATTGAATGTGCGAAATGAATGTATGGAATGAAATGTGAAATGAATGTATGAAATATGAAATAAATGTGTATGGAATGAATGTGCGTAATGAATGGGAATGGAATAAATATAAGGAATAAAATGGAATGCAAGTATGGAATGAATGTATTAACAGAATCAACATCATGAATGTCTGTTCATATGGATCCTCATGCGGATTCTGAAATCGATATGTGATTTTTTCCACAGTTAGCTGAAATGTTAGAAAGAGTTATTTTTGTCCCAGAATTAGCATGCTGAATGTCAAATTAGCATGGGGATTTTGTCGTAGCAGTCGAAATGTCAAGATGAGTTATTGCAAATCCAAATTAGCATGCGAAATTAGATTCAACAAATTTTGAAGAAAAATTATCTCTAAGAACTTAAAGTCTATCTTTGAACTTAAATGAATTCTTAAGTTTTATAATTGTTTTTATTAAGTTCATATAAAGTTATATGACTTATTATGACTCATGTCCATGGTATGTTATATGACATAGTTATGCTAATCTTGACCCTTAGTTGTTGTTTGAGATTATCAAACTTGGAATGTTAACTTTGTAAAAAGTTTGTGAAATCATTTTTTCACATGTTGATTCATATTCAGTTGCTCATCTTGACCCTTAGGTGAAATTATCCACAATTTGCATGTTGATTTCATAATCCACGAGATCGATTTAGTTTGATTGAATATTTTAATTTCTTAGCATGTTGTATGTCTCATCTCTCATGTTAGTGTGATTATGAAACTTGGGAGCGTACATTTTAGGAACCCATGCCACTGAAATCAGCATGTATATTTCACCAACATAAAAAATCACATTTGCTTTATTTAGTAACATAATATATCACTTTTGGGTTGTTTAGCACACTGTATCTCATTAATAACAGCCTATAGCCTACAGCATTGAATTAATAAATTGCTTTGAACATAACATGCATATACTCATGCCATCTCATGTTTTTTAACATTGAAATTTTCTTCGTGTCAAAAGTTTAATGGCAGCAACAAAGGGCAAAGGAAAAGGAAAATTTTGAAAGAAGCAGCTGCTAAAGTGGATAAAGAAAAAGCAAAAGAAGCTAAAGAAGTAGCAACTAGACAAGGAAAAAGCAAAATAACAAAGACCAATGAGGTAGTGCTGGCAACAGTTGATAAAGTAAAAAGTAAAGAAGTCGATGATGCAGCAACAAAAAAGAAAAAATGAAAAATAATAGAGATCAATGAGGAAGTCAACAGAGCCAAGGAAAGAGGAAAGAAAAAATACAGGAGATGCAATAATCAAAAAGGAAAAAAGGAAAGTAAGGGAGACTGTTGAAGAATTCTCCATAGTTGATGAAGGAAAGGAAGAAGAAGAGGAAGAGGAAGCAGCGTCTAGAAAGGGTAAACGAAAAATAAGAGAGGCCGAAGATGCAACCAAAGCAAGTGAGGTAGTGGTCACAGTCAAGGAAGGAAAAAGAAAAGAAGCTGAAGATGCAGCTACCAGCAGGGGAAAACTGAAAGTAAGGGAGACAGGGAGACCATTGAGGATGTCACCATAGTTGATGAAGAAAAAGGAGAAAAAAGGAAGTTGTAATTAAAAATAGCAAACGGAAAATAAGGGAGTCCGAAGAAGCACCCAAAAAAAACAAAGATAGCACCCAAAGTTCATGACTACCCATCCAAAGATTTCCATAGTACTTTGGATGAGGAAATTTATATCAACAAGTTTGAAGATTGACCCCTGGTCAAGTCAAAAAAAAAAAAATTTGATAGATGAGTTTGACCATTTTTTCTTTGCTAGGTAGTTGCATGGATAGGGGTCTGGTCCATTTACTAATGTTGAGTGCCACATTTATCCAGTTCTAGTCAAACACTTCTACTCTAGCTAAGGTATTAATGGTTTTACACATGTAAAAGATGTGGAAATAGAAATTAGTCTAGGGATATTACAAAAGGTATTTGGAATCTCTTATGACCCCAAGATGTATACAGTTTTTGAAGAGTCAAAATAAAAGGTATTTTTTACAGTTTGTAAAAATTCAAAGCTAAGAGCTCAAAGAATGTCATCCACGCAGTTAAAAACTCTGGATATGAAGCTTCTGCATTATGTTTTTGTATATCATTTGTTCTCGAGGAATGAATCTTACATAGAGGTCATAGCTGAGGATGTACACTTATTAGATGCTCATGAAAAGGGTGCAAATTTCAACTTTGCCTACCATATATTCCAACATACGAATAAGAGTTCTATTAGGAAGAATGGAGTTGTGCCATATAAAATTATTATAACAGAAATTCTATAATTTTATGATGTAGATCTCACTGAGGAGGAGCACCAAAAGTACAAAGAAGCTAACACAATTGATGAAGGTGTCTTGTCCAGGTTGGGTTATATGTACAATGAGGGGAAGCATGAGTGATAGCCAAAGCATGACGTAAAGGTGGATGATTCAAGTGAAGATAAAGAAGATGAAGTTGAGCTAACCTTTAGGATATGAGAATGCAGCAAGGAGATATGGGCGAGAAAAGAGATAATGAGCAACCACCTCCAAACTTGAAAGTAAGGAGCCAAGAAGCAACTTCCACACACATGCATCCAGATCTATCTTGACAGTTAATGCAGTTTCGGGAGAATATTATGAAGCACATAACTTCATTTATGTTACAACCAATCAAGTCAACCACCCTACTACTTTCATCTCCACACCAACTCTGAGTTCACCAACCTCCAGTCATTTGGTTATGCCAACATATACTCTCGTTGTGGTTTAGATACTCCAATCATAGCCCATTCGCAATCACCTGCGTATACCCCCATGGAGGTTTTAGATACTCCTAGTGGTATAGGTCAACATCCGTCTTCACCGCAATCAGCATTCTCTTTTGCCTGTCCTAGTACTTCATCTTCATCATTTGCTAATCTCCGATCTGAAGAAGGCTAAGCTAGTGCGTCATGTTATTACCCAACTATTTTTCCTTCCCTCCTTTACCAACACCTTCCACATTCTCTACTGTTTTAACAAATGAACATGTGCTTCAAATGATAAGATACACGATTTTCCTTATAGGGAGTATTGAAAGATTAATTAGAGAGGTGGAACATATGCGGAAACGTAGACACATCTTTGGAACGCGCTTAGATGAGTTGAGTTGTAAACACTCATCAACTGATGGTGCGGGAGGAGATCATGGTGTGGGAAGAGACCACAGTGCCAGAGGAGATCATGGCACTTAGATCTTATTCACATTCATATTTCATTCACTTTTTGGTGTTCTAAAATCTGTTGAATTCTAACATATTTTGTATTGAACATTAGATATTTTGATGTGGATCATAACTTTATTTGAAGGTTAACTTTGTAGAATGGTTGTGTATCATGAACTTTTGAATTCATATGCGTGGAATGAATGAATGATATGAATGTGAATGGAATATGTATAGTATCGAATGTACTATCTTATGTATCAGCATGCGGAATATGTAATCTGCATGTGTATTATGCCCTAGACAGCACAATTGTAAAGACAGGTTTTTATTGACTTAGAAATTCACATGTGAATTACATTAATCGCATGCGTAGTATGCCCTATATAGTCTAATTGTAAAGGAAAATTTTTCCTGACTCAGAAATCTAGACAGCATAAATGTACCTTTGATTTTTCTCTAACTCAGAAATCAGCATACTAAACTATAATCCACATGTGTATATGCCATAGATAGCATGAATGTACCTCCCGTTTCTCTCTGACCCAAAAATCCATATGCAAATTACATAATCCGCATGCATTTTATGCCCTAGACAACATAAATGTACCTCCTGTTCTGACTCAGAAATAACCATGCTGAATCTATAATTTGTATGCATATCATAGACACCATATATGCACCTTGATTTCTGTCTGAGTCAAAAATCCGTATGCATTTTATGCCCTAAACAACATAAAGTACCTTTAATTTCTCTCTGACTCAGAAATCAAAATATTAAATCTGTAATCGACATGCGTATTGTGCCCATATATTTTCGTAATTTGTTCCTCGAGCATATATTTAGTGTTTAGTACTGGAGTCCCATAGGTGATTTTACAAGCTTCGTCTTTCTCATCTTCTCTTCTTTTAGTTACTGCACGCTTGTAAGCTTTGATAAACTCAACCAATTTTGTGTTGACCCTATGAATTAATGAAAAAAGCATTTATGCTTTCAGACCTTTGGGTGGTGCTCGTTCTAGCTAAGAAAATACTCTTTGTGTAGGTTGGTATTCACTTTTCTCGAACAATGTACATTTGTTGTAACCATGCATGATTCGTCAATTCATAGTTATCAATAAATTTTCCCAACCAGCTTCAAACTCTCCTGGATTTTCTATATTTTGAATTAACTTAAATAAAATGTCTTTGAATTGAGGATATCTTTGGTTGGCTAACTGTAATTTTTGGGAAATTTTATATATATATATATGTCATGAACAGAAAACATGTCTCGCATTTGGGAAAATCACATATATAGCCTTTGCATTAGTTAGATCCTGGTATGTGATAACGGCTTTTGGAGGTATATCACCCATAGTACAGATCCATGTTTGAAATAACCATGTAAAATCTTCTTCACTCTCACCAAACAATAAACTAGCTGCAAACAATATTGATTGCTTATGATGATTTACCCCCACAAAGGGCCTAAAAAGCATATCATATTCATTGGTACGATAAGTTGTGTCAAACCAAATAACATTATTGAATACTTGATAATTCTTTTTGAATTCTCCATCAACCCACGTACAGGACATTAGTCGACATCGCTCATCAACCTGAATATTTCAGACTATTAAATTGATTTTCAAAGTACTCTAATAAGGTTGGTGCACCCCCTCCATATCTTGAAATTTATCGAGATCGTAAGGTATTATGTAGGTCAACTATCATAAATCTCAATTGATCATGTCCCCTCGCCTCCTCTATCATAAATTATAATGATCTTGACACTCCAACAACAACCTTCTGGAGACTTTCAACTATGTCTAATTGTGACTCCGGCACCTTTCGATGAGATCGTAGACAATAAAACTTAACAGGGGTCTCTAATCGATGCAAGTGTTCTTTCTTGTGACCTCTAATCCTCCACATCAAAGTACTTGATAAATGCCTAACAGTTAATGATCCAAAGTATTCACATCTGGTAGTGTCTCTTTGCTTGCGTTTTCTTACAACATGTGGAACATTTTGTCAAAGTCCTTATTTAGAGCACTTCAGAATGTGGTAGATTATTTCTTCATCTTTTGATCTTTCGACATCACTTTTCCTTATACTAAAATCACAACACCTTGTATATGACTTATAAAATGAATATGTTTCTTTTTCGCTATTAAACTCTTTTCCAATAACATGTGTCAATTTAGGAGATACTTGTTAGGTAAAAACAGTTAAAGGAGTGGAGCTCCATTCACATTCTTAAGATAATATTCCAATTTCATTTTGGGTCATGCTATTTAATGTTGTCATCTCATTGCATTAACAAAATTACATATATCATTCATTGCATATAAACAATAACATGAAAAGAACCACATTATATACAATTAGTAACAAATCAAACATTCCATATACTCAATTAATAATAAAGAACAGCATGGAAAATCTGTCATTGAAATCAGTATGCTAAATATAGCATTCAGCATGCTAAATATAATATTCAGTATGTTGATTTCAGGTGAAAACATATTTAGTGGATTCATTCCTAAACAATAATAGATGATGGCAAGTTTATGACCTCTATTACCAACATAAATCACACATTTAACCTACTCAATGAGTAATTGATCCATTCCAAGAGTTCCACCTAAATCTTTGACTAAAAAGTTATTATATAGGGTGTGTTTGGTAACGAATAAAACTTTTGATGAAAAGTTTTGGAGAGTAAAAGTTGTCAAATGATGTGATATGATAGGGGTAATGATGAGTAGTAAAGAGGATAAAGTTAAAATAAATAGGATAGTTATGTAGAAATAATTGAAAAGTAGGGTAATTATATAGGAAAATGTGAAAGAATGATTAAAAAGTATGATAGTTGTGAAGTGTGAAAAGTTTTAACTTGACATTTTTTATTAATTGTCAAACACACCCATAGTCAAATATGACATTCAGCATACTAGATTGTCTTTCGGCATGCTAAATACCGTAGCATTGGCTTGTTGAAGTTTCCCACAGGTTTGTAACTTATATTAGCATACAAAATGTAATATTAAATATCATTCATTGCACTAAGTTTATAAATGTTTAACGAAGTTATTCGCATGCCATTAGTGACTTTCAGCATGCACTTGTAAGTGTGGCTTGCATACGCCTAGCAAGACATTTTATCTAGGATTAGTTACCCACTAAAATCAGGTTTGCACCCAAATTTTCCTATAGTGAAAATATATAATAATTACTCTTTTAATTTTTTAACAAAAACTATCCATGTTCTTACTCTTGTATAACTAAGTGTAACTAAAATCAGCAGATTAAATAGTGAGAGATAGCAGTTTGTGTTATCGAGGGGGCTACAACAGCCTTGGTGATTTTATCTTCACCTAAACATCTCATTCATAGTATTCTGCCTCCAGCACTCCATTTACTCCATTTTCTTCAATCTTGCTTTTCCATTTTCTCCATTTTCTTTAATCTCGATTTTTCATTTTCTCCATTTTCTTCAATCTCAATTTTTCATTTTCTCCATTTTCTTCAATCCCGATTTTTCTCCAACACTCCATTATCTATAGGGATTTTCGATAGAACAATATAAAGAAGATTCACAGTTGCTGATTGCAACAGTTAAGGCATTAAGGAGCGTCGATTTTTCAATTTCATTAATGAAAGAAAATTTTATTTCCTTTCTTGCTACGCGCCAACAATTTTTAGATTCTCACCCACTCCATTTTATTTACCTGAGCTAAAGAGTGGGTTAATGGAATGCGGAAAAAATAAGAAAATAATCAATGGTGTTACCCACTACTCACCCACCACTTCTGGCAGATGGTGAGAAATAATGTAGGTAGTGCTCTTCAAAAAGATTTTGATTAGGAATGGAAGAGAGATTTAATGGATTGAAGAGGGGGGAAAAGTCGTAAGCTATGAAAAATGGAAAAAAGGGTGGGCAGGCTTCAGAATTTGCATTTTATACGCCTTTAGTTGAGCACCCTCATTTCTCTACTCTCACCAATTCACTCGCAATGGTGAACATGCGGTTGAGATTTCATCCACTGAATTAAACATGCGGATGGGCGGTCTGTGTGCTTATTTCGATGCAGACAGAATGTACAGGATTGCTATAAAATTTATATATATATAAATAATTATATAAAATTTTATTGCATTCTAATATGTGTAAGGTCCAAAAATGGGCAAATCTATATATGTATATATATGAACATTTCCTGTACAGTGAAGTTGCACATAATTAACGATGTGTTTGGCCTAAAATGGGCCCCACGTGTATTTAAATGTCTTGATATTTTATACAATCATTTATCCATATATAAATTTTGTAGCAAATGTTTACATGTTGAAAAAATAACTTTAAAATTATGTTGAATTTATACCGTTTTCAAATGGAGTCCATACACATATCCAATTGGGATGAAAATTAGTATGATAATAAAATACATAATTCTAAATACAATTAGTTGGAGCCCATTTTGATGTAACCACACCGTAATTGTGGTGCAGTGAAGCTGCACTTGAATATTTATCTATATATATATCGGTCCACTTCTATTTAACCGAGTTATATAGAAGCAGACCCATATAATCCCTTTAAAATCTAAGATTTTGATCATTAATGAAAAATCTAATTCATTCATTATATTTAACATAATTTATTTATTTGTAAAACCAAGTTTCATCCTAATCAAATATGTTAATAGGTCACATTTGTTCAAAAATATATATATTTATATGTAAATTATAAAAAACACTTAGATTTATTTACACATGTATTAGAATGTAATAATACTTTATAGAATCATTTATTCACATAGAAATGATATTTTTGGACAGTTTAGATGTAAAAAATACTACTTAAAATTGATATTTTAGCGTTTTTCATAATTTACATATGAATATATACATTTTCTAACAAATGTGGCTTATAAACATACTTGATTGAGATGAAACTTGATCCCCTAGATAAACAAATGATGTTAAATATAATGAATGGATTAGATTTTTCATCAAAAATCAAAATTTTAGATTTTAAAGGGGTTACATAGGTTCACTTCTTTGTAACCCGGTTATATAGAAGTGAAGCCCTATATTTATATAAGAGGGGGAGAGAGAGCTATTCCACTGCACCAAAGCAACAGTACAATTGTCCTTTTTAAGCCCCACACATATTAGAATGCAATGAAAATTTATACAATTATTTATCCATATATAAATTTTATAGTAAATAGTTTACATGTTGAAAAACTACTTTAAAGTTGTTATTTACATCAAATTATTTTATTACGTTAAATTTGTACTATTTTCATATGGGGTCTATACACATATCCGATTATGATGAAAATTGATATGGTAATAAAATACATTATTCTAAATACAATAGGTAGAGTAGATTTTGATTTTATCATCATGTGGGGCTCATTTCAGCGCCACTACACCATAATTAAGGTGCAGTGGTGCTACACTTGAAAATTTCCCATATATATAAGTTATTTCGGTGTAGCGCAATTGCACTGAAACAGTAGTATATTTGCCGAAAAAAGGCCCTATGCATATTAAAATACAATGAAATTTTATACAATCATTTACCCATATATAAATTTTATAGCAAATGGTTTATATGTTGAAAAAATCACTTTAAAGTTGTTATTTACATCAAACTATTTTATTATGTTGAATTTGTACCATTTTTAAATGGAGGTCCATACACATATCTAATTGAGATGAAAATTGATACGGTAATAGAATATATGATTCTAAATACAATAGGTGGAGTAGATTATAATTTTATGATCATGTGAGACCCATTTTAGCACAATTGCACCATTGTTACAGTGTAGTTTTGCTACACCTGAATATTTCTTATATATATGTATATATATATAAATATATATATGAGAACTCATCCTTATGGTCCACACATATTAGAATGCAATGAAACTTTATACAATTATTTATCCATATAGAAATCATACTTTAAACAGTTTCGATGTTGAAAATACTACTTTAAACTTGAAATTTATATTAAACTATTTTATTACGTTGATTTTATATCATTTTAAGATGGGGCACATACACATGTTGGATTTAGTTGAAAATTGATATGCTAATAAAATAAATAATTTTAAATACAATTGGTAGAGTAGATTTCTCAGTCATGATCAAATGGGTCCCACAGTGCATGGACTGCACCATAATTACGGTGCAATCCGAATGCACTTAATTATTTTCCTATATATATACATGTCTAGCCTCTGCTAATTTGATACCGGGAATGCCCAGCTAGAATTATATATTAATTAGTACAATTTAATTACATTCTTTCCTACGGGCTGTGTTACTGTAGAGCCACTTCCATATTGTAAATATGGAACCGGTTCATCTAGGGCCTCCCGACATGATTTGGCGAAATCCATTTCATTTATTATATTTACCGGGCAATGTTTCAATGACTGTAGCCGATGATTAGTAAATCAACATCCAATTCACTCCTTACAATTAACATTATTTACTTAACTAGGAAATCAAATTTTATACAAATCAAATATGTAAATGAACTTTGCATCGAAAAAAAATGTGAATGAACTTCATGTAATAAAGGTGTAAATCAAATTAATAAAATTATTTTTTATATATCATTTTTAAAATTATTGATCAACATCTTATCCATCTAAATTAAACACTGCTCCTATACAAATGAAGAACTATATAAAGGGATCTAAGTGTTTCTCAAGATTTATATATGATCACAGATGTTTCTTTGATGGTAGATCATATAAATATCTTAAAATAGGTACAAAACAACCAATGTTTTGATTAAATGATTTTTAGTACCATCAAAGTTGGCCCAAATGGGCAACAAAACCTAACTATCCTTTAGTCGTGGACACTATCGAAGCGTTGCACATATTTATAACCGAATATTGCTTAATTTTATTAGCCTACCTATTTATTTTTATTCGATATATGTGTTTTAATTGATATATATATATATATGAAAATAAACATAGAACATATATTGTCAAATCATCTCGGTGGGGTACCACATGAACCGGTTACACATTGTTAAATATGTGGAGCCGGTTCCAAGGGAACACGACCTCTTTCGTATTATGGTAATTACTCATGTATATGATACATGGTTTAAATGGTAAAGTGTCTATAAAGTAAGATTTTGCAAATAAAAACAGATTTGACTGCTTACATGAATTTATAACAAAATTTTCAACTTTCCGCCGCCTAAAAACGTCTATACCGGACAAATTGAATGCGACGACAAGATTTATTGCAAACAGTTACTAGTACTTTTGTGGAACCTTGTTCTTTCAATTTATTAGCTCCACATGAAGATGCTTGAATGATGCATGCCAGTCCTATTCAAGGATGTTTTTGGCTTTGATATCCTTGCTATGAAAATCACAGTTCAGAAATGAAAGTTCTTTATGAAGAAAAGGAAATTTTTCTCAAGGGAAAAAGGAAATATTATTTGTTTAAAATTATTATTTAGTCGGCTATGCATCAAGGCTTTGAGGTGGGTGTGGATGAAAGAAAGGATAGCTTTCATAGAGAGAGAGAGAGAGAGAGAGAGAGAGAGAGAGAGAGAGAGAGAGAGAGAGAGAGAGAGAGAGAGATGGGATGCGTGAGCTCCTAAAATGGGCATGTTTTACAGCATAACGTAAGCGAGTTGGGGGAACATGTCTGATATTTGCAGCTAGCTTTTGCATTGAATAGGTGCACACGCCATTTGCAAAATTTCAAAAGGTGGGGTTGATCCACTTCTTCCGGCTGTTGCAAATGGCATGTTCCCCATATTTTTAGTACTTCCATCCTTGTTACTTTCTATATCAGGACTCCTGAATTTGTAGCAAGGCAGGAATCTCTCAATACCTGGTGCCCCACCTCCTATTTTTAGCATGCTCCATTTTGTCTGTTTCTCCTTTATCCTCATTTCCTTCTCTGCCACGCTGGCCCCCCAAAAGCTGTCTCAACTTCACCCCTATTCTGGCCTTTTAGATACTCCTTTCTTTGTCTTCACCAACATCATTCATACTCATAAACTACATGCGACTGACAATAATGTGCATATACATGGTCCCCATGTCCCTACACAAACATGTCACAGACCATCCAAAAAATATATGTGCACTTGTTGCATGCAAGCACATTAAAATGATTCACCAATTGGTGAGGGTTTAACTTTTTTGCATGCCCATGTCCCACAATTTCAGACTATTGAATTCCTTGCATGCTTTCCTAAGCCATGAGTAATGGAAGAGAAAATGCACTGTGTTGGATGGAGGTCATAATTTACGAGAAGCAAGCAGCTGGTGCTGATAAGCTTCTAATATTGCTAAGCCAGATTATAAATTACCATGTTTAATAACAAATATTCCAAGTACACACATCAAACATATAGCAACCCATTCAGCCAAACACCCTTACTTGAGACATTTGCAACAATAAACCCAAATAGCCCGCCCTTTAGAAGAGTGTCTCGCAGAGGAAGCACGAAATGATATGGGATCATTTTCTCTGACAGAATTCAGCATATGCCAGGCATGTTGTTCCAATGACAAGATCCAACTGTCCAATCATGATCGACGGTCACTGTGAAGGTTGATGCAGGAGGCTGTGCTCCAAGCCCAATCTCCTCATCTGTCACACCTGATTGACCATTCGACACCTCACCGCTGTCGCTGTACCATTCAGAAACTATTGGCATTGATGCTGGAATTATATCAAGCAGATTGCACAAGTCCTCATCAACTGAGTTGATCTTGTCCATTGGCTCTTCTTCCTTCATTGTAATCCCTGGTTGTTGATCACATCAAAAGATTGAGCATGTCATTCATTGGAAATCGAAAATTGCACTCGGTAAATGAAAGAGTGGACATGACCACAGAGGTTTGAATTTCAATATGGGTGGGGCATTTAAATGAATGACAGTTTTCCAAAGAAAATCATACAAGATCACTGAATCATTAAAAAAAGTAAAGTGTAGTTCACCAAAGAAATATCTACAATTCAAATATTTGCATTTGGAGACTGTTTTTGAGACCATCATATACAAACAAATGAAGCTCAAACAGATGAAGAAAAGGTGAACGCAATAGGAAGGGAGTGTTGCTTTCAGAAACACAAAATGGAAAAAGTAAGCAGAAGCACAAATGAAGGGTAAGGAGAATAGGGATTGGAGACAGAACTGAAAGTACAAAAACTTGCATGGCACACATACCACAGCTTCGAAACTTAACAACAGAGGGACTTGGAAAAACTCAATTCCCTGCGTACCACGCTGACTCAACCAACTTTCACATTTACTCATGTTTCTAATGATTACAAGGAAAGTCCATGATATCAGCTGGGAGGAAATGGAAAGGGATTTGTAGAATGGCATCAGCCATAAAGTTAATAAATTAATATCAATTGGACATAATGTTGGAAATATGGGCAATGTAATCGGAAAAATTAGGGCAGTCACAGTAGATAAAGGTCAAACTCACCCTAGGAAAATGTGTTTTCTAGAACTGAACGCATGGAACTGACCTCTCTAGGAATTTATTTGTAACAACAAACATGATTTATTAACATGTTGTTACTCTCTTATTGATATAAGATCTAAATGAAATCATGTTGAACCAGATGACATGGATAATTCTCTGTTAATCAATGTTTCTTTTCTTTTCTGTCCAAATCACTTCAAGTGATTTGTCAAATTTTCAATCAACATACCAGCAAAAATTTCAGAAACACAATCACCCTGATAAAACTTGTGACATTCTAAAGAAGCCTAAAAAAGGAAGGTGGAAGAAAGGTTAAAATACAGAGATGAGACAAATTGGAGAGCAAGAAGTTTGAAAAGTCTTCATAGGTTAAAGTTCATTCAAAGTTTGATAAATTTAAATATTAAGGGTGTGATTGGCTAGGATTAAAATTTTTCAATCTAAAACTTTTTATTCTTCATAACTACTCTGTTTTTAATTATTTTCTATACAACTACTATACTTTTCAATTATTTCTACACAACTGTCTATACAACTAACTTATCTATCTTAGCTTTATTCTCTTTATTTTTTATCATTACTCTTATCATATCACATCATTTTCTCCTATTATAAAAACTTTTCTTCAAAAGTTTTATCACTTCTCAAACACACCCTAAAAATAACTTGATGTACTAAACTTTATTTATTTGAATTTTTGATATACTAGCAACAAGAATCATAAACTCAAGCACATTAATAAAAACATATGATATACGTGCATGCATGCACACATAAAGAAAGGAAAGAGGGAAGAAAACACAACAAAGCGACAAATTAGAGAAATGGAGAAGAAACAAGAAGCTTGGAGAGGCCTCTCATTAGTTAGTTTATTCAATGTATGGTTTCTTCTGAATATTAAGAATCACTGAATAAATTATCAAAAAGATCAATGAACAAAGACAATTTAATTATTTTTCTTAATGAACTATATATTCAACCTGAGATACTTTGTAAGACTAAAATCTATGATAACAAAACTGAAAAGATTCTAAATAGAGGCTAAGGGAATCCTCTTGTCACCTAACAAACTTGAAAGTGCAAAGAAACAAAAAACCGACATGGCAACGACAATAACAGCCGGAAAAGAAAATTCTCAGCCGGTTTCGAAAAAGCGGCCGGAATCAAGGAAAGCGCCAAATCTCTTATCTTTTACATCGACACGAAGCTAAAACTCCACTTACATAATGATTGGATAATTAGACTTGTCTAATTAAGGCCCTTATTTTGAAGCATTTGCTGACCACTGCTTTGAATAGCTCCAAACAATCCTTATATTGCCTGTGCTTAGAGGATTCCAAGACCATAAGTAGGCAATTGCCAAGAACATAGGAAAATGGTTCAAATACAATGAAGAAATCATCAATGTCTTTGTCTTTGGTTCGCTTGTCCACCTAGATGCTAACAAAACTCATATGAGGATCAATAAAGCTTGTGAATCACAAATAGGGAAATGCAGTGCTCTGTTGAAAGAGAGTCATTAGCTAATAACCTAATAATTCCCTTTTTCTATGTATCATACCTCCCTAAATCAGACATAACAAAGAAAATTGAGATAATGATTTAGAAAGTTATAACTACAGTTAAACGGATCAAATCAAATCAAATCAATTATATCAAATCCAAAATCAGAGGCACAAAGGAGGGTCATTAAGACAGATGTTATTCCATCTAAATAATGAAATTAGACTGATGAATTCCTTTAAGAGGTACTAAATTAAATCTGAAACCTATTTCAGATTAGACCACAAATTTGGAAGCAACTCATTTATTCAGCATCTCTTAAAAAGAATAGTACGAATATACATCAAATAATCCATTGAATTTACCAACAGGAGAGTGGCCAGAGCAAGAGTCATCCCACTGGCCTGTTGATCCCAGCGATGTTGCGCCGCCGTCATGAAATACTGTCCTGGACTGGTTGCAGTCATCCACATATCCATCCATTCCTTCCATCCCGCCATTAGGCCCCTGCTGCAATGTTTCCTTGTGCAAATCACTCCCCTGTGCCATCTCTTGGGCCTCCTGCAACAGAGCATCCAGCAGGCCGCTGTTGCTCCTCGCCAGAGAAGGAGAGCAGGCCATCGTGTTCTTGTACTCATCATGTATTAACTCAGGGGCGGCAACGATGGCCGACCCAGGAACTTGGCTTGAAGGGAGCTCCAGTTTCATGGAGATAGAGGCAGCTGGCAGTAGACCATCACCTTCAAATGTCGTTGGTTGCAGAATTGGAGGATTGAGATCGAAATCGGCCATGCTGAACTGATAGCTCTGTTGCTGCAGGGGCGGTAGGAGCTGCTGGGAATGAAGATTCTGAGGGAACAAAGGCGGGCCCGACGAAGGGAGAGGAGAAGAAAAGGGAAGAGGAATCATGGGAGCAGAGGTGACGGCATTGTCAGGGAATTGCTTGAAGCGATGGTTGAGGGGGGGCTGGGAGAGAAACTGTTGGTGATGGCGGGAGAGCAGAGGAGGCATGGGAGGAGAGAAACTCGTGGGGTCGAAGGAGGGCAGGGGGACATGGAAATGCTGCTTGTGAAGTGGAAGGGAGTGAATTGGGAGAGGTGGGGAGGGTGAGAGGGGGAGGATGGAGGGGGAGGAGGAGGAGGAGGAGTTGGGAGAAGGGGAGGAGGAATGGCGGTGGTGGTGGTGGGTGAATGCAGCTTGCCTCTGTATTTCTGCAGGGTAGAGCGGCAGCCCTGCTCTTTGACGTCGCTTGATCCGCGTGTTCCAGTAGTTCTTAATTTCATTATCTGTTCTTCCGGGAAGCTGCAGAAACAGAACATGAAAAATAACGATAATAATAATAATATCCAAAAAATGGAAATTTTGAATAAGAAGACGCAAGACAGAGAATTTTGAAGTAAAATTCAGAGGAGAAGAAGAAGGAAGGAAGGAAAGAGAACCTGTGCAGCCATGCGTGCCCATTTGTTTCCGAGCTTCGCATGAAGCTCTAAGATGAGGCGTTCTTCCTCAGGGGAGAAAGAGCCCTTCTTGAGGTTGGGGCGGAGGTGGTTGGCCCAGCGGAGGCGGCAGCTCTTGCCGCAGCGGGAGAGGCCGGAATTCTTCTGGACGGCATTCCAATTTCCCTCGCCCTGCTTCTGCACGTACTCCATCAGGATGGCATCCTCCGCCGCTGTCCACGGCCCTTTCTTCAGGGTGCTGCTGTTGCTGCAGCCGCTGCTACCGTTGCCGTTGCCGCCGCTGCCCGTCGAGGACGATGAGTCTGCGCCCGCATTAGCAGCACCGTTGGTGGGCGCCATTCACAAGCTCTGTCTTTTCTCTCTCCCTCTCTCCGCGGCTTCTGGCTTCTTAGTTTCTTGCTTGACCGTCTTGGATTGAAAGCTCTGCTTCTGTGGCTGGGGAAGGGAAGAGAATTTGCTTAGATGGGTATTTGAGTGGGGGGTGATTTGTAGATTTTTTTTTTTTTTTTTTTGATGGAGGGTGATTTTATAGATTTAATTAGATAAAAATGAGGCCATCCCCCTCCCTTGTGTGCAGAAGGAAGGAAGAGGTAGAATAGAGTTCTTCTTCTCTCTCTATTTTTGTGTTCTGTTGTGTGTCTTTGCTTTTGCAGAAGGAGAGAAAAGTGGGAATTCTAAGGTTTCAAAAGAGAATCTGATGCAGTTGGTATCTTTTTGGAGAATAGAGGAATGGGAATGTTGTAAGAGAGAGAGAGAGAGAGAGAGAGGGACAGGGAGGGAGAGAGGGAGGGAGGGAGGATGGCGATGGGTGGTATGTTTGTGTGTGGGACAGAGAGGGAGAGGCTAGGACAGGCAAGCTAACGAGTTTTGAGGTGGGAGCATCAATTGCGGGGCGAGGAGTGCTGAAACGCCCATTACGTGGTAGGCCCTCCTACGCGTTTTCCTCTCTTCCCTTGATTTTACCATCTCGATTCCTTCCTCCCTCCCTTCCTTCCCTTTTCCCCCCTCCATCCCCCCACTCTCGTCGCATCTCTGTTCTCCTCTTCTCCCACCTTCAATTTTCCAGAAATTAAACGATATCTTAGTCAATAATAATTATCTAACACCCGACTCCAAAAAACTCAATAATATCGAAAAGAGTCCTTTGATAATGGTAAAAGATGAGTGTAGAAAAGTATAAAGATATCAATATCATAAAGATTGCAATGTCAACTTCTTTTTCGAGATTTTGCAAAAACTGAAATATTCTTGCTAGCCCACCCAAGCATGATAAGGATCCTGTTAATGATATTCTTAGATTATCTTTTATGTTAAATTTGATTGACTACACTTTGATTTTTTCGGATTTAGAAGCTTTGTCAGAACTACAAAAGGATGCGGGAGCGGGAAATGAAATCACCCTGAAATTAATTATTATTTCGTACTTTTTATTAAAATAAATACAACTTACTATTGAAGATAACTACTTTTCCAAGTAGAGGAATGATTTACCATTTAAATTAAATATGATTTACCATTCAAATTAAACATTGCCTCCTTTTTTGGAATCTCTTATGATCTGCATATCCAACTTAATGAAGTAGGAGATATTCGGCAATGTCTGAGTTAGCTAGAATAAATCGTAGAGGAACTTGAGTCAAGTAGGCCAAATTTAAGGTCGACTCTATCTTCTTTGTTCTCAAAAGCTCCAATATTATTCTGTTCTAAGATGGATGGATTGTAAGCCTATATTTAAAAAGTATATTTTTATTTTAAATTTTACTTAAAACGGTCAATCATGTACGACTGATTGCCCGTTGGCCCCATCCAGTGAGTTAACTTTTTTTTTTGTTTTTTTATGAATATGTTAAGTTATGTGTATTTAATTTATAAACCAAGTTCTAGTATTTTAAAATATGTTTATATTTTGTATTTTTAAACATGGGCACTAAAATAATTTTGACCTATCTTTATCTTTAAACATAGAAATTTGAAAATAAAATATACATTCAAAAATAGTAAAACTTAGTTTATCAATTACATACATTTAACTTTACATGTTTATAAAAAAAAAAAAAAAAAAAATTTGTTGCCAACCTATAATCAAGATAATGATAATATAATTTTTAAATATACTTATTAAATTGACTAAATAATTGATAAATTAAATAAGTTTCTATATATTTAAATAATATATTTACATCTTCGATATCAAAATTATTTTATATCATATATATCGAACATATATTAGTAATTCGTGTCAATTACAGATACCCAAATCTTAAAACATATGATCTCTTAAACTGACTATTTTTTACTTGTAATCTAGTATATCTTATAGGTTTAAAAATAAAAACCTATCTTACTCATTTTAGGATTTCAAACGGATCAACCAAGGAGCATCCTATCCAAATTTTACCCCTAATAAATTCCAATACCAAGACCGTCTTATTTTAGAACATCAAATGCTAATTAAGGCTATGTTTATTTCCCACTTTTTCATGATTACCAAAAATCAATCTGATTTATAGCTTGGAATTTATCATGGTCATGTGATTTTGTTTTGTGAGCAAGTATTATAAATTAAAGTGTGTTTCCAATCTAAAACTTTTTCGTTTTTCTGAACTATTTTTCGATTATTATTCATATTTTTCCATATAGTTATTCTACTTGTCTATCATTTCCAAACAACTACTAATATAATTAACTTATCTTTTTTAATTTTATTCTCTTTATATTTCATTATTATTTCTATCATATTATATTATTTTATACGATTTTAAAAAAAATATATACTAAAAATTTTATTACTTACTAAACCCACAGTAAATGAAAATTGTAAATAAATGGAAGGTCGGGTGTCTATGACTGTCTAGCTTCCAAGCTTGTTTCAGAGAATTCCCACCACCTGTACCTGCACGCCTTTTTTCTCTGATATTCACCTGCCATGCATAAAACCAGAGTCGTCCAGACTTCCTCGTCTTCCGCGTGCCAATCTTCTCTCTCCCTTCCCTGCAAAACGTGGCAGTGGCACTGCTGCTTCAACATGGACATGTAAACCTACATAGCTGGCTGTTACTATAGCCTAGATAGCTATCCATTCATCATCCACAGTCGTGATGATTTGATACTCGGAACTATTTAAAAGTCTGCTTTTGAATGCGTGCATTTGTCATCTTGAGCAGACAAAATGCTAGTGGTCACGAAGCACGTAGCAACCCAACATCTTAACGCGTACCTCCATTGATTAATTTGATTCGTTCTTTTGCAAGAATTCTATTTTTGAAACTTCCCATGCAATCTTAGCTCCACTTCCGGAAAAAAAAAAAATCAAAATCAAAATCAAAATCAAAAGTTTAAGTCGTTGTCGGATTAACAATTCAAGCTGCTTTGAAAGTAACAGATCTTAGTAAATTCTAGATTAACTGCTCTATAAATACGTGATTAAATTTTAATTAAATTATCTTTTTTTCTTTGGTATAAATATGTTCTTAAAACTCTGTTAACCATCGTTCGTTTATTTCTTTCGGAATGTATATTTTTGGAATTTGATCATTTTAGACCAGTCGAAAAATATTTTTTATTTTTAAAAATATTTCATAAAATTGTTAACGCAAGTATACTTAATCTATAAATAAGTTTTATTATTTTTAAAAAAAATTATATATTTATTTTGGATTTTAAAATATTAGTATTTTAGTCATTCTAAAATTATTTCAAATGACTAAAATTCCCCTAATTTAAAAAATTCAAACTAGTTATATACACATTTTCAAAAATGATAAAACTTAATTTATAAATTAAATATACCTAGATTAATAATTTTATAAAAAAATATTTTTGGCATGGTCGTAAATAAGCGTTAAAGATTATACTTGTATTTTTTAAGACTTAGTATATTGCGTTTGAATTTTAACGGTTAAATTTGGAGAAAAAGTTAATAGAAATATTAGAATGAACAGTAATAATACTATGATAAAAACTTTGGTATTCAGATGAAATTGATTCGGGTTGTGATGGCTTAATCCAATCCACCTCAACCGTAATTTAGATCTAGATAAATTGTTATAGACTCTCAACCCAATCCAAGAACAATCAGGTGGCGTTGATTGGAGACTCTTAACTCAGTTTAACAATAAAATTCAATGGTAATGATTCAATAATTACCTTTGTTTTTCCTAATTTAGAATTTTTCAAATGTCTAAATCATTTATCTTATTTAGAATATCTTGCTTTATCATGATATAAAAAATAATTTTTATTAAAAATTTATAACTTACAAAAAATTGCATATTTTGAAAGTGAATATATAACTACGAAATCTTTGAAAATGTACAATATATTTGTTATCTCATATAAAAATTTGTAATGCATAATATTTTTGGAACGACAAATAATTGCACATAAATAATATTATAAGCAATTTAGATTTTTCAAAATATTTTTTAAAATTAAAAAATCAACGGTGAACGTAGAGTCTTCATACCTACAGTAAGTATAGGGTCCTTACCCAAATCAAACGGAGATGATAAGATACGGTCCAAAGGGGGTAATTTTTTTTTTTTTTTTTGATAAGGGAAACAACCTATCTCACCACCCTAAGCTCGTCCAAAGGGGGTAATTGAATCATTGGGTAACACGTCCGAAATGGATTTTACAGGAAAGTTAAACGACAAAATGATTTTCCGTAATCCATATGCAATGCAATACGCAATAATCATAAACCTCAGATTTTCCTTCGGTTTGGACTTGCTTATAAGCTGATAGGTTGGTGGAGTCTATTTTGTCCGTGTGTCCCTTTTGACAAGAGAGAGACAAGTGCCATTGCATGCTTCTCTACAATTGGGGAATGTGGGATCTCACAAATAAACCCCTACCTTTACTCAATTGGAAACTAGGACCATTATTTTAGTTAAGAGTGTTTGCAGAAGAGAGCCACCAATTTTAGAATTTTGCAAAATTAACTCTTATATGTTCAGATCTCATAGCTAAAATATTTTCGTGTTGGCTTAGTTTGTAATATTTTGAAACTTAGATGGTGCAAATAGCTAAATATTCAAACCAACAAGGTCTAATTTGCAATTAGGAAAAATTATGAGGCCTATTTTGAAAAAAGTCCCAGAAAAATTTGGAAATGAAGTCATTCTATGTCTATGAATTAGAGTTGAAAAATCAACTAGCTTGCTAATCTTATGCATGAAGGTTTCCATGACATCTTCTATGAAAATATTCTCTAATGAGCTCCACTTCTATGAAAACAAGTTACATGGAAGTTTCTTCTTCACCATGAGGATCTAGTCCCACATTTATGATGTCTCAAAATCTAACCCACTCAAGGCATTTAAAATTGTTGACTTAAGAAACCAAATTTCATATACATCAAAAATGCCCATAGGGACCTGCATGCAAATACTCTTGGGCATTAATTATAGCTTCTTTGATTGCTTTCCGAATCATGTTCGAACTATTGGTAACTCGTCCATATTTTTAGTGAGATTGAACGGCATATAGACATGGTCGAAAATAAAGTTTTTGCGACTGGGCACAAAAGATTAGGATTCAATAAAAAATTGTTTTTATAATTTTATTAAAGAAACTTGTTAACCATTTTATGCTTATATCTCTCAAGCACTTCTTTGCCTTAATTGTTATATTATCTGGGCCTAAGACTTTTCCTGTTTTTATTTTTTAAAAGCTTTCTTTTACTTCAAACGTTTGAATTTTTAAAAAATAACCGATATATTGTTACCTTCTCGTATATCTAAATTGACATACAATGTTAAATGTTTTGGAAGGATATCATTTAGTAGATTATAGAAATAAGTTTTTTATATTTTAATTTCATCATCTTTAACTAAAATCTTTAGTCTTTGCTTCTAATCTAGTAAGAGTTTTCATCTTACTGTGAGTTTCAGACCCAAATAAAAAGCAATGGTTGGCATGCCAGGCTAGTAGTCAGTTCTATAATACCTTCATATCTTCTTATGAATTCTAGAGATATATTAAAAAGTCATTAATGCTAGGGTATTCCCTGTAAGCAGCGTGTTATGACGGAACCCGATTTTAGTGAAAATTGAGTAAGAGTTGCTAGGGTGTTTCCATGGAAGTGACGCACGACAACAAGGTCCGGCTTTTGTGGTGAGAAGTAAGCAAATATTTTCACACATTTATGGACATGATATAGAAAAGAAGGTTGTACCAAAACACAAAGTCCATTTTGCTCGTAAATATTTTGACTCTTTCGGGGAAAAATATGGAAGTAGTAGATGCTATAAGAAGAAGAAGAATCAATATAGTATGTCTTTAAGAGGCTAGGTAGAAAGGAGAAATTACTAGAGAGGTTAATAGATTCAAATTATGGTATACATAAAAGGATGATAATAGAAATCGAGTAAAGATAATAGTGGAAAATAAATTTATAAATAAACTTGTAGATGTTAATCAAGTAAGTGACATAATTATTTAAATAAAAGTTGTATTAGTTATAGAGATCATAAATGTGATTGGTGCTTATGCACCACAAGTAGGGTGAAATGATGAAATCAAAAAATAATTTTAGGATATCTTAAATACAAAGGATACTTAACCAAAAAAAAATTGTGATAGATGAAGATTTAAATGGGCATATAGAATAAGAAAATATAGGATATGAGAAAATTCATGTAGGTTTTGACTTTAAATAAGAAATTGAATGGGGAATGTCATTTTATATTTTTCTACAGCACATGATTTGGTTAAAGAGACAAATACTTGATAACTTTTAAGAGCGAAACCAATTCTAGCCAAATAGATTTCTTTTTTATAAGAAAATTTAATAGATTCTTCTTTATTAATTATAAGATTATCCTATGTGAGGGTTTAATTATACAAAATAAATTACTAGTAATGGATAGATATACACAAAAAAAGTTAACAAAAACAAAAGGTAATATAATTCTAAAAATTAAATGGTAGAATTTAAAGGATAATAACATAGAACTTTTTAGTAAAAGAATGATAAAAGAAGAAATATGACATACAAGAAGAAGTAGAATTAATGTAGGATAAAATGCAACTAGATAAAAGAAATTGGACAATGTATTATAGAAATATATAAAAATCATAGATCCTTATATATGAAAACTTGGTAGTGAAATGATGATGTTCAAAAAGCTATAAATGATAAATAGAAAAGTTTTTAAAAATGGTAAACTAACAAAATACAAACCTATAACAGTATAAACTATCTAAAAAGTTACTAAAAAGATTATTAACGATGTTAAACACAAAGCTTATGAGAACTTATATGACAAATTAGGAATTAGACAAGGAGAAAACAATATATTTAAGTTTGCTAAATTAAAAGAAAATTAAGGCAAAGATTTAACACGTATTAGATGCATTACAATCGAGGACTAAAGAGTTTTAGTTAAAGATAATGAAATTAAACAAAGATAAAAAAAACTTATTTCTATAGTTTACTAAATGATACCCTACCAGAACATTTAACATTAGATGCTAGTTTAAATATAGAAAAAGACAAGAATATCAAATTTAAACATCCGAAATAAAGAAAATTCTTTAAAATGAGAACAGGAAAATACGTACACTCAGATAATATACCAATTGAGGCATGAAAGTACATGAGAGATATAGGTGAGACTTGGTTAACAAATTTCTTTAATAATATTATAAAAATAAAGTTAATGCTAAATGAATAGAGAAAAATATTATAATCCCAATTTATAAAAATAAAAAAAATATTTAAAATCGTGTCAATTATCATAAAATAAAATTAACGAGTCATATTATGAAGTTATGAGAAAGAGTAATTAAACATAAACTAAGACAAGAAACTAGTATCTCTAAAAGTCAGTTTGGCTTTATGCCAAGAAGATTATCCACTGAAATCATTTTCTTGTTTAGACAACTACTTAAGAAATATAGGGAGAAGAAAAAGAATTTACACATAATTGTTGTTGATTTAGAAAAAGTATACAATCGAGTATTAAGAAAGTTAATATGACAAGTGATAAAAAAGAAAGAAATTTTTTTTTGAGGAATTCACATATACAAAAAGGCTCGCCCACCTCCCAAGGAGGGAACAAAAAATACATCCAGACAAAGCGTCCTTGTTCAAAGAATTTAATATAAAATCTGGTGGGTTTGATCGCCAAACAGCACAATTTGCTCTACTGTTGCAAGCATGTTTAGCCAATTTATGTGTCACTTCATTCCCACTCCTCAGCGCATGGATAAAGGATAAAGAATCGAAAAAGCTACAAAAATTCTTTATACTCCAAATCAGAAACTTCAGGTTTGAATAGACATGACCATGATTCTAAAGAATGTCAATCAAGACCATGGAATCACTTTCAACAATAACCTATTTGAACCCAAGTTCTTGCAACCATATCAAACCCTATAAAATCTCTCTAGTTTCACCCCCACAATGGGTCAAAAGCACCTTTCATTGCCCAGCAGTTTGCACCCACAACCTTTGCATTCCAGTTTCTAATTACTGCACTAAAGTCAGTCATTTTTCTACTCTCAAATCTGCCCGAATCAACATTGATCTTATAAAATCCCCGAGTAGGAGTAGCTTATTTGGCAGGGCTATTCTCTAGATTTAGTCTTCTGTTTTTGATAAAATTTAAACTGGTGTAATGATGGATATATAGTCTGCACCATGTCAAGATTCCTTCCTAACTATCTCTGTTGTTCTCACTCAAAACCTTGTTTCAACCTCCAGTAGAATGTGATAAAAATAGGGAATATGCTTTTACCCTTTGATGCTGATAGCTTATATAGAACTTCTTTCACTCTTCTGTCCTCATTTCTTCTTATCTCAGATAGTTGTTCCTAGTTTCTTATACTTGATAATATTCTACATTTCCAAAAAACATGGTCATTGTCCTCCACCAAATTTTGACTGTTACACAACATATAATGAGGATTAATTGGTATTCCTCTTTTAAGCAGATTTGTATTTTTTGGTAATGAATGTGTTAAGAGGCACCAAGCAAATATTCAGACTTTTCTAGGAGCCTTCATACTACAAATTGTTTTTAAGTCGTAAATCTGCTATCATTACTCTAAGCATCCTCCTTTTCTGTTATATTTCTTAATTCCCTAGCCAACTTATACATTAAAGATATGTATGAGGCGTTGTAATAAATGTGAGGATTATGAGTGAATATACTAATATTTTTCTAATTCAAATAGATAATCGATGAAATTACTAGACATCTACAAGAAAAAATATTGTGGTACATGTTATTTGCAGATGACATTATTCTACTAGATTAAACTAAGAAGGATTAATTTTCAAAATGAATAAGTGGATAGATGCCTTAAAATCTAATGGTTTTAGAATTAATCACACAAAAACTGAATATATGAAATGCAATTTTAATAATAGTGAGAACCTGAACAATGAACTAATTAAGATTTCAAATCAAGTAGTAACAAGAACTCATCACTTTCGTATCTATGGGCTTGCTCCAATGGTAACATATGGTGGCATGATACCACTTGGTTGAGAGTTCAACCCTCACCCCCTTCACTTGACATAATCAAAAAAAAGAAATTTATCACTTTCAGAATTTAGGATCAATAGTTCAAGAAAACGAGAAAAATAAGAAAGATATAATACATAGAATTCAAGCAGGATGGAAAAAAAGAAAAATGTGTCAAGAATTTTATATGAATGTCGAGTCCCAATTGAATTAAAAAAAATTTATAAGGTTATGATTAGACCCACTATGCTTTATGGGCAGAATCTTGGGCAATTAAAGAATAACATATACATAGAATGAATATAGCGGAAATGAAAATGTTAAGATAGATGAACGGTAAAATAAGAAAAGATAAAATTAGAAACAAAATATTCCAGAAAAATCTGAAAGTGAAGCCAATAGGTAATAAAATTGAGGAAAAAATATTGAGATGATTTGGTTATATTAAATGGAAGCTTGAAATTACACTGATTAAGAAAGCAGAATCTATCTAAATAGAAAGTGATAAGATAATGAAATGGAGACCCCAAAAAAAAGGGATAGAAATAATTTAAAAAATTAGAAATATTAAAATTACTAAAAATTGAGTCTTAAATTGTCAAGAATGACGCAACATAATCTATGCAGCTGACCCCCCTTAAGTGAGAAATGGCTTAAGATGATGATGATTATTATATTCTAATGCACTTATAAATAAATTTTGGCATTTTTTATAATTTACATATGAAAATATATATATATAATTTTAAGCAAATATGGCATACACACAACTCTGATCAGAATGGCTTTTGTTGCCATGATGAATAAAATAATGTTGAACAATATTGACAGTCGGTTTTTAGTTACATCATCAAGAGCTAATGGTAGTTTACCCTTCTTATGGCCCCAGCTCCCAACTTGCAATGTTGCATGTAAAGATATTTCAATGCTTTCGGAAGAGGTATAAGTGGATGATCCACATATATATCCAGCACGTAATAGCTGCATGAATTGAATTGAAATCCAATGCTGCTTTGCGGCGCTTCCAACCATGTGATTAAATTGGCAGGCAGGCATGCATGTATGGCCATTTCTCGATGAGCAATCGCAGGCAAACTTAAAAGAATTATTTTTCCAAGTTGTTGATTGTACTCAAAGTCTCGAGCCAAGTATTTACTTTTTTTCTTATTTTTTAAAACGTGAAAAAACCATTTCAAACGGACATTTAAATGTGGATCCCACCGAAGTCTTCAATCGAGATGAATTTCAGCACCATAGATAAATAAGTGGAAGCAACCGTGATGACCAGCATCGATCCAACATAGGCTATTGGAAAAATTCGAGTCTCAAATTTGCAACCGGTTGCACATGAGTTTTGCCTAAGTAAATCGAACACTCAGTGGAGGTTAGCTTTTAGATGATTTTATTTAAAGATAATTTGCATATATACTCACATAGTTTGACGTTAATTGTAGATATACTCACGTAGTTTCACAAACTGCATATTACCCACACATAATTTCACCAAAATTGCATATTGGTCTCACACCTTTACCTGCCATCAATATCTGACGTGATATTTTGAAAAATAACGAGAATGCCCTCATTGGTATATCTAATTTCATGAGGTAATATTCAATTTTGGACAAAATTATATGAGGGTGATATGCAATTCGTAAAATTACCAATGAAGGCATTTTTGTCATTTTCCATATATCACATCAGACATTAACGACAGGTTACGACGTGGGGTTAATATGTAATTTTGGTGAAACTATGTGATGGTAATATGCAGTTCATGAAACTACGTAGATATATCTGCAATTAACGTCAAATTATGTTGGTATATATGCAAATTACCCTTTATTTTATACGCACTGGCTTTACCTGCATATCTTCTACCTTATGAAATTTAATAATTTTTAAAATTATTTATTTTATTTTAATATTTGACAATAAAAAAAAATGCCTACCTCATGAGATGCTACCAACAAACTTGAACAACTAGAGGTCCGCACCTCACCGGCGGTGCAATTGAGTTAAGTTACTTGGGTTATAGGCTAACTCTAGCCTTAACCCATTGAAGAAACTCCGACCTATTTATAATACATTTATAAAAGTCTCAGGCCATCCATAATTAATGTAATATAAGTGAATCCAATTAAGGGTTATTAATGGATTGGTAAAATAGATTAAAAATTGGTTGAGTCATAAAAATAAAAATGATAAACTAAAAGCTAATCATAAATGAAGTTTCTAATGTTTATAATTACTTCAATTTAAAAGATCTATTTTCATATTTATTTTTAATTAGAATGTTCATTCCATTGCCAACAATTATGCATAATTTAGTAAAATAAAAAATTAATTATTCTATCTTATTGGTTATAAAGGAGTTACATGGGTTGATTGGGTTGTATTTTTTGATGAAGGAGTTACATGGGTTGATTGGGTTGTATTAGTTCAACTCATGACTAACTCATTGTTAAATGGATTACAAACAGTTGATGGGTTGAAAAATCTCAATTCTAATTCACCTTAAACCAGGTTTCATCGTATGGGTCACGGGTTGACCCAGCCCAGTTAGATCCTATGCATCGCTGCTCGCCCGCTCAACTCCCGTTGATGATCTGACGAATCCTCTTGTTGACGGCTCCACAGCAAATCTCAGCCGTTCATCATCATCCGAGAGACGAGTTTGAAAATAAAAAATTGCAGTGAGCTTAGTTTATCCTAAACCGAAGCTAAAATCCAGCTTCGAAGGCTTTGTGTCTTAGTCTTCCTACACTTTGTTTTCCAAACTGAAATCCATCTCGGAAAGGAAATCGCCAAGCTCACTACTTCAGTACGAAATTTGATCCGTCGATCAAAAGAAATCAAAAACCAACGGCCTAGATCATCGGATGAATGAAACGAGGAACAGTGCAGGCGTTGGAGGAACTTTTTTCCTTATTCCAGCACATCCCCGCATTTCACCTCCAAATGAGACAGATTCACGACATGGATTTCCGCGATACACTGCTAGTGGGCCCTAGAGAACTTTTTGGCCATATGCTCTTCGCGCGGACGCTTTCCACGCGACGCTCTTACAGTGCAAAACTCCACTGCGCCGGTGAAGCTCTCTCGTTTTTGTCGTGACGTGTTTTTTAATAATTAGTCAAATATTAAAGTGTATAATATTTAAATTTAGTATAGATGTATATTTATATTTGATAGGTATATAAATTCTTTAAATTATCTTATTTGACCCGTATTTTTTACCCGACCTGCTATTTTAAAATTGATCCGATACCAATTCAAAATTTGTCCCGAACCTATTAAAAGATAGTAATGGTCAGACCAACATTGTTCCAATCCGGTACAAAAAGAGAGTTAAACTCAATTTTTAAAAAGTAGAATCATAATTCGACAAATCTTGACCCGGTACAGCCTCATCTGTTCCCACCCGTGCTCTCTCCCTTGCTTTTCCTCGCACCGCACCAGCATTAGCTCCCGAAAAGCACGACTCTTTAAATCTTATCTCTCTTTCATCGAAAAAAAAAAAAAAAAGGGTCTTATCTCTCTTACTCGGGTTCCTGCCACGATCCATTTTCCCGTGTTTCTGTGAATTTCTCAAGTCAAGAACAGCAAAATTGGTAGCTGTTTTGAAGTTTCTTCGAGCGTCGATTGGCTTTTTGTACGTGAAGGATATTTTCGTGTCTTACAGATATTAACGGTGCTTAAGAAACCATCGTTTTTAACCAACGATTCACGTCGGGGCGAGTATAAATGATATTTTATCAATACTTATTGGGAAATGATCATTCCAAAACAGTTCTGAAATGAGGTCATTTTTTACCAGTCTAAAAAAAATTATTTTTTCAAAAAATTTTATAAAATTAGTAATCTAGATGTATTTAATTTATAAATGAAGTTTAATTATTTTGAAGATGTATAAATATCTATTCTGAATTTTTAAATATAGTTATATTTTAGTCGTGTTTCAACAATTTAAAATTAAATCTACTCATGTTTCCTTAACACCCAAAATATTATCTTTACAAAAATGTTAGGTAACTGCAAAATCAGAATTATTTGAAAACATATTCTTGAAAATTCTATCCTAATTTATATGAATCATGAGGAGATGTGATGTTATGTAATTGAATGCACTTAGCTTCAGTGTATCTTGGTGTATGTAAACTATTTTTATGTATTCCTTTTGAAAAAAAATTTATAAGATTGTTAATCTAAGTGTATTTAACATGTGTATCAATTTTTACCATTTTTAAAAAAATTTAGATATTTCTTTGAATTTTTTAAAATTAGTGACATTTTTAGTAATTTTAAATATCTAAAAAATTCCGAAAATGTTAAAAATTGATACACATATTAAATACACTTAAATTAACATTAGTATAAAAAAATTTCAAAAAATACAAAAAATTGATGTTTGCGCCCGGGTACACCGAAGCTACGTGCACCCAGGTGCATGAAATCATGCTCCAATTATGAGTACCTAATCAAATATCCACACACATTTTGTCTCTCACCAAAATGAATGCATGATTCTATAAATTTTTATCATATTTTGACATTTGAATTGATTGACGTAGGTAATTTTCATAGCCTATAATGATGTCATAAATTTGCAAATGGCACCGCCCTCCTAGGCCCCAAACAATCGAAGTGTTTTCAAGTCGTTTAACTAGAAAGTGTTAAAAAGAAAAAAGTCGTTTAACTAGAAAGATGAATACTACTTATCATGGCTAGTTTGAATTTCATTAAATCATCCTTTGTTGGCCATAAATACAGAAAGGTTCCACTAAGATTTTGATGGAAAAGTTCCATAAAGTTATTTTATTTACAAACATGGGTGCCATGCAACCAATTGCATTCACTATATCCAACCAATCAATTTTTTATTTGATTCTTTTCTGTTAAATCTAAACCAATAATAATATCTATCAATATGTATTTATTTAAGATGAGAGCTGATCTCGTGTGTCCGGCCAAAGTCCTCACAAACTCCGTTCGATGTGTGGGATGATTCCATACCATGGGATGCATTATAAAAAAATTAAAGATTTTAATACATGTGAGGAATTTTTTATTAGTATTTATACACTATGATAGCTAATGTTACAATTGAGCACCTTCACCGCCCTTTCCCTATGAAAGAATTTTTATATAAATATCCTACTCTCAGGAGGGAAATCGTATAACTCTTAAATCGTCTCCCTCCCACACCCCCACCTCCAGACATGGCTCTCCCAATTCCCTTCTTACCTCTCCCACCTCCATACCCTTGTCAGCAAGCACCTCCCCCATTCCCTCCTTACCTCTCTCACCTCCATACCCTTGTCGGCAAGCAGAGTAGAGCAGCTCTTTCCTCCTCACTACTTCCGTGATTCGAAGCCTGCTTCTATCCGTAGCCCTAACACCGCTCCCGCTGCCAACTACAGCTCCAGCGACAGGAGCACGTCGTTATCGCTACTCTCCCCTCTTTCCATTTGCAAAATCTCTCATTCCCCACTTCTTGCCTCATCCGCAAACCTTACTAGCGCCACTCCCACTACTACCTCCGGTTCCAGCAATGGCAAGAAGTCGTTCCTCTCTCCTCTTATCTCCTCTTCCACCTTGCAAATCCCTCATTCTCCAATTAGTTTCACCAAAATTTATTAGTTATGGATATCTTGTTCTTGTTGTTTATTTCTATATTGAGTCCAAATTAATTTCTGTCTTTTGTTTCAAATTTGACGGTCATCGCGATAGATTGTCATTTTCGTAAGCACTTGCTGGGCTTGTAGGTCAGCAGTTCACATGGGCTAAGCTCCTAGCATGTGACAATCCAAATATTGGAAGCAGGAAGGAGCTAGAGAGATGTTCATGGTTTCGCTTGAATTCTGAAGTGGGTTAAAGAGAAGATGGTGCAACAAACAACAACCTCCTAGCCCTTTTTCCCTCCTGCTCCTTCTCAAGTGCTCTTCTAGCCACTATCGATTTCCGAAAATGGGATTCCAACACCGGTAACTGCAAGGCTAGGGTCCTCCAATGGTAGGGTTCGAGATGAGAGACCACCGTTCAAACGGGGCTATGAGAGAGTGAGGGGGGGGGGAGGGGGGTTGAGTGATGACATTTGCAGTTTAAAAATTTTTTAAATGAAAAAAAATGATATAATATAATAGGAATAATGATAAAAAATAAAAAAAATAAAGTTAAAATAGTTATGTTAGTTATATAAATAATCATATAAAAGTGATTGAGAAATATAATAATTGTAGAAGAGATAAATAAATAATTTAAAAAGTAATATGTATATTAAAAAAATTTAGTTTGAAAAGTTTTTGTGCAACGAATCATGCTCTTTATAAAAACATTCCTGCACAAGAGTTGCAGCAGAAATGTCAGGACATATGCTCCAACGGTGTTCATTAAATCTGCGCGATCGGACTGCTTGCACTAAGTGGACGAGGTTTGCAAACTCTTAACCTGTACACATATGATCACTTATGTAAGATTTTGAAAATCTCATATATGGATATGTGTATTTTTTGGATGATAAATTCGATTGAATTTATCATTGGTCTGGATTTTAAAATGTACATGCCTAACAAATCAACAGGTTGCGTGGAATCCGTGCTAATATTTACATATGCATATCTACCTATAAACCCATACTTCCGTTCAAGGACTATCTTCTTGCAAAGTAAATCTGGCCACAGCTGTTGGTTAGAGTTCACTGGGTAAATCTGATCTCAAGACATCTTTCGAGGGGAACTAAACAATCTATCATACCTTTTCCATCCATTTGAAGTCCAGAGCTGAAACTATTGACAATGTTCCAGTCGCGATTCCACAGAATGTACAGAAGCGTCAGCGACATGCCTCGATTAAGCCAACCGGTAAATTAAAAAATAAATAAATATATAAAAAGAAATGCTATTCACACCAACCCAAAAACTCATATTTATGAGATATGATCATGATCAAAACTCATACAAATGAGATATAATCTTATACATTTACATCTACTGTAAGTTACAATACATTTAGTTTAAAATGGGCCTTACATTTACTTAAATGTATTAATACTTTGCACAATTATTTATCATGCATAAATTATATCTTAGATAATACATGTTAAAAAACAACTTTAAAATTATTATTTTTATATCAAACTATTTCATTGAGTTAATTTATGCTATTTTCAAATGGAGTCCTTACACGATTCCAATTTAAATGAAGATTAATATACTGATAAAATAAATAATTTTAAATATAATAGGTAAAATAAACTATGATTTTATGATCATGTGAGACACACTTTGAGACAATACGATATGTGTAAATATACATGATTAAAACTTACAAAACCAAAACTCTAACAATACATTTGGCTCAAAATGAGTCATACATTCCCTAAAAATTATTAATATTTTATACAATTATTTATCCATGCATAAATTATTTCTTAGATAATTTACACACTGAAAAAATAATTTAAAATTGATATTTACATCAAACTACTTTATTACATTGATTTTGTACTTTTTTAATGAGGCCTATAAACATCCAATTTGGATGAAAATTTAATATGCTAATAAACAAACAATTATAAATATAAGGAACAAAACATATTATAATTTTTTGATCATATGAGACCCATTTTGAGCCAAAATACCATAGCTTACGATATATGATGAGAACTCATATACATGTATATATGGTGAGGATTTTGTTTGAGCAAAACGTGCGATGATGCTGAACCACGTTCAGATCACTCCTGTGACCAAGTTTAGTACATACAACCAGTCCATAAGCTCATGGTACCATGTAGAAGAAGCCCAAAATCCAAGTCTCGGCCCATGGTTTAACATGAAGGCCTCACCGTGGCTTCATGCTACAGCCAACCCAACAGCCCATTTCATGATCTTATCATTCCTCCTCCTAGAAAACAGCCTCGTCCGTGAAAGCTAAAGCTACGATTCTCCAACAGATCATGACTCCGTATCGACAAAGCTGATCCTATAAGACAGCAAATATCTTCCTAGTATCAGAAAGATGTCCACCATGTGGAAGTGTCAAGCGCACTTACTCAGACACGCGGCTTTACCAATGCTTTGTAAACTGTAAAATAAGGAGTCGAAGATGCTTCAAAAGCAGGCATGATTGGGAGAGCCCTCATCAAGCATATTTCTCCTACGAGCATCATCAGCAACCCGAGAAACAATTCTTCGAGGCAAACCCTGAGGTGTTGCACATGTTAAAAACATTCCTGCATTGACATGATATGGATCTTGGCAGTGAGCCCCTTCCTGAACCACTGAAGATCTGACCTGTAGCCAAACCCATCGAAGAATGAAGATCTGCAATGAAAGATTGAAAGTGACCTCTGTTATTATACCAAAAGAAAAAAGAAAAAAAAGGAACTCTGTTTCAGATTTTCAATGGCTAGCCATCTCTATGCTGTTGGACCATGCAGTTATCAATGTCACCCGTTCCTCGTATCACGTCCAAAATTGAAGTTAGCATCCAAAAATATGTCAACTGTTATAATGTCCAGATTGACAATTGCAACATGATCAAGGCAGGCCAGTTCCACTGCCACTCTGCTTGGGATGGAAAAAAGCCTTCCCGGCTTGTCTGCTTCAGTGGCAACTTGAATTGCATTATGGAGGAAACTGAGCTAGAGTATCATTCAGCAGGTATTGGATCAGCAAGCGGATGACATCTTAGATCACAAAACCCATTGACCTCAGAAGGTTGTCATGACAGAGCTACAACTTGTACCTTAGATCCAAGACCTTTCCATTGTCCCCAAATCAGCATCTTTCATTGGAGCATTCAGCTGCCCAAAAGTTTCAATCCCATACAGGGAGTGACAGATGGGGCGAGAGATTGACACTAACATTGTGGAAGCTCTTCCAAGCAAATTTTGCTGACAACAGCTCGAGCAAGCTACATCTGTGCCCAAAGAGGGTATCGAGACCATATGGAGAGGAAATTCATCGAAATCTGGCTTGAAAAGAAATTGGCAGTGTAATACACGGGATTCTATTTTGCAAATCCTCCTGGATCTCAAATTATGAAAACATCGTCCCTCCTAATACCTTCCCTATAAAATCTGCCCTCAGCTTTCAACCTGCCTTGCAGCATTCTTTGTTGAAGTCCTCAAGCAATTGTTCAATGGATTTCTTTGAAAACCTTAGCCTTGAATGTCCTTCAACACTGAAACTTAGTTCCCTTTCATGTAACCTTTTGTTGAACACTCAAAAAACAATATTTGGATGTAGATAACCCCCAAAACATCATATTAATTGAATCCATACTATTTTCAGGGACACTGATAATCTAATGCCTCGTGGACCCAGGAAACTTCATCATTGATCATTTCGTCAGCATGCTCTACAGCAAACATCGCCTCTGACCTCCCCATTGCTTCCGTTTTCATTGAGGTATTAGATCATGGACTTCATCTGGTTTTGCAGTTGGGGAAGCATTCCTTCAATTTTTTATAAGCTTGTCTTAACTAGATGGGCTGTAACAGTTTGCACCAAAACCCCAGGACAGGAATGCTGTTCTAGCCTTCCAATCCCCTCTCACGATCCAGATTTCCCAATGTCATATTGCCATTGTTAGATCACCAAATCTCAATTGTATTCAGCTGCAGTATTCCCCACTGCATTCTGACTTATTCAATCACTATAATAGGTATGATATATTTTGGCTCATTCCCAAGCCATGCAGATGAAACTTCTAGATAAATTTCTACTGAAAAAGGAAATTCAATTACCATAACTCCCAGAACAGTGATCTTCTTGCCATAGTCAGGAGTTGTGCCAGGTCCACCAGTGCTCCTGCTTCACAAGGGAATTCTAAATCTGATTTCTATTACTAATTCTTGTTCTTCAACAATTAAAGTACTACCTAGTCAGGAATCTTCCAGTTGAGGAAACAACTAAACTGGGATCACAGGAGAAAATGAAACTAAACAAGAAAAAAGAGTAGGAATCCCAAATTCTATTATTCAAATAACAGCCTCAAGTTACAGCCAATCCTCCTTGTATAGTTATATAGCAGCTCACTCCGTAATCCCATCACATTCAAATTCATGATTTGCAAAGAGCTGCTGAGAAGACAATAAGCAGTTTACCTTAATTTGATGGTAGAGGTCCAGAGGATGAGGAGAAGCAGCACCAACAGAAAGCTTGCAGTGCATAGCAGAAAAGAAATAAATCAAAGAACCACAAACAACATTATAAGAGGAACCAAAGCAAATATTGCCCATAAAAAATTCTCAATTTCTGGCACAACAATATAAGAATGCAAGATCATAGTCAAGAAATCAAGGCCAATCAGTGGGTGGGAATTACCTTGGGTAGAGGATTCCTGAGCATCGCCTAGAACACAACATGAAGCATTTGATTTGCAATTTCTCTGCAAAATTCTTCATTTTAAAATGATTATAGAACAAAGTAAGCTCTCTTGAACAGTAGCCCTCACATTTGTCACAGACCCATCGAAAATCCTTGATAATATCATGCTGTCTTGAGACTACAACTTTTCTAAAAATCAGCCAAATTTACCATCCAGAGGCCCAATTGTATGTTTTCTCCTTGTCAATAAATACCACATGAAGATTGTGCACCTTCTCCCCACATGAACTGAACATGAGAAATAAGTTAAGCAAAATGTAACTGAAGCTTCCTGCAAAGCCTCTATAGTGTTGAGTCATTATATTCTTATAATTAACAGATATCTGTAGCAGAGAAAAGAATAATAATGAGAAAATAAAAAATATCAAAGAATGAGAACCTTGACACAACAAATAATTTTTTTTCTTTAAAATGTAAAGCACTAAACTAAGAAAAGAAAGAGATAAAAATGAACATGGCCATATTATTGTTTGATTAGTCTTTAACATGTATTTATAATTTTTTTATTATTTCGATATAAAATTTTAGGGAAAATTCCACAGGTATTCACAAAGTTTACCCCCTAATTCCACTTACATCCAAGAATTTTCAGAAATTCCAAAGATAGCAACATGTTTTGCTTAAAATTCCATTTATACTCACATAGTTAGGAATCTGTTAAATGGATTGCCTACTTTTACAACTATGAAATCATATATTGTTTTAATTGTTAATTTTTAGCTTTGAGCAAACCAACCCCAAGTTATATAGGGCTTAGGCATATTCGTCATTTCACAAAGGGGCTCACAGGCCCTTCAACAAATCCCCATCAGTTGTGGGTGTAAATAGAATTTTTGGCAAAATATGTGAATATATTTGAAATTTTTTAAAGTTTGTGAGTATAAGTACTTAGGAGAATATTTTGTACGTATATATGGAATTTGCCCAAAATATTAAAAAAGAGGTATTGCTTCTCTCAAATAGTGTTTATAAAAGTAAATTAATGAAAATCTTCATTTAGGCCTGCTTTGATTATTATATGAGATCTATTTTACTCATTCTATTATAATTACTTATTTAACTAATAATTAATTACTCTTAAGTCAAAATATTAGAACAAGCATCATCTAATAAAAACGTAAAATTAAAATGATAAATTATTTAATTTATAGATTAACTTCAAAATTATTAACTTCATATGTAAATTACCTAAATTATTTTTCCCAAGTAAATAAATATGTTCATGAATTATTATAATATTTTAACGCATATGTGGATCAATGGATAGATCTAAACCATTTTCATATGACACGTGAATATATATATTTTTAAGCACTTATGGTTATCAATGACTATGAATAACATGGTTTTGGTATGGTCAAACAAATTATGCTAAACAAAATGATCAAATTAGATTTTGAAACCCAGTCAAAGAATTCCATAAATTCAACTTTTTGAAAGAGCTTTTATAGAAGCAAGCACTTTAAAAAAATGTTAAAATTTTCTTTATTAATAACTTACTTGCATAATCTCAGGAAAATAATTAGAAATTACCACGTTTTGCCTTTTTAAAATGGTGAAATAACAGTAAATTACTGAATATATTTGAATGAAGGATTAAACACATATATTTGAATTATAGGATACAAGAATATTTGAAATAGAGGACACCATGAATATTTTTCACGAATCTTTTTATTTTCATGATCTGTTCAAGTTTATGGTGACCAGGATCATCAGAAAAGAACAGAAAAATGCAAAATAAAATAAAAAAAAACAGAGGAATGCTTGGCAAAATAAAAAGGAAAAAAATTTACCTGATTTTCCTTTCCTTGAATGGTTAAATCAATTGTAAATTCATTACTTAGCAGTTCTTCGGATATGGAATCCTCATTTGTGTAGTCGGGAATGTGGGAGAGAAGAAAGGAGGTTGGGCAGGACTATAAAATCTCCAAAAAGGGAAAATGAAGAGGTTGGGCAGGAATAGTAAAGCTCCAAAGAGGAAAGATGAAAAAAACACATATCTTACGTTTTGTTATTTAATGCACAAACTTAGAGGCAAAACTCAAAATTGCCACCGAAAATTTGTCTCAGAGGGCTGCCTGTTGGATGCGCATATATGAAGAGGAGTAAAATTTTTTCTGGGACACTCATTTTTTTTTGTGGGGGGTGCTGCGCAATTTAATACACTACTTAAATTTTGTTACCTGAAATAATTTATTTTTCTAAATTTGAGGGAGACAACTGTCAGCGTGGCTCCACCTATGATCACAAAGAAGAAACAATAATCTTTTATAGAAGGAAATTTCCTGCCTCAGTACAGTCAGAACTGTGGCCAATATCCTGACATAAGAGTGAACATATACAGCTGCCTAAAGAGTCATCTGGATGAAAGCATGCCAGGAGCAAAGGAAAACAGGAGCACACAAAGTAGTCAGATGATTCACCTAGTTACCTTTATAGTTATACCATAAGGAAGAATGTCACTATAGCAATGCAGCTTCCAAGACGAGCTTTATGGCCTCGTTTGATCCAGCTGAAGCTTATTGGCTGATAGTTGATATGTGGCCGAAGATGATAAGCAACTGAATTAAAATAAGCTAAAGGTTTAACATGACCAAAAATAAATGGTTTAAAGTTATTAAGTTTGTCTGATGTAACTGAAGCAAAAACCTGAAATAACAAATAAAACATTGAAAGTACCCATGGGACTTAAGTTTATTATATACAAAGTATTTATTAAGATCTACAAATAATTTTAAATTTTAATTCTATAAATAAATAAATTTTAGATTTGAAATAACAATTAAAATATTTACAGTTTTATTTAAATGAATGAAAACAAAATTTTATAAAAAATAAATCAGTTCCTTATGAAGATATACAACAATGTTATTTTTAGAATGATATGCATAGTTGTAAGAAAAAATGAAATTTAAAGGTTTTTTTTAATAATTGTATAATACATGAAAGGATATTTTAGGAATATAAAGTTAAATAAGCTGATAAGCACCCTTGGAGCAGCTTAAGTCATATTTGTCAAAATAGGCACATAAGGCCTCTCATGTAAGCCCCATCAAAAATGAATTATTCCTAAAGCTCCTAGTTTTTAAGAAATAAGCCAAAAGTACTCAAAATAAGCAAAATCAAACAAGGACTAAGTAGGTCATTTCCAAGGTCTCACCATAACATCAATCAGAAAGAATCTTCCTATGCTAACTTCTCCAATCAGAAAGAATCAGCATATGCTAACTTCTCTCTCAGAGGAGAAGAGCTGGCACTTTTGTTGTGAAATGGATAAAGCTACAGCCAGGTTCCTTCATGATATGTTTCCCCTCCATTAATTTCCTAGTCTTCCATGCATCTCTCCACAAGCCAGATGAATTATATATGTTAGCTAGGACAATGTAGTTTACAGGATTTCTGGGGTCCAGGTTAAATAGATGTGCAGCTGAGATTTCTCCAAGGGATGCGTTATCATAGATTCTGCAAGCCCCAAGCAAAGCACCCCATAGTGAAGCACTAGGTTTTCCCTTCATCTTGCATACAAGATCATATGCTTCCTTCAATAGACCTCCACGTGCCAAAAGATCAACAATACAAGAATAATGTTCAGATCTAGGATGGATGTTGTACTTGCTAACCATCATATTAAAACATTTCCATCCTTCATCAGTCAATCCAGTATGGCTACAAGCAAAGAGGAGAGCCAAGAATGTAACATCATTTGGTTTCAAACATTCAGCTTCCATCTTCTTGAAAAGTGCAATTGCTTCTTTGCCACGGCCATGCTTTCCATACCCTGCAATCAGAGATGTCCAGGAAACCACATTTTTCTCTTTCATACCATCAAAAACACGAACAGCATCCTCAATTTCTCCTGACTTGCCATACATGTCAATTAGAGCATTGCCTGTAGCTACATCATGATCAGGTCTATTTTTGAATGCATGAGCATGGATTTGCTGCCCCACGCTCAATGATGACATGTTGGCGCATACGCTGAGCATAGAGCAAATGATAATGCCATCCATTTGAAAGCCCATCTGATTCATTCTGTTAAAAAGCTCCATGGCATCATCACAATGGATTTCTTCCTGTGCATATCCTGTGATCAGTGCGGTGCCAGAAATGAGATCCTTTTCAAGCATAGAATCATATAAAATCCTTGCACTATGCAAATCCTTACATTTCCTGTAAGCATCAATAAGTGATCCAATTACAATTCTATGAGAGTTAAAACCCAAATGGCTGATTAACCCATGCATCTGGGTCACTTTTCCAAGAGTTGTAAATCCACTGCACCCCTTCAAGACATTCCCAAGAGTGAAGTGATCAGGCAACATACCTGTGAAAAACTTGAGGTGTATAAGCTCTAACAAAAATAATAATAAATGCGGAAATAAGAAACTACTCTACCAAGACACAGGAAATAATATATATATAATGAGATCATTTGTATTGAAAGTACCCTGTGCAAAATGCACAGAATGAGATCAGTGGTTTGCACGCTTCCTTCAGGACTCATGCATAGATTTAACACAAATTGAGCATGTGATTCCTGCGTTCTCACAGATTATTTAGATTTGGAATCATCTGAACCCACCAAACTAACTTCTAGTGGATTGTGAATCTGGTAAAATAGTGAATCAAAAAAGTGGAAAAGGTACTAAGGCCTAAGGGCATGCTTAACTAGAGAGAGAAAAGGATAATATCAAGGACTATTTATTCACACCATTACTTTGGTGCCAAATTGTGAAGCAGACTGCATGCAGGAAACAAACTCCAATGGAGATAGGGCAACACCAAAAACCAGGCTAAAAGATAGCTAGAGTTGGTCAACCTGCTCTATAAAAATGTCTCAGGCAAAGATGGAGGAAATTATAGGATAAAAGTTAAGAGTTCTGTTGCTAATTTGGCATTTTCTTTGCCCTGAGACTTTCATCGCATTGGTTGGATATCACACATCTGCTATCAAAGCCTAATCAGCATCTTAAATTGAAGCCGCAGAAAGGCAAAATGAGTAGAGCAAATATTGCTACTTTAAAGGGCTAAAACTAGGAACCAGCCAACCAGGGGAAAGGGTTACATGGTAACCTAAGTGAGAGCAGCTTCAAGATAGAAACCACTCATAAAGAACAGAGATGCAACCCACCGAATAGAGGAAAGGGCTACTAGCATACCACGGATGGTGGGCTCAACAAACTGGGGTGCAGAAACATAGACGATAGAAGAAGGTGGTATCTGAATGGTTCAATAGCCATATTAATCATAACAGGCATGCATTTTTAGAGTAGCTGATACACAAGAATTTAGTAAACACCTTCTCTCAACATCCAATGGAACATTCTAAATGCATGATCTCCCATTTCCTGAGATGCATAACCTCCAATCAGTGCATTCCAACAAATCACATCTCTTTGCCCCATCTTCCCAAAGACATATACCGCATCATCAATTGCCCCACACTTGGAATGGAAATCAACAAGAGCGCTCAGCACAAACATATCCCCACTAAACCTACTCTTCTCGATACAAGCTTGAATCTGTGTGCCACTATCAATAGACAGCAACCTCGTACACGCCCGCAAAGCGCTCCCATAACCAAATTGATTGGCCTTAAGACCAGACCGACGCATCCCCAGGAAAACTTCCAAAGCTTTCCTGGCATACCCATTTTGAGAATATCCCGACATGAGGGCGGTCCAAGAAACGACAGTTCGTTGGGGCATTTCATCAAATATCAGGCGGGCAGTATCGAGGTCCCCAACTTTGGCATAAAAGATGATAAATTTTGTGTTCAGGTGAATATGTGAGGCGTGAGGGCTGCGCAGGAGATGGCTATGGAGCAACCTTCCTTCTCTGTCTGCGTTGTAGTCGATGCAGAACTGCAGTAGGGATGAGAAGAATGAGGGCTGTTGAGGAAGAGAGTGGAGGGAAGAGAGCATTTGGAGGCCTTGTTTCAATTTCGGAAGCTTGCATTGAGCGAGAATAGCATCGGAAGAAGCAGACATGAGTTCAGCGTTGCCGACTAGTCCTGGAACACCGATGATGTGGAACCGGACGTTGTCTGTGCCCCAGTTCGCCGCGCAGCGTCGCCGTGCAAACTTCGGTAGCCGTTGCTGCTGGTCACTCGATGGGCCAGGCCGGGGTCAGATTCATTTTGGGTTAAATTCTTTTTATACCTGTGACATTTATCTTTAATTGCTAATATATTCATAATATTTCGATCATTTCTTTTATACCCGTCACAATTGATCCTAAATGTCTATTACATTCACGCCATTAATACAACCATTATTTACCTATTAAAAATATAGTTTTGCCCCTTTAAGATTTTTCTAATTAAAATGATTTAACTTTAATATAACTTTTGAGTCATTTAATGCAATATATTGATAATCAAGTCATATTATGGTTCAGTTATCTTAATTATGAAATTTTAAATAGATAAAATTGTCTTTTCATCCGGGCAAATAAAACTTTTATTGATGGCATAGGCACGAGAATAATTTAAAATGAAACATTATAGATATAAAAGAAATTTATAAAATATTGTAAGTATATAAGAAATTAAGGGCAATTATTATAAGCTATAAAGGTTTTAAAAAGAAAAAATGGAAAAATAGTTGAAAAAATTTATTAAAAAAAGTGAGAGCTGATGTGATTTCATAATCTTAATGATTAGAAGTAAAAATTATAAAAATAAATAAGATAATTACCATAGAACTTCTCAAGGTGTGTCCTTGTAAAAAAATTTTGAAATATAAAAAATAACGTCCCATTAATAGATTCCACCGAACCAAGGTAGAACTCAAAAACAAAATTTAGAAAACGCAACTATATTGACCCCAGAACGGATTTAGGGTGTGTTTGGGAATGAGTAAAACTTTTGATAAAAAGTTATAGAGAGTAGAAGTTGTCAAATGATGTAATATGATAGGGGTAATAATGAGGAATAAATAAGATGAAGTTGAAATAAATAGGTTAGTTGTGTTGGTAGTTGTGTAAAAATGATTGAAAAGTAGGGTAGTTGTATAGAAAAATGTGAAGAAATGATTAAAAAATAGGGTAGTTGTAGAGAGTGATAAGTTTTAGATTGAAAATTTTTAATTTGACAACTTTTCCTTAATAACAAACACACCCTTAGACAACAAATGGGAATGAATCAACTCATTCCAATCATTCAAAAGCTGGTATAAGACCAAACAAAAATGAACCTGAGAAATCTCGGAACCAATGAAGAAAGATCCAAGGTCATTTAATAGCTGGAGAATTTCCAGAAACAAACAAAACAAGGAAGATCGATATCTGCACATTGAAGGCATTATCCCTGCGTCAATAGTTCTCCTATTCCAAGTCTCTATGGAGGACTACGGCCAAGACAAGACCCATTTGAGTGTGAAAACAAAGCAGGACAAAGAGATGTAATACCTGTGGTTCCAATTCGGCAGATGGGTGGCGTTGCAGTTTGCAGGGGGAGCTTACAGAAGGCTCGGGTTCCAGCGGTCGACTTGGTGTTGATGGCCGGTTGATCGGCGCCTTAGAAGATGGTGGTGATGTTCTCTCGTGTCGGCAAGCACAAGAGGCAGCGTTTCTACGTGGCAAATGGCATTTTCTGGTATGGGTCGGTAATCCTCGGTGCATATGCTCTGGATCGGCACTGCTAATGATGGAGGCGGCAAGAGGGGGCGTCAAGGCGATGTTAACACCTAGCTTCTCGTCTGTTTTTCCGACCGTATTTCCCATCTCCCGATGTCGATGTGCAACACCTAGCTTCCAATTTGTTTTTCCAACCGTATTTCCCATCTCCCGATGTCCCTACCATGGATCGTACGGCGGCACCAACATACCCATTGAAAGATGGCTGGCGGAGATGACAAGACACATTTTGCTCAAACACCCCAACTTGAGAAGTTTTTTTTCCACTTGTGTGAGTTTTTGTGAATACCAAATCGACTCTTGATAGAAAATAATATAATATAGTAGAGGTAATAATGAAAAGTAAAGAAAATAAAGTTAAAATAATTAAATTAGTTATATGAATAGTTGTATAGAAATAATTAAAAAGTAAAGTAGTTGTATATAGATATATGAAAAATTATTAAAAAGATAATAGTTATAGAAAGTGAAAAGTTTTAGATTAAAGTGTTTGTTTGGTGTAAAAAAATGTTAACCAAAACTTTTCAATCCAAAACTTTTCACTCTCTGTAACTATTCTATTTTTAATTTTTTTTTCATATTTTCTTATATAAACTACCCTACTTTTCAATTATTTCTACATAACTGCTCATTCAACTAACCTATTAATTTTAACTTTATTCTTTTTATTCTTCATCATTATCCCTATTATATCATATCAATTTTTATTAATTTGACAACTTTTACTCTCAAAATTTTTAATCAAAAGTTTTACCACTGACTAAACAACCATAACAAAATTTTATTGGAAAAGTTTTATAGTTTCCCTAGGCACCCCTTATATCACTCCTCTTCCTCGTACCCGTTCTCCCTCTAGTCCCCCTCTCTCCTCCTCACGCCCAATCTGCCCTCGATCTCTGTTCTCTCTGTGTCACCCATCTTCTACCTCTCTCTCACCACTTTCCCAATTCTTGCCCCCAAACCTTGAAAGCGGATACACATCCACCACCGATTCGGCCTTCCTCGAAATCAATGGCACCATTAGTCTGGATGGATGCATTGATCGTAGTTGGAGATCTAAGGGGGTCATAATCTCTCAGTTCTCAAACGCTTGAGGTGACCTGCCTTAATCCTGCTTTTCGTTGCCATAACATGGCACTACCACAAAAGTTATAAAGATAGTGATATTGCCTTAGCCGAAAATCAAGTCATGCATCGCATGTTTTGCCCATCGATGTTTGAGTTTTATTTTCTTTGCTTGCCACTCATAACAGTCTAGGTTTTTTGTTTTTTGTCTGCTGCACCATCTTCCTTTTCTCCGATGCAAAACTTTGGTATCATGGAGCTTGATCATTGTTGGATATTCTATGTTCAAATGGCCTGGATGTGATGCCTTGTTGCATTTCATTGATATGTTCGGTGAAGGGGTGGTGTCAGATGATTTTCAATCAGGACATGTGGTTCTGTTAGAGATAGTTGAATAAATTTGTGATTTCCTTTCTTTTTGATAGATTTGAAATGCAAAGGGTGCATGTCCTGATTGCAAGCCTGGTTTTGCATCAAATGCTTTGATTGTAAGAGATTTGGTGTCATAGAACTCAAAATTTTGTGTTTATGTGCAGGGGAGAAGTTCATGGATTGCTTTCATCAAATGCAAGTAGAGGGTATGAAGCCAAATTTAGAACAACTTGTCATTGATTGGACCCTGCATAATGGTTGGAGTTTAGTTGAGATGGAAAAATTTTGAGCTTCATTTCTGTGTGAATTCCTATTTGTAACAGTCAAAGTTATTGATATGGAAATTTTTTTGCTTCATTTTGTAATAGAAAACAAATTTGCAACAAGTTTTGACAGATTTTGTATTTCAATTCCTATATGAATTCAAGAATATGATGTTTCTTCGCATGGTATTCCAACCCAAGATAATGGTGGTCGGAAGCATGATTTAGACAACGCTAGAGAAGAATGTTCATCGGTAATCTTTGGGCTTGACGTTGCATCAACATCTTACAGAGAGATGGAAGACACAAAGATATCTGAAATGAACAAGATGAGAATTGTAGCAATTGAGCAAGATGATGTAAAAGATACACTCCATAAAGTGGCAGAAGAAGGAAGTTCTCCCAAGAATTTAGTAGATTCCCTAAAGCAGGAGCTTGAAGGAATGAAGAAAGAGCACTCAAAACTAAAGGCAAAGGAAAAGGAAGCAAAATCTATTATAGGCAACAAGTTCATCCAATGAATTGATGGCAACTCTATAGCAACTTTCAATAGAATCAGCTAATGCCAGAAAGGAAGTTAAAGTACTAAAGAGAAATGCAAAAAAACTGAGAAAGGAACTCGTAACAACCCACATTTCTCGAAACAACCCACATTTCACCCGTGAAATGAGGGTTGAGAGCAATGTTGTCAGAACCGAACCGGTGATTGAACCAGTAAATGAACTGGTCTAGTTCGAATCGGTGACGTTAGCATGACATATTTTATATTTATGATATTATAAATTTTAAATAAATATATTGATAAAATTATATTTTCATTTTTCATAAATCCTAAATATATATATTAGATTTTAAAAACCACAATATAAGTATAAAACATGTAGGAGGGACGGGAGCAGGCTGTAGTAGGGACGGGGGTAGGCCGCAACAATCACACATACATGTATATTATTTGTGCTTTCTGATAATTCTAAAAATTTTCATATAATTTCATACTAAATTCATACTTTTTGAGTATAAAAATGTTAATTAAATACAGATTTTATGTGAAATTTCGTGAAAATTACATTTTTCATAAAATTTTTAATTTTGCTATAAAACGGGTCATTTTGCAATATTTTTTTGAAAATATAAAATTATGAATCAATAGGCTAGAAAATTTTAACATTGAAATGTGTATTAGCTTATTAATATAATTTGGGCAAATTTATAAAATTATTTAATTGGAAAAATCATACATATATGATTACAATTATATTTTAAAATATGAGGAACAAAATAGATTATTATATTTAGATAAATTAAATTAAAGGATAAAGTGAATTAAACTAAGATGATATATGATATTATTGAAATTATTTATCAAAGAATTACTATTTAAATTCGTATTTAAATTCACTGCACGAACACCGAAAAACCATGCACCACTGGAGCACCATTTCTGGTACTCCATCACCCCCAAATCCAGCGTTGTCCACTGCATCAAGCTCAAATGGAAGCAGCGAGCGTCCATTTTTCAGACAATCCAACCAGTGTCGTCCAAGTTTGTAATGACCGGACGACAGCGGACAGTCACGACCCTGCTCGTCGCCGGAAATGGAAAGCAGGCTGCTACTCTGCTCGTCGCCGGAAGTGGTCGCTGGCTTGTTGCTCTGCTTGTCGCCAGAAGCTGTCACTGCACAATGTCGTCGTCGCCGAACGCCGATCGGACGAAGGGAAGATGACTAGACGACGTGATCGCTGATCGCAGCAGGGGCTTCTCCGATTTGGGGCTCGACCTCGCTGGAAGCCTGGAAATCGATGAAGACCTCGCTGCCTGGAAGACGAGACCTCGCCAGGCCTGAGGAAGACGAGACCACGCCAGGCCTGAGGAAGACAATCTGACGAGGGACAGCGGAGCGGACTCACGACTCACGAGCACGACATCGAAATTTTTTTTATTCACCGAACCGGTTGCTTACGGTCCAACCGGGATGTCCGGTTCTACGGTTCGGACGGTTTAATACAATCAAACCGAACCGCTTATATACGACCGGGCATTTGACCGGTTCCCGGTCCAACCGGTCTGAGCGGTCGGTCCGGTCCGGTTCTGACAACACTGGTTGAGAGAGCTCGATCAAAATGAGAGAGGAGGTTGTGACCATCTTTCTGTCTTTTGATTTTTTTTTGCCCAGATGATGTCATTTTCTACCTTTCGATTTTTTGCAAAAATGTTACATGGGAATGGACTAAAATATAAAAGTGGTGGCGGGCTAAGTGCCCAGGCGAAAATCACGACTCTATTTTTTTTATTGTGAGTATATATAAGAAATTATCTTGTATTATAAATTAGTACATGCAAACCTTCACAATACAGAGGAACTCACACCTACTGGAGGGAAGAATAAATCCTCCCAATATGAAGGAACATCAATTATCAATATATTACTACCAAAGATTGTTTACAAAGTTTTTGCACTAGTGAAGAATCAAACTCAACACATTACTTTTCCAATAGACGAAACCAATCAGTGAGGAAAATCCTCGGTGGCGATCATGACTTTATTTTAAATGGCTATGCTTCTCTAAAACTTCTCTTTTATTTAGGGTGTGTTGGGAAGTGGATAAAATTTTTGATGAAAAGTTTTGGAGAGTAAAAGTTGTCAAATGATGTGACATGGTAGGGGTAATAATGAGGAGTAAAAAAGATAAAGTTAAAATAGATAGATTAGTTATACAGGTAATTGTGTAAAAATGATTAAAAAGTATAGTAGTTGTATAAAAAAATACGAAAAAAATGATTAAAAAATATAGTAGTTATAGAAAGTAAAAAGTTTTAGACTGAAAAGTTGTAATTTGACATTTTATACTCATTGCCAAACACAACCTTAATCTCTTCATTTTTAATATTTTGATGAGTGAGTGACATAGCAAGAGAAAGCATGAAATCAAGGTTAATACAAGACTACACCTTAACAACGATAAACAAGTCTCACATGAAAAACTTAAACACAATTTGTAAAGGAAAACTCTTTAAAATATTATTCTAAGATGACTATCCAATAACATGAGAAGCTATGAATTTATAGAAAAGGCAAGCAAACACTAGCACTAAGAAAACCTTAAGCAAATAGCATCATGAACGAAATTGCTAATAACGTGAATTTTTAAAAATAGTAATTCGGAATTTACCAAAAAATAGTAAGTTCAGATTTCACTAAAAATAATAATTTGAAAATTTACTAAAAATATTAAAAAATAGAAATTAATAAAACCAATTTTGTAAGAGTTGTCATGATGTTGGCCTCGAAAATAGTTTTCCATTCATATGTTGTGATTCTCATAACTCCACCTCAACCAAAATTATATTTATTTGAATTTGTATGGCTCTTTTATTATATAAAGACCTCTCTATTTTGTGTCTTCATAATCCTACCTACTCTAAGATTTTATCTATTGGGCATCCTACGTTATTCCCTTTCATTTAAGAAAAACTCAACTTCGAGTTTGCTAAATATTTAGATAAAGAAATTTGTCTAAAGAATAGAATTGGTAAATATCTATCACATTTAATGTTTTCGAGATTCCCATTATATCGAGCAAATCCACCATTTATGCTTTATTATTGATTCTCTTAATAAGTGGTGACCCATTAGGTAAATCGTCTAGCTTTAACTTCTTAAACTTCACTAGCAATGACTTAATTGTATTGAGGTGCTATACCACTTTTTCCTGCTCTCCATCTACCAACATTTTTTAACAATTAGATCATGCACCTCTTTTGACTCCTCGATAGCATAAAAAATTTCAATTTTGTCCCTTCACATCTATTATTTTTTGCTTTTTAATTGCCTTTTCCTCTTTGCATCGATTAGTAAGGGTGATTACAGAATGAGTTAATTTACTTGTTTCAATAAATTTCTTATAAGTACTCTTGGAGTAACTCTGGTACTAACATGACAAAATATCTTCATGATCAAGGGAAATAAAATAATTATGCATCAACTGCTTCATCCTCTGTCATTTCGAATTATTGTCTTTCCTTCATAAATCCTTTTGGAATGCAATTTACTCCACCGTGCAGAAGCTAAACCTTTAGTCTACATGCAATAAGCTGCGCTTGCTTCCTTTTAGAATATCCACATATTCAAAAAACCAATCTACCTATGTAATCCAATCTAAGAATTCTTCAATATTAAGATCCCCATAGAAGTAAGGAATAATATTCACCTTTAGCCTGAACTTGTGGGTGTCTCTATCACCATAATAGTTTATTCCATATCTAGGTTTTTTAATCGGTTTCGTAAAAAAATCTTCTTCTTTATTTAAATATTCAATGCAAACATGTTGTTTGCGACCATATGCAAGAACAATTCTATCAAAAGGTTGCTTGTGAGCACGATCATCATTCTAGTTTCAGTTGGCATCCATGCTTAGAGCATTGCGTTGATTTGCAATTTTTCAAAGTGTCGTTCCAAATGCTAGAACTGCGATCCATCTGCTGCTACCAAACTCTCAATGTAATCCCATAATTTTGCCTTGCGGATCCTAAGGTCTCAGTTCTCCGATCTCTACCTTGAGAACCACCACCTCCTTCATTGTAACTAGTCATTAAATTTAATAAGATAGTTTGCTTTGATACCAATAGACGTGACAAGAGAATCCATCAAAACAAGCTAGCACAAGACTACTCTTCAAGAACAATAAACAAGTCTCACATGGAAACTTAAACACTAAGTGTAAAGGAAAACTCTGTAGAATATCATTCTAGGATAACTGTCTAATAACAAGAAAAGCTATGAATTTTTAAAAAATGCAAGCAAATCCTAGTGCTAAGAAAACCTTGAGCACATAGAATCATGAAAGAAACTGCTAAAAACGTTAATTACTAAAAATAATAAATTCAGAATTTACTAATAATAGTGGAAATGGAAATTAAAAAAACAAAATTTATAAGACTTGTCATGATGTTGGCCTCGAAAATAACTTTTCATTGATATGTTGTGATTCTTATAACTCCACTTGGATCAAAATTATAATGCTTTAAATTTGTTTTGCTTGTTTATTATGGAAAAACCTCTCCACTTCGTGTCCTGACAATCTTAACCACTTTGGGATTTCATTTGTTTGACGTCCTATATCAGTTAGGTAAAATTCACTTTATCTATTGTATTTAGCATTATTTATATAATTTATATTATAATAAAAAATTTCTAATGTGTTCAGTATCACTATATATAAGTTTCATTTGCAAATGTGTAAATCATTTGAATAAAAGGTTTGATTATAAATGTCAATTTTTGATGGGTGGCTAAATGTCAACCATTTGAATTTATTGGAGTTGGAGGCAAAAGCCCTACTAAAAGGAATGGTATGGAGCTTGGAAATGGAATCAGAAGGGTATATTTTGAATCGGATTCACTTGTGCTTACAAATCTCCAAAATGGAGTGGGCACTCCAAGATCAGGTCTAAAGCACCTCGTTGAGGAGATTATTTAGGTGAGTTCAAATTTTGAGTAGACCTTTTTTTTGTCATATGCTACGGAATCAGGTTGCTAATGCATTAGCCAAAGTGGCTTTTTTGTATGAAAGATACCAAAAGTGCGGTGGGGCTGCGGTCGTGGGTTCGAATCCCACGTTGGGATTTCGGCCCGGAAAAAATGGTGTGGGAGCTGTTGTCTTCCTTTGGCTGGGTGGAAGTTGTGTCTTCCTAATTCTTTAGTGGAGCTGTGTCTCCAGATTTCTTTGGAGGAGTTATGTACCTCTGTATTTGTAAGAATGTCTCAGAACTACAATGTAATATGTGTTGAGATGTATGTAAATATAACCATAAAAAAAAGTGCGGTAGGGCTATCCCCCGGCTTGTATATCCCGTTTGATGTATAAAGACTTATTTTCTTATAGATCCATTTGATAATTCTTTAGCAATCTTGTCTGCTGTTGTGTGGGCTGGGAAGGTTGTGAGAAAATTATTACTGGCTCTAAAAAAATTTTAAAACAGTATTTTTAACATTTAAATTATCTAAAATGTCATTACTATGTAGATAAATGATTTTTTACGGTGTTATTATATTCTAATATATATGTAAATGTATATAAGCATTTTCTCTAATTTATATATGAATATATTTATTTTCAACAAATGTAGCTCATGTACAAATTTAATTTGAATAAAATATGATTTTCTAACTAAAAATTATGTTAAATATAATTAATGTATTTAATTTTTCATAAAGTATCAGCATATTGAAATTGAGAGGTTAGAAGCAATGTCTTATTTTAAAGGTGCATCTAGAATTCCTCAATAGATAAATCAGTACTATATACAATTTTTCATACATCAAATAATCTTAAAAGTGCTAAAGTGCTACCGGAGAAGCAAATTGAATTGCTTTTCCGTGAACATTCTATTTTACTTGGCAGCAGATAAGCAAACTCGGGGGAATTTGCGTCATACCCCCTCTAAGTTTGCGAATTAGCATATTAAACCCTGAAGTTTTCGTATTAGCATTTTGGACCCTGAAAAGTTTCATTTTGTGCATTTTAAACCCTGCACCCTAACGTCGTCAGTCTCCCACCGCTTAACAGTGTGCAATGACGAAATTACCCTTCGATAAAAATGAAAGCGGAGCCCTAACGAGAATACCCTTTCCAAATCGAACAGCCAGCCGGCCGGGAGCCCGAACCGAAACCCTCGGAATCAAAAGCCTTTTGTTTTCAGAAAACCCCCAAATCGCAGTCCGAGACCCCCGAAATCGAAAGCCCTTTGCTTTCAGAAAACCCCCAAATCGCAGTCTGAGAATTCCAAATCGGAGAAAAAAAATCGATATCCTGCCTGTATCAGTCGCCCTAATGAGAAAACCCTTCTGAAATCGAACAACCAGCCTAACGTAAGCCCGAACTGAAATTCCCAAATCGAAACCCCCAAATCGTAATTGTGCATGCGTTCCCTGTGGGACGTCGCTGGGTATCGTCTTCTACCATAATGGTTCGAAAAGGGCAAAGAGAGAAGGGCAGAGAAGAGAGGTAAGTTGGTTGATAAATTATATATATTTATATGGTAAAGTCGATATTATTTTATGCACATTTGCTGGATGGTGAGCTGTCTGTGTGGTATGCTTTATTGTCGTGTGCGGAAGATGCAGGGGAGGTGGTCTCATGTATGGAAATATGCCTTTGTCTTTTAGAAATTGTCATTGCTTGGATGTCCCTGTCGGGTGGGTGGTCCCATGTGGTGATTAAAAATGTGGCTTTTATGTAGACAGTTTGTTCGATTTGTTATAAGTAGTTTGATTTATCATTGCCTAGCTGCCCTTGTAGGGTCGGTGGTCCCATGTGGTGATTAAGCATTGTCTGTAATGGATAATGTGAAAGTGTTGTTGGATTTCTCTGATTGTTGTGCCATTTTCTATGATCGAGAGCTACCTTTGAGTCCCTAATTCAAATAGCTCAGCATAATCATCTATGCTGAATATTGTACAATTTTCTATGATGGAGAGCTTCCTTTGAGCTCTTAATTGAAACAGCTAGTGCTAACAAAATTGTGTGCATTGCATAATTGATGACTATTTTTTGAACAACTACTATCTTTGTACAATATTGTGGATTTATAAGATTTAAATCCTTTCTTGTTTCATTATTTTTATGATCAATCATTTATTTCTGATGTTTTTATGATGGATAATATGCAGGAAGATGTCTGAGGTTGATGTGATTTTGTGGTGGCACTATGGGGGCAGATTCGTGTACGACATAGAGGAAGGTTGTGAGGTATATGCTGGGAGAGATTTTGGGGTTGACAGTGCTAATGTGGAGACATACAGCCTATTTAGAATGCGTGAACAAATGACTGTAGAAACCGAAGTTCATGGTCATCTATTGGACTTTTGGTGTGGGAAAAGGAAGATATTGATCTCAAATGATGAGGTGTTGCGTAGTTGCCTACGAGAAGCCATTTTCGAAGATTGCATGGATGTGTGGGTCACACCGAAAGCAGGAGTCCAATGGGTGCCAGATCAACAGCAGGAGCCGAGTTCCAAAAAATCCAAGAGTCACCGTACAATATTTGTAAAGGAAGAGGTGTCAGAGGTAGGGGTGTTAACGGATCGGGTTGAACGGGTTAGAGCCTAATCCTAATCCTAACCCATTTAATATATCTCAACCCTAATCCGTTTATTAACCCATTTAAAAAACTTCAACCCTAACCCATTTACAACCCATTTAATAAACGGGTTAACGGATTGTTAACGGGTTGTATTTGTTACTAATTTTCATGCTAAAAACCTTCAATAAAGTCTACAAAATTAAATAAATTAAATAATTTGAAGCTAACATACCGGAAATGTAATTTATTTTGGCTTGAAAACATCAGCTCCAATATAAAGTCATCTCTTTAATGTCAATTCCTGTTTCAAAATACAACATATTTTATTTTTATCAAACAATTCAATCAATGATTTAACGCTGTAACTATGAAACTCATAAACATACATTTGAGAAGAATTAAGCGAGACTTCTATTAAGAAAGTAAGACTTTCATTATAATAAACTCAAACAATCACATTTCAAAAATTCAAATATCACATATTGTTACACATAATTGTCTTAAAACACATAACAATAAATAGAGTTCAAAGTTCAAAGTTCAAACAACTTCGATCTAAAAATAAAAACAACAAGTAACTGTTTTATGCTCTCCAAACTTGATAGTTCTTCATCCACTTTCTTCATTTTATTCAATATCATTTTAGTCCTGAAAATATATAGTAAAATAAAACAGATATTAGAAAACAGTTAAACATATAAAATTAATTTGTAAAAGATTAAAGAACTATATAAGCAATCTAAATTTTTACTATTACCTCAGTTAAGATCCAACTGGTGGAGAAAATCAATACTTGTCTTAAGATTAACAGAAGTTGTTATAGCTGCAAAATTATTGAAAAGTGTCAATAAATATGTGAACAGAAATAAAATAGAATAGTATAAAGTATGAAAATCAGTTTAAAAAGATAAAAAGTAAATACTTGATTCAGTTGCTTCAATTTCTGTCAAGTTCTCCTCAACTCCTAGAGATTGTGGTGATGCTTTGATCCAATCCTGTGCACATACCAAAATCTCCACGAGTCGTGGTGTTAAAGAGCTTCTGAATTGATCTAGTACACGTCCACCTGTGCTAAAAGCTGATTCCGAAGCAACCGTAGACACTGGAATTGCCAGAATATCTCGTGCTAGATGAGATAATATCTTGTAGTCCTTGTTTTTAGACCACCATGCCAAAATATCAAACCCAGGTGCCCTGCCCACACTCGCTTCTTCTAGATATTGATCCACTTCTGTTTTTGAGTGTTCACGCTTCGAGAACCAATCACACTGATACCATGCATCATCTTCACCGACATCATCCGAGTTCATATTAACCTCATCCACCTTATCACTACTGTCACCCTTAGATACAGTCTCACAAAGCTCAATTTTATAAACAGTATACAACTCATACAATTTTTCCTTCACTTTCTGACTAATTTCTAATGCTTTCTCTAATCCATGACTCATTTCATAACACCATTCAACATATCCCAATTTGTATCGTGGATCTAACACCACAGCTATGATTAATAAAATGTTCATCTTCTCAAAAGTCCCCCAATACTTATCAAATTTATCTTTCATTTTTATAGACATTTGTCTCAAGTTCACATCAGATGACTTTTGAAGAGAGAGCAAGAGCCTTTCAATCTTACAAACTTCCACAAAATAAATATTTGAAGTGCAATACAAAGAACCAGATACACGAGTAGTGATGTGATAAAACTTCTCCAAAAATTTACAAATTACTCTAGCATTCTCCCAATCTTCATCAGTTGGAGGATTGTTTGATCTAAAAACATTATCTTTATCAGCAAGGCAATCAAATGCCTTTTGATATTTTAAAGCAGATTCCAACATTAAGTATGTAGAGTTCCAACGAGTTGGTACATCCAAGCATAGAGAATGTTGACATGTAATTTCTTCCTCCTCAGTGCACATTTTGAATTTTTGGAGTCTACTTGGAGAACTTTTCACATATCTAACAGCAAACCGGATTCGAAATATTGAATCTTTGATTTCATCTATACCATCTTTGACAATTAAATTTATAATATGTGCAGCACATCTAACATGCAAATATTCCCCACAACATAACAAAGCATTCTTTTTTAACATTCTTCTCCCAAAATTCTTTATAGCAACATCATTGGAAGAAGCATTATCCACAGTGATAGTGCAGATTTTTTTAATGCCCCAACTTTTAAGACCCAACTCAAGAGACTGTGCAATAATATCCCCGGTGTGTGGTGATGGGAGAATACAAAAGCAAATAATCCTCTTCTGTATCTTCCACTTTATATCAATGTAATGTGCGGTGAGACACAAGTATCCTTGATTTTGGTTTGAAGTCCATAAATCAGTAGTCAAGGAAATACGATTAACTGATTGTTGAAAAATACTTTCTAGCTTTTCCCTTTCTGACATATAAATATCCACACAATCTTTAGTAATTGTAGCTCTTGTGACAATGTTAAATCTTGGTTGCAAAGATTTACAAAACTGACGAAAGCCATTCTTTTCAACAAACTTAAAAGGTAATTCATCTTCAATGATCATGCGTGCCATTGCCTTTCTAGAGAATTCTTGATCAAATTTCCAGTTACTTAAAATATTTCCATCTCCTGATCCTGCGCTACTTGAAAATGTCAATAATTGCTGTTTTTTATCTCTATCACCATGGGGATACTTGGGGCATTGACTATCCAAGTGTCTTTTAAGTGTCGTTGTACCATGACCACTGTTACATTCATATGATTTCTTGCAATAGTTGCATTTGCATGTCCCTAAAAGCTTCCCGTTTTCATCTTTATCTTTAGTAAAATGTTCCCACACCGCTGAAGTTAACTTCCTAACCCTTTTTGCCTTAGATTTAATCATAGATGATGAAGCAACTTCAGATTCAGGTATGGGTTGATTAATTTCCATACACTCTTCATCCATATTCAATACCTAAATAGCAGAAATGCATTAGTCAAGTTCCAGCACATTCATGGCATCATCTATTGTGTTCAAATCAAAGCAACGTATGGAAAGAACAATCATCTCAACATGTAGCGCTCCGGAGAGATTTTGAACGTCAACAAGCTATAAATGGTAAAACAAAATTGCTACGCAGAAGAATAGCTATTCACAGTTTCATACAAAGAGCATTTGACATATGCAAGGAGCAAGACCGGACAGATAATGAGACTTTGACATATGCAAGGAGCATTTGACATATGTGGATTGAAGATCATGAGACTTGCCCAATGTATGCAAGTAGTATTTTTAAAGAAGCAAATTCACGTTGGGCGTTGATGCACATGGCTTCTATGGTTCCGGACTAATCTATAGATTCTATACCCTGATCCAGTTCTTTGAAAATAAAAGTCAAGTTTTTGACAAAAGGCACATGCATGCCGTGGCCAACCTGCTGGCCTACGCCCAAACAATGAATGCCATGCATGCAGCAACCATTCTAGATACACTCTCCAACATTGTTTAGCTTGTCCAGAGAACTATTTTGATAGAAATGAAATTAGTTGTGACAGAACTCATTATTCGAATTTTGAGGTAGTGAGAAATCATCAAATTTCCATATCAATTATCAAGTTGGAGAAAAAATAAAAGAGGGAATCAATCGATCTCTCAGCAACGCGCATGTATTGGCGAGACGAGAGAGAGGCGAGCGAGGCAGAAAACTCACAAGATCAATAAGGCTTGGATCTGCTGACGAAGACACTCCCGAACGAGAAAGCGACGAAAATTGCAGAAAGAGACAGAAATTGCAGAAAGCGACGGAAATTGCAGAAAGAGACAGAAATTGCAGAAAGCGACGGAAAGGAGATGCCCGAATGGAAGGAGATGCGGTGCTCGCCTGCTCGCGGAGATGTGGAGTCCCCTGCTCTGCGCAACTGCTGGCGACTGCTGTTGATCTGCTCCTGAGCGAATGGCGTGACCGAATGGAAGGGATCTCCTCTACGCAGCTGCTGGCTGCTGCTAATCTGCTCGTGAGCAAATGGCGTGACCGAATGGAAGGGAATCAAGGGATGCGAGCGAATGGCGTGATCACGTGAGGAATGATCTGCGAGAGCCGAGAGGCAGCAGGTGAGCAGGATTTGCGGCCAGCGCTGAGAATGGGATTAGGTTTAAGCCAGGTAGCCACACGCGGGCGGGAGAAGGGAGCGGGAAGCGAAAGGCTGGGGCCGCTGGGCTAAAATAAATTTCGTAATATATAATATATTATATATATATTATATTAAATAGGTTATACGGGTTGAACGGGTTGAACGGGTTGGACGGGTTGGACGGGTTAGACGGGTTAAATAAACGGGTTGGACGGGTTGACGGGTTGCAAAGCCTCAACCCTAATCCGTTTATTTAATTAAATGGTTGAACGGGTTGATGGATCATAACCCATTTATTTAAAAATCTCAACCCAAACCCATTTATTAACGGGTTGGACGAGCGGGTTAGCGGGTTGACCATGACCATTAACACCCCTAGTCAGAGGTTGTTGGGCAGTCTTCTGCCATGGCAAACGAAGTGGAGGACAATATTAATCGAGGTGCAGCCAACGAAAATGCAACCAACTTTAGTGCAGAAAATGAGGGGCTTGAAACTTGGGAAAACGTGAGCGACCTACCTCCGCATGATGATACCAGTGATAGGGGATCTGCAGAAAATGTCCACTATGAAGTGAAGCATGACACCAACAGATTTAATAATTATGATAGTGATGATAGTGATGATTCTTTTGTTAAGGTGCACGAAGACTACAATGGGAATGTGACTTCCCATGAATATGATCCATACTTCGAGCTCAAGGATCCATACCTATGTGTCGGCCTCGAGTTTCAAAATAAAAAGCAGTTGGAGCTAGTGAACCGTCAACATGCAATCGTAAATGGTTTTGATATAAAGTTTGTGAAGAATGAGTGCTACCGCCTAACTGCCACATGTAAGGTTGATGGTTGTCCATGGAGGATACATGCATCAAGGAAAGCTGATGGTGTGACCTTTGTTATCAAGACATATAACAATGAGGAGCATACATGCACAGTTGCAGAAGGGAGTGGAAACAAATCGGCAAACAAGAGCTGGATCACAACATCGATTGAGAAGGAACTCCGTGTTAACAGTAACCTTACGATCAAGCAATTGTATAATGGATTGCATGCCAACTTTGGGCTGACTTTGAATTACTGGAAAGTATGGAGAAGCAAAAAGCAGGCGATGGGGAAGATCAACGGGACGGAGGATGAATCATTTGCAATTCTTCCAACATTGTTTAATACAATTGTGAAGACTAATGTAGGGTCGATCACACATATCGAGACCGATGCGGATCATCATTTTCAAAGAGTCTTCCTATGTATTGATGCCTGCAGAAAGGCTTTCAGTGATGGTTGTAGGCCATATATCGGTCTGGATAGTGCTTTTCTCAAAGGGGGTTTCAAAGGAAGCCTATTGACTGCTTTTGCAAAGGATGCAGAGGGACAGATCATGCCGATTGCAATTGGAGTTGTTGAGTATGAATGTTACAATAGTTGGGTTTACTTTCTAACACTCTTGAAGAGAGCAGTGGGAGAGGGGGAATTCACCTTTATGTCAGATCGGCAAAAGGGTTTAATGAAAGCAGTAGCTGGAGTCTACCCAACTTCCAGGCATCGCTACTGTCTTCGACACTTAGCGGGAAATTTGAAAAGAAAGGTTTTTGGTCAAAATGACATGGTTCGAAAACTCTTCTGGGCAGCATCCAGATCATACACCCAAGCAGAGTACAGACATCATATGAGTAGAATACGGGAGATCAGCCCACTCGCATGTGACTGGATCGAGAAAATTGAACCAATCTATTGGTCTAGAGCCTTCTTCGCCGATGATTCCCCATGTTCTGCAATTGATAATAATTTTGTGGAGTCCTTTAATGCTTGGATCAATGCAGCAAGGGAGATGCAAATTTGTCAACTTTCGCACTGAGGTGTTGGAATGATTTAATTTTAGGAGTAGCAAAGGCATTTCATCACATGTGCCCTTGTCAGATAAATCTTCTAAATCGCTGAATAAGATTGGTGTAGACGGTAGACGTGCAACATTCTTCCATTGTGAGAATGAAGAGTACGAGGTTTCATGTGGAGTCAACACACATGTGGTTCAGTTTGGAGAGAAGAAATGCAGTTGTAGGCAATGGCAATTGGAAGGAATGCCATGTTTACATGCATACAGGGCTATTCTTTGGCGACAGGAAGACCCGATTTCGTATTGCAGTTGGTTTCATACGATGGATTTGTATCAAAAGACCTATCGCCGTGGGTTCCATGCAATGCCTAGTAGACAATTTTGGGAAGCTAACATTGATAGTATACTTTTTTTTACCACTTGTCTTCTTTACTTGAAAATTAGTTGATTTTTCACTCATTTATTATATTTGTTTCTGTTTTGTGGTTGAATTTAATATTTTCCGTTTAATTTTTACACAGATATGGTAGTTTTACCCCCGAATGTTGAGAAGACAAAGGGTCGACCTCAAATTGAAAGACGGAGAGGTTCAGAAGAGGGACTCCCACAACATGTGAAGAGAACTTCTGGAAAGGTACATTGCAGCCTATGCAAGGGAGAAGGACACAATCGAAGGGGTTGTCCTAACAAAGGACCAAATACAGCAAGTCGTCCAGGGCCTCTAATGAAGAACTCAACTTCACAAGCTTCTACGCAAACAACTCAATCACAAGATGACACCCAGCCAATGCGCCAACCAAGACCAACACACCCATCTGCAGAACCAGCTCCCACCACTACTCACAACCCATCATTTTCACCGCCACCGAGGCATTGGGTGAAGAATTGGCACGAAAGAGGACATTTGTATCGACACAATGACAATTGAGCGGCTGTAGAAATTTATATTTTTTCACCTTTTTGGACTTGTAAAAGTTATATGCAATAGCTTTTCAATGAACTTTATTGTATGTATTTAACAGCTTGGTCATTAACTATACAGCTTTTGTCGAAACTGGTAGAAATTTTTTTGCAGGGCATGATTTCGAAATGTAGCACAAGATGAACTACTTTTTTTCGTCCATTTAAATGAATGCAGCGACAATAAAGATTGCCTTGGCATTTGTTTATTCCACAGTATAGTGGAATAAACAGATTATTTTTATTAAGCCAATACCTACATGAAACCAATACTCACAAAAATTATATCATTATACCGAATGTCCATGACATAAAATAAGTTCCATAGTCAATCCATACACAAGCTAATTCATTGATTACCAGTACTCACAAAATAAGTTGAACAATAATCCCATACTAGTTTGCTTTTAAATAGATTAGTACAAATTATTCCTTCGGATTAGGAGAAGAACATATATTAATATTTATGGTCATGCTTGTCACTCTTTTAGTTATCTCATCCACTGAAGTTGCTTTTTTCATTTCGGATAACTCTTTCTTCAAAGCATCCAACTCCATCCTCAGGGTTCCATCAGTTCCAGTAGAGCACTCCATCTTGCATTCTTCTTCTAATATCATCAGCTCCTTGGAGTTATATTCATCACACCAATGAAAAAAATTACATATCTTCACATCCTAACAAAGAATTGCATTCATATGTTATTAAGCAATCAAATGATGATATTCTACATTGTCCAATTGCGAACTGCAATAATCATATTTCATACCTTTTTAGGGCAACGGTAGAACCACCTATTTGGATTCTTAGATGTTCTTGACATAAAAACTTTACAAGTTCCCATTCCACATGGACATTGAATCTCTTTTATCCAGCAAGGGATATTTCTGCTTCCACAAAAAAAAAAAGCAACATCACGAGATAACAAACATTTTAAAAAAAACCTGTGCAAGCCTAATTTCTATATGTAATTTGGAAAACCAGGAAAAGGTAAAATATCTCCAACAATTTTATATGCAACAGAACATTTTAATGGCGCATTTTAAAATATAATGTGTCATTTATGGTTTAATCAAAACTAAAAAACATTTAAAGTTTAAAACACTGATTTTAAAATTGAACCTGTAATTTACTGTTAAACAAACAGAAATTTTCCAAGATTATTAAGCTGATTTTGATATATTATACATGGTATACAGTTTACACTAAACAAATTTTTTTTTCAAAGTTTATAGGCTCACCGTAAATTATTACACATAGTTCCGATTTAATCAAAACCAGAAAAAAATCGAGGTTACAGGCTGTTATGCTATTTAGTCAGAAAAATTTGTTCATAAATCATCTTCCCCATTCACGCTGACAGCTCTTACGCATAAATCTTATGACTAGTTGAATTAAATAATGTGAACAAGTCAGAAAGCATACCTTCTTTCAGCCATTACCCAAAGCCCCAACATAGCACCGTCCCTCTTTGAAAGAAAAAAAGTGAAACCACCCTTCCCATTTTCATCGTTTCAGCTTAAAAGCATCTCTACAATGGCATATTCGTCATTTTCAAAGAACCAAACAAGATATCACACTGTTAAGCGGTGGGAGACTGACGGCGTTAGGGCGCAGGGTTTAAAATGCACAAAATGAAACTTTTCAGGGTCCAAAATGCTAATACGAAAACTTTAGGGTTTAATATGCTAATTCGTAAACTTAGAGAGGGTATGACGCAAATTACCCGCAAACTCGTGAGCGAAATGAAACCTTCTGGCTATTACTGTCCTGGTCGGTTATACCATGATTTTATTAGAGGCATGACATGTTGGCCCAGCAATGTAACTTTATATTTATTTTTTCCATAAACATATTTTCACGGGTATATTTAACTCGCATATCAAGTTTTACTATTTTACAATACTTTATATATCTTTATAACCTTATTTTTAAAAATAAAAAATAAAAAAATAAAAATATTATAAAATGGTAAAACTTGGTACATGTGTTACATATTTCTACAAAAACATGCTTACAAAAAAATTAAAATATCAAAAAATAAATATAAAGAGATATCACATGTGGGCTAGCATCACATATAATCAGCCTCCTAAAGTCCATTTTTTAATGGGTAAAAGTGAAAATAAGAAATTTTTTAAAAGTGTGAAATTAATGTGATATTAAATAGATAAAGTGGAAATAAATATACAATACTTTATATATCTTTAAAACCTTATTTCTAAAAATAGAAAATAAATCTATAAAAATATTATAAAATGGTAAAACTTGGTACGTGTGTTACATATTTATACAAAAACATGCTTACAAAAAAATTAAAATATCAAAAATAAATATAAAGATATATCACATGTGGGCTAGCATCACATATAATCAGCCTCCTAAAGTCCATTTTTTAATGGGTAAAAGTGAAAATAAGAAATTTTTTAAAAGTGTGGTGATATTAAATAGATAAAGTGGAAATAAATATACAATACTTTATATATCTTTAAAACCTTATTTTTAAAATAGAAAATAAATATATAAAAATATTATAAAATGGTAGAACTTGGTACGTGTGTTACATATTTATACAAAATCATGCTTACAAAAAAATTAAAATATCAAAAAATAAATATAAAGATATATCGCATATTGGGCTAGCATCACATACTAGGGGTGGAAATCGGGGGCGGGTCGGAACGGGTCAGGGTTTGCCCAACCCTGGCTCTACTTTTCAAAATCTTGTTTGACCATTATTTTTATACTGGGTCGGGACAAGGTCGGTTTGACCCTTATTTTTTTCTACTAGGTCTCGGGATAAAATTTGGGTTGGTATCGGACCGGTTTTGGGATAGCGGGTCGGGTCAAAAATAAAGGTCAAATAGATAATTTTTAGAATTTATATACCTATCAAACATAAGTATACATCTATACTAAATTTAAATATTATATGTTTCAATATTTCACTAATTATTAAAAAATATAATTAAGAAAACAAAATATTTGAAAATATAGTATAAATTTATTAAAAATAGGTTAATATACAATTACACATAAGAGTTATATATGTACAAATTTTTTTATTGATTCTTATATTACTTTTTGAATAAACTAATTTTTCTATTGTTGATAGAGTTGATTATAAAAAAAGTGAGAAATTTGAAAGAAAATAATAATAATATTTAAATATAGGCTTATAATTTTTAATAAATTTATATATGCGGGGCGGGTTGGATTCTTCGGGTCGGGACATGGTCGACCCACCCCGACCCTATTTTTGAATTCGGGTCAAAATTTCTGATTCATCCCTATACCGGGTTAAAAATATATTGGTTTTACCCGGCCAAAAACGGGTCAGGTCAAAGCCGGGTCACAGGTCGACCCGCCCAAATTCCCACCCCTATCACATACAATCAGCCTCCTAAGGTTTATTTTTTAATGGGTAAAAGTGAAAATAAGAAAATTTTTAAAAGTGTGAAATTAATGTGATATTAAATAGATAAAGTGGAAATAAATAGAATAGTTAGATAAAAATATGAAAAATAATTAAAATATAAATAAAAAAAATTATATAATTATTAAAAATAGAAAATAAATATATAAAAATATTATAAAATGGTAAAACTTGGTACATGTGTAACATAGTTCTACAAAAATATGCTACCAAAAAAAATAAAATATCAAAAAATAAATATAAAGATATATCGCATATTGGACTGGCATCACATACAATCAGCCTCCTCAGGGCCATTTTTTAATGCGTAAAAGTGAAAATAAGAAAATTTTTAAAAGTGCAAAATTAATGTGATATTAAGGGTGTGTTTGTTTGAGGCTAAAATATGTCAACTAAAACTTTTCAACCCAAAACTTTTCACTCCCCATAACTACTCTATTTTTTAATTATTTTTTCACATTTTTCTATTCAAACTACCCTACTTTTCAATCATTTCTACACAACTATCCATACAACTAACCTATCTATTTTAACTTTATTCTCTTTACTTATCATCATTACCCCTATTATATCACATCATTTTCTATCAATTTGACAACTTCTATTCCCAAAACTTTTCATCAAAAGTTTTACCTCCAACCAAACACACCCTAAATAGATAAAGTGGAAATAAATAGAATAGTTAGATAAAAATATGAAAAACAATTAAAATATAAATAATAATAATAATAACATAATTAAATAATTAAAATTTTAAATCATATATATTTTTTTTTTGGAAAAAGTGTGTTCATAGGCTCCGCTTTCCCTTATCCGAATGCCCATGCCGCATGCGCTATGTAGATATGGCCTGGCCATCCCCTACATTTGTCCTGACCCAAAGTCAAACTATGGGAGAAATCTCCTTGGAGCGGCAAGTAGTCTCCAACTCTCCATCGCAGCCATCGCCATCCAAAGCTTCTAGAGCCACAACAGCGAGACAAAACAAGGCCATCTGTAAAACGGTTACGAGAGGCTTCCTGCTTACATGCACGGTGCTCCTCATTTATTTTTTACGCCATCTCACTCTTTTTTTCATAAAAAAATGTTCCTTGATGAGTTGTGGGTTTGATCGTAATATTAGTTGTCACGTTGTATAAATACTTATAATTTTAATTTTGTTATAATTTTTTGCAAAGATTCTTGCAAAGATGATTACGATTTGTAAAATAATTTTCAAAATATATAAATTCATTATTGGATATAACTCGAGCGCATGTCTTCCGGAAAGGGATCAGAGTTTAAAAAATATTTTTTAAACACAAGGAAAGCACGAAACTAGAATTATTGATAAAAAAAAATATAACATTATTATTCGATATTGAATAATATCCCTTACAAAAAAGAAAGCTAAAAATATTTTAAAGGTCAAAAATATAAAAAGAGTAATGATTCAACGATGCTTACTCCTTTTTTTGTTTTAAAATATTTTCAAAATATAAAAATAATTTATTATATTTAAGACATTCTATTTTACCATGCTCTCAAAAATAATTTTTATGAGAAACTTATATATTATAAAAATAACATATTTTAAGTTTGAATATATAATGATTAAAAATTTGAAAAATGTATAACAAATATATAATATATAAAAATATAATAATGTAATTTTTAAATGCACATGGATAAAACATGATAAATATTTTAAAATAAAAAAAAGTAAGGGCAAGCATAGGGAGACTGAATCAGCACCCAGGTAAAAAAATTCGAGAAAAAAGTAGCCGCTATCAATGAGCACCCATTTTTATTAATCCACCAGCCCGTTTGGTTCAACTGCAGAAGCTAACAGCATGAAAAGCGCAAAAAACGTGCTCTTCATCAATAACCAAAAGCAGAAAAAGAGGCCTATTCACCACATAAATCGGGCGATAGCAGTGCGGAACTTCAGTTGCCGCACTGAGTGAAGCCAGCTAAAGCCGAAACAGAAAAACAGCTAAAACCCCTCATCAGCCTCATCTGACGATCATCACTTTCAGAAAACGCCATCTCTGTTTCCATCTCCCATCTCTATCTCCATCCCAATCCGTTTGATGCTCCATCGTCATCGATCATGTATATAAAAGCGATGAGAGCTGCAGCAGCTTCTCCCGCCGCCGCTCGGATCAGATTAGCTTCGTTGCACCTCCCCAGAACTCTGTCTCCTTCTGTAAATGCCCGCTCTTTGAGATTCTCGAGGTCGGGAATCGCCGCATTCCAATCGCCGATTCTGCTTTCCTCGGCGCCTTGGCAGCACGGCTCCGATTGGCGGTCGCCCGTCAGCCTTCGCGCTCAGGTCCGGAGCTCTGCCCCCGTCAGCGAACGCTTCGGGCGGAGGATGTCTACCGTTGGTGCGGATTTCTCTTACTTCCTCTGCTTCCTTCGAAGTTCTTTTTTTATTTTTATAAATTTTATTGCTTTTGCAGCCGCCTTGCTGATTATCATGGTCTTAGCCGTTGTAATTTGGGTTGTTTTATTTCTTTCGTTGTTTTCTCTGTATATGGCGCTTTTGTATGATGCTTATGGGATTGTTGGTTTTGGTGGGATACAATCTGATATGATTGCAATTGGGAAATGGGATGTTTTAGTACTTTAGGTTTCGGGTAATAATATTTAGCTTCGATTTTACTTATGGGCTTTCAGCTTCTGAGAATGCTTTCAAGGGCATCTTGACCAGTCTTCCAAAGCCAGGTGGTGGTGAGTTTGGAAAATTTTACAGCTTAACTGCTCTCAACGACCCTCGCATTGGTAAGTTTATCTCCCGGATTTGAAATATTGAATGAGTTCTTCTATTTTACGTGTTTATTCTTTTTTAGCTGTTGTTTTGGTAAAGTTCAGAGCTTCATGCATCAACTTGACCTCTTGATCATCTGTTTTGTGGTTTTTTTGAAGACTTTTTTTATATAAAAAATCAAAGTGGGTTTTCTTTTCTCTTATCTCTCTTTTTTCCGTTTTGTTTTGAGTAGTCCGTGATATGTTTGATGCTATGGTCTTGTTTACAGATAAATTACCATATTCCATAAGAATTCTTCTTGAGTCAGCGATACGGAACTGTGACAACTTCCAAGTTACCAAAGATGATGTTGAGAAAATTATCGACTGGGAAAAAACTTCACCAAAGCAAGTTGAGATCCCATTCAAGCCTGCTCGGGTTCTTTTGCAGGTCGGAATTTTAAGGCATACTTCTTGGTGTTTTAACATTGAGACTTTGCATTACCAATAAGCGTAACGCTGATGTTTCACTTTTCACCAGGATTTCACTGGCGTGCCTGCTGTGGTTGACCTTGCTAGCATGCGAGATGCTATGAACAATCTTGGCAGTGATTCTAACAAGATAAATCCCCTGGTGTGGGTCATTTCCTCCTTAATTTTTTTTTGTGTTAATCACCTTTTTATGATGACGGATACCCTTGCTTCGAAGTTTTAATGGTGTTGGATTCTTACTTGTCAAGGAATCTATTTGCAATTTAAATATTTCATGCCTGAAAATATTCTGCTATTGTATAGTATAGACTTTTTCCACAAAATTTTTCGAGAGAGGGTTGTGAATGTGCTTTTGTATCTCTTCGTGGTAGTTTTTACTTACTTTTTTTCGGGTTTCATTTTCATACAATTGATTGGTATCTTTTTGCTGCTATTTGCATCCTTTTCTGTATATTTGATGCAGGTCCCAGTGGATCTTGTTATTGATCATTCAGTTCAGGTTGATGTAGCAAGATCAGAAAATGCAGTACAGGCAAATATGGAGCTTGAATTCCAGCGGAACAAGGAGAGATTTGCTTTTCTCAAATGGGGATCTACTGCTTTTAGAAACATGCTTGTAGTGCCTCCAGGTTCTGGTATTGTGCACCAGGTATGAGAGTTCTCTTTATGTTTGCATTATCACACAGCATAATTTTATGCTAACGAGCAACACGATTCTTTGCTTTTCCTATCATATAATTTCAGGCTTTCTTTTTCCACGCATGATATTTTTGTTACCATGTTGAGTTAGTCATGGTGGTGGAATGTCAGGTTAATCTGGAGTATCTTGGTCGGGTTGTGTTCAATACTGATGGCATTCTCTATCCTGATAGTGTCGTTGGAACTGATTCCCATACTACTATGATTGATGGATTAGGAGTTGCTGGTTGGGGAGTTGGGGGTATTGAAGCGGAGGCTGCAATGCTTGGTCAGGTAATTGAAATACTTGAAAATTCTTATGTAATTCATTGTTTAAAATGCCAAAGCCTGATTATGTAGACTTCATTTGTGGTTGTGTCAAGTGAGAAACTTCTACTAAAGTGAAGTTGCATAAGCGCTTTTCATAAAACGATATCTTGGTGCTTCCATGCTACACACTTTTGAGCCCTAATATTCCGTAAAAAAATAAGCAAGAGCACTAGTTGCCACACAGCCCAATCACACACTAATTCAATATATCATGGTGTGAGGCTGATAAGCGCATAAGTGTGCTTGAAGAGCATGTGAAATGGACCCGTAGTGTTTTTTCTTCTAATCAGTGAATGTGTTGCATTCATATCTTGAACAAATGTAAGAACAAGAGCACAATGGTCTTCCCACTCAGGATGGGCAGTGTCTAAAAGTTAATGATTCATTCTTACTAGCAGGACTGAAATCTCAGTGCTGCCTTTTGGGACAGTTGGAATACTGAGATTAGATACAAGCTTTGCTTTACTTTTTTCAGTTTTATTTAGTCAATTTATGTAACTTAATTAGTTGAACAAAAACTGATATATGAAATTTAATTTTGAAAATTGTGAGAACATAGATGAGGAACCAGATCAAGTAGTACCAAGAACTGACCATTTTTATGTATCTAAGATCAATAGTTCAAGAAAGTAGAGAAATTAAGATAGACATTATAAGTAGAATCCAACCAGGTTGGAGGAATTGGTGAGGGTGCTTTGGGAGTTATATGCGACCATCGAGTTCCAACTAAGCCAAAGGAAAATTTTATTAGATGATGACAAGACCAGCTATGCTTCATGTGGTAGAATTTCTGGCAATTAAAGAACAGCATACATGTATAACGAGTGTCTCAAAAATGAGAATATTAAGCAAAATGGTAAAACAAGAAAATAAAATTGCAAAAGTAATTAGAGATAATCTAAAGGTGAAACCAGTAGGTAATGAAATGAGGGAAGTAGACGAAGATGGTCCAAGCATGTTAAACAGAGACCTGAAGTGACACTAGTTAGGAGAGCAGAGTGTATTCAAATAGAAGGCTGCAAGATAATGGCAGGAAGACCCAAAAAATGGAAGTAATAAAAAATATGAAGACATTAGAGATAATTGAGAACAGATTTATGATTGCAAAAAATGGCACAACAGGACATAACCATTCAGAACTATTTTCTGTTATTGTAAAGCTGCAAAATTATGGGCAGTTATTGTTTTATCTAAAAAATTGTGTGGTCGGTCTCTACAAAAGAGAAACAATTTGGATGGATGTTTGTAGATTGCAAAATTGATTACAATGGATAGGATCCTAAAATTTTCTATTGTTATGGCTTATCTGAGTTTCAGTCAATACATCGTGGTATCATGGCTTCACTTGACCCCCATATATTAAGTCAATACTGATATATTTTTGGGTTTTGGTAGGATTGGGTTATTACCTACTTCTATGTCAGTTATTTGGCAGACAGATTCATGCTTGTCATGTGCTCATTTATAAATGCCACAAAATGTTTGTTAGGCTTGACGTGGTTTTGTACTTCCATTGCAGATCTTTTAATTCTGGTTTTTCTGTTCCGACTCTTATTAACTTCCATTCTTTTAAAATGAAAAGAGTTGAAAAGGAAAGAGAGAAAGAAACAAGGGTTCAATTTCCAATATCTCAAGATTTGTGCTTGCTTTGTTGCTAAATATGGGATACAGAGTTAGCCTCAGAAAAAAGATGATGTTGCTTTTATTCGAGATGATACTGATTTGATTAAGAAGTTTATTACTAAAACAGAGATACAGTGAAGTTCGTGTCAAATAACTAAAGTACAAATTTAGAATTAATGCTAATTTAAATTCCAAAGTTAAACAATAAATATACATATGCTATGTGCACATTAGCAAATAAAAGAGAAGGGAATATTTAACTAAATTTTCATAAATTTTGACCCAATACTATGTTAACCCATGAAGAAATCATAATATTGGGTTCAAAAGATGTGGAGTACTAAATGAGCCAAGATTTATATACAGGGAAATACTTCAATTCGCCATGGAATATTGAAGATTTCTGAGTGCCCCCCATTTTGGGTTCAGCTTATGACAAAATTAAAATCTAACCAGTTATATGGTCTAGCATCATTTGTTTTTCCTTGTGCCATCATTTCAATTAGGTTCTTGGGTGGGCTATGTCTGCTTAAAATACTTATAGTCATGTGTAAATTAAGAAAAATACTGGGATCCATTCATAGGTGCATTAGAATATGATAATACTTTATAAAATTATTTATCTAATAGAAATGATGTTTTAGACGGTTTAGATGTTGGATATACGACTTCGAAATCTATATGCAAATCTAATAATTTTATTATGTTGATTTTACATATTATCTAGATGGGGCCCATGCAAACTTGGTTTCTTGAGCTCCATTTGGCGATGCATAGAAGGGGAAATTTTTTTCGCCCCATTTTCTACCCCTTTTGATGTGATATGACATCCAAACATCCTACTTTTTAATCATTACGTCTACAATCTGATCTTTTTTCACATATTTTCATTATCCTATCTATTTTAAAGTTATTCTCCTTACTATTAAATAATTAGTATCGCTATCACATCACATCACTTCTTCACTTTTCAAAAAAAATTTACGTAGAAATTTTTTTTTTTTTACCCTATTTTTTGCACAATACCAAACAGCCTATTATTCGATTATGTGACCAGAGACTAGAAATAGCACTAGCTAGGAAGAATAAACTTATCAAAATAGAAGGGAACAAGAAAACTGGGCAAAGGCCAGAAAAGCATCATTGGCGGTTATTAGGGAAAGACGCATTGATGTTTGGGCATGACGAGGCTAACTCAAGACTAACTGGTATGGTACAAAAGAATCCATGTAGTTGACCTCACCTAGGTGTGAAACAACTTCTGATGAGGTATTGAGAATGTGCTTTTTTTTTGTTTTGTTTTAACTTCATTATATTCAATAAATCACTGATTTTATTTAGTATTCAAATGCATATTAGTAAAATGACTGTGTAAACCTACTTATCCTTGATGAAGTTAATGATTTCTTATGGATTATCCTTCAAGGCTTATTAACTGTATTAGCCTTATCGTACAGTTGTCCAGTGTCCAGAAAGCCATGCCACAAATTGTGTCATGTTTCAATGTGCTTTTGGTTAATTTTTGTTTTGCTCTTTTATTCTGCAGCCTATGAGCATGGTGTTGCCTGGTGTTGTCGGGTTCAAATTGACCGGAAAATTGTGTGATGGGGTCACGGCTACTGACTTGGTTTTAACTGTGACCCAAATGTTACGGAAGCATGGTGTTGTTGGCAAGTTTGTGGAGTTTTATGGTAATTTCAAAACAGCAATTTGAAGGAATAAGACTTCATTCTGAATTCACATATTTTATTCCCATTTGTCAGAAACCTAAATGCTCCTTGTTGTGTGTAGGTGGTGGCATGGGTGAATTATCATTGGCTGATAGGGCCACTATTGCAAATATGTCGCCTGAATATGGAGCAACAATGGGATTCTTTCCTGTAGACCATGTCACTCTGCAGTATCTCAAATTAACAGGAAGAAGTGATGAAACTGTGAGTATTTTATAATGCTAAAGAGAATTTAGGATGAAAGTTTGGGTTTCTTTGAATAAAAAGTGAAATTTGTAATTTTTTGCTGTAGGTGGGAATGATAGAAGCTTACTTGCGGGCAAACAAAATGTTTGTTGATTACACTGAGGTATGTGCGCATTTGCTGACTCTTTAAAAGAACTACTGTTTGTATCTGTAAAGCAAAATAGTTTCTAATCATGAATGGCTAGAAATGTTTTCAGCTTATGTGTGTTTCCATCTTAAAGAATGCTATAATAAAAGAGCAATTGAGAGTGGGTGGCAGTTGTGCTTTTTGATCCCACCTTATTTCCTTCCTGAAGGTGCTTGTTGGGCTGTGTGTAAATACATTTACTGTTAGTTCTGTATCAGGCTTAACGCCAAGATTTACTTTTTGATTCAGCCTCAAACAGAGAGAGTGTACTCATCTTATATGGAATTGGATCTTGCGAATGTTGAGCCCTGTATTTCAGGTCCAAAGAGGTGTGTTGTCTTGGTTAACTCTTTACCTAGTTGCTAGTCATTTCTTCCATTATGTTTATTTTCTTTGAAATAACCCTTCCTTACTGATTGTAATAGACCTCATGATCGAGTTCCCTTGAAAGAAATGAAGGCAGATTGGCATTCTTGTTTGGATAACAAAGTTGGATTCAAGGTGAGATTGATCACTTTTGTCTAATTTGTTTGTTGCATTCTGTGGATGGAAATGTTCAATAGATGAATGGTTTGTGCTGTGATTTCAGCAATGCTCATGAAACAATTGGTTCTACTTCTTTATTAGATAAAACTGCAGATTGATGTTTTCTTGGAATTTGGCTCAGGCTGGTACTCACTTTAATTTGGTTCTCTGTGTCTCCATCTGTCAGAGGAAGATAATGTTTCAGATAATTTCAACTCATTGAGATTGACAAAGCTGACGTACTATATATTTGGATCTTCTTACCGTAACCATGTCCAAAGTTTTAGTTTGGCAACAGATATATTTAATGTTAGTACTTAGTTGTTTTTCCTTAATAAAATAAGCTTGTCAGTGCAGTTATTAGCATTTGTTAACCCCTTTGGTTTATCTACCCTCATCTCATCACCTATTTATTCCACTTAAATTATTTTTCAAATTATGATCCTTTAGTCTCTCTTTGCTTATTTACCCATTGATTCTGCCTAAATGATTTCCATTTATTTTATTTCTAATTGTATTCTTCCTAGCGTTGCCTTATGTCCATGTTTACGCCATTGTTTCAGCCGCGTAGATGTGTTATTCCTTGACTGCCTAGCGTTCCATATCATAAAGTATGACCAGTTGGATGATTGTCCTTTGAAAATTTTCTTTGAAGTACAAATCCATTTCTGTTATCCGCCTGGAGTACTGTGCTCAACATCTATCGTTTCCTTTTCTTGAGCTGTAAATTATAAACGAAAATGCTCTCGTTGGACAAATATTCAGTGAACCACGTCAACTAATTTCTGATTTGCATTCCTATTATTGCTGAAGTTACTTTCATATAATTGTTCATAGTTCAAAAAGTTCAAAACTACCATTTTTTGAAGCTTCTTTACATTATCTAGTTTGAAGCTCATATTCTACCATGTTTGATTTATTAAAATTAGAGCTTATCCCAAATATACCCACTACGTTTGACCCTAAATTCAAAACTTTTCCAAAATCCCAAATATACTTATTGTGTTTGCATCTGATCTCAGAAGTACTCATGCTGTCACAGCTATGACTAATTGCCATTAACTAATATGTAAAATTACCAAGATGCCTACCAAAATCTTTGTCCAATAATTTTAGTGCATTCATTTTCTGGATTTTGAGGTTGAAAGAAATTTGGGAGATGCTTTGGGGAAAATTCATGGGAGGGCAATAATTTCAGGGCATTGATTTGCCGGATTTGATGAATCCCTTTTCCTCAATTGGAAGAGGGTATTTTTGACATTTACAAAAATTAAACCTCAGAATTAACTACACGTTCGGACAATTCCTTAATGGAGTGTGACAGAGTGGGCAGATTTGGGATTGCATGCAAATGTAGAGGGTATATTTAGGATTAGCTCAAACTTAGTGGGTATATTTGGGATAAGCCCTTAAAATTGTATTGTTTTTAAACACTATAAAACAAGGTACTTATTCCTGAAATTGTTGTCTTATCTAGATCCGAACAAAAGAGATACATGCTTAATGCTGAACCTTGATGTAAAGTGATGTTAGCTGATAGAGTTCTCTACTAAAAATGATATTTCTGATAACTATCATTTTTCAAGCCCAAACTAATTAACGGAAAAAGTGAATACTGCTTAGACCTCATTGTGAAAACTCTTAGAGAAGATTGGTTTCTGCTTCTGCATGCATTGGTTCCAAGGGGAAGGGGATGTGGATCAAGATAGTTCATGAACAGTCGCTGCGTGACAGTTTGTGACTGTAAGACAGTGTGCTAACATGTTAATCAAGGTAGCATGCTACTTGTACTATGGACTGTCTCATGGCAACCTAATCCGCGTCCATTCCAGTGGAATTCTAATGAGTCAGTGACTATGGCTTTGCTATTTGAAAGTGTTGTTGATGAGCTGTTGTGTTATCCATGACCTTATTGAAGAGCTGAATTTAATTCAACAGGGCTTTGCAGTGCCAAAGGAGTCCCAAGACAAAGTAGTCAAATTTTCTTTCCATGGGCAGCCCGCAGAGCTCAAGCATGGTAGTGTTGTCATAGCAGCCATCACAAGCTGCACAAACACTTCTAATCCTAGTGTTATGCTTGGTGCTGGGTTGGTTGCCAAGAAGGCCCATGAATTGGGACTGCAGGTAAACTTCAATCTGTCACATCCATTACCCACTCTCTCTTGAATTTAAAATGGTTGGTGGACCTGGACACAGGGCATAAACTCTTGCAGTTGCTCCAAGGTCCACCGTCTCTTTGCTTGCACTTCTGAAGGATAATTGTATCTTTCAGATTTTTACCTCTTACTTGCTCTAATTGCTAATTGTAACTTTCAGATTTTCGTCATCTTTTTTCACACACCGATATCTGCTGCCCAGCACCTGGTTGCATGCTTTGCTATGAGTTAGATTACTAATTTGAATCTACAATTGGTTGGATTTTTTACTGTCTAGGTTAAACCATGGATCAAAACAAGTCTTGCGCCAGGATCTGGTGTTGTGACCAAATATCTGCAAAACAGGTACTGTTCTTGTACACCTGTCTTTCTGCTGTTAATTGAAATGTTTATTAAGGAATGGTATCCATGGGATGTATCGGTGTTTTATTATCAAGTATGCATTGTTTTTTATTTCATAAACGTGGACAAGTAACACTTGTCCAATGTTCCTTCTCAATCCATCATTTACATCCTGGCAATTGAGATATACCATATACGGTGATTACAATAAAGTGTTGATACTAAGGCCACATGTTATTCACTATCAAATTGGGCTACTATTTCTCAATGTCTGTTGCAGACAATTTTGCCTGTGAACATCCTGAGAGCTTTTCCCTGAGGCTTGGTTGTCTTACAAAGTGAGAAAATTCTTAGATTTGATATCATAAAGAAATTAACCATTTCTCTTAAAGGCTCTAGATACAACAGAGAACATCAGGTTTATCTCTTAATCCTGTCATCCAGGAGTTTATATTGTGAATGGTAGCTTGCAATTGGATCATAACATATCATTATAGAATCGAATGTCTATGATGGACTAGTAACTATTCATTATGCCAGTTTTGCACTCTTCCCAGGTACGCCTTCAGCAAAGCTGGTGGCTTATGACCAGGCCTTCTAATCTCACATGGCTTTTACTGTGGTTGGCTTTTGTCTGTGTTGCCAACATCTTTGTGGTTTGAACTTAGGTGTGTCCTGCTCAGCTATCATTCAGAGAAGAATCATTGCTCCAGATGATCTGGTGTTAGGGCCTCAGGAGAAAGAGAAAATATTTGGGGCCTGATTGGCTTCATGGAATGAATTTGATTGGAATAGGTATCCTGGGAGAATTCCATTTTCGAACTATTGATTTGCAATGTACTTTCCATCCCAGCTATACTGTTCCCATCATTTACCTATATATCTGCAGTCCTTACAGCACTATTTATTTAACACTATTTGCTTTGTAGCTGTCATCATGGCTTATACTGTTGACATCTATTCCATTTGAGTCGAATCCCTATTATTGATCAAGCCCTTAATCTATTTTGGGCCAGCAACAAATTCTTTAATGAAACAGTTAATTTTCATAAATTAGATGTCACTGCCAGTGCTTTGGACTATTCTTCATTGTTCCCTGTGGCGGATGAGCCATCAAGTAGAAGTTGTGCTGAAGGTGATCCTGCCCATTAATTTCAGGAAACTCCCTATTGTTCAGGACCATTGGTTTGTTCTTACGCTTAAAGGCCATTTTAAGCTATCAGTAGCTAGATACTCCTAATCCATGTGGTTTTGAGTGAATGCTTTTTCAAAGTAAGTCTTGGTGTCCATGCCAAGCACAAAATCTATTTTCTTGCTTTCCCATCCTCTTTCAATGATGCAGTTTGTAATTTACTCAACCACCTTACTTTTGCTCATTGGCATTTATTTTCCCAATTATTATCCGCCATGCTTTCATCTAATAACCCTATCTATGTTTTTAATTTACTTTCTTTCCAGTCGTTACCAACTATCCTCTCACAACATTCCATTCACTTTTCTGAATTGCATTCCCCCCTCATTTCTACTATTTTAATATTTCCCTATTCAAAGTGTACCTGGTGTTGAGTTTTGTTGCGGCTGATTTTGATTATAGCCATAGAGGAGACGGCTTTAAACATTACAAGAATTCATGTTTTTCTGTATTCAGTGGTCTCCAAAAGTATCTCGACCATCAAGGTTTCCATATTGTCGGGTATGGCTGCACTACATGTATTGGGAATTCCGGGGATCTGGATCAGTCAATTGCTTCTGCAATTTCAGAAAATGGTATCATCGGGATTAATGCCCTTCTTATTTTTTGTCCTTTTTTCCCTTAAAATTTTAGCAGCTTAATTAATCTTTTATGTCATTTTTCTAACCCTCCAACTGGTTAATTTTATTTGACAATGCTATGATCTGCAGACCTCATTGCTTCAGCTGTTCTCTCTGGAAATCGTAATTTTGAGGGCCGAGTTCATCCTCTGACCCGAGCTAATTACCTTGCTTCACCTCCTCTAGTTGTGGCATATGCCCTTGCTGGCACGGTATGTATGTAATGATAGACTTGCTTTCTCTACCCCAACGTTCAACCATTAGGCATATAATGTGGGGAAGCAGACTTTGGCTTTTAGTTCATGCGAAAGTTCATTGCTACCTCACTTGTTATGTGCCATATGTTACTCAGGAGAGCAGACCATCAACTAAAAAGTGATATGGCATAGTCCTCTCTGCTGCTTCTGAATTCTTTTCCCAATTAGAGAATGCATCATGGAGCACAGAAAGCCTTCAATAAACTGGTTGTTGTTTATTCCATCTGCATTGCACTTCGGGAGATTAGATTTCATTTTGCAGTGAAAATGGCCTCCCATGTTGCTCAATTAATAACTAGCTAAATATCACATAATTAATAACTAGCTAAATATCACATACTTAGGCATAGAAATGTGTTTCTTAAAGAAAGTATCTCACAAAGATAGTTGATGAAGCTAAATAGATAAGTAGATAAATTCTAAAGCTGCAATTAAATGAATTTCAGGATTATTACTGATGAAATTCTTTTGACCAATAAAGAATTGCTGGACTGCCATCGTAATATGTAAGCCTTCTGTGGGATCAACGGGCATTGTTTGTTAGTTGAAAAATTAGCACCATTTTTTAGTCTTTGTAAGTGTTATGGTGGAAAACAAAGCTAATTTGGCTCACAAAATTATGTTCTGATAACTAGGACGGAATGATTATGGATGCAGAATAGGAGGAGAAATTATAAGAAAGAAGAATTCTGTCAAGAGGATGAAGAAAGGGATAAAACTTTGTGAATTTAGGACAATGACATAGAATTAGGAAGCCAGCAAATAAAAGAATCAGTTTTCTCCAGATCATCAACTTAAAGAAAGCCTAGTACAAAGTTTTACTATTTATAGGAATTCCCTACGCAGAATGAAAAACCTTGCCTTAAGTTTATGAATAGAAACCATGAACAGAATAAATAAAATACTAGTCTAAACACATCTTTGTATGTTGACTACTTGATTCATCAGTTCCTAAACCAAGGAATTTGAAAAATCTAAAAGCCTAAATCTAAGTCCTGAATGGCTACTGTATAGAGAACAATTGTTCCACCGCTTTCTATGTCAATTATATTGATCTAAGGTCCAATTGTAGTCTGGAACAGTAATTGTCTAACCAGAGGCCTTGAAAGAAGCGAACCTAGATGTGATGGTTCTCTACTAGTATTAGAATAAAATATTTGATATTAGCATGGAACCAAATTTAAGTCTAGCCAACACAAAGCTGTATTAAAGGTCAACTTTTTTTTTTTCTAGATATTTATTAAAGACAATTTTATTTTGTCTCAGAATATGCTTAAGATTTAATGAAGAATCCAGTTGATTAATACATTAATTGATCAGGCATATTTAACATTTATAGTTAAACACATTTAACCAATTATAAGTTTTAATAGAATAATTATTGCTTATTTTTAATTCTTTGCATAGTTATTACATTTTATTTATTTAAACTTTAATTTACAAAAAAAATGATGGAAACATAATAGAAAATTCTATTATTTTCAAATCAAATTTCATTCCACATTGCAAATTCAACCCGAACATGACTACTAGGATTAGGGGTAGACAGGTTGATGGTTAAGGTTCTAGAAATAGGGTTATGGTTAATGACCCAAGGTGCATGTGCGTGCCAATCATAAGTGCAACCATAACCCAAGGTGCATGTGCGTGCCATTCATAAGTGCAATCATGAATAGATTGAGGGTGTGTTTGACAATTGATAGAAAATGTCAAGTTAAAACTTTTCAATCTCTACAACTATCATATTTTTTAATCATTTTTTCACATTTTCCTATACAACTACCCTACTTTTCAATCATTTCTACACAACTATCTACACAACTATCCACACAACTAACCTATCTATTTTAACTTTATCATCTTTACGACTCATCATTATCCCTATCATATCACATCATTTGACAACTTTTACTCTCTAAAACTTTTCATCAAAAGTTTGTTCATTACTAAACACACCCTGAGATGGCAACTATCGGACTTTTTTAGGTTGAAAATGTTTCTCTGTCGCAGGAAGTTTTATTGATTTTGCTATTTGGATTTATGTTAATGATTAAAAGTTTGCTTCATGCTTTGATTGCTCATGGGCAGACAAGTTACATATCAAATGGCGCTGTTTCTTAATAATGAACTACTTTCTCTTCCTGGGTACTGGTTACTTTTGCATTGTTTTTTGTTCCATCAAACTCATGTGCTAACCACCAAATTAACCTCCTGTTTTCAGGTTGATATTGATTTTGAAAAGGAACCAATTGGTCTGGGGAAAGATGGCAAGAACATCTATTTCAAGGATATTTGGCCAACAAATGAAGAAATCGCAGAGGTAAACACTGCCAATGTCCATACCATTGCTGTAGAAAATAAATCGGATTTTCTTCATTCATGATTCATGAATGGACACATGTTGCATCAGATACAGAGAAATTTTACAAAGAAAGTCATTTCTGACAATTGTCTGTTGTGTAATTCCATGTTTTAATAGGCAGACACTATGTTGTGTGAACTGGAACCAGTTCCTGGCTAATTCAGCTTGGGACTAAAGTGGTCTGACCAAAGAAGCTAAATGAAACATGTTAACCTACCCGATCGGTTAAATTAATTTTTAGTAAATTAAAATCATAACATGTAATTGGCCAGTGTATGTGGAGCATTTGATTTCTATTTCTTTTTCAGCATTCAAATCACCTCTGACCTTCGAACAGGATCCAAATCTTCAGCATCATTACTAATATTTGCATCCTTGACAGCAGGATGTAAATCTTCAGCATCATTACTAATGCTTGCATCCTTGACAGCAGGATGTAAATCTTCATTCATCATTACTAATGCTTGCATCCTTGACAGCAGGATGTAGATCTTCAGCATCATCAATGTATCTTTATTATCTGTAAAATTTTTTGAACATATAGTCTGGACTCTGGTTCTAAATGAACTATTCATGCAACTGTTGCAACCTTCGTGTGTTCTAAAAGCATTGATATCTTTGATGTGTACAGCTCTTTGCAGTATGTTGCCGTGGTTTGCTAAATTTATCGGAATATTTATTACTGTCATTTACTAAATCATCTCAAATATCTAGTGACAGGACAATGTGAGATGTTTAGGACAACTACATGCAGCTTGTCTTTGTAGAGTATCAGGTGTTTCTTGTCGTCAGATATTACTGCACCTGTGGCCATTGCCCATTACATCCTTTCTTATTCCCTTGTCTACTCAAAATATGTTGCATTTGTAAACTGTCAAGGTTTTCTGTGTAGGTGGTTCAAACGAGTGTGTTGCCTGATATGTTCAAGAGCACATACAAGGCAATCACCAAGGGAAATCCAATGTGGAACAACCTGTCAGTTCCATCAAGCACTCTCTATTCTTGGGATCCCAAATCAACTTATATTCATGAACCCCCATATTTCCAGAACATGACCACCAAACCACCTGGTCCCCACGGAGTGAAAGATGCCTATTGTTTGCTCAACTTTGGTGATAGCATTACAACCGATCACATCTCCCCTGCTGGAAGCATTCATAAGGACAGCCCTGCTGCAAAATTCCTTCTTGAGCATGGTGTTCAACCTAAGGACTTCAACTCCTATGGCAGTCGCCGTGGTAATGATGAAGTAATGGCGAGGGGAACATTTGCTAATATTCGTATTGTCAACAAACTCTTGAATGGAGAAGTGGGGCCAAAGACAGTCCACATTCCAACTGGGGAGAAACTTTATGTATTTGATGCAGCAATGGTGAGTACTTCGAAGTCGGTAAACTGTCTTTTCTTGTTGACGCTCATATTTACACTGCACCCTTCTCTTTATTTGTTACAATGCTTCTCTACTTCTACAGTAATTCGAGCCACACATATTTCTTGTCATTGTAACGTGGCAACTGCAGTCATGAGCATGATGGTGTTCCTGAAACAAAAAGTGATGCAACTAGATGTCCATTGTCAGAATTAGGGAGTCTTCAATTTTTGATAATAGTATGCCCATTCGCTTCATTTCTGCAGACTTTGAATTGTGAAATTTTGGTGAGAGATCGGAATTGGTCCATTAGATAGTGTTTTCTGGTGTGGGTCGGTATATTCTCTGCTGTTGCTGGGACAATAGGATGTTTAAGTGAAAATGAATTTAAGAACCTCAAATTCACTATGTGATTAGATATATGCTGGCAAGCATGAGAGTATGAGGCTTGATTTAACACATGCTCTTACACTTACTTCCTGGCCGGCACAAACAAAATCATTTAATCTGTAGAAACGATCATGTCTCTAGAAACGATCATGATAAGGCCTGTATAAACCTTTCATTACCTTCATGCATCTCTCAAATTCTCTAGAACTCTACCAGCTCATCTCCTAAATTCATTAGACCTCCACAATCTCAAGGTGCATCTCCTTACTCCTGGGAGCTCCATCTCCCAAAAATCACCTGCTTTTGATATTCTCCTTGTTGTGTGGAAGGTCATGCTAGCCTGGATAAATCTCTGCAATCTTCCCATGCACCTCCAGAATTCATGTAGCTGAATCCAGCATCTTCCACCAATTTGTTTGTGTTTGTGTATGCTTGCCTGTTTGCACATTTGTAGTAGAAATTTTGTCTAGAAATGGTACTTATTGCTGAGAGAATTGCATTTCCTGTTGTAGCAATTTATGTGTTGACTCTTAAGACACCTGTTCCACTTGATGTAGAGATTTTTTGTCTAGAAATGGTATTTGTGGATGTGTGAGTGGCTTGTTCCTATTGTAACCATTTGTATGTTCATTCTTATGGATGGATTCCTAAGATTAATATCTTGGTACTCTCAGAGATACAAGGCTGATGGGTACGATACCATTGTCCTAGCTGGAGCGGAGTATGGCAGTGGGAGTTCTCGAGATTGGGCCGCAAAGGGTCCAATGTTGCTGGTAGTACACATTACCTTTGTCGTTGTCATTTCTACTTTTGTATTATGTGGCTTTTTATTAGTTCTCTTATATTGTATACTTCAGGGAGTCAAAGCAGTGATTGCCAAGAGCTTTGAGAGAATTCATCGCAGCAATTTAGTCGGAATGGGTATTATTCCTTTATGCTTCAAGCCGGGTGAGGATGCTGATTCTTTGGGTTTGACCGGTCATGAACGGTACACCATTGACCTCCAAAGCAAGATTAGTGAGATAAGACCTGGCCAGGATGTGAAAGTTGTCACTGACAGTGGAAAATCATTTATCTGCACAGCTCGCTTTGACACAGAGGTAAATCGTTCATGGTATATTGAAATGCCCAAAATTCTCTAATCTTCTTTGACATTCTCAGTTCTGTTTTCCCCCCAAATCAAGTGATTCTCTACATATTTGTAAATGGCCAGAATCCTTGAAGTCCTATTGGGTAGATTTGTAGAGAACCTGCTGACCCAATATTGCTGTTCTGCTTCAATATACATTATGACAGCATAAGGAATCTATTTTTTTTTTTTTTCCTTAATCACTGGGGGCTGTTGAGATGCCTGAATAGCAATTTGAGCTGCATAGTTATCCAAATTATCAACTTTTTTTAGAATTGGTTTTGAATTCTGTCCAAGTTATGATTGTGCTATGAAGCACATCTTTCTTCGGGTTTTGAATTTTTGTTCTGATGTAATTCACCAATCCACAGATTGGTGAATTAATCATGTAAAGTAGCTAGTAACGTTCACAGAATATCTGCTCTGCTACAACTGCTTTGTCATTATATGGATAAGATCTTTTTGAAATTATTCTTTATTAGTTAATAGGATGCCTATGTTGCCTAATACAAATATTTTAAAGATAAGGGGAATTATCATAAACCTCCCTGAAATTTCTTCCAACTTCATATCCCTGTTCAAGGAGCTGTCCTTTCACATAAAAATGCCCCCAAAGTAACCGGTAGCATCAGCACCATTGGTCCGCTGTGCTTCTTGCCAACATGTGAAGGCTCAATGCGTGCTCCTGCACCAGCTGGTTTATATCCCAACAGTCCTTTCCCACCTCCAACAATGCTCTCTACTTCCATTCCCAGCCCACTTGAACCAAAAAGAAACTACAATGATTATGATGATAAATGAAAAAAGTCTGCTTTGTTTTCATGATCTAATGGGAATAATCTGAGCCCAAGTCACTGACAAGGGGAAATATCTAAAAAAATCAAGGCTATAACTGTCCGAATGTGAAAAGATTACTGCAGAAAAATTGGAAAGCTATCCTAGTTTGACTTCACATTCTTCACGCAAACATAATCTTGAGAGAACAACTGCTCCTTTACGCATCCAGGTGGAATAGGTTGCAGAAGAAAAATTGGAAAACCATGATTTTGCATTTTAATTTGCATAAATAGAATGTTGAGAGAACAACTGCTCTTTTGGAAGGCTATTTCTAACCTCTCCACTGCTTTGTTTGAGCTTTGTATGGTCTTCTGTCTGTCAGCATTCCTCATCTTTCTTTTGAGGCCTACTGATTAACCTAATTTCATTGTGTGGTCACTGCTCGGTCCTCTTTATCAACACCCTTGTTCTTGGTCACCCACACAAATCTTCAGCCACCCTTTTCTATTGCAATTCCAGTATCTGGTCTTCTGATATCTCTGTTTGGCTCCTAAATTCAACATAAACTGACGCTGATTGTTTCACATCCAACTCCAACAACTTTATTCCACCTCTTCGAAACCCTAATTGGTGGCCCGTTGGTGGGAGCCTGTCCATGACTCTGCTATGCAGGAAGCATCTCTGGCTCCAGTACAATTTAGGTGACCAGCTTTTTAAAATATGCACTCATTATCAATAAATTGGTCAGTGAAGAAATGAGATAGATTCGGAGCTAAGGGATGAATGATTTTGAGGACAGCAAAGCCAATGAGGAGGTCAAATGAACTGTGTAGGAACATGCTCAGGTCTGTTTGGTAATGTGATAATGGGATCAAGGAATGGGGAATGGAATGGATATATTAGGGTAAAGTGGAAATAAAGTAAAAATAGATAACGTTGTTGTTGACAATGTTTTCCCCTAATGCTAATCATGTGCGACATGTTTGGAGCAACATTCTTTGTTTCTGACAAAGTATGAAGTTGGTAGAAACCTGGGTCCGTATGTGATAATTCCCTCAATGCTAATCTAGAGCAAAACTCTAGCAGCAACACACTCTTTTATTGGCAGATATATGGCATCTGGCCCTTGTTTCCATGTCTGATTCAGTAATAATAGAATCTCCCTGCTGGTGTTTTTTCCATTGCTGTTTTGCTTTGTAGTCATTGACGTTGATTCCTTGGAGCGCAGGTGGAGCTGGCATATTTCGATCATGGGGGCATTCTTCCATATGTCATACGGAATCTCATTAATTCAAAGCATTAAGTGGATGAAATTTTCAGATGCCATCCTTGCACACGAGCAGATGAGAGGATCTTATTGTTGGATGGGACATTGCTTACCTCACCCATCTTCTTTTTTTCATCTGAATAAAGGTGATTTTGAATAATCAAGCCAGCCGAAAACTCTTTTGAGGAGCAGATTTTCTTCGTCTTCCTTTTTTTCCTCCTCCCTTGGACCGCTGCGTAGGTTCTTAATGAGTATGGAAAGAAGAGCTGATAAAATGTTCCCACTGTGTTTAAAGCAGCTTGTTCTGTATGATTATTGAATTGCATTTTTAGATGCATCAGCAGCTTGCACGATATGCAACATGTATGTTTCTCGAATACATGCACTTAACACGTTCACACCATTACATTGGGATCTCTTATATACATACATCACAAAGTCATCATATACTAATGCTGTTCACAGCCCTTCTCAAGTGCACGGTTCTTGTACCGTCATTCGACCTTGGAATTTGGGTTGCCAAAGAAAACATGAAACATCATCAAAACCTTTAGCTCCTGATTTGAAAAATGTTGGTAATGATGCCATGTTAGAATTATTTTGCTAGTGTTGATTCGTTGCAACTTGCAAATGAGCACAAACGAGTATCAAAAAGTCTGCATGATTGCCTTTTCATCATGGAAAGGTAGGAAGTATAGCTACCTTAATGGAAGCCGTAGCATTGGAGTCAGAGGAGATGGATTCTTGGGGCAGTTGCTTGCCAATTTATTCTTCCACTCAGTCTTGAAACTAAAGGAAATTTTGCCAGCAAATCTGAAACATAGATGATGCCTTTTATTTCTAATATGTCATAGCTATTTGATTTGAAACTAAGCCGTAAATTGTATCAAAATGCTTTAATTTGCGCGAGTGTAGATATTGTTTTTCATCCAGTACTCGTATGATTATCTAAATGAAAAAAATGATAGGGGTAATGATGATGAGTAAAGAAAATAAAATTAAAATAGATTAGTTGTATAAGTAGTGTAAAAATAATTAAAAAGTAGGATAGATGTATAAAAAGATGTGAAGAAATAATTAAAAAATAAAGTAATTATGAAGAGTGAAAAGTTCTAGTTTAAAGAGATTTAACTTAACATTTTTTTAATGGAATTTGACATTTTTATGTGTTACCAAACACATTTCATATTAAGGGTTTGTTTGGTATTCGGAAAAACTCTAGCTGTCATGTAAAACTTTTCAAATAGTTAAGGGCTGTGGTGAAAAAATGTCATGTCAAGCACCGAATTATCATTTACATCCATTCGGGACCGGAAGAAAAATTTCGAAAAATTCCATTTTCCATGGATTTGAGTGCGGAAAGAGCTTCTAAAAATTCAGCTGTATCAACTTTGCATTCAAACTAGCTTTGACCAACCGTAATTGCATTAATGCGCACATCAAATACTGACACATTTCAGCCATACTTACATTTTTTAACTCATAAAAAACGTCAAAGGATCCGAGATTCTTAAATGAAATATGTATTCTCATCATCAAGACAGTCTTTTGGATTTTCAATGACTTTTCTATTCTCCATATATATTATTATATTCTTATCTCGTTTCTCGGTTCCATTCAAGCTCCTTGAATCCTTCCAAATAGACTTAATGTATGTTTCCGCTTGCATACACCATAAGAGCGTATCCCGGTATAAGCATCACACATACCACTGACCCATTTGCATCGCTTCTAGTTGTCCCTATAAATCATTCATGCCATTGCTATTGCCTTCAAATAAAATAAAATAAAATAGCTAACGTTGGATGGCCCAAATTTTTTTTAAAAAAAAGATATAAAGAAGGCAGATTTTTTTTTTTTTTTGTTATACCTAATTTTTAAAGCATCTTAATTATAGGCCCAGTTAATCGCCCATCATAGCACACTCCATAACATCTAACAGTCTGCGAGTGCGATCCAAGGTTAAAAACCCCGTGGTCTCCTTTATCTAATAAAAAAACTCTGAAGATAATCCAAATAGGGCTCCATAGCTCCGTGTAACCTTTTTTAATTTTAACATATAATGTAATATTTAATCCATTTATTATATTTAACATAATTTATTTACCTAGAAAACCAAGTTTCATCCAAACCACATATGCACACATGCCAAATTTACTTAAAAATAGATAGAGATACTCATACGTAAATTAAAAAAACACTAAGATTTATTAACATTGAATCATTTTATTATGTTGATTTTATACATTTGTAAATAAAGATAATGCACAATGATACCAGACAAAGGAAAATTTTATCGTAATAATATAAATGATGCTAAATATAATAGATATAGTGAACTTTACATTAATTATCAAAACATTAAAAATAAAATGGGTTACATAGAAGATAAGTTTCATAAAATCATTCCTGATCCAAATAAAAGCAGCCCCTGTATCTTTAAAAATTAATTATGTATTCGCAATGGTCATACACTCAAAAAGATGAATAAAGTAAAATAAGTTTATAAAAAAAAAAAAAGTTTATTATATTGAATAACGCATTTACTGATATAGCTGCAACTTTTACAAATAATAGCTGCTATGAGTGGTAAATCTTTAAAGACTAGCAAATGTACCTATAAATTTATATTAGAAACAGCAATAAAATTTAGAGATTGATTTGCTAATCTCTCTTTTAAAGATATAACAGTGCCAGATATATTTGCTAATGCTCCTCTAATCCTCTTTAATCTACCTTTAGAACATCAAATTGATTCTGGTTCGATTTTCAACTCCTAACCCCAAACCCAAGTGGGTCAATTCTCATCAAAAGGAGGACCATCAACACTGATGGAACAACTCCAGTTCTATGTTCCACACAGAAATAGTAAAGGATGCTAAACAAAAACAAGCGAGGCAACCTTATATGCAGTAATTGTTCAGGGAACAAGGAACAAATAACTGCAAAGAAAGAAAAGACAGGATTGTGCATAGAAGAGAGAAACTGAATGTTTTCCACGTTATTTCTCAGCAACCATAGCTCGTAGAGGCAATGAGCTTTCTACTCCATCTACAGCAGCATTCCTTTCTGCAACAACCTTTGACATTCCAAACATCTGCAGGGGACACCAAAGAAATACAAATATATGTAACACAATCAGCAGCAGACATGTTGAATCCAAGCATGGGTCAGGCTCCAACATTCATCTCTGTCAATACTCAAGCAGTGCCTCCAATATTTGTGGCATGCCTACCAACTAGTTGCCTAAAACTCATATTGGGTGGATAGCTGTCTTGTCCAAAGCCCAATCTAGAAGAGTTTCCTTTCCAGATCATCCTGCTTCTAAGTAATTAATGGTGCGACCAATCATAAGTGTAGCATCATGAACAACTAATGTTATTCAACGACATAAATATGCAATGGGCATGGATTCCCTGAACGGATAGTGTGTGGCGACCAATAGAAAAGGCATTGTCATTGTGCAGCAAACCATCTGATTTTAGAATTTTCACTTTGTTTCTAACCAAGGCAGATGATTACAAGTCTTCCATGGTTCTCAAGATGGTATGTGTCCTGCTGTCTATCCAGTTCTTTCATATTATCAAGCACAACAGGCTATAGCAGCAAGCCATTTCATCATCATCATCATAAGCCATTTCCCACCTATGTGGGGTCGGCTGCATGGATTCTGTTACGCCATTCTTGGCGATTTAAGACTAAATTTTCAGTAATATGTAATATTTTTAAATCTTGTTTAATTACTTCCATCCATGTTTTTTTGGGTCTTCCTCTCATTTTTCTACCACCTTCTACTTGGATAAACTCTGTTTTCCTAACCGGTGCTACTTCAGGCCTCCTTTTAACATGACCAAACCATCTTAATCTATTTTCTCTCATTTTATCATAAATTGATCTCACTTTTAAGTTTTCTCGAATTATTTCATTCCTAATTTTATCTTTTCTTGTTTTACCACTCATCCACCTTAACATTCTCATTTCCGCTACGCTCATTTTTTGTATATGTTGCTCTTTAACTGCCCAACATTCTGCCCCATAAAGCATAGCAGGTCTAATCGCAGTCTTATAAAATTTTCCTTTTAATTTGACTGGAACTCGACGGTCACATAAAATTCCTGACGCACTTCTCCATTTCTTCCATCCTGCTTGAATTCTATGTATTATATCTTTCTCGATTTCCCCGTTCTCTTGAACTATTGATCCTAAAGTACCGAGCAGCAAGCCATTTGATTTTAGAATTTTCACTTTGTTTACAACCAAGGCAGATGGCTATAACAGGTTGATCCCAAGTTCTCAGATCGTATGTGTCCTGTTATTAATCCAGTTCTTTTGTATTGTCAAGCACAAGGGGCTATGATGCAGCTCATTGAGGATTGTGTTTGTTCCTAAAAGAAAAAAAGGCCATGTTTGTCTCACCTTCTGAATGGTCTTCTTAAAGCATGTTTTGTGTTCATCCATAGAAGCATGAACAAACTCATCAAAGTGATCCTTCAGATCAGCCAAGAAACCAGCTTCCTCTGATTTCTTCTTTCGGCAAGAGGTACTGATTGGAGTCTCAACAGACGATGCTGGCTTCACTTGAGATTTACTTTGTTGGGATTCCATTATGGATAGAAGCTGATTTTATCCCTGCAATAGACATCATGCTCAAAAGAAATTCATCACCTCAACATAAAAGGGAACCTAGAGCAGCAAATGAAATCTGGACATATAGAATGTACTGTTTTCTAACAGATCTCCAGGCAACTTGATATAATGAAACACATCTGAACAGTTAAGCAAGGATATAAGAAACAGGTGCTGTTTTCCGACATCAATATGTTAATGGTATTGGCAAAATGGTGGCAAACAAGTAACAACACTGGTCCAAAACAAGTTCCCTACTGACTTACAATTAACAAAAAAAAAAAAAAAAATCAACAGTAATCTAAACGAAATGGAGGTATGTGTATGAAATGTGAAATATCATTTGGCCAGAGCACAAATAACTGGATTCCAAAACTATACATGTCCAAAATTTCTACTTAAAATTAATAATGCAGTCAAGTAGTAAAACAAGAATATAAGAAACTTGATACAATGAAACACATCTGAACAGTTAAGCAAGCATATAAGAAACAGGTGCTGTTTTCCAACATCAATACGTTAATGGTATTGGCAAAATGGTGGCAAACAAGTAACAACACTGGTCCAAAACAAGTTCCCTACTGACTTACAATTAATTAAAAAAATCCACAGTAATCTAAACGAAATGGAGGTACGTGTATGAAATGTGAAATATCATTTGGTCAGAGTACAAACTACTGGATTCCAAAACTATACATTTCCAAAATTTCTACTTAGAATTAATAATGCAGTCAAGTAGTAGAAACAAGAACCATCCACAGAGATCCAATGAAGACAGATGTGAGCATTGAAAGTGAAAAGACAGTTGGACAAAGCACAACGGATTTGATTACGAAAATAAATAAAGCATACATATTAACTCTAGGGTACAGAGACATGAGAACATAGCCCTGATTAATGGGAGAAAAGGTGGAAACATTATCGTAAGCATAGCATACCAGTAGAAAATTTTTTCATGGCAATACAACCCAGCTGTATGGTTGAGGTATTTTTGGCTTTTTATGATGGGCTTGGCGGACTATCAAAAATAAATAAATAAAAAGATGGGCTTGGCACAGTGGAAGATGACTTCAGGAAGGGGCTATGGCCTATGCAAGGCGCCTGAGATAGAGTAGGTAGCTTTTCCAACCAATGCTATTTTTCACATACTACGGTTACAAAAGTATAAATTTTTATGAATATCATAAAATGTTAGTAACTAAATTTTGGAGGAGTAACACCAAAAACTTATCAAATTTAAACTTTTCAATCTAACACTTTTCACTCTTTACAACGAACTTATTTTTTGATTATTTTTTCACTTTTTCCTATACGACTACTCTACTTTTCAATCATTTCTATACTACTAATTATGCATCTAACCTATCTAATTTAACTTTATTCTCTTTACTTCCCATTATTACCCCTATCATATCACATCATTTTCTCTTGTTTCAAAAACTTTTACACTAAAAACTTTTCATCAAAAGTTTTATTATTTCCCAAACACACCCCTAAATTACATATATCATCTAAAGTTTCTAGTTTGGGTTTCAAATGTCAGAGACTTCTTCGGTTTTGCAAGCAAAGTTATGAATCCGAGACCGGTTTGAACCAGTCACATCAACATAACATATTTATAGTCTCATAAATATTTAATTATTTTTAATTAATTATATATTGGTAAAATATATATTAATAGCTCTTAAATTTATATGTTAGACTAATTATCGCAACAAAACCTGCATGAAAAAAATTAATAGAAAAATATTAATTAAGCACAAATACAAAGTATCAAATTAGAAAAGACCAACTACATTAACTGATCTGAAATGTGCAATAAGCCTTTACTCTTGATGCTAGACTTTTGAATTCTTCCTGTTTATCTCGGTGCATTTGTTAATGACACTTTTCTAAACATATGCAGTACTAAGAAATAAAATAACTCAATAATAGTCGAAGTATTGAACAATTAAATCATTCATACTAATATAGTTACATAAGAACAACTCTTACTCAATGAGTATGAAAATTTAGAAGTTTGCAAGTCCATCACTGTCACTGAATGAATAGAAGACTGGTTTTTACTTTCAGATGGGTTTGATATTGACATGATTATGAAATAAATATCTAGAATAATATAATGAAAAATTTATAAATACAGTTATAAATCATGCAATCAATAGAATTTTTATTTTTTTATTTTTATGAAATCAATAGCATTTTCTTAGATACACAATTGAATAACAAATAAATTGCATTGAATACCTACTACAATGTCACAATAGAAAACCACATGCAACACATAAATATCATAGAAAATCACAGATTTTCTAAGGAAACTTGAAGAGAACAATCTTGGATAGATTATTATTTATTAGTTGCACACTTGCACTACCTTTTCTTCTGAATAATGCTGTTGGTGGATTAAAATTTTTATCGTTGCTGGGGCTGCCGGACGAAGATTGATCTGACGGGAAATGGAAATGGAAATGGATCAGAGCTGGGCACGCGAGGTAGAGGCGTGATTAGAGTAAGGAGGCTGCACGACTGGAGCCGCTGGATGAATCGCCGAGGAGGAGGGGCTGACAGTCAGTGAGCCTATGAGGTGGGAGACAGCGGCCACTGGGAGCGGGGAGCAAGTGCTGTGAGGGGCCACCGGGAGCTGAGAGCGAAAGCTGTGAGTGGCTGCAAGACTAAGAAGGCTGCTGGACGAAGAGGAGAAATGGAGAATGGGATGTTGGTGGGATCGGAGGCTGGATAAAGAAGCTGGGGCCGAAGATGAAGAAGATAACGGTGGAGTAACGCTTGCCAGGGATGAAGAAGGCTGGAGCCGTTGGATGAAGAGGCAGCTAGGCAATCAGATGATGGCTGTTGCGTCGTGTCTGCTAGGACTAGAGAAGGAGAAAGGTGATGCGGTGCGTGGTAATCGGAGTGGCGTTTTCCATTCGAGCTTACCGATGGTGCGAAATGGGGGGTGGCAGCTAGGGCTGGTTTTTGGGCTGGGCGGGAGCTGGACAGCAACGGTGGGATGATGAGATGTAACTTTTTAAACAAAAAACATTTTAATTTAAATTTTTGTTACCTTCTATAATTATCTTTTTTTTTTAATTATTTTTATATCTTTCTATATAATTATCTTATTTTTCAATTATTTCTACACAACTATTTATACAACTAATATTTTAACTTTATTATCTTTACTCTTTATTATTACATTTATTATATCATATTATCTTTTTTATTTTAAAAACTTTTGGATGAAAAGTAAACTTTTGTACGAAATTTTTTTTTATCCAAAATTTTTATCATTTTCCCATATATATATATGTGTGTGTTGGTGTTTTTGAGTGCATTTCGCTGTGGACAAATGTTTTCAACCACAACTTTTTAATCTAACATTTTTTACTTTTCATGATTATTATATACTTTAAATTATTTCTTCACATTTTTTATATGACTACTTCATTCTTCAGTCATTTCCACGCAACTACTTGTGCAACTAATCTATATATTTTAACTTTATACTATTTATTTCTCATTATTATCCTTATCATATTATATAATTTACTCTTACTTCAAAAAATTTTAAAAGTTTCAATTCTCAAGCACAACTTTTTTTTTTTTTTTTTTTTTGTAATTGAACCGACAGATTTAGTTTGACTGTAATTATTGGTTCAATCATGGTTTGGCGAATTTGAACAATTTGAAGAGTTAAGACTAAAACATCCTTAATTGAAGTCTGATTAGTCAATTAGGTCCAATTATGATAACATGACTATAACTTTATCCACAGGATAGTCTCGAAATTTCAAACCACAAATATATTTTGTCATGTTCGATGAATGTTCCATGAATTAAGTAGATTGGGTTAAGGCTTGACCCGGCTAAAATTGCACCTTAAATAGGAGGGTGGATTACACTGGATTTCCACTTTCAGTAACATATACAAAATCTTTTTTTTAGAATAAATTTTACATATATCTACAAATTTGATTTTTAATTCAATTTATACTCACGAACTTTCAAACATTCAATATACCCATGTATTTTGTTTAAAATTCTACTTATGTCTATATTGTTAGAGACTTGTTGGAGAGGTCATTAGCCTCTTATGAAATAATGAATATACTTATATTTAATTATAATTTTATAGCTAAAAATTCATATTATAATGACTTTTTAGTGATTGTATAATTATAAAATTATATATTATTTGAATATAATCTTTAACTTTGAGTAAATCAATCTCAAATTATATTTGAGTTTGGACATATTCGTTATTTTACGGGGTTAACAATCTATTTAACAAATTTCTAATGACATAAGTATTAGTAAAATTTTAAGCAAAATACATAAGTATATTTAGAATTTTTGAAAGTTCATGGTATAAATGAAATTATAAATAAAATTAGTGAATATGTATGAAATTTACCTTTTTAAGAAAAATGTATACAAAATCTTAATTGAAGGTTTGTACGTGACACATTTAACTCTCATTTTTTTCAGAATTTTTATTATTCTCATTTTGCCTCTTTTACTTTTACATCTAAAATATGCAGCAAAATGTTTTTTAGTTATTAACTTTTTTGACGAGAGTCTTAGGAGAGGTGTCAAGAGAATGCCCAATATTTAAAATTGTCCTTCTAATGGAGTACATTTCAATAAGATATTTGATCATGGAAAGTTATTGACACTAAAAAAGCTTTTTTTAGTGAATAATAATAATTATTATTATCATAAGTCATTTATTACTTAGGTGAGGTCTGCTTCATAAATTTTGTTGCATCATTCTTAACTATTTAAAACTATAACGACTAGGCTCTGCTGCAGCACGTTATTTACTGGATCGCCTTAGCATTAATAATTTTTAATATATTTTTAAAATCCATAAAAGTTATGATAATCATAAAAAAATAAAAAATTCAGGCTCAACCGACATTGTCTGGTGAAAAAATTTATTTTATAAATGAAAAAATAGAAATTAATCTGATCTAGTAACGCGGTGGGCGGCATCTTGTCGCGGCTCACGTTTAAGTCGCAGGGGCCTGCAGAAAATAGGGGAGGGAATTTTTGTCATTTCATTTGCCGCAGGTCTTTCTGCTTCTTCTTCCATGGAAAAGGGTAAAGAAATCACCAAAATCACGTCTTCCTTTGAAGAAAAGCTCCAGCTATATTCCCTTGACAGAAGTCCCCGCCCGCCGTCCTTGCACTCCCCAGGTATCTCCTTCTCCGACTGTCTTCGTACCTTAATTCCGTCGGATTTCTCAAAAACCATGTGCCTTGGGGACGATTATCTGCTTGTTAGGGTCACTGGGAATCTGGAGGATTTGATTCATGAAAATAGTGCACCGATTCTTGGCAAAAGTCGGGTTCATGATTCAAACTTGTAATTCAGATGAACAATTCTTGTACGCCACTCCAAATAAAATTTGCAGAAGTTATTCTATTGGTTGGATTTATTTGCGAATATAAATAACTATGAAAATGCACAGACAAACATTCTTGATTGTCTCAATCTCCATTCTTGCTGTACTTGGTAATGCCTTGGATGCCTAGTAGGTTCCACGTATGCCACAGCTCAATGCAATGTTTCGCCTGCTCTGGGCCCACCAGATTTCACCAGGAAGTGAAGCTCTCAATGTTTGACATTTACTTAGTGAAAGTAAATTAAGATCCATTGAGATGTATAATTGTATGTTGCTTGATACTTGATGCCATGAAACCTGTAATCCTAGTTGATAGGAAACATACAAGGTTTTGGAAGCACAAAGGTTCCATATGGATAATACATTTATGACTGTGTTAGCATCCTAGTTTCATTGGTCAACTTTAGAGTAAACCTGTGCACTTATATGCATCAGTGGCAGCCTCTTTCAAGCTCTTATATGGGTGATATTAAGGGTATTCTGGAACCAAATACCCTAATATATAAGTTCTAGATCCATTCAAGTGTATGAATTATCAACCAGGGTTTAGTGACTGCCTGAGGGATGCAACAAAAATAAAACTGTGCCTACAAGCTACATATATGACATAATCTTTAACTTTTTTCTTTTTTTTGATAATGTCATAATCCATGACTCGAGCCATAGGCTTATAGTTGATATTTTGTTATGAACAACAACCTATAGAGTTTTAGAATTATCTATTATAAATATACACACAGTTGTGTGTATATATATATATATATATATGTTATGGGATTTGACAAAGTACAGAGATCCTGCATTGAAACTAGGGTGCAAATGTCCCATCCAACCATTGCTGAATGCAGGTGAGATCAAGGCCGTGCGTTTGTCTCACAAGTGTTGGTAAGAAAGTTTAGCATGTATTCAGTGTAGCACAAGAAAAAGTATGGTACTGCAGGCGGGATTAATTGAGGAGGCAAATTCAAAATTTTGAGGAAAGAAAAATTTTCCGCTGTGTGAAACTAGAAACAAGCAATAGCCTGAAGAGATTGAAATCGTTGTTGCCTTGTAATCCCAAAAAAAATATTGAGATCGTGAATCCAACTCACCTCCAATCTGAAGGTCCATCAAATATGAGGAATGAAGAAGGAGGGAGACGTGGAGATGCATTGGTGATTCAAAAAATCGGTGGTGGAGGATGAAGGATGCAAACAAAAAGTTACGGGACGCGCATGGGGAGGAGCTAGTGATTTGTAGCAGCCAGATCTAGCAAACCACGACAAATAGAGGTTATTGCATGCTGTTGCTAGAGAGAGGGTGATGTCTGTGGATTTGGGTTCTATTTTTATTTTTTGGAATAAAAGTGGGTTTGAGTTCTATTGAAGACAGTGGTCCTTTCTTCAATCGGATGCCAGATTTAATGCTTTGTAATAGTGGCAACACTGGATTTTCTGAAGTTGAACAAGGAGAGGAGTTTTTGCTGTTAAGATGAAGATCATGATGGGTTCCAATTTCAATTTTGCCCAAATTAGAAGGAAGCTTGCCCCATCAGTAAGATGAGGGGTGTTCAGTTAGCCCTGCAGATCAACCTTGAAGGCTGGTGCTAACTAGTTGAAGAAGCGAAAAAGGATGATAGAGCACTGATTTTAATGCTTCAGCAGTGTAGCTACACACATGCTACGCCCTAGTGATCTACCGCATAAAAGTATCTTGTAATTTTATTTGATATAACATTCATAACATTTATGTCACGCTGGCTAAAAGTGATTTGCATGGAATTGATAGATAAGGATGAACTTGTTATGTGCTAATTGTATAATGCATTATCCCAATTTCAAAACCCTATTTCCTTTTTACATATATCTCAATTTTGTTGCTCCAAACACACTGCTATTTTAGCATATTTCCCTTTACTATTTTACTATTCAAATCAGCATGATTATGTGCATAATATTTGGAGAGCTTGCTATAATAAGTTCAATTTCTTTTTGAAATATGAAGGGTAAAAACTTTCAAGGATAATATAATATGCTAATTTCTAATATCATAATACTATTGTAAGAATTCAAATGTTATGCCTTGGCTAATGAAAATATGTAAATACAAAATCAGAATGCGAATTGCAAGATGGCTTGATTCTAGAAGTGAATCAGTAGGGGAGTGAATTTTGCATGCGGATTCTGCCAATTTCAATATGGATTGATTCTGGAAGTGAATTAGCATACAGGTTATAAATTCTGCACGCGAATTCTGTCAATTTCAAGATGGGTCAATATCGGAGTGAATTGGCATACGGAGTATGAATTCTGCATGTGGATTTTGCGAATTTCAAGATGTATTGTTATTGGACTTGGATTAACATACTGAATGTATGGAACGTTATGCAAATTGCGCTTTATGGGTTGTTTCTAAACATGAATTTTCATGTGAAATTCATATAATCTGCATGTTAATTTGTATGTATTTAGCATGCGGATTCTATTAATTTCAAGATGGTTATTGCTGAAGTGAATTAGCATGTGGCCTTATGCTGTTTCTATCAGAAAAATTAGTATGCGAATTTTATTAGAAACTATCTTTTTTATTTTTTATTTTTTTGATGAAATATCTTTTTTATTTTAATTCAAACTTATAGTTTGAACTTTGAAGCATAACTGTAGTAGCATGCTAATATAAAATATTAGTATGCTTGTTTAGAGAAAGACATTTTAAATCAAAAAATTATTTTGAAAAATATTATTGTATTTTCTTTTGAAATAATAGAAATAAAATCTTAAAACTATTTATCATGAAAAATTTTAAAATTTGACAAGCACAAAATTAATACATTTAAATATACTGGGGGCTCATTTTGAGCCATATGTACTATAAATTATGGTATATGTGAATGTACAGGATAAGATCTCTTTCTCTCTCTATATATATGTATGGAAAATATTTAAGTGCAGTCTGCTGCAAAAAGGGGCCCACTTGATTATGAAATTAACATTTTCTCCACCTATTGTATTTAGAATTATTTACTTTAATAACATACTAATTTTCATTTGGGTCAAACATATGTATAGGTCTCATTTCAAAATGGTACAAAATTAACGTAATAAAATAATTTAACATAAATATCAATTTTAGAGTTGTATTTTTAATAACTAAACCGTCTAAAATATGATTTTTTATATAGATGATTATATGATTTATTATTACATTTTAATACACTTGAGACTCATTTTGTAGCGGACTATACCACAATTATGGTGCAGTCTAACGACATATTAAGGTCATATGTATGTATATATATATATATGCATATATGTATATATATATATATATGTATGTATATGGATATAGATATATATTTATAGATACAAAATATGTTCCAGTGCAGTTGGATCTACTATAAAATAGGGCCTATGTATATTTAAATGTATTAATACTTTATATAAGCATTCATCCACATAAGAGTTATGTTTTAAATGTTTTTAGATGTTGAAAATACAACTTTGAAATTGTTTATTTAAATCAAACCATTTTTTTATTGGTAAATCAAATCATTTTATTACGTTAATTTTGTGACTTTTTAGATGGGGCATGTACACATATTAAAATCGTGTGAAGATTGGTATATCACTAACATAAATAAATTTAAATGTAAATGATATTTGATGATTTTATGATAAAAGGACATATTTACAATGGATTGCACCATGCACTCGTATGCATTGGATCAACTCTCTCTCTCTCTCTCGATATATTATGGATCTCATTTTCTGGTAAAATTTAGTTGTCTATTTTGACTTTTCAAACTTGGCATTTGCTGATCTCTTCCAGCACTTATTTTGTATGTTTAATACTCTATTTTGAAGCACATATGCTATGCAATCAATTAACTGCCTTACAAGATTATGCTTAAAAAATGATTTATACAAAGTTATGCCTTGTCACAGACTCTTAGAAAAACGGGACATTGTAATGTTTTACTTGTCTTCCACTGCTACCGAATGCACAGATATTTCTTTTGTTATATTGAGTATGTTTCCAGAATTATGCTTTGTCACAGATTCTTATAAAAATGGGACATTGATATGTTTTACTTGTCTTGCACTGCTGTCAGATGTACAGATATATCTTTTATTAAATCGAGTGTCTTTTTATGAAATTATGCCTTGGCACTGATTCTTAGGAAAATGGGACATTGATATGTTCTATACTTTTATTAAATTTAGTGTGTTAAATTTGGACAGGATTGGACTTTGATGCAATGATGTCCATTTTCTTGAAAGATTCTTAATGCGACAATCAACACAGTGCGATTTTGTATTCGTTGTTAAAATTATAATTTTCGTAGGTTCTATCTGGTTGCTTGCTGTCTATTCAACCATAAAATAGATTTTCTGACATCATTTGCCAACCTTGTAGGTTTAATCATGACTAGTTTAATTTGCCTTAGATCAATCATGTGTGTGATTTTTTCCAGAGATGATACTTGGCCAAAATATAGATGCTGTTTCTAAAGATGGCTCATTGTGATTATGAATTCTTTGTTTGAATTTCACTTTGTAATTTGTACAAAAAATGTCATCTATTAGGTCTTAGGAGGATATTACATATCTTAGTAGGATATTAACATACTCCTGAAATCCATTTCAGGACCACCTGTTGAAAAGGTCAAATGTCGAAGTCTAGTCAGCTTATGTCTTGGGATGCTTGGGCAACATTTTGAGGATATAATTGCTGACCTACATGAGATTGCTGAAAGCTTTCCAGCTAATATAAAGGTAGCTCAAAGGAATTATTAGTCAAATCTTTAATTACATTATTATAATTGATTCTTTCTTTCACTTAGAAGAAACGAAACCCTTTTAATGAAGAAAAGAGGTGGGTCTTTATTCCAAGCATTCTGATTTCTGATTATTCATTGTGATAACATGTTTGGATCGAACATTTCACTTACAATTTTATACTTTTGAGCTGCAGATGGCATTGATGGCAATTGCGAGGAGAAGAAAATTGTTAAACGATAATGTCTTGATTGTATTGGCTGACACTTCTTGGGATATCTTAGATGTCTCTGGAGCAGATGTTAGTGATTTAGGCCTGTCTAAAGTAGCCACGATTTGCAGAAATCTTCGAGCTGTGGACATAAGGTATGGCTGCGGGTAGTATCCGATCTTATCATGATTGTTGTTGTGCTAAAGCCTAAAAAAAGTACAACCTTGATTGGAAATGCAAAATATTTTCACTTAGGGCCTCTTAGGCATTGTGTTTAAAAAAAAAAAAAAAAAAATTCCCTCGCATTCCTACACACCTTTTGCAAATTACCATATTTATAAGGGAAAATTCCCCGCATGCCCATAACATTTGGCTATTATTCCCCTTATACCCCCAACATTTCAAAAATTCCTCACGCACCCATAACATTTCACCTATAATTCCTCCCATGCCCATGCATTAATGTTCCGTTAGGATGGCATGCCCCTTTTTTTCTTAATTCTGAAAACGGCCACCCCTGTAAAGCCCCTGGTCTTCCAAACTTGCATACACTGTACTTCCATCTGTCTCCCTTCTCTCTCATTTTGCTGGCAAAAACTGAGTCTAAGAAGCGGCTCCAAGTAGACTTAGACGAGTCTTCCACCGAGTCGCCTAAGACGAACATTTTTGGTCTGATCTTCTTGTCATCTTGGATGACGTGGATGTAGCCGGCAACACAGAAGACCTCGCCACGGTCACGAAAAGCCTTAAGTAAGAGATATCCCAGACTCTGCATGCCCCTACACTTGTCTAAGGTTCCGAGTCCAACTCAGGCGAGTCACTGCACGAACTTCCCTACCTCCATGATGTGTCAAACAATGAACTCGGCCTCCCTCTGATGAAGTCCAACGCGGGGAAGGGCAAGATGTTCTGGACGCTGCCTCTGGCGAGCTAGAGACCATCGGGTTTGGGTAGATGCAGGGTTTCGAGGACGCAATTCTAAGCTACAATGCATTAGATTTTGGGACTCAGCTGGAGGGGGAGAAGATCGACAATGGGCTGTTGTTTTGGACGGGCTCTTTAGTTACGAGGACGTGGGGAAATCTGGGCCGTGAGAGTTTTCTGAGTATTCATGGCTACCCAAATCATCACCGGCCCTATGGAGGAAAAAATATGGGTGGATACAATGGTGGTGCTGGGTTTTTGGCTACTTGTTAATACAAGTCTGTAAATGAAAATGTAAACAAAAGGAAAAAAAAGGAACCGAAAAAATATAGGTAGAATGAAATGAAATGAGGAACATTCGGTCAAAGATTGTTCTTCCATTAATTAATTTCGACTCGCTAAGATGTCTTAAAAAGTTCTTTGGTAATTGGCAAGCCAGCCGATACATGATTTGTAGGAGTTTTTTTTTTGTGCCGACGGGTTCTTCATCTTTGCTACACTGTTGGGGTACAAAAATCAATTATTCTCTGCATCGAATATTGATACTTTCTTCCTGCATTTGCGTTCAACTTGTGCAAGCCCGCACATATCAGCTTTTTCGGCAGCGGTGAAGATGCGCGAAGAATATGCGGCAGCTTTTCCTGGTGAGAGCATTGTTCTGGTGGGTCGACGACCCGGTTGGGGTTGGGATCCAGCAACTAACCAGTGGTGGTGTGTAAAAAGGAGCAGTGGTCTTGCTAGGGTTTTTGTTTTGGAAGATGACACACCATGGGGCATCTGTCGCGGTGAATAGAAAGTTTGTTTTTAGCGTTAGATCCAGCATGGGCATTTTCGGAATTAAGAGAAAAAGGAGGTGTGCATCCTCATGGAACGTTAACAAGTGGGCATCAGAGGAATTTTGGTACGAAATGTTACTGGTGTTTGAGGAATTTTTAAAATGTTGTGGGCACAAGGGGAATAACGGCCAAACATTAGGGGCACATGTAGGGAATTTTTCCTATCATTTTCAACATTTTCCCATAAAATTACCCTATCTATTTTTAACTTTATTTTCTTTATTCCTAATAGTTACCCCTTTCACATCATATCACTCCCTTTTTCTTTCAAAATTTTTCCTTATTGTTTTTACCAAATGCCAAATGGACTCTCTTCTAATTGTTCGTGTAGATGTTCTGGTAATATTTTAGATTTGTGTTTTTCCCCTTCTAGCCTACATCGTTTTGAATCTATGGACATCCCATTTCCCAAGGGTGTACATTAGTGGTACTACTTTTTTAATTTTTGTCTATATTTTCAATCATTAGCTCTTATTATTTTAATCTTATTCACTTAATGGGTGAAATCATTATTTTTCTGAGAACAATTTTGTTTACATGCTATTTCGTTCTGAGCAATTGAAATCCACTCTAGTGATCAGGCCCTAATGAGTTCCCACTGGCACATGGCTGGTGTGCACTAGTCTAGTCTACACAACTTGTTTATCAGTCCGTGGATGCCAAAAAAAAGTGTGGTTTGGAATCCTAAGTATGTGTAGGTAAAATAACTTCCCTATCTCCTGTTTTGGTCAATGAAGCCCTTGGAATTGCTGGGAGGGAAAACTTTTGGGTCTTGAAATGATATGTGGTGCTGCAAGTCTGTGGCAGACAGCAGGTTTAGATACAACATTTCTACCACATAGCCTGATTCACGCACATGCATGTCAAAGTAGCATTGTTACTGTGTGTTTAGTAAACTCTGAAACTTCTCTCTCCACAACTATCCTATTTTCTAATTATTTATTCACATATTTCTGTACAAATACCATGCCTTTCAATTATTTTTCGACAACTTTTCATACAACTGCCCTATCTATTTCAACTTTATTCTCTTTACTCATCATCATTACCCTTATTATATCACACCACTTTTCTCATTTCAAAAACTTTTCCACCAAAAATTTTTTATTCAAAAGTTTTATCAAATACCAAACACGCCCTTTTATCTAGTTATATTTCCTTTGATTTTCTACTGTTCTAGGATTTGTTATACCTTTTGTATACACCAATGGAAAAATCTTGATATTTCTGACAGCTGAGTGGTTGCTTCTCTGCAGCCGCTGTGGCAACATCAGTGCTGTGGGTGTTTCAGACCTTGTAGCATCGTGCCACTCATTGGAGATATTGAGATGGGGGTATGTCCTATTATCTGCCATTGTCACCACTGTATTTGCATTCTTATGTTAGTTTACAACTTAAAGATGCTCAATTTCCTTTTGTTTTAAGTTTTCATCACCCACTATGTTTTGTGAGTTCCACTATTGAAGATGCTCTCGGCTCTCCAGCTTGTTGCATTAGACTTACATCTGCCTGCACTTACAGTAGATTTGGTGTAGCTATCGACATTAAAAATATTTTGGAAGTAAAGCTGATAAGCGTTTATGAGAAAATGACATTTTTATTAATAGGGCATTTGTGATTGTTACATTGTTATTATTGTTGTTATTTTTTTCACCTGACATTGCCATCATCTTTTGCCTCACCCATCACTATGGTGTCAGCACCTTCGTATATTTAGGGTGTGATTGGTAATGAGAAAAAAGAAAAAAAAAAAAATAGAGGAAAAGTAGTGTCGAGGAAAAAATTTCGAAAAAGATGTATGCGATGTTATAGGGGTAATCATTAAAAGTAAAGGGCATAAATATAAGGTTTGTTTGGGAATTGATAAAAATTTTGGACAAAAAGTTTTTAGTGTAAAAGTTTTAAAATGAGAGAAAATGATGTGATAAGATAGAGGTAATGATGAAGATTAAAGAGAAAAAGTTATATAGGAAAAATGTGAAAAAATAATTAAAAAATAAGGTAGTTTTGTAGAATGAAAAGTTTTAAATTGAAAAGCTTTAGTTTGAAAAATTTTGGTGTAAACAGACACACATATAAAATAGATAAGTTAATTGTGCGAAAAAAATGTGAATATAAGAACAAGTAGGGTAGAAATTAAAACGTCAAATCAAATCAAAAGGTGCGAAGAAAGGGTGGCTTTTTTTTTTTTGGTTGTTGTCAAGTACACCCTTAATTAGTTTTGAATATGCTCAATTTACTTATATTATCAGTTTTTATCAACCCACCGTCTCTTGTGTTTGTCAAATTTTAAGATGCTCCTCGCTCGTCATTATGGGACTTGCATCTGCACGGGCTTGTTTAAGTATGTAATGCCAATGTGTATTCAAGATATTTTTGATTTGTGGAGAAACAGCTGAAGCGTCATCCATTGACTGGTGAGCTGATCAGTGGTTCTGAGGGAATGAGGACGTCGGTCATCTGGCGGTTGTCATTATTGCACACATTATACAACACTATAACTTATAAATATAATTAATCCTATATCTCTTATAAATTATAAATATAATTGATCTTATATCTCTTCTATATATGTTTATATAAACTAAGGGAAATTCACTTTGAATTGTGATGAAATGCTGTATAGGCCAACACACTGAATTCTGTCTACTTAGGCTTATCTGCAGTACTGGTGGATTATCTAGAATATATAATTGGAGGACATGTATGGTTAGTTCCATTTGTATGCTTGGTGGAATTTGGTGTTTATTGATTATTAACCAAGTGTAACACGTTATTTGGCATGCTATGATGAGCCAACTCCCACAATTTTTTATGCAATAAATTCAAGTAAGAAATGTTGTGAAATAATTGCAATGCTTTGGTCCAAATATGTGCAGAAGTTTGGATAATAAAATACTGGAATTATAAGAATAATGCTAAAAAAGTATGGACTCGCCATTAACCAAAGTGGGTGGTTAAACCCAACAACCAGCCACAAAGCACTGATCATACAGAAATTTTAGGTGGGCCGTTAAATCAGAAGATGATAAAGAATAGATAATTATATCATCTTTTTTCTTTGGAGACAAATTATATAATTTTTTGATCAATGGGCCTTACAAATAAATGGATAAATTTTACAAAAGCTCAAGGGTGATTGATTTGTGCCATGTTAGTGCATCTGTGTGTGAAAAGATCTGTTTATGATATTAGAATCCTCAATTGATCTGATTTAATCAATGATTCGATTATCCTATGACATATGCCAACGAATCTCCAATGTTGGCATCTCCAATACATCATCATCATAAACCATTTCAGTGGGGTTAGTTGTATGGATCTTGTTGCGCCATTCTTGACAATTAGAAACTAAGGTTTTAGTAATCTTTACTGTTTTCATATCTTATTTAATTACTTTCATCTTTTTTTTTGTTTTTTTTTTTGTTTCTGGGTCTTCCTTTCATTCTCTTATTGCTTTCTGCTTCAATAAACTCATCTCTACTAATTGGTGCCATTTCAGACCTTCATTTAACATGTCTAACCTACTTAGTCTACTTTCCCTCATTGTATCTTTGGTTATTTCATTTCTAAGTTTATTATTGTTTTTGTTTTACCACTTATCCACCTGCACATTTTGAATTTTTAACTCTCATTTTATGTATATGCTGTTCTTTAATTGTCCAATATTTTGCCGCATAAAGCATAGCTGGTCTAATCATGGCCTTATAAAATTTTTCTTTTAAATTTAATTGGAACTTGATAGTCCCATAGAATTCCTAAAGCACTTTTTGCTTGGATTTTATTCATAGTATAAACCAAACTGATTTTTGGAGACATTTCTTAATACATGATGCAAATGAAAAATTTAATGTGACTTTGTCTATAAAATAAAACTCTGGAGAAGAGATTTATTGCACTGGCTGTCGATAGCGAGCAGTATCACCACTGTACACAGTCAGCTGGTATACCTTGTCTGTCAATATCGTGCTTTATCTCACTCATGGTTGGCAGAGTATGGTTTCCACACTTTTTTGGCATCGACAGCTGGTGGACCCTTTTTCTGCCACTGCAGTGGCCGTCTCGTTGCCTGGGATCAGCCTTTTATAGGCTTCTTGCGGAGGAGATTTTTCATTTTCCTTCCCTTGCTTTTGTGCTTTACACGGTGTCTACTGCAATTTTTCTTGATTGTTCTTCTTGTAAACCTCTGGTAGTTTTGGGAAACCACCTGCCTGCTCCTTTGCAGCCATTGATGGGTCATCCATTGATCTGTGCTGTTTTGCATGATCGGTACCATCCATGGTGTGGGCCATACAATGTACCTTATCAAGGATATTTTCAAGCGTCCAATCACCCATCCATACTGCTCAATCTGGTCAATCTTCATTGATTTTTTGTAGCCGTTCATTTTCTTTGGGCTATTGACTGGTGGGTGTCTACACCAAGCCCTTTGTGTGGGCTAATCATACATTCGTGTGGTCTGGGCTCTCTATTTACTTATTTGATTTTTGGTGTTTTAGCTTTCTTCAGTTTAGTCTATTACTCTATTGGTCTTATGTATGGTTCAATATTATCAATTATGTTGTGAGCAATTCGTGTCATTAATCTAGAAGCTCCTCAAGTGCAAGCATGTCTTTCTAGTTAGAGACAAATGTCTTGGGAAAGAAGAAAGCCCTCTTAGTTGTCCAAGAGAATGAGAAGGGGAGAGGGGGGAAGAGGGAGAAGAAGGGAAAGAGAGGGGGGGGGGGGGGGGGGGGGGGGGGGGGGGGGGTGTTGGGGTGATGATGGTATTTGATGAATTGATGGGGAACAAGAACAGAAAAAGAGAAATGCAAAAAAAGAAGGAGAAGTGGAGTAGATAGGTAGCAACTGAATTTTGTTAAAATAAAACAAAAGAATAGGAAAAGCATTAGGTTTAAATAAGATACCAATAGAGTTGTGGAAGTTCATGGGAGATATAGGTGTAAATTGGCTAACAAACCTCTTTAATAGGATTATAAGAAGAAAGGTGATGCCAAACGATTGGAGAAAAAATACTATATACCAATCTCTAAAAATGAGGGAGGTATTCAAAATTGTGCAAATTATTATAAAATAAAACTAATGAGTCATATTATTGTTTTTTTTTTTTTTTGCTTAGACAATTATTAGGTTCCAAAAAAATTAATATGACAGGTGATAGAAAAAAAGAAATTAACAATAGATATATTGATGCTATTAGAAATATATAATGGAGCTATAACAAATGCGAAGACCATAAGTGGAGATACAAAAGATTTCCCAATTGCGATAGATTTGCATCAAGTCTCAACCTTAAGTCCTTACTCTTTTACTTTAGTTATAGATCAACCTACTAGACAATTATATGAAGTACTTTGGTACATGTTATTTGTAGATGTAGATGTAGTTGTAATAGATGGAACTAGGGACTGAGTAAACTTGAAATTGAATAAATGGAAAGATGATTTAGAATCAAATAGTTTTAGAATTAATCAAACAAAAAATTAATATATGAAATGCAACTTTAATATCAACGAGCACTTAGAATAGGAACTAATTAAGATTTCAAATCAAGTAGTACCAAGAACTGATTACTTTTGGTATTTAGGATTGATAGTTTAAGGGAATAAGGAGAGAGAGAAAGATATCTCAAATAGAATCCAAGTAGAATGAAAGAAATAGCGAAGTGTTTTAGGAATTTTATGTAACTTTGTGTTATAATTAAATTAAAAGAAAAATTTCATAATACCACAATTAGATCAACTAAGCTATAATGAGGCAGCATGTTGGGTAGTTAAAGAACACCATATACATAGAATGAATGTAGTGGAATGAGAATGTTGAAGTGGATAAGTGGTAAGACGAGAAAAGGTAAAATTAAAAAACGAAGTAATTAGAGATAATTTAAAAAGGCATGTTTATTTACAATAAAAATTTTTTAATCTAAAACTTTTCACTCTTCATAACTATACTATTTTAAATTATTTTTTGTTACATCTTTTTATACAACTATCTTACTTTTTAATTATTTTTATGCTACTATCTATATAACTAACATATTTATTTTAACTTTATTTTATTTACTCATCATCATTATTTATCATATCACATCATTTTCTACTAAGGGTATGTTTGAGAAGTGATAAAACTTTTGATGAAAAGTTTTTGATATAAAAGTTTTTGAAATGAGAAAAAATAATGTGATATGATATGGGTAATGATGAGGAGTAAGGAGTAAAGTTAAAATAGATAGGTTATATATATGAGTTGTGTAGAAATGATTGAAAAGTAGGGTAATTAGATGAGAAGTGAAGAAATAGTTAAAAAATAGGGTAGTTGTGAAGAGTGAAAAACTTCAAATTGAGAAGTTTTTTGAGTAAACAAAGACTTCCTAATTCAAAAACTTTTAAGATAAAAAACTTTTCATTCAAAAGTTTTATCATTTACCAAACACACCCTATATAAAGTCAATAGATAATAATATAAAGGAAATAGACTAAGGTGGTTTGGATATGTTTAATAGAGGCTTGGAATGACACTGTTTGGAGAGCTGAGTTCATTCAAATAGAAGATGGTAGGAAAAGTGAGAAGACTAAGAAAAACATGGGTGGAAGTGATTAAATAGGATAAGAAAGTGCTACGGATTACTGAAAATTTAGTTTACGATTGTCAAGAATGACACAACATGATCCATGTGGCTGACCCCACACAGGTGAGAAACAGGTTTTGATGATATTGTTGATGATAAGTTGGATTCCCTTTACAGCTTAATAATAACTAACTATTTTTTGAAGATGCAATAGAGATAAGATTGGACAAGATTAACTTTAACTAACTTGTTGAAGAAGAGATCCAAAATTAGATAATACGAAATGGCCAACTTTAGCAAACTTCTTGAAGAAGACCCCATATAAAATAACTAAACGAATAATGCTTCTCATAAAGCATTTCCTAAAACTATAGGGTAAATAAACTCTATCGTCTCATCAAACTTATTTCTCAAGTATTGTTCTCCATAGCTATACGCTTCACACGTGGGATCTGTATCTTCCTGCTTTTTGTTCACGGTAAAGCCAAACTTAGTGGTTGGTCTGTTAGAATGCACAATGAAACAGACCCTTACTGTTCTAAGGCCGTGCAGTTGGTAACATTACACTAAATTTGAATCTAAGAACATGAATATAAATTTTAGTGCTTCGGGAATTATCTTGATCATATTTCGAGTGCTGTTTTTGACCAAAAATTAATAGGAGAATTTGCAGGCTTAAAGCAAGAGCCAAAGCTAAAAAGCGAGAAAGAGAAAACTGGGTATCAACTTGAATAGTATAACATAGAGAGGAATGATCCTGTTAGCCTGGGATAAGCAAATGGCTTGCTTAGCCCACCTTAAAAAACTATTTTGCTTCGGCTCTAAGATAGAATCCCTATCGATGTCTCAGCCATTTTGCTGGTACATGATGTGCTTTATCCAGAGGCAATCAATACTCCATATGTATCCAGCTCATGATCCAAAAGAGGACATGGTGTGGAGTTGAGTCTCTTGCTGGCTATCGAAATATAAGCAGTGGTAGCTTTGGCTGCACTTAGTTTAAGCTGTAGAAACCAACCATTATTTTTTTTTAAAATTCTTAGGGATGGTTTGGCCATGCATTCTTCCAAGCGAAAGGCACTTAGGTATCAATGCATGCTGTTTGAACTACTTCCAAGGCAAAAACACTTTCCTTCGCTTGTAGGAAGCTATTCATTGGTGCTTTCTACTAACAAGCTGCACAGTAGAACAAAGTTTCTTTGGCTGCACTGCAGAGTTGAGTCTCATGCTGGCTATCGAAATATTGGCAGTGGTAGCTTTGGCTGCACTTAGTTTAAGCTGTAGAAACCAACCATTATTTTTTAAAAAAATTCTTAGTGGCCGTGCATTCTTCCAAGCGAAAGGCACTTAGGTATCAATACATACTGTTTGAACTACTTCCAAGGAAAAAAACACTTTCCTTCACTTGTAGGAAGCTATTCATTGGTGCTTTCTACTAACAAGCACAGTAGAACAAAGTTTCTTTGGATGCTAAGCCAAACTGGCCTCTTTGGATGCTGGAACAAAGTCTTTTCGGATGCTAGGCCAAACTGGTAGTTTGGATAGTAGGCTAGATTCAGTCTCTATGTTTATCTTTTTAATGGTTTATTAAATAGGATCTGGAAGGTATGTACCTAATTCGGAGCAGAAGATGAGCATCATTCAAATCGACATCACCTTTGGGGATTCAGCTGCGTATATGATTAGCCTGATATTACATATTTTCACTGAAGTGCTCTTTCTATTTAGAGCTGTTTTTGGTGGTCATACAAATAGTGTTTAGGTGGTCATACAGTTCACAAATTTGAACCATGTGTTTCATTGTAAGTTTGTAATCCATGCCATGCTGAACTCCACTGGTAAAGAAATTTTGATTTTCATTGTTTCAGTTGTATGGGCATCTTTTGATTATTGACTAGATAAAACTTTACAACAGGCTATGAAAAGAAGTTAAAATCAATGGTTGCAGAGGGTGTGCCAGAAGTGATTTTACTGCACGAGCATGTTTGAGTATCTTCAAGCCAAAATTGAATGATGCGGCAGAGGAATCCTGGGAAGAACTGGAAAGCATGGACTTTGCCAGTGGTGCACAGTCTCTGAGATGGCTTGTCTGGGTATGTTCTTACCTTCATGAATGCATCCTTTTCTTCTTCTAATATGGATGAAATTGCTTCTATTTGTTTTTAATTCTCTTTGTTTCTCTAATTATGTTGATATATTGATCTGAATCATTAGCATTACCTAGTCTTAGTTGGTCTTGGTCAAGCTAACCATACTTAATTCTTGGTGAGCTCCAGTTGTTTTTATCTTGACTGTCGATTCAATCAAGTTCATTTGGCTTGAATTAGATCTAGTTCAGGTCTTTATTTTCTTCATTCCTTTTTTTTTTTTTTTTTTTTAAATTTATTTGAGTGGGTGATTCAAGTTTTTTTGCTGAGGAGGACCCTGACAAGATGAAAAATAACACTGTTACTGCTGGGGCTTGAAATTCCATTTGCTTGGCAGCATGTGTGGTTATATAGTAAATTCCATTTGCTTGGCAGCATGTTTGGTTATATAGTGCCATCTATGTAAACTTTATGTTTCTCTAGTTATGTTTTATTTTCTTTGTAAACTTTTCCTTCGAATGTTGGTGGTTGGAGTTGTTTTGAGTAGGGCCTTTGAGGGGAGTAAAAAGTAAACACTGCCAATGTCAGGGCTTGAAATTTCATTTGCTCTGGCACACATGTTTGATTAGATATAGCCATGTAGCTGGAGACAGACCTTGTTTAAGTAGCTCAACGTGTGGAAACTGGAGAGTGCTTTACAATTATTACATCTCTTTGTTGTTGATGTCTCTAGCAACCGAGCATGCACTGACTCCTGTTGCTCTTACAGCCAACAATCGATGATCATTCTAAAGATATTTTGGCTTCCGAATGTCCTCGCATTACTGTTAATCCCAAGGCATCACCATTTGGATTTCGAGGAGTTCATGTTCCTAAAGCAGCACTCCCTGGATTACCACTGGATGATCCCATTGTCAAGGACATCGAGCCCAAAACTTGGGCATTTCATGGGGTTGTGCCGAGGCCAGCTGCTCCACCATCTCCAGATGCCTCAGAATTGCCAATGGCGGAGAGGTTTAGACTTGCTTTTGTGGAAAGGGATACACGGTTGGCCCCTAAGAGGGCAAAAAATGCGAGGCAACACCGACGGCGGGCAGAGAGAGAGTGGGTGCAGATGAATACAGATGCAAAATCGATGGCTCTAGCATCCCAAGCAAGCAAATTTCTGCATAATCGTAGTTGACATTGCATACTTGTTGCTTACGGATGTGTTTTGCACCTGCCGTATTTCATCTTGCGTCCTTGCTAAACAAGTGTGACTGTATAACAAGGGCCATCAAAGGCACTTCACATTTTGTTTTTTATAGTTGGGCTCTTCTTTCTTTTTTCTTCTTTTTTTTTTTTTTTTTTTTTTTTCTGGTTTTTTATGTAATCTGAAAACTTAATCAGAGTGAGCCTAATGCCCGACTGGAATACGTGTGTATTATCAGCTTTATGCCACCATATGATTGAATTTCCTTGCTGAGTTGTTTCATGGCTTTTTTTTTTTTTTTTTGGGCAGTGGAAGTCAAAAATGCCATAGGTGCTTCTCGACATCCATTCCCGGGGATAGCAGTATGGTCCGATTTAAACCTAACCTTATTTGTAACTATTTATATTCATAATTTAAGGTCTTCACTATATGCGAACAGTTATATTTATGATTTGTAGCCTAAATTTCAATATTAAGGGTGCGTTGCCCATAAAAAAATTTTGAAGTAAAACTTTTTGATAAAATTTTTTGAGGTAAAAGTTATCATATTGACAGAAAATGATATGATATGATGGGGGTAATGATAAGGTGTAAAGATAATAAAGTTAAAATAAATAGGTTAGTCGTATGATTAGTGTGGAAATAATTGAAAAGTAAGGTAGTTTGTGTAGGAAAATATGAAAAAAATAATTAAAAAATAGAGTAGTTATGGAGTGAGAAGTTTTCGACAAGAGTTTTTATTGATATTTTTTTAGCTCAACCAAACACGCCTTAAGGCTCGTATTTTTTTTTTTTATATCTTTTTGATATGATTTGACATTTTAAGTATTTAAGGCTATGTTTGGCAAAATCTAAAATTTTTCTATTTAAAATTTTTTACTTTCAACAATTATATTCTTTGTTAATCACTTCTTTACATTTTCCTATACAACTATTTTATTTTTTAATTATTTCTACACAACTATTAATATAACTAATATATCTATTTTAACTTTAATTTTTTATATTTTTTATCGTTACTTTTATCATATCATATCATTTTCTACTAATTTACAAATTTTTACACTAAAAATTTTTCATCCCAAATTTTATCACTTTCCAAACGCACCTTCAATATCTTAGTTTTTCTGTTATTATTTCAATGCTAATAATTTTCACATCTTTTTATAATTGCTCAGTCTGTCTCATTTTTATTTTCCTTACTCTTAATGAGTATTCCTATCTGATTACGCATTTTCTATAGGATTAGGCTTTCAATTTTATGATTTCAATCAATTTTTTAAATTTTGTTTTGCATTTTACATTTCAGTATTCAGTGTTGAAGGCAACATTTGTCAATATTGAATCGGTTGACGAGCCAATCAAGAGATTGGTTCTTGTACAACTGGTCCAACCGTTTACGAAAATCAGATTAAATCATTATGTTAACAATTTGTAGTCTTATATAAAATACAATAATTTACAATTTTTTATAAAATGTATATTCATTAGAAAAAGCAGAGTAAAAGTTGAAAATATAAAATATAAGATATATATCAAATATTTTTTTGATGGTGGTAGATATCAACTATTAGAAAAGTCAAAAGCAATGCAGCGACAATAAATGTGTTAGACTAATGGAAAATTTGGATTTACCTTCGCAAGGGATGTCTGGTAATGTTGCCGTATGGGATTCCACGAGATTTCTTGGGATGCACATTTTCCTGCCAATGATTTAATAACTCAATAATTCTATTTTTCTAACTTATTCCTGTACTCTAATCATTTTTTTTCCCAACTTTAGTAATATCATTTCGTATTAATATGCAATTATCAAAATATTCTCTTTCTACTTCTTACTCAATCCCAAAATTTGACCAAAATTTACATTATCAAACGTCTCCTCATTTCTCTCATCTTTCAATTTGTTTGCACAGCCTTTTTTCTCCCTCTTTTCAGTCTTTTAAAGTCAACACAACTGTTTCTTCTCTCTTTTTATTTTTCGTTTCGCCTATCGTTTTCTCCAACTTACAGAGACTTCCTCTTCGAGCAACGGGTTTTTAGATGAAGCGGGTGAATATTTTCCAAAGAGTTGCAGGAATAAAGATGACAGTTTTTAGATGAATAAAGATGACAGTTTTTTAAGACTCGGTTTAACGGGCCGATCTGAACTTTTCCACGGGTTAAATAATCTCAATTGAAAACCGGGGTGGATCAATCCGACAGGCCTATCCAATCTGGCTTTCCCACATCAGTGAAGGAGCACCAAAGAAATTCAAGTTCAGTAATTCTGTGGTCAGCTTTATTTATTGAGAATGTGTGAATTGTTGGGTGGCCAGAACATGCAAGTGATTCAATACACACCCAGGTGCATTAAAATTTTAGTGTCCTTTGATGAAAAATTTATTAAATTTTTTAATTTTTTTAATACAATTGTTAATTTAGGTATTTTTGACACATGTATTAAGTTTCAGCATTTTTGGATATGTATATATATTTTTCTTTGATTTTTTAAAAATGAGAGGGTTTTAGTTATTTTTAAATGTCTAAAATACTCCTATTTTTACAAACAAAAAAACGCATATCTCCAAAGAAGTAAAAGTTAATAAATATGTAAAATATACATAGATTAACAGTTTTTTTTAAAAAAGTTATCGAAAAAATTTTAAATGAAAATTTCACCTAAGTATACTAAAATAATACATCTGCATGCATTTTTTCTAATGGGTACCCATATATATTACATTATTTCAACTTGTATTACAATTAGGCTCCGAAACATTCTTACAAGTTTGTAACAATAACTCTAACAAATTTTCCTAAATAGCCTAACCAGTGGACGCTCTCACAGAAACATAGAGAGAATAACACCACCACTAATATTCATGTGCAAATGCTCCTCTCAAGTTTTGAACCATAGACGCCCAACTGAAGGGGTGAGTCCATGTACCACTGAGGCTTTCAGTGGCTACATGTGCATGCATTGAATCACTTCCGGTGAGAACAGGGATTATAACTTATTTGAAAATGGATTTAGAAGTACTTCTTTGGGTCAACTTTACTTGTTGAGCACGTTTGTATTAAAAACCATGTTTAGTGATGTCAAGTGATGTATCCATTGGGGTCTAGGGCATTAAATCTAGGAGTACAACTTGGGTTCATGAAATTCGAATTGTTCTTAACTGTAATCTTAACCTTATTTATAAAATATTAACTCTAATTATAACTTTAACTCTATTTGTAAAATCTAAATCCTGATCTTATTTATAAAAATCAGTTTCGGATTGAGTTTCGGGTTGAAATTTATATTGATGAATTTACATTTTAATTAAAAGTGATAACTTTAGAAGTTTAAAATTATTATATATAATAACAAATCACGTAAGTAAATATAATAATATATAGTAAAATTATAGACTTTTAAAAAATATAGCAATATAAAGAATATTTCTAGAAAAAATTTAACATAAAAAAATATAAATGAAGAGCATTAATGGATGTAAAGATAAATTACAGAAATAAAATATAAATATAAATTTAAATAATATACTTTATTTATAATATAATTACAATATGCCAAGTACGTATTTAAATATAAATATAAATAACATAAAATATACAAAATATAAAGAAATATTATTTAAACATTATGTATATATATATTTTATAGTAAATAACAAATGGGAAATCGTGCTCGAGTTCTTCGGGTTTGAATTTACTTGAACCATAACCAAATCAATTTTTACAAATCAAGTTCCTTGGTCTTGGACTATAAAGATGCAAGTTCCAACACCGTTGAAAAAAAAGTTTGGTGGGCCTTGCACTCCTAGTTAAACCAATCAATGATCCGTAAATAAGTGCAAACAATGAATTTGCAAAAATTTTAGTTCTTCTTTTTTTCATGTTGACGAGAAGAAAACTAGAAAACTAGAAAACTAGAAAACTAGATTCAAAAGAAATATCAATCCAATCTATTAGGAATGATACTAGATTCCTTAAAATAAAGATCAAACTAATCTATTATGAATGTAACTAATGCAAATATAATTTTTTTATTACATTGAAGATCTATGCTTTTGCCAGCATTCGAAGTTGAAATTAATATTTATGTACTCCACATGTCATATTATTGCACTATATGTGCTAGTTGACGAATGCAAATACAATTTAGATGCAAAAAAAAAAAAAAAAAACACTAAAAAGTAGATAATTATAAAATTCTAACAAAATTGGAGAGTGATCTTGTTAGACTGGCTTAAAATAAATTTATTTTTAGTCTAGTCTAATACAACTATTACTTTTTAATTTTTTATTTTCATGAAAGTGTTCTTCAGGATGTATTTAACTCGTATACCAAATTTTATATTTTTTGGATGTACGATTTTAATTTTTTAAAAAATGTCATTATGAGAGATATTTAAGTCATCTTAATCCCCTAAAACGATGATTTTTGAAAATAAAAACAGATATAAATATCCAAATTTGTAAAATTTGGTGTATAGTTAAATAAATTTTGAAAAACAGTTTCAACAAAAAATAATAGGTGAATCGGGCCAGACTAAAATAACCTCATCGGCTAGCCCAAGAAGACAAACTTAAAGATAAAATAATAAAGATGATAAAAATAAAAAAGGTAGAAATAAATATGTAAATAAAATTATTTAAAATTACTTTAAAAATTAGATAAAATAAAAGTCTATAATTTTTCAAAGAATTCATGTTTCCATTGTTAATATTAAAAGGACGAATTTCAGGTATAACCATAATTTTGCTCTTAATGCTACTTACAACCACAAACTTTCAAAAATTCTAAATATATCTATTATTTTACCTAAAATTTCAATCATACCAATGCCGTTAGGGATTTACGAAAGGGGCTATTAGCACCCTATGAAATGAAAAATATGCTTAGCATTAATATAACTTTATTGGTTTACTCAAGGCTAAAAATTCACGTTCAAATAATTTATAATTGTCTAACCGTAAAAGTACTAAACATTTATTATGTAATTTATAAATATACTTACATAGTTTGACCATAATTGCATACGAGCTTCATTCTATGTAACCAAATATATAGAAGCAATTTTGTATAACCTCCTCAATTTTTAATAGGCGGATGACTGATGAAAAATCTAATTTCTTTATTGTATTTAATATTATTTGTTTAGTTACAAACTATGTTTCATCTAAATCAAATATCTGCATGGGCTATATTTGCTGAAAAATAAATATGTTCATGAATAAATTAAGAAAAATGCTTAGATCCATTCCCATATATATTACAATATAATAATACTTTATAGAACATTTATTCATGTAGTAGTGATATTTTAGATTGTTTTGATGTTAAATATACTACTTTAAAATGGTTTTTTGGTATTAAATTATTTTGTTATGTTGATTTTATACATTTACAAATGGGCCCACATACAATGATATTAAACAATGAAAGAGTTTTTATGATAATATAAATAATGCCAAACACAAAGTAGAGTCAATTTTCCACAAAGAGAGTTGCATAGAAAAATTATTTCATAGAAGCAAGCACAATTATATATATATATACAAAAATATTCAGGTGCAACAATGCTGAAATGGGCCCCACATGATCATCAAATCATAACTTCTCCACTAATTGTATTTAGAATAATATATTCTATTACCATAATAATTTTCATCCTAATCAGATATGTATATGGGCCCTATATGAAAATAGTACAAATTCAACGTAATAAAATAGTTTGATGTAAATAACAACTTTAAAATGATTTTTTCAACATATAAACCATTTGCTATAAAATTTGTATATGGATAAGTGATTGTATAAAGTTTCATTGCATTCTAACATGGGTGGGACTCATTTTTGATCAAATGTACCGCTGTTCCGGTGCAGTTGTGCTGCACCAGAACAACTCTCTCTCTCTCTCTCTCTCACACACACACACACACACACACACACACATATATATATATTGAGATCGAGAGAGAGAGAGAGAAATAATCAGGCGCAACTCCACTGCACTACAATTACGATGCAGTTATCTCAAAATGGACCCCATATGATCATAAAATTATAATATACTCTACCCATTATATTTAGAATTATGTATTCTATTAGCATACCAATTTTCATCCCAATTAGATATGCGTATGGACTCCATCTGAAAATGGTACAAATTCAACATAATAAAATATTTTAATGTAAATAACAACTTTTTAAAATTATTTTTTCAACATGTAAATCATTTGCTATAAAATTTATATATGATAAATGATTGTATAAAGTATCAATATATTTAAGTACATGTAGGGCTCATTTTGGGCTAAATGTACCATTAATTATGGTACAACTTTACTGCACAGGAGAGGTTCTCATATATATATATATAATATTCAGGTACAACTTCACTGTACTACAATTACAGTGCAGCTACCTCAAAATGGGCCCTACATGATTATAAAATTATAATCTACTCTACCCATCATATTTAGGATTATGTATTATATTACCATACCAATTTTCATCCTAATTAGATATGTGTATAGACCCCATCTGAAAATGGTACAAATTCAATTTAATAAAATAGTTTGATGTAAATAATAACTTTAAAGATATTTTTTCAACATGTAAACCATTTGCTATAAAATTTATATATGGATAAATAATTGTACAAACTATCAATACATTTAAATACATGTAGGATGCATTTTGGGCCAAATACACCGTTAATTATGGTGTAGTTTCACTGCACAGGAAAGGTTCTTGTGTGTGTATATATATAAGAAATATTTAAGTGCAGCTTCACTACACTACAATTACAGTATAGTTATCTCAAAATGAGCCCCATATGATAAGAAAATTATAATATACTTCACCAATTGTATTTAGAATTATGTATTCTATTACCATACCAATTTTCATCCCAATTGGATATGTGTATGGACTTCATTTGAAAATGATATTAATTCAACATAATAAAATAATTTAATATAAATAACAACTTTAAATTTGCTTTTTCAACATGCAAATCATTTGCTTTAAAATTTATATATAGATAAATGATTGTATAAAGTATTAATGCATTTAAGTACATGTGGGTCTCATTTTGGGTCAAATGCATTGTTAATTATGGTGATGTTCTTATATATATATGAGAAATATTCAAGTGCAACTTCATTGCACCACAATTACGGTGCAGTTATCTCAAAATGGGCTCCATATGATCATAAAATTATAATATACTTCACCCATTGTATTTAGAATTATGTATTCCAGTATTATACTAATTTTCATCCCAATTGGGTATGTGTATGGACTCGATTTAAAAATGGTACAAATTTAACTTAATAAAATAGTTTAATATAAATAACAATTTTAAATTTGCATTTTCAACTTGCAAATCATTTGCTCTAAAATTTATATATGGATAAATGATTGTATAAAGTATCAATATATTTAAGTAAATGTAGAGCCCATTTTGGGCCAAATGCACCGTTAATTATGGTGCAGTTTCACTGCACAGGAAAGGTTTATATATATATATACACACACACACACATAGTCCCGCTTCTATTGAACTTTTTTCTATGTACCTTCCTCCGTTTTTAAAATCTCGATGGTTGATGAAAAATCTACTTCATTTATTGTATCAAGCATCATTTATAGTATCTTGGAAACCCTTTAATATTTTTAATTTCACTGTATATGGGTCCCATCTATAAATGTGTAAAATCAATATAATAAAATAGTTCGATACTAAAATATCAATTTTAAAGTAGTTTTTCAATATCTAAACTATTTAAATATCATTACTACGTGGATAAATGATTCTATAAAGTATTATTTCATTCTAATATATGTGTGAATGGATCTAAGTATTTTTTATAATTTACACATGAATATATATAATTTTGAGCAAATGCGGCCCATGCACATACTTAATTTGGATGAAATTTGGTCTTCAAGATAAATAAGTGATGTCAAATACAATGAATGAATTGAATTTTGAATTAATCATCAATATTTTAAAATATAAAAGGGTTACAGGAGACCGCTTCTATGTAACCAGAAGAAAACTATGTAATCCCTTCAAAATCTAATATTTTGATCATTAGTGGAAAATCCAATCCATTTATTGTATTTAATATCTAAGAGATTAAGTTTCATCATAATCAAGTATGTTTATAGGCCACATTCGTTCAAATATGTTTATGGGCCACATTTTTTCAAATATGTATATATATTTATGTGTAAATTATGAGAAATGCTTAGATCTATTTACACATGTATTGTAATATAATAATACTTTATAGAATCATTTATTCACCTAAAAATGATATTTTAGACGCTTTAGATGTTAAAAATACTACTTTAAAAATCGATATTTTAACATTTTTTATAATTTACGCGTGAATATATATATATTTTAACATATGTGACCTAAAAACATACTTGATTGGGATGAAACTTGATCCCATAGATAAATGAATGATGTTAAATAGAATGAATAGATTTGATTTTCTATAAAGGATCAAAATTTTAAATTTTAAAGGGATTACATGGTTCATCTTCTATATAACCCAGTTAAAAAGAAGAGGAGCCTATATGTATGTATATATATATATCTGCTTCTATGTGACCGGGTTACATAGAATCGGACCTTTGTAACTCCTTCAAAATCTAAGATTTTGACCCTTGATGAAAAATTTAATAAATTTATTATATTTAATAATATTTGTTTATCTAGGAGACTAAGTTTTATCTCAATCAAGTATGTTTATGGGCCACATTTGTTCAAATATATATATATATATTCATGTGTAAATCATGAAAAATACTTAGATCTATATATACATATGTTAGAATATAATAATACTTTGTAGAATCATTTATTCACATAGAAATGATATTTTGAATGGTTTAGATGTTGAAAATACTACTTTAAATTTGATATTTTTGCATTTTTCATAATTTACACATGAATATATACATTTTCTAACAAATGTGGCCCATAAATATACATGATTGGGATAAAACTTGATCTCATAAATAAACAAATGATACTAAATACAATGAATGGATTATATTGTCCATCAATGATCAAAATCTTAGATTTTGAAAAGGTTACATGGAGCTATCTAATCCGCTTCATGTAACCCCTTCAAAATCTAAAATTTTGATTTTTGATGGACAATCTAATCCATTTATTGTATTTAATATCATTTTTTTATCTAAGGGATCAAATTTCATCCTAATCAAGTATGTTTGTGGGCCACATTTGTTAGAAAATGTATATATTCATGTATAAATTATGAAAAATGCTAAAATATCAATTTTAAAGTAGTATTTTCGATATCTAAACCATTCAAAATATCATTTCTGTGTGAATAAATGAATCTGTAAAGTAGTATTATATTCTAATACATGTCTAAACAGATCTAAGCATTTTTCATAATTTATACATGAATATATATATTTTTGAACAAATGTAGCCTGTAAATATACTTGATTGGGATGAAACTTGGTTTTCTAGATAAATAGATGACGTTAAATCAATGAATAGATTAGATTTTTCATTAAGGACCAAAATCTTAGATTTTGAAGGGGTTACAACGGTTCGCTTCTATGTAACCTAGTTACATAGAATCGAGACCGATATATATATATGTATATAATATTTTTATACATGAATATATACATTTTTAATAGTTTATATATGAATATATATATTTTCTAACAAATGTGGCCCAAAAACATATTTGATTGGGATGAAACTGGATCTCCTAGATAAACTAATAATGTTAAATACAATGAATGTATTAGATTTTCTATCAAAGATCAAAACTTTAAATTTTGAGAGGGTTACATGAGTTTGCTTCTATTTAACTTGGTAACATAGAAGCGGAACCCATATATATATATATAAGGGCTGTTGATGCTGCACCGGAACAGCGGTGTAGTTGCCCAAAAAATGGGCCCCACATATATTAAAATATAATGAAACTTTATACAATCATTTATCCATATATAAATCATACTTTAGATGCTTTAAATGTTGAGAAAACAACTTTAAAGTTGTTATTTATATGAAACTATTTTATTATGTTGAATTTATACTATTTTCAGATGGGGTCCATATACATATCCGATTGGGATGAAAATTGATATGGTAATAGAATACATTATTCTAAATACAATGAGTGGAATAGATTATAATTTGATCATCATGTGGGGCCCATTTCAGCGCCGCTGCGCCTGAATATATCTTTATGTATATATGAGAACCTATCCTGTGTAGTGAAGCTGCATAATAATTAACAGTGTACTTGACGCAAAATGGGCCCCGGATGTAATTAAATATATTAATACTTTATACAATTATTTATTCATATATAAATTTTATAGCAAATGGTTTACATGTTGAAAAAATAGCTTTAAAGTTATTATTTATATTAAACTATTTTATTACGTCGAATTTGTACAATTTTCAGATGGAGTCCATACCATATCCAATTAGGATGAAAATTGGTATGATAATAGAATACATAATTCTAAATGCAATGGGTAGAGTAGATTATAATTTTATAATCATATGAGGCCCATTTGAGATAACTGTCTCATAATTGTGGTACAGTGAAGCTGCATTTTGATATTTTTTTCTCTCCCTATATATATAGAAATATTCAGGTGTGGCACACATGATCATAAGATTATAATCTATTCCACCCATTGTATTTAGAATCATGTATTCTATTATGATACTAATTTTCATCCTAATCTGATATGTATATGGACCCCATATGAAAATAATACAAATTCAACGTAATAAAATAGTTTGATGTAAATAACAACTTTAAAGTGATTTTTTCAACATTTAACCTATTTGCTATAAAATTTATACATAGATAAATGATTGTATAAAGTTTCATTGCATTATAATATGTGTAGAGCCCATTTTTAGGCAAATGTACTGCTGTTCCGGTGCAGTTGTGTTGCACCGAAACAACTCTTATATATATATAACCTTTCCTGTGCAGTGAAGCTACACCATAATTAACAGTGCATTTGGCTCAAAATGGACTCTAAATGTATTGATACTTTATACAACCATTTATCCATATATAAATTTTATAGCAAATGATTTATATGTTAAAAAAATAACTTTAAAGTTGTTATTTACATCAAACTATTTTATTATGTTGAATTCATACTATTTTTAGATGAGGTCCATACACATATCCAATTGGGACGAAAATTGGTATGGTAATAGAATATATAATTATAAATATAACGGGTGGAGTAGATTATAATTTTATGATCATGTGGGGCGCATTTTTAGGTAACTGCACCGTAATTGTGGTGCAGTGAAGCTGTCCCTAAATATTTTCCATATATATATAACCTTTCCTGTGCAGTGAAGCTGCACCGTAATTAACGGTACATTTGGCCCAAAATGGGCCCTACATATACTTAAATGTATTGATACTTTGTACAATTATTTATTTATATATAAATTTTATAGAAAATTATTTGCATGTAGAAAAAATAATTTTAAAGTTTTTATTTATATTAAATTATTTTATTTTTAGATGGAATCCATACACATATCTAATTGGGATGAAAATTTGTATGGTAATAGAATACATAATTCTAAATATAATGGGTGGAGTAGATTATAATTTTATAATCGTATGTGGCTCATTTTGAGATAATTGCATCGTAATTGTGGTGCGGTGAAGCTACACTTCAATATTTCTCATATATATATATATATATGAGAACCATTCACACCCAGACGGATTGCACCGTAATAAGGTGTAGTCCGCTGTAAAATGAGCCCCACGCATATCAGAATGTAACGAAAATTTATACAATCATTTTTCCATATAAAAATCATACTTTAGACGGCTTGGATCTTGAAAATATCACTTTAAACTTGATATTTACATTAAACTATTTTATTAAGTTGATTGTACATCGTTTTAAGATGGGAACCGCACACGTGTTTGATTTGGATAAAAGTTGGTATACTAATGAAGTGAATAATTCTAAATATAATGGGTGAGGTGGGTTTTCCATTCATGATCATGTGGGGCCGACATTGCATGGACTGCACGGTGCAGTCACATGCACTGTAACATTTTCATACATATATGATCTCGCTTCTATGTAACCAAGTTATATAGAAATGAATCTTTGTAACCCCTTTAAAATCTAAAATTTTGATCCTTAATGAAAAATTCAATCTATTCATTATATTTAACATTATTTGTTTATTTAGGAGACCAAGTTTTATTCCAATTAGGTATGTTTATAGGCCACATTTGTTAAAAAATATACATATATTCATGAGTAAATTATGAAAAACACTTAGATTTATTTAGGGGAATTTGTGCCATACCCCATCTAAGTTTACGTATTAGCATTTTAGACCCCGATATTTGTGTATTAGCACATTAGCCCTGATAAGTTTCATCATTTGCATTTTAAACCCTACGCCCTAATGTCATCTGTCACACACCGTCTGGTCGTGTGCAATGACGAAAATACCACTCCACCATCCGCTTCTCTTCCCTCTCATTCGACAGCTTGCAACACGGCCTCCCTCCCCACGCCGAAAACACCAACTCCATCCCTCCCCATCTCTTCCTCCGCTTCATCCACGCCACTCGATCCCTCCAGCCTTCCTTCGATCATCTCGTCTCTGAAATCCGCGCTCGAGAAGGCCGTCTGCCTCTCTGCATCATCTCCGACGAGTTCATGTCTTGGTCCGTCGAGACTGCCAGCAAGTTTTGCACTTTCCACTCTGTCGTCTTCACCTCCGATGGCTATGGTTTGGTGATCTTTTGCAACATTTGGAACCACCTGCCGCACAGGCAAACTGATGCGGGAAAAAAATGGGGTCTAATGCATGGCAGAAAAAAAATTGTAAGCTATGGGGGCAATGTGGACCGCCCAGGCAGCTTTTGATTTTTGAGCCATTAACAAATTTCCCTGAAACTGCAAGCAAATTAGGTCTAGCGCATGCTTGGCAATTCAAAACAAAATTCCGGCAGCGGAGAATCTTAAATGGTAGCCTCCATCACCGCCTCTGCTATTATCTTTCTGCAGCTAGCAGCGTGTTCAATTTAGCACATATTCAAAAAGTAAAAAAATCAGCAGTAGCTCAGACAAGGAAAACAGCAAATCTCGATCAGAAAATGTCTTCGGCAATTTTATTTTGTGCTTTCAAAATCCAACCATTGTGAAGATTAAGTTGCAATTATGGAAACCCATCGTTTGTGCTTGGTTTAGAGAAGTACCAACCTTGTTTCTAGCGATATTTTTTTGGGAGCGATTTCTTGCATGCAACTAGCTTTCTAATTACATAATTCAATAAGTGTGTAGTAAACAACGGTGGAGAATTCAAATGGATAATGTGTATTAATTAAAGCCATTAGGGAATGCCTAACACGCATTATGGTCGTTCAAATTAGTGGTCTCGACAGACCAGGACATGAACTCGTTAGAGATGATGCAGAGAGGCGGACGACCTTCTCGAGTGCGGATTTCGGAGACGAGGTGATCGAAGGAAGGCTGGAGGGATCGGGTGGCTTGGATGAAGTGGTGGAAGAGATAGGGAGGGATGGAGTTGGTGTTTTTGGCGTGGGGAGGGAGGCCGTGTTGCGAGCTGTCGAATGGGAGGGAAGAGAAGCGGATGGTGGAGTGATATTCTTGTCATTTCACATGACCAGACGGTGTGTGACAGACGACGTTAGGGTGGAGGGTTTAAAATGCAAATGATGAAACCTATTAGGGTCTAATATGCCAATACGCAAATGTCGAGGTTTAAAATGCTAATGCGTAAACTTAGAGGGGGTATGACGCAAATTTCTCATTTATTTATACATGTATTAGAATGTAATAATACTTTATAAAATCATTTATTCATATAGAAATGATATTTTGGATGGTTTAGATATCGAAAATATACTTTAGAATTGATATTTTAGCATTTTTCATAATTTACACATGAATATATATATTTTCTAACAAATGTAGCCCATAAACATACTTGATTGAGATGAAACTTGATCATCTAAATAAACGAATGATGTTAAATATAATGAATGGATTAATTTTTTTTATCAGATATCAAAATCTTAGATTTTGAAGGGGTTACATGACTACTTCTATGTAATATATATTTTCTCACATAGTTTCACAAATTGCAAATAACCCCACAAAGTTTCACCGAAATTGCATGCATACCCATAAAGCCTCTCTTTTTTGAATTGCTATTAATGTGTGGCTTAGATATTTAGATAATGTCAAACATATCCTTAGTGCAAAGTATATTAAGATCCTCTATTTAGAAAATCCCCACTCATGTCGTTGGAGTGGAGGAGAGAATTTGGGATGACTTCCACGAAGGGCGATGAAAGGTGAGGGTAAGACTCATAATATTTTGCAACATTAGTTTTCTCGGATTTTCATTTTGATGAAAGGAGAAATCTAAAGAAGATTTATAAAAATCTTTTTCCTTTTATCATTTTTTATTGTTTTCTTCTTTTGCCTTAGGTTGCTGTTGAGTATCAAAGTGTAAGCTACTAAAATTATGAGTTTTCTTTGATTTTTGTTTTTAAGAAAGGAGAAATCAAGTGGGTTTTGAGGTTTATTTGATGTTACTTTTTTTTTATTATTATTCATTTAAAATTTTCATTTATGTTTATTAGTCATATATTTTTGATGGATTTTTTTTACACGACTATGTAGGGTTTTTTTAGTTGGACATTTTTTTCTTTTGAGATTTGGTTTCCTTTAGAATATTTTGGGTATTTTACTTTCTGGTAGAATTTTAGGATTTTGTAGCTGCATTTCATAACTAGTCTATTAAACCATGCCTTTTTTTTTGTTTTCATTCCTTAGATGGCGTATGACCTTAAGGTTGCTCCTTTTCCATATGTTCAATGTTGTTGTGGAGATGACATATGGTATCTTATTTTATTAAAGTCTAAAAATAGTTATGTAAGATGATTTTATAGATGCCCAAGAAAGGCATTGTGATTTTGTATAAATTTAAAGTAATGATCTTGTTAGTTAGGACAAATCAAATGTCTCGCTTAGCCCACTTAAAAAAACTCATTTGCAATAATTTTTTTAGTTTTTTCTTCGTACAATTGTTTATCTAAGTAAATACACTTAGATAAACAAGTATATGAAAAAAAAACAAAAAAGTGTTGTAAATGAGTTTTTTTATGTAGGCTAAACATGACGTTTCTTTAGCCCTAGCTAATAGGATCATTCCTCTAAATTAAATAAGTATATAATTTACAATTATTTGTATTTTTTTGAAGAAATATGTATTTAGTTGAAAGTAAAATGACAAATTCCTTATTTCATTAGAGTTGCATGGAATACAATTACTTTTGCTGGTGTGATGCTTTTGTTGGGTGTGAAAGCATGAGTAAAGATGAAAGTAAATGTTAGTACGATCATGCTGAAGAGTTTAAGAATATTAAAAAAAGGATAGAGATTTTAGAATGAGAATTGGAAGTTGCATACAGTGTGTATAAGGAAAAAAAAATTGCAAGTGGCTACCAAATCTCCTAGAAAGCTCATGATTGCTGACTAGAGAATTTAGTCTAATTATTTTTTGCTTAATTTATGTTGAAGGATATTTAAAGGAGTTTGCATGTAGCTAATCTATTGTTATGTTTTTCATATCAACAATAGTTTTTATTTTAATGTAACTAGTTTATTTCACTTAATTTAGCGGTGCAAAATGGGTCGAGTAGGTCTAATTCGAGGTCGACCCCACCCTTACCATATTCTAAAAAACTCTTACCCTACTCTATTTTAGGTTAGGTTGGTTCTAAGTAGACTACCTTATTTTTTAAGGTTAGGTCGGTTCTAAGCATACCTTATCTTATTTTTTAAAGTTGAGCCAATTCTAATTTCAGTTCAAAATTGGTTGTTTAGAATAGTCTTTATATTATATTTGCAAACTATAATTTTATTATAAGTTTTATTTAAAAACTTAAAATCAAATTGATAGTAATATAATTTTTGAAATACATTCATTAAATTTACTAATTGATAAATTAACTAAATAATTGATAAATTAAACAAGTTTCTATATCTTTAAAGAATATATTTATGTCTTTCATTATAAAAGATATTGGGTTCTGCTTCTATGTAACCAGGTTACATAGAAGCCAGTTATATAGAAACTGTGCCATATCACCCTTCAATTTTTAAGTTTTTGATGTTTGATGAAAAATCTAATTTATTCATTATATTTAACATTATTTGTTTATCTAGGAGTCCAAGTTTCACCTCGATAAAGTATGTTTATGAGCCACATTTATCAAAAAATATATATTCATGTGTAAATTATGAAAAATGATTAAATCTATTTACACATATATTAGATTATAATAATACTTTATAGGATCATTTATCTACATATTGTTGGCCCCGAGTTAATGGCAAAACCCAAGAGGGGAGGGGTGAATTGGGTTCTTGAAAATTTTTTTGGTAAATTAAAACTTAACCCCTTATAATTTCAATCCCCTTGATGAAACGTGATATGAGATATAATGAGAGGGTGCAAATGGAATATAAAAATATAAACAATCAAACCAAACAAGAGACAACGATATATAGTGGTTCGGGCAACCTTTCCTACTCCACTCTTCCAAGCACACACCCGTTGTGTCTTGGGTTCCACTATTGTATTTTCAATACAATCTAGAGCACCCGCTCTCTTCTAGATTCTAGCTCTAGGGGGCATATGCAATAATCACTTGTTGGTGAGACCAACTCCAACCAACCAAGTCCAATCTATTGGTGAGACAAACTCCAACCAATCAAGCAAAACCCGTTAGTGAGACAAACTCAAACCAACCCCCTGTTTTGCTTCTTCTTGAATTCGGTCTCCAATACCGATCCAAGACAACAACATAAAATAAATAAAAGAGAGATTACACTTTACAACGTGTATTCGATAAGCTCCGGAAGCTCCTTGTCTTGTAGAGATGATAATCTTGGAAGCGCACTTGAAAGTTGTAGCACTTGAAGCTTCAATAGTTATTCAAATAACTTCAACACATTTGAATATTAGAAGATGGAAGCTCAACTTGTGTTTTCCTCTTTCTTTCCTCCTTCTCCTCCTCTTCACGTTCATACATCAATGGTATATATATAGAGAAAAAAAGGTTATAGCCGTTGGAGTGGAAGTTCACGCGCATCTAGAGCTCCAACGTTCGGATTTTCGACCGTTACGAGTTGAAGTCGCAAGTGGAGTCGACTTCGGATGAGTGGAGTCGACTTCGGATGGGTGGAGTCGACTTGGGATGCGACTTCGTCTTGCTAAAACTTGCTGTCCAGAATTTTGCCTTCGAAGTTGCAGGTGAAGTCCACTTGGGTCTAGGACTTCACCAAGTCGCAAGTGAAGTCGACTTGGGTTGAGACTTTACTTCCGAAGTCGCAGGCGAAGTCGACTTGGGTCTGAGACTTCACCAAGTCGCAAGTGAAGTCAACTTGGGCTGAGACTTCACTTTGCAGAACTTGCAATTCATGAACTTGAACTCTTGAAACTTAAATTATTTCACATTTTCATTTTCATACACATAATTAGAGATAAAATATCTGAGAACACTTAGACAAATGTATTAGATTCTTTTTAATGATATTTCAATTATTTGTTAATCATCAAAATCAAATTGATCATTAATAAAGCAAGCATATGATCAACAATCTCAACACATACAAATGATATTTTAAAATGGTTTGGATGCTAAAAATGCCACTTTAAAATTGATATTTAGCGTTAAATCTTTTTATTACATTAATTTTCAATGGGCCCCATGTCTAGTGATATTAGACAAATAAAAAGGTTCAAGATGTTATAAATAATGTTAAACATAATAGATGAAATGAATTTTCTATCAACTATTTAGATTTTAGATATGGAGGGAGTTAAATAGAAAAAGTGGTTTCATAGAAGTGAGGCAGAAAGACATTTTATAAAATCTGTATAAACACTTTTTTTTAAAAATAATATATTAAATATATATTAATAATTCAGATAGGTTTTGGGTACCCAAACCTTACAACTTACTATTTCTTAAATGAACCAATTTTTTTTTACTTGAAACCTATCTTACCTTGTGGGCATCAAAATAAGAACCTACCCTATCCCTTTTAAAGCTACTTAGCTGGTTGACCCATGGATATCTTACCTAAGTTACACATTTACTTAAATTTAGTTGTGGTTGAATCTTATTTGAAATTGCATTTATAAATCTTATGTCACAAATTTATTACATGAATAAATGTTATTACCTAAATATTATCATATGTCCAACTGAAATTATTCTTCAATTGTTGCTACCAAAACTTTATTCTTCAATTTTTGCATGAATTACAAGCAAGAATGCTAAATAGAGCTTGCATGCATAAAAAGAAATTGAAATCATGAATTGCTGCCAAGAAATTGATTTACAATCCTTAATAGCTATCATCTAATATTAACCCATGAAAGTCATATTTGAACATCCATCCTTTGTCATTCACCATCTGTCTTCGTTCGTGAATAAAAAACTTAAATAATATTTGCAGTTTACTATTAGTTGCCTGTCAAATAGTTACAAAAAGAAATATTTTCAGTTTACAAACCATCATTGTTTCCAGATGACAAAATGTCTAAAAAGGTACATAAAACAAAAAAAAATCAATCTAGAACACTTCGTAACACCTGCATTCTTGAACTTTCATCTTCGAAAAATACTGCAAAAGGCTATATAAGTGGGATGACTTCAAACAATAAGTTCTATTAGCTCATTATTTCTAGTTACAATAGAAAATTAAAAGTAAAAAATTCAAATCCTAAAAATATGCAAATTGCATAAATAATTGTTTAATAAATAAGTACATCTCTCATGGATTGATACTTGGATATATTCTTCATACACTTTGAACAGTTAAGAGACATGTATGAAATCTTGATAGAACTAGAAATATAGAGCAAGAGCTAATTTAGGTATATCTGTCACAATAATACCTCTACTAGAATATGTTAAATGCAAGTCAACTGCAAAACAGCTAGGATCCATTCAAGTCTTAGAATATGCATATTCAAGAAATTAAACAAAAAAAGTAAAACACACTTAAAATCAAGTTAAAAGTTAAATACTTACCATTGAAAACATTTTTGATAATAAGTAATTTCATCCTTCTTGCCTATGTTTGGGAACTGGATCCTGCTAATTAAGAATAAAATTATTAGTATATTGAACTAGATATATATAAACAAATATTGAAGAGTGTTACTTTCGTCTAAATTATTGGTAATTGAGTTTGATCTTCCTCTACCCTTTCCTCTAAAATATGCGCCTCTGGAGTAAACAATTTCAAAAGTCAGTTGATTATTAGTTTTTCTTGATTCTTTGCAACTTTGTTTATTGTGACCATGCATACTCATTGATATCATGTTATTGTTTGCCAATCACTTTTTTCCTTTCAAGTGGTTTTCTCTCCAGCACTCTTCCTCCTTTGGGTCTTTAGACAACTTAGATTTTGCTTAACGATAGGCGATAAGATAATATAATCATTTCTTGTCTTATTGCAATTGGCTTTGTCGAGAAGACTGTGGATGATGAGTTTATAAGTTGATCTGTAAGTTTTCCGCTAAGAAATAATGAGAACAATAGTCTTTAGAGTTATCTCTAAGCTATTTAACAATTACAACAAGAGTATAAATGCATGATATCCTATCCTGCTACCACTGTTTACATATGCACTCTCACTTATTGACTTATACTGTGTATTGAGTACACTTTCATATTACTTCAAACTCAAATTGAGAACATTGCATCATTTGCGGTTTCTTTGCATTTGTCATTGTATTATTCAAAATGTTTACAACTTGGGGTACCACTTTATGAAACCATTTAAGACTTCTTTCTCTTCTTATGTGGAAAATATTTGTCATCATCCTTTTGATATCTTCAAAACACTTGCATATTAGCTTTGCTCTTTATTATATGTTGAATTTCTTCTAAGCTTCAGCAGTGTCGTTATTAATGTGATTTGAAGGCACATCATTTGGAAACGATGCTTTATAACAAATCTTGTGATGTATCTCATTTATCCAGTCATATGCTTGCTTGTTATATTGGTTCATTCATATTTTGTTCAAACTCTCCCTTTGTATATGCCCTTGTTGCTCCTTAAAAATTTATTTCTAGCTAGTCTCCTTTCCTAAAAGATTTGTTCTTCAAGTTTTTAACTAAGCATCGCATGTAGAAATGTTGTCGGATAGAGAAAATTGTGTTTATAGATTTTTGTAAATATCTTTTTTTATTAGACATTATTATATATATACCATGACTAATCACTCTTAGCATGCCTTCTAATAATCATTACCAACTTGAAAAGCATTCAATATCCACAATACCCATTGCAAGTAGAATAATCCAATGATTGCAATCCATTATGATGGTAGATAAGATAGCTTCACCATATGAACATTTCAAAAATGTACTATCTAACTCTATAAATGGCCCGCAACCCTTATGGAATGTCTTCCTAAATGCTAAAAGTGATATGAATATTTTTCTAAATAATCCATCAAAACTAACATTATACTCCACAATGGTGCCTAAGGTTACATCAGGTGTGACAGTAAGTCGGTATCATTTCATATAACTTTTCAAATGAACCAAACATTTTGTCAACAACTTTTTTTGGATCTCGCTATATCTTATGGTATTTTAAGTTGAGTCAACATTCTTCTTGAAAATTTTCTCGAATAGTCGCAAGTGTTGGTTTCTCTTTCTAACCATTTTGCTCAATTTTTTTTTCATGATTGAGATGTTTTCTTCTATTAACTATCTTAGAAAGCTGAGCACTTATGCTGGTTATTCACAATCATTATTCGCATTTTGGTACCATCATATTTTACTTTAGCATTAATCCTCCCAAAATAGTCGTTCACCTTATATTTCATAATAACCTTTTTCTGCTCATTCTTTATATAAACTAAGTCGAAGTCATTGCAAATGATAAACTTTATATACGCTCTTTCTAGTAGGAGAATTGATGAAAATTGTATACTAATGCCATATTTGGATTTGACATATTATTCTTAAACTTCATCATTTGTTTCAATTTTCTCCACTCCTTTTATTCATCGCATTTGATTCATCTGGCTTGAATTCTAAGTTGCCAAGTCATTCTCTCCCTCAAACAGTGACTCCTCATAGATGTCTTCGGCTTGATGTTCATGTGTTGGTTTGTTGTGACCTCCATATATGTTGTTATTATTTATAAAATTTCAACAAAAAAGAATACACAGAGAAGACATTGTCCATCCATAATTAAGTAAATAACTGCAAGAAAGAAATATAATGAATTTTTTGGCTATTTTAAGTTTAGCTTTAGCTGCACCCAACTTCATCCTTAGGTTGGATCTCACATCTTCTAACTCCTCATTCGTAGGCCGATCAGATGCAACCTCTTCAGTTTCTTGGTTGTATACAAACAACTCTTCTAATTCTATGCCAAATCTTCAACTACATCCTCTTATATATATTAGTTACATCCAATTTGTCCATCCAACTCTTCATCTAAGAATAAATAAAAATTTACTAAATTCACATATCCATATATAAAATTTAGTAATTTAGGGACAAACTAATTCAATTTACATATATATATTTCTAAAGAGAGATAAATCAATTTATTTACTTTTCTCATAAATAGATAATAACCTATCAAACAGGTTGTTCTAAATAAATTAGAGATAAATTACCTTGAATTGCAACCACTAATTGATTAGGATGGGTAAAGAAGACAGAAAAAGATGAAGGAATCTCTGAAAAGATGAGAAGAGATGAAAGAAGATAGAAAGAGTAGAAAATAAGGAAAAAAAATTAAAAAAAGAAGTAGAATAAAAAACTGAACAAACAGTTTTTCAAGTCTCAAACTAATGCTCCTTAGAATTTGCAAAGGCTATACTTATAGGTGAACATGTCATCTTATTTTAACAATATTCATTAAGGACGTATTCTTTTAAAAATTAAAATTACATATTTCGAGTGAACTTCTTAGGAAAGTAAACTTAAACAAGTTTATTTAACGGATTCTAAAATATCATAACAGAACTTATAGTATTTTCCAAAGATTCTGAAAATAAAATTGCAGTGAAATTTTTTAAGAAAAATCTCTTAAGATTATTGTCTCTTCACAAGATTCTCTTAAGATTATTGCCCCTTCACGAGATTTTTATGCCTAGAATAGGTATATTTGAAATCCTACTTTCGATTCTCATCAATTCTCTCGGTTTTGAAAAACTCACCATTGAAGAGTTTGGTTTTGATAATGCTTAAAATTATGTAGATCCAACTAGTGAAGTTCATCTTCGGTAATCCATGTAGCATCAAAATTGAGCTTATTTCTCTACTTGACAAGATATCTTTGTATAATACTAGGAGTGTGTTTGGGAATAGATAAAACTTTTGATGAAAAGTTGTCAAATGATGTGATATGATAGGGGTAATGATGAGGAATAAATAGGATAAAGTTGAAATAGATAGGTTAGTTGTGTTGGTAGTTGTGTAGAAATGATTGAAAAATAGAGTAGTTGTATAGAATAATGTGAAAAAATTATTAAAAAATAGGGTAGTTGTGGACAGTGAAAAGTTTTAGATTGAAAAGTTTTAACTTGACAACTTTCACTTATTACCAAACACGCCCTAGATCTAGTAGTGAAAAATTCATCTTATAGGATATTCTCTATCTGATGCAAAGAAGTTGATGGTACTCGTAAAAGTACATACATCAATGCTAATGTTGAACTGCTATATGTTAAAATTCTTGCTGTCAAACTAATTTCTATATCTGAAGGCAAATCAAGTTCAAATGCATTAGACCTTAATTTTCTTAAGACATCAAAGGGATTTCTAGCTTGTGCATACAACTTTTTAAATATATTTTTAGAATACCTTTCTGATTGTACACGAGCCATAATATAATCTTCAACATAAAATTCTTGCTTTATTTATGAACATCTGTGGCAAACTTATAATTTTCATTACTTAGAATAATCTTTCTTTTAATATTAGCATAAACATCTTGAATGTATTGAGTAAAAGATTAGCAGTAGTAGATGAACGTGTATTAATGGATAAAAGAATCAAACCAATGAGAGCTCAAGGACTATAACCATAGATTATTTCAAAATGAGATTTTCAATAGACCGATTGACTGAATTATTTTATGCAAATTCGACCATAGTCAATATAGAATCTCAAGTTCTAATATTTTCTCCCACCAAAGTCCTAAATTTTTTTTTCAAACTCCGATTGACGAAGTCTGTTTGCCATTAGTTTGCAAATAAAAATCATATAAAAATTTCAATTTAGTACCCCAAAGTTTCCACAATATTTTTCAAAAATAGCTTACAAATTTAACATCTTGATCATAAATAATGAAAGTTGATAAACCATGAAGCTTAAAAATTTCTTTGAAAAATAATTTTACAACATATGAAGCATTAGCATATTTAGTACATGAGATCAGATGAGTCATTTTTCAAAAATCTATTAACTGCTGTAAGAATTGAAGCAAATTCTCAAGAGGTTTTAGGCAAGCCAAGAATAAAATCTATACTAATATTTTCCAAGAGATATGTGGTATGAGTAGATTAGTGTATAATTTAGTGTTTTTATTTTAAGCTTTAGCAAGTTGGTATGTGACACACCGTACAACAACTTTTAACACCTCTTTTCAATATGGGTTAATAAAATCTATCCTTTACTAATGAAATTATTTTATCCCCACTAAAATGACCACTAATCCCCCCCACATGTATTTTCTAAATTTAAAAATCTTGAAGTGATGTGTTGGGAATACATAGCTTTATTCCTTTAAACAAATACCTATCATGAACCACATAACCATTATGATTTCTATTTTGTATTTTATGAACAATAACTCCAAAATTAGCATACGATGGATATTCATTTTTCGACATATCAAATCCAAAGACGTTAACATCCATCATATGAAACATGAGTACGACAACATTAAGAGCATCTGCAGGTTTGTTCTCAATTTCAGCCTGATGTTTGGGAAGAAATGTGTACTCTCGCAAAAACTCAATCTAGCATGTCTAACACTCAATCATTTTTATGATTGCAAATACCTCAACCATATATCTAAATACAATACAAATTCATGAGATAACAAATAATGCCTCCAAAATTTAATGGCTTGCACAATAGCATAAAGTTTTCTATCATATGTTGAAAATTTTTTACTTAGCTTCCTTGAGTTTTTGAGAAAAGTACACAATTGGATAACCTTCTTGGCTCAAAACACCCTAATTCCAACCCTCGATGCATCACAAGCAATTTCAAAAACCATAATAAAATTCGGGAGTAGTAATCAAGTGTCTCAGTTATTTTCTTTTTAACCTCCTTAAATGCCTTAGATGCAGAAGTTGACTATTGAAATTCTTTATTTTTTAAATAATTTGTGATAGGTGCCATTATCGTGTTAAATTTTTTTACGAAGCACCTATAACATGCAACCAAACCATGACAAACACGTGGGTTCTAGCCATTCCCTAGTGGCTTTTACCTTTGAGAAATTCATATAAATTTCATTAATTGATACCATAAAATTCTAAGAAAATCACTTGATTTGTCAAAAAATAACATTTATTGAGATTTAAAAAAATTGTTTAGTTCAAAGTGTCTTAAGAATAATTTTTAAAGTTTCAAGTGCTCTTCTTTAAAACAACCTATAAATGAAAATATCGTCAAAATAAACTACTACAAACTTTCCAATAAAAAGTTAAAATATTCAGTTCATGACTTTAATAAATATACTTGGGGAATTTGATAATCCAAAAAGTATAACCGGCTATTCAAACAATCCATCTTGAGTTTTAAAAGTAGTTTTTCATCTCTCGTTCTAATTCAAATTTAGTGGTATCCGCTTCTAAGTTCTATCTTAAATAACCATTGTACCCTAGTCATAAGATCTAATATATCATCAAGGCTTGGTGTAGAAAACATGCATTTTAAAGCTTGCTAAACCTAAAAAAAGTGATAGATCTCACAAGGAGTCTCTAATCAATTCATTTGAAAAATGACTTTTACATATTATTACTAAAAAATAATTTGAAAAAGAAAAATCAAGATTCAGGACTTATTCTAGCTATCATTGCTAAAGATGAAATAACCACGGTTCTTCATTAAATTAATGTAGCATTATCAAAACTCCAAGCATTAATGAAAGAATTCAAAGAAATAACTTTTGATGAATTACCAAATAAACTTGCAACTATAAGGGATATTCAACACACTATTGATCTCATACTAGAATCTCAATTACTAAATTTATCTTATTTTTGAATGAATCCTACTGAACGTGCTGATCTAAAAAGAAAAGTAACTAATTGCTTAATAAAGAGTTTACTTGTGAAAGTCTTAGCTCATGTGTTGTACTAACTGTACTAGCTTTATTAATCCTTAAAAAAGATAGATTTTAGAGAGCTTGTATTGATAGCCATACGATTAAAAAAATTACCACAAAAGTACAATGGTTCTTATGATTGGAGCACAATGGATACTCCTTGTTGGATCAATTGGAGAGTAGTATGTGTATTGAAGACTCCTTATAAGATCTATTACTTTCTTTGGGTTTATCAGGTTTCAAAAGGATAAAATTTTTATTATGCTTGATAATATAGGTATTTGGTTGCCCATAATGGATTATTTTTAGGTCATATAGCCATGAACGATAAAAAAGAATATGAGTCACATCCATGGATAGTACATCACAATGAATATTATCAAAATAATGGCCCATTGATATAGGAACCAACATCTTTCATTAATACGAAATGTAACTTTGCCTACCTATGCTACATTATAAGGATGAGAGTGTGGTTCAGTTTTCAATTTTAACGTGGCTATAGTTGATTTAGCAACCACATACATGAAACTCCCTTCATTTATAACAATCTTACACACTGTATTCTCACATTTAAAGAATTGATGGAATATGTTTGTACATTTCCAATTGCAATTCGAAAAAGAAGTGCTGAAAATGCAATGTACTACATTCAATTATAGGTCCTCATTATAGCTATAGTCTTTTTTAAGTTTATAATCTAATAATTCTTTAAAAGTTTCAGCAACTTGATCAATAGTTGCACCTTCATGATCCTCTATAGGAGTGATTATGAGTGTATTGAAGACATTAGGATGTAATATGATCTTTACTCTCATAACGAAAATATGGATCATTAACTTATTTACCAATGCTATCAAATAAAGAAATTGAATTCTTTTTCTCTACTTGTGTATTGTTCATGTAATCGTTTAGTTGTTTCTTGAGAAGATATTAGATTAAAATTTAATTTGGGTACCCTTTTCTCCCCAATTTGTAGAATCACAATTTTGTTAGTGAAAGATTCTTGAAAATTCTCTAATTCTAGAGCTTTATAATATGTATCTTCAATAGAAAGAACCAAAAATAATTTCAATAAAATTTTGATTTCTTATTTTAGGACACTGATAAACTTTGTTCATGTAATCCAAGGATAGTCAGTCACACTTAATGACCTTTGTTTCAAGTCAAGTAATTGTTTTAATAGTTGCGTCTCATGATATTCGGGAAGATATTTCTATTTCAATTTAGCTTTCATTTAAGCTATATGGTGATTGGTAATCCTAAGCATTGACTTTCATCTAGAACCCCTTACCAATAGTGTTTGGTAGACTCGATAAGTTTCAATTTGGTAAATCTTAGTCGTTAGACATTATCTATATCATACGAACAAAAGAACTCTTTCATATCGACCATCAATCTAAGAAAGCATTATGGTCTAAATGACCGTCATAAGTAGGAACATCTACCTTTACTTGTTTTGCCATTAAAAAATTATTAGTTACATTTCTTTACTATTATGAAAAAGGTATATTATAATTTCTCCGATGGTTCTCACATCAAAGATTGTTTATAAAATCAATTTCATAAAAAAATGTTGTAGTCTTTGTAGTTTTTTGAATTTGTATGCATTTTTGTAGTATGTGAATGCTCTTAGTTTTTATGATCTCTAGCAGGTATGTTTGGGTTTGTGAGAAGGCTGGTTATGATAGGAGTGGTACTAAAAGCATGAGCATTATGTGATTGACTATTTCAAAATATTTTCTCTACCAAAGATTATTGAGGATTTACTTTTGAATCAGCCAAAGGACATTTTTCAATACTTTTAGTTAATTTATTTACTAAGAAAATAAGAGATTGAATGATAGTGATTGTTTATTTTTTGAAAATCTTCTTGCTTTTGGGCTAAGGTATCACGAGTGGTTATCAAAGCTTCAAATTGATTGTCAATGGAGTTGGATAAAGCTTCAAGTTCAACATTTAATTCGGCATTAGTAGACATGGTTACTCAAGATTCAACTTATGCTGATATAAAGAAGAGTTACTATTAAGATTAATTTCTTTTGATTTAAAACCAATGAACTTGATGGAAAACATATATAAATTAAATTACTTTCAACTAGAGAAAATGTACTTATTGAGGTTCAAGTTTACCAAGTTTAGCAGGAAACAACTTGGATGTGAGTTCAAGTATTCTACACTTTGGTATATTGTAGTGGTCAGCAATCAAAAGTGATTTTAGCAACTTCTTAGTAGGTTCTTTGTGATGGACAACAAGTTATCATAATGGATAGCATCAGTCAACATTAAACAATAACAAATTAGATGGATAGTAGCAAATAACAACAGAAATTTGTGAAAAGTAGTAGATAGTAGTACTAGGTTTGACTTTGATACCGAGGATAGAAGAAAGAGGAATGAACCTCTAGATAGAAGAGAAAAGAAAAAAAAGATTGAATGAGCAGAAGAATAAGAAAAGGACAAGAAGGAAAAACTAGAGAAATACATTTCATAATTCTCAAACTAATGCTCCTTAAAGCTTACAAAGGCTATACTTATAGTGAACATGTCACCTTATTTTAGCAATATTTATTAAGGACTTAATCTTTTAAAAATTGAAATTGCATAGTTTAAGTGAACTTCTTTGTAAAGCAAACTTAAAATAGATGCAATTTATTTAACAGATTCTAAAATATCCTAAGATATCTTATAGTATTTTCCGAAGATCCTAAAAATAAAAATTGCAATAAAATCTTTCACAATAGAATAGATGTAGATTGAAATCTTGCTTTTGATTCTCATCACAAGTGCCCATTCCAACACTTTATCTAAGTTTAGGAAAAGAGATGTATTGAGCTTACATTTAATTTTGTAAACAATAAGAAATTAGCAACTTAAAAATGGAAATCATTAGTTGTTATCTTAGATTGCATAGTCTTCTATTCCTATATTGCAACCAATACTGTCAAGGGACTGTTAAATGAATGCTCCCGCTTCTTTATTTTTCAGACATGCTTCGGTATTAGTTTTTGTTTCCCATAAGTCTTCTTCATAGCTCTATATTTATTTGTTTTAACTGGGAGAATGCCTATAGATTGAACTCCATTGGACCTAGCTGCTTTTATTTGATCTACTTTTCTTATTTGTGTAATACTAGATGTAGACACATATATTAGAATCTCCTTCAATTTTCTCTAATTTCGTAGGGATGTATACTTGTAAAACATTTGCATCAAATTAGCATTTGTTTTCAACTTACCTATTGTAACAAACAGTTTTACTTCTAGAATTTTGCGACTTAACTCAATTTTCTCTTATGATTTTTTGCAATATTTGCTGTTAACTCTAAAAGATCCAACATATTGTACATCTTTGTGCTAACTACCTCATAATATATAAGTCCACCTATGTATCTCACAATTTTCCTGTTAAAATATTTATATAAAGGACCCATCAAAATGACAAGCTAATCTCGATCAGCCTTATTCTACGATTAAACTTATATAAGAAATGTGCATTACGTTAATATGATTTTAAGTATGTAGTTTGTGTTGGTCCCGAGTTAATGGCAATTACCCAAGAGGGGAGGGGTGAATTGGGTATTTAAAAATTTTCAACTTAAACAGAAACTTTACCCCGGATTAATCTATTCCCCTTTATGAAGAAATGAAATGGAAAACAATATAATGTTGAGAGCAGAAATATAAATCAAACACACAAGATTTTTATAGTGGTTCGGGCAACCTTCCTAATCCACTCTTCCAAGCTCACACTCCTTGTGACTTGGGTTCCACTATTGTATTTCACAAATACAATTAGAGCCACTGCTCTCTTATAGATTCCAGCTCTAGGGGGCATCAACAAATCACAGCACAAGTAGGTGATGAGTTCCACTCCAATCACACACTACTTTGCTTATACTTGATCTTAGTTCCTCAAACTAAATCAAGTTCAATACAATCAAATAAAAAAACAAAAGAATCTACACGTTACAGTTGTGTAGAAGCAGTTTGGCGCAGAGAAGAACTCGTAGTATTGGCTTTGAAGATTTAGCAGTTGAGCTCTTGCAGTTTGAAGCAAAGTTCTTCTTCTTAGGATTGGCTTGATCACTTAATGCTCTTGAAGATGGGAATTATGCACACTTAATGATTTTCAGCTACTTCCCTCGTTCACATTGAATGCCTTTTATAATTGTGGAGGGAATCCGAACGTTTGAAGGTAGGTGGCGCGTATTTAATGCGCCAACGTTCGAATATTTTTCGACCGTTGCGACCCAAGTCGCAGGTGGAGTCGACTTCGGGTGCGACTTCGCCCAAGTCGCAGATGGAGTCGACTTCGGGTGCGACTTCGCCTGTTCGTAGCAACTTCAAGTTCCTTGCTAGGTCGACTTGGTCATCGACTTGACCCAAGTCGCAGGTGGAGTCGACTTCGGGTGCGACTTCACCGCGGCAGATAGCTTGATGAACTTGAAAAACTTCGGGATGCTTTTTGTTTTGCTTAGGCTTTTTCATGCCTTTAGTTCTTTTGCATTTTTCATTTCTTTTTGAATCATTGTGTCTTCACTTTAGCTCGCTTTCATTAGCTCCATGTTTTGTAAGCCTTGAATCCATGAGTCTTGAATCATGTAATTTTGAACAAGTTCTTGGTTGAGTTTATGCATCTTGCTTGGACTTGGATTAATCTTCATATGTTTCAGTTTGAGCATCTAGGTTGGCTTGATCTTCATCTTCATACAAGTTTGTCTTGAAATCAGTTAATCCCAACTTGTCTTCTGAAATTTCTCTTCTGCCCGATCGAAGTCGATGCCGGAGTCGACTTGGTCTGCGACTTCGCCCAAGTCGCATGCTGGAGTCGACTTGGTCTGCGACTTCGGTGCCCCCAGATCTCGGTTTCAACTCTGGACGGAAAACGATGCCTCCAAGTCGCTACTGGAGTCGACTTGGCCTGCGACTTCACCTCAAGTCGCAAGTGGAGTCGACTTGGGTTGCGACTTCGGCACTTCGGGGTCTTGACTTCAACTCTGGAAGGAATCGTCATTTTGAAGTCGATGCTGGAGTCGACTTGGTCTGCGACTTCGCCCAAGTCGCATGCGGAGTCGACTTCGTTTGTGACTTCGGCAGCTCTGCTCCCCGTTTTCAACTCTGGAAGGAGTCGACGCCTCGAAGTCGATGTTGGAGTCGACTTGAGGATCGACTTGGCCTTAAGTCGATGCCTGAGTCGACTTGGAAATCGACTTATCTTTCCATGCTTCATTTTCTTCAAATGTATATCCTTTAATCACTTCCACAAGCATGTTAGTAACCAAGATTTACTCAAATTGATTTGTTAATCATCAAAACATAGATTTATCTTGTTTTTCACATGTTTCCAACAATCTCCCCCTTTTTGATGATTGACAAAACCGATTTGAGTGTATACCTTTCAATTGCTTAAAAACATGCTAATTTTGCATTTTGAAATTTTATCATATTTATGCAAACAGTCAAGTTGAAAATATTCAACAAATATTCAACCAAAAACTATCATAAAGACTTAAACTCATATTAGACTCAAATCCCTATCTCTTCTCCCCTTTTTCTTCAATATATCAAAATTTAGAGGGTAAAGTAAGAGACAAGTGGGTGTGCTCCCCCTAAACAGGTGCTCCCCCTTAGTTTGTGCTAAGGTAATTCAAGCATTCCCATATCATTTCTAATTTTATAAAATGGTTCTTTTGCTAGAGGTTTGGTGAATATATCTGTAATTTGATCTTCAGTTCTTACATATTCCAAACATATGTCATGATTTTCTACATGTTCTCTAATAAAATTATGTCTAAGGTCTATATGTTTGGTCCTAGAATGCAATACTGGATTTTTAGTTAAACATATTGCACTAGTATTATCACATTTAATAGGTATATCTTTAAAATCCATGTCATAGTCCCTAAGTTGTTGTTTCATCCAAAGCAATTGGGCACAACAGCTCCCTGCGGCAATGTATTCGGCTTCCGCCGTAGATAGAGCAATACTAGTTTGTTTTCTTGAAAACCATGAAACCAACATGTTCCCAAGAAATTGACATGTTCCACTGGTGTTTTTTCTATCTACTTTGTAACCGGAAAAATCCGCATCCAAGTAGCCGATTAGATCAAAATTAGAGCCCTTTGAATACCAAAGTCCTAAGTTGGTAGTGTCTACTAAATATCTGAAAATTCTTTTCACAGCTACCAAGTGTGATTCTTTTGGACATGACTAAAATCTAGAGCACATACACACACTAAACAATATATCAGGCCTAGAAGCAGTTAAATACAATAAAGAACCTATCATGCTTCTATACAATTTTAAATCGACTGTTTTTCCTTTCTCATCTTTGTCGATTTTGATTGTTAAGCTCATAGGCGTGTTTGCTCCTTTGCTATTCTTCATGCCAAACTTCTTCAGCATTTCTTTGATATACTTGAACTGGTTAATGAAAATTCCTTCATTTAGTTGCTTGATTTGCAGTCTAAGGAAGAAATTCAGCTCTCCCATCATGCTCATCTCAAATTCTTTCTGCATAGGCTCAGAAAATTCTTGACAAAGAATCTCATTGGTAGCACCAAAAATAATATCATCAACATATATCTGAATAATCAATATATCCTTTTCTTTATACTTGATAAACAAAGTGGTGTCTACCTTTCCCTTTTGAAAGTCATGATCAATCAGAAATTTGCTTAATCTTTCATACCAAGCCCTTGGGGCTTGTTTTAATCCATATAATGCTTTGGTTAACTTGTACACAAATTTAGATTGATATTTTTCTTCAAATCCAGGTGGTTGTTCAACATACACCTCTTCATTTATATATCCATTCAAAAATGCACTTTTAACATCCATTTGAAACAACTTAAAGTTCATGTGAGATGCAAAAGCTAGTAACGAATTGCTTCCAATCTAGCAACCGGGGCATAGGATTCCTCAAAATCTATTCCTTCTTCTTGTGAGTATCCTTTTGCCACAAGTCTAGCTTTGTTTCTCACTACAAGTCCACTTTCATCTAATTTGTTCCTAAAGACCCACTTGGTGCCAATAACAGTACAATCGTTTGGTCTAGGAACAAGGTGCCAAACTTGGTTTCTTTCAAATTGATTTAGCTCTTATTGCATTGCTATAATCCAGTTTTCATCATCAAGAGCTTGATCAATATTGGATGGTTCAATCTTAGATACAAAAGCATATTGTCCACAAATAGTTATTTTGATCTTCTAGTTTTTACGCCTTCATATACATTCCCTATAACTTGTTCAATTGGATGGACATGTTTGAATTTTAAATCAGTTGGAGGTTTGTAGGAATTATTACATTCACTTACCCTTTCCTCCATGGAATCTTCTTGCTTTTCCACATGCAGTTTTTCAAGATTACTTGCTATATCATCTGCATCACTTAAATCATCTTTTCTTTTGAAGCATGGGTTAGTTTCATCAAAAACAACATGTATAGACTCTTCTACAACTTGGTTTCGTTTATTGAATACTCTATATGTTTTGCTATTTGATGAGTAACCAAGGAATATTGCCTCATCACTTTTAGCATTTAGTTTTCCCAAGTTGATTTCACCATTGTTCAAAACATAGCATGTGCATCCAAAAGCATGAAAATAAGAGATATTTGGTTTTCTTCCTTTACATAGCTCATATGGGGTCTTTTTCAAGATTGCTTTAATGGTAACTCGATTTAAAACATGACAAGCTGTATTTACAGCTTCACCCCAAAATTTCTTGGATAATTTACTCTCATTTAGCATTGTTCTAGCCATCTCTTGTATAGTTCTGTTTTTCCTTTCAACCACTCCATTTTGTTGTGGAGTTCTTGGTGCAGAAAATGTGTGATGAATTCCTTTTTCATTGCATAATTCTATGAATCGTTTACTTTCAAATTCACCACCATGATCACTTCTTATGGTCATAATAGTACTTTATTTTTCATTTTGCACCAAATTTACAAAAGTTGCAAACATAGAGAAGGCTTCATCTTTGCTAGCTAAGAGAATTACCCATGTGAATTTTGAAAAATCATCAACTATTACAAACACATATTTCTTTCCACCAATGGTTAAAATATCAGATGGCCCATATAGATCCATGTGTAGCAATTCAAGTGACCTAGTGGTGGAAATCTCCTTTTTGGTAGAGAAGGGCATTTTAGGTTGTTTTGACAATTGACATGCCTTGCAAATTTTGTCTTTGTTATATTTTAACTTTGGCAAACCCTCTACCAAACTCTTTTTCCATAGGGTCTTTATATTTGCCATGTTTATATGCCCAAGTCTTTTATGCCAAATCCATAGATCATTATCAATGGCCATTAGACATTGACCATCTAGTTCATCAAGTGAAACCAAATATACATTTCCATGTCTTTTTCCACTAAACATGATATGTTCTTCATCAAATACATTACATATAGATGATTCAAACACAACCTTGTATCCTTTGTCACATAATTGACTAATGCTCATTAGATTGTGCTTGAGTCCTTCAACAAACAAAATATCTTCCATGCATGCATTTGAAATACTATATATGTTTCCTTTACTTTTAATTTTATCTTTCTCATTATTACCAAAGGCAACCGTTCAATTATTGCAAGGCTCAAGTTTTTGAAATAAACTTCTTTCTCCGGTCATATGCCTTGAACAACCGCTGTCCATGAACCATACGTTGTTTGCCTTTGCCTTGAAGCATATCTCTTCATTGCTTGTGCACTTTGTTGATATGGTTTGTTCTTCCAAAACTTTCGTTGTGTTCAAACACAACAAATTTTCTTCTTGTTCGATCCGTGCCATGCAGCATATTCTAGCACAATTTGCCGCCTCAAATTCGTCGGTTGAGGAGCTGCTTGTTGATGAAGTTTCTTCATTGACGTACATGCCTCTTCCCTTTGGCCTTTGGTATTTTCTGCTTTCATGTCTTTCCCTCCTTTCTTGTTGATATTTTGATTTCTCTTCCGGCGTAGGACATTGAGCTTGCATATGTCCCATCCCGCCGCATCTATAACATTTTGTAGGCTCCTTCTTCTTCTCTCTTCGTGATCTTTCTTGGAGGTCCTTGAAGTTCCTTTCTCTCCTTACGAACTTTCGAAATTTTCGGGTCAACAAAGCAATGTCTTCATTGTTGTTATGGGATGAGGAGGTTGACTCATCCGTGTTATGTGCCGCTTTTAGTGCAATTGCTTTCTTCCCTTTGTGGTGATCTTCATTTCTTTTCTTGATTAGCTCATGTGACATTAATGAGCTAATAAGATCTTCTAGCTTCAGTGTATTGAGATCTTTGGCTTCTTCTATCGCAGTAATCTTTGGAGTCCAAGATTCCGGTAGAGCTCTAATGATTTTCATGACCTGTTCAGATTCGGAGATAGCCTTTCCAAGACCTTTCAAAGCGTAAGTAATTTTAGAAAATCTAGCAAACATCTCAGAAATATTTTCTTTTTCTAACATTCTAAAGCTTTCCAACTCTCCTATCAAGATGTTTCTCCTTGTCCCTTGGACTTGAGAAGTTCCTTTATAAATAGATGTTAAAGTATCCCATATTTCTTTAGCGGTTAGGCAAGAGGATACTCTATCATATTCAGAAGCCGTAAGAGCACAAAATAAAGAATTCATGGCCCTAGCATTGCTCTTAATGGTTCTTACTTCCTCTTCGGTTCATTTGGAAGCTCTTTCATCGATAGGCAAGGTTCCACCATCTTCGATTGCAATCCAAGAGTCCATATCGGTAGCCATAATAAGTTGCTTCATACGAAGCTTCCAATAGCCGAAATTGTTCCCATCAAATGATGGTGGCCTAGTGAATGATTGGCTCTCAGCAAATGCGGGAACGGAAGTCGATTGGGATGCCATATCAATAGATCTCTTTGGTTTAACTCAAAGACCTGCTCTGATACCACTTGTTAGTCCCGAGTTAATGACAATTACCCAAGAGGGGAGGGGTGAATTGGGTATTTAAAAATTTTCAACTTAAACAGAAACTTTACCCCGGATTAATCTATTCCCCTTTATGAAGAAATGAAATGGAAAACAATATAATGTTGAGAGCAGAAATATAAATCAAACACACAAGATTTTTATAGTGGTTCGGGCAACCTTCCTAATCCACTCTTCCAAGCTCACACTCCTTGTGACTTGGGTTCCACTATTGTATTTCACAAATACAATTAGAGCCACTGCTCTCTTATAGATTCCAGCTCTAGGGGGCATCAACAAATCACAGCACAAGTAGGTGATGAGTTCCACTCCAATCACACACTACTTTGCTTATACTTGATCTTAGTTCCTCAAACTAAATCAAGTTCAATACAATCAAATAAAAAAACAAAAGAATCTACACGTTACAGTTGTGTAGAAGCAGTTTGGCGCAGAGAAGAACTCGTAGTATTGGCTTTGAAGATTTAGCAGTTGAGCTCTTGCAGTTTGAAGCAAAGTTCTTCTTCTTAGGATTGGCTTGATCACTTAATGCTCTTGAAGATGGGAATTATGCACACTTAATGATTTTCAGCTACTTCCCTCGTTCACATTGAATGCCTTTTATAATTGTGGAGGGAATCCGAACGTTTGAAGGTAGGTGGCGCGTATTTAATGCGCCAACGTTCGAATATTTTTCGACCGTTGCGACCCAAGTCGCAGGTGGAGTCGACTTCGGGTGCGACTTCGCCCAAGTCGCAGATGGAGTCGACTTCGGGTGCGACTTCGCCTGTTCGTAGCAACTTCAAGTTCCTTGCTAGGTCGACTTGGTCATCGACTTGACCCAAGTCGCAGGTGGAGTCGACTTCGGGTGCGACTTCACCGCGGCAGATAGCTTGATGAACTTGAAAAACTTCGGGATGCTTTTTGTTTTGCTTAGGCTTTTTCATGCCTTTAGTTCTTTTGCATTTTTCATTTCTTTTTGAATCATTGTGTCTTCACTTTAGCTCGCTTTCATTAGCTCCATGTTTTGTAAGCCTTGAATCCATGAGTCTTGAATCATGTAATTTTGAACAAGTTCTTGGTTGAGTTTATGCATCTTGCTTGGACTTGGATTAATCTTCATATGTTTCAGTTTGAGCATCTAGGTTGGCTTGATCTTCATCTTCATACAAGTTTGTCTTGAAATCAGTTAATCCCAACTTGTCTTCTGAAATTTCTCTTCTGCCCGATCGAAGTCGATGCCGGAGTCGACTTGGTCTGCGACTTCGCCCAAGTCGCATGCTGGAGTCGACTTGGTCTGCGACTTCGGTGCCCCCAGATCTCGGTTTCAACTCTGGACGGAAAACGATGCCTCCAAGTCGCTACTGGAGTCGACTTGGCCTGCGACTTCACCTCAAGTCGCAAGTGGAGTCGACTTGGGTTGCGACTTCGGCACTTCGGGGTCTTGACTTCAACTCTGGAAGGAATCGTCATTTTGAAGTCGATGCTGGAGTCGACTTGGTCTGCGACTTCGCCCAAGTCGCATGCGGAGTCGACTTCGTTTGTGACTTCGGCAGCTCTGCTCCCCGTTTTCAACTCTGGAAGGAGTCGACGCCTCGAAGTCGATGTTGGAGTCGACTTGGGGATCGACTTGGCCTTAAGTCGATGCCTGAGTCGACTTGGAAATCGACTTATCTTTCCATGCTTCATTTTCTTCAAATGTATATCCTTTAATCACTTCCACAAACATGTTAGTAACCAAGACTTACTCAAATTGATTTGTTAATCATCAAAATATAGATTTAGCTTGTTTTCCACATGTTTCCAACAGTTTGAATTAAATTTGCTAACCTCATACATAGAATAAAATATACACAAAGCATTATAGCCATATAGGAACTAAAAGAAACATAAGGAACCCAATGACAATATCTAAGTACTGTGAAAAAATCGCCATAGGAAGAAACAAGCTAGACTGCTCATTCACATCATACGTACAGACTCATCAAACATTCAAATTATGACCCATTTCTCAATTATTTTTATTTTATTTATTCTTGTTGCACTTCTAGATGATGAAATTATCAAAATGATTTCTCTATTATGGTCTAGAGATGTAACTTAGTTGGATAAATTCAGTTCGGCATTGACCCCATCCTTACTCTATTATTAAAAACTCTTACTCCACTCTATTTTATGTTGGGTTGGTTCTAAGCTTACCCTACTTATCTTTAAATGTTGATTTAGTTCTTGTCTTGTTTCCAATTTGGTTCTTTAAAATAGTCTTTATATTATATTTAAAAATTATAATTTCGTTATTAATCTTACTTAAAAACCTATAATCAAGATGATAATAATATAAATTTTGAAATATATTTATTAAATATACTAAATAATAGATAAATTAAATAAGTTTTTATATATTTAAAGAATATATTTATATGTTTCAATATAAAAGATATTTTATAAACTATATATTAAACATGTATTAGTGATTCGAGTCAGTTTTGGGTACTCACACTTTGAAACCTCTCATACTTTATTTGAACTAGGTATTTTATTTAAAACCTACTTACGTTATTGGTATAAAAATAGGAACATACCCTATTCATTTTAGGGTACTCAATGGGTTGACCCATGAGTACTCTTCCAAAGTTGCACACTTATTGTGATCCATATTTTTGACAAAAGGTGTGGTTCATGTCCTTCATATGGAATTTCTACCTAATAGGATAACTCACAACAAGATAGAATTTTTTATTCAACATTAGTTCCACTACTACCACATCTGTTGCCATATAGAAGGTCCTACCATCCACTATGAATTTACCTTTATTTGGAAAAAATCAATGTTTTTTTCCGCAACGGGTCCCACTTCCACCACATACTATTGATGCAAATGCGCTACCTCAACCAACCACCTTGTTACACCATGAAAGGGAACAAAAGGAATGTATCATTTGTAATAGCCGTTAAAAATATATATAATATATAATTAAATAAAATAATAAATTAATTAAAAATAAAATTTATGAGCATTAATGTAGAGTGTTGGCAGGCAGGCGTTAGCGAGTAGCGACGCGCTCTTTAAAAACAATGTGAACGCAAAAAAATAGATAGGGAAGAGTGTACGAAGGCTATCGAGATGAAATTTTGAAGAAAACTTGTGAGATTTTTAGATTCATCCCAGAAAATCCCTTGGTGGGTACGCCAATAGGTAAGTGAGAATTTATATGCTTAATTGTTGGGGAATAGATGAGAATTTTAAACTTTTACAATTCATCTACTTCTTTTTCAAACTCTATAGATTCGCTAAATTTATGAAAAGAAAAGTATTTGATAAATCTATATTAAATAAGGAACCTAGATATGTGCCCGGAGGAAAAATCCGAACTCGTTTGGGCAGTTTCTGCAATTGTCAAAGATCGACAGAAAACGAAAAAAAGGGAACATGCAAAGGAAGAAAAAGAAAACTTTAGCCATTTTGATGACAAAAATTTCACAAAAAAACCCAATGAATTTATGATTTTGTAAAAAAGTACCTATTTGAAAAAAATTATAGAAAAATCCAAACCTTGCTGGAAAGTTTACAACATAAATTTCTAAAAAGAGTATCACAGAATACTCTCCAAATTTTTTGAGAAATTTCATAAGGAAAATTTTAAAAAAATTTCAGAAAACCCCTCTAAGAGTGAAATAATTTACAAAAATATCTTATATTAGCTAGAAATTCACAAAGTGATTTCTAAAAAATATCGTACATAAAACCTTTAACCTGAGCATTAGGAATATGCCGGTTATAGCCCATAATGGCAACAGATGATGATTAGTGAGCCGTACAAATTGTTTTTAATATAACTTTTGACATCGATGTCTGATTCTAATGATCTAACTATCAATCTCTACATTTTCGGGCATTCTGGATTTATTGAATGAGTTGGATTATCCATAAAAGATTATTATTAGAAGTTATTAATAGGAAGATATTAATGATGGAGATTTCACTGTATATTAGTACCAGTAGAGGATGAGTATGTTGTGCATAGTTGTTTGGTATGGATTTACAAGTAGGTCTGTGGCGCCCCCGACCAAGGCGCTGAAGAGCCTTACTCCGGGATCGCTTTCTGATTGGTAAATGTGAATAGGATTGTTGCCCTGGTCACGAGGCGAGATTTTTTTTTTCACACCTAATATCCATACCTTGAAAAAGAATGAAATGATCAAACCATTTCTATTTGATTCCACATCTGGTAATTAGAATTTATCTGTTTGTACATTCATGTCACATATAATATAATAGGAGTTTCCTAATCAGCCAAGACTGCCTCTACAAAATTCAACATTCCATATAGATTTATACAAGAAAGGCAGCAACTCATGTAGCCTTGTTCTTCACTTCGGTGTCTGTCTCATGCCTGTCTATAATTTTGAAAAACATCACATGAGTACTAATACTCAGTAAGCAAGTCCTTTCATTTTGCAAATAAACATTTTTCATTTCCTTTCTTTGCATTTCATAAATATAAAAATGCAAATGCATTCAAGCATACATGACATTTCTCACGATGGAACGCTAGTCGGGCGTCCATCACTTGATCCTACTCCCATTTTAGGGAGGGCGCCGCCGGCCTCAGCCTGTATTAGCGACTCGGTCATGCTAGAGGAAGACAACCGGTCCAATTACACCTCTCTCATGACCTAATCCTCGTACATTCATTCCCATGCTGGCACGCCACTTCATGTATAAATAATTTTGCACACATAATTTGCAAACAATTTTCAATAAATAGAAGTATTCTTTACAATTCAAGGATTATAAGAATGACCATCCTTAAACAAAATTTAAAAATATCCAAATCAAATTATTTATAACACATTTGTAATGCCAAAAAAAAGAAAATAATAATTTTTGAAATATAACTTGCTTACCTGCGAAAATCAGCTTATACCTTCCACCTTTTCTTTTTCCTTTCCTATACACATAAGAAAGGACCATTTTTCTTATAATTTCTCATGCTTGCACATTTCATTAGCTTATTTAAATTTAATCTCTTTTATTAAGAATATTTACAAATTTGGCTAAAACTAGCCATTCTTATCCTCGTTTTGTTGAACCTGTTTCAAGGTCTAACTCAACTATTTTCTTTGCAATATTTCTGAAATATGGACATCTGCCCTGTTTCTATATCTGTTAAATATTAAATTTCAACGTCAATCACTTTTCATTTAGACATGATTTTAACTAACTTCAAATTCTTGCTGAATGTCACATCCTATATTAACAGGAATGTGATAGTAGTTTCTGAAAATATTTTTGTTATGCAGAGATTAAAATTTAAATAAAGACCGGTCCACCTCTTGTTGATTTCCAGCAAAGCATTTCATGTCCAGTGGGTATATTCAAATTAATTCACAAATCACATTAATCGTTTATCAGGTTATGAAAAAAAAACAAAACAGTGTATCCATGAATTATAGCAACGTCCAACAGCTGAATTAGTATATTTAATTATATCAACGTTCAGCAGGTTTATTAAATAAAATTTTTGAAACCATTTTAATTAATTGAAACACAGAATCTGGACGTTAATTAGAAGAAATATTTTTCAACATGATATTCTTTTCAGCAATAACGTCCAGGAAAAATCTGAAATCATTTTAATTCAGATCCGTATCAAAATACCCAATATTAAAATCACGTTAAAATAATGCTGAATTTATGAAATAGTTTTAAATTATGCTGAAAATCATATATTCAGTAAAATATTTAATATTTAGCAAGATAGAATTTTAATAGAAGTGCTGAAATAATTTCAAAACATAAAATTTATTTATTATAATAATCGGTTATAAAATGACAGCAGAATTGAAATTAACGTCCAGCAGGTAAATTAAAATCAATGTAGGTTTGGAGGTAATTTTTTTTAATTGCTTAAATGGGAACGGGCAGTATCTTTAAATAATAATAAAAAATTAAATACCTGGTTGCTCGTTGATTTGTCTTGCTGCTGTTTCTGGACGTGCAATACTAGTAGACATTTCTTGCATCAGATCATCTATTTATACTAGCCTTTTTAGAGTTGAATTTCAACTCATGCATCGCGTCCATTAATCCCATTGAGACAATTGTAGTAGCAGCTATCCATGTTAGCGTTAATTCATCAACCTAAGTTCGATGATGAATTACATGTTGCCCATTTAATGCCAGCTCCTGCACCGTCCATATTTTACTTGTTGCCAGCGTTTCGTTTGATTTTTTTTCTTAAAAAATTTGTTTAATTTTTAATTAACTAATTCATCTTCGGACATAAAACCTCTTTATAAAATTTTGAAAACTTATTTTCCAAAATTTTATTCCTTCATTAAATTGGGCACATTAATTTAAGCTTACCCATAAAATTTCACCTCAATTGGAGCGAAATACATATTTTAATTTAATTAAAAACGTATTTTGGCATAAAATTTTATTTTAAAAGCTTGTAGACATGTTTTTCAAAATTTAATCCATTCATTATGTAGGGTGCATTAAAATAGGCTTGCTCCAAAAGTTTCATCTCAAACAACCTTATATATATCAAGATATTAATTAATTAAATAATTAATCAAAATATCAACATAAAAATGTGGACGTGCATGGCGATGGAAATTGTTACCTTTGCATGCTTTCTGATGCACTCAAGTTAGACAATTTATTCAACTATTTTTCATAATCTGATCCGTTTAGATTAAAGAGCACATACTTTAGTACTTTCTATTAAATTTTCTTGTCCATATAAGTTATACATGCTTAGATCTAATGAAAATAGTATGAATAAATATAAGCCCTTAGTTAGGATCCCTAATTGACCAAAATTTTTTTTTTCCATAAGGTCCGTAAATTTAAACGGTTTCAATTTGTATAATTCAAAATTTTGAAATTCCTTTCTGAAAAATTTGTAAAAATTCGTTTTCATATCAAATCTTTATGAAATCATAAATTACCCATTTAGTTTTCTTATAAACCTCAAATTTAACTTTTGTAAAATTAAATCTTTTTTTCTCTCTACTCTTGTCAAATTTACCAATCAATCCTTTATTCTAAATTTACAATTTAATCTCATTTTTTCTAAAATTGTAATTTGATCTTTTCGTAAACACATATTTTTCTATAACCTTACCGAAATAACATATACACTGTACAGTCTTTCAGCATACATTACATTCATGAAGTTTCAAATAACACGGGTTTCACAATCCCCCCTTATAATAGGTTTCGTCCCAAAACCGGCTATACTTCAAAAAAATGGGGGTATTTTCTCTCGACTTCCTCTCAAAGTTCCCAAGTAGCTTCGGTTTCTGCATATCAATTCCACTGGATTTTGGCATACTCAATCTCTTGATTCCGAAGCTTCTTTACTTTGTCGTCCAAAATTCTAATTGGTCTCTCTTCATAATTTAGGTGGTCATGAATTGACAAATTTTCCGCAACTAGTATGTGGGTAGGGTCAGCTACATACTTCCTGAGCATCGAAATGTGAAAAACATTATGAACTGATGCTAGTGCTGGGGGTAGGGCTACCCTATAGGCCAAATTGCCAATTTTCTCCAATACTTCAAACGACTCTATGTATCTTGGGTTTAATTTACTTCTCTTCCCAAATCTTGTGACTCCTTTAAATGGCGTTATTTTTACAAATACATGGTCTCCGACTTGAATATTTAAATCTCTTCTCTTACGGTTGGCATAACTTTTCTGCCGACTTCGAGCCGTGAGTATGCATTGACGGATCACCTGTACTTTTTTTGTCATTCTTCTTGATAGGTCCGGGGCTAGCTTTCTTTCTTCCATCTCATCCCAATTTAGTGGGGTTCGACATTTTCATCCATATAGAGCTTCAAATGGGGCCATTTTTATGCTTGTCTGATAGCTATTATTATATGCAAATTCAGCTATTGGTAAATATTCATCCCATGATCCTCCAAACTCTAAAGTGCACATACGAAGTATATCCTCAACAATTTGATTTACTCGTTCAGTTTGTCCATCAGTTTGAGGATGAAATGCAGTGCTAAATTTTAGTTCAGTACCTAGGGTTAGATGTAAACTCTTCCAAAATTGAGAGGTAAAACTTGTATCTCGATCCGAAACTATGGATTTAGGTACTCTATGGAGTCGCATAATCTCCTTATAATATATCTTAGCTAATCTTTCAGCTGAAAAATTCCTTTTTATTGGTAGAAAGTGAGCGACCTTGGGCAACCTATCTACTATTACGCGAATGGAATCACTTCCATGTTGAGTCCGGGGTAATCCTTCGACAAAATCCATTGTGATGTCATTTCATTTCCATTCTGTAATTTCTAATGATTGTAACTTTCCTGGAGTCCGTTGATGGTCTGCTTTCACTTTTTGATAGATCAAACACTTAGCCACATACTCAGCAATTTCTCTCTTCATATTGTTCCACCAATACATCTTTTTGATGTCCTGATACATTTTTGTACTACCGAGATGTATTGAAAAAGAAGAGAAATGTACTTCTTATAATATCTGAATTTTCAATCCACTTTGGTCTGGTATACACAACTGACTTTGGAACCGATATAAACCCTGATCATTAATAGTATATTCAACTGGACTTTTCTACCTCATTTTCTCTATATATTCCTTTAAATTCTCATCCTGTTGTTGTGCCTTCTTGATTTGCTCGAATAAGGTGGATTGAATTTGCATTTGAGATAATCTCACTTGCACTCCTAGTAGACATACAATCATCTCCATTTGCCTCAATTCGTGAAGCAATCCTTCTTCCTTGGTGACTAAATGCGCTAGACTGATGTTCCTACTCAACGCATCGGCAACAACGTTTGCCTTGCCTGGATGATATAGTATATTGAAATCATAATCCTTTAATAATTCAAGCCATCGCCTTTGCCTCATATTAATCTCCTTTTGAGTAAAAATATACTTGAGACTCTTATGGTCAGTATAAATGTCACATTTAGCACCGTACAAGTAATGTCTCCAAATTTTTAGAGCAAACACTACTGCAGCTAATTCCAAATCATGAGTTGGGTAATTTACCTCATTCGGCTTGAGTTGTCGAGACGCGTAAGCTATAACTTTTCCTCCTTGCATCAACACACAACCCAAACCCTTCCTTAAAGCGTCGCTATATGTCACAAAGCCTTCGCCTTCTGTGGGTCAGGTTAAAATAGGTGCTTCTATCAATCTTCATTTTAGCTCTTGGAAACTATTTTCGCACTCTGCTGACCATATATACCTAATTCCTTTTCGTATTAATTTGGTAGGTGGTGAAGATAATTGTGAAAATCCTTCAATGAACCTCCTATAATAGCTAGAAAATCCCAAGAAACTTCTGATTTCTGTAATGTTTGCTGGTTGAGGCCATTTGGTTATTGCATTGATCTTCTATGGGTCGACTTGGATTCCTTTTTCTGAGATTATATGGCCTAAGAAAGCTACATTCTTTAGCCAAAATTCACACTTTTTCAACTTGGCATATAATTTTTCACTTCTGAGTTTTTCCAACACCATTTTGAGATGAACTTAGTGTTCCTCTTCCGTTTTCGAATATATCAAGATATCATCAATAAATACCACTACGAACTGATCCAAATATTCTCGAAAAATCCTATTCATCATATCCATAAATACAGCCGGGGCATTAGTCAATCCAAATGGCATAACTAAAAATTCATAGTGCCCGTACCTAGTTCGGAAAGCCGTTTTATGGACATCACTTGGACTGATCCTCAACTGGTGATAACCCGATTGCAAATCAATCTTTGAAAAAGTAGATGCTCCTTTCAGCTGATCAAATAAATCATCAATTCTAGGAAGGGGGTATCTATTTTTTATAGTAACTCGATTCAATTCTCTGTAATCAATACAGAGTCTTAAACTTCCGTCCTTCTTCCTTACAAACAGCATCAGAGCTCCCCAAGGTGATACACTAGGTCTAATAAAACCTTTGTTCAATAAGTCTTGAATTTGGGTTTTCAGTTCAGCCATTTCTACCGGAGCCATACGATAAGGGGCTTTAGAGATTGGGGTTGTTCCTGGCAAAATGTCGATTTCCATGTCCATTTCTCTTTCTGGAGGTAAACTGGTCAGTTCTTTTGGAAATACATCCAAAAATTCATTTACCAAAGGAATTTGGTCAATTTGTACTTCTATTCCTTCAGTGGTGTTGATTGAAACAAGGTATGCTTGACATTGTCGACAAATCATTTTCATTGCTTTCATAGCTGATACCAAAATTGTAGTAGTTTCAGGTTGTCGTAGCTTGCTAATTCTTATTCCTTCACCTGGAGTTGCTTCAAATTGTACTTTTTTATTTTTACAATCTATTGTGGCTCCCCATCTGCTTAGCCAATCCGTTCGCAGTATCACATCAAACTCAGTCATGGGTAGGAGGATCAGGTCGGCTTCTAATATCTTTGATCCTATTCTAATAGGGCATGACTTACATATTTGATTGATACTTGCTAACCTATAGACAGGTGATTCTACATGGATTATATTATTTGTTTCTTCTACTTGCAGTGCATGTGTGGTTACGTATTGGTATGATATAAATGAATGTGTAGCACTTGAATCAAATAATGCTATAGCTGAATTTTCAAAAATCATACCTGTAACCACCTTTTCTTCGTGGTCTTGAGATTCTGTATGAGTCAAGGACTAGACATGCACCGGGTTTGCTGCAATGCCTTGTCGAGTGGCGATTGCAGGTGTCCTTTGCTGCGCTGACCTCCTATGTGTTGGTGCTCCTTGCGGTTTATTCAGACAATTGGGCGATATGTGTCATACTTAGCCGCAAATAAAGCACTTCACAATTCTTGTGTCAGCTGTCTAACAATCTCTTGCCACGTGGCCTTCTTGGCGACATTTATAGCACTTGCTCGAACCCTGTAGACATTCACTATAGTGCCTTTTTGGCAAGTTCGACAAACTGGGGCACTATTGGTTTTAAAGTTGGGTTTCTTTTTTCTCAATGGTGTTTTGCTATTATTTCCTTTCTTAGCATCATTTTCCTTGATGCCAGAAAAGAATTGCTTCTGCCTCTGTCTTAACTCTTGTGTTCTTAATGCCTCCACTTCCAACGCTCTTGCTCTTTCAATACTGGAGGTGTAGTCTCTTATTAGAAGCGGTGCTAAAATTTCTCGTAAATAGGAGCCCTTGTTGGAATCTTTATGCTTTATTCTCTGGCACATTGGCAACCCATGGTACATATTTTACCAAGGCATTGAATTTAGTCGCATACTCTGTTACAGACATCCTGCCTTGATAGAATTTTTCAAACTCAATGACTTTTTGGCTTTGGAGCCCTACCGGAAGGTACTCCTTGTGAATTCCTCCACAAATGTTCGCCAAGTAACTTGTTCTGATTGGGACATGGTCATCATCAGGGTTTTCCACCATTCGTGTGCATCTTTTATCAGCAAATGGGTGGCACACAGGACCTTTTAATTCTCATTGCAGGGTGAAATCCTAAATAACTTCTTTATCTCGGTCATCCATTATTCTGCTATAACAGGATCAGGTTCTCCTGTAAATCTAGGGGGACATTGAGCTAGGAAGGCATTGATGGCCCTTCGGTCAGCTTCTAATTTACTATCCTCATCCCCTGCTGGAGCTGGTGTGGGGTTAGGAGCTACTGCCTGATCTGGTCTTCCTCCTCCTGACTGTGCTTGCTGAGTTCTTTCCCATAATCCTTAGACTATGTTGGCCCATTCCCAAGTGGCTTGCTGCATGGCTTCTTTTACGGCCGCAACCACTCCTTCCCTTATCTGTCTTGCTTGACTTAAGTCAGCCTCACTTCCCATATTTAAATCGGGACTTATATTTTCTAGTTGTTGAAGAGTCCTGAGATTTTGCTCACTTGGTCCTAAACTTTTCGACCTCTTACTCGATTCCCCTTCTTCATGCTGACTTACAGGTTCGTCACCTTTCCCTTATTCATTCTAACTTGTGCTCTAGTAGTTGGCATACTGTTTTTTTTACACATGGAATAACATTAGCAATCATTAGGCAATCTATAATAGCCTCATGGTCAAGTTATACATATAAGGAGTCATATTCACAACATACATACACATTTTGGTTTATATTATATATCAAACATTTTTACAGGTACCATAACCAAAATATATAAAAATATTCCAAATATATACATACAAAACCAAAAAAAACCGTTGTCCCTATCATTCATCTATGCCTGTTTGCATAACCCCTTGGTCTCCTTATATACCTCCAACGGCTAGGGGGCACCTGCGTGGGTTCCTCAGTAATAGTGCTAGTGTCGGACCATACTGGGGGGTCTGGGTTCTCATCTATATGCTCCTCCTCCTCCTCACTCTCAATTTCGATGGTCCCTTCCATAGGGTCATTGTCATCATTTTTGCTTTCCTCCCTTGCAGGTTCTTCTTCACGATCTACGGCTCGTAGTATACGTTCGCTGGGTAGTTTGTCAGGAGCCTGCTCCATCATGTCCTCCCCTCAGGTACGGGCATCCTCTCGGAGTCTACGGTGCTTCCTTTCCTCCTTATCTAATTGTTCCCACCTGATCCCATAGCGGAACTGCACAAATCCTCCTGTAAGGTGATACCAGGGTCCTCATCTTGTGGAACCGAGGCGGAGATCCTATCTCAATACTCTTGTAGTTCCGCAGCATTGATCTCATCGGTCACCAAGGGTGTGTATGGTTGAGAACGTGGGGTATATTGTGGTGAGGAAGCTCTGCTAGTAAATTTTCCATTTTTGGGTCTTGCCTGGAGAACGTAAGGGTGAGAACTAGTGATCTCCTCTCTCTTGATATGCAGGATAGGTCGTGATTGGAAAAATTCTTCTAGTATGGGAGGCCTAAACCCTAGGTCCTGCTGTGAAGCCTACCATCGGCTTATGTTGTCTTCTACCCTTTGCCTCTTCCGGGGCTCCTCCATCTCTCTCCTTATCGCCTCGGGATCTAAAACTACCTTGCCTTTATCAGTCATCTACATTTTAAATATAGCAATTCAACTATACTTCTCAAAAGAAAATCATAACGAAACATCTAAGTTCATAAATACATGGGACAATATATGTTCTACAATAAATGAAATTTTATTATTTGCTATCATTTTTTTTCCACGCCTATTTACCAATCCTTGCTCTGATACCACGCTCTGTGGTGCCCCCGACCAAGGCGCTGGAGAGCCTTACTCCGGGATCGCTTTCTGATTGGTAAATGTGAACGAGATTGTTGCCCTGGTCATGTGTCGGGATTTTTTTTTATTCAGACCTAATACCCATAGCTTGAAAAAGAATGAAATGATCAAACCATTTCTACTCGATTCCACATCTGGTAATTAGAATTTGTCTGTTTGCACATTTATGTCACATATAATACAATATAAGTTTCCTAATTAGCCAAGGCTGCCTCTACAAAATTCAACCTTCCATATAGATTTATACAAGAAAGGCAGTAACTCATGTAGCCCTATTCTTCACTTCGGTGTCTATCTCATACCTGTCTATTATTTTGAAAAACATCACATGAGTACTAATACTCAGTAAGCAAGTCCTTTTATTTTGCAAATAAACATTTTTTGTTTCCTTTCTGTGCATTTCATAAATATAAAAATGCAAATACATTCAAGCATACATGACATTTCTCACGATAGAACGCCAGCCAAGCGTCCATCATTTGATGCTGCTCCCATTTCAGGGAGGGCGCCGCCGGCCTCAGCCTGTATTAGCGACTCGGTCATGCTAGAAGAGGACAACCGGTCCAATTACACCTCTCTCATGACCTAACCCTCGTGCACCATGTACATTCATTCCCATGCCGGCATGCCACTTCATGTATACAAATAATTTTTAATAAATAGAAGTATTCTTTGCAATTCAAAGATTATAGGAATGACCATCCTTAAACAAAATTTAAAAATATCCAAATCAAATTATTTATAACACATTTGTAATGCCAAAAAAAAGAAAACAATAATTTTTGAAATATAACTTGCTTACCTGCGAAAATCAGCTTATACCTTCCACCTTTTCTTTTTCCTTTCCTATACACATAAGAAAGGACCATTTTTCTTATAATTTCTCATGCTTGCACATTTCATTAGCTTATTTAAATTTAATCTCTTTTATTAAGAATATTTACAAATTTGGCTAAAACTAGCCATTCTTATCCTCGTTTTGTTGAACCTGTTTCAAGGTCTAACTCAACTATTTTCTTTGCAATATTTCTGAAATATGGACATCTGCCCTGTTTCTATATCTGTTAAATATTAAATTTCAACGTCAATCACTTTTCATTTAGACATGATTTTAACTAACTTCAAATTCTTGCTGAATGTCACATCCTATATTAACAGGAATGTGATAGTAGTTTCTGAAAATATTTTTGTTATGCAGAGATTAAAATTTAAATAAAGACCGGTCCACCTCTTGTTGATTTCCAGCAAAGCATTTCATGTCCAGTGGGTATATTCAAATTAATTCACAAATCACATTAATCGTTTATCAGGTTATGAAAAAAAAACAAAACAGTGTATCCATGAATTATAGCAACGTCCAACAGCTGAATTAGTATATTTAATTATATCAACGTTCAGCAGGTTTATTAAATAAAATTTTTGAAACCATTTTAATTAATTGAAACACAGAATCTGGACGTTAATTAGAAGAAATATTTTTCAACATGATATTCTTTTCAGCAATAACGTCCAGGAAAAATCTGAAATCATTTTAATTCAGATCCGTATCAAAATACCCAATATTAAAATCACGTTAAAATAATGCTGAATTTATGAAATAGTTTTAAATTATGCTGAAAATCATATATTCAGTAAAATATTTAATATTTAGCAAGATAGAATTTTAATAGAAGTGCTGAAATAATTTCAAAACATAAAATTTATTTATTATAATAATCGGTTATAAAATGACAGCAGAATTGAAATTAACGTCCAGCAGGTAAATTAAAATCAATGCAGGTTTGGACATAATTTTTTTTTAATTGCCTAAATGGGAACGGGCAGTATCTTTAAATAATAATAAAAATTTTAAATACCTGGTTGCTCGTTGATTTGTCTTGCTGCTGTTTCTGGACGTCAAATACTATTAGACATTTCTTGCATCTGATCATCTATTTATACTAGCCTTTTTAGAGCTGAATTTCAACCCATGCATCGCGTCCAATAATCCCATTAAGACAATTGTAGTAGCAGTTGTCCATGTTAGCGTTAATTCATCAACCTAAGTTCGATAATGAATTACACGTTGCCCATTTAATGCCAGCTCCTGCACCGTCCATATTTTACTTGCTGCCAGCGTTTCGTTTGATTTTTTTTTTAAAAAATTTGTTTAATTTTTAATTAACTAATTCATCTTCGGACATAAAACCTCTTTATAAAATTTTAGAAACATATTTTTCAAAATTTTATTCCTTCATTAAATTGGGCACATTAATTTAAGCTTACCCATAAAATTTCACCTCAATTGGAGTGAAGTACATATTTTAATTTAATTAAAAACGTATTTTGGCATAAAATTTTATTTTAAAAGCTTGTAGACATGTTTTTCAAAATTTAATCCATTCATTATGTAGGGTGCATTAAAATAGGCTTGCTCCAAAAGTTTCATCTCAAACAACCTTATATATATCAAGATATTAATTAATTAAATAATTAATCAAAATATCAACATAAAAATGTGGACGTGCATGGCGATGGAAATTGTTACCTTTGCATGCTTTCTGATGCACTCAAGTTAGACAATTTATTCAACTATTTTTCATAATCTGATCCGTTTAGATTAAAGAGCACATAATTTAGTACTTTCTATTAAATTTTCTTGTCCATATGAGTTATAGATGCTTAGATCTAATGAAAATAGTATGGATGAATATAAGCCCTTAGTTAGGATCCCTAATTGGCCAAAAAAATTTATTTATTTTTATTTTTCCATAAGGTCCGTAAATTTAAACGGTTTCAATTTGTATAATTCGAAAATTTGAAATTTCTTTCCGAAAAATTTGTAAAAATTCATTTTCATATCAAATCTTTATGAAATCATAAATTACCCATTTAGTTTTCTTATAAACCTCAAATTTAACTTTTGTAAAATTAAATCCTTTTTTTTTCTCTACTCTTGTCAAATTTACCAATCAATCCTTTATTCTAAATTTACAATTTAATCTCATTTTTTCTAAAATTGTAATTTGATCTTTTCGTAAACACACATTTTTCTTTAATCTTACTGAAATAACATATACACTGTCCAGTCTTTCAACATATATTACATTCACAAAGTTTCAAATAACACGGGTTTCACAAGGTCCTAGGCCTTGCTAGAAGGCTACTTGACATAAACCATATATGTAGAAGTTGAAAATGTAAGTGTGTGGGACTTAGTCCATTTAAAGTTGATTTTCTTGCAGGTCCTACACTTAGCTGGAAGGTTACCCAGTGCGTGATTTGAGGATAGGTCCTAGGCATTACTGGAAGACTACTTATGTTATAGGTAGATCATAGGCTTGTTGGAATGCTACCCAGTGTATGACTATCGGGTAAGTCTTAGGCTTAGCCGAAAGACTACTTGATACCAACTGCACAAGTTGAGTCATTGAGTTTATTTGCACTTCCATATTTAATGATATTGTTGAAATAAATTTTATTCACTGCAGTCTAACTGATTATATTATTTACTCTAATTGATATGAATAGATAAAGTATAAACTCCTCGTTACTGAGTTCTTAGGAACTCACTCTATGTTGATTATATTTTTTCAGGAATTGCAGATCCATACTACTTGTAGATGTGTGGCAAATAGGTTAGGCATGGACTCAAACAGTATAATAAAGTAGTTTTACTTCATTACTTTGAACTTGAATTTGTAATAATTATTATGTAGATTCTGTGGGTGAACTTTATCTATTATATTTATGCGTGTTGTGAACTTCTTATCAAATGTCATTCAGGTATGATTAAAAGGTCCTGTTGTGGGCCAACCCAAGGTGTCATCTTGGGTTGGAGTCGTGACATCATTCAATTAGATGATAACCATTTCGACTACCCCATCTTCCTTACCATTGGTAAAAAAAGCAGTACCCATTCCAATAGAGGCGTAAAAGCATCATCCATTCTAATAGAGGCGAAAAAAATCTAAAGATTAATATCCTCCTCAAGCATTGTTGATCATGTATGAGAATATTATCATGAAAAATATAACGTGTAGTTCGAGAATGTATTGATTGGAGAAGATGACAACCTAAACAAAATCACCATGGCTCAATTTTGTTTTATGTTGATGAGTAGTGAAGGGGCAAAGAAGAAATAAGAAAGGTAAGGAAGAACGAGTAGTGGTGGGGGTGAATGCAGCTCAGTTGCTTTGGAAATCATATCTTAAATCAATGAAGAAAAACGGGGTGAATGTAGAGGATATAGGGAAGAACAAGCAGTGACAGTGGACATATCAATAAATAAAAAGAGGGCGAATGGAAAGACATCCATGCCCTAAATTGATAGGTGTTTTTGGAAACCAAAATATTCACTATATCCCATTATCTTCTGTTTGGCTTCGTCTATTAATATGAATACACATGTAATTTTAGTGAAACTATGTAAAGGTACAATTCGTGAAATTACGTGGATATATGCAATTATAGTCAAACAAAATAGATATATCTGCAAATTATCCAATTTATTAAAATATAAATTTTCAGCTATCAAATCATTTTTAGGTATAAATTTGTGTAAATTTTTTGCTATAAGCCGTAATTTTTTTCCAACATTATGACTATAAATGAAAATTTAGACACATATATATCTGAAAATATCGAAATGTATACGTGAAATTAAGAGTAGAATTCAATCATTTATGGACACACGTGTAATTTGTCCCATTAAAAAAATAAAAAAAATGCTCTATCAAAAAATAATAATAATAAATAAATAAAACCGACGTAACACACACCGCCCTTGTGCCAACGCGGCGGCCGACCGACCTAAGTCATTACCGCCGCCTCAAATTCCATTCCGTATTTGATATTTCCATTCCTTGGCTCCCTCGCTCGCTCTCTCGCTCGCTCTCTCGCTCTCTCGCTTTTGCTACCTCCTTCCTTCCACCAGTCCTCCTTTCCTGGTCAGGTGAATTTCGATGTCGTTCTTAGAGATTCCTTGTATTTTCACTTCTTTGGTTTTTTTCCCCTTCTGCCTTGGGGATTTTGAGGCTTGAGGTTCAATGTCTATCTTACTCTTCTTGCTGTTGGTTTAATTATCCATCCGATCGCCATGAATTTCCTTTTGTATTGTGCTTGGTTGGGCATGTTGACAAGATGATTAGCTGGGCAATTAAAAAGTCGGCGAAGCGAAAAAAATTATCTTTCCCTCAAGAAACTCCATTTGCAAGAAAGAAGGGGCGCGAAAAAAAGATGGATCTTTCCATTAAGGAGCCCTGTTCTTGATTCCCCACACCGTAAAAGTAACCTATCTGTTGTTTCTTAGGGAAGCCTTTCTTGGGATTCGGGAAATTTCTAAAATCTTGGTTTTATTAATACCCTAGCTCATTCATTCTGAGCTAGACATGTCTTTCTTCTGATGATTTAAGGTAGTTGTTTCCGAGAGACTTTGGAGTTGGGGAAAGTGATTTTGGGATGAAGTATCCAGTCAATTGCAAGGATTATTTCAATGCTTTTCTGTTTGGTTTTTGCATTCTTTTCTGGCTGATTTGTGCCGCTGATGGGTCTTGGGCACCTTTTGAGCGTTAATCAGACCGTTAAGACTCGAAATTTATATTGCTTGTTGGGGAGGGGTAAAGGAGTGTATCTTGTTGTTGGAGACAGACGGGTCTCAAGGGAGGAATAACAATCTTCTGTCCTTTGGCTGGGAGCAAGGAATTATACTAGATTGCAATTTTATGTACGAAGAAGTTATTGTTTCTATGGTTAATAAATTTATTTTTCAAAATTTCATAGAACAGATGTTTCATCCTGTGTGTTCTCATCACTTTAAAGCAGCTGGCTTCATGGATTGTTTTTGTAAGTGCTGTTTGAGGCTCTTGGATATCTTTCTGTTTTTCTTTTCCTATGTCTGGATATGACTTTAATCAAAATAACCATAACTTAAAACTGACTTGCAGCAAGCAGATAATAACATGCATGTCTTGTGCTTGGTATCCATTGATTCTACTGGTGCTATTTCAAGGTTCATTGCTAGCTGTTTAATCTGAAAATTTTATGGGATCTGGCTTTATCATGTTGTCAATCGTTACCTTCTTACTTGCAGATGGTACCAATTAGGCTACTTCTCATGCAAGCTGCTGCATGTCGATGTGTACTGCTTATATTCTAGTTGTCTGATGGTTCTTGAAAATGCTTTCATATGTGCAATTCTTCATATGCTGTGTAGGATGTCTTTGTTGGTTCAACCGTAGTAGCCTTGGATGCTTGTGATATTTGAGTTCATGGCTCATTGCTCTTGTAAAAAATATTTTTCATCTTTTATAAACAAAGAACCAGATAGAGCACTTGGTAGTCGTTTCTTGCTATGCTAATCAATTTGCTAAAGTTCAGCAACTGAGTTGTTTCTGATTTATCATTCATTTAGTATTTGAGAATCTGAAATTCTGAATGAATATTTGAAACTTTGTAGGGCACCTTTTGAAATGATAAGGCTGAGAGATCATTGAAAGTTTGAGCTATCTGAATTCATAACTCTGTCATTTTGTCTTATTTAGCTTATGGCGGTGTTTTTTTTTTTTCAGGTTCAAGCATATAACTGAGCAAAAGCTTTTTGTTCCATTTTTGGGACTTACTACCATCAAATTTCATGTCTGATCTTGACAACCAGACCCCTACAGCTTATGGTATTGTTTTTCCTAATCAACGTTCTATGAGTTGACAATTTGTTTGCATGTGTCCTGAGCGTAAGGCAGAAGCTTGTTGTTTCATTTTTAGGATTAGTTTAAACAAAATTTCATGTTTGATCTTTGCATTCAGATCCCTGTAGCTTGTGATATTCCCCCCTACCTCTTCTGAACTTGAGTCCATGGTTGTCTGTGTAAGGGTTTTGGAAATTCAACTTCTTATAAGGAATCAAGGGATGATAGTTTTATTTTACTGAAAATCATGGCACTTTCAAGGGGGCAAAAAAAAAAAAAAGGAAAAAAAAGAATATCTGAGTTCTTATCTTTGATTGGATCTTTGAAGGCATGTTATGAACTGTTTTTTTTTTAAAAAATAAAAAACGATTTTAAATATCTTGATTTTGAAAAAGAGAAGAAACATTTGTAGTAGCTTTAGACTTGAGGGAGAGGGAATGATGGCAAATTCTGTTGTTCTTCTGTATCTTTGAATGGTAACTCGGTCTGAAATTTTTTTTGGAATTTTCTTCACATGACTGATGCCTCATGTATTTTACTGGGCGTTCCAGATCCATTCGCTGAGGCAAATGCTGGTGAGTCTGGCGCTGGGTCAAACGAGTACGTGCATGTGCGTGTGCAGCAAAGGAATGGTAGGAAGTGCTTAACCACTGTCCAAGGTTTGAAGAAAGATTTCAGCTACAATAAGATTTTGAAAGATCTGAAGAAAGAATTTTGCTGTAATGGTACTGTTGTGCAGGATCCAGAGCTGGGCCAGGTGTGCAAGCAACTCTATTTCCTTGGCTGCAAATGCATGCTTATTTGTGTCTGTGATCTGTATTCATATTTTTGGCATTCCTGCAATTTGCAGGTTATTCAGCTTCAAGGTGATCAACGCAAAAATGTTTCCACCTTCCTTGTTCAGGTAAATCTTCGTTACTGATTGCTGCAGTTTCATTTGTTGAACTTGTTTTACTTGATTGATTGCTGATTAGATTACACATCCAATGTTCAGGCGGGGATTGTGAAGAAAGAGCACATCAAGCTTCATGGCTTTTGAGCCATGAGCGTTGCAGCCGAGCAATTCGTGTGTTGGGGAATGGTTAGATTGGTGTAATACGGAGCCTTTGTTATTGTCATAACTTGGATTCTCATATACTGAAATGGATGTACTAGTTGGGTGTATTTAATTTTATCCGACATTCTTAGATGTCGCATTGACATTCGTTTTCCATCTCTGTCGGGTGCTAAGCAGAACGTAACAAATTCGAGTAGTGGGGCTAGATTCTCATGCCCGTGGGACCTGTAGTGCAGCCACAAATCTCTTTTTTGTGAAAGAAACCTGTTTATTATGTTGGGCAAAATGAGCTGTAGAGTACGGGATCGTCAAGATATTCAATTCTAATTTCTGGGGTACTTTTGGTCGAGTAAGGTTTGCGTTTATCCACCTATCAGCATTAAGGGTGTAAATAGGGTTAGTTCTAGCTTGAGCTAGCATCAACTGGAATTGATTTACGTAAGGAGTTGGGAACTTCAAAGATCGGTTTTAGATTGGGCTCCGGACTTGATTTCAGAAATCCGGTTGAGCCGGGTAAATTTTCAATCTAAATTTTTTTTATTTTTAAATTAGTTTTCACTATTGGACTTGATTTTAGAAATCCGGTCGAGTTGGGTAAAATATTCAATCTAGAATTTCTTATTTTTCATAATTATTATATTTTTTTAATTATTTTTTTATTTCTTGGACTTGATTTCAAAAATTGAGTTGGGCTGGGTAAATTTTTCAATTTAAAACTTTTCATTATTATAATTATTTTATTTTTAATTTATTTTTTATACTTTTTATACAATTATTTTATTTTTTTAATTATTTTTACATAACTGTTCATATAATTAATTGATATATTTTAACATTATTATTTATACTTTTTATTATGAATTGTTATCTTTTACGACCGGTCGCTAAGGCTCATTTTTTCGACCGCCACTTCCCACCGTCGGATCTCGCGTAAAAGCAGCCGTTGGATTAAAATTTGAAAACAGGGGGCGCTGACACAATTAATGCGAAGGGAAATTTTGCTCAATCCTACTTATCGATCCCCGCAATTCTCTCTCTGCGCACAGATAGTAGCTGCTGCGGCACCCATCTCTCTCCCAGCAGGCACAGTTGCAGCCGTTGTGGTCGAAAATCCTCTCATGTTCTCCTTCTCTCTCCCATCTCTGGCAGAGCTTCCGCGCTTCTTTCTTGTCCCATCTCCACTTCTCTCTCCCCGCATAAGACCCAACATGCTCCTCTCTTTCGCATCTTCTCTCCTATTCCCCTCTTGTCAGTAGGTCGTACTCTCCTCCGGCGATGATCACATATCCACCTCTCATTTTTCCTCTCTTCTTCCTCCTCTCACTCCTCTCTCGCGTCACCCCCTGGTTGCTGCCGCAGCTTCAACCTTGTGCTTCGTTCGAAAGATTGGAGCCACGACCATCCGTGGTCATCTCGCACTGCAGCGTCGTCATCTCACACTGCTCTAATGACAAAGGTGGATAGTCGGTTGCAAGGTACAATATAACCGGGGAAATTCTAAAGGAGTTTCAGAGCTGTGTACTTGGGAGAATAATCAATCGGCTAGAGTAATACCAGATTCTGTTGGCAATCTCACGAAGCTTCAATTCCTATATGTTGTCCAAGTCATTTCATAGCTTGCATTTGAAAAATAATCAATTGATTGGAGTAATACCAGTTAGTAGCGGGCTGCATTTGTTAAACCTATATGCTATTGTGGGTGTGTCTGGATACACACAAAACATGTCAATGAAACTTTTCAATAAAAAACTTTTCACTCCCCATAACTATCTTATTTTTTAATTATTTTTTCACATTTTCCTATATAAACAACTCTATTTTTCAATTATTTCCACATAAATACCCATGCTACTATCTTATCTATTTTAACTTTATTTTCTTTACACCTCATTATTACCCTTATCATATCATATCATTTTCTATCAACTTAACAACTTCTACTCTGAAAAATTTTCATTAAAGGATGTGTTTGGGAATGGGTAAAACTTTTGATTAAGGGTGTGTTTGGTTGGAAGTAAAACTTTTGATGAAAAGTTTTTGGAGTAGAAATTGTCAAATCAATAGAAAGTGATGTGATATAATAGGAATAATGATGAGGAGTAAAGAGAATAAAATTAAAATAGATAGGTTAGTTGTATGGGTAGTTGTGTAGAAATGATTGAAAAGTATGGTAGTTTGTGTAGAAAAATGTGAAAAAATAATTAAAAAATAGAGTAATTATGGAGAGTGAAAAGTTTTAGATTGAAAAATTTTAGTTGACACTTTTTTATCCTAAACAAACACACCCTAAAAGTTTTGAAGAATAAAAGTTGTCAAATGATGTGATATGATAGGGGCAATGATGAAGAGTAAAGAGAATAAAGTTAAAATAGATAGGTTAGTTGTGTGGGAAGTTGTGTAGAAATGATTGAAAAGTAGGATAGTTGTATAGGAAAATGTGAAAAAATAATTAAAAAATATAATAGTTGTGATGAGTGAAAAGTTTTAGATTGAAAAGTTTTAACTTGATATTTTTTAACCATTGCCAAACATACTCAAAAAGTTTTACCTCCAACCAAACTCACCCTGTATTATAGATAATTTTTTTTTGATTTTATTTTTATTTTTATTCTCTTATTGCGCTTATTAAATATTGAAATTTCATTTGGTTCAATATGTGGGGTATGATTTGAACTGGGATGGTTGATTTGCACTTGGAAACTGGACCTTCTGTGCTGCGACTTACGCTCCAAAAGCTGGTTTTGTATTTTGAATCATCTACCTCATTCTTTTTCCATTGACTGGCGTAGAATGATTAGAAAGGGGAATTTGAATGGAGATATATATATCTACAAAATGGGGATTAAAGAGTATGAGGCCATTGCAATTTGAAAGTTTTCTAAATTTTTGTCCGAGAAGACAAAAGGTTCAGGAAGCAGGGCAAGGTTGCGGCACCATTGGATGAGGTAATGTGATCAGAGATAGTACAGCGGCGAGGTGCGACGGGGTGAGGGGCGAGGGAGGAGGGCCGAGAGAGGCCGGAGCTGAGATAATTGCTGGAGGGAACGAACGTCGCTTTCGGACGGCGCGGGTAGATCCAGGTATTGGGGGATGGGACAAATCTCATAGCCAAGAGGAGAGAGAAGGAATGAGATGGAAGCAACTCAGTCGATTGGAGATGTGACGTTGCATAAAAGAGGGACTTTTCTGAAATTATGCTCTCGACAATGGTTTAATTCGAAATTCCGCAAAAGTCAATCTGACGCTCCACATTCATCTTCCACGATCCAACAACATAGAATAGGCGGTCGAAAATTACGTTTTTTACCACGGGCCGTAAGAGAATGGAGCTCTTTTATGATTGCCCTGTAATATCATATTATTTTTTTTTATCAGAAGTTTTGCATTATTTATACTTTTTAGCATTGCCCATGTGGTATCGGATTATTTTTTTTTTAGAAACTCTTATACAAAAATTCTTATGCAAAAATTTTATTACTTTTCAAATATAGGGTATGTTTGGCAATTAATAAAAACTGTCAAGTTAAAATTTTTCAATCTAAAATTTTTCATTCTCTACAATTATCATATTTTTTAATCATTTTTTCATATTTTCCTATACAACTATCATACTTTTCAATCATTTCTATACAACTATCCACACAATTAACCTATCTATTTTAACTTTATACTTTATCCTACTTATCATTATCTCTATCATATCACATTATTTGACAACTTTTATTCTTCAAAATTTTTCATAAAAATTTTTATTCATTACCACACACACCTATGTATATTCTTAGGGTGTGTTTGGCAATTAACAAAAAATGTCAAGTCAATCTAAAACTTTTTACTCTCCACAACTATCATATTTTTTAATTATTTTTTCACATTTTCCTATACAATCACCCTATTTTTCAATCATTTTTACACAACTATCTACACAACTAACCTATCTATTTTAACTTTATCCTCTTTACTATTCATCATTACTCATATCATATCACATCATTTGACAACTTTTACTCTCCAAAACTTTTCATCAAAAGTTTTATTCATTACCAAACACACCCTTAATAAGTACTAAGCGTTTTAGCTCGTATCCTTTGTTGCCACGACACCTCTCCCCTAACGGAGCCCAATTCAGTGCACCCGGGTGCATTCAGCCTCAATGCACCCGGGTGCACTGCACCTATTTTTTTTATTTTTTAAAATTTTTTTTTTATAAAATAGTTAATATAGGTTTATTTAACATATGTATCAATTTTTACTATTTTTGGAGACTTTTAGATATTTTTTTTAGATTTTTTAAAATCAGTGGCATTTTCGGTAATTTAAAATTACGAAAAATGCCACTGATTTTAAAAAATCTAAAAAAAATATCTAAAAATCTCCAAAAATAGTAAAAATTGATACATATGTTAAATAAACCTATATTAACAGCTTCATGAAATTTTTTTAAAAAAAAAAATAAATAAAAAAGGTGCAGTGCACCCGGGTGCATTAAGGCTGAATGCACCCGGGTGCACTGGATTGGGCTCCTCCCCTAACCCCCTCAATTTATTATTTTATATTATATATATTCTTAAGAAACATTTAAGGGTTTCAGCTCTCTCCTTTGCTATTGTGCATTCTTGTCGTTGCTCTCCTAGCTTTTTTCTTGTTTGATTTTAATGACATACCTCTAGCTTTCTTCCTCGTTTGATTTTGATGCCACACCCTTAGGCTTCTTCCTTATTGTCTCTGCCACAAGCAGATCTTCTTCCCTTTTGTCGCTATTGTCTTCCACTGCCGGTGTTGCACTTTAGCCACTTTTTCCGGCTCGATTTCCCCTTTTGTTTTACTATCATTTTCTTCCTTCCTCTTTCGTTTCTTTCTTTTTTTTTTCTCAGCTCTCGCATTGTTTTCTCAATTCTCTCCTCTCTCCCTCTCTCTTGTTGGCCCGACAGTCTTCCTTGGTCCTTCTTCCTCCTTGTCTCTTCCCTCATTAAAATAAGATTGGATTAAGGTGTGAAAAATATGATTGAAAGTAGAGTTGGAATGAGATTTTACAATATTCATCCCAACCTGAGTTAATCCGACTCGATTTTTGGCCTCGCCTATAATGTTTATCCCAACCTGAATTAATCCGACTCGATTTACACCCCCGCTTGCCACCACTCTATATTGAATTAGGCTTCCTTTGGTAGTATAAATCTTTTTAGTCATGTAACTGCAAATTTTAAGATTTTGATGATTGATAGAGAATTTAATCTATTTATAAATTTAACCTCATTCATTTAGTTGCCTGATTTAATGGCTTCTGAGGTTGAGCCTGATCCTGAGTAGAGAGAGGTTAGCCTCGAGGAGTGATAAACTCGTTATTTAAACGAGATCAAGTTTCATCCAAATCAAGTATATGCACAGGTCACATTTGCTCAAGAAAAATTCATGAGTAAATTATAAAAAAAACTTAGATTTATTTACACATGTATTAGAATATAATAATACTTATAGAATGATTTATTCATATAGAAATGAGTTTTTAAATAGTTTACATGTTAAAAATACTACTTTCAATATTTTAGCATTAAATCAGTTTATTATGTTGATTTTATATATTCATAGATAAGACTTATATATAGTGATATTAGATAAATGAAAGAGTTTTCATAATAATATAAATAATGCTAAATATAATGGATAAAGTGAATTTTCTATTAACTATCAAGATTTTAAATATGGAGAGGTTATATAGAAAAAGGGTTTTCTAAAAGTGAGCCCATTTAACTATTTTACTTTTCAATTATTATTTTTACATTTTAATTTTTTTTTGCATTTTTATATAGTTAAACTACTATTTTAACTTTAATGCCTTTACTCCTAATCACTTTTCCCATACTATTATGATTATTCTCTTATACTCTTAGTGTGTGTTTGGAAAGTAATAAATTTTTGATAAAAAGTTTTTGGTGTAGAAGTTTTTAAATAAAGAAAATGATGTGATATGATGGGAAATTTGTGTCATAAACCCTCTATGCTTGCGTATTAACATTTTGAACCCCGAGGTCTGCGATTTAGCATTTTAAACCTGGTTAAGTTTTGGTATTTACATTTTAAACCTTTACCTCTGATGATGTTAGAAAAGCACCATCAGCCCATGTGTGTCATCAAATATATATATATATAGGGGTGTTAATGATCATGGTAAACCTATCAATCCGCTCATCCAACCTGTTAATAAATGAGTTTGGGTTAGGATTTTTGAATAAATGGGTTATGATCCGCCAACCCATTTAACCATTTAATTAAATAAACGGATTAAGGTTGAGACTTTGCAACCCGTCGACTCATCCAACCTGTTTCTATAACCCATCCAACCCGTATAACCCGTCCAACCCATTTATAATATATTATATATAATTATATATATATTTTTAGTCGGTTCCTGGCTTCCCGCTCTCGGTACTCTGTCCCGCCCGGCGCCCGCGCATGATGTTAACTTCTGCAGTCGCAGCCGGGATTGAGATTTGAAATTCTCTTGGATTTGCCGCCACAAACACAACCATATTTCAAAGCTGGGACCCCTTCTACAAAAGCACCAATTGCTTTTGACTCCCCCGCTCAACGACCCATTACAACTGCGCTGTCAACAAAGCCACATACAAATAAATGAATCGCATTTAGTGCTGCAGTTGCATCAACCAGAGCATTCTTCAAGGGCATAGAGTGTCTCTCTCGCCCACTCCTTTTCTCTCTTGCTCGCTCCTCGCCTGTCATCGATTTGTGGATTGCGATGGCTCTCTTCATCGCCCTTACTCTCTTCTCTCCTCTCTTCTCTTACTCGCCACTAGAAAGGCTAGCTCGCCTCCTCCTCTCGCCATTGTGTACCTCTCCGGTCCGTTGAGTCGTCGAATAGCTTGCTTGCAAACTGCGAAGGAACGGGCGTCATATTCGGCAGTCGGCACCCGCTGCGACCTTCGATCTGTCACCGCACGTACAAAGACTCGGAAGACGTCGATAGATCAGGTATGTTAAATTCAAGTTATTTAATTTATTTAATTTTACAGACTTTATTGAGGGTTTTTAGCATTAAAATTAGTAACAAACACAATCCGTTAACAACCCGTTAACCTGTTTATTAAATGGATTGTAAATGGGTTAGGGTTTAAGTTTTTTAAATGGGTTAATAAACGGATTAGGGTTGACATATATTAAATGGGTTAGTATTAGGATTAGGCTTCAACCCGTTCAACCCGGTCCGTTAACGCCCCTATATATATAAATTAAAAATAAATACCATTGCATACATATAAAATTAAAAATAAATACCATTGCATATAAATGAAAATTTAAAATAAATACCATTGCACATATATATGAAATTCAAAAATCAATTCGTATCTGAATGGTTGCTTGAATATTTTATGAAATTCATTTCATAATATATTCTCATAAAAATTTTACTTACGAAGACCTAAAGTCATGGTGATTACTAAAAATTATTTAATTTAAATGCTTGAAATAATTTCATACTTTTTCTTTTTAAAAATAAATTTTTTTTTATGGAACCAAACTGAAAATAAATTTGAAATATTTTTAGTTGTTCAATACGATAATTTGAGTAAAATTACATATTTCATTAACAATTTAAAACACATAAATACTTTTGCATTACACGATTCCCAAATGCACCACCGGAGCACGAAATACACTGCTCCATCGTCTTCATCAACATGGGCAGCCACGGCTGCTGTCGGTATCATCCTTCACCACTGCCTCTTCTACATATCTAGATCGCTGCTGCAAATGCATCCATTTGCTGAGCACCAACCCATCTTACGCTCCCATCAACTCCACTACCATGATCCTGATGTTCAGATTTCAAATCTAGCAACTTCTTCACGATACGTCGTGATCCTGCGAGAACCACGACAGATAGTTGAGCCCTTAAATCAAAAACCACCCCAAATCAAAAACGTTATCCCACATGACATCGAGAATCCAGATTGAACAGGGATTTGATGCCCACATCTCCAGAGCCCTCATTTTGCTGCAAAGTAGACCAGCTTAAGTTCGTGAAAACTCTTTCGGCAGGCACCACACCTTAGAGAAGGTTGAAGGAGAAATTCAGGTTCCGCAGGTACCTAAGCTTCCAAAAGCCATCCGGTATACTTCCATTAAAATTATTTGATAAAAGATTTAGGCTTTCTAGGGCAATTAATTGAGCTAGACATTTTGGTATGGGCCTCCAAATCATTTCCTTGCCACTGCCAAGTTCTGTAAATCCGCACAACCACCTATCATTACTGGAACCTCCTCGGATAGCTAATTCGGTACTTGTAAGGGAGTTGTAATGAAGAATAAGGCCCTTAAGGAGAGAGAGAGAGATGACCGAGATGCTCTGGAAGTGAACCGTGGAATGAGTTGTTTTTTTTTTTTTTGAGAATAAGGGTAACACCCTATCCCCCGACCCTAATCGCCCGACAGGGAGGAGGGATAGGATGAACCAGAAGTATTCATTGCCAAAAAATTGTCTATACAAATTTTTTCATGGAGAGCCTATGGGGGGGTGCCCCACCAAACTTGTTGGTCAACAGAGGAGGCAGACATAGCGTCGGCTAATGCATGAGCCACAGCATTCCCCTGCCTAAGTACATGATGAGTAGTTACAGAAAGAGAAGAAGAAAGGATGACCCTGATTTCGTTGATAATGTTCCCAACAGGAGAGTGCACGGGGCCATCAGTCGAGAGCAGGTTGACAAGAAGAAGCGAATCCGTTTCAATCTGCAATGCCGGCAAGTTAGCTTCCAGTCCCCAAGAAACACCGAGAAGGAAGGCCAGTGCCTCCATGTACAATGGTTCCATAAAGCCATCCCGGTGCCACCCCTTCGCCGCAACAAAGGCACCCCGCGAATCGCGAATAACTGCTGCAAAGCCCGATGATGAGCACCTTTGATGCAAGCGGGCGTCAACATTGATCTTGAATACACCATCCGGAGGTTTAGTCCATCTGGGAATGAGAGGCCTATCAAAAGCGCCATCCAAGATGAGAGGAGAGGCCCTGCGATGTTCCTCCAAAAATTCCTTGCACCACAAGAGAACGTTGGGGAAGTCCGGTTTCAAACCATCGATCCTGAATGAGTTTCGTAGAAACCATATTCTCCAACAGCAGATAATGAAGAGGCTAAGATCATCCGTCCACCGGTGCTGAACTAAAGAGATGATGAGTTCCTGCACCGTGGCCGGGATAGCGCACCTACATTCGAGCCAGAACCAAATCCCCCTGGTAAGCTCACAATTCAAGAAAAGATGATTGGAGTCCTCCACTACAGACCTGCAAAACAAGCACACTGGGTCAACATCAATACCACGCCTATGGAGATTCCAAAGAGTCGGGAGTCTATCCCTGAAAAGCCTCCATCCAAAAATAATGATCTTGCTTGGAAGTTTAGTCCGCCAAATTGACTTAAAGGTAAGGGAATGGGGGGAGCCTCCATATCCCGAGCTTAGAACTCTGTAGGCCGATTTGACGGAGAATACCCCGCTTGGTTCGAACTTCCAATAGATAGAGTCGTCCTGTGAGGGAAAGGGGGGGGGGACCCTGGTTGATAATGCGCCACCCATCGTCCCCAGCAACCGCTAGGATGCGGTCCTTAATCCAAGTGGAGGAAGCCTCACAGATAAAATGACTAACTTTAACATCCTCGGAAATAGACTGTGGAAGGGGCCCGGCCTTTGTGATCATAGGCTCAACCCATGCATCCTTGAAGAAAGACACACGACTCCCGCAACCAATACGCCATTTGCATCCAAACTTGATCATATCCCTTGCCCCCAAAATACTACTCCAAGTAAAGGAATCGGATGGCTTAGCGCGACAGCTCCAAATATCCCCATGCGGGAAGTATTTGGCTTTAAGCACCCGAAAGCAAAGAGAAGTCGATGCTGAAGAGAGTCGCCAGGCTTGCTTTGCCAGAAGGGCATAGTTGAAGACATTGAGATCCCTAAAGCCAAGCCCACCAGAGAATTAGAGAGATCAAGTAGGAAGAGGGAAGATAGGTTGGATAGGAGGGGTGGAATGGTTCCTGATTGAGATAGATTGGAGAGTTGAACAATAAGGACATTGACGGAGCTGCTAGCCCTTAGCTCCACATCGTTGCATATGCAACTGGAAATACTGAAGCATCAATGGAGTTTAACTCGACAGCGACGGTAAGGCCATGGACAACACCGACAACGCGGGCCTTCGTGTTCTTCATTTTAAAAGCACGTATATGGGGGCAGGTTGGTCATTCGAAAAAATACGCGCATGCGGAGGGATGAGTAGACGGAGCTTTGTTGACTGTTTAAAACGCAAATATTAAAACTTAGGAGGGTTCAAGATGCTAATATAAAAACCTCAAGATTCAAAATGTTAATACACAAAGTTAGATGGTTTATAATGCAAATTTCCCGTGATATGATAAAGGTAACGACGAGGATCAAAAAGTATAAAGTTAAAATAGATATGTTAAATGTATAAGTTGTTACGTAGAAATGATTGAAAAATAAGATAATTATATAGGAGGAAGTGAAAAATAATTAAAAATAGAGTAGTTATGGAGAGTGAAAGATTTTAGTTTAAAATATCTTTGGTGCAAACAAACACCCCCCTTAATCATTATTTCTATCACATGATATTACTTTCTTAGTGTTAGCACCCCATTTAAATGTGAAAATTAAAATTTTAAATGGACTTACTAACATTAGACCCACCTCACCTACTTAAGACTAATGGAGTATCCGTCAATTTATATTTGAATTTTAACTCATATATTTGAAATCTCAAAATGTGTGCAGGATCCACTTGAAGAATGGGGCCCCAAATGCATGCAAGCCCATTTTAGAAGTAATGATTACCAATTCTCACAATTGATCAAGAACAATTTGCGTTCAAGATGAAGTGAAAAATATCCTCTCAAGTCAAATGGATTGGAGGTAGTGTGATGAATAGTTTGGATTGACCAAAATATTTAACCTTTATGAGATTTTTAATGGTCAAAATACATTTGACTAAAAAGGAGGTGAATTTTTCCTAAAAAAGAGGGTGGATTCGTAACATTTCAAATGAGAAATGCAAACAACAAGATTTAAGTCATCGAATGAAGATCTAAGCCGTTAAGTAATCGAGGGACATCAATGAGCGTAGGCTTCATCAAAAATTAAAAAAAAAAGTGAAGATCAAGATGCAAATGATGACACAAATTAATGGTTGAAAGATGTTTGACTTACTGGCCAAAGGAAGTCAAAGAAGACCCCGTGAATTAGAATATTGCAGAATAGACAAGGTCACTTTATGCATTGATGTGCAAGTCCTTCAACCCAAGAGCCTATACAAGGAGGCCTCTTCTCCTCCGTTGGAGAGGCCGATCTTCACAGAGAAAATCCTGGCTGCCGCCTCCACTCTCATCATTTCTGTTTTCCATCGTTAACACTTGCCCCACTTTTTTCCAGAGCTGTTTTTGCCTATCCTCTTCTCATATCATCATCAATGGAGTGGCTCCACCTTCTTCTTTACCATTTTCCCAGTCGTGGACGGCAGCTACCTCCTCTGCCACGCTCCCATTTTCACCCTTGTTAAAATTTCCATTTTTGTTGCATAGTTACTGTTTGCCTTCCAACGGCCGGTTGCACCCTCCGAAAATCTTCTATTTTTTTCAAAAATTCCTCTGTTGGCTGCTGTCCATCACCGACCATTTTCACCTCTTCGTCAAATTTTCTATTTTGTTGCATAGCTTCTGTTTCCTAATGATCCAGCCCTGTATACCCTAGAGCCCCTCCTCTTTCCTCCATCCATCCCTTTCGTTTTCCTTCCTTCATCTTAAAAAAAAAAAAAAAAATCTCAGCCCATAGCCTGTTTTGTTCCACCGTCCTATCCCTGTTTGCAATTGCTACCTCATTTTCCTTCCATCCAGGTCTGCCTCAACCCACCTATTTTCCACCCCCAGATCCTGGCATAGCCGCAGCTTTCCAACACAGAGTTTTTCTACCTCCGAATACCATGCCTAGTTTTTTCGTTTTGCAGTTGCGAATGCCCAAAAATCTCCCACAGCTGCTGTTTTCCATCAGCCTGATTCCATCCTAAAAGAAAATACCCTGTTTCGCTGCTGCTTTCCATCTCTGAAGAATTCCATCCCAAAAACCCACTCCATCTCTGTTTTTCCCTCACTCTAGCGGGTGCCCACCTTAGAAACCGTCCCTGATTTATTTTTCCTCCCTCCCTCCCTCCGTCTCTTCGGCGCACATTTTCCATCCGAGAATCCCACCTTCATATCAAGTTTTTCATCACCCTATTCCGCAAGCCCCGCCTTTATTCATCTGCCTCTGTTCATCTATCTTGTTTGCCTTCCATACAGCGCCACTTCTATTTACCCCATTTCCCATTCCGTCATTTGAAAAAAAAAAAAAAAAAAAGTAAAAGAAAGAAAACGAAGCATGTAGCGAAGGTCGTTTACGCCTGCCTCTTGCTTTGCATGTCACTTGGTTGGTACGTATTAACACTTGTATGCATTTCTATTAATGTCATTTGCAGGAGAATAGCAACGTCATTTGCGTGACATAACAATAGCATTTTTTTTAAAAAAAGAAAAAGTCCTTTGCCCAGCTGTAGCACCCGCCGTGAGCGCTACGGTGGGCTCGGAATGGGTTTCCCGGGCCTTAGAGATGTGGATCGTGTTGAAAAGCGACGTGGGCTTGGATTTCCTGCATTCGCATGGGGTAAAATGAGTTAGGCCTCATAGTTTTTAGAAAAACAGGCATGTGGGCGTTTTCTCGTGATTTCGGCAGCATAACGGCTAGGACAAGACGTTAGCTCAAACGTGCACACAAGAAAGCAAAGAAAATGGAGTCGCCACCGATCTTTAAAGGGAGATCGGCCCCTATTTAAAGAAATAAGGCACTAGTAATATAGAATCCGGGTTCCAGCCTTCAAGTTGAAGCAAATATGGAGAGATTTGCCAACCCGAGGCGGTTTACACAGCGTAAGGGGGGAAAATAAAAAAAGTTTAAGAGAACGGGAGAGGTGGAAAGGGGAAAGTGGGAAGAGAGGTGTGGAGCGCGTAGAGCATGGAAGCTGGGATGCCGGGGGCGTTGCTGCAGACTCCCGTCCTCCCCTTGGGATGCCTCTCTTCAAGTGTGCTTGAATGAGAGGGGAGCTCCTCCTTTTATAGATGGTGGAGTGGGCTTTGGGCTCCCTTGAGGTCATGGACTTGGTCCATGGGCTTGGGCTTGAGTGGGATCATGGACTTGGCTTGGTGGGCTAGAGCTTGGCTTAGCCCATGGCTTTGGGTGGGCCGTTGTGGAGGCCCAAAATTGTAGAGAAGCCTGCTTCCGAGGCTTTAGTGGGCTAGAGCTTGGCTAAGCCCGTTTGTTTTGTCTTGTGGGCTGCTTTGTGGAGCCCGTTGAGGTGGCCTGTAGGAGCTTCGCTCTTTGTGGGGCCTGGTCCGTTTGTTGAAAAGCCTGCTTCGAGGCTGGGTGGAGCTTCGCTCCCATGGGCTGAGTTTGGAAACGCCTGTTTAGCTAATTTGAATTTCCTTTTGTCTTGAATTTGTTTGGGCTTGAAATCCATTTCAATTTATCCATATTTGGGCCCAACGGTAGGGTGTCAACAGCTGCCCCCCTTTGCCAGAGGCGTCTTGACGGTGAATGGCAAAGCGTCGGACACCCCGCTGACCTTGACCAGTTTTTCAGGTCGTTGGGCCATTTTGCCATTTTTTGCGAACTTGAGGCATCTTTCTGTAGATGTGGCTTGAAGGGGTCTTTTGCAAAAGATTTTTGCAGGTTTTCCTGTGAAATCTTTTGCTAGTTGGTGTTTTCTACCTTTTCCCCTTGAGACCGGGGGGTTTTCGCAATTTCGGGAAAGTCGCGGGGGGTTTTTTTGCAATTTTTCGGATCTTTAGGGTTTCCTCCGTGGGCTCCTCTTTCTGCCAGTTCTCTTCTCCTCTCTTCATCGTCGCCGTCGACTGTGCAGCCACTGCTGATACGCCATCGTTGCCGCTGACTCGCCGTTGGCGTCATTGCTTTGCCGCCGTCGTTGCTGGTTTGCCATTGCCGTTTGCCGGCGTTGCTGCCGACCGTTTTCTCTCGCTGCTGGTGTCGTCGAAGATCGGCGCTGTTGCTGCTATGGTTGCCGCTGTCTTCCTCGCGTCCGGTCGCCGTGAAGCAGTTGTGGTCGCCGTTGATACACCATCGCTGCCGCCTTCTTCCTCGCGTCCGGCAACTGGCTCTGCGCTGGTGGGCAGCCGTTCGTCGACCTCATCTATCGGCCGCCTTTCTTTGGGTTCCCGGCCGTGTCTGCTGTCGCTGCTATTGATCTGCCGCGGTTGCTGTCAAGGCTGCCGAGTTCGTCTTCTTCGGCGACGGCTGGGTTGCCGATTGCCGCTGCCGGTGTTGTCTTTCCAGCTGTTGCCGTCTGTTGCTAGAGTGAGTTTTTTTTTTTTTTTTTTTTTTTTTTTTTTTTTTATCTTCTGCTTGCTTTTTGTAGTTCGCTTATGCCCAGAATTCATCTTCTGATGTGTTGATTTGTCATTGCTAGTATTTTTTGAGTGTTTTCAACAGACTTGCTCTAGAAAGGTATTTTCTCTTCCTATTTGCTCGGGCAATTGCTTTCCTTTCTGCTGGTTCTCCCTTGCCTTGCTGCTTGGTGAAAATGCTTTGAAGTTGTTTCCAACACTAGAAGAAATTGCTAGGAGATCCCTTCCCATCATAGTTGAGGTGGTAGGTGGAAGTGGTTGCTCCCATCATTAAAATTTGATGTAGGCGTTGCTTTTGCATTCCTTGTGGTGGGCCTATTGCTGGAATAAAGGATAGCCTTGTGTATGTCTTTATCTTTCGTCATATGTGCGGGTATCCTTTATGCGTGACTGCTTGCCTGCTGCCCTTTTGGATTGAAGCACTTCGTAGGCTTGTTGATGTCGTCGTCATGGTGCCTTCTCTTTTGTGTGTGTTGATCATTCCATTGCTTCATGTCGCTTGAGTTGGCCCGGGGCAACTGTCTCTTTTGGTTGTGTGACAACCTTTCCATTTTGCTTGAGTGGCTGCGACCTTTATCACACCCTCTCCTTTTTTCTTTTTTTGGTTTTTTGATTTTTTTTTTTTTGATTTGATTTGATTTTTTTTTTTTTTTTTTGGTTTTTACAAGCTTGAAATGGTGGTGTAAACTGACCTTATATGATTTTGCTCGGGGCATGATGCTTGTCTTGTTGCTTGTTGCCTTGTGTTGATCCATCGCCTTTTATGTTGCAGTTGTCAAGATGTCTTCTAGAAAGGCGTATGGCTTGCACTCTCAAGATAAAGCAGTATGGCTCAAACCCCATGAGCCGGGTGGGTTGGCGAGCATGCCTGTCAAAATTCCGGATGATGTAGCATGAGAAGACAAGAAGACTTCATCTTCAACGGCTAGAGTTTCGGCCGTGGGAACCTCCTCAGCCGGTCGCCACAAGGCTTCGGGTGGTGACGCTCTTGCTCGGGCTAGGGCCGCCGGTGAAATGTCTTGAAGGCGTTTCTACATCTCCTCTCTTTTGGCCGAGTTGTATTTTTTGTGAATCTGAATGCTTGTATGAGCTATATTTTTTTTTTTAATGTAAAGCCGTGTGAATACCGGTTCCTTCTTGGAGGATGTGTTTGTATGATTTGTTGCTTTTGCAGGGCATGGATCTTGTAAAATTTTTCTTCTTGACGTCCCTTGTAATGCCTTGATCCATTGTAGGCCGTTGGCCATTGAAAATTCTGCATAAGGGTGCTGTAAATTTTTTTTATATATATAGACCTAAAAACTTTTTAGGTCTATCGGCCTGTTTCCAGCAGCAGCAGTTCTGCACTTGTGTTTTGCTTTCAATTTCACGAGAGATGTTGAGGGACGGTTTCTGAGTGTTCCTCATGCTTTGCTGTCATACCAGTACTTCGATGGTGAACCCTTTTATGGATAGAACCTCTTGACATGGTCCGAGCTTATGATTTCGGCCTTCCCGTTGTCTTCGGGTTTTGAAATGGCTAATGCTCCATTTGATAAAACTTTGGCTATAACCCACGGACCTTCCCAATTAGGCCTAAACTTGCCTCTTTTATCTGAAGGATGAACAAGTAGGATCCTTTTCATGACGAGGTCACCCTCTTGGAAGTTCTTAGCTCTTACCGATCGGTTATAAGCCCGTGCCATTCGCCGTTGATATGCTTGGGCGTGGTGAAGGGCTTGAATTCTCTTTTCATCAAGCAAATCCAGTTGGGATTGGCGTGTTTGCATCCATTCTTCCATTTCTAATTCGCTCTCCTTCAATATCCTCCAAGTTGGGACTTCCACCTCAATGGGTAGGACCGCTTCCATGCCGTAAGTCAAGGCATAGGGTGAGAACCCCGTGGCTCTTCGGATAGAGGTTCGGTATGCCCACAAGGCGTATGACAACTTTTCCGCCCAATCTCGGTAGTTCTCCACCATTTTGCCAAGGATTTTGATTAAGGTCTTGTTTGCAGCTTCTACGGCCCCGTTGGCTTGAGGACGGTAGGGACTTGACTTGTGGTGTTGAATTTTGTATTGAGCTAGGAAGTCTTGAACTTTCTTACTGACGAAGACCGTTCCGTTGTCACTTATGATTGCTTGCGGAAGCCCGAACCTTGATAGGATGTTTCCTTTGATGAAGCGTATGACTTGTGCTGCATTGATAGTTGGGAAGGACGTTGCTTCAACCCATTTAGTGAAATACTCTACTGCCACCAATATGTATTCATGACCGCCAATGGATTTAGGGGCTATCTTCCCGATTATATCTATTCCCCAAGTTGAGAAGGGCCATGGGGTAGATAAGTAATGCAAGTCCGTTGCGGGTGAGTGTATCAAGTTCCCGTGCTCTTGGCATTTGAAGCATCTCCTCACATACTCTGAGCAATCTTTTTCCATTGAGATCCAATAGTATCCTTGGCGCATTATCTTTTTTTCCAGCATGATCCCATTCATATGTGCTCCGCAGTCCCCATCATGGATTTGGGTCATGACTTCCTTTGCTTCTAGCCGGTTCACACACCGTAGTAGCATTTGGTTGTGAGATCTCTTATACAATGTTGCCCCCTGTATTATGTAGTTAGAGGCTAGTCTCTTGATGGTTCTTCTTTCCGCAAGCGTGATATGATCATCGAATGCTTGGTGCTCCAAGAACTGCCTTATGTCGTGATACCACGGCTTTTCTTCCTCTTGAGTTTCTTCGGCTTCGGCCGTCACTTGCAAGCAATATGCGGGTTGTTGAGATGTTTGCACTGTGATTTCTTGAGTTCCCTTCCCGTATGGTATTTCAACCATGGATGCCAAGGTTGCTAGTGCATCCGCCCATTGGTTTTGAGCCCGTGGCGCATAGGTGAAAGTGATTTCTTCGAATGAATAAACCAAGTGAGTTAATGCTGTGTGGTAAGGCTTTAGCTTTTCATCTCGGGTTTCCCATTCTCCATTTGCTTGGTTGATTACCAACTGCGAGTCCCCATAGATTTGAAGTTTTCTTGCCCCCAGCTTGTAGGCTTCCCGTACTCCGGCTATGCAAGCTTCATATTCGGCGATATTGTTTGTGCACGGAAAAATCAACCTTCTTGATATCATGATTGGGGCTTGGTTGGGGGAGCAAAGGACAACGCCTATTCCGTTACCCGAAGCGTTCCATGCGCCGTCAAAGTACAAGGTCCAAGCATCATTTTCTTCATCTCGCTCCACAAGTAGTATTTCCTCATCCGGAAAATCTTCTTGTAGCGGTTGGTAATCCGGAAGCGCCTGTGCGGCTAAGTAATCCGCTAGCACTTGTCCCTTGACAGCTTTCCTTGTGACATAAATTATGTCAAACTCTGTGAGGAGTAATTGCCACCGTGCTAGCTTTCCCGTCAATACGGTCTTTTGACAAAGATACTTTAACGGATCCATTTTTGAGATGAGCAGTATGGTTCGGGACATAATATATTGCCTTAACTTTTGCACGGCCCATACAAGAGACAAGCATGCCTTTTCAATCTCCGGATATCTGACTTCCGTAGGGGTATATTTTCTGCTCAAGTAATATATGGCTTGTTCCTTCCGTCCCGAATCATCCGGTTGTCCTAGCACCGCCCCCAATGCCGTTGGAGTGACTGAGAGATACAGCAGCAAGGGACCTTCCGCTCTAGGTGGCACCAAGATGGGAGGGTTAACCAAGTAGGCTTTGATTTTATCAAAGGCGATTTGACAATCTTCATTCCATTCTTTGGGAGAGTCTTTTCTTAGCAACTTGAAGATCGGTTCACAAGTGGATGCTAGTCGGGCTATGAACCGGCTAATGTATTGAAGTTTGCCCAAGAAGCCCCTTATCTCCTTTTCGGTTGCGGGAGGCGGCATGCTTAGTATTGCCTTGACTTTTGCCGGGTCCACCTCAATTCCTTTTCTACTAACGATGAATCCGAGCAAGCGCCCCTTTTGAGCTCCAAAGACACATTTTTGCGGGTTGAGCCTTAGTTGAAATTTCTCCATCCGGTTGAATAGTTTTTTCAAGTCTCTTAGATGCTCTCCAAAAGTGCAAGACCGGACTATCATGTCGTCCACGTAGACCTCCATTTCTTTGCCCATCATGTCATGGAAGATGGCCGTCATGGTACGTTGATATGTAGCTCCGGCATTTTTCAAACCGAATGGCATCACTTTGTAGCAAAATGTCCCCCAAGGAGTGATGAAGGATGTCTTTTCTCTATCTTCTTCGGCGATTTTGATTTGATTATACCCGGAGAACCCATCCATGAAGGAGAACCATGTATGGCTTGCCGTGTTGTCAATTAAAGTATCGATGTGAGGTAGTGGGAAGTCATCTTTTGGGCTAGCCTTGTTGAGATCTCTATAGTCAATGCACACTCGGACCTTTCCATCCTTCTTAGGCACGAGAACAACATTAGCTAGCCATTGCGGGTAGTGAGATACTACCAAGAATCCGGCATTGTATTGCTTGATCACTTCATCCCTTATCTTGGGTATCCATTCTGGTTTAAGTCTCCTTAATTTTTGCTTTACCGGCTTGACACCGGCCTTTATTGGGAGTTGATGAGTAATGAGATTTTCGTCAAGTCCGGGCATGTCTTCGTAGGAAAAGGCGAAGTTGATTAGCCGAGGCTTGAGAAAAGCGAGCATTTGGTTTCTTTCTTCGGCGGATAAATTCTTTCCAATACGAAGACATTTGGGTAGTTCCGAGGTTCCCAAATTGACGATCTCGTAGTCCAAAGCTGCGTCTTTGTTTTCATGTCTTTCTATGTTGCCGCGCAGCTCCTCATCAACTCCACGATCTTCTGAGATTTCTAGCAACTCGTGGGACCAGCGAATGCTGGCCCACATATCCGGCTCCGTTTGCTTCTTTTTCTTTTGAATGGGTACCGGATGCATGATATGACTGCTAGAGCCGGGTCTCGAGCAAGTTGGTATTGCATACCAATTTTTGGCTTGTCCTTGCATAATGGTATTTTTTTTTCATGCCGGTCATCATGAGTTATCATTAAGACTTCTTGGGTCTCCAATGCCTCGGGTAGTATGTGTCCCGCGCTTATGAACCGAGTTGCTTTGTTTGACTCCTTGAATTTATCTTCCTCGGGCCTATACCCAAGTCCCCATTTGTTGTTCTTTTGTTGAGGATTGATTAACACCGTCTTCCCTCGGTACTTGATGTTGAACCTTGTTGTTTGCCTTTCGGCCGGAGGTATAACATAGTGAAGCGGGAGCCTTTGCTTCGAAGGGATGTGATGGACTTCATGTATGTCATCCATCTTGAAGGGGAGAGGATCCGAAGATTCATATACTTCAATTAGTGGAACTTCATGACAATTTTCAAATTCTACCGGGATAATGATCTCGGGGTCGGCTTCGATGACCACTAGCCTTCCCGCCGATATGTACTTGAGCTTTTGATGGAGAGAGGACGGGATGGCTCCGGTTTGGTGTAACCAAGGTCTTCCCAATAACATGTTGAAAGACGCGGGGATGTCCAAGACTTGAAAAGGGATGACCATGGTGTCGGGTCCCACTTGGATTTCTATGTCTAGTTCACCCAAGACCGTCTTCTGAGAGTTATCAAAGGCTCTTACATGGTAGTCGCTCGGCCGCATTTGATTCATCGGGATTCCAAGCCTCTTGATCGTTCGTAATGGGCAAACATTAAGACTTGCTCCGTTGTCAATGGTTACCAAGGGGATCTTCAAGCCATTGTACCCGACCGTGATGCTCAAGGAATGTCCATGGTTGCGTCCTTCCGCGGGAAGCTCCTCATCGGTGAATGTGATGGCGTTAGGGGCCGTTATTTGCCCGATCATGTGAGCCACCGCATTGGGAGTCACCTCCGTGGTTATGTGAGCCTCGCTTAGCACTTTAGTGAAAGCCTCTCTATGCTGTGTTGATGTGCATAACAGTTCCCATATGGATATTTGAGCCGGCAAGGACTTGAGTTGTGAAGCCACGTCATATGGCGGTTCCTTCTCCGGGTTGGTGATCACATTGCGGGCCGGTTCCCGTCGATAGACTCGGCCATTAGGGTAGATGTTGCCTATCTCCGAGCATTGAGGATACTCCCACGGGACCTTGTGCGAGTCATATGTTGGCTTTGGCTTGGCCGTTAGTACCACGGGTTCTTGATGAGGAGGAGCAATCTTCAAGTTGTTCACGCCCGGCAATATGAGGTAGTCTTGGCCATGCGCTTCTTGAGGTTTACGGACATTCCGAGGAGCGGCTCCTTGTAGTGTGATGGTTTCTTGCTTAGCCCGTTGTAGAGTGATCATATAGGCTTCATGACTCGGCTTTGCGGGTTCACTTGCAACTTCTATGAAGTTTATGTTTGTTGCATTAGGATTCCTTGGTTCATGCATAGGTAAGGGGTTTTGGATCACATCCTCATGGGAGTTTGATGAAATTTTGATTTTTTCATCATCTATTAAGTCTTGGATGGCATGTTTGAGGGTAAAACATCTCTCGGTGGTGTGGCCTCTCCCTTGGTGATAGGCATAAAACTCATTTTCACGGTAGTTTTTAGGAAGGGGATTAGGTGGAGGTTTTGGAGCTAGAGGTGCAAGCATATTCTTTTGGATGAGCATGTTGAGGACGTCGGTGTATGACTGGGTGAGAGGTGTAAAATCTCTGTATGCTTTTCTTTGAAAAGGCTTGGGGGTGGTGTCTATGGCGTTTACATCCGGGTTCTTCGAGGGATTACCATTTTTTGGTTCTTGCTTCCTTCGAGTTGCGTTCCCTTGGTAAGGCCATGGAGAGATGGTGCCATGTCTAATTCCCGCCTCCACTTGGTCCCCAGCTTGGAGAAGTTGAGTGAAGTTGACGTAGGGGTGAGAAATGAGGTAACCCGAAATGCTCGGGTGTGCGGAGTTGATGATGATGGAGATTTGCTCATCCAAAGGCAACGGGCTCTTCATTTTTTCCGCCAATGCCCGCCATCTAGCAATGTATTCGGAGAATGTTTCGTCCCCTTTTTGCTTGAGCGCTTCGAGGTCGGCCCTTTTGGGAGCCATGTTTAGCTTGTAGGAGAAGCGGTCCATGAAAGCCAAAGAGAGTTGTTCCCATGTCTTGATTAACCGGCAATCCAACGATATGTACCACTCCAATGCGTCCTTCTTTAGGCTATGTTGGAATAGCCTTATCAAGACTTCTTCGCTTTTCACCAAAGGGTATAGGATGCCGCAAAAGGCCTTGAGATGAGCCCTCGGGCATGAGTCTCCTTCATATGCAGGTAAAGCCGGGATCTCGAACTTCTCCGGCAACTTGGTATCGGGGAACGGGCATAAGTCTTCGATCTTGGCCGAGGGTAGGCCCTCCCCTTGATGTTGTCGGATTCGATCCTCCATTTCTTTTAATTGGTTTTGGAGTTGGTTCTTGAGGTCTTGGATTTCATTACGGCCTTGTTCTAAGACCAACTCCTCTTCTTTGTAGTGATCATTTCGAGATTTGTGGGAGGATGGTTGAGGTCCACCGTCTTGCTCTGGAATCCGGGATTTATGGGAAGATGGTTGAGGTCCACCGTCTTGCTCCGGATTCGGGTTTTGTGAGCAAAATGGTGTAGCCGTGCTCTGACCACCTATAAGAGGTTGTCCCATGTTTGACAGGACTTCCTCTAACTTTTGCATCCTCTTGTCCATTGCCACCATGTAGGCTTCGATGGACTGCTTGAACTGGTGATCCCGATCTTCATGATGTGAGGATTGCTCGGACTCCATTCTAGCCGCTCTTGATCTGGTAACCACGGGACTTCGATCCACGGTTGATTGGTTTTGCCCCCGAGCTATGGTGAAGAACCTGAGTAATCAATAAAAAAGAGATTAGTACTTGTAAGCAAATAATAAGGAGATCAACCTTTGGATGGATGCTTGGAGGTTCGAGTCCTTTTGTGTGTTCTTTTTTTTGTAGATTTTATTTATTTTAAGTTCCACGCGTGTTTGAGGTCCATGGGTTCGGGTTTGCCTGAGGCGTCTCTGGAGAAGTGACCAGTTCGCTTGAAGCGTGTCTGGAAGAGGACCAGTTCTCTTGAAGCGTGTCTGGAAGAATGACCAGTTCGCTTGAAGAGTGTCTGGAGAAAGACCAGTTCGCTTGAAGCGTGTCTGGAAGCGTGACCAGAAAACACTCAAGTTATGGAAAAGAAGTGATTTTTACGCCGGATTTAACATTAATCAATTTCATTCTTGCTGGAAGTTGTTCATTTTGGCTCGTATTAGGTGCCTTAACAGTCACAAGGCAGTATCCAGCAGGTCTTCACGAGTTCTGCTCGTTTTTTTGAGCTGGACGCCTCTGGACCTAAAAACTTTTTAGGTTTCTGCGCGATTTGGGCAGAAACTTCAGAAACACGCTGCCAGAAGACGGAAACTCCTCTGCAACTTGCTGTACAGCGTGGACAGAGCTCCGTTCTCCCGTTTTTGACCCCCTTGCGCTTGATGTAGACCAATAACGCCGTCCCCAGTGGAGTCGCCAAGCTGTACCACCCGCCGTGAGCGCTACGGTGGGCTCGGAATGGGTTTTCCGGGCCTTAGAGATGTGGATCGTGTTGAAAAGCGACGTGGGCTTGGATTTCCTGCATTCACATGGGGTAAAATGAGTTAGGCCTCATAGTTTTTAGAAAAACAGGCATGTGGGCGTTTTCTCGTGATTTCGGCAGCATAACGGCTAGGACAAGACGTTAGCTCAAACGTGCACACAAGAAAGCAAAGAAAATGGAGTCGCCACTGATCTTTAAAGGGAGATCGGCCCCTATTTAAAGAAATAAGGCACTAGTAATATAGAATCTGGGTTCCAGCCTTCAAGTTGAAGCAAATATGGAGAGATTTGCCAACCCGAGGCGGTTTACACAGCGTAAGGGGGGAAAATAAAAAAAGTTTAAGAGAACGGGAGAGGTGGAAAGGGGAAAGTGGGAAGAGAGGTGTGGAGCGCGTAGAGCATGGAAGCTGGGATGCCGGGGGCGTTGCTGCAGACTCCCGTCCTCCCCTTGGGATGCCTCTCTTCAAGTGTGCTTGAATGAGAGGGGAGCTCCTCCTTTTATAGATGGTGGAGTGGGCTTTGGGCTCCCTTGAGGTCATGGACTTGGTCCATGGGCTTGGGCTTGAGTGGGATCATGGACTTGGTCCATGGACTTGGCTTGGTGGGCTAGAGCTTGGCTTAGCCCATGGCTTTGGGTGGGCCGTTGTGGAGGCCCAAAATTGTAGAGAAGCCTGCTTCCGAGGCTTTAGTGGGCTAGAGCTTGGCTAAGCCCGTTTGTTTTGTCTTGTGGGCTGCTTTGTGGAGCCCGTTGAGGTGGCCTGTAGGAGCTTCGCTCTTTGTGGGGCCTGGTCCGTTTGTTGAAAAGCCTGCTTCGAGGCTGGGTGGAGCTTCGCTCCCATGGGCTGAGTTTGGAAACGCCTGTTTAGCTGGTTTGAATTTCCTTTTGTCTTGAATTTGTTTGGGCTTGAAATCCATTTCAATTTATCCATATTTGGGCCCAACGGTAGGGTGTCAACACCAGCATGTCATCCCCATCTGTATTTTGCCTTCTAGCCAACACGTCACTGCATTTACATCCAGCATGTCATTTGCATTAGTTCTTTTTATTTATATTCCTTCAAAAAATGCTTTAGCTCTTAATTTTAAAAGAAAGGTTTTCATCAAACTATTTAGTCAAACAAGCATTTGCTGTTCTATTTTTCCAAAAAAAAAAAAAATACTTATTCAAAATCATGCTTCTAGTGTATCAAAAAAAAAAAAATTGCTGAAACCAGGCACTAGCTTTTGGCCGTTGATTAGAAAAAAAAATTTCATCTCAATCAAGCTATTTACACAACGGGCATTTGTTGTTTCATTTTATTAAAAAATATTAGAAAAAATCTCATCTCACACGATGGGAATTAACTTGCAAATTGAGTTAAGACATCATAAAAAGCTAAGGAAATAACTTCCCACACTTACTTCTAGATTGAGTCAGTGTCTCATAAAAAGTCTAGGTAATAACTTTACACCCCAACCTCATGAGCTTTTAAATATGAAATATATGTTATTTTAACATTACTAGGACTAATGCACTAGAGAAAGAAAAAAAGTTGTATTTTTTTAGTTGAAAGTCCATCCAGGTAATCTTTGTATTTTTGTGCCTTTTTGTACATGAACTAATCACTGTTATTTGGATAGTGTCGAATCCAAAAAAAATTAATTTTACTTTTTATTTACTACGTGTATATGCATTTGTATGCATTTTACTAACTACTAATTGCACCTAACTGATGCACATATTCCTGTTATACTAACTTGCATCATTTACAAATTTTTAAGAACTTGCATCATCTAAAGGCTTTAACGCTTACCTTTTCCTTTTTTAATGTCTATATGTACACATTTTCTCTTTATTCTCATTTCTATTCTTGAACCTCTGTTGTCCATCTTTTTACCCTTTTTATTTTGCACGTTTCTTTAATGCATTTTACTAACTTCTAATAACGACTAATTGATATACTTGTTTGACTAATTTTGTATTATATGAAAAAACTTTAATAGTCCCATGATGTAAAAACCTTAACGTTTGCATTTTCTTTCTTTAATCTCAATGTCTACTCTTTTTATATTTATTCTCATCTCTGACCTTAAACCCCTTTTTTACATCTTTTATTTTTTTATTTGTGCATTTAATTTATGTATCTAACTCCTGTATCTAACTCACATCATATCTAATTAACTAACCTGCTAACTTATATTGTATATTTTTATTTTTTAGGATTTTTCATTGTACATATTTTATATTTCTAGGCCCAATTCTAGGCCCATTGTAGCATGCCGAAATTAACGTGTTGCATTTATTTTCTTAAAAAAAATTTATCTGCAATTATTTATTTTTTTACACAATTTGGATGGGTGGTACTTCAATTGGGTGCTTTCTCCAATTTCGTTTTCCATATAATGCAAAATCAAGACTCAAAAGCGCCAAAGCAATGCTGCTGAAAAACGCTTCTATAATAATAATAATTATTTTTTTCTGGTTAATCCCTCAAATAGTATTTCACCCCTCTATCGGGGCACACTTGAGTTTTGATTGGATAATTGTCAATAGTAACGAATCTGAGATATTTTGAATAATGAAATGATGAAATACAAACAGATCCCACTTTTTAGTATTTAACCTGCAACCGTGTTTGAAAAATATAAAAAGTCTTGATGAGATTATCGACCGTACTCATCTAGTGCCCGCTGTCCATCCATCCTTATGTTTAATATTGAAAAATTTTATTGCTTTGATTTTGTACATATGTAGATGGAGCTCACCCATAGTGATATTAGATAAATGAACGGTTTTTATGATTGAGTGGATTTTCTATCAAGCACGAGCATATTAAAAATAATAGGAGTTACATATATAAGATGAGTTCCATAAAACATCACTGTAAATTAAGTATACCTTGATTTCTCATTTAAAAAAAAAAACATACCTTGATTAACAATTTTATATAAAATTTTTGAAAACATAAAAAGATAGGCTTTTTATTCGAGCTAAGAAGTGATTTTCTTAGCATTGGCTAACCAGATCCATACCGGTGAAAAAATGTTTAGTTGGGCTTACTCAGTTATATACATCGCACTCGATTATATATATCATGATGGATTTTAGGTTAAAACTATAATATTTATTTATTTTTACAATTAATTATTTTTTATTTTCATAAATATATTTTCCTAAGTGTATTCAACGTATATATCAAGTTTTCTCATTTTATAATATTTTCACATATTTATTTTTTATTTTTATAAATCAAGTTTTTAGGGTATGGAAAATGACTTAAATGCTCTTGAAATTGATGATTTGTGCAAATTAAATATTAGGTAGTTGTGGAGAGAGAAGTTCTAGATAGAAATGTTTGATTGAAAATTCTAAAAAATAAAGAATTAAAAGAAATAATATATATCTAGGTCTAATTGTTGCATTTAGTAGCCTGATTAGTTGCATATGCATATGTAAAAATATGATTAAAAATTACCTAATTTTGGAGAGAGAAAAGTTTTTTGAAAAAATGTTTGAATGAAAATTCTAAAAATTAAAAAATTAAAAGAAATAATATATATAGGCAGGGCTAATTGTTGCATTTGTTAGCCCAGGCTACCAAGATCGGATCTCATAAATGTTTTATATATTGTAAGTGAAAAATCATTTGAAAAAATATATATCAATACTTGAAAGCTTGTTTCAAAAGTTTCAATGAGTTCATGGATTTTCAAATGATTTTAATTTTATAATATATTATAATTAATTTATAGCGAATCTTTTTCTTAGGTAATGATGGGTTCGGGAAAGGATAAAACATTTGAACGAAAATTTTTTAATATAAAAGTTTTAGAATTGAAAGAAAATATGAGTAAAGAGAATAAATTTAAAATAGATATGTTAGTTGTGTTGGTAATTGTGTAGAAATAATTGAAAAGTAGGGTAGTTGTATAAGAATATATGAATAAATAATTAAAAAATAGAATAGTTATGAAAAGTAAAAAATTTTATATTGAAAAATTTTAACTTGACTTTTTTTGCTTTTTGTTAACACACCCTAAAATGTATGAAAATCTCACCCGTGGAGATTGGAAACCAGCAAAACAACTACTTTATTTTGCCTGTGACCAATAGAGCATTGTCTGTAATACAATATGTTTCTTATTTCACAAGTAAATACCATACGTTACCTATAAAAAACAATACGATACGCTGAACATGTTAATTTAAGAAAAGTAATAAATGGCTTCATGAATTGCCGGCTGAACCCGGTTTAAGGTATATTAGGGTTAGACCCAATTTAAGGTGCAGTAGGGTTCGATTTTTCAACCTGTTAATTTGTGTATATGAGTCACCATGGCATAACCAAATGATTTGACACGTGCGCACGTGTGAGTGGAGTCCTCATTTCAATTCTGGTTGGAGCGGCAGTCTATATTCATATAAAAAAGTTTGTTTATTTAACTCATTTTAATTGATTTAAATAAAAGTAAAAAGTGAAGTGCTAAAGTCTTGTATTGTGCAAGTTGTTTATTTGCGGATTCCTCTTGGTGGTGGGGGTTTTACAAATCTTTCCCTATAATAGGAGATGAAGGTGCTTGATTATAATATCAATTGTCAATGTATAATATACCAATAAAAAATTAATTTTTTTTTTATGACTTTTTTTTGGTACATTGATTATTGATGCAACATTTAATTTATTTATTGTTTAACATCATTTGTTTTATTGGAAGGCCAAGTTTTATTTTCATCTAAATCAACTATGTGCATTAATTGGCCACATTTTTTCAAAAATAGAAATGATATTTTATATAGTTAAGACATTGAAAATACTACTTAAAAATTAATATTTAGCATTAACCTATTTTATTACATTTTTACGACATTAATATTTGACAAATAAAAGAGTTTTCTTGATAATATAAATGATGTTAAATATAATAAATAAAATAAATTCTATATTAATCATCAAAGTACTAAGAATAAAGAAAGTCACATAGAAGACAGGTTTAATGAAAGCATTACCTATGAATCAATATCTTTTATTTTTTGAAAAATGAAGGCTCCGTTGTTAAACTTGAGAATGATAACAGGAAATGGATATGAAATAGAGTAAAAGTCAATAGAGTAAAAGTCAATAGAGTGTTTTGTTAAAAAAAAAAAAAAGGATCTGCTTATATAAAACATCTCTTTTATGTAACCTTTACATTCTTTTGAAAATTAACTATTTTATTTTAATATCTTAATGATTGATGAAAATTTACTAAATGTATTTAAAATCATTATATTATAGTGAAAATTTTTTCATTTGTCTAATATTGTTGCCCATGACCCCATCTATAAATATATAAAATTAATATAATAAAATATTTTATGCTAAATATAAATTTTAAAGTTATATTTTTGACATTTAAGTCATCTAAAATATCATTAGTATATGGATAATAAATTCTATAAAATATTATTACATTTTAATATGTATGTAAATGAATATAAATATTTTTCTTAATTTGTACATATATTTTTAAGTAAATGTAGCCCATGTATATATTTTATTTATTGAAAGTTTTGTCTCCTACTAAATAGCAATGTTAAATATAATGAATGAGTTGGATTTTGCATCCATCGTCAACATAATAAATGTTAATGAAAATAGAGACAATTACAAAAGCGAATCCCAGGGAAACATAGCGAAAAATATAAGAAATGATTAGAATATATAAATAAAAATTAACGAAAGTCAAATAATTGGATAATTAATATGTTGACTTTTAGCATTCTCTATTTCCCATTTCGATTTTCGGCGTACCAAACACACCCTAAATGAAACTAGAGTTTTATTTTAAACATCTTTAGAATAAATGAATTTTCTAATTTTACTTAAACATGAATTTTTATTTGACTAATGATTTTTGTATGTTTGTCCATCTTCTAGATTATTTATGTAGAATTGATCTGTTGTGCTACACTTTTTGTAAAGGGATTTTTGCATCTTTACCTACAAGTTTTGGTAGAAATTGAGCTTGTAGGCGTACTACAACTTTTGCAAAATTGAGGTAATTAGGGGTGCAACTCGGGCTCATGAAACTCGGGTTCACCTCAACCCTAACCCTAACCCTATTTGTAAAACTTCAACCCTAACCCTAACCCTAACCCTATTTGTAAACCTCAACCCTAACCCTATTTTGAAATTCGGGCTCGGGTTGAGTTTCGGGTTGACATCTTCTATTAATATGTCTTTGTTACTCATCTTATATATAATTTTTTATCACAAATCTATTATATAAAAAAGTTTTAAAAACAATTTATTGTATGAAATTAAGAAAAATTCAAATACCGCTTAAGAGTAGAAAGAAAGAAACTTGTTTTGAGTATTCTCTTTGTATCAAGTAGAATATGGATTATGTGTAAACGTTGTCAATAAAATTGTATTATTAATCATTAATTGTATTTTTTTACTCCTCTATTGTTTTAAGCTTATTTTAAACTATAATTTTAAAATTCTCATAAATTTTCCTGTTGGAAAAAAAGATCTCAAAAATTTTTAATATTTAGTATCACAGGATTTCGTTGGTCAAAAGGCTTCAGTAGAAAAGGCGTGAAAAGTAATTTTTAAAAAAAAAACTGTTGGACCTATATCGTAATGTAAATTGGGAATAAGTATTTTGTTGAAATCACTTAAGATGTTAGATTGTCTCGGCGATGAGCTGTCCATGTCTGCCATGCCGTACTCCTGTTGTCCATCATCCATCCATGAGTAATATGTTATTATTATAATATATTATTATTATAATATAAATTATATATTTTATATAAATGCAAATTCGGGTTCAGGCTTGCCTGAACCCGAAACCGAGCCCTATTTGAATTCGGGTTCGGGCTCGGGCTCAAAAATCGGGTTCGGGTTGAAAAGCTGAGAGTTTCAACATTGTATTTTTTCGGGTTCGGCGGGCCGGGTTCGGACTGAACCCGGCCCAAGTTGCACCCCTAGAGGTAATGACTAGAAGTAAAGAGGATAAAGATAAAATTGAAAAGGTAGTTATATGAAAAGACTTGAATAATGATTAAATACAAATATATAATAATAAAGTAGTATAATTAGTAATTAAGATGTCAAATCAAATCTAAGAGTATAGGATGAAGAAAAATTTCTCCTTCTGCCAAATGCCAAGTGAACTTATCCATAAAAATATTAAAAGGGTAATTTACCATAGCTTTTCTCCCTTTAAACTATATGAAACTAGTATTTAACGTAATTTTTGATATTTTTATAAATTAATTCAATTATGGCCACAAATTCCCTTTATGTCTAGATATAATCACATATCTTAGTAATAAAAAAATACAACCACATACTTTTACCATATGTAACGCTTTTCAGTTTTGCTCATGTAAAATTACCCTTGACTAAAATCTAGACCTAAACAAAAAATTATTAGTGTACATGATTATCAAAATATGAAATTATAACTGTTGATCATATGTTTGCTTTAAGAAAGATTAATTTAATTTTGATGATTAACAAACAATTCAAATATTGTTAAAAAGGATCTAATAAATTTGTGTAATGTGTTTAGATATTTTGTCTCTAATTATATGTATGAAAATAAAAATATGAAATAATTTAAGTTTTAAGAGCTCAAGTTCATATATAGCAAACTCAGTAAAGTGAAGTCTCAGCCCAAGTTGACTTCACTTGCGACTTGGGTGAAGTCTCACAGCCAAGTCAATTTCGCCTACAACTTCGGATAGACAACAAAGTGAAGTTCCCACCCAAGTCAACTTCACTTGCAACTTAGGTGAAGTCTCAACCCAAGTCAACTTCGCCTGCAACTTCAAAGGCAAAATTTCGGATAGCAAGTGGACAAAATATTTTAACCAAAGCGAATTCGCAACCCAAGTTGACTTCACCCATCCTAAGTCAAGTCTATTCATCCCAAGTCGATTTCAATTGTGACCTCAAGTTATAATGGTCCAAAATTTGAACGTTTGAGCATTAAATGCACGTTAATCACCACTCCAACGACTAGATCTTCTTTTCCTCTATAAATATTATTCAAGTATGAACGTGAAGGGAGTGAGAAACACTTATTGAACAAATATTCAAGATTGTTGACGTCATTTGAATAAATTTTGATGCTTCAAGTGCTACTACTTTAAGTGAGTTTACAAGATCATCATCTTCACATAATAATGAGCTTCCAGAGCTGATTGATTACACGTTGCAAAGTATAAATTTTCTTTTGTGTATTTTGTTTTGTGTTGTTGCCTTGGATCGGTGTTGGAGACCAAATTCAAGAAGAAGCAAAACAGGGGGTTGGTTTGAGTTTATCTCATCAACGGATTAGACTTGGTTGGTTGGAGCTGGTCTCACCAATAAGTGATTATTGCATATACTTGATAAAGCTAGAATCTAGAAGAGAGCGGATATTCTAGATTATACTGAATATACAATAGTGGAACCCAAGACACAATGATGCTTGGAAAAGTAGAGTAGGGAAGGTTGTCCGAATCACTATATATTGTTGTCTCTTGTGGTTCGATTTATTGCATTTTATATTTTATTTGCACCATCTCATTCTATCTCTTAGCATGCTTCATCAAGGAGATTAAACTCACAAGGGGTTAAACTTTAAATTTACGAAAACTTTTTCAAGAACATAGTTCACCCCTCCCCTCTTGGATTTTGCCATAAACTCGGGACCAATAATAATGACATGTAAGAAAATCATTTTTTTAAGTGAGAAAAAAGAAATGAAGTTAGGTTTTACCCAAGGGTTGGTAAAAACAAATGGGCAAAAAACTGAAATGAAGTTATCTTCAACACATTCATTCTACCGAAGTGAGTTGATATATTTGACAAATTTTAAGTTTTGTCTTACTATTTTATGTCAAAATCAACGCATTCATTGTATTCGACACTATTCATTTTCTTAAAATAAAAAAATCAAATTATTTGGAGTTGTATGCAAGCCACATCTTATAAACTGTTTAAAAATGTATGTTAATATAGGAATTCACTTATTCTAAAGTTTTAAAATGTTAAATTTTTTTTATAGAATCATTACTCTAAGATGGATCATATTTTGAATAGTCTGGATATTAAATTGAAATATTCTAGGTTGTTATAATAAACCAATCCTTTTTACCAATAAAAAATAAACAAATCATTTTTAAGTTATTTCTAATATAATCATGAATTGGAATAATATTTTCCCACTTAACTAAATACATGATGAAACTAATATATAGATTGGAATTAACATAAAATAGCAAGATGAGACTTAAATTGGATGAATATACAAGTTAAATTTAGTAGGATGGATTTATTAAAAATAGTCTGTTTGGAATTATAGTAAGCGATCATATTTTCTATTTTATCAATGTATCGATATATCTATAAATGGGGATAAAATTTGTAGTCATATAGAATTAACCCTTTTTATATCCAAATCATGTAAGACATTCTTTTTTCTTGAATATTTTGATAATATTCAAAAAGTTAAAATGCATGAGGTTCTTTCAAATCATTTTTTTTTCAAAAAATGTATAAATCGTAAAAGCTATCGATCATGTTGATTTTTTATATAGGATCTGATTGGTATGAGATAAAAAAATTTCTCATTTATTTCTAATATTTTTGATATAATATTTGACATCTTAACTACTTAAATTTCTTATTTTTTAATTCGTATTTCTACATGTTGTTCAAACGTATTTTTGCAATGATAGTGGCAAGATGGGATGATGACTATTGGTGCCTTGGTGGTGGGTGGTCCTCCTAGAGGGAAATTAGTAGTATGGCTAAACAATCTAGAGGTTTCAACAACGTGGAAAAGAAGTAACACTCCCTTAGGGGTCACTTGGGACAACTAAGTAATTTGGAGGCTTCGTTATTAGCACCCTCGAGGAGCAGTTGAAACGTAATAAAAGAGGAGATATGATGACTAAGCCATCTTGATACTTCACTATCATGATATGGATGTACCGTTCTCTAAGGACAATTGAGGAGATTGATGTTCTAATGAAACGACTAGGCAACACGGAGACATTACTGATGGAAATGACTCTTCTTGAGAGGCCATTGGAAGATTATAGGAGTGATAGTGCAACATATAGAAGAGACAATTGTAACCCAACTACAGGTTGTGGGGAATATAATATGGAAAAGGAAGATTGTGTGACCTTAAGGAGGACGCCAACTGTGATACCCAGACCCAAGTAGGACTCATACATGTGCATTTGACATGTAAATATGATTTATGTAATATTTGATTAATTTATGAATGATTTTAATGATTTTAATGATTTATTGAAATTAGGGTAATGATTAAGGATGATGATTAAATTAATCGCCATAAGCCAATGTGGGTCAATGTGATTAAAGCGACCTAATGAGGATTAGAAAATGTGAGTACAATATGAAAAATTATTTTATTTATTATGATTTAATTAATGGGTATTATGATGATAATTATGAGATTAAGATGATAAATGTTAGAAAATTCATAACTTGACGCTTAAAAGCAGAATGAGATAAAATTTGAAATATAAACACATGATTTTGTGCCCAACCTTATGAATGGATTGGATTATAAAAATTATGATGAAATTAAAGTGATAATTATTTATTTTCATCCAAATCCAAAAGATAATTTTAAATGGCCATAACTTATGTTAAAAAGGTCATTCTGAGATGAAATTTGTCATGAACGATTAAAACGATATGATGAATATTATGGAGGGGTTTGAATAAGCTAGTTGTCATGGAAAAATTTTTAATCACAAAAGGACAAAAGCCATTGACCTTTGATCTCATAAAGTGATATGACATTGATGGAAAAACAAACCTCTTAACGAGGTGATTTAATGGCTTAGGTGAGGTGTTCGAAGAAGGGATTTTTGGGCTTAATTTGTGAATTAAATTAAATCCAAAAATCCATGATAAATCAAGGAGCATAAATGCATGGATAAAGGCTAAACTATGTACCCATGAGAGGCCATTGAGGTGGCAACACAAGTGGACGGCCAAGGGTGAATTTGCATTGATTTTGTGATTTTTAAAAATTCTAAAATCACATCTATATGGTCTACATGAATAGGGTGAATAAATGGCATTGATATGAGGTTGATTTTTATGGCATGAAATGCCAAAAAAGGAAGCCACATGGGGACGTGAATAGTGAACAACATTAAAGGGGTGATTTGAGGCAGATTTCGATAATTAAAAATCACGTAAAAATGTGATTTACTAGGGTAATATTGTGCCAACACATCAAGGGATAAGGGACCCATAAATTGCCCTCAAATGAGGTGAAAAATGTGGGCCTCAAAAATCAGATATATATATATATATGTGTGTGTGTGTGTGTGTGTATATATATATATGCGAGAGAGAGAGAGGGCATAGTGGACGTCCATTTGGGGCAAAATCAAAGGAGAAAAAAATTCTTCAAGGGGAAACAGCAAGGACATCCAAGGAGGAAGGAGAAAAGAAGAAAAAGAAGAAGAAAAAAGGAGGAAAAAGAGGAAAGGAATGAGGAGAAACCAAGTTGGGATAGTTGGAACAACATCTCTCCAATTTAAGTAAGTATTGAATTGAGTTTCGATTCGTTAAATCCCAAGCCTTTTAGCTTCATTTATGGGTCATGAATTTGATCCACAATGAACCCTTAAATGATGAGTTATGATGCCCTTCATTAGGGTATTAAATAAGGAATGAATGATAAGAATGAATTTAAGGGTTCAAGGGAGCTAAATGAGGTGTTAGGTTTGATTATACCTTATAAATCTAGCTGAAATTTTTCTTAAATTCCATTTAATGTTTCTGTTTTAATCATGTTTCATGGTTGGTTTATGATTTATGATTCTATGATTTATATATATTGATTTGGGTATAAATTATGAACCCTAGAAAGGATTAAACCTAGGGTTAGTGATATAGATGAATTTTCACTCATTTGAGATGATTATGATGCATAAGTTAGCCCAACTAATACATGGATAAATTAAGGGTAATGCACCCTAAATCTAGGGTACATGGGATGTCTAACAAGGGTTGGAAACAATTTTCAAAAATCTGATTTTTAAGGACACATGTGGTGGACGTCCAAAGGGGTACCCTAACGTGTATGGAAAGTTGCTGTTTTGGAGCAACTAAATTATGAACTTTAAATATGTAAAAATATCCTAAATATGGGATAAGAAAAGCATAATTAAAGGCTGAAATTTAAGGATTAAAAATCTATTATGAATTATGTGTCAAGATGGACGTTGAAAGCGTGAAAGAAGGGTGTCAAAGTTGCTGTTTTGGAACCCTATGAATAAGGGATTAAAATTCAATGAATATACCCAAAATTATATGCTAATTAAGTGGATTAATCATAATAAAATAGAAGGCAATTTTCTATTTTAAAAAAAATTAAAAAACACATAACTTATATGTAGTAAGATGGGTGCACATAGAAGGGTATGAATGAATAAAGGAGAAATGACTTATGTGACTTGCTAAAATGAAAAAATTGCATGAAAATGTGATGAATGGGTAATTATGGTGTTGTTTTGTTAATTATGTATAATTTCCAAATTTGAGATTAATGTATGAGACTTAAGTTATTAAATATGTGCTTAAAGTGAGCACCAATATGTGAGGTGTGAAAAATATGTAAAAAATGATGAATGGAAGGTAATGAACCTCCATATGATGGCCTAATGAAGGGATATTATATGTATGAAAATTTACCCTATATAAAGATATTTAAAAATGGTATGGAACGAATGGATGGTATGATGCACAAGTACGTTGCTATGTATGAATACCCGGCTTGAAATTCAAGTGGGTCATGTATGTTAATGATGTGTGAGTTGGAAAACTAAGTGTATGCAGGCATATGAGGACTATATGAATGCAATATTACTCTTATGTGTATAGGCAAAGGCAAAGAGACTGTCAATTCGGAAAGCCAACGTGAAACAGGTAAGCAAGTAATTTTCTAAAAGTTTTGTTTTCACAAACTATGATAAAATGATTGCAAATTTTATTTAAATGTTTTATATTGATTTGCAAATGAATGTTTAAATTATTTCTAAGTTATTTAAGGATGGTCATTCCTTTATCTCAATATGTGTTGAAATGCTATTTTAATTGTGATAGTGATTTGCAAAATGTCTTATCAAATGTTGATGAAAAATTATGATTCAAAGATTTTTGTATGAAAATTATGTTAGCATGTTCATGCTCAAGTTCATGTTTATGACAAACTCATGGTGCACAAAGAACTAGGTCCATTCCGAAGGTGTAAGCGAACCGATTGTCACCCTTTGATGTGACCAAGTCGCTAAGATAGGCCAAAGGCTGGCGGCGCCCTCCCTGAGATAGGGGAAGACGGAGACGGATGGTCGTCTAGCTAGTGTCCATCCTATGATGATCATGTTTTATGATAATGCATTGCATTATTCATGATATACCCATGATGGGTATAAGGATTCATGTTTTTCATGATATACCCATGGGTGGTATAATGATACTTTCCAAGATATATTTAAATGAAAAGTGTTACCTGCAAAATGAATTGCCTGAAAACTATGCAGCTTGCTTATTGAGTTTCGATTCACGTTTTGTTTTTCAAACCCTAATATAGGTAAAAGGATGGATGCGGCAAAAGAGTAGAGGTTAATCGACATAGAATGATGATACTATATATGCCTTTGTGATGTTATGTATAGAAAAATGTATGACAGTTATATGACTGCTACTGATGAGATTATGTGTATTACCCTATGATACATGACGTATTGATAAAAAAAATTTATGGACAAATGTTGGGTGTATGCTTTCTCATGTTATGAATGAATATGGTTTCTTTGATATAACATGGGTATATCAGGACTTAATGATGGCCTAGATAGGCAAAATGATAAAAAAAATTGAACATGAATAAGGAGACTAACTCCTATGGAATGAAATGAAAGTGGATAAATATCCGTAAATCTCGCCGTGTGCAGGGCAACAATCCTGATCATATTTACCAATCAATAACGGTCCCGGAGTAAAGTTCAAAATGTGACGCTCGGTTTGGGGCGCTACACCAAACCACGGGAAGGGGCTCCCATGATTCTCTCATGGGAACCCTAATCTCTCTACCATCTATTTTCATTGGATGGTTTGCATTACATGGAGAGTTTTTGGAATTGAAAAATCATGAAGGGGGCATTGATCGGCATCTCATTTCACCCGCACTTCCTCTCTTTCTTCACCTTCATGTCCGGTTGCCGGCGGCCACTTGCTAAGAGTTGTCTCTCGTTGCCTGCGCCTCTTCTTTTCCTCCAACATCGGCTTTCTTCCTCCCTCTCTAGTGAGTGCACAACTCCGATTGGTGAGTGGCAATTTTTGGCAGTAATAAGGAAGAAGAAGGTGGTAAGCAGCTGGTGGGTTTTCTTCTTGCTGAAAATAGAAGACGCAAGCGGCCAGTAGAGGGAGACCGACAAGTTTGAGTGGCGATTAGGGACACCGACTGGCAATGAAGAAGAAAACCCATTGCAGCAATTTTTTTTTAAAATTTAGATGATTGGAGAATAAATCTAGTCCAACAAGTTAGGTACCGGAGTTAGGAAGTCGATGGCAAGTCATCGGTAGGTTCTAATTATTGATCCAGTGGTCGACGGTTGGCGGATTTTAAGGCAATTGCAACCACTAAGGTTTGGAATCCTATAGAAAGTGATGCACCATCTGCATTTGTCGCAATGGACAAAGTTTTGGCTTAAATTTCGTAAATTTTGTTTTGTCCAGAGCTAATGATCCTGGTGCCTGATTTGGTGATTCAAGAGTCATTTCTTATGTTTTGAGGTGCCTTGAATCATGTGGAAGGTTTGGACAAATTCAGCTTATAAAATTGTAAATAGAAATAATCATGTGGATAGTTAAACTAGTGTATATATTTTAGTTTTAAATGTAAATAAAAATAATAAAATTAATTAAGAATAGTAATTTTTATTTTGTTAATAATTTATATTATGTTTCATAATAAAGATAAAGTAGATATAAATTAAGTGAATCAAAATTATTATTTCCAATAACTTCAAAAAAAATAATTTTCTACCAATCTAAAATATTAAACCAGCCCCAAAAAATCATATATATTTATTTAGTTTATTTAAATCTAAATTACAGTTTAATCATTATTAAACTAGTCCTAAAAAGTCATATACGATTATATTATTAAATCTAAATTACAATTATATATAATTAAATAAATATAATTTATTATGGTTTTATTTTTTAAAAATTCATATATAATAATTATAGTATTATATATATTTTTAAATTTTATTTCATTTGATTTAAATTAATTATTATTTTTTAAATTATAGCTTTATATATTTATTTAGTTTTAAAATTATTTAATACAAAATCAAGGTTTGCATAGTTCTAAAATGGATTACTAAGTATATATATCTTTTGCAAAATACACAAATTTATTTAAAATATTTTTGAAAATATTAAATTTGAAATTGTTAGATCAAATTAGATGTCGTTAGATTTAAGTGAACTTCATTAAATCACATTATCTAAGTTTTAATTTTTATAATTAAGGTATAGATGACCTTATAAGAGGCCTAGGATCATATTACAGGTGTTAAATTACGATTTGTTGGTCTCGAATTTATGGTAACAACCCAAGAGGGGAGGGGTGAATTGGGTATTTTAAAATTTTCACTTAAGCAGAAACTTTTCCCCCATTTAATTTAATCCCCTTAATGAAACAAGCAGAGAGTATGGAGAGAAATAAAACAGTAAAGCAGTTGAGCAAGCCACAACAGTACATACAATTTTATAGTGGTTCGGGCAACCTTGCCTACTCGACTCTTCCAAGCTCACACCCGTTGTGACTTGGGTTCCACTATTGGATTATCAAATACAACTAGAGCAACATCTCTCTTCTAGATTTTAGATTTAGGGGGCTTACACAAATACAACACAAGTAGCTGATGAGTTACTCTCAAGTCACAACACTACTTTGCCTTCACTTGGTTTCAATTTCTAATATCAACCAAGTGTTAAATACACTTTACAAGTTTGTGTAGGCAGTTTTCAGCTCGTGGAAGAACTTGTTGAGAGAATGGAATGATCAGCGATGACGCTTTCAGCAACTTGGAGCAAAGTTCTTCACTTGAAGTTGGTGTAAATCACTTTAATACTAGAGAGAGTGGAAGGTGAACTTAATGAATGCTTCTCTAACCTCTAGCTCGTCCTCTTGAATGCTCTTTTTTAATGGTGGAGTAAATTCGAATGTTTGGTGGTAGGTAGTGCGCATTTAATGCGCCAACGTTCGAATTTTTCCGACCGTTGAGAACCAAGTCGCATGTGGAGTCGACTTCGGTTGCAACTTCGGTCTTCAGCTTTCACTTCAAGTTCCAACTCAGGTTGACTTGGTCTTGGACCTGACCCAAGTTGCAAGTGGAGTCGACTTCGGGTGCGACTTCACCATCTATGTGCATATCTTGGAACTTGGATTTCTTGAAAGTGATCCTTGATGCTTCATTTTTCTCTCATATCTTGTTCTTTAATTTATATTCTTGATTTTCAATGTTTGGTCTTGAGACTTAGCATATTTTTTTTTCCTCTTGAGTAGTTTATCCTTGTAGCCTTGATCTAGAATGATTTATCTTCCTTGAATTTAATGTCCAAATATGTCGTTCATAGTTTTTCCTTTAATAATATTCTATCTTGAATAGTTCTTTCATGGTCATTTGCTTGCTTGGGCTGTCTTGGTCTTCAACTTGACTCAAGTCGCATGCTTGGGTTGACTTGAGGTTCAACTTCACTCAAGTCGCATTGCGGAGTCAACTTGGGAATGCGACTTCACCCTAGTCGCAGGTGGAGTAAACTTCGATTGTAAATTCACCTGTCTCCGAGCCCAAATTCAGCGCTGGGAGGTTTTTATCTTCTGAAGTCGATTGTGGAGTCGACTTGGGTCTGTGACTTCACCTAAGTCGCATGTGGAGTTGACTTCGACTGCGACTTCATCTGTCCTTGTGCCCAAATTCAGCGTTAAAAGGTTTTGACCATCTGAAGTTGATCTTGGAGTCGACTTGGGATCAACTTCACCTAAGTCGATGGCTAAGTCGACTTGGGATTGCGACTTGATCTACTATGTTCTGAAACTTAAATTTTTATCCTTTAACAAAGCTCGCAAACTACATTAGTACCCAAAACATTCTCAAATTGAGTTGTTAATCATCAAAACATGGATTGTGCCTAATTTACCTTTAATTCCAATATGATTAACTTATTAATATTAAAAGTTAAATCTGGTTAGATCTAATTAGATACTCTTAGATCTGGGTAGATGTTATTATATTCAGGTATCTAAATTTTAATTTTTGTAATTAAAGTATAAATGACCATATAAGAGACCTAGGATCGTATTGCCAGTGTTAAATTAAGATTAACTTATCAATATCAAAAGTTAGATCAGGTTAAATCCTGTTAGATGTTGTTAGGTTCGGTTAGATACCATTAGATGTAATTAGATGTTGCTAGATGCCATTAGATTTAGGTGGATTCATTAAATCATATTATCTGAGTTTTAATTTTTATAATTAAGGTAAAAATGACCTTATAAGTTGCCTAAGATCATATTACAGATGTTAAATTAGGATTAACTTATTAATATCAAAAGTTAGTTCTAGTTAGATGTCATTAGATATTGTTAGATTAAGTTAGATATTGTTAGATGTAGTTAGATGTCATTAGATTTAGTTGGATTTGCTATTATGTGAATTTTAATTTATGCAATTAAGTTATAGATGACCTTATAATGGGCGTAGGAATATATTACACATGTTAAATTAGAACTAACTTATTAATATCAAAAGTTAAATCCGGTTTGATACCGTTAGATCCAGTTAAATGCTACTAAATTCGGTTAGATGCTATTAGATCTAGTTAGATGCGGTTAGATATCATTAGATTTTGGTGATTTCATTAAATCCTATTATTTGAGTTTTAATTTTTATAATTAAGGGATAAATGACCTTACAAGTTGTCAGTGATCATATTACAGATGTTAATTTAGGATTAACTTATTAATATAAAAAATTAGATCTGGTTAAATACCATTAGATCCGATAAGATGCTATTAGATCTGATTAGCGGCTGTTAGATGTCATCAGATTTTGGTAATTTTATTAAATCTTATTATATGAGTTTTAATTTCTGTAATTAAGATAAAAATGACCTTACGAACTGCCTAAGATCATATTACAGGTGTTAAATTAAGATTAACTATTAATATAAGAAGTTAGATCTAGTTAGATGCCGTTAAACTCGGTTAGATGCTGTTAGATCCAGTTAGATTCTATTATATTCAAAAAATAATAAATAATAAATTTTTAAAAATTCAGAAATAAATATTGAAATTGTTATCATTGAGAGTACTTTATTTATATAAACTATAAATAATATAATATAATATAATTTCTTATATAAAATATATTTTTGAACTTTACCAATTATAATGAAATTTTATTAAAAATATTATTTACTAAATAAAATTTTAAAATATCAAATAATGAAAAATTATGTCTACGTATGTTTTAGTGGCTGATCCAGCAAATGAATAGAATAGATTGAGATTTTGTGTACATATAATTTAAATTTTATAAAAAATTAAACATACTCACACTTTCAAATAAACGTATTCATGCTCTAAAATTACAGCCCCTGCTTCCTTTTTCGCTTGTGGGAACCTCTTCCTATGGGTTGGGGCCCCCTTAAGGAATGGAATGAGGGCAGAGTGGCTGGTTTTCAAGTGTAAGCTACTGGAGAACTTCATGATATTTTCTCAGATCCCCCAGCTAGGAGGGATAAAAAATGAGCTATGCTATCACAGATTCTTTGTAGTTAGATCATTACAAATCCTAGTCTCGTCTTGGCAAGAGGATGTCTCTTGATCAAGGCCGTAGCATTCTAACTTGGTTCATACTAAGCCATACAAGTATTCAGGCCCAAACCGCTTGACAAGTGGTCTTGTACTTTGCACTCGATAGGAAAATAAAGCCAAGTTCTAAATCAACCATGACAACCTCTTCTATACTGAGGTAAGGATTGATCATTAAAATTTCATCATGATCTAATCCCTCAGATTATAGAAATTAGTTTGTCTTTTACGAATTTGATCTACCCACTAAATGGGGATCTTCCAAAGGAGTGAAGAATCTCACATGGTTAACTCGAGAAGAGAGAATGATAGATTTCATGATTAGAGGAAGCATAAAAGAAGCAAAAAGAGAGTTTCACATGTGAGAGTGCTCAGGAGATTAGAATGCGAGTCAAGAAACTCTATTTGCAATTCTTCGGAGTGCCTTAGCTTTGGATTCTTAACAAGATTCTAACCTTCGGGTTTATGCATTGATGAAGAATCAGGACTTACCATGTGTCAGAGCTGCGAGTTTGAGGGAATTCAAGTTCGAGCATTGTTTGGACTCGCCACTTGAGCTACAACATAGACCCATGATTTGGAGTGACCCAGACCATTCATCTTCTCGCGCTACTTTGGGTTTCACCTTGTTCCATCACTTGATCTCGACCATTGATTAGCCATTATAAGGATCATGATGATATATCTCTTCACATTCTAAATTTTTCTTTTTTTACATATTTTTATACAATTGACTTAACTATTTTTTCTTTATTTGGTTCACTTGTGAACATCACCTTCATCATATCACACGACTCTCTTTTTTAATTTTTGTAAAAATTTTGTCTATTTTTTAAACTCACACAGACTATTTTTTATAATATAAGAAACCATTTTAACTATATTTCATATGGTGCCTAATTCAACGCAAACACTTACATCACATGTTTTTTATTTTTTATTTTCTGGCATTCATATGTGTGCCAAAGCATGCGTAGACACCCCTACTTCTGGATCAAAGGGAAAAACAAGATTAAGTGAAATCTTAGACAAAATAAAATAAGATAACAAGTGTATAAGGAAAATAATGCAACATATGCCTGAACCAGCCTAGGGCCTTTCAAACGGGCTAAGATGGAAGCCCAGCTACTAAGGTGGAAAGAAATGTACCAAACCAACCACGATTGGGCTCATAAACAACAGCCCACAAGAGGCCGTTGTCAGCAGCTCATGAGGGTGAAGGCCCTGCAGTAGTCCACCAGAGGCAAACAGCAACCCCACGAAAGCAAGGCCCCAGCAGTCTTCAGCAAGACCAGCTACCAGAAACAGCAAAAGCTCACAGGGGCAAAGCAGTAGCAGCCCATTAGAAGGCTCCAGCAGCAGCACCCCACGTCCAGCAGCAGATGCCTTCCAATGGCATAACAAAAAACGTGAGAAAACCACGTTTTGACTAGCCATGCAAGAAGCCAGAGGATGCATTCAAAAAACCAGCTACAGACGTCTATAAACAGAGGTGATGGCCAGTAGCAAAGGGGGAGGAGATGTCCAAGGGAGAAGGAGTGCAGTAGCTTGGTGCTCACTAGTGGCTTTTTGCTCTTCATCTTCTTGCCTCTCCAACTAATTCTCTAGCTCTCCTTTTTCAGCCTGCAGTTCTAGCCGTCCAGCTCAGCTCCTCAATCAGATTCTATTTATTTATTTATTATTATTATTATTATTATTATTATTATTTTGTCTTTTTCTGCATTTCCATGTTCATGTAACAGCTCATGATCAAGCAGAAGTTGTTGTTGTAACTGCTCGATTTCGAGAACCGGAATCCAAGCTCTATAAGACTAGTGTTTATTTTAATGCAATGGGATCCAATCTCCCATAAAGATTGGTGGTGACTCCATCTAATTTTGCAATTTTTTAGCTACTACAGTTATGTATATATATGCTGAAATACCCATATTAAGATTTGCCGTGATCATTATTAACGCATTTGAATTTCTGGATTGATTGTTGACTCATCTATATTATCTTCGCTCATGCAATCCCATTGTACTTTGCAAGATTTATATTTGTTATGGTAAAGAAGACATGTTAGAGATGTCTGCATTTGATGTTGTTTAAAGAATACTTTACAAATAAGCTTTGTTTAAAGGATTTAAGAACATTCACTGATGATCTAGATGTATGAAATCCAAATCCAGGCCCAAACCTATATTCCACAGTCATTCATTCCCTAAGAGCTACACTAACCATCATCAGATTTTCAAAGTTGTAGATTTTACTCCCTATGATGCAAACCTAGATTTTTAAGGTTGAAAAAGAGCTCTAACCCACAGTAGCACTCACGCAAGGTGCTACAACATGAACATATGTATCCAATTTTTAAATACACGAATAGAGACAAACTTTTAATTTTAAAATTTCAAAAAAATAAAAAATATAAAAATGACATATATAAAATGATTATGCTTTGGCCCACATATGAAATGCTAAAATATCAAAAATAAAATAAAATAAAAAAGTCATGCAAAATTTTTATATTGAGTTTCAATGCAAACGCTTGCGTTGATGTTCTTGAAAATCATATTTTTAACATGATCGATTATGAAAGCTTTCAATTAAATATTATTTTTTATATCTAGACTAAACAAATAGTTGTATCACTTATATTTAAAATATAAAAAAAACAATGGAGTACAATCTGCACTCGGTTTCACAGGAGCAAAGCCTAACTAAATATATATACCTTCATATTTTGTACAATGCTGCAAATAAATGTGTTTTTAATTTTAAACAATTAAAAATAATTTATAGCTTTTGACAGAACTTTCTAACATATGTGTGCAAATGTGCCTCAGTTTGTTTCCTTTTCAAATAATAACAACAATAATTATAACTACCACAATAATAATAACAACATAGAACAACAGCAAGAAGACTAATTAAAACAACAAGAACAACATCATCATCGTTATCGTCAACACAAGCACCACCACCTTTTCTTCCAACCATGAAAATCACAAAATCTTTATGCATACTCACCGCCATTTTCATTTTTCATTTTGGTAAGATATTTGACAAATACTGTCTAAATCCTGAAATGGCCCACCAAAGATTTTTTTTAAAAAAAAGACTATTTTCGATATTGTTAACTAAATAAATATTATTAAACACAACAGTTGGCTTGGCGTTGGGAACCAATTCCACTTACCTTGGTCAGGGTGACAATTTTTGGGGATTACGTCTGATTTTCAACGGTGCTTGCATTTTTCAAGCGCTGTTAACGACCGGTCCAGCACGGATGCTCGTTCAATGCACCCGGTGTACTTCACCTATTTTTTTTATTTTTTTTATTTTTTTTTATGAAAATGTTAATATAAGTGTATTTAATATGTGTATAATTTTTTATTATTTTTGGACATTTTTAGATATTTTTTTGAATTTTTTAAAATCAGTATTTTTTTTGAATTTTTTTTATGAAAATGTTAATGTAAGTGTATTTAACATGTGTATAAATTTTTATTATTTTTGGACATTTTTAGATTTTTTTTTTTGAATTTTTTAAAATCAGTGACAGATTTTAAAAAATTCAAAAAAAATATCTAAAAATGTCCAAAAATAATAAAAATTTATACACATGTTAAATACACTTAGGGTGTGTATGGGAATGGATAAAACTTTTGATGAAAAGTTGTAGAGAGTAAAAGTTGTCAAATGATGTGATATGATTGAGGTAATGATGAGGAGTAAAGATGATAAAGTTAAAATAGATTGGTTAATTGTGTAGGTAGTTGTATAGAAATGATTGAAAAGTAGGGTAGTTGTATGGGAAAATGTGAAAAAAATGATTAAAAAATATTATAATTATAGAGAGTGAAAAGTTTTAGATTGAAAAGTTTTAAGTTGACAATTTTTCTTCCTTGCCAAACACACCCTTAGATTAATAGTCGTATAAAAAATTTTTCAAAAACAAAAAAAAAAAAACGGGTGAAATACACCGGTTGCATTGAACCAGCGTCCGCCAAGCACGGCCGGGCATGATATTTCCGTGTCGAATAAAATATGGATTGTCCTTTAGGATATGGCGTGGATAAAGACGGATTTGAAGATAGAGATGGGGGCCACTTCTTTATTTTTCAAAACTACTTTAATATTTTATTTTCTTATAATAACCAGTCTTTCACGTGTACCTTCTTTTTTGGACGCTTCTTATTCACTCTCAATCCCCATCGCATTTAATTACACTCCTTCAAATTCTCTCGTCTTCCGCACCCATTCAAATACAAAACTTCCCCACCCATCCCAACCCATCAAACATGAAATGTTTTTCCATCTCAATCCCATCCAGTTGTTGTATGATGCCCATTTTTTGAAATATTTAGTACCCAAAATTCCATCTCATGTTTTGCATCTAACTTGATCTCCGTGCAATTAAAAATTTCTTCATAACTCAAAAATTCTGTTGCGAATCTGAAAAAATAGATGTATTTCAAGTTTTAATGCTGTAAAGTAGTTAATTTCAAAGGTATGGTTATTGATAGAATTTTTAAGTTTGTGGAATTCTTGGCCAAGGATTGCGGAGTATGAAACTAGTCCACCAGTGTATGAAAGAAAAGAATTGCGCTGATTACCAACCGTTCAAACTCGTCAGATGGAAGAGTTTGGTAACTACCAGTCTTCCCGCCCTTTCCCTCCCGCATCCGCCAGTCTTCGCAGTTCTCTATATAGCATCAAGTCTTACTCCAACATGATTTCCAGAGCATTTCTGTTCTTCTTTACTGGAAGCATTCTGTGGGTGATCTTTTTCTTTTGCTTGTTTCTCGAGAAATGGCTGACACGGATCGCTCATCTGGTGATGTTTCTGAGGACTCCAGAGGTATATATATACGTTTTACTTTTTTGCCTTGATCCATCAGAAATCACTATTGGTTTTAATCGATCATCTAATGGATTGTTTCATGTGGTTCTCTTCAGGGGTCTTGTAAATCACGTTTTCATAATCCTGATGTTTTCATGTTCATTTGGGCATGCCCAAGTGGGCCTAGTTTGGATGCACAGTCGGACAAAAATTGAAATTATCTTGACAATTCAGTTAGAATAATCAATACCCAATATTGGAGTTTGGATTATTGAGCTAGCTTTGTAAAATCTTAGCACTTGTGTTTCATATTTTCAGGAGGAAGCAGCCGAGACTCAAAGGTGGAGTTCTCAGAAGAAGAGGAAACTCTTATTGAGAGGATGTTTAACCTACTTGGCGAGAGGTATGTTGCTTTCTTCACTTCTTCTCAGTTTGAATTCTTGTTAGGACTATAGTTATTCATTGGACTTGAAAGTAAGACAGACCTAGTAGACTAATTGTCCAAATTCATGAGAACTAACATCTGGGACAATCCGATTGATCTCTTGAAGAGGCCCATTCACATATATGGGGGAGTCTACCAGGATCCACTTGTGGGGTATCCTCAAAATTTCGCACCATTACAAAATCTCTGAACAGATGCCGTTGCTATATCAGAAGAACATTAAATCATTTTTGGTCTCTGTTTTATGTCATTCTAGCATCTGCAACATGGGAAAATTGTAACAACCTATTCCTCCTCTAATGATGTTAAGAACCCATAAATGAGCACGAAGCAGAATCCAGAGCAGCCATCCAGTTTGAGAAAACCAGGTTAAGAGTATATAATAGCGCAACCTTGCAAGGCAACACTGATACTAGGTTTTAGTCTGACATTTACATGAGTAACTTGGTGTTCAAGGTTTGATAGATATTCCAAAACATTTAGGTTTTGAGGATCATCTCAAATTAGATCTTTTATATTCGGTCTATGATCCTATTACACCACTCAACTCTTATTAGCCCCTTTCAGGTGGCTGATACTTTTGCTTAGGTAGACATGAAGCCTACTTTGATACCAAATATCAAAGATTTGGTATTCAAAAAGTACAAATTAATCATTTCAAACATGCCAGAACAAATAGTTCTCTTTCCATCAGGTTGAATCATCTTTAATAAGAATCCTAGAAACATTCTAAGTTCATGAAGAAAATTATGTTTTCCAGTTTCATGAGAAATTAGAATTGCAGTTTTCAGCTAGACTGTTCTATTAAACAGGGCTCACATTAAAAAAAGCTGGTGAAAATGTCACGTGCCATAAAACGCTTCGTAAGAGAATCATTGCATGTGGTACTTGCAAATTGTAACCATTTTAGGGGAAATACCTTTCACGCATGAAAATGAATTGGTAGTTGTCTTGTTTTGGACCCATCTTGATAATTATGAAAGATCTTATCCAATGATTGTATCGAACAATTTATTTAAATCAAGATACCAAAAATCATTTTGATTGGAATCCTATATGGCCTCCTTTTACAAGATGTATAAACACTTGTATAAAATTTGAAATTATTTGATTATATTGAATGTTTTGAAATTGTAGGCAATTACTTTTAAGTGGGATGAATACTTTAAAAGGTTGGGATGTTTACATAGTCATCATTTGCAGTTGCTTCTAATATCAAACAAATTTTCTTTTTGATATTTAATAATCAAACAATTTTAATGGATCTCAAATCATTTTTAATTTTATGACCAATGTGAATCTTTGATCAAGTTGATTTTTGGTTCCTAGCTACATAATGATAAAACTTTGATTATATTAAGCTTGTTGCTGATCGTGCCTCCTTTTGCATCTTCGTTTGAATGATCTTTGCGGCTCAGATGGTCTCTGATAGCTGGAAGAATCCCAGGAAGAACAGCTGAAGAGATTGAGAAGTTTTGGACATCTCGGTATTCGTCAAGTCAATGAGTTTATGAAAGAGGTGGTGGCTTGCGTTTTTTACTTTTGCCGAGCAGCATGCAATTTTGGGGTGTCCCACGTTCTGTTGGACATATAGCTTTCAACTACTGTTCTTCATCACTGGGATGTGAAAAAAAGTGAAAGAAAAGAAAAAGTATGCTTGCTTTTGGTCCATTCATCTATGTCCAAAATACAAAGTTTGTAATGTCACTATTGATGCTGTTACTGTGTTGTCTTGAAACATAATATAAGTAATCAACCAAGACACATTCCCTGTAAGTGTTGAAGTTTGAAGTTTGACTGCTGCACTTATGTTATTGGAAACAATCCTTACCTGGTCACGGTCCAAGAAAATAAAGCATTTGGACTTTGTCAACTCTTTCACAGCAATTGGTTGGAAGAACACCATAAAGGAAAGGAAACTCCAACGAACAAAGGTATTTTAAATTATTCTCAAAGGCTTGATGAAGACCATTTTGGAAAATCATTGCTTAATGGAAAGGCCTTTTTGTGGTTCATGGTTCAGACTGTCTGACATGTATTCCAAAGTTTTCTTGACAACATTTTACTTAATTTCTTAGGGTATGTTTGAGAAGTGATAAAATTTTTAGATGAAAAGCTTTTAGTATAAAAGTCTTTGAAATGAAATAAAATGATGTGATATGATAAAGGTAATAATGAAGAATAAAGAGAATAAAAATAAAATGTATAGGTTAATTTTATGGTTAGTTGTATAGAAATGATGGGAAAGTATGGACGTCTGTATTGAAAGATGTGAAAAAATAATTAAAATAGGATAGTTGTGGAGAGTGAAAAGTTTTTGTTGAAAGTTTTATCTTAAAACAGACGCACTTAGTGTACTTTGCCATTCCTGTAAGTTTCTGGAATCCTTACTGAAGACTATATAATACTCTGCCGGTATAGCTACTTCGAGAGTAATTTGAAATGTTATATAAGAATTCAGCCAAGCTGGAAATCCTTTAAATATTGTCACTTTTGGAACACTTGTAGAATAGTTGAATAATGCAAAGTTGCAAAAGCACAACCAAATGCTCAAATCAACTGTAAGAATTTCAGGTATAGCTAGCTATATCCAACTTGTCAACAATCTATGGCTTTGATAAGGTGGAGTTCATGCCTGTGAATTCAAGCCCGTGTTTGATGATTGAACCAGTTCCAGGAATTGCCTAGCAATTATGGTTCTGATTCTTCAAATGTCGGGATTGGATGCAACTTAGACCCTTGTAAAAGCACAACAGGTGGGCACATATCATATTACTAATACAGGAATACTTCAATGAAACTGGGTTGCATAGAAGTGATTTCATGAAACCCTTTTCATTTTTGTGTGTAGTAGTTATAATAAGAAAATCAAATAATTGGAACAAATTATGCATTGCAGAATCGCCTCTGTGGAAAGTACAGAAGTCATGTTGGTTTCTTTGATCCAGCGCTGGAAGGAAGAAAAATTCCTTCTGGGAGTGAATCATGCATTATAACCACTGACAAGCATCGAAACTAGACAATTCATGGTGGTTTCTTTGATCCAATGCTCATCATTGAACAGCTTCCTTCATATTTGGTCCTACCATCCAGCATCATAAAAAAATGGTGAGCAACAGTAATTAAAGCCTCAGAAAATGAAATCTTCAAACTTCCAATTCCCTAGTAAAACTTAACCTACTAAATTTTCCTTAATAGTTGACTGATTACCTATTCAATACTCAACTATGAAATTGTTCAATTCGCCTCTGATGATAAATCTGGGAAGTACAAGACAGCAGAATAGTTAGTGATTGCCAAGTTCAGCACTCACGAGAATGTAGCCAGATGCTCAAAGGTAAGGTTCTCTGAGTTCTGACTCATCCATGAGGTTGTCTCTCTTTAAGCGTCCTCTGGAGGCAAGAACTAGGAGTAGGTCCAAATTAGGCAGGTCATTTGGGAACAAATAAATGATTAAGAAACAGCTCACATTCTCTTTTTTGAGTGGCCCATTAGATGGATGGATAAGAAGCAAACTCACTTATCACATTGTCCATCACTAGTGGCAAAGAAAACACTCTTTTAATAACAATTTGAATAACCAATATAACAGAATAAAAAATTGCATAGTGGCTTTTCCATTGAATGAAAAAGTTAGTTTTTGTTTGAAAGAGGAGGAATCACATGCATGTTGAGTGGAGGAGGGAGAAAAAAACACTCCCTATTCAATATCAAACTTCAACCAAATGGCAAGTGAATTCTCAAATGTGAGAGGTGGGCAAGATGATCGGTTTGCTAGATCCCTTAGAGGTGCAACATGGGTTCATGAGACTTGAGTGTACCTCAACCTACCTAAACCCTAATCTTAGCCAAATTTGAAACTTAAATCTTAATCCTGTTTTACGTAAACTAGATTTGGGTCGAAATTCAGATTAACAAGTTTTTATTCGAGGGACAAGATATACATATATATATATAGGGATATAATCAAATGCATTCCGTTTACGCTAGAATTGTTGTGCAAGCGCCCTATCCAATCGATCATTTTGGCAGAGAAAAATCTCAGCCTTTCGTGTAAAGGCATGCAAGTGAGTGATCGGAGACAAGGGTGAGTACAGGCAGCTACAAAAGTATAAAATGCAAATTTTTTCCTGCAAGTGTTTTTTATTCGCCTTTTGTCTTTTGGGATTTTCTTCAGCTAAGCCAGTGCCCCTTTTCTGCTATCGCTCTTCGATCCAGAGAAGAGAAAGCGTGTACTCGTACGACAATGTTTACCACTCCACTCATCTTCCATCCCTGTTCAGGATCTGTTGGGCGATGAATTGAATTGCAACAAGCAACCCAGTTTGCTGATTTTTGTCGATGGTAGTCTGATCTTCTCTCTATTCCTACCACCATCGTATCAACGAGGACATCCCACGTCAACATCATTGGATTCGTCACTTTTCTTCTCTCTTACCGATCTTGAGCACAAAGACAAAAGGAGGATTTCAAAATTATTTGAGGGCATGTTAATTCAATTAGATTGGGATTTTGGAATGGGATAATTTATTAATTCTCATCTCCTAACAAAGTGTTGGGATTTTAGGCTATCCCCTTTTGTGTAGATTAAACAGGAATAATTAATCTCAGACAATAAATATCACAAATAATAAACAATCAAACCCACTGAAAAAATACACCACAATTTTACGTGGAAAACCCCTCTTTAATAAAGGGGAAAAACCACGGGATCCAGTCCAGGTAAAACTTCCACTATAGAATAATGGGATTACAATGCAATGTCTTCTCTAGTCAAAACTAGAGGATTTCATCATCACAATAAGGATGGATTTCAACATAGAAATTAACTAAAGGATGGATCTCACCCAATCTGAGATAACGGCAGAATTTTCTCTCTTAATGGTCAGAAGAGATGACTGCCGTAGAAGCCCTGAGCATGTGAGGATAGAATCCTCTTCTGTCCGTCGGAGCTGCCGCTTCTCTGAAAACCGAGACTGAAGAGAACACGACGACGACGGATGTCTGCTACCAAGAGAAGAAGAGCCGTTGTGATGTATATAACACACTCTCTCTCTCACCTTTTTCTTCTCCCGCACCGAAAGCAAAGGAAAAGACAAAAGAGCAGGTGGCATTTTTCAACGATGCCAAACGTGGTGGTCCCCACCCACTTTGACTTCACGTGGGAGGAAACCACCTAACAAATCTCCCCCTTCCGACTACGTGGAGGACTCTAGCAAACTTGCCATCTCTCTGCATACCCTTAGCTTTTCGCTAGTTACAGTTTTAGTCATCATATCTGATCCGTTGTCATCTGTGTGAATTTTCTCAAGTTGCAACATCTTCAACTCTAATATATCACGAATCCAACAATAACGCACCTGAATATGCTTAGATCTTGAATGAAAAGTAGGATTCTTGCTGAGATGAATAGCCTTCTGACTGTCACAGTATATAATATACTTATCCTGATTCATTCCCAATTCTTTGAGAAATTTCTTCATCCATAGAAGCTCTTTGCTTGCTTCTGTTATAGCAATATACTCTGCCTCAGTAGTAGACAATGCAACACACTTCTGCAATTTAGATTTCCATGACACTGCTCCCCCTGCAAATGTTACCAAGTAACCTGAAGTGGACTTTCTGGTATCTACATCACCAGCCCAGTCCGCATCTGTGTAAACTTTAAGCTCAGGTCTATCAGAACCAAAACATAAACAGGCTTTGGAGGTACCTTTGAGATATCTGAGGATCCATTTCACTGCTTCCCAATGCTCTTTTCCTGGATTTGAAAGAAACCGACTCACTACACCAACTGCGAAGGCGATGTCTGGTCTCGTTCACACCATTGCATACATTAAGCTACCGACAACAGATGAATAAGGAATTATTTTCATCTGTTCTTTCTCTTCTTAACTTATAGGACATTGATGAGAGCCTAACTTGAAATGACCTGCAAGTGGAGTACAAACAGGTTTCGCCTCGCCCATGTTAAACCTTCCTAACACCCTTTTAATATAGCTTTCTTGAGATAGCCAAAGCCTTTTGTTCTTCCTATCACGAATAATTTTCATGCCAAGTATTCTGTTAGCCGGTCCCAAATCCTTCATAGAAAAGGATTTACTCAACTGCAATTTTAATCTCTGAACCTTGTTAGCATCATGACCAACAATCAACATATCATCCACATATAACAAAAGGATAATAAAATCATTAGTGGAGAATTTTTTAATAAATACACATGGATCAGACATAGTTTTACTATACCCGTGTTGTCTCATAAAGAACTGAAATTTTGTGTACCATTGTCTTGGTGCCTGCTTAAGTCCATATAGGCTCTTTGTTAATTTACACACTAAATCCTCATTTCCTTTGACCTTGTAACCTTCAGGCTACTCCATATATACCTCTTCCTCCAAATCACCATGAAGAAATGCTGTCTTTACATCAAGCTGCTCAATCTCCAGATCCAAGCTAGCTGCTAGGCTTAGAACAACTCTGACTGAATTCATCTTCACCACGGGTGAGAAGATCTCATGAAAGTCAATACCTCTTGTTTGACCAAATCCCTTCACAACCAATCTTGCCTTGTATTTTGGCCGTGAGCTATTTTCATCTGCTTTCAATCTGAAAACCCACTTGTTCTTGAGTGCTCTTTTGCCTGCAGGTAATCTTACTAATTCATACGTATGGTTTTCATGCAAGGAATTCATCTCTTCTTGCATGGCGTCCATCCATTCTTCACTGCATTCATGGGACACTGCCTCCTGATAACTTTGAGGTTCACCTTCATCAGTAAGCATCACATATTCATGAGGAGGATACTTTTCTGATGGCCGACGTTGTCTTACAGACCTTCTCAATTGATTTTCAACTAACGGATGTGGAGCAGCTTGCTCATCTGGTTGCTCTGGTGTAGCATTTGGTATATCTCCCCCATTTCCTGTATGCACAATAGGTGGAGTACATGAACTCAAATCAACAGGGCCTTCTACTGGAGACTTCGCTTTTTCAATTTTCTCAAAGTCTTCGATTGTTTGATCTTCAAAGAAGATTACATCCCTGCTTCTGATAATCTTCTTGTCAATAAGATCCCATAATCTATAACCAAATTCTTCATGTGCATAGCCGAGGAAGATACACTGTTTAGTTTTACTGTCCAACTTGGATCTTTCATCCTTAGAAATGTGAACAAATGCCCAGCAACCAAATACCCGTAAGTGTTCATAAGAAATATCTTTTCCTTTCCATACCTTTTCTGGAATCTCACCGTCCAAAGGAGCTGAAGGAGATAGGTTAATCAAATCAACTGCAGTTCTCATTGCCTCACCCCAGAAGGACTTTGATAATTTTGCATGAGAGAGCATACACCTGACTCTTTCGCAAATACTTCTGTTCATTCTCTCTGCCACACCGTTCTGTTGAGGCGTCTTGGGAACTGTCTTCTCAAGTCTGATACCACGTTCACTGCAGTATCTTTCAAACGGTCCTCTGTATTCACCACCATTGTCGGCACGAACGCATTTTAATCTCTTTCCTGTTTCTCTTTCAACACTAGTTTGGAAGTGCTTGAAGATACTTAGAACCTCATCTTTGGCCTTTATTGCATAAGCCCATACTTTCCTGGAATGATCATCAATGAAAGTAACAAAGTATATAGCACCACCAAGAGTTCTATCACCCATAGAACACACATCAGTATGCACCGGATCAAGTAAATCATGTTTTCTATGTGGAGGGAATTTATGAAATGCAACTCTATGTTGTTTTCCAACTAAACAATCAATGCATGATTTTAGAGGTAAACCTTTAGGCAAATATTGCTTTTTCGCAAGAATATTCAAACCTTTCTCGCTCATGTGGCCAAGTCGCTTGTGCCATAGCTCTGAGGAGGATTCATGCTCCACTGCATTCACTTCTCCCTTAGCAATCTTCATATAAGATCTGTAAAGAGTGTCAGTCTTATTTCCCTTAGCGAAAATAAGAGAACCTTTCGTCAGTTTCCATTTACTACCACCAAATTGATGACAGTATCCATCATTGTCTAACTGTCCTGCAGAGATTAAATTGAATCGAAGTTCTGGAACATGCTTGACACTTTTCAACATCAGTTTGCATCCCATGTCTGTCTCTAGCCAAACATCACCAATACCTTGAATCTTGCATCTGCCATCATTTCCCATCCTGACATAGCCAAAATCTCCGCTAGTGTAAGATGAGAAGAACTCTTTACATGGAGTAACGTGTGAAGAAGCTGCAGAATCTATTACCCATGTAGGCACATCATTGGCAAAGCAATCAACATCACAAGCTATGACAACGTCATCTTCAAATGCAACTGCTGCTTTTTCTGTGTCATCTTTCTTTTCTTCATTTTTCTTTTTATATTCTTCCTCTCTTTTCAACTTTCTGCATTCTCTAATTACATGTCCAGGCTTACCACAATGATAGCATTTGACTCCTCTTGACTTTGATCTCCTTCTCGATTTATCATGATTCCATTTAGACTTGTCACGATCATTATTATTGCGAGAATATCTATGCTGATTTCTCCCTCTGTTTTCTATAACTAGTGCTTCAGAATTGGCGGATGTACCTTGTTCTCTCCGTCTTGCCTCTTCATTAAACATGCTGTCTTTCACCACATCCATTGATACAACACCATTAGGAGCAGAGTTACTGAGTGAAATTACCAAGGTTTCCCAACTATCTGGCAAAGAACTCAACAAAAGTAATGTCTGCACTTCATCAGCAAATATAATTTTCATGCTGGATAAATCATTTAAAGCTTCTTGAAAATTGCTCAAATGCTCAGCAACTTTTTGTCCATCTTTATACTTCATATTAACAAGCCTTTTAATTAGAAAAGCCTTATTTACAGCTGATTTGCGTTCATATAGGCTTTCTAATGTTTCCCATAACTTGAATGCATCAGTTTCCTTAGCAACATGGTGAAAAACACTCTGATCAACCCATTGTCGGATATGCCCAACCACTTTTCTATTTAACACATCCCAATCATCTTGAGTTTTATCCACGGGCTTCACTCCTTTCACTTTAATAGGCAGGTAAAGTTCTTTGCAATACAAAATATCTTCCATCCTTGTTTTCCATATTGAGTAATTTGATGATGTGAGTTTGACCATTGTGAATGAAGTTTCTTCCATCTAATCCACACAAGAAATTATGCAAAAAACAGACCAGTCTCTGATACCACTTGTTGGGATTTTAGGCTATCCCCTTTTGTGTAGATTAAACAGGAATAATTAATCTCAGACAATAAATATCACAAATAATAAACAATCAAACCCACTGAAAAAACACACCACAATTTTACGTGGAAAACCCCTCTTTAATAAAGGGCAAAAACCACGGGACCCAGTCCAGGTAAAACTTCCACTATAGAATAATGGGATTACAATGCAATGTCTTCTCTAGTCAAAACTAGAGGATTTCATCATCACAATAATGATGGATTTCAACATAGAAATTAACTAAAGGATGGATCTCACCCAATCTGAGATAACGACAGAATTTTCTCTCTTAATGGCCGGAAGAGATGACTGCCGTAGAAGCCCTGAGCATGTGAGGATAGAATCCTCTTCTGTCCGTCGGAGCTGCTGCTGCTTCTCTGAAAACCGAGACTGAAGAGAACACGACGACGACGGATGTCTGCTACCAAGAGAAGAAGAGCCGTTGTGATGTATATAACACACTCTCTCTCTCACCTTTTTCTTCTCCCGCACCGAAAGTAAAGGAAAAGAAAAAAGAGCAGGTGGCATTTTCAACGATGCCAAACGTGGTGGTCCCCACCCACTTTGACTTCACGTGGGAGGAAACCACCTAACACAAAGTGTCATATTCAAAACGACGCATACTTACCATAGAAACCTTACTTTTTTTAAAATCAGTATCCATATTTCCATAATATAAAATTACCTATAAAGTAAATGATTTTTTGATTTCCTAAACTGTTAGAATAATTTAAAACCCTATAAAAATTAGTCATTCTTATACAGCATACAAGTATTAATCTTTCATTGAAAATCATTCAATGAAAGCATGAATCAGGGGGCAGCAAGATCACATTATCAATTTCCCATGATGGTGATCATCCCTAGGCCAAAATCGTAGATGAAGCTAGTAAAAAAAGGCTTTTTTGATAAAAAAGAACACTAATTGAGTATGCTGGTAATGAGGAAAACAAGCATTGATTTAAGGTGCTTTTCTACCATTGATATGCTAATATGTGTTATGAACTGTCTAGAATGTTAGTAGAATGAATGCTACTTAACTTAGCATGCCGAATGCCACATTTCTCATGCTACTATAAGTCACAAATATCTAGAAACTTTAACGATCCATGCCACTAAAATTATTACGTGAATTGTCATATTTAGAGTGCTAAATGACACATTTGAAGTGCTAATATCTATTACTAACTGTGAAATTCCGATCTTAGACATGTGTATAAAACTCTTGAGTTGTAAACCCTAGGTAATATATTAAGAAAATATACATTCATGAGTATGAAAATATGTGGAAATAAAGGTTAAAATAATTATTTATGAAATTCGGATGAATAGTGCACGTGAATAGTGAAACGTGGGATTAAAAAATATATTAAGTTAATCGCTTTGGATTAATTTAATCATAAAAGACGAAAAAGGAAACTTCCCATTAAAGTACAAAAGTGCTTTTCGGATTAAAATAATAATTTTCGGATTTTTGTGAAGAAAATGAAGAAAAATTCATATCTTGCAATCCGGACGTGGGATTGAGATGGAATTTTTTATGAATGACCAAAATATTATGATGAACATGGTGAGTGGTCCAAGATTGATAAAAAATCATGAATCAAGGGTCAAGATTAAATGTCATTTGAAGATAAAAAGTAGCTTTACTTTTTCATTAATTAGAATTTGACTTTGATTAATTTTAATTAATTAAAAATTAAATCATTAATGAAAAGATGCAATGGATGCTGGAGGCTTGACTTTTTGGGCCAAATCCAATGGCCAGAAATTAATCTTATCATGTATCAACGGTTGAGATTAATTTGCTTAAAAATATTTAATTTTAATGAATTAAAAATCTAGAAAAATAGGGCTGCCATAGGGGGCTGGAGCAACTGTAGGGTGGGCTGCACAAGGCTCCATGAATTTTTTAAAATTATAAAAAAATACATTTTATAATTTAATACCTTGAGCAAGAGGGGGTAAATTCCAAATTCATGAAAAATCAAGCCCTATAAATAGGGGCCAAGGGGTGAACGTCCAAGGCACTTCATCCCAGCTCTATTTGAGCATTTTTCACCTCCACCACGTTTTAGCCTTGAGGAGAAAGAAGAGGAGAAAGTTAGAGAGAAAAAGTGTGAGAAAAGGGGGATATCTCCACGTCGGGTAAGTGATTTCTTTCCAAATTTCTTTTGGGTGTTAAGTAGGGTAAAACCATGCTTAGATAATGCTTAAGGATGAGAACTTATCTAATGCTTAAGGATGAAAAAATAAGTATGGATATAATGCCCAAGTGAAATTATGCCGAAACATCAAAAATTTGGAGCAAAGATAGAGCACTCGGGAAGATAACATATGATATGTGGAAATAATGCTCCAAAATTGATAAATAATGATTTGGAATGTATGAATATAATAAATATGATGTTGGAATGATGATATATTAATTTCATGATTTTTGGAATTAAGAATTATGCTTAAGTGAATTTATGTTGATTTTTAGTACACGGAAAAAATGATTTATTTAGCCAACTTAATGATGATAAATTCAAAATTTATAAATTTTTCCATGATATACTAAGCATAAGCTATGTCATGGTATTTTTTATTTTTGAAAAAATGTTAATTTTTGGAACCCATGAATAATACCCGCGTTGCTGTGAACAGTAACCTCAGGTGAACAGTAAACGTGAACAGTGATCGTAAACAGTAATTTGCTACAATAATTATGAACAGTGAACAGCGTGATTTTGGGAAAAATTAAGATTTATTTTTATATTTTATGAGGATATATGGATGGAGTTCTTAAAGGAATTTATGGATAAAAAAATTCATATAAGGAGGTAATGACCAAGTATCTTTATAAAATTAACCTCTACAGAAATGAGGTAATGAATGATTATAAAGCATTCATGGAAAGCAAGCTAAGATATGGAATAGATGGATAAAATATCCAATTTACTTGTATAGGAAAAGAAAAGGAAAGGATAAATGAGTCATGTTGAAGCAAAGCAAAGGTAAGCAAACAATCCTTTTGAAAATGATGATTTGTAAGCAAACACAACTTTGAAAATGTGATTTTATTCTCAAGTATTCGTGAAATGTGTTTAAGGGTGGATATTCCTATAATATTTTGAAATGGTGAATGTTTATAAATTTTTATGAAAAATCATGCCGGCATATTGATATCATGTGACGTTCATGGATACGTGCACATGTATGATGTATAATGAAGAGGCTTTGATGGAGGTAGAAAGCGGATCAGAGGGTCCCTCTTCACTATTGTCGAGTCGTATGGGCTGTGTGTCGACGTTGTCCTCCCCAGAGGTGGAGGCAAAGGAATATTATGTGTGAATGAATGCATTGCATTTTCATACATGGATTGAAAAAGAAAGCATGGATTTAAAATGATGTTTTTAAAGGGATGGTGCAAATAATTCTCTACATGAGAATGAAAAGTTACCTGGTGTAAGAGGTATATAATACCGGAGAAATCAAAAGTCATGCATGTAGGAACCATGTAGGCGTCAAGAGGAAGAGAAGTTCCACTTGATGAGGCCAAGTCGGAGACAGCCGGCGTATTGGACCATGCTATGTGAGATGTTCCTTCAGCTAGCGTACCCGCACACGAAGGTTTATGTCAGGAATAAAAAGGAAGCATTTGCACATCCAATGTTTATGAAATGATTTTTATGAAAATGTTTCTATTCCATTGATAGTTGATCACTTGCTAAGTGTCTCCTATCGAATGGAGAGAAATGCATTTACGAATGATTTATATGAATGGTTTATGAAAGGTTTCCAAAAATGGTTTACGAAAAAATTTCTATTCCGTTAATAGTTGATCACTTGGTAAGTGTCTTCTATCGAATGGAGAAGAATGCATTTAAATGAAAGAAAAATGCTTGCTTATTGAGTTTCAACTCATGTTTTGTTTTTCCAACCTCAGACAGGTATAGGGAAATCCAAGAGATGGAGGGCATGTGTTGCTAAAGGAAAAGAGGAATCTACAAAGGTTAGTAGATTTTTTGTATGAATAGATGCCTTAATGGGATATGTTGAGAAAGGACATAGGTTGTATGAAATTATGAAGTTATAAATAATATAAAAAATTGATGATTTATGATGATATGGATGAGTCCATTATGAATGATGATGAGTATATGTTTATATGATGAAAGAAAAGAAAAAGAAAGAAAAAAAAATTGGACGAGTTCCAATTAAGAACCCGCCGCGTGATCAGGGTAACAATCCTGAGTCATATTTACCAATCGACAAGTTCTTGGAGTAAGGACTATGTGGACGCCTCGGTTAGGGGTGCCACACTAACTACCCCCAATATTGGTGGAATGAATGCTAATTAACTAAACATGTTGAATATCTCATTTCTCATAGTAATATAAGTTACAAACTTATGAGAAATTTTAACGGTCTATGTTACTAAAATAAACCTGCAGATTAACACATTTAGCATGCTGAAAGCCACACTAGTCATGCTAATCTCTGTTACTAACTACCCACAATGTTCAAGGAACAAATGCTAAACAACTAAGTATGCCAAATACCTTATTTCTCATGCTAATATAAGTTACAAACTTACCAAAAAAAACTTCAGTAAGTCTATGTGCATGAAATTAGCATGTTCATAGTACATACTTATTTGAAGGTAGATTACAGATTTATGAAAATAGTATATTATTCTTTTTATTTAATGAATGGTATATATACTTTTTATGTAGGGTGTGTTTGACAATGAAAAAGAAATGTAAAATTAAAACTTTTCACTCTCCATAACTATCTTATTTTTAATTATTTTTCACATTTACCTATACAACTACCTTACTTTCTAATCATTTCTACACAACTACTCATACGACTAATTATCTATTTTAACTTTATTCTCTTTATTCATTGTCATATTACATCATTTTTTAAATTTAAAAACTTTTACATAAAAAACTTTTCATTTAAAATTTTTATCACTTACTAAACACACCGTAGTGAAATGACAACATCAAATAGGGGTTGTAGTGCCTTGTTGTTCGCACCCTTGAATTGATGGTTGCTGCGGCAAAGATCTGAAAACATCTCCCTAAGATTTGCCATAATTTGAGAGGCAAATGACCATATATATAAATTCACCTATAATAATCATAGATATCCACAACTAATTCATTAAATAGACATATAACAGTAGAAATAATTTAAATCACTTCATTTTCATCATTTATCTCTCATAATCTACATATGGAAACAAGGTAATCAACTATGAAGAAAGTAAAATACATATTAACATGCCACAACTATGTCGATAAGGCCTCAACAGGCCATACATAGGAACCACAACCCAATATACATACATATTTTTTGGCCCCCATCGAAAAGTGGGTTTATAATTGTAGCAACTTATAAGACCATTTATTGTAATTATTCGCACGTATTTATTTATTTATATGTTGAAAAATCCACATTGGAGATAGACTTCTAAAAAGTTAATATCGTTTAAGAATAAGGGTACAACAGGTTTTTAAAAATTAGGAAAATGGGAATAGTAAATTTTTTAAAAAGTAGATAGTGGAGTTGTATAAAAAATGTAAAAATAATTAGAATATCGAGACAATAGTATAAAAAATAAAATAATTAGATATAATTGATCATAATAAGTTATAATTTACATATGTAAATATAAAACAATACTTTGTACTTTACATATGCCTTTCGTTTTGTTAAGCTTTTCTCTTTATTCAAATTTTAAAAATAATAGTTTAGTTTTATATAGATAAAAAATAAATGAAACTGAAAATAATTGACACATATTTAAAAATTAAAATATTTTGTCACTTTTTATTGTAAATTTTTTAGTATACGTAGACAAAGTTGTAAATTTTAATTTATGGATACATTTTAAATTTAGTCTATAAATATAATTTAATTAAATGGATGATTATTATGTAATTTTTTTGAAAATTTTTGAATTCATTTATAATTTTAGAAAGTTAGGTTGAGAAGTGAGTTTATACTTGGATTGGGTTAGGATGTTCTAGGTAGGGTTGGGTTGGCAAAAAGTTTTAACAATTTGGTTAGGTTGAGGTTGAGATAAAATGGATTGGAGTTGTGTTGCCAACTCAACCCACTTGCACCCATGGTGAGGGATTTGTGGTATTCAACCCCACCTATGCAACTGTACAACGTCATATTAGCAAGTTAGAAACTCATGCATGCAAATATACCAAGCTATACAATATTTTTATTAAAAAGAAACTAAAACTTAAAAAGTTATAGAAACAAGAATATGTATATAGATATAAAAAATAATTTCTACTTTGCATATGCCCTTTATTTTGCTACAATTTTCTTTTTATTAAAATTTAAAAATAATATTCTAATTTTATATATGTAAAAAATGAAAATACTAGTTGAAAATAAAAATAATGGCCATGCCATTTAAAAAGTAAAATCTTTTCTATTTCATTGAAAATATTTTTAGTATATGTAAGCAAAATTAGAAATATAATATATAAATATATTTTAGATTTAATATATAAATATATTTTAAATTTAATTTATAGATATAATATAATTAATTTAAATAACAATTCCAATAAGATTTTTGTTGAAATTTTTTTGAATTTATTTGTAATTGTGGCAGATTGGGTTGAGATAAAATGGGTTGGGTTGGGTTGGCACCCCTAGTCCATTCCATTCAAATACTCATTTCTACATATTGCAAACATGTGCAACAACTTATATAGCATTAAGGTCTAACACATCTATTTATATATCATTTCCACATATTTAGCATCACTTAGGCATTTATGAACGCGTCATGGGCATTATATGGGAATCATACCAAAATCATACAAAATTTATGAAATTTCACCCAATACATCATAATTTTATGCAAAATCACTTCTAAAAATATCCAATCCATCATTTACATAATTCTCCACAAAAATTCCCCAATTCCAGTAACCTTACATTGTCTACACAAGATACCAAGTCATCGAATTTCATCTAAATCATTCAACAATGGTCAGTGCTTGTAGACAAGCATTGAAACTTGTGATTTACAATTTATTTCAAAAGAAATTAACCTACTTACCTCAAATTCATTTTTTCACAAATTTCTTCAAAATCTCCAATGCTCCAAGCCTTTTCGTGCTCCATCAAGCTCCCTTAATACAAGACGACGTGAATCCAAACACTTTTAGGAGGGTTTTTATAGGATCATGAGAAAAGAAAAAAAGGAAATAAATGAAATTTTTTGGTGTAGGGTTGGATCCTCCCTATTTGAAATAGTTATTCCATAGCCGAAGCCATGTGATTCTGAAAATCACATTATTTGGGCTAATGGTTCAATAAATTTGCTTAAAATTTTCTCTATACAACTCTGATTAAGATAATTTTTTTTTGGATTTTTAACTTCAAATACTATTTTTCTAAAAAATTTCAGCTCAAAATCCCATCATTAAAAATTTGATATGCATTTTACCACACAGCTTAACCAAAAATTCCATTAATTCACAACACATGTCACTATACCATACAAAAATGTTCCCAAATACCAATCCAATCATTCTCACACATCTCTTATCAGCATAACATTACATTTATGTTATTTGATTGATCAAAACATGTCTTACACAAATTTCGACATGTCAACTCAACTTTTTAATTATTTTACCTTCATAATGGGTCTCGTTGGCCCAAATTACATAATCACATCTAATTACCTTCAAAATTAGTTCTCACATATTACAAATACATCTAGCATTTCATTCATACTAGAAACAATCATGTTCCTTATTATTTCTAAAATTTAACCGTTAAGTTAATTACTAACTGAATTTTCATTATTAGCCCTAAATGATGCTATTCTCAAAATTATGATCTCAAAATCATTTTCAAACTTCATGGGAACATTTCAATTATGATAAGCATCATTCTCATGTAAATTACGGCTCTTATCAATGATCTTTGATCATTTTTACTATCTTCATTCTTTTAAGCTTATCTATATAACTAAGCCTATTTTTGTCATTCTATTAAATCTATCATTCTAACCTTACCTATAACAATATATATCAATTCCAAATATGCTAAGAAACTCACTCATTTCTAGACACATTTTAGATTGAATCACCTCCATATAATGTCTCATCTTAAGCATCTACACATAAGAGTCAAATATTAAACATTTACAATTTAATCAAATTAAGGGTTCCTACAAGTCCAAAATCACCTAAAAATACGTGATAATCCATCTCGGGCTTCTATTAAGCCATTTATCAAAGTTCACCATTCTAGTTCTCGCTAGCTAAATTTTGCATATTTCCTACGACTCACACAATCTTTAACATATTCAATCCTTGATTTCAAGAATCCTATTATCTTTTGGCCCCTGAAGCTACATTATATGCATCATCATCTATTTACATAGTTGTCAATGCTTAGGACATTACGGTGGTCTTAAATTTATCTTCATTATGTGGAGTAGGATTGAATAAAAATAGAACATCATCTAAAGAATCTAGATGGAGCTCTACTTCTTTGACTATTTTTACTCTAGAAGCACCTGCTTAGTTGACTCGTAAGATTAAGCAAAATTCAATAATAAAGAATAAGCATATTCATTTTATAGTTCACATGCAAGATGTTGTGGTTTTAGTAAGAAAGTGATGTTAAAAGATCAAAAAATTGAATAAATATTCTAGTGCATTTTGAAGTACTCTAAATAAGGACTCGGATAAAATGTTCAAAATGTTGCAAGAAAATGCAAACAAAGAGACATTACTAAATGTAAATACATTGCATCACTCATTGTCAAGCATTTAATAAGTTCTTCGATGCGAAGGATTATAGGCTTTAAGAAAGAACATGTTGGAAACAATGTTCAAAACAAAACAAATTGACCAAAGTATAAGTTTTGATGATTAAACAAAGACTAATTTGAGTATATAAAGTGTACTAATGAGTTTGCCAAGTGTTTAAGGAAAGCAAAGAAGTCAATTCGATTACCAAGTCGACTTGGACTTCGACTTGGGGTGAAGTCGATACCTAAGTCGACTTCACAAGCGACTTCAAACGTCAAAAAGTGTCCAGAGTTGAAAATGTGGAAATAGACATGGCGAAGTCGCAGGCCAAGTCGACTCCACGTGCGACTTGGGAAGCCAAGTCTCAGACGAAGTTGACTCCAGCATCGACTTCAAACGTCAAAAAGTGTCCAGAGTTGAAAATGTGGAAACAGACATGGCGAAGTCGCAGGCGAAGTCGACTCCAGGTGCGACTTGGGCGAAGTCGCAGACAAGGTCGACTCCAACTTCGACTCGAGGAGTTCAGACTTGAAGATTGAAGTTTCAAGCTTATTCCAAGGATCCATTCAGACTTTATCAAATCCAAAATAAGATGCAAAGTCCATTCTCAAAAAGCAACTGAAGTTTCTTGAAGATCAAAGCTAAGATTCATGTTCAAAGTTCAAATCAAGTCTATCAAGTCCAAAGCTAATCTTCAAGCTTATTCCAAATGAAGCAATACCCAAGTCATGAAGACCAATTTACAAGGTTCAAGCCAATTCAAGAAGATCAAGGCATTTTTGCAAAAGACCACGCCAAGTCGCAACCTAAGTCGACTCCAGGATCGACTTGAGTTGAAGTCTGAAAGCCAAGTCGACCCAAGACTCGGACTTGGAAATCTGAAGAACTGGAGTCGCAAACGAGGTCGACTCCAGGTGCGATTGGAAGCCAAGTCGCAGGCCAAGTCGACTCCATCTTCGACTTGGAAAATAACGTTCAAATTTTCGAACGTTGGAGTTCATTTATTGCGCGCCAACCACCTCTACAACGTTCAAATCCTTCTCTTTCTATATAAGGACCCTCAAATGAACGTGAATATACACAAGAACATTACAAGACACTACTATATACTCTACAAGGTCCAAAGAGAGAAAAGAAGTGCTAGAGAGGAATCCTATTTGCTTTTCTCCATTTTTGAGTGGTCCATATACATTCTAAGGAAGAAGAGAGCTTCAGGTTGCAAGCCGCTTCATCAAGAATCATCCAAGCTGCTTCTAAATTCTTCCTCGAGCTCAAACTTGTCTACACATCATTGTAAAGTGTAGCTTTTCTTTTTCAAAGTCTTGTTGTATAAATCTTGATTTAGCTTGAGTAACTAAGATCAAGTGTATGCAAAGTAGGGTGTGATTGGAGTGAGACTCATCACCTACTTGTGTAAGTGTTTGTTTATGCCCCCTAGAGCTGGAATCTAGAAGAGAGCGGTGACTCTAAGTGTATTCGAGGAATACATAGTGGAACCCAAGTCACAACGGAGTGTGAGCTTGGAAGAGTGGAGTAGGGAAGGTTTGCCCGAACCACTATAAATCTTGTGTTCTATTTATTGTTACTGCTTTATCTTATTTGCTCTTCATTTGCTTTCAAAGGGGATTAAATTTTCAAAGGGTTAAGAGTTTTTGATTTACGAAAGAAGATTTTTTAAAGAACCCAATTCACCCCTCCCCTCTTGGGTTTAGCCATCAACTCGGGACCAACAGAACACTCCATCGGTTTGATACTCTCGTTAAGTCTCGTGGTCTTCAATCTTATCACAATGTGCCAAACTTGCAATTGGGTATAGTTGAAGGGCCCATAAGTTTCATTATCGATGTGTTAAGATCATTACAGTTCATGGTAGAAGACATGGGGGACGTGATTAGTTAGGTTTACTGAGTTTGACCTTCATAATGCCTTAATAACTAGATGGATGTCAAAATAGGGAGGGACTGCAACAACATCACTAAAGTACTTTGAAAATCAATTCAATAGTAAGTTATATTATTTTTATGAAATTCATATTGACGAGTATTGTCGGTTGATGTCATATTTGTAGGCTGATGGAGAATCTAAAAAGGATTACTAAGTCTTCAATGATGTCATTTGCTTTGACACCACTTATCATACTAATAAATATGATATTCTTTTTGGACCTTTTGTGGAGAAAAATTATTATAAGTAATCATTATTACTTGAAGCTGGTCTACTATTGATGAGAGTGAAACGGAATTCACATGGTTGTTTTAGACATAGCTTAATGGCATGAGCAATATATCTCCAAAGGCCATTATCAAAGATCAAGATCTAGCTATTACAACAACCATTTCCATGATTTTTCTAATTGCAAAACATATTTTTTGTTCATGACAAACATAAAATTTTTTTGAGAACCTGCAATCAGCCAACCAAAGGTATTCACAATTCAAAGATAAATTATTCAAGTTAATTCAGAATATAAAAAATGGAGAAGAGTTTGAATTTGGTTGTAAAAAAGTAATGAATGATTATGAGTTGATAAACCATGCATAGTTACAATAAATTTACAACATCTAGAAGAAGTGGATACCAACTCACACAATGAGTGTTTTCTTGGCAAAGATGAGCACTATTAAATGATTAAGAGTATAAATACTTCTTTAACCAAGTCATCAGACCAACCGTAAAGTTGCTTGAGTTTGTAGAAGCTTATGAGTATATTGTCATGAAGAGAAAATGAGAAAGATGCAAAATTGTCTTCTACCATGAACTATAACGATCTTGACACATCTTAAATATATATAACTATCCTACTTTTCAATCATTTTTACACAACTACACATACAACTAATCTATTTATTTTAATTTTATTCTCTTTACTCATCATCATTACCCTTATTATATTACATTATTTTTCTCATTTCAAAAATTTTTTAGTAAAATTTTTACACCAAAAATTTTTTTATCCAAAAGTTTTATCATTTTCCAACAACACTTTAAATATATGCTCAAGGGATGAATTACCAAATTATATACTAGAGAAGTATTTTTTGATTTTTAGGCAAAAGTGGAGATTCATAATATATCAAGCCAAAGGATGAGGTTATAAATAAAGGTCATATTATTTATAAAGTATAAAAAATAAAAAGTTCCAACTATATGAGATTGGTTACTTGGTATGAAGATAAGCAATTAGCAACATGTTCGTATTGTTTATTTGATTGTTGTGTGATTGTTTGTCGATATATATTATTCATATTTTATTATTGTGATATTATATCTATGCTAGAGTGTTACTTGCTTAATCTTTGGTCACATTATCCAAAAGAGAATAGTTGAGTTTCAATTTTTAGAGAAAATTATGATGCTATTGATGAACATTATGCTCCCAAAAATAAATTTCATCCTTAATGAATTGACACTAAGTTGGAAAAATTCAATATGCAAACATAGCTTTGAACATCATAGTAACAACTAAGTGTTAAAAAAAGTAATCATAAATGCTAGTAGGCTGTTAGAATGAGTAATGATTAAGATTATCATATGTAGGAGATCAAATAACATCAAAAGATAGCAATCAAGTTGCTAAGGGTAATTCTGCACAAATCAGAGTATTGAAAGGGAGGTAGAAAAATACAAGTGCTGCGGAGAACAGTAGATAATGGATCAAGTGTCCTAGCTCATGTTATGCAGCTTCTAAATATCCATTAAACAAAAGGATGATCAAAGCACCATTTAAAATCATCCCTTGAGAAGGCCACCGAATAAATTATACGGTTATGTCATAGATGTAAGAAGGTCATCTTTGGTCATGATAGAATAATCTATCCAAAATTGCCTATAAAAGATGAGATCAATATAATCCTATAAACATGAAATGTATTAACCAACTAATTTCCATTATACTTTGCATACGATATGTATTTATCTTTTTAGCACTTAACCTTCATTTTGCAGCTTCTCATTGCTTTTCGCATCAACAAATATATGTCTTGGGCTGTGATCTTTGTGTAAGGATGTTCCTCGAAAACAACTGGTGTATAGAAACTAAGAAACATAGTGCAGAAACTTCATGCCTACAGTTTTAACTATGGAAATGGCACCCTCTGAGTTCCAATCTTTGGATTTTTACAAATAGTAAAAGAGACCTTATTTCTAGATTCTTCAAATCCCATATCCATCTTCCCATTATAAAGGGTTACAAACACAAGTTTGATTGGTTTCTATCTATCCAACCTTCACATATGTCAAACTATCTGCTCCCTAATTAGAGTGAAACGTCTTATTAGTGAAGGATAGATATTGTCTTCCACTGTAGTAAAATCTTCTAGCCAGTCGATCTTCAAACTTCAACTTGAAAGTCTCCTCATCCATAGCACATTGAAAATATAAAGGATGAATACTTATGATGGATGAGTTCTTTCTTAGTAATCTTCTATTTTCTTTTAACATTTTTAGTTTTTGCCTTTGTATCTTTTACATTGGTTGCTTCCCTGACCTCTTTTCTTTCCCTTTCTCCTTTATGGTTATCGGCTTGTTGCTTCCTTGGATTCTTTTCTTTTTCATTTCCCCTTGTGGCTACCATTTAGCTTTTGGCTTGAAAAAATAAATCTAAATATTAAAAAGATGTTATATAGGGGTGTTAACAGATCGGGTTGGTCGGGTTAGAGCCTAATCCTAATCTTAACTCATTTAAAATATCTCAGCCCTAATCCGTTTATTAACCCATTTAAAAAACCTCAACCCTAACCCATTTACAATCCATTTAATAAACGGGTTAGTGGTTTGTTAACGAGTTGTATAGCAAATAATCTGAAAGCCTAGGGAGAGATGAGAGAGTATTTTTGGCGTAGGAGAAATGAAAATAGGGCAATAATGGGAAAATAGAATTAGGACAGCAGTGAAAAATTAAAAATTAGGTGATTGAAGGAAAACTTAGAAAGAAAAAATAACCAAGGAGTTTACATGTATAGGTATAAAACTTTAATGAGTTAAGCAAGTTAAATGGGTCGAACAGGTTATATGGGTTAAATGGGTTGCTAAACGGGTTGACGAGTTATAAAATTTCAACCTTAATCCATTTATTTAATTAAATGGTTAAACAGGTTGATGGATCATAACCCATTTATTCAAAAATCTCAACCCAAACTCATTTATAAACGGATTGTACGAGCGGGTTCCATGACCATTAACATCCTTAATGTTATATGATATGAATAGAATATGCATACTACATACTTACTATGCCCTTTGTTGAAAGTGGTATGCTATTTTTTGTATAGAGTTCTAAATGCTTATGATTAAAAATTTTAATGTAATGTATGAACATACTAAATATGATTTTTAGTATGGTGATTCATTTATAGCAACACCTCATTTTTAAACTAGCAAAAATTGTAGATTCTTATCAAAAAGAAAGTTTACCCTCACACTAATTGCACAACAATAGTTTATCAAAGTTTAAGTAGGATTCATTCTAGCAAGTTTATAGAGATTTCAATTTTATCAACATGCTAAATGTAGCATTTAACATGCTCATTTTAGTGTCATAGATTATTAAAAGGTATGTTCTCGAGTTTGCAGCTGATATTAGTAGGAGAAATGAGGTATACGACATACTAAGTTAAGTAGCATTCTATCTACTTAGTTTTTGAGCGGTTAATGATAAAGAATATCATGTTAAATATGTGATTGAAATCTGCATACTAAATGTAGCATTTAGCATGCTGATCTCAATGGCATGGACTCCTAAAAGGTGTGCTCCTAAGTTTGCGACGATATTAGCATGAGAAATGAGGAATACAATATGCTAAGTTAAGTAACATTTAATCATTGAATTTTTTAGTAGTTAATAATAAAGAATAGCATGTTAAATATGTAACTAAAATTAGCATACTAAAGGTGACATTCAATAGGCTGATTTTAGTGGCATTGACTCATTTAATTTTCTAGTGTAAAAGTTCTTTTTTGTCTCCCATTTTGCATGGTGTACACATATAATTGGCCTAAGGAATGCTTAGAATGCTAACTGTTTTGCATAGATTATGCAATCTTACTTGTGTCCTCCCTTTTTTCACTTGCATTCTTATTCTTGAATATTTGATAATTGATAGTTTTTCAAGTAGACATGTCAGGGACTAGAAGTGTATTGTTGAATCCTACTGATGGATGGCTAATCATATTTACAACAAGCATTTAGTTTTTCTCCTTGTGAATGAAATTGTATTTTAGTGTAGTTTTTCTCCTTGTGAATGAAATTGTATTTTAGTGTTGTTTTTTCTCCTTGAGAATGAAATTTTATTTATTTACTATTTCCCATATATTCTAATAATTACTTTGTGATGAAATTTTATTCGAAATGCTAGCTTTTGTAATTTGCAATGTTGGAGCATTGCAAATCAAGAGTTCATGCCAGTGTGTCAATTACTTTTTGTTATTTAACATTTTCATAAGAAAAATCATAAATTTGAGCAACAAAATTTATATAATTTAACTTTTATGCTATCTACCCAAACATCTAAGGAGGAGAGTGGATATTTTTTTGAAAGTTTGTTGGGTGCTTAATTTGTCAATCATAATTGATACTTTATTGCCTTAAGGGGTATTCCGTGTCTACTTCTAGTGATATGTAAAAAATCTTCCCACTCGAAAGTTGTATTTTACTCTTGTTCATTCTTTCACTTTTAAATATCACTTAACTAAAGTAACCTCTTACCATAAATTTGTGCTGGTTACACTTTCATTTATTGTCAACTTGTTTCTAGTAGAGAATTATAGAGAAATGAACTAAGAAACATGCTTTATCATATATTGGCCTATGTTGAATTTGGTAAATTGTTGGTTTTGACCTGTAGGACTTGAAATTTGACTAGAGTTGGAACAAAATAGTTTTGAAGAATTCCATCTTAACGTAAAATTAGATATTTTTCTAAACGACATTCTCTTTTTTCTCAATAGACCCCATCAAGTTCGTGCTCTAGAAACAATAATACAAAAAACTATGATAAAAATAGAAGTTAATCAAAATTTTCATTAAATTAACAAGAGTAGTCTTATTGTTGGAACATGTCCAGTAATTCACTTTGTGATTTTTTTTTCAACCTAATTATGTTCAAATCATGTCATAAGAATATTTACAATGTTGATCTAAGTAACATCACTAGAAAAAAGTCTATCTTGAAATATTTTCCCAAAATTAGTTCATAGAGTTTATTATGATCTTATCCCTTGTCATTTTTATTTTTGTCACTTGGCAAGGTTGTAACCATTCAAATTCAAAATTCAAGGAAAATATAGAAAAAAAGTATCTACATATCATGAGGCATTTGGAGCCTATATCAAATGGGAGCTACAATATGAGGATAAACATTTTCTTCCCTTTTATGACTTAAAAATACTAAGGTCAAAATAGAAGTCTAACTTTTCTTATATTTCATTAGTATGTCCAGCATATGATCTTAGTTGTAGACTCTAGATATTTGTTTCTATTGTTATTTGGGATGTTTCATGTTATTTTGTTTTTATTTATGTTTTTCTTCTTCTTCAAAGAAAAAGGAAACAAAAAAATTTATAAATTTGTTTGCTAGTAAAGATACAAGTCATAATTATAGTTACCTAATGATCAGCCTAACCAAATTCATTTAAGTAATTGGGGGAAAAGCTAGTCATCTCATTGCAGACTAAACAAAAATTGGAAGAAAAGCAAGAGAAAGTTCTAGCTCTCTTATAATTCATGGCACAAAAATGGACCATTGAGTAAATAAAGCAAACACAAAATGGAGGTTAGATTTTATACTCTACTTCTCTTTCTTTCTTTCTCTGTCTCGCTCCTTCTTTCTCCTTACCTTCATTGGTTTCTGTTCTTCTTCTCAATCTCATTTGTAGTTGTTGTTGGTGGATGAGGGATTGGAACTTGAAATGAAGAGGAGCAGTGGGGGACAACAAGGAAGAAAGGGATAGATGAGAGGGAGAGGACCTTGCTAATGTGGAGAGGAGGAAGAACATAACAGCGTAGGGATGATTTCTAAATATATTATGAGTGTGTTTAGAAAGTGATATAATTTTTTATGAAAAATGTTTGGTATAAAAATTTTTGAATGGGAGAAAATTATATGATATGGTAGGAAAAGAGTAAAGACAATAAAGTTAAAATAGATAGTTAAATATATTGATTTTTGTATGAAAATGATTGAAAAGTAGGGTAGTTGTATAAGAATAAGTGAAGAATAATAAAAAAATCAAGTAGTTGTAAAGTGTGGAAATTTTTAGTTTGAAAAATTTTTTGGGTAAACAAACACCCCTATATCTGAAAAGAAATTATATGCTCTAAGATTTGAAGAGCCTAGAGATCTTGGAAAGGATTTAGATGAATTCAATAAAATCATAACAAAATTATCTTCTTTGGGATAAATGATTAAAAAGGAGGATAAAACATTACTTTTGTTAGCTTCATTACCTGATTCATTTGATTTTATTGTGATGAGGTTCTTGTTCAAAAAGGATATTTTGAAGCTTGACGATGTTTTATTTCTTTGATGATGAATGAGACTCACGGAAAGAACAATGATAATGGACATCATGTAGTGAGAGTGCCTTAGCTATTACAGGCGATCAACGACATAGGAGAAGATCATCATATAGTTCAAACGGATCTAGAAATTCATCTATATCGAAAAAATATATTGAGTGATGGAAATGCGATAAAAAGGTCACATAAAAAGAGTTTGTTACAAGTAGAAAGAGAGTTAAAGGAAATAAAAAGAAAAAGAGAAGAGATATGAAGTTGAATCATCTAATTAATCCTCAACTGTTGTGGACTCTAACAATAATGTGTTGCTTACGGTAGAAGCATTTGTAGTTAATGATGATTAGATCTTGAAGTCAGATTGTTCTTTTCACATGTATGCGGCCATGGAATAATTTGCTACGTATAAGAAGTGCATTGGTGGTATTAATGAAAATGACAAACAAGGCAAAGAGCTGAGTTACTGGTGTTGGTACAGTGCAAATTCACATATTTGACAAAGTTGTAAGGATGTTGGCAAATCATGTTCCGGGTCTACAAATGAATCTAATTTCCTTAGGAACATTAGACTCTAAAGGTATGAAATTTCTATTAGAGGTGGAGTTCTTAAGGTGACAAAGGAAGCTATGATTGTGATGAAAGGTCAGAAGATTGGAAACTGGTACAGATTGGTAGGGAGTGCGATGACAAGTGGAGTTCCTTTGAAGTCTCGAGTTGCAAGTACAAGTGGAGCGTAGATGCCTATTTCTGTGGTAAAATCATTGAAGGTCGTACGTTGAAGGTGAATTGTATGTGACAACAAAGGGGTGTGATGGATCGTGCAAGTTCGAGTATGGTTGGAAGAATGCTAAAGAACGCAAAGAAGTTGAAGATACAAGTTTTTGTACTAGCTAATTGGCTTGTTGTGTACAAAATTCAAGCCAAGGTGGAGATTTGTTGCATATTTCTTATATTTTGCGCATTTATTTAAGAGTATATTTCACTTATTTTCATTATGTGAATAAATTCACATTGTGTAAGTCTAGAATTGCGCATGTATGTGAGAATTATAAATAGACATGTGGTTATGGAGTTTAATATCACAAAGAATAGAGAGAATATTGATGAGAGATTGAGATTCTCAAAGAGAGAGACAGCTTGTTGCCTAAAACAAGAAAGTTATATGTTTGTTGATTAGTAATTTTCCTATAACATAATTTTCAACATCATAAATATTTGTTTAAATATAAATATAAATAATATAAGTACATAAAAACTATTATTTGAGTTTTATGTATACAACATATTTTACATTAATATAAATAAGAAAAAATAAGGTTAGATTTCTCATGTTTGGGTTTACTTGAATTCTAACCCTATTTACAAATCAAGTTCTTTTAATTCCAATTCTTTGGATTTAACTTTTCAAAATGTAAACCCAAACATTGATTTTCATCAAGTTTGGTAGGTTTGGCTCAGTTTGGTTCATAAGTTCCCTTCTATATACCACAAATATAGAATGAAAATTGGATACAAGCACAAGAATCAAGGCAGAAGGGTTTAATTCTTATGAAGCCCTTCCAATGAGAAAAAAATGAAAGCAAGGGTATTGTGGCTATTTTACATCTTAAGTATGTTTCCTTGAAAACATGATTATGTTTCATATTTTTATAAAGTTCATGTTAGCTATATATAACATCTCAATCTATTCACTCCATTTGTGAATCAACCATTAAAGTATATGTAGATATAAATTTTCATTCTTTTTAAAATATTTATGTAGAAAATATTATTTTTAAATAAAATTTCATTATAATTGGTAAAGTTGAGAAAATATTTCATATATCAAATATATATTATATTATTTAAAGTTCATATAAATAAAGTATTCTCAAGTATAACAATTTCTAAATTTTTTTATTTTCAAAATTTACAATTATTTTTAAATTTCTAGAATAAGACTAAATCTAACAACATCTCACAACATCTAACCGTATCTAATTGAATTAAATAGCATTTAATAAAATTTAACAACATCTAACCGAATCTAACTTTTATTATAAATATGTTAATCATGATTTAACACTCATAATACAATTTTTTTATTATTTATAAGGTAATTTTTGTCTTTGAAACATGTTTTAGAGCTTAGTTAATAGGATTTAAGGGTCTATCCAAATTTAAGAAGATCTAATGGTGTCTAACGATATCTAACTACATCTACCGATATCTAACAAAATCTAACGATATCTAATAGCATCTAGAAAATTTAATAATATCTTACTTTTATTATTAATATGTAAATTCTAATTCAACACCTGTAATATGTTTTAAGACTCATTATAAGGTCATTTATACCTTAAACATATTAATTAGAATTTAGTTAATAGAATTTGATGAAATATACTAAGTCTAAAGATATCTACCAGTGTTTGACAACATCTAGCTGTGTTTAATAGCATATGATAGAATCTAATAGCATATAATAGAATCTAATGGTATCTAATAATATCTAACTTTTATTATTAGCATGCTAATCCTAGCTTAATACCCATAATATATTCTTAAGTTCTTTATATGGTTATTTATACCTTAAATACATTAATTATAACTTAATTAATAAGATTTAATGAAATATAATTAAGTGTAACAAGGTCTAACAGTGTCTAACAATATCTAACCACATTTAACGACATCTAACAGTATCAAATGGAATCAAACGACATCTAACAAAATCTAATAACATCTAACTTTTATTATTGTTATGTTAATCCTAATTTAACATATATAATTGTTCCTAAACTCCTTACAAGGTCATTTATATAGATTAATTAGAACTTAGTTAATAAGATTTAATGAAATCTTCCTAATTAGTTAATAAGATTTTAATTCTAACGATGTCTAAAAGTGTTTATCGACATTTAACCACATTCGACAGTGTCTTACATTATCCAACATTATCTAAACACATTTAACAACACCTAATACAATCTTACAATATCTAACTTTATTATTATTATTATATTAATAATAATAATTTAACACCTGTAATATGTTTCAATGCTCCTTATACGAGAGTGCTTAATTGCATCCGAGTGCATTTAACTCTTTTTTAAAAAAATATTTCATAAAACTATTAATCTAAATGTATTTAAGATGTGTATCAATTTTTACCATTTTTGTAAATTTTTAAATATTTATTTTTTATTTTTAAAAAATCAATGGCATTTTTAGTAATTTAAAATTACTGAAATGTGGCTGATTATTAAAAATCAAAAAATATCTAAAATGGTAAAAATTGTTACACATTTTAAATATACTTAGATTAATAATTTTATGAAAAGATCTTCAAAAAATTTTAAAAATTGGTATTTTCACCTTAGTGTACCGAAGCTAAGTGCGATCACAAACCCTCCTTATAAGGTCATTTATACTTTAAATATATTAATTAAAAATTAATTAATACGATTTAATAAAATTTTCCGAATTCTATTTATGTTTAATAATCTAACTGTTGGAATTAAAGGCAAATTAAACACAATTCATGTTTGATGATTAACAACTCAATTTGAGAATGTTTTGGGTACTAATGTGGTTTGCTAAGCTTTGTTAAAGGATAAAAACTCAAGTTTCAGAACATAGCAGATAAAGTCGCAATCCCAAGTTGACTTAGCCATTGACTTAGGTGAAGTTGATTCCCAAGTCGACCCCAAGATCGACTTCAGATGCTCAAAACCTTCCAGAGCTAAATTTGGGCACAAAGACAGATGAAGTCACAGTCGAAGTCGACTTCACCTGTGACTTAGGTGAAGTCGCAGACCCGACTTCAGATGCACAAGACTTTCCAGAGCTGAACTTGAGCTCGGAGATAGGAGAAGTCGTAGTCAAAGTCAACTCCACCTGCGACTTGGTTGAAGACGCATTCCCAAGTCGACTCCGCAATGCGACTTGAGTGAAGTCGAACCACAAGTCGACCCAAGCATGCGACTTGAGTTAAGTTGAAGACCAAGACAGTCCAAACAAGCAAATGGCCATGAAAGAATCATTGAAGATGGAATATCATGAACTATATCTTTGGGTATTAAATTCAAGGAAGGCAAATCATTCTAGATCAAGGTCACAAGGATAAACTTCTCAAGAGAAGAAGTATATGCTAAGTCTCAAGACTAAACATTGAAAATTAAAGATATTAATTGAAGAACAAGATATGAGAGGAAAATGAAGCATCAAGGATCACTTTCAAGAAATCCAAAGTTTCAATATATACACATAGATGGTGAAGTCGCACCTGAAGTCGACTCCACCTGCGACTTGGGTCAAGTTTGAGACCAAGTCGACCTAAGATGAAATTTGAAGTGAAAGCTGAAGACCGAAGTCGCACCCGAAGTCGACTCCAGCCTGCGACTTGGGTGAAGTCACATCCGAAGTCAACTCCATATGCGACTTGGTTCGTAACGGTCGAAAAAATTCAAACGTTGGCACATTAAATGCGTTTCAACTACCACCAAACGTTTGAATTTACTCCTCAATTATAAAAGAGCATTCAAGAGGACGTGCTAGAGGTTAGAGAAGCATTCATTAAGCCTAGCTTCCACTCTCTATAGCATTAAAGTAATCTACACCAACTTCAAGCGAAGAACTGTGCTTCAACTTGCTGAAAGTATCATTGCTGATCATTCCATTCTCTCAATAAGATCTTCCACATGCTACAAACTGCCTACACGAATCCGTAAAGTATAGTTATTTCTGTTTGATTCATTATTTGTGTTTATCACTTGGTTTGATATTGGAAATCGAAACCAAGTGAAGGCAAAGTAGGGTTATAACTTGAGTGTGACTTGTTACCTACTTGTGTTGTATTTGTGCAAGCCTCCTAGAGCTAGAATCTAGAAGAGAGCTGCTGCTCTAGTTGTAATTGATATCCAATAGTGGAACCCAAGTCACAACGAGTGTGAGCTTGAAAAAGTGGAGTAGGGAAGGTTGCCCGAACCACTATAAAACTATGTCTACTGCTATAGTTTGCTCAATTATTTTTTACTGCTTTATTTCTCTCCATATTCTCTGTTTATTTCATTAAGGGGATTAAATTCAAAAGAGAAAATTTTCTGTTTAAGTAAAGAATTTTAAAATATCTAATTCACCCCTCCCCTCTTGGGTTGTTGTCATAAACTTGGGACCAACACTAACGATATCTAATCACAATTAACTGCATCAAATGACATTTAACAGTATCAATAGAATCTAATGACATCAAACAGAATCTAACTTTCATTTATAAATATGCTAGTTTTGATTTAACACCCGTAATATGTTTATAGGCTCTTTATAAAGTCATTTTTAACTTAAATACATTAATAAAAAAAATTTAAAAATAAATATTAATTTAAATTAAATTAATCAATATAAAATCATCAATTTAGGGAGTGTTTGTTAACGCTTAAAACTCTTCAATCTAAAATTTTTTAATCTAAAATTTTTCACTCTGAGCAAGTAGCCTATTTTTTAATTATTTCTTCCTATACAACTATTCTACTTTTCAATCATTTATACAGAATTACTCATATATCTAACCTATTTATTTTAACTTTTTCTTTTTACTCCCCGTAATTACTCTTATCATATCACATCATTTTCTCACATTTCAAAAAAATTATACTAAAAACTCTTCATAATTTTTTTTATCATTTCCCGGATACATCCTTAATAATATTTCTATTAATTAGAAACTTTATAAAAAATTTCTTTAGAATTGTGAAGTTATGTATACCATTATTTTATATAGCACTTGGTCATATCAATACTTGATGAAATTGGTGTGTCCATATAAGTTTCTTTCCTTTTTTGTTAAAGCCAAACATCTATCATAAAATTTTCTTATTTTTCGTTAAAAATAATATATATTTTTAGTCATCCAATCACCTTGCATAATTACATTATCTATTTTTTTAATCATGGACGTCCTCATGTAATAGACGTACCATGCTATGGCCATGTCGTCCTCATTTTATTGTTGGCCATCCGGATTTTACAAAATAGGCCGCATATTATTTGAGTACAGTTATTAACCTATTAATATAATGGAAAAAATTACAAGATGGTTGTATTTTTGTCAATTTTACAAAATAGTCTCACACATACACTACACCAAGTGCACCATCAAAGCAGTGTTCAATCATGCTCCACCACTTCCATTTGGTTGTGCAGCCATGGCTGCTTGCAAAACCCACCAAACTGGTGGACAATTATCACAGCCCAAGATGTGCGGGGACCAGCTGTCGTAAGTCCATCTTCTTCAATGTCCATATTGGTGGTTGTCATTCTTCTTCTAAGTTGGCAAAATCAAGCCACCATCTACATCTCCCTATTTTTTGGATCTGCCAAAAGTATCCATGGATTCAAGAATCCAACCCATCAATTTAATTTGCAAGATAAAAATTGTGCTAGATCTGATTCCTTCGCCCTGATCATCTTCATCTACAACTAAAAATTTCACAGCAAATCAAATTCCCATCTTTTTGTAGCCATGAAAGGCACCAATAATGATGACTTCACCTAGATTTCTATCTGATGTCAGTCATGATCGTTTGTTCGAGATGGAAGAAGAAAGATGGAGCGGGAGGAGAGATGCGAGTGAGATCCTAGGATTCTATACCTCTCTTTCAATTTTTTGAGCTTTTAAAAATGCCCAAATAGATCCTAACCATCCAGCTAAAATGAACGGTAGATAGAAAACTTTCCCCAAAAAGTCATAGGAAGTGCTTCATTTTTTTGATCAAAGGAATAACTCTACCCGACCCCCCCCCACAGTTTGAAAAGGGTTCGGGATAGAGTAATCCATGGAGTTCATTGTCAAAAAATTGTCTGCACAAATTGTCTCTATAATAGCTTGTGGGGGGTTTCCCCACCAGGACTTATGTTCTATAGCAGAAACAGAAATCAGGTCCGCAAAGGCATGAGCCACCGTGTTCCCCTGTCTCAGAACATGGTGGGAACACGGTGGACCGAGAGATGAGCATTAGCTTTGAGAGTTGATCTAATCTCAAAGATAATGTGACCCACAGGTGAGAAGATGTGACTGTCATTGGTCAAGTATGTGCACAGAATAAGAGAGTCGGACTCAATCTGGACAATGCGGAGCTTGAGGTGGAGAGCCCACAAAATACCGAGATGAAAAGCGTTTGCTTCCATTATAAGAGGCTCTCCCATGCCCTTCCGTTTCCATCCACAGGCAGCAATACAGTGCCCACAAGAATCCCTGATAACGGTAGCAAGGCCCGAGACTCCCCGATTCGCTAAACATCGGGCGTCCACATTGATCTTAAAGACTCCGTCTAGTGGTTTGGTCCATCTGGGTGCAAGGGGAATATCCAGAGCATTCGCCTGATCAAGGAGCTTGACTCGCCTCAATTGCTCGATATACTCCCTGCACCACGGGAGGATGTCAGCTAGCACGGGTTGAGCCCCCTCAGCCTTCAGTTTGTTTCGCAAAAACCAGATTCGCAACCAAAACACGATGAAAAGGGCCAACTCATCACACCTATTTTTTGATGCTAGGAGACAGAAAATTTCCTGCACCGAGGTCTCCGAAGGTCGTGCAGGAACAACTTGCCGAGATATACTTGCAATACTGGCACAATTCAGAAATAAGTGATGAGCATCCTTGATCTCCGCCAAGCAGAAAAGACAGTGGAGATCCACTTCAATACCCCTATTAGAGAGGTTGCACAGAGTTGGGAGAGCATCCTTGAATAATCGTCACCTAAAAATCAGGATCTTGCTAGGAAGCTTTGTCCTCCAAATGGCCCTATAACAGCTTAAAAGAATAGGGTTTTCAGTCACCGCCTTGAGCCATCTATGAGACGACTTAACAGAAAACTGGTCGTTCACCTCGTGTTTCCAGAAGATGCAATCCACTTCAGGATGGTGAGGGAGGGGAATAAGGCTGATAGCCTGCCACCCCTCCTCCCCGACTGCAGACATAACCCTGTCTTTGTTCCATCCGTTGGTCCCCTCATCAATAAAATGACTTACCGATACATCCTCCGGGATGAATAGTGGAAGTGGTCCCGCCTTACACACTCCAGCATCCAACCAAACATCTTTGAAGAAACGGACCCTTCTCCCATCACCAATCCTCCACTTGCAACCAGAATGAATCATATCACGCACCTTAAGGATGCTTTTCCAAGTGTACGAATCGGACTGCTTTGACGCACAATCCCAAATGTCAGAGTTGGGGAAATATTTGGCTTTTAAAACCTTGTAGCAAAAGGATGTCGTGCACGTTGATAATCTCCATACTTGTTTGGCGAGAAGGGCATAGTTGAACGCGTGGAGGTCTCTGAACCTCATCCCCCCCCCCCCGCACATTTGGACATACACATATCCTTTCAGGCCACCCAGCTCATCTTACTCTTATCCCCCTGTTCCCCCCACTAAAATTTGCTCAACATCCCATTGATACCCTGACAGAACGACTGTGGGAGCAAGAAAATACTCATAGAATACGACGGAATTGCTTGTGCCACTGCTTTGATTAACACCTCTTTCCCTCCCCATGACAGTAGTCGCCCCTTCCACCCTTGGGTTCTGTGCCAGATGCGGTCCTTGATACCCTTGAACATCTTGCCCTTAGATCTTCCAAGCCACGCCGGGAGGCCAAGATAGTGATAGACTTCCTGCCCCGAAGACCCCAACTGGTTAGACCACGCCTCCCTTTCACTTCTATTCATATTTGAACTGAAGAATAACGATGTTTTATCCACATTCACCATCTGGCCAGAGCAAGCAGAGTAGATCCTGATAATTTCTAAGAATTGCCTGATATCTGTGTCGTCCGCCCTGAGAAAAATAAGAGCATCATCTGCAAACAAAAGGTGAGTAAGCTGAGGCCCCTGAGGATTTATTCTGATCCCATGCAGTGATCCTTGGGCCACCGCAGAAGAGATAAGCGCCGACAGACCCTCCGCACAGAGAAGGAATAGATAAGGAGACAACGGGTCCCCATGTCATAGCCCCCTCTGAGGTTGGAAGAGCCTGGATTTGAAACCGTTAACGTTTACGCGATAGCTGATAGTGGTTATGCAGCACAATATGTAGTTGATCCACACCGGGCAGAAATTCATGGCCTCCATAATCTGTTTTAAGAAACTCCACTCAACATGATCATAGGCCTTGGACATATCTAACTTAATACCCATCTCATATCTTCTTCCCCCCTTGCGCCTCCTGAGAGAGTGAATTGCTTCATATGCAATCAACATGTTGTCCGTGATAAGCTGACCAGGGACAAAGGCGCTTTGTTCTACCCCAATGACCTCATTGAGAATAGCTTTTAGCCTATTCGCCAGAACCTTTGTCAAGATTTTATAAACAACATTGCATAGACTGATTGACCGAAACTGCGACAATTCCTGGGCACTCGCCTTCTTCGGAATCAACACCAAGGTGGTAGCTTTTGCCATCCGAATATGCCTTGCCATGTGAACGTGGTCTCTCTCCTCCATAAACGATTTGCACCACGGGAAAATGTCCCGGCCAACGATTTTTCAATGCTTCTGAAAGAACCCCGGAGACATACCATCTGGCCCTGGAGCTTTGGAGGGTCTCATACCCTTTATAGCTTTCTCCACTTCAGCCATACACAGTGGCTTAATCAGACCCCCCCTCTGGATATCAGAAATTTTCCTAGAAATGAGGCTAGAAACCCAGTTCGCATCCTGTGGGTTAGAAGATGTGTATATTTCAGAAAAATGTGAAACTGTCAAATTTAGCAAATCATCTTGGTCCCTGACCCAATTCCCATCTTTGTCTATGAGCACCTCCATGAAATTTGTTCATCTCCGATTGGAAGCCATCCAATGGAAGAAACTCGTGTTTCTGTCCCTCTCCTTAAGCCAATGAGCTTTAGCCCGGATACTCCATAGCTGCTCCTCATCCTCCAATAAGAGATTAATTTGAAATTTGAGTTTCTGCATTGCGTCGTCCCGCGCATCGGTTGGGAGTTGATCCTTCAATGCGGATAGCTCCCTCTGTTTCCGTTCAATGGCATGTCTAAGGTTTCCCTTCTTGAGTCTGTTCCATTTGGATAACTCCGTACCGCATCTCCAGATTTTCCAGCTCAATAAATCATAAACGGCTGCTCCCCTGTGAAGATTGGAATCCCAAACATTTTTGATGATTTTGGTTGCCTCAGAATCACGTGCCCAGAATAACTCGTATCTGAATTCTTTTGGGGGCCTCCTCTTACCATCCTTAGAATCGAGCAATAACAATAGTGGGCAATGATCGGACGAGGCCACCGAGAGGTGGACAATCCTAGCGTAGGGAAACAAATTGATCCATGAAGGAGTTGAAAGCCCTCTATCAAGCCTTGCTTCCACCCTTTGAGAGCCCCTCCTATTATTGCTCCATGTCATAGGCGCACCGGCAAATCCGAGATCCTGCAAATTGCACTTGTCAATAGTATTACAAAATAGGTCTATTTGGGTTTGATTGCGGGTCCTCGAACTTATATAATCATTTGGACCGGTCACTTCATTGAAGTCGCCCATAACGAACCATGGAGAATCACAATCGTTCGCCAGCTGATTGAGGGTGTGCCAGGAAAGGTGGCAACAATGAGTTTCAGGGTGACCATAGAACCCCGTGAAGCGCCAACCCAAAAAATCGACGTCTATATGATGTGCCGAGAAACTCCGAACAGACGCAGGATGGTCATTATTCCAAAACATAGCCAAACCGCCACTCCTAGCCACGGACTCCACCACAAAACATGAATCAAACCGTAGCCTCCGCCTAATCCGCTCCATCTCCTTCTTATTGCATTTAGTTTCGCATAAGAAAACTAACTTGGGCGCTTGTTTCCTGACGAGGTCAAAAAGATTTCGAATTGCACGTGGGTTCCCAAGCCCACGGTAATTCCACGCCAAAATGGTCATATCACTTGAGGTGGGGCTGGGGAAACCCCATAGCCTCCACCTCCCCATATAAAACCTTACCCATGTCCATCGCCCGCTTCCTCCTAATCAACTGTTCATCCAGCTCCCCCTCCCGCCCTCTTTTAGCCCTTCCTAATGCCAACTCTGTATCAGTCCTAATCAACTCCATGCCCTCCACATGCCTTGCTCTCCTTTTCCATCCGCCTTTACAGCCCGGTGTTTGTTTGAGCTCAGGTTCAGAAGTCATCCCACGATCCCCCCCCCCCCCCCCGAACTTCCAGGTTGTTGTGAGAAAGCCACCTCATTCCCCCCCCTTTAGCTTGCACCTGAACTTCCACCAGCCCCCTATCCTCCTCCTCCCTTCGATCCTCATCATACCCTGTCCCCCTCTTGGTGTTCCACCATAATAGTTGACTGGGGCCAGCCCGTGTTTGATCCAGCTTCCCCTTGCCTGACCCAGGCTTCATCAGGATGTCCTCAGCGTCGCCACTAGCAATCCTTCCCCTGCCCAAACCAGAGCCTCCTTGCTTCCACCCCCCGTTGGAATCCCCGTCGCTCCCCACCCCCACCCCCCCCCCCCCCCCCCGCATGCTGGAGACAGCAGCTTGTGGATGGCCTTTCCTTGGGAAGAATCTGAGACAGCAGGTTGCTTATGAGCACACTTGGTTTGCCCCCCAAACTGCCACATTCCGACCCCTACTACCTCCTCTGCTCCCTCTTCATCATTTCTGCATTGATTTCCCCCCCTTTCCAAGCACCCCATTTGGTCGTTGGCCCCCCAAAGCTCAGCTCTCATAGTATCCAAGTTCCTCAGCCCAGATTCTTCCTCCTCCTGATGCCATTGCTTTCCTAGATATTTGACTGGCGCTGATCTGAATTCAAAACCCACCTCACCTCTCACTCTCATCGGCCTAGCTCCCGCCCTCAACCAACTGCCATAAGGCATATCCGCCTCTACAGAACACCTTTTCTCATTCGGAATTGACTGGCACTCTTTATGGGCGTGCCCCATGATACCACACAAGTAGCAGAAGATGGGTAACTTCTCATATTGGAAGCTTATCCATCTCCTCTGTTGATCCCCCACTCTGATGAACATGCCTCGGCGAAGTGGTTCTCTACAATCCAGCACCACCCTTAGTTTTACTTTTTCCTCCGAGGCTTTAATCTCGATCACTTCCTCAAACGTGTTGGCTACATACTGGCCCAAACAGCTCTTGTCGACAATATAAGGGATGCCTTGTATCTGTATCCACAGAGGCGTTTTGACCAGTAGTATCTGGGCATAATCCAATTCCTCCCGCAGTTCTTCTAAGATGACAAGGTTCCGATCAAACAGCCAAGGACGCCCCTCCAATACCTGGTTTCTGTCATCGTAGTCAAAGAACGAAGCCTTCAGCAGATTCTCCCCGACCTCAGTGAAGTGAAGATTCCCTTTAATTCTCCAGAGCCGATGCATCATCCCTTTGAAGTATTCCTTGTTGTACGACTTCGCCGACCAGAGCGTGCAAAGGAGAGTTGGATCCTCGCCCGGTTGGACCTTCTTGATCGCATTGCCCTCAATGGACAACGTCTGAAGTTCAGCCTCCAGCAACTCCGCGGTATTGAGATTCATTTACTCCTGTCCGATCGTCCGGCTTCTTCTCAGGTGTGTGGTTCCGGTCCACTGTAACGCCGATCCTACTACCTGAGCCTGTTCTGGCTGATTCCCTTCCTCCGACACCCTCACCCAGACCCGAGCGCGACCAGTTCACCTATCAGGGCTTATAGGGGAGAGACTTCTCTTTAAAGTTAATGTAATTAAGGTACTCTCAAGAATCATAGGAAGTGCTTCCTATCAATGAGGCTCCAAGGAAGAAAGCCATCATACCCACTCTTATTCTTATCAAAGAATGAAAAGCCTCCATCGCTAAAGTGAGCAATGTCTAAATTGAGTTTAATGACAACCAACCATAGAAAAATGGATGCTAATTGCGTAGGTGTGAAAGGGTTCATTTGTTCATGCATTCGATTTCCACCCGACTCCATCCCAATTTCTTTTTTTTTTGTTGGGGTACTTCAGAAATTCAGTTCGATAATTTTTTGTAGCTACGACGAATCTATTTGCCAGAGAATATGGGACTGGCAGGAAACAAAATCGGAATGATACAGGAATTAGGCGCAGGGTAAGGCACAAAAGACTGAGATTGTACCCTAAATTGATATGGGCATTTCAGTAATTTCATGTCTTAACAACTATTTATCACATCATGTCCGTTGGGATTTTATGCATAGAAGATAAGCCCGTTTCTACATGTTATGCATTTCGCACGTCAGGGAAGATGAGGATGTGATGAAATTTTCTATTTTTTAAAAGATAATAATTTATTTTTCTTACTTTTCATATAAATTTTTTTAACTCTCATATGCTTTTCTCATTTCCAATATAATCTTTTCTATTCTCGATGTACTTTACATCTTCGAGCAGCGATCTTTTCAGACCGGTCGGATTGAAAATATTTTTATAAACATGTTAATCTAGTTATATTTAATTTATAAACCAAGTTTTATCATTTTTAGATATGTATATATATTTATTTTGGATTTTTAAATACAGGGGTATTTAAGTCATTTTAAATATTCTTAAAATGACTTAAATACCCCTGTATTTAAAAATCCGAAATAAATATATAGATATATCCAAAAATGTTAAAACTTAATTTATAAATTAAATATAACTAGATTAACAAATTTATAAAATTATTTTTCAAAAAAAAAATAATAAATAATAAATTTTTTGACCGGTCGGAAATCCGGTCTGAAAAGATCATTCGTCTACATCTTCAAACATCTTCATTCTACCCTTGTCGGATTAAAGTCGTGAAGATGGCCGAGGATGGCAGACCATCCGACACCGTGAAAGGCGGGCTTATCAGAGGTTTCTTGTGGGTAAATATAAATTTGAGGTGAAATGTTCTGGGAATTTATCAAAACTTGTAGTTATATTAAAAATTACGAGTAAATACTGTAAGTATTAGAGGAATTTTTCAGGTAACTAATGAAAAATTAGCTTCACTTAAGGAAGTAAGGAGTCGAATATTTCTGTTTGCAGCAATGGACTTCTCATAAACTATGCGAACAAATGCAGATAAAGCCTTATGGACCGGTACCCGCGCATAATATTATTGAAAAATTCATGTCAATCCAATTCGGATCAGTCCATGTACTTTTTAAGCATTCCAACAAATAAAGCACGACATGTAGCGGGTATATATCTTTATAATTTCATCATCGTCGTGAACAATGATTAAAAGCGTGGAAACGCTGAATAATATGTACTTTCCCAAAAGTTTGAGAACTAAGACCAAAGATTCTGAAAAACTTTACTGCTTTTTCGGTAATTAAAAAGATTAGAGATGCTTGGGAGAGGATTTTAATTAGTCTGATATGAAAAAAAAAGAAGATCTTTTTAGAAAATCTGGAGTTCTGGGTGAAAGCCGGCCCACTGCGTTGATCATCTTGTAATTGTTATTTGGGCAAATTCTTTATATATTCACTAATTTCATCAACGATTTCACTTACACCAATGAATTTTCAAAAATTTCTCTCATACCCAAAAATTTTCATCACAATTCCACTTATACCCACACCATTAGGGATCTGTGATAAGTACTGTTAACTCTTTAAGAAATGATAAATATACACATTCCTAATTATGATTTTATAGCTAAAATTCATATTACAATGAAATCATAGTAATTCTACAACTATAAAATTATATATTATTTGAATATAAATCTTTAACTTTAAACAAAACAACCTTACATTATATTAGAGCTTAGGCATATTCATCATTTTACAAGGGGATTAACAGCCAATTTAACTGATCCCTAACGACATGTGTGTAAGTGAAATTAAGATAAAAATTCGTGGCCATGAGAGGAATTTTCGAAAATTCATGGGTATAAATAGAATTATGGATAAAATTCGTAGGTATTTATGGAATTTGGCCTTAACGTGTTCATATGTGGGTTCTTTATTTTCTTGCTCTTTCTTTCTGCTCATGGCCACGTCCTAGATATGCCATTGGCATCTCATCCGTAGAATTTATTCCTTCTTTGCCAGTGTCAATAGGTAGGTACGAAAGTTTATTCTCTCATCTTATTTTAATAAAAGTAAAGCATATGGGTGTGTATTTAGTGTTTGCGTCCTATAAATAGAGGTGGAGGCGGATTTTGGAATAAAGAAGACATATGTAAGGAATCTAATTAATATAATAATACCCACATCCCCGCTGTTCATGTGACCTAAGCAAAGTGAATGAGACTCCATGCTGTCATCCAAACCCAAGCCCCAATTGAGCTGATCACCGTCTTCCTAATGCTACCAGCTTATTGCCATCTCTTAGGATTCAGGGCTAGGACTTGGATCTGAGGGCCATGATTAGATTGTCCAGAGTCACACTAGTTGATGACTTAGATTGGATGGGCTTGGGATAAGAATTTGAGATGGAAGTATATTAAGAATGAAAAAAGTCATACGGGAAATATGAAAAGTGTTTATGATTGGAAAATTTTGTATTTTAGAAATGGAAAAAATAAATTGTTATTTTTCGGAATTAGAAAAGTGGTTTTAGAAAATAGGAGATTTCATATCCAACATATATATATATATATATATATATATATATATATATGGATTCTGTTCCAGTGCAGCGTCACTGCACCGGAACAGCGGTGCAGTGGGCCCAAAATGGGCCCCACGTGATCATGAAATCATGATCTACTCCACCCATTGTATTTAGAATAATGTATTCTATTACTATACAAATTTTCATCCCAATCAGATACTTTAAAGTTGTTATTTACATCAAACTATTTTATTACGTTGGATTTGTACCATTTTCAGATGGGGCCCATATACATATCTGATTAGGATGAAAATTGGTGTAGTAATAGAATACATTATTCTAAATACAATGGGTGGAGTAGATCATGATTTCATGATCATGTGGGGCCCACAATGAGCCCACTGTACCGTTGTTCCGGTGCAGCATCACTGCACCGGAACAGCTCTCTCTCTCTCTATATATATATATAACTTTGGGCTTTGTTTCTATGTAATCGGATTACATACAAGTGGTTCTATGTAACTTCTTCAAATTTTAAGATATTAGTGATAGATGCAAAACTTAATATATTCATTAATTTAATATCATTTGTTTAACTATAAGACTAAGTTTCATCCAAATCAAACATTTACATGAGCTATGTTTGCTCAAAAATAGGTATAGTCATGTGTAAAATAGAGAAAATACTTAGATCCATTCACATTCACATATGTATTAAAATATAATAATACTTTATAAGATCATTTAACTATATAGCAGTGACTTTAGATGGTTTAAATATTGAAAATACTACTTAAATTGATATTTAGTATTAAATTATTTTATTTCTTTAATTTTATACATTTATAAATAGGACTCATAAACTATGATACTAAATGAAAGGATTTTTATGATAATGTAAATGACACTAAGTACAATAGATGATATGAATTTTTCATTAATCATTAATATATTAAAAATGGAGGAGGTTACATGGCATTCCTGCATAACTTTTACGTACATTACGGTTTTTCAAATTTTAGAGACATTAACAGAAAAATTATTTTAGGAAAATCTTTTTAAAAATTCCAAAATTCGTCCAAATGAAGTATATTTTATTAACCTATTTTAATAAAAATATTTACTTATGTTCTGTTTTAATAATGATGGTTACTTTTATTAATTAGTAAAAAATTGAATTATACAATATTTAAATTTAGTATGGATGTGTGTTTATGTTTGATATATGTATAAATTATTAAAATTATTTGACTTAACCTGCAATTTTTACCTAACTCCCCATCTTGATATGGACGTAAAGTTTATTCCAACGTAAAGTTTATTTCAAAACCTATTAAAAAAAGGAAAGTCAAACTGATTACCTTAGCCCAGTATAAAATAAAAATAGAGTCAAGGTTGGATGAACCTTGTCCCGCTAAGATGCTCGATTTCTATCCTTAATTTTAACCTTTATTATTGATTTCCTTCAATAATAAATGTTAAAAAATAGATTGTATATGGAAGTGGAACTCATATGTTCTGCTGCTCTATAAACCCTGTCCAATTTTTTTTGCTTCTGTGCCAAACATACACTTCATCTTATTTTTTACGGGATTCTTGAAAACTTTGAGCGTGAGGAGGCCTTATTGTTGATTATATGAAATGTACTCTGCTTATTATATTTAGAATAATCAGTTTAATTAGGGAACTTTCATTCCAATGACAAGGTGGTTGGTGCTTGTGAGGTAAAAAAGTAAAAAAAATAAAAAAAATAATTAATTCGACAGACTGTATTTTTATCGGTTAACGTTTAAAATTTATATAAAAATTAGTAATAAGGATAATAGTTGTCTTGGATCTAAGAAATATACTAAAATAAGTTTAAAAGTGTAAATATGGTGCAAGCTCATGAAGAGACATTTCTATGTTCATTTAACCTGATCCTGTAACCTCGTCAAGTCATTCTTCAACGAAGGTCATTTTATGCAATTTGTGTTAAACTCTATGTATGAAAATGCAAAACGAAAAAATGGGTGAAAAGCTACAAAATGGAAAATTTTGAGGTATGAATATGCAAAAACTACTGAAGGTTTATATATTAATCTACTTATGTTTGCACTTGATTCACTCAATTCCTTATTTCTCTTCTTATTTTAAAACATTCAATTCCACCTAAATTCTAAATTGATTTGGATATGATATTTAGTCTTTAATAATTACTAAATCTTTGACAAGTTCTCATAGGAATGATACTTAATTCATCATTATATTACTTGTTTGGCAATGTACACTTGCGTTAGAAAATCCATAACACTTACATCGATTAACATTGAATTTGTCATTTTTATTAAATTTATATATTTTCATTCTAGAGTAATAAACTATTGAGGTGTATAAGAGCTTATTGCTTGGGGGATCATTCTAACATTTTCACAAAGTCATTAATATAGCTTGATAAATTCATGACCTCTATTCAATTTTAGGAATTAAATAGCTTTTTAAATTGGGTTTTGACTTCAACTTTATGAAACTTAACTTTTTCTAAGGTTTTGTCTTTATGATTGTAAATGAATAGATATAAGTATATTATTAAAATCATTTATAAAAGTTATGAAATATTTTTTACTGCCTTTTATTGAAGTAGTTTTCATATTACAAAAATTGAAATGAATTAAGCTCTGTAATTCTAAATTTTTGAACTTTTCAGAAGTCTATGCTCCCTCTTCAAATGATCCATCTCCTCTCTTTTTAATTAATAGTTTTATTGGCATTTAGTTAGATCTTATAGAGGGCTAATTATTGCTAATCGTTACCTTATCTTGCATAGCAACATTAGATTTCACTTGTTCTGCTTTCTTCTCACTCTTTTTCGAAACTTTCTCAATATGAAAATTGAGAACAAGGTCATTTGAACTCATAATTTCCTTTATTTGTTTAAGATTTTTATAATTGTGATATACTAAATCTCATGAACTTATTCAAGGAATGATCATTTACTAGTTATAATATAATTAAGAAAATCACTCATAAAAAATTGTTTGACGATCACAACAGTAATGCCATATTTGCACTAAAGAGTATCCCAGATTTTTTTAGTCATTGCTACCTTTAGTTCATGTTAATAAGAGAGTTTGAAAGTCATTTTATGATATCACCTTTGTAGATATATTTGTCTATGTTTGACTTTACTCTTTCACGCTCCTCATGCAACATCTAGTCCATTTTTCTTTTGGTCTCAAGTTAGTGAAGATGCCCATAACTCTAAGTTGGATCAAGTAAAATGAAGTTATTATTGTCATCTATTGAAGCTGGTGCCAATGCAACTCTCCAATTATGGGATATTAAGTTTGTTAAATAGGATGATTGATTAAGAGGCTACTAGAGAAAGGAAGGAAAGTTGCCTTGGGAAAGTTGGGGCGAATATGTGAAGAATACAGAAAAAATAAGAAAAGTAGAAGGAGATGAAAAGCCAAAATGAAGTTTATTTTAGACTTTTATAATGTTACTTTCTTTATATTAATTTTGCTATCCTTATTATGGTTTTAGATAATTTGTAGTTTCCTTTAAGATATAAAAAGTGAAATCCAAAGTGGAATAGTAAACAATTTCTTTTTTAAGCACATGAACACTTGATGATGATAAAGGTGACTACACTAATACAAAAACTTTAGAGAGAGTTAGCGAATAATCTTCAATTAGCTGAAGACAAATAGTCGATGTTGATGTCTTAGTGAAAACATTTAGTCTATAGATAATCCACCAGCTGAAACTATAACACCTAAGAGGCTAAGATCTAGAATTCCAAACACATATCCATGAAGGATTCAACGTAAGCCATGTTCGTAAGCTATATTGTTCACCAGCAACGTCTCGTCAAAAATTGATCTCGAGTAACTGAAAGTTCAATAATAGTCTAGGGGTGAGTTAGGTCCAGATAATAGTTAATCTTACTCATACCTTAGCTATAAAAGGCTTACCTTACTCTACCCATTAGTTAGTTTCGTTCCTAATGTATCCTACGTACGCTATCAATTGCCCATTGGGGTTGGTTTTGGTTCTGATTTTAAATTGTTTTCTTTAATACTCAAATACAACGAAAATAATGTGATTGTATATCAAACATCAATGGAAGGGGCATTGTTTTTAAGTTTACATCTTCAACTATGTGGTTTCAACTTGAAATTGGTCCTTATACTATTTCTCAAGTAAGTGTTATTTTTGAATTCTATAGGCGTATTTTTTTTTTTGCTGTAATCTATTTAAACGAGCTTTACAACTTGGATTTTTGAGGATTTATGCACTTTATAACTTGTGTTTTCAAGGATTTATGCCTATGCTCCATGGATGCCTACTTGAGCTAGATGGTGGACTACAATATGAAAAATGTCGGGGGACCATCTTTGTTATTAGCTTTACTAAATCATAATATGTAAGCTTGTTCGGCATTCACACCAAAATAAATGAAATTTTTCAAAAACACCTATTTCATGATCTTTACTTAATCATGAATAATCATGAATCCCATAATTCTGTCTTTTCATTTTTGATTTTGAGAGAACACATCATACACGCTTATCTCCTATTATATATATAATATTTAATTATATAATTAAGTAAGGGATGTGATGTTATACACTTGGGTGCATTTAGCTTCAATGCATCCGAGTGTATTTAACCTATTTTTTGTATTTTTTGAAAAATTTTCACACTTTTGTTAGTCTAATTGTATTTAACATGTGTATCGATTTTTACAATTTTTGGTGATTTTTAGATTTTTTTGGATTTATTAAAATCAGTGCATTTTTAGTAATTTTAAATTACTAAAATGACATTTTAATAAATCCAAAAAAAATTTAAAAATCTCCAAAAATGGTAAAATTGATACACATGTTAAATATACTTATATTAAGATTTGTGTGAAATTTTTTTTAAAAATATTAAAAATGACTATTTGCTCCCGGGCGCACTGAAACTAAGTACACCGTGTGCATGAAATCATGCTCCGTTAAGTAATTAACCACCTGGGTACCCATACAAATCGATTCTAGGTACCTATGCCATATACCTTATAAAGTATTTGAGGATGGATATTTTTTTGTTGGTCCCATTATGTTTGCAAAGCTCAAGAGGGGAAGAGCGACTTGGATTATTAAAATTTCTTTGGTTCTAAGTTCAAACTCCTATTTTATTCAACCCCTAATAATGAAATGTCTTAGAGCTAGAGAGAAAAAATGATGCAACACAGTAAATGTAAATGACTGCACAAATTTTTTTGAAGGTAATGGCTGCACATAATTAAGCATATATAATAGACAAGATTTATAGTGGTTTGGGTAACAACTCTACTTCACTCTTTCAAATATACACCTCTTGTCTCTTGAGTTTTACTATTATTTCACCATATAATTTAGAGTTTTAGCTTGTTTTACATTTTAGCTCTAGGTGGCTTAATACAATATAGGTAAGTGATTGTGAGATTCACTCTAATCGATATCCGCTACAAACTCTTCTTTGGATTAGGTCTCCAATACCAGTCCAAAATAAATAGAAAATTTCTTAAAAGAAGAAACTATACTTTACAATTTGTGTAGACAATTGTAGCACAATAAATTCTTGAAGATATGAAAAAGAAGACAATGATGTTGTAGCTTTTCACATTGCTTACATGTAAGAGCTTGATAACTTTATAGATTTTAAGCCTCAAAGTAGGAAGGTGAGAGCTCGATTAATATTTTAGCTAATCTCTTGATTGTTAAGTCATGCCTTTTAAACTTGGTGAGGAACTTAGTTGTTTCTTGGTAGTTGGTGCATATTAAATGCTTCAACATTCAAATTTAATGAACCGTTATAACTTGAAGTCGATGCGAAATTGATTTAAATCAATTTCACCTAGTGGTTGATGTTGAAGTTGATATGGCATCAAAACTTTTTAAGATAATAATAATCTTCTTTTGCTTAGTAGTATGAAGTTGAAGTGAAGTCGATTTGAACTCTAACTTCATCCCTCAAATTGATGTGAAATTGATTTGGGATTGACTTCAGTGTGAACTCAATACTTGAATGCTTTAAGCTTGCTTTCTAGAGAAGGTTGAAACTAAAGTTGATGTTGAAATCAATTTCACTTTGAAGTTGATCTTAAGGTCGATTTCATCCTCCTTTTGTTTGAACTTAGCATATTCTCGTTCGTAAATGAAATTAATGCTGAAATCGAGTTGACTTCAATTTTAGTGCTAAAGTTGCTTTTGATTCTTCGACTTTGAAATATGTTGTCTCTGTCTTGCAATCTAATCCTCATACTTGATGTGACATTGATATGAAATGGATGTGGCTTCAACTTGATCTTGAAACTTAGACCTCAAATTGATTTGTTCTTAGACTTAATTTTCTTTCATTTGAAGTTGTACCAACGGCTATATCGAAGTCGATTATGAGATCGATGTCAACTTCGGTTTCATTCTGAAATCTTAATTAAGGTCAATTTGAGCTTGATTGCTTCAACTTTCTATTGATTGAGGTTCATATGAGATTGACTTGGTATCGACTTCGTTGCTGAAGTTGATGTTGAAATCAATTTCACTCACTTGTTTTATGTTCTGAAATCCAAAAAATACCTTTTGCATCCCTCAAATTGTTATGAAGTTGATTTTATCTTCAACTTTGCATAGTGAAGTGTGAAAGTGAGGAGGGTCAGAGAGAATCCAAAAATTTTCTTCACTTGATTACACGCATAAGTATTATAGTACACATGGGAGAAGGGAGGACTCAACTGTTGGTATGCCATATGTATCCACCTTGGGTACCTCGCATGGGTAACTATCTAGGTTGGTTGAGGCCCTTGAGTGTATCCAATACATCGAATTTAACCTACCTTATTTGAGGGGATGATATTTATTCCTATCCTACCTTAGTTAACGAGTTTTTTTCACTCTACCCTACTCTAATTAGGATTCATTTGGTGCACCCTACTAAACACAATCAGTTTGAGATGAAAGTAAATAAAGCAATACTAGCATTGATGGAGAAAGGCATCTAAAATAAATGTTAATATCTACTAAAAGCAAAAAATTTTCTTTCGAAAAAAATAAGTAACAAAAGTTTTCGTAGAAATGATCTAAGTTAGACAAAATTAAAAATGAATTATTGGATTAGCTAGAAAATTTTAAGAGGTAACGAATATCTTGGATTGGAGGACACTAGAATAAAAATGGAACATTTAGAAATGTGTAGCTAGTATTCGATAGAGTATAATGAAGTTTCAACAAGGAATGTGTAGCATGTGAATAGAGAGGGCAACAAAGATGAAGAGATGTAATACACATGAACAAGTTATTGAATGAAGGTCAAAATGACCTAAAATTTGCCTTATGATTTTTCAATAAAGGAGAAATCATGACTAATCAGGTCAATAATTTAGATTTTTAGTCCTCAAGAATGGCTTAGCCCAAGAGAGGAAGTGAGAATTGAGTTATTACCAATTAAAAATTAATTATACAAATCCTAGATTAAAAATTTTCTTAACCGAAGATTTGTTAAGAAAAATAAATGCAGTAGAAAAAATAATCAATTAGACATAATAGGTGTAATATATAGTGGTTTGGGTTAGCTACTCTACCATTTCAATTGCAAGCACATACATGTGTCTTGAGTTCCACAGATAATCAAATACATTCCTTACACTTTATTCTAAATTCTAGCTTTAGGGGACATGTCAATAACTAGGTAATTGGATTATGCATTTTCACTCCAACAATCTCGATTTCACTTCTTTTTAGACTTGGTCTTCAATATCAATCTAAAGGGTGTTTGTTAATATGTAAAACTTTTCACTCTCCACAATTATTCTATTTTAAATTATTTCTTTATTTCTTCTTATACAACTACCATATTTTCAATCATTTCTACGTAACTACTTATACATTTAACCTATCTATTTTAACTTTATTCTCTTTACTCTTCATCATTACCCCTATCACATCACATCATTTTCTCACATTTCAAAAACTTCTGTAGTAAAATTTTTATCAAAAGTTTTATCACTTCTCAAATATGCTCTATGTATTTCGGCTTTTTTGAGGACAATCCAATCCACTGCTAAAATAATACGTAATATCCAATCATTCATCCATCACATAAACAATTAGATAAAGAAATGTATTATTTAAGAAAAAAATCTTGATTAAAAAGCTGAAGACAGTAGTCTAAAGTACTAACACTATGAAAGTAAAGTGATGAGAAAAATGAGTAGAAGTTTTGGTCCACGATATAGCAGGTATATAAAACTAATCCATGGCTCATAAAGTGTGCAAGACGATAGGCAACATGGCTATCGAAAGGGGCATGACGGCAAGATGATATGATTGACAAAGTTGTAAGACTACACAATTGACATGACGGACAAAGGGTGCGTAGTAGCATGGTTGATATACTTGACAAAGGGAACATGACAACATGGTTGATATGACTAATAAATTAATGGAAATGACACTTATGTGTGTCATTTTATGTCATTGACCTTGTTTGTGATTCTTGTATATGTACCATTTATTTTTTGAAACCACTTGACCTCTGATCATCTTTAATGTTCCAAGACACTCTCAGGAGCTTTTTATATAAGCATTTTTTACCACATTTTTAAAAGTACGCTTTGTCTTTTTTTGGATAATTTGTAAATATACCTCATAGATTGATTGTAATTGCAAATATAATCATATTATCTACAAAATAGCAAATTATCCCTGTATTTTTTGATTCATTTATATATATATCAAGCCATACGATATTACAAATCAGTATATGCATAATCCTCACGACATGATGGAACCATATAATACGCTCAACACACGGAGGGGCGAACGTACCCTCACCACTGAAGGGACGTGAAAATGCTGCTGATGACAGTCAAACCCGCACAGCATTGGCGCTAATATGAGTTACCACAGAGGCTCTGCCTCACTAGCGCAAATTATCCCAGTATTGTTTACATAAGTTTGTTGGTGTGCTCACGCGATCACTTTTCCGTCACGGAGTTTTGCTGACATAGGTACGCCTGCAAAAATATATGAAAATAGTTAGGGTAATTTGCTATTTTGCAAATAATGCAGGTACATTTGCAATACGATCAAGTTATCCTTCTATATTTTTTGTATATTTATTTTTTTGAACTTCAAAAAACAACAATTCTAAAGTTATTTGAATAAATTTTATGAGTATAATTAAGGTAGAGTACCCATGGGTGCTTCCAAAATTGACCTTAATTTAAGTAGGGTTGGAAAATGCAACCTTTATTTGCAAATTATCTTATTTTTTAAATTTCAAAATAAACCATTTTAGAGTAAAAATTAATGGGTGCAATTTAGATTTGTTCAGTTTGTTTCTTGGTTTATCTTACCATATTCTATTTCTAAAATTTTCACCATACTCTATTCATAGACTAGTTTAATTTGTAGTCTATCTTACTCTACCCGTGTGAAGGTTAGATCGGTTCAATTTTAGTATCAAATCGATTCCTTAATTAATCAAAACCAGCAACATCATATTAAAACAATATAGAACAAACATAAAAGAGGTAGATATTTAAACATAATCATTAAATCACATAAACATGTATAGATCTTGAAATGAAACTGAATAAACAAATATAATTGCTAAATAATTTTAAAAAATTAAATAACCAGTTTAAGTATTTGAAATTGTTGAATGCAACCTTAGGTACCATATTGGTTTTGTGAATCCATCGTATAAAGTTTATCTTATCCAAATTAGGGTCATTTAGGGAGTACCTCACTCAAGTTTCACTCTTAAAAATTTCTTAAGAACTCTAAAATTTTTTGATTTTGGAAATAAAAGGTATATGTTTAAAAATTATAAAGAAGATAATTTGTAAATATACCAGTAGTTTTAATCATATTGCAAATATACCCACATTGTTTGCAAAATAGTATATTAGACTCATCTTCGCATAAATTTGCAAGAGTATCCACTTATCATAGTGCTGTGATCGGAAAGTAACAACATAAGGATACATGCAAATGTATGCATGTATGCAAATATGGATGGTAATTTTCAAATAATTTAGATATAGTTGCAATTATTATCAAATTGTGAATATATTTCCCAATTACCCGTTTTTTGTTATAAAGATGAACTCTAAAATGGAGATTTAATTAGATAAATCTTCTTGAATATATGGACTAGACTTTGGAGGCCACTTAATATAAAGACTGGAAACCTTTATCTAAGTAGTTTCCTTGAAGGCTTGAACCATACTTAATCGATCTGACCATAAAGATTGGATTGGTCAAGTGTATCTTGTATTATGAAAATATATTAATTATACAAGAAATGATGAAAAATAGAATGATAATTAGGAGACTTGATGAAAGTGAGTTTTTTGTAATTATTACAAAAATTATCTCCATGTAGTCGGAAAAATTGTGGAAAATTTTCAATAATTTTCTTGTCTTTACCATTCAAAAAACAACCACAAAGGCGGAGTCATGCACTCAAGTGCACTTAGGATCGGCGCATTTGTGTGCAAATACCTGTTTTTTATTTTTTTGAATATTTTTTTACACAATTGTTAATTTAAGTGTATTTAACATGTTTATCAATTTTTACCATTTTTGGAGATTTTTAAATATTATTTGGATTTTTTAAAGTTAGTAGCATTTTCTTAATTTCAAATTACTAAAAATTCCATTGATTTTAAAAAATTCAAAAAAAAATTTAAAAATCTCAAAAAATGGTAAAATTGATATACATATTAAATACACTTAGATTAATAATTGTGTAAAAAAAATTTGAAAAATAAGTTAAATGAACCCGAGCGCACCAAGCCTAAGTGCACCGTAGCGCATAGGATCGGAATCCCCATTAAGGTAGAAAAAATAAAAACCACAAAGAATGGTCAACGCACGTGCAATGCACAGTGGTAACATCACCGCTTGCCCTTTGTGAAGATCCTAGGTTGGACCCTTAGTCTTTTCAGCGTCTTTTCCAAGTGGAAGAGTTAAGAATGAGTTTGATTTGTAATAATGGATATCAGAGTATATATAATCCTAATAAAAAAAACATAAAGAATTAGGGGTGTTAACGGATCGGGTTGAATGGGTTGGAGCCTAATCCTAATCTTAACACATTTAAGATATTTCGACCTTAATTCATTTATTAACTCATTTAAAAAATCTCAACCCTAACCATGTACAATCCATTTAATAAATGGGTTGACAGGTTGTTAACGGGTTATGTTTATTACTAATTTTACTGCTATTTACCTTCAATAAATAGATGATGACTCAACTTATGATGCAAGGGTGGGTTGATTAATTTCCATGCAGTCTTCGGCCATATGCAATGCCTACTTATATATCAAATGCAACAAGACAAAACATAGATCACGCAACCATAACATGATAATATAATTTATATGAAACTACCGCAATATTTAGTATTTACAACCATTTGATTGTTCACATGTCAACACAAGGCCAAAAAGGAGCAGCTTCAAAATAGAAAAAATATTTATACCTGTCGGTGGCAAGTTGGACAACAGCAACACATTGTGAAAGAGTGTTGTAGATTTGAGAAAAGCAAGAGCTAAGTTAGAGAAATCAGAATCACAGTAAGAGCATATCTCGATGGATTAGTTTTTTCTTTTCACCACATCGTGTAAACAGGATTTGAATCCCCTCTGCTATTGGCGAGCGGATGGAGAATTTCCTACTTCAATCCATACTCGCCGGACCTGGTGGTTTGAATATATATCTCTCGCCAGCGGTCTTATCTTCTTATCACTTCACTTCGTTAACGAGATCTGATCTCTTCAACCTCATCAGGCTGGGCGAAAGGGGAAGGAAGGGGTGGGTGGTTCGAGAACAGCAATGGGAGAGGGCTTATAGCCCCCCCTCCCTCTTCCTCACACCCATTTGTTCCATGAGCCCCGAAGAGATAGAGAAATCAGAATCACAGTAAGAGTGGGGTGAAGGAGATAGAGATTAGGGGAGAGGGAGAAGACCCCTACTTGGAAAGCTGACACTGGAGTCACAGGGGCATCGCAGAAAGTAGCGATCGAGGGTTATCCAGGCTCATTGCAGGTTGAGTGCCACCAAAGAAGAAGGCAGCTGCGGAGAGGGCTTAATGGGCTAGTTGCAGAATTGTCAATGTACTGTCGACAACAAAGAAGGTAGTTACAACGTCGAGGGTTGGGGGGGAGAAGATTAGGCAACTACGATGTTTGGTTAGGGCAAGATAGAGAGGGAATATGGGTTAAGGCCAATGTTTTTAAAATTGGACCGGTCACTGAACCGGTTTTGTGACCGATTCCCGGTTTTTCCAGTTCAACCGGATCGAACCGGTGGTCGAACCGCTGTTGGACCGGTAACAGTAACGAACCGGGACGTGACTGGTTCACGGTCCGACCAGTCAGACCGCCCGGTTCGGTCCGGTTTTCAAAACACTGGTTAAGGCATGACACTACCCGCGATAGGAATTAAGTGTCAGGAGGGGCGGGAAGCGCACATGAGCGGAAGTGTGCAAGCGGGAATGGGAAGGGCTGAAAATTTTAAGAAATATATTATATATAATATACCTGTTTACAGGTTATACGGGTTAAACGGTTGATGGGTTATATAAAAGGGTTGACGGGTTGTGAAACTTCAACTACAATCCGTTTATTTAATTAAATAGTTGAACGGGTTGACGGATCATAAACCGTTTATTCAAAAATTCCAACCTAAACCCATTTACAAACGGATTAGATGGGGGTTGGCAGGTTGACCATTACCATTAACACTCCTATAAAGAATGGCTCACGTCTAGGGTTCTTTCACTTTGAGGGAATGCGTAGCTTGTACGCATAACAACCAATTAGACAGACTCGAGCACCAAAGGAGTTTTTCAGCGAAGGTTCCTCCAGTTTGTAAAATCTATACTTTGTCACCCTCAACATTTTATATTTTTAGTAGATACTTTCAAGTTTTGAAAATTTGCATGCGTGAGTCAACTTTTAGCCCGACCTACCTTACCCAATTTTTTTTGTGAATTAGGGTTTAAATTTTCGATTGATCAACCTATTGATCAAATATCCGTATAACATCCCATTTAAAATTTTAAATAAATAAATTGTCATAGGCTCGTATCGTCTACCTTGTCAAGTCACCCATTAATTTGACCTATCAATCTACTGAGGTGTCTTTGATAAGTGATAAAACTTTTGGAGAACCATTAGAAATTGATCTTTTAAATTTAAGCAAAGCATTAGTATTAGAGGCTTTTGTTGATTATTTAAGTTACATTTTATATAGTTTAATCATTTTTATTTTTATTTTATTATTTAACCTATTCTCAAGTCTCAACTTGTCAACAACGTATTCTCCGAATGTATCAGCAACCTGCAACTCAGTCCGTTTAAGATAAATGAATTAAGATTAGGGCTAACCTCTTTATAAATGAAATGTAAATAGATTAAATTTGAGTTTTTAAAATAGACAAAGTTTAAGGTCAACCTCCAATGCAGAGTTTTATTTATTTATTTATAATCGAGTTACACACCTACTCAAGTTAAGTAAAACTGATAGAGTTTTTAACTTGTAACATGAAAGAACCAAAACATCCTTTTAATAATCTCATTCAAATCCTAAATAGATAGATTGCTTCGTTTCAGATCTCTGAGGGACCACTTGTTTTTATTGCATTTCTTGAGAAAAACGTAATATTTTAAATTGTAATTAAATGCATGTTCGAGATATTTACTTACGATATTAGAAGGAAAATTGCATTATTTTATATCATAGGTTTACAACGTTGGAAATTTACTTACTGGAGGAGCAACACCTGCACAATTCCGAACATTGAAATCGGTTGCAACAAATATGAAATCTAAGGTCAAAAGGTGCAAATTTGAAACTTGAGAGACTTGTATACGAAACCCCAACGCTCCAAATGCATGCATGCATTCTCCTCTTTTTAATTTGATCATGGCCCCACCCAAAACACTAGATAATGCTCTGCTGCAGCAGCCATAGCGAGCTGGAGAAAGAGAATAGCACTATCTCATCTCAGCCTCTCTGGCACTGCAGCTGGCATCATGTGCTGGTTATGTGGTTCGAGCAAATCGTTTCCTCCTCCTTCCCCCAAGAAAATTTCTGAAGAATACAGACCAGCATCACTGGTCAAAATTCCTCCTTCTCCTACTGCCCAGCGTGGCCCACTCAGGCAAGTGACCAATCCCAAATCCCCCTCTTCAGCTTCAGAAGAACCATCTCCTACCTTCCAACCCAAGCCTCAGACAACCGAAGAATCAGGTGGTTCTCCGGCTGCCAAGCTTTCCACCGCAGCTAGGCAAGCAACCAACCCCAAATCCTCCCCTACAGCTTCACAAGAACTGTCTCCTTCCTTCCAACCCAATAAGCCTTAGACAACCAAAGATTTAGATGGTTCTCCTCCTGCCAAGCTTTCGACTGCAGCTAGGCAAGCAACCAAACCCAGATTCCCCTCTTCAGCTTCAGAAGAACCATCTCTTTCTTTCCAACTCAACGAGCCTAAGACGACCAAAGATTCAGATGGATCTCCTACTGTCAAGCTTGCCGCTGCAGCTAGGACAGTAACCAATCCCAAATCCCTCTCTTCAGTTTCAGAAGAACCATCTCCTTCCTCCCAACCCAGCAAGCCTAAGACAATCGAGAATCAGATGGTTCCCCTGCTGCCAAACTTGCCCCTGCCTGGCGAGTAGCCTACCTCAGATCCACTCCTCCAGCTTCACCAGAACTACCTCCTTCCTTCCAACCCAACAAGCCTAAGACCAAAGATTCAGATGATAGTTATCTGTCTAACTCACCTCCCCTGCCCACCAACTTGCAGCTTCAATGGGAGCCTTCGACCCAGTCTCATCGTCATCATCGTCTCATGCTCATTACCTCACAGCAAAAGCAACAAGATCAGGCAGCAATCCCATACTCAACACACCCATTTCCTGCAATCTCTCAATAATCCAAGCAAGATGACCATCTCCCAGACCTTGGCAAACCCAGGCTTTCTGAATCATCACATAATCATTTTCCTCCTATATCCCATGACTACTCACCTAGCCAACACTCAAAAGCTATGCATGATCAGCAGCCTCCTCCTAGCCCTCCTCCTCCACCTAAACAAACTATTTCTTCTCATGCCTCGCAACCTTTGAAGATGTGAGAGGATCTACCTGCAAAATAGAAAAGGGTTTAGCACCTCCTAGACGAAGGTAGTAGTCTCATCTTGCTTAACTTTTCAACTTTGCCTGATTTACGTCGTATATTTCGAAAGTTTCATTCAAGATGACATAATTCTTAAATTCAATTTAATTCACTGATTAAGAGTGCTTTTCAAGCAATGATTTCAACGGCAATATAAATGAAATATACGATCAACGTCTCTCAGTATGGAATTGGAAATTTAGGGTACCAAATGTCAGTGAAACCAGTTGCTTTTTATTTGTGAAAATACCTTTATTTACCTCTAAACCATTTATGTAATCATCCATGGATGCCCCACACGCACTCTCTCTCTCTCTCTCTCTCTCTCTCTCTCTCATTCTCAAGTTTTAATACTTTTTATCCACTCTAAATTGATATTAAATTTACTCATTTTCAAAATCTGATGCTTCATATTCACTCCAGAATGATATTAAATTTTAGAACAGAAAAAAAAAAAAAAGGTTTTCAACGAAAGTGATTTTTGGCATCATAGATGAATACACTTGGACAAATGACATAAATATGTAACGAAGTATTTCAAAATAGGAAAAAAAAAAAAAAAGCAACTGGTCGGATTGAGAAAGGTTTAATTCCAGAGCTCACTGACATGCAGGTCGACCATAATGATTCCTCAGCTCAAAACATATCTTAACAATTGACTGCATTTTTGATGGGCTGAACCACCAACAGACTCACGAAACTGATTTTTTTTTTTTTTTTTTTTTTTTTTTCTTTCTTAAGCTCGTCAGGTTTGCCAATGAGCCGAATTGATGTGGGCTATGAATGAATATTGAATAGATGATCAATCTCCTATATAGAAAGGGCTACAAATAGTCAAAACGAAGAAATTCTTTAAAGATGTAAATCGTAACAGATACTAAGCCAGTTCCTAAGTAACCCATTTGCTATGTGCAGGGGTCGAATGGGAGGAAATTTGTTCAATGATGAGAACTGTATGACAGCAGCCAGACTGGATTCTCTAGTCTGTAAGGTGGTGGTTCTGCAATATGATGATGGAGTGCTAGTGGCAGATGTGGCCTTTCCTTCTCCAACAATACAAACAACTTCACCAGTGAGCATGAACTTGCACGATTGCAAATCAGAATCTTTGTGTTGCCTCTTATTTTTCATCTACTCTTGCACTTAAGTTGCATGGGATTCAATCATGTTAGACTCTTGCTTAGATGACATGCGTTCTACTCAATGACTGTATAGTTTCTCGGAAGTTTACCATTCTCTACTGAGTTTTTCGCCATCATCCAAACTGTTGAGTCGTGGGCCTCAACTGTAAGATGATGATCTAAAAGGATAAGTCCCTGTTTGACCATGCATTAGAAGAGCGTAGAGCCCTTTAACCATAAATTTTTTTTAATGGTGGTTGGCAACCCACGGATTTACTTTTGTGAGGGAAAAATGGATTGACATAAGTCCAACACGTAGGTTTAAGGAAAATCAAATTAACTAATTTCTTGCAAACCGAAGTGAACCCCGGACCTCGTACATATATTCACACTAGCATCAATCGCTCGGTCATTTCGAGTGTTTTCAATTTAAATAATATTTTAAAGTAAATATAAATGAATAAAAAATTGCGCGATTTATGAGATTGAGACAACCAATAAAAGTGGGCTTTTCCATGCCGTCATGCCTAAATGCACCCAGTGTACTTAGGCTCGGTGCATCCGGGGGCAATTAACTCATTTTTTTAATTTTTATATTTTTTTTACACAACTATTAATCTAAATATATTTAATATGTGTATCAATTTTTAAATTCTACTGATTTTAAAAATTCAAAAAAATCTACAAATCTCCAAATGTTATAAAATCGACATACATATTAAATACACTTAGATTAATAATTTTATAAAAAAAATTAAAAAATAAAAAAAAATATTTGCACCTATGTGCACCAAAGTTAAGGAAACCTGAGAACATACGATCAGACTTTTCCCGATTTGTATATGATCCAAACTGTTCGTTAACATTTAATCCATATTAAAGTCATCGTAAATTAATTTACAGATATAGCTCTCCTATCACATGGGGCCGCTCATATATTAAGCCATTTATGTGCGGCATAAAAATTATTTTTTTTAAACTTTTTTTTATAAACGTGTGAGTCTTATCTAATCTTTTTTCCTTTAGAATTTGACAACTTTTAAATTTATTTGGTATTTTTAAATTTCGAAGGCTAATAAACTCTACATGAATGCATGCATTGGGAAAAATCTATTTTAAACAAGGTGTTGTAGTCATTTTCATCATGTAAAATGGTCATGATACCCTTGTGCTTAAATTTTAAAAAATATATTTATCCATATCCAAAATGTTGTTTATAAATAATATATACTTAGATTTTTTCAAAAAAAAAATAAAAAAATTTAAAAAGAGTTTTTTGACAGGTCGAAAATGCCCTCATTTCCAATGATTCCCTTAGACACTTTGTAACAAGATGATTTGTGTTCTTAATCAAGTCCATACATTATGTCTAAAATTAATAATATGTTTATACTTAAAAACTTAAGATAAGAATAGTGCGTAACTAATATTAATTTAGTGATAGATATTTTAGTAGTTTTCATCCTTATAGCCCTGTAAAATCAATTAATGTTCTTAACCTTTTTATGTGTGATGGTAAATTTTAGGGTGAATTTCATGTATACTCATGAATTTTATTTATAATTCTATTGATACCCATGAAATTTTTAAAAATTTATCTCATACCTAGGTATTTTGCTAAAAATTTTGCATATACTCATGCTATCAATTTATTAAGTTAAATACTTTAAAATGACAAAAAATGCCCTCATTTTGTGTGTGTGCATAGCTTTGAGTGTACCATCCAAGTATCATATTGGGTGCTCCATCCTCCCCATCAATTAGAATAGGTTTTTTTTTTTTCCTTTATGAGATCAAGTAGATGCATTTTGGGCATAGAAAGTTTGCATTTTTTAACCCTCAAAGCAGGTCAATCCATTCATCCATTGTGGTATACCTATCTCTAGCCAGATGAAGATAAGATAAGTCTAGAGATTAGTCGCGCTGATGCTTTTCAAAAATAGTGGAAATTTGTTGGAGCAAATCGCCGATTTTTAAATGGGTTGTTGAATTGGATGGAAGCCAAGGAATCAATGCGGTGTGCCCTTCACTCGGAGAAACAATCGAGGAAGTGATGCTCGAGTGGAGGCAAGATTAGACAGAGCATTGACATCTAATGAGTGGCTAAGGTTGTTTCCTCTTGCCCGTCTTTTTCATTTATCATTAGCTGCATCGGACCATTCTCCTATCCTATTGATTTTGCACAACAATTCGAGCAGGAACAAGCCAATGCGTACTTTCAAGTACGATCATTACTGGGAAAGAAACAAGGAAGCAATACGGGTGGTTCCGGACAACTGGGGAGCAGGAGGACTAGAAGATTGGATGATGTTTGGGAGTATTAATGGGAAAATCAAAGTTTGTGGGGAGAAGTTTCTCAAATGGCATTAAACTTCAGGAGGTAATAGTGCCAAATTACTAATCAAGAGCAAGCAAAATTACACATTTTAAGATCACCACAACCATCGAATGATAGAGATTCTTAGATAAGGGAGGTGGAAAGGAAGATTAACACACTTTTGGAAGATGAAGAGATTTATTGGAGGTAGCGGTCTAAAGTAAACTGACTAATATATGGGGACATGAATACAAGGTACTTCAACAGCTATGCATCTGAAAGAAGGAGGAGGAATCATATAATGATTTTAGAAGATGAGGAAGGAAAGATGGTGTGTGAGCAGAAGCAGATGGAAGAGATTGCGGCCAGATTTTTTAGAGACTTGTTCTTTTTAGATGGTATGTATGATGGACGTGGAATTACAAGCCTTCTTCACTCTAGGATTTCTGATTCAGATAATCTGGTTCTCATTGCACCATTGACGATGCAGGAGGTTTTGAATTCTATTAGAAGTATGGATCCTCTCAAAGCCCCAGGTCCAGATGGGATGACAATAGACTTTTATCAGCACCGTTGGCACATTGTGGGAAAGGAGATTTTTGAAGCTTGCAAAAATTTCCTACAATTTACATCCAAATCTCTGCGCGAAAGCATGATACAACCATTAACCAAGCAAAAATTGTCCTCATCCCGAAGAGAATTGGTGTAACCAAGTTATTTGACTTCAGGCTAATTAGTCTATGCAATGTCATTTATAAAATTTTGGCAAAGATCTTCACAAATAGGCTGAGAAGGGTCTTGAAAGGGGTGATGTCAAAAAAATATCAAAGTGCTTTTGTGTCAAGAAGGTTAATTACTAATAATATGCTCATTGCATTTGAAGCCATTCATGTTCTTAGAAGGAAGAGGAAGGGAAGAATGGGTGAGATGGCAGTTAAACTTGATATGGCAAAGGCATATCATCGAGTACACTGGATTTACCTTTGCCAAGTCATGAGACAACTTGGATTCTGCGAGAGATGGATTGAGGAGATACGTTGTTGTATATTCACAGTGACTTATCAAGTTAATATAAATGGTCTTAAGACATTTGCTTTTCGGGCTACTCGAGGGATTCGACAAGGTGATCCACTCTCTCCTTATTTGTTCCTTTTTTGTGCTGAAGGTTTTTCTGCCTTAATCAAGAATTACCATGATATGGGTCTCCTGCATCGGATCAAAATGTCCAAAAATGGTCCAATCATTTCTAGCATATTTTTTTTACAGATTATACCCTTCTCTTCCTACATGCAAATGCAAGGGAAGTCTCAAATCTAAGACAAATGATTAGACTTTATGAGTTTAGATTTGGGCAGCGAGCAAACATTGACAAACTTGCCATTTTCTTCAGTAGAAATGTTGGCATGCAGGAGAAGAATGAGTTGGAGTTCCTTCTTGGATCAAGAGGTTGTCAAATTGAGAAATATCTGGGTTCACTTGCTTGGATGGGCAGATAAAAATACCAATTTTTCAGATATATTAGAGAGAGGGTTTGGGAAAAAACTAAGGATGGAAAGAAAGTTATTATCTTGAGGAGTCAAGGAGATCCTAATAAAAGTAGTTGCATAGGCAATCCCAATTTATGCGATGAGCTTATTTCTTCTTTAAAAAAGGTTGTGGAAGGAAATCGAGGTCTTGTTGAGCCATTTCTGGTGAGTGGATAGAGAACGGAAGCACAAAATTTGCTGGGTGGCCTGGAAAAGGTTATGTTCACCTAAGGAGGAGGCGGGGATTGGTTTTAGAAGACTTGAGGCTTTTAACCTAACTATGCTAGCCAAGCAAGCATGGAGATTAGCAACAAATCATGGTTCCTTAGCCCATAAAATCTTTAAAGCCTGTTTTTCCAATGTTGTCAGAACCGAACCGGTGATTGAACCGGTAAATGAACTGGTCTGGTTCGAACCGATGACATCAGCATGACATATTTATGATGTCATAAATATTAAATTATTTTTAAATTTTAAGTAAATATATTGATAAGTTAATCCTAATTTAACATCTTTAATATGATTCTGAGCCTTTTATAAAGTCATTTATACCTTAATTACAAAATTCGAAACTCAGATAATAGGATTTAATGAAATCTACCTTATCTAACAGCGTCTAACGGCATCTAACCGGATCTATCAACATCTAACAGCACTAACTTTTGATATTAATAAGTTAATCCTAATTTAACACTTGTAATATGATCCTCAGCTCCTTATAAGGTCATTTATACCTTAATTATAGAACCTAAAACTCAGATAATATGATTTAATAAAAATATAAAATTATGAGTCAATGGGCTAGAAAATTTTAATGTTGAAAAGTGTATTAGCTTATTAATATAATTTGGGCAAATTTATACAATTATTTAATTGGAAAAATCATACATATATGACTACAATTATATTTTAAAATATGGGGAACAAAGTAGATTATTATATTTAGATAAATTAAATTAAAGGATAAACTGATAAAGTGAATTAAACTAAGATGATATATGATATTATTGAAATTATTAATCAAAGAATTAATATTTAAATTCGTATTTAAAATTTTAAATGCACTGCAGGAGCACCGAACAACCATGCACCACGGAGCACCAGTTCTGGTACTCCATCAGCCCCAAATGTAGCCGCCGCAAGCCCGCAACTGCGTCTGCAATCAAAATATCAAATTCGAAGCCTAAATGCCCAAATCCAAATGACCGAACTCATCGTTAATAGCTGCAATTGCCCAAATCCAATTCGTCTACAATCATGTCGAGATGAAATCGGGAGACGAAATCAATTCTCGCATCTAGTCGTCAGCCATCGTTAATACCCATCGATCTCCTCAGCGCTCCAAATCGGGAGAACTCAACCAGCAACATGACCGGTAGCAATTTTTGTACCTCCTAAACCCACAAGAATTACTACCATCAATTCCGCCCAAACCCATAGCTTCCATTTTTCAACCATCGATTCCAACTACCGAACAGAGTAGGCGACGCCGCGGACGGCGAGCAGGCGTCGGGCAGCGAGTTGGAGACGGGGAGAGCGGGAGTCAGGCAAAGGCGAGCGAGAAGCCGTCGGGCGTCGGCGAGCGACAGTACGTTTTGCGGGTGAAAATGAGAAGACGATCGGGCATTGGGTCCAACCGGGTGAATCTGGTTCGACCGTATGTTTCAGTTCGACCGCCGGTTCGCCGGTTTGCCGGTTTGGTCGGTTTTATGTATATAGACCGAACCAGATGCAATCGAACAGGGAACTGGACCGGTTCCTGGTCGGACCGGGTCCGGTCCGGTTCTTACAACACTGGTTATTTCCCTAGCGGTGAATTATAGGACTGCTTACAAAGGCCATCAGATTCTTTTATTTGGAGGAGTAATTTAAAGGAAACCCAATTCTTGAAATAAGGATGCAAGTGGTGCCTTGGTAATGGGCAAACGATTCACTTCTTCAATGACAACTAGGCTCCAACAAAATGCAGAAGACAGGTCCCCTTCCTGAGGAAATTCAAGAGAATAGCAGAGTCACAGAGTTTATTAATTGGGAAAACAATAGTTGGAATGAATTCAAGATCAAAAGGACAGTGGGCGAGGTAGGGTGGAGGATGATATATAATATTCCAATTCCTGAGGGCAATGTTGAGGATCATGGATTCTGGATGTTGGTAAAAGATGGTGTCCTTTCATCTAATGAAACACACTGCACGCAATTTTGGGACCCATTTGTCTTCAAAGCACTGTGGAAGCTTAAGATACCAAGAAAGATTATTCTATTTGGCTGGAGGATGCTCATAGACTTTCTACCTATAAGAGTTAACTTGAATAGAAGAGGAATCCCAGTCCAATCAATATGCTTGTTGTGCAGAGAAGCTGCTGAAGATTATGAGCATTTATTTTGGAATTCTCTTGCAACTGTAGATGGTTTTTCAATGCAGTTAAAGAGGCTTAGACCAGGTATGCATAACTCAAATTGGCGAGGAGTGTTTATATCTTTCTTACATTACAAGAAATTTTATCCTTTTATCTTTCATATCTGTACATGCTGGAAATTTGGTTCCTTAGAAACAAGTTCTACGGTGAAGGAATCAGGCCTAAGTTGTCTGTAGTCCTAAGGTGGGTAGAATATATTCACTTGTTCACCTCTATTAGAATGCTCAAATCACAGATAATGCCAAACCAAGAGAGTTCGGTCAGATGGACAGTTCCAACTAGAGGAGTCCTCAAATCCAATGTAGACGCTGGACTCAGATTACATGAGCAAAAATTGGGGATGGAAGTTGTTATTCGTGACTTCAAAGGGCCTTTATTGCAGCTAAATCATGGGTGAGATGGGGTTTAATGGAAACAGAGCTTATGGAAGCCCAAGCTATTTTGTTGAGCCTATGGGTTGATAGTTTCTCCTGCAGAAAAATTCAAATTGAGACAGAGTCACTTCTCCTTGTTACTCTATTAAATGGAGATGGAAAATGCAGGTCTTACCTAGGGACGGTGGTAAGGAAGATTAAGAACACGGCAAACAAATTTGACTTGTGTTCTTTCATAGACGTTTTGAGAACAGGAAATTATGCAGCTCCCTTTCCTATAGAAAGCGTATTGAGTGGTGATAATTATAAATATGTGTGGTGGGATAATCCGCCACCTTCTATAGCTGATCATTTATGTAATAATCTCATTTTTGTGAACGAAAGTCTTCATGATTTATCCTCCCCGAATCCTCCAGATATATTGGAGGGTTGGGTTTGAGGCCTTGCCATCCTAATTACATTTTTGGTCAAAAAAAAAAAAGAAATCTACTATGACAACCTCCAACAATTCATAATCAATTTAAACTAGTGTTGTTGCTGAGATTTTAAGTGCCATTAATAATGGGTATGAATTGTGGGAACCATTAACTGGAAATCGTGGGATTTCAAATGCCATCAAATTCCTTTCTTCCACCAGATTCGAATCCATCATTCCCATTAAAATCATTAGAGTCCTCCAAACTCAAAAGGCTCCTCTATAATTGCAATCAGCAAATTCCTTCCACCATCTCCATTGAATCCTCTTCAAAATCGACATCCCCAACTGGTGACAACCCTCTTCTCCGGCGATAGATACTTACAAAAAAAATTTTTGTGGTGGTCGCTCATGGATCAGTAAATAGATTTAAGAAGTTGCTATGGTTGTAGAAAGTGATGCATGTTAAAAACTGAAACAATGAGCAAATCCATAGATGGCTGATATAATGTGGCGGATTGATTTGGTTGGGATTTGAGAAGAGTAGGGATTATCTGTGTTATCTCCAACAATAGAGGATCAGACAACGACAAGGATGGAGCGGTAGCAGTATGCGGATGGTGGTGCAGATTCCCTGATTGAGGAACACCGCTGGCCCTTTTCTTCATCAAATGACAATCTTCATGTGAGCCCATCGTAGCTACCCTCTAACATTCCATTACAATCCATCTAGCAGTAAGCTAGAGTTCGCAGTCCACCTAGTCATCAAAATGATGATTCACCACTGTCATTAAAAATTTGTAATATGCCAACCAAATCCAGGTACTTTCAAGAACAAGTTGGGGAAAAATACAAGAAAAAGAGAAAAATAAGAAAAGTTGTAAAAGTAAAAATAGAACTAAGTTTTACTTTAGATGTGTTACGATGTTACTTTTTTAAGGCAATTTTGCTACTCTATTTGCTGCTTAGGATAATTTTACAGTTGCATCTTTTGGTGCATAGGCTCGATTCCATCACCTATAGTGTGACAAGCAAGGACGTTACCAATTGAGCTACTTTATTTGTGTTGTTCATGCAGGGAATTTACGTCACAAACTCTCAAAACTTTACATATTACCATTTTAGACCCCAAAATTTGTGTATTAGCATATTAGACCCTGTGAAGTTTCGATCTTTGCATTTTAAATCCTCACCCCTAGCGGCGTTAAAAAACATCATCAAATCAATGTATAATGTCGAAACCTTACGTCTGTATGAAAAACAAGACAATTATGGCAAAAAGCCGACATAATTTGTGCAATGGAACCTCACGATTTTGAGGAGGTAATGACATTTAGGAAAATGATGTTGATTTTTTGCCATCACTGTCCTTTCTTTTCGTATAGATATAAGAGTATTTTCAATATTACACATGGGTTTAACGGTATTTTTTTAATGTCGTTAGGGGTGAGGGCTTAAAATGCAAAGATTGAAACTTTCCAAGGTTTAATATGGTAACACTCAAACTTTGGGGTCCAAAATGCTAATATGCAAAGTTAAAGAGTTTATGGCACAATTGAAAATTCCAACACAAATACCATTCATGATTTCTGCTAATGAAATTAGAACCCATTGCTTGCTAAACCCATCTATAGTTGGCTACTTGAATGTGTGGCGGAATATCTGTCCCGTTGTTCTTCTTCGCATCATCTTCACAAATGTGGTGCTTAAATCTATTGGATCTGGCCTCCATATCAATTGCAGCCACCACCACCAAAATCCATCTCCTTCATGGCCAATGGGTTACATGTTCCTCATGAAAACCAATCTCGTCGCCATTTTGGCTAGTTACGAGCAAAATTGAGAACTCACCTCACCTGTCGGTGATGAAGAAGAAGGATAGAGAGTGGGCAATTTGACGGTGAATTATGGGTGAGCTTTTCGTCATTTGATATATGGACTAAAAGCTCATCTAACAAATACTCAACGGCATGAGTATAAGTGGAACTTTAACTTAAATATGTAGGTATGGGAGAAATTTTTGAAAATTCATAGGTACAAGTAGAATTAGAGATAAAACTTGTGAGTATATATGTATAACTTACCCTAAATTTTAAATAAAATAAAACAAACTGTTTAGATATTATAAATAACTTATGTGCCATTTATTTTTTTTTAAACGGCAACACCTCTGATCCTCCCAAATGTTGCAAGATACTTCGTGTCCTTTGTAGAGAAGTATGTTTTACCCATACACTAATAAAATATTTGGTACATCCTTCTCTCTGACTGGTGGAGCTTTGGCCCCCCTTGTTTATTTATTTATTTTTTAAAGATGAATTCTAAAGAGATTCAGTTAGATAAGTGTTCTCGAATATATTGACTAGACTTTGGCACTTTGCAACGTTAATAGGATGACTTGTAAATGCACCCCATTGGAACTACAAATATATCCAATAGTTTGCATAATTGCAAATTATCTCCCGTTCTTTGCATAAAATTGCAAATATATGCAAGACCAAAAAAATGATGGCTGGGTATATTTGCAAATTTATACAAAGAATGGATCAATTTGCTATTTTGCAAACAAAGTGAGTATATTTGCAAATTTATACAAAGAATGGATCAATTTGCTATTTTGCAAACAAAGTGGGTATATTTGCAATATGATCAATTTGGGGTATATTTGTAAATTACCCATTTTGAAAAATCGAGATGTATTTCTAATTTTAAAAATCAATAATTTTAAAAGTTATTTAAATAATGTTTAGGAGCGCCCTTCAAAAAAAAATGTTTAGGAGTGAGACTTTGGTACTTAGGACATACATGTGGATGAGGAGTGATTCTATTAGCCCGGGCTAAGTAAATGACCCACTTAGCCCACCTCAAAAAACCTATTTAAAACAACTTTTTTTTACTTTTTTTTTCATGTACTTGTTTATCTAAGTGTATTTAACATATAGACCAAGTTTTACCATTTTTGAATATGTTTATCTATTTTTTTGAGATTTTCAAACATCTATGTGTATATATGCATTTAAAATACCCTTATTTTAAAAAATCTAAAAAAAATATATGCACATTTCCAAAAATGGTAAAACTTGGTCTATATGTTAAATACACTTAGATAAACAAGTGTATGAAAAAAAAAACAAAAAAAAAGTTGTTTTAAATAGGTTTTTTGAGGTGGGCTAAGTGGGCCATTTACTTAGCCCGGGCTAATAGAATCACTCCTCTACATGGATACCAACTAAAATGATCCTAATTTAAATAGGGTTATAAAAAATTATTCTTTGTTATTTTCGAATTACATTTTCTTTAATTTAAAAAGAAAATGGTCTTGGAATAAGTAACTTTATTATGCGACATATAAATCAATTTAATTCTCCCTCTACCCTATATTATACATGTGAAGGTCGGTCAGTTCAATTTTGATTACAAATTAGTTTCTTAATTAAGCAAAAGCAGTAACATTATGTTAAAAAATATCAAGAAAATATCAAAAGAAGAAACATAAATATAGATACCCGAAAATTTAAAAAAAGATAATTTGCAAATATACCCTCATAGTTTGATTATTGCAAATATACCCATTTTGTTTGCAAAATAGCAAAGTAACCACATTATTTGCTTAAACTCGCAAATATGCCCACGTCGTCACTTTGGGTATATTTGCAATTTTATACAATCAATGGGGTTTATTTCAAATTCTGCGAACTACATTAATATATTTGCACTTAGATCGAACTTTGAGGTATCTTTGCAAATTATCCCACCGTAATATGAAGAAGGGGAACATTTCTCTGAATAGTTTCCTTGGATACCAGATCGATCTGATCATAAAGATTGGATAGGTCAAGTGCATCTTTTATTTAGAAATATTTATACGTGAAAGGTAGCTAATTAGGAAACCTGACCAAAGTGGGTTTTTTTTTTCAGCTATTGAAAAGGAAGGTAGTAGAATAAACGATTTAAAGAAATAATTAAAAAATAGAATAATTAAGAAGAGTAAAAAATTTTATATTAAAAAGTTTTTTTTAAAAAAAATTTTGTAGTATCCAAACATACACAATAATTTTCTTTTCTTTTCTTTTCTTTCATTCTAAAAACACATGGAATGGCTCCTCTCTTGTTGCTTGATTCCTTCACTCATGGCCGGTATGCGTGCTCCGTACGCATTATAACTAATTAACCAGAATGGAATGCCAGGGGGTTTTCAACGAAGGTCCCTCGAGTTTGTCGAATCTATTCTTCTTCGCCCTTAAATTTTCATATCTACTGCAGATACTTTCAATTTTTAAAAACTTGCAACCTAACCTACATAACTTTTTTTCCCCTGAAATACGTTGAAATTTTCAAGTTTCAACCTACATCTATATATATATATATAGAGAGAGAGATAGAGCTGTTCCGGTGCAGTGACGTTGCACCAGAACAGCGGTACAGTGGGCCTAAAATGGGCCCCACATGATAATGAAATCATGATCTACTCCACCCATTGTATTTAGAATAATGTATTCTATTACCACACCAATTTTCATCTCAATCAGATATGTATATGGGCCCCATCTGAAAATGGTACAAATCCAACATAATAAAATAATTTGATGTAAATAACAACTTTAAAATATCTGATTGGGATGAAAATTGGTATGGTAATAGAATACATTATTCTAAATACAATGGGTGGAGTAGATCATGATTTTATGATCATGTGGGGCCCATTTTGGGCCCACTGCACCGCTGTTCCGGTGCAGTGACGCTGCACCGGAACAGAATCCATATATATATATATATCCATGGTTGAAATTTTGAAGTAAAATAAAATGTTAAATATAATGATTGGATTTGATAATGTCGATAAATTAAGGATTGTTTGCATACCTTATTTGAAGAAGCGAAAGTGGAAGGTTGGGAAAGCTGTGTTTCAAACTTCCACAGTCGGCCAAATTGGAACAACAATATTAGAAACCAATTACACTACCACAACCTAATGTTACTAATCTTAGAAATGGTTTAGGAGAACTCCGCTGGGATTTCTTTCGTATTCTCTGATGTGTGTTTCTCCTAGAAACCTTACACATACTTATAACTGGACTGAGAGGAATATACATGAGCTTCGTAGGAGCTATCACACTATAAATATGCTTTTATACATTGTATATTTAAATAAAACTATGTTTCCTAGTATGAGTAAGAAACTCATTGTGGGCATATAGGAACCTTAGTATTAATATAATTCCAATCGAAAAAATAATCAAAATAGGACTATCAAAATAAATTGATAAATTAAGATGAATGGAAGCCAAGGTCTTTGAATAACTAGGTTATCATGTGTTAAAGGGAGCCCGGCATTCCCAGCACCCGGGAGCTTATACCCATTTTTTTATTTTTTTAAATTTTTTTTATAAAAATGTTAATTCAAGTGCATTAAAATTACTTAAAATGCCACTGATTTTTAAAAATAAAAAATAAATATCTAAAATACTCCAAAAATTGTAAAAACTTATACACATGTTAAATACACCTAGATTAACACTTTTTAGGAGAAATTTTAAAAAAAAATTTAAAAAAATGAGTATAAGCTCCCGGGGAGTAGGTGATTGGGCTCCGTGTTAAAGATAGTCTAACTCATTAAGTCATTCCTTTGACCTATGAGCCCGCATAACCTATTTATAATCCGTAAAGTAAAAAATTCATATAATCATATTTTCTTAATACTTATTTTGTAAGTAATAAATAGTTATTGACAATCAAGGCAGTATTCAAATTAAGCGTGTGTTTGTTTCCATATAAAATTTTTCAACAAAGACTTTTCAATATAGAACATTTTACTCTTCATAATTGTCTTATTTTTAAATTATTTTTTCACATATTCATATACAAATTGCCTTATTTTTCAATCATTTTTACATAACTACGTATATAATTAACCAATCTATTTTAACTTTATTGTATTTATTTCTCATTATTACTTCTATCATATCATATCATAATTATTTTTTCTTATTTCAAAGACTTTTACATCAAATACTTTTAATCCAAAAGTTTTATCACTTTTTAAATGCACCCAGAATAAATATATCACGTTGTTTGGTAGGATGTCTTTGTGGGACAACTTCTTAGAACATTTCTTGAGAAAAGAAGGAATATTTTAAACTGTAAATGGATGTTCCAGATATTTATTTATGATATTAGAAGGAAAATTTAGTTATTTTATATCATAGATTCAGAACGTAGAAACTTAACGAGAGGAGCCGCACCTACAAAATTCAGCTGCATCAGCCTAGCTAGCTTGGAGAAAGAGACAATACTACTCCATTCACTTCTCTGGTACTGCAGCTGGCATCATGTGCTGGTTATGTGGTTCGAGCTCAAAAGGCAACGGTGGCACCAGCTCCCCACCAGCTCTTCCTCCAAAACAGCATCTCGAGCACCAAGCATCACCTGCTTCCCCCAGTGACATTCCTGAAGAACCCAGAAAAAAGCTCCCTTCGCCACTGGTGCCATTCAAAATTCCTTCTCCTCCTAATGCCAAGCCTGCCCCAGCCAGGCAACCAACCATCCCCAAGTTCCCCTCTTCAGCTTCAGAAGAACCATCGACTAATTCTTTCCAATCCAATCAACCTAAGACAACCAAAGATTCAGATGGTTATCCTACTGCCAAACCTGCCACTGCAGCAAGGGAAGAAACCAGCCCCAGATCCTCCTCTTCAGCTTCAGAAAAATTCACTCTTTCCTCCAAACCGAACAAGACTAAGACAACCAAAGATTCTGATAGTTCTTCTACTGCAAAGCTTCCCACTGCAGCTAGGCAAGTAACCAGCCCCAAATCCTCCCCTTCAGCTTCAGAAGAACATTCAGATGGTTCCCCTGCTGCCAAGCTTGCTCCAGCCAGACCAGTAACCAAGCCCAAATCCACCCGTCCAGCTTCACAAGAACTACCTCCTTCCTTCCAACCCAACACGCCTAAGATCAAAAATTCAGATGGTGGTTCTCGGTCCAACTCACCTCCCCTGCCCACCAGCTTGCAGCTACAACAGCAGCCTTCAACCCAATCTCATCATGATCATCATGTCATCCTCATTCCGCCACGGCAAAAGCAACAAGACCAGGCAGCAACCCCATACTCAACACACCCAGTTCAGTCAATCTCTCAACAATCCAAACAAGAATGACCATCTCGAAAACTCTGGCAAGCCCAGGCTTTCTGAAGCATCACACGATCATTTTTCTCCTAAATCCCAGAAATACACACCCACCCAACTCTCAAAAGCTATGCATGATCAGCGGCCTCCTCCTAGCCCTCCTCGATCCAAACAAACTACTCATGCCTGGCAACATTTGAAGATGTGAGGGGATCTACCCACAAAATTGGAAGGGCTCACCACTCTTAGAGGAAGGTAATAGTCTCATCTTGCTTTACTTTTCAACTCTGCCTGATTTACCTCTATATTTCCAAAAAAAATTTCAAGATGACACAATTCTGGACTTCAATTTAATTCTCTGATTAAGAGTGCTTTTCAGGCAATGATTTCAACTGCAATAATTAATAAAATATAAGATCAACATATTCTGTTTTCTCTCGGTATTGAATTGGAAACTTAAAGAGTACCAATCTAATGCAACCGTCTTACCAACATTGGCGGTGAAACCAATTGCTTTTTTATACGTTAGAATATCTTTCTTTACATCCAAAACCATTTATTTTAATCATCCGTGTGTATTAATCAATGATGCCAAAAGTCACTTTCGTTGAAAACTTTTTAATGCTGTAAAAATTTAATATCCATCGGAAGTGAATATGAAGTATTAAACTTTGAAAATGGTTAATATAGTATCAAAATTTTTATGATTAATATAGTATCAATTTAGAGTGAATATAAAGTATTAATTTTTTTTTTTTTGAGAGTAAGTATTAAAATTTGAGAATGAGCGTATATATTATACAGATATGGGAAATGCTCCAATACAACCACCCGGTTGTATTTTTTGATCTTTTTATTTTTTTAACATTTTATTTTACATCCAAGCCATCCATTATATTTCCAACCAAAATGATTTTTGGCATCATAGATTAATACGTATCGAGAAATGGCAGAAATATGTAAGGTGCTTCAAAATATAAAAAAGCAACTGCTTACATTGACAATTTCAGTGCAACTTGTTGCATTAGATCGGTGCCCTTGGGATCTAAGATAATCTTTTCCTGCTCAACTTTGCCTTTATAGCTTTCAAGATATTCGTTGTGTGTAGGAGACTCATTCTTTCAGACAATCAATGATCATTGAAATTCTGCTCTGTTTAAAATTTCAGAATGACGATTGTAATAGATCTTAAGTTGGTTATCTGTGGCTGAAATTTGCACTTGTCTGTGTGTATTTATTGTTTATCTTGTCTGATCCATGTCTCACAATATGTTTCAATCTGGACAAGCAAGAACGAATCCATCCCTCAAGTATCAGATAAAAGATCCGCCTTCTTTGAAGCACTTGATTCTTCCATGTCCTGGCTAATGATGGCGCTGCCTTCTTCAGTTCCAGAGCTTACTGACATGAGAGTAGACCAGATTGATTGTTCAGACTTCAAACGTATCTTCACAATTGGCTGCATTTTTCGTGGGCTGAACCACCAACAGACTCGCATGACTTACTGATTTCTTGGTGTTTTTCTTTTTCTTAAAACACACCAATTTTACCAACGAGCTGAATTGAAGATCCCAGCCGTTCAAGTTCTTCATTTTAATTTTTTTTTGTTAAATGTAAGGTGGTTCTTTCCTTTTTGCTTATTGTATAGCATAATTTAACAAATGGTAGATATATCATGTGGTTAATGTTCATGATTTTTATGATATAATTAATTTAATTAATTATGTAGGTTTAAGATAGATCAATAATTTTGGAGTTTTATAATATATTGTTAATTTTGGGCATATTAGAAAGCACGATTAACATAATTATAATTTATTCCAAAGAGAAATAATTAAGATGTACAATTCTACAAGGTAGTATTATACTTTTTTTTTATGGGTAAGGTAGTATTATACTTGAATGTCCTAAAATTTAATATTTAATATGTTAGCCAAATTATTGAAATATAAATTTGTATGCATTTTCCTAATTTAGAAGCCATGTATGATGAGATTAAGAGGTTAAGTGAGAAAGATATTAAATAAATGTCATTTATATATCAGTTAATGTGTGTTATAAGGATGATGGAATAATCTGGTTGCAGTTAGGAGGTTTTCTTGCGAGTTTCGATCATTATTACAAAACTGGGTGTTTCTGTAAAAACATCTATGTTCTAAGTGTTTCTGTAAAATCAAGGAAGTTTTAGGCATTTCTGTAATTTCAGGAAGCCAGGGATCAGGCCTCAAAGTCTAGGTCGAGCTAGGCCAAACCCAATGGCTAACGAGCCCAATGGTGTCATTGTGGGCTTAGCATGAGACAGGCTAGGCCCAGTCTAGAGACCAGTTGACAGCAGTTGGTTAACAGTGGTGAGGCGACAACTAGTGGTCGCTGCTTTTGCTTTCCCAAGAATTCAAAGGTTGTGGCTAATGAGATGATGGTCGTTGCTTGTTGAGTTTATTCTCATTTTTATTTTTTTACGGGATAATTTCTCTTATATACATAACAAATGCATATAATTTCTCTTATACCTACAATATTTCATAAATTCTTTTTATACCCATAAAGTTTTACCATAAATTCCTCTCATACCCATGCCGTTAAAACCATCGTTATCTACCCCATTGAAAAGACAATTTTGCCCATTTAAAATTTTTTAATTGAGATAATTTAACCTTAACATGACTCAATTGATAGTGGTAAATCATTAATATAAGATATTAAATAACTTTAAAGTCATATTAAGGTTGATTTATTTTTAATTAGAAAAAAATTTAAAATGGCAAAATCATCTTTTCGATGGGATAGATAACGGTGGTTTTAATGGCGTAGGTATTAGAGGAATTTAGGGTGAAATGTTATGGGAATAAAAGGAATTTACAAAATGTTGTGGGTATAAGAGGAATTATGTGCATTTGTTATAGGTATAAGAGGAATTATCCCTTTTTATTTAAATTTCTTGAGATGATATTTGAATACTTTTATGTTTTTAATAATGTTAAATATTACCGCTTGATTTTAATAATGCAAGTTTATTTGGTTTTCGCTTCTATGTAACGGGTTACATAGAAGCAGATCCATGTAACTCTTTAAAAATTTAAGATTTTGGTCTTTGATGGAAAATATAATAAATTCACTGTATTTAACATCATTTATTTATCTAGGGGATCAAGTTTCATCCCGATCAAGTATGTTTATGGAACACATTTATTAGAAAATGCATATATTCACGTGTAAATTATGAAAATGCAAAAATATCAATTATAAAGTAGTAATTTTGACATCTAAACCGTCCAAAATATCATCTCTATATGAATAAATGATTCTATAAAATATTGTTACATTCTAATACATGTGTAAATAGATCTAAGCATTTTTTATAATTTACACATGAATATATATATATATATATATTTGAACAAAAGTGGCTTGTAAACATACTTGATTGGGATAAAACTTAGTCTCATAGATAAACAAATGATGTTAAATACAATGAATATATTGAATTTTCCATTAATGATCAAAATCTTAAATTTTGAAGGAGTTACATAAGTTCACTTCTATGTAACCCAGTTACATAGAAGCAGGACCGTGTATATAATAATAATAATAATAATAGTAGTAGTAGTAGTAATAATAATAATAATAATAATAATAATAATCAAGTGCATTCGGACTGCACCATAATTACGGTGCAGTCCGTGCACTATGGGGTCCATTTGATCATGAATGAGAAATCTATTCAACCAATTGTATTTAGAATTATTCACTTTATTAACATTCCTATTTTCACCCAAATCCAAAATGTGTATACGTCCCATCTTAAAATGGTACAAAAAGAACGTAATAAAATAGTTTAATGTAAATATCAAATTCAAAATAGTATTTTCAACATCTAAACCATCTAAAATATAATTTTTATATGGATAAATCACTGCATAAAGTTTTATTATATTTTAATATGTGTGGGGCCCATTTTACAACGGACTGCACTGTAATTACGATGTAGTGTGTTTGCATAGGATAGGTTATATATATATATATAAGACCTATTGTACATCTGGCTGAAAGTGGGCTCCACACGTACTTAAATGTATTGATAATTTATAAAATCATTTATTTACATATAAACTTTATAACAAATGGTTTACGTGTTGAAAAAATAACTTTAAAATTGTTATTTATATCAAACTATTTTATTATATCGAATTTGTACCATTTTCAGGTGGGGTTCATACATATATCCAATTGAGATGAAAATTAGTATGGTAATAGAAAACATAATTCTAAATACAATGAGTAGAGTAAATTATAATTTTATAATCATGTGGAGTCTATTTGAGGTAACTGCGCCGTAATTATGGTGTAGTGAAGCTGCACCTAAATATTTCTCATATATATACAGGGCTCCAGGTTACATAGAATGGTCCCATGTAACCTTCTCAAATTTTAAGATAGTAATCTTTGATGAAAAATTAAATTCATTCATTGTGTTTAATATTATTTGATTAGCTAGGAAACCAAGTTTTATCCAAATCAAATATGTCATAGGCTACATTTGCTCAATATATATATATATATATATATATATATATATATATATATATATATATATCTGTGTGTGTGTGTAAATTATGAAAAACGCTTAGATCCATTCACGCATATATTAAAATGTAACAATACTTTATAAGATCATTTATCTATATATTATTAATATTTTAGAAGGTTTAGATGTTGAAAAAACTACTTTAAAGTTGATATTTTAATATTGAACCATTTTATTATGTTGATTTTAAATATTAGAAATGAAAAATCTTGATTAGAAATGAAAAATCAAATGTAGCCTATGCACATATATATATATATATACATGATCACATATATTTGTATGTAATGAAAAATCTACTCCGTCCATTAAAAGAGTTTTCAGGATATTAGAAATGAAGTTAAACATAATGGATGGAGTAGATTTTTCATCAATTATCAAGATTTTAAAAATGGAGGAGGTTACATACAAATGAGGTTTCATAGAAGCAGGATATATATATAGGGATATGATCATGTACATTCCGTCTGCACGGAAACTACCGTGCAGACGGCTCATCCGACCGTCTATTTCGGCGGGATGAATCCTGTCCGTCGGGAGCTGGTGCGCGTGTTGTGTTGCGTTGGGCGGGACGTACACGCGGATCTGTTGGGAAAATTTTCCCGCTCGGCAGCAAAAAACGAAATCAGAAATCCCGCCTCCTCCTCCTCTCTGGCGTCCCTCGTCCCTCCTCAATCCCCCTAAATCGCGGAGCATGAAGGCGGCATCCCCCTAAAGAATCGTTTCCCTCCTCAATCCCTAAATCACGCAGTGGCACCCGTCAGGCAGCAGCGGTAGCTCCCAGCAGCAACACCCGTCCGTCTGGTGACCAGCAGGCAGCGGCACCCGTCTGTCCGGCGAGATAAAGGTTGTGCCTTCCTCTAAGGATCAACGCACAGCAGGCAGCAGTTCCTCATCGAGTCGGCGACCAGCAGCAGCAGCAGCTCCGACCCCACATCAGCTCGAGCCTCCGGCGACCAGCAGATCCTGCGATTCGCATCTCCGGCGAGGGTGAGTTGCAATCTTATTAATGCTATTAAGTAATGAATGCAAATAATTTCTATTTTTTGGTGGATAGCTAGCCGAACTGGAATTTGTTTTTTTTTATCTCGTCTTCTCCGAAAATCCGCATGCAGATTCTGAATGTGCAACAAAATAGCTCCCATTCGCATTGATCGGACGCGAAAATCCGCATGCGGATTATAACTGCGCAGCGAAAGTACCTCCCATCCGCATCTCCCTCACGCGAAAATCCGCATGCGGATTATAAATCTTTTAAATGAGTTTTTTAAGGATGGGCTAAGCGAGGCATTTACTTAAACCCAGGCTAACAGGATCGCTTCTCATACATATATACATATAGATGTTTAAAATTTTCAAAAAAAATATACACGTATCCAAAAATAGTAAAACTTGATTTATATATTAAATACACTTAGATAAATAAGTGTAAAACAAAAAAAGCAAAAAGCAATATTTTAAATGGGTTTTTGAGGTGGGTTAAGCAAGTCATTTGCTGTGTTTTTGTGTGTGTGTGTGTGTGTGTAATCTACCTAGCCTTGCTCAACTAAAACATACAACTTTCCTAAATTGTTCTTCGCAGGAAAAAATGGATGCGGATTGGAGGAAACGCTAGAGAAAATAAGTTAACGCTACAAACAACTTTCCACCAACATTTCAGAGTTGGGCTGAATCAGTTGGTTCAGACCATTCTAACAGAGAGTTGTTGGCCCATTTTGCTTGCTATAAAATGGTTACTTAACTGTACAAAAAGGATGAACTGCTTGAACCAGCTGGATTAAATAACCTTTAAAAAAAATTTTAAAAGTTGCGAGTCCTAGCTTAATGGGACGAGATACATATTTGATTCCAAAATCAATCAAAGCTTAAATCAATTGAAACCTATATTTTTCATTGATATCATCGTATCAAATTGTCACCATAAATACTGAAAAGTGGTTTGAACCAGCAGCTCGATGACTAATTCAAACTAGTTTGAATCATAAGGTTGAGCCAGTACAAACTGAAACTCCCCATTAACTGCTTCAACCAAGAGTTTAGTTTTAAAATTCTGTGTTACACTAAACAGATTAAAAATTTGTAATAAATTAAATCATTATCATTGTTAGCTGTTTCCCACTTAAATGAGGTCAGTTGCATGAATCTTATTACAACATTAAGGCAAAAATTAAATATAGACTACCATAAAAACAACTCATCACAACATAACAGTCAATATCCACAAAGCAACAGATATAGCCAAGGCCAGCCAGAAACTAGCATGAGACAGATGATTAAACAGGTAGAGATACTACACAAAGCCTTAATCCTACAAGAATATTCACATTCGTACTCCTTGTGATAGAATTATCTGCATGCTAATTCTGAGTTAGTGACAACCGTAGTTCACATTCATGCTCTGTGACAGATTCCGCATGCGTATTTTATATTCCGCATGCGGACTCTAAGTTTATGACAACCCAGATTCACATTCCTGTTCTGTAATAGATTCTGCATGCTAATTTTATATGCTGCATGTTGATATTGAGTCGGTGACATACATTGTTCACATTCCTGCTAATTTCACATGCTAATTTTCATGTCTAAACTTTTTTTTTTCAAATATCTACTGACTTTAGCAAATTCGTCATGCTATTTTCACTATCCACATTGAATTTGAATTCCACAAATCACGTCTCAAGTGTGGCATAATCTGCATATTAATTTCATATTCCGCATACTGTTTCTGATTGGTGACATTCCTTCTTTACATTCTTGTTATTTATATTTCGCATGCTAATTCTAAGGTAGTAAGCATTTTAAGAAATCATATGCCTCTGAAATCAGTATGCGAATTTGACAAACAGAAGAAATCACATTTGCTTTCTCTATCAACACAATTAATCATTTTTTAGGTTTCAAAATACTATATTCCATGAAAACAGCCTATAGCTTACAACATGCACATGCAATGTGTCAACTTCACTTGATTTCTCGTTTCAACTTCACATGCATATGCGATATGTCATTTTTTTAACGTTTAGATGTTTTCATTTCAGAAGTTAAATGGCAGGGACAAAGGGCAAAGGAAAGGGAAAAAATGTGAAAGAAGCAGCAAATGTAGCCGAAGAAGTAGCAACCAGACAAGGAAAAAGGAAAATCACAAAAATCAATGAGGATGCAACCACAGCAAGTGAGGTAGTGGCCGTCGTCAAGAAAGGAAAAGAAAAAGCGGCAGGAGAGGCAGCAACTACCAGAAGGGGGAAACAGAAAGTAATGGAGACTGTCGTGGAAGACGCTATAGTTGATGAAGGGAATGAGGAAGAAGAAGAAGAAGAAGAAGAGGCAGCAACTAGAAAGGGAAAAAAAAACCTAAAGAGGCCCAGGATTCAACCACAGCAAGTGAGGTAGTGGCCGTCGTTAAGAAAGGAAAAAAAAAGCAGCAGGACAGGCAGCTACCAGAAGGGGGAAACGGAAAGTAATAGAGACTGTTGTGGAAGATACAAAAGTTGATGAAGCAAATGAGGAAGAAGATCTAGAGGAGGAGGCAGCAACTACAAAGAGCAAACAGAAACCTAAAGAGGCCGAGGATGCAACCGTGGCAAGTGAGGTAGTCGCCATCGTTAAAAAAGGAAAAGAAAAAGCAGCAGATGAGGCAGCTACCAGAAGGGGGAAACGAAAAGTAATTGAGACTGTTGTGGAAGACACTACAGTTGATGAGGAAAAAGGAGATGAAGCAGATACAACATCTAAAAAGGGCAACCAAAAAAAAGGAAGGCAGAGGAAGCACACAAGAAAAAAAAACGACAACACACAAAGTGTATGACTACCCATCCAAATATTTTCATCGTGCTGTGGATGAGGAAATCTACTTCAGAAAATTTGAAGATCGACCCTTGGTCAAGTCAAGAAGATTTCTAATAGATGAGTTTGCTGATTTCCCCTTCGCTAAATGGTTGCATGGACACGGAATTGCTCTATTTGCTAATGTTGAGTGCCACATTTATCCAGTCCTTGTGAGACACTTTTATTCTAGCTGGGGTGCTAATGGTTTTACACATGTAAAGGGTGTAGAAATAGAAATCAGTCCAATGATGTTGGAGAAGGTTTTTGGGATCCCTTATGATCCTGTGATGTATACAGGTTTTGTAGAGAAGAAACAGGAAGTATTTTCCGAGGTTTGCAAAAATCCAAAGGTGGGAGCTGAAAGAGTGTCATCTACTCAGTTGAAATCTGTGGACTTGAAACTTCTCCATTATGTTTCTGTATACCACTTATTCCCGAGGAGTAGATCTTATACAGAGGTGATAGCCCACGATGCACACTTGCTGTATGCTCATGCAAGAGGCAACCGTTTCAACTTCGCCTACCACATATTCCAACATATGAATAAGAGTCGTGCTAGGAAGAATGGATCTTTGCCATATGGAATGATTATAACAAGAATCCTAGAATATCATGGCGTTGATCTCAGTGGAGAGGAGCACCAAAAGTATAAAGAAGCTGACACGATTGATGCATCTGTCTTAACTAGATTGGGTTATTTATTTGATGAGCAGGAACAGGAGTGGAAACCAAGGCATGATGTTGAGGTTTCAAGCGAAGATGAAGAAGATGAGGCTGAGGCTGAGGATACGGGACGACGACAAGGAGATGTGCGGAATATAGGAGATCATGAGGAATCACTTCCAGACATGAAAGGAAAGAGCCAAGAAGCTACTTCTACGCAAGCTCACCCAGATCTGTCTTCACAGTTGCTGCAGTTTCGGGAGGATATCATGAAGCACATTGCCTCCTTCATGTCATAATCAATCAAACCATCCACTTCTGCTTCTGTCATCTCCACACCAGTTCTAAGTCCACCAACTTCCAGCCATTTGGTTATGCCAACATTTTCTCCTACTGGTCTCGTAGAACTCCAACGACAGTCCATTCGTAGTTACCTAGTTGTATGGGTCAGCATCCACCTGCATCGCAGTCATCTCCATCCTTTGCTGATTTTCTTCTCGAAGTAGGCCAACCTAGTGCTCCAGTCTATGATCCAACCATTTTCCCCTTCCCTCATTTACCGGCACCTTCCCAACCTTCTAATATACTAACAACTGAACATGTGCTTCAAATGACAAGGCATACTATGTTTCTTACAGGCAATATTGACAGATTGATTAGAGAGGTGGAACACATGCGGCAACGCATGGACGTATTTGAGACGCGCTTAGAGGAGCTGAGAAGCAAACACTCAACAAATGATGGTGCGAATGACGGTGCTGGGGAAGATCATGGCGTTTAGATCTATGAAATTTATTACATTCTAACGTTTTTTTTGCACATTATATATTTTGATGCTGATGTATAGCTTTAGCATGACTGCATGTTTTATAAATGATTGGATTCAGATGCATGGATTAAACGAATGACAGAAATGTTAGTAGAGTATGTATAGTGTTGAATGGATTGCCTCTGGTACTCCTAAAATTTTCATACTTGATAATCCGTATGCGGTTGATGAAAACCGCATGAGTATTATACCTTGATAAGATACCTAGATTTTTCAGACTTGAAAATCAGCGTGCGGTTTATGAAAAACGCATGCGCATTATAAAATGGACCGGATACATATACCGCCAGATATGTCTGTTTCAAAAATCCGCATGCGGATTATGAAAACCGCATGAGTATTATACCTTGATAATATACCCAGATTTTTCAGACTTGAAAATCAGCGTGCGGTTTATGAAAAATGCATGCGCATTATAAAATGGACCAGATACATATACCGCCAGATATGTCTGTTTCAAAAATCTGCATGCGGATTATGAAAACCGCATGAGTATTATACCTTGATAATATACCCAGATTTTTCAGACTTGAAAATCAGCGTGCGGTTTATGAAAAACGTATGCGCATTATAAAATGGACCGGATACATATACCGCAAGATATGTCTGTTTCAAAAATCCACATGCGGATTATGAAAACCGCATGAGTATAATACCTTGATAATATACCCAGATTTTTCAGACTTGAAAATCAGCGTGCTGTTTATGAAAAACGCATGCGCATTATAAAATGGACTGGATACATATACCACCAGATATGTCTCTTTCAAAAATCCGCATGCGGATTATGAAAACTGCATAAGTATTATACCTTCATAATATACCTAGATTTTTCAGACTTCCAAATCAGCGTGCGGTTGATGAAAAACACATGCGTATTATAAAATGGACTGGATATATATACCACCAGATATGTCTCTTTCAAAAATCCGCATGCGGATTATGAAAATCGCATGCGTGTTATATCCTGTATGATATACTTTACATGCACAACACTACATCAACAAACAAAGAGTTTATAGAATTAAGTCATCCTTCATCGATTCTATAGAGTCTACTTTTTTTTACAAAAGTACAGAAATCTACAATAGCAAACACTTATGCAAAGCTGTCCCTTCATGCTTCTATTATCTTTCGATGTTGCATAAAGCCCGACGATCCATCTAATAACTATTCCATCTTCATAATCCTTGTACTTATGCAAAACTGCAGTAGAAAGATTAAGCTACGTTAACAGATTTAGCATAATAAGAAATCACATTAAGATGAACATTGGAAAGATAAATACCTTTGTCGTTCATTTAAACAGATGAATCGATATCATTTTTATGTAACAGTGGGAAATTTCGCCTATCATGACCAACCACGATTTTCTTACACCCACGGCATAATCTTCCTGTGCGTTCGGTGGCTTTTTCAATAGAAGATTTTAGACATTGCTTTGATCGCCCCTTCATTCGCCGTCTATTTGCAAAATCCTGCACTTGAGATGGGGCACTTGATCCATTATCAACTATCATTGGCTGCAGTAGTATATTGCTTTCATCTCTTCCGTTTGTATGATTTCTGCATGGATTACTTTCTGTGACATGATTGCTAGCTTCTGATGTCATGCTCTGTCCTGCATATGGTAATGCTAATCGTTGCTCATTCGAAGGACTTGCTAGCATTTCGGCTTGCTTCTTTTTACACATAACTGTTGGTCCCGAGTTAATGGCAAAACCCAAGAGGGGAGGGGTGAATTGGGTATTTAAAAATTTATAACTTAAACAGAAACTTAACCCCGGATTAATCCAGTCCCCTTAATGAAGAATCGTAATGGAAAGCAATATAATGTAAAGAGCAGATAAATAAATCAAACACTCAGGATTTTTATAGTGGTTCGGGCAACCTCCCTACTCCACTCTTCCAAGCTCACACTCCTTGTGACTTGGGTTCCACTATTGTATTCTCAATACAATTAGAGCCACTGCTCTCTTCTAGATTCCAGCTCTAGGTGGCATCAACAAAATACAGCACAAGTAGGTGATGAGTCACACTCCAATCACACACTACTTTGCTTATACTTGATCTTAGTTCCACAAACTAAATCAAGTTTAACACATACAACAGAAAGAATAGGAAAACTACACTTTACAGATGTGTAGCAGCAATTAGGCGCATAGAAGAACTTGAAGAGTTGGCTTTGAAGATTCTGAAATGAAGCTCTTGCAGTTTGAGATGGAGTTCTTCTTCTTTGAGTGGCTTGATCTCTTTTGAGCTCTTGAATGTAGTAGTTAAGCACACTTAATGATTCTCAGCTACTTCCCTCGTCCATCTTGAATGCTATTTATAATTTTGGAGGGAATCCGAACGTTAGAGGGTAGGTGGCGCGCATTTAATGCGCCAACTTTCAAATAAATTCCGACCGTTGTGACCCAAGTCGCATGTGGAGTCGACTTGGCCTGCGACTTGGTTTCCAAGTCGCACCTGGAGTCGACCTCGTGTGCGACTCCAGTTCTTCAGAGTTCCAAGTCCGAGTCTGGGTCAACATGGCCTTCAGTCTTCAACTCAAGTCGATCCTGGAGTCGACTTGGGTTGCGACTTGGCTTGGTCCTTTGCAAAAACACCTTGATCCTCTTGAACTGTCTTGAATTGGTCTTCATGACTTGGGTATTGCTTTATAAGCTTGAAACTTAGCTTTGGACTTGATAGACTTGATTTGATCTTTGAATATGCATCTTAGCTTTTGATCTTCAAGAAACTTTAGTTGCTTTTTGAGAATGAACTTTGCATCCTATTTGGATTTGATAAATTCCAAATGAATTCTTGAAATAAGTTTGAAACTTCAATCTTCAAGTCTGAACTCCTCAAGTCGTAGTTGGAGTCGACCTCGTCTGCGACTTCACCCAAGTCGCACCTGGAGTCGACTTCGCCTGCTACTTCGCCTGCGACTTCGTCATGTTCGTTTCCACTTTTCAGCTCTGGATACCTGAAGTCGATGCTGGAGTCGACTTCGTCTGCGACTTGGTTTGCTAAGTCGCACCTGGAGTCGACTTGGCCTGCGACTTCATTTGCTTGTTTTCTATTTTCAATGCTATCCACCTTTTGCCATTTGAAGTCGCTTGTTAAGTCGACTTAGGTATCGACTTCACCCTAAGTCGAAGTCCAAGTCGACTTGGTAATCGACTTGACTTCTTTGTTTTACTTAAACACTTGGCAAACTCATTAGTACCCTTTATATACTCAAATTATTCTTTGTTTAATCATCAAAACTTATGCTTTGGTCAATTTATTTTGTTTGGAACATTGTTTCCAACAATAACCTCTATCATTTCATCCAAAGCTGCATTTGCAAATTGAAATGCTCCCCAACTTGATGATAATTCATTGAGTATGAAATTGATTTTTGGAAAAGCAATGTGCCGACGGACGAGTGGTGAATTAGTTGCATCACAATTGTCTGTAAAGCTTAACACTCTAATATTCTCCTTTGGACGCTGTGACCACCGATGAAGTACATGTCCCTCAGGCATAGCTACAATGTCACGCCAGTGAAACACGGATAATATGTACCGACAAACAATCCCGCACCAATCAAATAAGCGGCAAGAACATGTTGCAAATTTTTCTTGTTCGCACCAGCTGACCAATCGCAGATAGTTGGGATCTCCCGATTTGTGTACCTTGTAGATAATATGACCCTCTTCTATGCCATCTTGCATTGGCTTATAATATCTTGAATCATCCATTTCAGCCTGAAACTCATAGAAGATCTCCCTAGTATACATTTTTGCAATTTGTTCCTCGAGCATATATTTGGTGTTCAGCACCGAAGTTCCATAGGTGGTTTTACAATCAGCATCTTTCTCATCCTCTCTTCTCTTAGCAATTACACGCTCGTAAACTTCGACAAACTGGACTAATTTTGTGGTCGACCCAACGAATTGATCAAAGAAAGCATTTATGTTTTTAGACCTTTGAGTGGTGCTCATCCCCGCCAAGAAAATACTCCTCGTGTAGGCCGGTATCCACTTCTCTCGAATATTATATATTTGTTGTAACCAAGCATGATTTCTCAATTCAAAATTATCCATCAACTTTTCCCATCCAGCTTCAAACTCTCCAGGAGCTTCTGTATTCTTAATTAACCTGAATAAGCTATCCTTAAATTGAGGATAACTTTCGTTGGCTGACTGCAATTTCTCAGGAAATTTTCTATATATGTGCCATGAACAGAAAATGTGCTTTGCAGATGGGAATACCACAGATATAGCCTTTGTAATAGCTAGATCTTGGTCTGTGATGATGGCTTTCGGAGGTATACCACCCATGGCATGAAGCCATGTTTGAAACAACCACGTGAAATCTTCTTCACTCTCACCAAACAATAAACCAGCTCCAAGCAATATTGATTGCTTATGATGATTAACCCCCACAAAGGGTCCAAATGGGATATCATATTCATTGGTCCGGTAAGTTGTGTCAAAGCAAATGACATCATTGAATATTTGATAATCCTTCTTAGATTCTCCGTCAACCCACATACATGACATTAGTCGACGTTGCTCATCAACCTTAATATCATAAAAGTAGTCTGATTTGCTAGCGAATTGATTTTCAAAGTACTCAATAAGGCTGGTGCACCCCCTCCATATCTTGACATCCGTCGAGATCGTAAGGCATTACGTAAGTCGACTTCCATAAATCCCAACTGATCTCGTCCCCCTGCCTCCTCTATCATAAATTGTAATGATCTTGACACTCCAACACCTATCTTCTGGAGACCTTCAACTATGTCAAATTGTGATTCTGGCACCTTCCGATGAGATCGCAGGCAACGAGACTTAACAGGGGTCTCTAATCGATGCGAGTGTTCCTTTTTGAAGCATGTGATCTTCCACATCAAAGTACTTGATAAACGCTTGACAGTTAGTGATGCAAAGCATTCACATCTAGTAGTATCTTTTTGTTTGCGTTTTCTTGTAGCTCGCGGATTATTTTGTCGAAGGCCCTGTTTAGAGCACTTCAAAATGCGATATATTATTTCTCCATCTTTCGATCTTTTGACATTACTTTTTCTTATGCTAAAACCACAACACCTTGCATATGAATTATAAAATGAATATGCTTCTTCTTCGTTGTTGAACTCTTGTCCAATAGTTGGGGTTAACTCATGACATGCTTGAGGGGTAAAAGTTGTCAATGGAGTGAAGGTCTGTCCGCTTCCTTTAGATGACATCACAAATTCATTTTGGGCCATGTTATTTCATGTTCTCATCTCACTGCATTAAAAAATGGAAATATATCATTTAATGGAAAAAAAGAAAAGTGGGCCAACAACTCTCTGTTAGAATGATAGCAGGGATCTCACTGCATTAAAAAATGGGCCAACAACTCTCTGTTAGAATGGTCTGAATCCACATGCGGATTATAACTGCGCAGCGAAAGTACCTCCCATCTGCATCAGAATCCGCATGCGAATTTTCGCGTGAGGGAGATGAGGATGGGAGGTACTTTCGGTGCACAGTTATAATCCGCATGCGAGGACCTTAGATTTCATATTTGTTGCAACCGATTTCAATGTTCGGAATTGTGCAGGTGTTGCTCCTCCAGTAAGTAAATTTCCAACGTTGTAAACCTATGATATAAAATAATGCAATTTTCCTTCTAATATCGTAAGTAAATATCTCGAACATGCATTTAATTACAATTTAAAATATTACGTTTTTCTCAAGAAATGCAATAAAAACAAGTGGTCCCTCAGAGATCTCAAACGAAGCAATCTATCTATTTAGGATTTGAATGAGATTATTAAAAGGATGTTTTGGTTCTTTCATGTTACAAGTTAAAAATTCTTTCAGTTTTACTTAACTTGAGTAGGTGTGTAACTCGATTATAAATAAATAAATAAAACTCTGCATTGGAGGTTGACCTTAAACTTTGTCTATTTTAAAAACTCAAATTTAATCTATTTAAATTTCATTTATAAAGAGGTTAGCCCTAATCTTAATTCATTTATCTTAAACGGACTGAGTTGCAAGTTGCTGATACATTCGGAGAATACGTTGCTGACAAGTTGAGACTTGAGAATAGGTTAAATAATAAAAAAAAATAAAAATGATTAAACTATATAAAATGTAACTTAAATAATCAACAAAAGCCTCTAATACTAATGCTTTGCTTAAATTTAAAAGATCAATTTCTAATGGTTCTCCAAAAGTTTTATCACTTATCAAAGACACCTCAGTAGATTGATAGGTCAAATTAATGGGTGACTTGACAAGGTAGACGATACGAGCCTATGACAATTTATTTATTTAAAATTTTAAATGGGATGTTATACGGATATTTGATCAATAGGTTGATCAATCGAAAATTTAAACCCTAATTCACAAAAAAAATTGGGTAAGGTAGGTCGGGCTAAAAGTTGACTCATGCACGCAAATTTTCAAAACTTGAAAGTATCTACTAAAAATATAAAATGTTGAGGGTGACAAAGTATAGATTTTACAAACTGGAGGAACCTTCGCTGAAAAACTCCTTTGGTGCTCGAGTCTGTCTAATTGGTTGTTATGCGTACAAGCTACGCATTCCCTCATAGTGAAAGAACCCTAGACGTGAGCTATTCTTTATAGGAGTGTTAATGGTAATGGTCAACCTGCCAACCCCCATCTAATCCGTTTGTAAATGGGTTTAGGTTGGAATTTTTGAATAAACGGTTTATGATCCGTCAACCCGTTCAACTATTTAATTAAATAAACGGATTATAGTTGAAGTTTCACAACCCGTCAACCCTTTTATATAACCCATCAACCGTTTAACCCGTATAACCTGTAAACAGGTATATTATATATAATATATTTCTTAAATTTTTCAGCCCTTCCCATTCCCGCTTGCACACTTCCGCTCATGTGCGCTTCCCGCCCCTCCTGACACTTAATTCCTATCGCGGGTAGTGTCATGCCTTAACCAGTGTTTTGAAAACCGGACCGAACCGGGCGGTCGGACTGGTCGGACTGTGAACCGGTCACGTCCCGGTTCGTTACTGTTACCGGTCCAACCGCGATTCGACCACCGGTTCGATCCGGTTGAACTGGAAAAACCGGGAATCGGTCACAAAACCGGTTCAGTGACTGGTCCGGTTTTAAAAACATTGGCCTTAACCCATATTCCCTCTCTATCTTGCCCTAACCGAACATCGTAGTTGCCTAATCTTCTCCCCCCCAACCCTCGACGTTGTAACTACCTTCTTTGTTGTTGACATTACATTGACAATTCTGCAACTAGCCCGTTAAGCCCTCTCCGCAGCTGCCTTCTTCTTTGGTGGCACTCAACCTGCAATGAGCCTGGATAACCCTCGATCGCTACTTTCTGCGATGCCCCTGTGACTCCAGTGTCAGCTTTCCAAGTAGGGGTCTTCTCCCTCTCCCCTAATCTCTATCTCCTTCACCCCACTCTTACTGTGATTCTGATTTCTCTATCTCTTCGGGGCTCGTGGAACAAATGGGTGTGAGGAAGAGGGAGGGGGGGCTATAAGCCCTCTCCCATTGCTGTTCTCGAACCACCCACCCCTTCCTTCCCCTTTCGCCCAGCCTGATGAGGTTGAAGAGATCAGATCTCATTAACGAAGTGAAGTGATAAGAAGATAAGACTGCTGGCGAGAGATATATATTCAAACCACCAGGTCCGGCGAGTATGGATTGAAGTAGGAAATTCTCCATCCGCTCGCCAATAGCAAAGGGGATTCAATTCCTGTTTACACGATGTGGTGAAAAGAAAAAACTAATCCATCGAGATATGCTCTTACCGTGATTCTGATTTCTCTAACTTAGCTCTTGCTTTTCTCAAATCTACAACACTCTTTCACAAAGTGTTGCCGTTGTCCAACTTGCCACCGACAGGTATAAATATTTTTTCTATTTTGAAGCTGCTCCTTTTTGGCCTTGTGTTGACATGTGAACAATCAAATGGTTGTAAATACTAAATATTGCGGTAGTTTCATATAAATTATATTATCATGTTATGGTTGCGTGATCTATGTTTTGTCTTGTTGCATTTGATATATAAGTAGGCATTGCATATGGCCGAAGACTGGATGGAAATTAATCAACCCACCCTTGCATCATAAGTTGAGTCATCATCTATTTATTGAAGGTAAATAGCAGTAAAATTAGTAATAAACATAACCCGTTAACAACCTGTCAACCCATTTATTAAATGGATTGTACATGGTTAGGGTTGAGATTTTTTACATGAGTTAATAAATGAATTAAGGTCGAAATATCTTAAATGTGTTAAGATTAGGATTAGGCTCCAACCCATTCAACCCGATCCGTTAACACCCTTAATTCTTTATGTTTTTTTTATTAGGATTATATATACTCTGATATCCATTATTACAAATCAAACTCATTCTTAACTCTTCCACTTGGAAAAGACACTGAAAAGACTAAGGGTCCAACCTAGGATCTGCACAAAGGGCAAGCGGTGATGTTACCACTGTGCATTGCACGTGCGTTGACCATTCTTTGTGGTTTTTATTTTTTCTACCTTAATGGGGATTCCGATCCTATGCACTACGGTGCACTTAGGCTTGGTGCGCTCAGGTTCATTTAACTTATTTTTTAAAATTTTTTTACACAATTATTAATCTAAGTGTATTTAATATGTATATCAATTTTTACCATTTTTCGAGATTTTTAAATATTTTTTTGAATTTTTTAAAATCAATGGCATTTTTAGTAATTTGAAATTAAGAAAATGCTACTAACTTTAAAAAATCCAAATAATATTTAAAAATCTCCAAAAATGGTAAAAATTGATAAACATGTTAAATACACTTAAATTAACAATTGTGTAAAAAAATATTCAAAAAAATAAAAAACAGGTATTTGCACACAAATGCGCCGATCCTAAGTGCACTTGAGTGCATGACTCCGCCTTTGTGGTTGTTTTTTGAATGGTAAAGACAAGAAAATTATTGAAAATTTTCCACAATTTTTCCGACTACATGGAGATGATTTTTGTAATAATTACAAAAAACTCACTTTCATCAAGTCTCCTAATTATCATTCTATTTTTCTTCATTTCTTGTATAATTAATATATTTTCATAATACAAGATACACTTGACCAATCCAATCTTTATGGTCAGATCGATTAAGTATGGTTCAAGCCTTCAAGGAAACTACTCAGATAAAGGTTTCCAGTCTTTATATTAAGTGGCCTCCAAAGTCTAGTCCATATATTCAAGAAGATTTATCTAATTAAATCTCCATTTTAGAGTTCATCTTTATAACAAAAAATGGGTAATTGGGAAATATATTCACAATTTGATAATAATTGCAACTATATCTAAATTATTTGAAAATTACCATCCATATTTGCATACATGCATACATTTGCATGTATCCTTATGTCGTTACTTTCCGATCACAGCACTATGATAAGTGGATACTCTTGCAAATTTATGCAAAGATGAGGCTAATATACTATTTTGCAAACAATGTGGGTATATTTGCAATATGATTAAAACTACCGGTATATTTACAAATTATCTTCTTTATAATTTTTAAACATATACCTTTTATTTCCGAAATCAAAAAATTTTAGAGTTCTTAAGAAATTTTTAAGAGTGAAACTTGAGTGAGGTACTCCCTAAATGACCCTAATTTGGATAAGATAAACTTTATACGATGGATTCACAAAACCAATATGGTACCTAAGGTTGCATTCAACAATTTCAAATACTTAAATTGGTTATTTAATTTTTTAAAATTATTTAGCAATTATATTTGTTTATTCAGTTTCATTTCAAGATCTATATATGTTTATGTGATTTAATGATTATGTTTAAATATCTACCTCTTTTATGTTTGTTCTATATTGTTTTAATATGATGTTGCTGCTTTTGATTAATTAAGGAATCGATTTGATACTAAAATTGAACCGATCTAACCTTCACACGGGTAGAGTAAGATAGACTACAAATTAAACTAGTCTATGAATAGAGTATGGTGAAAATTTTAGAAATAGAATATGGTAAGATAAACCAAGAAACAAACTGAACAAATCTAAATTGCACCCATTAATTTTTACTCTAAAATGGTTTATTTTGAAATTTAAAAAATAAGATAATTTGCAAATAAAGGTTGCATTTTCCAACCCTACTTAAATTAAGCTCAATTTTGTAAGCACCCATGGGTACTCTACCTTAATTATACTCATAAAATTTATTCAAATAACTTTAGAATTGTTGTTTTTTGAAGTTCAAAAAAATAAATATACAAAAAATATAGAAAAGGATAACTTGATCGTATTGCAAATGTACCTGCATTATTTGCAAAATAGCAAATTACCCTAACTATTTTCATATATTTTTGCAGGCGTACCTATGTCAGCAAAACTCCGTGACGGAAAAGTGATCGCGTGAGCACACCAACAAACTTATGTAAACAATACTGGGATAATTTGCGCTAGTGAGGCAGAGCCTCTGTGGTAACTCGTATTAGCGCCAATGCTGTGCGGGTTTGACTGTCATCAGCAGCATTTTCACGTCCCTTCAGTGGTGAGGGTACATTCGCCCCTCCGTGTGTTGAGCGTATTATATGGTTCCATCATGTCGTGAGGATTATGCATATACTGATTTGTAATATCGTATGGCTTGATATATATATAAATGAATCAAAAAATACAGGGATAATTTGCTATTTTGTAGATAATATGATTATATTTGCAATTACAATCAATCTATGAGGTATATTTACAAATTATCCAAAAAAAGACAAAGCGTACTTTTAAAAATGTGGTAAAAAATGCTTATATAAAAAGCTCCTGAGAGTGTCTTGGAACATTAAAGATGATCAGAGGTCAAGTGGTTTCAAAAAATAAATGGTACATATACAAGAATCACAAACAAGGTCAATGACATAAAATGACACACATAAGTGTCATTTCCATTAATTTATTAGTCATATCAACCATGTTGTCATGTTCCCTTTGTCAAGTATATCAACCATGCTACTACACACCCTTTGTCCGTCATGTCAATTGTGTAGTCTTACAACTTTGTCAATCATATCATCTTGCCTTCATGCCCCTTTCGATAGCCATGTTGCCTATCGTCTTGCACACTTTATGAGCCATGGATTAGTTTTATATACCTGCTATATTGTGGACCAAAACTTCTACTCATTTTTCTCATCACTTTACTTTCATAGTGTTAGTACTTTAGACTACTGTCTTCAGCTTTTTAATCAAGATTTTTTTCTTAAATAATACATTTCTTTATCTAATTGTTTATGTGATGGATGAATGATTGGATATTACGTATTATTTTAGCAGTGGATTGGATTGTCCTCAAAAAAGCCGAAATACATAGAGCATATTTGAGAAGTGATAAAACTTTTGATGAAAAATTTTACTACAGAAGTTTTTGAAATGTGAGAAAATGATGTGATGTGATAGGGGTAATGATGAAGAGTAAAGAGAATAAAGTTAAAATAGATAGGTTAAATGTATAAGTAGTTACGTAGAAATGATTGAAAATATGGTAGTTGTATAAGAAGAAATAAAGAAATAATTTAAAATAGAATAATTGTGGAGAGTGAAAAGTTTTACATATTAACAAACACCCTTTAGATTGATATTGAAGACCAAGTCTAAAAAGAAGTGAAATCGAGATTGTTGGAGTGAAAACGCATAATCCGATTACCTAGTTATTGACATGTCCCCTAAAGCTAGAATTTAGAATAAAGTGTAAGGAATGTATTTGATTATCTGTGGAACTCAAGACACATGTATGTGCTTGCAATTGAAATGGTAGAGTAGCTAACCCAAACCACTATATATTACACCTATTATGTCTAATTGATTATTTTTTCTACTGCATTTATTTTTCTTAACAAATCTTCGGTTAAGAAAATTTTTAATCTAGGATTTGTATAATTAATTTTTAATTGGTAATAACTCAATTCTCACTTCCTCTCTTGGGCTAAGCCATTCTTGAGGACTAAAAATCTAAATTATTGACCTGATTAGTCATGATTTCTCCTTTATTGAAAAATCATAAGGCAAATTTTAGGTCATTTTGACCTTCATTCAATAACTTGTTCATGTGTATTACATCTCTTCATCTTTGTTGCCCTCTCTATTCACATGCTACACATTCCTTGTTGAAACTTCATTATACTCTATCGAATACTAGCTACACATTTCTAAATGTTCCATTTTTATTCTAGTGTCCTCCAATCCAAGATATTCGTTACCTCTTAAAATTTTCTAGCTAATCCAATAATTCATTTTTAATTTTGTCTAACTTAGATCATTTCTAAGAAAACTTTTGTTACTTATTTTTTTCGAAAGAAAATTTTTTGCTTTTAGTAGATATTAACATTTGTTTTAGATGCCTTTCTCCATCAATGCTAATATTTCTTTATTTACTTTCATCTCAAACTGATTGTGTTTAGTAGGGTGCACCAAATGAATCCTAATTAGAGTAGGGTAGAGTGAAAAAAACTCGTCAACTAAGGTAGGATAGGAATAAATATCATCCCCTCAAATAAGGTAGGTTAAATTCGATGTATTGGATACACTCAAGGGCCTCAACCAACCTAGATAGTTACCCATGTGAGGTACCAAAGGTGGATACATATGGCATACCAACAGTTGAGTCCTCCCTTCTCCCATGTGTACTATAATACTTATGCGTGTAATCAAGTGAAGAAAATTTTTGGATTCTCTCTGACCCTCCTCACTTTCACACTTCACTATGCAAAGTTGAAGATAAAATCAACTTCATAACAATTTGAGGGATGCAAAAGGTATTTTTTGGATTTCAGAACATAAAACAAGTGAGTGAAATTGATTTCAACATCAACTTCAGCAACGAAGTCGATACCAAGTCAATCTCATATGAACCTCAATCAATAGAAAGTTGAAGCAATCAAGCTCAAATTGACCTTAATTAAGATTTCAGAATGAAACCGAAGTTGACATCGATCTCATAATCGGCTTCGATATAGCCGTTGGTACAACTTCAAATGAAAGAAAATTAAGTCTAAGAACAAATCAATTTGAGGTCTAAGTTTCAAGATCAAGTTGAAGCCACATCCATTTCATATCAATGTCACATCAAGTATGAGGATTAGATTGCAAGACAGAGACAACATATTTCAAAGTCGAAGAATCAGAAGCAACTTTAGCACTAAAATTGAAGTCAACTCGATTTCAGCATTAATTTCATTTACGAACGAGAATATGCTAAGTTCAAACAAAAGGAGGATGAAATCGACCTTAAGATCAACTTCAAAGTGAAATTGATTTCAACATCAACTTTAGTTTCAACCTTCTCTAGAAAGCAAGCTTAAAGCATTCAAGTATTGAGTTCACACTGAAGTCAATCCCAAATCAATTTCACATCAATTTGAGGGATGAAGTTAGAGTTCAAATCGACTTCACTTCAACTTCATACTACTAAGCAAAAGAAGATTATTATTGTCTTAAAAAGTTTTGATGCCATATCAACTTCAACATCAACCTCAAGGTGAAATTGATTTAAATCAACTTCACATCGACTTCAAGTTATAACGGTTCATTAAATTTGAATGTTGAAGCATTTAATATGCACCAACTACCAAGCAACAACTAAGTTCCTCACCAAGTTTAAAAGGCATGACTTAACAATCAAGAGATTAGCTAAAATATTAATCGAGCTCTCACCTTCCTACTTTGAGGCTTAAAATCTATAAAGTTATCAAGCTCTTACATGTAAGCAATGTGAAAAGCTACAAAATCATTGTCTTCTTTTTCATATCTTCAAGAATTTATTGTGCTACAATTGTCTACACAAATTGTAAAGTATAGTTTCTTCTTTTAAGCATTTTTCTATTTATTTTGGACTGGTATTGGAGACCAAATCCAAAGAAGAGTTTGTAGCGGATATCGATTAGAGTGAATCTCACAATCACTTACCTATATTGTATTAAGCCACCTAGAGCTAAAATGTAAAACAAGCTAAAACTCTAAATTATATGGTGAAATAATAGTAAAACTCAAGAGACAAGAAGTGTATATTTGAAAGAGTGAAGTAGAGTTGTTACCCAAACCACTATAAATCTTGTCTATTATATATGCTTAATTATGTGCAGCCATTACCTTCAAAAAAATTTGTGTAGTCATTTACATTTACTGTGTTGCATCATTTTTTCTCTCTAGCTCTAAGACATTTCATTATTAGGGGTTGAATAAAATAGGAGTTTGAACTTAGAACCAAAGAAATTTTAATAATCCAAGTCGCTCTTCCCCTCTTGAGCTTTGCAAACATAATGGGACCAACAAAATAATATCCATCCTCAAATACTTTATAAGGTATATGGCATAGGTACCTAGAATCGATTTGTATGGGTACCCAGGTGGTTAATTACTTAACGGAGCATGATTTCATGCACACGGTGTACTTAGTTTCAGTGCGCCCGGGAGCAAATAGTCATTTTTTAATATTTTTAAAAAAAATTTCACACAAATCTTAATATAAGTATATTTAACATGTGTATCAATTTTACCATTTTTGAAGATTTTTAAATTTTTTTTGGATTTATTAAAAGCAGTGGCATTTTAGTAATTTAAAATTACTAAAAATGCACTGATTTTAATAAATCCAAAAAAATCTAAAAATCTCCAAAAATTGTAAAAATTGATACACATGTTAAATACAATTAGACTAACAAAAGTGTGAAAAATTTTCAAAAAATACAAAAAATAGGTTAAATACACTCGGATGCATTGAAGCTAAATGCACCCAAGTGTATAACATCACATCCCTTACTTAATTATATAATTAAATATTATATATATAATAGGAGATAAGCGTGTATGATGTGTTCTCTCAAAATCAAAAATGAAAAGACAGAATTATGGGATTCATGATTATTCATGATTAAGTAAAGATCATGAAATAGGTGTTTTTGAAAAATTCCATTTATTTTGGTGTGAATGCCGAACAAGCTTACATATTATGATTTAGTAAAGCTAATAACAAAGATGGTCCCCCGACATTTTTCATATTGTAGTCCACCATCTAGCTCAAGTAGGCATCCATGGAGCATAGGCATAAATCCTTGAAAACGCAAGTTATAAAGTGCATAAATCCTCAAAAATCCAAGTTGTAAAGCTCGTTTAAATAGATTACAGCAAAAAAAAAAAAATACGCCTATAGAATTCAAAAATAACACTTACTTGAGAAATAGTATAAGGACCAATTTCAAGTTGAAACCACATAGTTGAAGATGCAAACTTAAAAACAATGCCCCTTCCATTGATGTTTGATATACAATCACATTATTTTCGTTGTATTTGAGTATTAAAGAAAACAATTTAAAATCAGAACCAAAACCAACCCCAATGGGCAATTGATAGGGTACGTAGGATACATTAGGAACGAAACTAACTAATGGGTAGAGTAAGGTAAGCCTTTTATAGCTAAGGTATGAGTAAGATTAACTATTATCTGGACCTAACTCACCCCTAAACTATTATTGAACTTTCGGTTACTCGAGATCAATTTTTGACGAGACGTTGCTGGTGAACAATATAGCTTACGAACATGGCTTACGTTGAATCCTTCATGGATATGTGTTTGGAATTCTAGATCTTAGCCTCTTAGGTGTTATAGTTTCAGCTGGTGGATTATCTATAGACTAAATGTTTTCACTAAGACATCAACATCGACTATTTGTCTTCAGCTAATTGAAGATTATTCGCTAACTCTCTCTAAAGTTTTTGTATTAGTTTAGTCACCTTTATCTTCATCAAGTGTTCATGTGCTTAAAAAAGAAATTGTTTACTATTCCACTTTGGATTTCACTTTTTATATCTTAAAGGAAACTACAAATTATCTAAAACCATAATAAGGATAGCAAAATTAATATAAAGAAAGTAACATTATAAAAGTCTAAAATAAACTTCATTTTGGCTTTTCATCTCCTTCTACTTTTCTTATTTTTTCTGTATTCTTCACATATTCGCCCCAACTTTCCCAAGGCAACTTTCCTTCCTTTCTCTAGTAGCCTCTTAATCAATCATCCTATTTAACAAACTTAATATCCCATAATTGGAGAGTTGCATTGGCACCAGCTTCAATAGATGACAATAATAACTTCATTTTACTTGATCCAACTAAGAGTTATGGGCATCTTCACTAACTTGAGACCAAAAGAAAAATGGACTAGATGTTGCATGAGGAGCGTGAAAGAGTAAAGTCAAACATAGACAATTATATCTACAAAGGTGATATCATCAAATGACTTTCAAACTCTCTTATTAACATGAACTAAAGGTAGCAATGACTAAAAATATTTGGGATACTCTTTAGTGCAAATATGGCATTACTGTTGTGATCGTCAAACAATTTTTTATGAGTGATTTTCTTAATTATATTATAACTAGTAAATGATCATTCCTTGAATAAGTTCATGAGATTTAGTATATCACAATTATAAAAATCTTAAACAAATAAAGGAAATTATGAGTTCAAATGACCTTGTTCTCAATTTTCATATTGAGAAAGTTTCGAAAAAGAGTGAGAAGAAAGCAGAACAAGTGAAATCTAATGTTGCTGTGCAAGATAAGGTAACGATTAGCAATAATTAGCCCTCTATAAGATCTAACTAAATGCCAATAAAACTATTAATTAAAAAGAGAGGAGATGGATCATTTGAAGAGGGAGCATAGACTTCTGAAAAGTTCAAAAATTTAGAATTACAGAGCTTAATTCATTTCAATTTTTGTAATATGAAAACTACTTCAATAAAAGGCAGTAAAAAATATTTCATAACTTTTATAAATGATTTTAATAATATACTTATATCTATTCATTTACAATCATAAAGACAAAACCTTAGAAAAAGTTAAGTTTCATAAAGTTGAAGTCAAAACCCAATTTAAAAAGCTATTTAATTCCTAAAATTGAATAGAGGTCATGAATTTATCAAGCTATATTAATGACTTTGTGAAAATGTTAGAATGATCCACCAAGCAATAAGCTCTTATACACCTCAATAGTTTATTACTCTAGAATGAAAATATATAAATTTAATAAAAATGACAAATTCAATGTTAATCGATGTAAGTGTTATGGATTTTCTAACGCAAGTGTACATTGCCAAACAAGTAATATAATGATGAATTAAGTATCATTACTATGAGAACTTGTCAAAGATTTAGTAATTATTAAAGACTAAATATCATATCCAAATCGATTTAGAATTTAGGTGGAATTGAATGTTTTAAAATAAGAAGAGAAATAAGGAATTGAGTGAATCAAGTGCAAACATAAGTAGATTAAGCTGGAATTTCTATCAATGGATGAGCATAGGGTCATAACTTCACCTGCGATCCCAGGGATTTATTATAATACTCGATTTATTCTGTTGAACTGGATAATTAATTTAGGAAAATCATATCATGAGATCTAGCTTGAATATTCTTTGATGTAAATTATAAGAATTCAATGGCAAGTAGCATTAAACACGTCTTTAAAAAAGACTACACAAGGCTAATATGCATCTTAATCAATATTAGCAACTCTAGCACATCCTACAGGATCAAATAACCTCATAATTAAACATAGGTCATGTTTTATTTAACCCTTAGTCCAATTTCATACTATCTCTTTCAATTATCATACGAAATTCACAAATCAATCTATAAGTAGCTAATCTCATAAAAGCATTAAAAATACATTAAAAAAATATCCAAGATCAATATCATGAATTTAAGAAAATTGTACATCCATCCCAATTCAACAACAAGATCCATCATGATTTTAGAATAAACGCCCTATTCATAACTACAAAATAGTCAAAAATAAAAAAATAAAATTCACATCCATCTTGGACTTAACAGAAAAATAAAAACTAAAAAAAGAAAGAAAGAAAAAAGTGTTATTCTCTAGACTTGATCAACCAGGCTTCTTCAAAGCCTCTGAGGTTTGTAAAATTCATGAGAGAACCTATGAGAGAACCTTCTTTTTATATCTAAAGTTTGGGGATTACATAACAATTTAAAATAGGAAATTTGTATATGATTTGCATAATAGGAGCAGCACAACCACATAAGCTGTATGGATAACCACATGCCCCTGCGTGGTCTCCTATCTTCTAAATTGATCATTCTCTAACCACATGGCTTATGTGGTTGTAGGCCTAAAACACAACCTAGCCTAGGCCGTGTTGTCGTCAGTTTCATCTTTTCATAATTTTTTTTGCTTGATTTTCTTTCCTTTAACATTTTCTTCTCCCATTTGCTTTCCTTTATAATTCAACAATGTTTGTAAGATTTTATTCAAAAGAAACCAATTGATGCCAATTCTTATGAAAAATCATCACAAATAGCGAATTTCTCATCAAAATATCAATAAGTTTAAGTAAAGATTAGTGAGGTGAAACTTTATTAATATTTTCTCATATTTTTTTATAAATTTCTCAAAACTTAATTTACTTCACATGAACTATAAATAAATAAGGCATTCAATCTTTTATTTGGAAAGTTATAAGGCACTCAATCTTAAATGCTAAGAGTTTGATATTTAATAAGATGATATTATCTTAATAAATCTAAATTAAGATAAAGAATAATAGAATGCATATTTATATATTATAAAATAAATATTAAAACTTATAGATTTGTGGTAGCAGAGCCTAACAAATCCAATTCAATGTAATACTATCACTAAATCTACAGATGTTGATTTTTATGATAAATACTTAAAAATTAATCCTTCAACTTGATCAAAGTGATTGAACTTCTTCTCCTCAAGTATTGATTAAATTTATAGGTTTTGATTCTTTACCAATGGATATATATATAAGATGATAATGAGAATTTAAGAAAAAATAAGAGAGCTAGGATAGATGGCTATAACCACTTTAGGTCTAATTTTCAACTATATTTCATGGATGGATTCAGAGATATTATTGATGAAGAGCACATGATTATCTCTCATAAAAAATAGGATGAAATTGATCTAATAATGAAAAATAGTAGTTGAAATTTAGTTAATTATTACCAAAATCTAAACCTATTCATTTTAAATGAATTCTTAGGAAAAATTTAAAAGTTAATAACTCTATTGATTAGGCAAAAGCAATGCATAAACTTCTTTGATACCTACGCCCCAGTAGCTAGAATTTCAATTATTAATGATCTGGCATTAATTTATTACCTTAAATGTTGGTAAGTAGATATAAATTTTGATTTTTTAAATGGAGATTTATAAGGCTAAATTTATATATAATTACCTAAACATTTCATAATACCTAGACAATAAAATAAAGTCCACAAATTAACAAAATCCTTATACAGTTTAAATAAGAATGTAGATGTTTTACCAAACGGCTTTAAACCAACTCAATTTTTAAAATATATTTATAATAAATCTACTATTAATAGAAGAGTTTTCAGTCATCTGTATGTAGATGATATGCGCATTTTCAATATTAACAATTGAGGTTATTGAAAAAAGAAATAATTTAATACTTATGTGAGCATGGAAGCTTCTATACCTACTCTTCATTTTTAAATATTGAATTCTATCTTTTAAAATCTAAACCATTCATCATCTTTAATACATCTTATTTTATCATACTACTAAAAATAATTTTCATTAGAAACTTACATCTAGTAAATAATATTATCTTTTGAAAGTAAATATATAACCACCGAAAATTTTTAAAATTTTATAGTATAATGTAGTATATAAAACTTTGTAATGTATACGTTTTTTGAAATTCTAAATAAATGAAAATATATAGATATGATAAATGGTTTAGCAAACCTCTCTTCTATGTAACATCTTCCATTTTTAATATATTGATGGTTGATAAAAACTTACTTTATCAATTGTATTTAAGATTATTTATATTATCATGTAAACTCTTTCATGTTTAGTATCACTATATGTGACCTCATTTTTAAATATATAAAATTGATGTAATGAAATGATTTAATACTAAATATCAATTTTTAAGCAGTATTTTCAACATCTAAACCATCTCAAATATTATTATTATATGAATAAATGATTCTATAAAATATTATATTCTAATATATATGTGAATGAATTTAAACATTTTTCCTAAATTATACATGAATATCCTATTTTTGAGAAAATATGACCCATGCATATATTTGATTTGGATGAAACTTTGCCTCCTAGTTAAATATAATAAATAGATTAAAATTTTTCATCCATTATTAACATCTCAAAAATTGAGTGGGTTATATGGAATCGCTTATCTTATAAAAATCGAGCTTATGGAACCTATGGTTTAAATTTTTTAAAAAATATTTTAAGTCTAAAAACATAACAGGTAAATATGGGGAGTTCCATGCTTCCATAAGTATTCAATCATTCCTCATTAAAAAATTAAAAATTTCCTATCATTCAACTTTGACATGAAAAATGTGAGTAATATGGATTTCACTCTTGCCATAAATCATTAAAGATAGAAGTTGTATTTCTATTTCTTAATATCATTACATTGAGAAGGTATTCAAGTATTTTAATTATTTTGATGTTGGTATTCCAATGTCAAGTTATATAAAAATATACATAGATCTGTAGAATAATCTATTTTTGCTAAAGTAATTAGAAGTTTGATGTATGTTATATATTGTATTCGATCAAATATTGCTTTTATTGTATACGTGCTAAACAAGTTTACTAGTAATCCATAATATATGTATTCAAATGCAATTTTTGTGGCATTGAAATATTTTTGAAATATTATTGGCTATGGAATGCATTTCAATGGTGAACTCAATATATATTGGAAAGATAAAATGACGCAAGTACAATTTTTGATAAAGAAGAATTTATGGCTACTAATGGCTAGATTTCCATTCTTGAGGGAGCTACTATTTCTTAAGCTTCTGAAAATTAATTTGAATTACACATTTGACTATGGATTTAAATTCTTTACTTTAGTTAAACAAGAAAAGAGGCGCACTTGTGTTGAAATTTATAAAGTATCAATTCGTCTAAATTAGTTCGACTCATTTATTTATAGTGTGACACTGAAGCAACTTTGTTAAAGGCGTACAAAAAGGCATACAATAGTAAGTCGAGTTACATTGCATCGAGACAAAACTATGGAAGGTTGTTGCTACAAAATTGAGTGGTAACTCATCAAAAAATTTTGAGTGGTTAACATTAACTTTATAAGATTAAGTAAAAAATTGGCAAACTAGCAAACCTTATTCAAAAGACCTTACTAAGTAAGTGGTTTGAAAATTAGTTGTACAAATAGGATTGAAATCTACACTTATTGAGTTGCAATGACTAAAAGTTAACTCTAGGATTATAACCTCAGTCCAAAATACAATGAACAAAGTAAGTTATTTCCTCAATTTGCAAGTATTAATTATATTATTTATTTTACATTCCTTAGGTAGTACTTTGATCCTATAATATGCTTTCAAGTTTAGTATTGTCACCTTTAAGAACATGATGTAATCTTTAAATCTTGTATGTTGGGTGTGTCTAATCATTAGACTGGATCGACAATTTAAGAATACAACTACTATATACTTTAGTATATTCTTATGCATTTTTATTAAGTAAAGATTCAAGTCTATACAACACATTTAATTATGTCTAGGATTTCTTTAACCTAAATGGAATTATTTAATCTTAAAAATAGCACGGGCATCTTGAAAATTTTTAATATTAAAAGGGCTATTTGCATTTATGCCAACTTAAAAGTAAAATGTGTATCTATGCCAACTAAGTTTTTTAATATTTATGTCAATGATTTTTTTAATATTTTACATCTATGTTACCTTTGTTAGGTGAAACTTGATAATTGTTAAATATCCTCTCTCCAATGCGGAATCAACTATCCATATTCTATACAGAGTAGACCACATATGGAAAGCACTTTCCATGTAAAGTCAGCTACACACAAAAATTCATGTATAATCGAAGGGTAGGTAGTTGAGTCTATAGTAGAGACGTCAACTATGTAAAGGAAATATTTAATAGTCATCAGGTTTTTACTTGATGAAGTTAGCATGGATACAAAATATTTTAATATAAATACAAAAATAAAAAATTAATTGTCATGGATACAAATATTTTATTTTGAATTTACCATGAATGCAAATAATTCATACTAAAATAAATAATATATGAGACATATATACATAAATGAAATTGTAATCCATTAGTAACATTATCATTAAATCTTCAATCTTGCGATCAATGTTTTCAGCGGGATAGTGTAGACGAATGACGCAATGTGTGAACGTGACTTACATTGAATCCTTTGTGGAATTTTGAACATTGGATGCTACGCTTTTAGTTAGTGGCCTATGTATAGGTAGATGTCTTCGCTAAGATATTATCACTCATCAATTATCTTCGACTAAGTGAAGATTATTTACCAACTCTTTCATATTTATATTTTTTTCTTGTCAATTCGATTTAAACTCTACCTTTATCATCAGATGTTGGTGTGTCTAGGAAAAAAGTTGGTTCTTATTCTAGTTTGGATTTCATTGCTCGTATCTTAGGGGAACTAAAAGTTATCTTAAATATGGTGTATTTGGTTGGAAATAAAAAATTTTAATGAAAAATTTTGAGGATAAAAGTTGTTAAGTTGATAGAAAATGATGTGATCTGATAGATGTAATGATGAGGTGTAAAGAAAATAAAGTTAAAATAGATTGATTAATTATATGAGTACTTGTGTAGAAATGATTAAAAAGTAGAGTTGTTTAGGAAAACGTGAAAAATAATTATAAAATAAGATAATTATAGAAAGTGAAAAGTCTTAAATTAAAAAGTTTTAATTGACATTTTTTGTATATAACTAAACACACCCATAGCAATAAAGATAGCAAAAACTAGAAAAAGCTATGTTGTAACATGCATAGAGTGAAACTTGGTTAATTTTTCTTCTTATTCTAATCTTGTTAATTTTTCACATTTCTCCGCTTTCCCCCGACAAGATCTCCACTTTTTTTTATAAGTAGATCTCCACTATTTTTGGTTCTAGCATTGTCTACCAACAATAAAATTTCTTGTAGACATGATCTTCACTTACATTGTCTTCTCTTTCAAGGGTGACCTCAGCTGTTTTCACTTACATTACCTCATGGGTCGGACTATTCATCAAGTTTACCTCCTCTGACCATGAAAAGACCAAGGATTTTCCATATTTTCATCTTCTCTTCGTCTTCCACACCCTATTATACTACCTCTCCATCACTCGGAATCAACGACGGCAAAACTACATCGAACCATTACTCAGCAATGATCTTTACGATTTGTAGGTATTTCTACCCTTTCTCTGATCTTCTCTTTTTATCTCTTTTACTTACAAGAACTGCTACAACTAATCCATTGTAGTCTATTTTGATGCTTTACTTCTTTTTATCTGGATTTTTTACTCTAATCCTTTTTACTCAACGTCTTTAGTGCAAAGTAACTTTAGATTTCTAATAAATTTTTCTAAAAATTTAACATTTCAAATAACTATTTTCTTAAAGTATTTTAGCTATGCATTGTTTAGGGTTGTGTTTATCACCTATAGTCCTGCTCCACCACATAAACTATGCAATTTCATAGACTTGAAGATGTGCCATATGGGGTGGAACACTTACTGTTAACTCAATATCTTTACTCGATTGTAACGAAAGTGACTTCACATGCTACCCCATATATATGAACAGGCAAATCCTCCAGATGTGAGATACATGGTATTAACGTTGTAAATAAGGTTGATCTTAATCTAAACTCTAACTAACCCAACCCGATTTATAATCAAGTTGAGTTGATAGTTTACAAAAAAAAATGCACAACCTAATGTAAGCTAACTCTATTTCCAAAGTGGGTTGGAGTGTTGGCTAAGTGGAGCTAACCCGATTCCATATGCTAATATAATGGACAATCATGCAAGATCAACCACAGTGAATATCGTTGTAAGGTTGATACATTGAATCACATGATACATAGATATTAATTAGATATTATTATTTTAAAATAATATTAATTAGCTACTATTATGTTGGTATATGACTCATATAGAAGATGATGAGTTGACGAATTGACCATTAATTCATTTATAAACGGATTAGGGTTAAGATTTTATAACTCGTCAACCCATTTAATAACTTATTTAACTCATTTAACTCATTCAATATATTTAACTCATTCAACCATTTAACTCATTAAAGTTATATATATATATATGTAAATTCCTTTATTATTCTTCTCTGCTAAGTCTTCCTTCCGCCATATAATTTTCATTTTTTCGCTGTTGCTCTGATTTCATTTTTCCGTTACTACCCTATTTTGTTTTTCCTATGCTGAAAATACCTTTTCGCATTTCCCTGCGAGATCATCATTTGCCAGAATCTAAGCCTTCAAATCGTTGCTATACAACCCATTAAATGGGTTAGGATTTATTTAAATGGGTTAGGATTGAAGTTTTTTAAATGGGTTAATAAAAGGATTATGTTTGAGATATTTTAAATGGGTTAATATTAGAATTAGACTCTAAACCATCCAACCCGATCCATTAATATCCCTATAAGTGAGTATATTTGCAAATATCTATAAACTATATACGTAATCATGGAAACCAAATGGGTATATTTGCAATTATAGTCAAACTTCATGGGTATATTTGTAAATTAACCTTATCGTTTTTTTTTTTTTTTTTTTTTGCATTTGTTTTAATATGATACTGCTATTTGATATTGGACGAATGGATTTGGAATTGAAAACGAACCGAACCTGGTAGATAGGATAGGATAAACTTTTTTACAAATACAGAAGTATGCGCGTTGTGGAACAAAAACGAAATAGAATCTACCTGAGTTGCACGCCGCTCGATTTAGATAGTTTTAGATCCACAGTCGTAGATGTCTGTCCAGGCATCTAAAACCACCCCTTTGATTCGCCAGCTTGCGTGGAAGAGCATTAAAAATCAAACAAAACCAAAACGCTTCCAAGTGCTGCTGATCACTTTTTACACGGACGGTACTGATCTATTAGGTGATATGGTACTCAAGCAACGTAAAAAAATCCAAGCCGTTCATTTAGATGGCCCACTATTCATTTGTCCCCCTCCAAAAAAGTAATATTTGCCTGATGAGGTGAAACCGCTGAGTGTTTATGCTTTTCAATTCAATTAAAGCTCCATATCATTTGTTCAGAAAAAAAAAAAAGCTCCATGTATGAAGCCAACATGAACGTGCCTTGCTTAGGGGTGGTAACGGATCAGTTAGATCGATTGGAGCCTAATTTCAATTCTAATCCATTTAAAATATTTCAACCTTAATTCATTTTTTAGCTTATTTAAAAAATCCCAACTCTTAACTCATCTATAGCCTATTTAATAAATAGATCGATGGATTGTTTACAAATTGTATAGCAAATGACTTAAATGTCTAGACTTCGATAGACAATGATTTTGCAAAGAGGGGTGAGAGAGTGTTTTTTGTGCGGAATAAATGAAAATACGGTACTAATTGAAAAATAAAATTAGGACAGTAGTAGGAAAATGAAAATTAAGTGGTGAGAATAAGACTTAATATAAGAAAATAACCAAGAAGTTTACATAGATATATTAGACTTTACTGGGTCGAACGAGTTAAATGGGTTGAGCAAGTTAAATAGGTTAAATGTATTATTAAATGGATTGATGAGTTATAAAATCTCGACTCTAATTCTTTTATTTAATTAAATACGAGTTGACAGATCATAATTTATTTATTTTAAAATTCCAACCCAAACTCATTTATAAATAGGTTAAACAAACGGTTTGATGGATTGACCATGACCATTAACACTTCTAACCTTAATTGGTAAAAGTTTTGCTTCTATCAAGACAGTTGGAGTTTCGATAAGAGCATTGTGTTTCTCATTTAAGAAGCCTTGATCTCTTCCATTGCTGATGTATATTGTTACTAATTATTAACAGACGAAAATTATATAGTGAATTGAGCTTGAATTGTAACAGAATATAAGTAATATATAAAACAAAGTTGCATAATGGAATTGTATATGTTGCGGAGCGGAAAACATTAGTTTAGAACAGTTGCCAAGAATAAATTCCGTGAATAAGGTGGAGAATAGCCGATAATTACTCTTTATGCATGGCGTAAGTACAAAGCTAACGGATTGATTTGATTTGTGTTGGGAAGAGAATCAAATATCTGAGCTGATCGAGCTCAATCACCAACATATGCGTGTATGCATTAGCTGTTAGAATCCTAGCCGTACACATATATTTTAGTTGGGGACCCATTTTCCAACTTGATTGTCTTAAGGAATTAATTGCCAACTGGCCTGTATTTTTAAAAATTAATGGACATAATTGCAATATTGGTGAAACCATGTATGCTTTGTTATAGAACATCATCTTGTACGGAAAGAGATTCAATTTCAATTAGGTCAAACCAAACCCATCAAAACTAGACCCTAATATTTTCAGAGTTGGGATTTTTTTTTTTATATCAGTTTTTCTTTTATTTAAGGTTGAGCAAACTAAAATTTAAAATAGAATTGGATTAGGATTGAGTAGAATACGAGAAGAACGGAAACTAAGCTTAACCTAAGTACCTAACAAATATATGAGGATTTCTTTGTAATATTTAATGAGATTGGTCCAATCTGGACCCATCTCGATGATTTTATCAAATTCAATGTCTGCTAGTTTTATCATTATGTATTTGGCTAGGACTTCTAACTTAGGAGAACAAAATTCACCGATTGAAGACTTGCATTATCATCAAAATTTAAAATCTAATAAGAATGATTAGAAAATACTTATTTATTATAAGGATCTACGAGGCACTAAATTAACATTTAAACCATCTAAAACATTCATCCTACTAAAATAATAAATCTATATGATTTAATAGCATTTTAAAGTTTTAGTACATAATTCCAAGTGATTTTTATAAATTATTTGAAAATGTGGTCCATATAGAACTCCACTTGATATGATTTTTAATATTTTAACAGAAGGGACTGATTAATACAATCGATTATTTACAGCCGCTTGTATTGCGATTGCCTAGATTTTTTTTATATTTATGCAAGACCCACTTAAATATTTATCCCCGTGGAATTAGGCAATTTTTTAAATTTATTTGATATTTTATTTTGATTTTTGAAAATAAAAAAATTGGGTATGGACTATTTTTAAAAATCACCATATGTCGCACTATGAAAAATCCAGATGGAGTCCGCATGTGTATAAAAATAATTTTTAAATAAAGATCGCCCGTAAATCACTAGATTTACTAGCAACCGTACGGTATTGATGGCGTTTAACAAAATGGAAAATGTTGAACACAATGATCAAATTGAATTTTACATTTATCAAGATGGGCCCAAAATATAATATACTATCTTAATAAGACAAGATGTATAGAAGTTGGCCTCACATCTAATATACGATAAAAACGTACTCATAAAATGAATTAATTGGTCTTATCTCAACATTAAAACTTCAGGACATTTAATAAATTAATTTTAATTTAAGCTGTAAGCTCAAGCTCAATAAGTATGTTTCAATAATTAAACTAAGATTAAATCAAACTTAGACAAAGTTAGTCAACTATTAAATAGAAAAAGCTCAAATACCTAATCTAGCTAGTTCGATCTCTATTAATTTATCAAATAACCATGCATGTATAATGACCACTACTGTACTTTAGCCTCCATTAATTTAGGGCGAATTTCTTATATATCCATGAATTTTACCCATAATTCCACTTATACCCATGAATTTTCAAAAATTCATCTCGTACCCATAAATTTTCATCATAATCCACTTATAACTACGTCATTAGGGATTCGTTAAAGGGACCTTAACTCTTTGAAAAATGACTAATATGCCCATCCTTAATTATAAATCATATATTATTTAAATATGAATGTTTAACTTTAAGCAAAATCATCTTAAATTACATTAGAGTTGTATTCGTCATTTTACAAGGGAGTTAATAGCCCATTTAACAAATCCCTAACGGCGTAGATATAAGTGAAATTAAGATGAAAAATTATAGGTATGCGGGGAATTTTTGAAAATTCATGGATATAAGTAGAATTATGAGTAAAATACATTGGTATATATGGAATTTGCCCATTAATTTATCAAATAATCATGCATGTATAGTGAGCACTTGCAAAAAGCAATTTTTTTATTAGTATTATACATATATTGTGACATCTAGGGTTTGTTTGGCATTAATTAAAACTCCGTGACAATTTTTAGCGTGTCAAAACTGTAGCATTCCTGGCCAACTTTGACCGGCGGATGGAGTGCGATTACAGCTGAGGATATTTAATGCACGTCCATTAAATGCGCCTCCTATTGAATTGCGCCTGCAATTGCTAATAACATGAGGTACAAAACAAATTTTTGCAAATTTTCCCTAAAATTGCCACAGTATTTTCTTTAGTTTCATCTTGGATTTCCAATACGTTGCCATTGATAGGTACGACAAATCAGCAAATGATGGTGAAGTGAAAGCTTGGCGAATTGAAGTGACGTTTTTTTCTCAAGACCCCTTAATGTTGAAAAGTTTTATCACGATTACGTGAGTTTTTTGGATTGCCAAACAAACCCCTGATATTATAGATTAAACACTTTCACAATCCTCATACCTCAGTTAATTTATCAAATAACCATGCATGTATAGTGAGCACTTGCAAAAAGTAGTTTTTTTATTGGTATTATATATATTGTGATCAAACACTTTCACAATCCTCATACCTTTATTAATTTATCAAATAACTATGCACGTATAGTGAGCACTTGCAAAAAGCAATTTTTTTATTGGTATTATATATATTGTGACATTGCAAAAATTAATTTTTTTATTGGTCTAATATATATTGTGACATCTAATCTTTTTTATTAGTATTATATATATTGTGACATCTAATATTATAGGTCAAACACTTTTACAATCCTCATCTCGAGTGGGGACAAATGTTTAACTCACTCCCTGCCACGGGAGATTCGAAACCCATACATGCCTTATGCTGGCCGCTGGTGTTCCCACCAGCCACAAAAAGCAGTCTTTTTTTTTATTAAAAGGAAAACCTTATTCGCTCTCCTCATCAATTTGGAAGGGAGATTGAATAAGGTGATCCGAGTAATTCATTGCCAAAAAATTGTCAGTACAGATTTTCTCGTGTATTACATGAGGGGGATTGTCCCACCACACCTATTGATCCATACCAGAAACAGACACAAAATCAACTAATGCATGGGTGACAGAATTCCCTTGCCTGAGAACATGATGCACCGAGATGAAATTGGAAGATTGAAGAATAGTCTTTATTTCATCAATCACCAACCCAGCCGGGGAAGAGATGGGACCCTCCAAAGAAAGGGAGTGGACGAGGAGAAGGGAGTCTGATTCAATCTAGAGTTTCGTCAGGTTGAGCTGGAGACCCCATCTTACTCCGCAGAGATAGGCATATGCTTCCATGAGTAAAGGTTCCATTGAGCCACGATGTTTCCAGCCTTTAGCCCTAATAAAGGAGCCTCCAGAATCCCTGATGACCGCGGCAAAACCCATTGACGAGGTCCGGCCAATAATTCGGGCATCAACATTCATTTTGAGTGATCCTTCCGGAGGTTTGGTCCATCTAGGAATCAAAATACGATCAATCGCACCCCCAAGGGTGAGGGGGGCAGCCCTGCGATGTTGCTCCATATATTCCTTCCACCAATCAAAAATTTTGGAAAGGTCCGGTTGGGTGCCGTCAGCCCTTAGAGAATTTCGCAGATACCAGATCCTCCAACAGCATAGTATGAAGAAAGCGAGGTCACTTGACCTATGGCGCACCGCCAGGGAAGTGATGAGTTCCTTGACAGTAGCAGGCGAGGACATGTGTCTGGCGGCCCTCAAACAAATCCCCCTAGTTAGAGCACATTCAGAGAATAGATGGTTGGTATCTTCGATGCCCACTCTACACAAAAGGCACACGGGATCGACATCAATGCCCCTGTTCCGCAGGTTGAGGAGCGTCGGGAGGCTATCCAGGAAAAGTCTCCAGCCGAAAATGGTAATTTTGGATGGGAGCTTTGTTCGCCAAAGTGCCTTGTATACGGAGGGTTGGGGGGAGGAAACATATCCCGAGCGAAGCACCCTGTAGGCGGATTTAACAGTGTACCCACCATGAGGCTCAAACTTTCAGTATCTTAGGTCATCTTGTGCAGAGGAGGGGAGGGGAATTTGACATATCGCCCGCCACCCATTGTCCCCCGCAGCCACCACAATACGCTCCTTGCTCCATGACCGAGAGGCCTCATTGATGAAGTAACTCACCTTGACATTGTCCGGGATTGATAATGGGAGAGGCCCCGCCTTGGTAACCATGGTGTCCAACCAAGGGTCGTTAAAAAATTGGACCCGCTCCCCGTTGCCAATCCGCCACATACATCCAAACCGAATCACATCTTTGGCCTTAAGAATGCTCCTCCATGTGAAAGAATTTGATGGTTTTACGTGGCAATCCCAAATATCCTCATTCGGAAAGTATCTTGCTTTTAGAACCTTATAACACAATGAGTTGGAAGGAGAATTGAGCCGCCATACCTGCTTAGCGAGGAGAGCATAATTGAACGTGTTTAGGTCCCTGAAGCCTAGCCCACCTGAGAACTTTGTCTTGCACATATCCTTCCATGCCACCCAGCTCATCTTGCGCTTACCTCCATGTTCGCCCCACCAGAACCTGCTTAGTATTCCGTTAAGATCAGAAGAGAAAGATTTCGGTAGCAAAAAGATGCTCATCGTGTATGTTGGGATTGCTTGCGTCACTGCCTTGATGAGGATCTCTTTGCCTCCCCATGAGAGTAATCTTCCTTTCCATCCTTGAACTTTCCTCCATACCCTCTCCCTCAAGCCCTTAAACATCATACGCTTAGACCTCCCTAACCAGGCTGGTAGGCCCAGATTGTTTTGAATTTCCTGGCCCATAGTTCCCAATACCGTATTTATATGCTGCCTAGAAGCCATGTCGGTATTGGAGCTGAAGAAAATAGCAGTCTTGTCAACATTAATGACCTGTCCAGAAGACTCCGAGTACCGTCGAATGATAGCCAAAAAGTTTGTGACATCCAAAGAAGAAGCCCGAAGAAAAATGATGGCATCGTCCGCGAACAGCAAATGGGTAAGTATAGGCCCCCTAGGATTGATTTTGATCCCATGAATGCTAGAGCAGACAACCGCATTGTTAATAAGAGCAGAGAGTCCTTCTGCACACAGAATAAATAGATAGGGGGATAGCGGGTCCCCTTGCCGCAAGCTTCGCTGAGGTTGAAAGTACCTGGATTTAACCTCATTGACATTCACCCTAAATTTCACAGCGGAGACACAGGATAGGATCCAATTAATCCAGCGCGGGCAGAAATTCATTGCTTCCAATATCTGCCATAGAAATGTCCACTCAACCCTATCATAAGCCTTAGACATGTCCAACTTAATAGTCATTTCATTCCGCTTCCGACCTTGCCTTCTGCGAAGATAATGAATGGCTTCGTAGGCCACCAGCATATTATCCGTGATAAGACGACCCGGAACGAAGGCGCTCTGGTGGTCACTGATGACCTCATGGAGGCATCGCTTCAGCCTGTTTGCCAGAACCTTAGCCAAGATCTTGTATACCACATTGCACAAACTAATTGGGCGAAACTAGGATAGCCCATGAGAGCCAGCCTTCTTCGGGATCAATATCAGCGTGGTGGTGTTGACAGAGCTGAGTTGGGCAGCCTGGACAGCTGGATTTGTCTCCTCCATGAACATTTTGCACCAAAGATAAACCTCCTGGCCAACCGTATTCCAATGTTTTTGAAAAAAGCCAGCGGACATTCCGTCCGGGCCAGGAGCCATTCACAAAAAGCAGTCTTAATTGAACAGGTATCGGTTATTTAGTTGTTTAATTATTTGGTTTTATTTTTTTACGTAAATCTAAAATAAACTGCCAATTAAAAATTCAAGTAAAACTTAAAGTAATGAAACTTCAATCCGAACTTCAAATCTGCGCTAGAACCTTAAAGTTTACACTCCAGACTCCGGAGGCGAGGAATAGTGCAAAAACATATTTTCTGAATTTCTGATACTTCAAATTATGGAAGGTTTACTTTGAAACCATGAGTGGGTGGTGGAGGGATAGGACGGGATTAGAATCGGATTTTCCATTCGCAATAGACTTTTTTTTATTAATAAAATTTTTTTGGTATTTTCAATTCAATACATAAGAACTTTATTTTTTCAATTTTTACTTCTACTTTTTTGATTTTTTTTGTTTTTGAAATCCTACTGTTGACACCCCACCATTGGGCCTACAAAAATGGATAAAATGGACACGAAATTCAAGCCCAAGCAAATCCAAGACAAAAAGGAAGTTCAAACAAACTACGCAGGCCCTTCCGCACTCAGCCCACAGGAGCGAAGCTCCACCAAGCCTCAAAGTAGGCTTTTCAACAACCAGACCAGGCCCACAAAGAGCGAAGCTCCTACAGGCCACCTCAACGGGCTCCACAATGCAGCCCAGACTCAGCAAACAGGCTTAGCCAAGTTCTAGCCCACCAGATCCAGCCTACCAGAAGCAGGCTTCTCTACAACTTTAGGCCTCCACAACGGCCCACTCAAAAACAACGGGCTTAGCCAAGCTCAAGTCCACAAAACTCAAGCATATTGACCAAGTCCAAACCCTTCAAGTGGCCCAAGGCCCATGATCTCAACCCAAACTCAAGTATATGAACCAAATCCAAGCCTTCAAATGGCCCAAGGCCCATGATCCCAACTCAAGTCCAAGCCCATGGACCAAGTCCATGACCCCAAGTGGCCCAAAAGCCCACTCCTACATCTATAAAAGGAGGAGCCCCCCTCTCATTCAAGACACACTTGGAGAGGCATCCCAAAGGGGAGGACGGGAGTCTGCAGCAAAGCCCCGGCGTCCCGGCTCTTCCCGCTCTACGAGCTCCACGCCTCTCTTCCATGCCCCCCTTTTCCATCTCTCCCATTCTCTCAAATCTTTTATTTTCCCCCTTTCACGCCGTGTAAACCGCCTCGGGTTGCCAGATTTTTGCCATATTTGCTTCAATCCGTAGGCCGGAACCCAGACTCTGTACGACTAGTGCCTTATTTCATTAAACAAGGGCTGATCTCCCTTTAAAGATCAGTGGCGACTCCGTTTTTCTTTATTTTTGTGTATGCGTGTTCGAGTTAATGCCCCGGCAAGGCAGGTGCACGCGGGTGCACGGATTCCAGCATAATACACTGTCGTTATGCTGCCGGATTTATGACTTGATCCGTGTACGGAACGCCCCGTCTTAGCTGTTATGCTGCCGAAATCACGAGAAAATGCCCATATGCTAGATTTATCCAAAAACCGTGAATCCTAACGCGTTTTACCCCATGTGGATGCAGGAAAACTAAGCCCACGTTGCTGTCCAACACGATCCAGATTTTCAAGGCCCGGGAAACCATTCTGAGCCCATCGTAGCGCTCGCGGCGGGTGCTACACCTACTTTTTCCATTCTTAATATAATTTTCCACATCTCATTATCCCAATACATATTAATAATTTTTCATTTCCTTATCCTGTCCCCATTTCTTGCCACTAACGTTCCATGCAATTTTATAATATCTGAGGGGTTAGATAACCCATCAACCGTCGAATTGACACAGGAGACAAATCCTTAGTCAAACCTCTGGTCATAAGATATGAAGATAGGATGAAGATGGGATGAAGCCGTCTTTGAAAATCCATGGGTAAGGAAAGGCAAGGAAATCACGAGTCCCGCCCATTTTCATCATGTTCCCAAGATCTACTTTTTGAGTACAATTGGCCCCTTATTGAAATAATGATTAAAGCAATGAACGAAATAACGTGATCATAATTCCCCTTGTATTGAAGTCATTTGAGGGGTTAATATTGAAATAATGATTCAAGCAATGACGGATGGACGAATAACAATGAATGATTTTAAAACTTTGGACAAAAAATAGAAAATTTCTCTTGTACCACAATATGATCATAATTCCTTTTAGACTCACAATATCTCCGTAATTCTCTCCCTAATCATAGTAATTGTAATTTCTCGTATACTCATACTGCCGCAGATAGCCGCAACGAGCGTCAAGAAATGACCATTTTGCCCCCACGACGTTACTAAGGGTGTGTTTGGGAATGGATAAAACTTTTGATGAAAAGTTGTAGAAAATAAAAGTTGTCAAATGATGTGATATGATAGGGGTAATAATGATGAATAAATAGGATAAAGTTAAAATAAATAGGTTAGTTATATTGTTAATTGTGTTGAAATGATTGAAAAGAAGGGTATTTGTATAGAAAAATGTGAAGAAATTATTAAAAAATAGGGTAGTTGTAGAGAGTGAAAAGTTTTAGATTGAAAAGTTTTAACTTGACAACTTTCATTTATTAACAAACACACCCTAAGTAAACAATGCAAAAAGAATCCTGTATAAAATATCAATTCAGATAGCAAATGATGTTTTGATGGCTCCGCCTTTAATTCACCTGTCGTCACTGTAACCGCCAATCCATGATTTATGAGGAATCAGATTGGATGTCTTTCCAAAGATGAGAAAATACGAAATGAATCAAAATAGCTTCCAGTTGAAGCTGCGCATGAACCCTTATCGGCAGTGGACCACTGCTATGATTGGATGAGATGGAGAAGAGGGAGGCCGAGGAGCTGCTGCTGGAATTGAAGAAGAGAAGTGCCAGCACTGTGTTGCAAAATATTGTAGGTGCGGTGTCAGGTCTGCTCATCCAATTGGGGGTGAAGAAGATGAGGTTACTGCCCGATTTTGCAAAACAACAAAGGAAAGGATGGCCAGATCGTAAAAGCGATGCTTTTGGTGATGGGGAAGAACAGGGGAGGCATGATCGGCCACCAAATCTGCCATGGATGAGAGATTGGGGATGGTGTATAGTGGCCAGAAATTTTGGCTACTACAGATGCAAATCTGAGCAGAGGATGGGCTGCCATTTTTTGATGTCTTCGATTGATGCTGTGTTTTACAGAGTACTAGATCTGGACAGACGACAGATCATGGGGCAAAAAGTGCACATGGCGGTTGGATCTGCGAAGGACGCCAGAGATGCAGGAGCTGACAGTTTGAAGGGAGAAAACGCCCAGCCACCATGGAAGGCCCTTTGAGAAGATGACGGAGCATAGAAAATGGGCGCTCTGGTGGTTTACATCACCTTCAACCTCAATGAAAGCTCTTTGCTTGCTACCATCTACGCAATTTGGCGTTAAAAGGGAATAACACTGTCGTTTTTCCAATCTAACAGACTAACTGATTGAATGTGATAATACGGGCATGTAAAGAATTAGCGATGAAATGCGTGTGCGTATCAAGAAAATTATTAAAATATTATAGATATAAAAGAAATTAGGATCAAATGTTATATATATATATATAAGAGCTGTTCTTGTGCAATGACGCTGCACCGGAACAGCGGTACAGTAGCCCCAAATGGGGCCCACATGATTATGAAATCATGATCTACTCCACCCATTGTATTTAGAATAATGTATTCTACTACCATACCAATTTTCATCCCAATCAGATATGTATATGGGCCCCATCTGAAAATGGTACAAATCCAACGCAATAAAATAGTTTGATATAAATAACAACTTTAAAGTATCTGATTGGGATGAAAATTAGTATGGTAGTAGAATACATTATTCTAAATACAATGGGTGGAGTAGATCATGATTTTATGATCATGTGGACCCCATTTTGGGGCCACTGCACCGGAACAGCATCATATATATATATAAGGAATTTTTTTTATAAAAAATGCGCATAAAAAAAAAAGTGAGAGGCCATTCTAGATAACAGTAAGCTTTACGGGTTCTGATCTGCTGCACCCGGGAGCAGGCGGCGTTGCCTGCTCCCGGGCGCATACAATTTTTTTTTTTTATTTTTTTTTGAAAATTTTTTCATAAACTTGTTAGCCCAAGTGTATTTAACATATGTATAAATTTTTATCATTTTTGGATATTTTTAGATATTTATTTTTTATTTATGAAAATCAGTGGCATTTTAGTAATTTAAAATTACCTAAAATGCCACTGATTTTCAAAAATAAAAAATAAATATCTAAAATACTCCAAAAATGGTAAAAATTTATACACATGTTAAATACACCTATATTAACATTTTTATGAAAAAAATTTCAAAAAAAATAAAATAAAATAGGTGTGTGCACCCGGGAGCAGGCAACGCTGCCTGCTCCCGGGTGCTGCGGATCAGAACCCAAGCTTTACTGGGAAAAATTAAAAAAATACGATCTTGAAGGCCAAGATTCGATTTTAGTCTAGTAGATAACTTCTTCTTTTTTTGTGATTTTTTGGACTTTTAGTAGATAACTAAAATAAAGAAAAAGTACAAAAGGGTAAAAATTCAAATAAACTTTTCGGTGCATTTGATAATATGCAGAAAATGTCAAGTTAAAATTTTTCAATCTAAAACTTTTCACTCTCCATAATTATTATTTTTTTAATTATTTTTTCACATTTTTCTATACAATTACGCTAATTTTCGATTATTTTTACGCAACTACCAACACAACTAACTTATTTATTTTAATTTTATCTTCTTTACTCTTCATTATTACTTCTGTCATATTACATCATTTAACAATTTTTACTTTCAAAAATTATAAATTAAAAATTTTATTCATTCTCAAACAGACACTTGTGTCAAAATCTTCGCCATAAATGCAGATACTGGCCATAAATGCAGTATCTGCTTTGTCAAGGACCAACTTTGTCTTCGCTTGTGAAACCAGCAAATCGAAGAGAGTGAAACATGAATGGTTTTCTCAAGGAACCGCAGGCGGCGCAGTCAGTAGCACATGAATCATATGATTTCCAGAAGGCACTTTCTTTCCTAAAAATGGCATGATCTCGTGAGCCCGGCCGCACGCAGGAACTTTATTTTTATTTTTTTAATAAATATATAAAGTTCTGTGTATTTAATTTATAAATCAAATTTTATTATTTTTAGACATTTTTACGTATTTTGATTTTTAAATGCAGTAGTATTTTTGCGATTTTCTGAAGACTTAATTTGTAAATTAAATACATCTAACTTTTCCACGTTTATCAAAAAAAAAAATTAAAATAAAAAATAAAAAACGAATTCCACGGCTGGACGCATGGGGTGCTGCGGAATCATGCCATTTTCTAAAAATATACCAAATTACCAATAGCGTAACAGCAATCTCAGATATAATCTTATTTTTGATTGATCACTTCCCTCAAATGTGAAAATACTTAGTTTGGGCCCATCACACTGATTTTTTGAAATCTAACCATTCATCTTGCTTGAAATAATATTTTATATATTGTTAATAAAAATCATTTTTGAGAAAATATATACACATACATCAAACTTGATGTAAAAAATTTAACAGGTTCATATATTGTAAAATTACGGCATATTAGTCACTATTTGTGGTGAAATTTTTTTATTTTTCAACTAAATATGACACATTAAGCATGTTGGATGGTTATAGATTTCGTAAATCAGCTAGATAGGTCCCAAACCCAGCATTTCCACACTTGGGGAAGCAGGAAACGTTGCCAATTAATCACTGCCCTTTATCAAGAATATCAAATTATGGAGCATAATTATATACACCATGATATATTTTAGGCTAAAATACAACATTCATTTATTTTATTTTATTTTTACTTTTATCTAATTTTTTATTCATAAATATGTTTTCCTAATTATTTTTAATTTATATATCAAGTTTTGCCATTTTACAATATTTTACATTTTTATTTTTTATTTTTAAAAAATCATCAATTTCAGGGGTATTTAAGACATTTTCCACCCCTTAGAAAACTTGATTTTTAAAAAATCAAAAATAAATATGTAAAAGTATTATAAAATAGAAAAACTTGATATATAGATTAAGTACAATTAGAAAAACATATTATGAAGAAAAATAAACAAAAATAAAATAAATAAATGTTGTATTTTAGTATAAAATACATCATGATGTATATAATCATACTCCATCAAGTATTCCTACAATTTAAAAACTTCACTGCAGATAAAGGTATCATCCATCCATGCTACTCTGCATTTATCCCACCATTCCTTAGGGATGCGTTGTCAGTAAGGATATCAACAAAACTTTTTTTTATTAGGATATTTTTACATTACACCTCCATATATCTTACAATCAAATCTTGAAACAATTATTATATAAGATTCATATATGAAAACTATAAACTTCCAAATATCAATGTGAGAAACCACAAACTCCCAAGTATTGAATGAGAGACCACAAGCTTTCAAATATTAAAAGAGAGACGTCTTTCACGTCGAATTTCAAACTTAGATCACTTCCCTAAAAGTACATGTCCTCTACGCAGGTTGTAGATATCAACAAAACTTAGTATAAGCTAATCGTGTAGAAGCCATAACATGAAAAATACACTGGTTAATCTAAAACAACTCAAAAGATGCATCCTGTAGCAAGCGATGGAGACATTATAATGATTATATAGGCGATTTCGACAATTAGGCGTGCATGGATAAACAAACTTTTCAAAAAGCATTTAGTCATTATATGTCCAAACTAAAATTTGAAACAAATCAGCTTTTTGTTGCATGAGAAAAACGAATGCAAATAAGAGTATGAATCAAGTTCAAAATAGGCACCACAACATTAAAGGAGTATGTTAGATATACCATGATGTATTTTAAACTAAAATACAATATTCATTTATTTTTATTTTATTTTTTCTTGATAAATATATTTTCCTAATTGTTTAATCCATGTATCAAGTGTTATCATTTTACAATGCTTCTACATATTTATTTTTTATTTTAAAAAAATTATCAATTTCTGGTGAATTTAAGTCATTTTTTGCTCTTTAAAAACTTGAATTTTAAAAAATCAAAAATAAATATGTAAAAGTACTGTAAAATAGAAAAACTTAATATCTAGATTGAATGCACTTAGGAAAACATATTTATGAAAAAATAAAAATAAAACTAATTGTAAAAATATATGAATGTTGTATTTTACCCTAAAATACATCATAAAATATATAATCAGGCTACAACATTAAAACCGATCCGATTGCTATTTATGTATCTTTATTTGGACCTAGTAAGACGCATAACCCTGAAGAAAAATAAAATGCCATAGTAATCATTAATCATTATTTAGATACGCATAGCTGTAGTTTTATAGAATAAAGAAGCAACCTTTTCTCAGTTAAAAATAAGTTAAGAACTTCACATTTGTCGCCAAGAAAAAAAAAAATCATGGTATAGAGTTGTGGACAGTCATTTTCTCAATTTACTAAATTTCCTAGAAAAGTTCAAAAATAAGAAAAATATTTCAAGCTATTTTGATGATTATTAAACCAACTATGGAACTTGAGAACTATCATTTTGCTAAGTTTTGTGAAAAACGCTCCCACAGGAGCTGAGAAACTGGGATAGTTAACAAACTCCGCCACTGGTTGTGAAATTATAACAATGTTCTAGCCCAAGTTCCAGGAACACTATGACACAAGAAGTTGAAATAATCAACTTTGCCTAACTGTTACTGTTTCCGCTAAGATCCTGTTGCCTAGCCTGCATCAAAAGACACAAATTTCCTGAAATGCTTGAAACAAATTTTAAAAAGGAAAAACATACACAAAAAATCTCAATGTGCATGAACATGTCACTGGATGAAAATTGACATATGCATTTTGATCCAAAATTTTCATGTAGATTAGATAGGTTGCACGATTATAGTCAGGAAATCGTCTGATCTTGATTTCCTATTAAAATAAGAATTGATCAAATGATCTGAAGCAAAATACAAGACCTAGAAATGCAGTTGTAAGATTCAGCTTCCTGAGGACAAACAGAAATATCAATGTGGCCTCAAAATCTCCTCACCAATGCACTCATCTCCCCATTCCATTCATGGTGGAAAGCACCTGATTGTTGAGACCAAGCAGTAAATTGGGACGAAGATGAGCTTCGCAATCACCAGTTTTGGAAATGGCAATGTGGAGTCATGTTCAATTTAATGCATTCTCAGGCACAAAAGGTACAGAACTTTCATTTCTAACCACTTGTTCCCTGAAAGAGGATTTTACAAAGTTTCAATTCAGTTAAACTACACAAACCAGTAAAAAGGCAAATAGAGCCATCAAAAAAGGTAGCTCTATGTATGCAAGAGCAACATGATGCAACTGCAACCTTAAAACAGCCAGATGGACATTATCAGCTACATTTTCACATAGTAGTTGTTTTGGTAAAATAAAGAAAAAAATTTAATATTATGCATGAAAAAATCCATCAGAACATTGAGCTTTATTGCATGTCTGGTTTTAAGAAATACTTTCCCCCATTTCAGAAGCATATATCATTGTTAAGGAAAATGTGACTCAACAACCCAAGGAGGTCAGCAGGTGCAAAATTATGCGAAATCCTCCTTGAACCGCATGAACAATCAAAATAAACGACTCAAGGAGCATGTGTCTTTGACTTCTCTACCAACACAATCCGGCCATTCCACTCCATCTGATCAAGAGCTCGGATCGCTGCATCAGCATCTTCATCTTTTTCAAATGATAAAAATCCAAAACCACGAGAGTCTCCCGTCCTTGGAGAAAAAAGAAAGAAGATGTGAGGATTTCAGTTTTCATCACTCCAAGACATTGCAGATTGACAAAAAGAGGACGGAAATAATAAGTTTTGAGAAGACTGATCTCTATCCATACTCAGTTTGTGTATCTTCCAAGGAAAAACCTCATAAAGAAGTAAAAAAAGTCAGATACAGTTTCCAAGAAAAGTGATCAACAAGAAAGTTCACAAAGCTATAACAAATATCTTTCAACTGTCTTTTTCTTTCCTTGGTTTAGGAAAAAGGAAATTTCAGAAAATGCATAATGTAATGTCTCCAGTTGTCTAGAGTTGTCCAGCAGACAATGTGAGTCAGCAAAATCTAAAACACTGACAGGCATTTTGGAAACCAAAAAAAAAGAAAAAAAAAAGAGAGAAACAAATTCAATAACCACAAACATAACCTTAATGCTTAAATATAGATATCTGTTACCAAGGACTTAGAAAAGTAAAATCCCTCAATTTCGTACTCTTGACTTATATTCTAACACTCCGGGCTCATAGGCTCATGGTTGAAGTATTGTCCACTTCTGTCAAACCACAATCCCCTCATGATTTTGTCCCACATGGCCTTCTAGCCGCCGTTACAGCCCACAAAATAGATGTCCCAATAGTGCTTCGCTGAGGTTCACACTCAAACCTTCAATCCCTTCTTAAATTGGTTTTTCTAACCAATGCTCACAAAAGTTGGTTCAACTATGCTCAAAGACTGGATGGACAAAACTGTGAAGGGGTTGCAGCCCGCCTAATGTAAACAATAAGTTGACAGTGAGCCTAGAAGCCTATGGCATTACACTTGTGGCAAATAATATCTTGTCATCAAGACAACCAATTTAAATTATTTAATCAATCACTGTGTTCAAGACATCACCTTGATTGATGTAGTTTATACATAACCATGGTCTAATCAACACACTTCTGTAAAACAATAGAAGTAACTTTTCCACAGCTTCACTTCACTGGGAGCAGCAAGTATCAGATACTCAGATTGTTACCAGGTGAAGGCCTTTCTTCCATCTATGATTCTAAGTGATACAACTTCTTTGGCCTTCCTCAAATCACATGCCCTTTCACTCCTAGGCAATTTGGACCTTTTGCACTGAATTTATTTGTAGTAAAAAAAAATTAATCATGTTGTAGTTGATATGCATCATGCACATGGCCCTACAAACAAGTTCCTTCATTAGGCTTTTCTGCAATTCTCTACTTCAATGGATGCTTGTACACGTTAAGGTTTTGAAGTCAAGAGTTCAAAAGGTTCAACTTTTATGCATTTGAAGAATGAATTCCACAAAATCCCAACAGTGGCATCCACAATATAGTCTGACATTGCTGTGAATCACTGCTACTAATCAGCACAACCAAATGTGCTAAATGAGTTGAATATGCATATTGATATGACAGGTAACATGCTGCAATTGCAAAGAAGATTAGATTACAGCCAAGGCACTGCCATCTTGATACCGTCCACTCTGCTTGCATTGGTGCTCAAAATCAAGCAAAATTGAATTTCGAAAGCCTTAGAATCATCCTTGGAGCCCATCAAAGAGAAGGAAGAAATTAACAAATCAACATACGAGCGAACAACAGTGGATCTCAAGCCACTTGTAGCAGTAAATTTCATGAAAAATGAAAAAATTTAGTCCATTCATTACTTTCTTCAATTGTCCTTGAGGAAACCAATCATGAAAATGATTGCCTCACCAAGGTAGTTGCAAGATCCTTTTTTATCCTTTTAGGCAATTGTACAATGAGTCTGATGCACTTAAAACTTTTCATTGATGGAAAGGCCTGAGTGACGGAGATCATGACTTCACACCAATCAGTACATAATTAGGCACAACATTAGAATTATGGTTCATCCATTTAGTTTGGCAGTTCGAAATTGCTAAATTGTTTGTATTATTGTTTTATAGCTTTGTCTGAGGTTTTTACCATTGTTTTTTTTTTAAGGTTTTATTTTCACTTTATAAACAGCATTGGATTATATTAAGGTTTTCAATTATTAACGAGTAATTGATTAATTGAGAGTCATATGAAATTTCCGTCTTCTTCTGTTTCTCTCTCAATCATTACCCCTATTTTTCTAAGTCATCTCCCCATTCTTCCCTTTTCTAGTCTCTACCTTTTGAGAGAATATTTCTCATCCTACTCTTTTCTTCCCTTCTCATCCCCTTTGAGAAAATTTTTCTTACCTTCATGTCTTACATTTTAAAGGCTCAAAATAGCAAAGAAAGAAAACAACAAAAACACTCAACTAAAAGAAGCACAAGCAAAGAATGAACACTAAAAGGCAGCCCATGACCCAAGTGGAGCACAAAGTTCAGATGATATGGAAGGCAAAATTTAATTTACAGCATCCACTTAGATTCAGGTTCATAAAGTTGATGGACAAACGAGAACATGTAGTGTCAGACTTAAGTGTTAATAAGTCAATATGCGAATCCACTATCAATTAGAAAAAAAAGAGAAACAATCACCTCTTATCCCGAACAATTCGAACATTTCTAACAGGCCCAAACCTAGAAAACTTCCTTTCCAGATCCCTTTCTGTGGTGACAAAACTAAAACCTGCAACAAATAAATTTTTCCCAGGCCTCCCCACTCCAGTGCTCCTGTTAGGAGGTGGAGACCATGGCCTCCTTGGAGAGCGGTGACGAGGATGGCACCCAAGAGGAGACCTGCGCCTTGGAGAATACCTCCTAGGAAAAAGTGAACACATTTGTTAAGAAAATATACCATATGGAGGGAAATGGAAATTTGAATGTCAATGCTGATAAATTTCCCTTATACTAACAGTATGCTATCTGTCCTAAGAATGGAAGTGTCCCTTAAACTGGCCTATTTGGTAAATCAAAAGCTGTAACCTTCAACATTAACAAAAAGTTGAATTTTGCCTAAATGACTCAAGTTATAACAACCTTGGGGATCGTCTACGGCGGTCTGTTGCATAAGGGGACCTTGAGCGAGATCTTTTGCGTCCTTCTCTTCTATTTCTAGAGGAAGAATCATTCCTTTTCTTGGGAGAATGAGAAGATCTCTCCCTCCTTTGAGGAACAGGTGATGAATAGCGCCTCTTTGGTGATGTAGATAAGCGTTTCTGTGGAGACCCATCTTGTCGCTGGGAATCCTGACGTGGCATCCCATGTGGAGAAGAAGACTTCAGTTTTGAGGGGCTTGAATGGTTGCATGGCGGACCTTTACCATCTGAAATGATCCTTTCGGGTGAAGTAAGCGAGTGTTTCTGTGTAGGGGAGGAATGGCGCAGCTCTTGAACAAGCTCCGCATGAGAGCATTTTGTTTGCCCTGCAGATGCCAATCTAGAAGGTGAGCTTTCAGACGACATTGGCGTCTGGTTAAATGGAGATGCTGATGGTTTAGAAAATATGCCAGGAGAATGCAAATCAGAATTTTCCTGTTCCACTTCATCGTTGTCAGATGAAATCTTCGCTCTCCTTGAAGGTAACTCCACATACTGGACAGGATTCTGCCCTTTCACTTCTTCATTGATGTCAGAAAGTGATTTAGAAAGCTTATCAGTTTTTTCCATCTCTTCTCCATCATGGGGATGAGAACTACTAAGACAAGGCTCACAATTTTCCCTGGTCATTTCCTTACTGTGATCATAAGGATCCATTGTAGAGGGCAAACTTGATACATGACAAGCAGAATCTCCAGTTTCCTTGTCCTTACAACCTTCCATCTCTGCATCATTTTGCAATTGAGAATTTAATTTAACAGCATAATTATCAGAACCTATATTCTCGGTATCAGTTTTCAATGGTGAAGATGACTTAGCTGCATAACCATCATGATCTTCCAAATTTGGTTTCCCACTGCAAATAGGAGAGTTTGTTGTCTCCTGGCCATCCTCCCGGTTTCTCATCACAACATCACCAGTTAATACAGTGCAAAATTCACCAGTTCTGCCTTCTTTATCGACCGGACAATCTGGAACCAGGGAGGCTGATGGAGCCATGGAACTGGGTCTTATGCAAGTAGATTCAGGTTCACAAACACTGCCACCAACAAGCAACAATGATGATGCTTGGATCTCCTGATTCAAATCCATTTCCTTTCCATTGTCACTTACTGTATTTGCATGCACGCAACCATCACAGGTTTTTTCCTCTTTGCTAACAGAAAGGTTAAGATCCAATTCGCTGGCAGAATCAGAGCCCTTGCCTTTGTGGATATCGCTTGTCTCTTCTAAATTTAGGTCACTAGATTCCATTTCCCTTTTGGACCTGAAATGTTATCCAAAACAAAGATCAGAAAATCAACAGCAAAAGTTCAGAAAAATGCAGAAACCAATATCCGCAAAAGCATGGGATCAGATGAGTCCTTGAAATCATTCATTGTAAGTCCTGTCTTGGTTGGGGCATGGGCTTCATTCATGGTTGCTGACAAACATAAATGAGTCACAAAATAACATCCATCTGCAGTCCATCTGTAAATAAACACATTTTGCTCTATGAAGTTGGCTTGGACTTTAAGACCATGTTCCTACAACCAACCAAAAGCGGTGGGCCTCCCAAGAAAAAATCTCATTTGATATTTCAGAATACACTTCCAATACACACAATGGCCAAATCGTGTACAAGGCCTGCCAAGTGCCAGACTCAAGGCATAGGAGGTGTGCATGGGGTCAACTTGAGCATAGGAAAGCATTTAACAACCATGTGAATGATGTAAGCCATGATATAAAATATTTTGTTGGCATAAACAATGTATCCTCAAACAGAACTTCATATTACAATACATAAATGAGCTACAAATATAAAATCACGATAAGAACATTTCATGATATCTTTTTTGTTAAAACAAGCAAACTTACCTCAAATCAGTTTCTACAATTTTCTCTTCTCCATGTAGCATGTCAGCTGAGTTGTAGTTTCAACTGTAGTGGATGTCTACATAGGAAACCTTTTGTCATTAGGAATGACATGGAATTCAAGTGTAATTCAAGGAAACCATTGTATCTCTACAATAAAAATAAAATAAAATAAAATAAGTTTAAAAAGGAAGAAGAAGAAGAAGAAGAAGAAGACATGGGAATCTAAATTCCTTACACTCTTAATTCTCTAGTTTGCTGCAAATGGACAAAATAATTAATTCGGCATAAGGTAGAATCTTACATGATAATGAGATTTTTATCTAGGTTGTGTTGTAGGCACCAAACCCAGAAAAAATGGCAATAGTTACTTATGTTACCTTCGCAACTAGCATCAGATTTTGGAAATTCTCCCAACAGGAATCCTGACAATCCATGATTCGCAATAGATTCTTAAAAATGAATATAATATCAATAAATGGTAGTAAGCCCAATGAGGTAGGAGGCTTGACAGGATCAATGCAATCATTTCGATTCAAAAAAAAAAAAAATCCAGGCTTAATAATACCTCATGAATTGCAGAATTGTGGCAATATAGAATACATTCCCATAATTAAGAAAACGTTGTCTGACATTTGAATGTCGGGGAGAGCAGAAAGGTAAATGGAGGATGGGGAAGAAGAACATGGGGGAAAAGTACCTGGTGCGAAGAGGATAGAGAGAAAGGCAGGAGGATTGAGGAGGAGAAAATGGCGGAAGTGGAATCGACTCGTTCCGTCTTTGGTTGAAGCGCTAGGCGCAGGGAGCATGGGAAGAAAGAACCAGACGCAGCCGTCCGATAGCGAACCTCGGTCTGAAATACTTCGAGTAGGGATTCGAACTCGAACGAGGTGAGAACGCAAGTAATTCTCATCCATGAGATCAACGTTCTGATCCCATCGAAATAAACAATAAAAAATGAGGACCGTTTGGTTCAAGACAAGATAAACGTGACATGTTAATCTTATTATCCAGATTTTTATTGTTTCTGAATTTCGATCACTATTTAATATTTTTTTATCCAACTATTTTATATTTATTCCCTTCAGTCATAATCATAGTCTAGTATGGGGTGTTAACTGACCGAGTTGAATAGATTAGAGTTTAATACTAATCTTAACCAATTTAAAAAATCTTAACTTGATACGTTTATTAGCCCATTTAAAAATTTCAACTCTGACTTATTTACAATCTATTTAATAAATGGGTTGGCAAGTTATTAACAGGTTATATATATGTAATAAATAAGTCAAAATTAAGCTAATTTAAGGTTAAATGTATTGTTTATAATTGTCGTGGTAAATTGATATATGTTGACAAGATACATAACATGTCTAAATCTTCATCAGAAGAGGAATGTATATTCAACAAAAGAACATAAAGAATGATAGTAACTTGGCAAGACAGCAAGAGAATGAGAGGGGGGAAGAGTAATAGACTTAATTTAAGGTCGAGTATGTTGTTTATAATTGTCTTGATGAATTGATATATGCCGACAAAATACATGATATGTCTAGATCTTCATTAGAGAGAGAGAGAGAGAGAGAGAGAGAGAGAACATGACAACAAGGAAGATGTTGTTGTAAAATTATTGTAGACATAGGGAGGAAAATAGAAAATCAAAATGAGAGAAATAGATTTAGAGTTTAACAATAGGTTAAACGAGTTGCTAAACAAGTTGACTGGTTATAAAATCTCAACCCTAACCTGTTTATTTATTTAAATGGTTAAATGGATTGATGGATCATAAACTGTTTATTCAAAAATTGCAATTCAAACACATTTATAAATGGGTTAGAAAGGCAGGTTAATGAGATGATCATGACCATTAACACACACTGTCTCAGTTATATAATCTCTCTTCTACTTTTTAAAACTTTTCCCATAATCTTTTTGCCCTTTTTCCTCATTACAAAATTTACCAAAAAGATGGGAAAAATTATAAGGATGATAGTTAAAATAGGAGGCGAAATTCTTATATATATATATGGATTTTACTCTTAACTTCATTTATATCCATGAATTTTCAGAATTTTTTCTCATACCATGAATTTTCATCTTAATTTCCCTTATACCCACATCATTAGGGATACGTTACAAAGGCTGTTATATCTAAAAATTCATATTATAATAAATTTTTAGTAATTCTACAATTATAAAATGATATATTGTTTGAATATAATTCTTTAATTTTAAGCGAAACAACTTATGATTCTTTAATTTGAAGCAAAACAACCTTAAAATTACATTTGAGTTTGGGCATATTTGTCATTTTACAAAGGGTTAACGGCTTATTTAACGGATCTCTAAAAGCATGAGTATAAGTAGAATTATGATCAATATTTGTGGATATGAGAGGAATTTTTAAAAATTCATGGAAATAAATGGAATTAAAAGAAAAATTTGTGGGTATATATGGATTTGCCCTAAAATAGATTTTAAAGAGGATAATAATTCAATAATGACTATAAGCATAAAAGCTCCATAATTACACTTGATTTTTTCGTATCATGTTTTATATATTACCAAAATATTTTTATTGAAAAGTTATATCTTTTAAAAAAACCTTTTTTAATATTTAATTATTAAAAAATTTAAAAATGTATAGAATTATATATGAAAGTTTGCGATGCATTAGATTTTTAAAATCATAAATAAATACATATAAATAAGGATGATATATACTTCATTTACATTTAAAAAATAACATTTAAAACCAGGGAAAATTTATCTTATACCTATAACATTTGTCATAATTTCTGTTATACTTATAACATTTCAAAAATTCCTTTTTATATCTATGACATTTCACCCTAAATTCATATTATACTCATGTAATCAAAACAACTCTTAACTATCTCGTTGAAAAAACAATTTTACCCCTTCATAATTCCTTAATGAAAATAATTCAACCCTAATACGACTCGAATTGATGTTGATAAACCATTGATTTGGGACTTCTAGTGATTGAAATATCATATTAGGGCTAAATTATTTCAGTTAAAAATTTTAAATGGTTAAACTTGTCTTTTCAATAGAATAGTTAACAATTGTTTTGACTATATGGGTATGATAAAAATTTAAGATGACATGTTAAAGTATGGGAGAAATTTTTGAAATACGAAAGGTATATTAGGAATTAGGGGCAAATTTGTGGGTATAAGAAAAAATTTTCCTTACAAATAAAAAACTAAGGTAAGTTGTATGCATGGAGCCTCTAATGTAAGTAATTATTGAGTGTATCTGAAAAGTGATAAAACTTTTGATGAAAAATTTTTTGTCTAAAATTTTTAAATTTGTAAAAAATGAAGTAATATAATAGGAGCACTGATGAAAAATAAAGAGAATAAGATTAAAATAGATAGATTTATTGTATATGTAATTGCTTAGATATGATTCAAAAGTAGGGTAGTTATATAGAAAGATATAAAAAATAATTGAAAAATAAAATAATTATAGAAAGTGAAAAAAATTTAATTAAAAATTTCAGTTAAAAAATTTTTATGGTTCCCAAAACACCTCTATTATTAGCTTTTTTTATTTTTTTTTAAAAAAAGTTTAAGCAGCCACTATTTTTGTAGCCACTTAAATGGCAGCCTGAACTTTGTGCTTGACAGGTATTCGAATTGAGAGGGAAGCTTTTTATCTCATTTATTAGATCTACTATTTGAGGTAAAAAATCCATTTAACAAAATAAAAAATATGTACTTTTGAATCAGCCTTAAATGTAACAATAAAAAAAATTTAAGTGGAACAAGTTCATTGAATTTGAAGGATCTATAGTTAGCATATGGTTAAAAAAATTTTAGTTCATTGACTTTCAGCATCTGGTTCACATACGGTAAAAATAAAAAATAAATCTCAGTTCATTCTATCATACCCTTTAATATAATTGAATGTTTTAACTACTCCATTTTTTCTATTATTATTTTTACATTGTAATTATTTTTAGTATGTCACCTATGGTATAGTCCAGTGAAATTAACATTATAAATACGTGTGTGTGATTTGGTCTTTCAGTCCTTATATTATCTCTCACTTTTTAAAAAAAAATTTCAGAAATTTTTTTCTCCCTTTTTTGCCTCTTAAAAAACAGAAATTCATACAATCTCTTTATTTGGGCCGCCTTAACCATGACAACGAAATCCAACAGATTATATTCTTTGACCTCATTACGATTTACGTTGCAACGGTCACACTTATTGCTTCTATCAAACCCATACCCTTTTTATTTTTAACATTTTCATGCTTATATAAAACGCACTTCTTTTATTATTTAGCATTATTTATATTATTATGCAAACCTTTCCATTTGCATAATATTAACGTGCATAGGGTTTAATACCAAATATTAGTTTTAAAGTTATATTTGAATATCTAAACCATTGAAAATATTATTAATATATAGATAAATAATTCTATAAAATATTATTACATTCTAATATATATGTAAATGAATGTAAAAATTTTCATAACTTACACATAAATATATATGAATTTTAATTTTAAAATATTTTTTGAAAAATATAAATCATTTATCATGTTTTCTATGCATATTTATTTATGGTTGCGAGACCTACCTACATTACAAACTTCGATATATTAGAATGATATTATATATTTTTGAAAAATTTTAGTGATTAGATATTCACTTTGAAAAAATACTACTTTTTACAAGATATAAGTTTCCAATAAAATTTATTTTTTGTGGCATGGCAAAACAAAATAGATTAAATAATATCAATAATTTAGATTTTAAAAACTATATTTCGAAATTTAAAAAGCACAGATAATTTGGATGCTTTCATTCTTACATAAGTATATTGCATTATTCCTCTATATATATTCCCCAACCTGATAGCATATTTCTGTTTTGTTTAAATTTTCATGTCGCTCTTTTTAATGCCCCTAACCAGGTAATTATTATATTCCATTTTTATTTAAAATTTCTGCTGTGCACTTTTTATTTCAAATGCCCGTAACGTGCAGTGGCGTGATGCCACCGGTACTCAGCCCCAGCCGTACTTGCATTAGCTGCTACTGCAGCGGCAAGTAGGGGTGCAACTTGGGTCAGTAGGTCCGGGTACAGGTGGAACCTACCCTTACCCATTTTGGCAAAACCTCTACCCTACCCTATTTTAGACCGGGTCGGTCTGGAGCCTACCCTACCCAATTTTCTCAAGAGCAGGTCGGTTCCAGTTCGGTTCCAAAATCGGTTCCTAGAACACGATCTATTTGCAGCTTCAACCTGTGTAAAAAAATTCAATTTATACATACTAAAACATGAATATGTTAAAAAAGTGCAATGTGTACACAATGAAATCTGTTAAAGAAGAATCAAATAGCATAAGAATTATTATCTCATTAGAATATACTACTTTCAACAATCTTAAGTCTGTCCAATCCAATAAAAAACTATTTAAAAAACTGTTACAACACAAATACACAATAGATACAACTTAAGCACAACCCGTTTGTGATCATATATCACAAACTCGATGATTAAATTCAAAGCTCAAACATGAATAATATTAGAATTAGGTTAACTCTTTTCATCTCTCAACCATCATCCTTCATTTAGAATACCTTTTCCCTGAAAGTAGAAATAAAATTTAATAAGAATCATTTGACGTTTAAATACAAAGATTAAAGAATGAAAAATAAAAATCAAGACAACCTTATTAGGAACGGTGGTAACATCAGCAGCATTAAAATGAACACTTGTACTTTCTGCAAAACAATTAGAAAACATATATTAATGATAATTTATCAAACAAACTATGCTTATAAACTCATTACCTATGAAACATATTCAATACATGTAAAAAAAGAAAAAAGAAAAGGAAAAATGTAAAAATGTTACCTGATGTTGTGCTATTTAAATTGTTACCTGGTACTGCAATGGAAAACTCTCCAAACACTTCTTCAATGTCGGATGATTTGGGGGTTGTCCTTAGCCAATCTTGACAACATATTAATAACTCAACAATTTTTGCAGATAAAGAACTTCTATATGCATCAAGAACTCGTTCCCCGGTACTAAAAGCAGATTCAGATGCCTAAGTAGAAATAAGAATAGCAAATATGTCACGAGCAATCAAAGATAATACTCTAAATCTGGATGCATTAGTTGACCACCAATCTAAAACATTAATTTTGCTAGTTGACAACAATCTAGGTTCTTGAAGATACAAATCGATTTCAGTTTTCGACCATTGCTCATCATTCTCTTCACAAAATTCTAAAAAATCATCAGTTGTGCAAGCCTCAACATTGGTTTGACTGTACTCTCCCACCTCACTTGAAGCTTTTCTTGGAGCAGAATGAGATTTATAAAACTTGAATAGTTTATTCAATTCAGAAGTGACCATTTGAGTGGCTTCAACAGATTTACTTTTATCAAATAACTTTGCATAAAAATAGCTTATAAATCTAAGCTTGTATCGTGGATCCAAAGCATTTGCTATCAACAAGATAATATTTATTCTGTCCAGGCTTCCCCAATATTTAGTGAATTTGTCTCTCATTCTTTTACTCATGTCTTGAAGAAGAAAATTATCTGATGTTGAACTCATGAGTAAAAGTTTTTCCACCTCATATAGTTGGACCAAAAACATTGAAGAAGTAACATAAGATGTGTCAGACAAAACCTTTGTAATCTCATAAAATTTTTGCAAAAATTGACACAAAACTTGTGCATTATCCCAATCAAACGCTGTTGGAGGTCCCTCCCTAGCAACAACTGTATCTTTTTCTCCTAGTTTATCAAATGCTGCTCTAAACTTTAAAGCACTAGCCAACATGAAATATGTGGAATTCCATCTAGTAGGAACATTTAAGCACAAGCCACCTTTTTCTTTGATTCCTTCTTTCTGACAATATTTCTCAAATTTATCTTTCCTTGCAGGTGAAACTCTTATATGTTTAATCACATTTCTAATTCGACTGATTGAGTCTTGAATCTCATCTATTCCATCACGCACAATTAGATTAAGAATATGAGTTGCATATCTAATATGGGTTGCATATCTAATATGAAATGTAGATCCATCCCCAATGAGTAAACCCTTCTCCCTTAAACTTTCTTTCAATTTTCTAGCTGCGACATCATTACTAGATGCATTGTCCATAGTTATAGTAGAAATTCCATTGAAGTTTCATTTCATTAAGCAATCATAAACAACATTAGCAATGCATTCACCAGTGTGTGGAGGTGGGCACAAACAAAAGTTAATAACTTTTTTATTTAGCTTCCAGTTGGCATCAACAAAATGTGCAGTGAGGCATAGATAACCTTCATTAGCTATAGATGTCCACATGTCTATTGTTAAACATACTCTATGCACTTGATCATGGAAAAAACTCATGAGCTTAGTTTTCTCACTTTCATACATTGAAGCCACATCTTTAGCAACTGTTGTTCTAGACACAAATTTCACAAGCAGTTGAATTTTAGTAATATATCTGCGAAAACCCTTACACTCAACCAACTTAAATGGAAGTTCGTCGATTATTATTATTTCAGCAACTATTTGCAGCTTGATCAAATTGTCATGCAGTCAAACTACTTACTTGGCCACTAGAATTGCATGATGGAGACAATAGACTCAACAATTTCTGTTTCTTATCACCCCGCCCACGATCATAATAAGTGCATCTATCTAGATGCTTTCTCATTGAGCTAGTTTCATTCTTACTTGAATAAGCTAAAACCTTTTTGCAGTAATTACATGTCACTTCTTGTTTCTCCTCTTTCCTATCATTCTTTAAAACTTGCTTAACTTTCTTAATGAAGTGCTGCCACACATTTGAAGATATTTTATACTGAGGTTTCGGTTTTGGAGGAACAACATTATCTGTAGTTTTCTCGTCCTTCGAATCCCTTTCACTCACAATCACTTGTCCCATTACATCCCCTTTTACCATATTTTCATCATCAATCTCAACCTCTAAGTTCTCTATTATATTAACTATGTCATCCATATTTAAATCAATACAGTTGTTCACACTGCTGCATTCTTCCATACTTAATATTACAATCACTCCTAAAATAGTAACATTACAACATTGATTAAAATATTTAACTATGGAATGAATTGCATTGAATATATCATGTAAAATGAATTGAATTAAGAACAAATTTTTTAAAGACAAGTAAGGATCAACAGAACATACATTTCAATACATTAAACAAGAGGAATAATTGAATATAAGAACAAATCATGACTAGTTTTTGCAAAAATATGAAAATGATTATGATTAGGAGTCAACACCAATTTTTGAGGAAAAACTGGAAAACAAATCATGACCAACTGATCCGCATCAAAGATTCAAGGAAAAACTCCAAAGGAATTACATCAGTCCGCCTTCTAAGGTCTGCTACATTAGTTGTCTTCCTCGGTTCACTAGTGTCTAGGGACTATTACATCCAAAACAGGTTAGTATAGGAATGAAACTGCAATCAACACGTCACTATGACATGTCCATCAAAAACAAAATGCAATCTATAACATGCTGCCACTATGTTTACATTACATGTCCTGCTACAACTTGCAAAAGTCTGTCCATTGAGAGTAATTACCTGCTCGTATTTAAGTTTTAGTCCATGAATAGGCCCCAAATACTCAAATTAAATCCAAGTGACATGATGATCCTAACACATGATAGAAAATGAGTAGTTCTATGTAATGTTTGTTAATTGTTTTCAATAAGCATATTCAATCCTTTAGCTGGTAACTTTGATGTTTATCTAATATTCAATCAAAAAAGAAAGCAGAAAGGAAAAAAGCATGGAATAGCCCATTATGAGTTGTAATTGGCATAGAATGTATCCTGTGTTGAACACAAATGTAATTTAGTTACCATGCAATATGACATTTCACTTCTCAAAATGCATATTGAAGAGAGGTATCTTTCACATGTTTCTAGAATCTTAGTACTGAGTACTGTGTTCCAGATTTCCAAGAAGACCAACAATGTGATTCGACTCAAAAGATCTGTTATCTATTTTTGCTCAATCGCAATAGAGCATAACAGTATTGCATGTTTGCAGACAATGTAATTTAGTTCACAATAGCCCACAAACAAACTGCTCAAACATTCATTATACCTGCAACAGGAACCTTATATGAGGTGTCAATTCACGGTCTTGACATTTCACTTCTCAAGGTGCATATTCAAGGGAAGTGGATCATTAATATGTTTCTAGAATTTTAGTACTAGTAATGATGTTCCAATTTCCTAGAAGAATTTCACAACAACAATCTGTTTTCTATTTCTAGCCAAATTGACCAAATAACCAGCAGCATAAGAAGAAAAACCAGTGAAATTTACCATACTAAAAAGTAGATATTTTATTTTATTTTAAGGAATCAATTACATAGAAGTATATTATCGTCATTAGAAGGAAACATTGCCGCCCACTCATTGATAAAGTCTATACAAACGGAAAAAAATAAAGTAGTACGAAAAGAGGGATGATTAAACCACACATATTGCAGGATATAATAGTCCGCAAGAACCGAACAGCGGCAACAACTAGGTATTTTTCCTTTCTGTAAGTTAGGTCTTAGGTGCAAGACTTTTTCTATCACATTATTGAGAAGGAAATTGCATCTGCACAGAAAAAAAGAATAAAAAGGGGATGGAGAGAGAGAGAGAGATCACTTGTTGCCGTGGAGGGGAGGCTAGCTGTACCGGCGTCGCTGCCGATCTTCTGTCGCCCGCCATAGAGGAGAAACGAATTGGGGATAGCCGGATGGGGTTGGAGCCTGGAGTACGTTGGTCGCTTGGTCGTGGTCGGCTGGGGAAGAAATTATGTTAGGTATTATAATATATATATATATATATATAATATGAAATCCGGGTCGGTTCCGGATACTCAGAACTGGAACCGACCCCTACCCGAAATTGACCGGGTATTTTACCCGAGGAACCGAACCGACCCTACGAGTAGGTTCTATAGAGCCGAACCTACCCTATTTAGGGTACCCAGCGGGTCGACCCGCGGGTACCCGGACCAAGTTGCACCCCTAGCAGCAAGGGATCAATCTCCGCCTATGCGTGTGGACTGCCCTTTCCCTGGTAACAGGGGTTTATAGAATTTCGGAGCATGCTCCTATGCTCCCGGAAGCATGCACCTATTTTTTTTATTTTATTTTTTTATTTTTTTTTATAAACTTGTTAGCCCAAGTGTATTTAACGTATGTATCAATTTTTACTATTTTTGGAGATTTTTAGATATTTATTTTTGATTTTTGAAAATCAGTGGCGTTTTAGTAATTTAAAATTACTTAAAATGTCACTGATTTTCAAAAATCGAAAATAAATATCTAAAATACTCTAAAAATGGTAAAAATTTACACACAGATTAAATACACATAGATTTCCTCCTGTGTATCGAGTTATTTACAGAAAAAATCCTTCCTTGGTGAGGGTGTGAACTGCACTTGATTGTCACAGCAGATGTCATAGTGTACATATATGCCAATAAAAAAAAGTATCGTGGCACCATCCCATTTCATTTTTGATTTATGGTCCCTTGTAAATTAGGTGATATAGGAGTGACTGCAAAAATTATTTTTTACTTTTAATTTTTTAATATATAAGTTCAACTTAGATTTTTCTTAGAAATTAATATTTTTGAAATTTATTTTATGTTTTTAATTGTTGAAAATCAATAAATAGATACAGATACCCTACTTATGTTATTGATTTTTAAAAATAAAAATACTTAATAAATTTAAAAATTTGTCAAATTTTGCTAGTATCAAGTCACTTGGCTTGCAATTGGTATCACAATTTTTGAGTTTCTTTCATGATTCTTTTATAATATCTTATAATTCAAGTCTAATTCACCTTTCATATTATCAAACATATTTTGTTACAAGTTAAGAACAATTCACCTCACCTTACATGTATTTTCTAGTAATAATTACCAATTATATACATCACCATGGAGGAGACCAATACTCCATTTCTAACTACCAAAGCTTTTATCAACCATGATATGCCCTTGTCGGCCCACAACTTCAGTTTGAATTTAAGGGCATCTTTGTTTCATACGAAAATTTTTCAAACTAAAACTTTTAAATCTAAACTTTTCACTCTTCATTACTATTCTATTTTTAATTATTTTTTCACTTCTTATATAATTACCTTACATTTCAATTATTTCTATATAATTACTCACACAACTAATTTATCTATTTTAACTTTATTCACTTCACTCCTTATCATTACTTTGATTATATCATATTATTTTCTCCAAATTCAAAAACTTTTACACCAAAAACTTTTTATTCAAAAGTTTTATTACTTCCCAAACACACCCTAAACAAATCCCAAAGATATTAATATCAACAACTAATTCCAAAAAGGAGTGTAACTTGGGTCAAGTCCGATTCGAGGTCAACCTTACACTTATTCTATTTTTAAAAACTCTTACCCTATCTTATTTTAGATCAAGTTGGTTCTAAACCCAATCTATCTTATTTTTTAAGGTTGGGTAGGTTTCAGTTTTGGTTTCAACTCAGTTTTTTAAGAAAAAATTCTTTTTATACCCATACTATTTTTCTATAATTCTTATTATACCTACAATATTTCAAGATTTTTTATATCATAATATTTCATCCTAAATTTTTATCATAACAATGTAATCAAATATAATACTTGGGTATTAGTAACTATATAAATGAATGGTGATCTATATAATGTTGCCCGATAAGCCACAAGACAGTAGGATTTTGGCGAATCAACAGTTGAATATATGAAAGATCATGCGAGTTGTGGTGAATATACAAATTTTAGTTATTGAGAGCTGAATGGGTGAATTTTAGTAAATGACTTGATAGAAGCTAGAGATGGATTATACATGTTTCTTAAATAATTTTAGATATGTAGGAACCCTTGACTTGATTAAATGATGAATGTTTGAGATTTGACTATATGTGGATTTTGAACTAAAAAAATATTATTTGGAATTGATTCATTTTTAAATATGCTTAGGCATGAGTGAGATTTCTCACGTGTTTGGAATGAATATGTATATTTATAGGTGAAATTAATGATAAATTTGATAAAATGAAGAAAATGTGTCTAATAGTGTAATTAAGCCTGAAGGAATTGATATAATGAAGATGATTAAGAATCATTGATAAAAGTCATAATTTATGTGAGAATAATTCTAAAAATAATTAAAATATACTAATGATTTTTTGCAATGAAATCAATATGATAATTTTGAGAATTGAACTATTTTGGAGCTAATGGTGAGAATTCAGTAAGAAATGAACTTAATTAGTGAAGTTTTGAAACTGGTATGGAACATGATAATTTTTAGAACGATTGAGATGCTAGATACATATGTACTCTGTGAGAAATGATTTTGGAAGCATTAAAGTGATGAATATGATTAAGCTAAAGAGACCTATTGTAGAGGCAAAACAACTAAAGAAATGAGTTGATGAGTCAAATTTTGTATAAGTCATGTTTTGATCATATAAATAACACAAATGTGATGTTATGATGATAAGAGATGTGTGTGAATAATTGGTTTGATATTTGAGTATATTTTTTATATAAGATAACTACATGTGTTATGAACTATTAGAACTTTTAGCAAAGTTGTGTAGTCAAATATATGCCAATTTTTATGGTGATAAAATTTTAAATTGAAATTTTGTAGGGAAATAGTATTTGAAATTAGGAATTCAACAAAAAAAATCATTTTAATTGAAGCTATATAGAGAAAGTTATGAGTAAAATAGCACAGGATCACTGAAATCAAACCATTTACGGAACCACACGACCCAAACTACATAATTTCCAAAATCTCATGGCCTAGGCCGTGTGGATAGTTGTTTTAAATGAAGAGGATTCGAACCCTCCTATTTGCATACCATTTCTTCCTCTCTTTCTTTTCCATGATCGTAACTTGTTACTCTCATAAAAACTCACTTAAAAAGTGCTTGGATTTACATTATTTTGCATTGTGAAAGCTTAATGAAGGAAGAAGAAAGCTTGGAGCTTTGGAGATTTTGAAGCAATTTAGAGAAAAATGAATTTGAGGTAAGTTTTTTTTTTGCATAAATGATGAATTTGTATTAGAATCTTATTGTTTTAACAATTATTTGTGGGCATTGTGGTTGATTTTATTATTTGGATAGATTTTCATGATGTAAAGCGTGGTAGAGAATGTATAGATGTTGGAAATTGGGAGTTTTGGTAAAAATTATGTAAATGACAAAATAGAAGTGATTAGAAGTTTTTCTTATTAGATTAACACATATTTGGATAGATTTTTGTGATTTATGGCTTGTGTAGATAATACAGGGTTAAGTAAATTCAGGATTTTTTTGGAAAATTGTGTAAATGAAGAATTAAAAGTGATTTTCCATGAGATTATGATGAATTGAGTAAAATCCCCTAAATTTTGTATGAGTTAGTACGATTTTCATATGATGCCTACAAAGTATTTAATAAAATGCATATGATACCTACAAAGTATTTAATAAAATGCATAAGTGAGGCTTAAAGTGTAGAAACCATATACAAATAGATGTATAGAACCTTGATCATGTGAATAATGTATGGAAAATACTTAGGGGCATATGGGATGATGAATTTTTTGGAATTGAACTTATGATGAGCTTGATAAATATGAGTTGGATGCTTTGAAATAAGAGTTTGACCTTGTACTTGAAGATATAGCTGGATGAATGTCGAGTTTGTGTATTTCCTTTGTAAAGATAAGAATAGAAGCTTGGTTTAGATGAATGAATGAATGAGAGGCTAATGGATAAGTGTTCCATTGGCTAGGTTTGCATGTTTAGATGGATTTCAAGATGGTTTGGTTTTGAATTTTGTATGTCACATGTTTATTTAATTTGATTTGGTGTTAACCCCTTTGGTAATAATTTGGTTATTTATTTTGACATGATTTTGTGAAACCAAATAACGATGGTATATGAAATGAGCTGAGCATGGGAATGATTTTGTGAAATTATTGGTGCATAGTTTTAGCATGAGCAGGATGCATATGATATGAGTAGAGGTGTTAACAAATCAAGCCGAACAGGTTAGAGCTCAATTTAATCCTAACCTATTTTAAAAATTTTAACTCTAATCTATTTATTCACTTATTTAAAAAAAATTCAACCTTAACTCATTTACAACCATTTAATAAATGAGTTGACAAGTTGTTAATGAGTTATATATGTGTTATAAACAAGTCAAATCAAGTTAACGTAATGTTAAGTATGTTGTTTATAATTGTCATGGTGAGTTGATTTACATCGACATGATACAGAGTATGTCCAAATATTCATCAAATGAGAAATGTATATTCGATGTGCAAGCTTAAAAAAGGATGATGACTTGGCGAGACAAAGAGAGAATAGCGCAAGAAACAGTATGAAGAGAGAAAGGTAGAAATAGGGAGCGAGATGAAGAGGGGAGAGAGGTGAGAGTGAGACAGAGAGCATAGGCTGTGATAGGGATGACGATAGCAATGTCACATTATAGGGAAGTTTGGGAATTGAAAATTTTGTGGGATTGTGGGAAATAGAAATTGGAATATTTTGGAAATTGTGTGATTTATAGAGAATGATAGGGGAGAGTTAGAATAAATAAGTTTGATGGAAGTAGTTAGTGGAAAAATAATTAAAACGTAGGGGTAAAAGTGGAAAATATCATTATTAGTGTAACGATCATTGCCTTGGGAAATGAATTCCCATTTTCTCCCACTTTTTCCCAATTTCATCAAATGCCAAACGTCTCCTATGGCAACAACGAAAACACTGTTGGATCATATGCGAAGAGAGGAAATAGAAAATAGAAATGGAAGAAATAGATTTAGAGTTTAAGAAATATTTATATACACACCACTCTTAACGAGTCCTAAACACATTAACGGATTAAACAAGTAAATGAGTTACTAAACAGGTTGAAAAATTGTAAAATTTTAACCTCAATTCATTTATTGATTTAGGGAGCGTTTTTGACGTGTTTTAGGGGTGAAAAAACACATCGCTGGCAGCTACATCGTGGAGTGTGTTTGCAACTGATGATGAGGTGAATGAATTAAATTCAACTGAGCAGCATGCGACGAACATTCAGAAGGACAGCAATGCAGTGATAAATAAACATGCAATGGTCAAGAAGTAAGCAGCAGGTCTCAGTTGTTGTTTGAAAGACGTTATTACAGGATGAAAAGACAACTTTTGTGCAGACACCCCTACTAACGAAAAGTTTTATTTCTGCTAGCTGATTTTCATGAATACTAAACAGACCCTTAAATGGTTAAACAGGTTGACGAATTATAAATCATTTATTCAAAAACATAACCCAAACCCATTTATAAACAGGTTGGATGGGCGGGTCGACGAGTTGACCATGACCATTAACATCCCTAAGTATGAGAGATGTAGGTATATGGTTTGTATAAGATTGTTCATGACCTTTTATTGACATAAGAATAGAGTTGTTCATACCCTTTAATAAACATGAGGTAGGTTCAGTTTTATAGTGTGGTTTAAGGGTGCAACTTGGGAGTATCCATCGACTTGACTCTAATTTGAGGGGGGTAAAGTAGAAAATATCACTCATGGGTATGAATAAGGTATGAATTATTACCCTTTCCCTCAAATAGGATACAGGTAGGGTAGATAGGTTGAATACTTGAAACCGACCGGCATGGAAATTCATATAAGTAATTAATTAGGTATTTACTCATGTAAACATATATAATATATATTATATAGCATTATTGCGTTTTATTTATGACATCTTCTGCACACACTCATTTTAACAAATTTAAATTCATTTGAATCTTATGTCCTGTGGAGTTGTGAATTGTGAAGTAGGAAACTAGTTTGGTTTTTTATATATATTCATTGACTTTCGAAAACTTTTAAAAATAAACTTATGATCATCTTATAATATATTTATAGTTTTTATGATTGGATTATGACAGTCTATACTTTATAATTTTATAAAATAATATAAATATTAACATATGTAATTATGATTTTAAAATATAAATGAGTACTGTTTTATATTATTTAAAATAACATAGCAATAATTTTTAAAAAAATATCGTATTCTAGTATTAAAGGAACTAATTTAAAACCGAAACCAATCCTATGGGTAATAGATAGGGTAGGGTATACTAGGAACCTAATTGACAAATTGGTAGAGTAGGGTAGGTGATAAGTTACCTCAAAACTAATGCATCGGCTTGCAACGCAAGTGCACATGCAGCTCAAATAATAAAAAGATGAGTCGTTCTTATGAGAAAGCAAACTAAATAAATTATAATCTAATATAAAAAATGCCGCTTAAAAGTTGATTCAAATAATATGAGTTATAATAACGAGAAAATAAATAACTAAGTTTTAAATTAATGAGAGCAATAGTCGACAACCGATATTAGGGGACTTAGGGTTGTAATTTCGATCAACATGTTTCACATCAACTTCTAATTGTCTTCTATTGATGTTCTAAGATAGATTATTAATCTAAGGCATCAATTAATTATACATATTTTTTAACATATATAATTCTAGCAACCAACTTCCAAACTCTATATCTCTATAAGAATAAAATAAATTTTTAATAAGCCTTACATGAGATTAGTCAGTATATTCCAATTTGGGCTAATAAATCAACTCTACCAATAGCCAAGATACAAAAACCCTAGCTTAGTGAGATGAACTCATGCCACTCAACCTAGGTCCCACCTCAAGCTAGCTTTTCCAAGCATTACAAAGGCACCCACATCATTCCACTTCACAAGATGACCAAACTCATATGAAGTCATGAATACATGTTGAGTTCCATCACAACCCTAAACAAAATTGAGCTCATGATTAACATGGAAAAATCCAAAAAAAAAGCTCCCCAAATACATATCCATAAAAAGCTAGAAGATAAGAAGCAAAGAAGAAAGAAAGGAAGAAAAGATAAATGAAGGAAAACCTAAATAGATTTCTCTTCTTGATGCTTCTTCTTCTCCTTTTCCCTTCATAAGCACCTATCCTTAGCCTCCTTTCTCTTCCCCTTCGTGCCCTAATCAATTTTCCTCAAAAAGTCCTAAATGACTCCTTTTTATATCCAGTGGCTTGCACATAAAAAATTTGCACTTGTGCAGGTTAGCGTCGTGACCTCAACTTGGGGCCATGACCTTAAGTGGCACAAATCTCAACTACTGCTCTAGGGCCATGGCCTTAATTCGGGGCTGTGGCCTTAATTCGAGGTCATGGCCTCATATGACATAAATCTCAATTACAACTTTTTTGCTGCGCTAGGGCCACAGCCTCAATTTGGAGCTGCGACTTTACATGGCACAAGCTTCACTTGCAACTCTCTGGACACTTTGGGGTCATGACCTTAGTTTGGAGTTGTGGCATTATACTTCATTCTTCGCATTTTTGCTAAATCAAATTTTTCCAGCACAAACTCTGCTTTGCCCATCCTTTTTCACCTACAAAATCAAATGCAAACAATTTTAAAGGTCTTCAAATAATAAAAAAAGCTTAAACATACTAAATAAATGCAAAATATTGAAATTAACTCCTAATTCACAACTTGAATGCAACAAACTCAACCAACAATTCTGGATGAATTAAACTAAAAAATAATGCAAAATCTCTTAGATTGTTCCATTATTATATCTGAAAATAATGTAGATAATTCTATATTTATAGAGTTATCAATAGGCTTTTTGTAATTAGGGTACGAGCAGAGTAGACCACTACCCGAACCGAACCAACTTGAGTTGCACCCTCAGTGTGCTTGTTTGGGTGTTAACATGGCATGCAACTAGACAGGCATGACCATGGCATGACATGTGGCTAGATAGGCATAGCCTGTGGGTGGTATGATGTTGAACAAGCATGGGCATTGCATGACATGTGGTTGGACAGTCATGACCCTTATGTGGTTGGTGTTTGTGCATAACCCCGGTGTAGTGTACAATTTGTGATGCATGGATGCATGTTTGAGTGTTGTGATACGCGTTCTTATGATATACATGATTGTTTGAGAGCCCAAAGTCTGCATTACACGAGATGACATGACATATATGATGGTTTTGAGGTAGGTTGGCTATCGTTTTCACCGATCATGCCTACTTAGGGGACGTTTTGTAATGTGTAAAATTGGAAGATTATGAGAAATGGTGGGAAATGAAAAAGAGAATATTTTGAGAAATGTGTGATTGATAGGGAGTATAGTTGGAATAAATAAGTTTGTTATTTGTAGTTGGTAGAGAAAATGATTGGAATATAAACGTAAAAGTGAAAAAAATAGTGTGATTGATGGAGTAATGATTGACCTTGGAAAACCAAATCTCGTGATTTTCCATGGTTTCTCACACTCTCACATTAACGAACATGCCTTTAATGAACTTGTTTGACTCACGTATTTGTTTTTAATATTTTTAACATGATTGATATTGTAAGTGCCTGGCAGTGGACTAGGTCATGTTTGATCTTAGGCTAAGGTAGATTGTGGCAGGAATAATTCACATTGTTTTAGATTGTAGTTTTTGAGATTGATGTATCAAGAAGATGAAAAATTTATAAGCATATGTATATTATTTTGAGCGGTGAAATGTATATGCGTACTACTAAGTTGTGAGTTTTGAATGCATAGCCTAAAGAGGCTTTATTAATTTTAGTCGGGGGGTTTGTTAGTGAGTATTTTGGTTCTGCCTTGTTGGTAGTCTTGCTTTCATATATTGATGTATAGATGATGACGAATATGAGATGGAAATAATGAAAAAATAATGATTTAAGTTGTTTCTACTGTCATAGGGTTAATAATTGTCTTAAGTATTAATATCTAGGGTTATTATAGATGTATTCTAGTTTATGTCGTCATTTGCCTTCCAAAGGGTAGTAGATTTTAGGAATATATTGTTGAATCTTTGTCGTAGCGACTATTAGTCCAAAGCTTTAGTCAGCAGGGTGCTATATCAAAACAACCATTAACTACTCTATTGAAAAGACGATCTTACCCTTTTAGAAAATTTTAATGAAATATTTGCAAATGTACCAACAAAGTTTGATCAATATTGCATCTATGTCCCTAAATTTATTAAAATTGTAATATGCTCACAAAGTTTGCATAAATTTGCAAGCATGTTCTTTCCCTTATGACGTATTAAATTTTTCTGTAAAATAATGATAATACCCTTTAAGCTAAGTATTATTCTTGCAATTTTTGCAAATATTGTAAACATATTTGTAAAATAATCTAAATTAATAATATACATAAAAATATATAAAATAATGAAATATAAAATATGTTTACAATAGTTGAAAACATTGCAAGAGTATTATTTAGTTTAAAGGATATTTTTGTTATTTTATAAAAAATTTTAATGGCGTCAAAAAGGAAAGGACATGCTTGCAAATTTATGCAAACATTTTACAATTTTGACAAACTTAGGAATATTGATGCAATATTGGTCAAACTTTGTAAGTATACGTGAAAAAATCTCTTTTTTAATTGAATAATTCAACCCTAATATTATTCAACTAATATTGGTAAATTATTAATTTGTGATATCTAAGTGATTCAAATATCATATTGGGGCCAAAACATTTCAATTAGAAAAAATTGAAGGGGCAAAACCGTCTCTTAATAGGGTAGATAATAGTTGTTTTAACTTCATGTGTATAAGAAGAATTGAGAGTGAAACTTTATGGGTGCAAGAAGAATTTTTGAAACGTTATAGGTTTATTAGGAGTTAAGGGCATATATTGTAGGTATAAGAGAAATTTTCTTATTCTTTAATATATTTGAAAAATATAATTTTATTACAAGTCTTGCTTAAAAAACAATAATCAAGATGATAAGAATATTTATTTTTGAAAATTAATCTTACTAAATAATAGATAAATTAAACAAATTTATATATATATTTAAAGAATATACTTATGTTTTTAACTATAAAAGATATTTTATAAATATATATTAAACATATATTGGAGGTGTTTGTTTATCCCTAAAACTTTCAACATAAAACTTTTTAATCTAAAAGTTTTTACTTTCTAACTATCTTACTTTTTAATTATTTCCTCGCTTCTTCTTATACAACTACTCTACTTTTCAATTATTTCTATATAATTACCAATATATCTAATTTATCTATTTTAACTTTATTTTCTTTATTTCTTATTATTACCTCTATTATGTAATATTATTTTCTCTCATTTAAAAAATTTTTATTTAAAAAAATTTCCATAAAAAGTTTTATTACTTCTCAAACACACCTAGTAGTAATTTGGGTAGATTCTAAGGTTCCCTATTTTACCCTATTTGGGTTGAGTAATTTTTTTACTTGAAACTTACTTATTCTACCCTTTAAGTATAAAAATAAAAATCTACTCTGCTAATTTTAAATGACCTCATTTCTATGAAATTCCTTTTCTATGTAACCCCTCCATTTTAAAATCTTAATAATTGATAAAAAGTTCACTCTATCTATTATATTTGACATCATTTATAGTATATTGAGAACACTTTTATTTGTCAAATATCACCGCGCATGAGTCCCATTGAAAATTAACGTAATAAAATAGTTTAATGCTAATTTTTGATTTTAAAATTATAATTTCAATATTTAAAGTATCTAAAATATCATTTTTATGCAGGTAAATGATTCTATAAAGTATTATTACATCCTAATAATGTGTAAGTGGATCAAAGTGTTTTTCATAATTTGTACATGGATATATATTTTTCAACAAATATAGCTCATAAGTATATTTGATGAGAATGAAACTTGATTTACTAGATAAATAAATAATATTAAATATAATAATTCGTTTGAATTTTTTATTAAATATTAGAATCTTATAAATTAAAGGGTCACGGAGCCCATTTGAAAATAACTATCCTACATAAGTTGAACCGGTAGCTGTGACTGCTGGGGCTATGCGTAAGCTGCGGGACCCTCATTACTTGTGCCTCTCGTAATGCACTTTTATGATTGATAAAATAAAACCGTTATATTTAAATCAGACCCTAATCTGACGTGGGTCCACGTGAGAATCTGTAACTGGGGCAAACATATCCGATTTTCAAGAGAAATTATCGCTGCAACAGGATAACGTTTGCGCCCGCCGATCTTATCGCAAATGAGGCAAATTTGAAGAAACCCACACGAGCAACGCGCAAAATGAATCTTTTTTGCAAAATAGTCTCATATATTTATTTAATGGTAAATTAAATTATTAAACCTAAGTTTGAGTAATTGCAAGATGGAACTTCTAAATTTCGAAACATTATAATCCAATCTCATTGCTAACCTGCATCATCAATTACGTATATGAAATGAAACAGGTTGAATGTGATTTTTAATGTATCCTAATTCCCAAAATATTAGAAAATTAACTTTAATCCACTTGTACAAATATAAAATTTCCCAAAGCATTACAAAACAAATATTGTGCACATGTGTAATTGTGTTTTAGTAGATATGGTTTGACAAAAGAAGTGATCTAACGGTCGAGGCCAATTAAGTAACATATATGAGTAGAAAATGTTAAAATTTATCTAAAATGCCAAAAACGGTTTACAACATTATTTTCCTTGCCCATTCAGTCACAAGGCATGGGTAGGCTGTTTGTGTGCAAATATTTGAAATTTATAAAGTTTACTTTGCAAAATAATAAAATATGCCCTCAAATGCAACTATGGATATTTACAAAGACAAGTTGACAGAATCCCCGTAGCTCTTTTATGCATGTTGACATGAAGGTCATATATTTAGGGCATGTTTGGAAAAAAATAAAAATACAAAAGCAAAATGATCTAATTTATAACAATGCAAAGTGTTAGGCACTATTTTGCAAAAAGTCAGAGTCGCCGTGCGTATCAGCTTCAAGCTTGCTCCGCCACTTCTTCTGTGCGTATGTAAGCCCACCATTTTTTTCAGAAGATCGGCGACGACGAAGCGGAAAAAAAAAAAAATGTCGTTAATGGCGTCGATTATGCGCCGGAAAATCCCTTACAGACCATTTGGCCGTAAACATTTCCTTCTAATTCACACCAATTGCTTCTCCTCCTCCTCCTCGTCGCCGTCCAAGACAGATGAGCGGAACATAGAGAAGATCCTAATCGCCAACAGAGGAGAGATTGCTTGCCGCATCATGCGAACTGCCAAGAGACTCGGCATCCGGACCGTCGCCGTCTACAGCGATGCTGACCAGCACGGTCTCCACGTCAACACAGCCGACGTGGCTGTCCGCATCGGACCCCCTCCAGCTCGCTCCAGCTACCTTAATGCATCCGCCATCATTGAGGCCGCCATTCGAACTGGTGCTCAGGTGAGACACATTTAACTTCACGCCGCGAATGGAAAGTGGGATCGTTCTTCTCAAGTTTCTCTGGATGCCCGTTAGGAAAGGCTCCACTTTGATGCGTTCGCTGCTTTCAGTCTACTGATTCTGCCGTTTAATTGCGTTGTCTAGAGATTGCTTCCAGAGATTAATGCTTTTGCCTCGTTGTTTTGCTTGCGGTGAAGTGTGGTTGGATTGCTTGAAAAAGCTGAAGTGGTGGTAAAAATTGGTTTCCACACATTCCTCGCCTTTGCCAAATGGGTAAAAGGACTGATCAGTCTCTGGGCTGGAAATGCTTTCGACATTTTGGGATCAGCTCAGTCTATTTAGAATTAATGTGACTAAATAACTGTCTTCCATGACATCATGGATGTGTTATGGAAATTTTTATGAAGATGTGGAGAGATTTTTAATGGGAATTTTGATGCAATGAGTAGTTGTCCCTCCAAATTGTCTTCCTTAACTTTAGTTCTTGCTTATCCGGCTCTTTTCCTTACCCTCACTGGCAAGATGGAATAATTGCAGCTAGAATGAAAACTTAGAGATGGTTATACGAATCAGTTAACAACACGAGTAGATAGAAATAGATGTTGATGGTTTAGCCACTTGCAATGCAGGCCATGAATTACACTCCAGAAAATAGTCCGATGTACATTGGAATCCATACTAATATGTTGGATGGAGTCGCAAAACAATATTTGTTATTCATGTTTCTGATCCCAATTAGTCGTGACATGGAGTGGATGGTGGCTAATACCTTCCTGGATCAGATTCTTTGTAATTTTTTTTTTTTCAGCCTTTCTTTGTCCAAACTCACTGGTGTTTCAAAAACAAAATAGTTGTGGGAGATTTGGAATCATAAAGTAATGCAACCTCCCTGCGTACCACGCATGTGAAATTCTTTTCATGTGGAAAATCTTCATGGACCCAATAGTCATGCAGTGATCAAGGACTTCATGGGAGTAAGTTATCTCTGGAATCTTTCCTGGAATGCAGGCTATCCACCCTGGCTATGGCTTTTTATCAGAAAGTGCTGAATTTGCTGAACTATGTGCAGCTGAAGGGCTCACATTCATTGGCCCCCCTGCATCTGCAATTCGAGATATGGGTGATAAGAGGTATGAAGCAGTTTTACCATCAATTTGATGTCCTATTTTATTTAATGCTCCTTTGTTGTCATTCTTTTTTCTATTAACTTCCTTAATCTTCCTAGTTTTTCTATATTTTTGTTAGCACATTTTGGCGCATCTTCTCATGTGCTAAAATATTCTATATTAGGAATGTTAATGCCCATATAGCCAAGGAATAATGAAAATTCTGTTGCTGTGTTTGGGAATAGGAGTCTTCCCTTTCTTTGATTTTTCATGCGTGTACAGTGCATCGAAACATATAATGGGAGCAGCTGGGGTGCCAATTGTTCCTGGTTACCATGGCAATGAACAAGACATTGATTTTCTGAAGTTGGAAGCTGAGAAAATTGGATATCCGATACTAATAAAGCCAACCCATGGTGGTGGTGGAAAGGTAATCTTTTTACTGTTGATCTTGGGGAATAAAGCTTGGGAATGAATTTGTTCGTTTGTCAAACTTCAGGCTAAAAAGTAGTAGAATGTTCTTTTGCTGAAATTGCAATTTACGGTTTTTCTAATGCTTTATTCCGAAACTATAACGCTTCTGCAAATGCAGAAATCATTCATTCTCATGAGTTATTGCTAATGAATAATTGGGGATGTGATAAAGATGCCAAAGGCTCTGCAGTTCAATATTAATATGTTTTCTGGTTTTTGGTGGTTGGTTTTTGGACTTTTTAACAGTCTTAGAGTATGATCATATTCTAGGCTATTTCACAGAAGCACCAAAATTGTGGATTACAGAGGCAATTTTGATCTCGGTGAGACTTTCCACAAATAAAAGAAGTTAGAGTATAAGCAAATGATATTGGAAGCATAAATGTCCAAATTGAGTGCTTCCATTTGGGTGCAATATTTCAACTGATATAGACATAGCTTGCTAATTTCATGATGATATTTTATGAGCCCAGTGGCAAATCAGCATTGACTCTTGGTCGAGGTTGTAGTTGGGGAATTATTGTTGATTCTGTGCCTGAGCACTACTTATATTCTGTGCATATCATCATTCCAAAGGATTCGGCATTTCATTTCTTTCTTTTTAATATTAAAGATAGGGAGAGTAGATTCTAAGCTTAGATGTGTCCAATTCAATATATTCAAAATGCAGACCCGGCATTTAGATCCAGAAAAAAAAAAAAAAAGAGAAGAAAAAAGAAAAAAATGTAGACCTGGCATAATGAACTTTCAAAAGATATATCCAGCGAAAGTTTTAGTATGGGGTAGGAGGAAACAAGGCCAATTCATCACCTAGTAGAAAAATTTACAGATTACATCCTCCTACAAAAACATGCTACCCAAAAGTAAAAAAGACAACTTATTTGCACTAGAAGCCACCCTATCTCAAATCCTTAGGCATCTATGTTCAAAATATGGATGAATTTATTAGTTGCGGAAGATTTAGATAACTGTACACTGATGCATGTGTGCGGGAGCTTGTAGTATTTAGAATTGATGTTGTTTTTGGTTTGAAAATTTTCCCCCATCTGTTACTTGTATAGTGTTATATACCTTATGCACAGAGGAAGCTACTTTAAGTTGTAGTGCAAAGTTTTCAGCTGAAATGTAGTTGCATAAGCAAGAAGAGTTTCCTTGGTTTAAGCACCGAATGGAGATATTCTGTCGGAGTTTATAATTTATAACTACAAAGATGCACTGTAAGGATGAATTACTGAATTCTTTATATCTTGTAGTGCTACAAAATTGCTTTCTTCACATTGCATAATGGTTTTAAATCTTTCTTGAAATGTGTGATTTCATTTGATAATATATCTTGTCTTTTTCCATCAACATCATGATTTAATCATCTGTGAGGAATGTAGGAACCTAATTATTTGAACATGCTTCTACCATAGGGTATGAGGATAGTGAATGAACCACATGAATTTGTAGAGTCCGTTTTGGGTGCACAGCGTGAGGCCACAGCTTCATTTGGCATGAACACTATCTTGCTGGAGAAATACATTACTCGTCCAAGACATATAGAAGTACAGGTAATTTTTATTGGATTTAAATTTAGTTGTTTGTAGTTTTCTGCAAACATTATTCTGATACCTACCATGTCATGATATTTTCATGATTTTGCAGGCATGGTTTTTCCATCACCTTCTATTTTTGTCTTAACAAATACACTCTGGTAGAATGATGTAGGTTGTTTAACTGCATTGATTCCTGAATCAAGCATGAATTTGTAATAGCATAGATGTGTTCACGAGGTCCACTTTTGTGTCATTTTATGGTTGGCTGGATAGTCATTCCATTAGTTAGGTTATTGCTCTCACAAATTGTGTTGATTTAGAATGATAGGTGTACCTAGTTCATAAGCTCTTCCTAATGCAAGGTTTAGAGATGCTGAAATCTATGCAGATCCTTGGGTGTGTTTGGTATTTGAGAACACTTTTGAAAGAAAAGTTTTTGATGGAAAGCTTTTGAAATAGGAGAAAGTGATGTGATATGATAAAGGTAATGACGAGTAAAGAGAATAAAGTTAAAATAAATAGGTAGTTGTATGAAAAGTTGTGAAGAAATGATTGAAAATAGTGTAGTTGTATAGAAAAATGTGAAGAAATGATTGGAAAATAGGGTGGTTGTGGAGGGAAACAAAAGTTTTCAATGGAAAATTATTGTTTTGGTGAATATGTTCCTTTTTTGGGTGCAATGATTAACATGACTCAAACCTGCATCTCCAAGGATGTAAGCCAAAAACCTTACCATAATGCTAGGCAACACCCTCTGTTAGTCTATATCTTATCTATTGGCATAAAAAAAATGAACCCAGTTTATTTTGTGCATTTAATGGATAATATTCACTTAGACAATCAGTTTAATGCAACTCAGTAGCTGACCTGGTTCATGTACATGTGTTCTTAGAGTGTAGACCTCTCTAGTCATCAGACATAATGCTGGGTTTGATTTTGCACAAGCTGCTGGAACTTATTGTGTGATGGGTGCTAAAATAAATGGTGGAAATTCTTTTAGTCCAAGTTGATAACTTGAAGTCGCCTTTAATCTTTGTTTGAAATCCAAGACAACAAATGAGACAATAAGATAGCATTTCCATGTCTGATTATCCAGGAATAAAAGATGATTTCCTTCGATATCATCTCAATTCTCACAGAAATTGGGATAATATCTGTTGATAAAGAAAACTTTTAGGTAAAAAGGAGATTTTACTGGTAAAATTGTGAATAAATCAGTAAAACCGTAGATGATATTATTAGTAGAGAAGAAAATCTAGTTTTCAATTATGATGATGTATATTATCAAAAAAAATTTTTCCACACACTTTTTCATTTAAATACCCTACTTTTCAATTATTTTTACACATTTTTCTGTAAAACCACCATACTTTCCAATCATTTTTACACATTCTTCCATACAACTATCTTTTGCTCCTAATCATTACTGCTATCTTATCACATCATTTTTTCACTTTTTAGAAAGTTTTTCCATATCAACTTTCAACAAATTTTTTCCACATTACACCCAAATTCAGAACATCGATCAGATCTAGAAGACTTGTTTTTGGAAGAGTGATATTTGCTGAGTTTGTGGTGTGGTGCAGATTTTCGGTGACAAACATGGTAATGTTTTGCACTTATATGAGAGAGATTGCAGTGTGCAAAGAAGGCACCAGAAGATAATAGAAGAAGCTCCAGCTGTAAACCTCCTATTCTCTGCATTTTCTAATCCTTGTTCGAACTCTTTCTGTAGTGACAACTAATCACTCAATTTTAATACAGCCGAACATTCTTAATGAGTTCCGCTCCCAGATAGGGGAAGCTGCTGTCTCTGCTGCCAAGGTATGACTATACCTTTGATCTTTAATGTCATCGATATGCTACCTATGAGGAAGAATTTGTGTTGTCCATCCTGCACAGAGCAGCATTGCCCTGAAGGTCATCAACTGAAGAACTGAGGGTGGTTATCTTATTGGGATGATAGATTTAGATAGACCAATTTTTCATGGGATATTGTTTTTTTAAGCTATATTTACAAATTCTATGGTGCTTTTTTTTGCAGTTTTGTTTTGCAAATTCTGTTATACCTTTTATCCCCATTTTATCTCAGTACATTAGAGAGAGGTTTGAAAATAGCAAGTCAGAAGAGAATTCATGTAGCCAATCTGGCAAATGGATTCTACCCTCTTCTTTTCTTCTTCATTCCCATTGTTCATAGGGCTGGTCACAGGATGTATTGCAACATCTTACACCATGGGATGGTGCATCCATGAAGAGATCTTATCTTATTCTGGAATTCTATTTAAAGTCTTAAGTTGTTTGGTCCAAATTTGAGAAGTGGGACCACTTTGAGACTGAAAAAAGAGATCTGCATACCTTTTCAGGATTAAAATATCACGGTTGATGTTTTTCTTCTTCAATCTCTTCCGAGATTCTGTTGTTACCTAATTGTTTTACTGTAATTCATGTATTTTTCTTTTTGCCTGGTTCTGCTTCTTGATATGGCCAGTTGTACTTTTGCTGACCTGGATGGCCTCTTTTGTATTGAATATCTGAAAGGCAGTTGGTTATCACAATGCTGGCACTGTGGAATTTATAGTGGATACTGCATCTGGTGAATTCTATTTCATGGAGATGAACACCCGTCTTCAGGTGATACTTTTTCCTCTCTTCACCCCCTCCAAAAAAAAAAAAAAAAAAAAAAAATCTTTTTAACATTGCATATCTGTTAATTTCGTTATTGTGATCACTGGTACTGCCTATTAGATATATGTACAAATTTCCTTCTTTCTTTCTAGTTCATAAAGAGTAAGAGTCTCATCTTTAGGAGTTCCTTTTCAGTGTTGTTTTAGTAAATGTGATTTTAGCTGTTATTGACTGTGCAATAGTCACCTGTTAGGTGGAGCATCCTGTGACTGAGATGATTGTTGGCCAAGATCTTGTGGAGTGGCAAATCCGTGTGGCCAATGGAGAACCTTTGCCCTTGACTCAGTCGCAAGTGCCATTATCAGGTAATGCCGTCAGAGACTTGACTTTTTAAATATTGAATAGAGAAGAAATTAATGGCACTGTTTCTTTAAGCTGTAAACCTGTCTTTGTTGAGTTGTTCGTAGGTATGATGTGACATTTGTGACCTCACAAACTGCACATAATAAAATATAGGTAACTTAAGTCGTCGTCATTATCATTGTTCTGTGTCCCTACCTTGTGGTCTATTTTTCGTTAGCAAAAAAGAAAAGAAGAGATAGGTAAAAGAAAAGTCACCACAGAAATGGGTGATTTGTTCCTACTCTAAAAATTATCTTTTTCTTTCCACTTTTTTGTCCCAGAAAAAGTTTATTTATTGCATCTTCTTCACCTTATCGATGGCATTATTCCTAATACAATTGATATTATTTCCTTCACATTTTTATTTCATGTCTTTTTAATCTTCATTCCTATCAATTTTTTAGATATTATTATGCTTGCGGTTCCATGTGACTCCTTCCATTTTTAATATCTTGATGCTTGATAAGAAATCTACTCCATTCATTGTATTTAAAATCATTTATTTAACTATGAGGCGAAGTTTCATCCAAATTAAATATGTACGTGGGCCACATTTGCTCATATATATATATTCATGTGTGAATTATGAAAAATGTTTAGATCCATTTATATATGTATTAGATTATAAGAGTAATTTATAGAATCATTTATTCATATAATAATGATATTTTAGATGATTTAAATATTGAAAATATAACTTTAAATTTGAGATTTAGTATGAAACTTTTTTATTGCATTGATTTTACACATTTATAGATGTAACTTATGCACAGTGTTACTAGACAAATCAAAGAGTTTACATCATAATGTAAATAATGCTAAATACAATAAATGCAGTGGATTTTCTATTAAACATTTAGATATTAAAAATGGAAGGGGTTATATAGAAGATGAGTTTCATATAAGCAAAGCTCTTTCCCCAATAAGCTTATTTATTGACATATTTTTCCCAGTGCCTTTCAGTCCTATTATTTTGTCTTTTCTCTTCTTATCTTACGGCTTTCTACATGGATAAACTCACTCCTAATTACTGCTATTGTTGGCCTTCGTTGCATATGAGCTAACCATAAGTCTGTTGATGTAAGAGATGACAAGAGATGACTATTTATTCATTTAGACATTAATTGGTCACTGAAGTTTATTTTATGCGTAGTTGATATCTTTTATGAATTTAATTATTTGACTTAAGATTCAATGTAACAATCAGCATATTAAAATATAGATAAGCTTGATAAATAGTTTAGATTATGTTTTAGTATTTTATTAGATTTTAGTGACATACACTTCCATCAGGTCCTGTTCAGTTGAATCTAGTTGGATCAGATTATGATTTTGCATACTGGAAAATTTTGAATTTTTTCCATTCCTATTCTTTAGGGTTTTTATTATATGCACCCAGTTGCACTTAGACTCAGTGCACCTGGGTGCAAATACTTATTTTCTAAAATTTTTTTGAAATATTTTTATACAACTGTTATTATAAATGTATTTAACATGTTTATCAATTTTTACCATTTTTCGAGATTTTTAAATATTTTTCGGATTTTTAAAATTACTAAAAATGCCACTGATTTTTAAAAATCCAGAAAAGTATCTAAAAATCTCCAAAAATGGTAAAAATTAATACGCATATTGAATACACTTATATTAACAGTTTCATGAAAAAAGTTTCAAAAAAAATAAAAAGGGGTGAAATACACTCGGGTGCACTGAGTCTAAGTGCACCTGGGTGCATATAATAAGAACCCCACTTTCCAATACACAATAAACCTATTTTTCCACCACCAGGTTACTCATTGCCCAGCCATCCCATTGGCACGAGTTTGAATGGCAGGTGGAGCATTTGTCCCCATTTATTATTTGGGAGTCGTGCCTCCATAATTCTTAGATGGGAGCTGATTGTCTCCTTCAATTTGTAAGAATGTCTTAGGCTTCATTGTAATAGATATTAAAATGGATGTAAATATATACCAATAAAAAAAATAACCTTATTTTTCCTTATTCTTGCTTATATTTTTCATCTTCCAATATATGATTTGACATATACCTACCATAGCAATCCTACAACAACCCTACTTTTCCAAATTTCTTTTCCTTTTAAATTCCAGATTCACATGAGCTGAACAGGCCCTTAGGGTTGTTTTTCTATCAACATGGCATCATATATTAGGGTTGAGGTTTTTCAATTGATTGATTATTGAAGTGTAACTTTGGTTTTCTCTATGCCATAATTCTTCTTACTTAGGTTTTCTTTTACTTCTTATCTCTCCTATTTCTCCTGTCTTTTGTTCTTTTTTGGATTTCTCTTTTTTCATGAAATTCTTCTTTTTCCTTCAAGCCGTTTCCTATTTCATTCTGTTGGAGCATTTCTATTTATGCCATTTTATCATATTTCTTTCTTTATGAATAGATTAACAAATATTCTTATGTCTATTGTGCGACAATGAGATGGAAGATGGGATTTCATAGAAATTGGTTTTTGAATTTTTAAATTCAGAATGAGTTGAAGTTTTCAAATGACATAGTATGCATGTAGACACTTTACTACAAGGGCATCAGAGTCCGTTCTGTCAACTTCTTTGTACTTCGATCTCAGCCATTTATTCCTTATGCTTTTCAGTTTTCTAATATATATATATATATATATATATATATGAGGACTGATCCTATTAGCCCTGGCTAAGCAGGGGCTAAGCAAAGTTTTGCTTAGTCTACCTCAAAAAACTTATTTGCAACAACTTTTTTTTTGTTTTTTCTTTATACACTTGTTTATCTAAGTGTATTTAACATATAAATCAAGTTTTATCATTTTTGGATATATTTATATATATTTTTTAGAATTTTAAAAATAAGGGTATTATATATATATATATATATATATATAGAGAGAGAGAGAGAGAGAGAGAGAGAGATAAATATTCAGGCGCAGCGCAATTGCACCGTAATTACGGTGCAGGTGCGTCAAAATGGGCCTCATATGATCATAAAATTATAATATACTCCACCCATATAATTAGAATAATGTATTCTATTAGCATACCAATTTTCATCCCAAATGGATATGTGTATGGACACCATCTGAAAATGGTACAAATTTAACGTAATAAAATAGTTTGATGTAAATAACAACTTTAAAGTGATTTTTTCAACATGTAAACCATTTGCTATAAAATTTATACATGGATAAATAATTGTATAAAATTTCATTGCATTCTAATATGTGTGGGGCCCATTTTTGGGCAAATGTACCGTTGTTCCGGTGCAATTGCACTGCACCGAAACAGTTCTCTGTAGTTACTTGCACCATAAATTACGATGCAGCTACCTCAAAATGGGCCCCACATAATCATAAAATTATAATCTACTCCAACCATTGTATTTAGAATTACATATTCTATTATTATATCAATTTTCATCCCAATTGGATATATGTGTAGACCCCATCTGAAAATGGTTTAAATTCAACATAATAAAATAGTTTGACGTAAATAACAACTTTAAGTTGTTTTTTCAACATGTAAACCATTTGCTATAAAATTTATATATGAATAAATGATTGTATCAAGTATCAATACATTTAAGTATATGTGGGGCCCATTTTAGGCTAAATGTACGATAAATTCCATTGTAGGTAGCTGCACCGAAAGGGTCTATATATATATATAGAAAATTATTCAAGTGCAGCACGGTGCAATCCGCCCCAAAATGGGGCCCCGTATGTATTAAAATTAACATCAACCCCACCTATTGCATTTAGAATTATTTATTCTGTTAGCTTACTAATTTTCATCCAAATCTAACATGTATAGATGCCTATTTTTAAAATAGTATAAAATCTACGTAATAAAATAGTTTAACGTAAATATCAATTTTAAAATGGTATTTTTAATATCTAAACCATCTAGAGTATGTTATGTATATAGATAAATGATTTTACAGAGTATTTTAACATTATAATATGTGTAGGGCACATTTTGCAGCAGACTGCAGTCCATCTACATTGGATGAGTTCTCATATATATATATATATATATATATATATATATATAAGTTTTTGCTTTCTTTACTGTTTTATACCGTATAGTGCATACTTGGACTGTTCTATTTATTTCTCATTGTCAGGCCATGCCTTTGAAGCCCGGATATATGCTGAAAATGTCCCAAAGGGATTCCTTCCAGCTGCTGGTATTCTCCATCATTACCGTCCTGTTCCTGTTTCACCAGCAGGTAATACAGTTATCTGTATGTGTCTGGAATATTGTCCATGCAGTTCTATTTGTTTCGTTTATCATAATTTGTCTTACAGTTTGTGTACTTTGGGTGCATGCTGCTGTGCAGTACGAGTTGAGACAGGAGTTAAAGAAGGAGATACTGTTAGTGTGCATTATGATCCAATGATAGCTAAGCTTGTAGTGTGGGGGGAAAATCGCAATGCAGCTTTGGTTAAGCTAAAAGATTGCTTATTAAAATTTCAGGTGCATATTTGATTCTTACACTCATAAGTGGAAATTTTAAAGAAATTAGTTCCCATTTCATTGATATCCATTAATGATAAATGTATTTGATTTCGATGATTTAAGAAACATGTCATTGTCAGCCGTCTTCCAAGAGTCTTCATAATACTGCTGTTTTGAACAGGTCGCAGGGTTACCCACCAACATTAGCTTTCTTCAAAAGCTAGCTGATCATTGGGCCTTTGCATGTGGCCAAGTTGAGACACATTTTATTGAACATTTTAAGAATGATCTCTTTGGTGTGTCAACCTATCTAGTGGGAAAGGATGCTTTATCTGCTGTTCAAATTGGCGCTGCTCTAGCTGTTGCTTGTGTTTGCAAATTGGAGCATATAGCATCAAAGGAAAGTTTCATTGGTAATATGACCTTATTATATGTTTTGCTTGCTTGTAGCTGTCAAACATCTATACTTACCCTTCTGGCATCTTAGTTGTTTTAACTTGTTTACTTCACATTTTTCTTACCAGTTGACATGTACAGGGAGGGAGAACTTGCTCTCTTTATGGTATACAAACCCACCTTTCCGACTCCATCACACCGCAAGACATGCGATGGAACTTGAGTTGGAGGATGACTCTGAAGGCATTGATTCTAGTATGAAACTCAATGTTATTTATCAATCTGATGGAAGCTACTTGGTTGAGGTACATACTGGTTTTATAAACTGCCTGGTGTTTGTATTCTGAGTAAACTGTAAGCTAGAAATGTTATAATCACAATGTCCTCATATGGACAGATGCACTGGATGAATTATAAGGGTTACTCTTATTCTAGTCTGCAGAGTAATTTCGTAGTAGTGGCAGTTTTCTTTCCTCTGGATTGAGTAGTCTTTAAGTGGAGGAATTTCTGAATTTTCTTTTCTTCTAGATTGAGTGCAATCCCTAAGCAAAGGAATTTCTGATGAAATGATGTCTATGGGCCATATTCAGCCAATATTTGAAAGCCAACTTATTTTCTGCTAATGTTTGAAAGTTGGCACAATTTTAATTATCACTAACTGTGATAAACAGACAGATCCCTGTAATGTGCATTGTCCGTCAGGGAAAAATTCCAATTGCCATAATCTGAGAGTAGAGATTAAAAAAATTTAGTGGACTGGGATGTATCATTTTTTTTTCCTTTTCTATTTTCACTACCGTGTGTGGTATTCAATCTTACTTTAATAACAGAACTCTTTGAGAAATGATTCTACAATGAGTCAATGTTCTAGAAATTCCATCAGTGTGTGGCCTGCATATTTATCATTTATGCTGTCATCATCCAAAATTGAGCATGCATAGACCCTGATTATTCAAATTCTTCATTTTTTATATCTTGCATTCTAACTAGTTATGGAGAATGTTTATGTTCTTTTTACCATGCTTTTAGTGATTGATGCTTGGGTTCTTATTTTAGCTGAGTTCTGGATTTGCTTGCTTATCTTATATTCTATTCTAGTATGCTGAAGTACTGGAGTTTCTATTTTCAGATAGAAGGGAACAATTCTCCTGGGTTGGAAATCAGAGCTTCACATTTGGGAGATCTAAGTTTCAGAGTTCATGCTACTGGCTTAAGTTTGGATGTCAGTTTGGCAGTTTATACAAAGGTGATTTTAGTTCTCATCCCTGATTCTTGTCTGGTCCTCTTGAACACTGATCATTTTTGGGGGTGTGTTTTAACAATTCATGCTTTTCCTAAAACTATATCTAACTGTAGCAATGTCTTACCTCAGTGATTCAGATTCATAAAGTGTTGTCAGTTAGCCTGGTCCTGCATCCTTGGTGGTGTAGGTTCATCTTAGAAACAGCCGTTTGAAAATGAATGTATGGCACTATGGCTTTGGACATCTTGCCTTCCCAAGGACTGCATTGCTGGAGCCTTGTGTATTGCGTGTGCCTTTAGTGCTGCTCACTTTAAATTTGTGCCATGGAGCATGGTTCAGATTCCCACTCATCTAGAACCTCATGGAATTTCTATGATTCAGCTCTATTAAAGGCATTTTAAAGCATGGGGCCAAGATTTTCAGAAAAACCATCGAGGGGGGGTTTTTATGAGCCAATGTATTATTGAATCTATATCCTGCATTGGCTGTCACACAGTGCTTATTCAGAACATGAAATCTCGCATATTTTACATTCTGGGTTACACTATTGAAGTGGCTGACTTAGACTTGGATTACTAGTAACTGAAAGTATATGGAACAACCAACAGGCAGCCTCTAATCAATCAAAATAACTGAAAGTATATGCGACAACCAGCAGCAGCTTCTAACCAAACAATCTCTTTCATCAGAACTTTAATTTTAACCTGCTTTGCCAGTGAATGTTGTCCAAATTTGAGATCAAATACAGGTGTTAATATATTTTAATTTCTGATGCATGAAACAAATTGAGTTGGAATCAGGAAATCTTTGAGTGAACCTGCATAATTAGGCATTTAATTACTTGTTTTTGGAAATGCTTCTTTCACATTCCTTTTTCAATTTTATCTCCAGATTTTGGAGGATAGACCTTTGCATTTTTTTTTTTTTCAGATGATAAATATTGTCATGTGGATTTTTTTCTAGAAACAAACTCCAAGGCAAATATCAACTTGCTCAGATATTAGTGCTTTATTTTCATGAAATGTTGACCAGCATCTACTACTTGCCTGGAGAAGAGAGTCCCATGTAAATTACTTCCTCAGGCCCCCCATTTTCTAGAACCGTATGAGAGAGACAAATTCACACATCCAACCACTACCTTTTACCCGCTTGCTGAAATCAAATTATCTAATAATGAAGATATCCCTCTAAAGGAATATTAATGATGCTGCTCTTCCCTTCATATATGTAGACAATGACATCTCAATCTGTTACACTTGCCATTTGTTCTCCTTTTTTCACATTGGACTTTCTGATTTCTGCTATCAGGAAAGAAAGAAGCACATGCATGTCTGGCATGGTGAGCACCATCATCATTTCAGCCAGATGACAGGGCTTTGGCTGTCTAATGATGATGCATCAGATCACAAACCAAGCTTAGAAATGAAATCTCTTCCTAAAGGAAGTGTCGCAGCACCGATGGCTGGATTAGTGGTAAAAGTCTTGGCTGAGGAGGGGTCATTAGTGGAGGAAGGCCAACCCATCTTAGTGTTGGAAGCAATGAAAATGGAGGTAGATCTGACATTATTTTTTTCTTTCAAATTTTGCTTTTTGCTTAATTGCATTCAATTGACTCTTAATGCTTCCCTTGTTTCAGCATGTTGTCAAGGCACCATGTGCTGGGTATGTTCATGGGCTGAAAGTCAGTGCTGGACAGCAGATTCCCGATACCAGTATTCTTTTCAGTGTTAAGGTCATTCCTCATTTATGTTTACCATTATTGCCTTTACAATGTTGAACCCTCATAATCTTTTTCTTAACTCAGCATAATTGCCAATGCTTGCATGAATACAATGAACAAATGTCCCACTGTGGTTAGGATGACTATTCCTGTTTATTTTCATGTTTGGAAACTTCCATCCTTGCACACCCTTACAATGCCAGCATTCCATTTATGGAAGTCTTAAATAGCAGTAAACCCACAGCTTGTAAATAGTGAATGGTGCTTTGGGAATGTCCATTACTTCATAGAAAAATTGCCTTTCCTCATTCATTACTTTTTTTTTTTTTTAAAATCTATTCAGATATCTTAAGTTGCTTCAATATTGCTTCTTTGTATCCCATGCAACTTCCTTGGAATTTGCTGTTAATCTGCATCCCATGCGACATTTCCTGCAGTGCAGTTTCTTTTGTCCCGTTCACATTTCTCATTCTATATTGTTTTCTATTGATTTAACAGTAGCAGGCCCATAGCACAAAATCTCCATTGATTAAAGGGGGCTCACATGGCGCCACAATACACGAACCGTGTCTAAATCTTTTTTCCTTGTGAAACTTAATAAATTTTGAATTTATTTAATATTTTTTAAAAAATTTGGTAATTTTTTGAATTGTTTGGTATTTATTTTAATTTTTGAAAATCAACAAAGTAGGCATGGATACATGCAATTCAAAAATTGCTAAATTTCATATGAATGAAGATTTAGGTAGGGCCTGCATATATATTTTTCGGTTACCTTCATACTTGCAGTACTGGCATTAACACATTCTTTTCTGTATGTTTGTTTGATATAGGTTAGATTGCTAATCTCATTCGATAGAGTTCCAAATGCTCTGAATTCTGAAATGATCAGCAGCCTGTGGAACAATAGCTGTTATTATGCTAATGTTTGGACACAATTTTGTTTTGGGTGTCATCCATTTTTCAGAGAACTGATTGGTGTTTACTGTGTATGCATCAAGGATTTGCGTTAGTTGTAAAAAATGAAAGCAGGTCGATAGTTGGCCCCATTATGCTGTTTGAAAATTATGGGGCTGTTGCCACTTTTATGAAGTTACACTGATTTTGGGCTTTTAGCAGCTCCACCACTCAATTGAACATGAAAAGTGCCATCTGCCAACTAATTTTGAGTGATGAGTCTTCAACTATCCATATGATAGCTTCAAAAATAGTTCTTTTGATTACCCATGTATGAATACATGCATGCTGAAACCTTTTCTTTCTTTCTCAGGACAAGTAGCAAAACATTTTGCTGTGTTGTTAGAACAACTTTCTCGACCTGTTCCTGATGTCAATCTGGAGCTCCTACCTAACCATGGCTGTGGAACTTGCTTGACAGTATGATGGTAAGCGAATCATCTGTAACAGGTCTTGTGGGTTGTATACTTGTATTTCCTGCTTCCCTTGAAATATCTGACATGATTCATTGCTGGAAACACGAGCAACTAAGATGTACCGTTGCAATTGGAAGTTAATGGTCCTCGTCCTACTGTTCTGTTTGTTAGAAACAGCACTTGCATTGCATGTGGATGACGATTGAATGCCTCGGATCATGGTCCCATCCCACTAGATATGCAGTAATTTTGCCCATGGGCTGGATTGCAATGTAAGGGTCCATTTGGTAACGTGGGTAGGGAAGGAAGTGAGGAAATGGGAATATTTTTGAAAATGGTGAGAGATGTGATATGGTAGGGATAAACTAGGAAGAAACAGGGGGGTTGTGTGAGAAAAAAATTATTGAATTACAGGGATAAAAATGAAAAAAATAGAATGATTAGTTAAAATGTTAAATCAATTTTTTGAAAGGCATAAGGAGAGAGATCTTTCCGCCCACCATTGTTATCAAAGGGACCTAAATATTTGGAATACAATCATTTGTACTCGTGGCCCATGAAAAAGGGGGAAAAAAATAATCATTTGATTGAAAGGTGCTGGAGCAATCTCGAATTTTGCAAGAACACCAAGGTGGATGGATTTTTTGGCATTTGACCCATGTGTATTGAAATTCAAGCTATGGGCTGGGTTTTCAACTTCAAACAAATTGCCTTATCTAGTAATATCTGGCCATGAGTTGAATAAGTATTTTTGTTGGATTTTTTTTTTCCAGATATTGATCGATACGCTCTCCAAAATGTAGGTTATTCTTTAGTAATTAATTAATAGATGCATGCTGGCGTATGTATTCCTCAATTTTATTTTATTTTTTTTGCTCATTACTTCAATATAGTTTTTCTAGTTGGCGTCGCCTTGAGTGTCATCGGCCCCAGATCTGAGAAAGTATTGTGCATCACCGTTATATCAATGGGGAATCATTTACATTTTCTTGTTGACAGGTAGGTTATTCTCGGGCCAATTTTTAGTGTGGGGTGCGTTTGGTTAAGATCGAATTTCGTTGGGAATTGGTTTGGGTTAATGAAAACCCAGATACTAGGACCCTTAGCTAATAAGTATAAACTAAAATAACACAATATCAATATCCAATTACATTTTCTCTAAGTGCATCAAGGCCTTACGGGCTACAACCATATGCTTAAATATACAATTATCCAGGTGCAAATATTTATTTTTAAATTTTTTTTGAAAATTCTTTTATGTAATTGTTAATCTAAGTGTATTTAATATGTGTATTAATTTTTAATAATTTTGGAGGTTTTTGGATTTTTAAAATTTGATGACATTTTTAGTAATTTAAAATTATTAAAATGTCACTGATATTTAAAAATCCTAAAAATTATTAAATTTTTTTCAAATTTAGTAAAAATTGATACAAAAATTAATACAAAAATTAATACACGTGTTAAATATACTTAGATTAACAGTTTTATGGAAAAATGTTAAAAGTGGGTTAAATACACCTTGGTGCATTGATAATAACCTGACTATCGAATACACCCACGTGACTTATCATCTAAAAATATTGATGAATGCAAGCAACATGAGTTTGATAAACTAAGTAGAATAATCATGTGTAATAAATAAAGTAGAGAAGAACTTTACATCATAATAGCAAATACATGCCAAGGTTATATGCCTGAGCTCAGATACATGCTCCACAAGCCACATGCAGAAACTCGGCTAACTCATGCTTGACATGATCGAATCAAGACGCGTGAAGGCAAACTTCCCAACGAGAAAAGGGTCTCATGCCTGTGAGTAAATGCTTATATAATCACTCCATCATAATACCCAAAATAACAATGCTCAGTGTCATGAAGGCGGAATCTCAAAATACGAATCCCATTCAAACTTTAAATAAGTTCATGTCTCAATACGATGTAAGTCTCAAGCCAGTTCATGTCAAAGAAAATCGAGGCTACTGGTTGAGTTTGATTGTAATATGAGATGATACGTAACATTGTATAATTAGTATTAAAAAAAAAAGAAAAATTTCTCTCGTACCCATAACATTTGCTTGTAATTTCTTGTATACCCATAATGTTTCATAAATTCATCCTATGCTCATAGCATTTCATTTTGAATTCTTTTAATAACCGTGCTGTTAATATAACAATTATCTACCCTATTGAAAAAATGATTGTGCCCCTTCAAAAATTTTTAATTGAGACTAATATGACTCAATTGATTATAGTAAATCATATTAAAGTTAAATTATTTTAATTAAATTTTTTTTTAAAAGGGCAGAATCATCTTTTCAATGAGATAAATAACAATTGTGTTAACGGTGTTGGTATAATAGGAGTTTAGGATGAAATGTTATAGGTATAGGATAAATTTGTAAAAGGTTGTGAGCATATTAGAAATCGGTGCAAATGTCAGGGGTATACGATGAGTTCTATAAAAAAAAAAAAAAAAAAAACCTTGGCTCATCGAGCTATTCCATCTTCACTTTTATTTTTTCTTTAAGTGACCTTACTTGCTCATTCTATCCATCATTAAAGGAACATAAGTCAAAAAATTGCTGGCACACACATGTATATATACAAAATTTATTCAAGTACATTCCGATTGCGCTATAATTACAATGTAGTCCATGCATTGTGGGCCTATTTGATCATGAATAAGATACCTGCTCAACTCATTTTATTTAGAATTATTTACTTTATTAGCATATCAATTTTTATCCATATCCAAATGCGTATGTGCCTCATCTTAAAATTGTATGAAACTAGCGTAATAAAATAGTTTAATGTAAATATCAAGTCTAAAAATGATATTTTCAATATCTAAATTGTCTAAAGTATGCTTTTTATATGTATAAATAATTGTATAAAGTATTATTATATTTTTAATATATGTATGACTCATTTTGCAGTGAACTGCATTGTAATTATAGTATAGTCCATTAGCACATGATACGATATCTGTATATGTGTGTGGGCGCGCCAAACAAACCACTCCCAGCATGTTCAGAGTCACAAAACATGGCTGTATCTCAAACGATATGGAACCGCCACATATTTGTCACAGTCATACCTTCAAACTCCCATCTGCGCCCACTGCTGCAAGCTATCAATTCGGAAATAGCTAGCCTACATTTAAAATGACATCTAAATTCTTTCGGTTTATTTGCAAAAATAACCCTCTAAGTTTGGCTAATTAAAATTTTAACCTCACGCTTTAAGTATTTATAAAATCAGTTTCACCTCTACAAGCGATTCCATATTTTATAAATTATAGAAAATACATAAATCCATTTATTAACTTTAAAATTAATACTTAACATTTAAACTATTTTATTGTGTTGATTTTTAAACATTTGAAGATGGGGTCGTGCCTAGTGACGTCACACAAAAGAAAGAATTTTCATAATAATATAAATAATATTAAAAATAGATAAAATTAATTTTCTATTAAATATTAAAATATTAAAAATGGAAGGAGTTAGCACTTCTCACGGACAATGATATTGGGAGGCAGATTGCAGTACGGATAGGCGGATGTGCAGCAGCCAAAGCATGTGAATGCCGCCGATTGCCGAATTGCCCCCTTGAAGATTAGTGCAGCAGCATTCCCTCGCCGCCTCCAGCCACAACAGATCTCTCATCCGGCGGTCGCCGGAGAGGAGCTGCGGCTGTTGGGGAGAATGACTGTTTGATACGGCATCGTATGAACATCTGTGCAGATGCGGCTATGTTCTCGATCCAAGTCGGAAGTTGTAGATGGATGGGAGATCACAGAAGTTGGAGAAGATGATGGATTAGTTGGGATTTTTGGATTGGATACAAATCTCATAAGCAAGAGCCGCTGCCTTAATGGCTTAATCATGTCAAGGGCTTTTTCGACATTTTATATTTCACATATGCGGTTTTCAAGGGACGATCGTGGGGAGGGTATGCACTGTACTTCGCCTATTTTTTTAAAAATTGTTTTATGAAACTGTTAATCTAATTATATTTAACATGTGTATTATTTTTTACTATTTTTAGAGTTTTTTAAATATTATTTTCGGATTTTTAAAAAAACTACGAATAAAATGCTACTAATTTTTTAAAATTTTTTTAAAAAATATAAAAATCTCCAAAAATGATAAAAATTGAGACACATGTTAAATACACTTAGATTAATAGTTGTGTAAAAAAATTCAAAATAAAAATAAAAAATGGACGTATGCACTCGGGTGCATTGAGCCAAAACTGCATCTTGTTATACCGAGCGCCCATCTTTTCAGACTGGTATTTTAAACTAGTTCAAAAACATATTTTTTGAAATTTTTTTATAAATGTATTAATCTAATTGTATTTAATCTATTAACTAAGTTTTACCATTTTTGGATATGTGTATATTTATTTTGAATTTTTAAAAGCTAGGGTATTTAAGTCATTTTAAATTATTAAAATGACATAAATACTCCTATTTTTAAAAATTCAAAATAAATTATTCATATATCTAAAAATGATAAAACTTAGTTTATGAATTAAATATAACTAGATTAACTTATTTATAAAAAAATTTTAAAAAATAAAAAATATATTTTTGGATAGGTCTAAAATCACCGGATTTCAAACCGGTTGTAGACAATCAGTGCTCTTTGTTTTGCACTCCATCTTGTTTTTTCTCAACAAATATGTTAACAAATTCTTTCTATCTACCTTGGAATTATTCAAGGAGCTTCTAATATCTTCTTGTTTGTCATCCTATTTCCTACACATCCATAACCTTATATTGGTGATAAATTTTTGAAATTTTTTTTTATACCCTCAACATTTGTTGATAATTTCTAATATAAATACAATATTTTAAGATTTTTTTTATATCTATAATGTTTTATCTTAAATTTCTATCATACCTTATGTAGTTAAGAAGTAGTTAATTGCCCCACTGAAAAGACGATTTTGTTCTTCCGAAAATTTTAAATTAAAACAATTTAAACTTCATATGGCTTAATTAATATTTGTAAATCATTAATTTGTGATATCAAACAATTCAAATATCATATTAGAGCTTAGGACAATTTTAAAGGAGCATAATCATTTTTCAACGGGATAATTAATAGTTTTTTTGACTGTATAAATATGATAGGAATTAAAGATGAAATATTGTGAATGAAGAATTTTTGAAACTTCATAGGTATATTAGGAAGTAGAGGCAAATGTTGTAGGTATAAAATCAATTTTTCCTAAATTTCCTAAATTTTTTCCCTTCCCTTAACCCCCTCCGGTGACATCCTCTATTAATTCTTAATTTTAGATCATTCTCAATTCTCTATTCTCTGGTCCATGTAACATTTATGACTAACCGTATAGATTGTAAAGCTGGTTAACAACTCAGAAGACCTTGTCTTAGCGTACACATCATATTATCAAGGCCTAACAATGGCCAAGATTTTACTTCAGAAAACAAATGGCCGAGATCAAGCAATGTAAAAGTGGGCCACACCGAAAAATAAAAAATCAAAATTCACAAAACCCCTCAGGGCTCGAGCCTATCTCGGGCCGCGGGTCCAAGGTCCTGATCCCTGTAAATGGAGGAACAAGTCACAGTTACTGCGGTGGCTGAAATTTCTCTGTTGGTGGCTTTATTAGCATTTAACTGAAAGGCCATTCAATATATTTTAATGTTTTTTTTGAAAGAAAAACTGAAAGACTATTCTCTGATTAACTCAAATAAGTACATGCCTGCTTAAAGTTGTATGGGTTGAACTAGCATCTTGGTGAGTCTGTCCTTCATCTCTTTGCACGGCACACCAAAGTTATCTCCAAATTCTCTTGTAAAAAATAAAAAATCTCCAAATTCATGCATAAATGGCTGCTCCGTGCAACATTCATTACTTCTAGTGCAATCCAGGTATGCTTTATTCATCCTCTTTCATGTCTCACTTATCATGATAGCTACTTCTTCAAGTACACTTGATTCAGAAATTCCTTTTTCGCTCATGTAGCATCACCTCTAGCCATCTCATCCTGCAGTTCCACCAAAAGCAGTTTTGATTGTTGAATGTTTGGGAGAGAGAGCAGTTTCCTTACTTTTGAAGTGACTAGATCACATTACTTAGCTGGAAAATCAGGCCACAGTCGCGGATGAGAAGGCCATAATTCTCTATTGCATCTAGTCCCTCTTTCGTTACAGTTTCTTCCTTGTAAGAAATAGTTGTAGATCAGTACAATGGTGGCACCATTTGTACGCGGAGAGTGTTGATGGTACTCATTGGCTGATGGTGTATATGTACTGTTATACCATTTTGCCTTCACTAAATACCCTTTACAGTTTACATAAATCTATCCACTGAATAACAAAAGGTAACTTAATCAGCTCATTTTGGATGCTAATAAAAAAGAAAATTTAGATGAAGTCTCAATAAAACTGTTACAAGAAATATCCGTGGTGATGATATACCGCTTTTTAATGCATAGCAGTGCATTGCATCCTTATTCTTTTAAGGCATAATCAGTTACTTCAATGGGGAGTGCTAGAAAGCATAGCCTTACCTAATCGGGAAGCTCTTGAGTTGTCCGAAGATCCCATCTGAAAAATCCAAAAGAGGGAAAAAATCATACTCAAGATGTAGGAACTAGTGGGTTAGTTACGGCAATTTGAAATTAATGAGGGGGTCATAGTTTTATCTGTGGAGGGTCATTCATGGAAAAATAAAATAGACTATATTTCAAAATATTTTTGCAAAATTTCAAGGCGCGTATTTTAATTTTCAAAATTTCATCCGTTTATAATGCCTTTCAAGTAGCAGAATTGCTTTAGTTTGCGTATTGATCAGTTGGAGAAAATAAACGAGTCCCAATGTTCTTTTCTGCAATTTAAAGGGGCTATACAAGGCAGATGTACACGAGGCAGGCCAGTCGCTTCGTATTTCAGCAAAAAAGGTGGGGAAAAAAAAGAAAACTTGGTTATCGCATCAACTAGAGAGTTCAGAGAAAATGCAATACGCTTGTTAAAGGTACAAAATTGAATTCTTGGTTGCCGATGATCATTAACGACCGATTTTAGACCGGTCAAAAAATATTTTTTTCTTTTTTTGAAATTTATTTTATAAACATGTTAATCTAATATATTTAACCTATAAACTAAATTTTATTATTTTTGAATATGTGCATATATTTATTTTGGATTTTTAAATAATTTAAGTCATTTCGAATATATTTAATCTATAAATCAAGTTTTTCCATTTTTTGGATACGTCTATATATTTATTTTGGATTTTTAAATATAAGAGTATTTAAGTCATTTCGAATAATGTTTATAGATTAAATATAACTAGATTAACATGTTTATAAAAAAAAATTTTAAAAAAAACAAAATTCTTTTATCTTTAAAAAATATAATAGATAGCATAATTAGAATTTCCATTGTGATGGAGTTTTGGGCACATTTCATTAAATTTGGCCTGTCTCGAATTACCGAATCAAATACCATTTTCAATTTTTTTTTTAAACAGGGTGTCCTACCAGCACTTGCTTTTGCATATCATTTGGCCCTAGTTAGGTGTAGAAGAAATTAGTAGATGAAGGAAAATTATTTAATAGAATGTTACGATCATTGGATCAATGGATTATCATCATTTAGATTTTCAAGTAGCTGGCCTAGTGAATCATACCTTGTAAAGAAAGATATGAGGCTTCATACAAGCTCAACATTCCCTTTACGTCAGTCCAAATGCTTTGCTTGAATTGCCGTTGTTGTTCCTGAAGCTATTGACACATCTGTTTCCCACAATTAATTAGAAGACGCTAGCAGCTATATTAATTCTAATTCGAATTTTAGTTTTAATTATTTTGGGACTGAACTGGTCTCGTCATATACCTTTATGAAATTATGTGACCATGTTGTCTGAGACTGAGTAGTCTGAACTTGATGGCAGTAGCGTGGAGGTCCTCATCTTCTACCCCCGCAGTAGTTTTGTCATTGACAAATATCGTTTTGTCATTGACAAATATCGTGTCTAGCACCAGTATCGTCGTATGCACCTGAGTGCATTGAGTTATGAAACTGTTAGTATAAGTGCATTTAACATGTGTATCAATTTCTACTAATTCTGGAAAATTTTAGATTTTTTTTATTTTTAAAAATCAGTAGATTGATTTTTAAAAGTTCCAAAAAATCTAAAAATGATAAAAATCGATACACATATTAAATAAACTTAGATTAGTGGTTGTGTAAAAAATTTCAAAAAAAAAAATAGGTTCATGCATCTGGGTGCATACGATGGGGACTCAATTAGCACATTCTTGATGGGGACTCAATTAGCACATTCTTAATCTCTTGTGAAAGAAATAACCAATTTTGAGTTTTTGGACGTGATTGATTTATTCTATGCTTTCTAGTGCATTGATCTCATGGAACGTGGGCCTTTTTCGTGTTTGGTAACATAGAAAAAAAATATGAGAAAAAAAAGTTGGTAGAAAAGTTTTTGAAACTGACAGGGTTATAAGTAATAACATGACATAATAGCAATAATGATTAAGAGTAAAATAACTAAAGTTACAATAAATAAGATAATTGTATAAAAATGTAAAAAAGTTATTATAATAGGCTAGTTATATTAAAAAAGTATGTGGGAAAATTTTTTATTTTTCTCTTTACCAAACATTTTTTTTGATGAAAAGGAAACACCCTATCCCCTCTCCCCTGCAACAAGAGGGGAGGGAGGGATAAGGAGATCCAAGCAGTTCATTGCCAAAAAATTATCTGTACAAAATTTTGCCAGAATAGCTTGAGGGGGGGTTCCCCACCATTCCTGACTATCCACTAAAAAATTAGATACAAAATCTGCTAAAGTATGAGCGACAGCGTTTCCCTGTCTTAACACATGATGGGCCGAGAGATGTCGGGAGGGAGATAGAAGGGACTTGATTTCCGCAATGAGAATCCCAACAGGTGAAAGGATGTGTTCATCCTTCCAGATGTAGTTGGCTAGGAGAAGAGAATCAGTTTCAATCTGGACCTTCCTCAGCCTGATGTTGAGAGCCCATTTGATCCGCAGAAGAACAGCTGTCGCCTCCATGCACAAAGGTCGCATTTTACCATTTCGTCTCCAGCCCTTTGCAGCAATGAAGCACCCATTAGAATCTCGGATGACAGCAGCAAAACCCAGGGCCTGGTTGTGAGCATGTTTTCGTGCATCGACATTCATCTTGAGAAAACCAGTTGGTAGTTTTGACCATCTTGCCACCAGAGGCCCGTCAATCGCCCCACCCAGAATAAGGGATTTTGCTCTCTTGTGCTGCTCGAGGTAATCCTCACACCATTCAATAATATTGTCGACAATCGGTTGAACCATCTCCTCCCTGAGCTTATTGCGCAAGTACCACACCCGCCAACAGAAGAGGATGAAGAAAGCAAGGCTCCCCGGCTTGTTTCTTGCGACCAGGGACTGAAAGATATCCTGTATAGTTGACCAAGGATTGGGAATTCTCACAGCTTTCAGAAAAGAATCCCTTATGTACTGGCACGCCGTGAATATGTGAGTGGTATCTTCCGTTTCAGACCTGCAAAAAAGACAACACGGATCCACATCGATACACCTTGACAAAAGATTACTCCGTGTTGGAAGAGCATCTTTGAAAAGTCTCCAACCAAAAATTGTAATTTTACTCGGCAACTTGGTCTTCCATATCACCTTGTAAATGCCCGCACTAGACGGGTTGTCCACAGCCACACTCAACATCCTGTAGGCGGATTTCACAGAATAGATGCCATTCGGTTCGTATATCCAGAACAGTTTGTCCTCTTCATCAGTGTGGGGAAGGGGAACTTGACAGATTTGTTGCCTTCCCACTTCCCCCACGACCGCCACAACCCTGTCCAAATACCATGAGTGCCCAGCAGGATTTATAAAATGATTGACCAGCACTTCCTCCGGGATCGTCCATGGGAGGGGCCCCGCTTTAATCAACCGGTCATCTAGCCATACATCCTTGAAAAATTGCACCCTCTTCCCATTACCAATACGCCATTTGCAACCATGTCGGATCAACTCCTTGGCTTTCAGGATACTCTTCCAAGTAAAAGAGTCAGATGGTTTTGCATTGCAGCTCCAAATGTCATCAAACGGGAAGTATTTGGCCTTGAGAACTTGATGGCAAAGCGAATTTGTTTGCGAGATGAGGCGCCAAACCTGCTTGCCGAGAAGGGCAAACATTAGTGTATGTAGATGCATCAAACTACATATTGTAGTGGATAAATATGCAGTGGTCAACAAGTAATATATGTTGATTATATGCTTGCTTTAAGAAAAATTAATTTGATTTTGACGATTAACAAATAATTGAAATGTCATTAAAAAGGTTCTAATGAATTTGTCTAAGTGTGCTCATATATTTTATCTCCAATTATATATATGAAAATAAAAATGTGAAATAATTTAAGTTTCAAGCGCTTAAGTTCATGAATTGCAAGTTCATCAAAGTGAAATCTCAGCCCAAGTAGACTTCACTTGCGACTTGGGTGAAGTCCCACAGCCAAGTCGACTTTGCCTACAACTTTGGATAGATAACAAAGTGAAGTCCCAACCCAAGTTGACTTCACTTGCGACTTGGGTGAAGTCTCAACCCAAGTTGACTTCACCTACAATTTCAAAGGAAAAATTTTGGACAGCAAGTGGACAACAAGTTTTAACAAAGCGAAGTCGCAACCCAAGTCGACTTCGGCTATCCTAAGTCGACTTCACTTATCCCAAGTCGGCTCCACTTGCAACTTTAACCTATAACGGTCGTAAATTCAAACGTTAGAGTATTAAATGCATGTCAACCTCCACTCCAACGGCTAGATCTTTTTCCTCTATAAATATCATTGAAGTATAAACGTGGAAAGGAAGAAAAAAAGGAAAGAAAGAGGAAAAATACAAGATGATCTTACACCTTCTAATATTCAAGTATGTTAATATCATTTGAACAAATATTGAAGCTTCAAGTGTTACTACTTCAAGTGAGATTACACGATCATTTTCTTCACATAACAATGAGCTTCTAGAGTTGATTGATTACACGTTGTAAAGTGTAAATTCTCTTTTGTCTGTTTCGTTTTGTGTTGTTGCCTTAGATTGACATTGGAGACCGAATTCAAGAATAAGCAAAACAGGGGGTTGGTTTGAGTTTGTCTCACTAACGGATTTTGCTTGATTAGTTTGAGTTTGTCTCACCAACAAATTAGACTAGGTTGGTTGGAGTTGGTCTCGTCAACAAGTGATTGTTGTATATGCCCTCTAGAGCTAGAATCTAGAAGAGAGCGGGTGCTCTAGATTGTATTGAATATACAATAGTAGAACCCGAGACACAATAGGTGTGTGCTTGGAAGAGTGGAGTAGGGAAGGTTGCCCAAACCACTATATATTGTTGTTTCTTGTGTGGTTTGATTGCTTGCATTTTATATTTCATTTGCACCCTCTCAATCTATCTCATAGCACGTTTCATTAAGGGGATTAAACTTATAAGGGGTTAAGCTTCTAATTACGAAAAGAATTTTCAAGAACCCAATTCACCCCTCTCCTCTTGGGTTTTGCCATAAACTCAAGACCAACAATATAGAGAGACATTAATTCGGAATTAATTTCCAAATTAGAGTACTATATTTTGGGTTTGTTTAGATCAAAATAAAACTTTTTAAACTAAAACTTTTTATTTAAGACTTTTTCTTTTTCATAATTATCTTATTTTTTAATTACTTCGTCACATTTTTTATACAAGTACCTTACTTTTCAAATATTTCTACACAATATCTCATCAATTTTGACTTTATTATTTTTACTTCTCATAATTACTGATATCATATTATATCATTTTATACCAAGAACTTTTCATCCGAAAGTTTTAGAGACATTCTTTGGTGCACCCCAGCAAAAATAAATTTCTTTAATTTTTTTGGAATTTTTTATACAATTATTAATCTAAATGTGTTTAATAAGTGTACAATTTTTACCCTTTTTGGGAATATGTAGATATTTTTTTAGATTTTTTAAAATCAATGAAAATTTCATAATTCAAAATTATCTTTCCTAACACACTAACAACAACCTTTTTTGAATAGCTCCCTTACCATAATGATACTGTTCTAGGTACGGGAAGCATAAGATGGAGCTTTGTAGGCCCAGAAATCATCATCTCTAGAATATTTTTCCTTGAGAACTTTACATAGGAGTGATTATTGTTGTGTTCCAAGTTTCTAAGCCTGTTTAGCCAATAGAGCAATGTTGAATATATATTTTTTTTTTATATCAAAATTCCTAATGGGAAATCCCCATTCCCACTCCTCACCCATCTTATGGGGCAAGCAAGAAGAGGGAAAACCATTAAAATCTTCATTTAGAAGACCAAGGTCAAAATACAATATCTGTGCAATTCATGATGGTGGGTTTTTCACACCAAACAGTCACATTCGTATTCCCCATCACGACCATTTGGGCCAATGTGTGGGTTGAGGTAATGAAAAAAGATATATTATGTACATTTGTAGCGAGTGCTTTAATTTGCCTCACTATTGGCTACAAGTAAGAGTGGATAGAACCATTGTCATTTAGGAGGGTAATCAGTAGCAGAGAGTCACTTTCAACTTGAATGTTATGATAATGAAGTTCACTCACCCATTTGAGATTCTTCAAGATTGCTTGGGCTTCCATCAGTATTAGATGCATCACTCCTCACACCATTCAAGATTTTGTAGCAACAAAAAGGTCATTCCAATCTTCTTGGTAATCACATTATAACTAGCATTGACATTTAATTTCAACATTCCCATTTAAAAGCACTTTTGTGGACTGTCTGATTACATATTCTTAGCATTCTAACAGAATGCACCATTTGTATAAATTTTGAAGTCCATCTTGGGATGTCAGCTAATGGCAACATGATGCCCTCAGAATATAGTTTATTTCTTAGGTGTCAAATCCTCCAGCATAAGTAGAGCAAAAAAATAAAAGGGTAGAGCTTGCCCTGTGACATAATGTATTGAAAAACATCCCACATATTGCTAAAAATCATTCCAGATGTGAGACAGGTAATTTGAGAGTGAAGAGCACACCTAGTTACTGCACAACGTTAGAACAAGTGGAGAAAATCTTCCTCAGCATCATGACAGAATGAGCATATCTTGTTCATAGAAATCCCCCTCTTGGCAAATTGAACTTTTGTTGGCAATGCATCTAAGAGCAGCAGCTAGTCAAAGATGATAATTTTACAAGGAAGCTTGAGCCTCCACAGATTTGCAAGCACGACAGGATCTCTCGAGTTACTCCTCGTTCTTGTTCTTTGTGACTTTGGACAGTGCCAAATGATAAGCAGATTTGATCCTAAAGGCACTGTCATGTTCCAGGGACCAAAAGATTGAATCCTCCTCATCGACATTAGGGATTGGAATCGAACTGACCACCCACCAACCCTATTCACCCACTACGCTTCTAATTTTCTCTTCATTCCGACATTTGTTAGTCCAATCAATAAAGGCAGCAACTGTGTAATCATCATTCAAGCCTTACGACAAAGGTCCTGCTTTTAATAGTTTTATTGGAGCCCATTTATAAAAAAAAATCCAATGTTCCGCCCATTGCATAGCCTCCATTTACATCCTTTCTCTAATAAATTCCAAGCCTTTAAAATGCTTCTCCATGTAAAAGAGTCTGTAGGCTTTGCCTTGCATCTCCAAAGTAGTATCTTGCCTTCAAGACTTTGTAGATTAGAGAGTTTTGATTTGTTAAAAGACGCCAGTCTTGCTTTGCCAGTAAAGCAGTATTAAAGATCTATAGACATCTGAAGCCCACTCTACTGTCTAGATAAGAATTACATATCTTCCTCCAAGCTATCCAATTGATTTTTTGTTTTTCATTCTTTTCTCCTAACTAAAAATGGCTCATTATTGATTCGATATCCTAATACAGCTTCTTAGGGAAAAGAAAAAAGGCTCATAACATAATTAAGGATTTCTTGAGCAATAGTTTTTAATAAGACTTCCTTTCCTCCCATGATAAGAGTTTCTCCTTCTAGCTCTGAGTTTTCTTCCACATTCTTTCTTTTATAAATTTGAAGACATGACTTCAAGACTTGCCTATCCATGCGAGAAGCCCTAAATAATTTATAATTTGTTTACTTGTAGATCCAATAATTCCTTCAATCTCTTCTCTAGTTTCAATAGACGTATTAGTGCTGAAATATAAAGCAATTTTATCAATATTAAATTTCTGCCCCAAGCATTCTTCATATACTTTGATCGTCTCCTTCGAATTAATAACCTCTTGCTTATCAGCTCTAAGAAAGAGAAAAATATGGTCTGCCAAAAATAGGTAAGAAATGGTCTAACCATTACTGCTAACCCTTAACCCATTTAGTAACCTCCTATTGTGATATTCGTTCAGAATTTCCATGAGACCTTCCGCGCATAGAATGAATAGATAAGGAGAAAGGTCTCCTTGGCAAATATCTCGCTTTGGTTGGATGGGAGCCATTTTGAAACCATTCACATAGATCCTGTATGAAATAGTGAAGATGCAACTATAGATTTAACTAATCCATCTCTCATAAAAGTTTATTTGCATCATGATATTACAAAGATATTTCTAATCAACTCGATCATCGGCTTTTGCCATGTCAAGTTTGATCGCCATGTTCCCGAATTTGCCTTTCTTTCTCCTTCTCATCACGTGTAATAACTCATAAGCTATAAGTATGTTGTTTATGATGAGGTGACCTGGCACAAAAGCACTCTGATTTTCTGATGCAATTCTGTTTAAGCATCCCTTTAGATGGTTTGCTAGAACCTTTGCTAAAATTTTGTAAACAACGTTGCACAAGCTAATCATCTAAACTCAAACAATTTTGTGGCACTATTTTTTTTTTTTGGAATAAGGATAATGGTTGTCTGATTAATTTGCGTCTGCTTGTTGGGAGAGAGAATTCGTGTGAAGAAAATTCTGACACACCTCAAATATCTCATTGCCGATCATATGCCAATGGTGCTAGTAGAAGCCCGTCATCATGCTATCAGGTCCCGCGGCTTTCATTGGATCCATCTCCTTAATAACCTTCGTGACCTCGTCAAAAGTGAGGGGAGCGGTTAGCATTTGATTCTCTTACTCGTCCATTTAGCCTAACTAGCCTGGTTACTCTCTGCTCATAATGAGTTATTTCAGCCATGAACATTTTCTGAAAATATTGCTCTGTATGAACCTCCATCTCTTTTTGATCTTTAAAGATTTGGCTATTGTCATCCTCCAAAATTGTAATAAAATTCATCCTCCTTTCCGATGCGTAGTTATGAAAAAAATCTTGTGTATTGATTCCCATATTTTAGCCAGTTAACCTTAGCCCCCTACTTCCATAAGATTCCTCGTCCTCTAACAATTTGATTTGTTGTTAAACTTTGATTTGTTTTTCTTTCATCAGATGGATTGGCTTTCTTGAGCTTATAAAGGATTTCTTTGTCTTTCTAATTCTCTATGAATGTTTCCTCTAGATGCTCAGTTCCAAGCCATGAGTTTCTCCCCACACCAACTGATTTTAGTGCATATCAATGTAAAAGAGATCCCCTCACTTGTGTCCTCTGGCCGCCATGAGTTTTGGACCACCTTGTAAGTTGTTTTGTCTCTGCCCTAGAAAAACTCATATCTGAACTCATAAGGAGGTTTCTGAGTATTACGATTGTTCTATGCGTCTATTAATATGGGAAAATGGTTAGAAGTTGTGGCTACTAAATGGAACAACTTGGCTAAGGGAAACATCGATAACCAGTCGGTAGTAGCTAAGGCTCTGTCCAAACGAGCTTCCAACCAGTCATTCTCTCTTTTGTTGTGTGTCCATGTACATGTTGCGCCAACAAATCCAATGCCAAGCAGTTCACAATCATTTATCACTATGTGAAAAGACTCCATATTGCTTTCAGCCCTCCATGAGGAACTAAAATATTTAGATGTGCTAGTGACTTCATTGAAATCCCCAATTAATAACATGGGTGATTGTACTAAGTCTTTAACAATCTCATGAGATCCAAAGTTTCCCATCTTCTATTTGCAATTGGGTTTCCATATATGCTAGTTAAACACCAAGCCCTCCCTTAGGAACAGTTGATCACAACATCAATATGGTTAGAAGAAAAAGACTGGACATTGATATCTGTAGCTCAGTTCCACAAAAGAGCAACCCACCTCTACGATCACTGCAGCCGACTGAGAAACAAGAGTCGAAATGTGCCTTGTGTCTGATTCTTTCCATCTTTGTGCTTGCGCGCTTTGTTTCCATCAAAAAGACAATGGTGGGAGCTTTTTTCTTGATCAAGTCAAGAAGATTGTGAATTGTACGCGGGTTCCTAAGCCCGCGATAATTCCAAGTTAGCGCAATCATTTGTCTGGGTGGGGCTGAGAAGACATCTCAGCCTCCACCTTTGATTGTGTAGATTCACCCGCCCACTTGTTTAGAAAGATCCTTTGTTTCTTATTTTTGTCCATTTCTTTCCCAGTAATCTCATTTACTTCTCTATTGCTTCGTTTTTCTCCCAATAATGTGTGAACTTCCTGCGAACCATATTCCACAAACACCTGCTGTCCCCCTCTAGCATGCCTCTTCCATTTGCTAGTTTGGTGTTGAAGGGTGTGGAGTCCACCGCATTAAACACTGGTCTGAATTCCTTTTTGAATGTCACCTCTAATATCCACAGGCTTGGACTTGACAATTTTATTTGCATCATTGGTTTGCTAGAGAGCTCCATGTTGATGTGATAAATGGCTGATATTCACACTTAATTACTTTGTTGCCACTGATTGTTGCCCCTATCCTTGACAATTTGATGCTATCTGTTCCTCTTGTTCTTCTCTCGACCACTCCATAACAGGTTTGCACTCCCTTTCGCTATTGTGGTTGTGCTCAATCATTGCACCTTCATTGGTTGGACTAACCTTCTCATGTGTTCTTTCCATCACACTTGGTCCACCATTATCCCTACTGCCTTTATTACATGTATTTAATTCTACACGCTTCCTATGTCTTGCATCATCGCCCACATAACTAAATTCATTGATTTCCATAAATTCATCACCTTGCTAAACAGTCTTCTCACATCTGGCAACTTGCATCTCTGTTTCAGCTCCCTTCTCACCCATTAATTGTTGCTCATTAGTAATGGCTAGTCTGGAGTAGTCATTCTGCATCTATGCATTATGACTTTTATTACAGAGAGAGTTGAGATAGTTTTCTGATTTCTTGAATACAACCGAGGAGTCACCCTATTCTTATTTCTTGAATCCCCTTTTAATCCGACTAGTTTAAAGCCAGCTCTCAATTGGTTCCCATATGGCAACTCATCTTCTGCTGTGTTTGCAGCAAGTTTAGTCCCAGCCAAATACTCCTTGTATAAGTGACCCATCCTTCCATAAACATAACAAAAACTGGGAGTTTCTCAAATTGAAAGTTAATCCACCTTTTGCATTATGCTCCAATCTGTATAAAAATACCTCTTTAAAGAGGTTTATTCACATCCAATACTGCCTTTACTTTGTCATATGTTCGGTAGCCTCCACCTATAGGCATTGGTCAAACGAATCTTCGATCATTTTTCCTAGAGACATTTTGTCGACTAGGTAGGGGACGTTTGATACTTGAACCCAGAAGAGTAAACTGGAACATCCAACTTTGCGAAGATTACTAATTATCTGTCATACGACCATGTAAGACTTCATCTCGGTCCTCCGCATTGTCAAAATCTACCAAAAATAAGTTATCCTCCATCGCTATAAAAGATATTTTGCCTTTTGTCCTCCATATTTTTCTCATGGTGGCTTTGAACATCTCACGGTTATAGCCCTTGCAAGTCCAAATTGAGTAGAGTGCTGTACGTTTTGGCCCCGGATCAATCCTAAGTCACTATTTTGCACTGATTTGTTGTGGCGGCCCCGGACCCGAGGCGCCGAAACTTTACTCCAGGATCATTTAGTTAATAAATTGTGAGCAGGATTGTAGTCCTGTTCACGTAGCGGAGTTTTCAATTCAATCTAATTTCAATTTACAAACAATCATTTACTAGCAATTAAAATCATATAATATTTATAACTCACTAAAATTCCTTTACACCATCAATCTCAGTAATCTTATAGTACGGTACTCTCAAAACCTCACCATTCATCAAAATATATGAGAACAATACAACCTTAAGAGTCTCCAAATTGAGACATTTTTTTAAACCTCGTTGTACCTGTCTAAAGTTGGGAAAAACAAAATGTAAGTACTAGACTCAGTAAACAAGTATTTTCATCTAAGTAAACATTTTTATTCTAAAATTTGGCATTTCATAAATAATGCACATGCAAATGCACATTTCATATTCATGCCTTGAACCTTCATTAGATAGTATGCTAGCCAGGCGACCATCAATTCGTCTACTCCCTATTTTAGGGAGGGCGCCGCCGGCTTTTGGGCCTATATCAGCAACTCGGTCACATTAGAGGGGGACTTTGGTCCGCTTATACCTCTAAAATGGACATGTACCTTTGTGCACCATGCATCATACACATGCTAGCATAATTTCAAGAAATAATCGCATTTATCATTTTGCTCTCTTTTCAAATTAAGAAAATGGCATAATCATTTATAAAATGGATTAATAAATACATTTTTCAAATCACATTACGAGGATGACTATCCTTAAATAATATTGAAAAATTCCAACAAAAAATGAATTACAAGTCATTCAATCATTTTGAAAATAAATCATTCATAGGCGTTACTTGCTTACCTTAAAAAGTTAGTTTGTCTCCTCAACCTTTTCTTTTTCTTTTCCTAAACAAGTGAAATGGACTAGCTCACATATTTGCATTCTATTCTTTCCTCTACCGGTTTGCACGTTGAACTGAATAGAATAATTTTTTTCCAAATGTTATGTTATTTGAACGTACCTAATATCCTGAAAAAATATGTTGCTCTCCGTTTGAGTGCTGCTGGACTGCTGGACATTCAACCTTTCTTCCTCCTTTTCTTTCTTTCTTCTTCTTTTTTTTTTCTCCTACGTTGCTGCTGGAATCTGCCCGTTGTTCTCTATTTATACTCACAGTCAAACCCGTGGTTTAAAGCATCAATTTTTATTATGGTTGACGTCTATTATTCTAAGGCTGCCAGCTGCTCTCCCATGCACCGCCCTGCATTTTTACTGCCAGCATTTCATCATTTTCTCTTTTTTTCTGATTTTGATTTTAAAGGAACGCGATTACTGTCCCATTTCTTTAACGCATATATGTATATTTCATTACACATAATCCAGGGTTGTTTTAAAATTTTATAAGGGCGTTCTTTAAAATCCATACCGTCTATATTATACAACACATTAATTTAACCATTCATATCAAGTTTCGTGTTAAAGTGATTAAATTTGGCTAAAATATAAGAATTTTCAATTAATTAATGTAATTCATTCAAATTTTAATTTTTCTGCCCATTTGTAATTATATTTTGTATAATCTACTCCTTTCATCAAGTAGGGTATATTAATTTAGGCTTATCCATGAAATTTCATCTCAAATGGAGTTGTATATATATAATAATTCAATTAATAAAATGTGAAATATAAAATGAAAATGACACAGATGCATGTACCAAAGGTAAAGACGGTTCCAGGTAGAATTTAAGTCATGCATGTTTTCCAAGGTAATAATTGAATTTTCATAAATGCTTTATTACATCATATTTCCTAATCCATTCCATTCATATTATAAATTAGATTAATTTAACCGTCCATCTCTATTTTTATATTAAAACGATTAGTATAGGTTAAGATATTAGCATTCAAAATTAATTCATGAAATCTCATCAAATTTTGGTTGTTTAAAAATCTTCTAAACATAATTTTCGTGATCTAGATCATTCATTATGCAGGGTATGTTAAAATAAGCTTTATCCTGAAATTTCAGATAAAACTGCCTTATACATGTTAATATATTAATTAAATAGAAAATTACATAAAAATAACAAAATGCCAAATGAACATGACTTGCTACGCATGACTTCACTTTTGGGCCTGTTTTTTAATGCAGTTAAGTTAACACTTTAATCAATTGTTTTTCATAATCTAATCTATCTAGATTAAAGCATATAATTTAATACTTTCTATTAAATTCTCTTGTTGATCTGAGTCATACATTTTAAGATATAATGAAAATAGTATAGATAAATATAAGCCCTTAATTAGGACCCCTAATTGGCCCAAATTTTCCTATTTATTTTTATTTTTCCATAAGATCTGTAAATTTAAACAGTTTCAATTTGTATAATTATAGAATTTTGAAATTCCTTCCCGAAAAATTTATAAAAATTCATTATCATATATAATCTTTATGAAATCATTATTTACCCTTTTTTTAAAATTTGTAATTTAATCTCACTTTTCTAAAATTGCAATACGCATCTTTCTATAAGTTTATAGCAATAATATATACACTTACAAACTTTCAGTATGCCTCACATTCACTAAGTTTCAAATATCATGGGTTTCACAATTCTCCCCTCCTTACAAAAGGTTTCGTCTCGAAATCTATTTCATTTCAAATAATTGAGGATATTTTCTTTCTACTCCTTTGCAAAGTTCCCAGGTTGCTTTATTTTTAGAGTATTGGTTCCATTGAACTTTGACATACTCAATCTCCCGATTCCGCAGCTTCTATTAACGCCCCATTCCTAGAAATACTCAATAACTAGTCAATGGGTGCTACACAACCTAAGAAAAATTCGGCAGCATCTCCCCATAATATACAAGGGGTAATATGGAATACATGACTTGATATTCATAAACATTTCAATCTGTAATATTCAATCCTATATTTATATACTTGCATCTTCATATAACAAGGACATTCATATAGAAGGAAAATCATTGAATATAACCCTTACACATCAAGCAAATATAATAATCATGCATATGTGCATTGACAGGGATCATAATCCAATCTGAAATACCAAATACAATATAATTGTCAAAGTGAATTCGCCTCAATAATTGTCTACATATATGATTATCAAAAGAGCACAAATTTAAAAGAACTGAAATTAAAATATTGTGCTATGGTCTCTCAGATTTGATCTTCAACTTGTCCCATCTTGAAGTTCCCCACCTGGCCTGTGATTTAAAGGCACAATAACAAACGATATGAGTCTAAATAGACCCATTAAGTAGATAGTGGTTAGCACAAAGTGGAAGCAAGTAAAATGATGGATGCACATATAGTGATCAAGCTAACACATATGGGTCCAATACCCACTCCCAAAATCGTATGCATATAACCACGTATAAATAGAATAACACAACCAATCATCTACTCATGTCTATTAAGGGCTATGAACAACCCTCTCTTCATGTCAATCAGGGGCCATGAACAACCCTTTTACAACCAACCATTTTAAATAACACATCATACATAATGGACAAGGAAACATATCACAAACCGCACATACAACATCAACAAAATTTAAATTCAACATATAAATCTGTCACACAAGAATTTTATCAAACATATGATAGGTGCGAAATGAAAGAACCTTCAATTCATACTCTCGTTTGAGGCGAATCAATTCACGTCACATTTCAACAATATGAAAACTGCTAAGAAGTCTTTTACATTATAGAAATCGCACATTCAAAACAAATTCCCCATGAACCCTAACAGTTATGAACCCTACGCCTCATACCATGAGGTTGCCAGGCGCTACACATTCCCACCAGTCTCACATCACGTTTAACATAAAATTTCATCACTAAATCAAGAAGGGGCGACATCTACTTATCTTAATCGTGATTTCTCTCAAAACAGCGACCTTAGATTTGGATTGCAGAGATTCAGAGCTTCCTGGACTAGGATCTATAACCTTCAAGGCAGTCGGTATAGTTTTCCTTAAGAGATCCACAGGTGGTTCGAACTGAGTGGAAGAGAAAGAAGAGGAGGAGCGAAGAACAAGAAGAGGAGAAGAAGGAACGACAGTCGGGCGCGAAATGGAAAAATGAAGCCCTAGAGCGCGGGCCGCCCATGTTAACTGAATCCATTGAGTCCTGCCGGGGCATGGGTCGGGTCTAGTCGCAATTAGTATTTAATTTCCCGTACCTACTCTGCGAAGGAAAAAAAAATTATAGTGCTCAATAATGACACACTAATCATACACATTTAAATTTATACTCAATGTGCTAAGATCATAATACATGCATATATGCACTATATGTCCCCTAGATGTCATATTCATATATGTTATGCATCCATTAATATCATAAAATCCTAGTGGCATGTTCATAAGTTACCTCATAAAATAGAGAAGGGTTATAATGAAAATAAAATAAAATAAAATACCTGTTCCTTACATTCTGTATCTTATAATCCAAGATTTTGATAGTTCTTTCTTCATAATTTAAATGATCTTGAATTGGCAAAGCTTCTGCCGTGAGGATATGAGTCGGGTCTGATGCATACTTTCTAAGCATTGAGATATAAAATACATTATGAACTGCTGCTAAGGCTGGAGGTAATGCTACCCTGTAGGCTAAATTGCCAATCTTTTCTAATACCTCAAATGGCCCAATATATCTAGTATTTAATTTACTCCTTTTTCCAAATCTTGTAACTCCTTTGATTGGTGTTATTTTTACAAATACATGGTCACCAATATGGATATTTAGATCCCTTCGTTTGCAATCTATATAACTCTTTTGCCGACTTTGGGCTGTAAGTATACATTGTCGAATTACTTGCACTTTTTCTGTCATTCTTTTTGATAAATTTGGAGCTCATTTTCTTTCCCTTACTTTATCCTAATTTAATAGAGTTCAACATGTCCGTCCATATAGGGCTTCAAATGGGGCCATCTGTATACTTACCTGATAACTATTATTATAGGCAAATTCAGCTATTGATAAATATTCATCCCATGATCCTTCAAATTCCAAAGTGCACATTCAAAGCATATCCTCAACAATTTGATTAACTTGCTCTGTTTGCCCATCAGTTTGGGGATGAAATGCAGTGCTAAATTTTAACTGCGTTCCTAGGGTTTGATGCAAACATTTTCAAAATCTAGAGGTAAAAATTGTATCTCAATCAAATACTATTGACTTAGGTACCCCATGAAGACGAACGATTTTCTTATAATAAATTCTGGCTAACCTCTCCGCAGAGAAATTCCTCTTCACAGGTACAAAATGAGCTACCTTAGATAAGCGATCAACTGTCACCCATATAGAATCATTTTCTTTCTGTGTCCGAGGTAAACCTTTAATAAAGTCTATAGTAATATCATCTCATTTCCATTCTGACACTTTCAGAGATTGCAATTTACCTGGAGTTCGATGATGATTTTCTTTCACTTTTTGACAAGTTAGACATTTGGCAACAAACTTTGCAATTTCTCTCTTCATGTTGTTCTACTAATAACCCTTTTTAAGGTCATGGTACATCTTTGTACTTCCAGTATGCACAAAAAATGGAGAGAAATGTGCCTCTTTCAGGATCTGATTCTTTAGTTCAACCTGATTTGGTACAGAAATACGATTTTTATATCGAAATATACCTTGATTATTAATAGTATACCCAATAAGATCTTTTTTCCTCATTTGTTCCATATATTTCTTTAGATCCACATCATTCTGTTGTTCACCTTTAATTTGATCAAATAGTGAAGATTGTAACTGCATTTGTGATAATCTTACTTGCATTCCGGGTGGACATACAATTAATTTTGCTTGTCTCATTTCTGTAAGTAATCCTTCCTCTTTAGTGATTAAGTGTGTCATACTAACATTTCGACTTCAAGTATTTGCTACAACATTCCCTTTGCCTGAGTGATATAAAATATTGAGGTCATAGTCCTTAAGTAATTCTAGCCATCTTCTTTGTCTCATATTGATCTTCTTTTAAGTGAAAATATACTTGAGACTTTTATGGTCAGTGTAAATTTCACATTTAGCACCATATAAATAATGTCTCTATATTTTTAATGAAAAGACCACTGCTGCAAGTTCCAACTCATGAGTAGGATAATTTACCTCGTTAGGCTTGAGTTGTCGGGATGCATAAGCTATAACTTTTTCCTTTTGCATGAGTACGCATCCTAATCCTTTTTTGAAGCATCACTATATACTACAAATCTCTCATTCACCTCGGGTGATACTTCAATTTTTGAAAACTATCTTCACATTTGCCTGACCAAATATAGCGAACTCTTTTTCATGTTAATCGGGTAAGTGGTGCAGATAACTGTGAAAATTCTTTCACAAACCTTCTATAATACCCTGCTAATCTAAGAAACTCCTAATTTCGGTAACACTTGTTGGTCTTGGCCATTTAAGAATTGCTTCAATTTTCTCATGTTCAACCTAAATTCCTTTTTCAGATATAATGTGTCCTAAAAATGCAGCTTGCTTCAGCCAAAATTTACATTTCTTCAATTTGGCATATAACTTTTCTTTCCTCAGCTTGTCCAAGACCATTCTAAGATGCATTTGGTGTTCTTCCTCTGACTTCGAGTAAATTAAAATGTCATCAATGAACACCACAACAAATTGATCCAAGTATTCTCAAAATATTTTATTCATCATGTCCATGAAAACGGCAGAAGCATTTGTAAGTCTAGATGACATAACTAAAAATTCATAGTATCCATACCTCATTCGGAATGTCATTTTGTGAATATCACCAGGACTAATTCTCAATTGATGATAACCTGATTGTAGGTCTATTTTCGAAAAAGTGGATGCTCCTTTAAGTTGATCAAATAGATCATCAATTCGAGGAAGAGGATATTTATTTTTCACAGTGACTCTATTCAACTCCCTATAATCAATGCACAATGTTAAACTGAGTTTGAGTTTAAACAAAATCGAAGCTCCCCTCGGTGACACACTGGGTCTAATAAATTCTTTATCTAGCAATTCTTGAATCTGAGTTTTCAGTTCAGCAATTTCTATTAGAGCCATGCGGTACGACGCCTTAGATATTGGAGACGTACCTGGTATAATGTCGATTACCATGTCCACTTCTCTTTCTAGAGGTAGGTTAGGCAACTCTTTTGAGAAGACATCCATAAATTCATTTACCAATGGAATTTGTTCAATTGATATTTCTTTTCCCTCTACAGTGTTGGTCGAAATGAGATAGGCATGACATTGTTGGCGGACCATCCTTGCCGCCTTCATAGCCGATATCAGTACTGTAGAGTTTTTAGGTTGCTTCAACTTTCTAATAGGGGTTTATTATATTTTTAAATATTTTTTCATATTTTTCTATACAACTACCCTACGTTTCAATCATTTCTACACAAGTATCTACACAACTAACCTTTCTATTTTAACTTTATCCTTTTTACTACTTATTATGACCCCTATCATATCACATAATTTGACAACTTTTACTCTCTGAAATTTTTCATCAAAAGTTTTATTCATTACCAAACACACCTTAGATATTTCTTTATATGGAGTTACCTCAAACTGTACTTTCTTATATTTATAGTTTATTGTAACTCCCCATTGGCTCAACCAATCCGTGCATAATATTATATAGAATTCAGTCATAGGTAAGATGATTAGTTCTTCTTCTAAAATCATTGAACCTATCCTAATAGGGCATGTTTTACAAATTTGGTTAGTACTTGTCAACCTATATACAGGAGATTTTAAGTGTATAGTATTATTTGTTTCCTTTACCGGCAGTGCATGAGTGATTACATATTCACATGCTATAAATGAATGTGTAGCACCAGAAACAAATAACGCTATTGTAAAATTTTTCAAAATGTAAACCATACCTGTAACCACTTTTCCTTCTTGTTCTTGTGACTCAATGCGAGTCAATGCATGCACTTGTATTGGATTTGTAGAAGTTTCCTGACGATTGACAGTTGAAGTTATTCTCTGCTGTGTCGGCCTTCCTCGTCCTTATGCTCTCGGTATTCTATTTAGACAATTTGGAGTAATATGTCCTTCTTGACCACAAATAAAGCATTTTATAATCCTCGCCTCAACATTTCCACAATCTTTTACCATATGACATGTTTGACCACATTTGAAGTACTTGTTTGACCCCTTTAAACATTCACCATAGTGGCGTTTTTGACAATTCTTACAAACATGAGGACTTTTCTTTTTAAAATTTGATTTTTTTCTTTCGACAAATACTCTCTTATTTTTTCTTTCCTTGCATCATTTTCTTTAATGTTAGAAACAAATTGTCTTTACCATAATTCTTGAGTTCTCAGTGCCTCTATTTATAATGCTCTTACTCTTTCTAAACTTAATGCATAATCTTTTATTAAAAAGGGTGCAAGACTCTCTCGTAAATGTGACTTTAGCCCTTGTTGAAGTCTTTGAGCTTTATTCTCAGGCACACTTGCAATCCAAGGTACATATCTCACTAGGGCATTAAACTTAGGGTGTGTTTGGTAATGAGTAAAAATTATCAAGTTAAAACTTTTTAAACTAAAACTTTTCACTCTCCACAACTACCCTATTTTTTAATTATTTTTTCACATTTTTCTATATAACTACCCTACTTTTCAATCATTTTTACACAACTACCAATACAACAAACTTATCTTTTTCAACTTTATCGTATGTACTTCTCATCATTACCCCTATCATATCACATCATTTGACAACTTCTATGTACTACCCTTAGTTGTATATTCTGTAACTGTTATTCTACCCTGGTAGAGTTGCTCAAATTCAATAACTTTTTGACTTTGAAGGCTGGTTGGGAGATATTTTTTATTAAATTCTTCTACAAAAGTCTGCCAAGTCACTTTTTTAAGTTCTGAAATAGTGACTAATAAAGTTTCCCACCATTCACTTGCATCTCCAACTAATAAGTTGTAGCACACAAAATTTTTTGATTATCATTATAATGTGAAATCCTAAATAATTTTCTTATCTCTGCTAACCATTGCTCAGCTTGAGCAGGATTTGGTTCACCTATAAATTTTGGAGAATGTTGAGCTAAAAAGGCATTAATAGCCTTCTGATCAGCTTCTAATATATCATTCTCAACTTCTACTGGTCTAGGTCGCGGATTAGGAGTCACTACTTAAGAAAATCTTTCTCTTTCATTCCTTCCTAATTGGTTTTGTTGAGTCCTTTCCCAAAGGTTTTGGATTATTTCAGCCATTTGGGTTGCCCATTCTCGGGTTGCTTGTTGCATAGCTTCCCTTACAGCTGCAGCTACTTGTTCTTCTATCAGCCTGACTTGTCTGGTATCATCCGTGGCAATTTCATTTTCAATGGCTAGATCAGAGTTTACATTACCTTGGCGTTGATGGGTTCTCTGATTTGGTTGTTCCCTTTCCATTGGCCGCTTAGATACATTACTAGGCTCTCCTATTTCATGTTGACTTATAGGTTCCTCATTTGCAACTACTTTTCCTTTATCTGGCCTAGTCCTTGCTCGTATGTTAGGCATGATGTTATCTAGATATAGAAAAATTATATTAGAAATATCCTTTATTACCTTAAAAGAATCACACTTAACTATTTATAACAAACACAAATATCAACAACAACCATTTCTTTTTTTTTGGGACATACACCAGTATGAACAAGTTCATTTTTACAACAAAACAGCTTTAGTCTCACAATATATACATCACATATTACACATTCATACATATCATCAACACCAAAAGAAACATCCGCTAGGCCCGTCTATTCTAGTCTCACTAGTGGCGCCTATGCCTAGGCTGTACGAGTGTAGGCTCCTCAGTGATAGTACTGGTATTTGACCAGTCTGGTTCATCTTCATTTATAATAGAGCCTTCACTGAAGTCTTCATCATCATTCTCACTTATATTTCCTACAGGTTCATCATCATCACTCTCCAAAATTGTTAGTATATATTCATCTGGTTGTTGTGGAGGGGCTTCCTCTACTACTTCCTCACCCCGGGCTCGAGCTTCCTCCCTTTCCCTTACAAATTTTCTTTCTTCTTGGTCTATTACATTTCAACTTACCCCATAGCAGAAGCGGATTTATCCTCCCGCAAAATGGTACCAAGGCCCCCGGTTAGGCGGAATAGGGGCGGGTATCTGATCCCAACACTTTTGCAACTCTCTAGTATTAATTCTATCAGTAGCCACAAGGGGAAGTGGTCATGGGCTTGCTTAAAGGGGTGACGTAGCCTCTCATACTGGAATTCTACTAGTAGATCCCCTAAAGCTAGGTCCAGGTTGCAAGGGGTGATGGTGAGGGCTAGTTGTATCTTCTACTTTCACAGAGGATATAAGGTTTGAGATGAGGTACTCCTTAGGTATGGGTGGTCTAAAAGAAATATCTATTTGTGATGCCCATCATCTATTTAAATTCTCCTCTATCCTTTGCCTTTTTCTGCTTCTTCTACCTCTCTTCTCATCATGTCGGGGTCCATTACTGCCTTTCCCTTATTTTCCATTTACATTTCAAAACATAGTCAATTAGCTATGTCTTACAAAAGGGTCATAACATTACATCATAGTTTTATACAACAGAATGATAATACATGACATATAGATATTATAAATTAATTTTATTTCATTCATCATTTTAATATTATTTTTTAAGCCTATTTACTAACACCTTGGCTTTGATACCAGTCACTGTGGCGCCCCCAAACCCAAGGTGCCGGAACCTTACTCCAGGATCGTTTAGTTAGTAAACTGTGAGTAGGATTGTAACCCTGTTCATGTGGCAGAGTTTTCAATTCAATCTAATTTCAATTTACAAACAATCATTTACTAGCAATTAAAATCATATAATATTTACAACTCATTAAAATTCCTTTATACCATCAATCTCGGTAATCTTATAATACGGTACTCTCAAAACCTCACCATTCATCAAAATATATGAGAACAACACAACTTTAAGAGTCTCCAAATTGAGACATTTTTTTAAACCTCGCTATACCTGTCTAAGGTTGGGAAAAACAAAATGTGAATATTAGATTCAGTAAACAAGTATTTTCATCTAAGTAAACATTTTTATTCCAAAATTTGGCATTTCATAAATAATGCACATGCAAATGCACATTTCACATTCATGCTTTGAACCTTCATTAGATAGTATGCTAGCCAGGCGACCATCAATTCGTCTACCCCCTATTTTATGGAGGGCGCCTCCGGCCGTTGGGCCTATATCAGCGACTTGGTCACATTAAAGGGAGACTTTAGTCCACTTAGACCTCTAAAATGGACATGTACCTTTGTGCACCATGCATCATACACATGCTAGCATAATTTCAAGAAATAATCGCATTTATCATTTTGCTCTCTTTTCAAATTAAGAAAATGGCATAATCATTTATAAAACGGATTAATAAATACATTTTTCAAATCACATTATGGGATAAAACAGATTAATAAATAAAATTTTCAAATCACATCACGAGGATGGTCATCCTTAAATAATATTGAAAAATGGCAACAAGAAATGAATTGCAATTTATTCAATCATTTTGAAAATAAATCATTCATAGGCGTTACTTGCTTACCTTAGGAACTCAACATTTTCTTTTCCTTTTCCTAAACAAGTGAAATGGACTAGCTTACATATTTGCATTCTATTTTTTTCATTTAGGCTATATATTTTATTCAATACTCATGTTTAGTGTATTAAAATTTGTAGTCTTATTATATAAAGTACCCGTATATGGCCTATAGCAAGATAAATCTAATTAAAATTTTAGTAATTAACGCCCAAATTCCCTAACAACTAGCTTTCTTCTTCTCTTTTATTTCTGATTTCGGTTTTAAAGGAACGGGATTACTGTCTCATTTCTTTAACGCATATACGTATATTTCATTACACATAATCTAGGGCTGTTTTAAAATATTATAAGGTTGTTCTTTAAAATCCATACCGTCTATATTATACAACACATTAATTTAACCGTTCGTATCAAGTTTTGTGTTAAAGTGATTAAATTTGGCTAAAATATAAGCATTTTCAATTAATTAATGTAATTCATTCAAATTTTAATTTTTTGTCCGTTTGTAATTATATTTTGTATAATCTACTCCTTTCATCAAGTAGGGTATATTAATTTAGTCTTACCCATGAAATTTCATCTCACATAGAGTTGTATATATATAATAATTCAATTAATAAAATGTGAAATATAAAATGAAAATGATACAGATGCATGTACCAAAGGTAAAGACGGTTCCAGGTTGAATTTAAGTCATGGTTTTTCAAGGTAATAATTGAATTTTCATTAATGCTTTATTACATTATATTTCCTAATCCATTCCATTCATATTATAAATTAGATTAATTTAACCGTCCATCTCTGTTTTTATATTAAAACGATTAGTATAGGTTAAGATATTAGCATTCAAAATTAATTCATGAAATCTCATCAAATTTTAGTTGTTTAAAAATCTTCTAAATATAATTTTGTGATCTAGACCATTCACTATGTAGGGTATGTTAAAATAAACTTTATCCTGAAATTTCAGATGAAACTGCCTTACATATGTTAATATATTAATTAAATAAAAAATTACGTAAAAATAACAAAATGACAAATGAAAACTCTGGACTGACTTGCTATGCATGACTTCACTTTTGGGCACATTTTTTAATGCAGTTAAGTTAAACACTTTAATCAATTATTTTTCATAATTTAATCCATCTAGATTAAAGAGCACACAATTTAATACTTCCTATTAAATTCTCTTGTTGATCTGAGTCATACATTTTAAGATATAATGAAAATAGCATAGATGAATATAAGCCCTTAATTAGGACCCCTAATTGACCCAAATTTTATTTTTTTTATATTTTTTCATAAGGCCGTGAATTTATACAGTTTCAATTGGTATAATTTAGAATTTTGAAATTCCTTCCCGAAAAATTTATAAAAAATCATTATCATATCTAATCTTTAGAAAATCATTATTTATCCCTTTTTTAATTTGTAATTTAATCTTACTTTTCTAAAATTGCAATACGTATCTTTCTATAACTTTATAGCAATAATATACACACTGTACACATTTTCAGTATGTCTCACATTCACTAAGTTTCAAATAACATGGGTTTCACATTTGCAATGTCTGAAGCTCCTTTTCTAGTAGCTCTGTTTCCTCCATCAACGCTGCTGAAATATCCAAATAATGGAGAAGAGAAAAAATCGCTACCTCCCTTCCTCCTGAGAAAAACTGCAACTTCCGTCCTTCTCTGCTCATAATGATCTCTCAACAGAGAAGCAACGTAGAACAAATACTTAGGTTTTTCATCGCCAGATGTATAGGAAGTTAAATTATCCTTTTTTTAAAAACCTTGATACCTAGAGTTTTGTTGGACTATGAGAAAAAGCAGAACGAGAAGTTTTTTAAATATCTAAAACCTAAACCACCTCTAGCCTTTGATGAACACATCTTACTCTATACTATCCAACAAATTTTCCTCCTTCCCTCTAATTTACCCTACCAAAATTTTCTAATCGCGACATTTATATTATCAATATCTTTCTTAGAAGCAAAAAGAGACTCATGACAGAGTTCAATATTGCTTGGGCAACTGCTTTAATAAGAACCTCATTTCCACCATATGAAAGAAGTTTTGCTTTCCATCATTGTATTGTCTTCTAAATCCTTTCTTTAATACTCTAAAACACTTGAATTTTTTATTTTCCAACCCAAGGAGGAAATCCCAGATAAGTTTGAGTCTTTCTTCCATTTGTTCCCAACGAGTGTTGTGCCATTTCTCTGTTATTCTCTATTGTATTGCTATTGAAGAAGAATGTTGTTTTCTACATATTCACTTTCTATCTTGTACATTTCTCATAGATCCTTAACACTTCCTCCAATAACTGCATAATTTCAGCCATATAAATATCCAAAAATGGACTAAAATCTGCAACTAGTAGCAACCGCATAATTCCATCCACACAAATTTCAGATTTTCACCCTCATCCTGTGTAATACATTAGTCCAACCACATTAATTCTATCCATTATTAACTGTAGAACAAGCAACTAAATATAGAAATATTATAATGCTAATTTTAACCACAAAATTTGGATAAACATGTAACTATCTAACTAGGGGTGCAACTCGAGCTCATGAAACTCGTGTTTACCTCAACCTTAATCCTAATCCTATTTATAAAACCTAAACCCTAACCCTAACCCTAACTCTATGTGTAAAACCTAAACCCTAATCCTATTTTTGAAAATTAGGCTCAGGTTGGGTTTTGGGTTAGAATTTAGGTTGATAAATTTACATTTTATTTAAGAGTGATAAGTTTAAAATTTTATATAAATGTACAATAATAACAAATTATATAAGTAAATATAATAATATACGGTCAAACAACATATTTTTAAAAAATATAATAATATAAAGAAGAGGAGTGATCCTGTTAGCCCAGGCTAAGCAAATGTCCCACTTAGCCCACCTCAAAAAACTCATTTACAATAACTTTTTTTTATTTTTCTCTTCATACACTTGTTTATCTAAGTGTATTTAACATATAAACTAAGTTTTACTATTTTTGGATATGTGTATATATTTTTTTTGAGATTTTTAAACATTTGTGTATATATGTATTTAAAATACCCTTATCTTTAAAAATCTAAAAAAATATAAACATATATCCAAAAATTGTAAAACTTATTTTATATGTTAAATATGCTTAGATAAACAAGTGTTTAAAGAAAAATAAAAAAATATATAAATGAGTTTTTTGAAGTAGGCTAAGTGGGGCATTTGCTTAGCCTGAGCTAATAAAATAATTCATCTATAAAGAATATCTTTAGAAAAATTTAACATAAAAAACAAGATAAATGAAGAAGATTATAAAAATAAAGATAAATATAAATGAAAATAATATAATTTATTTATAATATAATTGCAATATGTCAAACATGTATTTATAAATATAAATAGCATAAAATATAAAAAATATGAAGAAATATTGTTTAGATATTACATATAAAATAGAAATCGGGCTCGGGTTCACTTGAACTATAACCCTATCACATTTACTAATTGGGTTCACCGGGTTCAGGTTCTTTGGGCTCAGGTTGTAGAAAAGCGAGTTCTAACATCGAAAAAAATCGGGTTTGACGGGCCGGGTTCAGGCTCAACCCAGACCAAGTTGCACCCCTATATCTAACCCAACCACACCAATAATCTGATAAGAATACCAACATCTAAATTTTGCACATCTCAAATCCATAAACTTTAACGCTAAAAGCTCATAGTTCAACCTAACAATAATTTAAATCAATACAACTCAAATTAGATTATAAATTTGAATGATTACCCTAGGTCCTCTATTATATTACTTGTGTCATCTATATTATCATCCATAGCTAAATTGATATAATTATCACACTACTGTTATCTTCTATACCCAAATTATAGTCAATCGTAAAATAATAACATTATAACATTGTTTAAAATATGTACCCATTCACAAAGAAATCATGCAAAATATTATAACCAATAATAGCAATTTTAATACAAACAATAATTTTTTTACCTCCAAACAATTTGAGAAATAGTGGCCTTGGCTGCAAATCTAGAATGTCTCATCAACATCTACAAAAAAAAGCATGATATAATTGCATCGATTATGCAAATCTAATAACAATGCAACTAGTTCAACAATAAGATGATATCTGATTTTGCTGACACTAATTTCTATCAAAAAGACAAAAATAGGAAAAATATGAAGCTTAGAGTCACCTTCAAGCAGACAACTCAAATAGGCAGAGACAAGGCATTAAGATGAAATCTTATGCCAAAAGGCTACAATAGAGGCAATGAGACGAAGAACTGAGCAATTTGAAAAGGACGAAAGGCTTCAATAAAGACTAATTTAAGAAGAAGCAACTTTAAGGGAGACAAGTTGGGACGACTAGGCAAAAGAGGTGCATAAGTTAGAATTTTAACTGAAGAATATGAGATATCAAGTAGATGACTGCGATAGTAGAAGGAGAAAGAAATCAGAAAGAGAAATCGTGGTAGAGTTGCGAGGGTTTTCTAGGGGTGTGTTAGTGGTCATGGTTAACCCGTCAATCTGCCTGTCCAACCCTTTTATAAATGAATTTGGGTTGTGATTTTTGAACAAATGGTTTATGATCCATTAACTCCTTTAACTATTTAAATAAATAAATGAGTTAGGGTTGAAATTTTACAACCCGTTAACTTGTTTACAACCCATTAAGAGTGACAAATATATTTCTTAAACTCTAAATCTATTTATCCTATTTTGATTTGCTATTTTTCTTAATTTGTTTATGACTCTACAATGTCTTCCTTGTTGTCATGTTGTAGTGTTGCCTTCGTTATCCCTATTGTTGCCTATGCTCTCTATCTCTCTCTCTCCTCTCTCCCTCTCCATCTCTCCTTGTTTCCACCTCTCTCTCTCTTTATCCCTAATCATTTACTTCTCCATCTCTATTACTATTTTCCCCTCTTTGTTCTCTCACTCTCTCTCTTGTCTCGCAAAGTCGTCGTCTTTCTTTATGCTAACATGTCGAACATACACACTTCTTCTGAAGAAGATCTAAACATGCAATGTATTCTATCGGTGTAGATTAATTCTCCATGAAAATTATAAATAACATGTTTAACCTTAAAATTAGCTTGATTTTGGCTTATTTATAATAAATATATACAACTTGTTAACAACCTCCCAATCCATTTATTAAATGGGTTGTAAATGAGTAAAGATTGAAGTTTTTTATATGGGTTAATAAACGTATTAGGTTTGATATCTAAATAGATTAAGATTATGATTAGGGTCTAACCTGTTGTGATATCCGGATCTAAGTAGGACTCATATGAAGGCATTTGGCATGTAATTATGATACATGTATGCCTTGAATGAATTTTGGATGATTTTATGATTAATGATATTTTTTAATTTTGGTTTTAATTAAGAATGGTGATTAAAAATTTAATCGTCAGAGCCCAAAGTGAGTCGGTATGACCCGAGGAGCTTAACGAGGATTGAAAGGTAAAAATATGTCATAAATAATCATGTTAATTATCATAATTTAATTTATGGAGATTAAAGTGTAATTATGGAATTAAGATGAAAAATGATAGAAAATTTATAACTTGACGCCTACAAGGCGGATTTCGATGAAATTTGAAAGATAAGCTCACGACGGTAGGCCTAATCTTTTGAATGGATTGGATTAAGAGAATCATGATGGGATTAGGATGATAATTAATTATTTTTATCCCCAAATCCAAAAGATAAATTCAAGTGGTCATAAGTGGAGTTAGGAAACTCGGTTTGAGATGAAACTTGAGAAAGATGGATAAAACGATATGATGAACGATATGGTAGGAATGGATTAAGCTAATTATCATGGGATTTGCTTAATCACAAAAAGACGAAAGTCATTAAATGCAAGTCAAGGAGGGAAGCTTCATGGACGTTGCAATTAGGGCAATTTGGGAAGGTAAAAATGGAATTTACTTAAATGCCCTATGGGTTGCTTGAGCACCAAGAAATGGGGTCAAATGAGAGCATTAGTTGCTGAAAAATTCCAGCAACTTTTTAAGGAGACTTAACGTGCAAGGAAGGAAGAGAGAGAGAGAGAAGAGAGGAAACTAAGGGGAGAAAAAATTCTCCAAAAAATCCAGCAAGCCTCGCACGACCCCAACAGCAAGGAAAGGGAGAAAAAAGAAGGAAAAGAAGAAGGAAAAAGGGAAGGAAAAGCTTGGGGCAAAGATGCAACCAAATCGGGTAAGTACCCGTTAAGTTTAAGCCTTCCAATTTTCAAGTTTTCTTCTTGATTTAGAATCATCATTTTGAGTCATAAAGACCTCTTAAGGAACATGTTTCAAAGATTAAAAATTCTTAGTTAAATACGTTGGTTTTTAAAGTTTAATTTGGGGATTAAACAGCCCATATCATCTAATCTACACACATGTGTAGCAAATCTGGACCTGGAAAGGAAAATATGGAAGAAATAGTTAATGAATTATTTTAAGCATGAATATTTTTTAAAAGACTCATGATGAGGTTATTAAGGAATGATATAATTTTTAGATTAAAAGGATAAGCATGTTGCAAATTAAAAATATGAAAAAATCAACCTGGACAGGATTGAATGAGTGGCAGGATCAGCTGCACCAAATGCTTTTTAATCATTTTTATACAAGGAAAACTTTTACAGGATATAAAATACATATTGAGGATCACATGAACAAAATAAAAATTAGGTTTTGATGGGTATAAATATACCCTATAATTTACGAGATTCAGGCTGTTTGAAAAGGAATGCTACTGTCCAGCAGAGTATAAATACCAAAATAAATGGAAATACTAAATATTTCATTCTATAAATATTTATTTTGGTAAATTCATGTAGTTATTAAGGTATGGTAGAAATTTCAGATCAAAACTACTTGATTTGATATTAATTCAATATTTTGAGAATTCAGGGTGCCTGAATTCAGCATTATGGACAGCTTAAGGAATAAATCAAGATAAATGTTAAATTTCAGATTTTTGTGATGGAATTTGACTTATAATAGGATATAAATAAGTGATTATGAGGGTTTAACCTATTAGAGGTAAACAAGATTACCCTAAATATAATTTTTTGAAGATATGCAAAGGGATGTCCAAAGAGGGGTGCAAAGGGTACCCAAGATATATATGAAAGTTGCTGTATAAAAACTATTTAATTATGGAATTTAAATATGTGTTAATATCCTAAATTTGGGTTAAGAAAACTATGGTTTAAGGCTGAAAAATTTGGATTAAAAATCTGTTTAGACCATGTTGCTAAAAAGAGCATTGAAACGACAAAAAACGGGTAGGGTGCAACTTGGGTAGCCCGACCCTAATTTGGGTAGGGTAGGGTAGAAAATATTACCCATAGTTATGGGTAGGGTACAAATTATTACCCGCCTCCTCAAATAAGGTACGGGTAGGGTAGATACGTTGGATACCCAGAACCGACCCGCATAGGTACTCATATGGGTAATTAATTAGGTGCATAATTATATATGTATAATATATATTATATACTATGCATTATGCTTTGTCTTTGACATCTTATGTGGACATATATTTTTAAAAAATTCAAATTTAAATGAATTTTGCACCTTGTGAAGTATAAATTTAAATGAATTTATATATACACCATTGACTTCCGAAAGACTCTTATAAATACGCTTGTGACTTATGATTATAATATATTATTAGTTTTAATGATTGGGTCATGATGGTCTATACTTCATATTTTTATATAATAATATAAATATATGTACTTATGATTTTAAAACGTAAATGAGTATTATTTTACATTATTTATAATAACATAGAATTTTTTAAAAAAATATTTTATTTGAGTATTAAAGAAACCGATTTGGAACCGAAACCAGAACCGACCCTATGGGTAATGGGTAGGGTAGGGTATACTAGGAACCGAACCGAAAAATGGGTAGAGTAGGGTATGCTTTTTACAAATAGGGTATGGGTAGGGTAGACCACTACCCGTACTGAACCGACCCGAGTTGCACCCCTAAAAACGGGTTTTAAAGTTGCTGTTTTAAGAACCCTATGATGAATGGATTAAAATTCAAAATTTTAACCCTAAATTATGTGCTAATTAAGGGATTTTATCATGCTGATTAAGGAATCAAATTGCTGTGTTAAAATTTTTTTAAGAAACACATGATTTATGTGTTGAGAAATGGACGTATATGAAGAGATAAATATGAATAAATGATATATGGATTATGTAAGTTGTTAAAATGCAAAAAACGCAAAAATGCATAACAACATGATAAAAACGTGGATTAGGGTACTATTTAAGTAAATAATGATTATCTCAAATTTTGAGATTATTATATGATGTCTAAGTTAGTAATTAAGTGTTTAAAATGAGCACCGATGTGTGAAAAATGAAAAATATGTTAAAAATGATAAATGGAGGTAACGAACCTTCAAATAATGATTTAATAAAAGATTATTACATGTATATAAGTTTACCCCACATGTATATAAGTTTACCCTACATATAGGCTATGTTGCTAAGTATGAATACCCGACTTGAAAGACAAGTGGGTTAAGTTAGATGAACTTATGTAGGTTGGAAAACCTAAGGAATATAAGTATTTGAAGACAATGCAAATAAATGAAATATTATTTTCATTTATTTAGGCAAAGGCAAGGAAAAGAATGAAAGAAAAAGGATTATGGCGATCTCAAATAAGCAAGCGAACTTTCTTAAATAATGTTTTCTTTCTATATGATGATATGTGAATGAAATGTTTATGATTATGTTTTGATGAATGGGCAAACACAAGTTTTGAAAATGAAGGTTTTATTGCAAAGCCACAAGTTTTGGAAAATGATGACTTTAATGAAAAGCTTCAAGGTTTGCTTCATGGGAAGCAAACAACGATTTTAAGATAAAGAATTTATCACAAGTGTTGTCTTGGATTGACAATGTTTTTTGTTAATGGATTGAGAAATTTGCTTATGAGTAAGCAAGTTCTCCATGATAATATTTTTAAAGGATTTCACGTTTTATGTCGATGGTTTTTAAGAATTTGCTTATAAGCAAGCAAGTTCTTTATGATGTTGTTTCAAAAGTATTTTATAAGAAAAAAGGAATTTTACCCCTTTTCACAAAGTATTATTTGTAAATAAGTTTTGAGTTATTTCTACAATAATTTGTGATAAACAATTATGTTTATGAAAGAAAAAGGAAAAGGGGAATTGATTTATGAAAAAGATTTGTTTTGCTAGGTTATGATAATTAAATAATAAATGACGATTTGGACATAGTCCATATGTTTTGAAATGATATTCGAAAAGTTTTGATTTCCTTTAGATAAGGAAATCTATGTTGAAAATATCTTGAAAAATAATTATACGAATGTTGTTGAAGGGGATTTAAGGATGACCAACCTCCTATGTTGATTTCATAAAATGGTTTGATTTCAGGTTGCTAAATGGTATGCAAAAGATTATGCAAGCCCCTTATGTAAAAATGGTATAATAGATAGGTGGACAATAATTTCATTATTAGGGTGGTTGAGAAGGGGTAGCATAATTGCATAACTTTTGTGAGCAAAAGGCTCCGAAATGGAAACTAAGAAAATGTTAGAAAATATATAGTTTAATTTTGAAAATTCAAAGGTTTTGAAATTCTTTTATAAGAATTTTAAGATGTATTATTTTTCAAACATTTCAAATGTTTATCAAAATATTTTACTCAAAATATTTCCGAAAGAATTTAAGGAAGGTCATCCTAAAATTAGATTTCAAATGACAACTTGTTTAAAGTGGGTGGTGCGCTAGCTTTACAAGTTGACACGGACTGCGGTCTGTGATGTGTTTTTGAAAATGATTTTTTTTAAAAGACACAGACTTTGGTCTGTGATGTTTTTAAGTTACGGATGCAAACTGAAGTCTATGATCCCGGTTTTAAAGGATACGGGTTGCGGTCTGTAATACTTTAAACCAAACGGACTGCGGTCCATCATGATAATGTATGGCGCACCAGTACAAGGAATAGGCTAGTTGTAGAGCACGGTTGGGATGACCGGGGCCCACTCTACATAAGGCCAAGTTGCTAAGGGATGACAGGAGTGCCAGCGGCGCCCTCCCTAAGATGGGAGCAGGATAAAGGAACAGCCGCCTGGCTAGCATGCTGTTAAAGATTCTCTTCCAAAAAGGTAGCATGATCACTTGTTAAGTGTCACTACCGGATGGAGAGAAATGCATTTGCTTATGTGTTGCTTTTGAAAAGCCCAAAGATTGGGACATGAAAGCATTTTTAAGAAAAGTTATCCTAAAAGGATTTTTATGAAATGATTACCCTAAAAATAGGGTGTTTTACACAAAAGTGTAAATAACATGAATGAAAGGAAATGTTTTTATGCAAATGCATTTATGAAAATGGTTTATATGCCTTGTTTGTTATAAACAAGCCCCAAGACGGGGATTTTGAAAAAGATTTATGTCAAACTTGTTTTTGGACATAAGAATGTCCATTATTAAAGAGCCTAAATGAAAAGTGTTTATGGACATGAGAATGTCCAATGCCAAAGTGTTTTAATGAAATGTGTTTTAGGACATATGAATGTTCCTTGTCAAAGGAAGCTATATGAAAAATGTTTTGAGACATTAAATATCTCTTGGCTAAACGATTTTATGATAAAAAATATTTTTGGACATAAAAATGTCCTTTGCCGAGAAAGGCTTATGTGAATGATGTTTTAGGACATGAAAATGTCCTCCTTTGCCAAAGGAATTATGAGAAAAATGTTTTGGACGTAAGACGTCCACTAGCAAAAGATGATTTTATGTAAAGGTCTTGGAACATTGGAAATGTTCATTCGAGGCAAAAAGAAATTAATTATAAAGGGTAAAACATGTATGTTTTGCTTTAACAAGCTCGGACGTGGCTTGTAAATGATTTTAAGAATGAATATTTTATGAAAATGTTCAAGGACATAGAATTGTCTTCATGAACAAAGGATTTCATGATAATATTTTGGGACATATAAATGTCCTCAGGAAAAAGGTGTTCAAGATGTTTATGAAAAAAGTTTTCAACGAAGTCTTGCCCTAATGATAAAATGCTTGCTTACTGAGTTGTCACTCACGTTTTATTTTTCCAAACCTTAGACAGGTACTGGGAAACTCAAGGGGTCAATGGACCTAAGCAACGAAAGAAGGTACGAAGTAGTACCCAGGTGGGTTAAAAGGATTAACCATGATGAGTGGAATGCTATGAATGGAAGTTTTCAGGTATGTTGATATCTATGTAAACTTGTTTAAAATTCTGAGTTTTAGGAGAACTAATGAATGAATGAATGAATGTATGTATGGATGAATGTATGTCTAGAATGGCAATGTCATGATTAAGTCAAGAGGGCCTATAATATATAACAACATATTGAAATGGTTTAAAGGATATGTACAAGTGTATCATTGCTTATGTTATAAATGCAATAACGATGAATGAATAAACGAAAAAAATTTGGACGAATTCCAGTTAAAATCCCGCCGCGTGATCAGGGCAACAATCCTGATTTACATTTACCAATTAATAAGATCTTGAGATAAGGAAGTGACGTCTCGGTTTGGGGCGCCACACCTGTCTAACCCAATTCATTTACTCCCTTAGGGTTTTCGAGATGAGGGCTGTTTGAGAAGAAATTGTAAAGAGAGAGAGAGAGAGAGAGAGAGAGAGAGAGAAAGGTTGAGCAAAATTGAGAAAATGGGAAGCCAAAGAAGCATGTAGCAGCTCAATTTCAACTATGGTAGAAAGGAGAGATGGAGTGGTGTTAGCATGCAGTAAAGTGGTGGCGGGGGTACAACTGCTTGGTAGCTAGAATTTTATGGGGGTGTTAAGAAATCAAGAGTGGTCGAGATTGAGTGGGAGATAGCTAGATAGGGTATATGATATTGATTATATGATAAAAAGGAGAATAATAGAAGTAATGTTTATACATTTTCCAGTTATTATAATATATTCAATCCAAGTCAGTTCTGGGTACTCAACCCTTAGAACGGGCCTACCCGCATTCAAACAGGTATTTCGCATGCAGGATTGAACCGACCCTACCATAATTAGGGTACCCAGTGGGTCGACTGTAGGTACCTAGGCTGAGTTGCACTTCTAATTGTACCCACGCAATCAAAGCAACTGTTAACTACCTTCCTAAAAAGACGAATGTGCCCCTCCAAAAATTTTAAATTGAAGTGATTCAACTTTAATATAACTCAACTACTGTTGATAAATCATTAATTTGTGAGATCAAATTATTCAAATAGCATATTGTATAGTTGAATCGTTTTAATTAGAAAAATTTTAAAGAGGCAAAACCATTTTTTCAATAGAGTAATTAATGATTTTTTTGATTATACATGTATGATAAGAATTAAGCATGAAATATTATGAGTATAAGAAGAATTTTTAAAACTTTATAAGTATATTAAAAATTAGGGGCAAATACTGTGAATATAAAAAGAATTTTTTCTAAAATTTCTCCCTTTCCTTAACCACATCCATTGACATCCTCTACTAATTCCTAATTTTAGATCATTCTCGATTCTCTTATTCATATAATAGTTGTGCCTAATCATATGCTTTGTGGAGCTGGTTAAGCAATGGTGGTCAACAATACAATTCTGAAGGTCTTGTCTTAGCGTACACATCATATTGTCAAGGCCTAACAATGGCCAAGATTTTACTTCAAAAAACAAGTGGCCAAGATCAAGCAATGTAAAAGTGGGGCACACCAAAAAATAAAAAATCAAAATACACAAAACTCTTCGGGGTCAAGCCTGTCCGGGCTGCGTGTCCATGGTCCAGATCCCTATAAATGGGGGACCCAATCATAGTGTCTACAGTGGTTGAAATTTCTCTGTTGGTGGGTTTATTAGCATTTAACTGAAAGGTCATTCAATATAGTTAAAAAATTTTCCTTAAAACCCGAAAGGCTATTCTCTTATTGACTCAAATAAGTACATGTAAATCAGGTGTGCCTAGCACTGATGGCAGAGGCAATGGCCTCTTAGGCACGATGATGTTCTGGGTGCATAGGGGCTTGATCTCTGGATTAATATGGGAGCTTCTGGTCTCCCTTGTTAATATTTGGAAGCTTATGTCTCTTTTAAATTGTAAAATTGTTCAGAACTTGACCGGAAAATAAGTTGAGATATGATGTAAAGTGTACCAATAAAAAAATTACATTCATGCTTAAAGTTGTATGGGTTGAATTAGCATCTTGATGAATCTGTCCTGCATCTCTTTGCATCGCTCACTAAAGTTTTCTCCAAATTATCTCCAAATTCTCCAAAAAAAAAGTTACCTCCACATTTGGACATAAATGGTTGCTCCGGTCAACATTTATTACTTCTAGTGTAATCCATGTATGCTTCGTTCATCCTCTTTTATGCCTCACTTACCATGATAGCTACTTCTTCATTTGCACTTGATTCAGAAAAATCTTTTTTGTTCATGTAGCATCGGATGGACTTTGAAACATCTCCTTTAGCCATCTCATCCTGCAATTCCACCAAAAGCAAAACGTGGATTAATAATATGGATAGTATATAACTTGGCAAGAACCTTGACTATTACATTTGCATTTTCATTGTTGAAAGTCTTGAAGAGAGAGCTATTTCCTTACTTTGGATGTAACTAGATCATTACTTAGCTGGAAAATCAGGATATAGTCACGGATGAGAAGGGCATAATTCTCTAATGCATCTAGTCCCTCTTTTGTTACAATTTCTCCTTGTAAAAAATAGTTGTAGATTAGTACAATGGTGACGCTAATTGTACGCCTAGAGTGTTTGAGGAATTCATTGATGATGTATGATCACGTGTGGTCGGCCTCATAGAGTGCCCCATACGTCCGGCTGCAGAAATCATTTTTATTTTTTATAAATATCCCATACGTCCAGCTGTAGAATCTTTTTTTTTATTTTTTATAAATATATAAAGTTATGTATGTTTAATCTATAATCAAATTTTACCATTTTTGGACATTGTTATATATATTTATTTTTTATTGGAGGATATTTTATATCATATCTCAATTCATATTACATTCAAACCCTGAAACAATTCTAACAAGCTTACAATGGAAGACGACAACAAGCTTCCACATAACAAGTGGGGAGACCACTAGCTCCCATCTAAGTATAAAGGGGGACCGCATGCCCCCACCACAAATATGGTTCAAAATCTCATGAGGGATTCGAACCACGCACCGGCTGGGAATGGAAATCCCGTTCCGCAGCCGCTGACCAGACGAGCGGAGCTCGTTTGGCGTTATATATATATATATATTTGGTTGTTAAGTAAAGTGGCATTTTCTTAGTTTTTTTGCCTCAGAAAATTATGAAAATGTGAAGTGTTTAAAAATCAAATATGTATAATAATGACAAAAAAACTTCATTTATAAATTAAATATACCTTTGTTGGAATCAAAAGCAAATTAAGCACAATCCATGTTTTGATGATTAACAACTCAATTTGAGAATGTTTTGGGTACTAATGTGGTTTGTTAAACTTGGTTAAAAGATAAAAACTTAAATTTCAGAACATAGCAGACCAAGTCACAAGGTCAAGTCGACTTAGCCATCGACTTAGGCGAAGTTGATACCCAAGTCGACCTCAAGACCGACTTCAAATGATAAAAACCTTCCAGCGCTAAATTTGGGCACCAAGACAGATGAAGTCGCAGTCGAAGTCGACTCTACCTACGACTTAGGTGAAGTCACAGACTCAAGTCGACTCCACTATCAACTTCAGGAGATCAAATCCTTCGAGCATTGAATTTGGGCTAGGAGACAGGTGAAGTCGCAGTCGAAGTCGACTCCACCTGTGACTTGGGTAAAGTCACATTCTCAAGTCAACTCCGCAATACGACTTGAGTGAAGTTGAACTTCAAGTCAACCCAAGCATCCGACTTGAGTCAAGTTGAAGACCAAGACAGTCCAAACAAGCAAATGACCATGATAGAATCATTCAAGATGATATATTATTAAAGGGAAGATCAAGAACTACATCTTTGGACTTCAAACTCAAGGAAGGCAAATCATTTTTAGATCAAGGCCACAAGGATAAAGTTCTCAAAAGAAGATGAATATGTCAAGTTTCAAGACCAAACATTGATTATCAAGAGTATCATTTGAAGAACAAGATATGAGATGAAAATGAAACATCAAGGATCACTTTCAAGGAATCCAAATTCCAATATATGATATAGATGGTGAAGTCGCACTTGAAGTCGACTCCACCTGCGACTTGGGTCAGGTCGAAGACCAGTCGACCTGAAATGAAACTTGAAGTCAAGCTGGAGACCGAAGTCGCAACTGAAGTCGACTCCAGTCTGCGACTTGGGTGAAGTTGCATCCGAAGTTGACTCCACATGCGACTTGGCTTGCAACGGTCGAAAAAATTCGAATGTTGGCGCATTAAATGCACGCCACCTACCACCAAACGTTCGAATTTACTCTACCATTATAAAAGAGCATTCAAGAGGATGTGCTAGAGGTTAGAGAAGCATTCATTGTGTTCACCTTCCACCCTCTCTAGCATTAAAGTGATCTACACCAACTTCAATGGAAGAACTTTGCTCCAACTTGCTGAAAGTGACATTGCTGATCATTTTATTCTCTCAACAAGTTCTTCCACGAGCTAAAATTTGCCTACACAAACTTGTAAAGTGTAGTTTTTTCTGTTTGATTCGTTGTTTGTATTTAACACTTAGTTTGATATTGGAAATCGGAACCAAGTGAAGGCAAAGTAGTGTTGTGACTTGAGTGTGACTCGTCACCTACTTGTGTTGTGCTTGTGCAAGCCCCCTAGAGCTGAAATCTAGAAAAGAGTTGTTGCTCTAGTTGTATTTGATAATCCATTAGTGGAACCCAAGTCACAACGGGTATGAGCTTAGAAGAGTGGAGTAGAGAAGTTTGCCCGAACCACTATAAAAATCGTGTCTATTGCTGTGGCTTGCTCAACTGCTTTTATTGTTTTATTTCTCTTCATATTCTCTGTTTGTTTCATTAAGGGGATTAAATTAAACAGGGAGAAAGTTTCTGTTTGAGTAAAATTTTAAAATACCCAATTCACCCCTTCCCTCTTGGGTTGTTGCCATAAACGCGGGACCAACATACCTAACTTTTTATGTTTATAAAAAATTAAAAAATATAATGAATGGGTCCCAAGTGCCCCATGCAACTGGCTGCATGGAATCACCCCTCTTAATTGACGGATGGTGTACGGTTATCCATTTTGCCTCCACTAAATACCCTTTACATAAATCTATTCACTGAATAACAAAAGGTAACTTAATCAGTTCAATTTGGATGCTTATGAAAAAAATTTAGATGAAGTCTCAGTAAAACTGTCACAGGAAGCATGCATGTTGATGCTATGCCGCTTTTTTAATGTATGGCAGCGCATTACGTCGTTGTTCTTTTAAGGCATAATAAGCTGCTTCATTAGCGGTGTTGTAGGGTACTAGAAATCATAGCCTCATTTAATCAGGAATCCCGTCAATTGTCTGAAGATCCCATCTGAAAAGTCCAAAAGAGGGAGAAGGAAAAAAAATTATACTCAGATGTAAAAACTAGCGGGTTTGATGCGGCAGTCTGAAATTAATAAGGTGGTCATAGTTTTATCCGAAGAGGGTCATGCATGCAAAAATAAAATAAACTATATTTCAAAATATTTTTGCAAAATTACAAGGGGTGTATTTTAATTTTCAAAGTTTCATTCGTAGATCCGCTGATGTCGATAATGCCTTTCAAGTAGCAGAATTGTTTACTTTGCATATTGATCATTTAGAAAAAATAAACAAGTCCCTATGCTCTTTTCTGCAATTTAAGGAGGATATATAAGGCAGATGTACATAAGGTTGGCCAGTCGCTTTGTATTTTTCATATTTTTGTAAGGATTTTTGCTGAATACTTAGTACAAAGATTGACAGAAGAACAAGAGTGGCTCCCAGCCCCATATATCTCAATCCTTTCCCCGAGACATATGGGAGTGGGGCCACACCCTAAACCAAAAGAGGGAGATCTTTACAGATGCTATCCTTTATATAATCAAGGGTTCATTTTCCTTGCTATATTCACTAATCCCCTGCCTCAAGATCCATTTTACCAAATTATGAGCACAAAAATTTCATGTTCTAAATACATGCGAAAAAACAATCTGTTCAAAATGCTCTTTCAGGCTCTTAATATCATTGACCAACATACCCACGCTCGATCTAATTATTTCATTACCTGATAGCCATTTGATGAGATTCATAGAGTCACTTTCACGTTCCACCTTCTTCACACCAAACTCAAGAAGTCATTTCATCCCCAGGATTAAGGTTTTGCTTCTATCCATTCTATTGATGTTAAGCCATGCAGGGACCAACATTTAGCTGCAACAAAGGATCCAGAGTTGTCCCTAATAATTTCACCAAATCCCATCGAGTTCAAATTAGGAGACATACCAACAAAAATATTTAATTTTACAAAACCCATATTTGACGTAACCCATTTAAATGGACTTTCCAGCATGGAAACAGAGCCTTGCTGCCATGAAATAGAAGATAGATAAAAATGCAAACTGCCATGGAAACATGCTCCATTCAATTAGATTCATAGAATTAAAAGACTCCCCATTAGCCCCAAGCTTATTTCTACCATATCATTTAAGGCAAAAGGCGGGGGTAGTCAAGAAGTTTGAATGAAGCAAACATGCGCTAGCGACCACAAAATTCTGCTGGCTGGTGAGCCAAGAAGTCAGAAAACTCAAGCATCTTGGGCAGCTGAAACGTAAATAAAGATGTATGGTAAAAGATCAGTAGACTCAATGGGTCTTGTTTTCTGCTAACCTATCAAATTATCTGTGTAAAGATCTAGCTCATCCAATGAACTATAAACATCATAAATATCAGCAATTATTGTTACCAGTTGACTGATTCTTGCGACTTGATATCTGCTTAGTCCAAATTGGGAATTATGTACAATGCACCGACTGAAAAGGAAAGACGGGTATCCTATCCCTGCTGAAGCTCAACGTCCTCTGGAGGCCCAGCTTCTGTCAGCATCTTTAGAAAACAAATATATACAGAGAGAGTTCAGCTTCTATACATCCGAATACCATCTTCAGAAAACAAATATATATAGAGAGAGTTCAGCTTCTATACATCCGAAAATGCAGTGCACTTTGGTATTCCCTTTTAGTTTTGACCCTATTTTGATGATTTTGTTAAATCAAATCCATCCATTGTATTTAACACTATTTATTTTATTTAGAAACCAAACATTATCTTAATCCACAACTTACATCATTCTCAAAATTAACACTCTCTTAAGAGTGACTTTAAATTCATTAAAAATGATTTATTTATTATAAGGACTCATGATATCTCAATGTAATATCTAAAACATTTACAATATTCATCCTTCTTAGATTAATGATTCTATAGAAATTTATATTATTTTAAAACTTTGATATATGGATTCAAGTGATTTTCTAAATTTTATATATAATTTTATATATTTTTGGTATCTAAGTAAAATGAATAGTAACAAATACAATGAATGGATTAGATTTAATAAAATTATTAAAATAGGGCCCAAACTAGACTGTAGTGCCGAAGTCAAAAAATTAGAAAGCAATTCATTGAGTCTTCAACCAAAAAAAAAAACACGCACTCACGTTTTTTGTTACCGCATCAACTAGAGAGTTCAGAGAAAATGCAAAACGCTTGTTTACATAAGCAAAAGGTACAAAACAAAATTGTTGATTACGCTCAAAATTCTTTATCTTATGAAAAATATAATGAATAGATAGATAACATAATTAGAATTTCCTTTGTGATGGAGTTTTGGGCACATTTCATTAATTTAACCTGTCTCCAGTCACTGAACCAAATGACCCTTTCATTCTTCAAACAGGGAGAACTATCGGCACTTGCTTTTGCATATCGAGGCACAACCCATAGGAAGCGTTTCCCGTGCTTTTTCCAGGGGAAGCGCCGTATCTGCCGTCCATTTTGCATTGATGGCTGAGATTGAATGGGGCATTTTCGGTAAGTGAAAATTCGAGGCAGGCATTGGTCAGCGTCGGCACTCGCGGCTCGCAGACTCGCGTCTTCTCGCCTTTGAACAGGTGCTCTCTGTGCACGAAAGGGCGGAAGGCAGATGGGTTGGAATCGGCCGGATAACTTGCTTGGAAAATCAGAGAGAATAGAGGGTTGTGCGATGCCTTGATTATCAAGAGACTGGAATGCTAGACTTGGATTTCCAATTTGTGATTGTGTTCGTTTCCACTGCCTTTTTTTTTGGATTCGTGATTTTATAATCAACATTTTTCATGGCCGTATTCAAGGAGGACTGAATTGCTTGGAGTGGCGGATAATCTGCTTTTGGACGAAGGTGCTCTTATGCTAGTTTGATGTTGCTGATTTTTGCTAGAATTTTTTGGGAATTTTTGGGTTAATGTCTACGGGTGCTGACAAAAAAGAAATGGTCGGTAGATACTACCGTTGTGCTTAGCTAGAAGTAGCCATGTGATTGGAACGGTTTGAAGCAATGATTTGAAACAAATGGTGGCTGTGGGACTGTGCTTGGATCATGGCTATTTGCGGATGGCCGGAAATGAGGAAGATGATAGGGGCATCCTTCTAATATTGTCACTCTATTAGGCCGTGCCGATTATCCGATTTGACATTGTTGGCGATGAGAATCTGAAAACCCAACATCAGCCATGCCTGCCTCTCGTCGTGCTGTGACGATAGTGATGGAGCACTGAGATGGTGCTTGGTGCTCCAGCGAAGTAGCTTCTTGTCATGCGCAGCCAATCTGCTTTGGATGATCTACACCTTTAAAAATACATAAACGGTCCTAAAATAACGTGGTGGGTTTCAAAATATTGTAGGTTGGAACGCAACAGCATTATCGACAATGAGAATATTTTTATGGTTTTACTAGCGGATACTATATACCTACTCCCGTTAATTTGATATCCTTTTTATAGTTGATTGTTACTAATTTAAAACATATAAAAAAAGGAATGTGACCATTTGCTCCACAAAAATATATTTTTAAAATAATTTTCAATACAATAGTTAATATAAGTGTATCTAATTTATAAAAAAAAGTTTATCATCTTTAAAAATGTACTTATATTTATTAACTATATTTAATTTATAAAAGAAGTTATTAACTATATTTAATTTATAAAAGAAGTTGAATATGTTGTTTTCTAAAAATGAATATGTTGTTTTCTAAAATATATATATGTCTCACGTGCCTCCAAAAATGAATATTTTGTTTTCTAAAATATAAATGCGTGTCTTGCGGGCCTCCAAAAATGAATATTTTGTTTTCTAAAATATATATATGTGTCTCGCGGGCCTCCAAAAATGAATATTTTATTTTCTAAAAATATATATGTGTCCCGCGGGCGTCCAAAAATGAATATATTATTTTTTTAAAATATATAAATGTCCCACGGGCCTTAAAAAATGAATATTTTGTTTTTATAAAAATATATACGTGTCCTGCGGGCGTCCAAAAATGAATATAATGTATTATAAAAATATATACATGTCCCGCAGGCGTCCAAAAATGAATATATTATTTTTTTAAAATATATAAATGTCCCACGGGCCTCAAAAAATGAATATTTTGTTTTTATACAAATATATACGTGTCCCATGGGCGTCAAAAAATGAATATAATGTTTTATAAAAATTTAAATGTATCCCGCGGGCTTCAAAAAATGAATATATTATTTTTTAAAAATATATAATGTCCCACGGGCCTCAAAAAATGATTATTTTGTTTTTATAAAAATATATACATGTCCCGTGGGCGTCCAAAAATGAATATAATGTTTTATAAAAATTTAAATGTGTCCCGCGGGCTTCAAAAAATGAATGTATTGTTTTTATAAAATATATAAATGTCCCACGGGTCTCAAAAAAGGAATATTTTGTTTTTATGAAAATATATACGTGTCCCGTGGGCGTCCAAAAATGAATATAATGTTTTATAAAAAGTTAAATGTGTCCCACTGGCCTCAAAAAATGAATATTTTATTTTTATAAAAATATATACGTGACCCGCGGGCATCCAAAAATGAATATAATGTTTTATAAAAATATATACGTGTCCCGCGGGCGTCCAAAAATGAATATATTATTTTTTTAAAATATATAAATGTCCCACGGGCCTCAAAAAATGAATATTTTATTTTTATAAAAATATATACGTGTCCCGTGGGCGTCCAAAAATGAATATAATGTTTTATAAAAATTTAAATGTGTCTCGCGGGCTTCAAAAAATGAATGTATTATTTTTATAAAATATATAAATGTCCCACGGGCCTCAAAAAATGAATATTTTATTTTTATAAAAATATATACATGTCCCGTGGGCATCCAAAAATGAATATAATATTTTATAAAAATTGAAATGTGTCCCGCGAGCTTCAAAAAACGAATGTATTGTTTTTATAAAATATATAAATGTCCCACGGGTCTCAAAAAATGAATATTTTATTTTTATAAAAATATATACGTGTCCGGTGGGCGTCCAAAAATGAATATATTATTTTTTTAAAATATATAAATGTCCCACGGGCATCAAAAAATGAATATTTTATTTTTATAAAAATATATACGTGTCCCGCGGGCATCCAAAAATGAATATAATGTTTTATAAAAATATATACGTGTCCCGCGGGCGTCCAAAAATGAATATATTATTTTTTTAAAATATATAAATGTCCCACGGGCCTCAAAAAATGAATATTTTATTTTTATAAAAATATATACGTTTCCCTTGGGCATCCAAAAATGAATATAATGTTTTATAAAAATTTAAATGTGTCTCGCGGGCTTCAAAAAATGAATGTATTATTTTTATAAAATATATAAATATCCCACGGGCCTCAAAAAATGAATATTTTGTTTTTATAAAAATATATACATGTCCCGTGGGCATCCAAAAATGAATATAATATTTTATAAAAATTGAAATGTGTCCCGCGAGCTTCAAAAAATGAATGTATTGTTTTTATAAAATATATAAATGTCCCACGGGTCTCAAAAAATGAATATTTTATTTTTATAAAAATATATACGTGTCCCGTGGGCGTCCAAAAATGAATATATTATTTTTTTAAAATATATAAATGTGTCCCGCGGGCTTCAAAAAATGAATATATTGTTTTTTTAAAATATATAAATGTCTCACGGGCCTCAAACAATGAATATTTTTTTTTTATAAAAATATATACATGTCCCGTGGGCGTCCAAAAATGAATATAATGTTTTATAAAAATTGAAATGTGTCCCGCGGGCTTCAAAAAATGAATGTATTATTTTTATAAAATATATAAATGTCCCACGGGTCTCAAAAAATGAATATTTTGTTTTTATAAAAATATATACGTGTCCCGTGGGCGTCCAAAAATGAATATAATGTTTTATAAAAAGTTAAATGTGTTCCACGGGTCTCAAAAAATGAATATTTTTTTTTATAAAAATATATATGTGTCCCGTGGGCTTCCAAAAGTGAATATTTTGTTTTTTAAAAATATATATGTATCCCACGGGCTACCCGAAAATAAATGTTTTATATTTTTATAAATGAATATTTTGTTTTTATAAAAATATATACGTGTCCCGTGGGCGTCCAAAAATGAATATATTGTTTTATAAAAATTTCAATGTGTCCCACGGGCCTCAAAAAATGAATATTTTGTTTTTATAAAAATATATATATGTCCGCGGGCATCCAAAAATGAAGATAATGTTTTATAAAAATATCTACGTGTCCCGCGGGCGTCCAAAAATGAATATATTATTTTTTTCAAATATATAAATGTCCCACGGGCCTAAAAAAATGAATATTTTGTTTTTATAAAAATATATACGTGTCCCGTGGGCGTCCAAAAATGAATATAATATTTTATAAAAATTTAAATGTGTCCCACGGGCCTAAAAAAATGAATATTTTGTTTTTATAAAAATATATACGTGTCCCGTGGGCGTCCAAAAATGAATATAATGTTTTATAAAAATTTAAATGTGTCCCGCGGGCTTCAAAAAATGAATTTATTGTTTTTATAAAATATATAAATGTCCCACGGGTCTCAAAAAATGAATATTTTATTTTTATAAAAATATATACGTGTCCCGTGGGCGTCCAAAAATGAATATATTATTTTTTTAAAATATATAAATGTGTCCCGCGGGCTTCAAAAAATGAATATATTGTTTTTTTAAAATATATAAATGTCCCACGGGCCTCAAACAATGAATATTTTGTTTTTATAAAAATATATACATGTCCCGTGGGCGTCCAAAAATGAATATAATGTTTTATAAAAATTGAAATGTGTCCCGCGGGCTTCAAAAAATGAATGTATTATTTTTATAAAATATATAAATGTCCCACGGGTCTCAAAAAATGAATATTTTGTTTTTATAAAAATATATACGTGTCCCGTGGGCGTCCAAAAATGAATATAATATTTTATGAAAAGTTAAATGTGTTCCACGGGTCTCAAAAAATGAATATTTTTTTTTATAAAAATATATATGTGTCCCGTGGGCTTCCAAAAGTGAATATTTTGTTTTTTAAAAATATATATGTATCCCACGGGCTACCCGAAAATAAATGTTTTATATTTTTATAAATGAATATTTTGTTTTTATAAAAATATATACGTGTCCCGTGGGCGTCCAAAAATGAATATATTGTTTTATAAAAATTTCAATGTGTCCCACGGGCCTCAAAAAATGAATATTTTGTTTTTATAAAAATATATATATGTCCGCGGGCATCCAAAAATGAAGATAATGTTTTATAAAAATATCTACGTGTCCCGCGGGCGTCCAAAAATGAATATATTATTTTTTTCAAATATATAAATGTCCCACGGGCCTAAAAAAATGAATATTTTGTTTTTATAAAAATATATACGTGTCCCGTGGGCGTCCAAAAATGAATATAATATTTTATAAAAATTTAAATGTGTCCCACGGGCCTAAAAAAATGAATATTTTGTTTTTATAAAAATATATACGTGTCCCGTGGGCGTCCAAAAATGAATATAATGTTTTATAAAAATTTAAATGTGTCCCGCGGGCTTCAAAAAATGAATTTATTGTTTTTATAAAATATATAAATGTCCCACGGGTCTCAAAAAATGAATATTTTATTTTTATAAAAATATATACGTGTCCCGTGGGCGTCCAAAAATGAATATATTATTTTTTTAAAATATATAAATGTGTCCCGCGGGCTTCAAAAAATGAATATATTGTTTTTTTAAAATATATAAATGTCCCACGGGCCTCAAACAATGAATATTTTGTTTTTATAAAAATATATACATGTCCCGTGGGCGTCCAAAAATGAATATAATGTTTTATAAAAATTGAAATGTGTCCCGCGGGCTTCAAAAAATGAATGTATTATTTTTATAAAATATATAAATGTCCCACGGGTCTCAAAAAATGAATATTTTGTTTTTATAAAAATATATACGTGTCCCGTGGGCGTCCAAAAATGAATATAATATTTTATGAAAAGTTAAATGTGTTCCACGGGTCTCAAAAAATGAATATTTTTTTTTATAAAAATATATATGTGTCCCGTGGGCTTCCAAAAGTGAATATTTTGTTTTTTAAAAATATATATGTATCCCACGGGCTACCCGAAAATAAATGTTTTATATTTTTATAAATGAATATTTTGTTTTTATAAAAATATATACGTGTCCCGTGGGCGTCCAAAAATGAATATATTGTTTTATAAAAATTTCAATGTGTCCCACGGGCCTCAAAAAATGAATATTTTGTTTTTATAAAAATATATATATGTCCGCGGGCATCCAAAAATGAAGATAATGTTTTATAAAAATATCTACGTGTCCCGCGGGCGTCCAAAAATGAATATATTATTTTTTTCAAATATATAAATGTCCCACGGGCCTAAAAAAATGAATATTTTGTTTTTATAAAAATATATACGTGTCCCGTGGGCGTCCAAAAATGAATATAATATTTTATAAAAATTTAAATGTGTCCCACGGGCCTAAAAAAATGAATATTTTGTTTTTATAAAAATATATACGTGTCCCGTGGGCGTCCAAAAATGAATATAATGTTTTATAAAAATTTAAATGTGTCCCGCGGGCTTCAAAAAATGAATTTATTGTTTTTATAAAATATATAAATGTCCCACGGGTCTCAAAAAATGAATATTTTATTTTTATAAAAATATATACGTGTCCCGTGGGCGTCCAAAAATGAATATATTATTTTTTTAAAATATATAAATGTGTCCCGCGGGCTTCAAAAAATGAATATATTGTTTTTTTAAAATATATAAATGTCCCACGGGCCTCAAACAATGAATATTTTGTTTTTATAAAAATATATACATGTCCCGTGGGCGTCCAAAAATGAATATAATGTTTTATAAAAATTGAAATGTGTCCCGCGGGCTTCAAAAAATGAATGTATTATTTTTATAAAATATATAAATGTCCCACGGGTCTCAAAAAATGAATATTTTGTTTTTATAAAAATATATACGTGTCCCGTGGGCGTCCAAAAATGAATATAATATTTTATGAAAAGTTAAATGTGTTCCACGGGTCTCAAAAAATGAATATTTTTTTTTATAAAAATATATATGTGTCCCGTGGGCTTCCAAAAGTGAATATTTTGTTTTTTAAAAATATATATGTATCCCACGGGCTACCCGAAAATAAATGTTTTATATTTTTATAAATGAATATTTTGTTTTTATAAAAATATATACGTGTCCCGTGGGCGTCCAAAAATGAATATATTGTTTTATAAAAATTTCAATGTGTCCCACGGGCCTCAAAAAATGAATATTTTGTTTTTATAAAAATATATATATGTCCGCGGGCATCCAAAAATGAAGATAATGTTTTATAAAAATATCTACGTGTCCCGCGGGCGTCCAAAAATGAATATATTATTTTTTTCAAATATATAAATGTCCCACGGGCCTAAAAAAATGAATATTTTGTTTTTATAAAAATATATACGTGTCCCGTGGGCGTCCAAAAATGAATATAATATTTTATAAAAATTTAAATGTGTCCCACGGGCCTAAAAAAATGAATATTTTGTTTTTATAAAAATATATACGTGTCCCGTGGGCGTCCAAAAATGAATATAATATTTTATAAAAATTTAAATGTGTCCCACGGGCCTAAAAAAATGAATATTTTGTTTTTATAAAAATATATACGTGTCCCGTGGGCGTCCAAAAATGAATATAATGTTTTATAAAAATTTAAATGTGTCCCGCGGGCTTCAAAAAATGAATTTATTGTTTTTATAAAATATATAAATGTCCCACGGGTCTCAAAAAATGAATATTTTGTTTTTATAAAAATGTATATGTGTCCCGCGGGCGTTCAAAAATGAATATATTATTTTTTAAAAATATATAAATGTCCCACGGGCCTCAAAAAATGAGTATTTTGTTTTTATAAAAAATATACGTGTCCCGCGGGCGTCCAAAATTGAATATAATGTTTTATAAAAATTTAAATGTGTCCCGCGGGTCTCCAAAAATAAATGTATTATTTTTTAAAAATATATAAATGTCCTACGAGCCTTAACAAATGAATATTTTTTTTTACAAAAATAATCATGTGTCCCGCGGGCATCCAAAATATATATAATATTTTTTACTATTTTATTTCTTTATATAAATTTTTATTTCATTAAATCAAGTGGAGTTAATATTTTTAATTATAATTTAATATATTTATTTGGGTTCCAAATTTGGTTTTGAAGACATATATGATCTTATAAGGGCCTTAAGATTATATTAGAGGTGTTAAATTACGATTAACTTATTAATTTCAAAAATTAGATGTTGTTAGATGATGTTAGATTATGTTAGATGCTGTTAGATGCCGTTAGATGCTGTTAGATTCCGTTAGATGCTGTTAGATGCTGTTAGATGCCGTTAGATGCCGTTAGATGCCGTTAGACGCTGTTAGATTAAGTTGGATTTCTTTAAATCATATTAACTGGGTTTCAAATTCAGAAATTAAGGTCTAAATGACCTTATAAAGGGCCTAGGATCATATTACAGGTGTTAAATTAGGATTAACTGATTAATTTCAAAAATTAGATGCTGTTAGATGCTGTTAGATGCCGTTAGATGCTGTTAGATTCCGTTAGATGCTGTTAGATGCCGTTAGATGCTGTTAGATGCCGTTAGACGCTGTTAGATTAAGTTGGATTTCTTTAAATCATATTAACTGGGTTTCAAATTCAGAAATTAAGGTCTAAATGACCTTATAAGGGGACTAGGATCATATTAGAGGTGTTAAATTAGGATTAGCTTATTAATTTCAAAAATTAGATGCTGTTAGATGCTGTTAGATGCCGTTAGATGCGGTTAGATGCTGTTAGATGTCATTAAATGCTGTTAGATGCTGTTAAATGTCATTAGATGCCGTTAGACGCTGTTAGATTAAGTTGGATTTCTTTAAATCATATTATATGGGTTTAAAATTCCGTAATTAAGGTCTAAATGACCTTATAAGAGGTCTAGAATCATATTACAGGTGTTAAATTAGGATTAACTTATTAATTTCAAAAATTAGATGCTGTTAGATGCCGTTTGATGCCGTTAGACGCTGTTAGATTAAGTTGGATTTCTTTAAATCATATTAACTGGGTTTCAAATTCCGTAATTAAGATCTAAATGACCTTATAAGGGGCCTAGGATCATATTACAGGTGTTAAATTAGGATTAACTTATTAATTTCAAAAATTAGATGCTGTTAGATGCTGTTAGATTCCGTTAGATTCCGTTAGATGCTGTTAGATGCTGTTAGATGCCGTTAGATGTCGTTAGACGCTGTTAGATTAAGTTGGATTTCTTTAAATCATATTAACTGGGTTTCAAATTCAGAAATTAAGGTCTAAATGACCTTATAAGGGGCCTAGGATCATATTACAGGTGTTAAATTATGATTAACTTATTAATTTCAAAAATTAGATGCTGTTAGATGCTGTTAGATGCTGTTAGACGCTGTTAGACGCTGTTAGATGCTGTTAGATGCTGTTAGACGCTGTTAGACGCTGTTAGATTACGATGATTTTATTAAATCATATAATATGAGTTTCAAATTCTGAATTTATGGTCTAAATGACATTATAAGGGACCTAGGATTATATTACAGGTGTTAAATTAGGATTAACTTATTAATTTTAAAAATTAGATTCTGTTAGATGCTGTTAGATGCTGTTAGATGCTGTTAGATGCCGTTAGATCCGATTTTATTCAGAAAATAATAAAATATTAATAAATTTTCAAAAAATCGAGAAAAATAAAAGAACTTGTTATTTTTGAGAGTACCATGATTACATTAACTTTAAATAATATGAAATAACTTCTAATAAAATTTATATTTTCTAACTTTACTAATTATAATGAAATCTTTTTAAAAAATAATTTTTTGTACAAAAAATTTTTTAGAAATTTTCAAATGATGAGAAATTATGTCCACATACATTTTAATATTTCATCTAGCAAATGAATGGAATAGATTGAGATTTTGTATATATATAATACAAATTTTATCAAAAAACCAAACATACTCACGTTTTTAAGTTATTATACTCTCGCTGTGAAATTACCAAAATGCCCAGCTTCCTTTTTTTTACCCAAGGGAAGTGCTTCCTATGGGTTGGGACTCTTGCATATCATGGGTCCTAGTTAGGTATGCAGAAGAAATTGGTAGATGAAGGAAAATTATTTAATAGAATCTTTGGATCTTTGGATCAATGAAATTTGTAATCATCATTTAAAATGATAGCACCTGAATTAATTCTAATTCTAATTCTAACTTTATTTTTAATTTTGTTGGGACTGAACTGTTCTCGTCATATACCTTGCGAAATTATGTAGCCATGTTGTCTGGGACACTTGAGTAGCCCGAATTTGATGGTAGTAGCATGGGGGTACTGATCTTCTTCACCTGCAATAGTTTTGTCGTTGAGACGTTGACAGATATCGTGTCTAGCACCTCCTCAATCTCCTTGTGAAAATAATGACCAAGTTCGAGTCTTTGGACGTGATACTTTTGTAGTGAATTCATCTCATGGGACATGCGCCTTTCTTGTGTTTAGTAGCATGGGAAAAAATATGGCAAAAAAAATTGGCGGAAAAGTTTTTGAGTTAGTCATAAGTAATAATTTGATACAGTAGAAGTAATGATTAGGAGTAAAATAAAAAAAAAGTTAAAATAGATAAGATTATATATAAAAATATGAAAAAGTTATTATAATAGGATGGTTGTACTAAAAAATACACAGAATTTTTTTTTTTTCTTTACCAAACATTAATGTCTCCATCTTTATCAAACATTGTGTAGTGGATAAAGATACAATAATCAAAAAGTAATAGAGAGACTGTGTTAGTAATCGGGAATTAATTTCCAAAGTAGTGTATTTTGGTTATGTTTAGATAAAGCTAAAAGTTTTCAATTTTTTTATTTAAAGCTTTTTTTTTCCATAATTACTTTATTTTTAAGAATATTTGTAAATATACCTACATAGTTGGATCATAATTGCAAATATACTAACATAATTTTAAAATTTATAAATTACCCCCACATAGTTTGACTATAATTGCAAATATACCTACACCGTTACGACGCTATTAGTGTGTTGTCGTAGCATGGATAAATTTGTAAAGGTTTGCAAACTATGTAGGTATATTTGCAAACTATATGATAATGATAATAATAAGGATTAAAGAGAATAAAGTTAAAATAGGTATCTTATATATATAAGTAGTTGTATAGAAATGACAGAAAAATAGAATAGTTATATAGGAAGAATTGAAGAAATAATCAAAAAAAAGGGTAGCCGCGAAGAGTGAAAAGTTTTAGATATTAACAAGCACATGTAAAAGTTTTTAAATTTGGAAAAAATGATGTGATATTATAAAGGTAATTATATAAAAAAAAAATTGTATAAAAGTTTTTGAAATAAGAGCAAATAATGTAATATGATAGGAGTAATAATGAGTAAAGAGAATAAAATTAAAGTAGATAGATTAGATATATGAGTAGTTATATAGAAATGATTGAAAAGTTGTAATTAAAATTTTTTTTTTACAAAGGGTATGTTTGGCAACAGTTAAAAAATGTCAAGTTAAAACTTTTCAATCTAAAACTTTTCACTCTCCACAATTATCATATTTTTAAATTATTTTTTCACATTTTCCTATACAACTACCCTACTTTTCAATCATTTCTACACAACTACCCACACAACTAACCTATATATTTTAACTTTATCATCTTTACTACTCATCATTACCCCTATCACATCACATCATTTGACAACTTTTACTCTTCAAAACTTTTCATCAAAAGTTTTACTCATTCCCAAACACACCCAAACAAATACTCTTTAAAAGTTTTTAGTTTAAAAAGTTTTTGTGTTAAATAAACATGCCCTGTAAATGAATGTTGAAATAAAGATGACCTAATTTACGAGCCTGCTATTGTGTAGTTGGTAACAATGTTGGACACAAGTGTTGTTTATGTAGAGAGTTTTGTGACTCGTAATGGGTCAGTTGTGTCCCGAGTGGAAGCATTTAATCTCTTCTTTTATGAATAGTAGAAAAATTTTAAGATTAATTTGATAATATGTTGATTTGTAATATGAGTTGAGATGGGATGTAATCCCATAGAGATCAACGAATAAAAGGAAGCTTTAATGTGTTAATGCGAATTGGGATAGTCTCTAAATTGTCTGCTAAGGACAATCTCCCGTAGCTGCTGCATCCACATCCTCGCACCAGAACGCGAATTACAATAGTTCATCAACTGTTGCCGTGCAACAATTTTTTGGTATGGATGAACATGCTAACCATATGCTAACCATCAATCTAATATAATCTTATGGTTGGCATGAAAAGGCCTTTGCCGGGGCCCGACTCCACGGACGGTCCGCTTCGAACAGTCCATGAATGTCCTAATCATCTACCGTGATCGGTTCGCGTCCCTTTTATATCATTAGAAAATTGCTGGGAAATAGTTCCAGAACCAGGCAGATGATCCACATGGATGCTTATAACGTCAGATCAAAAGTAGAATAACTACAAATTAACGGCGACGATCAATCCTCATTACAAGCCCCTATTTTGGACGGCGGGGATGTCTTTTATACTTTCGAAGCCTGCAGTACAATAAAAGCTTGCCAGGATGTGAAAACCTTAGGCGACCATTCCCTGTCTACATCTTGCCGGCCGTTGTATCTAATGCAACCCGCTCATCCCACCTTTGCGATCATCAGAAGAAATCCAATCCGTCCAGTTGTGTGATCCCATCATCCGGGCCACAAATTGCAAAGGAGCACTGAAAAAAGTCACAGAACTACCCAAGTCAAATGCATGCAGTATATCCATGGACATGTTTAAACAAACAAGTGAAGTGTTTTCGCCGCAGGATTGCTTGATGGGGCATTGGGGCTGATTGATGATAAAATAAACTCCCATTTTCTCCTACACCCGTTGTACGGGTTGGATGATGCGTTTGAGAGAGGAAGTTTTTCAAGGGTTGGACACCAGTGCCAGTGGTCCAACCGAGTGTTCGACCTGAAACCTCTTCGAAAAATCTCTCTTGTTTTCAGCCCACCGCATTCTGCCGCGCCAGTAGCACCTGGTTTTGGGCATGCCATTTTGGGATTGCTACCACCCATCCACCACACAACTCACACGCCCTTGTCCGGAGACTGCACAGCTGCCTCTTCTTTCCTTTAATAAAACCTTGATAAGCCCAACACTCCTCTCCTCTCCTCTCCTCTCCTCTCCTTATAAATATGCCTTTCCCCCCACACAGCCCACAACACCACCATACTTTGTTCGCGTGCTCTCCCTGAAGTCCTGGGAATAGATGGGAATCTTTGGAGCTCTGAAAAAGATTGCGTTGGGCAGTTTCACCTGCATTTTTGCATTGGGTATGTATTGTTTTCGATGAGAGGTAATTTTTTTTCTTCTGCTACATTCAAAATTCAATGGATGGACTTTATTTTGGACGCGGTCCAACCAGTTGGAACTTGGACTGTAGCCTCATCATCAAACGAACTTGCTTCCTCTGTTGGCTGCTGTGCGTTGCCATTTTGGGTTTGTACATTTTTATAGCTCCTTCTAATAAGCTGACAGATCATCATTCATATCATTGTTATATATATATATTCAGTGTGTAATGCTATCATTTCTGATTCTTTCTTACTAGTTGCTGACATAAACATATGTCCCCCCTCTCTTGGGTGTTTAACTAACCAGCTCAAGTGGGGTGCGTTTGGTACAGTGGGTGCATGTGTAGGAGTGATCACTGGTGCAATTACAGGGCAGACTACTGAAACAGGATTTTTGCGTGGGGCTGGGATTGGAGCCGTTTCCGGGGCCATCTTATCTGTGGAGCTCTTCGAATCATTGATCAACGGGGACAACCTATCAAAGGTCATCGTCCCAGCTTCTTGATTTGAAATTGTTATCAGGATTGTTCATCAATGTCATGCCCATTTATTTATTTTTTTAGTCGTTCTGACTTTAATTATACTATCTTGTGTTTTACATCGAGGGGTGATGTCCGGGTGCACGGGAACCTTTAAAAATATTTTTTTGATTTTTTTTATAAATATGTGTTTTTGGGTGTTTTAATTATTTTTTATTTTTAAATGTAGTGACATTTTTGGTAATTTTCTGATTCAAAAATTTAAAAAACTTAAAAGTTTTTTAAAAATGATAAAATTTGGTTTATAAATTAAATACACGTAACATAACTCTGTATATTTATAAGAAAATAAAAATAATAAAAAGGGGTCCAAATGGGACGCATGAGGTCCGGTGCGGCCGGCTGCATGGGATCAGCCCCTCTTTAACATCTCATATTACAATTTTCTATAATCAACTGGGGACTTCGCATGCCCCTCTTTTACATCGGACGTCCGGTAGCCTCTGTTGGTACGTCATGCCCGTTTATTAAATGGGCCTTTTCATTACTTCATTTGAGTTGGGTTCAACTCAAACCCACACTAAAAATGGATTCTGTTGGGTTAGAGAAATGAATGAAAGCCAAATTATATTCCTTGGCCTTCGCATGTTCGCACATTTATTTGACAAGGGTGTTTCTGCAAATAAAATGTACATCAATAAGGTGATGTAGTTATTACGAGGGAAAAATCATGAAATCCCCAAAAGATGGGGGGGCCTTTTTTGTCATGTTGCAAGTAGCATAAAATATTTGTAAATCAATCTTTTACTGTAATTAGAGCAATCAACTTTAAAAACCATATAATAGTGTTTATAGTTGACAGCTAGTCAACTACAAGGTTGTTTTTGCAAAACCAATTGTCATTACGAGGTAAAAATTATAAGATGGGAGGCCCTATTTTATCATGTTTCAAGTGGTATAAAATATTTGTTTATAATATATTTAAAACAAACTTCTGTTGTAATTAGGATAATCAACTTTAAAACCAAACTACACTTTTTTCTTTCTTAGCAATTGGATTTGGAGGAAAACTGTATATCTTTTTTTTTGGTGGGGGACCTTTAATGGCATTTGGTATTTTAGTGCCTTGTTCTATATAATAAATAATAATAAATTAATTGATATTTTTGGTTGCTGTGTCAGTGCAGATGGCTTTGTTTGCTAGTCTTGTTAATGGGAAGATTTTCCTCGAATGGGTGAGTCCGGCAATGCTCAAGGCATATCAGTGGCAGGTAGGCTGTCCCCTAGCACGTGCCATTTGTACGCTTGCCAAAAAAAAAAAAAGCTGATTTGTTCAGGTGCATGTGATCTTCACAGCTTTAGAACTTGTACCTTTATTACAGAACTTCAGACAAATTTCTATAACGCAAATTCCTCTAGCTAGAAAGATGAAAATAACACTTCTTTTATGTACTTTTAATTGATGCAATATTTTCTATTTTCATAAGAAAATTTAATTTTTCTTTATGTTACAAACTGTTCATTTTTTCCTTTCATTTAAAAGCATGTGTTCTCAATTAAGAAGTCAATGTAAGTAGGTTAGGCAGAAGCAAAACTCATTAATTATATTATTATTTAGGGCAAATTTCATAAACCCATCAATTTTATTTTTGATTCTACTTATAACTAGATTCTACTTATAGTTACAAAATTTTTAAAATTTTTAAATATGCCTCCGTATTTTTGTCTAAAATTCTAATTATAACAATGTCATTAGGAATTTGTTAAAATGGCCATCCACTTATACTTACAAATTTTTTAAAAATTTCAAATGTGCCTATGTATTTTGTTTAAAATGTTAAAATTTTATTTATAACAACGTCGTTAGGAATTCGTTAAAATGGCAATTATTTCCTTATGAAATGACAAAATTTTGTTAAAATGGCTATCCACTTATACTTACAAATTTTTTAAAATTTTCGAATGTGCCTATATATTTTGTTTAAAATTCTATTTATAACAACATCATTAGGAATTTGTTAAAAAGGCAATTATGGCAATTATTTCCTTATGAAATGACAAAAATAATCATCAATAATTATGATATGATTTTATACTTAAAAATTCAATTCGTTAAAATGGCAATTAGCTCCTTATGAAATGACAAAAATAATCATCAATAATTATGATATGTTTTTATAGTTAAAAATTCATATTCAAATGAAATTTTAGCACTTTTATAGCTATAAAATCATATATTATTTAAATACAAATTGTTCGTTTTGAACAAATCAATCTTAAGTTATATTAGGATTTGGACGTATTTGTTGTTTTAGTGCTAACAATATCTTTAGTGGATTTCTAATGATGTTAATATAAGTGGAATTGTAAGCAAAATATACAAGTATATTTGGATTGGATTTTTTTGAAAATTTATAAGTATAAGCAGAATTAGGAATAAAATTCACAAGTATATTCACAAGTATATGTGAAATTTGCTCATATTTTTTAATATACTTTTCTATACTATCTTTCTTGGTCCCACTTGTAACTGTTTACAACTAAATTTTTCTCGGTGGATAATTTTTTTGTATGATGAAATAAAAAGTTATTTATTTTGTTCAACATCATTAGTTTTAAAATTCACAACTATAAGCAGAATTAAGAATAAAATTCACAAGTATAAGTGAAATTTGCCCATATTTTTATTATACTTTTCTATAATATCTTTTTTGGTCCTACTTGTAACGGCTTACAATTGAATTTTTTTCGCTTAATTCGGTGGATAACTTTTTTTGATGATGAAATAAAAAATCATTTATTTTGTTCAACATCATTAGTTTTATTATAAGATAGAAAATCATTTTAAATTAAGGTTTATGTGCGCCATACTTGCTTAAAACAATATATATTTATGTATAATAAGTGTAATGGAATGCACTATGACGCTGTGCATTTTAAAATATAATAATACATTGTATAATTATCTATCCATGTAAAACCATGCTTTAAACAATTTAGAGGTTAAATTTATCACTTTAGACTTGATATTTACATTAAAATATTTTACTAAGTTAATTTTGTGTCATTTTAAAATGAAGCTCATAAACCTATGAACCTGTTTAATTTGGATGAAAATTGTTATGCTAATAAAGTAAATGATTTTAAATATAAAAACGTGTGATAGATTATCTATACATGATCAAATGGCCCATTCTGCATGTGAAAAATTGTTATTTTAATAAAGTAAATGATTTTAAATATAAAAACGTGTGAATGATTATTTATACATGATCAAATGGCCCATACTGCATGGTGCAGTCCCATACTGCATGGTGCAGTCATATGCATCGGATAATTTTAATTTATGTGTACCTAAATGTTAAGGTATATTCATATTTACATTTGAATATAATAATATGTTATGAGATGAAGCATGATTATATACATCATGATGTATATATACATCATGATGTATATATATATCATGATTATATACATCATGATGTATATAATTTTAGACTAAAATATAATATTAATTTATTTTATAATTAGTTATATTTTTTTAATTTTTCTTCATAAACATGTTTCTTAATATATATTCAATTTATATACAAAATTTTTCCATTTTACAATATTTTTACATATTTATTTTTAATTTTTTAAAATCATTAATTTCAAGGGCATTTAAGTCTTTTTTGACTTTTTAAAAAATTTGATTTTTAAAAAATAAAAAATAAAAACTTAAAAATATTATAAAATAGAAAAAAAAATTGTATATAAATTGAATACACTTAGATAAGCATGCTTATGAAGAGAAAATAAAAAAAAAACTAATTGTAAAAATAAACGAATGCTGGTGTATATAATTAAGCTCCTTATGAAATAATGTTTTAAATGGTTTATTTATCTTCTCCTTTTCATTTGATTATTGCATTCATTTTATCACTTACAATTTTAATTTGCAATTATCCGTAAAAATACTCTCCTAATTGGTTGAAAAAATTGCAGATTAGCATGCTTGATTCCAATCACAGAGATGAATCGGATATTTTCGATGTGAGCAGTAACAGAGGGGCGACATTGGAATTTGTAAAGAAACTTCACCACTTCAGGATTACAAGAAGCAACACTCGTGCGTACTCGCGTCGTGGAGCCGACTGCTGTGCGGTCTGTCTACAGGTAACTCTACTATTCTTCTGTTGCTTGACTTTGAAAAAAAGTAACGATAGTCGATAGATGTTGAAATGTGAGGCCCAATAATATGAAAATTTTTGTTTCTTAGTTTAGATGAGAATATGAAATTAGAAAGTGTTGTTGTTGTGATTGTAAAAGAGAAAAAAAAATTGTTGTGCACTGGGAATTGAAAAAATATATTAAATTGGGAAAAATTATATTAGAAATGAAAAAGTTAAGTTGTTTTTAGGAATGGAAAAGTGTTTGTGTAAAATAGGATATTTCATTCCACGCTAATGTCATTTTCTGTGAACAAATGAATGACGATGAAATTCTAGCTATCAGCCCAATGTGATTTTTGGACTATTGGCCACTTGTAGCCTCATCCTTTTGTAATGTTATAATTTTTATGCATAACTATTAATTTTGCAAAAACAACTCCATTTATATAAACTTTATTTGGAAAAACAACTCTAATGAAGTGTTTTCCAAAGTTAAAAGGTGAAATTAACTTGCAATCTAGCGCATGCAGGGTGTTTGGAAAAATATAAAAGTCAGGTGGTAAAATAAAAAAGAGAAATTCAAAAAAGTGAGAAAGTTATTTGACATGATAGGGGCAATGTGATTAAGAGTAACATAAATAAAATTAAAATAAATAGAGTAGTTGTGTAGAAAAATGAGATGAATGTTCGGAAGTTAAAGGTAATAATTAAAAAAAAGTATAAGCATGTTGTCAACACACTTCCATACATAGCTTTTTTTTTATGATATTACAGCATCTCGAGTGGTAGTACAATCAAGCTCTGATATATTCTAACAATTGTCTAACTAGGAATCTAATATTTTTAACAATAAATCTTAAACTACTCATTTAGTGGACGCTCCCACAGAAAATTTGGGGAGACTAAACGCCACTACTAAATTCTTCTGAAAACGTGCATGCCAAGCTTCAAATCAAGGACGCCAACATTACTGGCCAAAGTCCTTGACTACTGAGGCAACACCTCAGCGGCCTTCCATACATAGCTTTGAATGCGTTTAGTGGGGCCACAAAATTCCATTAAAGTTGATGGGGTTGATTTGGAGTTTTGAACAAAATTTATGAGTGTAATCCGAAAAAGGTATATGCAAACGGAAAGAACTTTGGATTTTTCATAATCAAATTAAGTAATCATTCACAAGAAAGATAATATATATGTAATGACCTTCTTCGGTCGAAAACATAGTTAATCACCATTAATTACATATCTATATATATATATATATTTTTCTCATGTCATTGAAAATGATGGTGTTGCAACAATTGGTGACTTGATGATAAACTTATATTTTGCACAAAGAGAACATTTTTGAGATTAAATATGTCATTATAAAATTTTTAAAAATATATAATATAAATATAATGTATAAAAGTTTACAACTATATTTTTTTTGAAAATATATAGGGGTATTTTGCAATAAGTAAAATTTTTTAATTTAAAACTTTGTATTCTCTATAACTATCTTATTATTTAATTATCTCTTCATATTTTTTTATACAAACTACTTTGCTTTTCAATCATTTCTACATAATTATCTATACAATTAACTTATTTATTTTAATTTTATTTTCTTTACTGCTTGTTATTACTCCGATCATATTATATCATTTTTTATTAATTTAATAATTTTTATGCTAAAACTTTTTCATCCAAAAGTTTTACTTTACAAACACATCTATAATATAAATATAATTTATTTTGGTTTTATACAAACTACTTTGCTTTTCAATCATTTCTACATAATTATCTATAAAATTAACTTATTTATTTTAATTTTATTTTCTTTACTGCTTGTTATTACTCCGATCATATTATATCATTTTTTATTAATTTAATAATTTTTATGCTAAAACTTTTTCATCCAAAAGTTTTACTTTACAAACACATCTATAATATAAATATAATTTATGAAAGTTTACAATATATATATAATTTTTGTAATCATAAACAAATATACATCGATAAACATGACAAATAGTTTAGATTTTAAAATATTTTAAAATTAAAAAAACTGATGGTACCATGGAGCTCCCATGCTCGTGGTAACTATTGAATAATTACATCATACGTTTGGGTTGTTGCTAATAGTTTTTGTGTCATAGATTGATCAGAAATATTTGGTTCTAAAGTAATATTTTCATGATTAATGTCTCAGGATTTCATGGAAGGGGAGAATGCCAGGACACTGCCCATTTGCAGACACATATTCCACATGGAGTGCATAGATAGATGGCTACTTAGACATGGATCCTGCCCTATTTGCAGACAAGATTTTTTATTCCCAAGATGAGGAACTTATTTTTCTTCGTTGGGTTTTTCGGTTTTTTTTTTCCGTGTTAATCAATGGTTGATTACTATTGTTTTGCTGACGAGAAGAAAAGAGAATCAAAAGAATGACAAACTGTAATTAAGAAATTAAGAAAAAAGATCTCTTGGTTGAAAAAAATATAATTCGTTTTAACTTCTTGCAATCAAACCAAGGAAATTAACCAATTAGATTTGAAAGCTTGTATTTCAAATCATACAAGATTCTCATATCAGATTTATATTTTGAAATGAGATTTATATTTTGAATTGAGAATGTAATGATATGTATTGGAAATAAGTAAAATTGTATTGTAAATTGAAAAGTTGTCTTGGAATTAAGAAATTATATTAGGGGTGTGTTTGTTTAGGGCAAAAAAGTATCAACTAAAACTTTTCAATCTAAAACTTTTCACTCTCCATAATTACTTTATTTTTTAATTATTTTTTCACATTTTTCTATACAAACTACCCTACTTTTCAATCATTTTTACACAACTACCCATACAACTAACCTATCTATTTTAACTTTATTCTCTTTACTCCTCATCATTACTCCTATTATATCACATCACTTTTTATTGATTTGACAACTTCTACTCCAAAAACTTTTCATCAAAAGTTTTACCTCCAACCCACATAGTTTGATGATAATTATAGATATACCTATATTGTTTTACAGTTTGCAGATTATCTTCACATAGTTTACATAAAATGTCATGCGTATCCATGAGGCATTTTTTTCGTTAGTTGCTGTTAGTATGTGGCTTAGAAATTTTTATAATGATAAAAATATCCTTATTCTATAGTACGTCAACAGTTAAGGGTGGAAAGAACACCTCGACTAGCTTATCAGAAAGAGGTTCTGGGTACCAAAACTTCCATTAAATTTGAGCAAATAATAGTAGTTGCCGGCCGCAAAATTACAGTAGCAACTACGATTGCCCCCTATCCATCGAATTTGGAAAAGCCAACACCGTATTAGCATCCTGGCAGATGAAAAATCCAGCTATTGTAGTTTCGGAAGACATAAACGGCATGTATGGCGTTTGGATACTCCACTAAGTAAGCTTCCTTTCCAGACGCCTTTAGCCCTTGATAGTATCGCCGCTGCTAGTTATGCAGCAGATCGAAACTCGTTATGAACACCAGCATTGCAGAAAACTTCTCCGGAAGTTCGATGCCTCGTGATCCCGACTTGCCCCCTCTGGGAGAAATGTCTTCCACATTCAGTTCGTTTGCTCTAAAGTCCCAAATTCGACCAATCCTCAATCTTAGTTGCAAGTTTATCAGAGCTACCATTTAGTTGTAGGTTTATCAGAGCTACCACCTTCTATTTTGCAAGCCAACCATTCAATTTCACACTCTACTTCAATCTAGCAATGTTTTTTCCCACCGATCACCGCGTGAAGAACAGGTAGCTGGTGGCCCGAACCCACCATTAGCAGTGGTTTTGCAATCCATTTTCCTTGTTACTAATGGCCCGAACACATCATTATCAATCCACCTTGTTGTCGGTGGCCCGAACCCACCTTTAGCAATGGTGAACCTATCATCTGGCAACAATCCACCTTCCTTGTTGCCAGTGGTTCGAACACACCATTAGCAGTATTGTATCTAGCATGAAGAACAGGTAGTAACTGATCATGCCTTTTACCTCATCTTCGACCCTATTGAGAAAATCGACAACAACAATTTAATTTCGGCAAGAATGAAATTCAACGAAGCAACAGTCAACAGCATTCACCAGTGGGATTGACTTGTTGGGTCCAGTTTTGACAACACTGATAGACTCACGTCATACTCGCCCTCTTCCTCAAAGTTGTTTTGATGAAAGCTTCACACCGGCGATTGATAGATCGACACCATATCTGCCTTCTTTCTCAAAGTTATCACCTCTAGTCGCTTCCACCAGCAGAAATTGTACCAGATTTGGGCTCTACAGTACTAACAACTTGAACTCTGATGTCTTTCAAAGCCAACAAATTTTTCAAAGCAACAAGTTGCTGGCGTTTCTGACTGGAAAACAATGGCCATCTTTATCCATGATTAGCGCCACGACCACACTTCTTTGCCAATAGATCCAATTTATCTTTACTTTATTAGATTTGGGAAATAGAAACATCTTCTCTAAGAAAATTTAAAACTCATCTACATCTCTCAAATTGGCGATCCCCGTTTTCCATTGATTCTGACAAGCTTAGAACTAACAACAATAACCACTATTCTCCCTCAGTAGATTATTTGAGTAGGCTACATCAAATGGATAAATTCTATCCTTAGCGGTTAAGGACTCTCCATTTAAATCAACTCCCAACGTACCTCCTCTATAAAAGGGGGGCGTTGAGATCCTCTCCAGACGATAATACAACACAAAGAGTTATCTACGTCACTTCACTTCCCCAATATACTGTTAGTTCTTAGGCCGTGAAATGATGGTTGATTTCCGATCTTGTGGTTTCAATCCGACTGATTGAGAAGTTCAAGGTGCAACATGGATCCTAGCTTCTGGAGTCTTACCCACAATATAATATTAAAGTTGTAACAATATTAGGGTTATACATGCTGATGAAAAAGAATAAAATTATATGTATATATTATATGCATGTGCATAATTATATATACATATATTAATTGCTTAGGCAAAATGAGGTCGTCTGTCCATGGAATTTGGTTGATGGGCATGCATAAATAATTTTTTTCCATTCATACTTAGTTTGCCGAATATATAATAAGATAAGACACGTGATCATATAAATTTATGCAAGCTACATCTTGTTGATATAAGTCGATCTTTATCCCCATCATCATCATATTGAGATAATATTGTGATATCCGTACAATATAATATTTATTGTTAATTTGGTAACAATAACTGATATTGACAAAATAAGAGAAATCGGAGAGGGATATAACACAACCTAGTTATATTGTGAAAATATAACTGCTTTGGTAACCGTGAAAATGTAATAGCCAAGGCTTGATCACGTACCATTACGAATTCTGTATTAATGTATGAGTTCCCATCTATATACGTAGCTTAAATTACGTAAAACAAACCATAAGATGCAAAAATATTATTCTTTATATTGAATAAAAACAAACCATCTAACAGATTCAGTAGTTATCCCCAGTACGAATCCTATCCCTAGAACGAATTTTACAAGTTAATAGTATTCTTTTATAATGAAATTAAAAGATGATATATTCTTTACCTTCTAAAAATGTGCATGTAACATCTTGTTTTGATGATTGGATTTTTCTAAACATAATGGATATATGGGATCTTCAATTCATGCTTTCCTATAATCGTAGCTACTATTTTTTTAACCCACAAACATGAGATAAAACTTTTGATACGTTTTTCTTATATAAGTTAATAAAGACATAAATCGAATATACATTCATTTTATCTTATCATCGCGCAATGATCTAAGGGCCCCTCGTTATACCATGCCGGATATATTAGTGGGCCCATGTGTGTTAATGGTTAGTAATTGTCTTTTGGTTACAACATGTCGATAATGCTAATTATGTAATTTGATTATCACTATGATGGTAATTAGTTGATTATTCCATTTAATGATGAAAATCATATACCTAGTCACCTTAATGATATGATTTGAGAATTATTGAATGGATTAGGTCATAAAAATATGTAAATCGGATTTAAAACTCATTAGAAAGATATGGTGTGCATTGTGAAACTGTCTTTCACACTATATAAAAAAAGGATCTAGAAATTTCGTAAAACAACTCTTGGACGGACTTTCTGCAAAAAATACCCACTCGAAAAATCTAATGCAAAACACCTCGCTGCCTATTTTTAAATTGCAAAACCCTGCCCAAGTCATTTGAGCCAAAACCAAATTAGGCCCAGGAAGTAGTTGTGTGGGCGAACTGATAATAGTGACAGTTAGGGGTGTAACTTAGGTCAGGTAAGTCCGGTTCAAAGTTGTCTTTATCTTACCATATTTCCAAAAACTCCTACCCTACCCTATTTTAGGTCGGGTCAGTTCTAAACAAATTCTATTCTATTCTTTAAGGTCGGGTTGGTTTCGATTTTAATTCTAAATTGGTTCTTTAAAATAGTCTTTATATTATATTTGAAAACTCTAATTTTTTCACAAGTCTTACTTAAAAACTTAAAATCAAGATGATCGTAATATAATGTTTGAAATACATTCCTTAATTTACTAAAATAATTGATAACTTAAATAAGTTTCTATATTTTAGGGTGTGTTTGGCAATGAGAAAAAAATGTCAAATTAAAACTGTTCACTCTCCATAACTACCATATTTTAAAATTATTTATTTACATCTTCTTATACAATTACCCAATTTTCTAATTATTTATACATAACTACCCATACAAATAACCTATCTATTTTAACCTTATTCTCTTGACACCTCATTATTACTCCTATCATATCATATTATTTTTTATTAATTTAATAACTTTAATATGAAAAACTTTTCATCCAAAAGTTTTATCACTTCCTGGACATATCCTTAAAGAATATATTTACATATTTGACTATAAAAGATATTTTATGAAATTTATATTATATATATATTAATAATTTGGGTTGGTTCTGGATACCTAGACCTTGGAACCTACCTTACCCTAATTGAACTAGGTATTTTTTTACTTGGAGCTTACCTTATCCTATGGGTATAAAATAGGAATCTACTCTACCCATTTTAGAGTATCTAATGGGTCAACCTGTGAGTGTCCTACCCAAGTTGTATCATAATGATAGTGGGACTGTGACGCCCCCATTAGCTAAATCCCCAATAACTAGTTAATGAGTGTCACATGACTTAAAAAAAATCCGGCAGCATCTCTCCATAACTATAAGGGGGCGGTGTGGTATAAATGACCTGTTATATATGAATATCATAATTTCATTTTATACCTTTAACCCTAGATTCACATAGCCACATGCCCATACTATAAAAACATCCATTCAGAAGGAAAGCCATCATAACTCATCATTATACCACAAATAACCCAAAAGATCACATACATGGGTGCATATAGATTATAACCAAGTTTAAAGTAACCACATACAATATGTTTATCACAGTTGAATCTAAATGTCTATGTATGTTAGCATAAAAAAATCTAAAATAACTAAGAATACAAATGCTAATCTAAATGTTTCCAGGATTAGGTCCTCATCCTCCAGTTCCATCTCGAGGCTCCTCACTTAGCCTGTGATCTAAAGACAAAATAATAAACTGCGTGAGTCTAAACAGACTTAGTAAGTAGATAGTAGTTAGCACAAGTGAAAGAAATAAGACTCCTGATGCACATGTCATGACAATATTGTAAAAAGATGGTTCTTAAATGATCATACTAGACATATGGGTTCAACACCCACACCCAAGATCATGTACATATAATCACATATAAACTAAAGACGACAAATACACTTCTCCTCATGTCAACCAAGGGTCATGAACAATCCTCTCTTCCTGTCAATCAAGGGCCATGAACAACCCTTTACAATCATCCATCTTAGATAGCACATCATCCATAATATACAAGAATGAATGTCACAAACCATGCATACAATATCAGTAAAATTAACAGAGTTACTTTAAATCTAGCATACCAATAGTTACACAAGCATTTCCTCGAACACATGATGGATGCCAAAAGAGAAAACCTCTAGTCCATCGACCTGGTTCAACTCACTTGACAAATGTCATGTTCTAGTCATGTAAAGCCTACTAATGGTTTGTGTGTTTTGCAAAGCTCATATAGTAGCATTCGATTTTTCTCCAAACCCTATTAAACATAAACTGTCACAAACCTGATGTTCTAAACCACGAAATTGTTGGACATTACCCCTTCACACCAGCCCTATATCATATCTAAGACGAGATTCCATCATTAATTCAACAAGAGATGGCATCTACTTACCTCAATCGTGATTTCTCCTGAAACAATGGCTTAGACTCAGACCTTCTAAATTTCTAGCTTCCTTGGTGCGAGTCGACGATCTTCAAAGAGGTTCGAAAGGGTTTTTGGGAAGACCTCTAGCTGCCAAGACAGGGAAGAAGGGAAGAAGGATAGAGGAAGTAGAAGAAGAGGGGAGATGACGACGGGCGTGAATGAAGCCCTAGCGCAACCCTTCTTTAAAATAAAAGTCTCATTGAGACAAGCGGGGCACAAGCTAGGCCCAAGCTAGGCACAAGCATGGACCGAGTCCAATCACAATTTATAACTTGCTTTTCCACCCATATGACTTAGTAAATTAAAAATTTCTATAGGGGCGCTACCCCCTTGACCCCCGTAACCTGATCGAGCAGGTCGAACCTCATACTTACTCTGCAAAGTGAAGGATAGTTATAGTGCCCCAAATAATGTGTTAATTATACACCGCTAAATCAATGCTGAACAAATCACATCATAACCAAGGGGCTGCAGTTACAGAAACATACAAGCGTAAAACTCATACTCATGTCTAAGATACTTGTGAATAGTGTCTCATACAACCCTACATGTCAATATTATAATACATGCATGTATACACTACACATTCCCCTAGATGTCATATCTACATAGATTTTGTACTGCATTAACATAATAAATTCCTAAAGTATATTCATAAATTTTCTCATGAATAGGGAAGAGTTATAATTTATATATATAAGAATGTTTGGCCCTCACAGGGACCTAGACTGCAGCTAGTTAGACCCAAAAGAGTGGCCTAGCTCCAGGCAGGCCAGGCCCAGCACCGTCTGATCAAGCTTAATGCCGAGGGTCAGTAATGGTAGGCTACCAGCAGTAGCCTAATATGTCGATGACAGTGGCAATGGTCTGTTTGTGTTTATCTGCAAGTGCACTAATCATGGACTGCAACATTTAAATAAACTGATCCCACAGGGAATTAGAGATTTTGGACCTTGTTATTTTAAATACTTTATATCGAATATAAAGAAAGAAAGTAAGATGAAAGTAGAAAAGAGTAGGTCCTAAGAGCACTGAGCAAAGATTAAAAATCACAGGATGTGAACATCTAGAATCTAAGGTTTCACATGTGACGTTCTGCACGGGATATCTGGTTTTCTTGTTTAATTTGGATATGTTGTTTTAAAGGATACACTACTGCAAAAACGTCATATAGCAACAGCAAAAAGCACGTTGCTAAAGTATAAAAACTGTTAGTATAAGCATGAAAAATCTATACACGTGGCTTTTTAAATGTCAGTAATAGTGTTGTAGCTATAGGGCAATTCAAATGGTTTTTAAAACTATATGTGTAGATATATTTATAGTAACGATTATATAGTGATAGTTTCGTATCATCACAATATACGTATAACAACAATTTTAATCTGTTAGTATAACTTTAAAAATAATATTATAATAATTTTCAATGATATTTTTCATATGTATACTAATATTTTATATTCATCACTAAATCTTCATGCCTTACAATGATACTTATTTAGTGACAATTTTTAGTATCACAATATTTATAATGTTAATTAAGAAATAATGAAAATATCATTATGATTTTAGTAACAGGTAGATAGTGACACTTTTATTTGTAACTATTAATATAACAAAAATTTTAAAGTTAGCAAATCAAATAATTTATAAATATTTAATATATTATATTAAATTTAATAAGAAATTATTTTGAGCTATAGTGATAATAATTTAGATGTAGAATAATAATTTCTATTTTTATTAAATTATTAATATATAAAAAAATTTCATTTATAAAAATAATGCAACAAATTTATTTATACTATTTATAATTAGCAATGAGCTTTTTGCGTTTTAACCCCTTATAATCAATAGAAGTTTTAGTAATACAATAATTTCCAATCATCATATAATAACTTCACATCAAAATTAATAAAAAGATAACATTCATTAATAATCAAAATTTAAGATAAAGGTACCAATTCTTCAATCCTCAAACCGTCAATCACTCAAAGAGTAAAATTCATAATATCTAAAAGAAAAATACATGAAAATATATAAAACCAACTTTCCATTTAATGATCAAACGATTCTATTATCTTCCAAAATTTTGCGATCTTCAACAACTATCCACATCCTGCAAATATTAAAAATTAAATAATATGAATACCTTATTATTGAAGTATGAAAATATTTGTTAAATAAAATTTTAATTTAAAGTTACCTTCTTAGTTAGAGCAAAATTCAAACTCAAATTGGAGCTACAAGATCGCCTATTTGGAGAACTTGGAGGATTAGGAACCTAAAACAAAACAAATAAGTTTTTGAATAAAATTTTACAATAACGATATTATCAATATCTCATTGAATGGTTTTAATACAAAAGAAAAATAATAATAATCCAAAATTAAGATACCTAGTTATTATTATCAAATAGTGGATACACATCTAATACTTGCATGATGGGATAATCCAGACTTTGATTTTTGACTTATGATACAAGAGCATTGAGTACTTCTTGTAAAGTTTTCACTTATTTTTCAATTGATGAGTCTTTTGGTTGTTTGATTGAAATTTTTCTACTTGAGTACTTTTTTTGACCCTTCTACTTTAGAATAAGCATTCTCTTTCCAATTAGGACATTCTTGTATATTTTCTAACAATTCATCTTCTTTTTTCAACAATTCTTGCAATTATGTACAAGTACAAAATTTAATTACACAATTTACAATTTAGAAGATGAAATATCAGAATGTAAATTACAATAATTATTAAATAATGTATAAAATAAAATATTGAACAACAAAAAACTCACAATAACTTTTGTAGCTTCATCATTTACAATTCTTCTATCTATATGCATTTGCATTTGTATGTAAATCTGAGCAGGAGATGATTGCATACCATTGTTTACTTTCGTCTAAGAACAAAAAACAACATTTTCAAGATATTAAATCATTCAAACTAATATTATTATAAATAACTAAATATTACGAATATTTTTTCATGGATCATTTTTGCAAGTGTCTTTGTTCCTATGGTGAGAGGGTCTTTGTGTTTTGCTCGATTTTTTATTTATCTTTTGCTAATAAATATCAAATGAAAATTGAAATAATCAATATTTTGAAGTTAATTTTTGTAGAAATTATCATGAAATAAAGAGAACAGATTTATACCTTGGCTTTTGCTGAGTACCAATGATGTACTAAATCAACCGATTGATTTTTTTCCACTCATTCAGGTACATTTTTTTTATTCATGCATTCTTATTTGGTAATATCAAAATATTCAGCTTTCAATGAACTCTTCCAATTTCTCTATTCTTCATTAATATCCTTTATCACCTATGCCTTGATATGATCATTCCATGGTTTAAATTTAAAATTCTCCTCCATCCAACAAATATAAAATTTTTATGAAAATAAAATGTATGGTACATATATAAGAAACATATTTTTACATATATAGATCAAAAGTATAATTACTGTATAAATTAAAATAAATAATTTAATATTAATTTTTACCTACACAATATCTCATTATATATCTTTATACTTCTTTAGCAACTTTTTCCACGAAACAAAATTAATTGGTGCAAAGTTTGGATTTGTAGCTAAATCGCCAAGAAACGAGTGAGGGTGCATGCTTTGTCTTCCACAGGTTGGTAACACTCATTAAGTTCAACCTTAATTTTTTACCTTTTAGCAAATTCCAAACACTTGACATGCGTGTTGGACCTCTAATTTTTTTGCTTATTCTAATATCAGCTAAAAAAGTCCAATCAAATTCATAATCTCACTTTAGCTACAATAATATTTTAAAAAAGAAAATTATAAATATTATTAGCGAAAAACTTAGTCCAATCAAATTCATAATCTCACTTTAGTTACGAAAATATTTTAAAAAACGAAAATTATAAATATTATTAGCAAAAAACTTACTCATCAGTTGAGTATTTGATTAAGATAAAATCTCCTGTTGATCATCTAATAATTCCTCAATTTCTGTATTTGAGGTTGTCACTTGTTGTTGATGTTCTGGTTCTTCAAAAATATTCATACGCTTACACTTTGTCATTGTAAACCTAAAACTAAAAATATGCGTATTTATCCTAATAGTCATGTAACTCTTAAAAAGTAATAAAACAACTATATAAGTTTCTTAAGTGAACAAAATATTTTAAATGTATTTAATCTATTAATTAAATTTATTTAAAAAATTATCTTATAAGTAATTGACTAGAAATACACTATAAAATTAATATTATAAATAAATTTTCTTTTATTTGCATACATAAATATAAAAAATTTTATTTCTTGATTGGTGTAGTATAAGTAATCTAACTTTTATATACTTTTCTAAAAAACTAGAAAATTTTCACTATATACATGTTGATAAAAAAAAATATATTAGTTTTAGTTGAGATTATTATTATTATTATTTAGTTAAATCATTCCTACACTTACCAAATTCTCTTATATTAATATCTTCTTAAAAACAAGAAAAAGATACGCGATATTGCATTCAACCATTACTAATAATTGATCTGAGTCTCATAAGCCAAATAGAATAATTATAACTAGTCATTTACTAGGAAACATATTAGGCTCAATTTTTCCTAAAAATGAAAAAAAGAATTATTGTAGAGTACTTAAACAACTTATAATTTTTAATAATTTTTTTTTTTTGTATTTTTATGGACTATTTTGACACAAATTATATCCCATATAAGAAAATAGTTTGCCTTATCACTTAGAATATTTCCAAGAAATAATAATAAATTTTTAAAATATTTTTTTACCTTTAAAGTATTTTATTTTTCGGATCCACGTCGTATGTATACCATTAATATTCTATACTATATTTCGTACAATCTTATCAGAGATAATTTTAAATTTTCATATAGAATTGAAATAATTTTTAAAAAAAGATAAATTATATACATCTTATATTTATCCTCAGCTATATATATTATAATTATTACACAATTTCTATATTTCATAACTAAATATGATATTATTAGAGATGATATGTGGTTTATATTTCATAAAATAAACCTTGTGAGCCCAAATCAAATATGTCATATTTATGTACAAGTAGAATCCATTGGCATGCTATTTTGAAGTTATATTAGATCAATTGTTGCCTATTTAGTTTGGGCCCGCAAGGTTAATTTGATGAAATCTAAATAACTTGTCATCTTTAAGATATATCATATTTAGTTAAAAAAGATAAAAGTTCTAACATGAAATAATTATAATCGAAATAAGAAATCTAATTTTAATATAAATATTTCTAGTTGAAATAATCATAATTGAAATAAGAAATCTAATTTAAATATAAATATTCTAGTTGATAAAACCTATAATTTTTTTGTTTTCCCAATAATAAAAAATAAAATATTTTTGACTTTTATATATGAAAAAATTAATATATTTTTATATGAAAAAATTAATATATTTTTATATGAAATTGTTAATATTTAATTATATATTTGAATGTATAAATTTGAAATTTTTAATAATACATTAATTGTTATAAACATTTATGGTTTATTTGTTCTAAAATAAAATTTCACAGTCTTCAATGCATTTTAAAATTTTTTAATATCAATCCTATGACCATATATTTTAAATAATTTTGACAATAAAGACACAAATAAAATTTCAAGTATAATAATATTAATATAACATGAAAATGAGAACTATAAAACCTTTAATTTTTCATCTAAATACCAATTGAAATAGTTTGCACGTTTTAAAATATATGTTAGCACAAACGTATGAACAAAGCTTGGTAAATAAGAATATTTCTTATTCGATGAATTTTGTTAGAAAATCTCATGCACATTTAAGTGTTTAAAAATGTGAGAGGTACATTACCTGAAAAGCAGAGAATCGAGAAAGAATTCCGGTTAAGCTCTAATTCTTCTCTGTTCAAATTTAGAATGAAATTTGGAAAGATGCTTCAAATCTATGCAAACCAATGTTGCCAAACCGAACTATTGATTGAACCGGTGAAGAAATTGGTCTAGTTTGAACCGGTTTAAACTGATGATGTCAGCATGACATAATTATGATGTCATAAATGTTTAATAATTTTTAATTAATTATATATTGTTGGTAAAATACTAAAATTATATATTTATAAATATTCAATCTATATATTAGATTTTAAGCATGACAAAAAAACATGTAGGAAAACATTAGTAGAAAACTTTTAAAAATCTCTAAGCATGAATATTAAAAAAATTATCTTTATCAACTGACGTAAAATATGTAAAAAGCCTTGCATGTTGACGCTTGACTCCCGAATTTTCCCTATTTATCTCTGTGCCTTAATGAATTCTACTATTATAAACATATCTAACACAGTAAGAAATAAAATAGATCAATAATTATTAAAAAATTAAACGATTAAATAATTTATAATAATATAAGAATTAAGAACAACTCATGTGTTCAACAAAAATGAAAATCTAAAAGTCAACAAACATATCATTCTCATCAATAATAAAATTTTAAAGTCTAAAGCACATCGGTCTCATCAAATATAAAACTTTAAAAGTCTACAAAAGTTATCATTCTCATCAAACATAAACTTTTAAAAGTCCATAAATCCATCATTCAAATTTTAACAATGAACAACTAGCAAGAAAATCATTTAGTTATCCAGTCATTGTAAATTAAATATTCAACCTAGTATAAATAATCTTAATAAATAATTAATTTTGAATGAAAATTGCAAATACAGTACTATTTTAAAATTTGTTACTCGTATAAAAAGCATAGTAAACAGTTATTCAATAGATCTTGATTGTTGACATAAAACAAAGAATGATCATGACCTTCAAAAGAAAAATTCCATTATACAATGCATTTTTGTAAAATACCTTGGAAATTGAATCAGTTTAGAATGGCTTGTTCAACAAATTAGGGAAAAAGCATGTGAAAGGAACACGTTAACATTGACATGAACATAGAATGGAAACCATAAAACTGAACAAAAGACTAAAATGACAATAATTCAAATTAATGCATCACCTAAAAGGAGACGAAAATGACAACAACACAGCTCGCAGCTCGCCACCAGGCTGCTAGAGCTGCAACGCTGTGTGGAGGTCGGAGTAAGACGAAGATGAACAGAGCAGGGAGCGCCAGAGCAACCGAAGGAGGAAACAAAAAATGGCAACAATGCTGCTCATAGCTCGCCACCGGGTTGTTGCATCTACAATGCTATATAGGGGCTGGAGCAAGACAAAGATGAAGGGAGTGCCCGGAGGAGGAGACGAAAATGTCAGTGACGCTGCACAACTGATTGGCTATCTAGCTTCGTGCGGCTACTGTTGTTGTCGGAACAATCTCACCAGCTATTGAATGATGGGGAAAAATTTCCAGTGAGAACTAAGGAGATGGCTAGGGCTTGGTTTGGGCGGGATCAAGCGCCTGACCAAAATGGAGGAAATGAAAATTGAGTGTGGGATGGCTTGGGATTTTTAGTATATATATGTGTGTGTATATATATATCAGGTTGTTGATTTGGCTAGTTCGACTGTGGCTTATGATTCAACCACTAGTTTGGCGATTCAGATGGTTTACTGTAGTTAAACTAAATTGCATGTAATTGAATCAAACTCTGGATCGGACCGGTACGACTGGGCTCAATTTACTGGAGCCCGATCGCATGCAGCGCTACATGCTCCCAGGCACATACACCAATTTTTTTAATTTTTTTTCCAAATTTGTTACAATATTGTTAATCTAAGGGTAAATACTTATATGTGTATAAGTATTTACCATTTTTGGGGTATTTTAGATATTTATTTTTTATTTTTGAAAATCAGTGACATTTTATTTTAGATATTTATAAAACTGTTAATCAGTGGCATTAACAATATTTATACCTAAAATGCCACTGATTTTCAAAAATAAAAAATAAATATTTAAAATACTCCAAAAATGGTAAAAATTTATAAAGATGTTAAATACACTTAGATTAACAGTTTTATAAAAAAAAATTAAAAAAATAGATGTATACGCCCAGAAGCATGCAACGCTGCATTCCTAATTTACTCCCAAGACTCCGCTTAACCAGCCTCATCCATAACTACGCGGGCGTTTACAATTCTTCAACAGCTCCTAGGCAAGCAGCGAATGCGGGATTGTGCAAGCATTTAATATTTTTTTCACCACTCCTTGGCAAACAAGGCACGTAAAATCTCCCAGGCAAAATAGGGCATGTAACTAATGCAACTAAAATATTAAATAAAACCATAAAAATATTAAATAGAACTTATCCAAATATTATGATAAAGGTTTCAATAATTAATTAAGACTTCATTCAACCAGCTAAATAAATTATTTTTAAATGAAATAGTCGAGTTCAACTATGATTTACTTACCAGGTGGGTATTAAATAATAGATTTTATAAATGTAGTCGTATATAATAAGTTTCATCCAACTAATATTATTTTTAAATCGAAAATACCTATATAATACTAATATTAGCAAAAAATTTGAGTTTTATTGGATGGCTTTACCCACTTTCGTAAATAAGGAAAAATTCATTTCGCATATTACATTTAAAGTTATTTGGCGAAAAAATTATATTTTATCTAAATTAAATATATATATGGGCTTCATTTGATAAAAGTAATACAAGTTTAAAATTAATATTATAAAATTTTATTAATTATTTTAACATCAATCAGTCTCTAAACTAATTATTTTACATAAAATATACATTGAAGGGGATTGAGAAATCAGTTTGCCTATTACGGAAAGAATAATGTTGATTGAGAAATCAAATTTCATCACAAAGAAATATTTATGTCAGCCTCCTTTTACAAAACTTGCAAAAATCTTAGATTAATATAATAAAATATTTAAATTTATACATCAATCCCGCTTTTATGCAATCTTTTTTTCTTTTTAATCCTCTCCATATTTAAAACTTTTTTAGTTAACAAAAATTTCACTTTGTTCGTTGTATTTAGCATCATTTATATAATCACAGAAACCCTCTCATTCGTCTAGTATCACTTTACATAGATGTCATCTATAAATGCATAAAATCAACATAGTAAAATGTCTTTGTGCTAGAATATCAATTTTAAAGTAATATTTTTAACATTAAAACCATTTAAAATATCATTTCTATGTGAATTAAATAATTGGATAAACTACTATTATACTATAATACATGTATAAATAGCTCTAAGCATTTTTCATAATTTACACATGAATGTATATATTTCAACAAAAGTGACCTATGTACATACGAAGAGTAGTATGGGCCATATATAATTCTGATAAAATGAATGCACTAATTTTTAATTTAGTTGTAGAAATTGGCCAAACCGAGGAGTAGCATCTAAAATAGTTCTCTTTATATATATATAATAGTTTGAAAATAGTCAACTACAAATGATAATTAAATTTAGTTTTATAAATGAATTTTTCTTTTTGACGTGTAAAAATTTAATTTGTTATTTATTCTGTAACAAAAAAATCATGATTGAAATTTTATTTTGTTTAATAACTATTAAGTACTAGTGATTTATTATATAGTTAGCTATCAGCGAATAAACTCTTATAAAATCAATTAAGGCTTAATTTGACTATGACATTATATTGAACATTATGTGTGGATTTGATTTGAAACTATATAATTAATATGACAAAAATTAGTACGTATATATTTAAACTGGTTAAACCTCATCTCATAATTCTAATTATAATTTATTATATGCATGTCCGATGTTTGATGTAGCACTCACAAATTTTAATTGCAGGCCTAAAAGCATGCATTATGTATAAGTAGAAATTTTCGACCATAACATTAGGAAAATTAAAAATAAATTAATAGCCTAAAATTATATAGTAGGAAAAGAAATAATTAGTTATTAGATAATGATAATAAAGTGCTACTTATGGAGTGGAACAATGACAAAATATATTAATTAATCTTAAATTAATTAATTAAATAACCTACGTAAATTATTTAAATTGTTAAATGATTATGATTTAATGACCCTAAATATATACCATGAGTTTAAACTATAAAATTACAAATTTTATGATTTATAACATGTCAACATATATGGACATATAAAAAAATAAAAAAGAAAAAGCATCAGATAAGGAGATAGCCATAGGGGTGCAACTTGGGTCGGGTACCCACGGGTCGACTCGATGGATACCCTAAATAGGGTCGGTTCGGTTGTGGGTAAAAAATACCCAAGGAGAATTTGGGTAGGGTCGGTTCCAGGTAACAGGTACCCGAAACCAAACCGAATTTTATATATTATTATTATAATAAATATAAATATATATTATTCACTTTAACAGCTGTCGCCTGTCCCTCTCGAGTTTCGCCTGCACCTGTACCTACCTGTCCCCTGACGCACGCAGAGTTGCAGCCTTGCAGGCTTGCTTGAATGGGTTGAAGGGGAAAAACATTTTTCAAAAAACCCTAAAAAATCATTCGCCCCCGAGACGGCGAGACCCATCCCATTACGCTGATGCATCCCTCTCTCTAGGCAACGTAGTCGGAGAAGAACGACCGGAGATCTATCCCCATGAAGACGGAAAACACCCGATGCTCTAGCCCCCCCTCTCTCTTCGACTTCGATCTCCCGCATCGACTACTGGCAGCTTCACCATTTGGAGCCGGAGAAGAACGGCGGCCATTATTGTGTACTGTAGCCTCCCGTCTCCAGGCTCTATGAGCCCTTCCGGCCTTCTTCCCCTGTTCCCCTTGCTGCCTTGCATGCTTCTCGGTTGCTGACAGAGTCACAACTCACTCAGTCATCTAGTCCCGTCCAGCATCTGCTCTTGCTCCGATGCTCCCGTCCAGCATCTGCTCCTGCTCCCGTCCAGGCTCCAACATCTGCTCTTGTCTAGACCAGACTCCAGACTCGAGAGAGGCAGAGCCGTAGCCTGCAAGACAGAGCTCACCGTCGCCATTCGCCGTTCGGAAATCGGAATCGCCCTTTGTCATCGCCCTTGCTCGGTTGCTTTGCTCCAGATCTGTCTTCTCCAGCCAGCCCGGCCGCCCCTCGTGGCCCAGTCGGCAGTCGTCCCTCGTCCGGCGTTCGGCGTTCAGCCACCAAATAGGTATTTAGGAAACGTTGTTATAAAAAATTAGTGATGATTAAATATTTATAGAATATCGGCGGAAAAATTGTAAAAAACGCTTGGAGTCCGATTATAATATCAAGTTGTGATAATGTGATATATGAAATAAAAAAAGAATAGAATAATTAATAATTTTAAACATGTAAATGTTCTGAATTGTTTTATTTTGTGTTTACTAATGTTCGATATGCAGAACAGAACAGTATGGACTGCAAGATGATTGAAAAATGATAAGTAGACACACAAAAGTTCACATGGATTTGAGATAATTTGTCTTATAAACAAAATTTTGTAAGCACATAAGCAGCATTTACAAGGCAAGATCATAAACCTGAGAGGTGAATCCAAATTAGAAAAAATAAAACAGATTTATTAGTGATATTGGTGCAAAACAATGATTAAAGAAAAATGTGAGAGACCCATAATACTAGAAATTTTTGTAGTTGAAATTGGTATGCAATATTTGTAGTCATGTTAATTATTCTGTTCTAGATGAGGATAAGCCATCTGCCGTTGAAAACTTATCAATTATTGATATGGATAAGCCATCAATTAATTGAAAACCACAATAAGTTCTCAAGCTATCATTATATTGAAAATAAGTTTTTAAGTGTAATATTTTTATTGGATTTTCTCTATCATGTTCTTTTGTAGTTTATGTGAAAAATAAATTCAAAAAATGAAATAGATATTACTGGACTGTTAAAGTAATGATATTGTTTCACCATAAGTTTTTGCATCCATGGATGATTTGTTAATGACAATTTGTGCCCTTTTTGTAGGCATTAAACAGATACTGTTGTCACATAACATTGAGGTAAAATTTTTCTGTTGCCCCTACTTATATTAAAAATTCCTATCATTAGTTCAATATTTTAATCAATGTTGTAATGTTACTATTTTAGAAGTGACTGTAATATCAAGTATGGAAGATGGCAGCAGTGTGAACAACTGTGTTGATTTGATTATAGATGACATAGTTAATATAATAGAGGACTTAGAGGTTGAGAATGAGGATGAGAATATGGTGAAAGGGGATGTAATGGGACAAGTGGGTGTGAGTGAGAAGGATTCAAAAAACGAGAAAACTACAAATGATGTTGTTCCTCCAAAACCGAAACCTCAAGATAAATTATCTTCTAATGTGTGGCAACACTTCACTAAGAAAGTTAAGTAAATTTTAAAGAATGTTAAGAAAGATGAGAAACAGGAAGTGACATGTAATTACTGTAAGAAGGTTTTAGCTTATTCAAGTAAGAATGGAACTAGCTCAATGAGAAAGCATCTAGATAGATGCACTTATTACGATCGTGGGTGGGTGACAAGAAGCAGAAATTGTTGAGCCTATCGTCTCCATCATGCAATTCTAGTGGCGAAGTAGGTAGTTTGACTTCATGGCAATCTGATCAAACTGCAAATAGAAGAGGTTTTGCTGAAATGATAATAATCGATGAACTTCCATTTAAGTTGATTGAGTATGAGGGTTTTTCGCAGATTTATTACTACAATTCAACCGCTTGTGAAATTTGTGTCTAGAATAATAGTTGCTAAAGATGTGGCTTTAGTGTATGAAAGTGAAAAAACTAAGCTCATGAGTTTTTTCCATGACCAAGTGCATAGAGTATGTTTAACAACAGATATGTGGGCATCTATAGCTAATGAAAGTTATCTATGCCTCACTGCACATTTTGTTGATAACAACTGGAAGCTAAATAAGAAAATTATTAACTTTTGTTTGTGCCCACCTCCACACACAGGTGAATGCATTGCTAATGTTATTTTTTATTGCTTGATGAATGGAACTTCAATGGAATTTGTACTATAACTATGGACAATGCATCCAGTAATGATATTGCAGCTAGAAAATTGAAAGAAAGTTTAAGGGAGAAGGGTTTACTCATTGGGGATGGATCCACATTTCATATTAGGTGTGCAGCACATATTCTTAACCTAATTGTGCGTGATGGAATAGATGAGATTCAAGACTCAATCTGCTGAATCAGAAATGTGATTAAACATGTAAGGGCTTCACCTGCTAGGAAAGATAAATTTGAAAAATATTGTCAGAAAGAAGGAATTAAAGAAAAAGGTGACTTGTGCTTAGATGTTCCTACTAGATGAAATTCCACATATTTCATGTTGGCTAGTGCTTTAAAGTTTAGAGTAGCATTTGATAAATTAGGGGAAAAGGATGCAGCTGTTGCTAGGGAAGGACCTCCAACAACATTTGATTGGGATAATGCACAAGTTTTGTGTCAATTTTTGCAAAAATTTTATGAGATTACAAAGGTTTTGTCTGACACATCTTATGTTACTTCTTCAATGCTTTTGGTCCAACTATATGAGGTTGAAAAAATTTTACTCATGAGTTCAACATCATATAATTATCTTCTTCGAGACATAAGTAAAAGAATGAGAAACAAATTCAATAAATATTGGGGAGGCCTGGACAGAATAAATGTCATCTTGTTGATAGCAAATGCTTTGGATCCACAATACAAGCTTAGATTTATAAGTTATTTTTATGCTAAGTTATTTGATAAAAGTACATCTGTTGAAGCCACTTAAATGGTCACTTCTGAATTGCATAAACTGTTCAAGTTTTATGAATCTCATTCTGCTCCAAAAAAATGTTCAAGTGAGGTGGGAGAGTATAGTCAAACCAATGTTGAGGCTTGCGCAACTGATGATTTTCTAGAATTTTGTGAAGAGAATGATGAGCAATGGTCGAAAACTGACATCGATTTGTATCTTCAAGAACCTGAATTGTTGCCAACTAGCAAAATTAATGTTTTAGATTGGTGGTCAGCTAATGCATCCAGATTTAGAGTATTATCTTTGATTGCTCGTGACATATTTGTTATTTTTGTTTCTACTGTGGCATCTGAATATGCTTTTAGTACTGGGGGACGAGTTCTTGATGCGTATAGAAGTTTTTTATCTACAAAAACTGTTGAGTCATTAATATGTTGTCAAGATTGGCTAAGGACAACCCTCAAACCATCCGACATTGAAGAAGTATTTGGAGAGTTTTCCATTGCAGTACCAGGTACCAATTTGAATAACACAATATCAGGTAACATTTTACATTTTTCTTTTTCTTTTTTTTACATGTATTGAAAATGTTTCATAGGTAATGAGTTTATAAACATAAATTATTTGATAAATTATCATTAATATTTATTTTTAAATTATTTTGCAGATAGTACAAGTGTTCATTCCAATGTTGCTAATGTTGCCACCATTCCTAATAAGGTTGTGTTGATTTTTATATTTCATTCTTTAATCTTTGTATTTAAACATCAAATGATTCTTATTAAATTTTATTTCTACTTTCAGGAAAAAGTTATTCTAAATGAAGGATGAAAGTTGAGAGATGAGAAGAGTTAACCTAATTCTAATATTATTCATGTTTGAACTTTGATTTTAATCATCAGATTTATGATCACAAATTATTGTGCTATAGTATTATCTATTGTGTTTTTGTGTTGTATCTGTTTTTCAAACAGTTTTTTATTGGATTGGACAGACTTAAGATTGTTGAAAGTCGTATATTCTAATGAGATAGTAATTCTTATGTTATTTGATTCTTTTTTATCAGATTTCATTATGTACACATTGCACTTTTTAAACAGATTTCATGTTTTAGTATATATAAATTGAATTTTTTTACACAGGTTGCATTTTCTTATAGATCGTGTTCTAGGAACCGATTTGGAACCGAACTAGAACTGACCCGCTCTTGAGAAAATTGGGTAGGGTAGGCTCTGGACCAACCCGGTCTAAAATAGGGTAGGGTAGAGGTTTTTACAAAATGAGTAAGGGTAGGTTCCACCCGTACCCGGACCTACCCGACCCAAGTTGCACCTTAGATAGCCACACGTGTGTATGTGTGGGCTATCTTAAGTGGGGACCACAAAGAGCAACCACTTCAACGACTTTGGGAAGCTAACGAACTGGGAAATGGGAAGGAGGAGAAAAGTAAGAGAAGAAGAGATGGAAGGAGGAGAGAGAAAAGAGGACAGTTGATCATCCATCATCTAGCCAACGCTGACGTACACCGCTGCCATCATTCACTCATTTCTGGCCACAAGTAATAGAGATGGGCTTTTATTTAATTTTTCTGAAATCTTTCTCTCCAAGCATGCAAAAATCATGAGGGATTTTTATGGATTCATGTAGAATTTCTTTTTGGGAGCCGAATAATGCAAATAGAATGAGAAAATTGAATCTTATGCATGAATCTAAATTTTTACAATTAGGGTTTGATATTTTAATGCTTAAGATATTCAATTTTTACATAATGGAGTAGTAAATTTTGTGATTTATGGTATATAGGTGTTTAATGATATATTTTATAAGAACTTTGAATTTTCACCCAATTTTTTATGAGAAATTTTTACTCAATCTTAAGTGTAGTACAATTACTCTTTTTTAAAAAAACCAATGTAGCACAATTACGGAGAATGAGTACAGGCATGATATCAAATGATACTTCTAAAGTTTATTCTTAGAATTAGGCATATAAGATGGAGGGAGGTTGGCAGTTATAAAATTTGTATAGAAGCGTAAGGCTTTTCAATTTAATGTAGATAATGATTTTAAATAATTTTGGTGCTAGATAGATTTGAAAAAAAATAGAAAAAAATGGGTGGAACTTGTATGACATGTATATAGATGGCTATAGGGTTATTCGATTTGCTTTGAGATGTTAAACTTGTTGAATTTATATCATGTAAAAGTGAAAGAGAGTAATCCCTAGATAGTGGACATTTAGGTTTATAGTTAAGTTTGGTTATGTTTGTTAATCTTAATGACGAAAGTATTAAATAAAATACATGTATATAATGATGGAAGATAAAACTAATGCTTAGATGATAAGGTAAATGATATTACTTGTGATCTATTTATTATTTTTCATTATTCATCATTAAGGTATGTTAATATTTCTTTTTTTAAGTAGGTCCTTAATACCAAATTTTATATATATGTGATTGCAGTTAAACTATTCTTACAACAATGGATAAAAGTTGGATTTATTCATCAAGGTCAAGTAAGGAATATGTTGAGGGTGTCATTCGATTTCTTGATAATGCATTTGAGAAAGCATCTCAAGACGAAAGGATTCTTTGTCCATGTGTGAAATGTGTTCTTAAGTATAAATATTCTAGGAAAGAAGTATTAGATAGTTTACTTTGTGAAATTTCTTAAGGGTTATATAAATTGGTACAATCATGGAGAGGCTATGGGAAAGTCTACTTCTAGTCAAAATCCCATTGAAGGTATGGGTGATGAGATTCATGAATTCTTGCATGATGCTTTTGGTGTGCATGATGGATCTAGGGACTTGAATGAAGATACATGAGAGGATGTTTTGCATAATCCTAATATTGGACAGCAAGATATAAATGCAACAAAGTTTTTAAACTTAATTAAAGATGTCGAATAAGAGTTGAATCCAGGGCGCAAGCAATATACAAGACTTTCATTTATTGTTAAACTTTTTCATTTAAAAATGTCTCAATGGATGGAGTAAGAAGCCCTTCATTATGTTGCTTGAGTTATTGAAGAATACTTTTCCTGAAGAAAACACATTGTTTATGTCTTACTATGAAACAAAAAAGTTCATTTCTAATTTGGGATTAAACTATGAGAAAATTCTTGCTTGTCCCAAAAATTGCATTCTATATCGGAAAGAAAATTCAAAGTTGTAAGTTTGTCCTTCTTGTGGTACTTCTAGATGGAAAATAAAGACAACTGTTTTAGAAAATGACAAGTTTTCAGGAAAAAATAAAAAAATCTGCGCTAAAATCTTGCATTGGTTTCCTTTAAAGCCTACAAAAATTGTTTGTCTTCAAAGTTAGCTTCTTTCATGACATGGAATGATGAAGGACGTACTAAGGTTGAACTTCTAAGACACCTCGCTTACAGCGAAGCATGGAAAACTTTTAATTCTCTATTTGCTTTCGATTCTCGTATTGTTCGTTTGGGCTTATCTTGTGATGATTTTAATCTGTTTGGAACTAAATGTCTTAACCACAGCACATGGCCAATTATTGTGATACTATATAATTTGCCTCCATGGATGTGCATGAAACAACCATATTTTATTTTATCTTTACTTATTCTTGGTCCAGATGCTATTGGAAATCAATTAGATGTGTACTTACAACCTATTATTGAAGAACTACAAGAATTGTGGGAAGTTTGTGTTGGTTCCGAGTTTATAGCAAAATCCGAGAGAGAAGAGGTGAATTGGGCTCTTTTGAAATTCTTTCCGTATATTAAAGTTAACATTTTGTGAGTTTAATCCCTTTGATGAAACATGCTAAGAAATAGAATGAGATTGTGCAAATAGAATATCAAATTCAAGTAATCAAACCACACAAAAGACAATAATATGTAGTGGTTCGGGCAACCTTCCCTACTCCACTCTTCCAAGCACACACTCTTTGTGTCTTAAGTTCCACTATTATATATCTAATACAATTTAAAACAACCACTTTTTTCTAGATTTTAACTCTACGGGGCATATACAATAATCACTTGTTGGTAAGACTAACTCCAACTAACTGAGTCTAATTTGTTGGTAAGACAAACTCAAACCAATCAAGCAAAACCCATTCATGAGACAAACTTAAACTAACATCTTGTTTTGCTTCTTTTTAAATCCAATCTCCAACACTGATCTAAGACAATAAACCAAAATAAAATAGACAAAAGAAAATTTACACTTTACAATGTGTAATCAATCTGCTCTAGAAGTTCCTTGTTATGTGAAGAAGATAATCTTGTAAGCTCACTTGAAATACTAGCTCTTCAAGCTTCAATATTTGTGTAAATGATATCATTACACTTGAATATTAAAAGGTGCAAGCTCATCTTGTGTTTTTCTACTTTCTCCACCTTCATACTTCAATGATATTTATAAAGGAGAAGAAGATCTAGCCGTTTGAGTAGTGGTTAGATTGCATTTAATGCTCCTACATTCAAGTTTTCCACCGTTATAATTTGAAGTCGTAAATGGAGTCGACTTGGAATAAATGAAGTCGACTTAGGTTGCGACTTTGCTTTGGCTATAACTTATTGTTTATTTTTTTGCCTTCAAAGTCGCAGGAGAAGTTGACTTGAGTTGAGACTTTACCCAAGTCGCAAGTAAAGTCGACTTGGGTCGAGACTTCACTTTGCTGTCTGTTCGAAGTTGCAGGCAAAGTCGACTTGGCTATGGAACTTCACCCAAGTTGCAACTAAAGTCGACTTAGGTTGAGACTTCACTTTGCTAAACTTGCTATATATGGACTTGAGCTCTTGAAACTTAAATTATTTCACATTTTCATTTTCATACATATAATTGGAGACAATATTTGAGCACACTTACACAAATTCATTAGATTCTTTTTAATAATATGTCAATTATTTGTTAATTATCAAAATCAAATTAATCTTTCTTAAAACAAGTGTATGATCAACAATCTTTTTCTTTTTGATGATTGACAAAACTTAATTGAAATATCTTCCCTTCTCAAATAAATCATAGATATGACTACATGAATATCCTAATTCTCTTCAATAAGCACAAATTCAAAAAATTATACGTTCAAAAACTATACACCAATATCAGAAATGATACATGCATTAATTTTAAAATATTTTTTCTATATAGATGTGCTTTCCCACTATATATGGAAATACTTCTTCCCCTAAGATATATGCAATATTATTTTCTTCTCTTAAGATATTTTCTTACTACTCTCTCCCTCTTTTTTGTCAATCAACACAAAAGGTAAGATGTAAAATGAATTAACAATAGTCGTACAAATGGGGCATAGTAAGTTCATTTCGTGCATATAAAACTTTCTATTAAATATTTTCTTTCATTATTCAAATCATTCATCTTGAGTCACAGGCATATAATCTACAATATGACTATGTGACATAACTTCTTTACCAATTCCTTTATGTAGAAAAGGGCTATGAAAGTAATATATCTTTACTTACCTTTTTTGAAAGTTATCACTATTTTGCTCAACTCCGCATTTCTTTTGCAACTCATGCTCCTTCATCATTTAGATGTTCTTGAACTTTCTTGTATCATCATTTCCTTCTTTGGCTTTATGGCGAGCTTTCTTTTCATCTTTTATAATGGTCATGAGCAAACTCTTACCCAATTTACTGCATCTTCTTCTTCGCTTGATGAAGCGATAGAGCTTAAGGTAGTATATTCCTTTGAAAATATTCTTCTAGCCTTTCTCTTTGAAATTTTTTTCTTATTTTGAATTTTCAATTCATCCAATGTGGTGCATTCAATTTGTTTATGTTCAGTACCATCACATTTATAATATTTTAGAAATTCTTTTCTTCTATCCTTCATTTTCTTGTGTGAGTTAGAATTTTTGTTTCTCTTCATGTTGGAGTATCAGTTATGATCTTGAGCTCTTTTTCACACTTTTGAATGCAATAGACCTTTTGCTTCTGTAAGATTCTTCTTTCTTATTTTTGATGAGCTTGTGAGACATGAGTGAGCTAATTAAGTTATCTACTTTGAGCTTGTTGAAGTCCTTTGCCTCCTCAATAGTTGTAACCTTTTGATTCTATTAATTTGACAATGCTCTAAGTATTTCATGACATGCTCACTTTTAGAAATTGGTTTTTCTAAACTTTTAAGAGTGTTAGTGATTATAGAAAATCTAGCATATATTTCTGAAATAGATTCATCATCTAACATTTGAAAACTTTTAAAATCATCAACAAGAATATTCCTTTTAGTTCCCTTTACTTGAGAGGAACCGTCATAAATAAACACCAATTTATCCCATATTTCCTTAGCTATTATGCATGAAGAAACTTTATCAAATTATACAACAGTTAATGCACAAAATAAAAAATTCATAGCTTTAGCATTACTTTGGACAGACATGGTCTCTTCTTGCGTCCAAGTGGGCACTTTATCCTCTTTTGGTAATGTAATGTTATCTTATATGTAATGTAATGAATCCATACTAATTGTTATAATCAATTGTTTCATCCTTAACTTCAAATAGATAAAATTATTGTCATCAAATAGAGGTGGCCTAAAAATGATCGGCCCTCATTAAATGCAGGTACAGAAGTTAAGTGGTTTGTCATAGATATATAAAAGAGATCATCTCAAATAAGATAGAGGTCCGCTTTAATATCACTTATTAGTCCCGAGTTTATGACAAAACCCAAGAGGGGAGGGGTGAATTGAGCTTTTTTTAAAAAAAAAATTGGTATATTAAAGTTAACCTCTTAAGAGTTTTAATCCCCTTGGTGAAATGTGCTAAGAAATAGTATAATAGGATGCAAATAAAATATAAATGTAAGCAATCAAACCACATAAAAGACAACAACATATAGTGGTTTGGGCAATCATCCCTACTTCACTCTTCCAAGCACACACCCCTTGTGTCATGGGTTCCAGTATTATATATTCAATATAGTTTAGAGCACCCGCTCTCTTCTAGATTCTAGCTCTAGGTGACATATGTAATAATCACTTATTTGTGAAACTAACTCCAACCAACCAAGTCTAATTCGTTGGTGAGACAAACTCAAACCAATCAAGCAAAACCTATTACTGAGAAAAAACTCAAACCAACCCCCTGTTTTGCTTCTTCTTGAATCCGGTCTCCAACACCAATCCAAGGCAATAACCCAAAATAAAATAGACAAAAGAGAATTTGCACTTTATAATGTGTAATCAATCTGCTCCGGAAGCTCCTTGTTATGTGAAGAAGATGATCTTGTAAGCTCATTTGAAGTACTAGCTCTTGAAACTTAAATATTTGTTCAAATGCTATCAACATACTTGAATATTAGAAGGTTTAAGCTCATTTTATGTTTTCCTACTTCCTTCACGTTCATACTTAATGATATTTGTAGAGGTGAAGAAGATCTAGCCATTGGAGTGGTGGTTGGCATGTATTTAATGCTCCAACATTGAGTTTTCAACCGCTATAACTTGAAGTCGCAAGTGGAGTCGACTTGGGTCGTAACTTCGCTTCAGCTAGAACTTGCTGTCCATTTTTTGCTTTCGAAGTTGCAAGCGAAGTCGACTTAGGTTGAGACTTCACCAAAGTCGGAAGTAAAGTCAACTTGGGTTGAGACTTCACTTTGCTGTCTGTCCAAAATTGTAGGCGATGTCGACTTGGTTGTAGAACTTCACCCAAGTCGCAAGTAAAGTCAATTTAAGCTAAGACTTCACTTTGCTGAACTTGCTATATATGGACTTGAACTCTTGAAACTTAAATTATTTCACATTTTCATTTTCATACATATAATTAGAGATAAAACATCTGAGCATATTTACACAAATTCATTATATCCTTTTAAATGATATTTCAATTATTTTTTAATCATTAAAATCAAATTAATCTTTCTTAAAGCAAGCATATGATCAATAGTTGGCATTTAAACATTTGATGTAAATGAGAATGAGTATTTTTGCTTGTGTGCAGCATTGATGTTGACTATTAGCGATTTTTCAGCTTATGTAAATTTATTAGGCTGGAGTACTAAAGGTCGATATGCATGTCTTATTCATTATTTTGAAACTTGTTCCAAGTGGTTGAATCATGGGGAGAAGTATTGCTATATGGGCCATCATCGATTTTTACCACCTCATCATAAATTTCGATATGAGAAACTTTCTTTCAATGGACATTAAGATTTTGACAGTGCACTAATCCTTCCATCTGGTTTGACTATATTAGAGCAAGTTGAGAGCGTTGACTTCATATTTCAAAATACTCCAATTTCACAAATAAAAGGGCCTCGGAAGAAGAAAATTAACTTTTTCACATTACCTTATTGGGAACATAATCTCATTCGTCACAACTTTGATGTTATGCATATAGAAAAAATGTTTGTGATAATGTTTTAAGAAATATTATTAATCAGGAAGAGAAAACAATAGATAATTGCAAGGCACAATTGGACCTTCAAGATATAGGCATTAGGAAGGATTTGCACTTGAAGAAGTGTGTTAATACTAATAAGGAATTTTTGTTGCTATTCATTGACCTTGAAAGAGAAAAGCTCCTTTTGTAAAGTATTAAAGAATACAAAAGCTCCATATGAATTATCTACAAATATTGCTCATTGTGTGCAGTTGAAACAATGTAAAATTATTGAGCTTAAAAGTTACGATTGTCATACCATGATGCAAGATTTTCTTCTTATGGTAGTGAGGGGGTTGTTGCCTGAGAAAGTGAGTTTAGTAATTATCAAGTTGTGTTAATATTTAATGGATTATTTTCCAAATTTCTCAGTATTTGTGATCTTGAGAAGCTTGAAGCATAAATTTCTTTAACATTATGTCGTATGGAAAAAAAATTTCCTCCATCATTTTTCACTACTCGAGTCCATTTGGTGATTCACCTGGCGACTGAGGCAAAGATAACTAAACTCGTACAATATCGATGGATGCTTCCAATCGAAAGGTAAATTTATACAATATTTTTGTAATTATTTTATTTGAAATCCAATAATATGATAAGATTTTAAGTTTCATATTTTTTTTATGTAGGTATCTTCATACATTCAAGTCTTATGTGCACAATAGAACTTTTTTAGAGGGTTCTATTGCAGAAGGGTACTTAGCTGAAGAATGTCTAACATTTTTCTCTCGATATCTTTTTGGAATTGAGACAAAATTTGATCTATTGGTATGAAAAGACCATGCTAATGTATATTCAGATAAAGAATTTTTCTACATTCCTTTATTAGGTAAACCTCTTGGAATAAAGAGAAAAATAAATTCCAAAGCAAATAAGTGAATCAAAATCAAAGAAAGTCAATTGGATGATAAAACATGGATTCAAGCGCATCGGTAGGTGTTTTTTAATTTTGATTCCATCATATCATTTCAAATGTAAGTTAAATCTTTCTTCGTTTTTTATATGTAAAGTAAAAATTTTGAATTAAATTCAAGTAGGCATTTGTTCCTTTTCTTTTATTTTGTAGAGAGCAAGAAGCTGAAGTTTCGAGAAAAAATCTTCGTCTTTTACAACGTCCATCTCAAAATGAAATAGCTGAATACATTGTCAAACATTAAATGAATGGTTTCGTGATTACGTGAGTATAGCATTTAAATAGGAAAATATTTTCATCATGTTGATTATGTGTTTCTATATAAATTTAAACATATTGTAAGTGTTATTCTGTTTTAATTAATTAATTATAAATAATTCAGGTTAAACAATTAGATGAACAAGGGGATGCATGAGTTACCAAAGAAATGAGATGGTTAGCACGTGGTCTAAGAAAAGTTGCACAAAGATATACAGGTTTTGTCATCAATGGATTCAAATTTCACACAAAAGAACATAAGAAAATATGACAACTCAAAACATAGGAGTTATAGTGGGTGCAAAAATAATGAGTAATACAAGTGAAGGAGATAAAAGGCTAGTTGAAGGGGAAGTCACTTATTATAGTATTTTAATAGACATTATAGAGTTAAACTATCATGGTTAACGTAAAGTTATATTATTTAAATGTGATTGGGTTGATGTTAATGGAGGAAGGGGTTATAAAAAAGACAAGTTTGGATGCACATTAGTAAATTTTTCACACTTGATACATATCGGAGCTGACCTTTTTGATGACCTTTTATATTTGCATCTCAAGTTAATAAAGTATTTTATGTCAAGGATCATGTGAATAAAGATTGACATGTGGTTTTGAATACTAAAGTTAGAAATTTATATGATATGAGTGTTGAGCCATGTGAGGATTCTCTACAAATATTTCTTAGAGGAGAGCAGCATAATGAGGTCGTACTTGAAAATGATGCATCCGACTTAAAGTAGAATAATCCATTTTGGATAAGAGATTATATTGATACTTTTAATGAAGAAGAAATATTACAAACACATGACACAGACCTCGAAGAAAGAATGTAAGGTACATTATTTTAAAATTACTTCGTTAAATTTTTTTAAGATTCACTTTAATTATTTGAAAGTTCAAGTTTTCTTTTATTTGTAAGCCTTCATAACTTCTATTGACTTGATGGTAAAGAAAGTAGCATTTTTATGTAATGAAGAACTTAGAAAAGTGAAACCAAGTGAAAAGAAAACGTGGAAATGATTGTAGTGTTATTTTTTAAAAATTTATTAGTTACAAATTATCCTGTCAAATAACTATCTCCAGTTGTGACTTTTAATTTGTAATTTTTAATTGTAGAAGAGCAATTTTTCATTTTTTTGGGAGTTACTTTGAGTTAAATTGTTTTAATAGTATCTTGTTCAATGTGTCGGCATAAAAAATTTAATTTCTTTGTTGAACAATGTTAGTTGCCAATTTAAAGTGTCTAAATATAAATATGAACTGAACCAATTATATTTATTATTAATATAAAATTTTAGATGCTTTAATATTATTTTGTTTAATGTTATTGTACTCGTGCTATTATATATCTCAATACTATTTTCAATAATTTTCATGAGTGATTTTTAGTTTTTAAGATTATTTTATATATTTTAGTTGAGGTATACTTCAATGAATTGGAGTAAAAAGGCCAATATTATTAAATTTAAATATCAATTTAATAGGATATTAGGATTTATGGTAATTTAATTTTTATTTTTGGAATTTCTTGTTTATCAAAATATGAATAATATCTAAATATCTAGAATAATTTTTTTGCCTATAAGATAATACTTTGTAGTGTCAACTTCATATATAATAATCTCTTCTTACATTATTATATTATAAATTTTTGTAATTTAAGATATTTAATTAAATTAAAAATAATTATTATATTTATAAATGAAATACCAATAAAATATTTTTATTTTTTTATGATAGTTTTATTAATAATCATTATTAATTTTTTTAGCGATGATTTCTTGCTTTTGTCTCTATGAATTAATAAAATAGTGATAGTTGTTAAAACTGTTACTAAAATGTCTAACTATTCAGATGGTTGTATAAAACCGTAGGTATCTAATGAGTAATATTGACAAATTTTAAAAAAGTCAAAATATATTATGCTTTTCCTAACTAATTTAAAAACCGTTAGTAAGATATTTTATAGCGATGATTCTTCAACCACCACAAATAAAACTATCACTATATGACATTTTTGTCGTAGTGATAATAAACCCTAATTCAATCATTTATCCTCTCAAAAGGCATGTACGATGTACTCTTAACCTTTTTAATCACCTATTCTTATGGGATTAATTCTATTAACATCCATTAAATTCTCTATTCTCATAATCTAAATATCCAAGTTTAATATCTTGATTATTATATATTAGACTTCCATCTTTCGATTCTAGTACCTTATATATGAATTATGTCATCGTGCAAACTCATGCATAAAGCAAGTATTAAAATCACAATATATAAATTAACACAAATATCCTTTATAAATAAAATGCTACATCATAAACCTTAAAAAACGGATTTAGCTAAACACGTTCTTAATAAAATCAAGATACAAAATAATATTATGATTAATGACCATAAATAACAAGCCATTCAAATCAAAAAAGAAAAAGAAAAGAAAAGCTTATTAGACTGAAAGCTTCAATGTTGTCTCGATGACTCCAAATAATGTACCTCCTTGCTTCTTTCGCTTTACTCTTATGTTTCTCTCAACCCTAGACCTTAACCCTAGCTCAAAACATGTTCAAAAGCTCCCCTAGTTTTGTGGTACAATTGTTTATAAAGAGATTTCTCAAAAAATTATGCAAAATGCACTGCTTGCATAACAACTAGGATTGAACACATCTTAGGCTGTGTTCCTCCTTAGACGCTACATTCTTGCTCTAAACTTTGATAATTTTTAGCCTTACACACCCCACCTATGTTGGTACTTGTTCAATAGTCTTTACCTATTTTAATCACTATTTTGAGTCCTTTTTAGCTCTCTAATCAATCCAAATAACCGCACCATGGTTCTCGAACTTCGATTCTCTATGATTAGCTTGCATCAATCTCAAAATGCCTTGAATTAATGCAAATTGGTTCGTTATGAGTATTTGTCACTAAACAAAGAAAATTTCATCATTCAAGACTATAAAATCACATATAACCCAGTGCTTTGATAATTAAATCACTCATTTGTAAAATTTTAACACAACATAGTCAGCGATGATGTTGCGCATTTCTAGTTACCTATTCCAAGTTAATGCATTTTGTTCATTTTAAGTCTAATTTTAATAATTTAATTATCAGTTCTTATACTTTTAGCATTTTGAGTGAAATGGTATGATTGGATTTCTTAATTAGGACTTGAAATTAATATTTTTGTATAAAATGTATGTTGAGAAATTAAACTAATGATGCAATTAGGAAAGATTCTCTAGGTTTTGTGATTAAGGTGCAACTTTTCTTTCCAACATTTTATTTTAATTTTACTTATAACAAAATTAAAATTTTATAAGATGACTAGCTGTGGTGTCTATACTACAGGTTACTGTGGTATTAAGTGGATTTTTGATTTTTAATTAAGATCTTATAAAAGCAATGAGAGTCTTTCACAATTCAACTTCTTACCTAACTAACTAAAGAAATTGTTTGCAAAATTTAGTTAAACATAATAAACGTGTTTAATCTTTCATGTTTTTATAAACTTTTTTGAGTGAGAGTTCTTATGTGGGTAGGATTTAGAAGAATTTTCACTAGGAATAAAAATTTTATTCAATGAGCTAAATCACTAGCAATAAAATTTTTGCAACACGAATAATGATTAAAAATATAGTAAAGTTTCAAATTTGTTCCTTATATTATATTATCATCTATTTATCAGTCTTTTGATGTACAATAGTATTAATGTTAGTATTGATTCTGTAATTCCATTACTTATAATTAATTAATATATGTCATCGACATTGCTTAAAAAATAATTGTCACTAATTTAAGCAAAGATGAGAAATTCAATGACAACAATTTCGATGTCTATCATCAAAAGGTTCATATATCCTAGAGGTATAAGATGTATTAAAAATATTGAAAAACATCATAAACAAACCAATAAAAAGTGATAAAAGGTTGTAAGGCTTACGCAGTGCCTATGACATCCCAATCCGATAGCTCGTACTAAGAATCTTTTCTAAGCGGTTAAGTCTATAGCGTGATATATATTTTTACATCACATCACAATAAGAGCCTATAACCTGTTCAAAAATTTCTTCTTTTTAAAGTGCCTATAAAAAATTCATTAGCATTTTGTCTGTAAATAGAATGTTCAAAAAAATATGCATACACTTGTCTTATAATCAATTGTATTAAAATGTACAACTTTATTACTTTCTCACAAACATAATCATCCTATCACTTCATGGATTTATAATATCCTCACATCATTTTTATACCACAAAAACTTTTATACCATACACAATATATATTAATACAATTTATTAATACAATTTATAATAATATTAAGAAAACACGCTTCTAATATGAAAAACAAAAATCTTGCACTTCTAATGTATAACTAATTGCATCAATTCTAACATATATAAGAGTTCACACAATCTCCTCTTCACTACCCCTCTACTAGTGAAGGCTTCGTAATTGTTAATTCCTGATATTCTGCACTTAATTAATTAAAAATGATGAGTTTGGGAAACTTAGTAAGCAAGTGGCACTAAAAAATCATTTATAAACCTTCATGGAATCGTTATGCATGCATGATAATGAAATGTAATCACACACATGTATTATTTAATGACATATTCCTTATTTGGTAGATGACACTTACTAAGTGATCATCTACTCATAGCATCAAACATATTGACTAGACAACATCAAGGTTGAACTACCTGTCCAATTTTAACCTTAATGAGATCTTAAATTCATTTTCCATGCATGAGGTTCCATTTACACTGTATCTTATGCATTTATGACTTGAAATGATTTTTTTGACTTGCTATAGGATGTAGTATGATCCTCTGCCTATAAGGTACATGATCCTATTCTAATAGGATAAGACTTATAATCTTGGTTAACAATGGCTAACCTATATACAAGTAATTCTACAAGTACAATTGTGTCAGTTTCATTTATTAGCAAATCATGTGTGACAACAAAATGATATGATATAAATAAGTACCTAGCTCCTAAATCAAATAATACAATAGCTTGAAACTTAGATATATAAATTGTACCTAGTACCACTTTTCTCTTATTATTATTTTGACTCATTCTAAGTTAATGCATGTACCTGAGCTTTAGTTCATTGTTAATCTAAAGTTGAAATTGATTTTTGTTGAACTATCTTCCCTCAAGTGTTTTGATTTAAATTTGAATATTCTGTCATTTTATGACCTAGTTTATTCTATAAGAAACATTCAAGATTTTTTTTTTGAATTGAACTACAATCTTTAGCTTGGTGATCGGTCTAAACACATTTATAACATTGCAAAATTCACTTTAAACATTCTCCCTTGCTTCTTTTGGCATTTTAGACATACGAAAAGCTCTTTTTTCTTCCTTTTTTCTTTCTTGACCTTCTTAAATGTTAACTTTTTTTAAAAATTGCCCCTTGGTGTCCTTCTCCTTCAAATTGGAGTCTTCTCATTTCCAACCATGGTGAATCTCATAAGCCTTTTGCTTTCTGATTTCCACTACTTTAGCCCTGTTGAGTTAAAGTATTTTGATGATAGACAAGTTAAGAATTTAATGTTTGAAATGTGTTGCTTGTATTTGATTCATGATGAATGGTTGTAACAAGTTAGTTTTGAATTGTGTTATGAACCTGTCGAGGTTTTGCTGTAAAACTTCAACAGTTTTGGTGTGCAACTTCAACTGATTTAGTTTCAAACTTCAACAGTTTTTGGGTTAAAACTTTAACAGTTTACTTAGCAAGATAAATGGATAAGTGATTGGATGATGACGTGGCTAGTTTGAAGAGCTGTCCTGGGTTGTTACAGGTTGTTGAGAAAAATCCGATTGGTTGCGGATTTGGTGGAGAAAATCTCTCTTGGCGGTTTCTGTTTGTTAAGTTATTACAGGTTGTTGAGAAAAATCCGATTGGTTGCGGATTTGGTGGAGAAAATCTCTCTTGGCGATGGGAAGTTAAAAGTTATAAATAGACAATGAATTTCAACTGGAAATTTAATTCAGAGAGAACATTTTCAAAAGTGCAGATCTGTCTCAAGGTATTCTCTGTGATCCTCTGTCTATCTGTCAGAAGCAACATATTGAAGATTGTCGTGACCATCCTACTAAAAGCTTCATCTCTGTGCTTCTGTGCAATTAAACTGGTCGTAAGCTTTATTTTATTTTTATTTATTTTACCTTGAATTAGAGGTTGTCTAATTCAAGAGGAAAGCTTTCATTGTGATTTGTGGAAAGCTTCACGTGCCACCTGGAGCTGTTTGTGTAATCCAGAAGACGATTGAGATCGTACCACTGTAACTTGAGTTCTAAGTTGACTAGTGGAAACCCAAGTCAAGGCGTTGACTTGGAGAGTGGAGTAGGTGTGTTAACCGAACCACTATAATTTGCAGTGTCTTTTTTGGATTATTTTTGTGGTGTGTGAAATTTATCATGTTCCTTCTTAGATCACTCTTTGTGCTATTTTTCCTTTCTTTTATCAGTTTCATACGGGCCTAAGAATTGGTATCAGAGCGGTCTTTGAACTACTCCAAAGGGATCATGACAACTGAAAAGAAAGTGGAGATTGGATATGGTAAAGGTCATTCCATAACGAGACCACCATATTTTGATGGCATAAATTATGGATATTGGAAACGTAGAATGCAGATTTTTATCATAGGTCAAGATTTAAAACTTTGGAATGCTGTTCATAAAGGTGTTATTTTACATGAAGATGACATAATTGAACCTAATGAACAACAAAATGAACAAATGCATTTAAATGCCAGAGCTCTAAATATTTTATATTATGCACTTTGCCCATCTGAATTTAATAGGGTATCTGCTTGTGCCACGGCCAAAGAGGTTTAGGATACACTCATGTTAACAAATGAAGGTACTTCTCAAGTTAAGGAATCTAAGATAAACATGTTGATGCATGACTACGAACTTTTTATGATGAAATCTAATGAATCTATTACTGAGATGTTTTGCAGATTCATCAACATAATTAATGCCTTGAAAGCACTTGGTAAGTCTATTGAGGCAAAGGAACAGGTAAAGAAGATATTGAGATCACTTCCTTCTTCTTGGACTGCAAAGGTTACAGCTATAGAGGAGGCCAAGGATTTAACAACCATGTTTGTTGATCAATTAATAGGCTCTCTTATGACACACGAGATCATTATGAAGAAAAATAATGATAATGATTCAAAAGGTAAGAAGATAATTGGTCTCAAAGTTTCCTCTGATCATTCTGATGATAATGCAGGTGATGAAGATGAAGACATTGCTATGTTGACAAAAAAGATAAGACGGTTCATCACTCGAAATCGAGGAAATAATAACAACAACAACAACAACAACAGGAATGCAGCCGCTAGAAGGATACAACGACGATCTGAAAGGAAAAGAGAACAGAAGGACCAGAGGAACGATTTTGAGAAAAGAGAAGGAGATAAAATAAGGTGTTATAACTGTCAAGGTTTTGGACACCTTAAGAATGCATGCCCATCTCCTGTTGAAAAGAAAGATTTCAACAAAAGAAAAAATCAAAGCTATGGGGCATGGTGTGATAATGATACTTCGCTATCAGTCACTTCGGGATCTGATGATGATCAAGCGAATCTTGCATCATATTTAGGATTTATGGCAGATAACGAAAATGAATCTGAACATTCTGAGGTAAGTTATACAGTTAATCAATTAGAACAAGAATATGCTGAACTAGTCGGAGAATTCACTACTTTGTCAGATAAATATATAAAATTAAAAATTGATCTCAGATGTGAAAAAGAAAAAAATATGAATTTGCAAATGCAAATAAAATCTCTTGCTGAGGAAAATGAAAATTTGAAAAATCAAATAAAAGAAAACAAAAAAATAAATAATCGAAAGTCTGATAAAATTTTTAGAAATCAAAATGGAATTTGCAATTTTTGTTGTAATTTTGGACATTTTTCATATATTTGCCCAGTTATAAAAATGCAAACATTTGGAGCAAAATTGGTCTGGAAACCTAAAATACATAATATTAATACTAACCAGTTTTGACCCATGAAATGGGTACTAAAACAGTAAAGTTTTTTTTCTGTTTTGCAGGAATGCATGAAGTCAACTTGCCAAATAAGATGGTATATGGATAGTGGTTGTTCACATCATATGACCGGAAATAAAAATGCGTTCAAGTTCTTAGAAATGCAAAATAAAGGTAAGGTTATTTTTGGAGACAACAATAAAGGTTTCATCAGAGGTATGGGTACGGTAAGTTGCGGAGGCATTGAAATAAATGATGTATTTTATGTAGAAGGGCTTAAACATAATCTCTTAAGCATTAGTCAATTCTGTGATAAAGGCCTTGAAGTTGTGTTTAAGTCTGATATGTGTATAGTTCGTGATAATATGGGAAATAATATTTACTGTGGAAAAAGAAATGGAAATGTGTATATTCTAGATCTTAGTGTAGACCATATAAAGTGCTTATCTGCAGTAGATAATGAGATTCTGATTTGGCATTGAAAATTAGGACATGCAAACCTTCACACATTAAAGAAACTGCAAAAGTTTAATCTTGTTGATGGTTTACCAAACTCAAAAATTAATTTAAAATATATTTGTGATATTTGTCAATTTGGTAAACAAAAGAAGGTTTCTTTCAAATCAAAAGATATTGTGTCAACAACAGAACCTCTGCAGTTACTGCATATGAATTTATTTGGACCTACACGGACTAGAAGTTTGGCTGGAAAACATTATGCCTATGTCATTGTTGATGATTTTTTAAGATATACATGGGTATTGTTCTTAGGAAGCAAAGATGAATGTTTTAATTTATTTCAAAAATTTTATCGCAAAATTCAAAATGAATGTGGATTGAAAATATTTGCAATTCGAAGTGATCATGAAAGAGAATTTGACAATCATCATTTTACAGAATTTTGTGACAGTTTTGGAATAAATCATAACTTCTCAGCTCCTAGAACACCACAACAGAATGGAGTTGTTGAACGAAAGAATAGAACATTGATTGAAATGGCTAGAACAATGTTAATTGATGCTGATTTGTCACATAGCTATTGGGCTGAAGCAGTAAACACTGCATGTTTTATCATAAATTGTGTTTATATTCGTCCAATTTTAAAGAAAACTCCATATGAATTGTGGAAAGGTCGAAAGCCAAACATTGCATATTTTTATACTTTTGGTTGTAAATGCTTTGTACTGAATAATGGAAAAGATGACCTAGGTAAATTTGATTATAAAAGCGATGAAGACATTTTTCTTGGTTATTCTTCTTCCAGCAAAGCATACCGAGTCTATAATAAGCGAACTTGCATAGTTAAGGAGTCAATACATGTCACCTTTGATGAATCTAACACCAGGCCGAGAAAGGCTATTTTTTCAGATGAAGAAGAAAGCATTCTTGATATACAGAAATCATCGGGAGATAAAGAAATGGTAAGTGCAGGTAATGTTCTTAGAAAACCTCTAAATCTGCAAATACATAAGAATCATCCACTTAATCAGGTTATTGGTGATGTTTATGACAAAGTCAAAACTCGAAATTCACTTCAAAATGTCTTGGGCCATTATGCTTTTATTTCTCACTTTGAACCTAAAAAGGCTGATGAAGCAATATCTGATGAAAATTGGATAATTGCTATGCTAGAAGAACTAGATCAATTTAAAAGAAATAATGTGTGGACACTTGTGCCTAAACCTGATGATCATCCAGTTATTGGTACAAAATGGATTTTTAGAAACAAATTTGACGAGTCAGGGATCATTGTTAGAAATAAAGCACGTCTAGTTGCACAAGGTTACTCTCAAGAAGAGGGTATTGATTTTGATGAGACTTTTGCACCTGTAGCTAGACTTGAAGCCATTAGAATGTTACTTGCCTTTGCATCATTTAAAAAGTTTAAACTTTTTCAAATGGATGTAAAAAGTGCATTCTTGAATGGTTTGATAAATGAAGAAGTTTATGTCAAACAACCACCAGGTTTTGAAGACCATGAACACCCTGATTATGTGTTCAAACTATCAAAAGCTCTCTATGGATTAAGACAAGCACCAAAAGCTTGGTATGATAGGCTTAGTAGGTTTTTGATAGAGAAAAAATTCAAAAGAGGCAAGGTTGATACTACTTTATTTATCAAAAATATTCACAAAGACATTTTGATTATACAGATTTATGTAGATGATATAATTTTTGGGTCTACTAATGAGTTGTATTGCAAGGATTTTGAAAAATGAATGTAGAGTGAGTTCGAAATGAGCATGATGGGTGAGCTTACCTTCTTTCTGGGACTTCAAGTAAAACAAACAAAAGAAGGTATTTTTATCTCTCAAACAAAATATGTCAAGGAAATGTTGAAAAAGTTCAAAATGAAAAATGTAAAGCACATGTCAACCCCTATGAGTGCAAGCATAAAAATGGACAAAGATGAATCAGGTAAGCTAGTAGATCAAAAGTTATATAGGAGCATGATCGGTTCACTTTTGTATTTAACTGCCAGTCGACCTGATATTTTGTTTAGTGTTTGTATGTGTGCACATTTTCAGTCAAATCCAAAGGAATCACACATGAGTGCTGTTAAACGTATATTTAAATACCTTGTTGATTCACCCACCTTGGGCATTTGGTATCCTAGAGAGTCCACTTTTACCTTAGTTGGATATTCAGTTGCAGATTTTGCAGGTTATAAAGTGGATAGAAAAAGTACAAGTGGTACTTGTCAATTTCTGGGTGGTATGATTATATCATGGTACTCTAGGAAACAAAGCTCAGTTGCATTATCAACTGCAAAAGCTGAATATATTGCTTGTGCTAGTTGTTGTGCCCAAATTTTATGGATGAAACAACAATTGTGTGATTATGGGTTGTCATATATAAAAGTTCCAATTAGATGTGACAACACAAATGCAATAAATTTGTCTAAAAATCCTGTACAACATTCACGCACTAAACATATTGAGGTAAGACATCATTTTTAAGAGATCATGTATCACGAAATGAAATTTCTATTGAATTTATTCCCACGGAAGATCAATTGGCAAATATTTTTACAAAACCACTTCCCTTTGAAAAATTTCTTCACATAAGAAGGGAATTGGGTGTAATCGATCCTTTTTCATAACACATGCATTTATGTGAATATTATATCATGTGGTTGATAATTTTAAAATTATATGTTTATCTGCCAATTTTAGTTTTATTTTTAAATAAGGTTGTTTTTGTAAATAAAAAAAGCGTGAAAAAAATGACAAACCAAGGTAAATGTTTTTTTAATTTTTTTTTAATAAAACTATTTAATAATATCAACCGTTCAATCAAACCAAAAAAAAAACAAAACAAAACAAAACAAAAACAAAAAACAAAACAAAAAAAAACAACAATAATAATAAACCAAAAGCTAAGACACACCAAATCATTTTTTTTAAAAAAAAATAATAAATAAAATCCCAAAACTACTGCACATTAATAGCAACGGTTGTATTCAAAAAAAATGGAAAACGACAAAACTGGAAAGCAAGAAAGGCACATGACGTTCAATACAAACCAAAAAAAAAAAAGCAAAAAGCAATGGGCTTTGAAAAGGCAAAGGTACGAGCATTTAAAAAAAATGATGCATTGATAAAGTCAACACTTGCATATACCGGAATCTGTTTTTTTTTAAAAAAAAAAAAAAACTGAAACAAAAGTAAAGGAAATGTGCACGCATCACCTTTACATGGAAGCTAAGCCTGTATCGAATTTTACCCACTCACGGCACTTGTCCGCTCATGGCTCTCTTCCTGTTTGCACTTTACCGCTTCATGCTTTTAACGCAACTCTTCTCCAGCAGCTATTAAAAAAAAAATCACATAACCTTCAAATTCTCTCCATATTTTCTGTTTTTGATTTTTGAAAATCAAATTTTTTTTTCTCTCTCAAAATTCTATCCAAATCTTCTGTTTTAAAAATCAAATTTTTTATTTTTTGAAAATCAAATTTTTTTTCTCTCAAAATTCTATCCAAATCTTCTGTTTTAAAAATCAAATTTTTTATTTTTTGAAAATCAAAATTTTTTCCCTCAAAATTCTATCCAAATCTTCTGTTTTAAAAATCGAATTTTTTATTTTTTGAAAATCAAATTTTATTTAAATAATTTTTTTTTATTTTTGAAACTCAAATCTCTCTCTCTCTCTCTCCCCTCTCTCTCCTACAACCGTTTGCTCCGTTCCACAAAAACAAATACCCATCTTTCAAATCCGTTCAATTCTGTATTCACTTGATGGATCGGAAAGGTGGTGCACAGGCTGAGAAAAAGCACTCTTATGAGAAAAAGGGAAAGTGGAAGGCAGATTCAACACCCTCGGATCCTCCATCCACTCGTCGACGTCAAAGTTCCGGCATCCACATCAATGAGAATGCAAACCCTTCTCCAAAAGCTTCAAATTTTCGCCACCTGTCTGATGAAGATACTTATGTGGGTAAATTTTCACATCGAATATTTACCAAAGGTAAAAAGGTGGATTTTTTATTTTTTGGCAAAGAGATGTTTGGATTTGTGCATTGGTTGAAAGAATATGGACTACTTGAATTTCTGAAGAAAGATTTCTATATCTATTCGGATCTTGTGAAACACTTTTATTTTAATTTATCACAGGAAGGCGCTACTTATACATCATTTTTTAGAGGAATTGAACTTAGTTTCACAGAACAAGAGTTTGCTGGGTTTATGCTTTTACCAATTCATGCCACGGGTTCATATGAAGACATTGATTTTGAGGAGGTTATCTTCTATTTTACACAGAATGAATCGTTAAGTCAGCAACAATGCAATTTTACAAACAAGGAATTTTCCAAACTGGATTATAAATTGCTACATTTGGTTGTTGCACATTGTTTTCTACCTAAAGGGGGAGGATATGATATTGTTACACTTGATGATTTGGAATTAATGTGGGCAATTGTGAAAAATAAGCCTTATAACATTGCTAGTGTGATGTTATCTTATATGCTGTCACAGAAAAAGAGAGCAAATGGAAGTTTGCCCTATGCTATGTATTTAACGAGGCTATTTCAGAATTTCAACCTTGATTTGAGAAGAGAAGCACCTATCAAACCAACAAGCTATGATGTGATAAATGAATCTACACTCAAGCGTATGCGGTATACTCGTATTGGTGATGGTGAATGGGTTGTCAATTCAGACTTACATGCAGGTCATCAGTTTCCTCCACAACAACAAAGGGTTTTTGTTCAAAGCGATGATCCAGATATTGGACTTGGTCGAAGACAAGATGGACAAGATGGTTACTTGGGTGGTGATGGACATCATGGATATCAAGGTGGATCTCCTAGAGATGCTAAATCTGAAAATGAGCCGATCCCACCTTCGCCTTTCCATGATAGTGCAATAGCAGAAGTCAATTCTTCAACTCAAAAGCCTACTGACTCGCCTCACATTTCGCCTACCAATCCAACTCCTCAAGTGGGCATTGCCTCTTCTAAACCCGATTGTGCACCTCAATCTTCAACAGGTATACCCCTTCAACCATATTTTGTCAATGTTGATTTCTCTTCTCTCCAATCCTTTTTAGAATCTCATTTTCAGCAATTAAATTCTAGAATGGGAACCATTGAAACTAAACTAGAAACTTTAACCCATGATTTTCAACAATTCAAGCATGAAACTGTCACTTCTTTTTCTCATACACAAGAAAGCATCACCACTGTTGCATCCACTATTGCTATTGCCACACCAATGGTGAGAAATTCAATTTCAACAATGATGCAACAACTTGAATTTGCTATTGGCAGCTTGTGTGAGGATAGTAGACAGTTGGGTGCTACTATGAGAGATTTAAGAGATAACACTGATAGAATATGTTTGACTGCTGGATTACTCGAACTGAATGATCTTCTTTAAGAAATTGCCAACAACAACCGTCGTCGTGCTATGGGTTTGTCCCCTGAACCACCATCCAGACCGCACCCTCCTGGAAAAGAGCCATATGAGTTTCAAGTTCCACCCTATTTTCGAAGATCCAAACCTTCCAAATCCCGCAAAACCAAGGGTCAATCATCCAAATCCTCCAACTATTCATCTTCTCATATTCATTTGTCGGATTCCGATGATGAGTAAGGCTTAAGTTTCATGCAGGTGCTTCTAATTCATATGATGGCAGATTGACAATTTTTTTAGTGTTTTGGTGACTTAAATTTTTTTTATTAGTAAACAAATCATATTGGCAGACATTTATATGGTTTATTTTTATCATAAACATGATATCATGCATATTGATGCATTTAGTTAGATTTATTCATCAGTTTTGCATTTTAGCTTACTTTTTCAATAAGGCTATCTGATATTTCTTCCTTGTTGCTTTTTATTAATGACAAAGGGGGAGAAAATGACATGATTGATTGGGATCATTAAAACAGGGGGAGTTTTGGTTAAAAATTCATTATATTCTTAACATGTCACTTGTGATTTGTTATCATCAAAAAGGGGGAGAATTGTTGAGTTAAATTGTTTTGATGATAGACAAGTTAAGAATTTAATGTTTGAAATGTTTTGCTTGTATTTGATTCATGATGAATGGTTGTAACAAGTTAGTTTTGAATTGTGTTATGAATCTGTCGAGGTTTTGCTATAAAACTTCAACAGTTTTGGTGTGCAACTTCAACTGATTTAGTTTCAAACTTCAACAGTTTTTAGGTTGAAACTTTAACAGTTTACTTAGCAAGATAAATGGATAAGTGATTGGATGATGACGTGGCTAGTTTGAAGAGCTGTCCTGGGTTGTTACAGGTTGTTGAGAAAAATCTGATTGGTTGCGGATTTGGTGGAGAAAATCTCTCTTGGCGGTTTCTGTTTGTTAAGTTATTACAGGTTGTTGAGAAAAATCCGATTGGTTGTGGATTTGGTGGAGAAAATCTCTCTTGGCGATGGGAAGTTAAAAGCTATAAATAGACAATGAATTTCAACTGGAAATTTAATTCAGAGAGAACATTTTCAAAAGTGCAGATCTGTCTCAAGGCATTCTCTGTGATCCTCTGTCTATCTGTCAGAAGCAACATATTGAAAATTGTCGTGACCATCCTACTAAAAGCTTCATCTCTGTGCTTCTGTGCAATTAAATTGGTCGTAAGCTTTATTTTATTTTTATTTATTTTACCTTGAATTAGAGGTTGTCTAATTCAAGAGGAAAGCTTTCATTGTGATTTGTGAAAAGCTTCACGTGCCACCTGGAGCTGTTTGTGTAATCCAGAAGACGATTGAGATTGTACCACTGTAACTTGAGTTCTAAGTTGACTAGTGGAAACCCGAGTCAAGGCGTTGACTTGGAGAGTGGAGTAGGTGTGTTAACCGAACCATTATAATTTGCAGTGTCTTCTTTGGATTATTTTTGTGGTGTGTGAAATTTATCATGTTCCTTCTTAGATCACTCTTTGTGCTATTTTACCTTTCTTTTATCAGTTTCATACGGGCCTAACAAGCCCTTTCCAATGTTGTAGAATAATCTTTTAACTAAAAGGGAGTTAAACCCTTCCTAAGATGGGTTCTTAATCTTTTCTGAAAAGCAACGTGCTTTTTATGCAGGAGAATTTGCAATTCACGACACATAACTTACTAATGCATTAAATTTTATGACATATTTTTTTATACTCATCTTATCTTAATATAACCTCTCAATTTCAGATATATTTTTGTCTGTCAAAATAGTAAAAAAATATTTCTTATTAAACTTTTCTACGAACTCTATCAACATCACCTCGTTAAAATTTGCGTTGCACCAGATAAGATAGTCTACCATTCCTTAACTTCATCAATTAACAAGTGAACAACATAGTCTACTTTTTGCCTTTTAGTACATGACGAAATCCTAAATAATTTTTCAACTCCTTTAGTTATAATTCTACTATTGCTAGGTGAGGTGTTTCTGCAATATTGCAGGATGTTGTGCTAAAAATACTGAGATAACCTTTCGATTAGCCTCAATTTGTTCTTCTTCAATTAATTTCACTTTCCCAGGTCCAACTATACATTTGTTTTTCTTCAATTAATTTCACTTTCCTAGGTCCAACCAAACTTATTAAGATCTGTATTCACTTGATTCGTCCTTTCTTGATTCTGTTTAGAAATATTTTAAAATTTTTATTTTTCTACTACTCTTAAACTAGTTCCCATCATACCCTCTGGAGGAATAAGTCTCCCACTAGTATTTGTGTTTGCGTCATTCGTTCCTCCTTTTTCCTTTGATAGTGCATACAATTTTTCATCACATCCGCTTGTTGTGTTGTCCATCATTGATCAATGGCATTACTTTACCAACTACATTATGTATTCTTCTATCTACTACTTGTATTGAATACTCTGACAATGATGATATCAATTTTACCTTGTCGGTGAGTTTGGCATTTCATTCCCCAGTAGCCTAGTCTCTTGCGATTTTGCTCCGACATTTGGATTTCGACCACTTTCCATTTCTTAGGATGACCAATTTTTCGTCTTCTCACCATCTTCACTTATTATATAAAAAGATTTCAATTATAAACACATGTTCATAATTATAATACTCAAAATAGCTAGCAAATTTTTTAATAACAAGCATAACAATAAAAGATTCATATTTCATTATTTTAATAATGTACATCATCTACAAGTGTGCTATACATGCATGATGAGTGTGTGGTCATTTCTCTTATAAAGAAAATCATATACATGTGCAATACCAAAAATGTATCATGTTCTACTTTTGTTTATATTTAAACTTGTCAAAACATGTAATAATATATTTACAAAATATTTATTATTGCTCCAAAAAGAATCATGTGTGTGTGATATACATCCTATGGTTACTACTTCTTAACCGCATATGCTAAAGTATTTCAGAGTTATTAGCAGATGGGGTTTCTTTATCTACATCTATTTCCTCAACTTCTTCTTCAAAATCTTCTTTGGATCCCTCTTCTTCAAGATCATCAGGTTTAGGCACAAATGTCCACACATTATTTCTTTTAAATTGATCCAGTTCTTCTTGCATAACAATTATCCAATTTTCATCAGATATTGCTTCATCAACTTTTTTAGGTTCAATGTGAGAAATAAAAGCATAATGACCTAAGACATTTTGAAGTGAATTTCGAGTTTTAACTTTGTCATAAACATCGTCAATAACGTGATTAAGTGGATGATTCTTATGTATTCACAGATTTGGAGGTTTTCTAAGAACATTACCTGCACTTACCATTTCTTTATCTCTCGATGTTTTCTTTACGTCAAGAATGTTTTCTTCTTCCTCTGAAAAAACAACATTTCTCGGCCTGGTGTTAGATTCATCAAAGGAGACATGTACTGACTCTTCAATTGTGCAAGTTCGCTTATTATAGACTCGGTATACTTTGCTGGAAGAAGAATAACCAAGAAAAATGCCTTCATCACTTTTATAATCAAATTTACTAAGGTCATCCTTTTCCATTATTTAGTACAAAACATTTACAACCAAAAATATAAAAATATGCAATTCTTGGCTTTCAACCTTTTCACAATTTATATGGAGTTTTCTTTAATATTGGACGAATATAAACACGATTTATAATAAAACATGCAGTGTTTACTGCTTCAGCCCAATAACTATATGACAAATTAGCATCAAGTAACATTGTTTTAGCTACTTTAATCAATGTTCTATTCTTTTGGCTCAACAACTCCATTTTGTTGTGGTGTTCTAGGAGCTGAGAAATTATAATTTATTCCAAAAATGTCACAAAATTCTGCAAAATGACGATTGTCAAATTCTCTTTCACGATCACTTTGAATTACAAATATTTTCAATCCACATTCATTTTGAATTAGGGGTGCAACTTGGTACCCGGGTCGGTCCGAACCCACCCGACCCGACCCGGTATCAAAATCAAAAATGGGTTTTATTTTTTAGATTTTTCCCAAAATAGACCTGGTTTCAACCCGACCCGTAGAAACCCGAAACCAAAACCGGGTTCGCACCAACCCGGTACCAAAAACCTGACCCGGTCCGAACCCGGTGTAATTTATATAATTTTTTTATGAATTATACATGTTTTTTTTGTAATATTAATATATATATACATGTTTTAAGCATTACTAACTCTAGTTCAGATAAATCACCTCTTTCTTCATTACTAAAGCATGCTTGAGGTAACTTAATTTCTAGGATGATTTTTTATGATTACTATCTTCTTATTGTTAACAGTTGCATGCATTTTTTTTCGTCTAGGTTGATGCATATTATTTTCAAATATGTAAATCGAGGAGGAAGAACTTGACATTAAAAATGCAGATGAAAATCAAGAAAAAAATTACTTGGAAGTCTTAGAATAGTTTTTTTGGAAACTTTAGAGACATGAACTCATTTGAAATTTGAATTTGTTTAAAAGTAGGTGTAAACTTATTTAGACTTGAGATTTGTTTATATTGTCATTTTAAATTTGGATTGCACTTAAATTAGATTAGAATGTTGAACCATTATGCTTAATATATTTAGATTTAGTTACTTTGAATAACCGTTATGTGGATTATGTTTGAATTTGAGTCAGCATGATAAATCTATTTCATATTATACTTTCTGTTAGTATGAGAAATCTATTAGTTTGAATTTCAGATTGTAGTATAAATTTGATTCATATTTTAAGTTTATTGGTATGACAAGCGGTCAATTTTTACATTAGCAATTTGTATGATAAATATTCAGTTTGAATTCAATTTCAGCAATTTGTATGATAATGTTTAGTTTTAACTACAAAGTTGGTATGATATGTTCATTTTCTATTTGGTACACTTGAGTTATTTCCATTAGCTATTAAATAGAAATGACCAACTAGTCATAAAACTAACTAATTTGTCATTTATTTGTGTCTATAGGGTGCTGAAAATTTGCTTGCAGAGTTTATTCAAAGAATATTGCAGAATTTAGTATAATGTTGCAGAATTCTTTGAAAGGATGTTGCAGAATTCAACGTGAGGTTTGACTTCATAAACACAGGTATGTATATTTCAATAATTTTCTTTTAGATTACAACTGAATTTGAAAAAAAATAATTTATTGGTAACCCAAATTCTAACCCGAAACCAAACCAAAACCAATGCGAACCCGACCCGAACCCGGTCCGAACCCGGATTAAATTCTTAGGGTTTGGATTTAGGTTTACCCCAACCCGGTTGGCTTAGGGTTTGGGTTCACTCCAACCCGGTATAACCCGACCCGAGTTGCACCCCTATTTTGAATTTTGTGATAAATTTTTTGAAATAAATTAAAACATTCATCCTTTCTTCCTAAGAACAATACTCATGTATATCTTGAAAAATCGTCGACAATAACATAGGCATAATGTTTTCCAACTAAACTTCTAGTCCGTGTAGGTCCAAATAAATCCATATGCAGTAACTGCAGAGGTTCTGTTGTTGACACAATATCTTTTGATTTAAAAGAAACCTTCTTTTGTTTACCAAATTGACAAATATCATAAATATATTTTAAATTAATTTTTGAGTTTGGTAAACCATCAACAAGATTAAACTTTTGCAGTTTCTTTAATGTGTGAAGGTTTACATGTCGTAATCTTCTATGCCAAATCAGAATCTCATCATCTACTACAGATAAGTACTTTATATGGTCTACACTAAGATATAGAATATACACATTTCCATTCCTTTTTCTACAGCAAATATTATTGCCCATATTATCATAAACTATACACATATCAAACTTAAACACAACTTCAAGGCCTTTATCATAGAATTGACTAATGCTTAAGATATTGTGTTTAAGCCCTTCTACATAAAACACATCATTTATTTCAATGTCTCCGCAACTTACTGTACCCGTATCTCTGATGAAACCTTTATTGTTATTTCCAAAAGTAACCTTACCTTTATTTCGAATTTCTAAGAACTTGAATGCATTTTTATTTCTGGTCATATGATGTAAACAACCACTATCCATACACCATCTTATTTGGCAAGTTGACTTTATGCATTCCTGTAAAATAAAAAAAAACTTTACTGTACTCATTTCATGGGTCCAAACTGGTTAGTATCATTATTATGTATTTTAGGTTTCCAAACCAATTTTGCTCCAAACGTCTGAAGTTTTCTAACTGGGCAAATATATGAAAAATGTCCAAAATTACAACAAAAATTGCAAATTCCATTTTGATTTCTAAAAATTTTATTAGACTTGCTATTATTTACTTTTTTATTTTCTTTTATTTATTTTAAAAATTTTCATTTTCTTCAACAAGAGATTTTATTTGCATTTGCAAATTCATATTTTTTTCTTTTTCACATCTGAGATCGATTTTTAATTTTATATATTTATCTGACAAAGTAGTAAATTCTCCAACTAGTTCAGCATATTCTTGTTCTAATTGATCAGCTATATAAATTACCTTAGAATGTTCAAATTCATCTTCATGATCTGCTATAAATCATAAATGTGATGCAAGATTAACTTGATCATCATCAGATCCTGAAGTGACTGATAGTGAAGTATCACTATCACACCATGCCCTATAGTTTTGATTTTTTCTTTTGTTGAAATCTTTCTTTTCAATAGGAGATCAACATGCGTTCTTAAGATGTCCAAAACCTTGACAGTTATAACACCTGACTTTGTCTCATTCTCTTTTCTCAAAATCTTTCCTCTGACCCTTCTGTTCTCTTTTCTTTTCAGGTCGTCGCTGTATCCTTCTAGCGGCTGCATTCCTATTGTTGTTGTTATTATTTCCTCGATTTCGAGTGATGAAACGTCTTATCTTTTTTATCAACATAGCAATGTCTTCATCTTCATCACCTACATTATCATTAGAATGATCAGAGGAAATTTTGAGACTAATTACCTTCTTACCTTTTGGATCATTATCATCATTTTTTTTCATAATGATACCATGTGTCATAAGGGAGCCTATTAATTGATCTATAGACATAATTGTTAAATCATTGGCCTCCTCTATTGATGTAACCTTTGCAGTCCAAGAAGAAGGAAGTGATCTCAATATCTTCTTTACTTATTCCTTTGCCTCAATAGACTTACCAAGTTCTTTTAAGACATTAATTATGTTGGTGAATTTGCAAAACATCTCAGTAATAGATTTGTTAGATTTCATCATAAAAAGTTCATAATCATGCATCAACATATTTATCTTGGACTTCTTAACTTGAGAAGTACCCTCATATGTTAGCATGAGTGTATCTCAAATCTCTTTGGCTGTATCGCAAGCAGATACCCTATTAAGTTCAGATAGGCAAAGTGCACAATATAAAACATTTAGAGCTCTAGCATTTAAATGCATTTGTTCATTTTGTTGTTCATTAGGTTCAATTATATCATCTTCAGGTAAAATAACACCTTTATGAACAACATTCCAAAGTTTTAAATCCTGACCCATGATAAAGATCTGCATTCTGCATTTTCAATATCCATAATTTGTGCCATCAAAATATGGTGGTCTGGTTATGGAATGACCTTCACCATATTCAATCTCCACTTTCTTCTCAATTGTCATGGTCTCTTTGGAGTAATTCAAAGACCGCTCTGATACCAATTGTTAGACCCTTATGAAACTGATAAAAGAAAGAAATAATAGCACGAAGAGTGATCCAAGAAAAACAAGATAAATTTTACATACCACAAAAATAATCCAAAGAAGATACCACAAATTATAGTGGTTCGGTTAACATACCTACTCTACTCTCCAAGTCAACGCTTTGACTTAGGTTTCCACTAGTCAATTTAGAACTCGAGTAACAGTAGTACGATCTCAATCGTCTTCTGGATTACATAAATGGCTTCAGGTAGCACGTGAAGCTTTCCACAAATCACAATGAAAGTTTTCCTCTTGAATTAGACAACCTCTAATTCAAGGTAAAATAAATAAAAAAGAAATAAAACTTACAACTAATTTAACAGCATAGAAGCACGGAGATGAAGCTTTTAGTATGATTGTCACGATGATTTTCAATATGTTGCTTCTGACAGATGGACAGAGGATCACAGAGAACGCCTTGAGACAGATCTGCAGTTTTGAAAATATTCTCTCTGAATTGAATTTTCAGTTGAAATTCATTGTCTATTTATAGCTTTTAACATCCAATCGCCAAGAGAGATTTTCTCCACCAAATCTGCAACCAATCAAATTTTTCTCAACAACCTGTAACAACTTACCAAACCAAAACCACCAAGAGAGATTTTCTCCACCAAATCCGCAACTAATCAGATTTTTCTCAACAACCTATAACAACTTAACAATCCAAGATAGCTCCTCAAACTAGTCACGTCATCATCTAATCATCTATCCATTGATCTTACTAAACAAACTGTCAAAGTTTCAACCCAAAAACTGTTGAAGTTTCAAACCAAAACAGTTAAAGTTTGAAACTAAATGAAGTTTGAAACTAAATCAGTTGAAGTTGCAAACCAAAACTGCTGAAGTTTTAAAGCAAAACCTCGACAAATTCACAATACAATTCAATTCTAACTTGTTACAACCATTCATTACGAACCAAATACAATCAACACATTTCAAGCAGTAAATTCTTAACTTGTCTATATCAAAACACTATAACTCTACAAATATTTCACTAATTATTAAAAACACATAATTAAGAAAACAAAACATTTAAAAATATAGTATAAATTTATTTTTATTTTTATTTTTTTTGATGAAAAGGATCCATCCCTATCCCAAACCCTTCAGTGGTAGAAGAAATGGGAGATAGGGGGTCCGAGCAATGCATTGCCAAAAAATTATCTGTACAAATGTGTTCGACAATTACACGGGGAGGATTCCCCCACCAGATATGATGATCCACAGATGAAACAGAAACAAAATCGGCCAAGGAATGTGCAACCCTATTTCCTTGCCTTAATACATTAAGAGGACACACGAAAGTCAAGTCAGCCAAAATAGATTTTATCTCCGCAATCACATGCCCTGCCGGCTCAGACACAACCGATTCATTTGATAGGAAGTTGAAGAGAAGAAGAGAATCGGTTTCAACATGTACATGGCCCAGACCAATTTGGAGGGCCCATTTTACACCCAAGAGAAATGTGTTTGCTTCCATGAGAAGCGGTTCAGTCACCCCGCTTCGATGCCACCCACTGGCCGCAATGAAGGCTCCTTCCGAGTCTTGGATAACCGTCGCATATCTCGTGTGCCGCCTATCTCTGTGTTTCCAGGCATCCACATTGATCTTGAACGCACCCAACGGCGGCCTAGTCCATCGAGGCACCAGTGGTTGGTCAACCGCCCCATCGAGACAAAGCAGTTTTGCCCTCCTATGTTGCTCCAAAAAGTCATGGCACCAGTCGGGAATCCCCGAGAACTCCGGGTTGTGCCCCTCCTCTCTGAACCTGTTTCGCATAAACCACAATCTCCAACAACAAAGAAGAAAGAAACCCAGGTCCAACAAATTGCGGCTCCTAGAGAGGGAACACAACACATCCGGTATAGTCTCCCCCGGGGGGGTAGGTCGTCCGGCCTCGATCCACACACCCCTCGTGCAAATGCAGTTTAGGAACAGATGATCCGCATCCTCAACCGCAGCCCTGCAAAACAAACAACAGGTATCCACACCAATACCCCTCCGCTGTAGATTCACAAGCGTTGGAAGGGCATTTTTGAGTAATCTCCAACCAAATATGAGGATCTTACTTGGGAGCTTTGTACTCCATACCGCCTGATAGATAGCAGCGTTTGAGAAAATATCATCCCTTGACGTAAGGAATCTATAGGCTGATTTGACAGTGAATACCCCACTGGGTTCATGTGTCCAAAACAGGGCATCCTCCTCCTCCTCCGATTGAGGGAGTGGAATTTCATTGATCTGCTGCCACTCATGCTCACTCGCCACAGCCACCACTAAGTCCTTCTTCCACGAGTGCGAATTCTCATTTATAAAGCTGCAGACCTTCACATCATCCGAGATGGATAAAGGAAGGGGGCCCACCTTGTTAACCCGTGAATCCAACCACCGGTCCTTAAAGAAGCGAACCCGTCTGCCATTACCAATTCGCCACCTGACTCCCTCTTTAATCGCATCTCTTGCTTTCAAAATACTCCTCCAAGTGAATGAGTCAGAAGCACTCTCCTGGCATTGCCAAATATCAACATTGGGAAAATAACGCGCCTTAAGGGACCTGTGGCATAATGAGTTAGTACGGGTGGATAATCTCCATACTTGTTTTGCAAGGAGCGCCTTGTTAAAGCAAATAAAGTCTCTGAACCCCAGTCCTCCTGATAGCTTCGGTTTGCACATATCTGTCCAGGCTACCCAGCTCATTTTGCGCTTGTTTCCTTGTTTGCCCCACCAGAACCTACTCAGCATCCCATTGAGTTTATGGCAGAAAGACTTAGGTAATAGAAATATACTCATCGAGTATGACGGGATGGCCTGGGCAACTGCCTTTATTAATATATCTTTTCCGCCCCATGATAGGAGTCTTCCCTTCCAACCCTGCACTTTTTTCCAAATGTGCGCTTTGAGGTTCGCAAACATTCCCTTCTTAGTTCTTCCTAACCATGCTGGAAGGCTCAGATAGTGCTGAAGCTCGTTACCCCTTGATCCAAGCAGTTGGGTTATGTCCCGCCTTGAAGCACAGTCCATGTTCGAACTGAAGAACACCGCAGTTTTATCGACATTGACTACCTGCCCCGATGAGTTAGAGTACATCTGGAGAATATTGAAGAAACATGTGATCTCCTGGTCCGAAGCCCGAAGGAAAATAAGGGCATCGTCCGCAAAAAGAAGATGAGTAATTGGAGGCCCAGTCCGATTTAGCTTGATACCCCGTATATTACCCTGAGCAACAACATTCGAGATAATGACAGATAGCCCCTCAGCGCACAGAATGAATAGATAGGGAGACAGTGGGTCCCCTTGCCTTAGGCCCCTCGACGGATAGAAATAATCATATTTGAATCCATTGATGCTGACCCTATACTGCACCGTCGATAAGCAGCTCATAATCCAACTGATCCAGATTGGGCTGAAATTTAGCGCCTCCATGACCTGCTTCAAGAAAATCCACTCAACCCGATCGTATGCCTTTGACATATCAAGTTTAATAGCAATCTCCCGTAGATTCCCAGACCTCCGCCTCCTGAGAGAGTGGATCGCTTCGTAGGCTATCAGCATATTGTCCGTGATAAGTCGGCCAGGTACAAACGCGCTTTGCTGTTCCCCAATAATATCATCCAGCACCACCTTGATTCTATTCGCCAAGACCTTCGCCAGAATTTTATACGCCACATTGCACAGGCTAATGGGGCGATGATGTGACAGGTTTTGAGCATCGACCTTCTTCGAAATCAAAATCAAGGTAGTTGAGTTCAAGGCCCGAAGATGATCATCAAGCTCACGCGGGTCACGACCATCCATAAAAGACTTGCACCATTTGAAAACATCCTGGCCCACCGTTGACCAGTGTGACCGAAAGAACCCCGCAGACATTCCATCCGGTCCCGGGGCTTTTGTAGGGCACATAGCATTCACCGCAGCCTCGACTTCACCTATTTGGAGCGGTTTGATCATAGCCTACCTTTGGTCATTGGTAATCTGCCTCGTGATTCTGTTACGTATCCACCCAAAGTTTGTCGGACCCGTCGATGAGAATATAGAGGAAAAGTGGTCCACCGCCAGCTTCAACATCTTATCTTGGTCCCGGATCCACCTACCTTCGGAGTCTTTCAAGGCGTCGATGCCATTTGCCCTTCTACGGTTAGACGCTATCCTGTGAAAATACCCCGTATTTCTGTCCCCCTCATGGAGCCAGTGAGTCTTTGTGCGTTGCCTCCATAACTGTTCTTCATCCTCAAGCAGAGCATTAATACGAAATTTGAGGTCCTTTATTGCTGCACCTCTGTAATCCGTAGGGCGTTGACTCATAAGTGTAGCAAGCTCCCTCTGCGCCGACTCAATAGCTCGACGAAGATTACCTCTCTTCATTCGATTTCACCTTTGAAGCACCCGATTGCAGGATTAGATCTTCCGCCCCAGTATATACTGTGTAGGCATGCCATCCAAGTTGTGTGTAGACCAGTCCCGGTGAACAAGTCGATGAGCCTCTTTATCTTTTGCCCAGAACAACTTATATCTGAACTCTCTAGGAGGCCGTCTCTTTTTCCCCAAAGAGTCCAGAATTAGAAGTAGCGGGCAGTGGTCGGACGTTGAGGCAGCCACATGAAAGATCTTGGCATGCGGGAATCGGGTGAGCCATTGGGGTGATGCGAGTCCCCTATCCAATCTTGCCTCCACCCTGTGGGCCCCACGTCGGTTATTGCTCCAAGTCATAGGTGGCCCCACAAAGCCAAGGTCCAGTAAGTTGCATCTGTCTACTGTGTTACAAAATAGATCCATCTGCCCCTGTGCTCGCATCCTCTGACTAACATATTCTGTTGGCCCAAAAACTTCGTTGAAATCGCCCATAACAAGCCACGGGGTATCACTTCGTTCACTCAGCTGAATGAGGTTACACCAACTTTACGGACACCTCTACGTATCCGGGTGACCATAAAAGCCTGTAAATCGCCAATCCTGAAAACCAGCATCAATGTCGTGATTTGAGAAGCTCTGGATGTTCACAGGGTCCCCATTGTTCCATAATAGTGCCAATCCACCCCTTCTTGCTTCCGGTTCAACCGTGAAACAACAGTCAAACTTCATCATGCGCCTAATGCCCTCCATCTCCTTTGCATTCCGTTTCGTTTCACAGAGGAACACTAGCCTGGGAACTTGCTTCCTGACCATGTCAAGAAGGCACTGAATTGCACGTGGGTTCCCAAGCCCACGGCAATTCCAAGCAATAAGGGCCATTTTAATATAGGCGGGGCTGGGGACCCCCCCTCAACCTCCACCTCCATAGTCCTTGTGGTCTCACTCCCCTTCAATCGCTTCAATATTTTATGCGCATCAACTGGAGCGTCAGTTTGCCCCCTCTTCTCCTTTGACTGCACTGTGCTTCCAATCATGCTAGAATCCCTAACCCCCTCCCCCTTCCTTGCTTTCCTTTTCCATTTTCCTTTACGGCTTTGTAATGATTCACCCACAAAAGGAATAGGAGACACAGTCAAGCCAACCTCTCCCATTCGATTTCCAATTCCACCATCTGGCCCCCGACCTACTCCTATTCTCCTAGTAACTTCGGCCTCCATAGAACAGCCATAGCTCCCCATGCCCCCCGCTGTCCTCTTCCAATCATCAAATGGTCTACACTCCTTACCTCCCCCAACCTGTTCAGATAGCAGCCCCAAATCTCCCCCCTTCACACTAGCTGTAGTCGGATCGCTGAATGAGGAAGACTGCACCTGAACCATGCCCGAGATTGCCTTTCCCGATCTCCCGCCAGATGTGCCTGCCAGACCAGCACCTTCCTCCGACTAGCACCTGTCAGCGCATTCATCCGACCCGCATCTGTCAGCTCCATAGCAGTCAATCCCCCCATCCCTATCAGGTATCATCTCCATATGCCCCCCCGTAGTTGGCATCCGCATCTTAGATAGCCCAGACTGGGAATCCTGCTGTTGCTGCCGCGTGCGCCAGTTTTCTGGAGATGCAAGTTGAACAACAACATCAATATCGCATGCACTGCTTTGGGTTGGTTCCTCCTCCCTGGTCCCATTTGGCGAGATCCCTGCGCTACCCCCATCTCCCCTGATACCTCTTACATCTTGCATTAGCAAACTAGTGGATAGCTGACCACCTAGGTAGCGCACCGGCCTCACCCTGTTCCTCTGCTCCTTCTCATCCCGAAACTTGATTGGCCTGGCTCCTACACGCAGACCGCTGCCATATGGCATGTCCGCTTCAACCATTGCCCTTCTTTCCATAGGCACTGAAGAACACTCCTTAAAAATATGTCCCATAACACCACACTGATAGCAGAAAAGCGGCAGCTTCTCGTATTGGAAACTAACCCATATCCTCTGCTGATTTCCCACCTTGATAAATATACCTCTCCTCAATGGCTCTCTGCAATCAACCTCCACTTTGAGCTTAAGTTCAGATTCGGTAGCTACCATTTCCTCCACCTTATCAAACGAATCTCTAATAGAAGTGCCCAGAACCTGCTTGTCAATTAAATAAGGAATGCTCGTAACATGGATCCACATGGGAGTTTTTACAAACACCAGATGTGCAAGGTCAACTTCATCTTTCAGGTCTGCTAGAAGGACGAGGCAACGATCATACAGCCATGGACGCCCCTCCAGAATCCTGATTTTGTCGCTTGAATCCGAGAATGAGACCCTGAAGAGATTTTCCCCCAGCTCCAAGAACCGGATTGTGCCTTTCGTCCTCCACACTCGTCTCATCATAGCCTTAAACAACTCCCGATTGTAATTTTTCGACGACCATATAGAGCAAAGCACCGCATCTTCCTCCCCTAGCTGAACTTTCTTCACCGCCTCCCCTGAAATTTCTAGTGTCTGTAGTTCCGCACCCAATAAGTCAGCGTTGCTCAGGTCCATTGTCCTCTCCTATCCACCTTCCCCTGAAGCTTCCTACCCCCGTTCTTAGCCACCTAAGCCTGCCGCTTCCTCCCTCAATCAACTCTGCCCGCTCCTCCCCCTTACCTCCACCCGGCTCCGAGCACGATCACTTCGCCAATCCGAGCCACACGGGGAAGACATCCTTGGTCTGGCAAATTTTAGTATAAATTTATTAAAATAGGTTAATATACAATTACACATAAGAGTTATATATGTATAAATTGTTTTTATTGATTCTTATATTGCTTTCTGAATAAATTGATTCTTCTATTGTTGATAGAATTGATTATAAAAAAGTGAGAATTTTGAAAGAAAATAATAATAATATTTAAATATAGTTTATAATTTTTAATAAATTAATATATGTGGGGCGGGTTGGACTCTTCGGGTCGAGATGTGGTCGACTTACCTCCACCTTATTTTTGAATTCGGGTCAAAATTTCTTATCTATCCTTATACCGGGTCAAAAATATATTGGTCTTATCCGGCCAAAAACAGATCGGGTCAAAGCCGGGTCACGGGTCGACCTGCCCCAATTCCCACCCATGTAGATATATTATTAGATTTAAGCACATTAAGCATGGATTTGCCATACTTTGAGAGTTAAAGATAACGGAATAAAAAGTACCGTTACCATAAGTAACTTTATCCAAAACACGGAATACAATAAATCCGAGGGGTGAAAATTGACAGAACTGGAGTGAGACACTGAGAGCGGCTGCTAAAATGGCGTGGTGTGCATCAAAATCCTTTTCTGTGCCGGCCGTTGATCTGGCCGCGCTGCGCACCAGGGCTCCGGTCCTCGCCGGAGTCGGCTGCGTCTCCCTCGCCACCACCTCCAGGCTCCGCTCTTCCTCCCGTTCTTCCTTCCCTCGATCCAACCCCTTCGCTTGCGCTTCCATGGCCGTCTCTTCCGCTTCTACTGGTAATCTTCCTCTTCTCATTCCTCGTATCTCATTTCCTAACTGCAGCTGTTGATTCTACCAGTATGCACATAAAATAAAATTCCTTTCCTTGCAAGTAGATATACAGCACGCATAGAGTCTTCGACTGTTTTTAGATTTCAGTCGCTTCGAATATTAAGTGATCGAGTGGAGTTGAGATGCTTGTAGAACGCCGATGTTAAATGATTTATCTTTGTTCTCTGGTGCGGGTTGGATGGCCATGTAAAACTTACTTCTGAAGCATGGCCAATCACTCGCGTCTGTGATTCATCTCATGTCGCTTGCAAAAGGATGACTATCTATGAGAAATCAACCATGTGAATCCTGTTAGACAATTTTTCATTATTAGCCGAAATCAGGCCTTGTTTAATTTCTTACAACCTCTGCCCACGTTCAACCGTTTGGTAGTGAAATAGTAAGGGTGACAGTCTCTGTTTCTTTAAAATTAGGTAAAGAAGCTGTTCAAACAGATAAGGCACCTGCGGCATTGGGACCTTATTCTCAGGCTATCAAAGCCAACAACTTGCTCTTCGTATCTGGTGTCTTGGGTCTGATTCCTGAGGTTTGCTACCCCTTGGCAGTTAGCACCATTTAATAACTTGTCTTTGCTCATGAACTGGAAATAAATTTGTTTGGTACTTTTGTTATCTGTCCATGCCTGCATGCATATGTTACCACCTGACTTCAGTCCTTGACTTCAGACAGGGAAATTCATCTCGGACAATGTAGATGACCAAACGGAGCAGGTGACTGAACACACCTTTTTGTTATTTACTTATCTTCATCTTGGCTGATTCTTCGATGCGTACTGTCGTTTAAGAAAAATTGACCAGTTGTTGAAGTTAGTTAATTGACTAGATGTTTCCTAGGAATTAAGCACCATCTGCATCCGCATAGCCCCAAGAGTCCAGATGCACATATCTACCACTACTGAGCAGTTTCGTGTGTCCAGGTGAAGCATAAATTTAATTTCCTGTGTCATCCCACCAAGATTTACTAGTGAATGGACAATGGACATGCATACTTGGGCTGTTGCTGCTCATCATGTGCTCTTAACTCTAGGAAGTCACCATGGCCAACTGGATGATGTAAGTCTCAGTCCATGAATTTTACTATTTTCGGGTGTGTTTGGAAAGTGGTAAAACTTTTGGATTAAAAGTTTTCAGTGTAAAAGTTTTTTGAAATGAGAAAAAAGGATGTGATAAAATAGGGTTAATGATGAGGAGTAAAGAAAATAAAGTTAAAATAAATAGGTGAGTTGTATAAATAGTTATGTAGAAATGATTGAAAAGTAGGTAGTTGTATAGAAAATGTGAAGTAATAATTAAAAAATACGGTACTCATGAAGAGTGAAGTTTTAGATTGAAAAGTTTTAAGTTGAAAGGTTTTTTTTGTTGCCAAACATGCCCTTCATTGAATGTATTTGGGTGCAAACTGTAAACGCATTTCTGACTAATGCTTTCCCTTCTCAAAACTCTTTTTCAGGTCTTGAAGAACTTGGGGGAAATTCTAAAAGCAAGTGGTGTCAGCTATGCTTCAGTTGTTAAGACAACAATTATGTATGGCTTCTATTTCTCATTTTCCTTTGACATTTGAGGCATAAAAGCAAGGTATTTCTCATAGGTGGTCTTTCCACAGGTTGGCTGACTTGAAGGACTTCAAGAAAGTGAATGAGATTTATGCAAAATGTGAGTCCTATAGAAAAAAACTGTTTCCTTGTTGATGTGAAGGGTTTCATTGCAAGTATGTTTGTATGTAAGAAAAACCATAGAAGAGAAAAGCATTTCCTTTGATGTGAGATCAGAGATATTTGAATTGCAACAAAAGGAGAGGCTAATCATTGCACGGGAGAATGACTCTCTTCTTGCAAAGATTAGATTCTACTCACTACCCAAGCAAAACTCTGAAAAGAAGAATTACAATGCCAACACTGCTCATGGAGTATTTCTCATTTCTCTTTAACTTTCTACGAATTTAAAATGCTCCAAGAATCGTGTATCTTCGGTCAGCATGTTTGGAAGTGATAAGATATGGGGTTTGTTGCTTTTCTTGCCTAAAGATGTTTGTTGCTTGCTTTTTGTACAAACAGCATATGCGTTTTGCTGGGCAGGGTATTATTCATCATAAAGTCATGCTACCATGAAAATAAAATCATGTAATCACCGTAGGTATTTCTTTTCAAGAAGTTTCAGGAAAGAAAATTCAAAGGTTTGTTAGGAAAGGGTAGGTGGCAAAGACAGTCATAGAAACTGAACTGTAGGTCTTTTAATAATCCTTTTTCCATGATGTTCTTCTGAACATCAATCAAAATTTCAATAATGTACATCTTTTTGGGGGGCTTGGAAATCTATACTTGCTGTTGCCTATAATATATAACATTATTAGCCATAATATTAGTGAATACCCGTGACAACATAGCATATTATAGCCAAAGGGACAACTTAATCATTTTTTGTATCTTCTTCTTCTTCTTCTTCCAGTTTCGCTTTTGCGATTCTTTTTCGCTCTTCCTCTTGCAGCTTGTGTTTCTCTTTTAGAAGTTGTCACTGCCTTTCCTACTTTTTAATTTTCTTTTTATTTCTTATGCTGTTGCAATGGTCCTGGAGTGATTGAGAATGACTTCTTTCGTTTTTTCCCCCTTTACCTGTTCTCATTTGTGGAAGGAAAGTGGTAAAGTTGGTTGGTTTGCAAATACAACTCTTATGATTTTTATGGTTTTCTTCAAGGGGAAAATTTTGACTTCCTGCAACAGTAACAAAGTACATTGAATTTTTGACAACAAGGAAGATTTCATTAGTTACTGGCACTTTTATGGGAGATTCCAACATAAAATGACACATCCTAGTCTCAAGCAACTTCCCCATGAAAAAAATTGCCTGATTACAAACTGGACCAATTGGTTTAGTTATCTGCAAAATACGTCCTCTAAGTTCTAGAATATTGCAAAGTGTTGACATTTGCAAGACAATTTTAGACATGGAATGAGTTAAATTTTCTATGTAAAGTTTTTTGAATACATACAAAACCATATTCAACTCATTTCACATCTAAGGCCATCTTGTAGATGTAAATGTTGGGGCTTCATTGGTCAAAATTAAGTGTCTTTATGAGAATGAAAATGAAATGATGCCAGTATAGTTTAACATGAAAATTTTATTTTTCAATTGGTTTCAATCTGAAACAATTTCCCTAGGTTGCATAAATTCCCTTTCAAACATTCATGTTTCATGTTTATGGATGAAACCATAATGCATGTTACATGATATGCATAAACATGCATGCTTACATGACTGGCACCTCTGACAATCATCTACCTAGATTGCATCATTGTCTCCAAGTATGAAGTCAGGAAACATAGCGAAATTTCTGCCAAAAATTTTCATGCGGCATGGGCTAGAAGATGTACTGATTAGTGTATTAGAACTTGTCTTTCGCTTGCAGACCCTATGGCTTGTTGCAATATCATTATATTCTTCTTTCTTTCTTTTGAAATTATAAGAAATTTTTGTACAATTCTTTTAGGGACACATATTTACCACTCAACTCCTCCTTTCCTTTTGTATACAATGAAAAAGTCAAATCTTTTTTTTTTCCTGTCGCCTGTATCACTGTGTTATCCTTTGCTTGCAAAGAAATTTAAGCTCCTTGAATTTTAGTGCACAAACTAAGGATCACCCAATAAATGTGTCCTTTTTTATTGGCAACCCAATACGTGAAAGCAAGTGTTGCTTTGTCATAAGCTGGTAATAGAAAATTTCTTGCTTTAAGAGAATTAATAAAGAAAGCAATTAGTATAGTTTCCTGCATTTAAACACCACCAAAACAAATACTAGTGTCAAGTTCACCAATAAAACGGTTTGAAAGACCTGATAAAGCAAGCATCTCTTATTCTCTTTATCATGTGCTGATAATGGGCAATTTCTTCCTTGATGAGCATTAACAAAGAAAGCAATAAGTTATTTTCCTGCATTTAGAGACTGCCACTAGATTATCGCATTCAACAATAAAATATTTTTGAAAACCCAATAAAGAAAGTACCTAGGCAGATGCCTTTGCACGTTTCAGTTCCTCAAATGCTGTCTCAGGTTTGTACCATTTTTTTTTTTTGTTTTTATTTTTTTTCTTGTGAAGGTGTGTAGCATGTTAGTCAAGGGTACTTTACAACAGATACAGTAATCTTTCAATTGTTGTGGACAAACCTACAGTTGCACCTATTGAAACCTACAATCAGCTTTAAAAGATGTTTATTGTGCTATTCTAACATAGACAAAAAATTTTTTGGATCCACATTAACATCAGTTTAAGAAATTATGTAGCCCAAAAATATGACTTCTTTTTAGATGGAGATGCTTTTTTCCTCTTTCACAAATAATAGGGGAGACCATTAAATAGATATAATAATTTCCAAATGCCTCAGATACCTTAGCCAAAATTTGCTGCAAATGAAAATGTCATAGAACCCCTTAAAAAAATGTCATAAACAACATCGATATAATCCTACAATGGAGGTTTTTGAAGCTCATGAATTTCAATGATTGATAGGTTGGTGTGGTATTCGTAAGCCCTTATGATATGATGAATAATTCAAAATTACCTTGATGCACATTGAAGCTGTTTTTGATATTTTACAAGATGCAGATTCTGATCTGAACAGAGGTATTAACTTGGTGAAAAATCTTGCCTTATGTAGCTTACTGAGGAGTTCATTGATCGTTGGAATTGAAAATTTATCCTTGATTGTCATCTGATTCAAAGCAGTGTAATCAATTTTTGGTCACCAAGAAATATTATTTTTCTTTACAAGTAACAGCAATGGAATATCCTGGGTTGTATCACCTGTGTCAAGCTTGTCACATGTTTTTGAGCTGAGGGTATCTGTGAGGCCATGCATAGCAGGCTAATGTCAGCTTTGAGTTGTATTTGATGGTCTTGTGTGCAAGCTAGTGGATGTGCACATGGCTCCAGAACATCAGAAAACTCCTTCAGTACTTATTCCAAATTTGAATTAATGTTAATTGAATGATTTGAGGTGGAGTTACAAAACACGGGAATACAGGATAATTCATGTAGTGAGAGAGAACTTGTTTGCACCAAAATTTATTCTTATTCTTGACTTCTTGATTGAGCTTGGATTCTCCAACTCTTTCAGTAGATTTGAAGGACTCCTTTGTTTTTCCCTTCCCTATTTTTGTCTATGGAAGCAAAGCAGAAAGGGACACAAATCTAGTAACTTTTATGGTTTTCTTTGTGGGAAAACATCCTTCCAATAGTAACAAATTATACAGATATTTGGACAACTAGAACGATGATTTTGTTAATTGCTGTCTTTTTTGGGTTTTTATCTAATGCATCCAGGTGCACTTTGCCTTGGTGCACCTGAGTGCTAAACCTATTTAAATTTTTTTTTATACAACTGTTAATCTAAGTGTATTTAACACGTGTATCAAGTTTTATTATTTTTGGAGATTTTTAGATATTTATTTTGGACTTTTTAAAATCAGTCGAAAATGCCACTATTTTAAAAAATCTAAAATAAATATTTAAAAATCTTCAAAAATGGTAAAATTTGATACGCGTGTTAAATACACTTATATTAACAGTTGTATAAAAGATTTAAAAAAATAGGTTAAATACACTCGGGTGCATTAGATAAAACCCTATCTTTTTTATATACAAATCCCAACGTAATAGTAAGATTTCCCAACTCAAGCAACAACTCATGTGAAACAGTATGATTCAATCAATGTTCTGATTATTCATTTGTTTTCTCCATGTAAAAATAAACATTAACTGGAACTACCCTCCATTAATTACAACAGATTGAAATCTCTTTCACAATGGATGCTGTATTGACTGCTCCTTTCTCCACATCCTGCTGCTGAAAATAAAATCTAATACTTATCAGTCCCGTCCCCACCCCACCCCCCAATTGGAATTATCTTGATCTTCCAAAATGGTTAATAGGTTAGAATTATGAAATTAAATTAGGATGATTTTTTCTCCAAATGGCTTTCTAGCAGTTGGATGGTCTATTCTATTGCCAAACAACCCTAGCAATAAGATTTAGGGTGCGATCAGTAACAGTAAAAGAAAAAGTTTTGCACTCAACATTTTTCCCTCCACTTTTACTTCATTTTTTAATTATTTCTTCACATCTTTTTATATAACTACCCTGTTTTTTAATTATTTTTTCATAACTTTCCATATAACTATTCTATTTATTTTAGCTTTATTTTTTTTATTCTTCATCGCTGCCCTTATCATATCACATCACTGTCTCACATTTTTAAAAAGTTTCCACTATTTTTTCTCTTACTTCCCAAACACATGTAATCACTACACTATGGATTGTGCATGAATAAAATTATATCATTGTCTGTGGATCGTAATCATTCCCATTTTAATATAGAAGCAAACATCAACTTCCCATGAATAAAATAATCTGAAAAGTTCTTTTCTTTGAAATATCTTGATCTTGCTAAATGGTTGATAGATTAGATTGGAATCATGAACTTCCAATTAGCATGGTTTTCTATCCTAGTGGTGGCCCGCCTGTTAGATGGTCTAGTCTGTTGCTAAATAGCCTAAAGGCAGCAATACAGACATAATCATTACAATATGAATTCTAACGGAAGCAAACATCAATTCCCTATGAATAGAGCTATCAGAAAAACTACGGAGGTAAAATCCATAGATAAAAGCCAATTTGCAACATTTCATTATAGCTATTAGTTTTTTCTTCATGGTTGCTGTTAGCATTTTTGGATTTTTATCTCCTTGAAGGCTTGCCCTGGGCTAATGCATCATTGCTAGTTTTTATGGTGATTGCAGTTAGAAGCAGAGGTAGTTCGTATGCATTCATGCAGTAATGGGCTGTATAATGTGTATGCTGGCAGCTTTGCTTGTCTAACTGATGGAGTAACTTTGTGTTGCAGACTTTTCATCACCTGCCCCTGCCCGCTCCACATATCAGGTGGCAGCATTACCCTTGGATGCAAAGATTGAAATTGAGTGCATTGCTGCTCTCTGAAATGCAGTTTCAAGCAGCTTAGCTTTTCTGAAAGAAAGGTAAATGGATAAAGGCCCTAGTGGTATCTCTCAAGCCTTTTTCCCTTGATATTAGTATTTTGTGACATACTGCAACATTGGGGCGAGCCATCTTCATTACAACTGTTTTTTGCAACCATACTGTAAAGCTAGCAGACTATTTCTGAAGGATCAGTTCCTGCTCAACTAGTTTGAATTGATGTAGGCTTTATTTGGAAATGATTTCAGTAACTGCAGTTTTGCTTTTGATGAACAATTGACTTATAGGTGTTGTTTGGCTATGGCTTCATGCCTTCTCAGCTAAGGACTTAAAACAAGTAGACTTTGTGTTGGGAACCCTTATGAAAATTCTTCCCCAACATAATTGACAGACAGTAAAGCTTAGGTGGATCTAGGTGGTGGAGGCCAATAAATGGACTAGGCAATGGTTGATGGCAATGGCATGGTTGAAGATAGGTTGCTCATGATGAAGATCATTGAATGTGGATCATAACTGAAGGCTGGCCCATGTTGAAGAAGGGCCTTTGTGATGAAAATGCCATGAAAAAGCTGGACCCGCATGTTGGACTATCACTTACAAGTTAGAATGAGCTTCGTAATAGACCACCAGCAGTGTTGTTTGGTAAGGAGGAAAAGATGATGGGAAATCTTTTCACCCTTGTCTACCACTTTTAGGGTCTATTTTCCTAGTGTCACTGGAATGGAATGCTCCAAACGTAAGGGTGCAACTCGGGTCGGTTTCGTTTGGATAGTGGTCTACTCTATCTATACCCTATTTGTAAAAGGCCTACCCTATCCTACCATTTTGTCGGTTCGGTTACTAGTATATCCTACTCTACCCATTACTCATAGGGTCGGTTCCGGTTTTAGTTCTAAATCGGTTCATTTAATACTCAAATATAATATTTTTTAAAAATTTCTATGTTATTTTAAATTATTAAAAATAATATTCATTTATGTTTTAAAATCATAAGTATATATATTATTATTTATATTATTATATAAAAATATGAAGTATAGACCACCATGACCTAATCATTAAAACTATTAATATATTATAATCATAAGTCACAAGTAAATTTATAAGTCTTTCGGAAGTTAATGAAGTATATATAAATAACTGAACCAGTTTTATACTTCACAATGTACAAGAGTCATTTAAATTTGAATTTGTTAAAATATGTGTGCACACAAGATGTTAAAGACAAAACATAATACATGCTATATAATATATATTATACACCTAATTAACTACTTATATGAGTACCTATGCGGGTCGGTTCTGGGTATTCAATGTATCTATCATACCCGTACCATATTTGAGGAGGCGGGTAATAATTTGTACCTTACCTATACCCATGAGTAATATTTTCTACCATACCTTACCCAAATTAGAGTCGGGTCGGTGGGTACCCATTGGTACCCTACCCAAGTTGCACTCTTATCCAAATGTACTGTTGCTTTGTGAGGAAGCACCAATAGGTTGCGTCTTGAAAACATGTAAATTAGTACATATATTTTTTTGATGGGTATTTGCAATTATCCAACTGTTATTACAATCAAGTTTGAGACATTCTTACAATTCTTGATGGACACTCAGGAAAATTTAGGGAGACTGCTGCCACCCACTTTCAAACCTGTGTTGATGCGGTGCTTGGCTGGACTAGGTACCACGGCGCTTCCTGGGTCGTAGCGTAAATTAGCATATTTTTAAGCTGCATGTAAACAAAAATATATGAAACGCATGGTGTGAAGATAACACCACACGGCTAAACTTGTCCTTAAAATGATTTGATATCTTATTTAATTACCTATCAATCTATATATATATATATATATATATATATATATATTTATGTCCGCGTGTGCTTGCAGTTATTATTTTTCGTTCTTCAAAAAAATTATTGTTTTTTTTATTCATCACATCACATCATTTCCTTTCCTTCATTTTTGCTTATTTTTTTTATTTCTATTTTCTTCAGCCACAAAAGTAAATGCATATTTTAGGGTTTGATTTGATAGGAACGTTGGACCTTACAGTACAAGTAACATAGTATTGCGTATTGAGCGGGGGCTTTTGGTTTTAATCGCAAATGCTTTTACAGTAAAAAAAAATAAAAATAAAAATAAAAATAAAAATTTACGAGAGATGAGCAAGGTCGTGGCTTTTGTGGCAAAAGATCTTATGAAAGCTGTAAGTGAAATCAAACGCTACCAAAGCATATGCGTGATACGTCCGGAATGCATGGCGAACAATGCGGGGGATTTAACTGGGTTACGGTCAACAGGTGGCACGGGGACCGCCCCCATTTTTGCGGAGTAAAGGTTAGGATTTTACGCTGGCCAAGCTGGTTGCATGACCTGTATAATTTGTTTAAAGAAGGGCGAATTTTTTATATATTAATGAATTTTATTTATAATTCCTCTTATACTCTCGAATTTTCTAAAATTCCTCTAGTACCTATGAATTTTCAACATAATGCCACATATACCTAAGCTGTCACTAATTGTTATGTACACGTTAATTTTTTGATTTTTTTAAAATAATTTAAAACTTTCAAAATTCCCAAATTACCCTAGCACTAGATTGCATAAGAAATCCCATTTCTTCAAAATCGCACAAGGAGCACTCTTGGATGGTGGCGACTGGCGACCACCTATACATATTACGGATTGGAAAAAATGATGATGAATGGACAACATATGGTGGTTTGAAGAAACTCAAATGATAATGGGAGACAAGACCATGCAATGAAAATGGGATAGAGTTGGTGTCATGCTCCATAGTTCCAAAATGAAAAATAGGAGTAGGGATTTTTAGAGATAGGACAAACTTTTAAAGCAGGGTTGAAAAAAATGGCCTCCTTGAAAAGAACAATGGAAACAGCAGTGGTGTACTTTTACTGCATATTGGGTGGACGAAACAATGTTGGATGATAAAGAAACTGAAGCCGCAACAATGGTGGTGTCCGAAACGGAGGTGACGTATGTAAGATAATGTAGGGGGTTTCTGGGCATTCCCCACTACTAAAAAAAGTGGGAGACAAGGTGGAGCCACTGGAATTTTGTAGAGGGTTCCTGGGCTTCATTGCCCATTTTGCAAAATTGATCTGTCGGAGATGGTCGAGATGGGCAGCCGTGGAGAGGCAGAGCCGTGACGTGACGACGGCTGGAGAAGAAGGAACGAGCAGCAGTAGCAACAGCAAAAATCTATGAGGCGAGGAGACAATTGCCGGAAATGGGGTTGATTAGCAGCAATAGTGACAAGGAGGAGAGGCGTGCAGGCGAATGCTGGAAATAATGGAGATTAGCAGACACGCAAGAATAAGGCCGATGGTGGAGATGCAGAGATGTAGAGAGGAGACGAGAGATGACACTTGGTCTCTTCGAATTAGGGTGAATGCGATACAGACATATTTTACGTAGGTGTTAAATTGGTCATTTCATCTATGGTTAAGGGTCCGACTAAACAGTCAATGACGGCTTGGGTATATATGACATTATGTTAAAAATTCGTTGCTACCGGAGAAATTTTAGAAAGTTCATGGTATAAGTGGAATTATGATAAAATTCGTGGGTACGAAAGAAATTTGCCCTTTAAATAATGAATTGGTTGATGTGGGTTGAGCTTATCCGACCAATTGAACCAACAACCCGATCCGTTTCACTTGTTTACAATCCATAAAATAAATGAGTTAATATTTTTAATATTTAAATTAACGAGTTATGTATAATTGTTGACAATGAAACCAATATTTAAATTAAAAATAAATATGAAAATTGATCTTTAAATTTAAGAAAATTATTAGTATGTATAATTGTTCTATCTTCTTACATATCTTTTGATTTTTTTTTTTTTTTTTTTTTGGTTAAGGCTAAATGCATCCGGGTGCATGTAACCTCAGTGCATTTGAAAAATTTTAATATAATTATTAATCTAAATATATTTAACATGTGTATTAATTTTTACTATTTCGGAGTATTTTAAATATATATTTTTGATTTCTGAAAATTAGTCATTTTTAAAAAAATTTGAAAAAAATGGGTTAAAGCACCCAGTGCATTGTATCAGATTTATTTTATTTTATTTTATTTTATTTTATTTTTTTTTAATTCAGTGCACCACAATCATGCTTAAGTAGTCATTCTATTCTCTGGCATTTAGGCCAGGAATGTGAACCCACAAGACTAAACCCCTAGTCATGATAGATTATTAATGTTAGCTTTGTTAATTGTGTAGGATTACATTTTAAATAATTGATTATTTATATTTTTATTATTCAACCCGTTTTACCAACTTGTTAGCAACCTATAACCTTACCGTTTGTGTTAAATAGAATAAGGCTAAAGGTTGGGATTTTTAAAAATTAGTTCTAATGAATTTGGGTCCAGATTTTTTAATCGGTTAGAGTTATGGTTAATCTCAAACATGTATAAACCAAGTCCATTATTTTTTTTGATGGAAGGAAATACTCTATCCTTACTCCCTCCCAGTATGCAGGGGATTAGGGATAGAGTAATCCGAGCAGTTCATTGCCAAAAAATTGTCTGTACAAAGTTTCCCAACAATAGCTCGGGGTGGAACACCCCACCACACCCGAATGTCCTCAGAAGAGTTTACAACCAGCTCGGCTAAGGAATGAGCAACCTCGTTTCCTTGCCTCAGAACATGATGGACCAAGAAGGAAGATCTATCTCCAAGAATGGACCTAATATCAGAGATGATCCGGCCAACCGGAGAAGTGACGGGTTCAAGATTTGACAAAAAAATACATAGGATTAGAGAATCCGTCTCAATTTGGGCACAGCAGATGTTGAGCTGGATTGCCCAGTTCAGCCCAAGTAGGAAAGCAGTAGCTTCCCTGAGAAGCGGGTCCGTCACGCTAGCTTGTCTCCACCCACACGCAGCAACAAAGGCACCCCGACAATCCCGAATGACAGCTGCACACGCATAAGCCACCAAATTCCCTTGACTACGAGCATCCACATTAATCTTGAGGGACCCAGGCTGGGGCCTCCGCCATCGGGGCACAAGTGGTCTATCCATAAATCCCGTGACGACAAGGGAATTAGTATGCCTATGTTGGCAAAGGAAGTCCGCACACCACGCCAATGTATTTGTGAACCTTGGTTGCACCTTCTCTTCCCTGAATCTGTTTCGTATGTACCAGACTCTCCAGCAGCAGACAACAAAAAGCTTTAACTCCTCAGGTCTGTTCATCCTCACAAGCAGCTTGAAAATCTCCAAGACTGATACCCCCTGAAATGTCAACCGTGCCGCACTCCGGCACACCCCTCCCGTCGCTGCACATCTTAAAAAAAGGTGATCAATGTCTTCCACCCCATTTCTACATAGCACACACCTCGGATCAATGTCAATGCCCCTCAGATGCAAGTTTTGTAGTGTAGGGAGGGCATTCTGGATAAGTCTCCAGCCAAAGATAATGACTTTGCTTGGCAGCTTTGTTCTCCACATGGCCTTGTAACACCCCGCAAGCTCACCGGGGTCCCCGCACAAGCACAACATCCTGTATGCCGATTTGACTGTATACTGTCCGTTCGGTTCGTGCTTCCAGTACATACGGTCCTCCACATCCCCCTGGGTGAGGGATATCGCATTAATCTCCTGCCATCTCGCCTCTCCAGCCGCAGCCACCACCCGGTCCTTGATCCACGTATTGGTTCCGCCATCAATGAAATGGCTAACCGACACACTATCCAGGATAGATAATGGGAGAGGTCCGACCTTATCCACCATAGACTCCAGCCAAGGGTCGGAAAAGAACCTCACCCGTTGCCCATTTCCAATTCTCCATTTGCATCCCCTCAGAATCACATATCGTGCCCGTAGAATACTTTTCCAAGTAAAGGAGTTAGATTGTGTCGCTTTGCATGACCATAAATCAGAGTGTGGGAAATATCTGGCTTTTAGGACATTGTGGCAAACGGAATTAGTGCAAGATGCTAACCTCCAGACCTGTTTCGCCAGAAGTGCACAGTTGAACTTGTGGAAGTCCCTGAAGCCAAGACCGCCCGATCGTTTAGGTTTGCATACCTCCTTTCATGCCACCCAGCTCAATTTCCTTTTGCCTTCCTTATCTCCCCACAAAAATTTACTGATCATCCCATTAAACTCCTTACAGATTGACTTGGGTAGTAAGAAGATGCTCATCGTGTACGATGGGATCGCCTGAGCCACTGCCTTAATTAGAACCTCTTTCCCTCCCCAAGAAAGCAACCTGCCCTTCCACCCCTGAATTCGACGCCAGATGCGTTCTTTGAGGCTCTTAAAGATTCCCGCTTTGGATCTTCCTAGCCAAGCCGGAAGGCCCAAATAATGATGGAGCTCGCAACCAGCGGAACAAGTAGGTGAATCATATCCCTCCTTGAGGAGTTGTCCATATTGCTGCTAAAAAAGACCGCCGTTTTGTCCACATTAACCACCTGGCCCGAAGAATCCCCATATTGGCCGAGAATGTCCATTAGGTTCTTGATGTCCTCCCCCTCCGCCCTAATGAATACAATTGCATCATCCGCAAACAAAAGGTGGGAAATGATTGGGCACCTCGGTTCTAGTCTGATACCACGAATAGCCCCACATCCGGTTGCATGATGGATTAAAGCGGAAAGACCCTCAGCACAGATTAGAAACAAATAAGGAGAAAGTGGGTCACCTTGCCTGAGTCCCCTGTTCGGTTGGAAGAACGGAGATTTGAAGCCGTTGACGTTTACCCGATACCGAACCGTAGATAAGCATCCCAAAATCCAGTTGATCCATTGCTGGCTGAAATTCATGGCCCCCATCATCTGCGTGAGAAAGTTCCACTCGACTCGGTCATAGGCCTTCGACATATCTAGCTTGATAGCCATCTCATTCTTGTGCCCATATCTGCGCCTTTTAAGAGAGTGGATTGCTTCATACGCAATTAGCATGTTATCCATGATAAGTCTCCCCAGCACAAATGCACTCTGCTCATCCCCAATAATATCATGAAGGACCTCCTTGAGTCTATTTGCCAGCACCTTTGCCAATATTTTATATACCATGTTGCATAGACTGATGGGTCTGAAATGGGATAATGTTTGAGCCCCCGCCATCTTTGGTATGAGGATTATAGTGGTGGAATTTGATTCCTCGACCAGTTGCCTTAGGCGACTCGGGTCGCATTCTTCCATAAACATCTTGCACCACTTGATTATATCGTCACCAACAATATCCCAATGCCTTTGAAAGAACCCAGCCGACATACCATTCGGACCCGGTGCTTTCGTAGGACTCATACCTCTGATAGCTTTGGTAACTTCAACAGACTGCAGAGGCTTGATTAGAGACAGACGTTGCGTATCAGAGAGTTTCCTTGAGATCGCATACTCCATCCATGGCGCATTCCGGGGATTGGTTGAGGAGAAGATATCAGAGAAATGCCTCATTGCCATCTCCAACATTTGATCCTGATCCTTGACTCACTCCCCATTGCAGTCCTTCAAAGCCTCGATGAAGTTGGTTCGGCGTCAATTAGATGCGGCCCTGTGAAAAAAACCTGTATTTTTGTCCCCCTCCCTGAGCCAATGAGCCTTTGCCCTCATCCTCCATAGCTGCTCTTCATCTTGCAGCAATACATTGATCTGGAACTTCAATTTCTGTGCCGCTTCATCCCTCTCATCACATTGTCTCATACTCATGAAAGCTAACAGATCCCTTTGTTTTCGCTCGATCGCTCGCCGAAGATTGCCTCTCTTCCTCCTGTTCCAATTAGAAAGCTCACACCCACACCTATTGAACTTCCAATTAAGCATTTCACCTGCAGACAAAGAAGTTTAGGGATTGGATGTCCACAAATTGTTGATGATTGTGGTGGCCTCCTTATCACGGGCCCAAAACTGTTCATATCTGAACTCTCGAGGTGGTTTTCTTCTTCCTGCATTTGGGTTGAGCAGTAGCAGAATGGGACAGTAGTCGGAAGTGGGGGCCGATAAGTGAGACACTTTGGCATGAGGGAAAAGATCCAACCAACCCCGAGTGGCCAGACCTCTGTCAAGTCTTGCTTCCACCCTTTGCCTGCCCCTCCTATTATTAGACCATGTCATAATGGGGCCCGAGTAGCCCAAATCCAGTAGATTACATCTATCCACTGCATCACAAAATTGGTCCATCTGAGTTTGGGGCCTCAACCTCGCACTGCAGTACTCTCTGGGGCCCATAACTTCATTGAAATCACCCATAACAACCCAAGGGGTACTCCTTCCGGTGCTCAGCTGCTCGAGTATCTGCCAGCTAGTATGTCGTTGATGTGTTTCAGGGTGGCCGTAGAACCCCGTGAATCGCCATCCACGGAATCCAGCGTCAATATGATGGGAGGAATAGCTTTGAATATTCGCCGGGTGATCGTTGTTCCATAACAAAGCCAGACCCCCTCTCCTATTCTCTGGGTCCACAACGAAGCACCCGTCAAACATGAGTCGTCTTCGTATGCCTTCCATTTCTTTGGGAGTACACTTAGTTTCACTGAGGAAGACCAAACAGGGAGCTTGTTTCCTGACCAAGTCAAGAAGGCTTCAAATTGCTCGTGGGTTCCCAAGCCCATGACAATTTCATGCGATGATAGCCATGTCAGTCGAGGTGGGGCTGTGAGCTTCTCACAACCTCCACCTCATCCATATTGATATTTTCTGCTTTCTTCCTCCTTTTGATTATCCCCACATGATCATCTGAGATTTTTGATTGGTTCCTCTTTCTTCCCCTTGTTGGGCTGCCATGTGTAGCCACCCCCAAGTCCATCGCTAACCCTCTTACAGCTGTCCTCTTCCATCTGCCTCTTTTGCTCATATTCTTCTCCCTAGCACCGTGTGAACAGCTCACTCTTTCTTGGTCATTGACCTCCAACTCAACTGGGGAGCTAGAACCAGTCCAAGCAACTGCCTGCATATCTGTTTGAGTAACCATCACATCCACGAGCTGTCCAAGTTCCCCTTCATCTCCCAATGAGGGTGATTTTCCCAATTCTTTCCACCCCAACGTCCTTTCTTAGTTCCTCCCAGTAACCTCCACATGCGGATCACCCTGCTGGCAGTCATTCACCACCCGTCACTGCCCACTTGCTCCCTCTTCATGCACAGCCACCATCAAGTGGCCCCCTGCATTCCAGGAATCATCCCATATATGCTGCTGTTTTGGTTAGTATGGCTAATCATATCCCTCTGCGTGTTGGAGAGAAACTTGTGCGCCTGCCGGTTACTGAGCCTGGAATGGTTCAGCAACATGTACTCCATCTCCCCCTGTCCCTCCGGAGTCCCATCTGTTCTGGCCCTTGTCCCTTCTGGATTCGATGTCTCTGCCGGCTGGATGATTCGTGTATGGCTGACGAGTCTAGCAGTAGGGAGCTATTCCAAGTTTGGCTCATGACTCCAATTCTCCATGCTCGAGTCCCCATCCTCTAGGTTTATAGTCACCACTTGAGTCTTGACCCTCGTTGCCTCTGTGTTCTCCACCCTGCATTCGTCGTCACTTTCCTCATCCCCACAACTATTGCTTTCTGGCGAGTGATCACCTTGCTCATTCAATGATCCCCTCTTGCTTCCATCAGTTAGCCCCAGGTACTTCATAGGGACTGCCCTATTACCATTGTAGTATTCAGTCCTTAGCTGTAGAGGTCTTACACCACATCGCAACCAGCTTCCGTAAGGCATTTCTGCCTCTGAGAGTTGTTTGGGGAGCTGAGTAGCTTTTGAGCATTCACGGTGGGGATGTCCCATAACTCCGCAAAGGTAGCAAAAGACCGGTAATTTTTCGTATTGGAAGGAAATCCACTTCCTGTGTTGGGCCCCGACTTGGATGAACATCCCTCTTCTGAGGGGTTCCTGGCAATCGATCACCACTTTGATTTTGAGATCGGCTTCAGTTGTTACCAGGTCTGTCATCTCTTCAAATGATCTGCCAATGCTTCGTCGCAGGGTCTCCTTGTCAACAATGAACGACACCCCGCTGATATGGATCCATATCGGCGTTTTGATAAGCATAATGTGTGCAATATCCACCTCCTCCTTCAGTTCCGAAATAAGTACCAGATTTCTCTCAAATGTCCATGGGCAACCTGGCAGAATGCGAACCATGTCTTCCTGATCCGAGAATGTCATCTGGTATAAATTCTCCCCTACCTCGGTGAAGAAGCTCGAACTGCTAATCCTCCATAGCCTCTTCATCATGTTCTTGAACAGCTCATTATTGTAGGTTTTCGACGTCCATAAGGAGCATAGGATAGCTGCTCCTCCGGTTGGTTTGATCTTCTTTAAGGCCTCCCCTGAAATGGCCAATGTTTGAAGTTCCGCTCCCAACAGGTCCCCCATGCTTGGGTTCATCCTTCCACGCTATTATCGTCCAGCTCCCCTGTTTGATCAGCTGCCTCCCTAACCCTTTCGGATCTGATCCTCTCAGCTCCCCAGACTCCGGCGAGAACCTCACCACCCTCACCCACAGCCGAGCGCGACTAAATCGCCATTCGGTTTATAGGGGAAGTCCATTATTTAGTAGAGTAGGAGATGTCAATCTTTTTTTTTTTTTTTTCTTTTTTTTTTTTTTTGTGTTTACCTGGAAGGTAAGTGATAACAATTGAAAATGTATTTGTGTGAACACATGATGACTAGGTCCAGTGAATCCAGACTAGAGAAAACGATGGTTAAAAGGTCATATCCAGGGAAAGACCCTGGTTATTTATCTGATCGCCTCCTCCCGGTACAGTAATAATTCAATACATCTGTAATCGTTTTTTTATTTTTTAAAATTTAAATCATTTGTCATGTGTGACACATCTTATTTTATCAAGCTACTAAAAATCAATTTCGTTGTAAGTTCAAATTTTGTAAAATTAACATCTTTTGAATGTGAATTAACGTCCAAATTTTTTTGAAAAATATACAACATGTAATTTTTGACGTCAGAAATAAATTCATAAAAATAATCATAATAAATTATTTTGACTTTTAAAAAGTATCTGAAGGCTAAAAAATTCAGGGGGTTACAGCAAGAATGATTCAAATCATTACTCCTTGGGGCACTAATCATTTGGTTCGAAAAGGAAGATACATGTGGACGCACGGGCTATTGTTTGTCGTGTGGAACCATATGAGACAGCTATGCAAGTGGACATTGCAGGAAACCAGACAGCTCATGCGCATCTGGTGCTGTTATGATACAATGAATCCATTCAAGGCCAAAAACCTAAAAAAAAAAAAAAAAAAAAAAAAAAAAATTTAAAAAAAAAAAAAAAAAATGATTCAACACAGCCGGTTTTGTCATAGCTTAGATGATCAAGTCACTCACTGACTAAGGAGTATAGAGTGTTAAGGTAAAAAAGTATAGAGTTTGAAGTTAAAGGCAGTGGCTTCGTTATTATTATTATTTTTGGAATACAGCCCTTTCAAGCATACAGTTATTCACGGTAAGTGGCTTGATAAAAAAAAAAAAAACAGCCCATTTTCAATTTAGAATATTTTTTCAAGCCTAAATTATTTATTATATTTATCTACATGGATTTATATCGTATTCTAGAAATCATATATCGAAAATTTTTATATGTGTTTGGAAATTGATAAAATTTTTAGATAAAAAGTTTTTGTATAAAAATTCTCAAATTTGAAGAAAAATATGTGATATGATAGGTGAATGATGAGGAATAAAAAAATAAAGTTAAAATAAATAGATTAGTTGTATGAATAGTTATATAGAAATGTTTAAAAAGTAAAATAATTATATAAGAAGATGTGAAGAAATAATTTAAAAATAAGGTTGTTGCGGAGAGTGAAAAGTTTTAGGTTGAAAAGTTTTTGTTTAAAATTTTTTTATAGTATCTAAATATGCATATACACGCACACACACGTATATATAGATGCGTATATTTTACATAATGATTCAATGTTTGTCAAGCTTATTCTTCCTTTTTTAGTTCTAAATTCAAATAATTTATTATATTTATCTCACCTTGTTTTGTTATGCTATCAAAAATAGTTTTCATTAAAATCTTATATCTTGTAAAAAAAAAACACCTTTTTATAATAAATATATAATATCAAAATTTTAAAGAAATGTATAGTATAAATATCGTATATAGAAGTTTACACAATTTTCTGAGTCATAAATAAATACACATGAACGATAAAAGGTTTGGATTTTTTAAAAAATATTTTAAAATTTAAAAATAAGGGTAAGCATAGGGCCTTCATGCTAAGTATCGGATCATTATACGTGTAATTTTAAAGAAGAAAGATTTAATGTTTAATTATATTATATTATTATTGTAGTAATATATTCACTATTAGAAGATGCTAACTTTTTTTTATCTGTAATATAAACATATATTCAAATATAAATATGAATGCTAACATTTTTTTATCTATAATATAAACATATATTCAAACATAAATATGAAGAAATATTAAAAAGGCAAGCTTTAACACCAATTTTTCGGGTTTGACAGTTTAACCTAGCAAAATGCACCCCTACCTATAATCCACTGGGTTCTGACTCCTTAGGAAAAGAATTGGACGACTTATTTGCATTTTATTTCCTCTTAAACCCTTCTCTTAACAGCCACTAACGGTGAAAATGCAACGAATAAATTAAATTTTAAAGGACTTAAAACGCAAATATGAAAGTTTAGGGCAAATATGAAAGTTTAGGTTTAATTTATAATTATCAAACCTACAAGCTTAAAAATGCAAATTTTAATTCAGTTATATAACAAAAAATAAAAATGCTAAAAAGCTTTATCTTTATAATAATCATCCAATTAAATAAGTCGTTTAATTTCGAGGCCTGCACTTAGATGCACTTAGTTTCAGTATAACATTGTGTAAATTTTTTTTATTTTTATGAAATTTTTTAATACAACCGGTAATCTAAGTATATTTAATGTGTGTAACAAATTTTATCATTTTTGGAGTTTTGTAGATTTTTTGGACTTTTAAAATTAGTAGCATTTTAGCAGTTTGTGAATTATAAAAATGCCACTGAGTTTAAAAAATTCAAAAAAAATTTATAAATCTCCGAAATGATAAAATTTGGTATACATGTTAAATACACTTAAATTAACAATTTTATACAAGATTTAAAAAATGGGTTAAATACACCCGCTGCACCAATGCTAAGTGCACCCGACGCATTTGGTTGTACCTAATTTAATTTCATTGAGTTTTTTGCAAATTCTCATATAATGTTAAAAATAATTTCCTTATGTTATAAATGAAAATTTTAAGAAAATTTCTTTTTTTTTTACTGGAGAATATTTTACATTATATCTCAATTCATATTACATTCAAACCCAGAGACAATTCTAACAAGCTTACAACAGAAAACGACAACAAGCTTCCACATATCAAGTAGGGAGACCACTAGCTCCCATCTAAATATAAAAGAGGACCAAATGCCCCTACCTCAAATATGGTTTGAAATCTCGGTGGAATTCGAACACTCATCGGCTGGAAACAGAAATCCCGTTCCCCAGCCGGTGACCAGACGAGCGTTTAACAAATAGTGTCAAAATCCCGAACTCGACAAGCAGATTCCACCAGCCAGAAACCGACTGTACAGTTCACTTATAATCGGTCGGATCATATGCTTAAAAATCGGACAAATAACCAATAACCCTCAACCGGCTTGAGCGAGCGGTCTGACTGGATTAGATTTTTTTTTTTTAAGGAAAAAAATTACATATCTTTAAAGCTTTGTTAATTCTCTTTAATTGAATATGTTACATTTATGCATAGTTCATGTAGAATTGAAAGATTCAATTGGTTTTTTTGGCATGTTTGAATTATTTGAGTGATGGTAACATATAGTTTCAAGAGTTATGACGATTAAAATTTATTAAAATTTAAATAATTAAATATTTATGACATTAGAAATATGTAATGCTGAGGTCATTGATTCAAACTAATTTAATTGGTTTAACTAGTTTAAACCAAACTAGTACTTTCACTGATTCCATCATTGGTCTAGTCAAACAACATTGGTCAAAATAATTCTTACATCAAATAAATCTGATGGCCCTCGACCGAACCCTCAGGCTTAGTATGAAAAGTACGAGTGTATCATATAATAAGGATAAAATGGGTAAAAATAGGATATGTGTGTGACGAAATAATTAGAATATGAGAGTAAAAATAAAAAAATAGTATAATTATAATTAAAATAAAATTATTTTTTGAATAGTGCCAAGAACATATACTGTCTATCAATCACTGTTAGTTCCGAAATGCCACAAGAGTCACTGCTAAAGTGGATTGAGGAGGTATGGAAGTAGCATCTAAGGGTGCAAAGATTATGATAATAACCTGAATCCAATTGCCGCCTTACCATTAATGAAATTGCAGTAGTATAGCGCCTGGACAAACTCTATAAGGGGACGTTTGGGAAGGTGAAAGTTGTGGAAAATATTGTATTTGGTGGGAATAGAAAATAGAATATTTTGAAAATTGTGTGATTGATATGAAATGATAGGGGTAAAGTTGAAATAAATAGGTTTGTTGGAATGTAGTTGATAAGGAAAATGATTAGAATATATGGGTAAAAGTGGATAAATATGATGATTAATTGATTAATGAAGTACCTTGAAATCCATGCCTCCACCATTTCCCTCCCATATTTCCCACAACCTATTAACAAACGTCCCCAAAGAAGGTGCCTTATCATTAACCCAAGGGCAATAACTGATGCCTCTGCCTATTAGAGGGGAGCTAATCAAAAGGCGAGGACCAACCTTTTGCGGATGTCGATAATAAGGTTGTCAATACTGTGAACATGGGTACACTGAGGTGCAAAATTTTCTTTTTTATATTCTTTTGAAATTTTTTTGTACAACTGTTGATTTTAGTGTATTTAACGCAAAGTGATCATTTCAGACTAGTATGAAATGTCCTTATTTCAAACTAGTTCAAAAACATTTTTTTTTGCTTAAATTTTTTTTTTTTTTTTTGCAAAATGGTTAATCTAGTTATGTTTAATCTATAAACTAATATTTACCAATTTTGGATATATATATTTCATACCACGCCTTGTATTTAACATATATATATATATATCAAATTTTATTATTTTAGGAGACTTATTGGGATTTTTTAAAAACAGAGGCATTTTAGTAACTTGAAAATGTTTTAAAAAATTCAAAAAAAAACTACAAATTTTAAAAAATAGTAAAACTTGATATATATATATATAAATACACATAGATTAATAGTTTTATATAAAAAAAAAGAATTAAACACATCCCGGCAAACCAAAGCAAAGTGTACACTGATGCGTTTAATCATTTACCAACCTTCTGCCCAATAAGAATGAACATGAGGAAGACATATTAGCATATTTCATTGTAACGCACAATGATGTAGACCTCCTTTTTCTATTAACTATTTTGGTAGGTGTCAAGACCTACCAAAATTTCCTTTTTACATTAACCTCGTCCCATTAAGGTCTCACTTAGGGGTGCAACTCTAAGTTGGTTCCTTTTAATTCGTTATCTATTTTACCCATACTTCGGGTCAATCCGGTCCTAGTTTCAAATCAGTTCCTTACTTAATCAATATTAGGTACACATAATAAAAAGGAATATGGATATCTCAAATCTGTAATTATTAAATAAAAATATGTATACGACTTGAAATGCAACTAAATAAACAAATATAGTTGCTAAATAATTAAAGCAATAATCACAAAAAATTGTAAAGTACTAAAAGGACAATTTAAGTATTTGAATTTACTAAATGAACTTTGGGTACCCACACATTTATCCATTGTTTTGGTTTCGAGTTTCCATTATATTTGAAAGGATGAATATTTTTTTCCTACTCCAACTCACTCTAACAACTGACCAAATTAGGGTGAGTTGGACAGTTATCCATTGGGTTGGTTTCAAATACTTAAATTGTCAATTTAGTATTTTTTTAAAAAATTCCGGTATTTATAACTTAACCCAAGCACATATTTTTCAATATATTTTAACAGAATAAATCTAACAATATTGTTAATAAATTAGTTACGAAGACATTACTCTGAAAATAAAAGACAAAATCTCCAAGCCGGAACATGAAACCTAGACATCATGCTGAAGAGGTGGGACACTCTGCACTTCTAATCTTCCCTCTACGGCTCAGCACTTTTCAGACTTAATCAATTTAATGAATTTCAGATTTTGCAAATTTCTTTAATAGACTATTAAAATTTAATTTTCTTAATTATAAAATAAAAAGACAATAACACCTTTAAAAGATCAAAAATCTATTCTTAATGATATTCTTCGTGATAAATGAATTGATTAAAACTTAAATTTTATATTATAAAATAAAATAAAAAATACCTTGAAATATAAAAATATTTTTATTAAGAATATTCTTTGCATTTAGTAAGTCAATTTGGTTCCCTTTGGATTTTTTTTAAATTTCACGTTAAATTATATCAAAACTTAATTTTCTTATATTATCAAGAAATACAAGAAAATTCGTCTTTAGAATATAAAAATATTCCTCACATTGAATAAAGATTGTGTAAATTTTCATAATAAATAATATTAGAATTTAATTTTCTTGTATTATATAAGAAAACATTTTAAAATATGAAAAAATTTTAATAAAAAATATTCCTCTTGTAAAATAAATCATTTTGTATTTATAATATTTTTCAAATAAATCATTTTTTGTATCTTTCAATTTTTTTCAAATTCTCATAATAAATAATATTTTAAAAAATTATTGGTTTATAAAATAAATTTGAAATATTTTGTTTTCAAATGTATTCTTCAATTAGATAAGTAATTTTTATTTTTCATTTAAATTAAAAAATTATTTTTATTTTTATTTTAAATGAAACATCTTTAGTTTTTTACATTTTTCAGACCATCTAAGTTTGTTGATTGCAAATTTGACCTTGAGATTTTTGTATTTGCATTTTAGACCCTCCAAATGCTCATTTGTTGCATTTTAAGCCCTGCTCTAATGGTCGTCCATGATATGTTCTATACAATATAGCAAATGAAAACTTTATAAAATAAAAAAATGCAAATATGTGAATCTCATGGTCTAAAATATAAATATGTAAAATTATAAGGTTTAAAATTCTCCCTAATGATGGGAGTGTTATTGAATTTCTTTCATGTTGTGAGGATTGTGCATGTATATTTGTAATATCAGATGGCTTGGTGTATATAAAATGAATTAAAAAAATGCAAATAATCTATGATTGGCTAGAATGCCCCTCTTATAGAAATAAAGAGATCTAATGAGGAGATGTGAAATTAAGTTTTTGAAAAGTGTGAGGATGATGCATATAATAAGTGTAACATGAAAGTAAATAGGGTAATTGTATAATAGACTATTTGAATATAGGGTTAAAAATAGAAAAAAATAGGATAGTTAGGTAGTTAAGATGTTAAATTATTTCTTGAAAGAATGCATGAGGACCTCTTGTTTTACCAAAAGGTGCTAAAAAAATCGGTAAGTATTTCAACTCTAATTTTTCTAGCAACCAGTTTTGAAACTTAAAGTAGTAGTAACTAACGGAAGAGGATAAGAACTGGAGGATATGTGGCATCACATTGCATTCGTAACCAAAAGATTGCTTTAGGGGGGTGTACTTAAGATGAGATTTTCTATTTTCGAGATATGTTTTTAAAAATTTTAATACAAATTTTTAAAATTTCCAATATAGGTTTTCTTATTCTCAATGGCATTTCTCCGTTATATTTCAAACCCTTTCCATCCTTCCAAACAAGCCCTTGGTGCACTTGTGTGGCCCTCACAAGTCACAAGAAATAACTTTGGTTGGGTATGTGTGGAAGATGTTGAGCATCCAACTTCAACAGATATGTCGCACCAAGATGTTATGTGTACAACAGCTGAAAAGTTTTCAACAGGAAAAGTCTTCAAGTCACCGTAGCAGGAGCAAGTCAATCGGATCTGTAAACTACATTGTGTTTTATTTTTGCTGAATATAAATATGTACTATAAATTGCATTTGTGAAACAGTGAGTTTCAGCCTATTCGTACTTCCTTCTTAATTTCTTTCTTTTAAAATTTAATAGTCCTACATGGTATCAGAGCCATTCGGGGGCAGAAAATCTTCTCTAAGTGTGTTTTCTTTAATTTTCTGATATAATTCCTACTTCTTCAAACATTTAGAAAGAAAAAAAATACAGCTAATATAATTCCTTGCAACCCATCTGTTCGAACTTCGTTGCTGCAAAATTCCTACTTCTTCACACATCCCAAAAAAAAAAAAAAAATCCAGCTGATATAATTCCTTGCAACCCATCTGTCTGAACCAATGTTTTTAAAACCGAACCGGTCACTGAACCGGTTTTGTGACTGGTTCCCGGTTTTTCCGGTTCAACCAGATCGAACCGACGGTCGAACCGTGGTCAGACCGGAAAAAGCAACGAACCGGGACATGACCGGTTCATGATCCGCCTGGTTCGGTCCGGTTTTCAAAACAGTGGTCTGAACTTCTTTGCTGCAAACCCCTTCATCCAAACAAGTTCCTCTCATTATGGCTGACATCCCACAAACTACTACTCCAATTTCTAAATTCTCATTCCCTTCAAATATTAATGTTCTAATTTTGTGAGATTAAGACCCACAGAACATAATTTTCTCCTTTGGGAAACTCAAAGGACTTCCTTGATGGAAAGCCAAGATTTACTCAATTTCTTAACAGGGGAGACAAATTCTCCTTGGTAGTATCTACAAGGTAAAAATAATACTCAGATTACAAATCTCGAATATACGTCGTGGGTCCGCACCGACAGGTTGGTTAAGTCTTGGATCATTGGAACTTTTTCTACAGTGGTTTTAGGCTATGTAGTAGATTTGAAAACTACAAATGAGGTATGGAAGGTGTTAACCGATCATTTTACACAATGTTCCATTGCACGAGAATTTGATCTTCTTACTTAACTTCAACATATTATCAAAGGAAATAAATTTTTGTCTATTTATTTACGGGAATTTAAATTCATTTGTGATCAACTTAATGCCATTGGGAAGCCTGTGTCGATGCTAACAAAGTTTTCAAACTGCTTGCAGAACTTGATGATAGTTACGAGGCCTTTAAGACTACCATGCTTCACCCTCCACTACCTTCATTTGGAGAAATTATCCCGCAATTGCAAAGCTTTGAGTTGCGGGTATGAAAATTTTCGTATTCTCTTGTCAGCCCTGCTATGGCATTTGTCGCCAACAATAGCGGAGCACACCTTATGTTCCCCAACAGCATGGTTCTCTTGTTCATCAATATACAAGAGGACATGGAGGAAAGGCAGGATTCACTTTAAGGTGATGAGGTTTTCCTCACACTAATCAACCGCAGCACCATTTTCTTACTTAGAGACAAATTAGACAACCTTCACAACAACACAACTTATCAGTTGGTTTGGGACACTCACAAGATCTTTACAACAACAACCCTTGTTACCAACTCCTCAACTTCAGCCGGTAAATAACTCATAGACTACCTTCCATCCAACCAAAGCCATCTCAATATGTCAAATTTGCAAGAAGAAAGGTCATGATGCTTCGCTGTTGGCATCAATTCAATAATAGCTATCAAACCGAGGATATTCCTCAAGGTCATGATTCTTTGCGCTGTTGTTTCTGATCTCATATCTTATACTAGAGATTCCAAGGTTATGGTTGGGAATGGTCAATCATTACCAATTACGCATATTGGTTCAGGGCATGTTAGACAAACCTTAGCTTCTCTGCCTTTGAAAGATGTCTTAATAGTGGCTGTCTTAATAGTTCCTACCATTAAGAAAAACTTACTATCGATTTCAAAACTCACTTTAGATTACCCATGTTATTTTGAGTTTAGTAACTTTGGTTTCTTGATTAAGGATTCAGGAACACACTGGGTTCTTCTGATGGGCAATCACAATAATGACTTGTACAACTTGAAGTCTTTTGATCCTATTGCCCTTTTCTCAATGCAACATCAAACTGAAGATGAAGACATATGGCATGGCAAATTATCTCACTCAAATAATAAAGTGTTAAATTTTTGCAACATCAGTGATTGATTAAAGTTGATAAACCAATTACTAGTCTTTGCCAAAGTTGCCAATAAAGTGAGAGTTGCAAACTTCCGTTATTATAGAAAGTTCTCCAACATTTTTTCCACTACAAAAGATTCATTGTGATTTATGGGGGCCAACATCAGTTGCTTCAAGCAGTTTCGGTATTTTGTAATCTTGGTGAAGATTTCTTTCATTTTTGTTGGTTATATCCTTTAAAAAGGAAATCTGATTTTTTCTTTGTGTTTGTTCCTTTCATAAAATGGTTTCAAACCAGTTCACCACAAGAATAAAACTTTTCAATCACATGGTGGAGGTGAATTTTTACTAGTACTGCATTTCAATAATATTTGCAAGAACATAGAATCTTATATCAATCCTCTTGTGCAAACAGTCCCAAGTAAAATGGGGTTGCAGAACACAAACACAAGCATATCGTGGAGCTTGGTTTAGCCTATCTTTTTCCTGCTTCCACGCCTTTATGTTATTGGGTTGATGCTTTTACTATTGTTATTCATGTCATTAATAGACTTCCTATATGAAGACTCTCCATGCATTGTCCTTACTCAATTCTTTTTCACAAGAGTCTGGATTACAACTCTTTTCGAGTCTTTGGCTCTTGCTATTATCCTTACTTCCTCCATTATATGAAAAAAATTTGATTATTGTTCCTTACCCTGTGTTTTCTTAGGCAATGGTGATAAATACAAGGGTTATCGTTGCCTACATCCTGAAACAGGTCGAGTGTACATTTATCGTCATGTTTTTTTTTTTTATGAAACTATTTTTCCTTATCAATCAGTTAGTTCTAGTTCTTTATCATCCACTAAAATTACAAATTGGACTCATGATCAACTTAGAGAATGGGCTCGTCTTTTTTCTTCTCATGGTCAACACTCTTTAAGTGCACTAGTGCTCTATAAGATAATCAAACGAATATTCAATCTATTACTGATTCAACCCTCTCTACTAGCATCAACTGTGTTTAACTTGCCAACTCAAACACCATGCCTTCAGACCCTGAAGCCACAATTGATGCATCCCATGAATCTGTTTTCTCTCCAGAATTGTCTTCTGAAAATGCTACCCATCAATCAATAATGTCACCACCACACTCAACAATATCCAACAGGTTGCCCCTATTTGTGCCCTCATTGCATCTGATGGTCACACGGTCCAAGGCGGGTATATCTAAACCCAATCCTAAATATCAAGCACATCTTACCTCGATTATTCCATTAGAACCGCGGAATATACTTCAGTGTTAAGACATTTAGGTTGGAGGAATGCTATGACTGAAGAACTAGATGCCTTAGGTCGCAACTGTACTTGGGTGTTAGTACCTTGTCAGCCTTATATGAATGTTGTTGGCTGTAAATGGGTCTTTCATACTAAACTTCGTGTCGATGGTAAACTAGATCAATTAAAGGTTCGTCTTATAGCCAAAGGATTTCATCAAGAAGAAGGTCTTGATTATGTGGAAACTTTTAGTCCTATTCTTAAACCAGGAAGTTTGCAAATTATTTGGCTATTGCCACTGTTCATGGGTGGCCTATTCGTCGGCTTGACATGAAGAATGCCTTTTTGCATGGTGATCTAGACATTCTTGTTTACATGGAGCAGCCTCATAGCTTAAAAAAATCTCAGTTCCAGGGCATGTTTGTTTATTAAAGCGTTCTCTCTATAGCCTCAAACAAGCCCCTGGAGCTTGGTAGGACAATTCTGTACATTTCTTCTTAGCTATGGCTTTTTCTGCAGTGTGGCTGATCCTTCTTTGTTTGTTTATCGTCAAGACTCTCACATTATTTTATTACTCCTATATGTTGACGATATAATCCTCACTAGTGATTCTTTAGTTTTGATGCAGCATCTTATTCATGATCTAGGGGTTCATTTTGCTATGAAAGATATGGATGCCCTACATTATTTTCTCAGTATTTAGGTAATAAGGACTTCCGTTGGCCTGTTTCTTTCCCAACGTAAATACTCACATGATTTACTCACTAAGGCACTTTGCATCAAAGTAAACCTTTTGCGACACCATTAGTTGTGAAGTTCTCTTTTCATGGAGATGATTAGGCTTTTTCCGATCTTGCCTTCCACCGAAGTATTGTGGGTGGTCTTCAATATCTCACTCTTACATGACGTGATCTATCTCTTACTGTGAATCTTGCTTGCCAGTGACTATCTTCTCCTACAATGGCTAACTTTTTGCTTCTTAAGCACATCTTACACTACATTCGTGGTACCATGAACTAGAGTTTACAATTTTTAGCTCAAAGTTCTATTGCTCTTCATGTTGTTGCTGATGCTAATTGGACTGGCTGTCGTATTACTCGATGCTCTACAACTGGCTATTGTGTTTTTTTGGATATCTCTTGGAGTGCCAAGAAGCAACCAACTGTCGCTCGTTCATCTACTAAAGCTGAATATCGGGCCTTAGCCTCTATTGCTGCTGAACTTACTAAGGTCACTTATATACTCCTTGATATTAGCATTCCTCGACCACAACCAACACTTCTATTTTTCGATAATTTGTCAACATTATATCTTACTACTAGTCCTATTTTTCATGCTCGCACCAAGCATATTGAGATTGATTATCATTTCATTTGAGAAAAGGTTTCCTTTGGTAGCATTATTGTCCGTTTTGTATGTAGTTCCTTTAATGTGGCTGATTTGTTCACTAAGCCTTTGCCACGTGATTATTTTACTGATCTACACACCAAACTTGGGCTTTGGTTGTTCCAACATATGTTCAGTTTGCGGGAGGATGTTGAGCATCCAACTTCAACAGATATGTCGCAACAAGAAAGTGTTACGTGTACGACAGCTGAAAAGTCTTCAACAGAAAAAGTCTCAAGTCACACTGTCACAGTAGCAGGAGCACGTCAATCGGATCTGTAAACTGCAATCTGTTTTATTTTGCTGAATATAAATATGCGCTATGTATTGCATTTGTTAAACAGTGAGTTTCCACCTATTCGTACTTCCTTCTTAATTTCTTTCTTTCAAAATTTAATAGTTCTACAAAGATTCTGACAGACACGCCGTTTTGACGTCCCTCCCTTTGCAAGCAATTGAATTATTCGCAGAGCCATCAAAATCGAATCAAATTCCTTGGATGGGGGGCTGAGTCTTGAGAACGATGCATACGAAGACACATAGGCAAAGTATGTGTTGCGAGGAGGAGGAGGACAGTAATAATAATAATAATAATAATAAGTTTTCACAACTTGTTTTTCACACTTTCTGCCCTTCATACTGTACAACACTTTTTCTAACTATCATATGTTCTAATAATTTTTTAAGACTTTCATCAAAATTTTTTTTTTAAAGATCTTTCTTACGACTACCTTAATTTGTATTCCTTTCAGATCTTATCACATTACATTAATCTTTTAACTTTTCCCTACTTCTTTTCCAAAATTGTTTCTCACACTTTCCACCCTTTTTTTCTCTTCCCAAACACACCCATAAGGTTTAACCAACATAGGTATCTTTTTTTTTCTTTTTTTTTTTTGATAGAAAAGGTCACAGCCCTATCCCGCTCCCCTAGCATTGTGGAAGGGAATCGGGATTGGGAGGGCCCGGAATTCATTCTCAAAAAAATTGTCTGTACAAATTTTTCCAAAAATTTCTTGGGGTGGGTGGTCCCACCAAACATGATGATCCAAAACAGAAATGGACATTAGATCGGCTAAAGCATGGGCAACCGCGTTTCCTTGCCTGAGGACATGATGGACCGAAATATGGGTGGCCTCCAAGAGCAAAGCCTTGATTTCGTCTATAATAACCCCCGCCGGTGCACAAATCGGTGCATCGATCGCCAAAAAATTATAGAGAAGGAGGGAGTCAATTTCGATCAGAACGCTCGTGAGAGAAAACTGCGTTGCCCACCTGACCGCCAGCAGAAAAGCATGAGCTTCCATGAGCAGGGGCTCCATGTTTCCCCGTCGCTTCCAACCCTGAGCAGCGATAAAACACCCTCTAGAATCCCTAACGATCGCCGCAAACCCCATGGAGACTCTATCCTTGCATTTCCGTGCGTCCACATTAATCTTGTAAGATCCCCGTGGAGGTTTAGTCCATCGCGGCACCAAGATTCGGTCCAAAACTCCCCCCTGTATAATGGGCCTGGCTCTCCTGTACTCCTCGAGGAACTCCTCGCACCATTCAAGCGTGCCCGTGAATACTGGTCGGGTACCGCCCTCTTTGAAGCTGTTACGAAGATGCCACACCCTCCAATAGCATAGTATAAATATTGCTAGATCACCGGATCTGTGCTTTTGAGACAGCACTCTCAAAACTCCTTGGACCGTCCGTGATTTAGTAAATGCCCCTTCCAGTCTCGCACACATCACCCTTGTGGACACACACCCGAGGAAGAGGTGGTTTGCGTCCTCGGCCACAGACCTGCAAAACAGACATAAAGACTCCACCGCAATTCCCCTGTTACATAAATTCTGTAAAGTGGGCAAAACATTTTTAAAGAGCCTCCACCCAAAAATTAACACCTTGCTTGGCCGCTTTGATCGCCATATGGCTTGATAAATGACCGCGTCGTCGGACACCCCCTCACCTGAGCAAAGCATTCTGTAAGCAGATTTGACAGAAAATACACCATTTGGTTCATGCCTCCAGAAAAGGCAATCATCCTCTGCATTTGAGGGTAGTGGGACAGAGGAAATGTGAAGCCATCCATGCTCGCCCGCCGCCGCCACAATAAGGTCCCTTTTCCATGACCCCACCTCGTCATTTATGAAAAAACTAACCGGCACGTTGTCCGAGATAGACGACGGAAGGGGACCGGCCTTATAAATCATAGAATCCGTCCAACTGTCTTTGAAGAATCTAACCCGTTTCCCTTACCAATTCGCCACTTGCACCCATTTTCAATAACCTCTCTTGCCCTCATAATACTTCGCCATGTGAAGGAGTCATATGGTTTCACCTTGCAAGACCATATCTCATCATGCGGGAAATACCGGGCCTTTAGTACCCTTGAACATAATGAGTTGGTGTTGGAAGATAACCGCCACACTTGTTTGGCGAGGAGAGCAAGATTGAAGTTATGTATGTCTCTGAAACCAAGGCCTCCCGATAACTTCGAGGTGCACATGTCTCTCCAGGCGACCCAACTCATCTTGCGTTTGTTTCCATTTTTGCCCCACCAAAATCTGCTTAGCATCCCATTTATGTCATTGCAGAGCGACTTGGGGAGTAAAAATATGCTCATAGTATATGTCGGGATAGCTTGGGCAACAGCCTTGATCAGCACTTCTTTCCCTCCCCAAGAAAGCAATCTTCCCTTCCACCCCTGGACTCTTTGCCAAATACGTTCTTTGAGTCCCTTGAACATCCCCCTTTTGGATCGACTAAGCCATGCCGGTAGTCAGAGATAATGCTGAAATTCATGCCCCGATGAACCAAGCAAATGGGTAAGCACATCTCTGTTGATACTCCCCACATTGGGGCTAAAAAATGTTGATGTTTTATCCACATTTATCACCTGCCCCGATGCCATTGAGTACTGTGTGAGGATGGTCATGAATGCTCTGATCTCCTGACCAGTAGCCCGGAGGAAAATGAGCGCATCGTCTGCAAACAAGAGGTGAGATAGGGTCGGCCCCCGAGGGTTGATCCTGATGCCATGCAAGCTCCCCCGTGTTACCGCATTAGAGATGAGGGCCGATAGGCCTTCGGCGCACAAGATGAACAGGTACGGAGAAAGGGGGTCGCCTTGCCGGATTCCCCTCGAAGGATGGAAATATCCAGTTTTGAAGCCATTAATGTTCACTTGGTACTGAACTGTGGTGACACACATCATGATCCAATTTATCCACGTAGGGCTGAAATTCATGGCTTCCATGATCTGCTGCAAAAACGGCCATTCCACTCTATCATATGCTTTTGACATGTCCAGTTTAATGGTCATCTCCTGTTTGTTCCCCTTTTTACGTCTCCGCAGAGCATGAATCGCTTCATAGGTAACCAGCATGTTATCGGTAATCAAGCGTCCCGGGACAAAAGCACTCTGTTGTTCGCTAATGATATCCTGGAGAGATGTCTTAAGGCGGTTTGTAAGAACCTTTGCCAAAATCTTATAGACAACATCGCACAGACTTATAGGTCTAAACTGGGGTAAACACTGCGCTCCAGAGCATTTCGGGATCAATATGATGGTGGTTGAGTTTAGATCCCGAAGAAGGTTCCTTTGTGTAGCCATATCATCCCCCCCATAAACCGTTTACACCACTGGAAAACATCCTGTCCAACAGTCCGCCGACATCCCATCCGGTCCCGGGGCCTTCATGGGGCTCATAGATTTCACCGCCACTGCAACCTCATCAAACTCCAATGATTTTGTCAGTAACTGCCTTTTCTGATTGGAGATTTTCTTGGTAATGAGTTCATTGATCCATGGAGCCCCGGTTGATCCCGATGAGGCATATACATTTGAGAAATAATTCACTGCCAAATCTTGGAGTTTTTCTTGGTCCCGAACCCACAGTCCGTTAGAATCCTGTAACACCTCAATGTGGTTAATCCTTCTTCTGTTAGATGCCATACGGTGGAAAAACCTGTGTTTATATCTCCCCCTTGGAGCCAGTGTGTCTTTGCACGTAGTTTCCACAGTTGTTCTTCATCTTCCAATAGGAGATTAATTTGGAGTTTGAGCCTCTTCACCTCTTCATCTCTTTGATCAGATGGAGGATTATTGAGTAAGGATTCGAGTTCCCCCTGCCTCTGGTTTATGATTTTCCTTAGATTTCCTCTTCTTTGCCGATTCCATCTAGAGAGTGCATTACTACAGGACTTAATCTTCCACCCTAAGAGTTCGCCCTGTTGGGAATCCATGTGCGGTGCCGATGTCCTGACATTTTGAATAATTCGATGTGCCTCTTTGTCTCTAGCCCAGAATGTTTCATATCTGAACTCCTTCGGGGGCTTCCGTTTATCCTTTGTAGTATCCAGGACCATCAAGATCGGACAATGGTCGGAAGTTGAAACCGAAAGATGGAAAACCCTTGCAAAAGGAAATAGGGCCGCCCACCCGGGTGTGGATAGTCCCCTGTCCAGTCTCGCTTCGACCCTATGGGGTCCCCTCCTGTTATTACTCCACGTCATAGCAGCTCCAACAAAGCCAAGATCCATCAAATTGCATTTGTCCATAGTATCACAGAACTTGTCCATCTGAGCCTGGGAGCGAGTTCTTTGACTAATGTATTCTGAAGGGCCCATTACCTCATTGAAATCCCCCATGACAATCCATGGTCGATCATCTTGCTCGCTCAAGTGATTGAGAATTTGCCATCCATGGTGACGACAATGTGTTTCGGGATGCCCATAAAAACCTGTGAACCTCCATTCCTAAATAACTGCATCGATATGGTGGGTTGAGTAACTTTTGATGCTTGCAGGGTAGTCATCATTCCAAAGTAGTGCCAATCCCCCCCTCCGCTTGGCAGGTTCGACAGTACAACAGCTATCAAACTTCAATTTACGTCTAATTCCCTCCATTTTCTTTGTTGTGCGCTTAGTTTCGCTGAGGAAAAGTAGACGAGGACCTTGCTTCCTGACCAAATTCAGGAGGCACCGAATTGCACGTGGGTTCCCAAGCCCACGGTAATTCCAAGCTAAGATCGCCATATTAATTGAGGTGGGGCTGAGATACCATCTCAACCTCCACCTCCTCCAATTTGCTCCATTCTGCTGTCCTCATCCTTTTGAGGTTGTCCAAATGTTCCCTTTGTTCAGCCATTATCCCCCGCTTAACAGATCTGCCCCCCGTACTCTCCCTTGGTTCGTATTTAGGAATATCATCTAGCCCCCTTGCCCTCCTTTTCCAGCGTCCTCCCCTTCCTTGCATCCCTTCCCTCCCCCTTAGCTGATGTGTTGAGACTATTCCTTTCCCCCCTTAGTCATATTGGTCGCATTTCAGTCCGGTCTCTCCTTCTGTGGAGAACCGACGCCCCATTTCAGCATAGCCCTGGATTGGATGATCCCCTTCTGATTCCTGGTCTCCCTCCCCCATGGCATTGTTAAATCCTCTAGCCAGAGCCCAAACACGCCGGGAAGATTCCCCTTCAAACTGTAGTCTACCAGCTTCCTCCTCCCGCTGACAGGTCCTTCCCTCGAGCTGTGAGATCCAACTGACTCCCATTCCTGCTGATACCTCAGCTATTCCACCTCTTAGCCCTCTCTCCTTTACTTGCGCACGAGAACAGGTAGTTGCACTATCCCCTTCAGGCATCAGTTCCTTGGTTCCTCCAGTCCAGTTGGACTCGGGCCACATACCAGATCTATTCCTGCTCCTATCCGCCTCTTCTGGTGAAGGAGGATAGCCCGCAGTCGAGTTCTCTTCTCCCCTATCCATAGGAAGCACCTGCTTCTGACCCACAGTTGTCAGCCCTTTATTAGTTGTGTGGATCAGATGTTTGGGATGAGCGTTTTCCTGCTCGGGTATTGCACCTCCCACATAGCACCTCAGTCCCACTTGGTCTTCCATCTGCACTCGTCCTTCCTCACCTCCTTCCCAAAGACTATCATCCTCGGGTTGGCCATCTTGCCTTTACCATGCATTCACTCCCAGGTACTTAATTGGCAAAACCCTGTTTCCCTTATCAGCTGCTGTTCTCACTCTCATAGGTCGTGCTCCCACTCTCAGTCCACTTCCATATGGCATATCAGCTTCGGCCAGTTGAATCTTCTTTGCTGTGAAGGTTGCACAGTCCTTGTGTGCGTGCCCCATTACCCCACAAAAGTAGCAGAATATGGGCAGCTTTTCGTATTGGAAGCTCACCCATCTTCGATTCTGAGCTCCCATCTGGATGAACAGGCCCCTTCTTATTGGTTCCCTGCAATCCACTGTAACCTTGATCTTCACTTCATTTTCTGTTGCCACAACATCCTCTAACAACTCGAAGGAACTGCCAATTCTCCTCCCCAACTGGTTTTTATCCACGATGTGGGGGATTCCAGAAATGTGAATCCATATGGGAGTTTTAACAAGCATCACCTATGCATAGTCAATCTCTTCTTGGAGATCTTGGAGGAGGACCAGGTATCTGTCGAAAAGCCACGGCCTGCCCGCCATGACTCTCTCCTTGTCCGCCTGCTCGGTAAAGGCAATCTTGAACAGGTTATCTCCCATTTCGATGAAGTGAAACTGGCCTGTAGTTCTCCATAACCGTCTCATCATAGCCATGAACATATCCCGGTTATATGTCTTCGCTGTCCAGAGCGTGCAGAGTACAGTTACCTTCTCCCTCGGCTGTATCTTCCGCATTTCGTCACCTGAAATAGTCATAGTCTGCAACTCCTTATCGAGGAGGTTCATCTCCGATGGGTTCATCCTCTCCCCTATTCTATATCCTTGTGAACTTCCGACTGCCTAGCCCACCAGTTTCTTTCTCCTTACGCTTACCACCAGAGTTCCCCCCCCCCCCCGGATGCCATACCTGAAGCCTGCTTACACTCGCCACCCTGCCCCGAGCGTAAACAAGTCGCCAGTCGGGGAGACGTGGGGGAGACTCATTTTTTTATCAATCACAGTAACATAGGTATCTATTAGTTTGACGTATTTGCAAATTTATCTAAGGGATAATGACAAATAGAAATAATTACCTAAAAATAGGATCTTAGAATTTTAATAACTTTATCATCAGAATTTATAGAATCTGAGAACATTAAGTTAATTACTATATCTAATGAATATTTAAAATTTTAAATATATTTTCAGATATATTCTTATATCTTTTATTACATGAAACATATATTAAAATAGGAAAATTTTAGAAATTATAGTTAATGATAAATTGATTATTAATATTATTACTCGATTAATAATCTATTCCATTTATATTACTATTTATTAAATTCTTTCCATGATATTGAAAATTAATTTTTAGTATTATTCTTTGTGAGAATTTTCAAAAAAATCTAAAAGACACCCAATTGTTCTATCAAATCTAAGGAATAATTTTTAAAAAATAGAAATATTTTTCAGATATTTTCACACATTTTCTATCATATCGAAAAATATTATGTATAGAAGAAATGTGAAAAACGAAAAATTATATTAGTATATTATTCATTAATTTTATTACATAAATTCTGATTTTATTCATATATTATTTTAAATTTATTATTAATATTATTATTTCATCATTTTAGAAGTTTTTTGTAAATATACTTATAACATTTACAAAAATCTAAGCATCTGTCTTAACTTAAAGGATATTTTTTTTCTTTATATAAAATTTTAAAAAAAAATCTTAATAGAAAGGACACAATTTTATGTAAATTTGATATGCATATTTGCAAATATATTAAATTAATGAACATGGAAATAATATTTTTTGATAAATTTTAGTGTCTAATTGAAAAGCCATTTTAGACTCCCAAAAAATGGTTAGGTAAGATGAAAAAAGAGTGTATCCAATTTCATTCAAATATGAAGCTTTTGTCCTTACAAATTTGTTCAAGTATACAAGCAAGCGGTTGATCCAACAAAGTGTCACAACTCACTCTATTTTTAGCTACAAATTCTGCAAGCATATGCAATGTAGTTTTCATGCCTCAACGCATGTGAATATGAAGATGACATTAGTCAAACTTGTAGGCATAAAAGCAAAATGTATGGGTCATCTACAATAATTTGCAAATATAGCGCATAGTCTAACCAAAATAAATTCACTTAGTTTTTCAAGTTGTAGATTATCTCACATTGTTCACATATATTAGCTACATGATAAGGCGCAATCGTGATATCGTGACACCGTAAGTATATTTGTAAATATATGCAAATTATGTGAGTGTAATATACAATTTTGGAAATATAAGTGATATATTTACAATATAATCAAACTATAAGAGTATATTTGTAAATTATTTTTTAAAATAATTTTTGAATATATGTATATTTTTAACTTTAAAAATCAACAAATTTTGGAATTTATTTAAATAATTTTTGAAAGTCCAGTTTTTATATAACTAGTTTAAATTGAAATGATTTCATGTAGCTCTATTCATCTTTTCCTTGATAATTGATAATAAACCCACTATCATCATCTATCTAAGCTATTAAGCTAAGTTCATTTAAATCAAAGATTAAAAATATATTGACGTGTCATGCAACAATGCAACAAAAAGCACAAATGTAAAAGGAAAATTTACGCAATGAGATTTACATGGTTCAATGAAATACCTACTCCACAGCAGAAGGACCACTTTGTTGTGTAGTTCTAGGTCCCCATGGTTCTAGTATATGTAGGCCTTGTGCATCAATTAAACGCAATTAATAGCTCATTACATATCAATTAACAGATCACCAAAATCTCCCTAATATGGCATATTAACATTATTGCTATATTTTTTCAATTCTCCCCTCAAGTTAGCACAAAGATATCAATTTAGCTTAAATTGGAAATATAAAATATTTGTTCAAATTTCTTCTTTTGACAGTTCTTTGTTGAAAATGTCAGCAAGTTGATATCTACTTTGCATCTAAGGAATCAAAATTAGTTCTGTTTGAACTTTTCTCGTGCATAGTGATAATCTCTTATGTATTTTCTTCTTTCATGAAATACATGACTAGTTGCTATAGACATTACAGCTTGATTATCACAAAATAATTTTGTTGGTGGATTTGGAGTAAGCTGGAGTTCTTTCAATGCTAACTGCAGCCATACTAATTCACTAATTGCAGATGACATAGCCTTATACTTAGCTTCTGCACTTGATTTTACCACTACATTTTGCTTCTTGCTTTTCCATGTAACTAAATTACTTTTCACCAAGGTACAATAGCTAGTGATAGACTTTCTATCTTTTAGATTTTCTACCGAGTTCACAGTTGTATAACCTGTAACCTCAACATGCCCATATATTTTATTATGCCTATTGGATGCAACCATATTCCCCTTCCAAGGCTTAATTTCAAAATTTAGAGTATCCAATAAGTTAACTGCATGTGCCCTACTATAGGAGAATGCATAAATTAACTAATAAAACTTACTGTATACATGATGTCTAGCCTTATAATTCTTGAAAATATAAATCTTCCCACCAATCTTTGAAATCTCTTTTTGGATCCTTCATTATTTCTCCATTGTTAATGAATTTGGCTCTATAGTCCATAAGTGTATCCGCAAGCTTAGCTTTCAATTTTCCTATTTGTTTAAGGAGATCTAAGGTGTATTTTCTTTGAAATAGAAAAAGACCCTTAGAAGAACGAACAACTTCAATTCACAAAAAACATTACAATCTGCGAAGGTTTTTTATATCAAATTTTATCTTGAAATAATTTTTTAGTTCCTCAATGCCCTTTAATTTATTGCTAGTGATAACGATATCATCAATATAAATTAAAACGACTATATTTCCTAAATTATTTTTTCGAACGGACATGGATGAATCTAAATTGCATTTAAGAAATCATAATTTATGAGTGCAATGCTCAGTTTTCCATTTTAGGCTTGTGACATTGCTTCAAAGTATAGATTGTCTTATTTAATTTCTATGCAAGTCCTTATTTTCCTGCTAGAGGGTGACTTAAGGAAAGATCCATGTATACTTCTTCTTCTAACTCTTCATGTAAAAAGGCATTTATGACATCCATATGAAATAAAGACCAACCATAGTTGAAGGCTATAACATAAAAATTTTGATAGTTTTCATTTTTACAATTAGTGCAAAGGTTTTTTTTATAATTGGTGCCATATATTTGGGTAAATTCCTTAGCAATTAATTTAGCTTTATACCTTTCCACTACACCATCATTTTTATATTTAAATTTGTATACACATTTATACCCTACAAGTCTTTTTCCTTTTGGTAAACTAATTGTTTATGTATTATTTTGATTGAAGGCATTGAGTTCTTTTTGCACTTCAATTTTCTATTCTAGAAAGTTTAAAGTTTCATGAAAATTAGATGGTTCAACATGAGTATCAATGACAATTAGGAAAGTAAAGTGATTAGAATTTTTTTTTATCATAACAGACTTCTTCATGAATAGGGAAAGCAATTGCATGATACGTATAAAAATCCTAAAGTTTAGAAGGTTTTAGAGTACGAGTTGACTCTCGAGTGGGAAGAGAAGGAACCTTACTATTCTATCTTATCCCTATAGAATTTTTGTTATTTTGTTAATTTTGTGCAGACCATTTATCTTCTTTCATGTTTAAATTACTATCAGTTAATATTTGTTTTAGATATAATTGAAAGTGGAGTATGATTATTTGGAGAAAATTCCTTATCACTCTTCCCCTAAATTTGACCCTTATTTGAAAGATAAGACAAGTTCTCAACAAAGGATATGTCTCTACAGATTACTTATGGTTAATTAGATCATATCACTTGTACATTTTTTGAATTAAAGACTATATCCAAAAGATGCACTTTTTGGCACAATAATAAAAAATTTCATTGTCATGCATATGAATATAGCAATGATATTAAATACTATATGTGTGAGGATTTATTTTTCAAAATTCGACTAAGAAGATGTTTAATCAACTAAAAGCTAGCGAGAATGGCGTCTAACCAAAAAATTTTAAAACATTCGTGTCAAATAATCGAGCTCTAGCAACCTCAAGAAGATGTCTAATTTTTCTTTTAACCACCTCATTTTATTGTGGAGTCTCAACACAAATAGTTTGGTGCAAAATTTCATAGCTCTTTAAGTAGGATGAAAAAGAATGATTAACATTGTTCGAACTATTTCAATTCTTAAAACTTCAATAGAAGCACCAAACTATGTTAAAATCATATTGTGAAATTGATAAAATATATATATATATATATTAGAATTTACTCTTAGATTTTAATAAATGAATCTATGTAACATATGACTCATCATCTATGAAAGTGACAAAAAATTTATATCTACATCGAGACTCAATTGGAGCATGAACCCATACATTAGAATGAACTAGTTCAAATAATTTATTTGAAAATGTCAAGTTTGTTGAAAAAGGAAGTCTATGCTATTTAGAGAAATGATAAGCCTCGCAATTATTCATTTTCAAAGTAAAACTATAATCTAATAATTGAATAATTCAATCCGATGGATAATTCATTCTTTTATGGCCATAAGAGAGACCACTCCTCTTTGATTTTAAGAAGATGTGAATGCTTTATGAATGAAACCCAAAACATAGAGCCTTTGAGTAATCCTCCCTTTATCAATCGTCGCTCTCATAATTCTGTCATGAAAGATAATTGAAGTTGGAGAAAAATCACATTGCAGTTGAGATCTGTAGTGATTTTGCTAACAAATAATAAGTTTAATATTAATGAAGGAACAAACAAAACATATGAGATTGATGAGAGTGACTTAACTTTCTTATTCCATGCACGGGGAATTTGATGTCCATTGGCAACAGTAATAAGTATTTTGAAGGAATTAAACAGAATATTGTGAAGATGAATAAGACTATGATCTGTTACATTAGAGTCAACTATCCAACCAGCAAATGTGGAAGTAGAAAAGGTCATGCTAGAAGATGAATGAGCTCGGGAGGTAGAAACTCCTATTTATGAGAATTAGAACTATATTTGTCATGTTGATTCCCAACATTGGCTAGCTGAGTAAGCTGTTAGAGCTACTGGTTTGAGACTTGCTCAGTTCTTTTTTCTCATATTAAACAGTTTGTTGCTCTTTTTATCAAGGTCGATGCTGTCTTAATTCATCCCTTTTCTTTTTCATATGCCCTAAATGTTCAATAAATGATTGATTTCAACTTTATTTAGCATGAGTAAGTTCTTATTGTATTTTAAAAATTCTCAAGGTATTATTTTCTTATCTGTACATCCTCTTTATAGAGACCTATAATGATTTAGCAATTTTAGCATGAACAAATATTTTATAAATGTGGTGGCTCCTTGGAATTGAATAACTGACACATGAATAAATTATAAGTTGTTTGTCATTCATAAATTTAGGATTATAAGAAGATTTTATTATTTTTTCATTGAAGTATCATAATTTTGACTTTCTGCCTAATGACACAATGATAGCTCTTGCCCATGAAAGATAATTCTGACCATTTAGCATTGTGATAGTTAGCTTAAGATGAGTATCATGCTCATGACTACTACCTTTAATTGAGGAGTTTTTAGAGTTTTCATGAATAAACACCATGATGAACTCAAATACAGAAGATTATAGCAATATTATAGCAATATAAACATAAGAATAAGGGTAGAGATAAAGTACTAAATGGTTGTCAGTGTCTGTCCAATAATAAGAACACTAGTATGAGGACCTTATTCCTGTATCCTGACTATTCAAGGAGTCTATTGCTACTGAAGAATAGAGAAAATTATACAGTAATTAAATATGCACTGCTAACCACCAACTGCATCAACCGATGTTGCTCGATTGTTGGATGATGCTTCTAATCTACATGACCAATGATGATGGCAATCAACTAGATTTGCTTCTAATAGATCTGTTGTGAACGAAGCTTTCAATTTGTCATAAACAAAAGATAAATCTACATTTCATAAATTTGTTGTCGATTATGATCTAACACTAATGAAATAAAGTTTCTAATCTATTAAGAACAATCAAAGAAATCTGCTTTAAAATTTAAATCAGATTCATGAAGGAGTGAATGGTGCAAAAAAGGAATAATTAAATTGACCTATGATAAAATAGAGGATTGAAGCACAAACACAAAGAAAAAATTAACATAATGAGATTTGCGTGGTTTGGCGAAATCCTACTAAATGGTGGAGGATCCACTTTGTTGATAGTTTTGAGTCCCCACAGCTCCATTATATATAGGCCTTGTATATCAATCAAGAGAAATTAATAGCTCACTATGTGTTCACAAAAATTTTATTTTTTAAAAAAACCTCACTAAAATCTCCCTAACATGATTCATAATATTATTGTTTTATTTATTGATGATCTATGATCTTGTTAGTCGAAGTGTTAAGTCATTTTTATACTATTCTTTTTGGATGATAATTGGATAAAAATGTGAGTGATTGAGATGATTTGAAACATATTTTAATTGATTTAGCATTGTTTAGTACAAAACATTCACAATTGATCAGTATGTGAAAAATTAGATACAATTAGTACAAAACTTGTGCAATTCTTGAAGAGTTGAAGCATGATGACAAGACCCACTTAATTCGATGATTTAGAAGATTTAAAAGGAGGCAAAACAATGATCGAAACATCCTAGAACATGTTGTAGAAATTTCAACACGAACCAGGGCAAAGTGGGTAGCAAAACATTAAACTTTAAGAGCAAATTACTAAGGACTAGTCCCACATGGTTTGAACCGTGTGGGGGGCTAGATGTTGTTGCCTATTTTTTCATAAGTGTACGGGTCATACAAGTAATATATATAAATGAGTAGAGTATTGTTCCTATAAGAACTTGAACATTAAATATTCACTAATTACTAAAAACTAAAAATTAAAATTTAATTAGACGAATAGAAACTAAGATGTGTAAAGTGAAAGAGAAAAATATGAAAGAGCAAATTGAGAAAAGATAAGTTGGTGTGCACAAGAGTAGACTAAATGAGAAACTCTTGCCGATGGATGAGTTAAGGGTTACAACTTCACTTGTTTATTCTCATGATTTTATTACGATTTCTTAATGTATTTTATTAATATGGGTTAATAGTCTAGGGCAATATTATTGATACTCCTCTTTCGATAGCTACATAAATCTAACCCATTAATTTTAATTTCCTATGTAAACCATGAAATTTTAAAGTAATAAGCAGCATTAATTACATCCCTAATATTGACTATACATGGCTAATAGATATTTCTATTCATATTAGCAAATCTAACACATCCCACGGGATAGCACAACCTCAGGATCATGTATAGATCATGTGCTATTTAACTTTTAGTCCAATTTCATGTTATCGCTTTCAAGCATTACACAAAATTCCAAAATCAATCTATAAGGTGGCCAATCTCATAAAAGCATTAAGAACAGGTTAAAAAATAATATAATATTAATAATATAAAATCAAAGGAAAACTATAATTTAATCATGGTTTAAAAATAAGATCCATTAGTTTTTAGCCACGCATAATTACATTGGACTCAAGGCTAAAATAAAAATAAAAATTAATATCTATCTCAGATAAATAGAAAATCAAAAAATAAAAAAGAGAAGAAAAATCTACTCCTTTATGTTTCAATCTCTACTTCCACGCATGAAATCTCCAACCCGTTGCACGTCTCCACCTTTTATCCCTCTCTTTGGAATTCTGTGTTGTGTATTGTGTGCTGTCCCTTCCAAAAGCTGCCTATCACCCTTTTATATCTGTGATTTGCATAGAATGAAGGCATGTGCAACCTGTTTACGTTGCTTGGCCTCTGCGCATTCTAGCTGCTTCCGTGTGGACTGCGAATCAACATGTTTTTTTCATGAGTCCGGTTTCGGTGAAAACGTTTGTATTTGAAATGAACGTGAAAATGCCTAATCTGTCGTCCATGAAAAACTTGCGGCTGAGATTTCAAGGGGCAAAAATGGTATGGACTGACATGTACACGCGTGTAGTTGTCGACTTCAATCCCCGTTTCTCCCTTGAATGACGAATCTTATGCATAGCTTCCTCGATGAATTCCAGATCGCAATTGAAACTCTCCAAGATCTGACGCACTGAACCACCCTACGAGAAGAGAATCCTCGGAAATTCTTACGCCGTCGATTTCTACTGGTTCTTGCTGGAAGCCTGACGCGGTGCTGTCTCCGGCAGCTTGATCCCTGCATGCTGTGACCGATCGGTGCCTATGGGGGAAGAAGCACCGGTGCTCTATACCTACATGGGCCGGCCGTACACGGGCGACGATTCCTCATCCTCCGCCTTCAGCGATTGCAACAGCGACCGATCCGGCGAGTTCTCTAGCACCTCCGCCCAGAACCGCCGCCTCTTCCTCGCCTTTGTCTCCGAGAACTCTTCTGACGACCTCATCCGCCAGCTTGTGGCCGATCTAGACTCCTGCTCCATCGACTCCCAGCGCCAGGCCGCCCTCGAGCTCCGCCTCCTCGCCAAGAACAAGACAGAGAATCGCCTCAAAATCGCCCGCACCGGCGCCGTGAAGCCCCTCATTTCCCTTATCCAGTCCTCCGATCTCCAGCTCCAGGAGTACGGCGTCACGGCGATCCTCAACATTTCCATATGCAGCGAGACCAAGGACCTGATCGTTGCCGCCGGCGCGATCAAGTCGCTTGTTAGAGCGCTTCGATCTGGGACTTCGACGGCAAAGGAGAACGCAGCGATCGCTCTGCTGCGGCTGGCGGAGATCATAGAGAATAAGACCCTGCGGCTGGCTGGATTGCGTGTATAGTATTATTTTTAAAATCCATAGTCTTTATGATTTCTGAAATCATGCTTTGATTGACCGAATTTCTGCCCAAATCATTTTGGGGACAAGGATGCACTTGGTTTCCATTCTCCGAATCCAGATCTATGATCTGATTTTCATGTTCTGCATGTTAGCGTCCCTACTTTTTTTTGTATTTGATTTTTCCAGCACATTGCTCATTTGAGTTTGTTTCATCTGAGTCATTTTGTTTCAAAAGAGATGGCAACGAGATTTGGTGAGCACCACAATGGGTAGCAAGTCCGCCGGATTTTATACGGCGATTATGGTTTTCTCTCGCCATCGTCAAGGATGGGTGTCTCGCATGGTGGAGGTAGCTTTGGCGAGGAAGATTGGATGAGTTTCTCACCGACAAGCATGCTTGTTCGATTGTGGAAGAAGACATTTGATATGGCGCACCGGCGATGTATAACAATCTGTGCATGTGCAGCCCACATATGATGTTGATTGATTTGCAATTTTGCTTTTATTTTTAATGACCCAACAGACACTTGTTCTGGTGTCAATCATTTCTTAATTCACGCATGTTAAGCTATGTATATATGAGATACAAATTGTTTTGGATGTTTTTAATTTTTTTTATCAAGGGGAGGCTAAATAAAAGTGCGCAATTATGATATTCAGTGCTTAATGATTTTAGTACATTCCTCATTATCCATTAATTTATATTCTCATGTGCTGGATAAATTAGTATAATTATTCATAAATTAATCTTCTTGCATTATTATTATTATTATTATACAAATTTGATTATATTTATTTTTGAAAAAATGATATAGATGTTGAATAAAATATGTGCAATTAATTTATTTGATACTTTATAATTTCGATAACACTAGTATCGAAAATAAAATTATTTATATGAAAAATAATTAAAGTCACTTGTTAAATAATGTTCTCACGTGAACACTACACTATTTTTTTTTAGATAATTTTTTTGACATCAAAACATAGAGTTAAATTTTTTACATAGAATTTTTTAAAATAAATTTAAATATAGAATTCTTAAAATACAAATTGAAGCACAACTATAAAAGAAATTTAAAAACTTAATATTTTAAATAAGTATATAGAAAAGTTCACACTATTCATTTGAAGATATGATTTTTTTAAAATCATTATATGGAGAATGCTTGTATAATATATTTAGAATTTAAATTTTAAAAATTTTAGATGAAAATTATTCTACAAAATTTCTAAATCTAAATATTAAATTAATTTGAAAAAGAACATTTCTATAGCAAAATTAAAACCGTAAATTTTACATTAAATACACGAAGAACATTTATATAATGTATTTAAATATATAAATCTCAAACTAATTATGTGGAGAATGATGCTATAAAAATTTTCTGAATTATTACAATAAATTTATCATCACAAATTATAACTATTTTTGTGATAAATAATTTAAATTTAACATTACATAAAATTCTCACCTAACTTTTATAGAAATTATTTACCTTTTGAGGTAATGGTACGAGGTGACAAATAAAATTTATGCCGTTAATTTGTTTTTTTGATTTATTTCATTTATTTACTTTTATTCCATTTTAAATTTGTGCTGTTAATTTATTTTTTGATTTATGTTTATTTATTTACTTTTATGTTGTTGTAAATTTTATATGATTTATACAAAAAAAAGTAAATAAATCAAAGTAAATCGTTTTTAATAAAAGTAAATCGTAAATGAATGAAAAAGTAAATAACGGGTGGTCTCAAAATTTATAATTTTTCTAGTAAACCAAAGTAAATCGTTTAAAATTTGTGCCGTTTTATTCTAAGTTCAATAGTACGAGATGACAAATTATCGTAAATCATAGGAGGCTCAAAAAAGGTGACAACGGTCATTTATTTACTTTTTGAGACCACCTATTACAAATTAAATTCCTCCTATGAGAAATAATAAAAATCAATGATACTTACAAATAATCACACAAGTATTATAGTATTTGTTCATTTTTTAGGCACAATATGGGGTTAAAAAAATAGTTGCATAATGAGTATGGGGACGGGTTTTATTCTGACTATGATTAATATAATTGCTTATTATAAAAATTTATAACATATACAAATTTCTATCTTTCCAGTAAATAAAAGTGTAAATAATTATTATTGATTTATTAAATATATTAATTAGTTAAAAGATCCAATTATTGAATTTATTTAAAATTTAATAAAAATCTATATTTTATTATTTAATATTATTAGTATCTTTCGTATTACATTTACGGATAATATATTTCATATAAATTTTATGAACAATCTATAAAATTCATCAAATCCATTATATCAGTACATTACAAATTGATTACTCTATAAAATTCATAAATCATGTATATATTAATTTACGATTTTGCATAATTCTTGTAAAATCTGTATTGTGTATCTAATTGGTGAACATGAAATGTCATCAATCTTATTTTAGCTGTTAAAACTGTATAACTGGTTTATCTTATCAAACGAATATGTATCAAAATCATATAATCTATAAAACTCGTAAACTGTATAAAATTTATCAATTGCATATGCGTTGTATCCGTGATACTCGAATAACCTATAAAATTTATTTCATTGGAAAAATGAATACAAGATTATCAGTGGGACACATCATTCTCATAAATTTCATAAAAACTGTAAAAGCCGTAAAATCTGTAAAATCTATATCAACGGTCAAACAAGCTAAATTATATCAGTCGTTCAAATTTATTTCTTTAAATAAAATTATTCTTAATTTTATAATTTCAGTCCTACATTACATATTATAATTTGGAATGAATATCATTCAATTTAACGTTGGGGATCACTCATCATCTATAGTAATTTATTAAAATCATGTGAATAATCATAAAAATGCATGCACCTCAAAGTGTTATAATTTAATTCACCTACCCCTACTCACGGTTTACCCACATTTCTACTCTCATGCTATGAAATTACCTTTTTGCCCTCATTTGCATTTTATGCAAAAGTGCAAACGTTTGCATTTGAACCCGCCTCTTTTTTCATAGAAATATTGTTGAATTTGGTGCACTGAATTGCTGTAAGCAGCTTGAAAAAATCTAAGCCTCATGATTTGAATGGCTAATAAATAGCACCTACTTTTATACTCTAGATTGCCACCTATAAATCTGAGCATCATGATGATGGTGGCCCATAATTCATTGCTTGGAATTAAATGGATGGCTTCAATTTTTTCTAGATGGAGTATGTAATTTTTGCCGTCCATTGTTGAAATTTTTTTATTTTCTCTGGCCATTAATATCTATGATGGTGGACGGCATGGACTTCTCTCCTTGAGCTTTGATGCTGAATTTTGATGCTGAAGTTTTAACAGATTAATTAGGTTGTGATGGCCCACTTCTTGTCATTTGCATTAAAATGTTAATATTACTTTTGCTCAAATGAACGTGATAAGCTAAAAAATATTCTAAAATCATTCAAGCCTATCTTAACTCTGCTACAATTTAAATAATTTAAATTTCCTGCCAAAATATTAAAAGAATCATTTAAATAAATATCTAATACCCAAAAATTATTAAAACATGTTTTAAAATAATTTTACATTAAACTCAATTAATTACTCACCAAATTGCTTCAAAATATACACAAAATATGTTATTAGTTACCAACTATCAGATGCGTAATTTCATGTGCGATTTAGACTATATGCGCAAGTATTACCTAGATCCCTATATAAACACTTGTTTAAACTTCCCAAGGCATCTTAGAACCACTTTGGAGATAAGGATAAGGTCTAAGAATGAGAAAAGACATAGAGCACGAGACAAAGAGTGAAGTAGTGAGTTGCTTGGAGTTGTCAAGACACTGTTGAAGCTTTCATACCAATAAGCTTTCTTTTGTTTTTTTTTATTATATTGTCTTGTTTGTGATGAGTTTGAAATATAATTTTATTTTTAGCATAAACGTGCTTGGTTAAATCCTTAATTTAAGGATTAGGATATAACATGCGTACAATGTAGTAAATATTATGATTTTGATTTATTTATGAAAGACATTGTATGTTAATTTAATATTTGCTTCGTGTTAAGACTTACACTTTTGCAATGATTTCCACATATTAGTTAAAGGAACTAAAAGGTAGAAGTCTAATATACGACAATCAAGATATTAAACCTGAAAATCTAAGAACACGTGAATAGTCATGATGACCTTGAGAAATTTCAAAAATTAATATAAAACTTAATGAATTCTAATTAACTTAACTCATGAGAATATGTGGCTAAGAAGATTAGGATCATATCTTACAGGTTTTGAGAGAATGTGCAAGAATAATGTAGGATTAGTTCTCCTTTAATATATAATATTTAGATGAAGTAAGCATTTCATGTTTCTGTTGCAAAAGATGTATATGGAAAACCCTAGACTCTAAGTACTCTATCTTGTGATTTCTAATCTTCATTCTACGTTATCAAGACTCTTTTTCTTTCTTGTTATTCCTTTCTTTTTATCATTTTTTCCTCAAATGATATTGATATAAGTATTTAAATCCAATATCTTGAATCCAAAATTACCTGTAAGATTAATATTTTAAATACTACAATTTACAACCCGTGCACTTTCGAAGAAAACCAAACACAAAGCCAAAAAAGTTAAGGCATGTTTGTTTTTAACCAAAGTTTTTCCAAATAAAACTTTTTAATATAAAACTTTTCGCTCTTTATAGCTAACCTATTTTTTAATTATTTCTTCATATCTTTTTATACAACTACTCAAATTTTTAATTATTTCTACATAATTACCTATATAACTAACTTATCTATTTTAACTTTATTCCTTTCGCTTTTCGTTATTTTTTTTATTATATCACATTATTTTTTACCAATTCAAAAAATTTCAAATAAAAAACTTTTCATCCAAAAGTTTTATCACTTTCCAAACACACCCTTACTTTTCTTTTTTTATTTGATAAAATCATTAATCTAGATGTATTCAAATTATAAATCAAAATTTACCATTTTTGGATATATGTATATAACTTTTAAAATTTTTAAATATATGTATATTTTAGTAACATATTATTAGATAATATTGAAAAATTCATAATCACACATAGTACGCTGATTTCTATTCTTTTGTTTGAAATGTACTTTCACGATTAATATTCAGTTTTTCCTATACTTTTTTATTACAAATTCGGTATCTCATTAAAAAATCATGCCTCCTAAACTGATGGAAAGGAGAGAAATAATTCAATGATACATCCCTGTGGCCTTCTTCACTATACAAGGTCATACTCTAAACTAGTGGATGCTAATTTAGCGAAGGAGTGAGTAGTTTGCTTCTCATTGCAAGGAATATGATGAAAATTACGTTATTAAACCACAAGCTACTAGTTTGGATATCTTTAACTAAGAAGTCTAAACCAGGTTGAGGACAATGTTTTTTGTGAGAAAGTTAATAAGTAATAAAGAATCTCTTTCTACCTCACCTCTCTTGTATTATAATTTGATAGCCCATTTAATACCAAAAACATCGTCATGACCTCCATAATAAGCATTTTAGCTATACTTCTTGAAAACTATCTTCTAATTGCAATACAATCTCGTAAGGTATCTAATTATCGCTTCATAATCCATTGCTTCTTTGCTTAATCTTCATCTAACATCCACATTTATCTTAACTTTTTCTTCCTTTTAATATTTACAAAGGCATAAGACATCCACTGCCACATCTCTTTTTAGCAAAATAGTTTTTGTAGAGAGCGAATTTGTAATCATTCTTTAACCAAAAAATCTAGATTTTTCTTCATATTTTTAATTTTTAAATGGTTCATAAGGTCTTGGTGAAGAGAGTTCACATGGTCTACTGACCATTCTTTCTTTCTGCAATCTCTCCTTATGAGCAAATTGTACGCGTATTCTACTTTTGAACTCCATTAGCTTCCAAATTCTAGTAAAAGTGATCTTCTTCATTTGCTTGCAATGGTATATTCTGAATTAGTCTTTATTCATTTTCTCCAACTATTATTTTTATATCAAACTCTTTCCTTATTCTTCTCCCAATTATAAATTGAGCAACTAGAGCATTATCATTGCTATTTGTAGGTAGAGGACCAATCTTGTGCATGATTTGAGCAAAACATATGTCCTAAAAGAAGCTTGTTTGCTGTCGACTTTCAATCTACCATTTGCATCCTAGTTTCAACAAGATCCTAGCTTTGGAGATACTTTTCTAGGTATAAAAGTTCACCTCTTTCCCGACAATCAAAGAAATTCATTCGAAAAATATCTTGATTGAAAGACCTTATAATGAAGGGATTAAAGATTGGTAACCTGTCTCTACGCCTATTGAACTAGTAACACCAAATTGAAAGTATTAAATCATGAAAACCAATACCACTATCTTCTTTGGACAAGAACATTTTTTTTGAGACTTGGTTCATTTTGTACCTTCTATTCTTTTTTCCCCACTAAAATATGCTTAATATAGCATTAATGTCTTCACATAAGAACTAGGTTAGAAATAATCTCATTACGTAATGAAGAATAGCTTAGACAACTATTTTTATCAACACCTTCCCTTAAAAGAGAGTAATTTTGATTGTCACTCCTAAATTCTTTTTCATATCTCCTCTTTATTACTTTCAATGGCCCTCGCACTAGATGTATCAACCTATTATGGCAATCCTACATAAGTGTAAATTAGTTTATTTTCAAAGCCAATCAGTTCTTTAATCTCTCCTCAAACACTTTGTCTTATAACTTTGCTAAAGAATATGGCTATTTTCTCTATATTCACTTTCTTCCAAGCATTCTCCTTATAATTAAAAAATAAACTTATTTTTAAGAATCTTTTCCTGCTTTGCTTTATGAATAATAGCACATCATCAGCGAAGAATAGATTTGAGATTTAAAAACCATTACTACTTTTCTTAATTCTTTTTAACTTCGCTTCTTCAGTTGCTTCTGCAATTAAGATCGAGAAACCTTATGCATAAATAAGAAATGGATATGAAGACAAAGAGTCACCTTGCCTTAAACCCCTGCTTAGAGTAAAGGCCTTAAATTTCACTCCCTTATTGAAATCCTATAATTTATAATACATAGGTGGCTATATATCCATCTAATTCATATTTCACTAAAATTTATTTGTCATATCACCTTACAAAGGTAATTTCATTCCATACAGCCATAAACCTTTCATATGTTAAGCTTAATACCGATTTCTTCAATTTCCCCCTCTTCCTACTCCTTAGAATATGGATGATAATATGTTGTTGATAATTAATCTTCCTAAGACAAAAAAGCACTTTGTTGGTTATAGATACTTGTGGATAGGTAACTCTTTTGTTTATTAGCAAGAATTTCACCAAGATTTTTTATAGGACATTATAGAGCCTAATGAGGCAAAAATTAATAAATTTTCTCATTACCTTTTTCTTCGATATTAGGAAAATGGTGGTAGAATTAATGCATTTAAGTTGCTTATTTTGATGTCCTGCTACATTTGTCTTTATAAACCACTTATAGGAACTGAAGATATCTTCTACTACTTTTACTCAGTGTTGTTAACAAAATCCTAGAGACATGCAGTTAGATCTTTAGGCATGTCTTAAGACATCTGGGAGAATGTCCTGGGAGCTTGGGTTGAGGTCTGAAGAGCGAGAGAAGGCGTAGAACACGAGACAAGAGGAGAGGGGGCGAGTTGCTTGAGGCTGTTGACACACCATCGAGGCTTCAAACTAATAAGCTTTTTTATCTCTTTTCCTTTTAATTGCCTTGTTTAAGATGGATTTGAATTTAAATTTTATTTTGGACTTAAACATACTCGGCTAAGCCCTAAATCTAGGATTTAGGATGTAACATGTGTATAATGTAGCTTGGTGTGTGGTTTTAATGGTGGATATTGTTGTTAATTTAATATCTTATGATTTTAATATTTGCTCTATACATAGACCCGTACTTCGGCATGATTTTATATATATTAGGTGATGGAACCGAGAGGTAGAAATCTAATATACGAAAATCAAGATATTAAACCTGAAAATCTAAGACCATGAAAATAGGCATGATGACCTTGAGGAATTCCATGAACAAGCCACAGAACTTAATAGGTCATAATTAACTTAATCCCATGAAAATAATTGGTTAAGAAAATTATGGTACGTGTTGTAGATTTCGAGAGAAGATGCAAGGATAAATTAGGATTTGTTCTCCTTTAATAAATAATATCCGGATTAAATAATTATACCACTACCCATTGCAAAAGTCGCATGTGAAACCTTAGACCTTAGGTACTCGCATTCTTATTTTTTACTACTTGTTCTAGTTTTCAATTTTATTTTCTCTTCCCGCTTTTTCATTTTTATTCCAGTTTATTTACTATATTCTCTTCATATCAGACAAGAAAGAGTTTAAAAGCAAAGTTTATAGTCCCAAATTTCCTGTGGATCGATCATTTATATACTACAATCTACGACCTGTGCACTTGTGGTGAAATTGCGAACAATTAACCAATTTCTCAAATAATCAAAATATTAAAACAAAATTCCTCAAATAATAGTAGGTGACGATTGAACAACCATGGTCTCCCCTTCAATATCAAGTTTGCCTTTTTGTATTAGAAACTGATCATATACAAGTTCTCATCTAAATCAAGCAAAGAATATTCATGTTTTATTTTTCACAATTCCCATAATGTAGCTTTGAAGATCACTTTGTTATAACTTGTTCGATTTTTATACCTTATATTTTTAATGATTTTTGGATGAGAATTTAGATGAATATAATGCCTTAAACCGAATATTGATTAATTTGGCTTAGTTATGTGCAAGTACTCACGATTAAATGCTATTTGTGCAAAATATGAGAATTTAATGCAAAATCGATATAAAGATAGTGATTTAAGATGCAAAAATGAAAACAGGAGTTCTAAAATGAAATTAAGATGCAATTTTAAATCAAAACAATGTAGAAAACATTGTAAAATGTATCGGGGAAGTTATGACACGGTTCAGAAAATGTCAGGGGAAAACAATTGTAAAATTTAAAAGAAAATAAGGAGTTTAGAGTGTCACATAGTTAGAAAATTTTAAGAAATATCTAATAAACACTTGTTATACACGTCCTACAAATAAACTCAACAACACAAGCAAAGAAACAAGGTAGCATGTTACTGGGAGTGTTTAAGACACTATTCAAGATTCCAAACCAATAAACTTTCTTTTCTTCTTTTTTTTGGATTTAATTATCTTATTTTTTTATTAACTTTGAATACGATATTATTTTTTTAGATTTGATTATAAACATGTTAGGCTAAGCACATAATTTAGGATTTAGGATATATTATGTGAACTACGTAAATGGTGTTGTGGTTTTGCTTTATTTATGAAAGATATTAGATGTTAATTTAATATATTCTGCTCTTAATTCTTGTTTTGTATATGGGCCCACACTATGACATAATTTTATATATAGGTGATAGAAGTGAATGATAAAAATCTAATATACGATAATCAAGATGTTAAACCTGAACTAGACCATAAGAATAGACATGATGACCTTGAAGTATTCTATGAACTACCATAGAACTTAATGGATTCTAATTAACTTAATCTCTTGAGAATATGTGATTAAGAAGATTAGGGTATACCTTATATGTCTTAAGAGAGGGTACAAGGTTAATTTAGGATTTGTTCTCTTTTAACAAGTTATATCTAGATTAAATGAGAATAGCACATATCCGTTGTAGACTCTGCATGTAAAACTCTCATTTTTTGATTCCTTATTACTTGTTTTACGTTTTCAAGATTTTCTTTTCATCTTGCTATTGCTTTCCTTACTCTTATCTTATTCTTTCAATATTTGACATAAGCATTTAAAATCAATATCTGAAATTCCAAATTTACTATGGGATCGATTTTACTAAATACTACAATCTACAACCTGTGCACTTGCAGAGAGAACTGAACATTCAACCATAAAGAGTATAGGACTTATAGTTTGCTACTCAAATTTATCAAGTTGGTGACTTTTTCCATCATTATTAGTGTTTGGAGTTCCTCCACCAACAAAGTTGCTTCTTGTGTACCTATACTTATATAGCTTTTGAAAAATACTAAACTAACATTCTTCAAAAGACCAAGCACAACCCACACCGTTACCTCTACCCATCTCTGCCTTGATATTTTGTCTCTCAGAGACTAGTGGGTGATGACTTACTTACCTTCATCACTTGCCTTATACTTCTTTAGTAGTACTATAAAAAGGAAACTTTTCAAACTCAATAGAATAACACAAAATAAAAAAAATTAGGGCTTGAGCATTAATTTAACATTTACTTTCCTATGTCTTATTCTATATATTGGATGTACCTTAAGGAATAATACATTCTTCATCAATTACATTCCATATTTAAAAATTATACCTTATTAAAAAGTTTTTTTTATCCTGAACTCCTCATAAGAATAGTTACCATTAGTTAAATATAAATATTTAATGATAGATTAATCACCTTTTTCAAAATTTTTGTCGATACCTTTTTCTACTTGAACTCATAGTAGCCATTTAAGATATCTTTGAATTTTGTCAAAATCTACTCTAATACTACTTGTTAGTCATGGATAATGGTTAATGAGAAATTACTAAAAACAGTATCGATCAAGCTCAAGTATAGATGAAGAAAGCTATACAAACACAATAAATTAGAAGAAAAATAAACAATTATAATGGTTCAGTCAAACTATCTTTGAGTATACACCACTTAGGTTATTCTAGCACTATGATAGAACTTTGCTTTGGTGAAAAATTTAGTAATTAAAATTTTTTGTTGTTGCTCGTCTTCATTAGAGTCATTGCCCTCTAAATATTTATAGTAATGGCAATGAAATATGGTGTTCGATAAAATATCTAAGTGAGGGTTAATGAAAGAAAACTATGTACAAATTAGTATATAAAACTTTGTAATGTAAATGAATTATTATACATGCTTAGAACATGTGAAAATGAGTATTGTGTGGAATAAGATTTATTTTAGGTTGACGTGCCTGAGTTATGTGTTTAAAAATTGAGGTTGAAATTTAGTTGTTTGAAGTTGCGGTTGGATTGGTGTTGAAATTGTGTAGATCTTGTATTAAGATAGGAATGGAGGCTTATGGTTTCCTTTGGAGGAATGATTGTGAGGCTAATAGGTAGGTGATCTACTAGCTAAGTTTATATATTTAGTTGGAATCCTAGATGATTTGGGTATTGAATTTTGCATGCCACATGTTAATTTTTATGATTAGGGCTAAGCCCCCTTCTATAATGGTTTGGTTGTGTTTTTGTATGATTTTGTAAAACCACATTATATATGATTTTGGCATGAGCATGCGACATGTAATTTTATGATTGATGTATATGCATTCTTTGCATGGATGATAGTTTATGCCGTAATGCTATGGGAACTGTGTCTAAACCTTAAGTGGGATGTGTGGACCTTCCTAAGCTGAGTGCATGGGTCATTAATGAGTAGATGTATAATGGGTAGTTGGGTAAGTTACAGCATTGGCAAGGAGTACTAGTTGTGTGCTTGAGGCATATCTCTTGTGTGACATACAGTTGAATTGCATTATCATAAATTGGGTGTTGTCTCCTATATACTTGTGGTTAGGGGTGAGAAGACTCACCCCCGACTTAATCCATTTTTGACCACGTAAAATCAACATTTTTTTGACTCAGTATAAGGATAAGTTAGAAATTTTGATCCAAATTCAAAAATAAGTTGGGGTGAGTAGACCATGTCCCGACTCGAAGAGTCTGAACTCGCCCCTCATATATTAATTTATTATAATTAAAAAATACATCATTACTAAAATAAAATATGAGAAAATATAGTATAACTTTATTAAAATAGGTTAATATATAATTACATGTAAGAGTTATATGTATATATGCAAACTTCTCTTATCAATTATATTATTTTCTTGATAAATTGATTATTCTATCATTGATATAGTTAATTATAAAAATATAGTAATTTTTAAAAAATAATAATATTTAAACATAGGCTTATAATTAGTAAAATATAGAAGCATATAATATTTAAATTTAACAAAGATGTACCTTTATGTTTGATAGACATATAAATGCTTACAATTATCTTATTTGACCCACATTTTTTACCGGATCGGCTGTCCCAAAATCCATCCGATACCTACCAAAAGTTTGTTCCGAGACCTATTAAAAAAAGAAAATGTCAAACCGACCTTGTCCGACCCGATATAAAAATAAGGTCAAAGAGAATTTTAAAAAGTAAAGTCAGGGTTAAACAAGCTTTGACCCAAAATGGCCTATCCCGATTCCCACCCTCACTTGTGGTACGATAAACATGGTTGTTTAGAACTAGTAAAAGCTTTAGTTTACATTATAGTGACATAATACTCATGACAAATTTGACATAGTTTTTATTTTATTTTTACTAACCGCATCCTACTTACTGAGTTTTTATAGCCTCATGTGACTTTTTTTTGTGTTCTTAGTTGGTAGGTCAATTGAAGGAGCCAACTAAGAGTTCATACTTGTGACGAAGGTTAGGATAGAATCCATACTCAATAAGGTAAAAAAATAATTAGCCTGTAGAATTATTTATTATGGATGGTGATGTATAAAAAATTTAAGTGTAAGAAATAATGTATATATTTTTTAGAATCGTGCACCTGGGCAAAGTGCTCTCGTGCTTAGCCCGTCCCCTCCCAGCTACTGAATCATGTGGGATGAATGTTTGGCTTTGAATCACTTGTTATGTGATATTTTGCACATCAGTCCAATTGCTTTGGAAGATTTTGCCCCAAAAAAACTTAACCCAACACCCACAAGCCATGTGCTCCCTCTCTCTGTGAAATGTCATTGTATAAAAGATCTCAACCTATCATTAACTAGTATTCGAATATGGAATATTCTTGACTTACACTTGCAAACTTAGAAAAGAGTATAAGAACATTAAAACTACAAATATCCTCTTGTATGAAAAGAGCATTTATGTAAACATGTATATGAAGATTATATGCTTTGGACCATGACATACATGAATAGAATTGGGTTCTGTCAAAATAACGACTTCAGCAAATCTAATTCATTCACATGAATAGATGTCACATCAACAAATAAATCATTCACTACATGACATATTTAAAATAAGAATTTAAAGATCCAAATCAATACCTTTCATATAACTCCAATACTCAGATAATGAGTGTCTACACAACCTAATATGAAGCAATTCTACCTATTTCAAGTATGTAAACCACCTATACATTAAGAAGTAATATGCATGCTCTAAACAAAAAAAATGAAAGCCTCAAGCATTTGGTACAACTAAGATATCTTTCTATTCACTGTTATAATTTAAAGACATATAATAATACAAAACTTATAATGCAAAAATAGTCCACAACTCTAGCAAACTAGTCGACAACTATTGAGGTAATATAATTACACAATGCTAGTCCATAAAGTCAAATTATAAAACCCAAATCGTAGTACAAAATAAAGATAAGTGGCAAGTACAAAGTCACATGAAAAAACAAGAATGACTACAATTTTCTTGATTTTGGTAATGAGTTCCATGAATCTTCTCCTCGTTTCTTCTTTCATCTCCAAGTCCTTTTTCTGTGTTGTTTCTTTCGAATGATAAATTTCTACAGTGTGATTCTTTCAACTCATCTACTTTATATATTAAGCCCCCCATATCCTACAATACTTGCTCATGATCGAAAGTTGAAACTTGGATTTAGGATTGCAAATCAGGTTGACCATTAGAAATTAAAACAATCCCACTTCAAGTAATCTCACATGCTAAAGAATATTTGCCATCTAACCATTTAAAAAACTTAATTTATTCACTAGATCCTACAAAATAGTAGATAAGAAATTAATTCAATATATATGCAAAATACATGTGAAACTACAAATGTAGGATATCTTGTAAGACATACCTTGGATTGTGGACACTACAAAAAATGGTGACTAGGGTTTTGTTTGATATGTAAGGTCAACAAAAAAGCTAGCAACCCACATGAAGAGGAAGTCCTCATTCCATGAGACCTAGTTTTTGCACTTGAACTTGTCATTTCACTTGTGTCTACCTGTAAAACAAAAGATATAAATTAGTACAACATTTTCATGTAAATAAGAAAAGTAATGGTACGAATTAAATAGATTAGACAGATTTCTATGGGTACTATATACCTTAACCTTGTGCTTTGCCGTGAAACTTGGAACTAGAAATGTCACCAACTAAACTAGACACATTAATAGAACTTGAAAATTTGAAAACGAGACAACTATATTTGTCATGGTCCATGACAAACTAATTACACTCATGGCGAAATCTTGTTTCATTATGTAGTCGTTCTAATGGTCCTTTCAAGCGCTTAGAAGAACATCTTTGAGGGACACATGCAGTCATTCGATGGCAGAAGTTTGAGAACTCTATGTAATCACTTGCACATCGAGATTAAAGTTATCACTTGTCACACCAATAGAATGTCCTTTTTCAAAGTCTTCATTCATACAAGTTATCTCTGGGTATAATTGCTTAGAAAATGCTAAAATTGTAGCAATCATTTTCTCTATACTCTCCTTGAAAATCTCATATGCATCTAAATTTTGTAAAGCCTTATTTTGAATATACAACCACCACTTAGATAATGCATGATTTCAGACAGCAAGAGATTATGCAAAATTCCTATCATGAGATGTTGAGACATGCTTGAATCGACATTAGCATCTTTTGTCCATTGTGGCAGAATATGTGAAAGGCCATAGCTTTAATTTTTTTTTTAAAAAAAAAGATCACTATAATGATATGTTGGCAAATAAAACGAAGTGACTTGAATTTCATGCATGAGCACGAGCCAAGCATATCTTCTACATTCCACTTGACGACCTTACACTTGCTCTCGTCATCTTATTCAAACCAAAACATATGTCATAGCTACATTGCCCCCTCTTCTTAGACCTCTATAATATAAAAATTACTTGCCAATACTTCTTTTTGAAATGACAAAAAAGCAATCATGGTGTACACCTTTGCTATTTGAGCTTTAATGTTACATTTAGTCTTCAACTCAAGCCTAATGTTAAAGGATTTGAAATCAAAATTTGCTTCAGCCACATGTCTTTGCTCAACTGCTTTGTCATTTCCATGTGAGGACCCAATTAGATTTGATTTTTGATTAACAAACCCATTAAAAAAGAATTAATAATATCACTTCTTTAGGTGGGTCTTATGCCAATTGAGAATATTTTTATGGTGAAAATTAAAATATACATATGATGAATGTCATACATGTGTTGCAACCATAAATTATCTTGCAACTCGAACTCCTCCATCATTGCTTAGCAACTAACCTTGAAGCTCCCTTTGTTACTTACGCTAAACAAACAATTATTTCATTTCACCTTGAATGTGGAATGTTCATAAATGATACGCGATAATTTTTCTAGCAATTTCTTAGATATATGCCATAAGCATACGATAAGATTAGTATTTGAAAATACTACTTTCACTATTGCACCAATAGCTACATCTTGATCTATGATGATAGTCATAGGATGAACCCCGCCATTGAATCTAACCAAGTTTGGAACAACCACTTGAAGTCTTCAGCTGTCTCACCAAAAAGTAAGCCTACACCAAATAGACATCTCTGTATATAGTGATTGATACTTACAAAAGGCCCAAATGGCATATCGTACTCATTCATCTTGTGAGTGATGCTGAAACATATCACATGACCAAATATTAAATAATCTTTTTTTGATTTTCCATCTACCAAAAACTTGAGGTCAATTTCATGCCCTTGTCAACTTAGATCTCATAAGAGATTGACAATCTTCATGAGTTTTCATTTGAAACATGCATAGCAAAGTATTTGCATTACTACGATATATGGACTGTCACGTTTTCCTCAAAGCATTCCTTGCATCTCTTTTCGACAATGCAAATGAGTGAAACATCCTACCTCATTTCTCATGAAGTCAATAGACTCCGTCACACTAATCCCGAACTTCTTTAAAGATGCGATAATACTTAGATCACTTGCTGTCAAATTCTTGTACGACAGCAATTTTGCAAACTTTGGTAGGAGTAAAAAATCCATGATTATGGGTCTCTATGAACTGAGTCATATAATATATATTCTTCCACATTCTAGTTCACGTATACTTAGCAAAACATGAGCAATGTGTAATAAAAGTGGTCTTCTACTTCTTTTTTCCTTCTCATCTTGCTTTTCCATCCTTCGAACCAGCTTTATAACACCTCAACACACACTTTGCAATTGTCCTAGATTTTGATTTTAACTTATGTGTGCTGTCTTTTCTAATACTAAACTCATAATGCCAAGCATAAGCATTATAGAAATTAAAGGCTTCTAGTGACTCAAACTCCATACCAAGTTTTGGCTTCATTTTAGTAGGAGCATCAAGGGTGGACAAATCCATTTATATTTTTTACTTGCACACAACTGGAGTTGACATTACTGGTAGATGTTGACTCCCTATCCCTATTTGATTCATCAACCAAACCTTTTATAGTAGTTATTGCACCATCCTTAGGTGAATAATCTACTTCAATACCTCCATTAAAGGTATACAATCTCTCATTCATTGAATTGGATTACATTAGATTTGACATCACAATTTGGTTATTTGAGTCTCATCCCCCATGTTCTTCCATATCAAAGAAAGAGTATATGTCTAAAAACCAGTGCGAACATTAAATTAAAACAAGTATATGGTTGAATATTCAATCTAGAAAAATTACAAATAAAGTGACATCTATGCAACAAATACCAAATTCAAAATAAAATAACACCAATTTAAACAACATTTTGAATTCTTGGTCTCATTCAAGCATATAACTACCTTTATAGCAGAAAATATTCCTCAATAGTATTACAAGTAGATCAATTGTCTTTAAGCTTAATTAGTTATGACTAAGAAGACTTAATTCTAAAATGCATAAGCATGCATATTAATATTTGACGTCTAAAAATAAATTAATCGAAAGGTATATGTCATCAGTCAGTTTGAATTCCATTTTCTTCTTTAATAAAAATCAAAATAAAATATGATGATTCTTACTCTTAATTAAGGATCAAAATTTGTTTTGATTGAAGAATCAAAACATCTAAATAAGGTGATTCTTACATATAATAGAGCATATAAAATTTATTTTGATTTAAAATCATAACATCCAAACAAGTTGATTATTGCACATAATTAGGCATTATTTTAATAATAATATAAAAAATGAGGCCTATTTGAATTAACCAAAGGCACCGGCATGTTCATAATCAAAATTTTCATGGATCATTCTAAAGACTAGAATTGAGAAAATTAGAAGAAGATAAAAATTATAAATTATAAATAATAAAATCAACTAAGCACCAAAAATCACATTAGAATAAAAAGGGAAAAATGAGAGCTTTAGCACAATGTCTTTTTGAAAATAAGCAAAGAAAATGGAAAGAGGAACACGTAGAAGCTTGATGATGCAATCACACCTCCTAAAGCCCACACAAAACAAGGATCTATAGGTTTCAAAAAACAAATCTCCAATGAAACAAGAAGACTTTAAAGGAGTAGAATGCAAGATTTTTTTAACTTGGAGAAAGAGAGATTTTATGGTTTCTAAAATCCAAAAAATAAATGTGTTTCTGCTGATGGGGAGAGGGGAGAAGGGGGAGAACTCACCAGAGTTGCTGACAATTGTTGAGCGTGGGGTTGTTGACACCAAAAGAGATCGTTGTGTTGGTCTCGAGTATGGCAATACCCAAGAGGGGAGGGATGAATTGGGTTCTTGAACATTTTTTCATAATTAGAAGCTTAACCCCTTGTGAGTTTAATCCCCTTGATGAAACGTGCTAAGAGATAGAATGAGAGGATGCAAATAGAAAATAAAATGAAAACAATCAAACCACACAAGGGACAACAATATATAGTGGTTTGGACAACCTTCCTTACTCCACTCTTCTAAGCACATACCTATTGTGTCTTTAATTCTACTATTGTATATTCGATACAGTCTAGAACACCCGTTCTCTTCTAGATTCTAGCTCTATGGGACCTATACAGTTTTTGCACAAGTAGGTGGCGAGTCATACTCCAACCATACTCTACTTTGCCTATACTTGGTGTTGGTCTCAAATACCAAACCAAGTGGAATCACAGATAAAAATAATGAAAATAGTGTTCTACACTTTACAGTTATGTAGGCAGACTTTTAGCTCATGGAAGAACTTGCAGGATGATTGAGTAGATGTACACTTGAGCACTTGCAGTCAAAAAATTGAATTCTTCTTGTAGATCTCCTTGATGAGCACTTGAATGCTAGAAAATTGAAAGGTAAAGCTTACATAATGCTCTTTCTTAACCTTTCCCTTCCACTTACGTGTATTAAATAGGAGAGGAGTAAATTCGAAGTTTGGTGGTAGGTAGCGCGCATTTAATGCACTAGCATTCGAAATTTTTTCGATCGGCGAGATTCAAGTCACACCGGAGTCGACCTCGGATGCGACTTTCCCTAAGTTGCAAACTGAATTCAACTTGAGTTGCGACTTCGGTCTTCAGCTCTTCAATCGGGTTCCATTTCAGGTCGACTAGATCTCAGACTTGACCTAAGTTACAGGTGAAGTCGACTTCGGATGCGACTTCACTTTGTGTTTGATTTATTGGAACCTTAACACAGTGTGATCTAGATCCATTAGTATAATTACCCTTGTTTCTTTATGATTCACCTTCATAAATCTTTACTTCTATATGTGGGCTTTTAAAACTTCTTGAATGCTTAACTTGGACAAAAACTTTTGAGCATTTTTGAATGATTTTGTCTTCAATGATAATATAATGTATCTTAACTTAAACTTCTCATTCTTGAGCTTAGAACTTCATGACTTGAGCTTCATCTATCCAAGTTTAATGCTGGGGTCAACTTGGTTTACAACTCTACTCAAGTCGCATGTATGAGTCGACTTCATATGCGACTTTACCCAAGTTGCGTGTCAAAATCGACTTCAGTTGCGACTTGACTTTATCTGATTTAGCTTCAGACCCTTAAAGATACCTCAAGTCGCTGAGAGAGTCAACTTGGGTTGTGACTTCACCTAAGTCACAAGCAAAGTCGACTTTGGTTGTGGCTCGCCAGTTTATGTGTCTACTTGTCAGTGTTGTCAAAGAATGCCCCTTTGCAGTCAATGCTAGAGTTGGCTTCGGTATCAACTTGACCTAAGTCAATGCTTAAGTCGACTTAGCATCCGACTTGATCTGCCAAGTTGAATCTTGAAGTATCTAAACCTTAACGAATCTCAACATATATGTTAGTACCTTAAATTTTCTCAAATTGAATTATTAATCATCAAAACATAGATTATGCTTGATTTGTCATTCATTCACAACAATCTTTCCTTTTTGATGATTGACAAAACTAATTTGATATTGATCTTTCATTTGACAAGTAAATTTCAATCACTTGTGAAGCTAATATTATCTCAAGTTTACTTTGAAATTTAATAATATTGCATTCAACCATTCAGTAATAAAAATTTAAAGTAATTCATGTCACAATTCATCCTGTAACATCATTCAATTTATCAAAATGAAAAGCATTTCATAACCATTCACATCATTACATAAATTTGTCATTCACTTACATTTTCCAAAAAATTACATCAGCCCTAAATATAGCCTACCCAAATACTATCCGAAAGACTAAACATTCCTCTCTCTTTTTGTCAATCACCAAAAAGGTATAGAATCAATTAGGTGAGATTTGTGAAAAACGAACGGAGACATAGAATAAGGGATCTATTGATTGGGAAGTATGGGACAAATAATTTCATCCTGGAGGGCTTGGGAAGCGGAGGAAAAATTGATCATAGATGATGATAAAGGTGATGACCGATTTTGAACAAGAGGGTCGGCACGTACTGATTCTCCCCAATAAGAATCAAAATCAGGCAAACTAGGAATGGGTTCGCCTCACCGATTGCCAGAGGCAAGATGGTATTTGATGTTTTGGAGCTCTTGATCTAGTTTGTCTTGCCTACCATGCATTTCCATGAGGGATATGTTGATAGCCCCAAGTTCCTGAGAAATTCTACTCTCCATGGCTTAAAGATATTCTCAAATGGCATTGGAGGTTGATGGTTGACCTGGAGAGTGAACAAAAATGATTTGTATCTCAAGAACCTCTTGGAGAGCACGAAGCATGTGGAGGAGGAGATGCTGGGTTTCTTAGAGCAGGAGGTGGAGATGGTTGGGGATCATTGTGAGGTTGATCCTCTCCCTCAAATGGAGCTGTCTCTTCTTGTGGTTACTGCTTATGTTGCGTTGCTTGAGGATCTCCTCCCATTCGAGCCTGTAACTGATCGGCTCTGAATGTCTCAAGAACAATTTTCATACGGGTCAAAAGTGCTTTTTTAATAGTATTTGTGAGCTTCAAGACCTCGTATGGTTCTCCTTCTGGATCAACATAAAAAAATCAAGAATTTTAGTAATCCAGGAGCCTATGGCACTACTCCTCGAGGATTATCTTTCTTTAGCTTTAGTGCCTCCAAAAATAGTCTGAGCAAGTTAACTTTGACCCTATTGGCCACTTTCCATAAAATCTCTACCTCTTGGGATTGGGCTGATTTCTTTCTCCACCTTTGGGATAAATGCAGTGAGTTATTAATAGTCTTAACACTCTCAATTGTGAGGGTAGGTCCATATAATGTAGAAACTTAATACCTGGACAATATTTATTACTCCTAGTTAGCTCATTGTACATCTGAGTGAGTATGACCCCGCTGAAAGTGGATCTTCAAACATATGAACTCTTAGAATATGACTCACCTTATTTCTGGCATTGAACTCACAAATCCCTGTGCATCTCCTAAATTTATTTCTACTTTCTTAAAATATGTGTTGAAATTTTTCTAATCCCATAAATAGTAGAAAAGTCCTGTGAGATCTGGGTAAATCTTTACATCATCCTTTAACATGGTGGTCCAACCCTAAAAGTCTAGCAAATGCTCAATGCCAAATTCATATTCATGTAGGAAGTGAAAATCAATGATTTTTGGTGGGAAAAGTCTTCCTTTCATAAATCTGCTTGTAAAATTGGCTATGTTGTCCTTCAATTCGAAAATATTCTACTGGTATTTTGAGAATTTAACCTCTTAAAGCCGGGGTTCCCTTTTTTTCCCTACAATTTCTATACTCTCACTGGATTCCAAATTTGCTTCATCTCTAGGTACTGAAGTGGAGGGATTACCTACTTGGAATTGAACCCGACGACCCGTGGATGTCGTAGCTTCATCCCTAACTCATTTGGACAACATCCGTTGCCATCTAGGCACATCCTCCCTTATGTTGGAGTTGGAGGGTCTTGAGATGGGAAGTTTGCTTGGTTTTGAAACCACTTTGAGTGTCATTGATGTGGATGAGATGAAAACTTGGAAGTTTGGTGAACAAGTGATGAGATTGAGAGATTTGGTAATTTAGAGCTTGAAGAAGAGAAAATGGAGCCGGATTGGAGAATGGAAAGAGAAAAAATAAGGGAAGACGACCATTCGCACCTAAAAGAAGGCCAGCTCAAACGACGCTCGCAGAGTCGACCTCCAATCCTAAGTCAGATTTGAAGTTGACTTTACTCGTCTCAAGTCAACTTCAGTGAAGTCTACTTGGGATGAATGGAGTCGACCTACCTTCACTTATCTAAGTATAAATGCACTCTATTTCCTACCCATTCAACTTATTTCACATAAGCAAATCTATTTAACAACTATAGCAATCATATTAATTCATGTTTAGTAGTAATTTTGTAATTTTTCATCAATTTCATGCTTCAATATCAATCATACCCGTTTCATTTTTAATTTTATAGAATGATTCATTTCCTAGTGGTTTAGTAAAAATATCAGTAATTCGATCTTCTGTTTAAACAAATATTATGATTTTCAACATGTTCTCTAATAAAATGATGTCTTGCATTTATATGTTTGGTTCTAGAATACAATATGAGATTCTTAGTTAGACAAATTGCACTCGTATTGTTGCATCTAATAGGTATATCTTTGTAATGTATCCCATAATTTCTTAGCTATTGTTTCATCCAGAGCAATTGGACACAACAACTCCCAACAGCAATATATTTGGCTTCCGCAGTAGATAGAGCAACACTGGTTTATTTTCTTGAAAACCATGAAACCATCATGTTTTCAAGAAATTGGAATGTTCCATTAGTGCTTTTTCTATCTACCTAGCAACTGGCAAAATCCTCATCCAAGTAGCCGATTAGATTAAACATTAAACCCTTAGGGTATTATAGCCCTAGATTGATAGTGTCAATCAAATATCTAAAAATTCTTTTCACAACTGCTAAATGTGATTCTTTGGGACATGACTGAAATTTAGAACACATGAAAATAATAAATAATATATATGGTCTAGATGCAGTCAAGTACAACAAAGATCCTATCATACTCTTATATAATTTTTATTCAACTTGTTTACCTTTTTTATCTTTGTTGATTTTGATGCTTGAGCTCATGGGTATATTTGCTCATTTACTATTATGCGTTCCAAATTTTTCGAACATTTTTTTGACGTACTTGGACTGATTTAAAAAAATTCCTTCATTTAATTGCTTGATTTGCAGTCCGAGAAAGACATTGAGCTCGCCCATCATACTCATTTCAAATTCGTTCTGCGTAAGCTTGGAAAATTCTTGGCATAGAGATTCATTAGTAGCGCCAAATATAATATCATCAATATAAATTTGAACAATTAGTATATCTTTTCCTTTGTACTTAAAGAAAAAGCAGTATCAACTTTTCCTCTTTGAAATTTATGATCAATCAAAAATTTACTTAGCCTCTTATATCAAACTCTTGGAGCCTGTTTTAGTCCATACAAGGCTTTAGTCAACTTATATGCAAATTTAGATTTATCTTTTTCTTCAAAACCAGGATGTTGTTCAACATTAAGGTATCCATTCAAAAAAGGGCATTTTACATCAATTTGAAACAGTTCGAAACTCATATGAGATGCAAATGCTAATATGATGCGTATGACTTCTAATCTAGTCATCGGAGCATATGATTTCTCAAAATCAATTCCTTTCTTTTGCAAATATCCCTTGACTACAAGTCTAGCTTTATCTCTTACCACAAGTCCACTCTTATCTAATTTGTTTCTAAAGACCCATTTGGTACCAATAATTGTGCTATCTTTGGATCTAAGAACTAGATGTCATATTTGATTTATTTCAAATTGATTTAGCTCTTCTTGTATGGCAATGATCTAATTTTCATCATTAAGAACTTGATCAATAGAGTTTGGCTCTATCTTTGATACAAAGGCAAAATGTCTACATATATTGTGGCTAGAGCCTCTTGTTTTTATACTTTCATATATGTTGTCAATCACTTGCTCAATTGGATGATCTCTTTTGAATTTCAAATCCTTTGGAGGTTTGTAGTGGGCATTACCTTCACTTACCTCCTTACTTGGGCTTTGATCTTGCTTTGGTTCTTCTCACCCTTGCTTTTCCACTTGTAGCTTTTTAAGATTCTTTGATAAATCATCTGCATTACTTAGCTCATCCTCCTTCTTGGGAGTTCGGTTAAATTCATCAAATATAACATGAATGGATTCTTCTACTACTTGATTTCTTTTATTAAAAACTCTATATGCTTTACTATTTGATGAATATCCAAGAAATATTGTTTTATCACTTTTGGCATCTATTTTTTCTAGGTTGACTTTTCCATTGTTCAAAATATAACAAGTGCAACCAAAAGCATGAAAGTATGAAATATTTAATTTTCTACAATTCTATAGCTCATATAAAGTCTTTTTTAGAATTGCTCTAATGATAACTCAATTTAATACATGATAAGCTGTACTTACAACTTCACTCTAAAATTTCTTAGATAATTTACTTTCATTTAGCATCATCCTAGCCATTTCTTGTATTGATCTATTTTTTTCTTTTAATTACCGCATTTTGTTGAGGAGTTCTAGGAGCAGAGAATGTATGGTGAATTCCTCTTTCATTGAAAAATTCTATAAAACATTTGTTTTCAAATTCACCACCATAGTCACTTCTAATTGATATAATTGTATTTTATTTTTTTATTTTGTACCAATTTTGAAAAATTGACAAACATTGAGAAGACTTTATCTTCGCAAGCTAATAGCATTATCCAAGTAAATCTTGAAAAATTATCTATAATAATAAAAATAAATTTCTTTCCTCCAAGGTCAAAATGTCGGATGACCCATAAAGATCCATATGCAGTAATTCAAGTGGCCTTGAAATTATAACTTCATTCTTCTGTGAAAATGACATCTTAGGTTGTTTTGACACTTGACATGCTGATGAGGTATATTTTTAGCCATGGGTCTATTATGATAATAATAATAAAAATAAATAAATAAATAATATTAATAATAAATAAATAAAAATGGGAGATTTATTATGGAATCTCAGATAGCTAAAGACTTTGTAAAAAAAAAAAAAAAAAAAAAAAAAGCCCAACAATATTCTTGTGAAGCTTTCGCATTTCTAATATGTTGCGCAGGCACAGGGAGTAAAAATATAAATGTATATATATATATATTTACGGAAACCTGAGCCCAATGATATTAGTTCAAGCACATGATGAAACATACAAGGCCCGTAAAATTCTCAGCCACTTAAAAAGAACAGAGCTGAGAAATACTTATAAAATGGCCAAGAGACTGTTGCCCGCTTAAACCCGCGGAATTAGACTACAATGGATCAAAAGGGCTGCAGGTGTCAGAGATATAGGCATAGCCAATGAGAATGGAAAGCTCGGCGGGAGCACTTTACATAGAATTAGAAGTCCCTGACAAAGCATAATTGGTACGCAACAAAAATGTACAAATTTCAATTCAAAATTGTGCTCATCCAATAACAGCATATCATTGATATAATTTTTCATTGGTAAAAAAAAAAAAATATATATATATATATAATAATAATAATAATAATAATAATAAAAATTAAAAATAAAAAATAAAAAAATAAAAATAAATAATAAGATCGCCATTAAGAAGGAAAGTGCGGAAGCACCTGAGTAGGCAAAACGGGAACGAAGTGCCTGCCTATTCGAGAACCCTTCCAAAACCCTCTCGCATTTTTTTTTTTTTTTTCACCTCGTCGCAGAAAATGTCAGGCCATGCTTCAGATCCCGACGGAGCTCTCAACACTGGCTGCTTCCTGCACTACTCAGATACCGATTTGTTTTTTTTTGAATCCCCAACCAAGCAGCTGAAAGAGGGAATTTCCACTCAGGAACCTGGAATTCGTTGTTTGCTTCGGTGAATCTGAAGATTCTTGGACTCTTTACTTCTATTCATTGCAGAGGAGGAGATTGGTGGTGTTTTTCCTGAAATTTCTGGAGTGCGTTGTCAGATTTTGAGAGGATTGCGAAATCCGCACTCGAAAGGAGCCGTTTTCTGGTGGATCTCGCATTTCTTGCATTTAAGTGGAGTTTTCTCGTGGAATCGTTCGCAAGTTGAACAATTTCTGAGTTTCTCGTTCGAGCCTAATCTTTCTGAGCTGTTTTTGGGGTCTGCTTCCGGAACAGCTTCAAGAAGACCATTATTTGTATTCGAAGAGTGGAAGCAGCTTGGAGGCAGCTTGAGAGGTTTTGGGTCCGTGCTTGTTGCTGAAAAATCTGTAAAACCAGTGTTTCAGCCAACTCCTTTCAGTTCAATGCTCGAAGGCTGGCCGAAGGTTGGATTTTTTTTAGGTGAGCGATTGAAGTGCAGGAAGCATTTTCGCTAGGATTGTAACTGGAGGAAACAAGGAGCGAGAGCTAAGATACGGCCTGTGGCCAAAGCAATGGACATATGGCCGTATTCCTTAGTTAATGGACTACAGAGAAGAAAATGACAATGCCGCTGTCAGAAGTTTCTAAGAGAGCACTCAAGCTGCGTGTGTAGCCACAGAAGCTGATTTTCACGCAAAAAGAAGCTCCGGACAGAAAAGAAGACCGTAATATGCGACGGCGTGAGTTGCACGCCACGCTTACCCGCGGAACCGTAGTTGAACAGCAAAGACGCTGCACACGATAGATACCCGCGGAACCTCGGTGTCAAAGCACTCAAACCGCGGAACCATTGCAACCAAGGACACGTGGAAGAAGGTTGCCAGTTCCGCGGAAACACTTCTACAAAATTGCCTGCGTCGTCCAAGGCCTATAAATAGAGACCCTTGCCTTTCAAAAACGACTACAACGGGAACTACGACGGGAAGAGAAAAAAAAAAAAAGAAAACTTGAGAACGACGAGAGAAACCCAAGAGTTCACGCTGAAAGAGTAAGTTATTTTTTTTTTTATTAAAAAAAAAAAAAAAGAAGTTTCTTTCTTATATAAATATACATATACATATATACATATTATTTTCAAAAATTACTTTTCCCAACGTGGATACTCCCCGACTGGCGGGTTGAATTGACACACGGGATAAGTACTTTTCTCCTTAAAAATAAAAATAAAAAATATATATGTGTATTTTCTATATATAAATATATATATACGTATATACATATTATTTTCAAAAAAATTACTTTTCCCAACGTGGATACTCCCCGACTGGCGGGTTGAATTGACACACGGGATAAGTACTTTTCTCCTTAAAAATAAAAATAAAATATATATATGTGTATTTTCTATATATAAATATATATATACGTATATACATATTATTTTCAAAAAAATTACTTTTCCCAACGTGGATACTCCCCGACTGGCGGGTTGAATTGACACACGGGTTAAGTATATTTTCTCTTTTAAAAAAAAAAATAATAAAAAAATATATATATGTGTATTTTCTATATAAAAATATATATACGTATATACATATTATTTTCACAAAAATTACTTTTCCCAACGTGGATACTCCCCGACTGGCGGGTTGAATTGACACGCGGGTTAAGTATTTTTCTCCTTAAAAATAAAATAAAAAAAAATATATGTGTATTTTATATATATATAAAAATATATATATACATATATATTATTTTCAAAAATTACTTTTCCCAACGTGGATACTCCCCGACTGGCGGGTTGAATTGACACGCGGGTTAAGTATTTTTCTCCTTAAAAATATATATATATATATATGTATATTTTTTATATATAAAAATATATATACATACATATATATATATAACTATGTATTATTATGATAAAAATATAAAATAATACATATGATATATATAAGGGCCGGGGTCCCGAGATCTCACGAACCGTCAAATATATATATATATAGTATATATATATATTAAAGCGTTTTTTTATAAATATATACATATATATATAATAGTTTATATATATAGGCCCCGGAGTCTCGGGATCTCACCGGGTGCGCTATATATATAGTATATATATATATTAAAGCGCTTTTATTATGATATAAAATATATATATATTATAGTCTACATATATATAGGCCCCGGGGTCTCGGGATCTCCCCGGGTACGCCTTATATATGTATATGATATATATAGTTAAGTGTTTTTAATAAAAAGTATATATATACATAAGTCCCGGGATTCCATTGAGCGCGCCATGGAATGGCCCGGGATCCCGGGATAAGTTTCCTTATTAAAAAAAAAAAAAAAAAAAAAAAGGAGTTACCAGAGGATCCCGAGATAATATACATACATACATATATATATAAAGTCTCAAATATATATATATATATATATTATACATATATATTAAAAGGCCTCCAAAAATTAATATTTTGATTTCTAAAAATTATATAGACGTCCCGCGGGCGTCCAAAAATCAAGATTTTGTTTTCTAAAAATTATATAGACGTCCCGCGGGCGTCCAAAAATCAAGATTTTGTTTTCTAAATTTATATAGACGTCCCGCGGGCATCCAAAAATTAAGATTTTTGATTTCTAAAATTATATAGATGACCCGCGGGCATCCAAAAATTAAGATTTTTGATTTCTAAAATTATATAGATGATCCGCGGGCATCCAAAAATTAAGATTTTGATTTCTAAAATTATATAGATGTCCCGCGGGCATCTAAAAATTCAGATTTTGATTTTTAAAATTACATAGATGTCCCGCGAGCATCCAAAAATTAAGATTTTGATGTTTTTAAAATTATATAGATGTCCCGCGGGCATCCAAAAATTCAGATTTTGATTTTTAAAATTACATAGATGTCCCCGCGGGCATCCAAAAATTAAGATTTTGATTTTTAAAATTATATAGATGTCCCGCGGGCATCTAAAAATTCAGATTTTGATTTTTAAAATTATATAGATGTCCCGCGGGCATCCAAAAATTAAGATTTTGTTTTCTAAAAACATATATGCCCCGCGGGCCTCCAAAATGAATATTTTATTTTCCAAAAATATATATGTCTCGCGGACCTTCAAAAATATATATATATATTTGTCCCGCGGGCCCAAAAAAAAAATATATATTTTATATACACATACATCTTAGAAGACTTTCAAATATATATATATATATATAATTATGTATTTCTTCCCAAGTAAATACTCTCCGGGAAGTGAGCTGAGTTGATAAACGGGTGAATGACCTATTTGCTCAACCCGAGCCTTAATAGGCCTAAAACTTCCAGCAAACCCAAGATAGCTCCAAACCCTCCAAAAAGCCCAAGATGGCTCAAAAATCTCCAAAAAGCCCATGATGGCTCAAAAACCTCCAAAAAGCCCAAGAGGGCTAAAAACTCTCCAAAAAACCCGAGATGACCCAACACTCTCCAAAAAGCCCGAGATGGCCCAAAACTCTCCAAAAAGCCCAAGATGGCCCAAAAATCTCCAAAAAGCCCAAGATGGCCCAACACTCTCCAAAAAGCCCAAGATGGCTCAAAACTCTCCAAAGAGCCCAAGATGGCTCAAAACTTTCCAAAAAGCCCAAGAAGGCCCAAACTCTTTTCAACAAGCCCAGTTGGGCCCAAACCTTTTCAATTGGTCAAAAATGACCCAAACATACTTTTTAAATTCGGTTGAATCCATTTCTTGGTAAAACCACCCAATTATTCAATCCAGAGGCTGAATGCGGGAGACGCTGGTTTCTTGTATAAATACAGAAGCTGAAAGCGGGACACGCTGGTCTGCTGTGTAAATCCAGAAGCTAAGAGCGCACTTAGTTTGCTGTGTAAGGTCACTAGTGTAGCCGACGGGCCCCTCACTAGTTCCCAAAACCGAGTCATCGCTGGTCGACGGGCTAAGCGTAAACTCACATTTAAGACATGGCGCGTGGCGTCATGTACCTCACATTTAAGACATGGCGCGCGGCGTCATGTACCTCACATTTAAGTCATGGCGCGCGGCGTCATGTACTTCATATTTAAGATATGGCGCGTGGCGCCATATACCTCACATCCGAGTCACGGCGCGGGGCGAAGTGTACTCATTTATCTTTATATTTTTGTTAGACACGATTTTTCGTGCACTTGTAAAGACGTAGAAGGATCTTCTACGCACTTCATTATTATTAAGCATTTTTTTTTATGGACCATTGTATTCAGCTCTTTTAATCAAGGGTTTTCTCGTTAGAGATGTAAAATCAGAATGTGGAACACAATGCAAAATATTTCTGTGATGTACTTTTCGGACTCGGTTAAAGAATTAGATGCTTTAAAATTTTGCTGGGAAATTAATTAAGCATTTATTTCCAAAGCCGCAGGGAACATAATTTTATCTTTAACCAAGTTTATGATATGATTTTCTCACGAGGCCGGAACAAATGGTGAACCCGACGTGAAACATTCTCCCTTCATCTTTAAGAGCTGAAAACTATGGTCTTTATATGCTTATTTAATTTTTCACTGTTAATGCTTTGAAATGCTCCTTTGCAGATTTCATGGCGCATTCGATGGCTTTTGGATTTTTGCCTAATGGTGGTTTTGTCATTTCTAAGCCAGACCACATGGATGCGGCTATCCCGCATCATTTTATTCGTGTACCAGAGAAGCCGGAGCACCGTGTCTATCGACACGTTGACTACTCTCCTGCAGCGATCAAGCAAAGAAGAGACCGATCTGCACTTCTCAAGGAGCCTCTTATTGTTCAAGGCTCGAAGACCACTCATATTCGACAAACAAAGTCTCTGCAGGCGCCGATCCGAAGGGGCCCGCCTGCTCTACAATCGGACCGTGCCAAAAAGTCCGCCCATCGGCTTGCTGCATCAGCCCAACCAGCAGCACAACAGCCTGCAGGACAACCTGTCTTGTGGTCCCATTCCATGAAAAGGCCTGTAAGACGATCTACTGCAACCCGGCTAGCGCCAACTGGCCAACCAGAAGCCAATGTTCCCCGAAAAGGGGGCAAAACTGTGCCAAATCCTGTTCAATGCACCATCACTCGCCAATTTGGTCGGGCTGCCTCAAGGGTTGTTGACCTAGCCCCCCGACTTAACCAAAGTGACACCCAAGAGCGGAAGGAGTCAAGAAGACAAACCAAGTTTTCTCAGCTGGAGGCTCCATTGGCCGATGGAGGGGACGACCAATTCAAGCCGCAAGGACCTATTATTGTCCGATCCGGTTTAGGCACATTGCGATTCGTCATCCCTGATCCGACGCATTCGCCCCATCAGTCAACAAATGCTCCATCTAGCTCACGAGCTAGAGTCAAATCTCCAGGTCACTATGAGACTGCCAACATAGTGACGGTTCCTCATCATGCATCAAGGAAACCAAGGAGAAAAGCGCAGCAGAAAAAGCAGTTCGGTAAAACAACTTCCCGGTTAAACTTGAAGGCTTCGCCACCACTGCCGCCAGGATCAAGGTATAGGCTATTTTCACACCCCCGACAAAGGGGTAGGCCGCAGAAGAAGCCACTGCAGAGCGCTCACAAATTAAGAGCGTCCCAAAAGCCAAGGATCTTTAACGGGTGGCAGTATCCCCAGAGGCGCCATACGACGTATCCACGTTCGGTGCTCAGGCTGATCCCTAATTTCATACACAAAAATCAATTCGCCTCATTAATCAGACTGAGGGAGGATATGACTTATGCGCCTATTGTGGCCCCATTTCGAGGAGAGCATCGGATGTCGCACCCCAAGAGAGAAGCTAAAAGGAGGAGACATCTCCTCCAAACGACGGAAGTCAACATGGTGGACCTCACCCAGCCAAGCACTTCCAAAGCGTCGGAGATGTTAACCCGATCAAGGGCAGCCGCAATGCCCATTACGCCGCCATTCTGTAGCCTCTCTCATCCTGAAGGGATTAGAGGCGCCCTCCCGAGAGGTCAATTTGAAGCCTCTTACATGGTGGGAGAAGAAGAAGAGGTTCTTACACCCAAGTCTCAGCTCATTCATGACCTCCAGGAGGAGATTAAGTGTATGAAACGGGCCATGGAAACTCCAGACAACAAGACAATGAGTTCCCACCAGCCGCTATCACCAAAGAACCGCCAATCGGTCCATCAGCCCGAGAAACCAATCAGGCAGCGGACCGAGGAAGATGAAAATGCAGATTTAGAACAAGGCTTTTCGCAGTTCAATAATTTGCGTATCAATACCCCTCGAACGCAAGATGCGCGGGTAAACACACCCATGGGGTCTCCACCCAGGTTTATGGCACAAAAGGAGATGGTGCATCAGCTTGTGGCCGAATGCCTTCGTCGACAGGCACCTCAACTCACGGGGGTCCTTACGACGACAATCAATAGACCTTATCCCCCAGAGGTTGAAGCAGAGTTGCTACCTAGGGATTTGAAGCCACCGAAGATCCAATTCGATGGGACTGGGAGCGCGTTAAAGCACCTGGCATCATTCCACTATGCCATGGGCAATTGGGCGCACCATTCAAATTTTTGTCTTCGCATGTTCCCCAATACTCTGTCTGGCGATGCTTTCCAATGGTACATATCTCTCCCAACCGGCTCAGTGCAGACATGGGAAGAGATGAAGGAAATATTCACCTCCCGATTTGTTGATACTACACGAGATGTACAACTATCGGAATTATCTACCTTGTCCCAAAAGAAGGACGAGCCGGTTGAAGATTACATCACTAGATGGCAAAGGGCCGCTAACCGATGTCAAGCACCCCTATCTCAAGCAATGAAGGTCAATCTTTGCCGGAATGGCATCAAGACGGAAATCTCATTGCTGATGAATGAACAGCTAAGTACATTTCAGGCCCTAGCTACAGAAGCTTGTCGAAAAGAGTATTTGTTGTCTCAACAAAAAACTTGGAAGAAGGAGTCATCCACAACCACTACATTTAAGAAGAAGAAAACTGGAGAGACCTCTGCGAACACCACGGAGGTTAAGAAGCAGCCAGATAAAGCAAAGCCGCCTGTAAAAGAGCAGCCTGCAAGACCCTTCCGAAGAGAGGAAATCCAATATGCCTTTGGGGAAGATGACGTAGAAACGCTATTCCAGCACCTCATGTCGACCGGGCTATTCGAGTTGCCTGCCCCAAAAAGGCCAGAAGAAGTTGGACGCACTTCTCACCAGCGATATTGCAGTTACCACCGATATGTCGGTCACCCCACTAAGAAGTGTTGGGATCTTCAAGCAATATTGCAAGATTACATCGACAAGGGGGTTATAAAACTCAGTCCTCCAGCGCAAGCTTCATCAAATGTTGTGACAATTGAGATAGCAGAAAAGGGTGATTGGGAAGTGGTTCGAAAACCACCAAGCCTAAGACGGACAAAAAGATGTCTCAAAGATTTATGCAGAAAAGACAAAAGAATGAGGGATAAGGCCATTCTCCCTTTCTTCTCAAGGCATTTGAGGCAATCCTCACGGGTGCAACCATTCATGATCATGGACTTTTTGCAACCCGAGTTGTTATTCCCATTCTATCGACGGCTTGCTGGAAGATCACCTCGACCAGAAAAAGAAAGATACATTCTCGAGGAGTTACCAAATACAACTCCATGTGAGAATGGTCTGTTTTGGGACCGAGATAGCAACAACGGAGAAATCGAAACTTGCTATCATATAAATGCATCTGCATCCAAGCCTGCAAAGCGGCGAAGAACTGCCTCGGTGCTCATCCCTAACTACACCAAGTTTGAAGTTGGGATGTCACCGGTAAACCATATCATCACGTATTTGCGAGAATCTCGGCTTTTGCCAGCATCTTGGGAAACCAGAGTGGAATACTTCCGATACTCACTGGGGGAATCAGTGATGTCTTGGCACCGAGATAATCATATCGAAGAAATTACCGAGTGGGTCATCTTGATAGACGCGTTCTTGGTCCGCTTCCTGTCAAGACAAAGAGAGCAGTTCCCTAGTAATTACTTGAGGGAAATACAATACAGTCAAGAATCTACTGCTCATTACGTAAATTATCTCAGAGACAGTACATGGAGTGATCCCTTGGCTATATGGTTGCCTGAACCTGAAATGGTCACGAAGTATCTTTCGGATGCAGTATGCCCTCCGGCTGACAATGGGTACAAGACCTTTGGAGCTAAAACTTTCATAAAGGCAATCCGGTGGGTCGGCAATGAAGGCTTCAAACAAGAGGCAATCTTTAGCGACGCTGAAGGTTTTGGGAGGACAAATCAACTCCAAGTTCTGCATGTGCTGCAGTTAAACGATGCGCCCATTCTTTGAGTGTTCCCTTTCTTAACTAGGGAGTTAAGCTATGATTGGCCGCATATTCAGTTATTCCACGAGAATCATAAGTACGCATTGCCGCACTTGTTCGATTATTCACTGGCGGTCTGTCAAATGGGGCAAACAGAAGAGTTTACACTCGGGCACTTTGTTTTGAGCTTGGCCCATGACAGTTGTGCCCTTCTCTAGATCTCCTCGCTCCCCGAAGAAGCATTTGGTTCTTGGGAAGAGTTCGTCGATATGTTTATCCTAAGATTCCACGAATATGAAACAGAGTTCCCTCCAGAGATGATCGAAGTCATGCACCCCCTATCAGGAGAATCTCAATGTGACTACATCTTGAGATGGATAAACTGCAGAATAATCAACCAAAAATTCGACAAAGAAGAAATCATGGTTCATCAGTGCATCAAGTCAATGAATGGGTATTTTCCTGAAATCCCAAAAATGCAGCCATTTTTCTCAGATGTACTACGGACATTGGCTACAAATATTCAGGACTCTGCCTCCTGCAATATGGTGCAAGTTGAAGAGGATGTTCTCGCAATTCTTCGATCTGGTCGAATCACACCAGAAAACAAGGGTAAAGCCCCGATACAAGAAAATCGTACTCAGCCAGAACAGCACATACCAGCCGATCATCGAAAATCCTCAGTAAGCTATGATGTCCTTGGACACTTGAAGCGACTCCCTGCTCGACTCAGTATTTACGATGCCTTGCAGTTGTCACAAGAAGCCAGGGATGCACTGGTGAGTTCTCTGACAGATGAAAATGTCCGTCTTGCTTACCTGGTCGACGCCGCTGAATGTGATGAGGTTATTTCATTCACCGATGAGGATATGTTGCTTGGAGACGTTAATCACAACCGACCCTTATATGTTACGGGCAACCTGGGCGGTGAACTGGTCAACAGAATCATGATCGATGCCGGGTCTGCAATTAATATCCTGCCCCTTCGAACACTCAGAAGGATCAGAATTTCTCCATCAGCGTTAAAAGACACTAGTGTGGTGATTCACGGGTTTAATCAAGGGACTCAAAAGGCCATGGGCCTGATTGAGTTGGAACTAAGCATAGAAGATTTCTGCACCGAAATCCCATGCTTCGTGATTAATGCTCCGACCTCATATAACTTGCTGTTAGGAAGGCCTTGGCTCCACAGTAATAAGATCATCGCATCAACGGTGCATCAATGCTTCAAGTACTGCAAGGATGGAGTCGAAAAAAGAATTTTTGCTGACCATAAACCATTCACAACGGCAGAATCATTTTACTCTGATGCTAAGTATTATGACTTGGCATCTGCTGTCAACACATCAATGAAAGCAGTTGAAGCGACCACACGCGAAGGTCAGCAGGAGGTATCTCCGGCTCCCCCCGCCCCAGTAAGCACAGACATATCCTCAAAGGGTGAGAAGATGGAAGGTCAAGGTCGTGGTCGAGGGCACGGTCATGGACGAGGAACGACAGAACCAAGGGCTCAATTTCAAACGAAATTTGAAAATATGAGTCTCGATCCAGTACATCCGCTACCACGACAACGACAGGGGGCAACCATACCACCTCCTACCAGCTATAGCAACACTGCTGCAGGATCACGGTTCTACTTGGACCTCGAAGTCCTGAAAAAGGTTGCTAAACCGCCTCGAGCCAATTCCCCTAGGTTTGAGGTGGATCTGGAAGCTCTTCGGAGATTCCGGAATCAGGCCAATGAGGAAGCCAAGTCACTTTGCTGTGAGAGTGACGGAATGGCCACTGAGGCCGCTCACCAAAATCAAAAACCTAAGGAAACGCTCGATGAGGTTTTAGCAATGCTCGTGGGGTTTAATGTATCTGCTCCATGTGTGCAGGAACCTCAAGATGAAAAATTTGCCCAAAAATATTTCATAAAGCAATATGGCAAGGTTTACGGTAGCCCTAACAAATCCTCTTGTTTGCCCACCGCTAAGCTCAAGAAATGGAATTTTCATCACTATAGCAGAGAAAGCAAGAAAATTATGGATTTGATGGGATTCTATCCCGATGAACCACATCTATCAGGCCTCGGAAGCGACATCCCTATCCCGTTATCCGAAAGGCCCCCTGGTTTTCAAAAGGGTAACAAAAGACTCGGCCTTGGGTATAAAGAAGAAGAAGACGGCAACTTCGCCACCACCTACTGTGTCTCCACAAGTGATGACTCCAACAATGATGAAGAGGCATTAATGGAACCAGAGGATGCTCCACCTGCGATTGAGGATGGAGGACAGCCTACTATTGACGTACTTGAAGAGTTCAATCTCGGGACTGAGGAGGACCCGAGACCCATTTTTATCGCCAAAAACCTGGCCGAAAAAGAAAAGGTGGCATTGAGGCAGCTTTTAAGTGAATTCAAAGATGTTTTTGCTTGGGGGTATTCTGAAATGCCAGGTCTCAACCCCGCGATTACAATGCACCATCTGCATATTACGCGGGATAAAAAGCCAGTCAAGCAAGCTCCGAGAAGATTTCAACCAGAGCTCGAAGAACAAATCATCAAGGAAGTTGAAAAACTCATTGATGCTGAATTCATTCGGGAAATCAAATTTCCAAAATGGATTTCTAGCATTGTTCCTGTCAAAAAGAAAAACGGGCAGATCCGCATTTGCGTAGACTTTCGAGATCTAAACGAAGCATGCCCTAAAGATGAATTTCCTCTTCCTTTCACTGATGTGTTAATCGACAGCACAGCTCTGTACGACACGTTCTCCTTTATGGATGGATATTCGGGATATAATCAAATCAAGATGGCTCCAGCAGATGAAGCCGCAACAGCATTTCGAACACCGATGGGTGTCTTTTGTTACAAAGTCATGCCTTTTGGTCTTAAGAATGCTGGCGCAACTTATCAAAGGGCAATGCAAAATATATTTCATGATATGTTACACAAACATGTCGAGTGCTATGTCGATGACCTGGTTGTAAGATCTGAAGGCCACAATAAGCATAAAGAAGATTTGAGATCGGTATTCTTACGCCTGAGAAAGTATGATCTCAAGATGAATCCTCTCAAATGCGCATTTGGAGTATCGTCTGGAAAATTCCTCGGATTCATAATCCGTCAAAGGGGAATCGAGGTTGATCCCCTCAAAACAGAAGCAATTCAAAATATGCCGCCTCCACGAAACCTCCGAGAATTAAGGAGTCTCCAAGGTCAATTATCATATATCCGACGTTTCATCTCCAACTTATCCGGCCGGTGCCAGCCTTTTCACAAGTTGATGAAAAAAGATACGACTTTTCAGTGGGACGCGAAATGCCAACAGGCCTTCGAAGCCATCAAAGAATTTCTGCAAAATCCTCCTGTTTTGACAACTCCAGTAAAAGGAAAGCCGCTCATTCTCTATATCGCTGCCAGCCCGCAATCACTGGGGGCATTGCTCGCACAAGAAAATGCCCAAGGCAAAGAACAAGCCGCCTATTATCTCAGTCGACGATTATTGCAAGCTGAATGCAATTATTCCTCGATCGAGAAAATTTGTCTAGCACTGGTTTTTGTGGCACAAAAGCTGAGACATTACTTCCTCGCGCACCAAATTATACTTATATCAAAGGCTGATCCCCTCAAGTTCCTGATCACTAGACCAATGCTTTCAGGACGCCTAGCAAAATGGTCACTTCTGCTATCTGAGTTTGATATCAAATATGTGCCACGAAAGGCAGTAAAAGGGCAAGTATTGGCAGATTTCCTAGCAGCCCATCCTCTTGAAGAAGAATTTCCCATCTTAGAAAACCTACCTGATGAGAAGGTTTTCTACGCAAATGATGATCCAATGTGGCAAATGTATTTCGATGGCGCTTCCAAGCCATCCGGAGCCGGTGTCGGAATTGTCGTAGTCTCCCCTCATAAAGACTTATTCCCGCACTCATATTTTCTTGGAAGGAGCACAACAAATAATGAAGCTGAGTATGAGGCATTACTCATCGGCATGGAACTTCTTCTGCAATCAGATATTTTATTTGTGCGAATATTTGGGGACTCTGAATTGGTTATCAAACAGTTAAATAATCAATACGAAGTACACCAGCCCCATTTGCGAAAATATTATGACAAAGCTCAAACTTTATTGGCAAGGTTCGAAATGGTTTCGGTTGAGCATGTTCCTCGGTCAGAAAATGTAGTTGCTGATGCATTATCAAAGTTAGCCAGTATCCTTGCTTTCAATGAGCTTGATGACATGACAGTTCGAGTACAAAGACTAGAAAATGACGAAGAGCTCCAAGTAAATCAAATTGGACGGTGTGTATCTGAGGTAACTACAAACAATGATGACTGGCGCATCCCTATCATTAACTACCTCAAATATGGCATTGAACCAGATGATCCAAGCGCAAGGAAGTCATTGAGAAAGGCTGTTTCCCGATATACTGTGTTTCAAGACGATTTGTACCGGATTGCTTTTGATGGACTTTGGCTTCGCTGTATTGACGGAAATGATATCTGTCAAGTTCTTCAAGAGACGCACTCCAGCGAATGCGGCGCTCACCAATCTGGACGTCGTCTTTATCATAGGATCAAAACGTTGGGCTATTATTGGCCCACAATGGTCCAAGACTCCATCAATTTTGTGAAATCCTGTGAAGCCTGCCAAATGCATGGAGATATTTATCATATTCCTGCTTCAGTAATGTCTCCAGCACCTATCTCATGGCCCTTCTCTTGGTGGGGTTTTGATATTGTCGGTCCGATAAACCCATCATCATCTAAAGGACACTTATATATTTTAGTCGCTACGGATTATTTCTCCAAATGGGCAGAAGCTAAAGCTTACAAGAGAGTCCGAGCACAAGAGGTGGTTGAATTTATCAAGCACAAAATCATCTACCGTTATGGTGTTCCCTATCAAATCACCTCAGATAGTGGCACGCCCTATTACCCACAAGGGAATGGTCAAGCAGAGGCATTTAACAAAAATATTATTCGAATCCTCAAAAGGACCACTGTGAAAAATAAGCGTGATTGGCACGAGAGGTTACCCGAAGCATTGTGGGCCTACAGAACCACACATCGAACTGCAACAGGAGCAACACCATATTCATTGCTCTTTGGCACGGAAGCGGTTTTACCAGTGGAAATTCAGTTAGCATCTTTGAGGGTTGCCATCCATTCTGGGTTAACCACTGAACAGCAAGCCAAACTTCGCTTCGACGAGCTCGAGGCACTAGACGAGAAACGAGTTCAAGCATGGCAACGGATCGAACTCTATCAAGCTCGAATGGTCGAAGCATACAATAAAGTCGTGAGGCATCGCTCATTCAAAAGAAGAGATTTGGTGCTAAAGCTACGCACAGAGCTTATGGCCGGGGGCAAACTTACCGGCAAATTCGAGCCTAAATGGGAAGGGCCTTACATCATTGAGAGGGTCCATGGCAATGGCACATATGAAGTTGTTAATTGCGAAAATCAAGTGAAAGCAACTGTAAATGGGAATTACTTAAAAAGATATTATCCATAAAAGTTACAAAAGGAGTCATACATCAAAATTTTGTAACAAAATCTCTACAGTCTCCCTTGTAGAAGAAAAGGACTCCTTCAAAACTCGGATAGAGTTCACTACATCAGCGGGAGGAACTGTATACGCCCGCAACTCTTCGACTTTAGCCTCCATAGAAGAAATATCCCGACTCTCTGAATCAATTCTTACTTTGTAGAGGTCAACTTCAGCCTGAAGATCGTTGGAGGTAGAAATCAACGAATTTAGTCTACTTCTATCCACAAAGATAGAAGTGACAATACGACGAACCTCGGCCTGTTTGGCTGCTATGGAAGATCGAATCTCCTCGGCAATCATCTTTTTACTTTCCATCTCCTTTGCAACCTGAAAGTTACGTTCCTTAAGTTGAGCAAGGCTATCTCTACATTTGGCGAGGTCGACTTCTGCAGATGCTAGATCTTCTGCAGAAACCAAGGGTCGTGCAGCAGCCTCAAGCTCGCGCCAATGGGCACGCAACTTCTCAAGTGAAAGTATAACATCACCAAAACCAGAAACGTGAAGTTGGAGCCTATCCAAGACCATGGAAAAATCTTCACAAATATCCAACGCGTCGGTGATATCATCAGGAGAATTCATGTCCCCCAAAGAAGAGATGATGCACCCCTTGAATTGTGCTATTGCGCGCCTCAAACGTTTGAGATCCCGTTGCTCTAACTGCTCCGCCCCGATCACCTTGAAAGTTGAAAAGAAATGATGCAAAGGATCCAAGAAGCGATCTTTGACATCAGGAAGCTGACGAGCCCCACTTGAGCTCGCGCCAGTGCTAGGACCGGTTGAACTAAAGTGAGGACCACTTGAGCGACTAGGACCCAAGGCTGAAAAGTATAAGTCAAGATGTCAGAACAGCGAGTTAACTAGGCGAAAAGCCAAAATACAAATACCTGGTGATATAGGAGAAACAGGCAATGGCCCTATCGGTGTCGAATTCTCCCCGCCATGAGCATCGTCATCAGATACTTCGACAACTAAGACAGCTATCAAAAAAAAAAAATGTAAGAGGAAAAAAAAAAAAAAAAAAAAAAGGAAAAGGGGGGTTTACCTTCAAAATTCATACCCGCGCCTTCTGGGTGATTACGTGGAGCCTCCGAGCGGATTTCCCCTCCCGAACCAGACCCTGAATGAGAAGCTGCCTTCACAGGAGTATCTTGGGCTATAGAAGGAGGAGATTGACATGCCTCGGGAGTCCGAACCCCCAGAAAATCCCTCATGAAGATGTTATCAGAAAATATAGGCCCACTATCACAAGACCGCATCGGTTGGTCAATCTGACCCATGTTTAGATCTACATGGAAGCCCAAGAGATCACTCAGAACACGGTCGCTGGAGTTCGGTAACACAGGGGAGTTGTTCTGCACCTCGGCACGCATTTCTTTACTCACTTCGTGGTCATTAGAAGGGTTTATGGCGACATTCGGCTCTGCTACAACGACCCCTTCCTCAGATGGTTCGGGTAGCTTGGAAATGGGGTATGACCTTTTATCAAACTCTTCTGAAGGTCTCACAGCTTCTTCTTGCGATAAGGAACCTTTCCCTTGTGAAGGATCTGAAAGTCCATCAATTGGAGACGAATCCCTCGTTTTTCGAATTTTTCGCTTCTTACCACAAGTGTCATGCATTGTCAATGACTCTGTAGCCTCTAAGTTGGTGGGACGATTTGGAAACCAAAAGCGACTGATTGGCTTTGGCGGATATACAACCTCGGGAAGCTTGACATTGTATTCTAAAAAAAAAAAAAAAAGAAAAAAAAAAAAAAGAAAAAAGAGGGATAGTTAAGGATAAAAGCATAAAAAAAAGGGGGGAAAAGAAAAGAGAGAAGAAACATACTCCAAGTCTCCATAGGTTTCTCGTCCTTTTTAGAAGCTGCCTTTTCAGCAGCTAACTCCCATAAAGTCTTCTTGGCTGGCTCGGTGTCACGACGAATATACTCTTTTCCTTCCGCAACCCAGTCAGTGCAGTGAAAGCTACAACCGACGATCCCAGGGTAGGCCTTGAAGGAATCGATGTGTTGGACACAAACAGCCTCAGTCTCCTCCACGTCTGGTTCCTTGAAGCGTCTAATCCCAAAGGGCATCACCAAGCCCATTTCACCCCAACTGGTGGTCAAGTCAAGGGGTTTAAAGGCCCAAAAGCGAGATTTAGGCGCAACTTGCTCGACAACTTTCACCGCACAGATGCCATACCAATGAACATAATCTTGAGTTGCCCGGACTCGACGGTCAAACGAAGGAAATTTCAGCTCGCAGGAGAACTTAACTCCCTCAAAGCGCGAGCATACCACGAGCCAGTGAAGAGATCCGACCCCAACTTCCCTTTGATATCTCGGGATGCGAGGAAGATATGCAGGAACATCCTGATCAAAGCCGAACTGACGAGCAAACCTGTGAGGATAATACGGCTCAACTTCAAAACGAGGACCATCCCTGAAAGCTAAGAGACCTGGTTGAAGCGACAACGCAAAGTCTTTTTCATCAAGGGTCAGTCCATCGGAAGAAGATTTTGTTGACCACTCACAGGGGGCAACCATACGAAAGAACCTCTCTTCAAAATAACCAGCTTGGATGAGGAGCCCGGTCATGTCTTCAAAATTATAGCTGGCTAAGTTACGCTTGGCAAATTTCTTCAATATCAAACCCTGAGAAGGAAACTGGGTAACTTCCTCGACTCCATAAATCTCTGGGAAATAAAAACCAAGCCAGAGAAAATGAGCCGGGAAATAAGAAATGGTGCGCCCGGGACCTTTCTCATTATATATAATCTGATTTAAGCCCTTATAAATGTCACACAAGACTCGTGGTGCCAAAGCAAAGCGCTTGCCTTGAGCCATCTCGCAAGCCATATAAAGACATGACCATTTGACGAGACCATAGGCCGAAGAGGAAGGACAAATGACCACAGAGATCCAAAGCCACAAAAAGAGGATAAGCTCGACCTCAGGCTGTACTTGTTGTAGGCGCTCAAGGGGAAGCCACATGGCGCCTTGCCCACTGGCATGAAACTCAACAATGTTAGAAGGCCAGTTGTCATTAGATACCCGTTGGTCAGAAATCCTTGAGAATAATGCCACCCAGTCTCTTGCTGTGAACTTTTCCCTCTCGGTTGTTTGATATAATTCGTCAAGAAGATCTATGACCTTTGAAGCAATCGGGTTCTTGTTGAAGGAAGAGTTTGGAGGGGTACACTCATCAAAGGGCAATCCACATACAGGGAGACCGCATATCCCCTTCAGATCCCACAAAGTAACACTCATCTCTCCAAATGGAAATATGAAGGAGTTAGTCGCCGGTGACCAGAAGCTTACAAAGGCATTAATAATGTTGTTGTCTTTCCAAAAACCTTCTCCGGTGGCTAAGATCGCATCTTTCACACCAGCGGCTGTAAGTACGGCTTCATGACGAGAGACCAAATGTTGTCCCCATCGATTAAAGCCCGGGATGTCACCTAAGCAGCCACGGTAGACATTAGCACCCTCCTTGCATATAAAAGAATAGTCTTCTAATTCTTTTTGCAACCAGCGAGGAGTCTCCACGATAAAATTATGAGGATTGCCTAATGCCCTGGTCGGAAGTAGAAAGCAACCAGAAAAGGTCTTGCGGGGATCGGTCGCAGCAACACCTTTTCCAAAGATATAACCTTCTTGACAGTTCAAATGTTCAGTAAAAATCTTCTCTGGGATCATAAAGATCCGAGTAGACCGACCGTTAATGTCCTCCATAAGGTGGCAACGCATTGGGCTGAAGTGAGAGGGCCCATGTGAACATTCAAAGCATTCACGGCTTGCTAAAGCAGGATACCACCCGAAATAAGAAGAACAGCCTCCACAAGGACGACCGAAGAAAAGATCGTACTTCTTGGCGCTCTGTGCAGTTTTCTTCTTCGGAACACGCTGCTTTTTCTTAGATGTCATCATTTCTTCGGGAGAGCTTTTCTCAGAAGATTCATTTTTCTTTGAAGAAGATTTTTGCCTTTTAAACTCCCTACGGGCATATGCAACAGCCTTACGCTTCTTAACGAGAGAAGGTGACATTGGAGGCGCCGCAATTGAAGCTACTTTGGAAAAAGGAGTCGCACTGTCCTTTGGCTCCTCAAGGAAAGAACGCTTCTTTTTCACCGCTGATTTCTCTCGTGGTGAAAGAATAGGAAATTCTGGAGAAGACATTGCCTGCAAAAATATATACATATACATCAGATTCAAAAAAAAAAAAAAAAAAAAAAAAAAAAAAAAAAAAGAGAAGAAGAGAAGAGAACTACCACAGGTCACAACTCTATTACAAAAGTATGAAGTTGCTTATGCTTTAGTCCCAACAATTAAAATGCTCCTCTTAAGAACCAAGCAGTGGCCGTCAAATCTGAAATAAAAAGCCAATAGAACTCGTGAGCGGGCCATTTCAAAAAAAATTAAAAAAAAAATTAAAAAAAATAATAATAATAATAATAAATAAAATAAAATAAAATAAAATAAAATAATAAAAATAAAAAAATAATAATAATAATAATAATAAATAAAAAAATAAAAAAATAAAATAATAAAAAAATCTCATTACGCCATAAGTCAAGAGAAGCCTGCCAGACAACATGTCAGGAATCACGCCTTTACAAGTGGCCCACGACGTCATAATTCCTGAGGGGGCATTTGATGAGGTATATTTTTAGCCATGGGTCTATTATGATAATAATAATAAAAATAAATAAATAAATAATATTAATAATAAATAAATAAAAATGGGAGATTTATTATGGAATCTCAGATAGCTAAAGACTTTGTAAAAAAAAAAAAAAAAAAAAAAAAAAAAAAAAGCCCAACAATATTCTTGTGAAGCTTTCGCATTTCTAATATGTTGCGCAGGCACAGGGAGTAAAAATATAAATGTATATATATATATATTTACGGAAACCTGAGCCCAATGATATTAGTTCAAGCACATGATGAAACATACAAGGCCCGTAAAATTCTCAGCCACTTAAAAAGAACAGAGCTGAGAAATACTTATAAAATGGCCAAGAGACTGTTGCCCGCTTAAACCCGCGGAATTAGACTACAATGGATCAAAAGGGCTGCAGGTGTCAGAGATATAGGCATAGCCAATGAGAATGGAAAGCTCGGCGGGAGCACTTTACATAGAATTAGAAGTCCCTGACAAAGCATAATTGGTACGCAACAAAAATGTACAAATTTCAATTCAAAATTGTGCTCATCCAATAACAGCATATCATTGATATAATTTTTCATTGGTAAAAAAAAAAAAAATATATATATATATAATAATAATAATAATAATAATAATAATAATAAAAATTAAAAATAAAAAATAAAAAAATAAAAATAAATAATAAGATCGCCATTAAGAAGGAAAGTGCGGAAGCACCTGAGTAGGCAAAACGGGAACGAAGTGCCTGCCTATTCGAGAACCCTTCCAAAACCCTCTCGCATTTTTTTTTTTTTTTTCACCTCGTCGCAGAAAATGTCAGGCCATGCTTCAGATCCCGACGGAGCTCTCAACACTGGCTGCTTCCTGCACTACTCAGATACCGATTTGTTTTTTTTTGAATCCCCAACCAAGCAGCTGAAAGAGGGAATTTCCACTCAGGAACCTGGAATTCGTTGTTTGCTTCGGTGAATCTGAAGATTCTTGGACTCTTTACTTCTATTCATTGCAGAGGAGGAGATTGGTGGTGTTTTTCCTGAAATTTCTGGAGTGCGTTGTCAGATTTTGAGAGGATTGCGAAATCCGCACTCGAAAGGAGCCGTTTTCTGGTGGATCTCGCATTTCTTGCATTTAAGTGGAGTTTTCTCGTGGAATCGTTCGCAAGTTGAACAATTTCTGAGTTTCTCGTTCGAGCCTAATCTTTCTGAGCTGTTTTTGGGGTCTGCTTCCGGAACAGCTTCAAGAAGACCATTATTTGTATTCGAAGAGTGGAAGCAGCTTGGAGGCAGCTTGAGAGGTTTTGGGTCCGTGCTTGTTGCTGAAAAATCTGTAAAACCAGTGTTTCAGCCAACTCCTTTCAGTTCAATGCTCGAAGGCTGGCCGAAGGTTGGATTTTTTTTAGGTGAGCGATTGAAGTGCAGGAAGCATTTTCGCTAGGATTGTAACTGGAGGAAACAAGGAGCGAGAGCTAAGATACGGCCTGTGGCCAAAGCAATGGACATATGGCCGTATTCCTTAGTTAATGGACTACAGAGAAGAAAATGACAATGCCGCTGTCAGAAGTTTCTAAGAGAGCACTCAAGCTGCGTGTGTAGCCACAGAAGCTGATTTTCACGCAAAAAGAAGCTCCGGACAGAAAAGAAGACCGTAATATGCGACGGCGTGAGTTGCACGCCACGCTTACCCGCGGAACCGTAGTTGAACAGCAAAGACGCTGCACACGATAGATACCCGCGGAACCTCGGTGTCAAAGCACTCAAACCGCGGAACCATTGCAACCAAGGACACGTGGAAGAAGGTTGCCAGTTCCGCGGAAACACTTCTACAAAATTGCCTGCGTCGTCCAAGGCCTATAAATAGAGACCCTTGCCTTTCAAAAACGACTACAACGGGAACTACGACGGGAAGAGAAAAAAAAAAAAAGAAAACTTGAGAACGACGAGAGAAACCCAAGAGTTCACGCTGAAAGAGTAAGTTATTTTTTTTTTTATTAAAAAAAAAAAAAAAGAAGTTTCTTTCTTATATAAATATACATATACATATATACATATTATTTTCAAAAATTACTTTTCCCAACGTGGATACTCCCCGACTGGCGGGTTGAATTGACACACGGGATAAGTACTTTTCTCCTTAAAAATAAAAATAAAAAATATATATGTGTATTTTCTATATATAAATATATATATACGTATATACATATTATTTTCAAAAAAATTACTTTTCCCAACGTGGATACTCCCCGACTGGCGGGTTGAATTGACACACGGGATAAGTACTTTTCTCCTTAAAAATAAAAATAAAATATATATATGTGTATTTTCTATATATAAATATATATATACGTATATACATATTATTTTCAAAAAAATTACTTTTCCCAACGTGGATACTCCCCGACTGGCGGGTTGAATTGACACACGGGTTAAGTATATTTTCTCTTTTAAAAAAAAAATAATAAAAAAATATATATATGTGTATTTTCTATATAAAAATATATATACGTATATACATATTATTTTCACAAAAATTACTTTTCCCAACGTGGATACTCCCCGACTGGCGGGTTGAATTGACACGCGGGTTAAGTATTTTTCTCCTTAAAAATAAAATAAAAAAAAATATATGTGTATTTTATATATATATAAAAATATATATATACATATATATTATTTTCAAAAATTACTTTTCCCAACGTGGATACTCCCCGACTGGCGGGTTGAATTGACACGCGGGTTAAGTATTTTTCTCCTTAAAAAAAAAAATATATATATATATATATGTATATTTTCTATATATAAAAATATATATACATACATATATATATATATAACTATGTATTATTATGATAAAAATATAAAATAATACATATGATATATATAAGGGCCGGGGTCCCGAGATCTCACGAACCGTCAAATATATATATATATAGTATATATATATATTAAAGCGTTTTTTTATAAATATATACATATATATATATAATAGTTTATATATATAGGCCCCGGAGTCTCGGGATCTCACCGGGTGCGCTATATATATAGTATATATATATATTAAAGCGCTTTTATTATGATATAAAATATATATATATTATAGTCTACATATATATAGGCCCCGGGGTCTCGGGATCTCCCCGGGTACGCCTTATACATGTATATGATATATATAGTTAAGTGTTTTTAATAAAAAGTATATATATACATAAGTCCCGGGATTCCATTGAGCGCGCCATGGAATGGCCCGGGATCCCGGGATAAGTTTCCTTATTAAAAAAAAAAAAAAAAAAAAAAGGAGTTACCAGAGGATCCCGAGATAATATACATACATACATATATATATAAAGTCTCAAATATATATATATATATTATACATATATATTAAAAGGCCTCCAAAAATTAATATTTTGATTTCTAAAAATTATATAGACGTCCCGCGGGCGTCCAAAAATCAAGATTTTGTTTTCTAAATTTATATAGACGTCCCGCGGGCATCCAAAAATTAAGATTTTTGATTTCTAAAATTATATAGATGACCCGCGGGCATCCAAAAATTAAGATTTTTGATTTCTAAAATTATATAGATGATCCGCGGGCATCCAAAAATTAAGATTTTGATTTCTAAAATTATATAGATGTCCCGCGGGCATCTAAAAATTCAGATTTTGATTTTTAAAATTACATAGATGTCCCGCGAGCATCCAAAAATTAAGATTTTGATGTTTTTAAAATTATATAGATGTCCCGCGGGCATCCAAAAATTCAGATTTTGATTTTTAAAATTACATAGATGTCCCCGCGGGCATCCAAAAATTAAGATTTTGATTTTTAAAATTATATAGATGTCCCGCGGGCATCTAAAAATTCAGATTTTGATTTTTAAAATTATATAGATGTCCCGCGGGCATCCAAAAATTAAGATTTTGTTTTCTAAAAACATATATGTCCCGCGGGCCTCCAAAATGAATATTTTATTTTTCAAAAATATATATGTCTCGCGGACCTTCAAAAATATATATATATATATTTGTCCCGCGGGCCCAAAAAAAATATATATATTTTATATACACATACATCTTAGAAGACTTTCAAATATATATATATAATTATGTATTTCTCCCCAAGTAAATACTCTCCGGGAAGTGAGCTGAGTTGATAAACGGGTGAATGACCTCTTTGCTCAACCCGAGCCTTAATAGGCCTAAAACTTCCAGCAAACCCAAGATAGCTCCAAACCCTCCAAAAAGCCCAAGATGACTCAAAAATCTCCAAAAAGCCCATGATGGCTCAAAAACCTCCAAAAAGCCCAAGAGGGCTAAAAACTCTCCAAAAAACCCGAGATGGCCCAACACTCTCCAAAAAGCCCAAGATGGCCCAAAAATCTCCAAAAAGCCCAAGATGGCCCAACACTCTCCAAAAAGCCCAAGATGGCTCAAAACTCTCCAAAGAGCCCAAGATGGCTCAAAACTTTCCAAAAAGCCCAAGAAGGCCCAAACTCTTTTCAACAAGCCCAGTTGGGCCCAAACCTTTTCAATTGGTCAAAAATGACCCAAACATACTTTTTAAATTCGGTTGAATCCATTTCTTGGTAAAACCACCCAATTATTCAATCCAGAGGCTGAATGCGGGAGACGCTGGTTTCTTGTATAAATACAGAAGCTGAAAGCGGGACACGCTGGTCTGCTGTGTAAATCCAGAAGCTAAGAGCGCACTTAGTTTGCTGTGTAAGGTCACTAGTGTAGCCGACGGGCCCCTCACTAGTTCCCAAAACCGAGTCATCGCTGGTCGACGGGCTAAGCGTAAACTCACATTTAAGACATGGCGCGTGGCGTCATGTACCTCACATTTAAGACATGGCGCGCGGCGTCATGTACCTCACATTTAAGTCATGGCGCGCGGCGTCATGTACTTCATATTTAAGATATGGCGCGTGGCGCCATATACCTCACATCCGAGTCACGGCGCGGGGCGAAGTGTACTCATTTATCTTTATATTTTTGTTAGACACGATTTTTCGTGCACTTGTAAAGACGTAGAAGGATCTTCTACGCACTTCATTATTATTAAGCATTTTTTTTATGGACCATTGTATTCAGCTCTTTTAATCAAGGGTTTTCTCGTTAGAGATGTAAAATCAGAATGTGGAACACAATGCAAAATATTTCTGTGATGTACTTTTCGGACTCGGTTAAAGAATTAGATGCTTTAAAATTTTGCTGGGAAATTAATTAAGCATTTATTTCCAAAGCCGCAGGGAACATAATTTTATCTTTAACCAAGTTTATGATATGATTTTCTCACGAGGCCGGAACACATGCCTTGAGAATTTTGTTTTTATTATATTTAAGTTTTAGTAGCCCTTTTACTAAACTCTTTTTCCATTGGGTCTTAATATTTGACATATTTATATGTTCAAGTCTTTTATGCTATACTCATGGATCATTATCAATAGCCATAAGATATTTTTCATCCAATTCATCAAGAGAAACCAAATATATATTTTTATATCTTTTCCCATTGAATATTATAAGATCTCTATAAAAAAATTACATATAGATGATTCAAACATGACTTTATAACCTTTGTCACACAATTAACTAATACTTAATAAGTTGTGTTTGAGTCCTTTAACAAACAATACATCCTCTATACATGAATTTGAAATACCATAAATATTTTTTATCACTAATTTTACCTTTTTATTGTTCCTAAATGCAACAGCACCTCCATTATACGGTTTGAGATCATGGAACAAGGCTTTATTTTCAGTCATGTGTGTTGTTGGCTTTAGCTCTAAGATAAACCTGTAAAAATTTTCATATGAAGCTTATCTCTTCGGTACCCATTTTGTGGGTCCATTTGGGTTAGTAAGTCATTGAAATTTACGTTGTTCTACTTTGGAAGGCACAAATCCAATGTTCTTTGGTACCCAAACTAATTTAGCACTTTGGTTGTATAATTTTTTAATTCTACATTGATAAATCTTAAGACCAAATTTATTGCAGAAATTACATGCCCTTAGGAGTCTCGGAGTAGAGCTCCATGCACAATGTGATTCCCAAGATGACCTTCTAACCCAAGCAACATTGTTCATTTTTTGTTTATGATGAAAAGTAGTTGCCTTGGCTTAAAGTTTCACCCAATTTGGAGCGCTTGACTTGTTGCTTTCACCTTGCTCAAATGTAGAATACCCAAGTTCTTTTTTATTATTTTGGGAGGTCATGTTTAAAAATATTTTAATACTTTTCCCTAGGTTAAAGAATTTGGATAACGATTCATTCAATGTTTCATTGTCATTCTTTAGCCTTTCAACTTCATCTGTTAAGACATTGTTCTCATCTGCTAGGCACTTAACCCTTCCAGCTAGTTTTCTATTCATAATAATAATTAAGTCACATTGTCGTTTCTTTAATGTATATTTGCTACCCAACTTCTTGATTTCATCATACAATGAATCATAGACTTATTGCAATTCATCTAACTCAACACATTTTGACATAATCATGAGTGTAGGAATGGATAGATTTGAAATTAGAGTGGTCGAGTTTAGATGTTACCTCTTTACTACTTGTGCAGCTGATGTGGTTATTTTTCTATTACCTCAGTCGCAGTGAGGCAGTTCAATATGTTTTCTTCCTCAACTCTTGTCATGCAATATATCAGTGCACAATTAGCGGCTTCATGGTTTTCATTTGATGAGATGCTTGTTGTAGAGGTATCCTCATTTACATACATTCCTCTACCCTTAGGTTTTGAAATTTTTGAGGTTGCTTTTATATTTCTTCTTTTGCCATTCTTTTGTTTTGTTTTCTTCTAGTATGGGACAATGTGCTTGCATGTGTCCCACTCTATCACATTTGTAGCATTTTATCATTTTTTTCTTCTTTTCTCTTCTACTTCTCTTCCTGAATCCTTTGGAGCCAAAGTTCTTTTCTTTCCTCACAAAATTTTTGAATTTTCTTATGAGTGATGTAATTTCCACATCATCATTTTGGGAAGAAGAAATGGATGCATCTGTGTTTTGTATTGCTTTTAATGCAATCGCTCTTTTTCCTTTATGATGTTTCCCATTCCTCTTTTTTATCAGCCCATGGGACATGAGTGGGTTAATGAGATCTTCTAGCTATAAAGTGTTTAGATCATTTGCCTCCTCAATGGCTGTGATTTCGGAGTCCATGACTCAGGCAGGGCTCTTAAGATCTTTATAACCTGTTTAGATTCAAAAATTGCTTTTCCAAGACCTTTTAATGCGTCAGTTATCTTAGAAAATCTTGCAAATATTTCGGATATGTTGTTAGTGTCAATCATCTTAAAATTTTCTAATTCTCTAATCAAAATATTCCTTCTAATCCCTTGGACTTGAGAAGTGCTCTCATATATCGAGATTAGAGTATCTTATATATCTTTAGCAGTTAAACAAGATGATACCCTATCATACTCAGTTGCGGCTAGGGCAAAAAATAAAAAGTTCATTGCCTTGGCATTATTTTTTTTACCGATTTGACTTCCTCCTCATTCCATTTGAAGGCCCTCTCACCATTAGATAGTGTAACTCCATCTTAGATGACAATTCAAGAGTCCATATTTGTAGTCATGACTAGTTGTTTCATTCTCAATTTTCAGCAACTGAAGTTACTACAATCAAATATAGGAGGTCTAGTGAATGACTGGCCCTCAGTAAAAGTAAGTGTTGAAGTTGATTGGGATGTCATTTAACTAAGATCTCTTTGGTAAAAACTCAAAGACCTGCTTTGATACCACTTGTTGGTCCCGAATTTATGGCAAAACTTAAAAGAGGAGGATCGAATTGGGTTCTTAAAAATTCTTTTATAATTAGAAGTTTAACCTCTTGTGAGTTTAATCTCCTTGATAAAACATACTAAGAGATAGAATAAGATGGTGCAAACAGAATATAAAATGCAAACAATCAAACAACAAAAGGGACAATAATATATAGCGGTTCGGATAACCTTTCCTATTCCACTCTTCCAAGCATACACTTGTTGTGTCTTGGGTTCCACTATTGTATATACAATATAATCTAGAGCACCCGTTCTCTTGTAGATTCTAGTTCTAGGGGTCATATACAGATTTTGCACAAGTAGGTGACGAGTCACACTCCAGCCACACTCTACTTTGCCTATACTTGGTCTTGATCTCCAATACCAAACCAAGTAGAGTCACAGATAAAAAAAATAAAAATAGTATTCTATACTTTACAATTGTGTAGGCAGATTTTTAGCTCATGGAAGAACTTGTAGGATGATTGAGTAGATTTACACTTGAGCACTTGCAGTCAAAAAAATGAATTTTTCTTGTAGATCTCCTTGATGAGCACTTGAATGCTAGAAAATTGGAAGGTGAAACTTACTTAATGCTCTTGCTTAACCTTTTCCCTTTCACTTACGTGTATTAAATATGAGAGGAGTAAATTTGAAGTTTGGTGGTAGGTGGCGCGCATTTAATGTGCTAGCATTCGAATTTTTTTGACCGTTGCTACTCAAGTTGCACTTGGAGTCGATCTCGAATGCAACTTTTCCTAAGTCGCAAACTAAAGTCAACTTGAGTTGAGACTTTGGTCTTCAGCTCTTCAATCAGGTTCCATTTCAGGTCAACTTGATTTAAAACTTGACCCAAGTTGCAGGTGAAGTCAACTTCGGCTGTGACTTTACTTTCGATTTAATTCATTGGAACCTTGACACAGTGTGATCTAGATCCATTGGTATAGTTGTCCTTGTTTCTTTATGATTCATCTTCATAAATCTTTACTTCTATATGTGGGCTTTTAAAAAATTTTGAATGATCTCATCTTTGATGATAGTATAATGTATCTTAAGTTAAACTTCTCATTCTTGAGCTTGGTTCGCAATCTCATCTTAAGTGCATGAGTCGTAGATTGTAGTATATAAATTATCGATCCGTAGGGAATTTGGGACTATAAACTTTACTTTTAAATGCTTTCGTGTCGGATATGGAGAGAATATAGCAAATAAAATAGAAAAGTAATAAAAAATGGGAAGAAAAAATTGCAAATCAAAACAAGTAGAGAAAACGAGAGTGCGAGTACCTAGGTAGGATTTTACATGCGTCTTTTGCAACGAGTAGTGGTATAATGATTTAATCTGGATATTGTTTGTTAAAGGAGAACAAACCCTAATTTATCCTTGCACCTTCTCTCGAAACCTACAAGACGTATCCTAATTTTCTTAACTATCTATTCTCATGGGATTAAGTTAATTAGAATCCATTAAGTTCTGTGGTTCGTTCATAGAATTTCTCAAGGTCATCATGCCTATTCTCATGATCTTAGATTTCCAGGTTTAATATCTTGATTATCGTATATTAGGTTTTCACCTCTCAGTTCATCACCGAATATATAGAATCATGCCAAAGTACAGGCCCATGCACAAAGCAAGCATTAAAATCATAAGATATTAAATTAACAATAATATCCATCATAAATAAATTAAAAACTCACACCACGCTACATTGTACGCATGCTACATCCTAAACCCTAGATTTAGGGCTTAGCCGAGCATGTTTAAGTCCAAAATAAAATTATAATCAAAATCCATCTTAAACAAGACAATTAAAATTAAAAAGGGAAAAAGATACAAAAGCTTATTGATTTGAAGCCTCCGATGGTGTGTCGGCTCCTCCACGCAACTCGCTGGTCCGCCTCTTGCCCGTGCTCTCCTCCTTGCTCTCTCTCTCTCTCTCTAAATTTCTCTCTAATATTCTGCCGTCAACTGTCTACTCTCCCCCCATGCACGAATCCCTAATTTCTGTTTAAACCTAACAACCTGCGCAGCACACCTGCAGAAACTCGCACGTGCGGATTCGCCGTGGCTCCTAGGTGCCCCTAACCGGCGCCTGGGCGCCAACTCCCTGTGTTTGTGTAACTTAAAAACCCTTTGCGATGCTCTGCATACTTGTGCCATGGCGCCTAGGAGCCCTTAGCTGGCGCCTGGGTGCCAACTCCCTGGAGTCCTTGTGGTCTAGAAGCTCTCTGGAATGCCTGTATACTATTGAAGTAGCGCCTAGGCGCCCCACACAGGCACCTGGGCACCAACTCACTGGGAGCTTCTTGCAGTGTGAGGTGTTAGATCTTTTGGCTAAGGCATGTAGGGTGGCGTCTGGGCGCCAGCATGCCTGCTTCTTCACTTTGCTCCGTTCTGCCTTCGACTTGCCCGCATGCCTATGAATTTCTGTCCTTAAATGGACAGCTTGCATGATCTCTGGCCGTTAATTTCGGGATGGCTTGATTTTTGCTGCTGATCACAGAAATGGACGGTTGGATTGCAGAGGCTGGGCAGCTTGGTGATGGATGGTGATGGTTTTGAGTCGATGACCTCGTAGGGCCCACTTAAACTTACAAACCTGCATAAAAATATTTAAATAATTAATTCATCAAAAATCATTAGTGGGTTATCACTATAAAAATTATTTCAAGCCCATTTAATTTCATAGCAACAAACAAAATATAATTTCAAGCCAAAAGATTATAAAAATTATTTAAATAATTGAAATTAATATTTAATACCCAATTGTTGCAAAAACATATTTTGAATCAAATTTTACATTAAACTCAATTAGTTACCCACCAAATTCGTATCAAATGTCCATAAAATATGTTATTAATTTCCACTTATCAAATACCCCCACACTTGAACTTTTGCTTGTCCTCAAGCAAATACAAAAGAATTCAAGAACAGATTTCAAATTTTCAAAACTTTGAGCAAAAAGTGAAAATAAATGTTTAGCCAATCATCAAAACTAATTACAGTATTAAACTAAAAATTTTGAAACATGATACTTTTTGAAAATCTCGGTCAACAATTCCTTCTCACATGACTAATAGTGTACACCCTGTCACCTCCTTCGCTTTCAATTATTAAGAGTTCAAAAACTCCCACAATAAACTCCTAATTATCAGATATCTTCCCCATTTATTTGGTTATTCAATACACACATTCAACAATTCAAATAATGGTAGTAATGTAGAAAATATCAGTCAAGTTACCTCATATACATCTAATCAAACTTTTACATTTTTAATTTCCTCTACCAACTCAATTGGTCAATTCATAGGATCATAAGGACTTAGTAGGACAACGGTTAGGTTTGGTAAAAGAAATAAAATTTCAAAAATTTTCAAAAATTGAACCGTCTCCAAATAACTCAAGCCTCGTTTTGCAACAGGAAATAAAATTACCCCCACACTTATTGCTTTCATTCTCTTTCAAGCCTGTTCTTACCCTTGGTTTAGTTTTTTTTTAACCAAGTCCGGCAATAATTTTCCTCACCATATTTCAGGGTATCTAGGAAGTCATTTTCATTATTTGCATAATTAGGAGATCAAACCTTATTCCCATTTTATTTTTTCAGATCAAAATTTAATTTCAAAGTTGGTTCAACTAAGTGAAAATTGTGGTTTAGGAAAAAAATTAAGTCCATGCTAAATGGCGGTAAACAACTGTTATACTTTCAAAGATTGGCTCATAAAAACAAAAGTCTTAGTCATGTCCATGAATTGGTTAAATAGAGTTTTGACTTTGAAAATTCTTCAACCAAAATAAGATTTTTCATGTATATGGGAAAAACTACCTTCTTAGATGATAATTGTGTGTATTAGAAACAACTTTTAATAAATTAGAGAGGATTATTTTGATTTTGAAAAAAAACGAAATTGGTTCCTTGGTATATCAGTTTCATCAAGTGATTCAGGACAAAAATCCAAGTATTTTCAACAAGTACATGCTCAAAAACAAATTTAACATCTCATTAAGGTTCAACTTTTGCTAACTCAAAGATTTTGAAATTCCAAGTATGGTTTGCTTACAAGAAATACAAGAGTTCAAAGTGGGGTCTTAATCAATCTACTATCACAATTTATGTAAGAATTATCCAAAATTTTTAAAATTTTTCAAGATGTGACAAAAATTATAATTTTCAAGGTGGTGCAAGAAATAGTTAGAGAAAATTAATGCAACACATTCACCCCCACACTTGAAATTGACATTGTCCTCAATGTAAATCATGTCATCGAAATAAAGGGAGTAATTGTAAAAAATATGAGATGTTAACTTCCCTATTTTGGTGAGTTGAACCGAATTTTCATCCCATCGTGCTTCCTTCCAAGTAAGCTCTGAAAAGTAACTGATAAAACTCCAAATTAAAAAGTATCAAAATTCTAAAATAAAAGAAACTAAAAGAAAAACTAAAACTAAAACTCCCCTAAAAGAAAAAGGAAAAGTTCGGGTTGCCTCCAGAGAAGCGCTTAGTTTAAAGTCGTCAGCCCGACTACAATTTAATCATCTTATGTCAACCAACTCCAACTTTCTCATTTTCCTGATTCTTTTTCTTGCCTATAGATTTTCTCGCATTCATCGTTCTTTGAATTAGCCTCCATATTTGCTTGAGAACTTTTCCTACCAATGAACCGTTGCAATTAGTTTAAAAAAACGACAAGAAGGAGAACGAATAGTTACCAGTTTGTTAGCTTTTCTCTTTTATTCATCAGATTTTTGTTGTTTCGATCTCCCACTTTCAGATTTGCCACCGATTTAGCAATTTATTGATTCAAGTATTCCACAACTTCTCCTTTAGTTATGGACATCTGAGTTAGATTGCTTGAAATTCCTTTGACTATTGACTTATTGACCATGTCAACCCATAAAAAAGAGTTATCGAGAGAGGGTTTTTCATGGTCGAGAAGCGGTTGAATTCTATTTTCTCATCTCCAACTATCAAAGAAAGTTGACCATTCTTGACGTCTATGACGGCTCCAGCAGTAACTAAGAAAGGTCATCCAAGAATGATTAGAATTTGGCGTTCCTCCTCCATGTCAAGGACTACAAAGTCGACTGGGATGAACAGCTTGCCAATTTTCAAGGGAACGTCTTCAAGAATACCAACTAAAAATTTGATTGATCGATTGGCCGGTTAGAGAGACATAGAAGTTAGTTTTGGATTGCCAATGTTCAGCTTTTTACAGATGAAGAGAGGGATCAGACTTACACTGGCTCCGAGATCACATAGCGCCTTGCTAATTTGGACATTCCTAAGAGCACAACGAATAGAAAACTCCCAGGATCTTTTAGCTTTTCAGGTAGCTTATTCTGCAAGATGGTGCTGCACTCCTCAGTCGGTGCAATGGTTTCGTGCTCCTCGAGCTTTCTTTTGTTGGACAACATTTTCTTTAGGAATTTTGCATAAGTTGGCATCTGAGAGATCATGTCGAGAAATGGCATGCTGATTGATAGGTTCTTGAGTGTTGAAATAAATTTCTCGAATTGCTTTGAAAGTTTTGCTTGTCTTTACCTTTGAGGAAGAGGAGACTTGTAAGGATGTGGTGGGACGTACGGTTTCTCCACCACTGGTTCGGGTTGTGGCTCATCTTCTTGCTTTTTTTCTTGCTCGGCCTCCTTTTTAGTGTCAATTTGAGATGATTGAGGTGGGTCGAGCTGCTTTCCACTCTGCAAGGTAACTGCCTGCACTTGTTCCCTAGGGTTTATTTCAGGTTGGCTAGGGAGTTTGCCCTGGTCTCTATGGGATGAGGTAGTGGGATGTTGGGCAATTTGATTTTCAAGCAGTTTAATATGGGTTTTCATTTGGCTCATTTCTTCAAGTAGTTTATCAATCAAGGGATCAGAGGATGATGCTTGAGGTGGTGCAAGTAGCGCAGGCTGAGTTTGGTATGAGGGAGGGTTCAGTGGTCTTCTTAGGAAACTAGGGTGCTTATTGTTTTGAGCATAATTTTGGGTGTTTGACTGGTTTGTTCAAGATAAATTGGGGTGGTTCCTCCATCCAGAGTTGTAGGTATTTGAGTAAGGGTTACCATAAGTGTGAGTATCATACTGGTTGTTGAATGCATTGGCTTGCTCGCTTCTAGTGTCCTGGCTAGCAAAACTACACTCAGACGTGTAGTGTGAAACTCCACAGATCTCACATGAAATTTGTTGAGAAGAAGATGCATTTTGGTTCGTGGGTTCCTGTTTCTTTTGCTGCAAAAGTTGATCAAGTTTAGCATGAAGAGAATTTATGGATTCGATATCATATACATTACCTCGCCGAGAGGGTCCTTGGATGTCGCCGTATTGAGAATCATAAATAGTCAAGTCATCGAGGAGTTTGAGAGCCTCCTCGTCAGTAAGTCGCATGAATCGGCCACCAACGGCTGAATTGACAGCGCTTCGGCTAGGTCGATCTAGTCCATTGAAGAAATTTTCAATAATGTCACCTTGTGAGATGCCATGATGAGGACACTTGTGTTGCAGATCTTTCATTCTCTCCCACGTATTGTATAGAGTTTCTCCATCTTTTTGGACGAACTGATTGATTTCGTCCCTGATTTTCCTGGTTTTAGTGGGTGGAAAGAATTTCTCCAGGAAGGCAGTAGAGAGCTCATCCCATGTATTGAAGGTGTCAGGTGGCATAGAATAGAACCACTCACTTGTCCTGTCACGAAGAGAAAATGGGAAAAGCTGAAGGCTGGTTACCTCACATGAGATATTCTGCACCCTGATTGTGTTGCACAATTGCAGAAATTTAGTGATGTGTACGATCGAGTTTTCAGAGAGTAGTCCTGCAAATTGGTCCTGTTGAACCATCTGAATAAGCCCAGGATTGAGTTCAAAGCTTCTTGCATCAATTTCTGGTTCCACTATGCATGATCGAAATCCTTGAGGGTTTAGGCGGTTCCAATCACTAAGAGTTACCCTTCTTGGAGGAGTGTTGTTCTCAGCCTGGCCTTTCTCCTGCTCTGGATGTGGCGGGTTTGGATTGCTGCATTCCGCCATGGTATCTTGAGAAGATTGCTGCTGCTTATACTCATGAATTCTTCTCCTAAACGAACGTTCAATCTCAAGGTCAGCAATAAAGAGTTTTCAACTAGTTGTTTTGCAAAGTTTTGGGTATTTGGGTGCATACAAAGATTAACTAGCTAGTTTAGAAAAAATAAAAAAATAAATAAGAACGAGAGATGGAAAAGAAAGAAAATAGATAGAGATAAAAAATAGAAAGTAGAAAGAGAAAAAGAATAAAAAACAATAGAGAAAGAAAATAACAAAGAAAGTATCTAAAAATAAAATTTAAAGTAACGCTGAATTCCCCGGTAACGGCGCCAAAATACTTGTTCGCAATCTCACCATAAGTGCAAGGTTTGTAGATTGTAGTATATAAATTATTGATCCATAGGAAATTCGGGACTATAAACTTTGCTTTTAAATGCTTTCATGTCGGATATGGAGAGAATATAGCAAATATAATAGAAAAGTAATAAAAAATGAGAAGAGAAAATTGTAAATCAGAACAAGTAGAGAAAACGAGAGTGCGAGTACCTAGGGTCTAGGATTTCATATGCGTCTTTTGCAACGGGTAATGGTATAATGATTTAATTTGGATATTATTTGTTAAAGGAGAACAAACCCTAATTTATCCTTGCACATTCTCTCGAAACCTACAAGGCGTACCCTAATTTTCTTAACCACATATTCTCATGGGATTAAGTTAATTAGAATCCATTAAGTTCTGCGGTTCGTTCATGAAATTCCTCAAGGTCATCATGCTTATTCTCATGGTCTTAGATTTCCAGGTTTAATATCTTAATTATCGTATATTAGGTTTCCACCTCTTGGTTCCATCACCTAATATATAGAATCATGTTAAAGTACGGGCCCATGCACAAAGTAAACATTAAAATCACAAGATATTAAATTAATAATAATATCCATCATAAATAAATTAAAAACTCACACCACGCTACATTGTACGCGTGCTACATCCTAAACCCTAGATTTAGAACTTAGCTGAGCATGTTTAAGTCCAAAATAAAATTAAAATCCAAATCCATCTTAAACAAGATAATTAAAATTAAAAAGTCAAAAAGATAGAAAAACTTATTGGTTTGAAGCCTCCGATGGTGTGTCGGCCACTCCACACAACTCCTCGGTCCGCCTCTTGCCCGTGCTCTCCTCCTTGCTCTCTCTCTAAATTTCTCTCCAATATTCTGCCGTCAACTCTCTGCTCTCTCCCATGCACGAATCCCTAGGTTTCTATTTAAACCTAACAGCCTGCGCAACACACATGCAGAAACCCGTGCGTGTGGATTTGCCGTGGCATCGAGGCGCCCCTAGCCGGCGCCTGGGCGCCAACTCCTTGTGTGTTGTGTAACTTAAAAACCCTTCAGGATGCCCTACATACTTGTGCTATGACGCCCCTAGCTGGCGCCTGGGCGCCAACTCCTTGGAATCCTTGTGGTCTAGAAGCTCTTTGGAATGTCTGTATACTATTGAAGTGGCGCCTGGACGCCAACTCACTGGAGCTTCTTGCAGTGTGAGGTGTTGGATCTTTTAGCTAAGGCATATAGGGTGGCGCCTGGGTGCCAGCATACCTGCTTCTTCACTTTGCTCCATTCTGCTTTCGACTCGCCCGCATGCCTGTGAATTTCTGTCCTTAAATGGACAGCTTGCATGATCTCCAACCGTTAATTTCTGGATGACTTGATTTTTGCTGCTGATCACAGAAATGGACGGTTGGATTACAGAGGCTGGGCAGCTTGGTGATGGTTGGTGATGGTTTTGAGTTGATGCTTTAACGGTCCAGATGGGTAGATGACCTCATAGGGCCCACTTGACTTAAAACCTGCATAAAAATGTTTAAATGATTAATTCATCAAAAATCATTAGTGGGTTATCACTATAAAAATTATTTCAAGCCCATTTAATTTCATAGCAACAAACAAAATGTAATTTCAAGCCAAAAGATTATAAAAATTATTTAAATAACTTGAAATTAATATTTAATACCCAATTGTTGAAAAAACATATTTTGAATCAAATTTCACATTAAACTCAATTAGTTACCCACCAAATTGGTATCAAATGTCCACAAAATATGTTATTAATTTCCACTTAGGTGCGCCGAAACTAAGTGCATTGGTATGCATTTAGCCCCTACCGGATGAAATGAAATTGAAATGATGTAACTTGAGTTGTTTCTACTGCCATAGATTCAATTATTGTATTAGCTATGAATATCTAAGATTGTTGCAAGTGTATGCTTATTTATGTCTTCTTTTGCCTTCGAATTATGGTAAATTCTAGAGAGATATTGTTGGATCTTTGACTTAGGGACTATCAATCAAGTGGCTAGAACTTACAGGATACTAAAGTTTTGGAGGTTAACTAATTTTTATGGGCACTTAAAGAGGACTATGAGAACACTCATAAAAAAAAGAGGCCTATGAGAACTAAATTTTGAAGCCTACTTAAACAACTAAAATGCAACTCAAATAGCCCATGGATTATCATAGGTGAATTCAATGAGGTGCTAGGGGTATCAGAATATTGTAGCTGTAGAAAAAATAAACCTAAAACTTTAGGGATGTGATAGATTTCTATGTGTTAATTGATTTGAAGTTTGTAGGTATAAGTATAACATGGAGAAACAATAAGATGAGTAATGAGATGGTGGAGGCAAGACTTAACAAGAAGTTGGTAAATGTGGAGTGAATTAACTTATTTTCTTTTGCATAAATTCACTGTAAGTCATGTGCGTGATTTGATCATAGCCCACTAAGGTTAATCTTGAATGCAAACAGCCAAACGCCTAAACTAAGAAGAGATTTCATGTATGATCTTTTTTAGTATAAAGATAAAGAGGTAGTTTAGATAGTGAAGAATACATTGACAAAGAAAGAAATTTAAGCAATTCATGGTTTGAAAAATGTAAGTAAAAAATGTAAAAATACAGCCACCGACGATATGTAATAAAAAAATGAGGGGGATATCACTAAGTTGATTCAAATCCACTAACAGAAGCTTGAAGATTTAAAGCCAACCCACCATCTAATTATAGAGATGTAGAAATTAAGTGTAACATACCGGTCCAGAAAAGTGATCCCAGGCCGTGTATTTAATGAAATTTCCCAAGATCAATCACACATTTATGGCAAAATTAATTATTATAATTTCATAAAAATTTCAAAAATTCCACTTCCACTAGTCATGTTCCCATTATTACATCAAAGCATAAAAAAAATATTTTACAAGTCTATCATTTTCAATACATGCCTTTAAAATAAATAAATAGAAATAATTATTCTTGAAAATCTTCTCGTAAATCCCAAAACGCTAGTGTCCCACTTGATTTGGTACACCTGTAAAAATAATGGGTTAGTCTCAACATGACTAGTAAGTAGAAAATTATTTGAAAATGGATAATGGCCCATTTATAACTTAATTAAATGATAAAATAATCATTTAATTTAATATCTTAAAAATTAAGCCTCAAATGCAAAATCAAACCCTTCCATTGAGTCCAGAAGCATCAAAAACATAGAAATAGACTATTCGATCATTCAAATCGAAGTTCAAATAAATAAATCACAATCAAATGGAATGAACGGCCCACATTAAGCCACATCATCGTAGCCTTTACTACAGGTGGGCCCTACTAAGACCACTCTTACTTAGTACTTATTGCTGTAATGAGTTATATATCAATTTCTGAAAATACCTGGATATCAGAAGCATCAAAAGTATATAAAACGAATTAAAACATCGAAAGCAACGAAAAAAAGTCGCTGCCAATACCATATTTACTCTTGGCAGAATTTTCGTCCCGGCGCAACTCTTTCTCATGAAAAGCAACAAAAAGAAAGTCGCTGCAAATACCAACTTCGTCTCTCAGCAGAATTCCTTTTCTGACGAAATTTCTTTTTCTGCCGCAATTTCGTTCTTAATTTGACTTACGTAGATTACACATATATTCTTATATATGTTGTAACTAACTCATATATAATTTCAATATTCACATTAAATTTACATCAAAAAAATAAAATGCAACAATCTCAATACATATATTTTAGGCATGAAGTTCAGGCATATTTATTTACATAATTTTACATCTTAAAACTTAATATTATAAAATTTAAATATGTCAAGCATATCATAAAAATTATAATATGCTTTATACATAACAATCGTACAAAAATGATTATAACATTGAACTAAAATCAATTTCCACATAAAATTCCACTTGCCTTTGAAGAAAATAAATTTTCTCCTTCCGCCACTTTACCTCCCAAACCTTCTTACGATCATCCCCATCTATCAAGTCCTCACCCCAATTTATAGAAGTCCCGTAGCTTCTAAGGGATAGGAAGATAGGAATAAGATAAAATTTATTTTAAAATTAGATTTTATCTTAATAAATCTTATCTATGATAATTCTTATCTTATCATATCTTATCCCGTGGAGATAATTTGTTTCAAAAATGAAATTCTATCTTAACTACCCTATCTAGGAGAGTTCTTATCTCATCCTATCTTATCCCGTGGGGCCCACATGTCTGAAGAGGCAAAAATGCAAAAATTATTATTATTATTATTTTCAATATTTTACATTAAGTAAGAAGAAGAAATAATTAATTTGCTTCTAGAAAATGAAAAGATCAAGAATCCACTAGCTCCAACATGGTGATAAAACAACATATATTTTCACAAAATAACTTCAAATAGGAGAAGATGCAATTTTATAGAGGCTTTTTACGAGGGTGAACTAGCCATGAAGCAAAAGGTGAAAAAGAGTTGTAATGGGATATTTCAAAAATATTTTTACATCAAGAAAACCTATACTTGTGGACAATGTTGTGAATTTAGTTCATAAAAGATTAATTGATAAGAGCAAGGAAGAACTGATAAAATGCCTGCAGACTTTTACTAGCATCACTAGGAGACAGTGAGGATGATATCTTTAAGGTATGTAAAAAGTTTATAAAGATTAATTTACTTGAATAAGAAAAAATTCAGCTAAAAGAAATTAATGTAATCCCCATTATTCTCATTCCAAATAAGAGGGGTGTTGTAAAAGTATCAGACTTTAGGCCCATTAGTACTTATAATGTAATTTACAAAGTTCCCTCCAAGATTTTGGTGAACAAATTAAAGAAGTGTCTTGATGGCATTTGTAGTAAATAGTGAAGTGTTTGTTTTGGAGAAACTTATATCAAACAATATAATTATTGTCAATGAAGCAATTCACATACTAAGGTGGAGGAAACAAGGTAGGAAAGAGAAGATGATAATTAAACTGAACACGTCAAAAGCCAATGAACATGATGAGTGGAGTTATCTAATCGAAATAATGAGAAGGCTAAACTTTAACAAAAAGTAGATTAGGCGGATGGAGTGTTGTCAAACCGCATTTAGCTACAAAATCACCATTAATAATTTTAAAACTGATGCCTTCGCACATGGTCGGGGTTGAGATCCACTCTCTCCTTACTTGTTTCTTATATGTTCAGAAGATTTTTCTACATTACTTTCAAAGGCCTGTAATGACGAGACATCCATGGGATGCGCACAAGCAAATTTGGACCTATAGCCAGTCACCTTTTCATTATCGATGCTGCATTACTATTCATCAAAGCTAGCAACGAAAAATAAAAAATTGAAACGAATCGATAAGAATTTAAAATGGAAGTTTTGACCAACAAATCACCATGGAGAATAGCTTTGTATTTCAGTTCAAAAAGAATAACAAGCTTACTCAATGCAATTATTTTAAGAAATGCAATCACAATAATTTCCCTTATTCAATCATCACTACATTAAACCATATTAAAAAGCATTATCACATAACATCGCAAATATATTCTATTCAACTATTGCCTTCATCATTAATTTATTCTTTAATTCATATATTTCAATTATATTTTTGTCCATCAATAAAGTACATAGTTAAAACCAATGTTATAAAAATTGAATTGTGAATTGAACTATTTTTATGTCCAATTCATCCAATCGTTTCGAACTGTGTATTAATATAAGATAATTATTATACATTAACAATTAAAATTCAATTTTTAATGTGCTGCTTCAAATAAAGTATATTTTTATCTCGTAATCATGATAAGCTACACATATGGTTTAAGGGGTGCACTAGAGAATGTAAGAAGTAAAAACATTGTGTTTTTTGTTTTTTTGTTTTTTTAACATTTCAATAGTGAAAACTGAAACTGTATATAAATTGGAGTGTTAAATTTTTGTTCCACGATCTGATCGCTCCAACCATGTAGTCTAGTTTGGTCTTTAAAACAGTAGTTAAAACTTGAATATTGCTATTTATGGGTAAAAACGTACAAAATTGCAAAGTTTTATTTTTTTTGGTTTTTTTCTTGCATGTGTTTTAGTATGAAAGCATGATGCCTTTATCTCTTGTGAGTTATCATGACATCGGCCTTTACTTAGTTAGGTGAAGTCTTTTTTTTCCTTTTTTAATCTTGAATGTGTTTTATGTAAGTGTGTTTGGGAAATGATAAAAAATTTTATGAAAAGTTTTTGGTAAAAAAGTTTTTGAAATATAAGAAAATAATGTGATATGATAGAAGTAATGATAAAAAATAAACATAATAAAGTTAAAATAAAGTTAAAATAGCTAGATTATATGTATTAATAGTTATGTACAAATGATCAAAAAGTAAGGTAGTTGGATAGGAAGAAATGAAAAATAATTAAAAAATATGGTACTTATGAAGAGTAAAAAGTTTTAGATTGAAAGTTTTGGGGTGTTTAAAATAACTAAAACTTTTCATCTAAAACTTTTCAATTTGAAAATTTTCACTCTCTACAACTACTCTATTTTTTAATTATTTTTTACATATTCTTATACAAATTATCCTACTTTTCAATTATTTCTATTATATGATACAATGAATTTGAATGGAAAATTGTAAAGGAATTTTATTTATAGTGTGAGAAATTCTTGCTAATATTATAAGAAAATCGGAAGAAGAAAGGAAATGAACATAGAGGAACAGAAAATTCGCTCATGACGAGCTAAAGAAAAAAGAAGATAACTATGAGATCTGAATTCCCAACCACCTTCATTTAAAATTCTTGGCCTTTTATAGAAGAAGTCACTAATCCTCTGGTGTCAGCCAACTCAGCAATTGACGTGGACCAAAAACAAAGTATTTGCAATCCTAACATTGCCCTCCCCTTCAGACACACCTTGCCCTCAAGGTGTAAAATAGTTTCCAAGCACCTAAGATTGAAACCCAATACATTACAAAACATCAGCCCCAACAGAATCAGTTATTGGTTTAAATCCTCGAGTCCCAAATCATCTTCAGTAGCTGTAGTAAAGGGTACCTTGTTTGGCTGCTTGGATCCCACACCCACTGGCTACTCACTTGGACAAAAATGAAGCAAGCTAATGTGCCAGAGAAATTCACACTCTCCTGTCTTTCATCGGACAATTTCGCAAACACACATCGGATAAGTAGTTTCAACAAAGCAATCCATACTAAAACTACCTTGTTAGCACTGTCGACATTCACCACTAAATCAGTACTCAACATATTTTTCAGCCAAACCAACTTGTCTCCTGTCAACTTCTCTTCAATAACAGTCGCAACAGATGCCAAATTAACTTCTCGTTTAGTTGGAATAAAAGCAGCAGCTGCCTCCTTCATAGGTGCCAATGGAGTAAACAAAAAATCACAGAATATCGCAGGAATTTTTGCAGCAGGACAAAATGACGTCGAATGTCTCTCGTTTCCTGATTTACCTTATCCCATTGTGGTTGCCGACTGTTGAAAATCATCTTCTCTAATGGCAACTCAGTCGAGGTTGCGCTAACTCCACCAGCCGACCCTCCTTGCATTGATGAATCTGACGATGTTCGGTTAACGTCATCACCAACGTGAATGTCGATCGGCTCACCCGACATTGGCATGCCCACCAAAAACTCCTCCATGGATGCGTTAGGTGATTGAACTTCATATTTAATCGTTTTCTCCACGCAGGGATCATCGGTCTTTCTCGACTCAGTCACTAATGACGTTGAAGTCCATCGATTTTCAAATCGTGGCCCGATCACCTCATGCGAATTCTGAAATGGTTGCCAGGCCCCTCCCACATCCACTCCAACACTTGGTGCTATATTAGGGAGAGGATTCTCAGCCCTTTGTATTCCATTACGCAAATCAACCTTTCCAAAACATTAAACCGCTGGAATTGTTCTTTCAAACTCCTCTCCTGCAATCAAATCGCTGCATGGACTCCTTTAAAAAACTTTCCAACACTTTCTAAGTTTCTTTCATATGACAATCGAGATTATCTACCTTTGACTTCAACGTAGATACTTTCGTATTCAAGGAATCCACATTTCCTTCCAATTAAATCATTCTTTCCTCCATCTTAGTCGATTTTTTCAGTCAACTCTTCGTGTCCCTGCTTGCCAATCCTCCATTGTAGAAATTGTGCGATGATCATGACCGGTAACTTTGATACCTTTGTTAGGATGGATTTGAATGGAAAATTGTAAAAGGAATTTTATTGATAGTGTGAGAAATTCTCGCTGATATTACAAGGAAATTGGAAGAAGAAAGGAAATGAACATAAAGGAACAATGAATTCGCTCGTGATGAGCTGAAGAAGAAAGACGAGAACTATGAGATCTAAATTCCCAACCACCGTCACTTGAAATGCTTGGCCTTTTATAGAAGTCACCGACCTCCCGGTGTTAGCCAGCTCAGTAATTGACGTGGACCTACAACAGAGTATTGTACAGAACTACTCTTATATCTAACTCATCTATTTTAACTTTATTCTCTTACTTCTCATCATTACCACAATCATATCACATCATTTACTACGAATTTAAAAACTTTTTATTAAAAGTTTTACTATTTTCTGAAACACCTAAACACCAAAGAAAGTATGATGCCTTTATCTCTTGTGAATCATGAATATGAAAACATAGTAGAATACATAAGCTAGCTATTGAAGGTGAGAGAGGTGAGTTCAAGTAGAAGTTTTCATTGGCTTTTCATGCTCCGATCTTCGTGGCCCAAGGCTAATGGAGTGTGCATCTCAACACAACCATGACAGTTGGAAGTAGGGGTGTTAATGGTCAAGATCAACCCATTAACCTGCTAGTCGAATCCGTTTATAAATGGGTTTGAGTTTAGATTTTTGAATAAATGAATTATGATCTGCTAACCCATTCAACTATTTAATTAAATAAATGAATTATGGTTGAGATTTTATAATCTGTTAACCCGTTTAGTAACCTGTTTAACCCACGTAACCTATTCAACTCGTTCAATCCATTTCACTCATTTAACCTATTAAATATATATATATATAAATGTAAATTCTTTGGTTATTTTCTCTCGCTAGATCTTTCTCTCATCACTTAATTTATTTTTTCATTGCTACCCCAATTTTATTTTTTTGTTATTGCCTTATTTTCATTTATTCAGCATTGAAAACATTCCCTTGCCTCTCCCACGATATCATCGTCTACCAAAGTTCAGACTTTTAGGTTGTCTATTAAACAATTCACTAAACCGTTTATTAAATGAGTTATTGACAAGTTAGGGTTGAAATTTTTTAAATAAGTTAATAAACGAATTATAATTAAAATATTTTAAATAAGTTAAGATTATAATTAAGCTCTAACCTATTCAACTCGATTGTTAACAGGGTGATATGAGCAAAAATTAAAAGAGAGAAGGAAATCAAAATCTAAAGCTCCAACAAAAAATGATAAATCAAGTAAGGTATCAAAGTCGAAACAAAAGTACAGCTGGGAACAGGATTGAGATTCGGAAAAAATAGTCACATCTCCTGGTATGGGTTATATATAGTATTTTACCCGGGAACATTGAGAATTTCCAATATTTATTCGTCATTGTTTTGAATTAGTGGTAAAGACCCAATCTTTCTCTGTTTCTTACTGTTGGGAATATCTGGTTTTTTTTTCTTTTGATATCAGAAATATCTGACTTTTGTAATCGGGCTTTCTTTTGTCTAGAGTTTCCATATTTTCTTTCGTTATTATTATATTTTGGGGTTGTTGTCCAAGCTGTTTTCTTGCTGAATTTCCTGGAGGTTTGTATTTCCCTGTTGGCTTTTCTTTCTGCCTTTTTTCTTCTTCTTTTCTAAATTAGAACTTTTAATTTTGGTACTTCTTGGAGTGTTTTTGTTTTCAATGTGTTGGTGAGTTTTCTCATTTTTTAAAAATCGTTTCTTTTTATTTTATTTGTAGAGTTGGTTTTCAAAATGATTTTCGGTATGCAAGCATGTCCGGATTTGTTGGATTCTCATTTCTTCCGTCTTTCAATCTTACCTTTATGCTTTGATTTTTTTCGTGTTTTCAGTTCGTGACCGAAAAACGAAAAACCTTCCAAATAAATCTTTTTTCGAGTTAATAAGTATTCAAGTATTTCGTATTCTTGCTGGCCGTGGATGAATGCTTCGAGCAGCCAGTTGAACATGTGATTTGAGTCTCCGGGCTGTAGGAAAAAATTGCTGCCCACAGAATCCGGCAATTCCGAATTTATGTTGGTTTTTCTGTAGAAACTGCTTGACAATCGCCAAAAGCTTGTTTGCATGCGGATTCATTTGCAGACAATGGAAAATGCTAAAAAACTTATGAATTCGTTTGGGTGCCCTTGATTTTGTCAAATTTTCCTATCCTTCGAGTAGCGATAGACCCAACTGATGCGGTGCGACACTATGCATTGTGTCCAAGCTTTGAGAAGATTGTCTTTCTAGCCCTGGGTTGTTTCTCTGTTGCTTTTAAGGTTTATGAGATTTCTTTATTCAAAAGAAGAAAGAAACAAAATAAAAAGAAATTATATTAATGTGATCGTGAGAGCCCATTATAATATTATATATTTATATCTATAATGAATCCATATTGGTAGTAATTACTTTTTCTGCATACTATTCAGAACATAATTCAGTGTTGTTTACTTTTCTAAATTCATGGCTCCAATTGATAAATTCATTCAATGCATAATCATTCATTGTTTGAGACACTTATTTCTTTCCCTTTCTGGTTCGAAATGCGAATTCATAGCAATTATGGAAGGTATTGTTGTCAGACGAGTCATTCCCTCCGACAATAGTTGCCTCTTCAATGCTGTTGGGTGAGCTTTAACTCTTGTTGTTTCCATATATTGGTTACTATTAAGTTGAAGGATGAACTGACGGCTGGACTTGTTGGCTTTGTATTGTTGTTCTTATTCAGGTATGTCATGGATCACGACAAACAAAAAGCTTCAGAGCTACGGCAGGTAGACTTGGATTTTGCAAAACTGATTTTCACTTTAAATCATAGTCCACTATTCATTCATGGGTTCAAGTGTGACTAACTTGTTTAAATTAGATGTATTTTGTAACCTGTTCCTATCTACAGGTGCGCATTGATCATTCCAGCTGATATGTTTCTGTTTCTGAAACCTTCCCTTCCCAAGGATATCCTGCTTCAAAAATAAGTCTTAAATTGGGTTAGGCTGTACTTAGTGCAATCATCATCCAGGCTATAATTAGTTGATCTGACTGACTTTTTCACTGAATGGTCCTAATGGTGGAAATGTATCTTCCTTTGAAGCAGCATCATATATGATCAAATACTGTTATAGACAATTAAGGGTCAGTTTGAGAAGAGGAAAGAAAAGTGAGAAGTGTGAATGAGAAATTACGAAAAAGTGAAAGAGTGATTTGTTATAATAGAGGTAATGATTAGGAATAAAGAGAATAAAGATAAAATAGATATGATAGTTGTATGGAAAGATATGAAAAATGATTGGAGTTTATAAGTAATAAAAAGGGTAAGGTAGCTACGTAGTTCAAATGTCAAATTATATAAAAAGATGTTCAGAAAGGGATTTTTAAATGGTTTTTTACCTCATACCGAATGGGGCTTAATTGTGGTTGACTGAAGGTTTGAGGAAAGTGGTATGTAGCATCAGTGATGTAATGGTATAAAGAAGGGTGAAACATTCAAAATGGTATAAACAAGGGTGAAACATTCAAGTACCAGAAAAAAGAAGGAACATTGATGATGTGAGAATTAACTATGAATTAGATCAATGCCTATTTTGAGGATCACTACACCATACAGGAGAAGGATTTGCCAATTTGGCAAATTGAAGTGGACTGACACTATGAAATTTTGTCTTTATAGACCTTCAACCTTCAATTTTTTTCCCATCATTTTTCCCCAGTTTATCAGCGATTGTTGATAAGGTTTAGGGAAGGCAGGAGTCTGAAAGAAGGTCATTTCTATAGGAAGTAAGAAATGAGTAAACAAAATGGTTTGCATGGAAACAAAAACTTGGAACCTGAACTTTTGGGTTTTGGAATGAAGATCAAACAGACTACTTGTGGCGAACTCGGGTTCCAATTAAATTAAATTTTTGTAGAGAGCTCAAGCCCAAATTAATTTCGAGGAGCAATATGGGAATAGAACTTCCATTTACCGCCATCAAGTTATATACATGAAAATTTTCTGCTTAGTTTTCCATTTTACTTTTATCTTTACATGTGTCACAGCCACTCGCATTCTAAGTTTTTTCTTTCTGCTAAAGGTTATTGCTGCAACAGTGACAAGTGATCCCAGAAAATACAATGAAGCATTTCTTGGAAAACCAAATGGAGAGTATTGTGCCTGGATTCTTGACCCCGAGAAATGGGGAGGTTTGTATGAACTAGAAACAATGGGCAAACTTTTTCTCCCCCATTTTATATGGTCATGGTTTCAATATATATTTTCATTGTTCCTATTAGGCATTTAGCTCTATCATTGATGATTTCTCCATTTAGAACATAGAGCTTTAGTTTTATTATAGATGATTTAGCTCTCTTGTGGACGATTTGTCCATTTGGAATATAGAACTTTGAAGCTTTCTTCACCACCTCAGCCTATGACCTTTTGGGCTTTCTCATTCCCTTTTCAGGGCCTTTGACTTGAATCAAATTTCTGCATTCCTAACCAGTGTATTTCTTGGCTGCTTTTACATACTGACATATCATTCGATTTTTTTTAAAATTTTATTTTATTATACTGCTAGTTATTAAAGCTGCATTAAATTTTGTTGGATGTAATTATTATTTTTTGTCTTATCTTTCCTCATATAGACATCAATTTATTGTTCTAATTTCAGCTAGTGCTCATTGTATGCATGTAAGATTGTAATTTGCAAGTTCGACTCTTCCAAAATCTGTCTCCTTTAAAATTTTTTTTTTTTTTCAAAAAAAATCATTCTCCAGAGGACCTAAGCGACTGCAAAATTAGCATGAGTGATTATGCACTAGTTAAAATTTTCTTCCTTGTGGGACCAAGGAGTATATATGGCGTCAGTACTTTCTGAAGCATTCTTTTTCATATGGATGAATGTTTCTACGAAAATTTGTAACATTTTAGTATTTTGATTGATCAAAACATGGAAGCGTCTCTAAACAGTTTTTCTTCCTGACATTTTAGTAGATACACGTTTTTTTTTAAAAAAATGTTTTGACACGCTTTTTTACGTTTTCAACTTACAAGCAGTGTGGTCTGCAATTGCATAGGCCTTTGATTTAAATGATTTTGAGTATTTTAGTCAAATGGATAATGTTGAGAGTGGCAATTGGCATTGATCTCTACAAAATATCATGATGGCTCAAAACAAACATAGATTCAGCAAAATTTTTCGTGGACTCAATCTCGTTGAATCTGATCTATGTGTATATTGTTGCTTAACTGTCTAGCATTCTGCCTTTTAGAGCATGGCTAGTCCTATGACAAATCAACAGAATATTAGTGGTTGCCATGGTGTCTTGCATTAAGCTATCTGCATTTTTGCATCAGAACCTGCTCTTGGCACGTGATAGAACTATAGAAGTACATAGTTTGTGTCTCAAACTTAGCCAATCAGGTCCGATAGATGAGGAAATTAAGTCCACTAATATATTTCAGTGCTCGTACGAATGGCAGTGCATCCAATAAACGTGTAAGTGTCACAATTCAAAATTTTTATGTGCGTTTGGTCTAATAAGTACAGAGAGCCCATAGCATTTAAAATTGTAATCCTTTTCGGCTTTCTGCTTCAATCTTCACTTGACATATGCTGATCTTTCTGGAAGGCTATGCCTACATTTATAAAATAGAGTTTGCAAGACTTATTAAGAGCCTTAAAATTAATCCCTCCCCTTCACGAAAGTAAATAGGGGTGAGGGGAGGGTGGAGGTTTTTTGGCATAATTTTTGAAAAAGTGAGTGTGATGTGATGCAATAGGGGTAATTTTTATGAGTAAAGAAAATAAAGATAAAATAGATAGGTTATTTATATGGGAAAATGTGAAATCATTATTAAAATTATGGGTAATAATTGAAAAACAGGGTCGTTAGGTGTTTGAAATGTCAAATTGCATCAAAAGGGTTGAATTTTTTTCCTTTTCTCTATTACAGAACAGGCCCTTAGTTCTATTCGAAGTCATTTATGTTTTTTCCTATTAGATCTTTAAAATTTGTGTTTGATAATTTGCTGGCCGTAAAGCTGAATGCCCTTTTATTTGTCTTGGGTTTGAAGGTGCCATTGAGCTCTCAATATTGGCTGAATACTATGGACGTGAAATTGCAGCATATGATATCCAGACCACCCGCTGTGATGTGTATGGTCAGGTTAGTATTACTAAATCAACCTATCTCTGAATGCAGTGTAACCTGCCTTCTGAAGTGTTCTATTCTTGTTTTGGTATGCATGCATGAGCAGGCATGCAGTTCCGCATGTGCATGTGGGCTTGTACATATTTACCTCTGAGCATGTGTATATATTGAAAGGGTTGTTTGTTCACGCATGCATGCAAGCACGCATGTGGGGAATGGGTTGTTCAACAGACAAGCCATCTGTTAGTCTTCGTTGCATGCCTACAGTTCATAGTTCTCACTACTCGAGTCAGTATCCTAGACACTTTTACCCGTCTTTCCACCTGAATCATTGATCCTAGGCAAGAATTTCTCCCACCTTTACCAATTGAATGTAGATCTGCTATTTGTTATTGTTCTTTTTCCAAGACTAGTTTCAATGGGATGATTAATGCACCGTAGTTGATGACTTGGATATTGTAATCTTTTGAACTGTGACAGGAGTTATTTAAAGTTTGGGCCCCATTTCACTTATTCCCTGACAATCATTTTTTTCACATTAATTAATTTTTCTCCTTTCTTATTACTAAAACAGGAAATGAAGTATCAGGAAAGAGTAATGTTGATTTATGATGGCCTTCATTATGATGCATTAGCTGTACGTTACTTCTTATGCTGTTTTTCTTATTTTCAGCAAATGAATTTCCTTTGGTATTACTTAACATAGCTTCCATTTACAAGAGAGGCTATCGGTCAAGGAAGATTACCTACAGTCGCTTTTGTTATGATTTTAATTTTTATTTCTTGTATCGTCAAGATGTCTCCCTTTGATGGAGCCCCAGAAGAGTTTGACCAAACAATCTTTCCTATACAAAAAGATCGTACCATTGGAGCAGTTGATAGGCATGCTCTTAATCTTGTTAAGGATGCACAGAGGTAAGGGCTTCTATCACTTGCAAGAAGGTTTTGCTTCTGCACCACTTTTAAGATTTTTCTCTTATATGGTTAGGCTGTTTTTACTTTGCATGTGCTTACTTCTAATCTATGAATTGTCATATCTAGAATCACTAGGGTTAGGCGTGCAACTTAGGTTGGGTTGAGTGCGAACCTGAAAAAGTGTAGGGTTAGAATTTGCCTTTTTAGAACTTGAGTCCAAAGAACTCGAACCCAAAAACTGGGTTTTTAAATAAGGTTAGGATCAAGGTTCAAGCGAGCTCGATTTTCATTTTTATATATAATGTAAAAGATACTATATTTATACTATCTAAACAATGTTCTTAATTTTTGTGTAGTTTATGTTATTTGTATGTATGTTTGGATAGATATTTGTTATGTTAAAATTATATTACAGATAAATTATATTATTTTCATTTACATCTATTTTATATTTATATCATTTATTTTTGAGTTTATTAATTTTCTTCCTTTATTTTGAAATGCTAATTTTCTGGAAATATATCATTACTATATTTTTTTAAAAATTATTTATGCAATGTATTATTATTATTATTATTATTATTATTTCTTACATAATTTGTTTTCATTGAATATTTATATGAAATTTTAGACTTGTCACTATTAAATCAAATTAAAATTTGTCAACTCGAATTTCTACTCAATACTCAACTCGAACCCGATTTTCATAAATAGGGTCGAGGTTTAATTTTTATAAATAGGATTAGGGTTAGGGTTGAGGCGAGCTCAAGTTTCATGAGCTCGAGTTATACTCCAAACCAGGGTATTATTTCAGGCCTTCCAAAGTCCAGTGCAATAGTCCATTTCAGCTGAAGGTATTGGTCCAGTTTCTCCACTATTGCAGGCTTGGTCCATCCATATTGATTGCTCTGATGATGATGGGAATGATGCTTATGCGGATAGAAATATTAAGCCGAAGTATTTTTCTCTATAGGTATTGTCCAGGCCAACTCTTGTGCACTAGATGATTGAGGATGTGCCCCTCGGTTTTAAGGTGGTTGATACCCACAGAATGTGTCTTGTAATATCTCATACTCGAGCAACTGTTGAAGCAATTCAGTTCTTGCAATAGCATCTTGGAAGTCACCATGTTGCTGGATGTTCTTTCCTCATATGAATTTCTAGCAACCTACGACACCTGCTTTTGCATGTGGGTTTTGGGTATTGTTACTTTGATGTGGACGGTATCCTCAGAAATATAATCTATCTTATGAATTGAAAATCATAATGAATTTCATGTAGTTAGAGCTGCTTTCCTGGGAAATATAATTTCTTTTATGAATTTAGAGTTATGATGAAATGCTTTGTAGATGGGTTCCTAAATAGGCAATCATTATACGACATTATGCATTCATTAACTGTCAATTGCATGATCCAGTGGAGGTCATATGGGAACTTCTCTTAAAGAACTTTTTATCAAAGTCAGGCATTTCTAGTCCCAGAGGTTTATTCAAGGTGTTCGGTGGAAATGTGTCTTATCAAGCTATTTTCCATGAACACATGAACATTTAAGGCGTCAGAATTCTTGTGAGTCATACAGTCTGCATGTCTCATTGCATCCAATATATGATGGTCATGTAGCATGGCAGTTGGTTGTTGTTGCATTGGGGAGAGCTGTATAAGGTGATGAATGATGAGATCAGTACTTTCTAGAATCAATTTTGGATAAGGCCATTAGGAGAAATCTTCATGAGGCATTACTGCGGGCTTTAGTTTTCATCTTTTGTTCACTCCTTTATTCTAGTCAAATCCTATCTTAGCAATTAACACAAGAAATGCAACTGGGAAGCATGTATTACTAGATTTCCGGTAGTCTGATTGTTTAGCTTTGAAGGGAAGAGGATCTAGCAGTTGACTTGCTTTTACAGTTATCTGAACGTAGATAATTCATAACTTTTTTTAAATATTATTTTGGGTGCTTTTAATGGATCTCCATTTGAATTCTGTGAAATTAATAGATCCTTGCCAAGGATGATCCTTGATTCCTTTACTATCTATGGTGTTTCTGGAAAGTCTGGATCTTGTCAAGATTTAGATAATGGGTTATGGGCTACGCTTCTATGAAACCCGTCTTCTATGTAACCCCCTTTATATTAGCTGTAAGGTTTGTTTGGTAAACCGTAAAAATCGGTGGGAAAAGTTGAAGTGTAAATAAAATAAAAAAAAGACAAATGACACTAATAACTGTGGGGAAAAAGTTTTCCCACTTGTTGGTAGGGAAGGAAAAAGGATCTAGAGTCTGCCACACATCGTTGTCTCAACGCTGATGTGGGATAAAGTTAACAGTTGGCTGATCATATTTTCTCCTCTAAGCGCCAATGTGGGATGAAGCAAATGGTCAGCTGGTCAATGGAAAATACTGGTGAGAATGAAACCCCATGGTGGGAAAGCACTGACACTGAACTACAATCGTTGGAATTATTGGTTGTTACATAGCATGCATATGATCAGAGAATTAAGCACTTAGTTACCTGTCATTTAATTTCACATTATTTGCTAATGCTTAGAATTATTCTCATTGGAAGTTCACAAATTACATTGTTTTAAGGAGTGTAAAGCAAATTCTTGATGTACACGTTAACAAGAACTTTTACCACGACCTGCAATCACACAAATTAATAACTGTTTTCTGGGCATCTTTACCATGTGTTTCAATCATAAAGATCAATCACTATCTTTTCCTCCTCTTTAGGTTTCACAATTCTGAAGTAATCATTGAAAGCTGCGCCTATCTTTATGCAGTTATTGAAAGATTGGTAATAAGCACTCCAGAATCAATAACCCTGTGCATGTGCTGCTATGAATCGCAAATACTAGGCATGCTAAAAAAAAAAAAAAAAAAGTCATACCTTTGAAGTAATCATTGAAAGCTGTGCCTATCTTTTTGCAGTTATTGAAAGATTGGTAATAAGCACTCCAGAATCAATTACCCCGTGCATGTGCTGCCATGAATCGCAAATACTAGGCATGCTAAAAATTTTTTTTTTAAAAAAAAGACGTACCGTTGAGCCATCTTCAGTTCCGTTCATAAAATAATAGTGTCACTTTTTAAACACTTTAGACTATCAACCTTCACCAAGTATAAAATAGTCTCACTGCGAAGAAGTGAAATAGTTTAGAATCGTAACACAATGATAGAGTAAAGAAAGATTAGTTCAAGTGAACCTAATTGTTGAATCCAAATCATGGGTTCATCTTACTTACCTTAGCTGAAATGGTTTATATTATAAGTGGTTGATGATGAGCAAAAGATCGAATGATATTTGAGGATACTAACATTCTTAAGTGAGTACATTTTTTGGATTATCAATCATTGTATGTGGTTTCTTAATTGAACATTAAGCTATACAAAGATTCTAGAAGAATTTCAATCAAGATCATAAATTCTAGAAATCTATAGGAAATAGTGTAGTCTTATAGAAGATGTGAGATCATCAATCTTCTCAGATCATCGATCTTATCAAGTGATTGAAATAATTTGTGTTTCACTCACCTTAATAAAATATACAAAGAGTGTTCAAAGCATCAGATTGAAATTTTATTAAGAGTGTGTTTGGGAAACGATAAAACTTTCGAATGAAAAATTTTTGGTATAAAAGTTTTCCAAATGAAAGAAAGTAATATGATATGATATGATAGGGGTAATGATGAGGAATAAAGAGAATCAAGTTAAAATAGATAGATTAGTTGTATGGATAGTTGTGTAGAAATGATTGAAAAGTAAGTTAGTTTGTACAGGAAGTGTGAAGAAATAATTAAAAACTAGGATAGTTGTGGAGAGTGAAACATTTTATCTTGAAACAAACAACCCTAAATTTGGGAGCATTCAAGGTGATTATTGAGTTTGTAGAAGATGTATCAAAGCTAGCTCTAAAGATTTGTAAAAGAAGCAGGACACCCTCAATCCATGATTTTAAATTCCAAATTTTCTAGAGTTCCTTTGGTGAAATTAAAGATTCCTAAGTTCAATTGGATTGCTTGAGAAGGTTCATTACAAGTTTCTTGCAAATTGGATCGCCAAAAGACTTTCATCATGTTTGCAGAAGATGCTTCCAAAAGCCTAGCCAATTCAAACTTGCCTTCCATTAATCGTATCTAGTGATTTCAGAAAGAGAGAAGCAATGGTAAAAATGCATTTAACATTGTGATAGCCTTGAGAACTATATAGAGTTTAATATAATAGAGTGGAGAGCCGAATCCCACATCTAAAAGGAGAGTTCCTAGAAGTTTAAAAAGTGGGTCTTAGGCTAAATATGGATGATGTGTTTTAAAATCGTACAACTGAGCTACCAAGCCAAAGCAATAATATCACACTGTAGGACCTAGGACCTCAGTCTGTTTTCTAAGTTTGACCCGTGTTAGAGATACTACTTAAGTTAGTCGGATATGGATTGTTGCAAATGGTATCAGAGCACAACCCTCTCTAGTAGATGTGGTTCGAGCACAAATCAGGGCTATAAGTAGAAGTCCAGAATTATAGTTCGAGGATGAACGAGGCGAAAGCTGGTGAACTAGTGATGACCTTGAGAACTACAGAGGATAGATTGCCTAATATAGTATAGAACTGAATCCCACATCAAAAAAGGGAGAGAATTCTTGATGATTTAAGAAGTGAATCTTTTTTTTTTTTTTGATGTCCCTTTAATAAGTGAATCTTATGTTAAGTACAGTGTTTCACATTTTAAAACGGTGTGATTGAGCTTCCAGGCTTAAAGTAGATAATGTCGTACTATAGGATTTGGGTTTGTCCAAGGCCATTGATTTGCTTTTCCATCCTTAAAAGTGTAATTTGTGAACTTCCAGTGGAGAGTAATTCTAGGCATTAGAATGTAATATGAAATTAAACATGACATGTACCAACAATGCTTAATTTTTTAAGCTTATGCATGCTGTATAACAACCAATGATTCCAACACTCGTAGTTCAGTGCCGCTGATTTCCATCATGGGGTTTCATTCCCACCAGTATTTCCCACCGACTAGTTGACCGTTTGATTCATGCCATGTTAGTGTTGGGAGTAGGACATATGACCGACACCATGTGCTTTATCCCATATCAGCATTAGGAGAACATATTACAAGGACTCCAAATCGTTTTTCCACCCTGCTAGCAAGTGGGGTAAATTTTTTATTTTTTTTTTTGCACTATCGTTAATGTCATTTGCTTTTTTTTTTTTTTTACTCAAATGTTTTTTTCCCTTTTTTTTTATAACAAATGATCGAACTCTTTTTTTTTCTGTTTATCAATGATTTTTAATCCATCCATCAGCAAGGAAGCATGATTCACCTGTGCGCAGAGAGCATTTTCTGAAGTTATCTTCTTGTAATTGAGTTTTGATTACTTTGGCTAGATTGTGACTGGCATGGATGATGCCAAATGACATAAGACTGTATTGAATCTATGGATGGTGGACCCATTACTTGGTGCATTTATTCTCATATGGCTACCTATTTTAGAGGCATGCAAACTGTTCTAGACATAGTGTGGTTTCTGTGCTGTGGTCATTATTGTTGTTTATGATTTGAACATTTGAATTATTTTGTAACTATTGAATTGTACAATTCAAATTACATGCATCCACTGTTGTACTTGGTTGAAGTTTGAGCTGACACCGTCCAACTTAATGACTCTGCTTATATGGATTATGGAATAATTCTTTGTGACATGGCAAGATGAGTTAAATGTGAAATTCAGTGTTGACTACGAACTTTAGCTTGATATATGTTGGGGAGGATCTCATACAATCATCATCATTATCATCATAAGTTGTTTCCTACCTTTGTGGGGGTTAGTTTCATGGATCTTGTTGTGTTATTTTTGACAATCATAAACTATGTTTTCAGTAATTTCTAGTGTTTTCATGTCTTGTTTAGTTCTATATATGGTTTTTTTTGTGTTTTTTTTTATTCTCTGACTATCTTCTATTCGAATAAACTCTTAACCCTTCTAATTTGTGTGATTTTAAGCTTTTGTTTAACATATCCAAAGCACCTTACTATGCTTTTCCTCATTTAATTATCTATTAACTCTACTTTTATATTATCTCGGATTACTTTATTTCTAATTTTATTTGTTTTGCCGCTTATCTACCTTAACATCTTCATTTTTGTTGCACTCATTTTATGCTTATGTTATTTTTTAACTACCCAACATTCTGCCCTGTATAAAAAGTTGGTTTAATCAACTTCTTATACAATTTTTTTCTTTTAATTTAATTGAAACTGGACAACCATATAAAATTCCAATAGCACTTCACCATTCTTCCGTCTCGTTTAGATTTTATTTCTAATAACTTTCTTGATTTTCTCATTTTCTTGAATTATTGATACTGAATACTGAAAGTGATTATTTGTCAGTACAAAATCTAAAATCTTAACCAATTTCTTGTCTTAGTGCTTGCTATTGTTAAAGTTGCATTTCATATATTTAATTTTTGTTTAACTAGTTTTAAAGGCAAGATTCTATAGTATCTTTCAACTTGTTTAATTTCAAGTTCACTCTTTTTTCATTTATTAGGACTTTATCATCCACAAATAATATGCACTAAGCTATTTCTTCTTAAAATGTCTAGTAAATTTATCTATAACTAAAGTGAAAAGATAAGAACTTAAGACTATGCCTTGATGCAAACTTATTGCCTTTGAAAAATCAATTGTATCTCTACTCATTGTCTTTACAGTTGTTATAGGAGTTATATCTTATATGATCCCCTGCTTTTTAGACTTGGGTAAGTACCCAAGTTACATTTGACCATGAGACCTTTTTTTATAATTTATATTTTCCACATGGATGTGTAGTACCTTTAAACATGCTCTTGACCAAATATGTATATTTTTTATCTTTGAAAATAAAAATGCCCTTATTATAACCCATAGGGTATTTTTTTATTTTCAAAAATAAAAAATTAAGAGCGTGTTTGTTAATGAGTAAAAGTTGTCAAGTTAAAACTTTTCAATCTAAAACTTTTTCACTCTCCACAACTACCTTATTTTTTAATCATTTCTTCACATTTTTCTATACAATTATCTTACTTTTCAATCATTTCTACACAACTACCCATATAACTAACCTATCTATTTTAACTTTATCCTATTTACTCTTTATCATTATTCCTATTATATCACATCATTTGATAACTTCTACTCTCTACAACTTTTCATCAAAAGTTCTATTCATTCCCAAACACACCCTAAAAGAAATCCCAAAATGCAAAATTTGGTTACTTGAAGGAAAAAAAAATAGGTCCCATACCTAAGTTGCGTCTAGATGCATGGGATCATGACCCTTGTTATAGTCTCATATATGTCTAATAACATTAATATATCTAGTAATTCTTTTAAGAACCGTATCATATGCTTTTGTAAATTAGGAAGCATTTTGGAATTGGTAATTGGTGGGAATGAATTGAAATGGGAATAAAGTGGGAAAAAATTGGGTAGTTTTATGAAAAGATATTAGAAAATGATTGAAATATAATAGTAAAAAGGAAAACAATATGATAGTTAGGTATTTACTGCAGTAAATACCCTTTGACTCTCACCATTCTATTCCATTCCCATGTGTTTGCTGAATGCTATTCCTTAATGAAAATCATATGCAGTTTATTTTTCTTCTCTCTAAACTACTCTCTAGTCTAGACTTCTCAAATAATTGTCTACTTAAGAGGATGACTTTTAGTTGTTGATCTTTCTGTCATAACAAAATTAAATTGATTTTCAAAGACATTTGCTTCTCGTTTTGATCTTTGTTCAACCAAACTTTCCTATATGGCTTCATTATATGACTTATTAATTTTATTCTTAATTTGTACAAGTTTGAATATGTCCTTTATTTTTGCAAATTGTTACCATAGTACTTTTTCTCTATTCATTTGTTATCATTTTTGTTTTTATAATCTTATTCAAGAAGCTCGTTAGCCAATTTATACCTATTTCTCTAGTGTGCTTCTGCACCTCAATTGATATCTTATCTAGACTTAATGATTTTTCTATTATCATTTTTAGGCTTACTTTCTTTAGAAACTCGAATTTTTGGAAAATATCTAATATTTCTATCTTTTTTTACATTTGATCGTATCTCATAGCAATGTGTACTGCTAAATAATTCAACAACAAACTGTTAGCCAAAAAATAAAAAATAAAAAAAAGGTAACAGTCATATCAGTAGGCTCTGGATAGCAACGTTTTTGCTGAGATCAGCTTATGCTATGCGCAGAAAGGCATCCATCTTTTAATGCATTATTGCATGCTTGTGGTGCTCTCTTTGTACTGAACGTAGAGCATAACCAGGTGCTTTATGTACACTTTTGTAGATACCACGTTGATTGCAACCTACCTCTGGAATCCATGCCGTTTGCTTGACTGATAATGAAAGTTTCTTGGCTTAGATGATTCCCATGTTCACTGATCAAAGCTGTATTTTCTGTCTGCACCAGGAAGAGGGATTACACTGACACTTCCAATTTCACTTTGCGCTGTGGAGTATGCCAGACTGGCCTGATAGGCCAGAAGGTAATACAAGCAACCCCATTAACATCTAAAGAATCCTTAAGGTTTGTTGGTGTTAGCTTTGATCCAGCTTGTTTGGAAATTTCCTCTGGAAATTGCAGGAGGCTGTTGAACATGCACAGGCAACTGGTCATGTAAACTTTCAAGAATACCGGTAATAGAATAGTGGAAAAAAAGAATAATTAGAAGATTGGTTGGTACTGGAACATTCTGATTTCAATTTCTGGTTTGTGAAAGAATAATCATGTCATTCCTTACACTACTGTTGTTGTTGCTGTATGTGATCTCAAAGTTGTCGATGTTCATTGTACCCTATTTGTTGTAACAGATTTGCGATTAAACCAAAAGCTTTTTAAATGTTTTCTGTTCTCCTTTTAAAGCCGTATTATAGAACACAGTCGCCTGGAATGCGTGGTTTTTCTAAAAGTTATTAGCTTTTAATCTCCCAAATCAATGCTGTTGAAACTGAATCGGACGAATTGGCCTAGGGACTGGTTTAACCGATTGTGAAAATCAAATTAAACCGGTGTTAATAATTTCTATAAAATATACGTTAATAAAAACTTTAAGTTTATATTAGAAACAAGTTAAGCACATGCGGGTGTATTTAATCATTCACCTAAAAATAATATCCTGATACTTTGCACTCGGGTGCACTTTAGTGTACTGAGGTGCAAAATTTTATTCTTTATTTTTAAATTTTTTATACGACTGTTAATCTAAATGTATTTAATATGTGTTAAAATTTACCATTTTTTGGAGATTTGCAGATATTTTTTTAGATTGTTTACAAACAAGGGCATTTTAGTCATTTAAAAATGACTAAGAATGCTCTTTTTAAAAAGTTTAAAAAATATCTACAAATTTTGAAAAATGGTAAAACTTGATGCATGTGTTAAATACATTTAGATTAAAAATTTTATAAAAAAATTTAGAAAAATAAAAAGGTTAAATTCGACTGGGCACTGAAACTTCACATGAGTGCTTTTTTTGATTGGTATATAATTACATATATCTCAACACATTTTTATACTGAAGATCAGAGACATTCTTATAAATCTGGGGACACACATAACATTCCAAAGAAATTTAGAAGACACAGCTTCCAACAGTCAACCGAGAGACCACATGTTCTCACACCCCCTCACCCGGGAGACCACATGCTCTCACACCTATTTGATGGGCCGAAATCTCGAATGGGATTCTAACCCAGACCACCGACCGCGCAACGCATCTTGCGCTGCTGTCGACAACCAACCGAGCTAGCCTCGGTTGGTCACATGAGTGCTTTTAATCGTTCACCTACAAACAATGCAATAATTGAAATTGGAAGACCTTATGCAACATTTTACATTAATAGACCTAATGCAAAAGAAAGACACTTAAATATTGATTGATTAAAAAGAAAAGCCCTTTATAACTGGAATTGGAATCAGAATTTTCCATCCCTTTCAAGGATGGTTAACCCCTTCATGATTATAGAAAATATTACGGTTCGCTTGGCAATGGATTAGGGTAATTTCCTAATTAGGTAATTTAACATGGGCATTTGATATTAAGATTCCCTCTGTGGTTTTTGAGTAGACGTCTGAAATTCGTGGAAAGATTTACAAAGATGAAGAAAGAGAGGTGGTTGTGGGGATATCTATGCTACTCGGCTGCTGGAGTTCGATTGCTGGTGGAGGTCGCTGAGGAGGGAAGGAAGCTATGAAGAAGATGGGCTCAGAAAGAGAATCTGAAATGCCGACTTAGGTTGCTAGGGTGTTTTGAGGCATTAATATTCATGCAAACGAAAAAGTAAGACTTTACTTAAGCCGGCCTAAGTTGATCATCTTAGGTTTTTTTCAGAGTATGTCTACCGGTTGTCCTTCCATCCAACTCCAAAGCTGAGATGGGTGGGAAGACAGCTCACCGAGATCTACAACTAACAAAATCTTTTTACAGAAAGTCAGATATACAACTTGGGGGATTTCCCCACCACATCTTAATTTCTCCCCTATACAAAGGGCCAATTTTACAATAGCATTGGCGGTTTGATTCTCACTTCTTTGGGCGTGACAAAAAGCTGTCTATTCAAAGCCTACACAGTCTCTTGATTTCCTCCATAAATCCATATCTAGGTACGCCCACCCCTTTTAGAAGGTTCACCAGGAGCTAGGATTCTGATTCAAAAACTGCTCTTGTGTGCGCCAGCTTCTTAGCTCCATTTCATTCCCCTTTGTCATTGCGATGACTTCCAAATCCAATGTGTTCATAGCACCATTCACAGCTTCACACCGGGCCCCTGAAAAGTTGCCATTCCAATCCCGCATTCATTGCCCCAGAGCCATAGCAATTGCCTTCTATCTGCATCCGTGCATCCATGTTCACTTTCATGTAACCCATGGCAGGACATCTCCATTAGGCAGCACTGCTGCAAATGAACTACTCCCCAGCTGTTAGGAGCATGGCTGATTGGAGCAATATAGTCCCAGCACCAATCCACAATTCCATCTGTAGAGAAGTGATCACCTTCTGCTATCATATTGTTCCTGTTCCAAATTCTCCAGCATATCGTGATAAAAAGCATTAAGGGAAGAGAGTTGTTCCTTTTGGCTAGCTGATGAATTGCGTCCCTCACATATAGCACTTCGCCTCAATCTGTTGAAGAATTGATGTTTGAAGCATGCTGCAGTGAAGCTACAATCCCAGAAAAGATGAGTTTCACTCTCAACCATTCTAGCTTGTTTGCATAACATACATTGGGGATCTACCGTTATTCCCCTGCAAATCAGATTTTGTTTTGTTGGCAGGGATCGTGTATAGACTCTCCATCCAAAAAGATGAATTTTCTTTGCCATTTTAGATTTCCATACTGCTTTTAAACCTTGCCTCTGCTTACAAATTCTGTCATCTCCTGATTGCCCCCTTCTCCTTTGACTGCAGAGCTAATTTGTAGGCTGTCTTGACACTAAAATTTCAATCAGGTTGCCAGTAGAGTTTATCCTCTTTTCCATGTAATGCTCCGCTTCTACGTAATTAGGTTACATAGAGGGAGAGTCATATAACCTCCTTAATTTTTAAATTTTGATCCTTGTTGTAAAATCCAATTTATTCATTGTATTTAATATCATTTTCCATCTAGAAGACCAAGTTTCATCTCGATCAAGTATGTTTATGGGCCACATTAGTTGAAAAATTGGGTAAATTATGAAAAATACTTAGATCCACTCATGCATGTATTAGAATGTAATAATACTTTATAGAATTAGTAGTCATATTTTAGATGATTTGGATGTTGAAAAAATTACTTTAAAATTGATATTTTAGCATTAAACAATTTTATTACGATAATTTTACACATTTATAGATGAGACTCATATACAGTGAAACTAAACAAATAAAAGGGTTTTCAAGATATTATAAATGATGTTAAATACAATGGATGGAGTAGATTTTCCATCAACCATCAATATTTTAAATATGGCAGGGGATACATAGAAAATGAGTTTCATAGAAGCAGAACCGCTCCATGTATAGGTAGTGGAATATTCTTGATTTTGTCCCACCCATTAGTCTCGGCAGCCTCTAATAATTTCTCTCTCTTTCCATCTCTTGTGCTATTTGTCATGAATTTTTCTACAGGTGCCATATTGCTTATCCCTTTAGGTAGTGGGCCCGCTTTTATCAGTCTACAATTTGTCCAATGGTCTTCAAAGAACCTAATTTTTGCACCATCCCCAACTCTCCATGAGCATCCCACTTGCAATATTGATCTAGCTTTGAGAATACGTTACCATATATAGGAGCTTCCTAGCACCACCTTGCAGTCACAAAAGGACTTGTAGAGAAATAACAAGCTTTCGGCACCTTATAGCATAATGTATCTTCTTCTGTGATTAGTCTCCAGGCTTATTTGGCCACCACATTCGCATTGAAAGTCAAAGAATCCCTGAATCCCAGTCCCCTATCCTCTTTAGGTTTGCAAAGCTTATTCCAAGCTAACCATTTGATTCTCCTCTTCCTATCTTTTTCACCCCACTAGAATTTGCTGATCATCATGTTGAGCTCTTCACGAATCTTCTTTGAAAATAGGAAGAGGTTCATTATGTAGCATGGAATTGCTTAGGTAATGACTTTAATGAGGACCTCTTTGGCCTTTGCTTAGAGTAATTTCTATTTCCAACTTTGTATTTTTTTCCCACATCTTCACTTTAAGACGCTATAGAATCTTTGATTTGTTTCTTCCAAACCACATTGGTGGTACTAAATATGCTGAAAAATGTTGGTTGTCTGCTTCCGAGGCTGTTATCATCTTTCTACTCGCCTCTACTCTTGTACTCTTGCTGAAAACGATTGATGTCTTCCCCATGTTGACTCTCTGTCTTAATTCCTTCTCGTATTGCTGTAGAATTTGTTTCGGTTGCTCCACATTTTCTTGTGTTGCTAAAAAAAAATAATAATAATAATACGCCATCTGCAAAGAACGAATGGGTTAGTATTGGGTCTCTCCTGCATAATGTGATCCCTTGAATCTTCCCACGCTTGTGGTTGTCTTTGATTAAAGGCCTTCTACACATAGCAAAAATAGGTATGGAGACAGAGGATTGCTTGTTGTAGCCCTCTAATAGGTTTGATTGGTTCAGTTAGAGTTCCATTTACGAAAATTTTGTACATGACTGTTGTAATGCATCCTTTAATCCATTTGATCCACTGCTCCTCGAATCCCATCCATGTCATCACCCTAAAGAGGTACTGCCACTCAATCCGATCTTATGCTTCAACTATATCAAACTTCAGGGCCATATCTTCCTCTTCAATTTTCATTTCCAAGCCAATATTGCATTGTCTATGATCAATCTTCTGGATATGAAAGTGCTTCATTCTTGTGAGATTAACTCTTGCAAGCATTCTTTCATTGTTTTGGCAAGCACTTTGGAGACACATTTGTAGATGACATTACAAAGACTAATAGGCCGAAAGTTTGTCAGCTTAGATGCTCCCTTTCTCTTCGGAATCAGGACAATAGTAGTTTGATTAATCTCACTGAAGTTGCTACCTTGTACTCTAACATTGTTTTCTTCCAATAGTCTTCTACATGCTATATAAATATCCTCCCTAACTACACCCTAGTATTTTTGGAAGAAGCCTGCAGACATCCCATCTGGTTCGGGAGCTTTCATGGGTCCATACCCTTCATGGCCTTCCGTCCCTCTTCTCTTGTTGGGGGCTTGCTGAGGGCCTGCCGTTCCTCATCAGAAATGCTGCTTTTGATTTGATTCACTACCCCTTTAGTGGTTCCATCAGATTCTGTGGTATATATAGTTCCTGAAGCACAGTTCTACCACCGCCACTTTCTCCTCCTCCTTTGTGAATTCCTGCCCATTTCCACCCACAACTTATTCTATGAAATTCCTTCTTCATCTCTCAGAAGCTGCCTTATGAAAGAATGAGGTGTTTCTGTCTTCGCATTTCATCTTGTTAATATCTGCTTTCTGTTTCCAGGCGATTTCCTCGTCCGCAAGCATTGAGTTTATTATGGCCTCCTCCTCTTTGATCCTTCTGTCTCTTTCATCGGAAGCCGTTTGACATCTTAATTGCTGAACTTCAGTTTGATGCATCTGGATTTTCTGCTTTTGGGAACCTTTCATTTTTGCATTCCATTTGATTGGTTCTTTGCCACATTGCTGAAGTTTCCAACAGATTAGCTATCCATAGGGGTGGATTGCCTTGCCATACAAAATTATTCTTAAGATCTTTCGGCCTGCTAAGTAGCAAGGAATGGGGAACAGAATCGCCCCTTCCTTCTCTCGTCACCTCTCCAATTCCCACTGTTTCATCATTTGTTCTCCTCCTATTGTCCACATTTACTTTCAGTCCACCCTTCATTAGGCAGCTTCGAACAAAGTTCGAACTCTGAACTTCAAGCATATAAACTAGAAAGTGAAACCAACTGCACTATGCCAAAGTTGATGATGATGCATATTACTTTTGGTATTCTAATAGTTGGTTATTAAATCGACGACTGCATGGTTTCTTGAAAAATTAGAACTATATGTACACAGTTTACTTGAAATTATATGCGTAGTACGTTTGTTTAAAAATTTTGAAAAATAAAGAAAATGTTCCTGCAAATAAATAAAACTAAAAAAATGCAAGAAATTACCTTTAAAATATAAAAAATTTAGTGCTTTTTCAAAATATACCTACTATTTTGGCCCTAATCCAGATATATCAACAAAGTTTTCAAAATCCCAAATATATTTACTACATTTGTATTAACCTAAAAAATGCTCACTTTGTAAAAAACTAACAGTTAATTTTTAAAAATGCTCAAAATACCCCAATTATAAATAATAAATGATGAAATCAAACAGAAAAAAATGAAATTAGGGCTTTTTAAATTTAGAACTCACGTACAATTAGGACATCAGTGGGCCATAACCTTCAATTTTTTCAATCTCGTGAAGGATATATTAGTAATTTTACATATCAACTAACGATGTTAACTCACTGAATGAGCATTTTTCAGATTAAATGGAAACGTAGTGAGTATATTTGAGATTTTTGAAACATTATGTGTATATGTGAAATTAAGGTCAAACATAGTGGTTATATTTGGAAAAAACCTAAAAATTTATTTTAAAAAATATTACTCATGCTAAATAGATACAATATTCCTAGTTTATTTAACGTGAGGAATATTTCAAAAATAATTTTTTGAATTTTAAAGTTATTTCTTATATTTTATAATTTTTATTTGTTTGTAAGTGCATTTTCATAATTTTTGAAAATTTTTTAACGAAAGTAACACGCTTGTATTTTAGGAAATTGTATAGGTATAAATGTAATATGCCAGGTGTATTTGGTAATTAGCAAAACATGTTAAGGTAAAACTATTCTATTTAAACTTTTTACTCTCCATAACTAATCTATTTTTTAATTATTTATTCACATTTTTCTATACAACTACTTTACTTTTCAATCATTTTTATACAATTATCTATACAACTAACTTATTTATTTTAACTTTATTCTCTTTACTCTTCATTATTACTTTTATCATATCACATCATTTTCTTTTATTTTAACAACTTTTATCCTAAAAATTTTTCCTACAAAAGTTTTATCACTTTTCAAACACACCCTTTGAAAACTTGTGATATGCTTGCAATTTTGCCCTAACTATGTAGTTACAAAAACCCCTTAACAGTCTAATGATTAAGGAATAGCGAGTACATCAACAAATAATCAAGGCATATTCGAACCAAATTCAAAGATCCAAAACATCCATTAACTTTAGAATTGTTTTAATATATAACATTTACTTAACATGAAAACGAAAATAGCTAAACAGATCCCTAATTTAAAAGTTCAAAGGGGTTCGAAGTATTAGTTAAAACTTGTTCGAGTCAAAACCGCTTACTGCGCTGGTCTGATCACCAGTCACAGATGTGCGAAGGTTAAAAAGTTGCGAATTTCACAAACTCGTCGTACCGATGTGCAACTTGGTTGACGATGGATGATATGAGCCACATGAGCAGGATATTCCGCTCGAGTACAAATCCCGGGGGGTCCCTTCTAACAGCACCCCAGGATATTCTGCTCGAGTATAAATCCCTGGTCCAGGCTCCGAGTAGCATCCAATGAGCCACGGAGGAATCGTTTTCGGGAAAAAGGCTGTGATGGGCCCGATGGGAAATGCCTTGTTGGGTGGCGGTGCACGGACGTCTCTAGGCCAACAGCAATCTGACGGTCAGGATTTTCTCCTAGCTATCATCAGCCTCCAACATCCTATTGTTTTTAATCCCCCAACATATTCTACTAATAATCCTTTAACAAAAATAACAAATATACTCATGCATTCTTAATATTTGTGCTTTGACCCAACTTGATGATGATGTGGAATTTATCCGGCCAATTGCTTTTAAAATCGTTTTTTTGGATAACAAATTAAATTTTATATAAATTAAATATCTATATAGACTAATAAAAAAAAGTCAAAAAATATACAGTCTCATGTAATAAAAGTGTAACAAATCGATTTAATAAAACTATTTAATTTATTTTTTGTTTCAAAGATATTAATTCGATGCATGTGTAAACAGTATACAACATTTTCGTACGTGGATGAAAAATTGTATAAGTTATCATAACATTTAATTCATATATAAATGGATTCAAATGTTTTAATAATTTACATATGCCTATATATTTAGAAGTAATGAGGTACAGCACGTCCGAGAATTGGATAGAAATAATTCCTTATCTCGTAATAAAGAAAATCATTTAAAATAGTATGACTGATTTAATTTTGATTTCATCATCCCATCTAAGAATGGGACCCATTATCCAAATTTGAAGTAGCCTTCTCCCACCCTCTTACATTAGGGTCGATATTGATGATATCAGCCACATGAACACCATATTCCGCTCGAGTATAAATTAATTGTGGGTCTCACTAAAAAAAAAAAAATCAGTTGTGTGTATGGTTCCCACTCCCATTGAAAAACACAACAAAACAGTATCCAATAGCCGTGGAATGGCTGGGAGTCGTTTTCCCGAAAAAGGCAGTGAAAGGAAAGTCCTTGCCTGGGAATGCTTCCGTTAAATCCCTTTGTAGCCTTTTTCATTTCTAATATTTTAAACTCATTTATAATGTATTGTATTTAGCATTATTTATAATATATTAGAAACACTTTCACTTGTCTAGTATTATTGTGCATAAGCTCCATCTACAAATATGTAAAATCAATTTAATAAAATAATTTAATATTAAATATTAAATTTAAAGTTGTATTTTTAATGTTTAAATTGTCTAAAATATCATTTCTACGTGGATAAATAATTCTATATAATTTTATTACATTCTAATACATATGTGAATAGATCTAAATATTTTCCTAACTTACACATAAATATACCTCTTTTAAAGTAAATGTGGCTTACGCACATATCTGATCTATATGAAACTTAATTTCCTAAATAAACAAACGATGTTAAATAAAAAAGAGAATTCCTTATATACCAACAAATTTTACCCATAATTTCACTTACACCCATGAATTTTCAAAAATTCTTCCAATACCTATGAATTTTTATTATAATTTCACTTATACTCACGGTATTAGAGATCTGTTAAAGATGTCGTTAACTTTTTGAAAAAAACGAATATGCTCATCCCTAATTATGATTTTATAGCTAAAAGCGTAAAACTTGATATTATAATGAATATTTAATAATTCTACAACAATAAAATGATATATTATCTAAATATGGATATTTAACTTTAAGTAAAACAACCTTAAATTACATTAGAGCTTGGACATATTTGTCATTTTACAAGGGGGCTAACAGCTCATTTAATGGATCCCTAACGATGTATTTATAAGTGGAATTATGATGAAAATTTATGAATGTGAGAGAAATTTTCAAAAACTCATGAGTATAAGTAGAATTATAGGTAAAATTTATGAGTATATAAATTTACCCTGAATATAATGACTGCATTAGATTTTTCAGCATCAAAATTTTAAAATTTATTTGTTTACCCTTAATTTACCGCTTCAAACCCAGTTAGATAAAAGCATAGAGCGGCCCGGAACAAGTAAACCACACATGTTAAAATTTATTTGTTTATTTGTAACTCAAAAGATCTTTCAAACGTATTTGTTTTGTTAATAAAAATTGAAAACAGTATCTAAATTACCACGATAAATTCCGATCGTTAATCGCATCTTCCTTCCTTCGATCCAGTCAAGTTAGCTTTATTCCCCCTCCGTCTCCGTTTGAATGGACAAAGCTTTTGACAAGGGAAGGACTCCCAAAGGACCAACTTTATAACAGCAACTAGATTAAAAAAGCGGGCACATTACATGGAATAGTACGGTCTAAGGGAAGTGGATTGGGACCCACATCCAGATTCTGATCAAATCAACGGCTACAAAAATCCATGATCACGTCATGGCCCATCCCACGATCCACGCCTAAAAAAATGAAAATCTGTTCAGCCGTAGAAGCCGGTCTGGCTCCAAACCGCGTTCCGCACCCGGCTCATGTCCCGGCCCTTGAGCGTCCGGCCCACCCCTTCGAAGACCGAATGAGCCGCCGCCGCGCTCCTTCGACTCCGCGCTAGGTACTCGTGCGGTGGGACCCACTCGTCATCGTCATCATCGCCGCCATTCATCGTCGCGCCGTAGCCGTCCTGCATTGACCCGGCATAGTCCACCGGCAGGATCTTCGGCCAGTCCGGCACGTTCACCGGCGCCGAAGACGCGACGACCTCCCGGCGATCGTGATGGCTCTGGTGCATCATCCTCGCCGAAGCCTTCCCGCCGTCTTGGAAAGCCGATGACAGCCCTCCCACCTGCTGATCTTCCGCTCTCGCCCACCGCCTATCCGCCGGCCCGCCGTGGGCTCGGCACCTGTGCGAAGCGCCCGTCCTCCGAGCCGCGCCGCTGTCGTGGTCGACTCCGCCGCTGATCGTCGACCACACGTCCTCTTCGGCGAGCTCGGTGTGATCGGCGCCGCTCGGTTGATCGGGAGCGTAACCGAAGCTACCGAGTAGACGGTCGCGATGGCTGGATTCGAATTTCCGTCCCTTGGCCATGGAGACAGCTGTAGGGTTATAGATCGGCCATAAAAATCCGATCGGACGGCCGACAGGTTCCACGTGGAGGGAGGAGAAGGGAGGCGGAGGGGGAGGACAAGACTACGGGGGATTTGAAAAGACGAAGCAACGGATCGCAGCTCGGCTCTACTTATAGCCTTCTTCATTGCTTTTCCATCCCATTTACTCGCCATTGCGTTTTTGGTGACGCTGTTGCACGGCAAAGGACGACGCTCCATGCTCGAGCTTCGGTTGTCCGCTGGTGGAACCCACACTAGGAGACCCTACGTGTAGTTGAAGGAATCACGGGGTTTCATCAGACCTTATGATTTGGATATTTATGGAAAGAAAATTACTGTTGAATATGTCAAGGACATGTTCATGCATGCGCCCATTTGCAAAAATTACTAGGTATTTATTCTAATGTCTTAATGGGGCCCGCTTTTATGCAACTGTCAATAAGTGGGGGAATTTTTATTTTTTACTGAGTAAAATGAACATGTTTTTGACGGAATACAAGATGGATCAGAAATTTTGACTAAAATTCAAAAATAGGATCAAGATAGGTTAATCATATCCTGACCTTAAGAGTCCTATTCCATCTCGCATATATTAATTTATTAAAAATTATAGGCCTACGCATCTAAAAAAAAGCCTACATTTAAATATTATTATTATTATTTTCTTTCAAAATTTTCACGTTTTTATAATTAACTACATCAAGAATAAAAGAACCAATTTATGCAGACAACAATATAAAAATCAATAAGAGGAACTTCCATGTATATATATAACTCTTATGTATAATTGTATATTAAATTATTTTAATAAATTTATACTATATTCTCTCATGTTTTATTTTAGTAATGATGTTCTTTTTAATAATTAATAAAATATTGAAGCATATAACATTTAAGTTTAACATAGATGTATTTTTATATTTGATAGATATATAAATTCTTAAAATCACCTTATTTTAACTGCATTTTTTACCTGACCCACTATCCCAAAATCAATCCGCTACCAACTCAAAGTTTGTCTCGGGACTTATTAAAGAAAGTGATGGTCAAATCAACCTTGTCTTGATCCAGTAAAACATAAGGTCAAATAGAATTTTAAAAAAATAGAATTAGGGTTGGGCAAACCTTGACCTGGTACAGCCCACCTTAATTCCCACCCCTAGTAACCGAGTTACATAGAAACAGTTTCATATAATCCCTTCAAAATTTAAGATTTTAATGCTTGATGGAACATTCAATCCATTCATTGTATTTTACATCATTTATTTAGTTAAGAGATCAAGTTTTATCCAAATCTAATACATGCATAGGTCACATTTTTTCAAAAATAGGTGCATTCACGTGTAAATTAGAGAAAATACTTAGATCCATTCACATATATATTGGAATGTAGTAATATTTTATAGAATCATTTATACATATATTAGTGAGATTTTAGATGATTTAGATGTTGAAAATACTATTTAAAACTAGATATTTAGCATTAAATCATTTTATTATGTTAATTTTTCACGTTTGTAGATAATGCTCATATCCAGTGATACTGGACAAATGGAAGGATTTTTATAATAATTAAATGATGTTAAACATAATGGATGAAGTGAATTTTTCATCAATCATATAGATGTTAAAAATGAAGAGGTTACATAGAATGAGAGTTGCATAGAAGCATCCCCTTTTACTAATTTTATTACTAAGTATTATTTATAATGTCAAAAATTACTTTGATTGCAAGCTTATATGTTTAAAATTTTTAAAACCCCTTTGAGAATGAAAATATAAAATCAAAATTTAAAAATAAATACTATAAAATAGTTTTTACTAGAGCATTTTTGGCTAAAATCAAAACTTTTCATGGTATGCAGTTTGGCTCCCTTACAGTAGGCAGCGGTTTGAAACTCATCCCAAACAGCGATGGAGATCTCATTCCGGGCAATGGTGGCACTGTCTCCCTGTATTTAACGAGAGCATCCACTAAGTAAAAAAGAATAGAATATATTGTTAGATTATTTATTAGAATGTCATATGGAAAATTATAAGAATGTCTCATGGCGTGATTGTAATACTAATTTAGATGATTATAATATATATATATATATATATATATATATATATATACCCTTCAAAAAAACTTTTTAATATAAAAACTTTCCACTTTCAACAACTACTCTATTTTTAAATTATTTTTTCATATCTTCCTGCATAATTACTTATTTTCTAATCATTTTTACACAACTACTTATAAAACTAACAATCTATTTTACCTTTATTATCTTTACTCTTCATCATTATCCCTATTATATACATTATTTTTCTACTATTTTAAAACTTGTTATTCAAAAGTTTTATTACTTCTCAAACACACCCTAAGTATGATTTTTAACATCTAAACAAATACACATCACGAATGCTATAAACGGTTTAGATCTTTAAAAATAAAGTTTTAAATTAAAAAGTCAAAAGGGTGATACGTTGCATTAGATCATAATCTTTCAATGCAATTGTTTGTATACAGTGTATTTTTACTAAAATTTATACTTTAAGTAAATTGAATCCAACCATAATATTATGCAACACATACTATTTATAAAGCAAAATCTATTTGCTTGAAAATTTGTATATTTTTAAAAAATCAATATCGTTTGGATGTAGATATGCAATATTTGAAATTTCAGCAAGGCCTTGTTTGGGACTGCGTTTATGCAGGGTTTCTGCGTTTATAGAAAAGCTACACAATATATATATTGAGATGATCCTTTCACATTGTGTCATCAGCTTCTCTAGTTTCGGTATTTAATTCTGGTAACTTTTAAGCATGACAAGTGCATAATAAAGAAGTAGGAAAATATCATTTACGCCGTGTAAAGTGTGCAATGAATTTATCTTAGGGTTATCTTCAAATATTATAATACTTTATATCCATACGTACACATATGACCATAAGGAAAATGATATTGGCAGCAACATATTTTATCCTTAATTCCAAATAAGATAACCCTGTTAAAATTGACAGAAAAATAATGTAAGGTTATAATATTATCCCAGCTAAAAATAAAAAAGAAGCTACTCTAAATAAATATTATTAAAAATTTTAACGAAATGATATAAACATACAAAGTAAAAGTGGACTCAATAAACGTTACACGCACACAGTGTTCCATTTTAAAAAATGACAAGGTCATTTTTGTCTTTTTAAAATTTACCACACTATTTGATAAAACGTAATTGTGTTATCATATTTTGAATTTAGGAATAGAATATATGCCCACCTATATTATTATTATAGATGTATAATTATATCTATAAATATAAGTTGTGTTTGACACTAGGCATGTGGCCTAGTGGTACCACTAGTTGGTGCAAATGCTGCTGGTTGGGTTTTGAGTTTCTACATAGTGGAGGGTCTTTTATGAACTTCCTCTTGGTTGAAGGTGTTTTTTACACGTTCCACATTAGATGTAGAGATATTTATAGAAAAATCTCGCGTTTTATGAACTTACTCTTGGTTGGGGGTGTTTTTTACACATTACACATTAAATGTAAAGATATTTATAGACAAAATCTTTGCAATGTGTAAGGGTTGAATATTCTTGATTGTGTATAAATACTAAAAAAAAGTTGTGTTCATATTTGAAATTGGCCCCTATCCTAAACAAAAGTGGCTAATGTTAAACCCCCATGGAAAGTATTCGTGACATGAATTCCACTAAAGTTTTCATTATCGCTGTCCCATTTTGGTCAACTTCAATGATTAAATTAAAATTCAGCTGCTTATTTTGTTGAAAATGATTTACTATACGCAAATCGTTTTAGTCAAATTTGGGCGGGCTCTACCTGCTCATCTATACTTACAACCATTCTTAAAATATGAAAATTATTTAGATCCGCTCAGGTATTTATTAAAATGTTTTAATAATCCACGTAATCATTTATAGAGAGAATATTTTAGATGATTACTATGACTAATTAAGAACTTTGAAATAGATAGATGTATAAATTAAACAATTCTATTAGAGTCATTTTATACTTTTATTTAATGAAGTCTAAACAGACATTTGATTTTGGATGAAACTTAATCGTTCAAAAGAAATAATTTTAAATACAACGTACAAATTAAAATTCGATTTAATTAGCAAAGGATGACAAAAATGAGAAATCAACACTAAGTGTGTGTTTGAAATCCTATGAAATTTGTTGATTTAAAACTTTTCAATCTTCACAAATGACTTTTTTTCGAATTGTTCTTTACGTCTTTCTAGGCAACTATCTTACGTTTAAATCATTTTTATATAATTACTTATATAATTGTCTTATTTATTTTCAATTTATTCTTTTCCATCCTCATCATTGCCTCCATCACATCATATTATTTCTTCAATTTTAAAATTTTTATACAAAAAACTTTTCGTTTAATATTAAACACACCATAAGACTGTATTATGGTTATGGGTATCATAGAAGCATTTCCTTAACCTACGTAGCATTCCAATCACTAGCAGTGCCATACATAGCTACGGCAATTGCCCCCTGAATTTTGCTTTTGCATGGTTCAGTGTTATGAGTATATAGAATCATACCATATTTATTTTGTATTAACTATCTAGAATATTAAATATGATTTCCATGAAACAGGGGTTTTGTTTCAATGCAACCGTATGCATTTAAATTTCAATGCATCCGACTAGAAATTCTACTTTTGAAAATTTTTAATAAAATTCTCAATCTAAGTGTATTTAACTTATGTATTAAGTTTTATTATTTTGAACTTTTTTGAATATATATATATTTGATTTTCAAAAAAAGGTATTTTAGTCAGTTACAAGTACTAAAACCCCCTTATCTTTAAAAATAAAAAAACATATCTACACATTTTCAAAAATGGTAAAATTTCTTTTATATATTAAATTTACCTAGATTAAGAGTTTGATGAAAAATTTTCAAAAAAAAATTAAAAAATGAAAATTTTAACTAGATACATTGAAATTCTAATGCATCTGTTGTATTAAAACATTATCAGAAAACATGAAAAATTCACCACAAATAAGCTGAGTTGTGTTTTAATGCATCAGAGTACAAAATTTCATTTTTTTAATAACTTTTTTAAAATTTTGTATAAGATTGTTAATCTAAATGTATTTAATTTAGATAAGTGATTATGTTAGCCCAGACCAAGTAAATGTCCCGCTTATCCCACTTCAAAAGACTCATTTAAAAATACTTTTTATTTAATTTTTTCTCCATACACTTATCTAAATGTATTTAACATATAAACCAAGTTTTACCATTTTTTGATATGTGTATATATATATTTTAAAATTTTTAAATATCTACCCTTATATTTGAAAATCTTTAAAAAATATATACACATATCTAAAAATGGTAAAACTTGATTTATATGTTAAATACACTTAAGTACATAAGAGTATGAAGAATAAAACAAAAAAATATTTTTAAATGGGTCTTTTGAGGTGGGCTAAGCAGGACATTTGCTTAGCCCGAACTAATAGAATCATTTCTCTTTAACTTATATATATATATATATATTAAATTTTACTATTCTTGGAGATATTTAAATATATTTTTGATTTTTTGAAAATATGGATATTTTAGGGGATGCAGTTGTGTGCACTGAGTGCATACACCAATTTTTTAATTTTTTTGAAAATTGTTTTACAAAACTGTTAATCTAAGTGTATTTAACATGTGTATCAATTTTTACCATTTTTGGTAATTTTTAAATATTTTAGAAATGCCACTGATTTTTAAAAATCTTCAAAAAATATTTAAAAATCTTCAAAAAAGTAAAAATTGATACACATGTTAAATACACTTAGATTAACAGCTTCATAAAAAATTAAAAAAAATTAAAAAATAAGTGTAGTACACCTGAGTGCATTGAGGCATATGATTGGCTTCCATATTTTAGTCACTTAAAATGGCTAAAGTGTCCTTGTTTGTAAAAATTTTTAAAAAACATACATACATATATTCAAAAATAATAAAATTTAGTTTGTAGATTAAATATAGATAGATTAACAATCTTATAAAAAAAATTTTAAAAAGCAAGGTTCTGCACTCTGGTGTGTTGAAACACTCCAAAGTTAGCAGTTGTATTAGCCACTCCGAGTGCTTCCAACGACCCTGGGTCCCGTGCCCACGTGGGCACCATACGAAGCCATCCAATCCTACTGCTTCTCACACACTTCTTCCTCTCCGGCCCCACAAGTCGCATTCTGCCATGTGTCCATTCCAGCGACTGCAGTGGGCCGTTTCAATTATTTGAACTGCTCTTTATCATTTCTTCAGTTACAATGCCCTGTGCGTCTACCTCCCCGCCCACTAACCGGTGGTAACTCATTAATCCCACCACTGTACAACCTCGTGGATCAATCTGGACCCTTAATATTATCCATCTTGTCTTCCTAACACCAACTTTCGTTCCAGCCGCTTTCATTTCTTTCCACAGTGGGCCATCATCTGGAAAGACCAGCTGAGTTGCAGAGGCAAGAGAGAGTTGTAGCAAACGCGCATTTTGAGCGGGGACTACCTGACAGCAACACTGATGTAATTGATGGTTAAGGATTTAAATAGTAATTTAATTTTTATTCAAATAGGTAATGGAAGTGGGGTGTGACCATAGCACTTTGGACGGTTTAGAGAGAGAGAGAGACGTGGGGGTTTGGAAATGGGCCCCACATGCCCATTTGTCCTTCTTGCACTAAACAAGACCTTATCATGATAGGGTACTCTCACTGTCAATCCCACATCGCCTTTTTCCAAGGTTGTGACTCTTATTGGGGGAACTTTTTCAATAATTTTTAGGATAAAACACAATAATTCATTGACCTGAGAGCAATTACTTGAAAGAAATATATATTTTTTATAGGAGCATAATTAGTTAGGATATATGGGTTGGAGACTAATCCTAACCCCTAGCATATTTAAAATTTTTTGACACTAATTCATTTACAATACATTTATAAAAATTTCAATGCTAATCTCAAATCATTTGACACAAACGGATCATGTTGTGAGTTACTACTAGTTTGGCAAAATGGATTGAATAATAAATTATTTAAAATGTAATTATAAACAATCAATAATGACTTCTGTTGCTAATAATTTATTTGAACTTAGAAGGTAAATTTTCATATTTATTTTTAGTTGAAATATAGATTAATTTCATTGATAATAATTATACATAATTTATAACTAAACAGCAATAAATATATTAACTCTTTTACTATATGAGTGTAAATGAGTTTTACGAATTGATAAATTAAATGGGTTGATAACTGAGTAGATCTGGTAGATACATTCAGTCCACAATTAACTCATTTATTTAAATGGATTGAATAGGTCATATAAGCAGATTGATGGATTAGAAAATCTTGATCGTAATTTGCTTCAAATCAAGCCTAGTCGGTTAGCTCACGAGTTAACTCTAAGCAAGTAAAATTCACCATATTTTTCTTTTCTTTCCATCCATCTAAATTGCTAGTGGTTGTTCCTAGTTGAGGGACCTTAGGGCTTGCTCATGTCTTACCATGCAACCTAGTTGTACGTGAGCACCTACCTTTTTGCTTGATAGAACTTTATTAAGTAATTGACTTTCTTGTTAATAGCCCCCTCAATCTGTAAAGACGAGTGCATTTTCTAATTAAAATTGTTGGTGAAATAAAAGATTTTTTTAATTAAAATTATTGATGAAATAAAAATTTTCTTTCATATATTTCATGATGCGTGATTATTTAGGAAATTCAATTTATTCATTAAATATATTTCGTATTAATTCTGCAATAGTAATTTATACTATATTCAAATAAAATAGATTTATATGCCTAATTAATAATTAACAAATTTGTATATCTGTATGATCAACTCGTTAGCCTCATTCTAGGGTACAATATTTAATGAGCGATGATTGTTTACGGCCGATTGCACGGGAGCAACAATGCATCCGGCCATAATACATATTTTTATTTATTTCATGGACATGTAAAGTTGGGTATATTTAATCTATAAATCGAGTTGACCATTTTTAGATATTTTTAATTATTTTTTTAAACATAGTGACATTTTTGTAATTTTTTGTCTCAAATTACGAAAATGCCAGTATGTTTAAAAATAAAAATACTAAAAAATATCTAAAAATGATAAATATTGATTTATAGATTAAATACACCTATATTTATATATCTATAAAAAACTGAAAAATAAAAATATATGTTTTTTAGGTTGGCCTAAGTAAGGCCTAACTTAGGCCGGCCTAACTAAATCACCCATCATATTTAATATCATTATATCTTGCAATAAGATGTATAACTCGGGCCAAATTAACTTGACTCAAACATCAACCAAGCCCTAAAAAACTAGATTTTGGTTCTTTTTATGGTCAAATTTCTGATATACCCTTGAATTTTACTTCTAATTTTATTTATATCTACAACCTTTTAAAAATTTTGAATATGCTTATGTATTTTTCTCAAAATTTTGTTTATACCTATAACCCTATGTGAAATGATAAATATATCCAAATCTAAATTATAATTTTAAGTTAAAAATTCACATTTAAATAAAATCTTACAGATTTTTACCGCTATAGAATTATGCATCATTTCGATGTGATTTTTATTTATAAATTTATAATTAGGTTTTGAGTATATTCGTCATTTCACATGAAAGTCTAATTATGAATCAAAATTTGTAGAAAATACAAGGGTATATTTAGAGCTTTTGAAAGTTTATAGATATGAGTGATATTAGAAGTAAATTTTACGGGTATATGTGAAATTTTCTCTATTTGTTTTTTTTATAACGACCTAGGCATGTGGCTCACTATCGAAGTATCTCGGCTTGCCTTTTGTATTTACAGTTGTCAATGCTCGAATTTATGACCGATTAAGGGTCTTTTTAATTTATAAAGATTGTCTTTCGCCAACTGATTTGCATACAAAACTAATTTGTCCTTGGCATATGTTTGGCTAATCAATTAGTGAGAAATGTTGTTAATCAATTAGTGGGTTTAGGTGTTAACAATTACAAATGTATGAGTATTGAATATCAGAGCAATCGGACGAGACCTCTACAGTGAGCTCACATGCCTTTTTCAAATATGAATATATAAAATTATTAGATCTTGTAAGATCTATTAGGTATTCTACGATCCTGTAAGGTGACCTAATATAATATAATCCTAAGATTCTACATAAAAGTGGTAGCCGAGTATATTATGAGATATGACAATTTCTTAAGTGGTTGATTCTATTTCTATTTAAGTATGATGAGAAGACTTTATATAAGTATAGGAGTTTGGGTCCCTCCTATACATAATTTACATTTGTAGTTGCCCATCGGCTACTAGTATTATGAGGAGAAAGTGCTATAAAAGAAGACTTTGTACTCAGTAAGATTGTTCCCGTTATTCTATGTAGAATCTATGACATCAATGGATTCAAGTATGCTTTCACATTACCCAAATCCAACATGTGATATTAGAGTGGTTCTCCCTCTAGTAGATGTGGTTTGGAAAGTTGAGTCAATGAAAGCAAGGGTTGTAAGCAGAAACCTAAAGTTGAGTTATGGTTCAAGGACAAACCAAATCTCACATCACAAAGGGGAGATAGTTCCTAATGGTTTATAAATAGGTCTCAAGTTGAACATGGTGTGACACGTTTTAAAATCGTACGGCTAGGCTGCCAGGCTAGAGCAGACAATATCACACCGTAAGACCCATAGCCCACAAGCCTAACGGTCATTTTTCTGGGTCTGTGTGCTCTGTGCGTCAGGCTCAATGGTAATTTTTCTAGGTCCATATGTGACATATGGTATCAGAGCCCACGTATGATTTTTTGGGCATAATAGATTCCATAATTGTTGATTATCAAATGCTATTTTTTTGCATAATTGTTATATGCGGAAATTAATGATTGCATGTATTAGATTATTTCCAGCTGAGTAATATATGTTGATGTATAATGGTTTCCGTCAATATGGTTACAAATAGGATTTCATGTTTTTCCTGATTTTACGTGTCTTATTTTCCATGAATTTGAATAAAAAATCAAAATAAATTGGAATTTTCACAATGCCTTTTGTGAATGTACATGCAAAATTTATGAAAAAATTTATCATTTTCTTGTGGATTACAACATGCTTTATAGAACAAAATTTGTGTGCAAATCATAGAATTTTAAGCATTAAATTTTGTTCATTTAAATATGGGATTATGATGGATGATGTGAATTAAATGGATGTTGAGCGTATGCTAGTGGACTGCAAATATTATTAGCCCTATTTATCCCCCTCAGTCATGCTTCCTCATAAAAAGCAATAATTTTAATTTCCAACCATGCTATATAATTTTCTATTTTGCATGCCAGCCTTTATTATATTTTTTCGATTAATTTATGGCATGTTTAGTGGTAGATTTGTTTTCACCATAAATAAACCAATTGAATTAGCCATGACCGTACATCGCCTCTGAACTAAGGAGTTAGCATGCTTATGGAAATATTAAAAATATATATATATAGAAGCTTTGAGATTCACATAAATATACCAAACATTTGATTTGTTCATGTAAATATGTTGATATATGACTTATTATAAGAACTTTTAATTTTTTCATAAATACACCAAACTTTTAATTTGTTCATGTAAATATGTTGATATATGAATTATTATAGGTGTTGGAAACATGTGGAAAATAAGTCAGGTCTATGTTTTGATTATTAACAAATCAATTTGAGTAAGTTTTGATTATTAACTGTTTGTGAAGATGATTAAAGGATATAAAAATGAAGAAAATGAAGCATGACAAGTCAAGTCGATTTCCAAGTCGACTCAGGCATTGACTTAGGCCAAGTCGATCCCCAAATCGACTCCAGCAGCGACTTCAAAACATCATTTTTGTCCAGCGTTGAAATCGGGGAGTAAAGCTGCCGAAGTCGCAAACGAAGTCGACTCCGCATGCGACTTGGGTGAAATCGCAGCCAAATTAACTCCAACATCGACTTCAAACGTGATTTTCTGTCCAGAGTTGAAATTGGGGACGAGAGCTACCGAAGTCGCAGACCAAGTCGACTCCACATGCGACTTGGGTGAAGTTGCAGGCCAAGTCGACTCCAGCTTCGACTTCAGACTGGCAGCACGCGTTTTGAAGAGCTAAGTCACGAACCAAGTCAACTCAATGCTCGACTTGAGTAAAATTGAAGACCAAGTAGACTCAAATATTCTACTTAGGCCAAATGAAGATCAAATCAAGTCCAAAGCAAACAAAGTTGCATGTATTCATCATGGAAAATCAAGATCACACACTTCATGTACTCCAAGATTCAATGATTCAAAGTTTACAAGTCACGAAGCTAAAGGACATCAAGCTATGATGAATATACTGAGTTTCAAATGACATAAATCAAGGGAAGTACATTAATTTGAAGAAATTTAAGTGACCAAAGTCATCTCCAAGGATTTCAAGTTCATCAAGCAAGCCAAGGAAGTGAAGTCGCACCCGAAGTCGACTTCACCTGCGACTTGGGTCAAGTCCAGGACCAAGTCGACCCGAGGAAGAACTTGAACAGCCTGAGCACAGCGAAGTCGCACCCGAAGTCGACTCCACCTGCGACTTGGGTCGTAACGGTCGGAAATTTTTCGAACATTGGCGCATTAAATGCTCGCCACCTACTTCCAAACGTTCGGATTCCCTCGCCATTTATATAAGACATTCAATATGAACGTAGAGCGAAGCTGAAACATCATTGATTGAGCACAACTCTCATCTCTAAGAGTATTAAGTGATTAAGCCAACATCTAGAAGACGAACCTTGCTTTCAAACTAACAAGAGCTGCTCGTTGAATCTTTCAGACTGCTTTACAAGTTCTTCTCTGCGCCAAATCTGCCTCTACACACCAGTAATGTGTAGAAACTTTCTTTTATTCTTTCTTGTTGTATTGAACTTGATTTAGTTTGGGTAACTAAGATCAAGTGTAAGCAAATTAGTGTGTGATTCGAGTGGAACTCGTCAACTACTTGTGCTGTGAGTTGTTGATGCCCCTAGAGCTGAAATCTAAAAGAGAGCAGTGACTCTAGTTGTATTTGTGAAATACATAGTGGAACCCAAGTCACAAGAGGTGTGAGCTTTGAAGAGTGGAGTAGGGAAGGTTGCCCGAACCACTATAAATCTTGTCCATTGATTTATTTCAGCTCTTATTATCTTATTATTTTTCTTTTGTTTCATTGAAGGCGATTAAACTAAACCGGGGTAAAGTTTCTGTTTAAAGTTGAAAATTTTTAATTACCCAATTCACCCCTCCCCTCTTGGATATTTGCCATTAACTCGGGACCAACAAGTGAATCAGAGCAGGTCTTTGAGTTTTATTAAAGAGATCTTTTGATATGACATCCCAATCTACTTCCGTTCTCGCATTTGCCGAAGGCCAATCTTTTACTAGGCCACCATTGTTTGATGGGAACAATTTTGGCTATTGGAAGCTACGTATAAAACAACTCATCATGGCTACAGATATGACTCTTGGATTGCAATCCAAGACAGTGTAACATTGCCTACTGATGAAAGAGCTTCCAAATTGACCGATGAGGAAGTAAAAACTGTTAAGAGCAACGCTAAAACTATGAATTCATTGTTTTGTGCTCTTACTGCTTTTGAATACGATAGAGTATCCTCTTGTTTGACCGCCAAAGAGATATGGGATACACTAACATCTATCTATGAAGGAACTTCTCAAGTCCAAGGGACAAGGAGAAATATTTTGATTGGAGAATTGGAAAGCTTTAAAATGCTAGAAACAGAAAATATTTCTGAAATATTTGCTAGATTCTCTTAAATTACTAATGCTTTGAAAGGTCTTGGAAAAGCTATCTCCGAATCTGAACAAGTCATGAAGATCCTAAGAGCTCTACCGGAATCTTCGACTCCAAAGATTACTGCAATAGAAGAAGCCAAAAATCTGAACACGTTGAAGCTAGAAGACCTCATTAGCTCATTAATATCACATGAGCTAATCAAGAAAAGAAATGAAGATCACCACAAAGGAAAGAGAGCAATTGTACTAAAAGTCACTCATAACTCGGATGAGTTCACCTCCTCATCTCACAACGATGATGAAGACATTGCTCTATTAACTCGCAAATTTCGAAAGTTCGTAAGGAAAGAAAAGAACTTTAAAGATTTCAAAGAGAGACCTCGAAAAGAGAAAAAGAAAGAGGTTACAAAGTGTTATAGATGCGGCAGTATGGGACATATGCAAGCTCAATGTCCTACACCGGAAGAAAGATCAAAGGATCATCATGAAAAGAAGGAAAGATATGAAAGCTGAAAATTCCAAAAGCCTAAGGGAAGAGGAATGTACGTGAATGAAGAAACTTCATCAACAAGTAGCTCCTCAACCGATGATTTTGAAGCAGCAAATTGCGCAAGAATATGCTGCATGACGCAGATTGAACAAGAGAAACTTTGAACACAACAGAAGTTTTGGAAGAACAAACCACCTCAACAAAATGTACAAGTAATGAAGAGGTAACTTCCAAATTTTGTTATTCTCAATCTACTCATTCTTCTATTCAAAAATGTCTCAAATGTGCTGAATTAGAGGAATTACAACATGCATATGATTCATTATATGAGAAAATCAAAAAACTAGGAAATAAGTTATTATTAAAGAGACAACAATGTAATTCCATTATTATTGTAAATGGAAAACTAGCAGAAAGAACAACAAAACTGAAAGAAGAAAATGAACTATTATTGAAAGAAGTGGAAAAATTGAAAAAGGAGAATGAATCCTTAAATGAATAATTAACTAAGTTCTCTAATCCATGAGAAAGTGTGAAAATGTTTCTGAACATGACCTCTCAAAACAGTAGAAGAGGTCTTGGATACTCCACATTTGAGCAAGGAGAAAGTAACAAATCAAATGTGCCAAAACTTTAGAAAAATCAAGCTAAAGTTGCACCTATTTACAAACCCAAAGGGAAACAAGTTGTTTGGACTAGAAGACCAACTTTTGAACTACTACATACTTGGAGGCCTACTCCTAGAATACCAATAGCCTGCAACTTTTGCAATAAGATGGGTCATAAAATTTATAAATGCAACTTCAAGAAACTGTATGACCATGGTGCAAAATTAGTTTGGGTTTCAAAAAACACAAGATTTGGGCTTTCAAAAATAGAACAACAAAGATTAAATCAGTTTACTAACCCAAATGGACCCATAAAATGGGTACCAAAGAGATAAGCTTTATTTGCTCATTTTTCAGGTATGTTTCAAGGCAAAGGCAAACAACGTTTGGTTCATGGATAGTGGTTGCTCAAGGCATATAACCGGAGAAAGAAGTTTATTTCATAAACTCAAGCCTTGCAACGATGGAACTATTGCCTTTGGAAATAAAATCAAAGGTAAAATCAAATGTAAAGAAAATATTTATAGTATTTCAAATGCATGTATGGAGGATGTGTTATTTGTTGAAGGACTCAAGCACAATCTAATGAGTATTAGTCAATTATGTGACAAAGGATACAAGATTGTGTTTGAATCATCTATGTGCAATGTATTTGATGGAGAACATATCATGTTTAGAGGAAAAAACATTGAAATATATATTTGGTTTCACTTGATGAATTACATGGTCAATGTCTAATGACCATTGACAATGATCCATGAGTTTAGCATAAGAGGCTTGGGCATGTAAACATGTCAAACATCAAGACCCTATGGAAAAAGAATGGTAGATGGATTGCCAAAATTGAAATATGACAAAGATAAAATTTGTAAGGCATGTCAATTGTTAAAACAACCTAAAATGTCTTTCTCTACCAAAAAGGAGATTTTCACCATTAGGCCACTTGAATTGCTACACATGGATCTATATGGGTCATCCGACATTTTAACCATTGGTGGAAAGAAGTATGTGTTTGTAATAGTTGATGATTTTTCAAGATTCACAAGGGTAATTCTCTTAGCTAGCAAAGATGAAGCTTTCTCTATGTTTGCAACTTTTGTAAACTTCGTGCAAAATGAAAAACAAAGTATTATTATGACCATTAGAAGTGATCATGATGGTGAGTTTGAAAATAAACGATTCATAGAATTATGTAATGAAAAAGGAATTCACCATATATTTTCTACACCAAGAACTCCACAACAAAATGGAGTGGTTGAAAGGAAAAATAGAACTATACAAGAGATGGCTAGAACAATGCTAAATGAAAGTAAATTATTCAAGAAATTTTGGGGTGAAGCTGTAAGTACAGCTTGTCATATGTTAAACCGAGTTACCATTAGAGCAATCTTGAAAAAGACCCCATATGAGCTATGGAAAGGTAGAAAACCAAATATTTCATATTTTCATGCTTTTGGTTGCACATGTTATGTTTTGAACAATGGAAAAACCAACTTGGAAAAACTGGATGCTAAGAGTGATGAGGCAATATTCCTTAGTTACTCATCAAATAGCAAAGCATATAGAGTCTTCAATAAACGGAACCAAGTTGTAGAAGAGTCAATACATCTTGTTTTTGATAAATTTAATCCATGCTCCAAAAGAAAAGATGATTTAAGTGATGCAGATGATGTCACAAGTAACCTTGAAAAATTGCATGTGAAAAAGCAAGAAGAATCCACAGAAGAAAGGGTAAGTGAAGGTAATAATTCCTATAAACCTCCAACTGATTTAAAGTTAAAAAATGTCCATCCAATTGAGCAATTTATCGGCAATATTTATGAAGGTGTTAAGATTAGAAGGTCAAAATAAAATATTTGTGGACAATAAGCCTTTGTATCCAAAATTGAACCAACAACTATTTACCAAGCTCTTGATGATGAAAACTGGATCATAACAATGCAAGAGGAATTAAATCAATTTGAAAGAAACCAAGTTTGGCATATTGTTCCAAGACCAAAGAACTGTAATGTCATTGGAACAAAATGGGTCTTTAGGAACAAATTAGATGAAAGTGGACTTGTGGTGAGAAACAAAGCTAGACTTGTGGCAAAAGGATACTCACAAAAAGAAGGAATAGACTTTAAGGAATCCTATGCTCCGGTTGCTAGATTAGAAGTCATTCACATTTTACTAGTCTTTGCATCTCACATGAACTTTAAGTTATTTCAAATGGATGTTAAAAGTGCATTTTTGAATGAGTATATAAATGAAGAGGTGTATGTTGAACAACCACCTGGATTTGAGGAGAAAGATCAATCTAAATTTGTATACAAATTAACCAAAGCACTATATGGATTAAAACAAGCTCCAAGGGCTTGGTATGAAAGATTAAGCAAATTTCTGATTGATCATGACTTTCAAAAAGGAAAGGTAGGCACTATGTTGTTCATTAAGTATAAAGAAAGAGACATTTTGATTATTCAAATTTATGTCGATGATATTATTTTTGGTGCTACTAATGAGATTCTTTGTCAAGAATTTTCTGAGCTTATGCAGAAGGAATTTTAGATGAGTATGATGGGGGATCTAAATTTCTTCCTTGGACTACAAATTAAGCAACTAAGTGAAGAGATTTTCATAAACCAGTCCAACTATATCAAAAAATATTAAAGAAGTTCGGCATGCAAAATAGCAAAGGGGCAAACACAGTTATGAGCTCAACCATTAAAATTGACAAAGATGAGAAAGGTAAACCTGTTGATTTAAAGTTATATACAAGCATGATAGACTCTTTATTATACTTAACTGCTTCTAGACCCCATATACTGTTTAGTGTTTGCATGTGCTCTATATTTCAATCATGTCCAAAAGAATCACATTTGGTAGTTGTAAAAAGAATTTTCAGATACTTATAGATACTACCAACATAGGACTTTGGTATCCAAAGGGTTCTAATTTTGATCTAATCGGCTACTCGGATGCGGATTTTGCCGAATACAAAGTAGATAAAAAAAGTACTAGTGGAACATGTCAGTTCCTTGGAAACATGTTGGTTTCATGTTATTCAAGGAAACAAACTAGTGTTGCTCTATCTATGGCGGAAGCCGAATATATAGCCGCCAGGAGCTGTTGTGCCCAATTACTTTGGATGAAACAACAACTTAGGGACTATGACATGGATTTTAAAGTTATACGTATTAGATGTGATAATATTAGTGCAATATATTTAACTAAAAATCCAGTATTGTATTCTAGGACCAAGCATATAGACCTAAGACATCATTTTATCAGAGAACATATAGAAAATCATAACATATGTTTGGAATATGTGAAAACAGAAGATCAAATTACAGATATTTTTACCAAACCTCTAGAAAAAAAATATTTTATAAAATTAGAAATGATATGGGGATGATTGAATTAACTTAGAAAAGCACAAGCTGAGGGGGAGCATAGGTTCAGGGGAAGCAGCCCCCGCCATTCTCAAAGGATTAACCCGCTCCATCTTTATTTTTGATCAATTGACAAAAAGGGGGAGAATAAATTAAGATTTAAGTTGGGTAGATTATACATAAGTTTGCATATGAAAAGTTTGAAAAATATGTAAATGATGAGAATGAAATATGTATGTTAAACTTCAAAATGCAAAAGACCAGTGATTATTCTAAAGATACCAAAACAAGATAAAATAGTATGTTTTAAAGACATTGAAAGGTATACACTCAAATCGATTTTGTTAATCATCAAAAAGGGGGAGATTGTTGGAAACATGTGGAAAATAAGCCAAGTCTATATTTTGATGATTAACAAATCAATTTGAGTAAGTTTCGGTTACTAACATGTTTATGAAGATGATTAAAGGATATAGAAATAAAGAAAATGAAGCATGACAGGTCAAGTTGATTTTCAAGTCGACTCAGGCATCGACTTAGGCTAAGTCGATCCCCGAGCATGACATTTCAAAACGTCATTTTCGTCCAGTGTTGAAATCGGGGAGTAAAGCTGCCGAAGTCGCAAACGAAGTTGACTCCGCATGTGACTTGGGTGAAGTCGCAGACCAAGTCGACTCCAGCATCGACTTCAAACGTGATTTTCTGTCCAGAGTTGAAATTGGGGACGAGAGCTGCCGAAGTCACAGACCAAGTCGACTCCATATGCAACTTGGGTGAAGTTGCAGGCCAAGTCGACTCCAGCTTCGACTTTAGACTGACAGCATGCGTTTTGAAGAGATAAGTCGCAAACCAAGTCAACTCAATGCTCGACTTGAGTAAAATTGAAGACCAAGTAGACTCAAATATTCTACTTAGGCCAAATGAAGATCAAATCAAGTCCAAAGCAAACAAAGTTGCATGTATTCATCATGGAAAATCAAGATCACACACTTCATGCACTCCAAGATTCAATGATTCAAAGTTTACAAGTCACGAAGCTAAAGGACATCAAGCTATGATGAATATACTAAGTTTCAAATGACATAAATCAAGGGAAGTACATTAATTTGAAGAAATTTAAGTGACCAAAGTCATCTCCAAGGATTTCAAGTTCATCAAGCAAGCCAAGGAAGTGAAGTCGCACCCGAAGTCGACTTCACCTGCGACTTGGGTCAAGTCCAAGACCAAGTCGACCCGAGGAAGAACTTGAACAACCTGAGCACAGCGAAGTCGCACCCGAAGTCGACTCCACCTGCGACTTGGGTCGCAACGGTCGAAATTTTTTTGAACGTTGGCGCATTAAATGCTCGCCACCTACTTCCAAACGTTCGGATTCCCTCGCCATTTATATAAGACATTCAATATGAACGTAGAGGGAAACTGAAACATCATTGATTGAGCACAACTCTCATCTCCAAGTGTACTAAGTGATCAAGCCAACATCTAGAAGACGAACCTTGCTTTCAAATTGCCAAGAGCTGCTCGTTGAATCTTTCAGACTGCTTTATAAGTTCTTCTCTGCGCCAAATCTGCCTCTACACACCAGTAATGTGTAGAAACTTTCTTTTATTCTTTCTTGTTGTATTGAACTTGATTTAGTTTGGGTAACTAAGATCAAGTGTAAGCAAATTAGTGTGTGATTGGAGTGGAACTCGTCAACTACTTGTGCTGTAAGTTGTTGATGCCCCTAGAGCTGAAATCTAAAAGAGAGCAGTGACTCTAGTTGTATTTGTGAAATACATAGTGGAACCCAAGTCACAAGAGGTGTGAGCTTTGAAGAGTGGAGTAGGGAAGGTTGCCCGAACCACTATAAATCTTGTCAATTGATTTATTTCAGCTCTTATTATCTTATTATTTTTCTTTTGTTTCATTGAAGGCGATTAAACTAAACCGGGGTAAAGTTTCTGTTTAAAGTTGAAAATTTTTAATTACCTAATTCACCCCTCCCCTCTTGGATATTTGCCATTAACTCGGGACCAACAATAGGAACTTTAGATTTGTTCATTAGTGTCATGTAATAGTGATCGTTATATTGTTATTGTATTCACGGAAATTATGATTTATGCAGCAATATTTTGGGCTGCCGTTAGAAATTTAATATAAATCATAAATAATAGGTTGTCACTCAAATTGTTGCAATATATTTTTTTCTTCCCTTTTAATGGAACTTTCAATAGTCGACCATAATAATTAAAATAAAAAGGGGAGGAGACGACCATGAAGGTGCGGCCATTAAAGGGCCTTCTAGATGGGTTTATTGCTTCTGCCCACTATAACTAATATCTACAGAATAAAATAATAATGATAATAATAATAAAAATCTTTTGATCAAGCAACATATGAGTAATTATATAAGTGATGATTATATTTTAAATTTTCTTGTGACGAGATTTTATTTTATAGTATGACTAGAGATTGATGTCTAAGTAAGAGGCCTTGAAATGGATCATGAGGTTATGTAATTAGGTCCCTGCTATATAGGGGAAGCCTCCCACACCTCACCTTATTTACCTAGTAGACCAAAAGAAGTACTATAAAATTTAATTGCATATAATAAATTTAATAATCGTTATTATTAAATTACTCTCAATATTTTATACCCCCATAATTTGAGTGGGACTTCATATGAATGGTTAGTTTTATATTGGAAAGCTAATAATTTAGTGTTTTTTATTAAATTGAAACTAACCTATTATCATACAAATTTTATCAATATTCATAATCGAATATATTATTATTATTATTTCTAATATATTTAATATTTTTTGAATAATTTGGTATTGTTAGTTACCCTAAAGGGTCTAGAATACTTCATTTTCAATTATCATCATTATCATAAGCCATTTCCCACCTAGGTGAGGTCGGCTGCATGGATTCTGTTGAACAATTCTTATCGATTTAAGACTAAATTTTCTGTAATTTGTAATATTTTAAAATCTTGTTTAATTACTTCCATCTATATTTTTTTTAGTCTTCATCTCATTCTCCTACCATCTTCTATTTGAATAGACTCTGTTCTCCTAATCGGTGCTACTTCAGGTTTCCTTTTAACATGACCAAACCATCTTAATCTATTTTCTCTCATTTTATCACAAATTAGTCTCAGTTTTAAGTTTTCTTGAATTATTTCATTCATAATTTTATCTTTTCTTGTTTTACTACTCATCTACCTTAACATTCTCATTTCTGCTAAGCTCATTTTTTATATACGTTGTTCTTTAACTGTCCAACAGTTTGCCTCATAAAGCATAACATGTCTAATGGCAGTCTTACAAAATTTTTCTTTTAGTTTGATTGGAAATCGATAATCACATAAAATTCCTGACGTACTTCGTCATTTCATCCATCCTGCTTGAATTCTATGTATCATATATTTCTCAATTTTTTCATTCTCTTAAACTATTGATCCTAGGTACTGAAAGCGATTAGTTCTTATTACTACCTGATCTAAAATCTTAATTGGTTCCTCATCCGAGTTCTCACTATTATTAAAATCGTATTTCATATATTCAGTTTTTGTGTGATTAATTCTAAAACCATTAGATTCTACAGTATTTACCCACCTATTCAATTTTAAATTTAGTCCTTTAGTTTCATCTATTAGAACAATATTATCAGCAAACTGTTGGTCCCGAGTTTATGGCAAAACCCAAGAGGGGAGGGGTGAATTGGGTTCTTGAAAAATTCTTTAGCAAATCAAAACTTAACCCCTTTAAAGTTTCAATCCCCTAGATTGTAACAAATAGAAAGTAGTGAGATAATGAAAGCAATAAAGAAAAGCAGTAGACAAGATTTATAGTGGTTCGGGCAACCTTTCCATACTCCACTCTTCCAAGCTCACACACCGTTGTGACTTGGGTTCCACTATGTATTCCGCGAATACAACTAGAGTCTCCACTCTCTTCTAGATTCTAGCTCTAGAGGGCATATACAACCAGAGCCTCTGCTCTCTTCTAGATTCAAGCTCTAGGGGGCATATACAATCAACGCAAGTAGGTGATGAGTTACACTCCAATCACAACTCTACTTGCAATGTTTTGGTTTGAATCACTAAACTCAAACCAAGCACTAAAAATAAACAATAATGTGAAAATAAAGGACATCTACACTTTACTGAATTGTGTAGCAAGTTTCAGCTTGAGGAAGAATCTGTAGAAGCAACCAATTGTATTTTGTTGAAGCAAACCGCAACTTTGAAGCTTGTTCTTCCTTTGAAAGTGTATAGATTACTCAATTGTAGAGAAAAGCAAATGAAAGCTCTTACTAGCACTTCTTTCCTCTCTTTAGGCTCTATGTTGTGTTTATCCACGTTTGCTTGAGTGTGTATATATAGAGGAGGGAAGATTTTGAACGTTATAGAGGTAGTTGGCGCGTAATAAATGTTCCAATGTTCGAAAATTCGAATGTTACGTCCCCAAGTCGCAGGTGGAGTCGACTTCGTCTGCGACTTCGCCCAAGTCGCATGCTGGAGTCGACTTCGTGTGCGACTTCGACTATTCTTCAGTTTCCAAGTCTGTGTTCTGGGTCGACTTGGTTTCAGACTTGGCCTCAAGTCAATCTTGGAGTCGACTTGGGGTGCGACTTGATTATTTCCTTGTACCAAGTCAGTTTGATCTTTGTTGATATAATTCTTGCTTGCTTAACTTCTTTCTTCTTCTTGTCCTTCAATACTAAAGGCTTGGATTTGCTTCAAATCTTGGATAACTTGAATCTTGTATGGACAAATCATCTTTGATTTGGAATGAATTCATATGCCTTGCTTGCTTTAAGCTTGTATTAGTCTTTATATACTCAGGTTTGAAAAACTTGAGTTGTCTTCATCTTGAAATGAACTTGTACCTTTAACTTGGGCTTGAGAAACTCAAGTCGATCTTGGGGTCGACTTCATATGCGACTTGGCCTCAAGTCGCAAGTAGAGTCGACTTCGACTGCGACTTCGGATGTGTTGTCCCCCAAAATCAACGCTGGAGAGAAATGTGCAACTTCAAGTCGATACTGGAGTCGACTTCGTTTGCGACTTGGCTTCCAAGTCACAAGTGGAGTCAACTTCGACTGCGGCTTCGGATGTTCATCTTCTAATTTCAAATCTATTCATCAGGTACCTGTTGAAGTCGTATGTGGAGTCGACTTCGAGATCGACTTCACCCTAAGTCGAAGTGGGAGTCGACTTGGGAATCTACTTGGCTGATTTCATTCCTTAAGACATTGATTAAAACTATTAGTAATCATTTCATACTCAAATTTGAATTTGTTAATCATCAAAACTTGTGCTTTGATCAATTTGTTTTGTTTTAACTATTGTTTCCAACAATCTCCCCCTTTTTGATGATTGACAAAATTAATTTGAGTTTGTATCTTTCAAGAAAAACACATTTATATAATTTTCAAAATAGAGCATCAAATATCTTTCAAACAGAGCATGAAACAAATATTAGAGCATAAATCATATTTCATATCATCATGATTCATACAGATTACAATGCAAAGCAAAATAAAACTTATATACAAGCTACCCAACCCAAAAACTCTAAAACCTATGTCATGTCCTAAAACTCACTCAACACTCTATCCTATCTCCCCCTTTTTGTCAATCACTCAAAATGATATTCAATTACCAAGGATTTGGTGAATTGAAATTTAGAAATGGGATATGAAGATTGAGTAGGTTTGACGGGTCGACCATGAGCAGACGAGTAGAAAGATGAAACAGGTGCGGGGGTTAGATCTCGATGAACTTATCCAGATTCAAATGGATCTAGTTCGGGTATGGGCCAATTACGATGACGCCCGGATGCTAGATGATAGTGTATAGTTCGCAATTTCCGATCCATATGATCCTGTCAGGAATGCATGTCCATGATGGCTGTGAGGACCCCAGAGATGAGACTTGTAACTTTGTTTTCCTGTTGAGCCATTTCATCTCGAATGGTTTGCAAAGTTATCTCCGGAGATGATGGTTGTGGTGCTGGATCTGGAATGCCTGATCCCCTTGGAGAGTATGATCCATGTGACATGGGAGAGGCTGGCTCCTCAGGTATATCCTGTGGTGGAGCCGGTTGGACTTCTGGGGGCTGCTCCCCCTCAGTAGGTGCTCGTCCAGCCTCTTCTGGAGCTTCTGCTTCGGCCCTTAGTTCATGTTCATTGACCTTCATTCTCTGGATCAATGCTTTGTTGATTGCATTTGTGGATTTCAGTACTTCAAAGGGCTCGCCTTCAATATCCACTTTAAAATGCTCGAGGATCTTCGTGATCCAGGTACCGTAGGGTAGAACTCCCCGTGGATTGTCCTTTCTGCAGCTAAGGGCTTCAATGAATAAACGGGGAAGACTGACTTTTACCCTGTTTATGATTTTCCATAATATTCCAGCTTCTTGAGGGTTCAGTTGATTTCTTCCTCCGCCCTTAGGATAGATGCAGTGGGCTATCAATAGGCGTAGAACCCGTAGCCTTGGAGACAGATCCATGTAATGCAGAAACTTGATCCCTGGATGATACTTATTGCTCCGGGTGAGCTGATTATATATCTGATCAAGTGAGATGTCTGTAGGGATTGGTTCATCTTCATGTGGAACCTCAAGTATCTGTTCAATGTTTATCATTGCTCCTTCCAAATTTGGAGTTACGCCAATGCCAAAGAACATGTCAACTCCTTTTACAAAGCTGCCATAGTATTCTTCATCCCACAAGTAATAAAAGATCCTAGTTAAATCCGGATAGACTCTTTCATCTTCTTTTAGCAGCTTGGTCCAACCTTGGAATTCCAATAGGTCTTCTATATCTGACCCATAATCTTTCAGAAACTTGAAATCAATAATTTTGGGAATGAATACCTTCCGCTCGTAGAAGGATTTGTAGAACCGACTGTGCTGGAGTTCGGTCTTGAAGTACGTAGTCGGCATTTTTAACACCTGAGCTTTGCCAGCTGTGTTGCCTTTCCTTCTCGCCCCAGATTGAGTGCTGTGTGAGGTTTGGGGTTGTTCCTCACGACCAGCTGTTGTTGACGGAGTTCCCGTTTGAAAACGTACCCGACGGCTAGTGGAAGTTGATGGTTCTTCCCGGCCTCATTTTGAGGAGGTTCGTTGCCTCCTAGGCACCTCGTCTTCCGTATGGGATGTAGACTTTCTGGTAACAGGTTTGAGAGATGGTTTTGATACTGCTAGCTTGGGAATTCTAGACTTTGGAGCCATTGGATTTTGAAATTCAGAGAGGCAGAAAGACAAAGAGAAGAGAGAGAGAGAAATAGAGAGAATAGAGACAGAGAATCTGAGAAGAGAGATAGAGAGATGAGTGTAGAGAGAAGAAAATAAAGAAAAGAGAAAGATGAAGGCAGTGACGAAAATGGCAGAGAAGGATGGGAAACGAAAATGAAAGAGAGCAGAGGAATAGAGAGACGGGAAGAGAGAGGAGAAGACAGGGAGAGTGAGAGAGAGCTTGGAGCAGAGAGGAAGAGAGGAGAGAAAAGCAGAGAGAAATTGAGAGAGAAGAGAGAGGACAGAGGGAGGAGAGTAGAGAGATAGAAGGCAGGGATGGAGATGGCAGAGAAATAGAGAGACGGGGAGAGAGAGAGAAAGGAAGACTATGCGCGGGAGAAAGAAGGGAAGGAGAAGAGAGAATCGGAAATGGAGAGGGAGAGAAAGAAAGCCGGAGAACAGAGAGAGCCGGAAAAATGGAGAGGACACGGAGGCAGAGCGCGGGAAAAAATGAGGAGAAGGAAGAAGAAGAAAGAAAGAAGAAGAAGGCGGACGGTCGCGCGCGGAGTCGACTTTGCCCTAGGCGAAGTCGACTTCGACCCCTCGGAGTCGACTTCGCCTCAGAGCGGAGTCGACTTCACATCTCCCAAGTCGACTTCACTGGAGTCGACTTGACTCATCGACTTTGACCTTTTTCAGATTTGATTTTCTTGTATAATTTTCCTAATTTAATTCAATCATCCCCATTTCATTTCTAATTTTGTAAAATGGTTCCTTTGCTAAGGGCTTGATAAATATATCAGCAATTTGATCCTCAGTTTTCACATATTCCAAACAAATATTATGATTTTCAACATGTTCTCGAATAAAATGATGTCTTACATCTATATGCTTGGTTCTAGAATGCAATACAGGATTTTTTGTCAAACATATAGCACTTGTGTTATCACATCTGATAGGAATATTATAATAATCAATGCCATAATCTTTTAATTGTTGTTTTATCCAAAGTAGTTGGGCACAACAGCTTCCGGCGGCTATATATTCGGCTTCTGCTGTAGATAGAGCAACACTAGTTTGTTTCCTTGAATACCATGAAACCAGCATATTTCCAAGAAATTGACAGGTTCCACTAGTACTTTTTCTATCTACTTTGTAGCGAGCAAAATCCGCATCCGAGTAGCCGATTAAGTCAAATGTTGACCCCTTTGGATACCATAGTCCAAGATTAGTAATATTTATCAAATATTTAAAAATTCTCTTTACAGCCAATAAATGTATTCTTTAGGGTATGCTTGGAATCTAGAACACATACAAACACTGAAAAGTATATCTGGTCTAGAAGCAGTTAAATACAACAATGATCCTATCATACTTCTATAAAGCTTTTGATCGATACATTTACCGTTTTCGTCCGTGTCGATCTTGATTGCTGAACTCATTGGAGTATTTGCTCCTTTAGTAGTTTGCATTCCAAATTTCTTTAGCATTTCTTTGACGTACTTGGACTGATTTAAGAATATTCCTTCGCTTTGTTGCTTGATTTGCAGTCCAAGGAAGAAATTTAGTTCTCCCATCATGCTCATTTCAAATTCGCTCTGCATAATCTTAGAAAATTCTTGGCACAGAGTTTCATCAGTAGCACCAAATATTATATCATCTACATAGATTTGCACAATTAAAATATTTTACTTTTATATTTGATGAATAATGTAGTATCAACTTTCCCTCTTTGAAATTCATGATCAATCAAAAATTTATTTAACCTTTCATACCAAGCTCTTGGGGCTTGTTTTAGTCCATATAATGCTTTGGTTAGCCTATAAACATATTTTGATTGATCCTTTTCTTCAAATCCAGGGGGTTGTTCAACATATACTTCTTCATTCAAGTATCCATTCAAAAATGCGCTTTTCACATCCATTTGAAATAATTTGAAATTCATGTGAGAAGTAAATGCTAGTAAGATGCGTATGGCTTCTAATCTAGCCACAGGTGCATATGATTCTTCAAAATCAATTCCTTCTTCTTGGGAATACCCTTTGGCTACTAATCTAGCTTTATTTCTAATTACAAGTCCGCTTTCATCCAATTTGTTCCTAAATATTCATTTGGTACCAATAATGGTATAACCATTTGGTCTAGGAACTAAATGTCATACATCATTCCTTTCAAATTGATTTAGCTCTTCTTGCATTGCAATAACCCAGTTTTCATCATTAAGAGCTTGTTCAATAGTGGTTGGTTCAATTTTTGACACAAATGCATATTGTCCACAAATATTTTGCTTTGATCTCCTAGTTTTTACTCTTTCATAAATATTTCCAATGACTTGCTCAATTGGATGGGCATTTTTGAACTTTAAATCAATTGGAGGTTTGTAGGAATCATTACCTTCACTTACCTCTTCCTCCATGGAGTTTTCTGGCTTGAGCTCGGTTTCCTTTTGTTGTTCTTGTTGTTTTGCTTTTGTATCATCTGCGTCACTTAGTTCATCCTCCTTTCTAGGAGTTTGGTTAAATTCATCAAAAACAACATGTATTGATTCTTCTATTGTTTGATTTCTTTTGTTGAAAATTCTATATGCTTTGCTATTTGATGAATAACCCAAGAAAATAGTTTCATCACTTTTGGCATCTAGTTTACCCAAATTTGTTTTTCCATTATTTAACACATAACAAATACATCCAAAAGTATGGAAATATGATATGTTTAGTTTCCTGTCTTTCCAAAGTTCATATGGGGTCTTTTTCAATATTTCTCTAATGGTAACTCGGTTTAATACATGACAAGCTGTACTTACAGCTTCACCCCAAAATCTCTTGGACAATTTACTCTCATTTAGCATGGTCCTAGCCATTTCTTGTATTGTTCGGTTTTTCCTTTCAACAACTCCATTTTGTTGAGGAGTTCTTGGTGCAGAAAATGTATGGTGAATTCCCTTTTCATTGCAAAATTCTATGAATCGACTATTTTCAAATTCACCACCATGGTCACTTCTAATGGAAATGATTGAACTTTATTTTTCATTTTGCACCAAAGTAGAAAACGAGACAAACATTAAAAATGTTTCATCTTTGCTAGCTAAGAGTATAATCCAAGTAAATCTAGAAAAGTCATCCACAATTACATACACATACTTTTTCCTACCAAGAGTTAAAATATCTGATGACCCATAAAGATCCATATGTAGCAATTCAAGTGGTCTAATTGTTCAAATTTCCTGTTTGGTCGAAAATGACATTTTTGGTTGTTTAGATAGTTGACAGGCTTTACAAATCTTATCTTTGTCATATTTGAGCTTTGGTAAGCCTTGTACCAAATTCTTTTTCCATAAAGTTTTAATATTTGACATATTTATATGTCCAAGCCTTGTATGTCATTTCCATGGATCATTTTCTATGGCTATTAGACATTTTCCTTCTAGGTCATCAAGGCAAACCAAATATACATTTTCATGTCTTTTGCCACTAAATATTATGTGCTCGTCATTATCAATAACATTACATATAGAGGATTCAAATACAACTTTATATCCTTTATCACATAGTTGACTAATACTCATTAGGTTGTGTTTGAGTCTTTCAACAAATAGAACATTTTCAATACATGCATTTGAACTACCATAGATATTTCCTTTACTTTTTATTTTACCTTTTTCATTATTTCCGAAAGCTACCGTTCCTTCATTGCATGGGTTGATCTTGTGAAATAGTCTTTTTTCTCCTGTCATGTGTCTTGAGCAACCGCTATCCATAAACCATACGTTATTGGCCTTAGCTTTAAGACATACCTGCAAAAAATTAATTTGAGTGGAGCTCATCCTTTTGGTACCCATTTTATGGGTCCGTTTGGGTTAGTTAACCTTTGGAGCTTATGTTGATCTACCTTTGAAGCTATAAATCTAATATTTTTTGGCATCCAAACCAATTTAGCACCAAGGTTTTGCAGTTTTCTTAGTTTACATTGATAGACCTTGTGTCCTAACTTGTTGCAAAAATTACAAGCTCCCGAAAGTCTAGAAATAGGAAGCCAATTGGTAATTTGTTCCTCGGTTGGTCTTTTGGTCCAAACTACTTGATTTATCTTAGGTTTAGTATAAATGGATTTGGCATTATTTCTTGGAGCGTTAGACTTCGTTTGTTCAAATGTATATACCCAAGTCCTTTCTTGCAAGTTTGGGTTGTCATTTTTAAGAACATTTTCATATTTTCTCCTGGATTAGAGAACTTGGCAAGGGATTTATTTAATGATTCATTTTCATTTTTAAGTTTCTCTAACTCATTTTCTAAGGTATTCTTTTCATTTTTTAATTTATCTAATTTTTCAGCAAGTTTACCATTTAACATTATTACTGCATCACATTGTCTTTTCTTTATTGTAAACTTGTTTCCTAATTTCTTTATCTCTTCATATAAAGAATCATAGGCTTGTTGAAGTTAGTTTAACTCAGCACATTTGAGGCATTCATTTGTAGAAAAATTTGAAAAAGATTTCTGTTTGGAGGTTACCTCTTGACTACTTGTGCAGTCCGTTAAAGTAGCTTGATCCTCCAAGATTTCCGTGGCTGCAAAGCATATGTCGGTATTTGCTATGCAGTAAATTCTTGCGCAATCTGCTTCGCATTCTTCACTTGAGGAGCTATTTGTTGTAGATTTTTCTTCATTCACGTACATGCCTCTTCCTTTGTTTCTTTGAAACCTTTTGTTGTCGCCTCGATCTTTTCTTTGCTCCTTTGCCTTATTTTCTTCGGGCGTTGGGCATTGGGCTTGCATGTGTCCCGAACCGCCACATCGGTAACATTTTGTTGTTTCTTTCTTTTTCTCTTTGGAATTTCTTTCTTTAAAGTTTCTGAAATTTCTGCCTTTCCTTACAAATTTTCTGAATTGTTTTGTGAATAAGGAAATTTCATCGTCATTTTGTGAAGATGAGGTGGTGTCGTCCGAGTCTTGTGCGGCTCTCAAGGAAATGACTCTTTTGGCTTTGTGGTGACCTTCGTTTCTTTTCTTGATCAGCTCATGTGACATCAAAGAGCTAATAAGATTTTCCAACTTCAATGTGTTAAGATCCTTGGCTTCTTCTATTGCCGTGATTTTTGGAGTCCATGATTTGGGTAGTGCCCTCAGAATCTTCATGACCTGCTCAGATTCAGAAATTGCTTTTCCTAGCCCTTTCAAGGCGTTAGTAATCTTGGAAAATCTAGCAAACATTTCATAAGTATTTTCAGTTTCTAACATCCTAAAATTTTCCAATTCTCCAATCAAAATATTTCTCCTCGTCCCTTGGACTTGAGAGGTTCCTTCATAGATAGAAGTTAGTGTATCCCATATTTCTTTGGCAGTTAAACAAGAGGATCCTCTATCATATTCGGAAGCCTTAAGAGCACAAAATAATGAATTCATAGCCTTGGCATTGCTCTTTACAATTTTCACTTCCTCATCGGTCCATTTGGAAGTTTTTTCATCAATGAGCAAAGTCACACCATCTTGAATCGCAATCCAAGAGTCCATATCGGTAGCCATGATGAGTTATTTCATACGTAGCTTCCAATATCCAAAATTATTCCCATCAAACAATGGTGGCCTAGTAAAGGATTGGCCTTCGGCAAATGCGGGAACGGAAGTGGATTGGGATGCCATATCAAAAAGATCTCTTTGGTAAACTCAAAGATCTTCTCTGATACCACTTGTTGGTCCCGAGTTTATGGCAAAACCCAAGAGGGGAGGGGTGAATTGGGTTCTTGAAAAATTCTTTGGTAAATCAAAACTTAACCCCTTTAAAATTTCAATCCCCTAGATTGTAACAAATAGAAAGCAGTAAGATAATGAAAGCAATAAAGAAAAGCAGTAGACAAGATTTATAGTGGTTCGGACAACCTATCTCTACTCTACTCTTCCAAGCTCACACACCGTTGTGACTTGGGTTTCACTATGTATTCCGCGAATACAACTAGAGTCTCCACTCTCTTCTAGATTCTAGCTCTAGGGGGCATATACAACCAGAGCCTCTGCTCTCTTCTAGATTCAAGCTCTAGGGGGCATATACAATCAACACAAGTAGGTGATGAGTTATACTCCAATCACAACTCTACTTGCAATGTTTTGGTTTGAATCACTAAACTCAAACCAAGCACTAAAAACAAACAATAATGTGAAAATAAAGGAGATCTACACTTTACTGAGTTGTGTAGCAAGTTTCAGCTTGAGGAAGAATCTGTAGAAGCAACCAATTGTATTTCGTTAAAGCAAACCGCAACTTTGAAGCTTGTTCTTCCTTTGAAAGTGTATAGATCACTCAATTGTAGAGAAAAACAAATGAAAGCTCTTACTAGCACTTCTTTCCTCTCTTTAGGCTCTATGTTGTGTGTATCCACGTTTGCTTGAGTGTGTATATATAGAGGAGGGAAGATTTTGAACGTTATAGAGGTAGTTGGCGCGTAATAAATGTTCCAATGTTCGAAAATTCGAACGTTACGTCCCCAAGTCGCAGGTGGAGTCGACTTCGTGTGCGACTTCGACTATTCTTCAGTTTCCAAGTCTGTGTTCTGGGTCGACTTGGTTTCAGACTTGGCCTCAAGTCAATCTTGGAGTCGACTTGGGGTGCGACTTGATTATTTCCTTGTACCAAGTCAGTTTGATCTTTGTTGATATAATTCTTGCTTGCTTAACTTCTTTCTTCTTCTTGTCCTTCAATACTAAAGGCTTGGATTTGCTTCAAATCTTGGATAACTTGAATCTTGTATGGACAAATCATCTTTGATTTGGAATGAATTCATATGCCTTGCTTGCTTTAAGCTTGTATTAGTCTTTATATACTCAGGTTTGAAAAACTTGAGTTGTCTTCATCTTGAAATGAACTTGTACCTTTAACTTGGGCTTGAGAAACTCAAGTCGATCTTGGGGTCGACTTCATATGCGACTTGGCCTCAAGTCGCAAGTGGAGTCGACTTCGACTGCGACTTCGGATGTGTTGTCCCCCAAAATCAACGCTGGAGAGAAATGTGCAACTTCAAGTCGATACTGGAGTCGACTTCGTTTGCGACTTGGCTTCCAAGTCACAAGTGGAGTCGACTTCGACTGCGGCTTCAGATGTTCATCTTCCAATTTCAAATCTATTCATCAGGTACCTGTTGAAGTCGTATGTGGAGTCGACTTCGAGATCGACTTCACCCTAAGTCGAAGTGGGAGTCGACTTGGGAATCGACTTGGCTTATTTTAAATAACATACACCAAGATACTTCTGCTTGGATATAACTAGTAATTTCATCTATTACTAAGATAAAAAGGCAAGGGCTCAAGGCTGAGCCTTGATGTAAATCTAATTTAATTGGAAAAATATTAGTATTTCCACTAATGGTCCTCACATTTGTAACAAGCCCCTTATATATATCTTTAATAATATTCATGTATCTGTTATTAATTCCTTTCTTTTTCATCACTTGCCATATTAATTTTCTTGGTACTTGATCATATGCTTTTTCTAAATTAATAAAAATCATATATAAATTCTTTTTCTTCTCCCTTTGCTTTTCAAATAGTTGTCTAAGTAAGAAAATAGCTTCAGCGGTTGTTCTTCCTGGCATAAAACAAATTGATTTTCAGATACATTAGTTTGCCGTCTTAATTTATGTTCAATTACTCTTTTTCATAATTTCATAGTATGACTCATGAGTTTTATTCCATGATAATTTGTACAATTTTGAATATCTCTCTTATTTTTATAGATTGAAACTATAATATTTTTTCTCCATTCACTTGGCATTAACTTTATTTTTATAATCTTATTAAAGAAATTTGTTAACCATGTTACACCTACATCTCCCATGCACTTCCATGCCTCAATTGATTTATTATCTGGGCTAAAGGCTTTTCCTATTTTTGTTTTTCTTACAGCTTCTTTTACTTCAAATATTTGAATTTTTTGGAAATAACTGATATTCCTATTTTCTTCTCTATTTAAACTAACATCTAATGTTAAATGTTCGTGTAGGGTATCATTTAGTAAATTATAAAAATAAATTTTCCATCTTTCTTTAATATCATCATATTTGACTAGAACTCTTTGGTCCTCACTTTTAATACATCTAACATGTGTTAAATCTTTGCCTTTATTTTCTCTTAATTTAGCCAATTTAAAAATATCCTTTTCACCCTGTCTAGTTCCTATTCTGTCATATAAGTTGTCATAAGCTTTGTGTTTAGCATTGTTAATAATCTTTTTAGTAGCTTTTTTTTATAGTCTATATTGTTGTAAGTTTGTATCATTTTTATTTCTCTGCCATATTTTAAACTTTCCTCGTTTATCATTTATAGCTTTTTTAACATCCCTATTCCACCACCAAGTTTTTCTATGTGAGGATCTACGATTTTTATATATACCTACAATACTTTGTCCTAATTCTTTTATGTTAGTTGTCATTTTATCCCATATTGATTCTACTCTATCTTCTTGTGTTTCCCATTTTTCTTCTTCTATCATTCTTTTACTAAGTAATTTCATATTATTTCCTTGCAAATTCTACCATTTAATTTTTGAAATTATATTGCCTTTAATTTTTGTTTACTCTTTTTGTGTATATATATCCATCACTAATAATCTACGTTGCATAGCTAAACTCTCACTTGGGATAACTTTACAATTAATACAAAGGGATCTATCCAATTTTCTTATAAGGAAGAAGTCTATTTGGCTAGAATTGGTCCCACTCTTGAAAGTTACCAAGTGTTCATCTCGTTTTTGAAATAAGATATTTGCTATAACCAAATTGTATACTATAGCAAAGTCCAAAATGATATTCTCCATTTCATTCCTTATTTCAAAGCTGAAACCTCCATGACTTCTCTTATATCCTACATTCTCCTTTCCTACAGGTCCATTTAAATCCCCACCTATTAGAACCTTTTCCTGGTTAGGTATCATTTGCATTATACTATCTAAGTCATCTTAAAATTGTTTCTTGATTCTATCATATAATCCTACTTGTAGTACATAAGCACTAATCACCTTTATGACCTCTACATCTAATACAAGTTTTATTTGAATAATTCTATCATTTATTCTATTGACATCTACAACTTTATTTATGAAGTTATTATCTACTATTATCCCTATACCATTTCTATTACCATTCTTTCCTGTATACCATAATTTGAATCCATTAATCTCTTAATTCTTCTCTTTCTCATAACATCTGCTATTTTCGTACTTTTTTCTGAAATAGTCCCAACATTCCATGAGGCAAAACGGACCTTGTGTTTTGGTACCACCTTCTTTCCTAAACCACGTCCATAAAGCCATGGGAACCTTTGCCGACTTCTCGCCACAACCGGACGTTGTTGTGGTGCGTCGCTTCCAGAGAGATGCCCTAGCAATCCTTGCTCATTTCTCACTACATCCGGGTTCCGATGTAGTGCGTCGCTTTTAGGAAAACACTATAGCAAAACTATAGTCGGGCTCCACTGCAACATGTTGCTTATAGGAAACGCCCTAGCATTAACAACTTTTAGTATTTTTTAAGAATCCATAAGAGATGCAGTGGTAATTTTTAGTCGCACCGGCTGCCAGCCTGACATGCTAACCCTCACTTTTTTCCAAGCTTGGGATTGACAGTAAGATAGAAACTCTTACTGGCAAGATTAGAATACTTCATTTTCAATATTATTAAATAATAGAGAAAATATTTTTGCTCATTTTCCTAAGACAGAAATTGCTGTTGGAAACATGTGGAAAATAAGCCAAGTCTATGTTTTGATGATTAACAAATCAATTTGAGTAAGTTTTGGTTACTAACATGTTTGTGGAAATGATTAAAGGTTATAAAATTGAAGAATATGAAGCATGACAAGTCAAGTCGATCTCCAAGTCGACTCAGGCATCGACTTAGGCCAAGTCGATCCCCAAGTCGACTCCAGCAGCGACTTCAAGATGTCATTTTCTTCCATAGTTGAAATCGAGAAGGTGCCGAAGTCGCATCCCAAGTCGACTCCACTTGCGACTTGGGTGAAGTCGCAGACCAAGTCGACTCCAACATCGTTTTCGAAACGTCATTTCCTTTTAGAGTTAAAATCAAGAACGAGAGCTGCCGAAGTCGCATCCGAAGTCGACTCCGCATGCGACTTGGGTGAAGTCGCAGACCAAGTCGACTCCAGTTTCAACTTCAGTGCAGAACTTGTAGATCAAGATGATTCAATGCTAGATTCAAGTGAAGATGAAGGCCAAGACAACTCAAACACTCAAATGAAGTCCAGAGCAAGCAAAGTTGCATATTTTCATGGAGAATCGAGATCATACATTTGGACCTCTCTTATGCACTTCAATACTCAAAGATTCAAGACTCAAGACATGGAGTCAAATGTGTTTAAGATAGAAGAATTATAAAGAGTCTTAAGTATAATCAAAGGAAGAACAACCAAACATGAAGAAATTCAAGCAAGCAAGGCATTCCAAGGATTTCAAGTTCAACTAGCAAGCTGAAGAAGTGAAGTCGCACCCGAAGTCGACTTCACCTGCGACTTGGGTCAAGTCGAGGACCAAGTCGACCCAGACTGGAACTTGAAGAAGCAGCGGACAGGCAAAGTCACACCCGAAGTCGACTCCATCTGCGACTTGGGTGAAGTCGCACCTGAAGTCGACTCCACCTGCGACTTGGGTCGCAACGGTCGGAAATTTTTCAAACGTTGGCGCATTAAATGCGCGCCACATACTTCCAAATGTTCGGATTCCCTCAACAATTATATAAGGCATTCAATATGAACGAGGAGGGTAGCTGAGAAATCATTGAATGAGCATAACTCCCATCTCTAAGAGCATTAAGTGATCAAGCCAACATTTAGAAGAAGAACCTTGCTTCCAAACTGCCAAGAGCTTCTTGCTGAATCATTAAGCCTATTTACAAGTTCTTCTCTGCGCCAAATCTGCCTCTATACAACAGTAACGTGTAGAAACTTTCTTTTGTTATTTTGTTGTTGTATTAAACTTGATTTAGTTTGGGTAATTAAGATCAAGTGTAAGCAAAGTAATGTGTGATTGGAGTGGAACTCGTCACCTACTTGTGCTGTGTATTGTTGATGACCCTTAGAGCTGGAATCTAGAAGAGAGCAGTGACTCTAGTTGTATTTGTGAAATACAATAGTGGAACCCAAGTCACAAGAGGTGTGAGCTTGGAAGAGTGGAGTAGGGAGGTTGCCCGAACCACTATAAAAACCTTGCTTGTTGATTTTTATTTTTACTCTCTACACTATATTGCTTTTCATTTTGTTTCTTCATAAAGGGGACTAGATTAATACGGGGTAAAGTTTCTGTTTAAGTTGAAAAATTTTAAATACCCAATTCACCCCTCCCCTCTTGGGTAATAGCCATTAACTCAGGACCAACAATTGCATTATAGTTAATTTAAACAATTTTATGTTTATTAAATATTGAATATACGTATATTTTCGGTTACCCCAAAGAGTCTAAAATATTCAGTTAATCAAATTTATTAAACAATGTGAGAATATTATTGTGATCTTTCTCTCATAATAGAAATTACAGTATATGTTATTTAATTAAGCAATTTATATTTGATAATTTTGATTATTTTTGCATTTCTAGTAACCCCAAAGGGTCTAAAATGCGTAGTTTTCAGGATCACCAAGTAAAAGAGAATATTATTATTGTCTCTCTTATGATAGAAATTGCATTATAGTAATTTCATTAAGTATTTTTGTTTAGTGAAATTTGAATTCTTTATATTTTAGTAGCCTCAAAGGGCCAAAATATGCAATATTCAAAATTATTAAATAATAAAAGATAATATCATTGTTGTTTTTATCTCATAATATAAATTGCATTAAGAATTATTACAAATAATTGTTAACTTTCAAAATGGTGTACGTGCTTTTATATAATTATTTATCATGTACGTGCAAGTAATGTTGGTAAAATTTATAAATATAATTAAGCAATTTATTATTTGGTGAATTTTGTTCATCTTCATATTTTTGTTGCCGCAAAGGGTCTAGAATATGTAGTCAATAAAAATTTCATTGAACAATAGGGAGAATACTTTTATAATTTTCTCTCATAATAGAAATTGCATTAGCGAATATTGGATTGTAGTTCAACCCAAAGGTGGCTATAATTTAATATTTTATTAATAATTAACTAGAATTGCATAAACGCGGAGAATCTTCCACCCAAAGATGGGGATATCTTTGACTTTACGTATTGTTAGTTAATTATTAAAAATTATTAATTATCATAGTAGTATTGAATTTGAACCATGCATTATTATTTGTATGATATTTATGAATTTAGCTATTATTAGAATTACATATAATGATTATTTGAATTATTATGATAAAGTGAGCTTAATGATGGTTGCTAAAGTTATGACTATGTTTATTTACACTAATTTATCTTATATTTTTTGGGTTAAATGGATTAAACTATAGTAATTGACATGAAAAAATTCTTATTATATTAGAATGTCTAGACCTAAATTTAACTCTTTGTATTAAAAGGTTTAACTTTATAACTGATGAAAATGTTGATGAATAAAAGTTCAATTTGAAATTTCAGAGCACTATAATAAATTGTCTCTAATTATTATTTAGAGTACAATTATAAAGAATATTAGGAATTTTGTTCTTGATAATAAAAGTGTTAAAATATTTCTTGACTTAATTAAGGGACAATTTGGTAGGTCAATATTAGAAGTGCTTACCGATAAATTAACTTTTATATGATATGATGATACTAGTGGAGTACAAAAGTACATTATGAGAATATTTGATATAACTAGAAACTTAAGACATTGAACATGATAGTTTCTAATTTTTTACTAGTTATATTTATGATCAATTCTTTTCCATCATAGTTGTGCTATTTTATTTTAAAATAGATAAGAACACACAAGAGGAAATATGAATATTGAATATATTAATATTCATGTGTGCACAAAAGAAAAAGAGACTGAAGTCAGAAGGTTCACTAGTTATTTATTTTTATATTGACACTTAAAAAGTGTAGTAAAAAAATAAAAAAGAGGAAAAAAGAAAGAAAGACATTTCTCTCAAAGATAAGTAATGGAATGACAGATGTCATTTTTTTCTTATGAGAAAGGACATTTTAAGTGAGACTATCATAAATGCTTAGTTGATATATTGACCTTAGTGCTGTTATCACATCACCATGAGTGATTAGTTTTGATAATTGATCTTAGAACTTATAAGTTATTTAATAATATTTAGATCTACATAATTTTTTTAATGTTTCATCAGTATCTTAGAATTTAATAACTTTACCAGAATTCGATGCATTAGGTTATTCATTTAATTTTGGTTACTCAAAGTTTAATTCATTCAATTTATTTTAATTTTGGTTGATACTGAAACATTATGTAATGATCTAATGAATTTACAATGCTCGTATTTCGATAAACATTTATAGTTACTTTTCATATTATATTGAAAGTAAAAAGTATTAACACATTCATTGATAACTACTTACATTATAAATTTATTTTTCTATTATATAAGTCTTTGAATAATTTTAAAGTTTTCAAAAAGTATAAACAATAAATTAAAATATTAAAGTTATGAGATTTAATAACGGTGATAAATTTTATCGTGAGCATGGTTAATTAAGTTAAATATTTGGATCTTTTGCTAGATTCTTATAAAAGAGTGATGTTTAACTTAACGTACTACCAGAATTAGTGAGAATAAAATGCTTAAGTTCATTAAAATAGTGAGAATAATGGGAATATAACTCTACTGAATGTAGAATTTGAGGAAGTCAGGAATCCTTTTCCTATCTACCTCACTAACGAATATAAGAAATGAATCTATTGATTATAATAAGATAGATCAATACTCAGGAAATGCAGTGCTATCGATTGAAAAAATTAATAATGAACCTACATTAATTTAAGTGACAGTCATTGTAATAATAATATAGATCATACTAATGAATCAAAAAAGTCTTATAGAGCTAAGAGACTTATTACTTTGGATGACTACATTGAATATTCAGGAGAGGATAATGTCAATGCTAGTAATTCTTATTTAAAGAGATCATTAAAAAATGAGAAATCTGAACTAAAGGTGAGATAGAATATTTGATCTTATTGCATTGCTTGAGTAGTAAATACGGTTAGTAATAAATGAATTTTCATGATCAAATGAGACCCAAAGGGCAATGTAAAAAATATATATGGTCAAATATGTTCCTAAATTATTCATTTAAGGTCTGTTTGGTAATTTATAAAACTCATTGACAATTTTTAGTAGTGTAAAAATTGCCCTAATTCTGATGCCCGCCATTATACCATATAAGCTGACAATGAAATTCAAAGTGCAGGAGCATTAAATACCCCTGCAGTTAATGCAAAAATGAGTATGAATGACATTAAAATGGACGACTTCTTGTGCAATGCTTGGAAGAAAATACAGTATGGGCGAATAGAGAGAGGTTGTTTGAAAGACAACTGGCAGTGGTGAGATGATAGGTTTTATACAAATGATAGGTTTTATACAAATGCACCCTCTGTTGAAAAGTTTTAACATTTTGGGTGAGTTTTTTATTTTACCAAACAAACCCTTAGATAGAAAGTATTAACTGTAATGAGACATTTTCTTTAGTCTCGAGAAAAAGCTTATTCAGATTTATTATGGTATTATTAACTCATTTTGATTTAATGTTGAATCGAAGGATGTAAAGATATTTTTTATCAAAATGTTAATATGATGCAATTAATAAATTCCAAAATGAAAGAAAAGAAAACATTAGTATGCAAATGAAAGAAAATTATATATAGATTTAAACAAGTTTCCTATCAATGATACCTAAAAAGGTCATCATACCTTTTGAATTCATAATAAACATTATTGATTAATGTATATATCTGAAGTTGAGTGGGAGCAAGTTTACATTTTTAATTATATATATGGATGATAATTTTTTTGTTACTAATGAGTTGTCTAATATATAATGTTAAGAATGCATGCGTCATAGAAATTGAAGTCTTTTGAGAGATTTTACTAACTACTTATTTGTTACAAAGTGCTTATATCAGTAAGGTCTCAGAAATGTTTAACATGAAAAGTTGCTCATCATGGGAAGTGTCGATCTTTGAAGGTCATAATTTTGGTTCGCATATGTATTTGCAAAATGAAATTAATCTCATATATTTCTACACTTGGAAGTATAATGTATGCTCAAGTGTGTATTGATCCCGATATTAACTATAAAATGAGATTACTTGTGATATATTAATGTGATCCAATAATAGAATATTGGAATAAAATAAAAAATAATATAATATCTCCAATGATTTAAAGATTATAAGCTCGCTTGAGGCACTATTGATTAATTAGAGGTGATCAATTATTCTGAATTTTTGCTGGTATTAATTGTCAATCTTACCTACATTATGATTAATAAAATTTTTCTCAATGCTTAAAGTTATACCTTGTAAATTTTATTGTGGCAATTTTTATACGGTTTGCTTCTCCAGTTACATGAAACTTATTATTTAATTTAGTATATCGATATTATGTGCTTGTTAATATATGAAAGGATCAATAGCCATCTTATATCAATTAGTTTTGTCGGTAGTACCGATATGATGTTGATCTCATGACTAAGTGTTTTGGTGCCTAAAGTTTTCTTAGGACATATAAAAGATATGAATTCTATTATATGAGATAATTAAGGATATAATCGATATTTTGAGATCTCATATGTGATGATTATTATTATTGATTTTTTCTATTTCTTTATTGTATTTTGTTAATAATTAATGTGTGGTTGAAACAAAAAGGACTTGTCTATGTGATAATAAAGTGGAAATTATTATAAATATACCACATTATTATAAATCCATTATGAAGAACTTGATTAAATGAGTTTGATAATATCATTATGTATGGAAGGAACCGTGCACGTATTGCATATAACCGTCATGATCTGTATTAACAGATTTTCTTAATTTAAGTATAAATGTTGAATTGCATATTCATTGACTAGGCATGTCTTTCAAATGAGTGCACTCATTCGAAAGTTTTCAAATGCTGAATCTAGAAATTTTATTTTTTATAGATTTTTTTATTATATATATTAGGCTAAGTGGGAGAATGTTAGATCTTGTAAGATCTATTAGATCTTCTAAGATCCTATAAGGTGGTCTAATATAATATAATACTAAGATTCCGCATAAAAGTGGTAGCTGAGCATATTTTAGAATATGAAATTTCTTAAGTGATTGATTCTCTTTCTATTTGAGCATGATGGGAAGGCTTTATATAAGTACGGGAGTCTGGGTCCCTCTTATACACAATTTACACTTGTAGTTGCCTATCAGCTACTGGTATTACAGGAAGAAAGTGTTATGGGAGAAGACTCTGCACTCAGTAAAATTGTTCCTGTTATTCTATATAGAGTCTATGACATCAATGGATTCAGGTACACTTCTACATTACCCAAATCCAACAAAAATATGAATATGTTTTACAAAATACTTTTTATAAGTAAAGCTTATGCTTAAATATAATTTTTGAAAAATGTTTTCATATTTTTAACATCATTTATGTAAAAATGATTACATGAAATGCTCAGGTTACACTAGTCAATATATTTGCATAGCCATAAGCGGTCGAATCTTCATCTAAAATTATATTATTTAACTCAATGCTAGGAGACAAACTTTCAACTAAGTAACTCACTAGTTTATTTACTTGCCTTTAGTGTCTAAAGAACACAAATTGGTAAATTAAACACAAATCACAAATCAAAACAATCTTACAATAATGCGAATCATATTAAAAAGTTTTAACCAACAACAATCTTCTAGAAAATAATTGAGGACTCTAATTGTAGCTTCAGTGTAAATAGATAAGCAATGTGCAATTTAGTCCTTCAAATGATCTTCAAGTATATATTGAAGCTTCAATTCTTGCAATTACATATTATTTTTTTGTGCTCAAAACCATGCTTTAAAGATATCTTTAAGAGTCATGCAGTGTATAGTAACTACAAGAGAAAATTAATCAACAAAACCAAGATTTTCTTATAAGATTCAAATAATTTGTTTGACAAAACAGATGAAAACTTTTGAGGATCTTGCATCTGTGTCTGTAATGTTTGGTTAAAATTGCAATTGTGTTACAACTTTTGTAAAATTTTCATCCATACTTATAGGTGTATGTATAAATCCTAAACCTTTTTTAAAATGATGAAAATATTTTTGTAAATAAAAAAACTATAAAGCGAAGACAATACTTTTAAATTTATTTGTTGTATTTTAAAATTTTTAAAATTTATTTTTGTATTTTATATCTATGTGTACAAGGATATTTTTCTCATTTTCTAGGGTCTATAGATGCAAATGCAATTTCAAGCACACTTTATAAGTACAAATGCAAATTTTGCAAGAGTTATAACACACTTGCAATTTTGACTAAACCTTCTACGTATAAATGCAAAAATTCTTCTTTTTTGGAGATGTTTTTAGCATTTTTATACCAAAATACTGGATCTTTCATGCGAAATTTAGTGATTATCAAACAACAAGTTTGAGAGTGTCTAACGCCTATGAAACAGTTGAAGCTTTTTCAAAACCGTGAAAATTTTTGACTGTTATAGAACAATTATGAATAATAACTTCTTTTGATTTCAAAACACATTTTCATGCCAAATTAAGTTATTTAAATCAATAAAAAAACTCATGAAACTTGTTTATACAATATACCATTCATGTAAAAAACAAATGCATTATCAGAAAAAAAAACCTACAACTTTTAATTTCTTTAAATACTTATTATTATTGAAGCAATGAAATAACCAACCATAAAACAATGTAAGAATCAAGTTCGCACATATCCGTATGTACTTACACACTGCTTATTATTGAAGCCAGTCATTGTTGTCCAATGACAAATGCGTTGATTTTAACCCAATTCATACAAAATCTCATCATCTATCAAGAGAAGACATCATTCCATCCAAAAGTCAAGTTCGACAAATTTGAGCGATAATATTTCAGCATCATGATTGCATGCACCTGTCCAAATCACAGTGATCAAATTGATCACATTCCAAATGCATATGGGCATTTTCAAATACCTGCATATATGGTTAGCTCATCCCATGTTTAGCAACATTTGACATGTTGAATCACATGCGACTTTAACATTCCAACAACCACATTCATTCTAGTTCACATCCAAACCAATGAACACTTCTCATTGAGGCTATTTCCCATCCACAATATTAATTCTTAAAAATTCGCTTTGCCCAAACATCAATGTCCATCATCTATATCCGTCGTTTATGTCAAATTCAAATTGACCATTGTCATTTAGCCCATTCCAACATAAGCACATCTTGTTATTATCACACACCATTATTACAACATCGAAGGTTTATGTTAGGGGTGACTTGCACATCAAGTTATACACAACCTTATGCAAGCTATTAATGCACCTATTATTATGCACATTTGCACTTAAGGTTACAGGAGCCGCATCCAGCATCAGATTTAGACCATGCATAACTCCCTTTTTTATTATAAATATTGGGCTTGCTCTAGGATACAAGGGGTGATTTGGTAAACCTCTTTTCTATTATCTTTCATGAAATTTGATTCTTTTAAGAGTTTCTTATTAGGTATGTTGACTTTTAAAGTTTCCCATCTTTCATAACTTTTGAAACCGCATGAAAAAACACCTGTTTGTGTAGCCTGCTTACGCTAATTGGTCATTAAGCAGTCTACCATACCGAGGATTTCAATTTGCGCATAACTTGCGCTGATGGATCGTTTGTTGCTTTAACGTGCTGAATACTTCAGCGTTAATCGATTGTGGGGCCCACTGCTTGAATGGCTTGGATCTATGAACGTAAAAATAGTTGCATGAATTAATTGGTCTGGATGGTAGACATTTGCTGAATATATGGACGGTGTGATGCATGAAAATCATGTGATCTGCTGGCTGGCCAAAGATCTGGACGGTTATTATGCTTGCTGAAAATTTCTGGTTGGACGTAAGCTGCATGATTTTGGACAGTTCAAATTTGCTTTGGCTTGTATGGATTAGGCCGTCTTGGACGTAGCTAAATTTGATATCCGGACTGCTAAATATGAAAATCAGGACGGTTGAAATAATGAATGGTTTAGATTTGAATTAACTGGACGGCAGAATTTCTTGTTGATCAAAATTTGGACGGTTGGGATTTTTCTGGTTGCTGATCATGTGAGTTTACATTGATTAATTAGACAATAGATATATTCTAAGGACGGCTTGGCTGGTGGGTCCCACGCTTGAACTTTGTTGATCTGGAATAAAAAATATAGTTAAATAATTAAGTAATCAAATTCATTAATAGGTTATGAATAAAAGATATTTCAAGCCTATTTTATTTTATGGCAACAAATAAAAATATAATTTCAAGCAAAAAGATCACAAAAATTATTTAAATAACACGAAATTAATATTTAATATCTAAATGTTGCAAATACACATTTTAAAACAAATTTCACTTTGAACTCAATTAAATACACAACAAATTAGTATAACATGCCCACAAAATATATTATTAATTACCAATTATCAATGCGAAATAGTTAAAATCGGAAAAACCAAAATTAAAATACATAATAACATTGTGAGAACATAATTGATGTTACGTATGTTGCTAATTTAAAAATCTGATATTTTTAGGCTCTCTTGTGGCGCCGTGAGGGCTAACTTTCACCCTTAGCCAATGGTCGTCATATATTTATGAGAAAATCTGACAACATCTCTTCATAATCGTGAAGCTAGGGAGTTAGATAGAATTATGTTGTACAAGCACTCTCACATCATACATTCTAAAGACAATCTCATCCCGAACATATAGCATAGGAATATAGATGCTAAACAAAATAAACCATCTAAACATCTACCAACCAATCATTATCATTAGCCATAAGTCAACTCCACAATAATAACAGTAATAAAAGGAGTTTTCATTGCATCATTCATTTATGCATTAAATAAAATGTCAAGTTTAATTTCCTACTAACTAAGAAGCTAACTTATGTATGACCTGAGGAACGGGGATCCCTCCTTATTCCCCTTTGAGTGCTAACCCCAAGTTGGGCTCCCACATCGATCCTGCCATATAAAAATATTAACATAAGAAAGCATAAGTTTGAGCCAATTTAGTAAGTAGGAAAACATTAAAACTCAAGTATTAAAATAAATAAATATCATTCTTATAAAAATAGCTCAAAACATCAAAACCTCACAAATGCATATGTTCATCCATCAACTCATCATAGCCACACTCTTCATTCCATGCTCATGCAAGCAACTATGCTATAAATGCTCATGTAATGTAAAATGCTCACCCTCCTCATCTAAGTCACTCCAGCGTCCCAGTGGATTTGTAACCATAAAAAATATCCTACAAGGATATACGAAGTATACCATGGCTTTGCTCATCCATGACTTGCCCAGAGAATCATCATGCATGTGCCATATTCAATATGCATTAATGCACTTGTCTATCATATCATGCTCGTGTGTTTATTTTTAAACATATCCATCAAACTTAAATAACTTAAGCAAATTAAAAATTATCTCAAATTTATTACATAACTTGAAATGAATTCTCAAACAACTCAACTTACCTAAAATAGCTAACGCCATAAAAATCATATACCTCAAGAAGGGGATTTTGTAAAATTCTTAAGTAAAAAATCCATGCCTAAAATAATTAAACATTCATAAGCATCCAAACAAATGCGGAAAGATCATATTTACCTCATACACAAAATTTTCAAATCTCCAAGTTGATACTCTATATAACTCTAATATCCTTTTCATTTTTATACAATAATAATAATAATAAATGAATAAATAACATCCTAAAACTCCTTTCCTTAATCTCATCATCATATACGCTTGTTTCTCATTTTCAAGTCCCAAATACCTCTCTTGAGATATCCATCTTCCACATCACTCCAAATCCTTAAAAGTAATTGTTATAAACCATTATTGTAAGGTTATCTATTTAATTTTTATGCTCATATTTTATCCTCATAGAAAAACTTCTTTCTCTATCTCATTAAAGTTTAAAATTCTTGATGCCAACATCACAAAACCATATCAAACCACTCCTAAATTATCATAATATATTGATTAAATAGGTATATTAGATATGAAAAATAAAAATAATCAAGAAGAAATTTCTTTCCTAGATTCCACCCATATTTTTCCGAAGTCTCCATGCTTCAAACTCTTTGAAGAAAAACCTACTTCTTGAAACCCTAATCCATCTAATGCATGAATCTATAGCTCAACCTTCCAAATCTCCTTCTTTTCCCGTTTCTCCCCTCCTCTCTCTTCTCTTCTTCTCTCTTGTCCTTTTTGCATTTTTTAAAAAAGAAACAGTAGCTATTCATGCATGGAGGAGAGAAGGCATGGGTGGGTTTAAATGATTTTTTGGGAAATTTTATAGAATAACCCCTCCATTTATAGAAATTTTCAAATAAATACTATAGGGGTTTACAACTCTTAATGCTAATGGGTACGAAGATGTAATTAAATGTGAAGTTACAAAAAATTTCAAAGTCTTATTTTAAAGAAAGGAAAGTCACTTGGTAGTTTGAATATTTTGAAAAGAACCATAGTTTCGCATAGAGCTATTACTACTTTGTCTAGCCAATTAAATTGAAACATCACTAGGTTATAACATGTGAGACTTAATTATATTAGTGAGAAAGACAGAACAATTCTAAGTAAGTTTTTCTATTTGGCTGGAGCAAAGATAAAATTAAATTTTGTGAATATTGTATTTTTGAAAAGTAAAAAAAATTTTAGTTCATAGAATTGAGAATGCTTTTGATTACTATAACACACAAACAAAGAAAAAATGATTCTAGGCTCATGGACTATGAGTATCACAGTGTGATCTTGTCCACTTTAGCCTAGTAGCTTAGCCGTATATTTTTAAAATGCATTACACTATATTTAAGCTTAAAATCATTTATAAACTCCTAAGAGCTTTCTGATGTAGGATTTGGTTTGGGCTTTTACAAGCCCATTAGCTTTCACCTAGTTTGTCCTCGAATTATAATTCAACTCAACTTTGGGCCTCTGTTCACTCATCTCAACTCTGAGCCTCTTTCTCATATCTACTGGAGGGGGGTCACTCTAATACCATTTGTAACATATAGACTTAAAACACTTATATTATGTACTTGGTTATATGTCTCATAATATGATATTATCTACTCTAGCCTGGTAGCTCAGTCGTATAGTTCTAGAGTGCTTCGTATTATGTTTAAACTTAGACTCACTTATAAATCATTAGGAGTACTCTATCCTTTTCAATGCGGGATAGATGTGCGACCTTGTACCAAGTCAGTCCAAACCCGCACTACTTGACCCCGTTCTAGAACTAAGTTTGAGTTTTATTTTTGAATTTTTTTTCCCAAATTAGACCCGGCTTCAACCCGACTCGAGAAACTTGAAACCAATACCAGGTTTACATCAACCCAGTACCAAAACTCGACTTGGTCCGAACCTGGTATTCTCCATAATTTATTAAAATAATTATATTTATTTATGCATTAAGTATTTCACCTTTAATTGTGATAAAAGTTATTCCTTATAATCATAAACTAATTAAATTGTAAAATGTTTATTCTAAAATCTAAATGCTATATACATTTGTCCATAAAAGTTGAATATATTACATCTATATTAACTTTATTTGTAAATAATTATAAATATATCAACTCTTTAAAATTATTTCATATATACTAATTAATTACGATATATGTGTTTTACTTTCAATAAACTTTAAATAGTGATTTCATGTAATTTCATTTATTTTTCTTACCTTGATTGTTATTTGCAAATTCATTACGTTCATTGTATTTAGAATTATTTTTTAATTAAAAGACCAACTTTTATCAAAACCAAAGATATCATAAATCATATAAATATATTCACATGTAAATTACTCATGTGTGAATGTAATAATGCTTAATTTTTTTTATCTCTATTGGTAATTTCAACTTCTATTGGTTTGAGAACAACTCGAATTTTAACCTGAAATCAATGCCAATTCAGTCCGAACTCGACCCGAACCCAGATTCTAATATTAGGGTTAGGATTTTAGTTCACCTAAACCCAATATGCTTAGGGTTCGGGTTCACCCAAAATCGGTACAACCCAACCTAAGTTGCATCTTAATGCAGATTAGATTTTGGGCTATTATAGGCCCACAAACTTCTATTTAGTGGTTTTTGAATCATAATTCAACTCAGTTCTAGGCCTTTATTCACTTAACTCAACTAAGGGCATCTATCAACTCAACTCGACTCGACTCTGGACTTTTGCCCCACATCTACTGAGGGGGTTCGCTCTAACACCATTTATAATATACAAACCTAGAAAAGGATCCTACGCCTGTAGACTATGAGTCTCATAATATGATATTATCCGCTCCGGCCTAATAGCTCAGTCGCACGATTTTAAATTACGTCACACCACGTTTAGCGTATACCCACTTATAAATCATCAGTAACTTTTTTCTTTTTTCTATGTGAGATTTAGTTCTAGACTATTATAATTATATTATTCTGATTTTTATGGTCATTTTTCGTATTCTAGTAAAAGATGGTACCGGATTAATGATTATTTCGAAAATGTATCAATCCATTTTCTTAAGGTTTTGATTAAGAAGTAAGGTAACAAAAATGTGAAGGAACTCAAAGCATATAATGTGTTGATATTTTTATGTTGTTGAGTTCTATAATTTCTATATGAATGAGTGAATTATTAGAAACCATAGTTGTTTATACATTGCAACATAATGGAGTTGCAGAGTATATTAATAGGATGATTTTAGAGAACATTCCATATGCTCTCTAATAATGGTCTATGAAAGAAGTTTTGGTTAAAGGCAACTTCTACGACTTATTATTTGAAAAATTATTTTTCTTCCACAGCTATCAATCTCAAGATAGCAAAGAAAGTATCGTCTAGTAATGTTATTAACTATTCTAATTTAATATTGATCTCCTCTATATTTATGTGAATGATGGAAAGTTAAATACCAAATTTGAGAGTGCATTTTCTATGCTATGCTTCCTAAGTAAAGAGAAACAGGTTATGATGTTTAGATCAAAATTCATCAAAATTTATAATAACTAGATATTATTTTAATAAATTATCTATTCTTCATTTGAGAGAGGAGTCTTTTGTTCCTTTTGCAATAAGTCATGATATAGAAAAGTTAGGGAGATAAAGATGAATATTTCACTTCCTCGGCCCAATTCAAATTAAATTTCTCATTTTATTAATATTTCACTTTTTCAACCCCATTCAAATCAAAGTTCTCATTCTTAACTCAATTAGAAGAAAAAGTCTTCTTCTTAGTCTAGTTCACCAAATTTTAAAAAGAAATCTTGTTCTCATCCTAGTTCATCAGAGGTGCCTAGTCTTCTCAAGGAGAAGAGGAAACACTAAGGAAGAAATACCATTAGCAAAGATATTTTGATTGAAATATAGTTTCTTATGTCTTATTAGTTGTAAAGAATATTGATACTAATTATGATCTTTCTTCGTATTATGTTATTTCTTATTCTAAATTTGCAAATTTATTTGCGTCAATAAATGAAGAAATAAAATTCTTATATGATAATTAAACTTGGCAATTGGTTAACCTTTTAAAGATAAGAAAGTTATTAAATGCCAATATATTTTCAAAAAGAAAAAGAGGTATTCTATAAGTTGCAAATACAATATATAAAGTATGATTAATAGCTAAAGGTTATAATTAAGTACACGGTGTACACGATGTTGATTTTAATAATATTTTCTCACCTACTATTAAACAAAATTCTATTTATGTTTTATTATCTTTGATTGTTTTAAGTACACTATGAGTCACTTCATGAGTCGTCTTATCATTTAACCTCTAGTTAATCATTTCACAAGTTGGCATCGCATTTGATGTCTATTTAGTTCTTTGGTAAGCTAGCTCATGCTCCATTTGGCGTTGCTTTTATGGTTATTACATTCAGAAAATTATTGTCAACACTTTTTAAAGAATGCGCAACAGCTCTCTCACGAAGGTAGCACACTACCTTGTACTGAGAATTGTCACCTCATGACAGTTCATGAACTGTTGCAACTCGCGTCCCTTTTTGAATAAGTGATAACTTGGCACTTACCCAATAACACTTTCCTCTTAAATTTAGCCAAAAAAATTCCTTACAATAAAAGCAATAGCTTGTATTACCAAATGGTATTTTAACATATAATGTTGAGTTTTTCTGTATGCGTAAAAGCTCTAGTAAACAATGGAGCCAAACAAGCCCTTAATATTTGACTTATCATCAATCGTTTCACAAGTTTGATTAAGCATTTCATTTGGCCATTTAAAAATTTTCCCTTCAATTGTGGGCCTCTTCGCCACTTGTAAGTGAACTGCATGCTTGACTTACCATTAGTTGCTTCATAAATTATTTAGCAAATGACTTATTATGTAATATCATACTATGATATTTTATGCAAACTTCTAATTGAATTTTATTTGCTCAAACATCTTGAACTTGATTCTAATACATATGTAAATGAATCTAAATATTTTTCCTAACTAACACTAATGTACTTATTCTTAAGCAAATGTGGCTTATACATATATTGGATTTGGATGAAACTTTGTCTCATAACTAAACAAATGATATTAAATATAATGAATAGATTGAATTTTCCATCAAATATCAAAATCTTAAAAATGGAAAGGGTTACATGAAGCCGTTTCTATGTAACCCAGTTACATACAAGGGAAGCCCTTTATCTAATTTATAAACTAAGTTTTGCTATTTTTGAAATGTATATATATAGGATATATTGCTGCACCCAAATTCCCGTGCAGGCGCGCTGCCCGGTTAATCCAGGCCGTCTGCCGAGGCGCATCAAATCCTGGTTGTTCTCTTCCTCCCGCTAGTAGGCCGCAAAGTATGCTTGGTACCGTTTACATGAGTGTGCGTGTATGGGAGAGAAGCAGCTGGAGGCGCGCTGCAAAAAGATGCACCCCTGCTACACATTTAATGTTGGCAGCAAGCATGCTCAGCACGTCTTCAACACACCTGCATTTTCCCTTTTGGCCGTCTCGCCCAATCATAGAGCATGCTGTTTCTGCTGCAGCTGGCCAGCAGAGAAGAAGCATTTGTGATTCCAGACATGGCGGAAAAAATGTGAGATAGGAAATGTGTTGAGATTATTGATCATATGCTTGTTTTAAGAATGGTTAATTTGATTTTGATGATTAACAAATAATTGAAATATCATTAAAAAGGATCTAACACATTTGTCTAAGTGTTCTCAGATATTTTGTCTCTAATTATGTGTATAAAAATGAAAAGGCGAAATAATTTAAGTTTCAAGTGTTCAAAGATCATGAATTGCAAGTTCAGCAAGTGAAGTCTCAGCCCAAGTCGACTTCGCTTGCGACTTGGGTGAAGTCCCAGCCCAAGTCGACTTCGCCTACGACTTCGGACAAAACAGCAAAGTGAAGTCGCATCCCAAGTCGACTTCACAAATCCGAAGTCGACTTCACTTAGCCCAAGTCGACTTCACCTGCGACTTCAAGGCCAGAATTTTGGACAGAGTGTTTGTTGGAAACAATACTTCAAAACAAAATAAAATTGACCAAAGATTAAGTTTTGATGATTAACAACAACTAACTTGAGTATATTTAAAGGACTAATGAGTTTGCCATTTGTTTTAAGGAACTTAAGTTGCCAAGTCGATCCCCAAGTCGACTTGGACTTCGACTTAGGGTGAAGTCGATCCCAAAGTCGACTTAACTATCGACTTGAGAAAGAACCTCAAAGGCAAAATCAACTTGCAGGTGAAGTCGCATCCCAAGTCGACTCCACATGCGACTTGGGAAGCCAAGTCGCAAACGAAGTCGACCTCGCTATCGACTTCAAACATAAAAAACTGTCCAGAGCTGAATTTGGGGCACGAAGCTGCCCAAGTCGCAGGCCAAGTCGACTCCAGGTGCGACTTGGGTGAAGTCGCAGACAAAGTCAACTTCATCCGCGACTTGAGAAGTTCAGACTTCAAAGATGCAGTTTCAAAGCCTATTCAAGGAATCTCTCACTCAAGTTCAAAGCAGAGATTCAAGATGGAGATCAAATCAAGTCTATCAAGTCTTAAAGACCAACTGAGTCAAATGCAAAGCAAGGCGCATGATTCAAAACTCAGGCTCTCCTAAGAATCATCAAGGAAACAAGCCAAGCAAGATAGAGGAAGATCAAATGAAGAACAAAGCGTATTTTGCAAAGACCAAGTCAAGTCGCAACCCAAGTCGACTCTATGATCGACTTGAGTTGAAGTCGGAAGCCAAAGTCGACTCAAGACTCAGACTTGGAAACTGACAAGGTGAAGTCTCACCCGAAGTCGACTTCGCATGCGACTTGGGTCAAGATGATACCCAAGTCGACCCTGACTGAAACCTGAAGTTGCGACGGAGAAGCGAAGTCGCACCCGAAGTCGACTCCATCTGCGACTTGGGCGAAGTCGCATCCGAAGTCGACTCCACATGCGACTTGGGTCGCAACGGTCGGAATTTATTCGAACGTTGGCGCATTAAATGCGCGCCACCTACCCTCTAACGTTCGGATTCCCTCCAAAATTATAAAAGGCATTCATGGTAGACGGGGGAGGTAGCTGAAAAATCATTAAGAGTGCATAACTACCATCTACAAGAGCTTTAAAGAGATCAAGCTAACCAAAGAGGAAGAACTTTGCTTAAAACTGCAAGAGCTCAACTACTGATCATACAAAGCCACTTCAACAAGTTCTTCTCTGCGCCAAACTGCTTCTACACATCTGTAAAGTGTAGTTTTCTTATTGTTTCTGTTGTATGTGTTAAACTTGATTTAGTTCGAGGAACTAAGATCAAGTGTAAGCAAAGTAGTGTGTGATTGGAGTGTGACTCATCACCTACTTGTGCTGTGTTTTGTTGATGCCACCTAGAGCTGGAATCTAGAAGAGAGCAGTGGCTCTAATTGTATTGAGAGAATACAATAGTGGAACCCAAGTCACAGGGAGTGTGAGCTTGGAAGAGTGGAGTAGGGAGGTTGCCCGAACCACTATAAAAATCTTGTGTGCTTGATTTATACTTCTGCTATTTACATTACTTTCCATTTCGTTTCTTCATTAAGGGGACTGGATTAATCCGGGGATAAGCTTCTCTTTAAGATATAATTTTTAAATACCCAATTCACCCCTCCCCTCTTGGGTTTTGCCATCAACTCGGGACCAACAGTGTTGACAACGAGTTTTTACAAAATGAAGTCGCACCCCAAGTCGACTTCACCCATCCGAAGTCGACTCCACTTGCGACTTGAACTCGTAACGGTCAAAAATCTGAACGTTGGAGCTCTAGATGCGCGTGAACCTCCACTCCAACGGCTAGAACCTTTTTTCCTCTATATATACCATTGAAGAATGAACGTGGAGAGAAGGAGGAAAGAAAGAGGAAAACACAAGTTGAGCCTCCATCTTCTAATATTCAAATGTGTTGAAGTTATTTGAATAACTATTGAAGCTTCAAGTGCTACAACTTTCAAGTGCGCTTCCAAGATTATCATCTCTACAAGACAAGGAGCTTCCGGAGCTTATCGAATACACATTGTAAAGTGTAATCTCTCTTTTATTTATTTGTTTTATGTTGTTGCCTTGGATCGGTATTGGAGACCGAATTCAAGAAGAAGCAAAATAGGGGGTTGGTTTGAGTTTGTCTCACTAACGGGTTTTGCTTGATTGGTTGGAGTTTGTCTCACCAATAGATTGGACTTGGTTGGTTGGAGTTGGTCTCACCAATAAGTGATTATTGTATATGCCCCCTAGAGCTAGAATCTAGAAGAGAGCGAGTGCTCTAGATTGTATTGAAAATACAATAGTGGAACCCAAGACACAACGGGTGTGTGCTTGGAAGAGTGGAGTAGGGAAGGTTGCCCGAACCACTATATATTGTTGTCTCTTGTTTGGTTTGATTGTTTACATTTTTATATTCCATTTGCACCCTCTCATTCTATCTCATATCACGTTTCATCAAGGGGATTGAAATTATAAGGGGTTAAGTTTTAATTTACCAAAGAATTTTTTTAGAACCCAATTCACCCCTCCCCTCTTGGATTTTGCCATTAACTCGGGGCCAACAAAATGAACCCAAACAGAAAAAAAAATTGCAGATTAATCTGGTCGGACGGAGGTAAAAACAATTACAGATTTTGTGAAATCTCCACGGATAAAAAGAAGGCTGATTTTCTTCCACAAATTTCCTAGGAGTAAAATCATAGAAGAAGGTAGTCTTTTGTTCATTGCAGATTAAAAAAAAAATTTATGCTTCAAAATTTAATAACTGATTAAAATGATATGCAAATATATCCATAAGTTAAGTACGTATTCCTGGAAAATTTTTGTAAACTTAACTATTATGTGATTTAGTTGTTATTGCTGATTATTTTTTGATTAATTTATAATAGAAAATTACAAATGGGCACCTTCGGTAGTAATGAAACTATAAAAAAATTCAGTGGGATGAAAGAAAATAGATGTGGACAAAAAAATATTGAAAATAAAAATAAATTTAGATTTTGATTGATTCTCTACATAAAAAGAAAGTTGACTTTTTGCTACAACATTAATGTAATGCAATTGTAAAATTATAATTTTTTATCTGACTTCTACATATTTACAAAAAAAGGATTGCAGATAACTTTCAGCATTCCAAACACGTTAAAGAAAATTTATTTTCTATAATAGTTAAAACAAGCTCATACAACAGTTAGTATGCTGATATGGACGAACAGAAACCTTCAATTCTAAAATAAACACTTAGCATGCTAATGCAACACTTAGCATTATGATAACCAGAGGTGAAACAGATGCCCTGCAATTTCACTTTACACAATGTAGGTATGGCACGCTCATTCAACACGGCAAGAAACTAATAGTCACAAACAGATGACCTTCAATAGTAGAATGCACACTGACTTTTGTATATAGCATGCTGATGCATCATTTAGCATGCGGATAGCCAGAAATAGATGACGTGGAATCTCAAATATGATACTGACTTATGCCGACAACTAAAAGATTATGAAAAAAGTAATTTAATAAAACACTAGATTTATGTAGAATTCAAATCCTATAGGAGATGCCCATTTTAGGATAAAACACTAGATTTATAAAATTAATATGTTTTACAATGACATTAGCATACTAGTTTTGGAAGCATTACAATTGTACACCATTTTGTTTTGCAAAGTAGATATTGTTGCATTGCAAGTAGTTGTAGAATTTATGTATTCTATTTTTTGTTAGTTGAATAATTTATATTGTCTATCAAATTTGATTTAGTAGGTATGTAGTAAATGACATTATCAATGAATGTGAACAAAAGTGTCTCCATTGCCCACAATGGAATTCGATAAAGATGCTAGAGAAGTTGCAGAAAGTGGACAGAGTCCAACAAGTGTGATTACTTTTACTCCCAATGCGCCTGCTGAGTTAACTCCTATTATTGGGCAAGAATTTGATTCTGAGGAAGAGGTGTATTCTTTCTATAATTTATATGGAAAATGTTGTGGCTTCAGTATTAGAAAAAGAGATGTTAGAAGATCTAAAAAAGATAAGTAGATATGCTATCACATTTTGAAATACTCAAGGCAAGGACTAAGAAGGAATGTAGAAAATGTTGGAAAAAAGAGAAAATAAATGGACATTACTAGATGCGATGCCTTGCATCACTGACCATCAAACTCGTAGGTAACACATCGAAATGGACAATTATGAGCTTCAAGAGAGAGCACTCTCATAGGTTGGAGACCCCCACAAAGTCTTGTTGTCTGCGATCCCATCGCAATGTGTCAGACTCACAACTAAATATAGTTGAAGATTTGTGCAAGGTTGGTATTGGAGTATCCAGATCATTGCAATTCATGACTAAAGAGGTTAGGGGTCTTGATCAACTAGGATTCATGGAATTTGACCTTCGTAATGCCTTAAGATCAAGACGGATGTCTAAATATGGTGGGAGTGCAACAACATTACTAGAGTACTTTCAGAAGCAATTTGCTGCGAAGCTAGATTGCTTTTATGAAATTCAGGTCGATGAGTACCTTCGGTTGATGTCATATTTTTGGATAGATGGGGAATCCAAAAGAGATTATTAAGTTTTCAATGATGTTATTTGTTTCGACACAACTCATCGAACAAATAAGTATGATATGCCTTTTGGGCCCTTTGTCGGAGTAAACCACCATAAACAATCAGTTTTACTTGGTGCATGTTTATTATTTGGTGAGAGTGAAGATGACTTTACGTGGTTATTCAAAGTATGGCTCCATGCTATGAGTGGTGTACCACCTAAAGCCATTGTCATAGATCAAGATCCAGCTATAACAAAGGTCATTTTCATAGTTTTTCCTACCATAAAGCAAATTTTTTGTTCATAGCATATATATAGGAAATTTTCTGAAAAGTTGCAATCTACTAATAAAAAATATCTTGAATTTAAAGATAAGTTATACAAGTTGATTCACAATACAGAAGATACATATGAGTTTGAATCTGGTTGGACAAAATTAATGAACGATTATAATTTGATAAACCATACATGGCTACAACAAATGTACAATGTCAGGGATAGTGGATTTTGGCCTATACAAGAAGATTTTTCTTAGCAGGGATGACCACTACGCAACATTCTGAAAACATGAATGCTTTTTTCGACCACTTTGTTGGACCAGCCACTCAATTGCTTGAGTTCGTAGAAGCATACGAACGTACTATTCAAAAGAGGAGAGAAGATGAGAAAGATGCTGATTGTAAAAGTACATACGGTACTCCAGTTCTAAAAACTAAATTTGTAATTAAGGAACAAATTGCCAAATTATATACTAGAGAAATATTTTTCGAGTTTCAAGCAGAAGTAGAGGAGTCATACTATTACAAGCCTAAATCTGAGGTTATGTACAGGAGTCGTGTTATATATGAAATTCACAAGTACAAAGATCCCACGTACAGGAGAATAGTTACTTGGTGTGAAGATAGGCAATTTGCAACATGTTCATGTCGACTATTTGACTGGACTGGGATTACTTATCGGCATATATTATCCATATTCCAATGGCATGATATCATTACCATGTCTATTCAACACTTGCTGCGTTGTTGGTCGCAACGTCCAAAAGAGAATGTTGCAGTTCACTTTTCATAAAAAATTATGATGCTACAAATTCAGCTATGGTGTGTCGGCATTTGACACTCCCCAAATTGAATTTCATCCTCGCGGAAATGACATCGAGCTGGGGTAGTTTTTAGATTGGAAATACAGCTTTAGACTCTTTAATAACAAATTTGCGAGAGCATGTACAATCACAGAAGTTAACTGGATGTTCGAATGAGCAGCAACAACACATGACTTATGGAGACAAAGAAAGGATTTATGAAGATAGAACTCTTGTCAATGATCTTGTCCAAATCGTTCATAATTCCTCCACACCATTCAATGTCGAGACGAATGATAACAATGGAGGAGAAATACAGCTTACAACTAAAGACAATGTATCAAATGCCCCAATTCCTATTGTCGAATTTCCAAATGTTGTTTAAATAAAAGGACGATCATATAAGCAGTTAAAATCTTCAGTTGAAAAAGCTGTAGAACGCAGTGGACGATTATGCCGAGGATGCGAGAAGTTTGTGGTTGGTCACGATCGACAAAATTATCCACAATTGCTAAAGAAGAATTGTGAGGAGCATGATATGTTGACGTCTCATTTGATTTAATCAACTGAAACGTAATCCATATTATTGCATGACTCCATCTAATTCTGCTTCATTGTACAGATTAGTGCATGACTCCAATAGCTGGTGGGACACCGTAAAATGCTTTGGGATTTTGGTATTATGTCTTCATATGTCTTCTGGTAAGTTGTTTGCATGAAGTTACCAATGAACTATTGCTGCATTACGATCAATTTTTTAAGTGCAATACAGGATGGACGCGAAGCATGTGGATATGTATGTATACAGTTAGAAGTTAATGCTAGCCAGAAGTTGATGTTAGCGTCAATATTAAAGGAAAAGAGAATTGTGATTCTTTTTGTATTCACTTGTACACTTTGAGAGAAATGAAAGTGTAATTTTTGTATTGACTTTTACGTATGTGATATTGAATACGCTATGGACCCATTGACTTCTGTTTATAGCACGCACACAATATATAGCATGCTGCTACGCCAAACATATGACCTACAAATCCCCTACGGAATCTGACTTAAGTATATAGCCTGCTAATTGAAAAATTATCACGCTGATTTAAGCAAACAGATAACCTGCCTCTCCAATCCACCTACTGACTTGAGCATTTAGCATGCTCATTCTCCAATTAGCACGCTGATTCAGGCAAACAGATGACCAGTAAATCCACTCCAGACACTTACCTGAGTATATACCATGCTCATTCACCAATTAGCATGTTGATTCAAGCAACAGAGGACCTGCTTCTTCATTCCACACACACACTTCAGTTTCTAGCATGCTCATTAGTGTTTTAACATGCTGAAGCTCACGAACGAATGACGTGCAAATCCAACATACACACACTGACGACCCTGCTTGTAGCATGCTCATTGACCACACAGATGCTGAAGTTTGCAAACAAATGACTTGTAAATCCATTCCAACCATTGACCTGACAAGCAAAACACCATTCATAATCTACGATCTAAGCATGATTTGAATTCAAAGAATAAACATTCAAAAACATAAAGAACGAAAGTTCCTTGTTAACATATGTCCTCCAACATAATGCAGGTCCACAACTTTATGTCTTCACTTTCCTTCATTGTTATCTCTCTATGACACATTCTCAACACCAACAAGTCTCTTATCAATGCAATTGACATGCTCAAGGACTTGCTTCATTGCTCTAGCAAGACGTGCTATATTCCCAGAATACGAAGCATCGACACAGACATTGTCTGTAGTTGGTAGGTCGGCAAAGGAGGGTAACGATTGTGGCTCATTAGAATGAGCATGTGACACGGCTACACTGTAAGGAGATATGGACGTTGATAGCAATACTTCAGTGGGGGTATACACAGCGGGAGGAAATCCAGGAGTGGTGGAATGAGTGACAATGGGAGTGGTAATCACAGATGTGGGGGTGACGATAACAGATGTAGGGGTGGCAGTACCAGAAGCAGGGGTTGCCTCCATGCATGTAGGAGTGAAACTGACATCTACTGCGGGGGTATAGTTTGTTAGAGTGACTCTGGGTGGTTCATGTATGAAGACATAAACTAAGATATGTGAGACTTGATTTCTCTCTTCATCTCTTTGATCTTTGCACTCAACACCTCCTCCAATCTACTTTCCAAGCCTGGTGGCATACGTTCAGCCGATTCCTTTGGAGATAAATGAACACCAACATGGTCATGTCTCTCTTCTTTATCATCACCGATGTGTTGCTTTGGTGGTGTTGTCGCCCGCTCACTAGTACTTGGCACCTCTGTCTGTCTGCGTAACTCTGTCTCCTTTGTATTATTCCACTCATTTGGTGTAATAGGAAGCCACTCACTTGTCTCCATATTAAGAGCATATCTCAACCTCCCCATCAAACTACCATCAATTTTATCCAAATTGTTATGCTTCGTCACATCCTCTCTAGATAAATCCACCCCAAAATGCTTTAAAATTCTAGTTATAGCCATCCCATACAGCAAAGCCCCATTCTTCTGCTTTCGACACTTTAGCATGTGGTCGAAAATCTCTACGGGAGCAGCGAGTTGCATCTCCTTTTCATGTGCACATAAGATGTAGGCATCATGGATTGACACTTCGAATATAGATCCAGATCTTAGGAAGATGTTGTTCACAGTCACGTAGTGCAACAATTTCATATTCAAAGTGAGCAACTCTCGACTAGTTAACCTGGCTGCCTCCTTTCCTTTCTCTTTGTCTCCGCTTAACATGGTAAATGACTCCTATTTAGTGATCTGTGGAGGATCATCACTTGTTCAAAGAGGTATGTCGAATACATCCTTTAGCATTTGGTCATTCATCGGTATCTGCACTCCCTTGACATACGTAACGACTTCTTTATTCATGTTACAGTATAACATCTTTACCGGATCAGGGTAAATATCATCCTCAAGTATCAAAAATTCAAATAATCCACAGTCCACAAGCCACTTTGAGAATGGAAAAATCGCTGAAGTCATCAATGTGGAGTGGACGACCCTTTATTACTGGTCTTGATTGAAACTTCTCCTTATATATCGACAATGTCCGTAGGTCCTAAAAGTATAATGTCTTCTCACTACTACCTTCCTCATGAACTTGAGCTTTCTGTTTCTTTTTGGGCTGATTTCTACCTGACAGCCCTACTTCTCGACGTTTAGGAACTTTAGGAACTCCATGTTGGTTACTGTTTTCCTCATGAACTTGGGTTTTCTGTTTCTATTCAGGTTTATTGGAGCATGACGGCCCTCCTTCTCAACGCTTAGCAATTGCATTCTTTTATGGCCTAGCATTGCTTCGTGTCCTCACCATATTCTATTCTCTTCACCTTCGTCCTGAAGAGTAGAAGACAAATCAGTGAAGGATCATCAACAACTTATGATGCATTATTTATTATTTCTTCCCACTTCACATTAGCAAGCTGACTTGTTAATCAATCAAACAATGTTCAGCACCAAATCACATCGCCTGAAGCAATCCACAGTCAACAACCATATTTCAATGCCATCATGTAATTCTTGAATTTATCCATACAATAAAAGTGATAAGGCAGTGATCTAAAGAGCATGAATGTACTTCATGTAATCCGGTTCATGCTGAGTAGACAATAAGCATGTTGAGTAGCCAATACGCACGAAATAATGGTGCAAATGCTTACCAAAATATATATAAATGAAAATTATTCTTGCTTGATTATAAAATAAGTTGGATCCATATTTGAAGGCACTAAATGCAGCTTGCTGATTCAACATATAGCATACCTCAAATATGGCATGAAGGACTAGTTTAAAGTTCCTTGACAAATTTGTGAATACACCAAACATGACACTGGCTACACAGCAGTCACTAGCATAAAAGCGGTAAAGAACTTGAAAACCCTTGTCACTCAACATAGCATGCTGATTCAACATATAACATACCTCAAATATGGCACGAAGGACTAGTTTAGATTTCCTTGCCAAATTGTGAATACACTAAACATGACACTGGCTACACAGCAGTCACTAGTGTAAAAGTGGTAAAGAACTTGAAAACCCTTGTCACTCAACACAACATGCTGATTCAACATATAGCATACCTCAAATATGGTTGAAGGACTGGTTTAGATTTCCTTGACAAATTTGTGAATACACTAAACATGGCACTAGCTACACAGCAGTCACTAGCGTAAAAGAGGTAAAAAACTTGAAAACCCTCATCACTCAACACAGCATGCTGATTTAACATATAGCATACCTCAAATATGGCATGAAGGACTGGCTTAGAGTTCCTTGACAAATTTGTGAATACATTAAACATGACACTGGCTACACACAGTCACTAGAGTAAAAGCGGTAAAGAACTTGAAAACCCTTGTCACTCAACACAGTATGTTGATTCAACATATAGCATACCTCAAATATGGCATGAAGAACTGGTTTGGAGTTCCTTGACAAATTTGTGAATACACTAAACATGGCACTGGCTACACAGCAGTCACTAGCGTAAAAGCGGTAAAGAACTTGAAAACCCTTGTCACTCAGCACAACCTGCTAATTCAACATATAGCATACCTCAAATATTGCATGAATGACTGGTTTAGAGTTCCTTGACAAATTTGTGAATAGTGTAAACATAGTACTGGCTACATAGAAATTTTAAAATTTTCATTCATGAGGTTATGATGGAAATTCAGCATGCTCGTAGTAGCACATAACATGCTCAGCAACTATCATTTTCTTAATTGTAAATATATTGATAGGTTTTTGAAAGATTTAAAAATTTAATGATATCATTATTTAGCACTAAAATTGTTATGAAAGGAAATTGTGACACTGACCATGAATTATTTTTTGTATTAACATACTATTCATGAGGTTATGATAGAAATTCAGTATGCTCATAGTAGCACATAGCATGCTTAGCAACTATCATTTTCTTAATTATAAATATATTGATAGGTTTTCGAAAGATTTAAAAATTTAATGATATCATTATTTAGCACTAAAATTATTTTAAAAGGAAATTATGACACTGACCATGAATTATTTTTTATATTGACATACTATTCATGAGGTTATGATAGAAATTCAGCATGCTCATAGTAGCACATAACATGCTCAACAACTATCATTTCCTTAATTGTAAATATATTGATAGGTTCTCGAAATATTCAAAAATTTAATGATATCATTATTTAGCACTAAAATTGTTATGAAAAGAAATTGTAACACTGATTATGAATTATTTTTGGTATTGACATGTCATTCATGAGGTTATGATAGAAATTCAGCATGCTCACAGTAGCACATAGCATGCTCAACAACTATTATTTCGTTAATTGTAAATATATTGATAGGTTTTCGAAAGATTCAAAAATTTAATGATATCATTATTTAGCTCTAAAATTGTTATCAAACAAAATTGTGACATTGACTATGAATTATTTTAGGTGGAATTAGTGAGCCGTTTTTGTAAATGGAATTCTTATCAAAATATTCAAAAGGATAAATGGGATTAAGTTGGAATTAGTGAGCTGTTTTTGGAAATTTACTGAAAATTCTAATCTCTACATGTTTATTTATATTTCCAATCCAATCTCCTCTATGTTAATGTGCAGTATATTACAGATTAGCATCTAAACTAATTTGAACTCTACTATACTGTAATTTCACATTAATTTCAGCTATAAATTACTAATGTGCACTCTAATATAGAAGAATTAGAAATAACAGTTGCATATTTGCATGATTTGATGATTTACAGTATGTCGAATTGGGATTTCGAATAGTAAACAATGAGGTCGTTACCACTGATAGCCTTCTCCTTCCTTTGCTCCAGTGACTTCTCTTCCCGTGTTCCTCTTCTCCGACGACTGACTGGCAGCATTAGTGCCAAAGTAATGCTTTCGGCAGCGTTGGTCCTTGCAATGGGAGCACCATTCTTCATTCCTCTCGTTTTTTATCGTCGTTCTCTCAACCTCTTGGTCGAAGTTTTCCAAATGCCCTTGCCAAACCCTCACCGTCCCCTCTCCCCTTCCCTCCTATTTCGCTCGCCATTCCTAGCAATGGCGACTCCGGTAGCGTTCGTGCGATTTCGGCCGCGAATCTCCCTTCCTCTCTTTTGTCGCCGTTCTCTCCCTCCTCCCTCTCCAAACTACTGCATCGTTCCCTCTGCCGTTCCCTCTACCTCAATTGCAGCACGTCGAATCCAACCGAATCCAACACTTAGCACGTCTCCAGCACGTCTTCTCCTGCCTTGGAAACTGATCGGCATCGAAAACCACAGCTGCAGCTGGCTCCCTACCATACACGCATACTCAGCACGCCCGGTACCTACGGCCTACTCGCGGGAAGAAGAGAACGGCCAGGATTTGATGTGCTTCGGCAGACGGCCTGGATTGACCGGGCAGAGCGCCTGCACGGGAATTCGGGTGCAACATTGCTGCACACAAATATATCGCTATATATATTTGTTTGAGTTTTTTTACGAAAAGAAGCATATCATTCCAAACCAGTAGAATCTATGTACAATAAATTCACAATAAAATTTTGTGGACAACCTTGCTAGGATTTACATGAATCGACCTGGTCTACTACAAATGAAGCAACATCGTGAGCCACAGAGTTACCCATTCACAAGACACGGAGAAAACAAATTTTCGAGAAAGCTGATTTTTGGGACTTAATGTCTTGAATAGGAATATCCACTAGTGACAAAGAGGAGTAATGATAGCGAATCACTTTCCGCTTCAAGATGTTAGATTTTCATCCCCCTTCTCCGTTTGACACCAAAACAAATCGCCATTGCCTCAATCGTTAAGGAGTCTGCTATCCCCTCCAGCACTTCGTGCCCAAAAACTTGCTCGGAATCCCTTATCATAACTCCAAACTTCATGAACTCTCCTTTTTTGCCTCTCCACCCATCTACATTTATCTTGCATTTTCCCATTTGTGTTTTTACCCATTTGGGGACCAATACTTTCCCCGACAGACTTATGGATCTTAGCTTATTTGCATTCTTCACATCATATCTGTTTTGACTACATCATTCTAAGAGGTCAATAAATTCAAGCTGAATTCCACATCCCTTACCTGATTCCTTAAATACCATGTTCGCTAGCGCATCAGGATATACAGGATTAGATCATCTCCACCTTATTTCCCCCTAGTTTTCTCAGGATGTATCTTATAACTTGCCATGGTGACCGTAAGTTTCTCTCTGGTACCAGCTTCCTACTAAGATTCACAATTTTTTCACAAAAAACAAATAGGTGCAAGGAGTCTTCTTTAGCCTTCTAATCTTTTTTGGATTTTTAAATATATGAATATTTTAGTCATTTCCAATACTTTAAAATAACTAAAATACTCTTGTGTTTAAAAAAAATATATGTTTTCAAAAATGGTAAATCTTAATTTATAAATTAAACACACTTGGATTAACAGTTTTATAAAGAAAATAAAAATATGTTTTTTAGCTTGCCTAAAATGACTGTCATTTTAGACCAATTTGAAGTGATTAGACTCCATACATTTTGTTGAAACACCACATAGAACAACAAATCATTAGTTCATCAATACCTCATTTTAAACTAAGATTTATTAATCATCAAAATTAAGTTGGTTTTTCAAAGTTGAACTTGTGGAAACCACAAAATTAATCATTTAACTAAAGCAAGAGTGTGAAAACTAATTACCTGAGTCTCTCATCGGGTGGGAATCCATGGTAAAAGTTAAGGTTGAAGTTGCAACGTCAAAACTACAGTGTTACCAAGTAAACCCATAGTGGATTAGTGTTGAGATTTTCAGCCCGTCAACTTGTTTATATGATACAAGAGGCTTAAATGGGATAGAAAAAATGTAATATTATTGTTTTGGTAATGAAATATTATATTAAAAAAGTAAGAAATTTTATTGGAAGGATAAAAGAGGCTTAAACTAAAATTATCTTGGAAATAGAAAATCTCCTGCAATCCTTTGTTTTTTTAAAAAAAAAAACCTTTGAAACACAACTAACACAATAAATGGGATGGTGTGGTTATGGGTTGAGCTTGTCTTACTTATCCACCCAATAATCCAACCTAAGTAACCCATTTATAACTTATAAGACAAAAAATTTAACATTTCTATTGATGTTTACTTTAGTTTTATGTATAATTATTAATAACAGAACCAACGTACCAATTACGAATAAATATGAGAAATCTTTTAAATTTAAATAAATCACTAGCATTAAAAGTCTAAGGTGATCATTATGATTAAATTTCGAATAGTTTATCGTTTTCATTTTGCAATTATTTAACCCATTAGCAGCCCCTTTAACCAACTTGTTTATATTAAATCGATTCGGGTTACACCCTAGTCAAAAACCTCCTGTACTGCTGCCAGGGAATGATAGACAGAGGTAGGCCCCTTGGGTGTGTAGGCTAAGGTGGGATATCGTAGCCATCCAGCGAATGGGACGTGACACCAACCAACATTGGAGATACTGACCATGCATTCTGTCCATTTCTAAAATAAATTACACGGTTAAAATACACATTGGGCAACATCGAACCGTACCATCATTCCCCCAATTAAATACCGGAAATGCTGGCCGCACTTTCCTGTTGAAAATGGGCCTGATGTTAATAACAAAATTAAAATATAATAGTCTCATTTATTTCACTGGCAGACCAAATAACCAGATGTATATATGACCCCATAAAAAAATATTGCAAAATCGATGTAATAAAATGATTTAATTTAAATATCAATTTTAAAGTTATATTTTCAACATCTGAACAGTTTATAAAAGTTATTATTATAATCTAATATATTTTCAACATCTGAACAGTTTATAAAAGTTATTATTATAATCTAATGTATCTGCAAGTGGATTTAATCATTTTCATAATTTATAAATAAATATATATTTTTTAAAGCAAATGTGGCCTACCTAATATATTGATTGGAGTGATTTTTAGTACCTTGGAAAAACAAATAATGTAAGTCGTACGACTGATGTGATTTTAATTTTATGCTATGTGAACCCCACTGAGCTAGCATTTCCCGGCCCATTAAATAGATTTTAATAAAATTTTAAGAAAAAAATTGTTCTACAGGGAGATCTGCTGAGGTGGGCATTTGGAATCAGAATCCCATCTGCTACTATTTTTTCTATATTTCAACCAGCTAATTAAATCAGCTTACGAAGATGATTCCTCTTGGTCGATTTTTTAATCAGTGTTATCATAACTGTCCCTCTGATGATTAAGGAGCCATCCCATAAAGAAATACAGATCCCAATGCATATTGCCTAACAAATTATTTTCTATACACGAACGGCTCATGTGACTTGGGAAGCTTATATATTAGCTGCAGACGGCAAGCAGCTAAGTCAAATGGCCGAGAGTAATTTTTTAATTTGAATTTAATGTATCAGAAACTAAATTCTGAGAGGATGGTTTGGTACAACTGTAAGGTTCTATTTTGATGAGTGCAGAAGCAGAACCGTATGAGAGGTGATGGTGTTAGGAAAGAAATTAAGGAGGCTTAATTTTTTATTGTAGAGTTACTGAGAAAGTATACGAATATAACGAAAGTATACTTGGCAACTATCTTTTTATTGGTGTGTTTTTCATTTACTAAGACTTTTTCATCTTAAACTTTTTTTCTCCATAACTATCTTTTTTTAAATTATTTTTTAATATTTTCTATACAACTACTCTAATTTTCAGTCATTTATTCACGACTTTTCATTAAATTATCTTATTTATTTTAAATTTATTTTTAAATTTTTTATCGTTACCTCCATGATATCACATCACTTTCTATCATTTCAAAAAAAGAAATTTACTAAAAAACTTTTCTTTCATAAGTTTTATCCAATACCAAATATACTTCGACCACATTTGGATACCATAAAAACTCTTCACTCTCGGTAATTATCCTATTTTTTAAATCAATTTCTTCACATTTTTATATACAATTATCCTTTTCAAACTTCTATATATATACCCATAAAGCTAACTTATCTACTTTAATTTTATTCTATTACTCATCATTATTGCCTCTGTTAATCATATCGTTTTCTTCCAATTCAAAACTTTTTATCCAGAAATTTTATAACTTTTCATCTAAAAGTTTATCACTTTTAAAACACACCTTCAATGAGTTAGTATTTTCTTTAATCTTTGTCTGTCTCCTTTTCCAAACCAAAATTTTAGTAATACGACCTTATTAAAAATAGCAAATCCTAAATATGCCTATAAGTTTTGCACTTAATTTCAAATATACTTATAAACTTTCAATAATTCCTCTTGTATGCATTTATTTTACCCAAACTCACATTTATACTTGTGTTATAAAGAAGGGTCATTAGCTTAGGAGTAAAATGATGGAATTAGGGCTTAATGGAAATTAAATCATGAATTGCAAATTAGAATAGGAATTAGGGTATGGGAAGTTTTGTCATTTCATTCATAAGCTATAGCTCATTTAACATATCTTTAACACTGTAGATATAACTAAAATTTTGGAAAAATACGTGGGTATAAGAGTAATTATAGAAAATTCATCATATATTTGGAATTATTTGCAAAATGGAAAAAAAAAGATATCACTATACATCCAATTTGCAACCATAGCCACAATGCACAAGGCGTAGTGGTAATCACAGTTGCCCCAAAACAAGCAATCGTGGTTTCAAGTGGTGGCAATAAGTTTCTCCCTAATATTTTACAGAAGTGTCCATTGATTATGAAAAATAGAAATATTGTAAGAATGTTTCAGGGCCTCATTGTAATACCATTTGAGGTGATTGTAATATACATATCAAAGAAAGCTTGAAAACCATGGTTTCTTGGAAAAGTCTTTATTTTTTAATCCATATATTAGCTTTTAGTAATTAAAATTAAATCTTTACAAAATAATAAGACTCTTGTAAGTTATATTGCTAAGATGTATATAATAAATAGAGGTCACGATTTGAAATGAGATCTCACTGGTCCTTCCCATTTGATTTCACAATAATATCACGTATTTAATGCTTTTTTTGCAAATTCTAAAAATTATTTCAATTAAAGATTTATGAACTAGAAGATAATTTTGTCGGGTCAATATTCATTCTTAAATTGTTCTACTTTTGTGGAATTCAAATCTTAATTTTTAAAGATGATGTTTATATCCTGAATTGCAGAATTGACGGCAAACATCAAGATCAGCTTAGATAACCTATTATGATAGGTCCACGGAGTGCACTAAAATCCAATAAGTAAAATATTATTAAACCACAATTGTAAGCAAGATTATTGGTGCTTTAGTTATTATGTGATAAGATAATTTAAGAAGGCGATTTTTTACGTATTAATTAGGGCTCATCAACGCATTCGAACAGGGGATTTTTTATCTTTTAGCTAATAAACATTATTAAATATGATGAGTGGCTTAGATTTATCAAAAATGACAAGATTTGCAAAACAAAGCAATTCAGCATTTAGAAATTTTTATGGTTCTGATTGCATTGGGGTTATAAGATCTGGTCAATGGTGGGAACAAAAGTTTTTACAAAAAAAAAGTTCAAAAAGATAAGTATTTTTACAAAATAAGTAAAATTTTAAAATATTTCCTTTGCTTTTTATTTTTAAATATTTTAAAATCTAAATTATTTACCGTTTTATCCGTATTTTATTTATATTACAAAAATCACATTATTTAACGCTTTTACATACGACTACGCATTTTTTAAAAGCTTAACAATTATATCTTCACTATTAAAAATGCTACTTTTCTACAAAATATAAAAGTCTAGTGAGATTATTTCTAATAGCATGATAAGAAGTAGTGTTAAACAAAATAAATGGTTTAAATTTGGATAAAAAAAAGTTTTTTTAAAAAAAAATCAGAGGTTGTATGCAGTCTTCACGCTTCCGGGCTGTATTGAATCATTGCTCACATTAAACCAATGTTGTCAGAACCGAACCGGTGATCGAACCGGTAAAGGAACTGGTCTGGTTTGAACCGGTTTGACCGGTTAAACAAACCGGTTTAAACCGGTGACGTCATCGTAACATAATCATGATATGATATTATAAAGTTTAATAATTTTTAATTAATTATATATTATTAAAATACTAAAATTACATATTTATAAAATCTTAAATTCATATGTTAAATTTTAAACTTCACGACAAAACTTGTAGGAAAACATTAATAAAAAATCTAAATAACCTTATGCATTTGCATTTGTTGTATAGTATATGCACATCTAATTTTTTAAAATTAATATGCAAATCTAATTAATATGATTTGTATATGGTATAAATATTAAAGGAAAAAATATGATGTGTGTCACGGGTTATGTATAATTCAAGGAATTTTAAAATTGAAATTTTCATAGATAGACAGATGTGTGTGCGCTGAAAAAAGAAATCTAAAATTTCAACTTTTCATATTACACGTAAATGGAAAATGATCGTTTGAAAATTTACCAAAAATAGCTTACAATACTGCACGGGAATTCACGTGGCGTCAAAAAGCAACTGACAGGTCTTGTGAAATTTCAGAACCGGGCGAAATGGGTTCAACCGGTTTTGCGGTTTGAACCGCGGTTTGAACGGTTCTGTCGGTTTCTGACTTGTAAACCGGACCGGTATAAAATGAACCGGATTGGAGACCGGTTCCCGGTCAGACCGGTCGAACCGTCCGGTCCGGTCCGGTTTTGACAACAGTGCATTAAACAGGGCAAAATGCAAATGCAACGAATGATCAGGGCAGACCATGTAGGTGCTCTAGATCCACAGAGGGAATTGCGTGAGGCATGATTAAGATTCTAACGAATCTGCTAATTTAATTAGTTGTTGATTAATTAGGGAAGAGTTTTGTACGTACATGGGCTCCCATATATAATGGAGAATTATGTAATGGTTGGAGACACGAGGTGAGCACCAGCAATCAAAGATAAGCAGGTGTGATGATGTCTTCCATGTGATATCATGCTTTTCTATATGAATTATGAAATAATGGCAGTGGGTTTTATTTTATTAACGAAATCAAGGACAATGCTTACTTTTAATTAATAATTGAATAATATTAATAATAATGGGATGTTTTAGTAGTGGGCTTTTTTTTTTTACGTTGGGCGCTGGGTTTTTCTTGCTTGTATGTTGACAGCTAGGTGCATTTGCAGTGGCTTTGCTACCAATGTTGTCTGGCATCGCACAGTACCGTATTTCTTTTCTTCTTCGTCCCACATACACGTGCAAATATCTTGCACATGCATGCATTGGAAGGTGATGATTATGTCTGCTTTTAGTAATTCATAAAAGAATGCAACCACAAATTATATATCATAGATATAAGGGCAATAAAACTAGGCAAGTTCAAAATTTTCATGTACATTAACTATACAAAATAAATATGGCTAGTTTTGTGGACAAGGAAAACAAATTTAAAGGAGAAATAAAAGAATCTGAAAAAATGAGGGAAGTACTTTTTGAATGAAAAATAGAAAAAAATTTAATATATAGAAAATATCGATATTAAGCGGAAATTTACAAATTTACCCACTTAGTTTGATCATAATTGCAAGTATATCCACATAGTTTCAAAAATCACAAATAACTCTCACGTAGTTTGACCATACTTGTAAATATACCCACGTCGTTATGATGCTATTACTGCATCGTCACGATGGGTATATTTGCAAAAATATACAAATTAGTGGACATAATTGTAAAAGTTAAATATACCCACTTAACTTCTCAAATTGCAAATATAACTACGTAGTTTGTACATCTTTGCAAACATATCCATGTCGTGACAATGCAGTCACGTCGCTATAACAATATGAGTATATTTGCAATTATGGTCAAATTATGTTGGAGTTATTTGCAATTTCTAGAGCTATAGAGACATATTTACAATTACGATTAAAAAAGTTGGTTTATTTGCAAATTACCCTTATATTAAATGCCTAAGAATATATTAGAAATTTAATGGTTGTGTTAAAAACTAGACCTGCTTAACCTAACCTAAAATTAGATTGGTTTGGGTTGTAAAGTAGGAAGATGATTGAATGCACTGAAGTGTATTTAACTCTTTTTTTATTATTTTAGAAATTCTTTTGTAATACAGTTAATCTAGGTGCAAGTATTTAAGATATAAGACAAGTTTTATCATTTTTGAAGATTCTTAAAATTTTAACTGTTTTTAAAAAATCCAAAAATATTTATAAATCTAAGCAAATGATAAATTTGATACATATATTAAATATACTTAGATTAATAATTCTATAAAAAATTTCAAAAAATTTGAATAATAGCTTTTTGTATCCGGAGCACTTACGATGTCACGGTCCTGTAAAGTAATGAAATAGGATTTAAGAATTAAGAAATTCAAACCTTCATCTTTTCCTAGTATTTTTTTAAAAACGAAATCTTAAATTGTGATTATCGTATAATGTTAATCCAAATATACAGTTTTAAAATGAAAAATAATAAAATTTAATTTTTAAATCCAACGCTTGTACTATTTTCTTACGTTTGAGTTATTTACAATTGATTTTAAAATTTAGAAAGCACAATTAGAATGAGTTGATAAGGTTTCGTTAATATTGTCAGGGTTGGGATTGAGGTAGGTTTCACTGATGTGGTCTAGGGTTGGGTTGTGGAGCTATGTGCCAACTCAAGCCCAACTTTGTAACTTCATTGGGCGGGCGCAAAGGTGGACCGACTACATCCATCTGTAGTCATTCATTTTGCCGTTTCCTTCAACCCACATCCAGCTCACCGAGTTTCTTTTTTAGCTCCTGCTCAGTCTTCCAAAATTTCATTCATTTTACTATTTACTATAGTTTGTATTTAATTCATTTTTGTGATTAAGTACATTTCAGAGCAAGATATAATTTTTTCTTATTTAGGGATAATATTTATGTGATTTTGTGACTGGGGATACTTCTACGAAACCTTTTTTCTATGTAACCCCTTCCATTTTTAACGTCTAGCTGGTTGATGAAAAATTCACTCCATCTATTTTATTTAGCATCACTTATATTATTATGGAAACCCGTTTATTTATCTAATATCACTGTATATAGGCTCCATTTACAAACATGCAAAATAAATGTAATAAAACAATTTAATGCTAAATATAGATTTTTAAGTAGTTTTTTCAACATCTAAACCATCTAACATATCATTAATACATAGATAAATGATTCTATAAAGTATTATCACATTCTAATATATATGTTGATGGATCTAAGCATTCTCTCTAATTTATACATGAATATACTTATTTTTGTGTAAATGTGGCCTATGCACATATTAGATTTGGATGAAACTTATCTCATGACTAAACAAATGATGTTAAATACAAAAAATAATTGAATTTTCTATCAAGTATCAAAACCTTAAAATTTGAGGAGTTATATGGAACCGCTTCTATGTAACCCAGTTACATAGAAGTGAGCCCCTTTGCGATTTATTGAACCAACATGAGACTATTCCCCTTTTAAATAGAAGATTAATTGAACAACACCGACAAAAATAAAATTTCATATATTTAGGACTAGTACAAGTAGCTATCAAACCACTTATGAGAGAAGGATTAGATACTTCAATTTTATTATGCTTAAGAGATTGCGGGTTTAATAAATTTCAAGACTCACTTTTAGGAATGATAAAAACAAGCCTATATAATGGACCTATCTATTTTGACTGTTACCCAAACTTTATTATTTTCTTGCAAGATCAGAATATTTTAGATACTTTAACCCTAAATCTGAAGGTTCATAACTGCAAAATAAAACAATGATCTTTACCCATAGCTTTGGTATATAGGATCCATTATAAAGCAATGACTACAACCTTTAACACAAAAGCTATTAAACAATCCTAGAAAGGAAAAACAATACTATTACAAACTGATATAAGAAAAGCAAATGTAATAGTACCCAAAACCATAAAATGGGACTAAATAACTCTTCTGTCTCACTAGGAACTCCAAACTGAGGTACCATCTCCTCAGATAAAAAACTCTGAAATTAGAGAGAAGTAAGGATGAAGAAGGAAATATAATAATAGATATGAATTCTTTTAGAAAGTCATCTTCTTTTAACCCCAGAAGATCTGTAGATAAAACTTTAGAAAGATTTTTCAAAACAACCCAATCAAGAGCCTCATGTTCCTCAATACCTACATACAAAAGATCAGATATAAAAATAAAAGGAATAAATATTAATCATCTAATTCCCCAACCAATCTACTCCATGGAACAAAATGAGGAAAACTTAAGCCCAAGAATGTCACATACCAAAACAGATACGGGAGACTTTGACCCTTCAACAAACATTATTGAAAAGAAATTTGAATTAGACAGAGATAAACTAAGGGAAAACTTTTATAAAAAGTTTAATAGAGAAAAAGAAAATGATTTTACAAAAATTACAATAAGGATAAAAGAGAACCCATTCAGGAAGAGTATTATGAATTTATGAAAACACATAAAGTTCACATGTTTTTCTTTAAATGGTTTAAGACTTTCTATTCTCCTGAAAAGCAAGAAGATTACCTAGGAACCATAAAACCAATATGGAAAGACTCCACGAAAAAACAAGTAAAAACTCCAAATAATCCTCCAAAAATTGAAATCATAATAGAATTCAAAAATAAACAGATAACATGTTCTCCATACAAAGTTAGAACAGATATTGAAACGCATCTTAATGGAAATGATATTAAAAAACTATATAAACAAAATAACTATACAAACCAATCTTTAATTACCATAGGAAAACAGTTAGATAAAATTCAAACTACGATAGAGGACAAAATAATATCACCTGTCACTCCTAAACTAAAAAAAGAACAAACAGATAAACTACTATTTATCCCATATGAAATTCCTAAAACACAATTAAAAGAAAGAAGGGAAAATAGCGAATTCATTGACGAAATAAATGAAAAGTTAAAATTCTTGAAACACTTGAAAGCTAAAAAATAGGAAGAATAAATATTGAAGAAGGAGAAGGATCAACCAGAACTCCCAATGCTCCAACTAAATCTACAATATTATACATGTTTGAGACCGAAACTGATGACTCTTCAGAAGAGTCATATAAGGAAACAAATGAACCAAGTTTAGAACTAAATAAAATGGACCCTTGGAAAATGCCTTCAAAACCCTATCATCCTAGACATTACCTGATTTATTGTTTGAAAAAAGAAACCAATTTACTCAAGCACAATATAATACAAATACTATTTATGAGTGGAACGTAGAAGGGAAAAATGAAACTCAAATAGTTAATATACTCCAACAAATGACCATAGTCGCAACAGTTTATAAAACAAAAACAAGTCTAATAGGCCATAATATATCTCAACTCCTGGTAGCAGGTTTCACTGGATCCCTAAAAGGATGGGGGGATAACTGCTTAACCCAAATACAAAAAGAAATTATCCTTTACTCTTGCAAAAAAAGATGACACTGGAAAACTAATAGTAATAGAAGGCTAACCTATTCAAAATGCTGTAGACGATTTAATTATGGTCATAGCAAGCTTTTACATAGTACCAAATAATAAGCTTAGGGAAAAAGAATAAAAAATTCTACAAACTTTAAGATGAAAGAAGATGAGTGACTTTAGATTTTACAAAGACCAAATTTTTGGCAAGAGTAATGCTTAGGACATATTGTAATCAACCATTCAGGAATGAGAGATTTCTCACCGGACTCCCATCTTATTTTGCTGAGAAAATTAGGGAAAAAATTAGAGATAAAAATAATAGGACTATTCCTTATGAAAAATTAACTTATTGAGACATAATATTAGTAACAAATGACATAGGATTAGAGTACTGTAATGAACTTAAACAAAAGGCAAATGAAAAACAGGAAAGAATAAAAACAAAACAACAACTAGGAGATTTTTGCGAATAATTTGGAATGGAAAAAATGGAAAGAAACTATAATTGACTGTGATCATTAACACCCCTGGATTGCAATCATGAAAACTTAAATTATTTATTTTAAAAATTCTATCTCTATCACTATTTTATTATTTAATTTTTTATTCATATATTTCTATATAATTACATATTTTTCAATCATTTTTTCCTTCCTATCCATGCAATCATATTATATATTTTTACTTTTTCTAAATATACCTGTCATGTTTAACCCTAATGTCAAATATAATCACGATATTCCCAAAATTATAAATATACCTGCTACATTTATATTTAATCCTAAAAACACTCGTTCATGACTTAACGCCATCAATTAATATGTAAAATTATTAGTACACCTATCAAATTTAAGATAAAAAAATTAAATGTCATAACTCATAATTTACTAATGCTCTAGGTTTACATGAGCTCTATATTTAGAGAGTTATAATTTCATCTCATTTCATCTTTTTTTATTTTACAACAATAATATTTTGGTCATTTATAAAATTTTAACTAACAATTTTTATGAAATAGGCATTTTTAGAATTAAATGTAATCATAATGAGTATATATGAAAATTTAAAAACATTATGAGTATATTTAGGGTTATTTTTACATGCAAAAGGCATATATATTTTGAATTTTCTTTGCTAGACCATTAGTTAGGGTGCAACTTGGGTTAGGCCGGTTTGGTTTAGAGTCGAACCTACCCTCACATATTTTTAAAAACTTTTACCCTATATTATTTTAGTACTATTAGTTCTAAATGTACCCTACTTTATGTTTTAAGCTTGGTTCAATTTTGGTTCTAATATGTTTCTTACATTAGTCTTGACATTCCATTTGAAGATCATAATCTTAATATAAATTCTATTTAAGTTTTATAATAATATGATAATGATATAGTTTTAAAATACATTTATTAGATATATTAAATAATAGATAAATTAAACAATTTCTTATATTTCAAATATATATTTTATATCTTCAAATATATAATATATCTATAAAAAAGATATTAAACATATCGGTTTCAGGTACCTGGACCTTAAAACCTACCTTACCTTAATTAGATTGAATATTTTTTACTTAGAACCTATCTTACTCACGAGTAGGAAAATGACAACCATCCTAGCCTACTTTAGGTTACACAATGTATTAACACTACCGGAGTTGCATCCTTTCTCATAATCCTTCTAAGGAGCGCTCTTCCAAAGTTTTCTCACGCGCTCAGTGAGAGGGTAAAGGTTCTACCGAGCCTCTGATGTTGGATTCCATATCTCACCCAAATCTCTCAGAAATTTCCACATTCTCTCAAAGATAAATAAAAGAGTTTTTACTCCACCCCTGGTTAATCTGAGCTACCAGAAGATGATGGTAAGTGATATTATCCGGGAGGGGAAAGCTAGGGCACAAAATTGAAGAAATGTCGCCAAAAGAAGATGAATTGTTGGTGAGGGAGATTTAAGCCCTACAAATTTTGAGCAAAATGATAGCTTTGTTGGAACCTCGCAAGGACTGGAATTCACTTTGCATAGTTTGAGCAAGAAAGTGTACAATAAAGAAGTGTTTAAGGCAACAATGAGGAGACTGTGAAGGGCAAATGCAATTCCATAGAGGTAGATCAAAATCTATATTTGATTTCTTTCGAATATGAAACAGATCTCAGTAAGGTCCTATATGGCCTCCCATGGTTGTATGATCACCACCAGGTTATTGTAGAGTAGTTGACTTCTCAAATAAACCTAAATGATGTTTCCCTACACACGACACCAACGTGGGTCTATATTAGAGATATCTTTATAAGAAGGCAACAACGGGGAAATGGTTAGGAGAACGTTTGATAGCTTTGAAGAGGTGAAGGTAGAAGGGGAAGATGTTATGGTTAAGGTTGTGATGGATGCAGGGGTACCACAAAGGAGAGGTATCTTCACAACCAGTCCACATAAAAGAAAGTGCTGGTTGAGGTTTCAATATGACAAGTTAATAGTTATCTACTTCACCTATGGTAGAATGGGACATGGTGCTAAGAAGTGCAACCATGCACCTAAAGAGATAATAAAGAAACACGAGAACAATATGCCATCTGAAAATTTTCGTTAAGTTGGAGTCAGATTGAATGGATCCAAAAGAGGTGGAGGAAAAGGAAATCGGGTTTTCCCTCGAAAGTATTTGGTAGGACTACCTGGAGATAGTGAAGAAAGCAGAGGAAAAAGAAGTGGAGGCCAAATAGAAGATGGAAATGAGATGGAAAGGCAAACGCTTAGCAAAATGACAAGGGCAGGAGTGAAGAAAAGAACCCACATGAGATTGAGAACCAACTGATATGCATTGACCACCAAAGTATTATAAATACAGGCATGATAGAAATAAAAGAGCAAGAGCAAAGGGGCATTTATGACAAGAAGGTGAAAAAGAGAAATAAGCTAGAAGTGAGGAACGTAGTGGAGGATAGTAACTAGACTAAAAATAAGGAAGAGGTTGGTGTGGAAACACAAGGGGTTACAAGTCAATGAGGAAGAAGTGGGAAATGGAAGAAGATTGCTAAAAACTAAGAAAAATTGAAGATTGTAGATGAGAGAAGGGTTTTACAAGAGTACGGAAATATCAAGAGATAAGTTGATCAGATGGAACTGTCTGATATAAGTGGGATAAATCCCACTAAAATAAGGAGAGTAGAAGAAGTTGGATTTGTCAATCCTCCTGTTGTGGGAAAGGCGGTGGCTGAGGGGGCCCGTGGCCCCGCTAAGTATAATGGCTATTTAATTTGGAATTGTTGTAAGCTTAGTAATCCATAAACGATTCATAATTTTCTTAACTTAGTTAAGCAGAAAGATCCCACCTTGCTATTTCTTATGGAAATAAAGAGCAGATCAGATGAGTTGGTAGAGTTAAAAGAAAATTAGGGTTTCAAAAATGGTTTAGCAGTTGACTATGAAGGAAGGCTAAGTGGCTTGGCCTTTATGTTGAAGAACGATTGGACAGTCTCTATCAAATCTTACTCTACAAATCATATTAGTGCAGATGTTTGTGGAAAAGATGGAAAAATTTGGAGCTTCTCGAGTTCTATGACACACCAAAAGTTAGGAGAAGGCGTGACTTTTGGAGACTTCTAAGAAATCTAAAACACATAAGTGCTTATCCTTGGCTAGTTGCTGGAGATTTTAATGAAGTAACTGGTCCATCTGAATATCATAGCCAAAATGTTAGAGCTAAAACGCAAATGAAGGATTTCAAGTGATAAATGCTTGCTGCCTTAGAGATTTGGGTTGTTCAGACGTTTTGGATGTGAACTTTTCTGTGAGAAAGACAAACAAGCAAAGGAGATTATTAGGACAACCTAGGAAAAGAAACACGGAGTCCAAATGGCAAATGTTAGAAGGAAAATAGGCAAATGCGACAGACTTCTTATGGAGTGGAATGAAAAGGTAAAAGAAAATTTGCAAAATTCAATATGGAAGCATCAAAAGAAGTTAGAACAATTATGCCTCGATCAAAGGGTAGAAAATAATGAGGAAGAGATCAAAAGGCAAGAGGGAATCATTAACAACTTGCTTGAGGATGAAGGAATTCTAAAGAAACAGCGCTTAAGAATGCAGTGGCTTTAGCATGGTGATAGGAACGTTAGATACATCCATAAGGTTGCCTTCGAATGTAGAAGGAAGAACCACATAGAAATACTAGTGGACATGAATGGAAGTGAAGTGAAAGATCAAAAAGAGAAGGAGAGTCTAGCAGAAATGTATTTCACAGCAGAACTCCAGGCTGCGAAGGAGTTATCAGTGAGGCGCTTGGAAGTCTTTGGTGACTCTCTGCTCATCATCTGTTAGACCCCGGAAGACAAAAGACGATAAGCTGGTACCGTACAAAATTGTTCAAATCTGAAGGTGCAAAAAGGATGGACAGAATCTTAAATCATGTGCATGACAAAGTTAGGGGTGAAACTTGGGTCGGGTAGGTCCGGGTACGGGTGGAACCTACCCTTACCCATTTTTTCAAAAACCTCTACCCTACCCTATTTTAGACTGGGTCGGTCCGAAGCCTACCCTACGCAATTTTCTCAAGAGCAGGTTGGTTCCGGTTCGGTTCTAAATCGGTTCCTAAAGAAGTCATGCATTCAAAATTGTCCACACATGTCATTCAAAACTATCCCAAATTAACTGAGGCAGTTTTAAGGATCCTATTCCACACAGCCAACCCATCCAAGCCAGCTTTCCATCATTCCAAAAACTGTTAGTGATACTTCCTAATTCATCTACTACTATATAAGGGAGTAATTTCATCAAGAAGACGCAAGGTGTTCACCAATATAAAACCCCAGAAGTCGCACAAAAAGACGTCCCTACAATAGAAGACGTGCATAGACTAGTAAAACTGCAGAAGCTGCCACATGGCAAAACATGACAGTTTTTTCATTGTGTGAAGGCCTTGAAGTTATCATAATTATCAGCCTAGAAACAACTTGAGACAGCTAGGGTAAGAACAAAACAAGAAATAATTCTAAATAAGACTGATTTCAATGGAAAAATCAACAGAAAACAAATGAACTTACTGCTCTCCAGGCTCCCACCATAAATCTGTTCTATTAAGTTACCATGAATAAATCCCAGAATCCTTCACATCCAACTTGTAATCTATATTCTATAATAATGGACAACCCACATTGGCATGTGCAAGCATGAACAGAAGAATGGGTATTAGTAGAATGCAATCATGCATGTATTTATTCTCCACCAATGTGAAATAGACACTAGAATGCATCTCAGGATAAATTGTCAGTTAATCTGTTAAATATGTTCTGTAAAATCTGTTAAACTGTCATGCATGTATCTACCATTTGCAATAAGGCCACTTAATTCATATATATTATTAAAAACAACACCAACATTTCTGCCATCATCAGGGTAGTACACATAAAGCTTTCCATTCAAAGCACAGGTCTTTGCATGATCTACAAGAACCTCCCACATCTTATTTGACATGACACTTCCAAGTACTTGTTGGAATTGGATACAAAATGTCAAGAACAGGCAAATTTTGGAATAATCATCACACAAAGGCTTTTTAGTCTTACATGACGCAATCTTTGAGCATCTCTAACCATGAGACGTAAAAAGTCTTCAACTGTGTAGATTCCAGCCTTGTTCAACCTCTTGTGGAAAGACCCATCTTCCCAATCTTTTCCAATCTCCATAGCTCATCAACAAGTGCAGGAGGATAGTGCTTTTTGTACACTACAAAGACCAGAAGCAGTGCTGATATTCCAGCTCGAGAAAAAGAAATGACAACTGCAATGGCTACTGTGCAGATAGAAACTTTAATCCTAATCCCATTTATATATAAATGGCAAAGCAAAATTAGGGACATCATTCTATTGTCTTAGCATTATACACAAAGAGAGGTAAATATGTTTGACCAAGTCTTACAGGGCCTAGTTTTGCATCTGCCCGTTCAACTTCTTCGCTAACCTATTTATATATTCAAAAACAGGAAAAAACTGATGAGATAGAATAAACGGCCCTAAATAAATCATGAACTAAGCTAAAGTCAAATAAGCAAGCACTAAATTATATTTATACTCATCACAAGATTCATTAGGAAATCCTCTCAACAAACATGAATAATATTGGAATTAAGTTAACTCTTCTCATCTCTTAACTTTTATCCTTCATTTAGAATACTTTTTCCCTGAAAGTAGAAGATATAATATTTAATAATAATCATTTGACGTTTAAATACAAAGATTAAAGAATAAAAAATAAAAATCAACACAACCTTATTAGGAATGGTGGCAACATTAGCAGCGTTGGAATGAATACTTGTGCTTTCTGCAAAATAATTAGAAAACATATCTTAATGATAATTTATCGATCAAACTATGCTTAAAACTCATTACCTATGAAACATATTCGGTATATGTTAAAAAAAAAAATGTAAAATATTACCTAATGTTGTGCTATTCAAATTAGTACCTGGTACTGCAATGGAAAACTCTTCAAATACTTATTCAATGTCGGATGGTTTAAGGGTTGTCCTTAACCAATCTTGACAACATATTAATGACTCAACAGTTTTTGCAGATAAAGAACTTCTATATGCATCAAGAACTCATCCACCAGTACTAAAAGCAAACTCAGACGCCACAGTAGAAACATGAATAGCAAATATGTCACGAGCAATCAAAGATAATACTCTGAATTTGGATGCATTAGCTGACCACCAGTCCAAAACATTAATTTTGCTAGTTGGTAACAATTCAGATTGTTGAAGATACAAATTAATTTTAGTTTTTGACCATTGTTCATCATTCTCTTAACAAAATTCTAGAAAATCATCAGTTGCACAAGCCTTAGTATTAGTTTGACTATACTCTCCCACCTCATTTGAAGTTTTTCTTGGAGCAGAACGAGATTCATAAAACTTAAACAGTTTATGCAATTAAAAAGTGACCATTTGAGTGGCTTCAATAGATTTACTTTTATCAAATAACTTAGCATAAAAATAGCTTATAAATCTAAGCTTATATCTTGGATCCAAAGCAATTGCTATCAACAAGATGATATTAAGTCTGTCTAGGCTTCCCTAATATTTATTGAATTTGTCTCTCATTCTTTTACTCATGTCTTAAAGAAGATAATTATCTGATGTTGAACTCATAAGTAAAAGTTTTTCAACCTCATATAGTTGGACCAATAGCATTGAAGAAGTACATAAGATGTGCCAGACAAAATCTTTGTAATCTCATAAAGTTTTGCAAAAATTGACACAAAACTTGTGCATTATCTCAATCAAACCTTGTTGGAGGTCCTTCCCTAGCAACAACTGCATCATTTTTTCCTAGTTTATCAAATGCTGCTCTAAACTTTAAAGCACTAGCCGATATGAAATATGTGGAATTTCATAATTAGGAACATCTAAGCACAAGCCACCTTTCTCTTTGATTCCTTCTTTCTAACAATATTTCTCAAATTTATCTTTCCTAGCCGGTGAAGCCCTTACATGTTTAATCACATTTCTAATTCGATTGATTGAGTCTTGAATCTCATCTATTCCATCACAAACAATTAGGTTAAGAATATGTGCTGCACACCTAATACGAAATGTGGATCCATCTCCACTAAGTAAACCCTTCTCCCTTAAACTTTCTTTCAATTTTCTAGCCGCGGCATCATTATTAGATGCATTGTCCATAATTATAGTACAAATTCCATTGAAGTTCCATTTCATCAAGTAATAAAAAAAATATTAGCAATGCATTCACCAGTGTGTGGAGGTGGGCACAAACAAAAGTTACTAACTTTTTTATTTAACTTCCAATTGTCATCAACAAAATATGTAGTGAGGAATAGATAACCTTCATTAGCTATAAATGTCCACATGTCTGTTGTTAAACATACTCTATGCACTTGGTCATAGAAAAAACTCATGAGCTTAGTTTTCTCACTTTCATACACCGAAGCCACATCTTTAGCAATTGTTGTTCTAGACACAAATTTCACAAGCGGTTGAATTTTAATGATATATCTGTGAAAACCCTCACACTCAACCAACTTAAACTTCCATTATTATCATTTTAGCAAAATCTCTTCTATTTGCAGCTTGATCAAATTGCCATGCAGTCAAACTACCTACTTGGCCACTAGAATTGCATGATGGAGACGATAAACTCAATAATTTCTGCTTCTTATCACCCCGCCCACGATTATAATAAGTGCATTTATCTAGATGCTTTCTTATTGAGCTAGTTCTATTCTTACTTAAATAAGCGAAAACCTTCTTGCAATAATTACATGTTACTTCTTGTTTCTCCTCTTTCTTATCATTCTTTAAAACTTGCTTAACTTTCTTAGTGAAGTGCTGCGCACACATTAGATGATAATTTATATTGAGGTTTCGATTTTGGAGGAACAATATCATCTGTAGTTTTCTCGCCATTCAAATCCTTTTTACTCACAACCACTTGTCCCATTACATCCCCTTTCACCTTATTCTCATCCTCATTCTCAACCTCTAAGTCCTCTATTATATTAACTATGTCATCCATATTTAAATCAATACAGTTGTTCACACTGCTACCTTCTTACATGCTTAATATTACAGTCACCTCTAAAATAGTAACATTACAACATTGATTAAAATATTTAACTAATGATAGGAATTTTTAATACAAGTAGGGGCAACAAAAAGATATATATTTTTAAAATCATAAACCCAAAATGAATAATCAATTACATCCAAAACTGTAAACACATCCAATGATCTAATAATTGAAATGAATACAACTCAAATCAGATTGATTAAAATATGTAACCATTTATATCCAAAAATATATCATGTAAAAATATATGTGCACCATTTACAGTCTTTCCACTACATGTTGTGAAATATCATCACACATCTTTAATAACATTAGACAATTTGCAAGCAAACTCTTCAATTTTCTTCATTTCGCATTCATGGAACGCCAATTTTCCAGGGTATTATCACACATTACCCACTAGGGAGAAAACTAATTTTGCAAATTCGCTAGCAAATTTTCCAATTTTTTCCGTTTTAATTCATGAAATGCCATTTCTTCCAGGGTATTGAACATCACACACTAGCAGAATGATTTTTTAAAAATACAAAGTAAAAAATCGTAACAATCGGAAAGTTGCAATTACCAAGAAGCTCTACCGCAGCCGATGAATTCCAAGTTATGGAATTCCGTTTCTCAGTTTTTATTCTCTGACGATCGCGATGCCAACGCTGCGAAGTGGTAGCTGGTGGGTCACTGTCGTCTATTGCCGCTAATAAAAACGGGATGAGATTAAGGAAGTCGTCGGCTGTCGAGGGGAGCTGCATGTCGACTTGTCAAGGGCGGAGAGAAATCTGCCGAAGGTGCATAGGGGGAGGTGGCATGTGCATGCTACTCTAGTCGAGACTTGGGAATCGCCTGTCGGGATGAGATCGAAAACTAAAATCGGAAGAACGTCACCCATGCACGTTAGCATTTAGATGGAAATGAGGAAGAAAGCATGACAGGCAAGCATACCCGGAATATGCAGAGAGTAGAGAGGGAGGCCAGACGCGAGACGCCTAGAAGCATTATGGAATGGGGCAGCTGGGTTAGGACTGCCGATGGTATATTATATATATATACAATATGAAATCCGGGTCAGTTCCGGGTACCCAGCACTGGAACCGACCCTAACCCAAATTTGAATGGGTATTTAATACCCAGAACCGAACCGACCCTATTTCGGATATCCAGCGGGTCGACCCATAGGTACCCGGGCCAAGTTGCACCCCTAGTCACAAAGTCACGAAAGCTAAAAATCAAGTATTGACTGCCCCACTTATAAGGTAGGAGATCATCACCGTAGTCAAAGAGATGGACCCAAGCAAAGCTCTAGTCCTGGATGGTATGTCTGCGGCTTTCTAACAGAACAATCAGACAACGGTGAGTGAAGATGTTCTTGAGGCATGTAAAAATCTGCTAGAGGTAAACTCAAGCATGGAAAGGGAAAGGCAGATGCAAAAAATTAACCGAATAGACATTACTCTTATTCCAAAGAAGGAAGAAGCAAATTGCCCAAAGGATTTTCGTCCCATCAGCATGTGCATTGTCTTATATAAGGTTATGGAAAAGTATTTGCAAATAGGTACTGACACGGACACAAGAAGAGAGTTGGAACAAATAATTGGAATCAAGGGTAGGGAAATCCAGACCTATCTCAGCCTGCCAACTTAGATAGGAAAGGCAAAGGTGAAGGAGTTTTAAAAGATTAAGAAAAGAATTTGGGGAAAGGTTCAAGGATAGTAAATGAAGTTGCTATCAAGCGAAGGAAAAGAACTTTTAATTAAGACTGTGACGCATGCCCTCCCAATTTATGCCATGAGCATATTCAAACTTCCTAAGAAATTTTGTCATGAGATAAATTCAATGATAAGTAGATTCTAGTGGGGAGAGCAAAATGGGAAAAGGAAAATAAGCTGGTCAGGATGGAAGGACATGTGTCATTCCAAGGCAAGAGAGGGTGTGGGATTTAGGGATTTCAATGCTTTCAATATAGCTTTCATTGCCAAACAAGCATGGCGGCTATTAACACATAAAAAATCACTTTACTACCAAGTTCTAAAAAAAAATATTTTGCAAATGATGACTTTCAGAATTGCCCCATGAAGAAGGATTCGTTGTACCCATGGAGAGGTATATAGGAAGCAAAGGAGTTCCTTAAGAAGGGATGCGGCTGGAGACTAGGTGATAGCAAGCAGATAAATTTCCTCAAAGATAGGCGAGCGCTAAATAGACTTAAACCTGTTGGTCCTCTGCCACTTTGGATAGATAAGAATGCCAAAGTGTATGAATTTGTTGATTGGAATAGACAATGCTAGTTGGAAAATGAAGCGAAAGTTGTAGCTGGTGAATCAGGCTAGAACATTATCAAAGAAATCCTTATCACCGAGGAAAGACAGGAGACTGCATTTACTGGAATGACAAACCTAATGGATCATATAAGGTAAAAACAAGGTATGGAAGAGCAAACGAAGAACTCCAAGACTTCAGAGGAGTGGAATAAGCTCAAAACAAAAATGATGAATTGGAAGTCCTATGAATGGTGTGGAAATAGAACATACCCAGGAAGATTAAAATTTAGCTGAAGATGTTGAGAAATGTCATTCCTATGAGGGTTAACTCACCAAAAAGAGGAGTGACTGTCAATATACTATGTACCCTATGCAGACAAAATGAAGAAGATACATGGCACATCTTTTACTATTGCCCAACTACAATAGCTTCTTATGAACCAAGCATGTTAAATTTCGCAAAGGAAGGTTCTTTATCATGAGTGTTGGGCAGAACAGCTAAGTTTCATCAAGGCAAGTATCTCAGGCCTTTCCTCACAATATGCTTGTTAGTGTGGTATAATAAAAATGTGGGGCATGTGAATCGCAGCTATCCTAACTTCAAATGCATACCACATCAGTGTGATAATGTCATACACCTATATGACACTGCGGATTTACACAGGAGAGGAAACTGCATGAATCAAAATTCGAAAACAAGGTGGCTCCCTCTAAAGTTGGGTCAAGTAAAGATTAATTTTGACGCTGGCTATCAGCAAGAGAAAAGTCGAATAACAGAAACTGTAGATATTAGAAACTAGAAGGTGAGTTACCGGCAGCTAAGTGCTGGTCTTAGGCTGGAACTTCAAACCCCTTATGGATGGAAACAAAAGGGCTAGTGCTACGATGGATTGGGCGAAGAATTTACATTATAAAGATGTTATTTTTGAAGATAATTTACTACTACTTTTCCAGCTATTAGAAGAAAGTAGCCCTATTAGACTGCTAGTGGGCCTCCTCATCAGAAAGATAAAAAATCTTAGCATGTGTTTGATAAATATGACTTCTCCCATGTCCTAAGAACAGGGAAGGTTGTTGCCCATATTCTAGCTAACTATGCAATTGCGGTCATCGTGTATTCCTAGGTGGACATGTCCCCAACTTGTATATCCACTGTTATATTTAAAGGCATATTTATCTTTAATTACAGGACTGAAATTCTTTTCCAACCTCCCCAGTGATCTGAGAGGGTGGGCTGGAATCTCCAGTCACTTTTGCCATAGAAAAAACACTTCCGGAGTTGCACCCCATGTCACATGAATCCCTCCTCCGCATTCAAATGCAGACACATACACACACACACACACCGAATAATGGCGAATTGACTGGAGGCAGGAGTCCGTGGGAAATGGGAAAGGAAAAGGTGGAGCTGTTGTTCTTCCCAATCCCTGCAACTGACCACCTCATCTCCACTATCGAGCTAGCCAAATGCCTCTTCGAACACCAACCTTCCTTCTCCTTCATTGTCCTCCTCATGCCCCTTCCCACCCCAGCAATCGACGCCTATATCCAAACCGTTGCCGCCTCCGCCCTCCATATCCGTTTCCTCACCCTCTCTCCGCTCCCAAAGCCTGACGACACCCACGACCGAGAGAACTTCATTTCCCTCTTAGTCGACAACTAGAGGCCCCTCGTCAGAGATGCCATCCAAGAAATCAAGGCCACTCTTGCCATCGCCGTCTCGGCGGCCTCATTATCAAATTCTTCCCCACTGGTATTATCGACGTGGGGGCAGAGCTCAGCATCCCCACCTACGTCTACTTCACCTCCTGCGCCGCGCTGCTCAGCCTCGTGATCCGCCTACCCGTGCTCCACCAAGAGATCCCCTGCGAGTTTTTCGAATTCCAGGGCGAAGTGGGGGTTGCTGGATTGCTGCCGCTGCCGCTGCCACTGCCTCCCAGCGTCATGCCGAAGCCTATCCAGAACAAGAAGGGGCAGGGGTACAGGTGGTTTGTCCACCATGGCAGATGGTTCCGTGAAGCACAGGGGATCATCGTTAACACATTCGCGGAGCTAGAGCTGAGAGGATACAATGCCATTGCCGGCGACAGCTGCTTGCCCCCCGACCATCCCACCGTTAACATCTTCCCCGTGGGACCCGTGCTGGCCCTTGAGCAGCCTCCCTAATGGAAATAGAGGGCTTGTTTGAGCAGCTCAATGCGCAGCCGCTGGCATCGGTGGTGTTCTTGTGCTTCGGCAGTCGGGGGATGTTCTACGCCCGGCAGATAGCGGAGATCACCACAGGATTGGAGCAGAGCGGGCATTGGTTCCTTTGGTCGGTGCGTAGCCGGGCGAAGGAGCAGTTCGTGGGGCTTGTCAATGCGGACTTGGATGTTCGGAGTCTAGAAACAGAAACAGAAGACTTGGTCCCACATCCAGCAGAAGACTCATTCCCACATCCACGTGTACATTCTAGAGATGCAGAGTCGCCCAAGTATTCAGCAGCGTTCAATTCCTCAACATGATTCAGCGGCATCTATTCAGCAGCAACCACGACAACCAACAACACTGGTCATTTGTATATATATGTGTGTGTTTGTTGTTTTTTGAAAAAAAAAATACACAGAAATAGGACTATTTTTCGTTCTCCTCTTATTTCGTCTCTACCTTAAGAATTCGTTCCAGCAGCTATTCTCTTCCGCTTCAAAATCTCATCATGGTATCAGAGCCAACACAAGGGCACGAATACCTTCTCTCTCATTTCTTTCTAATCCATTTGTAGTTCTCATATTTTCTTTTACAATTCACCTTGCCAGTTTACTATCACCCGTTTGTCCTCTTCTACATCAACTGTGAACGAAAATATATTTCTCATCCTTTTCTTTTTCCCTTGTTCTATGGCTGAAAATATCCCACAAATTCCCACTCCAAACTCCAAATTCTCATTTCCTTCAAACTTAAATGTTGCCAATTTTGTGAGCTTAAAACTTACAGAACAGAATTTTCTCCTTTAGGAAACTCAAATGATTTCTCTAATGGAAAGTCAGGAGTTAATTGACTTTTTAACGGGGGATACAACTTCTCCACAACAATATTTTGAAGGTGAAAATGGAACACAAATTGTAAATCTAGAATACACTTCATGGGTTCGTACTGACAGGTTAGTAAAGTCTTGGATCATTGGAACACTCTCTGAAGATGTTTTGGGCTATGTCGTGGGTTTAAAAACTGCAAATGAGGTATGGAAAGCTTTAACTGATCATTTTACACAATGCTTCATTGCTCGAGAATTTGATCTTCTTACTCAACTTCAGCATGTTAGCAAAGGGAGTAAATCTTTACCTGTTTATTTAAGAGAATTTAAGTCAATATGTGATCAACTTAATGCTATTGGGAAACCAGTGTCCGATGCTAATAAAGTTTTCAGGCTACTCGAAGGACTTGATGATAGCTATGAGGCTTTTAAGACTACAATGCTTCGTCCTCCACTACCTACATATGCAGAAATTGTCCCACAATTGCAAAGCTATGAACTGCGTGCTCATAAACGCTCATCTCCAGTCAATCCCACTATGGCATTTGTTGCCAATAATAGTGGACCATAGTCTTATGCCTTCCAACAACGTGGGTCTTCTTTTCGAGAATATATAAGGGGACGCGGTGGAAGAGCTATCTTCACTTCAAAAGGTTGTGGGTTTCCTCATACTAATCAACAACAATAATTTTTTTCCCAAAGATGGACTACACAATTTTCACAACTACATATGTACCAGCAGTTCAAGGACATATCATAGGTTCTTTACAACAACAACCCTTGTTACCAACTCCTTCTCAATTTCAGCAGTCAAGTGGTCCAACTGGTGGTTCACAAACCATCTTTCAACCAACAAAAGCAATCTTGGTATGTCAAATTCGTAAAAAGAAAGGTCATGATACCTTGCAATGTTGGCATCGATTCAATAACAGTTATCAACCAGAGGGTACTCCTCAAGGCCTTACTGCCATGCATGTTTCAGACTTTCAAGATGGTGATTGGCATCCTGACACAGGTGCCAATGCTCACATGACAGCTGATGCAGGTATTCTTTCTGATCTTAGATCCTATAAAGGAGATTCAAGAGTTATGGTTGGAAACGGTCAGTCATTACCAATTACACATGTTGGATCTAGACATATTAAACAAGACTCTAACCGTTTGCCATTGAAGGATGTCTTAATAGTTCCTGACATTAAGAAAAACTTATTATCTGTTTCAAGGCTTACTTCAGATTATCCATGTTACTTTGAGTTTAACAAATCTGGTTTCTTGGTTAAGGATTCACAGACACACCAGATTCTTCTCAAGGGAAATCACAATAATGGCATGTATAATTTGAAGACTACTGATCCTATTGCCCTCTTCTCAGTGCGACATCAGACTGCAGATGAAGAAGTATGGCATGGAAGATTAGCTCACTCAAATAATAAAGTGTTAAAATTTTTACAGCATCATTAGCTAATCACAGTTAATAAACCAGCTACCAGCCTTTGCCAAAATTGTGAACTGAGTAAGAGCTGCAAACTTCCATTCAATACAGAAGGCACACCTACATTCTCACCATTACAAAAGATCCACTGTGACCTATGGGGACCAGCACAAGTTGTTTCTTTTCAGCAGTTCTGTTATTTTGTAATTTTAGTGGATGATTTTTCTCGATTTACTTGGTTTTATCCCTTAAAAAGAAAATCAGATTTTTTTCTCTGCATTTGTTTCCTTTCATAAGATGGTCTCAAACCAGTTTACTACAACTCTTAAAATCTTTCAGTCTGATAGTGGGGGAGAATTTTCTAGCAATGTCTTTCAACAGTATTTGCAAGAGCATGGAATTCTATATCAAACTTCATGTACAGACACCCCTGAACAAAATGGAGTTGTTGAACGTAAACACAGGCACATTGTTGAGCTTGGTTTAGCTTCACTATTTTTTGCCTTCATGCCTTTCCGTTACTGGGTTGATACTTTTACTACTGTCACTTATGTCCTTAACAGACTTCCTGTGCAAAGACTCTCCATGAATAGTCCTTATTCAATACTTTTTCACAAGACTCCTGACTATAGTTCCTTTCGAGTTTTTTGGCTCTCCTTGTTATCCTTACTTACGCCACTACATGAAAATTAAATTTGACTATCGTTCTCTACCTTGTGTGTTCTTGGGTTAGACTGACAGACAGAAAGGTTATCGTTGTCTTCATCCTAAAACAGGTCGAGTACATATTTCCCATCATGTTGTTTTTGATGAAACTGTTTTTCCTTATGAATCATCTCATACAAGTTCATCTTCATCCAATACTATTACAAACTAGACACATGATCAGCTTCGAGAATGGGCTCGTTTTTTTTGTCCTCCCAATGAACACATTTCCTCTATTACTCCAACACCTGATGCCTTACAACATAATATTTCTTCAAATAGTCAATCTGTTATTGACTCAGTCTCTTCCACTAGCATTGAGCATGGTTCGCCCTCCAATTCAAACCCTATGCCTCCTGAACCTGAACCCTTACTTGAGGCTCCCACTGGCTCCATTTCATCTCCTATTAACACTGCTCCCCAACCAGGTTCAACCATATTATCTCTACCAGCACCTCGTAACAATTCATCTTCAATATCTTTAGTGCATCCTATGGTCACAAGATCCAAGGTTGGCATCTCCAAGCCTAATCCCAAGTATCAAGCACATATCACGTCTGTTGTTCCTTCAAAACCTCGAACCATTGCTGCTGCTTTAACACATCCAGGTTGGAGAAATGCTATGATTGAGGAATTAGATGCCTTGGCTCATAACCGTACATGGGTGTTGGTGCCTCGTCAGTCATATATGAATGTTGTTGGTTGTAAATGGGTTTTTCGTACTAAACTTCGAGATGACGGCAGTTTAGAACGCTTAAAAGCTCGTCTTATTGCAAAAGGATTTCACCAAGAAGAAGGTACTGATTATGTGGAAACCTTCAGTCCTGTTCTTAAACTAGGAAGTTTACGAATTGTTTTGGCTATTGCCACTGTTCGTGGATGGCCTATTCGTCAACTTGATGTAAAAAATGCTTTTCTACATGGTGATCTGAATATTCCTGTGTAAATGGAGCAACCACTCGGGTTTAAAAATCCTTAGTTTCTAGAACATGTTTGTTTATTGAAACGTTCTCTTTACGGCCTCAAACAAGCTCCCAGAGCCTGGTTTGATAAATTCAGCTCATTTCTTCTTAGCTATGGCTTTTTTTTGTAGTGTGGCTGATCCTTCCCTATTCATTTATCATCATGGCTCTCATTCTATTTTATTACTTCTATATGTTGATGATATAATTTTAACTGGTGATTCTTTAGCACTAATATAGTGCATTGTTCAAGATCTTAGGGTCCATTTTGCTATGAAAGATATGGGTGCATTACATTATTTTCTTGGTATTGAGGTGACAAGGACCTCTGCTGGCTTATTTCTCTCCCAACACAAATATGCACTTGATTTACTCACCAAGGCTTCTATGCATCAAAGTAAACCTTATGGCACTCCCTTAGCAGTAAAATCATCCGCTCATGACAATGATCAGGCTTTTCAAGACCCTGCATTTTTCAGAAGCATTGTACGTGGTCTTCAGTATCTTACTCTGACACGACCAGATCTATCTCTTGTCGTGAACCTTGCATGTCGGCGACTAGCAGCTCCCACTGTGACTGATTTTCTGCTTCTCAAGCGTATCCTACGATATGTTCGTGGTACGTTGAATTTGGGTTTACGATTCTTGGCCCAAAGTTCTCTTGATCTATATGCCTTTTCTGATGCTGATTGGGCTGGGTGTCATATTATTCGTGGTTCCACTACTAGCTATTGTGTCTTTCTTGGTGCCAACTGTATCTCTTGGAGTGCTAAGAAGCAACCCACTGTTGCTCGCTTCTCCACTGAAGCTGAATATCGGGCCTTAGCTTCTACTGCAGCTGAACTCACTTGGATATCTTATATTCTTCGTGATATTGGCATCTCTTAACCATGATCGTCACTACTTTTCTTAGATAATTTGTCTACCTTATATCTCACCACTAGTCCCATCCTTCATGCTCGCACCAAACATATTGAGATTGACTATCATTTCATTCGAGAGAAGGTTTCCCTTGGACATATTGTTACTCACTTTATTTATAGTTCCTCCAATATTGCTGACCTTTTTACCAAGCCATTACCACGTAATCCTTCATTGACCTGCGCAACAAACTTGGCCTTTGGATGTTCCATCCCACGTCCAGTTTGCGGGAGGATGTTCGGAGTCCAGAAACAGAAACAGAAGACTCGGTCCCACATCCAGCAGAAGACTCGGTCCCACATCCACGTGTACGTTCTAGATATGCAGAGTCACCCAAGTCTTCAGCAGCGTTCAATTCCTCAGCATGATTTAGCGGCATCTATTCAGCAGCAACCACGGCAACCAACAACACTGGTCATTTGTATATATATGTGTGTGTTTGTTGTTTTTTGAAAAAAAAAATTACACGGAAACAGAACTGTTTTTCATTCTTTTCTTATTTCGTCTCTAGCTTAAGAATTCGTTCCAGCAACTATTCTCTTCCGCTTCAAAATCTCATCACTGGACAAGGTCCTGCCGAATGGATTCTTGGAGAGGACGAAAGCGCGGGGGTTGGTGTGGCCGTCGTCGGTGCTGCAGGTGGCCGTGATCGCCCATCCAGCTGTTGGGGGTTTCGTCTCACACTGCGGATGGAATTCCACACTGGAGAGCCTCTGGTTCGGGGTGTCGATATTGACATGGCCACTCTACGCGGAGTAGCGGCTGAACACTTTCGAGCTGGTGAAGGAATACGAGGTGGCCGTGGAAACATTGGGATCAGGCACGGACAAGGGGTGAGGTGTTTGATGGGGGACTCTGAGGAAGCAGTGAAAGTGAGGAGGAGAGTGAAGGAGATGCGGGATGCGAGCCGGAAGACTGAGGAAGATGGGGGATCATCTTTTGCTTCCTTGGCAACGTTGGTGGATGTGCTCGCCTCGAATGCCGAAGCCTAATACATTGGACTGATGTCTCTCCTATTCCTAACAAACTAGTAACTTATGTTGATTGATATTATGATTTGCAATGGGCAAATGAGGAGAGTGACTGTTGTAATACCACCGTAGAGTAAGGGTTACAGTCAACCACGTAAATCCTTGTGTTTGTGTCAGCATGCTCTGTTTCAATTGATTTCTGTATGATTTTGTTAACCGAATCAGAGTTGCCATCCTTATTTTATCAATTGTTCCCCATTATCTTCCTTCTTTTTTTTTTTTTCCACTGGTACAAACTCATCTTGACCAACGGCAAGCCTGCCTTATCATTATTTCTGGCAACTCCCTTTCTCTACAAATCCTTCTTCGAAAAACTGCAAGCTTTGCTCATCATTATTTCCGGCAGCCCCTTTCTCTGCAAATTCAATTGGAAGAGATTTTTGTAAACGAAACCCAACTGCTGCTCTCCTCCCTTGCCACGAGCGGCGGCTGCAATGGTGGGATTTATCTCTGATGTCACTTCACAAAACAGTGGTTTCTCGAATCAGATAGATCGATCGTCAGTATTTGCTGGTGCTGCAAATTTGGTTCGTGGTCTAGCGCGGACGTCGACGACGTCCGGTGACATGTGCTTTCACCCAATTCATCGTTTCACCGGTAGCCAGGGCAGACGTCTGTTTCATCAAGCGTCGTTGTCATCTTCATAGCTGGCAGCCGTGAATTGATCGACAGCAGGTACGTCGCTCTCCGAAAAGCAGTACGTAGATCTGATAGGTTCACCAGATTCGCTTGAAGCAACAACAAGCTGCGGTTGGACAGCTTGGTTCGTCGTGATTGGTATTACAACAAGCTGCGGGTCTTTGGCATCCTTATATCCGTCTTGATTGGACCTAGACGGACTGAAATTGGTGCTTGACAGTCAAGGTGTTCATATTTTCTTATCTCTAGATATTTGACCGTCGGCACTTTTTTTAGTCCTTTGTCTACATTGTTTTCTAGCTTTCCGAAGTTCCTCATGGCCACTACTGGTGAAAGCACTCAAAAATCATCTTCAATTAGCTAGTAATTATGGTCATGACACCTAACTGAAGTTAACCGGCATAACGTTGAATGTTATAACCATCTTTCATGGGTAAGAGTTATTACTATATTTTTTTTATTCATCAAAAAAAAAAAAAAAAAAAAAAAAAAAAGAGTTATTACTATATTTTTAGGTAGAAAATCAATGAAAAATAACAGCTCCCAGTTGATACCAAATAGTTATGTCTTGGTTATTTCAATTCCAAGGAACTTGTTTATAACAATATTTGCTTATGCTGAAACGTCAGTTGTTATGAGATTCTATTAAGTAAAAGATATGTATGAATAGGAAATAATACCTCAAGAATTTTTAAAATACAACAAGAACTTATTCGTACTAAACAAAGTTTGGATTAATCAATTGTTGAACATTTTGGGATATGGAAAAAAAGGTAGAATAAATTAAGATAATATCAACTGCAGCAAAAAGTTACAAAATATTAAAAACAGGAAGAACAAGATTGAGTTTTCAATTATTAGCAGGCTTTAGACTAGAATATGAGGATTTGAAAAGATAAATTTTCATGAGTAGCTCTTGACCCTCTTTTTCTACTATTTATATATTCATTCAATGAGAAAAACTAATGAAAAAAGAGTTATGTACTCGAAAAGTAAGTTTAGGAAGATACTAATAAAAGTTATGCTCTTGTTGCGAAAATTGGAAACAATTAAGTAGTAGATACAGAGGCTCGAAACTTATGAAAGGTGGAGGGCAAGGGAGAGGCACTCGTCTATTTTTCATTGTAATCAATGTAATAAAACAAGGCATCCTAAGGGTCATTGTTGAATTCTTTACCCTCATCTGTGTGAAAATACAAATAAAAATGTAGAGAATAAGTACTCAAGCCAGTTGATCTAAATCTCAAACATTATTGAAGAGCATCTCTAAACAACTTTGACAACTTATACAGCTAGCCATTATTGGGAATCAACATAAAAAGCACTGTTCTAAGTCTCCAAGACGTGATATTTTACTTCTTTTGCTGATTCATCTTCTAGTAAGATTCTTTCTACTTTACTTTTTCTGGCTAAATAACAAACTCTAGTATAACAAATCATATGAATAACTATTTTACCCCTCTTTATGATGTTTAGAATAATTATTCCAAAAATACTTGTTTGCCAATGGCATCAGATCCTTCAAAAAAAATGGGCATCAGATGCTAGTACAAGAAATGGGAAAAATAAATTTACTTTTGTCAACTTTTAGATACTTTCTTTGTTCCTTCATTCACATCAAATTTATTATCTATTAGAAAACTCTGTAAACATCTCAAGCACAAGGTGGATTTTCAGCAACTTTGATTATTTTTCTGAGCAGAATTATGAGGGTGACAATTGGTGGAAACAAAATTATTCAAGGGTTCTATGTCTTGAGTTTTACTGATAAAGCTCTTTTAACTTTATAAAGCGAAGAGGGAGGGTCTCTATTATAACATAAGAGAATGGGTAATCTATCAAATTAAATTCTTCAATCTTTATACTTTAGTGTTACTTCAAAACTAAATAATTATAAGCTTTCATTTCTTTAACAATAAAACTTCATTTTCCAACACTTTCTACATTTTCAGATTTTTTTTTTGAAATTACATTCTGATGTGTGGAGATCTACTCCAATTGAATCTTGAAATAATATAATTCATGGTCTCTGTTATAGATGATAAGTCTCATGTTATTTGGATTTTATTTATAAAATTTAACAGTAAATTCTTACATATTTTCCAACAATTTCGTCTAATTATTTTAACTTGGTGTTTTATGAATTGATAATGACATCTAGTATGTTAATATTTCTTTTTCAATTTAATTAACATGCCATAAAACTTTGTATCAAACTACTTGCATTGGGACTCTGCAACAAAATGAGGTGACTAAAAGGAAGAATATACACATTTTTGAGGTTAACAGAGCTCTCTTATTGAAATAAATGCTTTCAAAAAAATTTCTGTTACATGCTATTCTTACCGATTGCTATTTATCTCCCTAGTCAAGTTTTGAAAAATATATTTTAATTAAAATTTGAAGAGTCGATCTATCTCATTTTGGAGTTCTTGGATATTATCGCTATGTTTGTATATAGAACAGTGGAAGACTTGATTATCACACCAACAGGTGAATTTTTAGGATAGTCTTCAACCCAAAAAAGATACACGTGTTGTTATTCAGTTGTCCAATCAACGACAAGCTATTTGTCTCTTAAGACATCTTTTAGTGAGAAAGTATATAGTTTTTCTTCAAACAACGATCAAATTCAGAGGAAGGGTATTTAGGAATTTGATCTAAATAAACATAATGTATTTCTAATAATATTTGAAATAGATATCTTCAATGGTAATTAAAACAACTCCAACACTAACAATGAAAAAGATGAATAGTCCACTAAAAATTAATAGAATGGTGAACTTCCTCTTAGAACAAATGAACAATCTAAAGAAATTCAACGGAATAGCAAGCTTCCTCTTTGAAGATTCTGAAGATTCACTGGTTCTGTCAAGCCTTTTTTAGACTACGGGATTTTTATATTTATCATATAGTTGCTTTACTATTAAAAAAGTTTGTTCTTTTTATTGCTATTAATTGTCACGTTGAACTATAATTTTCGTGAAGTTGAAAATTTTACATGCATACAAAAGAACTTAAAGACCTTAAGAAAATAATACTCAATTTTGTTAAAGAAAAAAGACTTACGAAGTGTAAATAAGTTAAAACCTTTGGATGAAAAATTTTTAGTGTAAAAGTTGTTAAATTGATAAAAAAAATAAAATGATATGATAAAAGTAATGATGAGATGCAAAGAAAATAAGGTCAAAATAGATAGAGTAGTTGTGCAAAAATAATTAGAAAATATAGTAGTTATATACAAAGATGTAAAAAAAAAAGTTTAAAATAGAGTAGTTACGAAGAGAAAAAAAAAATTAATTGAAAAGTTTTAGCTTAAGATTTTCTTATCATTACCAAACATACCCTAAATATAAAAGTGATGATTTAGTAAAGTGGTACAATGTTAGATTAGTTGCTAAGGATTCACTTAAATATATGATATTGATTATAAAAAATCTTTGTACCAATTGTAAAATAAATATCATCATAGTTTTAATGGAGTCCAATTATATACATCATAATATATTTTAGGCTAAAATATAACATTTATTTATTTTTATAATTAGTTTTTTTTCTTTATAAACATGCTTATCTAAGTGTATTCAATCTATATACAAAGTTTCGCTATTTTACAGTGCTTTTACATATATATTTTTGATTTTTTAAAAATCAAAATTTATAAGGGATGAAAAATAACTTAAATGCCCTTGAAATTGCTAATTTTTAAAAAATTTAAAATAAATATATGAAAGTATTGTAAAATGACAAAACTTTGTATATAGATTGAATATACATAATAAAATATATTTACGAAGAAAAAATCAAAAAATATAACTAATTGTGAAATAAATACATGTTGTATTTTCCTCTAAAATATATCATGAAACATATAATCATGCTAAAGATTTTAATACATATAACCATCAATCATGGGAATTTTCCATTTTAGATGGATTTCAAAAATATTTTACATTGACATTTAGAAAAAGAGGTGTACTTGAATCTTTTTTCCTAGTCATCTCATAGAAGGAAAATTCAAAATTTTATGTAAATTGACAAGGCCAATTGTTTCAAACCACTCTTCCTAATCTTAAAATTTTTTCATTTTATCCGGTGGGGACTTGCGCCACTGGTCAGGGTCACCCACATTGGCTCCCTACCAGAATGTCCCCGTGCGATCGTCCCCTCTGCTGGAGTGTAGGAAAGTTTGTCCCGCGGTACATAGGGGTTCAGAAAATAGCCCCCTCGTGATCCAGCTCAGATGGATGTAAATCACATCCCAATCCAAAAAAAAAAATTACCCATTTTAATTAAAATTTTATTTCAATTTTTTAATTTTTTGGAAATATATCATTATATCGTCACAAAACTATAAGCATATTTTGATTTTTATAAATTATTTTAATATTTCAGCTTCAGCTGCGTCAGATATAACTTAATGATTTTCCATCCGTAACGTATAACTTAATAGTTTAAGTTATTTATTTCAACCAAGCGAAAATTACCTAGCTTTAGAGGCTTATCAATGCCGGTGACTTTCAACACTATCTTCCTTCCGATCTGCACGAAGGGCATACGAGGAACCGAGGAGGGGCAACGGTCAAAGGAACAAGAGGAAGGCCGCGGAAATGGAAATGGAAAAAGTGCAACTGGTGTTCGTCCCAGTGCCAGGAATTGGCCACCTCATCTCCGCCGTTGAGCTAGCCAAATCCCTCTTCAAACACAACCCCTTCTTCTCCATTACGGTCCTCCTCATGCCCCTTCCCTCACCAGCAATCGACGCCTATATCCAATCCGTCTCCTCCTCCGCCTCCGCCTCCGCCTCCGCCCTCGCCCTCGACATCCACTTCCTCACTCTCCCTCCGCTCCCAAAGCCCGACGAAACCGAAGGCCCAGAGAACCTCATTTCCCTCTTCGTCGACAACTACAAGCCCCTCGTCAAAAATGCCATTCAAGAAATAAAGGCCACCCATCGCCATTGCCGACTCGGCGGCCTCATCATCGACCTCTTCTCTACCTCCATAATCGATGTGGGGGCGGAGCTCGGCATTCCCACCTACATCTACTTCACCTCCGGCGCCGCGCTGCTAGGCGTTATGCTCCGCCTCCCTGCGCTCCACCACGAGATCCCCTGCGAGTTTGCCGAATTCCAGGGTGAAGTGGAGGTAGCCGGATTGCTGCCGCTGCCGCCCAGCGTCATGCCGGCGTCGGTCCAAAACAAGAAAGGGAAGGGGTATAGGTGGTACCACTATCACGGCAGACGGTTCAGCGAAGCTCAGGGGATCATCATCAACACGTTCGCGGAGCTGGAGCCGGGAGGGTGCGACGCCATTGCCAGCGGCCGCTGCTTGCCCCCCGACCACCCCACCCCAAGCATCTTCCCCGTGGGACCCGCGCTGGCCCTTGACCAGCTCACCCAATCGAAATCGAGCGGCTTGCTCGAATGGCTCGACGCGCAGCCGCACGCATCAGTGGTGTTCTTGTGCTTCGGCAGCTGGGGGGCGTTCTCCGCCCAGCAGATAGCGGAGATCGCTGCGGGACTGGAGCAGAGCGGGCATCGGTTCCTTTGGTCGGTGCGGGGTCGGCCGAAGGAGCTGTTCGTGGGGCTTGTCGATGCGGACCTGGACCAGGTCCTGCCGGATGGATTCTTGGAGAGGACGAAAGCGAGGGGGCTGGTGTGGCCGTCGTGGGTGCCGCAGGTGGCCGTGCTCGCCCATCCGGCTGTTGGGGGTTTCGTCTCGCACTGCGGATGGAATTCCACACTGGAGAGTCTCTGGTTTGGGGTGCCAATATTGGCATGGCCACTCTACGCGGAGCAGCGGCTGAACGCTTTCCAGCTGGTGAAAGATTATGGGGTGGCCGTCGAGCTGAAATTGGGATCGGATGCGGACGAGGTGGTGAGCGCGGCAGAAGTGGAGAGAGGGGTGAGGTGTTTGATGGGGGACTCTGAGGAAGCGGTGGAAGTGAAGAGGAAGGTGAAGGAGATGCGAGACGCGAGCAGGAAGACCGTGAAAGAGGGGGGTTCGTCTTTTGCTTCCATGGCTCGGTTGGTGGATGCGCTGGTCTTGAATGCCGAAGCATAACACCTTGAGCGATGTATCCCATATCTTCCACTCAGAAAAACGCAATGTATTTTGGTATTTTCAATTGCATCGAATGGAACGGTTGATTTATGATATTTCACCCTTGCTTAGTAGATTAGTGAATCAATCAGAGGGGAGCTAAATAACCCACATAGATTGCTTAAAAATCCTTACTTTTTATTATTTTCAAGACAACTTTTTTTCATTTTGTAGAACCTTTCTTGTTCTTAAAACACATTTCTAACAAACAACGTCATCTTTTATTCAATATTCTTATTCTATCCTAATTCAATCCAAGCGGTGATCAGGTTTTATGGAAAATTCTCTCTTATCCATAACATCAGCGCATAGTTCCTAATATATCTGTCACCTACCCGCAAGCTCTGCAAAAATGCTTCTCAGGCGATGCCATTCTGTAACAACATCAGAACATTTTTAGCCAAAATTTTTAATGAACAAAATATCATCATCTTCCCTCCCCAGTGACGACGCCCTCAAAACTTCTTGTTAGATGACTATCTGAATGTCGCCTTGTGGAAGCTGTGAGATGAGACATGGACGGTATTCTTTCTGGGAGGTTTGATTTTTCTGTGACCCTTTTTCCATTTTATTGCTGTTGCTTGATCTATTTCATCAAATGACTCAAAACTCCGATGATCCAAAGGGGAAAAAAAGCTTCTTTCTTGTGTGGACTAATTGTGGGGTCTTGTTTTTTAAATTTCAAGAGAAATGAACTACTGCTAGTTTTTTTTTTTTTTTTTTTTTTTTGATTGGTACAATTTACATGTATCTCAACACATTATATTTAAAGATCTGAGACATTCTTACAAATATAAGGGACACACATATCCCAAAGAAATCTGGAGACACAGCTCCACGAAAGAATAAGGAAGACATAGCTTCCAACAACCACCTGGGAGACCACCAGCTCCCACGCTCCATCCATACGGGAGACCACATTTTTGCTCCCACTAAATTACCGCCCGCAGCGCATTTTCCGCCCGCAGCGCGATTCGAACCTCCCTGCTGCCAGCGCACATTTTTGTGCCACCGACAGCCACCAACCGAGCTAGCCTCGGTTGGTAACTACTGCTAGTTGAATCACAGTTTATGTTTAAGAGTCCAATGGCTTGTCATGTATATCATTATAAATCCTTGCGGACAAGGAATATTCGTAAGTCTATTCTTACCGTATCAGATTTCACAAATTTTCTGGTTTGGACAACTTAGATGTGCCATTTCTAGTCCTCAGCATATGGCATGTACATGTCCAGATTTTTTTTCCCCTTTCAATTTTTAGATGATGTTTAATGAAAAATCCAACCCGTTTATTACATTTAGCATTACATGTTTAACTATAAGACTAGGTTTTATCCAAATCAGGTATATGTATAGATCATATTTATTGAAAATATATTTATTCATGTTTAAATTATGAAAAATGCTTATATCCAATATATGCATTAGAATGTAATAATATCTACGAAATCATTTATTCACATAGTAATAGTATTTTAGATAGCTTAGATATTAAAAATACAACTTAAAATTTGATATTTAACATTAAATTATTATTAATTTTCACATTTTTAGACAAGACCCATTTATACGGACATTAAAAAAATAAAAGAGTTTCTCTAATAATACATATGAAAATAAATATAATAAATAAAATGAGTTTTAATAAAGCATTAAGGTCTTAAAATGAAAGTAATTACATAGAAAAATAAAAGCAAAGTCTAAATATAATTTTTTTTAGAGTAAAAAGGCCAAAACCCCCGTACCCCTTATCCAAGTCCAACCGCGTGGGCGACCGAGGCCTCGGGGGCTGGGCCGAAAAGTAAACTTTATTTCAATAGATAAATTGAAATCTTTATATAGCGGTCACGGATACAAACCGGTGGTTTTTCATCCATTTTAAGAGTGTAATTGAAAAGTAATAAAATTTTTAAATAAAAAATTTTTATGTAAAAATTATTAAAGTAATAAAAACTATGTGACATGACTGAGGTAATGATAAGAAATAAAAAATAAAATTAAAATAAATAAGTGTAGAAATGATTAAAAGTTAGGATAATTTGTGCAGCAATACATGAATAAATAATTAAAAAAATATGACAGTTATAGAGAGTGAAAAGTTTTACGCAAAAAATTTTAATTATCGATAAACACTCCTTAGATGTCATGTTATTTATTTATGCAGAAAAAGTAAAGAAGCCCTGAAGAAATCAATAACTTAAATCAAAGTTAAGCTTGTTTTGTTGTATGTCCAAGGATTTTATGAATTTCCACTCATGCACACATGTTGAATGACTAATATGCCCTTTAATTTAGCTACCTTCTTCTATCGGCGTAAATCGGGTGGAGTTGGGTAAACACAATCCTAATTTACATTGTAAAATCTTAACTTAACCCTACTTTTCATACCTTAACCCAGCCCTACTTTAATCCCCTAGAAATTGTTTCAGCTCAGATTAGAAATCCGATTAATAAATATATAATATTTAAATATATTTTGTTTAATTAAATTTATTTTAAAATATAAATTTATATGAAATAATAAAAATTAATCATTTTTATAGGAATATTTTTCAACTTATGACTTATACAATAAAATAATTGCTAAATAATCTTATTTCAAATATCTAGTTAATTCCTATATATTATGTACTAATGTATGACTATATTTTATTATATATTATATTTTTATAATATCTATTTAACCCTATATTATGCATTTTCGTCATTTTTGAAAATATAATAGCAGATATTAACGACAGTTAACGGCGTGGGTGTAATACGCAATTTTGGTAAAACTATGTCAGGGTAATATGCAATTCGTGAAACTATGTAGGTATATCTACTATATCATTGAAATTATGTGGGTACGTATGCAAATTACCTTATTTAAATATATTTTTTTAATTAAATTTATTTTAAAATATAAATTTATATGAAATAATAAAAATTATCCTTTTTATAGGAATATTTTTCAACTTATGACTTATACAATAAAATAATTGGTAAATAATCTTATTTCAAAGTAATAATATCTAGTTAATTCTTATATATTATGTACTCATGTATGGCTATCTTTTATAATATATTATATTTTTATACTATATGCAATTGGGTTGAGTCAGATTGATAATTGTCTAACCCAAACCTACGTACTTTTGAAATTAGGTCGGTATAATTTAGATTGTATAACTTATTTTTTCTAAAATGCTTAACCTAACCCTACTATAAATCGGGTGGGTGCTGAGATCAACCTTATTTACAAGCTTGCCCTCTTCTGCGTTGGTGGAAGTAGGGGTGGGAATTTGGGCGGGTCGACCCGTGACCCGACATTGACCCGACCCGTTTTTGCCCGGAGAAAACCAATATTTTTTTACCCGATATAGGGATGGGTCAGAAATTTTGACCCGAATTCAAAAATAGGGTCGGGGTAGTCCGACCCGCCCCGCATATATAAATTTATTAAAAATTATAATACTGTATTGAAATATTATTATTATTTTCTTTCAAATTTCTCACTTTTTTATAATCAACTCTATCAACAATAGAAGAATCAATTTATTCAAAAAGCAATATAAGAATCAATAAAAAAAATTGTATGTATATAACCCTTATGTGTAATTGTATATTAACCTATTTTAATAAATGTATACTATATTTTCAAATGTTTTGTTTTCTTAATTATGTGTTTTTTAATAATTAGTGTAATATTGAAACATATAATATTTAAATTTAGTATAGATGTATACTTATGTTTGATAGATATATAACTTTTGAGAATTATCTTATTTAACCCATATTTTTTACCCGACCCGTCATCCCGAAACCGGTCTAATACCGACCCGAAATTTTGTCTCTAGACCGGAGAAAAAAAAATAAAGATCAAACCGAACTTGTCCCGACTCGGTATAAAAATAAGAATTAACTAAAATTTTTAAAAAATAAAGTTCAAATTGAACAAATCCTGACCCATCCCAACCCGTCCGATTCGCACCCCTAGGTGGAAGCGAATCTGACGTCCTGTTCGTCCAGTGACAGCAGCAGATTTGCACACCTCTGCAGATCAGCATGCATCTGTCTATTATTAGCTTGTTTTGTCGTTACTTGCTGCGTGCCATCTGCCTGGGTCTATTATTAGCTTGTTTTGTTGTTACTTGCTGCGTGCCATCTGCGTGTTATTATTTATTCCCATAGTTATCGTAGTTTTCTCATACAATTTAATGGATTCTAAAATAGTACTTCTTGTAGCCTTTTTGTCTCTTTCTTGATTGGGATTTATTTTACATCCTCTTATATCAGTTGCAAACTTACAGCCAACAACCCCCATGCTAGGAACAAATCAACTATTACGATGAATCCCACAGCGCCCACTGGCATCTGGTTGCCTTTTAGATAACTAAGGGTGTGTCTGTGAAATAATAAAATTTTAAAATAAAATTTTTTTAATATAAAGTTGTTAAATTGATATGAAATAATATGGTATGATAGAGATAATAATGAGGTGCAAAGAGAAAAAACTTAAAAGAGATAGGTTAATTGCATAGGTAGTTGTATATAAATGAATAAAAATATGTTAATTGTATACAAAGATGTGAATAAATAATTTTAAAATATAGTAGCTGTGGGAAATAAAAAATTTTAATTTTAAATTTTTTATTAAAACAAATGTTCCCTGAAATCTCCCACGATCAGTAGCAGGATTCCACACAAGATACCTTTCTCGGCTATCCAAGATGATAACCTTGATTTTACACTTAGTTTTTACTGGAGTGAATAAAATGTCGTTATCTGTTACAGGATGAAGGCCTGGTTCATATGGCTCAATGTCTTCTAGCGACGACTTGTTTTTCGTCTTTGATTGCTTGGCTTCGTGCGAGAAAGAAATGACAAGGGGAAAAAAAAACAACAACAAAACAAAAACAAAAACAAACCAGAACAACAACTCTAATTTTTTTTTTATTCAAAGCCCGTGATCTTTTATGCCCTGCTCGAAAATGCAGCAAGCATGTCTGACCCGCAGACATGTTTTAATTTTAAAATTTTTTTTAATACAATGCCAGCCCTACCAGTAGAGAATATTTCCATGAAATTCCTCTTCTAACTTTCTTCATTTTAATATCTTGATTGTTAATAAAAAATTAACTTTATCTATTGTATTTAACATTATTTATATTTTTACAGAATCCTTTTGATTTGTTTAGTACCACTATACTGGGCTCTGTCTATAGATAAAATCAACATAATAAATTATTTAATACTCAATATTCATTTTTAAGTAATATTTTCAACATCTAAACTATATAAAATATTATTACTACATGGATAAATAATTTTATAAAGTATTATTTTATTTTAATACATAAAGGAATATATCTAAACATTCTTTCTAATATACACATGAATTTATGTACGTTTGAGCAAATATGACCCATGTACATAAAACTTGATCTCCTAGCAAAACAAATGATGTTAAATAATGAATGGATTAAATTTTGTATCAATTATCAATATCTAAAAAAATAAAGAGAGTTTCAAGGAATCACTTTTATATAACCCAATTATATAGAAACGGCGTTCATCTTTCTCCGTGTAAAATTTAGAATTTTTGGAATTTATTTTAATTTCTATTATATAAATTAAATAAATTAAATTAAATATTTATGCACAAATGAAAAATTCAAGTATTTTTTAAAATTCAAAGAAGTTATGCAATTATTCGTTTTCTTCTAAGATGTTTTTACAAACGTATTTCGTTATCATGATTTTTAATTCCAAAAATATAATAATCATTTCACTTTTAAGTTTATCAAGATAAATATTTTTAAATTAGTAATAATTTTTTACATTTATTTTAAATATAGACACTATTTGGTAACTAGGAAAAGTAAAAAAATTTATCCACTTTCTACACTCATTTCGATATAATGTGACATATGAACTATTTAACTATCTTTTTTCCTATTATTATCTTACAGATCAATGTTATTTTAATATTTTCCATACAATTCCACTATTTATTTCACATTAATTCTTTTTATTTCCATCACTCTCTCATTTTAAAAAATCTATAATTTTCCCATTTTCACATTACCAAATGGATCTAAAATTACTTTTATAGAATATATATAAGTAGGCAAGTAGTTGACAACAATAATCGTGTGGAGTTTTCTCTTTATGAAAAGTCATATGAGGTTTTGCTTCAATGTGATCAACTTGCATAGAAGTGGTTTTATATAATTATTTTCATTTTTAATATCTTGATTGATGATCCACTCTGTTTATTATATTTAAAATTATTTTTTTAGCTAGGAGACTGACAAAACAAATATGTATATGGGTCACATTTGGTGAAAAATATATATTAATGTGTAAATTATGAAAAATATTGAGATCCATTTATATATTTATTCAATTATAATAATACTTAATAGAATTATTTATCGACACAGTAATGGCATTTAATATGGTTTAGATGGTGAGAATGTAACTTTAAAATTCATATTTAGTATGAAACTATTACATTTACTTTATACATTTATAGACTGGGACTATGCACAATGATATTAGACAAATGAAAGGATTTTCATGATAATATAAATAATGTTAAATATAATAGATGGAACGGATTTTACATTAAATATCAATATATTAAAAATAGAAAGAATAGAATGAGTTATATGGCCGGGGGGTGTTTATAGAAGCAATGTCCAACATATGGCAACCTAAAAACTTATGTTCTCTTAAGTCAAGTGTAAAGTGCATCAAAGCTATTTAACCCATGGCCAAACCTTATTTTATCTCAAAGCTAATTCAAAACCCTACCTAGTAAGCCTTAGTGAAGTTTGTTAGAAAATATGATTCAAGTTGATACGAATTACAACCGAAGTATACATAATAAATTAGGATCAAGTAAACAACTACAAAATCACATATACAAGATATTAAGATTTACGTGAAAAACTTTTTAACCTAAAAGGAAAATACCATGGAGAGAGATAACAATCTACCATAATAAACAGATTATAGAGATATATACAGAATGACTTACACTCATTTTCTAGATGCGTCACACACATCTAAAACATTCAAAAAACCCCTTTTCGCACACTCTATTGGGACACCTTACAGGGTTTTACTGAATTCCTAACTAATACTCCTATAAATAGGATTCTTTATGGGTAGTTATGCAAAACCAATATGCAAAATATAAGATACAAGCATAACGATCTCCACCTTAGGTCGGAATTTGCACACACCAATCCAACTCACAGAAAAATCGTGTTTTCAACAATTTTGTCACTCATAAGGTTCATCATTTCTCGTACTCCAAATATAACACGATACTACATCTCTCCATCTGAGAGAACACTCAATTTCACGCATAAATTAGCATGAATCCACACATGCTTCAACCTGCATTAGTCATCAACTATACACTCAATCAAGGATCTCATATGCATTAGCTACAAAATATTATGAACTGCATTCATTTTTCGATAGCATTCATAAGACTCCTGGACTCTCAAAACATGATCTAATGCCAATGTGTTCTTAGAATCTCATGACCACCATCTAATATGGAACTCAAAAGAATCATTCTATCTGCACATGTTGTCCATGTATCCTCAATATAAACATAACCATAGACCACTAAATAATGCAAAACATTTGTAAATTTATGAAGTTCACCGCTCCACTTCAATTTGAACTATCTCCATACAACATCAACAATGTGATCATGCTAGATTTCCTCACGAGATGTTGCTTTAAGCCATATCGAAATTGATTCCTCTTTATCAACGTTAATCTTCATGATTAACATGACCATGCTCAACGGTGTAACATCTGCTTGATTTGTATCGTACATGTGAAGCATAACACCTCATGTCATCTAGATCTACACATTAGAATCTCTTTGATTATCACATGTCCGTTGATTTGCACACACATTAGACCTATACCGCTGAAGTAAAATTTGTCCAAACCAACCCCACCGTTGTGTTTAGAGCATCCAAAAATAAAGAAAAGCATATATGGAACACCCAAATCCGAATCCAAGATCACCATATATGAGCACATGCATACATCTTTGGTATCCCATCATGTACCATACATGCACTTCTTATTCTTCCTAAAGAGAAAGTGTCTAGAGAAACCAACGGACAACCTAGCTGCCTCCTCCATGTTGCCTCTTCGCTGACGCCATAACCATAGTTACCGTCGATCCTATTACCATCATCGACAACTACTTCATCATCGGCCGCCTCTCCAAATCTACACTATCTGGTGCCATCATCACTGCAAATGTCTTTGGTCACATACCATTACCATCCATAGAATTTCGGAGCTAGATTTGCTTCCCACATAATCTGCTTGTGTCTTTGGTCACAACACCATGATCTTACGTTTAAAAACCATTGATCCAACATGAATTTGGTTCTTGAATCACAAGCACTTGACCATAGGTCTAATATCACTTGTTGAGTTTATTCGAATTATAATAGAATCGTATATAATAAACCAAGATCAAATAAACAAACAGAAGATCACGCATACAAGACATCAAAATTTATGTGGAAAACCCTTCTACCTAGAGAAAAAACCACATGAGAGAGATAATAATCCATTATGATAAACAAGTTATAAAGATATACACAAAATGACTCACTCATTCATTAGACGTCTCACACACATCCCCTAATAAGAACACTCTAGTAACGACTTCTCTTACACCCCATCAAGACACCTCACAGGCTCTACTAAATCACTTACTGACGTTCTTATAAATAGAACTATCTATGGGTAGTTACACAAAATGAATATGCAAAATACAAAATATAACCTTAACAAAGTTCTACTTTCTTAATTATATTAACTTTATCAATGCATATATATGACAGAGATAATAATCTATTATGATAAACAAGTTATAGAGATACAAACAAAATGACTCATTCATTCATTAGATGTCTCACACACATCCCCAAGTAAGAACACTCTACACCCCATCAAGACACCTCACAAAGCTCTACTAAATCACTTACTAATGTTCTTATAAATAGAACTCTCTGCGGGTAGTTATACAAAATTAATATGCAAAATACAAGACATAACCTTAGCAAAGTTCTACTTTCTTAATTATATTAACTTTATCAATGCATATATTAATTATCATAATCCATTATGATAAACAAGTTATAGACCACATGAGAGAGATAATAATCCATTACGATAAACAAGTTATAGAGATATACACAAAATGACTCACTCATTCAGTAGATGTCTCACACGCATTTCGAAATAAGAAAACTCTAGTAACCACTTCTCTTACACCCCATCAAGACACCTCACAGGGTTCTACGAAATCACTTACTGATGTTCTTATAAATAGAACTTTCTATGAGTAGTTACACAAAATTAATACGTAGAATACAAGACAAACCTTAACAAAGTTCTACTTTCTTAATTATATTAACTTTATCAATTCATATATTAATTATCTAATGTCATGATACCCATCAAACTCGATCAGACCCGTTAAACTTGATTTTTATCTTTATATCTTCATCAGAACTTTATTAGACTTGTTACATTTCCTACTTAATGCTGTCAAACCTTAAAATGTTTCTAGTTTAATCACCCAAAATTCATAGGCTACAATTTGACTATGCATTGCAAGATTGTTAATTAAATCCTATCAAGCCACATTAAATACTAAAATAGAATTTTATTCAAATTTTCAACTAATTATTATTAGTATTATCAGATGGACCTTAAAAAATTGATCGATTTAAGTCCATCCTATTGCCTCGTATCTTGGTCCTCATATCTTCGTCTCAACTCTATAAAATCCATTAGGTATTTTCCTCAAAGAAATGGAACCTCATCAATGTCATCACCTAGTCACACTACTAGAAAATTAACATTTTATGACATACTTTTGATGACACTTGACATTTTTTGTTATAAAAAACTTTATTTTGTGATATAAATAATCAATATTACCGCAATTTGGCTACCCAAAACTTATATACCATTGAGTTAACTATGTAGTATTGTAGTGTTAATCATACCTTCTTAAATTAAATTTTATCAAACCTCGAATTTGAGCTTAAATATTTCTTAATTCTATTGTCATCTCAAACTCGTCAATGCCTATATTAATTGTCCAGCATTGAGGTCCCTATTAAATTCTATGAAACCTCTTCAAATCATGATATTTGTTATTAATTATTTCAAAAAATTTATCAAACCCATTTTTTAATTGGTATTACATACACAAGTGATTTATTATATAACAATCAGGTATCTTCACGTATTAAACCCATTATACCTTTCTCAAAGTAATCGAATTACATCAATCCCATCGCTAGCTTGAAACTGTCTCAAACCTATCCATCCCATAAGTACTACATCTACCGTTGACGTGTCCATCTTTATATTAGTGGTGCTTTTTATGAGGTCCTATAAAACCTTATCGAACAAATCAACTAGGCTTCTAATTTTCTATCAAACTTATTAACCTATGTAATAAGGCTTCTCAAACAAATCAAACTTAACAAATCATAGCATTATTTTAGTACTAATCATAACATTATGTTAGTCCCAAAACTAATTAACGCAGGAGCTATGCTTTTATTATATGTTAGTTGTCGTACTAGAAAAAGTAGTAATAAATTTTCATATGTTTGTTTTCATGATCTTTGGTTTACCCCATATGAGAAAAGTTAGTGAAAAGTTTCTTGTGTTTTAATTATAAATAAACCATGTTATGTGCTTGAAAGATATCAAGTTTTGGAACACAAGTTATATATTAAGTTAGCAAGTAGTTATTTCCTCTTTGTAAGATTAAAGATATATTTGGCTTAGCTAATCAAGCTGGTTTTTGATATAATAGATTTTTTAACATAGTCAAGAGTGGTGATTATTTTACCATTGTAGGATTTTTAATCTCGCCAAGATTGGTATTTATTTTGTCAATGGAGTTTTTAACCTCGCCAAGATTAGTTTCATATAGAAAATTAGTGAAAAGCTTTCTTATATTTTAGTGGTAATAAACCATGTTATGTTCTTGTACACATTTTTGAAATACAAGTTATGTTTTAAGTTAGCTAGTCGTTATTTCCTCTTTTTAAGGTTAAAGATATCTTTAGCTTAGCTAATCAAGATGGTCTTTTAACTATTTTATACTATAGTATAGTTTTCAACCTTATTAAGATTGGTACTTATTTTTGCCACTGTAGGATTTTTAATCTTGCTAAGATTAGTATTTATTTTATCATTGTAGGTTTTTCAACCTTGCTAAGATTAGTCTTTGTGGCGTTCCAATGTCAACTTAGTGTCAGAGTAAGTTCTTGTTTTTCAACCTTTTTGTTTTCTTTTTCGGTCATTCTTTGTTTTTCTTTTCTTGTCTCTTGTTTTCTATCATTATTTTGTTGTCTTTCTTTAGCTATATTTATTCCTTTTTTCTTGTCTTTCTTTTGCCTTTATCTTTCTATTTTTGCACTTTTCTCTTGTTTTATCTTTTCTAAAATTGCTCTCTTCTTTCTCTTCTTTGGGTATGAAAATTTTCCTAGTGTAATATTCAAATTCCTACATCCTTCAATCATCAACCAATAAGCCACCCAAATACCAACATTATTGAGGTGTCCAAGAAATTGAAATTAGAGAGTTACATTGATAAATTTAAGAGAGTATTTCAATGTTTATGGATCCCAAAAATCAATAAGAATTCCATAATGAAGATGAGTCTTCTCCAATTAGACATGTAGGAGCTATGCTTTTATGATATGTTAGTTGTCTTACTTGAAAAATGTAGTAAATTTTTTTTTATATGTTTGTTTTATAGTATTTAGTTTCTTTTACATGTAAAAGTTAATAAAAAGCTTCTCTCTTGTTATGTGCTTTTAATTCATGAAGTAGGAAATATAAATTATATTTGGAGTTAGCAAGTGTTTATTATCTCTTTGTAAGGTTACTTTATCCTTAGCTTAGCAAACTAGGTGGCCTATTGGCTATTTTGCTATAATGAGATTTTGAATTTTGCCAAGATTGAATGTTATTTTGCTATAGGGTTTTCAATCTTGCTAAGATTGATTTTCATGATGATATCACTACTAATGCTTTTGATTAGTACCAAGTCCATCAACTCTTCTCACTTAAGCCTTGCTAAATAAGTACATCAATAAAAAAAATATGTAAAATAAAAAGCGTATGATTCAAAACTAACTTATAACCTTCCAATTTTAGTAATGTTTTAATGTTTTAGTATAATTTGAACTAGTTATTATACTTAAAATACTTGTTTAAAATAAAAAGTGTTAGTGAGAACCTCATGGGTGTTCCCACCTTGATTAAATTTATTATAAAGACCTAATCTAGGTTATATATCCATATAGTACTAAAACTTTTATAATTTTATATTTTGAGGATGAAGAAATTATATTAATTTTGTTAATTCTTTACTTTTATCATGATCTAATCTTTAATAGAAATATGTGAAAGATATTTTTAATCATTATAAATTAGTCATATACTCTATAGAAAAATTCAAGTAATTACTAAATTCTTTTATTTTATTATAAAATATGTGTATCAAAATTGATAAAATTCTATAAGTTAATCCAAATTTACTAAGGTCGTATTCACGAATCAAATGAGATGTAGGATAAAATGAAAAAAATGAGAATGAGAGATGTATTTGTTGCAATATCATCCCATCATTCAAACACCCTAAGAATTTGTTTAGACTTCAATGAGGGTCGATCATTTGTGGTCGGTCACATGGGAGCCTCATACCTTCTACTCACTTTACTTTTTTATTTTTATAAAACTAATTAAGATATTTTTGATTTATAAATCAACTTTTATTGTTTTTTGAAACTGCATATATATTTCTGTGGTTTTAAATACTAGAGTATTTTAAAAAATGATTAAAATATCTTATGTTTACAAATACAAAAAATGTGAGCACCAGGATCCTTAAGCGGGTTGACATAGGTGTATGTAGAGTAATATGAGTGAGAGATCAAGTTTAAATATTGGGTAGAGGCAGTGGCTTATTACTTCTAACATGTAGTACATCTAACTACGTACATAGAGTGAATTGCATCATGCTATTCTCCTTGCATCCCTCCATTTTCATAGCATTGAAGTAGATAGGTGCATCAGTGCACCCTTATTTCAGCATTAGCATTTTTATCAGAACTATCCTCTACTATCTTGTGAGAACCAGTTATTTTATTTTATTTTCATTATAACCTTTCTTTATTATGAGGTAATTTATGAACATGCTATTAGGAATTTATGATGTTAATAGATTAATAACATATACGGACATTGTTGAGCACTACAACTATTTTCCACATCGCAGAGTAGGTACGGGGTTCGACCTGCCCGGTCAGGTCGCAGGGGTAAAGGGGGCAGCGCCTTCGGAGAAATTTTTAACTATTAAGTCATAAGAGTGGGAAAGTAAATTACAAATTGCGATTAGACTCGACCCATGCTCCGGCCCGGCCCAACTCGATGGAGGTTCAATTATAAAGAGGAGCTTGCGAGTTAGGGTTCATCTTTTATTTTACGCCCGACTCCGTTTCCCTCTTCTTCTCTTCCTGTTCTCTGCTTCTTCTTTTCTTTCCCTTCTATTTAGTACGATCCAGCTGTGGATTTCTTCAAGAAATCTCTACCAACTGCCTTGAAGGTCATCGATTCCAGTCAAGGAAGCTCTAAATTTCTGCAATCCAAGCCTAGGGTTGCTATTTTTGGGGAAAATCACGATTAAGGTAAGTAGATACTACCCTTCCTTGATTAAATGATGAAATCTCGTATTAAACATGATATAAAATTGGGGGGAATACGTGACACCCAATAGATCCATGGTTTGGGGCGTAGTGTTCGTAACAGCTAGGGTAAGTAAGGTTTAAGTGGCATTTGTCGTGAATGAGTGAATTTATGAAGTAGAGGACTCGTTAGCAGCTTTTGTATTCTTAAAATGTGATGTTAGTTGATTCGGTTCAAACGAGGGTACAAACTAGAGTTTTCTCTTTCTGTGTCTACCATGTGTTTGTTAAAATGCTCGTGTGGCAATTTTATACATTGAATTGAAAGTAAACCTTATTAATGTTGTATGTGTGGTTTGTGACATGTATTTTTGTATGTTATGTATGATGTATTATTTAAAACGATTGGTTGTAAAAGGGTTGTTCATGGCCCCTGATTGACATGAGGAGAGGGTTGTTCATGGCCCTTGATTGACATGAGTGGAGGATTGTACGTGTCCTTCTATTTATATATGGTTATATGCATACGATCTTGGGAGTGAGTATCGGACTCATATGTTTTATTTTGATCATAACACGCGCATCCAAAACTTTACTTATTCCACTTTGTGCTAACCATTATCTACTTACTGAGTCTATTTAGACTCACATGATTTATTATTATTTTTTCTTTAGATCCCAGGTCAGGTGGGGAACCTCAAGATGGGGCAAGTGGAAGACCAAATCTTGGAAACTATTAGAACATATCTAATTAAAGTTATTTGAATGTTATGCTCTTTTGACATTAGTATTATGTAGACAGTTATGGAGCTAGATTTGACCTTGATAAACATATTGTATTCAGTATTTCGAATTGGATTACGATTTATGTGGATGCATGTAGTTATGATCATTCGGTTTGCTTATGTGTATGGAAAAGTTTGAACGATTTCCTTCTATATGAATTCCCTTATCATATAAAGATACAAATATATAACTATAGAGTTGAAGTCACATATTGAAATGAATTTGAATTACTTATGCATAACAGGTTGTGTATTACATACCACCCCTTATATATTATGGGGAGATGCTGCCGAAATTTTTGTAGGTCATATGGTACCCTTTTGACTAGTTATTACGAATATTTAGAAATGGGGCGTTACATATCTCTCTTAGAAAATCTTTGTCGGAAGACACAATGGACTTTCTTGAAATTTTGGAAGATGTCTTAATTTGCATTAATTTCTTATAATTATGAGTTTCTTACTCCCATAGCAATGGGTTATCTCTTGCCATAGAGTTTCCTTCTTCCTAAGAGGCCACATGGGTTTTCCTTCTCTAGCTTTCTCACATAGCACTATAGAGATTTTAATTTTTTGCAACTAAAAAGTTGGTTGTTATTGAAGCATTTTTCATTGCTAACTAGTATTAACAACCAAGGTTAATTACACGATGGTTACAGAATTGTTGTCCCAAAAAGTAAATAGCAATTAAAATAATTAGAGGAGTTATCCTATTAGCCTGGGCTAAGCAAATGTCCCACTTAGTCCATCTTAAAAAACCTATTTACAACAACTTTTTTTATTTTTTTCTTCGTGCACTCGTTTATCTAAGTGTATTTAACATATAGACCAAGTTTTACCATTTTTGAATATGTTTATCTATTTTTTAAAATTTTAAACATTTATGTGTATACATGTATTTAAAATGCCCTTATTTTTAAAAATCTAGAAAATATATACACATATCTAAGAATGGTAAAACTTGATTTATATATTAAACACACTTAGATAAACAAGTGTATGAAAAAAAAAATTATTTTAAATAGGATTTTTGATATGGGCTAAGTGAGGCATTTACTTAGCTTAGGCTAACAAGATCATTCCTCAAATAAGTAATGATTACAAATAATTTACAATAACAACCAATTTTTTATTGCAATTTTTATCAAAGAAGATGATTTTTTCCCATGGTTGGCTAATAAAAGTCATTTGCAACAACTTATTTTTGAAGGTACAAGCAGGGGTACAACGTTGGTTGAGTACTCACTGACCCGATCCTAAATTGGTAGGATATGATAGAAAATTTTATCCGTGGGTATGGGTAAGGTAGAAATCATTATCCAACCTCCTAAATAGGATAAGAGTAGGGTATACACGTTGGGTACCCAGAACCTACCATAATGGGTATCCTAATAGTAAATAAATATAAATATATGCATATAAATAAATACATAATAGTTTCTATCCCTTGTTTACCAATAAAATTATTGTTGGTTTCATTTTATATAAGGTTTGTATCTATAATGACGAATATCATAATATGAATGCAGATAACAATGTTAATGTGATTATTAATATGGATAATGAGGCTACAGAGAATGTGAAAATAGATTAAACAACAACAAAATAAAATTAATTATAAACTATAAAGTCTAAAGTGTAAATGATTATTGCCTTAGATTATTTAAAACAACAAAAAGATATATTTTTCACATGTCGTCGTTGGTTATTTTAAGAACCGACTTGCAACCAGAACTGGAACCGACACTATGGGTAATGGGTAGGGTAGGGTATAATAGAAACTGATCATGTAAGCGGGTAGGGTAAGGGAGGCTTTTTAGAAATATGGTATAGGTAGGATAGACAACTACCCGAACCAAACTGACCCGAGTTGCACCCCTAGATACAATCTAATCTCAGTCCTAGAATAATTGGAATGAGAAAAAGGATTGCAAATAAAGGCACAATCAACGCAGCCCAAGATTAATTGCAATAAAAAACTATTGCGAGTTGTTTTTCTGCCATTTTGTAATTATAATTCTAAAATTATAGTCTTTCATGAAAGAATAAAATTATAATCAAATGCATATAATTAATGTTTAAAATTTTTCATACATTTAAATTATATCACATTGAACATCTTTACATATCCATGGTTTATAGAATTAAAATTTATATCAATCAAATATTTTCTTACTAAATATAGATATGTAGGGCCCGACCCATTTGTAAAAAAAAAAAGAAATAACTGCTACATGTGTACACTTTTGATGCATATGCACAGCACCAGACATATATTTAAAGGGGAGGAGGAGCTGGAATGAACCAACGAGAAAGAAAAAATGAAGAGAAAAGAAAGGAGAAAGAGAGAAGAGGGAAGAGGAAGGAGATGGAAGAGAGGAAAGGAGAGCTTGCCACTATCAACGTCCCGCTACCCATGTCATTAGTCGTCGGAGGTAAGAGAGAAATGAGTTTTTTATTATGTTTTTACAATTTTTGCCCAAATTATGCTAAAAATATGGGGGTTTTGCTAAAATATCTGAGATAAACATGTATGGAAGTAAATTATATAGATTTGAGTGATAGATTTTGTGATTCACGGAATCAAGAATTGAAATGTGTAGGGTTTTAATTTTTACCCCCAAATATTGATGAAAAACCATGGTGCTTTTGATAAATTTGTGGAGAATTGGCTAAAATTAAGTGTTAAGTGCAAAATCAAAAATTAAAGAGTGCTATATCTGAATTTTTTATTTCAAATCATGATATAATAGTTGCAAATGCTATTAGGATATGTTATTTATAAATTAATATGCCTAATTAGAGGTAAAAAGAGAAAATTAAAATTTTTAACAACCCGTGGAAATTGGGCGACCCCGAAAACATGGTATAAACATGGGGTTTTTAGAGTATTTAGCCTAAACATTATTTATGGATAAATTTTAAGTTATTTGGAGAATTAAAAATGCAATGAAAAATTATAAAGGTATTATAATAAATTGTAGGTAGGGTATGGTGTTGGGATTTTATGCAAAATTGTTAAATAGTCAATTTATATAATATAGGAATGATTAAATACATTTTAAAATGGCTAACATATATATATATTTAAGATGGACATTTAATGGATGGGAAAAGTGTAAGTGGAGTAGATGTCCTTAAATGGTCTATCTAATTTTAGGTATAAGGTAAATAACATAATAATTAAAATAGGTTTTACATGAGGATGTTTCCTCATCAAAGGGGTCTTGAGGACTCTCTCTGAAAAAAAAAAAGCTAAAAATTAGCTTTTAAAATTAACGCATCCTTAGGCATTAGATTCAGGATGCAATGCATGATAATTTAAGTGAATGCTTAGTTATATTTATTAATTTTAATAGGAAAAGGAAAGGAGAAAGTTGAAGGTAGAACTTAAAATTTTGAGGTAAGCAAGCCTTTCAAATTTGATAAATTGTTGTGATAGAAAATTCTACCTTGTCACTCAGTTTGAGAAATGATGTTTGCAACAAGTGTTCATGATATGCTTTTATATGTTTTATTAGAAAAATATGCAAATTAAGTCATTTCCCATGGAAATTGTAGTTGAATTTTATATAGGCGATAAAGATCTTCGGGAATGACCATTACCCTATTTTCATCATATATATGTGCTGTTAAAATATGCTTTTAAACTTGATTTCCGAGAATAAATCTTTTCTTTATGTTTAGCCAAGCAAACTCCTTTCTTGGCATAGATGGATTTGACCATTTGTCTGAATGGAATCCATGCATGGGAATGAATATAAGGCTTCGCCAAGGTTGTAATTGGATAGGTAGTCCGTCCTTAACGTTGCCTAGTTAGTGCATTTGACGTATGGGTCGGTGATCACTTGATAAATGTCATCTACCAAAAAGGAGATTATGTCATTAAATAATGCATGTTGTGATTGCATTTCATCCTCATGCATATATGATAGTTCCATAGAGGTTTTCATGGTTTTCTTTTTAAATGACGCTTGCTTATTAAGTTCTTTGAACTCACCATTTTCATTAAACAATCATAGAATATTACGAATTCAAGAGCTATGGAGACTTCACTGGGTATAAGATCAATGAAGTAAATAGTCATATGACGCTCTTGTGTATGTCTAAAAGTGTTTTCTAACAAACTAGACCTTGGAATTGTTAGATTTTAATTTGATCTATTTGACGTGTATATGAATTGTATATATATGTTTTTTGTATAGCGTGGAAAATATTTAAAGTATTGTTTCTTTTTATACTTTTGTGAATTGTATGGATATATATATTGTGTATGATAAATAAATATTTGGAGCATGGGGGATATGATGTGAATATAATGAATTTGTGAAGGAAAGGAGGTGATTGTGTTTATGAAGAAGTGAAACAGGTTATTTCTTGATGAAAAGGGTTATGTGGTGAATGTTTGTATTTAGAGAACACCCTAGTTACAGACCGGATACAGCCAAAATATTTTTATACATTAAAAAATTAGATCACTTTTATTCACTATATGGTGTATAAACGCTAGCTAAGTTATGAACTTTATCATTTTTAAAAAATTCCTGACATGAAATCCTATGACAAGCCTGACGTATAGAGTTGTCGTAAGTGAGGGTGCTACATTATACAACCATATTAAACAAACAATCTCCAAATACCCTAAATCCTTATTTATAATGATAAGTGCAAAAACCATCTTCTCATGTTCCAAGATGATTAGTCTCAATAGATGTCATCGTTGCACCTTTGTTTGTAAGATATCTAGGTAAAGCGAGATAATACTAGCATCATACTTCAAAAAAAAAATACTGACATCAAAATATAATACATGAACAATATGAATTTATCATAGAATTTTGAGCTTACAAACTCATATAATTCACGAATAAGAGGTAAATTTTCATATAAAAGGATCGTCGGCTAATTCCCCATTATGTAAAATTATAATCAAGAGTATACTATTATTTCAATGTATATGTATAAACCATAAAGAATATGGAGTCATTAAAGAATATCATCATCAATTACATTTCATAAAACTAAACAAAATCCTCATGGATGCATCAAAATATTCCATTAGTGTTTCATCATTCTTGTTATTAAAAGATTTTATTGCTTTTTTCATGGCTTTCAGTAAAAAGGAATTTGCATTTTTTATTGCAACAATTGGTAAAATGTAGAACCCGTGCTGGGTGAGCTAAATTGTTCACATGGAGAGACCTACCAAATTATTCATCTGGTGAGACCTAAAGTCAAATTAAATGAGCATACTTCAAACTTGTGCTACAACAAGGCCTAATCAAATAATGCCCATGTGTTGTTGCTATTAATTTAAATTATATAAGTAAGTTCCTTAGAAAATAATGGAAAAAGATGTACCACTAATGGAAACTACCACTAGTCTATACATTATTGATTTTAACATCAAGCCTAAATCAAAGCATTATTATTAAAGTATTAGGAAATCCTTAACATAAGCATCCATATAGATGTTCTAACTTTTAGTTTAGATAAGCATGTCATGGTTCAGTAATATGTTGAGAAAAGGTGCTCCAAAATAATTTATTTATAAAATATTATAACAAAAATACACCCAAACATAATTTGCACACCCCCTTTACAACTTGTAAACTCTCACCAATAATACTAGTACTTCACGCACAAGACCACAAAACACTCCTCTCAATACGCACCCATACTCTCACTCTAAGCTCTTACCACCTCACTCAAGTTTACTGCTTACACCCAACACAACTCAATGCACTCTCACTATTCATGCACCTCTCTCACACACTTTGCACACATTCACGTTGATCTCGCATCCACCATACCAACGCAACAAAATGGGGAGGAAGATAGCCTTTTATAGGCATGGATTACCACCATTTTCATTAAATGCATATAGTTGGCAACTGCAATTTTTGAAATAATTCAAGCTAGTAAGTCAGTGAAATTTTTTCTAGAAAAATCCAGATATTGAAATGCTTAAGTCGGTGTGTAAAATTCAAATAAAGTGGTGTATATTATCTGGAGAATTTTGGAGTTAAGTCGGTGATGATGATTTTTTTAATTCTCCCCCTCAGCACCGACTTTCTCCTTTATCTCCATTCTAGTTGTCATGCCAATTCAACGTTTGAATTTTTTAAACTTTGCTCTATTAGGCCCTTAGGTAAATATATCTGCAACTTGATCTTCAGTGTTGATGTGCTCTATCTCGATTTCTCCATGTAGTACTTTCTCTTGTATAAATGATAATGTACTTCTACGTGCTTGGTTTTGCATGAAATAATTGATTTTTTGTTAATCGTATAGCAAATTCGTTATCACAGTATAGGAGCACTGAATAATCAGCAGGTTGGTGTAGATCCTTCATAAGCTGCATTAGCCATTTGATTTCCTGTATTGTCATAGTTGTTGCTTTATACTCAGCTTCAGTAGTTGATAGAGACACAGTCAGTTGTCTTTTGCTGCACTATGAGACCGCTGCTGATCCGAGATCAAATATATATCTGGTAGTTGATCTCCTCATATCATGGTCTCTAACATAATCATCATCACAGTATCATGCTACCTTGCATATTGTATTCTTCTTATACATTAGACCAAAGTCAATGGTTTCTTTCACATACCTTAAGATGCGTCAAACAACATCTAGATGCAGCTTCTTTAGCTTTTCCATAAAGTAACTTCCTACACTAACAACAAATGTTATATCCAACCGTGTAAGAGTTAGGTAGATTAAACTACCCACTAGCTGACAACACATCATTGAATCAGCCAACTCTTGGCATTTTAGAAAGCATAGCCTTGCATTGGGCTTTATAAGTGTAAAGATCAGCTTGCAGTCAAGCATCCCATACTTCTCGAGCATGTCTTGAGCATACCTTTGCGGACATAGGAATAACTTTTCTTTTGTATGCTCAACTTTTAGCCCAAGAAAGTTTTTCAATTCTCGAAGGTCTTTCATCAGAAAGAGAACTGAGAGATTGAGTTTGGTTTGGCTAATCTCCTTTTTGTCATTACCAATGATGATAAGATCATCCACATATGCTAGTACTATTGCTAGCTTTTTATTTTTATTTTTCATAAATAAACTTGAGTCGGCTGAAGAAACAGAATAAGCACTTTCTAGTAACAATTCAACTATCTTACCATACGCAGCGCTGGCTGCTTCAATCCATATAAGGCTTTTTTCAACTTGCAGACGTACTCTGGATGAACTTTAGTCTCGAACCCTTTGGGCTACATCATATAAATTTCTCAATCTAGCTCGCCTTGAAGAAATGAATTCTTGACGTCCATCTATCAGAGCTTCCATTACTTATTAGCTGCAAGTGTTGTTAATACACAAATCATGGTACTTTTTTCCACAGGGATAAATGTCTCATCATAATCTAGCCCATACTTTTGAAGAAACCCACGAGCCACTAGCTGAGCTTTATATCTATCTATCAATCTGTCAGGCCGCATCTTTAACTTGTATACCCATTTGCATGATATGAGTTATACATCCTTTGGTTTTGGCACTAGGTCCCATGTTTTATTTTGCTTTAGAGCTTGGATCTCTTTTTTTATAGCCCTTCTCCATTTTAGACTCTGCGATGCTTCCTCGTATGTCGCTGGTTCCACCTCTTCAGTTGCTTCTAGCACTGCTACATTAGCATATCTAGGATTTGACTTATGTTGTCAGCTTGATCACTGTAGAAGACGTCATGCTGCTTGGTCGTTGAACTCTTCGATCTAGCTCAGACTTTCTTCTTTAATGCGGGCATGATGCACCTTTGTTTGTCATGGGCTTTTTGGCTTTTCTAGTGACTTAAGTCTGGTCTTTGCTCTACCTTGCCAGAGATTGTCCTCTTCAATCGGCTTTTCTTTAGGCCGAGTCTGGCCAAGATCAAGTCTCTTTTGCAGTGTTTCCTTTAACTACTTCTCTATTTCGTTGGAGTCAGGTAATAAAACTGTCTATGAAGACCACTAAGATAATGCCTTATTGAAAATTACATTTCATGAGACATAGCATTAGCCTATGGTAAGATAATAATATCTCCAACCTTTTCTTCGACTATCATAGCCAACAAATATGCAACAAATGACCTTTTTGTCAAGCTTACTACAAAAGTGGTCAAGAATAAATACATAGCAGATGCATCCAAACACACGGAAGTGACTTATCATTGGTTTGATGCTCTGTAACTTTTCAAAAGGAGAAATATACCCAAATCGGGGTCGAGGAAGCCTGTTTATAACATGAGCAGCGGTCTTCATGCATTCGGCTCAAAATTTGGGCTGCACATTTTTTGCGTGCAGCATACTTCTACATATCTTTGCCAAGCATCAATTTTTCCTTTCTGCCACTCTATTTTGCTGTAGCATATTTGGGCAAGTCAGATGTCAGTGTATCTTACACTTTTGTAGATACTCCGAGAATTCAACTGATGTATACTCTCCCCCATTTTCTGTGCATAGACACTGTATCTTTTGGCCTACTTTGCTCCACACTTTTTGCTTGAATTATTTAAATTTATTAAGCGCCTCAGATTTTTCCTTTATAAAATCAACCCAGACATATGGATAAAGGTTATCATATACTGGTAACCACTAATGGATGATTGCTTTACTCGTCCAAAAATGTCTGATTGAACCAACTTGAGAGGCGCCTTGGTTTGGAACTTCAGTTCCTCATATAGTAGTTGATGCACTTTATCGAACTGACTATCGGCGTATATCGTGCCTTCTTGAACTTCTAGCTGAGAAAGACCTCTCAGCATATACTTTTTCATCATTTGCTTTAACTTGTGATAGCTCACGTACCCAAGTCGTGTATGCCACAGATCTACAATTTCATTCCCCCTCCTATTTACGTATGTTGTCCTTACAAACATCACATAGACAGACTCGAGCAATGCCCTTCCATGATCGGCTCATTTGTTATCTTCATTTGGGATATACCCTTACTTCATTTAGGCCAAATACCACATAATTGCTAGAAGCGATGAGTTGCGAGACAGATAATAAATTTTTCCTTATACCTGGTACATAGAACATATTTTCCAATTGTACCTTTCGTGAGCTAAGCCAACAAGTAATCATTGTCTTGTCGATGTGGGTGATGGGAAATCTTGAGTTGTTTGCTGTCACAACTACTCGTCCTCCTTTGTACTTGGACGTGATAGTCAACTTCTCATAATCTAATGTCATATGATTAGAATAGTCAGAATCGACAATCCAATCATCATTATAGTTAATTAACTCTTGACTTACAGATATGAGATCTGACTCCTCTTCTTTCTCAATAATGCAGGAGGTCACCATCTCTTGAGGTTCTTCTACTATAAGAGATGCTTAAACTTCTCATTCTTTTTCATTATAGAAGAGGTTGCAAAATTACCCTCTGCGTGCTTAAACCAACAATATCTCGTAACATGGCATCTTTTGCTACAATTGTAACATTGGTCCTTTTGCCATCCGAATCTCCTCTCCTTTATTGCCACCTTGACGAGGTCCTCCTTGCTGAGAGCTCTATCCTTGTTGTTTCCTTTACTAGCCTCCCTTTTACTTTCTTGTGTTGCCTCCTTTCGGCCTCTCAGCTTCTCTATTTCTGTTTTGGAATTCTCTCTTTTTACTAAAGGTGTGTTTATTTGGGGCAAAAAAAATGTCAACCAAAACTTTTCAATCCAAAACTTTTCACTCTTTATGACTACTCTATTTTTAAATTATTTTTTCACATTTTCCTATACAAACTACCCCACTTTTCAATCATTTCTACACAACTAATCATACAACTAATCTATCTATTTTAACTTTATTCTCTTTACTCATCATCATTACCCCTATTATATCACATCATTTTCTATCAATTTGACAATTGTTATCCCAAAGACTTTTCATCAAAACTTTTATCCCCAACCAAACACACCCTAAAGAGAGCATTTTCGTTATTCTTTATTAAAACTTTAGACATTTGTCTATCTAAAGCTTCTTAGTTGGCCAAAATATTTTTGTACTCTATTAGAGTTGGCTCTTTGGCCCATCCACGGGTTGCTATGATGATCTCATGGTATTCTGGCTTTAAGCCATAGATGATAATCCTCCTCATCCTAGTTTCAAAGATAAAATTTTCTGGGTCTAATTTTAAAATTTCTCCACAAAGAAATTTTATTTTGGAGAAATATTCATTCACCATCATGTTTTGCCGTGAGATAAACAACAACTCATTTTTCAACTACTGCAGCTTCGCATTATTCTTCCTTGTGAATAGTGCTGCGAGGGTGTTCCACACCTCTTTGGGTGTTTCAGCATCCTTGATCTTTTACAACAAGTCATCCTCAATGGTTACTGCTAGCACGTACATAACTTTGCTAACTTTTATTTTCCATTTCTTCAATTCTTCATCATCTGTGGGTGGTGCAATACTTTTAACGTCAACTATATCCCATAGATTTTAGCCAAGTAGATAAAATTGCATATGCAAATACCAAATATTATAATTGTTATAATTTAGCTTCTCAATGCTGCTTACTGAAGTAAAAATATCCACTATCGTGAGTTGGTAATGCCCAACACGTTTTCCAAGTAAGCTTGATTCCAAACCAATCGGCTTCATATAAAGTCTCACTAATAACACTAGACTACCCACATTAGACTACAAAACACCCCCTCTCAATGCACATTCATACTCTCACTCTAATCTCTCACCACCTGACTCACGTTTACTGCTCACACCCAACAGAACTCAATGCACTCTCACTACTCACGCACCTCTCTCACACATTTTGCACACATTCACGTTGATCTCACATCCACTAGATTGATGCAGCAAAATGGGGAGGAAGATGGCCTTTATAGTCATGGGTTATTGCCATTTCATGCATACGGTTGACAGCCCCAATTTTTGAAATAATTCAAGCTAGTTAGTTTGTCGAATTTGGTTTGGAAAAATCCACATATTGAAATGCTTAAGTTGATGCTGCAAAATTCAAATAAAGTGGCATATATTATCTGGAGAATTCTAAAGTTAAGTCGGTGATGATGATTTTTTATAATACAGGCAAAATGCTTGCGGACTAGTTTGTCTTAATATCAAAGAATCGATCGTGCATGTAGTTGAATCCATTGAAAGTTCAAGCATATGCTAAAATTGAAGAGCAATCCATTTCATTCAATGCTTTCAAACAATCCACTAAAAGTTACTAAAATTTTTATACATTTTCCATTGTTGAACTTGCTTTTACCTTAGTTTATACTTACATTTTTCTTGCTAGCAATCATAAAATAGGTATTCTTATCTTTAGATTCCTATATTTAGTCTATGCCATTTTGGAATAAGCAATGGTCTGTGTGCTAACTGTACTTAACTATTTTTTACAATGAATATAGTTATTAGATATTTGGCGGAAAACCATACCTTAAGAGTAGCACCCTTCTTTGCAAAGAATGGAAGCTTTATAAATTTTTATATAGTAACTCACCTATTACATATGCAATGTAGAGTTTAGAATAGATTGTCATCTTTGTGGCACTCATTTTATGCCAGGTTTCAGTGCATGGATCAAGGGCAAATCCATAACAACTAAAAAAATTACCTTAGTAGACGGCCAAATTTTTTTTGTTACTATTACTTCTTTAATGCAAAAATCAAATTAATTTTCTAAGAATAAATTAGAAATATAAGCGAGATTATAATATGAAAGCATGTAAGAAGCTAACACATTTACAATCTTAGAAAAACATTATAACATATTCAGAAGTAGTTTAAAAAGCTAAACTTTGAAGTTATGGGAGCAAAAACTTCATAGAAATACTTATATCGTACATTACACATCCAAATAATTGCAAAGACAAGTGAAGAGGAATGAACAATATGAAGTAATTATGAAAAAATATACAAGATGCCAAGAACTATAAACCCAAAAATCACTAGCGTTGTTACACAAGCATAGATGGGGCAATAGGGTAGATGGTATAATGTTGCAAAGTAACAATCTATAAATAATAGAATCTTATTGTTGACAACAAATGAGTCCTCAACTCAAACCTCAAACTATAAATATCAGTTTCTTAGATACATATATAGAAAGAGAAATATTCTGGTGCAGTGCAATTGCACTGTAACAGAAATGTAGTTGTGCCAACATGGGCATCACATGATCATAAAATTATAATTTACTCCTCCCATTGTATTTAGAATCATGTATTCTATTACCATACTGATTTTCATCCCAATCAAATATGTGTATAGACCCTATCTGAAAATAGTACAAATTCAATGTAATAAAATATTTTGATATAAATAACAACTTTAAAGTGATTTTTTCAACATGTAAATCATTTGCTATAAATTTTATATATGGATAAATGGTTATATAAAGTTTCAGTGCATTATAATATGTGTAAGGCCCATTTTCAGGCAAACGTACCGCTGGTCTGGTCTAGTTGCGCTGCACTAGAACAACTTATATATATATATTATGCTGAGTACACAAGTAATACCCTTTATCAACAGTCATCTCGATTAACCACATGCAAAAAAATAAATGGCTATAAATCCTTAAGTGTGGCACGTATTTTGGAATATCACTCAATGCAAAGAGTTCATTAATAAATTATTTCTCTTTGAACTAGATTTTAGAATATCAATCAATGCAAAGATGAATGTGGATGGATGTAGACATCCAAGGGAAAGTGTATAGGCCTGGTGGTAGTCTTCAGGAACCTTGATAGAAAATTTGTAGTAGCAAAAGGTTCGAAGATCGGGAGGCTACCAGATGCACTCAATATGGAGGGAATGGTTGTTCTTTTTGGGTTAGATGGGAAATCAAACTAGGTATACAACACCTAGAAGTAGAGAGTGACTCACTCATCCTAATCAATTTTCTAAAAGATGATTATCTGATTTTGTCAACCGTGGGCGTTCATATTTAGATGATCCGCAATACAACCATTGCTTTTAATTCCATTAAATTTAGACATGTGCTTCACGCAGGCAATGATGTAGCCCATCAGTTGGCTTCGGTGGTAGCAAATATGGAAGAAGTCACTTAGGGTGTGTTTGGTTAGAGGTAAAACTTTTGATGAAAAGTTTTGGGAGCAGAAGTTGTCAAATTGATAGAAAATGATATGATATAATAAGGGTAATGATGAGGAGTAAAGAGAATAAAGTTAAAATAGATAAGTTAGTTGTATCGGTAGTTGTGTAGAAATGATTGAAAAGTAAGATAGTTTGTATAGAAAAATATGAAAAAATAATTAAAAAATAGAGTAGTTATGGAGAGTGAAAAATTTTGGGTTGAAAAATTTTAGTTGACATATTTTGGCCCCAAACAAACACACCCTTAGTTTTGTGGAGGTAGCCCAACCCAGGTCTAATTTTTTTAAAAAAAAGAGTGAACTAAATTTCAGAATACAAATCAATGTAGAGAAATTACAAGTGTATTAACTGATTTTTCTAAAAAAAAAGTGAGGAAAAGGAAGACAAGAAGAAGATGGAAGACAAAAAGAAAAAGGAAGAAACGATCCGTTCCACCCTCCATATCTTGCTAGACTTTTCAACTTTAGTCATTTGTTAAATCTAGAAATAAAAATACTAGCAAAAACTATTCAAAAGATGGGCTAATGTAATCTATTACGATTACTAATTCGAGGTTTAACGTTGAGTAAAGACAATGACCTTATTATCTTGCATCTGAAGTACACAATAGTCACGTTCCACGTTATCCACTGTGGATCATGAGTCTCTTGCTCCCACGGTAACGGGTTACATCCTGCCACGGGCTTTTCTCCTTCTTAAGGGGCCATGTGGGTTTTCCCTCTGTGGCTTTGTCGCTCATGGTAGCAATAGAAAAATTTTAATTTTTAGCAACCAAACATTTTTTTTAAAAAAGTTAAAATTTGGTTGCTAAAAAGGAACTTGATTGCTAATAATCTGTGGGATGTTATGTAATAAAAATGTTTGGTTTTCAATAATTCATGGTTTTTATGTTCACCTAATCAAATTTTGATTCAATTGACAAAACAATATTGTAAGTGTAAAAATTCCCTTACATACAAAATCATCAACAGAAGTATGGAATAATTTTCTTTGGGTTCGATTTTTCTTGTCTATAAAGATTGTTTTAGTTGCTAATAAAGATTAATCAAAATGTATTTTCTTTAATGGAAAGATATACTAAGGACTGCTTCACTAGCCACTGGAGGCTTGCTCTAATGGTAACACCTGGGGGTATGTTTGCCACCCATCGACATTCGATTCTCCCCTCATTTTTGAGTTGAGGCTTTCACCATTCCCCCTTGGAGTAGGAGCTCTAACAATTTTCCCTTAGTGTAATGATTTTTTCTTTTTATGAGTTCTCCCGATGTTAGGGTATTTATAGAAAAATTTCCTCCTTATATTACTTATCATGACGTCTAAAAAAACGAACGGCTTGAGTAGTAAATGGTTTCCACGTACTAATCCACATAATGGATGTTATGATTGCATTTAAAAATCCAATCCTATATTATATTTAATATATTAATGTTAATTGTTCATAATAAAAATCAAATAAATTATATATTAATATGATCTTCACTAATTAAATATTATATTTATTTTTAATGTTGTAAAACGTTATCTCATTAAAATAAATAATATAACATCTTATATTATATAAATTATATTACCAATATTGCTAATAATCTAAAAACATATATCATTAAAATTATTCTAGTATAGTTATTTATTGAAATTATTTGATTTGCATGATTGTTAGTGTGAATAGTTATGAGCGGGATTTTTTTAGAAAAGAACCAAAAAAATCAATTTCTTTGGGTTGGTTGACAGTTGCCACGAGCGGCCGGGCCGTCTGAACTTGGCTCCAACTCAAGGGTGTTTTGCGCAAATAGTAAAAAATATTAAATTAAATTTTTTTTAATTTAAAATTTTTCACTCAATCTAATTATTCTATTTTTTCAATCATTTATTCACATCTTTTTTATACAACTATTATACTTTTTATTTATTTTTATACAAGTACACAACTACGTATCTATTTTAACTTCATTCTCTTTACTCTTATCATTACCCCTACCATATTACATTTTTTTAATTTAACCATTTTTATACTAAAAATAGTTTAAATTTTTTTCAAAAACTTTATAACTTATCACACCAAAGGCTACCTCAGCTGTATGCCTGGGCAAAGAAGACAAGCTTTCTTAAAAGAGGGGTGATGAAGCTAAGAGATTTAACCTATAAATTAATTTTTATTATTTTTAAATATTTTTAAGTATTTTTATTTTCAAATACGGTAATATTTTTATAATCTTTTAATTCAAAAATGATGAAAAATGTCACTGTATGCCCCGCTCAGCCGGCCGTAGAAACATGGCTCTTGTGAAAATAGGCGTGGGAAGGACGCGTATCATGATTACGGGTGTGTTTGGCAATGAGGAAAAAATGTCAACTTAAAACTTTTCAATCTAGAACTTTTCACTCTCTATAATTATCATATTTGTTAATCATTTTTTCACATTTTTCTATACAACTACTCTACTTTTCAATCATTTCTACACAACTACCCATACAATTAACCTATCTATTTTAACTTTATCATTTTTACTCTTCATCATTACCCCTATCATATCACATCATTTGACAACTTTTATTCTCTAAAATTTTTCAACAAAAGTTTTATTTATTCTCAAACATACCCTACATCCACGCCCGTACCGAGTGCAGATCCACTCTTTACACACCCACCAACCACTGACGAGACTCCCTAGAGGTGAAATTCCACTAAAAACCAATAGTTTCTTATCAGTGAGTGGTTTTGCACCCTTCCAGTTTGGAATTTTGCATATTTATCATGAGGTTTGAATATTTGTAAAATTAACCTTCTAAGCTTAATTATAAATCGAACCTTACGTTTAAAAGCCGTTATAATTTTTTATTTTGACATAATTGCTCGTGCCTCATTTTGACTGGGGACATTTGAAGAATTTACCTTTCAAAGTTTGAAATTGCAAAAATAACCTCTATGAAAAAGTTTAAAAATTTTGCAAGTACAACCTTTTATAAAAAAGTTACTGCCTATAATTTTTTTTTAGAAAAAATTATCCATTTTTCCTTTAAAATCTTGAAAGTCAGGAGGATAATTTTATAAATATTTAAATAAAAATTATTTTTATAGATACTTATTATGTTAAAAATTGATTGGGTGTTTTCAAATTTTACAAATTCTTACAAAAAAGTACTATGAAAAATTAATTTTCTTTTATTATAAAAATACAAAATTACTTATTATAAAAAATTTCTAGAGATATTCCTCACATTAAATAAATTAGTATGTCAGTTTTAGATTTTTGTAAATTCTCATTCATAAATACTTTTCACATTTAATATTATTACATTATGATAGAATATAAAAATATAAAATTATTTAGATTTCCCTAAATTTTCATTCACAAATAATTTTCACAATTAACTCTAATATATTATAATAGATAATATAAGAAAATATTAAAATTAGCTTTGAAAGGCAATTCTTATGTTCTTTGCAAAATCTTTCCAATAGTTTTGTTCACTTTTTCATTTTTCTACGGTTTACATTTTAAAGTCGTTTATTTAGTCGTTCACGATTATTTTACCAGTTTTAATATATTGATAACGGATAAAAGTTTACTTGTTCCATTTTTATTTAATATCGTTCGTATAGTTAGCCGAATAAGTCTTATCAAAATCAAAGATGTATATAAGCCATATTTATTTTCTTTTACTTAATATATATATTCATGTGTAAATTCTGAAAAAATATAATTTTAAAATTAATATTCTACATGAAACTATTTCGTTGTATTAATTTTACGAGTTTTAGATGGGGGCCATACATAACGATATTAGAAAAAATAAATGGATTTAAAAAAAATATGAATGATGTTAAATATAATAAATAAAGTAGATTTTTCATTAATCATCAAAGGTATAAAAATAGATGAATTGCATAGAAGGTGGATAATGAATGAGTTACATAAAAAAGAGTTTTATAGAAACAAAACTGAGGCATATTGATAATTAGGATTATCCTAAGATGGGATGAGATAAACTTGTACCGGAAAATTTCATTTTCAAATACACATTTACCTAATTTCAATATACATTTGCTCATTTCCAATACACTTTCATCCCCAATTCTTATTCCATCATCATCCCACTCAATCTCTAAACAGCCCCCAGTCAATTAAATTTATTATACTAATTTATACATTAATCAAATCAAGTAATGCATATCTTCCATTTGAATGAAACTCAATTTTAGCTAAAAATAATTTTATACATAATCGGCAAAGTAATTTAATATCATCGTCTCCCAATTCTTATTCCATCATCATCCCATTCAATCTCTAAGCAGCCCCCAGTCAACTAAATTTATTATAATAATTTATACATTAATCAAATCAAGTAATGCATATCTTCCATTTGAATGAAACTCAATTTTAGCTAAAAATAATTTTAGACATAATCGGCAAAGTAATTTAATATCATCATGAACATGGACGTTAAAGCTTGTTCGCCAAAAGTGGAAACCGTTTATAGTAGCATATTTCTTCATATAAAAAGGTGCATTCGATGACGGAGAACTATCTAAATTACGTTACTCTTTACTTCTTCTCAATTATATATATATATATATATATATATACACACACACATATATACATTAATAATTATCTCACACCTTTTTATACAACTATTTGCTCTAACTACTATGTCCATAAAGATATGGATATTTGATTAAGGAAGAGTGATCCTGTTAGCCCGGACTAAGTAAATGCACCACTTAGCCCATCTTAAAAAACATATTTACAACAAATTTTTTTTACTTTTTTCTTCGTGCACTTGTTTATCTAAGTGTGTTTAACATATATACCAAGTTTTACCATTTTTGAATATGTTTATCTATTTTTTTGAGATTTTTAAACATGTATGTGTATATATGTATTTAAAATACCCTTATTTTTAAAAATCTAAAATATATATATATATACATATCTAAAAATAGTAAAACTTGATTTATATATTAAATAAACTTCGATAAACAAGTGCATGAAGAAAAAAGTAAAAAAAAATTATTGTAAATAGGATTTTTGAGGTGGGCTAAATGAAACATTTACTTAGCCGGGCTAACAGAATCACTTCTCTTGATTAAGAGTGTGTTTATTTTATAATAAAACTTTTATAAAACTTTTGACTCGCCACATCTACTTTATTATTTATTTATTTTTCATATATTCATGTACAAATTACCTTACTTCTCAATCATTTTTGCATAATTTCTTATACAGTTAATTTATCTATTTTAATTTTATTTTCTTTATTTTTCATTATTATTTCTATCATATCATATTATTTTCTCTTATTTTAAATATTGCTACACAAAAAAAAAATTATCAAAATTTTATCACTTCCGGAACACATCTTGAGTAAAAAGATTCAATGTATGGATTTATGTGCACCGCTAGAAAATCAAGTTATAGGATTAATATAATTCTCATGATATAGTGTTGAATCCGTAAACGAAAAAGATAAAGACAAGGATTTGACTTGACGGTAGAACACATTGCAACTTGTGTGAAACTGAGGGTGTGTTTGGTAATTAATAAGACATGTCAAGTTAAAATTTTTCAATCTAAAATTTTTCATTCTCCACAACTATCATATTTTTTAATTATTTTTTCGCATTTTCCTATACAACCACCCTACTTTTCAATCATTTCTATACAACTATCCATACAACTAACCTATCTATTTTAACAGTCTTCTTTACTACTTATCGTTACCTGTACCATATCACATCATTTGACAACTTTTACTTTCTAAAATTTTATAGAGTAAAAGTTGTCAAATGATGTGATATGATAGGGGTAATGATGAGGAGTAAAAATGATAAAGTTAAAATAGATAGGTTAATTGTATGGGTAGTTGTATAGAAATGATTGAAAATTAGAGTAGTTGTATGGAAAAATGTGAAAAAATGATTAAAAAATATGATAGTTGTGGAGAGTGAAAAGTTTTAATATGATATTTTTTTTTAAATTGTCAAATATCCCCAAAAGTTTTATTCGTTACCAAATATACCTTCAGTGATGAAAAATTTAAATGAAATTTCCAGGTAAAAAGTACAAAATCATAAACACATGCGTGAATGTGTACGTAAATTGCTTCTACCAAATGGAACAAGCTTCCTTCCAGATTTGCACGGAATCGGATAAGAGGAAACGAAGCAGACCAAAGGCCGGCCAAGTAGAAGTAGAGAAATGGAAAAAGAAAAGGTGGAGCTCGTGTTCTTCCCAATCCCAGGAGTTGGCCACCTCATCTCCACCGTCGAGCTAGCCAAATCCCTCTTCAGACGCCACCCCTTCTTCTCCATCACCGTCCTCCTCATGCCCCTTCCCTCCCTAGAAATCGACGCCTATATTAAATGCGCCGCCGCCTCCGCCCTCGACATCCACTTCCTTACCCTCCCTCTGCTCCCACAGCCCGACGACAACCAAGGCCCAGAGACCTTCATTTCCCTCCTCATCGACAGCTACAAACCCCTCGTCAAAGATGCCATCCAAGAAATCAAGGCCACCCATCGCCATCGCCGTCTCGGCGGCCTCATTATCGACTTCTTCTCCACTGCCATTATCGACGTCGGGGCAGAGCTGGGCATCCCCACCTACGTCTACTTCACCTCCGGCGCCGCTCTGCTCGGCCTCATGCTCCGGCTTCCTGAGCTCCACCACGAGATCCCCTGCGAGTTTGCCGAATTCCAGGGCGAAGTAGAGGTCGCCGGATTGCTGCCGCTCCCGCCCAGCGTCATGCCGGCGCCGATCCAGAGCAAGAAGGAGGAGGGATACAGGTGGTTCGTCCACCATGCTGCGCGGTACCGCGAAGCGCAAGGCATCATCGTCAACACGTTCGCGGAGCTGGAGCCGAAAGGGTGCGACGCCATCGCCGGCGGTCGCTGCTTGCCCCCCGACCATCCCATCCCAAGCATCTTCCCCGTGGGACCTGTGCTGGCCCTCGACCACGCCACCCAATCTAAATCGAGCGGCTTGTTCGAGTGGCTCGATGCGCAGCCGCACGCATCGGTGGTGTTCTTGTGCTTCGGCAGCGAGGGGGCGTTCTCCGGCCCGCAGATAGCGGAGATCGCCGCGGGATTGGAGCAGAGCGGGCATCGGTTCTTTTGGTCGGTGCGGAGCCAGTCGAAAGAGCAGTCCGTGGGGCTTGTGGATGCGGACCTGGACCAGGTCCTGCCGGATGGCTTCTTGGAGAGGACGAAAGCGCGGGGGTTGGTGTGGCCGTCGTGGGTGCCGCAGGTGGCCGTGCTAGCCCATCCGGCTGTTGGGGGTTTCGTCTCGCACTGCGGATGGAATTCCACACTGGAGAGCCTCTGGTTCGGGGTGCCGATATTGACATGGCCACTCTACGCGGAGCAGCGGCTGAATGCTTTCGAGCTGGTGAAGGATTATGGGGTGGCCGTGGAGCTGACGCTGGGGTCGGACGAGGTGGTGAGCGCGGGGGTAGTGGAGAGAGGGGTGAAGTGTTTGATGGGGGACTCTGAGGAGGCGGTAAAAGTGAGGAGGAAGGTGAAGGAGATGCAGGAGGCGAGCAGGAAGACCGTGGAAGAAGGAGGTTCGTCTTATGCTTCCTTGGATCGGTTGGTGCATGTGCTCGCCTCGAGTGCCGAAGCTTAACACCTTTTCAGGCTTTAACGATGTTTCTTATTGCTTGCAAAAAAAGCTGTGCGTTCGGGAAGATGGAAAAAAGCTGTGGGTAAATAGACGGTGATGATCTTACGCTGCAAAAGAAAGTAATGATCGGAAGCAAAGTAACTAAGTTAGAAATGGACGTAACTAAGGTAAAATGGACGACACAGCTGCATGTACCGATTGGTACGAAAAATTGCGTAAAAGTATTTTTTCCCCCCTCTCTAATGCGTGGCATAAATATTTTCGTGGAAAAGTTTTTTGATATTTCAAACTTTCGTTTGCATCAAAAATTGAAATTGATTATATCTTAGCGTAGTCAACAGCTGGTCATGCCACTTCCTGCTGGTTGGTGCTCTCTCTTTGCTCAAGATCTGAAAGGCAAGATATTTCCCATGGGGTAGTGTTCGCGACAGCAAGATCAACAATGGGTGCTCTTTTGCGTTGGAGTTAATTTCAAATATAACTACAACTTTTATCTTTAATTTTTTTTTATGTATATATCTACAATTATCTTAATTTGTATTCTATATAAGCTAACACTTAATTCACATCTTGGGAATTGAATACGCACCCGATCTTACTAAAATGGGTCACGGGTGTTACCACCAGGGTAAACCCTTGGTGGCCTTTACCCTTTATTTCAAATATATCCAAGTATAAAATCTTTCACTTATACCATTAGTTTTATATTAATATTGAATATACCTAATCTCTTAGCTGCTATCAGTTGAACAGGAGACGACGGTAATTTTGTCAGGCGATTTTTTTTCAAATGACTGGCTTACCTTCCTCCTCATTTATTGTAACGCCCCAGGCTCCCCCCTCACATTTATGCTTACTCCGCTTCACCTTCTTCCTCCATCTAATCATAGCTACCTCAGAAAATTCCGCCTACCACTCACCTGAGATTTTCCATGTCATCTGCGGCGAATCGACAACCGATCCCATAGACCTCGGCTGCCTGAAATGAACATCGGAAGATCTGGTGTGATCAATTATTCTTACCCGCCATTTCAATCACTGTGTAATTGTTTTTGTAATGGAATATCTCCATCCATCCGGAAAAGATGAAATACCTTAATATTTTCTTTCCTCTATTATTTTGGTGAAAACTAGTGTTTTGCGTTGGGAAATTCATTTTCCTATGATGGGCTTCTTCGAAAAGTCGGAACAATATCTTAATGTGTATTCATTTGTTAGGATCATGAGTAGGGATGTTAACGGATTGGGTTGGACAGGTTGAAGCCTAATCTTAATCTTAATCCATTTAAAATATCTCAATCTTAATCCGTTTATTAATCTATTTAAAAAACCTCAATCCTAACCCATTTAATAAACAGGTTGGTGGGTTGTTAATGAGTTATATAGCAAATAACCTGAAAGCCTAAACTCTAGTAGATAATGATCTCACAGGGAGAGACGAGAGGGTATTTTCGGTATAGGAGAAATGAAAATAGGACAGTAACGAGAAAATGGAATTAGGGTAGCAGTAGAAAAAAAAAATTTAGGTAACTTGAGGAAGACTTAGAGAGAGAAAATAACTAAGAGGTTTATATGTATGTGTGTGTGTATATATATATATATATATATATATCTAACTTTAATGAGTTAAGCAAGTTAAATTAGTTGAACGAATTAAACGGGTTGAACAGGTTATATCGGTTAAATGAGTTACTAAATGGGCTGATGAGTTATAAGATATCAACCCTCATTTATTTATTTAATTAAATAGTTAAACGGGTTGGCAGATTATAACTCATTTATTCAAAAATTTCAACCCAAACTCATTTATAAACGGGTTGGACAAGTGGGTTGACGGGTTGACCATGACCATTAACACCCCTAATCATGAGTCTCTTGCTCCCACCATAATGGGTTACATCCTGCCACAGATTTTCCTTCCAATGGGGCCATGTGGGTTTTCCCTATGTGGCTTTGTCGCTCATGGTAGCAATAAAAAAATTTTAATTTTTAGCAACCAAACTTTTTAAAAAAGTTAAAATTTGGTTGCTAAAAAAGAACTTGATTGCTAATAATTTGTGGCATGTTATGTAATAAAAATGTTTGGTTTTCAATAATTCATGGTTTTTATGTTCACCTAATTCAAATTTGATTCAATTGACAAAACAATATTGTAAGTGTAAAAATTTCCTTACATACAAAATCATCACCAGAAGTATGGAATAATTTTCTTTGGGCGATTTTTCTTGTTAATAAAGATTGTTTTAGTTGCTAATAAAGATTAATCAAAATATATTTTCTTGTAATGGAAAGATATACGAAGGACGGCTTCACTAGCTACTAGAGGCTTGCTCTAGTGGTAACACTTGGGTGTATGTTTGCCACCCATGGACATTCAATTCTCTCCCCACTCTCTGAGTTGAGGTGGTTTTTACTTTTTATAAGTTCTCCCCATGCCGGGAGCATTTATAGAAAAATTTCCTCTATATATTACTTATCATAATGTTTAAAAAAACGAAAAGGCTTTAGTAAATGGCTTCCACGTACTAATCAACATAATGGATGTTTTGATTGCATTTAAAAATTCGATCCTATATTATATTTAATATATAATGTTAATTGTTCATAATAAAAATCAAATAAATTATATATTAACATGATCTTCACTAATTAAATATTATATTTATCTTTAATGTTGTAAAACGTCATCTCATTAAAATAAATAATATAACATCTTATATTATATAAATTATATTACCAATATTGCTAATAATCTAAAAACATATATCATTAAAATTATTCTAGTATAGTTATTTATTAAAATTATTTTTTTTTGATTAAAATTTATTAAAATTATTTGATTTGCATGATTGTTAGTGTGAATAGTTATGAGCGGGATTTTTTTAGAAAAGAACCAAAAAAATCAATTTCTTTGGGTTGGTTGACAGTTGCCACGAGCGGCCAGGCCGTCTGAACTTGTTCAACTCAAGTGTGTTTTGCGCAAATAGTAAAAAATTTTAAATTAAAAATTAAAAATTTTTAATTTAAAATTTTTCACTCACTCTAATTATTCTATTTTTTTAATCATTTATTCACATCTTTTTATACAACTATTATACTTTTTATTTAGTTTTATACAACTACACAACTATCTATCTATTTTAACTTTATTCTCTTTACTTTTATCATCGCCCCTACTATATTACACTTTTTATAATTTAACCATTTTTATAGTAAAAATAATTTAAAAACTTTTCAAAAACTTTTTAACTTACCACACCGAAGCCTACCTCAGTTGTATGCCTGACCGAAGAAGACTAGTTTTCTGAACGGAGGGGTGATGAAGCTAAGAGATTTAACTTATAAATTATTTTTATTATTTAAAAATATTTTTAAGTATTTTTATTTTAAAATAAAATAATATTTTTATAATTTTTTAATTCAAAAATTATGAAAAAGTCGCTGTATGCCCCATTCCGCCGGCCGCGTAGAATCACGGCTCTTCTGAAAATAGGCGGGCCCCAGAATACGTATCATGATTTCATCCACGCCCGTACCGAGTACCGATCCATTCTTTACACGCATGCACCCACCAAACCACTCATGAGACTCCCTAGAGGTGAAATTCCACTAAAACCCAATAGTTTCTTGTTGGTGAGGGGTTTTTGCCAATTAACCCTTAAAGTTTGGAATTTTTCATATTTATCACGAAGTTTGAATATTTGTAAAAAATTAACCTTCTACGCTTAATTATAAATCGAACCTTACGTTAAAAAGCCGTTATAATTTTTTTTTTTTGACATAATTGCTCGTGCCTCATTTTGACTAGGGACATTTGAAGAATTTACCTTTCAAAGTTTGAAATTGCAAAAATAACCCTCTATGAAGAAGTTTAAAATTTTTGCAAGTACAACCTTTTATAAAAAACGTTACCGCTTATAATTTTTTTTAGAAAAAATTATCCATTTTTTCTTTAAATTCTTGAAAGTCAGGAGGATAATTTTATAAATATTTAAATAAAAATTATTTTTATAAATACTTATTATGTTAAAATTTGATTGGGTGTTTTCAAAATTTGTAAATTCTTACAAAAAAGTACTACGAAAAATTAATTTTCTTTTATTATAAAAATACAAAATTACTTATTATAAAAAATTTCTAGAGATATTCCTCACATTAAATAATTTAGTATGTCATTTTTAGATTTTTGTAAATTCTCATTCATATATACTTTTCACATTTAATATTATTACATTATGATAGAATATAAAAATATAAAATTATTTAGATTTTCCTAAATTTTCATTCACAAATAATTTTCACAATTAACTCTAATATATTATAATAGATAGTATAAGAAAATATTAAAATTAGCTTTGAAAGGTGATTCTTATGTTATTTGCGAAATCTTTCCAATAGTTTTGTTCACTTTTTTCTTGTTCTACGGTTTACATTTTAAAGTCGTTTGTTCAGTCGTTCACGATTATTTTACCAGTTTTAATATATTGATAACGGATAAAAGTTCACTTGGTCCATTTTTATTTAATATCGTTCGTATAGTTAGCCGAATAAGTCTTATCAAAATCAAAGATGTATATAAGCCATATTTACTTTCTTTTACTTAAATATATATATTTATGTGTAAATTTTAAAAAATGTTTAGATCTATATGCACGTGTATTAGAATGTAACAATATTTATAGAATTATTTATCTATATATTAATGATATTTCAGATAGTTTAGATGTTGAAAATATAATTTTAAAATTAATATTTTCCATGAATCTATTTCATTGTATTAATTTTACGAGTTTTAGATGGGGGCCATATATAACGATATTAGAAAAAATAAAAGGATTTAAAAAACAATATAATGATGTTAAATATAATAAATAAAATAAATTTTTCATTAATCATCGAAGGTATAAAAATAGATGAATTGCATAGAAGTTGGATAATGGATGAGTTACATAAAAAAAGATTTTATAGAAACAAAACCGAGGCATGTTGATAATTAGGATTATCCTAAGATGGGATAAGATGAGATAATCTTGTAAGGGAATGTTGCATTTTCAAATACACATTTACCTAATTTTAATATACATTCGCTCATTTCCAATACACTTTCATCTTCAATTCTTATTCCATCATCATCCCATTCAATCTCTAAACAGCCCCCAGTCAACTAAATTTATTATACTAATTTATACATTAATCAAATCAAGTAATGCATATCTTCCATTTGAATGAAACTCAATTTTTTTAGCTAAAAATAATTTTAGACATAAAAGGCAAAGTAATTTAATATCATCATGAACAAGACGTTAAAGCCTCTTCGCCAACAGTGAAAACCGTTTATAATAGCATTTTTCTTCATATAAAAAAGGTGCCGTGATGTCGGAGAACTATCTAAGTTACATTACTCTTTACTTCTTCTCATTTATATATATATATATACATTAATAATTATCTCACATCTTTTTGTACAACTATTTGTTCTAACTATGATCTCCATAAAGATATGCATATTTGATTAAGGGTGTGTTTATTTTATAATAAAACTTTTCAATCAAAACTTTTGACTTTCCACGCCTACTTTATTATTTATTTATTTTTTCATATATTCATGTACAAATTACTTTATTTTTAGATCATTTTCGCACAATTTCCTATACAGTTAATTTATCTATTTTACTTTTATTTTTTTATTTCTCGTTATTATTCCTATCATATCATGTTTTTTTTATTTTAAAAATTTCTATATTAAATTTTTTTTTTATCAAAATTTTATCACTTTTGAAATGCATCTTGGGTAAAAAATTTCAATGTATGTATTTGTGCACCGCTAGAAAATCAAGTTATAGTACTAATATAATTCTCATGATGTGTTGAATCCGTAAACGAAAAAGATAAAGACAAGGATTTGACTTGATGCTAGAACACATTGCAACTTTGTGAAACTTAATGATAAAAATTTAAAATTAAATTGACGGGTAAAAAGTACAAAATCATAAACACATGCGGGAATGTGTATGTAGGACACTCTAGGGCGCATACACCTATTTTTTTTATTTTTTTATTTTGAAATTTTTTTCATAAAATTGTTAGCCCAAGTGTATTTAACGTATATATTAATTATTATCATTTTTGAAGATTTTTAGATATTTATTTTTTATTTTTAAAAATAAGTGGCATTGTAGTAATTTAAAATTAACTAAAATACCACTGATTTTTAAAAATAAAAAATAAATATCTAAAATACTCTAAAAATAATAAAAATTTATACCCGGATTAAATATATTTGGGCTAACAAGTTTATGAAATTTATTATTTAAAAAAAAAAATGGGTATATGCTCCTGTAGCATAAGATCATGATCCGTGAATGTAAAGTGCTTCTCCCAAATGCAACAAGCTTCCTTCCAGATTTGCTCGGAATCGGATAAGAGGAACCGAAGTAGACCAAAGGCCGGACAAGTAGAAGTAGAGAAATGGAAAAAGAAGAGGTGGAGCTCGTGTTCTTCCCAGTCCCAGGAGTTGGCCACCTCATCTCTGCGGTCGAGCTAGCCAAATCCCTCTCCAAACACTATCCTTTCTTCTCCATCGCCGTCATCCTCATGCCCCTTCGCTCCCCAGCAATCGACGCCTATATCCAATCCGTCACCGCCTCCGCCCTCAACATCCGCTTCCTCACCCTACCTACGCTCCCACAGCCCGACAACAACCAAGGCCCAGAGACCTTCATTTCCCTCGTCGTCGACAGCTACAAGCCCCTCGTTAAAGATGCCATCAAAGAAATCAAGGCCTCCCATCGCCATCGCCGACTCGGCGGCCTCATTGTCGACCTCTTCTCCACTGCCATTATCGACGTCGGGGCAGAGCTGGGCATCCCCACCTACGTCTACTTCACCTCCGGCGCCGCTCTGCTCGGCCTCATGCTCCGGCTTCCTGAGCTCCACCACGAGATCCCCTGCGAGTTTGCCGAATTCCAGGGCGAAGTAGAGGTCGCCGGATTGCTGCCGCTCCCGCCCAGCGTCATGCCGGCGCCGATCCAGAGCAAGAAGGAGGAGGGATACAGGTGGTTCGTCCACCATGCTGCGCGGTACCGCGAAGCGCAAGGCATCATCGTCAACACGTTCGCGGAGCTGGAGCCGAAAGGGTGCGACGCCATCGCCGGCGGTCGCTGCTTGCCCCCCGACCATCCCACCCCAAGCATCTTCCCCGTGGGACCTGTGCTGGCCCTCGACCACGCCACCCAATCTAAATCGAGCGGCTTGTTCGAGTGGCTCGATGCGCAGCCGCACGCATCCGTGGTGTTCTTGTGCTTCGGCAGCGGGGGGACGTTCTCCGGCCGGCAGATAGCGGAGGTCGCCGCGGGATTGGAGCAGAGCGGGCATCGGTTCCTTTGGTCGGTGCGGAGCCGGCCGACAGAGCAGTCCGTGGGGCTTGTCGATGCGGACCTGGACCAGGTCCTGCCGGATGGATTCTTGGAGAGGACGAAAGCGCGGGGGTTGGTGTGGCCGTCGTGGGTGCCGCAGGTGGCCGTGCTCGCCCATCCGGCTGTTGGGGGTTTCGTCTCGCACTGCGGATGGAATTCCACACTGGAGAGCCTCTGGTTCGGGTTGCCGATATTGACATGGCCACTCTATGCGGAGCAGCGGCTGAATGCTTTCGAGCTGGTGAAGGATTATGGGGTGGCCGTGGAGCTGACGCTGGGGTCGGACGAGGTGGTGAGCGCGCGGGTAGTGGAGAGAGGGGTGAGGTGTTTGATGGGGGACTCTGAGGAGGCGGTGAAAGTGAGGAGGAAGGTGAAGGAGATGCAGGAGGCGAGCAGGAAGACCGTGGAAGGAGGAGGTTCGTCTTATGCTTCCTTGGATCGGTTGGTGCATGTGCTCGCCTCGAGTGCCGAAGCTTAACACCTTTTCAGGCTTTAACGATGTTCTTATTGCTTGCAAACAAAGCTGTGCGTTCGGGAAGATGGAAAAAAGCTGTGGGTAAATAGACAGTGATGATCTTACACTACAAGAGAAAGTAATGATCGGAAGCAAAGTAACTAAGGTAGAAGTTGACGACACAGCTGCTTGGACCGATTGGTACCAAAAATTGCGTAAAAGTATTTTTTTTCCCCCTCTCTAATGCGTGGCATAGATATTTTCGTGGAAAAGTATTTCGATATTTCAAACTTTCGTTTGCATCAAAATTGAAACTGATTATATCTTAGAGTAATCAACAGCTGGTCAAGCCACTTCCTGCTGGTCAGTGCTCTCTCTTTGCTCAAGATCTGAAAGGCAAGATATTTCCCATGGGGTAGTGTGCGCGACAGCAAGATCAACAATGGGTGCTCTTTTGTGTTGGAGTTAATTTCAAATATAACTGCAACTTTTATACTTAATTTTTTTTTATGTATATATTTACAACTATCTTAATTTGTATTCTATATAAGCTAACACTTATATGAACATCTTGGGAATTGAATACGTACCCGATCTTACTAAAATGGGTCATTTGTATTCTATATAAGCTAACACTTATATGCACAACACTTATATGCACATCTTGGGAATTGAATACGTACCCGATCTTACTAAAATGGGTCATGGGTGTTTTTATTTTTTTGATAAAAAGAGGAGATCCCGCTATCCCTATATCCTCAAAGCATTAGAGGGGGTAGGGATAGAAGAATCCTCGCAATTCATTGCCAAAAAATTATCTGTACAAATGTGCCCAACAATAGCATTGGGAGGATCTCCGTACCAACTCAGTTGGCCTTCACCAGAACCCAGACACAATTCGGCTAAGGAGTGAGCAACAAAATTACCTTGCCGAAGAACATGTTGAATGGAGAAGGAAACATTGATAGAGAGGATGGATCTAATCTCTTCAACAATAAAACCCACATCAGAGAGGATAAGAACCGAGTTAAGAATGAAGTCATACAAAATGAGGGTCATGGGTGTTAGGTAAACCTGGCCTTTACCCTTTATTTCAAATATACCCAAGTATAAAATCTTTCACTTATACCATTAGTTTTATATTAATATTGAATATACCTTATCTGTTAGCTGCTATCAGTTGAACAGGAGATGAGAGTATTTTTGTCAGGCGAATTTTTTTCAAATGACTGGCTTACCTTCCTCCTCATTTATGCTTACTCCGCTTCACCTTCTTCCTCCATCTAATCACAGCTACCTCAGAAAATTCCGCCTACCACTCACCTGAGATTTTCCGCGTCATCTGCGGCGAATCGACAACCGATCCCATAGACCTCAGCTGCCTGAAATGAACATCCGACGTTGGGTCAAAATTTTACTCTCCTCTTTCAACACCACCACAGATTCCATCATTATGCCATTGAGCGTGCCTTTGATTCCTTTCGAAATGCCCGTATCTTCCATTCCGAGCACACTTGGCGATGTCAAGCTTGTTTCAGACTTAGAAATGGACAAAATACATACCATGCTCTTGTTGGAGTCCGATTTGGGTGGGATCTCAACAGGAGCTTCGGATACACAAAGCAAGTTTCATCCTTCATAGCCCCCAAGAGTTCTACAAATTAGGGAGGTCAGTGGGTCCTGTCGTCAACAAGAATCAAGCCTACAATCTCATGTGGCATTCCCCTATTGATTCTGGGTTCAGATACCAGGTTAGGCTCCTTTCTTTTTTTAATTTTTAATTCACAATTGAAAACAAAAACTGCAGTGGAGAAACCCCTGAAGATGGCAACGATGACGACTTTGAATTTGCAGTTATTTGCTGTGATTTCAACGAAATCGATGGGTAGCAAAATTGGATTCCTTATCCAATTAATTAGATTCTGGCCATGTGTAATTGAATTTGAAATCCTGAGGGGCCACCTTGATTTTGGTTGTTCTGATGCTTGCGAAATCTGGCTGCTGCCTAGAGTCGCTGCCTTCTAGAAATCTTTGCGTTTGTCTTGGATCAACCGAATTTCATGGACTCGCTGTCAGTGGGTGTTATTACCAGTGTTGAGTTTCACGGCTGCCACCATCAGATTGAAGAAAAAGACAGAGATAGCATCATTTGTATGTTTTTTGATGGCATCAATTAGATGGATGACTTAGATAGGTCACTGCACCGACAATCATTGTTGAAGAACACAGAGATGAGGTAAGTGGGTTCGGTTGTCGGTGGTACTAGAGAAGCTAAAAGTGTGCGATTTTGGGTTGCAAAGCTTATTGATTGGCATAGATTTGCCGATTGAGGTCTGCCGAATATATACGAAGCTGTTCTTTCCCCTTTTATTTTCTGTCTTTCTTTTCCCTTTCTGGTACTGATGCTTGTTGCCAGCTTTTAGGTACCATCACCAGATCTGTCTCCCACATGTCAAACCCAATTTTTTCACCAACAGAGTACGAGAAGTGTAAGAACCCCTCGTGGCCATAGGTATGTCTATCATTCTTGCTCTCTCCATTGACAACGTTTACAACTACAGGGACGGTTAGGGGTATTTGAGGTTTATTTAACGGGTATATATGAAAGATTTTATACTTAGTGGATATATTCGAAATTAAAGGCAAAAGTTATAGATGTATTTGAAATTAACCGTTTGTGCGGAGAAGTATAATTAACGCTCTCTTTGCTCAAGAAGGTATGTGAGTGGAGAGTGGATTCAGGGCAGAACGTGGGTTCTTCACCGACTGATAGGCTGATGGCAAGATAACCAAAATGGGGCCACTTCCTACTGCTTTTCTGATGATTGCAAGGTGGACTGTTTCATTGAGAGAAGAGGATATTAAGAAGGTGGTTGGTGAAGTGGGCTGGGAAATGGTTAAGCTGATTCCTCTACCTAAGTTAACAGGTTGTTTTGGAAACCAAAAATGATGGATGTTTGAGAGTGAGATAGGCTTATAGGTTAGCCCATGAAAGGAAGATGGAGAATGAAGTAGTGTACCAAGGTAGGGAGGACAGAATGGATGTGGCAGCTTTAATGCAATATGGAAGACAAAGTTACCGAGAAAGATTTAAATTTTTGGATGGGGCCTCTTCACTAAATGTTTGCCCATCAAGCTAAATATGCAAGAGAGAGGGATCCCAGTGAATACTATGTATGTTTTTTGCAGGCAAAGCATAGAGGAGGAGGATCATCTCTTTTAGAGCTGCACCTTTGTCTAACAACAACTAAGAAGATCTTTCTTGGAGAGGTTGTTCTGTGGGAGAATTGATGGGGTGATAGATATATTGACCAAGTTATTCATGGGTAAGGATCTATTCCCTTTAATGATGTTCTTAACAATGGGGTGGAAACTCTAGTTTGGAAGGAAAAATTTACTGCTTGAATCATCCCACCTCTCTTCACCATCTGTTTTGGGGGGAAAGGATATTGAAGTGTAGAGCCTGAATTATATTCATTGCTTTCAGTCAACAAATTTGTTGCTAAACAAGGACTTGGATGTGGGAAGGTGTTCAACCTTGTGGAAGACATAAAAAATAAGATGGCTATGTGGACAATGTGTGTAAAGTGGAGTGGAAAAAATTGGAACTTGGGGCCACATTTAGGGATCAAAAAGGAACTTGTGTGGGAGCCAAGTGCTGGCTGCAAATGTGTCACGACCCCAACCCAAAGGTACTACTTTGATACTATTTCTGTAATGACCTGCCGACCATGTCAACGGCTGCTACTGCTATACTACAGGATTGATGATAATGGGAGAACACATAGGTGCAATAGCTTAAATCATGATGTAGTATCAAATGTTATCATAAATGGCAATAAACCTGATGTCTTATCAAATTCAAACCAAGCTATATCCAAACGCTCAAATCTATAAAATAGATACATTATGCTCTCCTTACATCAATCTCAGAATGAATAATTTCAAATATAAATTTATCAAGTCCTAGCCTCATCTGGTGCACCAACCCACGTTGGTCTCCACCCATATGCCTGCCATTTAAAAATATGATAAGATAGGATGAGTCCTGATAAACTCAGTAAGCAGGATAGTTAATGAAAACTATTAAATACTGAAAATTAGCTCACAAACATTTAGTTGACAAATTGAAACTTTTAACATGCCAATGCTCACGCTCATACTTCAATGCAATTACTCATGCTCATGCATTTAACCATTTAAATTTTCTTTCTTTTTTAACTCAATGGCTCACGGAACTCACACATCCGTCTAGTCCTGGCTTACGGAACACAAGCATCCGTCAAGCCTTTAATCATAACTTTAACTTTAAGTCATCTTTCTCATGTCATGCACATGCATTCAAACATTATGCTTATGACATGCTGAATCATGCTTTCTCAAGTACAATTCAAAATTATAAACTAAAACTACTTTGCAAATAAATACCGCACGAACCATATAAAATTTCTTGAACTAAAATCCATCAAATTCACATAAAAATACATTGGCATAGCCCGTCACATATATAGAAAAGCATAGAAAATCTTAAAACTTAATTCAAAAACTCATGTTTAGAAATAAAAAAGGATCTTACTTACCTCGTATTTTACTCTAATCCACCATCTTGAGATCTGATAAATTTTTACTTCGCTCACCTACTGAGATAATAGTAATCCTCTAAAATTAATCATTAATTCTACTTACATCAACTTTGCAAGTTCATCTCAATTAGATCAAGTGTTAAATGATAAATCTCTATTATCATCTTAATGGGTCGTAATTAAGTGAAATTTTCTCCATTAAAAATCTGCCCATCAATAAAATCTTTTATGGATAATCCAACCCATCTAATGAATTTAAAACATCCAAAAGTGTAGAAATGGACAATTAGAACATCAAAAGCGGACATCGATATTAAAATCTATGTCAAAAACACTTTTAACGGCTCATTAGCCACCATATATTGCTAGAATAAGTTACTACCAGTATTATCCAGTACTCAAATAGGAGTATTTTATATGAAATATTTTTAGAAGCTATTCTATGAATTTCTAGCCAATAAAAGACATTTTTGTAAAATATTTCATTCTTGAAGGACTTTCTACAATTTTTCTTCAACTTCCTTATAAAATTCCTTCACAATTCAAGAGGGTATTCTGTAATAATCTTTTTAGAAATATCTTCTACAAATTTTCTAGCAAGATTTGAGTTTTTCTATAATTTCTTCAAAATAGGTATTTTTTGTAAAATTATAAATTCATGGGGTTTTTCTGTAAAATTTTCATCAAAAGTCAAAATCACAATAGTTCTTCTTCCTCTCCTCTGCTACATTTCTCCGCTTTCTATCAGATTTCTGCCCAAATGAGCTCCCATTTTTCATCAGGGCACATATTTGGGTTCGTTTTTTAATATAGATTCGTCCGATACTTTTTTTCGTAAATCTAATGAATGTATAGAGTTCGGAAAAAAATGAATGAATTACATAAACTTAAAATTCTCATCTATTCCTTAACAATTAAACGTATAAATTTTCACTTACCTAATTGGCGTATCCACGAAAAGATTTACTGGAACAAATCTGAGAACATTACAAGTTTTTTTTCCAAATCTCAACTCGATAGCCTTCGTTTCTATCTCTCTGTCTCCGTGCATTCTCGTTGTGCAGAACTTCTGCACTTTTTAAAAGTGCATTGCTACTCGCCAATGCCTGCCCACCAACGCTCTTCATTAATGCTTATTAATTTTATTTTATTTATTATATATATTTTTTATAGTTATTACAAAATGGGTGTGGCAAAGGAACGAGGATGTGGAACAGTTGACATTAAATGTGACTCAATGGTGTTGGTTAGTTGGCTAATAGGCAATGGTTATCCAATAACTAGATTGAAATTTATTATGGAAGACATAAGACATCTTGAGCTTGAATTTGAAGTGATGGATTATTTACATGTTCTAAGGGTTCAAAATATGGTAGCAGATCTTGCGAGAGCACCTATGAAAAATTCCTATTATACTTACAAAATTTGCCAAGAATTCCTATTTAAAAATTCCTTTTACATATAACGTTTTATCCAAAATTTCTATCACACTCATGTAGTTAGAACAACTTTTAACTATCTCATTGAAAAGATAATTTTTTCTTTCTAGAATTTCTTAATTAAAATGATTTAACTCTAATATAATACAATTAATGTTGGTAAGTCATTAATTTGTAATGACAAGTATAAGAAGAATTTTTGAAATGTTGTGAGTATGAAAGAAATTTTCTTGTAAAGAAGTTAAAATTATTTCACCTTGCCTAAATTATTTTTTAATTAAAAAATAATTTATACATATGCAAGTGTTTTAGATTTTTCTCCTTATGAAATTTTGCAATTGTTTAAATTTTTAAAAATTATAACAAAATATTAATTAAATTTAAAATTGTCGAATTTAATTGAAATAAAGATCTAGACGAGGCCCATGTATAAAATATTGAGGCCCATATATAAAATATTTTAAAACTTTCATTCACTCATATAGTTTGATTGAAATTGTAAATATACCCATGTAGTTTACAAATTGCATATTACCCTCATATAGTTTTACTAAAATTACATATAGCCTCCATATTACGATTGTCGTTTGATGGAAGGTGGTAGGATGTTATTAAATAATTTGATTATAATTTGATTTCCAAAAACAGCCTCATGTAGCATGTGGTGCATGTGCATGAGTGTCGACGTGGACAGGCGAAAAACCCTGGTGGATGTCAATGCCCACAGTAGAAAATCACACGGCCCACCCCCACAAAGATTCTCCACAGTCGGCACAATAACTGCCGTTTCCATCTCTACCTCTCCCTCTCCTCCTACCCTCTCCAACATCAAACTTGATAAATGACTACACATGCGTCGTCGATCTGGGTTATAGCTCCATGGAGTGCTTTAGTCATGGATGCGTGGCTGTTGTGCACCAAATCCCTTACCCTCAGTTTCATGTGCGCTCACAGAAACATGTTGCCAAGAACTCCGTGGGGACCGCCGACTTCATCTGAAGTTGGCCATTCATCCCTACTATTAGTTGGGTTGCTTGTCTTCTTACAATCTACGTACTATCGCTATCTTCTTACGTAGGTGGACTGTAACACACTCAAAGGATAAGGATGGACGAGTAGACCTCCACTTCCATCACTCTTTTGCCCCGCATCTCCCTCTACCCTCCAGCTGGAATTTCTGGGACCTATTTGCTCCTTCTTCTAGGTCTGCGACCAAGGAGGAATGCTGTACCACCCCACCCTTGAGGTGCTACGAATGAGGTCTATTATGTTTAAGCTAAGAATAAAATCTTCCAAGATGGAAATAGATACCAAGGTGCAAAACCATAAAAATTTAACTATTACATCTCAAGTTTCTCATTATAGAGTCATTATACATATTCAGTTTTGTAATCAAATAAGTAAACATTATAAGATAATCTCAATAATAATCTAAACTTCTTGATCTTTTGTTCTGCTAGATTCGCCTTTTTCCCGTGTTGATAGAGGCTCCACTCTAGCATTGTATCCGTGTGTTTCCACTGAAAACAAATCTATGTGAGCTGAAAGCTTAGTAAGTAATATATATATTTTTTTTCTAAATTCATTTTCAATCATTTTGATTTTTTTTCAAAAACAAATACAATATCTATATTGTCTTTTATGCACAACAAACTGTGCTTAATGAAAATTAAAATATTTTTTTTATACATGTGTACACATATGTCAATTTTAAATTATGCATTCATGATGTGAGTATTGCCATCTACTTGTGATCGTGTGCAGCCGTGCTACATATTCATGAGCTAAATCATTTCCTTTAGTAGTCCTGAGGTCGCTACCCAGATACTACCATACTACTTTACTCCTTGGCGGCAAAACCAATATGCAATTATGCATCATGCTCATGAACTGTAATTAATGCACCACTTAAATTCACTACTAAACATGATTTTGAAATAATAATGCTCATATTTGAATAAAAAAATTTGAAAGAAAATAAATAATCACATTTCATAGCAAATCATAATATTCGCATAATATTTTCAAAGACATGCTTTGATAAAAGTTTTACTTACCTTTGAGTAGACTTTAAAACTCTTCTTTTTCCAATTTTTTTGTAGTAGCCTCAAGTCTCTTTTCATAATTTTCATCACAATATGTTTATTATTTCACTTTGGTTTTCATAAATATTATCTAAAATTCCATTTATGACTTTCCCAAACTTTCTCATAATTTTAATTGGTCAAAATTCTATTTTCTCCTATTTATTCTTATTTTATTTCACTTTTAAACAACTTTATTTCATATATAAAAATGAGTATTTCACTTTTAAACAACTTTATTTCATATATATAAATAAATTTGGACTCATACTTCTTTAAATATTTACTTTTAATTTTTTTTCTCATATTTTTATAATTTTTCATAATTTTTTTCCATTTATTTTTATAGCATCACACCTTTAAAAATTTTCATTCCTCATAAAATTATAATTTTAAACTTATTTAAGCTTATAAATATTGAATTTAATTTTATGGGTATTTTTCATAATTTTTTGTATTTTTTCAAATTTTCTGTATTTATTTGAATTTTTTTTCTTCCATTTTTTCTCCTCGCCGGCCGGTCGCCGGCGCTGGTGGTTGCTCGCTGGTGGGCTGGTGCTATGGGCCGAACTTGTGCAGGGCCGGTACAGGTGGGCTAGATCCTTACTTAGAGTTGGGCTGGACTATGTATGCAGGCTGGCTCTGTTTATGGGGACGTTATCGCCTACTCCTGGGAGCAGGCAGTGTTCCCTACTCCTGGAAGCTTATACCAATTTTTTTTTAATTTTTTTTAAAAATTTCTCCTAGACAGTGTTAATCTATGTGTATAAGTTTTTACCATTTTTGGAGTATTTTAGATATTTATTTTTTATTTTTGAAAATCAGTGGCATTTTAGTAATTTAACATGTTAGCCCACATGTTAAATACACTTGGATTAACATTTTTATAAAAAAAATTTCAAAAAAAATTAAAAAAATGGGTATAAGCTCCCGGGAGCAGGCGATAACGTCCGCTGTTTATGTGGGCTAAGATCTTGGGCTTTAGTTTCTGTGGGCTTAGGCTTGATTTTTGGGCTTCTGACTCACTGGGTCTGTTCAGATGGGCTTAGCCCACAGGTCCAGAAGCTTATTTATTTATTTATTTGTTTATTTTCAATGGTCCGTATTCACCGACTAGAATAGTTTATATCTCTCAATATATATGTCTGTTTGATCTGAAATTTTAGGGATAAGCTTATATAATTATGTTTTATAATCGGGACGGTCCATTTCTCAAAATAACATATCTATCATCAGATTTAATATAAAGAGTTTAATAAAAGGTTAATATTAAATATCACTTCAAATAACCATATAAACTAATTTCTAACAGAATTAATTCATCAAATATACTCTAAAATATCTCAAATAATGTTTGTAATGGTTCAGATTATTATTTTTGCATCTATATTTTCCTGTAATTATTTTTTTTGTGTTTTTCTCTTAAAATACATATTTACCACTCTATTTTGTGTGTAAAAATCGCTATATCTAAAAATCTATAAGTCTGATCAAGCTAAAATTTTGCAGGCAAGTTAATCATATAATTATCTTGTGATTGTACGGTCATAATTTTCTGATTATGCCTAGAAGTACATTTATTTCATCATATATCATTTTATACCCTTTATTTAGTACTTCTCATTTAAATAAGTAAAATTTCGATATCAAACATTTCAATAATACTCCTGTGACTAATTAGTCATGCTAGAAACATCGTGAATGATTTAGATCTATGAAATAACGTGCGTATAATATAGAATGAATGAGATTAACAGATAAAATGGTTCGACGTAGCTTAGCTTCAAAAATTCTTTTTCTTCTTCGTCTATCTCCTGCTTAATTTCTCTTATTCTTCAAATGGCGGAAACCCATCTCACATTTGCCCCCTTTTATACTAATCCATTTGCTAAACGGCTGAGATTAATTGCCATTAATTTGAAACGCGTCATCAACTGTTACAAATGCGATGCCACCACTCTCGTGTCCGAATCCACCATCCCTCCTACCACTACCATTGAGACCATGAAGGTGGATGTAGCAGTCATTGTGGTTTCAACGCCTTCTATAGTTAGCAGGTACTCAAAGGACGCTAGAAGTGAGCTTGCTATGGTGGGTTTTGGGAACTCCAGTAAAGATTTTGTTGAGATAATAAAGGATATTGACGAACTTTTCCTCAAGGATGCCGATGCTGGAGGCCGTGTGGCCCATGTCTCTATGCTTTTGGAAGTGACAAATTTTGGTTTTTCAGATAACAGAGTACCAGGCAAGTGGATTCTATGTTGGGTATTTGACAAAATTGATTTCCCCCCTCTAGTATTGTTATGTGTGTCCTGTATTCTGCGCAGTCTAGTTGGATGAGTTTAGGATGGCATATCCTGCGTATTTTAGTTGGGTAAGATTGAGATTACATGTGGTGTTACACAAGTACCCATTGGAGTCTTATTTATATCTGTATTAGTTAAGAATTTGGCGGAACCTTAGAACCTTGAGAAGTATCCTGTTGGGGGCATAAGAGATGGGATTATAAGAGTGTTCTTATTTGGAGTGTATGTGAGACATCTAGAGAATATTTGTAGGGTATTCTTATGTATATTTATATAACCTGTTTATCATAGTGGATTGTTATCTCTCTCATGTGGTTTTTTCCTTCTAGGTTAAAGGGTTTTTCACATAAATCTTAATATTTGCTTATGTGTGATTTTGTTGTTATTTATTTGATCCTCTTTTATTTTGGTTGTACTTCCACTGTGATCCAAAAAACTCGAATCACGTTTCCTAACAAATAGTATCAGAGCCATGATTTCAATTATGGTTCAGGAGGTGGTTTCGTATTTCGATCAAGGATTTTTCAAAGGTAAGATCAATTGGTCAATTTTCTGAAGGCAAAGATTTTTTGTGGGGTTGGATAGCTAGGATATGCTAGATTTGGGTAAATCATGGTTGCGAATTTTGGTAGTAGGGAACAACGGTATTGGAGATCTGTGGCGAAACATATATAAGTGGAGGTGTTTGTAATAGGAAACAACAATAGATGGCTGTTGTGGTTTGGAGTGGCCATGACGGGGGGCCATCTGTTGGCGGCAAGAGGCTGGTAGGCAAGGTGGTGGCTGTATAAGCAACGGGTGGTCTTTGAAGTGTGACATGGCAACAATAAAGAGGATGATGTAGATCTGGGAAGATGGCATGGGTTTTTCGGGCGACAAATAGAAGAGTTCGGCGGCAGCGTGATCTTGCCAGAGAAGCGGAAAGGTGGCACATGAAGGGAGTTGTGGTAGCTAGGGATTTTTACAATGGGTTTTCTTGGCTTTTTTTTTGCTCATTTTCTATTTTGGGAGATGGAAGGCATTCAGACATTTCCATTTGGGAAAAAAGTGGTTAGTTTTTTTAGTGCATTGAGATGCACAAATGGATATACATTTATGGAAGAATTTGGACGTTTTTGGCTTGAAAAAGATGAAAGAATATGCATAAGTATGGTGCATCTGTGGCATACAAAAGCAGTGCACATGCGGTTTATTTCGTGTGATTCTAGAGTCTATTTTGGGTGATCAAAGTATGGATTTCTATGTTTTGGGTGCTCTGAACATGATGGTGAGGTTAGTTTGTGCAGATTTTGCTTTGAATCATGCGGATTTGATGGGTGTGCAAATTAAAGTGGGTGATTTTGTACAAAGATGTTTTAAATCAACGTGGAGTGAATGGACTTCACGAAGCCACAGATGTTTTGCATTGATGCAGAGATCTGGACGAGATAAGGTGTTTTGCTTCTTGTGGATGGCATGGATCAAGAGGATGCTACATCATTAGACATGGTCAGATTAGATCACGTAGATCTAAGGTTGTTAAGGAAGAATCAAGTTCGATATGTTTTGAAGCAACAACTCATGACTAGATCTAGTGTTTTGATAGTCTATGGTTGTGCTAATGCTGAGGATGCATGGAGAGCGCGTGGAGATAGACTGAGTTTTTCTGAATTTTGCATTAGACGGTGGCTGTGAGATCCTGCTAATGCATTAACATTGGATCATGGAAAGCCTTCGGAGTCCTACGAATGTGACGGGGTTGGAAAATAGAATTTAGTTCATGTTGTTAGTAATTGATACATAATTGAATGCATGGTTGATACCCTAATGCAGGTTAGAGCACATATACGGAGAATTCAAGCAAAAGTAGAGATTTATTAGATGTGTCTTGTATTCTATGTTGTCTAGTTGGAATCCTGCATATTTTAGTTGTGTGAGATTGAGATTGCGTGTTGTGTTACGTAAGTACCCATTGGAGTCCTATTTATAGGTATATTAGTTAGGAATTCGGTGAAACTTTGGAACCTTGAGAGATGTCCCATTAGGGGTGTGAGAGATAGGGTTATAAAAGTGTTCTTGTTTGGAGTGTGAGGTATCAAGAGGATATATGTGAGATATTCTTTCATGTATCTCTGTAATCTATTTATCATATTAGATTGTTATCTCTCTCCCATGGTTTTCAAGGGTTTTCTACGTACATCTTAGTGTTTTCTTACGTGTGATCTTGCTACTATTTATTCAATCTTAATTTATTTTGGTTGTGTTTCCGCTGCGATCCATATTAACCTGAATTATGTTTCCTAACAAGTATTACTAAATTATTATTCTTGTTGGCATTCATGAGTAGGTACGTTGAGACTGACTGCTGTGATTCCTCTTTTTCTGCGTTCTCACTGATAGGATGCCATTGTCATTCCTCCATTCTTAGCCATTAACATGTCTTCCTTTGCCTTCCTCTTCTCACCGTATTCTAACCACCAGCCATCTAGCTACGAATCATCTCAGCCACCTATTAGACACCATTGCCAATACTGTTATCCTCATCCAGTCCTCGGTTCTCAGCCACCGACATCGTCCATCCTTTATTGTTGATTTGCATCGGTTTCTTCCAATATTGAAATGCTCAGCTTTTCTGATTGTCTCCTTCAATGTTTTGATAATTTCATTTTCTTCTCGATTTATTTGAGTTTGTTGCCTTTTTCCTTGTTACCATTTTTTTAAACAAGTCTATTTTTGGCCGAGGTTGACCACAGTTCCAGCTGTTGTGATGACAAACTGTCAGCTTCTTCTCTAATATCATCTCTAACTATTCTACTTGAAGGCATTTCTATCGAACTGACCGCTGACCACCAAAAATGAAAAAAAGCTCATAAAAAAGAGGAATCCTAGGTAGCTTATGTAAATCATTGAGGATTTTAGCCATTGCCATCGAACTGACAGACGGCAATATGGTTTAACTCTAGTAATTTGCAATTTTCAAATTCTATACCCAATTGTTGTTCAAGTTCTGCTACAAGCTTGTAGTATGGTTTAACTCTAATAATTTTGCAATGGTTGCGGATTAAACGATTACAGTACAGTAGTAAAATCATTGAGGATTCTATGGGATTTCTTATATATGATACTGAGTAAGCAACTGATGACAAAGGTTTAAGCTCATCTCTAACTATTGTGAAGGTACAACTACATTTTTGGTCATTATTTCCTGTAAGGTAAATGTCTAACTGTTGTATATGCTTGTATTCTAAATATTTTTGCCACTGTATGTTTGTGTCGATATGCATTGGTTAATGTTTTTGATTTAATTTGATTATTAATGTAATATAGGTAGAATAGTTAAGATTCACACAAAAATCTCTAACTGTGTTTATATATTACAAAAATAATATATAGGTGGTCAATAAAATATGGACAGTTCAAGTAATATGTTAGATAAGACTAGTGAACAAAGTCAACAATAAGCAATTAAAAATATAACAACTGCTTCAAACACTAGTGATCTTATAGAAGATTTAGATGCAAACGAGCCTCTTTCTAAGAAGAACAAAGGGTATAAGATTTCATCGCTAGTTTGGAAGAATTTGAAAGAATTTTGGATAAATATGGAAAAGTGGCACGGGTTATTTGTAGGTATTGTAAGATTAAACATAAGTGCCCAAGTACCTAAGGAACAAGAGATTAAATGGTATTATAAAATTAAAGTTATGCAAGTATAATACCAACAAAAGAGTTAAGGGTCAACACTTATTATCATTTCAAATAGTAACAAATGATGGTATAAATGTTATATCAAATTAGAAGTTTATCTAAGAAGCTTGCAAAAGAGTAATGACACGAATGATTATTCTTGACAAATTGTCATTTAAATTTGTTGAGAAAGAAGAGTTTAGAGAATTTTGTAAAGTTGTTCAACCACTCATTAAACATGTTTCTAGAACTATAATTGCAAAAGAAATCTTCAAAAGATATGAGTTGAAGAAGGCTAAATTACAAAAGATTTTTGTGAGAATGTTCAATGTGTATGCTTGACAACAAATTTTTGGACTTCAAATCAAAATATATTTATGTTTGACTACTCACTTTATAAACTCTAATTGGACTCTTCAAAAGTGTATTCTTCTTTCACTACACATGGGCGAGGCTATTGCTAACACAATTGAATAATGCTAGAATGTTTGGAATATAAGACAAGTATGTATTTTTATTGTTGAATAATGTAAAGTTGTTCAGCTACTGATGTTGCGCTAAACACTTTGCGTTTGAATTAAAAAATGAAGATTGCTTTATTTAGAGATGGAGAATCTTTGCATGTCTGTCGTGTTGCACATATTACAAATTTGGTCCTGAACGAAGGAACTAATCAAATAAAGGGTTCCATTGCTCAAATTCATAATATTGTAAAGTGGGTCAAAAGTTCTCGTACTATAGAGCAAGCATTTGGAAATCTTGTGAAAGTGTTAGAATTTTGAGTAAATTGTCTTTGTGTTTAGATGTGTCAACACGTTGAAATTTTACATACTTAATGTTGAAACATGCTCTGCCCTTTGAAATGTTTGAAATGGCTTTCAAACATCATAAAGTGAATGATGCAAGCTTTAAAAGCACTAATCCTCCTCTTGATCCTCCTTTTGAAGAAGATTGGAACCATGCTAGAGTCATTCGTGACTTCTTAGTCTTGTTTCTTGAAGCTACTAAGCTTTCGTCGGGTACTAAATATATCACTTCCCCCACATCATTTTCACCGACTTAATACGAGTCAAGATCGATTAAATACATTTCTAGCTTTGAATGATCACTCTATCCTTCTTCACATGTGCAACAAAATGAAGAAAAAAAATGCAAAGTATTGGGGTTCTATTGAGAAGTTCAATATTTGCTTGCTCATTGCAGTAGTATTTGATCCACAATACGAGCTAGGTTATTTGAAATTTTGCCTTAATATTTTTCTTCTTGTGCATCAAGTTTGTGCATTATCCAAGAAGGCGTGTGATAAAGTAGTTGAATTGTATGAAACTTATCAAGATGAATTTACAATTACAACTATAAGTTCTTCATCTGAAGTGATTGGGGCATCATTCGAATCAAAGTATGCAAAATGGAAATTATGGCAATCCACAAGTAAAACTAGTGTTGGAGTTATTACAAATGAAATTGATGCCTATTTACAAGATCCTGTTAGGAATAATGTAGAACCATTTGATATTTTAGCATGGTGGTCCATGACTACAAAATAAAGAATTTTATCTCTGATGGCAAAAGATATTTTAACTATTTTGGTTTCAATAGTTGCATTAATCTATTTTTAGCATAAGAGGACGTGTTCTTAACCAATATCATAGTTCATTAACATCCATGTTGGTTGAGTGTTTGATTTGCACTCAAGATGGGTTGAGAGCAACTCAAAATGATTCAAATTATGAAGAAGTCATTAATCAATTAGACAAATGTGCAAGAGTAAAATATATTTTTCTATGTTTCAATTACTTAGCTTACTTTTAATACTATTTTAAAATTAATATTTATTTTTCAGAGAAAGTTGATGAAACATTGATATGCGCTTCTTCTTCCACCAAAAAATTAATTTACGAGAGGTATTAGTTTCATCTTTGAATATATATACATATATATGCTCCTTAAGTTCAATTATACAATATAACATTGAATTTTGCATTTTTTAGGAAAAAAGAATTTGACTTGACGGATAGAAATAACATAGGACAATAAGAATGAAGACTATATTGAAAAATTAGAATGTTGTATTTTGTTGTATTGTAACTTAGGAACCTAAGTTAAATGTTGTAATTTGGTTATTTGAACTTAGGACTTATGTTATAGACTTGAGCTAACTTGGATGTTGTGATTCGGAGTTGAATGCTTGAACTTGTTGTAATCTTATTTGACTTGATATTATTGTGGTTTTTGGATGATTTTCTTTTGTTGTGATGTTTCTCTTATAATTAGATGGTAATATTAATGTATATGGTTGTAATATTGATGTTAAATTGCATAATGGAAAAGGTACTATTCTACTTAATGCAAAAAGAAGGCTCAAAATAGGTTTTCTTATTTCTAATCTTAAGTGATATTTAAAATTTTCTTGCTTTTTCTTGCTTTCTTATAATAAATTGTCATTTTAGACTTTTTTAAATGATAGGTTTGTGATAGAATAAACATAGGATGAGTAACAATACATATTGATGGGAGAATGTCGACTCGAGCTTAAATTTCAGAAATAGGTTAGGATTTAGATTTATAAATAGGGTTAGAGTTAGGGTTAAGATTTTACAAATAAGGTTAAGATTGAGGTAAACTTGAGTTTTGTGAGCCCGAGTTGCACCTCTATTCACGAGGTTTGAACTCAAGGTCTAGTGGCATTATTAGCACACATAAGCCTACTAATGAGATGACTTGGCTCCCTTGCTAGCTTCCTCAACTTCATTTTTACCGCTAGTCAAGCAAAGACTACAAAGATCTTGTCTTCTTCCTCTTAATTGATGAACCCAATGATATCTGATCTATGACCAAAAATCCAAATTTGCACATGCATCCACCTGCTTCTCTGCTGTGATGGATGATTAGAATTCTTTTGGCATCTCCTTCGCCGCCTCCTTCACCCTCTCGCTCTTCTTTACAAGGTGAATTTTCAAGTTGTCTTCACTACCTCCACATGGCTGGCCAACCTCGTCGACGATGAGGAACCGGATAGATCTCTTCGCATCACTGTTGATGGGTTTCTCGCTTCTTGACGACGACATCTTGCTAAGGCATGAACACGTCAACGATAAAGAAGAAGACAACGATGATGATGGCGCTAGTAGCTGTTCTAGCTCAAATCTACTTGTGCTTGAGAATCTGACGATCGTTCGAAGGAGTGCGTGCGGGGGTGGGAGGATTGCATGAGGTGTTTTTGGCAATCGAATAATTCGCTAACGTCCCAATAACTTTCAACTGACTCCAACCGTTAATATGAGGGATATATGTAATTTTGGTGAAACTATGCGGAGGTAATATGCAATTTATGAAAGTACGTGGGTATATCTGCAATATCGATCAAACTATGTGAGTATATATGTAAATAATCCCAAAAAATTTGTAAGCATTATTAATAACAATGGATGTGAGTCACGTGACCTGGCAATATGATTGAATAGATTAACTTATTTTAAGCCAAAGTTTTTTTGTCTAACCTTGCGTGGGGGGCAAATTTCAATGATCGAATCAAAATCAATTGACCATAATATTTAATGTTATTTATTTTATTATGATACCAAAAATCTTCTAATGGAAGTGTTGGCAGGCCAAGCGGCCCCGTTCTTTACAAATATAATTTATGTTAAAATTAGGAAATATGCTTGTATTATTCACAAATGTAATATTGGAAAGTTAGCATATAATGATATTTGTATAATCATCATTTATTGTTCTAAGCAGTTTAGATGTTAAAAATAAAATTCAAAATTATATAAATAAAATAATTTTATTATGTTAATTTTATAATTCAGAAGTTTGGCATGCATATCTAAACTCTAGTTTCCTAGCCATAGCCAAATTTAGAGAAAGTATCATGAATTTATATTTATTAGGGTCCACTGTGTATCAATTAAGGTGATTTTGATATCCGAACTAAATTTATATTAATAAACTTAATGAGTAACTTTGATTTATCAAAATATCATGGCCGTGGAAAAAAAGAAATTGTGTTCTTACAATAATTATAATATTTTCCATAATCGACAGCCTCATGATTGAAAGGGCATCGTCGTTTGAGTGGTTGAAACGAATTTCCTTGCGGATGCTCGGCAGGCAGGCAGGCAGTAGCCATAGTTCCGGACCTTCCTGTTAAGGATTAGAGTCATGCGACCCATACTTTAATTCAGGCTGCAGAACTATTTTAGCTAATTTTGTTAGCATAATTTTGTAATTTTTAAATTAATTACAAATAAGATAATGATTCAATACATATAGTAAACATGGAAGTTCCATATTTACTCTTCATTTTTAATTTTAAAATATATAGTTTTAATCTAATCCATTTATCATGTGTATTTATTTATAAGTTATAACCTGAAAAATTACATGCATTGGGAATTTTTTTTTGGTGTAACATGCATTGGGACTTTTTATATACTATAAAATGTTTAAATTTTAATAGTTATATATACACTCTTAAAAGAAATTATTTTTATAAGATATTAGTTTTCAATAAAAATGATTTTGGATAATATAATAAAACAAGACATTACATGATAAATGATTTAGATTTTACAATTTTTGAAATTAAAAACATTCAGATTAAGCATCGAGTATCCGTGCTTATGGTAAGTATTGAATAATCACCCTTACTAATTTTATAACTTGATATATTTATTTACATATATTATTATTGTAAAACCTTTTTGTGAATATGCCTATAATGCATGTTAAACATGGTAAATGCGGTTACAAAAATTTTAAAATTAAAAAGTTTAAGCATCGGGTGTCCATACTTATGGTAAGTATTAGATCATTAACCTTTTTAATTTTATTATTTGATATATTTATTTACATATATTATTATAATAAATTTTTTTTATAAATATGCTTACAATATTTCAAACTTAAAAATATGTTCTTAGGTTTAAAATGCATTTTCACCCTTTTACAAGAATAAATCTCATAGAGGAAAATAAAACGCAAAGGAAAGTGTCATGCTTTCAATTTTACGTAAAACTTGAAAGGGTATTTGCAAATATAAAAACTAATAAACACAATTGTAACGTTGATAAGATCTTGTCGCCATATTTACAAAACGCCCATGATTATAAATAGTTGACTTTTTTTTATTGGTGTATATTTTATATTACATCTTAACTCATATTACAATCGAACTCTGAGACAATTCTTACATAATTTTAGAGAAAAGCTATAAGCTCTCAAATATCAAGAAGAGAGACCATAGATTCTCAAATATCAATAGGGAGATAATGCTCCTAAACTACCTACACCCAAATACTAAACCGGTGCCACTGAGGTCATGCCTCAGCGGTGTAGGACAAGGCTCCACAAGTTGGGTGGTCCTGGGTTCGGCAAGTCTCCTCAAGTTTGTGGGAGCCGTCCACCGGTGGGAAATATTAAAAATAGTAGATAATTGTTAGCAAATTGTAAGAATGTCTCAGAATTTAATTGTAATACTAGTTAAGATTGTAATGTATGAATACTCATAAAAAAAATACTAAACCAGTATTTTTTTACAAGTGGGTGCTAAAACAGGACATAGTTACACGCACCTGGGTGCATTTAAACTCGGTGCACCTGAGTGTAAATACCCATTTTTTATATTTTTTTGCAAAACTGTTAATCAAAGTGTATTTAACATGTGTATCAATTTTTACCATTTTCGGAGTTTTTTAGATATTTTTCTGGATTTTTAAAAATTAGTGGCATTTTTGGTAATTTATCTAAAATTTTTCAAAAATGGTAAAAATTGATACAAATGTTAAATACACTTATATTAATAGTTTTATTTTAAAAATTTGAAAAATAAAAATAATAAGTTAAATGCACCTAGGTGCACCGAGTCTAAGTACACACACATGTATTCAACCGCGTCCCAATAAAACACCCCCACTTGGTTTCTAACATGACTTGCTACTGCTAGGGACCTGATTTAAACTTATTGCATTCATCCGGACGATTTTTCTTTTTTTTTTTTTTTTGGATCCAACATCCCGACGATTATTGAAACGTCTTGCATGTGCACTAAAAACATGCGTTTTGAAATATATAATATAATCAGGTGCAGTGTGGGATAACCTAATTTAAACATTCAATATACATTATTAAATATAATCTTTTCCCTCTCCCAAAAATTCCGAGATTCGCCACGGATTAAACATGCTAAATGAATTAATCAGTGTCTGCTTAATAAATTCATATACTTTGGAGCCACTACCTGACGGCTGACAGTGGAGCCGTCTGCAGTTTACATACACCAATTCGCCTACAAAGCATCTCTCAATATACGGAAATGCTGGGGTGTTTCCAGCTGCAAATTAATGTGCCTCATATTGATTGTACCTAGAATAATTTATTTCAGAAGTACATTAATTTTCACCCAAATCATGTATGGATTGGCCTAATTTCAGAATGGCGAAAAATAAATGTAACAAAATGATTTTATCTCAATATCAATTTTAATGTTGTATTTCTAACATTTAAACATCTAAACAACCTTATTCTTATATGAATACAATTGTACAGATTATTGTTGCATTCCAATATCTAAGTGACAGTTTCACTTCTATAAAACCCCTTTTGTATGCAACCTTCTCCATATTTAAAATCTTGATAGTTTATGAAAATTCACTTCATCTATTATATTTAACATCATTTATATTACCATTGACACACTCTATTTTGTTTAATATTGTTATGTATGAGTTCCATCTATAAATGGGTAAAATCAACGTAATACAATAATTTAATACTAAAATATTAATTTTAAAGTAGCATTTTTAATATCTAAACTGTCTAAAATATCATTTCTATATGGATAAATGATTCTACAAAATATTATTACATAATAATATATGCATAAATGAATTTATGTGTTTTTCATAATTTACACATTAATATACATTGTTTAACAAATGTGGCCCATAAACATATTTGATTGGGAGGAAACTTAGTCTTCTACATAAATAAATAATGTTAAATACAATGATAAACAAATGATGTTAAATATAATGAATAGTTTAGATTTTACATAAAGGTTTAAATTTTTAAATTTTGAAAAGGTCACGTAAAAGCGGAGCACAGTAAGCGAATAGATATAAATATATAATTTAAGAAAATATGACCCATCTCGTACTTTAATGGGGATATTTTTTGATACCGTAATAAACTAATAATGTCAACGTATACTATAACGATAGTAAAACAAACAATGTCAGGTCATACTATTCTTGGGATTTTAATTTAATGATCGTTGTGGGCTCCATTTATAGCCTTCAGTCCGGACCCATATAATTAAGCATTTTCATGAAACTCCCCCTGTTGTCCCCACCTAGCTTGATGATGATAAGAAATCCACTCCATCCATATGCATTATAATGAAATAAAATTTTATATAATTAATTATCGATATAGTAATAATATTTGAACCGTTCATATATATACTGATAAAAAACAAAACTTTAGAATTTATACTAGACAAATGATGAATTTTCTTCAAATTATTTTGTTAGTTGAATTTACACATTTATAGATAAGACTTATGAATAATAACATTAGACAAATGATGAGGTTTCTTCAAATTCGTGCCGAGTACAATAGATAATTTCCCGTCAATTATTACAAGAAAACAAATATTTTGAAGACGTTAGAAATGCCTAGCATTTCTATCAGAAAAATACTACTAGAATAAACGGTGGGGATTGAAAGTTTGAACGAGAAACTCTAGAAGGGCTTCTATATTTCTCTTCAATTGGGCCCCATAAAACAAATATGATCGATGTCATAATTTTACACGTTTTAAAGAAGATAAGATTGTTTATAGCCCGATTGGTCCCACTTTCAAAGTCATGTGCAGTTCCACGTTAAGGCTCATGTGCTGATTTTTTTATGGATATTTAGACAACTCGTATTACAATCAAGCACAATTATAATAGAAAATTTTTGTATAACACTCCCCACATATTTTTGTATAACACTCCCCACATATTTTTGTATAACACTCCCCACATAGGGGAAAATAATTTACAATATCTCAACACAAAGGGATGGAATCAAAAACTCTTACCCCACACGAGCGAGGGGAGACTTGAACCCGTGTTGGGCAATATCTTTCTCACATGAGTTACCACCATGGTAAGTACCCCGATGGCATATGCAAATTAAAAACAGTGTCATGACGTGCTTTCTTCCAAGATTCATAGCATACCACCATGTGTATCTAAGTTTCTCAATTGGTGGACGTATTTACATATTGGGAATACTTCTGTGAAACCGAGTTTCATAGAAGTGATTTCGTAAAACTCTTTTCATTTTTGAAATATTGTTCCTTGATGGAAAATTCAATTCATTTATTGTATTTTACACCATTTATTTAGCTAGGAGACAGAATCTCATCCCAATCTAATATGTGAATAGGCCACATTTGCTCAAAAATAGGTGCATTCATGTGTAAATTATGAAAAATGCTTAAATCCATTCACACATGTATTAGAATATAACAATACTTTATAGGACCATTTATCTACATATTATTAATATTTTAGATGGTTTAGATGTTGAAAAAACTACTTTAAAATTGATATTTTGATATTGAACTATTTTATTACATTGATTTTACACATTTATAGATGAGACCCATATAGTGAAATTTAAAAAATAAAGGGATTTCCAGAATACTATAAATGATGCTAAATACAATGGATAGAGTGAATTTTTTATCAATCATCAAGATTTTAACAATGGAGGGGGTTTCATAGAAGAGGGATTTCATAGAAGCGTCCCCGTTTAAATATTAACTGTGCTTTGTAATTGCGATGTGATGGGATAATTTAATGCTAAAATATTAATTTTTAAAGTAGTATTTTCAACATCTAAACTATCTAAAAATATCATTTCTATGTAGATAGATGATTCTATGAAGTATTATGACATTGTAATATAAGTGTAAATAAATCTAAGCATTTTTCATAATTTACACATTAATATATATTTTTCAACAAATGTAGCCCCACAAACATATTTGATTAGGATAAAACTTAGTCTCCTATATAAATAAATAACATTAAATACAATGATAAGCAAATGATATTGATACAATGAATAGTTTAGATTTTTCATAAAGGTTTTAAATTTTAAATTTTGAAGAGGTTATATAGAAAACAGGATAACATAAAAGCAGGACTCCATAAGTGAATAGATATAAATATATATTTTAAGAAAATATGACCCATCTCAGACTTTAATGGGGATATTTTTGGATACCGTAATAAACTAATAATGTCCAGTTATACTATAACGATTGTAAAACAAACAATCTCAAGTCATACTATTGTTGGGATTTTAATTTAATGATCGTTGTGGGCCCTTACAACCTTCAGTCCAGACGCATATAATTAAGCATTTTCATGAAACTCCCCCGGTTTTCCCCCACCTAGCTTGATGATGATAAGAAATCCACTCCATCCATATGCATTCGAACGTAATAAAATTTTATATAATTAATTATCCATATAGTAATAATATTCGAACCGTTCATATATATACTGATAAAAAAACAAAACATTAGAATTTATACTAGACAAATGATGAGGTTTCATCAAACTATTTTGTTAGTTGAATTTACAGATTTATAAATAAGACTTATGGATAATAACATTAGACAAATGATGAGGTTTCTTCAAATTTGTGCCGAATACAATGGATAATTTCCCGTCAATTATTACAAGAAAACAAATATTTTGAAGACTTTAGCAACGCCTAGCATTTCTATTAGAAAAAATACTATTAACGATATAGGGTGCGTTTGGTTGGAGGTAAAACTTTTTGATAAAAATTTTTCAGAGTAGAAGTTGTCAAGTTGATAAAAAATGATATGATATGATAAGGGTAATAATAAGGTGTAAAGAGAATAAAGGTAAAATAGATAGGATAATTGTATGGGTATTTGTGTGGAAATGATTGAAAAGTAGGGTTGTTTATATAGGAAAATATAAAAAAATTCTTAAAAAATAATGTAGTTATTGGAAGTGAAAAGTTTTTGATTGAAAAGTTTTCATTGACATGTTTTGTATGTAACAAAACATACCCATAAATAAATAGTGGGGTTTGAAAGTTGATCGAGAAACTCGCAAAAGGGCTTCTATTTTAATATTCAATTGGGCCCCATAAAAAAATACGGTCGCTATCATAAGTTTACACGTTTTAAAGAGGAAAAGATTGTGTATAGCCCAATTGGTCCCACTTCCAAACTCACATGCAGTTCCATTTTAAGGCTTATGTGCTAATTTTTTATGCATATTTATATATCATGACAATTCATATTATAATAAAGCGCAGCAGTCATAACTCTCTCACACAGAGAAAACTTGTCCGTGACACTCTTCACACAAGGAAAAATTTATAAATACCTTGAACAAATAAATGAAATTAAAAACTCTCACCCACACGAGGCAGAGGAGACTTGAACCATCTTGGCAACATCTTGGGCCCATGGTTCACCATCGTAAGTACCCTGGTGGCATGTGCTAATTAGAAACAGTAGCATGACGCCTTTTTTTCCCAATTGGTGGGCGCAATTGCAATGTGATGCGCATGCGTATAGAAGCTACACCAGCCGACCTTACTTTAAGCTAAAAATACAGTGGCACACGTAGAATTATTTCCTTATATATTTGTATCATCCGTTTGAAGATTTCAATACACGCAGATCGAATCGATGGCATTCATGTCGTGTCATTTGACTCACTCCTCTTCCTCTTTTTCGTTTGCCTTAGGACGTGCGTCACATACGAACAAGGCGGGCTCAACAATTTCTTCCTCTCACGTCCATGTGGTACTGCAGACTCCACCACGCACTGTCGCCATTGCCAAGCACGCATGTCAGCCTGCCACCACTCCACCTCGGAGGTCCGCGAATTTCCGACCTAGTACTTGGGACTACAATTTTGTCAAAGCACTCACCAGTGATTATGAGGTGAGTTTTTATTTTAATCTTCTTTTTAAAAATATAGTACTAGATTCGAAAATTAATTCCTGATTAATCTCTCTCTCTCTGTCTCTCTCTGTATATTACTTTTTTGATTAATGCATCTTTCTCCATTAAAATATGTAGTTTGATGCCTCCGAACGAAGGATGGAAGCTCTAAAAGAAGAGATAAGGCCCATGTTCCATGGGATCAATGCACTGGAAAGCATGGAACTAATCAACGACGTCCAACGACTCGGAATTGGTCATTACTTTCACAAGCAGATTAAGGAGGTGCTAGACACAATATCTGTCAATGACAAGACTATTGTGGGGGTAGAAGATCAGGATCTCCATGCTGCTGCCCTCAAGTTCAGGCTACTGAGACAACATGGTTACATGATTTCACAAGGTAGATGATGAGATCAGTTCACTCCCAACTTTAATTAGAATTAAAATAAATGCAGCTGCTAACATCTTCTAATTAATTGTGGGAGGCAGATGTGTTCAATAGCTTCAGAGACAAAAAGGGTAATTTCAAGCAAGGCACTTGGACTCACATAAAGGGAATGTTGAGCTTGTATGAAGCTTCATATCTTTCTTTACAAGGTGAACCCGTCTTAGATGAGGCTCAAGCTTTTGCCAGAAGAAATCTCAAGGACCTGAAAGGGAAAGCTGCAGATCCAAACCTGCAGAGGCTAGTAGAGCATGCATTGGAACTTCCACTACACTGGAGGAGTCCTAGGCCAGAGTCAAGGTGGTACATAGAGATATATGAAAGAATGGGCAACAACAATCCTTCAATAATTGAACTAGCCAAGCTGGAATTCAACATGGTGCAGTCGATGCAGCAAAAGGAGTTGAAAGACCTGGCAGGGTATGACTCGCAAGTCCAGCTACTTGAATGATGATTACAAATTAACATCGATCCAATGATTTTAACATTCTACTACCAAAAAAAAAATTGAAATTTTTAGCTAGAATTTTCCTTAATCTATTAAAATTTTCCACAACCGGCTAGGACCAAATGATCTGCAAAAGCAAGTTCTGATAGGTCTCCCTGTTTTAAACCAAATGATTTGAGACAGGCCAAATTACAGAAATATTCCCAAAATTCAATCACAATGGATATTCCAGTAACTATACCTATTTATTCATATATATATATATATATTTTTTATATCTTGAGTGTACCAACAATTGATTTTCACACCCACAGCTAATGTAAAAAAAATGTTTTACATTTTCTCTGAACTCTCTGTTGATGCCACAATGCAAAAATGCTTTTTGAAGACCTCTTCAATGAGTTACAAATAACGTATATAATTTTTTGACGTAAAGAAGATACCATTACTGAGTAATTTTAATGTTTTGGTTTTCTGAAGATGGTGGCAAAATTTGGGCCTCCAGAGGAGGTTGAGCTTCAGCAGGGATCGGATACCAGAGTCTTTCCTTTTCAGTTTGTGCATTGTAAATGATTCCCAATTTGGACTAAGCAGATATGAAGTTGCAAGAATCAGTCAGCTGGTAACAACAATCGATGATATTTATGATGTTTATGGTTCATTGGATGAGTTGGAGCTTTTCACAGATGCTGTTGACAGGTTAGCAGAAAACAGAACTCCTTAAGTCTCCTAATCTTTTGCTATACATTTTTTTTATTATTATTACAAACCCGTAAGCGTACAAAAATCCCGACAACCCTCCACTTTTTATGAAAAGTTTATGGTGTAAAAGTTTTTGAGATGAGAGAAAATTATGTGATATGATAGGGATAATGATAAGAAATAAAGAAAATAAAATTAAACTAGATAGATTATGTGTATAAATAGTTGTGTAAAAATGATTGAATAGTAGTTGTATAAGAAAAAGTGAAGAAATAATTAAAAATGGAATTGTTTATGGGATTAAATCGTTTTCATAGAAAACAAGCACCCTTATAGTAAAAAAGATTCCCAAGTCTTTTAATCTCCTCAATCATATTTGAAGCAATAGAACCATCACATGCGAGCGTGTTGATGAGAACCATAGAATACTATCAACAACTACCCACCTAACTGCTTTTGAAGCAATAGAACCATCACATGCGAGCGTGTTGATGAGAACCATAGAATACTATCAACAACTACCCACCTAACTGCTCTCCACCCATCTTAGATCCAAAATGATGGCTTAACTTTTTTGACTTTCTAGTACACGAAGCTTAAAAATTTGTGGTAGCCATGTTTATGACATTCTCACTTTGGGTCTTTTTTTTTTTTTTTTTAATCCGTCTGGCTCTGTTTGTTATGAGAACGGGGATGAGGAACGGAACAAAGTTAACATTTTTTTACATTTTAACCTTATATTCTAATCATTTTTTCCTATTTTTACCTGCAACCACCCTATGCATTTATTTTATTTTAATTTCACTTTATCCCTGTCAGTTCCATTCCCCATTCCCATGAACATATGCTGATCTATGAATCAAATTTTGAAAACTAAAATACGCCCCTTGAAATTTTGCAAAAGTATTTTGAAATATATTTTGTTTTACCATGAATGACCCTCCTCGAATAAAACTATGACCCCTCGTTAATTTCAAATTGCCACACCAAACAGGCCAGTTCCTACATCTAATATGATTTTTTTTATCTTTTGGATTTTTCAGATGGGATCTTCAAACAATTGATGAGCTTCCAGATTACATGAGGCTATGCTTTCTAGTACTCTACAACACTGCTAATGAAGTAGCTTATCATGCCTCGAAAGAACGAGCGTGCAATGCATTGCCATACATTAAAAAAGCGGTATATCGTCATAATGGATACTTTCTGTAATAAATTTATTGAGAATTCATCTAAATTTATATTTTTGATTGATCATCCAAATTGAACTGATTAAGTTAACTTTTTTTATTCAGTGGGCAGATTTGTGTAAAGGATATTTGGTGGAGGCAAAATGGTATAACAGTACATATACACCATCAGTCAATGAGTACCTTGAACACTCTTGGCGTACAATTGGTGCCACCATTGTACTAATCTACAGCTATTTTTTACAAGGAGAGACTACAACAAAAGAGGGATTAGATGCATTAGAGAATTATACCCATATCATCCGCGACAGTAGCCTGATTTTCCGGCTAAATGATGATCTGGCCACTTCAACGGTAAGGAAATTGCTCTCTTCATGCCATTTCAAAATCAAGATACAAATATACTATTCATGATTCTTGCCAAGCTATATAATATTCAGATCATTAATGCACGTTCTGGTTTGATGGAAATGCAGGATGAGATGGCTAGAGGTGATTCTTCAAAGTCCATCGGGTGCTACATGCATGAGAAAGGTATTTCTGAATCAAGTGCACATGAAGAAGTAGCTACTGTGGTAAGTGAGACATGGAAGAAGATCAATGAAGCTTGCCTGAACTGCACTACTTTCTCTAGATCCTTCATTGAAGCTGTAATGAATGTTGCACGGAGCAGCCATTATATGTACGAATTGGGAGATAATTTTGATGTGCCGTGCGAAGAGATGAAGGACAGACTCACCAAGATGCTAGTTCAACCCATACAACTTTAAGTAGGCATGAACTTATTTGAGTTCATTGGAGAATGACTTTCTAGTTAAAATGCTAATGGTATCACGAAAGAGGGAAATTTCAGCCAGATTTGCGCATCATATCATTGTAATTCGATGACATGAGCATCGGTATTAAGCTCGTTTGAAGATTCATGCAATTATGCATGTGTAATATGTTGATAATTATCGCAGGTTGAGAATAAATAGAAGCTTGTTTTAGTTTTTAGTGTTTCCAATATTTTCAGTTACAACACAACAGACTTAAGGGCGTCATTGGCCGGAGGCCCAACCCATGGGAAGGTTCCCATAAAAAAAATAATAATAAAATAGGGGTATTGTGGTAAATTTACAACATAAGTACATTTATTGAAAAGTGTGAGTATATTTAATTTTTTGATAAAATTTGAATTGTACAAACACAAAATCTCAATTTATTCTATTCATTTGGTAGATCAACAAGTAAAACACGCGTAGGCATAATTTTTCATTGTTTGATATTTTTAAAAATATTTGCGTAGAAAATATTATTTTTTAATAAGATTTCATTATAATTGGTAAAGTTCAAAAAAAAATTTATATAAGAAATTATATTATATTATTTAAAGTTCATATAAAGAAGGTTCTCTCGACAATAACAATTTCCGTATTTATTTTTCGAATATAATAGAATCTAACTAGATCTAACAACATCTAATCGGATCTAACAGGATCTAGCCGAATCTAACTATTGATATTAATAAGTCAATCCTGATCGAACACCTGTAACATGATTAAAACTTAAATAAAATCAACTAAATCTAATAGCATCTAACTGAATCTAACATATGATATTAATAAGTAAATCTTAATTTAATACCTATAATATGATTTAAGGTCCCTTATAAGGTCATTTATACCTTGATTATAAAAATTAAAACTCTAATAATATAATTTAATGAAATCATCTAAATATAATGACATCTAACTGGATCTAACTAGATCTAATCAGATATGATCGGATCTAACTTTTGATGTTAATAAGTTAATTCTGATTTAACACATGTAATATGATTCTAAGCCCCTTATAAAATCATTTATACCTTAATTACCAAAATTAAAACTCATATAATACGATTTAATAAAATTCACCTAAATCTAATAATATTTAACCAGATATAACTGCATCTAATAATGTCTAACTAGATCTAACTACATCTAACTGGGTCTAACTGAATCTTACTGTTGATACTAATAAGTTGATCCTAATTTAACATATGTAATATAGTCCTAGCCCTCCTATAAGGTCATTTATACCTTAATTATATAAATTAAAATTCAGATAATATGATTTAATGTAATCCACCTAAATATAACGACATATAATCAGATCTAATTGGATTTAACTAGATCAAACAACATCTAATTAAATCTAACGTATCAACTAAGTCTAACCGGATCTAATTTTTTATATTAATAAGAGGTTTTTTTTTTGCATTTTAAACCCTCTAACTTTGCCTATTTACATTGTAAACCTCGAAGTTTGGTTGTTTGCATTTTAAACCCTCAAAACTTTAGTTTATTTGCATTTTAAACCTTGACCCTTAATGGCGTTAAAAACCACCGTTAATCTATGCAAAATGATGTAAATACTCTCTAATATTTAAAAAGAAAAATCTTTTTACATTTTAAACTTAACTATTAGGCTTTCTTTATTTTATTATTAGAGGCTTCGATAAAATCTTCATCTTTAATACAGATTTAAGTTTTTTTAAAAAATATTAGAGGTTATTTACGTCAATTTGTATGAATTAACGGTAATTTTTAATGTTGTTATGAGTCAGGGTTTAAAAGGTAAAAAAAAATTAAAATTTTGGGGTTTAAAATGCAAACGGCCAAACTTCAGGGTTTAAAATGCAAATAGGCAAAGTTAGAGGATTTAAAATACAAAATACCCATTAATAAGCTAATCGTAATTTAACGCCCATAATATGATCCTAAGTCTCTTATAATATCATTTAAACCTTAATTATAGAAATTAAAATTCAAATAATACGATTTAATTAAATTTACTTAAATCTAACGACATCTAACCAGATCTACCTGGATCTAATTGCATCTAAGTAAATCTAACCAGATCTAATTTTTGATATTAATAAGTTAATACTTCACACCTGTAATATGATCCTAGACCCCTTATACGGTTATTTATACCTTAATTACAGAAATTAAAAACTTAGATAATACAATTTAATGAAATCCACCAAAATCTAACTTGATCTAAGTGAATCTAACCTGATCTAACTTTTGATATTAATAAGTTAATGCTGATTTAACACCTGTAATATGATCGTAGGCCTCTTATAAGACATTTATACTTTAATTATATAAATTCAAACTAGGATAATATGATTTAATAAAATTTACTTAAATTTAATGACATCCAACAAGATCTAACCGCATCTAATGACTTCTAATTGGATATAACAACATCTAATAACATCTAACCGATTCTAACAATATCTAATTAGATCTAATAGCATCTAATTTTAATATTTTAAAAAAAATTTTACTTAAATTTATATATTTTGCAAAAGATATATACTTAATAATTCATTTTAGAACTATACAAACCTTGATTTTGAATTAAATAATTTTAAAACTATAATTAAGATAATAATTAATGTAAATCGAACGAAATAAAATTTTAAATAAATATATCACTGTAATTTATATTTTATGATATAAACATATATAAACTATTTTTTAATTGCTTTAAATAAAAATATCTAAATTATTTAATAATGAAAATTATTGCACATACTTTTTATTATAAAATTTGTGTGAATTAAAATAGAAACTAAAAATAATAAAAAAACAATGAAAGTAAATATTAATTTGATTTAAAATACAATAAATTTTTCTATTGAGTTAATTTGCGAAGTTAGTGAGTTAAGTCTACAAAAATATATAAGTTTAACTCATCTCTCTCATTGCTCTTTTTAATTTAAAATTTATAAAATCAAAATAAAAATCTATAAACATTCTTAATAGATATTTGAATTTTTTGTGCATCTAATTTGAATATTTTCAAAAATAATCTACATAAATATCTAAATTTAATTGGATTAAATTTAAAGAAAAATATCTGAAGTTTATTTTTAATAATAAAATTATAGTGCTCATGCTCTTTTATTATGAAATTTGTGTAAATCAAAATACAAACTAAAAATAATAAAAGGTAAATAAAAATATTAAATTAAATTTAAATAAAGTTTATGTCAACATTAATTTTTTATCTTCAATTATAGTTAAAGTTAAAATAATAAATTTAAATAACAATAACTATTAATTTAAATCAAATTAAATGCACATTGAACCTTTCAAATTTATATAATTAAATATTAATATAACTATATTAAACTTTTGTTATCCAAAAGCTTTATCATTTTACAAACACACTCACATTTATACTTTCTTACAGCAAAGAAAGTAAATAGATGCGGAATAATTTAGAGAATATTTATTAGCCTATTTTAAAGGATTAGACGTTGCTTTCATTTCCCGGGTATTCAATAATCAAATTGAATGTGCAACATTTTGGATACACCGTCGAAGCACCAAAATCCATGTGCACTATTTTGATGCACCGTCGGAGCACCAGTTTTGGTGCTCCATCTCCTCAATCCGCCCAAAACGAAATGGGTTTTCATTCAACGTGTGCAGCTTGTGTTAAAGCTACGACAAATATAGAGCTTGTTAGACCATTGCATCTGTCCAGACCTATCAACCATTTGAATGGCTCCTAAAGATTGCTAACTGCCATCACGATTATGATGTGTTTCGAACAGCAGAGCATGGGTTGGCTTGCGTTTTAAGCCAATGAAAGAAGAAAAGCTCATCTTAGGCGAGGAAGAGCCCAACATCCATTTTCATCGACTGTGTTTACAGAAAATGAGGCAGCGGCTATGGCTACGTTGATTTTCTTCATCACCCATCTTCCGCATCTCAATGGGGTAGCGATTGCTGCATCCATCCAACCCAGATCCGATCTCCAGCAACTATCATCCAAAGATCCAATCCATCAATCCCATGTCTTATGGGGAAGTCGCAACAGATCTGTCCTCTCCCGTGCCTATCTCTAAATCTACGGGAAAATCAATACACACAGACAATGAAGAAAAAGAAAAAACCCATCAATCTCCCATGGTGGTCTTCAATGTCTCCCTCCTCGAGTGGACAGAAAACGACACAAACAGCTAGCAATGTATTTGGGCAGTTCAAAGTTCAAACCATCTCTGCTGCTTGCCGCTATTAAAAAGGGAGGAAGAAGACCGGAAGAGAGAGGGACGAACAGAGATGCGCGTGGCACCCAATCCAATGCTCCCCCGCGGTTTTTTCAGCTTCCCAAAACGCCTAAATGCATCTCAGCCGTCCAGCCCAAATTAACAGTGGAGATATAGCTTCCTATGCGAAAAGCCGGGGAAGGGCTTCCCATTGGTTGGGGCTACGGGTGGGAATTGGAGCGGGTCGATCCGTGACCCAGCTTTGACCGGACCTGTTTTTGACCGGGTAAAATCAATATATTTTTGACCCCGGTATAGGAATGGGTCAGAAATTTTAAACCAAATTCAAAAATAGGGTCGAGGTAGGTAGACCATGTCCTGATCCAAAGAGTCCGACCCGCACCGCATATACTAGTTTATTAAAAATTATAAGCCTATGTTTAAATTTTTTTTTTTTTTTTTCAAAATTCTCAATTTTTTTATATTCAACTCTATCAACAATAGAAGGATCGATTTATTCAGAAAGCAACATAAGAGTCAATTTATTCAGAAAGTAATATAAGAATAAATAAAAAAAATTTGTACACAAATAACCCTTATGTGTAATTGTATATTAACCTATTTTAATAAACTTATACTATATTTTCAAATGTTTTGTTTTCTTAATTATGTGTTTTTTAATAATTAGTGAAATATTAAAGCATATAATATTTAAATTTAATATAGATGTATACTTATGTTTGATAGGTATATACATTCTTAAAATTATCTTTTTTGACCCGTATTTTTGACCCAACCCGCTATTCCGAAACTGGTCCGATACCAACCCGAAGTTTGTCCCGGAATCTATTAAAAAAAAAGTGAGGGTCAAACCGATCTTGTTGTTATGTATCGCATGACAAAACTAAATTCGCAATTCAATTCCTGCTGAAAGCTTCAAGCAACGGGGTTCCTCTTCTGGAGGGAACAACTCCTCTTGTCTTGGTTTACAAGAACGGAAAGAAAATATAGACAAAAACTCCCTAACAGAACATTCTCATTTTTATTACATTGCACGACCCACCTGCTACTAACTAACAGATCCCACGCACTACCTCTGTTACTAACTTACAGATACTGCAATAGGCTTAAAGGTTAAGCCTCTCCTTAGCTCAGATCTTTTCACGTGGTCTCAGCACACGTGGACCTTGCTGGATCTGAGCTGGCATCTTTGCAACTCGGCAGTTGTTAACCCCCTCCGGATGACTCTGCTTCTCTTGTACCTCCTGCAGCTGTCTTCCGTCCATATCATCCCCCCCTACTTGAAGACAATCCTGGTCCTCCAGGTAGAAAGAAGGAAAGAGGTTGCGGAATTGCCCCATATCCTCCCAAGTGGCATCAGACCGCGGTAAGCCCTTCCATCGAATGAGAAGCTCTGTACACAAGCTCTGGCCACGTAAGACTCGACGACTAGCTAGCACCTCTTGAGGCTCCATAATCAACTCATCCAGTTTATTCGTAGGAGGCAGCTTGATAGTGGATGGTTGATTCCCAAGACAACGCTTGAGAAGTGATACGTGAAATGTTGGATGAATGCGAGAGTCAACAGGAAGCTTAAGCCGATAAGCCACTGGACTGATTTGCTCCAAAACTGGATAGGGCCCATAGTATCGAGGAGCCAATTTATGACAATGAGCCGGACGCACAGACAGTTGTCGAAAAGGGTGTAACTTAAGATACACCAGATCACCCGGCTGAAACACTTCCTCCCGTCGATGCTTATCTGCCTTCATCTTCATTCGGTGTTAAGATAACTGTGAGTTATCCTTCAACAACCGTAGAGTTTGATCTCGAGCAAGCAACCATTCATCGACTTCTGCAATATTGGTTGATCCAACCTCATAAGGAGCAATGCTAGGGGAGTCATACCCATAGAGAACCTTGAATGGAGACATTCCAATGGCAGTGTGATAAGTCGTGTTGTACCAAAATTCACACCAGGGTAGCAATTCCAACCAGCGACGAGGCCTTTGAAATGTAAAGCAACGAAGATAGCACTCTATAGTTAGATTGGTGACTTCAGTTTGGCCGTCTGATTGAGGATGATAGGAAGTAGAGTGCTGGAGATGAACCCCTTGTTCCTTGAACAAGGTACTCTAAAAATGGCTCAAAAACACAGGATCACAATCTGAAATAATGGACTGTGGTAATCCATGCAACCTAACCACCTCTTGGATGAATACTTTAGCAACCACAGGGGCTGAATAAGGGTGGCTCAAAGCAGCGAAATGAGCATACTTGGAAAAATGATCAACTACCACAAAGATCACAGATTTACCTTTGGAAAGTTATAAACCGTCTATGAAATCCATCGTCACTTCCTGCCATAAGTGTTGTGGCAATGGAATAGGCTGTAATAACCCAGCTGGTTTCATGGTAGAATATTTCACTCGATTACAAGTATTACAAGAAGCGATTAAACGGCGGATACTATCACGCATTCCCTTCCAATAGAGATGGCCATTCATGCGTTTGAAGGTACGATGTATTCCTTCATGACCGCCTATGATCGAATCATGAAAATACCTGAAGAGCTTGGGAATCAACTGACTTGTAGCAGGTATAACGATCTGCCCCTTGTAATATAGAAGACCATTTTGAACTGAATACAGAGGATGTGATTGTGGATTATCTACGACTTCATTCCGTAACATAGATAAAGCAGGGGCAGTCCGATTCTCTTCTAACACTTCATGCCACAGAGGACAAGACAATTCTTTCACAGCCATTGAGGCTAAAGTCACTTGTCGAGACAAAGAATCAGCAGCACTATTACAACGTCCCTTTTTATACTCAATAGTGAAATCATATCCCATCAACTTTGTCATCCACCGCTGTTGGTCCGGAGTGAGAATACGTTATTTTAATAAATGTTTAAGACTGTTATGATCAGTCCTTACTAAAAATCGATGACCAAGCAAGTATGGCCGCCATTTTCGCATGGCCAACACAATTGCCATCAGCTCTTGCTCATAAACTGTCTTGCCATGATGTTGTAAGGACAAAGCTTTACTGAAAAAAGCTATAAGATGGCCATCTTGACTAAATACAGCTCCCACACCCCTTCCCGAAGCATCACACTCTATGAAAAAAAGTTTTGAAAAATCTGGAGGCTTTAAAATAGGTGAGGTACTCGAAGCTTGCTTCAATTGGACAAAAGCATTAGTGACAATTTCAGACCAAGAAAATGCATTTTTTTTATGTAAAGCTGTAAGAGGAGCGGCAATCAACCCATAGTTACGTATGAAGCACCGATAATAGCCTGATAATCCCAAAAATCCCCTCAGTTGTTTGACGGTTTTTGGAACTGGCCATTCTTGAACGCACCGAACCTTGTCTGGATCTGGTTCAACTCCTTTTGCTGAAATCAAGTGTCCTAGATATCCCATTTGCAACTTCCCAAATGCACATTTTTTTCTGTTGGCCAAAAGCTGATGCTGCTGAAGACTTTCTAAGGCCTGCCGAACATGCAACAAATGACATTCCCAAGATTTACTGAAAATTAAAATGTCATAAAAAAAACAAGAACAAACTTCCGAGATATGGAGCGAAAACTCGGTTCATGAGGCTCTGAAATGTGGCAGGAGCATTGGATAACCCGAAAGGCATGACTAAATACTCGTATTGCCCATGATGTGTTCGAAATGCAGTCTTATGAACATCCTTTGTTTTCATCCTGATTTGATGATAACCTGATCTTAAATCCAGTTTAGAAAAAACGTATGCCCCAGCAATTTCATCCAACAATTCTTCAATCACAGGAATTGGGAACTTATCTTTAATTGTAATTTTATTCAAAGCTCTGTAATCAACACACATTCTCCATGAATTGTCTTTCTTTTTCACCAAAAGAACAGGTGCCAAAAATGAGCTACTACATGGCCGAATCCATCCTTTCTGTAACAGTTCCTGAACTTGAGCTTCAATTTCTTGTTTTTGATGATGTGGGTAACGAAAAGGTCGAATAGAAGCAGGTGCTGCATTGGAAATCAATTGGATTGAATGATTCACCTCTCTCATTGGTGGCAATCCACTAGGATCCTCAAATACATCAAGAAATTGATCTAACAATGTCTCTAATTTAACAGTCTTTTCATCCTTTTCTGTTCCAACTAATTGGAGTGCATCTTCTGCCCCATGTAACATAAAAAACTGACAATCTGTTTTACTCATCTTCATTAACTGTGAACCCGAAGTAGGTTGAATGTTAGGTGGTTGAATGCCTTTCAATTGATACTTCTTCCCTACTAACTGATAGCTTAAAGTCATCTGCTTCTAATCTAAAATTACCTCTCCTAATCCCCGTAACTATGCTATTCCCAAAACCACATTAGTTCTCCCAATGTTAAAGGCAGCAAATCAACACAATGAGTACCCTCTGCCAATACCACCTTCACTTGCCAACAAATCCCTTGCCCTTCTAAATAACTTTCATCTCCTTTCATGACTCTGAATTTTCTTATGACCTGTACAGTTAGGCCTAGTCGACGCAGCAACTTGAGATGGATGAAATTGTTAGTACTTCCACAATCAATCATCACAACACGTCCACTCCGTTTATATGACCTTTTACTTTTAGTAACTGAAATGAATTTTCCCCTGACATTGCTTGCAATGAGATTGTGAAAGATTCTTGATTTGAAAAACAATGTTCTTCCTTCTCCTATTCGGGTGGAAATTCCTCATTGTTCTCTAGTGATTCATTTTCCCACTCATGTTGCAGCACGCACAATTGTTTATTAGGACATTTGTGATCTTTTGAGTATTTCTCATCACAAGTGAAACAGAAACCTTGTTTCCTTTTATCTTGTAATTGCTCCCAAGTCATTTTCTTGATGGGAACCACCGGTCGAGCACCACTAGGGTGCACCTCCTTTCTTGCCTTGGACCCTACATCTCCCACTGTAGTCACCCATCCTCTGTTGGACCTGGGTAATGCCTTAGTTCTCATGAATTTATCACTGAACCTCTTAGCCCACACAATAGCATCAGCCAACCGTTTAGGGGCTAACATCCTAACCTCGGAACCAATCTCGTCCTTCAGTCCTGCTATAAAAGATTTAACCAGCACCTTTTCTGTCCAACTAGCAGACCTGTTACAAAGGCATTCAAACTCTTCAAGATAATCTTCTAATTTTCCATGCTGATAAATCTTAGTCAATGCTTCATCCACATCAATCTGCTTAGCTGATTCAAAACGGATTTTGAGATATTTACAGAACTTTCTCCATGTCCCCACCAAATGACGTTGTCGTGCCCAATAAAACCACTGAATCCCTGGCCCTTCTAAGTGATAAGAAGCTATGGGCACTCTCTCTTCAATCGGAGTATCTGTTAGTTCAAAATAAATTTGAGCCCACAATATCCAAGAATTTGGATCTCCTGAAGAGAATAAAGGAAAATCCAACCTGCCTTGTTGAAAATGACCAGGCATGCGTCGTCTTGCAGATCGGCCCTGATTACTTCTCAGACCCCCTGACCTTGGTTCAGATTGAAATTCTGATTCAACCTCTAAACTGTCACGACCCATTCGACTCGGAACATGAAAATGCTCAACCTCTTCCTCTTTGTGAACGTCCGATGGCCAGTCTTCACCCGATGATGAAGATTTAACAGCACGCTTCCCAGTTTTTTTTATTATTTCTACCCAGATCGAGAAGAATGTTTATACCTGTTTGCAGATCTTTAAGTTGCTGGCTCAAGTTAGACACATCTCTTCCATGCACGTTACCTCACGTTCCAACTTTGAGAAACGGGTATCGACTCCCTGACCAACTAGTTCAGCAGAGGTATTACTGCTACTGCATGTGGGATTTACCTTTTCCATGGATTGCTTATCAGCTTTGAATGGAGTGCGTATCACTGGACACGATCGTCTTCCTCTCCGCGCCAGTTCGCTACTTCGCTGTGCTTTGATACCAATGTTATGTATCGCATGACAAAACTGAATTCGCAATTCAATTCCCGCTGAAAGCTTCAAGCAACGGGGTTCCTCTTCTGGAGGGAACAACTCCTCTTGTCTTGGTTTACAAGAACGGAAAGAAAATACAGACAGAAACTCCCTAACAGAACACTCTCCTTTTTATTACATTGCACGACCCACCTGCTACTAACTAACAGATCCCACGCACTACCTCTGCTACTAACTAACAGATACTGCAATAGGCTTAAAGGTTAAGCCTCTCCTTAGCTCGGATCTTTTCACGTGGTCTCAGCACACGTGGACCTTGCTGGATTTGAGCTGGCATCTTTGCGACTTGGCAGTTGTTAACCCCCTCCGGATGACTCTGCTTCTCTTGTACCTCCTGCAGCTGTCTTCCGTCCATATCACTTGTCTCGACCCGATATAAAAAGAGAGTCAAACTCAATTTTTAAAAAGTAGAATTATGATTGGACAAACCTTAACCTAGTATGGCTTACTCCGATTTTCACCCCTAGTCGAGGCTCTCATTAGCCATCCCTTCGGAACGTAATGAGGCCTTCCCATCACCCTGACCACAATAATTGCAATTTTTAAAGCCCGTTTGATTTGGTTATTTTTGTGACTTACGCCGATTCACTTATTTTATTAAGCTACATTTAAAAATAAGCTATGTTTGATGGGACTCATGTTTTTAATTCAAATTGGCCATAAACACTTCTCGACGTGCTTTTTGGCTTATTAAAATTCCGTTATGCACAATAACCTTATGAAATTTATGTAATTCATTCATTATCAAGAATAACATTGTTATAGACAAAAAAGTATGATATTGTGCAATTTATTGGTTTTATATTTAAAAATTATAAATTCCAACCATTAATATTATTCGTTAACATATATTTCAAATATAAAAAATGAATTATAAAATTTTTGTACATTATATATTTATCTTCAACGGTTAATCATTACATGTTCATTTTCAAATGATTTTAAAATTTTCAAATATATACATTTTGATAAAAATAAATTTTAAATAAATAAATATATCGACTATTCTTATGAATTGATTTTAATAAATAATATTTTATAAATATAGAACTAACAAGTTGCATGGGCTTGACTAATCTATGAAACTAGTTGTAATAATAACCATAAATAAACATAGGTATAAAAGTTTATAGAAATTATTTATTGAATATTTCAAACTCACTCTTTCTAGTTTTAAAATCTATCTATTTTATTTTACAAATATTTGTAAATTAAATTATTATTTTAATTTTTAAAATTTATTCAAAATATTATTGTCATATTCTCACAAAAAATTATAGGGATATCTATCTTTTGTACATTATTAAAATATTTCAGCTTCAACTGCAACAAACATAAAATTATAGTTTAAGCTATTCCAAATCAAATAATCTTAGTTTATATAGCCTCAGCTGCTTACTAGTATCAACTACTCATCGGCAATCAGCAGCTAAACCAAACAGACTATTAAAGTATTCGGCCCATGCTTAAATACGATTGCATGCTGCCATTGACGCTAGATTCGCGCACTATCTTCAAAGCAGAAGCTCGATTCTTTCTCCCATCTTTGCACGCTTCGCTTATAGAATCCTTTATAGCCTGTTAGAGTGAATAAGTTTCCCATTTTTTTCTAACCTCTTGAAAAGATAAGATTTCTCAAATCTTCCTAAATTTTGTTCAAGTCATTATTGTCAGTGTATTTGGTTCACATTTTATTTTTCTTAATTAAAATCACGATATACAATACTTTTATTGGCATGAAATTATTTTATTTGATTTTAATTGAAATATAATAGTCAATGATTTAGATAATATATAAGTGTTAAATATGAAATTCATAATAAAAATTATACTAGTTCAAATATCTTATGTTATTATTTTCTTTAAAGTAACCCATCTAGGATGAAATGATTTTTATTGTAATGAAAAAATTGTTCCAAAAAAAATTCTGAATTGCAGGACTAAATAAGCTATACTCTATGAAATAAAAATTACATGAACTAAGATTTCAAATGCCAAGGATTTTATATAACATATTACATATATAATACTAAGTTGTAATTTTTTTTATATATGGCAAGAAATTTAGCATTTTATTACATAAAAATTAAGAAAAACATCCCTTACTTTTTATTTTTACTTTACATATTACTGTATTATATAAAAATTATACTGGTAAAATATATAAGTGTTTTAAGTCATTATATAAATAACCACCTTTGACTAGCCCAAGTGGGCGAGAGCTTTGTCTCCTAAGGTGTAGTTTTTGGTTCAAAACCTAATAAGGGTTATATCTGTTGGTCCCGAGTTAATGACAATTACCCAAGAGGGGAGGGGTGAATTGGGTATTATGAAAATTTAAAACTTAAACAGAAACTTTTACCCCGGAATAATCTAGTCCCCTTTATGAAGAAACAAAATGGAATGCAGTATAATATAGAGAGCAGAAATATAAATTACCACACAAGATTTTATAGTGGTTCGGCAACCTCCATACTCCACTCTTCCAAGCTCACACCTCTTGTGACTTGGGTTCTACTATGTATTCCACGAATACAACTAGAGTCTCCACTCTCTTCTAGATTCTAGCTCTAGGTAGCATATACAACTAGAGCCTCTGCTCTCTTCTAGATTCAAGCTCTAGAGGGCATATACAATCAACACAAGTAGGTGATGAGTTACACTCCAATCACAACTCTACTTGCAACATCTTGGTTTCAAACACCAAACTTAAACCAAGCACTAAAACAATCAATAATGTAAAAATAAAGAAGATTTACACTTTACTGAGTTGTGTAGCAAGTTTCAGCTTGAGGAAGAATCTGTAGGAGCAACCGATTGTGTTTCGTTGAAGCAAATCGCAACTTTGAAGCTTATTCTTCCTTTGAAAGTGTATAGATCACTCAAATTTAGAGAAAAGTAAATAAGAACTCTTGGTTGTACTTCTTTCCTCTCTTTAGACTCTGTCTTGTGTCTATTCACATTTGCTTGAGTGTCTATATATAGAGGAGGAAAGATTTTGAATGTTATACAAGTGGTTGGCACGCAATAAATGTTCCAACGTTCAAAAATTTGAACGTTACTTTCCCAAGTCGCTGGTGGAGTCGACTTCGTCTGCGACTTCGCCCAAGTCGCATGCTGGAGTCGACTTCGTGTGCGACTTCGGCAGCTCTTCCGTTTTCAAGTCTGAGTTCTGGGTCGACTTGGTTTCAGACTTGGCCTCAAGTCGATCTTGGAGTTGACTTGGGATGCGACTTGACCAGTTTTTGTGCCAAAACAGTTTGATCCTTGTTGATTCACCTCTTGTTTGCTTAGCTACTTTCCTTCAATAATAGAAACATTATTTTCATTCTGAATTGGCTTCAAATCTTGCAAACCTTGTGATTCTTGGAGAACTTGAAAACTTGTATGGTCAAATCTTCTTTGATTTGGAATGAATTCATGTACCTTGCTCGCTTTAAAATTATATTAGTCTTCATATCTTGAGTTGTCTTCATTTTGAAATGAGCTTGAACTTTTAACTTGGACTTGAGAAACTCAAGTCGATCTTGGGGTCGACTTCATATGCGACTTGGTCTTAAGTCGCAAGTGGAGTCGACTTCGACTGCGACTGCGACTTCGGAATGCTTTGTCCCAAAATCAACGCTGGAAGGAAATGTGTATCCTCAAGTCGATACTGGGGTCGACTTTGTCTGCGACTTGGCTTCCAAGTCGCAAGTGGAGTCGACTTCGTCTGCGACTTCGGATGTTCATCTTCCAATTTCAAATCTGTTCATCAGGTACCTGTTGAAGTCGTATGTGGAGTCGACTTCGAGATCGACTTCACCCTAAGTCGAAGTTGGAGTCGACTTGGGAATCGACTTGGCTGATTTTCATTCCTTAAGACATTCATTAAAATTATTAGTAATCATTTTATACTCAAATTTGAATTTGTTAATCATCAAAACTTATGCTTTGGTCAATTTTGTTTTGTTTTAACTATTGTTTCCAACAATCTCCCCCTTTTTGATGATTGACAAAATTAATTTGAGTTTGTATCTTTCAAGAAAATCATATTCATATAATTTCTAAAACAGAACATCAAATATCTTTCAAACAAAGCATGAAACAAATATTAGAGCATAAAACAAATTTCATATCATCATGATTCATATAGATTACAATGCAAAGCAAAAATAAAACCTATATACAAGCTACCCAACCCAAAAATACTTTAAAAATACTCTAAAACCCTATGCTATATACTCAAAAACTCCTATCTTATCTCCCCCTTTTTGTCAATCAGTCAAAATGCGACTCAATTACCAAAGATTTGGTGAATTGAAATTTGGAAATGGGATATGAAGATTGAGTGAGTTTGATGGGTCGAACATGAGCAGACGAGTAGAAGGATGAAACAGGTGCGGGGGTTGTTTCTCGATGAACTGATCCGGATTCAAACGGATCTAGTTCAGGTATGGGCTGATTACGATGACGCCCAGATGCGAGATGGTACCGGATAGTGCGCATTTCCCGATCGATACGATCTTGTCGGGAATGCATGTCCATGATGGCTGTGAGGACACCAGAGATGAGACTGGTAACTCTGTTTTCCTGTTGACCCATTTCATCTCGTATGGCAGCCATTTCATCTCGAAGGGTTTGCAAAGTTATCTCAGGAGATGATGGTCGTGGTGCTGAATCTGGAATGGCTGATCCCCGTGGAGAGAAGGATCCAAGTGACATGGGAGAAGCTGGCTCCTCAGGGATATCCTGTGGTGGATCCGGTTGGGCTTCTGGAGGCTGCTCCCCCTCAGTATGTGCTCGTCTTTCCTCTTCAGGAGCTTTTGCTTCGGCCCTGAGTTCATGCACATTGATCTTCATTCTCTGGATTAATGCTTTATTGATTACATTAGTGAATTTCAATACTTCGAAAGGCTCGCCTTCAATATCCACTTCAAAATACTCAAGAATCTTTGTGATCCAGGTGCCGTAGGGTAGAACTCCCCGTGGATTGTCCTTTCTGCAGCTGAGAGCTTCAATGAACAAACGGGGAAGACTGACTTTTACTCTGTTCACGATTTTTCATAGTATCCCAGCTTCTTGAGGGTTCAGTTGATTCCGTCCTCCGCCCTTAGGGTAGATGCAGTGGGCTATCAATAGACGTAGAACCCGTAGCCTTGGAGACAGATCCATGTAATGCAGAAACTTGATCCCTGGATGATATTTATTGCTCCGAGTGAGCTGATTATATATCTGATCAAGTGAGAGGTCTGCAGGGAGTGGCTCATCTACATGTGGAACCTCAAGTATCTGTCCGATGTTTATCATTGCTCCTTCCAAATTTGGAGTTACCCCAACTCCAAAGAACATGTTAACTCCTTTTACAAAACTGCTATAGTATTCCTCATCCCGTAAGTAGTAGAAAATCCTGGTTAGATCCGGATAGACTCTTTCATCTTCCTTTAGCAACTTGGTCCAACCTTGGAATTCCAATAGATCTTCTATATCTGACCCATAATCTTTCAGAAACTTGAAATCAATAATTTTAGGAATGAATACCTTCCGCTCGTAGAAGTGTTTATAGAACCGACTGTGCTGGAGTTCGGTTTTGAAGTACGTAGTCGGCATTTTCAATACTTGAGTTTTGCCAGCTATGTTGCCTTTCCTTCTTGCCCCAGATTGAGTGTTGTGTGAGGTTTGAGGTTGTTCCTCACGACCAGCTGTGGTTGACGGAGTTCCCATTTGAAAACGCACTCAGCGGCCAGTAGAAGTGGATGGTTCTTCCCGGGCTTGCTTTGAGGAAGTACGTTGTCTCCTAGGCACTTCGTCGTCGGTACAGGATGTAGACTGTCGGGGAACAAGTTTGAGAGAGGATTTTGAGACAGCTAACTTGGGAGGTCTGGACTTTGGAGCCATTGGTTTTAGGAATTTAGAGAGGGAGAGAGACAAAGAGAGAGAGACAATGGTGCAGGAGGTGTGAGCAGAGAGAGAGTAAATGGAGAGCAATTAAATCAAAGGGAGAGAGACAGCAACTAGAGAGATAGAAAGGGATGAGAGAGAGGCAGAGAGTGAGACTGAGAGGGAGAGAATGAGAGAGAGAGATTGAAGTAGAGAGAGAAAGACAGAGAGTGAGAGAGAAGGAGAGAATGAGAGAGAAAGATTGAAGCAGAGAGAGAAAGACAGAGAGTGAGAGAGAAGGAGAGAATGAGAGAGAAAATGAGATAGAGAGATGCAGTTGCCGGAGAAGGGAAGAGACAGATGCTGGAGAGAAAGATGGTTCGCCGGAGAATGGAGAGAAAGAGAGTGACAGACGCCGGAAAAAGGAGAAAGAAATCGCTGAAAAGGGGAGAAACGGCGCGGGAAAAATAAGAAGAAGAAGAAGAAGAAGGAAAGAAAAAGGAGAGAAGGCGGACGGTCGCACGCCCGGAGTCGACTTTGCCCTAGGTGAAGTCGACTTCGGAGTCGACTTGACTCATCGACTTGACCTTTTTCCGATTTGATTTTCTTGTATAATTTTCCTTAATTTAATTCAATCATTCTCATTTCATTTCTAATTTTATAAAATGATTCCTTTGCTAATGGCTTGGTAAAAATGTCAGCAATTTGATCCTCAGTTTTCACATATTCCAAACAAATATCATGATTTTCAACATGTTCTCGAATAAAATGATGTCTTACATCTATATGCTTAGTTCTTGAATGCAATACAAGATTCTTTGTCAAACATATAGCACTTGTGTTATCACATCTAATAGGAATATTGTAATAATCAATGTCATAGTCTTTTAATTGTTGTTTCATCCAAAGTAGTTGGGCACAACAGCTTCCGACGGCTATATATTCGGCTTCTGCAGTAGATAGAGCAACACTGGTTTATTTCCTTGAATACCATGACACCAACATATTTTCAAAAAACTGACAGGTTCCACTAGTACTTTTCTATCTACTTTGTAGCCGGCAAAATCCGCATCCGAATAGCCGATTAAGTCAAATGTTGACCCCTTTGGATACCATAGTCCAAGATTAGTAGTATTTATCAAATATTTAAAAATTCTTTTTACAGCCAATAGATGTGATTCTTTAGGACATGCTTGGAATCTAGAACACATACAAACACTAAACAAAATATCTGGTCTAGAAGCAGTTAAATACAACAATGATCCTATCATACTTCTGTAAAGCTTTTGATCGATACATTTACCGTTTTCGTCCGTGTCGATCTTGATTGTAGAACTCATTGGAGTATTTGCTCCTTTTGTAGTTTGCATTCTAAATTTCTTTAACATTTCTTTGACGTACTTGGACTGATTTAAGAATATCCCTTCGTTTTGTTTCTTGATTTGTAGTCCAAGGAAGAAATTTAGTTCTCCCATCATGCTCATTTCAAATTCGCTCTGCATGATCTTAGAAAATTCTTAGCATAAAGTTTCATCAGTAGCTCCAAATATTATATCATCTACATAGATTTGCACAATTAAGATGTTTTTACTTTTATATTTGATGAATAAAGTAGTATCAACTTTCCCTCTTTGAAACTCATGATCAATCAAAAATCTATTTAACCTTTCATACCAAGCTCTTGGGGCTTGTTTTAGTTCATATAATGCTTTGGTCAGCTTATAAACATATTTAGATTGATCCTTTTCTTCAAATCCAGGATGTTGTTCAACATATACTTTTTCATTCAAGTATCCATTCAAAAATGCGCTTTTCACATCCATTTGAAACAATTTGAAATTCATGTGAGAAGCAAATGCTAGTAAGATGCGTATGACTTCTAATCTAGCCACAGATGCATATGATTCTTCAAAATCAATCTCTTCTTCCTGGGAATACCCTTTGGCTACTAGTCTAGCTTTGTTTCTAATTACAAGTCCGCTTTCGTCCAATTTGTTCCTAAATATCCATTTGGTACCAATAATGGTATAACCTTTTGGTCTAGGAACTAAATGTCATACATCATTCCTTTCAAATTGATTTAGCTCTTCTTGCATTGCAATAATCCAGTTTTCATCATTAAGAGCTTGTTCAATAGTGGTTGGTTCAATTTTTGACACAAATGCATATTGTCCACAAATATTTTGCTTTGATCTCCTAGTTTTTACTCCTTCATAAATATTTCCAATGACTTACTCAATTGGATGGGCATTTTTGAACTTTAAATCAATTGGAGGTTTGTAAGAATCATTACCTTCACTTACCTCTTCCTCCATGGAGTTTTCTGGCTTGAGGTCGGATTCCTTTTGTTGTTCTTGTTGTTTTGCTTTTGTATCATCTGCGTCACTTAGTTCATCCTCCTTTCTCGGAGTTTGGTTAAATTCATCAAAAACAACATGTATTGATTCTTCTATTGTTTGATTTCTTTTGTTGAAAATTCTATATGCTTTGCTATTTGATGAATAACCCAAGAAAATAGCTTCATCACTTTTGGCATCTAGTTTTCTCAAATTTGTTTTTTCATTATTTAACACATAAAAAATACATCCAAAAGTATGGAAATATGATATGTTTGGTTTCCTGCCTTTCCAAAGTTCATATGGGGTCTTTTTCAATATTGCTCTAATGGTAACTCGGTTTAATACATGACAAGCTATACTTACAGCTTCACCCCAAAATCTCTTGGACAATTTACTCTCATTTAGCATGGTCCTAGCCATTTCTTGAATTGTCCGGTTTTTCCTTTCAACAACTCCATTTTGTTGAGGAGTTCTTCGTGCAGAAAATGTATGGTGAATTCCCTTTTCATTGCAAAATTCTATGAATCGACTATTTTCAAATTCACCACCATGGTCACTTCTAATGGAAATGATTGAACTTTGTTTTTCATTTTGCACCAAAGTTGAAAACGAGACAAACATAGAAAATGCTTCATCTTTGCTAGCTAAGAGTATAATCCAAGTAAATCTAGAAAAGTCATCCACAATAACATACACATACTTTTTCCCACCAAGAGTTAAAATGTCTGATGGCCCATAAAGATCCATATGTAGCAATTCAAGTGGTCTAGTTGTTGAAATTTCTTGTTTGGTCGAAAATGACATTTTTGGTTGTTTAGATAGTTGACAGGCTTTACAAATCTTATCTTTTTCATATTTGAGCTTTGGTAAGCCTTGTACCAAATTCTTTTTCCATAGAGTTTTAATATTTGACATATTTATATGTCCAAGCCTTGTATGTCATTTCCATGGATCATTTTCTATGGCTATTAGACATTCTCCTTCTAGGTCATCAAGGCAAACCAAATATATATTTCCATGTCTTTTGCCACTAAATATTATGTGCTCGTCATCATCAATAACATTACATATAGAGGATTCAAATACAACTTTATATCCTTTATCACATAGTTGACTAATACTCATTAGGTTGTGTTTGAGTCCTTCGACAAATAGAACATTTTCAATACATGCATTTGAACTACCATAGATATTTCCTTTACCTTTTATTTTACCTTTTTCATTATTTCCGAAAGCTATCGTTCCTTCATTGCATGGGTTGATCTTGTGAAATAGTCCTTTTTCTCCTGTCATATGTCTTGAGCAACCGCTATCCATAAACCATACGTTATTGGCCTTAGCTTTAAGACATACCTGCAAAAATTAATTTGAGTGGAGCTCATCCTTTTGGTACCCATTTTATAGGTCCGTTTGGGTTAGAAAAAATTATCCTTTGGAGTTTATGTTGATCTATCTTTGAAGCCATAAATCCAATGCTTTTCGGCATCCAAACCAATTTAGCACCAAGGTTTTGCAGTTTTCTTAATTTACATTGATAGACCTTATGTCCTAACTTGTTGCAAAAGTTACAAGCTCCCGGAAGTTTAGAAATAGGGAGCCACTTGGTAATTCGTTCCTCAGTTGGTCTATTGGTCCAAGCTACTCGATTTATCTTTGGTTTAGTATAAATGGGTTTGACATTATTTCTTGGAGCGTTAGACTTTGTTTATTCAAATGTATTGTATCCAAGTCCTTTCTTGCAAGTTTAGGTTGTCATTTTTAAGAACATTTTTACATTTTCTCCTGGATTAGAGAACTTGGCAAGGGATTCGTTTAATGATTCATTTTCGTTTTTAAGTTTCTCTAACTCGTTTTCTAATGTATTCTTTTCATTTTTTAATTTATCTAATTTTTCAGCAAGTTTACCATTTACAATTATTACTGCATCACATTGTCTTTTCTTTATTGTAAACTTGTTTCCTAATTTCTTTATTTCTTCATATAGTGAATCATAAGCTTGTTGAAGTTCTTCTAATTCAGCACATTTAAGACATTCATCTGTAGAAAAATTTGAAAAAGATTTCTGTTTAGAGGTTACCTCTTGACTACTTGTGCAGTCCGTTGAAGTAGCTTGATCCTCCAAGGTTTCCGTGGCTGCAAAGCATATGTCGGTATTTGCTATGCAACAAATTCTCGCGCAATCTGCTTCGCATTCTTCACTTGAGGAGCTATTTGTTGTAGATTCTTCTTCATTCACGTACATGTCTCTTCCTTTGTTTCTTTGAAATCTTTTGTTGTCGCCTCGATCTTTTCTTTGCTCTTTTGCCTTGTTTTCTTCGGGCGTTGGACATTGGGCTTGCATGTGTCCCGAACCGCCGCATCGATAACATTTCGTTGTTTTTTTCTTTTTCTCTTTAGAATTTTTTTCTTTAAATTTTCTGAAATTTCTGTCTTTCCTTACAAATTTTCTGAATCGTTTTGTGAGTAAGGCAATCTCATCGTCATTTTGAGAAGATGAGGTGTTGTCGTCCGAGTCTTGTGCGGCTCTCAAGGCAATGGCTCTTTTGCCTTTGTGGTGATCTTCGTTTCTTTTCTTGATCAGCTCATGTGACATTAAGGAGCGAATAAGATTTTTCAACTTCAACGTGTTAAGATCCTTGGCTTCTTCTATTGCCATGATTTTTGGAGTCCATGATTCTGGTAGTGCCCTTAGAATCTTCATGACCTGCTCAGATTCAGAAATTGCTTTTCCTAGCCCTTTCAAGGCATTAGTAATCTTGGAAAATCTAGCAAACATTTCAGAAATATTTTCAGTTTCTAACATCCTAAAATTTTCCAATTCTCCAATCAAAATGTTTCTCCTCGTCCCTTAGACTTGAGAGGTTCCTTCATAGATAGAAGTTAGTGTATCCCATATTTCTTTGGCAGTTAAACAAGAGGATACTCTATCATATTTGGAGGCCGTAAGAGCACAAAATAATGAATTCATAGCCTTGGCATTGCTCTTTACAATTTTCACTTCCTCATCGGTCCATTTGGAAGCTCTTTCATCAATAGGCAAAGTCACACCATCTTGGATTGCAATCCAAGAGTCCATATCTGTGGCCATGATGAGTTGTTTCATACGTAGCTTCCAATATCCAAAATTGTTCCCATCAAACAATGGTGGCCTAGTAAATGATTGGCCTTCGGCAAATGCCGGAACGGAAGTTGATTGGGATGTCATGTCAATAGATCTCTTTGGTTTAACTCAAAGACCTGCTCTGATACCACTTGTTGGTCCCGAGTTAATGACAATTACCCAAGAGGGGAGAGGTGAATTGGGTATTATGAAAATTTAAAACTTAAACAGAAACTTTTACCCCGGATTAATCTAGTCCCCTTTATGAAGAAACAAAATGGAATGCAGTATAATATAGAAAGCAGAAATATAAATTACCACACAAGATTTTACAGTGGTTCGGGCAACCTCCCTACTCCACTCTTCCAAGCTCACACCTCTTGTGACTTAGGTTCTACTATGTATTCCACGAATACAACTAGAGTCTCCACTCTTTTCTAAATTCTAACTCTAGGTGGCATATACAACCAGAGCCTCTGCTCTCTTCTAGATTCAAGCTCTAGGGGGCATATATAATCAACACAAGTAGGTGATGAGTTACACTCCAATCACAACTCTACTTGCAACGTCTTGGTTTCAATCACCAAACTTAACCAAAGCACTAAAACAATCAATAATGTAAAAATAAAGAAGATCTACACTTTACTGAGTTGTGTAGCAAGTTTCAGCTTGAGGAAGAATCTGTAGGAGCAACCGATTGTGTTTCGTTGAAGCAAATCGCAACTTTGAAGCTTGTTCTTCTTTGAAAGTGTATAGATCACTCAAATTTAGAGAAAAGCAAATAAGAACTCTTGCTTGTACTTCTTTCCTCTCTTTAGACTCTGTCTTGTGTCTATTCACGTTTGCTTGAGTGTCTATATATAGAGGAGGGAAGATTTTGAACGTTATACACGTGGTTGGCGCGCAATAAATGTTCCAACGTTCAAAAATTTGAACGTTACTTTCCCAAGTCGCAAGTGGAGTCGACTTCGTCTGCGACTTCGCCCAAGTCGCATGCTGGAGTCGACTTCGTGTGCGACTTCGGCAGCTCTTCAGTTTCTAAGTCTGAGTTCTGGGTCGACTTGGTTTCAGACTTGGCCTCAAGTCGATCTTAGAGTCGACTTGGGATGCGACTTGACCAGTTTTTGTGCCAAAATAGTTTGATCATTGTTGATTCACCTCGTGTTTGCTTAGCTACTTTCCTTCAATAATAGAAACATTATTTTCATTCTGGATTGGCTTCAAATCTTGCAAACATTGTGATTCTTGGATAACTTGAAAACTTGTATGGTCAAATCTTCTTTGATTTGGAATGAATTCATGTACCTTACTCGCTTTAAAATTATATTAGTCTTCATATCTTGAGTTGTCTTCATTTTGAAATAAGCTTGAACTTTTAACTTGGACTTGAGAAACTCAAGTCGATCTTGTTGGTCCCGAGTTGATGGAAAAACCCAAGAGGGGAAGGGTGAATTGGGTATTTAAAATTTATAACTTAAACAGAAACTTAACCCCGGATTAATCTAGTCCCCTTAATGAAGAAATGAAATGGAAAACAATATAATGTAGAGAGCAGAAATATAAATCAAGCACACAAGATTTTTATAGTGGTTCGGACATCCTCCCTACTCCACTCTTCCAAGCTCACACTCCTTGTGACTTGGGTTCCACTATTGTATTCTCTCAATACAATTAGAGCCACTGCTCTCTTCTAGATTCCAGCTCTAGGGCGCCTCAACAAATCTTAGCACAAGTAGGTGATGAGTTCCACTCCAATCACACACTACTTTGCTTTCACTTGATCTTAGTTCCTCAAACTAAATCAAGTTCAATACAAACAAAGAAATAATAAAAGAAGTCTACACTTTACAGATGTGTAGAAACAATTTTACGCAGAGAAGAACTTGTAGCATAGGCTTTGAAGATTCAGAGATTGAGTTCTAGCAGTTTGAAGCAGAGTTCTTCTTCTTTGAATGGCTTGATCTCTTTGAAGCTCTTGGATATAGGAGTTAAGCACACTTAATGTTTTTCAGCTACTTCCCTCGTCCACAATAACTCCCTTTTATAATTGTGGAGGAAATCCGAACGTTAGAAGGTGGTTGGCGCGCATTAAATGCGCTCCAACGTTTAAAAATTTGAACGTTATTCTCCAAGTCTAAGATGAAGTCGACTTGGCCTGCGACTTGGCTTCCAAGTCGCACATGGAGTCGACCTGGCCTGCGACTTGGGTTCTTCAGACCAAGTCTGAGACTTGGGTCGACTTGGCCTCAGACTTCAACTCAAGTCGAACCTGGAGTCGACTTGGGTTGCGACTTGACTTGGTCTTTGCCAATAATGCCTTGATCCTCATTTGATTTTGCTTCTAGCTTGCTTGGCTTTCTTCCTTTAGTCCTTTTAATTGTCAAGTGGCTCCTCATACTTGTAGATCTTGTGATTTATGAAGAGCTTGACCTTGATCCATCTTGTATTTGCTTGAACCTTGTAGAACTTGGGAGAGCTTGAGTCCTTGCATGATATATTCATGCACCTTGCTTGCTTTGGAGTCGTTTGATCTTCATATCTTGAATATATCTTCATTTGGAAGCAAGCTTGGCAATTTGCCTTGGACTTGATAGACTTGATTTGAACTTGAACTTGAATCCTTACCTTGAATCTCAAGAATACTCAAGTTAATCTTGAACATGGACTTTGCATATTACTTGGATTTGAGAAAGTTCAAATAGATTCTTGGAATGAGCTTGGGAATGCATCTTTCAAGTCTGAACTTCTCAAGTCGAAGGTGGAGTCGACTTTGTCTGCGACTTTTCCCAAGTCGCACCTGGAGTCGACTTCGTCTGCGACTTGGGCAGCTTTGTGCCCCAAAATCAGGTCTGGACAGTTTTTCTCGACTGAAGTCGATAGTGAGGTCGACTTCGTTTGCGACTTGGCTTCCCAACTCGCAAGTGGAGTCGACTTAGCCTGCGACTTCACCTGCTATTCTTCCAGTTTTGATTTTGCCTTTGAAGTTCTGTTTCAAGTTGATAATGAAGTCGACTTTGGGATCGACTTCACCCTAAGTCGAAGTCCAAGTCGACTTGGGGATCGACTTGACTATTTCAGTTCCTTAAAACATTTGGCAAACTCATTAGTATACTTGATATACTCAAATTAGTCTTTGTTAATCATCAAAACTCATGCTTTGGTCAATTTTGTTTTGTTTTGAACATTGTTTCCAACAATCTCCCCCTTTTTGATGATTGACAAAACTTAATTTGAGTTGATAACTTTCAATCAAAAACAGATCATTGTCATAGAGTTCAAAACATATTCAGATCATTTAACGTAGAGTTCATATTGAATACTTTTCAAGCAAAGCATACCTTTTAAGCAAAGTATAGAAACAATCATTAACAGGTTTATCATTTACCAATCTTTGCAAGCAATCATAAAGCATCTTTCATATATATCAAGTTTCATTTTACAAAATTTCAAAGTAAGCAAAAATGAAACCCTAGATACAAACTACCCAACCAAAAAAAAAACTTAAACCTAATCTATCTTCTCCCCCTTTTTGTCAATCTATCAAAAATGATTCAATTACCAAAGACTTGGCAAATTGAAATTGGGAAATGGGATAGACAAATTGAGTTGGTTTGATGGGACGGACATGGGCTGATGAGTAGAAGGAGGAAACGAGTGCGGGAGACAGCTCGCGATGAACTGAACCCGATTCGAAGGGATCAAGTTCAGGCATGGGTCGCTTTTTGTGACGGCCTGAGGCGAGGTGATATCGGATGGTACGTAATTTCCGATCGATTCGATCCTGTCGGGAATGCATATCCTGAAGTGCATTTAGAACTCCGGTGACAAGACTTGTCATCCGGTTTTCTTGTTGCCCCATTTCTTCTCGGATGGCAACGATTTCATCTCTAAGAACCTTCAAGGTGACCTCCTCAGATGAAGTTGGAGGCGCCCGTTCAGGTGCGGCAGATCCTTATGGAGAAAATGATCCGTGCGATATGGGAGATGCGGGTTCTTCTTGAGCAGGCGGTGCTTCGGGAGGTTGCTCCCCCTCAGCTTGTGCATGGTCCTCATGCTCTCTAGCTGGCTCGCCTAGCTTCTCCCTGATTCGATCATCTCTGAATTGCTCCAGGTTGATTTTCATTCTTTGGAGCAGAGCCTTGTTGATGGCGTTCGTCGTTTTGGGGACTTCAAATGGTTCCCCGTCAATATCTACCTCGAACCGCTCAAGGATTCTCGTGATCCAGGATCCGTAAGGTAGTACACCTCTTGGATTATCTTTCTTGCATGCCAAGGCTTCTAGAAATAGCCTGGGAAGGCTGATCTTGACTTTATTTATTAACTTCCACAGGATCATAGCTTCTTGTGGATTCAATTGATTTCTCCCGCCCCATTTTGGATAGATACAGTGGGCGATTAGCAGACGGAGGACTCTGAGCCTAGGAGAAAGATCCATGTAATGCAAAAACTTTGTGCCCGCATGGTACTTGTTGCTCTTTGTCAGCTCGTTGTAGATTTTGTCCATTGTCAGGTCATTAGGAAGTCGTTCTTCTTCATAGGGTACTTGAAGAATGCTCCTGATTCTCCTTAAGGCTTCATTTTGATTTGAGTTATTTATAGAACCCAGATACATCTCGCTTCCTTTGACATAGGCTGAGAAATTGGTATCATCCCATAAATAGTAGAAGAGTCTAGCGAGATCGGGATAGATCCTTTCGTCAGACTTTAATAGTTGTGTCCAACCTTGGAAGTCGAGCAACTCTTCTATATCAAACTCGTAGTCGCTAAGAAATTTGAAATCGATTATCTTGGGAATGAATACCTTCCGCTCATAGAAATGTTTGTAGAAGCGGGTATGTTGCTGCTCAGTCTTGAAGTAGGTCGTGGGCATTTTCAAGACTTGCCCTTTCTTGATAGGAATTCTTGAGGTGGATGAGCTTTGAGGTTGACTTTCCGATCTCGGAGCTCGATCAGACGATTGAGTAGTGGTTTGAAATCGAACTCGTCTACCCGTTGATGTTGATGGTTCCTCCCTTGCTCTCTTAGCGGGTGTCCTTTGTTTTCTAGGAACTTCCTCTTCTATGTTGGATTGGGAAGGTCTGGGCACTGGTCTTTGGGCTGGATTTTTGACTGCTAGCTTTGGGAGTCGAGCTTTTGGTGCCATTGGAAACAGGGAGTTGAGAGTATAGGATTTAATTTGGGAGAAAAAGAATGGGAACAGAGAGTGAGAATGAGAGAGATGATCTTTGAGAGACGGAGAGGTTTCCGAAGCTAGGAGCTTGCCGGAGATGAGAGAATGTCGAAAATGGAAGGGAATAGACCGGAGCAAGGAGTTTGCGGGGGCCGGAGAAGGAAGAGAAGAAAACAGCGGGAAAATGAGGGAGAAAAGAAGAGAGGAGAAGAAAGAAAAAAGAGAGAGAAGTCGGACGGTCGCGCGCGCGGAGTCGACTTTGCCCTAGGCGAAGTCGACTTCGGTCCCTCGGAGTCGACTTCGCCTTGGGCGGAGTCGACTTCGACTATTGAAGCGGAGTCGACTTCACTTTCCCAAGTTGACTTGGCGGAGTCGACTTGGCTCCCATGGAGTCGACTTGACCCATCGACTTGACCTTTTCAAATTTTAGTTTCTTGTTTAATTTTTTCTAATTTAGCTCTATCATCCCCGTATCATTCCTAATTTTACAAAATGATTCCTTGGCTAGTGGTTTGGTAAAAATATCAGCAATTTGGTCTTCTGTTTTCACATATTCTAAGCAAACATCATGATTTTCAACATGTTCACGAATAAAATGGTGTCTCACATCAATATGTTCGGTTCTTGAATGCAGTACAGGATTCTTAGTTAGACAAATTGCACTTGTATTATCACATCTAATAGGAATATCAAAATAATCAATACCATAATCTTTCAATTGTTGTTTCATCCAAAGTAATTGGGCACAACAGCTACCGGCGGCTATGTATTCGGCTTCCGCAGTAGATAGAGCAACGCTTGTTTGTTTTCTTGAGTACCATGAAACCAACATATGTCCAAGAAACTGACAAGTTCCACTAGTACTCTTTCTATCTACTTTATAGCCGGCAAAATCTGCATCCGAATAGCTGATTAAATCAAAGGTTGACCCCTTTGGATACCATAGTCCAAGATTGGTAGTTTTTATCAAATATTTAAAAATCCTTTTTACAGCAAGTAGATGTGATTCTTTAGGACATGCTTGAAATCTAGAGCACATACAAACACTGAAGAAAATATCGAGTCTAGAAGCAGTTAAATATAACAAAGAACCTATCATGCTTCTATAAAGCTTTTGATCGATACATTTACCGTTTTCATCCGTGTCGATCTTGATTGTAGAGCTCATTGGAGTATTTGTCCCTTTGCTGTTTTGCATACCAAATTTCTTGAGCATATCTTTGACATACTTGGACTGGTTTAGAAATATCTCTTCACTTTGTTGCTTGATTTGCAGTCCAAGAAAGAAATTTAATTCTCCCATCATGCTCATTTCGAATTCGCTCTGCATAATCTTAGAAAATTCTTGGCATAGATTTTCGTCAGTAGCACCAAATATTATATCGTCCACGTAAATTTGTACAATTAGAATGTTTTTATTTTTATACTTAATGAACAAAGTAGTGTCTACTTTTCCTTTTTGAAACTCATGATCAATCAAAAATTTGTTCAACCTTTCATACCAAGCTCTTGGAGCTTGTTTTAATCCATATAACACTTTGGTCAATTTATAAACATACTTTGGTTGATTCTTTTCTTCAAAATCAGGGGGTTGTTCAACATATACTTCTTCATTCAAGTAACCATTCAAAAATGCGCTTTTTACATCCATTTGGAACAATTTGAAATTCATATGAGAAGCAAATGCTAGTAAAATACGTATGACTTCTAATCTAGCCACAGGTGCATATGATTCTTCAAAATCAATTCCTTCTTCTTGGGAATACCCTTTGGCTACTAATCTGGCCTTGTTTCTTATTACAAGACCGCTTTCGTCTAATTTGTTCCTAAATACCCATTTGGTACCAATGATTGTATGATTATTTGGTCTAGGAACTAAATGTCATACATTGTTCCTTTCAAATTGGTTTAGCTCTTCTTGCATTGCAATAACCCAGTTTTCATCATTGAGAGCTTGTTCAATGGTATTTGGTTCAATTTTTGATATAAAAGCATATTGACCACAAATGTTTTGTTTTGATCTTCTAGTTTTCACTCCTTCGTATACATTACCAATAACTTGTTCAATTGGATGGGCATTTTTTAACTTTAAATCAGTTGGAGGTTTGTAAGAGTTATTACCTTCACTTACCTCTTCCTCCATGAGATTTTCTGGCTTGAACTCGATTTCCTTTGGTTGTTCTTTTCCTTTTGTTACATCTACATCACTTAATTCATCCTCCTTTCTCGGAGTTTGGTTAAATTCATCAAATACAACATGTATAGATTCTTCTACAACTTGGTTTCGTTTATTGAATACTCTATATGCTTTGCTATTTGATGAATAACCAAGGAATATTGCCTCATCACTTTTAGCATCTAGTTTTCCCAAGTTGGTTTTTTCATTGTTCAAAACATAGCATGTGCATCCAAAAGCATGAAAATAAGAAATATTTGATTTCCTTCCTTTCCATAGTTCATATGGGGTCTTTTTCAAGATTGCTCGAATGGTAACTCGGTTCAAAACATGACAAGCTGTACTTACAGCTTCACCCCAAAATTTCTTGGATAAATTGCTCTCATTTAGCATTGTTCTAGCCATCTCTTGTATAGTTCTATTTTTCCTTTCAACTACTCCATTTTGTTGTGGAGTTCTTGGTGCAGAAAATGTGTGGTGAATTCCTTTTTCATTACAATATTCTATGAATCGTTTGTTTTCGAATTCCCCACCATGATCGCTTCTTATGGTTACAATTGTACTTTGTTTTTCATTTTGCACCAAATTCACAAAAGTTGCAAACATAGAGAAGGCTTCATATTTGCTAGCTAAGAGAATTATCCATGTAAATCTTGAAAAATCATCAACAATCACAAATACATATTTCTTTCCACTAATGGTTAAAATGTCGGATAGTCCGTATAGATCCATGTGTAGCAATTCAAGTGGCCTAGTGGTGGAAATTTCCTTTTTGGTAGAGAAAGGCATCTTGAGTTGTTTTGATAATTGACATGCCTTACAAATCTTGTCCTTGTCATATTTCAATCTTGGTAATCCTTCTACCAAACTCTTTTTCCATAGGGTCTTTATATTTTCCATGTTTATATGTCCAAGCCTTTTATGCCAAACCCATAGATCATTATCAATGGCCATTAGACATTGACCATTTAGTTCATCTAGTGAAACCAAATATACATTTCCATGTCTTTTTCCACTAAACATGATATGTTCTCCATCAAATACATTACATATAGATGATTCAAACAAACTTTATATCCTTTGTCACATAATTGACTAATGCTCATTAGATTGTGCTTGAGTCCTTTAACAAACAAAACATCTTCCATGCATGCATTTGAACTACTATGTATTTTTCCTTTTCCTTTAATTTTACCTTTTTCATTATTACCAAAGGCAACTGTTCCATCGTTGCAAGGCGTAAGTTTATGAAATTGACTTTTTTCTCCGGTCATATGCCTTGAACAACCGCTATCCATGAACCATACATTATTTGCCTTTGCCTTAAAACATGTCTGAAAAATAAACAAGTAAATCTTATCTCTTTGGTACCCATTTTATGGGTCCATTTGGGTTTGTAAAATAATTCAATCTTTGTAGTTCTATCTTAGAAAGCCCAAATCTTGTGTTCCTTGGAACCCAAACTAATTTTGCACCATGATCATACAGTTTCTTAAGATTATATTTATAGATTGTATGACCCATTTTATTGCAAAAATTGCAAGTCATAGGTAATCTTGGAGTAGGCCTCCAAGTATCTAATGGTTCAAATTGGCCTTCTAGTCTACTTAAAATTTTTCTTTTGTGGCTTATATATAGGTGCAGTTTTTGTTTGATATTTCCCAAGTATTGACACATTTGATTTGTTACTCTCTTTTTGCTCAAATGTATAGTAACCAAGACCTCTTTTGTTCGTTTGGGAGGTCATGTTCAGAAACATTTTAACATTTTCTCCTGGATTAGAGAACTTAGCTAATGATTCATTTAATGATCTGTTCTCCTTTTTTAGCAAATCATATTCATCTTTCAATTTATCTAATCTTTCTGCAAGTTTACCATTTACAATTATTGCCGCATCACATTGTCTTTTCTTAATTGTAAACTTGCTTCCTAATTTCTTCAACTCTTCATATAATGAATCATATGCAATTTGTAATTCTTCTAATTCAGTACATTTGAGGCATTCTTGAAAAGAATAATAACTTGATTTAGAGTGGCAAGGTTTAGAACTTACCTCTTCACTGCTTGTGCACTTTGTTGAAGTTGATTGTTCTTCTTGCTCGATTTGCGTCATGCAGCATATTCTTGCACATTCTTCTGCCTCAATTTCATCAGTTGAGGAACTACTCGTCGTAGATTCTTCGTCATTCGCGTACATGCCTCTTCCTTTATTTCTTTGGAATCTTTTGTTGTCCCCTCGATCTTTTCTTTGTTCTTTTGCCTTGCTTTCTTCGGGAGTTGGACATTGAGCTTGCATGTGACCCAAACCGCCGCATCGGTAACATTTGGTTGGTTCTTTCTTTTTCTCTCTAGAATTTCTTTCCTTGAAACTTCTGAAATTTTTGTCTTTCCTCATAAATTTTCTGAAACATTTTGTGAGTAGGGCAATCTCGTCGTCATTCTGAGAAGAAGAGGTGTCGTCCATGTCTTGTGCGGCTTTCAAGGCAATTGCTCTTTTGCCCCTGTGTTGATCTTCATTTCTTCTCTTGATTAGCTCATGTGACATGAGTGAGCTAATTAAGTTTTCAAGCTTTAGTGTATTAAGGTCCTTGGCTTCTTCTATCGCAGTGATCTTCGGAGTCCATGATTCGGGTAGAGCTCTCAAAATCTTCATAACCTGCTCAGATTCAGATATAACCTTTCCAAGACCTTTTAAAGCATTAGTAATTTTTGAGAATCGAGCAAACATTTCAGAAATATTTTCTGTTTCTAGCATTCTAAAATTTTCTAGTTCTTCAATCAAAATATTTCTTCTCGTCCCTTGGACTTGAGAAGTTCCTTCATAAATAGTGGTTAGCGTATCCCATATCTCTTTGGCGGTCAAGCAAGAGGATACTCTATCATATTCAGAAGCAGTAAGAGCACAAAATAGTGAGTTCATAGCTTTAGCATTGCTCTTAACAATTTTTACTTCCTCATCGGTCCATTTGGAAGCTCTTTCATCGGTAGGCAAGGTTACTCCATCTTGGATAGCAATCCAAGAATCCATGTCGGTAGCCACGATGAGTTGCTTCATACGAAGCTTTCAATATCCAAAATTGTTCCCATCAAACAACGGTGGCCTTGTAAAGGATTGGCCTTCAGCAAATGCGGGAACGGAAGTAGATTGGGATGCCATATTAATAAGATCTCTTTGGTAAACTCAAAGACCTTCTTTGATACCACTTGTTGGTCCCGAGTTGATGGAAAAACCCAAGAGGGGAAGGGTGAATTGGGTATTTAAAATTTATAACTTAAACAGAAACTTAACCCCGGATTAATCTAGTCCCCTTAATGAAGAAATGAAATGGAAAACAATATAATGTAGAGAGCAGAAATATAAATCAAGCACACAAGATTTTTATAGTGGTTCGGACATCCTCCCTACTCCACTCTTCCAAGCTCACACTCCTTGTGACTTGGGTTCCACTATTGTATTCTCTCAATACAATTAGAGCCACTGCTCTCTTCTAGATTCCAGCTCTAGGGCGCCTCAACAAATCTTAGCACAAGTAGGTGATGAGTTCCACTCCAATCACACACTACTTTGCTTTCACTTGATCTTAGTTCCTCAAACTAAATCAAGTTCAATACAAACAAAGAAATAATAAAAGAAGTCTACACTTTACAGATGTGTAGAAACAATTTTACGCAGAGAAGAACTTGTAGCATAGGCTTTGAAGATTCAGAGATTGAGTTCTAGCAGTTTGAAGCAGAGTTCTTCTTCTTTGAATGGCTTGATCTCTTTGAAGCTCTTGGATATAGGAGTTAAGCACACTTAATGTTTTTCAGCTACTTCCCTCGTCCACAATAACTCCCTTTTATAATTGTGGAGGAAATCCGAACGTTAGAAGGTGGTTGGCGCGCATTAAATGCGCTCCAACGTTTAAAAATTTGAACGTTATTCTCCAAGTCTAAGATGAAGTCGACTTGGCCTGCGACTTGGCTTCCAAGTCGCACATGGAGTCGACCTGGCCTGCGACTTGGGTTCTTCAGACCAAGTCTGAGACTTGGGTCGACTTGGCCTCAGACTTCAACTCAAGTCGAACCTGGAGTCGACTTGGGTTGCGACTTGACTTGGTCTTTGCCAATAATGCCTTGATCCTCATTTGATTTTGCTTCTAGCTTGCTTGGCTTTCTTCCTTTAGTCCTTTTAATTGTCAAGTGGCTCCTCATACTTGTAGATCTTGTGATTTATGAAGAGCTTGACCTTGATCCATCTTGTATTTGCTTGAACCTTGTAGAACTTGGGAGAGCTTGAGTCCTTGCATGATATATTCATGCACCTTGCTTGCTTTGGAGTCGTTTGATCTTCATATCTTGAATATATCTTCATTTGGAAGCAAGCTTGGCAATTTGCCTTGGACTTGATAGACTTGATTTGAACTTGAACTTGAATCCTTACCTTGAATCTCAAGAATACTCAAGTTAATCTTGAACATGGACTTTGCATATTACTTGGATTTGAGAAAGTTCAAATAGATTCTTGGAATGAGCTTGGGAATGCATCTTTCAAGTCTGAACTTCTCAAGTCGAAGGTGGAGTCGACTTTGTCTGCGACTTTTCCCAAGTCGCACCTGGAGTCGACTTCGTCTGCGACTTGGGCAGCTTTGTGCCCCAAAATCAGGTCTGGACAGTTTTTCTCGACTGAAGTCGATAGTGAGGTCGACTTCGTTTGCGACTTGGCTTCCCAACTCGCAAGTGGAGTCGACTTAGCCTGCGACTTCACCTGCTATTCTTCCAGTTTTGATTTTGCCTTTGAAGTTCTGTTTCAAGTTGATAATGGAGTCGACTTTGGGATCGACTTCACCCTAAGTTGAAGTCCAAGTCGACTTGGGGATCGACTTGACTATTTCAGTTCCTTAAAACATTTGGCAAATCATTAGTATACTTGATATACTCAAATTAGTCTTTGTTAATCATCAAAACTCATGCTTTGGTCAATTTTGTTTTTGTTTTGAACATTGTTTCCAACAGATCTTGGGGTCGACTTCATATGCGACTTGGTCTTAAGTCGTAAGTGGAGTCGACTTCGACTGCGACTTCTGAATGCTCTGTCCCAAAATCAACGCTGGAAGGAAATGTGTATCCTCAAGTCGATACTGGAGTCGACTTCGTCTGCGACTTGGCTTTCAAGTCGCAAGTGGAGTCGACTTCGTCTGCGACTTCGGATGTTCATCTTCCAATTTCAAATCTGTTCATTAGGTACCTGTTGAAGTCGTATGTGGAGTCGACTTGGGAATCGACTTGGCTGATTTTCATTCCTTAAGACATTCATTAAAATTATTAGTAATCATTTTATACTCAAATTTGAATTTGTTAATCATCAAAACTTATGCTTTGGTCAATTTTGTTTTGTTTTAACTATTGTTTCCAACAATATCCTCTTATTTAATTGTGGAGATATCGCCAGGGTGCAAAACCCTATTTTTAATATATATTTTTGAAAATTTTTTATAAGATTATCAACCTAAGTAGATTTCACTTATGTATTAAATTTACTATTTTTGGAGATATATAAATATTTTTTTTGATTTTTTAAAAATAGGGGTATTTCAGTCACTTAAAAAGGGCTAAAGTACCCTTATTTTCAAAAGAATAAAAAAAATATATACACACATCCAAAAATGGTAAATTTTGGCTTATAGATTAAATACAACTAAATTAATAATCTTATTAAAAAAATTTCAAAAAAAATACTAAAAAATGAGTTTTTGTACCATGGTGCATTGAAACATTCCACATTATGTAGTCCCCCGTATCATATTTAGGAACTTGTAGTTGTCTCTCTTTGGACATTCGTAAGAATTATTTGAAGACTTGATTGTGATAGAAGTTGAAATGTGATGTAAAATATACACTGATAAAAAAAGTCACTATATAAATATGAAGAATAATTCTATAGGCCCAGACTAAACAAATGTCTTGCTTATGTTTAAAATTTTCAAAAAAATATATACACATATACAAAAATGGTAAAACTTTGTTTATATGTTAAATGTACTTAGATAAATAAGTGTATAAAGAAAAAAACAAAAAAAATTATAGTAAACAAGTTTTTTAAGGCGGATTAAGCAAGGTATTCGCTTACTCGGGTTAATGTGATCACTTCTCTATAAATATATTAACACTGAAAAAGAAATTAGCTTAAAATTCAAGTTATATTCTGTATGTTCATTTCCTTATTTTATCTATTTAAAGTATTTTAAAAGTGTTTAAGTCAATACTTAATGGGTAATTTGTAAATATATCCACATGTCATTACTACACCATCACGACATGAATATATTTGCAAAGATATGCAAACTACATGAGCATATTTATAATTTTAAAAATTAAGTGGATGTACTTGCAAAACACCCATACTTAATCAATGGTGAAAGTACTTCTAAAATGAGAAGGCCAAATACCAAATAATTAAATATTTGTGATACTTCTTGAGAAAGTATTTTCTGTAGAGTCAAATATGACAGCTTAGCCAAACAAGCTTGTACTATTTGTTTATCAATAAGGAAAAAGAAAAATTTCTTTCCCTACTTTTTATATCTCTTTTATTGTGATATAATATATATCTTAACTCATTAACTACCCTTTTGTTATTATTATCACTATACTTTAATACTTATCAGATATTTTTATATGACTACGTTATCCCTTTGAAGTGATTAAGACAATGTCCCACCGTCGCAAAAGAACAGTGGGTGGGGTTGACACATGTGGGGTGCCTATCCAATACACGAAGAGTGTGGGTGTCGGGAGGAAACACGGGTGGAATATAGGGGCACCACTATTCCCTTAGTACAGTGCAACCCTAACCCATAGGAAGGGCTTCCTACGATTCTCTCATGGGAAGCATAATCTCCACCATTGATTTTTGTTCAATGGTTTGGATTGAAAGGGGTTGTGTTGGTAATTCAACATTCTCTGCAAGGGGTATGGGCATGCTCCTCTCAGACGCACGCACACACAGACGGACGGAAGAACCAATTTGAAATTCTCTGCAAGGGTTATGCGCATGCTCCTCTCAAACGTTCGCACGCACAGACGGACAGAAGGATCCATTCTCTTTCCACACTCGCATGGAAGAATCCATTCTATTTTCGTTTTCTCCTCTGATGAGTTGTTGTTGCCAACGAGCTGCTGTTGTCGAAGAACTATTGCTGTCGACGATTTACTGTTGCTCTTGCTGTTGTTGATGACGTTTCATTGCAGTAATGAAGATTGTGGGTTTGAGCAGCGGTTGGCGGCATCCGTAGGCAACAAAGAAGAAAACTCGCAGCATCAATTTTTTTAGGTTTAGGCAATTGGAGAACAGATTTGGTCTGGTGAGTTGGGCATCAGAGTTAAGAAGCCTCAGCAAGTCATTGGCCAGTTCTGATCGGCAATGTAGTAGCTGACAACCAATGGATTTTGAGGCAGGTGTGGCAGCTAACATCTAGAGTTCAGTTGGATCATGTAGAAGGTGATGTACTATGCGTCATCCGTAGCGATGATAGAAATTCAACTTAAATTTGGGTAGATTTTGTTTTGTTCAAATCTAGTGATACCGATGTCCAATTTAGGTGATTCAAGAATCATTTTCTATGTTTTGAGATGCTTTGAATCATGATCGGACAAATCCAATTTATTAAATTATAAATGGAAATAACCATGTGGATGGTTAAAATAATGCAGATATTTTTATTTAATATAAATAAAATAATACAATTATTTTCTACATAAATTTAATTGAAAATACTCATATTTATTTTGTTAATCATTTATATTAACTTAGGGTGTGTTTGGCAATGTACAAAACATGTCAAGTTAAAACTTTTCAATCTAAAACTTTTTATTCTCTATAACTATTCTATTTTTAAATTATTTCTTCGCATTTTTTCATATAACTACCCTACTTTTCAATCACTTTTACACAATTACCAATACAAATAACTTATCTATTTTAAATTTATCCTCTTTACTCATCATAATTACCCCTATTATATCACATCACTTGACAACTTTTACTCTCTAAAACTTTTTATTAAAAGTTTTATCCGTTTCCAAACACACCTTTAGTTTATTTAAATATAAATTATAATTTTGGGACGTAATTAAACCATTAGTATACTTAATTATTGACTTTAGGACATATAATTAAATAATTATTTAAATTAAGTATTTTCTACTAATCTAAGTTTCGATAGTTTAAATTACAGTTTTGGAACATATATACATATAGGTGAAATGGTGAATAGTGTTGATTAAACAAAAGTATCACTTTAAAAATTAAACTCCTTTTTCAGGTGGCCGACTTTAATCACGTCAGTTTTATTAAATTTGATTTTACAGAATGTAAGAAAAAAAATTTTGATTTTATAGATGATGGTCATGAAAGTAGTTCTAATAGGTCTTAACTACGTATTAGCTTAAAAATGTGCAAGTTCATCCTATGCATGAAACATAACCCCCTTTTTATTTTTTAAAATTCGAAAATTTAATCATCCATGTACAAAATTTACATAAACAAATAAAAGAATTTTTAAGATAATATAAATGATATTAAATAATATAAGTGGAGTGAATTTTCTATAAACTATCAAGATCATGATTATATATAAGAGAGTTTGGTAGAAGTGGGCCTAAGAGGTATGGTAGAAGAGAGGTTTACATAATGTATATTTTAAGAATGTTTATAGAATTTAATTATTATTATTAAAATAATTTATATATGTTTATATTATTAAATCTAAATTACAGTTATATATTTATTTAAAAAATTTTATTTAATTTAAATGAATTATTATCTTCATTATAAATTAATATTTATTTATTTTTTAAATTATTTAATTCAAAATGAAAGTTTGCATAGTTCTAAAATAAATTATTAAGTATATATCTTTTGCAAAATACATAAAGTCATGTCAAATATTTTTTAAATATTCAAATTAGATGTTGTTAGATCCAGTTAGATGTAATTAGATCCGGTTAGATGTTGTTAGATCTGGTTAGATCTAGTTAGATGCTATTAGATTTAAGCGAATTTCATCAAATCATATTATCTGAGTTTTAATTTATGTAATTATAGTATAAATGACCTAATAAGTGACTTAAGATTATGTTACAAGTGTTAAATTAGAATTAACTTATTAATATAAAAATTAGATATAGTTAGATTCGGTTAGATGCTGTTAAATCCGGTTAAATCCAGTTAGATGCCGATAAATTTAAGTGAATTTCATTAAATCATATTATCTGAATTTTATTTTTTGTAATTAAGGTATAAATGACCTTATAAGAGGCCTAGGATTATATTACAGGTGTTAAATTAGGATTAATTTATCAATATAAAAAATTAGATCCGGTTAGATCTAGTTAGATATTGTTGATCTAGTTAGATCTAGTTACATGTCATTAGATTTAGAAAATTTCATTAAATTATATTATTTGAGTTTTAATTTTTGTAATTAAGATATAAATAATCTTATAAGAGGCTTAAAATTATATTACAGGTGTTAAATTAGGATTAACTTATTAATATCAAAAATTAGATCTAGTTAGATGCCATTAGATTTAGATGATTTCATTAAATTATATTATTTGAGTTTTAATTTTTATAATTAAGTTATAAATAGTCTTATAAGAGGCCTAAGATCATATTACAAGTGTTAAATTATGATTAATTTATTAATATAAAAAATTAAATCTGGTTAGAACCAGTTAGATTTAATAAGATTTAATTAGATGTTGTTAAATCTAGTTAGCTGCCATTAGATTTAAATTTAGTTAAATACTGTTAAATTCAACTGCAGCATATACATCTATTTCTTTATAGATCGTGACTAGTAAATCTGAGTCACCTTTTACCATTCTATCAATTGTATCATAGACTCCTTTTTGAGTTATGATCTTTGACTCTCTATCCATGTGATAGACGTACATTGGATGAAACCAATAAACTACCAAATGAAGTGAGTGACTAAGTTGATGCTCCCAATGAGTTCCTATGATTGAAAGAAAAGCTTTAAGGTTCATCCCATTTTTGTTGAATATTTTAATAGTTGTAGATTTAGCTCTCTTCATGGCTTCATAGATGAATCCCATTGCAGGTCTCTCATTTTTGTCCATTATTCTTAGAATACGAATAAGAGGTTCAAATGCTTTTACAATTATGAAGAAGTTGTTCCAAAGTGATGAACAAAAAATCAAATCTATCACGACCATCCCTTTCATATCTTTTTGCCATTTACTTTCAATCCATTCTCTACTTGTAACCATAGCTTATAGTTGATCTTTGCAATTATATAGACTTTTAAGAGTAAGAAAATGAGTTGCAAATCTAGTAATTGTAGGGCGAACAATCTTTTTTCCTTCTGTAAACTTTCTCATCAGTGATAAAACAAAATTGTGATTATAAAACAACTAATAGAACGAGTTTTGTCAATCACCTCTTTCACATCATCCATCTTTCCAGTATCTTCTAACATTAAATCAATGTAATGTGTTCTACATGGTGTCCATATAATATGTGGATATCTTGAGTTTAAAATCCAATTAGTAATCTTATAATTGGAAGCATTATCTATTACAATTTGAAATACATGTTTATCTTCAACTTCCTTTACAATCTCACATAGTAAATTAGCAAGCATTGAACCACTTTTGACCTTATTAGATTCATCCACTGGTTTAAAAAATATGGTTCCCTTAGAGCAATAAACTAAACTGTGTAACCATGTTCACTTTTGACCTCATTAGATCTATCTATCCACTCGTTTGTTATAACTATGTAACCATGTTCACTCTACTTGACTTTATAATCCTCAATAAGTGACTTGAGTTGATCAACATTTTTCTTTAGTAAAAATCCACGAATATCATGATAGGTAGGAGCTTTGAATCTAAGTCCTATAGGCAAGACAACATCAAACATTTGTTGTCAATATGAAGAATTGCATGCATTGAACTGAATACAATTATCAAAGAACCATTTTGCAATTACAATATGAGCATTCTCAATAGCATGCTTTCCTACCATAGCACTTCTTATACTTGGTTGTGTAAGGCTAGAAATTCCTTTCAATTTCTTAGAAGGACCCCCTCTTCCATTCTTGCAGTGAGCCCTGCAATTACTTCAACATCTTGATGATCTGTAGATGGAAATGCTAGTCTTTCTGTTGCTTGCTTTTTATGACTTTGACAAGAAATACTTTCCATATCTTGTTTAATTTCTATTTAGACATTTAAAGGGACTCTCTTACAAGGAGTCACATCACCAATAATATTTGCTAAATATTTTTTTACTCTATGCATCCGGCCACCACTTATAACTTTGTTATAATATAAATACTTCAACTTATTTTTTTCAATTCCAATGACATGATTCCATGCAATATTGTTTCTTCCTCTAGTAGGGCGAGATTCATTACTATTTTGAGTCAAAGGAGTGAAATTTTAACTTGCAACAGCACTAGAATGACTAGTTGACATTTTTCAGACCTACAAACATATAAATTTTTAAATTTTTGTGAGTTATCAATCATAGAGAGATTATATCAAATAGCATTTTGCAGACAACCATTAAATCATTGCCATTTTCCATCATACAAAATACGCACCCAGAAAATAGCAGTTAACATTTCTTCCGCAATGGCACAATCAAATAATTTCAACAGACCTATGAATATAATTAAAAATTAAACTAATGATATAATTAAAAATTAAACTAATGAATATGTTTCAAACTTTCAATGTTTCAGCAATGGGCCAATGGCACATCCAGTACAACCCTTCTAAGTCCTAACATTGGATATAGGGAAAATAAAAAACCATAAGCAAAATTTGCAAACAGATCTAATCATCTAAGCATAGCACCTGGAGCAGCAATGGCGATTGGTGATCATAGTGGTTGAGCAGCAGGGAACTGTGGTTAGCGACCAAAGTGTTGGACAATTGGAGCAAATGGGAGCTACAGCTAGATGCAAGAAGTTACGACTTATGAGTTATGACTACGAAGAATGCAGAAAAATATAGAGGAAAGAAAAAAAAATGAACGGATGATTTGGGGCTTTGGGTGGCAAACTGGCAGTTACCACAGTTAAAAGAGGAAAGGAGTTAGAAATTATAAGAAAGCGATGATGAAAACTAGTAGACGATAAGTACTGTCAGCAAGTCAAAAATAGAGATGTAGCGGATTAGAAATTGTGGAAATAGGGATTGCCAAGCAGCAAAAGCTGGTGGAGATGCAGTCGACAAAGGGGACGTTTGGTAATGTGTAAAATTGTGGGATTGTGGGAAATGGTGGGAAATGAAAAAGAGAATATTTTGAGAAATGTGTGATTGATATGAAATGATAGATGTATAGTTGGAGTAAATAGGTTTGTTGTATGTAGTTGGTAGGGAAAATGATTAGAACGTAGGGGTAAAAGTGAGAAAAATAGTGTGATTGATGGAGTAATGATTGGTCTTGGGAGACCAAATACCATGAGAAAACCATGGTTCCCATAGTTATATGTTACCAAACATCCCCAAAACTAGGAGCCAAATTACAAATCGAGAAGACCTCGGATTGGAAAAAGGAAGTAGAAATTAATGGCGAGAAGATGCAACCTAAGTTGGTGACAAGCCCGTTGCAAGAGAAGGCAAAAATAGGGCAAAAAAGCAGTGTTTTTTTTATTGGTAGTCAATCTCGAACTAGTCAAATTGGGTATGGAGAAACCGGATGAACCAGCAATCGAACCAAGTTGTACTGGCTAGAATAGGCTAGATCGAAACATGGTGAATTGAACCGTATTGAGCTCCGGTTGAACCAACTGATTCAATCCTGCTTTAGCAACACTGATTTTACATGATAGTTATGCATGAGATCCAAGTTTTCGAACAACGGAATCATCTCAAACTCATCAATGCTTATATTAATCGTCTAGTCTTGAAGTCCCCATTAAATCCTATGAAAACTCTTCAAATCTCGATATTTATTCTTAATTATTTCACAAAATTTTATTAAACCCTTCACATACCTTTTTTAAAGAAATCAAATTACATCATTCTTATCACTAACTTGAAACTATTTCAAACCTATCCATCCTATAAATACTACATCTATCTTAGACCTATCAATCTTTCTAGTAGTTCTACTAGTTATGAGGCGCTATAAAACCTTTTCAAACCAATAAACTAGACTTCTAATTTCTGTCAAACCTATTAACCTGTGAAATAGGCTTCTCGAACAAATTGAACTTAACTAATGACAACATTATTTAGTCCTAAAACTAATAAACACATGAACTATGCTTTGATTATATGTTAGTTGCTGAATTGGAAAACGTAGTAATAAATTTTCATATGTTTATGATAATTCATAAATTTTTTATATAATTTCATATTAAATTCACACCAATAAGTATAAAAATGTTAATTAAAATACAAATTTTACGTGAAATTTTGAAAAAATTATATTTTTCATAAAATCTTAAATTTTCTATAAAATGGGTCATTTTACAATATTTTTGAAAATATAAAAATATTAAGAGAATTACACATGTTAAGAAGAATTTATTAGGCTAAATAAATTAACTTTGAAATTGCATTAGTCTATTACTATAATTTGGAAAAATTTATAGAATGGTTTAATTAAGTAAATCATGCAAATGTATGATTACAATTATATTTTAAAATATGGGGAACAAAGTGAATTATCATATAATTTTTACGTAAAATAAATTAGTCGATAAAATAAATTAAAAAGAAATTAAAAATTAAATTAAGAAGATATATGATGATTTTGAAACTATTCGGCCAAGAATTAATATTTAAATTCATGTTTAAAATCACTGCAGGTACACCGGATGTCCATGCACCGCCAGAGCACTATTTTGTTGCTCCACCAGCCCCATCTTCCCCCAAACCGACAGTGCCCTGTGCCAGCCCTTCTCAAACACCGGCAGCGGTCCGATCACCGGCCAATCGTTGAAGTAGCAGCCACTAGCAATCATTAAAGCTCCCCCGCAATTTGCCTGCCTTCTATCATCTCCCGAAATCCCAACCAAAGCACCTTCATCGATTCCGACAGCAGCAGAAACCCATCACCGGAAAACCGACAGCTTCCCATCTTCTACCAAGCAGCCCTTGCAATTTTACCCAATTAATTACCGAACGTCCGTCTTTTGCAGTTTCGGCAACTCCAAAGCCAGCGGCCATGAAAATTTGAGCAGAGCAGCACCGAACTTAGCCCCAATTCGCAAGCCGCGATTTCGCAAGCCACCAGCAGATTCCATTCCCAAGCTATCACCGACCGACTGCCATGGATTTTGAAATCCATCCGAGCTCCCACACAATCAACAGCCGGCCACCAAAATTGCAGGCCACCCATCTTCTCCGTCCGGCAGCCATTTTCCGGTAACCCAAAACAGCCAAGCCGACTAGCAACTCCCTACAAAATAGCAGATCCCTTAGCAACGAAATCTCCAATCAGCAGCCAAAATTTAATTCCAGCAAATCCGCCAAGCACAAAACCACCCATTCAGCATCAAGATTACAGCCGCTCGTAGGAGAAATTGCAACCGATCACCATCCATTTCAAAGCCGTGGCAGACGTCGCCCTTAATCTCAGCTCATCCACCTCTCCATTCAGACCGGCAGTCAAGCATCACATTCGGCCAACCTTATGAAAAATGGCACCGGAATCTCTTCCCCAAACCGACTGTCACAGCCACGAAGACTCGGCAGCAAAGCAGCAAGGAAACTAAGAAGGGCAGCCACAGTAACGTGCAGATGGAAATCCCACATCGTTGGGGTCCTCGGGGAGTCTTTCCAAAGGGGTACCCCACAACTTATAAAAAGAGGATCCCTCTGCCCTTGAACGCAGCAACTTCTCCCTCTGGTGGGACACCACTGCTTGTGGGACCTACCTATTAAGAGGGGTAAGCAATAAAGGGCCCACTTGTGGAGATTTACTCTTCACTTTGAGTGATGTAAATTTTATTTTTATTATTTTATAGTTTTTAATATTTAGTAGTTGTCAATGTTACAATTTTAATTCTTAAATTAGATTTACAGCTTTATTTAATGTTTTATTTTCTGTTTTGTAATTTTAGATTAAATTTAATGTATCTTCCTTTTCTACTTTTATAATTTTAAGTTCTATAGTTTTAATTGCTTTCTTAAAGTAAATTTAATTAAATTATTTTTAATTAATTATAATTTCTTTCTTTCCTTATCTTTCTTCTTTCTCTTCCCTCTCTTCTTCTCTTTTCTCTCTCCTCCTCTCTCCTTTCTTCTTCTTCTCTCTCTGATCTCCTCTTTTCTCTCTCTTTATGGTTCTTGTTATTCCCTCTCCTCTCTACTCTCTCTTTATGGTTCTTGTTCTTCCCTCTCCTCTCTACTCTCTCCTGCCTCTTCTCCCTAATTTCTTTCGTCTCTCTCTCTTTCTCTCTTCTTTCTCACCCTCTCTTTATTTTCTTCTCCATTCTTTCTCTAATTTCTCTTTTACCTATCTTTCTGCTTCCGATCTTATCTTTCTTTTTTTCTCTCCTCTCTTCTTGCAAGTAAGTTCCAAATAATTCAAAACCTTATTATTTCTCTGTGGATTCAACCCAACTCACTATTATTCTACATTATCTTCCGCATAGTATTAGCTTTAATGTGTTTCAGTTATTTTAATTAAATTGGTGATCATAGTACTCTTAATGATAAAGACTTGGTTCATATAATTTTCTTTTATGATCTTTAATTTTTCCCATATGAAAAAGCTAGTGAAAATTTTTCGTATGTTTTAATTACAAATAACCATGCTATGTGCTTGTAAGATATGAAGTTTTGAAATACACATTATATTCTAAGTTAGCAAGCAGTTATTTCCTCTTTGCAAAGTTAAAGAAATCTTTAGCTTAGCTAATCATGATAGCTTTTCATATAGTAGAGTTTTCAACCTAGTCAAAATTGGTGCTTATTTTGCCATTGTAGGATTTTTAATCTCGCCAAGATTAGTATTTATTTTGTCATAGTGAAGTTTTCAATCTCGCCAAGATTAGTCCCATATGGAAAAGTTAGTGAAACATTTTTCTGTATTTCAATTATAAATAAACCATGTTATGTGCTTGTAAGATACAAAGTTTTGAAATACATGTTACATTTTAAGTTAGCCAGTGTGATAGGATCGTCTACAAAGAACGATCCTCCTGGATCTATTATTAGGTGGAACATGTTGGACACAAACACAAGAATCTCCTTACACTATTGGCTTATTAGCTAAGCTACTTAAGAAAGAAATGAAACTACAAAATCAAATCTCCTCCTCCCCCTGGGAGAGATGCCTCTTCATTTAAATGCTCCCCTGCACGAGGCTCTTCGCGCCCTCTCCTTTCCCACGTACCGAAAATGCCACTGATTTTTAAAAATCTAAAAAAAAAATCTAAAAGTCTCAAAAAATAGTAAAAATTAATACATATGTTAAATAAACCTAGATTAACCATTGTGTAAAAAAAAATTCAAAAAAAAAATAAAAAAAAATAGGTGTAGTACACCCGGGTGCATTGAGGCTGAATGCACCCGGGTGCATAGGATTGGGTTCCTGCTTGTCGGGTCCCGACTCTTGCGCCATCTAGGCTCCATCGTTCTCTGGGCTTGATATGCTGTCGTGGTCTGACCCCATATGGCTTCTTGCTGGGCTCACTTGTGCCCCTATCACTCCCGCCCCCTTGAGAATGACCAAGTCCAACTGTGGGAACTGAGTGCACAGCACATCCAAATCTTCCCAGGAATTATCCGTTTCCTGTAGTCCGCGCCAATGCACGAGGACCTCTTGGTGTGGGCGTCGACTACGCACAATATAACGCGTCTCTAGTAGCGCTGTGGGGTGTGGGTAACGCCTATGTTCCGCATCAGTCGCCGGTAGCTTTGCCATCACCTCATTGGGATTGACACACTTCTTGAGTAGGGAAACGTGAAAGACAGGATGTAGCTTTGATGTCTCTGGTAGCCACAACCTGTAAGCCACCGGACCCACCTTCTGTATGATCCGGAAGGGTCCGTAATATCTGGGAGAGAGCATGTGGAATCTGCCCACCCGAAGCGCATGCTGCTTAAATGGGTGTAGCTTGAGGTAAACCATGTCCTTAACAGCAAGGCTGGCAGGTGTGCGTTGCTTGTCAGCCTGTTACTTCACGCGTACCTGGGCGTGCTCTAAACAAGTCTTGAGGTGTTGTAGGATCCAGTCGCGATCGGCCAAAAATTGGTCAATAGCTTCATTAATGCACGTACCGTGCTGCTGAGGAATGAGCGGTGGTGGCTCTCGTCCATAAACGGCACAGAACGGCGACATTTGAATTGCAGTGTGGTATGACAAATTATACCATAGCTCGGCCCACGGTAAGAATTTTGTCCACCGGATGGGTCTGTGCATAGCAAAAGAATGGAGATAGACCTCAAGTGTGCGATTGAGTACCTCTCTGTTTAGCCGTTCGTTTGTGGGTGGTACGCCGTGGTATATTTCAGGGTGGTGTGATGGAGCCTGAAAAACGCCTTCCAAAAATTGCTGAGGAACAATGGGTCCCTGTCAGAGACAATGGTCGCTGGGAAACCATGGAGACGCACAACTTCTTGCAGAAAGGCCTTGGCGGCCACGGATGTGGTGTATGGGTGTGCCAGTGCAATAAAGTGGCCGTCTTTAGAGAGGCGGTCGACGACTACTAGAATGATTGTCTTACCGCTAGATGCTGGCAGTCCCCCACGACACCCCAACCACAATTCCCCTCCCCCCACCCCCCCCAATAGATCAAACCACACCTGCTGTGCAATGGGCAGCGGTTGTAGTAGTCCTGCAGGCTTCTACGCTGTGTGTTTGGCCAAGTTGCACTAGCGGCAACGCGCAATGTGGAGCTGCATCGAGCGCTTCATCCTACACCAATAGAACTGCTCCCTGATTCGTTGCAGCATTTTAAGCATGCCCACATGGCCTCCTAGAACCGAATCATGATAATGATGGAGGATGTCAGAGAGAAATAGGCTATCTGTTGGAAGGACTAGATTGTTCTTATGATAAAGGAGGCTGTCCTGCACGCTGTAGTGTGGCAGGGTTGGCGGGTCTTGCTGTACTTGTTACTGAAGTTATAGTAGTATCGGTGATGACCGGCAGGCCTGAAGAATCTCAGTCATTAGAGGAAAGTGCCTGTGCTAACCATCATGGCTAAAATCTCACCTTGGCGTAGAGGGCGTTCGCCACCTGATTGTGCCTGCCCTATTTGTGCTCAATCCGACAATCGTAGCCCAACAATTTTACCACCCATTTTTGCTGGAATGGTGTGAGTCCCTTCTGGTCCAGGAGAAACCGGAGACTGCTGTGATCCGTGCGGACCCGAATTGTTAGCCAATGAGGTATGGCCGCCACGTTTTTACAGCCAGTACTAGAGCCATGAGCTCTTGCTCGTATATCGATCGGCCATGGTGCGACGGTGGGATGGCTTTGCCGAAGTAAGCCATTAGGTGCTCTTTCTGCATCAGAACAGTACTGATCCCTACCCCAGAGGCATCGCATTCGTTGACGAAGGGCGTGGAGAAGTTCGGAAGAGCTAAGACCGGTGATGACGCCATCGCTGCTTTGAGGGCTTGGAAGGCAGCCTGAGCCTGCGCCCCCCATTGGAATGAGTTCTTTTTAAGCAGAGCTGTCAGGGGTGCCGCCAACGCTCCATATCCCTTGACAAACTTGCGGCAGTAGCCTGTGAGGCCGAGGAAAGCCCGCAGCTGTTTAATCGACTTCGGGAGCGGCCAGTCGGAGAAGGCGACGATTTTAGCACCATCGGCTTGGACGCCCTACACTAAAATGGTGTGGCCCAGATATTGAATAATGGTCTGGCTGAAGGGCCATTTGTCTTGATTGGCATACAGGGAGTGCACGGCCAACGTGTCGAGGGCTATCTCCAAGTGCTGAAGGTGCTGTGTCAATGTTTGGCTATATATGAGGATGTCGTCGAAGAATACCAGGATGAACTTCCTAAAGGTATTGCTGAAACACTTCGTTCATCAAAGCCTGGAACGTCGCCGGAGCGTTCGATAGGCCGAAGGGCATGACTAAGAATTCGTATTGCCCTTGATGAGTTCGGAAGGCAATCTTGGTTGTATCTTCTGGATGCATGAGGACTGGTGATATCCAGATTTCAAGTCTAACTTGGAGAAAAATGTGGCCCCTGTAAGCTCATCTAGCAACTCATCGATTACTGAGATTGGAAATTTATCTTTGATAGTAATGTTGTTTAATTCCCGGTAATCCACGCACATTCTCTAGGAGTTATCTTTTTTCTTTACAAGTAAAACAGGAGTAGAGAAAGGGCTTTGCAGTGTTGAATAAGGCCCTTAGTGAGGAGATCGCGTACCTGGTTTTCTATCTCTGTTTACTGGATGTGCGGGTAGCGATAAGGTCGTAAAGCCACGAGCATGGCACCGGGGACCGTGTTTTGTGTTCTAACCTTCGTGCTGGTGGCAGTCCGTTTGGTAAGCGAAAGACCTGTTGGAATTTTCAGTAGCAGTGTATTTAGTTGCTATCGATCCTCTACGGAAGCCTTGCTCGTTTTTGTTAACTTTAATTGAGTGTCACGACCATGCTAAAGGAATAGTTGGCCCTCACCCACCTCAATTTTCACTAGTTTTTTACAATCCATTTGAGTGACTTGGCTGCCTGTGAGACCTTGTAGTTGGTATGTGTTGCCATGCTCTGTGAACCGCATTACCAGTGCTGATAATTCAACACGATGTCTCCCAGCGGCCTCATCCAATCCGCTCGCAGCACTACGTCACAGTCAACCTCCAGTGCAAACAAGTCGACGTTCTTTGTGTGGTTTTGCATCTGCAGAGGGACCTGTTTGCACACTCTTGTGCACGCCATCCCGCACCCATTCGCTGTTTTCACGACGAACGCTTCTGCCGGGGATATGTGAAGCTTGAGCGTGGTAGCCAGAGTTGTGTTAATGAAGTTGGATGAACTGCCATTGTCTAGCATCACAATAACATCTTTGCCATGGATGGATCCCTTCACCCGGAGCGTGAAAGGCCTCTGGGCCACCCGCGGACTCTTCGGATAATATGCCCAGCAGTTTGGGTTCGTCCTCTGCTGATGCGGATCCTTTATCCTCTGTTCCTGACTAATCTGTCTCCCGTATCAACACGCACACCTGCTTTGCTTGGCAAACACGATTTCTGGAGAACTTCTCATTACTATTGAAACAGAGGCCCTTGTTCTTCCGATCTTGTATCTGCTCCAATGTGAATTTTCGCGGGGCCTTTTCTTTAGCTGTGGTCGGGTCCGCCGGTTTGAGGGTGTCATTTTGCAGCCCCGACCCCTGGTTGTGCGACACTCCCTCCTCTTGGTTGCCCTTGGCATGCTATGCTTTAGCTTGGGACTTCTTGAATTCCTACTGCCGTGCCAATTCTATGGCTTAGCCGGTCGACGCGGGCTTGCCATGATGAGCTCTGCGCGGATATCCGGCCTCAACCCCCAATGAAGATTCCTCGTAGCTTCTCATCTGGCCAATCTAACGCCCAACTATATAAACGTTCGAACTCTAGGATATAATCATCCAATGGCCCTGTCTACTGCATCCTGGGAAGAACAATGTCCACGTCTACTAGATCAGCCTTCCCAAATTGTTGCCTCATTGCTTCACAATATCCCGGCCATTGTACCCCGGTTGGGTATGTTTCAACCACTATGACCACATAATAGCGTCACCAGCAAGGTGTTGGTAGGCCACTCTGATCTTCCTCCACTCTGGTGTTTCATAGAGATCAAAATAATTGTCGGCTTGGAGGATCCATTGGTTTGGGTCCTTGAAGAGAATATGGGAAAGTCCAACTTACCGTGGTTGTGCTCCGTTCTTGGTGGTGGGTCGATCGCCAACTCCCGCCTCCCCGGCGGCGGCCTCTGCCACGTGTTTGCTCCAGCATGTTGGGTCTAGTCTTGTTGTTGTGGCCTGTAACCTAGTGGCCACGGCTGCTCCGGCCCTTCCGTGCCCCACGGGTTCATGAATTCCGAATGTTGTCCCCTGGGATTCTGTCTGAAAGCCCCTTAGTTCACGTTGCTGCTAGGGATTGGCCTTGCCTTCCTCGACGCTGAAAGTCATCATAGATCAACGAAGATTGGTACTGGCCTGCCCATCTTGGTGTGGCGCCAGGCTGCTCTTGATTTAGCGTGGTCGGACGTTGTTGAAATTATTGTTCACACATGCACAAGGATTTACGTGGTTCGGGATTCCTACTCCACGACGGCAACCTCCATTCATCTTATTTTCTTCGGTTGCCATGATCCACTATATATATAATGAGTTTATACAATTTACATAATTACACCAACTTGCATAATATTACATAATGAACATATTTTGTCAACACTCCCCCTCAAGTTGGTGAATAAATATTTGTGAAATTCATTTTCTCTAGTATTTCCTTGAAACGTCTTCTTGGCAATGCTTTTGTGAATATGTCTGCAAGTTGATCATTGCTTCTAATATATGGAGTTTCAACAATCTTCGCTTGTACTTTGTCTCGAACATAATGACAATCGACTTCAATATTCTTAGTTCTTTCATGAAAAACTGGATTTGACGCTATGTGAATAGCTGCTTGATTATCACAAAACAATTTCATTGGCTTTTGAATGTGAAAGCCTAGTTCCTGTAAAACAGATTTCAACCAAATCAGTTCACTTGCAGTAGAAGCCATAGCCCTATATTCTGCTTCAGCACTTGATCTTGCCACAACATTTTGTTTTTTACTTTTCCATGTTACAAGATTTCCACCAACAAAAGTACAATATCCAGTTGTTGATTTTCTATCTTCTGGATTTCCTGCCCAATCTGCATCTGTATATCCAAGAATTTCCATATGAAGAGAAGCACTAATATGGCCATGAGATTTCATCCATATTCCTTTACCCGGACAAGATTTCAAATATCTGAGAATGTGATCTGCCATTTTCATATGCTCAATAGTAGGGGAATGCATAAACTGACTAATAAAGCTCACAGCATAAGAAATATCGGGCCTTGTGACAGTAAGATATATTAATTTTCCCACAAGCCTCTGAAACCTTCCAGGATTCTCTAGTGGCTCACTTGTTTTAATAAATTTGGCTGTATAATCCATTGGAGTATCAACTGGTTTTGCTCCCAGTTTTCCAGTTTTCTTTAACAGATCTAGAGTGTATTTTCTTTGACACAAGAATAATCCCTTCTTAGAGTAAGCAATTTCCATTCCTAGAAAATATTTCAACTTACCTAGATCCTTCATGTCAAATGTTTTGCTGAAGTACTTTTTGAGATCTGAAATTCCAACGTTGTCATTTCCAGTAATGATTATATCATCAACATAAATCAAGACAACCACCATTTTGAGATTATTCCTTTTGACAAACATTGAGGAATCTGAGGTACATTTGACAAAGCCAAACCTAATAAGTGCAGTACTGAGTTTACTATACCATGCTCTGGGAGACTGTTTCAAGCCATAGATCGCTTTATTCAGTTTACATACCAAATGCTTTTGTCCTTCTAACATGTGTCCAGGTGGAAGTCTCATATATACTTCTTCTTCTAGATCCCCCTGCAAAAAGGCATTTTTGACATCCATTTGAAACAATGACCATCCAAAATTTACAGCTACAGACATTAAAATTCTGACTGTGTTCATCTTAATAACAGGTGCAAATGTTTCTTTATAGTCAATACCATATGTTTGAGTAAATCCTTTAGCAACGAGCCTGGCCTTATATCTTTCTATAGATCCATCTTCTTTGTATTTGATTCTATATACCCATTTACACCCTACTGGTCTTTTTCCTTTTGGTAGTTGGACAATATCCCATGTTTGATTTTTATTAAGAGCTTTGAGTTCGTCTTCCATAGCAATTTTCCACCGTGGCAGGCTAATAGCTTCATGAAAACTTGTAGGCTCATTATGAGAATCGATACTGGTTAAAAAAACAGAATGCTTCGTGGAAATTTTATCATAGCCTATATAATCCTGAATAGGAAAAACTGCTGCATGATAAGTGTAGAAATCTTGTAGTCTAGAAGGAGGTCTTGGAACTCGTGAAGATCTACGAGAAGGAGCCACAAGGTCTTCATGAAGGGCCACGGGGTCTTCAGGAGGAGGAGAAATAGAAATTTCATCTTCTCTCATAGCTGGCTCTTCATTAATAGTTGAGGATAATGGTAATGGCCTAGGTGCAAAGTCATTGTGAATATACTCCCCCTGACTTTGAACCTGAGTTGAAAAGAAAGGTTGATTCTCAACAAAGGAAACATCTCGGGAAATAAACAGCCTGTGTAGATCAGGAGCATAACATTTGTATCCTTTTTGAGTAGAGGAATAACCAAGAAAGACACATCGATGAGCACGGGAAGCAAATTTACTATGATTTTGAACATGCACATAACAGAGACAACCAAAGACACGGAGATGACTAATATTAGGTTTCCTTCCTCGTAAAATTTCTAGAGGAGTTTGGAATTTCAACAAACGACTTGGTAGACGATTGATAAGATAACAACTGGTAAGAACAGCATCAGACCAGTATTGTTTTGGAACATGCATTTGAAGTAGCAAGGCTCTAGTTGTTTCTAGAATGTGTCTATTTTTCCGTTCAGCAATCCCATTCTGTTGAGGAGTCCCTACACAGGAAGTTTGATGAATAATGCCATGAGATGTGAGGTAAGACGAAAAAGAATGATTGACATATTCAGTGCCGTTGTCAGTTCTCAGTATTTTTAATGCAGCACCAAATTGGGTGATAATCATATTATGGAAGTTCTGAAAAACTTGCACGACATCGGTTTTGGCTTTTAGCAAGTAGATCCAAGTGGAACGAGACATGTCATCAATGAATGTAACAAAATATTTGTAACCCTCACGAGAGTCTATGGGAGCAGGTCCCCAAACATCGGAATGAACTAAATCAAAAGGTTTATGTGAGAAACTAGAATGTCTTGGAAATGGCAGTCTATGCTGTTTAGAAAAATGACAAGCTTCACATTCAGCAACTGACATGGAAGAATTAAAAAAGTGCAGTATTGGATTAGAAGGATGTCCTAATCTTTGATGCCATAGTAAAGAAGAAGCTGTGTCTTTCTTCCCAATAAAAACCTTTTGTGACGTCTCTAAGACATAGAGACCCTGATTGATTTTTCCTTCACCAATCTTCATCCCCGTGGCCCTGTCCTGAAAAATCACCGAGTTTGGAGAAAAAACCACATTGCAATTCAAATCATTAGTAATCTTGCTGACAGACAATAAATTAGTGGTTAACGATGGAACATATAAAACTTCAGAGGTGCTGGAGAGCAATTGAGTTTGTCCAACTCCTTGAATTGGGACTATTTGTCCATTGGCAACTGTGACTGAAGGCATTGCTACTTTAGAGTGAAGTTTAGATAGACAATGGACATTGCCACTCATATGATCAGTTGCACCAGAATCTATTACCCAACCAGTTTTATGAGGAGAAGAGAATAAAGCCATACCAGAAGGCTGAGCAAATGATGTGGAAGAGCCTTGGGAAGTGTTTTGCTGAATAAGAAGTTGAAGTTGCTTTGCTAGACTTTCTATTGCAGATTGAGATGAAGGAACACTTGCACTGACTTGGGCTGCTATTTGGTTATCGGACTCCTTTCCTTTAGAGGTTCTTAAATAGGGATATAAGACCCAGCAACGATCTTTACTATGTCCAGGTTTGTTACAGTGATCACAATATGGGCGATTTCCTCTGCCTCGTCCTCTGCCTCGAAATGAGGTTGTTCCTTTCAGGTTGGATTTAATAGCGAGAGCATGACTTTCAGTTCCTATTTTATTATCTGATTTCATTGCCCGTCTTCTTGTTTCTTCTTGTTGGATAATGGCACAAACATTGGAGAATGAAGGGAGTGAAGGACTCATTAATATCTGTCTCTTAAGATCTTCATAATCTGGTTTTAGGCCAGCCAGTAACTGGAAGGTTCGGTCTTGCTCTTCTCTGTTTAAAATTTTTTCTATGGTGTCAACTGGAGGACGATATTGTCTTAGTTCATCCCAACGCTTTTTCAAAAAACCTAAGTAGTCAACAAACGATTGATCTGAATTTTGTTCTGCACGAGCAATTTCTTGTTGCAATTCAAAAATCCTGGAAGCATTGTTCTCTTGACTATACACTTCTTTGAGAGAATCCCACAGATTTTTTGCATTTTCTGAATAAGCAAAAATCTCATATATTTGTGGTTCCATTGAATTAAATAGCCATGTCATGACTAAGTTATCCATAGCTAACCATTCTTCAAAATTGGAGTCTTCGGGCTTTGGAGTAGAAATTTTACCATTAATATATCCGAGTTTGGATTTTCCACTCAGAGCCACAGTAACTGCTCTTGCCCATGACAGATAATTTTTTCCATTTAGCAAATTGGTGGTTAACTTTATGTTGGTATCATTATTGCCCAAAGAAGAAGCCATGATGACTAGAAATACCTGGCGAAGTTGTTGGCTGAGGAAAGTTTGTGCACCAAGGAACTGAGATCTCAACAAATCAGATCTGTTCTTCTTTTGCTCTGCTCAAGATCTGCCGTCTCTGCCGTCCGATCCTCTTTCATGAAACGAAGAAAACCAAAAAAAACTCCCCAGAAGCACGTTCCAGAAGTCAATCCGGCGGCTAAAAGGCTGCGGGAACTCTCCGATTTCAAATCTGGCACCGAGAATGGCGCCGAGAGAGTGCAGAGTGAGGGAAGAGAGAGACCGGCGACAAAAATGAAGTATAATCCAAGGGTAAGCAGCTCCTGCCGGAAGTGCAGGAAGGCGCACTTCACCGCCCCATCCAGTGTTCGCCGGGTGCTGATGAGCGCACCCCTCTCTTCCGACCTCCGCAACAAGTACACGGTCCGATCTGTCCCCGTCCGCAAAGACGATGAGGTGCAGGTAGTCCGCGGGACATACAAGGGCCCGGAAGGCAAAGTAGCGGTAGAAAATTAAATGGCCTGCAGCACGTTCCAGAAGTTCCAGAAAAGTCAAGCTGGTAAGCGGATTAGGTGGAAGGTGGAAATTCAATGCATAGGCGGATTAGGTGGAAAGTGGAAATTCAGAGCATGGTAGGCGGATTAGGTGGAAGGTGGAAATTTAATGCATAGGCGGATTAGGTGGAAATTCAATGCTCCTCCCTCCACGTGGAACCTGTCAGCCGTCCGATCGGATTTTATGGCTGATCGACGGGCGCTTCGCAAGGGTGCTGAGCCGACGGCGGGCCGGTCGGATCTGCCGGGCTCTTTTTTTTTTTTTGGGATAGCTGCCGTTGCCGAAAAATGAACGGAGCGTGCCGGCTGCTGCGATGAGGACGTTGAACCGATTTCGCTAGAAACCGAGTTCCGATTTTACATCTGGTCGCCGGGCATGCGGGGATGCTGTCGGAAACGGAGAAGACGGTGCTGACGGACTGCAAGACGCACTAGATGTCAGATGGCGGCGCTAGACGAGTGCTGCCGGCGTAGACGACGATGGCACTACAGTTGCCCGAAACGAGAGCTGCAACTCTGGCGCTCTGGACGATGGCTGTCGACAATGGCGGATGCCGGAGAAGATGACCCATCTACTGTCGGAGAAGATGCGGAAGACGGCGACCTACTGCAATGGTGTCGGGGCTGGGCAACGAGGCAGCCGGGCAATCGTCACGTAAAACGACGAAAAAACAACGGATCTCTGCAGTGGACCGCGATCTGCTGTGGACTCGCGTACCGCCGTCGGAAGACCTCTTCTCCAGATTCGCTCACGAAACGATCGTCAGTTTGTCCCGGCGAACCTGGACGGCTACGACGACGAAATTAGTTGGCTTCAAGGATTATCTCAGTCATTGCCTGCTGCCGGAGATGGAGAAGACGTAACCTTGCTCTGATACCATGTTGAAATTATTGTTCACACATGCACAAGGATTTACGTGGTTCGGGATTCCTACTCCACGACGGCAACCTCCATTCATCTTATTTTCTTCGGTTGCCATGATCCACTATATATATAATGAGTTTATACAATTTACATAATTACACCAACTTGCATAATATTACATAATGAACATATTTTGTCAACAGACGTTGATTCATACCTGTAATTCTTAGTGCTTCTTGGATCGCCAGCACAATCGTCTCGCCCATGCTCGCCCTGAATTCCATCAGCTGGTGGCCTAGGTTCTTGATTTCTGATTCTGAAGCCTGCGTCCTTTCTGTCATTTCTTGGCCAAGATCTCTGATCGTGGTTTCCATAGATTCCATTCTGTGATCTATCTCTGCCGCCCGCGTCTCGTTTTCATGCTCCGAATGGAGGATTCGCTCCTCCCGAGCTCTCACCAACTAGTCGCAGGATCAAGAGTCTTTGATACCAATTGATAGGATCGTCTGCAAAGAACGATCCACCTGGATCTATTATTAGGTGGAACACGTTAGACAAGAATACAAGAATCTCCTTAAACTATTGGCTTATCAGCTAAGCTACTCAAGAAAGAAATAAAACTACAAAATCAAATCTCTTCCTCCCCCTCGGAGAGATGCCACTCCTTTTAAATGCTCCCCTGCACGAGGCTCTTCGCGCCCTCTCCTTTCCCACGTGCCTGCCGGGTCCTAACTCTTACGCCATCTGGGCTCCATCATTCTCTGCGCTTGATATGCTTTAGTGGTCTGAGCCCATGTGGCTCCTTGCCGGGCTCACTTGTGCCCCTATTATAGTGGTTATTCCCTTTTTGTAAGGTTAAATATATCTTTAGCTTTGCTAATCATGATGATCTTTTAACTATTTTATTATAGTAGAATTTCAACCTTGTCGAGATTAGCGCTTATTTTGCCATTGTAGGATTTTTAATCTTACCAAGATTAGTATATATTTTGTCACAGTAGAGTTTTCGACCTCACCAAACTTGGTTTTCATGATGTTCTAATGCCAACTTAGTATTGAATTAAATTCATCTTTTCCTACATTTTTTGTCTTTTTTTTTTGTCATTTCTTATTTATCTTTTTTTTCTTGTCCCTCGTTTTCTGTCATTATTATGTTGTCTTTCTTTAGCTATATTTGTCATTCTTTTTTCTATCTTTCTTTTACCTTTCTCTTTTTATTTTTGTACCTTTTCTCTTGTTTTATCTTTTCTACAATTGCTCTTCCCTCTCTTCCTTTATTTTGAAAATTTTCCTAGTGTATTATTCAAATTCCTACATCATTGCCTTCAATCATCAACCATTTAGCCACCAAATGCCAACACTACTGAAGTGTCCAAGAAGTTGAAGTAGAGGAGTTACATCAACAAATTCAAGAAAGTATTACAAATCCCCAAAATCAAGAAGAATCCCATAATGAAGACAAGTTGTTGACACCCTACCTTTGGGCCCAAAAGTGGATAAAATGGAAAAGGTCCCAAGCCCAAACAAATTCAAGGTAAAAGGAGGTTCAAGCAAGCTAAGCAGGCCCTTCCAAACTCAACCCACGGGAGCGAAGCTCCACCAAGTCTCGAAGCAGGCTTTTCAATAAACCAGATTCGGCCCACGAGAGCGAAGCTCCTACAGGCCACCTCAACGGACTCCACAAAGCAGCCAACCAAGCCTCAGAAGCAGGCTTCTCTACAACTTTAGGCCCCTACAACGGCCCACCCAAAGCAAACGGGCTTAGCCAAGCTCAAGTCCACCAAACTCAAGTATATGGACCAAGTCCAAGCCTTCAAAGGGGCTAAGGCCCACAACCTCAACCCAAGTTCAAGAATGTGGATCAAGTCCAACTCTTCAAGAAGCCCAAGCCCATGGACCAAGTCCATGCTTCAAGAGGGCCCAAAAGCCCACGATCCCAACATAAGTCCAAGCCCATGGACCAAGTCCATGACTCAAGGGAGCCCAAAGCCCACTCCTACATCTATAAAAGGAGAGGCACCCCTCTCATTTGAGGGGACTTGAAGAGAGGCATCCCAAAGGGGGAGGACGGGAGTCTGCAGCAACGCCCCGACATCCCGGTTTTTTCCGCTCTACGAGCTCCGCGCTCTCTCTTCCACGCCCCCTTTCCATCTCTCCCATTCTCTCAAATCTTTTTATTTCCCCCTTTCACGCCGTGTAAACCGCCTCGGGTTGGCAGATTTCTCCATATTTGCTTCAACCCGAAGGCCGGAACCCGGACTCTGTATTGCTAGTGCCTTATTTCATCAAATAGGGGCTGATCTCCCTTTAAAGATCAGTGGCGACTTCGTTTTTCTTTATTTTGTGTGTGCATGTTTAAGCTAACGCCCCGGCAAGGCGGGTGCACGTGGGTCCACGGATTCCAGCATAATACGCTACCGTTATGCTGCCGGATTTGTGACTTGACCCGTGTACGGAAGGCCCCGTCTTAGCCGTTATGCTGCCGAAATCACGAGAAAATACCCACACGCCAACTTTCCTAAAAGATATGAAGCCTAATGCGTTTTACCCCATGTGAATGCAGGAAATCTAAGCCCACGTTTCTTTTCAACACGATCCACATTTTCAAGGCCCGGGAAACCATTCCGAGCCCATCGTAGCGCTCACGGCGGGTGCTACAGCTTGGCGACTCCACTGAGGACGGCGTTGCAGGTCTACATCGGCGCAAGGGGGTCAGAAACTGGAAGATTGGAGCTCTTCCCACGCTGAACAGCAAGTTGCAGAAGAAATCCCGTCTCCCGGCAGCGAGTTTCTGAAGTTTTTGCCCAAATCGCGCAGAAACCTAAAAAGTTTTTATGTCCAGAGGCGTCCAGCTCAAAAACTGGACAGAACTCGTGAGGAACTGTTGGATACCGCCTCGTGACTGTTCACGCACCTAAGACGAGCCTAAAGGGACGACTTCCAACAAACATGAAACCGGTTAAGGCTAAGTAAAAATTCGGCATAAAAATCACTTTTTTTTCATAACCTGAGTGTTTTCTGGTCACACTTCCAGAAACGCTTCAAGCGAACTGGTCTTCCTTCCAGAGACTCTTCAAGCGAATTGGTCATTCTTCCAGACACTCTTCAAGCGAACTGGTCATTCTTCCAGACACGCTTCAAGAGAACTGGTCCTTCTCCAGATACGCTTCAAGAGAACTGGTCCTTCTCCAGACACGCTTCAAGCGAACTGGTCACTTTTCCAGAGACACCTCAGGCAAACCTAAATCTGTGGACCTCGAACATTCTCACGCACAAAACTTAATATAAATAAAATCTGAAAAAAAAACGCACACAAAAGGACTCGGACTTGCAAGCATCTATCCAAAAGTTGATCTTTTTTATTATCTGTTTACAAGTGCTAACCATTTTTCATTGATTGCTCAGGTTCTTCACCATATCTCGAAGTCAAAGCAAGTCAATCACTGATGTGACAGGTGCTGAAAAGCGCTGACAAGACAACTGACATGACATAAAGGTGCTGACAAGACCATCGATGTGACATAAAGCTTACATGCCTAGAAGTCAACTGTTGACCCAAGAAGTATGCTGATAAGACAATTGACATGACATAAAGGCGCTGAAATGACCATTGATGTGACAAAAGGCACTGGCATGGCATAAAGGTCCAGCAACGTCCAGCGGCATCACGGCGACGCGGCAGTAAGCTAGCAATGGCTTTTCAAGTTCGAAGATGATTAATCAACCTTTCTACCCTTGGTTCTGAAACCGGGGGGCATCATATCATGTTTCCGTAATTTTACTTTGACTTCCTACTTAAAAAAAAGGTTAAAAAAAGAGCAAAAAAAAAAGAGTAAAAAAAAAGAGAGCAAAAAAAAAGGTTAAAAGAAAAAGCAAAAAAAAAAAAAGAGTGAAGAAATTATATATCTTAAAGTTCTAGTTGCCTTCAAGCTGAAGATCTCATACATGGAGCCGACAAATCATCTTTCAAAGGAAAATACTGCATTCCCATTTGAAAAACGTGATCGGATGATGCAACGAATGCAACGGATGGAGGACATGCTCTACAAAATAATAGATCAACATCAATCAATGGCAAAACAACAACATCAAGCGTCATCCTCTTCATCACAACATCAACAAACAACGAGTTCGAGCTCACAATCCATCCCAGTTCAAAGATCACATGGCCTAGCGAAAGTGCAAGGCGAAATAGAAAAGGTCAAGATACAATTTCAAAGCCAACTCCAAGAGTTACAAAGAAAAATTGACCGACAGCAAGAGGAGGACTTTCATTTGGTAAAAATTGAAGACTTATGCCCATTTCCAAATGCACAACTACCTGAAAATTTCAAAATGCCAACCCTCCCTACCTATGAAGGAAACTCATGCCCACATGCCCATATCAAGGCCTTTTGCAGTATTTTATACCCTTTGGTAAAAAAAGAGGAAATTTTGGTCATGCTATTCCAACATAGCCTGAGAGGAGACGCCCTTGAATGGTATACGTCGCTTGACTGCAAGCAAATCAAAACATGGGAGCATCTATCTCTCACTTTCATGGATCGATTTTCCTACATGCTAAACACGGCTCCCAAAAGGGCCGATCTCGAAGCACTCAAGCAAGAAGATGATGAAACGTTCTCAGAGTACGTGGCTAGATGGCGTGCCATGGCGGCGAAGATGAAAAGCCCGTTGCCGTTGGATGAGCAAATCTCCATCGTCGTCAACTCAACGCACCCGAGCATCTCGGGCTACCTCATCTCTCACCCATATGTCAACTTCACTCAACTCCTCCAAGCCGGGGAACAAGTGGAGGCGGGAATCAGACATGGTACCATCTCCCCATGGCCACACTTCTCCCGAGAAAATGTCTTCATTCCAGTTAACCAACCAACATGCCCGCAATCTAAAAATGCAGAAGAAAATCTCAAAGCTCCTTACACTTCTGTAAAGCAATCGTTGTCATCATCTTCTACACAACCATGCCCGGCCACGGAAGGTGAAATATTAATCTTATCGACAAAGCATACAAATACCTCAGAAAAGGAAGTGCTAGCCAAGGAGTACAAATTTCAAAAAATTCCCACACAAGAAAAGCTAAATGGAAGAGACCATCTACAAGTCACAAATGAAGTTATCCCTCACACAGACAATCAAGCAGAGGCATTTAAAAGGCCTCAACAAACCATCATCAATACAGGCAATGTCGACAAAGTCGAACAGCCAACAAGGTTAGCCCCGGAAGCCGCAGAATGCGCAGGGCACACAACCATCATCTATCAACCCACCGTCACAAATACATCTCCGTCAACACATCCACAAGGGATATTTCAAAACGGCTACCAGATAGTCTTTCCATCAAGCTTGGCAGGAAAAATACCAACAACCAATAAAGAAAATATTTCACAAGAGGCAAAAAGCGTACAAAAAATAAAAGACTGGAGGCATGCCAGAGAAGTATGGGGGCAACCTACCAAAGACGCATACCAGAGAAGCATTAAGTTCAAGATACAAAGAAAAAATTACAAACGAAGGCTGAAGAGGAAAAGGTGGAGAAAAATGCATCTACATCATCCCGAAGCATGGGGGCATGTGGTTCTAAAGAAAAATGACACAAATTACTTTTATATCATGTTCCATCCTACAACAAACAAAGTTTGGGACCCGGGAGGCAAAGCTACATGAGAAAATTGTTCCACAACGCCGCTCGCAAGGCAAACTTCTAGACAATAGCAGGAAGAAACAACTTGAGTTCGCAGAAATTGCGAAGTGACCCAAAACAAAAACAAAAAACAAAAACAAAAACAAAAAAAAAGAAAGAAAAGAGAGAGAGAGAGAGAGAGAGAGAGAGAGAGAGAGAAAAGTGTTCAGGTCAATGCCAAAAGGGGTGTCAAGTACTTTGCCATTCACCGTCAAGACGCCTCTGGCAAAGGGGGGCAACTGTTGACACCCTACCTTTGGGCCCAAAAGTGGGTAAAATGGAAAAGGTCCCAAGCCCAAACAAATTCAAGGTAAAAGGAGGTTCAAGCAAGCTAAGCAGGCCCTTCCAAACTCAACCCACGGGAGCAAAGCTCCACCAAGCCTCGAAGCAGGCTTTTCAACAAACCAGATTCGGCCCACGAGAGCGAAGCTCCTACAGGCCACCTCAACGGACTCCACAAAGCAGCCAACCAAGCCTCAGAAGCAGGCTTCTCTACAACTTTGGGCCCCTACAACGGCCCACCCAAAGCAAACGGGCTTAGCCAAGCTCAAGTCCACCAAACTCAAGTATATGGACCAAGTCCAAACCTTCAAAGGGGCTAAGGCCCACAACCTCAACCCAAGTTCAAGAATGTGGATCAAGTCCAACTCTTCAAGAAGCCCAAGCCCATGGACCAAGTCCATGCTTCAAGAGGGCCCAAAAGCCCACGATCCCAACACAAGTCCAAGCCCATGGACCAAGTCCATGACTCAAGGGAGCCCAAAGCCCACTCCTACATCTATAAAAGGAGAGGCACCCCTCTCATTTGAGGGGACTTGAAGAGAGGCATCCCAAAGGGGGAGGACGGGAGTCTGCAGCAACGCCCCGGCATCCCGGTTTTTTCCGCTCTACGAGCTCCGCGCTCTCTCTTCCACGCCCCCTTTCCATCTCTCCCATTCTCTCAAATCTTTTTATTTCCCCCTTTCACGCCGTGTAAACCGCCTCGGGTTGGCAGATTTCTCCATATTTGCTTCAACCCGAAGGCCGGAACCCGGACTCTGTATTGCTAGTGCCTTATTTCATCAAATAGGGGCTGATCTCCCTTTAAAGATCAGTGGCGACTTCGTTTTTCTTTATTTTGTGTGTGCATGTTTAAGCTAACGCCCCGGCAAGGCGGGTGCACGTGGGTCCACGGATTCCAGCATAATACGCTACCGTTATGCTGCCGGATTTGTGACTTGACCCGTGTACGGAAGGCCCCGTCTTAGCCGTTATGCTGCCGAAATCACGAGAAAATACCCACACGCCAACTTTCCTAAAAGATATGAAGCCTAATGCGTTTTACCCCATGTGAATGCAGGAAATCTAAGCCCACGTTTCTTTTCAACACGATCCACATTTTCAAGGCCCGGGAAACCATTCCAAGCCCATCGTAGCGCTCACGGCGGGTGCTACACAAGTCTTCTTCAATTAGAGAAGAATAATGTAGGAGCTATGCTTTGATTATGTGTTAGTTTTCCTACATGAAAAATATGGTAACAAATTTTTATATTTTTGCTTTTATAGTATATAATTTCTTCTGCATGTAAAAGCCGGTGAAAAGCTTTTCACCTATTATGTGCTTGTAAGACATGAATTATGAAATCTAAATTATATTTTGAGTTAGCAAGTTTTATCCTTGGCTTATCAAACTAGGTGGCCTTTTTGGCTATATTTCTATAATGAGAATTTTAGCCTTGCCAAAATTGGCTTTCATTTTTCCATAGTGGGATTCTCAACCTCACTAAGACCGTGATGCCCCATGTCACCACTAATCCCTTTTAGTACCAACGAGTCCGTCGACTCCCATCACTTAAGCCCTGCTAAATAAGTACATGTAAAATAAAAAGTGATATGATTCAAAGCTAGCTTATAACCTTTTACTTTCAGTTATGTTCTAATGTTTTAGTATAATTTAAACTAGTTACTATACTCAAAATACTTATTTAAAGTAAAAAGTGTTTGTGAGAACCTCATGAATGTGCTCACCTTGATTAAATATATTATAAGACTTAATCTAAGTTAAATATCTACATGATACTAAAATTTTTATAATTTTATATTTTATGAGGATAATGAAATATATATTAATTTTGCTAATTATTTACTTTCATCATGATCTAATCTTTAATAGAATTATACGAAAGATATTTTAATTATTATAAATAGTCATATACTCCTGTAGAAAAGTTCAAGTAATTACTAAAATTTTTATTTTATTATAAGATACATGTGTATCAGAAATGATAAAATTCTACACGTTAATCCAAATTAACTGAGGGCATATTCACGAATCGAATGAGATTTGAGATGGAATGAAAAAATTGAGAATGAGAAAAATATTTGTTAGGATGCCATCCTATTACTCAACGAGCCCTATGATGTTTGTCTAGACTTTAATGAGGGCCCATCATGTGTGGTCGGTCATGTGGCAGCCCCATACCCTCTGCTATTTTATCTATTTTTTATTTTTTTACAAAACCGTTAATTAAGGTGTTTTTGACTTATAAATCTAAGTTTTTCTATTTTTGAAAATATGATAGAGTCTATCTAAGTGGAAGGTGGTGGGAGAATGAGAAGAAGATCTAAAAAAAATAAAATGAAAGTAATTGAACAAGATTTAAAATTTATTAAAAATTTAGTCTTAATTTGTCAAAAATAACGCAACAGAATTCATGCAACCGATCCCACCTAGGTGGGATATGACTTATGATAATGATGATAATGATTTTCTATCTTTTTAAACACGGGGTATTTTAGAAAATGACTAAAATATCCTACGTTTAAAAATACAAAAAAAAAATGTCAGTACTTACATTTCCAAGTGATTCACATAGGTGTACGAAGAACAGTGAATAAGAAATGAAAGATTCAAATATTAGCCAGAGGCAGTGTTACCATGCATTTGAAGTGTACCTCACCTAGTGCCCGGAGTGAATGGCATCACACTACTCTTCTTGCACATAACATTGAAGTAGGCACGTGTATCGCACCACCCTTTTTCAGCACCAGCATTTTTGCCGGAACTATCCTCCACTAGCTATCCTGGAAACTCTTTGTCGTAAGACATGTTGGACTTCGACGAAAAGTTGGAAAATGTCTTAATCTGCATTCATTTCTTATGATTAATGATTATGAGTTTCTTGCTCCCACCGCAATGGGTTACCTACTACCATGGATTTTCCTCAATTTTGATTTTTGGTATCTAAATTTTTTTTTTAAAAAGTTAAAATTTAGTTGCTAAAGAAGAACTTGATTGCTAATAATTCGTGACATATTATGTAACAAAAAGAATTTTGGTTTCTAATAATTTATGATTTTTGTGTTCACTTAACAAATTTTGATTCATTGCCAAAACAATATTGTAGCACGACAATTTTTCCTTGCTTACAAAATCATCAGCATGAGTATGGAAAAATTTTCTTGGGGTCCGATTTTTAATTTTTTTAATTGCTAATAAAGGTCGACCAAAGTGTATTTTCTTGTAATGGAGAGTTATAAGATGGCTTCGATAGGAAATGGTTTCCACGCCACACAAGAGATGTTTTATATTTAAAATATAATGCTGATTTTTCATAACGAAAATAAACAAATCGAATATTAATATGATCTTCACGAAGTAAAAATTATATTTAGTTTTAATGATATAAAACCTCATCTCAATAAAATAAATAATATAAAATGTTATATTATATAAATTATATTAAACATATTATTTACTGGGCTGGCTTCTATATAACAAATTATATAGAAGCGGAACCACGTAATCCCTTTATTTTTAAGATTTTAATCTTTAATGAAAAATAAAATCTATTTATTATATTTAACATTATTTATTTATCTAGAAGATGGAATTTCATCCCAAGTAAGTATATTTATGGGTCACATTTGTTGAAAAATATATATTCATGTGTAAATTATGAAAAATATTTAGATTCATTTACATATTTGTTAGAATATACTAATATTTTATAGAATCATTTTTACGCATAGGAATTATATTTTAGAAAATTTAGATGCTGAAAATATAACTTTAAAATTGATATTTAGCATTAAAATATTTTATAACGTTGATTTTCAATAAGGCCCATGCACAGTGATATAAAATAAATAAAAGAATTTCCAAAATACAATAAATAATACTAAATAAAATGGATGGTGTAGATTTTTCATTAACCATTAAAATTTTAAATACGAAGAAAGCTCACGAAAAAAAATTTCATTAGAAGCTGGACCAGTATTTATAATCTAAAAACATGTACCCTTTAAATTATTCTATTAAAATTATTTGATTTGCATGATTTTTACTGTGAATGATCAAAATTATATATATAATAATTTGTAATATTAGATGTAATAATATATAAAAATACCCAATAAAAAATCAATTTCTTTAGGTTAGTTATCACAAATGGCCGGGCCGTTGAAACTAACATTTTATTTATTTTAATTTTTTGACTTCGGGGCCTAGAATTGTGGAAACTTGGTTCCCAAGGAAGCCGACCTCAGTTCTGTGTCTTGGGGAAGAAGAAACGGTTTTTTAAATAGGCGTGCCAAGGAGGGATAATTCTGTCTGCACTCGCGCGTATTTTACTTTTTTTTTAATTTTATTTTGAAATTTTTTTGAATAACTGTTAATCTAAGTATATTTAACACATATATTAATTTTTACTATTTTTAGAAATATCTAGATATTTTTTGTATTTTTTAAAAATTAGTGGTCACTGATTTTTAAAAAATCTCAAAAAATTTAAAAATCTAAAAAAATAGTAAAAATTAATACACGTTAAATATATTTAGATTAACAAATAACAATTGTATAAAAAAAATTTTAAAAAATTTTAAAAAATTTTAAAAAATGCATGCATGCACCGGGGTGCAGCGAGGCAGGTGGATAGAATTGGGCTGCAGGAAGGAGGCGTATCATGATTACATCCGCGTGCCTCCCGATCCATTTTTACGCATACGCCCGCCCAACAACGATGAGACACAAGGTAAGATCCAATAAAACACAATAGTTTATTTTCAGTGAGGGGTTTTTACAAATTTAATCCTTTAAGTTTGGAAGTTTGCATATTTGCCCTCAGGTTTGAATGTAAAATTAACCTTATGTAAGAAAAGCCGTTGCAACTTTTTTTTTACACAATTGCTGTAGCCTCTTTTTTTTTTTTTTTTTGAGAAAGCCTTTGTCCCATTTTTATTAGGGACTGTTGAAGAATTTACCCTTTAGAATTTGAAATTGCAAAAATAACCATCGATGAAGAAATTTAATAGTTTTGCAAATACAACCCTTTATGAAAAGTTACTGCCTATAATTTTTTTAGAAAAAATTATACCACCTTTTGTTCAAAATCCTAAAAGTCAAGAGGATAATTTTATAAATATTTGAATAAGAATTATTTTTATAAATACTTATTATGTTAAAAATTGATTGGGTGTTTGCAAATTTTGTAAATTCTCGGAAAAATGATGTGAAAATTAATTTTATTTTATAATAAAAATAACAATACTTATTGTAAAAAAATATTCCTAAAAGTACTCCACGCATTAAATAATTTAGGATAATTTGCATATATACCTATATAGTTTCATCGATATCGTAGATATACCCACGTAGTTTTACAAAATGCATATTATCCCTACATAGTTTCACCAAAATTGCGTATTACCCTCACATCGTTAACTGCCGTTAATATCTGTTGTTATATTTTCAAAAAATGACGAAAATGTTATCATCTTCATGAGGGTAATATGCAATTTTGGTGAAACTACGTGGGGTGATATGCAATTCATGAAACTACGAATGAGGCATTTTCGTCATTTTTGAAAATATAACGATAGATACTAACAGCAGTTAACGGCATGGGGTAATACAAAATTTTGGTGAAATTATGTCGGGGTAATATGCATTTCATGAAACTACGTGGGTATATTTGCAATTAGCATCAAACTATATAGGTATATATGCAAATTACCCAATAATTTAGTATGTTGTATTTTAGATTTCTTAAATTCCTATTCATAAATAATTTTCACATTTAATATTATTATATTATGATAGAATATAAAAATATAAAGTTATTTAGATTTTATAAATTTCCACTCATAAATAATTTTCACACTCAACTCTAATATATTATAATAGATAATATAAGAAAAATATTAAAAATTAGTTTTAAAAGGTAGTTCTTATGTTGTTTCCAAAGTCTTTCCAATAATTTTCTTCACTTTTTTCTTATTCTGCCATTTACATAGTTTAAAGTTGTTTATTCGACCGTTCACGTGGTTTTAAAATCACTTGTTCTATCATAATATTAAAAATCATTTAAATCTAAGTTAATATTTTTAAATATATAATTATGTGTAAAGTATAAAAATACTTAAATCTATTCTCGCAGTCGTCATCCGCATAGCTAAGTGGTAGACATGCATGTGTAGGGGTGAGAATTGGAGTTGGCCGTAGTGAGTCAACATTTGCCCAACCCTAACCCTACTTTCTAAAAATTATTCATATGTAACTTATGAAAAATGCTGAGATTTGTATGCACATGTGTTTGAATATAACAATACTTCATAAAATTACTTATTTATATATTAATGATATTTTCGACAATTTAGATGTTGCAAATATAACTTTAACATCAAACTGTTTATAATGTTGATTTTATAAGTTTTAAATAGGAGTCATGTACAATGATATTAAAACGAATGAAAAGTTTGAAAGACAACATAAATAATGTTAAATATAACAAATAGAATAGATTTCTATCAATAATCAAGGGTGTAAAAATGGATGAGTTACATAAAGGATGAGTAATGGGTGAGTTACATAGATGAATGGTTTCATACAAACAAAACCTTGAGTTAAATAAATTTGTTATACTAATTTATACATTGATGCAATATAGTAATTCATTTTTTTATTTGAAAGAAACTTAACTTTTTAAGCTAAAAAATAGTTTTAAATATAACTGGCTAAGTGAATTTCATATTGTCATGATCGTGGATGTTAATTAACAACTATTAGGCAAAAGTGGAAACTGTAGATGATAACATATTTTTTCATATAATTTAATATTTTAATATCGGGTGTGTTTGATAATATATAAAAAAATCAAGCTAAAGTTTTTTACTTTTCATAATTATTCTATTTTTAAATTATTTTTTATATTTTCCTATATAACTACACTACTTTTCAATCATTTCTAAACAACTACACATATAACAAATGTATTTATTTTATTTTTATTTTTTTTACTTCTTATCATTACCTTGATCATATCTCATCATTTTTTTTTAATTCAACAGTTTTCTTACGAAAAAAATAAACTTTTCATCTAAAAATTTTAGCACTTCCCAAAAATGCAATTCATAAACTTTTTACTTCTTCTCATTTATATATATATATGTATATTAATAATTATCTCACATCTTTTTATAACTGCTCACTCTAATTATTATCTCTATAAAAATATGGATATTTGATGAAGGGTTTGTTTGGGAAATGATAAATGTTTATTGTGTAAAAGCTATTTTAATAAGAGAAAATAATGTTATATGATAGGGGCAATAATGAGAAATAAAAAAAATTAAATTAAAATATATGTTAATTGTACATGTAGTTGTGTAGAAATGATTAAAAAATAAATAATCATATATGAAAACTTGAAAAAATAATTAAAAATAAAGTAGTTGTACGGACTGAAAAAAATTTCGTAAAAAATTCATGTGCACCGTTAGTCTAAAATAATTCTCATGCGGGAGACTACTAGAGCACCCATTCCTTCCGTCTAACGATGGAAACCTAAACCAATCTCTACCTTGCTCGTGACTCTGCGGGGCGTCTCTTCGTAGGCAAGGCCAGGGCGGACAGATGGGTTCCTTGAGCAGAAACAGGGAGGAGTTTTCAATGGACAACAGACCGGCATAGTGGTAGATCTGCTGGGAGAAGAAATACAGGCTTTGAAGCTAGATAGTAGCACGTCCTACCAGAAGATTGCTCTAGGTGAGAAACCCACTGCAATTTGCTCGCTCTGGATTCAAAAACACTACAATAGAGAAGTCTTCAAAGCAACCATGAGAAAGGTGTGGAAGACGAAAGAGAAGGTGATATTCACACAAATGGAGGATAACTTATTTCTCCTATAATTCAAGTCATTAGAGGATAGAACCTCAGTGATGAATGGTCGACCATGGCTGTTTGATAGACAGTTAGTAGTTATGCAAGAGCTATTAAACCCGGTAACCCTTAGGAGGTGGTGATGGTTCGATCGCCCTTGTGGATTTAGATCAGCAACACCCCGTACCTGCTCGACAAAATGACGGTAGGAAAAATGGTTTGAGCTTCCTTCGAACAATGTCTTTAGGTGGAGCTAATAGAACATCTTATCAGACTCTAAGTAATTGTGGATCTTAAGAAACCTCTTTGGAGGGGCATTTTCATCCAAATAGATAATCTTGACAAGCAGTGGCTTACATTCCAATATGAAAAACTCCCCACATTTGGCTATGCATGTGGTCGAATGGGACATACCTTCAAGAAGTGTGTGGACAACCCGGTTCTACCAGCCACAATGAAAGAAGAGGAGCTTCCTTATGGCAACCATTTGAGGGCTGGCTTCAAACCAATGGGTCTAATGATGGAATGGGGGAAATCGAGACATGGCTCTCCACATAAGGGTGGGAATTTGGACGGGTCGACCTATGACCCGGCTTTGACCCGACCCGTTGTTGGCCTGGTATAGAGATGAGTCAGAAATTTTGACTTGAATTCAAAAATAGGGTTGGGATAGGTCAACCATGTCTTGACCCGAAGAGTCCGACCCGCCTTGCATATACTAATTTATTACAAATTATAAGCCTATGTTTAAATATTATTATTATTTTCTTTCAAAATTATCACTTTTTATATTCAATTCTATAAACAATAGAAGAATTAATTTATTCAAAAAGCAATATAAAAATCAATAAAAAGAATTTGCACATAAATAACCCTTATGTGTAATTGTATATTAACCTATTTTAATAAACTTATACTATATTTTTAAATATTTTATTTTCTTAATTATGTATTTTTTTAATAATTAGTGAAATATTGAAGCATATAATATTTAAATTTAGCATAGATGTATACTTATATTTGATAGGTATATAAATTCTCAAAATTATCTTATTTGATCCATATTTTTTACCAGACCCGCTATCTTGAGACCAATTCGATATCAACCCGAAGTTTGTCCCGGAACTTATTAAAAAAAATGAGGGTCAAACTGACATTGTCCTGACCCGATATAAAAAAAGGTCAAATTCAATTTTTAAAAAGTAGGGTCAGGTTGGACAAACCTTGATCCGGTATGGCCCACCCTGATTCCCACCCCTACCTCCGCAGCTGTATGTGGCAATTGATGATCCTACCTTACAAACAGCTCCAACAAGGGACATAGCAGGCTTGCCTTCCACTGATAACATTTGTGATGCACTTCAAATGGCCAAGCTATTGAAGCTGCAACTCAAACGGCGGCAATCAGCATTACAACGCCTATGGAGAGTGTGGCCTCATCATCTTTAACTGGCCCTTACCACCCACCAGGCCTTGCCAACAACCACCATTTTAGCTGTCCAATGGGCTTGCCTTCACAAGTTTCCTGTGATGAAAATGCACTGAAACCTCAACATGTACCCATCTCAGTTCTTAGTCATCCTTTCACGCCCCAGCAGGCTTCAATTAAACAAATGATGTTAGTAAAGGAGCAAGAGCCAGCGCATAAGCTTCAACGGGTTTGACACTCGGACAACCTGGGGCATATGCGGATTACAAATGAATCCCGACAGATTTTGGAGCTTCACCCACCCATTGTTGAACTTAACGGACAAGATCGTCTACCAAAAGGCCAATGGAAGCGACGGGCGAGAGGGTTAGCAACACCAATAGGGGGAACAAGTTTCACACATCACACTATAACTACCCCAACCAAAAGGCCTCTCTTTGAGGAGTTGGGAGGGTAAGAAACTTCCATAGCAAGGCCTCTCATGAGATGCAACACACTAGCTTTTTCAGGTGGAAGCTGGGGACAAACCTCAGCCCCACCCCGAATAGATGACTCTCCTTGCTTGGAATTACTATGGGCTTGGGAACCCACGCACAATTCAATGCCTTCTTGACTTGATCAAGAAAAAAGCTCCCAATGTGGTCTTCCTTTGTGAGACCAAGTTCACAACAAAGGAAATGGACACTGTGAGAAGGAAACTCAAGTTTGATAGTTGCTTGGCTGTGGATCCAGATGATGGGAGAGGTGGGTTAAGCCTCCTTTGGAATGACGATTTTGGGGTCAAAATCAGGAGTTACTCAAAACACCATATTGTTGTCGAAATGCCAAGTTATCGATTCACAGGTTACTATGGTCATCCTGAGGTCCAAAGAAGAATGGAGAGCTGGAACCTTCTCTCTTTGCTCCATACGCAATCTAATGCACCTTAGCTCGTTTTGGGAGACTTCAATGATGTTGCAGGACCTTCAGAATATAGAAGCTACAAGGTAAGATTTGAGTATCAAATGGATCTTTTTTGGAACACAGTGGACATATGCAACCTATTAGATTTGGGCTTTGTTGGCCCTCCCATGACTTGGCGCAACAATAGAAGAGGGAGGCATAGGGGAGGCACGATTAGACTGCGGTGTGGCTTCTCCACAATGGTTAACTACCTTCCCTTTCGCTAAGGTCTATCATCTATCTACTGCCTCGTCCAATCATAACCCCATTCATTTATTTCTAAATGCTATACAGGATAAGAAAAAACCAAGGTGAGAGTTTAAGTATGAACTATTCTGGGCTAGAGATAAAGAAGCACACAATATTATTGATCATATATGAGCCACAAACAATCGAGTGGGATCCTTACCTTGTGAAACCCTATTGAGAAAACTCCAGAAATGCAATTCAAAGCTTTCAAAATGGACTAGAGACAAAAGGGATCGTCTTCGCCAGGTTATTACCAAGAAATAAGGGGAGTTACATCACTTGAATTCGCAAATCCCGTCAGATCATAGGGACGAAGCCATTAAGCGAGTCCAACAACAGATTCACTTTTTTTTTGGAGGATGAAGAGCTATTATGAAAGCAAAGATCCAAGGTTCACTGGATCCAACATGAAGACAGAAACACTTCCTTTTTCATAGAATGGCGTCCAATCAAAGACAACGCAACTCCATTGAGGCCCTCATTGATGGAAGCGAAACTCGAATAACTAATCAACAAAAAATGATCGATCTCACTCTCTCGCACTTTTGTGATATTTTCTCCAGCTCGGGTCCTTCAAACCCCCAAAGGATTACAGGCTTAGTCACTCAACAAATCTCTAATCATTCTCAGTCGAATCTCACTAAACCTCTATCTATGGATGAGGTCCTAAAGGCAGTGAAAGCCATGAATCCATCCAAAGCTCCTGGTCCTGATGGCCTGCCTGCAAACTTCTACCAAGCACACTGGACACTATCAGTCACGATGTTTTTAGGGTGTGTAAATCCTTCATGCAAGCTCAAACCCCTCCCCAACATTGCCAATAGCTTCAAGTGCTCAACTATACCTATATTGTTTTGATCCCGAAGAAGGCTGGTGTGAAAAGACTCTCTGATTTTTGACCTGTCAGTTTATGCAATGTAGCCTACAAATACTTGCAAAGTCTCGACGAATAGATTGAAGAGCTGCTTCCATGAAGTCATTTCTCCTCAACAAAGTGCTTTTGTGCCTGGCTATTTAATCACTAACAATATGCTGATTGCTTATGAGGTAATTCACTCTGTCCGATGGAGGAGGAGGGGCAACAAGAGAGAAATGGTGATAAAGTTGGATATGTCCCAGGCCTACGACTACGTGGAATGGGACTTTTTGAGCAACATGATAGCTGCAATGAACTTTGGCAAAGTGTGGATAAACTGGATCATGAGATGTATGCAATCTGTTTGCTATCGAATTCTTGTTAATGGGCACAAAATAGATATTTTTACCCCCAGAGGGGATTGCGACAGGGCGATCCAATTTCTCCATATCTCTTCTCATATGTGCAGAAGGTCTTTCACTCCTTACTTCTCATGCTCAACACCAACGGTCCCTACATGGCATTAAACTATGTCCACTAGGGCCTACTCTTTCCCACCTCTTCTTTGCAGATGATGCTCTTTTTTTCATCAAGGTAAATGACATTCAAGCACAACATTTGTTTTCCATCCTAATGTTGTGTAGCGAGTGCTTTGGACAGGTTGTTAACATAAACAAGACTGCGGTGTTCTTTAACTCCAACACTAGTTAACTCGAAAGGAATTCCATTACATGTGTATTTGGCTCCTCTCGTATGGAAATCCATTCCTATTTGGGGCTTCCTGCCTGGCCGGGGAGATCAAAAAAGAATATGTTCAATGATCTAAAGGATCGAATTTGGCAAAAGATTCAAGGTTGGAAAGGGTGGCTACTTTAGTGGGGAGGCAAGGAGATCCTCATTAAAGCGGTGACCCAAGCTAGTCCCATAAATTCTATGATTATTTTCCTCCTCCCCAAAAGTTTTTGCCATGAAATTGAGAGCATGCTTAGCAAATTTTGGTGGGGTGGGAAGGATGAAAAATGAAAAATGAGCTGGGTAGCATGGAAAGACATGTGCAAGACTAAGGTTGTTATTGGACTGGGCTTTCGTGATCTTATCACTTTCAACTATGCCTTTCTAGCCAACAGGTGTGGCGACTTGTCTCTGACATTGACTCTCTTTGCTATAACACTCTTTGGGCCAGATACTTAAACAATGGACCTACACAAAAAGGCCTCTGACTCTTGCATGTGGAAAAGCATCTTAAAAGCTTGAAATGTGATTCTTAGTGGGCATCGATGGCCCATTAGTTCTGGGGAATAGGTAGAGTTTTTTGGTGATAGGTCCTACCCCACATCACAAGGCTGGGCCACTACCGGCCCACATTCCCAATGATGTGAGGGTTAGTTTCTTTCTCAATGAGCATATTGGTCAATGGAAGGACACCCTTTTATTACAAGCGGTGGGCGAATTTGGGCGAGATATCATTTATTCAAACCCATGTCCAAATAGGGCTAATGATGATCACTGTTTTTGGGAGCTTGAATCCAATGGATAATATTTTGTAAGATTTGCATATAAATTTATGAGAAAAACATCTAATAACCAGTGGAGAGTCGGGAAACTGGTCGTGCTCTTGATCAGGAAATTTACAAGTTCATATGGAAGATCAAGCTCCCAAGCAAGGTCCTCATTTTTATCTAGCGACTATTCATGGATGCCCTCCCCACTTCCCTCAATCTGCAGCGACATGGAATCCAGGTGGACACCTTATGCCTTTTTTGTAAGAAACTGGTGGAAGATATATTTCAACTTTTTGTTGCTTGCGATGTTATCCAGTAATTTTGTTACAATATTATTGACAACTGTTTCCTCTTGGATGATTTGACATCCATCTCGGGCATCTTTAGGGAGTTCTTCGCCACAAAATGCACGGATGAGTTTGTTCTCTTTCTCCTTTTTTGCTGGCGTGTGTGGTTTTTGAGAAATTAGTTCAGGACGGAAGGCTTCCAGCCCGTGTTTCTAGATATCAAGGATTGATGCATCGACTTTTTGGATCAGCATCGAAGGGCGATGGACCTCAAGGGATCAAGTTTGTTAGACAAGCCTCTCGTTGCCAGATGGACCAAGTCGGAAGGGGGCAAATTCAAGATCAATGTTGATGGCAGAAGAAACTTCCACAAAAACTATATGGGTTTTGTTGCGGTCATTAGAGATTCTCGAGGCTTCTTTATTGTCGCCAAGGGATGGAATTGGGTTGGAATTCTCGAACCTTTGACAATGGAAGCTGCAGTAATGTGGTTGGGGTAGAGATTCTCGAGGCTTCTTTATTGTCGCCAAGGGATGGAATTGGGTTGGAATTCTCGAACCTTTGACAATGGAAGCTGCAGTAATGTGGTTGGGGGTGACATGGGCCTTAGAAACAGAACTCTGGTACTTGCAAATGGAGTCAAATTCTTTGATTCTTACCGATTTTTTTTGTTAATGAGTGGGCTATTCGTGCTCCGGTGGGGACGATCATTTCACACATTAGGCTACTTGCCTCACAGGCTCATTCCTTATCATTTTACCATGTCATGAGATTGGGAAACTTTGTTGCTCATCTTCTTGCTGATTTTGTATCCTGTAATATTTCGGGTGTGTTTGACAATGAGTATAAAATATTAAGTTAAAATTTTTAATCTAAAACTTTTTACTCTTTACAATTATCATATTTTTAATTATTTTTTCACATTTTCCTATACAACTACCCTACTTTTTAATCATTTTTACACAATTATCTATACAACTAACCTACATATTTTAACTTTATCATCTTTACTCTTCATCATTATCCCTATCATATCACATCATTTAACAACTTTTATTCTCTAAAAATTTTCACCAAAAATTTTATCATTTTCCAAACATATCTTTTGTTTGAACAAGTACGGTGGGCTAACTCACCGTATTTTCTTGAGGAAAAACTTTGTACTTATAGTTTTTTGGCAATGATATACCTGACAGCTTTACCTTTTTTGCCTCTGATCCCTGTCATTTTAAGAGGTTGGAGGAATAGACGCTTGTCCTTTCCATCAAATAATAATAATAATATAATAATAATAATAATTCTCATGCGTTCCATAAACGAAAAAGATGACGACAGGGATTTGACTTGATTATAGGACACCCTCATGCAACTTGTGGGATAAAACTGAAATTTGCGGGTAAAATTACAAAATCGTAAAACATGGGGGCGTGTACATCAGTATACGTAAATTGTTACGACCAAATGGAACTGTCATCCTTCCGGATCTAACGGAATCGTATAAGAGGAATGGAGGCAGGCCATAGGCCGTAGTAGTGGAAATGGGAAAAGAAAAGGTGGAGCTGGTGTTCTTCCCAGTCCCAGGAGTTGGCCACCTCATCTCCGCCGTCGAGCTAGCCAAATCCCTCTTCAGGCGCCACCCCTTCTTCTCCATCACCGTCCTCCTCATGCCCCTTCCCTACCCAGAAATCGACGCCTATATTCAATACGCCGCCGCCTCCGCCCTCGATATCCACTTCCTTACCCTCCCTCTGCTCCCACAGCCCGACGACAACCAAGGCCCAGAGACCTTCATTTCCCTCCTCATCGACAGCTACAAACCCCTCGTCAAAGATGCCATCCAAGAAATCAAGGCCACCCATCGCCATCGCCGTCTCGGCGGCCTCATTATTGACCTCTTCTCTACTGCCATTATCGACATCGGGGCAGAGCTGGGCATCCCCACATACATCTACTTCACCTCCGGCGCCGCTCTGCTCGGCCTCATGCTCCGCCTCCCCGAGCTCCACCACGAGATCCCCTGTGAGTTTGCCGAATTCCAGGGCGAAGTAGAGGTCGCCGGATTGCTGCCGCTCCCGCCCATCGTCATGCCGGCGCCGATCCAGAGCAAGAAGGAGGAGAGGTACAGGTGGTTCGTCCACCACGCTGCGCGGTACCGCGAAGCGCAGGGGATCATCTTCAACACGTTCGCGGAGCTGGAACCGAGAGGGTGCGACGCTATCGCCGGCGGCCGCTGCTTGCCCCCCGACCATCCCACCCCAAGCATCTTCCCCGTAGGACCCGTGCTGGCCCTCGAGCAGCCCACCCAAACGAAATCGAGTGGCTTGTTCCAGCGGCTCGACTCGCAGCCGCCCGCATCGGTGGTGTTCTTGTGCTTCGGCAGTGCGGGGGAGTTCTCCGCACCGCAGATAGCGGAGATCGCGGCGGGATTGGAGCAGAGCGGGCATCGGTTCCTTTGGTCGGTGAGGAGTCGGCCGAAGGACGAGTTCGTGAGGCTTTTGAATGCGGACCTGGACCAGGTCCTGCCGGATGGATTCTTGGAGAGGACGAAAGCGCGGGGGTTGGTGTTGCCGTCGTGGGTGCCGCAAGTGGCCGTGCTAGCCCATCCGGCTGTTGGGGGTTTCGTCTCGCACTGCGGATGGAATTCCACACTGGAGAGCCTCTGGTTCGGGGTGCCGATATTGACATGGCCGCTCTACGCGGAGCAGAGGCTGAATGCTTTCGAGCTGGTGAACGATTATGGGGTGGCCTTGGAGCTGACGCTGGGGTCGGACGAGGTGGTGAGCGCGGGGGTAGTGGAGAGAGGGGTGAGGTGTTTGATGGGGGACTCTGAGGAAGCGGTGAAAGTGAAGAGGAAGGTGAAGGAGATGCAGGAGGCGAGCAGGAAGACCGTGGAAGAAGGAGGTTCGTCTTATGCTTCCTTGGATCGGTTGGTGAATGTGCTTGCCTCGAATGCCGAAGCTTAAGATGTCTCCTATTCCTCGCGAACAAATCTGCGTTCGGGGTCGAAGGAAAAACGCGGTGCGAAGATACAGCCCCTTAATGATCGGAAGTAAAGTAAATAAATACAGTTCACGAAAAAGTGTTTTAACAGTAATTTCCCCCCACTGTTGTTTCGAAATAGACATATTTATGGAAAATATTTTTGGTATTTCAAATTTTCATTTGCATCAAAATTGAAATTGATGATATCTTACAGTAGTCACCAGCTGGTCAAGCACGTCAATAATGTATGTAAAATATATTCCAATAAAAAAATTTTAAAAAAAATAAAAAGTTTTAAAAAGTTAAAATTATTTTACCCTGCCTAAATTTTTTTTTAATTTGAAAAGAATTTATTCATATGCAACTGGCCTAGATTTTTCTCCAATGAAAATTTGCAATTATTTAAATTTATTAGATATTTTATTTTAATATTTAAAAATTTATAATAAAATATTAATAAAATTTAAAATTGTCAAATTTTATTGGAATGAAGACCATGGTAAGTCCCATGTATACATAAAAAAAATTAAAAAAAAATATTTTAAGACTTTCGTTCGCCCATATTAATGCGCCTTCGGGCAGCCATATAAAATGGATAAGCATAATTAATAACAACGGACGTTAATCACGTGACCTAGAAATATGGTTGAATAGCTGTAATTAATTTTTGTAAAATAAACTTCTTTCAAGCCAAAGTTTTTCGTCCAATCTTGTATGTGAGGCACATTTTAGGGAAATGTTTCAATGCATTAAGGTGCAAAATTCATTCTTATTTATTTTTCTTGAAAATTATAAAATTCTTAATCTAAGTATATTTAATCTATAAACTAAATTTTATCATTTTTGAAAATGCGTATATATATTTTTTGATTTTTAAAAATAGGGAGGTTTTAGTCTTTTTAAATGACTAAAATACCTTTATTTTGACAATGAAAAACATATATATACACATCTCCAAAAATTATGAGATTAATATATAATTTAAATAGGTAGTCGAACTGTTCAGAAAATACCAGATTTACTTTAAAAAATTTATAGAATATAGTTAAGAATTTTAAAAATTAAATAGGGAGAGACATTTGAATTGTAATAATAAATTGATGATATTCCGTGGTACCTAATTGAAAGATATCAGAAATAACATTCAGATAATGAAAAATTTTAAATTCCTTCAAGTAAGACGGTAAGAGCTAGCGTAAAAAGCATTAAAGGCACTAGTACAAAATAAAATATCACTTCTGATTAAGAATTTCTAAGCTGGCATATACCAAAAAGATGTTCAAAATGACACTATAACAGGAGCACATAGAAAATAAGCATAAAACAAAAGATGTTGGTCACTAACCTGGAGTATACTTCGCAGGTGCTGATTAGGTGCACCCGGGAGCATTGTATACACTTATTGTTTTTATTTTTTTTCAAAAATTTTTCACGAACTTGTTAATCTAAGTGTATTTAACATCCGTATTAATTTTTACCATTTTCAGAGATTTTTAGATATTTATTTCAAAATTTTAAAAATTAGTGGCATTTTAGTAAATTTACCACTGATTTTTTAAAAATCATAAATAAATATCTAAAAATCTCCAAAAATGGTAAAAATTGATGTACATATTAAACACAATTAAATTAACATTTGTGTAAAATTTTTTTGAAAAAAAAGTAAAAAAAATAGGTGTACGAGCCCAAGAGCATTGAGGCTCAATGCTCCCGATGCTCTAGAGTATACCTGATCAGAATCGATTTGCTATAAGAGCAATTGTAGAGGTACAATTCAAAATATAAGTTAATGTTGAGATGTCAAGAGGGTAGCTCGCTAGCCTCTCATAATTGGGAAGATATCGCCTCTGAATTAACTGCGAAATTTTGAATATTTCGAATATGTTGGTTTATTCCAGTGTGTTATGCATGTGGCAGGTAGAAGATGCATAAGCTTGCAATTTGCAACACCACAACAGATTTGGTCAATAGCAACAACAAATTTTGTTGCCTCACCAAAAATTTGTTGCCATTGCTATTGGCAACAAAAAAATTGGTTACAAAATTCGTTGTGAAAGAGTGTCGCATTTAAGTAACAGCAACGAATTTTAACAAAAATTGTTGACATTGCTACTGGCAACAAAAAAATTCATTGCAAAATCTGAATCTGTTGCTAACAAATAGCAACGAATTTCAAATAAAAATTGGTTGCCATCGTTGTCCAGCTTGATCGATGTTGGACTTATTGTCTTGGTTAATTGCAATGAATCTTTTGTTGCATTTTCTAATGTTCTGGGAATTAGAAAAAACACGTGATGAGCTGAACCCAGCTTTAAACATACATAAAAAAATCATATAATTGCGAAAAATAATTTTATTAACATGAAAGCTTATACAATCTTTATTTACAAATAAATCTCTTTTACAGCTTAAAAAGAAAATTTAATAAATACAATGAAAAAATACTTCACGCCCTCAAAAATCTCCCCCACTCAATCCATGCTGTCCTATTTCCGTTTGAATCAACATGTGGAGCGGCATATAAGTCATTGCCACTCACCAAAATTTCTGGTTTTGAAACCAGTTTAACCACCTCATGACCTTCATTGCTATCTTCTTGAGCTTCTCTTTTAGGGATTGACCAAGTCTGATAAGACCCTGGATTATAGAATCAGATGGGATCTTATTAGTTAAAAACAAAAACTGAAATACTGGATAATCACAATGGATATGCATTAAGAACCTGGCCGGCCATTACTCTACACATACTGGAAAATTCCAACATGCTTGCAGGAGGAACTTGAACAATCCTGCAGATGTCAGAGTAGCATTTGTACAGCCGTAATGACATAATGTACTGAATATAGAAAAGGAAAATAAATCATTAAAAAACAAGTCCATTTGGGAAGATGTAAGGGTGAGAGAGTGAGAATAGGAAAAAAAATTTAAGGGAAAAAAAAAAAAAGACAATTACATGGATTTTGCCAATTATAGTCCACGAATAATGCGCATATATCTGCCACAATGTTCAGCATATATTCCCATCAAGAGGAAAATGAACAAGCAAAAATGCTATGTTCATAAAAAAATGTTAATAACTTGGCTTTAGTTCTATATTTCTAAGGGCCCGTTTAACCTGGCAGTTTACTACCGTAAGCACTAATTCGCAGTTTATTTGAACAGTGCTTTTATGGATTTTCAATGCAAAAATTTGAGCTGAATGTATAACTCAGGATGTTCTTGACAAGTGCAAAATTTTAGCACTTGCCGGAAACAAAACAGCAGAGTTGGGCCAAACAGAACAGCAGAGTTGATGTTACCTTCTGCATGTGGTTGGACAGAAAATGTGAACATTTTTCTGTGATAACTGATAAAAGGAAGAGTTTACAAAGTAACAGCAACATCACCTCTTCACGTTCTGGTTCCATTTCCTCATATGTCAAAGCCTGTTTCTTCTTGACATTTTCTTTTGTTTGAACTATTGTCTGCAGGTTCAGAAAAGAAACAGACAAGACATGTTGATGAACCAAATTTCTAACTTGTAACATACATGGACCGAGTATGGCTCCAAATCAATCTCACTAATTTCAAAGTTCAACAACCTGCTTGCACATGAAATCCCATCTAATAAAGAACATGATTCTGCAGCATACTAATTTTTATTTGAATGTTGCTCAGCAGAACTGCTCTCAACTGAAAAAATTGATGCTGATATCTCACAAGGATATGGAACTGTTTCCCCCAGTTGATTGTCCGAAACATCCTGCCAATGAAGATAAATTCGTTGTTTAAAAAGTGAAGCACGGGACTGCCAAATATTGAAAAAGGAAGTTGAATCAACCGAATTTCATCTAAAGAGTTCAATTACATGACATCTGAAAGCAAAAAATTCATGACTTCAACATATTCATCTAAATCATTAATCGTTTCTTCACAAGGATAAAACCGTTATTAAAATCATGAAATGATTATGAGGAGATCAAAGCACACTAAATGAAACATCAATATCCATAACTAGAATAAGGGATTTCATTTAGCATACATTGATGAAAAGATTTTTAAAATGAAAAATATAATAAGCTGAAAGAGAAAGTAATGTTATCTGGTTTCCATTATTCCAATGATAGCTGGTAAACCTGTGTGAAACTATAAGAATTGTTTTTTACTTTTACTAGTTGCAAATTTTTCTATAACCAGTAGTTTTCAAATCAAGATTTGAATGTTTCCAAGTAACCAAGCTAAATATGAGGCTGTTGATTACTATCACCGAGAATTCCCAATGCAATATATGAATTCAACAAAGCGTTGTAACAGAATCAGAGAACTATTCTTCAAATAACAGGAAAGTAAAGCTGAAAATAAAAAACCTGATGAGCCTTTGGAGATATGTATTAATGAACATTTACATTGTTTATTTTGTCCTATTCTTACCAGAGGAATTCTGACATTATAGATTTCGAAGTGAATTCATCCATCAAGACAAGAAAGATGATGTCACAAATACAACATAGGAAGCACCAAAGCATAACAGAATTAGTCAGACCAGATGCTTTGCCTGTAGAAAATCTATTTTTTGGTATTTCAAACGCAATTTCTTTAAACTTATCCTCGTTTTTCCCTCCATTGTGAACTTCAATTTCCTCCGGCAGCCAAGGATAACCAGAAATATCTTGAAGACTAGAAGGGGAAATGAAAAAAAAAAAAAAGCATAACCAACACTCCACTAATAAATTAAATCCAGTATGCATTGAAGAAATAGGCCTCTTGCGTAAGTCTTTCTCCTTATAACCATCAGATCGAGAAATTCTGCTTTCCTCTGGATCGTCATAGAAAACTCGAGTTCACAATTTTTTTATTTTTATTTTTCTCAAAATCGCATTTTACCTCTGCAACTACAATATTATAGGCATATGTCTTTTGTCGTTCAGGCATTTGCGTAACAAGAAGAAGAATACTTGAAAGAACTCCACAATGAAAACGAGATGTAGCAAATAATATCGATTGATTGTCACAAAAACAGAGTCCTGCCTCTATAATCTCAAACGACAGAGCTTTAGACGGGAAGTGAGTCAGGTTGAATCCACAGAGGCTATATAATTTCGAATTATTTTAAGCAGAAATTAAAGAGAAGGGTGAGAGAGGATATAGAGAAGAGAGAGAAAGGAGAGGAAATTAGAAAAGGAGAAAAGGAAAGGAATTTGAAAGAAAGAGAAAGAAGAAAGATAAAGCAGATAAAGAAAGGAGAAAACAAAGATAGAGAAAGGAGAGGAGAAATTGTAATTAACTAAAATTAAATCTAAACTAGAAAAGCAATTAAAAGATTACACAAGTAAAATTTAATCTACGACAACAGGAATGAAAATCGTATTAAACTTGACTTAAAAATTACAAAGAATAAAACAGTAAATTTAATCTAAACATTACAAATCTAAAATTAACAACTGTAAAGCATTAAAGAAAAACTACAATTAAAAGAAAATTTATTTACCCTAAATTTTTGCTCGAATACCACTCTTTTGAGGAGCAATCCAAGCCTTTGGAACATTACCCACTTGGCAAATGTCCCACAAGAAGGGGGTCCCACTTCAAAGGAGAGGAGTGTTGTGTCTTGGAATGAGTGGAGGGGCCCTCCTTTTATAGATTTGTGTCACCCCATTGGGCAGACTTGGAATCCGATGTGGGATTCCCATTTCGTTGCCTGCCTTGCCATTTGCCCTTTTCTCTCTCCTTTTGGTTGCCTGGACCATTGCTGGCATTCGCTGTCCATCAGGCCGATTGGCTTTCATGGCTGCAACAAAATGACGAGCTGGACTGGGAAAAATTGTCAACTGCAATTTGAAGATTGAAAGCTCTGGATCGTGGCTGGAGCTGGCTACCGAGGATAATGAAGATGCAATCGGCACGACATCAAAAATGAGATGGGGCAGTGGAGAGATGGATGGGTTTTAGCCTGAATTAGGTACTCGAATTTCTTCGATTGATTTTACAGGAGAAGCTGAATTTGCTTCCATCCGACAGTTGGTCACTGATGAGATTAGTTATGATTTTGAAGCTGAAGATGATGACTGCTCGGCTGCTTGGTCAGTGAAGCTTGCAAGCTAGAAATTATGATTTGTCGGATTTGGGAACACAGCTGATTTCTATCAATTTCAGGCTGGAAGGTGGGTTGTTCATGGGCAGGTGCGGTGCTGATGGGTGGTTGTGTATGGGCAGCTTTTGCTTGATGGTTGCCGACTTTATCTTGGATGGTTTTAATGGTGCTTGACCAGCTATAGGTAGTAACTTGCGATCGGTAGAATTTTCCATGGTTCTTGATGAAGGTGATTTGTCAGAGCTTGGCCAGAAAAGTGGAATTGGCAAGAACGTCGATTCTTCTATCGGTTTACCGATACTTCCAGTGGATGGTTGCTTTGTTCTGCTGCATTTGAGAGAAAAAAGGCTACTCTTGTACTGATGATTCATTGAAATTATAGAGGATGGAGGCTGATCGGACTTAAGAAAGAAAGAGGGTCGACCGGCAGTTTGAAGCAGAGGCTTATGGAGATTTCGATGGGTTCTATTGGCCGATCATTGTCGGCCGCCTCGCTGTTGTTGACGGGTGGAAGTTAGCTGCCGGAATCAATGGAGTTGCTACCGTGATTGGGGTTGGGCGATTCGGTGGAGAGAAAGGCCATGGTTTCCAACGGGCCATAGCTGGATTGCTAGTATGGCTGTTGTGTTGCCGTCGGATTCAAATTGACGCTGAGATGCTTGGGATTTTTCGGTGCTAAAGTTGCTGCTGAGACTGAGAAAGTGCAGGGCTTGGCTTGGAGAAGATGTCGGCTTGGAGGAAGGGCTACTAGTGCCAAAGATGGGTTGCAGTCAACTTGGATGGAGGACTGATAGCTTGGTCGATTCTTCTATTGTCGGTCCCGATGCTGTTGATGTGTCTTCTAAAATGGAGAAGCTGGATGTGGTGGGACAGCTGGATTTGGGGGTGTTAGCTAAAAATGGAAGATGCAGAGGGCTGGACGATATGGTTACCGGAAGAGGGAGCGAGCATTTGGGGAAGATGGAGCACCAAGATATGGTGCTCCGGCGGTGTACGATTGCCTGTTCTCATGCAGCGTATTTAGATACGAATTAAAATATTAATTCTTTGAGAAATAATTTCAAATATCATCTTAGTTCTATTCCTTAATTTATTTTATCTAAATATAATAATCTACTTTGTTCCTCATATTTTAAAATATAATTATCGTTACATATGTATGATTTTTCCAATTAAATGATTTTATTAGTTTGCCCACATTTCAACGTTAAAATTTTCTTGGGGATTGAGTTATAATTTTATATTTTCAAGAATGTTGCGAAATAACCCGTTTTATAGCAAAATTAAAGATTTTATGAAAAATGTAATTTTCGCAAAATTTCACTTAAAACATGTATTTAATTAACATTTTAATATTTAACGGTATGAATTTGATATAAAATTAAATGAAAATTTTGAAATTTATCACACCCCCAACTTAAACATTGCTAGTCGCTTAGCAATGGATATAATATAGAAGTGTATTATTAATAAGAATAATTTTGTAATCTTAATACGGATAAAAATTTAAGTGCTCTACTAATAATAATAGTGAGCTTTAGAAGTAAATTTCATTAGTAAATATAAGTAAAAATATCTCGTGATGCATAAAAGAGTATATAACACATGTATATGTGTATTGATGAACAAATGAGCATTAGATAAATAAATTATTTTCAACTTATCCAAACTAAGCAACATTCGTATCAAAATTATGACAGTGACAATTAATATATATCTTTTTTTATTTTATTTTTATTATTTTCTCTCTCCTCACCATATTTTAGGGTATCTAAGGATTCTTTTTTTTATCTTTTTTCTTTTCCCCTCACAATATTTCAGGGTATCTGGAAATTTTTATTTTTTTATTTTTTTTCATTCTCCCCTCACCTTATTTCAGGGTATCTGGGGATATTCATTTTTTTTAATTAACAACTATCAATTGCAATGATATTAAAGGTTACTTGCTTGGATGAGAGAGAAAAATTATGTTATCATGATACCCAAAAGGTTCATTGGCGTGTAAGTGCAATCAGTGCTAATAGAATTTTAAAAGCATCATAAAAATATTTTTACAAATATAACTAAGTATTATTTGCTTCTTCACTCTCTACCAAGCATAACAAGTGCACTTTGACTTTAAAAAATATTTTCATATATATAAATATATATATATATTTAAAAGTTATATATATTTAAATTTTTTTTATTATATATATATTGGATTTTAAGGTAAACAAACTAGACCCCCCAACTTAAATGTTACTATCTTAAAAAAAATGCACAAAGTATAAATTTATAAGATAGCATAGAAAGAGACAACCTGGGGTGCGTAGCGATTTGATTGAACATAGCAATTGTTGATTTATCAACAATATTCTTCTGTAATAAAACATTCTTTACCTACAATAAGAAAAAGAAACAAATATGAAAAATATTGGGTTGCCTCCAAATCAACGTTAAGTTTAACGTCTTCAGCCAGACGTTGTGAAGTTTAGATCAATGTGGGTTAATCAGTCCAACCTTTTTAATAATTTTATCATCAGAGATGCCTTCAATATATCGCTTAAGTCGTTGACCATTCACCCTAAAAGTATTTTCACTTTTTGGATCATGAATTTTTACAACACCATAGGGAAATATTTCATCCACAATGAAGGGTCCATCCAACGAGATCTTAATTTTCCAGGAAATAGATGTAATATTGAATTAAACAACCATACTTTTTGGTTGGGCTCAAAGGCTTCTCTAGATATATATTTGTCATGAAATGTTTTCGTTTTGCTTTTATAGATTTGAGAATTTTCATACACTTCTCTGCGTAATTCTTCCAACTCATTTAGTTGTAGCTTTCGATGTGCTCCTGCGGTATTTAAATCCAAATTGTATTGCTTGATAGCCCAATAAGCCTTATGTTTTAATTCCACAGGAAGATGACAAGATTTTCCATACACTAACCTGAACGAAGACATTCTGATAGGAGTTTTAAATGCTGTTCTATAGACCCATAATGCATTATCTAATCTGTCTGACCAATCTTTACGATCGGGCCTAACAGTCTTTTGCAATATATTTTTAATCTCCCTATTGGAAACTTCCATTGTCCACTGGTTTGAAGATGGTAAGTTGTGGCTATCTTACGGGTGATTCCATATTTCTTTAGCAGGGCTCTAAATTGGTAGTTGGTAAAGTGTGTTCCTCCATCGATAATAATGGCCCTAGGAAATAGAAATTGAGAAAAAAAAAATTCTAGATAAATTTTAAAACTACCTTGTGATCATTAGTCCTAGTTACGGCAGCCTCAATCCATTTAGATACATAATCTACTGCCACTAAGATGTATTCATATCCATAGGATGGTGGAAATGGACCCATAAAATCAATTCCCCATACATCAAATATTTCAACGACAAGAATAGGATTCAAAGGTATCATCTCTTTTTGTAATATTTCCTATTGTTTGACATTTAATGCAAGATTGACTAAAGTTGTAGGCATCCTTAAAAAGAGTTGGCCAATAAAAACCACATTGCAACACCTCAGCTGCTGTTTTCTTTCCTGAAAAGTGTCCCCCACATTCAAGATTATGACAAAAATTCAAAATACTTCGTTATTCACTTTCTAGAACACATCTGCAAATAATGTTATCAGAACAAATTTTAAAAAGTTCCGGATCCTCCTAAATATAATATTTATCCTGAGCAAAGAATCTATCTTTTTCTTGCTTTGTCTAATCTTTTGGAATCTGCCCTACTACTTTATAATTGACAATGTGTGCAAACCATGGGGGTAATGTTTGTGTAATGGTTAAAAGATGCTCATCTGAGAAAGATTCATTCATAGATGTGCTCTTTGGTATAATGATTTGGGAAAGATGATCGGCTGCTACATTTTTAGAACCTTTCTTGTCTCTAATTTCAAGATCAAATTCTTGTATTAAGAGAATCCATCTAATAAGTCTTGGCTTGGCCTCTTTTTTAGATAATAAATATTTCAAGGTTGAATGATCTAAATAAATAATAACTTTGGCTCCTAATAGATAAGAACAAAATTTTTCAATGGCAAACACTACTGCTAGCACCCCCTAGTACCAAGGCACTTCGGTTGAGCACATTGTTTGAATGATGAAACATATTATGACAATTAATTGCAAGTAGATGTATCTGAATTTATTTATGAAAAATGGTAAAAAAAAATAAATAATTTGAACGTGTGAACTTGACCTTACATGAAAAAATTTCACTAATTAAAAATGAAAATTGTTCAATAAATATATGGAGTATATCCCCCAACTCGTTATATCAAAATGAGGGTGACATTGAGAAGTAATTAAACAGCTGGATAGAAATTTGAAGTGTGCAATATTGTTAAATTGAGATAGATAATCGTCAACCCAACATAACATCATTGTGAGTACATAAGTCCATTATTACCAATAAGAAACTATATTGTCTTTTTAACATTAATTAAGTATCATAGCAAACAATATACTGAAATTAGTGTTCACTCTAACATCTACATAGAGAGTAAGACTATATCTTATACTCTATTTGGAAGCATTTACACGTGGTTTTTTGCCACATGCATTGTAATCACATAGATTGAGGACCACTCTATCAGAGTTACTGTAACATTTCATGCAGTCACATAGATTTATCACCATAACTTTTTCCGTTTCACCCCTTTTATTATAATTTTGCCATGCAACTTCAACTTCTTCTATTGTGTTGAAAGATTGGTAACAAACTCCTTTAAATCCATTAACTTGGGCATGTACTTCCGGCCATGAAAGGTACATGCTAGGCACGTGACCAGAGAAAACTACATATGAGCGCACTATCTTCATCTCAAAATCTATCAACATGCACAATCATTGAAGAGAATATAAGGAGATTCATTGAAATAGTCTAATAATTTGAAACAAATTTAAGTTTGTTACTACCAGTAGCAATGACCATATAGTTTATCAGAATCCATATATCAAAAAGTACACACACAAAGTCCAAGAGCACCAATGAAAGAAGGAGATTTAGTCTACTATATAAATGTTCAAATAGTCTTAATATGATAATCAACTCAAATAACAAAAAGCAAACGGCAACTCAAGTAGAAGAGAAAATGTAATACAAATAGTCCCTTCGCCTTTCCTCATCTACACGTAAAAATTGCATTGCAGCGTGTGGATGTTTATCAAAATAACACATTGCCTGCCCGAGTAGACGACTAGAGATAGACATCGATCTCAATAAGAAAAATACAGAACAATAATCTTGCATCCACTCCTTATCGGTAACTATTGTAGGTTACATAAGGACATCTTCTATTTCGGTTCAAAGACTTGAGGCTTGTGATTGGGGTCTTTTGCGCACCAAGGATTGTGCTCTTTGCCATAATGAATTATCAGAAGAATCACCTATAGGAGTCCCCGATGACCTTCGTCTGTTTGATTGAGATGAAGATCCAATTTCAGGCATCTGGCTTGGCACTGTGTCCATACTGATATCATCCTTAGATCCGTTATCTTGTTCGCCTAGGGGCTTACTCTGATAAGGGACCTCGAAAGTACCCTTATATGAACCTGTCGCATGGTTCCCCCCAAATAACTCGTGTAGGTCATTGTAGCTTAGATGTTGAGGCTTTTATAGACTTTTGAATTTTTTGTTTTGCTGCATACAACCATGAACCATGGAATGTGTTAACTTTCACAAAAAAAGTAATATCCAAGCAATCATAATAATAAGACATGTAGAGATTTTGCTAATTGAGAGTAAAGTAGCGTAATACCTGAATGAGCGCACTCCAAACTTCTGGGGGTCCGTCGAACCTGTTTTCATCATGTATCCACCCCATCCTAGTCTTGTTGTTAATAATACGGTATATTTCATACTTTTTACACAGTGACTGCACTCTGTTCCTCATGTTCTAGGCAATGTTGTCAGAACCGAACCGGTAATTGAACCGGTAAAGGAACTGGTCTGGTTCGAACCGGTTCGACTGGTTAAGCGAACTGGTTCGAACCGGTGACGTCAGCATGACATATTTATGATGTCATAAATATTAAATTTTTTTTAAATTTTAAGTAAATACATTGATAAGTTTATCATAATTTAACACCTGTAATATGATTCTAAAATCTTTATAAGGTCATTTATACCTTAATTACAGAATTTGAAACTCAAATAATAGGATTTAATGAAATTTACCTTATCTAACAGAATCGAACAGCATCTAACGACATCTAACTTTTGATATTAATAAGTTAATCCAAATTTAACACCTGTAATATGATCTCAGCTCCTTATAAGGTCATTTATACCTTAATTAAAGAACTTGAAACCCAGATAATATAATTTAATGAAATCCACCTTAATTTAACAGCGTCTAACAGCAAACCGGTTCGAACCAGTGATGTCAGCATGACATATTTAAGATGTCATAAATATTAAACTATTTTAAAATTTTAAATAAATATATTGATAAAATTATATTTTCATAAATCATAAATATATATGTTAGATTTTAAAAACCACAATATAAGTATAAAACATGCAGGAGGGACAGGGGATGCTGCAGTAGGGACGGGGGTAGGCTGCAGCAATCACACATACATATTTATTATTTGTGCTTTCTGATAATTCTAAAAATCTTCATATAATTTCATATTAAATTCACACTTTTTTAGTATAAAAATGTTAATTAAATACAGATTTTATGCGAAATTTCGTGAAAATTATATTTTTCATAAAATCTTTAATTTTGCTGTAAAACGGATCATTTTGCAACATTTTTTTGAAAATATAAAATTATGAATCAATAGGCTAGAAAATTTTAATGTTGAAAAGTGTATTAGCTTATTAATATAATTTGGGCAAATTTATAAAATTATTTAATTGGAAAAATCATACATATATGACTACAATTATATTTTAAAATATGGGGAACAAAGTAGATTATTATATTTAGATAAATTAAATTAAAGGATAAAGTGAATTAAACTAAGATGATATATGATATTATTGAAATAATTTATCAAAGAATTAATATTTAAATTCGTATTTAAATGCACAGCAGGAACACCGAACAACCATGCACCACCGGAGCACGAAAATTCCGGTACTCCATCACCCCCAAATCTAGCTGTCAGGCACTGCATCTGCGATGAAATTCGACGCCCAAATCCAAATGATCGAACCCATTGTTAATAGCTGCAATTGCAAGTCGTCGGCCATTATTTCATCGATTCACACCTCTAATCACGTTGAGACGAAATCTCAAGATGCCCAAAATCAAGCAGCTGCCTTCCCTGAATCGACGTCTTCTGCCCAACACCCATCTACCCATCGATCTCCTCGGCGCTCCAAATCGGGAGAACTCAACCAGCAACATGACCGGCAGCAATTTTTGTACCTCCTAAACCCACCAAAATTGCTACCATTAATTCCGCCTAAACCCAGAGCTTCCATTTTTAGCCATTGATTCCAACTTCCAAGTACCGAACAGAGCAGGCGACACCGCCGCGAACAGCGAGCAGGCGTCGGACAGCAAGTGGGAGACGGGGAGAGTGGGAGTCAGGCGAAGGCGGGCGAGTGGCCGTCGGGCGTCGGCGAGCAACAGTTGGGTTTCTTGGGCGAAAATGAGAAGAAGACGAGCGGGCGCCTGCATCGTTTTTTTTTTAATATATCTCAGGTCTGACCGGGCGAATCCGGTTCGACCGTATGTTACGGTTCGACCGCCGGTTCGCCGGTTTGATCGGTTTTATGTATATGAACCGAACCGGATGCAATCGAACCGAAAACTGGACCGGTTCCCGGTTGAACCGGTCGGACCGGCCGATCCGGTCCGGTTCTTACAATACTGGTTCTAGGGTGTGATAGTAACTGCAAATACAGAGGACAACTTTTGTGTAATTACTTAGTACACAATATCCTTTACCTTATTCACTTCAATGGACCGAGTGTGCAGATTATGAAGTAATATCTTGACCAATTTTTTGTCCTGCAACTTTGTCTACTGATGTCTCCTCCTTAATGAGAACAGACCAGCCACATTCTGGGGAGTCCTTGCACCAATAGGTTGGTGGCCACCGATAAACACATTGTATATGTGATCCATATGTCTCACCTATGCAAATCAATTTTAATGTAGAACAAGATTTGTGATAAAAAAAGACAAGATAGAGATGCAAAGAGATAAGTATAGCAATGTAGAAATCATTAACCCGCAAATAACTACAGTAGTACTCTAATTAACACAATATGGTAACATTAGAACAATAGTCCACACTGACGGAGGGTTGAATACACATTTAAAGTAATCAAAGTTTACATATGTGCCCACATGTTAGTCACTATCTCATCCCTTTTTCCCTTCCAAGCATTCCGGGTTGCTGTAGATGCCCCCCTAATTATTATCTGTTGCTCCTCTTCTTCATCTTCAACGTCAATGATGTCGTCTACGATTAGGAGTGGTTCGTCTTCTATGATGCGTGGAAGTTCTAGGTCATCCACCATGGTAATGTAATTATGAAGAACCGCACTTGTAATTATAATTTGCACTTGAACCTTATATGGATATGTAGTGACCACTTAAAGTACTGGGAATCTCTTCTTTCATATTACGAAAAGTCTCTCAATGGTTATGCGCAAGTGCGCATGACGAAAATTGAATAATTCTTGGGCACTATTTGGTGTCCTATCATGCCTATAGTTACTCATGTGGTACGAAACACCTTTATATTGTGCTATGAAACCAGGAATGTGGGCATAACCAGCATCAACCAAGTAGTACCGACCTAGGAAAATTGTCCATGCAATATCAAGTCATCCATGTCCTTGTGCGATGGAAATTCGACGAACATTTCTAAGGAAAGAGGATTATATTTTACCTCATGGTATTGTGAAACGGTTGGTAGACCAATCCAGTGTAGCTTGAGGGACGTTTGTGTCATGTGCATTGTCTTCCCAACTAGCTAAAATGTATGTGAACTTCATATTGAAGTCATAGGCTGCCATAACTTTTTGGCTAGGATTGTCATGGTGGTTTCTAAAAGTAAGTGCATTATTAGAGGGAGGTAGGACAGGAATGTAAGTACCATCAATAGCTCCAACATACCCCTGTTGGAAACAATGTTTAAAACAAAACAAAATTGACCAAAGCATGAGTTTTGATGATTAACAAAGACTAATTTGAGTATATCAAGTATACTAATGAGTTTGCCAAATGTTTTAAGAAACTGAAATAGTCAAGTCGATCCCCAAGTCGACTTGGACATCGACTTAGGGTGAAGTCGATCCCAAAGTCGACTCCATTATCGACTTGAAACAGAACTTCAAAGGCAAAATCAAAACTGGAAGAATAGCAGGTGAAGTCGCAGGCTAAGTCGACTCCACTTGCGACTTGGGAAGCCAAGTTGCAAACGAAGTCGACCTCACTATCGACTTCAGTCGAGAAAAAACCTCGAGACCTGATTTTAGGGCACAAAGATGCCCAAGTCGCATATGAAGTCGACTCCAGATACGACTTAGGCGAAGTCGCAGACAAGGTCGACTCCATCCTCGACTTGAGACTTTCAAACTTCAAAGATGCAGATTCAAGGTCATTCCAAGAATCCACTTGAATAATCCAAATCAAGATGCAAACACATTTTCAAAGAACAACTTGATTTATCTCAAGTTCAAAGCAAGGATTCAAGTTTAAGATCAAATCAAGTCTATCAAGCCCAAGTCAAAGATACAAGTATGTTTCAAATATTCAAGTCTTAAAGATCAAATGAGTCAGATGCAAAGCAAGGTGCATGAATCAATCATGCAAGAATCAAACTCTCCTCAGAATCACAAGAATCAAGCCAATCCAAGATGAATCAAGGACAAGCTCTTCAAGAATCACAAGATCTACAAGTATGAGGAGCCATTCAAGAATCAAAAGGACTAAAGGAAGAAAGCCAAGCAAGATAGAAGCAAATCAAATGAAGATCAAAGCATTTTTAGCAAAGGCCGAGCCAAGTCGCAACCCAAGTCAACTCCAGGATCGACTTGAGTTGAAGTCTGAGGCCAAGTCGACCCAAGACTCAGACTTGGGAATCTGAAGAACTGGAGTCGCACACGAGGTCGACTCCAGGTGCGACTTGGAAGCCAAGTCGCAGGCCAAGTCGACTCCATCTTCGACTTGGAAAATAACGTTCGAATTTTTGAACGTTGGAGATCATTTATTGCGCGCCAACCACCTCTACAACGTTCAAATCTTCCTCACTCTATAAAAGGACACTCAAATGAACGTGAAAGACATATACAAGACACTCATATACACTACTATACACACTACAAAGTCCAAAGAGAGAAAAGAAGTGCAAGAAGGAGTTTCTATTTCATTTTCTCCATATTTGAGTGGTCCATATACATTAAAAGGAAGAAAGAGCTTCAAGTTGCAAGCTGCTTCATCGATACTCATCCAAGCTACTTCTACAATTTCTTCCTCGAGCTCAACCTGCCTACACATCTCTGTAAAGTGTAGTTTTTCTTATTTCAAAGTCTTATTGTATTAAACTTGATTTAGCTTGGGTAGCTAATATCAAGTATATGCAAAGTAGTGTGTGATTGGAGTGGAACTCATCACCTACTTGTGTTGTGTGTTGTGTATGCCCCCTAGAGCTGGAATCTAGAAGAGAGCGGAGACTCTAAGTGTATTCGAGGAATACATAGTGGAACCCAAGTCACAACGGAGTGTGAGCTTGGAAGAGTGGAGTAGGGAAGGTTTGCCCGAACCACTATAAATCTTGTCTTCTGCTTCCTTTTACTGCTTTATCTTAATTGCTCTCTATTTGCTTTCAAAAGGGGATTAATCTTTCAAGGGGTTAAGATTTTTAATTTACCAAAGAATTTTTTAAAGAACCCAATTTACCCCTCCCCTCTTGGGTTTAGCCATCAACTCGGGACCAACAAGTGGTATCAGAGCAGGTCTTTGAGTTTACCAAAGAGATCTTATCGATATGGCATCCCAATCTACTTCCGTTCCCGCATTTGCTGAAGGCCAATCCTTTACAAGGCCACCATTGTTTGATGGGAATAATTTTCGATATTGGAAGCTTCGTATGAAGCAACTCATCATGACTACCGATATAGATTCTTGGATTGCAATCCAAGATGGAGTAACCTTGCCTACCGATGAAAGAGCTTCCAAATGGACTGATGAGGAAGTAAGAATTGTAAAGAGCAATGCCAAAGCTATGAACTCATTATTTTGTGCTCTTACTACTTCTGAATATGATAGGGTATCCTCTTGTTTAACCGCCAAAGAGATATGGGATACGTTAACCTCCATTTATGAAGGAACTTCTCAAGTCCAAGGGACGAGAAGAAATATTTTGATTGGAGAACTAGAAAACTTTAGAATGCTAGAAACAGAAAATATTTCTGAAATGTTTGCTAGATTCTCAAAATTACTAATGCTTTAAAAGGTTTTGGAAATGCTATATCTAAATTTGAGCAGGTTATGAAGATTTTGAGAGCTCTACCGGAATCTTGGACTCCAAAGATTACTGCGATAGAAGAAGTCAAGGACCTCAACACATTGAAGCTAGAAAATTTAATTAGTTCATTAATGTCACATGAGCTAATCAAGAAAAGAAATGAAGATCAACACAGAGGCAAAAGAGCAATTGCCTTGAAAGCTGCACAAGATACAACGAGACCTCATCCTCTCAAAATGACGATGAGATTGCCCTACTCACAAAATGATTCAGAAAATTTGTGAGGAAAGACAGAAATTTTAGAAGTTTCAAAGATAGAAATTCTAGAGAGAAAAAGAAAGAACCAACCAAATGTTACCGATGCGGCGGTTCGGGTCACATGCAAGCTCAATGACCAACTCCCGAAGAAAGCAAGGCAAAAAACAAAGAAAAGATCGAGGGGACAACAAAAGATTCCAAAGAAATAAAGGAAGAGGCATGTACGTGAATGACGAGGAATCTACAACGAGTAGCTCTTCAACCGACGAAATCGAGGCGGAAGATTGTGCGAGAATATGTTGCATGGCGCAAATCGAACAAGAAGAACAAACCATCTCAACAAAATGCACAAGCAATGAAGAGGTAAGTTCCAAACCTTGCCATTCTCAATCAAGTTATTCTTCTTTTCAAGAATGCCTCAAATGTGCTGAATTAGAAGAACTACAAATTGCATATGATTCATTATATGAAGAAATGAAAAAATTAGGAAGCAAGTTTACAATTAAGAAAAGACAATGTGATGCAGTAATAATTGTAAATGGTAAACTTGCAGAAAAATTAGAAAAATTGAAAGATGAATATGATTTGCTAAAAAAGGAGAACGGATCATTAAATGAATCATTAGCTAAGTTCTCTAATCTAGGAGAAAATGTAAAGATGTTTCTGAATATGACCTCTCAAACAAATAAAAGAGGTCTTGGTTACTATACATTTGAGCAAAAAGAAAGTGGTGAATCGAATGTGCCAATGCTTGGGAAATATCAAACCAAAACTGCACCTATATACAAGCCACAAAAGAAAAATTTTATGTGGACTAGAAGGCCAACGTTTGAACCATTAGATACTTGGAGGCCTACTCCAAGATTACCTATGACTTGCAATTTTTGCAATAAAATGGGTCATACAATCTATAAATGTAACCTTAAGAAACTGTATGATCATGGTGCAAAATTAGTTTGGGTTCCAAGGAACACAAGATTTGGGCTTTCAAAGTTAGAACTACAAAGATTGAATTATTTTACTAACCCAAATGGACCCATAAAATGGGTACCAAAGAGATAAGATTTACTTGTTTATTTTTCAGACATGTTTTAAAGCAAAGGCAAATAATGTATGGTTCATGGATAGTGGTTGTTCAAGGCATATGACCGGAGAAAGAAGTCTATTTCATAAACTTACGCCTTGCAACGATGGAACAGTTGCCTTTGGTAATAATGAAAATGGTAAAATTAAAGGTAAAGGAAAAATACATAGTAGTTCAAATGCATGCATGGAAGATGTTTTGTTTGTTGAAGGACTCAAGCACAATCTAATGAGCATTAGTCAATTATGTGACAAAGGATATAAAGTTGTGTTTGAATCATCTATATGTAATGTATTTGATGGAGAACATATCATGTTTAGTGGAAAAAGACATGGAAATGTATATTTGGTTTCACTAGATGAACTAAATGGTCAATGTCTAATGGCCATTGATAATGATCCATGAGTTTGGCATAAAAGGCTTGGACATATAAACATGGAAAATATAAAGACCCTATGGAAAAAGAGTTTGGTAGAAGGATTACCAAGATTGAAATATGACAAGGATAAAATTTGCAAGACATGTCAATTATCAAAACAACCCAAGATGCCTTTCTCTACCAAAAAGGAAATTTTCACTACTAGGCCACTTGAATTGCTACACATGGATCTATACGGGTCATCCGACATTCTAACCATTGGTGGAAAGAGATACGTGTTTGTGATTGTTGATGATTTTTCAAGATTTACATGGATAATTCTCTTAGCTAGCAAAGATGAAGCCTTCTCTATGTTTGCAACCTTTGTAAATTTGGTACAAAATGAAAAACAAAGTACAATTGTAACCATAAGAAGCGATCATGGGGGTGAATTCGAAAACAAACGATTCATAGAATTTTGTAATGAAAAAGGAATTCATCACACATTTTCTGCACCAAGAACTCCACAACAAAATGGAGTAGTTGAAAGGAAAAACAGAACTATACAAGAGATGGCTAGAACAATGCTAAATGAGAGCAAACTATCCAAGAAATTTTGGGGTGAAGCTGTAAGTACAGCTTGTCATGTTTTGAATCGAATTACCATTAGAGCAATCTTGAAAAAGACCCCATATGAGCTATGGAAAGGAAGAAAACCAAATATCTCTTATTTTCATGCTTTTGGATGCACATGCTATGTTTTGAACAATGGAAAAACCAACTTGGAAAAACTAGATGCTAAAAGTGATGAGACAATATTCCTTGGTTACTCATCAAATAGCAAAGCATATAGAGTATTCAATAAACGAAACCAAGTTGTAGAAGAATCCATACATGTTGTATTTGATGAATTTAACCAAACTCCGAGAAAGGAGGATGAATTAAGTGATGCAGATGAAACAAAAGGAAAAGAACAACCAAAGAAAATCGAGCTCAAGCCAGAAAATCTCATGGAGGAAGAGGTAAGTGAAGGTAATGACTCTTACAAACCTCCAACTGATTTAAAGTTCAAAAATGCCCATCCAATTGAGCAAGTCATTGGAAATGTGTATGAAGGAGTAAAAACTAGAAGATCAAAGAAAAATATTTGTGGACAATATGCTTTTGTGTCCAAGATCGAACCAACTACCATTGAACAAGCTCTTAATGATGAAAGCTGGGTTATTGCAATGCAAGAAGAGCTAAATCAATTTGAAAGAAATGATGTATGACATTTAGTTTCTAGACCAAATGGTCATACCATTATTGGTACCAAATGGATATTTAGAAACAAATTGGACGAAAGCGGACTTGTAATTAGAAACAAGGCTAGATTAGTAGCCAAAGGGTATTCCCAGGAAGAAGGAATTGATTTTGAAGAATCATATGCACCCGTGGCTAGATTAGAAGCCATACGTATTTTACTAGCATTTGCTTCTCATATGAATTTCAAATTGTTCCAAATGGATGTAAAAAGTGCATTTCTGAACAGATATTTGAATGAAGAAGTGTATGTTGAACAACCCCCAGGATTTGAAGAAAAGGATCAATTGAAATATGTTTATAAATTGACCAAAGCGTTATATGGATTAAAACAAGCTCCAAGAGCTTGGTATGAAAGGTTGAATAAATTTTTGATTGATCATGAGTTTCAAAGAGGAAAAGTTAATACTACTTTGTTCATTAAATATAAAAATAAAAATATTTTAATTGTACAAATTTATGTAGATGATATAATATTTGGTGCTACTGACGAAAATCTATGCCAAGAATTTTCTAAGATTATGCAGAGCGAATTCGAAATGAGCATGATGGGAGAATTAAATTTCTTCCTTGGACTGCAAATCAAGCAACAAAATGAAGGGATATTTCTAAACCAGTCCAAGTATATCAAAGAGATGCTCAAGAAATTTGGAATGCAAAATAGCAAAGGGGCAAATACTCCAATGAGCTCTACAATCAAGATCGACACAGATGAAAACGGTAAATGTATCGATCAAAAGCTTTATAGAAGCATGATAAGATCTTTGCTATATTTAACTGCTTCTAGACCTGATATTTTATTCAGTGTTTGTATGTGTTCTAGATTTCAAGCATGTCCTAAAGAATCACATCTACTTGCTGTAAAAAGGATTTTTAAATATTTAACAAAAACTACCAATCTTGGACTATGATATCCAAAGGGGTCAACCTTTGATTTAATCGGCTATTCGGATGCGGATTTTGCCGGCTATAAAGTAGATAGAAAGAGTACTAGTGGAACTTGTCAGTTTCTTGGACATATGTTAGTTTCATGGTACTCGAGAAAATAAACAAGTGTTGCTCTATCCACTGCGGAAGCCGAATACATAGCCGCCGGTAGTTATTGTGCCCAATTACTTTGGATGAAACAACAATTGAAAGATTATGGTATTGATTATTTTGATATTCCTATTAGATGTGATAATACAAGTGCAATTTGTCTGACTAAGAATCCTGTACTGCATTCAAGAACCAAGCATATTGATGTAAGACACCATTTCATTAGAGAACATGTTGAAAACCATGATATTTGTTTAGAATATGTGAAAATAGAAGACCAAATTGCTGATATCTTTACCAAACAACTAGCCAAGGAATCATTTTATAAAATTAGGAATGATATGGGGATGATAGAGCTAAATTAGGAAAAATTAAACAAGAAACTAAAATCTGAAAAAGGTCAAGTCGATGGGTCAAGTCGACTCCATGGGAGCCAAGTCAACTCCGCCAAGTCGACTTGGGAAAGTGAAGTCGACTCCGCTTCTATAGCGAAGTCGACTCCACAGGGTCGAAGTCGACTTCGCCTAGGGCAAGTCGACTCCGCGAGCGCGCGACCATCCGGATTCCTCTCCCTTTTCTTCTCCTCTCTCTTCTTCTTTCTCCTTTTCCCGCCAGCTCCTTATTTTCTCCTCCGGCGACAAATCCCTTTTCTGTTTCCCCTCCTCTACGGCGTTTCTCTTTCCAGCAAAGTTCTTCATTCCGGCAAGCTTTCATCTTTTCCGGCCAACTACCTCTTTCTCTTCCTCGCTGTTTCCGGCGTTCCTCACCGACAGCCCTTTCTCCGCTCCATTTTCTCTTCTCTCAAAGCTCAATAAAGCCCATCTTCTCTCCCTCTCATTTTCTCTCTAATCCCAGCTCATCTCTCACAGTTCTCTCTTCCTCTCATTCTCTCTGATCTCACCTCACCTCTCTCTCTCACTTTCCATCTCTCAGTTACTATATCTCCCAAACCAAAATGGCACCAAAAGCTAGACTCCCAAAGCTAGCTGTCTCCAAACCAAACCAAAGACCAGTGCCTAGACCTTCCCAGTCCAACACAGAAGAAGAAATTCCTAGGAGACAGAGGACATCGGCTAAGCGAGCAAGGGAGGAACCCTCAACCTCAACGGGTAGAAGGGTTAGATTTCAAACCACTACCCAATCATCTGATCGAGCTCCGAGGTCGGAAAGTCAACCTCAAAGCTCAAATTCAGCAAGAATTCCAATCACAAAAGGGCAAGTCTTGAAAATTCCCACAACATACTTCAAAACCGAGCTCCAACATAGTCGCTTCTACAAGCTTTTCTACGAGAGAAAGGTATTCATCCCGAAAATAATCGATTTCAAATTTCTCAGCGATTATGAATTCGATATAGAAGAGTTGCTAGACTTTCAAGGATGGACACAGCTGTTGAAGTCAGAAGAAAGGGTCTATCTCGACTTAACCAGGCTGTTCTACTACCTATGGGATGACACCAAGTTCTTGACTTATGTCAAAGGATCAGAAATGTATTTTGGAACTATGGCTAATCCAGATCAGAATGAAGCCATAAAGAGAATCGGGAGAATTCTCGGAGTTCCATTTGAAGAAGAAAGGCTACCCATAGATCTTACAATGGAGAAGATCTATAATGAGCTGACCAAGAGCAACAAGTACCATGCAGGCACCAAATTCCTGCACTATATGGACCTTTCTCCTCGGCTGCGAGTCCTTCGCCTGCTCATTGCGCACTGCATCTATCCCAAAGGAGGCGGAAGGAATCAATTGAATCCACAGGAAGCAATGATCTTATGGAAATTGGTCAATAAAGTAAAGATCAGTCTTCCTAGACTCTTTCTCGAAGCCTTGGCATGCAAAAAGGATAACCCGAGAGGAGTACTACCCTACGGGAGTTGGATCACGAAGATCCTAGAGCGCCTAGAGGTGGATATTGACGGGGAACCCTTTGAAGTTCCCAAAACAACAAATGCCATTAACAAGGCACTACTCCAACGCATGAAGATAAACCTGGAGCAATTCAGAGAAGACAGAATAAGGGAAAAGCTAGGCGAGCCAGCCTGAGAGCAAGAGGACCACGCACAGGCTGAGGGGGAGCAACCTCCCTAAGCACCGCTTGCTCAAGCAGAGCCCACATCTCCCGCGACGCACGGATCCTACTCACCTCAAGGATCTGCTGCACCCGAACGAGCGCCTCCTACATCATCTCAAGAGGCCACGCTTCAGAGCATTAAAGAAGAGATTTCGGCTCTTCGGGAAGAAATGGGTCATCAAGAGGATAGGATGACTAGTCTTGTGACTGAGGTCTTGAATGCTATCAATGATATGCATTCCCGACAAGATCGAATCGATCAGAAAATGCGTACCATTCGATACCACCTCGCCTCAGGCCCTCACAAGAAGCGACCCATGCCTGAACTTGATCCCTTCGAATCGGGTTCAGTTCATCGAGAACCCACTCCCGCTCAAGCTTCTTCCTTCTACTCATCAGCCCATAACTGTCCCATCAAACCTATCTCATATCCCATCTCTCAATTTCAATTCACAAAATCTTTGAGAATTGACAAATTTTTGATAGATTGACAAAAAGGGGGAGATAAAATAGGAATTGAGTAGAGTTTTTTTTTTTTTTGAGTTTTGGGTCGGGTAAATTGTATCTAGGTTTCATTTTTGCTTTACATTGTAAACTGAAAACATGAATGATATATGAAACTTGCTTATGCTCAAATATGTGTCTTATGATTGATATGTGATTTGAATGTTTACTTTATGAAAGTTATGTTCTGTTTTGAAATATCATGTTATGTTTTTGAAGTTTATATGAATGTGATTATCTTGAAAGGTACAAGCTCAATTTAGTTTTGCCAATCATCAAAAAGGGGGAGATTGTTGGAAACAATGTTTAAAACAAAAAAAAATTGACCAAAGCATGAGTTTTGATGATTAACAAAGACTAATTTGAGTATATCAAGTATACTAATGAGTTTGCCAAATATTTTAAGGAACTGAAATAGTCAAGTCGATCCCCAAGTCGACTTGGACTTCGACTTAGGGTGAAGTCGATCCCAAAGTCGACTCCATTATCGACTTGAAACAGAACTTCAAAGGCAAAATCAAAACTGGAAGAATAGTAGGTGAAGTCGCAGGCTAAGTCGACTCCACTTGCGACTTGGGAAGCCAAGTTGCAAACGAAGTCGACCTCACTATCGACTTCAGTCGAGAAAAAACCTCGAGACCTGATTTTGGGGCACAAAGATGCCCAAGTCGCATATGAAGTCGACTCCAGATACGACTTAGGCGAAGTCGCAGACAAGGTCGACTCCATCCTCGACTTGAGACTTTCAAACTTCAAAGATGCAGATTCAAGGTCATTCCAAGAATCCACTTGAATAATCCAAATCAAGATGCAAACACATTTTCAAAGAACAACTTGATTTATCTCAAGTTCAAAGCAAGGATTCAAGTTCAAGATCAAATCAAGTCTATCAAGCCCAAGGCAAAGATACAAGTATGTTTCAAATATTCAAGTCTTAAAGATCAAATGAGTCAGATGCAAAGCAAGGTGCATGAATCAATCATGCAAGAATCAAACTCTTCTCAGAATCACAAGAATCAAGCCAATCCAAGATGAATCAAGGACAAGCTCTTCAAGAATCACAAGATCTACAAGTATGAGGAGCCATTCAAGAATCAAAAGGACTAAAGGAAGAAAGCCAAGCAAGATAGAAGCAAATCAAATGAAGATCAAAGCATTTTTAGCAAAGGCCGAGCCAAGTCGCAACCCAAGTCAACTCCAGGATCGACTTGAGTTGAAGTTTGAGGCCAAGTCGACCCAAGACTCAGACTTAGGAATCTGAAGAACTGGAGTCGCACACGAGGTCGACTCCAGGTGCGACTTGGAAGCCAAGTCGCAGGCCAAGTCGACTCCATCTTCGACTTGGAAAATAACGTTCGAATTTTTGAACGTTGGAGATCATTTATTGCGCGCCAACCACCTCTACAACGTTCAAATCTTCCTCACTCTATAAAAGGACACTCAAATGAACATGAAAGACATATACAAGACACTCATATACACTACTATACACACTACAAAGTCCAAAGAGAGAAAAGAAGTGCAAGAAGGAGTTTCTATTTCATTTTCTCCATATTTGAGTGGTCCATATACATTAAAAGGAAGAAAGAGCTTCAAGTTGCAAGCTGCTTCATCGATACTCATCCAATCTGCTTCTACAATTTCTTCCTCGAGCTCAACCTGCCTACACATCTCTGTAAAGTGTAGTTTTTCTTATTTCAAAGTCTTATTGTATTAAACTTGATTTAGCTTGGGTAGCTAAGATCAAGTATATGCAAAGTAGTGTGTGATTGGAGTGAAACTCATCATCTACTTGTGCTGTGTGTTGTGTATGCCCCCTAAAGCTGGAATCTAGAAGAGAGCGGAGACTCTAAGTGTATTCGAGGAATACATAGTGGAACCCAAGTCACAACGGAATGTGAGCTTGGAAGAGTGGAGTAGGGAAGGTTTGCCCGAACCACTATAAATCTTGTCTTCTGCTTCCTTTTACTGCTTTATCTTAATTGCTCTCTATTTGCTTTCAAAAGGGGATTGATCTTTCAAGGGGTTAAGATTTTTAATTTACCAAAGAATTGTTTAAAGAACCCAATTCACCCCTCCCCTCTTGGGTTTAGCCATCAACTCGGGACCAACAACCCCTACCAAATACATGTGGAGTTGTTAAAGCTTTGAAGTTTAGGAACAAAAAACTAATTAACTAAGCATACCTGAAAATAAGGTGATAGAGTCGAGTCGGATTACTAACTCACGAATCATAGAATATATGAATAACTCTCGTTGGATTACTAAGTCACAATTTGTGAACCCTGGACTAATTTCATCCTCCTCCTCCTGTGCTATTGATGTGGCAAAGTAGAATACGATGTAAGCCCTACGTCTTTGCATAAATTCTAAAACAGCATTGGATCTAATATCATCTTTGTGTGTATTAGCAGATGTTAGAGATGAAGACATCTTTGGACACTGATCTAACCTATGGGACAAAGACATGTCAATATATGTGTTATGGTTGGGAATCGAAAAAACTTATGATTTCAAATTTTGGAGACTAAAAGCTCTAAAATGATGTGATAAACATAGGAGTAATAAGAGGAGTACTTTGTATACAATGATATGCAAGAATATATATAATATTATTATAGTTGCTATTGCTTGGCTTTTTCATATAGATAGTGCATTGAAGGCAAACTGACCTCACATAACATCAAATCTCATAGTTTATTTGAGAAAAAGGGCTTTTGTTTACATAAGTACACCCAAAGCAATCAATTAAATACTCAACAATGAAAATCTCACAATAAGCATAGATCAGAGCATTTACATAATACTTATATAAAAATTATTAATTTGAAGCAGACATTGAACCGCATTAGTTACACACAGATCGTGGGCCATCGAAAATATTCACTTTATCATTGATAAAATACCATGAATCATTTACATATACATTATAATGTGATTTAGGGGCTGTTTACGAATGAATAAAACTTGCTTGACGTTTTTCTTTTTTGTCAACACCATGCATTAAATGCCTTGTGTTAGTCCTGCTTTCATCATTGACATATTTTTGATTATGCAGTGCATGTTTTTTTAATAGAATATGTAGTGTGTGTTAGTATCAAAAAATCGGCGACACAAATCCACGTCGGCAAATACCCCTTTTCTCACTGTACTGATGGCAGTAGACACCCATTTGAAATTCTTTGAAAATCTCCTAGATGGCATGAAATGACAAAATTTTACTAAGATAGTCTAAACATTGAAAAGTTTTATCAAAGTGAACAAGTTCTATGCATTTCTAAACAACCCCTTTGATTTATGCCATTTAATTACAATATCCTAATGGGTAGATAAAAATTCGACCTTTTTGTGTAAGGAAAGTTGCATGTTAAGGATGAAATTAGATATACAAACCTTTCCCTGTTAAGGATGAACTTAGATATAGATATATATCTCGACTTGAATACGTACGTGTTCATTGTTATGCTTCCATTTAACCTAGTCAGTTGCATTGGTTTGAATATAACACCTGAAGCCTAGACAAGGTGCTCTGGATTGCTTTTGATCTTGGTACCCATTGTTGTGTATGGACTTTTTGGAACTTAGGATTGCTCTTGATTCTCACATTTCTTCAGGTACACTGTGACTTGAATCCTTTTATGGTCCGCTGTTCCAATCTTGTTACTGAGTATATTATTTACATTGGAAACATCTGCTTTGTGCATTTTGCCCATAAATTTCAAAAGATACAAAAATAAAAAAGAAGAAAAGAATGGTTTGTTTCAATTTAAGATACATAAATAAAATAGATACATTTTACTACACCTAAGCGCCCATTTAAGCTTGAAGTGAGTTCAATTTACTGTGCCTTAAATGTCCCAACTTGCTCTTATCCTTTTGTTTGCACTAATAAGGCTTGTATAGATTGGTTGTTTGTAGCTATGAGAATGTTATGAGGGAGTTGTTACATGCTGGAACTTGAAGGAGGTCTTCAATCTCATTTTTTGAATTGTACAGACAAATAGATTGCCTTTGTATTATTTTTGCTAGTATAATCTTTTCCTTGTTCTGTTGTTTCTTGTTGTTAAAAAAGTGATTATCTTTGATTTTAAAATGTGTGTGCATATTGATGTTCAATGGCCATTCATCAATAAGAAATGGTATGAAATTCTATTAGATATTATTCAGTTCTTTTCGCAAATGCACAGGTCGTGAATTGTAGTATTTAAAATATTGATCCAACAGAAAATTTGATTATTTTCAAACACTTATATCAACACCAAGAGAATAAAGTGAAAGGAAAGAAATAGAAAAGAAAGTGAGTGAATTTTAGAAAAATAAAATAAGAATTAGGAATCAAGAGATGAGAGTATTTAGGATCTAGGGTTTTACATGTAATGTCTGCAACAAATATGAGTATGCTTATTTTATTTGGATGTTATGTGTTAAAGGAGAACTAATCTTAAATTATCATCGTACATTCTCTCGAAACTTATAAGGTGTAGTCTAATCTATTCTCATAGTATTAAGTTAATTAGAATCTATTAAGTTCTTTGGCAGTTAATGGAATTTCTAAATGTCATTGTGTCTATTATCATGATCTTAGATTTTTAGGCTTAATTCATTGTCCTAGATTAAATTTTCACCTTTCATTTCGATTACCTGATATATGAAATTATGTTATAATGTAGGGTCCATATACAAAGTAAGCATTAAAAACATAAGACATTAAGCTAATACATAATATCATTCATAAATAAATCAAAACCATAATCTACACTATATTGTGCACATGCTCTATCTTAAACTCTAGATTAAGAGCTTGACTTCGCCTGTTTATGATTAAATCCAAACGCAAAATTAAATTGTATCTCAAATCCAAGACAAAATATTAAAAAGAAAAGAAAAAAGAAAGTTTATCGATTGGAAGCTTTAATAGTATCTTTAACAATCCAAGCAACGTGTCGTCTCGCCTCTCACATCATGCTCTTCACTTTCTTTCACTCTTCGGACCTCAACCTAATTTCGAGGGAGTTCTAAGATGCCATCGGACCTACACAATAAGTGTTTATATAGTGCTCACCTAGGAGCTCATGAAAAATTCAGTTCAAAGCAGATTAGGTCCACAACTAGGTGCCCATACAATTCGAACCATGTAGGACCTATATCCATATGGTTCAAACTGGGTAGCCCTCTGGTTGGTATTTTTGCTCCGAAATTTTAATAGCTTTTGCCCTGACACTCTCCAAACCATGTTGCAACTTTCCCGACATGTTTTAAATTGTTGTGTGCTGTTTCGCCTCAAACATGTGTCTTGAATTTGCATTTAAGTCTTGCTTTTATCAAGGCTTCTCAAAATAACCTAGTTTATACTGATTTTGCATGAAATTCTCCTGCATTGTACAAATAGCAACAAATGGAGAGTGTTTTTCACATAACCAAGCTCAATCAATCAATATATGCTTCAAATCAGTCCAAACAATCAAATTTTCATTGAAATATTATCCAAAATATGCGGTATAAAAATGATTTAACAGATGCTACTCGCCATATGAAGTATGATGATTTGATCTTTACTTTTTTAAGGAAAATTTGAAGTTTAGGGTGCATTTGGTTCACTAGAAAAGATTCTTTTCATCTAAAACTTTTTTCCTTCACAACTATTTTATTTTTCAATAATTTTTCATATTTTTTATACAAGTACCATATTTTTAATCATTTTTCACAATTTTTTATGCAGCTATCATATCTATTTGAACTTTATTCTCTTTACTACTCACCATTATCTATATTGTATCACATTGCTTTCTTCCATTTCAAAAACCTATTCACCAAAACTTTACTTTCAAAGTTTTATCAAATATCGTGTAATTTGCAACTTAGTTTCCATGTTTGGTAGATTTCCATTTAAATTAGTGGTCACATGACATCATTTGATCTGTTACTCTATGATTCGTGAGCTGCAATTTAGACATAGGACTATCGCCTTATACTACCAATATTATGCAAGAGAGTTTATGTAAAATATTGAAAATAATAATAATAATAATAATAAATTTTTGCATTTTTGCCTCTTCAGACATGTGGGTCCCACAAGATAAGATAGGATGAGATAAGAACTCTCCTAGATAGGGTTGTTAAAATAGAATTTAATTTTGGAACAAATCTTATCTCCACGGGATAAGATATGATGAGATAAGAATTATCATAGATAAGATTTATTAAGATAAAATCTAATTTTAAAATAAATTTTATCTTATTCCTATCTTCCTATCCCTTAGAAGCTACGGGACTTCTATAAATTGGGGTGGGGACTTGATAAATGGGGATGATCGTAAGAAGGTTTGAGAGGTAAAGTGGCGCAAGGAGAAAATTTATTCTCTTCAAAGGCAAGTGGGGTTTTATTTGGAAATTGATTTTAGTTTGATAATTATGTTATTTGCATTGGAACTATTTTTATACAATTTTTATGTATAAAGCATTATATTATATAATTTTTAGGCTATATTTGACATAATTAAATTTTATAATCCTAAGTTTTTAGGATATTTTTGCTCGAGTATTATTTAACACAGGTGCGGATAGTTCTTTTATATCCGAAGAGTTCGTGCAAGAGCATAAATTGAAAGTCACTGAGTTAACTTGGGATGTTCGAGTCACATCGCCTGTTGGGGGTAGTTTATTGATTAGACATGCTTGTATGGCTTGTACCCTAGAAATTGAAAGTTTGACCATCCCAGTAGATCTTTTAATCCTACCTATGAAAGATTTAGATGTCATTTTGGGAATGAATTGGCTAACTGAGTGGGTACATGGAATTTACCCTCATGAGCGTCGTGTAAGCTTAAGAGGATCCGATAAACAAGGCATTGATTTCAAGGGAAGTCAATTGGTAGTGCCCCACCTCATATCAGCTTTTCAAGCTAGAAAAATTATTAGAAAAGGTTGGCAAGGATGTCTTGTTTCAGTTCTAGCAATAGAAGATAAAGAGGTTAAGTTGGAAGACATTCCGATTGTTCATGAATTTCCAGATGTGTTTCCAAAAGAGTTGCCGGGAGTACCTCCAGAAAGAGAAATTGATTTCATCATAGAATTGATGCCCGGTACTACTCCAATTTCAAAAGCTCCTTATCGAATGGCTCCTGCAGAATTGAAAGAATTAAAGATACAGTTGCAAGAGCTTCTCGATTTAGGATTTATTCGACCTAGTAAGTCACCTTGGGGAGCACCTGTGCTTTTTGTAAAGAAGAAAGATGGCAGTATGAGGCTGTGCATCGATTACAGAGAGCTTAATAAGGTAACAATAAAGAACAAATATCCACTTCCCCGAGTTGATGATCTCTTTGATCAACTGCAAGGTGCATCGGTCTTCTCCAAAATAGATCTACGGTCAGGATATCATCAATTGAAAGTTCGTGATGAAGATATATCTAAGACAGCTTTTAGAACCCGGTATGGTCATTATGAATTTTTAGTGATGCCATTCGGAGTAACCAATGCCCCGGCAGCATTTATGGACCTTATGAATAGGGTATTTCGACAGTTCTTAGACAAGTGTGTGGTAGTATTTATTGATGATATTCTAGTGTATTCCAAAGGAGAGGCAGAACATGTTGGTCATCTAAGAGAAGTACTACAGACCCTAAGAGAACACAAGTTGTATGCCAAACTAAAGAAATGTGAGTTTTGGATGGATAGTGTGACATTCTTAGGTCATGTAGTTAGCAGTGATGGTGTATCAGTAGACCCAAAGAAGATAGAAGCTATAACCAATTGGGGTAGACCGACTACTGTAACTGAGGTTAGAAGTTTTCTGGGTATGGCAGGGTATTATCGTAAATTCGTGGAAAATTTCTCAAGCATTGCAGTACCACTCACCAGGTTAACCCACAAAAATACTAAATTTATCTGGTCAGATGCTTTTGAGAAAAGTTTCAAAGAATCGAAGAGTCGCTTAACTTCAGCGCCGATTTTAACCTTGCCGATCACTGGCGAAAACTATGTGGTGTACAGTGATGCATCTAGGAAAGGTCTCGGTTGTGTACTTATGCAGCAAGGTAGGGTAATTGCCTATGCATCTAGGCAGTTAAGACCCTATGAACAAAATTACCCTACCCATGACCTGGAATTAGCTGCAGTGGTGTTTGCTTTAAAAATATGGCGGCACTACTTGTATGGTGAGAAAACCGAAATCTTTACAGACCATAAGAGCCTGAAATATATTTTCTCTCAAAAAGAGTTGAACCTCCGACAGAGAAGATGGTTGGAGTTACTAAAAGACTATGACATTAGTATTCAATATCACCCCGGTAAAGCAAATGTGGTAGCTGATGCTCTAAGTCGTAAATTATGTACTGCAGTTTGGATTACTCAACAATTGCCTCTAATAAGAGAAATTCAATCATTGCAGTTAGAAGTGGTAACTCCACGAGAAATTCGAAGAATAAGTGCTTTACAAATTCAGTCAACACTGATTGATCGGATAAAGCAATCTCAGAAATAAGATAAACTTATTCTTCGTATTTTAGAGAAGTTAAAGAATGAAGATCCCTCAGAATTTGGTTACAGCCCTGATGGAACACTACTTTTCCGGGGAAGGTTAGTTGTGCCCAGAGATGATAAGTTGCGACGAGAAATTTTAGAGGAAGCCCATCAGTCTAAATTTTCTGTGCACCCTGGTAGTACCAAGATGTACAAAGATTTGAGACAAAATTTCTGGTGGAAAAGGCTGCGGGTCGAGTGTGCCAAATTTGTGTCTCAGTGCTTAGTATGTCAACAGGTCAAAGCTGAACGAAAAAGACAAGCCGGATTGTTGCAACCTTTAGAAATACCAGAGTGGAAATGGGAGCATATTACCATGGACTTTGTGACGGCTCTCCCTAGGACGCAAGCTCGTTGTGATGCTGTATGGGTAGTGGTGGACAGACTTACTAAATCTGCTCACTTCTTGCCCTATCGCATGACCTTTAGAATGGATCAAATGGCAGATCTGTACCTGCGGGAGATTGTTCGTTTACATGGTGTCCCTGTTTCCATTGTGTCAGACAGAGATCGACGGTTTATTTCTGATTTCTGGCAAAAATTACAAAAATGTATGGGAACAGAGTTGCGGTTGAGCACCGCATATCACCCGCAGACGGATGGTCAGTCTGAAAGAACTATTCAAATTTTAGAAGATTTATTGAGAGCTTGTGCCTTAGATTTTCCTGGTTCATGGGATGAGCATTTGTCTTTGGTTGAATTTGCCTATAACAATAGTTATCAGGCTAGTATTGGTATGACTCCGTTTGAAGCTCTGTATGGGAAAAGGTGTCGAACGCCTGTCTATTGGGAAGAAATTGGTACGCGACAACTTTTAGCTCCAGCCTTGGTTCAGCAAGCTGCTGATGTGGTTCGAATTATTAGACGACGATTAGAAGCAGCGCGAGATCGCCAGAAAAAGTATGCTGATGGAAGACGAAGAGACCTACAATTTACAGTAGGCGAGTTGGTCTTCTTAAAAGTCTCTCCCACTAAAGGTGTGACTCGTTTCGGAGTGAAAGGCAAATTATCTCCTCGATATATCGGACCTTTTGAGATATTGGAAGTTATAGGTGGTGTTGCCTATTGGCTAACATTGCCTCCTTCGCTAGCAAGTGTTCATAATGTCTTCCATATCTCACAGTTAAGAAAGTATGTAGCCGATTCGACGCATATTTTGTCAACCGAACAATATGAGATCGAGGAAGATTTAACTCATCCGGAACGTCCTGTTCGAATCTTGGATAGTCGCGAGAAGCAGTTAAAGAGGAGGACGATTCGGCATGTTCTAGTGCAATGGAGCAACCACGGTGAGCGGGAAGCAACGTGGGAGCTAGAGGACGACATTCGTAGAATCTGCCCTGAATTGTTCCAAAATCTATCATGACTATTGCAAGTTTCGAGGACGAAACTTTATAAGGTGGGGAGAATGTAAAATATTGAAAATAATAATAATAATAATAATAAATTTTTGCATTTTTGCCTCTTCAGACATGTGGGTCCCACAAGATAAGATAGGATGAGATAAGAACTCTCCTAGATAGGGTTGTTAAAATAGAATTTAATTTTGGAACAAATCTTATCTCCACGGGATAAGATATGATGAGATAAGAATTATCATAGATAAGATTTATTAAGATAAAATCTAATTTTAAAATAAATTTTATCTTATTCCTATCTTCCTATCCCTTAGAAGCTACGGGACTTCTATAAATTGGGGTGGGGACTTGATAAATGGGGATGATCGTAAGAAGGTTTGAGAGGTAAAGTGGCGCAAGGAGAAAATTTATTCTCTTCAAAGGCAAGTGGGGTTTTATTTGGAAATTGATTTTAGTTTGATAATTATGTTATTTGCATTGGAACTATTTTTATACAATTTTTATGTATAAAGCATTATATTATATAATTTTTAGGCTATATTTGACATAATTAAATTTTATAATCCTAAGTTTTTAGGATATAAAATTTTGCAGATAAATATGTCAAATTTTATGCTTAAAAATTATATTTATTGAGATTTTTGAATTTTTTTATGCATTTTATTGATATGCAATAAATATATGAATATTGAAATTATATGTGGGTTAATTATAATATATGTAATAATGCTCATGTATAATATGATGTGCGTAAAAATCAAATTATATAAGCCATTTCATATTCACGGATGTCCAGTGGAGGAAAGAAAAGAATTCGGACGAGCGTCGAAATTCGAAACGGAAGAAATTCCGAAGAAATGCATTCGTCAGAGGGAATTTTCGTCAGAGGGAAATTTCGGCGGAGGGTTGCTTTTGGGTTTTTATGCAACCAAATTTCTTTTGGTTGCATTTGATGAATTTGATATTTTAATGATTTAATGTTTCTAACGTTTAAATATTCTGGATTAAAAATTGATGTGCAGTCATCACAGCAGTACAGGCTAAGTGAGAGATGGCTGGGTGGGTCCTATATGCAGGAAAAGTAATGATGAAGTGGCTTAATACGGGCCGTTCATTCTATTTTGCTATGATTTATTCATTTTAACTCCGATTTGAATCATCAAACAGTCTATTTCTATATTTTTGATGCTTCTGGACTCAACGGAAGGGTTTGATTTTGCAGTTGAGGCCTAATTTTTAAGATATTAAATTAAATGATTATTTTATCATTTAATTAAGTTTTAATTGGGCCATTATCCATTTTCAAATAATTTTCTACTTGCTAGTCATGTTGAGACTAACCCATTATTTTTACAGGTGTACCAAATCAAGTGGGACACTAGCGTTTTGGGATTTACAAGAAGATTTTCAAGAATAATTATTTCTATTTAATTATTTTAAAGGCATGTATTGAGAATGATAGACTTGTAAAAATTTCTTTTTCTTTATGCCTTGATGTAATAATGGGAACATGACTAGTGGAAGTGGAATATTGAAATTTTTATGAATTTATAATAATTAATTTTGCCATAAATGTGTGATTGATTTTGGGAAATTTCATTAAATACACGGCCTGGGATCACTTTTCTGGACCGGTATGTTACAGATGGTATCAGAGCGGCTCCCCCTCCAGTAGATGTGGTTCGAATAGTTGAACCAGTGAAAGTCAGGGCTGCAGGCAGAAGCCCATAGTTGGGTTGTGGTTCGGGGACGAACCAGGCGGAAGCTGGTGGGCTTGTAATAGCCCAGAACCGAATCCCACATCGAAAAGGGGAGAAAGTTCCTGGTAGTTTATAAGTGGGTCTCAAGTTCAATATGGTGTGACGCATTTTAAAGCCGTGCGGCTAAGCTGCCAGGCCAGAGCGGACAATATCACACTGTGAGGCCCATAGCCCGCAGGCCCAATGGACGTTTTCTGGGTTTGTGTGCTCTGTGCGTCAGACCCAATGGTTGCTTTTCTGGGTCTGTGCGTGACAGTGGTATCAGAGCGGCTCCCCCTCCAGTAGATGTGGTTCGAAGAGTTGAACCAGTGAAAGTCAGGGCTGCAGGCAGAAGCCCATAGTTGGGTTGTGGTTCGGGGACGAACCAGGCGAAAGCTGGTGGGCTTGTAATAGCCCAGAACCGAATCCCACATCGAAAAGGGGAGAAAGTTCCTGGTAGTTTATAAGTGGGTCTCAAGTTCAATATGGTGTGACGCGTTTTAAAGCCGTGCGGCTAAGCTGCCAGGCCAGAGCGGACAATATCACACTGTGAGGCCCATAGCCCGCAGGCCCAATGGACGTTTTCTGGGTTTGTGTGCTCTGTGCGTCAGATCCAATGGTTGCTTTTCTGGGTCTGTGCGTGACAGAGATGGTATCAGAGCAGTCACACATATAAAATATGGCTTATTAATTATTATAATAAATTTTTTTTTAAAAAAAAAAATTTTGGAATGGATTTACAAATCTAACCCTATGTTTTCTTTTTGAGTCCAGAAAATGGTCAGTTCGGGTGCATCGGTTTACCCTACATCTAAAAATCAAAGAAAGACTCTCCCTACTACCCAAGAGAGGTTAAGTGCCCTAGAAAAACAGGTTCTAACCTGGAGAAAGGAATCCTATTTACAGTACCAAGCCCTAAATAAAAAGCTGGATAGGATCCTAGAGGCTGTGGATGCTGCCACCCCACCTATACCTGTTAAACCTCGGGTTAATAGAGAGAAGGGTAAGAAACCAGTAACCCAATTAATGACTGACCCAAAAATGGAGCTAGATAATGAAACCTTGGCAGATAAAAGTAAAAGGTTGCGTACCCAAAAACCCATAGAGGATGAGAAGCCTAAGAAAAGAAAAGCTGAAACTCAGGCTGTACCTACATCTAAGAAGGCTGTACCCCTACCTCGGATGGCTGGAACCCTAAAACAGGATAGTCCTTCAACTTTAAGGAAACCTTCAATACGGACTAAGGTTGCTGTTACAAAGCCTAAGATAAAACCTATTAACATATCCAAAGCCCTGGATGAGCTCAAAACTGCTGATGTACCCAATGCCATGGATGAGTTCAAAGCCGCTAATGTACCTAAAGCTAAGGATGTGCCCAAAGCTATGGATGAGTTTGAAGCTGCTAATGTACCCAAGGCTGTGGATGAACCCAAGGCAGTGGATGTACCCAAGGCTGTGGATGTGCCCAAAGAGGTGGATGTACCTAAGGCTGTTGATATACCTAAGGCTATGGGTGAGTTCCTTACTATACCCAAGCTAAAGGTAACGGTTGAATCTAGTCCAAAGCTGCAGAAGGAAGTTTCCCCTGTTCAAGGACCCAGCCCAGATCCTGTCTGTACTGAGGTAGAGACCCAGGAAATACCTTCCAAGGCTACTCACAAGTTATCCTCTATGCGGCCACAGGGTCAAGACGTGCAGACTAGAATGGATTCTAAGGAAGCCTACACCAGAAAGGAACCAAGGACTTTTTATAACCAACGACCCATTTTAACTGAGTTGGTGTGTTATTTTTATGGTACCAATGGACATACAGCTAAGGCATGTCCATATGGTAGTCGAGTTTGTTTCCTATGTCATTCCTCTGATCACCTCAAGGAAAATTGTCCTTTTAGCAAATATGCAAATTAGGTTGTAATATATATATTTTTTTTAATAAAAAGTTATGATTGTTCCTGTTTGTTTAAGAATATTTATTGAGACCATATTTCTCTTCTATGCCAGAATGGAAAGTAATTCCGATGATCTGAATGCCCAACCTGGTCACCCAGAGCAATATCCTAGTAAAAAGCCACGAAAGAAGCAGGCTAAGGATCAACCAGAAGCTGAGCCTAGAAAAAGGCCCAGTAGAAGGAAGGATAAAGCTCTAGTTGAATCTCCGACCAGAACTAACATGCTTGAGCAACGTCTGAATGAACAAGAGAAAACCTTTGCAGTGTTTCAGACAGAGGCTTTTCGTCAGTGGGAACGGATGCAAGCACAGCTAGAACAGATTGTTCAACAGCAATCATCAGCATTGCTAAGAAACCAAGAGCACCGTCACCACGGGCATGATGAACATCAGTCGACTGCCAGTATGCATGGGAGTCAGAGAGAAGGGCCAGATCAAAACCCTGATGCTCGGGTTTTAGAGGAAAGATCGGAATTTGGTAGGCATGAAGAAGTAGAGGTCTCGAACCAGGCAAACAGAGGAGCTAGTGATAAAGCTCAAGGAACAGTTGTAGAAAGTCTGAGTATTGCAACCACGGTTTGTCCCGAACAGCGAGAAATGGATCGGCGAGATGCTGATGCATTCCATCGTCAAAAACCTCCATCCTTTGCCGGTGGTGATTGTTTAGCTGCCGAGCATTGGATCGAGACGATGGAAAAGATTTTTGACTTTCTGGGTTGTGACGACCGACAGAAAGTTTTATTTGCTCCGTTCAAACTAAGTGGAGAGGCCTATCGATGGTGGAAGACACAACAACGTGTCTTCAATAGTAGAAAAGAAAATGTAACTAGGGATAAATTTAAGGAATCCTTTTTCGCCAAATTCTTTCCATCTTCTGTTAAAATTTCGAAGGCCCGAGAGTTTGCTGAATTGAAGCAAGGCACTATGACGGTGGCCGAGTATGAAACAAAGTTCAACTCTCTGCTTCGGTTTGCTCCAAGCTCAGAATGGGAAGAATATAGTCGGATCCGCAAGTTTGAGGATGGTCTTGCTGAGGGTATACGCGGTCGAGTAATACTTTGCCGCAATAAAACCTATGGTGATGCAGTTGACAATGCCCTCTTAGTTGAGAGTGATACCGCTGAACTTGATCGGCGTTACCTGAAAAGGGAACGATCACTAGTAAAAGATCATTCAGGAAAGAAGCAGATCGGACAGTCTTCTTCGGGGCAAACTAAAGTTGAGGGAAGTGGAAAGAATGGAGGATTTCAAAAGAAGAAAAAAGTCCCTAAGTGCAACAGATGCGGAAAGTTTCATACCGGACTTTGCAAATGCTTCAAGTGCGGAAAGACTGGTCATCGACCATCAAATTGTGTCGTCGGTTTCGTATGCTACAACTGCGGACAACCTGGTCACATCATGAAGGATTGTCCAATAGCAAGAAATGTCGGACAACCACAACAGCAGGGGCAGAATCGTCCAGTTGGTAGACCAGCGGGACAACAGTACCAAGGTGGACAACAGTACCAAGGTGGTGGTGGACGACAGCCAGTTTTACCAGCTCAAGCACAAATCCGTGCCCTAATACCTGAGCAAACCCAAGCACCGGCGGAGACAGTGGCAGGTATTATTCAAATCTGTGGTATTTTTGCTCGAGTATTATTTGACACAGGTGCGGATAGTTCTTTTATATCCGAAGAGTTCGTGCAAGAGCATAAATTGAAAGTCACTGAGTTAACTTGGGATGTTCGAGTCACATCGCCTGTTGGGGGTAGTTTATTGATTAGACATGCTTGTATGGCTTGTACCCTAGAAATTGAAAGTTTGACCATCCCAGTAGATCTTTTAATCCTACCTATGAAAGATTTAGATGTCATTTTGGGAATGAATTGGCTAACTGAGTGGGTACATGGAATTTACCCTCATGAGCGTCGTGTAAGCTTAAGAGGATCCGATAAACAAGGCATTGATTTCAAGGGAAGTCAATTGGTAGTGCCCCACCTCATATCAGCTTTTCAAGCTAGAAAAATTATTAGAAAAGGTTGGCAAGGATGTCTTGTTTCAGTTCTAGCAATAGAAGATAAAGAGGTTAAGTTGGAAGACATTCCGATTGTTCATGAATTTCCAGATGTGTTTCCAAAAGAGTTGCCGGGAGTACCTCCAGAAAGAGAAATTGATTTCATCATAGAATTGATGCCCGGTACTACTCCAATTTCAAAAGCTCCTTATCGAATGGCTCCTGCAGAATTGAAAGAATTAAAGATACAGTTGCAAGAGCTTCTCGATTTAGGATTTATTCGACCTAGTAAGTCACCTTGGGGAGCACCTGTGCTTTTTGTAAAGAAGAAAGATGGCAGTATGAGGCTGTGCATCGATTACAGAGAGCTTAATAAGGTAACAATAAAGAACAAATATCCACTTCCCCGAGTTGATGATCTCTTTGATCAACTGCAAGGTGCATCGGTCTTCTCCAAAATAGATCTACGGTCAGGATATCATCAATTGAAAGTTCGTGATGAAGATATATCTAAGACAGCTTTTAGAACCCGGTATGGTCATTATGAATTTTTAGTGATGCCATTCGGAGTAACCAATGCCCCGGCAGCATTTATGGACCTTATGAATAGGGTATTTCGACAGTTCTTAGACAAGTGTGTGGTAGTATTTATTGATGATATTCTAGTGTATTCCAAAGGAGAGGCAGAACATGTTGGTCATCTAAGAGAAGTACTACAGACCCTAAGAGAACACAAGTTGTATGCCAAACTAAAGAAATGTGAGTTTTGGATGGATAGTGTGACATTCTTAGGTCATGTAGTTAGCAGTGATGGTGTATCAGTAGACCCAAAGAAGATAGAAGCTATAACCAATTGGGGTAGACCGACTACTGTAACTGAGGTTAGAAGTTTTCTGGGTATGGCAGGGTATTATCGTAAATTCGTGGAAAATTTCTCAAGCATTGCAGTACCACTCACCAGGTTAACCCACAAAAATACTAAATTTATCTGGTCAGATGCTTTTGAGAAAAGTTTCAAAGAATCGAAGAGTCGCTTAACTTCAGCGCCGATTTTAACCTTGCCGATCACTGGCGAAAACTATGTGGTGTACAGTGATGCATCTAGGAAAGGTCTCGGTTGTGTACTTATGCAGCAAGGTAGGGTAATTGCCTATGCATCTAGGCAGTTAAGACCCTATGAACAAAATTACCCTACCCATGACCTGGAATTAGCTGCAGTGGTGTTTGCTTTAAAAATATGGCGGCACTACTTGTATGGTGAGAAAACCGAAATCTTTACAGACCATAAGAGCCTGAAATATATTTTCTCTCAAAAAGAGTTGAACCTCCGACAGAGAAGATGGTTGGAGTTACTAAAAGACTATGACATTAGTATTCAATATCACCCCGGTAAAGCAAATGTGGTAGCTGATGCTCTAAGTCGTAAATTATGTACTGCAGTTTGGATTACTCAACAATTGCCTCTAATAAGAGAAATTCAATCATTGCAGTTAGAAGTGGTAACTCCACGAGAAATTCGAAGAATAAGTGCTTTACAAATTCAGTCAACACTGATTGATCGGATAAAGCAATCTCAGAAATAAGATAAACTTATTCTTCGTATTTTAGAGAAGTTAAAGAATGAAGATCCCTCAGATTTTGGTTACAGCCCTGATGGAACACTACTTTTCCGGGGAAGGTTAGTTGTGCCCAGAGATGATAAGTTGCGACGAGAAATTTTAGAGGAAGCCCATCAGTCTAAATTTTCTGTGCACCCTGGTAGTACCAAGATGTACAAAGATTTGAGACAAAATTTCTGGTGGAAAAGGCTGCGGGTCGAGTGTGCCAAATTTGTGTCTCAGTGCTTAGTATGTCAACAGGTCAAAGCTGAACGAAAAAGACAAGCCGGATTGTTGCAACCTTTAGAAATACCAGAGTGGAAATGGGAGCATATTACCATGGACTTTGTGACGGCTCTCCCTAGGACGCAAGCTCGTTGTGATGCTGTATGGGTAGTGGTGGACAGACTTACTAAATCTGCTCACTTCTTGCCCTATCGCATGACCTTTAGAATGGATCAAATGGCAGATCTGTACCTGCGGGAGATTGTTCGTTTACATGGTGTCCCTGTTTCCATTGTGTCAGACAGAGATCGACGGTTTATTTCTGATTTCTGGCAAAAATTACAAAAATGTATGGGAACAGAGTTGCGGTTGAGCACCGCATATCACCCGCAGACGGATGGTCAGTCTGAAAGAACTATTCAAATTTTAGAAGATTTATTGAGAGCTTGTGCCTTAGATTTTCCTGGTTCATGGGATGAGCATTTGTCTTTGGTTGAATTTGCCTATAACAATAGTTATCAGGCTAGTATTGGTATGACTCCGTTTGAAGCTCTGTATGGGAAAAGGTGTCGAACGCCTGTCTATTGGGAAGAAATTGGTACGCGACAACTTTTAGCTCCAGCCTTGGTTCAGCAAGCTGCTGATGTGGTTCGAATTATTAGACGACGATTAGAAGCAGCGCGAGATCGCCAGAAAAAGTATGCTGATGGAAGACGAAGAGACCTACAATTTACAGTAGGCGAGTTGGTCTTCTTAAAAGTCTCTCCCACTAAAGGTGTGACTCGTTTCGGAGTGAAAGGCAAATTATCTCCTCGATATATCGGACCTTTTGAGATATTGGAAGTTATAGGTGGTGTTGCCTATTGGCTAACATTGCCTCCTTCGCTAGCAAGTGTTCATAATGTCTTCCATATCTCACAGTTAAGAAAGTATGTAGCCGATTCGACGCATATTTTGTCAACCGAACAATATGAGATCGAGGAAGATTTAACTCATCCGGAACGTCCTGTTCGAATCTTGGATAGTCGCGAGAAGCAGTTAAAGAGGAGGACGATTCGGCATGTTCTAGTGCAATGGAGCAACCACGGTGAGCGGGAAGCAACGTGGGAGCTAGAGGACGACATTCGTAGAATCTGCCCTGAATTGTTCCAAAATCTATCATGACTATTGCAAGTTTCGAGGACGAAACTTTATAAGGTGGGGAGAATGTAAAATATTGAAAATAATAATAATAATAATAATAAATTTTTGCATTTTTGCCTCTTCAGACATGTGGGTCCCACAAGATAAGATAGGATGAGATAAGAACTCTCCTAGATAGGGTTGTTAAAATAGAATTTAATTTTGGAACAAATCTTATCTCCACGGGATAAGATATGATGAGATAAGAATTATCATAGATAAGATTTATTAAGATAAAATCTAATTTTAAAATAAATTTTATCTTATTCCTATCTTCCTATCCCTTAGAAGCTACGGGACTTCTATAAATTGGGGTGGGGACTTGATAAATGGGGATGATCGTAAGAAGGTTTGAGAGGTAAAGTGGCGCAAGGAGAAAATTTATTCTCTTCAAAGGCAAGTGGGGTTTTATTTGGAAATTGATTTTAGTTTGATAATTATGTTATTTGCATTGGAACTATTTTTATACAATTTTTATGTATAAAGCATTATATTATATAATTTTTAGGCTATATTTGACATAATTAAATTTTATAATCCTAAGTTTTTAGGATATAAAATTTTGCAGATAAATATGTCAAATTTTATGCTTAAAAATTATATTTATTGAGATTTTTGAATTTTTTTATGCATTTTATTGATATGCAATAAATATATGAATATTGAAATTATATGTGGGTTAATTATAATATATGTAATAATGCTCATGTATAATATGATGTGCGTAAAAATCAAATTATATAAGCCATTTCATATTCACGGATGTCCAGTGGAGGAAAGAAAAGAATTCGGACGAGCGTCGAAATTCGAAACGGAAGAAATTCCGAAGAAATGCATTCGTCAGAGGGAATTTTCGTCAGAGGGAAATTTCGGCGGAGGGTTGCTTTTGGGTTTTTATGCAACCAAATTTCTTTTGGTTGCATTTGATGAATTTGATATTTTAATGATTTAATGTTTCTAACGTTTAAATATTCTGGATTAAAAATTGATGTGCAGTCATCACAGCAGTACAGGCTAAGTGAGAGATGGCTGGGTGGGTCCTATATGCAGGAAAAGTAATGATGAAGTGGCTTAATACGGGCCGTTCATTCTATTTTGCTATGATTTATTCATTTTAACTCCGATTTGAATCATCAAACAGTCTATTTCTATATTTTTGATGCTTCTGGACTCAACGGAAGGGTTTGATTTTGCAGTTGAGGCCTAATTTTTAAGATATTAAATTAAATGATTATTTTATCATTTAATTAAGTTTTAATTGGGCCATTATCCATTTTCAAATAATTTTCTACTTGCTAGTTATGTTGAGACTAACCCATTATTTTTACAGGTGTACCAAATCAAGTGGGACACTAGCGTTTTGGGATTTACAAGAAGATTTTCAAGAATAATTATTTCTATTTAATTATTTTAAAGGCATGTATTGAGAATGATAGACTTGTAAAAATTTCTTTTTCTTTATGCCTTGATGTAATAATGGGAACATGACTAGTGGAAGTGGAATATTGAAATTTTTATGAATTTATAATAATTAATTTTGCCATAAATGTGTGATTGATTTTGGGAAATTTCATTAAATACACGGCTCGGGATCACTTTTCTGGACCGGTATGTTACAGTTTAGTTCTCCATAGAGTGCATCTGACTTCAAGAGTCTAAGAGACAGATATCTAAGTTGTCGAAGCTCGCAAGGAAATTGAAAGAGTTCTTGATTTGCTTTGATGTTGGCGAGCTTTTTTAAAAAAATATTATTTTTATTGGTGAAGGATTGCATATATTCCCCAGTTATAAAGGATCTTGAAACATGTATAGGATGGATTGTCCAAGATGTCAAACTAGCAAAATTGAGTTCTTCAACCTGGGGTTCAAGTACTTGAACTGAACATAAGCGACAATGTTATTGGGGATCGAGGATTCAAAACTGCATAGGGCAGGCCAAAATTTTGAAACTTTGTAAACCACCGAATTACCTTGATTACATATTCTAGATATTTCTATGAAAGGTAACGATGGTTGTATGCTAACATGTAGCCAGAGCAGTGGTCAAAATAGTTACTACATACTCAGCTGAGATCAGAAGTGTGTGGTGTATGATGGATGATCATGATGATTAGGTGGCACAACTGCAAACTGGTGAAAACAATTGGGGGTATGTCTGTTGATGCTTTGGAATCTATTTGGATCCATTTTATGGTATCTTGGCTTTTGGGTGAATGAAATAGTTGCCAAAATCTGTCTTTGTTTTTGTGGGACAAGCATTGATTTTTTTTCTCACCCAATTCAATGCGATATATCGCGTAGAAGACAACCCGTGATGCGCCCATACAAACTGTTGGTTTTGGCGGGAATGAAACTGAGGCATCCAATGGAAGATCCCCTCCACCTAAATGGTTTGGCATTCTGAAAATGAAAGAACATTTGCAATAGCCTCCCATCGTCTGCAGCTCTCAATTATAGTAAACAGAGTCCCAAAGACAATTAAATTTCCAGAGTGTGTCAACATTTGGAATTCTCGACAGGGAGAAAGTGGAAGTTGTGGGTAAAGGCGGATCCCATGTGAGAGCTTTTTTCTATTGAAGGCGTGCGGAGATTTCTTAAAAAATCGTTGGTGGATCCCATGCGAGAGCCTGTTTCGAAAATAGCCCTGCTCCCATTGGATGGGCGAAAGCTTTCTATGCAATCATCCAAAATTTTTAGCTGATAATGTGGCTGTTGCGTTGGAATTTTTGAAAAATAACGCACTACAAAAGAGGATGAGATTCCCGAATAACGCAGACAGAACAACGGGAAGGAGAAGGAAAGGGGGAGGGGGGAGGATTGTCGGTTATCTGATGGTGCGGATGCGATGATGGAAACGACGAAGAAATCCAAGGTGGAGCTTCGAGGTTGATCAAAAATGCGATGACCATGGGAACTTTGAGGAGATAAGATTAGGGTTCTTGGGGAATTTCGAACTCGGCAGAAGACGAAATGCATGCTGCGGATGGGAACTTTTGCAACGCAACTTGTTTGTGCAGGCTGAAATTGTCGACCCAAAGTCCATTCACGCGGAGGGGCTTCTCCACAAAATGCCCCTCCTCTCATCCGACGGCTGCAAGTAAGTGTTGGATATTTTCATTCTGTCAACGATTTTTCAAAAGGTTTTAATTGCCATGGCAATGAGGTTATTTAGGTTTTCAAATTGGATTTGATATTTCTAGATGAGATTTCATGTTTTTGGTTTTTTTCATGGCATCTTTGATGTCTTAGAAAGCAATAAGAATGTGGGGATCACTTGCTACGTAATTTGATTTTGCGGAGTGAATCTTGTACAGAATAGGTTGCCTTACACATAGGCATCATAATTTGAATTAAAGTCCGCATCTAGTTTGGACATGCTTTGCAATATGCATACAATCCGTGCCGTAGCCAATTTTTATGTAGCACAATCCATGTCCATGATGTGGATGCTAGCTAGCTAGCATCTAAAAAAGTGATTGATGTGTCGTGGGTTTTCAATCATCAACTCGCATCAGCTATTGAGACTTTTTTTTTTTATGAGAAAAAGGGGTTTCTAGCCCACCCTCAACCAGGTTTCGGGAGGCCAGGAGAGAAGCCCCAAAAAGAGTTAATATTACAAAAATCTTTATACATGGCACTGGATATGCAGGCAGGCAACATATCTAACCAAACATAGTTAGGCCCTGCCTTATGGCATAATCCACCAAAGAATGCGCAACAGCATTTCCTGGCCTAGCTGCATGAGAGAATGTACAGTTCACAAAATTTCTACTACATAATCTCCTCTACGATGCTAGCTACCTGTGACCTGATCTCATAATTTTCAGACAAAAATTGAAAAAAATAAGGGAGTCTATTTTCACCGCCACATTGTGGAATGAGAGATCCAAGGCCCATTTAATTCCCAAAAGAGTGGCTTTTGCTTCCACCCATAAAGAATCTGCCAATCCCACCCACGACCAACAAGATGCAGCTAAAAAATGACCATCATGATCCCGAATAACAGCACCCATCCCAATCAACTGCTGTTGCCTTATGCATCCTGCATCAACATTAATCTTAATTTGATCACTTAAAGGAGGGAGCCGTCCGGAAGAGATTTCGTTCCTTAACAGGTTTCCACATGGATTAAATTCTATAAGATTCAGCTGGTGGAAGAAACCCATACACTTATCAGGAATATCCTCAAACCTCGGTTGCTCTCTTGTTTCACGGTATATATTTCTTAAGTGCCAGATGTGCCACCATGTAATGAATAACGAACTCAGCACATTTCCATCTCCATGATCGCAAAACAGATTTACCCAACTTGCTATCTCATTGGCTATACATCCATTGAGCTGTCTCCTCAAATGGGGATCCAAAGCACATTGTGTTTGTGGGCATAGACAAAAAGGTGGGCAGAGTCGTCCACATTGTTCCTGCAAAAATAAGACCTGGGATTTAGAGTGATACCTCTCTTCTGCAGATTAGTCTTGGTTGGTAATGCATCCCTCAATAACCTCCAACAAAAAATTTTAATTTTGGATGGCAGCTGCAATTTCCAGCTGGAACGCACAACAGGTTGAACCTGAGTTCCAATTGGATGTGCATCAAAATCCTCCCTCACAAGCTCACACTCAACCTGCTTCCTATAACCTGATTTTACTCTATAGATACCATCTGGTTCATATGGCCAAAATATTTAATCCCCCTGAAGCTGCAAAGGAATTGAAACAGATTGGATGATTTCCCATCCTCTGTTACCCACCACCAATTTTACCAGATTTTCCTTCCAATATTTACTTTCCCAATCAATAAATATTTCCACCTTGGCTTCTTCAGATATTGGTGAAGGCAGAGGACCAGCATTAAAGAGGGGAGATGAGGTCCACCTGTCAGATAACGAGGATATATTCTTTCCACCACCCAACCTCCAACAGTAATGTGTTTTCAAAAAATCTCTAGCTGATAAAATACATTTCCACGGGAGAGAAGCAGTAGCAGATGTAGAGGCGGACTAAAATTACCATATGGAAAATATTTACCCTTTTAAATTTGTTAACACAGAGAGTTTTGATTTATCAACAGCGTCCACGCCTGTTTTGCAAGGATGGCCTGATAGAAGGCCGAAAATCTCTAAATCCCATTCCACCAGCAGTCTTAGCTTTACACATCTCTTTCCAAGCAACCCAGCTGATTTTCCTATGATCATTTTTCTCTCCCCACCAGAATTTGCTGCATCACAGAAATTCTTTGGGAGGCAAAACATACTCATTGTGTAAGTTGGAATAGATTGAACTACTGCGTCAATCAGCACTTCCTTCCCACCATAGAAAAGGAGCCTTGATTGGCAGCCTTGTGTCTTTCTCCGAATTCTTTCCTTTAGATTCTGAAAGACCCTAGCTTTTGCTTTACCAATCCATGTCAGTAAACCAAGGTATTTTTGAATTTCTTTGCCATGATTATCAAATATCTTCTCAATCTCGCTTCTCACAGAATTCCACACATTTTGCTGAAATAAAACGTTGTTTTCTCCTTGTTGATTTTCTGCCCAGAACTCTCCCTATAAATCTGCAACAGAAGAAGCAAGTAGCTCACCTCCACTCTACATGCTTTTGCAAATAACAGCGCATCATCCACAAATAGAAGATGGGTGATACTAGGACCTCTCCTGCTAAGCCTCATACCCCTTAAGTGCTGGTTTCTATGAGCTTCATTCAATAAACACGACAACCCCTCAGAGCATAACAGAAATAGATAGGGTGAGAGAGGGTCTCCTTGTCTTAGGCCCTACTTGCTGTGAATTTTTTTTTACTTAAAACCATTAATAATCACCCCAAAAGAAGAGGTAGATACACAACAGTATATCCATCTGATCCATACCTCACTAAACCCCATCTTCTTCATAATCTGACACAAGAACTCCCACTCAACCCTATCATAGGCCTTTGACATATCTAGCTTGATGGCCACCTCCTCTCTTCTCCCATACTTCCTCATTCTAAGTGAATGGAGTGCCTCGTATGCAATTAACATATTATCAGATATCAACTTGCCTGGAACAAAAGCACTTTGGTTCCCAGAAATGATTTTTGGTAATAGACCTTGAAGTCTATTGGCCAAAACCTTTGCTATAAGCTTGTAGTTTGCATTATATAGACTAATAGGCCAAAAATATGATAATCTATTCGCTTCCTCAATCTTTGGAATCAATATAACATCTGTGTGATTAATTTGACTTAGCAGATCGCATTGTTCTGACCAAGAATTATACTCCAAAAAATTCTTGCATGCATTAAAGACTCGGACACCAACTACCTCCCAATGCTGGTGATAAAAACCGGCAGGGAAACCATCGGGGCCTAGTGCTTTTCCTAGATCCATACCGTTCAAAGCTCTCTCAAATTCCTCTCTTTGCAATGGAGCAGTCCACAAAAGATTGTCTGACTCAGTAATACCGCGATGGATTAAATTCAGGATTCTATGCACATCTCTGGTTCCCTCCAATTTGAATATATTCGTGAAATAGTTAACAACCATCTGCTCCATCCCCTTCTGATCACTCACTTGACAGCCCTCATCATCAATCAGAAGGGCTATATGGTTGCGTCTTCTTCTTTCCATTGCAATCCTGTTAAAATACTGTGTTCCTGTCACCAAATTTGAGCCAATTTAGTCTTGATCTTTGCTGCCATACAAGCTCTTCATCTTCAAGCAAATTATTAATCTTGAATTCCAGCTCTTTAATTTCAGCATCTTTCCTGTCTGATGGTTGCAAACCTTTGAGACGGGCCAGAGCAGCTTGATGTTTTTTAATTTCTTTCCCAATATTTCCTCTTATATTGATATTTGAACTCATAAGCTTCAAACTAAATTTTTTAATGACCTCCTTCAAAGATTTAAGAGATTCCATTTGTAATGACGGGCCTTTGCTCCAAACATCATGATTCAAATCAACCGCCCTTCTATGTTTCCTCCAAAGCATCTCATACTTGAAGAATCGAGGAGGCTTCTTACTATTCGATCCGTTGTATAAATCAATATAGATAGGGCAGTGGTCAGAGCATGCAGAAACCAGATGATAATTCTTTGCAAGAGGGAAAAGATCCAACCAGTCAGATGAAGCCAAAGTTCTATCAAGCTGAGCTTCAACTCTAGCCATACCCTGCCTATTATTCCGCCAAGTGAAAGGAGGTCCAACAAACCCTGTATCGTTTAACCCACAATCATCCACTGCCTCCCTGAACTGTGCCATTTGATATTCAGCTCTCAAGTTGCAACTAAAAAATTCAGATGCACCCAAGACTTCATCAAAGTCTCCAGATATTAACCAAGGTAAGCGATTCTCCTGATTGAAAGGACGAAGCAGTATCGAAGATTCTATCCTTCTATGAGATCCAGGAGCCCCATACAAGCCAGTAAATGTCCAAATTCAACCCCCAGTAAATTAGCTATTGAGATAATTTAATAGTGCTTTGAGAGAGATTAGAGGGCGTTCTGTAAGAATCATCGATTGTATTTAATGTTTTGTCAGTTTCAACTCCATACACAAGTTGTTAATGCCAAGTGCTCTAGTGCCTAAAGGAGAAGATGCTTTCTCTAGTCGATTTTGGTTTCACTTTTGTGTTGTAGGGGCATTTGTAACAAATACTCAAACCAGAAATGAGGGTAGCATATATTGTCTTAAGAAAAGTGATGTTGTAGACTTGTAGTATGCCTAAAGTGAAATTGAATTAGCTTTTTTGTTCTCTTCCTTAATCTTCCCTATTTTCTTATTTTTCTGTATCCTGCCCCAACAATAAGCCCCACCAAAATATGCAGACAGGATTTCAGCATCACATAGAAGCTAACTTCTGATACATTGTATAGGATCGGGCAACTATGTGAATAGGCCATAGCTTTCTTGATAGTATCGGATGTGTGATTTTTGGTCCATGTGAATGGGCTATTAATACCTTAGAATGGACCATAAACTTGTCATTAAATAATTGGGCTTTACTATTTCTTCCTCATGATCATGATGATAGGAAGTGTCATGGGGCTGGGTATATTCCTTTTGCCAGTATTCGAGGTTTAAAACTCAACTAGCGATTTCTTTAAAACCACTCACTAAATTGGTGCTTGATACTTGCACAATTTTAGTACTTCTCTCAAAACTTGGAAAAGAAAGAGATAAATAGAATAAAAGTTAATTATTCTGTATTTTCTGTTATACCACAGGCAATTGCAGCATTTTTTTAACAGGGAATCCATTGGAGGAAATACTGCTGATCAAGGTAAGTTTCAGGTACCTGAATCATCCTTCTTTTTATTTTTTATTTTATAATAACATTATCCTTTTATACTCTTTCCCGAAATCTTATGTTTTTCTCGTGTTATTTAAATAACCGTGTTACGCTTTTTCCACCTGTTGTTTCTCCTTAAGAACCTGACTTTTTCTTTTATTCAAGAAGATCATAGATGCAAACTTTCTTTTTTTTTTTTTTTTTTTCTGTTTTGTTTTGTAGGTGACTCAGTAATAAATGTATATATAAGATGTAACTGTGAAAGAATGTTTGCAAGTATGGAACTGAGGACTGTTGAAGAAACAAATAATGCGATGTTGGTAGACGGAATAGTCTTTGAGGTATGTGTTCCATTGTTACGCTTCAGGTCGATGCCAAAATGCATGTAATGGGATGCTGTTAACTGGGTGATAATATTCTGTTTAGTGAACATTGATGGTCCAGCTAGCTGCTTCAACATGTCGACGATGTTATAGCTACAATTTTTCGCTTTGTTTCTTCTAGTTGCTAGAGAAAAGTAATCAAAGAGAAATCAAAATTTTTGGCAACAGCATTTTGTTGTGTGATTATTTGAATTGAAATACGTTAATGCTTTTTGGAGCATTTTCTGTTGGTGCAATGACTTGGAAATAAAGAGGAAATTTAAGGAAAGTGAAAATTATGCAAACCAAAATAGGTTACTCTTCCAGGTGTGTTACAATTATCACTTTCCTTAAGGCAATATTTGCACCCTCACAGCTGTTTAGAGTTATAGCAATTTGCCCCCAGGATACAAAGAGAATACCTAGTCTAGAATGGAAACAACCTCCCTTCTAGATTCCAAACACTTGAAAATAACAGGCTTTGAATGGAATAAAAAAGCAAGTAAAAAAAATTCACTAGAATTTGAGAACACAAGTGAACCACAAAAGCTGGTGAGCCAAAAATCGGTGCGTTTCTCAAGCAAAATGAGACACATATATATAGACATGTATCAGCGTCAAACGGCTGAACGGCTGAAAACGTTAAACGCTGAAAAACGTATCAGCGTCAAACGGCTGAAAACATTAAACACTGAAAAACGTATCAGCGTCAAACTACTAAACGGCTAAAAACGTTAAAAACGGTAATTTTAATTTATGAAAATTCTGACAAGGCAAGGAAAGAGGCAGAATGGCTTAGAAATTTATTATTTGAAATTCCCATTTGGCCTAAGCCAGTGCCTCCTATTTATTTGCATTGCGACAGCGAAGCAACTCTATCAAGGGCATACAATAAGACTTATAACGGTAAATCAAGACATATTGTATTGAGACACAACTATGTAAGGCAATTGCTCCAAGATGGAGTGATAAAAATTGATTTTGTAAGATCATGTGAAAATTTGGTAGACCCACTTACAAAAGGCCTTACTCGGAACGTGGTCTGGAAAACAGCAAGAGGGATGGGACTTAAATCCACATGTAATGAGTTGCAATGACTGAAACTCAACTCTAAACTTGTAAACCAAGTGTAGAGTTCAATGAGCAAAGCTTGTTATTTTGCAACTTGCAAGCATTGGTTATATTTATTTATTTAATTTTGCATCCCTCAGGTAGTGCTTGGTTCCTGTAATGTAATTATGAGGATGAGTGTATTATACTCTTAATGGATCTAAAACCTTTGTCTTGGAGTATTTAATTACAGGGTACTCTAAATAGATCCACCTATATGAGTGTTGGAAGTGAGGTCGCTTCTGTTACCAGCGTATGTGGGTTCACTCTGAGGAGCTTATGAAACTAGGATACTGACACATGGCCATAACGTGTCACCTTTATAAACACTTGATGTAATTTTGAAATCCTGTATGTGAAAAAATATCCGATTTATTAGATGGGGTCGATTGTTCAAAGCCTCAGCTACTATACACCTCGGTAAACCTTGATGTATTTTCACTAAATGAAGGTTCAAGTCTATCCGACACCTTTAATTATGTATGAGATTTCCTTGGCTTGAATGAAATTGATTTTTATTTTGAAAATGGTGGGGGAATGTCATAATTTTCATAAATTAAAATTACCGTTTTTAACGTTTTCAGCCGTTCAGCCGTTTGACGCTGATACGTGTCTATATATACGTGTCTCATTTTTCTTGAGAAACGCACCGATTTTTGGCTCACCAGCTTTTGTGGTTCACTTGTGTTCTCAAATTCTAGTGAATTTTTTTTACTTGCTTTTTTATTCCATTCAAAGCCTATTATTTTCAAGTGTTTGGAATCTAGAAGAGAGGTTGTTTCCATTCTAGACTAGGTACTCTCTTTGTATTTTGGGGACAAATTGCTATCACTCTAAACAGCTGTGAGGGTGCAAATATTGCTTTAAAAAAAGTGACGATTGTAACACGCCTGGAAGAGTAACCTATTTTGGTTTGCATAATTTTCACTTTCCTTAAATTTCCTCTTTATTTCCAAGTCATTGCACCAACATTTTCTTTGATTAACTAAGATAAGACCAAATAAATTAAGGGATAGGATGACAAGAAATTATATCAAATAGAAAATCTCAAGGGAAGGCAAATTACTGGCACATTGTTGACACATAATCTGTACACAAACCCATGTAGAAACCATTTAATAGCCCTTGAAAAGACCAGCTTTGTTAGGTGTTTTCAACTTCAAACAACCAAATTGCTACAACCAGCTTGATCAAGTGATAGTCCAATTGATGAATTCCATTTCCTTTCCTTTGAGCCAAGTTCCTTAGGTCCACCATTCCTGACAAATTAAGCTAGGATTTCACCATTACACCAAATGGTTCAAATTCCTAATTCAAGAATTGATAGTGTGAGGGCTTTCTATAAAACATCGCCTGTTCATATTGATTGCATTTAATCCTTCATATTGTAAACTTGAGGATTTAATTCTTTCTGCTTGGCCATTAAAATTCCAGCACCATAATTCAACCTCTAACTTTCTGCAAGGACAACATTTAGTCTTTAATCTTGTTTATTGCTATTGTATCTCTGGAATCTAGATGCCCAGCAGAAAGATTTGATTGAAAAAGACAGGCCATTCCTTTTTTTCTATCCCTTAGTCAACCTCTTGTAACATTTGGAGACTATTCAATCTCATTTCAAAGACATAACAGAAAGATTTCTCTTTGAGCAAAGAAGACAATGAAGTTATGGGTTTGTAGGTAGGCAGCTATAAGCTACAAGGAAATTCTCCATCAGTGATTCATCCCATCACCATTTTTGTGCTTACGAATGGATCCTGTGGATATCACTAATCTACCATTTAATAACGCTTATTCAATCATTTCTTCCGAGTCAAATATTTGCTTTTCTAGAAACTCAATTGTCTGAAACTTCTCTATCTAGGGATTCCATAATTGTTCCAACAATCTTCTGTGCAGAAGAGGGCATTGGAATGAAAATATATATCTACTGCCAAACAATTCTCATATTTATCTATTTTGGAACCTGAATTCCACTTCTAGCATTGCACTTTTAGATTGATTGATATGGTCAAAGAATACTTCAAGAGATCTTGAAACCTTCTGAAGATTTTCAACTGTTTCATTATCTACTCCAGTAAACATGACTGAATTATAAGCAAAATTTTGTTCGGTGATTTTTTACTTCTGTTCTCTGAACCCAAAGGCCCAAAAAATCCAGGTCTTCATGTTCTGAAATGACATGCACCTTATGTAATCTAATTTACTTCTTTTTATCTTGTGTTCTGACAGTGGGGTCACCTGAGGGTTCTCCGGCCTAGTGATGGCAATTGTGCCATTGCTCAAGCACATCAATCAACTGAACTAAGTCCTTGTCTTAACTTTGCTGCTATTGATTTCGCACCCAAGATAAGCTCTCCTTTATCATGCAGAGAAATGGTAAACTTAGTCAGAACTCAATTGAGTCATGTCCTCCTGTTAATAGATTAAATGTTTGTTTCCTAAGGAGTAAGTTAATATAATCTTCAGAATGCTCATGCAGAAGTAACCTTTTTATTCTTGATATTTTGGGACTTGAATGTCATACGGGTCTATTGACGCGGAGAAAATATCAAGGAAACATTGCACGAGTGAAGTTTCTAGTGAAAGTAAAAGCAACATGTCAAAAACAAGTATAAATTGAGTGGACAAGAAAGAAGGGTGGATCTCCTTTGCTCTCAAAATAACGCTTTGAATGTTGAAAACAATAGACAAACCAAGTATGAATAGGATATATGGTGATTTATCAATAGCAATGATTCAACACTATCCATAAATAACACAATCTTAACATTGTTAACTCAAAATTTTTAAATACGGAATCATATTCTCAAAATTTTTATACACGGACATTATGGGCTGTATATCCTTTAAGAATTTACTTATTTTTTTAAAAAAATTGTTATCATGTCACCAATGTGAAAGCTTGATATGTTTGGGAGTACACTACAACAAATTGTTAACAGCTTCAATCACTTTGGAAGTACTAAATGCAGATTTTAAGTTTCAGTTGTTTATATGAGCACCTTGGGCTGGTCAATGTTATATGTATATTTTACAGGGTATATAATTTGAGTAACCCCTGTAGTTTTCAAGCAGGGTCCATTCTTAGGAAATGTATTCCTAATAATTGGTTTACTTTTTGCAAGGGAATCCATTTACACAGGGAACATGTCAGAACAGCATTTAAAAAAAAAAAAAAAGTTTACAGAAGTGAACTGCTTCCAATTGTATGTTTTACACTAAAAGTTGGTGGTAGAAAGTACACAACATGCGTCTTATTTGTAAGTTCACATGAGGGTCTATCTAAGTTATTGCTCTTATGTGGCCCGGCAAAAAAAAAAAAAAAAAGTTATTGCTCTTATGTGCAAAGTACATTGTTATTGATCACAAAATTGGAAGTTCAAACATGTTACTAGCCCATGACAAATGTAGGGTTTGTCTAGCGAAATCCTTTGTATTATCCAAAACACTTCTCTTCATTGACATTTTTTATGATTACTACAACCATTGTATCATTAGTTGATAATCACTTACATTTAGGACTCACCTTCAAATGTATATTCATTGAGTTTAGTTTATTAGATGGATCCTTTATGTTGGAATAATATAATAAAAAGGTCTAAAAAGAATTTAGGCCACTTGGTTAAAACTGATTTGATTAGATTAATTTAAATACATATTTACTGAAAATATATCAAATAAGTAATCATATTTTGGGAAGTGTAACTTGATTTACTTGGACTATAAATTTTCACACATTTATATTGTCATCAATTAGCCTCAATTCCCACCAAATCAAACGAGATAAATGTAATGGATTTGATTAGGAAGGATTTTCCTAGAAACTCCATTTTGATTTCTCCTATCAATCATACTTATATACTTATAAATATTTTCTGGGACTGTTTACATTTACTTTCCAAATTTTTTTTTTTATATTGGGACCATTTGTATTTAGTTTCCAAATTTATTTTTTGTATTTTACAATTTTATTCATGCCAATTGATTTTGCAAATAATTATATGCTGGCCTTGCTTTGTTCTATCCAGGATTTTATTTATATTTAGCAATAAACTTAGCAGATGAAATTGATTGTTACTAAAATGTTTGTCATTGGTTGAGGGTACCAACGTATTCTCATCAGTATAAAGTAAATACTTGTGATTAGAGATGTTGGTGTTAGAAATCTCCCAGTATTTGTTATAAATACTTAATGTTGGTGTTAGACCAGTTGAGCTTTTATAAAAATATGATAACTGTTTTATTTTGGTTGATATTCTACTTTCTTTTTTATTTTATAAGTGTTAAAAGATCAGACCAGAACAAGAAAAGATTTTAGCGCAGGCACAATGGCATGTAGCACTTCAGGTAAGTGATCCTTGTTTGTGTTGGTTTTATCCTTAGCTCTTTCAAAGCTCAACTGGTATAGTTTGCCAGTGGCGCAGAATCCACTTCAGGCAGGTGGCGCAGAATTGCCTGGTGGTGGGTTGATGCACGGAGATGGTGCGGGAACTGCTATAGTGACAATACAGAAAGAGAAGTGGAACGTAGGATATGGAAATAACTACAGACAAACTTTGTGCCAACATCCTCTGTGTGTGCATTGTCTCATGTAATACAATTACTGTGTAACACAAATTGATCGTTGCTATACTGGATATATGACTTTTTTCCTCGCTGGGACTAAAGTTTATGTATTTTAAGTATGATTTGATGTGTATAACATTTGGATTCTAAATATTGATCTGATTCATGCACCGAATGTTTCAGGTATTCTTGGAGTATGAAGATATCCAAATCTCTAGAAAGACAAATGCTGGACTAAATGGATGGAAATACGTGGGTAAGGCTGTTAATGCTGCATATTACCCTGAAGACAGATTTTCCAGTGGAAGTTACTAATGATAACCAGATGGTTGATACAACAGATTTTCCTAGTTGTAAGAGTGTATAGCATCATAGCTCCAGCAAACTCTAGAAAATTATCAGTAGAAGACCTAATACGCAAAGGAAGCTTGAAACTCACAGGATTATCCTCTTCGGAATCACATTCGCATACTTGAAGTAGTTACATAGATAGTTACTATCTGTGCTGTTTTGAGATAAACAGAAATTGGAAATCTTAGTATTCAGTCCAGGCATCTTAGTAGTTAGATGTGCATAGACAATTTTTCCAACTTTTGCAAGCTAACAATCAAGAATATTGAGCTGATGATAGCTTAGCTGTTGTTACATGCAGAATGTCACACTTCTGAGGAGGCTGCATGGATGCGCGACTTATGACATGATGCATTTCGCCATTTACCACTGAAACAGATGGAATGACATAAAGGGCTTGGCTTTTATTAAACTCCTCTTTTATTTCACCCCTTTTATTTTTAGTATTTTGCTGATTGATGGAAATTCACTTCAACTATTGCATTTAGTATCATTTATATTTTCATAAAAATCATTTTCATTTGTTTGGTATCACTTTGCATGGATTCCCTCTACAAGTATGTGAAATGAATGTAATTAAATGATTTACTGCTAAATATCAATTTCAAAGTACTATTTTCAGCATTCAAATTATCTAAAATATTATTACTATGTGAATAAATGATTCTTTAAAATATCATTATATTTTAATCATATGTAAATGTATTTAAGCATTTTTTTTTCTAATTTACACATGAATATATATTTTTAAGCAAATGTAACTTATGCACATATTTGATTTGGGTGAAACTTAGTCTTGAAGCTAAATAAATTATGTGAAATGCAATGAATGGATTGGATTTTTGCATTAATCATCAAATTATTAAAAGTGAGAGAGGTTACGTGGAACGATTTTTATGTAACTTGGTTACATGGAAATTAAGCCCTAACATAAAATAATGATTCCTGTAGATTCGAAACTTCTAACTTTCCTGACATTGACCAAATCGTGTACCTTGATTCATTAAAACAAATGATGTAAGATCTAAAGAAAATTTAAGAAAAAATTTCATACAGTAAAAGAAGGCTGGAAAACTGTAACTCAAACTTGCTAACAAATCTAGTATGATTGAAGACTAATAAAAAATGACAGAAGATGGCTGCAAAGCCATACTTTTGGAGAGAAAAATGAAGAAAGTCTTTATGAAAAATTTTCGCATCGAGGAATCTACTGAGAGCATTTTCCATGCCTAAGTACAGTTTGATGGGATGCTTGAATGACACATTGCGTGTTGATAGAGATTGCTGATTCTCCTTCCATGAGGTGCAAAGAAAATCTGAGAGATGTTTTCAAATTTGTAAAGAAACTTGTGAAATTTCGTATGTAAGGACAACAAAAATGTAAGCATCCGAGTTCCATCACGGTTGAGATTTTGAATTTTCGTCTGCACTGTTGATTATAGAAATTTAAGAAAGTTTAAACTGTCTTAAATATATATATTTCTAATGCGATTTGAAGAAGCAAGAAATTCAGGCTTCCTCCAGATCACAATTTTTATTTATTTAATTTTTTTTTTTCATGATTACTAGATATTGGTTATTTTTCCGAACACCTGTTAGCCTCCTTAGAATTGTATTTATGCTTTAAAAATCACGACTGGGGCATTAAAAGCTCGGGCAATACTAGTCACCTCATAGTACGATTCTAGGCGCATTTTTGTGGAAAACTGATCTCAGTTGTGAACATATATGGAAATAATGACATCTTGCTTTGCAAGTGGTAGTTCGACTGAAATTTGGTTAATTGACAGCAGCCGTAATAACCACATGACCAATGACAAGGAACTCTTTAAAGATTTAAGGCCAACAGACATTGCTTTAGTCAGAATTGGCAATGCCACCATGCCACCATGCCACCATGTTGGGCTCCAAGTTCGAATACCACCGGCGGAAAAAAATATTAGCGGCACGTGCTGATGGGGTGAAGTGCGGCATGTGCTGATGGAGTGAAGTGAGTTGGTGGTAGCAGTCTCCCTCAGCTGTGGGGAAGTGTCCACCGTGTGACTTAGAAATATAGTTAGCTGTGTGTTAGTATATAGTAAGAAATTTGTAAGAATATATAAAGCCTAGTTGGAAAATACCAGTTGAAATGATTGTAAAATACCCAATTAAAAAAAAAAAGTCAGAACTAGGAAAAGGTACAATCGCCATAATCAGCAATATAGGCACAAAGAGAATTTTCAATGTTATCTAGTACCAGAAATTGACCAAAATTTGTTGAGTGTAAGTCAATTTATTGTAAAAAGCTTTAAAGCGATCTTTGAAGATAGCTTCTGTTGTCTACTTATATTCTTGACGTCCCGGGTCAGAAAATTCTCAAAATGAGAATGAAGGGTAAAAGTTTTTCTTCTGATCTCATAAAGAACTTACAGCATATTCCACCGAAGCCAATACTGAAATATGGCACAAGAGGCTTGGCCATTGCCACCTTCAAGGTATGTTGTAGATGAAGAAGGAAATGAAAAGAGGCTTCCCGAGTTTCTCTGCAGATCTTCGAAACTGAAATGCTTGCCAGTTCGGCAAGAAAAACAGTTTTCTCTGGATTGGTAAAAGCCGACTGATCTTTCACGGCCGTGTGTCCAGCCCAAAAGACCTATATATATATATATATATATATATATATATATATATATATATATATATATATATATATATATATATATATATATATATATATATATATATATATGAGAGCTGTTCTGGTGCAGTGCCGGAACAGCGGTACAGTGGCCCCAAAATGGAGTCTACATGATCATGAAATCATGATCTACTCCACCCATTGTATTTAGAATAATGTATTCTACTACCATACCAATTTTCATCCCAATCAGATATGTATATGGGCCCCGTCTGAAAATGGTACAAATCCAACGTAATAAAATAGTTTGATGTAAATAAAAACTTTAAAGTATCTGATTGGGATGAAAATTGGTATGATAATAGAATACATTATTCTAAATACAATGGGTGAAGTAGATCATGATTTCATGATCATGTGGGCCCCATTTTGGGCCCGCTGCACCGCTGTTCCGGTGCAGTGATGCTGCACCGGAACAGCATCCTATATATATATATATATATATAGAATATATTCCTGTGCAGCATTTCCGGTGCAGCATTGCTGAAATGAGCCCCACATGATCATGAAATCATAATCTACTCCACCCATTGTATTTAGAATAATGTATTCTATTACTATATCAATTTTCATCCCAATCAGATATGTATGTGGGCCACATCTGAAAATGGTACAAATTCAACGTAATAAAATAGTTTGATGTAAATAACAACTTTAAAGTATCTGATTGGGATGAAAATTGATATGATAATAGAATATATTATTCTAAATACAATGGGTAGAGTAGATCATGATTTCATGATCATGTGGGGCCCATTTTTGGGCTACTGTACCGCTGTTCCGGTGCAGTGACGCTGCATCGGAACAGCTCTCTATATATATATATTTCATTTTTTTCATGAGTAAGTAAATCTGAGCGTATTAAACCTATAAACTAAGTTTTATCATTTTTGTATATTTTGAAGTATTTTTTTATTTTTAAAAACAGTGGCATTTCCATAATTTTCTGAGCTCCAAAAATTATGAAAATGCACTGTGTTTAAAAATCCAAAAAAGTATTTTAAAAATAAAAAATAGTAAAACTTGAGATTTAATATACCTAGATTTACTTACTCATGAAAAAAAAATAAAAAAAAATAGGTTTTGAGGCCGGACGCACGAAGGTAAAAGATCAGGGCTCTTGGTAAAATGACATGACTGCTAATTCACATCCTTGAATGGCCCCACATAACCCACTCAACAGATGGACGCCGATCCTATATGCCCGGGAGCATGCAACGCTCCATGTTCCAGAGCGCATACACTCATTTTTTTTTATTTTATTATTTTATTTTTTTTTACAATATTGTTAATCTATATGTATTTAATATATTTATAAATTTTTACCATTTTTGAAGTATTTTAGATATTTATTTTTATTAAATTACCTAAAATGCCACTGATTTTCAAAAATAAAAAATAAATATCTAAAATACTCCAAAAATAGTAAAAAATTATAAAGATGTTAAATACACTTATATTAATAGTTTTATTAAAAAAATTTCAAAAAAAATAAAAGAATAGGTGTATGCGTCCGGGAGCATGGAGTATTGCATGCTCCTGGGTGCATAGGATTGGCGTCCTCAACAGATGGGGTGGACAAAATTTTGAATGGGAGATGGAAGTTTCTCTAGTCTCAAATGAAAAACAGTGAAACTTCAACAATTGCAAGAAGTCCACAAATCAATGTTACTCTGTCGAGTTCACATAAATGGTTGACCTCAATGTTAGATCCAATGCTGGCAGCAACAACCATGCCAGGATACAGTCCTGCACAAGCAAATTACTTGCTACATTTTCTAAATGATAGGCTGATTTGGACAAGATAGTGTAGGTTCTTGGCAAAGTTGACGCAATAGATTAATACCTGGTCTGGATACGGTAGAATAGACTATAACAGAATATGGGGGAAAAAAAAAAAGAACAAAATTTCGCCATGGATACATTTTTGGCATCCATCTAAAAGGCCTTGCTCTCAAAAACAGGGTTTCCTTGGAAATTCAGACCAACAAAACAAAATGGAAGCTTAATATAATATTAATGAACCGATTCTTCAGTGTTATTCTCAAGCGGTTACAATAACAGTACATGCGAGTTACAATACAGAGGCAGGATTCTAAAAAGCTCTAGCATACCCCAGTATTCTGTTTAAGAACATTTTCCACCTGAGCTTTCGGGTCCTCAAATCTTGCCTCTGAAAGCCTTGATTTTGAGCCACTCTTATTGCTTCCACGAGGCCATTCAATGCAGCCTTTCATGCCTCGTGTTATATGAGGATCTTCTGAAGCAGGTGTGCTCCAGTGCCCTAAACTTGGACCAATGTTCACTTCACCAGAGCCCTTTTCCAATCCAACCCCATTTAGATCTCTATCATCCAATGTCTCAACAGAGATTGTCTTGCCGTTCTCATTGTTCCATTGATACAGCCTCCAAAACCTTGATATTGATAATGCTTTCTTTTTTGATTGCCTTGCTGAGGCACCAATGACTTCATTGATTGCTACGTTTCTCAGGTTGTAGCCTGCATCTGCACCACATCCTGTCCAACTTCCTGATTCATTACATGTTTTCGGTTGCCCACTAACACATTGGTTTCCCTTATCACAAAAATTATGATGGTCCTGGTCAACACCTTGCCTCATAATTTCCGAGGCACTGCTGTTTTCAACATCTCCTTTCCTGTTCCCCTTGCCGGATGTCAAGGCAAGGGTTTTGTGAAGACAGATATCAGGATTCTCAGCTTCATTTTTGGAGAATACACTTCTAGGAGTGCTGCCATGGCAAGGCTCAATATCTCTCACATTATCTTCACCTGAATGGAGATCTTCAAACACAGAGACTATGTCCTCCGAAGTAGCATGAGGCCTAAATGAAAAGTCATTCATATCTTTGATCATTATGGAGCTGGCCACCTCTTCCAGTAACTCAGCTTTTCTCATCTCAACCATATCTGAGGTAGGACCTTTGGAAACTAAAAATGTCTCAAGTTCCACTGTCAGCCGGCTCAGCTCAGAGTACTTCTGTTCAAGTGCAAGCTTGGCCTCAATCAACTTCAACCGAACCCTTTCTTCACGCCAAACCTCAGCCATCTGCAACATCTTCCTCTCTTCTTCCACTTCCTCACGGATAGCCATGGAGTGCTGCTTCAGTAATTCAACTTCTTCTTTGTCCTCTGCGATCTCATTTGCCAGTTCATCACACATCTCCTCTAATACCTCTCTCGTTTTCCTCTCTTTATCATAGTCTTGCAAGAATTGTTTGGCGCAAAGCTTGGCTTCAGAAAGGTCCGCAACCAACTTCTTGTTCATCACTTCCATCCGCTCACAATTCTTCTTCTCTTTATGCAAGTCATTCTTTATGTCATCAATTACTGCATGGAATTTTTTGTGTTCTTTCCTACGCCATGAGGCCTTTTCCTTCTCAACTTCCCTCAATAACCTTTTGAGTTTCTTTTTGGAAGACTGATGTTGAGTCTCAAGCTCATGAATGTGGGCATGGGACTGCTTGAGTTCTGCCCGAAGCGTAGAAACGACTGAAGTACAACTAAATCCTTTGTTATAATTGAAGGGACTGAGAAACCCGTGCATCTTATCATTAGAAATTGAGCATCCCCGGTCCCATTTTGTTGCCCTCTCCATTGAAGGATCATGGTAGTGAAGCTAAACATGTGAAACAGAAAAATAACCAGAAGGGAAAAGGAGATCAGTAAAGATATAAAAACATCGTAATTTCTTTTGACAAGCAATTGCAAAAGCTGACAAAAGCAGTGTACCTTAAAGAAGGTATCAGTCTTCAGGTGCGGGATAGGAAAAGGACTCCATAACTGACCATTGGGTCCTAAGTAAGAACATGCACTCCTGATACTGGCATTACATTTAGCTCCTGCATGCCCAGGCTGTGAATAATGGCAATGAAACAATAAGCAGGATTTACAAGCTCACTCAGGTTTGCAGAAATTACATTCTTTATTAAGACAAAACAACATCCAATTATCGTAAAAATCAATATCAACTCTGATCATCAGAAAGGCACATTTATAAACCACCTACGATCTGACAGGCCCTATGAAGGACAAAGTAATGGACAACAATGATCTCCATTAACCAATATGTCGTAATTGCCTTGCCGGGATTCTACCACCAAAACATGACCTGTTAACAAACCAGAAACTTCTTTCTATACTTCAGATAAGGTGTAATATGGCAAACATCCGAAGTTAGTTTCATCTCCAATGCAGATGGCACCCATAGGACCTCCCTCACTTGAACTTTGAGGATCCCACCACTGACAATGTCTCCACCAAGATCGTCTCCGCCCAAAGTTCAGGAATCTATTGAGAACTACCCTAGCATGGTTAGATATCTAAACATGGGCTTCTCCCAACCCTAAACAAACAAGATTTGTGTTCAGAAGATGCAATACGATAAACATCAGGAATCAATGTCATACACAGTGCAGCCATAGAACATATGAGTAGTTCCAGAAATTCATCTCATGGACCCCAGGTGGCGGCAGCTGCTGATGACAAGCAGTTGATCAAAATCCCATTAAGCATATCTGAGTATCAGCTCACCCACCATTTTCTAGGCTCATATGCGGCCCAAAATCATGTACCTTTATATAAGCAACTTCTCAAGAATCTCTTGATACAGTAACTTGACCAAAATACCGCTGGCCAGAATAAAATGGTCTACAGTTATGACAGTATATGTTGGGTAGTGTAAATTCTTCGCGTTCTACTTGGGGTAGTGTTGGCTTAGAATTGGTTCACACCTAAGCAAATGTTGAACTAGTTCAAGGGGGCGCCATTTGTACCATTTTGTGGAATACATTTTATTCATTATCTTTAAAATATTGTATTTAATTAAGAATATAATGACTTGATGGAATACATTTCATTCATTATATTTAATTAAGCACATAAGTTGATTTTAAAGTTTAGAGTGAACATAAACTCATCAAAATCCTTATGTGCAGCCACAAGAATTTTCTGATGAAAATGATTTCAAGTGGTATTGTTAAGTAAAATATAACAAATAAAATGGATTGAATAGGTCATATAAAATGGTGTAAATAGGGGTCACTTAAACTGGTCGAACGTTTGATTAAATGTGAATTGGTTCTAAGTTTCAAACTGAACACTGCCATCTATTTTTAGGCAGCCAGCAATATTTTTCGCCCTTCTTTTCAACTATGATCACGGTGCCTGCAGTTCACTGTCAGAAGACCAATGCTCATCCCATATTAATATTGTCTTATACCAAATATAATAATAACAAAATAAAAGTAAAAAAAAAAAAAAAAAAAAAATCACCTGATACAGTTGGACCTCCACATCTCAACAATTGAACAGAACAGTAAGTACTCAAAAACCATCAATAGTTATTTTTCAGAACAGTTATTTTCCATCTGATAGAAGTGATCCATTACAAGACAGGAAAAGTAAAAGAAAATAAGATCGAGAAGAATAAAATTACCATCGTAGAACTTATTGATGGCATGACCCAAGGCTAAAGAAGATATTAAAAGGATTTCGGATGCCCTGAAATTACCACTCAAAACTTCTCGTGTCAAAATACAAACCCAAGGCTAAAGGAGATCCTGGAACGATTCTGATGCCCGAAACAAGCAGTTTTCTAGTATTGATTTGTTTTTGAAAAGATGTCAAATGACTGCTTAGATCATCTGAAAATGTGATCTTTTAGTTAATGCTCCACCCCGCAACAAGACCAAAAATTTCAGCATTACACGTTGAGCTAAATCTTGCATAGATACATTTCTCCGCCCCTAACAATGAAATAATGAAGGACCAACTTAGTTCATCAATGAATAATAAAGGGATGTTTGGTAATTTGAAAGTTGTGGGAATTGTGGATGAGGTGGGAAGTGAGAAATAAAATATTTTGAGAATTTTGTGATTGATATGAAATTATAGGAATAAAAATGAAATATATAGGGTAGTTCGAATATTATAAGAAAATGAAATAATTGAAATATAAGGGTAAAAAATAAAAATACAGTTATTAATTGGTAAATTAATTAGCTCGGGAATCAGTATTCCCATGAATTCCCATCCCACGAAATCCCACCCTGAATACCAAACGTCCCCAAAGAGTCGCATGGAAATCAGACTATTCTTGTTATAGCAATCTCGCTCGAACAGAAAACAAAACAAAATCAGGGTGCATGTGGTAACATGTAAAAAAAGAAAAATGAAGGGTGCGTTTAGTAACTTGGGAACGCGGTGAAGTGGTAAAGTAGGATATGGAATATTTAAACTTCATTAAGAGTATAGTAGGAATAAGTTAGCTATTATTTAAAAAGGATTGAAATATAGAAGTAAAAATAAAAAATTTATGTAATTTAGCAGTTAAAATGTAAAATGATTTTTTAAAAATGTATGAAAGGATATATTATTTTATATTTCAATCATTTTCCTTATCTTATACACAACTACTTAGCATATTTTAACTTTGAGTGCCTATCCTGTACAATTATGGTGCGATTGGTTTAAAATGGACTTGATATGGATTTAAATATACTAATACTTCATACAATTATTAATTGATATATAAATGATGTCTTTAATAGTTTACGTACTGAAAAAACAACTTTACAATTATTATTTATATCAAATAATTTTATTACATTAACTTGTACATTTTCATAGGAGTCCTACACATGCAATTTCCATAAAAATCAGTGTATTAATAAAATAAACAGTTTCAAATAAAATGAGTGAAATAGATTATCATTTTATGGTCTGCTCATTTTAAGTCAACTGTACAATAAGCTACACTACAATTAACTACAATCGAATTTTTTCCTTTTAACTTTATTTTATTTCCTCCTCGTCATTATCCTAATCAAATCACACTATTCTTCCGCTTTCTAAAAATTTTTCCCTTTTCCACTTTTTTCTTCCCAGGACCGTACGTGACTAGCCAAATGGAAGCATGAATCAGCCGACAGCGGTTCAGTCAAATAATGGCGTTGGATGAGACTGCAGATATCAAAATCTTCAATGAACAAAAATCAACCAGTTCTTGCAACGCATGTGTTCAAGATCAGAACTTGCAGGCATATTCGGCCAACAAAATTCTCAAAATCACACCTCAAACCTGACTGTTTCCTGCTGCCGCCGTTGGAAGCTTCTGGAACTTTCCATAAGCTGAATATGCCAGAGAGCAGCAGCCATCTTCCTTGCAGAAGCCCTAACCACATCTCTCCTCCGCCTTTTCCCGCTGAGCTTCTTCTCCGTCGACGAAGGCAGCCTGCGAACAGGGAGATTCAGTTCGTCAAGCTTTCCAAACCCGAAACGGAGAGTCGCCGCAGCATTTCTCTTGCCGCCGGGAGTGAAAGGAATGCTGGCGGCGGGGGAGGCTTGTTTCCTGGTTTTCCGGCGGCGGCGAGTGTGGCGGCCTCGCGAGGCGGCGGGAGAAGAGGGGTGGAAGGATTTGGAGGAGGCGGAGGAGGAGAAGAGGGGTATCCGACGCAGGTTGATCTCCGTCATCTTGCGTAGCTGGAAATGGAGGCCATGAGAGAGAGAGCTGGAGAAATTTTGGCGTCTTCAGCGACTTTCGTAGACAGGGCGACAGAGCAACGTGAGTTTCCTGTTTGAAAGAAAGCAACGTTTTCTGTTCTGCTGCAGCTCTGATACTCTGATGGCGAGTGATGCATGATACGCAGCCATCGGCATTATTTTGCATATTCATGCCTCAAGTTGTGCGATTTTGCATTCTTTTTTTCTTTTTAACCGAATGTCTGATAAATTTCAACTTTATATACATATACACGGACCCCCTGTCCTCAGTTTGGGTGATGCACGTGAATTTTCCTTCCGTTCCGGGAGCAGCAGTTACGAAGTCTTAAGTAAATTTTTTTTTTCCGGCAACGTAGAAATTTCTCTTGTGCACCTAACATTTGCCTTTAATTCTTTACCTGCATACAATATTTTATAAATTACTCTTGTGCCAATAATATTTCATTCTAAATTCTTCCTATGCACATGCTATCAACAAAACCATTATTTGTAATAATGAAAAGACAATTTTACCTATTTGAAATTTCATAATTGAGATAATTCAACTTTAATATAATTCAATTGATGATAGTAAATCATCAATATATTGCATAAATGACTTAAAAATTATATTAAATTTGAATCATTTTAATTATGAGAATTTTAAAAGGACAAAATTATCTTTTAATGGGTAAATAATAGTTGTGTTAACGGCGTAGGTGTAATAAGAATTTAGGATTAAATATCATGGATATAAAAGGAATTAGTGAAATGCTATGAGTATAATAGGAATTAAGTACAAATGTTATATGTATAAAAGAAATTTTTCCTTTTTGACAACAAGTTATAAAGTCAAGTTAAAAGACAAAAATACCCATTAATCAAATTGCACAATATGCAATTTTATTCTTATTTTCATTTTTTTCTCATACCCAAACCAACTACCATCTTTTATTAAAATTCGAAAAGAAATTAATAAAGTTATACGACTCAAATAATTTAATAATTTTTCAAAGTTAATATAAATAAAATATTTTCCGTTACTCAGAACTTCCTTACCTTTTTTTTATAAAAGAAATTCCTTACCACTGATCCACGTCTTTTGTACCATACACGATTATTTTAAGGATGAACTCTAATAATATGAATAGATAGTCTTGTTATTTAATATAATTGTGTAATGATGCCAAAATCTTTTTTTTTACGGAAGATAGATCATATAATTTATATCAAACTTCAGCTATAAATATATCCAAAATTAAAATTTATGAGACAAAAATGCAAAATCAAAAACCCGAGAATACGCAAAATCCAGGAGAAGCATAAATATAACTAGATTAACATTTTTGTAAAAAATGTTTTTTGCAAAAACCCAAAAAAATATGTTTTTGCTCAGCCTGAAAGACCAGTATGAAATGATCATTTTGCAATATAATTTATAAAAACTAGTGGTTCATCATTATGAAGCATTCCACTACAATAAAACCCTTTAAAAATTCGCATCTATTAACTAAAAAGTTGTTCCAGCTAATATGTATTTTCGAATTTCGACTAGTATAAATATTCGCATTCTAATGAGTCTTGTTGGAAGCATCACTTACAAAACAAAATGTGACAAAACCATGTCCAAAAAGATCCTCCAGCTATGCATTCTGATGGTCATGTCCGGAGGAGAACAACCATATAACAATTATCCAGTCTAGAGTTAATCACATTTTGGTCCTTCTAACTATGCATATTTGCTTTTTAAAATTTTTAAAATTTATTTTCTTTGTATTTTAAACCCTTTCATTAATGCAAGTTACCAAATTATCGTAAAATCTATAAATAACTGTTGTACAAATTTTCTAATAACAATATTGCCCTAAGTGAAGTTAACTCATGAAAGAGTTGATTCAACTTGGTCACAAAAAAAATTGAACTATTCGCAAGTTTGAGTCGACTCACTAGATGATACAAAACCAAATATCAACATTAGCTTGGCCTTTTTCGACAAATAGCGGTATGGTTTATGATCATTGAGATTGGCAGGGTAGTATGGGCGAATTTTGGCATCTACATGTTGTCATCAACCAACATCTATGAATAAGAGAGCATTTTGGCATCTACATGTCATCATCGGCTAACATTTATGAAGAAGAGCAGCGGTTGCATGTAGGTATGCCTTACCTGTATCACTGATGAGGAAGGAGAAGGAAGTGACAGCAGGTGTGGGATCATCGACAACCCTAATCGTCGGCACAAAGTAGGAAGTTTGCTGGTTCTATCATTGGTTGGCGTTATGAAGAAGAGCAACGTCTACGTGCAGGTGATCGTTTGCCTCACTGATAACATGAGGAAGAAGAAGGAAGCAACAACAAGTGCGGAGTCATCTGCGGCCTTGATCGTTAATGTAGAGGCAGTGATCAGTTTCACATAGCTATCGGTAGTGAGGAAGAAACAGAGATGGTACGACAAGGCAGCGTTTTCTATGACAAATTATGGCAATGGGAGAGCAAATCTAAGCTTGCAACATAAACTCAGTGTCAAAAACCATCAATGATATCATTGATCAGCTCTAATTGGCAGGAGAAAGGCTAGAGGGAGTTGGTGCATAGCAGTAGGCATGTCGTGGGCAGCTAGGGCTATGTCGGGGAAGGTTATACATATTATCTATTGCGATGGATAGAAAAAATTTCTATATTGGTTAGATTTTTTGTGGTTCATATTTTGTCATATTGGTATTCGATTTAGGTGATCTAAAAGTCGTTTTCTATGTTTTTGAAGTACTTTGAATCACGTAGATGGTTTAGAGTGGTAAAATTTTGCTTATTTTAAAATATTTCCAAAGAACGATAAATTGAGCGATTAAACTAAGCTACAGGGGCATTTTAAATTTTTTATTTACAAATAACTATTGTTAGTTGGGTTTTTTTTAATGGTGTAGAGCTCTAGGGTCTAAAATGCAAATAGGGAGAAGTTACAAAATTTAAAAAGTGAATATTCAAAACTCATAGATTAGAAAGCATATATGTGAAATAAAGGGGCCAAAATGTCAAAAACCCACCAAATTTCCATGGTGCTCTGCTATGCAGAAGCAGGCCCGCGGATCGAAGCGAGCACAAGCGGACCTGCGTGCGCCAGTGCGCGTGAACTTCAAAGTTCTTAATTTGAACGGTGGAAATACTTGTATGGTACAGTTACCACCCAAAATTTTCAGTATGCTACTCTAATTATAGGCCCATATTGATGATGACATAAAATCTAATCCGCACAATCTGTTTATAATCATTTAATTAAACACCAAGCCAAGTTTTATACAAATTAAGATGGACATAAATCTCTTCTAAAACATGCATAAATAAATGTAATAAAATATTTTGATTTATATATTAACCTAAAAGATACATATATATATAGCAGTGCTGTTGTCCAAAAAATAGGCTCCATATATATTAAAATGTAATGAAACTTTATATAATCATTTATCCATATATAAATCATACTTTAAATGGTTTAGATATTAAAAAAATTACTTTAAAACTGTTATTTATATCAAACTATTTTATTACATTGAATTTGTACTATTTTCAGATGGGGTCCATACACATATCCGATTGAGATGAAAATTAATGTGGTAATAAAATACATTATTCAAAATACAATGGGTAGAGTAAATTATAATTTGATCATCATGCGGGACCCGTTTCAGTGCCTAAATATATCTCTATATATATAATTATCTAAATCATTTAAAATATTATTAATAGTAGATAAATGTTCTTATAAATTTAAATTATTATTATTATTATTATTATTATTATTATTATTATTTTGTGCATCTAGAATGAATATAAGTATTTTTTGTAATTTCTACAGGCGTATTTTTAAACGGTTTCAGCACATCCAATAATTTGATTACAATTTTCATCAAAAAAATAATTTGATTACAATGAATTTTTTAAATGTATTAAAAAATAATATCAAACAAGACAAGCGGGTAAGATTTTAATATAATAATCAAGATGAGCTCAAAATGGAGGTAACGTGCAGACATCTTCGAGGGTAGATGCGCAACTGACGAATATCCAGTTGTATGCTTCCTCGTGTGAAGACCGAACAGCCCGCGGATCAAGAAAGGATTACTTTTCAGAATCCATCAGTCACGGAATCCAATTTCTCTCACTAATCATTTGGATCTTCCCGTTCCGACAAGCCGGTTGGTCACGACCGCGGGAACAGACGCCTCACCTCTGTGTGGGATTGATGCAGGATGTGTTTATTTATGAAATTTATTTTATTTAAAATGAGAGTTTTGCAAATATGCCTTTAAAGTATGGCCAATGTTACATCTGTATCCCTAAGTCTGTTGATATTACAAATATGTTAACAAAGTTTACGTAAAATTGCAAATGCTTCCCTTCCTTTAACACATCAATAGAATTTTTTGTAAAATGACGATAATATCTTTTAAGCCAAGTGATGCACTTGCAATTTTTTCAATATTGTAGATATAGTTTTTATTTTATTTTTTATATATTTTTACATAGATTATTATTTTCGATTTCTTTGCAAATATACTTATAACATTTGTAAAAATTATAAGTGTATCACTTAGCTTAAAGGGTATTATTATTATTTTACAAAAAATTTTAACAGTTTCGTAACGAAAGGGATGCTTGCGATTTCACACAAACTTTGTGGACATTAGCAATATTGGCAAACTTATGGACATAGATGTAATATTAGTCAAATATTGTATGCATATTTGCAAAAATCCTATTTAAAATTTGAACTTCTATTTTTAATTATTTCTTTACATTTTTTTATATAATAACTTTGTTTTTCAATCTTTTTTATACAAATGCTTATATAATTAACTTATCTATTTTAACTTTATTCTTTTTATTCACATTATTAACATATCATATTACATTATTTTCAACAAATTCAAAAAAAATTTGTATAAAAATTTTTATGCAAAAGTTTTATCATTCCCCAAGCACGGCTTTAATGATAAAAGTTTATTGTCTTTCATATAGATAGGTAGAAGCTTATTGTTTCTTAAATGAAAAAAATGATATAGCTTATGCGGATTATTGAGTTTGGTTATCATATAAGATGAAATCTAATTTTTACAACCGATCAAAAAAATTCATCACGTTCATATATTTAGGAGCACCACTAATTTAAAAAGTTAATTTTAAATATACTTATAAGCATGTAGATTTATATATATGATCACATATTTATAAAAGTGATATAGATGTTTATATATTTTATTTCTAATTCTAAATATAATAAAGTAGTTAGATTTTGTCAGGTTACGTGGTCAATTTTTTTTCAAAATAATAAAATTACTCTAACCATATCACATAAGCTTGATTGGATTCTCCTTTTTGTATTTTTATCTTATTTTATTAATTTCACTTTGTGAATAAATAAGAAAAGATAAATTATTTTATTTTTACTAAGGTAATTTTATAACTTCATGGCAGTTTTAACTTCATTCTTAACGACGTCACCATATGTGAAATTAGGGATAAAATCTATATTCATTTATGAAATTTTTATAAGTGTATGATCATATCTATAAATATAAGTAAGAGTTATGACCATATTTAGAATTAACAAAAAAGGAAAAAATTATTGCTCATAATTAAAAAAAAATAGTTTTCACTGCATCACAACATAAACTTTTTTACCTATTTACAACTTGGATTGGATAAGGACAAAATGAGAATGCTAAATGAAAAAAGTGCTATTGTACATTAAGAATTAAAAAGATATAGAAATTGAAAAAAATTATATGAAAAATGAGAAAAGTATACTGTTATTTTTTTGAATAAAAAATTACATCTTATCCTTATTTTATTTGCATGTACTGATTTGTAATATCAAATGACTTGTTGTGTATATTTATATCAAAAAAATTGAAGTTAAAGTTAAATTGAATTTGAGTTAAAATGTCCCTAAAATAGGAATGAGCGTGGAAAGGTATTTTGTAATGATTTGGAATGTAATTTTACATTATTTTTTATCTTCCAACTCAAATCAGCCAAAGTACATATTTTTCTCATCACTGTTCAAGGGATGTAAATCTAACAATGTATCTAATCCACATCTAATAATATATGTACAGGAGACATTACTACTAAAAATGTAAGAAAAAATCTCCTAAGACTAAGATCGATTGCGGGGTTCTAGCAATGCTATGAAGCTACCATCGATGTGCCGCTAATTTCGCATCTTTAATGCCTCTTCTATTTTCCTCACTATTTTGGGTGTGTTTGTTTGGAACAAAAAATGTCAACAAAATTTTTTTATTCCAAAACTTTTCACTCTCCATAATTACTCTATTTTTTAATTATTTTTTCACATTTTCTATACAAATTACAATACTTTCCAATCATTTCTACACAACTATCCATACAACTAGCCTATATATTTTAACTTTATTCTCTTTACTCCTCATCATTATCCCTATTATATCATATCATTTTCTATCAATTTGACAACTCTACCCCAAAAACTTTTCATCAAAAGTTTTACCCCCAACAAAACACACCCTTTATGTTCATATTAACCTTGGAACCAGTTTCACAGAAGCTTAAATAGTGAAAACTATTCAATCAAGACCCTATTTGTTAATAAATTATTAGCTTATTATATTTTGTTAGGAATATAATTTTTTTTCAGAAATAAACATAGGTGAGTTGTAAAACAAGTAGGTGAGTTGTAAAACAAGTATCACTTTTTTTTTAATAAAAAACAAGTATCACTTTAGTGTTTAGAGTTGACATAAACCTATTAAAAATTCAAAATTTTTACATCCGTAATTACATAGTTTGGACCATTTTGCAAGCATATCACCATTTTTGCACAGATTGACAAGCATACCTATGCGGTTTCTACAATTGATCGCGCATCACTTTTGGAAGGTTGTGATGTTAATCATGAAAAATAAATTTACAAAAATGATTAGAATGCCCAACTGTTACTGTTCAGGAGACTATGATCGAGTTTAATGTGTACTATTGAAGAAGGAGATGCAGGGGATGGTTTATGCTTCCGAGTCCAACAACAAAATAACCTCCAATTAGAAATCCTTTAGATTTCACGAGCTAAAATTCAATCTAATTGTCGCCATGAAGGATCGAGCAACAGAACAGCATTCCCGATTGAATTACTCATGCATTTTCTATTACTGGTATGTGAAAGTGGCGCTATTTTCTTCCATTTTTATTATTGGTAGGAGAGCTAGATGGCCAGTTTAACTGGCTGAAGTGGATTGAGTTGATGGAGATTGAAAGCTCCAATTTTCTAGTCTGTAGAGAGCGTGAAGGTCTTCCGGCCGTGCAAATTTTCTTCTGATCTTCTATATTAGTTCTAATAGATTAGCTGGTGCAGATGTAGAGATAGGTTGCGTCTATCAGCAACAAACATGAGCGACAGTATTGCAGATGGAACTGGAATATTTGAACGGAGTTTGCATTTGTTGTTGGAGGCCTGGAGGAGATAGTGGGAGGATTTTTGGGTTGTGAGCTGACGCTATGATTTTGAAGATGAAGCCATCAAGGGGAAATCCGATCGTGGAAGCGCTTATTGGTGTCAAAAGATTGACAATGAGGTGATTTTTGGCCTAACCTGAGGAAGACGAGTGCGGTAGGCTGGAGGAGACAATCAAATCGAGACTCTGCATAATTTTCTGACGAGAAGAGAGAAGATTTATGGAGATGATGGTAGTTTGCCATCGTTGCAAGTAGTTAGCTTGCCGCTCTGGGAGAGGCGATCGGGTGTTTGGGGCTTCATCTCTGCCAGCATGGGCGACGACGCCATTGTTGGGTTTCGATCTGCGCATCAGACCGACGTATAAAGGACGCTACTCAAGTATGTAACGGAATAGACATGCGTCCAGTTTTAGTGAAACTACGTAGGTACGACTCTAATTCCGGTGGAAATCATGATAAACTTGGAAAATAGCCTATTCTGACTCTTTTCAAGGTCATTCTAATTCTCAGTTTTAGAAATAAATACATACATCATACAAATATTTGTACAAAATAATGTATTATTCTTTTAATCATGTCCGAAAAATAATTAGATACATTAGATTATTATAGTTTATTCGACATATTTTTTTCAGAAAAACACTTCATTAAATAGCTAAATGTAGTGCACAAAAATAAATGAACAACCTAAAAAGATGCGTGTAGACTTTTTGTCCACAACTCTATAGATACATGAAATTGATTCATGATTAACAATGCATGCCAAATTCATTGACATGATTAAGAAGGGTGTATGATGTCAAAGCAGTATGACTAATAAGGTATGAAAGTGGATGGTGTCATACACAGTTAGGATGACACTCTTGCATGCTAAAATGGTCAAGAATCCTATTTAGCATTCTAGGAGTTATGTCAGTATGACTAATAAGGTATGTCAGGGCAACAAACCCTGTGAGTTAATGCACAATACATCGATCAACAGTAAAATAATACGTTGGGAGCAGCGAGAGGTCTATCGGCTACATTGATAACCCATAGAGGTGGAGATGTGCTGGTAGCCATAGAAAGTGGCTGCACTTCTAGGAATAATTTCATCATTTAAAAAAAATATTCTCTAGCCTAAAATACTGCTATTTTCATGCTAACATAAGCTAACTACTGGAGTTTTGCTATAACATTATATCTCATATAATACGGCGCACCGTCTTTGTTGTAGATCATTTCTATTATTTTGTAGGTAGGTGTACGATTTATTACTTCACTATAAGAAAATTAAGCTCTACTAATTAAATATTAGAATTTCACACCCATAAAAAAAAAGATTGGAATTTCTTTGTTAAAAAGTTTTAGTATCCATATAATTTCATTGCTAAAATTAGGTTGCTTCGATAATGGGAATTTTAGCCCGGAATATTCAAGATTTTAGTAACATTCTAAAAATCATGGCTAAATCCCGAAGTTATTAGCATGAAATTGTGTCTGTTGCTAAAGATTGTTACTATTAAAATTTCTTATGGTGCTTCTTCCCTATATTATATTTATTCAAGTGAACCCTTATTTAATTGCATTTCAATGAGTTGAATTGCACAAGTCCACATCCCTTTACTTGTTTATCCCTATCGAGGATAATCAAATTTTCAAAGTTTTTGATCAATGTAGTGTCCCTTTTCATTCACCTATACCCTTGGTTAGGTTGGCCACCACTACATGGCCCAACAAAAATCTGAAAGCATCTCCAAAGAATCTATGGAGCGGTGATATAGAGTACATGACCTGTTAAACCAGTATAATACATCAAATAGCCACATGTATATACACATAATATCTGCGTATATACAAAGCAATCACAACCACAATAATACACATTCGAATCATACATTTAGTAATTTCATAGCACATTATAATGTCATCATCATCGCACAGCTTATTATGAATTAATCATCACCATTATAAGCATTCATACACTATGAACCACGTCACTCTATCAGCCATACTATGTCATTTCCATTGCAAGGCACTAGGCAGATCAGCTCATGGTGGAGGTATGATTCTCACCTCGAGGATGTTTATCACTTTATTTTTAGATGACAAGTGAAGTGATAGAGCCCAATAAGAGGTTAGAGTCTACATGAGACTAGATGAGAACTCAATTCATATTCATTTCATAAAGCCAAGGTGTATCTAACTTAATTTGATTATATGTTGATTCATGTTGATATTGGCATAATTATATTACGTCTATATTCATGGACGTGTATGTATGTTATTCAGCAACTGGTTTGGAGAATTCACTTGATATATGATGGTGTGATGACTACTCGACATATGTTCACTCTAGTGGCCCAACCACTTAACTCGAGAGGGTTACCCACGTTGCTCAGGGTTGAGACTCACTTCCAAACTATTACAATAGAATCCACTTGATTATCCACGCAAACAATGTAATATTCACATTTCTAACACATACTACATGCTCTTGTCACCAAATGACATTTATCATATCATTTCTTGTTGAAGGAAGCCTTAAAAATCAACAAAACAAGGCATTTGAAGGGGACCAACGGCCCGAATAACTGATCCAACATTCAAAAATGTTAATCCATGTAAAATAATTATAAAAACATCAATTAACCCATGAAAATTAAACTTAAACACAAAACTCCCAAAACCCCCTCATTGAAATCCTAGCTATTTCTAGGTTTTTCCATAAAAATCCATTCCCAACTCAAATAAAACAATAGTGACCATCTAGAAAGGTTCTACAATAATTTTTTTTTAACTCAAAATCTACCATTATTTCAAAAGGAATCAATCTATTTACTTGGAATGGGAATTCTTTCATAACAAATTTACTTGGAATGAGATTTTTCTCAATTTTTCTTTAAATCTTAGCTTGAATCTTAGTGTTCCTTAATATTCGATGAAGGATTTATAGTGGCTTAGGTGATGGGTTTCAAAGAGAGAAAATTCAAATAAAGAAATATGGAGAAAAATAAAAAAAAAATGAAGAAGAAGATATTGGTTCCTAATTTATTTGGGAAAGATTTACATGGTTGGGTTGTGTAACTCTCTATCCAAAATGGGCATGTGGGATTTTTTGTAAAGTGTGTTTATTTTAATGTAAAACTTTTCATCTAAAAATTTCAATCTAAAACTTTTCACTCTTTATAACTACTCTATTTTTTAATTATTTTTTCACATCGTTCAATACAAACTACCCTACTTTTTACTTATTTCTACACAACCATCTATAAACTAACATATCTACTTTAACTTTATTCTCTTTATTCCTCGTAATTACCCTTAATCATATTGTAACATTTTCTCTCAATTTAAAAACTTTTACACTAAAAATTTTTTATCCAAAAAATTTACCTCTTCTCCAACACACCCATAATTGAACCACTCATTTCATATATTCACTAAATCCCTTCAATGTAGTTATATCAAGCAATTAACTCAAATTGACCTCTCTAACCCTCCCTCAAGTGCATCAAAACTCAATCATGCCAACTTACATATTAATTAAATACAAATATTAGTTTATCACTATTGAATAATTTTACTCTGAAACACCAACTCAATGATAAAGGGGTTGTCCATAGCTAGGGTAGGACGATCCTGGAATGAAATCTTACATTTTTAATAACACTTTTTTCATTATCTAAAAATAACAATCTTCTTTTTTGTTTTCAATATGTCTTTTTAAATCTAAACATACCTTGTTTTATTCTCAATACACTTTGATTCCAAATTCTTATCCCATCTAAGCTCTAAACAACTACAAATTTTTCTATAGGGGGCGCTACACCTGCACTCTTGTAAGGGGATATCGCCTCTTTGACCCTCATAATTTAATCATACAAGTCCATCCTAACCTACTCTTTAATGCCCATGATAGTCACAAATACCCAATAGACATATCATCTATTATACCCTTACTAGTGCTTTTTGTAGGCCACAAACATATTGATATCTATTATTGCCCATTATAACAAGTGATATCACAATTCATGGTCACATTTATACAAAATGTCATTCCCCTAAGGTCTTACAATAAACGTATAAACTATCATCCCTTACTATGATCTATCTCTATCAAAATGCACTACCTAATAAACCTCATCATATAAAAGCTCCTCATCATAGAAGAGCAAACTCAATATGCAACAAGGAGATTTTAAAATAGCCAAGCATGATGCCTTGAATATTGACTAAAAGAAATTAAGTTGATATTAGTTACAAATTAGACAGAGCTATTATTATACTTTATACAACTCGTCTTATATATAAAGATAATTAGGCTTGAAAGGCAGTGTCTATATATATGTGTGCGCGTTTGAAGATAAAATGAATATTCAAATGAAAAATAATTCCGATCGACAAGATCGGTCTCAATACCATCTAAGATTTCAATGTGTCATGCTCATTTTCGGCCATATTGTATTTTATTTAATATCATTTATTTTAACACGGTGTCAGAAATCATTTGAATCAAATTCTTAGACGTCCTTTATCTGCTTGAAATATGTATAATGATGTGTAAATTATGAAGGAAACTTAATTGCTTCACAGATATATTAGAATTTAATAACATTTGATAGAAATATTTATCTACCTCGGAATAATATACTAAATAGCTTAGATGTTGAATATATAATTTTGAAATTAAGAAACAAATTAAACCAATTTATTATATTAAGTTTATTCTATTTTTCATATGAGGTCAAGCACGCTTTTTTTTAATATAGAAAGACCAGGCACACTTTGATTTAAGTAAAACTTAGTTTTCTAGTTGAATAAGTGACTCTAAATGAATTGGAGGATTGATTTTTATGCATAATCAAGGTTGGTCCATGTTTTCATCAAAAAAAAGTTGCTCAATTAAAATCTCCAATAATAGTAATGTTAAAGGTTAAAAAACAAATAAAGGATGTATAGAAATGATTTGAAAAAAAGTTAAGATAATAATGATAAAAAACCTACATCAAATCGGATTTAGTCCAAGCATGCAGCGCGCAAAACGGTTGTGTTTGGTTCTAGTCTCACTAATGATTAAGTGGTCTCTTGATAATTAAAAGTTTATAGTTGTCCTCTTATGTGTGAGTGGTACTTATAAGATGTCCCTTTATGATAGAGATTGTGAGTTGATTTGATTTGTAATATTAAATATTATAGTATATATCATATCAATAAAAAAATTAAAGTCAAACAAAAATTTCAAACAAATATTCCATTCAAAGTAAACTAATTCTATCATGCGCAATTGCGGATCAGATCCCCAAAAGTCTTTCGTGGTGGTAAAAGAAATCCATTATTATCCACGCATGCATGCATGATTAGAGATCCCATCTGGCTTTTCATGTTCACACTTCACACTTACCTTTTAATTTCCAAGTCCAAAATGCTCTCCAATCTCCAATGATTTGCTCCGCAACTCCATCTGGCATTTTTTTTTTTTTTAGGGGTGTTCTCACCAACCATGCCCTTTTCCAATGATTCGCTCCAGAACCTCTTTCACACCTCGCTGCCTGGTTTGGTGCCTTGTCATTTCACATACCGCACGCGTGTTTAGCGAGTTCTCATTCTGCATTAGGAGTTTTCGCAAAATGCACCTTGTAAGCATGCATAATTGCATCTTAGGTAACTCATGTAAAGGTTTCTTATGGTTTTTTTTTTTTTTTTTCCCTCTCTCACACACTTTTCCGTACATGATTCGACATTTTAACTATTTAACAATTCTTTTTTTTTCTAAGTTTACCTTTATACTTTAGTCATTTTTTTAAAATTACCATATTTGTTCCAACTATATACTTGTCGTATTATCATCGGTGCGAATTTAAAACATTGACTTTTTCACTGCCTACACTTTCCCACTAACTTATCATATTCTACATTACCAAACACTATCTGGCATTTTGCAAATTACACAATACTGTGGCAATCCGATATAATAACTTGTAATGTAATTTATATAATAACTTGTAACGTAATCGACAATTTATAGGAAGCTGTAAGAATTATTTATTTATAGATACAAAGGCTCTTTTTTGCAAATTTGGTAATTTTTTTCGATTTCTTTAATATAGATATTTTGTTGATTTTTAAAAATAAAATAATACTCGATTTTTTAAAAAATTATTAAATTTTGCATAGGAGGGGATCTTATTGGACCCAAAATGTCTATAAAAAAACAAAAAATAATTTTTACAGTTGCTCGCAAAGGAGACAGTTTAAGGAAAGGACCCTTATAAAAACGAGTCTCGAAGCTGATAAAAAAAAATGAAGATGTTATACTTTTTTGAAAATGCCCTGATCATGACAGTTTATGAGGACATTTTCTCTTTCCAATTTTAAATCACACACGCAAAGGGTTTATTTTGTAAAATCCGTTTGTTTTGCAAAATGCAAAAATAAATATGCTAAGAACTAACCTTCTTCATGTCTAGATAAATTTCTCGCATCTAGACACACTCTATTGGGGATAAATGGTGGATTACAAGCTCAAATTTAGCCAACCAGGTGATGGCTTGGTTGGTCGAGACGTTGGCATAGTTGTCCAAATGTCTTAGGTGTGTTCGACAGCTGCCAAATACAAGCCTGTTGCATGTGCCCCCTTGTAATGAGGGTAATTACATAAGTTGTCCCGAGTGTGGGGTCTTTGTAGGATATTCTTTCATGGCGAGAGTTGTAGATGAGCCTGATTTGTAATATCAAAAGGTCACAGTATATGTAGTATTAATCAAAAACAAAAGAAAATTAATTTCATTTATTAGAAGTACTGGTCGAAAACTTCAGACCGTAATTTGTTTCGTTCAGAGTTAAAATATCAAGTTGGTAGTAGTAGTAATAATAATAATAAGTGATGAAAGATACTTTTCATTGCTGAATTTTTTATTTTTTATAATCATAGATGATTTAGTTCACATTGGGGGACTATAAAAAATGCGCACCCCAAATGTATTATATTTTTATGAAGCCCATCTACACTACGTACAGATTACAGAAAGTTAATGCAGCCTAACCATCTCCTACGGCCCAAATTTATTTTCCTCATCAATTTCGCTGCTTAATTCATTATGTTTCATTATTTCATACCCTTCAAACTTATCAGGGTATTTTAAAGAAAATTTATTCAATACATATCTCTGGTACTGGTACGCCGCACACCGTCTAACTATTATTATTATCATCTAATGCAACGCGGTACACATGGACGTCCCCATGCAACTTTTCTTTTAATTTTCTGTTTTTGAAGAAGTCTAAACCATTATTTATTATCCTTGTGTATAAGTATTTCTTTACTATGTCTAAAAGCATTTGGGTTGGAAAATATTTTAGAAAGAGAGCAAATATACATATTACTATTAAAACTAAAAATCAGATATATAATGTTTATTATCTTTGTTTATAAGTATTTCTTTACTATGTCTAAAAGCATTTGGGTTGGAAAGTATTTTAGAAAGAGAGCAAATATACATATTACTATTAAAACTAAAAATCAGATATATAATATTTATTATCTTTGTTTATAAGTATTTCTTTACTATGTCTAAAAGCATTTGGGTTGGAAAATATTTTAGAAAGAGAGCAAATATACATATTACTATTAAAACTAAAAATCAGATATATAATATTTATTATCTTTTTTATAAGCATTTCTTTACTATGTCTAAAAGCATTAGGGTTGGAAATTTTTTTAGAAAGAGAGAAAATATACATATTACTATTAAAACTAAAAATCGGATATATAATATAAAATAGTTTTTAATATATATAAATTTGGATGAATGTTACGAATGGTTTTTATCTTAAAATTTTTTAAAAATTAAAGATTAAGGCACGCATGATTGTATTAGATCATTTGTTTTATCTAAATATATGCGAGAAATGGTAAAAAACGATAGGCCGGAGAAATTGGGTTGTCCAAATAGTTTCTTTTTATATCTTAAAAATTTAGTTTTTAAATCTTAAATATTTAGAATATTCATCTGCATACATCTAGTTATAATCAGTAAAAAGAGTTTGATTTTTAACAAATAAAATATTCTTACAAATGGTAAAAATTTTGTTATTAAAGAAAAACTTGGTTGTTTTTAGCATATGTCACCTAACAAATACTAAGAAGGAATTTAGTTGCCATTAATTTATGATTTTGTGTTTAGATAACTACATTTTAATTTAATTATAAAAACATTATTATAAACAAGGAAATTTTTTCCAGCCCAATCCAATCTCCCCCACCCCCAGAAACCAAAGATGGGTCACCTAATTACCACTCTTATAAACATGAGTATAAATGATCTAACCAAAACATAAAAACACTTGATGTTATAGATAAGGAAAAGATGGATATCATGTTAGGGATGTTAACAGATCAGGTTGGACGGGTTGGAGCCTAATTCTAATCCTAACTTATTTAAAATATCTTAACCTAAATCCATTTATTAACTCATTTGAAAAACCTCAACCCTAACTCATTTACAACCCATTTAATAAATGGGTTGGCGGATTGTTAACGAGTTGTATACCAAGCCTAGACTCTAACAAACAATGATCTTGAACAGAAAGGCAAGATGATATTTTTGGCGTAGGAGAAATAGAAGTAGAGTAATAACGGAAAAATAAAATTAGGGTAACAGTAGAAAAATGAACATTAAGTGGTAAGAGAAAGATTTAGCGGGAAAAAATAATCGATGAGATTACATTTATATATATATAATTTTAATGAGTTAAATGAGTTAAACAGGTTGAACAAATTAAATAAGTTAGACGAGTTACTAAACGGGTTGAAGGGTTATAAAACTTCAACCCTAATCAATTTATTTAATTAAATAGTTAAATAGGTTAGCGGATTATAACCTCATTATTCAAAAATCTCAACCTAAACACATTTATAAATGGGTTGGACGAGTGAGTTGACCACGACCATTAACACCCTTAATTGTGTATAGTTGCCTCACAGCCAATTTACAATAACTACTTAATTACTTTTCACTCTTTTATCCACTATCTTTCAACCATTTCAATTCTTTCATGATCATGCAAGCTTCCATCCATAATTTTCTCTTGCATATGCATTCTTTTCCTATTAAGAAATTTATGTGGGCCCAAGTGCATTTAGTTTATATACAAAATTTTATCATTTTTAAAATATTTTATATATTTTTTACAAATGTTCAAAAATAAAAAATTTTGACCTATTTCACACTCCAAGTACATGAATAAGGGTACAAAATTCTGATTTTTGAAAATTTACAAAAATTATGTAAAATATTTCAAAAAGGGCTATTATACATGCACTTGAAATTCAAAAATTTCCTATAAAAAAACAGAAATTCAAAAATTTTCATCAAAAAAGAAATTCGAAAATTTTAAAAATTTCATGGGGCGAGAATTATGTGAGTCCCACAAATATTCAAACAATTAAAAATTTATAGTAATTAGTAAATTTAAAAGGTGCCAATATTTAATTAATTTTGTGTTTAGACAATTAAATTTTGATTTGGTTGCCGGAGCAATATTATAAGCAAAGAAAATTATTTCTTGTCTATAAAAAAGCGATCATAAGTGAGAAAAATTTCCGTTGCTTATAAAAACATTAGATAAGGAAGGAAAATTATCCTTGGGTATAAAGGTTTGCTAAAAAAATTAATTTTTCTAGTGACGGACCCATGCTATAATTCAATCCAGCATTATCCCCGTTTATTTTCGTGCATGTTAGACCGTGTGATAGTACAGGCTTGCATGCAGTTCATCATGATCACCAAATACGCGGTGGAGTGCATATATCTGCAAAAAATTTAATAGAAGATTGAATATTGGATGGCTTAACTGTCTCTGAATCCAATCTGGTTGGTGGTCACCAAACTACAAGAGGTGAAGCCGTTGAAAAATGGAAATCATAAAAACTAGTGTGTGTATGCATATATGTATATATTAATTCACATTTATTGAGTTGAGGAGTACTACAGAATAGCCAATTGCCTGTCGATCGCTTTGATTTTCATCTTCCGTACATATTGCAGAAATACAGATATGAATTAGTATAATAAAAATGGTTAATGATGGGAAGATATGAGGCATTTCGAAAAACTTATGTACATGTAATTAATTTTCTTTCAATCCCCAAAAAAGGAACAATTAAACCAAAATGTCAGGAAAACAAGCCCAAGCGCATAGCGTAGTTGGTATCATGTTTAGTGCTAATTATTATCTATCCATTAAGTAAAAAATTGGACAAATTAATTGGGATGATTTATTATATTATAAGAAAAAGTAGATCTTGCAAAATATGATTCTAAAATGAAACGATGAAAAAACATCAAATAAGCCATGTTAACATCAGATAAATTTTTGGTTTTATCTATAATCATGCATAGACTGACTGCTGCTTTAATTTCCAAAGATATTCGAATGGCGGAGGAAGAGAGGACTGCAGTCAATGGTGTTATTTATGCCACTTCAATTATTTTTCATAAATACCTTGCGCTATATGACTTCCAAATGGTCTGCTGGACTTAATTTATTTGCTAGGCAGACATGGTGGATGGAAGTCAATTATGCGAAAAATGAATTTTCTGAATTTTGACATATATTTATCATATAATTTTGCCTTTATTATTGTTATTATCTTTTAAATATTGTTTCTGTATATTTTAACTTTATCCAGTTTGCTACTCTGATATGATTGAGATAAAAATCTTAGGTTATAGATTTATATTTCACTTATTTCAAATCGCTGTTATTTTAAATTTGGTACTTATATTCATGATAAAAGCAAAATAAATTTATGAAACCTAATATATCACAATAAAAAATGTGGCTGAAAATGTTGTTATTATTCAAAATTATTTTATGATTGCGAAGGGTTTATCTTATCTTAAAATGTGGGTGATGCACACTGCTAAACATATATGCATAATTAGATGAACAAGCTAATTTCTATTATTCTTATTAGTTGCAATATAATCTAGCTACATGCATGATTGTCTGATCTGATTATAGATCATTTTGAATATGAAAAAATATATAAAGTAATAAATTAAAATGTGACTTTCCAATCCGCGGATCGGCGTATGTAGTCCTGGCTAGAATTTTATTCACCGGCAGACAATTTTAAAATGGTAGATATATTCGGCAGTCAAACGCGAGAGAGATCCCAATCAAAAGAGCAGCCGCTGAGGTGGTCAATCGTCACATGACACATAAGATTGCGTCGGCATCCATCCCATGTCTCAGATCAAACACCTTCTCTTCCTCTCTACCTTGTACGTTTCCTCTCTATATATAAGTGTATATACGCTTATGTTCAAGGTCTTCTTATTTCTTACAATAAGAATTCGATCCAAGAGCGCAGATGCAAATGGGGAATTGTTTTGGACATGGGTCTTCCACAGCATGCGGGGGCGATAGGTGCAGTCCTGATGCAGAAGAGAAGGTGTTCGACGAAATCAAGAGGGAGGAAGATCATGAGGATAGCCTTTTCATGAGTACAGGTGTTAAGAAGGATGCTGCTGTACATGTTCCTTGCACGGATCAAGTGAAGATAAAGGTGAGCAGGAAGCAGGTGGTTGATTTGTTGGGGAGGGTTGATATCCGTGGGATGTCTACTCACCAGATCCTGGCCCACCTCATCCTTGCCAGTGATATATCTCCACAACATATGATCAGGAACAACCAACGATCTTGGAGACCTATGCTGAAGAGCATTCCTGAGGTCAATTAATTAAGCCAGACAGAATGATGTGTGGATATATCCATGGTGGTGAACACAATATATGCTTTCTCATCGATCAGCTTGGAGCTAGCCTCGGAGGGAGACGAAGGGAATAATCAGAAGAAAGAGATTATTATTTGTTATTATTTTCCAAAAAAAAAAAAAAAAAGATGCATTCTTTTGTACATGGAGAATGAAGATGGTATTAAAAAAAGAAAAGAAAAACAATTGGACAGTGTAAGTTGTTTTGTTTTTGTTTGTCAACCATATTCAAGTCACGAATTGTAAGAAATGTTAACGTTAAAAATACTAGGTTGTGCTGAGGATTGTTTTTGGGTCTTCGTTTTATTCTTCCTTGGAGTGGAGGGAGAGAGGTAAACGAAATTCTATAAATAACTGTATTTTTTGGGTTATGATTCAAAACAGAATGTTTTTTAAATCATAATCCAAAACTTTTTTTATTTTCATATTAATAGGAAGATTCAATGTAGTCTAATCCATCCAAGATATTTGACTTACCTAAATGGTGTATGATTATTTATTAATTAAAGTCATTATAATCAATTTCAATGGCAATATACTTACCATAACGTGGTTTTATTTTGTTGCCCATGCAAGGCTCCCATCAAAGAATTTTTGCAAAGAGTTCCGGAGGAGTTTATCTTGCATTTTTCGGAACAATATCTCTGTAACTACGTTGTTAGACACATTATTAGATTTATACTTAGAAGTTAAAAGAAAAAATATGTACTTTAGTTAAGTTGTAAACACAAAGAAATAAAAAATTTTACGTTATAATTTAATTTTTTAAGATAAATAATATAAATGGTTTATATTATCATTTAATATCTTAAGATAAGTATTAAAATATTCCATAAAAAAGATAATTATTAAAATATCGAAACTATCATAAAATTAAAACATTTTTGGGTTATGTTAATTTCAAAACACTATATTTATTGATTACTACATGGAATATACTTTAGCAGCAGTGTGACGCTTTCATTTGGGTACATCTTAATGATTAAATTAAAATTTTATCTATTCATTTTATTTAACTTTTTTTTAATATAGTACAAAAATCATTTCAATTAGATTCCTAAAGAGGTCATGCCTACTAATAATGTGTATAATTAAGCGTAAATTATAAAAAATGCTTAGATTCATTTATAGATATATTAAAATGTAATAATAATTTATGAAATGATTTATCTATCTATAAATGATGTTTTAAATAGTTGATATATGGTATGTAAAACTTTGAAATTGATATACGAATCAATTCTCTTGATTATATGTCGATTTGATACATTTTTTGGACAGAGCTTATGCATGTTTTTGATTTGGATGAAACTTTGATTTTATAATTAAATAACTAATTCTAATTAGTTTAGGCAGATTAAAATTTGATTTTCCATTAAGATGAACCTAAGATGGAGTTCACATTGAAATCTTGAGTAATGTCTGTGTCACTCAGTATGAGAGAAGCCAGTAAGCATTATGCTATACCCTACATTAGATGTACTGAACATATAAAAAGTAGCAGCATACTAATATAGTGCAAAATCTTTATAGTGATTATGTAGCATGCTAATTGATCAGACGGTACTGCGAGGGTTAAAAATTTTATTTGTTTTTATTTGTTTTCCTAAAATTTATTAATTTTTTCAACATGTTAATTGCGATTTTGTGACGACGTCATACCTGTACATGCTAGCTAGTTTGGGCAAATTCGGAGCGCTTCATTTTAGTTTTATTTAAAAATAGTTTAATAATATCAAATTTATTATTACTTTATTATTTTATTATTTGAAATATTTTATCGTCCGTGTAGCAACTAGAATAAGCATGCATTAGTGATATAGGACACCAAGTTGATAAAATCCTAAAATAGGTAGAATTATCAAAAAGAAAAGTTTTTATATAATAAAAGAGCATAATAGTTTCAAATAATTATAACTTTTGATCAGAGTGGAATTACATTAGCCACAAAATATTAAAGAAAAATTATTTTGGAGGTCAGCATCATGACAACTCTTATAAATTTTTATTAATTTTTATTTTTACTAAAAATAGTAAATTTATAATTTATTTTCAATAAATTGTATTTTAGCAGTTTTCCTAATTTTCTTTCACAGTTCTATTGGCTTAGGATTTTCTTAGCGTTAGGATTTGCTAGACCGCTTCCATAAATATGTAATATTCTTTTTTATTTCAGAGAGCTGTAGATCCCTTGAATGAATGAAAATTTTTATTTACTTCGTGTTTGAGTTTTGACTTGAGACTTATTCATCAATCTCGATGAGTAGTTTTGTGCTAGTCTTGTTTTCAGTTTCCCTCGCCGCATCAATTAGCGTGCTACAATTTCATTAAAGATTTTTTGTACCATATTAGTGTGCTATTTCTTCTACATATATATAGCATACTAATATGGTCAGTGTACAGGAGATTGGAACTGTTCAAAAAAATTTAAAAAATTCATCAAAAAAATTATTGGGTAAGAAAAAGGGAAGCAAAGAAATAATTGTGTAGATCGTTCACCAACTTTTTTTCTAACTAGGTTTTTCAAGAACATATGGATTCGGTAAAATGGCTGAGATCAGGGGCTAGCTGGTTCAAACTCAATGTTGATGCAGCTCTTTCAAATGATAGCAGGCAGATGGGGTTCGGGACGATTTTAAGTCTTTGTTGCAACTGCTACTTGAAATCGGGAGTCGAAATTAAACCAAGTTAGATGAAGATCTAGGCGTCAAGTGGCTTGGACGTAGGCAAAGGATTCAACAAACTTGTGGTGGAAAGTGATGTTTTGGTGAACATTGCATGGTTAAAGGGAACGGAATTTCCTCTCTCAAACCTAAGCTTCTTCTCTGACGAAATTACATGCATGGAAGCACATTTTTCTGAAATCTCTTACTCACATGTCTATAGAGCTGGCAATTTAGTTGCCCATTGCTTAGGAAAATTCGCTCTTTCAGCCCATATGGACGTATTGGATTGGTGGTATGAACCACCTAGATGTATTCTATCCCAATTGTTCAGGGATTGTTCCGATTTTAATTTATTGTAACTGGGACTCCTCTCCTAGCCTACTCTTGTTCACGGGGTCGGTTAGAGCATCTACATCTTCTATATATTATATATATGTGGGCTCTGCTTCTATCAAGTTTTTTTTCTACGTAAAATGAAACTTGATGGTTTATGGAAAATCCGCTTCATCGATTATATTAGCATCGTTTATATTATCGTGGAAACTCTTTTATTTGTTGAGTATCATTGTATATTGATCTCATCTATAAATTTATAAAATCAATATAATAAAATAGTTTAATGCTAAAATATCAATTTTAAGGTATATTTTTAACATTTAAACTATTTAAAATATCATTTCCATGTGAATAAATAATTATATAAAGTATTATTACATCCTAATTCATGTATAAATTGATCTAAGCATTTTTATAATTTATACATAAATATTTTTTGATAAAGGCATAAATATATACATTTTTAAGCGAATTTGGTCTGTGCGCATATTTGATTTAGATGAAACTTAGTCTCATAATTAAATAAAATGTTAAGTATAATTAATAGATTGAATTTTCTATCAAGAATTAAAATCTTAAAATTCGAAAAGACTACGTGGCTACGCTTTAGAGCCCTATATAAATAAAAAATATACTGGGTAAGACAAAGAAGCTATCTTAGTATCTTACCCATTTCGGAGAAAAGAATTAAAAATCTTTTCTTCCGGATAACTTACTTTCCAATGCATTGGGAGACTGGCCAGCTCGGTATACAACATGGCGTAGCAAAGGAAGAAACCTTGGGATTGGATAACCATCACTCATTCGCCTGATGATCAGGTCGTAGGCAACAAAGTCAATTTAGATATACAATGATATGCGCATTCATGCATGCAGCACGAATTCAAAGCTTTCATACACAGATATTATTCCAAACAATGTACGCTTTTTATCCATTTGATGTGGTGAAATGATCGAGATACACCGATCATAACACCCATATTTTTTATTATTTTTTAATAAAAATATCAATCTAGCTGTATCTTATTTATAAACTAAGTTTTATTATTTTCAAAAATATGTGTATATTTATTATGTATTTTTAAACATAGGGTGTGAAAATAACTATAATACCCTTACGTTTAAACATACAAAATAAAAAAAATATATATATATATCTTCAAAAATAGTAAAACTTCGTTGATAAATAATATACAGTTGGATTAACATTTTTATTAAATATCTAGACTGATCTAAGATCTGAGAAGAACACCCTCATTTGAGTATAATGAAAGCCAGACTACTTTCAATTAGTTCTAATTAAGTGAATTGGCATTTTAGCACACTAGATCCTCATGAAGTTGGCGCTTATTAAACTCTAAGCCTGAAATTGTATAAATAATCAAGGTTGAGGATGTAATTGGTTTTGGCTGGGTTGAGGCACGGCAATGTTACCGTGTGTGCCAAAAGTGCTGTTGCGTTGATGACTGATCAGATTGTGGTATTGTTTGTTGGGCTCTGCTAAGTGCTAATCTCGAACCGTTTGCACAGGTGGAAGCGATTGGTTTTTTCACCCCTATTTTTGAAAAAAATAAAATAAAAATAAAAAATCAAACGCATACATTATGAGGGAATGTATGAGCGAATCACATCCAATTAGCAATATTATTCGATGATGCGGGCCCACCTTCTTCGGACAATTTGTGATCTTCACATCTTGCCCAATCTCAATGTGTTTTTCAGCCAGATTGAAGCCTCTCAGGGCCTATTTTGCATAGCTTTCTTTATGCACTAAAATCTCTGCTTACAACTCTTTAGGGAAAAGATGCATTTTGTAAATGTGGAAGTTTTTAATTTTTGGACGTGTTTGGAAAGTGATAAAAATTTTGGATAAAAAGTTTTGGGGTAAAAGTTCTCAATTTGAGAGAAAATAATATAATAAGATAGAGATAATAATAAAGAGTAAAAAGAATAAAGTTAAAATAGATATGTGAGTTTTATATGTAGTAATTTAAAAATGATTGAAAAGTAGAGTAGTTATATATAGAAATGTGAAAAATGATTAAAAATAATGTAATCGTGGAGAGTGAAAAACTTTATTTGAAAAGTTTTTATGTTATCTATAAAAGACCGTATTTCTAATTTTGGCAAAATATCATTAAACTTTTTTAACATGGTAGCACATTATCTTGGAGGGAAAGGATCCTATTAGATGGAATAGAATAAGGATTGCATTATTTTTCATATTTCTAATCTTGCTGGATGTTTTCTCCGTAATCTTTTCCCTCCTGATACATAATAATCTTATTTGTATTTCTAATATTATTTTTAATATAATCTCTCATTTATTAATATACAACAACTCTCCTCATTCGCTCTCCCCGTCCAAATTACATTCCATCCTATACTTTCAAATGTGTCTTTTTATTATAGAGTACCAATATAGTTATGGAATACAAGGAGTTCCCATGCATAGCTCTTACATCCCCTCGTAAAGATCAAGCATATCTTGTTAGCCTACTACAACGGATTTTGAAGCAATATTTTCATCAGTCAATGGTTGACTTGTATTCAATGGTGATAATTGACATAGTTTGATCATAATTACAAATATACTTACACTATTTTAGAAATTACAACTTATTTTATATAATTTGACTATAATTGTAAATATATCCGCGCTATTATAGCATCATTACTGCACCTCCGGTGTAAGTATATTTATAAAGATATGCGAATTTTGTGAGTGTATTGTAATTTCAAAAATAAAATGGGTATATTTAGTTTTTGCAATATATTCACATAGTTTGCATATCTTTGCAAATATACTCACGCTATGATGGTATAGTGATGACGTCATAACAGCGTAAATGGTGTGAATATATTTATAATTATGGTAAAACTATGTTAATGTTATTTGCAATTTCTAAAATTATGCGAGTATATATACAACTATGATCAAACTGTGTAGGTATACTTTTAAATTATCCTAATAATGAACACGATACTTAAAATAATATTAATAAATATGATAGGTAGGTTAGATTGTTTTTAAAATAAAATTTGGAACAGGCTGGAAGTGGAAACTGCGTCTGTTGGTTTATCCAATCGATTCTCGAAGGAAAATGTCAACTCATGTTATCTCTTGTGTTTCACTCACCAGCTTGGTCAGCCAGTCACTGACGGTCAAATTAGGCAATCTGCCGCAAACGGAGCCAGGTATGGTCAAACACTTGGCACGGAATATTTTCCAAGGTATGTTTGAACATTGAATGAGTTATCCTACCAACAAGGGTGGAGTATGTATCATTTCTAGGTTACAAAAATTTGTATGGGATCATTGAACAAGTAAGACCTACATTTTATTGAATTGTATCATCAAGGCACAAATATTTCAATAAAATTTCTAAATTATGCATTGGAATGGACTGTACTTCGAAATACTATGGATTGTCGTTTTGTTTCTAATGTTACAACTTTGTGTGATCATTAACTCACTTACAATATATTATATAAACAGGATTGTTTTATGAAACATCTTTTTTATTTAATCTATTTCATTTCGAATATTTTGACAGTTGATGAAAAATCTACTTTATAGTACTTTGAATATTTTAACATCATCTATAGTATTTTGGAGACTTTTTTACTTCTCTAGTATCACTTTGCATTGACCAATCTACAAATGTGTAAAAAATAAATATGATAAAATAATTTAATGTTAAATATTAATTTTAAAGTTGTATTTCAACATCTAAACCGTCTAAAATATCATTTTTATGTAGATAAATAATTCTATGAAGTACTATTACATTATAATACAAGTGTAAATGGATCTAAGTATTTTTCCTGATGTTAAATGCAAAATGTATTTGTGTAAAAAAAATTCAACGAATCTATAGAATTTTTCATCAAGCATCAAAAACTTAAATTTTGAATAAGTTACATAGAACCTGGTTATATAAAAGCAGGTTAGTTATATAAACATCTAAGATTATACTTCAAAACTGTTGATTATTTTGCATGTATTTGGTTATCATTAAAACTTTTCATTCTTCACAACTACCTTATTTTTAATCATTTTTTCATATCATCTTATATAACTATCTTATTTTTTAATCATTTGCATACAATTATCTATACGATTAACCAAGCTCCACTTCTATGCAATTAGGCTATATAACATCGAAGCCACGTAACTCTTTCAAAATTCAAAATTTTAATTATCGATGGAAAATTCAATTCATTCATTATATTTAACATCATTTATTTTGTTAAGAAGTCAAGTTTCATCCAGATCAGGTATGTGCATGGGCCACATTTGCTCAAAAATACATATTTATGTGTAAATTATAAAAAACACTTAAATCCATTTACACATGTATTATAATGTAATGATACTTTATAAAATTATTTATTCACATATAAATGATATTTTGAATAGTTTGGATATTGAAATACTACTTTAAAATCGATAATTAGCATCTAACTATTTCATTACAGTGATTTTACATATTTATAAATGGGATCCATATGCATTGGCACTAGATAAATGAAAGAGTTTTCATAATAATATAAATAATTTTAAATACAGTAGATGAAGTGAATTTTTCACCCATCAAAATCTTAAATATGAAAAGGATTACATAAAAAGGAGTTTTATAGAAGCAAGCCCAAAATTATCCTATCTATTTTAACTTTATTTTTTTAGTCATTATCATTAATTCTACATATTATATCATTTTCTCTCATTTCAAAAAATTTATATTAAATTTTCTTTTCAAAAAATTAGCAATTCCCAAACACACCCTTTGAATCATAACGCAATAACCTTGTGATTTTCATAATACTGTGAAGATTAAATAAAATCAAGCCAGGGGGGCTGGTAAACAACGTCTCTGGCTATAGAGCGGACATGGAGTCGAATCCCTAGGGACTTGTTTTAGAAGCAATGCTTTAAACGGGAGTAGTGTGTCTCTCCAAATTTTATGGGAGCAATGTGTCTCCCTTAAACTCCCTTAAAAAATTGTAAGAATATTTGAAGGCTTAAATCTAATATAAATTGAGATAGTTGTAAAACAATAATAAAATCTAATCCATATAAAATATTTAATATTATTGTATATAGCTAGAATACATGATAGCATATTATTAAAGATTTATTATTATTAAATAATATTAATGGTGATATATTAACCATGACAGGACTTTGTTTTGTGGCTCACCTACTTCTCCAATTAAAGTAATTTTTTAGATTATAATTTAGTATGTTAAAATAAATATACTGAGTGATCTAGATTATACCAAAATATTAAAGTTTAGGAAAATTTGAAATATACTCACGACCGTTGACCTGAATTCTTAATATACTTATTTTTTAAGTACTTCCTTTCAAACCCACAACGCTCTATTCTTTCATCAAAAAAAGGGGAAAATTCCTTTTATATTCATGTCATTAGCAGCCATCAATTAGGTTTAAATTTTTGAATTTTTTTAAAAATATCTTCTGAATATCAAAAGTACCCATGCGAGAATTTTATTATAGAGATCATCTCCTGACCTCCAAATCCCTAACTCGTCTCCCCTCTTCTTTCTTCTTCGATCGTTGTCGGTCCAGCCCAATTTTTGTCTTCTCCGGTCTCCTTTGGCACATATCATCTTCTATACACCCAACTAGTTGTTCCCCATTATAGAGTTGTGCGTCCCAATAAAAGAGTTGTCACTGCATTTAGGTGCACTATGAAATTTCTAATTTTTCTGATACGATAACATTATGACCGTTTGTTGTAATTTACAGGTATAAAAATACTTCAATTTGGGTGGTTGTTTAGATTTGTGCTTGTTTTGTTCAAAAGGAAAATGGATGCCATCAACGACCTTGTTCATTAGTGGCTTTAGAACTGAATTTTAGAATTCTGTTAGCGTTTCCTGTAAGATTGCTAACGCCCATATCTAAATGAATGAATTGGACTGGTTGATATGGATTCCATTTTTCTGACCTCATCATTTTGGAATTTACTAAATTAAATTGCATAAATATCATCAATAGATTGGGTATGAACGATGTAGAGATGTCAAAGGAAGCAAAGGCAAAGGATTTTGTATATATTCCATGTTGCTATGGAAGAGTGACCTGCAAAGTGTTGATGTCAACAACAGAAAAATTCCGCGCCGACGGTTTTATTGATGGGAATTATATCATTCTGTTTCATTTTATGGTTGTTGATAAAATACCTTAGTAGTGGCAACCTAGACCAATTTGAATTTGTATGTAAAGGATACAAAAGACTGTAAAGTGATGGTAAAAGTTTTTTTTACCATACAATAAATAAATAAATAAAGGTTTGTGCTTTTGTGAAAACATAACGATCGGCTTGTGCTTGTGCTTTTGTAAAAATATAATCTCTCTTATATTTAAGGCTTCAACAACATACTTTTTTCACATCATGATATATAATTTTAAACATGAAATACATGCATCTTTTTATTTATTTATTTTTACTAAAATCAAGCCTTTCCCAAAAATAGATGTATTTGGTAAGTAAAAAAAAAAAGTTTTAGCCTAAAAGTTTTGAAAACTAAGAGAGTATAATGTGATGTTTTAGGGGTAATGATACCTATACCTCTAAGCATATCCTCAACGTAAGACCTCAACATATATATGCTAAAATTAATCTTGCAAATAACCTAAAATAAAAGGAAGCCTAATTATATATAATATATGGTATATATTCTTAATTACAAGATTTATTTTTTATTTTTTGATTTTTCATCAAAAACTTGTTTTCCTAAGTATATTTAATCCATATATGTTGACGTTTTATAATACTTTTACATATTTATATTTGATTTTTTAAAATCATCAATTTCAGGGGCATATAGGTCATTTTTCACCCCTTAAGAAATTATTTTAAAAATAAAAATAAATATGTAAAATTATTGTAAGATGAAAAAACTTGGTATATGGATTAAATACACATACAAAAACATGTTTATGAAGAAAAATTAAAAATCAATATTGACCTTAAGCATATATACAATATGTTTTACATAGTTGAACCTCAAATAAAAGAGCTTTTGTATTTAAATTAAAAATTTCAAGAGTATAAAGACACATATGCAATTCTAGTAAGGAAGAATTATTTTTCTAATAGAGATCATAAAGATAACCTATGTGAAGAGGAGTCTTGGTCTTTCTCTCTCACAAGAAAAGTTATTCAAAGGTTCTCATCCACCGCCTCCTACTAGAAGAATTTGAATATATGACATGAATTGATTGATTAAAGTAAACTATGATAATTTTGAATAGGTTCTACAATAAGTGTGATTAGAATTTATTCTCTCCAATAAATATATCTAAGCAAAATGAGAAACCAAAGAAAAACTCAAAATAGTCACGACGCTTATAGCACAGGTCACCAGTTTTGAAGGTTCCCTCCTCGATGAGGGTAATTTTATAGTAGTCCCCCTAAGTTCTTGAGGTTTTATAATTTGTTCCCATATAGAGGTTTCAGACAAATTTTTCCTAAGTGTATATGGTGTATAGAAAAACTTCCTCCATATCGTGAGAGTTGTGAATATAGTTGATTGTAATATCAGTTGTCACGTTATATAAATCCCAATTAAAAAAAGTATTCTAATTTATACCCATTACTTAAGAGGTAAATCAAACATCAAGTCAACTTAATCATCTACTTGAGTGGAGTTACATTCAAAATGGACTTCCACCATATGACTTCAAGTGTCATTTTAAAAGTCGGACAAAAAGATTTTCTCATGAAAGTTGAAGTAACACTCTAAGTCAACTTGACTTGCAACTTTAGTGAAGTCGCAAGTCAAGTCATTAAGTAGTGACTCTAGAAGTGTGTTAAAGGAGGTCAAAAATTAGAATTTCACGAGTATGGCAAAGTCAACTCAATATATAACTTGAGTTAAGTTGTATCCCAAGTCAACCCAAGAAGCAGCTTGGATCTTAACATTGAAAAAAAAATTTAGATTAGCATAAGTGAATAGTTGAAGTTACAAGCCAAGTTGACCTAGTATGTGACTTAAGTGAAGTAGCAACCAAATTTGACTTCGACACTTGATTTGGATGGTGATTTTGGTTCTAGCACCTATCAAGTTGTCCTACAAAACAAAGTCAAATTCGAAGTCTGTATAGTTTATGACTAGAGTGAAGTCACACCTCAAGTCGACTTAATAAGGAACTTCAGTGGTTTGGAGCGAGACAATTTCTTTTAAAGGAGCTTTAACTGGTGAAGCTACAACTCAAGTTAATTCAACTTATAACTTAAGTGAAGTAACACCTCAAATCAACTTAACATGACTTAGATCCAGAATAGAAAATTGAATATTGCTAGAAGGTTTTTGATTAATCAAGGCATACCATAAGTCAACTCCACTTAAGAGTTGATAAGTAAAGTTGCAACCCAAGTAAACTTTATATGTGACTTGAGCTAGGATAATCAAAAGCACTTAACGTGCATCTGTTGGGCCCGTATGAAACGGATAAAAGAAATGAATAATAACACAAATAGCGATCCAAGAAAGAATAGGATAAATTTTATACACCACAAAAATAATCCAAAGAAGACACCACAAATTATAGTGGTTCGGTTAACACACATCCTCTACTCTTCAAGTCAACGCCTTGACTCAGGTTTTCACTAGTCAACTTAGAACTCAAGTTACAGTGGTACGATCTCAATCGTCTTCTGAATTACACAAATGGCTCCACGTGGCATGTGAAGCTTTCCACAAATCACAATGAATGCTTTCCTCTTAAATTAGACAGCCTCTAATTCAAGGTAAAAATAAATAAAAATGAAATAAAGCTTACAACCAATTTAACAGGACAGAAGCACGGAGATGAAGTTTTTAGTAGGATGGTCACGACAATCTTCAATATATTGCTTCTGACAGATGGACAAAGGATCACAGAGAACGCCTTGAGACAAATCTGCACTTTCGAAAATATTCTCTCTGAAATTGAATTTCCAGTTGAAATTCATTGTCTATTTATAGCTTTTAACATTCAATCACGAAGAGATATTTTCTCCACTAAATCCACAACCAATCGAATTTTTCTTAAAACCTGTAACAACTTAACAAACCAAAAATAGCTCCTCAAACTAACCGATTTGTCACATCATCATCCAATCATCTATCCATAGATCTTGCTAAACAAACTGTCAAAGTTTCAACCCAAAAATTATTGAAGTTTCAAACTAAAATAGTTGAAGTTCGAAACTAAATCAGTTAAAGTTTGAAACTAAATCAGTTGGAGTTGCAAACTAAAACTGCTGAAGTTTTATAACAAAACCTCGACAAATTCACAACACAATTCAATGCTAACTTGTTACAACCATTCATCACGAATCAAATACAAGCAACACATTTCAAGCATTAAATTCTTAACTTGTCTATCATTAAAACACTATAATTCAACAATTCTCCCCCTTTTTTATGATAAAAAATCATAAGTGACATGTTAAGAATATAATGAATATTCCAAGCAAAACTCCCCCTGTTTTAATACTCCCAATCATTCATGTCATTTTCTCCCCTTTTGTCATTAACAAAAAGCGATAAGAAAAAAATATCAGATAGACTTATTGAAAAATCAAACTAAAATGCAAAACTGGAGAATAAATCTAACTAAATACAACAATATGTATGATATCATGTTTATGATAAAAATAAATCTGATAAATGTCTGCCAATATTATTTGTTTGCTAACAAAAATAGAAAAAAAAAGAAAAAAAATTTGTGAAGTTCACCAAAACACCATAAAAAATGTTGCATGTTTGTCATCATATGAATCAGAATCACCTGCATGAAACTTAGCCTTACTCATCATCAGAATCTAACAAATGAATATGAGATGATGAATAGTTGGAGGATTTGGATGATTGACCCTTGATTTTGCTGGATTTGGAAGGTTTGGATCTTCAAAAATGAGGTGGAACATGAAACTCATAAGGCTCTTTTCCAGGAGAATACAGTCTAGATGATGGTTCTGGGGGCAAACACATAGCACGACGACGGTTGTTGTTTGCAATCTCTTGAAGAAGATCATTCAGTTCAGGTAATCCAGCAGTCAAACATATTTTGTCAATGTTATCTCTTAAATCTCTCATAGTACCACTCAACTCTCTTATCCTCACACAAGCTGCCAATAGCAAATTCAAGTTGTTGCATCATTGTTGAAATTGAATTTCTCACTATTGTTGTGACAGTTGCAATAGTGAATGCAATAGTTGTAATGCTTTCTTGTGTATGAGAAAAAGAAGTGATAGTTTCATGCTTGAGCTCATGAAAATCATGAGTTAAAGTATCTAGTCTAGTTTCAATAGTTCCCATTCTAGAATTAATTGCTGAAAATTAGATTCTAAAAAGGATTCGAGAGAAGAGAAATCACATTAACTAAATATGGTTGAAGGGGTATACCTGCTAAAGATTGAGGTGCACAAGCAGGTTTAGTAGAAGTAGTGCCCACTTGAGGAGTTGGATTGGTAGGTGAAATGTGAGGCGAGTTTGCAGGCTTATGAGTTGAAGAATTGACTTCTGCTATTGCATTATCATGAAAAGGTGAAGGTGAGATCGGCTCATTTTCAGAATTAGCATCTCTAGGAGAACCACCTTGATATTCATGATGTCCGTCACCACCCAAGTAACCATCCTGTTCATCTTGTCTTTGACCAAGTCCAATATCCTGATCATCGATTTGAACAAAACCCTTTATTATTGTGGAAGAGACTAATGACCTACTGCATGTAAGTCTAAATTCACAACCCATTCACCATCACCAATACGATTATACCGCATACGCTTGAGTGTACATTCATTTATCACATCATAGCTTGTTGGTTTGATAGATGTTTCTCTTCTCAAATCAATGTTGAAATTCTGAAATAGCCTTGTTAAATACATAGCATAGGGCAAACTTTCATTTGCTCTCTTTTTTGTGACAACATATAAGATAACATCACACTAGGAATGTTATAGGGCTTGTTTTTCACAATTGCCCACATTAATTCCAAATCATCAAGTGTAACAATATCGTATCTTTTCTCTTTAGGTAAAAAACAATGTGCAACAACCAAATGCAGCAATTTATAATCCAGTTTGGAAAATTCCTTGTTTGTAAAATTGCATTGTTATTGACTTAATGACTCATTTTGTGTAAAATAGAAAATAACCTCCTCAAAATCAATGTCTTTATATGAACTAGTGACATGAATTGGTAAAAACATAAACCCAGCAAACTCTTGTTATGTGAAACTAACTTCAATTCCTCTCAAAAATGATGTATAAGTAGTGTCTTCCAGTACTAAGTTGAAATAAAAGTGTTTCGTAAGATCCGAATAGAGATGAAAATCGTTCTTCGGAAATTCAAGAAGCCCATATTCTTTCAACCAATGCACAAATCCAAACATCTCTTTGCTGAAAAATAAAAAATCTACCTTTTTACCTTTGGTAAATATTCGATGTGAAAATTTACCCACATAAGTATCTTTATCAGACGGGTGGCGAAAATTTGAAACTTTTGATGAGGCGGCAGTATTTTTTATAGAGTGGGACATTTGAGTAGCTTGATGAGACCGATGTCTAGAACCCGCAGTATTACCTTGCATGAAGTTTTGAGGGGTAGACATGCGCGAGGTAGTACGAGGAGAAGGGTTTGCATTCTCATTGATGGGGATGCCAGAACTTTGACGTCGACAAGTGGATGGAGGATCCGAGGGTGTTGAATCCGCCTTCCGCTTTCCTTTTTCCTCATAAAAGTGTTTTTTACCAGCCTGTGCACCACCTTTCCGAGCCATCACAGTAAATTCAGAATGGAATTGAATGGATTTGTGATATGAATTTTTTTTGTGGAATGGAGCAAACGGTGGAAAGAGGGGGAGAGAGAGAATTTTGATTTTCAAAAATTAAATTGTTGAAACTTGGTTGGGTAGTCGAGAATTTGATTTTCAAAAAACAAAATAGAATATTTGGAGAGAATTTTAGGGTTATGCATCTTTTTATGGCTGAAGAATGAATGGGAGAGAGAAGAGACGTGAATGGGAGAGAGAAGAGACGTGAATGGAGAGAGAAGAGAAGAGACGTGAATTGATGGGAGAGAGAAGAGAAGTTGTGTATGCCCTGCTCAAGTAATCATTCCGTTCCCTTTTTTTTTATTAAAACAGATACATGCTTGCTTTTATCATTCTCCCTTTGCTTTTGTTTTTTTTCCTTCGCTGTTCTCTCTTTTTGCCGTTCTCTCTTTGGTTTTTTTTTTTTTTTGGTTTGCCGTTCTTTTTTTTTGTTTTCTTTTTAACGAGTTTTTTTAAACGGGTTTTTTTAACATGTGTTTTTTTGGTTTTTGTTTTTTTGTTTTTTTTTTAAACTCCTATTAAACAATTTTTATGTTTTATGTTTTTATTTTTGTTTTAACGGTTTTATTGCTGTTTTTTATTTTTAAAAAAATCTTATTAAACAGTTTTATGTTTTCTATTTTTATTTTTGTTTTAACATTTTATTGCTATTTTTTTAGATTTTTATGTTTTATTTATTTTTATTAGATTTGAAAAAAAAATATTAGTACGATTTTATTGAAAAAATTATTAAAACAATTTGGTCTTAAAAAAATAATTTTGTTAAATTTTTTTAACAAAAAAGCCTTATTTAAAAAATAAAACTAAAATTGGTAGATAAATATATAATTTTAAAATTATCAACCACATGATATAATATTTACGTAATGCATTTGTCATGAAAAAAGATCGATTACACCCAATTCCCTTCTTATGTGAAGAAATTTTTCAGAGGGAAGTGGTTTTGTAAAAATATTTGCCAGTTGATCTTTCATGGGAATAAATTCAATAGAAATTTCTTTTCGTAATACATGATCCCTTAAAAAATGATGTCTTACCTCAATATGTTTAGTGCGTGAATGTTGTACAGGATTTTTAGACAAATTTATTGCACTTGTGTTGTCACATCTAATTGGAACTTTTGTATATGACAACCCATAATCACACAATTGTTGTTTCATCTACGAAATTTGAAAACAACAACTTGCACATGTAATATATTCAGCCTCTGCAGTTGATAATGCAACTGAGCTTTGTTTCCTAGAGTACCGTGATATAATCATACCACTCAGAAATTGACACGTACCACTTATACTTTTTCTATCCACTTTATAATCTGCAAAATCAGCATCTGAATATCCAATCAAGGTAAAAGTAGATTTACTAGGATACCAAATGCCCAAGGTAGGTGAATCAACAAGGTATTTAAATATACGTTTAACATCAATTATGTGTGATTCCTTTGAATTTGATTGAAAACGTGCACATATACAAACACTAAACAAAATATTAGGTCAACCGGTAGTTAAATACAAAAGTGAACTGATCATGCTTTTATATAACTTTTGATTTCCTGGCTTACCTGATTCATCCTTGTCCATTTTTATGCCTACACTTATGGGGGTTGACATATGCTTTACATTTTCCATTTTGAACTTTTTCAACATTTCCTTGACATATTTTATTTAAGAGATAAAAATACCTTCTTTTGTTTGTTTTACTTGAAATCTCAGAAAGAAAGTAAACTCACCCATCATGCTCATTTAGAACTCACTTTGCATTAATTTTTCAAAATTCTTGCAATACAACACATTAGTAGACCCAAAAATAATATCATCCACATAAATCTGTACAATCAAAATGTCTTTGTGAATATTTTTGATAAATAAAGTAGTATCAACCTTGCTTTTTTGAATTTTTTCTCTAGCAAAAACCCATTAAGTCTATCATATCAAGCTCTTGGAATTTGTCTTAATCCATAAAGAGCTTTTGATAGTTTGAACACATAATCAAGGTGTTCATGGTCTTCAAAACTTGGTGGTTGTTTGACATAAACTTCTTCATTTATCAAACCATTCAAGAATGCATTTTTTACATCTATTTCAGAAAGTTTAAACTTTCTGAATAATGCAAATGCACGTAACATTCTAATTGCTTTAACTCTAGCTACAGGTGCAAAAGTCCCATCAAAATCAATACCCTCTACTTGAGAGTAATCTTGTGCAACTAGACGTGCTTTATTTCTAACAATGATCCTAGACTCGTCAAGTTTGTTTCTAAAAATCCATTTTGTACCAATAACTGGATGATTATCAGGTTTAGGTACAAGTGCCACACATTATTTCTTTTAAATTGATCCAGTTCTTCTTGCATAGCAATTATCCAATTTTCATCAAATATTGCTTCATCAACTTTTTTAGGTTCAATGTGAGAAATAAAAGCATAATGACCCAAGACATTTTGAAGTGAATTTCGAGTTTTGACTTTGTCATAAATATTACCAATAACCTGATTAAGTGGATGATTTTTATGTATTCACAGATTTAGAGGTTTTCTTAGAACATTACCTGCACTTACCATTTCTTTATCTCTCGATGTTTTCTGTACGTCAAGAATGTTTTTTCTTCATCTGAAAAAAACAACCTTTCTCGGCCTGGTGTTAGATTCATCAAAGGTGACTTGTATTGACTCTTCAACTGTGCAAGTTCGCTTATTATAGACTCAGTATGCTTTGCTGAAAGAAGAATGACCAAGAAAAATACTTTCATCACTTTTATAATCAAATTTACCAAGGTCATCTTTTCCATTATTTAGTACAAAATATTTACAACCAAAAGTATAAAAATATACAATGTTTGACTTTCAACCTTTTCACAATTCATATGGAGTTTTCTTTAATATTGGACGAATATAAACACGATTAATGATAAAACATGCAGTGTTTACTGCTTCAGCCCAATAACTATGTGACAAATCAGCATCAATCAATATTGTTCTAGCCATTTCAATAAATGTTCTATTCTTTCGTTCAATAACTCCATTTTGTTGTGGTGTTCTAAGAGCTAAGAAGTTATGATTTATTCCAAAACTGTCACAAAATTCCGTAAAATAATGATTGTCAAATTCTCTTCCATGATCACTTCGAATTGCAAATATTTTCAATCCACGTTCATTTTTAATTTTGTGATAAATTTTTTGAAATAAATTAAAACATTCACCCTTGCTTTCTAAGAACAATATCATGTATATCTTGAAAAATCATCGAAAATAACATAGACATAATGTTTTCCGGCCAAACTTCTAATCCGTGTAGGTCCAAATAAATACATATGCAGTAATTGCAGAGGTTCTGTTGTTGACACAATATCTTTTGATTTGAACTTTTGTTACCAAATTGACACACAAATATATTTTAAATTAATTTTTGAGTTTAGTAAACCATCAACAAGATTAAACTTTTGCAGTTTCTTTAATATGTGAAGGTTTGCATGTCCTAATCTTCTATGCCAAATCAGAATCTCATCATCTACTGCAGATAAGAACTTTATATGGTCTACACTAAGATCTAGAATATACAATTTTCCATTCCTTTTTCCACAAAAAATATTATTGCCCATATTATCACGAACTATACACATATCAGACTTAAACATAACTTTAAGGCCTTTATCATAGAATTGACTAATGCTTAAGAGATTATGTTTAAGCCCTTCTACATAAAATACATCATTTATTTCAATGCCTCCGCAACTTACCGTACTCGTACCTCTGATGAAACCTTTATTGTTGTCTCCAAAAATAATCTTACCTTTATTTTGCATTTCTAAGAACTTGAATGCATTTTTATTTTCGGTCGTATAATGTGAACAACCACTATCCATATACTATCTAATTTGGCAAGTTGACTTCATGCATTCCTGCAAAAAAAAAAAAAAAAAACTTTACCATTTTGGTACCCATTTCATGGTTCCAAACTAGTTAGTATCATTATTATGTATTTTAGGTTTTCAAACCAATTTTGCTCTAAACGTTACAGTTTTCTAACTAGGCAAATATATAAGAAATGTCCAAAATTACAACAAAAATTGCAAATTCCATTTTGATTTCTAAAAATTTTATTAGACTTTCTATTATTTACTTTTTTATTTTTATTTGATTATTCAAATTTTCATTTTCCTCAACAAGAGATTTTATTTGCATTCACAACTTCATTTTTTTTCTTTTTCACATCTGAGATCAATTTTTAATTTTATATATTTCTCTAACAAAGGAGTAAATTCACTAACTAGTTCAGCATATTCTTGTTCTAATTGATCAGCTGTATAACTTACCTTAGAATGTTCAGATTCATCTTCATGATCTGCCATAAATCCTAAATGTGATGCAAGATTCGCTTGATCATTATCAGATCCTAAAGTGACTGATAATGAAGTATCACTATCACACCATGCCCCATAGCTTTGATTTTTTCTTTTGCTGAAATCTTTCTTTTCAACAAGAGATGGGCATGTGTTCTTAAGATGTCCAAAACCTTAATAGTTATAACACCTTACTTTGTCTCCTTCTCTTTTCTAAAATCTTTCCTCTGGTCCTTCTGTTCTCTTTTCTTTTTAGGTCATCATTGTATCCTTCTAACGGCTGCATTCCTGTTGTTGTTGTTGTTTCCTCGATTTTGAGTGATGAAACGTCTTATCTTTTTTGTCAACATAGCAATATCTTCATCTTCATCACCTGCATTATCATCAGAATGATCATAGGAAACTTTGAGACCAATTACCTTCTTACCTTTTGGATCATTATCATCATTTTTCTTCATAATGATCTCATGTGTCAAAAGAGAGCCTATTAATTGATCTACAGACATGGTTGTTAAATCCTTGGCCTCCTCTATGGTTGTAACCTTTGCAGTCTAAGAAGAAGGAGTGATCTCAATATCTTCTTTACCTGCTTCTTTGCCTCAATAGACTTACTAAGTGCTTTTAAGGCATTAATTATGTTAGTGAATCTGCAAAACATCTTAGTAATAGATTCATTAGATTTATCATAAAAAGTTCATAATCATGCATCAATATTTTCTTGGACTTCTTAACTTAAGAAGTACCCTCATGTGTTACCATGAGTGTATCCTAAACCTCTTTGGTCGTGACACAAGCAGATACCCTATTAAATTCAGATGGGCAAAGTGCACAATATAAAACATTTAGAGCTCTGGCATTTAAATGCACTTGTTCATTTTGTTGTTCATTAGGTTCAGTTATATCATCTCGAGGTAAAATAATACCTTTATGAACAACATTCTAAAATTGTAGATCCTGACCCATGATAAAGATCCGCATTCTGCGTTTTCAATATTCATAATTTGTGCCATCAAAATATGGTGGTTTGGTTTTTGATTAATGAAGGCATACCATAAGTCAGCTCCACTTAAGACTTGATAAGTAAAGTCACAACCCAAGTAAACTTTATATGTGACTTGAGCTATGATGATCAAAAGCACTTAATGTGCATCTATTACTATCACAGAACTCATTTACCCTCCAAGCTATAAAAGGCAACATGAAATAGAGTTAAGAGGGTTAGCTAAACCATTTGTTGAGCATTCCCTTCCCAACTACTAGCATTAAAGTGATTCTAAGTCACCATTAAAGCTCTTATGTAGAACATTGATAAAAAATCTCAAGTCTCATCTATATATTTGTAAAGTGTAGATTTTCTTTTTTATATTTATATTATTTTTTAGATTAGTATTTGTAATAGCCTAGAATCAAATCCCACATTGAAAATAGAAGAGAGTTCCTGAGTGTTTATAAGTGAGGTCTCAAATGAAAATGGTGTGATGTGTTTTAAAACTGTGACTGTGTAGCTGAGTTGCTAAGCCAGAGCAAACAATATCACACTATGAGACTCATAGCCTATAGGCCCAAAGGTCATTTTTTGGGGTCTATGTGTTATAATATTGAAGACCAAGGTAAGAAGTATTTGAAATAGGTTGAAATGTTATTTTTCAATAGTTTGTCTATTTTTACACTTCATAGGGATAGAATCTTAAAGAGAGCGTTGTTATACTGTAATACCCAGAGTATTGACAAAGAGGAGAATAGAAAGTAAAGTATACGTCAAAAACAGATAGTAAAGTATGTGATGATGTTGGAGATAGTTATGTTATAAGAAGAGCTAGGCAAGTTGAGGCATATGTAAAAAAATTTTGGTTAGTGGAAACTAGAAGAGTGAATTTTGATAAAAATAACTTAGCTATAGCCTAAGATAGTTCTCTACATGCTTCTTAGGTGATTTAAGATGCCTTGAAGCCCTTATTTGGAATGAATGATCGTTTTATGGAAATTGACTCTTGTGTGTGGACTTTAAACTAGAGAAAAGCATGACTTGAGGCTGAGGTTGATTCGATTTTAGTTGTGTTTAGGCATGAGTGAGATACTTAACTTGTTTAAAATAAATATTGATGACTATTAGTGAGATTTGAAGGATAAATATAACGAATTGATGAGAATAAGCTTAGTTGTGTTAAGCTTAAAAGAACTAAGGAAATAAAAATGATCAAAAATCGTAAATGAAAATTAAGACTCATTAAGGAGTGACTCTCAATATGATTGAAATGTGTGTGAAGCTTTGGGATAGATTTGAGGCATTGTTCTTGAAGTTTGAGGCATTCGAGGCTAGTGAAGGAAATTCAATAAGATTGGGACTTAGGAGGGGATAAAATATTAGAAGTTAAATGGAATTGAGTGGCTCATCATATGAATGAGACAATAGAGGTAAGTGGAATATGTCGGAATGATGGAAATGATATTAGATAGCTATATGAGGAATATATATTTATATAGTAAGGATAGTTTGACGGAAAGAGTGCTAAAAGGCGATGTGAAAATGTGTTAATCCTAGAATGCTATGTTCTAAACTTATTTTTGGTTGATGAACGCCTTGAGGATGATAATTAAGGTGCTTGATAAGTTGTAATGGATTTTAGGAAGTAAGAAGCAGGAAAAATTAGGAAATGTCGATGGTTTTAAGGAGACATAAAAGCACAGGCCGTGTTTTTCTCGAAACCCCACCACAACCAAAGAGTTACACAACACTATGTTACAAGAAACAAAAGTTGTGTTTTTCAAAAAGGGGGTCATGGTTTGGAACACAACTCGTGTTTTTATTGTAGCTATTTATAGGGGATTGCATGATTTTCATTTCTATATTCCCCTTTCTTCTTTTCTTCTTCCCTCCTTTCCCCTCATGATTCTAGTTAGGAACAGATTATTTGTAGCAATTTCATGTTAGAGCAAGGTGTTGAGTGCACTGCCGTGAGGCCATGGTCAGTGAAGTGTTGAGCTTTGAGCTATTGACACTTATTTGAGCTAGAGGCTTATGTTTGATATTGATAGATTCATGATAGATATAGGAAATGATTGCATAATATTAAAGTGTTCTTGACATGGATGGAAAGATAGAGACTATGATATTTTGAGTGCCTCTGCGCTCCCGGATATATTTAGCCCAACCGTTGCACACTCACATGTACTATGATTTGTTAGCCTCATATTGCAATACCTTAAAGGGGTATGGAATTGATTAAAATGAGATTTGTTGTCTTGTACCGCACGTACCTTTAAGTGTGCAGAATTGATTGAAAGACCCATAGCAGTTGACTTACACATGGTTCAAGGTGGTGACTCAAAGTAGTGACAGATCCCCCTTAGCAAATGAGAAGTGCCTTGGAGGGTCACCAAACTGAAATGAACATAGGAAGGTCAGGAATGTATCGATATGTTGCTTGCTTAAATTCTTTATGACATTGACATGATATGACATGTTAGCATTGGGTTAGGGAGAGCCCCATTGTGTATGCACAAGTCAATTTGATTGCACCTCCTATAGTGACATTAGAAATATATAGATTACACACGAGTCACAAGACCATAGGTGAGCCACCAATTAGTTTGACAATACATGACTCAAGTTTAGTTGATGGTTGTATCTTCGATTAGTAAGGGAGTCAAAATTTTGATGGCCAATGCATAACCATGACTGTTGTAAGATATGATTAGAGAAAGTGTGCTTTGTTAGAGGGAAGCTAATACTGTAATCAAATATCATCATATGGCTGGTGATGAGCCATGAATAGAGATTGTTAATGGTTAAGAGCTAAGAGGAAAGTGACCTAGTAAGTCAGCCATGCGGGTTTTATGGATTGGATGAGATTCTAGAATGATGGGTGAGGGTGTATTTTATTTTTGCTTGTAAGAAGCCATGTTTAATGATGTTTGATTGATTTTGATTGTGGTTTTGGATTTTAGATTTTCACTAACATTATTCTACTTACCAAGTTTTCTTAGACTCATGTATTTTTTATAATGTTTTAGCAAGTCATAATTGAAATCTCCCAGCTGTGGGCTGGGTGTGTTGATTTTAGGTTGCGATAGACAACAACAGGAATAAGATTGTATTTGGTTGATTTGAGTAACTATGTTTGAAGATATAAGTGTATTATATGGTGAGTTGTATATTAAGAAAATCTTACAGTCTAAGAAGGTTCTAATTGTGTAATCATCATCGTTGTGGCTATGAATGCATATTTATTGTTGCAATGAGTTAATTCTTACTTCCATGTAATTAATGAGAATGGTAGAAATGATTATTAGATTTTCTACTTTCATAAGTCCTAATTGATGCATTAGTTGTGAATATCTAAGATTAATATAAATGATCCATTGCCTACTAAATTTATAGATTCTAAAAGAGATGATGCCAGATTTTCACCTTAGCAATTGCTGGTCCAAGGCTTGTGTTGGTGAGGCACTATAATAGAATTATATTGTTGAATACGTAATGAAATCCAAGATATAAAAGGGGTATGTTTGAAAGAATAAAGTAAGAATGTTGTTTGAACCACTATAAATTGTTTATCTCTTTTTTGTGTGCTTATTTATTTTCACTTGCAATTCCATTTACTTTCTATTCAGTGCAACGTGTAGAGTGCTCTTTTTATATACAACATTTTATTAAGAAGATTAATCAATAAGGGTTTTGAATTCATGGTGGAGGAAACATCTAAGCTCCAATTCTTGATTTTTTTGCTTCCAAGCCACCTTAATAAATTCCTTCTCTTTCTTTTCTCCCTCTCTCCCTTTCTCTCCTGGTCTTTTTTTATGTTTTTGTCCCTACGATTGAGGGGAAGATAGATATTACTATGGAATTTTTTCTAAAAATTACAGCCCATTCTAAACCAAATAAGTTTCTTGAATTAAATCTGTATTACTGTTTTGAGACAGTTTCTCAATTTTCAAGATAGTTTTTTTAATTTCTAATATAACTTTAGTCATTCCCAATACACATTATTACATTTAAATCTCATATACAGATTCGATCTAAGAATCTTATATTATTAGAAACACCTGCTTACAAAATGCCATTAAGTTATTAATATGTCAGTATTTATAAATAAATTTTTACAGAGAAATTTGATTAATAAACCATTTGTTGGGTTAGGTTCTAGACTTCAAAACAAATCTCCTAAATATGGCATGCATCACTACTCCAAGAATACAAATTGTGGCCTTCTATCAAAATTTAACAAAGCTAAGATTTTCTAGTAAGAATTTAAAATAAATTGAATTTTTAACTTTTCTCACTTAAGAACTTTTCTATAGGGCCCAACCTATTTTAAAAAATAACATAGCTGCTGCATGTGTACATTTTTAGTGCACATGTAGAGCACCTAATATATTTAAAGGGGAGAAAGAGAGAGCTCCATTGGGAGCTCAAACAGAAAAAAAAGGAAAAGGAAAAGGAAAGGGAAGGAAGAAAGAGAAGAAGAAGGAGAAGGAAGAAGAAGGAAGGGGAGAGAGAAAGGGAGAGCCGCCGGTCACCGGAGATAAGAGGGGAGATGGGTTTTTATTGAGTTTTTAAAATTTTTGCCTGAATCATAATAGAATCATGGGGATTTTGCTAAAATACCTTAAATAAAATGTATGAAAGCAAAATATGTTGATTTGAGCAATAGATTTAGTTTTTCAAGAATTCAGGAGTTAAAATAGGTAGGATTTTGATTTTTACCCACAAATATTAAGAGAAAACCATGGGGGCTTTTGATAAATTCATGAATAAAACGATATTTGGAGTTTAAATCATAAAAATGAAAGGTTAAAGTCGAGCCTAAGTATAAAATCAATAATTCAAGAGTGTTATAACCGAATTCTCTTATTCCAAATCATGATAAATGGTTGAAATACTATTAAGATGTGTTATTTATAAATTAATATGCCTAATTTGATGTAGAAAGAGAAAAAAAATTTCAATGAAAATTAGGCAACCCAAAAATATGGCTTAAACATAGGACTTTTGGAGTATTTAGCATAAAAACTATTTATGGGTAAATTTTGAGTTATTTTGAGAATTAAAAATATAATGAAAATTTTCAAAAGTGTTATACTAAGCCGTAGATAGGGTACGAGTGTGAGTTTTCGTGTAAAATTCTTGAATAGCCAATTTACATAGTATAAGATAATTAAATAGGTTTTTAATATGTCTAATATATATATACACAAAAGTTGGGTGTTTAATGGATGTACAAATATCAGTGGAATAAATGCTCTTAAATGGTCTATCTAATTATAGATATAAGGTAAGTTAAATTATAATTAAAATAGGTGTTTAAACGGGAATATTTTCCTTATCAAAGGAGTCTTGAGGACTCTCTTTAAAGAATGAAAGCTAAAATTAGCTTTTGAATTAACACAACCTTAGACATTAAATTTAGGATGCAATGTATGATGATCCAAGTGAATTCTTAGTTATATTTGTTAATTTTAATAGAAAAAAAAAAGGAGAAAGTAAAAGATGCAGCCTAAGATCCCAAGATAAGCAAGCTTTTCAAGTTTAATAAATTATTATGATAAAAAATTCTATTTTGTCACTTATTTTGAGAAAGAATGTCTGCAACGAATGTTCATTTTATGCCGAGAAATTTGTGTCATACCCCCTCTAAGTTTGTGTATTAGCATTTTAGACCCCAATGTTTGTGTATTAGCATATTAGACCCTAATAAGTTTCATCTTTTGCATTTTAAACCCTTCGCCCTAACGCCGTCTGTCACGCATTGTCTGATCGTGTACAATGTCAAAAATACCCCTCACTAAAAACAAAAACACGGCCCTAACTAGCACCAACATTAATACAAAAAATGAAGATCTTGAAATGGAAGATAATGTAAGCAACAAACATCGGTGAGAAAATGCATAATGAAGGGTGTATTTTGTTTTTTCGAGAGATATTTTTGTCATTGCACACGAACAGACGGTGCGTGGCAGACGACGTTAGGGCGGAGGGTTTAAAATGCAAAAGATGAAACTTATTAGGGTCTAAAATGCTAATACGCAAACTTAGAAGGGGTATGACCAAATTCCCCTATTATGCCTTTATATGTTTTACTAAAAATATGTACAAACCAAGTCATTTTTCATAGGTATTTTAATTATATTTTATACAAACAATAAAGATCTTTGGGAATGACCATTACCCTATTTTCATTATATATGTATATATATATGTGCTGTTAAAATATGCTTTTGAACTTGATTTATGAAAACAGATATTTTCTTTATGACTAGCCAAACAAACTCCTTTCATGACATAGATGCATTTGACTACTTATGTAAATGAAACTCATGCATGCAAATGAATATAAGGTATCGCCAAGGTTGTAATTGGATAGATAGCCCATCCTTGATGTTGTCTAACAGGTGCATCCAATGTATGGGTGGATGATCAATTCGTAAGTATCATCTACCAAAGAGGAAAATATGTCATTGAATGATGCATGTTTATAATTGCATTTCATTCTGATATTTCCATGAAAGTTTCACAATTTTTTTTGTAAATAATGCTTACTTACTGGGTTCTTTGAACTTATCATTTTGATTAATCAATCGCAGAATATCACGAAACTAAGAGTTATGGAAATTTCACTTAGTAGAAGGGCAGTGAAGTGGAGAATTATAGAATAAACCAAAGTTCACAGTCGAATGACTCAATTACAATGCACCTTGAACCAATGGATGAGGTAGAATATGCTTTTGTTCAACAATTGAATGGGGGGGGGGGGGGCGAAGCTCCAAGTTTTTGTCTAATAAATGAGTTGAAAAGAGAGGCACTGACTACCAGAGAAGCCAACTTAGAAGATGTGCATACGGATGGGATTTTCATGTCTTATGTTCTAACCGAGATGAAGCCAAGAATTGACATGACATTTGTGTCTGTAGATGCAGCATATGAGTTTTACAGCACTTATGCTTGGCATTATGGATTTAGCATTAGGAAGGAAAACACCTGCAGTTAAAGTTAGATCAAATTTCAAGGTATATCTTAACGTGCTCTAGAGCTCATATTGGAAAAAAACAAACTAGTAAAGGTCATTGCTCATAAACTGTATGTGAACCAAAATCAAGAAGGCAATGTTACCACATCTCTCAATTCATGGAGAATCATTGTTCGCAATCTCACCGCAAGTGCACGGGTCGTAGATTGTAGTATATAAATTATCGATCCACAGGGAATTCAGGACTATAAATTTTGCTTTTAAATGTTTTCGTGTCGAATGAAATGAAAAAGTGGGAACGGAATATAGTAAATAAAATGAAAAGAAGTAGCAAAATGGGAAGAGACAATTGAAAACTAGAACGAGTAGAGAACAAGAGTGCAAGTATCTAGGGTCTAGGATTTCACATGCGTCTTTTGTAATGGGTGGTGTTATAATTATTTAATTTAGATATTGTGTGTTAAAGGAGAACAAACCCTAATTTATCCTTGCATCTTCTCTCGAAACCTACAAGGCGTATCCTAATTTTTTTAACCACCTATTCTCATTGGATTAAGTTAATCAGAATCCATTAAGTTCCGTGGTTTGTTCATGGAATTCCTCAAGGTCATCATGCCTATTCTCACGGTCTTAGATTTTCAGGTTTAATATCTTGATTATCATATATTAGATTTTCACCTCTAGATTCTATCACCTAATATATGAAATTATGCCAAAGTACGGGTTCATGTACAAACCAAGCATAAAAATTACAAGATATTAAATTAACAATAATATCCATCAAAAATAAATTAAAAATCCACATCATGCTACATTGTACGCATGCTACATCCTAAACCCTAGATTTAGGGCTTAGTCGAGTATATTTAAGTCAAAAAAAAAATAAAAATAAAAATCCATCTTAAATAAGACAATAAAAAGTAAAAAGGAAAAAGATAGGAAGGCTTATCGCTTTGAAGCTCCCGATAGTGTGTCAGCCATTCCAAGCAACTTGTCGGTCCACTTCTTGCCTGTGCTCTCCATCTTGCTCTCTCTATCTCTCTTTCTCTATGGAATTTCTACTCCTCTCTCTCTCAAAATTCGTGTAGAAATTCTTGTTGTGCAACTCCAAATTCTGTCGTAAAAATTACTTCCCGCTAGAATTTCTCTACTCAATTCTGTTCTGGCAACCCCTTTTATAACTTTTGAAACTGCGTAAAAAAAAAGTTTGCGTAGCCTGCTTACGCTAATTGGCCATAACGCAGTCCACTATGTTGAGGACTTCAGTTTGCACATAACTTGCATTGGTGGATCCTTTGTTGCCTTGATGTGCTGAGTATCTCAGCGTTAATTGACAGTGGGGCCCACTGGTTGAACGGCTTGGATCTATGAACGTAAAAATTACTGGATGAATTAATTGATCTAGACGGTAGAAATTTGCTGAACATATGAACGATGCAATACATTAAAAAAATCGCATGATCTAAAAGGCTGGATGATGATGGATAGCTGATGGACGGTGCTGACTTGGTGGGTTAAGCGGTGGAATAAATAGAAACGGCCAGGATTTTATGATTTTCTGATGGATTTTTAACTAAAATCTGGACGGTAATTAGCTGAAAAAATGGAGGGTCTGGATTTTATGATTTTGCTGAAATTCTGGAAGGTCCAATTACTGCTGGATTAAATGGACGGCTTGGATCAAAGAGGCTGGGCAGCTGGATCTCGCATGATCGATGACTGAAAATTTCTAGTCGTTGATTTCTGGTGGGTCACACATGTAATTTTCTGGACATTTACATGGATCAAAAGGAACGGCTGGAATGGAATGCATGGACGGCTGGATTGGATGGAGAATGGATGGTCCAGATTTATGTGGGGCCCACTTGCTGAAATTTATTTTTCCTGCACAAAATATTTTAAGTCATTAATTGCTCAAATTAATAAATGGGTTTCCAATAAAAAAAATTATTCAAACTCATTCAATTTTATGGCAACAAATAAAATTATAATTTCAAGCCAAAAGATCACTAAAATTGTTTAATTTGCTTGAAATTAATATTTAATATTCAAATGTTACAAAAACATGTTTTAAACCAAATTTCGCATTAAACCCAATTAATTACTCATCAAATTGGTATAAATTTTCCACAAAATGTATTATTAATTTCCTATTATCAATCATAGCCATGAGTTGTGTATTCTAACAAAGACTCGCAAGTTGTTGTCAAATAAGAAGTTCAAGGAAGATGATTTGAATTTCATAACATCGATGAAGCCATCTGGTATCAGTGTAGCATGGTCTATCTTTCATGAGACATGAAGTAGGAGGTCCTTCTCATCTTGATTTTCTAAAAGGGATGTCAGGAATGCACTTAGAGGAAAGTGACAAATAATGTTTGAAGGTGATGCAAAGACTTTACTTGACTATTTTAAAATAAAAAGTCATGAGGGTTCTCGATTCTTGTATAAAATTCGAATCGATGAGGGCATGAGATTAATCTTATGTTTTTAGACTGTTGGAAATAGAAAGAAGACAACTTGGTATTCAGCGATGTTGTATGTTTTAATACCACAGATAAGAGAAATGAGTATGACATGTCATTTGGGTCATTCATTGGTGTTAATCACCAAAACTAGCAAGAATATTCACCAAAAATAAACTTCTTTATTGACTCTCATTAAACTATGCAAAGTTTTTCATATTGGACTAAAATTATTCCTTCATTCTTCGTGCTTATTTTCTCTTATAATTTTTTAAAATTACAATGCTAATCGTATTTACTATATCTAACAAGATCGTCAAAATGCTGCAAGTTCTTTAGATGGATGGACGAGTCATCTATTTTAAGGAGTGCTACTATATCAAATGATGATAGTCGAACCAATATGCAATTTCAAAGTTAGCTTGCTCCTTTCAACTATGAGCAGATAGTAGAGAGGTTGTGCATTGTTTAACTGATTTAAGAGAGATTCACATTGCAGAAATAACTAAAATAAAGAATATGCATAAGGCTGCATTAAGTTAATAAGGGGTGAAATACGACATTAGAGAGATGTAGTAATGGAAAGGAACAAGCATATGGTCAACATGAAGGTAGCCTTGGGTGTGAACGTTAGTCTACTTGTCGTTATTTGTGCTATTATCCTGTACTTAATATTATGTAATTGGATTTAATTAGTGGACAGCGAAATTGTATAGTGAACTGAGTTTAATTAGCGGATAGTGAGATGGTTATTGTAGGAACTCTTAGTTTATGGACTCATATTGTATGAACTCTTAGTTTAATAGAATGTGTTTAACTGATTCACATGTAATGGAGGTTATTTTATTGCATTATAATATGTTCAAATGGTTTGAATTGTATTACGAGTAACATTTCAATATTTCTTCAATGATACTGAAAAATTAGTTGTTTTTGTTTTTCTTGATGTGCCCTTATTCTGCATCCAGATTTTATATGCATAATTCAAAAAATGAAATTTTGCGTACATGCCATTAAGGGTTATTTTTTACTCTACGATGTTATTCTTTGCATCGACGATGCTTGATGCTTGAAATCACATGTGACTTCACTTTTTTTGGAGAGAAATGAACCAAAGCCCTAACAAGATGATGACTTTGTACCATTTCAAATTTCAAGCATATTTCCTAATCAACTTAGCTACTTTAAATAAAGATAGGTTGCCCCTTATCTTTTTCCAAGGCCAATATGCCTAGTGGGAAAAAATATAGCTATTTCAGTGCATTCATTTCAAATTAAAAGTGCATTCTTTGCTAGTATAAGAGATACATTTGCTATTCGTAAGATCCTTTTACAGCCAATTGCCCTTAATAATTTTCTGAAATTGACTAGAACTAAGCACTGAAAGGAGGGTTGATATTGTTGTGAAATAAATAGCAAATTAAGTACAATCCATATTTTGATGATTAACAATCCAAATTTGAGAAAGTTAAGAGACTAACAAGTGTGTTAAGTTGTTATAAGACAGAAAAATTCAAAACTAACTCATGACAGATCAAGTCGCAGAGTAAAATCAACTCAGGCATCGACTTAGGTCAAGTCAAAACCAAAGTTGACTCCAATATTGACTTCAACAGACATTTTTTGGACAATGTTGAAATTATGGACGCATGACCAAGCTAAGTCGCATCTGAAGTCAACTTTGCATGCGACTTAGGACAAGTTACAACCCAAGTCGACTCTGCAAGTGACCTGAATGAACTTCAGGGCTCGAATGCTGAATCTGATGAAGTCAAGTAGTAACCCAAGTCGACTCCAACATACAACTTGGGTAAAGTTCCAAATGAAGTCAACTCAATCATGCGACTTGAGTCAAGTTGCATCTCAAGTCGACCCAGCATTCGACTTAAGCATAAAGTGGTTTAAAACAAACAGATTTAAGCTCAAAGATCAACAAAAAAAGTTCAAGCAACCCATACATTTCTACGATCAAAGACCAATGTCACAAATTCATTGATTAAGTTTCAAATGGGTGACGATCTAGTACATGATTTAAGATGAACAAGAGTACATTTGCAAAGATTGAAGAATATTGAGACAAATGAAGCTAGAATATGGAAAAACAAAGGCATATACATCAAGGCACTCAAACCATGAAGTCTTGAAATTCCAACGAGCATGATGAACTATGAAGTCGTAGCCCAAGTCAACTTCACTTGTGACTTGGGTCAATTATCAGACCAACTCTACCCCAAAATGGAACTTGATAATGAAAGCAAGGAGGAAACCCCTAAGAAGAAAGTGCTGAAGACTGAAATCGCAACCCAAGTCAACTTGAGTCTGTGACTTAGGTGAAGTCACTCCCGAAGTCGACTTTGAGCGCGACCTGGATCATAACGGTTGGAAAAATTCGAACATTGACGTATTAAATGCGCCACCTACCTCATAACGTTTGAATTTATTCCCTCTCTATTTAAGACTTATCAAATGAAGCGAAAAGGTTTAGCTAGAGCATTGATTAAGTTTTCACCTTACAACTTACAAGCATTCAAGTGATCATTTAAGTGCTTTACAAGAAGAACCATGCTATTCATTGCAAATGTCGAAATCTTTCATCAACCTCAAGCTCTAAAAATTCTTCTTCATGTTGAATCTTTCTCTACACAATCTATAAAGTATAAAATCTTCTCTCAATCTATTCTTTTGAAATTCTACTTGGCTTGGTGTCAGAGACTAATACCAAATAAAGACAAATAGTGTGTAATCGGAGTGTAACTTACTGCCTACTTGTGTGATCTTTATAAAGGGCTTATAGAGCTATAATCTAGAATAGAGCAAGGGCTTTAGTTGTAATTTTATTAATATAGTGGAACTCAAGGCATAAAAGGTGTGCTTGTGAAAGAGTGAAGTAGGGAGGGTTGTTCTGAATCAATATAATTTCATGTGTCTGATATTATTGCTCTTCTTGCACTTCTATTCTCTATATTTTCATTCAAGGGGACTTAATTCACAAGGGGTTAAGATTAATATACCGAAAGAAATTCAAAAAAACCTAATTCACTCCTCCTCTCTTGGATTTTGCCACAAACTCGAGACCAATAGACATATTATAAAGGTATTAGAATTAGAAAAGTACAAAAATATTCATATCCATTCAAGAAGTTTCCAAGACTAAATCCATTTGATAATAAGTCATATTATAGCACTTCATGGAATAAATTTCCAACACCAAATCCATTCAATAATAATGTCGATTCTACCTCATTGTACTACAAGGACGTTTCTAGACAATTACATTTCCCTTTCTGAAAATTACTAAATAAGAGTAATAAAAAGACTGCAATGGACAATTTGAAACAGCTTAAAACATAATCTGGATGAAATTTTGAAATTCTCTTTGAAAATGAATCACCCCACTGGTGATTAACACCTTTCCATCTTCCTTCAAGTATTAAAACAAATATGATATTTACCCTGGTGCATACAACATCTACTCTAATCTCTTATTTAGTTGTCATATCAAAGAACCAATATGCCTTTGTCTAGCCCCATTTGAGAAATAATGATAAATTGTCACCCTTATGCGTCTACCTCTAACCTATTAGCATTTACTACAATGTACATTGTTTAATCATGTCTTGAGAAATGGCACCTATTGCCAAAATCAAGAAAAAGTGATGTAAAATGCTAGCTGTATGATGAACAACACAAATTGCAAAAACTACAAAAATATGTCGGGCAAACATACACATGCAAATGCACGTCCATCCATACAAGTAAATAAGTTGGATCAGGATTCAACATTTACATGTTGTGGGAGATCACAATGCAGTAGTTCAACATTAATTGATATGCACATTAATTATCAATGAAGCAACCATAACAGTGTTGTCTTAATGTAGTACATCGTAGATGTGTAGTTACATAAGTGCTTTTGCAAGGGTGCATCACTAGATTGACCTACCAAAAGATGCAACCAAATCAAATATGCTGCAAACCCATTTCTCTCCATTTGTAAGGGAAGAAGTGGTTGGTAACTACTACAATATGTTCAACAAATGTAATAGTAGTGATAAAGACAATTACTCACCGAATCTTGGAAGAAGCCTCCTATGGAATAAGAAGAGCAAGTAATCTCATAAAGAACTAAAAAATTACTACTAAAATAACTAAGAAACACGACAGGGTAAATGTGCCCATAAGCCAATTGTCGTCTATCCGACAGTTGCTCCTCAAACCCTCACTCCAATGGTAGCACTCGAACGGGGAGAAAAGTGTAGTGATGAAGAAACAGAGGAGGTTGCTGCCATTGTCGAGATCGAGGATGGAACAAAGCATGGGGAAGGGAGGGAGAGAGCGAGAGTGAGAGAGAGAGAAGGGGGAGAAGGGAGGTAAAAGACGACAACACCACCTTAATCGTGATGGTGGCAAGGGCAGCAATGCTCCAGACAAACGATGACAACAGTGATGAAGTAGGAGTCGAAGACACAAAAGCTTCCACTATTGGTGAGGTTAGGATAGGAGGAGCATGACCCTAGGGGTGTTAATGGTAATGGTCAACCCGCCAATTCGCCTATCCGCCCATCTAACCCGTTTATAAATGGGTTTGGGTTATAATTTTTGAATAAATAGTTTATGATCCACCAACAAGTTCAACCATTTAATTAAATAAATGGATTATGGTTGAGGCTGCGCAACCCATCAACCTGTTTATATAACCCTTTCAACCCGAATAACCCATTTATAAGGTATTATTATATAATATATCTATCTAAATATTTTTGCCCCTTTAGCCATTCCCGCTCCTTAGACTCCCTCTTGCGCAATATTTCCCGCCCCCTGCCTGGATTAAAGCCCGTCGTGCCCTAATACCATCCCTTTGGACTGTCGTGTCCTAAACTCCCTTCTACTCCCATCCTCTGCTGCTTCTCCTCCCCTTCGATTCTTTCTTCTTGGACTTGCCTCGCAGCCCCTCCCCTGTCTTTCTTCTTTGCCCTTGGCCTCGCAGCCCTCTTTCCCTGTCTTTCTTCTCTGCCCTCGACCTCGCAACCCTATTTATTTCTCCTCCCCTATCTTTCTTCTTCACCCTCAGCCTCACAACCTGTTAATACTATTAGCGGTCCCTTGTCGGTCGAGTATGGAGGTCCTCAAGGCTAAGCTCTCTTACTCTGCCTTCTTCTTTGGCACCTGCGATGAGCCATCCAACCCATTCGTGCTCTGTAATGCCCCTATAACATCTGACACTAGCTTTCTAAGTCCCACCCTCCCACCCTCCCTCCCTCTCTCTCCCTCTCCTAATCTCTATCTTCTTCTCCCCTTTCTCAGACTCTATTCTCTAACTTTGATCTTGCTTTTCTCAAATCTCCGGCCGCTCCTTCACCATGTGATTGCTACTGTATAACTCACCACTGGCAAGTATAAATATTTTACCTATTTTGAAGTTTCTCCTTTGATGGCCTTATGTTGACACGTGAATGATGTAATTGTTGTGAATGCTAAATATTGTGATAGTTTTATATAAATTATATTATCATGTTATGGTTGTATAATCTATACTTTATCTTGTTTCATTTGAAATAAAATTAGGTATTGCATATGGCTAAAGACTGTAGGTAAATAGCAGTAAAATTAGTGATAGACACAATCCATTAACAATCCGTCAACCCATTTATTAAATGGGTTGTAAATGGATTAGGGTTGAGGTTTTTTAAATGAGTTAATAAACGGATTAAGATTAAGATATTTCAAACGGGTTGGGATTAGGATTAGGCTCCAACTTGTCCAACCTGATCCATTGACACCCTTACATGAACCACATCAACTTTGAAATAGCTACCGAGAAAGAGAAGAAATAGAAAAGCGTCTTCTCGCAAATTGTATTTTCTAACATGGCCCTGCAAGTTATTTTTCTAGAACGTTAATTATGCCCTAGCAACTACAATTTTGAAATTTCAATCTGACAGCCTAAAAGGATCTTGTTGGAATGAATGGTGCTAGCAACTGGTTGGAAACTGGATATGTCTCCAATTGGTTAGAGAGGATCACAACTCAATTAGATTTGGACAGAGAGTTTGGAAAAGTAAGTTGTTTATGGGATGCCTAAAGTAGATATATGTTAAATAAAAGATTGAAGAATAAAAAATTATAAATTGTGATAAGTATTGAATAACTATGGCTTAGGAAACGGAAGTTTGCAATGGAAATTGAAACAGAAATCCAAATTCAATTCTATTAGATGGTATCAAATAGGTTACTCTCTCAAAAAAGTCTGGTAAAAAAAATTTATACTAAACTAGTGCAATAACCTTTGTGATGGTAACCCTTGTTAAAGGCTGAACTCTTCAACCTATTGCTAGCATAGCACGGAAACTTTTTAAGAAGAAATAAGTGGGAATCTTTTTTCCCACTTCTTTTTTGTTATCTATTGTTATATTTAATATTTTACTTAGTTGGCAATACAACTTAGTCTTGTCAATCAAGTCCTGACGTTATGTCAAGGTGGTTGGAATTTTGATCCTTACTAAGAGAACATTTGTATCTCCCATTTAAATATGTGAAAAAATTTGAAATAAATTGGGTGATATGTTATATGATAAGGATACTGATTATGAACAAAGCAAATAAAGTTAAAACAAATATGATTATATAAAAATATATGAAAAAGTGATTGTAATATATGGTACTTGTATGGAAAAAGTATCTAAAAAAATTATGAAATATCATAAAATTTTTTTTGAATAATTTGCAAATATACTCACATAGTTTTATAAATTATAAAAATTTCACATAGTTTAACCATAATTGCAAATAATCTCCACACCGTTATAATACCGTCATGGCATGAGTGTATTTGCAAAAATATGCAAACTATATAGACATATTTGCAATTTCAAAAATTAAGCGATATATTTAATTTTTGCAAATAACACTCCACATAGTTTAATCATAATTGCAAATAATCTCCTTGCCATGACGATACAGTAACGACATCTAGGGGTACAATTTGGGCTTATGAAACTCGGGTTGAGTTTGGGGTTAATATTCTCTCAACCTCGTATACCAGGAATTCCATGCCCCCTTAAGAAAGAGGAAATAAGTTTGAAATCTCATATGCCCCTTAAATATACAATTAATGTAAAAAAATATTTGGAATCTTATATTTCTCCCATTAATTGTATATGAGATTGCAAATTATATTTCTCAATCTCATATAAGCAGATTATATTAATATATAACTCATATAATTAATATAAGAAAAAAGGAAAATATTTCTTAATTTTAATATAATATACTAATATTAATATTAATACGAGATTGCAAATATTAATTTAATTTGTCTGAAAGGAATCCTTTTTTTTGTTAAGCCATGAATTTAATTATCAAATATAGAAATGAACAGCTCCTATAATCAATTATGCATTTCGTGAAAAGGAGGAAAACATCAATGCATTTGACATTTTACAACATCTCAACCCTACATTTTAATTTCCATAGTACCTGTCCTAATAGAAATTATTTTGTTTTATATGGGATAGATATACATATAATACTGATATTTTATACACTGCAATTTGGGTTCGGGTTTATAGGGTTCAATTTTGGTTGAACTCGAGAGCAGCGCTGTTTGAATTCGGTCTAGGTTTGAGTCGAGAAAATTGGCTGAAAACCACACAATTTTAGCACTGTTCAATCTCGGGTTCGGCAGACCCGACCCAAGTTGCACCGCAAATGACATCATAATGGCATGAGGGTTATTTGCAATTATGGTTAAATTATGTGGGGATTATTTGTAATTTCTAAAACTACGTGGATATATTTGCAATTTTGATTAAACTTAGTGGGTATATTTGCAAATTATCTATTTTTTTTTACTTTTTCTTATTTACCAAACCTTAACTATCTTCTATTTAAAAAAACCATATCTATCTTATGTTTTTATTTTTACCTTCATTTTCAATAATTTTCTTTTATCATTTCATAATTTGCATACTCTTTATCTAATCACCTTTATTAACACTTGATTCTTATTATATTACATCGCTTTTCCACCTTTTTTTTCATTTGCACTTTTCCATTCATACCATGTTACCCGTTCACGAACAGTACTGCCTGAATATATAAACTATCTATAAGTAATTTGACTTTGGGTTGGTGAACGTATAGCATGAATTCAAACCACATTGGAAAATTGGTAGCAACACGGCCGCCAAAGGCTAAAAAAAATTCGGTTCCCTTCATATTCAAATTTCAAGACCGCATACACGCAAACGATCATTTGCGGCCAAAAACATATATTTATTCTTTAAATTTTTTATAGACTCTGTTAACATAATCTATGTATATTTAATTTATAAACAAATTTTACCATTTATGGATATGTATATTTTTCATTTTTTATTTTTAAACAGAAGGGTATCTTAGTCATTTTAAATTGTCAAAAATACTAAAATGATCTTTTGTTCAAAAATTAAATATATATACATAGCTCTAAAAAATTATAAAACTTGATTTATAGATTAAATATACATAGATTAATAATTTTATGAAAAATTAAAAATAAACGAATATATTTTTACATAAACGAATATAACGTGATATATATAGGAAAATAATCAAGTACATTGTACTGTGCCATAATTATGGTACCATCCATGCACGGTGGGGCCCATTTGATTATAACTAAGAAATCTACTCCACCCATTATATTTGAAATTATTAACTTTATTAGCATACCAATTTTTATCCAAATCCAATATATATATGTGTCCGGTCTTAAAATAGTACAAAATCACCATAGTAAAATAGTTTAATATAAATATTAAGTTTAAAATGATATTTTTAACATCTAAACCATTTCAAGTATAATTTTTATATAGATAAATAATTGTATAAATTTTTTTTATATTAAATAATATGTGTGAGAACCATTTTACGACGGACTGCACCATGTTATCTTTCCATCGAGATTCAACTATTCTTTCCAGCTCGGCAGTTAGAAACATGAATAGTTCAACGTAATAATGATCGTGCCTGCGGTCAAAGATTGAATAGAATATTCATACGGCAGTATGAAAACGTTTCCCACCGTCAACAAAATTAAAGTGGAAAATGCTTGATTTTGGTGCCATCAATATGAAATCTTAAAAAGTCATCTTGGAATGATTTTTTATGTAAAAAATATAAATACATATATAAACTTGATTGGAAAATTTTAAAAATATATATACCGTCAAAATGATTTTAATTTTGTAGCATGTTATGATTATTTCATGGTGAAATTTTTTTCCTGGTAAATGTGATATGTTATGCATGTTAACTGGTTTACAAAATCACTTTGGTGGATACAAATTAAATCGTTTTCACTTTCAACAAAGTAAGAAAATTACCTATCCTGGCATCTAAAAACAGAAAGAATTAAGCCTAATTTTCGTGCTTGGGAATTAAGCCTAATTTTCGTGCTTGGCTAAAGCTAAAATCAACTAACTTACTAGAGCCAACCTTGAGATTATTGACATTTCGTCCACCTGAAAGATTTGATGGCTCAAATGTTTGGCGGTATGATATTTTTGTATTGGTATATATTTTACAGGTGCTTGCTTTTGTGTAACTGGGTTAAGTAGAAATCATTCCATATAACCCCTCAAATTTTAAGATTTTAATGCTTGATATAAAATGCAATTCATTCATTAAATTTAACATCATTTCTTTAGTTATGAAATTAAGTTTTATCCAAATCTAATATGTGCATATGCCAAATTTGCTCAAAAATAAGTATATTCATATATAAATTAAGAAAAATGCTTAGATCCATTCACATAAATATTAGAATGTGGTAATACTTTATAGAATCATTTATCTATTTATTAATGATATTTTAGATGGTTTAGATGTTGAAAATACTACTTCAAATTTAATATTTAACCTTAAATCATTTTATTGCATTAATTCTGCATGATTTTAGATGAGATTCTTACATAGTGATATTAGAAAAATAAAAGAATTTATGTAATAATATAAGTAATGCTAAACACAATAGATAAAATAGATTTTTTATTAACCATTTAAATGTTGAAAATAAATGAGATTACATAGAAAGGAGGTTTCGCAAAAGCATTCACCATTTTATATCCATCTCAATATCTATTACAATCAAATTTGGAGACATTATTATAATTTTTTATTTTTCTTGAAAGACAACAACTATATGATCTCCTCTCAACTTCGAGGACATTCCCATTTAGTGTTAGGGAGACCGATACCCCCTCTTGAATTCATACCAGTGCTGAGATAACTGGCAGTGTTACCAACGTGCCCATCCACAGGCTGGCTGGCTGCATGATTTTTTATCCATTATGAAAAAAAAAGTCATTTCAAAAAGGTATAAATACATGAAAAAATTAATTTAAAATCTTGTAAAATATATATCCCATAAAATACTTTAATTTTATAGTAGGATATTTTGATTAACTTACGGTGAAAATTTTTTCCCAAGTAAATGTGATAGGTTGAGCCTGTTAAGTGTTTAGATTTTACAAAATTATTTGTCTAATACAAAATAAATATTTTTACTTTTGATAAAGTAGGAATTTAGCTGCTAAAAATGGGGTTTGATTCAAGTGTTTGTCGAAGGCGTGCCCGTGGCATAACGTGGGTGGTCATAGTTCTAGACGGGTAAGATCCATGTCCAAGGTTTGAATCTTCTGATAAGAAGTCGAATCTTGACCGAGTACCCAAAAAAAAAAAAAAAGTGTTTCTCTAAACCTAGAGGGCATGTATGGCAAATCCTAAAACTTTTTATTCTCCGTAATTATCTTATTTTTTAATTATTTTTTCGCATATGTTTATACGACTATCTTACTTTTCAATTATTTCTACATAATTAACTATACAACCAATATATCTATTTTAATTTTATTCTATGTATTTTCATCATTGCCCATATTATATCACTTCAGTTTTTAAAAATTTAAAATTTTTTACGCTAAAAATTTTTCATCAAAAATTTTATCACTTCTCAAATATAACTAAAATAAATTGGTTATTGCAACCAAGATTGAGATTATTGAAATTTAATTGGTCCACCTCGAAGATTTGATGGCTGAGAGGATCGGCGGTCATTTTTTGCATGTAAGAAAGGACGCCTGATTGGCAGAATGGATCTGTAACTCATAAAATTCCATTGCATGGTAAGTTCATTGTAAGTATCGGCCGGCGATGGAAGGACACATTTCCAATTTTTACGAGAACAATAATTCAATTTTGAGCACCCATCTTCTCAGACCGGATTTCGGACCGGTCCGAAAACCATTTTTATTATTTTTTTTGAACTTTTTTTATAAACATATTAATCTAGATGTATTTAATCTATAAACTAAATTTTATCGTTTTTTGATATGTTATTTAAAAATCCAAAATAAATATATACATATCCAAAAATGTTAAAACTTGATTTACAAGTTAAATACAACTAGATTAGCATGTTTATAAAAAAGAATTGTTCAAAAAAAAATAAAAATAGTTTTTGGACCGATCCGAAATCCAGTTTGAGAAGATCGGTGCTCAATATTGAATTATTATTCCTTCCAATTTATGGTATATCATAATTTTATGACTGATTATCATTTTATTTTCTAACTAAATAAGTGATTTAAATTTTACGAAATCACCTTATGGGCCCCAATCAAGAGACCTTTTGAGAATGTGGAAAACATTCCCATTTTGTACTAACCGTCTCTCAAATCTTTCAATCGAAAGAGAAAATTATATATTTTAAAAATTCAATAATATTTAATTTTTTCCGAAGTTGGGGGCAATTGCCAACCAAATTTACATGGCTCCATCACATGGTTCTTTGCATAGGAAACATAAATGAAAGTTCTGCTTATAATCATATAAATGGTATCCGATTTGAATAAAGAGAAGTAATCCTGTTAGCCTGAGTTAAGCAGATGCCCCGATTAGCTTATCTCCAAAAACTTATTTACAACAACTTTTTTATTTTTTCTTCATACACTTATTCATCTAAGTGTATTTAGCATATAAACTAAGTTTTACCATGTTTAGAAATGTTTATATATTTTTTTGAGATTTTTAAACAACTATGTGTATATATGTGTTTAAATTACCCTTATCTTTAAAAATCTTAAAAATATATATACACATATTCAAAAATAATAAAACTATGTTAAATACACTCAGATAAACAAATATATGAAAAAAAACAAAAAAATTATTGTAGATGAATTTTTGGGAGTAAGCTAAGCAAGACATTTTCTTATCTCTAGCTAACAAGAACATTCCTCTTGAATAAAAAAATCAAATTACTGGAGGAGAGACCTTGAGTACCGGGAAATAAGAGATTATAAATAGAATGAGATAAATAAGTATTGAAAATGGAAAAGTTAGAATTATTAATTTTTTATTCTAAGAATTATTAATTATTGAAAATGAGGGAGCATAAAAAATTTTAAAAATAATTTGGCAAATCCCTGGATGCTTTCAACCATACTGAAAGTGGCAAAAGCAAACGTTTTGTACAAAATAAGATGGTAAGGAAAGTAAAGCAGCCTTTGGACTCTTTATTCCGCATCTTGTCAATGAACAAAGTAACCGAGATGGGGTTTCAGATTTTACCAGACAACTTTAAAATTAATTAATAAAATATATTTACAGATGCATGTTGCAGGTGTACACCTTTAATAGCAGAATACATATTATTTTTAATATATTCAAACTACCAAATAAAATAATGCCATGTGGCATGACACGTGGACAGAAGAGTTGACCACTTTCCGCAATAAGAGCCGCACTTTATAACTAATGGCCACTAAACCCTATATTATCTCTTAAAATATAGTAATATGAGCAACTTATATAGGTTTGCTTCTCATATTGGATATAGAAAATTATTATTAAAAAAAGATCATTTCTTCTATCAGGACAAGGACTCTACTCTAGAGAATAGTTGCTTTGCATGTCTTCTTCCTTTGCCTATTCTCCCGAAGAATATACATTCCTCTCACAAGATCCACTGGAATTCATTTCAGACCCTTTAACATTCATCATAATCCTCTGGAATTTGTCTCAAGACTTTTGTTAGGATCCTTTAAACTTAGCTCTGTTGGTCCCGAGTTAATGGCAAAACCCAAGAGGGGAGGGTTGAATTGGGTTCTTATAAAATTCTTCGGTAAATTAAAACTTAACCCCTTGAAAGCTTAATCCCCTTGATTGAAACAAATAGAGAGCAATGAAATAATGAAAGTAATAAGGTAAACAGTAGGCAAGATTTATAGTGGTTCGGGCAACCTTTCCCTACTCCACTATGTATTCCGCGAATACACTTAGAGTCTCCGCTCTCTTCTAGATTCTAGCTCTAGGGGGCATACACAATCAGAGCCTATGCTCTCTTCTAAATTCTAGCTCTAGGGGGCTTATACACTTGATACAAGTAGATGATGGGTTCAACTCCAATCACAACTCTACTTGCAACGTCTTGGTTTGTTACAACAAACTCAAACCAAGACCAATAACAAGGAATAATGAAAATAAGGAAGATCTACACTTTACTGAGTTGTGTAGGCAAGATTCAGCTTGAGGAAGAGTTTGTAGAAGCAACCGATTGTATATCGTTGACGCTACTTGCAACTTGAAGCTCGTTCTTCCTTTGAAAGTGTATAGATCACTCAAATTTAGAGAAAAGCAAATGGGAGCTCTTCTTTGCACTTCTTTTCTCTCTTTAGGCTATGTAGTGTATTGTTCCAACGTTTGCTTGAGTGTCTATTTATAGAATGGGGAAGATTTGAACGTTATAGAAGTGGTTGGCGCGCAATAAATGTTCCAACGTTCAAAAATTCGAACGTTGCCTCCCCAAGTCGCAGGTGGAGTCGACTTCATCTGCGACTTGGCTTCCCAAGTCGCAACTGGAGTCGACTTCATGTGCGACTTCAGTTCTGCATTTTCCAAGCTTGAGTCTAGGTCGACTTGGTTTCAGACTTGACCTCAAGTCGATCTTGGAGTCGACTTGGGTTGCGACTTGACCAGTTCTCGTACTGAAAACAGTTTGACCTTTGTTTGATTTCCTTTAGCTTGCTTGGCTTCTTTCCTTCAATAATATTTTGTAGACCTTGTGAAGCTTGAAAACTTGTATGGTTGATTTTGCCTTTGATTCATGCACCTTGCTTTCTTTTGACATTAATCTTCATATCTTGAATTTCTTCATCTTGAAATATGCTTGGAGCTTTGCCTTGGACTTGAGAGACTTAAGTTGATAATGAGCTTGTACCCTTGATTTGGATTTGAGAAAACTCAAGTTGATTCTTGGAATGAGCTTGAATCTGCATCTTTGAACTTTGAAAACCTCAAGTCGAACTTAGGGTCGACTTCGTCTGCGACTTCACCCAAGTCGTAATTGGAGTCAACTTCGTCTGCGACTTCAGTATTTTTGTGCCCCAAAATCAGCGCTGGAGTGTTTTTGTCATCTGAAATCGATGCTGGAGTCGACTTCGTTTGCGACTTGACTTCCCAAGTCGCAAGTGGAGTCGACCTGGCCTGCGACTTCACCTGCTCTTCTTCCATTTTCAAATTTGGCTGTGTGGTTTGTTTTGAAGTCGAATATAGAGTCGACTTTGAGATCGACTTCACCCTAAGTCGAAGTCCAAGTCGACTTGGATATCGACTTGGCTATTTTCTTTCCTTAAAACATTCAACCAAATCATTAGTATTCACTTTTTACTCAAATTTAACTTTGTTAATCATCAAAACTCATGCTTTGGTCAATTTTGTTTTGTTTTGAACATTGTTTCCAACAAGCTCCACCCTATGATAGATCCTTATGAGATCCTTGATTTTACTAATGTCATACATAATGATACTAGACCCTTATGTGGTTTCAATGACAATATAAATAAATGCTAAATATAATAGATAAATTGAATTTTAAATCAATCATGAAAGTGAAAAATAGTATGAGTTACATAGAAGTATCATTTTATAGAAGTTGAGCTTATTAAAGTTCATCTACGACGTGTTTTAATTTAGAAGGTCTATTCTTTAATTAGAAATTAATCAAATTTATCATGTATACTTCTTTTTTAAGAAATTTACATTTCTTTGATAATGTGGTAATGATGGGAAATAATGTATGTACTTAATGAGGACCATTAATAAGACATTTTATTTTGGTATTAGATTATCAAATTAAACATTTAACTATGTCCTAGAGGATAAAATTTTACATTTATACTCTCTAAGAGAAGCAATTTAATGTGATCTCATCCATTTACTATGACAACAGTTAATGAAAAATTCACTTAATCTATTGTATTTAATATCATTTTTTGCTAAGAAAAATCAAACTTCATCCAAAATCAAAGACGTACATACGCCACATTGGCTTTAAAAGTATATTTACGAATAAATTTTGCAAAATGTTTAAACCTGTTTATATATGCATTAAAATATATGTTAATTTGTAAATATAACCATTTAGTTTGATCAAAATTACAAATATACTTATATAATTTTAAAAACTACAAATAACCCATATAGTTTAACCGTAATTGCAAATATACCTATGTCATTAAGATGTCAATACTGCATCATCACGATGTGACTTATGAGTATATTTATAAAAATATGCAAATAAAGTAGGGGCATTTGCAATTTTAAAACTTAAGTGGGTATATTTAATTTTTATAAATATATCTACACAGTTTATATAGCTTTGTATTAATACCATGACAGTATAGTAATGGTGGAGGTTATTTGTAATTTCTGAAACTATATGAGTGTATTTGTAATTTTGATTCAACTAAAGTGGGTATATTTGCAAATTATCTTAAAATATAATAATATTTAATAGAATTATTTATCTACATAGTATAAATAATTTAATATTAAAGATACAACTTTAAATTAATATTTAACATCAAACAATTTAATTACTTGATTTTATACATTTGTAGCTGGCCAATGCACAATGATATTGAATAATTTATGTGTTTTCATGATAATATAAATAATTTTAAATACAATGTATGTAGTGAATTTACATACAAATTCATTATATTTATAATATGCTTGTGTATATATTGTTATATGCACAATATAAATATTGTTATATGCACAATATAAATAATGTTAAATACAATAATTTATGGGGCAAAAATGAGGGGTTGACATTTCAAATTATTTTTAATTAGAAAACCAATTTCATTCCAACCAAAAAAATGTGCACAGGCGTATCTTGTAAAACCATATAATGACGGTAAAAAATTATTTGATTTATTCATCAATTTCAAATTTATTAATTTAACCTCTAAACCATTTAAAATATTCCTCTTATAGATATAGATGAATGAGATTATAAATTATTATAACAATCCAATTCATCTATGCATGCATCTAAGTATTATTTTTATAGGCTACATGTGCTTATATATATTTAAGCATGTATTGCATACCCAAAGGATTGATTTTACTTAAAAAAAAATTTTATCGAAATGATTTTTAGTACCATAACAATATTACCCAATTGATTTTTATTTTATTATCAATAGGTTCCATGAATGGCACTAGTATCAACTATCAACCTTTCTTAAATCCCCAAAAATATATATATGTATATATATATATCAACCTCTCCTCTCAGGACAAGTTTTAATTAAATTACATTTAATATTTCATTATTTTACATTTTACAAGAGTGATTTTGAACTATTCTTGGTCTTTGATGCATCTCAGAAATTACATTACGCCACAATATTACCCGTAACACTAGAACGTGATATTAAAGTTTTTAAATGACAAGAACATTAATTTCTACTAACAATTTTAAAACAGACGTTTAATGGCTCTTTGAGGGGAATTTTTATTATTAAAATTGATAAATTTCTTAATATATCCATGCATTTTGACATTAATTCCTTATATACTTATATATTTTCAATAATTCATTTCATACTCACTAAGTTGTAGTTAAGGTTCGTTAGCAATTGCCGGTAGTATACATGTAAAAGGACTAATACACTTCTGCAAATAAGAAGAAAAATTGTAACATTAACCACATTTGCATGCACAATCTTTGCAAAATTAACTTCAATTAGGGGTGCAGCTCGGGCTCAAGAAACTCAAGTTTGCCTCAATTTTAATCCTAACCTTATTTCTAAAACTTCAATCCTAACCCTAACCTTAAATATATTTATAAACTTGAACTCTAACCCTATTTTTGAAATTCGGGGCTCAAGTTGAATTTCAGGCTAGAATTCAGGTTGAAATTATTCTGTATATTTGTGATCTTTCTTATACTAAACTTTAAATCTATCATAAAAAATTATAAATGATAATTTTGTATTTTCAAGAAAAAATTCAAGAGTGCTTAAGAATATAAAGAAGAAAAATCTCATTTAAACATTTTCTTTATATTAAGTAAACTAGTAGTCGTAATTCAAAACAAAGAGTAGACTAGTAGCCTGTTTTGGAAAATGAAAAGGCACATTATGTGAACTTTTATGAAAATCTTCTTTTTGATTGCTTTCGTTGATGATAAAAATACATGGGTTATGCTCTTGATTTTAAATTTTGTAAAATTGAAAAGAGTGGTGTGCTTGTGAAATTATGGTTTTTGAGTTTTTAATACCAGTTGTGATGAGAATGAACTTAAAACAAAGAAATATCTTGAAAATGGAATATGTTAGTTGATATGCATGAAATCATCTTGGAATATGCTAAATTGGTGAACATTGATTAGAATGATAATGGAATATGCTTTTGGAGTTGTGGTTATTTTTAAATCAAGATTGGTTTGTTCGTTTATTCTTATCTTAAGTGGATTAACTCACTTGAAGTAGGACTTGTTTCCCAAAATTCAAAGTCTGAAAAATAGAGGAAAAGGTCGACCTTTTCATGCTGAAAATACTCTGTTTCAGCAGGAGCGGCAAAAGGTCGACTTTTTATCTGAAAAGGTAACCTTTTCAGGGCGCCGAAAATTTAAATTTAAAGAATTTGGATATGCATGGAGATCTCTTGGGTTATCTTCTAGGGCACGTTTTTAGTGATTAAAAGGCTATAAAAGGAGAATGTGGGAGAGCTAGAAAATCAAAGGAATCAACCATAAGTTCTCAAGATTGACAAATCAAATTGCTCATTTGTGAAGAACTTTCTTGAAGACAAAGTGCCCTTTCTCAAATGCAGTTGTTGTGATTATTCAAAGTTGCATATTGCCCTCAATATGATAATGATGTTGTTATTTCAAATGTGCTAAGGGTGTGTTTGGGAAGTTGTAAAACTTTTGATGAAAATTTTTTTTATGTAAAAGTTGTCAAATTAGTAGAAAATGATGTGATATTGTAGGGGTAGTGATGAGGAGTAAAGAGAATAAATTTAAAATAAATAGGTTAGTTGTATTGGTAGTTGTGTAGAAATGATTGAAAAGTAGAGTAGTTGTATAGAAAGATATGTAAAAAATAATTAAAAAAAGAGTAGTTATGGAGAGTGAAAAGTTTTAGATTAAAAAGTTTTAACTTGACAACTTTTTCAAATTGTCAAACACACCTTAAATTAGTTTGGTTTTGATTTTATTTTTTTAATTTGTATTATCTTAGGTTTGATTGTGATCAAACCAAGAGATTATTTCACGAGCCCACCTGGAGCTTAGTATCAATCCAGAAGACGGTCTAATTGATTGTACTACTATAACTTGAGTTGAAGTTGACTAGTGGAACCCAAGTATTTGTACTTGGAGAACGGAGTAGGTATGTGGTTGATCGAATCGCTATATTTGTGTGATTTTGTTTGTGATTGCTGGATTGATCTTTGTGATTATTCTTAATTAGTCATTACATGGGACCAACAAGTGGTATCAAAGCAAGTTCTTTGAATTTAACAAAAAGATCATATGGCTAATGAGAAAACTAATAGTCGCTACTTTGAAGGTCTGTCTATTACACGACCACCTTATTCTGATGGATCAAACTTTGTGTATTGGAAACTCAAAATGAAGATGTTTTTAATGAGACAAGATATTAAGCTATGGAGAATTGTTGAAACTAGATTGAACTTGCCTGGAGATGATATTCCTATTGTACTCAATCAACAACAAAATGAACAAATTCAAATTAATGTTAATGCATGAAATGCATTATATTGTTCTCTTTGGTGACTAATGAAGGAACGTCACTTTTGAAAGAATCCACAATCAATATACTAATGCATGATTATGAATTATTTACAATGAAACCTACTGAATCAATTTGAGATGTTTTGCAGGGTTATGAAAAATCTATTACTATAGTTGAACAGGTTAAGAAGTTACTGCGTTCTCTACTTGTGACATGGAATGCAAAAGTGATAGCAATTAAGGAAGCTAAAGATCTATCTACATGACTGTAGATCAATTTATTGGTTAATTAATGGCATGAAATTGTCTTGAAAATAAATGATGAAAAAGATGTGAAAGGTAAAAAATCACTTGCTTTAAAAGCTGATTTGGATAATTTGTCTGATGATGCAGGTAAATAAGATGATGAAGTTGCTATGCTCACAAAGAAATTCATGAACTTCATTATACAAAATAGGTCAAATGAAAATAAGGCCGCTGCTGCAACGAGAGTTCAAAAGAAGACTGTCAATAGAAACATACAAAGAAATGATTCTGAGAAAAAGGAAAAAATTAAACAAGGTTGAGGTGTTTCAACTGTGGAGGATATGTTCATCTCTAAAATTCATGTTCTTCTTCGCAAATGAAAAACTTAAATTTCAGATTCAAAAAAATGAAAGCTATGGAGCTTGGAGTGACGATGATACATCACTTTCTGTGAGTTCAAAATTAGATGATGAAACTGCTCAATTTGCACTCTAAAAGAACATTGGTTTTATGGCAAATCATTCAGACGATGAATGTGATTCTGAGGTAAGTATTATTGACAATAGTAAACTTCAAAGAGCTTATGAAGAATTATTTTTTGAGTTTAAGAATATAGCTAAAAAATATGTCAAAATGAAAAAGGAATTGCAAATTGAGAAGCTAAAGTATGTTAAACTTGTTGAAAATTTTTAAAAGTTAATAGCTGAAAATGACAAACTGAAATCAGAAGTTGTAGAAAAACATATTATTAAAAAATAGCACCGAACCTATAAGTTGCAAATAGAAGTTCTACATGTAATGAGGTATGTCATTTCTGTTATTCTCTTGGACATTTTTCATTTGTTTGTTCATTAAAAAGAATGCAAGCACAACGTATTAAACTTGTTTGAAGATCTAAAAATTTTTCTTATTTGAATTCTAATAAAGATAAACCCATGAAATGGGTACCAAAAAATTGGTTTTTTTTGTTATGCAGGAAATTTGAATAAGCTAGTACATGGATAGTGGATGCTCTCATCATATGATCGGCAACAAAAAAAATTTCAAAAACTTAATCATGAAAGATCAAGGAAATGTTACTTTTGGCGATAACAATAAAGAAAAAATAAGAGGAACAGGAACGGTTAGATGTCAAGGTATGAAAATAAATGATGTTTTTTTTATTGAGGGACTTAAACATAATCTGTTGAGTATGGGTCAATTTTGCGATAAAGGATGTGAAGTTGCGTTTAAGGCAAATCAGTGCATTGATCTTGATGATTAGGGAAATAAACTATGTTATGGAAAAAGAAATGAAAATGTTTATGTTTTGGATCTTAGTGTAGATCATTCAAAGTGTCTATCTGCAATTGATGATGAAAATTTATTGTGACACAAACGTTTAGGGCATGCTAACATGCATACTATCAAGAAACTTCAAAAATATGATCTTGTAAAAGGTTTACCTAAATTTGAAGTAAATATGGAACATGTGTGTGATTCATGCAAATTTGGAAAATAAAAGAAGACTTTTTTTCATCCTAAAAATATTGTGTCAACATCAAAACCCTTACAGTTATTGCATATGAATTTATTTGGACCTACAAGAACTAAGAGTTTGTCTGGAAAGCGGCATGCATATGTTCTAGTTGATGATTTTTCTAGATACATATCGGTACTATTTTTTGGGAGCAAGAATGAATGTTTTAATATATTCCAAAAATTTTATCGCAAAGTTGAAAATGAAGGTGGACTAAATATATGTGGTATAAAAAGTGATCATGATAAAGAATTTGATAATTATAATTTTTCTGAATTTTGTGAAAGTCTTGGAATATCTCATAATTTTTTCACTCTTAAGACCCCCAACAAATGGAGTAGTGGAAAGAAAAAATCAAACTTTGTTCAAATGGCGGGGACCATGTTGATTGATGCAAAAATGAATCATAGATATTGGGTAGAAGTTGTAAATACAGCTTGCTTCATCATTAATTGTGTTTATATCTGTCCAATATTAAAAAATACTTCATATGAATTGTGGGAAGGACAGAAACCAAATATTACATATTTCTATACATTTAGATGTAAGTTCTTTATGTTAAACAATGGAAATGATGATCCAAGAAAATTTGACATGAAAAGTGATGAAGGAATCTTCCTAGGCTGTTCTTTTTTCAACAAAGCATTTCGCGTTTATAACAAGAGAACATGCATGGTTGAAGAGTCATTTCATGCATCGTTTGATGAAACTAACAATAGGCCGAGAAAGGTTGACTTTACTGGTGAAGATGAAGGAGAAAATATTGAAAATAAGAAATCACAAACTAATTAGGAATCAAATGAAGATATTAAGGAAGAGGTAAGTGAACATGGTAAGGCTGAAAATCTCATGTTTCTTACGGTAGAAGGATTCAAAAGAATTATCCAATAGATCAAATAATTGGTAATGTATATGATAAAATCAAAACAAGACGATCAATGCAAAATATCATTGGCCACTATGCATTTATTTCTCCCATCGAACAAAAAAACATAATTGATATTGTGAATGATGAAAATTGGTAATTGCTATGCAGGATGAACTTAATCAATTCAAAAGGAAAAATGTATGGACCTTAGTACCTAAACCTGAAGAAAAATCAATAATTTGTACTAAATGGAGTTTCATAAACAAGCCGGATGAATCAGGCATCATTGTGAGAAATAAAGCTCATTTAGTAGCTCAAGGATATTCTCAAGAGGAGGGTATAGATTTTGATGAAACATTTGCACTTGTCGCTAGACTTGAAGCTATTAGAATGCTACTTGCCTGTGCATCATATAAAAATTTCAAGTTATATCAAATGGATGTAAAAAGTGTATTCTCGAATGGATATATTAATAAAGAAGTGTATGTCAAACAGCCTCCAGATTTAAGGATCCTCATTTTTCCAATCATGTATTTAAGCTATCAAAGGCACTATATGATTTGAGATAAACACCAAGAGCTTGGTATGACAGATTGAGTAGTTTTTTGCTTACTAAAAAATTTCAAAGAGGAAAGGTTGATACTACATTATTCATTAAGCATATTCATCATGATATTTTGATTGTTCAGATCTATATTGATGATATTATTTTTGGCTCCACTGATGAAAAATATTACAAGGATTTTGAGAAATTGATGCATGATGAATTCGAGATGAGTCTAAGGGGAGCATTAACTTTCTTTCTTGGTTTACAAGTCAAACAAGTTCCAGAAGGTATCTTCATTTCACAAACAAAGTATATCAAAGAAATGCAGAATTTTTTTTAATGGAGTCTATGAAGCCTATGGCTATACAAATGAGCATAGGTATCAAATTGGACAAAGACGAATTAGGTAAGAGTGTGAGTAAAAAGTATAGGAGCATAATTGGATCACTATTGTATCTTTGGGCAAGTAGACTACACATTTTATTAGTGTTTGCTTATGTGCTCGTTTTCAATCAAATCTCAATGAATCTCATATGGTTGCAATAAAAAGAATTTTTAAATATCTTGTTGATACTCAAAATTTGGGATTATGGTATCCTAGAGACTCTAATTTTGAATTAATAGGATATGCTAATGCTGATTATGCAGGATACAAGGTAGACAGGAAAAGTGTAAGTGACACTTGTCAATTTTTGGGAAGTATGTTTGTTTCTTGGTTTGCTAGGAAGCAAACTACTTGTAATGCCCCATTTTTAGATATACTCAATAACTAGTCAATGGGTATTATACAACCTAAGAAAAATTTGACAGCATCTCCCCATAATATATAAGGGGTGGTATGGAATACACGACCTGATATTCATAGATATTTCAATTTCATTTCAAAATGTAACATTCAATCCTATATTTATACACTTATATCTTCATATAATAAGGACATTCATATAGAAGGAAAATTATTGAATGTTATCCTTACATAACAAGCAAACTAAATGATTATATCCACGGAGATTATAATCCAATTCAAAATACCAAATACAATATGTTTGTCAAAGTGGATCTGACTCAGTAATCGTCTACATATACGAATATCAAAAGAGCACAAATTTTAAATAACTGTAATTAAAGATATTGTGCTAATAGTCTCCAAGATTTGATCTTCAACTTGTTCCATCTTGAGGTTTCCCACCTGGCCTGTGATCTAAAGGCAGAATAACAAACCATATGAGTCTAAATAGACTCAGTAAGTAGATAGTGGTTAGCGCAAAGTGGAAATCGGTAAAATGATGGATGCACGTATCGTGATCACGATAAGACATATGGGTCCAATACCCACCCCCAAGATTGTATGCATATAACCATATAACCACATATAAAGAAAATGACATATCTATCAAGGGTCATGAAGGACCCTCTCCTCATATCAATCAGGGGCCATGAACAACCCTTTTAAAACTAACTATTTTGAATAACACATCATATATAATAGACAAGGATAAATGTCACAAACCACATATACAACATCAACAAGGTTTACTTTAAATTCAACATATAAAACTGTCACACAAGCATTTTACCAAACACCTGATAAGTGCAAAATAAGAGAACCTTCAATTCATACTTTCGTTTGAGCCGAATCGATTAACGTCACATTTTAACAATATAAAAACTGTTAATGAGTCCTTTACTTCATAGAAATCGCACATTCATAGCAAATTCCCCATGAACCCTGCTTACCCTAACTGTTACGAATCCTACGCCCCATAACATGAAGTTGTTAGGTGCCACACATTCCCACCAGTCTTATATAATGTTTAACATGAAATTTCATTACTAAATCAAGAAGGGGTGACATCTACTTACCTTGATCGTGATTTCTTCCAAAAACAGTGACCCTAGACTTGAATTGCAGAGATTCGGAGCTTCCTTGATTAGAATCGATGATCTTCGAGGCAGTCGGTAGAGTTTTCTTGAAGAGATCTACGGCTAGATCGAACTGAATAGAAGGGAAAGAAGAGAAGAAACAGAGAACGGGAAGAGAAGAAGAAGGAAAGGTAGTCGGATGCAAATGAAAATGAAGCCCTAGCGCGCGAGCTCCCCTTGTTAATTGAACCATCAAGTCGGGCTGGTCCGAAGCATGGGTCGGGTCTAATCGTAATTAGTAATCTACTTTCCCACTCCTACGACTTAATAATTAAAAATTTCTCCGAGGGCGCTGCCCCCTTGACCCCCGCGACCTGAACGGGCAGGTCGAACCCCGTACCTACTCTGCGATGTGGAAAATAGTCATAGTGCTCAACAATGACACGCTAATCATACACCTTTAAATTTATACCCAATGTGCTAAGATTATAATACATGCATATATATACTATACGTCCCCTAGATGTCATATCCATATATGTTATGCATCCATTAACATCATAAATTTCTAGTAGCATATTCATAAATTACCTCATAAATAGAAAAGGGTTATAATGAAAATAAAATAAAATACCTGGTCCTCACACTACTGTAGCTTTATTTACTGTTGAATTTGAATATGTGACTATTGCTAGCTGTTGTGCACAAATTCTGTAGATGAAAGAACAATTATGTGATTATAAACTCAAATATTCTGATATTCCGATTCGTTGTGATAACACAAGTGCTATTAATATGACAAAAATCTGGTACAACACTCTCGCACCAAACACATTGAAGTGAGATTTCACTTTATCTGAGATCATGTGCAAAAGCATCATGTATGTGTTGAATTTGTTTCCACTAAAAATCAAATAGTAGATATTTTTACAAAATCTTCACCAGCTAAAAGATTTGCTTAAATTAGAAGAGAATTGTGTTTTTTATTATTTTTTGTAACTGACCTGAAAAGGTTGACGGTTTTGTCAAAATAGAGAAAATAAAAAAGGAAACGTCAGGAACTTTTTATTTTAAGTTTTCTTCATTTGAAGCCAGAGTTCTCATAGGCGACCAAGGGTGACCAAAAGTCAGTGAGAGATTTCCAATTTTCTTGTTGTCATTTTGATTTCCTTGGATTTGTATCTCATTTACGACAATCTTGTTTTGATTGGAATCTCTCAAAACCCTAGTCGAAATCACTTCTAACCAAAGCTGAACTTCCTTGTCTATCTCACCAAACCATATTTGATCTTAGTCGAACCTCTTGTTTCTCCCTAGCTGAAAATACTGAAACCCATTATCATCATCCTTAGCCGAACCTTGATTCTCCCTAATTGAAACCACCGAAACCCATCATCACCGAATCCTATTTCTAGCGTACATTATCACAACCAATACAACACAAAACCTATCCACCATTTCACACCCGAATATAGTTCCTCCCAAGTCGGTTTCAAAGGCAAGTTACCAAGAGAAAGGAAAGAGAAAAGTGGATGAATTATCGCTTGAAAAATAGCCTCCTAGGGTAAGAAGGAACTTAGGCATTGTCATTGAAGAAGATAGGAACACAAGAACAAGTCACATTACGACTCCTTCATCTTCAATTCCTGTGGTCAAAATAGTTAAGACGAAAAATCCTATTATTTCAAAAGGATCTACTTCATCAGTATTCAAAAGTGAAAAGAATGAGAAAGAATTCCAAACCAAGAAAGTCTCCAAAAGTATTATGAAGGAAAATATATTGATTTGAAATATTTGAAATATAACAAGTTTATTTTTGTTGATCGACTTATAGATTTTGATTTATTCAAGTTTTCTGTGTTCTAGAATGTCTATTTATCAAGATCTTGTAAGACTTTTCTATGTGCATCTTGAGAAATTAGAAGACAAATCATACAGTTCATATATCAAAGGAGTACATATCTCATTTACTGCTGAAGAATTTGCTTCCGCATGCAACTCCCATATCTTTCTTTTGAAAATTCCACTGATGTATCTATTGAAGAAGCTATTTTGGATTTGACTGCTGATGAAAGCTTAAGTATCTTAAAACTTGCATTTCCTGCTAGAGATTTGGCCTCTGTTGAGATAAAATTACTATTTCAAGTTGTTTACAACCGTCTCTATCCAAAGATATTATTAATACTGAAGATGTTATTCTCATGTGGTGCATTATGTTTCAAAAGTCTTATCATTTAGTTCATTCAATACTTGATATATGCTAAGCTAGAGAAATAAATCAAATGAAAATTTGCCCTATGGGATGTTTCTAACTTGATTTTTCAAGCGTTTTGGAATTGAATTGAGCCAAGAAGGATTCATTGAGCCAAACTCCTACAGTACCATTGAAGAATCAACTTTGAAGAGAATGAGATACAGAAAAGTAAATGGAGGCAGCTAGGTATGTATTCATTCTACACCCAAAGAGAAGAAATTATTAGATGATATAGCGTCACATGGCAAGAAAGGTGAGTCTCAAGGAAATGTTGCTGGAGAATATGATGAGGAACGTAAAGAACCATCACCTTCAAACCCATTTGACTATACCAAACATTCTAAAAAAGTAAACAAACCATCTTAAACCACCACCTCAACCACAAAATATTTCGTTGATTTCAAACCCTTGAATAGATTCTTACTTGGCCAATTCAATATGCTTCATTCAAGGCTTGATTCATTTGAAGAAAGAATGGTTAATGTTGAAAGTGTTGTCAAGGATCTCATTACTAAAATTCAACTTCAAAAAGATCCACTTCCAAACCCACAATCTCCCACATCTCCTCCATTAGAAAAACATCACTCTACAAAACAAATAACTATTGCATTAGATGTTGAATGGATTGAATTTCTTGAAAAATTAGGTCCTAAACAAATTTTTTCAAGTAATTTCTCCAAAAGCAAATCCAAAAAGCCACTTCTACCAAAGAAGAAGCTCTCTCTCAAATCAAGGAAGATCAAAGTTCCCTTAGGCACCAAGTTTAACCTTGTTTTAGATAAAAAAGATGAGGAGCTCATTCCTTCTAATAAGAATGACTTTGATCCACTATTTGAATGAAGATTGTTTTGCCATACTCTTGTGAAGTTTTCATTTTTTTTACAAAACTCATATTAGTTATTTAAAATACTAATCATAATTGGTTGTTGCTTAATTACATAATTTTTTTCTCATTTATTATTCCGTTTGTATTTCTCATATTTATTTTCATGTATTATTCAACTTTTTGCTTCTGACAAAAAGGGGGAATACAACCATTGTAAGCAATTGTGAATAGGGGGAGCTATTTTTAACAATGGTTGATAGTATTTTGTCATCATTAAAAAGGAGGAGAATGTGAACTTTATAAAAACCTCCTTTTTGATTGGTTTTGATGATGATAAAAATACATGGGTTATACTATTGATTTTAAATATTGTGAAATTGAAAAGAATGGTGTGCTTATGGAATTATTGTTTTTGATTTTATAATGCTACTTGTGATGGGATTGAAATTGAAATAAAGAGATATCTTGAAAATAGAATATGCTAGTTGATATGCATGAAATCATCTTGGAATATGTTAAATTGGTGAACTTTGATTAGAATGATGATGGAATATGCTTTTGGAGTTGTGGTTAATTTTAACTCAAGATTGGTTCATTCGTTTATTCTTATCTTAAGTGGATTAACTCACTTCAAGCAGGACGTTTTTCTCAAAATTCAGATTTTGAAAAATAGGGGAAAAGGTCGACCTTTTGGGTGCAAAAGTTCGACCTTTTCATGTTGAAAACACTCTATCTTAGCAAGAGCAACAAAATGTCGACCTTTTATCTGAAAAGGTCAACCTTTTTAGGGCACCAAAAATTTATATTTGAAAAGTTTGGATATGCATGGAGATCTCTTGGGCTATCTTCTAAGGCACGTTTCTAGTGATTAGAAGGCTATAAAAGGAGGACATGGGACAACTAGAAGATAAGAGAATCAACCACAAATTCTCAAGATTGACAAAATCAAGTTGCTCCTTTGTGAAGAACTATCTTGAAGACAAAGTGCCCTCTCTCAAGTGCAGTTGCTGTGATTATTCAAAATTGTATATTGCCTTCAATATGTTGATGATGTTGCTGTTTCAAATATACTAAACTGGTTTGGTTTTGATTTTTTTTTTAGAATTTGTATTACCGTAGGTTTGATTGTGATCAAACTAAGAGATTATTTCACGAGCCCACCTGGAGCTTAGTACCAATCCAGAAGATGGTTTAATTGACTGTATCACTGCAAATTAAGTTGAAGTTGACTAGTGGAACCCACGTATTTGTACTTAGAGAGTGCAATAGGTCTGTGGTTGACTGAACCACTATACTTGTGTGATTTCATTGTGATTACTGGATTGATCTTTATGATTATTCTTAATTAGTCATTACACGTGACCAACACATTATTTTTCTATTATGCAATTTAATATTAATATCATAATTATACAAATAAACATTAATATCTAATTATAAGAAAAACCTTATAATGTCAATTGTAATAAAAAATAAACAATCATAGTATTAAGTCAAATAACATTACAATAAATTTATTTTAAGTAGAATAAACATCTAATCACTAATATCATATTGAAATAATGAAATGATAACATCCTACATAAGTAGTTAAGTTATAATAGCAAATAGAACATCTTAAGTTCTAAAAATAGTTTTCATTCTTTTTTTCTTGAAACTACCACTAAACCAAACTCTTTTTTCTAAAAGAAAATATAAAAATATTATATTATATAATTGAACTTAAAGAGGAATAACGCTTATATGGTATAAAATAAACATAATCTGCATGAGGGAAATGGGACTAGATTTAGATAGAGTATAAATTAAATATAAAATATATATGTTATATATAATTAAAGTTCAGGTTTAACTTAACCCGTGACCAAATTATTTTCAATTAGGGCTTGGGTTCAACATTGGGCAGTTTTAATGTTGCTCCAAATTAGATTTGGTAGCGGGCCGAGTTCGGGTTGAGCTCGACACAAGTTGCATCCCTAGCTTCAATGCATGGAAAAGTGGAAGCAATGGATGTTGATGTCTTGGATAGAAAATGCTTCCACAATTTTAAATCAGTAGGGCACATTAGTTCATATGTGTAACCTAATCATATGAGTATAAGATGAATTTTGAAGAGAATTCATGAACATAGGAGGAATTATAAAAATGGTACCTAAGAATTATGGTTACAATCCGTAATAATTTTCTTTACAAATTTTAACCCAATTTTTTAGAGTTTGGTGTAGATGCTTACAACTTAGGTAAGTTATGGTGAGACCGTTTTATTTTATTGTGATTTTTATACAACATGACTATTGATATTACAATCAAAGACATTTACAACTTTCACAACATTGAGAGAATTTTTCCTACAAACCCTACACTAGAGGAAATTTGTATGAAAACCTTAGCACTAGGAAGAATTGTAAAACACCCCACAACTTTGAAAAATGTTTATAAAATGACTTCTCACTTATAAGGGGTTTCGAACTCACATTAGCTCCTTAGGAGCCACAGTAGGTTACCATGACAACAATTATATCACGGTGTAACAGCAAGCTATTTTATTTTATTTTATATATATATATATATTTTTTTTTGGTATTTATACAATGTAATAATGGATATTACAAATCAAGTACATTCACAACCGTCAAATCATAAAGGGGCATTTCTGCAAAGACCCCCATATACAGGGAAATCATGTAAAACCTGCACACAGAGGGTCACACACTTATTTTACAAACACCCAAGCGGGACATAATATTAACCTACATGCTGCCAGCGGGAGTCAAAACCAAGCATACCCATTACGGGCAGCCTGACTTACCAAGACGACAGAAGCGTCGTGGCAACAGCAAGCCGTTTTAATGGTATCAAAACTCAAACTTTTAATGTTACAAATAATGATTTCAAGGACCTAAATGTCAGCGGTAATGTGAAAAGCAGATAAAAGCCTCAAAGATAAAGGAAAATGCAAAGAAGAAAGAACAAATTTACGTGAGGTAAGATAAAATTCGGTGACTATCTCGGGGACCTTTTAAAAATTTCCCCTGCAGCTTGCCCACAAAGACATTGTCACCTGCACGTCACGTGCTTCGCCCCGGTCACGCGTGTAGTTGGTGTGCATTCATGGCGATCCGGAGCATTAACGCCCGGGCCGGCTACACAAGTCCCTCCAATGCACGCATGCCCACAGTAACTATAACATGGCAGGCTTTCCCACCAGATCCAACCATTGAAATCTCATTTTAGACGGTCCACATGATATAAAACGCATCCATGGTAATATTTTATTCGATGATTCTGTACAAATATGACAATTTATTTATTTTATTATCTAATTTTCATTACATCCGTTCTTTGTGCAAGAGATGCTTAGGAAAGAGAGTGAGCTCTGTTTTTTTTGCCGACACGCCCCATCATCTAAAGCAAGTCGCAGCATTTCTATGCCATGTTTGAACCTTTCAGAGGAATTTTATTCTCGGGGACTATTCGCGTGCGTTGGGTGATGCACGTCCGCCAGAGCATAAAATTATTCGCCTTCATGAGCTATGTCCTGCGGCATTGTTTCCGGAGAACCTCTTTTCTCCTTGTACCCGAGGAGTACATAAAACCATGACCCCTTTTCTTTTTTGTTGTTCCTTTACGAGAATTTCTTAATCCAGACCGCGTAAATTCGAAAAAAATCTTATTTATTTTAATAAAAGAAATTAAACATAATCTTAATTCAACTTCCTTTTGCGTGGGCTTTGCTGTTGTTTCATCTAAACAAAGTAAATACCAAATAAAATCTTCTTGTGGTCATGGACAAGCAGGACTATTTTTTAATGAATTCTACTTCTATTTAATCTCTTTGATTTTTACATCTGGTATGATTGATAAGAAATCTAATCTATTTGCCATATTAGTATTATCTATACATTCGTGACAATCTCATCATTTATTTAGTATGATTGTACATGACCTTATTTATATGTTTAAAATTAATATAATAAAATAATTTGATGATAAATATTAAATTTTTTGATAAAGATGATAAATATTAACTTTAAAATTGATAAAGAATTCTATCAAGTATGGCAAAACATTTTTCGCATTTATACATATATTTTTAAGAAAATGTAAATACATAAATTAAGTAAATAAATTTTGCATCAATAATCAATACAAGAAAAATAGATAAGTTCTATCAAACTCTAGTACAGCCATATTACACAAAAGTTAACTTTTTAAAAATTTATGAGCCATCCTATCTACATTAAATGAAAAATTTTATATTCTATAGGGTGTGTTTGTTTGGGATATAAACATGTCAACCAAAACTTTTCAATCTAAAACTTTTCACTCTCCATAACTACTCTATTTTTTAATTATTTTTTCACATTTTCCTATACAAACTACCATACTTTTCAATCATTTCTACACAACTATCTATACAACTAACCTATCTATTTTAACTTTATTCTCTTTACTTTTCATCATTACTTCTATTATATCACATCATTTTCTATCAATGTGACAACTTCTACCTCAAAAACTTTTCATCAAAAGTTTTACCCCCAACCAAACACACCCATAATTATAAATCTATAAAAGCAATATGATATCGTAACTTTATTGAAATCAAACCCACAATTAAATCATTTTGGTATTTATAACATTGGCATTCACTAGCATATTTTATTATTGTACAGAAATTTCGGTGGAGAAAAAAAAATTTGAGTATGGGAAAGACATGGTATGCGGGTATAAAACATCTTTACTCACTCGGCAAAAGGCCACCTACGGGAAACTGCTTTTGACCCCACCACACAGCAACGCTCATTCAATGGCGTTGATGCCACTGCTCCTACTGCCTCCTGCTGCAGCAAATGCCGTTGTTTACACCTCCGTGTCGCTCCTTTCGCTCTTTCTCCCATCCCCATCCGCATCCCCACCGCCGGCACCACCCTTTCCCCTCTATCCCCAACCCCAATCCAACACCCACATTTTTTAACGAACTCCCCCATACAGAAAACGGCCCGGTGCTCTTTTCTTCTTCCCTGCATCCCCCCTAACATGCTTCGTTCTCCGTGACCGCGTTGCCATTTCTCCCAGACTACGCACTGCGAGGCTTGCCAACATGAGAAGACACGGCCTTCTCATCCTCGTCGTGTTATGTGAGCCCCTTCCTCGGCTTCTTGAATTTCACTCTCTTGTTGCTGGTTGTCTGACTCTCGCCTGGTTCTTTGCTGTGAAATTGTTTGTGGGGTTTGCTTTGTGAGTTGTGATTTGTTGACTTGGGCTTGTGGGTTTTGAGCTTTGAGACGTTTTGCTGCCATTTGGTGTTCTTGCCAATTCTTTGAAAAATACTGGCGTCTTGCTTGCAACTTCCATTGGATATGAGACTAAGCTGCTGTGTGGTTGTTCAATGGTCTAAAATTCACACCCTGTTTGTTCATTCTGACGTTGCCGGACTCGAAGTTTTGGATGTGGGACACGATGTACATTTTCTCCACGCTACCGACTGAATGCTCATCACAATATCTGTGGCTAATCTGCACAGGAATTAACTGCAACGGCAGCACCAATGACGGGTGCTTGCTAGCTGTGCCTCCAAGAGGGAACTACTGATTGCAAGTGGAAAGAGCATTAAAGGAGGATTTTCTAATTTTTCTCATGATAACTAGAACTTTGAATTTGGCTGTTTGATTTACACTAGTGAAGAATGCAGCAACCAAACAGGATAAGATGCATAAAAGGAAGACAGGGAGTGTTAATATTGACCTAGATGGATTATTGGGGTGCGGCCACCAAAGTATTTGCCAATTTGCCAATTTGCTATCTATCAAAGTAGTTTGTTGGTGACTTTTTATGGTAAGACTTGAGATAAAATTGCTTTCCCCAATTGTCCTTGGACCCCATGCAATTCTATTGCAATTAATGGGGCATAACTTTTGGAAAGAACCCAATTTTGTGTCGGATTGCAATTCATAACCAGAAGTAACATGACAGAAATAGGAGTTTGTATTGGCCATGGATGGCCATGGATGGCCATGAGCATTTCGAGATATCCTTTCAGGGACAACCTTTACCAGAAAAAAAAGATATTTATCTTGTAGTTTCTGTTGCAAATAACTTATCTCATAATGCATAAATGGATAATTTATGATGGTGTTCTTCTTCTTCTTCTTCAAGCTTTTTATAGGAGGAATAAGTTTGGCCATGACTAAGATGCTTCAAGTGCTTGATTGTCGATGAGATATATTGACTCTGATATATACGTGATTTCAGGGTTCCATAAATTCTACTGCAGTGTTGCTGTTGCCGGTTATAGGAGTGATAACCCACAGCTACGACAACATGCCGTGCCATATAAGAAAGGTTCTGTCCAAACAGATGAAAATTCAACTCTTATGCTGCCCATTACTTCTCCTAATGAAGCACCTCAACCATTTATTCCTCTTCTTGCCCCTGCACCACTTGCGCCTTTTACAAATACTACTGTACCAAGGTTGTCAGGTATGTTATATGCAAAATTGGTTCATAGCATGCATGTTGAATAATACTTGATAACCTAGTTTAGTGTGAAGTTATTGGTGCCTTCTTTCTGTCAAAATGGGGCCTATGGTTTCATGGTCCTGTCTGTCGCTCTGATAGTCTGATGGGCCTCAGATGAATTAAAAATTATTCAGTATTTGCTGACAGTGGACAGCATGCATACGTTTTAGGTAGTCGATGGGAAGAAACCTCAATAAGTCAGAAACTGCAATATTTTATTTCAATCATTGATCGACATGTGGAAGACCGAAGACTTCAGAATGATCTTTCATTCTAGGAGATTTTGATGTGTTTCCTTTGTTTGGTGGTTGCATACTTGCATCAACTGGCAGTCTGGAAAATTTGACCAGGGTTATAAATTGCTGAACATGGGCAGTTTGAAAGCTACATATTTGCAGTCTCTGTTACTTGCAGTTTATGACGAGCCTGGCATTATTCACTAAACTAAATGCTGATTCCTCTTCTTGCAGGACTTTGTAAATTGAATTTTTCTGCAGCTAAAACTATGATGAGCACTACGGCCGTTGACTGCTGGGCATTCTTTGCACCCTTTCTGGCCAATGTGATTTGTTGTCCACAGTTGCATGCGACAATTGCAGTTCTTATTGGACAAACTAGCAAAAATAGTGGGACTCTTGCTTTGGATGCTGGTGAGGCCAAACACTGCCTCTCAGATCTTCAAAAGATCCTTGCTGGCCAGGGAGCAAATGCACGTCTTCCAAAGATATGCTCAGTCGGTCCATCAAACCTCACAGAAGGCTCTTGTCCTGTCAAAAATGTTAATGATTTTGAGAGTGTGGTGGATTCATCTGATCTTTTGGCTGCCTGCAAGAAGGTTGATCCTGTTAATGAGTGCTGTACTCAACTTTGCCAGAATGCTATTTTTGAAGCTGCAAGAAAACTTGCTATGAAAGATGGAGGTCTGTCAGGCATGAACGACATCAGTGTCTTGCCTGGCTACTCTTCCAGACTCGATCACTGCAAAAGCATTGTCCTTAGATGGCTTGCTAGTAGACTTGATGCGCTTTCTGCAAAGCAAGTCCTCAGGCGGATTTCTAACTGTAATTTGAACAAAGGTATGTCCGAAATTCCTTTTGCTGATATTTATCTGTCATGGACCAAATTCTCTTGCACATTTCTCATCAATTAGGTAATCAACGCAAAATCTGGTGCCACTGATCTTATTCCTTTTCTCGTGCAGCTTGTCCACTGGTTTTTCCTGACACTAGGAATGTTGCAAAATACTGTCATAATGGGGTCCATAACAAGACAATTTGTTGCTATGCCATGGAGAATTACATAGCACACTTGCAGAAGCAGAGTTTCATAACCAATTTGCAAGCTTTGGATTGTGCCGCATCACTAGGTTTGCAGTTGCAGGCAGTGAACATTTCTGAGAATTTATATACATTATGTCATATAGGCCTCAAGGATTTCTCTCTCCAAGGTGAGATGTTTGTTTCCCTCTCAGCAGGCAGGCTATTTCCTTGTTCCTGGGAAGCTGATCCAGAGAATAGCGACCTGCTTACTAAGGATAATAGCTAGCAACCTTTGACCTGCATACTGGAGTTACTGATGTGTGATATCTTTTTTGTTTTCTTTTCTTTTCTGTGCTCTAATGGAAACTTCGATTGGTGGAGCAGTTGGATCGCAAGGTACTTCTCAATTCCATTTAGTCTGGATGAAGAATTATTTGATCATTAGTCTTGTGATATGCATAGTATTGTGCGGTTTTCCATTTCCTGAAGCAGTACTCTTGGCTTCATAGGCCAGAATATTCATTCCTTGGCCCCACTATGAATGGAACTTGCCATGCTACCTCCTCTATAGCATAATTCTAACCCAGAAAAGTTCCAATGCAAATATTTGACCAAGGAACAAAAAAGGATCCTATTTAGGGTGTGTTTGGCAATGAGTATAAAATGTCAAGTTAAAAGTTTTCAATCTAAAACTTTTCACTCTCCACAACTACTATATTTCTTAATTATTTTTTCACATTTTTTTATATAACTATCCTACTTTTTAATCATTTCTACACAATTACCCATACAACTAACCTATCTATTTTAACTTTATCCTTTTTACTCTTCATCATTACCTCTATCATATCACATCATTTGACAACTTTTATTTTCTAAAATTTTTCACCAAAAGTTTTATCTATTCCCAAACACACCCTTAATTGCAAAAAAGCTTCTGATGTCGAGCCTGTGGACTTTCAAACATGTTAGTTTCTTGAAGAATGCTTTATCTAATGCCGCTGCATCATCGAACTGAGTGCTCGACATCTACAAACTACTAAACTAGCTCCATGTGCATGTTCTTAGGTAGAGGATCCCATTGTTCATAAATGCTTGGAAATGTTAAGAGTTCTAAAATATTCAGAATTTGAGCCATGAAGTAAGATTTATACATCAATACCTGAAATCAGTATGCCATTATTCAGCACCATAGGAGTTCCTTTATGTGGCACTTACTTATTGCTCTATTTACTAGAATCTGGATGCCTCCTTCCAAGCCTGCCTTCAGATGCAACATTTGATGAATATTCAGGAATCAGCTTCACTTGTGATCTGAATGACAACATTGCAGCCCCTTGGCCATCTGCATCACAAGAAGTTGCAGTGTCTTCCTGCAATAAAAGTACGTGCCAGCTGACTGATGCAAGAAAGTTGCATGTGATAAATTTGTTTCTGCACATTTGGGTTCTCAAAAAGAAATGGTTCAAGCGAGTGATTCCATGCCATAAATATAAGGCTAAACAACATAATAAAATACTGTCATGCACAGTGCCACATGAGATTCATTGCTCTATTGATGCAGAGAGGCTGTTTTAGTGAATTGTCTGAATTCCTCTAGCAGTGCACTGGATTGATCTATCACACATAGGTGACTTCTAACTTATTATCGGTCTCACATATCATACTAAATGAGATTAACTAGAAGTCTCCCTTGTTCCATATTCTGCAATCATTTGCCTCCCATGCCACAATAAATGAGATTAATCCCACCGGTTTCATTTTCTGCATGTCCTCTGCATTTGTATTATCTCAGCTGAAGAAAAGATGAAAAGCCAAATAGTGCACTGCAAATTGAGATGAATTTTTAAACCATTATTTTTTGCAATTTTGGTTTAGATGTTTTGAATAATTATTTGTCCAAAGCACGTCTGGTATAAAGATGATCTGTTTATTATTGTTATTCATGTCATAACTTGCCACCATGGCAGAAAGAACATGTCCTGGATGTCCATGTCAAAATGATATCAGTATTATTCTTATTCACTCCATGGCTTGTGATCCCGAACCTGTTGTTGGTGATAATGGGATGAATATGTCTTGGCTGCTTGAAATGCATTGTATCTAGCTGAATCACCAGTTGATCATTGTGAATTGTGTTACTTCATGCTACATAATTGATCATGAAGTTTTAACCATTCTTGTTGCAGATCCACAAGTTTTTGATTGACAGTTTGAAATATATTCAAGATGAGAATGAGAATCATGAGCACTGATAAGAAAAACACCTGTGTCCCTAAAGCTTGAACTGATTATTTTAGCTGATATTTGTTAACGAAATGTAACTGTCCAACTTGACTATTGTTGCCTTGTCTCTGTTCATCTGCTGTCAGAAATATTCTGGTCTTTATTAGATGTGATGAAGAGTTGGCACTATTTTAGCAAGCTGATATTTGTTAATGCCTAAGATATAAGTTAATATGTTTTGTTATCCAAAAAAAAAAAAAAAAAAGTTTGTGTTTACATTCTATGCAAGCATCTTTTCCAAATCTGAATTGTGGTTAACCCTTCCATATGCAGCAATCAAGATTCCGGCACTCCCAGCCGCAACCCCTTCAACAGGCGGTAATATCACTATTTCCCCAAACTCCAATTTCGTACTTTCTATTTTATTAATTGGAGGTTCAGGGTAATCTAACAAGATGTAGATGGCTCGAATGTTTTAACTTATTAATTAAAGCAATCCTAGCTCAAGATGGAATAAGAAGCAAAAGCAGTATCACTTTGACCTGAGCTTTTGATGGGTCTGTCTTTTCCTTGGCAGCGGAAAACAAGAAGGATGTGTCATACCTGATACTCATTGCCTCCTCGATGATTGCTTGTTTGCTGCTCTAAATTTTATACACACCATGGATGGAGTCTATGCTTCTGTAAACTGAGGGAGGAGTTGTCCACGTGAGCGCTTTAATCATCGACCACCAAACTGGGTATCTTGTTTTGACGATTGTTCTATTATTCATGCTAGTTGTGTAATAAAAATTGTCTTTATAAAGAATATTTGTCGTGAATGAGGAATTGCATGTGTAACAAAAATAACTACACCTGTTATGTATTCGTAGTAGTGGCAGAAACGAAAACATCTGGAGCTGCATTGTGATACTTCTTTCCTATCTAGTGAGATGCAGGGGTCAAGACCCAAATGCAGCAACAGTTGCAGACGGCCAGGCTGTTGACAACGTGGGCAAGTGGGCATGCAGTCCACGATTTTGTTCGGCATCTCTGAAGTGCATTGCTTCTAGTGTATATCTTTTGGATGTTCGATTATCTGCTCACAGCTGGTCTTTGTAACTGGTTCGAAGCTAACTGATTATCTTTAATTTCTTCCATCAACTAAAAGATATTTCAGAGCGGTGATTAATATTTTAATTTTGGGCTGTATTTGCTGATGGTGTATTACTCTTCCATTCTTCTCTTCTGAGCGCTTCCAATTTTCAAGCTTCAAGCCTTCAACAACTCCACTTTTTTACATCACTGAAATTTTCAATTGCCAGCCCTTGTGTTTATGTAGAGAAGTTTATTTATTACGTCTTTATTTGTTTTAGGTTGTCGTCATTTTCTATTTTGCATTTTCTTTTCTTTTTGGTTTATATCATTGGCCAAACTTGTTTTGCTGATTATGTAGAGCAATCTTCTCCACTTAGAGAGGCATGAAAAGTGTGTTTTCTCCTATATTTAGTGAAGATCTAAATCGTGCATTAGTTATTTTTTACGAAATTGAAGTTATCACAAAAAAACATTTATTGGTTCTCCATATTGTCTAATATAATTAACATGGAGGCAAAATCCAACCCATATATCCGGGTATTTTTCGAACAATAGTCTGGTTTTGTTTTTCAGTCAGATACGTACATTATTTTTATTTAAATATTTTCAAAATAAAATCAAATTAAAAAATATAATTTAGCCTTTTTTAATTCTTAGAACTCATATGAATATTCGATATCATTCTTTTAATCTTGTATTATTAAATTTTTAATAAAAGAAAAGGAACCGTTCAGACATTATAAATAAAATATAGAGATTTATATGAATACGCGTCAACTAAAAAGTAAAACATTTGTACCTATGACAAAATTATTTTTTTTGATTGGTATTTTTTTATACACGGTAACAACTAATATTATAATTAAATACCATTACAACACTTACACTATGAAAGGATTTTTCTATAAATATTTTTATCACTCCAGGAGAACATTAATAAACACCTCCATATTTTGGGAGGACATAACGAGAACTGCCAACATGTAGAGTAGCCTTGAATCTGCAGCGCTGTTATATGAGTCACTAACCCGTACCACTAGGGCAGCGCCCCTGGTGGTGACAGATTTTTTTAATGTTTTACATTTGTGCAAAAATGTTAAAATATCTTGCATCCATGCCAACTATAGTTTAAAAAATTTATATTATATAGAAAGAAAATTAATATATTTAATCGAATCGAGGACATTTAAAAACAAAAATCTTTATCTTTTAGAGTTTTTTTTTTGTCTTTCTTATCATGCGAAAAAATAATATTTAAAAATGTTTATAGTGAAACATTTTTAAATCCGAGGACAGCAAAGCAAATTAATTTATCTAACGTGAAGAACACTTTTAAGAAATAAATTTTTTCGATATTTGAAGCATATTTTATATATTTCTGATTTTTTAGATTATATTTGTTTATATATAGTTTATTACATAAATTATTCTTGAGATCTACTAAGATGGTTGTTGCCTGTGCTTGGCAGATAACAGCTTCAGCTTTCACATCTATTGGAGAGGGTTGCATGTTTTTAAAACACGTCGTATCATAGCATTAAGAACTCTTTCCCCTTTCTAATGTGAGATTAGGTTCTCTGATAGTACTTGTTATCCATTTTGACCAAGTAGTTATTATGCGATGTGTTTGGAAAGTATAAAGCTTTTGGATAAAAAGTTTTTGGTGTAAAACTTCTTGAAATGAAAGAAAATAAAGTGATATAATAGAGATAATGATGAGGAGTAAAAAGAATTTATAGATTAATTGCATCGGTAGTTGTGCAAAAACGATTGAAAAATAAAGTAGTTATATCGGAAGATATAAAGAAATAATTAAAATTAGGATAATTATGAAAAATAAAAAGTTTTAAAATAAAAGAAATGCCATGGAAAAATCATATCAGAGAATCAAAGTACTTTTTTGTAGGGTAGATGATTATAAACAACATGTTAATTGCATGTAAAGCCTTACACATAATGCATAAGAAATCAAAAAGGAAAGTACATGAAGTTGTTGTCAAGCTTGAAATGACAAAAGCATTTAATAGGAGTTTATATGCCAAGTAATGAAGAAGATGAGTTTCAATGACAAATGGATGGATTGGATTTTAATGTGCCTATCTACAACTACATATCATGTGATTTTAAATGATTTTAAATCAGAACTTTTTATAGCTAGTAGAGGTATCAGTCAAGGGGATCCATTCTCATCATATTTATTCTTTTCTTTTTTTGGTAAAGGCCCATCAACACTCTTGATGTATGCACGAAGGCATAAAAAATTAGTGGTATTAATATTAGCAAGGAGGGACTTTGTCTATCTCATCTATTTTTTGTTGATGATGTACTTCTATTTGCAAGAGGAACTAGGGAGGAGATCACGAAATCGAAAGAAGTTTTTTAGGTTTATGATGAGTGGATAGGGTTGCGAGTGAATATGGATAAAACTGCCTTCTTTTTCAGCAGGAACATGGTGGTAGCAACTAAGGAAGGTGTGGAGAGCTTGTTTAGTGTAGATGGAGAGAAAATTCAAATTTATTTAGGTTTATCAGCTTGGTTTGGAAGATAAAAAATTCAAGTATTCTAAAGCATAGAGGGAAGAACTTAAAAAAAGGTTCAAGAGTGGAAATCCAAATTGTTCTCATGCGAGGAAAAAGAGATTTTGATTAAAGCAATTGTGCAAGCTATACTCAACTATGCAATAAACCTTTTTCTCCTCTTAAGAAGGTTACGTGAAGAGATCATTGTCGTGCTAAGTAACTTTTAGTGAGAAGAGAAGGAAGGAAAGAGGAAAATAAATTGTATATCACATAATAAAATATGTAACTTTAAGGTAATGGGAAGAATGGATTTTAGGGATATAAATGGTTTCAATATTGCATTTCTGGCCAAGCAAGCATGGACATTAATCACCCAACAGGTTATGTATGTTTCAAGATATCGAAAGCAAGGTATCATATGTGTCTTGTATTATGCATATTTTAGTTGTATGAGTTTGAGATTGTGTATTGATTTTGCAAAAGAACTCATAGGAGTTCTATTTATAGGTGTATCAATTAGAAATTCAGCGAACCTTGAGAGAGGATTGTCAGAGTATTTTGGTTTGGGATGTGTGTGAGGAATTTCTATGAGTATTTCTATAACTTGTTTATCATAATGAATTTATTATCTTTCTTCGTGGTTTTTTTTTCTTAGTTTAAAGAGTTTTTCATGTAAATCATGGTATCTTTGGGACGTTATCGCCTGCTCCCGGGAGCAGGCAGCGTTTCCTGCTCCCAGGAGCTTATGCCCATTTTTTTTATTTTTTTCGAAAATTGTTTTATAAAAATGTTAATTCAAGTGTATTTAACATGTGTATAAGTTTTTACCATTTTTGGAGTATTTTAGATATTTATTTTTTATTTTTGAAAATCAGTGGGTATAAAATAAAATAAATGGGTATAAGCTCCCGGGAGTAGGGACCGCTCCCTGCTCCCGGAGCAAGCGATAACGTCGCGGTATCTTTATGTATAATCTTATTACCGTCTATTTGACACTATTTTATTATGTGTGCTTCACCTAAAATTCACACAAACCAGAATTACATTTTCTAATAAGTTGTATTAAAGCTATAGTTGCATTGTGATTCAGGAAGTGGTTTTGTGTTTTTTGGATCAATATTTTGATGGAAGGCAAGATCAGGTATTGTGATTTTGAAGGTAGGAGACGTATGTAGTAATGTTGTTATGTGATCACCAGATCTGGTCATGGTAGCTTGTAAGACATTGGTGATGGAGGTTCTAAATGTAGTGTGCTGAAATAAGATGACTCAAATCTAATTTGATGGTGCTGATTGATGTCTAGTTAGATTCGAACGATGGCGACATGGGACGAGTGCAAATCTAGCATGTTGTGTGGCTGCGATTTTAGGGTTTAAGATGGAAGCAATTTTGCAAATCTAGCGATGATCAGATTTAGTGGGCCATGCTGTTAGTGGCTGGTGGTTTTTTTGTCAGAGATGTTGGCGGCGTAGATCACCGGAAGAGCTAAGGCAGTTGGTTAGAGGAAGGTGTTGGAAATGATGACAGTTGCTGGACGACGTGGTGGAGATGAGTAAAGTTGGCTATGTGAAGAGCTGCATATGAGGTGAAAAGCACAGTAGCTAAGATGAAGTCGTGATAATGGTTTCAATAGGGGTGCAACTTGGTTCGAGTACCCACCGGTCGACCCACTGGGTACCCTATTTAGGGCTAGTTTGGTTCCAAAGAACCTACCCATAGGTCGTTCAGTTCTGCGGATTAATTACCCGTTCAAATTCGGGTAGGGTCGGTTCCAGTGCTGGGTACCTGGAACCGACCCGGATTATATATTATAATTATAATATATATATATACCTAAGCCCTAAAAATCTAAATGACTAAACCCTTTGTCCCTCTCCTCTCCCACTCGCGCACGACCGCATTGCCTGCTCGGCTGCTCCTCTCTCTCTCTCTCTCTCTCTCTTGACGCGCAGATGCCCGACGCTGCTCCTCTCTCTCTCAGTTCTCCCAAACCCTAGCAGCAGCGATTTGGTGATTTGCCGGAGAAGGAGATTTCCCAAGCCCATTCGACGCCGTCTGCGCGTCAGTCCGTATGCCTGTCTGCCCTTTCGACACCCGTCTGCTCATCTGCATTGGTTTATCCCTCTCATTTTAATTCATCAGATTTGCAATTTTTTTTATGGCAATCAGATTTGAAGTTTGATTTGAGTTGTATTGGTTTTAATTACTTTGAAGTTGAACTTAGATTGGAACCGATTTGGAATCGAACCGGAATCCACCAGCTCTTGACAAAATTGGGTAGGGTAGGCTCTAGACCGACCCGATCTAAAATAGGGTAGGGTAGAAGTTTTTAAAAAATGGGTAAGGGTAGGTTCCACCCTTACCCGAACCTACTCAACCCAAGTTGCACCCCTAGGTTTCAGACTTTTCTATTTTAGGAAGAAAGTGCATATATTATGCTGCACAGGTGGAGCATTGAAGCAGCATGTACATGCAGTGCCGATTGAGTGATTCGAGAGTTTGATTTTCATGTTCCTAGTATGGATTTCTACGTTTTTGGTGCTCTGAACACGATGGTGAGATTAGTTTGGGCAGATTTTGCTTCAATTGTGTGGATTTGATGGGTGTGCGAATCAACGACGATGTGATGATTGGAAAGATTTTGATGTGGAGATCTGAATGAGATAATGTGTAGTGCTTCTTGTGGACGGTGCAAACTAAGAGGATGTCATCTCATTGGATGTGATCAGGTTGCATCATGTAGATCGAAGTTTTTTTAGGAGGAATCAAGCTTGATCCGGTATGAAGAAACGATTCGTGAGTAGATCTGTTGTGATCACATGGTTGACGTTGCATAGAGATGGTTCAAATTGAGGCGAAGCAATGAACTTGATGGAGCAACGGATTTTTATTATTATTTTGGCTGTCTATATTGTATTGATGTTGAGTAAGCAGGGAAAGCATGTAGAAATAAATTAGATTTTCTTGAGTCCTGCATTAGACAATGGCTATAAGATCATGATAATTCATTGTCATTAGATTGTGGAGAGCTTAGGGAGTCCTGTGAATGTGATGGTGTTGAAAAACTGAACGCAATTCTGTATATGAGATGCATGATCGAGTGTAAGATTGATGCCCTAATGCAGGTTGGAGTGTGTGTGGAGTCTTGCTAGTTTTTGCACGAAGGTGGAGTAATTTCTCAGGTAGAGAGTTGTGGTGCATGCTATGTTGGAGCATGAGCATGAAGAATGATGAACTAACTGATACAAGTTAGTTAGCTTGTTATACACATAATTCAAGCCAAGGTGGAGATTTGTTAAGTGTGTCTTGTATTCGACATATTTTAGTTGTGTGAGTTTGAGATTGTATATTAGTTTTGCGTAAGAACTCATAAGAGTTTTATTTATAAGTGTATTAGTTAGAAATTCAACGAATCTTGAGAGATATTCTATTAGAGCATGGGAGAGGGGGTTATTAGAGTGTTTTAATTTGGAATGTGTCTAAGGCATCTAGGAAATGGGTGTATTACAATATTTTGAGGGTCTTTGTAACCTGTTTATCATAGTAAAGTTATTATCTCTTTCCCATGATTTTTCCTTTCTAGGTTTAAAGAGTTTTATATGTAAATCTTTGTGTTATATGTAAGAACTTATTACTGTTTATTTAATCCTATTTTATTATATATTCTTCCACAAAAATTCGCACAAATTCAAATCATGTTTCCCAACACAAGGTGTTTTAAAGATGGTGACTTCTGAAATTGCAAGATTCAAGTAGGGGTATCTCACACTTGGAGAGGCATCATGGTAACTAGAGATGTATTGAAGAAGGGCTGCAAATAGAGAATTGGCAATAGAACACAAGTAAAATTAGTTAATGACAGATGGACAGATGAAAAATTAATCAAAGTAGGCCCTCGAGTGGACAATATTCATGATGATGATATAGTGGACATATTTGTTGATTGAAGAAAAGTTATGGTGCGAGGATAAGATCGAAGTGGCAGTTGGAAGCCATGGGGGGCGATTATTAAATGTATTCCAATTCCATCAGCTGAAACAACAAATAATCTCTATTGGGCGCCAAAATCTGATGGAGGTTTTAAGGTAAAGTTAGCATACCAATTGACCCAAAAGGTAGATCATTGTCATGCAAGCCCACATTTGAAGATAATTCAAAACTTATGGAAGGTGAAGTTTCCTCTCAAGATTTTTATCTTTGGAAAATGATTTAGTTAGGCCTTATTTAGGCTGGCCTGAAAAACATATTTTTTATTTTTTCATGAATATGTAAAGTTAGATGTATTTGACCTATAAATCAAGTTTTACCATTTTTGAATTTTTTAAGTATTTTTTTTAGATTTTTAAACACAATAGCATTTTTGTAGGTAAAAAATTATGAATATGTCATTGTGTTTAAAAATAAAAAAATACTTAAAGACATCTAGAAACTGTAGAACTTAGTTTATTGATTAAATATACCTAACTTTACATGTTCATGAAAGAACCAAAAAATAAAAAGTATATAGTTTACGGCCGGAAGCATGGCTGCCCCCATGCGCCCAGCCACAAAAAATCAGCCATCCTTATTAGTTGGAAGTTAATAATAGATTTTTTTGCATATAAAAAAAATTGCTGAAAAGAGGGATTTAAATTGATTTATTATGTGTGCTTTGTAAAAAGAAGAGAGAATATATCTTTCATGTATTTTGGTCATGAGGTTCAAGAAGTACTTGATAATTAGCTAAAGACAAGAATAGCTCAATATGATGACAACAACCTCACAATATTTTAAATCAGATAGTGAAATTTGGTATGAACAATTCATTTGAACTCTTTATTGTCTGTTGTTGCAAATTTTGACTGGTTAGAAATGCAACTATTACAAAATTGAACGTCCATATTTGTTGGAGATACTATAAAGAAAACTTTGAATTTCATTCATCATTAGAAAGCAACATAACTCTTAAAGTCAAGTAATGACTTCCTTCAACAAAGCCCAAATTAGATGGCGACATCCCTATAACACCCTACTTGCAGATGATGTTCCGATGGGTTAGTTTATTTTAGCCAACCTAAAATAAAATAAAAATAAAAAGATGTTAAAATTATAGTTGCTAGAAAATTTATAACATTATATCAATAAATAAAGATCAAAACATTAAGATAAAATAATGACAAAAAATAAAAAGGGATAAAAAGGAAGAGTCGCCAATAATTTTTTTGGGAGGATTAGAACCCAACTATTTTATTAGAACTGGAAAGGCACTAGTATTACAGACAATGGATTCTGACCTTTCATCAAATAATGTAGATGCTTGCTAACTTCAATTTTGAATCACTGATGGTTGAATTGTTACATTGCATGACTAAAAGAAAATTGGAGACTGCAAAGATGGAATAACTGGAAAAATCTCTGGACTGGTTTGGATGGCTGGATGGCTGGATTGGATTAGGTAGGAGGATGAGCATGGCTATGGCGCCACTACCTTGATGAGCTCTCCTCCCACCTCTAGCCAAAAGCTTTGCTTTCGGAGGACTTTGTTCAAGTTTCATGTGCAGAAGAATGCCTCCATTTATAGGCATTTTAGGCTGGCTGGTGGTCCATGTGTTGTGGCTTTATTGGTTGTTGTTGTGAGCTTTGTGGCATGTGCTGCATATTTTGTCGTGTCATTGTTTCACGTCCAAGCAATTTGCCTTACAGTGTATTTGGTAATTTGCAAAAGTCATCTTTTCAATCTAAAACTTTTCACTCTTTATGATTATTCTATTTTTCGATTATTTTTTTCATATCTTTTTATACGACAATCCTACTTTTCAATTATTTATACATAATTACCCATAAAAACTAACCTATCTATTTTAACTTTATTCTCTTTACTCTTCATTATTACCCCTATCATATCACATTATTTTATATCAATTTAACAACTTTTACACAAAAAATTTTCATTAAAAATTTTACTTCTTCCGAAAAATATTCTTGGTGGCCAAGCAATGAAGTTTCAGGCATGTGCGGTAGTGGTAACAAAGCTTCGATGATGCTGTTATGGACATTTGGCGTGAAGATGACGACAACTTGTGGATGGCATTGGTGAATGAGAAAAATGTCAAGCATCTGAAAATAGGCATAGATTGTCCATGGTCTTTGTTTTTTTTTTTTTTGGGATGGAGCTCAATAGTAGCAGTATTGACTTCTTCTTCCTTTTGTAGCACGTGATTTTTTCTGTGCTACGATGGGCCGACAAATGGGCATAAAAATGTAAGATATGCTTAATAGAAATATAAACGAAAAGTAGTTGTGAACTAAGTAGGAAAGTAAATGGGCAAATATAAGAGAGAAAAATAAATATAAAATGCGAGTTAGTGGGTTAGCTGGTTAGGTATGATGCGAATTAAATACAGAAATTAAACGTGCAAATAAAAATATAAAAAGATGTAGAAAAAGGGTTCAAGATCAGAAATGGAAAAAATGTAAAAGGTGTAAACATGAGGGTTAAAGAAGAAAACTGCAAGTGTTAAAACTTTTAAATGATGCAAATTCTTAGAGATTTTTAAATGATTTGAGTTAGTCAAACACAAACATGTATCTCAATTAGGTGCAATTAATAGTTAGTAAAATGCGTACAGAAGCCAATTAATATATTAATTTTTTTGGAGTCGTCACTAATCATATAACGGTGGTTAATCCATGTACAATAAGGTACTGAAATACAGAGATTTCCTGGGTGTACACATAACTTAGAAAAAAACAAAATTTTATTTTTCCAGTACATCGGTCCTGGGAGTGCTAAAAGTTAACATACATCTTATAAAAGCTCAGGAGGGTGGTGGCGGAAATTTAATCCTAGGCTTTTTATGAGGCCCTAACTCAACTTAAAAGAGAGTATAGAAATTTCATTCCCATAAATGAAGTTAGCTTTTTTATGGTTAAGAAACAAGAAAGATTTCGTTAAAAGTCAATGGACGGAAATTTAACTGTCGGATTTTAATTCTCATTCATCATTTTTTTTATATGAAAAATGCGTAGATGCAAATTGTTGCGTTAAAAGAGACATGTCATGTAAATGTTATAACAGGATGTAGATATAGTTAAATATCCGTTATATTACTTTTTCTTTTTTTAAGAGAGAAAAATGTGAAATGAAATAATAAAATAGTTTAGAGCGTTAGATGGACCAGATATAGGATTGATAAAAGAAAATTGTAGACAAAAATTGAGAGAACGGGGTGCAACAACGTTATTTTTTTAAAAAAATAAGAAGCAAAAGTGACATGAAATGAAATGATAAAGCAATGTTAAAGTAAAACCATTTTCATATACGGCCAAACAAAGCACTAGACGGTCCAACTAGAGGATTAAAAATTAAAAAAAAAACGAAATGAGAAAGATAGGATGTGGCACCATTGGATTTTTCTCTTTTTTTTTTTAAAAAAAAAGAGGTGAATGGAAGTAGAAATGGGACCAAGATATAGAAGATGAGCAGAATTGAGATTTTTTTTTTTTGGCAAAAATGAGAAAATGATAGGGATTGGAGGAAATAGAGAGGAATTTGGGTGTGTTTTTCCGTGGAGAGAATAGAGGAAGAGGGAACTCCTTTTATAGCCTTTTATTTTTGAAAATTTGCACATCGGTATACATTATTAATATTTTGCAAAACTCTACCTTTTCTTTTTTGCAAAATTCTATCCCAAAATGGACTCCTTGGTAAATTTATGGGTGGTTTTTGAAAACCATCAATGGGCCCATTGTTTTGCTTGGCTAGTTACCTATTTTCCTTGATCTTAGATAGGGCCCACATGTATTGATGTCCCTTATCCACTTTAACGGTTCATATCTTTACTTAGTGGGTTAGATCTAGTAGTTTTCATCCACCATTTGAAACGTTGCAAATCTACCTCCTTCCTTAGTCAAATTTATTTTGACCATTAAAACCTCATAAAATACTAATTATTTGTTTAATCCAAATTGTCCATCATGTCGACTTTGTTTCAATTGTCTTGAGAAAAAACTCTTTACTTCGTCTAGAATGCAAATTGCTCCTGATCTGCCGTATGGATTATTAGCCATTAATTCTGAAGCAGACTTAAAGCATTAGAGACCCATTTTCCATATAGATCCTACACAAAATTGGGCTTGCAAACATATGGGTCAAACATTCAAATATAAATCCATGAAGGACCTTAGATGGGTGGGCCAAATGGTAATGAGCATGTTTAAAAATCTAATTTTCCCATTTAAGTGGGGTGTCAACAGTTGCTCCCCCCCTTCTTCAATGATAATGAACATTATCATTGAAGAAGGTATATTTGACACCTAAAATTTTCTTTCTTTTATGCAGCTTAGTATAATTTTTTTAACTTTTATAATTTACTCTACTCTCATATATTTTATCCTATTTAGAATACCTTTAACAATTTTTCCATAGGAAATTTTCTTGTAATCCTTTAATATTATGAATTTTCATAATTCTCTCTTCTTTTTATAGAATTATTATTATTATCATTATCTTAATATTTTTTAGAATTATTATTATTATTATTATCATTATCTTAATATTTTTTAACTCTTTTAGTCATGTGAATAGCAAAGTTGTAAAATTCTCAAGGTTGTCAATTGAAGTAATTATTTTGAAAAAAGGGGTTTCATTAATTTATATTTGCGATAATTTTTCATGAAGTATCTAAAATTACATAGCACATGTGTATGTGATTCATCAACTGATAGATGTTTAGATGCATGAAACTTTATCAACCCATCCAAGTGAGTTAACTGTAGTATCAAAATATAATAGTGGTGTATTGTAATTTACTCTCCTTAGCATATTTCAGGATATCTGGAGATTTTTTTTTAAAATATATATTTTTTCTTTAAAATTCCTCTTACCATATTTTGGGGTAATTGGGTATTTTTATTTTTCTCTTTTTTTCTTTTCTTCCCCTCACCATATTTTAGGGTATCTGGGGATGTTTTTTCTTTCTTTTTTTTCTTCCCCTCACCATATTTCAAGGTATCTGGGGTTTTTCTTTTTTTCTTTTAGATAAATTATATATATATATTATCATTATTATTATTTTTTGAAAACAATTCACCACAATTCATAGTGATATTAGCAGTTATCTCCTTGGATGAGAAAATATTGCATTATCTTCGTATCCACCAATTTCCATTAATCTGCATGTGAGATCTCTCTCTTCTTTTTTTTTTTTTGTGCTACTGAATTTACATATGTCATGAAAAATTTTCATGAATATAACTGATTACTTATTTATTTATTTATTTATTATTATTATTATTATTATCATCATCATATTTTTTTACCGAAAAGATTTGTTGCTATGCGGGCATGGTTTATGCTATCACATTATAAATTTAAAATTCTTAGGTTTTACCTAAAAAATTTTTGAACGTAAAATAAGATAGAATTACTCATCTCTTAGTGGTAGCTTGCTCTTGCCCAATTATAAATCTCATTTCCTTGTGATCTAGAGCACAAGATTATAATCCTCATTTGATTGGCTTAGGTGGACGGTCCCGATGAGTAGATGAAGAATATTGCTGGCATTATCTCGTGCGTCTACGGAGCACCGTATGAGGAGCATTCTAGATGTTAGGGTATTGGATTTTTCCTCTCATTTTCTAGGGTTTTTCTTTTTGCACTGTCGTTGTTCACGATTCCTCCTTTCCTCCCGTCGGGATGTCGTTCTTCCCGCATCTTCTTTTACCGATCCGCTATTGGCAAACCTCATGTCCTATTGCCCCTTTTCCCTTTGTCGTCGTTAGGATTTTATACCCTTTTTTTGCCTCATTAGGGTTGGGTTTCTTTCCTCCATCGTGGGCAGATCGTCTACAGAAATCAGTGAAAGATTGATAGAATGGTCGACAGCAGGGCTATTGGAGGTGTTCATGAGCTACTGGCTAGGGAGAAGATGGATGAGGGTTGGACGATGTTGGAGCATTGGACGACTAGAGAAGAGATTAGCTACGCTGGAGTGCTGGATGGTCGAAGAGGAGACGACGGTAGCTGCTAGCTGGCACTAGAATGCTGGATGGATGGAGAGGAGGCTATGCTGTAGGGCTGACGGCCGGATCGAATAAGAAGATGTTGTGGAAGGGAAACGGCCTGGGGCCAGTAGGCCGATCAAATCGGCGGAGTAAGAGCTCAAGGTCGAGTGACTGAGGAAGGTTGGAAGGTTCGGAAAGAAAATGTCGGCAACTGGAGGGCTGGTCGACCAGGAAGAAGATGACAGCAACTGTCAGCGTTGTAACTATTAGAATCGAGGCTCTGCTTAAGGTGCTGACGCGTCCCGCGGGTGTAGGAGAAACACGCTTTACAAATTTGTCAGAGCTGCCCAGGATCGTGTCATTCATGCGAAGGGACCTCTCCAGATCATTGTCGTCGTTGTTGCTGCCGGTTGGCGCGAAGATGGACGGTCGGAAAGAGGGTGATGCTAGAGCTGTCACTTGCCGACGCAACGATAGCTGAGTTTTTTTTTATTTATTTTTTTATGTTTTTCTTTCCTAAAGTCTTCTTCTTTTTGTTGAGATCTTGCGGTGTTGTTGCCGATTATTGGTGTGGTGGGTTGCTGCGTCGAGTTTTTCTATAGCTGCATTCGTCGTGGGCTAGTGAAATCACTCCTCTTATTTTCCTTTATTTCTTGGTTTCATCATTTTTTTGAATAATTTGCTATTAGATCCGAATACTCTGCGTACATATAGTTCAAATGTTAGCAGATTTGGTTATCATCGGCAGATCTATTAGATTTCTTTCTCTTTTTGCTTTTGCTGGTGTGGTGTCCCCTTTCTTTTCATATTATATATATATATATTTTTTGTTTCATAAGTTATTAATTTTCTTGTTATCATAAGCTGCAATTTACTCTTCATTTATAGTTAATGTAGTCGTTGTTTTTGAATCCCTATTAAAGATAACTTCTTTAGCTCCATTGATTATGTATGTCAAAATGGTTTGATTTATTAGTTTGTGAATATATCTGTCTCTAGATAGAGTATGACTTGCTGGGTATTTAGCTAGGTTTGATGATGAATAAAGTTAACCGATGCATATATGTTTTGACAGTTTTGTGTAGAATGTGTAATTTCTTATGTGTTGGTCATTATGAACATTTTAAGGCTAGATTCATGCTATGTATTATTGTAGATGATGTAAAGATGGAATAGATGAACTCATGTGCTGTGTTAAAGCATGTCAATTTGCCATGGGTCTTGTCATGAGACAGATCTAGCTATTATTATTATCATTCTATTTCATATTTGCAACATAATTTAACTTGGAGTGAAGCTTGAACCTTGGTGGGACATTATGTTTAGAATCTTATGATGTGTTTTTTGCAGATTCGTCGATTGATAACTCATGGATTAGTCTAAGTTTGATTTTGATAAGCCAAGCAACAATCGAAAGTTTAGTTTTAAATGAACCATGACTCTAATAATGGTTAATCACCTAATTTGTGTTTAGGCAACCTAACCCTTGACACTTTACTTTCTTCCTTCTCTCTCTCTCTCATCTCTTTTCTTCTTTACCTTGGTATTAAGTTAATTCTATTTTTTCTTTGCATGACCCTTTTACTACAGTGAATGTATTGAATGTATTTCCTTTAAGACAAGTAGTACATTTTCATATTTGCTTCAAGGGGTATTTTTCCTATGTGACTACTTATATCTTGAAGAAATCATTTAAGATCTCCTTAGCTATCACCTAATTGGTGCCCAGATTCTCTATTTATCCTTTGGTGTTTCCAATTTATGGTGATTATATTCCTTGATTTTTTTTAAGAATTAAGGTTGTCCAAGACTTTCCAAGTATGATTAGTCTTTCCCGTCTTCTTTGGATTTCTTAACCATATGTAATTGGTTGTTATTTATAAAAATTTTGTATTATAATTATCTATCTTAATTACTTAACTGATTATGTTTTTCCAATTCTCTTTTTTTAGCTCTGCAATGTCAACCCATCTGACCAAACAATCTGTTAATTTTTTTCCATCTATTTGGGCTTTCATTTTTGAAAACTTATGTCTAATAATCTAGAATTCTTTTTCTGGATGAGTAATGATTGTAGAGAATGGTCCTTTCTTTACTGTACTGATGGGACATGTCCTCTTTAGGCTTTCAATTTTGAAAACTTTGTTTAATAATCTAGAACTCTGCCTTTCCTGGATGAGTAATGATTGTAAAGAATGGTCCTTTCTGTATTGTACTGATGGGACATGTCCTATGGTCTAGGTAGGGTATGGTATATTGACCTTTATAATGAATGGAGGCAAGCAATGCTATGGAATAATGATGAATTAATTTGACTGGGCATAGATTGCTCTCTTTTTATGTAAGCGTGTCATGAAATAGTGTTACCTGACATCAGTACTAATGATTACTGATCATAGTACTCTTATAATGATTTTTTTATAATCATGAAAGTCATTTATTATTATTATTACTATTTTGATCTATGTAGCAATAACTTAGGGGTGCAAGTCGGTCCGGGTACCCCCGGGTAGGGGTGGAACCTACCCTTACCCATTTTTTAAAAATGTCTACCCTACCCTATTTTAGACCGGGTCGGTCTGGAGCCTACCCTACCCAATTTTTTCAGGTGCGGGTCGGTTCCGGTTCGGTTCCAAATCGGTTCCTAAAAACATCATAATTATGTTAACTCATATATATGTCACAAGTAATAGACAGTGATAAATTGCAGTGAGGTAACAGACAACATAGAAACAGTTTCATCATCAAAAGACACATCATAAAAACAGGATTGGCACTGGCAACAGATATATCAATCAAATCTAATGAACTGCTTTAGAAAAATAGATAAGCAAGCGATCACATGATTTAGAAGCTTTTTACAGGATTGCAGATAAGAATATACGTAGTTTCTTCTTACAGAATTCTAACTCCAGAAATGGATACCTATGAATTCTAACACCCAACCATTCCTCCCTCGTTTCACTCTATTAATTTCCATCTGCAAATTCAAAGGAAGGATTCTCCACCCACCCATCACAGTTGTGGCTTGGGTTCGGTAAAGGTAACTGAAAGCCATCATATAGAATTCAACTGTTTGAACGAACTCAACCTAACATAAATTCCCATTTCACGCATTGGGGGAAAAAAACTCCCGTGGCAGCCCATTTCTGGATTAGATCATGCAGCCCATCGGGGGAAGAAACCGTGTAGTTTAGGAACATAATAGAGTCAGACCAGTAAATAGAAGGACGACGGACGGACGCAATGGCAGGGAGGAAAAAGGAAAGACGACGAACGATCGGTTTTAAATGGGAAACAGGATCCAATCTACCTCTCTCTAAAACTTGAAAATGCAACGATCGCCAAATAAACGGGAATTGCTAATTACACCAGAAGCCCAAACTGAGCATACTGTCAGACCTCGATGTGGCATGCGAGGAGGAAGAAGATGTGCCAGCGAGAGAGAGAGAGGCACTAACGCGAACCGTGAAGGGCATCTGTGCCGGCAGGGAGGGAGAGAGAGGGAAAGGGAGAGAATGAGAGAGGGAGAGAGAGGATTGTTACTGTGTAGGGGAGGCTACCTCTGCCGGCGCCACTGCCGATCTTCCATCGCCACAACCGACCTTCTGCCGCTCGCCACAGATGCTGCGTTGCCGATCTTCTGCTGTCTGCTGCTGCTGAGGAGAAACAGGATGGCTGCCGCCCGCCGCTGCCGATGAGAAATAGGATGGCCGCCGCTCGCCGCTGCCGATGAGAAACAGGATGGCCGCCGCTGCCGATGAGAAATAGGATGGCTGCCGCCCGCGAGGAGAAACAGGATCGGGATGTCGGATGGGGAAGAAATTAGGGATTTAGGTTAGGTATTATAAATATATAAAATATATAATATATAATATATAATATGAAATCCGGGTCGGTTCCGGGTACCCAGAACCGGAACCGACCCCTACCCGAAATTGACCGGGTATTTTACCCAAGGAACCGAACCGACCCTACGGGTAGGTTCTGTGGAACCGAACCTACCCGATTTAGGGTACCCAGCGGGTCGACCCGCGGGTACCCTACCCAAGTTGCACCCCTACAATAACTTATACACATCCCTTGACTTATGATGGGCTGACTTTGACATGACTAGACTTGTCTGATTTCTTTTGGCCCCACTGCTCAACTATGGTTGTCTTAGTAGATATTTTCTATTTATACCTCATTCCTTTGTCTCCTTCTTCACTGTCATCTATCCCCACGTGTTTTACTCTTCCTTTGTTGCTCTTTTTGTCTTTCTTTCTGCCGTCTGCTTTCTTTTCTGTTTCTAAGTCTTTTCTTTTGGGAAAAATGAATGGTATTCATCCCCTTCTGTCTGGTTCTTCCTCATCTAGTGGGAACAATCCTAGTTCGGGTGTCCCCTTTGCTGGTCAAAGGTTGTCTAGGTGGGTGGCTACCTTGTCAGCCATTGAAAGGGCTGAGTTGGCCTCTTTTCATATGGGAGAATGCTTGGAACTGTCTAGGGTGGTATTCAATTATCCTTTCTTAAAAATGTTGGAATTCAAAGAAAATTACCCACAATCCATGTTTTGATGATTAACAACTTAATTTGAGAAATAATTAAGTACTATTGAGGTTGCTAAGTGTTTCAAAGTTTTAAAAATTCAAGATTCAAAAGATAGCAGGTCAAGTCGCAATCCCAAGTCGACTCAGCCATTGAATGAGGTCAAGTCAATTCCCAAGTCGACTCCAGGATCAACTTAAAGTGTATTAAATACGTGAAAGCTGAAATTTAGACTCGGAGACAGGTGAAGTCGCAGTCGAAGTCGACTCCGCTTGCGACTTAGGTGAAGTCGCAGACCCAAGTTGACTCCATGTGCGACTTGGGTATAGCCTTGCTAAAAACTTCGAGTTCTCAGAGTCAAGTCGCTTTCCAAGTCGACTATAGCCTGCGACTTAAGTGAAGTAGCATCTCATGTCGACCCAAGCATGCGACTTGGGTAAAGTCGAAGTCTAAGTCGACCCAAGCGTGCGACTCAAGCATGTGGCTACCCCTCAATGATCCGAAAATATTATATTGAAGTTTAGACAACAAGATTAAGAAGAACAATCATCATGAATCAAAGTCATAATGAAAAACTTCTCAAGAGAAGAGTATATTGCTTAATTTTTAAGCAAAACAATGTATACCAAGGACATTTAATGAAGAACAAGAAAAGAAAAGAAAATACACAATATTAAGATCACTTGCAAGACCTCAAAGTTCCAAGATAATCAAATGACCAGTGAAGTCGCATCCGAAGTCGACTCCACCTGCGACTTGGGTCAAGTTCGAGAACAAGTCAACCTGAAGCTGGAACTTGGAAGTGGAAGCCGAAGACCAAAGTTGCACCCAAAGTCGACCCGAAGTTGACTCCAGTCTGCGACTTGGGTGAAGTCGCACTCGAAGTTGACTCTACCATGCCAAGTCGATTCCAAATGCGACTTGATTCGCAATGGTTGAAAAATTCGAACGTTGGCGTATTTAATATGCGCCACCTGCCACCAAACATTCGAATTTACTTTCCATTATTTAAGGAGCTTCAAGGGAACATGAATGTGGTGAGAGAAACATTGATTGAGCTCACTTTCCACTCTCTCTTGCATTTAAGTTGGTCTACAAGAAGATTAAAGAAGAACTGTGTTTTAAATCTATTGAAAGTTGCATTGCTATATTTACTACCGCCTCTATAAGTTCTTCTAAGTGCCGAAAACTGCTTACACGAATCTGTAAAGTGTAGATATTTCTTTCGTTGATTATTTGTTTCTCCCACTTAGTTTGATATTGAAAATCAAAACCAAGTGAAGGCAAAGTAATGTTGTGACTAGAGGGATACTAGTCACCTACTTGTGCTGAATTTTTAAAAGCCCCGTAAAGCTGAAATCTAGAAGAGAACTGTTGCTCTAGTTGTATTGAAATACAATAGTAGAACCCAAGACACAACGGGTGTGTGCTTGGAAGAGTGAAGTGACTTGATTGTTTGTATTTTACTAATGTATTTCTCTTTATCTTTCTGGTTGTTTCACTGAGGGGATTAATTCCAAAAAAGGAGAAAATTTCTGTTTAAGCAAAGAATTTTAAAATACCCAATTCACCATTTCCCTCTCTGATAATTACCATAAACTCAGGACCAACAAGAAACTGCAGCTCGGTTTTGGATTCCTTCATTAGGGGTATTTAGATTTGGAAGTGTAGAGTTATCTCCTTCTTTAGAGGAAGTTTCCAAGCTTACTTGGCTGCCACTTTTTAGGGATGTTTCAGTTTTGATCCCTAAGCCTGTGGGTGAGAATTTGTTTATTTATTTGTTCAATGGAAATCCTAGGCAATATGATTTGGCTGCCCCCTAATGAGTCCCCTTTTATTTCTTTAAATATGTTTTATGAGGATTTCTCTGTTCGTAGAGAGCATCCTGATACTCCTAGGGGTGTTGTATGCAGAAACGCTTTGATTTTAAAAATTCTTGCTGAAAATTTTCTCCCTTCAGATATTTTTCTAAAATTACAGCTTCTTTCCTTTGTGAATTTGGCCATACTAAGAAAACCTCTTGTTCCTAGCGTTTTGGTTGGAATTCATGAAGGATTGACCCTATTTCATGAGGGATCTGGTCCTATACAAGGATGCCTATTTATTTCGCAAGTAAGTATTCATATGCTTTTCTGTTGATAAAATATAGCATGTTCCTAAAATGACCTATGTTATTTAGATATTTACATTTTCTATTAGTAAAGACTTTTATCACTTAAAATGGATCATTTTTTAATAAATATGATAAGCTATATGCAATGATACACTGCAAGAATAAGTCATATACCAATGAAACACTGTAAGAATCTAAGTCTTTACTTCTCTTGCTATCCTTATTTCTGTACTGGCAACCTTCTCCTTATGTTTGTCCTTGTATCATCTTCCTTCAGCTCATATAATATATTAGACTTAACACTCCAACGATTAGTAACAAGGCTCCCTTGTGCACTTATCATCTCTAATTATGCTGCATTTGATACTTTTTGACTTGCTTCTTTTGAAGCATGAATTCTTCTTTGAACTCGGTCATGGTGGAAATGATTTTTTTTACAAAGTGTAGTAATATTTAGTGTCTTTAATCTGATTATTTAATTTTGGTTAAATATAAGTGCTAGACTTAGATATAACATACCTGAAACATTATATACTGCTTTGAAGTTGCTAAATCTGGAATTTTGCATGTGGCTTTGAGGCTGCTAAATCTGGAATTTTTTATATTGTTTTGTGGCTGCTAACTTTGAAAATTTACATGCTGTTTTGAGGTTGTCTAATCTGAAAATTTGCATACTGCTTTAAGGATGTCAAATCTGAAAAGCAAGGTCTTTGTTTACTGATTCCTTTTATCATGACTTGCTAAGTTCTTCTTATTGGAATCCCAATTGTTTTGATCTCCCTTAAATTTGGCATGCTGGTTTGAAGTTGTTGATTCTAGAATTTTGCATGTTACCTTTGAGGTTGTGAAATCTGAAGTTTTGCATACTACTTTGAAGTTGTTAACTCTGAAATTCTGCATGTTGTTTTAAGATTGCTAAACCTAAAAATAAAGTCTTTTGATTTGTTTGTTGATTTATCTATGTTTTCCTAAGAATAACATGAACTTAGATGCTAAACTACTCATCATATCTTATTTTTTTGAGTATATTGCTGAAACTCCTTTTTTATTGCAGGTCTGGGTAACGGAACATTTGGGATGTATTCCACCTATTCCTGAACATATGATCCATCTTCCTTACCTTATTAGCACCTTACTAAGTCTTGAGTGGTCTCCTTTGCCTTTAGATTTACTTTCTCATTTATCTAACTTGTCTGAGGAAAGAGTTGTTTGGAGGGCATCTTGGTTATTTGTTGACCCACTTATATGTTGTAGGGATTATAAATGTCTTACCTTACTGGGAGTTTCAAGTTATTGTTCTTATAATCCTCAAAGATTTCTTCATCAATTTGGTATTTTTCAATGTGTACCTATTATGAGTGGAGTTTATACTAAGATTACTGAGTATAGTAGGGCTGCTATTACAGATGGAATACTTAATTGTTGGCATTTTAGTTTGTCTGCTATAGAATTTGGACTAACCTTTACTATACTGCCTGAATCTTATTTAAATTTTAGGAACTGGTTAGCTGCAGAGATGGGTCATATAGTTCTTGAAACTCATGAAGTTCCTCATCATGTTGAAAAAGAAGCTATAGAAATTGGCATGCCTATGATGGTCCCTCCTCACCTAGAAGCACAAATTCAAATTTTGAGAGTGTGGATTACCTCATTTACCTCCTCTATTGGACAATTATCAAGTGCCCTCTCGTCTATTCATGAAGTGTTGTCTTAGTGTGAAACATCTTTGGAACCAGTTGCATCTACTGCCATGCAAGCTCTGCCAACAAGCTAGCTTTGGATTTTTATGTCTTTTCTTTTCATCTCTTTTTTTTGGACAAAGTTAATGACATGAACATTGAATTTTTTAAGACTTCTCATATTGACTTTATATTTTTTATTTCCTTTAGAAAGCTTTTTAGAGTGCCAGATTCATGTTATAGTTTCCTTTTTTGTATACATGTAAACTTTTAAGCGTGTTATGTCAACATTTGTCAGAGACATTTACAATGAAAAGTATATTTTTTGGCTATATGATTCTATCCTGCTTTACTGTTTTGGCAGTTTAACTATACGTTTGTTGATCCTAGATTTGTATATTGTATCCTCTTATAAGCTTAATTCCATATTTCAACAGCTACATAGGAAAAGCTATTAGTTTAGTAATTTAGCCGACATGTAGGTGTTGTTTTTTTTCAGAAGCATCTTCAGATCCAATAATGTCAGAAAGAATGAGCGGAGCGCCATTTCCACCAAAATTTTCAGTGTCCAAAACCATTCCCATTGTAATCCTAGCAATAGAGCACTTCACAGGAACCCCCAGCATCTTGTAATGTCAAGCAACCGCCACAAACGGATGCCATACTTGAAGAACCATTGTTTTCAGCAATTGTACTCTCAACATGTATAGTATAAGAAAATTCCTCCTTTGATGGTAAAAAAAAAATTCAAGCGCTTTCTCCGTAAGCATTCCATGACCAATTTCCCATCTATTTAGTGCCCCCACACGCCCAAATTCCCCTATACATGATGGAGGAAAGGAATATTGAAGATAAAATCACTTCACATCGACTTCATCTACAAGGTTGTTTATCCTTTGTGCCATTTGTCTGTCTCCAAGTGTAACCACAGCAAGGGATTGTGTTTCTCCACGAGTAAAAATCGTACTCCCATGTGCTCTTGGAAGTAACCCACACTCCGAATTAATCAAACGCAGGTCCGTAGGACTTCGCCCATAACTTCTTTTCCACTCTCCACAATCTGTCTACGTAAGAATTTAAAAAACAATAGAAGAAAAACAACATGATGGGGTATGTTATTAGATAATTGTATTTGAATAAAAATATTTGTTTCTAATTATTGACATACGTGGACATATTGAAACTAATTCATATGAGAGACTCAATAAATCTATTGTATGGAGGATGGATTCTCATGGTATGAAAATAAAGCTATGAAAAGAGAATATTTGTCTAGCTAACCACAGGATATTAGAAACCTATTATCTGTTAAGAAAATGTGAGAAAAGCTAGTAGAGGGGTTATTAAAAATATTTCTTTACATGATCTGTGCTTACTAATTCTGCTATTGTAGATTCCTCAGATCAAGATACTATCAAGGCTCCGTCATCTAGTACATCTTTCACTATCCATGGCCCTTTCCACTTAGGTTTAAATTTACCTCTTTTATCGATGGTTGAGGCACAAAGATCTTCTTTAGTACTAAATCACCTTCTTGGAATTCGTAACGTCGTACATTTTTATTATATGCTTTTGTCATTCGCCGTTAGTAAGCATCCATGTAAGATAATGCTCTTATCCGCTTTTCATCTAAAAGATCCAGCAGCAAGAGTCTAGCATGAATTCATTCTTCTGAACTTATGTCATTTTCTTTTAAAATTCTCAAAGTTGGTATTTCTACTTCAACTAGTAGTACTACTTCCATCTTGTAGGTTAATGCATATGGAAAAAATCTTGTATCAGTTCTAATTGATATTCTGTATGCCCATAGGGCATGAGATAATTTGTCTGACCAATCCTGGTAGATTTGTACCATTTTTTATAATATTTTAATCAAGATTTTATTAGCAACTTCTACTGCCTCATTGGCTTGTGGTCGATAGGGACTTGATTTATCGTATTGAATTTTATGTTGCTGTAAAAATTATTTTATTTTTTGCCTTGTAAACACTGTTCTGTTATCACTAAGCAAAATATTAGGTACACCAAACCTTGTTAAAATATTATGTTTAATGAACTTAATAACATGATTGGTGTTAATCGTTGGAAAAGAAGTAATTTCTACCCATTTAGTGAAGTATTCAACTGCTACTAGAATATATTCATGGTTGTTTGAGGATTTGGTAAAATTTTTCCTATAATGTCTATTCTCCATGTTGAGAATAGCCATGGAGTAGATATATTGTGTAATTCATTAGCTGGAGTGTGAATAAGATTCCCCTGTTTCTAGCATTTGATGCATTTACTGACAAAATGGGCACAATCTCTTTCTCAGTTCAACCAATAATAACCTTGGTGTATAATTTTCTTGGTAAACATCATTTCATTCATATGGGAATCATATTCTCCTTCATGTATCTTATTCATTATTTCATTATCTTCTTCTTCATCTACACATCTTAGTAATAACTGGTTATATGATTTACGGTATAATACATCGCCAATTATTACAAATTAATAAGCTAATCTCCTAATAGTGAGTTTATCTATGAAACTTGCATATTCTTCAAAGGTTTGATCTTTAACATATTTTTTTATACTATAGTACCACGGTTTTGATTTGTCATTTGTAGTATTTTCTTCTTCTATAGATAAACAATAGGCTGGGTCATTTGTTACATGTACTTGAACTTCTTGTGAAGCCAATCCATATGGGATTTCTATAACTGAGGGTAAACTGGCTAAAACATCTGCTAATTGATTTTGATTTCTTGGGCTATATGAGAAAGTAACTGTTGATCCCGAGTTAATGGCAATTACCCAAGAGGGGAGGGGTGAATTGGGTATTTAAAATTTTCAACTTAAACAGAAACTTTACCCTGGATTAATCTAGTCCCCTTTATGAAGAAACAAAGTGGAAAACAATATAGTGTAGAGAGCAGAAATAAAAATTAGCAAGCAAGGTTTTTATAGTGGTTCGGGTAACCTCCCTACTCCACTCTTCCAAGCTCACACCTCTGGTGACTTGGGTTCCACTATTGTATTTCACAAATACAACTAGAGCCACTGCTCTCTTCTAGATTCCAGCTCTAGAGGGCATCAACAATACACAGCACAAGTAGGTGACGAGTTCCACTCCAATCACACATTACTTTGCTTACACTTGATCTTAGTTACCCAAACTAAATCAAGTTTAATACAACAAGAAAAATGAAAGAAAATTTCTACATTTTACTGTTGTGTAGAGGCAGATTTGGCGCAGAGAAGAACTTGTAGTGTAGGTTTAGAGATTCAACAAGCAGCTCTTGGCAGTTTGGAAGCAAGGTTCTTCTTCTAAATGTTGGCTTGATCACTTAAAGCTCTTAAAGATGAGAGTTATGCTCAATCAATGATTTTTCAGCTACCCTCCTCGTTCATAATTAATGTCTTATATAATTTGCGAGGGAATTCGAACGTTTGGAGGTAGGTGGCGCATTTAATACGCCAACGTTCGGAAAATTTCCGATCGTTGTGACCCAAGTCGCAGGTGTAATCGACTTCGAGTGCGACTTCACCTAAGTCGCAGATGGAGTCGACTTCGGGTGCGACTTCGCCCGTCTGCAGCTTCTTCAAGTTCCATTTTGGGTCGACTTGGTCCTCGACTTGACCCAAGTCGTAGGTGAAGTCGACTTCGGTTGCGACTTCACTTCTTCAGCTTGCTAGTTGAACTTGAAGTTCTTGGAATGCCTTGCTTGCTTGAATTTCTTCACGTTTGGTTGTTCTTCCTTTGATTATATCTTTTGCAACTTAGTATAATCATCCTAGCTTGATGTCCTTTTAGCTTCGTGACTTGCAAACTTTGAATCCTTGTAATCTCGAGTACTTGAATCTTAGAATGCATGGAAGATGTCCGAGTAAGTGTTCATGATCCAATCATGATGGATTCATGCAACCCTACTTACTTTGATCTTCATCTGATCTTCATTTGATCCTTATTTGGTCCATGTTGAGTGTCTGAGTTGAATTGATCTTCATTTCCACTTGAATCTAGCATTGAGCCGTCTTGATCTGCAAGTTCCACACTGAAGTCGAAGCTGAAGTCGACTTGGTCTGCAACTTTACTCAAGTCGCATGCGGAGTCGACTTGGGATGCGACTTCGGCAGCTCTCGTCCCCGATTTCAACTCTGGATGAAAATGACGCCTCGAAGTCGAAGCTGAAGTCGACTTAGCCTGCGACTTCACCCAAGTCGCATGCAGAGTCAACTTGGGATGCGACTTCGGTAGCTCTCATCCCCGATTTCAACTCTGGATGGAAATGACATCTTGAAGTCGTTGCTGGAGTCGACTTGGGGATCGACTTGGCCTAAGTCGATGCCTGAGTCGACTCGAAAATCGACTTGACTTGTCATGCTTCATATTCTTCAATTTTATAACCTTTAATCATTTCCACAAACATGTTAGTAATCAAAACTTACTCAAATTGATTTGTTAATCATCAAAACATAGACTTGGCTTATTTTCCACATGTTTCCAACAATCTCTCCTTTTTTGATGATTAAAAAAACTGATTTGAGTGTATATCTTTCAATGTCTTTAAAACATACTATTTGTGCATTTTGAAGTTTAACATGCATATGTTACTTCCAATAAATCACAAGTTAAAAACATAATATTAACAGACATATTTTACTTTCAATACATCACAAAATCATTCATACACATATTTAAGACGAACACATTTTACTTTCAATACATCACAAAATCATTCATACACATATTTAAGACGGAGACTTAAATCTCAATCTCTTCTCCCCCTTTTTGTCAATTTATCAAAAAATAGAGATGGAGTGGGTTAATCCTTTGAGAATGACGGGGTGGCTCCCCCTGAACCTGTGCTCCCCCTCAGCTTGTGCTTATCTAAGTTAATTCAAGCATACCCATATCATTTCTAATTTTATAAAATGGTTCTTTTGCTAGAGGTTTGGTGAATATATCTGCAATTTGATCTTCTGTTCTCATATATTCCAAACATATATCATAATTTTCTACATGTTCTCTAATAAAATGATGTCTAAGGTCTATGTGCTTGGTCCTAGAATGTAATACTGAATTTTTAGTTAAACATATGACACTTGTATTATCACATCTAATAGGTATATCTTTAAAATTCATGTCATAGTCCCTAAGTTGTTGTTTCATCCAAAGCAATTGTGCACAACAACTCCCGGCGGCAACATATTCAGCTTCCGCCGTAGATAGAGCAAAACTAGTTTGTTTTCTTGAAAACCATGAAACTAACATGTTCTCAAGAAACTGACATGTTCCACTAGTGCTTTTTCTATCTACCTTGTAGCCGGCAAAATCTGCATCCGAGTAGCCGATTAGATCAAAATTAGAACCCTTTAGATACCAAAGTCCTATGTTGGTAGTATCTACTAAGTATCTAAAAATTCTTTTTATAGCTACCGGGTGTGATTCTTTTGGACATGATTGAAATCTAGAGCACATACACACACTAAACAATATATCAGGCCTATAAGCAGTTAAATATAATAAAGAACTTATCATGCTTCTATATAATTTTAAATCAACTAGTTTGCCTTTTTCGTCTTTGTCAATTTTAATAGTTGAGCTCATAGGCGTGTTTGCCCCTTTGCTGTTTTCCATGCCAAACTTCTTCAACATTTTCTTGATGTACTTGGACTGGTTTATGAAGATCTCTTCACTTGATTGTTTAATTTGTAGTCCAAAGAAGAAATTCAGCTCCCCCATCATACTCATCTCAAATTCTTTCTGCATAAACTTAGAAAATTCTTGACAAAGAATCTCATTAGTAGCACCAAAAATAATGTCATCAACATAAATTTGAATAATCAAGATATCTTTTTCTTTGTATTTGATAAACAAAGTAGTGTCTACCTTTCCCTTTTGAAAGTCTTGATCAATCAAAAATTTGTTTAATCTCTCATACCAAGCTCTTGGGGCTTGTTTTAATCCATATAATGCTTTGGTTAATTTGTATACAAATTTAGATTGATCTTTTTCCTCAAATCCATGTGGTTGTTCAACATACACCTCTTCATTTATATAACCATTCAGAAATGCACTTTTAACATCCATTTGAAATAATTTAAAGTTCATGTGAGATGAAAAAACTAGTAAGATACGAATGACTTCTAATCTAGCAACTGGAGCATAGAATTCCTCAAAGTCTATTCCCTCTTCTTGTGAGTATCCCTTTGCCACAAGTCTAGCTTTGTTTCTCACCACAAGTCCACTTTCATCTAATTTGTTCCTAAAGACCCATTTTGTGCTAATGACAATACAATTTTTCGATCTCGAAACAAAATGCTAAACTTGATTTTTTTCAAATTGATTTAGCTCTTCTTGCATTGCTATGATCCAGTTTTCATCATCAAGAGCTTGGTCTATAGTGGATGGTTCAATTTTGGATACAAAGGCGTATTGTCCACAAATATTTCGTTTTGACCTTCTAGTCTTTACACCTTCATAGACATTCTCTATAACTTGTTCAATTGGATGTGCATTTTTGAACTTTAAATTAGTTGGAGCTTTATAGGAATTATTACCTTCACTTACCTTTTCCTCCATGAAATCTTCTTGCTTCTCCACATGTAATTTTTCAAGGCTACTTATTATCTCATCTGCATCACTTAAATCATCTTGTCTTTTGAAACATGGGTTAAATTCATCAAAAACAACATGTATTGACTCTTCTACAACCTGGTTTCTTTTGTTGAAGACTCTATATGCTTTGCTATTTGATGAGTAACCAAGGAATATTGCCTCATCACTCTTAGCATCCAGTTTTCCCAAGTTGGTTTTTCTATTGTTCAAAACATAACATGTGCAACCAAAGGCATGAAAATATGAGATATTTGATTTTCTATCTTTCCATAGCTCATATGAGGTCTTTTTCATGATTGCTCTAATGGTAACTCGGTTCAACACATGACAAGCTGTACTTACAGCTTCACCCCAAAATTTCTTGGATAATTTACTCTCATTTAGCATTGTTCTATCCATCACTTGTATGATTCTATTTTTCCTTTCAACCACTCCATTTTGTTGTGGAGTTCTTGGTGCAGAAAATGTGTGGTGGATTCCTTTTTCATTGCATAATTCTATGAATCGTTTATTTTCAAACTCACCACAATGATCACTTCTAATGGTCATAATAGAACTTTATTTTTTATTTTGCACCAAATTTACAAAGATTGCAAACATAGAGAAGACTTCATCTTTGCTAGCTAAGAGAATTACCCATGTGAATCTTGAAAAATCATCAACTATTACAAACACATATTTCTTTCCACTAATGGTTAAATGTCGGATGGCCCATATAGATCCATATGTAGCAATTCAAGTAGCCTAGTGGTGGAAATTTCCTTTTTGGTAGAGAAAGGCACTTTAGGTTGTTTTGACAATTGACATGCCTTGCAAATTTTATTTTTGTCATATTTCAATTTAGGCAATCCTTCTACCAAACTCTTCTTCTATTAGTCTTTATATTTGTCATGTTTATATGCCCAAGTCTCTTATGCCAAACCCATGGATCTTGTCAATGGTCATTAGACATTGACCATCTAGTTCATCAAGTGAAACCAAATATACATTTTCATGTCTTTTTCCGCTAAACATGATATGTTCTCTATCAAATACATTACATATAGATGATTCAAACACAACCTTGTATCATTTGTCACATAATTGGCTAATACTCATTAAATTGTGCTTGAGTCCTTCAACAAATAATACATCTTCCATACATGCATTTGAAATGCTATAAATATTTCCTTTACCTTTGATTTTACCTTTCTCATTATTTTCAAAAGCAACAGTTCCATCGTTGCAAGGCTTGAGTTTATGAAATAAACTTCTTTCACCGGTCATATGCCTTAAGCAACCACTATCCATGAACCAAACGTTGCTTGCCTTTGCCTTGAAACATATATGAAAAATGAACAAATAAATCTTATCTCCTTGGTACTCATTTTATGGGTCTATTTTGGGTTAGTAAACTGATTTAATCTTTGTTGTTCTATCTTTAAAAGCCCAAATCTTGTGTTTCTTAGAACCCAAACTAATTTTGCACCATGGTCATATAATTTCTTAAAGTTGCATCTATGAATTTTGTGACCCATCTTGTTGCAAAAGTTGAAGGCCATTGGTAGTTTAGGAGTAGGCCTCCAAGTATGTTGTGGTTCAATGATTGGCCTTTTGGTCGAAACAACTTATTTCCCTTTAGGTATGTAAATAGATGTAGTCTTGGTTTGATTTTTCCCAAGTATTAGCACATTTGATTTGCCTCTTTCTCTTTGCTCAAATGTGGAGTATCCAAGACCTCTTCTATTGGTTTAAGAGGTCATGTTTAGAAATATTTTCACATTTTCTCCTGAATTAGAGAATTTAGCTAATGATTCATTTAATGACTCATTCTCCTTTTTCAATTTTTTCACTTCTTTCAAAAGTAGTTCATTTTCTTCTTTCAATTTTGTTGTTTTTTCTGCTAGTTTTCCATTTACAATAATAATGAAATTGCATTGTAGTCTCTTTAATGATAACTTGTTTTCTAATTTTTTAATTTCCTCCTATAATGAATCATATGCATATTGTAATTCTTCTAATTCAGCACATTTGAGACATTCTTATATAGAAGAGTGAGTAGATTGAGAATAGCAAAATTTGAAAGTTACCTCTTCATTACTTGTGCACTTTGTTGAGGTGGTTTGCTCTTCCAAAACTTCCGTTGTGTTTAAACACAATAAATTTTTTTCTTGCTCAATCCGCTCCATGCAGCGTATTCTTGCACAATTTGCCGCTTCAAAATCATCGTTTGAGGAGCTACTTGTTGATGAAGTTTCTTCATTCACGTACATTCCTCTTCCCTTCGGCCTTTGAAATTTTCTGCTTTCATATCTTTCCTTCATCTCTTGATGATCCTTTGATTTTTCTTCCGGCGTAGGACATTAAGCTTGCATATGTCCCATATCGCCGCATCTATAGCATTTTGTAGTCTCCTTCTTCTTCTCTTTTTGTGATCTCTCTTTGAAGTCTTTGAAGTTCTTTTCATTTCTCACAAACTTTCAAAATCTGCGTGTGAGTAGAGCAATGTCTTCATCGTCATTGTGAGATGATGAGGTGGATTCATCCGAGTTATGGGTGACTTTTAGTGCAATTGATCTTTTTCCTTTGTGGTGATCTTCATTTCTTTTCTTGATTAACTCATGTGACATTAGTGAGCTAATAAGGTCTTCTAGCTTCAATGTGTTCAAGTCCTTTGCTTCTTCTATTGCAGTAATTTTCGAAGTCCATGATTCGGGTAGCGCCCTTAGAATCTTCATGACCTGGTCCGATTCAGAAATTACTTTTCCAAGACCTTTCAAAGCATTAATAATTTTAGAGAATCTAGCAAACATTTCTGAAATATTTTTTGTATCTAGCATTCTAAAGTTTTCCAACTCTCCAATCAAAATATTTCTCCTTGTCCCTTGGACTTGAAAAGTTCCTTCATAGATAGATGTTAATGTATCCCATATTTCTTTTGCGGTTAGACAAGATGATACTCTATCATATTCAGAAGCGGTAAGAGCACAAAACAGTGAGTTCATAGCTTTAGCATTGCTCTTAACAGTTTTTACTTCCTCATCAATCTATTTGGAAGCTCTTTCATCAATAGACAAGGTTACACCATCTTAGATTGCAATCCAAGAGTCTATATCTGTAGCCACGATAAGTTGTTTCATACGTAGCTTCCAATAGCCGAAATTGTTCACATCAAACAATGGTGGCCTAGCAAAAGATTGGCCTTCGGCAAATGCGGAAACGGAAGTCGATTGGGATGCCATATCAAAAGATCTCTTTGGTATAACTCAAAGACCCGCTCTGATACCACTTATTGGTCCCGAGTTAATGGCAATTACCCAAGAGGGGAGGGGTGAATTGGATATTTAAAATTTTCAACTTAAACAGAAACTTTACCCCGAATTAATCTAGTCCCCTTTATGAAGAAATAAAGTGGAAAGCAATATAGTGTAGAGAGCAGAAATAAAAATCAAAAAGTAAGGTTTTTATAGTGGTTCGAGCAACCGCCCTACTCCACTCTTCCAAGCTCACACCTCTTGTGACTTGGGTTCCACTATTGTATTTCACAAATACAACTAGAGTCACTGCTCTCTTCTAGATTCCAGCTCTAGAGGGCATCAACAATACACAGCACAAGTAGGTGACGAGTTCTACTCCAATCACACACTACTTTGCTTACACTTGATCTTAGTTACCCAAATTAAATCAAGTTTAATATAACAAGAAAAATGAAAGAAAGTTTCTACACTTTACTATTGTGTAGAGGCAGATTTGGCGAAGAGAAAAACTTGTAATGTAGGTTTAGAGATTCAGCAAGCAGCTCTTGGCAGTTTGGAAGCAAGGTTCTTCTTCTAAATGTTGACTTGATCACTTAAAGCTCTTAAAGATGAGAGTTATGCTCAATCAATGATTTCTCAGCTACCCTCCTCGTTCATATTGAATGCCTTATATAATTTGCGAGGGAATCTAAACGTTTGGAGGTAGGTGGCGCGCATTTAATGCGCCAACGTTTGGAAAATTTTCGACCTTTGCGACCCAAGTCGCAGGTGGAGTCGACTTCGGGTGCGACTTCGCCTATCCGCAGCTTCTTCAAGTTCCATTCTGGGTCGACTTGGTCCTCGACTTGACCCAAGTCGTAGGTGAAGTCGACTTCGGTTGCGACTTCACTTCTTCAGCTTGCTAGTTGAACTTAAAGTTCTTGAAATGCCTTGCTTGCTTGAATTTCTTCATGTTTGGTTGTTCTTCCTTTGATTATATCTTTTGCAACTTAGTATAATCATCCTAGCTTGATGTCCTTTTAGCTTCGTGACTTGCGAACTTTGAATCCTTATAATCTCGAGTACTTGAATCTTAGAATGCATGGAAGATATCCGAGTAAGTGTTCATGATCCAATCATGATGGATTCATGCAGCCCTACTTGCTTTGATCTTCATCTGATCTTCATTTGATCCTTATTTGGTCCATGTTGAGTGTCTGAGTTGAATTGATCTTCATTTCCACTTGAATCTAGCATTGAGCCGTCTTGATCTGCAAGTTCCGCACTGAAGTCGACTTGGTCCGCAACTTCACTCAAGTCGCATGCGGAGTCGACTTGGGATGCGACTTCAGCAGCTCTCGTCCCCGATTTCAACTCTGGATGAAAATGACGCCTCGAAGTCGAAGCTGGAGTCGACTTAGTCTGCGACTTCACCCAAGTCGCATGCGGAGTCGACTTGGGATGCGACTTCGGCAGCTCTGGTCCCCGATTTCAACTCTGGATGGAAATGACATTTTGAAGTCGCTGCTGGAGTCGACTTGGGGATCGACTTCGCCTAAGTCGATACCTGAGTCGACTTGGAAATCGACTTGACTTGTCATGCTTCATATTCTTCAATTTTATAACCTTTAATCATTTCCACAAACATGTTAGTAACCAAAACTTACTCAAATTGATTTGTTAATCATCAAAACATAAACTTGACTTATTTTCCACATATTTCCAACAGTAACCTCTTTGAATTGACTTACTAACTTGGTTAAAGCGATTTGATAAGGTTTCAATTTCTCATCCCTAGTTTCCCATTCTCCTATGGACTAATTAATTACTAATTGTGAGTCTCCAAATATTCGTAATTTATTTGCCCCCAAATCATAAGCTTTTTTTATGCCAGTTAGACATGCTTCATATTCTGCAACATTGTTAGTGCATGGAAATATGATTTTTTTGCTATCATAGTAGGTAGTTCTTTAGGGTCGTATAAAATTATTCTCATTCCTCCACCATTCATATTATGCGCACCATCAAAATACAGACTCTAATGAGTAGACTCTGGCTCTTCATCTACAACTAGAACATTCTCATCTGGAAATTAGTCTTGTAGAGGCTGTTAATCAGCTAACATTTTTCCTTTGATTGCCTTTTGCATAACATAAATAATATCGAATTCGGTGAGAAGCAATTGCCACTTGGCCAATCTTCCAGTAAGAGCGATTTTTTGACACAAATACCTAAGGGGATCCTGCTTAGAAATCAACAAAACTGTTCTGGATATAATGTATTATCTTAATTTTAAAATAGCCATAACCAAGTCCAAACATGTTTTTTTCTATTTCTGGATATTTTATTTCAGTAGGAGTGAACTTTCTACTGAAATAATAAATAGATAACTCTTTTTTCTTACTAGTATCATATTGCCCTAGTACTCCTCCCATAGTTATTAGTGTAACTGACAAATATAAAATTAATAGGTCATTTATAGCAAGTGGCATCAATATAGGCGGATTTGAGAGGTAAGTTTTGATTTTATCGAGCTGTCCATATTTTAGGAGAATCTTTCCTTAGAAGTTTGAATATTGGCTCGCATGTCAAGGTTAATTGTAAAATAAATCTGCTAATGTACTGTAATCTTCCTAAAAATCCTCGAATTTATTTCTCAGTTTTAGACGGGGGCATTTCTAAAATAGCTTTGACTTTTTCGTCATCTACCTCTATTGGATTTTCACTTACAATAAATCCTAATAATTGCTCTTTTCTAGCCCTAAAAACGCATTTGCTTGGGTTAAGTTTGAGTTGAAAATTTTTCATCCTATCAAATAATTTTTTAAAGTTCTCTAAATGGTTAGCAAAAGAATGAGAACGTACGATGATGTCATCTACATAAACTTCAACCTCATTATCCATCATCTCATGAAAAATGGTACTCATTGCCCTTTGATAAGTAGCTCCGACATGTTTTAGCCCAAATGGCATGACCTTGTAGCAAAAGGGTACCCCGTGGAGTGATAAAAGATATTTTTTCTTGATCTTCTTATGCAACTTTGATTTGATTATAACCCAAAACCCATCAATGAAGGAAAACCAACCATATCTAGTTGTGCTATCTACTAAGGTATCAATGCGGGGCAAAAGAAAGTCGTCTTTAAGGCTCGCTTTGTTAAGGTCCCTGTAGTCTACGTACATTCTAACTTGCCATTTTTTTTGAACAGGTACTATAGTGGCCAACCATTCAGAGTAGTGACTTACTCTTAGAAAACCAGCATTGTATTGTTTAATAATCTCATCTCTAATATTGGAAACCCATTCAGGTTTTATTCTCCTAAGCTTTTATTTTATTGGTTTGAAGTCCTTTTTTATTGGGAGTTTATGAGTGATGAGGTTTTTATCTAATCCTGGTATATCATTATAAGAAAAGGCAAAATTTACTAACCTCAATTTAAAAAAAGTTATCATTAAACCCTTTTCCTCTTCCGATAAGTGCTTTCGTACTCTTAGCATTTTGGGGTCGTCTTCATTTCCTAAGTTGACAACATCAAACTCTTCAATAATTGTCTCGTCTTTGCATTCTATTTTCTCTATTTGTTTTTGTAATTCTTCCTCTTCTCCTCCTTTATTGTTATTTTCTTCTGAAAATTCTAAAGTGGTTTGGGCACAGTAAATACTGGCCTAAAGCTCTTTCTCAGTGGGTCCTCTTTTCTTATATCTTGGCCTTATAACTAGAACTTTTGGTAGTAAAGAAGTTAAGTAGGCTGGCGATGTATAACATCCCCTTTCATTATTTCTAATGCTTGCTTTGAAAGCATTTTTTTCCTTGAATGACTGTATTTTGAGTCATTAATACTGTGTCTAGTTGTTTTTCTTTTCTTAACTCATGTACGAAAAATTCTGCACTTAAGAAGATATTTTGGATTTTGGTCTTCTTAGGTTGTGGCTCATCCGGATCATATCATAAACCATATTTATATTTTTTGTTGGATATTGATTAAATTGACTTTTGCTCAATGTCTTATTTTATATTGAAAGATTTGTCTCTTCGCTGGTGTAATTATGCAATTGAAAGACATTATAGAACCCAAGGGAATGAAATTTATATCTTCTATAGGTGACTCAGCGAATGGTAATGATTAGATGATTCATAGGCTTCTACTAAAGGAATTTCATGGCTTGATTTTTCCCTATGGATAATTATTTTAGAATTGGCTTTGATTATGATTATTTTTTCATTAATTACAAATTTAATTTTTTGATGCAGTGAAAATGAAACAATTTCTACCTGATGTATCCATAGTCTTCCTAGCAACATATTAAATGAGACAGGTATTTCTAATATTTGAAATAATATAGTCATGATTTGCGGGCCGATCGTTAGACTAATATCTAACTCTCCCATGGCAGGTCTGGTGGTATTATCAAATGCTCTAACACAAATATCGTTTGAGTGAAGACCATCTATGGGGACACCTAATCTTTTGATCGCCCTTAATGGGCATGCATTTAAATTAGATCCATTATCCATAATTACAAAGGGGACTTTGAGATCTTTGTACTGGATTGTGATATTTAGAGCATGTGCATGACATCTTCCTTCAGGTGGAAGTTCTTCATCTGTGAATGTGAGTGCGTTTTGAGATATAATTTGCCCTACCATATGTGCAACTGCCTCTGGTTCAACTTCTTTTGAAATGTAAGTCTTATTTAAATTTTTTGTAAAAGCCTCACGATGTAAAGTAGAAGTGCATAGTAATTTCCATATAGAAATTTATACTGGCAAAGATTTGAGTTGTGTGGCTATGTCATAGGTTGAATTTTCTCCTTTTTCAAAAATAGGAGATTTTTTATTTACCTCCCGCAAATTTATCGTCCCATTTGGCTGAATGTTTCCTATCTCTAAACATTTCGAAAGTTCTGGGTACTTCCATGGTACCTGATGTAAGTCATAAGAAAATTTTTCATCTTGATTTGTGATCCTTAAGTTCCTAAAACCTGGCAGGATCAAAGTTTCTGTAGTATTCGGGACATGAACGGGGGATTTCTCTGTGGTGCAACTTTTAAGACTATTTCAGGTTCTACTATTCGTATCATATTAACTTCATAAGTTTTATGTATTCTTTAGTACTCATGAAATACTAAATTTACTACCCTTGGAACATCATTTCTGTGCGTTGGTAAAAGATTTTGTATGACATTTTCATTTGGCACATTATGAGCTACTTTAATCCTCCCTTCATCAATTAGGTCTTAGATCACATGTTTTAGGGTAAAACATCGATCAGTCGTGTGACCTCTTCCTTGATGATATGCACAATATTCTTCTTCTCTATAATTATTTGGTAAAGGGTTGGGAGTGGTCTTGGCTGTAATGGACTTAGGATATTTTTCTTGATTAGCATGTTAAGGATATCAGTATATGACATTGCTATCCTAGTAAATTTTCTAAAAGATTTTCTTGCTTCTCTTGACTTTTCTCTTGTCTCAATTGCGTTTACCTCTTGTATTTTATTCATGATATTGCCTGTGCTCTTGACTTTGATTTTTTTCTAGCAGCCCCATTCTAATAAGGTCATGGTTATATCACTCCTTGTCTTATCCCTGCCTCTACTTGATCCTCTGCTTGAATTAGTTGAGTAAAATTTGTATAAGGATAGGAGATAAGAGAGCCCGATATGCTATGGTGAGTAGCAATCACTATTATAGATATTTACTCACTCATGGGCAGAGGTACTTTCATCTTAGCGGCAAGAGCCCTCCATCTAGAGTCAAAATCAGAGAAAGTTTCATTTGGCTTTTGCTTTAAACTTTCTAAGTCAGCCCTTTTAGGTGTCGTGTTTAATTTGTAAGAAAATCTATCTACGAATGCGGAGGATAACTCATCTCATATTCTAATTTGTTTATAATCTAACGACGTATATCACTCTAAGGCATCCTTTTTTAGACTATGTTGAAACAAATGTATTAAAAAAAATTTTCTTTCACCAAAGAATATAAGATTCCACAATAAGCTTTTAGGTGTGCCTAGGACATGAATCTCCTTCATAATGAGGTAAGGATGATATTTCAAACTTGTCAGGTAAACTAATGTCGGGGAAAGAACATAAATCTTCTATTTTTGATGAGGACAATCCTTCTCTACCATGTTACCTTACTTTGTCTTCTAGTTGCTTTAATTGAGATTGAAGAGTTTTTTTTTACTTTTTCAATTTTATCCGTGGCATGTTTTAGAATTTCTTCTTCTTCTTCGTAATGATCCATGTCTTTTTCCTTATGTCTATTACTAGTGGAAATGTCTTCCCTGTTATCCTCTTGGTTCCTAGATGGGTATAAGGTTTCTAACCTTTCTAAGACTTTAACTATCATTTCCACTAATTTGTCTACTCGTTGTGTTACACTAGTGAGATCTGTGACCAGATGATTTGAGGGTGATTTGAGTATGTGTTGCTTCAGTCATATTTGTTTGACTTGCTTTAGACCTAGTGACCACCGGACTATGGGATGGTAGTATTTCTTTTTCACGCGCTATTCTTACTATATAGGTAGATTTTTAATATATAATGATACTTAAAATCTATGAATCTTTTCCCACGAGGCTATTAATTTCTTATTTTTACCTTTTTTTGCATTAGACCCCTTTTTTTAAAAGGAAAATTAGAATCATTTTATTTTTAAAACTTTTTTTTAAAAAAAAATTTAGAAGGGTTTTTTTAAAAAATTCAAAATTTTTACTTTTTAAAAAAAAACCAAAAAAAATATTCTCCTTGAGCTTTTACTAAGAAATAAAAATTAACACTCCTAATCGATCCCCAGCGGAGTCGCCAAAATGTAGCACTCGTGGTTTTTCTGTGCTACAATGGGCCAACAAATGAGCCTAAAAATGTAAGATATGCTAAATAGAAATATAAATGAAAAGTAGTTGTGAACTAAGCAGGAAAGTAAATGAGCAAATATGAGAGAGGAAAATAAATATGAAATGAGAGTTAGCGGGTTAGCTGGTTAGGTATGATGCGAGTTAAATACAGAAATTAAACGTGTAAATAAAAATATAAAAAGATGTAGAAAAGGAGTTCAAGATCAGAAATGGAAAAAATGTAAAAGGTGTAGACATGAGAGTTAAAGAAAAAAAATACAAGCGTTAAAGCTTTTAAATGACGCAAGTTCTTAGAGATTTTTAAATGATGCGAATTCGTCAAACACAAACATGTATCTCAATTAGGCACAATTAATAGTCAGTAAGATGCATCCATAAACTAATTAATATATTATTTTTTTTGGAGTCTCCACTAACCATATAACGGTGGTTAGTCTGTATACAATAAGGCACTGAAATACAGATATTTTCTGGGTGTACACGTAACTTAGAAAAAATAAAACTTTATTTTTCCGGTGCATCGGTCCTAGGGGTGCTAAAAGTTAATATACATCTTATAAAAGCTCAAGAGAGTAGTGGCGAGAATTTAATCTCTAAGTTTTTTATGAGGCCCTAACTCAACCTGAAAGAGAGTATAGAAATTTCATTCCCATAAACGAAGTTTGCCTCATTTTTTTATGGTTAAGAAACAAGAAGATTTCGTTAAAAGTCAATGGACGAAAATTTAACTGTCGGATTTTTATTCACATCTATCATTTTTTATATGAAAAATGCGTAGATGCAAATGGTTGCGTTAAAAGAGACATGCCATGTAAACATTGTAACATGATGTAGATATAGTTAAATATCCGTTATATTACTTTTTTTTAAGAGAAAAAAATGTGAAATGAAATAATAAAACAGTCTTACTTAAAAATAAAATAAATTTTAATTAAGCATGAACTAGATCGTTAGATGGACCAGATATAGGATTGATAAAAGAAAATTGTAGAAAAAAATTGAGAGAACGGGATGCAGCAGCGTTGTTTTTTTTTTTAAAAAAAAAGCAAAAGTGACGTGAAATGAAATGATAAAGCAACGTTAAAGTAAAACCATTTCATATACAACCAAACAAAGCACTAGACGGTCCAACTAGAGGATTAAAAAAATTAAAAAAAACGAAACGAGAAAGATAGGATGTGGCAGCGTTGGATTGTTCTCTTTTTTTTTTTTTTAAAAAAAAAGAGGTGAACGAAAGTAGAAATGGAATCGAGATATGGAAGATGAGCAGAATTGATATTTTTTTTTTGGCAAAAATGGGAAAATGATAGGGATTAGAGGAAATCGGGAGGAATTTGGGTATGTTTTTACATGGAGAGAATAGGGGAAGAGGGGGCTCCTTTTATAGCCTTTTATTTTTGAAAATTGCATATCGGTATATATTAGTAATATTTTGCACAACTCCACCTTTTCTTTTTTGCAAAATTCTATCCCAAAATGGACTCCTTGGTAAATTTATGGGTGGTTTTGAAAACCACCAATGGGCCCGTTGTTTTGCTTGGCTATTAAGTCAACTCTTTCCTAGCCATTGATTTTGTGTATTTTTCATCCTTCATTTATGCCTTGATCGTCACCTATTTTCCTTAATCTGAGATGAGGCCCACATTTATTGATATCTCCTATCCACTTTAGTGGTGTAGATCTTTTTTTAGTGGGTTAGATCTAGTAGCTTTCATCCACAATTTGAAACGTTGCAAATCCACCTCCTTCCTTGGTTAAATTTATTTTGACCATTAAAATCTCATAAAATACAAATTATTTATTTAATCTAAACCGTCCATCACGTCGACTTTGCTTCAATTGTCTTGAGAAAATACTCTTTACTTTATCTCGAATGCAAATTGCTCCTTATCTGTCGTATAGATTATTAGCCATTATTTCTTAAGCGGGCTTAAAGCATTAGAGGCTCATTTTCCACATAAATGCTACACAAAATTGGGCTTGCAAACATATGGGTCAAACATTTAAATATAAATCCATGAAGGGCCTTAGATGGGTGGGCCAAATGGTAATGAGCCTATTTAAAAATCTAATTTTCCCATTTAAGTGGGGTGTCAACGTCCTCCATCTTCTTGAACCGTGGTAGAGCAAAAATGAATAGCGAATAGTGTGGTGATGAGGATCCATTTTTCGAAGATGACACTGATGGATTTTTTTCAAGATGAAGATTTTAAAGGGAAACCAATTCATGGGAACGGGATGGAACTCATCTGAGCTTGTGGAAGGCTGATTTGATGTTTATTGGCGCCGATTGAAAATCCACTTCTAGAAATTACAACACTGGTTTTCGAGGAAGAAGCTCTGTTTGGGGAAGATGTGATCTAGTTATGGTCCTCCAGCGGTGTGTGCAGATCTGTACACATGCGGCCTGTGTGAAGGTAATCTTATCCGTTAATCTTCATGTCTAGATAATCCAATAATTTTGTAATAATCCCATGAGTATAAATCTGACTTGATTAGGCATCCTTAATTGCAAATTAATCATATAGTCTTCAAATAGCTTCTTTGCATGCAATAGGCCCAAAATTAATTATGTGGCCCAACAATGGCTCAAAATTGGGGTGTCTATAATCTTCGATGAGAATAAATTTGTTGAATGTTGATGTAAGGATGAAATACAAGGAGGATTTATCATATGTGTAGTGTAGGTCTTGTAGTAAGAGATGCTGAAAAAGGATTGGTTGCAATTAGGAGTGTTAATGGTCATGGTCAACCCGTCAACCCGCTCGTCCAACATGTTTATAAATGAGTTTGAGTTGGAATTTTTGAAAAAATGGGTTATGATCCGCTAACTCGTTTAATCATTTAATTAAATAAATGGATTAGGGTTGAGATTTTATAACTTGTCAACTCGTTTAGTAACTCATATAACTCATATAACCCGTTCAACCTGCTTAATTCGTTCAACCCATTTAACTCGCTTAACTCATTAAAGTTATATATATATACATGTAAACTCCTTGATTATTTTCCTTCTCTAAGTCTTCCTTCGGTCACCTAATTTTTATTTTTCCACTACTACCCTAATTCCATTTTCTCGTTACTGCCCTATTTCCGTTTCTCCTACGCCGAAAACACTTTCTCGTCTCTTCCTCCAAGATCATTATCTACTAAAGTCTACGCTTTTAGGTTATTTGATATATAACCCGTTAACAACCCACCAACCCGTTTATTAAATAGGTTGTAAATGGGTTAGGGTTGAAGTTTTTTAAATAGGTTAATAAACAGATTAGAATTGAGATATTTTAAATGGGTTAGAATTAGGATTAGACTCCAACTCGTATAACCCGATCCATTAACACCCCTAGCTGCAATTAGATGCTAGCGATGGAAGGGGAGAGCTGAACTAATGTGTTTTGAAGCATATGCAATAGTGCTAAGCATGATGTGGCTAAATGAAATGAATCAATACGCTAATAGATAATGTAAAGATTCTATTAACACTAGGAAAGCTTATCAACAAAATAAAGAATCTTGGTAGTAATTTCAGATAGTGTGTCTTCACCAATATCTCACTAATAAAAAATAGTGTCACACATAACACTATAAATTTCACTTTACATCATGATATATGAATGTAAGATCGGTGGAAGATTTCCCCCTTGCATTTCGAAATCATATTGTAAAGATTTTTCTTTTTTGAATGATAGTTGGGCTTCTTTTCCCTGCCCTTAGTTTTCTGCTAATGTCTAGGACGAGTAGCTACTCGTAATTCTTTTAATAAAAAAGTTTTAGTTTAAAAAATTTTATATGTAGCCAAACATAAACATAAAATCATTTATTTAATAAGAAAACTATGGATCAAATTTTTGCATGACCTTATTTGATAAAGGTATAAAATCAAAATAACAAAATTTATTGATTTGAATACTAATTTTAAAGTTGTTAATTGGACATAATCGATCTCTAAAATATTATATTAGTGTAGATAAATAATTCTATATTAATTTACAACATTTTGCTTCCTGGAAGTGAACCTAAATGATTTTTCAAAATTTTCAAATGGTTATATATCAATAGGTATAAACTACACACCTAATTAAAATAATTTTTACAACATAAATAAAACAAATATTCTTAAACAAAATCATCAAATTACGTTTTAACTTCATCTTAAAAATAAACCCAATAGAAGAGTCCCCGTGAATTTATTTCCACTTAACCAATCTTTTATTATGATTTAATATCTTAACTACTTAATTATTCTATTTCTTCCATTATTATTCTTATTTTTAAATATTTTTCACATCTTTCCATGAATCTATTTTATTTATTTTATATTTATCATATTACACTACTTTTACACTTTTTCAAAAAAATTTTCCATACCTAGTTTTACAAATTAAAAATGGGATAAATTCCCTTATACCCATAACAAATGCACATAATTTCTCTTATACCCACAATATTTCGTAAATTTCTTTTATACCCATAACATTTCACCTTAAATTCTCCTCCTACCCATGTCGTTAAAACCACAGTTATCTACCCCATTGAAAAGACAATTTCGTCCATTTAAAATTTTTTAATTGAGATAATTTAACCTTAACGTGACTCAATTGATGGTAGTAAATTATTATACAAGATATTAAAAAACTTGAAAGTCATATTAAGGTTAAATTATTTTAATTAGAAAAAAATTAAAAGGGTAACATTATATTTTGAATGGGGTAGATAATGATTGTTTTAACGGCGTGGGTATGAGAGGAATTGAGGGTGCAATATTATGGGTATAAAAAGAATTTACCAAATGTTATAGATATAAAAGAAATTATGTGCATTTGTTATAGGTATAAGAGTAATTATTTTAATTAAAAATTAATAAAAGTGAAAGTCGGTTTCGTGGTTTTCACTTCGTCTCGAGTCGTTACAACTTTATTTATTTATTTTTATTATTATTATTTTTGAGTCATTGTCACTTTATGCGCGAGTTACATTTACACGTGTAAAAAGGAAACCGCGGCAAGTAACAGAGCAGCCCAGTTTGTGTTGTGGTTTTCCGTCTCGAGTCGTTAAAACTTTTTTTTTTTTTTTTTTCGGAGTCAGAGTCATTATAACTTTATGCACGAGTTACATTTACACGTATAAAAAGGAAACCGCAGCAAGTACCAGAGCAGCCCGGTTCTTAGTTCTAACGGTCTTTTAAAAAATGGACCAGCGGCTGAACCGTTTTGAGCTCTGGTTCCCGGTAACCAGACCGACCGGTCAACCGGGGGCCAGTGCGGTCTAATTGCTATGAACCATTCGAACTGACTGACAACGTGCGCACGCTCGTGAATTTTCATTCGCCGCGTTTTTTCCAAGTTGCAAGACCACAAACGATCACCTCTGTCTGTGACTCTGTTGCATCTTCCATTTTCCTCTCGCTCTGTAGCTCTCTTGGTCTCCATGGCCGAATTCGGTGCTCCCTCATTCTCACTCAGCCTCGATCTCGAAATCGATGTAGATCTCCCTGAATCGGGTCCACAATCCCCAATCCATGCGATGACCTCCCGCCAGTCTCCAAGCTACTACGACGACGACAAAGATGCCGTTTTCGTAGAAACCCTTGTTCCAGATCCCCTGCCTCCCTTCCGCAAGAGTTACCCACTTTTGCCTCCTCCTTCCGCCCTCGGTAGCTGGTGGGAGCTGCTTTGGAACATTGGCGACAGCCTTAAGGAAACGCCCTCGCCGGAGGATCTACCGAGAGGTGAGGTTTTGGGATTTGGAATTTGTTCTTGAACCTTCAAATCGATTGGAATTGAGTAGCGGCTTCTGTGGTTTGAAAGGATCAACTTCTGATCAGTTTGATTCTGGACATTTAAATACAGGCAGCAGCCATTGGATCTCTCCAAAATCAACTATTCGTCCTCTAAAATCACGTCTCTTGCATTCTGACAACTTGTGGGAAGACATCAGATCAAAGTTAGGAGAAAACTTGGACACACCTGCTTTTGATGACTTCTGTGGAGCATATATCAGGCCTGTCAAGGATTTCTCTGTCTCTCAAGGTTTGAAGGAAGTTTTTGGGGCGAGTAGTGAGACACTTCCTTCAAACTGTTTATCAAATGAAAGATTTCATTTGCATGGAAACAACGGCCAAGAAGATGTAGATCGCTCTGGAAAACTCTCAAATTCATCTACGCCTGCTTACCGATATTTTTTCCATGATAATCTAAGCATCCAGAGATTAGTCCGTGATCGTCTTCGTTTCTTTTTTCCACTTGGTCATGATAATCCAAGCTTTCCTTCGAACTGTTTATCAAATGAGAGAAGATTTCGTCTGCATGGAAACAATGGCCAAGAAGATGTAGATTGCCGTGGAAAACTCTCAAATTCACCTCCGCCTGCTTACCGATATTTTTTCCACGATAGTCTAAGCATCCAGAGATTAGTCCGTGATCGTCTCCGTTTCTTTTTTCCACTTGGTCATATGAGTGAGGGAGGAAACTGGCAGTCTGAAACATCAGCTATTGATTACGCGTAAGTCATTTTATATCATTTTTCTTATGAATATTATCACAAAAATTTTAGATGGGTCTTCATTTTCTTCTCATTCTACTTTCAGAGTACTTATTTTACCATTACAGGAGTCAATTTGGCCAGAGAGAGATGCCTATTCAAGTTAATCGAAGTGAGAAGTTGCCCCCGAAAGAAAACTCAAAGGGGAAGAACAAGTTGAATAACATGAATGTGCCGGTGTCTCCACAAGATTCTGGGGGATGGGTCAATCCCAGAAGCAGTGCTTTCAGTGTGAAGGATACTAGGAAGTTTGGCCTTCATATTGAAGGCCATTCTCCTGGCTCTGGTTGCTGGCATACAGGCCATGCTAGAACAAAGGTAACTATGGTTTAAGATGTTAACTTGTTTTTGAATTTGACTTCTGTCTTTGTTCTTACCAGTTCTATTCTTATTTGATCGTTTAGTTATTTTTCGTTTCATGGAGCATTCTCTACCATGAGATTGATCGGCGGCTTTTATACTATTTTCTTCTTTGGTTTTTATAAATATATTCTTCTTGTGTTAATTTGTGGTGAGAATAGTTCTTCTGTAAAATCCTTGTCCTGCCTTATTCAATGGTTTCAAAATTTGATGGTACGACACTTGCAGCCAACTTCTTTGTCTGATGTTTCTGTAGACACAACACTCTCTTTTTGAAGTTTTAATGATTATAATTGAAGTCCACCTCTGTGTTACCTGTCCTGGATATATAGGGCCCCTGGATGATTAGCCTGGAAATACTCCTAGCCTTTGGCTTTTTGTTCATAACGTGTCTGGTCTGAGCCTTGAATTTTTCACTTCTGGATGGACAAACTTTTTTTTTTTTTTTTTCTCAGCCATATACCAGGCTTTGCATCTGTCCTGCATAATGGCTGCTTTGGGCATTGGATTTTTCACTTTCAGACGGACAATCCAATGTCTTTGTTAACACACCAGGAACTGGTTTCCAAACAAGAATGCTGATTTCTCTATCTGCCAAGATATGAAGTAATTAATTTCAGTAGCACTACTGGATTTACATATTGTCTACGTCATCTGGCCATTTGCTACCCATCCTTAATTCTCCTCTTTGAGTGCACTGAATTTGCTGGTTATATAACCTATAGATGTTAGTTCATCTTTGAAGACTGCATTTATTTCTGTCAATGGCAACTCTTTGTGTGGAAATCATGTTACTTCTGGATTTAACAAGGGTGGCCAGTGCCTATTTAGCTGCATGAATTGCATAACTAGATGTGGGTACACTGCTTTGGTTATTCATATCAGGATTTCACAAATGCATTCTTAAAGCCTCAACCAAAGCCATTTTTTTAATTTAGTTTTATGCTCATTGATGTTCCAAAAGTTTCTTCTGTTTCATGCAAGAAGGATTCTTGAGTCTTAATGAAAATCTAGACCTAATTGTATAATTTACATACCAAAATTTATGATTCTTGGATATGTCTAATTGAGAAAAATATATACACATCCAAAATTTTGAAAACGTGGTATGGGAATTAAATGAACTTGGCTTACATTTTCATGAATTTTTTTTTTTTTTAAAAATACCTATATGCTGGGGCTAATGGGAGCTTTTGTTAGTTCAGGCTAAAGAAATCAGGGCCCTGTATATATTTACATGTACTATAGGATCATGTTCCCATGTGACTAATAGCATAAGTATTATGTTGCGACTTTCAAGTGTGAGCCACTCGATTCTATGGGAAAACTCTTGGTCTTCATTTTTTCCAGATGAGGTGTATGGGTTTTTTCGAGAAACCCATCCCATGAGGATACCAGTCCTTTTAGAGAATGACCCAATCTCCAGGTTTTTATTTTGTCTGTGTTATCCTGAGCCGTAGAAGCAAAAGAGAAAAAAATCCTGCAGGTGACCTTAGAAGGGGACTTGGTGGAGGAGATGATATGGCCTGCTGATCAAGTGTTTGATCTTCATTATTGGGCACCATCTTTGATGAGTATAGTTGGACCATGTTGTCAATCGAGGAGCACAAACATCTCCTTTGTTTGATTTTGTGATGCACAAACTTATGTTAATCTGATTCCTCAACTCACCAACCACAGAACTTTCTTCTTGCCTATCGATGCATCCTAGGCTCTGTTAAGAATTTAGCATTCCTTCCCTCAAAAAAGAAAAAACGAATTTAGCATTCTTATTCCTTCCTGATATGTAACTCCATGGCGGCATGGTGACCAACCAGCAGATGGTGGAGGAATTTCAATTTGAGAATCTCCATCGGCAATGAGGATATTTGCAAACCTTGAGATTTAAGGTTTCAAGATTCACCAAACTGTCCACTGATCTTGGTAGCTCAGTTACCTGTGAATGTCTCAAACCCAATTGCTTCAAAGGTAGCAAACTTCAACCCTTAGTGGAAATTTTTGGAGGAATCCCTTCCCAATCCAACACCTTTAGCAACCTAAAGCTGGTAACTGCCATTTGAATAGAGCTCTGTGCTAAACTCACCGCCCTAGAAATGCAACAATGTTTGGAGATTACAAAGGCGAGTGAAGTTGGCATCCTGCTCAAAGTTATCTTGGATAATCATCAGCAAGCTTCTTTGCTGTTTTGTTTTCCCTTGCCTGTATGAATCCTTCGGCCATCCAAAGTCGACTAAACCTCTTCCCTCTGATGCAAGCACATTATTAAATTATTAAAGCACATATCTTCAAACTAAGATTAACCTTTCATGTAAATATTGAACCTTTTGGATGAATCAAATTTCTTTATACCATGCATCAACGCAGTCGAACCACTCCGACTTAAATTGCCAATTAGATAGTAAAGTTGTTCATAGGATGAAAAAAGAGTGATGGGGTAAGAAAAAAGGAACTATCAAGAAACCATGGATCATCTAAACAAAAAGAAATTAGAATCGGATTAGGCAGGGGCTGGATCAATCTTGTGCAGGGGCCATATATATGTTAGAGAGAGCAGAGGGCAATGGATCATGTTTGCTGGGGAAGATGAACAGGAGCAGATGGTGAATGTTTGCATGTTTGAATCAGAGTGAGAGGAGGGGAATGCATCATCTTCTCATCGGAGGATCGTTGAGCTGGGGTTTTAATCCTAGCTGGGGCCATGATTTGGCCTGCACCTCGTCTCTGATGGTTTTGTGCTTTTTACTTCTGTTAGGGGGTCAGCTGTGTTTTCCCGTACGGTCATAAATGCTTCTGATTGGATGGATGAGGATAAAGCCTGTGCGATCAAATGATTAAATATTCTGAATGCATGACTAGTCACATAAGAACAAGACCCATATTTATATCTATGTATAAATATTTAATATCATTTGAGAGCAGATATGGAATTGTTAAAATTTGAGGAATTTTGGCACCACAGATATGTACATATAGAAGGATATTGTAAATGATTAAGATTTTAAAAAAAAAATTAAATATGGAAAAGCAAAGGGTTGTTACTTAATTAATAGCGTGTTTGGGAAGAGAAAAAAAAATAGAAAAGTTCCCACAAATTTTTACCCACTTGATGTGACATTTTAAATACTAAGGGTGTGTTTGTTTGGAATATAAACATATCAACCAAAACTTTTCAATCTAAAACTTTTCACTCTCCATAACTACTCTATTTTTTAATTATTTTTTCACATTTTCCTATACAAACTACCCTACTTTTCAATCATTTCTACACAACAATCTATACAACTAACCTATCTATTTTAACTTTATTCTCTTTACTTCTCATCATTACTCCTATTATATCACATCATTTTCTATCAATGTGACAACTTCTATCTCAAAAACTTTTCATCAAAAGTTTTACCCCCAACCAAACACACCCTAAACTATCTTACTTTTTAATTATTTTTTCACATCTTTCCATTGAGCTATTCTATCTGTTTTAACTTTATTCCATTTATTCTTAATCATTACCCTTATCATAGCATATCACTCTCATACATATGTATATCATTTGAATAATTCTTTTATCCTTTCAATCGTCATATTCCCAGCAATTCTAGTAGATTTAGATTCCAATAGGACTCTTTGTACAGTATGTGCATCAGAAAATGTGTGGCTTTTTAGAATCTGGTCTGGTCAATTTCCTGCTCCTTGGAGGAACATGGCTCAGCCTCACAAATACTACATTACTTATGGTCCATGCTCTAAACTTGTCAGATTAACCATGGATGATTACTGTATTTTCCTAGCCTCCCATATGCTAGTTTCCAATTTAAATGAGATAGTTACTCCATTCAGAGGCATTCTCTCTTGGCATGCAAATTATCCATCCCTGGTTATGTTATCATTGAATCTTGGGGAAACTAGGTGGATGTCAACATCTTTGTTCTGGCAACCTGTTTTGGTGAAGACATTGAAGCTTGAAAGTAGGTAATTTGACATCGCATTTGGTAGATTAGCTGCTGACATGCAGCCTTGTTATGTGAACAGGAGAGTGGTGTGGGATTCATGATGTCAAGTAAGAAAGCTGCAAACTGGAAGAGCTCTAATAAAACTCTGACTAAGAAGTGTCAGAAAGCCAGCATTACAAAGAGGTCTAATAAAACAGCAGCTAAGAAGAGCGTTAGTAAAGCCAACAGTAAGAAGAGCACATGCAAACCAGCTAACAAGAAGAGGCCAAGTCAGGGTTCTACATCCGATAAACCGGCTAAGAAGAAGAGATTATCAGAGGCATTATTCCATTGGTCTCTGTAAGTTTCTCACTGTTGTATGTGACAAAACTACCCTGTATGTATCCTAGTGCAGTGGCATTATTCCATTAGTCTCTGTAAGTTTCTCACTGTTGTATGTGACAAAACTACCCTGTATGTATCCTAGTGAAGTGGCATTATTCCATTAGTCTCTGTAAGTTTCTCACTGTTGTATGTGACAAAACTACCCTGTATATATCCTATTGAAGTGTTCTTCTCGTCATGAAACCAAATTGTATTTTAGGCAAATTTGAGCTAGGGTTAAAGCTATGTAAAGTGAGAGTTTTGTTGAGAACGATGTAATATAGAAGTGTGGTACTGTGTATTTATTTATGTTTCTAGTGTCTTAGAGCAATTTAATGAGACATGGATAGACCTTAACACGCGCTGTCCAAAAAACAGAGAGAGAGAAAAAAAAAAAATCAACTTTGGACTTTATTCTCAATCTAAGTGGGCCTGTCGGATGGGGTGATGCATAGCTGATATTGTGAAATGCCAAATGAGAATTGGATTCACTATGACAAATTGTAGCACCCTAGACAAAAGTGGCAACGATTTTTTTGATCCATTCGTTGCTCTTAGGTTTACGAGCTAATGAATATAAATAACAAACAAATGAGACGCTAAATTTCGTTGCCATTAAGATATTTTTCTGTAGCGCTTATTGTTTTTCAAAGCCTGTTTCTTTAAATTGGGCATGTTAACAGTATGCTCGAAATGATATTGATGGGAAGAGTCGAGTTTACTCAAGTAGAAGACGGTAAGAGAATGAGGAGAAGGCTAAAAAGCATAAATAAAAGTAATTAAACAAGATATGAAGAGATTATATATTAGTGAAAATAGGGTTTATGATCCGTAAAAATAATGCCACAAGGTCCACACAGTTGACTCCATTTAGGTGGGAAATAGATGATAATGATAATGAAATTTTAGGTCTTTGAATACCAATGATATATATTGGAGCATGATTATATACACCATGATGTATTTTAAGTTAAAATACAACATTCATTTATTTTATCTTATTTTTATTTTTATTTAGTTTTTTCTTTATAAATATATTTTCCAAATTGCATTTAATTCGTATATCAAGTGTTGTCATTTTATAATACTTCTACATTTTTATTTTTTATTTTTTAAAAAATACCAATTTCAAGGGCATTTAAGTCATTTTTCATCCCTTAGAAAACTTGATTTAAAAATCAAAAATAAATATATAAAAATATTGTAAAATGGCAAAACTTTGTATATAAATTAAATACGCTTAGAAAAACATGTTTATGAAAAAAATAAAAAAGTATAACTAATTATAAAAATAAATGAATATTATATTTTAGTCTAAAATACATTATGTTGTATATAATCAAACTCTTGATTAATATTATACTAAATCCATTTTCTATATAACCATCTTCATTTTTAAAATATTTATGGTTGATGAAAAATTCACTCCATCTATTATGTTTAACACTATTTCTAGTATCTCGAAAACTTTTTTATTTATCTAATACCACCGTGGACGGGCCCCATTGAAAATCAACATAATAAAATAATTTAATATTAGATATCAATTTTGAAGTTGCATTTTCAATATCTAAATCGTCTAAAATATCATTTATACATAGATAAATGATCATACAAAATATTATTACATTCTAATATATGTGTAAATAGATCTAAGCGTTTTTCATAATTTACACATAAATAACACTAATTTTCAACAAATGTAGCCCATAAACATACTTGATTGAGATGAAATTTGGCCTCCTAGATAAACGAATAATGTTAAATATAATGAATGAATTGAATTTTATATCAATGGTCAAAATTTTAAAATTTAGAAGGGTTACATGGCTCCACTTCTATGTAACATGTTACATAGAAACAAGCCCAGTAAATCTTGAGCTCAAACGGTAGAAACGGTACTTGAGAGAGAGCTTTTATCATGTTTTGGAGACTGTTCGCTGGAGTCAAGATGGAGTTTGTTCTATGTGATCGTTGGACTTGGAAAATACCCAGTTGAACAGTGCCTAGACGCCTTACTATTTCGTGGAGCCAGGATCACACCGCGTGTGGTCCAACCAGAGGTGGGTGTGCGACATATAAAAGTAGATCACAATGATATATTAAATATGAAGAATGATCTAGTTGGCAATCTCAAAAAACTCGTTTATAATAAATTTTTTGCTTTTTTCTTTATACATTCATTTATCTAAGTGTATTTAACATATAAACGAACTTTTTACAATTTTTAGATATGTTTATATATTTTTTGAGATTTTTAAGTATATGAAGAAAAAAGCAAAAATAAATAAATAAATTATAAATGAGTTTTCTGAGGTGGGCTAAGTAGGGTCTTTGCTTAACCTAGGCCAACAGGATCACTCGTCATTAAATATTTCATGGTTTACCAACACATGTTATTTCAAGTGCTAAAGAGTCCGGTTCCTCTTAAGCAACGTCTTAGGCTCATGAATAAAAAAACAGCTTTTGGTAGAGCTTTCCATTACCCTTGCTCTACCCTGGAAATAGTAGGTTATTATGGGTGTGCTTGGGAAGCTTTTTGTTATTGGGTCTAACCCTGCTCAACCTTAAAAATCGTAGGTTATTATGGGTGTATTCAGGAAGCTTTCCGTTTTTGGGTCGAACCATTGCTCAACCCTGAAAATCTTAGGTTATTATGAATGTGTTTAGGAAGTGATAAAATTTTTTGAATAAAAAGTTTTTGTATAGGAGTTTTTAAAATTGGAGAATGATATGATATAATATGATAGGAATAATGACAAAGAGTAAAGATAATGAAGTTAAAATATATAGATTAATTATAGGAAAATTTTCATATATTCTCATAAATTTTACCCATGAATTTTCAAAATTCCTCTCATACATGTGAATTTTTATCTTAATTTCACTTATACCCATGTCGTTACAGATCCATTAAATAGGCCGTTAGCCCCAGTAAAATGATGAATATGCCCAAGCTCTGATATAATTTAAGGCTGTTTTGCTTAAAGTTAAAGATTCATTTTCAAATAATATATGATTTTATAGTTGTAAACTTACTAAAAACATGAATTTTTAGTTAAACTTTTATAATTAAGGATGTGTATATTCTTTATTTTTCAAAGAGTTAACGGCATCTTTAATGAATCTCTAACGGTGTAAGTATAAGTGAAATTAGGATGAAAATTATTGTGAATGAGAGAAATTTTTAAAACTTCATGAGTATAAGCAGAATTAGAATAAAATTAGTGGGTCTATAAGGAACTTGTTTCTTAATTATTTGAGTAGTTGTGTAAAAATGATTAAAACGGAAAGTTGTATAAAAAAATGTGAAGAAATTATTAAAAATAAAATAGTTATGAAAAGTTAAAAAATTTTAATTCAAGAGCCGCAAAACAAACATGGCCTATATATAAAAAGAAATCTGCTGATTTCAACTCTTATCTGAAGAAATGAATGAAAGACTCATGCTTTGGTTTTACTCATAAAGGAATCGGTTCTTTTTTTCAAACCTTTTCCATCATTCGAAATGCATGAAATAGGTAGCTGTTGGGCTGTCTTTTGGGTGGGTGAAACGAAAGCACCTCTCCGGAGCCCTAATTATAGCTTGCTTCTCACTGACAGGCTGACAGCACCTGCCAGCCAACCAAAACTCAAAGCCAAGCCAAGCAAACGTAAATATGAACTATGAAGAGGTGGTTGAGTTCTCATCGGACACCAACCAACACTCAGTGTCAGTGCTCATGCACTTCTTCAAAGGAGGAATTTGTCCGGGTGCAACTTGGTTTGGAGCTTACCATACCCTATTTTTTAAGGGCCGGTTGGTTCCGGTTCCGGTTCCAAATTGGTTTCCAAAAAATTATATTATCATGCAATATGCAGCCATAAATATGAACTACAAAATGAATAATCTGGTAATTTAATTGTCCTCATACATAAAGCACAACAAAATAAATCACCGCTAAATGATTAATTGTCCAGATACGAATCTTTATAAACTAAAAAATCTTTTACATGTAATCAACCATCTGTATGAATCAATGCAAAATATATCCCTCATCAACTTAACTGTCCAGACATTCTATCAAATAAAAATTGTCCACACATGAATCACTACAAAATATATAACCTTGTTACATGCAATTAATTGTCTAGACATTGCAAAATGAATAATCAATTACATGTGATCTTTTGTAATCATTAACCTATATAAGCATATAAATATAACAAATATATTGAACCGGTGATATCAGTGAGGCAGTAATTGTACTATACAGACATGTGGGTGAATGATCCAACCGATTATTGCAGCATTTTTCCAATTTACACAAGGTTGTAGTCTGGCCAGCATGAATGGGACTTGCAGTTTCAGAGGGAGTCAGAGGACTCATGTCTGATCCCTTATTGGAAGAAACTAATAAATTCCCATTGGCTGGTTTTACTAGATTTTTGGAGTCGTTTTGAGTGCTTGTCTTTGGCGTTGGAGGAAGTTTGCCTGTACTCAAATAGAAATCCAACTTTTTCTTCAAGGAACTGTTTCAATGATTCTTAATTGCATTATTAGTCCTGAAAAGATAAAATAATTGCATGTTAGCATAATAATTTAGCATAGAGATCCACCATAACCATCAAGCATGACATCATCCCTGTGAAAGTTGGAAAAGAAAAAAGAAAAAAAAAGAAACTCTCCTCATCCAGATGAAGCACTTGGGTTAATGCTAAGCAACCAAAAATCGCACATATAGAGAATAGCCTAACATCTCATAAGCTAATTGATCGTTAAAACAAAATCACTAGAGGAACAAAAACAATGAAAGGAAAGATAAGTTCAGGACAAGTGAAAAACTACCCAGATATTGCTCCTAAATCATCATCATCATCATCATCATCATCATCAATACATTAAACAAGAGGAATAAACAAATGTAGCTCAAACATCTAAAGTCCAAACTTAAACTTCATAACTGAAATATTTTCATTTTTTAAACCATTAGAACGTTAAATAGCAATAAGCAAAACTAATAATTGAAGACAAGAACATGAATTTCAAATAGAAACAACCATCTTAGATGATTAACATCATAGAAACATGCTTAAACATTAGAATTAATAATTATTACTTAAAAATTAACAATGCAATATTAAAAGGGGCGGTCTTCCATGACTTCCGATTTTATCCACCCCATTTAGTTCAATCCAAGCTTCAATCAACAACATTTCAACCTTAGATCTACTTGAAATATACAAACAAATCATTAGACAACATGCAAATCAAAGTTTAAGCCTACCTAACTATCCATGCTCGAATCTTAAAACAGGTTGTGGATTGCACTATCCTAAGCTATAAGACTTAGATTCAATTTGAATATCATGGTAATGCAAAAACCTAAACGTATTGAAGCATGCCCTGCTCGATTTGGGGAAAAAACCAAAATCATTAACTTCTGCAACTTTCCTCGTTGGTGACAGCAACAATGGCGGAAGAAGATGTTGAATGAGTAATGTAGCATGGATGAGATGGGGGCGACAGATGCGCGACAACGCTTTTCTTCTCCGGCAGCAGCGACTGAAATGGAGGAGGCTCCGAGGCTGCGATTGAAACAGAGGAGGTGCGACTGGGATGGGGGTTGACAGTGACAGGTGACAGCCAAGGATCTCCTTCTCCAGCAAATTGCCGCTGCTAGGGTTTAGGAGAAAAGCGCATGGAGTGAGAGAGAGAGAGAGGAGCAAGCGAGCTATGCGTCGAGGGAGGGAGAGAGAGGGAGAGAGAGAGAGAGAGAGGAGCAGGCGAGTTGCGCGTCGATGGAGGGAGGGAGGGAGGGAGGGAGAGAGAGAGAAAGGGGAGGAGCCGCCGACGCCGAGGGGGCGAGAGAGAGAGGGAGAGGCGACACCGGAGTACGCGACGACAGGAAAAGACAGGCCTAGAGGGACAGTTGGACAAAGGAGCAGGCGCTAGGTAGCGATGCACCAACTCACCGCCGAGGGAGAGGGAGAGGGGAAGAGAGAGAGAGAGAGGAGCCGCCGGCACCGAGGGAGAGACCGAGAGAGAGAGGGGAGAGGCGAAGGCAAAGGCAACGGTGCGGGTGAGGAGGGAAGGGTGACCAACGCAGGATTGAGGCCGAGAGTCGAGAGGGTAGATTTTAGGTTATATATATATATTATAATAATATATAATCCGGGTCGGTTCCGGGTACCCAGCACCGGAACTGACCCTACTCGAATTTGAACGGGTAATTGAACACCCGGAACCGAACCGACCCTATGGGTAGGTTCTTTAGAACCGAATCTACCCTAAATAGAGTACCCTGCTGGTCGACCCACGGGTACCTGGACCAAATTGCACCCCTAGAAATTTGCATGTAGAGGGAAGAAAGTGCTTTTAACCCTCCAATCTTATCGACAAAACAAGTCATAGGCTATATAGCACGAAAAATCCTGGTTTAACCATATCATTGTATTTACGCGATTTCAGCAGGGAAAGAGCTTTTAAAAGTTAGATCATGATACTATAAAATGGTTGTTGCTTATCTAAGTCAAAACCTCATATATTTTATCTACTGGAGCATTATAATCTATTTTAAACTAAAATACATTATTCACTTTTATTTTATTTTTATTAATTTTAATTTTTCTTCATAAACATTTTTTCAAAGTGTATTTAATTCATATATCAAGTTTTGCCATTTCACAATACTTTTACATATTTATTTTTTTATTTTTAAAAATTATCAATTTCAGGAGCATTTAAGTCATTTTTACCTCTTAGAAAAACATATGTATGAAGAAAAAATTAAAAATACCATGAATTGTAAAAAAGGAATAATGCATTTTAACTTAAAATACAGAGTAATGTATATAATCGGCTCCTTATATGTTTAATATTTTTTTTTTAGTTTTTCTTCACTTCTATATCATTCCAAGTGCATTTATTTAAAAATAATAAAATTTAACATTTTCTGTATTTTTGTGAATATATTTTTAAAATTTTAGAAATGAAAATTTTATCATTTCTTATGCGCAAGGCGGGAGTGTCATATAAGTCAAATTTTTGATTTTTGAAATTTTGTAAAAATATGTAAAAAATCTTAAAATGGTAAAATTTTGATATATGAACTAAATATTTCACATAAGAGGAGAGAAAACCAAAATAATATATTAAAAATATAAAGTACTTGAGTTTGTTACTCAGGTGTAGTATCATATATAATCCTTAAAAGTCAGAAGACACCTTTTAATAAATTAAACTTGCCCACAAGTGGGCATGCCGGGTAAACATGCCTTGCACATGCATGTTAGAAAGCCCTCCCAGTCCGGTGCAAGCAAATGAAGCAGCCTGGAATTGGAGTCTCAGCCAGATGAGCTGTTGGGTGACACTGCAGATTAATTTTATAGAGAGAGAAATTATCTCCAAAGGGGATTAAAAATAAATATATAGATCATACTGCGGTATATGCATATATTGGATTCGAATGAAATTTGTCATATAGATCATATTGCAACCTATGCATATATTGTATTCGGATAAAATTTGTTCTTGTAACTAAACAAATGATGTTAAACACAATGAATAAATTGAATTTTTTATCAAACCTCAAAATCTTAAAATTTGAAGAAGTCATATAGAACTATTTCTACGTAACCTGGTTATATAGAAGCGGAAGCATAAACATAAATATTCTACAACTAATGCATCCTATTAATCCCATAAAGCTAGAAATCTGGAACAGGGTGAAACACATGATCCGGTGGGAAGTAAAAATTCTCTAAAATGAATAATGACAAACATATTCAGCTCTCACGTGCCTACTTTTATTAGCATTGACTGGATTGATCAAGTGTCCCAACAGCCACGTCTCCTTGTCTGTCTGTTTTAGATGCGTACTCAAACCCTCTCTCACATGTCCCAAATTTTCTACCCTTTTCTGCTCTGCTCTGTTGGGTTTGGTGGAAATAATAGTATTAATTAATTAATAGGTGGGAAGCCATCCATGTCTAATCTTGACTTTGGATAGCTTCGACACTTTCGACTAAAGAAAGTACCCAGATTTGGTCGAAATGGGTAGACACCACATATTTCTTCTCGGCCTCAAAAGATATATATGTGTGTGCATATATATGTTCTTAAACTAATGCTATTTTTAAATATTTTTATGAAGGGTTAGGGGAGGTGGTGCTCATCAACTCAGGGATCCCAAATCAACGTACATGCCTGCCACACCGTTGATAATACAGCAGTCTGGCTCCATTTGGAGTTCATGACCTACTTTAGAAGCTATAAAATTTTTAGATAAAAAGATTTTAAAAATGAGAGAAAATAATGTGATATAATAGAGGTAATAGTAATGAGTAAGGAGAATAAAATTAAAATATATAGGTAATTATTTTTATGGGTAATTATAGAGAAATAATTAAAAAGTATGGTAGTTGTATATGAAATGTGAAGAAATAATTAAGAAATAAAATAGTTATGGAGAACAAAAATTTTTAAATTGAAAAATTTTGATGTGAAAATGTAAAAAATTGGATAGTTATGAAGAATAAATGGTTTTATAAAGATATAAAATTTAGTTTTGGAAAATTTTGAAAATTTCTCCTCTGTCAATACATACAAAGTCCTTGTTATCTCCTGAGGCACATAATCGTATTTTTTTTATTATTGCCTATATTTCACTTTAACAAATTTCACGTAATTTGGATGAATTTTTTGCTGCATATAATACATATTTGGTTATCCTGAGTATGTGTTTAAATGATAAGTTCCTAAATTTCAAACTCAAATAAATAAGAACTGTTATAATAATTCAGAAGATAGATAACAAAGAAAAATAAGATTATTATTTGCATACAAAAACAATATATTAATTTAGGGTATGTTTGGTTGGAGGTAAAACTTTTGATGAAAAGTTTTTGGGATAAAAGTTGTTAAATTGATAAAAAATGATGTGATATAATAAGGGTAATGGCGAGTAGTAAAGAGAATAAAGTTAAAATAAATCGGTTGGTTGTATGAATAGTTATGTAGAAATGATTGAAAAGTAAGGTAGTTTATATAAAAAAATGTGAAAAAATAATTAAAAAATAGAATAATTATGGAGAGTGAAAAGTTTTAGAATGAAAAATTTTAGTTCGACATTTTTTTGTCCAAAACAAACACACCTTAGTCTTTGGTAAATATATTTTCCAGGGAATATATTCATTATGGCATTGGAGTCCATGGAGTGGCGGTCACTACTTAGAGATCAGATTAAAACCTCGAGTATCGTTGTAGAGGCCAGATTGGTTTTTCTTATGATCATCAAGGCTCAAACCATACCTGCTAAAACAAAATGGTCCAATTAATTAAATAAGCCTATTAATTAAAAATACTTAATTAGCTGAATTATGTAACGTATGTCAACGAGCTTCCAAAGGTGATGACGTCTAATAAGGGAGGCATGAATATATATATATATATATATATATATATATATATATATATATATTAATTTTATTTTGACGATGGATTGGACAGCTCATGTATAATTTCTTTCTCAATTATTCCTGTGCCAACGTCAGATGTCATGCGGAGCTTCTCCATCACAATTACGCATCTCACTCATGCATCCCTCTCACCCATATTCTCTTCTTCTTAGATCTTATACTATATATATGATACCCCTCCTTTTTTTTTCATCCATCTATCAATCGATATAGAAATGGGGTATTTCAAGATCGGGAATTATGCATATTCTAATTACTCAAAGATGGAAGGAGAAGATCCAGAGGAGCTGAAGCACCGCAAAGCACAGTTTCTGATAGCTAAAACCTTGGAGAAAGCAGACTCTCTTACTAGAAGAAGGCTGTCATTGAGATTGAGATTAGTGAAGCTGAAGATCAAGATCGGGAAGAGATCGAGGAGGCTAAGGAAGAGAATGCGAGTGGGCATGTATATAAGCAATATTGGCATCTACCAACATGTTGTGGGGCAGCTTAAGCTCTGGAAGTCTGCCATACGCGGTGATGATCAGTCTGCAATCTCTCTTCCTCCTCTCTTTGGATAGCTCCTTTCAGTTCCCTTCTATAATTAGTCAGTTACTGTCATGAATCCTCATCATGTATCTGTATCATGCTCTCACCCGCTATGAATGATGCAAACTAATGAATCGTCGAGGTTGGTGTACAATTAATCAATACATTGGGTTGGTTTTGTGTAATTTCATCTACCCTCAAGGCTCAAACCATGTGCACGTTAATTGGTAGGAATTGGATTTATGTTATGGTTTGAATTGGCATGACCGGCTCAAATGCATATGGTTTTAATTTAGATCAGTGATCACGTTTTGGGAATGAGGTTGATTGTGTGATGTTATCTGATCTGTGGATGATTCCGAAAAGCTCGTCGAGTTCCAGACTTGCATCTATTTCAATTCCAACTGAGTTCTTGACATGCTAATTAATTAGTTTGAATATTGGAATTTAGTTTTAGTTGTAATGGTCCAAAAAAGAAAAGAAGAATAAGAGAGATAAGAATGATCACTAGGAGAAAATCATTTTATGTAGTGAAACAAATTACCGTATATAATGAACAACTCGTCTCATCTAATCATAACTGAACAATTTTTTTTTTTTAACTATGTATTTTGCTGCATATGCTCCATATGTGGAATATACCCAAACAAAATAATTTCCAATTTTTATACATAAATTATGTATAACAAAATCTCACCTCTTACAATTATTATATATATATATATATGAAGCGGACATTAATTTAGGCGCTATATATATAGGGATTTATTCAGGTGCATTCGGACTGCACACGAATTCCCCTGCAGACGCCCCATCCGGCCGTCCATTTCAGCGGGTGAAATCTACGCCGCTTCTTCCATCGTGTGTGTACCTGTAGAGGCAGACGGCGAGCCGAATGAGACTGCGCATACACGCGCTCAAAACTTCGGAGAATGCATTTTTCCGCTCATCCCTCCCATTTCGAAAACGGAGACGACGACGTTGCTACTGCCGCTGCTGCCGCTGCCGCTCTCGAATCTCCTTCTCCATCGATTTCTCCTTCTCCGTCGAGATTTTGAAGTTCTGCGTCAACGGAAGGGGTCGTCTTCTCCAAACATCCGCATGCGGATTATAACTGCGCAGCAAAAGTACTCTTATCCGCATCTCTTTGACGCGAAAATTCGCATGCGGATTCTGAATCCGCATGTGGAAAACAACACTGATGGGAGGTACGTTTGCTGCGGATTCAGAATCCGCAAACAAATTTTCGCGTCAGAGAGATGCGAATGGGAGTATTTTTGCTGCGCAGTTATAATCTGCATGTAGATTTAGAATCCGCATGCAGATTTTGGAAAAGACGATCCGCGCGGATGGGAGTACGGGCTGGCGCTTGGGAAGGAAGACGGGCTGGTGCCTGGGAAGATGATCTCGTCCACCGCCGACCGGACGAGACGATCTGATACGGGCTTGGAAGACGACCAGGCTGGGAAGGAAGACGATGAAAGAAAACCAGGAGGAGGGAAGACAATCGGGAGCCCTTGATGCCGGCCTGCTGCGCAATTTGGGGATTGGGGGCGATCTCGGTCAGTCGGGATTTGGAGATTAGGGCGCGGGTGGGATTGAGGAGGGAAGCGAGAGAGGAGGAGGCGCGGGCGGGATGGGTTTTTTTTTTTTTTGCTACCGAGCGGGAAAATGCATCCTTCGCGTGTATGTGTAGTCTCGTTTGGCTTCTCAACACATCGAATAGAAGAAGCGGCGCAGATTTCGCCTGCTAAAATGGACGGCCGGATGGGGCATCTACAGGGGAATTCAGGTGCAGTCCGAATGCACCTGAATAAATCCCATATATATATCGGAGAGAAAAAAAAAATGCAGTGATTCGTAGGGAATCGTTCTTCCCCTTTGGCTAAAAGTGAAGCTGCTTAATTAGTGTGAGCCCCATTAAGGTGATGTTGTGAGATCTAAACCATTCATCTTATTTAAAATTATATTTTTTTTTATAGATGTGGGTAAAAATATTTTAAGAATACTCATAACTATGCATCGCGCTTACAGTAAAAGGTTTAATAGATTTATATACCCTTAAATGATTTTAGTTTTATGACATACTACAATATTTTCTGGTAAACATTGTTATTTTTCCTAACTGCATATGATATGTTAAAGATTAATTATCAAAGCACGCAAATAGGTCCACAGTAAGCATTTCAACCTTGCCAAAGTTGGAAACCTTTCCAAACTTATCACTCCCCGTAGATAGTAGCTAGAATGTATCAACTATTTGTTGCATGTGTAGTTGATTAAATTATTGCATGCAGCTTGTAACTAGTGAATATATATTTATTTATTTTTTATCAGGACAATGAACTAAGATATAGACATTTGTTTCATAAAAAAAAAAAAAAAGATATAGACATTTGTGCTTGCTAATATTCGGGTAGAGTAAGTCGACTTAGATGTTTCTAATTTCAATGACGTTGAGACTGTCGAATTTTAAATTTTTTGTCATTAATTTCCAATTCGGTGTTATCAGGTTGGTGTTACCTTTTTTTTTATTATTATTAGAATGGGATATGATTATTTGTATCTCTATCTCCACTAAAATACAATTAAAATGTCAAGTAGTCCTATGTAGGTGTAATGGGTTTATGGGTAATTCAAAAAATGGAGAATTTTTAAGAAAGATTTGAAACACTTAAAATGATTAGAGAAAATGATAATACATTCTTAAAATCTTCATATGCACTCCATTATTTCTAGTTTTAAAACCTTCCTCCATTCAATTAACTTGCCCATCAAATCAAGAGAGATTCTGAGGTTCTGTCCATGATTCGAAATTTAAAGAAGTAAATGCAGAGGCTTTTAAATATTCCACGTAGGATCTACACCAACTTTAAGAAAACTAAATTGAGCTCTCATTTATATGCATGTACTTCAACTTTTATCGAGTACAACCCCGTATTAGGTTTTTTCTTTATTTTTTTTTATAAATAAATTTCCTTTTCTTTTTACGCAAGCTTTACCATTTATAGGTGCCGAGTCGCAGTTAGTTAATATTTCACTCCCGTTCTGGTTTTTATTTTATTTTTAATTACAAATATCATCAATAAAACCTAATATATATTCCAATCTTCTTCTGCAACTTTTAGCTCAAAATCAGTTCAACGATCATCATTAATAAGAACATTAGGATTTATTAAAAAAGAATTAAGTTTAAGCACAAAATGAGGAACTAAAGGTAATCATGCGTAATAAAATCTCAATAATTCAAAATAAGAAAGAATATATCAATCTTTTTTTGGATAGCTAACTTCGCTATAGACTTAGAGAATTCTACCATGGAACCCAGGTTGTTTTAATTTAAAGCACTAGCTTAAAGCATGTATGAAGATATGATCTAGTGCTTTTTAAGGGTAATGTTTCAATGCATTAGGTACAAAACTCTATTTTTTAAATATTTTTTATAAAATTGTTAATTTAAGTGTATTAAACTTTTTTTTATTCATTTATACACATAAAGTCATTTGATAATACAAATTTGTACTCATATTTTCCTCACAATAGGGAGGAAATTATATAACACTCCATCACTAGGGGGAATTAACACCTCCACCACAAGGAAATGACGAGTTTTAAACACCCAACCTACGGGCACCGGGGCCTCAAAGCTATCCGGCTACTCTCCGCCACTGAAAGCAAGAGTATTTAACTTATATATATATATATATATATATATTAAGTTTTACTATTTTTAGATATGCATGAATATACTTTTTAATTTTTTTTAAAAGAGAGGTTATTTTAGTCATTTAAAAATGACTAAAACCTCTATATTTTAACAAATCAAAAAATATATATAGACATCTCCAACAATGGTAAATTTTAGTTTATAGATTAAATACACCTAAATTAATAGCTTTATAAAAAGATTTCTAAAAAATATATTAAAAATAGAATTTTACACCCGCTTTCAAGATTAACATAAGTTATGATACAGTTAGCTCAAAATGGACTGTCCATGATCATAAAATAAAATTTACTTCACCTATTTCATTTATGATTATTTATTTTATTGGCATATCAACTTTTATTAAATTTGATTTGTAGATGAGTATCATCTAAAAATAGTACGAAATCAAACTATAGAAGACATAAATTGTACATGGATAAATGATTATTAAACTTATTTTGAACTAACTGCGTGCACCGTAACTCACATTACCATCATATCTGATCATACGTTAGGATCTAACACTTGATTGGAATGAGTTCAACTTCCGAACTTTTCATTTGTCTAGTTATTCGTTTTTATATTAATCTTAGCCGACATGCAACGTACGCTTCACGCATTGGACGGCCTGAGCCCCGGATGTGACCGTCGTTCTACCAAATCGTCGAACAACATAAATGCATTACTCTATTATTATCCAGTTTACAAAAAATGCCTTATACACGCACGCATCCACGCTCCTCAACTGGTTTGGACTTTTGTTGCCACAAAGCATGCTTGAACCACGTACAAACCGTGACGTATGTCTGCACTCGCATGATGCAAGCACACGAATTCGGAGAAAACCAAATTCAGTGCGGATATGTTTCTTAATTCCACTTTGTTTTTATAAGCCCTATACTGGACTCGCATTGATATGCTTTTGGTTTCGTGTAACTCCTTTTTATTTTGAGTATATTGATGTTTGATAAAAAAAAAATTCACTTCATTTATTATATTTAACATATTTTATTTATTTAGGAGACTAAGTTTTATTCAAATTAAATATATGCATGATCATATTTGGACGAAAATATACTAACGTGTAAATTATGAAAAATGTTTAGATTCATTTACGTATGTGATAGAATGTAATAATACTTTTAACCATATAATAATAATATTTTAGATGGTTTAGATATTAAAAATATAACTTTTGAATTAATATTTATGATTAAACCATTTTATTTCGTTAGTTTTACACATTTGTAGATGAGACTCATGCATAGTAACTTTAGATGAAAGAATTTTGCATCAAATATCAAGATATTCAAAATGAAAATAATTACATAAAAAAGAGGCTTCATGAAAGCATAAATTTTGATGATACATGAAATGGGATGTAGAATTGGGATGCGAGATGGGATCAAAAGACTATTATATTAGGAATGTAAAATTTTATATTAAAAATAAGAAAAATGGCATGAAAATGAGAAATTTAAGTGGTTAATTTTTGGAAAAGGAAAAAAAGAATTTTTTGAGAATAGAAAGTACCTCTTGTAATCCTAATGCCCTTATAATTTTAGTAGGAAAGCACTTCCTCAATTATACCAAAATACTATTAAATATTCATTAAAGTGTGGGTGAGGACTCCTGCCATTAGGCCAAATAGGCTCGTAAAGTACTCTTTTCTTTTCTTTTTTTTGAAAATGATTTTTTGATGCTTTCTTTTGTTTTCAATTCTTACTTGTGAGATATAATTTTATGAAACATTTGAGGGATGGGAAAAAATAAGGAAAAAATATTTTGTGATTTTTAAAATTGAAAATGTACTAATTATAAGTAAAAAAATAAAGTTGAAATAAATAGGATGTAGTCATAAAATATAAAAATGATTTAAAAGTAAGATAATTATATGGAAAGATATAAGGAAAACTAGAAAATATTTTTTCCTTAATTTCCAAATGTTAAACTAGAAAAGCTCAATATTTCTAGTGGGTTAATTAGGAATCAAAGTTCTTGCTAGCATAGCTTTGCAGTGTTGGTAACTCATGTTTCCACTTGGGATACGGACGTGAGTTCGAAACACAGAAGTCTCTCCAATTTAGTGTGAGAGTATATGTCCTGTGTCCTCTTGGTATTTGAGGTATTTATAGTTGTCCTACTTGATTGTGGAAGTATTTACAAATTGTCCCTCCAATAAGGGTGCAACTAAGGTTTAGTTGGTGTAGGTATTAGTCTATCTTATCCATACCCTATTTCTAAAAAGCTTACCCTACTCCACAAGTTCGGTTCTTACTGTTCATATCCTACCTATTGCATTTATGGTTCGTTTTAATTCTAGTTCCAAAATGGTTCCCCTAACACTCAATGATAACAGTTAGAAAAATATTTTTGTACTGTTTTAAATAATAAAAAAATAATATTCATTTATATTGTACGCTTACAGTTACAATCATATCATTTTGGTGTTGTTTACACCTTATATTCAAAAATAAGAAATTAATACAAAGGTAGCAGAACTATAATTGAAAAATCTGATGGTTGAAATAATGACACATTCTACAATAAAAATTGAGCTGGTTCTTTAGTCACATCTACCCAGCTCCACACATTGATTTCGACCTATATTAATATAAACACATGCCTTGAAGCCTTCAGGCTTCAACAAAACATCTACATTTGAGACATTTGAGTTTAATATGTGAACAAACAACATCAATGCACTAAGCATTCAAAACATCACTTTGATAAATTAAATAAAATACTAACTGAAATAACTAAAATTACCATCACAGTTGAACAACTCAGTTATTCTCCAATCAACATTAATGGACAATGATCAATTTCAAATTTTCAACAATAGCAAATAGTACAAATTAAGTATAGTCCTACAAAATAAAAATAAAAATAAAAATCTATAAAGTGAAACAAAAGTATAAACATAAATCGCTCATGCTTTATTCCTCTATCTTCTCTTCATCCTGCAAATGAGAAATATTCAAATACATTATTAAAATCAAAGTAAAAGAAAAATCGAATTAATCATAGCCAAAGATAGGGTGAATATAATATGATACCTGCTTAAGTTATATAAATCTCCTAAAGGTAATGCACCATAATTGGTCTTATAGAGAAATAAATTCAAAAGTAAAATATACTATTTTAAATCAGTCTTATACAAAGGCCATTCATAATCCATGAAAAACTTGGGTCATATGGATTATGTATTTGGGATCTCAAAAGAACGCTCTAAAAGAGTTTTTGCATAATACAAGTGACTTATACTAAAAAATTTTGAAGTAATTCTGTAAGCATTATTTTAAATCTATGAACACTCCAATTGAAAAGAGTTGGGTGCTCAATGAAGAGGATTAGCTTAAACTAGAAGAAGAAAAAGAAAGAATGATCAAAATTCCTTATGTCAATGCAGTAGGAGATCAATGTATGTTATGACATATACTTACCTAAGATTTATTATGCAATAGGCTTAGTAACTAGACATCAAAGCAATCTTCATGCTCCACATTAGAATGCAATTAAGAGAATATTTTGTTATCCTTGAGAGACTACTAATTATGCTCGGTGTTTCCAAGGTTATGGTAGTAATTTCAAAGCAGTACGCTAATATAAATGAAATGTTTATCGTTAAGAGTACTATGATGACCATTTAATTAAATTAATCAAAATATATTAAAATCAACACTATGCGGAAGATAGTATAAAATAATAGTGAGTCGGGTCAAATCTAAAGAGTGGCAATGTAGTTTTGAATTGTTTGGAATTTACTTGCAATAAAAAAAAATAATGAGAGAGAAAGAGAGAGAAGAGAGAAGCTAGCGAGAGAAGAAAGGAGAGAAATTAGATAGAGAGAAGAAAGGAAAGAAAAAAACAAATAGAAGAAAGAGAAAATGAGGAGAGAAAATAAAGTGAGAGAAGAGAGAATAAAAGAGCTAGAGAGGAAAAAAAAGAGAGAAATAGGGGAGTTGGACAACGTAAATTAAATCTAAACTAAAAAAGTGACTAAAGAATTATAGAAATAAATTTTAATCTATGAAAGTAGAAAAAGAAAATGCATTAAATTTAATTTAAAATTTACAAAATAGAAAATAAAGCGATAAATCAAATTTAAGAATTAAAACTATAAATTTAATATTTATAATTATAAAATATTAAAAAAACTACAAAGCAATAAAATAAAATTTTATATCATCCAAAGCAAAGATCAAATCTTCACTATAGAACCTTTATTGCTTGTCCACTTGAAGGGACGAGTAAGGGGTGTGTCTCATCTTAGTTGAAGGGCCCACCATTTACAATGGTGAGATGGGGGAGATAAATTTTTATCCCAACAATGTGGAATTTCATCTAGGAAGTTGTTGTAGTTGCCTTGGTTTTAACTGTCTTCATGTCTTACCATGCCTTTGGTTTTCCACAATTTTTTTTTTTGCCATTTCCTACTATTGCCTGGGAGTCTCACCTAATAGACAAATAGCAAAGAATAAATTTTCCCGTGAATTGATCCTTGATAAGAAAAGAGTCAAAAAAGAATTCAACAAAAACTTGATTAGATGCACAAAACTGAGACACAGAGATGAGGCTAGTTTTGGTGGTAGGTACACAGGATATTTGAAAGATGACATTTTTTGGATGGTAAAGAAAAAATACTAGAACCAACATGTTATATTGACAAATCCTAAGCCTTCAGTAAGTTGCAATTCATCATTCTTGTCATATGGTGCATGAAGAGAGATATTTCTCAAATCATTGGTGATGTGATGAGACGCTGAACCTTAGCTTAAGAGTTGGAATTACGAGACTAATAATGAGTCTTCGATGTGGAATGAGAATTGTTGAAACCTGATGAACTGTCCAAAAATGCAGCATTGCTATTAGCAGATTAAAACTGATGAGGAGGTCTATTGTAATTACCTTGCCATTGATGATATGATGACTCAGCAGGAGGACACTTGCGAACATGGTTGATAGTGATAGGAGAGGGATCGAAATTAGGGTCAATTTGCTTGAGATATAATTCATGAGCTAGCCGCTTGTCTTGAAGTTCGTCGAAGGAAATAACGGAGTCTCTGGCATGGATTTCCGTTGCAATATCCCAAAACTCAGAGCTAATTCCACCCAGTACATAGACTACAAGATCAATATCATTGACCAGGCTACCACAGAGTGAAAGTTTTTCAGTGGTGGATTTGACTAGCCGAAGATACTCAACCACAGGATGTGAACCACATTTGCTGCGTGATAATTTTTTGCACAAGGATAGAATTCTAGTTGCAGATTTACGAGCAAATACAACTCGAAATTTTTTTCCATGCCTCCATTGAGGTTTTTGCATCTACAACGGTATTCATGATAGAGAAGGTGACTAAAGCGATGATGGCGAGGAGAATCAACTGATCTTGACCTTTCCAGAATTCAAAATCTAGATTTGAAACTTGAAGACCATCTTTCTCAATAAATTGAGGTGGAAGTGCAATGGAGCTAGTGACATAACCCATGAGATTGTGGCCTCGGAGAAAGGGTATGATTTAAGCTCACCATGCAGAATAGTTCTGTGTCATATGTTTGAGTGGGAGTCAAGCACCATTGATGGCAATGGGTGATTTACCAAAAGGAGTTATATTGCTTGGGTTGGATGAAGCCATGATGTGTAGGGGAAAGAAAATTGAAAAAATGGATCAATGCTCTGATACCATGATAGAGAAATAACGAAGAATAAATTTGGGAACTAAAAGCTACAATTACATTACTTCAATCACCAGTATAAATAAATACAACAGAAGATTAGTTACACATGATCCTATAAACAAGAAAGTTTGAATTTGAACTAGCGTATCTAATTAGTTACAATGAAGAATATTTCAACGCTGAATGGGAAGAAGTTGGAGAAGCCTTAACATCACCATCATTGTCTATCCACTAACGTCTTTCCATGTCTATGATCTAAGAAGGGCTCCTGCTGATGACAATTACGATTGAAAAAGTGTGTGGCTATATTTAAAGTGGGTGACGAGCTCACTACTGTTTAATTTGGGAGTGATAGATGCTGGATTTTCTCACTTACTGTACATTGATGGGCTTTGCTTTTATAGCTGTTAAAATTAAATGGTGTCCACCAAATTAATGGAAGCTTGATTGGTTTGATGTTGTAAACCTTAATTTTTAATTGTTACGAAAGAAAGATTGGAGATGTCGCTTTTGGATTGAAATAGATGGGACCGAAGCTAATGGTGGTTGGATTTATATGGCTGGCTGAAAATAAGGAAGATGCAGGAGCAGTGATGAATTTTACCAAGCAGAGCTGCTAGTTTCTGATGGATTTTTCCCTCAGTTCCAGTGTTGCTGATGTTCTGATTAGATGGCCAGTGGTTCATCGGAGCTTGGATAGAAAAATAGAAGCAACAGAAGTGTTGATTTGTTCTACCAATTTGCAGTCTAAATTGCAGAGAGATGCATAGATAAATTTGGTTAGGTGCCGCTAACAATTTCGGTGGAAAGATGGCTGATGGTGGCTGGTTGAGATTTTTGCTATGGGGCAGACTTGACCAGATTTGTCTTGCAACGTTGAATGAAGATGAATAGATTTCATGATTGCCCTATTAGATCATGAACTTGGTGGGGGGCTGGAGAAGATGCTACATAAAATGATTTGGTGGTATCGAACGTGGAATATGTGGTGTTGCTAGCTTTTGGTGGTTGGTTCGACTGGGCGGCAATGGTTGCTGAATTTAGAGAAGATGAAGCATAAGATTCGGTACTCCAACAGTACACAAATTTTGGTGCTACACATACAATATATATACGAACTTAAAACATTAAATGTGTGTTTGGGAATTGATAAAACTTTTGAATGAAAAATTTTTGGTGTAAAAGTTTTTCAATAAGAAAAAATGGTATAATATAATAGGGTTAATAATGAGGAATCAAGAGATGTGAAGAAATTTTTTTAAGAAATTTATTCGAAAATTTTTAAGTGTAAAAAAACGCACCCAAAATTTACATGTAACCATTTGGCTAGCTAATTTAAACAGAACACTTTCATTCTTTTTATGTAATTTTATTTTTCTTTAAAGTAATTAAAGTAATTATAATTAATGATTTTATCTCAAAGTATATAATAGCCACTTTATAACTCATATTCTATAATGTATCTGTAATCGTATGTACGTGTATGATTTACCCAAATAAAGCATTTTATAAATTTTCCCAAATTAAATTAATAGGCTAATAAATATTATAATTTATTTTTGAGCATATTTAATGTCAGCATATGTAATTTTATTTTATAGAAAAATAAATTGTCATCAAATTTCACAAATTCAAAAATTAATCTAGGATGACTTGTAACAAAATTAAAGATTTTAAGAAAAATACAGATTTTCATAAAAAAAAAATTCACATAAAACCTATATATAATGAGCTCTTTTATCATTAAAAGTATAATATCACTATAAAAATACATGAAAGTTTTTCAACTTATCATACGCATATTGATGCAAATGGATCCTCTAACAGAGATGAGCATAAAGCTACTCTAACAGAGATGAGCATAAAGCTACTTAGGGTTATGCTCTAATATTTAGAGGAGTGCTATTTCTTGGATAGTAAAAAGTAAGGATGTACGGTGAAGTTAGAATTTGAAGCATTTTGTTTTTACAAAGCCTTCAAATTATCAGATATTGGGATGAAACTATTATAATCTTTTTTAAAAATGTAGTCATAATAGCGTACGCTAAAGATCTTAAATATCATGAAAGGATAAAGCATTTAAACACGTCTTTTCTTCATACGAAACATTAAGAAAGGTCAAATGTGTGGTCAACTCAACTAAGAAAATTAAGGCAATATATATTTTGATGATTAACAACCCAATTTTGAGTATTAAAAATTACTAACATATTGGTGAAGTAGTTTCAAGATAGAAAATTAAATTGTTGAAGCATAGAAGACCAAGTTTCAAAGTCAAGTCAACTTAGACAAGCGACTTGGATCAAGTCTGTACCCAAGTTGACCTCAAACTGTGATTTAGGATGAGGGAATGCAAGTCTTAAAATACAGGAAAGTCAAGTCACACAATCAAGTCGACTCCACCAGCAACTTGGGAGAAATCGATAATCAAGTTGACTTAGGGAGTTGCATAAACCACCTGACTTAAAGTTGACCCAGAGTTGACTCCACCTTGCGACTTGAGTCAAGTCGAAGACTGAGTCGACTCAAAATCCTGACCTGCATTCATGAAGAGTCAAGCAATATTTCAAGTGCTAAGTACCAAATGTTAAGTCGCATACCCAAGCTGACTCGGCCTAGCGACTTGGATGAAGTCCAAGATCAAGTCGACTCAAATCAAGGACTTGGAAGAATGAAAGCAAAGAAACATAAGTCATGGCGTTTCAAGTTTCAAGCGAGAAGTGAAGTCACACAACTAAGTTGACTTCATCAGTGACTTAAGCAAAGTTCCGCAGTTAAGTCGACTCGAGGGTCGCATAAATTCTCTAACTGAAAATTAAACGTGCGAAGTCACACCCAAAGTTAACTCCATATACGACTTGAGTTAAGTTGAAGACTAAGCCGACTCAAGATAAAACTCCAAGAGCACTACATTATAGAGGAGAACTTAAGAAGTTGAAAAGCCTCGATTGAATTTGCACCCCAAGTTGTGTGCGACTTATAGATCATATACTTGCTTTAAGAAAGATTAATTTGATTTTGATGATTAACAAATAATCGAAATATCATTAAAAAGAATCAAATGAATACGTGTAAGTGTATTCAGGTATTTTGTCTCCAATTATATGTATGAAAATGAAAATGTAAAATAATTTAAGTTTCAAGAGCTCAAGACCATATATAGCAAGTTCAGTAAAGTAAAGTCTCAGCCCAAGTCGAATTCACTTGCTATTTGGGTGAAGTTATATAGCCAAGTCAACTTTGCCTACAACTTTGAACAAACAGCAAAGTAAAGTCTCAGCCCAATTTGACTTCACTTGCGACTTAGGTGAAATCTCAACCAAAATCGACTTTGTCTGCAACTTCGAAGGCAAAATTTTGATCAACAAGTGAACGATAAGTTCTAGCCAAAGCAGAGTCACAACCCAAGTAGGCTTCATTTATCCCAAGTCGATTTCACTCATCCCAAGTCGACTCCACTTGCGACTTCATCCTACAACGGTCAAAAATTCGAACGTTGGAGCATGGAATGCACGCCAATCACCATTGCAATGACTAGAACTTCTTCTCCTTTATAAATATCATTGAAGTATGAATGTGAAGAGAGGGGAAAACATAAAATGAGCTTACACCTTCTATTATTCAAGAGTATTGAAATTATTTGAATAACTATTGAAGCTTCAAGTGCTACTACTTCAAGTGAGCTTACAAGATCATCTTCTTAACATAACAAGGAGCTTCCCAGCAGATTAATTACACGTAGTAAAGTGTAAATTTTCTTTTATCTATTTCATTTTGGGTTATTACCTTGGATTGGTGTTGGAGACTAAATTTAAGAAGAAGCATAACAGAGGGTTGGTTTGAGTTTGTCTAAATAACGGGTTTTGCTTGATTGGTTTGAGTTTGTCTTACCAATGGATTAGACTTAGTTGGTTGGAGTTGGTTTCACCAATAAGTGATTATTGTATATGTCTCTTAGAGCTAGAATCTAGAAGAGAGAGAGTGATCTAAATTATATTGAATATATAATAGTGGAACCCAAGGTACAACGGGTGTACAGTTGGAAGAGTAGAGTAGGAAAGGTTGCTAGAACCATTATATATTATTGTCTCTTGTGTGGTTTGATTGCTTGCATTTTATATTCTATTTGCACCCTCTCATTCTATCTCTTAGCACATTTCAACAAGGGGATTAAACTCACAGGGGTTAAGTTTTAATTTGCCAAATAATTTTTCAAAAATCCAATTCACCCCTTCCCTTTTGAGTTTTGCCACAAACTCAGAACTAACATAATTTGGGTGAAGTCATGGCCGAAGCCGACTCCATCCGCGACTTGCACTGTAACGGTCGAAAAAATTTGAATGTTGGTACATTTAATGCACACCACCTACCTCGTAACGTTCAAATTTACTCCTTTATTATTTAAGGCTCGTCAAATGAAATAAGCAAGGTTAACTAAAGCATTCATTAAGTCTTCACCTTCCAACTTATAAGCATTCAAGTAATAATTAAGTGCTCTAGAAGAATAATTGTGCTAATCATTGCAAGTGCTGAAGTTTTTCATCAATCTCGAGCTCTACAGGTTCCTCTCTGCGCTGAAATTTTCTCTACATAATCTGCAAAGTGTAGAATCTTCTTCTAATCTATTCCCTTGTAATTCTACTTGGTTTGGTGTTGGAGACCAAAGCTAAGTAAAAATAAGTAGTGTGTAGTTGGAGTGTGACTTACCGCCTACTTGTATTATTTTTAAAAAGGACCCCTTAGAGCTAGAATCTAGAAGAAAGCAAGGGCTTTTGCTATAATCTTGTTGATATAGTAGAACCCAAGATAGGGTGTACTATTGAAAGAGTGAAGTAGAGAGGGTTGTCCTAACTACTATAATTTCGTGTGTCTACTATTATTATTTGCTTGCTTTTCTATTATCTATGTTTTTATTTAAGGGGACTTAATTCACAAGGGGTTAAGCTCAATACACCGAAAGAAATTTAAAAAAGCCCTATTCACCCCTCCCCTCTTGAGCTTTGCCACAAACTCGGGACCAATAAAATGATCCTAAAGCATATCTCAACAATTAAGATAGTTGCAGATCCATTAATAGTCTATTAATAGAGATTTATTTCAAAAGCAAGTAAGAAGTTTAGGATTATGCAAGATTTGATTAGCATTGTATCTTATGCATTAATGAGATAAGTTTTCATTTTTCAATTGTGTAATTATTTAATAATACATATATTTCTTAATTTATCACTAAGCATGAGGTCAACTTACTTATACAAGTGATTGTCCTAACACTAAGAGCGGGTAGGATGAAATATAATGATTGCTAGGTACCATGCAATAATGATCTCCTTAGCATTTAGTTAACAAATAAGGATTTTCTTATGTATCTATCGCCTTAGTGTGTGAAGCTAAAATGAGATCAAAAGTTTAGTTAAACTTGGAGAAAGCATGTCTCCATTTAGCCTATTCGAATCGAATGTAAAATTCATTTGTTGAATATAACATTGGTGCTATAGAGAAATATTCGTTTTACATTTATTTATTATTAGAGTATGATGAAGTAAGTAGGAGCTCCATCATAACATACATTTCATACTGTACATACTGTAAGATGATCATAATGAGGGAGTGATTGAATGAATCCCTGCTTCATCATTACAGAAATCTTATGGGTTATTAATCCTAAACAATACCATTTGAGATTAAGAATTATATAATGAAGTTGAAACTTGATATTGCTACTTTCGCATGTTTTTCTGTGGTCACAAAAGATATGATTAATAAGTCATAACTAAGTAAGTAGTCATGCTTAGGTGAATTCATATGAGTTTCTATGGACAAGCATTTAATATCACAATAAAAATTATCTCATTGCCTGGGCTATTACGTCAATTAGAGTATTGATGTAATAATGAATAAAGGGGTTTAATATTGCTTTGAAAGGGGGGATTACAGGTGTTAGATCTAATGTGGTTAAATGATTTTAGGTATTAATGAGATTTAAAGTAACTATGTATATTAGCATAAGGATGACTTAATATAAAATTCTTCTATAGTATTTGTTCTTCTTATGGAGTTGCTTGTTTCATTATCTTGTAAAAGAGAATGTTCAAATAAAATTAGTAAGTAAAATCTAATGTTCTACATGAACGAGTGAGATACATAGCAAAACATCGTACATTTACTAGTTAATTAGTTAAGGATTGATTTAAAGAGAGTTAATTTATTCTATGTGGTGTAGACTTATCTAATGTTATCTTATCCTAAGAACTGATAAGTTTATTTCATACCCTATCTTTTCCTTTGATAAAAGGAGAGTTGTAATGAGATAGTGTGCACTCTCTCTTTCTCTTTTGATATTCTCTAGGCATCGTTATATTGCCGATAATTTTGTAACGTAGTCATATAGTAGAAAACTCTAGTAACTATCCAATATAAAGAAGAAATAGGCTTATAAGGCAGATACTCGTTACATGTATTAAGGTAGTTTTTATTTTTATTTATAATTAATTTTCTATCATAACATAATGATAATGTTTCTATAATATGTTCAAAGATATAGATTTTTAGTAATTTTGAATTCAGTCTGTGTATGCTCTTTCTTTGCACAAAGGTCCGCTATTTTTATGATATATTAATCATATGAAATGAAATTAGATTTGATCCTAAAAATTTACAATTATACATAGGTGTGTTCAAATTCAATATTACTCTAATTTTATATTAGATTCAATGTTGTCAAAACTGGATTGGTCCGGCCAATTCGACTGGTCCGATAGGGAATCGGCCTTCAGTTCGATTCAATAGCAGCTAGTCCAGTTCTTTCGTACCAAACCATATGAGCCGTTCAAACCACATTCAAACTATGAAAATTGATCTAATGCAGTTTAGTAGATTGATAGTAGAATAAAAAAGCCTAAAAATTCATTCTACATGGTTGCATCTCCCTTTCCCTATTTTGCCGCTATTGCATTTCATCTCCCAAGTCCCGGCCCTAAAAATTGCATTTCCCAAACCTTTCCTTAGTCGTCAGTCTATCCGGCCTCCTTGTCGGCAGCTCAGCAGAACCATGACAGCCATCCTCAACATCTTAGGCAGTTACGCTCTCAGCCTAGCAACCCCTTCTCCTGTTCGGCCTTCTCAGCGACCTCGATGGCTTGGATCGTCTTCCTCCCCAACTTGTGTAGGCATTCGTCTGCACTCTATCGTCATCTCCTTTCTGGTTGACAACCATCATTGCCATTACAACATACAGCGCCATTGCTCTTTAGACTTGCACCCATCCAATCTCCCTGCTCTGCTTCAATTACTAGTAATTGAACACTTGTAATTGCTAATTTATGTTTTCTTCATCGTCTCCAATCAAACCCATCGAGTTCTCTTTTTTTTGAAATCAAAATAACAGTAGTCCATTTTCCCTAAAATCTAACCATGTTCCCTGAAATTTAGTCAACTATTATTTGAAATCAAGCCCAAATAGTATTGCATTTTCAGCACATTATAATGTATTCTATAATTTATTTTCATCTTATGTAATCCATCGATTAATTGGTGACTTGTATCCATCAGTTAAATAGTAATGGATTTTTTATCACACTATAATGCATTACATGATTTATTTTTTACCTCATTTTATTTTCATTTTTCCTAAAATCTAACCATTTCTGTTGTTGTTCTATTACAAATTTGCAATGCAGACGTGCAGCTATTCTGGCACACTATATTTTGTAAATTGAAGCAAAAAATACTGTAAGAAGTAAGCATCAAGATTTCTCTAATTTTTTTTATTTTCGTAAATTTAAAACTAGAGATTCATATTATTGAATTAGATTGTTGATGGACTGATTAATATTGTTCCATTGCATTGTCGTAGTTGATTTAATTGTGTATTTGTGTTATTATTGTTGATTACATGATTTAATTATTGTGATTTATAGATTTTTACTTGGCATGAAATTATGAGAATTTTGGATTTATCGATGGATAAATTCTTTACAATTCCATAATTCTATTATTATATATAATTTTATAATATGCAATATTATATTTTGATGAAGATTGATTATTGAGCACATGAGCTTTTCTTATGTAATATTCATTGAGCATATGAGTTTTTCTTATGTAATATTATTATTATTATGAATGATTTAATTTTTCAAATATTATTAATTTACTTTATTTCTTATTTTGCTAGATATGTTTCGAAAAGTGCAAATCATAAATGTACTAAAATAAATAAGGAGGATTCAAGATTCAAGAGTCAAGAGCTAAGACTTATTACATATTTCAGGTCACTTAATGAAGTTAATTTCTTCTCATTTAATATGTTAATAGTTGTACTTAGTTAATGAATTTTTAAAGATTTGCTATTAATTTTTCGTATATGTTTTGTTATGATGATTAATCTAACAAATAGACTTAGGAGCTATGAATATATAAATTTATCAATACATAATTAATTAAAATAATAATTAAATAATTAAACATTTATGATCTCATAAATATATCATGCTGATGTCGACGGTTCAAATTGGTTTGTTTAGGGATATTAATGGCCATGGTCAACTCGTCAACCCGCTCGCCCAACCCGTTTATAAATGGGTTTATGTTGGAATTTTTGAATAAATGGGTTATGATCCGCCAACCTGTTTAACCATTTAATTAAATAAATTGATTAAGATTAAGTTTTTATAACTCGTCAACCGTCTAGTAACTCATCTAACCTATATAACCTGTTCAACCCATTTAGGGTGTGTTTGACAATTGACAAAAAATGTCAAGTTAAAACTTTTTAATCTAAAATTTTTCATTCTCTATAACTATCATATTTTTTAATCATTTTTTCACATTTTCCTATACAACTACCCTACTTTTCAATCATTTCTACACAACTATCCACACAACTAACCTATCTATTTTAACTTTATCATCTTTACTACTCATCATTACCTCTATCATATCACATTATTTGACAATTTTTACTCTTCAAAATTTTTTATCAAAAATTTTATTCATTACCAAACACACCTTTAATTTGTTCAACCCATTTAATTTGTTTAACCCATTTAACTCGCTTAACTCATTAAAGTTATATATATATACATGTAAACTTCTTGGTTATTTTTCCTCTCAAAGTCTTCCTCAAGTCATCCAATTTTTATTTTTCCACTACTGCCCTAATTTTATTTTTCTGTTATTGCCCTATTTCCATTTCCCTTATGCCGAAAACACCCTCTCGTCTCTCCCTGCGAGATCATCATCTACTAGAGTTTAAGTTTTCAGGTTATTTGTTATACAACCTGTTAATAACTCATAAACCCATTTATTAAATGGGTTGTAAATGGGATTAAGGTTGAGGTTTTTTAAATGGGTTAATAAACGGATTAGGGTTAAGATATTTTAAATGGATTAAGATTAGAATTATGCTCTAACCCGTCCAACCCAATCCGTTAATACCCCTAGGTTTGTTTAACTAATTAAACCAATTAGAACCAATCCAATTCTTTCACCAATTTGATTCTAACAACATCGATTAGATTGAGATAATTCTTTCTTTTAGATTTCTAGATTCAATATTTCAATTTAATATTTTTGATTAGTCATTGTATATCATAACAATCGATATTACAATTAGGAACATTCACAACCTCACATCATGAAGAAATTTTTTTTTAAATACCACACACTAGGGGGAGATTTGTAAATAACCATAGACCAAGGGGAAATTTCAAAAACTACCTCCTCTCAGGGCAGAATCGAATACGAATTAGTGATAAATTTGTTGTCCAGTTTTACCACCAAGGCAACTGCTTGGTGGCTTCAATTTTGTACATTATATAGTTCTTAAGTCATCTGACATGATTTTATATTATTTTCTACAAATTTATGAGGCATTTTTCTAAAATTTATCAATTTCACCATCACATAAGAAATTCTGATTTTCACTTTTATGATGCAAATTAAACCAAAATGTACATCATTTATGGCTTAATCATCTCTAAAATACTGTCTTAGAGAACTCCCACTTTGCGTCTTTCTGTGCTTTTTAACAGTTTCTATGAATTTTTTCAATTTGTGAAAATTGAGCGAATATGAAGTTTTTCTTCCTGTATTTCGCAATGCACACAATCTTCTGTATCCATTTTAATTATCTAATTACTAAATTTATAATTTTTCCTTCAGCTTTTCATAGATTTTAATATTCCTTTAAGCATTCTAATAAGAAAGAAAAGGAGAATGAGACATCCAAAGAATATATGTAAGGCATTCTTATGTGTATCTCAGTAACCTATTTGTTATAGTAGATTTTCATATCTCTCCTGTGGTTTTTCCCTTCTTGATTTGAAGGGTTTTCCATGTAAATATTGGTGTCTTTATGAGGTCTTGTTGCTATTTTCTTGATCCTATTTTATTATTTATGCTTCTGCTATGATCCATATCAACCCAAATCATGTTTTATAACAAGCGATATTAGAGCTATGGTGGAAGATTTATGTGATTCAATGAGCAAATCAATGGTTTTTTGGCTAGCAAGATCATGACGGGTCGTTGATTGTGAAGGCACAGGATTTTGTGGTGTTTGTTATTGAAGGATTAGAGAGATGGCTGTGTTGGCAGTGCTAACACAAATCTGTTGGAAAGGTGACAGTCAGACTAATGGTGGTCGGTGGCAACATTAGAGAAGAGGAGGTTCTGTTTGGGCGGTGCAGCAGATTTGGCATCAGGCGACTTGTTGCCAGCTGCATAGAAGATGGTAGGCGACCTGTGCACAGTTTCAACACGCATCTTGTAGACAGCAACGAGGTGACAGGCCGGAGGCGATTTCAGGCGGCTTGCAGCAGTAGTGGTGTTGTCTCGCCGGTGTTTGGACAGAGTAGATCTGTGAATCGAGAGGCATATCTGGCGGGTTCTGCCAAAAAATAGAGAAAGAAGACTTGCGGGAGCAGCCACAACATCTAGACAATGATAGAAGCCAGCAATTGAGAAGAGAAGAGTTGCGGCAATACAGCGTGCCTCTGCAGCAAGCAACGATGTGCAACGGCTAGGTTCTGGTTGAAGGAAGTCACTAGAAAAAGACGAAAGATGCACTTATTTTTGGTACATTGAGATACATGGAAGGATATACATGCATAGAAGAATTTGGACGTTCCAAGCTTGAGAAAGAAGAAAGTGATGCAAGGATGGTGTATACAGGTACACCAAAGTATCTGCACATGTGGCTTGACTAGATGATTCTAGAGTCCGTTTTATTGATCATATGCTTGCTTTAAGAAAGATTAATTCGATTTTGATGATTAACGAATAATTAAAATATTATTAAAAATGATCTAATAAATTTGTGTAAGTGTGCTTAGATATGTTGTCTCTAATTATATGTATGAAAACGAAAATGTGAAATAATTTAAGTTTCAAGAGCTCAAGTTTATATATAGCAAGTTCAGCAAAGTGAAGTCTCAACCACAGTCAACTTCGCCTGTAAATTCGAACAGATAATAAAGTAAAGTCTCAACCCAAGTTGATTTCACTTACGACTTAGGTGAAGTTTCAACCCAAGTCAACTATACTTGTGATTTCAAGTTATAACGGTCGAAAACTCGAACATTTGAATATTAAATACATGTCAACCACCATTCCAATGGCTAGATTTTTTTCTCCACTATAGATATCATTAAAGTATGAACGTGAAAGGAAGTTAAAAACATAAGATGACCTTACACCTTCCAATATTTAAGCGTATTGATATCATTTGAACAAATATTGAAGCTTCAAGAGCTAGTACTTCAAGTAAGCTTGTAAGATTATCTTCTTCACATAACAAGGAGCCTCCGGAGAAAATTGATTACAAATTGTAAAGTGTAAATTTTCTTTTGTCTATCTTATTTTGAATTATTGCCTTGAATCGGTATTGGAGATCGAATTCAAGAAGAAGCAAAACAGAGAGTTGGTTTGAGTTTCTCTCACTAACGAGTTTTGCTTGATTGATTTGAGTTTTTCTCACCAACGGATTAGATTTGGTTACTTGGAATTAGTCTCACCAATAAGTGATTATTATATATGTCTCTTAGAGCTAGAATCTAGAATACAGTTCATGTTGTTTGTAGCTGATGCATGATCAAGTGCAAGATTGATGCACTAATGCAAACTTATAAGTATCTTTGTAACTTATTTATTATAGTAGATTGTCATCCCTCTCCCATGGTTTTTCTCTTCTTCGTTTGAAGGATTTTCTACGTAAATCTTGGTATCTTCTTATATGGGATCTTGTTACTATTTCCTTGATCCTATTTCATTATTTATGCTCCACTATGATCCATATCAATCAAAATCATGTTTCCTAACAAGAAGAAAATGTAACAAAAATTTAGCAAAATAAAAAAATTTAATCACATAATCAATGTGACGTCATATACATAAATGTAAGGTGACTTATCATTTATAACCACATAGACATGGGATCATAAAACCCATTTTAAAGCGCTTTCTTAGTTTTGTGTTCTTGAAATTCTTAATCTAGAAATATATTATTCGTGAACCAAGATGTATCAATTTTGGGATGTGTATATATGTTGTGTGAATTTTAAATATATGAGTATTGTTTTATTATATTTAAAATTCAAACAACATATATACACATCCCAAAATTGATAATTAATATCTAGATAATATATATCTAAATTAACAATTTCAAAAACGAAAAAACTAAAAAAAAGGCATACAAAATAATTATTGACGGAACATTTTCGACCGTTCGTAGATGACCACGAATCTATATGTAATTAGCAAACTTTCTAAACTTGTTTTCACCACTTGTGTTTACATGCTATACATAAACAATTTTCCTCCTAATTAACCCCAGTGCGTGTATCAGGTATACTACTATCATGCCACCTATGTAGGTGTTTTGCAGCAACCTCAACCTGAAATTAATCCAAATTATAAGAAAGTTAGTAGGTCGTGGCAGTTATGTAATATTAATGTATGACATAATGGTAAAAAAAACCATCACTACAATAAAATTTATTTACAAAAATAAATTTCAAATTACGATTCTTACTAAAAATTTTAATTTTTGGGTGTATTAGGAAAGTAATAAAACTTTTGATGAAAATTTTTGTATCTAAGGGTTTTTGAAATGAGAAAAAATGATGATATGATATGATAGTAGTAATAATGAAGAATAAATAAAATAAAGTTAAAATAGATAAGTTAGTTATATCGAAAGCGTAGAAATAATTGAAGAGCATGATAATTATATAGGAAAATGTGAAGAAAAGATTAAAAATTAGAATAGTTATAGAAAGTGAAAAGATTTAGATTAAATAGTTTTGGTTTGAAAATTTTTCTGCATTACCAATCATGCCCCTTTGTGATTAGAATTTTATAGCAAAAGCTTAAAGAAAAATTTTAATTGAAAATTCTTGGTTACAACCATCGGAAAATTTTTTGATTGCCCTTAATTCTGTGTTCTTGCTCAATTTTTTCGGTTACATAGGAAAGTTTTTTTTATCCTATTGTTCTATCTTTACATTTTTTTTCTTCCTTTCTTTTTTTTTTTTTTTTTTTTTTTTTGTATATCACTTAAAGCTCAAACACCAGTCGGAGCTAGATAAAATGTTCTCTAATAAAATTCAAACCTTAGACCTCTGCTACACAGGTTAGAAATATGAATGAACTGGGCTAAGCCTCGGTTACACTATAAGAAGTTTTTATGTAAACAAACACCTCTGTAAACAATAAAATATATTTTTATATCAATAACTAATGTTTTGATACCATACTGAACCGGTCCGGTCCGACAGTAAACTAAGTATAGCCCTTGGTTCAATCAGTTTAACCGCAGTTGAACCAGTAAAAACCTAAAACTGCGGTGTAACCCGTGAACCGGAATTTTGACCCTGATTCGGTTCTCAATACTGTTAGCAGCTACTTGCCTACTCATGATCGGTTGCAGAGATCACTACATGCAACCAAATACTTTATTATTTTTATTTAGAATTTTCGCTTCTTGATGTGATTTAACATATTACCTACCTAAGCATAAGCACTCCTCATTTCCGATCTTCTATGTTTTATTTTATGAACTGATCTATACATTCTTTGGAGGCTTTTGTTTTTATTAATGTTACCATTAAAACCAACACAGGCAATTTACAGGCGACTAAAAAAAATTTATTTTATTTTATTATATATATGCAAGTCATCTTCCACCCTGTGAAATTTGAATTAGTTTAATATTTTATTTTTATTCTTGAAAATCAAAAAGGGGGCATGACTGCATTATCTATGCCCCATCTTTAATTTTAAAAAACACTATAAAATACTAAATAAATTTAAAATTTTATCAAATTTTATAGGATGAAAGATCCAATTGGGTTACGTGCGTGTCCATATATGAAAATTTTTTTAAATAAAAAATACTTTTCTAGTCACCTGTAAATTATGAGCAACTGTATAAGATTGTACTCCCTAATGAAATGGTAAATGATTATTAGTAAAAAATGTCAATTCATGTATGAAGTCTTCTTCTTGATTGATTATTCTAAATAAATTGTTAATTTTTGCCAATTCATGAATGAAGTATTCTACGTATGGACCTATTTCGCCGTGGGGTGCATTGGTATAAGAGAACACCCATGGGCTGAATCTACATCGCTGTCAGAAGGTATTTGTAAAATAAGCATTGTGTTGGGTAAGTGATAAAACTTTTGTATGAAAAGTTTTTGATATAAAAGTTTTAAAATTGGAAGAAAATGATATGATATGATAGAGGTGATAATAAGGAGTAAAGAAAGTAAAGTTAAAATAAATAGGTAAGTTGTGTGGGTAATTTAGTTGTGCTGGCAACTATGTAGAAATGATTGAAAAGTATGGTACTTTTGTAGGAAGACTGAAGAAATAATTAAAAAATTGTAGTTATAGAGAATGAAAAGTTTTAAATTGAAAAGTTTTAGCTTACATTTTTTTATTGTAACATGTGTTTTAGTATTCTTCAATATTAACTTATTTCAAATCTTTGAAATAAACTCTACGCACCAGTGATTTTGAAGCAAATAGGAGAGAAAAGTCTCATTTTAAGTTACATTTGTAAGTTCATCCTCAACGTTTATTTTGGAACTTATGATGTTGATTGTGCAAAACGTATATGCATACGTTATAAAAATGCAATTATCCACGGGAAACAATCTAGTGCATTCGGTGCACTATCCCATTTTTTATTTTTCCTACCATTATGTGCGGCTAAGAATGAAAATTCCATATATTGCATCAGGGGCTTGCCCTAGTGATAATGTCTGAGACAAAAGGATGGCCTGTTTAGGTGTTCAAGTCTCCCCTCCCTTGGTGTAGAGTGAGAGTTTTTCACAGTTTCCCCTGTATGTGAGGGTTTTGTAAATTTTCTCACTGGTGCGAGGATGTTATAAAAAAAAATTCTCCATTGTGTGAGGGTTCTGAATATGCTTATTGTGTCAAGATTGAAAATTCCAAAAAAAGATTGTACTAATGTGTACAATCTATTCCAAAAGAAGAATATGATTTATAAATACCAACCAAAAAGAAATTCCATATATTAAATTTTACAATTTATTAATTTTATTTAAAATTCCAAAAGTATTATTGTGTCAAGATTGTACTTCACAAGTTGCATGATTTAATGATGAAATCATTTGTTTAAATATGACTTTGTGAACTTGAATAATCAAATGTGCTTTTGTTAGTAAAACATACATATATTTGACCAGTGTGATGAATATAGGCTATTTTGGGATTAAATGTGCGCATATCATGAAGAATCAAAGTTTAAGAATCAAAATGCAATTACGTGGCTGAATTAGGGAGCCAAAAAGGAAATAAAACAGTATCAAAATGGCTTAGAACATATCAAGAAAGTTCCAACACGATTCGGGGCGTGTCAAGCAACAAAATTTTAAAATTCGGAGCAAAAACTTATCAATCAAAGTGCAACACAACCCAGACCATGTTCAATGTGAAAGTTGTGAATTTAATCCATCTTGGACTCGTTTTGCGCAAGTTTAATGGAATCCTTTATATATACACTTGCTAAGCTCGACATAGGGCATTTGGGACTTTTTTTTTTAACAAGGATTAAGAACTAGGATGAGATAAAAAGAATAGAGCTAAGGGAAGAAAGAAAGGAGTAAGTTGGAAGGAGTAATTCAATACACCATTGAAGAACTCTAATCAATAAGCTTTCTTTTCTATTTTTCTTTGATCTCAAATTGTCTTGTTTTGATGAATACTTTTAATAAGCTTATCTTATTGTTTGAATTTATTGAAAACATGTCCGGCTAAATTCGTAATAGGATTTAGGATGTAGCCTGTAATACTATACATGGATGATTAGTTTCTGTTATGTTAATGAAAGATATTATGTATCAATTTAATATCTTATGGTTTTATTACTTGCTTGTGTATAGGCCCACACTTTGGTATGATTTATGTATTAGGTGATGAAATCGAGAGATAAAAATCTAATATATAATAATCAAGGTATTAAACCTGAAAGTCTAGATCATGAGAATAGGCGTGACAACTTTGAAGAATATTATGAACTGCCACAAAACTCAGTGGATTCTAATTAACTTAATCCCTATGAGAGTAAGTAGTTAAACAAATTATGGTATATCTTGCAGGCCTCGAGAGAGAATATATGATTAAAGTAGGGTTCGTTCTCATTCAATACACATTAACCAAATCAATGAGCACACTAATTATTCATTGCAAAATGTCACTTATGAAACCCTATATCCTAAAACTCTTATCTATTGATCTTTAATTTTTATCATCCGTCTTAAGATTCATTATTCTCTTTTGTTTTCATCTCTCTCGTATTCGATCCGTCTAGAGTTCCCAAATTCTCCGTCAAATCGATCTTTTAAATACTACAATTTACAATTTATGCATTTGAGGAAAGACACCTAACAAATATTAAATAAAATTAACAAATTATAAAATAGCATATATGAAATCTTCCTGTTTGGGCACATAGTGATTAAAAATCAAAAAATAAAAATAATAATGGGGTAGCGCACCTGGTGCTAGGGGTGTAAATAGGGTTGGGTTCAACCCGAGCCCGCATCAACCCGAACCGATTTATACCATGGTTGGGTTGAGGTTTTGGAAATTTGGTTTTTAAAAAATGGGTTCAACCCGACCCGATTTTTTAAAATGGGTTGGGTTGGGTTAGGGGTCGGTCAACCCGACCCGACCCGATTTCATAAGATATGTATTTACATATATTTATGAGAGTGTATTTCATTCATATTGCTTAGATATTTAAATAAAATTGTGTTGAGTTTGGAAATTTGTTTGACTATTTGGTTGTCAAATGTTGTTTGAATTTATTTGGTTTGGAAATATATTTGGTTAATTAGTTGTGAAATTGTGTTTGGATTATTTGGTTATATTGCATCGTAAATAGGTTGTTTAGATATTTGCTCGCATTGGTGATTTAGAATAACATAACAGGTCAACTGAGAACTTAAGATGTTTGTAGCTTTGATTGGAAGCCAACTAAGAAGGTAAGTAAGACTATAATATTTATTTTTCTATTTTGCATAATTTACTGTAATAATTTTACTTGGCTTTCACTTTTTGACTTGCAGAAGACATCGATTGCTCAAAAATACAAAAACAAAAAAACGAATCAATTACTAAACTTATCCTCCACTTTTGAGCTATGTAGAACTTTTATTGGTACTTATTTTTTTTATAATTATCATTATTTTTATTATTTTAGAAATTCAGGTGAACAAAACTTTAACTAGCATTGATAACATGTGTAATCTATTAGCCCGATTTCTAACCCGAACCGAACCGATTTGAGGTGGGTTGAAATAGGGTTGGGTTAAGATGTGAAAAGTAGGGTTGAAAGTAGGGTTGGGTTGTGATTTTACAAGGTGGGTTAGGGTTGTATTTGTGCCAACCCGAGTCAACCCGACCCGATTTACACCCCTACCTGGTGCATTGGATTGTTTCCCTGCTTGCACAGTTCATTAAAAAAATGTAAAAAATATTTTAAAAAAAAAAAGTCCCCAAAACTTCGTTGTCGATATTGGCCAACCAGGCCCATCATAGTTACGGCCCGCGGCAGAAAGTGACTTAAACCATACTTTAACTTTTAAATAAACTTTTTAGAGAATTTAAATATTGATTTTTAACTTTAATGATGAAAAATTAAAAATTAAAACCAGTTATATATATATGAGGAGTGATCATTCCTCTCTCTTTCTATTCGTTAACTTGGGGCACTCCTAGCAAGTTTAATGTGATAAAGATTATATACAAACGTTATTTTTTATGAAAATGCCCTTGAAATTAATGATTTTTAAAAATTAAAAATAAATATATAAATATTGTGAGTAAAATTGGTATATAGATTAAATACACCTAAGAAAACATATTTATAAAAGAATCAATAAAATTAAAAAATTAAAATGGGGCATCGCATGTTGGATCGATGTCGTCGCATATTATCGTGATCTTTTTGGCAGTGGTCATTACGCCAAATTATACAGAAGTTTTTCATGCAATACTAGGGAGAGAGTTCATTTTGGTAATGAAATTACAACTATTCATTCATGTTGTTCAACATTGCTTATTTTATCATAGAACTGAAATCATCTTATCAAAGCTGGAGGTGGCATATTTACTTAAATATTTCACGTGTAACGTGTGAAAAATATTTATATCCCTTTTCAGAGGTAATACACGAATAATGTTTTATAGAATGATTTACCTACTTAGTAACGACGTTTTAGACAGTATAAACGTTAAAAACATAGCTTTGAAATTAATATAATTATCACATTCACTTTACACATTTTTTTGAGGCCATGGGCACCTTTGATCATTTGAATGAAACTTGATCTTGTAGCCAACATAAGATTTAGGGTGTGTTTGGTTACACACAAAACATGTCAATGAAAACTTTTCAATCAAAAACTTTTCACTCTCTATAACTACCTTATTTTTTAATTATTTTTTCACATTTTCCTATATAAACAACTCTACATTTCAATCATTTCCACACAAATACTCATACAACTACCCTATCTATTTTAACTTTATTCTCTTTACACGTCATTATTACCCCTATCATATCATATCATTTTCTATCAACTTGACAACTTCTACTTTGAAAAGTTTTCATCAAAAAGTTTTACCTCCAACCAAACGCACCGTTAATAGTGTTATAATCTTTTTTTATATATCTGGGTTGCATAAAAGCTAAGCCCATGATAAAACTAATAAATTGATTGAATTTTTCATATGCACCTAAATGAGTTGAAAGACGACAAATATACTAACAATATTTAAGTTTTTCTCATATATAAAAGGCGTGTTTGGATACACTAAAAATCTTTCAAATTAAAATTTTTCAATATAAAACGTTTCACTCTCCATAACTATTCTATTTTTCAATCATTTATTCATATTTTTCTATACAATTATTACACTTTTTAATCATTTCTATACAAACACTCATGCAACTAACCTATCTATTTTAATTTTATTTTTTTTATTCCTCATCATTACTCTTAGCATATCACATCATTTTATCTCATTTCAAAAACTTTTACATTAAAATTTTTTCATCCAAAAGTTTTATCACTTTACAAACACACTTAAAAGCATGTGCAAAATATCATCATCCGTTGACACAAGCATTATAATCTGATGAAGATATATAGTTTTAGTAATAAAAAAAATGCAAATTCAAATAAAACTAAACAATTTTTATATATTAATATTGTCTATTAAATGATAATGACCCCTGCAAATATTTGATTTAGGTGAAATTTTGCTATATAAGCTAAAAAATTATTTTAAATGAATGGCTTAATGGGATTACGATTTAATTATCAATGTAGCTCTAAATCAAGAGGTTGCATGAATTGAATTAATTACGTGGAATCGGTTCCGTCGGATTAGATCCCATGAACATAATATCATGATTACCTGTTCGGCTGGAAACCAACGGAATTTGTATATTGGGATATGTAAAATATTGGTAATAATGAACAAAAATATAATTGTTGTGTATGGAAATGGACAGTAGAGTTATTTATATATCGTGAAATGAGAATTTTTAAAACAATTTCAAGTTTGAAATCCAAATTTGTAGCTCCCGAACACGCTCTAAAAAGTGAGATGGGATGCACGGCCCATTACACAACCGAGTGAGCCCAATCCGTTCCATCATGTTCACCGCAGTTATTAGATGCGTATGATGCTATTATTTGCTTGTGGATTCATTGCTTTTTTCTTTTTTTTCTTTTCTTTTTTTTTTTGATTCACATGCCAAGCATATGAATTCATTGCTAACTAACCAGAATCTAATATAAAAACTTCAACCGCTAATTCTATTAAACAAGTATTGGAGTTTTAAATTAGTAGTTTTTAGTAAGTAAATGGAAATTCAATTCTTTAAGGGAGTGTTTAGCAAACACAAAAACTTTTTTCAATCAAAATTTTTTAATCTCTATAATTATTATATTCTTTAATTATTTTTTACATTTTCCTATACAACTACTTTACTTTTCAAACATTTCTGCATAACTATCTATATAACTAACTTATCTATTTTAACTTTATTATTTTTACTCCTCATCATTATCACTGTCATATTATATCATTTTCTACCAATTCAAAAACTTTTACACCACAAATTTTTCATAAAAAATTTTACCACTTTTGAAACATACCCTAAATTAGGGGCTCTACTTCTTCCATAATATTTATTTATTTCTATCACACGTCTATGTCTCTCAAGTAGTGTTTATTTAGAATCAGTTTAACATTAAGCAAAGGGAAAAGTTTACATATATCCACTAATTTTACTCATAATTGTAATTATATCTATAATTTTTATTCTAAATCCAATATACCAATGTTATTAAGCATTTGCCAAATGAGCCGCTAACCCTCTTGTAAAATGAAAAATATATTCAAGCATTAATATGATTTGTAGTTGTTTTAGTTAAAGTTAAATATTCGTATTCAAATAATATATTATTTTATAGTTATAGAATTATGAAAAATTTATTATAATATGAATTTTTAGTAATAAAATCATAATTAAGGATAAACATATTCATCATTTCATAAGGGCTAATGGCTCCTTTAATGGATCCCTAACGGTATATGTATATCTAGCGGATGAAAATTTGTTAATATAAGAGGCATTTTTAAAAGTTCATAGGTATAAGTGAAATTAGAGGTAAAATTTATTGGTATATAAAGAATTCACCCTTAAGCAAATATTGAACCTACATAAGTAGACCTCATTTGCACCATTTCATGTGGACCTCATATAAGATAAGAATTTCAGCATGTTCTGTTCACTTTTAAAATTATACTTATTTGCTAATTGGGATTGTCTAAATGGTAAGGGTGCTAGCATGTGCCCAAAAGGCGATTATTGGGCCTATGGTCTATGAGTCTTACGGTGTGATATCGTCCGCTTTAGCGTGGTAACTTAGCTAAATGGCTTTAAAACGAATTACGTCATGTTTAACTTAATGCCCACTTATAAATCATCAGGAACTTTCTCTTCTTTTCGATCTGAGATTCGGTTTTGAGCTATTATAGAGATGTAATGATATAAGTATACCAATCAAAAAATTATATTTATTGGAACTTAAACAAGTTCAACATTTTCTCAATGCTTAATTGCCCATATTTGTAAGGGGCATGGCATGAAAAGCACACGTGTTAAATGTGAGAGTAAGCTTAGGTTGGTGGAACTAAAGCATCATTTAGGCTTGTTTGTCTGTTTAATAGATTCATCTTATTCACGCAGACACAGATGTGAAACTAAACCTGTCTCTTACCCCCTCCAACATTTTTCAAATATTTTTGTAGAAGTTTTAAAAATTTTAATATCTTTTAGTTTCAGTCCATCGAAAATATCACTGCAGGCCTTTTTGTATGAATGGGAAATTTGATAAAATCATTACCTCTTTATTCCAATCCGTTCGAAATGTGACCCACAACAAGATGAGGGTTTGCATCAGAGTCCCACCAATCATGCCCCACCAAATACCCTGCTAGCAAACATAATCAAGCATCAATATCTTTTTACACCTAACTAAAAGGAATACCTGCCTGATTTTCGCATTTACCATATACCTACCCCATAATTCTAATGAGTCGGATGCAGTGCACTGATGCACTGTCTCTTTTCTTTTTCTTTTCTTTTTCTTTTCTTTTTAATTATTTGACACTATTATGCAGGCCCAAATATAAAAATTCCATATACATAATTTTGCTAAATTTGATTTTATTAGCAGTTTTTATAAAATTTTAGTAGTAAGAAAATTACTGTTCGGGTGACTGGTGAAAAGTGATTATCTTATTTTTTAATTTTAAGTAATAAAAAATTGTAAAAATTGTATTGATAAGAAGTACTTGTTTAGTGCTGCGTATTGGTGTAAAAAATTAAAAAGGGATCAAAATTAAAAATTATTAGATAAAATCGCATAGTTTTTAATACAAAAAATTAGAGGCACCCATCTGAGCATAATTAAAAATAGAAATTAAAAATTTTAATATGAGACGTTGGAGACATACCTTGGCTCCCAGATCAAATTTGAAGCCAAGCAAAGCACCTAAAGGTATTCCCAATAAATAATAGCATCCCACGTTCACATATGCCACGAACTTTTGCCATCCGCACCCAACTGCAACACCTAATTACAGAAGTAGCCATCCAAATTAATCAAAACGTCAAGATACCTTTATAGTTTACACGCACGTTCATTAGGCCATCAAAATGTACAGCCTGTAAAAGTTTAAATAAAAAATTAAAAAACTGTTTATTATCTTAAAATATTTTGGTTACCAGAAGCCCACAAAAGTTCTATAATACTTATCTGCAAATAAGCTGTGATATCCTTTTAGGCAACAGTTTATTTTTTGCTTATGCAGACTTTTTATAATAAAACTGTCTCATAATTAACTATCAAAGAAAAAAAAAAAACTAAGAGTACTCCCATGCATTTAGTGCTCACGTAAGTGTTGAGTTTTAATGCTCAGGCTCACGTAAGTATTTTTAGTATGAACTAATTTTAATATATTTTCTACTTTTATATTTTTTTTAATATTTTGGAATTTTAAAAAATGGAAAAATGTACTGTTTCATGCGGGAGGCACTTTTTCGTTTGCCCGAGCATGAAGACGTTGCCTCATTTTCATTTTTTAATTTTAAAGAAATATTAAAAATCGTAAAAAACGTAAAAATGCATGCCGATGTATATATATAATTATATATATATATATAAAGTTTAGGCTTCCTTTTATGAAATCTCTTCTCTTTGTAGCCCTTCTATTTTTAAAATCTGGATGTTAATGAAAAACCACTTTACTCATTATATTTAACATTAATTATATTATCATGAAAATTCTCTCATTTGTTTAATATCATTGTATATAGGTCTGATCTATAAATGTGTGAAATCAATATAATTTAATATTAAAAATAATTTTTAAGTAATATTTTTAACATCTAAATTATCTAAAATATCATAACTGTATGGATAAACGATTGTATAAATTATTATTATATTATAATACACATATGAATGGATCTACATATTTTTCCTAATTTATACATAAATATATACATTTTTAAGAAAACGTGGCCCACTGACATATTTGGTTTGAATGAAACTTGGTCTCTTATTTAAACAAATGATATTAAATACAATAAATGAATTAGAGTTTAAATCAATCAACAATATTTGGTTCAATTTCTATATAATCTGATTACATAGAAATAGAATCCTATAAAATTTATGTTGTGTATATATGAATACTAAAAAAATTAAATAAAAATAACAAAAAAGCTCGTATTAGCATGAACATTAAAGTTTATTGTGGTGCTCTATTTGGTTGTGTGCAACTAATATATATACTAATTAATTTAAGGATTGCACTTAATTACCTGATAACACAGGCTGCACACCATTGAGAATGAGCGTAACACAGAGCAGTGGGCAAAGATCTGAAACAGCGTCGGCTACTGTTTCTCCTTCCGTGAAGGCATAGCTGACGACATGGCGTAGCGAAAGGACGATCATAGCTAATATTACAGATATTAGGAAAGAAGTTGATGTCACAACAAGGACACAGAAGGATGCTGACTTGGGGTTCCTTGCACCCAACTCATTGCCCACTCGCACGCTGTATAAATAAATACATATTATATATGTTAACATATTAATTAAACACACATAGAGATAATTAAAGATTAATTTCAAATATGAATACAAATTGAAATTGAAAGGATTTTTATTTTTTTGAAAATTTTTATACAAATGTTAATGTAGTTTTATTTAATCTATAATCTAATTTTTATCATTTTAAAAAATATGTATGTGTTTATTTTGTATTTTTAGATACAGGCCTGCATCTAAAAATATAAAATAAAAACATAGACATTTTAAAAATGTTAAAAACTTAGTTTAAATACATCTATATTAATAGTTGTATAAAAAATATCAAAATAATAGAAAAAAATTTCGGCATGTTCGCAAATGGCGGCAAATGATCATGGCACGTACAAAATTTACCCTTTATTTACAGATATAATCATATGTTTATAAAATAGCAAATATAACTATACATTTTCCACTATATATTTTTAAATATGCCAAGAGCTCGTGTATTCTGACCAAAATATCCTTGGCTAAAGCTTAAATTTTTCTCCTTCTTATATAAAGAATTATTTTTACTATAGCTTGTAGTAGTCTTGAATTTTGATAACTACGTAAACCATTAACTTATTTTTATGCCTTGGTTTAACTTCTAGCCAAGGGTGTCTTGGTAAAAACATCAAAGCTCTTTGTCATATTTGGAAATATGGTGAAAATGTATAACTGTATTGTTGTTTTTCGTAAATATATGATCATATATGAAAACGGGGAAAAACTTGTGGTCTTATTTGGAATTGTCCCAAATATAAATGAAAATGACCATAAAATGCAGATGAAAATAAACACCCTAAAATGAAAATGGCCTGGTTTGCTGCATTGTTAAATGTGTCAAGTCCATCAGTGTGGTTACGATAGTAGATTTTACGTATTTTAACAATATGTTTAGCTGCTAATGTGGTTGCTAATTAGGCCAGCCATGCCCACCGATTTAGTCATGGCTCCGTCATTGGGTTTAGTGTTCCCTAAAATAGTGTCATTTCTTTCCTGATGAGGATCTAATCATATCCTATCAGTAACCATTTCGACAACAAATTTTATCAGCAAAGAACAACTTTTCGTGATAACAAATTTCATTGCCAAGAACCGACTGTTTGCAATGGTTGGCAATGACCGTTACAAGAAAAACAACCACTACAAGAAAATCAACATTTTACAACATAATTATAGCAAAGAATGAGCAACTCTTACTATTACAAAAGACATTAGTTAGCTATGTAAAGATTATAATCTTTACAACATAATTACCTTTTAGCAATAATAATATAATGCTTGTTGGCAAAAGTAACTTTTTTGCAACAAGGTGAAAATTTATTATCACTAAAAATATAACTTTAATGACAATTCAAAAATCATTGCTAAAATATATTACTGGATATCATAATTCTATCCGGTGATGCTTCTATGAAACCTCTTTTCTATGCAATCTCCTTCATTTTTAAATTTTAGATGGTTGATGAAAAACTCACTTCATCTATTGTATTTAGCATCACTTATATTATCATGAAAATCCTTTCATTTATCTAACATCACTGTATATGGGTTCCATTTATGAACATGTAAAATCAACATAATAAAATAATTTAATGCTAAATATTAAGTTTAAACCATCTAAAATATCATTACTAAATGGATAAATGATTCTATAAAGTATTAATATATTTCAATACTTATGTGAATGGATATAAATATTTTTCTTAATTTACAAATGAATTTACTTATTTTTAAGTAAATATGTAAATGGTCTATGCATATATTGAATTTGAATGGTCTATACACATATTGAATTTGAATGAAACTTAGTCTCATAACTAAATAAATGATATTAAATATAATAAATAGGTTGAATTTTCCATCCAACATTAAAAACTTAAAATTTGAAGAGAGTACATAAAACTTCACCCGAATTCGTTTTTGCATGAAAGAATAAAATGGAGGTTCAACTCACCTTGCAGCCGCATTAAATCCAAGTGAAATCGTGAAGGCCCAAAGGTTGATGGTCAAACTGCACCAAATGTAACATAATTTGTAATTTTGCAAGTCACTATATATAGCATTGGAGTGACATGTACCTACTTAATTTAGTTTTCCTAAAACTCATTTTTTTCTCATAGTTGATTGTATTTTCACTTATTTTCTATATTTTAATAAAAATCTATTTCATTTGCATTATTATCTACATATTTTTCTATTATGGGCATGTTTGTTTTTAATAAAAAAATTTCAAACTAAAATTTTTCAATCTAAAACTTTTCACTCTCAATAACTACTATATTTTAAAATTATTTCTTCACATTTTTCTATATAACTATCCTATTTTTTAATCATTTCTACACAACTACCCATATAACTAACTTATCTATTTTAACATTATTCTCTTTACATCTCATCATTACCACTATCATATTACATCATTTTCTATCAATTTAACAACTTTTATACCAAAAAATTTCCATCCAAAAGTTGTATCACTTCCCAAAAACACCTTATATCTTCTTCTTAATAAGTGTCAGAGGTTCCTTCTTAATTTTATACACAACATTAACACCGTAACAAATTTGGCTTTGTGTAACTGATTTTTAGTTGCATGTAGTATATATCTGGCTACATTAGATGTATTTTTTATTACAATTGATAATTTGCATATAAATACTTCGTTACTTTTTAGTGATGATAGTATTTTTACATTAAATTAGCCAGAAGTAATATATAATGTAGATATTAAAATTTGACTATACAAATAGTAATAAAACTTCAATTTGATATAGTACTTTGCTACATTTTATTTCAAATATAGCAAAAAAGTGGTCACATATAATATGTTTTGTCTCACTTATCTTGAATGATTAGGCACCTGAGAGAAGTGTACTCTATGGGTAAGATAACAAGGCCACTGCTTTACCCAACGTTTGAAACCTAGATCTCCCACTCACATTATTCTACATACACCTACATCAGCTGCTTGAGCATCGAAGTAGCAACGAAAAAGATAATAACTTTTATTTACAACCATCTCATCTTGTATTACATTTAATCCTTGGGACATTTTTATAATTGTGTAAGAGAGACAACAAGCCCCCATCAATTAAACTTTCACTAAATGAGAGAAGTAAAACTCCCCGAAAACAGGAGAGAAATAAAAATTCACAAAAAAGATAATAACTTAGTTATGAGCAAGAAAGGAAATAATAATGTAATGGTATTAGTGGCCCAACTTCTACGTAATTAAATGTAACCTCTTTCACTTTTTAACATCTTGATAATTAATGAAAAAATCGCTTCATTCATTGTATATAACATCATTTATTTAGCAACGAAACAAAATTTCATCCAAATCAAATATGTGGATGGCCACATTTGCTAAAAATATATATTCTAATTATATTTACAAATAGGGTTCATGCATAGTAACACTAAACAAATGGAAATTTTTTTTGATAACATAAATAATACTAAATATGATAAATAAAATGAATTTGTCATTAAGCATCAACATGTTAAAAATAAAGTTACATATATGAGAAAGGAGTTTCATAGAAGCAAAGTCCTAAATAACCATGAAAGTTTCATTACAAGAAATATCATTTAAATTATTAAAGTAATTGTGAATTCGGATCGTTTAACTATTAATATTTCGTATGTAATTAGTTTTACATATGGATCCGTGATTGTTAAAGAAAAAGAGAAAGCAGCTGCCGCCACACAAGGACAAAACCTGAGTCACCTGATAACGTCGTCCATTAATTATTCAAACCCACCAAGAAAGGAGACACGAACTAGATGATGATCAGCTAGCTCTCATTCTACAACTGCATGATTATTAACTATCAATACTCGTTGCTTGTCTTTTTCATTTCTTTTTGTCCTTTGTCTTGTAGCGCGCAATGGGGATAATCATGCATGTATGATGTGCAATTTGCAATATCGTAGGATTTGGTGAAATTGAAGTAATTATGGATGAGCAGCACTTTAATTATTTGTATCAAACCAATCCCTGCGTGGCCGGTTGATAAACTCCCAGATACGTGTCCAACTCCTCATTTAAATGGGAGCAATGTGTATCGAAAAAAAATTAGGAGGAAGTAGTTGATCTCTTTTTAAAAATATACAGGAGATTTCTACTTTTAAAGAATTGTAAGAATGGGCCAGGATTTTAATGTAATAAAAATTAAATAATTGTAAATATATACAAATCGAAAAAATTATTTGGGTCAACCACACCTAATATTCGGTTTTGCCCCCCCATTTTGGCCAACTCATTAAATAAGCATATAATCCAATAATTTTGTTTAGCACCATTTTTTAATACAGTAATGAAATTTATTTCAATCGAGTCTGAACGGAATTAAGATAACTACTTAAAAATGTATATAGCCATCTCTAAATTATGAAAACATCCTTAGGTCCATTCATATATATGTATGAATGGTATAATAATTTATGGAATCATTTATTTATATAGAAATGATGTTTTAAATGACTCTTTTTATGTGTATGTTTTAAATGACTTTTGTGTTGAATTAACAATTTTTAAATTAATATTTATGCTAAAAAGGTTATTAAATTGATTTTACATCTTTATTTGTATTAAATTTGGTTTTTTAGTTAAATAAACAATTTTGAATGTAATGAATAAATTCGACGCTGACATAACCCTCGAAGTGGGCTGAGTGCGGGCAATGTTAAATCGCTGTCCTTTCTATAGCACTAACAAAAAGTCCAACCGGTCATTTCTTTTTCGTCCTTGGTCAGACTGACAGCAAGTGATAAGAATACCAATCCAGCAGCTTAGTTTGGCTTTCCTCATTTCATTTAGCAAAAAAGACAATTAGTTATTATATAAATCTGCCAATGATCCCATTATAGCAGGACTCCATGCAACACTTGGTTGTATTTTAAACTTTCTTTTCTAAATTTGAACTCTTTATATATTTTGTTTAACACCACTTGTTTTATCATAATATCAAATATAATTTCATTTGAAATTATATTTCATTAAAAATTATTATTTTCAGAAATGTATATAATGTTAATTTTAAAAAATATATCGTACATATAATATATAGATGCGATTTTTTGAATAATAAATAAATACATATAAATTAATTTACACGATAAATTGTCAATTGGAATAAAAATGATGCAAAGTAATCACAAAGATGAATGTCCTTAAATGCAACTAGTATTTCTGCCACATATGTATTAAATTAGGCTACATATAATTTAAAATTTTATTATTTTAACAAACAAATTTTGTTTAAAAGCCATGACGCCTTGTGGGCAGCACAATTGAAAGAATGCCACGATTCAAACAGTCCTCTGTATTTGTGGGGGTTTTAATTTCCCCCTATTGCGGAGGTTTTTAATTTCCCCTATAGTGACGGCGGTTAACTTACTCCATATTATGAGGATTATGCATGCATTTAATTATAATATCAGTTGGCTTGTTATATAAAAAATGTATCAAAAAAATTTTCATTTAAAAAGTTAATGTTAATTACAAACATGACTACAACTTGTGCCCCATATTTATAGGTATGACTACATATTTAGTAAAATGGTACTATGACCACAAGTTATACCCTTAATTACAAATATAACAATATTATTAGATTTCATTTGATAAAAGAGTTTCAAAATCATTTCTTTTAAAAGCGGTAATGATTGTACATTGGAGAAGTTGAGTGGGATGCTTTTGTTTTTATATCGTTCTATAGATTAATCTCTAATTCTAGTGGTTAATGATGATATTATTTTTACTTTTGCAGAAATAATTTTGTAATTTCACGTCATTTTTAATGTTTGAAGCAAACACAGTTATCATATTTGGAATTAATCCAAAAATGTTAGCTAGAAAAAGATTTAATTGGTAGCGTATGTCATTTGTCAACAAGTTGAAAGAAATTTCATCGAGAATAATTAATTTCTTTTATGATTAGGCAGCCAATTTTCCTTTAAAGAATAAGGCAGCCAAATTTTGGTTTTGTGATAAAAGTACTATATTCATTAGCAAGAAAACGTTTCGCTGCCAATGATTATTAGTAATTAATGCAACCATTTGGTCGCCTCTGGTCGGTTCTTACATGGAACCTTATAACGTTTGCTTCTAAATACTGGAGAAAGTTTTGTTTGCTAATAAAGCGTCAAATTTCGTAGGTTTACGTGCAATCCGCCTTAATTCTAATTGAATTTTAGCTATGAATCACTTATTGCTAAATCTTAATATTATGGCAATGAAGGTAAGCCAAATCAACGAGAAAGAATATGATTCCTCACCATACAGTCAGGGAATCCAAAGCCAACTGTGGGTTCTCCAGTAGTCCGGCCAGCAGCACCAAGATCTGGAGATACCACGTCTCCAAGCACAGCATCACTGCCGAAGCTGCCGATAACTTCACAAACTCAAACAGCCCCGAAAATGCCTGCAAGGTGAAACCCTTCCATGTATGCTTGCACCTGTCACACTTCTTTATATACACAAACTGGGCAATGACTATGATCCACCATGAAAGGCTCAAAGCCATTGACGCACCCAATAATCCAAGGCCAAGCTTGTATACCACCAACCAACTCAAGAGGAGGTGTATTCCAAGTGTTACGATGGAGATAAATGCACTGGGGAAGATGATACTCTGGGCTTGCAGGAATTTTTGGATGGGGAAGTTGGCAGCATAGGCATATATTTGAGGGATGAGGCCATATACAAAGACAGCAGCAGAAGAGGCAATCGTCGGGGACTCTCCGAGGAGTATGAGTATTGGCTTTGGAAGAAGATAGATTATGGTGAGTGGGAGGCCTGTGGCCATTAGAATGATGGTTGATCTTTGGAGGTAGATGCCCAGCATTTCGTAATGGCGTGCTCCGTAGGCTTGGCTGCAAAGAGTCTCAACAGCACTTCCCATTCCAAGCTACATATAAATCCAAAAGAAATGAATTATCAAGCAGCTTTTAAAATTAGGCAATACTGGTAAAAGATCATACGTATGTGATGTGGGTTTTGCACCATTAGGCCATAGGCAAAGACTTGAATGCCAGTGTTGCCGAGAGAAGCAGCAGCAAGCTCGAGGTTGCCCAGGCGGCCACAGAAGATCTGTGTGGACGTGGACATCAGGTAATTGATCATGTAGACAGCAATAGCAGGGCCAGCAAGGTGGAACAATAGCTTTAGCTCTAAGAGGCCAGCTGAGCAGAGGCGGTAGAGATATGGGAGTTGGATGTCTGATAGGATGTTTTCAAGCTCATTAGTGATTGGCTGCTGGTCAGGGTTGGTTGAAGACCCCTGAAATTGATCATATAATAAGGAAGATGATGATGATTTGCTATTTTCAGCTGATAGAAGAGTTTGATGGAACTTCTTCCATGGACTCTCCATTACATGCATAGAGTGGTGGTGGAACAAGCAGCAATGCTGGAATATTATTATAAATACTCCTTATGTGTGTTTCCGACATCAGATTTTTTTTGTTTTAAATAAATCTGCAAGGTAGATGGAATAACTGCAGATATAACATCATGGGCCGACTCTGAAAGTGAAAGAGATGGTTTGCAACTGGAGTAATATTGTAGCAATCCCCTATGGGCACTTGGCGGCACCTACAACACATATGCAAGCACTCGTCAAGATGCACAACGGAGTTTGTGGAAAGCTCTTATATGGGGCCAACTTGATGGTGAAAGAAAAATTAAAACATTCAAATGTTTTAAAACCATCTTTTCGCGGTGCAAAAAATCATTTCAATCCAAGCATTGGATGGACCATGACAACTTTAAAATATGTAAATATATAATTATATGTGAATTTTGAAAGTGAAGAACTTAGATCCTCCACAAATACATTAAAATATTATAATAATTAATTAAATCACTCATCTACAAACAATTACTTAATTGGATGGGTCATCCCAGCTTAAAAAAATAATTGTGTACAAGTTATGAAAATTAATCACTTAAATCCTCCATAGATATATTAAAATGTTATAATAGTTAATCAAATCATTTATCAATAAAGAAAGAATGCTTTAGACAACCTAGATATTGAATTAACAACTTTAACAATACCACCACTTGGATAACCAAGTGATCAACATGAGCAAGTTAAGAATGTACGAGATGAGAGATTTAGGATTTAAAGTTACATAGACGCATTTGCCTCATTATCTTCAATAATTGTCTGACCATGCAAGGTAAGTGACATAATGAAAAAAAAAATTTAGAAACAATATATAAATTAATCAACATGAGTCATGTTTTAACCAGTATAGTTCCCCTAAAGTGGAAGCTATCAAGATATACTACAGTATTCACAAAAAAAAAGCAGAAGTATTGTGCCAATCTCTATTGTAAATATTAAGGAGCTCAATCAGGTGCACCCGAGTTTACTTAGCTTTGACACACCTGGATGCAAATATCTATTTTTTTAATTTTTTTGAAAATTGTTTTACGTAACTATTAACCTGTATTTAATATGTTTATCAATTTTTATCATTTTGAAAATTTTTAGAAAATCTCCAAAAATGATAAAAATTGAAACACATATTAAATACACTTATATTAACAATTTTATGAAAAATTTTAAAAATGGATTAAATACACCCGCATGCACTAAAGCTACATACACATCAGTGCATTTAATAATATCTTAGAAAATAACTCAATAATTTATAACAAGAGTTTAGCAAACTTTTTTACCCTTTTGTTGCAAAATTACTAATTTGTGTGTAAATAATCATTATCCTTAAAATTTTTAGAGAATAATTAAGATAATACTTGTTGTAAAAAGTAACTTTCTAGCAATCATAAACCATGTAAAAAGTATAATCGCCAATTAGTGCATAAATAATAATTGTTCCTAAAATTTCTTGAGATAATAAGATAATTTTTATTAAAAAAGAACTTTTTAGCAATCGTAACCTACAGAAAACGTATAATCGCTAAAAAAAGTGTACTATATATAGCATTGCTAAATGTCTATTTTTTGGCAATGCCCATTTGCATGGAATGAACCGATAACTGAATGGAAGACTGAGGTACTCAATCACGCGCCTTCGTAGTTAATTTCCATTCGTCCATCTTTCTTTTAGCGTCCATCGCTAAAGCATTCAATGGGAACTGCATGTGTGTATATACGTGGGACCCATCTCCGTGAGTCCGCTGTAAAATAGGTCCACGCGTATTAGATTACAATGAAACTTTATACAATCATTTATTCATATAAAAATAATACTTTAGATGGTTTAGATGTTGAAAATATCACTTTAAACTTGATATTATATTAAACTATTTTCTTATGTTGATTTTGTACCATTTTAAGATGAGATCACGCATATATTGGATTTAGATGAAAATTAGTATGCTAATAAAGTGAAAAATTTTAAATACAATGGTTGGGGTGGATTTCCCATTCATGATCATATGGGGCCCATAGTGCATGGATTGCACAGTTTAATCGTATGCACTGATCATATTCCTATATATATATCATAAAAATTGTTGTCCAAATGATCCATACGAGGGCAACGAAAATGGTAATCTCATCCATTTCTCGGGCTACTTATAACCACCACTTGTTTACATGATTTACAAAAACTCGACCTAATTGACCCAAGTTTAAACTGAGAGAGTATTTATCTCCCATTTATTGAAGGAAGCTTATGTCTCCTATTTGTATTAAAAGCATAGTCTTCTATAGTTTAAGATAAAAAATAAATTCATTGAGCAAGATGAACTCCTATCATTTAGGGTAAGAAATTCATTGAACGAGTTAGAAAATTACACATTCGGACAAGTTGTGAATATAAGGGTGATTTGCAAACATACCTACTTAGTTTGACAATAATTGCAAATATACCTACATAGTTTCTGAAATTGCAAATAACCCTGACATAGTTTGACCATAATTGCAAATATACCTACATAAATTTTGAAATTGCAAATAACTCTCACATAGTTTAATCATAATTACAAATATATTCATGTCATTATGGAGCCTAATATACCATTACGACATGAGTATATTTGCAAAGACATACAAACTACGTGGGTGTATTTGCAAATTCAAAAAATTAAGTATTTAGTTTTTTGTAAATGTAGCCACGTAGTTTGCATATATTTACAAATATACCCATGTCATAACAGTGTACTAACGGCATCATAACGGCATGGGTATATATGCACTTATGATCAAACTATTTAGGAGTTATTTGTGATTTCTGAAACTACTTGGTATATTTGCAATTATGATTAAACTAAGTTGATATATCTTAAAATTACCCTAAATATAATAATAACAATAATAACTCAAACAAATTAGGACCACCAAATTCATCTCGACTATTGAGTTTCAATATGCGACCTTCAAATTTTATGTTAAATATTTTTTATTCAGACATTTTTTAAATAAGTAATTACACATTAGGTTTATTTCGTGTATCATTGGAGGCCCGAATGGACCATTTGGCATTAATTAGAATCACTTCACTCTTTATCCGCTTAGCTGCACGTGCACTTGGACTCGGGCCAAGGATCAGATTATAGACCAGGATTGGGCTCTGCGTCGCTTTGCCGTGGAAAGGTAGGCGTTGCCGTGTTGTTCCCGACATTTTCCTAATGAGTTTTAGAGCCTATTCGGCCATTCCGCGGCACCGGTTTGAAGTTAGGGTCGTTATCCCGTGCGGCTGCCGGTGCCAAAATTTTTGTAAACGCATGGACCTCACTTAAATCTCTTCTAGGGTGAAATTTGACATTTTTTGAAAATTTATTTTATTTTAATGTTTGAAAATTGATAAAAATACGTAGAGATACGTGTTATTTACAAGATGGAAGATCGAGATAAAACCTCCCATATCTGTAAAAATAAAATAATAAAAAATCAGCTGCCATGTGACCAGGTTAAGAACAAATGGTGACACGGGTGCATCAGCCCTGGTAACCCATTAAGATAAATGGGCTGATAATGAGTTGAGATTGTTCGGAGTATTTGCTTACGTGCCCATGTATACGAGCCAACTTGCACATCTTCCCAAAAAATTCTTTTTAACGAGTGTACTAGTGTCGCACGGATACCCCTGCTTCGACAATTGGAAACGAACCGTTAAATCTAACGTTGGAAAGTGATGTTATCTTCTAGTAAATGATGAGATTACACTGAAAAAGCATTTAAAAACCCATAGATTTCCATCCACATATGAGCAAATGTGGGATTAGAATATTTTAACTTGAAACAGGGCCTTAATTTTTTGGCCCTGGAAAATTTTTTAAAGCGGGTCTACTTCTGTGTAAACAGATTGCATATAAGCGATTTTACGTAATCTTCATTATTTAGATGTTGATATTTGATAGAAAATTCAATTCATGTATGATATATAACATCATTTTTTAGCTAAAAGATTGAGTGTTATCTAACTCCAACATGCGCATAAGCCACATTTATTCAAAAATAAGTACATTTATATATAAATTAGGAAAAATATTTAGATCCATTCACATATAAATTATAATGAAATAATATTTTATAGAATCATTAATCCACAAATTTGTGATATTTTAGATAGTTTAGATGTTAAAAAAACTATTTAAAAATTGATATTTAATATTAAATTATTTCATTACGTTGAGTTTACACATTTGTAGACAGGGCTTATATACAATAATACTAGATAAATAAATAAAAATTCATGATAATATAAATTATGTTAAATACAATGAATAGAGTATATTTTCCATCAATCATCTAAATGTTAAAAATAGAGGGGGTTCATTGAAATGCTTTCATTGTTCAACTATGCTTTTATATCACCGAGTTACATATAAGTGATTCCATATAACCTTTTTCATTTTTGAGATTTTGATGCGTGATAGAAAATTCATCTCATTCATTATATTTAACATCATTTATTTATACGGAAATGTTTACTCTTTTGTGAAATATGGTAGATCCTTTCTTTCTTCATCAAAGTCAGATGCACTGGACACCGTTGATATCTTCCCAATATACCTAAGCGGTGGACACCACCATGATATCTTTAAGCTGGAAAATCTGAGCTTCCCGTGTAAATGCTCAATGTTCTACTGCTTTTCCGTGAGTTTTGATTTAGAGAACCACAAGGCACGCCATCTTGGTTTTTTTTTTTTTAATAATTTAATTGATGTTGAATTGAACAATACTAAGTGTTAGATACTCTGCTACATGGGCTGCGCTGAACTGCCTAATATTCGATTGCAAAGCAGCTAATTTCTGCGATTAACGCACACACCAAAAAAATTCTGACAGTGCACCTGTTTACAGAAGTACTTTTTCTATTTTATTAAAAAATTTAGAGGAATTCTAAAATATACCCACACATTTTGCCCATAATTCTTCTTATACACATGGATTTTTATACATTCTTCTCATACTCACAATTTAGGTATTTAAATACTTTTATAATAAAAAAATTTGCAAAATCAAATGTCATTGACGGACGCTGACAGCGTTGGTATAAGGTAAAATTCATAAGTATTGAAGGAATATCTGAAAATCCGTAGATATAAGAAAAATTATGAGTAAAATTCATAAGTATATTTGGAAATTCGCCATATTTTTAATGAAATCCCAACAGATCTGATGCCCTGGAAATTTCATGCAAACTATATAAATATACTTCCAACTTTTTAAAAATAGTGATATATCTATAATTTTGCTCAAATTATAGTCGATACAAGTATGATGAAGAAACCCCCTAAAACGTAGGTGTAACTCTATATGCAAATAATCGAATATCATTATAACCTTCAACTCAATAATCTAATACATATAAGGAATGATTTAATACTGATATATGAAGCCTTCATACTTACCTTTTTTAAGATTTAAAGCATTTTTGAAAAATCTAAACTTTTTATTTTACCTATGGTATTTAATTATGATTCCAAAAATACATACATTGCAAACTTTAATGTATGATATTTATTCTGTATATCCTTTAACATTTTAGTGGTTATCTATCCTCAAAAGATAAATTTCTAACGAAAATTATTTTTGGCAGCGTGATGAAACAAAATATATAAAACTTGATCAATGGTTTAGATTATAAAAGAGCTTTTATTAAATATACCTACTACGTTTAACTTTAATCCCAAATATACTCACAATGTTTCCAAACTCTCAAATATACTTAATACACATGCATTTAATCCTAAAAATACTCATTCTTTAAGTTAACATTGTTGCTTAATTTGTGAAATTACTAATATGTCCATCAAATTTAAGATAAAATTTAAAAAATTGAATATCATAATTAATTACCGACTCTCTAATTTCACTTAAGTTCTAAATTTAGAGAGTGCTAATCTCATTTCCTTTCTTTTTATTTCATCTTTTATTATTTAACAACAGAGATATTTTAAGCATTTATAAAAATTTAACCAACAATTTTTTATGGAATGTATTTTTGGGATTAAATGTAAATGTATTGGATAAATTTGGAATTTTGAAAATATTTTAAATATATTTAGAATTAGGATCAACAGAATAGGTATACTGGAGAAAAGCTCTTTTAAAATTTATATTTTAAAATTTAAAAATCAAGAGTAAATATAGAAGCGTCTATGCTTACTCGAAGTATTGAATCAGTCCACAACATTGTATAACGTGAAAATCAACCCATAACCTAGATAATCTATTTAGAAATCAAGTACTTACACAAAGTATTGAATCATCCCACAACATTGTATAACTCGGAAATTAACCCATTAATCTGTATAACTTATATACAAAGCATTGCTTAAAATTTGACGTTGATTTTATAAGTTATTAACATCATAATATTGTGGCATGTTGCCAGGATGCGGCTAACACAACTAACAAGAGCTCCTGCCTAGCATGCCGGAGTTTAGATATTGAATTCGAATTTGTGGGGCGCTTTTCTTCCATTTTTAGAAGTCATGTCTTCTATAGATACATTATTAGTTATTTAGCTGGATGTACTCCTTAAGCAAGAAATTTGAAAAATGTGTACTTAAGTTAGCTTGAATTGTAATATAAAGCATTAAAAAATATTATGGCCGAACCATAGTGAGTGATTGGAGATTAATAAAAACGGACTATATAAATATGTAAAATCAACATGAAAAATGGTTTGATATCAAACATAAATTTTAAAATTGTATATTCAACGTCTAAATGTTCAAAATATCATTAATACATGGATAACTAATACATTTTAATGCAAACGTAAATGAATCTAAGCATTTTTAAATAATTTAGATATAAATATACATTCTTCATAACACCAACTTGGGTTTCCCGACCATCCTCCCCAGCACAGTTGCTAAAGAGTTGGTGGAGAAGTTGAGCATTCAAAGAAATACCACTAAAGTCTTTCTACACAGGTTATATGCAAACAAGAGATAGATCCAACCAAAAACATGTGGATAAGACCTGCATTATATCATAATTGACAAGTGTGCGTGCTGAAGTGTTGCCCAATCTCACTAGTCACTACAAATAATAATAATTAAAAATATTGATATGGTAATATATGAAGGGCAATGAGCAATGATTTAGTGGAAACATTTGCCACTTTTTTGGGGTTGACCTATATAATCCTGTAAAATTTAAACTATTTAACGAAAAAATGTTCTATATCCAATAAAAATCATTTGAAAAATATATATGCGCATACATCAAAGTAAAAATATATATGCGCATACATCAAAGTCGATTTAAAGGTTATAATAAGTTGCAATAAGTTGCAATAATGTTCTCATTTCCGACCATGCCAAAAGATTTTTTTTCAAAATTTTTTATAAAATTGTTATTTTATGTGTATTTAATATAAACAAAGTTTTACCAATTTTGAAAATGTGTTTATATTTATTTTTGAATTTTTAAACATAAGGATTTTTAGTTATTTTAACACTAAAATACCCCTACGTTTAAAAATATAAAACAAATATATGTAAATTTCTAAAAATGATAAAACTTAATTTATATATTGAATATACTTAGATTAATAATTTTATAAAAAATTGAAAAATAAAAATACATTTTTGACTGACATTTCAGACTGGTCTAAATTAATCAAACAAGATCATTTATTCCAAAAATATTTTTATTTGTATTTTCTAAATTTAATTTTTATAAAATTGTTAAGTTATTTTCTAAATTTAATTTTTTATAAAAATGTTAAGTTAAGTGTATTTAATTTATAAATCACATTTTATCTATTTTGTATTTTTAATTACAGAGCTATCTTGGTCAATTTAACAATTCAAATGAACAAAATTTTGCTGTATTTAAATATCCAAAATAAATATATTCACACATCTAAAAATTGTAAAAATGGTAAAACTTAGTTTATATATTAGATACACTTAGCTTAACAATTTTATAAAAAAATCAAAAAATGTTTATGGACTAGTCTAAAATGAATTATTTTATACCAGTCTGAAATCAACAGACCCCTTTAAAATGTTTATTGTGTGTATATATATATATAGCGTAACGTTACTGTTAGAAAAACTATATCAAAAACATATTCAATAATTCAGAGTACGTATATAAAATCTTAAAAATCATTCATTAAAACATTCAAGGGTAAAACCACTTCTACTAACATCACTATTTCCCACAGCCAACTTGATTATCTCATTTTGGTCAATTTTTAGTATGAACGGTTTATATTTTGTTTCAAACAAGCATGATTCTGATTGTATTCGCCCCCTTCATGAGCCATTTTTTTAAAAAAATTTAACATTCATTTATGTGAGTCAGCACATGAAGTTTTTATATACGCAATTTTATATTTTTAGAATATTTTTGAATTTCGAAAATGAAAGAAAAGCTCTTTTTCATTTGAGCACATGAAAAAGAGCTCTTTTTTCTTTTTTTGAAGTTAAAAAATATAAATTTATAAATTAAAGTTTCATTCATAGGCCTATATATGAATGTAAACAAATTATAGATTCAGCACAAGACTGGAATTTTTTTTTTCTTTTATGAAACACGAGACTGGAACATTTACCACTTATTTGTTGATATTCATCCAAATAAATCCATTTAAATTTTTTTTATAGTTATCTCATTATCTTATATTCTATTATATCTTTCTATATAATTATCATACTTTAAAAAAAATTATAACTTTTTGTATAATTACCCTACATATTTTAGCTTTATATTTTTACTGCTCATCATTGCCTATAATATCATATAACTTTTTCCTATGTCAAAAACTTTTTCGCCAGGAAGCTTTTCTTAAAGACAAACTTTTTCTCCAAGGAGCTTTTCTCAAAGACAAACACATGCATGCGCATCCCACCTTTAATTTGGTTGCAGAGTGATACGTTTAACTATAGTCTGGAGTTATAAGGAAGAAAATTTTTTAGGATAATTTGTAAATATTTTCACTTAGTTTAAACAAAATTGTAAATATATTTATATAGTTTCAGAAATTATAAACAACTCTCACATATTTTAACCATAATTGCAAATAACTCAACACGGTCATAACAACATTATGACATGGGTATATTTGCAAAACTATGCAAACTATGTAGGTGTATTTGTAATTTTAAAAATTAAGTGATATATTTAATTTTTGCAAATAACCTTGTATAGTTTAACTATAATTGCAAATAATCTACATTTCATGACAGTACAGTAACGATGTCATGACAACGTAAGTGTTATATGTAGTCATGGTTAAACTATGTTGGGTTATTTATAATTTGTAATACTACTTGGGTATGTTTGCAATTTTGATTAAATTAAATGTGTATATTTGCAAATTATCTAAATTCTTAAGCCGACTCTCAATGCTAGACCCATCTTGAACACTCGGCGTATGTTTTTATAGATTATGATGTGAACGAGTTGAGATTTCACATTCCCAGTTTATTTTTAATATATCTTTTATTTTTTGATAATAACAATCTAATTTTACTATTTTTAATAGTGTTTTTCAACAACACTTACAACCCATCTTAATTCAATCTCCTGGTTTTGTACCTATTAGGCTTCTAAAAGGTAGAATAGGATGGGAATGCAAGAAGAAAATTAGATAAAAAAAAAGTATTAATGTATATTAAAACTTTAAAAAGTATATTACAAAACGAAAAAAATTATGAAAATATATAAGAAAAGTAATTGTTATGCACTGAGTGTACATTTGGGAAGACAGAAAATTTTGCTTATTAGGAAAATGAATAAGAATAAAAGAAATAAAATCAAAATAGATCGAATAATTATATTAAAAAAATGTAAAGAAATGATCATAAAATTGAATAGACGTATTGACAATTGTGTAAAAAAGCAGGAGAAAAGGACTTTTTCCTTGCTTGCTAAATACTTTCCAACAATGAAAATTTTTTTAAATAATATAAAATTTCCTCTCATACTATTTCAATCTTCAATCCTCCAATTAGATACAATGTGAATAAGACGAAATTTTTATATCCAAAAGAATAGTTTTCATTTTTAATGTAACTTTTACATTCTAACACAATAATCTTACTTTTTGTTTATAATGATATTTTTATTTTTCAGTATAACTTTTTCCTAATATTGTCCGGGGCATAAGTCGGATGGAATCATAAAAAAGTCTTGACTCTACCACCACGACATGAAATCTTTTATTCGGCAAAAATACTTTTCTCATCCACAAAATAACAAGTAGTTTTTTCATTTTTATATAATTTTCTTAATTATCATATAATTTTTTTTATTTATAACAGACAATAATACTTTCTTCCATCTCACAACTTCATCCTGTCAAAGCCTTCAACAGGAAATCTGTCATGTACATCTGACATGATTCAATTAGAATTATGAATGTGGGAATTGAAAGGGTTAGGAATGGACTAACAAGAATGTGCGGATTGTCGGATTGAATGGGTTAGGAATGGACCAACAACCCGTGAGAAAAACGTGGCGGGCGAGACGCAAGAAATGCAGGACACGTATGGATAATGTAGTAATATTAGGCACGTCTCGAAGCACGCACACGCACACGCACCCCATGTCTGTCTTCCCGTGTGTCGTCTTGACTGCGGCGCTTGTCGATCGGCGCCACCTCAAGCTAATTCATGCCTCAAATCGTTTTCGACGTTACTCCATCCAACTGCTAACCTCGAGTCATCACAGGTAATTTGTCTCCATTTTCATACGGCTAAAAGTGGATGAAAATGAAATAGAAAGGATTTCAGCGAAGGAATGAGATGAGAAAGCGTCATTGTGAATAAGAAGATAAAAATTATATTAAAATTTTTAAAAAAAACTACATTATTATATATAAAGAGGCATGATCTTGTTAGTACAGGCTAAATAATAATTCTTTGCTTTTTTCCATAAACATGTTAATATAGATGTATTTAATATATAAATTAATTTCTACCATTTTTAAGAAACGTATATATATATATATATTTAAAAATTTTTAACATAGAGTTATTTTAGTAATTTTAAACATTGAAAATAGCTAAAATATTTCTATATTTAAAAATCTAAAAAATATATACTTGTATCCAAAAATAATAATACTTGATTTATACATAAAATATATCTAGATTAATAAATTATAGAAGAAGAACAAACTAATTAATAAATAAGTTTATTAATACGAGCAATTGCTTAGCGTGGGGAACCAATTCTCTCTCATTTTCATCTTTATCTCCGTCCATTCTGATGATCTTAAATAGGTCTAACCTAACAGGCCTAACCTAACATTTTGACCTTATAGGCCTGCCCATGTTGCCCGGGGCATGTATCCATGACTATTCAATTGATTATTGTTTTTCTAAAAATAAAAATATCAAACTTCTTTTCGGTTCATCATGTCCTTAGACAGGGGAATGCGGTGGTGCATGCGCTGGCCGATTTTGCTTCTCTTTCTGTATTGGATCAATGGGTGTGGTGGGACAACCCTCCTCATGTAATTCACGAGAAAATCTGTACAGACATTTTTTTGTCAATGAATTGCTCGGATCTCCTTATCCAATCTCCCCCCCAAGGTGGTTGGGAGAGGGGATAAGGTTTTCCTTTCATCAAAAAAAAATATCAAATAAATTACTGACATATGTATCATGCCTATTTTATTGATTTTTAAAATCAAAATAAAGACCAAATAAATTTAAAAAAGTATCGAATTTCACTTTAAAAATCTAAGAAAGCTCGCATATTTATAAATGAATAAAAAATAATTGTTATAGCTTCCCATATTACGTGGGCAGCCGCATAACGTGAGTACCCATTTTGTAAAAGGTTGTCATCTTATACAATTACCCGCAAAATCATGTGATGCATGGGGTGCAATCGTATGCATGCATTTAAACTCAATGCACCTTGGGTGTATTACACTTATTTTTTTCTGAATTTTTTTTCACAAAGCTGTTAATTTTAAATCACTAAAATGTCACTAATTTTTAAAAATTCAAAAAAATATCTAAAAATATGCAAAAATAGTAAAAATTGATACACATGTTCAATACCCTTAGATTAACAGTTGTGTAAAAAAAATTTGAAAAAATAAAAAATGGTTGTCTACGTGCAGTGAGGCTCAATGCACCTGGGTACATACAACTGCACTATGGGCGATTGAAATTTTTTATTTTTAAAATTTTTTTATGGATCTATGGCTTCCATCTAGATCTTTCATCCTTTGATAGATGACAATTTTTGAATTTATTTTGTATTTTATTTTGATTTTCGAAAATAAAAAATAAATGCATGCAATTTATTTTACTTTTTGAAATTCCGAAATATGACATGGAAATTTTATTTTCAAAAATCCAAACAAGATACCAAAAATTTCCAATTTACCAAATTTCACATGATGGGAAATCTACATAAGGCCCATATTATTTTTAAAATGAAAAATATATTTTCCAATTGCTAGTAGATTGCCCAATTTATGAGTGAAAAATGTAGGATCACCCATGTTCATCAAATTTTAAATAAAACATCTCTAGTATAATATTATTTTATATTAGGATGCGTGCACCATCTTGCGCCTTAACGTCAATGACATGGGCTGCTCTGATGATGAACAAATCAAAACCCAACTACAAATCAAAATCCAACTTGTTACATGATTTAAAATTATTTGTTTTATCATGTACTAATTAGAATTACCTCAGCTTTAATTTTTAGTGGGCCACATGCTTGGATTTGCATATGTAAAAGTCGAAATTTTGTGGCTAGCAAGTACATGAGTCATAAATAAAATGTAAACTTGGGGCCATCAAAATAATGTAAATTAAAATTAATGACCTAAAATCATAAAAGGAAGAAAAAAGTAAACTAACGAAAATAGACAGAAGTTAATATGCCATTTATTAAATGGAAAGATGGAAAGGTATATTAGTTAATTATGGATTAATTTATTTTAAAAATGTACTGTATCAAATAATTTAATTTATTTTTATTGTTTAAATGAGTTAAATTTAAAGTTGAGAATGTTCAAAATCTAATGACATTAAACGATATAAACGTTTCCATAAAAATATGGATGAAAAAAGCGTTAGCGTATTAAAAATAATAAAAATAAGTTGTTATTTTTTAACCATGAAAAAAAACGTTTTAAAAAAAAAATGAAAGCTCATCTCATCTTATGAATCTAAGCATCCTCGTTCCGTCTCAGTAGTGAACAGAGAACATTTGAAAAATGAAGTACCCCATGTCAATGGAATGGACGGATTCATTAATCCTAGCTACTCTGATCAATGGAAATGCTGCTATTACAATAGGTCTCATCTGGGTAGGATGGTCAACAAAATCAGGAAACCTGCTGGAAATTCTGGCAGTTGCCTATTTACCCATGTTATGAGGTCAGGAAATTTTGCAGCCCACTGTGTCGGAGAAAATGCTCTAAACGAAGATACCTCTCAGCACGTGTGGTGCGAGAATCCACGACCTTGTATATCAGAATACTTATGTAATATCACATTTTTGAATGAATGCCCTGATGGCCCATCCTCACCGTGCCCTTATCCAGACATGATGGAGGGCTGGAATTGAGGAATCCCATCAGGTTTTCTCTGTCAGAAAGAAAAAAAAAAAGAAGTACCCATTTTAGAATTTACCTATTATAAAGTGGAAGATATATAATATATATGTTCATGTAAAGAAAAAAGTAAAAAGGTGAAATGGGAGAGTCGTGCACGCAGGACCCAAACATATATATGTAGAGTTTTACTTCTATGTAACCGGATTGCATAGAAGTGGAGTCTTGTAATTCCTTCAAAATTAAAAATTCTAATCATTGATAAAAAAAATCTAATCCATTCATTGTGTTTAACATCATTTTTATTTATAATACTAAATTTTATCCTAATCAAGTATGTTTATGGACCACATTTGTTGAATAATATATATGTGTAAATTATGAAAAACGCTTAGATTCTTTCACACATATATTAGAATATAATAATACTTTATATAATCATTTACCTATATAATATTGATATTTTAAATAGTTTAGATATTAAAATAATTACTTTAAAATTGATATTTTAACATTCAACCGTTTTATTATATTGATTTTACACATTTATAGATGAGATTCTAATACAGTAAAAATAAATAAATAAAAGGGTTTCTAAGATACTATAAATGATGCTAAATATAATAAATGGGCTGAATTTTTCATTAACTATCAAAATTTTAAATATGAAGGGGATTACATAGAAAATGGGTTTTGATAGAAGCATGACCATATAGATGTTTTTTTTTTATGAAATGTGTATATATTAGTCTAGCAAACATACAAGGTTATATCAGTCAGGAGTAAATGGTGTATTTTTTTAATTTTTTTATTTTTCATCAAAATATTTTTGAATGTATTTAACTTATAAAACAAATTTTATAATTTTTGGATTTGTATATATATATATATATATATTTCACTTTGAAAAATCAACGTGTTTAGGTTATGTAAGTTATTTTCACCTCCCAAAAATGTTGATTTGAAAATAAAAATATAATTAAAAAAATATAAAATTTAGGGTGTGTACGAAAAGTAATAAAACTTTTGGATGAAAACATTTTAGTGTAAAATTTTGAATTAGTAGAAAATGATGTGATATGATAAAGATAATGAGTAAAAATAATTGAAAGTAACATAGTTGTATAAGAAGATATGAAGAAAATTAAAAATGATTAAAAATAGAATAGTTATGGAAAGTAGAAAGTCTTAGATTGAAAATTTTTTTGCTGTAGAGTGGAGAAATAATTAAAAAATAAGATGGTATATAAATTAAATACACTTATAAAAATATTTTCATAAAAAAACTAAAAACACACTTAACCTAAATTAAGATTATAACTGTATATACATATAGATTTGCTTTTACGAAACTACATTACGAAAAAGCAATTCCATGTAATTCCTTACATTTTAAATATTTTGATATTTGATAGAAAATCCAATTAATTAATTGGATTTTACATCACTTATTTAGTTCGAAAATCAAGTTTTATCGAAAACAAGTATGTACATGGGCTACATTTGATGAAAATGCACATACTTAGGTGTAAATTATGAAAAATGTTAGATTTATATATAAAATACTATAATACAATAATATTTTATGAAATCATTTACCTAACATAGTAATATTTTAGATGGTTTAACTGAAAATTTGATATTTAATATTAAATTATTTTACTACATTAATTTTACGCACTTGTAGGCAAAGTCATGCATAGTAATACCAAACAAGATCAAAAGATTTTCATAATAATATAAATGATGCTAAGTCTAATAGTTATAATAAATTTTCTATCAAACATCAAAATCTTAAAAAATATAAAGGGTTATGTATGTATGTATGTATGTATATATATATAAATATATTTCGATCAACTGCAGACGGACTGCACGGTAATGCTGCAAATGGGCTCCATTTAATCATAAAATCATCATCTATCTCATCCATTGTATTTAAAATTATTCACTTTATTAGTATACCAATTTTCATCCCAATCCAACATGTGTATGTGGCCCATCTTAAAATGGTACAAAATCAACGTAATAAAATAGTTTAGTGTAAATATCAAATTTAAAGTATGATTTTTATATGGATAAATGATTGTATAAAGTATGATTACATTTTAATACATGTGGCGCCCATTTTGCAATGGACCTCACTAGATCATATCTATATATATATATATGGATATTGATTATGTGCACTCAATTTTTACATATTGATCCTATGTATAAGGGGTGTATTTGGTGACATCATATATTATATACTCCTTAATGTTTTTTACCTACTTTCGTTGGGTCATTTTTTTTAGTTCATATAATAAATATTACAATTTTTGAGCGTATGTATTTTTTTTTATAAAAGTTTAAAAATTTATCTATGTATTTTCCCAAAATCCCATTTCATACTCATGTTCTTATGTAAAATGATGAATATGCTCAAAATCTAATTATGAATTTATAAATAAAATTTTACATTTAAATAATATATGATTCTATAACGTGAAAGTATGATTCCAAAACTATAAAAATATAAAAATTCATTTCAATGTAATTTTTTAGGTTAATATTATAATTGAGGTTTGAGTATATTCATCATTTTACAAAGGATTGTGGGTATAAACGAAATTTTTTTGAAAAATATAAATATTTTTAGAATTTTTAAAAGTTCCTGAATATAAGTGAAATTAAGAGTGTATTTGGCTACACATAAAACTTTTCAAACTAAAACTTTTTAAATTAAAACTTTTTAATTTAAAATTTTCACTCTTTACTGCTAATTTATTTTTTAATTAATTATTTTTTATCTTTATATATAGTTATATTACTTTTTAATTATTTCTACACAAATGTCCTATAAATAATTTATCTATTTTAAGGAGATGTTTGTTTATATCAAAGTCTTTTTAATCTAAAATTTTTCACTTTTCATAATTATCTTATTTTTAATTATTTTTATTTCTTTTTATATAATTATCCTACTTTTTAATCATTTCTATGTAACTATTCGTACATCTAATATATCTATTTTAACTTTATTATCTTTATTTGTCATAATTATCTCTATCATATCACATTATTTTATTTTATTTTAAAAAATTTACATTGAAATTTTTCATTAGAAATTTTACTATTTTTCAAACATTTATTCTTGTTGCTATTGATATTCACGGCTATCATGTTGTATTATTTTTTTATTTTAAAAACTTTTATATTAGAAAATTTTCTTATAAAAGTTTTACTTTCCCTATACAACCTACGAGTGAACGAGGAATTTTCCCTTACAAATTTCACAAGTCTTACGTTATCCCGTACACGAGCAGAGGTGAGACGGGTGATTGGCCTGGCGTCTGGACCTCTTCGGGTCAACCCAACCCATGTTCCAACCGTGGCCCCAAGCAGTTGGTTGCCGTGAAGCGACTCCACTGAAGAAAACATGTCCAAATTCCAGACACTAACTGCGGCGGTGCGACCTTTACAGCTGTGCCGCGCGATACGTGTCAGTAGAAGAAGAGGAAGGACGGACGATGGGTCCTCCGCCGAGGATTATTGCGTCCCTCCTCCGCTCACTGTCGATACAGGCGTCGTGCCTCCAGCAAATTCCTCCTCAGATCAACGGCGCCGATGTCGCCACACGTCTACCCTCGGAGACGAGAATCCCTGTTTGGCGGGGACGTCCTTCCTTGCTCTGCCAGACTACATGCTTACCTAAATACGCGCACGAATGAGAGGGGGAGAAGGAATATGCACGGCTGATGTTAGGCGAATCCAAACCGTTGTTTGGGATCCTTGGATTCTCATTTGCTGGCAAAGGCCTTGAATGACGTCATGAAAGAGAAAAAAGGGCTCTCATTTTACTGTAAGTTGAAGCCGCTCAACTTCTAGTGCAAGTATGTCACTCATGGGTCCTTTTTGTTCATTTTTATTAGAAAACAAAAATCAACTCTGCTCTTGATTAAAAAAAATCTACTCTACTGGATATTCACATAGCTTTGTCGGGTAAAAGTGCAAAGCAACCGAATAAAGATTAATGTAACCCTGATGTTAAAGTGCACTCGGAATGCATAGGGAACGTAGTTAATTGCACTCTGGACTTATTCAATCATGAAACCAATTGTTTACTGCAATAGAAAAGTAATTTCCATTCAAACTAAGTATGCGGGGGCTTTATTTAAAAATAGTACAAATTTAGAATAATAAATAGTTTAATTTAAGTATTAAATTTTTTTTTTTTTTTGGTGTGGAATCCGTCCCATGCACACAACAATGCTCACGCCATATTTGGTCCACTGTAACTAACTAAGCATTGCTCTATTAGCTTCATTTAAATGGTTTAAAATATGGTCTTTATAAAGATAAATAAGTATATATAATATTATTATATCAAAATAAACAAAAGGCCTATTTTGTATTATATATTGTATCATAATTATTCTGCTATCCGACTATACTAAAATAGCTCTATTTTTTAACTTGCATATATTTAAAAGGATACTTTTATGTGCCAACATCTGAATCACCATATGAGCATGTAAGTGTGCATGGATAAGAGGCTTCGAGTTCCAACTGATGAATAAACAGTGTTAAATAATACGGAGGGTTGGACTTGGAGGCGGTACTAAGAGGCGTGCGCATGAGGAGCAACGAGTGGTTCATTTTTCAATGGGAATCCGGCACTCATTTTCTAGCTGTACACGTGGCGAAAAACCGATGGGCGATGCGGAGACTGGCACGAGGACCCATCGCTGAAAAGAGACTGGGCAATGGGGTACTAGGTTTAGCACCAAAAGAGCTCATAAAAAATTGATAAAAAGCAAAAATAAAAATATATAAATAAAATAAAATAACAATAGCTGCAGAGGGAGGGAAGGAAGGAGAGGGTGTTAGGAGGGAGGGAAAGCTGTGGGAATGGCTTCTTCAAACCACTCCTCCATTGCTGCTTCCCATGAGCAGACGCACACCAATCTACCCTTTCACCTACTAGCCTCTGAAGGGAGGGATGTCCTCGTCTCTCCTTCTGGAGACCAGGTATTCCACCTCGCTTCCCCTGCTTTTCTTCGCTTTTTCGTAATTTTTGGTGGGTGGTTGGCGGATTCTTGTACTGGTATTTTCTTTTTTAAAATTTGCAATTGTTCTTTGTTGTTTGTAATTTTCTGTTTGGATGATCTTCGTTTGTTTCTAGATTCTTCTCCAATGGCTACCTTTTAGAGGCCTGGTCTTTTCTGGGTTGCTCTGTTTTCCATTTGATTGAATGGATCTTGCACTGCTGTTGTGTTTTGTGCAGTTAGGAATTCTTTGTGATTGGGGAAAGTTCCAGTGCATTATCTGATTTTGGACAGCCAAATGGTTTTTTTTTTTTTTTTTTTCTGATTCCCTGAGAAGATTTGTTAATTAGCCCTGTCTGATCGCAAAAAATTGGTGAATTGAAAGGATTGAAACTATGGTTACTGGACCTTTTCAGTAAGAAGTAGCCGGTTGGAGGTACCCATTTGTGTTGAAAGTTTTTAGCGGGGCCTTGATTTGCATGGATGGGAGTTTTTCCAAGCTCCAATTGAGGATCCAAGCTCTCTTTGTTGCGTAGAGGTGTTATTTAAGAGCTAAGTCTAAAATAGTAAACCTTGAAATGAAAGAGATAAAAGTATTGGAGGATTCTTCATGAGGCTTTCTAAATGAGTGCTGTGGCTCATATTAAAGAAATACTCTCTTCTGGCCTTTTATCGTTTGTTTGGCATTACATGAAAGCATGTTAATTTAAAACTTTTCACTCTTGAAAACTACCCCATTTTCTAATTTCTTTACAATTGCCCTATTTATTTTAATTTTCTCCTTGTTACTCTTCATAATTACCCCTATCATATCACATCACTTCTCTCCTTCTAAAAAATTTTACATCCAATTATGTTTTTTAACTCATATAAAACGCACCCTTAGAGGAAGATGTACTTGTGGTTTTATTTGGGTGGTCTGATTGTTTGATTGTACTGGAATCCACTTGGACAATCCAGTGCATTATCTGTTTATACAATGTTTTGTAAGGTACTAAGCATTTGCCATTTTTTTAAGGATGAATGGAAAATAAGTTCTGCTTGAAAAGTTGATCAAGCAAAGAGTTTGCAATGGTTGTCCAAAAAATGATAAATCCATGGCAATCATCAAGGTTAAAAGACAAATATTTATACAACTTTATAAGAAGCAATAAATGGTCTAAGAATGAATAGGGAAGTCACAGGATGTGGAAGGAATTGACCTACCTGCTTGGTACATTCTATTGAAAAATCAGCGGAAGTTGCTCGAGTTTGTAACTGTGGTATACTGGTAGTTCTTCAGGTAAGCACATATGTAGAAGATAAAAGTAACTAAAAATGAGTATTGACGCATAGGCTGTTATCGTGGAGATGAAAAAGTGTGATGGATATGCCAACTCTGTCAACTTGTTGACAGCGAAATGGACGGCGCAGAAACTGAACTGACAGGGAACTTTACAAGGGATTGATCTGGGAAGGGAGGTCCTGTCAGTCACTTTGAAAACTTTGGTAGCGCTTTGGAAGCAAGTGGCTTTTGGTTGGGTTTTTTTTTTGCGTGCGTGGGTGTGGGGGGGGGGGGGGGGTGTTGTGGGCGCAGGTTGGTTTGAAAAGGGGAGCTGGCGGAGACTTAAGAGCTCTGTTTTGGCACATGGGAGTTTGATAGGAGATTCAACAAGGCCTTGTCATTTCAAACGTTGCATTACAGTCAGACTTTTTACCACTCAAAAAAAGCGTCAAATTGTTAGGAGGTGCCTCTAATAGTGAGATCTTTCCTTATGGCTATAAATGCGCACAGTAGGATCGAGAGATTAATGAAGATTTAATATGACCTTCATTTTGTATTCCCCATATCAAGAAAAGCATTCATTCCACTGCGTCCATAGCCTTCAAGTAAGCATAGCTACATCACTCCCAATCCTTGAAGAGTTAAATCATCATTGAATTATGTCGAGTAACGTTTATATCTTCAAGCTTCTATTTTCTTTGGAGAACCTACTGCTGTTAATATATTGGACCCTTTATTTTCTTGTTTCTCCTTATGTTGTCTGTTAGACAGGGTGTGTCCTTGCAGCAATGAGTGAATGAGTTTCTTATGATCTTAGAAAAACCATGTGAGATTTGTATAATTTCTTGGGAAGTTCTCAAAAACTGGGAGTGTGTGGAGATTTTGTAAGGTTAGTGGGACCCAAGGTTGCAAGGTCTAGTAGAGTGAAGTATGCATCAGGTTTGGTCCAAACCACTGCAAACTGTATATGCTTATTTCTTGTATGCTTGCATTTGTGGTTGTTTCTTTATTTCTGGACTTGCACACCATTTTGGCTTTACAATCCAACAACTACAGGGTTGGTGCTTTTCATATCCAGTAAATGGACAAAGATCAACTCCTTTCCACCTAGGCTTTCAGATCATTATAATCGTGCATATGGTTCACATGTATTTTGCATCGCATTCAACTGTTCATTATGCATCTCCTTTTGCATGGCATTCTACTGTTCATTATGCATCTCTTACTGGAAGAAGAAAAAAAACAAATTGATTTCATCAACATGTCAGCCAGTGCATGCACTTAACATTCTGGATGGTTTCATTGTTTTATGTTTGTCCATTTAATACTTTTCTGGCAACTTCTTTTTATCCTATCATTAGATTGGTTGTGGGTTTTGAATAATTGATGGGATTCGTAGGATTTACATAATATGGAAGGTCCTATCAAGGAAGAAATCAACAATCACTCATAACTTTAAAGAATGAGAATGTGCTTATGAAAGACTAGATGCATATGATTTGACTTAGGATGGCCATTGTTTATCAAATGAAATGAACATGATTCATGCATTTGTTCATGAGCCAACACACCCTGCCCCCAGTTTGTGGGATAACAGATGAAATTCTGTATAGTTATCTAGTGGTCCCAAGTGTGCGTAGCATATCCAGATCACTAGATCTGGTACCAAAACATTACAAAGTAGAATTCTGATTGACAACATAATATTAGAGATCGAGTGTATGGGGAAACATTAGCATAAGAATCTACTAATGGTTTGGAAGGTACACCAAATGTACCATGAATCAATTAAGCATTTATGCGAAAAGGGCTCCTGGAGAAAGATATAATACTCTTTTCAAATTGCAAAATTATATTCAAGATGAGATCCAGGGTGCCTATATCTGCAGGTGAATTTGATTTTAAGTGGTAGACAAAGCAGGGATATGCTCTGAGGAATGTGCCAGCACTGCAAAGTTTTAACTTTAGTTGAACAGAAACAGGAAATATATAAATGCGAATTTTCAAATTCAGTGATGGAAGGTTAAAAATGAGAACTTAGCTAAGTATGAGGGAGCCAAAAGGTAAACAAAATGACCAATTATCGGGATCTTTACTTAATAAATCATGTTACTGGTAGGATTTGAAGTATGTGGTAATATAATTTGGGCTGGTTGGAAAATTGAGATATGCTTTCATCCTATGTTATCTCTAACTTGTTAAAGTTGAAGGGGGAATCATATAAGGAAGTCAAGGAAAATATGTTTTCATAGGTTAAGCCGTTTTTAAATGTGTTATATGAGCATATTCTGTTTTTAGAAGCTTTTTTCTTTTTCTTGTGGGTTCCTTCAGAGAACGGAAGTATCTTATCTAAAACTGTGTTCCTTGACATTGTATTGGGACGATTCCTTTGTAGGATGAATTTGTAGTATTCTTACCATAGCACATATTCAGTAGTTAACTGAGTTGTGTGTATGGCATGTTAGTGAAGGTGTATGAACCTGCTTTTCTTACTTGTCAATATAAGGATCATGGGATTTCAAGCACAAGCATTTGCAAGAGTGTTTTTACATTTGATTGATAGTAATGGTTGTGGGGTATCTAGATCCTATGCCCATCTACATCTTTTAGAGAGCTAGTTGTGCTATGCTTTTGAATATTATGAATATTGGTTAGTGCTTGATTGTTTAAGCCTCCTGTCTTCTAATTAAAGTTCTTTCTGCCATGATCTTAATTCTTGTGTATACTTGATTTTTATATGTAATGGAGTATATAATTTCTCCATGTTTTGATCAAACTTCAATTAAGTGAAGGTAATTTATTCTAACAAACAATGATGATAACAGACTATGACAAAGCATTTCTTTGCTGCCTTCTTAAGTTGTTAGCCTTACTGTGCACTTTTCAGATAATCTTATTTCCTGGTGGGAAAATTTTAATTGTATTCCACATTCATATTCATTAGGCTGACCTTAGCAGTACAACACCGTCCAAACAGTGTAAAGCTAACAGCCTGGCATAATGCATGTTTGGTTTGACCAGTTGTATTTTTGCATTTTTGGATTTTTGCATTCATTATTATTCAGACCACTCCTTTCCATGGATCAAATTTCCTGCATGTGATGCTTGTAAGAGATCGAAGCAGTAGCTGGGCTACACCACCAAACACTGGAAAGTTAACTGCCTGACATATTGCAAGTTTGGGGTGATCAATTGTATCTTCTCTCTGATTTCAGACTTGTAATACCTTCTTAGTAAATTTGATTTTATTTTTCATTTATAATTGTCAACAGCGGATTCAAGACCCGTGGCAAGTGGGGGCAATTTGAATTGAGGGATTATATTGTTATTTGAGAGGGGGCAATCATGGTAAAATAAACTGCATTTTAAAAATATTTTTTAAAATCTAATTGGATTTATAGTAATTTTCAGATTTTTTGCTGGGGGAACTGCCCCCTCTCACCTACTTGTAAATCTATCCATGATAATTGTTATGCTGATCTACAGATCCAGGCAGTAGGTGGGCCACTCCATCAAAACAGTGAACAGTTAGCAGTCTGACGCAATGCAAGTTTTTGTATTGCCACCTGGCATTCCTCTACTAGGCCAGCTGTCTTTGATGGATCACATTTCCTAAGTGCCATGCTTAAAAGTTCTTGTACAGTAGGTTAATTTTATCAGTGTAATTATTATCAATCATGAAGATAGTAGAGCAGAAAATTGCATAAGGTCTCTTCCAGGAGGAATTTTAGAAACATGAACTTTCAAGTCTGGTTTTGATGAGTTACAAGTGCTGAAGTGCAGGTTACCTTTCTTACGGCACCATCACATATTATGTGGTACACGATGTTCACATTGCAGGTATTTGTGACATCTGGGATCTTTGCATGTGCTGAGGTTCCTGAGGATGCCACCATTTTCATCTAGAGGATTCTTTCCTACTTTTTGTTCACTTGCTGTTCTTGTTAGTTCTTTGTCAAGCTTTTTGGAAGAATTCAGAATACAATCTGTCTGTTTTGCATTTGTAACCAATTGCAATTTTGCAGGTGACAGTAAATGAATTGAAAGGGAAAACAGTGGGTTTGTACTTTTCTGCAAATTGGTATCCTCATTGTCAAAACTTTACACCTCTCTTAGCCAGTGTTTACAACCAATTGAAGGAGCAAGATACTGAATTTGAAATTGTATTTGTGTCATCTGATGAGGACCAGAACTCCTTTGATAAGTTCCATAGCACCATGCCTTGGCTTGCCATACCATTCTCTGATCTACAATCAAAGAAGGCTTTGACTCAGCGATTCCAAATTGAAGGCATTCCTTCTTTGGTCGTACTTGAGCCGCAAGGTAATCTCATACAAATGGATGGTGTTGACCTCATCTACAGATATGGTGTTCAAGCATTTCCTTTTACTCCAGAGAGGGTTGCAGAACTACAAGCTGAAGAGAAGGCAAATCATGAATCTCAGACTCTAGAGAAACTGCTTGCTACTGACAGTAGAGACTATGTTGTTTTGGGTAACGAAAAGGTAGGAAGAAGAAGATTACCTCGATAGAGGGGTTTACAGTAGTGTACACAAAATTCTGATATAATCGGACCCACCTGCTGATCAAAACCTTCCATATGATTGACCATGTCATGGGGACACCATGAAAATTGGCATCATATGAGGCTCTTGCATTGGCATCATGATAATATCTTTGGAGAGTGGGTCGAATTCAGTTTCTACTTGCTAGGTTAGAAAAGGAAAAAAAAAAAATGCTGGGCCAATAAGAAATGGCAACTATGTCTCTCCCTCTCAAAGTTGTAACAATTGATTTTTTCACTTTGCAGGTGCCTATTTCCCGTTTGTTGGGGAAAACAGTGGGACTGTATTTCTCAGCTCAATGGTGTCCTCCTTGTAAAAAATTCACTCCACGTTTGGTTGCTGTCTACAACAATCTTAAGGTAAAGAAAGAGGACTTTGAGATAATCTTCATCTCAATTGACAGAGATGAAGAGGGATATTCGGATTGCTGCAAGTCCATGCCATGGCCAGCTTTACCCTATGGAGACAAAACAGTAAAAGTTCTTTCAAAGTATTTCAACATTCAAGGAATTCCGTCTCTTGTCATAATTGGACCTGATGGAAAGACAGTTACAAAGGAAGGCCGCAATCTCATAAATCTACATCTAGAGATGGCATACCCTTTTACTGAAGCCCAGCTGCTATTGCTTCAAGAAAAGCAGGACGAAGAAGCCAAGAGATATCCAAAATCTTTCCATCATGTTGGTCATCGTCATATACTGAATTTGGTATCGGCAAACTCAGGTGGTGGCCCATTCATTTGCTGTGAGTGTGATGAACAGGGCTCTGGGTGGGCTTACCAGTGCATTGAATGTGGTTATGAGGTCCACTTGAAGTGTGCCCAGGAGGTTACCAGTGAGAACCCCGAAAACGAAAAGAAACATGTGAGATCTGTTGATCCTTTCTGTGCTTTTACTGGTGCACCTGGAGGATATTGATATGAATGTGGGGTTCCTAACGTGAGTAAGAATCAAATTGTATAGTCTATTGGTGGTGTGGAGTATCTGCAGGTTACTTTAGATGAATATAGATGGATTGGCTTGATGTTGCAACTCTTGATGGCAAGATAATGGGATTCATCAACTACCAAACTCCCATTACAGCCAAGATCTGCAGCCTAGTCACTTCCCCCAAACAGGTATTTCATGTCTATGTTTGCTTTTGTATGGTTGTGTGTGTGGTTGTATTGAAATTCTAGGGAATTGATCAGTAATCTTTGATAATAGTGTGTTTCTTCTCCCTGTTGTACTGGTTGCTAATGAATTCTAACTAGTAGGATAAACTTTTCACTGCAAAACTATATTCTCATTTAGTGCAGTTGGTGACAATGTTGGAATTAGATGGAGCTACCACATTTTCTAGGACATCAATTTTGTGAACTGAAGCCTTCTTAGAATGATTAATAGTAGCAAATACCAATTCCAGTGGTTCCTTACTGGTCCTACGGGAAATTGTTTTTCATTGATGGGGCTCGCCCCCTCAGAAGCGTGTAAGGCACACATTTGTTGCCAAAATGTCTTCATTTTTCTTCATTCCAAATATTTACATAATGCTCTGCATGCTGAACTTACCTAGTTGAGTGCTTAGATGGTGGAATTCAACCAGGATGAGATGAGAAGATTGGATGAAAGATGATTGTCATGCGTTGGGATATGAGAAATTATACAAGTATCGGAAAAAGTTGCATGAAAAACAGAAAAAGTAGGTTGTTATGTTTCCCGTTTGATCTAGTGCACTTGTGTGCACATAGTTTGAGTACATTTAGGTGAATAAGCCTTTTTTTAAAAAAAATTCTTGGTTTTTTTGAAATTCATATGTGGACTTAAGCATGAATGTCTTGTTTTTATGTATTTTTAAATATTTTATTTGGAATTTTAAAAACAAAAAAAAAAACTATTTCCCAAGTGCTAGTACTTGGGAAATAGTTTTTTTTTTGGTTTTTAAAATTCTAAATAAAATACTTAAAATAATCAAAACAATGTAAAAACTATATATGGGATACTCATGCTTGGGCCCACATGAGTTTCAAAAAAAATCAAAAAATAATTTTAAAAAAGGAAACTATATATATGGCATATTCATGCTTGGGCCCACATGAATTTCAAAAAAATTACAAATTAATTTTAAAAAAGGGTTATTCACCTAGGTGTACTTAAGCTAAGTGCACTTAGGTGCAGTGGATTGGGCTCGTTATGTTTTGAGAATATTTTTTATCTTCCGAAATGAAAAATTCCATATCTTTTACTTCTCATTTAACTTCCTAAACACGCTGAGGAACACAAAGCCTTATTTCCCCGAGGTACTTCATCCGGCCGACGGTTTTACTTTTACAGCCTGTGGGTAATAAGGATTGGCATAGTACTTTAAAAAATGTCCAAGCTAACCATACGCAAGGTCTAAACTTGCCTAGGGACGCATTTGAAAAGCAAACACTTTGGAATTTATTATTATTATTTTTTTAAGGAGCTGGAGCCAACGCGCGCGGCTGGATTCAACTGGCAGGGGATTCGATACCCCGACGGCTGGCACCAGAGGCCGCATGCGTTACCATTTGGCCGAAGGCCTTGGTCGCCGCTTGGAATCTTTAAAGAGCCATGGAAAGTAGATAAAATCCACCCGAATTCAGTTAGGGGATGTTAACAAAATTTCCCCAATATTTTCTCAGGATGAGACTTGCTAAGCATGTTGACAATTGTCGTAAAAATATCAAAGTTTTAATATATATAATTTGAGGTACGATCTTGCTTAGCCCACTTTAAATAATTTATGTACAACAATTTTTTTTATTTTTTTTCCGTACACTTGTTTATCTAAGTATATTTAACATATAAATTAAGTTTTATTATTTTTGGATATCTATATATATTTTTGATAATGTTAAACATTTATGTGTATATATGTATTTAAAATATTCTTATTTTTTAAAAATTTCAAAAAAAATGTATACACATATATCTAAAAATGGTAAAACTTGATTTATATGTTAAAGATACTTAAACAAACAAGTGTATGAAGAAAAAAATTGTCGTAAATAAATTTTTTGAGGTGAACTAAGCGGGATATTCACTTAGCCCGAGCTAATACGATCACTCCTCTGTAATTTCTAGTATTGCTGTTACTTCAAAGGCCTGTTCAATCCCTTCATTGCTCTAGAGATTTACCCTTCCTCATTTAGTCCACTTTCTGCCCATGGAAGGAGATGACTATAGATTCTTCTCTCTACATCTTCGGTATCGGACCACCAAGATTGCAATAGAATCAACATCAGTTATTCACCAGCTTACCTGCCTACTTTCCTCCATCTCTTTCTTGCTACTCATGTTATCCGTAGGAAGTCTATTAGGTGATTGTTTGTGCTGGTTTTTGTCACTTCAAAGGATTTGGGAATGACACTGCTGCATGTGAAAAAATGCCAAAAGTTGAGCTAATTTTTAATCATGTGAGTCATGAGATACATGTAACATGATGCTTGTGCAGTAAAAAAAATATTAATGCTTTTATGCTTCCCAAAGAAAAAGGTAGCCATTTTGCTGAATAGCTCTGCTCCCATTGGGAATAGGGAGGCCGCTTTTCAGTACTCACTCCGATGATCCCATCTACATTCCAATACCGAAATCAATAAGGTTACTACATTTGAAAAGTTTTGGTGGTCCATACTACTAATCATTTAACAGCGAGCATTTTGTGTGGCTCACGAAAACTTTTATCTACATGATAAATGCACTCTTTGCTAAGCATGCATTTTAAGATATAATGAATGGCTTGGTATGAAGAAGCTGCTAAAGGAATCAATGCCTTTTTTATGGCTTGGTATGGCTTGGTAGCCGGGAGAATCGGACCGGCCGTAGGACCGGTTCCCGGTCAACATTGATGCAACAATCCATTTTTCTATCATTTTTTTATACAACTATTAATCTAAGTATGTTTAATATGTGTATCACGTTTTACTGTTTTTAGAGATTTATAGATATTTTTTGGATTTTTTAAAATTAATGGCATTTGAATGCATGTGGTATCGGTGCACCAAGGTAGGAGTGTTAATAGTCATGGTCAACCCGTCAACCCACTTGTCTAACCCGTTTATAAATGAGTTTGGGTTGGAATGTTTGAATAAATGAGTTATGATCTGCCGACCTATTCAACCATTTAATTAAATAAATAGAATGAGATTTATAACCCATCAACTCATTTAATAACCCGTTTAACCTGTTAAACTTTTACATATAAATGTAAATTTTCTTGATTATTTTCCTCACTAAATCTTTCTCATACCATTTAATTTTTATTTTTCTGTTGTTGCTCTAACTTCATTTTTTCATTATTGTCTTATTTCCATTTTCCCGGTGCCGAAAATACCCTCTTGCCTCTCCTTGCAAGATCATCGTCTGCCATAGTTTAGGCTTTTAAGTCGTTTGCTATATAATCTGCCAATCTATTTATTAAATGAGTTGTAAATGATTTAGAGTTATGATTTTTTAAATATGTTTATATTAGGGTTAAGATATTTTAAATGAGTTAGGATTAAGATTTAACTTTAACTCGTCCAACCCAATCAATTAACACTCTTGTGCCTAGGTGCATTTAATCTATTTTTAATTTTTTTTATATAACTGTTAATCTAAGTGTATTTAACATGTGTATTTTTTTGAATTTTTAAAAAATCAATGACATTTTTAGTAATTTAAGGGTGTGTTTGTTTAGAGTAAAAAAGTGTCAACTAAAACTTTTCAATCTAAAACTTTTCACTCTTCATAATTACTCTATTTTTAATTATTTTTTCACATTTTTCTATACAAAATACCCTACTTTTCAATCATTTCTACACAACTACCTATACAACTAACCTATCTATTTTAACTTTATTCTCTTTACTCCTCATCATTACTCCTATTATATCACATTACTTTCTATTGATTTGACAACTTCTACTCTAAAAACTTTTCATCAAAAGTTTTATCTCCAAAGAATGCCACTTTTTTAAAAAATATTTAAAAAATCTACAAATCTCTAAAAATGATAAAAATTGATACACGTGTTAAATACATTTAGATTAACAATCGTATAAAATTTTTTAAAAAATACAAAATAAATATTTGCACCCGATAACACCAAAACTAAATGGATTTGGGAATATGATCTAAATCCGCAAAAAAAAAAAAAAAAAAAAAAAAAAAACCTCCGTTGGCTAGTGCACAAAAGCACTATGATGGGATGGAGGATCAGATAGAGCACATTACAGCTTTACAAGTGAAGCACTTCAAAAATTTAATAACATATTGTAGGGTATATATTTTTAATATCCAAATCATTAAATTATAGACACATCTAACATATTTGATTTTTCACGTAACGATTATAATATGAAAAGCGTGATCAACGGAAGGTCTGGATCCTTCATTAAGCCTCAAAAAAAAAAAAAAAAAAAATTTCAATTTTTAGAAATGCTTTGTCCAAGTGCCCTTTAAAATCCGATTCTGAAGGCCAAACACCTTCTTTTAACTCATCGTTTGGGTCCCTGGGTGGGCGTCCGGGCGCATTACTTTTGCAGCTTTGCTTTTGAGATTATCGTCTGTCTGCCGCTCTTACGGCAGCTAGATTTTTAAGCTTCCTTGTTAAATGCTTTTACTGGTAAAGGATACGTTTGACAATATAATTTTTTTTTCACACTAAGGATAAAACTTTTCGAATTAAAACTTTTCACTCTATACGATAACTCTATTTTTAAATTAGTCTCCTAACTAAATAAATAATACTAACTATAGATGATAAAATGAATTTTTTTATCAATTATTAAAGGGTTAGATGAAATCACTTCCACACGACCACTTCAATATGACCTAGTTGTATAGAAGCTGTAACGACCTTAAGATAAGCAAATAAATATATTGTTTAACTTACATATATATTAAAAAGATTTTTTCTTTTTTGGCTCAACCGAATAAAAATTTCAAATATATTTTTTACATTGTACATTTTCATATTTTTAATATTAGCTCATGCTTACATTGTTTTATTTTATCAAATTCACGCCACACAAATTAATTAACCTTTGGATTGCATCATCCTAGAAGTCAATTTTACTCCACATAATTAATCAACCGTAGGATTAGACAATCCTAAAAGAATATAAATACATTTTACGTGGAGATTATGTAATGCTAAAATTATGTTGCATAACAACGCTCAAATTAGTTCGGAATCATAGCATCATCATTCATATTCCATAATCATGGCCCGATCCATCTTTCCCAAGTTTTAAAAATCCAATTCGTGGAAAAAGGCTCATCATGTAAATATAACGCATTGCAAATTATCAGTAGAAAACAGGGCTGACGCTTAACATAACCCAAGTGATGTCCCACCTCCTCCTGCTCATAAAGAAATTTCAATTTGCCTAAATTCCTTCCCCGTAGATTATTATAAGCAAAGATAAAACATAAGAAACAAGTAGTTCTTATTAAGGGTAAAGCAGGATGATGGATTCCAGGGCTTTCATGGGCAGGATCTCGTATTTGCTAAATCCCGCATTTTGAATGAGATTCTTCCATTCCTCCCTAGTTCTTTCCTTCCCTCCAACAGCAAACATCAGCATCTCCATGCTCAGCCGTGCGCTAGCGAACCCGTCCGCGGAATCCGAGTCCAGGACGATGTCCACCACGATGACCTTCCCTGTCTTGGATGCTGCTATTGCCTCCTTACATTTCTTCAAGATCTTCACACAGTCCTCATCGTTCCAGTCATGCAGCACAGACTGCACAGATACAGATAGAGAACCAAACACAAACACATAGTTACATGCATGGGTATAAACAGGGATGAGAGATTGATCCAGATAGAGAGAGAGATTTTGAGAGAGTAGCTTCATTTTACCTTCATAAACACAATATCTGATTTGGGAACAGAAACAAACATGTCCCCTTTCACGAATTCAATTTTGGGGGACGGAGCAGAGATGGCATCCACCACATGGGGTAGCTCCAAAACGCTGCATTTGAGATGGGGAAAGGCCCCCACAATAGCCTCCGCCACTTGGCCCGTGTTCCCCCCAACATCAACCAACGCCGCCGCTCCCGCCGCCGCTCCGGATTCTTTCAGCGCCCTCACAATCTCCCCCAACATAATGGCCGTGCCGCCCCGCATCACGTCCATGTACTCCAATCTGCCAGCCGAATCCTCCTCCGCCCACTTGAACTTGCTCCTCTCGTCGGCGAGCCCCAACAAACGCTGCAGCGGCGTCTCGGGGCCCTCCAAGCTGTCCTTGAGGAACTGCATCATCTGGACGGAATCAGGGCGGAGGAGGAAGGAGGCGAATGGCGCGAGGGTATGCTGGTTCGACGACCTCACGAGGAGCTTGGAAGCGGGAGAGAGGGTGTAGCGGGGCTCGCCGTCGACATGGACGCAGCGGAAGAGGTCGATGTAGACCAAGTAGCGGAGAATACGATAGAGCCTGTCGCGGTTGAGGGAAGGGATAGAAAGGGAGAGGGCGGCAGCGAGGTCGGGGAAGCTGATGGGGCGGCCGTGGTTGTGGATGACATCGGGAAGGCGGAGCTGAAGAGCGCATCTGAGAGTGCCGGAGTCGACGAAGCCCTTCACGTGCTTCCACAGCTGGACTTGGCCTTCTATCGTCTCCTGGGGACTTAATTTGATTTCCATGCTATGGTTTTTTGGGCGGGGGAGAAGAAGAGGAACCGCTTGAACTGGAAGCCAAAATATCAGTTACAAAAAAACCATATAACATATACTCCGTTTCGTTGCTTTAAGTAAACATTGACTTTGACGTCAATGCTTACTCAATTTCTGCGCAAGCTTTATCGACTTTCTTAAAATTGTTTTAAAATTTTTGCCTGACCTCAGTAAAGTCTTTTTATCCATGAAATTATATATTCCGTTGGATGATATCGAATTTTTGTTTTTTTTTTACATGGTGGGGCTGGATTAACTTATTTTAAAAAACTCAAACAAATCTCTGATAAAAATTTATGTACATACTAAATACATATAAATTAATTGTTGTATAAAAAAATTTCAAAAAAATAAAGAATAATTTTTGCACTTAGGTGCACCGAACATACGTGCACCCAATTGTAGAAGATCTTGATTCCTTAAAATAAAGTCTTTTTACCACCATGAAATTACACGTTTCGTTATTGGATAATACCATGCCAACAAAATCAACCCAAGTTCCCATTTCGCATTAAATTTAACTCATCAATCTGTTTTACTTTTGATTTGCTAATCTTAGCAAAATTTGGTCCTGACTATCGAAGTTTTACGCGTGTGCCAATGTAGCAAGATTAACTTATTAACAGTCGAAAAATTGACTATCTTATATTGGCAGATTGCTGAAGATTTAACCATTCTTTATAAATTACTTAATATGTTGAGTTAACTACAAAAGCAAAGATAATATGTTATGGAGTTTATCTAAGAAAATTAGGTAGCTTAGATGGTTTAAAAATGTTACATAGCATATGACCTTATATGCAAAGACCTTATAGCCTAAATCTGTGTGAAGTTTATGAGATTAAATTCCCTAGGAAAAATTCCCTATGGAGTTTATGATTAGCAAAAGATTGCTTCATTTTTATCCCTTTCATAAGCAATATAATATTTTTAACCATCCGAGCTGCTTAATTAATGTTCTGAAATAAATTTTTATAATATATTATTTCTGTTGTCGAACGAACATGCTAAATGGTCTACAAAGAATAATTTTAACAATCAACAAGAGTACTCAATGTCCCATATAAGATAGGTAATCCTTACGGTAAATAATACGGGTGCAACTTGGGCCGGTTTGGTTTGTGTAGTGGTCTTGTTGGTTTCAGTTGGGCAACTTGGGCCTTACTCATTACCCATAGGGTCGATTTCAGTTTCTTTTTCGAATGGTTCATTTAATGTTAAATACAATATTTGAAAAAATATTTTTATATTATTTTAAAAAATATAAAGAAATACTCATTTATATTTCAAAATCAGAGGTACATATATTACTATTTATATTATTATATCAAAAATATAAAATTACATTGTCAAAACCCAATCATTAAAACTATTAATATATTAATCAAAATTCACAAGCTTATTTATAAAAATATTTCATAAGTCAATAACACACATATAAAAAAGTAAATTGGTTTCTTACTTCATAATCTACAACTCTACAGTGCACAACATTCGTTTGAATAGAATTTGTTAAAATGTACGTGCATACAAGACGTCACAAACAAAATACAATACATATTATATAATATATATCATATGCATATATATAATTATATCTATATGAGTCAGTTACGGGTACCCAACGTATCTACCCTACCCATATCACTCTATTTGAGGAGACAAATAATAATTTGAACTTTACTTATACCCATAGGTAATATTTTATATCTTACCTTACCTTACCCAATTTAGAATTGGGTCGAAGAGTACCTATAGATTCCCTACCCAAGTTGCACCCATAGTAAATAAGTCAAAATTTTCACATAGACATATATATATATATATATAACACTTTAACCAAGACTTTCAAAACAAACTTTGACTAGGGATGGGAATTGGGCGGGCCGACTTGTGACTCGGCTTTGACCCGACCCGTTTTTGGCCGAGTAAAGCAAATATATTTTTAACCCGCTACAGGGATGGATCATAAATTTTGACCCAAATTCAAAAATAGGGTCGAGGTTATTAAAAATTATAAGCTTATATTTAAATATTATTCTGTCAAAATTTTTCACTTTTTTATAATCAACTCTATTAACAATAGAAGAATCAATTTATTCAGAAAACAACATAAGAATCAATAAAAAAATTTGCACATATATAACCCTTATGTGTAATTGTATATTAACCTATTTTAATAAACTTATACTATATTTTCAAATATTTTATTTTCTAAATTATATATTTTTTAATAATTAGTAAAATATTGAAGTATATAATATTTAAATTTAGTATAGATGTATACTTATGTTTGATAGGTATATAAATTCTTACAACTATCTTATTTGACCCGTATTTTCTACTTGACCCGCTATCCCAAAACCTGTCTGATACCAATCCAAAGTTTGTCCCAGAACCTATTAAAAAAAATGAGGGTCAAATCGACCTCATCCCCACCCGTTATAAAAAGAAGGTCAAACTCAATTTTTAAAAATAGGATCAGGATTGGGCAAACCTTGACCCGACATGGCTCGCCCCGATTCCCACCCTTAACTTTGACCGAGACGTTAATTTAATGAGAAATGATTCTATTAGCCCAAACTGAGTAACGACTTATAGAGGCCATCAAAAATGGCTAAAATATACCTGTGTTTAAAAATCTAAAAAAATATATACACATATCCAAAGAAGTAAAACTTGGTTTATATGTTAAACACATTTTATATTAACAGATTTATAGGAAGAAAGTGAAAAAAAAAATTAATGAGTTTTTTAAGGTGAGCTAAATAAGTTATTACTTAGTTTGGGCTAACAACATCAATTCTCTAATTTAATTTGGGTTACTAATTATAAATTTTGGTCATGGCTTGAAGGAAGTAAATATGAAAGAAAGTTAGTTCACTTGATTATTTTAATAAATATGGGGTATATTTGGTATTTAATAAAAATTTTAAAAGAAAAATATTTTGAAAAAGTTTTTTTTATGGGTATGTATGTTATAATCATCTCAATCTGTATTATTTAGGCCTTTGAGATATTCTTACAATTTTCCATACAACATTCTAACAATATTTCTATTTTACTAACAATATCATATTGTTATACACTCCCATGGAGCCTAACGAGACTAGTTGCCACCACAATCAATAGGACACATCAGCGGCCATACCATGACCTGATTCTTGATGGGGAGGATGAGAGACACACTCCTTGGCTAGCGGAGCTCCACTTGGTAGGTTTAATTAAAAGATTTTGATATGAGAGAAATTGATATGGTATATGGAGATAAATATAAAGGGTGGCTCATCGAGCACTCTTGCCCCCGCATCCGTGATTAATTCCCGTTGACTACGATTGAACATAAAAAAAGAGCAAAAATAATAAATTTATTGAACATAAAAAAAGAGCAAAAAAAATAAATTTATAATAAATAAGTTACTTGTATGAAAAGTTGGGAAGAAACAATTGAAAATTAAAGTAATTGTATAGAAAAAATAAAAAAATAGAATAGTTATGAAGGGAAAAAAGTTTTTAAATAAATAGGAAAGTTAAGTGTTTGGCGAATACTAAACAAAACCATAAATGGTTTTTTAAAACCAAAATTGGTGCAAGTCATGGTCTTATCTTTCCCAATGAAAGAAATTTTTTCTGTGTTCGTGAGGAAATTAATATATTAATTTTCCATTTTTTTATGGTTTTTTTGGTTAAAATTCATGCTTAATTTACTTTATAATTTGTATTTTATATTTTTTTCTCAACCGATAATAATTAATATGCATCAGCAGGAAACGACACTAATGCTATTTAAACCCATTACTTGGTATCTAGTCATGCCAAGTCACTTGACTGTGCAAAGATTCCGGCAGGACCTTGACAAATAGCCAACGTACAGTAGCTTATTCTGTGACCTTAAAAGTTTTACTGATCAAATATTGACTTCATTTGCAATTTCCTTAATTCGCAATTTCCATACAGCCTACAGCCACGAGCCGGATCACGAGGAGTACGTGGGACTGCAGTCTTTCCTATTCTTCATTGAGTCCCAACCCATAGGAAGCACTTCCCTTGGGTAAAAAAAAGGAAGCTGGGCATTTTGGTAATTTCACAGCGAGAGTATAATAACTTAAAAACATGAGTATGTTTGGTTTTTTGATAAAATTTGTATTATATATATACAAAATCTTAATCTATTCCATTCATTTGCTAGATGAAATATTAAAATGTATGTGGACATAATTTCTCATCATTTGAAAATTTCTAAAATTTTTTTTGTACAAAAAATTATTTTTTAAAAAGATTTCATTATAATTAGTAAAGTTAGAAAATATAAATTTTATTAGAAGTTATTTCATATTATTTAAAGTTAATGTAATCATGGTACTCTCAAAAATAACAAGTTCTTTTATTTCTCTCGAATTTTTGAAAATTTATTAATATTTTATTATTTTCTGAATAAAATAGGATCTAACGGCATCTAACGGCATCTAACAGCATCTAACAGCATCTAACAGCATCTAATAGCATCTAACAGCATCTAACAGCATCTAATTTTTAAAATTAATAAGTTAATCCTAATTTAACACCTGTAATATAATCCTAGGTCCCTTATAATGTCATTTAGACCATAAATTCAGAATTTGAAACTCATATTATATGATTTAATAAAATCATCATAATCTAACAGCGTCTAACAGCGTCTAACAGCATCTAACAGCGTCTAACAGCATCTAACAGCATCTAACAACATCTAATTTTTGAAATTAATAAGTTAATCATAATTTAACACCTTTAATATGATCTTAGGCCCCTTATAAGGTCATTTAGACCTTAATTTCTGAATTTGAAACCCAGTTAATATGATTTAAAGAAATCCAACTTAATCTAACAACGTCTAACGGCATCTAACGGCATCTAACAGCATCTAACGGAATCTAACAGCATCTAACGGAATCTAACAGCATCTAATTTTTGAAATTAATAAGTTAATCCTAATTTAACACCTGTAATATGATCCTAGGCTCCTTATAAGGTCATTTTGATCTTAATTTCTGAATTTGAAACCCAGTTAACATGATTTAAAGAAATCCAACTTAATCTAACAACGTCTAACGGCATCTAACGGCATCTAACAGCATCTAACAGCATCTAACGGAATCTAACAGCATCTAACAGCATCTAACAACATCTAATTTTTGAAATTAATAAGTTAATCCTAATTTAACACCTGTAATATGATCCTAGGCTCCTTATAAGGTCATTTAGATCTTAATTACGGAATTTGAAACCCAGTTAATATGATTTAAAGAAATCCAACTTAATCTAACAGCGTCTAACGGCATCTAACGGCATGTAACAGCATCTAACAGCATCTAACGGAATCTAACAGCATCTAACGGACTCTAACAGCATCTAACAGCATCTAACAACATCTAATTTTTGAAATTAATAAGTTAATCCTAATTTAACACCTGTAATATGATTCTAGACCCCTTATAAGGTCATTTAGACCTTAATTACGGAATTTTAAACCCATATAATATGATTTAAAGAAATCCAACTTAATCTAACAGCGCCTAACGGCATCTAATGACATCTAACAGCATCTAACAGCATCTAATGGCATCTAACAGCATCTAACGGCATCTAACAGCATCTAATTTTTGAAATTAATAAGTTAATCCTAATTTAACACTTGTAATATGATCCTAGGCCCCTTATAAGGTCATTTAGACCTTAATTTCTGAATTTGAAACCCAGTTAATATGATTTAAAGAAATCCAACTTAATCTAACATCGTCTAACAGCGTCTAACGGCATCTAATGGCATCTAACAGCATCTAACAGCATCTAATGGCATCTAACAGCATCTAACGGCATCTAACAGCATCTAACAGCATCTAATAAATATATTAAATTATAATTAAAAATATTAACTCCACTTGATTTAATGAAATAAAAATTTATATAAAGAAATAAAATAGTAAAAAATATTATATATATTTTGGATGCCCGCGGGACACATGATTATTTTTGTAAAAAAAAATATTCATTTGTTAAGGCTCGTAGGACATTTATATATTTTTAAAAAACAATACATTTATTTTTGGAGGCCCGTGGGACACATTTAAATTTTTATAAAACATTATATTCAATTTTGGACGCCCGCGGGACACGTATATATTTTTATAAAAAAAAAATACTCATTTTTTGAGGCCCGTGGGACATTTATATATTTTTAAAAAACAATACATTTATTTTTGGAGGCCCATGGGACACATTTAAATTTTTATAAAACATTATATTCAATTTTGGACGCCCGCGGGACACGTATATATTTTTATAAAAAAAATACTCATTTTTTGAGGCCCGTGGGACATTTATATATTTTTAAAAAACAATACATTTATTTTTGGAGGCCCGTGGGACACATTTAAATTTTTATAAAACATTATATTCAATTTTGGACGCCCACGGGACACGTATATATTTTTATAAAAAAAATACTCATTTTTTGAGGCCCGTGGGACATTTATATATTTTTAAAAAACAATACATTTATTTTTGGAGGCCCGTGGGACACATTTAAATTTTTATAAAACATTATATTCAATTTTGGACGCCCACGGGACACGTATATATTTTTATAAAAATAAAATATTCATTTTTTGAGGCCCGTGGGACACATATATATTTTTAGAAAATAAAATATTCATTTTTGAACGCCTGCGGGACATATATATATTTTAGAAAATAAAATATTTATTTTCGGAGGCCCATGGGACACATTTATTTTTAAAAAATAAAATATTTATTTTTGGAGGCCCACGGGACACATATTTATTTCTAAAAAATAAAATATTCATTTTCGGATGCCCGCGGGACAGACATATATTTTTAGAAAATAAAATATTCATTTTTAGACACCCGCGGGACATGTATATATTTTAGAAAAATAAAATATTCATTTTTGGAGGCACGCGGGACACATATATTTTTAGAAAACAAAATGTTCATTTTTGGAGGCCCGCGTGACACATATATATATTTTAGAAAATAAAATATTCATTTTTGGACACCCACGGGACATGTATATATTTTAGAAAAATAAAACATTCATTTTTAGAGGCCCGCAAGACACATATATATTTTTAGAAAATAAAATATTCATTTTTGGAGGCCCGCGGGACACATATATATTTTAGAAAACAAAATATTTATTTTTGGAGGCCCCCGTGACACATATATATTTTTAAAAATAAAATATTCATTTTTGGACGCCCGCGGGACATGTATATATTTTAGAAAAATAAATATTCATTTTTGGAGGCCCGCGGGACACATATATATATTTTAGAAAATAAAATATTTATTTTTGGAAACCCGCGTGACACACATATATATTTTAGAAAATAGAATATTCATTTTTGGACGCCCGTGGGACATGTATATATTTTAGAAAAACAAAACATTCATTTTTGGAGGCCCGCAGGACATATATTTTAGAAAATGAAATATTTATTTTTAGACGCCCGCTGGACATATATTCTTATAGTTTATATAAAAATTTTAAAAATATCAACTCCTAAATTTAAATAAAACGAAGATTAATTTAAATTAATTTATGTGAATATAAAATTATGAATTTAACAAACATTTTGTTAAATAGAAAGTTTGTAACAAAATTCTTGGATGTTTCTTCAATTATTATAATAAGTATTAATTTGAAATTAGAATTTTTTTGAAATTAATTTGAAAATAATACAAGTTTATAACCCACCATACAACACAAAATTCGTGAATTTTACCGTTAACGACTGAAAATAAATTGTTACATTTTACCTGATTCTTTGCCTTGGATTTTATAACAAAAATAGTTTCTTATAGTTGATTCTCTGCCTTCAATCACGGAAATGAATTCAACATTTAATGTCAATTAATTCTTACAAATGTTGCATTTCAATTGATTTTTTGCCTCTGGCTTTGCCGAAAACAGATTCTTTCACTGATTTTCTGCCTTTGTTCGTGAATTGCCAGAAATCTGGTGGTACATGCATTGAAATTGTCATGCTGAATTTGACAAGGTGAACATGAACATACTAAGCATGCACTATACGTGTAATCTGTCGAAAGTCTACAAGTATTACATAGAATTATAAATAAGTTGTACATAGAACGTGAAGAAAACATCCCGTGAGTGTAAAATTTTATGAAAAAGAGAGAATAAAAGAGAGGAATTCAACAACAAATTGTGCACTAATTTTCACACAAAATATTATTAGGGACAAGAAAGAAGAAATGTTATTGGAACATTAATAAATGAAAGCTAGCCAAAAGAAATAAAAAGATCTACGCTTGTAAGAAAATAGGAGAACCATCGACCATCAAATACAGAGCTTAACCACCTCCCGATCTTCAATGGAAAGAGAGCCTCCTTGGCAGATAACATGGAAAGAGAGATGTCAAGTTGATGAATAGCTTCGTTTGAGATCTTTACATCCTCCACTTATATGTTCTGATTCTGAGCTGCATAAATTTTGAAGAACTTGAGCAGACCGTGATAATCTTTGTATCAACTTTATTGCAACGTGAACCTGTCACTACCATTCTTTTGTTTGGTTATCCTTTTCACCAATATTGATTGCTGGAGCAGACCTTTGAAATTCAGACGAAGTGCCAGATTTTTCTCCAAGAATGCTCGATAAGCTTCTGCAGAACTGGTGATCAGATCAATGCTCAGTGAAACCAACATCTCATCAGTTGTTTGTAACGACGATATGCTTCCAAAGAGAAGATAATTATTTATAACTCTTTGTACACCGTCAATTCCGCTGAAGACTGAGCTATTTCAACCACACAGTTCGTAGGTGTAACCTCAATTATCTGAATACAAAGGACAGTCAGGCTTGCAGAGAAGAAAGTGAGGATGATTTTGTAAATGCAACATAGAAATTTTTGCCATGTGATGATCAATTGGATTTCCAGGTTGGTGCTATTATTCTGTTACCTCTGCCGATAAGGTGCAATTTGATCTACATCTTAGCAAGGTTTTTGTGTTATGGAGTTTAACCTGCAACAATAATAGACCATCCAACCATAATGAGGATTTTGCTTTCCCGCATTCAGTTCTAAGAAAAACTAGCAACCATTACCTTACAACTGTTCAATTTTGCAACAGATAGTAGTGTATCCTTTGCTGCAACTTTGATCTTTTCAATGGTCTCATGGATGGGGTGTCCTGAGCCAAGCCTTATTTTTAATTTTTCATTATCCTTCAGAACAGAAGAAAAGTAAAGAAAAATATATTTTCCAGTTCCAAGTAAAGCTGTTCAGTTATGATACTTCATGCTATCAGGTCCTATCAAACTCACCCAATTAAAATGATGTAATATTTTTTTTTCCTCTGTAGGATTTATTATCTATTCTCCAAATTCCAGCAGCCATAATATTAAATAGAAATTTAGATTTCTAATGCAATTTAAGGAATAGCTTTCTCCTTACTATTACTGTGAGATACATAAAACCATATTTTGCTCGAGCTTAATTGACCAATTGAATCCAAATGCAAGCTTCATAATGTTCAAAGGTTACCTCTTCAAACAGGCCTGACAAATTGAGGTCATTTGACATTGCTATCAGTTGGAAAGCATGGATGAAACCTGGTGACTTGACTTTATGTGTCTCGGTGATGCTCTCCTGTATTCAATTTAGAAGAAATCTTCAAAACTACAGATCTCATAAAATTGACATCGACAGAATTTGAACTTGCAGGGATTAGAATCCTTACTCCCACAGATGCCATGTTGAAGTCGGCCAAAATTATGCTTTCTTCATGATCAATTCCAATCGAAGGCTTGTAGTCAATTTTAAACCATTCATCTTCTAGAATCCCTGCTATTGTTATTCTCTGTATTCAAAGGGCCAAGCTTGATTGCTTGAGAAATTCCATTTCTAATTTATCTGTGAAAGAAATTTTGATTCTTGGAAGAATAATGGTGCTTGAGATGGGCCAATTCACACACGAAATTGGCAGGCATCTTCGATATTGAGGCAAGTCATCAGGTGAATTTGTGCCGGGTGATTAGCTAGTGTATTTACCGTATAGCCACATGTAGCACCATATCTTGCAAGCATGTGCAGTCAAAGCATGTGGTTTCAGGAGATAAAGGGAGTACCCATCTTGGAGAGGGATTGAGTATTTTGCGTAGCAGTTTTCTCTGTTTGCTTGTAAACCATTCAGGACATGTATATTCGGCTATTGATATCTTAAACAAAAGGAAAAAAGAAGGGGAAAAATATTAGTAAAACAGAAAGAGTGGCAATGAGAATCCTCGACTTGAGAAGTTGGACATGCATGTTTGTCAGACGTCTTACCTTTCTATATAGGCTTGTCAGATTTCGATCATCGAATGGCAAAAAACCTGAGAGTAATTCAAAGAGAATAACTCCGCAAGACCAAATATCTGCTGCTGATCCTTCGTATCTCTTATCGGTGATTACCTGTCAAACGGATAATGCAACCTCTCATGTATACTGAAAACGATTTAAAAGCTAGCGCTAGTATAAACAAACAGTTGAAATTATATTCTCACCGAAAATGTGCTCAGGCATGCCTAATATATTGATAGCATAATACAAAAAAATATATGCAACCATTATCATCATCATCAACCTTAATCCAATTCCCAAGTCCCAACTAAATGTGATCAACTTAATGATGACTAGCTAGGAACTTGGGTACTTGCGAACCTGCTTTTGGGTAGCATGGGTCTCACATTTCCTAACCATTGGGGTTGGGCAGGTTCCATTTTTATTGTCCATAGGTAGGGTCATCCGCCCATGGGTCACGGAAGCATTGAATTGAGTAATTATTCAATGTTTACCTCATTCCTTCTTCATATACTCATCATTTTTAAGGATTTTATTTGTTATGACGATTCAATCAATTCTCTTTTGGTATTTGTGTTCATATTTCATATTGGTATTCAATCTCATCCTTGAGATAAAAATTACATGAGATCAAATATTTAAAAAAACACAATGTATCAAATATAAATATAAACATTGAAGATCAAGCCACAATGCCTGAGGCGTAGTGGTAACATCGGTGGCACTTTTTAGTTGTCTGTTCGAGTCTCCTCCTTTGGTGAGGAGTTTTATATGATAGTTCTCCTGAAATATGGGTTTTACAATTTCCTCCCAAGGTGGAGGTTTAAAGAAAATTTTCTCTCAACGGTGTGAGGGCGTGAATGCACTTTCAGCATAACATCAAAATGTCACATTGTATACAAATATCCAATTTAAAAAAAAATTGAAGATCGAATGCAAAGGACAAAGTATGTGATACCTCAGGAGCTACATAACTGGGAGATCCACATGATGTAGATAGCAAGTCCCCAGGCTGCTGCACATTGAGAAACTGATGAGCATTTCTTTATGGCAAAAAGATTCATATTTGACTGGAACAGTTAGAAAACCTCTGATCTACCTCACCTTCTTTAGGACACTAAGCCCGAAGTCAGAAACCTTCAAATTTCCTTTGTAGTCTAAGAGCAAATTCTCAAGCTGTTTTTGAGAAGCAGACAAGACCCACAGTGGGGAAATATTTAATCACAGTGGGGGGATTGCAAGCATTGAGGGAAAAACGGGTCCCTACCTTTAGATCTCTATGATAGACTCCTCGGCAATGGCAATAGTCAACAGCATCGATCAACTGCTGGAAATATTTTCTTGCTTCATCTTCACTCAATCTCTTGGTGTATGCCTGCAAGAAACATGACAAACGATTGGAAGCAGATGTCACAGCGGCAAACAGATAACTCTGTTCTTCATCATTTCTTGCCCTATGTAGACTATTGAACTCACCATCTTATCAGAGAGCTGCCCACCAGAGACGTATTCCATTACAATATAGATCTTTGTCTTTGTCGCAATCACCTTCACATAAAAATCAATAGAAAAGATCAATTAAACAAGACCCAAACACCCTTTCAGATCCTAAATGGGTAAAACAATGACACCGCACCTCATAAATTCGGACAATGCTCGGATGATGCAAAAGCTTCATTGTGCTGATTTCTATTTTCACCTAAAACCCAAGCCCCAATTCTTCAGGGAACTGTCTAATTCAACACAAACATACCCAAATTCCAGAAATCAAAACAAAAAAAAGAGCAAGAGAGCAACCTGATCCATGAGCTTTTTGTTCATCACCATCTGTTTGTCAATAATCTTTATGGCTACAAATTGTCCTGTCTCGGTGTTCAATGCCAACTTCAACTTAGCAAAGCTTCCTTCGCCGATTGTGCGCCAAAGACTGTACTTTCCGACATTGGTTAAGAAACCCAAGTAGGTGGTAATATGACATAGCTACTTTCCATTTCAAAAATGGCAACAAACATGAAAGGAATAGCCTGCCTGCATCTGTGATGGAAAGCCCATGTACAAAAAATGGAAAACAACTGAAAGTGATAGTGCTACAGACAATCAAACACGCAAAAAGCCGGTAAAATGACATAACTAAGTTGCTACCAATTTCAAAATGGTGGGAGAAAATAGAAAATGAAAGAAGCAGCTTACCAGCGTCTGCAGTGGAAAGGCTCACATCATAAAACATGGAAAAGAAGTATAACAGAGCAGAAAAAGAAGTGCGCAAGAATATTACGACTGGGCATAACAGTCTGGTGTACTGCTCCAGCACGCACGAACCGCACGCAGCGCCTTCTTTCTCCAGTTTCATTTTCAACGCTGCTAGCCGCTCTCCAAACGTCGCCAGAGCTTCCGCACTCGATGAATCAACTGCGAAAGAAAGCCACAAGCTTGTCAGAGGGGCGGGAATATGCTGGTCTGGATACAAGGAAAACGAAGCAGAGAACATATTAGAATAGTCAACGAGGAACGAACCCGTTTGTGAAAGCACTGGAGGTCCTACGGAGTTAAACCGCGATTTTTTCATGGCGCACAACTGGAATTTAGAGAAATGTCTTCGGTGAGTGGTGGGAAGGAAGTGAAGGTAGGTACGGATAAGGAGGACGTGGGGAAAGAGGAAGGGAGGCGTGGTGGGGAAGCATTTCAGCAGGTTTTTGGAGCTCATGAGAAAGCGGTTGCTGGAGAGAAGGGTGTGGAGAGGACGGTGAGGAAGAGGCATGCTCCCGCTCCTTCTAAGCCTGCCTCTCCCAACGCACACACCTTGGCGTGTTTGCAGAAGCAAAAGAGGAGGGAGGAGAGGGAGACGGGCTAGAGAAACCCTAGAGGGAGACACGACTGTCGAACGAGAAAAAGGGGAAGGAGATGCGAGTCGCGAGTGCCGAGTGCCGGTCGATGTCTGTCTCACATTTTCACTTACCGAAAATGCCCCGTTCGATCTCAGCCATCAACGCGAAATGAACGGCAGATATGGCAATTCCCCTGGAAAAAGCATGAAAAGCGCTTCCTATGGGTTGGGCCTCATTCTTTCAATTCCTTTCCTGCTGCCATCCCATCCAATGCAACCTGTCGGTTGGAGGGATGCTGTTCCTTTTTCAATTTCAAAAGAAACTTATTTTTTGTTAAATAAAAAGGATAATTTGCAAATATGCATCCATAGTTTGACATTAATTGTAGATATTCTCTATTGTTTCATGAATTGCATATTACCCCTACAAAGTTTCGCATAAATTACATATGTACCCCTGTTAACGGATGTTAAATTAAAAATAAAATTTGCAAATATACGCCAATAGTTTGACGCTAATTGCAGATATGTTCTCATTATTTCACGAATTGCATATTATCTCACAAAGTTTTACAAAAATTACTTGCATACCCATGATACCTTTTTGCCATCAGACATATATTAAAATTTTAGATAATGGCAAAAATAACTCTATTTAAAGCTATCTTAGAATCTCATAGTTTATAAAACACTTAATTGGGGTTTATCAAACGCTCATGTTAATTGCTAACATGTTATCTCCTTCCACCTGCACAACTGAGTCGTTTTTGTAATTATCCAAAATTTTAATACACGTTCGGCAACAAAAAGGTTAATATGTAATTTGTGAAATAATAGGGTGTATCAGCGATTGGCATCAAATTATTGGAGCATGTTTGCAAACTATATTTTTTATTTAACAACCCGTTAAATTTCAGCCATTATAAGGGGTACGCATGCCATTTATGTGAAACTTTATAAGGGTAATATGCAATTTGTGAAACAATTGGGTATATATGTAATTAGCGTCAAATTATGGGAGCATATTTGCAAATTAACCAAATAAAAATAATGTATAATATACACTAATGGTTGTTCATTTATGATGCCTAAAATCACATTTCTTGAAAATTTAAGTGTTCTGAAAATATTAACTTTATCGTATATAGAAAATTTATATCAAAATAAATTAAATACATCTAGGCATCATAAATGAGATAAGTGATCCTGTTAGCCTGGGCTAAGCAAATGTTCCTCTTAACCCAACTTAAAAAACTCATTTATAACAACTTTTTTTATTTTTTCATAAACTTGTTATACACTGAAACTAAACAAATGAGAGGGTTTTCATGACAATATAAATGATACTAAATATAATAGATTGAATGAATTTTTCATCAATCATTAAAATTTTAAAAATAAAAAGGATTACATAAAAAATGGTTTCATAGAAGCAGGATCAATATTTATACATAATATTTAAATAGAACTATAGAGGCTTGAAATCTTTAGACATTCATTAGATTCATTAATATCTAAATTTATATATTAGCATGAATTGAAAGCTCGAATGATCTCAAGGTCTAGACATTGAACTTGAAGTATTGAACATTACGTTCATATTTGAATATAAATAGTGATGTTTATGAAGAGTTGTGATCTAGTGCACCCGGGTGCAAATACCTATTTTTTAGATTTTTTAAAATTTTTTATATAACTGTTAATCTAAGTGTATTTAACGTATATATCAAATTTTATCATTTTTAGAGATTTATAAGGATTGTCTCTTACATCTAGACACAACTTTGGGGATTTGCATCTAGGCAAGGGACTCATTTTTTATGTTTTGATGTTTTTATAATATTGTAGCCCACCTGATTTTATTTAATTGGTCACTCTTTCACAAAAATTGGAATTTTTAATATTTACCTTTCAATTTTAAAAATAAAAAGACCCATAAGCATATATACTCACCTTACATCTAGACATAGGGGAGCATTCCCCATAAATATATACTCATTATATATGCATATAGATAAGTAAATTAAAATCGTGATGTTTGGGTGCTGGATGTTGAAAATAAGGGATCCAATCGTGTGGGGTCTCTTTTCATCAAAAAAAAATCTTGTGGGGTCTCATTTAAAGTGGATAAATGGGACATACGACACCCTTAGAACGTATGATCTTATGTTTGTGATATTTGGGCCTCACGATCTCCCAATAAAGCATACAGGTAGTTGATGTCTCTATTTTTGAATATTTTGGACACAATAGAAGGGTTTGATTGACCATTAGTTGCTTGTTTATGAAGTTGCAAGGTACTAACTACATAAACCATTAAATTTTCTTAATTTATCGCATAATTAATTAATATTTCCTCCACCATCTAAGAAAATTATATATTCAAAGACCCATATTCATGCATTATGATTTAAAATAAATTATTGGAAGCAAATATTTTTTTTGAAAAGTACACTGGAATCTTTAGGAAACAAACAAAGCAAACGCCCCCTCATTCAAAAAATTAACCGCTCTTATGAAAATTTGGGGTGATTTCAAAAATTAGAGGGGGGTCCCTGTGTACATCATCCAACCCCAAGTCTCTTACAAGAGCAGATTCTAAAAAGGATGGTGGATATCCCCACTACCATCTTTCAACGTCTCTTTCTCCCAGAGCCTTCCTCACCAGTTCGTGTGCTACATGATTTGCTTGCCAAAACACATGCTTGAAAGAGATTCAATCAAAACCCAAGCAAAGATTTTTTATGTCTTTTATCACGAACTCCAAGCTATTTCGAATGATTGGATTCTCATCTAAAAGGAGATTAATTAATGACAAGGAGTCACTTTCAATCTCAGCCTTCTTTATCCCCAGATAAAGACTTCTTGCTTCCAACCATAAAAAGGTTGTAACATCCTCTGATAGCCCAAAGTTTTGCGTCCAAAAAATTCCCTTTCCATTCTCTTAAGATTGCTCCATGACCAGATTTACAATTGGAGATATTACATCTTGCATTGAAATTCAATTTTAGAATTCCCTTCCTTGGTTTTTGCCATCTGGTTGTGCTTTCCATGAGATTCAACCTTCCATTACTCAACACATTAGAGACGAAAACCTGATGTAAAAAGGCATTGCACCACATGGCAGCATCCTTTAAATCAACATGGTGACCTTCTGCATATAGTTGTTCCCGCAAAACCAAAGTTTCCAACATAGACAAATGAAGTAAGTCTGAGGGTGTTTATTTTTCCGTTTTCCCAGATAGTTTAGGATGCTCCTGACATCTTCTCCATTGATTGCATCTGGTATATTAAGAATTGGAGTTTGGAATAATGGTTTGGTCTTGCAGCAATTTCAGAAAATATGAAATATGCCCTCCTCTGCTCCTCTTTGGTTACACAGGCAACATTGTGTTTTAACTTGCACTGGTGTTGTGTTTTCTTCGTGGTGATTAGATGCAAACGAGGTGGCATCCCAGTTGATCCCAGGCAGTAGCGTGTATATGGCTGGCCTAGGTTCAATTCTCCCCTCAATGGGAGTTAGATCTATGGTCCCTTGACAATAGGAAATTTACAGTTTTCTCTGTTTACAAGATGTCCCTCAATAGTGAAGGTAGTGAACGAGCCTGATTTGTAATATCAATTATTACAATGTACATAATATCAATAAAAAAATAAGTCCATGATGATTAGAGAAGAAATCTCATTTTGCTTAATTTAATTATGACAAGCATTTATATTACTGGCAATGACAGAGCTAAGTCCCTTGATGAGGGGATAGTTTGCCATTGAGGGGGCATAACATTTTTTGAGAGGAGTAATTATGTAAAAATAAATTATACTTTTTAAAATTTTAAAATTTCAAAGGGGAATTTTTTATTCTAAAAATATCAAGGAGGGGGAAATTGGCCGCTGTCTACTCTACATGGCTCTACCTATGATTAATGGATTTGGAATGTCTTGAGAATTTGTATAATAATGATATTGTATGGTGAATCCTTATAGCTAAGTCGATTGTGTGGACCTTATTAAACTTTATTTAATAAAATTTAATGCTCTTTCTATGCAGCCAAATTTACTATGAAGTTGTGTTTGTGGGCGTGTCCAATGGTAACACATGGTGGCATGATGTCACTTGGTTGAGGGTTCAACTCTCACTCCTTGCGCTTGTTGTAATCAAAATTTTTTTTACTATGAAGCTCCTTTAGTTTGTGGGTTTGACTAGATGACACGAGCGGCTGGACATCACAATATCTGTTGGCCTACTGTAGCACGTACTATTAGAGCAAATAAGGCTCTACATCAGTAGTTAATATTAAAGACAACAAACATGCATTCACTTCAACACTATTTGCATCCAAACTACTATATAAATTTGGTTGCACATAGCATTAGATTCTCGAATATAACTAACAGCTAAAAACTGAATCTTACATCAAAATAAAAGAAAGTTCCTTAGGGACCAGGCCAAAGTGAATAATATTACGCTGTAGGACCTATATCTCATGAGGCCCAGTTGAGACCATGTGTTACAAATGGTATTAAAGTAGACTCTTCTAGTAGATATGGGGCAGAGGCTCTGAGTTGAGTTGAATCGTGGTTCAAGGACGAACAGGTGAAAAGCTAGTGAGCCTATAATAATTCATAGTCAAATCTCATTTTGAAAAGATGAGAGAATTCCTAAGATTTATGAGTGTGTCTAAGCTTAAACATAGTTAGAATTGTTTTTCTAGGTGTATGCGTTGTAGCCACCATGCATCAATTGCAAAGGGGGCAGCCAAAATAATGGTTTGCAATATTTTCGTGTGGTGCTTTTCCTGTAAAAATCTGGTACACGTTCATTCTGATTCACAGGTCTTAAAAAATATATATCAATAAATGTTGGATAACATACTTTACTATAGTTTTATGATTCCGAGATCTCAGCGTTAATTCCATTTTTTTTCCCTTACATCTTATATATGGATGTTGAATCAAAATCCAACAAGCTAAGTGTATTTTGAAATGGAAGGTATTTCCAGCAAGCCGAAAGAAGCAGGTGGAGATGAAGATGGTGTAGCGAGTGCACAAATTCAGCTGTGGGAAACCATGTCCGGATTCATCAATTCGGCAGTGCTGTGGTGCATGATCCAGATGCGGCTCCCCAGCATCATCCATGCTCATGGAGAGCCGATGACGTTGGATCGGTTGGCTGCAGCAGTACTTCCCAATTACTTGAACGGTAATTGTCACAAACAGAGAGATGGGCTGCACCGAATTCGCCGGTACTTGGCTCACATGAACCTGCTAACACCCGCATCAAAGCTGCTGGTGAAAGGGCAAGAGAACAGCCACGAGGCGTTGTTCTCGTTCATTCTCAAATATGAGTCGGTTCATTTTATTCAGGAAATATCGAACACGTCGAACATGGAACGAGTAGCAGAGAATCAGGAGGATGAGGAGTACAAGTGGAATCTGTTGGATGAGGATGCAGAGATGAATAGGGAGTTCATGGAGTCGATGGTACAGCACACGAGCGCGGTGGCGAAGGAGTTTGTGAGGAGCGTGGAGAAGTGGGGTTTTCTGGATCATGGGGTAGAGACGCTGGTGGACGTTGGGGGGAACAATGGGCAGATGGAGGCCCAACCCATGGGAAGCGCTTCTTAGCGTTTTCTCATGGGAAGCCTCATCTGAACCGTCCAGATTGAATCAACGGCTTTGATTTCACAGGGCATTTTCGGTAGTTGAAAATGCGTGTAACCTTCGTTTCCATGCTCTTCTTCTCCCTTGCTTCTCCATGCATCTCTCTTGCCTTCGTTTCCACCCCATGCTTCTCCCTTTCCTTGCGACTCGCTGTGGAGCTTAGCCGGATTTGTTTGGAAGCCGGCGGTACGGAGAAGGTGGAGAAGACACGGTGAGATCTGAGATGATGGGTTCCGTCTAGGAGACGACGCGCTGCTGACGAACTGCTGCTGCCGACGATGTGCTGCTGCTGCCGACGACGTTCCTTTGCAGCAATGAAGCGGGTGGATTCAAGCGGCAATGGCAGCATCGACCGGCAGAAGAGAAGAAAACTCGCAGCGTTAGTTTTTTTTTAGATTCAGGCGATTGGAGAATAGATCTGTCCGGCGAGTTAGGCATCACAGTTAGCAAGCCCTTGGCGAGTCATCCGTCTGTTCCGATCGGCGATCCAACGGCCGACGGCTGGTGGGGTATGAGGCAGGGGCGCGGCTGCCGGCTGCGATTCGTGGAGGGTGATGCACCGTGTCTCATTTGTCGCGACGGATTGTAGAGGCTGATGCACGGTGCTTTATTTATCGCGACGGATAGAAATTTGACGGCCAGTGATCGCGACGGACAGACATTTCAAAACAATTTTACAAAAAAATTTTAATAATCTAATAGAATTTCCAAATTATATAAATATAATAGTTGTGTAAAAAAATATAAATATTATACTTATTGCATCAAAATTTCAATTTCAATGTAATTTCTCTTAACATTTTGTGAAAATGATATAAAACAACTAAAAAAAATGTAATTTTTTTATAAAGTTTCTATTTATATATTTTAAATAAACTTGTAAAAATAATTCTTTTATGTAGTTAGAATTTTTTAGATTTATATAGATGTCAATTATTCAATTCACAAACATAGTCAATTGAAAGATTTTATATAAAATATAATTATCAAAAAGTTTTCATATAAAATATTCTTAAGATGAAAAAAGTTAAAAATTAGAAGGATGAAATAATTAGCTTAACGAAATTGAGCTACTATTATTTTTAATTATACATTTATATTTCTTTTGTATATGTTTATATTATTTAGAATCATTAAAATCGAATAAAAGTCCATGGATTATAAAAATTTAAAGATATATTGTAACTGAAGATCTAATTTATTTTTTAAAATATATTATATTAATATAATAATGTGTGTGAAAGGGCGCGTGGGTGGGAAGTTAGTTAATTTTTATGTTTTTTAATGGAGTGTTACGGGTGTGTGAGTTTAATACAAATTTTGATCTTTTTAGAAAGTTGCTTACCTTACTCTATTTTGATTTGCAAAATAATTATAACAATAGACGGTTTATATTAGAAAAATTCAGCTAATTAAATTATGAATATGAATAATTATGTACACGGTTAAAATAGTGCGATATTTTTATTTAAATGTGAATAAAAATAATAATATAATAATTATTATTTATTAATTATTTATTTCAAAAAAGCAATTATTTTATTTTATATTATTTATTTTTATGTTTGAATGCATGTTTATATGTTGAAATTATATTATAGATTATATTACTTAATTATTAAACCAGTACCAAAAAGTCATATATATTTATATTATCAAATGTTAATTATAGTAATTTAATTTAAATAAATATAATTTATACAATTTTATTTTAAAAGTTAATATAAACGTGCCCGGCGGGTGTCCAGAAATAAATATTTTATTTTCTAAAATATATATGTGTGTCCCGCGGACCTCCAAAAATGAATATTTTGTTTTCTAAAATATATAAGTGTCCCACGGGAGTCCAAAAATGAATATTTTGTTTTCTAAAAAATATATGTGTGTCCCGCGGGCGTCCAAAAATGAATATTTTATTTTATAAAAATATATATGTGTCCCACGGGTCTCCAAAAATGAATGTTTTGTTTTTAAAAAAAATATATGTGTCCCACGGGCTTCAAAAAATAAATAATTTATTTTTTAAAAAATATATATGTGTCCTGCGGGCGTCCAAAAATGAATATTTTGTTTTATAAAAATATATATGTGTCCCACGGGTCTCCAAAAATGAATGTTTTGTTTTTTTAAAAAATATATGTGTCCCACGGGCTTCAAAAAATAAATAATTTATTTTTAAAAAAATATATATGTGTCCTGCGGGCGTCCAAAAATGAATATTTTGTTTTATAAAAATATATATGTGTCCCACGGGTCTCCAAAAATGAATGTTTTGTTTTTTTAAAAAATATATGTGTCCCACGGGCTTCAAAAAATAAATAATTTATTTTTAAAAAAATATATATGTGTCCCACGGGCGTCCAAAAATGAATATAATGCTTTATAAAAATATATATGTGTCCCACGGGTCTCCAAAAATGAATGTTTTGTTTTTTTAAAAAATATATGTGTCCCACGGGCTTCAAAAAATAAATAATTTATTTTTAAAAAAATATATATGTGTCCCACGGGCGTCCAAAAATGAATATAATGCTTTATAAAAATATATACGTGTCCCGCGGGCGTCCAAAAATGAATATATTATTTTTTAAAAATATATAAATGTTCCACGAGCCTCAAAAAATGAATATTTTGCTTTGGTAAAAATATATACGTGTCTCGTGGGCGTCCAAAAATGAATATAATATTTTATAAAAATATCTACGTGTCCCGCGGGCGTCCAAGAATGAATATATTATTTTTTTAAAATATACAAATGTCCCACGGGCCACAAGAAATGAATATTTTGTTTTTATAAAAATATATACACGTCACGTGGGCGTCCAAAAATGAATATAATATTTTATAAAATTACCTACGTGTCCCGCGGGCGTCCAAAGATGAATATATTATATTTTAAAAATATATAAATGTCCCACGGGCCACAAAAAATGAATATTTTGTTTTGATAAAAATATATACGTGTCCCGTGGGCGTCGAAAAATGAATATAATGTTTTATAAAAATTTAAACGTGTCCCGCGGGCTTCAAAAAATGAACGTATTGTTTTTATAAAATTTATAAATGTCCCACGGGCCTCAAAAATTGAATATTTTTTTTAAAAAAATATATATACGTGTCCCGTGGGCGTCGAAAAATGAATATAGTATTTTATTTTATAAAAATATATGTGTCCCGCAGGCTTCAAAAAATAAATATGTTATTTTTAAAAATATATATATGTGTCCCGCGGGCGTCCAAAAATAAATATTTTATTTTCTTAAAATATATATGTATCCCACGGGCCACTAAAAATATACGTCCCACGGGCGTTCATAAATGATTTGTTTTATTTTCTAAAATAAATCCGCGAGTTTAAATCAAAAACGAATATTTGATTTCTACAAATATTTTGTTTTATAAAGAAAATTTACATGAGATATAACACAAGCGATCATTTTTAGAGGTGTTAACATGAAATTTTGTATAAATTTTATATTCAACATTTCTCTTTTAGATAAATTATTAGTCCACATTAAGTTCATTTGGAGTAAATAAATTTGGATTTTTTGTTTAACTTAATTAATAATAGTAACAAAAAATTACAATTATTATATTTTTGTAATATAATTTGTAATAATATTATTATAGTTTCATTATATATGTATTTACAAAATATAATTTGTAAATAATTTTCATTATAAAATTACTATTAAACGTAGTTATTTACTCAATTGATTATTTAACCAATCCCAAAAAGAAACATATATTTATATATTAAATATAAATTACAGTTATATATAATTTCTTACAATTTTACTTTTATAGCGGCATAAATAATAATTTTTACAATTTTATATATTTACGTAAATTTTGATTTTAATTATTTTTCATTAGTTAATATTTTTAATTATTATTTATTTAGTTTTAAAATTATTGAAAGGTTTCCATAGTTATGAAATGAATTATTAATTATATATCTTGTGCCAAATACACAAATTAGGTAAAATATTTATAAAATTTCAATAATTAAATGTTGTTAGATGCTGTTAGATGCTGTTAGATGCCGTTAGACGCTGTTAGACGCTGTTAGATGCTGTTAGATGCGATTAGATGCTGTTAGATGCCGTTAGATGCTGTTAGACGCTGTTAGATTGAGTTAGATTTCTTTAAATCATATTAAATGAGTTTCAAATTCTGTAATTAAGGTCTAAATGATCTTATAAGGGGCCTAGGATCATATTACAGGTGTTAAATTAGGATTAACTTATTAATTTCAAAAATTAGATGTTGTTAGATGCTGTTAGATGCGATTAGATGCTGTTAGATGCTGTTAGATGCTGTTAGATGCCGTTAGACGCTGTTAGACGCAGTTAGACGCTGTTAGATTGAGTTGGATTTCTTTAAATCATATTAAATGAGTTTCAAATTCTGTAATTAAGGTCTAAATGATCTTATAAGGGGCCTAGGATCATATTAGAGGTGTTAAATTAGGATTAACTTATTAATTTCAAAAATTAGATGCTGTTAGATGCTGTTAGATGCGATTAGATGCTGTTAGATGCTGTTAGATGCCGTTAGACGCCGTTAGACGCTGTTAGACGTTGTTAGATTGAGTTGGATTTCTTTAAATCATATTAAATGAGTTTCAAATTCTGTAATTAAGGTCTAAATGATCTTATAAGGGGCCTAGGATCATATTAGAGGTGTTAAATTAGGATTAACTTATTAATTTCAAAAATTAGATGCTGTTAGATGCTGTTAGATGCGATTAGATGCTGTTAGATGCTGTTAGATGCTGTTAGATGCCGTTAGACGCTGTTAGACGCTGTTAGACGCTGTTAGATTGAGTTGGATTTCTTTAAATCATATTAAATGAGTTTCAAATTCTGTAATTAAGGTCTAAATGATCTTATAAGGGGCCTAGGATCATATTAGAGGTGTTAAATTAGGATTAACTTATTAATTTCAAAAATTAGATGCTGTTAGATGCTGTTAGATGCCGTTAGACGCTGTTAGACGCTGTTAGACGCTGTTAGATTGAGTTGGATTTCTTTAAATCATATTAAATGAGTTTCAAATTCTGTAATTAAGGTCTAAATGATCTTATAAGGGGCCTAGGATCATATTAGAGGTGTTAAATTAGGATTAACTTATTAATTTCAAAAATTAGATGCTGTTAGATGCTGTTAGATGCGATTAGATGCTGTTAGATGCTGTTAGATGCTGTTAGATGCCGTTAGACGCTGTTAGACGCTGTTAGACGCTGTTAGATTATGATGATTTTATTAAATCATATAATATGAGTTTCAAATTCTGAATTTATGATCTAAATGATATTATAAGGGACCTAGGATTATATTACAGGTGTTAAATTAGGATTAACTTATTAATTTTAAAAATTAGATGCTGTTAGATGCTGTTAGATGCTGTTAGATTCTGTTAGATGCTGTTAGATGCTGTTAGATGCCGTTAGATGCTGTTAGATGCCGTTAGATCCGATTATATTCAGAAAATAATAAAATATTAATAAATTTTCAAAAATTCGAGAAAAATGTTAGACGTTGTTATTTTTGAGAGTACCATGATTACATTAACTTTAAATAATATAAAATAACTTCTAATAAAATTTATATTTTCTAACTTTACCAATTATAATGAAATCTTTTTTAAAAAAAATTTTGGTACAAAAAATTTTTTAGAAATTTTCAAATGATGAGAAATTATGTCCACATACATTTTAATATTTTATCTATCAAATGAATGGAATAGATTGAGATTTTGTATATATATAATACAAATTTTATCAAAAAATAAAACATACTCACGTTTTTAAATTATTATACTCTCGCTGTAAAATGACCAAAATGCCCAGCTTTCTTTTTTTTTTCCAAGGGAAGCACTTCCCATGGGTTGGGCCTCGGGCAGATGGCAGCTGCGATCGCCGGAGGCCCAACCCATAGGAAGTGCTTCCTACGTTTTTCTCGTAGGAAGTCTCATCTGAACCATTGATCTTCAATCTACGGTTGAGATTGATCAGGGCATTTTGGGAAAAAAAATTTCTGAGAACAGTTTCGGTTGCCGCTTCCCACACGCAGCAGTCTCCTGCTCTCTGCTCCTCATCCGATCGATTGCAAACGTCTCTTCCCACGAATCAGCCGCACGTCTCTGCCCCCTGCCTTCCATTCTCCTGTCTCCCGTTCCGACAGCCGCACATCCCGGTGGCCGCGCATCCCTGCTTCTGCCTCCCATCCCGTTTCATGAGAGGGAAGATCGAGGGAGGAGAGGAAAAGGTAGTTGAATGAACAGAGGCGAAAGGAGGTGGAAGCAAAAATCACCGCTAAGTTGAAGCGGGTGGGTTCGAGCGACGATTGGCAGCATCGACCGGCAGAGGAGAAGAAAACTCGCAACATTAATTTTTTTTTTAGATTCAAGCGATTGGATAACAAATCTGGTCCGGCGAGTTAGGCATCACAGTTAGCAAGCCATCGGCGAGACATCGGTCTGTTCTGATCGGCGATCCAGCGGCAGACGACTGGTGGATTTTGACTTTTGAGGCAGGTGCGCGGCTGCCGGCAGCGATCACTGGCCTCATTTTGTGCCTCATTTGTCGCAACGGACAGAAATTAGAGGGCTACTGGTCTAGCGGACTACCTGAATTCGTGCACATGCAGATTGTTATTTTTCAAAACAATTTTACAAAAAAATTTCAATAATCTAATAGAATCCCCAAATTATATAAATATAATATTTGTATAAAAAATACATCAAAATCCCAATTTCATTGTAATTTTTCTTAACATTTTGTGAAAATTATATAAAATAACTATAAAATAATGTAATTTTTTTATAAAGTTTCTATTTATATATTTTAAATAAACTTGTAAAAATAAATCTTTTATGTAGTTGAAATTTTTTAGATTTATATAGATGTCCAATTATTCAATTCACAAACGTAGTCAATTGAAAGATTTTATATAAAATATAATCATCAAAAAGTTTTCATATAAAATCTTCTTAAGATGAAAAAATTTGAAAATTAGAATGGTGAAATAATTAGCTTAACGAATTTGAATATCTATTGTAAGTGAGATCAAATTTATTTTTTTGATATAATTATTAATATAATAATGTTTGTGAAAGGGCACGTGGGTGGAGGTCGGGTTAATTTTTATCTTTTTTAATGGAGTGTTGCAGGTGCGTGAGTTTAATACAAATTTTTATCTTTTTATAAAGTTTCTTACCTTACTTTATTTTGATTTGCAAAAAATTTATAACAATAGAGGGTGACCGATATAATTTTTACTATTAAAAATGTAAATATCTTTTGTTTAATTAATTCCTATATGTTAAGATGAAAATTACCCTATATATTTTTAAAAATTATCAAATTTTTATGGCCCTCATTTATGTAAAATCATACCACTTTGTTAAGATTTTATGGATATAACGGTTACATTTTTTATTTTTATTTTAAATTTATTAATTCTAGTAACAATAAATCACAATTAGTATATTAATACATTAAATTTGTAATATAAACTGTAATAATATTATTTTATCATTTTGATAAATTTTTTTATAAAATTTCTGTTAAATGTAGTTATTTACCAAATTGATTATTTAACCAATCCCAAAAAGTAACATATATTTATATATTAAATCTAAATTACAAGTATATATAATTTATTACAACTTGAGTTTTACGGCGTCATATATATTATAATTTTTACAATTCTGACTACCGCTGCAAAAATGACTTCCGGACGCCATATTTTACAAAAAATCGCATGAATGTAAGATTTCTCAAAAAGGTATCTACTACTAAGAAATTAAAGAAAAATTAAATTTTGATAGAAAATTTAACACGAGGATACATATTTAGAGGTGTTCTATAACATGAAATTTTCTATATATTTTTTGTTCAACGTAAATATTTATTAAATTATTTGTTTACATTGATTTCACTTAAAGTCAATAAATTTGTATTTTTAGTCAACGACACACACCTGTGTTGATTGAATGACGGGACAACTGTACACAGTTTTTGAAATTATTTTGTATATAAATGTGCACTTAAATGTATAATTTTTAACTAAATAATTTCAATAAGCTTGAAAATATTCTTAAGTTAATTTTTACCTCCTTTTGAAATCATTTTGTGTAATTTTTTATTTTATAATTACTACATTTTAACTAAAAATTATACGATGACCTAGTCATGTACTCATATTTTAAAATATACTTATAATCAGTATTTTAAAATATATTTATAATTGTATATATGTGTATGATTTATCTAATTAAATTTGTAAAAATTATATTTAAATACTAATGCATATTTTGAAGTTAAGGATTTTAGTCAATTTAATTCCTCTTAACATGTGTAATTCTCTTCATATATTTATATTTTCAAAAACGTTGTAAAATAAATTTATTTTATGCAAAAATTAAAAATTATATAAAAATATACTTTTGATGGGTGTTCATATAAAAATCATAATTAATTAGCTCTTTTTATAATTAAATGTGAAAATTTAATATGAAATCTTACTAAAGCAGTTTAAATTAATGTATTTAAGGTATAAATCAAAAAATGAATATTTCATTTTTTAAAATATATATGTGTCCCGCGGTCGTCTAAAAAATAAATATTTTGTTTTTCTAAGATACATGTGTCCCGCGGACGTCCAAAAAATAAATATTTTATTTTTCTAAAATATACATGCGTCCCGCGGGCGTCCAAATTTTTAGAGGTGTTATATAATATAAAATTTTCTATAAATTTTATATTCACCGTAAATTTTAATTAAATTATTTGTCTACATTGAGTTCATTTGGAGTAAATAAATTTGTATTTATAGTAAAAATATTTTTTGTAATATAAACTGAAATAATATTATTATATAATTTTTATAAATTTTATTATTATATGTGTCCCGCGGGCCTTAAAAAATGAATATTTTATTTTTCTAAAAATATATTCGTGTCCCGCGGGGTCCAAACAATGAATATTTTATTTTCTGAAAATATATGTCCCGCGGGTGTCCAAAAATGAATATTTTATTTTCTAAAATATATATATGTGTGTCCCGCGGGCCTCCATAAATGAATATTTATTTTCTAAATATATATATTTGTCCCACGGGCCTCCAAAAATGAATATTTTATTTTCTAAAATATATATATGCGTCTCGCGGGCCTCCAAAAATGAATGTTTTGTTTTTTTAAAATATATAAATGTCCCATGGGCCTCAAAAAATGAATATTTTATTTTTTAAAAAATATCTATGTGTCCCGCGGGCGTCCAAAAATGAATATTTTATTTTATAAAAATATATGTGTGTCCGCGGGCGTTCAAAAATGAATGTTTTGTTTTTTTAAAATATATAAATGTCCCATGGGCCTCAAAAAATGAATATTTTATTTTTATAAAAATATATGTGTGTCCCGTGGGCCTCCAAAAATGAATGTTTTATTTTTTTAAATATATAAATGTCCCATGAGCCTCAAAAAATGAATATTTTATTTTTATAAAAATATATGTGTGTCCCGTGGGCCTCCAAAAATGAATGTTTTGTTTTTTTAAATATATAAATGTCTCACGGGCTTCAAAAAATGAATATTTTGTTTTTATAAAAATATATACGTGTCCCGCGAGCGTCCAAAAATGAATATTTTATTTTCTAAAAAATAGATATACGTCCCGTGGGCCTCTAAAAATAAATATTTTATTTTCTAAAAATAGATATACGTCCCGCGGGCCTCAAAAAATGAATATTTTGTTTTTATAAAAATATATACGTGTCCCGCGGGTGTCCAAAAATGAATATTTTGTTTTCTAAAAAATTGATATACGTCCCGTGGGCCTCTAAAAATAAATATTTTGTTTTCTAAAAATAGATATGCGTCCCGCGGGCCTCAAAAAATGAATATTTTATTTTCTAAAAAATATATATGTGTCCCGCGAGCCTCCAAAAATGAATTTTTTGTTTTCTAAAAATATATATGTGTCCCGCGGGCCTCAAAAAATAAATATACTATTTTCTAAAAATATTTTGTTTTGAATAGAAAATTTACGGGACATATAACACAAGGGTACATAAAATTTTCTATAAATTTTATATTAAACGTAAATTTTAATTAAATTATTTGTCCACATTGAGTTCATTTGGAGTAAATAAATTTGTATTTCTTGTTTAATTTAATTAATAATGGTAACAAAAAATTACAATTATTATATTTTTGTAATATAAACTGTAATAATATTTTTATATAATCTTATTAAATTTTATTAAGAAATTTCTATTAAATGTAGTTATTTACTAAATTGATTATTTAACCAATCCCAAAAAGAAACATATATTTATATATTAAATATAAATTATATATTAATTCATTAATTACAAAAATTAGATGCGGTTAGATACTGTTAGATGCCGTTAGATGCTGTTAGATGCCGTTAGAGCCGATTAGACGCTGTTAGATTATGGTGATTTCATTAAATCATATTATATGGGTTTCAAATTCCGTAATTAAGGTCTAAATGACGTTATAAGGGGCCTAGGATCATATTACAGGTGTTAAATTAGGATTAATTCATTAATTACAAAAATTAAATGCAGTTAGATGCTGTTAGATGCCGTTAGATCCGATTAGACGCTGTTAGATTATGGTGATTTCATTAAATCATATTATATGGGTTTCAAATTCCGTAATTAAGGTCTAAATTACATTATAAAGGGCCTAGGATCATATTACAGGTGTTAAATTAGGATTAATTCATTAATTACAAAAATTAGATGCGGTTAGATGTTGTTAGATGTCATTAGATGCTGTTAGATGTCGTTAGATGTCGTTAGATGCCGTTAGATCTGATTAGACGCTGTTAGATTATGGTGATTTCATTAAATCATATTATATGGGTTTCAAATTCCGTAATTAAGGTCTAAATGACGTTATAAGGGGCCTAGGATCATATTACAGGTGTTAAATTAGGATTAATTCATTAATTACAAAAATTAGATGCGGTTAGATGCTGTTAGATGTCGTTAGATGCTGTTAGATGCTATTAGATGCCGTTAGATGCTGTTAGATGCCGTTAGATCCGATTAGACGCTGTTAGATTATGGTAATTTCATTAAATCATATTATATGGGTTTCAAATTCCGTAATTAAGGTCTAAATGACGTTATAAGGGCCCTAGGATCATATTACAGGTGTTAAATTAGGATTAATTCATTAATTACAAAAATTAGATGCGGTTAGATGCGGTTAGATGTTGTTAGATGTCGTTAGATGCTGTTATATGTTGTTAGATGTCGTTAGATACTGTTAGATGCCGTTAGATCCGATTAGACGCTGTTAGATTATGGTAATTTCATTAAATCATATTATATGGGTTTCAAATTCCGTAATTAAGGTCTAAATGACGTTATAAGGGACCTAGGATCATATTACAGGTGTTAAATTATGATTAATTCATTAATTACAAAAATTAGATGCGGTTAGATGTTGTTAGATGTCGTTAGATGCTGTTAGATGCTGTTAGATGCCGTTAGATGCTGTTAGATCCCATTAGATCTGATTATATTCAGAAAATAAAAAATATTAATAAATTTTCAAAAATTCGAAAAAAATAAAAGAATTTGTTATTTTTGAGAGTACCTTAATTACATTAACTTTAAATAATATAAAATAACTCCTAATAAAAATTATATTTTCCAACTTTACCAATTATAATGAAATCTTATTAAAAAATAATTTTTTATACACAAATATTTTTAGAAATTGTCAAATAATGAAAAATTATGTCTACATACATTTTAATACTTGATCTGGCAAATGAATGGAATAGATTGAGATTTTGTATATATATAACACAAATTTTACCAAAAAACCAAACATACTCACGTTTTTAAACAAGTATACTCTCGCTGTAAAATTACCACAATGCCCAGCTTCTTTTTTTTTTTCTCAACCGAAGTGCTTCCCCTGGGTTAGGCCTCCGATCGCCGAGGCCTTCCCACATGTGAAATGTAGCGTGCTGGAGGTTGCCCATGTGACTGAGGCCATCACCGAGCCGCCCCCTATGGTTACTATCATCACAGGGGATATGTTCGAGTTCGTACCCAAATCAGATGTTGTGTTTATGAAGGTAACTAAGCAAATAGCTATGCTAATCAGATGTTGTGTTTATGAAGGTAACTAAGCAAATAGCTATGCTCTCTCTCTCTCTCTCTCTCTCTCTCTCTCTCTCTCTCTCTCTCTCTGTAGTGCAACAAAAACAATATTTGCATTTCACCTCAAAAAAATAATATATGCATTTAAGGAAATTTCTGGTAGGTTATTTTCACATTTTATATATGATTATATTTTTACTAAGGTATGACCCACTTAAAACTTTGACTGAAACAAATTTTGTTATTGCAACAAAACAAATGATGTTAAATAAAGTGATCAGATTGAATTGTCAAAGTGGACCCGAGATGGAGTAACACCATTGAAATTTAGTAATGAACTCTTTTTTTTTAGGAATACTAGGATAGCATTTCTCTCTCATTCCAAAATGAGCAATGAGAATTCATATTTATGTCTATATATGTTAATGGTCAATGTCTTTATTAATTGCCGCATGCAGTCGGTCCTCCATGGGTGGACTGATGAGGATTGCATCAAGATTCTGAAGAAATGCAAGGAGGCAATCCCCAGGGAAGAGGGGAAGGTAATCCTGGTGGAAATTGTTTTGGATACAAGTGCAAGCGATGGACTGGTGGAGGCATGGCTTTTCATGGAGATGCTGATGCTGCTGGCAGGAGGGAAGGAAAGAACCAGAGAGGAGTGGGATAAGCTGATAACAAGTGCTGGTTTTAGCCGCTACCACATCTGGTCCATGAAGGCAAAGGAATCTGTCATTTTGCTTTATCCTTAATAATTCTCCGATGTTATCTCTTCCTTAATTTCACGTATGCACTGGGTATAATCCTACCTCTACGTGAATGTGATTCCATCTCCAATGCTACCTGATGATGGGGAAATGCATCTTTATATTAAATAAAATGAGCATTAGTAGTACTTGTTTCTATACAGATGCCCTTGAATGAGTACCAAATCCACCAAAAAAAAATACTTTCTGTCTTCAAAAAAAAAAAAAAAAATTCAAACGAGTACTTCTTCAATTTACAAAAAATACAGATAGGATATTTTTTGCCTTAGTAAATCTCAGCCGCACGTTTGAAATGGACTACAGATAGGATATTTTTACGTTCAACACATCATGCAAATGTTATCACAAAAACCGGTCTCTTTTTTTTTTTACAGTCGGATTGCTTCAGCTTCAGTTCTTTAAAATGGTCATTTATACTATATTAAAATTTATAATTGTACTATAAATTTTATTTTAAGATTGTAATAATATAATTTTAAAATGAATTTATTAAATGTATAAAATAATGAATAGATTAAACAAGATTCTATATAATAAAAGATATATTTTAATCTTTAAATATATAATATATCACATAAACGATATATCGAATATATATTATTAATTCGGACTTATTGTATTTAAATTTTTGAACTTATGTTACCTTAATTGAATTAGACTTTTTTATTTAAAGCCTTATCTTGGATAGGAAAATAAGAAGCACATTACCCATTTTTGCATACTTGATGGATTAACCCATCAATACCCAACCTAAATTGCACCATTAATGTTGGTCGATGGGAAGTAATTATTGATTTGAAGATGAACCTAATTTCGTCAAGGCTATTAGACTCCAAAAAGTACAAGATATCTGCTAAAAGTGGAGTTTTCAAGGTGATGAAAGGATATATGGTGATGATAAAAGGTCAAAAGATCAAAAGAAATTGATAGACAATATGAAGATAGGTCCCAAGTTACACATACAAGTGAAGTATAGACATTTACTTATATGTTAGATTCTAAGAAGCAAATTTTTGCTTCTATGGTCAGTGAAAAGCTCTCCGGTTGAGATTAGAGCAAAACAATGAGAGAAGCAAAGCCACTTAAAAGTCGTATGGTGAAAGAATTGCAATGGAAATAAGCTGTAAGTGATACACAAGAGAGGTATGACGGACCATGCAAATTTGAGCATGATTAATGAGCATTAAAACATGCAAAATGCTTAAGACAAAGGTTTTTTACAAGCTAATTAACTTTATATGTGTAAAATCCAAGCCAAGGTAGTGATTTAATAAGATTCCACTTTTATTCTGTATATTTGTTATACATACAAGTTTGCATAAGGTATGCACCTGGGGTTATGCATAAGTCTGCATCTATGAACACATGTATGCAAGAGCTATAAATATGCCTATATATGGGTTTAGCATTATAGAGAATAGATAGTGAGAATCGTTAAGAGAGATTCTAAGTGAGAAGTAATCTATTGTCCGTGAGAGAAAATGTATAATTATTTATTTAAAAGTGAATTATTGTTTTTTCTAGTAGAGTAGGCATCTAGCTAATCCATAGGATTGTTTATAAATGAGATGATGTAGCACCCCATTTGCTAGGCATTCACAACAACCAACTAACGGGTGCCAAGTGGCCTAACTAAAATCTAGCAATATCTCCTCAGAATCTATAAGAAGATGATAAGGAATACATAACCTATAAAGCTTACTTAATACATCCTCATTTGCAACAAATAATAGACACCATCATAAATAGACATATACATCTATATAAGCAATACAGATCTCATTCCACATCTTCCATATACGAAGGACCTCCACATCATGCCAACAACAACTAATAATCCATTAAGCCACCCATACCCATATAATATATATATATATACATGTTCAAAAGTGTTAGGTAACATGTCCATCTCAAAAAATCATAGGCATTTACATAAATTATTATAAAAGGAATCATCAAAAAGAAAAATTCTAAAATTCTAAAGTCTACGAGAAAGCAGTTCTAGGGTTAGGCTTTTACCTACCCTCATCTAGTGTTCCATCATCCGACCTATATTCTAAAATACAATATCAAAACGCATGAGTCCGGACAAACTCAATAAATAGATAACGGTAAGTGAAAAGAAAAATTCGAATCAAAATCTTAATGCACCTATTATGACCATGATTATGAATTCAACTCAAGCTATCATGCACACATGTAAATAACCAAGACTAAATTTACATGGATGCATTTGAATTACATGTTGTTGAAGGTCATGCACGATCTCATTCTCATTTGAATCAATAACCATGAATAACCCTACCTACATGTTAAACAAGGGTCATACACAATCCTATCCTTATGTTAACAAAGAGCCATGAATAGTTGTATACAACCCAAGCAACACACTCACATACTTCCATCCCATACCCATATATTATCTATGCATCGATAACCCTACTAACTGTTGGTCCCGAGTTGATGACAAAACTCAAGAGGGGAGGGGTGAATTGGGTATTTAAAAATTTATAACTTAAACAGAAACTTAACCCCGGATTAATCCAGTCCCCTTAATGAAAAAACGAAATGGAAAACAATGTAATGTAAAGAGCAGAAATATAAATCAAGCACACAGGATTTTTATAGTGGTTCGGGCAACCTCCCTACTCCACTCTTCCAAGCTCACACTCCTTGTGACTTGGGTTCCACTATTGTATTCTCTCAATACAATTAGAGTCACTGCTCTCTTCTAGATTTCAGCTCTAGGGGGCCTCAACAAATCTCAGCACAAGTAGGTGATGAGTTCCACTCCAATCACACACTACTTTGCTTTCACTTGATCTTAGTTCCTCAAACTAAATCAAGTTCAATACAAACAAAGAAATAATAAAAGGAGTCTACACTTTACAGATGTGTAGAAGCAATTTGGGGCAGAGAAGAACTCGTAGTGCTGGCTTTGAAGATTCAAAAGTTTGGCTCTTGCAGTTTGAAGTGAAGTTCTTCTTCTTTGAATGGCTTGATCTCTTTAAAGCTCTTGAATGTGGTAGTTATGCACACTTAATGATTCTCAGCTACTTCCCTCGTCCACAATAACTCCCTTTTATAATTGTGGAGGGAATCCGAACGTTAGAAGGTGGTTGGCGCGCATTAAATGCGCCAACGTTCAAATAATATCCGACCGTTGCGACCCAAGTCGCATGTGAAGTCGACTTCGGATGCGACTTCGCCCAAGTCGCAGATGGAGTCGACTTCGGGTGCGACTTCGCCTCTCCGTCGCAACTTCAAGTTCCAGGTCGGGTCGACTTAGGTATCGACTTGACCCAAGTCGCAGGTGAAGTCGACTTCGGGTGCGACTTCACCTTGTCAGTTGGCTTTGATGATCTTGAAAACTTTGGAGATTGCTTTATTTTGCTTAGGCTTCTTTCCTTTAATTGATTTCATTTCTAGAATGGCTCCTCATACTTGTAGATCTTGTCAATCTTGAAGAACATGTCTTTGATTCTTCTTGGATTAGCTTGAACCTTGTGAATTTTTGAGGAGAACTTGAATCTTGCATAATATATTCATGCACCTTGCTTACTTTTGATTCATATTGATCTTCATATTGAAATATGCTTGAAGTTTTGCCTTAGACTTGAAAATCTTAAGTTGATCTTGAAAAGGAGCTTGAATCTATATTTTGGACTTTGAAGAACGTCAAGTCGAACTCGGGGTCGACTTCGTCTGCGACTTCTCCCAAGTCGCAACTGGAGTGGACTTCGTTTGCGACTTCGGCATTTTGCTGTCCCGAATTCGTCTCTGGAGTGTTTTTCCCGACTGAAGTCGATGCTGGAGTCGACTTCGTTTGCGACTTGGCTTCCCAAGTCGCAAGTGGAGTCGACTTGGCCTGCGACTTCACTTGTTCTTCTCCCATTTTCAACTCTGGACAGATTTGGCTTCTTGGAGTCGACTTGGGGAACGACTTGACCTTCCATGCTTTATGTTCTTCAAATGTATATCCCTTAAACATTTCCACAAACATGTTAGTAGCCAAGACTTACTCAAATTGATTTGTTAATCATCAAAACATAGATTTAGCTAGTTTTCCACATATTTCCAACAATCTCCTCCTTTTTGATGATTGACAAAACCGATTTGAGTGTATACCTTTCAATAACGTAAAAATTACATGTTTAGCAAACTTTTAACATATGCTCATGCAAATTTTAAAGTTGAAAACATTTAAACTCTTCTCCCCAACCATATCCTACTCTTCTCCCCCTTTGGACTTATATCAAATTCTACTCTTCTCCCCCTTTTTGTCAATATATCAAAAGATTAGAGGGTAAAGAAAGAGACAGGTGGGTTTGCTCCCCCTAAACATGTGCTCCCCCTAAGTTTATGCTAAGTTAATTCAATCATTCCCATGTCATTTCTAATCTTATAAAATGCTTCTTTTGCTAGGGGCTTTGTAAATATGTCTGCGACTTGATCCTCGGTACTTACATATACCAAACATATGTCATGATTTTCTACATGTTCTCTAATGAAATGATGTCTAAGGTCTATATGGTTGGTCCTAGAATGTAAGACTGAATTTTTAGTTAAACATATGACAATGGTATTATCACATCTAATAGGTATATCTTTAAAATCCATACCATAGACCCTAAGTTGCTGTTTCATCCAAAGTAATTGGGCACAACCGCTCCCGGCGGCAATGTATTCGGCTTCCGCCGTAGATAGAGCAACACTAGTTTGTTTTCTTGAAAATCATGAAACCAACATGCTTCCAAGAAACTGACATGTTCCACTAGTGCTCTTTCTATCTACTTTGTAACCGGCAAAATCCGCATCCGAGTAGCCGATCAGATCAAAATTAGAGCCCTTTGGATACCAAAGTCCTATGTTGGTAGTGTCAACTAGATATCTGAAAATTCTTTTCACAGCTACCAAGTGTGATTCTTTTGGACATGATTGAAATCTAGAGCACATACACACTCTAAACAATATATCAGGCCTAGAAGCAGTTAAATACAACAAAGAACCTATCATGCTTTTATACAATTTCAAATCAACTATTTTTCCTTTTTCATCTTTGTCGATTTTGATTGTTGAGCTCATTGGCGTGTTTGCTCCTTTGCTATTTTCCATGCCAAACTTCTTCAGCATTTCTTTGATATACTTGGACTGGTTAATGAAGATTTCTTCATTTAATTGCTTGATTTGCAGTCCAAGGAAGAAGTTTAGTTCTCCCATCATGCTCATCTCAAATTCTTTCTGCATAAGCTCAGAAAATTCTTGACAAAGAGTTTCATTAGTAGCACCGAAAATGATATCATCAACATAAATTTGAATGATCAATATATCCTTTTCTTTATACTTGATAAACAAAGTGGTGTCTACCTTTCCTTTTTGAAAATCATGATCAATCAGAAATTTGCTTAATCTATCATACCAAGCCCTTGGAGCTTATTTTAGTCCATATAAAGCTTTGGTTAACTTGTATACAAATTTAGATTGATTTTTTTCCTCAAATCCAGGTGGTTGTTCTACATACACCTCTTCATTTATATATCCATTCAGAAATGCACTTTTAACATCCATTTGAAACAATTTAAAGTTCATGTGAGATGCAAAAGCTAGTAAGATGCGAATTGCCTCTAATCTAGCAACCGGGGCATAGGATTCCTCAAAATCTATTCCTTCTTCTTGTGAGTATCCTTTTGCCACAAGTCTAGCTTTGTTTCTCACTACAAGTCAACTTTCATCTAATTTGTTCCTAAAAACCCATTTGGTGCCAATAACAGTACAATCATTTGGTCTAGGAACAAAGTGTCAAACTTGGTTTCTTTCAAATTGATTTAGCTCTTCTTGCATTGCTATAATCCAGTTTTCATCATCAAGAGCTTGATCAATAGTGGATGGTTCAATTTTAGATACAAAGGCGTATTGTCCACAAACATTTTGTTTTGATCTTCTAGTTTTTACACCTTCATATACATTCCCTATAACTTGTTTAATTGGATGGGCATGTTTGAATTTTAAATCAGTTGGAGGTTTGTAGGAATTATTACCTTCACTTACCCTTTCCTCCATGGAATCTTCTTGCTTTTCCACATGTAGTTTTTCAAAATTGCTAGCTATATCATCTGCATCACTTAAATCATCTTTTCTTTTGTAGCATGGGTTAGTTTCATCAAAAACAACATGTATGGATTCTTCTACAACTTGGTTTCGTTTATTGAATACTCTATATGCTTTGCTATTTGATGAGTAACCAAGGAATATTGCCTCATCACTTTTAGCATCTAATTTTCCCAAGTTGATTTTTCCATTGTTTAAAACATAGCATGTGCATCCAAAAGCATGAAAATAAGAGATATTTGGTTTTCTTCCTTTCCATAGCTCATATGGGGTCTTTTTCAAGATTGCTCTAATGGTGACTCGATTCAAAACATGACAAGCTGTACTCACAGCTTCACCCCAAAATTTCTTGGATAATTTGCTCTCATTTAGCATTGTTCTAGCCATCTCTTGTATAGTTCTGTTTTTCCTTTCAACTACTCCATTTTGTTGTGGAGTTCTTGGTGCAGAAAATGTGTGATGAATTCCTTTTTCATTACATAACTCTATGAATCGTTTGTTTTCAAATTCACCACCATGATCACTTCTTATAGTCATAATAGTACTTTATTTTTCATTTTGCACCAAATTTACAAAAGTTGAAAACATAGAGAAAGCTTCATCTTTGCTAGCTAAGAGAATTATCCATGTGAATCTTGAAAAATCATCAACAATAACAAATACATATTTCTTTCCACCAATGGTTAAAATATCGGATGACCCATATAGATCCATGTGTAGCAATTCAAGTGGCCTAGTGGTGGAGATTTCCTTTTTGGTAGAGAAAGGCATCTTAGGTTGTTTAGATAATTGACATGCCTTGCAAATTTTGTCTTTGTCATATTTCAACTTTGGCAAGCCTTCTACCAAACTCTTCTTCCATAGGGTCTTTATATTTCCCATGTTTATATGTCCAAGCCTTTTATGCTAAACCCATGGATCATTATCAATGGTCATTAGACATTGACCATCTAATTCATCTAGTGAAACCAAAATATACATTTCCATGTCTTTTTCCACTAAACATGATATGTTCTCCATCAAATACATTACATATAGATGATTCAAACACAACCTTATATCCTTTGTCACATAATTGACTAATGCTCATTAGGTTATGCTTGAGTCCTTCAACAAACAAAACATCCTCCATGCATGCATTTGAAATACTATAAATGTTTCCTTTACCTTTAATTTTACCTTTCTCATTATTACCAAAGGCAACCATTCCGTCGTTGCAAGGCTTAAGTTTGTGAAATAGACTTCTTTCTCCGGTCATATGCCTTGAACAACCGCTGTCCATGAACCATACATTGTTTGCCTTTGCCTTGAAACAAGTCTGAAAAATAAAGGAATAAATCTTATCTCTTTGGTACCCATTTTATGGGTCCATTTGGGTTAGTAATATGATTTAATTTTTGTTGCTCTAACTTAGAAAACTCAAATCTTGTGTTCCTTGGAACCCAAACTAATTTAGCACCATGGTCATATAATTTCTTAAAGTTATATTTATAAGTTTTATGACCCATCTTGTTGCAGAAATTACAATCCATAGGTAATCTTGGAGTAGGCCTCCAAGTATATGGTGGTTCAAACGTTGGCCTTCTTGTCCACATAATATTTTTCTTTTGTGGCTTGTATATTGGTGCAGTTTTGGTTTGATATTTTCCAAGTATTGGCACATTTGATTTGCCACTTCCTTTTTGCTCAAAAGTATAATATCCAAGGCCTCTTTTATTTGTTTGAGCAGTCATGTTCAGAAACATCTTCACATTTTCTCCGAGATTAGAGAACTTTGCTAATGATTCATTTAATGATTCGTTCTCCTTTTTCAATTTCTCTATCTCTTTCAACAATGATTCATTTTCCTCTTTCAATTTTGTTGATCTTTCAGCTAGTTTTCCATTTACAATAATAACTGAGTTACATTGTTGTCTCTTTAATGACAACTTGTTTCCTAGCTTTTTGATTTCTTCATATAATGAATCATATGCAATTTGCAGTTCTTCTAATTTAGCACATTTGAGGCATTCTTGAAAAGAAGAATAAGTAGATTGAGAATGGCAAAGTTTGGAAGTTACCTCTTCATTTTCTGTATATTTTGTTGAAGTGGTTTGTTCTTCCAAAACTTCCGTTGTGTTCAAACACAACAAATCTTCTTCTTGCTCAATCCGCGCCATGCAGCATATTCTCGCACAATTTGCCGCCTCAAATTCGTCGGTTGAAGAGCTGCTTGTTGATGAAGTCTCTTCATTGACATACATGTCTCTCCCCTGTGGTCTTTGGTATTTTCTACCTTCATGTCCTTCCTTCCTCTCTTCCGGTGTAGGACATTGAGATTGCATATGTCCCACACCTCCGCATCTATAGCACTTTGTTGGTTCCTTCTTCTTTTCTCTTCGTGATCTTTCTCTGAGGTCTTTGAAGTTCCTTTCTTTTCTCACAAATTTCCGAAATTTGTGAGTGAGTAGTGCTATGTCTTCATTGTCGTTGTGAGACGAGGAGGTAGATTCTTCTGAGTTGTGTGCCGCTTTTAATGCAATGGCTTTCTTGCCTTTGTGTTGATCTTCATTTCTTCTCTTGATTAGCTCATGCGACATTAATAAGCTAATAAGATCTTCTAGCTTTAGTGTATTTAGGTCTTTGGCTTCTTCAATTGCCGTAATCTTTGGAGTCCAAGATTCCGGTAGAGCTCTTAGTATCTTCATGACATGTTCAGATTCAGAAATAGCCTTTCCAAGACCTTTTAATGCGTTAGTAATTTTAGAAAATCTAGCAAACATTTCAGAAATATTTTCTGTTTCTAGCATTCTAAAGTTTTCCAACTCTCCTATCAGAATATTTCTCCTAGTCCCTTGGACTTGAGAAGTTCCTTCATAGATAGATGTTAGAGTATCTCATATTTCTTTAGCGGTTAGACAAGAAGATACTCTATCATATTCGGAAGTTGTAAGAGCACAAAATAGTGAGTTCATAGCCTTAGCATTGCTCTTTACAGTTCTTACTTCCTCTTCGGTCCATTTGGAAGCTCTTTCATCTATAGGCAATGTTACACCATCTTGGATTGCAATCCAAGAGTCCATGTCGGTAGCCATGATGAGTTGCTTCATTCGAAGCTTCCAATAGCCGAAATTGTTCCCATCAAACAATGGTGGCCTAGTAAATGATTGGCCCTCTGCAAAAGCGGGAACGGGAATCGATTGTGATGTCATATCAATAGATCTCTTTGGTTTAACTCAAAGACCTGCTCTGATACCACTTGTTGGTCCCGATTGATGGCAAAATCCAAGAGGGGAGGGGTGAATTGGGTATTTAAAAATTTATAACTTAAACAGAAACTTAACCCCGGATTAATCCAGTCCCCTTAATGAAAAAATGAAATGGAAAACAATGTAATGTAAAGAGCAGAAATATAAATCAAGCACACAGGATTTTTATAGTGGTTCGGGCAACCTCCCTACTCCACTCTTCCAAGCTCACACTCCTTGTGACTTGGGTTCCACTATTGTATTCTCTCAATACAATTAGAGTCACTGCTCTCTTCTAGATTTCAGCTCTAGGGGGCCTCAACAAATCTCAGCACAAGTAGGTGATGAGTTCCACTCCAATCACACACTACTTTGCTTTCACTTGATCTTAGTTCCTCAAACTAAATCAAGTTCAATACAAACAAAGAAATAATAAAAGGAGTCTACACTTTACAGATGTGTAGAAGCAATTTGGGGCAGAGAAGAACTCGTAGTGCTGGCTTTGAAGATTCAAAAGTTTGGCTCTTGCAGTTTGAAGTGAAGTTCTTCCTCTTTGAATGGCTTGATCTCTTTAAAGCTCTTGAATGTGGTAGTTATGCACACTTAATGATTCTCAGCTACTTCCCTCGTCCACAATAACTCCCTTTTATAATTGTGGAGGGAATCCGAACGTTAGAAGGTGGTTGGCGCGCATTAAATGCGCCAACGTTCAAATAATATCCGACCGTTGCGACCCAAGTCGCATGTGAAGTCGACTTCGGATGCGACTTCGCCCAAGTCGCAGATGGAGTCGACTTCGGGTGCGACTTCGCCTCTCCGTCGCAACTTCAAGTTCCAGGTCGGGTCGACTTAGGTATCGACTTGACCCAAGTCGCAGGTGAAGTCGACTTCGGGTGCGACTTCACCTTGTCAGTTGGCTTTGATGATCTTGAAAACTTTGGAGATTGCTTTATTTTGCTTAGGCTTCTTTCCTTTAATTGATTTCATTTCTAGAATGGCTCCTCATACTTGTAGATCTTGTCAATCTTGAAGAACATGTCTTTGATTCTTCTTGGATTAGCTTGAACCTTGTGAATTTTTTAGGAGAACTTGAATCTTGCATAATATATTCATGCACCTTGCTTACTTTTGATTCATATTGATCTTCATATTGAAATATGCTTGAAGCTTTGCCTTAGACTTGAAAATCTTAAGTTGATCTTGAAAAGGAGCTTGAATCTATATTTTGGACTTTGAAGAACGTCAAGTCGAACTCGGGGTCGACTTCGTCTGCGACTTCTCCCAAGTCGCAACTGGAGTGGACTTCGTTTGCGACTTCGGCATTTTGCTGTCCCGAATTCGTCTCTGGAGTGTTTTTCCCGACTGAAGTCGATGCTGGAGTCGACTTCGTTTGCGACTTGGCTTCCCAAGTCGCAAGTGGAGTCGACTTGGCCTGCGACTTCACTTGTTCTTCTCCCATTTTCAAAATATAGATTTAGCTAGTTTTCCACATATTTTCAACACTAACATCTCAAGAATTAATTTATGCATTCATGGTCATTCTCGTGTAATAACAAACAAACCAATGCCTCAACAAGAGCTCACAAAAATTCTTTTTTGATTCACAACATGGGAAGATAGTCGTTATCCACCCAATCCAAAGCAAAATTATATTAAACAAATCAAAGAGATATCAAATAAACCAAGAATCATGCACAACTTGTAGCCAAACTCGAAACTCTCAAATTTCCCATCAAACCCTAGCCCCCCCTTTTGTATATTTTCAATGGAAGCTACTCTTACGTCCAAAATGATACAACCTGTTTAGAACAAGGTTAAACCCTTTATTTGAGAAGAAAAAGATTCTACTTACATGCATAGAGGTTTCTTCCAAAATTCTCAAGTTTCTCCTTTTGAATCTTGAAACTCTTGGCTTCTTAATGTGGTTTGATGATTTTGAGAGTGATTTGGGGAGCTATTATGAAGATTTAAGGTGGATTTAGGAGCTAACTAGCGGCAAGAGAGAGATGGAGAAGATGAAAGAAAGAAAGAAGATGGTTTTGTCCACATCCCTTATAAGTCAAGCTTGCGAGGACAATAAAGGCTATGTTTTTAATAACATGAGCTTGTGTGATTCCCTGCCCAAACACCCCCTTATCCATAACATAGGCCTTGTTGTATGAAACATGCTCCCATAGAAACAATATGGGTTGTGTTGCTATATGTTCATTTGCATGATCATTTTGATAGCTTTTCACTTGTTTTTAATTCCCATACACAACTTGTATATTTCAATGCACCTCACTTGAATTCATATCACCTTCTACACAAGTTAACCCATGCCCAATTTAGTTCATATGCCCATTCACAATCAATTCTCCCTTTTCACTTAACTTATCAACTAAAATTTCTTCCAGGGCACTACCTTCTGGACCCCCACAAATTGACTAGGCAAGTTGAATCCATACCTACTTTACAAAGCCAAAACAGTTGTAGCACTAAGTAGCACATTATCCCTCCTCTCTAAATCTAACACCCAACAAGTCCAATCATGAACTAAATGAATACAGCCAACCAACCATGTAAAATGCTTATCACAGAACTCATACATCACATGTTCATGTGCCATATCCTATAAAACTCAAACCACAATAATCAAACCAATTACGTTAATGCGTCACTGTTGACACCCCACTTAAATGTGAAAATTTTCAAATGGGCTTTCTACCATTTGGCACACTCATTTAAGGTTTTTTGTGAATTTACATTTGAATTTTTAACCCATGTATTTGCAAGCTCAAATTTGTGTAGGATCCATGGGCCTCCGATACTTCAAGCCCAATACGGAGGAGACGGTCACTAATCCATATGGCAAATCAGGAGCAATTTGCATCCAAAGCGAAGTAGCGAGTATTTTTTCAAGACAATTGAAGCAGGATCAACGTAATGGACGGTTTGGATTAAACAAACAATTGGTATTTTAGGAGATTTTAATGATCAAAATAAATTTGACCAAAGAAAGAGGTGGATTTACAATATTTCAAGTGATAAGTAAAAACTAATAAATCTAACTTATTAAATGAAGATCTGAACCGTTAAAATGAATGAAAGACATCAATAAATGTGGGCCCTATCAAAGGTCAAAGAAAATATTTAACGATCAAGACATAAATAAAATGTCAAAAATACACAAAATCAAAGGCTAAAAAAGATTTGACTTTCTAGCCAGGTAAAACAAGGGGCCCATTGGTGGTTTTCAAAAACCACTCATAAAATTACCAAAAGGTCCATTTTTGTTAGAATTTTGCAAAAAAAGGAAATATGGAGTTGTGCAAAAAAAATAAAAGAAAATACCAATATGCAATTTTTCAAACTTAAAAGCCTATAAAAGGACCCCTTCTCCTCTCATTTCCCACACGTGGAAAGCCTCCTAAAAATCAGCCGTTCTTCCCTTTCTATTGGAGACCCATTTTCTTCCTTTTACCCCACCCATTCATTTTCTTCTCAACGACAAAAAAAAAAACAAAAAAAAAACGGAGAAAGAGAGACAGAGGTCAGAACACACACCAACTTCTTCTCCCGCATCATCGGTCTTTATTTTTTTCAAAAAAAAAACAGATCAAAAAAGGGATTGCACGTCACCACCGTTCACTTTTCATTTTTTTTTAAAAAAAAAAAACAAGAAGCAAGCCTCCAGCACGTCCTCTTTTCACTTTTTGTTTTTTTAAAAAAAAAACTCAAAAAGAAAGCAAAAACCCATCAGCACATTATCATTCTCCTCTTTTTCATTATTTCATTTTTAAAAAAAAATTAAAAAGAAAGCAAAAACCCATAAGCACGTTATCATTCTCCTCTTTTTTCATTTTTTCGTTTTTTTTTTTTAAAAATAAAAAAGAATGCAAAAACCCATCACACGTTACCATTCTCCTCTTTTTCATTTTTTCGTTTTTTTTTTTAAAAAATCAAGAAGAAAGCAAAAACCCATTAGCACGTTATCGTTCTCCTCTTTTTCATTTTTTCATTTTTGTTTTAAAAATCAAAAAGAAAGCAAAAACCCATCAGCATGTTATCATTCTCCTCTTTTTCATTTTTTAAAAAAATCAAAAAGAAAGCAAAAACCCATCAGCACGTTATCATTCTCCTCTTTTTCATTTTTTCGTTTTTTTTTTTTAAATCAAGAAGAAAGCAAAAACCCATCAACACGTTATCATTCTCATCTTTTTCATTTTTTCATTTTTTTTTAAAAACTCCAGCACGATATTTACCTCCTGCATTACCGCTCCTTTTCATCTTTTTTTTCATTTTTTTTAAAAAAACTCCAGCGCATTATTTATCTTCTGCATTCCCGTTCCTTCTCATTTTTCTGTTTTTTTTAAATAAAAAAGAAAAACGAGATAAGTGGAAATTTAAAAAGCATTCGTCCGTTCCTTGCATAATATTACATTTATCATATTTTTTTATAAGAAAAAAACCAAATACTTATGCAACAGATAAGTATCGTTTTTATTGCAAAAATAAATATATAAAAAGAAAGTATAAAATCAAATCATCAGAAGAATTTTATTCTGCGCAATGGGAACAACTACCAGCATCAACTTCCAAATTGAGTTAGGGCCTCAAAAAAAGTTCAGAGATTAAATTTCCGCCTCCACCCTCCTAAACTTTTACATATAAAATATATGTTAATTTTCGCACTCCTAGGACCAATGTACTAGAAAAATAAACTCGTATTTTTTTTTCTAGTTGTAAGTTCACCCAGAGAATCTCTGTATTTTACTGCCTTATTGAACACGAACTAACCACCGTTATATGGTTAGCGGCAACTCCAAAAGTTAATATATTAAATTTCATCAATATTTGTACGTAAGTTACTAACTGCTAATTGCGTCTAATTGAGATACATGTTTGTGTTTGACTAACTCGCATCATTTAAAAATCTCTAAAAACTCGCATCATCTAAAAGCCTTAACATTTGCATCTCCCTTCTTTAACCCCCATGTCTACACCTTTTATATTTTTTCCATTTTCTGATCTTGAACCCCTTTTCTACACCGTTTACATTTTTATTTTTGCACGTTTAATTTCTGTATCTAACTTGCATCACGTCTAACCCGCTAACTCGCTAACTTGCATCTCATACTTATTTTCTTCTCTGGTGTATGCACATTTTATTTTCTCATTTAGTTCATAGTTATATTTTTTTATTGACCCTACCTTACACTTTTTAGGCCCACTTGTGGGCCCACCGTAGCGCGCTAAAATTCACGTGCTACAGTTTGTCGACTCCGCTGGGGACCAGCTAGGAGTGCTAATTTCCATTTTTAGTAAAAGCTCAAGGAGGGTAATTTTTAAGGTTTTTTTTTAAAAAAAAAAGGAAAAGTTTCGAAAATATTTTCTTTTTTTAAAAAGGGGAAAAAAGAAAAAAATTAATATCTTTTTGAAAAAGATTTATAGAATTTAAGTATAATTGGATATTAAAAATCTACCTATATAGTAATAATAGCGCGTAAAAAGGGAATACTACCACCCCGTAGTTAGGTGGTACTAGGTCTAAAGCAAATCAAACAAATATGACTGAGACATCACAAAATAAGGGAGGATCATATTCAAACCACCCTTCTACAGATCTCATTAGTGTAACACAACAGGTAGACAAGTTGGAAGGAATGATATCCAAGGTCCTAGAGAGGTTAGAAACCTTACACCTATCTAGGAACCAAAAAGATAACAGAGAAGGCACTTCTACGAGTAATATTATAAAAAGAAAAAAAGTAGACCATTATGAAAAAGAAGAATTTATTTTAAAACATACCACAGATAAAATTGAAAAAGTAAAAGAAACCCTTCAATCTCAACTTAAGAAATTAGAAGACAAGGTGAAACAGAAGGATGGAGAAAGGTTATCATCTTCAAAGATAGAAGACCTATGTCCATTCCTAGACATTGAATTACCTAGAAGTATAAAAATTCCCAAATTATCTATATATGACGGGGATTCATGTCCAAAAGCTCATTTGAAAGCATTTTGTGGAATTTTATACCCTCTAGTTCAAAGGGATGAACTTTTAGTAAAATTATTTCAACAAAGTCTAAAAGGAGATGCACTTGAATGGTATGTATCTCTAGATTACAAGTTTATTAAAAATTGGGGGCAATTATCTACAGCTTTTCTAGATAAGTTCTCTTATAGATTAAATATTGCACCTAAAAGAGCGGACTTAGAAGCTTTACGGCAAAAAGAGGATGAACCGTTTGCTGAGTATATAGCTAGATGGAGAGCTATAGCGGCAGAGTTAAAGATCAATTTATCCATAGAAGATCAAATATCCATCATCATCAAGACTGTACATCCTAACATTTTTGGATATTTAATCTCATACCCCTTCACTAGCTTTGCGCAACTAATACAAATCGGTGAACAAATTGAATATGGATTAAGAAGCGGAACCATCTCTCCTTGGCCATATCAAGGGAGTACTTTTTGTGAAAGAATGGATGATAAGTCACAAGTGTCTGATAATGGCCCACAAGTTTATTTGATTAAAGGAGATAGAAGTCATTACCCTTACATGCCCAATAAACGAACTTTTCATACAAATATAAAAGACGAGGTTCTTATACTAATGGGTACACCCTCCAATCTCATCGTTTCTCAAAGACAACCTATTAATCAAACTGATATTTTTGTTTTAAAGGGTGCACCTTCTAATCACATTGCTTTTCAAAAACAGCCTATTGATCAAAATGATGTTCTTGTTTTAAAAGGTGCATTTTCTAAACCCACACCTTTTCAAAGAAAGCTCGTTGATCAAAATGATACTATTATTTTAAAAGGTGCACTCTCCAATCCTGTCATTTTTCAAAAACAGCATGATAGCTTAAATGATACTATTGTTTTAAAAGGCACGTCATCTAGTTCTAATATATTTTCAAAACAACCTGTTGATGAATCAAAAATTATTATTTTAAAAGGAGAATCTTCTAATCCTATCATTCCCCTGACACCACCTATGGATTATCCTATCTTTTTTTGGAAAGAGCCTATAGAGTCGACTTCCCAGTCACCGACTTTTACAAAAAAAGTAATTAGTATATTCCATGAAAGCACAAATAGAGCACCAAAAATGACCAACCAAGTAGACCCTTCCCACATATTTTCAAAAGAGATTCTCGCTTCAACTATCCAAACAAAGCCTATAGATTTAATGGCCTCTGAATCTTCTATCTTTGCAAAAAGAATGATAAATAAATTTTCCGAGAATATTTGTGAAACACCAAAAACAGCTTCCCAACCAAAAGTCTCTCATTTATCCTCAAAAGAATTTTTTACATTTTCCAGTCAATCTAAATCTAAAAATTCAAATTCTCTTCCTACGTCTACAAGAAAATCAATTATTAGATTATCTGAAAATACAAATAAAATATCAAAAGTGAGTTATCCAACAAATTTCTCTCAAACACCTTTCATTCCTTCAGAAGAAATTTTCACCTTTATTAATCAGCAAACCAATAATTTCTTCATATCTTTGGAAAAAATTCTCATTCCAGTTAATCAAACAAAAGATAACTCCTACATATCTTCAAAAAAAATTTTCATTCAAGACATTTCATCTTTAAAGCTTGAAAAGGTCAATCCAAAAGATATTTTTTCAGAAAAACTTTACACTCCAATTGACCAACCAATGATCTTAAAGCGATTAATCCAGAAAAAGAAACAAATCCTACTATTGCAGAATATATCAAAATCTCATGCAGCATGACTCAATCAGAAAATCAAGCCAAAGCATTTACAACTCCTTATCAAAGCCTCTTCATTTTAAACAATTCAAATAAAGTCAAATCTCAATCATTGGAAAAGCTAGCCTGTAAAGCCGCGGAAAGCACAGGGAGCTTTATTACCCAGGTATCAAAAAAGCTAGCCCGTAAAGCCGCAGAAAGCGCAAGGAGCTTTGTTATCCATTTTTCAAAAAAGCTAGCCCATAAAGTCGTAAAAAGCACAGGGAACTTTATTACTCAGACATCGGATAAGTTGGCCCATAAGGTAGCAAAAGGCGCAGGGTACTTATCCAAAAATCGAATTAATCTTCAAAATGAGGCTTTATCATCATTGCAAAGAATGTTTTCAATCAGCATGGACACCATATTTTTGCAAGGTCCCAATATGCTCCAGGCAGTTACCAATTTATCAAAAAAATTACAAAATTGAGGGCAACTACCAATATATTAAAGAAGGTTTCAAAACTAGAAGGAGTTATCAATATACTAAAAAATGTTACAAAAATGGGGGCAATATCTGCCAAATGGAAAGCTATGCAGTACAAATATCAAGGTGATATCATTCACAGAAGAAAGAGGAAGCCAAATAATAGAAGACAATGGTTAAAAAAGAAAAGAAAAAAAAGAAAAGAAAAAAAGTTATTTTATCATGGGAGACTAAGACAATTATTGCTCCAATCAAGAGAAGGCATTCAAGTTTTCAACATCAAATCGGGCATCACTACAAACAAGGTATGGGACCCTGGAGGATGGTTAGCAAGGTATGCCACTTTACCCCCCCCCCCCCTCCCTCCGCATTTTATATGCATTTTTTATTAAAAAAAAAAAAAGGGATTGTTATTTTTAAATAAAAGGAGTTTTTTTTAATAAAAAAAAAAACGTTAAAACTTACATACGTTTTAGCAAAATTTTCAAAATTAGTCATATGGATAGCAAATCTTATTTACAATAAAAATGATGAAAAGTGACAATGCAAAAAAAAAGACAAAATGAGATATTAATATATATATATATATATACCTAAGAGACAACCAAATCATATTTTAGCTATTAAGAGGTAATCAGTTCAAGATTAACACTGTCAAATACAAAATAAATTAATTGAATTTAGCAAAAATAAATATATGATTGTCTTTTTAAAGTGTGTAAATGTGTAAGATGGGGGCATCACCATCATCAATATTCCAGTTATTAAGCCTCGTAAGTCACAGAACACGCAAGGCACTCATCAATTAAGCCCAGTGAGTCATAGAATGCGCAAGACACCAACTCGTCCGGCTGTAGACCCCATTATGAGAATGTCATTAACCACACTACTTGAAAAGGTTGAATTCCAAGCAAATATTAATCTATAGAGTCATAAGATGTGCATGTTGGTTGGCCAAGTATAAAAAAATCAAAAATGCAAAATAGATAAAAGGAAAAATCAAAAAAATTTAATTTATTTGTCAAAAAACAACAAAATTTTAAGTTAAGTTTTCAAGATGTCAAAGCATTTAAAAAAAACTCAAAAATATCTATTACTCTAATGGATCAAGAAGTAAGAAGTAACCAATTATATTCGTGAAAATTTTTCATGACATATGTAAAAATTCCATAGCACTCTAAAAAAAATCTTATACGAATATTAATGAAAATTTGCGGATACAAAGATGATTTAACATTTTCTCATCCAAAGAGATAACTATTAATATCATTATGAAATGTGGTGAATTGTTTTCAAAAAAAATATAAAAAGAAGGATCCCCAGATACCCTGAAATATGGTGAGGGGAAGAAAAAATATATATTAAAGAAAATTCTCCGATACCCTCAAATATGGTGAGGGGAAGAAAAAATATATATTAAAGAAAATTCTCAGATATCCTGAAATATGGTGAGAGAAAGAAAAAATATATTAAAAAAATCCCCATATATCCTGAAATATGGTGAGGAGAAGAAAAAATATATTTTAAAAAAAATTCCAGATACCCTGAAATATGGTGAGGGGAGGAAAGTACAATACACCACTATTATATTTTAATATTACAGTTAACTCACTTGGATGAGTTATTAAGGTTTCATGCATCTGACATCTACCAGTTGATAGATCACACACTCACGTGCTATGTTATTTTAGATACTTCATGAAAAAAATTATCACTAATATAAATTAATAAAGCTCACTTCTTAAGCTAATTGTTTCAACTAATAACCTTGAAATTTTGCAACTTCATTACTCACATGGCTACAAAAGTCAATAATTATTAATTTTTTAAAAAAAAAAACTATGAAAGCTTATAATGATTACATAATTAATAGGATTACAAGAAAATTTCCTAAAAAGAAATCGTTAAAAACAATCTAAAAAAAAAAGATGAAAATTATGAGGGTAGGGAAAATTATAAAAATTAAGGAAATCATACTAAGCTGCACTAAAAAGAGAGAAAAATTTTAGGTGTCAATTATACCTTCTTTGATGACAATGTTCATTATCATCAAAGAAGGGGGGGGCAACTATTGACACCCCACTTAAATGTGAAGATTTTCAAATGAGCTTTCAACCATTTGGCACAGTCATTTAAGATTTTTTGTGAATGTACATTTAAATTTTTAACCCATGTATTTGCAAGCCCAATTTTGTGTAGGATCCATGGGCCTCCGATGCTTCAAGCCCAATACGGAGGAGACGGTCACTAATTCATATGGCAGATCAAGAGTAATTTGCATCCAAAACGAAGTAGCGAATATTTTCTCAAGACAATTGAAGCAAGATCGACGTAATGAACGGTTTGGATTAAACAAACAATTGGTATTTTAGGATATTTTAATGATCAAAATAAATTTGACTAAAGAAAGAGGTGGATTTGCAATATTTCAAGTGATAAGTAAAAACTAATAATTCTAACTTATTAAATAAAAATCTGAACCGTTAAAATGAATGAAAGACATCAATAAATGTGGGCCCTATTAAAAGTCAAAGAAAATATTTAACGATCAAGACATAAATAAAATGTTAAAAATACACAAAATCAAAGGCTAAAAAAGATTTGACTTTCTAGCCAGGTAAAACAAGGGGCTCATTGGTGATTTTCAAAAATCACTCATAAAATTACCAAAAGGTCCATTTTTGTTAGAATTTTGCAAAAAAAGGAAATATGGAGTTGTGCAAAAAAAATAAAAGAAAATACCAATATGCAATTTTTCAAACTTAAAAGCCTATAAAAAGACCCCCTCTCCTCTCATTTCCCACACGTGGAAAGCCTCCCAAAAATCAGTCATTCTTCCCTTTCTATTGGAGACCCATTTTCTTCCTTTTACCCCACCCGTTCATTTTCTTCTCAACAAAAAAATACAAAAAAAAAAAAATGGAGAAAGAGAGACAGAGGTCAGAACACACACCAACTTCGTCTCCTGCATCATCGATCTTTATTTTTTTCAAAAAAAAAAAAACATCAAAAAAGGGATTGCACGTCACCACTTTTCATTTTTTAAAAAAAAAAAAAAACAAGAAGCAAGCCTCTAGCAGGTCCTCTTTTCACTTTTCGTTTTTTTTCTATAAAAAAAATCAAAAAGAAAGCAAAACCAATCAGCACATTATCATTCTCCTCTTTTTCATTTTTTCATTTTTTAAAAAAAAAAAAATCAAAAAGAAAGCAAAAACCCATCAGCACGTTATCATTCTCCTCTTTTTCATTTTTTCGTTTTTTTTAAAAAACAATCAAGAAGAAAGCGAAAACCCATCAGCACGTTATCATTCTCCTCTTTTTCATTTTTTCATTTTTTTTTAAAAAAAATCAAAAAAAAAAAAGCAAAAACCCATCAGCACGTTGTCATTCTCCTATTTTTCATTTTTTAGTTTTTTTTTTAAATCAAGAAGAAAGCAAAAACCCATCAGCAAGTTATCATTCTCCTCTTTTTCATTTTTTCATTTTTTTAAAAAAAAAAAAATTCCAGCACGATATTTACCTCCTGCATTACCGCTTTTTACATCTTTTTTTTTGTTTTTTTTTTTAAAAAAACTCCAGCGCATTATTTATCTTTTGCATTCTCGTTCCTTCTCATTTTTCTGTTTTAAAAAAAAAACGGAATAAGTGGAAATCTAAAAAGCATTCGTCCGTTCCTTGCATAATATTACATTTATCATATTTTTATATAAAAAAAAAACCAAATACTTATGCAACAGATAAGTATCGTTTTTATTGCAAAAATAAATATATAAAAAGAAAGTATAAAATCAAATCATCAGAAGAATTTTATTCTGCGCAATGGGAACAACTACCAGCATCAACTTCCAAATTGAGTTAGGGCCTCAAAAAAAGTTCAGAGATTAAATTTCCGCCTCCACCCTCCTAAACTTTTACATATAAAATATATGTTAATTTTCGCACTCCTAGGACCAATGTACTAGAAAAATAAACTCGTATTTTTTTTTCTAGTTGTAAGTTCACCCAGAGAATCTCTGTATTTTACTGCCTTATTGAACACGAACTAACCACCGTTATATGGTTAGCGGCGACTCCAAAAGTTAATATATTAAATTTCATCAATATTTGTACGTAAGTTACTAACTGCTAATTGCGTCTAATTGAGATACATGTTTGTGTTTGACTAACTCGCATCATTTAAAAATCTCTAAAAACTCGCATCATCTAAAAGCCTTAACATTTGCATCTCCCTTCTTTAACCTCCATGTTTACACCTTTTATATTTTTTCTATTTTCTGATCTTGAACCCCTTTTCTACACCGTTTACATTTTTACTTTTACACGTTTAATTTCTGTATCTAACTTGCATCACGTCTAACCCGCTAACTCGCTAACTTGCATCTCAAACTTATTTTCTTCTCTGGTGTATGCACATTTTATTTTCTCATTTAGTTCATAGTTATATTTTTTTATTGAGCTTACCTTACACTTTTTAGGCCCATTTGTCGGCCCATCGTAGCGCGCTAAAAACCACGTGCTACAGTCACACAACACACACTTACCACGTGCTCATATGTATCACATCCATAAACTCAATGGATAAAAATTAACATCAATACCAGGTAGTTGTCAATTTACATGTTCACTAAAAAACTCTCAATTTCTCACAAATGAAATGGGATGGAATTTTTCTCTCCTAAAAAAAAATTCATTTCTAAAAAATAATAACCTACTTTTCTCTTTTCCCATATAACATTTTCAATTCTCATGTACTTTTCTCGTTCTCAACACACAATAACACTTTTTAATCTCATTCAATATCTCATCTTGTTACTGAACAAGCTCTTTGCTGTGTTCCCATTTATATTTTGTTCTCAGCCATAACAGCTTTTTACCCCTTGTCGATCAACAGTATCTGCTAAATTTTTTTGTATAAGACTTCACTAAAAATAAACCCTTGCAATTAGCTTTATGTGAAATTTTAATAACTAACAAAAGGATAAAATAGAATTAAAATGAGTAACTAAAAATGAGCATGAATTTTTGTATATTGTCTATTGTTGTCTGAGGCTTATGAGATCTGCAACTAATAGGGGTGTAACTTGGTACCGGGTAAGTTCGAACCCGCCCGACCCGAAAAAACATGAAACCAATATTGGGTTTGCATCGACCAGATCCAAACCCGGTATTCTTCCTAATTTATTAAAATAATTATGTTTATTTATGCACTAAGTATTTCAATTATAATTGAGATAAAAGTTATTCCATATAATCATAACCTAATTAAATTATAAAATGTTTATTCTAAAACCTAAATGTTGTATACATTTGTCAATAAAAGTTGAATATATTACATCTAAATTAAATTTATTTATAAATAATTATAAATATATCAACTCTTTAAAATTATTGCATATATACTAATTAATTATGAGATATATAAGTCTCACTTTTATAAAATTTTAGATAGTGATTTCATGTAATCTCATTTATTTTTCTTACATTGATTGCTTTTCATGACATTACCTTGATTATTATAAGTAAATTTATTACTTTCATTGTATTTAGAATTATCTTTTAATTAAAAGACTAACTTTCATCAAAACCAAAAATATCATAGGACACATAAATATATTCACATGTAAATCATTTATGTATTAATGCAATAATATTTAAAAAATCTATTATCTTTATCGGTATTTTAACTTCAATTAGTTTGAAAGTAACTCGAATTTCAATCCGAAACCAAAACCGAAACCAACGCCAACCGGTCTAAACCCGACCCAAACCTAGATTCTAATATTAGAGTTTGGGTTGTTTGAATTTACTCAAATCCGGTACAACCCGACCCGAGTTACACCCCTATCAACTAAGGCTTAAAAGCAATTTCAGGCCTCTATGGATACTACTGTGAGATTGTCCGTTGAGACTTAAGCTCTGTTTGGCCCAGCACTTGCATCATTCAATCGGGCTTTTTTGCAAAGTCATTGCATATTATAAAATAGGTGTTTGGCTAAAATTTTGGCACAACTTTCACTAATCGTAATTGTAATTTCTACGATTGTAAGGAAGCTTCAATGGGATGCTTATACGGATTGTAATCTTACCTATTAACACCTAAAAGACAAAGGTGCCCCTAGAAAACTAAAAGAAATTTGGTTTTACGTGTACACAGGAATTAATTAGATGATGGTAACAATGCAACTCCACTCAAGCATATAGATTATAAATAAGCATAACATTGATCCATTCATTTAAATAAAAATTATATTAATAAAAAAATCTAATCTAAACATATGATATAATTCATTTTTATGAGCATAATTTTCAGTAATCATTTATTTAGTTAAAATATTTATTTCAATAATTTAGGTGAAATAAGGGTGGCCGTCATGTAGAAAATTTGTTTTAATAATTATTTGGGAAATATTTAATTTTGTGCCCATGACTGAAGTTAAATTAAAAATCATTTTCTCATGTCTAGTTTGGTAATTTTGTACATTAAAAGTGATTCGATCTTTTTAGGCAAACCTATAGTATTAAAAGCATTTTTTAAAATGATAATGCCAAACACTCAACAATTTTTTTCTAGAACGCTTTTTAAGAAATTATTTAAATAAAAATGTTTTTCTTAATGGCTGAAATCTCACAGCTTGGCCAAGCAGAGCCGTAGTTTCATCCACAAGCCTGTAAGGATGCTTCTAAGAGGATACAAACTTTTATAAAAGAAAAAAAAAAAAAAAAAAAAAAAGGATACAAATAGTTTGGAGTTTGGACAAATACCTGGATTTGGGCTTACAAAATTAGACCAACTTCAATCTCCTAGGCTTGCACTTGAGAGTCAATAGCTTGTTTCAATCCTCTAACAGGTAGTTTTGAGAATAACCATTCGTAGATAATGAGTAAGGTTCTTAGCTCAACTACTCAAATGCATTCTCGTGCTCTTGAGAATTGCATCTAAGACTCGACAGCATGGCTCAATATCCTGACGCGTGTACCTAAAATTGGCGAAAAGTAGACAGAAAGACAGGTAATTGAGAACAACTGTCTGCTCAGGAGCAAGCTCAATTCTCTAAGCTCTGCATTTGAGAGTTAGAGTCTAGGCTTATCCCTCTTGACTCATATGCATCTAAGAAGCACAATATGGCATTTCAAAGACAGGTAATGGATCTTTATCCTTGTCAAAAGCATCTGTCAAGCCTTTGAGAAAAGCTTCTGAGGCATAGAAGCAAGGTCAAGCTTCTGACACTTGCATCTGAAAATTGATACCTGTGGACAGAAACTTGAGTTTCCGTGCACATTGGCCAACAGATATCTCAGTTCTCTGAGATTTCTTAAGTTTCAAAACCAATTTGAAGCTTCCGAAATATTCCTTTGAAAAGGCATATAGCGTTTAAGAAATGACGGAGACCAATCAAGAGTTGCTCAAGTCTCTAAAAATGGCCTCTAAGAGTCAGTTGCATACTTAGCCTTCTACATACAAAAATGAGATGATCATTAGTTTCCGCTTTTAGTTTAAGTGTGTGCTCAAGAAATGATAAAAGTTTTGAATAAAAAGTTTTTAGTGTAAAAGTTTTTAAAATAAAAGAAAATGATATGATATAATATGGATAATAATGAAAAATAAAAAAGAATAAAGTTAAAATGGATAAATTAGTTATATGAGTAAATATGTAAAAATGATTGAAATATATGGTAATTATATACGAAGGTGTAAAGAAATAATAATAAAATAAAGTAGTTATGGAGAGTGAAAAGTTTTTTGTATAAACAAACCACCCTAAATGATTATTTTAGTATTTCTCGCATTTGATTTGAAAGTCAAAAGCATCTCTCAAGCCTCCAAGAATGCCTCTTAAGTTTGGTGATTTTGTAATCAGGAACAAGGCATAATAGGCATACTGAATTGGAAGCATCTTCAGTCCCCGGATGATGAACCCAATTTTTCAACCTAATATCAAGCGCCTGACCATTCCTCTGACGGGTACAACAATCAGAAATTTTGAATATTCAAATCAGTAAATGCGCAACAATAACCACAAAACGTTCTAACTTTGCCACGACTATAAAATGGTACGAAGTGGTGATGTTGAAAAACATTCAAGAGTTTTAATTTCCATCATTAAGAGTAATGCTAAAACTTCAAAAGCATTGGAGACCATCATTCATACAACTGAAGAAGCTTCCTACATTAATTGTACCATCATTCACACGTGTATTGTTCTTTGTTGAAACATGGTTTTTTAGGTTGTACCTTGGAATGGTGTTAGAGGCTAAATACAAGAAGTATTAAAAAATAAGGGCTTCTTGGAGTGCCTCAGATGCAATTTTCATTTCGTTGTAAAACTCAGAATATAGAAGAGAAACACACTCTTAACAGTAATCGTTGCGATACATAATTGAACTTTAGACAAAATGGTGTACACTTGGAACAGTGAAGTAAGATGGTTAACCTGAACTTACTATCTCTTGCTTGGTTTATTTTCATTAATTATTTTTTTGCATCTTTTATTTCCTTAGCATCAAGCTCATTCAAGGGGAAATTTATATATCCAAGGATTTATCAGCAGAGATAAAATCAACAGGCTTCTCTTAAAATTTTCGTATATTTATTTTTTGTCATGAAAAAATGGATTCCATATTGCATGCATGTTGTTGTCTGTGGTAAATTTGCTGGAGGCCTTTAGACTCTTTTGCAACGAAAGCTCGGGTCACCATCCATCCGATGTCTATTGTGTGATGAGAACGTAGGACGGGAAAAATGACATTGCGTGTTAAAAATGAAAAAAATACATTGAAATTAGAAAAAATTGTATCTAAAATGAAAAAAACCAATTGCTATTTTTTGGGAATAAAAAATATTTTCGGAAAATATAAACTTTCATCTCATCTCATGCCATTACCCGTGATGTAAACTTAAGTGCCAAAATTGAAGATAATAAGAAAAGAAGCGCAATCCAGTGCACCCCACTTTTTTAGCACCATCGTGCATGCCCAAGCATGAAGATTCAATATATGTTGTTTTTAATTTTTTTTGTTCTTAAATATTCTATTTGAAATTTTTTTAAAAATAAAGCATTTCTCATGCACCTGAGAAATGCCTTTTTATTTTTAAAATTACAAATAAACTATATTAAAAATCAAAAGATGTAAAAAAAAAAAAATCTACGAATATGCAAACACCACACTTGACTCACATGAAATTCAAAAAAAAAAAAAATTTCAAAAAAAGGTCAAGCATTGGATCCGGACTCATAAAGATAAATCAGCCGATTAACATCATTATATTCTAAATCCGTTTGGTCATAATTTCTCTTCAGACAAAACTGTAATAAGGGCGAAATTGACCCAAAATCCTTAGTGAGAAGAAATTATACAACACCACATGAATTTGCTAGTGCTACATCTAAAAATTAAATAAAATAAACATTTTAAAAAAACAAACACCTATCCATCCACATCTATGAATGCCGAGATTCCAATAATTTGAGAGCTAGTGCTTCTTGCTCTGCCAAAGTAATGGAATCAGCAACGACCACATCTTTCTCTCCGCCTAACTCAACAGAATCTTCATTATCACTGTCGAAGTATATCTTTGATCTCTTAGTGTTGCCCATATCTTTCTCTATCTCAGGCTCCTCTTCATCGTCCTCTTCCTCTTCTCTTTCTCTCTTTAATTTCATCTTCTCCTTGGCCCGTCTCTCCCGCAGGCGCTGCTTGTTAAGAAGCTTATCCTCCTTGTCCCGTAGTTTCATCTCTTCCTTCAGCTTCCTATACCGTTCTTTCACTGCAGATGCATCAAAGCAAGCATGAGAAGAAAATGGAAAATAAAATGCCATCACTTGGACCAATTGGCACATGTTCACTAGGAATAAGCCAACGAAGCAATGCTGCCACCAACAGTCAGCATGCAATTCAATTCAGATGCAGTTAGAGATGAATACAGCGCTCAAGCTGCACACAGTGGCCATATATTGAAGCACGAGAAGAATGAATATAATCCTGCTCCAGCAAGGCACGAGTTAAAGAGGTAAAAGCAACAAACTGATTATGCTAGGACTATGAATAAAACCTTTGTCCTGCTCAAGTGAAGCATCTGTGCTGTTCATGTCAGCCAGAGCAGCAAGCGGTGGAAGTGTGTTGCCGTCCTCATCAAATACAACCCTGGTCCCAACTGGTCTATGTACATTGATTTTCAGCTTCTTCTTTTTCAAGATCCTGGTTGCAGAACTGCACAAAACAGCAACAGCACTAGCATGAGCTCAGGATGAACACTGCTCAACCAAGGTGACAGAGAGTTCTAATGACACCAACTTATAAAGACACCAACTTATAAAAAAGCATGTAGGTGAAGGCGATTGTCACAATTACAAGGCATATCATGTTTCCTGAGGACAAGAATTTCTACAATTTCTTTTGTTATTTACACAGTGCTACAATGCCCACTACTTAGTGCATGCATTAAAAGCAATGCATATCTAAACTCAATCAAATGTCTAAATTCAGATAGGCAACTGCATTTGATTTAAGTTCCATCAGTACGAAGAGTAGCAACATGCTCAGACAAGAATTAACATACACAGGCCGTTCATCTCCTAACACAATATGTTCCTGTACAGGAAGGATGCCATCTTGAGCTGCTTCCAAGGATTTGACCATTTTAGGCTTTTCTTGCCTATCTGAGACGTTGGCATCATCCATCAAGTTGTCCTCCTCAAACCCAACCTCTACTGGACCTTCCTTTAGTGCTAAGCTTTTCTTCCTAGCTTTCTGATTCAGAAAACGGATCTTTGGGGTCATGGGTAGACCCAGCGATGCTGCAAACTCTTCAATGGGCAATTTTAGCAAATCAAAAACTTCCTTATCTGGCTGCAAATGTATGGACTTCAAGTATGTTGTGAAGGCCCTCTGAGCTAGGTATTGCAAATTAGGGTACTTGACAAGCAGTGCTGCCAGCAACTCAGAAACTGACTGTATTCTTTCTGTTTTAGCCTGAAAAACCAAGAAATAAGTCAACACTCTGAATTGGAAAACATAGTAATCTAGTTCGCATGAAACAGAAGGCAAAGAATTCTCTTTCAAGTAGACTGTCATATAATTAAAAAATATAGACTAAACATGATAACCATATAAGAAATAATAGAAAAGTATGCTAAACAATAATATCAAACAAAAATAACACAGCATAGCATAGAATACTGTTCCACATCATGGTTGGATCAACCTAGCTGCATTCAACCATTTGAAGGTTGGATGAAAAGCCGCAAAGACAACAAACATTTAAGAAGATGCTCAAATGAGAGACAATACAGCATAGGTGCAGCAAACTGATGACCGACAACACTAAGAGGACATCAAGGATGCATCCAATCAAATGATAGAGAACACAACATAATGCCTGTCCATTCAGAAAGTGTTTTGCAACCCCACTCCAAAGGGTAATTTGTAGTTAAGAGACATTAATAAGGATGCTTGAAAGGTGCAGCAAACAGCCAAACACAAAGCACAGTAGTTCCCCTAAATGTATAGGCCATGCTACATCATTATTAGAAATATTGACTACTATAGAAGGAATTGCTGCTACAACTCAGAAAAGATAAGCATATCGCATAATGGTCAATCAAGAAAAGCATATCGCATAATGGTCAATCAATCTCATACAAGGCAACAACGGACAGTGATGCCTCAAACGTCTCTTAGATTGGAAAATGCCAACTTTCAAATAATTAAGGACTGAGATCCTGTGCAGTTGACTGTATATCAGGCGATATACAGTCAGCCCAAAAATATATTTTATTACTTTTTTCATAAATGTGTGAGTCCACCTAGATTGGTTCCCATAACAAATTCTACATTTTTTATTTTTTATTTTCGAAAATCAATAAATATGAAAAAATCAATGAATATAAATTTGATATGAAAACCAATATAGATGAGGCCTGGACATCTGTGAAAAGACAAAAACAAAAAAACAAAAAAAAAACCCAAATATTTTTGGGCTGCCCATATATCACCCAATATACAGGCAGCCACACACAATAGGAACAGAATAATTAAATACTGTATCAGACATAAAGAAACATATATTAGACCATGATGACCTTCCAAAGTACTGGGATTGGCATCTAGTTAGAAAGAGTGAATGGAGGATCATCAAATCATTGCATGTGTCTATACACCTTCCACGATTTTAATTGGCATGTAATGAAACACCAGTGTACCAAACTCTATAGCTTACAAGGTACAATTTCCAGTGGTCTGGAACATATCACGCACAAAATTTTTATCGAAACAAAGCTAAATGCAGAATCGAAGAGATGATTATGTATTTGGGTTGAAAATATCTATCCACTGATTAATCAACCAGGAAGGCAGCAAATGCATACCATCTTAGGCTGTAAGTTCACGTGGGCTGCTTTTAATTTTTCAACCATCTTTTCCTGTTCTGATGGTGCTAAGAATAAAATCGAGGATCCCACCGCAGCAAAACGGGCAGTGCGGCCAACTCTGTGAATGTATGCTGCAACATCTTCTGGACAATCAAACTAGAAGAAAAAATAATACCAGTCAGTCTGGAAATCTTGAATCCCTAACCAGCAAAAATTTCTTAGCAACAAGGTGTCTTTGGGTAATAGAATGGTCATTCATGTACAACACAGGTAGTAAACAATCATGGTTCTAAATATCAGTATCGAGGGGCATATCAGGGCCCCCACAAAACCCGTATGAGACAGCTAGATCGCATCTCTATCGGAACATATCAGCCTGTATCGAATTTTTTCTATAAAGCCAAAAAATATTAAGAAAAATACGAAGTGAAAGAATACAGTTATTTTACATTTTCCTACATAAATGATAGGGTATCACTTATCAGCCATTCTCTCCCCAAATAGCTGACTAGCTACATATGACTGTCATATACAAACTATTCATTAGAATATTAAGCAAGAGACTAATAGCTTGTGTCAGCAAAATCAGTTGAGATTATAAGTGATAAGATGTTTAGTTCAAAACAACCCAAATTTCAAGTATAAAATAAACAAATAAATCCAAAACTGACCTGAAGAAGTTTTAATAGATTTATAAGACAATGTAAGCATTATCATATAGGCTCGTAGTATGCAATAAGGGAAAAAGAAAAAATGTTTATTTTTATTTTTTTAAATCGATATTATCTAAAAATACATAAAATATCATGAAATTTTTTGAGAAACATGGAAACATAAAGAAAAATGCTGTAAATAACTTAACCCTAACATTCCTAAAAAATTAGAATGTTTCTTAATTCGGAATCAAAAAAAAATTAAAAATAAATATAAACAAATAAATAAATCCCAAAACACAAACCTAACATCATTTCATTCATAAATCTAAAGATCGAAGGCATTAGGAAGTGAAAATATTACCTTTTCTAACATCCCCCAAAAATTTTCTACTTTATGATCTTTAATTCCTGCCCAACAAAAATGTGTTTTTCCCAAATTTTTCAACTCTAAAATAGTTGAAATGCCCCAAGTTGCTATATAACTTGAATCTCCAACTCCACCTAAATAGGGATTTTGTAAGAGTTTTAATCCATGGGTGTGCTTGGCATTTGATAAAATTTCGGAAAGAAAAATTGTTGGTATAAAACTTTTTGAAATGGAAAAAGTGAAGTGATATAGTAACAGTAAAGACGAAGAGTAAAGATAATAAAATTAAAATAGATAGAGTAGATAGAGTAATCGTATGGGTAGTTGTGGAGATCAACATTAGCCCCTATTTATTTTATCTTCACTCATTTATGGCTGGTAAAGTACTCTACACACCAACATTATTTACATCCACATATATACTTCCCGGCATCCAAATACAACACAGACCTGAACAACCCAGTCAACAGCAGGAAAGTCAAGACCTCTTGCTGCTACATCTGTTGAAAACAGAACTGACCGCTTCTCACAAAACTCAAAATAAATTGCCATCCTCCGTTCCTGCTTCATCCGCCCATGTAAACATTTCAGTGGAATTCCTGGCCGTAGTTTTTTGAAGATTTCATAGACAAATTTCACCTGTTTAATGCACATACGAGGAAAATTTCAACAAAAAAGAAACAATATCATGAGAAAACAGATCATAGATAAGACAAAATTGAAACGGCCTACGGATGAGAAAAATCCTCTGCACTTCTTTTACAGACAGGATATAACACAACATAATGAAGCTTCCCAGGGAATAGTTGAATCGAACTAATATTTTTAATTGTCTGTGCTTTCAATTTAATCCATTCCAGCACTGAACAAATGAAAGAAGTACAGTGCAAGGCTGCCCTTGTCCAAGTTTGTTTCAATAATTATTTTTCAACTCCGCCATTCAATCAGGCAGGATGCTTAAACTAGTTTTCCAAAAAAAAAAATTCTACCAATAAAATTGGCCTTGATTAGAGGAATTTTCCGACCTAGGAGTTCGCACGACCCCACATACTATCTATGCTTCACTCGCAGACATGGTTAGCCTATCTTTCCCATTCAAAATCCCTCACTATGTGCCCAAATAATGATTGCAGCCTACCACAACATTCAAATGAAATATCAAACAGTCAGTATAATCATCCGACTGGCAAAAGGAATCCAAAGGTTTCTGTCAGAATAGGGCAGGCAGTATGTCATGATAATCATCATAAAAGGGCCTCCACGTCTCCACCTATGAGGAAAAATTTACAAATGTCATTCTTGATAAATGTTCTTTTGTGACATTGCACGGTGACTTCATGGTTACAATCAGTGCTTGAAACCAAATATTCTCATATGGCCATCCCTAGGTTTGGGATCAGAGTGAGTCCTAGACCTAGATCTAGATAGATAGCACTACTAGAGAGGAAAAAAGCAGCAAGATGTTCGAAATGATAGCAGAGAAATTAATTGCAAAAGGGACCCATTGATATGTTCATCCCCAAGCATGGCCCTGCGGCCATGTGAACAGTCCATCAAAGTACATGGATGACAGAATTGCACTGAAAATCTCCTAATCGAAAAATAATTAAATTTTAGTCCATGGTACATTGTAAAATTGATTATCTGTGTTTAGGGACCAACAGTTACAGATCACATAATATTCGGCCCCACTAATCTAAAATCATGGCCTGATAATACAGAGAACATGGTAAGCACAAAGTCTATTCTTCTTGTGCTTACACTTGAGAATGATTACATGTTAATAAAGGAAGCCAATCCAGTGAGAATGACTACATGTTAATAAAGGAAACCAATCCAAATTACCTGCTTGCAGCTAGAAAGAAATACAAGTGTCTTTGAATTAAGATGTGTTTTTATGAAGCTCCACAGCATATCTAGCTTACGATCAAGGGGAACGACCATCATATATTCACGTAGACCTTGGGGAGTGGCTGAGATTGACTCTGCATGCACACTGAGATATTCGGGATCCTTCAAACTCAACCTCGCAAGATCCTGCACTGACTTGGTCTGAGTTGCCGAGAAAAGGAATGTCTGACGCCTTTTTGGAAGTTGTGAAATAATTGCATTCAGAGCTTTCTTAAATCCCGCATCAAGAATACGGTCAGCCTCATCGAGCACCAAGACCTGTTTCCTGGCCAGGAAAATACACCAAAATCAGCAATCAATCTACAGTCAATACAATTATTTTAGGTTTCATGTGCCTCCATGTGCAACTTAAAAATGCAAGGTTAACGAGTCTCAGGCCGTAGTCAGATGGACAGCATATAGCAATGCACTCATATCTGAAGATGGACAGCCCACTAGCAACTAGGACATATTTGAGCTGCATCTTTGTAGCAACCAGTGGACAGAATGATCAACATAAGAAGAACAATGAAAGAAGGACAACCCCTCTTTACTTTTGAACAGTGAGAACTTTATAACAATAGTAATAAATGACAAAAAAAAAAAACTGCATATACTAGTACTTGAATGATGACAAGAATTCGACCCACACAAGTACGGTAGGAAGGAGATAAACCAAGATATTGTAGCATCACATTCAGATTTTCATATTCTATTTGAATTTTTTTCCTCACATTCCTGTTATACTTTTTTCAAAAATGAAATTCATAAAGCTTTTTTCCCTAAAATAAGAAATGTAATCAGGATTGGAACATAGCATAGCTCATATATGCAAATAGAGAAATGTTATAAGCTAGCAACCACTGAAGACGACCATCATATACAGAAAAACTATGAAAAGAGGAATTTTCTCAGTTTTTTGTTCTTCAAGGTGAAGTTGACAGAGGATCACAACAAAAGTTGGATATAGAAGCTCTCACATACACAAAATACGCTGGCAGAATTTATCATAATGATAGGTTACAAAACTAAGACAATAAGACCATCAACAGAACTATTCAAAACTCAGTTAGTAAATGTTTCAGGAGGGTCACAGATAGACGAAAAAAGATAGCCAATAAAGGACAACGGATGGTGGAATCACCACATGCCGATGCAGACTTCAAGTGACATCCTGACGACCATATCCAAGTCCAGTTAGTAATCAACATATGTTAAGAAAGAATATTCCCTTGACCTGGAGCTGTGAACAATCAAAATTCTCAGTCTCATCCATGTGCTGAAGAAGCCGACCAGGCGTACACACCACAATGTTCAGGTCATTGACGCGTGCCTTCTCCTCATCAACATTTTTACCACCACGCCCACCAATCAAAAGTCCTGCACTAAAGCTGTGGTTCTTCCCCACAACTTTCAACACCTCAAATATTTGTGCTGCTAATTCCCTCGTGGGGGACATTATAAGGCAACCAATTCCAAATTCGGGACCCCATCTTGCCCTGTACAACTGCTCCAGGACCTGCAGTTGGGAAAATTTCAGATATCAACGTTAAAAGTAAAACGTAAAAAAAAAAAAAGAGCACAAAACGCTACGAAATTCAGGACCCAAATGCTAACTTTAAGCAACTGGCAATTGCAATTAGATATGACCCAACCCAACATCATCTGTATATAACTCAACAATGCTGCCAGATGAGATATATTCATCATTGCTGTAGGCAACTGAAAAAAGGATACCGCTGGAAAGCTATCAATCTCCAAGCACACCAAGACAGATTAGGTCTCCGGCTAGAAAATAGGCCAACGAAAAGAAGCAGCTGCCGTACCGGAATGATGAAAGCAAGCGTTTTTCCAGAGCCAGTCTTAGCAGCGCCAAGGACATCTCGGCCGCAGAGTGAATGCGGAAGCGAGGCACGTTGGATTTCGGTCATGTCAACGTATTTGCGGGAGGCGAGGCCATCTTTGGTGTGGCGAGATATGGGGAGTTGGTCGAAGCGAGTGGCGCCAGCGTAGGGAGGGAAGTTGGTGTCCCCAGGGCGGGGAAAAGGAAGGTCGGAAGGGATGGGCGGGAGGGAGAGGGGATTGGAACCGGAGTCGGGCATCTGAGATTCGATCCAAGAGTCGAGGAGCTTGATTTCCTGCTCCTCAAGAAGACGAGCTTGATGTCGGTTCCTGAATTTGGGTCTCCTCATTTTTCAGAGAGATTTGTATGGTGTTTCAATCGCCGGACGTGGAGCGCCGGCCTTCCGTTGTTTTAGCCGCCGGTAACAATGTGGACTGATTTCCAGTTTCCGGTGGAATCCTAGTGCATCGAGAGGGAGAGATCGAAGGCGAGGGTTTTAGGGTAGGGTTTTAACGGCAAGAGCTTGGCGATGGATTTTTCTACCGTTGGTCCCTCGAGTAATCAAAGTAAGCGTGATGTAATTTTTGTCGAGAGGAAACTGGGTGGGGTCAAACCATCATTAACCGAGTCGGATTAATTCATACAAGGTTAACTTTAATCCTAACTTATTTAAAAAACTTCAATCCTATTTCATGTTTAATTTATTGATAAAAACCTCAACTCTAACCCTAATCAATTTAACATTAATGGATCGAGTTGTAGGTCAACAAAGAAATATAATGCTAATCCTCTCATTGAATTTTAAAATATTAACTTTCAAATATACTCTTCACCAAAACGTTTATTTCATTGTTAACAAGTTATACGCTGACGTATTATATTCTTTACTAATATATTGATTTTCATTATTAATAAACGGAAACGCTTTTATGAAACCTCTCTTCTGTGAAATTTTTTTCATTTTTAAAATCTTGATGGTTGATGGAAAATTTAATCCATCTATTGGATTTAGTATCATTTATAATGTCCTGAAAACCCTTTTATTTTTTTAATTTCACTATATACGGGTCTCGTCTATAAATGTGTAAAATCAGCATAATAAAATGGTTCAATATTAAAATATTAACTTTAAAGTAGTTTTTTCAATACCTAAACAATCTAAAATATTAATAATATGTATAAAAATAATTTTATGAAGTATTGTTACATTTTAATACATGTGTGAATAAATCTAAACGTTTTTCATAACTTACACATGCATGCGCATATTTTTTGGCAAATGCGGCCTATCCGCATATTAGATTGGGATGAAACTTGATCTCCTAACTAAACAAATGGAACTAAATACAATGAATGGATTGGATTTTCATCAAAGTCGACATATCAAAAATAAGAAGGGTTTCACGAAATCACTTCTATGAAACCCAGTTTCATGGAAGTATTCTCGATTAATAAATATGCATAACTTATAGAAAAGTTTTATGACAATAATAACTCTTTGTAGATTATAAGTGGCTTTGATCAATTGATGAATTAAACAGGGTTAAAATATGGAATAGATGGCTTAGACAAGCTTAACCCACTATCAACTCATTAATTAAATGGATTACACTGGTCATGTAAATAGGTTGGCAAATTGAAAAGTATTACCTTAATCCACTAAACACTAGGTTGGATTGACCGAGTTATAGGTTGACCCTGACCTAATTACACACCCTTATTCACAACCCACCCCTACAAATAAAATTTTTCTCATCTAGGACAGGAATTTGTTAAAAATTTATACTCGAATTCATAATTAGAAACCAATATTCTCATTTTCTTTCAAATTTTCTACATTTAAAATTAATTATAGTGTAATTTGATTTCTAAAATTATATTTTTATAATAATTAACATGTAAGTTTGATATAAATAAGGCTCTAGATCAAACAAATATTTAAAAACCAAAAAATTCAAAAATTAACTAGAATTATCAACCTAGATTATTGACTCAGGTTACAAATTAAAATACTCAGTAAAGTGTGTTTTGTTGGCTTATTTCAATAAATTTATTATACTACTTATGTTTAATAATGTCTTTTGTTATATTTAATGGTATTTACTTTCACTTATTAGTGAAATAATGAAGCATCCATCTTTAAATTTAACATAGATATAACTTTAGTCTTGATGCTATATTTTTAATTTTTTTAAAACTATTAATATAGATATACTTAATCTATAAACTAAATTTTATCGTTTTTACAAATATATATTTTTTGAATTTCTAAATACCTTATATTTAAAGATCCAAAAAATAAACACAGAGAAAACAAAGATATAATAATAAATGAATTTGTGGTCCAATGTAGTTAGATCCCAACTAAAATTAACTGCATGGAATCAGCTGCCATGTAACTTTTATATTGGATAAATGTGCAATTCTTAAAATGATATTGCCCTCATTCCAACTCAATATCACTCTAAAATTTGTTTCTCAACTTATGTTACTTAATCAAAGAAAGCCAACATTGTGCCTTAGCAAGGAAAACCTGCAGGTTGGGGAAGGTAAGGAAGTTTGCAATTTTTCTCAAAAAGGTGTCTATTTTATCTGAGGATTGTCTGAAAGTATCTGTTCATGTTCTAGCAAGGCAAACCTGCAAGTTAGGGAAGATAGGGACGCCGAAGTTTTTGTTTTGCAAGGAAGGCTTTTCTTCTATCTAGAGATTATCCAAGAGTAAGAAGAGAAACAAACTGTTACGAAGGAAGATAGAATGATAGAAGTAGAGGTGGAATGCCTTGGAGAGGAGCTATTGACCTTTGAGTTGGGAGAAGGCAAATGTTGCCGAATAGGTCCAGAAGGTAAGCTAACATTGCCATTTTTTATATGGACAACAAACACTTACAACAAGGAACTCTTCAAAACAACATTAAGAAAATTATGGAAGGCCGAAGGGTGGGTGAATATGATTGACTTAGAAACAAAACTCTATATGGTGACTTGTGATATAGAGGAGGATAAAAATGGAGTTCTAGCATGGAGACTATAGTTCTATACAGGAACCTAGTCTTATTCATGGAGATAAATGCACCAGTAATGTCGTTTGAGATAAAGTTGTAAATCTAGATTCGGATAAGTGAGATACCTTATATAATCAATAGAGAAACCCTAGGAAAAATGATCAAAGAGTCTTTTGATGGTTTCACAGACATGATGGTTGATGAACTTTTCATTAGAGCAAGGGTGGAGATGGACATTAGGAAACCACTTAAAGAAGCATTTTCATTAAATATGTTGGTTTAAACAAGAGGGATAGATTTCGAATATGATAAATTACCAATATTTTATTATATATGTGGAAAGTTGGGGCACACCTTCTAGAACTACTAATTAGCCAATCGGATGGCAATGAATCTTGCTAAAATTGAGTTGCCATTTGGGAACCATTTGAGAGTGTGCTTTGAGGCAAGAGGTATGAGGAAAGGGCAAGAGAGAAATAACAAACTTATCTGATGAGGATTGGTCACAGGGAAAAAGGGGTAATGAATAAGAGAAACAGATGAATGAGGTAGAAACTAAGAAAATAAAAGAAAAAGGGAAATAAGATGGCAAAAATGGAGACAAATACAAACACAACAAAGAGGGCATTGATAGAAATTTCTATTAGTTAGAGATATGAAGGGATAAAGGCAAAAAACTATACATGGATACAGACAAGGAGCACGAGTAGAGAAATGACAGTGAGAGGCACATTTGTGGGTAATAACAAGGATTGACAACAAAATAGAAGGAAAAAATGTTTATCAAACAGGCAATATATAGGAACTCAAAAGGACATGGGAGTGAAGACGGGACTAAAGGGAATAATTAACAAGTCAGGGCAATAGGGAGTGATAAATGAGACAATGGGAAGATCGATTTTTCATAATAAACAGCAAAAAGTGGATCTGCATTCAAAGGTTGAAGTCATAAAGATGGACTAAGATGGATAGTACATGATCATTAACAGGCAGATATGATAGGTCAAGAACAAGGGGAGTTCAAAGGGGATAAAATTTTAGAAGAGGTTGTTCATAAGGATGAAATTGAAAAAAAGGGAAAGGGGTATACTAAAAGGCAGGAAGAAGATACAAACTAGAAAGAGAAACCAATTTTATCAATATTTACATGACTGAAAGGGGGGAATCAAAGGCAAAGAAGGGCCAAATTACAAGGGAGAATGGAGTAGAGGACAAAACAGGAAGACAACTTAGGGAAGAGGAGTGAGAAGAGAACACTAGAAGGACAAGGAGAGGGGAGCAAAGGGAAGGATCAAAGGAGAGTGAGATGTGGAGATTGACACAAAGAGAGGAAGAGAAAATAGCAAATGTAGCAGTAGCTAAGATAATCTCTTAGCCCCACAAGGGCTAGATGGATCTTATAGCTTAGAATTGTCATGAGCTTAGGAATCTATGGGGAATTCACAACCTCCAAGGCTTTATTAGGAGGCAAGATCCCATAGTGGTCTTCCTAACAGAGACCAAGAGATGAAAGAATGAAATGGAGCATATAAGGAGATTAATGAAGTACAACTACTATTTTCAATGGACATTGAGGGGAGGAAGGGGGTTTAGTGATGATGTGGCTTAAAGAGATTAATCTTCAAATTTCTTCATACTCCAACCAACACATTGTTGTTGTTAGAGGGATCTCAAATAAGGAATGGAGAATTACCAATTTCTATGGTCACCTGGAAACCCATAATAGGGATGATTCATGAACCTCATGAGGCAATTGAAAGATCAATCAAACCTCCCATGGTTGATATTTGGAAATTTCAACAAGATAGTTAGAGAATTTGAGTGAATAGCAAAGGTATTAGACCTAAAAATCAGAAGAGTGCATTCAGCAAGACCATTGATGATTGTTCGCTTTTAGACGTGGTTTTGGTTGGACCAGAAACGATTTGTAGAAATAACAAAACAGACAATGAATAAGTCAAGGCAAGATTAGATCTAGTTAATATAGGATGGTTGGAGAAGTTTGAGCAGGTACAATTTCATCATAAGCTCATCACATATTCAGATTATTGTATTAAGGAATGATCCTGTTAGCCCGGGCTAATTAAATGTCTCACTTAGCCCACCTCAAAAATCCTATTTAAAATAATTTTTTTTTGTTTTCTTCTTTATACACTTGTTTTTCTAAGTGTATTTAATATCTAAATTAAGTTTTACCATTTTTGGATATGTGTACATATTTTTTTTAGATTTTTAAAAATAAGGGTATTTTAAATATATATACGCATAGATGTTTAAAAATCTCAAAAAAATAGATAAATATATTCAAAAATGGTAAAACTTGGTCTATATATTAAATACACTTACATAAACAAGTGCATAAAGAAAAAAGTAAAAAAAATTGTTGTAAATAGGTTTTTAATGTAGGCTAAGTGTAACATTTACTTAGTCCGGGCTAATAGAATCACTCATCTATTGTATTTTGCTGGTGTTATTGAACTAGAAAGACTAGAGGATAAGGGTTCTAAGGAAATTTAGATATGAGATTTTCTAGGCTAAATATAAGGAAGTGAATGAGATAGTAGAGAGGGTCTGGAAGGGGAATCCTCATCATCAATCAACTGCAATAGTTAAAAATACCTAGAAAATTCAATAATGTGGAAAATAAGTAATGAAGTGGCAAGCAAAGATAAAGAGTACCTCAGGATAAACAATTCTGAAACACCAAGTTGAAATACATTAGCTTAGGTGTCTCAGTGCATCAAACGAGCAGGATATGATGATCAAGGAAAATGAGGCTATCATAAACTCAATGCTTGAAGATGAAAAAATAGCATAGAAATAGGGAACAAAGGTAAACTGCCTGAAATGTGGGGACCAAAATATAGCTTTTTCATAGGATGGCCTCAAAGAGATGTAGAAGGAATTTTATAGAAGTCCTTGTTGATGAAAATGGCATTGAAATTTCATAAAGTGAAGGTAAAAACAAATTTGGTAGAGCGGTACTTTAGAAAGGCTTAAAATATAGCGTACAATGGAAACACTAGAGATGTGGTAGACCTAATCTAGAGTGGAATTTCTTAGGCGGAGCGCTAGTTCCCATCATGGAATTAACATGGGAAGAGGTATGGAGAGTTGTTAAGAGCATGAATCTTAAGAAGGTTCTAAGGCCAAGTACTATGTCAGTTGATTTCTTCAAAAATGTTGTAGAGTGGTGGGAGAGGAAGTATCTTAGGCCTAAAAACTTTACAAGAAGATAGTAATGAAAAGGATTGTGTCAATACTTTCAAGGAGATTAACCAAACAATAATAGTCCTAATTCCAAAAAGAAAAGGAGCATCGAAACTGACAAAATTTAGGCCAATAAGTCTCTTTAAGGTAAGCTATAAAATCTTCTCTAAAGTCTTAGCTAATAGGCTAAAAGGCTACTCAAAAGGTCTAATATCTTAGGAGCAAAGTGCATTTATTTCCAAAAGGCTTATCATAGATAATACATTGTTGGCATATGAAGTTATGTATGCTTCGAAGAAATGAAAAAGTGATACAAAAGAGGACATTACTTTAAAGCTTGGCATGGACAAGGCGTACGACCAAATAACATAGTAATATCTTCTCATAGTCATGAAAAGTATGGGTTTTCAAGAGTAATGGATTCAATAGATAATGGTTTGCATCACATCTATCACATACAGAATATTCAATGGAGTGCTTGCAGATATAATCATACTAACAAGAATATCTTTCTTAATCAAAGATGGCCATGAGAATGTCAAGCTGTAAAAGCTCAATATTTGTAAGGGGCACCTAAACTAATACATCCTTTAGCAGTATGAATTGGCTTCGAGGCAAAAGTTAACATGAGAAAAATATCCATTTTTCAGCAAAAATACAAGAGTGAAAAAAAAGAGATTGAACTATGCTAGAAACTGTCAATCAACATTTTTCAGCATACTTAGGGTTCTTGTGTGGTTTGGCACAAAAAAGTAAAAAATCTTTTAGGAATCAAAGAGAAGATTTGGAAGAAAATATAGGAATGAAAATAGAAAATGCTATTAGTGGGTGGAAAAGAAATACTAATCAAAATAGTGGCTCAAGTTATCTCATACCATACAATGAATTTATTTCTCTTGCCCAAGAAGCTTTGTAAGGAGCTGAATGTTATGCGCAGTGGATTTTGATGGGGAGAGAAGAAAAGAAAGTAAAAAATAAATTAGATAGCTTAAAGCAATTTATGCACATCTAAAGAAAAAAGAGGATTGGGTTTTAATAAGTTTATGGTATTCAATCTGGCAATGGTGACCAAACAAGCTTGGAGACTATAACATGTAAGGATTCCTTATGCTTCAAACTTTTAAAAGCCCAATATTTCCTTAGAAAATCTTTTTTGGAGTATAAAGAAGTTCCAAACAATTATTATATTTGGGAAAGCAACCTTAAAGCAAGACCATTGTTAAAAGTTGGCTACAAATGGAGGATAGAATGTTCCCAAGTTAGATTCTTTAAAGATTGCTGGCAAATGGTAACCTGATCACAGCCAAACCACTTCCTAAAGAAATCAGTGAGGAAATGTATGTGGAGGACTTCATAGATAAACAAAATAGAAGCTAGAAAAAGACAGATAAAAAAGGCAATTGGCACAAATGGATGGGAAAAAATCAAAAATATACCATTACCACCATATGAAAAGGAGGCTGAAATTGTTTTGGAAGATAAAACTTTCAATGCTAAGTCGGAATATCATCTAGCTTTGTAGCTAAAGGAAGGAGAGACAGATACCCCAGGAAATGGTAACAAAAGGGAGCTAAACCAATTTTTAAATATCATTTAGAAATCAAAGTTACCAAGAAAGATACAAACATTTGGGTGGAGGTCCCTTTCAAAATCTTCTCCACAAAACACAATTTGAATCAAAAGGGTATCATAGTAGATCCCACATGTTCCTATGCAAATAGATGGGATTGATGGAGAAGGAAATGCATCGAGTGTCCAAAGAGTTGTTATAGACAACTCTTTTCAATAGTCTAAACGAGGGCCAATTGAGGAGGCTAAGGATATTCTTCTACAACTTGTAGAAGATAATATCCCCTTCCCCTTATTACTATACTTCATTATTGGTTGAAAATTTTAGCATATGAAAAATAAACTATGGGGATATTTGGTAATTTATATTTTTGTAGGATTGTGGGATAGGGTGGGAAGTAGAAAATGAAATATTTTAAAAATTATGTGATTGATAAAAAATGATAGGAGTAAAGTTAGAATAAATAGGTCTGATAAAGGTAATTTATAGGAAAAATAATTAAAATATAGGGGTAAAAATACAATTATTAATTGAGAAAGTTATTGGCTTGGGAAACCATGCCCCCCCAGTGGTTTCCCATCCCACCCCATAACTAACTACATTACTTAATTCCAATGGGCTACGTTGCTAATTGAGGGTGATCAGTTTATAAACAGCAACGAAAACCTTCAATTAGTGGATATATGAAGATTAGATGTTGGAACGCATTTGGATGAAAATTACTTTTGAGTTTGGGGCGATTATGCAGGACTAGAATGGCAATTTCGTGGTTGATTGTTGTGAAGTAAGAACTAGTTTTATGAATATACTGGAGCTAGAAGCTGGTGTTTAGATTAGAGGTATGAAATAGAGCACGGAGATTGAAAACAAATAGTAGTTTTTGAAAGAGATTCTCTTCTTTTTGTCAATCTTCGAAACAGTTTTTGGATTCTAAGATCTAAATTGAAATATCTTGTTGAGAAAATTGAATGTAGAAGTACCACCACTGAGCAGGTAGTTTTTTTTATCATGTATTTCATAGTGGAAACCAACCTGCCCATAATATTGCAAAGTTAGCCTTTTATATGTGGGGAAATTAAAATTTGGTAGGGAAATCCCCCTAAACGTATATCACATTTTTGTATAAATATTTTATTTCCTATAGATCTAGGTGAGTTTTCCTTATGCTCCAAATTTTGCCTTATCCTAGGGCGGCAAGAATGACCAACAGGCTTAGACTTAAAAAATAGGATTAAACTTGAGCAAAACGTAATGTGAACCACCTAATTCCCACCCCTCACTTTACCTTTGAGTTTCATATTTGCTGTATATAGGTCAACACAAGGCATTTGGTTCAAAATGTGCAATTCATGATATAAAATTATTAAAATGCTATTATTATTCATTTAAGGTTTAAAATTTTTTCGACAAAACAATTTAATAGAAAAGTAATTTTCAAAGAAATACATCAAAACGGTATTATACATTGAAAGTTTGGATAGGATTATTAAAAGGGAGTTTAATCTTACTAATCAACAATAACAGAAGCCGTTTGTCAAAAAAAATAATAACAGAACCCTATGTTAGCCGGAGCTAAAAGGAATATTCTTATTTTTTATTTTTTAATGAAAATATTATCTATAGTATATTTAATTAGGGCATGTTCGCCAACAAAAATAACTTTTCGTCCTTAGTAACTATCTTTTTTTGTTATTTTTTCACATCTTTTTGTACAACTACCATATTTTTCAATTATTTCTTTACAATTAAGCATATAACTAACATATTCATTTTAACTTCATTATTTTTACTCCTCATTATCACCCTATTATATTACATTATTTTCTTCCATTTTAAAAAACTTTTCATCCAAAAGTTCAATCATTCTATCAAACTTTATAATTTTTATGTGTATTTTTACTTTCAAAAATCCACATGGTCATTTTCAACTCAAAATTGTAGATTTTTTAAATTAAAAATATATACACTCAAAATTGAAAAATAATAAAAACCTTTTAGCCGGGGCTAACATAAACTCCGTTTTTCTGCGGATTTTTGCAAAATACTCCTTGTAAGCAAATTATTCATCGATTTGGATTTTTTTCACTGTCAGCACATAGTTAAAAATATGGCATTGAAAGCCCCATGCTGCACAACATACGCTCGTCTACTTTTGCATCAATTTGTAATAAGTAAATTTTTCGAATTTTTCAATGGAAAGTGTCCAAGTATTAAAAAAAAAAAAAATCGCTCGTCATCATGAAAAGTGGAAAAAGATTGCACTCATCCCTTTCATTCGATTTCTGGGGTTCAATCTCCTCCGTGGTGCTCTCTAGTCTCTTTCCTCCTTTTAAGAGCTCCCTTTTGCGTTGTGTCATACCCCCTTAAGTTTATTATTAGCATTTTAGACCTCATGTTTACGTATTAGCATATTATAACCTAATAAGTTTCACGTTTTGCATTTTAAACCCTCCGCCCCAACGCCGTCTGCCACGCACCGTCTGGTCGTGTGACATATCAAAAGTACCCCTCAATAAAAACAAAAACATATCCCTAGCTAGCACCAACATTAATGCAGACAATGAAGATTTTGAAATAGAAAATAATGTAAGCAACAAACATCGGTGAGAAAATGCATAATGAGGGGTATTTTTGTTTTTATTGAGGAGTATTTTTGTCATTGTATATGACCAGACGGTGCGTGACAGACGGCGTTGGGGCTGAGAGTTTAAAATGCAAAAGATGAAACTTATTAGGGTTTAGTATGCTAATACACAAACATTGAGATCTAAAATACTAATAAGCAAACTTAAAGGGGTATGGCACAAATCCCCCGTCCCTTTTGCACAATGATTTTCAGAACCAAAATGAGATCTTCTTAGGGAGCCACGAATGCTCATTTATGAAATAAATTGAAAATTGAGAGAAAGATATGGAAAGTGCTCTTTTGTACATCTACCATAGACATCGCAAATTGTGAGCATTCAATTTAGCAAAGATGAAATGAAAGAAATAGACTACGGAAGAATCTGATGCTTTCTCATTTTAGCGTTATGGTGCACTCATGTGCAAATATATATATTTTTTATTTTTAAAAAAAAATTAAACAATTGTTAATTTAAGTGTATTTACTATATGTATCATTTTTTACCATTTTTGAAAATTTTTAGATTTTTTGGATTTTTAAAAATCAGTGGCATTTTTAATATTTTTTAAAAATGCTATTGATTTTTAAGAATCTAAAAATCTCCAAATTTGAAAAAAATCAATACACATGTTAAATACACTTAGGGTGTGTTTGGTTGGAGGTAAAACTTTTTTATGAAAACTTTTCAGAGTAGAAGTTGTCAAGTTGATAGAAAATGATGTGATGTGATAGGGGTAATAATGAGATGTAAAGAGAATAAAGTTAAAATAGATAGGGTAGTTGTATGGATATTTGTGTGGAAATGATCGAAAAGTAGAGTTATTTATATAGGAAAATGTGAGAAAATAATTAAAAAATAAGATAGTTATGGGAAGTGAAAGGTTTTTGATTGAAAAGTTTTCATTGACATATTTTGTGTGTAACCATACACACCCTTAGATTAACATTTTGGGTAAAAAAAAAATTAATTTAAAAATAAGTTAAATGCACCCCGGTGAGCCAAGGCATTTCCCCTCATTTTATTCCTCGTTTATTTGTACAAGTGATATAATGATATAATGATTTACGCCTCATATAGCAGCGAGGTTCTCATCATTTACCTATTTTATTTGGTATTGGGCTTGACTGAATCAGTAATTGTTTATTGAGTGCGTGTGCAGAACATCCCCAGGTATTTCGGCTGTATTTCAGCTACTAAACTAGTGTATTCCAGCCGTGACGCACGAGGCGGCTCCATGGCTACGAACGTGGATTTGAAACAGCGTGGCAGTACTGGTCTCCCCATTCTGTGGTAGTGTTCATCTTATAGAAAAATTAAAAATATTATTAGATGTGTGCTAAAATATTATTAGGAGTTTATAGAAAAATTAAAAATATTATTAGATGTGTTTTAAAATATTATTAGGAGTTTATAGAAAAATTAAAAATATTATTAGATGTGTTTTAAAATATTATTAGTAGTTTATAAGAATGTCTAGTGTTCATCTTATAAAAAAATTAAAAATATTATTAGATGTGTGTTAAAGTATTATTAGGAGTTTATAGAAAAATTAAAAATATTATTAGATGTGTTTTAAAATATTATTAGTAGTTTATAAGAATGTCTCAGATTGTAATACCAATTAAGATAATTGTAATTATCCATAAAAAACTATTATATTCCAACTATTAAGCTGTAATATTATTAGGAGTTTATAAGAATGTCTTAGATTGTAATACCAATTAAGATGACTGTAACTATCCATAAAAAAAAACTACTATATTCCAACTATCAAGTTATCTAACCTATCTATTTTAATATTGGAACATAGGGCCTGCTCTGGATTAATACAAAATTTTTAAGAATTAGTGTATGTATTATAATTAAATTAATTAAAATATCGCTTATTAAATATTAGAAGTTCTTAGCGCAAACTATGTAGTAGAGCGTAATAAGATACGGTGCTGATCTAATGCAATCAATTGCACTGATAGTTGCTTTTTATATTTCCGTTCCATTCCTATGAAAATGGTACAATGAATTTGAATTTATGGAACTCTTGATTTAGGGCCCACCTTGATGATTATATGAAACCTTCGTTTTAAAATTATTTGTTTAATTAAAAAAACTAAAACTTGTCACAATCAAAGGTGCATTTGGCCCATCTAATAAAAGTATACGATCAACGTAATACAATTATTTGATTTTTTTATCAATTTCAAATACATTAATTCAACATCTGAACCATCTAAAACACTGAGACATCCTTCATATATAGATGAATCATTTTATAAATTATCATAACAATTCCAACACATCTATAAATGGGAACAGATGTGATTGCAAATTAATTTTACATAATAAAGTACCATAGATTGTCGAAAATTAGGGGAACAGATGTGATTCCAAAATAAATATGTTCGACTAAGAGGACTCCTTTTTTTTGTTGTGAATAAGAAACTCAAGAACTCCAATTGCAGATTAGAAGACTTTTTTATTTCTGTACGAGAAAATCCTGCTGGCATGGCATTAACATGCCATCGACGAACAAATAACAAATAGATATAAACTTTATTTGATTGCTTAATAGCAGCATTCATCAAACTCAGAAAATCAGGCTAGCCATAACGAATAAGAAGAGGTGATGAAAATTTAATACAAAATCCTCTCATTGCCCTACTCTCGAGAATTTGATAATTATTTTTTATTCCTTTCTATAATTAATGATATTTGTCTAACCATTTGATCGTAAACATCGTTGCACAAATCACTTGGTTTCCCGAAATGATTTTCAAAAACGATGCTGACCTCTAGAAGTTCTCCGTCACAGTTTTTTTTTTATTTTTTATCAATTAGTTCACGAGTTATTTAACTACAAAACTTTTAAACCAAAACTTTTAAATATAAAATTTTTCAATTTTCACAGCTACCTTATTTTTAATTATTTCTTTACATCTTCCAATACAGCTATAGTATTTTTCAATCATTTATATACAAATACTCATACAATTAATATAATTATTTTAACTTTATTCTATTTATTTCTCATCATTACCCATAATGTATTATAATATTTTCTCCTATTTTAAAGATTTTTTCATTAAAAAATGTTGTCATTTTCAAACGCACTCTTAAAATATCTGAATTTTCGTTGGCATGAAAATAAATAACATGTTGAGGTATTCTACATGCAGATGTCTCTCTTTTTTTTGTTTTTTATGTGGTCCCACGTATAGTCTTTATATATACTAAATTTACTATTTTTGAATTTATTTTATATAATTTCAAAAGTCAACAGTTTTTACCTCCATTTAACGTTAGGGTGAAAACTATTGATTTTTTAAAATTATACAAAATATTTACTCCAAAAATGCAAAATTTTTGTGTATAAAGTAAAGACGTGAATTCACATAACAATGAAAAGAAAAACTAAAAAAAAAAAATTCAAATCACATGTACGTATCCAAGCTCAGTACATATGTATATGTATAAAATCAGAACCCAACTAATGAGCATTGCAGTACCAGAGTCGTAATTCGGACGGGCCCAAGAATATATGATTGTGTCATATGCGAACTTTAAAATCCGTAATTATTATTTCCGCTTTTGGGTTTGTTTGTAAAATGATAAAAGTTTTAAATAAAAAGTTTTTAACTTAAAAGTTTTTAAACCGGAAGAAAATAATATGATATAACAAAGATAATTACAATAAGTAAGAAAATTAAAATTAAAATAGACAGGTTAATTATATAAATAATCGTATACAAATTATTTCGTGATAAGATAATTATATAAGAATATGCAAAAAAATAATTAAAATATAGAATAATTGTAAAGAGTAAAAAATTTTAAATCGAAAAGTTTTGGTTTGAAAATTTTTCTAGTTAAACAAACATGCCCTTTATCTAATTGTCTTCGTGATAAAACTAGATTATTCATTGAGAAATAATCTTGCTAGCCTGACTAAACAAATGTTCTGATTAGCTCACCTCAAAAAACTCATTTATAATAATTCTTTTTTTTTTACTTTTGTCTTCATATACTCGTTTATGTAAGTATATTTAACATATAAACCAAGTTTTACTTTTTTAATATATGTACATATCTTTTTTACATTTTTAAAAATAAAGATATTTTAAATAATAAATGTTTAAAAATCTCAAAAAAATATATAAACATATTCAGGATATTTTAAATACATATGTACATATAAACGTTTAAAAATCTCAAAAAAGTATATAAACATATCCAAAAAGGGTAAAACTTAATTTATATATTAAAATATGCTTACATAAACAAGTATATAAAGAAAAAAATTATTGGAAATAGATTTTTTGATGTAAGCTAAGCAGAGTATTTGTTTAGTCTGAGCTAACTGAATCACTCCTTTTATTCATTTGCTTCAACCACTGGCAACCATTCAATTACAAGATAGCAACTAATCAAATCACAAGGACAATGGTTAAGTCATGACAAACTTGAATTAGAGCTACAGTCATTTTAATTATACAATCATCTTACTTAAAATCACTATGTTAGTGCTCATAAAATTCTTGATTTCTTTCTTTAAATATTCAAAGCCTTGGAAGCGGCACTAATTGCCATTTTAACAACTGCTGTGTGAGTTATGCTGCGGCGATCACTTTTGAAGGTTCTAAACATTCACACCATCCAAGAGAATATTCAAACATTAGTTCATTACTGTGCAGAGCCATGACCTCCTGCAGGCTGCTTGTTCATCCTGTGTGAGATCAATCGGGTTTCTTCAAGTTTAAGCAGTTATCTGCCGCCTGGTTAAACAGTTCTTGAACCTGCTTCAATTCCTGTTCTGGAAACAGAAAATTTTCAGTGTTAGCTTGTTATCTGATTTGTAACTCAAGAAAAGAAGCTAAAAGATGTGCATGTGAGAGATCCACATGGGTGTGTAAAAAATATGAGTAAAACAAAGATCAGGAGATTCAAAGGATGCTGGAAACTTCAACAAACAAGAGAACTTTGAAACCCAGCAAGAATATTCATTTCCTGGAATCCCTCTCAAGTCTCAATAAATGTCATTGAAGTAAGAACAGACCAAATTTGAATCAAAGGAGCCCATGTGAATGCGTCCGAACTCCACAGGTTCACAGCTGCAGTGGAAAGACGGTGGAGAGAACTGGAAATGTGGTAGGAGATTCCTTGGGTGCTAAGGAGACAAACCATGTCACGTGCAATTTGTTGAGAAAAAACTCTTTTAAGGTCCAAAAACATCCAACAAATACTTATCAGTATGACATGAACTTGAATTTCAAATGGTCTCATCCTATTCTCATAATTGGTGAAAACGTACATCTATAAATCAAATGATCTCGTCCTATTCTTATCATTGGAGAAAAGGTACATCTCTAAATCCTCAAACAAATTAACTTCCGAAACTGCATTCAATCAGATTTTGACGCAGAAACTTTTTCAAAATCAATCTAACTTAACAGTGTAAGAACTTCTTAAGACAATCTGGTGCAAACAAAGTGTTAGCTTGATTGATGCAGAAACTTTCAGTGTCAATATGGTGCGGAGTATCGTATAGATTAAACTTACTAATTCACTTTGTTCAAATGGAACAGTGCATGAATAAAAATAGAAAGTTCCTTTGAGTACAGTTTCCCATGTCCAGTTCCAGCACAAGAACCCCCGACTAATGTTGAATATCAGATTACATGCCCATATTGTCAAATTAGCCCCTTATGACTCGTGATTGACAATCCAACTCACCGAACTCGCAACAATGCCATTACCAAAATCTGTAACTTATGCTTTTCTTTAAGGGAAATGAACAATTGAGAACAAGAGGGAAGGAAATTCTTCTGCATGTCATCTCATGCAATTGATGATTCCACCTTAAAGAGAAAACAGTTGTTTGCATCTTGCACCTTAGGTTTGGTTATTTCTACCCAGCACAACAAATCTACACTTTGCATGTCATGATGCCAGAAAAATATCAAGTATTCAAACAAAGCAGACAGAGACTTTACATGGAAAAAGCCTTGACAACTATTAGCTAGACACCCAAAAACCATGGTAAAAGGTGGAGAAGTTTGTATTGATTGAAGAAGTGAATGTAGTTGAGCTGAAAGAACTGATCACACATAGATTGTATGCCCCTTTATCCTTGGTAGATTATATATTCTCCTTCAAAGACCATTGCTCCGAATTTGTAGTCACTTCAACTTAACCATGATGTTGAATAACTACATTGGAGCATCAAAAAAGATCTCATAAAATAGTGGGTCATATCAACTGTGGGCCCGCGACTTGGTATTTAGAGTGGTATTTTCTTCCATGTGTCTGATGTTCTACCAATAATCACTTGCCTCTCATCATTTCAAACTTTTCTAAGGATAAAATGACAATATACGATGAGAATATACCACTAAATTTGAAAGCTGAAGCACATAAATGTCAGTGTCTCAAGTCAAACGGCTAAAGCACATAAATTTAGAGTATGGGACTTGAAACATCTTGTAAGGTCCAAGTCTTCTTATCAATGTAACTGAGTACAAGGTCACACTTGTAAGCTCTTTAAACTATTTAGATCTGTTGATCATAGACATTAAATGCTCCGGCTATTTAAAGGCACCACGCTTCAATGAATTTATCCAATACAATGATACATATGTATTCATGTATCAAGTTTTAAAGCGTACCTTTTTATTAATGCATTTATCTATGTTGAGTGGAGAAAAGTTGATGTAGGGCATGAAGATATTTCCATAAATTAGGATTTATTTTATTTTTAGTTTTTATTTAAAAGTCTTGTCATTTTAAGGATTTAGTGTCTTGAGCTCAAACACTAGTGTAGCTTGTTTTAAAGTGTTTGTTTTTATCCTCAGCTATTTCTTCATTGATAAGTTTACTTGTTATGCAAGTTCGCTTGGCTCGCAAGTTTATTTATTATGCAAGTTTTCTTGTTATGTAGGTTTTCCTTCTCTCATTGCTTAGGTTAAGTTTTGCTGTAAATAAGGTTACTTAGGTTTTACGTAAGACAATTTATTTTATAAAGGAATAAGATCTTTATTTTCCTAAATTCTCTGCTTCTCTTCTTCCTCTTCCTCCCCCTCCCCCTCTTCTCTCTCATCCTTAATTCTTCTAATTCCTTTCTCTGTTTTCCTGCTCATCCCCTTGAGAGGTTTCTTCCTCTTTATTCTATCTTCTTCTTTACTTGTCCTACGCCTCCTCTACCCCTTGAAGTCTTTCTTCAACCATCTTTCTCTTTCCTAATTCACCTATGGTTTCTCCCCTTTCTTCTCTTCTTACCCTATTGAGAGGATCTTCCCTCTTTCTTCCAAAGTCTTCCCTTTTTATTGATTTAGAGCATGCTGTCCTGCATCAAAAAGGGGGGTTGGGGGAGTTAGGCTGAGTAGTATAGAGAACCTCTATCACTACTATTGCTTTTTCCCTTTGCCTCACACTCAAGCCTTCATCCAACGTTCTTGTGGAGACCTTATGATTTTTCTTTCTTCTCCCTTCTCCATGGCTTTCTCCACTGATATCCCTTGAAAACTATCTACTGCATATTTGAGGAGGATATGGAGATAGGATTAGATTCCTTTAAATGTGGAGTTACTTCTGTCAACTGTACAACAAAGAGGTAGTCATTTCCAAGCCAAATGACTATGTATAAATAAAGAGTCCTTGAAGATTGAAGTTAAATTCCTATGTGAAGGCCTGGTGGCAAATGCTCTAAGGACATTCAAAGTATACCCTGCTCAGTTGGCTCCAAACCCTTGAAGGATTGTTCTGGTTCTAGAGAGATGCTGTTATCAGAGAAATGAAGCCCCAAGGGCAGATACAAAGAAACATTCCAGGGTTGAGGAAATTTGGAGATTTTGCTGCCCTCTAAGGCAAAAGCAATACAAAGATTTTGCTGACATTCAGGAAGAATACCCAGATCTGGACTCATTCAAGTTTCAAATTGATTTTGGTGTTTGAATCTCATGAGTGTATGTATGTATATATACATCAATGAATTGAAACGTTGCTTCAAGATTATAGCCTGAAATTCTTACATGTTTTATATTGCATTTTGCCATAAAAGATTCCTAAGTAGATATTGTTATAACAAATTTATTCGCTAGCAGGGAGACGGACTTTGATTAAAATAAATGCAAACATGACATGTAATATAAAAATCAATTATCAGATGAATCTAGGTGGTTAATGACGTTAATATTATGTTGAATCCTACCAAATACATTCCTCCAGCAATATCCAAACCTGAAAATGTAGAATTTCAAACATAGGGTGTGTTTGGGAAGTGATAAAACTTTTATATGAAAAGTTTTTGGTATAAATGTTGTCAAAATAAAAGAAAATGATGTGATATAATAAGGGTAATGATGAGGAATAAAGAGAATAAAGTTAAAATAAATAGGTTAGTTGTATAGGTAGTTCTGTAGAAATGATTGAAAAATGGAGTAGTTGTATAGGAAGATGTGAAGAAATGATTAAAAAATATGATAGTTATAGAGAGTAAAAAGTTTTAAATTGAAAAGTTATTTTGACATTTTTTATGCCTTATCAAATACACTCATATTTTTAATGGTAAAACATAATAGTATTTTAAATGCAATGTATGCCAAGAACCCGAGACTTATCCTCCAATGGGATAATCAGGCTTATGGGTTTCGCAATGCTACTTCATTAATTCTATAAGAGTCTTCACATTTGGGAGCTATTTTTTCTGAAGTTGTGGCTTCAGCTTTTCACCAAACTAAATCAACAATGAGAAATCCCCACGGTTGCATTATAACACTGCCATTTTTTGCCAGTAATTTGCATTTTCAATTGAATGTATTCTTGGAGACCCAATAAATTCAGGTGACTCAAGTAAAAAAAATTATTATGTTCTACATTGAAATGTACTTGTCTCAATGGTGGAATAACAAACTCTGCTGGCACCATTCCTTCCCAACCATGGGAAAGGTTAAGTGGAGTCTCACCTGCAGGTGTTCTTGTTTGTCCATGATCAGTCTATTTATTTCCAAACTTTTCTCTATGTTTATTCAAGAGTTCATGTAAAGTGCTCGTTCAAGAGTTCAAGTTCAGTTTGTTACCTCAGTCTGCCTATTGGCCTGAGCGTGTGCAACTGATACTAGTGCTTAAGCAGAGTTCAAAACCTTCTAGAGCTACTCCCCATTGTCGTTAACCAAAGCATACAGAATGTCAAATATGCATTTTAGATTTTTCTCATATGAAGGTTAACACCCATTCAGATTCAATCAAAACTAACGCTTTAGCTTTGGCTCATTTAGAAAAATAGTACATAGCCACCATTAAAAACTTCCTACCTCCAGTGGAGGGAGGTAATGGTCTGAGGATGTCTAATCCCAATTGGGTGGATACCCAGAGTTCCAATAGATGTTTATCTTGTAAGCGGCAATGCAAGATGTTGGCAATTTTTGGCAGAGAATACATACTTTTACACATTTCCAAGCATCAGACTTCAATAATGGCCAATAAAATCCTACTCAGATACATTTATTAGCTAAACTTCTCCAAACACTAGTAGTCACCAATTCTAAAATGATTTCTGAGGTTCTGATGGTGTCAGACATCACTGATAAGGATGTTCTACAGTACCATGCACCATTATCTAGAACATAACGTGAGCTTCTTTTAATAAGAGCTACACCCTTGACTTTGTTATCTGACAAGATCCCATTTTGGAATTGAATACGTCAGATGATTGGCTTCATCTAACCATCTGAAGCTAATATTTTAGCTAAGTTAGCATTATCAGTGATGAAAGTCGTACAAAATCTAAATACGTGGATTTAACATATGGAATATGATATCATGATAAACACCAAGTCATGGACTTGAGAGCACATATAATACACAATCTCCAAGATCTTTGGTGATGCTACAATGTAATTATTTAACATCATGGCTAAGTTGACGTGGAACAACAATCACTAAAGGAGGATATAGTCTACCAAGTATGAAGACCAACACAGAGTCTGTTTTATCAATTCTTCCAGCTTAGTTGAATTCGGTTCTCAATCAAATCAAACTTACTCCTATTTCTAGTTTCTTCATGGTTTTTGAGTGTCTGGCTGATACTTGTTGTCAATCTTTTCTGTCTACACCCACATACATACCCTGTAATTTTTAACATTTTTGCATGGGTAACCCTAACATTATGAACCATTAAAAATCAATTGTCAACATTGTCAATGCTAATGTCCACGAAAACTCATAGCAAGCCTTTTGTTCAATAAACACTAAACTTCAGATTTTTGAGTATCTTTCGTAGCACAATGCCCCTTATACATATCTCATTAAACCTAATCTCACATCTGTTATCCATCCGTACTTGTCAAATACAACGATCAGTTTATTAGCAACAAAAAACTCCAGTTCCATGATACAAACTCTTGGTCATCCATTTCATAAGACATGTTGAACTTCAAATCAAATGCCACAAAGAGCATTCCCATTTGCATTATCTGAACCATATCCCAACTTTACGAAATATCCATGAATTCTTTCACATTCCAGTTTCCAAGGCATTCCCTAGAGTAGCAAGGCATTTCAAAACAAATAGAGAAGTGTAAGAATTAGGCTGCATTCTAAACTCTAGCATCTCTTTAAATAGAGAAATACTTTCTCTGAACTCCTCAATCCTCATCTATTCATCCATAATAAGAATCGAGATGAAGACATCTGCCCTCTTCCAAATCATCTCATTTAATGTGTCATAAACACCAATTTTGAACCCAACGTACTGCCAAGGTCTACACCATGAGAAGATAAAAATGCATGAACCTGTCTGCCAGTAGACTGATTTAAAAACAACTGGCAGCAGCATTCCAGAACAAGACGTGCAGGGACTTTATCAGGTTAGAGCCAGATAGAATTGACGTTGCCTATTTTAGATAAAATCTGCTCATTTTTTGAGTTGAGTTTGGTTTGTTTTAGATGTTGTGTTTGTTCGCACAGAGAAATAAAATATGAGAATAGTGCAAGGATTTAGAGCTGATAGTGAAATACTTTCAGATAACCTAGAACTCAAGGCTTGCCGGTTTATATGGGCATTTTAGTAACGGATGCTGTGGTCACCCATAAATTGGGCAATTTATGACTAATTAATGGACGGCTCAGAAAAAATATTTTTATTTTATTTTTTTTTAATAACTATGTAAGCCTACCAAGATCTCACCCGCTGTAAAATTTGACAATTTTTTTAATTTATTAGGCACTTTTGTTTTTTGAAAATAAAATACCAAATAAATTCACAAATGTCAAATTTCGCAGGGGCAAGATCTAAGTGTGGTCCACGCATTTATTAGAATAATAAAATAAAAAGATTTTAGGCCACCCATAAATCACCCAATTTACGGACAGCCGTATGGAATCAGTGCCCTTTAGTAATTACCACCTCATTACTAGCAACATTAGCACTTTTAACAGTCCATGACATCAGGGTATGTGTGCGGGGAAAAAAATTGTAAATTTCAGGGGTAGTGCAAAGTGAAAAATTTTCTGGTGCCAAGTGCAAATATGTCAAACCCTAAGAGCACCAATGCAAATAACCTGAGGGAAAACAGAGATCGGGGAAGGTGAAAATAGCATTTCTAATCTCTAGGCTAGGGGGTACCACACGATTCCAAAGTCAAAGACAAAATCATTAGTGGAGACACTTGTTTTTGCTTTATAGTTTCTGCATGATGCAGTTGGCTCCATTCCCATTCATCCACTCAGTATCATCTTTGGTGGTCATTTTTTCTAAGGTTTTCCTAGTTGTGTGGGAAACACATTAGATGGAACACCCCAAACAGCAATATTCTGCTCTTAAATGGTGGTTGAAATCAGCCTAATCAGATTCTAGAAAGAACCATTTTTGCCTTATGTTGGCTATTTCACCCATTCCATCGTATAATGCCGCACTTGCTCAAAGTCTACACAAATCAGTGCCTGTCAAGTAGATTTCCAAACTCAGTACTTACATTGCATTCTCAAAGCCCAAGCTGCCCAATCACTCCACTTTGGAACTGATAATCTCCTCACTGGTGTTTGTTTGTCCCTATGTTGGTGAAGGGGGTCGCTGGTGTTTGTTTGTGGGGGAGCTTTTGTCAAAATTTCTGGTTGCGGTAAGGCTATTTATTTTTGGGTTTTTGGGTATTTGATGATATGTTTGACGTAGTTCTTCTGGTTGATTCATTCATAGTTTCATTCTTGAGTTCGGAAGTCCAATGCCACAGGTCGTAAGATAGATTCAGTTAATTCTTAAGCAATTTCCTTGTTTGGAAGTCACAGGGGTTAACTACACTGTTCAATATAGTCTCTGTTTGAGGGCAGGCAAACTGGAAATTTTTTGGAGATTGGAATTGTTTTCTTTGTTTTGATGGATCAAGTGAGATGTTTGAGAAGACTAGTTTAACTGAAAGCAATTACATTTTGACTTGAATTTTCTGTCCCCCTTACTGCCTGATTCGCTATGTTGGACTTGTTGCCAAATTTTACTGCATATTTTGGTTGACTGAATGTTTCAAATATATTAGGCTTTGACAAAGACGCCTCTAAAACTCTTGCTGAACTGAACCTTTATAGTATCTGATTAGTGCAGGAAGACCTTGATTAGGAATAACATTTTTTGAAAGGGCTTTATAGCATTTTGGACTGGGATTCTCAATGGACGGTTAATCAGACAAGGTTACAGTGGTCATTTTCAAAACTAGATCACAGGGTGCCAACACTACATGGTGATTTTTTTGCTGAACCAAGTTCTCCCACAGCAAAATCAAAGAAAGGGTATAACTACATATTCATGTCTGATAATCTCCCATAGTCAACCTGAATTATTGGTTGGCTGTTAAACATTATATTGGAAAACAATTAAAAAATTTCCTACACGCCAGAAATCAATCTCGGTCATTGAATCCATGTTAGAAAAAGTGATTCAGAAACTGAGTCCCAAAACTTCTTGATACTTGTCTCTCCACACCTCCCAAGGTACAAGATATGAATGTCATTTATCATGTTTTTCGAAATGCCCAGAAGAAAAGCGTGTGAGCTTGATATTGGTTTCTTTTTTCTATCCTACTGCATAAACCTCCTAGAAAACTTCTAGCTTTTGCTCCTTTCTACTTTCGCAGTAATAATATATTAACCTCTTCATCTTAACTGTAGGCAGAACTAACAACATGCAGAAGATAAGCTCACAGAGTTCCATATCCTAGGGGGAAAAAAATTACAAATAGACTTGCATTCTAAACATAAAAGCTCAATCCCCCAAAAACAAATTAAAAATCTCAAGGACCCTCTTTGATATGTCATAAGAAATGTCAGTCATGGTATAAAAAGGCAAGATAACCGCACTTCAATTGCAAGCAAATAAGTTAATAACAAGCATCTTTCTAGTCATAAATCCACCAGGTATATAGGCAAAAAGTGCACCTAATGTGAGAACACAAGTGAATCAAAATATTGGCTTAATGCATCCAGCTTATCTGCTAAGAACTCTAGTAAGCACTAATCCCACAAGATTAGTCAATTTTCAACAGAGAAGAACCTAAAATAATCACCTGCAGCCTCCAATTGCTTCTGAAGCTCTTTTCCCACAGCTTCATTTTCTGCCTGCAGAATGAAGAGATTATAATTTGAAGGGATATTCAGTCTGACCTCATTAAAATTATAAGAAAAATGGAACCTTTTGTATAATATAAATTTGGGTAACACATTACAAAAACAAAAAGAGAATAAAGTCATATTTTAGTTTCCTGTTGCCACATGTCTAAGAAAGACTGGATTCCAAACTGCAATAATTTTATTTCAAGCTGGACTAAAGGGGGAAAAAATCACTGCATTTTAGATGCACATTTTTCTCAACAATCGGTAACATAATTACAAATACTCAGATGTGTTATTACTCTTGTGAGCTTTAAAAAAAAAGAAAAAGTATGAATCACATACCTCAAGTTCAGCAATCCTTTGCAGTTGTGCCTCTTCACCTCCCTCTGACAAGGGCAGTGCCGCAACAAGCACATCAAACTGCATAAATCATTACACCTCCATTTAGGGCATCAAAACTTTACGCTGGCAACAATCCCTAACATTTTATTTTTTTTTTTGGATAGAGCAATCCCTGACATATTATAAGCAAGGAAATATGCAAGAATATAGGATCATGTGGATGCTCTTAATTTGTAACAAAATTAAAAAATAAAAATCATTCAAGACTCGATATCAGGAAGCCAATGGATTTTTTAGCATTCGGTCAAGAAAAAAAAAAAAATTGGAAGTAGATGGTGGTGGAGCTGATCTTTTCATTTACAAAAATTCTTGGTATTATGAGCAAGCAACCATCGGCAGCATGATTAACAATATAAAAATGTTTCTCAGCTGATATTTTCAAATTCTATATTTCTTATGGTTGGATTGCTTATAAGCGAAATGAAAAATTCATTGATGTGTTTGAATAGGTACAGACAAAAGAAGAACCAGGTGAATGATGATTAAAAATATAGCTCATAACGAGGAGAAAACCATTTCTGCCCCTTTAACACCTTTCCCAACGCATCCAGAAATACCACCTGTTTATTCAGTTCCAACCAGAAAACAGCAAAATGGGCACCCAACGGGGTCCATTTGGTGGCTGAAATAGACAGAAATATGGCAACATAATCTTCAAATTCGTTCCGTTCAACTTCCAACTCCTAGGCTAGAAATTGTGCGGGGCTCAAAATTTTGGATTTCAAATTCAAAAAACTAAAAATTTTAAGTCCTAGGCTTGTAACTGAGTCGGAATACGATTTACAATTGAAATCCAAGTTAACATGCTTCCAACCACAACTCAAACATCATATTACACGACGGCATCCAAACAATTAGGAGAGTGGTGGACAGAGCATTTTCGAAATTCCAAGCTCCATAGACGTCCAAACCTGCTTTGCAGCTCGAACAAGAGCAGCACTCATGAGCTTGGGTTGTTCTGCTATGGTGGCTGCATCTTCGGAAGGGTTGGCAGGTGGTTCTGGATAATTAGGAGAAAGTCGAACAGGTGGGGCGTCTCTTTGTAGTGTCCCAAAGGTGTTGAAGGCAAGAGCTGCGATTGAGTTCACTTGCTCTTGCAGCTGAGAGATGATATCCATCTTCCAAGCTTTGAAGAAAATTCAGATTTCTGAAACCAACAGTTGTATCAGCAAGGGGAACAAGAATAATTTATGTATGTATTTATTTATTTATTTATTATTATTATAACTATTAATGAGAAAGAGATTCAAGCGTGCCTCTGAAAATGGGGTTCGAGAAAATGAAATCAAGACCGATAAGAGTGAAGCTGCGCTTGCATCGACGGGGAAAAAATTGAAGAAAACCATAAAACCGAAAACGTAAACAGAAGTGGCGGCTGGATCGTCAGCCTGCGATGAGATCAAGCCCCGGCGCAAGGGCCTCTCTGGCCCGCGTTTCTAAGGTAAGGCGCACGGCCTGTTTCATGCATGCATATCCATTCCGAACACGCCAGGCATGCGGCATCTCACCCATACTAAACACATTTTAAAATAAATTAACTCCAAAAATACCGTTATCTGGTTCAACGTCCACACTTGAAGGTTAAGTATCAAATATTTGTAATTTTAATGTTTAAATCGATTATAAAAAATTTATAAGGTTTCATAAGTTTGATTTGTAATACGATATGGAAAAAATATGACATTTTAAGTAAGATTCCAATTTAATGATGTATTTAGGAAGCGATAAATCTTTTGGATGAAAAATTTTTAATAAAAAACTTGTTAAAATAAATTAACTCCAAAAATACCGTTATCTGGTTCAACGTCCACACTTGAAGGTTAAGTATCAAATATTTGTAATTTTAATGTTTAAATCGATTATAAAAAATTTATAAGGTTTCATAAGTTTGATTTGTAATACGATATGGAAAAAATATGACATTTTAAGTAAGATTCCAATTTAATGATGTATTTAGGAAGCGATAAATCTTTTGGATGAAAAATTTTTAATAAAAAACTTGTTGAATTAAAAGAAAATGATGTAATATAATAAAGGTAATGATTAGGAGTGAAGAGACCAAAATTAAAATAGTTAGGTTAGTTATGTGAGCAGTCGTATAAAAATGATTGAAAAGTATGATACTTATATAGGAAAATGTAAAAAAAAATTAACAAATAATATATTTGTAGAAAGTATAGAAATTTGTGGGATGGCTATTCATCACTACCTTCAGCAGCATCCTGGATATAGAGATGAGCAGTCCCATTTTCATTTAATAGAAGAAGATCTTTACAGTGAGTTGCAAAGATGCAAAAGGAAAGTTATCCCACCAGGTGATCATATTACTATCCTATTGAAGAACAAAATGTATAATATTATGTGCGGCAACATTTCCAACTCTGGAAACGTGGGTAAAAGCACATCTGTTGAAGTTCAGGCTTAGCCTCTTGATTATATCAATTAATCGCCCAACTGATGATAATATCTTTGCATGGTCTGTCAACATGTTGACGAGTATGAGTGAGTCACTTTCACAAATGATATTCCTATATTCCATCTCATTCAACTATTCAATACTCGATAACATACTATAAGCTTCCAACTATACCTTTCCATTTCCAACCTTTCACTGCTACTAAGTCACCTTCTGAATTTCTAAGTACCGCATCTGCACCACATAAACCTTCTTTATACTTCATTCCTGCATCCACATTTAGTTTAACACACCCCTGTGAAGGTGTTTGCGATATTTTTTTTTAATTTTACCAAATAAATCTTAAATAATAAAAGTTTATGGAAAATTTTCCGCTTATCCACAACATTTAACTAATATTCCTCTTGTATTTATAATATTTCAAAAATTTCTGACACACCTAAAATATTTAACCCATAACTTGTGGTGTGTTTTGTAAGTGCTAAAACTTTTAATAAAAATTTATCGTATAAAAATTTTTAAAATATAAGAAAATGATATAGTATGATAAGTATAATGCTAAGGGGTAAAGAAAATAAAGTTAAAATAAATAGATTTGTTGTATGAATAGTTGTGTAGAAATAATTAAAAAGTAAAGTAGTATAGGAAGATGTGAAAATAATTAAAAAATATAATAACTATAAAGAGTGAAGAGTTTTAGATCGAAAATTTTTAATATTAAAATTTTTTGGGATAAACGAATACAACTTTAAGTTTCACATAATCACTTTGGTGTAGCACTGAAGCTCAAACAAAACATTTCCAATTTCGGATTTAGGTGGAAACCTTCCCGGAATTATTGTTCAAAATTAATTTAGCAAATAATATAAGTAGATACTTGTCGAGACCTAAGATTAGTAGAAAAGACAATTAAAGTATTTATCACTTTTATATTTCATGTGTTTTTATCTTAATTTAGCAAAGGCAATTTGATTTTAAAAAAAAAATTCGAAAAATTTACATGAAAAAATAATAAAAAAAAGGTTAATCGTGAGAATAAATTTAGTGCGTTATTATTTTTGAAAGCCATGACTTGTATAGAATAGTTAGAAATATAGAAATTTGATTAACCCTTTTCCTAATAAATGCACCTTTTTTTATTGGTATTATAGATTATGACATCTGACATAACATATTAAGCTCATTTACCTAGAAAATAATAGACTCCGACTTATCCTGAAGGGAGATTATATCAGGCTTATTGACCTAGAAGACGATAGACTCCTGCCTATCCGAAGGGAGATAACAACCTCACAACCTCCCATCTATCGCAAAGAAAAACAACCAGCCCAGGGACCAAATTTTTTTGTCCATGGCATGGTTCGAACCCCGACCCCTGCCCACGACTGCCCTAATTGTGGCTGCCATGAAATCCGTCTTATTTTTAGATGGTCTTATTTTGAGCAAATAATAATTACTTGGCATTAAAAATTTTCTTTTCTTTACTTCCTTGATCACCAGCAGAGCTGAACATCGGATGACTAGGCAGAAGAGCGACTCCGGATTGCAGGATTAGCAGCCTATCATATAATAGGGACAGAGTCAGCAGACATAGCATGAGTTCATCATACTATGATCATGACCATGTCATGAATCATGATCGCCTGCTAAGGATCCCATTTTGTTCAAAATAATAGTAAGTACAAATGATTTGATATTATTATTTCTTTCAATAACATAAAAAGTTATATCAAGTGAAAACTCAAAAAGTGGTCAACAAAAGAAAAAATGATACAATTTTATGAATTTTAACTGACAAAGTAATATTGAATATGATGAAAGAATTAAATTATATAAACCCATCGTCTTAAGCATCAGATAAAGCATCATTACTACAGTTCAACAGTTTCGAACAATTAGATTTACTCCTAAAAGCCTGAGGCGGCAGCAGAGAGAGGTGCTGTGAGGCCTCTCCAAAGACATCTATAGCGCGGCGACAAAACGGCCATATTTAAATAACTGGAAGAAAATTACTATAGGAAATATAATATGAGATACAAGATTTTAGCTTTTGTCCATTGTTTTCTGTTAGTTTCTATAAGGTATGTCCAACACTACAATCTCAGTCAGTAATTGCAGTTAGCAAAGCCGGGGCAACCCTTCCATTCCAGGGCCGTTCTTTTACGCCCCCCTCTTGTTCTTAGGCAATACCAAGCCTCTAGCAAATGCCAAGATCAACGAATCAAATGGTATCCTTTGGAGTAAAGGCTGGTGGACTTGGATTAGGAAGTTCGTGGTCTACAGCTTCATAAGGACCCATGGGGTGATTAGACATGAAACCAAAGTGTAAATCAGTCATTATAGGCACCTCAACAGCACCAGCCCCGGTGGATGAACTTGCTGAAAAATGGCCCCCCTCCTCCAGAATATTGGCATTGGGGTGCATTACCTCTTGCATTCCAGACAAAGGCAAGTGACCCAATGGAGAATCCTTCTTTTCTAAGAACATCTCAAGCGACTGGCTGGCTGGCAGAAAAGGTTCCGCAGCAGGCGGAAATGTGCAATCGAGTCCAGTGGAAGGCCCAACTTTCAATGTGGCATCTGGAATTGTAGCTGTAAAACCATGGCTTTGGACTTGGGGTGGAAGTGTGCAATTGACACTGGTGGAAGGCCCAACTTTCAATGAGGCATCTGGAATTGCAGGTGTGAAACCATGGCTGTGGAATCCAGCAGGCAGCTGTTCTGTGGGAAGTGGAAGTTCTTTCCCAGGCTCGCTTCCCAGCCGAATCTCAACTGATGGTTCAGTTTCAGCTTTTAATTTGATATCTTCATCTGCAGCTGCACCATTGGGAAATCCTGACGGGATTGTTGTCATGTTGTCAGCCTGAATTGGTGCTATGTTCTCTGCCGCTGCTGGCTCTTCAGTTTTGGAATGAGTCTTAACTTCGGATGGTGAAGCTTGTGCTGCAACTGAAGGAACAGGATAATAAGGCAAAAGGATAACCCCGTTCTTGGTTATATGATCTGATTTTCGTCTCCCAGTCCTTGAAGTAGGTGCCATCTGGGGAGTAGTCCGAACTGCCTGCTCAGTACTATCTGGTGGCCCTTTTGAAAGGGTAGATGCAGTCTTAGTTTTATCCTTGAGTTGTGAGGAACTTGGCTGTGAAGCCTGAGGAAAAGTCTGGTTGGTCTCAATCTGCGCCACTCTCAAAGATTCTTGTGGTTGAAGAACAGTAACATCACACTCGTGAAGATTGGTTGGCAGTTCATAACTCACTTCCTTTCGTCCAGTAATGGGAGGTGCTTGACTGAGTGGCCTTGCAGGAATTGGAAGGGGAATTTCGCTTCTCTTAAACATTTTCACATGTGGTGCAACATCATTTTCAGCAGAAATAGGAACAGACAGTCTTGGATCAAACACTATACCTCTCATGAAAGTATCAGTGTTCCCAACTTTCACAGTCAGCAAATATCCAGCATCAAATGACCCATCTAGAATGCCTGAAACCATCTGACCAACAAAGGCATTGTCATCGATTGCAGTGGCATCAATCTTGTCATGTCGGTTTTTCTTTGCTCCATCAGATACTAGTAAGCCCGATGAATTCTCACCATGAGACAAACTTTCATCTTTCCGAGGACGACCACGCCTGCGTTTAATTGGGAGGGTGCTTTCTGGAGCATGCCCTGGAGTCTCTTCAGTCATCTTTTGAAAGCTGATTGGACTCAATCAGCTTGCCTCCAAATCATACAAACATTTGCTGTAGGAGACAAAGTATATTTCTTGTGAGTTGTGATTACCACAGTGACAAACAACAAACACAATAAAGAGAAAAGTTTGTCATAGGATAATGAACATACTAAAATTATATTCATCACTGATTCTGAAATATCTTGTGACAAATATATCAACCATAAAAATGGCAGCATGCCAAGAAGAAAAATGCCTTCAGTCGTATGAATTTTTTGGCACCTTCCCTAATGGTTCCAGCTTGATATAAGAAGGCTGGAATCCTCTGCATGTCAGTATGGCTTGAACATGCATAGAGACTTACATCTATTTATTGGTGTCCTTAAAGGAGAAAACATGCTAAACCTTTCTGTTTCTCAAGTTTAGAAAGATGCCATCTAAATTCATTTCATAGGAAAAAAGGATTTCCAAGGCCTTTAGCGAAGTGGATGAATTTAAATGAGTGAAATTTTTTGGCCATCATATTAAAGGCTAGAATCTTTTCAAGTAATCACATAACAAACATAAAATGCCTGCAGATGAAATCTATATATCAGAGCCCTGAAGCCTGAAGGGACACAGCATCTCACAACTCTCCATCTCTCAAATACAAAAAGATGCCACTAACAAATATCTCATTAGAAAAATGGTTCTGCATGGATGCAGGAACATCTATGCAGTGTCATTCCACCCATCAGTTTATATAACTCACTTTCATGTAAAATGGACTTCAAAACTAGAGTAGACCAATTTCCAAGAACAAAAACGAAAATTCGAAGGCTTCCTCTAAAATGCAATAATGGACCCATTTGACTATTTTTGGTTTGATACTCAGGTTAAACAGGGAATCTAAATCATGGAGAAGTCATACACCACATGCATAATGGCAGATCTCATATAACCCATTAGACCTTACTCAAAGGAAAAAGGATAATAAGGCAATCACTTCTTCAGCCGAAGCCAAATGCACTGTACATGATAGTTAGAATTAGATCCTAACTACCAATCACTCAACTATTTAGTTGCATTATGGGGTGGTTCACACTGCAAAACACCTAACAGACACAACCATCCACATATCACTGTGAAAAGAGTCGCTCTTCCACAGAGAAAATTTTCCCGTGTATTAGCCCGGATCAGTCAGTGAGCTGTGTCTACATTTCAATCATGATTGTTAGGGTTATAATCCTTCGATCATCTTAGTGAATTGTCTTCTATTTTAAATTTTTGTTTTATGAAAATACAAACCAATAATAATGTTTGCTCCTAGATGGTTTGGAATTAAGTTTCCAATGTGTGTGCTTTTTAAAATCTTAAATAAATGTATGCTCTTGAATATTATAATTTTTCTGGATTTTATGAGATAGACTTTTAGAAAGGTAACTGGTTGCACTAGATCATAACCCATCATCTTAAGCTTGAGTGAATAAGAAGAAGGCGACAGGAAATTTCCATTCCCCATTTTCCATTGGGTGAATCAATCTCCATCAAAACCCAAATCAACAAGACCAGCCAGAAAAACCAACAAGACGAAATAGGCAGATCGTTGATCTCTCCCCTCCTCCACTGTGCCCCAATGAAGAGTGCCAAACCTAGGATCTTGGGGGAAAAAGCTTACATGAGGGGCCATATTATTATTTGAGGAGGTGTGGCCGATTTTCAAGAGGTTGCAATCACCCCCACCCAACTCCATGTAGATCTGCATATGCCCATGAAATGGTTGACATGGAGCCTTCTTTTCTTTCAGCGCACGTGTGTTGTACTTTTTGGCATCATTAAAAAAATAATAATAATAATAATAATAATTGGCTCGTACAACTACCAACCTGATTCTTGGAAAAATCATTTAAGGTAAATCCTCCTCCTCCACAGGGCAAAAAATGGGAAAAAAAGATCTCCTATCGCCTGAGAAGCGCTAGCTTTTATCAAAACCAAGTTAGAGCCAGGTGATTGATAATTCTGTCCCAGCTTCGGTTTCGCCTCTGCTACCAAGCATTAAGCATCAAAACCAACCATCACATAAGGGTGACAAAAATGCCCAGAATGTCTCGGCATAAAACCAGAGTTACGAGGCCCAAATTCGTTATTGACGTTTCATAAATTTGTATACAGAGTGCAGTTCAAACAGTAGAAAAAGCAGGGCACAAAAAAAAAAAAAAAAAAAAAAAAAAAACAGAGATCAAATTCAACAGCAAGCAAGTATTTTGACAGAACTTTATACCTGGAATTTACTCTCAGTTTCGGAAAAACACATAAAGCGTAGCTAAAGGTAGAAATTGAAAAAAAATTCTCCTCGGATTTCCGTCGAATGCTTGCGAGCTTCTGCAAAACGTCCGCCTCACAAGTACAACCCAAGGCCGATTGGAATTGGAATTAAGAATCGAGAATCACTTGGAAAAATTATGGATAAGTAATCGAGGGTGCGGTTGTAGATCCGATAACCCACTTGATTGATCCCAGCTCGAAACGGTTAAGCAGTTTGAAAGAAATGAAATTTCGAAATTTGAGGCTGTTTAGGTGATGGGTAGAGAGAGAGGAGGGGGATTTTTACCGATTCAGAATTTTTTCTCACCTAGGGTTTCCATTTATAGAATATTATTTGCATCGTCGCCCCGCCAACCTTGCAATTTGCATATTACTTTTAATTCTTTTATTTGCATATTACGGAATGCTAACCTACCTTTCCACGCTCTCATGATCACAGTCACCACACTTTTATTTCAAAAATGAATTTCCCCTTCTATTTTTTATTTATTCCTTTTATGGATAGGTTTATTGATTTTATGCATATTGTTTTTTATTTTATTTTTATATCTTTTCTCCTTTTACTTGGAGCTCGCAAAGCAATTCTTTGCATTTCCCCCTTGTTTGTAAGTTATTGTTTTATCCACATAATTATTTAATTTAAATAATTTTCCACATAATTGTTTGAATTTAATAAATATCCACATAATTATGTGAATTTAATAAGTATCAGTTATTTGAACTTAGTAAGAGCACCTAATAATTTGCCGTGAAGTATCCCATATTCTGTTCTTCTTAACTGTTCAAGGTCATAGAAAAGTTCAAAAACTTCTAAATTTATTGAAAATCAGAGAATTTCATATTCTTCTAAAAAAACGTAATTCATTTTGACGCATAAATTTTCTTTTTTGACGCATAGATTTGTACATATACTTGATGTACCTTACTTAATTAGGAGCATGATAGCTAACCTGCGGTGAATTTTTAAAATATTTTTGTTTTCTTTTCATTTTTAATCTATCATTTTTGTTGTAAATATTAAAAAAACAAAAAACATTTACTCATCTCACGCGCCTCTCGTGTACGGTAAAGGGTAAAAAAAAATTATTTTTGAAAATTTGTAAAAAGTATGTATAAAAATTTTAAAAATAATAAACTTTGATATATAAAATAAATACAAGAGGTGAATAATTAAAAGTAAAACAAACGGATGGTAAATGATTAAAATATCTAATTAATAATTAAACATGTAGATAATAAGTAAAAAATAAATTCCTTAACATCGTATAATAATTGTGTGATTCATCATTCAAAAGGAGGTAAAAAGTTAAGTATTTTCTCGTTCTTAAATAGGCTCTTGAATCTTTTTGCTGGTTTTTATTTAAGTTTTTGTAATAAAGGTTGCTTTCCTTGACCAAGTCTTAAGTAAAACTGTTTTCTTGAACTAATCTTGTGTCGTATTTTGTTTCAAATTCTTTCGTTCTAAAAAATTGACACCACTCATCAGTTTGATTGAAGGTAAAAAAAACTTTTTGAAATATAAAACTTTTATATAATATGATAAGAGTAATAATTAGAAGTAAAGATAATAAAAATAAATCAACAAGATAATTATATGAAAAGATATACAATATAATTAAAATGTAAAAATAAGAATTAAGATGTCAAATCATATGAAATGTATGTAAAAAGGAAGGAAAAAGGATAAGAATTCCGCATTTGTAACATAGTATTAGCTTTACTATTAGGGTGTGTTTGGTATTTAACAAAACTTTTAAAAAAATTTAATGAAAAATTATTGTGTAAATTTTTTTTAAATGATATAAACGAAATATTATGATTGGAACATGATAAAAAAAAAGTAAAGAAACAAAAATTAAAATAAATAGGCTAATTATGTGAAAATTTACAGAAAAATAATTATACAAAAATATATTAAGATTAAAAAAAGAATAGTTGTTGATACAAAAACATAATTAAAAAGTAAGATAATTATACAGAAAGATGTGAAAAACAATTATAAAAAGAATGGTTATTGAGGATAAAAAAATTTAAATTAAATAATTTTAGGATGTATTTGATATTTGATAAAAATTAAAAGTTTTTTCTATAAATTTTTTTAAAATTAGAGAAGTAATGTGTTGTTATAGAGATAATGATGAAAAATAAGTAATTCCACCAGAAACTTCTAAAAAATAATTAAAATAAGAAGTTACAAAAAATAAAAAGTTTTATGGCAAAATGTTTTCATGATTACCAAACACACCATTAGATTAGATTGACAAGTTTATAAAAATACCAAGCACATCCTAATATCTCACTAATTTTATGTTACTTCTTAACTCAATCCCAAACTTGTTTGTAATCAAGGATGGTAAAGTGTCATCCATTTATATAAATATTGGGTACATTTGGCAATTAAGAAAACATGTTAAGTTAAAAATTTTCACTTTCCATAACTTCACTATTTTTTAATTATTTTTTCACATCTTCCTATACAACTACCATACTTTTTAATTATTTGTACACAACTCCTTACACAACCAACTCATCTATTTTAACTTTGTTCTCTTTACACAACTCCTTACACAACCAAGTCATCTATTTTAACTTTGTTCTCTTTACCACTCATTATTATTTCCATCATATCACATCATTTATATCAATTGTATAACTTTTATACTAAAAATTTTTCATTTAAAGATTTTATAATTCCGAGACATGCTCATTATTTGCATCGTTGCCTGCCAATATTGCAATTTGCATATTACCTGCTTTTGCAAATACACTCATGATTGCAATCACCACTCTTCCCTTTACCCCAGATGTGTTTCACTATTATTGTCTTTTACCAAAAAAAAAATTTTCGTTCATTTTTTGCTTTATTCGTTTTATGGGTAGCTTTATTGATTTTATGCATATTGTTTTTTTATTTTTATATCTTTTCTTTTTCATTTGGGGTTCTCCAAAGAATTCTTTAATTTGCTTTTTTTCCCACCTTTAGTAACTTATCATTTTATCTACGTAATTACTTGAATTTAAATAAATGTCCAAATAATTGTTTGAATTGAATAAGTACCCACATAATTTTTTCAATTTAATAAGTATCGATTGTTTGAATTTAGTAAGGACACCTAATAAAGTGTCATGAAGAAAACCATCTCCGTTATTCTTGATTGTTCAAGGTTATAAACAAAAAAAAAACTTCTAAATTTGTTTAAAATCATTGAATTTCATATTCCCTCAACAAAAAGGCTATCCATTATAACACACAAATTTCTACATATAATTGATGTATCTTAGTTAATTATCACTTTGTAATCTAAGAAATTAACAAAAAAAAGTTACAAACGAAATGTGCTTAAGAAAAAGTAAAATAAAAAAAATTGATGTGCAATGCAGCACGACAACTAAAAGTAATATATATATATGATAAGTGATTGAATATATCTAATCAATGATTAAAATATAGACAGTAATGAAAAAAATGAAAATAAATTCATTGATATAATACGATAATTGTGCGGTGCATCATTTAAAAAAGGTAAAAAAGGAATTAAAGATTGTCATCCTTTAATAGGCTTTTGAATCTTTTTGTTGATTATTATTTAAGTTTTTTTATAATAAAAGTTGTTTTTCCCTTTCACTTACCAACTCTTAAATAGGTGCTTTTACCATCACGGCAATGCCGTAGTGGTACACACTTTTAGATGATACGGCGATAGCATAGTATCACGTCTTGCCAGGTGTTTATTTGCAATTTCTTCTAAAATTGGAGTTTTACAAATTCCTCCCTTGAGGTTATATTATTTACAAAAAAAATTCTCTATGGTGTAAAGGTTGTGAAGGGTGTTTGATTGTAATATTAGTTGTCACTTTGTATTAAATATCAATCAAAAATAGAAGTGTTTTCTAAAACCAATCTTTTGTTGCAGCTTGTTTCATAGCATTTCTTTTCCAAAGTTGATATCACTTGTTAGTTTGGTATGAGGTTAAAAAAACGAAAAAAAAAATTTGAAAATTGAAAAAGTCATATGAGACGACAAGGGTAACACTTAGGAGTAAAGAGAATAAAAATAAAATAATAAATATAACTATATGAAAATATGAAAATTTATTAATATGTAGAAATAATAGAACAACAAAGTAGTCAAAAGTTAAGATATTACACCATATACAATGGATGTATAAAGGAATGTTAACATTTTTCTTACTTCATACCAAAAGAACTCCATATTTATAATTTAGTATTAGCTTATCTAGTAATCTCACTAATTTTCTATTGCTTCTAACTCAACTTAGTGGGGGATGGGATGAGAAAATTTTCATTTCTCCTAAATTTTTTTCCTCACCTTTCACATCTCCTCATACAATTGTCATATTTATTTTAGTTTTTTTTCTTTATTTCTAATCATTGTTTCAATCATATCATATCATTGCTCTCTTCATATCACATCATTATTCTAATTATTTTAAAAAAATTACCAAAAATTTTCTTTATTTTTTCTTTATTCTCAAACGAATCTTAACATTCAGCTAGTTTGTAATCAAGGATAGACTAGCGGCATATACTTCTATTGAAATATTTTTAATAAGCTTTCCCGATATATTCATATCAAGGTGTAAGCATTTAAAACTAATGAATTGTTTTAAGTATCAATGTTCAAGGAACAACTAAATTGTAAATGAAATGCATGTAATAATTATTGAAAATCTATTGGTCAATTGTTCAATGATCTATTTCTTAAGATCATGAGATGCATGCATGTACAATAATAATAATATAATATGATTCAATAAAATGCCACATACATTAAGCCATTATAATTTAACATGGCATATTGGTATTCAATTGGATTGGGAATGAATAGGTCAAAATAAACATAAATGAAACTTCAATACTTGTTGATATGACCTCATTCATTCTATTATGTGCATACAATGATGAGATATCTTTCACTTCAATGAGGTGATTATAGAAGGTTATTTATAGTGAAGATTTTAACTCATAGTATAATTCTTAACCACCACAATTTATCCTCCTTAGTTCCACGAGGAGCTAAACATCAATGAGAACTTCAAATGCTCCACGGCTTCAAACAAAAATACAATTCTAACGTGTGTTATGTGTGGACGACTTTAACAAATAAACAAAAATATTCTCTAACACGGATCATATGTAAGCGTGTTATATTTTATTATTTTTAAAAATATAAATAACTCACTACAAGCTTGCCATTAGAACATAACATTTACAAGTAATCATTATTTTAAAACACTTTTGTCAACACTCTAAAGAGAATAATTGTGAACTTTCAATTTTATAAAATTTGATACGAATGTAGCACTTGTAAATATGTAACTAAGGTACACATAAAATATGATCATGCTATAAAAAATTATTAAATTACAGTATTATGTTCAACATAGCTACTAACAAAAAATTCATTATTTATATTATTTGAATTCATGTTATTCACATGTTTGATCACTGTTAGGATGGCTAAAGAAATTGACTAAAAATTTGAGATTTAAGGTTTGAATATCCCTTGGATCAAAATTTTGATATATTTATTCTATTTTATTATTTTCATTCAACTAATAGAATTAATTATTTTAATTTTAAAAATGATATATAAACAAAAATGGTAAATTATATTGTATGAACATTAATTAAAGGGAGTAGGGTGGCAAGGCTTATTAATAATAGTTAAAAGATTAATAACTGGTTTTTATGTGGCATATTATCAACCAAGATTAAAAAACAAAAAAATTAATTAAAAATTTTGCTATAAAGCAGCAAACTCTTGTTGAAACGAGAGGAGATGAAACAATAGACAATATAAAGAGAAAGAGAAAGAGAGAGAATAAAGGAATGAGGGATTTTAATCAAGTTTATATCAGTCATCGATCATTATCATTCAGATTAATTATTATTTATTTTGTCTTCTTTTCTAAATTCAGCAATGTTTAACCGCAAGAATCAATCTAAATCATTGAATCGAGAGGTTACGACTCAAATTTGAATAATAGAATTAGTTGTCCATAAAAATTAGATTTAATAAATCTGATTAAGATGAATTTTAATTCAATAATTAGAGGTTTTTGATACTAGAGGATGGGGCATGATCAAAGATTTTTACTTGAGAAAATTTTGCCTTGATCAAAAATGGGCCCAAATAAATCTTGTTTCAATAAATAGCAAAAGGATGATCTTAACCATCGAATCGTAATTGCGTGCATAATTTGAATGATCATTTGTTGCTCAACTGTTTTAATATCAGGATAAATCCATTCAAGTTGTTCGTTATAATATTCACGACGATTTATGGATGTTTTTATTTCTAATGCTTGTCGTAAAAAATATTCATAGTCTCGAAGTAATCTTAATTTCTTAACTAATATAGAAATCACAATCATAAAGACAAAAAGAAATTGACAAAAGATCTAATTTATTTTAAACAAAGACAAACTTTCTTACAGAGAGAGATCGTCGGAGAGCTTCTTGAACAACTACTCAGATGAACCTTAAGCACACTTGCACACTTATTCTAGACTGGGCTCTGAGATCTCTATTTTTTCGATGCCCTTACAACTGACTCAAGACTCTAATTTATAGAGAGAAAAAGCAAACATCGGATTAGAAATAATTTCAAATCCGTGGATTACAAAGGGTGATAAATCCGGAGCGCCGAAAGTAAGAATGACGTGTCCTCGAATGGAGTCGTACAACATCTACTTTATAAAGGCGTCGACAGCTTTTATAAATCTTCTTTTAAGAAGATAAGATCTTTTGACTTTAGCTTTTTCTTTTATAAAGTCTCTAGCTTTTTATCACATCAATTTTATGGCGATAAAGAGGCAGATGAGATGTCCATGTCATCATCATCTATCTGGCTATCAAACAGGAACTCAAACGCCTTTAGCTTTTGCTCATTTTCTGATAATCTCGGGAAATCCTTCTTTACCATCAAGAGGGCGGATTTGAAGGCTTCTTTAGTTTCCATTGAGGTCTTCAGGTCCTTCAAAGAAGTGAATTGCCTGGGAGAGGAACATAAGGCTTCTGATACTTTGGATGCTTTTTGAGCGGCATATTTCTTTTGCCAAGCTTGTTTATTGAGTATAAGATCATAATCAAAATTTGGTAACCATTTTAGGTAGGAGGTATAAGTTATAAATGATGTAGTTTCTGAATCAATATAGAAAAAGAAATCCCATCTGATGATCCAAGGAATAGATTCTTGAATTATAAAATCATTTAATTTATGAACATCCGAAATATTGAAAGAGATGTGAGGTATAAGATCATTTGGAATAATTGATTTTTCAAAACTCCAGTGTTCCCAAAATTTCTCATAAAACCAAACTGGGATATCTTGAGATGGATTTATAAGGTTGAAGCGGATCCACCAGGAATGGGAAAATAATAAATTTTTCCTTAAAAATACTTTTTTCCAAGCTTCCTGATAATCCCAAAAATTATACTTGGGATAAGTATAAAGTCTTCTCTGAACATCTGGAAAAGGGATATAAGAATTTGGATCACTGGCGTGCTAGTTTTCCAGAGATAAAATCTTTTTTATAAACATTTTGGAGTATATGATCATATCACTGTCTTTCTTTGTAACATGCTCCAAAGTTATAGAATTGGTTTCTAATAAAATCCTTTCATAAAATTTCACATTTTTTCCTGAAGCATAAGGAATGAACCATTCAAATTTCGGGAGATACTTCTGAAAAAAATTTCTGGAAGTTTCTCGAATAATTTTGTTTTCTTTGTCATCGGAAGAAAATTGATATTCTTCAAGAACATTTTTCTTGCGTAACTCAAAATCAGGTTTTTCAAGATATAGAAAAATTTGATCATTATACATCTCGAAATTATAATTCTTTGGAGAAGGGGTTATAGCTGGGGAAGATCTTGAAGTAGCCATTACTTCTTTCCCTATAAAAATTCTCTGGACAAAAAGTCAGGAAGAGAATTATTTTTTCCATTAATATATTCAATTTCAAAATCAAATTGGGCAAGTGTGGCCTGCTATCTATCAAATATATGTTTGAAAACTTCATTTTTTACATCCTTTTCTATAACATGCTTAGCAGTTTTACAATCTACCCTTAATAGAAATGGTTTGTTCATATCTCCTTGAAATTTCGAAACACATAAAACTATGGCTAGCATTTCCTTTTTTATAGTTGGGTACTTTTTTTCTGGTTTTATTCCATAGACCTGAAGTATATCGGACTAATTGTTCTTTATCTTCTTTAGTTTTTTGTTTTAGGATTCCTCCATAACCTTCATCTGAGGCATCAGTTCCTACTATTTTGAATAATTCGGGATCTGCTAAATGAAGACGTGGAAGATATTTTACTTTTCTTTTTATGGGTGTGTTTGGCAACAAGAAAAAAATGTCAACATAAAACTTTTTAATCTAAAACTTTTCACTCTCCATAATTATTATATTTTTTAATTATTTTTTTATATTTTGTTATACAACTACCCTACTTTTCAATCATTTCTACACAACTACCCATACAATTAACCTATCTATTTTAACTTTATCATCTTTACTCTTCATCATTACCCCTATCATATCACATCATTTGACAACTTTTACTCTCCAAAACTTTTCATCAAAAGTTTTATCAATTCCTAAACACACCCTATATTTTGAACTGCGTTTGTATGTTCTTGGGTCCAAGGAGGAGAATTTTTTCTTAATCTCTGCAAAAGGACTCCTCCATCAAAAGCCAAATTTTCATAGAATTCTGATACATAGTTTAAACATCCAAGAAACCTTTGTAACTGAGCTTTATCTTTTATTTAATCTGGAAATTTTTCTGTAAATATTATAGCTCTATTAATAGGTTGAATCGTTTTGTTTTTGATACTGAAACCTAAAAATGTTATTTCTGTCTGGAATAATTTCATTTTTCTTTCTGATAAAACTAAACCATTTTGATGAATAATATTTTTAAATGTTTTTAAATGTCGCCAGTGTTGTTGTATAGAGTTAAAAAATATTAAGACATCATCTATATATACAATAATAAATTCACTATAAGTATAAAAGATATCATTCATAATATTCTGAAATTCTGATGGTGCATTTTTTAATCCAAAAGGCATAACATTCCATTCATAGTGTCCAAATGGAACATTAAAAGCAGTCTTATACTTATCTTCTTCTGCATTTTGGATTTGCCAATATCCTGATTTAAGATCGAATTTTAAAAATAATTTAGCTTTTATAATTCTGTTTAATAAATCTTTTTTATTGGGTAAAGGATATCGTATCCATTTTAACACTTTATTAAGAGGTTTATAATTTATTACTAATCTCGGAGTTCCCCTTTCAATTTCTGCAGCGTTATTAACATAGAAGGCTGAACAACTCCAAGGAGATTTGCTGGGTCTGATTAGGTTTTTATCTAATAGAGTTTGTATTTCTTTTTTGCAAAATTCTAATAAATCGGTATTCATTTGTATAGGTCTTGCTTTAGTCGGAATTTTTTCTTCATTAAATCCTTCTATATAAGGTAATTTTACTATATGTTGTTTCCTGTTCCAAAATGCATTAGGAAACTCTGAACATACCTCTTTTGCTAGTTTATTTTTAAATTCTTCAATAAGTTTTCTTAAATCACCTTGAATTTCCTTTTCTATATATTTATAGAATTTTTATCTTGAAGATAGCAGAGAAAATTTTTCTTATAATTTAGGGTATCTTTTAATTCTACTAATAGAGATGCTTCAGAAGGTTTAATAAATGCAAATAGAGCTTCTTTAGTTTGTATTCCTTCATCTGTTACTGAAAAGGGCTTTAGAAGCTGAAGGAATGGCGTTCCTAAAATGATTTTCTGTTGCATGTTTTTAATTAATATAAATAACGTTTGTAAATATAATTTTTTATTACAAATGTGGGCTGAGGATAGTTTATATTTGACTATCATATCAGTCCCATCAACTGTGGCTATAGACGAATTTGTTGTTTCAAAATATTTTGGAGGTATAATTCATTCGTTTATGCAGTTAAGATCTGCTCCTGAATCAACCAACGTTATAAGGTTAATGGAAAAGTCTTCTGGAAAATCAGGAACTCTTAAGGTTATTTTTACATACCACTTTTGTGATATAATTCTTTGGGCTTGTTCACATAAAGCATGTATTGAAGATTCCGCTTTGTCTTCTTTCATAATTTCATTTAAATGTTGTTCAAAATCTTCTTGATCATTTTTTTCTTGTTCAATATTGATTGATAATTCTTTTAATTCTAAAACTTGAATTCTATTTTTTAAATCAGCAATTTCTTTTTTCATTTCTTTAATTTCTTGAGATAGCTCGATGGTTTAGGTTGGCTTTGGAACACTTTTCAAATATCTCCTTTGATTTTTTATAATGTTCATTATATATGAAGATTCTGGACGAGTTAATGGTTTAGGAGTATTTGATATTCTTAAAAATTTATTTAGAAGTTCATCTCTTTGTTGAGAATCTTTTACTTGATTTATTATATCTAATAATGCTTGATTTGAGCTGTTCATCATATTTAGGGAATGATAATCTGAATCTGATGATGTTTGATAATCTTTTGGGTTATATGAACATTGACAATGATGTTCTGATTCTGATTCAGAGTTTTCTTTGAAAATATGATTTATTCTAAATTTTTCTTCACTTTCAGAGGATTCTGATTCTAATTCACTTTCAGATGTGGCGGCTAACTTATTTAATTTTTTAGATAACTCTTCAACACTTAATTCCTTATTTGCCAATAATTCTTTTACTTGTCGTTTATAACATTTAAAAGCATAGTGTCCTGTCTTACCACATTTATAGCATTTTATTTCTTTAATGTCTTTTTTATTTGAGGGTTTTGACTTATATTTTTTATATTTCCTTTTAGAATAATATTTATTTGGTGATTTTTCTTTTGATTTATATTTGTATGGTTTTGATTTTATGTATTTGGATTTTTTAAGCATAGTTTTTTGTAAAGGTGTTTGTTCTATTCCGAAATGTGAACAAAACGTTGATAGATCTTGTGATTTTAGAAATTTTATTTCTTCCATTCTTTTTTGTTGACATAATTCAAGTCCTATTTGTTTAATTTTGGTGAATAAAGTTCCCCAAGTATAATTATCATATTCTAGTCTTCCTTCGTTTTCTAGTTTTATTAAAGTTTTTACTTTGAATTCAAAAACTGAAGGTAATCATTGAAGAAATTTTTCTTTTTAAACTGGTTCATTTTCATCTTCAAGCATTTGAACATCAGTTAAGAATACATCTTTATATCATCTATATTTCGCCATTTTTTTATATCTTAATTTTAATAATCTTTCTCTTATAACTATTGATAATCTTCAATTGTTCATAAGAATTGATAAAGTATAGTACTGATAAGAGTGTTTACTGGGTCGGCATCATTTACTATATGTTGTTGTTCTGCGTGAGTTAGTTGAATATCCCACCACGCTTTTAGCTGTCCTGTGAATCCCCAAGCAATACGAATTGATGCCTCTCTTTTAGAAATTTTTTTAAGTATTTGAAGCATTATAGCATACATGGTCATACTATTTGTCATATTCCAAATTCGATATTCTGAAGCTCCATCTATACTCCATTCATATATAGAATTCATATTAAAACAGTTTTGTGCTGTTGGTCTGTCATCTTCAAATTGTTGGTCCATAGGTGAGGGTCGATGGTAATAGTTTTTACTCATAGTTAATCTATTAAGATTATTCGGTAAATTGTCAGTTATAGTTTGGACATAATTTTTTGTTTGAGTTTTCTTTTTTAATTGATTAATTTTCTTTTTAATTTCTCCTGCATCAGAAGGTAATTGAGACATCATTATAGGTGGAGTTTCTGTCGAATTGATTTCTAATGATGATGATTCTTGAAAAGATACTTCCATGGGTTTTTTATAAAATGATAAACTCTTCTACTTATCCTTTTGTTTTTTAATTTTTAATTGTCTTCTATATTTATCAATTTATAATTTGTAAAAATTTAAGACAAACTCCTTGATTTGATTGTAAATAAAAATCAAGAATACTAATGTGTTTGATTTTAGCAATTGTAGGTAGATTGAGCAATAATTAAAATAAAATTTTATATTAAAATAATAATGAATAAAAATTACATGATTAGTTAAAATACATTTTATTTACTCGATTCACATGAAAAATTTTGACAAAATATTTGGAGAATTTTAGGAATCTAATTAAATAAGAACTTACCGTGAACATTTGTTGTGATCAAGGAAAGACTCATCTATGCTTATATAAATTTTGGGATTGAATGAATTATTAGTTGATAATTAATAACATTATAACTTTAAAGAATACTCAAATATAATTAGTTAGTTAATTTAATTAATTTGAGAAATGATATTTGATAGTTAAGAATATGAAGTCATTTACGTCATACAAATCATATACATAAACAAATATAAATAATAATTATTTTATTTAGTCAATTAATGTAATTATTAATATATAGTAAAAATTTAAGACATAAACTACTTGATTTGATTATAAATAAAAATCAAGAATACTCAATGTGTTTGATTTTAGCAATTGTAGGTAGATTAAGCAATAATTAAAATAAAATTTTAATTTAAAATAATAATGAATAAAAATTACATAATTAGTTAAAATACGTATTTATTTACTTGATTCATATAAAAAAATTTGACAAAATATTTGCAGAATTTTAGGAATCTGATTAAATAAGAACGTGTTGTAAACATTTGTTGTGATCAAGGAAAGACTCATCTATGCTTATATAAATTTTGGGATTGAATTAATTATTAGTTGATAATTAATAACATTATAACTGTAAAGAATACTCAAATATAATTAGTTAGTTAATTTAATTAATTTGAGAAATGATATTTGATAGCTAAGAATATGAAATCATTTAAGTTAATCAAAAAATCATATTTTAAGCAATTTATTAGAGTAAGGTCCATACATGTATTCATGCTTCTTAGAGTAAAATATTGTTAAATTTTTGTTAAAAATGAAATTTAAATATTAATTTAGAAAATGTCATTTTCCTAGTGTAGTAATAAAAGAGTGCATAATATAAATATCAAATAAAATTTATACAAGGTAAATAGAGCTTGTTTTCCTCTTTTTTGATTTTGTATTATAATGTATACTTACAGACGTGTGTTTTCACTGTCAATGTGTATTTTAGATATTATATATTCGATATTCAATTTTAATTTTGGTTTAACATCCCATATATTAGCATTGTTTATTGTAACATGAACATATTTTGCTTCGAATGTTGGCATATTTATGAGTCATGACTATTGACAAAGACGGCTAATAGGGTCTGCCACCTTGCAAATATTTGTTTGACGGATAAATTTTTAACATCATTTTTAATAACATCTTTTGCTGCTTTGCAATCTATTTTTAATGAGAATTCTTTGTTTAATAGGTCATTCTGAAATTTATGTACACAAGTCACTATTGCTAACATTTCTTTTTTAATAGTAGGATATTTCTTTCTTGTGTCATTTCATAGTCCTGAGGTATAACAAATGAGTTCTTCTTTATTATCATTCTTTTGTTTAAGAACACTTTTTTATCCTATATTTGAAGCATCAAATCATTTTAGGAACCTCTTTCTTACAAATGCTTAAACTATTTATGGTTACCAATGAGGGTCTCCGTATTATTATAAATGATAAAGAATTAATCTTTAAATTTATTCAACCCCCTGAATTAACACTTTTGGTAGAATTAAAAAACGTTTTGTTATATAAAAAGAATTTCTTATGTTATTTAAATGAAGAAAATACAATAAAAACTATAGAACAAGATATTCAAATACCACTAAGCGAAAAAATAAAATATTTCTCTAAAAAACTATCCCAAACTATCTGTTCAGACTTTCCTACTGCTTTTTGGAATAGGAATAAACATATTGTTTCTTTACCATATATTGAAGACTTCAATGTATTGTAATGTATACTTACAGATGTGTGTTTTCATTGTCAATGTATATTTTGGATATTATAGATTTGATATTCAATTCTAATTTTGGTTTATCATCTCATACATTAGCATCGTTTATTATAGCATCAACATATTTTGCTTTGAATGTTGACATATTTATGAGTCACGATTATTGATGTAGATTTAATAGAGTTGTGCGGACCATCGATGATGACCGGTGGCGCATCTTGACAAGGGGTGAGGATGTGATAGCCTTTGTGTCATTGGTTGAATCTTTCCTTATCTGGCCTTATGATTTAATTGATTAATATTATGAAACTAGTCCACATGATTAGTGCCCCTTAATAAAATGGTCAGAGTATTCGCGTAATATAGTGTGGTGAGGGCTACAACTATGTGGTGAGCACGATAGAGTATCAATTACACCCCTAGTTTGTATAAAGGTGTTTCCGATCTACCCATCTCATGCTAAGTTGGTCATTTATATTAGGCAAAGTTGGCCACGCGTGTAATGTAGTATTGGCCATCCAATTGCGCAATAGGTTGGATTTTAAGGCAAGATACCGAACTTCTCCATTTGATTTAAGATTTTTGCTGGATTGATTTGAGAAGTGTCATTGTATGATGCATTGACACATACTTGAGCATGAACATGTGTTCATATGAATTAAAGTATGATTTAGATTTGTAAGATAATTTTTATTTGTTGACACATATGTATATTATTTACTGAAGTTTTACCGGTTTGTTATTATGTACTATACTTATTTAGTTTATCCAGACTCACACTATTTTTTCTTATTTTAGATAGCAGATCCGCAGATGTAGACCACCGAAGGGATGATGATTTAGCTAGGTCAAACAAATGCAAAGAACTTATCCTTTAGGCTTTTGAATAATTTTGCGATTGTTCTATTATTATTGATCTTAGATATTAGTTATCGAGTATCCAATACCCGATAGCTTGTGACAATTGTTGCACTAAGGTATCGACTTAGTCAGCGGATCATTACACTAATTAGTTAAAACATTTGAAATTTTTATAATAGATCATAGTAGTCATATATCATAATAACTAGCATACTGCCCTTTATGCATCATACCATTAATATATCGACTCCACTTAGAGCTTAATGGAAAATACTAAAGACTAATTACTTTAATTTCTATTTATACATATCACCAACTTTAATACTTTTATAAAAATCTTCAAATGCATTTGGTAAGGCGAGGGAGAAAGAAAAAGAAAGAAATTAGAAAATTTTTGAGATATATTAAGTGGGAATAATGGTATAGTTGGATGAAAGATAATTAAAATATAAGTAAAAATAGAAAAGTAAAGTAGTTAAAGGGGTCGATATAACTATAGTACATAGAAAAATATGTGAAACCTAATTATATACACTATGGTGTATTTTCGACTAAAATATAACATTTATTTATTTTTACAATTTAATTATATTTTTGATTTTGCCTCATAAACATGTTTTCTAAGTATATTCAATCTATATACAAATTTTTGTTATTTTACAATACTTTTATATATATACAAAGTTTCCTAACTTAAATGCCTTTGAAATTGATAATTTTAAAAATAAAAATAAAAATGTAAAAATATTGTAAAATGGTAAAACTTTTGTATGTGGATTATAGACAAGTAAAAAATATATTTATGAAGAAAAATCAAATAAAAATATAAATAAAATAAATAGATAAATGTTATATTTTAGCTTATAATACATTTTGATGTGTATAATCATGCTCCGAAATATGTCCTGATTCCCCTCTTTTTCCTCTCATGTTACCAAAGACACTCTTCTTATTTAATTCATCCATGCAACATGTTATATTCAATTATATAAAAACACAAACACAATAATTTAGATAATATGCTTATATTGAATAAAAAACAACTCTTATAGTTTATTTTATCTTCAAACTCCTAATAAGACTTTTGTACTAATTATTTTGTCAAGGAAAAATATTGAGCTTTATGCTAATATAATTAATACATAGTTGATGGATTATTTTGCATAAATGACCATTTAAATTTTATTTTGAACTCATAATTTTGCTATTTGTGAAAATAACCATAAAAATTTCCAGCTTCTACAGAAATGTCCTTAAGGGCTAATGATCTTTAAAATGGTGTTTAACAAAAAAGAGTATGGTTATATACAACGTAATGTATTTTAAGCTAAGATACAATGTTCGTTTATTTTATTTTTTTATATTTATTTGGTTTTTCTTCATAAATATATTTTTTTAATTGTGTTTGATCCATATATTAAGTTTTGTCATTTACAATACTTTTTACTTTTTTATTTTTATTTTTTAAAAAATATCAATTTCAAGGGCATTTAAGTCATTTTTTGCCACTTAAAAAACTTGATTTAAAAAACTAAAAATAAATACATAAAATTATTGTAAAATGGCAAAACTTTGTAATAGATTGAATACACTTAGAAAAATATATTTCTGAAGAAAATAAAAAATACAACTAATTATAAAAATAAATGCATGTTGTACTTTACCCCATAATACATCATGAAGTATATAATCAAGCTCCCAAAAAGAAAAGGTCAAAAATGCTCATCCAAATTTATGTTCATTCATTTGTCCTTTTTTCTCTTTTGAAAAGCTAAACAGTAGAAGTATCGCATCATCGTTGCTTGAAAAACTCAATTGCTTATTCATTATTTTTTTATTAATTTCTCTCATTCCTACACTAAGGTAAATAAATCGTAAATCTTTTTATTATTTTTTTAAAGAGATCTTATGGATAGTTATTATAGAAGTTAAATTCTTTTAACATGTAAGGAATATGAAAATCCTTCCACCATTAAGTTGAAGGATCATTGGACATAGAGAAAGACTGCATTGCAATAGATTTAAATAAAAGGGAATCTAATATATTTGTCAAAATAAAAAAGACGAATATAATTTTTGTGAAGAAGTCTAATGAGGAAGTAAAAATAATTTAATGTTGATGAATAGGAAATTAGTTCGTTTTATATTCTTGAATTTTTAGGTAGCAATAGCACGACCTTCATGATTTTAGGATTTTTAATTATAGAAATTATTTTAGTCAACTTTTGGCCTAAAACTTTGAATCTAAACTTCAGTGGCATAAACCTAAGGTTCTTTAATAGAGAATCCCTGAAAGCAATTTTCAAATACTAAAAAAAATAACTTGTGCAACCCTTACCTTTTGACAAAGCGAAAATGAAAATTAAATCAATAAACCCAACTAAGGCTTTAGGACTAAATGAAATATTGGCCGACTTCTAGCAAAGACATTAAAAAGTTGTCAAGCAAGACATTTTCAAAATGTGGCAAATCTTCATGAATACCAGAGGAAGAGACCAATTTGTGGCCTAGCTTCAACATATAAATGCTAACACTATTATTCTTATACATAAGAAGAAAATTGACAAACAGGATAGTGAAGTTTCAGCCAATCAATCTATGTAATGTGGTCTATAAAATTATTGCAAAAAATTTGGCCAATGAGATGAAAGGGTATTTTAACGATACTATATCAGAATAGTAAAGCGTCTTTTCCCCAGGAAGGCTCATTACAGACAACATGCTTTTAACTGATAAAACAATTCATCACTTTGGATGCAAAAAAAAGGAAAATTGGAGGAAATATTATTAAGCTTGATAGGTAATATGTTGAGGGCCCGTAATAGAGTAGAGTGAAACTATCTATGTGCAATAATATGGAAAAATGAATTTTAATGATGTCTAGATTAAATGGACAAGGGATTGCCTAAGCTCGATTAGCTACAAAGTGAACATAAATGGATAGAGGGCGAAGTCATTTACTGTAAGCAGGAAATTGAGACAAGATGAACATCTCTCTTCATACCTATTTTTTATTTATACTGAAGGTCTTTCCCCTCTCATTTGTAATTGGAGTAATGAGCTAGGGGTGTTAACGGATCGGGTTGAACGGGTTGGAGCCTAATCCTAATCCTAACCCATTTAATATATCTCAACCCTAATCCGTTTATTAACCCATTTAAAAAACTTCAACCCTAACCCATTTACAACCCATTTAATAAATGGATTAACGGATTGTTAACGGGTTGTGTTTGTTACTAATTTTAATGCTAAAAACCTTCAATAAATCTGTAAAATTAAATAAATTCAATAACTCGAAGTTAACATACTTGATTTGCCGAGTCTTCGTGTGTGTGGCACCGCAGATTTAAAAGTCACAGAGTGCCGACGTTTGCGGAGTCTCTGTGCGTGCGGCGGCAGGTCGAAGGTCGTAGTGGGCGTCGACTGCCGACATATGTCGAGTGTCGAATATGACACCCGTTCTTTTGCAGTTTGCAGGCAAGCCCTTCGATGACTCAAAAGATCGGAGAGGTACACAATGGCGAGAGGAGGAAGCGAGCTAGCCTTTCTAGTGGCAAGTAAGAGAAGAGATGAGAGAAGAGATAAAGGGCGATGAAGAGAGCCAGCGCAGTCTACAAATCGATACCGGAGCAAGCAGGAGAGAAAAGAGAGAAAACGAGTGGGCGAGGGAGACACTCTATACCCTTGAAGAATGATCTGGTTGATGTAACTGCAGCATTAAATGCGATTCATTTATTTGTATGTGGCTTTGTTAACAGCGTAGTGCAGCGTAGTTATCATGGGTCGTTGAGTGGGGGAGTCAAAAGCAATTGGTGCTTTTGTAGAAGGGGTCCCAGCTCTGAAATATGGTTATGCGTGCGGCAGCAAATCTAAGAGAACTTCAAATCTCAGTCTCGGCTGCGACTGCAGAAGTTAACATCATGCGCAGGCGTTGGGCGGAATAGAGTGCCGAAAGCGGGAAGCCAATAACTTACTAAATTTATATATATAATTATATATAATATATTATAAATGGGTTAGACGGGTTAGACGGGTTATATAAACGGGTTGGACGGGTTGCAAAGTCTCAACCCTAATCCGTTTATTTAATTAAATGGTTAAACGGATTGGCGGATCATAACCCATTTATTCAAAAATCCCAACCCAAACCCATTTATTAACGGGTTGGACGAGCGGGTTGACGGGTTGACCATGACCATTAACACCCCTATAATGAGCATAGTATACCCAGTAGATGAGTAAATTGAGTTAGGGTAGACGCAATCCTAATTCACTTTATAAAATCTCAACTTAATCTTATTTTTCAGCTCTACTTTTTCATCTTAACCTAACTTTATTTTAATCATATAGACATTAGTTCAATTGGGATTAGAAATTAGGCTAATAGATTACGCAAATTATTGATGATAGTTAGACTTTTGTTAACACCATTTTTTAAAATAATAAAAACAATGATAACTTATAGAAAAAAGAAAAAATAGGAGTTAATCATACCTCAAAAAGTTAAAAATAAGTTTAGTAGTTGATTTATTCCATTAATTTTACATTCTTTGAGCAGTTAATACCCTCGATAGTTAAGAAAATGAATTAATTATGAGAAATAAAAAGACAAATAACATAACCTTATTTTTGAGTTACATCAAATGAAAGTTCAAATTAACCTCTCATTTTTTTACCTATTCTATATGAGTCACATAAACTAACATCCAAATAACTTGTTTAAAATAAATATACATAATCAAACAATTTTAAACACAATTTCACAGCCAATTAATCAAAAAAATATAAATATACATAATCAAATAAATTCAAATACAGTTTCAAGACCAATTAACCAAACATATTTCTAAACTTCACACAACCTATTTTAAATATCCAAACAAATTATTATTCAAACGACTTGATTTAAATACATGTCGATAAACCTATCCAAATACATATCTCTTGAAACTTAATGTCCATAATTCGTCTAAAAATCTAATGCGATCGTTCTCTTGAAATTGAATCTTATGCATCCTTTGTTACTTGCATGTGTGATTTCATCCTGATACAAAAAGTAATAATTAAAGTAAGTAAGCATATAGTTATATTTTTATAAAATATTAAAAACAACAAGTAAATATATTTATATTTCTTTTTAAAAATTACAAATAATAAGTGTCTAGTGCATTTGAGTGGAAATTCATGCGTAGCAGCAAGTTCCCAATTCTACACCAACCCAAGTAGCTATAAAATAGAAAAAATTTGTGTAGTAACTTTAGTTGTATGTAATCAAGTTATAAATACATAATCATAGATTAAAATTACACTGAGAAAGCTAGCCAATTTCAACTACATCTTCTCTTTTCATTTGAAGATTTTTCAATAGGTGTAGTCAATCTCAAGCATATATTAAAAACTCAACAACATGAAATGAGAAGGAGCTTATAAAAGATCAAGCATGTGACCTCTTGTACTAAAAGTAGATTCCAAAGCTGTAGCGCCCCACTAGCCATTGCCCCGGACCGACATTCGCTATGGAAGAGATTTGAAAATATCTCCTTAGGATTTGCCATAATTTCGAAAGTAAAAGACCATATGTATATAAAAATTCACTTATAGCAACATTAGTTACTACAACCAATTACCATTAGACATATGACAGTAAAAACCAATTAAAATATAATTATTTCTACCATTTTTATCTTAGTAAAAGTAAAATATACATTTACAATTTCCAAACACATTAAAAGGCATCAACAGGTCATATGTCAATGACTCATAATCCCAACCTACAAATATATCTCACAGCTAATCGTATAATATACATCGCATCTCACGTATGCATCAACATCAAGTAACTATAACCCAAAGTCAACATGACTTATACTTAGACCATTCCATACGAACTTGAGATCAAATATAATGTAGCTTATAGCTACTGCCTCTAGAATTAATCTTGCTAAAAATATTAAAAACAAACACGTGAGTTAGACAAACTCGGTAAGTAGATGCAATCAGTAATAACAACAGCAAATTAATATTAAATTCATCATATGCTATGTCATTACATATAATGCAAACACCGGACTCTCACTAGCCCTACACAATTATGTTATGTCACAAACACACATAGGAAACCAAACCAACTTCATGTCCATCCAGGGCCATGAACAACTCTATCCTCGTATCAATAAAGAGTCATAAACAACTCTATGCAAACCACGCATATGCGTGACTCATGCCATATGCATCATGCTCATGCTAAAATTATGCTTCGTGCTCATTTCAAACTATGCAGCACCAGTTTATCAAAACCATACACAAACACATATCCAAAAATACCAAACCATTTTCAAAGGGCGTAGCCTATACGACATGCAAATATCAAATCATCTCAAAATTCATCCAAATACACAACCCGTGTCAATTCATCTCAAATCCCAATATACATCCAATCATATCTTAAGCGTGAAGTTCAAGTCTCATTTCAATCCATATGACCCATATTTATCAAGCACGTCACAAGTTTCATTCCAAATAATTAAACATTATATATGCCTTAAACATTTACAACACATTATTCACATCACAAAGGTAGTACACATACATTCATACATCATTTTCTCACCTTTAGTGTTACTTAGGCCTTTCATCAAACACATCATAGGCATTATACAAAAATCAATCCTAACTCACTCTAAAGTCATGGGATTCCATCCAATACATTATAACACTATATACTTTTATATGCATTTCCATCAAAACCCCCAAATTCTAACCTTCCAAAATTTATACAGAAGTCCTATACAATCAAAATCAACTAAAATCATAAAATCAAAAAATCAAATATGGTGCCTACAAATAATCACGAAGGACATGATTCCAACCCAAATCCATGATTTTTTTTTTTAAAAATAAGAAAATAACTTACCTCAAATTTATTTTTCTCCAAAAAAATTCCAACGTCTCCAAAACTTGAAGCTTTCTTCTTAACCCATCAAACTCTCTTGACGCAAAATCATCATAAAGAGCACTTTTATGTAGGTTTTTATGAGGGTAGTAAGTTAGGGTCACGATGAGGAAGAAGGGAAAGAAATGACCCTCCCTGCTCAAAACAACTTCCCACATAGTTTTGTCGGTGTAGGTCCATAAACGGTCTAATTTTAGCTATTCCGTGCTATTTTGCTTATAACTTTTTTGTACAACTCCAACCGAGATGATTTTTTGCATTAAATTCCTACCTGCAGGTAGGGGTGTTAATGGTCATGGTCAACCCGTCAACCCGCTCGTCCAACCCGTTAATAAATGGGTTTGGGTTGGGATTTTTGAATAAATGGGTTATGATCCGCCAATCCGTTTAACCATTTAATTAAATAAACGGATTAGGGTTGAGACTTTGCAACCCGTCCAACCCGTTTATATAACCCGTCTAACCCGTCTAACCCATTTATAATATATTATATATAATTATATATATAAATTTAGTAAGTTATTGGCTTCCCGCTTTCGGCACTCTATTCCGCCCAACGCCTGCGCATGATGTTAACTTCTGCAGTCGCAGCCGAGACTGAGATTTGAAGTTCTCTTAGATTTGCTGCCGCACGCATAACCATATTTCAGAGCTGGGACCCCTTCTACAAAAGCACCAATTGCTTTTGACTCCCCCACTCAACGACCCATGATAACTACGCTGCACTACGCTGTTAACAAAGCCACATACAAATAAATGAATCGCATTTAATGCTGCAGTTACATCAACCAGATCATTCTTCAAGGGTATAGAGTGTCTCCCTCGCCCACTCGTTTTCTCTCTTTTCTCTCCTGCTTGCTCCGGTATCGATTTGTAGACTGCGCTGGCTCTCTTCATCGCCCTTTATCTCTTCTCTCATCTCTTCTCTTACTTGCCACTAGAAAGGCTAGCTCGCTTCCTCCTCTCGCCATTGTGTACCTCTCCGATCTTTTGAGTCATCGAAGGGCTTGCCTGCAAACTGCAAAAGAACGGGTGTCATATTCGACACTCGACATATGTCGGCAGTCGACGCCCACTACGACCTTCGACCTGCCGCCGCACGCACAGAGACTCCGCAAACGTCGGCACTCTGTGACTTTTAAATCTGCGGTGCCACACACACGAAGACTCGGCAAATCAAGTATGTTAACTTCGAGTTATTGAATTTATTTAATTTTACAGATTTATTGAAGGTTTTTAGCATTAAAATTAGTAACAAACACAACCCGTTAACAATCCGTTAATCCATTTATTAAATGGGTTGTAAATGGGTTAGGGTTGAAGTTTTTTAAATGGGTTAATAAACGGATTAGGGTTGAGATATATTAAATGGGTTAGGATTAGGATTAGGCTCCAACCCGTTCAACCCGATCCGTTAACACCCCTACCTGCAGGTACTATCTTTTTATAAAATTTCAGCTCATAATTCCGTTACCAAAAAATTTGGCATATATTTTACTACGCAACTTTATCTAAATTTCGTTGACAATATATATAGCTATCTCATATAAAAATATTCCCAGCTACCAAACCAATCATTTATACACATCTTATTATCATAATATCACATTTACCTAATTTTTTTATCAAAATATATCTTATACAAAATTTAACCCATTAGCTCCTCTCTTTAGCCATTTTTGCCTCTGTGCCTCTACAACAGGTCTCTTAGCCTGTATCACATGTATTACCTCTAATATTTTCAAAATCTCTTACCGCATATCACACATACATGTAGCATCTCATCCATGCTAAAAATCATCATGTCCCATGTTATTTTCAAAATTTTACACGTTAGGTTCATTTCTTACTCAATTTTTTCATTAGTTCCAAATGATTCAATTCACACAAAGTCATCATCTCAATCTCGTTGTCAAGCATTAAGAAAATATTTTAATCATGTCTAAAATCATTCTCATAAAAATCATGGCTCTCCTCAATTATCCTCGATCATTTTCACTATCGTAGTTGTTTTGAGCTTAACTACACAATTAGGCTCATTTCTTTCGTTCTGTTGAATCTCTCATTCAAATTTCATCAATAAACATGCATATCCATTCCAAAGACACTAGGCATCTCACCCATACTAAAGACATTTTAAAATAAATTAACTCCAAAAATACCGTTATCTAGTTCAAAGTCTACACATGAAGGTTAAATATCAAATATTTATCATTCCATCAAATTAATAGTTTTTGTATACCCAAAATCATCTAATAAACACGTGTAAACCTACCCCGAGCATCTATCAAACTATTTTTCAAAATTTACCATCCATTTTTCAATAATTAGAATTGCATTTTTACCACAACTCGTGTGATCTTTCACATATTCAACCTCTAATTTATCAAAATCTTACTATCATCCACTTATCAAACTATATTATATATATCACCGTTGATTTACGTAGTTTATAATACCTGAGGTATTACAAAAAGAAACTCTAGATATAGAAATAGCAAGAACATCTCTAGCCATGTGTGATAAAATTCGATACTTTGAAGTGACCCATTATGCTAAAATATTAAAGGAATCATCATCTATTTCTACAAGGTCTTTCAAATATTGATCCAATTCGTTTTTCACATCATGAAATGCCTCCTTTAAAAAATCCTTATAGCATCCTCGCTTGAACAAGTAGAATTAGTATGTTTTCCATTCTCATCACTAGTTGCCTTCACCTCTTGAAGTACTGCTATTTCTGCATATTTTGCTGCAAAATTATTGAACACCACTTGCATCTTCACTTTTACTTTTATCAACATTTCACTAAATTTTACACATTATACAATAAAGAATATCATAAATGAAGATATTTTTAACATATATCTTGGATCCAAAATAATCGTAATGACCAAAATTATATTGATTTCATCAATACCCCCTAATGCTTGTCAAACTTTTCTTTCATTCTTTTGTGCATATCAAGAATAAGGGGTCACAGTCGGTTAACAAATCTCTTAACAACCTTATGCTTTGCAAAATTCAATAAAATATAAATTTGCAGTAACATATAAAGACCTTGACAAAGTTTGAGTTGTGTGATAAAATTGTTTTAAAACACTAATCAACCGAGCAACATTATTCTAAGTGTTGGAGTATCTTCCCTAATAAATAAGACATCTTCCAACTTTATCTGCTCAAAGGCCCTTCTAAATCTCAAGTATTTTCTAACATGTGATGTATGTAATTTCATCTAATAAATACATCCAAAATTGATGATCCTTTATCTTTAATGAAGCATTTTTTATACATTCCTTAAACAACCTCAGCCCTAAAGAGAGCACCTTATATGTTGAACAACGTTCTAATTCGTGTAATTGCATCCGCAATTTCTTTAAGTTCATCTCTAACCATCAAATTTACAATAAGCGGCATATCTTATATTAAAAAGTTTTCATTGAATAACAAACTATTTTTATTTCTAACTATAATATTTCGAATGGATATTACAACATCATTAAAGCAAGCATTATTAATTGTCATTGTGCAAACACTTAAAATTTTCCATTCCCTTTTACTTTGATCTATTACAGATGTAATTGCTTCACCAATGTATACACTATGAATAAAAACAACTAACAATCTTCTTATATAAAGGCCAACTTGTGTCAATAAAATGCGTTGTGAGACAAAGATAACCAGCATTTTAAATTAAGTTCCACTTATGAATAGTCAAACAAATAGTTTGAAGATTTTCCTTTAACAATATTTCAGTTCTTTTTTACTTGATAAATCTTTAGAGTCTTGAGTAATTATCTGACACTAACTAAGTAAAACTATGACATGCTTGTTCGAATCCTTTAAAGCTAATATGCTCAATAGTGCTAATAGGCATTTCATCAATCATAATCATCCAAGCAATAACTTTTCCAATAGCTAGTTAATCAAACTTCCAATTGCCTAATGAAGCTTCTCTTATAAGATCTGTTGTAAGGCTCCATCATCATTTTTATAACATTTTTTGCATGTCTTCTAAGTGTGTTTTTGCTTATCTTGCTCTCACATTTATATTATTCCTCGTATTTTTTATAAACATAGATTCGTGCCTTTGAAGCTACAAGTGCATAATTTTTTTTCAAAAAATTCCCATACAGATGTTATTATATTTTCATTTTTGTAGTGTGGTCGGTGTAACTTCAAATGGTGTTGATGATGATATGTTGGCATGCACTTCAATGGCATCATCATCTTCCATATTAATTAATGCATAAAAATTGACTATTTTAACACATTAATTCAACCAATAAATCAACATAAATAATGAAATAATCAATAGATTATAATAATATATTACAATAATTGGATACATTAAAAATATATAATAATAGTAAATGTGTTTTGAAATTCAAAAGAGTGTATCTTACAAGTCACAACAAACTAAAAGTAAATGATCATTTGAAAGCAACAATGGCAATTAAGACTAGTAGCAGCAACACTAATCGGTCACGACAATGTCAGAAGAGAGAAAAGCGAGGCAGAGGAAAATAAGGAAGGGAACGAGGGATGTGAGCCGTGAGGGAGGGAGGGAGGGAGGAGAGAAAATTATATGAGAGGAAAGGAAGGATGAAGGAATTAGATGAAACTTAATAATTGGTGCAAGTTAGTTACTGCTAGAAAAGGGAGGCAAATGGGAAGAAAGCTCATGGAAAGGCAAAAAAAAAAAAAAAAAAGCTCTGAGATTCTTAAGCATATTTATAATATAATATAAATGAGGATATGTAAAATCGGGTTGACCAAACTCCCCACTCGACTTGACCTAATTTTAGAAATTGAGTTAGATTGAACTTGATTTTAAAACCTAATTTCTGAAAACTTTAGCCCGATCATTATATAAATCGGTTCGAACCATCCTATTTACACTCCTGATATTTGAAATCCAAGTTTCTCTCAATGCTTGGTAATTGCACATCCTCTTGTTCATCAAGATAAACATGCTAGAGATCCGTAATTTGCCTAGTAATTGCACATCCTCTTGTTCATCAAGATAAACATATTAGAGATCCATAATTTGCAGTGTTCAGGGAGTGCTCAAAGCTAGATGATTAACATTGATAAAATAGTAGTTTTCTTTAGTGCAAATATGCGGGTTGAGAAAAGAAAAGAGGTCAGTCATGGTTAGGCTGAAATCAAAAAGAAATTGATACCTATCTAGAGTTATCAACATGACTTGGAAAGTCAATAAAAATAGTATTTAGGGGCTTAAAAGAGCGGATATGGATAAAGGCTTAAGGTTAGAAGGAGAGATTATTATCAACAAGGGAAACAAGTCGTGATAACGGTGATAGCATGAACCATCCCTAGTTACACCTTCCTTCTACTTAAGGATTTTTGTAGCCAGATAAATAACATTTTGAGCAAATTTTGGTGAGACAGCAATGGGGGCAAGGGAAAGATGAGTTGGGTAGGATGGAAGAAAATATATACACTAATGGTAGTATGGCCATGGGATTTAGAAACATAGTGGCTTTCAATTATATTATGCTAGCAAAGCAAATCTGGCGATTAGTAGTGAATACTGAGCCATTTTGCTATAAGCTTTTTGAGTGCTAAACATTTTTTAAATGAAAACATATGGGATTCAAATGAAGGGACCAAAAGACTTTTATACATGGAAAAACATCGTCAAGGCCACATATATTTTAAGGGAGGAAGGACATTAGAGATATGAGATAGACAAAAAATCAGATTCTTTTAAGTGGCTGAAGGAAAGGCTCACAAAAACCAGGCCACTTCTTGAACACATTTCAGAAAAGGAGAAGGAGGTATACAACTTCATAAACCATTCAAGTAGAACTTGTTCCTAGCAATTCTACGGAATTTGAGTGGCAAAAGATTTAGTTGCTTCATATCTCGTAGAAGACACACAAGATGGGTGGTTATAGTCCCTTGAAGCTGATGACAACTATAAAGTCAAACTAGCATACAAGTTGATTAAAACTCACCATTTCAGTTTTGCAAGTCAAACAAATGCAAGCTTGAACCACTAGGAGATGATAATAGTTAAGTAGCTTTGGAAATGCAAGCCGCCCAGTAGGATCAAGTTTTTTGGATAGAGAATGCTAAGAAATGCCCTACCCATAAAGGCTAATCTTAGTAGAAGTAGCATGACTGTTGACCCCGCATGTAATTTCTGTAGAAGGGGGGAAGATGTATACCATTTTTGTCTTATGTGAGAGAATTTTACGGGCTAGGAGGACACTTGTTTTTTATAAGAATATTTAGCCTCTTAGGGATGCTTTAATTTGTATTTTCACCTGATTTACTTGTGAACAAAGTGGGGATAAACTAGCCTCATTCATTTTGTTGTGTTGGAGAATTTGGTATCCCTAAAATCTGATAAAAGAGTAAGGCACACATAACCTAACTTTGATCATATACTTGATTGGTGTAAAGACAACTAGGACAACATAAAAAAAAGCAAGCATGGAGGGGGAATTATGTAATTGGGGGAGAAAGCTAACACTCAGATGAGTTTAACCAACATCTAGTTACTTGAAAATTAATGTGGATGGTCGAAGGAATGCCTGAGAAAACCACATGGGATTTGAAGCAATTTTGAAAATTTTGAATGGAGCTTTCATAGCAACAAGATGCTGGAAGGTGGTAGAAATTATGGAGGTTCTACCATGGAAGCAATGATTGTTTTATTTGGGATTAAATGGAAATTGAAATGAAGAGCACCGACTTTAGAGACTGACTAAATTGAAATGAAGAGCACCAGCTTTAGAGACTGACTCCCTTATACTGGTAAGCTTTATTAATGAGGAGTGTCGAGTTTTATCTGTTGTTGGCATTCTAATCCATGAGATATGGTCTATTGCATCATCCCTTACATCAATTAAATTCTTATATGCGCTTTGGGCTGGAAACTAATGTGCTCATAATACAGCTGGTGTTGTAGCAAAAAAATTTTATTCTCATAAGACGTGGTAGAGATGCCCTCCTGGATTACTTATAAATCCATTGTCCATGGATAGTTCTCTTAATTAGTAAGTATATATACATCTTAAAAAAAAGAATTATATCACAACGTGGAAGTAGAGAAGATCAACCTCCAAATATCGTCAAAAGCTTTTTTTAATAACTCTATGGAATCCTTCACCAATTTCTTATGGCTACTTGAGAAAGTCCATTTTGTGATTTATTCAACATTTTCCAAATAAACGTGATGGATTGGTTCATTAAATGACAATGAAAAGCATCATAAATAAAAGAGTTCCTCATTCATAAGCAAACAACCATGTAAGACAAGATTGGCCAAACAACAAAATTTTTGTTATTTGTGCATTACAATGCTAATGAGTTCAAAGTCACAATCAAAATGCAAACACGTGTAATTAAAATTGTGATGAGATTTTGCACATGTAGAAAGTGACAACTAAATGGCATGAGTTGTGTACATGCACATAGGGCTCTCATGTGAATGAAAGAATATTCGAACAGATATTGTAACGAGTTCTTAACAATGGAAGTGCATATTAGTATATATACATGTCAATTCTATGCAATGTCAAGTGAAGAGTTATAGGATATAGTCGAAGAAGGGTTCACATGCACATGTGTGCATGCATATAAAGCTCTCATGTGAGCGAGAAAATATTCAGCTAGATATTGCAACTAGTTATTGACAATGGAGGTGTGTGTCGCAATATATACACATTAATTTCATGTAATGCAAAGTAAAGAATTTTAAGATATAGTTGAAGAAGGTCTAATGTGTACATGGTCATGTAATACTTACGTACACATAAAACATTGTTATAAATATATAATTACGTATTAATTTTAATTTGTTGATGATTTCATATTTTTATCACCTTTGAAAACATCTAAAGGTCATTTACAATAAAAATGAATAAGATGCATTAAAGAAGTCTTGCACCAAATATAAAGTATAATAGTGCATTGCAGTTTATATAGTAAGGAAAGCCATAATAGAAGGGGATGCTATGTGAAGGGTCCACTTGCAAAAGAATGATTGTCATCGCCTCCAAGCTTATTAGATTTGCATAACCCAAGAGCAATAAAATTGATGGCAATTGTACTTTCCTAATGAAGTACCTTCCTAGTTCAAAATTAACCATGACGTGGTTATTAGAATAGCTCAGTAAACTATATTTGGTTTGAAGAGAAAAATATTTGAATATGTTTTAATTGTCGAGCACAAATTTGATGTCATTTTTTGTAAAGTCATTAGGCTTAGATTTAATATCACTTTTATAAAGGCATTGGATGTAAATTTAGTGTCTCTTTTTAAAAAGCTATAAGGAACAAACTTAGTATCGCTTTTTATAAAATCATTAGATATAAATTTAGCATCACTTTTTTTATAGAGTCGTCAAACACAAATTTTGGTGCATTTTTTGCTATTTTAGATATACATGTTGACTTAGTTTAATTTTATTAAGAAATGTTGAATGTTTGTATGAGATTATATTATATGCAAGTTAAATATTTGGATATAAATTTTTCAATGATAAATATAAATTAAATATTTTTGATTATATGCAAATTGAGTTAGATTATAGTTAGTCTTTACATCTTACTTACGCTATTTAATATATTTAAGATGTCAAGTAGAATATAGTTTCCATGTCTTACATAAATACTATTGTCATGGACATAAAATTCCAAATATAATTTGTTTTAGATAACAAAGAAGAGTCAAAACATTCAAATCTTCCATAGAGTGGTTGATAAGATGGATTGTATTTACCACCAGCATAATATGCATTATGTTGCCAACTTACAGTTAAATGAACTATCATAGAATATGCCAGATGACTTCCACAATAATGAATTAAAACCAATTTGTTAAAATTCATATGAAATTACACTTTGAGAAAATATTACATTTGAATTAACTCTAGAATAATGTGTCACATTTGAATAAAAAATTAAACTTGCAACCTCTTATCCAAATGGTGTCTGTTCTTTTGTGTATATGTGATTGTAATTATGGACACATTCAATTATGTTTTGGTGACTAACAAACTAATTAAAATAAGTTTATGAAGACTAATGACTTTTATTCACTATGAAATAATTTAATTTAGAAAATGAGTACCATACATACCAAAGATGAAAGGAATGTTTGATTAACTCTAACGAGCATAAATAATGAGTTAAAGAATAATAATGCAAAGGAATACATTAAAGAGAAGAATTTCAATTTTAAAAGTGAGATGTTAGTCTAGATAGACTTTATATTGATTAAAAATGAAATCAAAGATGACATCAATCTAAGTCAAAGATGAAATCGATTACATACTTAGCAATAATTGAATTTTAGGAAATGCAAGAAACAAAGTTAATCCTAAGATAAGTCTCAAAATCAAGCTTAGTGTGAAATTAGTTCAAAATAAATCTAGCAATTGACCTCAAATAAGAATTAGCTGAAATGACTAAATAAAAAAACTTTCTTACATCTGATTGACTTTAATTTAGATCTAAAATGAAATCAACCTTACGTTGATCTTAAAGTAACTATTGGAGTTAGTTTTATTGAAGGTGATCGAAAATCAATTGAAGTCGATTTCAGCTCAAATCTGAAGCCCAAGTCAAAAGAAAAGATCCAAATAAGATTGATCTCGTGTAATATATAAAGAAAGCACTGAGAAATAGGATTGACTCAAAGTGAAATCGAAGTATCGAATGCGACCTCAAGGCTAAATTTGAAGTGTGATTGGTCTCAACGTTTATTTGGCTCATTCATACGAAATGGATAAGTCAAGTGTAGGAGATGAAATCGGTGCCCTAAGTAATATCAACAATGAGATTCATCTTAATATCGACCTTAGTTATATCCTATCCTATAAAAGTGGTACTTTAAGTGGTCAAAGCATCAACAGTAAGTGAAGTCATAGTTTAGCTCGATCTTGCATCAATCCAAGACTTGAAATTAAAGATGATATCAGCTTTACATCAACTTGAGATGCCACATGGAAGAAAATAATCATTGCAAAGCAAGAGATAAGTGCAACATTAATTTCACATTGATCTCAACATTGATTTTAACATTAATTTTAAGATACAATCGATTGATCTTATGTTAACATCATGTTATAATTATTCGAAAATTTTTGAATGTTGGATCATAAAATACACATCGCTAACTATGCCAGCAGCTATAACGATTTCAACTATGCATAAAGTGTGACTTAATGCATTCAAGTTTTAGCTATCACACTTAATAAGATTTTACATTTTCCTACTTGAGCATTAAGTGTTAATACCGAAGATTGAAGCATATGTGCCTGCAAAGATTTCTCACCCAAATCCTTACATTCCATTAATCTGCATAACTTATAAGATGTAAATTTTATTTGATTCATTTATTTCAGTATTTTATTAGATCGATATCAGATACTCAATCTAAGAAAAGTTTAAAGTGAGCCTTAGTTAGAACAGTGATCGTCAATTACTTGTCTTCATTGTATTCACACTCAATAGAGCTAAAATGTAGTTGAGAGTTGTTGCTTTAAGTTATATTTGAAAATACATGGTAAAATCTAATGGGCAATGAGTGTGAACTTTAAAAAGTGAAGTACCAAAGCTTACACAAATCACTATATTTATATGTGTTTTGTGTGTACTTGATTTCTTCATTTTCTTCCATTTTTAATTTTTGTGTTCATACTTTCTGACTTGTTTTAACTTCTTTTATCATTAGGGACTCACAAAATAAGGGTTTTGACAAAGTATCTATTAAATTTATAATAACAACTAATTCACTTTCCCTTTTTAGATTTTGCTAATATACCAAGACCGACACTTTCAAGGTAGTGGAAGTTAGAAAAAATATATGTCACATGTTGATTGAGAAATGTTGAGTTTTTCAAGTTGAGTTAGATTTGTAAAAGCTACTTCATTTAGTTAGTCTATATGTACTCCTATTAGTATAATATGCATAACATGCTAAGTAGAATATAGTCTCTGCATCTAAAACAAATGCTATTATTACGAATATAAGATTCAAAATTTACTCTTTTTAAAATAACCAAAAAAACCAATAGCTTCCACAGAGACAAGATGAATTCCATTTGCTATCATAGAGCTTGCTCCCTTTATAATTATATTGAGAAGGATTTGACCATATCATCAATTAAACAGTGGATATTGACTATTTAAAATTGTATGCAATAATCAACATTTGTGTGATTGTATCTTTTTCGAATTTTCTCAAATGCTCTTTTATTACTTATAAGTTGCAACCAGAGAGGACTTTTAGCTTCCAAACTCTTTCTATACTATAAAATTTGAAGTTACTTAAGGTTATTATGTGTACAGTGAATATGATTCTGATGGCAATCATTGCTTGGATATTTAATTAATTCCTATCATCAAAGAAATTTCCGGTGTTGGAAGAAATCAATAAAATAAACAATACATAATATTCATCATTCGATGATTGATAATAAAATACGTGTCAAGATTACAATAAAAATAATAATTATAACCAAAATGTAAAGTTCAAACTCTAAATATAATCCAAGACAACATCAGTTGACATTTACCATAATAGTAATGTCAATTAACCTTGAGATAGTCCTATAATAAACTAATTAACATTCTACCAAGATGTTTAGTAACACCTGTAACTTGAAATGCTTCCATTAAAGCGGCTAACTCCCATTTCATTTATTCGGTGTCTTTCTTATTGCTATTAAAGACCATATCATCAAAACCATCATCCACTTTATGTAGTAAATTGCTTTTTTGTAACGTTTTTATTTTCAATATTTCTTGCACATTTGTCACACTAATAAAAATATAAAAATTAATTCTCTATGAAAATATTCAATAATAAATTTTTAATAATTATGCTTTATGCAACATAAGCTACAACAAGAAAGAAAATGATGATATGATAAACCTTTTGCAAGACATCGATAAGACCATCACTTGGGATTTTCTTGTGTTTAGCATGAATACATTATTACACTGTGAAATCCCGATCTTAGACATGTGTATCAAACCCTAGGGTTAGAAACACTAAATAATATATTAATAATTATATGAAATATAGTGATGATATTTTGCAATATATGGAATTGGAAGATTAAATGTTAATTATAGAATGTTAATCCGGATGAATAGTAAACATAAATAGTAAATGTGGGATTAAGAAATATGTTAAGTTAATTATTTTGGATTAAATTAATCATAAAAGATGAAAAATAAAGCTTCTCACTAAAGGTCAAAAGTATTTTTTGGATTAAAATATTAATATTCGGATTTTTAAGAATTTTTGTGTAGAAAACATAAAAAATCCATATTTTGCAATCCGAACATCGGATTGAGGTGAAAATTTTTATAGATTGCCAAAATATTATGATGAAAATGATGAGTAGTCCAAGATTGATCAAAAATCATGAATCAAGGGTCAATATTAAACGTCATTTAAAGATAAAAAATAGCTTTACTTTTTCATTAATTAGAATTTGACTTTGGATTAATTTTAATTAATTAAATAGATAAATAATAAATGCAAAATCATCACAAGGCTCAACGAGGGCAGGGTCATGGGATTTGGAGCCAAAATCAACGGCTCGAAATCAATCTTATCCTAAAATCAATGGTTGAGATGAATTAGCTTAAAAAAATTAATTTTAATAAAAAAATAAATAGGGGCTAGCTAGGGGGAGTGAACAGTAGCTAGGAGGGCTACACATGGCTCAAGAAATCTCATGGATTTTGAAGAAAATTATTTATAATTTAACCCATGGAGCTAGGGGTAAATTGCAAATATGTGAAAAATGTCACCCTATAAAAGGGGAGCACGGGGTGAACAACCAAAGTACACCACCCAGCTCCAAATTTGGGCATTTTCCTACCCCTAACACATTTTAGCTTGAGGAGGAGAGAACAGAAGGAAAAAGAGAGAAAGAGTCGGGTAGGAGGGAAGTTTTCCACTTAAGGTAAGGGAATTCTCTCCAAATTTTTTTTGAGTATTAAGTAGGGTAAAACCATGCTTAGATAATGCCTAAGCATGAGAAAATAAATATAGTTACCATGCCAAATTAGAATTATGCCTAAATATCGAAAATTTGGAGCAAAGATAGAGCATTCGGGAAAATAATATATGATGTGTAAATAATGCTCTAAAATTGATACATGATAATTTGGGATGAATATTTATGATAGTTATGATGTTAGAATAATGATATATTAATCTCATGATTTTTGGATTTAAGGATTATGCTTAAGTGAAATTATAATGAATTTTAGTATATGAAGAAAATGATTTATTTGGTCAAGTAAATAATGATAAATTCAAAATTTATGATTTTTTTCATGATATACTAACTGAGATCTATGACATGGTATTTTTTATTTTTGGAAAAAATGTCAATTTTTGAAACCCATGAATAGTAACCAACACGCTATGAACAGTAACCTTAGAGAATAGTAATCTGCTACAATAAACGTGAACAGTGATTATGAACAGTAAACAACGTGATTTTGGGAAAAATTAAAATTTATTTTTATAATGATGTATGGATTTAATTTTTTAAGGATCTATGGATAAAAATTCATATAATGAGGTAATGACCAAGTATTTATAAAGGGATAGCCTCTATAAAAATGAGGTAATATGTGATCATAAAGCATACATGGAAAGCAATCTAAGACATGGAATAGATGGATAAAATATCTAATTTCCTTGTATAGAAGAGAAAAGGAGAAGGTTGAGGACAAGGACTGAGAAGGTAAGCAAACACAACTTTGAAAATGTGATTTTATTATCAAGTATTTATGAAATGTGTTTAAAGGTGGTCATTCCTATAATATTTTGAAATGATGAATGTTTATGAGTTTTTATGAAAATTCATACCGGCATATTGATGTCATTTGATGTTCATGGACATGTGCACATGTATGATGTATAATGAAGAGCCTTTGGTGGAGGAAGTAGGATCGGGGATCCCTCTTACCATTGCCAAGTCGCTAGGGCTACGGCCGACAGCGTCCTCCCAAGAGGTGAAGGCAATAGAATGTTATGTATGAATGAATGCATTGCATTTTTATACATGGATTGAAAAGAAAAACATGGATTTGAAATGATGTTTTAAGGGATTGTGCAAATAATTTTCTACATGAGAATGACAAGTCACCTGGTGTAAGAGGTATATAATGTCGGGGAAATTAAAAGTCATGCATGTAGGAGACCATGTAGGCGTCAAAAAGACGAAAGGTTCCCCTTGATGAGGCCAAGTCGGAGAGAGTCAGCGTATTGGACCATGCTACGTGAGATGTTCCCTAGGCTAGCGTACCTGCTCACGAATGTTTATGTCAGGAATGGAAATGAAACATTTGCACATCCAATGTTTATGAAAATGTTTCTGTATATTTAATAGTTGATCACTTTGTAAGTGTCTTCTATCGAATGGAGAAGAATGCATTTAGATGAAAGAAAAATGCTTGCTTATTGAGTTTCGACTCATGTTTTGTTTTCCCAACCTCAGACAGGTGTAAGGAAAGACAAGAGATGAAGAACATGTGTTGCTAAATGAAAAAAAGAAATCTACAAAGGTTACTAGATTTTTGTATGAATAGATGCCCTAATGGAATATGATGAAAAAGGACATAGGTTGTATGAAATTATGAAGTTATGAATAATATGAGAAGTTAATGATTTATAATGATATATATAAGTTTATTATGAATTATGATGAGTATATGTTTATGTGATAAAAGAAAAAAAAATATTGGATGAGATTCAATTAAAAATCCCACCGTGTGATCAGGGCAACAATCCTGAGTCACGTTTACCAATCCATAAGATCCCGGAGTAAGGCTTCTAGGCACCCCGGTTCGGGGCGCCACATACACTAACTATGTCAACATAAGCATTTGTAATGTTCAATTCAATTAAGAAATTTTCAATTAAACAAGTAATAGAAATTATCACAAATAAAAATTCAAAAATGATATTTATAAGCCAAAAAATTAAAATAATCTTTCCAATTTTTTTAAGGGGGTTAATGAACCTTATCTAGATGACCAATCATTTTCTTTTCAGAGTTATGCATTTTGGATGGATTGTATGAAAAAATTGGACCTCGATTAAAGATTTGAAAGAAGAAATTATAGTTAAAAGAAAAATTACAAATTAAAAATGTAGATTATGATCAACAATAGTCAAGTAAGATTAAGATTTGCACTAGAATTATTAAATGCGGATTAGATAATGTTGGCTACAAGAAGACTCATGGTGCTTGTGTTGAGAGATATAATAGTAGAAATACTAGGCCGGATTGTATACTTGTATGTATATGTCATGACATGATGTATATGATGATTGTGGCTGGTGTTAAGCCTAGTAGCATGAGCATGAAGTTGCATGGGTTACATTCAAATTTAGGTGAATATAAGAAGCTATGCAGTAGTTTTGTGGTTAAGTGTTAGCCGTGCATTAAGTAAAATTAATATAAAAAGATGAGCCACGTTATTTAACACAAGAAATGTCTATGGGTTGAGATAAATCAATTTAATTAATTATCCAGCCAACATTTTGATCGTAGTCGATTTGCTTATGTTTTAGTTTTATTATTTGGTTATAGTATTATTGAATTCTCAATATAAATTTAGTTAAAAAATATAGTTACATTCTCAAGATGTCTATTTGATGGATTTGATTATATTATATTTTTAGTCGATTAACTTACTAAGTTTGTTTAGACTCGCATGTTTATTACTATAGTTTCAACGGAATAGTTAAGCATTATGATATTTTGGATATGGTTGAAGCAAATTTGACAATTTAGGTGTGAGATTATTTTGACATGCTATTATAAATATATTCCATGAGGCCATGTATGTATGCATTTTGTTGATAATGATTGTAAATGCATATTCTAGACTAAGATATAAAGCTAATGAGGCAAGTAAATTGTGTTAATACTTATGTATGCTACAAGTTTTGTTGGCAGTGGTGTGCATTGCACTAATAGTCTTCCTCTCATGCCAATGTTGATTGAATATGAATATGATGATGATGACAGTGGCAATTAAATTGATACAAGATATTGTATTTAAAATTTGTTTATGTTGTTATCGATATTGTAGTTGTGGATTTTGAAATTGTCACAAGGTTATTCTTGCATACATCATTCTTATTTTCCTATATTATTATATATTTAGCAGAGATGTTATTGAATTTCTATAATGAAAATCATCAACATAGACATAAAGCCAGTGCGACACAATATTGATAACATAAAAATTCATAACATTATATCAAAACTTTCATGTTGATGTAGTTCATTATCGAAGTACATAATTGCTTCAAAAATTAGTTATTCGTTGAAATATCTATATAATTGAAATTGTAACTCAAATAAACTTCCTTTGAGCATAAATTATACTAATTAAAAAAAGACATACGTCCACATTCACTCCAAAATATTGGCAAAAAGTATTGACAAAGACTAAATTAATAATTTAAACTTTCAATTAGCATAAAATATGCTAATTTAGACATGTGTATATCCACATTCACTCAACAAAGGCCATGAGCATAAGAGAAATCAAGTTACTGAAATAAGAATAGAATTGACAACGATAATGAAATAAATCCCATTGTCACTTAATTGCGCCTCACTTATTTATGAAATGTTCGCTATTTGGCAAATAAGCTAAAATGGAATGAGAAAATCAAATATATTAAATGCATTTAACTTCTTAAATTGTCTACTATTTTTATTTTTATTTTTCTATTTCAATTGCTTTCTTGTATTTTTACATATAGTTGTTATATTTATTTTTCACTTTATTCTCTTTTTACTCTATCATATCACATTAATTTACTTCTCGAATTTTGTTTCATTTTCACAATTCTTCAACTATTTATCATTTCTTTAGGCAATAAGGATATCACATCCCACTTGCCAATCCTTATATATGTAAAGAGTCACAATCGTTTTCTAAAGATATTTAATCCATTTTCACTGCAATCGTTTTTTGAATATAGCAATTCTTTCTCTCATAAGCGTAGCAAATATGCTAAATAAATTGTTTAATTCTTAGTTTTTTTCTACTTTCGTATAGAATTAGATTTGCTAACAACGCAGTCATTAACTTGAATACTAGATTTCAAACACTAAAACCCCTCGGTCTACACTAGCTAGGTTCATCTGCAAGTACTTAGCACAAAGTTGACTATGCTAAAAGCAGTAATAAGACACGTAAAGTAGATGTGAAAGCATTGTCTTTCTAACGGATCATTGCCATATAGGATAAATGCCTCCATCAAATGTTGAAGATATAGAGATCCAATAACGTTCATCCTTGATAATTTATATCTAGTAAAATTTTCATGCCCTCCGAGTGCGATCTTCTTTGGCATAATGGTGGTTGAATTTCTAATTAAGATTCAAGCAAAAGAAACCCTATTGTCCTTCTTATAACTTTTTTTTAATTATTCTCGCAACTTTTTCTAGTACGGAACAAAGGAATTTAATTTAGGAGTATAATTTATGTAGGGTATCCATAGGTGTTCACTAAATTAACCATAATTTAGATAAGGTAAGATATAGTAGGGCAAAAAATACTCATGACAAATTATTTATCCGCTTAAATAGGTGAGATGGATTTCATATATTATTACCCAACATCAACCGAAATGAGTACTTATGCAGGTATCAGGGGTTAGCATTTAATAATTTTATATACTTAAATTAATATTTAACAATTTAAATTCTTGTGTGACTATTGTTTCTAATTGTCTAGCAATTGCGTTTATCCATTTAGTTGCATTGCAAATTTAAAATGCATTTTTTTATAATTTAATAACTATAGATTTGAAGTATTTACCTTTTTACTGTATTTGTTTAATATTGCTTTAACATAATGTTGTGTTTGATTAATTAAATAATCAAATCATAATTGAAATTGGAATTAGTCCAGTTGGATTTTTGTATAAATAGGGCTAAGGACTTAATCAATTTGTGAGCAAGGTAGAATATATATATTTTTATAAGTAAGGTATGAACAAGAGTTATCAATAATTAAATCGAATCAACTTGAGTTACACTTAAGGCCAAATATTAAAAGGTTAATAGAGGGACTCAACAGAGGCTATGGAGTTAGAGGAGGAAAGACAATAAATAGTTTGAGTGTGTTTGAAAATGGATAAAATTTTTGAGAAAAATTGTAAATAGTAGAAGTTGTCAAATGATGTGATATGATAAGGGTAATGATGAAGAGTAAATAGGATAAAGTTGAAATAGATAAGTTAGTTGTGTGATTAGTTGTGTAAAAATGATTGAAAAATATGATAGTTATATAGAAAAATGTGAATAAATGATTAAAAAATAGGATAGTCGTGGAGAGTAAAAAGTTGTGGATTGAAAAGTTTTAACTCGACAATTTTTACTCATTAACAAACATACCATTTATATCTTAATTTCTTTCATCATTACCTCAATTTATTTTATATAGTTTTAAAAACTTTTGTACACAAATTTTTTATTCAAATATTTTATTACTTTCTAAATACACTCTTAACTCATTAGAATTAAATTTTTCTATCCATGCAATTACTTACATAGTCCAGGAGTGAAAACATTTGAAAATCCCTCCAAAGTGGATTGGTTTTGTTTGTCTTCACAATAATAAGAGACAAATATCTTGCTGAGGATAAATAAGATGAAATATAATAGGAAGGATAAAGAGCTCACTCGAGCATTGAGTAAACATATAAATACAATAACTTCGGAAAGGAGAAAAAAAGTGAAAATTTTCAATCAAATCAATCGTCAGTTTTTATGGAAATTATTATTATATTTTTTTCATGCTTTCTTATATAACTTATTGTTGATTTTAACTTTATTTTTATTTTTAATCATTGCTTCTATTAGACTGCATTATAGCTTTTCTATTTCAAAATTTTTTTTTTTGGCTAAAAATTTCCCCACAGCAATGCTTCCACTGGCCAAAATAGGCTGAAGCTCATGGTATGCTATACATGGAACAATGGAAACACGGCGGAGATCATGGACTCGTGGATCAGATGGCCGTGCGTTAGCTCCCCTTGCCTGTACGGTGACCCGGTCCCGTCCGTCCTTGCCGCCTTCCCATGCTTGAAAAAAACGCTTCCTCAAAATGACAAAAAAGGCCCCGATACGTGCTCCAGCAGAATACCGAATTACGTCCCACCGCTAATTATTGCCATTTCCGGGTCACGATAACATACAACGGGATCAACCTTCGATCCGTACCTTCCTTAATAGCAAACCTTAAAGGCCCCAATTTAATTAATATTCTCATTATTCTTACTAATATCATATCAGGACATTATTACAGCCTAAAAACCCTAAAACATCGATTCTAGGACTGTCCACGTCCCTAAACGGGACTTCGAAAACAACAGCATCTTTTTTCTGCCAACACTGGACGGTCCAATTTTGATGATATTAGTGCCGGTGGGGCCCAGTTGGGTATGGGACGGTGGCCTACTCGCAGCCGTGTATGTGCTTTTGCCATACGAGTTGGGATTGAGAGGGCAGCAGCAGAACAGTAGTAGTAGCCGAAGGGGAGACTGGAACAAGAAGGAAGCGAAACGCAGGCTGTATAAAAGGGGAGAAGGACAAATTGCAAAACGGCTTCCGAGTTTTCTTTTTTCTCTCGCTCGCTTGACTGTTTGAAGCCTTTCGTCTGTCCAGAAAAAAGGAGGGAAAAAAAAAAGCTAGGGTTTTCGCCACTCGCGCCTGTCACCGTACACACAACTTGCTAGGGTTTTGATTCGAGCTGGAAACTTGATCCTCCTGGTGATTCCTTTCTTTACGATTGGATGGCGGCAGAGAAGCTGAGGGATTTAAGCCAGCCGATTGACGTTCCCCTACTTGACGCCACCGTCGCTGCCTTCTACGGCACCGGATCTAAGGAGGAGGTCTTCACTCGTTTCTATTCTTGAAATGCTGCTCTTCTCCAAAATTCATTCGCGGCGCGGAACTGTAGTGAGATAGGGAGTGCGTTGTTCGGATTTGAGCGTTTTCCCGGCTTTCGTTTGGGGTTTTTTTCTCATGGCTTTCTGCTATCTGCAGTAACTGTGTTTTGTTTTGCTTTGTTTGGATGAGTGTACTTGCGGGAATATTTTAGGGGGATGAATGTGGGGATATCTTTTCTCGATGGCTTTGAATGAAAGTTGCAAAATATACATATTTCCAAAATAAGAATTTGAGATACCACTTTTTCTTTTTCTTTTTTTTCGAGAGGATTTCTTTCTGGTATTTAAAATCGCGTACTTAAAACCCGTCTTCTGTTATTTCATCCGCTGTTGTCAATGCGTGCGTATTTGCATGCAAATTTCAAGCTTTTGTGGGGAAACAGTGCACTATATAGAGTTTTTTTTTTTGTTTGTTTGTTTGGTATTGGTTAATCACTATTTAGAAATTCATGAGTTTATGTGTAGTATGAATCTGAACTATCTGATTTGATAGCGCTTTCCCAAAGTTTGTCTCCGAGTAGAACAATTCTAGCTGTCTACTCTGTTTAAAGCTTTTTTGTAATTGCTTTGCTTTCCAGGAGGCCACATGTCAGACTGCTAGTGTATCGTTACTGTTTTGGATTTGTACCATGCCATGTTAATTATCTCCTGTCTGCAAATCGTGTGCGCCATTTCTGGTCAGTAATAATGAGCTACGGTTGATCTGCTGCAACAAGCTAGAGATGACATGTTAAACTGAAAATAGCCATTAGACACTTCCTTTTGATTCCTTTGTGTAGCTATAATAACAAATGCAATGCTCTTGCTCTTTTATTTATATCCATTACGAAGTTAACAGGTTATTGTTTGCCGGTGACAGAGATCAGCTGCAGATCAGATTTTGAGGGAATTGCAGAATAACCCAGATACATGGCTGCAAGTGGTCCACATTCTCCAGAACTCGCAGAATCTGAACACTAAGTTTTTTGCTCTGCAGGTGAGCAGTCAAGTTTGTATACGGAAACACCAAGTTTTATTTTTTTGTAATATCATTTTCCTCAATACGAAAATTTTCTGGTTAGTTTCTTTTTCTAAAAGTTTGAGATATTCTCTATAATTTAAAACTTTATTTTTTTCTCATTCATGGTTCAGCATCATTTTGGCTTAGTTTTAGTAAGATTATTACCTTTTTCATGTTTTTCCTTTGGTTCATTGGGATTATTAATGACTAGACAAATTTCAGAATAGGCATGATCCTTTTCCATGTTAAAATCCTAGAATCCTCCCTTTCAAATGGACGTTTCACAGGATCACTATCTCTTTTGTCTCTCTCTCACTATCCCTTCTCTTGGCTTGAACTCAAGATGTGTTACATGATGAGAATCTGTCTTCAGAATTAGATTTGTGACCAACTTCATTTGGACATCTGTGTCGGTTGAATGACGATTACCGGTCAATCAAACGTGATCATCTTCAGAGCTCGAGGGCATATAAAATATTTTATTTCCTGTCACGACTGATTCTATTGATTGGAATATTGCTTTTAAAATGGAGGCAATGCTGTTCATGGATGTGCATTACAGCATTAGTAAATGCTGTGTCTTTGAACTTAAAAACATGAACATTCTCTTTTTGGTTTTAAAATTTTAAATTAATTAATTATTTTTTATAAAAGGCTTTGGATTCAATCCTTAATTCTTAGTTAGTGTGTATTTGTGTGAAATGCTAAAAATCATTTGACTTTTATGCAGGTCCTGGAAGGGGTCATCAAGTATCGTTGGAATGTATTGCCAGTTGAACAAAGGGACGGAATAAAAAATTACATATCAGATGTTATCGTGCAGGTAAATTGTTTGAATTTGATTACTTGAGTTTTGTTTCTGTTGTTATCACATGGGCCTTATCTAATGTGATGAATGTTCTTGTTTTTTGCTATAGCTTTCTAGTAATGAAGTTTCTTTCCGGAGAGAAAGACTTTATGTAAATAAACTCAATATTATATTGGTTCAGGTACTGCTTGAACCTCTTCTTTTGCTTTTGCATTACCATTTTTTGATTTTATGCACCTTCTTAACATTTTTTCTACTTCGGGATTTCTTGGATTTGGAACTGAAGACACATTCAAAGTGTTTTCTCAGTCTCAATGCCATATCATGTTTGCTTTCGATGCACGTAGTTGGCGAAAATTATCATTGTAAAGTTTAGGTTGATCTGCTCCATGTAATTTTATTGACTATCTTCTCTATCAAATGCAGGTTTTGAAGCATGAATGGCCAGCCAGATGGCGGACCTTCATCCCTGATCTCGTTTCTGCAGCAAAAAGTAGTGAAACAATATGCGAAAATTGCATGGCTATTTTGAAGGTTCCTTTAGTTGCTTGCCCACAGTTTATTTCTTCATCGATTCTGAATTTTTTTTGATCCAACGGTAATGCTGCTTGATTTAAAATTTTATATGGACTGACATGGGCCTAGCCATATCCAGCTTCTCAGTGAAGAGGTTTTTGACTTTTCAAGAGGGGAGATGACACAGCAGAAGATTAAAGAACTTAAACAATCGCTAAACAGGTAATCTTGGTTTGCGTGATTTGAACAGTTCCGTGCTAGTTAGTTGATGATGATAGAGTTATTTGTTTGTGTTTATATTTAATTATGAAATCATGTTCGAATTGCTTGTTGTCTAGAAGCAGGTTGATAAAAAAGGAATTCATTTGTGTTGTGATATCATTATCTTTATATCTTATGTTGTTGTTTTTGTCGATGTTGTGTGTGTGCATTGATTGATTTTTTTGATTAGTAGGGGTGGTGCCTTTGATCAAGGCCCAGAAATTTACTAGTTTTAGCATGCTATGATGGATTTCTTGCTGATTCACTTCAGATCAATGTTGTCAAAACTGAACCTTTAACCAACTGGTTAAGGGACTGGTTTTAGTAGAATTGGTTCAACCTTTTTTAAAACTACCAACATTTTAAGAGTTTATAGAAAATATATAACAGATTCTTAAGCTAAAAACTTATAACTTGGAAGTTCAAAACTAATGCAAATTAGAATCACGGGTAAGAAGTTACAAAATATCATTTATTTTTTGGGGTGTATTTGGTTACTTAAAAACTTTTCAAACCAAAACTTCCCAATATAAAACTTTTCACTTTCCACAGTGACCATATTTTAGAATCATCTCTTCACACATTCCCATACAATTAGCTTGCTTTTTAATCATTTCTACACAACTACCATACAACTAACCTATCCATTTTAACTTTATTCTCATTACTCATCATGAACTTTATCATATTGTATCATTTTCTCCCATTTCAAAAACTTTTACCCTAAAAATTTCTCATCCAAAAGGTTTAACACTTCCCAAACACACCCTTATAATAAACACAATTATTTAACTATTGCATGCTCGAAAAATCATTCAACAGCATGTCAAATTAATGGAATAATTTGCTGCACTGTTCGCTTTAGCAAAATATCTGTGTATGATATGCAGCTTTGTTTGGTACTGATAATTCACTTCAGCTAATTATACAGAATAAGCAACTCTGTTCACTTCACTTCAGCAGAGTAAATTATAATTTATAAATTATTCAATTTTTTATTTTTGCAGAATAAATAAGTAATTACACAATATACCTCAAGTTGACCTTATTTTTTTCCCTCTAACAATTGTAACCAATGACATCAACGAATAGGGCTGAGCATTTGTGTCTAAAAAAAAATTTCAAACTAGGTGTCATATCACTCAGAATATTTAACCAAAATAAAGGAAGACTGCGAGAATGATGTAAAGACCAAAAAGGAAAAAAAGCGGAGTCTTACTACCCACACCACCACCAAACGTGTCTCTTAACCTGACGTGGTAACTACCGCCACAGAATTCAGGACTCAGGAGCGCTGTTGTGTACTTTTTTTTCCCAAACCAGTTAAATCAGGTGTTTAGTATTCTGGTTACAGCATTGGTAAGAACGGTTTAACCTGAATTAATTGATAAAACTGGACTGCACAATCGAATTGGAACATCGATTGGTTCCTGATCGAATTGGCCGGTCTGATCCTGCTTTGATAATATTGCTTCATATTAGTTTCTAATTTATTTTTATTGTTTCCTCTCTTCTGCATGTAGAAAATAAGAATATAGCCTCTTGTGTTGCACGGAATGATACAGGATTCCAGGTTTCTTGTTTACTATGTAATGATGGCTTCCCTTGTTTGAATAACACCAAAGAGAGATGCCTTCATTTTATGAAAAGAGTTCAAGATCTATGAGCTAGCATAAGTGCTTTTAATTAAGATGAAAATAGAAGGTGCTTCTAACGAACACAGCATTGGAGTTGACTATTTCTTCCTCTTCATTTTGGCCATTCATCTATGTTCAATTTTAATTGTGAGACATCTTTTACACTAACACAGCATGGCTATGTCGGTGTCCATAAAGGTGGACTTGTTTCACGGAAGGTTATCATTATAGAAACTAGAAAGTGATATCTGGTTGTTGGTTCTTTTGCACTTTCAGAAATCTGTTTTCTTGGTTAATTTTTGACTCTCAACTGTCTTTCTATGATTGTGAGATCCTTTTTTTAATTTAATTTATGTATGCAACTGACTAGTCGATGCTTGTACTATTTTTATTTGGGTAAACCAGCCATATGATTTGCATCACGTTTGGATTGTCTACAGTGAATTTCAACTCATTCATGAGTTGTGCTTATATGTGCTATCTGCATCACAAAGGACAGAGCTTATACGAGCAACACTGGCAACATTGCATGCTTTCCTATCATGGATTCCTCTTGGCTATATATTTGAATCTCCGCTGGTTGGTGCTGTAGTAACTCCTGAATTTATTAAGTGGTTCCAAGTATTTTTTGGCTTTTATTTTTCTCTGTTTTCTTTTCATGCATCTTTCTTATGTCTGTTTAGACTAATGATTTTTTCCTTTTTTTCTGAACACAATCTCTCTCTCTCTCTCTGATTGACATAGCTGGAAACACTGCTAAAGTTCTTTCCTGTTCCAGCCTATAGAAATCTTACCCTCCAGTGTTTAACAGAGGTTAGTATCTACTAGGGTTCCATAGTAGTTCATATCGTTGATTTAATTTGTTGATGTTTTATGCTTCTGATATCATGCTGGAAGCAGGTTGCAGCCCTTCAATTTGGAGATTTTTATGATTTGCAGTATGTGAAAATGTATACTATTTTCATGGTGCAACTACAGGTATGTTTCTGCCTCTAGCTTTACTCATGTGAATTGGATATATGTATGTATATATATATTCGAAGCTTTTTATCACTCATGCATGCGTTGATTTTCTCTCTTTGAAGTCTGTTTCCTTCTTTTTGTAATTTAATGCTGATTGTTCGAACTGTTTATGATGTTGTTTAGAGTATTCTCCCTCCTGGAACAAATATTCCTGATGCCTATGCAAATGGTTCAAGTGAAGAGCAGGTAAATTGTATTTATATGAAATTTCTGAATTCTTTTTTTTGTTCTTAGTTTCAGCTTGGCATGTAGTGTGGATGATATGTTTCTTTTGACTTTTTCAGGCATTTATTCAGAATCTAGCACTTTTTTTCACGTCATTTTACAAGGTAAATAACTTCTTGGCTTTGGCTATTATGACAAATCATGCTTCCACTCTCTCATTGTTAAATATTGTTCACTGGATATTATCTTACAAGGAGAAACCAGAATTCCTGGAGCTTTCCACATACCTATCAAAAATGGGGAAATATCCTTACCCCTCCTTTCCTAGAAAAACTTTGCAGCAGGCGTGGATTATACTGTATGGGAAAACATGCCAAGGATTTCGAATGGTATTATGTGAAGATTTACTGCTTGCAGATGCATTCTTGACATATAGCATTGCTTCTGAGAGATTGATTACACTTTTATTTTTCCAAAGACTAATTTGAACGTCTGTATAAGCTGAAAGCACTGCTCTATGTACTTTCTTTACATCGTTAACTTTATTATCTTCAAAATATCCATGTATTCTGTCTTATTCACTTTATAATTGTCGTGATTTGTGGCTCTTTTGTTGCTGGCATTATTGTCTCTTGTGTTATTGTTATTACATATTCACTTTTTTCTCCACTTTCGTCTCTTTTGTAAACCAAATAAATCCTTTTTGGTTGACATGATCCCTGTCTTGCCTACAATATTTCTTATACATATTTAAAGACATTTTATTTTCTTTTATACAAAGATTCCTTTACTTGAGAAGGAATTAACTTCCCTTTTCACTCCTATCTATATAAGTCAAACATTCTGCGGTTGGCTCTACGTTTTTATGCAGCGAAGCATCTCTAACTAGTTATCTTCTTTTCTTTCTTGTCCCCCTTTTCCTTTTTACCTAGAAGCCTATGGTTTTTCTCCTATCAAACCTTCTGGTGCATTTGACAAGTGACATATATCTATCCCACAGTATTTTTCAGTACTACTACTACTATCTAATTTTGCTGTCACTTAATTGTTTACATCCAACTTCCAATATTGCCAATATCAACTATTTCTGGATTTAGAAGTGGATGTTATAGGTTTAATGCATTCTATGGGATGAAACAATGTTGGAATTATTATGATCGTTTTCTGCCCTTGTGATTAGTATGGCATGCATTTTATTTCTGTTGGCACAGATTCAAAATCATGTTTTCACCTTGCGATGCAGTGTCATATTCGAATTCTCGAATCCACTCCAGAAAACAGATCTGCGCTCCTCATGGGTCTTGAATATCTTATTGGCATTTCGTATGTAGATGACACAGAAGTTTTTAAGGTAAAAATGTCGCCTTTATGTTTTATTTGCTCCTATTTTTTTGGAGATGCGTTTTTCTAGTCTTATAGCAAGGAGTTTTCATGTGGTTGTTTATTTGCTGCAAATGCTATTTTATTTATTTATGTTTTTGTTTTGAATGAACAGGTCTGCTTGGACTATTGGAATGCTCTAGTGCTTGAATTATTTGAGGCACACCACAATCTGGACAATCCAACAGCTACTGTAGGCATGATGGGACTTCAGGTATACAATTTATATTGCCGTTACTGTCTAAGACGTTCTGACACAGATTTTGGACAGGGTCATATTTCAAAGCTAAAACTCCAAATGTCATTTTATTATCAATTAATTATTTTTTCTACTTTTTTCTTGACTTTACAATTATTTTTCTATTTTTTTAAGTATATATTTATCCTTGTACATTTTCTCAACTACATATTATCCACCTCAACTGATGTGAAAAGCCAATGTGGCTACTATTACTTGTTCTAGGAGCTAAAGCGCATGGAATGGTATGCATGTACCTGGCCCAAGTAGGCTATAGTTTTCGAAACATGGGCATGATAAGATTTTTCACAAGCGTGGGTGCTGGGCTTCCTGAAAAGTTTTTTGAGCTTGTCTGTCTCATAAATCATAATCATAAGCAAAAGTAAAAAAGAAAAATCAGTGAAAGAGAAAAGTTTTAGGCATCAATTAGTGATAGGACTTAGGATAACCCTCAATGGAAAAAGAGATCAATTCATTGTTTCATTTATATATGTGTATATATTTCCAAATGTCATTAATCTAGTGGGCCACTACGTACATCTATATATATATATATATATATTTTGGAAACGTCCATTTTTGACTTGAAGACAAGTAAATGGGCACTAAAGATAACATTTATCCTGAATATTAAATACAGTTTTGTTGAAGAAGTCTTTTAATATTTGAGGTTTAAGAACAACGTATGCTTTGGTCTTCAATCATTTTTCTTCACTTCTTTGTTTGGGCATTCTACTGAGAGATGGGCTGTCCTGCACAGTAAGATATATATTGCAGCTTGGACAATGGAAAATCAGTTAATGGGAAAAAAAAGTAAAAAATGACAGCACCTAAAAATGAAACGTAAATAATAGAAGCTGTGGTCTCACTCTTTCAAGGGGTGCAATTTCTTGTTTTCAGCCTCACAATCCAATTCTCAGGTGTGCATCTGGTGTGCTTAAAGTTTCCTATCATGTTAATTCTGCTAAATTAGGGCATTTTTTGCATTTGAGGATTTCAGTTGAAAACAGAGGATGTCAGTATGAAGCCAAAAATGTCAGTGGGGAAGGAAACACGAATAAATGTTACTAAGGATAATTACGTTACATTCATTTTTGTGGTGAGTTTAAGAGAAAAATCCACTGTGGTTAGTCTCTTTCTACAACAAATTCCACAATTTTTTTCCAGTTCCTCCTTTCATTTTAATTCTGGTAAGTTTGGGCATTTTTTGAGTTTGAGCTATTTCGATTGAAAGCAGAAGATGTCAATATGAATCTCAAAATGGATTTAGGCAAGGAAAACCAGAATAAGGGTGTGTTTGGAAATCATGAAGAATTGTCAGTTTCGAACTTTCCAGTCTAAAACTTCTCTCTCTCTACAGGTGTTCTATTATATAATCATTTCCTTACATATTCCTATACAACCGACCTATTTTTTGATCATTTCTCCACAACTATCCATACAAGTATCGTATTTATTTTAACTTCATTCTCTTTACTCTTCATCATTACCTCTATCATATTGCATAACTTCTCACAGTTCAAAAAGTTCTAAACCAAAAAATTTTTCTTTCAAAAGCTGTATCAAATGCCAAACGCATCCTAAATGTTACTTTGTGTTTGGCAATTTGTAAAAGTAGGGGAAGTTTTTCTTCACTTCTCCCAACACACTTTTTCCACTTTGATTTGTCCCTATTTTTCCATTAATTTGATATAATACGTGTAATCATTAGTTTTGAAAAGAACAAAGACTAAATAGAGGGTAGTTGTATGAAAAGATGTGAAGAAATGTAGAGGTAATAATAGAAAAAATAAGGTAGGTAGGTAATTAAAATGTCAAATCATATCAAAATGTGTGGGATGGGTGGGGAAATTTTTTTCCCTCTTTTAAGCAGTTCCAGATGGACCCTAATACAAAATCCTTTCTTTCCACATGGATCATTATTCATGTCTCATGGAAGTTGTCATGATATAAGAATGTGGTTTTTTGTATAAATATACGGCTATTTTTTGTTATTATCTTTGTTCTGACTTTTTAAGATATTATTTCTTGTGTTAGCTTGCATACTTGTCATTGTTAACCCCACTGTTCAGGTGCCACTACTTTCTGGCATGGTTGATGGACCTGGTTCACACTTATCACAAAGACGACAACTCTATGCTGGTACAATGTCAAAGTTAAGAATGTTGATGATTTGTCGCATGGCAAAGCCTGAAGAAGTCTTGATTGTTGAAGATGAAAATGGCAATATTGTGCGTGAAACAATGAAGGACAATGATGTCCTTGTCCAATATAAGGTATACTTTGTGTTCTTTTCTCATGAGACGTGTAGATTTGTTCTTCATTTTAAGAGCAAGAGGAAATGACACCCACTCCCCTTGCTTAGTTGGTTTCTAGTCGAATATTGTTATTGCTTATGGTAATGATTCTTTGCATTTCCCTGATTCTATTGGAGAAATTGATGATCCCATTGAATACAGGACACTGCTGCTTGTGGTATCCTTCTTTAATTTATTTCAACGACTTCCACTTACAGGATTTTAAAGTGGTTTTGATATAGGCAATAAACTTTCTTATGCAAGATTTTAGCGCATAAGAAATTTGTAAATTAAGTGATGTTGACTACCATGATTGAATATTGTTTTGTCGGCATTTTATTGGAGTTAATTTACCTGATAGATCAATGCTTGATTATATTTATAAATTCTTTTCTGCGTTTTCTTTGGATGGTATTAGGTTTCCAATTTGTGGAAGGGACACCATGAACTCAAATCAAATATTCAGTTTATCGAAAAAAAAATTCAAAACTGTATTATGTGTATTATGGAGGCTGCATGCTAGCTTTCAGCTGCATTCTAGTAACGCTAATTAATCTTTGTTGTCTTTACAGATAATGAGGGAAACTCTGATATACTTGTGCCATCTGGATCATGAGGACACAGAGCAACAGGTGCATATACAACCTAGTCTCTTCTCTGCTTTCTGAGCTGATTACGTCCTGTAATTATTGTGATGGTATTTTATAACAATAGAAACCACTTCTTCTATTATGGACCTAATTGTTTTCCACAGTGATATTCAAGTTGTTGCTTATAAGATCACAGTCATTTGGCAATGCAAAGTAAGTCAAATTAGTCTATTTTACGAATTTGACTAGCAGTGACTACCAATGCAAAGTAAGTCACTGGTGGTCCGATGGTGAAAGCAAGTCGTGACCGGAAACATTGCAATGTTCAAGTTGCATGGACTAGCAGTGGCTACCAATGCAAAGTAGGCCACTGGTGGTCCAGTGGTGAAGGAAGTTGTGACCGGAAACATTGCAATGTTCAAGTTGGATGGGAATCACTGGTGTAGCTGATAAACTTGTCTGCATGGGAAGTCTTTATTTGGTTCATTGAGGGGTTGATGGGAGGGTATACACTGAGTATTGAGTCTGGTACATTGGTCAGTAGTGCTATCCGTGTTCAAGTACACAAATACATGATGAAGGATTGCAATTTTTTTTTACTAATCGATTTTTTCAAAAGTTATTTTTATTGGTATTAATAAGTCTTTGTTTGAAGGCTTTTCTAACCACCAATATTTGCTTGTTTTTAATTTTAGATGCTGAAGAAGTTAAGCAAGCAATTAAATGGGGAGGATTGGACGTGGAACAATTTGAATACTTTATGCTGGGCAATTGGATCGATATCTGGATCTATGATGGAGGACCAGGTATCATTATCGTTTTTCCTTTTTTCCTTTTTAATGGATTTACTTATCCTTTTCAGGGATATCTTTTGTATTTTTGATTGATTGATTATTCAGAAATCAGAATAGTATCTTTATCATCCTAGGCAAAATGGTATGTATTGATGTTCATGTAGAAGAGGGCTGGTAGTGGATTAAACATTTGGTTGCGTGGATGGAATGGCGGAGAGTATATGGAGTGAAGCCTGAACTATTCAATAGCTATTTTATTTCACTTCTAGCAGTTGATTTCATGTAACTATATAAATCCACCATCGAGCCGTATGGAGGCATTTTCGCACCGAGTTCTTCATCATGCATCCTTTACATGGTATTGGGTTAAAGAGAGAATTGAAATACGATTACTGATTAGGAGTTGATGAAGTGACTAAGTAATCCCTGTAGTAGGAGATATACTTAATTTGTATGTATTCAATACATTTTCTAATCTGTAATTCTTCTCTTTAACTGCTGTGCACTCTTTATTGGCAGGAAAATAGGTTTTTGGTGATGGTAATTCGTGACTTGTTAAACTTATGTGAAATAACAAAGGGGAAAGACAACAAGGCAGTTATTGCTAGTAACATTATGTAAGACAAACATCAAGCACTACTTATGTTTGTTTTGGCATCCTTGATATTTATTTTTATTAAAATTTAAAACCTTATTGGATTCACAGGTATGTTGTGGGACAATACCCAAAATTTTTGAGAGCTCATTGGAAGTTTCTGAAGACCGTTGTGAATAAGTTGTTTGAGTTCATGCATGAAACACATCCAGGAGTTCAGGTTTTATTCCTTTTATTTGTGAATTTACGATTTTCAAAAGAAAAGTATTTGTCATGGGTCTATTTGTCAAAAGAACAAGTTTCTTTTCTCTAACAAGTTTTCTTTACCAGTTTGTTGGGAGTACATGATCCATTTGATAATCATTGCAGTAAATGGTCCCTTCATCTCTTTGTCATATCTGCAACAAAAAAAATCCTCTAGTCATTCTCTATTACGGGTTCAGATTGCATTAGAGAACCCAACTTAACCCTATTTTTTCAAAAAACCACTAACCAAACCTTGGGCTTAATGATGCTTTAAAACCTTAAACACAACCTTAGGCTTCATATTCTGTTACTCCGACCTTACCCTAATCCAAAAGGACTTTTGATTATGAATGAAATTATTTCTTATTAGTTTTAATAAATTTGCGACTGTCTGTATTGAATTTTAAATGTAAGATTAAAGGATTATGCTTCTATGAAATCTTCATTGGTGAAACCCCATCCATTTTGGCCGACTTTGATGATTGATGAAGATTTACTCCATCCATTGTATTTAGCTTCATTTGTTTAGTGTTTGAAACCCCATCATTTGTCTAGCATCATCGTGCATGCGGCTCATCTATAGGTGTAAAATGAATGTAATAAAATGGTTTTGACTTTAAATATTAGGGTTTGTTTGGCAAATGCAAAAACTCGTGTTGTTCTGCAAAAATTTTCATTGATAGGAGTGCATGAGGAAACTAGTCATTTCATGTAGTCTGCCACCGTGCTGGTAAAAAACCACGTACAGCATTTAATGCATGCTGCCGAAAGTTGCCTGCGGTTGGGTTTGCTCATTTGATGTGCAGATGTTGACACGTATTTTTTGCGCAATCGTAATGTCACCAAAACATCTGCTCACAAGAAGATGCATTTAATGAGCTTGCCATGCAGCCTATGACACCTGCTGCCACACATTGAATGTATGAAATCTGTGGAATAAAAAAAAGTCACCAAGTTTTATATTAATCCAAACAGCCGCTTAATTTTAAAGTTATATTTTCAACATCTAGACCATTTAAAGTATTATTCATATGCGTATAAATAATTTTATAAAATATTGTACATTCTAATGCTCATGTGAATAGATCTTAGTATTTTTCATTATTTACATATGAATATATGTATTTTTAAGCAAATGTGGCTCATGGGCATCTTCGATTTGGATGAAAGTTGGTTGTTTAGCTAAACAAATGATGCTAAATTCAATGCATGGAGTGAATTTTTCATCAATCATCAAGGTGGGTTAAATGGATGGGTTTCGTGAAAAAACTTAAATGTAACCTAGTTATACTGAAGTGGGACCCGTGATTAAATATGCAAATGTATTATGAAATAATGTGTTTGTACGATAAGACTATATTAGGTGTCGGTTTCTATTTCGTTTATAAATTTGTGACATGCTCATGGCAACTTCTAAATATTGTGTTTAAATTCAAGTGTTATGATCCTATGCAACCAGTTGCATGGGCTCATCCCATAATTATCTAAAATAAGTACCTATTGATGAACATTATTAATGGGGTTAGATTTAAGAAAAATAATTTGTGAATATAAAACCCACCAGTTGTGTGGGATCATTTTGTGTAACTGGTTGTATAGGATCATAATTGTAATATCCCACATCGGTTAGGGTGACGGAGGGAGCCTGAGTTATAAGTGGAGGCCGTTGGTTAAGCTGTTGAGGCGCCTTTTTGGTACTACGGGCATTTAGGGCTTTGGGTGCCCAGAGGGTCAATCGTATGAGATGCGGCCCAAAGCGGACAATACTTGCAACATAGAGGCCGGGGCATTACGTAATAGTATCAAAGTCGACTCTCGATACTTGAGGCTAGTGTGTTCAGCGGGAACTCATTCAGCGAAGTTGCTAGAGCCCCAAGGGGGTGGATGTAATATCCCACATTGGTTAGAGTGAAGAAGGGAGCTTGGGTTATAAGTGGATGCTGCTGGTCAAGCTGTTGAGGTGCTTTTTGGGTACTGTGGGCATTCAGAGCTCCAGATGCCTGGGGGGACAAAATCGTGCGGGCTGCGGCTCAAAGCGGACAATACTTGTGACATAGAGGCCGGGGCATTGCAATAACCATAGATCTAGTGGCTAAACTTAAAAATTGCGTGAATATTGAAATAAATATATGCACTTACATTTATTATACAATATCATGACAAGTACTTCACAAGTTGAGTTGAAAACTTTAAACTCAGGTCTTGAGCTACTACCCAATCCCACCTAAATTTTAAAATCAACTTTGGTTGTTTGGAGTCGGGTTTGCCCTAATTGAATTTACACCCATGCTCTCTATTGTTAAAAATCTTGGACAAAGAAGCAGTATGGCTAAACCAATTTACTCACATAAATCCCTGGACACTGGAGGAGAAATTTAATGGCCTACTGATTTTTTGGAAATAGCTGAAGCTGCATGCTGCATGCTGCATGCTGCATGCTGCACTGCTGTCCTTTTGTCACCCTTTTCCATTTAATTCCTCCTTGAGATAGATTAGGGGTACCCTAAAGCTGTTGCCACCATCACCTACTTTTGTTTAATAATTTTTTCCATCTTTTTGAGAGCTTTACCCCAAGTAATCATGGCCTATGCGAATCTTATTCTTTAAGACTGCTTTAGTGCGAGATTGTCTGTATCATTCTGAAAGCTGTGGCAAACATTTTGTAGTAGGCTTCAAACATTTTGTACTGGTTCTTTAGAAGAAGCTACAATGCAAAAGCTTTATCTTATGTCATGTTTTGTTTCTTTTTCAGGATATGGCTTGTGACACATTTTTGAAGATTGTTCAGAAGTGCAAGCGGAAGTTCGTTGTATTACAGGTAATATTTTGCCTATGCTCTCAACTTGCTACTTTTTGAGAGCTGAAAGTGAGGTCGAGCAAATGGTTCCCGAAGTTGCAAGCTTGATTTATATTGGTTAAATGATCTTAAAAATGTTCATTTTTTAAATCTCAAAGTTGTTAGTTCTATGATATTATCTGTTTATTGGAGATCAACAAGAGCTGGATCCATGCTTCTGTGAATATAGGAATTTTATTGGTTTGCTTGGACATTTATTTCTTAATTGCGCCTCTGAAATGTTTATTTTATTCACTTATCTTGTTTCACAGGTTAGTGAGAATGAGCCATTTGTTTCCGAACTCTTAACGGGCCTCCCAACAACAATTGCAGATCTTGAACCACACCAGATCCATTCATTTTATGAGTCGGTATGTTTCTCCAGTCTTTGTCGGTGTGATTAGATATGATCTGTTTTGTTGCTCACTTGTTTAGGGGCAGATGTACGACGTATATTAATTGTTTTCATACTTGTAGGTGGGCCATATGATTCAAGCAGAATCAGATCCTCAGAAGAGAGATGAGTACCTCCAGAGGTTGATGGATCTTCCAAATCAGGTCTGTATTTTATGGCCTAATTGAATTCAAAGTGTCAGACTGGTTTGATGCAAAAGCTCCAGTGTTATCTTCTGTCATTTCTTGGTTGACTACTACAATTTTTCCTGACTTCAAGTTATGGGCAATGAGTTGCTTCTGATAAGCATGTTTTGAGCTATATGTAGAAATGGGCCGAAATTATTGGTCAAGCACGCCAGGATGTCAACATGCTAAAAGACCCAGATATAATCAGGACGGTTCTGAACATATTGCAGGTACTTTAGGCACACTAGAGGACACTGAAGCCACATACCATATTCTTACATGCTGCCCTTTGTTTTGAAGCATGTGTTGGGGCATGTATGTTTGATTTCTGGTGGTGTTTATATGTTTAACAGCTTTTGTTGTTGCATCTCATATCCGTTCTCTGTTTTAAATGATGGTTGTTTGGCAGACAAACACAAGTGTTGCCAGTTCCCTTGGAACATATTTCTTCCCACAGATATCATTGATCTTTTTGGACATGCTAAATGTGTACAGGTATTCTTAATATCTGAATGTTTTTTTCTAGTGGTGGTGATACTCTTTTGAGACATGTTGATTAGTTCCGGGTGAAATTAGTTATTAATCTGTTTCTTAGTTGTCTTTTTGTTTGTTTCTTGACACAGAATGTACAGTGAGCTGATATCAAATACTATAGCAGGAGGTGGTCCCTATGCCTCCAAAACATCTCTTGTGAAACTTCTGCGGTAAGATAGCGGTTTGGGAATTCAATCTCATTATCCCATTTGTGTCAATATTATGATTATGCAGACTTTTAATTTTATCAAAGCTGTTTTGTTAAACAGGTCAGTTAAGAGAGAGACTCTCAAGCTGATTGAGACATTTGTTGACAAGGCTGAAGATCAGCCACAAATTGGAAAGCAGTTTGTTCCCCCAATGATGGATCCTATTCTGGGTGATTATGCTAGGAATTTGCCAGATGCAAGAGAGTCTGAAGTGCTGTCACTCTTTGCCACAATTATAAACAAGTGAGATTTTCACTTCTGGTTATACTACTTGCGAATAAAACATATTGTTATATGTTTCTTTAGTATGTTATAGCCTGCAAACGTGGCTATTGACCATTTTCAATGGTTAATTAGTGGTTACAAGTGTTGTGTATGAGAGGATAGGCATAAATTACTGCATTTTTAGTTTATTGTGCATGATTCATTGGTAACGTCTGCCTGGATTCCAATCTGTTGATATGCTCAGTCCTGTGATTTCTTGGCCAAGATGGATGGAACCCTTGCACAATAGGACATGATTTGAATGGTGAAATAACAATATCATTTTTTCTGCCCTTAGAATAGCCCTAAGTTCCCCCTCCCTGAACCCAACTAACTGCTGTTACTTATTTAACGTGGGATTGGCAGATGTAATTGGCCCTTTAAAGACTTAATATGTAACTGGAATGCACGACTCTACGTCAAAATTTCTTTTATAAGTGTCCTTTGTAGTAATTTTTGTCTAGGTAGACTTTCATCTAATATTGTCCATTTTAGCATTCTCATAACACCATATTTCTGTTACATGTTTGTTTAGCATTATTCTTATACATGTTTGTTTAGCATTATTCTTACTTCTTAAACGGTGATGGATATATAGGTATAAAGGTGTAATGATAGAGGATGTCCCTCGGATTTTTGAAGCTGTTTTTGAATGTACACTTCAGGTGATGGTTTTTGATTATGCAAATTTCCAATTAATATCAGTTGTATTCTTTTGAATGCAACTAATGTTTCCCAACTAATAAGCAGATGATAACAAAGAATTTTGAAGATTATCCAGAGCATCGGCTGAAATTCTTTTCTTTGTTACGTGCAATTGCCACATATTGCTTCCCAGCTTTAATTCACTTGTCTAGCCAGGTATTTTTGTGTAACCTTCATACTGCTTCTATGCATTTCCAATTGTCAGAATGCACACTTTTTCATGGTTTAATGATTTCTGAATTGGTGTTTACAAAGAAGTTACGTTGTTTTTATGGTTCCTAATCTTGTTTCCCTGCAGCAATTGAAGCTTGTTATGGATTCTATTATTTGGGCTTTTCGGCACACTGAAAGGAATATTGCTGAAACCGGTCTCAATCTTTTGTTGGAGATGCTGAAGAATTTTCAGGTCTTGCCTAGTTTGCTGTCATTTGCATCTAATATCCTGTTCAGATGTCAGAAAAAACTTGCTTGGATGAAGCTTTGAAAAGAACTTTGGAAGGCTTCTTTTAGAGGCATGTAGGCTTTGATGGCCGCATGATCCAGACTGTGAAGCACAATTTTACTGCTGTTTTCGAATACCCTGTGGATGGATAAGTGCTGCTGCATGGAATCCCATGTATCAAATAGTCTGTGAAAGTACTGCTAAGGGATGCAATTTGAAACTGCTATCCTGTCAATGCTCAACTCAACTGGTGGGGCATTGGCCAAATTGCTCGGCTAAATGAAGCCTTAAATTAATTCTGTTTGGCAGAAATTTAAATTAATATTTTTAGAGACATAAAAATCTAACTGTTGATTAAACAGAAGGAAAAATGTGGACTAATAAAATTTGGAACGTTAATTCAAGAATACTGAAATAAGATGTAACTAAATGGAGTAATGGAGTAAACAGAAATGCTTAGAAATATTTCATTATTTTTTCTTTATAATACTCATTGTGTTTTGATATATTGCAGCTGGCTGCATTGTGCCAGCAATGCATCCGGCCAGAAAATATATATTTTCTTAAATTTTTTTTGTTTTCATTTTCAGAAATCAAAATAAAATACGAAACAAATTTAAAAAAAATTGCCAAGTTACATGGGGAGGAAGACAGGTGAATATATTTTCCGGATGGACGGATTGTTGGTACAATCCAGCCAGCTGCAAGGGATCAAAAACCATACTTATTTACCTAAAACAAATTGACATTACTTTGAAATACTGTTCAAATGATTCTTTGCCAATTCTAGTTTAATCTGAAAATGAAGTGTGTTAAATCGTTCTTGAAGAACGATTTAATGGACAGATTGTTTTGGGTCCAATTTTCTCAGTATTTGTCTGTTATTCTAAACTCCCAACTTCCAAGAATAGTGAGCCAGAATCTGCAGGAAATAAGGGCTGTCGGTCAGGTTCATTACTCACCAAGACTCTTTACACAGTTTTAAGTAAATGTTCTAACTGTGGATGAGGCAAACTGCTGGTGAATGGTTCAGGATTGGATGGTCAAACCAGCTTTTTAGGTTTGGTTTTCAGGAAAAGAAAATCTGATCCTGATGAATTTTGAAAACCTATTGTAGCTTCATTAAAAGTTAATTTTGTAAATTTACTGCCAAATGAATAATATGAAAGTTTTCTTGCTTTCCGAGGAGCTTGCTTTCTTTGAAGTTAACATCTGCCAAATGTTCGTAGAAAGCTAGTTTTCCTCTAGTTAATAGTTTTATGAAGTCATGAAACTACAAAGGCTAACCTGTTCTGACGTTTAGGCTTTATCATTCACTGATTTTGTTTGTTGCCAGGTTTCGGAGTTCTGCAACCAGTTTCATCAGACATACTTCTTAACAATCATACAGGAAATTTTTGCTGTCCTGACAGATACATTCCATAAACCTGGGTTCAAGTTGCATGTGTTAGTGCTTCAGCACTTGTTTTGCCTGGTAATAAATTGCTAATTATTTCTGTACCACCAATGTCTGTGAAAAAACTTCATTTTTTGATGATGTTGTACACTTCATCATTTCCTTCCAGGCTTCATGGTGTCTTTGATTTCATTTTTTTTCTTTTAAACTTATTTTGGTAGTTCTAAGATTTAAATTGAGGCCTGATGCCTACTTAATGGTGTCAAGCAGCTATATGAGTCACACCATCTTTGTTAACCATTAACCACATAGTTCTAAGTTTACTCGGATAGAATACAACTTTTTATAACCTTTGCTTGAGCTTTTTTATGGTCAGTATCAAAGTCAAAGTTTACTTGGATACGGGACAATTCTTCCCAACCTATATTTGATCTTTTGTATGGTCACTATCGACATAAACATTTTCCAATATAAGTCAGATTGTATTTGCAAATCATGCTTACTAATAACAAGGATCACATCCCTCCTATCCAATTCCATCAATCTGCCTCTCATCTTCAGGCTTATGGAAGAATTCCTTGTGACTTGGTGACATTCATCTATGACATTTAAACAAAAGTGTTTTGAATGTTATTATAAATATGCTGTTATTTAAACAAAAGTGTTTTGAATGTTATTATAAATATGCTGTTATCCCAGTCTCATGTAGCCCTCGCCATTTGCAATGATTATAATTTATTGTTGAAAGTACTTAGTAGGAATTCAAGAGTAAAATTTGTTTTTTTTTTTTTTAAAAAACTGAGGATCTATGGTCACTTCTTCGGATTTTGGAAAGGAGATGTATATTCAATTTGGTAACATGCAGAAGCTAAAAAAGAAAGAAAGAAATTCCCACTCCTTCCTACACACTATTACATTTATATTCCAATCATTTTTTCACATCTTCCTGTTCAATTTGTCTATTTTCACTTCATTCTCTTTACTCAATCATTACCCCATCACATCACATCACTTTATCATTAAATTTTTTTTTTTTCCTCATTCCCACTTACCCACATTTACCTTTACATCTTTCCAAACGGACCCTTTAGATGAAATATCCCTGAACCTTACAAAGAAAAGTTAAAAGTTCCAATGGATGGACCGCCTCAGGTGCTCTGCTAAGTATGATGCAGGTTAGTAGACGTTTGTGAACTGGCTGACCACTCCCCCGAAATTTTATTATTGTTCGGACATTAAACCCCATTGTTTTGTCTAGCTGTTACTGTTTTGTTTTTTCACTAGTGAAATTATTGTTTTTGCATTTTATATACAGTTTTTGCATTTTATATACTTTGATAATTCTTTTTGTAGGATAGTAATCTACACGCATTGGATGTGGCTTTCCAGTTCTCTATCTGAAACTTAACATCCCAATATGTGAATGTTTGATCGGAAATGTATTTTACAGGGCTGACAAGCATGTGCCTAGAGTTCCAACCTTTTGTGAACTTAGTTGACAGGCATGAAAAATATGGAAATACATGCAGATCTATTACTTCTCAAAATTTTATCTATTATCTAGTTGATCTTCTTTTGTATCGTTGGTTAAAAATCTAAATTCACATAATCCTGCTGTTGAGTTCTGCTGCTGCTGATTACAAATTCTGTCACAATCTCCTGAGGATGGCTAATGTCATCTTGCTGGGTAGTTAACTAGTGCTGTAGTGTTCAAATGATAGTTAACCAACACTGCACTATTCAAAAGTTAGCCGCTGAGTCTTTGTGCATGCATGTGTGCCTGGGGACAGATTGGTGTGTGTGGGAAAGAGGGTATTTATGTGTGCATGTACATGTGACTATGCATCTCCAAGTGCAAGTTATACGCATGAAAATGATGTCTGGCTTGATGCATGTGCAGGTGGACTCTGGATCACTGACAGAGCCTTTGTGGGATTCAGCTACAGTTGCTTACCCATATCCAAATAATATGATGTTCGTTCGGGAGTATATCATAAAACTCCTGGGAACATCATTTCCAAACATGACAACAGCAGAGGTGAAAGATTGATTACAGTGTTCTAGTGCCTTCCTTTAGTTGCAAATGTTACATGAATTTCTGGATCTTTGTAGGTCACCCAATTCGTGAATGGGTTATTTGAATCAAGAACTGACCTCTCAACTTTCAAGAACCACATTCGTGATTTTCTGGTACAATCAAAAGAATTTTCAGCGCAGGTAACATCCTGTTATTTTGGTTGCAAAGACTTCTTTCAACCCTAGCGTCAATTGATCTTTTGTCCATGTGGTGAATACTCATAAATGTCATTTTCCGTACTGTATGTATTCCTCCTCCTAGAAATTGGACCTTTCTTACCCTCACAGCTTCACTTTTGCTTCTTTTGAACTTCCAACATGAAGTGAAACAATTGTGTTATTGTTAGAGATTATCATCAAGAGTTATCTGGTAATGGCAGGGATAATTATCACTGGATGAGACCCAAAAGAAGGCTAGAAGATACTAGAGATTTACTGGCAAGAATTATTGGTTTAGCTTATATTATTGAAATTATCTGTGGCTTTCCACGGGTGATTTGGATAAATTCCAAAATACTTAGTTACCATATTTTTTGGGATTCACAAGGAAACAATTTTTCTTTTTCTAATTGGTCACAAGGAAACATTTTATTAGTTCAGGTCGATGTTACGAGTATGCTTTGCAAAATGTGAAGGCAATCCATGTATATGGCAGTGGACAATGGTAGATGAGGTTGATGGGTAGCCAGATAGGATATGGAGATTGGTACTCTGACAAGCACTAAGAAATTTTGCATCTAATGCATTTGAAACTCATTTGCTTTATGAGTTGAATGAAGACTGTCTAGCATACTTTTCTTTCTGAAGATGGATCGTGCATATAGAAGGTTCGAGAGTATATTTTGTATATTGGTGCGCCCAGGTGCAAAAACTCAAATAAATTTTTTTTTTGTTTTGAATTTATTTTTTATGTAACTGTAATCTAAGGGTGTGTTTGGCAATGAGGAAAAAATGTCAACTTAAAACTTTTCACTCTCTACAATTATCATATTTTTTAATCATTTTTTCACATTTTCCCATACAACTACCCTACTTTTCCATCATTTCTACATAACTACCTATACAATTAACCTATCTATTTTAACTTTATCATCTTTACTCTTCATCATTACCCCTATCATATCACATCATTTGACAACTTTTACTCTCCAAAACTTTTCATCAAAAGTTTTATCCATTCCCAAACACACCCCAAGTGTATTTAACATATGTAGCAAGTTTTATAATTTTTGGAGATTTGTAGTTTTTTTTTGGGATTTTTCTAAAATCAGTGGTATTTTCATAATTCAAAATTATGAAAATGCTATTAATTTTAAAAAATTCAAAAAAAATCTACAAATCTCTAACTTGATACACATGTTAAATGCACTTAGATTAATAGTTGTATAAACTCTTTTTTTTTTTTTTTTATTAAAAAAATGGATTTTTGCACCCGGATGCACCAAATAACGGCCCGTATTTTTATCTCAATTACTTTGTTTTCAAGCCAAAAAATTTCAAATGAGTCTTTTTATTGGGATGATAAATACATGGATTTCCATTCTTGGATCCTGCAGTATGTGGGATATCTGGGCGCTGGATTGTTCTCCACCCCCCGGCCATTTCAATTGGGATGATAAATTTATATTTATTAATAAAGCAAACATTTGTATGACACACATTGAGAACTCCAATGTATAACCAGAAGTCGCACATTGTAATAGATGTGTCATATGAAGCTGTATGATCCAAATGGTCGTAAATCATTATTTAAGGTTGCCCTTGGCTCGTTTAGTCAGTGTAATTAGTAGATAATCATTTGTCTGTGGTACCTATGGTTGGGTTACTTCATTTGTTTTTAAAGAAGAGGATCTTTACTAAGTCATCTCTGGTAAGAAGAGAATCTTTACTGAGTCATCTCTGGTGCATTACTGCTCAAATCTCTGGGGTGTCAACATCTGCAGGACAACAAGGATCTTTACGCTGAGGAGGCAGCAGCTCAGAAGGAAAGGGAACGCCAAAGAATGCTGTCTATTCCCGGTCTTATTGCTCCAAATGAACTACATGATGAGATGGTGGATTCATAGCCCAGCGAACCACAGCATGCTAATTTCCTTGAAAATGAGTGTCTTCTACAAAATCTCACAGCTTTCACCTTGGTCTTCCGATTCTCTCGAGGTGATGACATAAGAGCCAATTTTTTCACTTCATTTTTGTTGTTTGCTACTTGGTGGGAAGGTGGTGATTCAGCACCCTTGTGGAGGAGCTGTTATGCGGACTGCTGGTGGTACTAGGAACTGATCCTTGGTTGTCAGTTGTGTGATGCTATTCTGCGGACTGCTGGTGATACTTGGGACTGGATATGAGTTGTCGGTTGAAGTAGGCAGGATAGCTCTCAGTTAAGCTATAGGTATTTGCTGATATAGTTTTGCTTGTGGGCCATTGCCCAATCAATCAAAATCTTTTTTTTTTTTTTTTTTACCCTCTCCTTTTTTGGCCTCCCTTTTTTCCTGGTGCATTTTAGTAGAATGATGCAATGTGGCTGTAGTGTTCCGCATCCATGACGATTATGACATACATGATGTATTCTAATTTCGGGGTTAGCAGAAACAGGTTGGTTTCTGTCTTCACTGATGTCGTATTTTTTGAGTATTGAAATGGCCTTTTCTATACATATATATTAATATTTTTCTGTCCCGCCTATTCGCTTCTTGTTATTTGGACTCATTCTCTGTTAATTTTTGCATGCTTTCATCTGGTCACGGGAAATGGTTTGATCAGGAGTCGCCAAATTTGCATTACGTCTAGCATAGATGTGCAGGATGGTATGCGGTGTGTGCTTCCAGAGCTGGTTCTTTGGTCAGATGCCATCTTCCTGAAGAATCATTAGGATCAATGAACAGCGTGATTACTGAGGGATTGTTATCTGAAGCAACTAATCAAGCACCGAGAGGTTTCTCCATGCTCTATTTTAAGGATTCCAATTTGATGCCAACTCATTCCAGTGAAGTAAATTCGGGAAATGGATGGGAGGCTACATATTAAAGTTGTTTTCTATTATATCAATTTTAAAATTTGCAGTTGGACATCAATGCCTTCTATCGAATGCAATTAGGGTCTTTTTGGCATTTGGTTTAGGAAAATCATTTTCCCTTTTGTACCTTTTTGATAGGGTTTAACATTTTAATTGCATGATTATTATATTTTTCTATTATCGCCTAAAATCTCGATTAAGGCAATTTTTGATAAAATAATAAAAAAATCATATGAAATAAAATGAAAATCTTGGTTTAATAATAAAATAATAAAAACGACGTCAACTACAAATGAATGGGTTAGGATGGCACAAAACAAGCCATCCTTGAATTCGCTTCGGTGGGAACCGGGAAACCATATTCGAAAGGAAAGCTGGATGGAAGACGCGTGCATTCATGTGCGAGGGGCTAATGCTGGCGCAAGAAGCACGTGGTCTCCTTCACCTTTTTCTTTCCTTGGAACTGGCGAGGCGTGCCTCAAGCCCACGCGATAGAAAATTTAATGGAATGTCGTTTCTTTTTTGGGATTGCCAAGTTGGCGTGGGTAGCCTACTCTCCATTTGTAAAAGAGGAAGGATTCTTTTAGCTCGGGCGCTTAGCTTATCTTAAAAATTCATTTAAAAATACTTTTTCTTTTTTTGTTTTTCGTCCACAGTTGTTTAACTAATTGTATTTAATATATAAATTAAGTTTTATCATTTTTGGATATGTATTTTAAAATTTTTAAATATAGGGGTATTTTAAACATGATGAGTGATTCTATTAGCCCGGGTTAAGTAAATGGCCCACTTAGCCCACCTCAAAAAATCTATTTACAATAAAAAAAATTTACTTTTTTTTTCATGTACTTGTTTATCTAAGTGTATTTAACATATAGACTAAGTTTTACCATTTTTGAATATGTTTATCTATTTTTCTGAGATTTTCAAACATCTATGTGTATATATGCATTTAAAATACCCTTATTTTCAAAAATCTAAAAAAAATATATGCACATTTCCAAAAATGGTAAAACTTGGTCTATATGTTAAATATACTTAGATAAACAAGTGTATAAAGAAAAAAATAAAAAAAATTGTTTTAAATAGATTTTTAGAGGTGGGCTAAGTGGGCCATTTACTTAGCCCGAGCTAATAGAATCACTCCTCTTTAAACATATACGTATATATATTTAAAAATCTCAAAAAAATATATACACGCGTTAAAAAAAAGGTAAAACTTGGTTTATGTGTTAAATATATTTAGATAAATAATTGTGTAGAGAAGAAATTAAAAAAAGTATTTTAAAATAGGTTTTTTGAGGTGGGCAAAACAGTGAATTTGTTTAGCCTGAGCTAACAGAATTCTTTCTCTTTATAAATTGGTTTAGAGTTTAGACCCCACACACCTGCGTGTATTTAAAAAATAAAAAAATAAAAAAAAATGTCTTCACTAGTAACTAGTTTGTTCATCCTTCTCTCTCTCACGAGTTTAAGCACTATCCATAGACAGTAACTAATCTACGGTTGTAGAGCAGATCGACTAGTCATTTTTTACTCAAATTAAGGATTATTTGCCTTTAAAATCCAATTGAGTATATATCTTTATATTTCAGGCCGGATTTTTTCAAACTTCTATACAAAGTTTTATTTGTTGTTTTATTTTAAACGCTGCTGCGAACAGCCACTGACGTCATGATCTGACAAGCAACAAATAAAAACCTAAAAGTTCTAAAAGGAATATGTAAAAACCTTTCGGGTCCAGAAACATGGGAGTAAGTGACACATAAAAAGCCAAAATAACAAATTACACATGAATTGTACCCTTAATTACACTTCTACTTGCAAAACTTTTAAATATATAGGTATTTTGTTCAAAATTTCATTCATGTTGTTGTCTTTTATGAAATAACGAATTATGCCCAAATTCTAATTATAATTCTAAGATAAAAATTTACATTCAAATGAATTTTTTAGTACTTCTATAGCTATAAAATCATACTTCTACCTTATAGAATCATATAGTATTTACATGTGATTTTATTTATAATTCGTAATTAGATTTTCAGCATATATATCATTTACACGGAAGGCGTAAGTATGAATGGAACTTTGAGCAAGATACTTAAAATTTTAAAGTTTTTCTGTATAAATAGCTCAAAAGAGTTTGGATCCTGTGCACTAGCTATATGGAGCTTCAGTTCACGCCGGTGCAAAAATCTATTTATTATTATTTTTTAAACTTTTTATAAAACAGTTAACTTAAATGTATTTAATAAATGTATTAAGTTTTGCCATTTTTGAAGATTTATAAATATTTTTTGTTTTTTTAAAATAGAAGTATTTTAGTCATTTAAAAATAAAAATATGTACAAATTTTCGAAAATGATAAAAATTGGCTTACATATATATATATATTAAATATACATAGATTAATAGTTTTATAACAAAATTTTTAAAAAATAAAATAAACTTTTGCACTCGAGCTACTGAAATTCCATGCAGCGGATGCATAGTATTAGCTCTAGGCGAAAAAGTGGTAAATCGGTGGATACATGTCGAATTCGTCCTCTTTTTTTTTTTTTGTTTCAATAATGCCGTCACCGCCGGCCACCCACTTCATGGTGAAGAGAGATACGAGCTTGAGACTGACTGACAGTCGCATGTGTTCTTGGGGGTTAACCTTCAGTCCAACAACCAAACAAAATAATATAAAACAAATCCTCACAGCCCTCAAATGACATTTCCCATCCCATCAGATCAATAGTTTGCCTCTTGAATCGTCGTTCTCCTGATAGCATTGTCTACTGCGGGAACAATTCTCTCATTATACAAATGCCCCTTCAATAGATTTTTTTTTTTTTAAAGAAAAAAATAGTTTTTTAAAGAAGAATTCAAGCCAACCCCTATCGTAAAAGGGAGCAAAAAAAAAAAAAAAAAGAAGGCGGCGGGGGGGCGGGCGTCTTTATAGTTATATACATATATGAACCCACCCAACTCCCCACCCCCATCGTCTCTTTTCTCCATCATCAAATCATACCTTTCCTGTTTCTTTGGCTCCCCTCTTTGTGCAATGGAAGAAGAGAGGCAAGCTCAGGCCCTCCTGTGGAAACACATCTATGGATTCGCCGACTCCCTCACCCTCAAGTGCGCAATCGAATTGGGAATCGCCGACATCATCCACGGCAACGGCGGCCCCATGTCCCTCCAAGACCTCGCCGCCGCCCTCCCTCTCCCCACCGTCAACACCAACCACCTCCATCGGATCATGCGCTACTTGGTCCACATGAACCTCGTCCATCTCATCCCCTCCCCCTCCGCCGCCGGAGACGAAGAATCACCACCACCCAAATACGCACTCGCCCCTGCCGCCCGCCTCATCCTCCGCAACCGAGACAAGAGCCTCGCCTCCTTCGTCCTCCTCCAGCTCTACGAGATGCAAGCCTGGCACCACCTCACCGCCGCCGTCGAGGGAAAGATGACGCCCTGGGAGAAATGCCACGGCGGCGTCGACTACCGGGAGTACTTCGCCAAGGACGCCACGGCCAACCAGCTGCTCAGCGACGCTATGACCAGCCACACCAGCATGGTCACAGACGCCCTTGTCCGCGGCTGCCAGAAGCAGGGAATCCTCGACGGCGTCGGTTCACTCGTCGACGTGGGCGGTAGCACGGGCGTCGCCGCGAGGGCCGTCGCCCAGGCCTTTCCCCACATCAAGTGCGCCGTTTTCGACCTCCCCCATGTCATCGCCACTGCGCCGGAGTGCCCGGAGGTGGAGCGAATCGGGGGCGACATGTTCCAGTCCATCCCCAAGGCCGACGTTATCTTCATGAAGGTATTGTCTCCATGCTCTGTTCCGCCTCCCCGCCCCCCCTACAAAATGCTTTCTTCTCTGCTTTTGTCTTGTAACCTCTGTGCTTTTTGTTTGTTTTTGGTTGCATCACATCACAGTCCGTTCTGCATGACTGGGACGACGAAGATTGCGTGAAGATTCTGAAGAAATGCAAAGAAACAATACCAGAGAATGGGAAATTGGTGATCGTGGATATTGTAATGGATGGAGAGTCGAAGGACGAATTCAGTGGGGCGAGGCTGGGCATGGAGATGGATATGCTGGTGACGGTAGGGGGAAAGGAAAGGAGAGAGGATGAATGGCGGAAGCTCATCAAGACTGCTGGTTACTCCCGCTACAAGATTACGCCCATCGTCGCCATCGAATCCATTATCGAAGTTTTTCCATAGCCGCTCCATCTCTCTCGCTCTCTGCCTTTTTCCCGTATCTGCTCGTGGTTGAAATAAAAATGAGAAGAAATTGCAACAGGAGGGGAGAAAAAAAGCTTTGGTCTGCGATTGAAATTGGTGTTTTATTCTTAGTTTGTAATCTCTTGGGCCGTGTGAAAGTTGGGGATTTAAGTATTTGCCATCTTTCCTTTTTTGTTCTAATATCATTTCCTTTTCCCTCAAGTATCATTTCTATGCGAATTTTTTTTTATAAAAATATTATTTCTATGTTTGTTCTAAATAATGTAATCAAGCTGAAATTAATAAATAGTCATTAAAGATAAAAATAAAAAGCAAAAGGCATAATTACATACATTGATTGGGAGGATAAGGAAATTTGAAAATTTCATGGGATGCCACTTACCTTTAATGCATCAATATTGTTACGAAGGATAATTTGTAAATATATCAATTTAGTTTAATTAAAATTATAAATATATTTACATAGTTTTAAAGAAATAAATAAATTTCGCATAGTCTAACCATCATTACAATAATTTTAACGCCATTATGACACTGTTACTGTATCATCGTGCATAAGAGTTATTTACAATTATAGTTAAACTATATAAGGGTTATTTATAAAAATTAAATATATTACTTAATTTTTAAAATTGCAAATATCTTCTTATAGTTTGTATATTTTTGAAAATATATTCACACTATGATAGTGTTACAACAGAGTAGTGATTATTTACTATTATAGTTAAATTACGTAGATGTTATTTATAATTTCTAAAACTACGTGAGTATGTTTACAAATTACTTTATTATTATTATATATTAACCATTGCCTTCTATTTATTTTAAATAAAACATAAGTGAAATATGCGAATTTCCAAGGAAAATCTATTCCCTATCAATCCCTTTTCACGCGGAGTGGCAAGTTTGAAGGTGTCCATAATAAGGTGGACAGCGGACACTGACCAACTCCCCAAGCGACGGAGTATCATTCACCACTCTCCTTCGGAGTAGAAACCAATCTCTGCTGCTCTTCCCCGTGTCTGCACTCTGCAGACTCTCTCTCTCATAGCCCAACCTTCTCCACTCGCATTTCCCAATTCCCACCTCAGATCCGCTGTCCTGCGCCATGGATGCACACCTAAAGGACCTCTTCGCCCGATTCCAGGAGCAGTTCGGGTCGGGCCCGGGCCTGGGCCCGGGTTCATCCACCTGCCTCCTGCGCGTCGACGGAATCCCTCCCGCCTTCCTCAGATCCCTCTTCCGCGCCGCCGCCGCTCTCTACCGCACTGATCCGTGGAAGCGCTTCCGCCCCGCCCATCTCTTCGGCCTCCGCGTCGGCAAGGACTCCGACTGGTCCATCAAGAAGCAGCCTTTCCCTTGTTTCCAGTTCATCGGCGCCGACGGCGGCGACCTCGGCCTCCACATGTTCCGCTCCGACCATGACGCCCGCCAGATGACCGGCCCCCGCGACACCCGCCGCCTCCCCAACGTCGAGATCCTCCGCCTCACCTTCGTGCCCGAGCCCCTCCTCCACCCCTCCAACCGCAGGATGGTCCGATCTCTCTCCCTCGAGCCCTCCGGCGATCTCTTTCCGGTCATCGATGTCGCTCGCTGCTGCACGCAGAGCACCGGCGGCGGAGGAGTTCGCTTCCGCCACCCCACCATGGAGGAGCTCCGGTATTTGTATGCTTTCATGAAGGCCATTGGACTGGTGCACACACTTATACAGCCGGTGAAAGACGTTGCTTTGCCCAAGTGGCGGCCGGTGAGTTACGAGCCTTTCATCGAGACAGTCGATGTGCAGTGGCCGCCGGAGGTGGCCAAGAGCTCTGATGTCGTTGCCGTCACCATCTCGCACCCACCTGGGCAAGTCTATGAGGAGAAGCGGAGCTCTACCCCGGTGAAGAAGGTTGATCCTGTGAAGGATGAATCCCCTACTGCTGATCTGAAGATGAACTGGGGCACCCCCAGACAATGTAGTTTGTGTGACAAGGAGGTGTTTGGAGAGCAGAGCGTGTGTTGTGTGCGATGCCGGGCCGTGGTCTATTGCAGCGCCGTGTGTCAGAAGCAGCATTGGAAGGACACCCACAAGAGTAGCTGCGGTCTCTACAAGGCAATGATGGAAAGAGAAGAGGAATTGGCAATGAAGATTTTTCTTTTCCCATGTTTCATCGAGCATCCATGTAAGTGGCTTGAGTCAGTAGGCCTCCATCAGAAGGGGATGTGGAGGCGCAAGTGCGGTTGCTACCTGCATTGCCCATCTGGCCTCCTCCCTTCTAAGGAAGGACGAATTTCAGATTCCTGGGGTGGCTTAGATGATGGGGACTACCCACCTGATTCACCTTTTGATGGCAGAGATAAGAATTCCACCCCAATTCTTCTCTCTGGTTGGCCAGAGTATTACAATCTTCGGTCGCTCCCATTGTCTAGCCCTGTTGCTGTTTTACTGTCCTATCCATTGACTGTGTACCACATACTAACAGCACTTAGCATCAGTTCCAAGAACCTTCTCCTGAAAGGGAGAGAAGTGATAGTGCATTATCTTGGACCTGAAGGGGAGTTAGATTGGATGCTTGCGTTTGCTGAAATTGGGCATTTGCTGAATGGGTCCGGGAATTTGCAGATTATAATGGTGGGGCCTGAAATTCCAAGTGATTTGTCGGGGACAACTTCAGGAATCAGTAGCCGAGTGAGGGTCAATCTGGTGAGAGGTGTTTATCAGGAGGAAGCAACATACCTCCCTTCACCACATGTGGTGGTGGCGTTGAATTCAGGCTTGGAAAGTGGAGGGAGTTGGATTGGCGCACTTGAAATGATAAAGTCGATGAGTGTGCCAGCATTCTTCACTGACCAGTCAGAAATATCTTGCACAAATGCAAAACAAGTTCTTAGAGGAGCTGGTCTTCATATCACCTTCCCCATGATGCCAAATCCATTCCGTTCCCCAGTGAGAAATCCAATGCCATCGAGCAATCTTCCTTCTTTTAGCAATGGGTTTGTGTTTGGTGTTAACACTTGAAAGATTGGGCTTCTCTAAGAAATGCAGTGGATGAGACCGTACCTTGATCTTTGTTCCCATGAATGCCGTGGCATTCACAAGTGAATTAAACCTTGAAAATGTCTTGCATGGCAGGAAAACAGCAAATGCAGTCATTTTAAAAATCAAATGGTACTTTTTCATTGTCTTCTCTGCTTGACGGCTGTTAAGAGTTGCACCGGAAGCCATGAGTCCTTACCCGCCGGGAAAATTTTTGGGTAGGATACAGATGTGAGAAACTTTAAAATCAGCAAGCCGAATTTGGGATATATAGGAGATTCACCTGTGTGATGAGAGCCATGAGATTTCAATTTGGAGCATGCTGATTACAAGACAGGAATTAGAATTTGTTCTTTGTTGGAAATTATACTGCATTGTGTATCCTAGAGCTTGGTATGTCCTTGATGGTACTTACCAATTGATATTTTTTTGGGTTGAACCACTCATTCTGCAGGTGCAGCCAAGAACATGCATTTACTATTATGAAGTATTTTAATATTGTGATGTTTGGTAAGCTTGTATGTGATGCTGTTCAATGTTTTTCAGTTTATCCTAATGAATATTTGGTAAGCGATCTTGACTCCCTTTTCACTTGGAAGCTATTCTTCATGATTAGCCATCTCTCATGTAGGGTTAGTTTGCTGATGTAGGATGGATGTAGAGGAAGATAGAAGAAAGAGGAAGGAAGCTCTAGGGAGATGAGAAGTGAAGAAAGAAGATAGAAGTATAGAATAATAATGAGAAGGATAAGAAAAGAAAAATAGAAGGGAAACTAGACAAACAATCCTTTATAATTCTCAAAACTGATGTCCCTTTAGAGCTTACAAGGGCTGTATTTATTAGGGGTGGGAATCGGGGCGGGTCGACTCGTGACCTGCCCAGCACTGACCCTATTTAATACCAGGGCGGGTCAGATATTTGATGTTTTTTAAGAATGGCAGGTCGGGGCGAGGCAGGTAGGATATTTGATATTTTTAAAGAATAGCGGGTCGGAGCGGACCTACCCGCTGACCCGTTTTCTTATCTCTCACATTAAAAAAAAACCCATTTAATGCTAATATTCTTGTTTTATTTAAGTATTTATATTTTACTTTGACTGATTAGTAATAGATTCAAACATATAATAGTTAAATTTAATATAGATTTGTCTTTATATTTGATAGGTTCATAAATTTTTTAAAAACTTTTTACTTGACCTGCAGTTTTTACCCGACCCGTTGACCCGACACCGATCCGAATTTTGTCCCGAGACCTAGTAGAAAAAAGTAAGGGTCAAACCGACATTGTCTCGACCCTGTAAAAAAATAAGGGTCAAATAAGATTTTTAAAAAGTAGGCTTAGGGTTGGGCACACTTTGACCCGTCCCGACTCCCACCCCTAGTGTTTATAGGTGAATATACCACATAATCTTAGCAAATTATTAAAGATGAAATCTTTCTAGAAAAGGAAATTGTATATTTTGAGTAAATTTTTTAAGGAAGTAAACCTAAAATAGATACATATTTATTTTAAACAGATTCTAAAATATCCTAGGAATCTTCTGATATTTTTTAAAAAATAGCAAAAATAAAATCTCTCTAAAATATCCTAGGATTATTTTCCCCTTACAAGATTCTTGCACTTAGAATAAACAGATTTGAAATATTGCTTTCTATTTTCATTATTTTCACATGCAAAAATTGTTCACAGTTAGCGTTGGCACCACACCTCATTCCTTTTGCGCATTGCAAACCCTCTCAGTTGTAGGATTCATTGCATTGATCCATTTTGGGATAATGGCAAACGCAACAGCTATGTGTAGACACCCCTTCTTAAGCTCAAAAACAAAAGAAACATGTATATGGGCTAAGATCCAAGCCCAACAACAACCCAAAAGAGAACAAACCCAAAGAAATTGCAAATAGGCTCTAGAAAATCAAAAGCCCATTCGGAGCAAGTCCAAAACAAAAGATGTCAAGCCAAGCCGACCACTAAACGGGCCTATCCAGTCTCAGCCCACAGGAGCAAATCTCCACCAAGCCTCAAAAGCAGACTCTTCAACAACAAGTCCGTCAAGCCTCAACAACGGCCCACTTGGAGCAAAAGGCTCTAACCAGATCCGGCCCACAGGAGCAAAGCTCCAACCAACCACCAACCGGGCTCTACAATGCAGCTCACCAGATCCAGCTCACCAGATCCGGCCCAAAGGAGCAAAGCTCCAATAAGCCACTAAATGGGCTCTACAACGCACCCCACCAGATTCAGCCTTGGCCCACAAAAGCGGGCTTTTCAAAAACAGTCCATCAGGCCTCAGCAACGGTCCACTTGGAGTAATGGGCTCCAACCAGATCCAAGTCCAACCACAACGGGCTTCCATCCACGGCCCAAAGCCTACAAGGCCAGCTCCACATCTATAAAAGGGGAGCCAAGCTCTCACTTCCAACACACATGAGGAGGCATCCCCAAGGGGGAAGACGGGAGTCTGCGGCAAAACCCCAACACCCCGGCTTCTCCTCTCCTCTCTAGCTCTCTCTCTCTCTCTCTCTCTCTCTCTCCCTTTTCTTCAGATTTTTCATTTTATTTTCCCCTTTTCATGCCGATGTAAACGGCTTCGGGTTAACAGATTTTTGCCATATCCGTTTTAATCCGAAGACCGGGATCCCAGATCTGCAAGACCGGTGCCTTTATTCTTTGAAAACAGGGACTGATATCCCTTTTAAGATCAGCGGTGACTCCATTTTCTTTATTTTGCATAAATACTAATGCGCTTGTTTGAGTTAACGCTCCGGCAAGGCGGGCGCACGCGGGTCTACAGATTCCAGCATAATATGCTGCCGTTGTGATGCCGAATTCGTGACTTGATCCGTGTATAAAAAGCCTCGTTTTAGCCGTTATGCCGCCGAATCCACGAGAAGGACACCCTTATGCTAATGCTTTCTAAAGATTGTTAATGCTAACACGTTTTACTCCATGGGAATGCAGGAATACTGAGCTCATGCCGCTGTTCCAAAAGCATTGAAGAACTGCCTCAAACCCATCCAACACGATCCAGATTTCCAAGGCGAGGAAAAACAATCCGAGCCCATCGTAGCGCTCACAGCGGGTGCTACACTATGGTTCAAGTCGACTTCATTGGGATTATTCAGGGACTGTTAACGGATCACTTGACTGCACTTCCACCACGAATTGTTGTTAGTGACAGTGAATTTCAAAATAGTCTCATGCAATTTTGCTAAGCTCGAGGACTTGCAGCTGTTGGTTCGATTTAAAGAATTGATTTAAAAGGGAGCTACACAAGCCAGGTATGGAGTTGCATCATAAGCCAGTTTAGAAACATGAATCAGAACTATCTATCTTGGCCAAATTTTTATTTGACTCAAAAGAGTTCTAAAAGAATGAAAATGAGAGTGCTCCATGAGCCTGTGTTTGATCTTGCGTATCTAGGAAATGATTTGTTGCAGCAGCATTATTCCCAACATCAACAGCCATAAATCCCGGTTCTAGCAATCAGCAAGATTTTATGCTAAAAGTCAGTTTCGCAACATGTTAAAAAGTAAAAAATCTCCCTCCTTCGACCCGCCTAACTACTTTTATTATTATTACCTCAGTTCCAATCAATTTTCATTTCTCTCCGTCAATCATTTATCTTTATTTTTTTCACTCTTAATTATTACTTTTATCATATCTTATTACATGACCGTTTCATTTTTTTTCAAAATTTTTCTCACTAAGATTTCCCACTAATTATTATTATTATTATTACTTCTTACAGAGTGGATATTTCAATATTGCGCAAGTTCCATAATTACAATTACATGTTGGAAGTTGATTTCATGCACTCGGGTGCAAAAACCTATTTTTTAAATATTTTTTTGAATTTTTTTTACATAATTGTTAATATAAGTGTATTTAGCATGCGTATCAATTTTTATCATTTTTGGAGATTTTTAGATATATTTTTTTTGATTTTTTAAAATCAGTGGCAATATTAGTAATTTTAAATTACTAAAATGCCACTAATTTTAAAAAGTAAAAAATAAAAATTTAAAAAGTTCCACAAATGGTAAAAATTAGTACACATGTTAAATACATTTAAATTAACGATCTTGTAAAATAAATTTTTAAAAAATAAAAAATAGGTTAAATCTACCTAAGTGCACTTAAGCTAAATGCACCTAGGTACATGAAATCAGTTTCCTTAGATGTTTACAGAGGCTTTGATTTATCTTGTTGCCGAAGCATATCCTCCACATTTCTCCATCCTTGCCTCCTTAGTTCTCCCCCCTCCTTTTCCATTTTGCCTATCACATCCATACACTTCTAAAATGTTAGTTCTAGCTTTTAATTGACTAATTTTTATAAGAACTCGAATTCTTGAGGCAGAACATGAATGGGAAGAAATGAGTGGCAAGAATAGGAAAGGAACACAAAGGAACTAGAGAAGAAGAAATTGGATTTTGTCGATATTCAAACCTGGATGTTTATTAACAATTACGATAACCTTAGTATTTATAGATAGAAAAATCAAAATTAAACACGCTAACTTTAACAGACTCCTTAATTAAAAAAGATAACATTTCCAATGCAATTTCCATCTCAAGTCACGTAGCGGTTTCGTGAAATGGACCCGTACTTCATGCAACCATGCTTAAACTATATTTTCTTGAGATTCTTATTTCCGCCTGGAAGAAGGGGGAGAAAAAAGGAAGAACAAATTCCGTGATAATTTTTAAAATAGATAAAGTAATGATGTGTTTTAATAGGATTATGACTATCTAATGAAAACCCATTTATTTACAGTTTTGCTTTTTGTCTTTTGAATTGTTGATCTTGACGTATATAACCCGTAACTAAGATTTACCACTTCCAGAGGTATATATATTTGAATTTTAAACACGAATATTATAATTATTTTCACAAGTTAAATACGATCACAATACCCTTGTATTAAAATTAAAAATATATATCTCTAAAAATGATAAATCTTAATTCATACATAATAATAATATACGATCTAGAAAAATAGTCTCATAAAAACTTAAAAATGCAAATAAATGAGTTTTATGACCAGTTAGGAAGGCCACCATTTCTAACTAATCACTAGTGATCACTCGATGATGAAATAGGATAATGACAGATGTAAAGAGAAAAATTAAAATAAGTACAATAGTTGTATGGAAAAATGAAAAAAAATAATAGGAAAATTAAGGGAAAAGCCTTTCCCAAACAGTTTATAATTATCTTTAAAAATTATATTACAGAACTCTACAATGGAAAGCTTTGCCTATGGCATTGACCTCCCACAAAATAATAAAAAAAGAAGAGATAAAATTCGTTTGTCAGAGCTCATCCCCCAGTCATGGATTTGGCTTGTGACCCTGCTTTGTTCATAAACTTGATAGGACAACAGAAAATTACAATAGAATTTTAAGGTCTTGGGTGTATTTCTACTTTTTGTGACAGAGTTAAGCTTATGATATTAGTAACAAAATAAAATTAAAGTCTCACTTGCGTGACTCAGATAGTGGCGGTAAGTCGCTTCCAACACAGTTTAGCTGAACAAGAGAGGGGAAGAGCTTCCAGTAACAAAGAAAAATGGCCTGCAGAGGGATGAAAACAAACACACCCACGTGCGCGCGCGCACACAAAACAACGGCATTTTCATTCCCTCAACATCTCTTTTAGGGTTACAATAATCAACTCCGTTTACGTAACTCCCAAATCCCAATATGTCTTACAATTTCCCACACAAACTATAAGCATTAAAGGGGTGATTATTTAGCATGCCCCTTTCAACTGCTTCAAAGTGCCACCACGCTAACCTTGGTTCTTCTACAGGTGGACGAACTATTGCCACCCAATAAGCTTGCGCTTCATTGAATTTGGAAGAGCAACTAACCCCTGTGCTTTAGGGAAGATGTGCACTTCTAGCAGCATCCAAAGAACAGTCCGATTCACATGCTGCCATTTTGTTCACACAGATCAAGCAACGCCAATGTCTGCAAATAATCAACGAAATCTGTTGGGATTTGCATGCATGAGTCAAAACATAGAAATGAATGCTTGCTAAGACTAAACCAGCGTGTCAAAAATAAGGTGTGCAACATCCAATGATTTCGCTCCTTGAATGTTGGATCATCCAAAGGCAAAAGCAGTCAAAAGAAGGGTACAAAAAATGCATTGCACCTTATGCAGCATGTAATCTGGAAAAAAATATTTATAGCTCCACATACTATAAAAACATACCCAACAAAAGTGCCAAAAGATATCTTCGTTAGTATTTACCTCTGGTATGGAGAGCTCAAGACGGAACTTTGGACCATCATAATGATGCAAAACCGGCCTAAAAGCATCTTCTTCCAATGCACGGCACAGTTTTCTAACACAGATCCTTACCTGTCAAAATTACAAGAATGAGATAATTTCCACTGAGAAACTATACCTAGCAAATTTCCAAGTATTCAGCCCTTGTGTAATATACCTGTGCTGGGAACCTTGATTCACCTTTACATTTCTTGTCCTCCCATGCAGTTGGATCAATGTTAGATCCCCCAAAAGTAGCAGCCTGCAGGAAGTAGTAAGATTATACTCTGAAGCCAACAAAAGACAAAGGGTGTGTTTGGGAATGTATAAAACTTTTGATGAATAGTTTTGAAGAGTAAAAATTGTCAAATGATGTGATATGATAGGGGTAATGATGAGGAGTAAAGAAGATAAAGTTAAAATAGATAGGTTATTTGTGTGGGTAGTTGTGTAGAAATGATTGAAAAGTAGGGTAGTTGTATAAAAAAATGTAAAAAAATAATTAAAAAATATGGCAGTTGTGGAAAGTGAAAAGTTTTAGATTGAATAGTTTTAACTTGACATGTTCTGCACATTGCCAAACACACCCAAAATTGAAAAGTGGCTGCGACAACCATTACAGAATCATTAGAGAGACATCAAGCATTAGGGAAATCTTGGTTAGTTCGGTTCAAGGGCCTTCCATTTTTGAATTTGGATCTCTCCCAATGGCACAACCAGACCCGAATTTTCAAAACCAAAAAAGCAAACCCAGAACGGGTCCAAGCCTGACCTAAGTCATGTTGAAAGGCTCGAATGAGAGCCTATTGTTTGGTTGCCTTTTGTCACCTAACACTACATAAGGGAAGTTATTTTCCTAATCAAGCAACACTTGACGGATCTTCCACCTAAAAGGATCTGGAAAGCATTGGGATCTGTTAATGACAAGAACCAGCTGGAAAGCCAGTAAAATCCAGTAATGAATGTCCCAACTACGCCTATTGCAACCATAATAATGATCGAGTAAAGAAACAACAGAACAAGACCAGACCTCAAAGATTCCATGCAGCTGGTGGGTAGTGTAATTGTAGAGGAAGAGTGGCAACCCTGGTGTTATTGCCCGCACAGAGTCTCGGTATCTTGGTGGTAAGCCTGCAAATTGGAGGTGAAAAATTCAATAGATCATAATTGGCTTGGCAGGAAAAAACGAAAAATGCACAGATAAAAAAGGATTAAACATATAAATAATTAATGGAAAAGAACTTGTTCTACAACGAATGATATGCATAATAGAAAATTAAGGGCTGTTCCCATAATGTATTCCAATAAAAAAGAATCTAGGTCATGGAAATAACTTCACAACACCAGACAAGCTCAGCACAGAGGTATATAAGGGTGTGTTTGGTAATAAGTAAAAGTTGTCAAGTTAAAACTTTTCAATCTAAAACTTTTCACTCTCCACAACTACTCTATTTTTTAATCATTTATTCACATTTTTCTATCCAACTATCCTACTTTTCAATCATTTCTACACAACTACCAACACAACTAACCTATCTATTTCAACTTTATCCTATTTATTCCTCATCATTACCCTTATCATATCACATCATTTGACAATTTCTACTCTCTACAACTTTTCATCAAAAGTTTTATCCATTCCCAAACACACCCTAAGATTCTATTATCATCCAAGTACACATCCACCAGCTTTAAATAAGGTAATAACTGGTGGTAGGCCAATTGAAAATCACGAAATACACAAGGGTGTTGACACCAAAGAAGACGACGCATGACATAGAAAGGACCAAACCCTAGTCTAGGCAACAATATACAAGAAAGGGGAACTCAATGCAACCTATCATCAATGATAAAGAATGCAGGAAGGCTGATGGACACATTAGGGTTATTTATTTTTATGGATGTTTTATTCAAATTTTGAGTGCCTAATTGTTAATTTCAGATTTGATGTATGCATCAAGCAATCAAGGATGGTTGAGATTGCTGCTTTTGCTTATTTATTTAAGGTTCTTATTCCTACATGATTAAATCAGAGTTTGATTTTGCATAAGGAGTTTCAATCGATGGGGTAGGATGCAATAGTTTAACTGTTGATGAGTTGGGAATTATGCTTACCTAAGTCTTCCATATTATGTTTATATAAAAAAGTCTTGCATATTCTATTCTGTTCCCTATGTTTATTTTCTTTAATCTTTTGTTCTCTTCGCCAATTTAGAGAGTCTACCTCTCTCTTCCAAAGTCTCTCTTTTGTCCTATCAAAGCTTTTAAATCAGAAACTGCCATGAATAGGAAGGTATGTCAAGGAATGCACCACTTTGAAGTAACAATCTTTACGTTCAAGGCATAAAAAGAATGCATGGAAGATTAGAAGGGAAGGATCAGACGCCAAGGAGTTGTTTGGTAACACTCATGCATAGGGTTGGGTGAGAAAAGTCCCATCTTCCTCATTTCCCCACAAATTATTTAATAACTTAATAATCCTATTGTTCCAATTTTACCCCTACACGCCAATCATTTTCCTTCTAACTACCTATTTCTTCCAACTTTACCTCTATTATTTCATATCAATCACACATTTTTCAAAATATTCTATTTCCTAGTCTCCACCGCATCCCACAATCCCATAAAAATTCAACTTACCAAAGGTCCCCTAATAGTTGTGCGACAGGGATCCAAACAGCAACAAGAATGGCTAGTTTCAACAACCAACTCAGCAACAAACGATGCTCCTCATTGCAGATGAAATTAATTGGCTCAAAGGTTATCCCCAAACCACAATAGTGAAAGAACTCAACTGAAGTTGGGAAATGGTTGAAGTAGAAAATTTCATACATTTCTATTTAGAGTTTTATGCAAATGACTGTTTCTTCTTAGCCAACCATTCAACATAAAACAAATAGATAACAAAGTGCCTCCACTGATTTGTTTCATGCATATATGAGTACAATCCCATGAATGTAAGTGGCTGATACTTGTAAGAGCATAATAAATGGAGACAGAACCCATTAAATCAAGCTAAAGACAACAAAATGAAAAAAAAAAGTACAAAACTGACAAAATCATACCAAATAGCTGCCGCTTCAGATCTTCCTGCATTGTATCATTGTTGCATACAAATATGTAGCCTCCAAGCACCTCATTTCGTGGCAGCATTTCTGAAGATGGAAGTGTCTTGAATCGCTTATCAAGATTACTGTTGTTATTGTTGTTATTATTGCTGTTGTTTGAATTGCTATTGCTGCTGTTGTTGCTGCTTACTTCCTTACAGTTGCCAGAGTTGTTGTACTTGTTTCCAACAACCATGTTCAAACTCCCAGCATTAATGCTGTTGTTCTTCTGATATAACGCATTCATATTATAAATACCATTCCGGAAGGAATTCTTGCTCCCTGGTTCAGCAATTCTCACATCCAGATTCATAAGACTGAAGTTAAGGCTCTCGAATTTATTATCTTCTTGGAAACTACTTTTCTCTTTTACCTTCATTTCCACAGGGGTCTTTGACAGATCAAGATTATTCATCCTCTCACTCTTTGACCTAGTCTGTTCAGCCAGTTTTGACGCAACCATCAACCATTTATGATCTTCAGAAACTTTTGATTGCCCTCGAAATTCATCACCCAACTTCCATAAGATTTGTTGGCTATCCATATTTCCAATACCTGAAAAGAATCAAGGATATGTGTGAAATCAGTTGTGACACAAACAGATGCAAATATCATACCAAGTATAAATATGGGATTACAAAAATAAGTACTTGCAGAGCATCATAACATGGTTCGGCAGTGAACCCAAAATTTTGACAATGATTATGCAACCCAATTTCGAAACTAAACTTTAGTGTCCAGTCCAACATTAGAATAAAAAAAAGTAATAAGAAGTTCTCACAGTGAAACAAGTAAACTACTTGTAGACACATTTTCATCAAAATAAGTAATGTAAACAAAGAGGAATATCCATTTGATCAAGCTGGAAATTTGATGCTGATTGTGCACAACAGAATTAAAATAAATACAATAAATGACGGTCCAAACTTGCAGATGAAGCTTGTACACAAAATTGCAAATCATGACCTCATCAAACTGCATAAATTATACTTTCAAATCAAAACAGGGACCTGGTATTCAAGAACACTTAAATAATCATCTATTAAGGATAATAACAAATACACAACTTCTATATAACAATTTTAGCACATCACTTCTTTCAAATGGATAAACAGTTAACAGATTTGCATAAATCCATTTACTCAAATGCACAGGTAGGTGAAATGCTCCTTCCCAAACACGGCGGAAGCTGACACTCAAGCTCACCCAAGCCAAGGATCTGCTTGATGGAATAAACGCCACATCCCTAAATCCCTTTTACCTTAAAAAGTCTCAATTTCCCCATTTCACCGTGACTAAATTGTTCCCCACCCCAGCCAAGGATCTGCTTGTTGGAATAAGCTGTATAAACCTAACTCCTTTTTACCTTAATTAGTGTTAACTTCCCCATTTCATCTCGACCAATTTGTTCCCCACCCCGGCCAAGTATCTGCTTGACGGTATAAACTCTAACATCCCTAAATTCTTTTTACCTCAAATAGTCTTAATTTCCCATTTCATCTCGACTAATTCGTTATGAATTTCGCAGAAATTTTGGAAGCATTTTGCTACCAGCCTACCAATAACAGAAAAAGCACTTTTTTCTCTGATACAGGGTTCATCTGTGGCGTTACGAGATGCATCAGCCAAAATTGATATAATCACAGATTTGAATATGCAAGTGGGTCGACTGGCACTTCTTCTTCTATAGAAACCCATCAGACACCCCAACCAACAGAACTCCTGGATAAATCAGTAATGACATTTCAGTATTCTCCAGCAACCCATGTGATCCCCAGGACCCCAGCCGATCCAGATCAGAAAAAACAAACAATAAGAATCTCAGCCATGAGAAGCCAAACAGAGCAAGGAAGGAATTAAAAGACAAAAATTGAAATTCAGTAAAAAAAAAAAAAAAATGAAATCCGTGAAAATAAAAAAAAGGAAAATTAAGAAATGGATCAGCATCTGAAATGCACCGCAAATCACAGAAAACCTCGAATACACGCAGATTCGACGAAATGAAGAACTGAACAGGAACGCCGCTGCATCTAAAGAGAAAAATCTAGACTCACCCAAATCTCGCAGGCGTGAAAAGGGCCAGAAAAAACCAGAAGTGGCGAGAGGCAACTGTGGTAGATTTAGAGATTTTAATAGCAGAATCGAAAATAGAAGTCGCCATGCATTTGGTTTGATTTACGGTTATGCCACTAGTACGACACGTGGCGTCGTCATTCATCCAATGATTCCGGACCGGCCGGACCGGTGAAGCGGGTACGGGCGTCCCCGCGACTGTTGGTGTTGGATGCTTGAAACCGGTTTAACCGCCTATTTCATTTCGAATCGCCGGGTTAGCAAGGATGAGAAACCAGGCCAAAAAGTCTGACGAATGCAGTAAACTTGACCAATGGCAGTCCATGTCATCCATCAGAAGCGACGTTTGGATCGGTGAATTTTTACGGGGCTTTGGAATGCCGTGAGAACTGGGAAAGGTAATATTTTAACATTTGCATGTTGATAGAAAATGGAGGAGTTAAAAGTAGAAATGAACAGAGCAGCTAAAAAAAAAACTGTTTAGATTATAAGAGAAAAGTTAGAAAAATAAAATTATTAGATTATTAAATGACCGGAATGGACTAAATGCACATGGGTGCACTTAGCCTTAATGCACCTGGCATATTTAACTCATTTTTAAAATTTTTAATACAATTATTAATGTAAGTGTAGTTAACATGTGCATTAAATTTTGCCATTTTTAGATATTTTATTTTTTTATTTTCATTCATGTGAACTTAGCCTCAATGTACCTGGGTGTATTTAACATGTGTATCAAATTTTACCATATGTTAAATACACTTAGATTAACGGTTTTATAAAAAAAATTTCTAAAAAATAAAAAATAGATGAAAGCACCCGGGTGCACCCAGTGTAAGTGCACCCTGTATCAATGCCTTTAAATGATTCCCATGAAATTACACACATACCATTAACTAAATATCTCCTTAGAATAGTAGTGTAATGGTACCACACTATATTTGTTCAATGATTCTTGAGTCAAATCGAGTGTTTTCATTTTTAATAATAATTTCTCTAATTTTTTTTAAAAAATAACAACATATTCACCGGAGGATTATATCTGAATTCTCCTTTTTAAGCCATTAGATATTAACAACTTTGAATGGAATGGAGATAAAATGAAGATGAGATGAAATCTTTCATCCTTCAAAACACTTTTGTCATTCTATAAGACAATAACCTATTTTTGATACATTTTTTCAATTTTAATATATTTGTTCCCATTACAAATGCACAATACCACTTCTCAATCAAAATTTCTCAGCCCATCTGAAGATCTGAAGATGCCAATTTATGAAAATCCTATTATTATTTTTAAAATTATATTTTCAACATCTAAACCATTTAGAATATTATTATTATATAAATAAATAAATGTGTAAAGTATACGTTTTAATATAAATGAATATATCTAAGTATTTTTCATGCTTTACACATGAATATTTATAAGCAATTGTAGCTATGCATATTTTGTTCCCAATGAAATTTCTCCTAACTAAACAATTAATACTAAATCCAGTGAATAAAATAAATTTCTCATCAATCATTTATTAGAAAAAATGGATGGTGTAGGACTCATATTTGTAAATCCACTATCATTTAACGGACCTATTTAAAAAGTTAAAGTTAGTATCCAAGTAAAACATCTTTTATTTATTTTCTAAAAGTTTTGTAATATTTTTCAAGGACTGTGATCTAGTGTAGCTGGCGTATTGCCTTGTTTTTAAACTTCAAGCATAAAGATTTCATATATGTAAATTTTCAAATTATAGATTTTATTTAATGTTTTAAATTTTAATATAAAAAATTCACTTTTCATGTGTTCCGGCACATGAAAATGAATTTCTTTCGGCATTAACATTTCGGCTAACAAAAAAGTAAAAGAATTTCATTAATAACAACAATTTTAAAAAAAATTTGTCCATGCCAAAAATCTCATAAATCATTTTCAGATAAGCTAAAGTCATCTTCTACCATAAGCAAACCCTCTTAATGCATTAAAAAATTTCTTCAAAATCCTAAAAATGCTCATATTATTTTAGTTAGTTATAATGCTCTTCTATTTTAATAGAAAGATGTTTTTTAAAAAATCGGCACCGACTGAATGTAATTGGGTGCATTCAGCCTTAGTGCACCAGAGTGCATTTCACCTATTTATTTTTTAATTTTTTTGCAAATTTTTTTTATTCAATTCTTAATCTAGATTATTTAACATTATAAATTGTGAAAATGCTGCTGATTTTAAAAAATCAAAAAAATATCTAAAAGTCTCTAAAAATAATAAAAATTAATAAATGTGTTAAATACACTTAGATTACACAATTTCATTAAAATATTTTAAAAAAAGTATAAAAAATTAAAATTTTGCACCCAAGTACACTAGATTGGGACTCTTAAAAAATATGTGGGTCAAAATATTTTGTGTCCTACATGCATTAAAATCATCTATCTATCCAAAAAATAAAGATATAGAAGGGGCATTAATAAAATGAGCATTTTCAAAATCTTAAGAAAGTATTGAATATTAAAGAGGGTTTGTTAACGATGGCTGACGCTTTTGGCATATTTGAAAATGATTTATGAAAGTATTAATTTCCATATTGTGTTAGTTATATTCCTTGCATTCCAAGTGTTTTTGTGTTCAAAATAAAAATATTGATTAAATCATGTTTTTGAGAAATTAAATGTTAGAATGAACTTAGTTAAATGTAAACTCTGATATGCGATTATTACTTGTGCAATCATCTTAATCAAGGGTAGATGTGGTACTAAGGATTTGTGATTTGAAAGCTAAAAAGAAAAACACATTCAAGAGAGAGAATTTAAAGTGCGCAATGAAGTGAAAAACAATGTATAACACAAGTTAAAATGTGTAGAAAAAGTTTCGACACGATTTAAAGTATGTCGGACCTGAAAATGATATGAAATGAAGTAGGAAACTCACCTCTACAGAGGAACGCAATTTGAACCATGTTTCTCTAAAGGGAACATAGCTCAAACAATGTCTCACCTAAAAGTGTGATTAATGGATTGGTTTTCTAGGTTTTGCATAATTTTTGTAGGGAAACTTTATACGTGTGTTTTTAACATGAATTGAGGATCTCTTGGATCATCTTTTAAGCAAGTTTTAGAAGCTAGGGCTTAGAAAAATAGAGGAGGTAAGGAAATAAAAAGAAAGAGATGAGTTCAAGAGAGACATTCAAAATACCATTGAAGACTAAAAAATAATAAGCTTCCACTTCTTATTTATTTTGATTTAATTGTCTTAGATTTGATAGATTCTTTTAATGATTTTTTGTTATTTGGATTAATCCATGTCCATCTAAATCTCTATTCTAAGGTTTAGGAATGTGGCATGCGAACTTATGTTTGGATAATTAGATTTTTCTTATTTGTAAATGAAATGTATGTTAATTTAATATTTTGTGATTTTAATCACTTGCTTGATGTATGGGTCCACACTTTTTCATGATTTCATATTTTATGTGAAAAAACTAAAAGGTGTAAATTTAATATATGATAATCTAGATATTAAATTCCGAAATCTTGACCATGAAAATAGACATGACATCTTTGAGAAATTTCATAAACTGTCACAAAACTTAATAAAGTCTAATTAACATAATCTTGTAGAAATAGGTGATTATATACGTTAGGGTATAAGTTGTATACCTTGAGAAAGGATGTAAGATTAATCAAGAGTTTGTTCTCTTTTAATACAAATTATCTAGATTAAACAAACGGTTCAGTTATCTACCATAGGTCACATTTGAAACTTTAAATCATAGATCTCTCGTACGTTTGTCTCTAGATCTTGTTTAAGGATTTAAATTTAAGTAGAACTTTCTTTCTATTTACTTACCTTGGTTCATTCATCAATTTAATTAGTTTAAAGTAGCTATGTTGTCAAAGTTTTGCCTTTTTTGAATTTCTTTTGGGATTGATATTTATACATTATACTATTACAAGGCTATGATTTGTGCACTTGAGAAGAGTCCATAAAAGACTTTTAAAATTGTTGTCACATGTAAAATTATTTTATCTTTCATTTTCATAAATATTAATCCCCTTTTCATTTTTAAAATTCAAAAATTTTATAAAGTCAATAAATTGTAAACTTATATATTACGAGTGCATTCTTGGGAATTGTTGCCAAAAAGATCAAGAAAATATAAAACAGGCAGTGCACTGAAATTTCAGTGGTCCGGGGCATTCATGACTCATTTTCAATCAATATATATTATGATTCGGATCTAGAGCACCCGGTTGCGCTGTAATTTTAGTGCATCCGGTGTAATAGACAACTTAGGCTTATTTTTTGTTGTTTATAAAATTGCTAATTTAAGTGTATTTAAGTGTATTTAACATATAAACTAAGTTTATAAGTTTTGAATATATGTATACATTTAATTTAGATTTTTTAATGGAATTTATTTTGGATTTTTAGATATAGGGTATTATGATTATTTAGAATGATCTCAATATTCCTAATATTTAAAAATTTAAAACAAATATATACACATCTCCAAAAATAGTCAAAATTTTATTTTTAGTTGAATAAACTTCTAAGAACAATTCTAAGGGATATTTGTTTACCCTAAAAACTTTTTAACTTAAAATTTTTTGATCTAAAACTTTTCACTTTTCATAATTGCCTTATTTTTAGTTATTTATTCATTTTTTCTATACAATTACTATACTTTTCAATCATTTTTACACAACTACTCATATATCTAACAAATTTATTTTAATTTTATTCTCTTTATTCTTTATTATTATCTCTATCATATCACATCATTTTATCTAATTTTAAAAATTTTTACGCAGAAAATTTTTCATATAAAATTTTATCAAAAATAAAAAAAGTAGGCTGTTGTACGGGTGCATGCTATACGTTAATAAGACTGGAAAATGTGAACCGCACCACCTTACCTACCTACTTATGTGTATTTTTTGTTCTTCTATAAAATTGATAATTTAAGTGTATTAACCAATAAATTAAGTTGTACCTAGATGTGTATATACATTTATTTTGGATATTTAGACATACGGTTTCACGATCATTTAAAATTACCACAATATTTTTATATTTAAAATTCAAAATAAATATATATGCACATATCTAAAAACGGTAAAATTTTGTTTATAAGTTAAATACACTTTTATTAACAATTATATAGAAAAAACAAAGAAAGTTGTCTATTGCACCGGGTGAAGTGGACAGGGACCCATATGTTAGTAAGCTTAAATGTGGATCGCCGCACCTTACCTACTGGCTGCTACGGAAAGTAATTTTGTCAGCTACTCCATCGTTTTCCATCAAGAGAATGATGGGAACTTGTAAACAGAGAAATAAATGTTGGTGGAGCACTGTACCGTAAGAGTCCATTATTATACTTATTTTAGGGCCTTTATGAATTATTTACTACAATTCTAGAAAATAAATTAGGATTAGTTCCAATTGTGGAAAGTAAAGGAAAGGATTTATGTGTGTTTAGGAAGTGATAAAATTTTTAATAAAAAAATTTTGGTATAAATTTTTTTGAAATGAGATAAAATAATATGATAGGGGTAATGATAATGAATACTGATAATAAAGTTCATATAAATAAGTTAAATATATGATTAATTATGTAAAAATGATTCAAAAGTAGTGTAGTTGTATAGGAAATAATAAAAAAAAAGAATAATTGTGTAGAGTGAAAAATTTTAGTTTAAAAAGCTTTATATTTTGCTATCGAAAGACAGTTTTATGTTTTAACAAATACCCCGTTACACAAAAATGTTTTTGTATAAGTATTTAATTTTGAATATGACCACAACTTACACACATATTTACAATTATTATCACACATTAATAACTACATATTTTATCCATAATTCCAAATCTGACATTACAATATTACCAGGTAAAAATAAAAAAAAGAAGCTCACTAAAGCCTCTCGTAAGGTATTATAAAGTTTCAATGAAATGATATAAAAGAATACCAAGGAAAGGCAGACAACCACGCCTGCGCAAATTTTGGTATAAAATATGTGGTCATGCATACTACTTTTATAAATGTATAGTCATATCTTATTAGTTGTTACTTAACTAAGTAACAATCTCATATTTTTATATTTTCATATATAATACTTTTTCTTCACGTTTACATGAATCCAAGTGTATTTGTATCCTATATCAAATTTTATTATTTTCAGATTTTTAATATATTTTTGACAAAATTTTAAAAAATAAACGATTTTACATTTTCCGTATGCGGGCCAGTGTAAGATAGGTAAAATCTTTTTGGTTTTTAAAATTTTGCGAAAAATATACAGAAGAATTAAAAAATGATAAAAATTTGGTTTATGATTTAACACGCTTGGGCTCACAAAAAAGTTGAAAAATACATAAAGGGACCCATTGTATAGTATCATAACTCATGTGTAAATATAGAGTATAAGTTACGTTCATATTTAGAATCTAAAAATGATTTTGTTATCCTAGGCTAAGTAAGGACTAAGTAATGAATTACTTAGCTAAAAACTTGGTTTATATATTTTTTGATCAAAGATTTATATATTAAATACACTTAAATAAAAAATGTAAGTGTATGAAGAAAAAAAAATTTAAATGAATTTTTTGAAATGTGTTAAGTAAGTAATTATTAGCCTGTGTTAATAAGATAATTTCTCTTTAAAATTAACCTATATTTTTTAACAAAATGCAATCAGCTAGTTTGGATGTTATTACATTCACTAATTTAAAGTTCAATGAATGTTTAAAAATAGAAAGTATGCACATCAAAATCATTTAAAATATGAACTAATATGTATGAGACTATAAATTCACTTCTATAAAACTTAATTTCACGTAATGTTATCCATTTATTCGCCTTGAATGTTAATAAAAAATTCATAACTAAATAAATACTGTTAGATACAATAAATGGAATGAACGTCCATTATTCATTGAGATAAAAAAAATAAGGTTACATGAAATTTTTTTCCTTTGCAATGTGGTTAATAAAAGTAGGCCTCAATATATATATTATAATATAAAAAATACTTTGATTGAAAAAATATATTATAAATATTTAACATCATTTGATAGTGAATATGAAACTATTAAAATTTGTAAATAAATATATAGTATTTAAAAATTTTCAAAATATATGAATATTCATTAGCAAATATGTTAAAAATTTTATGGGAAAACGAGAAAACAATGTTTTGTAGTCTTTAGTCATTCCCAACTAAGTTTTGGGCTGGAAATAATTTTATACACAAAAAATTTAAAAAAGCAACTGTATTAAATAATTAATTAATTCTAATACTTATATTTTTTTGCTAGGAATCTTTTTCCATGATTATAATTTTTGTGATTTGTGGATATTCGTGAGCGTGTATCCACCGTTTTTGGATAAAATTAGAAACCTACACATGAACGTACTTTTTTTTTTCCATTCCTGGGAGTGATGGACTGTTTTTAATGAGGAATCTGTTTAATATAAAAATATATTTACATCGATGTATGATTTAATGGTGTACACACCACCCAATTTTAGGCCTATTAGATGATTAAATAAAATTTTAAGGTTGTGTTTGGAAATTAATAAAAAATGTCAAGTTAAAACTTTTCAATCAAAAACTTTTCATTCTCTACAACTATCATACTTTTTAATCATTTTTTCACATTTTCCTGTACAACTACCCTACTTTTCAATCATTTCTACACAACTATCCACACAACTAATCTATCTATTTTAACTTTATTCTCTTTACTACTCATCATTACTCATATCATATCACATCATTAGACAACTTTTACTCTCCAAAATTTTTTATCAAAAGTTTTATTCATTCTCAAACACACCCTAAATCCATTCATGCTGTTTAACATCATTACTTTGTTTTTAGGCCCATTTTATGATTAAAACAAAATTTAATCCATTCATATTATTTAAAATCATTAGTTTGTTTTATCATGGTACAAAAATAACTTGAATAGGGTCATTCGGACCATGCAAAAGGCTGTTTAGCATCGCCACTTTGTTTTTAGGCCCATTTTATGATTAAATCAAAATTTAATCCATTCATATTATTTAGCATCATTAGCTTGTTTTGTCATGGTAAAAAAATAATTTGAATTAGGGTAATCCGGTCCATGCGAAAGCAAATTTTTTTTTCCCATTTTTCTTATATATTTTTTGATATGGTTTTGCATTTAACTATTGAATTATTCTCTTGTTCATTAATACATTTATCTTTTAATTATTTTTTTATATATTTTCGTATAATTATTCTATTCATTTTAACATTATTATCTCTATTCTTAATCATTACTTTCGCATATTACATCACTTCCTCACTTTTAAAATTTTAAAATTTTATTTTTTTACTTTTACTTTTGTATTTTTCTAAACACAACTTAAGTTTAAATCTACGCTATATACATTGAAAATATATAAAAATATGTAAATTACGAAAAATACATAAACCCATCTATGTAAGTACCAGAATCTCATAATTTTATATAGAATCACTCATGTGCATAGGAAATTAAGAATGATATTTAGATAGTCTAAATGTTGAATTAACAACTTTATAAAATATTTAGATAAAATAATTTTATTAGATTGATTCGACACTTTATTATAAAGGAATCAGGCACATTTTTGAGTTGAAGTTATTATAAAGGAATTATACACATTTTTGAGTTGAGTAAAACTTAGTTTCAACTCAAATAAATAATTTTAAATATAATGGCTGGATTAGGGGTAGAAATTAGGGCGAGTCTCACGATCTACCCCTAACTTGACCCATTTTTGACCAAATAAAATCAACATTTTTATGGCTTGATATAGGGATGTGTAGGAAATTTTTGACCTAATGTTTTGACTTGAGAATTTTTGACTCAAATAATCCTACATCGCATATATTCATTTATTGAAAACTATAAGTATAATTTTCAATCTTGTTATCATTTTTTAAAATTCTAAAATTACTTATGATTAACTATACTATAATTACATAAAAAACTATACTATAGTTCAATTTTAAAAATAATGTCTGTAATAATTAACATGTAAATGACATTTTACATTGAATAAATATTTAAAAATAAACTATTTCAAAATTAGACTGAATTTTCAACTTACAATATTGATCCAAGTTGTAAATGAAATTTTCAATGAGACATATTTTGTTAACTTATTTCAAGAAATTTTGTACACTATGTATGTTTAATAATGTTTTTTTGCTATACCTAAAAGTGTTTTATTCTCGCTAATTAGTAAATTTTTGAACCACTCAACTTTTAAACTTAATATAAATATAACTTTATGTTTTATAGGAATATAAATTCTTAAAACTATAATACATAACTCAGCCATTTCAATATCAATACAAAGTTTGCTTCGAGAGTTGCTAAAGAGAGTGAGGGTCTGGTTGACATTGTTTTGACCTGGTGTTAAAATTAAGACTAGATAAGATATTTTTGATAAAAGGTAAGATAAGATTTTTAAAAAATAGAGTTAGGGTTGAGTAAAATCTTACCCGATTTGACTTGTCTTGATTCCATAACTTATTCTAAGCCTAATAGATTTCTACCAATAGACATTTAGAAGAATCCAAGCCCAAATAAGTGGCTCACGAGCTCAAAGCAAAGCTGGCTAGAATTGGTGAAAATCTCCATCATGCCACGTGGCTCAACTAGAGGGTCTTTTTTGTTTTCTATGTGATTTTAATTTTTGACTCCAATTTGCACGATCCAATAATTTATTATATGTTTTTTCGACGCACCAGATCTGATGGGTGAATTAGATTGGTTAGAAGAGGTCTTGATGATCCACTTTAGTTAGAAGCCCTATTAAATATAAAAAATAATTAGACTATGACCTATTTAAGATGATCATAATGTATTCATGATTCTGATATTCGTTTTAAGTGATAAGTATGTGTTAAAAGACAAGATTAACCATTAGAGGTCAAAATAGTTAGACGTATATGGATGTACCTATAAACGGTGAGAAATTATTATTATGATCTACCTAAGAAGGAAATGAAGATATTATGCATTTAAGATAACTGTAAATAAATAAAATCTTAAACATATAAGGCTTAGAAGATGAGTCGTAGATGAGATATTACATTTAAATTATAAAAATGCAAGTGACCCGCATGATAATATATTTTCCTACTTACTGAATTTACTCATGTGTGCACATTTCTTTGCTCACAGAAATTTTGGTAAATTAGTTTTTTGTAGACATTTTTGCAAAGTTACCATGAAGTGGATGCATCATAACATATTTATTTATTATGATATTTTAAAATTTCAAGAATTGGCTTTGATTGGCAGTAATTTTGTTGTATTTATTTCATTTTCATTCAATGCAAGTTACTAATTTTTTTATTTTTTATGTAATAGAAATAATTTAAGCTTAGCTCAATGTGTGATAGAACTTGGAAAATAGCTTTTATCGGAAATTCAATACAAAAATGCTGTTTTAAGTTTGAAAATTTCAACATCTTACCATTCAATAATAGTAAAAAAGGATGCATGACTTGCATGATGAATAGGTTGTTCGTATCAAACCAAAGCATATAAGATCCATCAAAATGCATGGTAGATCTCTTATCAGCACTTTAAAAGTTGCGTTAGTGGTCAATGACTTAGTTGCATGGGCATCTTTGCTTCGAAGCACGACAGCCATATTCCGTAGGAATTTTAGTGGTGACGTTTATTCTATCTGAATTTTTATAGGAGCGTCTACTAAGTGGGTATTTTAGGAATGATTGTTGGAAAAATTTGATTATTGGTTAGATATTTGTAAGAATATCTCAGAGTCTGATTGTAATACTAGTTGAGATGATATAATATATATGAAATTAAAAAAGAAGAAGCTAGACATCCAAAACCATTGGTGAATACTTTTGGTTTTTTGATAAAGAATATTTTTTAAAAAACAGTGAATTTAATAAAGAATATTTTTTAATTTCATCAAAAAGTTTAACAAGGGGGTAATTTCATACCAACATCGTGAGTAATTTTGGATGTCTAAAGGATGTGCGTGCAATTACATCCTCTTGTCTCCAATGATTTTTGTTATGTACACTTTTCAAAAGTGTATTTTCAGTACATAAGTGGGCTTACGTGTCAGTTGGACTGTTGAAAAATTGACCATCGTAGAAATGGGTTTAGAAAATTTTGATGGGGCTATGTTTTCAAAAGTTCGGTTATCCACATGGTAAGAAAGATATTTAGCTGAGAGGAGACATGAGTTTGAGCATCCATAAAAGCATTATTATTATTTTTATTTCTCTTCGAAATTTTATTTTTTACCCGGTCAAAATCCCTACTTAGACTATCCGGTCAAAATGGCTACATGGTAGCAACTTACAACCTCCTTGTAGATTAGTTGTTAGAATGGCAAAATAATTGGCTTTTAAAGGCAAGTGATAGATGGATTGAGGATGGAAGAAATCCATAGTAAAGAAAGAGATTATCATAGTGACCAAGAAGAGATCCTAGAGGAAGTACAAGTAGGCATATTTATGTTATTGTTATTATTAATTTTCCTACTTAGAACTAACCTTTTTAGTTTAATCCATATCTGTTATCGGTAGAAGCATATGAGAATTAAGGTGTCAAAAAATACACGGACATCCCTCCATTAGATGGAGATTGGTAGGTTGAGAAGTGGATTTTAGACCCTTTGTTTCTGTGTAAAAATCCACTGACAGGTAGCTCCTAATTACAGATTGATGTTAATAATTTAGATGAGAGATTTAAACACATTTTTTGCATTTAAAATAGTTAGCTGGCAGCTAATGAGCTAGAGGAAGACAAGTTTCGTTTGAAAATCGGGAACTTAGGGAAATTTTTGCAGAAGATGTCCCTAAAATTTTGGAACTTGCAAAGCGAGCACGCCAAAACATTGCAGAAAAACCCCTGACACATTTTCCTTTTTTTGCCTAGGCTTTAGGCTCACGTGGCTAGGCCTGAAAGGCCATCCCCGCAAGCCAGCTCCTGGGCTAGCACGCGGGCTGGTAGATTGGGCCCAATGGAGTGGCGATTGACGACGACGACGATCTCTAGTAGGATTCCAATGGGCCAAGCCCAGTAAATAAGGCCTATCGTGAGCATCTTAACAACTTGTGATCCATAGTAGAGATGGCTCAGGACCAAGCTTGCAAGGCAACCTAGTGGCTCGCCCACGCAGTAGTGGCCCAATGTCGGCAATGGCGACAGGCTCTAACGTACCATGTGGCACCACCGGAGCTGTCTGCGCTTATTTTTCCATAAAAAATTGATCTCGACTTTCAATTTTGGAGGTCCAAGAGTCAATTTCTAAATTTTCGGACCTTCTAGATCAAATGGAGGGCTTTGATTCTCTGTTAGAAACTTGAATCAAAGAGTTAGATAAGCCATACGTGTTAGGTATTGAATCACTATCTAAGGCCCACTTAAGATGAAAATGCATAATGCTTTGTCGATTGGATAAAAAATGGGTTCATTAAGTTAGATATTAGGGCAAAAAGAGGGACATATGAACATACTGCATTTAAAGACTACAAAATGCAAAAGATTCTCTTATTTATTACTTACTGAGTTTACTTATACCATTTATATGTTGCTGTTTTATCACATATACTCAGTAGGTGACAGTTAGGGCGTTCATTTGAAGTTAAAGCGAAAACATAACTAGATTCAATTTATTTATTGGTTATGTCGCATTTTTATGATGAGTTGTAATAATATTGTGATGGCTTGGTTGAACAAATATTTTGTTGTTATCTTATTTAATTTATTAAATGTAAATTGCCAAAATTATATTATCTTTTATGCAAATGAGTTTTTGTGCCCGTAATAAATTCTGGAAGATAACCTTCGGCCCAAGCCTAGCATAAAAGTGATGTTTTTGGGATTGAAGGTTTATAGTTTCCTAAGAAAAGGTATGTAATTAAAATGTTAAGAAAATTAAATAAAAATTTAAGGACCAATCAATTTAGTTAATAAATATACAAACAAAATTTTTATTTTTTTGTTTTTATTTGGCGATAACACACGTTCACGGTCATGGTATCGCATTAATTGACACCATGTCATAAACTTGCAAATGCATGAAACAATTTTCTGACACGTGGAATCCGTCTGGCATTTAACAGGGCTTACGCGCTTAACATCAGAGAGTACTAGGGGTGCAACTTGGGCCGGGTTGAGCCGTTGAACCCGATTTTGAACGGTGTTGAAACTTGCTTTTTCATAACTCGAACTTGTAGAGCCCGAACCCGAGGAACCCGATTTGTAAATATGATAGGATTAGGGTTCAAGTGAACCCGAACCCGAAGAACCCGAGCCCGATTTTCTATTTTATATTTATTGTAAAATATATTATATACATACTATTTAAATAATATTTCTTTATATTTTTCATATTTTATGTTATTATATCTATATTTGAATATATGTTTGGCATATTGTAATTTTATTATAAATAAAGTATATTATTTTCATTTATATTTATTTTTATTTCTATGACTTACTTTTACACTAATTAATTTTCTTCTTTTATCTTATTTTTGATGTTAAATTTTTTCTAAAATTTTTTTTAAAAAAATATGTAGTTTGATTATATATTATTATATTTACTTACATTATTTGTTATTATTATTTATTTATATGAAATTCTAAACTTATCACTTTTAAATAAAATGTAAATTCATCAACATAAATTTCAACCCGAAACTTAACCCTAACCCGATTTTTAAAAATAGGGTTAGAGTTTAAGTTTTATAATTAGGGTTAAGGTTAGGATTAGATTGATATTTTATGAATAGGGTTAGGGTTAGGGTTAGGATAGAAGTGAACCCGAGTTTTATGAACACTAGTTGCACCCTGTCTGAGACGTCTCCAAGCAACAGCTGTCCACCTGACGTGGCTTAACGATCTCTCATGTTTCTGTGAGGTTATGCTGGTTCGCTCGAAAGATTTCTGCAACCACCGGTCAAATGGAAGGCGAGAGGCGACAAACGAGAGCAGATGACCATAAGGTGGAGGATGTTGGGAGGGAGGTGGATGTGGAAGAACAAGAGCTGGAAGAAGTTGGTGTAGCAGTAGCAGTAGCAGTAGCATTAGGATCGCCAAAAAGACGCGGGGCGGCGACGGCGGAGAGGGGAGAAAGAGACAGGCCGGATCCGAAAGAGAATGAGCGGTCCCCCAAGCCGATTCCTCACAGGCAGGTCCCCCAGCCTGGAGATTTCAGTTCGGAGAAGCTGGAAAACTTGTAAATTAGTACACACTCCTGTATGCTGTGACTTGTCTGTCGGTTCCAACTTCCAACTCCTCTCATGCCCCTGAATGCATATGTTTCTTTCGTGTATGCGCACGTATTTGTTTATGATGCAAGCCCAAAAGGCCAAAACAGAGGTTGTCTCCTGCTATATGGGAACGTTTTTTTTTTTAAAACTTTCTTGTTTTACATTTGATGTATGCCTTGAGAGTACTGCATGTGTTCAATAGGCATTTTGTCCAAGGTATCTATCTGATAGGTCTCTGCATGCCCGTTTCAATTACCCCGATCAAACATCTTGAGAGCAGATCAGCCCTGCAGAAGGTGTTTGTTCCTGTCCCCAAAGAATAGTAAGATCATATACACGAGTGCTATCGGAAAAAAAGATCATATAGACAAGATATCCAAATTTATATGAAAAGCCCTTTAATTTAGAAGGGGAAAAATTACAGGAAAGACATACGAATCTACTGTAACAAATAGATTACAGAGATAAAAATAAAATAACTCATTCATTTTCTAGATATCTCATGTAACTCTCCAAACTAATATGCTAGGTAAACTCCCTCTTTTACGCTTCATCGAAACACCACTAAAATTCTACTGAATTCCTGGACTTTGCCCTATCGAAATACTACTAAAAATTTCACTGAATTCCTAAAAAATACATCTATTTAACTCATGAATATTTACGCAAAATCAATGCTCACTCTTTTGCATATTCATCACTCTCACATAAAATCCATCATAGAAATACAGAATACATGACATGATCTCTTTCTATATGTATCATGCTTCGTTGGATGAGTTCTTGGAGACATTCTTCTCCTCCCTACCTCCATCGTCAACGCTCCTCTTAATTTTTTAGAGGAAACCCTCCCCCACCCATTATATCCAATCGATTTCTTTGCTGGAATTTCGTGGCCTTCGGGAAAAATACCCAATACAAGGAACATGATTTCAATTTTCAAGTAAGAGGATAGATGTCTAGAGCTCATGGACGGATATGCTTTCCTTGATTTCTCCTTGGATAACTGCCACCCAATGCTTTTTACCGTATTTCGTAACCTTGGCATTTTCTTAAAGTCTCTTCTTTTAGCAGTTCTGAATCAACAGGCAAAATGCTTTTATGGCCCAAGGATACCGGACTCCCATTGCTTGCATGTGGAAAGCGCTTCATGTGGAAGTCCATGTATCATCAAGTATCACTAGATATCTGCTTCCTCTCAAGTGTTCAGCAATCTTCGAGCATGGCCCAACACCGCTAGCATTGTCCATCTTTTCGAGTTGCTAATTAGAGAGAGCCATGCAACTTTTTATGACAACCAGCCCAAGTTCTTCCAACCCATACGTTTGTGATACAGAAATCCAAACACAAGGCTTGAAACGCCTTTTAGTTTTTAACAACATCACTTTTTTTCCTTTTTTGATCTCTTTAACAACATCACTTTGGTAGACAGAGAGGTTAGTAGACATCCTTGAAGACATAGAGGTTAGTAGAGCACATGGCAAGCAGACCCACAAGAAGTATTTTCCCTTTTTTTCCCGATATAAGCAAGTTGGTATTTTTTAATCTAGACAAAGGAGACCCCATTGCATGCTCCCGGCGCATACACCTATTTTATTTTATTTTATTTTTCAATCTTTTTTATAATATTGTTAATCTATATCTATTTAATATGTGTATAAATTTTTACAATTTTTGGAGTATTTTAGATATTTATTTTTGATTTTTGAAAATCAATGACATTTTAGGTAATTTTAAATTACCTAAAATGCTACTGATTTTCAAAAATAAAAAATAAATATTTAAAATATTCCAAAAATGGTAAAAATTTATACAAATGTTAAATACACTTATATTAACAGTTTTATAAAAAAAATTTTAAAAAAAAAGGTGTATATGCCCATGCTGCATGCTCCCGGGCGCATGCAATCAGTTCCCAGACAAAGGTGGGGAGGTTAGTATCGGATTTGATATCTCAATTCGCCAATTCCGTGTCTTCCAAAGCCTTATACGATACTAAAAAGCCCAAAATAGTCAGAATCAAACCAGCCTGAACGGATTATACGGAGAGATGGAGGCTAACCGCGATTGGCATAGATGTAGACGTAAAATATTTACATCTATTTCATAAATTGTTGGACTAGTTCTGGACTAGATCTAACAAGTTAAAAATGATTGGCATGCATCACGCATACAATTATTTTACTTTTTCAGTTTAGGTACCAAAACTTTTTAATAATATTTTTAGCTGGAAATATAATTCAGAGCTGAGTAGTTCGTATCTTCACAGGTGTCTCCATCATTTTCCTCATATTTTCGTGATAATTGTGTGTTGTATTGCCTGTTGGGAAGTATCTAATGGAATTGAAGTTATCGTATATTAGAAAACGAAATTGTACAAGTTGTTATAAATCTCATGTGAATAATAATAGTATTAGGAACACGAAGAGGAGAGTTATTTTGCGGTGGAAAATGGAAGATGAGGAAAGTAACATTGGCAATATAAAAAGTAATGTTACAAGTAAAGAGCCCCGATGAGTCACCTGTTGGGGTTCTCATTGGGGAGATCAAATCCCTCCTATCTTCCTCCCAACACTTTTCTGTCAATCATGTGTTAAGACAAGGAAATGCTGTTGCTCATTCTTTAGCAGATTTTGTTTCTATCTCTTTTTTGGATAGTCAAGCTTGGTGGGGTATCCCTCCTCAAGTTATTCTGGAAAAAATTTGTACAAACAATTTTTTGGCAATGAATTGTTTGGATCTCCTTATCCCTCCTTCCCCTCATAGTGTAGGGGAGAGGGGATAGGGATTTTCCTTTTCATCAAAAAAAAAAGAGCCCCGATGAGCAATTTCATGTAACATCATCCATTTTTTTAATTGAAAAATCCACTTCATTAATTGTGTTTTAAATCATTTGTATAACGTTTCATCCAAACGAATGGTGTACATTGGCTATATTTATTTTAAAATATATATTTTTGTGTAAATTATGAAATACGCTTAGGCCATTACATGATATTTAGCATCAAATATTTTCTTACGTTGATTTTATATATTTTTAGATGAGAGTCATGCATAATTATCCTTGACAAATGATGATTTTTGTGACAATATAAATTTTGCTAAATATGATAAATGAATTAGATTTTCATCAATCATTAAGGTGAAAAGAATGAGTTAAGTTACCTAGAAGTGGGTTCTAGAACGGGAATAGTATTGAATATTAAGGTGAAAAGAATGAGTTAAGTTACCTAGAAGTGAGATCTAGAACGGGAATGGTACTGAATATGCGGCTGTTCGATTTGGGGAAAATAAAAAAAGAAAACTTCTCTTATACCTATAACATTTGCCCAAGCTTCTACTAGATCTAAAGCATTTTAAAAATTTATTTTATACTTATAACATTTCACTCTAAATTTTTATTATACTCATATAGTCAAAACAACAGTTAACTGCCTCTTGAAAAGACATTTTATCACTTCATATTTTCTTAATTGAAATGATCCAAACCTAATATTACTCAAGTAATGTTTATAAACTATTAATTTGTGATATCAAGTGATTGAAATATAATATTAGGTTTCAATAGTTTCAATTAGGAAAATTTTAAAAGGAAAAATTGTTTATTTAATAGGCTAGTTAACAGTTGTTTTGACTGCACAAGTATAATAGAAAATTAGGTTGAAAAATTATGAGTATAAAATGAATTTTTGAAATATTGTCGGTGTAATAAAAATTATGAGCAAATATTATAGGTATAAGAGAAATTTTTCCAAAAGAAGGCAAGTAGGTCGTATTCAATTTATAGTTCATGCCATCCAATGATTTCATTGTCGTTTATGCTTGTGTTTGGGTTGACTAAATAGAAACGAAAACAATGAGACAAAATAAAATAATAATTATAAAACGATAGTTATGTTTAGAATTAAAAGAAGAAACGTGATTTAATTCATCAAGGTGGGCCCCAATCCAGAGGTTCCCGGGTTCAATTTCATGGAACGGTTTACATCGAGTTGGAATGCATTGTCATTAATTGATTAATATAGAGTGTTAGAGTTGTATAACGGTGATAAATTTTTTATTAAGCATATATATATATATATTCCTTGTAAAACATCCTTTCTCTTATATAGATGAATAATTTTATAAATGATCATAACATTTTAATGCTCTTGCAGAGAGTTTCAACTAAATTTCATACTTTATGCATGATTTATATACTTTTGAAAATATAACTTACACGAAATAATTTTAGGTATTATAATATTTAAATAAATAATATTAAATATGAGCAATAATTTAGCGTTGCCGATAACACTGAAATTCGTGTAACCTAAGATTACTAAATCGAAATCTAATTTACTTAATTTGTTTAAAATTATTTATTTTATTATAGTGTAAATTTTTTTTAATTGATTAGTCTTCTGCGGGCTTTACGTTCTTCCAAATGTTTATAATTATATATAAAATATAAACAATCACTTATATCCATTCAAAGATTCCTTGGAATTTTAGGGACTTTTGCAAATATGCCTGTAAAGTTTGACCAATATTGTATTTTTATCCCCAAGTTTGCCGAAGTTACAAATATACCCACAAAGTTTGTACAAAATTACAAGTGTATCCCTTTCATTATGACGTTATTAGATTTTTCTATAAAAGGAATGCCCTTTAAGTCAAGTAGTATACTTGCAATTTTTTGCAAATATTATAAGCATATTTGTAAAAAAATCTAAAATAATAGTATAGGTAAAAATATATAAAATAATGAAATAAAAAATATGTTTATAATAATTAAAAACATTGCAAGTGTATTACATGTTCTAAAAGGTATTTTCATTATTTTATAAAAAATTTGACAGTCTTAATGAAAGGGAGACACTTGCAATTTTATGCAAATTTTGTGGGTGTATTTGCAATTTTAGAAAACTTAAAACATGGATGAAATATTGGTCAAATTTTGTAGGCATATTTACAAAAATCCTTGAATTTTATAATATTTTATATTTAGAATCATTTACCTATATTAGAATAATATTTTAAATGATTTAAATATTGGATTGGCAACTTTGGATAGATATATAAATTGAACAAGGGTAATGATTCCATATAATTGATATTATTAATTTTTTGTTTAAAAATATTTTTCTTAAATCTAAACCATTTATCATGTCTAATATAGAGTCCTCCCTATGTGGCCCTTGCTTGGCCAAAATTTTCTTGTGCTAGGGGAGAGTGGAAGGAAAAGGGTTTTAAAATGGTGAAGGGAGAAAGGGGAAGACGGGTCGAAACATATATAGGGAAGCAACCACAAGGTTGATGTTAGGAGTATTAACGGATTAGGTTAGATGAGTTAGAGCATAATCTTCATCTTTTTAACTCATTTAAAATATCTAAATCCTAATTCGTTTATTAACTTATTTAAAAACTTCAACTTTAACTCATTTAATAAACGAGTTGGTGAGTTGTTAACAGATTATATAGCAGACGACCTGAAGGCCTAGACTCCAATAGACGATGATTTTGCAGGGAGAGGCGAGAGAGTATTTTTGTGCAGGAGAAATAAAAATATGGCAGTAATAGAAAAATAAAATTAGGACAACAGTAGAAATATGAAAATTGGGTGGCAGAAGTAAGACTTATGGAGGAAAATAACCAAAGAATTTACATATATATTAGACTTTAATGGATTAAACGAGTTAAACGGGTTAAATGGGTTATAAAATCTTAACCCTAATTCATTTATTTAATTAAAAAGTTTTACAGATTGACAGATCATAACCCATTCATTCAAAAATCTCAACCTAAACCCATTTATAAATAAGTTGAATAAGCTGGTTGACAAGTTAACTATAACCTTAACACTCCTAGTTGAGGTATGTCCATTAATGAGGAGGAACTACTACTTGATGAACTCCAAACTTAGGCAATTGCCGAGGATTCATTCTAAAACATTTGATCCTAGAGAGAGCCATCAATTCTCTGCTCAATATGAACAAATAAGAGCTATAATAAAGAGTTCTTCAAGATGATGATAAAAAGGATGTTGAAAACTAAGGGTTCCTTCTATTTTGTAGATATTGTGGAAAATATCTACATGGTTTCATTTGAATATGAGGAAGACGAGATTGATCCTGAATGGGAGTCCATGGGTCTTTGATAGACCCATGATTCTATTTATGGATATTGTCACCGACATTGATAGAAAGAATGTTGCTCTTTTTAAAACCACACTATGGTTGCAAATCGGTGGCATCCTAGTCATTGTTGATAAGGAGGTAGTAGGTTCAATGGTGAGACAATCTTTTGGGGGGCTATTCAAATTTGACTACATAAGATTGCATGATGAAATCAAAAGTGGAAGTGGGTACAAAAAAATCATTAAGGTGTAGAATCTTCATTTAGTATGGAATGCAGGACAGAAGGAGGCTAATATTTCAATATGAGAAACTCTCCACATTAAGGCGCAAAATCTTCATTTAGTATGGAATGCAGGATAGAAGGGGGCTAAGATTTCAATATGAAAAACTCTCCACATTTTGCTATTATTATAGATTGATGGGGGCATATTTATAAGGAGTGTTGGGCTATGAATTTGATAGGAAAGAATGTCAAGGAGGTAAAAATGCCATATGAAAGCCATTTGCAAGTGGGTTTGAAGAATGAAGTGAGTAGAAGCAACTGAGTTTAGCCAAAGAAATACCTTATTGATTGTCTCTAATAATAAGCCAAGCAGAAGGATTGTGGGTTTATTGAAGGTAGCAAATATACACATAATCATAAGAGCAGTAGGGAGGATAACTAGTTGTGGCTATTTAGTGGGCATAAGGCAAGACCTTTTACAAAAACTAATGAGAATAAAAGAAGTCATGAAATCTATAAGATAAAGGAAAAGAAGGGTATTAGGATAAGGGAAGGGAACTAAATTTCAAATGGTAGTATTGTTGAAAAAAATGTAAGGGAAGAACAAGGGATGGAAGGATCTGCTATAAATAGAGAAGAATAGATTTACTTTTATGCAAGTGCCTTATAATACTAAAATAGAGAGTCAATCCAAAAATCTCCTAAGTTTGTAATATATACTTGGAAAAAGGAGTGAGGTGAAAATTCTTATAAAATAGGAGTGGTGGAAGGGACTCATCACCATCAGGTGGGTTATCAAATAGAAGAAGGAAGCACAAAGCTTGTACACTAACTTGGGCTAGGGTATTATTAGCTCAATCCCCAAAAATGGCCAAAGTGAGCAAGCCATCGAACGTTGTGAGGTGATTAAACCCTAAAGATGACAATTAAGATCCCATCATATACACGAGTAAAGACAAACAATAGGTGAGATAAGACTTCAATTCAAATGGACAAGCACATAAAGCTCTAGGGAAAGTCTTAAACTAATGTACCAGGTGAGGACTATGAGACCCCTTTCAGGCAGACAACTCAAGTAAAGGGGCAATTGAGTTTGAAAGAGAATAAACTAAAGACCATGAGAATTCCACAAAGAGAGCCAAAGCACAGATCACTAAGGCAAATAATGCCCAAGGATGCAAGGATAAGTAGTGTATGATTTGGGTGGATGCCAGAAAAGTTACCTGAGCTCTAAAAAAAAATTGAGGAAGTGGACCATCTACTGGGGATAATGGAACAAAATACTAGTAAGTTGGAAGTATATGTTGGTAGTAAGGCAAGAAGTAGGAGTGTTTACAATGTAGCTGTTTCTAGTACCCATATCCAGGAGATGCTTACATAGTATAAATTAAATGCAAAATATAGTCTTTGGGAGTCAAGTTCAAAGGGAATGATGGTGATAGTAGGGAGCTTGGCAAAATTGATTTAGAGTAAAAGAATAATGTACAATTGCGTAGTGATGGGGAGAATGAAAATCGTCCACACTAGTCCGCTTTAAACTAAGTTGGATATCATGTCGAGATAGACAAATCATTATACGTATCAGGAAAATGCATAGTTAAAAAGGAATTAGCAAGAAAATAAAAGAGAAAGTAGATTGTAAAATATGAATTCAATGGGGAGGAATTAGAGCTGACTAAAATGTATACCAACTACAATATGCATGCCGCTAAAGCACACCCATATACAACCTGTATAGCCGCAAAGCTAAGTAAAAAGAGAAAGTAAGCTGATGAGCTAGACTACACATGTAAAGCTAGGAGTGACGTTTGATCAACTAAGAAGAGAAGGGGCTCTACTACTGGAAGTAAAGAACAAACACATACTGAAGTAGATGTTAAGATACTTTCTTAACTCTGCCAACATCAAATGTCGCTTTTGGCTTGGAAGTATCATAGGCTTGAAACCTATAAATAATTCGTAATCTTCTTGACATAGTAGGAAATGGAAACTGTCATTAGGAAATTAGGCTACGAGTGTCACTTTGAGGTTGATTGCTAGAGTATAGAGGTGGTCTTGCACTTACATGGAACAATGAGATGAATATTTTTATTGTCTTATAACTAATTATATTGATATATTGATCAAAATTAATAATAGAAGACAATGGAGAATGATTCGCTTCTATGGGATTCTTGAGGCTAGTAGAAGATGGGAATCATGAAATTTTTTGAGGCAGTTAAATGATCAGTATGATACTTTGTAGTTACTATTGGAGACTTAAAAAAAGTGACAGGAATATCAGAATATGGTAATGCACACCCAAGAGAGGAAAATTAGATGACCCTCTTCTACAATGTGATTAATGAGTGTGAGTTTTCAGATCTAAGTTTTATGAAACCTCAATTTAGATGAAAAAATAGTAGAAGGGGTATGATCTTATCAAGGCTCGCCTGGACAGAGTGCTAGCTACAAATGATTGATTGGACACGTTTCCCTATGTACAACTGCATCACAAGTTGGCGGCTATATTTCACCACTACCCATTATCGTTGATCCTCAACACTAGATTGACTAGGTGCAAATCAAAACCTAAATTCAGTTATGAAAATTTTTGGTAGAGTTCATTAAGAAATAGAGATTCTAATAAAAAATCAAGAAATAGAGATTGTTGAGAGCAATTGGTATGCATTCCAGAGGGAGGGTTTGACTTGGGAACTTAAGGGCATGTTTGTTTCATGCAAAAACTTTTCAATCTCCGTAGCTATTCTACTTAAAATTTTTTTACATCTTTCTATATAACAACCTTACCTTTCGATCATTTCTATGCAATTACTTATATAATTAACTTATTTATTTTTACTCATTATCATTACTCCTATTATATTATATTATTTTTTTGATTCAAAATTTTTTACATTAAAAACTTTTTATCTAAATATTTTATTACTTCCTAAACACACCCTAATAGAAAAAGCATGAGTACGTTAAAAAATTAATAAAGTAGAAAATTGGTAGGTAGCAGTATGTGTTAAACTAGCTCAAAAATAAGAATTCTTTTGATGAAAGAAATTACGCAATAAGGAAACAAGAGGGCATAGTCAATTTTCTTTTGTAGGACAATGAAATTATGTGGAGACAATGTTCCAAATTTCTTTAGCTCCAAGAGGGAGATAGGAATACAACATTCTTTCATAAGGCTACTTTTGATAGAAGGAGAAATCAGATTGAGGTTCTAATTGATGGTTATGGAAGGACGGCATGGGATTAAAGGGACAAAGAGAAAATGTAGTGAAACATTTTTGAACTTTATTCCAATCAAGGCTCGTACGAGATAAAAGTTATTAAAAAAAATCTAGTCAAGAATCACTAAAGGGGATAACCAATAGCCAATTGCACCTTTAACTACACTGGAAGTAGTTTAAGCTATCAAATGTATGGATCCTTCAAGATCCCCTTGTCTCGATAAGATTATTATTGGGTTTTTCAATAGCATTGGGATTTTTTTAGGGATGGAATCTTCTTAGTTTGAAAGCAATTCATGAACTCTAAATCAGCTTGCCAACATATGGAAATGTTGAAAGAGTAAATTATACAAACATGTACTGATTCCAAAGAAAATAGGGAAAAATAAGTCGGTGGACTTTCACCTAATAAGCTTATGCAATGTGATGTACAAAATTGATTTCAAGATTCCTGCTATTGACTAAAGGATTGTTTATTAGGTATCATCTCGGAATAACAATTTTTTTGCATTAGGTATATTGATCATGGATCATTTGCTCATTGCATATGAAGTCCTACACATTTTGAGGAAAGGAAAGAGAGGCAAGAAGGAAGTAACGCTTAAGCTGAATATGTCCAAGGGATACAACCGCGTGAAGTAGAATTACTTATGTTAGATTATTAAGAAAATAAGTTTCAATGAAGTTTGAAGAAGGTAGATTCATATTATTAAGAAAATGAGTTTCAATGAAGTTTGAAGTAAGTAGATTCACAACTGTTTATCGTCAATTCATTATAGAGTTTATGTCAATGACTTCAAGTTTGAAACATTGTGGCTAGTAGAGGACATTGCCTAGAAGATCTGCTTTCTCCTACCTTTTTCTCTTGTGTGTAGTTGGATTATCAGTAGGGGTGTAAATAGGGTCGGGTTCAACCCGAGCCCGCATCAATCCGGACCGATTTATACCATGGTTGGGTTGATGTTTTGAAAATTCAGTTTTTGAAAATCGGGTTCAACCCGACCCGATTTTCAAAATCGGTTTGAGCCGGGTTAGGGGGTCGGTCAACCCGACCCGACCCGATTTGACCAACCCGATTTCATAAGATATGTATTTGGATATGTTTATGAGAGTGTATTTCATTCATGTTGTTTGGATATTTAAATAAAATTGTGTGGAGTTTGGAAATATGTTTGACAATTTCGTTGTGAAATGTTATTTGAATTTATTTGGTTAATTTTTTTTTTTTTTTTTTGATAAATGGAAACAACCTATCTCACCACCCTAGATCGCGTCTAGGGCGGGGGGATAGGAAGAACCAAGATTCATATCCAAAAAATTGTCTATACAAATTTTCTCATGAATAGCTGGGGGGGATGCCCCACCAGACTTGATGATCGACAGACGAAACAGACAGAGAATCGGCCAAAGCATGTGCCACAGCATTGCCTTGCCTAAGGACATGATGAGCCGTAACATGGGGAGAAAGTGAAAGAATAGACTTGATCTTATCAACGATAACCCCAACAGGAGAGTAGATGGGGTCATTTGAGAGAAGAAAGTTAATCAGTAATAGCGAATCGGACTCTATTTGCAGTTTTTGAAAGTTGAGCTCATGACCCCATCTAGCCCCAAGAAGGAAAGCATATGCCTCCATGAGCAAAGGCTCCATAGTGCCACACCTACGCCATCCTTTTGCAGCGACAAACGAGCCTCTGGAATCCCTGATGACAGCAGCGAAGCCCATTGAAGGATGAGAATGAAAGATCCGAGCATCGACATTAAGCTTGAGGAAACTCGCCGGGGGTCTGGACCATCGGGGAACCAAAGGTCGATCAATCGCACCTCCAAGTATGAGAGGGGTGGCCCTCTGGAGTTGCTCCATATAATCCATGCACCATTTGAGGGTGTTTGCAAAATTCGGTTTTGTTCCATCGACTCTCAATGCATTTCGCATAAACCATATCCTCCAGCAACAGAGAATGAACATAGCTAGATCCTTCGACGCATGACGAGCGGAGAGAGAGGAGAAGATATCCTGAACCGGGGTCGAAAGAGAGATGCCCCCCGCAGCCCTAGAGCAAATATTTCTTATGACCTCGCTCTCCGAGAATAAATGGTTTATGTCCTCAGAACCATGCCTGCAAAAGAAACAAATGAGATCCACATCAATACCCCTATTACGGAGGTTAAGGAGAGTCGGAAGTCTATTTTTGAACAGTCTCCAGCCAAAGATGAGGATTTTGCTGGGAAGATTAGTCCGCCAGATTTCCTTATAAATGGAGGCTTGAGAGGAGCAACCAGCACCCGAGGCAAGGACTCTGTAAGCTGACTTTACAGTGTATGCCCCATGAGGTTCAAACTTCCAGAAGACTTTATCCTCTTGTGCGGGTGAGGGTAAGGGAATATGGTTGATTACATTCCACCCCTCGTACCCAGCCGCTGCCAAAATGCGATCCAATATCCATGAGTTAGAGGCCTCGCAGATGAAATGACTGACGTTGATGTCGTCCGGGATTGATAGCGGAAGGGGCCCCACCTTGGTGACCATAGAATCGAGCCAATTATCCTTGAAGAACTGAACGCGCTTTCCATTGCCAATCCGCCACTTACACCCAAAGCGGATCACATCCCTAGCCTTAAGAATGCTTTTCCAAGTGAAAGAGTCCGATATCTTTGCCTGACAGCTCCAAATGTCGCCCGCTGGGAAATATCTGGCCTTGAGGATTTTATAACACAAAGAGTTCGTAGTTGTGGATAGACGCCAGGCCTGCTTTGCGAGGAGAGCATAATTGAAAATGTGTAAGTCTCTGAATCCCAGCCCCCCTGATAGTTTGGATTTGCACATCTCAGTCCAAGCAACCCAGCTCATTTTACGCTTTCCACCCTGCTCGCCCCACCAAAACTTGCTTAGCATCCCATTGAGATCATGACAGAATGATTTAGGGAGAAGAAAAATGCTAATTGAGTATGTCGGGATCGCTTGAGCAACAGCCTTTATCAATACCTCTTTGCCGCCCCAGGAGAGAAGCCTTCCTTTCCACCCTTGAATTTTCCTCCACACACGCTCCTTCAAGCCCTTGAACAGGTCCCTCTTTGTCCTACCCAACCATGCAGGTAAGCCTAGATAAGTCTTTAGATCATGGCCCGAAGCACCCAAAAGGGAAGTAATGTCCCGACGGTTTGTGACAGTGGTGTTAGAGCTAAAAAACACGGATGTCTTGTCTACATTCACAATCTGCCCCGATGAATCCGAATATTGGCGGAGGATAGCAAACAAACCTCTAACATCTTCATTTGCAGCTCGAAGGAAAATGATGGCATCGTCCGCAAACAGAAGGTGGGTGAGAGAAGGTCCGTTAGGATTGATTTTGATGCCATGAATGGTAGATCTGGCGGCTGCGTTGGATATTAGAGCAGAGAGGACATCAGCGCAAATAATGAACAGATAGGGAGAAAGCGGATCACCTTGCCTTAGACCCCTTTGTGGTTGGAAATACGCCATTTTAAAGCCATTGACATTCACCCGATAAGATACAGAGGTTACGCAACTCATAATCCAACTGGTCCAAATCGGACCGAAATTCATTGCTTCCATGGTTTGTTTGAGGAAGTTCCACTCCACCCGATCATACGCCTTTGACATATCCAATTTTATAGCCATCTCCGATCGTTTTCGTCTCTGCCCATGACGGAGATAGTGAATAGCTTCATATGCCACCAGCATATTGTCAGTGATAAGCCTGCTTGGGACAAAAGCGCTTTGTTGTTCACTGATGACATCATGCAGACAAAGTTTAAGCCTATTAGCCAGGACCTTTGCCAGGATCTTATAAACCACATTACACAGGCTTATGGGACGAAAATGGGATAGAGAATGGGCTCCTGCCCTCTTTGGAATCAAGATTATTGTAGTGGAGTTCATCTGCTGCAATTGTGTCGTCTGGTGCGCGGGGTTTCTCACGTCCATGAAGCTTTTACACCACATAAAAACCTCCTGACCCACCGTATTCCAGTGTTTCTGATAGAAGCCAGCAGACATTCCGTCCGGACCTGGGGCTTTGGTTGGACTCATATCTTTCACTACCTTAGTCACTTCCTGAAAACTCAAAGGCTTGGTTAGTTGTTGTCTTTGCTGGTCAGATATCCTCTGAGAAATCATACTCGGGACCCAGTCGGCATCCGAAGGCTCCGATGTGGAGAACACCGCCTTGAAATGATGAAAAGCCATATCTTGCATCTGATCCTGGTCATAAACCCACTGCCCATCCAAATCTTGGAGAGCCCCGATCGAGTTTGAGCGCCTCCTGTTTGATGCCATGCGATGGAAGAAAGCCGTGTTTCTATCCCCCGCATAAAGCCAATGAGTTTTTGCGCGTTGACGCCATAATACTTCCTCATCATGGAGCAGACGGTTAATTTTGAATTTTGTTCTGTGAATTGCCTCATCCCGCTGGTCTGATGGATATCGGGTCATAAGAGAGTCCAAAATTTCTTGATTCCGAAGAATAGATTGTCGGATATTACCCCGTCTTTTCCTACTCCACTTGGTTAGCGCTCTAGTACATGCCATGATCTTCTGTCCCAGGAGGATTGAGTGAGGAACACCCACTGAAGAAACCGAATCCCAAGACTGATTAACAATATCATGAGATTCCTTGTCCCTAGCCCAAAAGAGCTCGTACCGAAATTCGCACGGAGGCTTTTGCTTACGCCGCTTCATATCCAAAATGAGCAGAATAGGGGAGTGGTCCGAGGTGGCCGAAGATAGATGGAGTAGTTTTGCAAAAGGATGAAGGGACAACCACTGTGGTGTGGCGAGCCCCCTATCCAGTCGCGCTTCCACCCGATGAGGTCCGCATCGGTTGTTAGACCATGTCATCGGATGCCCAACATACCCTAAATCCATCAAATTGCATCTGTCCAGTGCGTTGCAGAAAAGGTCCATTTGTGTCTGAGATCGCATCTTCTGACTGAGGTATTCGGAAGGGCCCGTGACTTCATTGAAATCTCCCATTGCAAGCCACTTCATTGTTTGGCCCCCACTGAGCTATTCCAATAAATTCCAACTATGGTGACGGTTATGTGTTATGTTTGGATTATTTGGTTATGAGTGTGTTTGGTAATGAATAAAACTTTTGATAAAAAGTTTTGGAGAGTAAAAGTTATAAACTAATGTGATATGATAGGGGTAATGATGAGTAATAAAGAGAATAAAGTTAAAATAGATAGGTTAGTTGTGTGGATAATTGTATATAAATGATTGAAAAGTAGGGTAGTTGTATAGGAAAATGTGAAAAAATAATTAAAAAATATGATAGTTAAAAATATGATAATTGTAAGGGAAAAGTTTTAGATTGAAAAGTTTTAATTGACTTTTTCTTTCAATTGCCAAACATACCCTATATTGCATTGTAAATAGGTTGTTTAGATGTTCGCTTGCATTGGTGATTTGAAATAACGAATAGGTCAATTGTGAGATGTTTGTAGCTTTGATTGGAAGTCAACTAAGAATGTAAGTAAGACTATGATATTCGTTTTTTCATTTTGCATAATTTACTGCAATACTTTTACTTGGCTTTCACTTTTTGACTTGCAGGGGACATCAATTGCTCAAAGAATACAAAAGCAAAAAAATAAATCAATTACAAAACTTATCATCCACTTTTGAGTTACGTAGAACTTTTTAGTACTTATTGTTTTTATAATTATCATTTCTTTTTTGTTATTTTAGAAATTTGGGTGAACAAAAGCTTAACTAACATTGATAATATGTGTAATCTATTAGCCCGATTTCTAACCCGAACCGAACTGATTTGAGATGGGTTGAAATAGGGTTGGGTTAAGGTGTGAAAAGTAGGGTTGAAAGTAGGGTTGGGTTGAGATTTTACAAGGTGGGTTAGGGTTGTATTTGTCCCAACCCGAGTCAACCCGACCCGATTTACACCCCTAATTATCAGCCTTGCTAGAAGACACCCATTGATGTGGATAGATTCATGACATTCAATCATCCTATCCCATTTTTTCTTTATGGATGATGTTTTTTTATTTATGAGAACAAATAGAGATGAAATTTCCTAGCGTATGAAACTTTTGCAAGATTGTTGGAGAGTTTTAGGTAAAAATTTAATGTTGAAAAAACAATGCTCTTTTTTAGCAAAAGCATAATACATGAAACCTGCAAAATTTGATTGGGCTTAGAGGAAAACCTCTTGAAGTCTACTTTGTTCTCCCAGTTTGGATGGGAAGATCAAAATTTGTTCTTTCCGGAGTATTAAAGGGAGTGTGGAAGTGAATTCATAATTGAAAAAATAAGTTATTATCATAGGGTGGTAAAGAAGTCTTGATAAAAAAATTATAGCTCAATCAATTTCTACCCATGCAATACGTCTTTTCTAACTTAATCAAATTTTTTTTGAGGATAACGATGCCACGACAGGCAAATTTTGGTAGAAGAAATGGGAGAAATAGAAAGATACAGTGGGTTACTTTGAGTAAAATGTGCAAATAAACATTTAGGGAAAGTTTGGATTTTCGCAACTTGAGGACTTTTAACTTAGCATTCTTAACTGAACAAGCTTAGACTTGTAGTTGACCCAAACTCTCTTTGCTATAAAGTAATGCCTATTAGGTATTTCCCAAATGGTAGCTTCTAGAATTACAAAGTTCTTTCACTTGAAGCGTATAATGAAAGCAACATTATTGTTGCCTCAAGATTAAAAATGGCGACTAGGTAATGGCTAATAGATTTCATTCTTTTAGGACATTAAGTCCTAATTTTACTATAGAAAGTTGGCCCTCATCCAATACAAATTACAAAAAAACCAAAGGTTGTTGAATTCATTGATTGATAATGCAAAGAATGAAAAGAATAAAAAATTAGGAAGGCAATGAGTGAGGTTGGATGGGAAGCAATAAGGATTGTTGCAATACTAGCTCGTGAGGAGGAGAATAATAGATACTAGACCATGGAAAAAATGGACAATTTAAGGTCAAGTCAGATATAGACTGACATATTCATTTCAAACAAAAAAGGATGGTTATGAACTAAGCAAAATAATGTAAACAAATAAAGAGGTTTTGCATGTCTATTGGAAACTTCATCTCCTAAACAAAATTGTAATTTTCAAGTGAGAATGATGAAGGATTCTCTACCCAGAAAGACAAATCTCTCAAAGAGGGAAGTCCATTCTCAACTTTGTGTTCTTTGTGTAATAGGGAGGAGGATGGAATGCATTTATTATGGAAATGTGACTTATTGGATGCAATCATAGAGTTGAGCCTTTTGAACTACTTAGGCGGAAGAATGAACAATGATTTGTGGGATATTTTCAGGTAGTTAATCAAGTTAAGGAAAATGTATCTTACCCTTCTCTTCTTGTACACTTCTTGGAGAGTGTGGATATGCAGGAACAAATACTACATGAAAGGAGCAAAATTGCTATTTATTAAGGTGCACAAATGGACTATGGAGTTTATTAAGTAACTCTATTTGGGTGCAATGTTAATGAAGGGAGGCTTCGTGATCAAACTAAGTCCTGTAAATGAATTAAACTGAAAGAAGAAGTAATGAAATTGAATATGGATGCAGGCTTTGACTTGCAGGATAGAAAGATGGGGTTTGGTGTTATTATCTTTGATAGTAGTGCTGGTTTCAAGGGGCAAAATGTTGGCCATGAAATGAATTTATGAACCCTTGATAATGGAGAAGCAAGCAATGCTGTTGGGTGCTTAATGGATCTTCCATTTGGAATACCATGTGATTGTGATTGAATTAATTCTCTACTTGTCATTAACTTGTTGAATGGTGATGGGGTGATCCAATCAAATTCGAGTATTCTAGTGAATAGTATCATATGCGTAACAACCCAAAATCGATTCTCACATTGAAAATGAGAGAGTTCTCGAGGGTTTATAAGTAGGTCTAAGCTTAAACATGATGTAAGATGTTTTAAAACTATGCGACTGAGCTGTCAGGTTAGAGTCGATAATATCACTTTGTCAGATCCACAACCCACGGGCCTAGAATCGTTTTTCTAGGTTTGGACATTAAAAATGTTATCGGAGTAGACCCTTTCAGTATATGTGAGACAGAGGTTTAGAATTAAGTTAAGTAGGCAAAGACCCAGAGTTGAGTCGAATTGTGATTCACGGATGAACAAGGCCTATAGTAGCTCAAAATTGAATCCTACAATAAAAAGAAGAGAGTTCTTTTGGGTTTATAAATGGATCTAAGCTTAAACAATGTGTAACGTGTTTTTAAAATTGTGAGACTAAGTTGTTAGGCTAGAGTAGATAATATCACACTATGAGACATATAAGTCGTAGGCCCAAGATTATTTTCCAGGATCATAGCATTATAAGATGCTACAAAGTTTGCAAGCTATTTCTTCTCCCATGTTCTCCTAAGTAAAAATTTTGTAGCATATTTCTTAAAAATTTAGCTCTAAGTGTGAGTGATCATGAATGTACTTGGTTGAATGTACTTGGTGGAGAAACCCACCATTATATATTATTGAGAACCTCTGTAAAGATATTGAATGATCAATATATTTCCTTATGCTTCCTCTCCTGTTTTATTTCCCAATTTCCTATTGGGAGGATTTGGTTGAGGGCAACCCACCAGCTTTCCTATCAAAAAAGAAAATAACACAACCACTAGATGGACAGTAAATGCTTTAGCCTATTTGCAAAATGATAGGAGTTAAAAGTAGCTACTGATTGAGAAAAAACTATAATATCATGCACACCTCTTGTACATGGAGGTATTCAATAAGATACAATGAAATTTAAAATATACACATGGAGCCATCTCATGGGTCACAATGGGAGCTAAATAGCTGAATGATCGTCTTGTCCCATCAACTCAAATGTGCTTGCTGGTTCAAAAGTATCGATTCTTGAAAATTGTATCTTCTGATGGAGACTCATCTGAAAAGTGTTCAAAAAAATTGCCTTGTTAAGTAAGATTTGCTATCATTTAAAGAGATTTAGTCACACAAAAGTTTAATATTCTCTTTCCTTGTTAACTGACCAATCTAACACACATTATCTAGGGGTGCACGTCTTGATAAGCCGATTACTCATATAACCCCTCAATCATCAAGGCCCAACTACTATACTAACAATTCCTATGCGAGAGTCATCAAACTTAGTATTTGCCATATTTTAGCGCTAAGCTAGATTGACATGCAACATTGAGGCTGCACCCTAAAAGCTTGAGAGACCTCAAAGTTGAGAGTAGTCATCAGCCCCTTAGTGGGCAATTTGTGTAATATTGAGAGCTTCTGATCTTAATGAAATTTGTTGTGTTTTAACTATATCTTTATAAACCCTGAATCTCATACTTGTTATGCTTGTAGTTGAATAGAGACATACTTCTAGCTAAATAAGAATGTTAGAGGTCTTATATCTAATTACAATATAAATAGTAAGTCGGAAAATACTCTCATATAAGGAAGGTAATTCCTGGTATTGAGTATACTCACTAGAGTTCTAATACTCTCTCTTGCTTGATTCATCGTTATTTTTCCTACTGGCTTGAGCATTGGAATTTATATGCTAAAGAATCCTCCAAGGTAGTTCTATCTTCTATGTTGCATGTTAACTATAAAAAAGGCAATATATCCATCACGTGATACTCCATAACCATCTAGATACTATAATTTTTACTCATTAATCTCTCTAACTTTAGCTCTTTTCCATTTGATTATGAGAAAAACTACCTTATTTTTTCTTTTTCTCTTAATATCACTAATTTCATAATTTTTCTAAAAGAGTCCCAATATTCAGTGAGGTAGAGTACACCTTGTGTCTTGAGATTATTTTTTTCATCCAAGCATCTGGAATGGTATGAAAATCTTGTCCACTTTTCACCACAATTAGATGTTGTTAGGATGAGTCACTTATGGGCTAGGGAATTGCCCCAAGAAATCCTCCTATTTCCCTCTACACTTATGATATAAGGTTACCTATTGTTTTTTAAGAAAAACACCCTAGTAACCTTTGCTTATTTTTCACCGTTGTGAGGCTCAATTACATGACATGTTTCCATGAAATGCCCTAACAACTTATGATGCCATTTGAGAATCATGAAAAAAACATAGACAAAATGTTTATCCCGCCATTGATGGCTTTATATTGTCAAGGGTCCATTTAGTGATTTAAAAATGGAAATGAGAAAAGGAGAATAGAATGGATACGATAGGGGTAAGGCAAAAATAAAGTAAAAGATAAAAAATGATGAAATAGTTGTAGTAAAAGATATTAGAAAATAATTAGGACATGAGGATAAAAATAGAAATAAATAGAATAATTAAATAGTTAAGATATTAACTTTTTTTTAATCAAAAAAAAAAAAAAAGATATTAACTTTTTGCATTCTCCTTTACCGTTCTCATTGCCAAATGAAAACTATAAAGGGAAAGATTAATCTATCTTTTGATAACTGAAAGATTATCTATCTTACCAGATGCAGTCAGTCTATTTTGCGGTAACCCCAAACGTAGTGCTGGTTGGTAGTCGCTGCTCGGCAGGCAGCGCCACTGTGCAATCAGCGTTTCGGCAAGAATTTGAAATCAGTTTTCTGAGTGTTGATATATCAATCATGCAAAATGGGCGGCTCTACCTTAGAGACGCGATGCCACGTTGAAATCTTCTTTTGTGGGGCCATCAATTACTTAATTGTGGTCAAAACGGGATAAAGATTTTAGCTTTCAGCTTTGGATCTTGACCCAGTAGCGCCAGTTCGCACCCACCCTCTACCGTTTACAACTAAAATATTCGATAGGAAGAAAGGAAGAAAGGTACGGTTTACCCAAGTTCCCCCATTTAAAGGCCTCACTGAATCTCTCCTTTCTACTCTCCCAAACCCAAATCAAATTTCAAAGAGAATCCAGTTTGGGGGAAGAAACCCACATCCGAAAATGCATGATTTCTGCCTCACAATCCCATATGGGGTGCTTGTCATTGTTGGGGGGATTGTGGGATACGTGAAGAGAGGAAGCACTGCTTCCTTGGGTGGTGGAGTTGGGTCTGGTCTCTTGCTTTTGGTAGCTGGTGTTCTTAGCCTCAAGGCGTTCGAAAAGCGCCGGAATTCGTATATCGCGCTGATCTTGCAGACAGGTATTCTCTTCCTCTCTCATGGTTGTTGTCCACCCGGGCAGTAATTGTTGAATTTTGTGTATTTGGAAAAATGTCAACGGTGGGGTTTGAATCTTTGGTTGGGCACGTTTGGGTGTTTCCAAGCATAGTGAATATGAAAGGAAATTGAAAGACTGCATAATAACAATGAATTATAGTCAGGATGGGTTTCGTGAGAGGTTAAAAAAAAATGGGGAAAAAACTTGTGGGAAGAATTTAAAAAAGTATTAGTATGATGTGACATAACAAGGGTAATTATTAGGAGTAAAGAAAGTGAAGGTAAAATAAATAGGATAATTGTATGAAAAAATGCAAAAAATATCAAAAGATTCGTAGGATGAAGTAGGAAAATATTTTTCCCTTTTACCAAATGCCAAACGGGCCTTTAATTAGATTGGAAATTGAACATTTAAACTTTTGATTCAAATGGATCCTAGAATGACATGCATAATGCTCTCCACATGGTTTGCAGATTATCCCGAAAAGAAATTTTCTCGATGAATCAATCTTAGTCTGTTTATAATTAGGGTCTCGTGGGTCGCCATATATGATTGGATTATGCCCATAAAATAGGTGCATGAAAAATCACTGGGGCAAAAAAAGGACATAGACTCAGCCATAATTGCTGCTTTATTTTTAATCTGCCCATAGTTGTAGCCTATAGTGATCCTCGTGTTCGATACCAACTATTCTTTGCCAGTTGAAATTGAATAGAACATAGTGTCGAACTTGACAAAGTTGTTTTATGTCCCTGGGTAAAATTTTATGAAAGCTTTCAGATTGAAGATCACGAATATGCAGTAGTTTTTATGATTAATGAACACTTCATCTATCTGAAATACATAATTGATGCCTTTTCCTTAATAGTTCAAAGTTGAATAGTACATATCAATGCTATAAATGTACATAAAAAAGAAGAACATGTTTATGACACCAAAGAAGCATTCAGCTAGAATGGACTGGAGGCTGGAGCAAGTGTATTTACATGCAGTTTTGCATAACAAGTGTGTGTGGATCTCATAGTTCATTGCACTGGTGGCATTGTGGGTTGCTCCCACTATGTTTGAAAATTTTTTAGTATGTACTTGTTGTTAAGTATTAAATGGATCAATGGGCTTTTATCTTTCACTTGTTGTTGCATTTATGAGCCTCAGCGCAATGCTGAGAGTTGTCACCATGTGACCTGGAGGTCGTGGGTTTGAGTTGTGGAAGCAACCCCTTGCTTTGTAAGGTATGGTTGCATATCCTAGACCCAAAGTGGAATGACCCTTTCTCAGAATTCCATTGATCATGCTATTATTGAGTTTGGTGATTTGACCTTTGAACATAGGCATTTTGGGATCTATATTTTTATGTGTACCATTCCTTGATGTCAAACATACTGAGCATGTAGATTGATCCACGAAGACTACTGTTTTGTGGGGGTTTGTAACTTTGAGATGCATACCATGCCCTTAAACATATGGGAACACACATGTTAGATCTCATATACTGAGACCAATAGAAAAGAAGTACTAGAGCAAGTTGCATTTGCGGTTCTGATGAGTCAAACAACTTGGGTTTATACTTTCATATGGTAATCAGTTGGGGGACTGGGTATGTTTTTCAGTTGTAGGCCGAAGTCAACAAGGAGTCTGTTAGAATCATATCAAACATATAGAGGGGCGATTGAGAAACTGAATTTATAACATTTGTAATGAATAGCTTGTTTGCCATCGTGGCATCTTGTCTTGTATTAAAACTGGAGTAAGAAATGGAAAAGGGATTTTGCGTGCATTCTTTCAAGGAGTTGGGCCAACTCAAGTAAGCCATTGTTTCCTGTTGGGTTCCCTTCTTAGTTTCAAACAGAACCACTTATTGATGTGATGTGGATAAGGATTGGATAATAAAATCCTTCAGTCTTCAGGGACTTGAAAATGATGCTGTGTAATATTATTTGTAACTGAACCTCTTGTACTGGTAATGGATGAATTTAGTATTCACTATGGATAATCAATTATGATGAAGCAGAGTATGAACATGGCTGTGGGGTTGTTGCTTGAACTGTTTTTATGTGTAGAACCATACTTTAGCTTGTGTATGTTGGCTTGTGGATTATATCAATGGCAAGAAAATGGTAGGAAGAAAGAGCAAGAATCATCGATAGCTTCTCTCTTTTTGTGTCTACTTATGCGCTTTTGCCACTTGTGTTTCTTATTGGTTGCTTTAATGGGGGAAATTTTGGTTGCTCAAATCTTGTAATGGCAAAAGCTTCCTGGAAAGTATAATATTTCTTTTCAGGATCTAATTTCACCATCTATCATCTGATGTTTTTCAGTTGTCTGTTTGATAACCTGCTGGAACATTTTCAACATGGACTTGCATTATTTAGATACTAGAGAGACAGCTAGATTGTTAAAGGGAAAAGATACTTTCTTTTTTTCAAAAAAAAAAAAAAATTGTTGTCTTTCTGTAGACTGAATGGTTGTTCTTCTTTCTCTGTAAAATCGAAGTTTGTTTTCTATTGATGTAAACCCATGAAACAGTTGTTGCACTTGTGCTAACATGGGTTATGGGACAACGATACATCCAAACCTCAAAGATAATGCCAGCTGGAGTCGTTGCTGGTCTGAGGTATGTTCAATTGGTTTGATCCTTTCTATGTCTATTTCCTCAAATGTTCATGTATTCGTTTACAAATTATCTAATGAAACTGCATGTCCTCTGTTATATTCCAGCCCACGATCTAATTATCCTATCAAACTGGAATCTGTTGACAAGCTTACTTGCTTCTGAGTTCTAAATAGGAAGCCCTTTTTTCTCATGTCTTTAATTTATTTACTGACTTGTGGTACGTGAGCCTGTTGTAAGCAATGTTTGGAAAACCAGACCGGACTGTATAGTCAAACTGGTTGAACTGTGAAACATTTAAATGGTGGTTCAGCTTAGTTCTGGTTCTAAAAACTCTTAAAAGTGGTTGAGCCATTTATATTGAGCAATCTGACCTGAAAAACTGGAAAAGCATGGCTTTGTTTGTAGAAAAAATAAAATATATTGCTCAAGATTTTCTTGAAATTTGCGGACGAAGGATTCACTCGCATGGCTGCAATGATTATGCCTGCTTTTAACAGCTATGACAATCGGCATGACTAATGAAGGTGCAATAGAAAATCCACCAGGTAGCCAGGAATTTAGCCAGGTGCACCACTACACATTATATATCTTTAGTTAACGTTTTTAAAAAAAGATGGTGTACTTCGAATGGGTAGTTTAGTTTTGATAAAATAATGATTATTTAATAAAATTATTATATTATATTAATATTAGCGGTTCAGAACTGTTTGAACCAACAGTTGAACCTGAACCCGATGCTAAAATGGTTCAGCTTATGGTTCTGTTTTAAAACACTGGTTGTAAGCATGACAAAATCCTTTTTACATTTTAGCCCATGAAAATAATGCTTTTGAAGCTGGTTGTTAAGGACTCAGATATACTGATAATCCTTCAGTCAGTGAACCTCACCATCTAATCAACTCTTTTATCTGCAGTGGCCTCATGACCCTATTTTATGTATACAAGATAGCTTCTGGCGGCAATCATTTCCCAGCCAAAGTGGAATGAAGATTCAAGCAGTCATATTTACAAATGTTGGAATTTTGCCGGATTCAGAATGTTGTTTTGGTATTTTCGTGACTGTATCCTGTTACAGTGGTACCATACGAACCACTTCTATGTTCGTGATTATATTTTGTTACAATTTGACAGCATGTACGGCTTACACGAGTAGTTTTGATGCTTGAATGAAAACTATTTTGAAGATGTTGTTTTGGTATGTTCATGACTATATTTTAACCATACGAAGTTGTGAATCATTCACACGAATACTTTTGGTACTCTGAATCGAGTATTAGCTATCATCTTCTAATGATCCACCCAAATAGTGCCCTGCCATAATCTAACCTGCAATTTGGCACGTAGTTATGAATCCTATCTGATATGAGCCACGCTGTTTATCTGATTAACCATTCTGCCTACCCATCCAGACGAGATTTAAGGCATTTCTTGGGTTGAGGAAAGAGGCCCAAATAGACCCTTGCCATTGCTAACCTCCAATTGGACTCCAATATTAAACTATGAAAGCTTTGTTGTTTGATGCATGCTGTTATCTGAAAAGCCATTTTATCCTGCATTAAGACAAGAGTTTAACACACTTCCTGGATGTGGGGAAAGCAGGCTTAGGCTTTTAGCAGCCTGCAGTAGTAGTAATACTTCTTGACTTGATTTTGTATGGGAAATCAACTGGCTCATTTCTAAGTTGGATGACCTAACTATTGTGGCAGATGGGCTGCCATGATATATCATTTTCATGCAGTTCCGGGAAGCTCATTGGGGAAAAGTTGTAGAGAGGTGAGAAACCTCTACAAATAAGAGCTCAATTGATTTGCGAATGTAAAAGTCTGTTTCTCCAAAGTTCCTTTAAGTTGTTGCTTAATTTTAGACTTTAGGTGTGTTTGGTATTTGATAGAAGTTCTAAAACACTTTTTTTTTTTTTTTGTGTGTGTGTGTTTGGAAAGTGATAAAACTTTTAGATAAAAAGTGTTCAGCGTAAAAGTTGTTAAATTGATAGAAAATTATGTGATATTATAGGGGTAATGATGAGATGTAAAAAGAATAAAGTTAAAATAGATAAGGTAATTGTATGGGTACTTGTGTAGAAATGATTAAAAAAATAGAGAAGTTATAAAGGAAGATTTGAAGAAATAATTTTAAAATATGATAGTTATAAAGAATGAAAAGTTTTAAATTGAAAAGTTTTAGTTTGAAAATTTTTGTTAATATCAAACATTTCTTTTGATAGAAAAGTTTTAAAATTTTTGAATGAACAGTTTTTGGTATAAACTTTTTAAAATGAGAGAAATTATATGATGTAATTGGGAAACGTAAAGAGTAAAGAAATAAATTTAAAATAAATAAGATAATTATATGAATAGTTAAACGATTAAAAAATATGATACTTGTATAGGAAAATGTGTAGAAATAATTAGAAAGTAAGATAGTTGTAGAGAGTGAAAAGTTTTAGATTGATAAATTTATAAAAATGTTAAACATTTGATAGCACTTTTAAAACTTTTGAATTGAAAAGTCCTTAGTTTAAAACATTTTGAAAAGGAAGAAATAATGTCATATGATAGGAGTAATAACAAGGAGTAAAGAATAAAATACTAAGATATATAGTTTAATAAATTTATCATTCAAATTCTCTCGCCATGTGCTGGGTAGGTGCCCTGGTGTAGGGGTGTAAATACATTAATATATCAAATCAAGTTGGGTTGACAATTATCTAATCCAAACCAACCCAATTTTGAAATCGGATGGGTTCAAATGAGGTTATGTAGCTTAATTTTTTTTTTAAAAAAAATGCGTAACCCAACCCTATTATAAATCAAGTTGGGTTAGTCGAGTTCGGCTTGAGACCTATTTACACTAGATTATTAAAAGATTGTCATATATTAGTACTTAATATATAAGAATTTTTGATTGGTATAATATATAAGAATTAATTAGACATTGTTGCGAAATTATTGCTTTGAAATAAGATTATTTATTAATTATATTATAATATAAATCATCCTATAAAAATGATTAATTTTTATTGTTTTATATAAATTTATATTTTAAAATAGATTTAATTAAGAAAATTATTTTTAAATATTTTATATTCATTAATCCAATTTCTAACCCGAACTGAAGCGATTTCTAGAGAGTTAAAATAGGAATGGGTTAAAGATGTGAAAAATATGATTGAAAGTAAAATTAAGTTGAGATTTTAGAATGTCAATTAGGATTGTATTTAATCTAATCCAAGTAAACTCGATCTGATTTACACCCGTGGGACAGTGGTCTTTTCCCAGAAGGCGCCATTTTCTACCATCCTGTTGGCACTAACATGCCAAAAACAAGAAAAAGAAAAAAGTTCAGACATGCCACGTACTTGAAGCTAAGGTGGAGGGACATAGTTTTTTTTTTTTTTTTTTTTTTGTATAATTCTTATGGTACTCATAATAATTTCACATAATTCTTAATTTATCCACAATATTTCATAAATGTCTCATACCTCATAACATTTCACCATAAATTCTTCTTATGCTCGTGTAGTTAATATAACCGTTATCTACTCCATCGAAAAGACGATTTTGCCTATTTAAAATTTTTTAATTGAGATAATTTAATCTTAACATGATAATTCAATTGATAATAGTAAATTATTAATACATGATATTAAATAATTTAGAAGTCATATTCAGGTTGAATTATTTTAATTAAAAAATTTAAAAGGACAAAATTGTCTTTTTAATGGAATAGATGACAATGGTTTTAATGACGTGGATATAATAGAAATTTCAGTAAAATATCATGGGTAGAAAAAGAATTTATAAAATGTTGTAAAAATATTAAAAATTAGCCTTTTTTTTTTTTTGACCTTTTTCTTCCGCTTCTTCGTCGCAACTGGGCGGGCGCTGGTATCTTGCACCGCAACGACATGAATTCGAGTGTAGGCGCCATTCTTCCCTTCTATTAAATATTTAAATGGGGTTTTCTGGAAAAAAAATTAGAACCTTAATAATAGATGTTGGGATAAATAAAAAATATACACTAATAAAAACAATCAGTAAATTTTTTTATAATTAGTTTGGATGGTTTTGTAACATAGACCCATAAGTATTGATAATTATGTTTGCTTTGACATTCTGTAAAATAAACATTTAAAGTTTCGTATGCTTGTGAAATAAATCTTATGCAGTTCTTATTTTTTAATAAGGGCCTGTGTTTGCCCAATTCTTTTTAAAAGCAAAAGCTTAACACAGCCTATGTTTTGGTAGAAGATATAAATCTTAGCTTTTTAAAAAACTATTCGTTCAAATTTTACATTAGGAGGGTGTTTGACGAAACATAAAATTTTTTAATTTAAAATTTTTTACTCTCCACAGCTACCATATTTTTTAATTATTTATTTACTTTTTCCTATATAACTACCATACTTTTCAATTACTTCTATACAACTATCCACGCATTTAATCTATTTATTTTAATTTTATTCTCTTTACTCTTTATCGTTACCCTATCATACAATAATATTTTTTTACATTTTAAAAACTTTTTTTGTCAAAAATTGTTCACTTTCCAAACACACCCTTGAGATGCATTTGTTTTAGTATAAGACTTTTCAAATTAAAACTTTTCTCCATAATTACTATATTTTTTAATTATTTTTTCGCATATCCATATACAATTACTCTACTTTTTAATCATTTCTACACAACTATCAATATATATTTTTTACTCCTCATCATTACTACTATCACATCATATTATTTTCTTCAATTTTAAAAACTTTTATACTTAAAATTTTTCATTCAAAAGTTTTATCACTTTCCAATCACTATTTATTTATACCAAAAATTATTTAAACTAAATTTTTTTACTCTCTATAATATTGTATTTTTAATTAATTTTTCACATCTTTTTATAGAACTATATTAATTTTTAATTATTTTTACATAGCTTATATAATTAATCTATCTATTTAAAATTTATTTTCTTTACTACTCATAGTTAACCTTGTATATTTCAAAAATTGTTACACAGTTTTCATCTAAAGTTTATTACTTTCCAAACGTACTCTAAAAAAGTAAAGTTAGGTTCCTCTAATGAAGCCCAGCACTTGCACGCATTTTGATAAAAAAAAAAAAAAAGAGCATGAGCGGATGCGAAATGTGGGGCCAAACGGACCTTAAATGGGTATAAAACGCTCTTAAGAGCTATTGATGAAGTCAAAGTTAAAGTGAAGTGCACAGTCGGGGCTGCACTACCAAAGCTAAAAGTTAGTACAAGAATAAGGAACATGAATTTAAATGGAAAAGCAAAGCTCAAATTGGGTCTAAGGTCTCCAAAAAAACTTTTAAAAAAATGATTTTTATTGTCACCTGCGGCTAGCGCAGGTGGCATGGGCGCTGGCTCCTTTAGCGTAGGTCGTGGGTTCGAATCCCACGTTGGGATTTCGGCCCGGAAAAATGGTGTGGGAGCTGTGGTCTCCCTTTGAGGTGTGGTGAGAGCTGTTGTCTCCCTTGGGCTAGATGGAAGCTGTTCTTCCTAATTCGTTAGTGGAGCTGTGTCTCCAGATTTTTTTGGAGGAGTTATGTATCTCCTTGTTTGTAAGAATGTCTCAGAACTACAATGTAATCTGTGTTGAGATGTATGTAAATATAAACCATCAAAAAAATGATTTTTATTATCAAGAATTGACACTTACATGACCGTAGGTGTCCCACTGTAGAGTATAAGTGATAGACTGATAACTAGAGCCTTTTAACAGAAGCACAGATAAGTAGTGTACGTGCGCTCAGCATTATGCATTTGGAATTAAGGAAAATTACAGTGATATCTAGACTCCTTATAGCAGAAGCATAGAAAGTAGTGTATGTGACTAATTTTTAATGCATTTTAGTCATTTTATCTTTCTCAACTACTCTACTTTTTCTACAACTATAATGTTTATTCCTATTTTATTCTTTTCATATCATATTATCTTCACAATTCTCAATTTTTTTTTTCACTTTCCTACTTTTTACTTACATTCCAAACACATCATAGTATCTATTTTGCAAAGCCGGAAGTCGGACGCCTAAAAAGCCCCCACTTGATTCCTAAACAACTGGCTAGCTAGGATTTGTCCTCATCTCACAGGCATCGATTTCCCCTCTCAAGATTAGATGCCCAAATCCCAATTCATAAATTAATTAGGTATAGCTTGTCATCTCATGTACATTAAAATAAAATACTCTTTCGTCCTCATCTCTATTCCATTGTTTAGGTGATCTAGACATATGGCACCAACTTCTTATTAAATGCACCCGCCACATGGTAATAATTAAACATGTAATCTTCCGGACAAAAAAGGAAAAAAAAAAACCAAGTACTACCTTTGTGGAATGGATCTCGAATTGGGTGATTTGCAAATAAACCTACTTAAGTTGACTATAATGGCAAATATACCCATATAATTTTAGAAATTACAAATTATCCCACATATTTTGACCAGAATTGAAAATATACTTATGCCGTTATGACACCATTATTGCACCGTCGTAGCGTAAGTATATTTGCAAAGGTTTGCAAACTATATGAATATATTTATAATTTTAAAAATTAAGTGGGTATAATTAGTTTTTGCAAGTATACCTACGTCGCGGCAGTGCGGTAACAACATGAGTATATTTGTAATTATAGTTAAACTATGTGGATATATTTGTAAATTATTCTATCAAAATTTATATAAAAGATTCATTTTTAAAATTGATATTACAATAGATACCCTTAGCTTTTAGTAAAGGATTTCAATGAAATCACCTGCAACTCAGAATATATGAGTTCTTCCAGGAGGGTTGAAAGTAAGATGGATTTTTTTTGGAAATCATCAATGATTGTGCATTGCTTGATATTGGTTTTGTTGGTCCTGTTTTCACTTGGATGAATAACAAAAGTGGGGTTGATCGAGTAGAAGCAAGATCAGATAGGGTATTGGCTACCAGTGACTGGCTATCAATGTTCCCTTTTGCAAAATTGCTTCACTTATTAATTGTTGCATTGAATCATTGCCCCATTTTGTTGGATATGCAGATTAGCTAGAAAACATAAAAGTCAACAAATGAATTTAAATATGAGCAATTCTAGGGAAGAGATAAAGTGGCTACCAGGTGGTCCAAATTTTGGCGGTCAGAGGAATTTGATGATGGAATTAGCTGTGGAGTGATTAGTAGGAAAATTAATCAATGTAAGTGAAGCTTATGGCCTTGAATCGAATTAGTAGAGGAAGTATATAAAGGTCATTAAAAAGGCAACAAGAGATCCTACATAAGCTTAAGTTTATGAAGCCTTCTAATGAAATGGATACAAATAAAAGAACAATAGTTGTTAGTCAACACACTATTGGAGGACGATGAGATTTTGTGGAAGTAGAAGTCCAAGGTAAACTAGTTGCAAGAGATCAAAGTACAAGATTCTTTCGCATATGTTTTTCAGAAAGAAGAACATGAAATTATATTACAATGCTGGAGGATGAGAATGGTCACATTATTCGAGATTAGAGAATGATGGAAGATTTTTCTGTTCAATACTTCAAAAGATTGTTCGTGGCTGAAATAATTACTGAGTAGATAGTGACTGGACTAATCACTACAAGAGTGAAAGAAGTTGACAATCAAATACTTATCATTCTCCTCATGTTCAAAGAGGTAACCAAGGCCGTCAAAGATATGGATCCAATAAAGGCATTGGGCCTAAATGGTATGACAATAGTTTTTATTAGCATTATTGGCACATTGACAATTTTTTTTTTTGAAATGGAGACCCCCACTCAACAAGTAATTATGATTTCTCAAAGAAATAAAAAAACCATCATCCTCATTCCAAAAAGAGACGGAGCAACAAAGGTGTCTAATTTTAGACCCATTAGCTTGTGTAATCTTCTCAATAAAATCTTGGCGAAGTTATTAGCGAAAAAATTGAAGGAATGCTCAGACAGACTAATCTCTCAAAATCAAAGTTGTATTTTTGCCATGTTGTCTCATCATGGATAACTTGCTTAGAGCCTACAAGCTTCTCTACATGATGAGAAAGCAGAAAAAAGGCAGATGTAGGTATATGACAATTAAATTAGACATGACAAAAGCTTATGATCGGATCGATTAGAACTCTGTATGTCAAATCATGAGGCAAATGAATTTTTGTGAGAGATAAATTGGATAGATTTATAGTTGCATCTGCACTATCTCCTATGGGGTTTGTGTAAATGGCTTTAAGACAACACCTTTTGGAGCAACCCGTGGTATTTGCCAAGGAGACACACACACACACACACTCTATCTCTCTCTCTCTCTCTCCTTATTTATTCTTTTTTGCGTGTCAAGGGCTTATCATCAATTTTAAATGACTTTCACAGAAGGGGATTATTGAATGGGATGAAGATTGATAGCAGTGGATAGGTTGTCTCTCGATGTTCTCCTCTTCCTTAAAGGAAAAAGGAGATAAGTTTTCCATTTGAAGGAATTGAGTAGAGTATGTAAAGACTGCTTAGAATAGAATATAAACATTGACAAAACAACCCTTTTTTAATAGTAACACTTTTTCTGATGGTATAAGGGAGATGGAAGGTCTAATTGGAATTTCTGGAAATTTTTTTTATATTTATTTGCAAATACATGGTTGCATAGAATAACTCTTGGAGTGTTATCTGGTACATCCAGGTGCACTACGTTTGGTGCACTCAGGTGCAAATTTTTTTGAAATTTTTTTGAAATTTTTATACAACTATTAATCTAAGCGTATTTAATACTTGTATCAAGTTTTAATATTTTTGGAGATTTGTAGATATTTTTTGGATTTTTTAAAGTCAGTGGTATTTTCATAATTCAAAATTACGAAAATGCTATTGATTTTAAAAAATCTAAAAAAATGTTTCAAAAACTCCAAAAAGGTAAAAACTGATATACATGTTAAACACGTTAAGATTAATAGTTATATAAAAAAATTTTCAAAAAAAATAAAAAATAATTTTTGTACTCGAGTGCACCAAAGCTTAGTACACCTGGGTGCTGAGAATCAAATACCATAAATTTTCTTTCATTATGAAATTCTTCATGCTCTGATTCATTATGGGGACGTTTGGTAACATTTAAGCATGGGAGACATGGTTTTTCCATGAGATTTAGTTTTCCAAGGTCAATTATTACTCCATCAATTACACTATTTTTTCCACTTTTTCTCTTACATTCCAATCATTTTCCCTACCACCTATATACAACAACCTATTTATTCTAACTATATTCTTATCATTTCCTATCAATCACACATTTTTCAAAATATTCTTTTTTCTAATTCCCACCATTTCCCACAATCACATAATTTTACGCATTACTAAATGTCCCATATAACTTACTTAGGCTATGACCTCGACGCAATGTTTTACATTCACTACAATGCGAATCACTTTATGCAACAATTTTTAAGCAGCAAAAATTTATTAGGCTGCTTAAAATATTATAAGTAGCAAAGTGTCATTACATATGGTCGGTGTTATTAGAACCGTTAGCCGGTCCGGTCTAATGCCCAAAAACCGTAAAAAAAAAAAAAAAATGCTGCTGTCGTATTTTCTCTCTCCTGTTTTCGGCTCTTTCTCACGTGCATGTGAGAAAATCTGTATTCTTCTCTCCCGTCTTTTCTTTTTCGGTACTCTATTATGCATGAAAATTTCCGTATTTATGCAACAATTCGTTCGGTACTCTGCTATATGCATGAAAAATTTGTATTCATGTGACCATTTTTTTATATGATTTGAACTATTAAAATATTTTATAACTTTTCTTCAAATATTTTTATAAACTAATAGATATATTTAAATTATTTAATCCTATTTGCTTAGATGTATAATTTTATTATATTTCAAAATTAAAGAAAATTTTATTAATTATTTCACATATGATGTTATGAGTTAGAATAATTTACTAATATATAAAAATTAAAAATGATTAACTATTTATAATATTATAAATATATAATATTGACATCACCAGTTCATATTAGTTAGACTGGTTTGAACCAAACCAACCCTTTGATCGATTTGGTTCTGACAACATTGAATATGGTAGTTGAATGTGTTAGATCTTGTAAGATTTTGTAAAGTTTCCTAATATAAAATATAATCTTAGATTCTGCATAAAAGTGGTAGCTTAGCATATTTTGGAATATGACAATTTTCTTAGTGGTTGATTCTCTTTCTATTTGAGCATGATGGGAAGGCTCTATATAAGTAGGGGAGTCTGGGTCCATCCTACACACAATTTTGCACTTGTAGTTGCCCATCGGCTGCTGGTATTAACGGGAGAAAGTGATGTAGGAGAAGACTTTGCACTTAGTAAGATTGTTCTTGTCATTTCACGTGGAATCTATGGTATCGATGGATTCAGGTACGCTTCCACATTACCTAATTCCAATATGTGGTATCAGAGCCCACGTCACGATTTTGGGTATAATAGATTTCACTCATAATTTTGACGAAAATTTTGCAATAAATATTTGCATGAAAAATTTATATTTTATTATATAGAATTGGTAATCTGTTCTGATAGTGATAACAGATTTTATGGGATGTTAATTTTTTTAAATTTTCATCGTTACCATGGATTATAGCTGTATATATACATTTTAAAATCTATGTCAGTGGTTTGAATTATATATATATAAATATATGCAGATTCTATCAAATATGACTATTTATGGAGGTATGGTTATGATAATTGTTACATGTCTTTCTTGATTTTGTTCTTTGCTAGCATGGACATTAAGGACTATATGATGATTATTTGAATCTTGAATTCAACTATTTACATAATCATGCCTTTGAGAGATTATAATTATTCTGCACAAATAGATGATTTTATGAAACCATCTAAACCTAATGACATGCTTATATATTAATTTTCATGTCCAAAAATTATAATCATAAAAGAGAATTCCACACAAGTTCTGGAATTACATTAAGATCTACTTTACCACCTAAGGTCGGTGGTCAATTTTGGCATGTGTTTAGATTTTATTCTATTTTATACTTACATGTCAATTTGCTATCTACGTCCGTATAATTATTTTGAACAAATTATTAAAATTTATGGCATAAATAGATGTATATTACTGAATGTAGATTTCATGCTTTAATTCTGATTTCTTTGTTTCCATTATGTGCCATTACCATGATTAGAAATATGCTTGGTATGCATCATATACGAAATTATATTTTCCATTAATATATCTTCATATTCATCCTAGTGTGACAGTGGCTATTAATAAATTTAAAATAAAGGGAAAAGAAACTCTATTAATGGCAAACAAAGTAGCATGCAATATATGAATAATTATATAAGTTATGATTATTAAATTTTATGGTGAGATTGTATTTTATGGTATGGCTGGAGGTCGGTGTCTAGGCAAGAGGTATTGAAGAGGATCATGTGATTATTTAATTAGGCCCCTGCTTTCTAGGGGGAGCCTCCCACGCCTCACCTTATTTACCTAGCTGACCAAAAGAAATACTATAGAATTTAATATCATATAATGAATTTAATAATCATTATTATTGACTTATTCATATATGTTATACTCTATAATTTAAGTGGGAGTTCACAAATTGGTTAGTTTTATAAATATTAGAAACCTAATAACTTAGTGCTTTCTATTAAATTAAAATTAACCTATTATTGTGTGAATTTCATCAACATTCATAATTTAACATATGTTATTATTATTGTTTTCAATTTATATGTAAAGAATGTTGATTTTATAAAATTATTAGGCAATTTATATTTAATAATTTATGAATAATCTAGTATTACTAGTTACCCCAAAGGGTCTAGAATACTTAATTTTCAAAATTATTAAATAATAGAGAAAATATTTTGGTTTATTTTTTTCTCATGATAGAAATTGTATTATAGTTAATTTAAGCAATTTATGTTTAATAAATATTGACTACCAGTATATTTTAGTTAACTCCAAAGGGTCTAAAATATACAGTTAATCAAATTTATTAAACAATGGGAGAACATTATGGTATATTTTCTCTCATGAAAGAAATTGCATTAAAGAATATTGAAATATAGTTCTACCCAATGGTGGCTATAATTCAATTTTGTTAATAACTAATTAGAATTACTTAAACAAGAAGAGTTTCTTGCCCAAAAGTGGAAATATCTTTAACTTTATGTATTCTTAATTAATTATTGAATATTATGGTTCTTCATGGAAAAATTGTAAAATCATGCATTATGTTTTGTGTGACATTTATGAAATTTAGCTATGATGGTTTATTACTTGAATTGTCATATGAAAGATTATCTGAATCACAAAAGTAACTTGAACTTAATTATATTTCTTACAGCTATGACTCCTGCTTACATTCAATCTCATATGTATCACATACCGACACTAAATGGGTTAAACTACACTGATTGACATGAGTAACTCTTAATTACCTTAGGCTGTTTTGACTTAGACCTAGCCCTTCGCATTGAAAGCCTGACAGATTTACTTTTGAAAGTACTGAAAGTAAAAAGATGCAATTTGACCAATGGGAGCGTTCTAATAGATTGTCGCTCATGATTATAAAGAGCACAATTGAAAGGACTATTAGGAGTTCCATTACTGAAGATGACAGTGCTAAAGCCTATTTGGACTCAATTAAATAGAAATTCAGTGGGTCAGATAAGACACTAGTGGGAATGCTCACGAATAAGTTGACATCAATGAAATATGACAGCCTTAGTGGAGTGCGAAAGCACATAATGGAAATGTCAAACATATCTGGGAAACTTAATGCAATGGGGATGAAAATCTCTGACACTTTCCTAATTATGTTTGTTTTGAACTCTCTTCCATCACAGTTTTTTCAGTTCAAAATTTCTTATAACACACAAAAGGAAACATGAACATTGAATGAATTAATATCCATATGTGTACAAGAGGAAGAGAGGTTGAAACATGATGGATTAATAGTCATTAATATTGCATCGACACCTAAGCAACATAAGTCATAGAAAGTAAAGAGGAAGATGAAATTCTCAGTAAAGAAAACAAAAGAGGATGAACAGAAAAAGTCTGATGAAAAGTGTCACTTCTATAAAAAGAAGGGGCATTTTAAGAGAGACTGTCTTAAATGCAAGAGTTGGTTTGAAAAGAAAGGTAATAATCATTTATATGTTTGTTTTCAGACCAATTTCATGAATATTTTCTTTAATTCATGGTGTATTAACTCTGGTGCTGCTATTCATGTTACAAACTCTATGTAGGCATTCCTTTCAACTCGCAAACAAAAACCACATGAGTCGACAATTTTAATGGGCAATCTGTCAAAATAAAAAATCAAAGCAGTTGGAAACTGCAAGCTTCGCCTTGATACAAAGCATTTTCTCGAATTGCATTATGTTTTTTACGTTTCTTTAATATCTAAAAATTTAATTTCTTTGCCAAAACTTGATGTAATGGGTTATTTTTTTAGTTTTGTAAACTTAAAATTTTTCTTATTCAATAATTCTGTTTTAGTTGGTACCGGAACACTAGTTAATAGTTTATATCAAATAAATGTAGATTACTCATTTATTTATGATTCATCTACCTTGAATGTGTCTATTGGTGTTAAACGTGGTATAATTAATGAAAATTTCTCTAAATTATGGCATAATAGATTGGGTCATATATCGAAGGAAAGAATGTTAAGATTGGTAAAAGATGGAGTGTTATCTGGTCTAGATTTTACTGATTTTGTTATATGTATCGATTGTATTAAAAAAAACTTGTTAAAACCGAGAAAAGGAATGCCATAAGAAATGAAAGACTCTTAGACTTGATTCACACTGACATTTGTGGTTCATTTTCATCATGCATAGGAGGTGAAAAATATTTTATCACATTCATTAATGATTTTTCACGTTATGTTTATATTTTTCTATTACATAAAAAATTCGACTCCTTCATTGCTTTTAAAACATACAAAGGATTAGTAGAAAATCAATTGGATAGAAAAATTAAAATCGTGAGATCTGATAGACGTGGTGAATATTATGGTAGACATGGTCACTTAGGTTGAATCTCTGGTCATTTTGCTCAATTTTTAGAAAATAATGACATTCAGCCTCAATATACAATGCCAAGAACTCCCCAACAAAATGGAGTTGTTGAAAGGAGAAATTGTACTCTTATTGATATGGTGAGAAGAATGATTAGCAACTCATCCTTACCTTTAATTTTATGGAGTGAAGCCTTAAAAACTGCTTTGTATATTCTTAATAGGGTTCCCAGTATGGTTGTTCCTAAAACTCCATTTGAGTTATGAATGGGAAAGAACCCAGCTTGAGACATATGCATATTTGGGGTTGTCAAGCAGAAACAAGGATATACAACTCACAAGAAAAGAAACTAGACCAAAGAACTATTAGTTGTTTCTTCATTGGTTATCCAGAATGGTCTAAAGGGTATAGGTTTTATTGTCCATCTTACACTACTGGAATCATTGAGACTGAAACAGCTAGGTTCATTGAGAATAGTGAAAATAGTGGGAGCACAACTTCATGGAATGTGGAGTTTGAGGAGATTAGGAATACTTTTCCAGGTACTCACTCACAAATGCAAGAACTGAGATTATTGATCATGACTTAATAGATCAACAACCGAAGATTGCTGTGCAACCTACCGAAAAAGTCAATAATGAACCTATATTAAATCCAGATAATATTTATTATGATGACAATGTAGATTATATTAATGAACCAAGAAGATCTCAAAGAGTTAGAAGACCTGCTATTTCAGATGACTACGTTGTATATTTAGAAGAACGTATTGATGATCCTAGTATTGAAAATGATCCATTTACTTTCAAAGAAGTCATTAATAATGAAAGATCTGAATCATAGGTCAATGCTATGAAAGATGAGATGGAATCTATGTACAAGAACACAGTTTGGGATCTTGTTGCGTTACCTGATGAGTGTAAACCGGTTGGTTGTAAATGGATTTTCAAAACCAAACGAGACCCTAAGGGTAATGTAGAAAGGTACAAGGTCAGACTTATTACAAACGGATTCACTCAAAAGGAAGACATTGATTATAAAGAGACATTTTCACCAGTCTCTAGAAAAGATTCACTCAGGATTATTATGGCCTTAGTGACTCACATTGATTTAGAATTACACCAAATGGATGTAAAGACGACCTTTTTGAATTGGGATCTTAAAGAAGAGGTATATATGATGCAACCAAAAGGTTTCGAAATGGAAGGAAAGGAGTCATTAGTATGCAAATTAAAGAAATCCATTTATAGACTTAAACAAGCTTCCCGACAGTGGTACTTAAAGTTTAATAAGGTTATCATTTTCTTCGGATTTACAGAAAATATTGGAGATCAATGTATATATCTGAAGTTGAGTGAGAGCAAGTTTATATTTCTGATTTAGTATGTGGATGATATTTTGCTTGCTACTAATGATTTCGGTCTCCTCCATAATACTAAGAGTTTTCTTTCTGAATATTTTGATATGAAAGATATAGGTGAGACACCTGTGTCATTGGAATTGAGGTCCAACGAAATAGACCTAAAAGACTTTTAGGGTTGTCACAAAGGCTTATATTGAGAAAGTCTTAGAAAGGTTCAGTATGTTGAACTATACATCATGTGAAGTGCCAATATTTAAAGGACACAAATATATTTTGCATCGATGCCCAAAGAATGAGATTGAAAAGTAGGAAATGAAGTCCATCCCATATGCCTCTGCCCTTGGGAGTATGATGTATGCTCAAGTATACACACGTCCTGATGTTAGCTATGCAATGGGATTACTTGGAAGATATCAAAGCAATCCAGGAATGGAGCATTGGAAGACAGTAAAAAAAGTAATGCGATATCTCCAAGGAACTAAAAATTATAAGCTCACATATGGCGAAACCGATCAATTAGAGGTAATCGGTTACACAAATTCATATTATGCTGGTTGCTTAGACAGTAGAAGGTCCACATCTGGATATGTTTTTCTATTGGCAGGTAGAGCAGTTTCATGGAAGAATGACAAACAACATCGTGTTGACTACTGTACTATGGAAGCTGAGTTTGTTGGTTGTCATGAAGCATCCTCACATGTGTTGTGGTTGAGGAAATTCGTCTAAGGGCTTAAAGTTGTAGATTCTATTTCTAGACCTCTGAGAATGTATTATGACAATTCAGCAGCGATTAGTTTATACAATTACAGAAGAATTACTGGTGCTAACAAGCATATTGACGCAAAGTTCATGTTACTGTAGGAAAGGATTAGTGATCATCTTATATCCATTAGTTTTGTTGGCAGTAAAAATATGATAGCTGATCCCATGACTAAGGCTCTGACACCTAGTATTTTTTCAGGACATGTAAAAGAAATGGGTCTTATTATATGAGATAATTATTGATGTAATGGATATACATTTCACGATAGATGACTAATTTTTCTTTCTGTTTCATTATTATATTTTGTTAACTATTATGTGTGGTTGAAACAGAAGAATATGTCTATCTGGCATTAAAGTGAGACACTATTGTAAATATACTACATTATTGCAAATCCACTATTAAAGAACTTGATTAAGTGAATGTGATAATATCATGATGCATGGAAGGAACTGTGCACATATTGCATACAACCGCCATGATCTGCATTAACAGATTTTCTTAATTTAAGTATAAATGTTGAAATTGCATATTCACTGACTAGGCGTGTTTTTTTTATGAGTGCACTTATTCGGAAGTTTTCAAATGTTGAATCTAGGAATTTTATTTTTTATAATTTTTTAAATATATATATTAGGCCAAGTGGGAGATTATTAGATCTTGTAAGATCTTGTAAGATTTTGTAAAGTTGCCTAATATAATATATAATCTTAGATTTTGCATAAAAGTGGTAGCTTAGCATATTTTGGAATATGACAATTTTCTTAGTGGTTGATTCACTTTCTATTTGAGCATGATGGGAAGGCTCTATATAAGTAGGGGAGTGTGGGTCCCTCCTACACACAATTTTGCACTTGTGGTTGCCCATCGGCTGCTGGTATTAACGGGAGAAAGTGTTGTAGGAGAAGACTCTGCACTCAGTAAGATTGTTCTTGTCATTTCACGTGGAATCTATGATATCGATGGATTCAGGTACGCTTCTGCATTACCTAATTCCAACAGAATGCAGCGAACAACTTTGCGGTTGTGGTTAGTTGCATAAGAGACTAATTGCTGCATATAGTCATATACCGTAATCTATATGTAGTTGTATAGTAGCCAAATAGTTTTTTGCATATATGTATCGGCAACTATTTCATTATTTGTTTATTGAAACTATTTCATTATTAAATGCAGCAAAGTGTTATAATATTATAATCTTTTATAGAATCATATATCCATGCCGGAATGATGTTTTAAGGGATTAGATATAAAGAATGTAGCTTTAAAACTGATATAGAAATCAATTTATATTACATTACTTTTACCCATTTTTATGGTAATGCTATACACATCTTTAACTTGGATAAAATTTAGTTTTTTGGTCAAATAAATGATTCTAAATGAATTAGATTGCTTGGATTTTAATACATAAAGTGAGTCAATTCATAGATTACTTGAAAACTTAAGTATAAATCGTGTTTTACAGGATCAGAGCCCTTAAATGATTTGAGGCACTTATCTACTAGATTTTTATTTATTTTCGTTGTTATTTACATTTTAATAATTCGTCCCCAATATATATATTAACTTTATTTTTTTATGGTTATATTTTTCATTCCAATATAGATGCTTTCCTTTCCTTTCCTTTCCTTCCTCCTAGAGATCACATGTTTTAGAAAGATTGATGCTTTTTAAAAATATAATTTACGTGAAATGTTGGAAATGTAGTCATTCATTCAAAAGTCTTTATCATGAAAATTCTAAAAAGAAAATTAGAAAAAAAAACTCAGTTTAAAAGCTGTGGAAAAGACAAATAACACGACAGTTGGATCATGCTTCCGGTGCCTAATTTCGAAAAGAACATCCTCGCCACTTCAAGAATTTTACCGCTCTCGTATCTGATCGTTTCTTATTACATAGAAACCATCGACAGGCAAATGCGACAACAATATAATACTAAAATCCAGGAGAATACCTCTGATAACGAAGTTACGGCACAACTTCCCCATGATTTCCACAAGCATTATCCCTCCCTCCCTCACTCTCTCATACTAGATTAATTCCAAAAAAAAAAAAAAGCTTAATTATATCTGTATATGTAATCACTTTTTAGCATTTTCGTTTTGACGTTTTACAAAAATAACTATAAAAGTTTCCAATCTTCGCAAAAAGGCCAAATGAAAAAAAATCTCTTTTAAGCTATTTTAATTTAGGATATCGCTTTAAAGATGCAGTTAATATTTTGACTACAGATATAAAATTGGTTAAAAAGTTCTTTAGTTATAAAATTCAACTCCTTAAAAGTGATGACATTTAGGTGATAACATTTAGCCAAAAACTGTTATTTTTTCATTTATTATTACATGTAGCTAAAAATAATATTTAATGCAATCATCTACTTTTGGTTGCAAATAATAATAAAAATTGGCTACAATCAATATTAAATCATTTAGGTACAAACTAAAAAGATGGGCAATCTTATATTAGCATATTTTCAACTTATATAATTCCGGTGCAGCGTCGCTGAAATGGGCCCTACATGATCATAAAATCATGATCTACTCCACCCATTGTATTTAAAATAATGTATTCTATAACCATACCAATTTTGATCCCAATCGGATACTTTAAAGTTGTTATTTACATTAAACTATTTTATTACGTTGGATTTGTACGATTTTCAGATGGGGCCCATATACATATCTGATTGGGATGAAAATTGGTATGGTAATAGAATACAATATTCTAAATACAATGGGTGGAGTAGATCATGATTTCATGATCGTGTGGGCCCCATTTTGGGGCCACGCACGGTTGTTCCGGTGTAGTGACGCTGCACCGGAACAACTCTTTCTCTCTCTCTATATATATGCTTGTGACTATCAATAAGCCAAACGAGAAAAAGAAGACTCTTTTAGAGTTGTTTTAACAAATCATTGGGGTCTGATAATTTTACAGCGTTTTAAAAGAGGCTAATCAAAAAATTTTTACTTTTACATTTTTATAATTTAATTAATTTTGGTATATTTAATGTATAAACTAAGTTCTAACATTTTTAGATATATATATATATATTTAGTAAACATAAGTGTATTTTAGTTATTTTAAATTATACAAAAGATCAAGAAATATTTGCATAACTCCAAAAATGATAAAACTTTATCTATAAATTAAATACATCCAGAATAATACTTTTATAAAAAAATAAAAAAGTTTTTAACTCAGTTGCAAATGGCCTCATTTAGTCATTTGCGATCGGGTGCAAATGATGATCAGGTGCCCACAGGGTTTATCTAATTTGCAAAGGATTGACGCCTACGGCCTACTAGCTCATCTTGCAAAATGGCAAGACACGTGCGCTAGAGATGAAATGTTACAAAATCACTGGGCATATATTGTGAAGAACCCCACCTACGAATTTACTGGCGTCTGTCTCCCTCACATATCAGCAACAGATTTCTTCTGCTACTCTTCTTTCTGCTCTTTTCGTCTGCGCTTTCAAATCAATCTCCATCCATACCCAGCTCGAGCTCGATTTTAATGATGGATATTGCAATCATGTCCTCTCTTCTGATCCTCTCCATTCTTCTTTTCCTCCTTTTTTCCCTGTCTAGATCAGCAAGCCGTGCAAGGTCATCATCCAAGACGAAGCTTCCGCTCCCTCCGGGCACTCTTGGAATCCCCATCATCGGGCAGAGCCTGCAGCTGCTGCGGGCCATGCGATCCAACACGGCCGAGGATTGGCTGCGGAAGCAGACGAGAAAGTACGGCCCCATCTCGAAGCTCAACCTCTTCGGGGCGCCCACCGTCTTCCTCAACGGGCCAGCCGCCAACAAGTTCATATTCACCTGCGACAGCGAGACACTGACGAACCAGCAGCCCAGGTCGATCCAGCGGATCTTGGGCGATCGGAATCTCATGGAGCTGGTTGGGGAAGACCACAAGCGCGTCCGGGGGGCCCTCCTCTCCTTCTTGAAACCGGAGGTGCTCAAGAAGTATGTGGGGAAGATGGATTTGGAAGTCAAATACCATCTTCACAAGCATTGGCACGGGAAGCAGAATGTTACGGTATGGTTCTATTTTCAACCACCATTTTTTTTGTTTTTAAATTTTTTTCCAGGAAAATGTTTGCCTACATATATTTAATCTGCCTGCCAAAAGCTATAATTTTTATAATTTTTTTGATAAAAATTTTTAAATAATTTTTGAATATGTATATATATATATATTTTGATGAAATTGAATATGTATATTTATGTATTTTTGAATTTTCAACAGTTACTAAGTGAAAAATGACTTAAATACCTCCAAAACTATTGATTCTTGAAATTTAGAAAAAGTGCTTTTTTCTAAATATATTTATTATGTTTGGCTTTAATTCCAAATACATCTAAAATATTTTCAAAATCACAAATATATTATTATATTTTTGAATTTAATCCCAATGCCCATTCCATAAAAAAACATTAGCTAATTTTTTTTATAAATACCCAAAATACCCATATTATAAGATAATAAATGATGAAATGAAATTAGAATTTTCTAAGTTTAGAACTCATATGTAATTAGGGCAATTAGGCCATAAGTGAGCTATGACATTCAATTTTTCTAATTTTGTCCTAAATTTGAATTATATATTAGTAATTTTACATATTTACTAACGATGTTTACTCATGGAATAAATATTTTTGGAATTAATTGCAAATATAGTAAGTGTATTTAGAATTTTAGAAATGTTGTGAGTATATTCAGGATTAGGATCAAATATAGTAGATATATTTAGGAACAATTCCAAAAAAATATATACGTATGTCCCAAAATTATCAAACTTTGTAGGCGAGTTAAATATACTTAGGAAAATATTTTTATATAAAAGGAAAACGTTTTTATGACAAAATTTTAAAATATACACTTATTAGCCCAGGTTAGCAAGATGGCTTTGGCTTTGTTTTTTTTTTTTTTTTTTTTTTTTTTTTCCGGTTTATAGAGATTATAGGTTCAGGCTGACAGGAACTTGTTACCCTCGGCTAATCAAATCATAACGCTTTCTTTTTATAGTTTATGGATATTGTATAGGGTTGGATATATAATGAGTTAATTATCCCTCGAAGCAGCAGTTAAAAGACGAAGGCCATATTCATATTTAACATGGCTGTTCTATTAACTAATTAATTTCTATAAAAACCTAATTAAGGGTACGTTTGTTTACACTAAAAACATTTCATACTATAACTTTTTAATCTAAAATTTTTTAATCTTCACGACTATCCTAATTTTTTAATTATTTTCTTATTTCTTTCTGTACAACTACACTATTTTTCAGTCATTTCTACGCAATTATCCATACAACCAACTTATCTATTTTAGATTTATTCTTTTTACTTCTCATTATTACTTCCATCACATCTCATTTTTTTTTTCATTTCAAAAACTTTACACCAAAACTTTTAATACGAAAGTTTTATTACTTACCAAACATACCTTTAGTATCTATGCTTCATGTTAATCAATTAGCAAGATAATTAAAAGAGAAAAAAGAAAAAAAAAGTTCATCTTGAATAATATAATTATGAAAATTTTAAGCAATAGTCTAATATTCCATATCCAGATCAATTATGATGATCTTGATGTTGAGGGAACCCGATCCTGTGCACTCGGGTGCACTTAGCTTCAGTGCACCCGGGTGCATTAAACCCATTTTAACTCATTATTTTTATTTTTTTAAATTTTTTATACAACTGTTAATCTAAGTATATTTAACATGTGTATCAGTTCTTAGCATCACTGATTTTCAAAAATAAAAAATAAATATCTAAAATATTCTAAAAATGGTAAAAATTGATACACATGCTAAATATACTTAAATTAATAGTTGTATAAAAAATATTTTTAAAAAAATAAAAAAATGGGTTAGTGCACCCAGGTGCACAGGATTGGGATCCGATGTTGAGATGTATCATATCATTTCCCAATTATTTAACTTTTTTTTAGTCTTTTTTACGCCAGTTGAATATATACCCTGAATTAATTGGGTGAGAAATTTCCACGACTGTGAATTATCATCAATCTTAGAATATATCAGGACTTAATTGTGTGATCATGGCCTTATAATTAGTTATCATAGGAAGCAGCAATTATTATGAAAAATCAATCCCAGATTGAACTGCTTAGTTGTATTAAGTAAAGGTGAGTCATTTCTACAAACGTTTTTTGTTTGCTTGAATGATTTTTTTAGTGTCTAAACGTCCTTAAATGTTCAACCATTAGCATGTATATTTAGTTATAACGTCGAAAGATTAGATTTTTCGAAAACTTTTGTATGATGCATATACGTACTTTTAAATTTTAATAATTTCATATTCACGTTCAAATGATGTTAAATATTATTTTTAATACATAATGAGCTTCGATCCAAGTAATTTTTGACGAGCGAAGTGATTCAATGTAACCCGCTTCAATTTTTTTGTTTGGTATGTATACATCGTGACAATTGATATTACAAAAAACACATTCACAACCTTCATACGTGGTGAGAATTTTTCTATATAAACACCCGCCACCATGGGGAAATTGTAAAACTACCCCCATACCAGAGGAAATCGTAAAACTACTCCCGCACAATGGAAGAAAATTGAACATTGGTCACCTAGGCAAACATGCCACCAGTGCTACCACAAGGGCAAAACCTCGTAGCACCCTTTTCATTTTTTAAATGTTGATAATTGATGCAAAATTCAATCTATTTATTATATTTAACAACACTTCTTTAGCTAAGAGACCAAATTTCATCCAAATCAATATGTGCATGAGCTACATTTACTAAAAATATTATATTCATGTGTAAATTAGGGGCAACGCTTAGATCCATTCACATATATTAATGATTCACATATTAGTGATGTTTTATATGGTTTAAATGTTAAAAAAACTATTTCAAAACTTGGTATTCAGTATTAAATTATTTTATTATGTTGATTTACCACATTTATAGATAAGATCCATATAACTCATGTTAAACAAATGAGAAGGTTTTCACGATAATATAAATGCTGTTAAATATAATAGATGGAGGAGATTTTGCACGAGCATTAAAATATTAAAAATGGAAGGATTACATAAAAGAGGAGTTCGGTAGAAGCACTCCACTTCTATGTAACCGGACTACATATAAGTTATTTCATATAACCTTTCATTCTTTAGATGTTAATGATTGATGTAAAATTTAATTTGTTCATTATATTTAACATTATTTATTTAGTCAGGAGACTATATTTCTTCTAAATTAAATATATGCGCATGGATCACATTTTTTAAATAAATGAAAAGATTTTTATGATAATATAAATGATGCTAAATATAATAGATGAAATGAATATTTTTTAAGCATTAAAATATTAAAACGGAAGGGGTTACATAGAAGATGAGTTCCATAGAAACATTCCCACTTAAGTATTATTTGAAAATCAAAGGCGATTTAGGGTGTTAATAAAATAGGTTCTTGAGTTATTAACCTATTTAAAAAACCTCAACCCTAACTTATTTATAACCCCATTTAATAAATGGGTTGGTGAGTTGTTGACGGGTTTGTATACATGTTACAAAATAAGTCAAAACCAAGCTAATTTAAAGTTGAGTGTGTGTTGTTTGTAATTATGATGGTGAATTGATCTATATTGACTAAATACATGACATGATCATATTTTCATTGGGAGAAAGTGTATACTTGACGCATTAGCACAAAGAAAGATGATGGCTCTGCAAAACAAAAAGGGAGGATAGAGAAGGAAAAACAATAATAAAGATAGAGAGAGAGAGAGAGAGAGAGAGGGAAATGATGGAAGATGAAGAGGGAAAGAGATAGAAGGAGAGAGACTAGCAGAGAGGGAAGAAGAATCTTACCAACGACAAGGATGACGATGACAACACCATAACATGACAACAAAGAAGACGCTGTATAGTCATATATAGAAGAACAAAATTAGGAAATTGAAATGGGAGAAATAAATTTAAAGTTTCTGAAATATATGTACCCCTTCTTAAGTAAATGAGTTGATGAGTTAAATTGATTAAATGGTTTTAAAAAGTTAGTAAATGGGTTGATGGGTTGTAAAATCTTAACCCAACTTTGTATTAAAAAATCTGGATGAGCAGGTTAACCATAACCATTAATACCTCTAAAGGCAGCAGATCTATCATGCAGATACCCAAATCAAATGGTCTAGTATGCGTCGATCAAAAGAAAAAGGGTCTAGAATGTAGTTTTTAGGCACGAAGTGCAAAGGTACTGAATCCATTTTGCAAATTAAAAGAAGAATGTAGATCAGCACACGTGACCTTTGATGAATATGCGTCTTTATCTTCTTCCCATTTTATGGTTTCAATCCTAAAGACCTGGGGCAAGAAATAGCTAAAAAATTGTTGTGGGATGCCACCGAGAGTCCACCTTGGTGGTAACACTCAATGCCTCATTTCTATGTGGGCATCTATTCGACTTCCGACAACTATGGTGTTCCGACCTCACCCAGATCGATGCCTGAGCATCCGAGATCAGTGCTTGATAGGCCCAAATTGATGCCCGACCGACTAAAATCCATGCCCAACCTCCTTGGTTCAATGCTTGGCAGTCTCGTGTCGATGCCCAACCACCTTGGTACTATGCTTGTCCCTCCTAGATGCATGCTTGATTGCCCTAAATGCATGCCCAACCCCCTCGGATCGATGGTCAGCCACCTAGTGGTAAGCTCATTGCCCCGTTTCTACGTGGGAGTTCGTTCGACTCCCAATAGCTACAGTGTATGGATATTTTATTTCCTCTCAATATTTAGTGGGAGTTTAATAAATGGGAGCTTATTGTCTCTCTTTAAAAAATTATAAGAATGTCTCAGACTTTAATATGTAATACAAATTGAGATAGTTGTAAAATATATACGTTAGAGAAAAGGATGTAGGACTCGTATTAATTAAAACGGTCACCACCCATACATGCTCCTTTTTCTCTAGGAGGTCCATCATTGCCACATAATGTAGCCAATTCAATATAATATCGTCATTACTTTGCAATATTTTAATATTTGGGTAATGATTTTAGTGAAACCAAGTTAGATGGGCAGCGCTATATGCACCCCCTTGCTTTTCTTATTTTAATATATGTATTCATTACCATCTCAAAAATCGCTTTAAGTAAAAATTACATTTTGGAAAATTTAAAATCTTTCGGGAACGAATGTATGATTATTAAAATTTGAAAATAATACAAAGTGGATACATTATTTATAAATTTTAGGTCAAACTGATTTGTTATTATAAATAAGTACATATGGATAAAAATAATAATGGTTTGAATTCAAAAAAAAACATTTTAAATAAGAAAAACACGTGGGATTGCATTAGATAATTACCCTTAACATTTTGGGTGATACTATTACTAATATTAATAGGAAAAGTCGATCTAGCAAGCTAGCTTGGTGCAAGTGTGCAACCGAATTCAGATCAAGTTGCCCCAAGTCCAACTGATCGATCAGAAAGATAATTTAGAGCATGCATGAATTATATAAATATATATTGGCAATTAAAAATTAATGAATGAGCCAGGTATGTATACCTATATATATAGTAGCTTTCTTGTATGCAGGTGCTTCCTCTGATGAAGTCCCTCACATTCGACATCATCTGCTCTCTGGTGTTCGGGCTCGAGCAGGGTGCGCAGAGGGAGCAGCTGGTGCAGTGCTTCCAGGAGATGATCGAGGGCATGTGGTCCGTGCCCATCAACCTCCCTTTCACGCGCTTCAACCGCAGCCTGCAGGCAAGCCGGAGGATCCGAGCCATTCTCGGCCGCCTCATTCGGGAAAGGGAGTCCGCGCTCGAGCTCGCCCACGCCCACGTCGCACCGCACGCAGATCTCATCACATGCCTCCTCAGCAAAAAAGGCGACGGCCAGGCCATCGGCCACAAGGAGATCGAAGACAACGCCTTGCTCGTCATGGTCGCCGGCCACGACACTTCCTCGGTCCTCATCACCTTCATGGTTCGCCTAATGGCCAAACACCCTGCTGTCTATGCCAATATTCTACGAGGTACATTAATAAACTTCTTTTTATTTTTTAATACACACGCAGATCATACCTGTATTTTCCGCATTATGAAATTTAATAATTTTTGAAATTTATTTGGGATTTTATTTGAATTTTTGAAAACGATCGAAATAGGATCATGTCGATGTCATTCATTTTCAATATTCATTTTCAAAAATTCAAATAAAATACTAATTAAAATTTAAAAAGATTTATCAATTCCTACAAAAGGGAAGATATAAATAGAGCCCGCATGTGTATTTAAAAAAATTAAATAAAAATAAGTTGTGTAGCTGAACGTATTGCTGGTGCAAATGTGATTCAAGTGCTACGTCACAATTATCAAAACTAAGGGTATGTTTGTTTACATCGAAAATTTTTCAAATTAAAAGTTTTAAATCTGAAACTTTTTACCTTCAGTAATTATCTTATCTTTTAATTATTTCTTTACATATTTCTACACAATTTAGTGTACTTTTCAATTTTTTCTACATAACTACTCACATAACTAAACTACTTATTTTAATTTTTTTATTCCTTATTATTACTCCTGTCATATTACATTATTTTCTCCAATTTCAAAAATTTTTACACAAAAATTTTTTTTATTGAAAAAATTTATTACTTCTCAAACGTACTGTAAATTAAATTCTTTCATTCATTCTTAAGCTTTAAGAATGATTTCGAATGTCCACTTAGGCATGCACTGCAAGCTAATTTGTTTGGTTGGTTGTTTCGGATTGGATGTGGATCACATACAGAGCAAGAAGAGATTGCAAAGGGCAAGGATGATGATGAGGCCCTGACATGGGAGGATCTGGCTAAGATGAAGTACACATGGAGAGTGGCATTGGAGGTGCTGCGGACAATCCCTCCCATCTTTGGCGCCTTCCGAAGGGTGCTGAAAGACATTGAGTATGGTGGATATCTAATACCCAAAGGTTGGCAGGTACGATATATAATTATTGGAATGGATATTCAAAGGTGCACCATCGATGGAATGGGGCCACGTTTGAACCAAAATACAACCGGTAGTATACTTTAATTTGATTATGTTACCAATAAGCAACTCAATAAAAATCTTGAGTAGATCATATTTTCTAATGTGTTTGGAAATGGATAAAACTTTTAGATAAAAAATTTTAGCATAAAGTTTTTGAAATAAAAAAATAATGATATAATATATGAAGATAATGATATGATATATGATATGAAAAGGGTAATGATAAGAAATAAAAATAATAAAGTTAAAACAAATAGGTTAATTTTATAGGTAGTTGTGTAGAAATAATTAAAAAGTAAAGTAATTATAAAAAATGTGATGAAATAATTAAAAAATAAGATAATTATATAAAGTGAAAGTTTTAGATTAAAAAATTTTTGTTGAAAAGTTTTACGGCTAAACAAACACACCTTCTTAAAAATAAAAATAGTAAAGGTGTGTTGGGTACGGTGAAAATGGGAACGAGGAATTAGAAAGGCCAAAAGTAAATTTTAGTTATCTAATTATGCTATTTTTTTCATTTCTACCACTATTTATTCTAATCATTTTCTCATGCTTTTGCCTATAATTATCAAGTCTATTTTTATTTTATTCTCACTTTATTCACTTTACCCGTATGGTATAAATTCAATTTTCCATTCCCCATTCCTTATTCCCATTGTTGCATTACCAAATGGATCCTCAGATTTATTCATAGATATATTAGGATTTTTTAATAATTTATAAAATCTTTTACGTGCCCACATAAGAGGAATGTTTTAAATGGTTTAAATGTTATATTAAAAAATATTGATAGAGAAATAAAAAAAATTATATTATGTTGATTCACACTTTTTAAATGGGGTCCATGAACGTATATTTGATTTTTTAAAATTCAGAATCTTAGGTAAATAATTAATTTAAATAAAGTGAGGGTAATGATGTGATATGATATGAGTAATGATGAAGAGTAAAGAAAATAAAGTTAATGTGACGTTTGGAAAAATAAAAGTTGTGGTAAATGTGGTACAAGGTGGGAATAGAAAATAGAATATTTTGGAAATTATGTAATCGATATGAAATGATATGGGTAAAGTTGGAATAAATAGGTTTGTTAAAAGGTAGTTGATAGAGAAAATGATTGGAATATAGAAGTAAAAGTGGAAAAATATGATGATTAATTGATTATAAGGAGCCTTGAGATCCACTCTCCCACCATTTCCCACCCACGTCTCCTACTAACATTTACCAAACGTGGTCTAAAATAAAGAGGTTAGTTGTAAGTAGTTAGGTAGAAATGATTAATAGATAAGATAGTTATATAAAAAGATGTGAAAAGATAAGTAATTGTGAATAGCGTAAAATTTCAGATCGAAAAGTTCTGGTTTAAGAAATTTTGATGATAAACAAACATGCCTTAAAAAATAAAAATACTTAACGTGTGCTGGGAACGGTGAAAATGGGAATGAGATATGAGGAATCCCAAAATTTAATTTTAATCATCCAATTATGCTACTGTTTTCATTTCTACCACTATATATTCTAATTATTTTTTCATGTTTTTACTTACAATTACCTCACCTATTTTATTTTATTTCTTCTTTATCTGCTTTACCCTTATCATATACATTCCATTTCTTATTTTCCATTCCCCGTTCCTTATTCCCATCATCGCATTAGCAAAGGGGTCCTTAGATTCATTCACAGATATAATTTATAAAATCTTTTACCCACATAATAGAAGTGTTTTAATGGTTTAAATGTTGTATTAAAAAAATATTGATATAATTTGATTTTATGAATTTTAAAATCTTAGATAAAAATGATATTAAATATAATGGATAGAGTGAATTTTGATTTTATAATCAAAATAAGCATTATTTAATCATGGTGTATCTTAACTAAAGTTCAACATGGCGTTTTCTATATCTAATTATAAATCAAAAATATATTCAAGTAATTGTTTAAGAGAAATAATTTAATTATTTATGAAAACATGGAAGCCACCATACTTACTCTTGATTTTTAAATTTTAAAATACATTTTCTAAAATTTAAATTATTGATCATGTTTATATATCGTTTTTTATCATGCCATTAAAAATATATTTTATTGAAAACTTACAACGTCTAAAAAATAGTATCTTTTAAAAATAAATATATAATGACTAAGAATTTTGAAAACTATATAATATAGAAACAGTATCTACAATTTTCCAATCTATATGATTTTTTGAATTATAGATAAATTCCATAAATGATTTATATTTTTTTAAAATATTTTAAAATTAAAAAAATCAAAGATAAGCTTGGAGACTTCCATACTTATGTAAGTATTAAATCATTACTACTTACAACAAGTATGAAGGTTCCATGCTTATCCATAGTATTTAAGTTTAAAATATTTTTTAAATCTAAACTATTTATTTATATGTTTAATATATTTTGTTTTATCAGACTAAAAATAAATTTTATTAAAAAATAAATTATAAAAATCACATCTTTTGAAAGTGAATATTTAACACCGCAAGAAATTTCACTTAATGTAGCTATTTTTTGTCACATATAATATATTTGATTGTATAAAATATATTTTTACTACAATTAATTATTTAGCTAGTAGTTTTGAAAGGTAATAGGATAAAAGTAGAGGGAAAAAAATTTTAAGTGAAATTTTTTTGTTATTTTCAAATGCACGACAAATCTTTGGCTGCATTTATTTAGATGTAACGAAATTAAATTTTAGCCGCAAAAGTTAGCCACATATGCTACTTTTTCTTCTATTGTTAACTATTAAAATTTTTGTAAAATATATTACAAATATAATATATAAATTTTTTGTAATATATGTAACTCTTTAGTTTTTAATTAATAAATGATTTAGGTTTTAAAAAATACTTTTAAAAATTTTAATAATCCAAGGGTAAACATAAGAGAGCTCCACTTTTATTTAACCAGGTTATATGGAAGTGGTTTTATATAACTCCAAATTTTAAAATTTGGATGTTTGATAGAAAATCCAATCCATTCATTATTTTAGCATCATTTGTTTAGTTGAGAGACCAAATTTTATCCCAATCAAGTTTATATGAGTCATATTTGTTGAAAAATATATATTTATGTGTAAAATATGAAAAATGCTTAGATTCATTTACATATGTATTAAAATGTAATAATACTATATTAAGTCATTTAGCTATGCAGAAATGATATTTCAAAAGGTTGGATATTGAAAATACAACTTCAAAATTGATATTTAGCATTAAATCATTTTATTACATTGATTTTATATTTAGATGAGACTCATATATAATAATACTAGACAAGTTAAGGGATTTATATGGAAATACAAACGATGCTAAATACAATAGATGGAGTGAATTTTTCATTAACCATCAAGATATTAAAAATGAAGGGTTTAAATAGAATGAAGTATGATTATATACATCATGATGTATTTTAGGTAAAAATACAACATTTATTTATATTATATTATTTTTATTTTTATTTGATTTTTTCTTCGTAGACATGTTTTCCTAAGAATATTTAATTTATATAACAAGTTTTGTCGTTTTAAAATACTTTGACATATTTATTTTTATTTTTAAAAAATCGACAACTTTAGGGGCGTTTAAGTCATTTTTAGCCTTAAAAAATTGATTTTTAAAAATAAAAATATGTAAAAATATTCCAAATGGAAAAACTTAGGAAAACATGTTTATGAAGTAAAAATAAAATAAAAATAAAATAAAAATAAAAATAAATAAAAATAAAATAATGTTGTATTTTAGTCTAAAATATATCATGATCTGGATAATCATGCTTCAAATAGAATACAGATTTTATAGAAGCGATACGAGCATGGATTACCATGAGCATCGAATCATTACCCATTCATCCTTTCCATTTGTACACTAACTAATTAATGTTAATTTGTAATTGTCATGTACTTGAGATATTCTGGTCGATGATGTCGACTCACATGGCCGAGCACATCTTCCCTGAACCATCCAAGTTCGATCCAGCCCGCTTTGACACCCAAGCATCATCTCCGGTTCCTCCCTACTGTTTCGTGGCCTTTGGCGGGGGTGCACGCATCTGCCCAGGGTTCGAATTTGCCAGGCTCGAGACTCTCGTCGCCATACATTACTTGGTCACCCACTTCAAGTGGAAGCTGATTTCCAAAGATGATTCCTTCAGCAGAGACCCAATGCCGGTGCCCACCCAAGGCTTGCCAATTCAACTCCAACCAAACACGGTCCCTGCAGCCTCTTTCAGCGATTAATTTATCACACTCATGCATGCTTGTATTAGCTACACAATGTCCCAAGTGATTTGAACAATATCCATAATTTTTCCCAACATTAGTTTGTCTTAGACTCTTAGTTGTATATACACACGCTAGTGTGCCTGGTTAGTTACTTTTGAGTGCTTGTAGTCTCAGTATTTAAATCTATGCAGTTTCCTCCGCGTCACCAAACAGAAATTTTCAAGACTGTCTGCAAACGATGGCGGATTAATTAATAGGATGTAAATGGCTGGATTTCAATAAAAGGATTTGAGTTGAAATTTTTATAAATAAGTTTTAAATAAATTTAGGTTGATGTTTTTTTAAAAATAGATTAAGGTTAGAGTTAGAGTCAACTGCAGACCTGCTTAATTGACCCAATTGCATTTTTCTACATGTAGGTTGCATGATATTCATGGTGTGTTTGGAAAATGATAAAACTTTTAGATGAAAATTTTTTTGATGTATAATTTTTAAAATAGGTAAAACGATATGATAGGATATGTGTAATAATGAGTAACAAAGAGAATAAAGTTAAAATAGACATGTTAGTTGTATAAGCAGTTACGTAGAAATTATTGAGAAGTTGAGTAGTTTGTGTAGGAAGATGTAAAGAAATAATAAAAATAAAATAGTTATGGAAAATGAGAAGTTTTAGATTTTAAAAGTTTTTTTTGAAAAACAAACATACTCCTGAACACAAAATATTATTTGCCGTGTCGACAATTGTTCATCATTTTCATTCTTATCGAGAACTATTTTCATTTAGATTAATGTATGAGGTTGTTCATTCATGATAATGAACAAAAGGTTAAATGATATTTGAGGTATTAATGTTCCTGAATGAGTATATTTTTTCGATTATTATTCATTAATGTATGAGGTTGTTTAATTAAACATCAAGTTACATAATGATTCTGAAAGAATCTCAACTAAAATCATAAGTTCCAAAAATTTGCAGAAGATGACACAATCTTACAGAAGACGGCAGATCACCAATCTTATTAAATGATTCAAATATTTTTTGTGTTTCACACACCTTAATAAGATTAACAAAGAATATTTCAAGCTTTAATAAATTTGAAAGCATTTAAATTGATTATCGAGTTAACAGAAATTGCCCATAAAAGATGTGTCAACGCTAGTTCTAATGATCTATATATGGGGTAGAAACAGAAATTTTGTTGAAGTTAAAAAGCATGAATAGATTTACCACGACTCTAGATTCTGAGTTGCTTTCAATAAATTGAAAGTTGTAATCTTTAATTTAAGTATTCAAGAAGACTCATAATAAATTTTTATCAAATAGATTTCGTTAAGATTGATTATCGAGTCCATGGAAGATTACTTATAAAAAGATGTGCTAAAGCTAGTTTCAGTAATTTGCCAAAGAAGCAAAATACCCTCAAATAATGACTTTGAATTTAAAATTTTTGGAAATTTATTTAGCAAAATTAAATATTGATAAATTCAATTAAATTACTCAGGAAGGTTTTCTAAAAATTTAATGCAAATTGGGCAATATTAAACCCCTTATTGAGTTAATGAAGGATGCCCTAGTTTTATACGCACCCGGGTGCACTTAGCTTCATTGAACCCGGGTGTATTTTATTCATTTTTTTATTTTTAAAATTTTTATAAAATTGTTAATATAATTATATTTAACATGTGTATCAATTTTATCATTTTTGGAGATTTTTAGATTTTTTTAAAATTTTTAAAAATCAATGGAATTTTAATAATTTAAAATTACTAAAATGCCATTTATTTTCAAAAAAAATATTTAAAAATATTCAAAAATGGTAAAAATTGATATAAATATTAAATACACATGGATTAATAGTTTTGTAAAAAAAATTTAAAAATTTAAAATAGATATTTATACATTAGTGCATATAATAACACCCCTTCAAATTCACCCACGTCTAATAAGTTTGTGAAATAATAGTAAAAATGCATTAAATGCATTTTAATTGTTGGCTAGCTTTCGTAGCAACGTTGATGAGTAAATTTAATTGTTATAAAAACATCATTATCAGCAAAAACGGAGAAAAATCTTGCATAAGTGTTTACACAACTTCATCAAGATCTTAATAACTTTTTTAATTACTCCTTATACTTGAGTGTCACTACAATCAAAGCTCTGATCTTTTGAACACCACTTAGGGTTATTTCAGCCTGGAATAGTAATTCTAATATGTAATGAATTTGTTTTTCATTAAAGAACAAATCTTCTTAAAAAAATTTATTGCATTTTTCTTTTTTATTAAAAGGGTTTGCATCTTCTATGAGGTTAAAGAAGTAGCGATGTATGAGTTTGTTGGCTAGCATATCAAATATTTTTCCTTATTAGATAGGATGGAATTTGCGGATATAGTCATAGAGAGTGGAGTAGATGTCTGATTTAAACTGAACCATTATACCTTGTTAGATAAGATATATATGTCTTTCTTTTATTACATTTTATTTTTAGCAAGTCTTAGGCGAAAGCTTTCATAGTTCAATTCACCTCGCCTTTTGAGCTTTAGTTAACATATTGAGATGAACAAATGAGCATGAAGCTAATGAGAGGATGAATGAAATAAATAAGCATGCAAGCAGCCTAAAATAGGAGACAAAAGGTATGGTGATTCAGGTCAGTTATCTACTCTATTTTCCAAGTATATACTCCTTGTGTTTTAAGTTCTACTAAGTATTCAACAAATACAATTTAGAACTAATCTTTTCTTTCAAATTCTAGCTTTAAGAGACATAAAATTGGACAAAATATTTGCTTGACAATGGTAAAATCAATTTATTTCCACAAATAAAAATCACACTTTACTTGTATAATAGATGCAGTGCAAAGAAGCTATCCCTTGAGTGGTGTTGGTGAGCTTTTGATATCTTGAATGTTTAGAAAACTTGGAAGCTTCACTATTATACTGAATGCTTTGAGACTTTAAATTTACGAAGATTGAATGCTCTTAATTGTTTTCAATTTCTCCTCATGTTCGAAATAAATGTTATTTATAATGGTGAGGAAGACAAGGTCTTTGTGTGATAGTTGACGCACAGTTACTTCTCCAAACATTCAAATTTTTGTTATATAGTGCCCTTCAAACATTATATTTTAGTTCACAAGTAGCTTTATTATATAATCAGTTATAAGCCATATATTTAGCTCATAAATAGTTTTATCCGTGGTGTCCATAATGAGTTGTCTTTTCCCATTATGTATCATAATGACAATTAGCCCTTGCTAATTTTTTTCGTAACACATGTTATGTTGGGTGTATTGAACATATAAACAAAATTTTACCATTTTTAGATATTTTCAAGTAGTTTTTTATTTTTAAAGATAGTGGTATTCTCATAGTTTTCTGGGCTCAAAAAATTTCAAGAATGCCACTATCTTTGAAAATAAAAAATAAATACTTTAAAATATCCAAAAACGGTAAAACTTAATTTATATATTCAATACACCTACATTCACATGTTTATGGAAAGAACTAAAACAATGTTTCGAAATATGTTTTTAGGTTGGCCTAAGTAAGCTTTTACTTAGGCCGGCCTAACCGGATCATGCCTCATTCATGCATGAGGTTGAAATGAATCAAATTCATCCACGAGATTGACAATATGATCAAAGCATTAGAAATTCATCCATTACTCAAATATGTTCAACTACAACTATAGTTGTCAAAGGCACAAGACACATTAAAGCACAAAAGGGTCCTGAGGTTTAAGTGCAAGATGCACTTTTAAGTTGCAGTTTAATTAAAGCAAGACTCCTAATATTAAATTTTATCAAAAAATAGTATTGCCTAAATCCAGTAAGCAAAGAATAGTTCAAATGGCAAGGATATTTTAAATTACAATTATAAACAATAAACACACTAAATATATAAAAAACATTTTTTGATAGTTAGTAGTAAAAATTTAACAACATAATATTTAATTTTAACAATAAATTTTAGTTATAGAGAAAATTAAGGACATGTTTGTTTAAAATCAAAATTTTTCAATATAAAATTTTTCACTCTCCATAACTACATTAATTTTTCATTACTTTTAAAATATTTTTTATAACAACCTTATCTATCAATCATTTCTGTACAACTATCTATATAATTAGCCTATCTACTTTAACATTATTTTTTTACTCGCCATTAACCCTATCATATAATACCATATCATTTTCTTCCCATTCAAAAACTTTTACATTAAAAGATTTTCATCCAAAAGTTTTATTACTTTTCAAACACACTTAAGTTTATCACAAAAACTTTAAAAATAATGGGCTGGCAATAAAATTTGAAAAAAAAAATAAAGATAGAGTGTGAAGGTTGGTTGCGGTGGCAAATAAAAAATGTAGTAGCTTGTAGCATGGATAAATAAAAGAAGTGCAATAGTTTTCTGCAGTAAAGATTTCAGGTAAATAATAAAAAACAGCGACTTGATGATGTAAAACTATTTTGTTATAGTTTTACAAGGAAAAAGTATAAAAAAAAAAAGTCAAAAGCAAAGATTACAAAATAAAAACAAAACAAAATAGGGTATGAAGGCTAGTTACAACAACAAATAAAAAAGGTTGCAACTTGCTGCAACTTTATCCATATAAAAAAGTCGCAGCTTTATGCGGTGCTGCAGAAGCATGCAAATAAAAAAGGCATTTCAGCTTTATTCAGTACTGGAGCTGCATGAAAATAAAAAAGGTAACAAAACCCAAAAGAAGAAAGGGAGAAAATAAGAAGAAACGAAGAAAGATGAAGGTGGTAACAGTACAATAGACGAAGAGAGAAGAAGAACTAAGAATATGATGATGTTATATACCTCTCCATTCCCTTTTTCTTTTTTCTTTTTCTTTTTTTTTTCCTGAAGTGACTCCATCTTTTTTCTTGGGTCAACATGCATCTATTTAAAATAATAAAAATCAGGATAGTAAAAAATATTTTGATGCTTTTTAATAAGGCGCCCAAGCTCAGCGCCTTGGGCTTGAGTGTAGGCGCATGTGTGCGCCTTCTGTAACATGGGCTGTGCCTGATTGTGCGCTCTTAGGTGTGTCTTTGACAACTATAATTACAACTTTTAATGATCATAATGTTCTACAATTATTGAGGAACATATGATAACTTAATTAACATCAATGATTCATTTGAAATTGGCCTAAGTTGGAGGCCATTACAAATAATTTAGCTTCTCATTTCAAAAGATCATTCTTTCCACAAGCAATTATAAGTTTTAGTTGTGTGAGCTCCAACTTTTCTCTTTTAAGTATCCTAATCTGCATTTGTATCCTATCCATCAAATTCATCCACCCATCAAAAAATTTACAAAATGTACATCTCCATATAATAAAAAATTTTAGGTTGAAAAATATTAATTAGTTTTTACATAATGCATGTGATCTTAATCTCTAAACTAAACTATTTTTCCAGACTTTTAGAGGTCTTGACATAAATAGTTCATAGAAACCTTGGCCACATGGGCAGTGCTCATTTTTTTTTGTCTATTTCTTTGAGAACCAGGAGCAATTTCATTGTAAAAAATAGAATTATATTCTATATAATTATAATTAAAATAATAAAATCATAGTGATCGGGTCTTACCCCCTTGGAATCACGTGGGCTTTGGCCCTGGGCCGAACCCTATTGAGTGATCGCTATTTGGAGCATGTCTCGCCTCCCCCTTATAATAAAAAATATATAATCTTATTTATTCAATTCTTGAAACCAAAAGATTTGAGAGAAAATTATAAAATTTAGGGACTTTTTAAGGAAATTTACGATGTTTATAGAAAGTGCAACCAAAGCATTTTAATAACATCAAATAAGAGGAAAAAAAAAATAAATCTTACGAATTGAATAGCAATGGGAAAATTTTCTTGAGAATGAATGGGTCATATATTTCAGGGACATTTAATGAGGAATTTTCAATGTTTAAGGAAACATGGGGACTAACATCATCAAAGAAAAATTCCGGTGGCGTCCATAACTTCTTCTCCGGCAGCCAAGCTTCCTTCTCTTCTTTAGCAATGTAGAGCAGTAGCTCCTAGTCTCCATCTCAAGCTCGACTATCATCTTCTTCAACTCATATAACATCAAACTCGTAGCCGTCAGCAGTCATTAGCATCGGTAACTCCAAACAATAGCATTTTTCCTCAGAATCCACCAATACAAACTAGAAAGCCTATAGTCATCTGCATGCCCTCTATGGTCGCTCTACACACTGCTCTATTCCACCTACATCTAGCGACCTCTTCATCCCCATTGAATCCAACCCAGCCCATATCCCTGATTTTTCCACCAACGAACATGCAACCTGAACAACTTGGCCGAACGTTCAGTAGCAAGAGTCATCCCAGCTGTATTAGTTACATGCCCAAGAGGGCGGTCGTGTTCTCAGGCCATGTGGCCAGTTGAAGCCCAGAGAAAGGCTTGATCTATGAATGTCGAATAGACATGTTTCTTCTGATTTCTCTTAGTTTCTGGGTCAGTAGCATCTGTGATACGTCTCCTTGAGTCTGTATGTAAGGTTAAGAAAGAGTCATTTCTGGGGGTTGATTATCATTTGCTTGTAATAAGGTAGTAGGAGTTGTTTGCTCCTAAAGAGAAACCCTAATGATTTGCACTCTGATTGATAGGAATACAAATAATTCGTCATTGTATCCTCCTTGAATTTAAGTGGCTAGTATCGATTTGGTATAAGATCCCATCGAATCTGGGAGATCTGGCGAAATGTTAGCAAAGAAATCAAGCAGCTGTACAGAGTTCAATCCTGCTACAATGCAAACAGCGATCAATTCACAAAATCAGGCTTCATCCAGTGGACCGAGTTCGGCCAGTGAGCAGGGTGGGGTCATTACAAATTTGGAGCAGGAGATGGAAAATGTGACACTACAATTGAAATCTTTGCAGACAGGAATGGATCTGCTTCTTGATGCTCTCAAAGACCAAGGGAAAATGGAAAGTGATGAAGCAGATTCGTTGAGTGGTAGCAGGAGTCGGACTGGTGGGAAGATCGTCGACATGGTGGACTCGTCACAAGGAAAGACATAAGAAGCATTTACCTGATAGTTGTTCTGGATGTGACAGCATGGAATCATTTTCACCATGGGGAGGTCAGAAGAGGGGTCGATCCAAGAAGGGGAAAGTCACAAATCTGGTTTACCGACATTCTGCATTTCAACAAAGCAGGTTGGATTTTCCAATTTTCTCTTTTGGGGATCTTACTTCTTAGATTCTGAGAGCTCAGATTTATTTTGACCATACCAATACTCCGGAGGAGTCTGAAGTGGAGGTGGCGTCATTTAACTTGGAAGGTGATGTTATTTCACTGATTTACTGGGCATGCAGACATCGCCAATTTACTTCTTGGCAACGATTTTGCAAAGGCCTCCGGCTTCTATTCGATGATGCCAACCAGATTTCAATGGAGGAGGAATTAACTAAGGTGTATCAGAAGGGGAGTTTGGATGAGTATTTGAAGGAATTCGACCGGTTGTCTAATCGTGCAACTGGATGGCCAGAAAAAGTTTTGGTTGGATCATTTGTGGCTGGGTTGGATGCTGAGTTGGCCTTTGAAGTTAGGCAAGTCTGACCTGTTACTTTGGCAGAAGCTATTCTATGTGCAAAAAAATTTCATAATAATATTACCAGAGCCAAATCCTCTCGTAAAGGTCCTTCAAAAAAATGGTTTCCAGAAGGATAGCCTGTGGAAAATTTTCTAGTTAAGGGAGATAAGCTAATGGAAAATGTGGTGCTTACTACGAAGAAAATAACTTGAGATCAGAGGTGTTAACGGATCGGGTTGGACAGGTTGGATCCTAATCCTAATATTAACCTATTTAAAATATCCCAACCCTAACCTGTTTATTAAACCATTTAAAAAACCTCAATTCTAACCCGTTTACAACCCATTTAATAAATGGATTGGCATGTTGTTTATGGGTTGTATAGTAAATGACCTGAAGGCTTATGTTGGCCCCGAGTTTATGGCAAAACCCAAGAGGGGAGGGGTGAATTGGGTTCTTGAAAAATTCTTTGGTAAATTAAAACTTAACCCCTTATGATTTCAATCCCCTTGATGAAACGTGATATGAGATAGAATGAGAGGGTGCAAATGGAATATAAAAATGTAAACAATCAAACCAAACAAGAGACAACGATATATAGTGGTTCGGGCAACCTTCCCTACTCCACTCTTCCAAGCACACACCCGTTGTGTCTTGGGTTCCACTATTGTATTTTCAATACAATCTAGAGCACCTGCTCTCTTCTAGATTCTAGCTCTAGGGGGCATATACAATAATCGCTTGTTGGTGAGACCAACTCCAACCAACCAAGTCCAATCTATTGGTGAGACAAACTCAAACCAACCAAGCAAAACCCGTTAGTGAGACAAACTCAAACCAACCCCCTGTTTTGCTTCTTCTTGAATTCGGTCTCCAACACCGATCCAAGGCAACAACATAAAACAAATAAATAAAAGAGAGATTATACTTTACAATGTGTATTCGATAAGCACCGGAAGCTCCTTGTCATGTGAAGATGATAATCTTGAAAGCACTCTTGGAAGCTGTAGCACTTGAAGCTTCAATAGTTGTTCAAATAACTTCAACACACTTGAATATTAGAAGATGAAAGCCCAACTTGTGTTTTCCTCTTTCTTTCCTCCTTCTCTCTTCTCTCCACGTTCATTCTTCAATGGTATATATAGAGGAAAAAAGGTTCTAGCCGTTGGAGTGGAGGTTCATGCGCATCTAGAGCTCCAACGTTCGGATTTTCGACCGTTACGAGTTGAAGTCGCAAGTGGAGTCGACTTCGGATGAGTGGAGTCGACTTCGGATAGGTGAAGTCGACTTGGGATGCGACTTCGTCTTGCTAAAACTTGCTGTCCAGAATTTTGCCTTCGAAGTTGCAGATGAAGTCCACTTGGTCTGAGACTTCACCCAAGTTGCAAGTGAAGTCGACTTGGGTTGAGACTTCACTTTGCTGTCTGTCCGAAGTCGCAGGCGAAGTTGACTTGGGCTGGGACTTCACCCAAGTCGCAAGCGAAGTCGACTTGGGCTGAGACTTCACTTGCTGAACTTGCAATTTACGAACTTTGAATGCTTGAAACTTAAATTTCTTCGCCTTTTTACTTTTATACACATAATTAGAGACAAAACATCTGAGAACACTTAGACAAATGTGTTAGATCCTTTTTAATGATATTTTAATTATTTGTTAATCATCAAAATCAAATTAACCATTCTATTCGATAAGCATATGATCAATAATCTCAACAGCTTAGACTTTGGCAAACAATGATCTTACAGAAAGAGGCGAGCAGGTGTTTTGAAGGCAAGAAAAATGGAAATAGTGCAATAATAAGAAAATGGAATTTGATAGTTGTAGCGCCCTGACCTATGACATATTTATACTTAAGTTTGTCATAGGATTTCATACCAGGAATCTTTTGAAAAGTGGTGAAGTCCGTTACCTAACGTACATTTATACACCAAACAAGAATAAAGTGAATTAAAATTTATATATATAAATTTCGGCAGCATCCTGTTTGTAACTAGGACATTTCCTAAATACAAACATTCACCATATAATTATTTACATCAAGAAATAACCTGTAACATTTTATCATAATCACAAACACTCTCTTTTCTTCACAAATTCATTATAACCACACCTAACACCCATACTCCAATATTCTTCATCTTACACCATATATATATCCATACAATTCACACAATATAAAAGAATTAATACTACAAATATCTTTGACACCATACACAAAATATATATATATAGGTCATACACACGTCTCACAAATCAGAAGAAAATCTAGCACTTCTAAGGTTCATCTTATTACAAGACACACTCAAACATATACAAGAGCCTTATATGACTCTTCACCTTACTGGCCTTCTACCCAGTAAGCTCTTGAAATCAAAATATTCTGCAACTGTTTAATAAAATCGGTGAGTTCAAGAAATCCAGTAAGCAAACATTATTTAAAGGGAAAGAATATGAAAACCTCCATAGAACATCATATATGCATGAGGATGAAATGCAATTACAGCATGCATCATTCAATGATATAATTTTCTCTTTGGCAGGGGACACTTATCAAGCGATCACCCACACTCATACGCCGGATGCACCGACTGGGCAATTTCAAGGACGGACAACCTGTCCGATTACAACCTTGGAGAAACCTTACATTCATTCCCATGCATGAATTATTTCACACAAATGGTCAAGTGCATTTATGTCATAAAAAGGAGTTCATTCGGCTAATCATAAGAGAAAAGTTTGTTTTTGTAAATCAAGTTCGAAAGCATGCCTTATCAACATAAATATATATATATAAATAAAGGAAAATAGGGTAATGGCCATTCCCAAAGATATTCTTAATATTTTTATAAAATTTAATTAGAATACTTATGAAAAATGACTTGATTTATACATATTTCTAAGGAAACACATAAAAGTACAATATGAACATTTGTTGCAAACATCCTTTCTTGAAATAAGTAACAAAATAGAAATTTTATCATAATAATTCATTGAATTTAAAAAGGTTGCTTACCTTAGAGTTTCAAGTTGTGTCTTGTACTTTTTTTTTCTTTTCCTATCAAAGTTAAAAATTTAGCTAACCATTCACTTAAATCACCATGTATTTGCATTCTAAATATATACATATACCATTAAGGGCATTTACTCACCTTATGATATATTAGGTATATTAAAGTTTATCTAATCATTCTTATACTGTGTGAATCGGCTACTTACCCATTTTACATAAATTTTCGACACCCGTACCCTCCCTACAACTTAGCATAATACCTCCATAATTTTAATTTTAATTTAATTTTTTTCAACACTCCAAACTTTTTAAAATTTATCCATAAATAATGTTTAAGTCAAATACTCCAAAAGCCCCATGTTTAACCCACGTTTTTGGGGCTGCCCAATTTTCATGGGTCATAAAAAATTCTAATTTTTCTTATTTTTACCTAAAATTTGGCATATTAATCTATAACTAATACATCCTAATAGCATTTGTAACTATCATATCATGATTTGGAACAAGAAAATTTGGATACACCACTCTTGAATTTTTGATTTCTCACTTGACTTGATTTTAGCCTTCTATTTTCATGACTTGGGTTCCAAATATCCTCTTATTCATGAATTTATCAAAAGTCCCATGATTTTCCAATTATTTTTGGGGATAAAAATCAAAATCCTATCCATTTCAACTCTTGGATCCCTAAATAACCAAATCTACTACTCGAATTGGTGTAATTTACTTCCATACATATTTATCTAAGGTATTTTAGCAAAATCTCTATATTTATTGCATGATTTGGGCAAAAATTAGAAAAACCCAACAAAAAAAACTACTCCTTTCTTACCTCCGGCGACCCGGCGGCGGCTGCGTGGATGGCGGCGTGGCAACGATGACGCCAAGCTTCTTCTCCTCTCTTCTCTCTCCTTCTTCTTCCTTCTCCTCCTCTTCCTTTCTTCCTCTTCTTCTCTTTCTCTTATGTTTTTTTTCTTTCTGTTATGTTCAAGCGCCCGCTCGAACTCTCTCTTACAACCCTAAATATTATTTGGTGCTCTGCATGTGCACCAAGAATATGTACATGCAACAACATATATTAATTTTTTTTAAAAAAAATGAGTCGGGCCCTACATTCTTCCTCCCTTAAAAAGATTTCGTCCCGAAACCATTTGATCATTCAGAAATAATTAGGGATACTTCTTTTCCACCTCATCTCTCAATTCCCACGTGGCTTCCTTGTCTGGATATTGGTTCCAGTGAACTTTAACATATTCAAGGTGTGTTTGGGAATGGATAAAACTTTGGTTAAAATTTTTGGAGAGTAAAAGTTGTCAAATGATGTGATATGATATGAGTAATAATGAGGAATAAAGAGGAATAAAGAGGATAAAGTTAAAATAGATAGGTTAATTGTATAGGTAATTGTGTAGAAATGATTGAAAAGTAGAGTAGTTGTATATGAAAATATAAAAAAATGATTAAAAAATATAGTAGTTATGGAGAGTAAAAAGTTTTAAATTGAAAAGTTTTAACTTCACATTTTATACCCATTGCCAAACACACTCTCAATTTTTCTGTTCCTCAACTTTCGCTGCTTATAATCTATAATCTTCAAGGGTCTCTCCTCATAATTTAAATGCTCTTGAATCGGGAGTGATTTAACGGCAAAAATATGACTGGGGTCAACCACATATTTCTGAAGCATTGATATATGAAACACATTATGTACTACGGCAAGGGCTGATGGCAATGCTATTCTGTAAGCCAAAGTTCCAATCTTTTCGAACACTTCAAAAGGACCAATATACCTGGGCCTCAATTTTCCCTTGTTTCCAAATCTGGTAACCCCTTTCGTTGGAGTAACTTTGATGAATATGTGATCTCCCACTTGAATATTTAGATCCTTTCTTTTGCAGTCTACATAACTTTTTTGCCTATTTTGCACCGTCCTCATACATTGGCTAATTATTTAGACTTTCTCTGCCATCCTTTGAGGTAAATCAGGTGCTAAATTTCTTACACATATTTCATCCCAATTTAGAGGTGTTCTACACCTTCTTCCATACGATGCTTCAAATAGAGCTATTTGAATACTTGCTTGATAGCTATTATTATATGCAAACTCTGCAATAGATAGATACTCATCCCATGCTCCTCTAAATTCTAGTGTACACATTCTTAATATATCTTCTAAAATTTGATTGACTCTTTCTGTCTGTCCATCCGTTTGTGGATGAAAGATAGTGTTAAACCTTAATAGTGTACCCGTCGTCTTGTGTAAACTCTTCCAAAATTTAGAAGTAAATGTGAAATCTCTATCTGACATAATAGTCTTAGGTACCCCATGCAATCACACAATTTCTTTATAGTAAATCCGGGTCAATCTTTCAGCCGTAAAACTTGATTTAATTGGAAGAAAATATGTCACCTTTCATAATCGATCAACAATCACTCATATAGAATTATGTCCGCCTTGGGTCCTTGGCAATCCTTATATAAAGTCCATGGTAATATCATCCCACTTCTACTCGGGTACTTCTAATGACTGTAATTTTTCAGACGTTTTCTGATAATCCACCTTGACTTTTTGGCAAGTTAAACACTTTGAAACATATTCCACAATTTTCTTCTTCATGTTATTCCACCAATATCCTTGTTTAATATCTCTATACATTTTTGTACTGCATGGTTACATCGAAAAAGGAGAAAAATGAGCTTCTTTCAACAATAAATCCTTCACCTCCATTGAATTTGGAATGCAAAGACGACCCTTATACCTACAAATTCCTTGCTCATCAGCAGTATAATCAGGATTTGCCTTATTTTTCATAAGATTTATCAGTTCTTGTAATTTTATATCTTTTTGTTGTTCACTTTTAATTTGTTCAAATAGAGTTGACTGCAACTGCAATTGAGATAATCACACTGGCAACCCTGGCATACTAACAATTAAGTTCATTTGCCTCAATTCACGGAGTATTCCTTCTTCTGATGTAAGTAAATGAGCAAGGTTTGCATTCCGACTTAATGCATCTGCAACCACGTTAGCCTTTCCGGGATAATAATGAATGGTTATATCATAATCCTTCAATAATTCCAACTATTTTCTTTGTCTCATATTTAATTCCTTCTGTGTGAAAATGTATTTAAGACTCTTGTAGTCTGTATATATTTTACATTTCTTACCATACAAGTAATGTCTCCAAATTTTGAAGGCAAATACTACGGCTGCTAATTCCAGATCGTGGATTGGGTAATTTAGTTCATTGGGTTTCAATTGTCTTGAATCATACACAATTACCTTATCTTTCTGCATTAACATACACTCCAAATCTTGATGAGATGCCTTACTATAAATCACAAAATTCTCACTACTATCGAGAATTCTTAACACTGGTGCTTGAATCACTTGTGTTTAAGTACTAAGAAACTTGACTTGCAATCATCAGTCCATTCATATTTAACTCCTTTTCGAGTTAACTTAGTGTGTGGTGCAGATAATTTAGAAAATTCCTCAATAAATCTCCAATAATAATCAGCTAATCCTAGAAAACTCTGTACTTTAGTTGTTGTGATTGACCTTGCTCCTTTAGCAAAGATGATATGTCCCAAAAACGTAACTTGAGTCAGCAAGAAATCACATTTCTTTAATTTAGCATATAACTTCTCAGCTCTTAGCCGATTTAATACGATCCGCTAATGCTCATAGTGTTCTTCTTTTGACTTAGAATAAATTAATATATCATCAATAAACACAACTACAAATTTGTCCAAATATTCTTGAAATACTCTATTCATGAGATCTATAAATACTGTAGGGGCATTGGTTAACCCAAAAGGCATTAACAAAAATTCATAATGTCCATATCTGGTCCCGAATGCCGTCTTTGGGATGTCCTGTGAGCTCACTCTAAGCTGATGATAGCCCGATTGCAAGTCAATCTTAGAAAACAATACGACCCCATTAAGCTGATCAAACAGATCATCTATTCTTGGCAATTGATATTTATTCTTGATAGTTACTTTATTCAGTTCTCGATAATCAATATATAACCGAAAACTCTCATCTTTCTTCCGTACAAATAATACTGGTGCACCCCATGAAGACACACTCAGATGTATAAAATTTTTATCCAACAATTCTTGCAATTGCACTTTTGACTTAGCCATCACTGTATGCGCCATACAGTAAGAGACCTTACATTGTTGACGTACTAGCTTAGCGACCATCATTGCAAAAATCAATATTGTAGGCTCGTTCAATTTCTTCAATTTCTCACTAGAAATTTCCTCTCCTGGTATTGTGGAAAAAGAAACTTTTCTTTGTTTGCAATTTATAGTGACTCCCCATCGACTTAACTAGTTTATTCCTAATATGACATCAAATTCAGTCATAGGAAGTAGTATCAAGTTTGCTTCAAAGATGCATGACCCTATCCTAATAGAACAAGATCTACATTCTTGATTAACACTGGCTAGCCTATATACGGTGATTCTACATGTACAATGGTATCGATTTCATTTACAATTAAGTTGTATGTAGCTGTAAATTGACATGATACAAATGAATGTGTTGCACCTGAATCAAACAACGCCATAGCAGGGAATCCAAAAATAAAAATTATACCTGTCACCACTTTTTCCTCCTATTCTTTTGATTCGTTTTGAGTTAGATCATGCACCTGAGCTTGGATTCCTTGCCGACTCGAGGTTGATGTCGATTTCTGCTGAGCAGTCTTCCCTCGGGTATTCTGGTTGCCTTGACTTAGGTTTGGACATTCAGTTATTCTATGACCAGGTTTATTGCATCAGAAACACATGGGACCGACTTCTTGAATGGGACATCTTACTTCTTGAATAGTACCACAATTCTTCGCTTGGTGGCCAGTTTGTCCATATTTATAACATTGAAAGGTCCCCTTTAGATACTCTCCGTTATGCTTCTTTTAACATTTAGGGCATATGGGGAGTTCCTTTCTCTCATTTTTCTCTTTTTTGCCCTTTTCAAGCATCATCTGTTCAAATTTCTGCCCCCGATTATCCTTCTCCTTTAAATTTCAATCTATTATAAAAGCGACATGCTTTTTGTGCAGGAGAATTCGCAATCCACGACACATCTTACTAAGGCGTTAAATTTAGTGGTATATTCCGTCACACTCATCTTGCCTTGATATAATCTCTCAAGTTCAAATATTTTCTTATTCATTAGGGTGCTTGGAAAATATTCTTTCTTGAATTCCTCCACAAATTTAGCTCATATTACCTCATTAGAATTCTCCATCGTACTTGATAAGGTAACCCACCATTCCTCAGATTTGTCAATTAATAAGGGGACAACGCAATCTACCTTCTGTGTGTCCGTGCACGGTGATATCCTAAATAATTTTTCCATCTCCTTCAACCATCATTCTGCTACTGCCGAATTAGGTGCACCTACAAATCTGGGGGGATGATGTGCTAAAAATACTGAAATAGCTTTTCGATTAGCCTCCATTTGTTCCTCTTTGGCTAATCTTGCCTATCTGATCCTGCCCCAGCTCTATTGAAATCTACATTTATTGGGTTCACCCTTCCTTGACTTGGTTCAGGAATACTTTGAAAGTTTTCTCTTCCTATTGTTCCCAAACCCATATTCATCAGACCCTATAGTTGCGTAAATCCACCACCAGCATTTATATTTATGCGCATTTGTTCTTCCCTATCCCTTTGGTAGCGCATGAAGTTCTCCATCATATCAGCTTGTCGGGCAGTCCATCACTGATCCATAGCATCCATATCTTGAGCTATGGCTTTGTGCACTACCTCATGTATGTTGGAAACAATGTTCAAAACAAAACAAATTGACCAAAGCATAAGTTTTGATGATTAAACAAAGACTAATTTGAGTATATAAAGTGTACTAATGAGTTTGCCAAGTGTTTAAGGAAAACAAAGAAGTCAAGTCGATTACCAAGTCGACTTGGACTTCGACTTGGGGTGAAGTCGATACCTAAGTCGACTTCACAAACGACTTCAAATGGCAAAAGGTGGATAGCATTGAAAATAGAAAACAAGCAAGTGAAGTCGCAGGCCAAGTCGACTCCAGGTGCGACTTAGGAAACCAAGTCGCAGACGAAGTCGACTCCAGCATCGACTTCAAGCATCCAGAGTTGAAAAAGTGGAAACGAACATGACGAAGTCGCAGGCGAAGTCGACTCTAGGTGCGACTTGGGCGAAGTAGCAGACGAGGTCGACTCCAACTTCGACTTGAGGAGTTCAGACTTGAAGATTGAAGTTTCAAGCTTATTCCAAGGATCCATTTGTACTTTATCAAATCCAAATAAGATGCAAAGTTCATTCTCAAAAAGCAACTGAAGTTTCTTGAAGATCAAAAGCTAAGATTCATATTCAAGATGAAATCAAGTCATGAGTCCAATGCGAAGCAAGGAGCTTGAATCAATCATGCAAGGGTCAAGCTCTTCAAGTTTCACAAGATCCAAATGTTCAAGATTCAAGGATTTAAGGTTTGCAAATCTTGGAGCTAATGAAAGCAAGACACCATGATCCAAAGGTTAACAAAAGTTGCAAAGAAATTAAAAGGCTTGAGAAAGACTAAGCAAAACAAAAGTTTCCAAGTTCCAAGTTCATGAAGCCAACTGTCGAGGTGACGTCGCACCCGAAGTCGACTTCACCTGCGAATTGGGTCAAGTTGATGACCAAGTCGACCCTGATTGAAACTTGAAGTTGCGACGGTGAAGCGAAGTCGCACCCGAAGTCGACTCCATCTGCGACTTGGGCGAAGTCGCATCTGAAGTCGACTCCACATGCGACTTGGGTCGCAATGGTCGGAATTTATTCGAACGTTGGCGCATTAAATGCGCGCCACCTACCCTCTAACGTTCGGATTCCCTCCAAAATTATAAATAGCATTCATGGTGGACGAGGGAAGTAGCTGAAAATCATTAAGAGTGCATAACTACCATCTACAAGAGCTTTAAAGAGATCAAGCCAACTAAAGAGGAAGAACTTTGCTTCAAACTGCAAGAGCTCAACTACTGATCATACAAAGTCATTTCAACAAGTTCTTCTCTGCGCCAAACTGCTTCTACACATCTGTAAGGTGTAGTTTTCCTATTCTTTCTGTTATATGTGTTAAACTTGATTTAGTTTGAGGAACTAAGATCAAGTATAAGCAAAGTAGTGTGTGATTGGAGTGTGACTCATCACCTACTTGTGCTGTGTTTTGTTGATGCCACCTAGAGCTGGAATCTAGAAGAGAGCAGTGGCTCTAATTGTATTAAGAGAATACAATAGTGGAACCCAAGTCACAAAGAGTGTGAGCTTGGAAGAGTGGAGTAGGGAGGTTGCCCGAACCACTATAAAAATCCTGTGTGCTTGATTTATACTTCTGCTATTTATATTGCTTTCCATTTCATTTCTCCATTAAGGGGACTGGATTAATCCGGGGATAAGCTTCTGTTTAAGATATAATTTTTAAATACCCAATTCACCCCTCCCCTCTTGGGTTTTTCCATCAACTCAGGACCAATAATGTATTATTCGATCTACAATTTGCATAGGATCTTCTGACGATGATGACACCAATTCTGCTCTTGCAGGTGAGTTGGGCACTTCCTTCTCCAATGGCCTGGTTTCTTGTTGGTTTTGCTCTTGCATTTGAATCTCAGCCACCTTTCGTTTCTTAGGACGTCCAGGTTTTCGTCTTTTCATCATCTTTACTTGCTATATAAAAAGATTTAAATTATAAATACACATATCATAACTATGATATTCAAAATAGCTAACAAAATTTATGTCAATATACTGAGTCAGCAAAAGATATATATTTTTTATTATCTTAATAATGTACATCATTTATATATGTGCTATACATGCATGACACGTGTGTGATCCCGTCTCTTGAAAAAAGTAATACATGTATGACATTAAAAAAAAATGTATCACTTTTTACTGTTGTAAATATTTATACTTCCAAAAAAATGTGCAATAATATTGTTAAAACACCTATTATTGCACCAAAAAGAATTATATAGATTGTTTTGTTCCATAACTCTTCTTTCTTTAGTCAACGCTAAGATTCTTCTGAATCACTGGCAAGTGGAACTTCTTCCCCTATATCAATCACTTCTGCCTCTTCCTCTGCATTTTATCGCCATTCACCTCTTGATCCGATTCATTAACCAAGATGAGGATTACTGTCTCCCCATCATCTTCTTGTAATTCTACTTCTTTGCCTCTCGCCTGCCTTTCTGCTAATTGTTGCACCAATATTCCTTCGTTATATGCAATTTTCGCAACAGTAACTCCATGGCCAAACCTGTAGAGCCCGTGCTCCAATTTATTGTTGAAAATATGTGGAAAATAAGCCAAGTTTATGTTTTGATGATTAAAAAACCAATTTGAGTAAGTGTTGGTTACTAACATATTTGTGAAGATGATCGAAGATTATAAAAATGAAGAATATGAAGCATGGAAAGTCAAGTCGATTTCCAAGTCGACTCAGGCATCAACTTAGGCCAAGTCGATCCCCAAGTCGACTCCAGTAGCGACTTTAGCTCGACATTTTAGTCCAGAGTTGAAAACGGGGAACCAAGCTACCGAAGTCGCAAACGAAGTCGACTCCGCATGCGACTTGGGTGAAGTCGCAGACCAAGTCGACTCCAGCTTCGACTTCGAGGCGTCATTTTCATCCAGAGTTGAAATCGGGGACGAGAGCTGCCGAAGTCGCATCCCAAGTCGACTCCGCATGCAACTTGGGTGAAGTCGCAGACCAAGTCGACTCTAGCTTCGACTTCAATGCGAAAATTGCTGAACGAGTTAATTCAATGATAGATTTGAGTGGAGATGAAGATCAAGACAACTCAAACACTCAAATGGAGATCAAATGGATAATCAAAGCAATCAGGGTTGCATGAATCCATCATGTTGGATCATGAACACTTACTCGGACATCTTCCATGCATTCCAAGATTCAAGTACTCAAGAACTCAAGAAAAGGAATCCAAGATTTTCTATGTAAATAATCATATAGTGTTCCAAAGAGATATAAATCAAGGGAGAACAATCAATATGAAGAAAATCAAGTGATCAAAGTCATTTCCGAAGATTTCAAGTTCAACTAGCAAGCTGAAGAAGTGAAGTCGCACCCGAAGTTTACTTCACCTGCGACTTGGGTCAAGTCGAGGACCAAGTCGACCCAAACTGGAACTTGAAGAAGTTGCGAACAGGCGAAGCCGCACTCGAAGTCAACTCCATGTGCGACTTTGATGAAGTCGCACCCGAAGTCGACTCCACCTGCGACTTGGGTCGCAACGGTCGGAAAATTTTCAAACGTTGGCGCATTAAATGCGCGCCACCTACTTCCAAACGTTCGGATTCCCTCGTAAATTATATAAGCCATTCAATATGAACGTAGAGGGTAGCTGAGAATTCATTGAATGAGCATAACTCCCATTTCTAAGAGCATTAAGTGATCAAGCCATCATATAGAAGAAGAACTCTGCTTTAAAATTGCCAAGAGCTGCTTGCTGAATCATTGAGCCTACATTACAAGTTCTTCTCTGCGCTAAATCTACCTATACACAACAGTAAAGTGTAGAAACCTTCTTTCATTTTTTATTGTTGTATTGAACTTGATTTAGTTTGGGTAACTAAGATCAAGTGTAAGCAAAATAGTGTGTGATTGGAGTGGAACTCGTCACCTACTTGTGCTGTATATTGTTGATGCCCCCTAGAGTTGGAATCTAGAAGAGAGCAATGACTCTAGTTGTATTTGTGAAATACATAGTGGAACCCAAGTCACAAGAGGTGTGAGCTTGGAAGAGTGGAGTAGGGAAGGTTGCCCGAACCACTATAAAATCTTGTTTGTTGATATTTATTTCTGCTCTCTGCACTATATTATTTTCCAATTGCTTCTTCATAAAAGGGGACTAGATTGATCTGGGGTAAAGCTTCTGTTTAAGTTGAAAATTTTAAATACCCAATTCACCCATCCCCTCTTGGGTAATACTATTAACTCGGGACCAACATTTATATCTAAGCCCCTGCTCGGGATCCTCAGGAGTTCCATAAATAATGGTTAAGTCAAATACTCCAAAAGCCCCATGTTTAACCCACGTTTTTGGGGTTGCCCAATTTCCACGGGTCATGAAAATTTTTAATTTTTCTCCTTTTTACCTAAAATTGGGCATATTAGTCTATAACTAATACATCCTAATAGCATTTGTAACTATTATATTATGATTTGGAACAAGAAAATTTGGATACACCACTCTTGAATTTTTGATTTCTCACTTGGCTTGATTTTAGCTTTCCATTTTCATGACTTGGGTTCCAAATATCCTCTTATTCACGAATTTATGAAAAGTCCCATGATTTTCCAGCTATTTTTAGGGATAAAAATCAAAATCTTATCCATTTCAACTCTTAGATCCCTAAATAAACAAATCTACTACTGAAATTAGTATAATTTACTTCCATACATGTTTATCTAAGGTATTTTAGCAAAACTCCTATATTTATTGCATGATTTGGGTGAAAATTAGAAAAACCTAACAAAAAAACTATTCCTTCCTTACCTCCGGTGACCCGACAGTGGCTGCGTGGACGATGGCATGGCAACTATGACAGCATGCTTCCTCTCCTCTCTTCCCTCTCCTTCTTCTTCCTTCTCCTCTTCTTTTCTTCCTCTTCTTCTCTTTCTCTTTCGTTTTTTTTCTTTCTGTTATGTTCGAGCACCTGCTCAAACTCTCTCTTACACTCCTCAATATTATTTGGTGCTCTGCATGTGCACCAAAAATGTGCACATGCAGCAGCATATATTAAATTTTTTAAAAATAATGAGTCGGGCCCTACAGTAGTAATGTAAAATTGAAAATTAGGTAGCGGAAGAAAGATTTAGAGAGGGAAAACTAGGAATTTACATATCTATATATATAAAAAACTTTAATGGGTTAAATGAGTTCCATAGATTGAATGAATTAAATGAGTTAAACGGATTACTAAACGGATTGACAAGTTATAAAATCTCAACCTTAATCTATTTATTTAATTATATGGTGGAACGAGTTGGCAAATCATGAGCCATTTATTTAAAAATCTAAATCCAAACTCATTTATAAAGGGTTGAACGAGCGGGTTGCCATGTTGACCATGACCATTAATACTCCTATCAGGGATCAACTCCAGGATCGCCAATCTAAAGGTCTCTATTATAATTATGATGAGAAATTTTACAAGGGACATATGTATGTGTCAACAAATAGCTTTATGTACTTTGACAAGAGTAGGAAGATGTGGAATTTGGTGATGCAAATGAAAAGGATAAATTGGTTAGTCTTGCATAGTGCTAAATATCACTTCGGGCTCTGGATGGGGATTGGTTGTGGGATATTTGCTAAGATTCCTTTCATGAAAATTAAGTATTGATTAAGGGACAGGAGGTGATAATGTTGGTGGATATGAGCAGCACTCATAATTTCGTGCATAGGAACTTCAATACTAAGTTAGGATTGAGTGTTCAACCAACTAAGAAATTCAAGGTATCATAGCAGTTGAGACTTCTATTAAGGACCAAGTTGTGTGTAAGGGGTTGAATGTGGTAATTCAAGGGGAAAATCATCTTGTGAAGCTTTATCATTTGAAATTAGGAGGTGCTGATGTAGTGTTGGTAATACCTTGGTTGAGGAAGTTGGGTGTTATCATGCCAGAGTGGACAAAAATGAAGTTGGCTTTTGTTAAAGATGGGGTGCAATACCAATTGTAGGGTTGAGTTTGAGTGAACTAAAGTTGGCTTCTACACAATATTTGAGGAAATTGCCTTGTGCTTAGTGTCAACTATTTATTCTGCAAGCCATGGAAAGTGTGTAGAAATCGAATCAGATAGGGGGAAGGACAAGTCAGATGAGTTGGAAAAGGTATTTGAGGAGCCTCATAGCCTGCCTCCATTAAGAGTGTAAACCATCAAATTGATTTACTTCCCAATGCTTCCCTAGCTTTTATTCAGCCATACTAATATTCTTATCACCAAAAGTAGGAAATTGAAAAACAAGTTGAATTGTTGCATAAAGGATGGATTCAACCAAGTAGTAGTTCCTTTTTAGCTCCAATCCTATTGGTAGAGAAGAACGATAATTCATGGAGAATGTGCATGGACTACAGGGCTTTAATAACATCAATATCGAAGATAAGTTTCCTGTCCTAGTTGTTGAAGAGTTCTTAAATTGATGAATACTATGAATAACTAGAAGTTATTTGTATGAATAATATGAATAACTAGAAGTTATTTATAAAACTACTTTTCAAACTCATCAGGAGCAGTATGAATATTTAGTCATGTTGTTGGCTACAATTCAAAAATTGATGAATAGTGTTTGGGCCTATTCTCAAAAAATTTATTTTAGTTTTTTATCATATTTTGATTTGGGAGTCTCATGTGCATCATTTGCAAATGGTGTTACAAACTTTGCAAAAGGCACAACTGTTAGCGAATGCTAAATGTGAATTTGGGAAGGATCAAATTAACTATTTGAGCCATATAATTTCTAGCAAGAGTGTGGAGGTTGATCCTAAAAAACATAAAAGCATTGGTAAGTGGCCGATTCTTAAATTTGTGAAACAGTTAAGAGCATTTTTGGATTTAATGGGTTATTATTGCAAATTTATCAAAGATTATAGAATCATTGCTGTTCTGTTAACAACTTTATTATAGATGGAGGGGTTTAAGTGGACCGATAGTGCAGAAACTATTTTTAAACAATTGAAGTTAGCACTCACTTATCCTCCTATTCTCCTTTTGGTTTGGATGTCGGAGTTGTTTTTAGTTAGAATGGATATTTGATAGCTTTCTTTAGAAAAGCTTTATCAATATAGTCCCATGACAAATTTTTTTATGAGCAAGAACTAAAAGCAATTGTGTTAGTTGTGTGCAAGTGGCGTCCTTATTTGCTAGGACATCAATTTACTATTAGGAGTAACCATAATAGCATAAAATACTTGTCGAGCCAGTGGATTTTATCCCCCATCAATAGAGATGGATGAGTAAGTTAATGGGCTATGATTTTGTATAGAATATGAAAGGAGGAATTTCAATGTAGTTGTTGATACTTCATCTAGATAAATGTTGTATGCAACTGTCTGTGATTGAACTTTCCTTTCCTTGGATGTCTCAAGTGCTAGAGGCTAACCACACTGATGTGAAACCTACTCCATTTGAGACTTAGTATGAAATTAAATATTGTTTGTTCCTTTAAAGGTTGTACAGAATAATATATTATTACTTTAAAATTATAAAAGAGAACATGTATGTTTACAAAAAGACTAAATTGCAATTTTAGAAAAGTGAAATCAAATTACAAATTTAGAAAAGAAGGATTGAATGGTAAAGTTGAAAAGAGTAGAGACAAAAAAGGGACCTAATTGGAATTCAAAAAGGTTACATTTGAGATTTTTAAGAAAAAAGGGGGAAATTATGATTTCCTAAAAATAAGATATGAAAGCAAATTTTTATATCGGGAAAGAATTTCAAAATTCTAAATTATATCGAATAAAACTATTTAAATTCATGAACTTTTGAAAAAAAATGAAAAAATTTGGGCCAATTAGGGGTCCTAATTAAGGGCTTATATCCATCGATCCTATTTTCATTAGATCTAAAAATGTATAACTCGGATTAAGATGGGAGTTCATAGAAAAGTATTAAATTATATGCTCTTTAATCTAGATGACTTAGATTATGGAAAATATTTGAATAAAGTGCTTAAATTAATTAGTTTTTTTGCATCAAAAAATGTGCCTAAAAGTCAAACCATGCATGAACTCACGCCTAGCAACTTCCCATTAAATTTTTTTATTTATCAAGTTAATATCTTGATATATAAGGTAGTTTTATATGAAATTTTAGGGATAAGTCTATTTTAACATACCCTACATGGTGGATGAAGTAGATCATAAAAATATATTTAGAAGATTTTTAAACAACTAAAATTGGATGAGATTTCATGAATTAATTTCAATGCTAATATCCTAACTCGTCTATTTTGATATAAAAATTGAGATGGACATTTAAATTTATCCGCACTATAATATGGATGAATTAGATTATTAAAAATAATTTAATGAAGCATTTATATAAATTCAACTATTGCATTGGAAAATATGCATAGCTTCAATACAGCAACGTACGTCCCCACAAAATGGAACATACATGCATATCATTTCTATCATATCTTTCGCATTTTATTGAATGAATTATTATATATATACAACTCCATTTGAAGTAGCATTTCATAGGTAAGCTCAAATTAATATGCTATACTTAATGAACAGATTAAATAATACAAAACATGATTAAAAATGGGTTGAAAAAATTAAATTTGAATGAATTGCATTAGTTTATTTCAAATGCATATATATTAACCGACTTTTATCATTTAAACATGAAACTTGTTACGAACGGCTAATTTGATATGCATTAAAATATTAATGGATTAAATTATGGAGAACGTTATTAGAAAATTGTTAAACAATATTTTAATTATTGACACTCTATGTAATACATATGTTTTCTTTTAAGATAGGAGATGGTCGATTTCACAAGCATCGACTCAGCAGGTGAAATGAATTCTTGCCACCTATCAAAGACTAACTATAAAACAAGAGAGAAATTGAAATGCAACGTTAGTAGCATATGAGCATGGATGGTGCATGTAAGGGAGAACTGTCAACCTTATGATGAGATAGATTAAACTAAGAAATGATGATATAAAAAGACAGTGGCTGTAATACAAATTTTTACCACAAGGGAAAACTGTGAGTAGCAGGCTAGAACGATTAGCCAAATTTTAATAAAGATATATGTTTCAGATACGCATGGATCCTCTTAATTTATCATTTTCAACATCCAAATAAGGATAGATTTTCAATATCTTATTATTATCAACAATCTACGTCCAGAAAATCTTAGAAAAAAATCCCAATCATATATATGGACAGTTACCAGTTACGTCCAAAATAGGTATAAACACATCTATTTATATAAATTAAAGAAGGTAATCAATAGGAACTGTGAACATTAAAATTTGTTTTAGAAAATTAATGTGGTTCTTTTTCATGTTATTTTATGTTGTGTAGGGTACCCTGTTTATTAATAATGGATCCTACCAATAAATAGTAATGAATAATGTACTTATAATTATAACAATATTTTAATTTATTACCGTCATTATTAGAAAATATAAATAACAAGTGGAGATTGAAAAAAATGATGATGTGGGTTGGAAGGCTACACAGATTTTTATGATATGGGTTAGAAACCGTTGAATTGGTAACTCTATTTAGTAAATGAAAGAAAATACACATAAGAATATAAAAATATATATAATATATATTACTAAAAGATAAGATATTTCTTTTCACTTGTTTAGGAAAAGGAAAAGAAAAGATCAAGGAGACAAGTTGATATTTTAAGGTAAGCAAGCCCTTCAAAATTTTATTTCAAGAGAATTTTATTGTAAGAAAATTTGTTCCTTTTCATTTTATAAAATGATATTTGCCAACGAATGATTAATCTATTTTTTCTTTTATGTGTTTGAATTATGCATTTTGAAATAAAAATTTCTAGTTTGTTTTATGATGTCATGCATATTTCCTCACAATGATCATCATTCATGATATACTTGTATGCATTATATACCCTGTTGGATGAGACAGGAGGTGATGTTTCTGAGGAAACTAAGTCCAGTCACTTGACTTCGAGTCTTAAGGTTGGTGCCAGAAGCATTTTTGTTGTAAACGAACGACAAATCAAGCACGATTAATGTTTTGATGATTAACAATTCAATTTGAGAGGTTTTAAGACACTAACATGTGTGTTGAGATGATTTAAGACTTAGAGATTTCAAGAACCAAAGCATGATAGGTCAAGTCGCAAGCCAAGTTGACTCAAGCATCGACTTAGATCAAGTCGATACCGAAGTTGACTCTAGCATCGACTTCAAAGGGCTATTTTTCGACAGTGTTGACAATGTGGATGCGTGAGCAGGTGAAGTCGCAACCAAAGTCAATTTTGCATATGACTTAGGTGAAGTTGCAACCCAAGTCGACTCCCTCAGCAACTTGAATGTTCTTTAGGGGTTCGATGCTAAGTCTGATGAAGCCAAGTAGCAATCTAAGTCGACTTCGACATGCAACTTGGGTCAAGTCACATATGAAGTCGACTCAGACACGTGACTTGAGTGAAATTGCAAGCTAAGTAGACCCCAACATTCAACTTGAGTACAAGAAGGCTAAAATCAAGAAGACTTAAGTCAAAAGGTGGCAAGATTGGCTCAAGTGACATCAATCCAACAAGATTCAAGGCTCAAGGCACAAGCTCATTCAATAACTTTCAAATGGGTATGACCAAGCTCTATATACAAGAAGTCCAAAGGCCGACATGCAAAAATAAAGTCTATTGAAGTCAAATTATCAAGATACAAGGACATACAAGCTAAGGGCCTAAGATTATAAAGCACAAAGTTCCAATGAGCTAAGTAGAGAGTGAAGTCACAACCCAAGTCAACTTTACTTGCGACTTGGGTCAAGTCTGAGACCAAGTCGACCCCAAGTAGAACTTGAAGTTGAAGAGTGAAAACTGAAGTGACAACCTAAGTTAACTCAAGTTTGCGACTTGGGCAAAATTGCACCCAACTTTGAGTGCTCCTTGGATCACAATGGTCGCAAAAATTCGAATATTGGTGCATTGAATGCACGCCACCTGCCACAAAAGGTTCGAATTTACCCATCTCTTATTTAACACACGTCAAATGGAAGGGAGAGGGTTAGCTAGTGCATTGATTAAGTTTTTGCCTTTCAACTTTCAATCATTCAAGTGGTCATTAAGGAGATCTACAAGAAGAACTATGCTATTTGATTGCAAGTGCTAAAGTGTTCATTCATCCACTCATTCTATAAGTTCTTTTATAAGCTGAAAACCTGCCTACATATCTGTAAAGTGTAGATTTCCATTTTCTATTGATTCTCTTTGTGATTCCACTTGGTTTGGTGTTAAAGACTAAGATCAAGTGAAGGCAAGTAATGTGTGGTTGGAGGATGACTCACCACCTACTTATATGGAAATTATAAAGGCCCCCTAGAGCTAGAATCTCAAGGCATGAGGATTTATTTTTGGAGGAGTGGAGTAGGGAGGGTTGTCCCCAACCACTATAATCTCTTGCGTTCGATATATCTGCTTTATTTACTTTTCCATTCTCCACATTTTGCATTTAAGGGGACTTAGTTCACAAGGGCTTATATCTAACACACTAACAGAATTTTTAAAGAACTTAATTTACCCCTCCCCTATTGGGTTTTGCCATAAACTCGGGACCAATAAGTGGTGTCAAAGTAGGTCTTTGAGTTTATACTAAAGAGTTCTTAGTTAAATGACATCCTAATCAACTTCCACACCTGCCTTTGCTAAGAGTCAATCTTTCACTAGGTCACCTCTATTTGATGGTAGTAACTTTGGTTACTAAAAGTTAAAAAGTTGAGAATGAAACAACTTATCATGGCTATAGATATGGACTCTTGGATTGTTATCAAAGATGATGTTATATTACCTAAAGGTGAAAAAGCTGCCGAATGAATTGAGGAGGAAGTTAGAATACTAAAGAGTAATGCCAAGGCAATGAACTCCTTTTTTTGTGCCTTAATTGCAACCGAGTATGACCAGGTATCCTCTTGCTTAACTCCCAAAGAGATATGAAATACTCTAACCTCAATATATGAGGGCACTTTTCAAGTCCAAGGGATGAGAAGGAGTATTTCGATCGGAGAATTAGGGAGTTTTAAAATGCTTGATACAGAAAAGTTACTAAAAATTATTAATGCATTGAAAGGTATTAGAAAGCTATTTCCAATTTGAACTGGTTACGAAGATTCTAAGAGCTCTACCCTAATCTTGGACCCCTTATAGCTATCGAAGGATTTAAGCACATTGAAGCTAGAATACCTTATCAGCCCACTCATGTCTCATGAGCTAATAAAGAAAAGGAATGTGGAACACCACAAAGGGAAGAGAGCTATCGCATTAAAAGCAACACAAAGCTCAGACAAGTCTACTTCCTTTTCTCAAAATGAAGATGAAAAAATTGCACTCCTCACAAGGAAATTTAGAAAAGCAGAAGAGAAAAAAAGAAAGAAGTGACAAAGTGCTTTAGATGCAGAGAAGTGGGACATATGCAAGCTCAATGTCCTATACCTGAGGAAAACAAATCAAAAGAAAGGCAAGAGAAGAAAGATAGTAGCAGTTCTAAAAGATTTCCAAAGCCCAAAGACAGAGAAATGCATGTAAATGTTGATTCATCTACAATATATAACTCATCAAATGGGGATTATGATGCTATAAACTATGCAAGGATATGTTGTGTGGCAAGAATAGAGGAAGAAAACACCTTAAATTGCCTTACAGTAACTGAATTGATAGAATGAGTAACTGCTTCGATAGAATACACAAGTAGTAAAGAAGAAACTTCTATACTTGATCACTCCATTTTCAAATTTATTTATTCGTTTACTCATGATTGTCTCAAATGTGCTGAGTTAGAAGAATTACAACAAACTTATGATTCATTGTATAATGAAATCAAGAAGCTAGACAACAAATATACATAAAAAATACAATGTGACTCAACCATTCCAGTAAATCGAGAACATTCGAAAAGAGTTAAAAGCCTAGTAAATGAGACAAAAGCTTGACAAGTAAAGTAGAAAGGCTAAAGAAAGAGAATGAGTCATTAAATGAATCATTAGTAAAGTTTTCTAACCCAGGAGAAAATATTAAGATGTTTTTTAATATGACTACCCAAACTAGCAAAAGAGGACTTGGGTATTCCACATTTGAACAAAGAGAATGTAGCAAATTAAATGCTCTAAAATGGGTTAAATCCCGGGCTAAGGCAATTGCATTTCAGCAAAATATAAAATTGAACAAAGTTGCTTGGGTAAGAAGTCCAACTTTGGTACCAAAGTATGCATGGAGCCCTACCCCAAGACTTCATGGGGCATACAATTTTTGCAATAAGTTAGGTCATAAAATATTTCAATGCAGAATCAAGAAATTATACAATTAAGGTGCTAAATTAGTTCGGATACCAAAGAGCATTAGATTTGTGTCCTCCAAAGTAAAACAACGTAGACTCAAATTTCTTACTAACCTAAATGGACCCATAAAATGGGTACCAAAGAGATGAGCTTTACTTGATTATTTCTTATAAGTTTGTCTTAGAGTAAAAGCCAATAACACGTGCTTTATAGATAGTTGTTACTCATGACACATGACAGACGATAAAGCCTTGTTCCATGACATCAAACCTTATAATGGTAGTATTGTTGCCTTTAGGAATAATGAAAAAGGTAAAATATATAGTAAGAGAACCATTTATGTTATTTCAAATGCATGCATACAGAAAGGATTATTTGTTGAAGGGTTCAAACACAACTTGATGAGTATTAGTCAACTGTGTGACAAAGGTTATAAAATTGTCTTTGAATTATCTATATGTAATTTCCTTGATCGAGATCATATAATCTTTAGTGGGAAAAGACATGAAAATATAAATTTAGCTTCCCTTGATGAATTGAATGGAAAATGTTTAATGACTATTTATAACGATCCATGGGTATAACACAAGAGGTTTGGACATATAAACATATAAAATATCAAAACTCTATGGAAAAAGAGTTTGGTGGAAGGTTTACCAAAGCTCAAATATGATAAGGAAAAAATTTGTAAGGCTTGTCAAGTATCAAAATAGTCAAAAGTGTCATTTTCACTTAAAAATGAAGTTTTAACTTCAAGGCCACTTGAATTATTGCACATAGATTTTTACGGGTCATCCGACATTTTAAACCTTAAAGAAAAGAAATATGTCTTTATTACTGTTGATGATTTTTCAAGATTTACTTGGATAATGCTATTAGCTAGTAAAGATGAAACCTTCTTCATATTTGTCAATTTTTCAAAGTTGGTGCAAAATGAAAAATAAAACACAATTATATCAATTAGAAGTGATCATGGTGGTGAATTTGAAAACAAACATTTCATAGAATTTTACAATGAAAAGGAGGTAGTTGTAAGGAAATATAAAATAATACAAGAGATAACTATAATTATGCTAAATGAAAGACCCCCTATGAGCTATGAAAAGGTAAAAATCCAAATATTTCATAGTTTCATGCTTTTAACTACATCGCTATGTATTGAACAACAAAAAAGATAATCTTCGGAAATTGGATGTCAAGAATGATGAAGCAATATTTCTTCGATATTCATCAAATAGAAAAACATATAGACTTATCAACAAAAGGAACCAAGTTATAGAAGAGTCTATTCATTTATATTAGATAAATTTAACCCAACTCTCAAAAAGAAAGATGAGCTAAGTGATGAAAATGATTTATCAAAGAATTTTGAAAAGCTACAAGTGGAAAAGCAAAAGAGAGAAGAACCTAAGCAAGGTATACACAAGGAGGTAAGTGAAGGTAATGTTCCCTATAAACCTCCCAAGGACCTGAAATTCAAAAATGATCATCTGATTGAACAAGTGATAGTGAACATATATGAAGTTATGAAAACTAGAGGTTCTGGGCAAAATATATATATAGACGCTTTGCCTTTGTATCTAAAATAGAGTCAAATTCAATTGATCAAGCTCTTAATGATGAAAATTGGATCATTTCTATGCAAAAAAAGCTAAATAAATTTGAAAGAAACCAAGTATGTTACATAGCTCCTAGGCTTAAGGATTGCATGGTTATTAGTACCAAATGAGTTTTTAGGAACAAACTAGATAAAAGTGGACCAATTGTTAGAAACAAAGCTAGACTTGTGGTCAATGGATATTCACAAGAAGAAGGAATTGATTTTGAAGAATTATATGCCTCATGGCTAGATTAGAAGTCATATGCATCTTACTAATATTTGCATCTCATATGGGTTCAAAATTATTTCAAATGGATAATAAAAGTGCATTTTTGAATGGATATCTTAATGAAGATGTGTATGTTGAATAACCTCCTGGTTTTGAAGAAAGGGATTAATCCAAATTTGTGTACAATTTGACTAAAGCCTTGTGCGGACTAAAATAAGCTCCAAGAGCTTAATATGAGGGATTAAGTAAATTTTTAATTGATTACAAATTTTAAAGAGGAAAAATCGATACTACCCTATTCATTAAGTATAAAGAGAAAAATATACTAATTTTTCAAATTTATGTAAATAATATTGTATTTGATGCACTAATGAATCTCTATGTCAAGAATTCTCAAGCTTATGCAGAACAAATTTGAAATGAGCATGATTGACAAACTCAATTTATTCCTTGGATTGCAAATCAAGCAATTAAATGAGGGAATTTTCATAAATCAATCCAAGTACATTAAGGAAATGCCCAAGAAGTTTGGAATGCAAAATAGCAAAGGAGCAAATACGCCCATGAGTTCAATAATAAATTGATTAGGATGAAAGAGGTAAACAAGTTGAACAAAATTTATATAGAAGTATGATAGGATCTTTGCTCTATTTGACCGCATTTAAACTGGATATACAGTTTAGTGTTTGCATGTGTTCTAGATTCCAATTATGTCTCAAAGAATCATATATGGTAAATGTGAAAAGAATCTTTAGATATTTAGTTGACACCACCAATCTAAGTCTTTGGTATCTTAATGACTCAACATTTAATCTAATTGGCTACTGGGATGTGGATTTTTCCGATTACAAGGTAGATAAAAAAAAGTACTAGTAGAACATGTCAATTTCTAGAAAATATGATGGTTTTATAGTTTTCAAGAAAATAAACTAGTATTACTCTATCTACTCTGGAAGCCGAATACATAGTTACTAGGAGCCGTTGTGCCCAATTGCTTTTGATGAGACAACAATTTAAAGATTATGTGATAGATTACAAAGATATACGTATTAGATATGATAATACTAGTGTTATTTTCTTAACTAAGAATCCATATTACATTCTAGAATGAAACACATAAATGTTAGACATCATTTTATTAGAGAACATGTTGAAAAATATAATATTTGTTTGAAATATGTTAAAACTGAAGATCAAATTGCAGATATTTTTACTAAACATTCGGGAAATGAATCATTTTATAAAATTAAGAATGAAATGGGTATGATTGATACTGAAGCATAAAATTAGTGTAAATTTGCAAAATTGATGTTAAATACATTGTTTGTAACTGTTACGTTTAATGAAATGATATACTAGTAGAATCGGGTAAAACGAGTATCACATGGAAAATGTCTCCACCAACCAAGACGACTCCACTCATTCCAAGTCAAGTTAACTAAAGTCAATTTCAGATAAGTGAAGTCGACTTCAAATCCGACTTAGGATTCGAAGTCGACTTCGCAGGCATCGATTCGACTGGTTTTATTTAGGCGCGAAATCGAATCAACCACTCCCCTCTCCCATTTTCTTCTTCTACTCATCGGTTCTCCCATTTCCTCACTTCCCAAGCTTGAACCTCGCAAATCTGAATCCAACACTTCCAATTTTTGTCTCCCACTACCCATTTCATCACATCACCAAGCTTTCCATCTCCTACATCTCAATGGCAACAAAATCTTCCCCACGGCTCACCAAACTGGTATTTCATAGCCTTCTAGTTCTCCTACCAACGAGGAGGTTCCAAGACAACAGAGGACTCCCTCCAAACAAGCTAGAGATGAAGCCACAACATTTACGAGTTGCTGGGTCCGATTCCGGAAACATAACCCATCTATGCCCATACCTAGAAAGGAAACAAATCCAGAACATAGTGAAAGTATTGAGATAGTGGGAAGAAAAAGAGGTAACTCGGCTCTAAGGGGTCAAGTTCTCAAAATGCTAGTAGAGTATTTTAGGAATGAGTGGCAACATAGCCATTTTTACAAGTATTTTTGTGAGAGGAAGATTTTTCCACCAAAAATCATTGATTTTAACTTCCTAAAAAAGTATGAATTTGATATAGAGGAGCTTTTAGATTTTCAGGGGTGGACTACCCTGTCAAAGAAAGATGGAAAGATCTACACTGATCTCACTAGACTCTTTTACTATTTATGGGATCAAGAGAACTTGAACACATATATTAAAAGGGTTGAAATTGACCTTGGTCAAGGTCAAGGAGTTAGCAAGTCAAATGCCCTCCTTCAATTGGCAAACACTCTAAGTGTTCCATTTCATGATGACTAACTTCCCAATAATCTAACTCTCACCAGAATGTACAGCTAGTTGAGGGGCAGTAATAAATATGACTCGGGAATCAAATTTCTACATTATACGAACCTACCACCACAATTACGAGTTCTACGCCTCCTTATTGCTCACTGCATCTATCCTAAGTGTGGAGGCCACAATTAGGTTAACCCGTAAGAGACGAAATCTTGTGAAAGGTAGCGAATAGTTAATTCACCTCGCCTATTTTTGGAGGCCCTCGAGCTTAAGAAGGAAATCCCCCATGGAGTGTTGCTATATGGCACTTGGATCTCAAGTGCTCTAGAACACTACCATGTTGATCTTGATGGGGAACCTTATGAGGTTTTGAAGCCCACTAATGCCATCAACAGAGCACTTTTGACCCAAACGAAGATTGATCTTGATGCTTTTAGTGCAACACAGTTGCAGGCAAGGATGAGAAGAGAACCTTCGAAAGCTCAAGACTGGCAGGAACCTCGAGCAGAGATAGCTCCATCTGAGGGGGAGGCTCAACCACGTCAATCACCATAACCTCCACCTCCAGTTCTACATGCTCCTGCATCTCCCGCAACTCAAGCATCGTGCTCACCTAGAGGATCTCGGGCTACAAATCACTTTGTATATTCCCTTACTCAACCTTTTACCTTTCAATGCGATCCTAGCACATCTTCAAGCCATAGAGAGTAGAATTTCTTAGAAACTTGGGTCTATTAATATTTCTTTATGGAAATGCGTGGGAGGCAAGATAAAATGGAGTGGGAACTCAAAAATATCAAATATCACATTGCCTTTGGAAGTAGGAGAGGTCAACCTATTCCGAGTCTACCTGACTTCGACCCATACTGGGGAGAGTTAGTTCGTGCCGATCTAACTGTTCAAGATCGGTCATGTCCACTATCCTGTTCTCTTGATATTCTCACTTCTAGCTCTAAAGCTCTTTATGACACACTTATTCATCAAATGCTCCCTCCAGTACAGATGCCCTATCTCATTTCATCAATTCTTTTTCACAAATCCTAACTCATCGACTTTGCTCCCTTTTGGTGATTGATAAAAAGGGAGAGAGGAACGGTATCATATGTGGGAATTTTGGTCATTTTTTGGCTTTTTGGGTTTGGGATAGCTTTCTTTAATGTTTGGGTAGGCCGTACTTAGGGCAATTGTAAAGTGTTGTGGAATATATGACTCATATGATTTTGGTTTGAATGATATGAAAGTTAGATGAATGACATGACATGTTTGGCCAAATGAATGATATGTTTGAATGTTTGTTTTATATGAATTGATTTGAATAACGAGTGTAATGACATATATATGACCTAGTTTTGAATTCTATGAAAACTGACATAAGGAATGTTTTTCCAACTTTGATTAATTGCATGGAAATGACATGACTTTATAAATCAATAGAAATTAATTTTCTTACTAAAAAGTACATCTCAAACTAGTTTTTCAATCATAAAAAAGGGAGATTGTTGTAAACAAATGGAAAATCAAGAACGATCCTTGTTTTGATTATTAAAAATTCAATTTGAGAGATTCTAAGGCCCTAACATGTGTGTCGAGATGATTTAAGGCTTATAGATTTCAAGAACTAATGAATGACATGTTAAGTCTCATGCCAAATCGACTCAGGCATCAACTTAAGTTAAGTCGATACTAAAGTTGACTCCAGCATCGACTTCAAAGGGCTATTTTTCGACAGCGCTAACAATGTAGACATGTGAGTAGGCGAAGTCGCAACCTAAGTCGACTCTGTCAGCGACTTGAATGTTTTTTAAGGGTCCAATGCTAAGTCTCATGAAGCCAGGTCGCAATCCAAGTCGACTCCAACATACGACTTGGGTGAAGTCGCATATGAAGTCAACTCAGACATGTGACTTGAGTGAAGTTGCAAGCCAAGTCGACCCCAGCATTTAATGTGAGTACAAGAAGACTAAAATCAAGAAGAATTAAGTCAAAAGGTGGTAAGATTGGCTCAAGCAACATTATTCCAACAAGATTCAAGGTCCAAGACGCAAGCTCATTCAAGAACCTTCAAATTGATATAACCAAATTCTATATACAAGAAGTCCAAAGGCCCAAATGCAAAAATAAAGTGTGTTGAAGTTAAATAATTAAGATACAAAATAAACGAGCTAAGGGATTAAGATTATGAAGCACCAAGTTCAAAAGAGCTGAGTAGAGAGTAAAGTCGCAACTTAAGTCGACTTCACCTACGACTTGGGTCAAGTAAATCAACTCCGAGTGCGACTTAGATCGCAACGGTCAAAAAAATCGAACATTGGTACATCGAATGCACGCCACTTACCACCAAATGTTTGAATTTATTCATCTCCTATTTAACACATGTCAAATGGAAGGAAAAGGGTTAGCTAGTGCATTGATTAGCTTTCACTTTCCAACTTTCAAGCATTTAAATGCTCATTAAGGAGATCTACAAGAAGAATTGTACTCTTTAACTGCAAGTGCTGAAGTGTTTATTCATCTACTCATTCTAAAAGTTCTTCTATAAGCTAAAAATTTGTCTATACATCTGTAAAGTGTAGATTTCCGTTTGTTGTTGGAGACTAAGATCAAGTGAAGGCAAGTAGTATGTGGTTGGAGTTCTACTCATCAACTACTTGTGTGGAAATTGTAAAGGTCTCCTAGAGCTAGAATCTAGAAGAGATTAAGGGCTTTAGTTGTAAGCTTATTGATATAGTGGAACTCAAGACATAAGGGTGTATTCTTGGAGAAGTGGAGTAGGGAGGGTTATCTCGAACCACTGTAATCTCTTGTATTTGATATATCTGCTCTATTTACCTTTTCATTCTTCATGTTTTTCATTCAAGGGGACTTAGTTCACAAGGAGTTATATCTAATACGCCAACAGAATTTTTTAAGAACCCAATTCACCCCTTCCCTCTTGAATTTTTCCATAAACTCAGAAATAACAGTTTCAAGTACCCTCTGGAACTAAGCAGGATGCTCATGATTTATGCATTGTTTTGTTAAGCTCACAAGATTTTAAAGTGGCTATTGATAACTGGAAATTAATAATTTATTATGTGGTCATTTTATACCAATTTTATGGGGAATTATTTGAGTTCAATATGAAATTTAGTTTAAAATGTGATTTTTGTATTAATTGGGTGTTGAACATGAATGTCAAGATATTTAATAACTTTTATAATCTTTTGGCTTGAAATTTCATTCACCCTATTCCATTCTTTTGTCTAAGGGAATTTGGACAAGAAGAAACAGGGAACACTTAAGAGCTCGATGGATGGAAGAAAAGAGAAACCAAAGCAAGCAAGGGTATCGGTGCCTAGGCGCCACCCTACAGGCCCATGCCAGAATCTCTAACACCACACTTCAGTCTGCTTCCAGAGAGTTGGCGCCTAGGCGCCAGCAAGTGGTGCCACTTCACCAACGTGCTGAAAAGTCCGGAAGGATTTTGGGGATCACAAGGTAGAATTGTTTCCACGGAGTTGGGGCCTAGGCTCCAGATAGGGACGCCCAGGCGCCAAGGCAGAGTCCACGGGGCATTTAGAAAGGTTTCTAAATAGCACAGCACACAGAGAATTGGTGCCTAGGCGCCAATACGCATCCGTACGCACAGGTTTTTGCACATGTGCTGCGCAAACCACAGTCTTTAAATTGAAACCTAAGAGGAGAGAAAGGGGTCGTTTTTTAGAGAGAGAAAGGGAAGAGAGAGAGAGGTGAAGAGCACAGGCGAGAGGAGAACCGGCGAGTTGTGTGGGGCGACCGACACATTATCAGAGCTCCAAACCAATAAGCTTTTCTTTTCTTTGCTTTTATTATCTTGTTTAAGATGGGATGTTATGTTAATTCTTTGTTGCACTTGAACATGCTTGGCTAAACCCTTAATCTAGGGTTTAGGATGTAGCATGTGTACAAAGTAGTGTGGTGTGGATGTTAATTTATTTATAATAGATATTGTTGTTAATTTAATATATTGTAATTTTAATGCTTTCTTTGTACATTGGCTCGTACTTTAGCATAATTTCATATATTAGGTGATGGAACCGAGAGGTGGAAACCTAATATATGATAATCAAGATATTAAACTTGAAAATCTAAGACCATGAGAATAGGCATGATGACCTTGAGGAATTTCATGAACAAATCATGGAACTTAATGGATTCTAATTAACTTAATCCCATGAGAATAGGTGGTTAAGAAGATTAGAGTACACCTTGTAGGTTTTGAGAGAAGGTGCAAAGATAAATTAGGGATTATTCTCTTTTAATAAACAATATCCAGATTAAATAATTATACCACTACTCGTTACAAAAGATGCATGTGAAATTCTAGACCTTAGATACTCATACTCTCGTTTTCTCAAATCATTCTAATTTCTATTTTATTTTCTCTTCCCAATTTCCTATGTCTTTTTCATTTAATTTACTACATCCTCTTTCAACTTTTCTAATCCATTTAATCAGAAGAGAAAGTGTTTAAAAGCAGAATTTTTAGTCCCAAATTCCTGTGGATCGATATTTTATATACTACAATCTACGACCCGTGCACTTGCAGTGAGATTGTGAATAGCTATCCTATAATATTTTGCCATGACCACTTGATAAGTGCCATTTGTCGAACGAAGAATAAGTCATGATGCATGTATGTACTCATTTCATTTTGATAAATGCATAAAAAGAATTTAAGAATTTTATATTTTCAACTAACGCAACGAATTTTGAAAATTATTTATACTTTTAAATGCTTGCTTACTAAATATTTTATACTCATTGTTTTCAACTAACTAGTGAGTGCAGATAATGCAGACTTAATAGAGAAGAGCCTTCACTGCTAGTTAAGCAGTGAATGTATGATTTTTAATGATTTTGGTGAATTGGGAGCTTTTGAAGTAATTATTATAGTTGTGAGTAAATATTACATTTTAATAGTTTTAATTAAATGTAGTAGTTTAGCTTCTCATGCAAGGTATGATTGTATAAGGGATGTGTTAGATGAATTAAAGTAGATATGAGCGACTTAGTGGAAAATGTTAGACTTGTAATGATTATCTGGTTTTGTATTGCTCAAACGTCCTAAATACAAATGACATGCTTAAGAAAATGGACCTACGTAGGTTCATAAAAAAAGAAAAAAATTATGACTGAATTTTCAGTTACCTTAGAAAAGTTTCCACTCATATAAGCATGAAACTTAAGTTTTATTTATTAGTTTCACCACTTAAAGAACCGTAGAGTAAGGTTCCACATTGTAATGTGCTCCTGCGAATCAGGGCGCTACAAGCGATCCGCATTTGTTATCTCTTAAAACTAAATTGGAAGTAGATTCTTATAGTCATCCTTGATATCCTATGTTAGATGATGTCTTATATCACAAGAGGAGGGTAATCATACCTTCTTCTCGTGAAGTAATTTCTAATCCATTGCAAAATTTTAATGTATCTATCATTAGAGAACATGCTAGAGTTTTGCGTATATTTAAATGGATAAATGAGCATTTCTGTTGGAAGGGCATGAGAAGCAGAATTCAAAGGTTTTGTAGCTACTTGTGATGTTTGTAATAGAGTTAAATAGTCAACACAAAAACCAATAGGGTTGCTTCAACCTATTTGATTGCCAGACAAGACGTGAGTGAAAATTAGTATGGATTTTATAATTGGGCTTCTATCTTCTTAAGGAAAAATAGTTATTTTTCGTTTATGTGGACCACCTTTCTAAGATGACTCATTTTTCAGCTCTTGGACAACTATTTTCAGTTGTTTCTATTGCAAGGTTTTTATCCAGGATATCATCAAACTTCATGGTTGGCCCCATTCAATTAGTTCTAATAGAGATCCCATATTCTTGAGTCATTTTTTAGAAGTCTTTGTTCAAGGAGCAGGGAGTTTAGCTCAATCGATCAACAACTTATCATTCTGCCTTAGGCAGAATTTTGGTGTAATTCTGCTTTTTTCTCTACAACATCTTCACTGATGGCTTGAATTGCTGCCTTACGCAGAATTGTGATATAATTCTGCTTTCATTCTGCTATTAGAATGTCTTCATTTCAAGCTTTCTATAGATATGCTCCTAGTATTCCATTATATTATGACAACCTGGAACCCAAGATGCCACAGAGTCTACCTTACTTCAGGAATCAATTCATGATAAATTATAAAATTTCATCCAACTTTTTCAAAAAGAAAACCAAATTTGTTTACACATCGAGGTCTTTAATCCAAAATATTACAAACCAATTGCTAACTACAATCTAACATTGTCTTTAAGAAACTAGATAATGGAGATAAGTCTCTCTTTCAGTTGTACTTGTGTTTGCTCCATCATCTCATGCTTGCAATGTTATATTTTTTTATTTTAAAAGTCATGAGTATGTTACTCAGCAAGTAGGTGCATAGAAAATAAGGTGCAAATAATTTCATGAAATTTGCATGATTTAAAATGCATTATGTGAATCATAATTATCCTGCTTGACTCTAAAAGGTACTTAAAATACCTCTAAGTGTCACCCCTTAGAACCTCATGATTGGGTGACTGGGCTCAGTTTATTCAAAAACATCATTTCCTATTTCAACCCCACAGGTACATTCACACTACATGATATGATAGGTGCATCATATTATAAAATGCACTTGAAAATTCTATTTCAGGCCTCATTCATTCATAAGCATTTTCACAACATTCTTTCCAATAAAATATTGAAGAACAATTAAAAAAACATTGCCTACTTACCTTTCACAAAGACTTTTCAAGAAAATATTCAACTTTTGGTTTTTTTCCTTTCCTCGTTGTTCTTATAATTATAATAGAAATATTAATTTTTTTAGGACTTCTTTTCTTTTCATAAGGTTAGTATAAAAATACTATTTTATTATTTGTTAATTTCCTTAATTATAGTTTTAACTCACAGCTTAGTGCATAAAAACTTAATATTTTAATCCTTCTAATAAGAATAATCTTTTGAAAAAGAATCATATTTCAAAATATTTTGGTCTTTAAATTTACTAGTGATAAATTAAAATAATTTAATGTTTAAAATTATTTAAACCCTTGTCATAACCGTAGAACTTTATCACTTTATGATTCACTTTGACTATTTTATAAATATTATATAATATTAACATTAATATAAAAATCAAAATGAAAGTCCGAGGTGATTTGAACCTTAGATCTCATCATTTATTGACAATTGCTCTCACTACTTTGGTAGTCTTGTTATGTTTTGTAGTTTTTAAACTAAGTTTCATGCTTATGTCTCCTTAACCTTTAATCTTATTATTGGACCATCAAATCTTTCTGGATGTAAATTGAGTTACTAAATTGATAATACATAAATCTTATGATTCACCTTATTTTGTGCATATATAATAAAACAGTTTAATAGAAAATTATTAAATAAATGATTGAATTTAATGATCACATATAAGTCATTAACATCATTATACCCTACTTTGAACATCAAATTAATTGTTAGATTAATGATTAAGGTCGTACCAAGCTCTCCAACAGGTGCTGAAAATAAGTCTGTCTAGCGTCCTAAAAACGACTCCCTAAATGTTATTATTTTGAAAAGTTATGAACATGAAAGTTGTGGATCTCATTTTTTCTCAATTTTAACTATTTACTCATCCAATTCCATTTTAATTTGATGAAGATATCATTGATTTACTAAAACATCTCTAAAAATCATTATTTTTAGGACATTTATACTAAAATAATTAAATCATCATAATCTAACCTTTACGATTATGATCCAAACCATTCATTTGAAAGAAAACTAGCCCAAATAGATAAGATTAATAAGAAAAAGTCTAAGACCATTACTGTTTTCCTAATCTCTCTTGTCTATCACTATGACTTTGCTCGTTTCTTTTGTTTCTTCTCCTTTCACCTACCCTTGTACATTCGAATTTCTCACATAAGTACACTATTTATAATTTTAATTTTTTTTATTTAGTGTGTAAATTTACTCTTGGATAGGCTAGGATTGGCTATACTTAGTTTTTTGATAAGAGCTCTCAAGTTTGCACCAATGGAAGAGCTCTATGTGCAAATTACTTAAATTGGTTCCACCCCACATGGCTTGACCTTATCTTGCCATGTGGCAAATCTGATGCATCGATTTTCTCCCTTATCAATCCAAGGTTATCTTTAATCGATGTGGCATCTAAATGCATCTCAATTTTACTTATTATAGTTGATGATGGCCCACTTGTGATGCTCTCAATTGATGTGCCTAAATTGAAATCTTTGTTGACCACTCGAATTCTAATAATTTTTATTTCTATATTTTCTTCCAAACCCATTATACTATATATGGATGAATTTAAATTTTCATATTATTTTTAATAATATAATTTGTTAAAATTTATCTAACAATTGAATATATTTCAACGAATTAAATCAAAATTATTTTTATTTCTGTCATAGTCTAGAAATCAGGATATACTTTCACTGTATTTCATATATCTTTCTTATCTTAAGTTTGATTTAGTTGATTCTTTTTGGATTAGAAAGTAGACTTTGAGAACTTTCAAATTACACTAGTTTCATATTATTCGGACTTATATATAATATTTCATGATTTTTTAAATTTAGCTATTATTTTGTTTTCTACTACTCAACTTTACCATGATTCTTGTAAAAATTCTAAAATTCTTCTTTCTTAATTTCTAAAATTTTTAAGAAATTTAAAAAAGTATCATATTTCTTTCATTTAGATTCATGCTTATAATTTTTTCATATTTTCATTATTTATATTTTTTCTTTTGTCCTTTTTATTTTGTTTTAATATAATTCATTGTGATTTCTTCCACCTTTTTTCATACAATATTATTCATTTTTATTAGTTTATTTTCTTATTAGTCTTAAGATAAAAATTATGCATTTTTAGTCATATGATAAATAAAATTTTATCTCTGACTAAATCACATTTTAATAGTAATTAATGTAAAAATTAAAGTAAATAAGAGATTAACTCACACGACCATTATACGTATGAACCTAAGTCTTTGAATCTAATAGTAGTGGATTCTTTGTTGCAAAATAGAGATCAAACATCAGCTTGTTATGGGATAATCTACTTCATGCACAAAATCGCACGAAATCCTAGACTGATAATGGTCAAAGGATTCTGAGTATTAAGTGGGGTACTTGATTTACCTCAAACTCCATCCATTTAGGCAATCCACAACTCAACATCATGGAGCGAGTAAGTTGTCTCCAAGATATTATGGGCCTTTCAAGGTTGTTGAACAAGTTGCTCAAGTAACTTATCGTCTTGTTTGCTTGCTGGGTGGAAATTACACCCCATTTTGCATGTGGCGCTTCTCAAGCATTGCATTGGTTCTCAAGATTACTCTTTATCCTAAATGTGTTATTGATACTTGTTCGATTATCCATGGTGATGGTTCTTAGCTAATGCCTAAATGCCCATAGTTGCACTTAGGCTCGGTGCATCTGGTTACATTTAACTCATTTTTTAATTTTTTTAAAAAAAATTTAAACAACTATTAATTCAAGTTATTTAACATGTGTATCAATTTTTGGAGATTTGTAGACATTTTTAATGATTTTATAAAAATCAATGGCATTATTAGTAATTTCAAATTACTAAAAATGTCACTGATTTTAAAAAATCCTAAAAAATTATAAATCTTCAACAATAGTAAAAATTTATAATGTGTTAAATACACTTAGGTTAACAATTGTATAAAAAAAATTTTAAAAAAAAATGAGTATTTGCACCCGAGTACACCCAAGCTAAGTACACATAGAGCATTAAGTTGGCGTCCATGGTTATTGAGTCACTTGTATATCATAAATTTTGAATATTAATTGAGAAGAACTTGAGTGTTTAAGGTATTTTTAAACCATATTTTGATTGATTTGGCTTTACTTAGTATAAAACACTCACAAATGATTGATTTGTGCAAAACAGAAAAGTACATGCAAATTCGGGGCCCTAAATCATACAAAAACAACAGACTTTGACATAAAAAATAAGCTCAAATAGGCAAGCCTATTTTTGACATTGACAACCTCAAAAAATGATTTCTGTTGATATGTTGTGGCTCCCGAAACTCCTTTCGGATAAACAATTATGAGCAGTTGAAGATGGTCCGTTCATTTCGATACAACATGTGTCTATTTCAAAAAGGTTCAAAACTCAAGGACCAAGATCACATTTTACTTGATGATTTTGAAATGTGAAAAGAAGGAAAATCAAGGACTAAATCAACCAAAAATGTATCGGGGAAGTTTCGGCACGATTCGGGGTGAAACGGGCAGTAAAACTTTACAAAACGAGGAAAAATGTATGGAATCAAAGATGCAACTAGTTGCGCAAGTCCTAGTTCGTTTTGGATTGTGCGCACAAGTACTCTCCTGTACTCTATATAAATACCCCTTGAGAACGTCCCAAGACATCTTATAACATCCTTGGAGCTAGGGTTGAGGTCTAGGACTGAGAGAAGTGAAGAGCATGAGGCAAGAAGTGAGGCGGCGTGTTGCTTGGAGCGGTCGAGACACCATCGGGGCTTCCAATCAATAAGTTTTTCCTTCCTTTCCTTCTTTTGATTTAACTATCTTATTTATGATAGATATTAGATATAATATTATTTTGTGTATGATTTTAGTTATAAACATGCTAGGCTAAACCCGTTATCTAGAGTTTATGATGTAGCGTGTGTTTAACGTAGTAGATACTGTGGTTTGATTATTTAAGATATTTTATATTAATTTAATATCTTGTGATCTTAATGCTTATTGGGTGTATGGTATGACACTTTGGCATGATTATATTAGGTGATGGAACCGAAAGGTGAAAGACTAATATAAAACAATCAAGATATTAAACCTAAAAATCTAAGATCATGAAAATAATCATGACGACTTTAAGGAATCCTATGCACTTTCACAGAACTTAATGGATTCTAATTGACTTAATCCCATCAAAGTAGGTGGTTATGAAGATTAGAGTACGCCTTATAGATTTCAAAAGAAGGTGCAAGGATAATGTAGGGATAGTTTTCCTTTAACACATAATATTCGGATTAAATAAGCAATCCACATATCCATTGCCAACAACGCATGTGAAACCTTAGATCCTAGGTATTCGCATCCCTTGAAATTTAATTCTCCTTTCATGTTCTTAAGTTCAACAATTTTTTTGTTATTTCTTTCCTTTCACTCTATCACTTTTTGTGTTTAATATAAGTGTTCGAATTCAATGTCTTAAGTCTCGAATTCCCTGTAGATCGATATTTATATACTACAATCTACAACCCATGCACTTGTAATGAGATTACGAACAATGGTTCTTCAATTGAATTGAGGATTCAATGAAAAGGCTTGACTAAGAATGATGATAGATGGGAAGACCTACATCAGATTTGCAACCTTTTCTTGTAGCGCCTTGCCGGCCATTGCCCCAAGCCAGTGGTTGTTACAACATAAATCTGGCAACATCTCCCTAGGATTTGCCATAATTCCCAAAGCAAAGGATCACACGTATAAAAAAATCCACCCGTGGCGACCTTAAATTCTACAACCAATTCATCAATTAGACATATGACAGCAAAAACTAATTAAACTACAACTATTTTTATCATTTGCATTTTAGCAGAACTAAAATACACACTTATAATTCTCTAACACATCAATAAAGCTTCAACATGTCATACATCTATGACTCATGATCTCAATATAAAAATGCATCTCACAACTAATCATGTAGTATACATCAAATCTCACATGTACATCAGCTTCAAATAACTATAACCCAAAGCTAACATGACTTATACGTAAAACAATCCACATCAGCCTAAAACCAAAGCATAACGTAGCTTATAGTTAGGTGTTGTTGCATTAGTCCTGCTAAAAATATTAAAAACAAACACACGAGTTGGGCTAACTCAATAAGTAGGTGTGTTCGATAAAATTAACAGCAAATTCATACTAAGCCAATCATGTATGTCATGCCATCATATACAATGTAAGCACTAGGCTTTCACTAACTCCACACAATCATGTCATGTCACAAACGCACATATGAAACCAATCTCATGTCCATCAAGGTCCATAAACAACCTATCCTCATGTCAATAAAGGGTCATGAATAAACCTACGTAAACCATGCATATGCATCACTCATGCTGGATGGATCATGCTCATGCTAAAATCATGCCTCATGTTCATTTCAAACCACAAATCATCAATCAAAATCATTCACAAACACATAGCTAACAATACCAATCGATTTTCAAAGGAATTAGCTCCAATCCGTCAAATCAACATTTGACATATAAAAGCTCACACCAAATTATTCTGAAATCATCCAAATACACAACTCATGTCAATTCATTATAAATCCCAATATACATCCAACAATATCCATAAATACAAAGTTCAAGCACCATTTCAATTTATACAACCCATATTCATCAAGTCCATCACAAGTTTCATTCCAAATAATTCAACATCACATATGCCCTAAGCATTTGTAACACATTACTCATATCACAAAGGTATTACATGCCCATTTATGCATCATTTTCTCAACTTTAGTCTCACTTAAGCATTTATTAAGCTATTGTTATACTATTTATTTTGATGATAATTGGATAAGAATGTAAGTGATTGAGATTATTTGAGTTGACTATTGATTGATTTAGATTAGTTATATGAAATTACTCACCATTTGATTAATTTGTGCAACGTAGGAGGAATTTGTGCAATTTTAGTATAAAACATTGACAAATTGACAAGCCTCCATGAAACTAGAGATAAAAATACAAATTCAAGACTCATATTTTACGCGAGTATTGTTCAGGCATTGTTGATGTACTATTCAGGTATTGTTAATGCATTGTTCAAGCATTGTTTGCGCATTAAAATCACATGCGCATCGTGTTGCACTATGCTACACTATGTGTCATTGTTCATGCATGCAATTTTGAAGTGTTGCACAAGTATTCTCCCCACCTCTATATAAAGACCTCTTGGGAATGTTCTTAGGGCATCCTATAACATCTCAAGAGCTTAGGTTGAGGTCTGGAGAGTGAGAGAAGGCGTAAAGTACGAGGCAAGATGCGAGGCAGCGAGTTGCTTGAGGTGGCCAAGATACCATCAAGCCTTCCGATCAATAAGATTTCTTTTTCTTTTTTATTTTGATTTAGTTGTTTTGTTTGTGATGGAGTTCGAATACAATATTCTTTTGTGTTTGATTTTTATTATAAACATATTAGGCTAAACCCTTAATCTAAGGTTTAGGATGTAGCATACGTATACTGTAGCAGATATTGTGGTTTGATTTATTTATGAATGATATTATATGTTATTTTCATATCTTGTGATTTAATACTTATTTGGTGTGAAGGCATACAATTTGACAATGATTCTCATATATTAAGTGATGGAACAAAAGTGTGAAAGTCTAATATATGATTATCAAGATATCAAACCTAAAAATCTAAAAATAGGCATGATGACCTTGAAGAATCCCATGAATGGCCACAAAACTTAATGAATCCTAATTGACTTAATCTCATGAGAATAGGTGGTTAAGAATATATTAGGTTATGCCTTGCGGATTTTGAGAGAAGGTGTAAGGATATTTAGGGTTTTTTCTTCTTTAATACATAATATCTAAATTAAATAAGCACTCCACGTATCGATTGCAGAAGGTGTATGTGAAACCCTAGATCCGAAGTTCTCTTAATCTTATAATTTTTAATCTCTGTTCTGTGTTCTATAGACCAATTTTTCTTTTTGCTATTCTTTCTTCTTCTTATTTTATTCTCTTGATTTTGGTTATAAAGTCTTTAAATCCAACATCTTAAGTCTTGAATTTTCTGTGTATCGATATTTTATATACTTTAATCTACGACCCATGCACTTGAACTGAGATTATAAATAGCATTTCATCAAACACATCATAGCATTATAAGAAAATCAAGTCCAACTCACTCAAAATGCATGCAATTTTGTCCAACACATCATAATATCATACAAAATCACTTCTAAACACTTTTATTTCATTTTGAATGCATTTCCATAAAAACTCCCAATTTTTAACTACTCTACAATCTCTGCGCAACCCTCACTCGAAAAATTCATCCAAAATACAAAAACAAATATGTGGCTACAAATAATCACAAAAATACCATGATTGTAACTCAAATTCATACTTCGATTCAAAAGCAAATGACTTATTTATCTCAAATTCAATTTCACCCAAAAATCGCAAGATCTTCTAAGCTCAAAGCTCTCTTCTTGATCCAAAAGCTTCCTTGATGTAAAATTGACGTAAAAGCAAGCACTTTTGAGTGCTTTTTCATTGGTTAATATGGTATAATTTGACCCATAGGCTCACTACAATTATATAATTAATTTCAATTGTACAATTTTTATTAAAATCATCTGATTATAAAAAAATATGTGTAAAAAAAGAAAAAGAAAAGAAAAGAGAGAAATTTTTACAAAAAATATTACAAATGGACAAGATTAAAAAGAAAAAATTACAAATGGCTAAAAAATATATTACAAAAAAATCACAAGTGGTCAATATTACTAAAAAATCAAAAAAAGATGGCATGGGATAAATTTGATAAGCTTGCGAAGCGCATCAACACACCCATGTGTTGAAACATGAGGCAAATTAAGCATAATCTATGTTTTGATGATTAACAACTCAATTTGAGAATCATTTAAGTACTAATGTATTTGTTAAATGATGTCAAGGTTCATATACTCACAGGTCAAAAGGATGGCAGGCCAAGTCTCATGCCAAGTCGACTCATGCATCGCCTAAGGTGAAGTCTATACCAAAGTCGACTTCGGTATCGACCTCAAAGCCTCAAAAATCGATAGCGTCGAAATTTGGACTCCGAGACAGACGAAGTCGCAACCAAAGTCGACTTCGCCTGCGACTTAGGTAAAGTCGCAACACAAAGTCGACTCCAATTGCGACTTTGGTGAACTTCAGTTATAGGTATTGAAGCTAATAGAATTAAGTCGCATATCAAGTCGACCCCATCATGTGACTTGGGTGAAGTCGCATATCAAGTCGACCTCAACATGCGACTTGGATGAAGTCACACCTCAAGTCGACTTAAACTTGCGACTTAAGTAAATATCAACATTAAATTTCTTATAAACTCCTTGTTAGAATGAAGAATTCAAATTCAAGAGGCAATGACAATCTTGAGTCAAGACCACTTAAAAGAATTGTATCAAGTGCATCAAGGAATATTAAACAAACTCAAGTATCATGATAAAAGTTAAGGACTAAAGGCTCAAATAAAGGTCTATACACTTGAAATATGAAGAACGAAGAAAGACTAACACACAAGTATATCATAAACAAGTCAAAAGTTCAAAGAAGATAGATGGCTGGTGAAGTCGCATCCAAAGTCGACTCCACCTGCGACTTGGGTCAAGTCTGAAGACCAAATCGACTCACGTATGGAACTTGACTAGGAGGCTAAAGACCAAAGTCGCATATGAAGTCGACTCCAGTCTGCGACTTCGGTGAAGTCCCTTTCAAAGTTGACTCCACCCTGTGACTTAAACGAAGTTGCATTCCAAGTCGACTCCAAGTGCGACTTGAGTCGCAGCGATCGAAAAAATTTGAATGTTGGCACATTCAATGTGTGACACCTACCTCTAAATGTTCGAATTTACTCTCCTCTATTTAAGGCACTTCAAATGAACAAGGAAGAGTAGACAAGTGAGCATTGACTGAGTTCAACTTCCTTATTTTATAGTATTTAAGTGATCTACAAGAAAATTTTCAAGAAGAACACTGATTCAAACTGCCAAGTGCTGAAGTGCTCCATCTTCAACTTATACAAGTTCTTCTCTGTGCAAGAATCTACCTACACAACTGTAAAGTGTATAATCTTTCTTTATTCATTAATCATTTGTATTCCACTTGGTTTAGTATTGGAGACTAAGACCAAATGAAGGCAAAATAGTGTGTGATTGGAGTGGAACTCGTCACCTACTTGTGCTGGGTTTGTATAAGGCCCCCTAGAGCTGAAATTTAGAAGAAAGAAAGGGCTCTGCTGTATTGAAACCATATTTAGTGGAATCCAAAACACTAAGGAGTGTTCTTGGAGGCGTAGAGTAGGGAGGGTTGTCCCGAACCACTATAACTTCCTGAGTTTTATTATTTACTGCTTTTATATTTCACATTTTTTATTCAAGAGGACAAAACTTTTAAGGGGTTGAATTTTTCGGCTACAAAAGAACTCTTAAAAAGACCCAATTCACCCCTCCTCTCTTGGGCTTTGCCATAAACTCGGGACCAATACCATGGTCGTTGCAAAGGTGGCTAGAGACATTAAAACACCACATGGATTGCACCAACAAAAAGACGCAAACAAAATACTAAGAAAGGAATTTCTTGATGAAGAAACTGCTAAATACCCATGGGCATGAATTTTCAAGTGAAAACAAGTGAACAACACAAAAAAATCAATTAGAAGAGCAAAGAGAAAAAACTGATGATGCATGAGAAATGGCTCCCTTGGATTGATATACATATAGCCTTTTTTATTATTAGATTGGAGGAACCATGGGAACCTTCAAAGGCTGGCAGTCACATTGGTGTTTGTGAGGTTGGAACCCATGAAAACAGTTGCTACTAAAAAGAAGAAGTTAATAAAAAATTTGAAGAATCATGAGCAAAATGCAAGCATGTGAGGGTTGGCCACTCATGGAGATTAGTGACTCCCCTCTTGGTCTAGAGACACCCAATATAGTAATAGCAAGAAGCTGGTGAACTTGGCATGCGGATGAACAACCAACAAAATGGGTGTCGGCTGTTGGTCCTGAGTTTATGGCAAAACCTAAGAGGGGAGGGGTGAATTGGGTTCTTGAAAAATTCTTTCGGTATATTTAGTTTAACCCCTTATGAGTTTAATCCCCTTAATAAAATATGCTAAGAGATAAAATGAGATGGTGCAAATAGAATATAAAATGCAAGCCATAAAACTACATAAAAGACAATAATATATAGTGGTTCGAGCAACTTTTCCTACTTCACTCTTCTAAGTACACACCCCTTCTGTCTTAGGTTCCACTATTGTATATCCAATACAATTTAGAGCACCTGGTCTCTTCTAGATTCTAGCTCCATGGGACATATACAATAATCAGTTGTTGGTGAGACAACCTCTAACCAACCAAGTCTAATCGTTTGTGAGACAAACTCAAACCAACCCCCCTAGTTTGCTTCTTCTTAAATTTAATCTCCAACACTGATCCAAGGAACAACCCAAAATAAAATAGATAAAAGAAATTTTATACTTTATAATGCGTAATCAATTTACTCTGAAAACTACTTGTATTTGAAGAAGATGATCTTATAAGCTCTCTTGAAGTAGCAGCACTTATAGCTTCGATAATTGATCAAATGATTTCAATACTTCTTACATACTGGAGGTTGTAAGCTCATGATGCGTACCAAGTGCTTGTCGTTAAGAGCACTATGATCATCAGTTTAATTAAAATTAACTGAAATACATTAAAGCTACCACTATGCAGGTGATAGTGTAGAATAACGGTGAGTCAAGTCGAATCCACAGAGAGACAATATAGTTTTGAATTGTTTAAAAAGAGAGAGTATAGAGAAGAGAGAGAAAGAAATTGAAGAGAAAGGAGAAGAAATTATAGAGAGAGAGAGAGAGCAAAAGAAATTAGAAAGAGAGAAAGAAATTAGAAAGAAAGGAGAAGAAATTAGAGAGAGAGAGAGGGGAATAAAGAGATAAGAAAGAGGAGAGAGAAAGAGAGGTTAGAGAGAGAAGAAAAGAGAAAAGAGAAGAAATTAGAGAGAGAGAAGAGAGAGAAAAGATGGAGAAAAAAGAAAGTGAGACAAGAAACTAAAATAAAAGAAATTATAATTAACTAACAACTTAATTAAAGTTATTCTAAGAAAGCAATTAAAGCTATGAAATTCAACTATTAAAGCAGGAAAGAGAATTACATTAAATTTAATCTAAAAATTACAAAGCGGAAAATAAAGCAGTAAATCTAACCTAGGAATTAAAACTACAAATTAAAAATTAACAACTATAAAGCAGAAAATAAAATTTACATCACCCAAATATGAAGAGCAAATCTCCACTTGAAGGGAATTTTATTGCTTGGCCCCACCTCCTTGCTAAGGGTCCCACAAGAAGGGGTCCCACCCAAGGGAGAGGAAGTTGTTTTTGGTTGTGTGGAGGGACCCTCCTTTTATAGAAGGGCATTGAGGGGGTGGAGAGTGTTGGTCCCGAGTTGATGGCTAAACCCAAGAGGGGAGGGGTGAATTGGGTTCTTTAAAATTTCTTTTGGTAAATCAAAAATCTTAACCCCTTGAAAAAGTTAATCTCCTTTTTAAGCGAATGGAGAGCAAATAAGATAAAGCAGTAAAAATAAGTAGAACACAAGATTTATAGTGGTTCGGGCAAACCTTCCCTACTCCACTCTTCCAAGCTCACACTCCGTTGTGACTTGGGTTCCACTATGTATTCCAAGAATACACTTAGAGTCACCGCTCTCTTCTAGATTCAAAGCTCTAGGGGGCATACACAACTAGAGCCACTTGCTCTCTTCTAGATTCAAAGCTCTTGGGGGCATATACAACTAGAGCCACTTGCTCTCTTCTAGATTCAAAGCTCTAGGGGGCATATACAACTACTTGCACAAGTAGGTGATGAGTCTCACTCCAATCACACCCTACTTTGCATACACTTGATCTTAGCTACCCAAGCTAAATCAAGATTTATACAACCAAATAAAGAAATGAATAAAAACTACACTTTACAGATTTGTGTAGGCAGTTTTGAGCTCGAGGAAGAAATCAAAGACAGCTGGGATGATGATCGTTGAAGCAACTTGCAGTTTGAAGCTCTTTCTTCCTTTGAAACACTCAAATATGGAGAAAAGGGATTTGAAAGTCTTTCTTGCACTTCTTTTCTCTCTATGATCCTTAGAGTAGTGAGTATTATATTTTTCTCACGTTCATTTGAATGTCCTTTTATAGATTGAGGAAAATATGAACGTTGTAGAAGTGGTTGGCGTGCAATAAATGAACTTCAACGTTCAAAAATTTGACCGTTATTCTCTAAGTCTAAGATGAAGTCGACTTGGCCTGCGACTTGGCTTCCAAGTCGCACATGGAGTCGACTTGGCCTGCGACTTGGGTTCTTTCAGAAACTCAAGTCTGAGACTTGGGTCAACTTGGCTTTCAGACTTCAACTCAAGTCGATCCTGAAGTCGACTTGGGTTGCGACTTGGCTTGATCTATTGCAGAAACGCCTTGATCCTTACTTAGTTTGCTTTAGATTTCTCCCTTTAGTCTTCATGAATGTTGAGTGGCCTTTATGTTTGTAGTTCTTGTGATTCGATGAAGAGCTTGGCCTGGATACTCTTGAAATGTCTTGAATCTTGCAAACTATTTGAAAGCTATGAGTCCTTACACAAAATATGTGTGTTCCTTGCTTTGTTTCGGACTCACTTGATCTTCATGACTTGGGTATTACTCCATTTGGAAGCTATCTTGAAGATTTTGCTTTGAGCTTGATAGACTTGATTTGAACTTGAACTTGGATTCTTGCTTTGATCTTAAGTCACTTTAAGAATAGTCTTTAAAGCTCATTTGTATGTGAAAAACTTCAAATGGATGTCTTGGATATGCTTGAATCTTCATCTTGGACTTCAAAACTTCTCAAGTCGAAGTTGGAGTCGACCTGGTTTGCGACTTCGCCCAAGTCGCATTTGGAGTCGACTTCGTCTGCGACTTCGTCATCTTCGGGAGCCAGATTTCAACGCTGGACATTTTTGTGCACTTTGAAGTCGATGCTGGAGTCGACTTCGTATGCGACTTGACTACCCAAGTCGCATGTGGAGTCGACTTGGCTTGCGACTTCACTCGTCAGAATTCCTTTTTCAACTTTGTCCAGTTTTGGCTTGTTTGAAGTCGTTAGTGGAGTCGACTTCACTATCGACTTCACTCCCAAGTCGAAGTTCAAGTCGACTCGAAGATCGACTTGACTTCTCTGCTTTCCTTAAACACTTGGCAAACATATTAGTCATATATATATACTCAAATTAGTTCTTGTTAATCATCAAAACTCAATCTTTGGTCAATTTGTTTTATTTTGAACATTGTTTCCAACAATCTCCCCCTTTTTGATGATTGACAAAACTTCATTTGAGTTGATACCTTTCAAAAAATTCAAACATGTTCATTTGAGAAAACAGAGCATATTCCTTGAACATATAATTTAGAGTTTTGAGTTTAAATGAGAATATTTTCAGAACATTAGTCATTTTGGCATAGAGTATGCTTGAATACCTTTCAAGCCATATATTGAGTATTAATCATTAAGAATACTTTGTATTTATAAAAATTGCAATCACTTATCAAATATATTAATCAAATCAAAAACCAATAAAACATCTTTTCATATATATATATGAAGTTTCATTACAGAGAACAAACATTAAACCATAAATGAAACCTTAAATACAATGTACCCAACCCAAAACTTAAAAAAAAAACTTTCAACTCAATTCCTATTCTATCTATTCTATCTCCCCCTTTTTGTCAATCAAGCAAAAATAATGATTTGATGAATTGAAATTGAGAGATCGGATATGGAATAGGTTTGATGGGACAATGATGGGCCGAGGAGTAAACAAGAGAAGTGTGATCGGGAGTTGCCTCTCTATGAACTGAACCCGACTCGTAGGGATCGAGTTCAGGCATGGGTCTCTTCTTATGATGGCCTGAGGCAAGATGATAGCGGATTTTTTGCATTTCCCGCTCGATTCTATCTTGTCGGGAATGCATATCTTCAAGCGCATTAAGGACACCGGTGACAAGACTTGTCATCCGGTTTTCTTGATAGCCCATTTCTGCCCTCATGGCAATGATTTCATCTTTGAGATCCCTTAGGGTGACCTCCTCAGAAGAGGTTGGAGGTACCCGTTCTCGTGCAACGGATCCTTGTGGGGAGTAGGAGCCGTGGGATTGAGGTGATGGTGGCTCTTCTGGAGCAGCCGGTGCCTCGGGAGGTTGCTCCCCCTCAGCTTGTGCTTGGTCTTCTTGATGCTCTTCTTCTGGAGCATCGGGCCGGAGTTCAAGTACATTGATTTTCATCCTCTGAATTAGTGCCTTGTTGATTGCATTTGTGGACTTGAGCACCTCATACGGCTCGCCTTCAATGTCCACCCCAAAATGTTTAAGGATCTTTGTGATCCAAGTGCCGTAAGGAAGGACGCCCCTTGGATTATCCTTTCGACTTGCCAAGGCTTCTAGAAATAATTTAGGTAGACTCACTTTGACTTTGTTTGCTACCTTCCATAAGATCCCAGCTTCTTGTGGGTTTAACTGATTTCTACCACCACCTTTGGGGTAGATGCAGTGGGCAATGAGAAGCCTTAGTACCCGAAGTCTGGGTGACAAATCCATGTATCGAAGAAACTTGATCCCCGGGTGATACTTGTTACTCCGGGTGAGCTGATTATATATCTGATCCATGGTAAGATCTTCCGGAAAAGGCTCTTCGATGTAAGGGACTCCAAGTATCTGTCCTAAATGACTCATTGCTCTGGTCTGGCTTGGATTTAACCCGATTCCAAAATCTATATCTACTTCTTTGACATGTGTGCCAAAATTTTCTTCATCCCATTCATAGTAAAATATTCTGGTAAGATCTGGATAGACCTTGTCATCCTCCTTGAGCAATTTGGTCCATCCTTGAAAATCTAATAGGTCTTCTATGTCGGACCCATAATCTTTCAAAAATTTGAAATCTATGATTTTCGGTATGAATACCTTTTGTTCATAGAAGTTCTTGTAGAACCGGCCGTGATTGATTTCGGTTCTGAAGTATGTAGTGGGCATCTTCAAAACTTAAGTTTTGCCCGTTGCCGCAGTACCCCTTCTGCTTGCTCCGGAGTGTGTGCTCTGTGAAGCTTGGGCATGAGGTTGGCTTTCCAACCTTGTAGCTTGTTCCGATGTGTGAGTAGAAGCTTGGAACCGAACCCTTCTACCCGTAGAAGTTGAGGGTTCTTCTCGAACCCGTTTTGCAGGTGTCCTAGCTCTCCTAGGGACTTCTTCCTCAGTGTGAGATGTGGGAGGTCTAGGCACAGGCCTTTTTGATGGTTTGGAGACGGCTTTCCTCGGGGCCATTAGAGAGAAAGAGAATGATGAGATGGATTTTGAGAATGGAACTTTGACAATGGGACTTGAAAGAACTTGAGAGATTTTGAGAATGGGAGGAGAAATGAGAGAGTAGTTGAGGGAGAGAGATAGAACTGAGATGGAGGAGACGGATTGAGAGAGTTGGGAGAAGAAATGAGAGAATGCCGGAGAGATGAAAATAGCCGGAGAAGAGAGAGATAAGGAAGAAGCAGGGAAGCCGGAAAGAAATGAGGAAGAAAAGAAAGAGAAGAGAAGAAAAAGGAAGAGAAGTCGGTCGAATGCGAAACGTCGCGCGTGGAGTCGACTTGCCCTAGGAGAAGTCGACTTCGGTCCTTCTGGAGTCGACTTCGCCTGGGGCGGAGTCGACTTCGACCCTAGTGGAGTCGACTTCGCTTCTGAAGCGGAGTCGACCTGGCGTCCCTGGAGTCGACTTGACTCATCGACTTGACATTTTCAAATTTAATTTTCTTATCTATTTTTCCTAGTTAAGCTCTATCATCCCCATATCATTCCTAATCTTATAAAATGAATCTTTGGCTAGAGGTTTGGTAAAGATATCAGCAATTTGGTCTTCTGTTTTCACATCTTCTAAGCACACATCATGATTTTCAACTTGTTCTCTAATAAAATGGTGTCTTACATCAATATGTTTAGTTCTTGAATGCAGTACAGGATTTTTAGTTAAACATATTGCACTTGTATTATCACATCTAATTGGAATATCAACATATTCAATACCATAATCCTTTAATTGTTGTTTCATCCAAAGTAGTTGGGCACAACAACTACCGGCGGCTATGTATTCGGCTTCCGCAGTAGATAGAGCAACACTTGTTTGTTTTCTTGAATAACATGAAACCAACATATGTCCAAGAAATTGACAAGTTCCACTAGTACTCTTTCTATCTACTTTGTATCCGGCAAAATCTGCATCCGAATATCCGATTAGATCAAAGGTTGACCCCTTTGGATACCATAGTCCAAGGTTTGTAGTTTTTATCAAATATTTAAAAATTCTTTTTACAGCAAGTAGATGTGATTCTTTGGGACATGCTTGAAATCTAGAGCACATACAAACACTAAATAAGATATCGGGTCTAGAAGCAGTTAAATAAAGCAAAGTTCCTATCATGCTCCTATAAAGCTTTTGATCGATACTTTTACCGTTTTCATCCGTGTCGATTTTGATTGTTGAGCTCATTGGAGTGTTTGCCCCTTTGCTATTCTGCATTCCAAATTTCTTGAGCATCTCTTTGACATACTTGGACTGATTCAGAAATATTCCTTCACTTTGTTGCTTGATTTGTAGTCCAAGGAAGAAATTTAATTCTCCCATCATGCTCATTTCGAACTCGCTCTGCATTATCTTAGAAAATTCTTGACAAAGATTTTCATCAGTAGCACCGAATATTATGTCATCCACATAAATCTGTACAATCAAAATATTTTTATTTTTGTACTTGATGAATAAAGTAGTGTCTACTTTCCCTCTTTGAAACTCATGATCAATCAAGAATCTATTTAACCTTTCATACCAAGCTCTTGGTGCTTGTTTTAGTCCATAGAATGCTTTGGTTAATTTATAAACAAACTTTGATTGATCCTTTTCTTCAAAACCAGGGGGTTGTTCAACATATACTTCTTCATTCAAATAACCATTCAAAAATGCGCTTTTTACATCCATTTGAAACAATTTGAAGTTCATATGAGAAGCAAATGCTAGTAGGATGCGTATGGCTTCTAATCTAGCCACGGGTGCATACGATTCTTCAAAATCAATTCCTTCTTCTTGGGAATACCCTTTGGCTACTAATATTACCTTGTTTCTAATTACAAGACCGCTTTCGTCTAATTTGTTCCTAAATACCCATTTTGTACCAATGACTGTATGATTGTTTGGTCTAGGAACTAAATGTCATACATTGTTTCTTTCGAATTGATTTAGCTCTTCTTGCATTGAAATAACCCAATTTTCATCATTAAGAGCTTGTTCAATGGTATTTGGTTCAATTTTCGATACAAACGCATATTGGCCATAAATGTTTTGTTTTGATCTTCTAGTTTTTACTCCTTCATATATGTTTCCAATAACTTGTTCAATTGGATGGGCATTTTTGAACTTTAAATCAGTTGGAGGTTTGTAAGAGTCATTACCTTCACTTACCTCTTCCTCCACTGGATTTTCTGGCTTGAGCTCGAGTTCCTTTGGTTGTTCTTTGCTTTTTGTCTCATCTGCATCACTTAGTTCATCCTCCTTTCTCGGACTTTGGTTAATTTCATCAAATACAACATGTATGGATTCTTCTACAACTTGGTTTCGTTTGTTGAATACTCTATATGCTTTGCTATTTGATGAATAACCAAGGAATATAGCCTCATCGCTTTTGGCATCTAATTTACCCAAATTGGTTTTTCCATTGTTTAAAACATAGCATGTACTTCCAAAAGTATGAAAATATGAGATATTTGGTTTCCTTCCTTTCCATAGTTCATATGGGGTCTTTTTCAAGATTGCTCGAATGGTAACTCGGTTCAAAACATGACAAGCTGTACTCACATCTTCACCCCAAAATTTCTTGGATAGATTGCTCTCATTTAGCATAGTTCTAGCCATCTCTTGTATAGTTCTATTTTTCCTTTCTACTACTCCATTTTGTTGTGGAGTTCTTGGTGCAGAAAATGTGTGGTGAATTCCTTTTTCATTGCAAAATTCCATGAATCGTTTGTTTTCGAATTCGCCACCATGATCGCTTCTTATGGTCACAATAGTACTTTGTTTTTCATTTTGCACCAAATTTACAAAAGTTGCAAACATAGAGAAGGCTTCATCTTTACTAGCTAAGAGAATTATCCATGTGAATCTTGAAAAATCATCAACTATGACAAATACATATTTCTTTCCACCAATGGTTAGAATGTCGGATGGCCCGTATAGATCCATATGTAGCAATTCAAGTGGCTTAGTGGTGGAAATTTCCTTTTTGGTAGAGAAAGGCATCTTGGGTTGTTTTGATAATTGACATGCCTTGCAAATCTTGTCTTTGTCATATTTCAATCTTGGTAATCCTTCTACCAAACTCTTTTTCCATAGGGTTTTTATGTTACCCATGTTTATATGTCCAAGCCTCTTGTGCCAAACCCATGGATCGTTATCAATGGCCATTAGACATTGACCATCTAATTCATCAAGTGAAACCAAATAAATATTTCCATGTCTTTTACCACTAAACATGATATGTTCTCCATCAAGTACATTACATATAGATGATTCAAACACAACTTTGTATCCTTTATCACATAATTGGCTAATGCTCATTAAATTGTGTTTGAGTCCTTCAACAAACAAAACATCTTCCATGCATGCATTTGAAATACTATGTATATTTCCTTTACCTTTAATTTTACCTTTTTCATTATTGCCAAAGGCAACCATTCCATCATTACAAGGCTTAAGTTTGTGAAACAAACTTCTTTCACCGGTCATATGCCTTGAGCAACCGCTATCCATAAACCATTCATTGTTTGCCTTTGCCTTAAGACATGTCTGAAAAATAAGCAAATAAATCTTATCTTCTTGGTACCCATTTTATGGGTCCATTTGGGTTAGTAATATAGATCATTCTTTGTTGTTCTAACTTTGAAAGCCCAAATCTTGTGTTTCTTGGAACCCAAACTAATTTTGCACCATGATCATATAATTTCTTAAAATTACATTTGTAAGTTTTGTGCCCCATTTTATTGCAGAAATTACAAGTCATAGGTAATCTTGGAGTAGGCCTCCAAGTATGCAATGGTTCCATTATTGGTCTTCTAGTCCACTTAAAATTTTTCTTTTGTGGCTTGTATATAGATGCATTTTTAGTTTGATGTTTCTCAAATATTTGAACATTTGATTTGCTACTTTCTCCTTGCTCAAATGTATGATACCCAAGACCTTTTTTATGTGTTTGGGAGGTCATATTCAAAAACATTTTGACGCTTTCTCCTGGATTAGAGAACTTAGCTAATGATTCATTTAATGATTTGTTCTCCTTTTTTAGCAGATCATTTTCATCTTTCAATTTGTCTAATCTTTCTGCAAGTTTACCATTTACAATTATTGTTGCATCACATTGTCTTTTCTTAATTGTAAACTTGCTTTCTAATTTCTTTATTTCTTCATATAATGAATCATATGCAGTTTGTAGTTCATCTAATTCAGTACATTTGAGGCATTCTTGAAAGGAAGAATAACTTGATTCAGAAAGGGAGAGTTTAGAGCTTACCTCTTCATTGCTTGTGTCTTTTGTTGAGGTAATTTGTTCTCCTTGCTCGATTTGTGCCATGCAGCAAATTCTTGCACATTCTTCCGCCTCTATGTCGTCGGTTGAGGAGCTACTCGTTGTAGATTCTTCATCATTTACGTACATGCCTCTTCCTTTGTATTTCTGGAATCTTCTATTGTTCCCTCGATCCTTTCTTTGTTCTTTTGCCTTGTTTTCTTCGGGAGTTGGACATTGGGCCTGCATATGTCCCGAACCACCGCATCGGTAGCACTTGGTTGATTCTTTCTTCTTCTCTCGGGGAGTTCTTTCTTTGAAGCTTCTGAAATTTTTGCCTTTCCTCACAAATTTTCTGAATCGTTTTGTGAGTAGAGCAATCTCGTCGTCATTTTGAGAAGAAGATGTGTCATCGGTGTCTTGTGCGGCTTTTAAGGCAATTGCTCTTTTGCCCCTGTGTTGATCTTCATTCCTTTTCTTAATTAGCTCATGTGACATAAGTGAGTTAATTAAGTCTTCAAGCTTCAGCGTGTTGAGGTCTTTGGCTTCTTCGATTGCAGTGATCTTTGGAGTCCATGATTCGGGTAGAGCTCTTAAAATCTTCATGACCTGCTCAGATTCAGATATTGATTTTCCAAGACCTTTTAAAGCATTAGTAATCTTAGAGAATCTAGCAAACATTTCAGAAATATTTTCTGTTTCTAGCATTCTAAAGTTCTCTAGTTCTCCAATCAAAATATTCCTTCTCGTCCCTTGGACTTGAGAAGTTCCTTCGTAGATAGAGGTTAGTGTATCCCATATCTCTTTGGCGGTTAAGCAAGAGGATACTCTATCATACTCGGAAGCAGTGAGAGCACAAAATAAGGAGTTCATAGCTTTGGCATTGCTCTTCACTATTCTTACTTCCTCATCGGTCCATTTGGAAGCTCGTTCATCGGTAGGCAATATTACTCCATCTTGGATAGCAATCCAAGAGTCCATATCGGTAGCCATGATGAGTTGCTTCATACGAAGCTTCCAATATCCAAAATTGTTCCCATCAAACAACGATGGCCTTGTAAAGGATTGACCTTCAGCAAATGCGAGAACGGAAGTAGATTGGGATGCCATTTCAATAAGATCTCTTTGGTAAACTCAAAGACCTGCTTTGATACCACTTGTTGGTCCCGAGTTGATGGCTAAACCCAAGAGGGGAGGGGTGAATTGGGTTCTTTAAAATTTCTTTTGGTAAATCAAAAATCTTAACCCCTTGAAAAAGTTAATCCCCTTTTTAAGCGAATGGAGAGCAAATAAGATAAAGCAGTAAAAATAAGTAGAACACAAGATTTATAGTGGTTCGGGCAAACCTTCCCTACTCCACTCTTCCAAGCTCACACACCGTTGTGACTTGGGTTCCACTATGTATTCCAAGAATACACTTAGAGTCACCGCTCTCTTCTAAATTCAAAGCTCTAGGGGGCATACACAACTAGAGCCACTTGCTCTCTTCTAGATTCAAAGCTCTAGGGGGCATATACAACTAGAGCCACTTGCTCTCTTCTAGATTCAAAGCTCTAGGGGGCATATACAACTACTTGCACAAGTAGGTGATGAGTCTCACTCCAATCACACCCTACTTTGCATACACTTGATCTTAGCTACCCAAGCTAAATCAAGATTTATACAACCAAATAAAGAAATGAATAAAAACTACACTTTACAGATTTGTGTAGGCAGTTTTGAGCTCGAGGAAGAAATCAAAGACAGCTGGGATGATGATCGTTGAAGCAACTTGCAGTTTGAAGCTCTTTCTTCCTTTGAAACACTCAAATATGGAGAAAAGGGATTTGAAAGTCTTTCTTGCACTTCTTTTCTCTCTATGATCCTTAGAGTAGTGAGTATTATATTTTTCTCACGTTCATTTGAATGTCCTTTTATAGATTGAGGAAAATATGAACGTTGTAGAAGTGGTTGGCGTGCAATAAATGAACTTCAACGTTCAAAAATTTGACCGTTATTCTCCAAGTCTAAGATGAAGTCGACTTGGCCTGCGACTTGGCTTCCAAGTCGCACATGGAGTCGACTTGGCCTGCGACTTGGGTTCTTTCAGAAACTCAAGTCTGAGACTTGGGTCAACTTGGCTTTCAGACTTCAACTCAAGTCGATCCTGAAGTCGACTTGGGTTGCGACTTGGCTTGATCTATTGCAGAAACGCCTTGATCCTTACTTAGTTTGCTTTAGATTTCTCCCTTTAGTCTTCATGAATGTTGAGTGGCCTTTATGTTTGTAGTTCTTGTGATTCGATGAAGAGCTTGGCCTGGATACTCTTGAAATGTCTTGAATCTTGCAAACTATTTGAAAGCTATGAGTCCTTACACAAAATATGTGTGTTCCTTGCTTTGTTTCGGACTCACTTGATCTTCATGACTTGGGTATTACTCCATTTGGAAGCTATCTTGAAGATTTTGCTTTGAGCTTGATAGACTTGATTTGAACTTGAACTTGGATTCTTGCTTTGATCTTAAGTCACTTTAAGAATAGTCTTTAAAGCTCATTTGTATGTGAAAAACTTCAAATGGATGTCTTGGATATGCTTGAATCTTCATCTTGGACTTCAAAACTTCTCAAGTCGAAGTTGGAGTCGACCTGGTTTGCGACTTCGCCCAAGTCGCATTTGGAGTCGACTTCGTCTGCGACTTCGTCATCTTCGGGAGCCAGATTTCAACGCTGGACATTTTTGTGCACTTTGAAGTCGATGCTGGAGTCGACTTCGTATGCGACTTGACTACCCAAGTCGCATGTGGAGTCGACTTGGCCTGCGACTTCACTCGTCAGAATTCCTTTTTCAACTTTGTCCAGTTTTGGCTTGTTTGAAGTCGTTAGTGGAGTCGACTTCACTATCGACTTCACTCCCAAGTCGAAGTTCAAGTCGACTCGAAGATCGACTTGACTTCTCTGCTTTCCTTAAACACTTGGCAAACATATTAGTCATATATATATACTCAAATTAGTTCTTGTTAATCATCAAAACTCAATCTTTGGTCAATTTGTTTTATTTTGAACATTGTTTCCAATAGAGAGTTGTCCCAACCGATGTGGGATTCAATGCTTCAGATGTCACTATAGCTGCCATTTGCCATTTTTCCATAGCTTCCTTTTCTCAACGCTGCCTTTTGTTCACTGCTTTGTTCGTGTGGATGTTAGCTGCTGGAATCGATGGAACATGCAGGGGCTGCCTCAATGGAGAAATTTTTTGCTCGGTGTTTGAGAGCTGATTGCCTTGGCGACGAATTTGAAAGGGGCTGGATTCTTGTTTGACCGAAGCTTTCGAATGGCGATGTGCTGGCTGCTACTATGACCGAGCAAGTTCAGGGCTTGGATTGGAGAAGATGCAGCTAAGCTTGTTTTTGAAGGGAAGCTTGCCTGGTTATCTATTTTGCTGCCGTTGGTTTTTTTAGTTGGCCGTGCCGCCGGATTGAGCAAGATGGATTGAGGAAGATGGTGGATGTTTGGACGGATTTTAAAATCTATGGCAGCCGTGTGGTTTGGGAGAATGGAAGCTGTCGATGATTGCTGATGGTTTGATGAATTTGGGGGCTGGATTGCAGGTTACGGAGATGGGTTTCTGCTGCAGAAATTCGAGCAGATGCTGAAATAGATGCGTCAAAATGGAATTCCGAGCACCTGGGATGCTTGGCATGAGCTATCGTTGAATGGGTTTTTCAGGGTAGGTGCTGAAATTGCTGCTGTCGGAATCGATGGAGGTGGGCAGGTGGGATCTGGTTGCAATGGATTTTCTGATTGGGGCTTTTGAAATTACTTTGGGGGAGAAGGGGGATGACTTGGAGAGAGGGAACGGCTGGAGCAGCTGGAAGGCAACCATGGGAATCGATTTGGGAAGACGGTGGAGAATGGCGCGAATCAATCAGCCAAGCGGTGTGAATTACTATTTCGGTTGATTGGATTTGGGGTCGGTCGAAATTTTTGGTTCATGGCTGGCATCGATGGTGATTGCTGAGATAGGTTTCAGTTGAAGGGGCTGGTCATTCTGTTGAAAAGAAAATGGGTGAGAAAGGACGGTGGGTGCTGATGGTGGGTTTTCTGAAATGGAGAAGCTAGATGTGGTGGACGACAGTTGGATTTGGGGGTGTTAGCTAAAAATGGAAGATGCAGCGGGCTGGACGCCATGGTCGAAGAAGATGGCCGGTAGCAGGCAGGTGGGGAAGATGGAGATGGTGGAGTACCGAACCAAACTTAGTACCATGCTCGGCAGTCCATACTCACTTGTACACATGCACCATCAAAATCAAAATGAAAATATTACCCAAATAATTTCATCCTGCTATGGATATTTCATAATTTTTATTTTGAGTCCTTTAGTATTTATGTAATTTTATTTTAAGATTACATAATAGTCTACTTTAACTCATGTTTTAAACTATAGTTATATATATACTTTACCCCATTTAACTTGGTCCGAATTACATTAATAGGTCAAACATTTTTCAAAGTTAATTCCTTTAACATGTATAATTATTTTTATAATTTATATTTTCAAAAATATTGCAAAACAACCTGTTTTATAGAAAAATTAGAGATTTTATGAAAAATGTAATTTTTACGAAATTTCACATAAAATCTGCATTTAATTAACATTTTATACTCAAAAAGTGTGAATTTAGTATCAAATTATATGAAGATTTTTAGACTTATCACACCCCCAACTTAAGCATTGTTAGTCCCTTAGCAATGGAAATAGTTTAAAATATAATTTTTTCTTCCTTTTTTTTAAATCATAGTGTACTACTAATTTTTATAAAAATCTAGATGCACTGCTAATAATGATAGTAAGCTTTAGAAGTAAATTTCTTTAGTAAATATGAGTAAGAATATCTCATGATGCATAAAAGAGTATATAGCACGTGAATATGTGTACTACTGAACAAAGGGGCATTAGATAAATAAATTATTTTCAGCTTATCCAAGCTTAAGCAACATTCATATCAAAATTATGATAGTGACAGTTAATATATTTTTTTTAATTTCATTTTTTTCTCCCTTCACCATATTTCAGGGTATCCGAGGAAATTTTTTTCTTTTTTTTCTTTTTTTTATTCTCCCCTCACCATATTTCAGGATATCTGGGGATCTACAATTTTTTTATTTTTTTATTTTTTTTCATTCTCTCATCACCATATTTCAGGGTATCTGGGGATATACAAATATTTTTTAACTAACAGCTATCAATTGCAATGATATTAAAGATTACTTGCTTGGATGAGGGAGAAAAATTATGTTATCATGGTGCCCACAAGGTTCATTAGCGTGTAAGTGAAATCAGTGCTAACAGAATTTTAAAAACACCATGAAAATATTTTACAAATATAACTAATTATAATTTTCTTCTTCACTTAATACCAAGCATAGCAAGTGCACTTTGATTTATCTCTATGTTTTTTTAAAAAATATTTTCTAAAAATATTTTTTTATTTTTTTTAAAATTATATTTTTTTTAGAATTTTTTTAAATCAAGTTAAACAAACTAGAACCCCCAACTTAAATAACGCTATCTTTAATAAAGATGCACAAAATATAAATTTATGAAAATAAGATATCAGGGAAAGAGACAACCTGGGGTGTAATGATCTGATTAAATTGTTATAGCTTTCACCTACAAAAAAAACAAAGAGCAAACTAACGGAACAGAGATATATATGCAAATATTGGATTGCCTCCCAACCAGCGCTTAGTTTTACGTCTTCAGCCAAACGTAATAATTCATGTTATCCAATTCCTACTCTGTTAAAATTTTTAACACTATGCAGATTATTTATTACTTTCATATATTCATGCTCAAGAGTTGTAAAGATTAATGAGTCATCAATGACGTCAAATATGTAGCATTCTTCAATTTGATCTGAATTCTTCAAATTTATTGAATTGTTATCGAACAAGAGCATGATTTTATTTTGGGTTAAACAGGGTTCTATTTGAATACACAGCTCTTTGAGAAATTGACTATAATTTGGAATATATTGAATAACATCAAAGAGCGAAATTTTAATTTGAACCTGTTCAAACATTTGAATCATGTCTTCTTTTTCATTAATTCTTCAATGCTAATGAGCTCATCTTTAAAAGTACTTGAAATAGAAGGTAGGTACTTCTTAAAATTTTCATCAATAATTTCATTTTCATCTCCCCCCAACTTATTCTCATTAGACTCTTTATTTCTCCCCTCATCATCAATTTGGTTATGATCTCTGTCATCCATTTGAAACCTAACATAGTTATTATCAATCTCCTCAATATTTTCTTGATCTTTTTCTCCTTAAAATTTATCATTAATCAATTTTTCATTATTTTCTATAATATTTTCTTGATTATGAAGAGAGGAATTCTCATTAAGTTTATGATCTGAGAAACCGCTACTACATAATGTTGTAATTATTATCAATTTCTCATACAATATATTTTCTCGGAATGATACGTCTGATTGAGTTTGATAATCAAAATGATTTATTAGAGTGATAGTTGATTCATTAGGTTGCTCCCCACATAATGTATTAATATATTCATCGTTTATTTTCAAATTGTCTTTCTTTTGACCTAGCTTTTGTTTGTCAAGGAATTCAGCTTCTAAAGCTTTTGGAAATGCTAAGTCTACTATTCTATTTTCAAAATATGGATTTTCTAATGGTATTGAATCTAATTGAATTTGAAAATTCAAATGATCAATTAGATTATCAATTTGGTCAGTATAAAATTCCTCTTCTCCTCTCTTCTTCATGGCTACTATTACTCGATCTACATGATCTGTCGTCTTAGAAAATGATTGTTGGTCGGAAAGAATTTGTTGATCTAATCTTTCGAATCCTTCCTCCAAGTTATCCAAGTGAAGAGATTGTTGATAATCTACTTGATCTGATGAAAATTTTGAGAAGTCCTCTTATGGGGGATTCGAGTGCAAATACATATTTTTATAATAGTCAACTCGACTAAGGTACTCTGAAAATTTATTTTCTATGGTTTAAAAGCTATCGAGAAAAAAAAATTTAGTTCTTCAATTTTCTCATTATGATTATAAGTTTGATGAGAAGATTGGTTAGTAGGTTGAGGTGATGAAAAAATTTCTTCAGGATATACAGGTGGCTCATATGTATTTTCATAATGATTAGATTGACATTGATAATTTGAAAATTGACTTTGCTCAGGTGGCCATTGGGTTTGTAGATATGGAGGATAGGGTTGCATTTGTTGATTTGTCCAAGAAGTATTAGGACAGTTCATCCATTCCGAGTTATATGTATGTGAAAATGAATTGTAATTAAGTGTAGGGAACTCAAGAAAATTTTGAACTTTTTCTTGAAATGGTAAAAATTGAGTCTCATTAGAATGTGTTGTTCGAAAAAGAATAGATGTATTTAAAAATGAACTATTTGAGTTTTGGTAGGCAAGTAAATCATTAAGCTTTTGGTTTACTTCTTCCAACTTACCTAACTGCTGATCAATAAAGTTCATGTCCATTCTTTAAATTTTAAATTTGTTAATTTTTTTAAATTTACTTAAATTTTTTTTTGTTTTAATTAGTAATTCATTTACCGAGAATCACTAAGGTGCAATTAAATTCTATAACACTTCCTTTAGTCAGCCAGGTAAGAGGTGAGATTGTGGGAGGCTCTCCTTGTATTCACAAGGTCCTAATTAAATAACCACAGATCCACTTAGGCATTTGCCTTTAGACCTCTAGCTTAGACACCAACCTCCAGTTGTCAAATAGAAATTTAATTAGACCAAAGGTCTACTCAATAAATTATCGCTAATTAAAATTAGAAAAGGATCAAAATTGGTAATCTGAAGTAAAGTGCAGTAAAAAAAGAAAGCTGATAAATAAAGCAGTAAAGATTGCACTATTGAAAGCAAGTAAAGGAAATTTAAAGCAACTAATAAAACAATTCAAACTTTAATACGCCTCTCCGGCAACGGCGCCAAAAACTTGATGTGTACCAAGTGTTTATCGTTAAGAGTACTATGATCACTAGTTTAATTAAAATTAACCGAAACACATTAAAGCTACCACTATGCAGGTTATAGTGCAGAATAACGGTGAGTCGGGTCGAATCCACAGAGAAGCGATATAGTTTTGAATTGTTTAAAGAGAGAGAAAGTGTATAGAGAAGAGAGAAGAAATTATAGAGAGAGAGAGAGCAAAACAAATTAGAAAGAGAGAAAGAAAGGAGAAAGAAAGGATAAGAAATTAGAGAGGGAGAGAGAGGGAGAGAGATAAGAAAGAGGAGAGAGAAAGAGAGGTTAGAGAGAGAAGAAAAGAGAAAAGAGAATAAATTAGAGAGTGTGGCGCCCCGAACAGAGATACCTAGAAGCCTTACTCCGGGATCGTTTTTGATTAGTAAACGTGACTCGGGATTGTTGCCCTGATCACACGGCAGGGTTTTTTTTATATAACATCAATACATGGAAAATTTCCATCATTCATTCAACATGAAATATATTTCACATATTACAGTTATGATAAAAAAAACTATTCCATAAACATTTCCATTGAAATAAAAATATTCATTTCCATCTCAAAATTATCATCATCGTCTTTACATAAAATTTACATATACATCATTCATATCAAAAACTACATATCATTTTGCATGTTGCCTTCATCATCATTTTCTATCTGTTGTTAAAAAAGCATGGGTGAGTAATAATACTCAGTAAGCAAGCCATACATAATTTTTCAATCATTTTCATGCATTTCATAAAATGCAAATGCAATGCATACATAGCATTCATGACATTCCTTTAGATGTGACGCTAGCTAGGCGCTCATCCCATACATGCTCCCATTTTAGGAAGGTTGCCGCCGGCCTGGGCCTATAAGCGACTTAGCAATAGTGAGGGGGACATCCGGTTCACTTATTACCTCAACTATGGCCTATTCCTCGTGCACATGCTCATTTACATACACATGACGACATGACATTTGCAAATCATAAACAATTTCATAAAAAGTGTTTAATAAATAATTTAACAAAATGAACTTCAGTTCATATAAAGCAACTATAGGTATGGCCAACCTAAAATAAATTTCATAAAGCAATTCACAAACAATTTCAAGCATTTTGAAAATAATTTGTAAAACATATAACTTGCTTACCTCCTCAGTTGGTGTCCTCTATTTTCTCTTTTCCTTTTCCTATTCAAGGAAAAAGGATATTTTATTTCTTCTATTCAAGCTGCTTTCCATGCATGCTCTATAATATTTGGGCATTATTTCTTTATATGGATATTTTTATTCATAGGTCCTCAAAAATTCCATCCTTATATTTAAATATTAATCTCAAATTTTTTCCAAAATCACTCTGTTTACTATAGCAAATCACTGTAGCGGATTACTGTAGCAGTTACAGTAGCAAATCACTGTTCACCCGAGGTTACTATTCACAGTAACGTGGGTTACCGTTCATGGGTTCCAAAAATAAAAAATCCCATGATATACCTTATGCTTAGTATATATCATGGAAAAATTTATACATTTTGAATTTATCATCATTAACTTGGCTAAATAAATCATTTTCTCCATATATTAAAAATCAACATAAATTCCCTTAAACATAATCCTTAATTTCAAAAATCATGAAATTAATATATCATAATTCCAACATCATATTTATCATATTCATATATCCCAAATCATCATTTATAAATTTTGGAACATTATTTCCACATATCATATGCTATCTTCCCGAATGTTCTATCTTTGCTCTAAATTTTTGATGTTTTGGCATAATTCCAATTAGGCATTATATCTGTACTTATTTTCCCATGCTTAAGAATTATCTAAGCATGGTTTTACCCTATTTAATATTCAAAATAAGTTTGGATAGAAATCACTTACCCGAAGTGGAGATATCCCATTTTTCTCACACTTTCTCTCTCTAACCTTCTCCTTTTCTTCCTTGGACGTGTGGGAGGGTTATGGGAGCTGAAATTTCTCAAGTAGAGCTGGGATTTTGATGCCTTGGATGTACCCCTGCTGCCCTATTTATACTTTTTGATTTTTCATAAAATTAGATTTTACCTCCTAGCTTGAGGAATTTAATTATAAAAATATATTTTTTATAATTTTGAAAATGCATGGAGCTTTGTGCAGGCACCCTAGGCTTTCTCCAGCCCACCCTATGTATCCCTATTTTTCCTTGATTTTTTTATTTTTAAAATTAATTAATTTAGGCTAAATAAATCCTAGCCGTTGATTTAAGATGAGGTTGATCACGGACCATTGATCTTGGTCAATTTTTTCAACTGCCCCTGGTCATGCCCCCTGCTGCAGCTGCCTTTCATTTAATTTTTTATTTCTTAATTATTTATTTAAATAAATAGTTAAATGTATCATTAATGAAAAGTTAATTTACTTTTTTTATCTTTATTTGACGTTTCATCTTGACCCTTAATTTGTGATTTTCATCACACCTTGACCCCATTCATCATGTTCATCATGAATTTTTAACCATCTATAAAAAATTTCATCGAATTCCGACGCCTGGATTGCAAATTATGAATTTTTTTCTATTTTTCCACTAAAATCTAAATTTGTATTAAAATAATAAAAAGTAATGTTATTTTGTCTTGTAGTGATTCAATCTCTATTTTGTCTTTTTGTAATTAGATTAATCCAAGTGATTAACTCTTAATCACGTGTCTTAATCCCCGGTTACTATTCACTTGCACTATTCACGTTTACTATTCACGTGGGTCAAATTATTTAAATCTCTAATACACATATCCATCAATATAATTCATAAATTTTCATTTATCATAAAAATAATTACAAAAGAATTTAGGGTTACATCTCGAAATGACGCGTATACGGTTGGGGTTTCACACAGAGAGAGAGAAGAGAGAGAAAAGATTAGAAAAGTTGGAGAAAAAAGAAAGTGAGGCAAGAAGCTAAAATAAAAGAAATTATAATTAACTAAAAACTTAATTAAAGTTATTCTAAGAAAGCAATTAAAGCTATGAAATTCAAGTATTAAAGCAAGAAAGAGAATTACATTAAATTTAATCTAAAAATTACAAAGCAGAAAATAAAGCGGTAAATCTAACCTAGGAATTAAAACTACGAATTAAAAATTAACAACTACAAAGCAAAAAATAAAATTTACATCACTCAAATATGAAGAGCAAATCTCCACTTAATGGGAATTTTATCGCTTTGCCCCACCTCCTTGCTAGGGGTCCCACAAGAAGGGGTCCCACCCAAGGGAGAGGAAGTTGTTTTTGGTTGTGTGGAGGGACCCTCCTTTTATAGAAGGGCATTGAGGGGGTGGAGAGTTGTCCCAACCGATGTGGGATTCCATGCTTCAGATGTCACTGTAGCTGCCATTTGCCATTTTGCCGTAGCTTCCTTTTCTCAACGTTGCATTCTGTTCATTGCTTTGTTCTTGTGGATGTTAGTTGCTGGAATCGATGGAACATGTAGAGGCTGCCTCAATGGAGAAATTTTTTGCTTGGTGTTTGAGAGCTGATTGCCTTGGAGACGAATTTGAAAGGGGCTGGATTCTTGTTTGACCGAAGCTTTCGAATGGCGATGTGCTTGCTACTGCTGTGACCGAGCAAGTTCAGAGCTTGGATTGGAGAAGATGCAGCTGAGCTTGCTGTTGAAGGGAAGCTTGCCCGGTGATCTGTTTTGCTACTGTTGGTTTTTCTAGTTGGTCATGCCGTCGGATTGAGCAAGATGGATTGAGGAAGATGGTGGATGTTTGGACGGATTTTAAAATCTATGGCAGCCGTGTGGTTTGGGAGAATGGAAGCTGTCGATGATTGCTGATGGTTTGATGAATTTGGGGGCTGGATTGCAGGTTACGGAGATGGGTTTCTGCTGCAGAAATTCGAGCAGATGCTGAAATAGATGCGTCAAAATGGAATTCCGAGCACCTGGGATGCTTGGCATGAGCTATCGTTGAATGGGTTTTTCAGGGTAGGTGCTGAAATTGCTGCTGTCGGAATCGATGGAGGTGGGCAGGTGGGATCTGGTTGCAATGGATTTTCTGATTGGGGCTTTTGAAATTACTTTGGGGGAGAAGGGGGATGACTTGGAGAGAGGGAACGGCTGGAGCAGCTGGAAGGCAGCCATGGGAATCGATTTGGGAAGTCGGTGGAGAATGGCGCGAATCAATTAGCCAAGCGGTGTGAATTACTGTTTCGGTTGATTGGATCTGGGGTCGGTCGAAATTTTTGGTTCATGGCTGGCATCGATGGTGATTGCTGAGATAGGTTTCAGTTGAAGGGGCTGGTTGGTTCTGTTGAAAAGAAAATGGGTGAGAAAGGACGGTGGGTTTTCTGAAATGGAGAAGCTAGATGCGGTGGACGCCAGTTGGATTTGGGGGTGTTAGCTAAAAATGGAAGATGCAGCGGGCTAGACGCCATGGTCGGAGAAGATGGCCGGTAGCGGGCAGGTGGGGAAAATGGAGATGGTGGAGTACCGAACCAAACTTAGTACCATGCTCTGGCAGTCATACTCACTTGTACACATGCACCATCAAAATCAAAATGAAAATATTACCCAAATAATTTCATCCTGCTATGGATATTTCATAATTTTTATTTTGGGTCCTTTAGTATTTATGTAATTTTATTTTAAGATTACATAATGGTCTACTTTAACTCATGTTTTAAACTATACTTATATATATACTTTACCCCATTTAACTTTGTCCGAATTACATTAATAGGCCAAACATTTTTCGAAGTTAATTCCTTTAACATGTATAATTATTTTTATTATTTTATATTTTCAAATATATTGCAAAATGACCCATTTTATAGAAAATTAGAGATTTTATGAAAAATGTAATTTTTACAAAATTTCACATTAAATCTGCATTTAATTAACATTTTAAACTCAAAAAGTGTGAATTTAATATCAAATTATATGAAGATTTTTAGACTTATCAGCTCATTTTTTTGTTTTCCAAGTTCCTTCACGTTCATAGTATTGATCATATGTTTGCTTTAAGAAAGATTAATTTGATTTTTATGACTAATAAATAATTAACATATCATTAAAAAGGATCTAATGAATTTGTGTAAGTGTGTTCAGATATTTTGTATCTAATGATATGTATGAAAATGAAAATGTAAAATAATTTAAATTTCAAGAGCTCAAGTCCATATATAACAAGTTCAGCAAAATGAAATCTCAGCCCAAGTCGACTTCACTTGTAACTTGGGTGAAGTTCCACAGCCAAGTCAACTTTTCCCGCAACTTCAAAGCAAAAAAATTGACAGCAAGTTCTAGCCAAAGCAAATTTACAGCCCAAGCCAATTTTACTAATTTCAAGTCGACTTCACTTGTGACTTCAAGTTATAATGGTCAAAAACTCGAACTTAGAGCATCAAATGCATACCAACCATGACTCCAACAGCTAAATCTTCTTCTCCTCTATAAATATTATTGAAGTATAAATGTGAAAGAAGTTGGAAACACAAGATGAACTTAAACCTTCCAATATTTAAGTGTGTCGATATCATTTGAACAAATATTGAAACTTCAAGAGCTAGTACTTCAAGTAAGCTTATAAGATCATATTCTTTACATAACAAGGAGCTTCTGAAGCAGATTGAGTACACGTTGTCAAGTGTAAATTCTCTTTTATCTATTTTATTTTGGGTTATTATCTTGGATTAGTATTGGAGACCGAATTCAAGAAGAAGTGAAATAGGGGATTGGTTGGAGTTTATCTCACTAACGAGTTTTGCTTGGTTGGTTTAAGTTTATCTCACTAACGGATTAAACTTGGTTTGTTAGAGTTAATCTTATCAACAAGTGATTGTTGTATATGCCCCCCTAGAGCTAGAATTTAGAAGAGTGTGGGTGTTCTAGATTATATTGAATATATAATGATGGAACTCAAGACACAACAGGTGTGTGCTCGGAAGAGTGGAGTAGGAAAGGTTGTCTGAACCACTATTATTTTTATCTCTTGTGTGGTTTGATTGCTTATATTTTATATTCTATTTGCACCTTCTCATTCGATCTCTAAGCACGTCGCATCATAGAGGATTAAACTTATAAGAGTTAAGTTTTGATTTACCAAAGAATTTTTCAAAAATCCAATTCTCTTACCTGAAACGATGGACGCTAGGTTCTCAAAGTGAAACAAAAAGGCCACACCTGATATCTTACTATTCTAAGCCAATAAGTGCAAGATGATGACGTGGTAGACATCTTTACCATTCAAACTAGTTGTATAGAAAGTGGTAAAATTACATGCAAATGATTCAAGAATAAACAGGTGGGAAGACAATACATGAAGTGCAGCTGAGACTCTCACAGTCCATAAAACAGCTTTCTTGAGAGCCATGCAACAAATATCTGTAGAACAGCATGAACAACTGAATCATTTCCTAGCTCCCACATGGAACGGGGACAAAGAACTACATGCAGCCTTCTTTCTCGAGACATAGCTTCCACGGAACTTCAATTCCACGTGAATGACTTCTTGACACTCAAATAAAACATAGCCGCAAAACTGCGATCCAAGCTAACTAGACCTCTATACATAGCAATTATTGCTCTTTATTGATGACACAACTCTCCCAACAGAAGCAAGGATCCTCTCTAGTGCTTTCAAAATCTTTAAGTTCCCTTCTTGTTCTCTAAAAAAAAAAGAAATCCTTTAGCATTTTTGAGCTCCTTTCAATACAAAAAAAATCTCTTTCATCTTTCCAACTTCAAAAAAGAAGGTAGAAAACTTTACTTTATCTCATTTATAATCTCTATGTGACATATGATTTAAAATTCGGGATTCGATTTTTCTCCTTTATTTTATTTTATTTCTTTTTTGGAAAGAAAATTTATTTTTATTAAAAATTACTTTTCCCTATGTAGATACTCCCTTCGTGGTGGGTTGAATTGAAACATGGGGTTAAGTATTTTTCTCTTATTTTTAAAAATTATTTTCTAAAATTATTTTCCTCCTTTTTTAGAAATTATTTTTTTAAAATTACTTTTCCTCATGTAGACACTTCCTGAGTGGCGTGTTGAATTGAAACGTGGGGTTAAGTGTTTTCCTCTTGTTTTCAAAAATCATTTTTTAAAGTTGTTTTCCCCCATGTAGATAGTCCCCGGGTAGCAGGTTGAATTGATATGTGGGATTCAATATTATCCTACTAATTTATAAAAAAAAAAATTTATTTTTACTCAACCTAAACTTTGTTGTCCAAACAAAGCCACTGTGCCAACTTGTTATGCTACCGAAACGGAATTGACAAACCTCACCCGATTTTCACGGTTTCAGCAATCAAATCGTGAGGGATCTAAATAGATTCTATCCTTGCTTTAACAAGAGATCGTTACAGTGGATCTATTGCTAGCACTCTGCCCTTACTTGGGGAATACGCGTGATCCACGAGACCCACTAGGTGCTAATGACCTAGGACATATGAATTCAATAGAGGGAGGAAGATGTTTCCCATTAAGAAGTTATGAAAACTCTTTTCTTAAGCCAGGATTAGGAACTTATAGATTCATTATGATTTGTACATTGTAAATTCTGACATCTGAAAGCCAGGCAGATAACTTCTACCCTAATATTCCACTCTTGAGCCCATAATTTTCAATTGGCCTACTTGGACTTAGAACACTTCACTTGGGCCCAGTCTTGCCCTCTTAAACCCATTTGGGGCCATAACTTCCAAAAGTAGCCCCATTGGGCCTAAAATCCTCTCATAACCTTTTCTAGGCCTGAAATTTCCCAATGTGGTTTAAAATATCCTAGTTGGGCCTAGAACCAAAACCCTACAACAGGCTCAGATAAGCCCAAAATTTACAGTAAAATCTATTTGAGTTTAAAGCTCCCCAAGCAACTCATTTGAACTAAACCCTCCAACATGCCCTCTTGTGCCCAAATTTGTTAAGTCAAGCCCAGTTAGGCCCAAATTTTTACAAGTCTAATTGGGCCCAAATCTTTTAACTAGTCCAAATTGACCTAAACATATTTTCAGAATTCAGTTAAATCCAATTTTTGATAAAACCACCCAAATTTCAATCTAAAGGTTATATGCAAAATACGCTGACCTATTATGAAAATCCAGAGACTGAATACAGTACACACTAGCTTATTAAGCTAAATGGGAGACGCTTGTCTGCTGTGTAAATTCAAAAGTTGAGAGCGCACTTAGCTTGCTGTGTAAGGTCACTAATGTAGCCGACAAGTCCCTCACTGTCCCAAACCGAGTCATTGCTAATCAACAAGCTAAGCATAAACTCACTTTGAGTCATGGCGCGTGGCGTCATATACTCCTTCCTTTTTCGAGTCATAGCGCATGGCGTAGTGTACTCACTTTTTTAGATCACGATGCATGGCAAAGTGATTTACATTTATTTTTCGGTCATGTTGAGTGGTCAAAATGCAACCCACTTTAACTCATGGTGCATGATATCATGTATTACCCATTTTTGAGTCACTGGACACGACAAAGTGTACTCATCCACTTTGTATTTTTCTCAGATAATTTTTCATGCATTTGTAAAGTCATAGAAAGATCTTCTACACATTTTACCATTATTTTAATGAAATTATTTTTATGGATTATTGTATTAAACTCTTTTAATCAAGTGTCTTCTCATTAGATATGTAAAATCAGTGTAGAACATAATGCAAAATATTTTTGTGATATATTTTTTGAACTTGATTAAAGGAATTAAATGCTTTAAAATTTTATTAGGAGAATAATTGAGCATTTATTTTCTAAAACCACCATCACGAACGGGACAACCCGAAACGAAGTCGGAACAAATGGTGGACCTGACATGAAACACTCTTCCCTCATCTTTAAGAACTAAAAACCATAGGCATTTTATATGTTTCTTCTTGTTTGATCTCTTGCTATTGACACTCTTAAGTGCTCTTTTGCAGATCTCATGGCGTGTTCAATAGTGTTCGGGTTCTTTCTAAATAGTGGTTTTGTCGTTGCTAAACCGGATAACATGAATGCAGCTATTCTGCATCACTTCATCCGAGTACCATAAGAGCCTGAGCATCATGTCTATCTACACGTTGACTACTCTTCAGTTGTAATCACTTGAAAGAAAGATCGATAAGCACCACTGAAGGAGTGCCATAATGTCCAAGGCCCTCATGTTGCTACTGTTGCCACTAATGCAATCAAGTTGTTGTTATTTCTTAGGCTACTCCTGTCTAGCCAACATAATCTTTAGTTGTGCTAACCCAATTCAGCCACTCTATCTCAATTGTCAATTTAGTTTCCCAACCTGATTGAGATGTTACCCAAAAGTAGGGAAAGCTGAGAAAGCATGCTAGGGTTTCTCAACTAGATATTCAACCAGTTGATTGAAGGAATGGCCGACTCAGGCGTCAAGAACCTGTTATCATCACATTCAACTTAAACATCTTGCAGTTCATTATCCTCGGTCCGATATATTCACCTTGACAATCAACCACTACTTCATCTAGTTCAAAAACCAAAGTCAAGTCTTCATTTGATCATGTTGCTACTAATGTTGTTGAAGTTTTTTGTCCTACACCAAGAGTATAAAAGAAAAAAGCACAGTAGAAAAAGCAATTCGAGAAAACAACTTCTCGGTTGAACCTAAAAGCTTCACCATCATTGCCACTAAGTTCAAGATACAAGTTATTCTCTCACCCCCACCAAATGGGTAAATCATGAAAGAAGCAAATAAAGAACATTTATAAGCCAAAGGCATCACAAAACCAAAGCTCGCTAACAGTGGCGGTACTCTCCAAAGTGCCACATAATGTATCCGAGTTCAGTGCTTAATCTAATTTCAAATTTTATACATAGAAATTGATTTTCCTCACTAATCAGACTAAGGGAGGACATAACTTACATGCATATCAAGACCTCATTTCAAAAAGAACATCGAATGTCGCATCCCAAGAGAGAGATCAAAAGAAGGATGCGATCTTTTTAAATGACTGAAGCTAACATGGTAGATACTTAAACTCAGCTAAGCACTTCAAAAGTGTCTGATGTTGACTCAATCAAGGGCAGTTGCGATGCCCACAACATCGCCTTTCTGTAGCCTTTATCATCTTGAAGGCATTAGAACTACTCCCCAAGAGATGAGTTTGTAATCTCTTTCGTGGCGAGTGAGGAAGAAGAGGTTCTTACACCCAAGTCTCAGCACATTCATGATCTCCAATAAGAGATTGAGCATATGAAGCAGGCCATGGAGACTCAAGGAGAGAAAGCGACAAGTTCTCACCAATCACTATCACCAAAGAACCACCAATTAGTTCATCAGCTTAAAGGACCATCTGTAAGGTGAACTAAGCAGGACAAAATTGCAGAATCAATAATTTGTGTATCAACACCCCTCAAACACAAGATGCATGTGTTAACATTCCTATGGGGTCCCCTCTAGGGTTTGTCACACAAAAAGAGATGTTGCATCAATTGGTGGCCAAATGCTTTTATCGTAAGGCTCCTAAACTTATTGGGGTCCCTACGATAACAATCAATAGGCATTATCCCCCAAAAGTCAAAGCAAAATTGTTACTAAAAGATTTGAAGCCACCAAAGGTTGAATTCGACGGTATTGTGAGTGCATTGATGTATTTGACATCATTCTATTATGCCATGGGAATTGGAAGCATCATTCAAACTTTTACCTTCGAATGTTCCCTAATGCCCTTTCTAGTAATGCTTTCCAGTGGTATATCTCTCTTCTGACTGGTTCAGTACGCACGTGGGAAGAGATGCAAGAAATGTTTATGTGAAACCCAGACAATATACGCGTCATTTCGGGTTGTAAATCCTAGATTCTTTTGTAATTATTTTTATGATAAATGAAAATTTATGAATTATATTTATAAATATGTGTATTGGAGGTTAAAATAGTGCAATTAAGAATTTAACCCACGTGAATAGTGCACGTGAATAGTAACCGAGGATTAAGACACATGATTAAGAGTTAATCACTTGGATTAACTTAATCGCAAAAAGACTAAATAGGGATTTAATCACTACAAGACAAAATAGCATTACTTTTTATTATTTTAATACAAATTTGGATTTTAGTGAAAAAATAAAAAAAATTATAATTTGCAATCCGGGCATCGAAATTCAATGAAATTTTTTATAGATGGTTAAAAATTCATGATGGACATGATGAATAGATTAAGATGTGATGAAAATCACGAATTAAGTGTCAAGATGGAACGACAAGAGGAGATCAAAAAAGTAGCCAACTTTTAATTAATTCCACTTTTGACTTTTTAATAAAATAAATAATAAAAAATAAAAAATTAAATGAAAAGTAGCTGCAATGCAAGGACGTGCAGGGGCTGTTGACTTTTGGGGCCAAATATAATGGCCACAAATTAATCTTATCATATATCAACGGTTGAGATTAATTTGCTTAAAAATAATTAATTTTAATAAATTAAAAATATAGGAAAAATAGGGATGTCATAGGGGAGCTGGAGCAGGCCTAGGGTGGCTGCACAAAGCTCCATGCATTTTTAGAAATTATAAAAAAAATATATTTTTATAATTAAATACCTAAAGCTAGGGGGTAAAATCCAATTTGATAAAATATCAAAAACTATAAATAGGGGGCAAGGTGAGAACGACCAAAGGCACTCCAATCTTGAAAAATTCAAGCATTCCCACCCCCAAACACGTTTTTGGCCTTTAGAGAAAGAAGGAAAAAGTTGGAGAGAAAAAGTGTGAGAAAAAAAGGGATATCTCCACTTCGGGTAAGTGATTTTCATCCAAATTTCTTTTGGATGTTAAGTAGGGTAAAACCATGCTTAGATAAGCATGAGAAAATAAGTATATTTATAATGCTTAATCAGAATTATGCCAAAACATCAAAAATTTGGAGCAAAGATGGAGCATTCGGGAAGATAGCATATGATATGTGAAAATAATGCTCCAAAATTTATAAATGATACTTTTAGATTTATGAATATGATAAATATGATGTTGGAATGATGATATATTAATTTTATAATTTTTAGAATTAAAGATTATGCTTAAGTGAATTTATGTTGATTTTTAGTATATGGAGAAAGTGATTTATTTAGCCAAGTAAATGATGATAAATTCAAAATGTATGAAATTTCTATGATATACTAGGCATAAGCTATGTCATGGTTTTTTTATTTTTGAAAAAAAATATCAATTTTTGGAACCCATGAACAGTAACCACGTCTCTGTGAACAGTAACCTCGGGTGAACAATGATTTTCTACAGTAATTTGCTACAATGATTTGCTACATTAAACAGCATGATTTTGGAGAAAATTTGAGATTAATATTTAAATCTAATGATAGAATTTTTAAGGATTTATGGATAACAATCCATATAAGGAAATAATGATCAAGTATTTTTAAGGTTAACCTCTGTAAGAAATTATGGAGAAAAATAAGGTCATAAATGAATATAACATATGTATGATAAAGTATGTATATCCATTTCACTTGTATAGGAAAAGAAAATGAAAAGATAAAAGATTCAGACTGAAGCAAAACAGAGATAAGCAAGCAAACTTTTTGAAAATGATTTTTTTATGTTTTATATTGCAACCATTGAATATGTCGGAATCGCTTTATTATAAGTAAATCCATATGGAAGAAATGAGAAATGTTGAGATATGTGGGAATTGCTTTATCATAAGAAAATCCTTATGAAAATGAGGAGAAAGGTGGAAATGGTTACATTATAATGGAAAAGAAAAAATTTTAATTTTCAAATAATATTTGGTTTTATAAAATGAATTTAAAATGATTTATTAAAATTTTTTGAAACGGATTTAAGGAAGGCCAACCGATAATCAATTTAAATGAAGATTTTAAGATAATGACCAAAGGATCATGCAAGCTTACCTTCACATAGAAGTAACTAATGTGTCATGTGGACAAAGAATATGATACTATATAAAGAAAATGAATTATGCATTGGTATATCCTTTGTTCATGAAAAACCTAGAAATGGGAAGAAAAGCATTTGCAAAATCTTTTGTCTTTAGATATTAAAATGTTTTCGAAATTGTTTTACCGCTCAAAATTTATTTAAAAACATTTTAGCAAAATTTTGAAATTAATATTTCTCAAATATTTCCTTCAAATATTTTAAATGATTTAGAAATGTGTTATTTAAATGTTTCCAAAATTATTTAAGGTTGGTCATCCTTATAAAATATTTTTATTAACTTGTTAACTTGGTATGTGCCAAGTTTTCAAGTTAGAAAAGGGAATACAGGCCGAGGTCTGTACTATTTTGAAATGACATGCTAGCATTAAGTTTTGAAAAGAAAAAGTCACAGACTAGGGTCTGTGGAGTTTTATAAAAATATGCTAGCATATGAATATGGAGAAAGGAATGTGCGCATGAGTTATATACTACTTAGAGGATATGCAGACCGGACGCAGTTGCAAGATGGGCCCCCTCTACATAGGCCAAGTCGCTTCAAAATGCGAAATGACGGCGGCACCCTCCCTGAAATGGGAGAAGAACACGGATAACTGCCTGGCTCGCGAGTTATCAAATGAAATGGTTTCTCTCCTAAGGAAGAAAAGGTGATCACTTGGTAAGTGTCACCTACAAGACGGACAGAAACGTATTGCATGATGCATATGCTTGTTTTAAAAAGGTTTTATGGAAAATATTTCAAGGACATGAGAATGTCCTTGGAAAAAGAAAGTTTTATAAAAATGTTTTTATGTTCATGGAAAAGAGGTTTACATGTTAAGTTTGCAAGCATATATTTTATGAAAGTTTTTATGAAAAGGTTTCCACTGGTTGATAGTAGATCACTTGATAAGTGTCTACTATTGAATGAGAGAAATGCATTTAAATGGAAAAACTCTTGCTTACTGAGTTTCGATTCACGTTTTGCTTTTCAAACCATAGACAGGTACAACATAGGCTAAGAAGGAAAGGAAAAAAAAGGTATGAAAAAAATTCTATGATATGTTGATCTGTATATGGTATGACTGAATTATGTATGTATGAAATGATCAGGTTAAAATAACCTGTATTGTACAAAAACAAGTATAAATGTTATCAATGATAATTGAGATTTGATGATAAGTATGTGTTTTTATGTGATGAAAGAAAAGAAAAAAAATTGGACGATATCGAATTAAGTACACGCCGAGTGATCAGGGCAATAATCCTGATTCACACTTACCAATCGACAAGATCTTTGAGTAAGGACAAATGTGACGCCTCGGTTCGAGGCGCCACAGTTAACCTCTCAATTTATTGATACTACACGAGAGGTGCAACTATCAAAAGTATCGACTCTGTCTCAAAAGAAGGATAAACGAGTAGAGGATTATATCACTAGGTGGAAAAAGGTTGTTAATTGTTGCTAAGAACCTCTTTCTCAAGCAATAAAAGTTAACATTGTCAAAATGTCATCAAGATAGAGATTTTTTTTGTTGATGAATGACCAACTTAGCACATTTTAGGCCTTGGCCAAGGAAGCTTGCTAAAATGAGATCTGCTATCCTAATAAAAGGCCTAGAAAGAAGAGTCCTACACAACTACAGCATTCAAAAAGAAGAAAGCTGGAGAGACTCTACAAATACCACAGAAGTCAAGAAGCAGCCAGATAAGGTAAAATTACCGGGAAAAGAGCAACTCGCAAACCCTGCTTGGAGAGAAGAAGCTCAATATGCCTTCGGCAAAGATAATGTGGAGACATTATTCCAGCGACTTATGTCAACTAGGCTATCTGAGCTACCCGCTCCAAAAAAATCAGAAGAAGTCGGTCGTACCACTCATCGGTGGTATTGTAGCTATCATTGATATGTTGGTCACGCAACTAAGAAATGTTAATATCTCCAGGCAATATTACAAGATTACATTGAGAAGGGGATTATTAAACTTAATCTCTCAATATAAGCTTTGTCAAATATCTTGACAGTTGAGATGAATGATAAAGATAACTGGGAGACAATTCGAAAACTGCTAGGTTTGAAACGAACAAAGAGATGCCTCAAAAATCTATATAGAGAAGACAAAACGATCAGGGATAACCATTCTTCCTTCCCTTCTGAGATAACGGAGACAATCTTCATGAGTCCAGTCATTCTTGGTCATAAACTTCCTTCAGCCTGGGTTGTTACTTCTATTCTTCCAACGCATGATTGGTGAATCACCTCATCCAACAAAAGAAAGATATGTACGTCAGAAAATATCAATATCACTTTTGGTATCTTGGGAAGTCAGAGTAAAATACTTCTGGTATTCGCTCAGAGAATCGATGATGCCTTCTTATCATGATAATCATCTTTGAGAAGTCACAGATTGGATAATCTTAGTAGGTGTGCAACTTGGATCGGGTAGGTCTAGGTAAGAGCGGAACCTACCCTTTCCCATTTTTCAAAAACCTCTATCCTACCCTATTTTAGACTGGGTCAGTCCAGAGCTTACCTTACCCAATTTCTCAAGAGCGGATCGATTCTGGTTCGGTTCCAAATCGATCCCTGAAGAATTCATGCACTCAAATATATCTACTATATTAATGCTCAATCCATATACTATCATAACTCATACAATTTATTTCTATGAAATCTATCACATAAGTGCAATATGTTTCCGTGTAACCTATTTGTGTATAATATATACAATAATACAAATTGTACATACTAGAATACAATATACAAAAAAATGCAATCTGTGTGTAAAATTCAATTTATATGTACTAAAACATGAAATATGTTAAAAAAGTGCAATCTGTAGATAATGAAATCTATACAAAACAATCAAATAGCAAAAGGAATATTATCTCATTAGAATCTACTACTTTCAACAATCTCAAGTCTGTCTTATTTGAAAGTCGGATAAAACACAATAGATGCAACATAAGCGCAACAAATCAAATCATAAATCTAATGATTAAAATCAATTCAAGAACTCTTCTCATCTCTCAACTTTCATCCTTCATTTAGAATATATTTTCCCTAAAAGTAGAAAATATAAAATTTAGTAAGAATCATTTGACCTTTAAATACAAAGATTGAAGAATGAAAAATAAAAATTAACTTAACCTTATTAGGAATCGTGGCAACATCAGTAGCTTTGGAATAAACACTTGTACTTTCTGAATAATAATTAGAAAATATATATTAATGATAATTTATCATAAAGGCTATGCTTCTGAACTTATTACCTATAAAACATACTTAATATATGTAAAAAAGAAAAGAAAAAATGTAAAATGTTACCTAATGTTATACTATTCAAATTGGTACTTTATACTACAATGCTAAACTCTCCAAACACTTCAATGTCAGATGGTTTGGGGTTATTCTTAGCCAATCTTGACAACATATTAATAATTTCATTGTTTTGTAGATAAAAAACTTCTATATGCATCAAGAACTCGTCCACTAATACTAAAAGCATATTCAGATGTCACAGTAGAAATAGAAATAGCAAATATGACGCGAGCAAGCAAAGATAATACTCTAAATCTGGATGCATTAGCTGACCACCAATCTAAAATATTAATTTTGCTAGTTGGCAACAATTCAAGTTCTTAAGATACATATCAATTTTTGTTTTCAATCATTGTTCATAATTCTCTTCACAAAATTCTAGAAAATCATCCATTGCACAAGCTTCAACATTGCTTTGACTATACTCTCCCACCTTATTTGAAGCTTTTCTTGGAGAGAGTGAGATTCATAAAACTTAAATAGTTTATGTAATTCATAAGTGACCATTTCAATGGCTTCGACATATTTACTTTTATCAAATAGCTTATCATAAAAATAGCTTATAAATCTAAGCTTATATTGTGGATCCAAAGCATTTGCTATCAACAAGATGGTATTAATTATGCCTAGGCTTACCCAATATTTATTGAATTTTTCTCTCATTCTTTTACTCATGTCTGGAAGGAGATAATTATCTGATGTTAAATTCATGAGTAAAAGTTTTTCAACCTCATATAGTTGGACCAAAAGCATTGAAGAAGTAACATAGGATGTGCCAAACAAAACCGCTGTAATCTCATAAAAAAATTTCAAAAATTAACACAAAACTTGTGCATTATCCCAATCAAACACTGTTGGAGGTCCTTCCCTAGCAACAACTGCATTCTTTTCCCCCCGATTTATCAAATGTCACTCTAAACTTTAAAGCACTAGCCAACATGAAATATGTAGAATTCCATCTAGTAGAAATATCTAAGCACAAGCCACCTTTTTCTTTGGTTCCTGCTTTCTAATAATATTTCTCAAATTTACCTTTCCTAGCAGATGAAGCCCTTACATGTTTGATCACATTTCTAATTTGATTGATTAAGTCTTAAATCTCATCTATTCCACACGCACAATTACATTAAAATATGTGTTACACACCTAATATGAAATGTGGATCCATCCCCAATAAGTAAACTCTTCTCCCTTAAACTTTCTTTCAATTTTCTAGCTGCGACATTATTACTAGATGCATTGTCCATGGTTATAGTATAAATTCCATTGAAGTTTCATTTCATCAAGCAATCAAAAATAACATTAGCAATACATTCACTAATGTATGGAGGTGGGCACAAACAAAAGTTAATAACTTTCTTATTTTATACTTCCATTTGTCATCTACAAAATGTGCAGTGAGACATAGATAACCTTCATTAGATATGGATGTTCACATATCTGTTGTTAAACACACTTTGTGCACTTGATCATTGAAAAAACTCATTAGCTTAGTTTTTTTCACTTTCATACGTCGAAGACACATATTTAACAACTGTTGTTCTAGACACAAATTTCACCAGTAATTGAATTTTAGTAATATATCTACAAAAACTCTCACACTCAACTAACTTAAATGGAAATTTATTGATTATTATCATTTCAGTAAAACTCCTTCTATTTATAGTTTGATCAAATTGCTAAGCAGTTAAGCTACCTACTTACCTACCGGAACTGCCCATTGGAGATGATAGACTCAATAATTTCTACTTCTTGTCACCTCGCCCACGATCATAATAAGTACATCTATCTACACGTTTTCTTATTTAGCTAGTCCCATTCTTACTTGAATAAGCTAAAATCTTCTTGCAGTAATTACATGTCAATTCTTGTTTCTACTCTTTCTTATCATTCTTTAAAATTTGATTAACTTTCTTAGTGAAGTGCTACCACACATTAGCCGAAACTTTATATTGAAATTTTAGTTTTGGAGAAACAACATCATTTGTAGTTTTCTCATTCTTTAAGTCCTTCTCACTCAAACCCACTTGTCCCATTATATCCCCTTTCAACATATTCTCATCCTCATTCTCAACCTCTAAGTCCTCTATTATATTAACTATCTAATCCATATTTAAATCAACACAGTTGTTCACACTCCTATCATCTTCCATATTTAATATTACAGTCACTCCTAAAATAGTAACATCTCAATATTGATTAAAACATTTAACTAATGATAAAAAAAATTAATAACAGAAGTTTTTTACCCCAATGTTATGTGAGAAATAGTTGCTCGAGCTATAAATCTGCAGTATATGTTTAATGCCTACAAAAAAAGCAACAAACTGTTATTAACAAATCATCCATGCTTGAACTTTAATCCAAATGTTATTAAACAAACTTTCCATACCTTTTTTTATAAAATATAATGACCATACTTAGTTACACTTTATTCTTACTTTACACTCATCATATTTATTAGGTTCCATTTTCACCATTTCCACCTTACCAAATAATCTTTTAAAAAAAACAATTATGGTGAAAAATTGCTCAATAAAAAAATAGTAGGTAAATATAAACAACTCGTCCTCCCATTATCAAAATTAGGCAGGGTATAAATAGGTCCAGGTCGACTAATGACTTACACCGACCTCATTTGTTTTGCAACCATTTGATCAATATATATCCTAACTCAAGATTAAAAGAGGTTATAATATTTTGTCTAAACCTTAAATTTAGGTCGAGGTGGATTAGCCTTGTCTCAACTTGTTGTAAGCTAGTGACCCAATCTAATCACGATATATAACATTCACTTATATAAATGTAAATATATCTCGTATTTTCTTATGTGAACCTATAAATCTTCCAATTGAGATTTGCTTTCGTTGAGGTATAATTGTTTTGAATTATAATAATAGTGTTTTAATTAATTTATTAGTCTATTTAGTATTCAGCTTCTAGGTTCGACTACGATGTGACTTAGTTTGCAATTAGGGTAAAATATCAAATATTTTATACTTAACTCCTATTTCTAATCAAAACTCAACCAAATTTTAGCCTATTTTTCAAAAAACAATTAACCTATTTTAAACCTGCTCGAATCTCAAACAAACTATCCATCAAAGCATGCATGTTCGGATTTGGAAAAAATTGAACTTGAATCTTAAGTTATATGGATTAGATTTAATTTTCCTACCATGCCAATGCATTAATCTATGAGTATCGAAGCATGCTTGTTCATATTTGGAAAAAAATTGAAAAACCCTAAGTGGCTACAGCTTACCGATTGATGCGATGGTAGCGGAAGAGACAGTCGAAGCAGCAGCTATGAGGGTGGTGGCCAATGGCTAGGCTTGTCTTCTCCAATCTCGACAATAGAGGATAGCCACTGACTTTTGTCTGGTTTTTCACCATCAAACGAATGGAAGAGCTAGAGTCGAAGAGGAAGCAAGAGGGCAACTGCATACTGCCATGCGCTCAAAAGTGTTGCCGTCGATGGTCGAATGAATGGAAGATTTGGACTCCGGCAGGAAGAGGACGACTGTGTGCGATGCGGCCGTGTGCTCAAAAATGTCAACTATCAAGAGTTTGAAAAGAATTAGGGTAGCCATGTGATACGAGTATATATATTCTATTATAAGAATATTATTAATATGCAATCTGGGTCAGTTCTGGGTACCCGGCACCTGGAACTGACCCTACCCATATTCCCACAGGTATTTTATAAACAGAACCAAACCAACCCTACGGGTAACATTCGTGGAACTGAACCAACCCTATTTAGGATACCCAACGACTTGACCCCGTGGGTACCCGGACCAAGTTACACCCCAAAATCTTAATTGATGTATTTTTTGATCCGTTTCTCATCAAGGCAGAGATATCAGTTTCCTAGCAATTATTTAAGAAAAATACAATATAGTAAGAATCCACTACTCATTATATAAATTATTTTAGGGATGGCACGTGGAGTGATCCCTTGGCCATATTGTTGCCTGAACCTAAAATGGTCTCAAAGTACCTTTCGGATTCAGTATATCCTTCTTCAGACAATGGGTACAAGACCTTTGGAGCCAAAACTTTCATAAAGGCAATCCGGTAGGTCGGTAGCGAAGGTTACAAGCATGATGCAATCTTTAGTGATGCCGAAAGTTTCAGAAAAATGAATCAATTCCAAGTTCTTGTCTGAAAATTAAGTTATGATTGACTACATATACAATTGTTCCATGAGAATCACAAGTATGCATTACCACACTTACATAACTATGCACGGGCAGTATGTTAGATGGGACAAATAGAACAGTTCGCACTCTAATATTTTGTTCTAAGTTTGGCTCATAATAGTTGTGCCCTTCTTTGGATCTCCTCATTCCCGGAGGAAGCATTTGGTTCATGGGAAGAGCTGGTTAATTTGTTTATTCAGACATTTCATAAATATGACACAGAGTTTTCCCCAGAGATGATCGAAGCAATGTATACCCTATCAGGGGAATCTCAATATGATTATATTTTGTGATAGATAAACTGTAGGATAATCAATCAGTAATTTGATAAAAAGGAAACCAGGGCCCCCCAGTGGATTAAGTTGATGAAGAGGTATTTTCCAAAAAATTCAAGAATGCAAGTATTCTTTTCAGACATGCTATGAACATTAGCCACAGATATTTAAGACTCTACCTTCAGTAATATAGTGCAAGTCGAAGATGATATTTTGGTAATCCTTAGGTCTGATCAAATTACACCCAAAAATCAGAGTAAAGCTTCGGTGCAAGAAATGCGCACTCAACTGGAACAGCCCGCGACAGCCAGTGATGAAAAGTCATCAGTTAGGTATGATGTACTTAGCCACTTGAAGCGACTTCTTGCTCGACTCAGTATCTATGACGCTTTGCAACTATCACAAGAGGTCAAAGATGCATTAGTCAATGCTTTGACTGACGAAAATGTGCAGCCTTACTACCTACTCGATGTCGCTGAATGTGATGAGGTCATTTTATTCACTAATGAAGATATGCTACTTGGAGATGCCAATCACAACCGACCCTTATATGTCACGAGAAACTTGGCTGGTGAATTGGTCAATTAGATCATAATTGATATCGGGTCTGCAATCAATATCCTACCTCTTCAAATGCTGAAAAGAATTGAAATTTCTCCTTCAGCCCTAAAAGATACCAGTGTTGTGATTCATGGGTTCAATTAAGGGACTCAAAAGGCTATGGGCCTAATCGAGTTAAAACTAAGTATGGAAGACTTTTGCATTGAAATCTTGTGCTTTATAATCAATGCTCTGATTTCATACAACTTGCTACTCGAAAGACCTTGGCTCCATAGCAATAAGATTGTTGCATCAACATGCATTAATGCTTCAAGTATTATAAGGACAGAGTAGAGAAAAGAATCTTCATAAACCAGAAGCCATTTACGACAGCAGAAGCATTCTACTCTGATGCTAAGTATTATGACTTAGCACTTGTTGACAACACTCCTACAAAGACAGTTGAAGCAATGATGTTAGAAAGTCAACAGGTGGTGTTCCAAGTTCCCCCTGCCCAACGTGGTAAAGGGTGCGGTCATGGACAAGAGACAATAAAACAAAGGGCTAAATTTCAAATTAAATTCAAGAATATGAGCCTCGACCAAGTGCAGCCGCTACCACAGTAATGATAGGAGGCAACCATACCACCTCCTACCAGTTACAGCAACACTGCAGCAGGTTCACAATTCTACTTAGACCTAGAAATCCTTAAAAAAAATTGCTAATCCACCTCGAGCTAATCCCCCCTAGGTTTGAGGTGGATCGATAAGCTCTTCAGAGGTTTCGGAGCTAGACCAATAAGGCTGCTAAGTTGCTTTGTCATGATGGCGACAGAATAGCCACTAAGGCCTCTCAACAAAATAAAAAATCTAAAGAGTCGTTCGATGAAGTCTTAGCAATGAACCTCTAGATGAGAACTTTGTAGAATATACTTTATTAAACAATATGGTAAAGTCTATGACAATCGAAATAAGTCATCTTGCTTACAACTACTAAGCTCAAGAAATAGGATTTTCAAGTTACAACAAAGAAAGTAAAAAGATTATAGACTTGTGAGATTATACTCCGATGAACCACATCGGTCAGGCCTCAAAGTTGACATCCTAATCACATTATTCGAAGACCCCTGGGTTACCAGAAATATAATAAGAAGTTTGGTCTCAAGTGCAAAGAAGAAGATGTTGACTTCGTTGCCATTTATTGCATCTCTACAAAAGAAGAGCTCCAATGACAATGAAGAAATATTTATAGAACCTGAGCAGGCCCCGCCTAGAATTAAAGATGGAGGACAATCTACCAATGACGTTCTTGAAGAATTCAATCTCGAGACTGAGGAGAATCTAAGGCCCATTTTTATCACCAAGATCATAGCCAAAGAAGAAAAGGTAGTACTAAAGCAACTCTTGAGTGAATTCAGATATGTTTTTTCTTGGGGTATTCTGAAATGCCAGGATTCAATCCTGCAATTGCAATGCACCGTTTGCATGTTACACGGGATAAGAAGTCGATCAAACAAGCACCAAGAATGTTTCGACCAGAACTTGAAGAGCAGATCATTAAAGAAATTGAACAACTCATTGATGTTGGACTCATTCAAGAAATCAAATTCTTGAGATGGATATCTAGCATCATCCTCGTCAAAAAGAAGAATGGGCAAAACCGCATTTGTGCGGATTTGAGACTTGATGGAAGCATGCCTGAAGGATGAGTTCCATCTCCCCTTTATTGATTTGCTAATTGATAGAAAAAATTTATATGATACCTTCTCATTCACAGATGGATATTCTGAATACAATCAAATCAAGATGGCTCCAACAGATGAAGCCGCAACTGCATTTCGAACTTCGATGGGTGCCTTTTGCTACAAAGTCATACCATTTTGACTCAAAAATGTTGGCGTAACTTATTAAAGAACTATGCAGATAATATTTTGTGTCATATTGCATAAACATGTCAAATGATATATAATGACCTAGTTTTAAGGTCCGATGATCACCGAAGACACCAAAAAGAATTGAGATCGATGTTTGTTCATTTAAGAAAATATGATCTCAAAATAAACCCTCTCGAGTGTGCATTGGAGTCTTATCTAGAAAATTTCTTGGGTTTATAGTACGCCAAAGGGGAATCGAGGTTGACCCACTTAAATGAAAGAAATTCAAAATATACCACCTCCACATAACCTCAAAGAGCTCGAGAGCCTACAAAGCCAACTATCTTATATTCGACACTTTATCTCTAACTTATTTAGATAGTGTCAGCCAATCCACAAATTGATTTAAAAAGTTACGATATTTCAGCGGTACATAGAGTTTCAATGAGCTTTTGAAGTCATTAAAGAATTGTTGCAAAAACCCTCTATTTTGACAACCCCAGTCAAAGAAAAACTATTTATTCTTGACATTGCTATTAGTCCATAATCAATAGGGACATTGCTTGCAGAAGAGAATGCCCAAGAAAAGGAACAAGCTACATATTATCTCAGTTATTGATTGTTATAAGTCAAATATAGTTATTCTTCAATCAAGAAGATTTTCCTAGCATTGGTTTTTGTGGCGTAGAAACTAAGACAATACTTCCTCGCACATCAAATCATTTTAATCTCGAAGGTGGATAATCTCAAATTTTTAACCATCAGACCCATGCTCTCAAGACGCCTAGCAAAATGGTCATTGTTATAAGTCAAATTCGACATCTAGTATATACCTTGAAAAGTGATAAAAGGTTAAGTATTAGTAGATTTCCTAGCGGCTCACTCGCTTGAAGAAGAATTTTCTATCTTAGAAAGTCTACCCGATGAGAAATATTCTATGCAAATGATAATCCAATGCGGAAAATATACTTTGGTTATGCTTCAAAACCATCTAGGGTTGGAATTGGAATTGTCATTATTTCACCTCATAAGGACTTGCTCCCACATATATTTTCTTAGAAAAGAGTAAAAAATAATGAAGCCAAGTATAAAGCTTTTATTATTGATGCAGAATTGTTCTTACAATTAGATATTTTATTTGTGCAAATATTTGGAGATTCGAAGTTAGTCATTAAATAATTGAATGATCAATATGAAGTACATCAGCCACATCTATGAAAATATCATGACAAAGTTCAGGCCTTGTAGGCAAAATTCGATGTTGTTTCTATCGAACATGTTCCTTGGTTAGAAAATATTGTTGTCAATGCACTGTCAAAGTTAGCCAGTATCCTTACCTTCAATGAGCTTGATGACATGATAATTCAAGTACAAAGACTCGAAGATGATGAGGATTTCTAAGTCAACCAAGTTGGACAAAGTGTGTCCGTGGTGACCACAAATAATGATGATTGGCGCATACCCATCATCAATTACCTCAAATAAGGTGTTTTTTAGATAATTCTAATGCAAGAAAATCACTTAGAAAGACTATTTGCGATATAACATATTTCAAAACGAGTTTTATCATATTGCTTTCAATGGGCTTTCGCTTCATTACATTGACAAAAGCAAGATTTGTCAGGTTCTTCAGAAGACACATTCTAGTGAACGTGTCTCTCACTAATCCAGGTGAGGCTCTATCATAAGATCAAGACATTGGGTTATTATTGGCCCACGATGGTCCAAGACTCAATCAATTTTGCAAGTCTTGTGAAGCCTCTCGATTGCATAGTGATATTTATCATAATCCTAACTCGGAGTTATTACCAACACCTATCTCATGGCCTTTCTCTTGGTGGGGTTTTGATATTGTTGGACCAATCAACCCATCATCATCTAAACGGAGCTTATATATTTTGGCTACCAAGGACGATTTTTCCAAGCGGGCAAAAGCTAAAGCTTACAAAGAGAGTGCGAGCACAGGAGGTGGTCGAATTCATCAAGCATAAGATAATTTATAGTTATGGTGTCCCATATCAAATCACCTCAAATAATGGCACGCCATTTAAGAATAACAAAGTAGACCCGCTATGCATAAAATTTGAATTCAAACAAATGTTCTCGTTGCCATATTATCCATGAGGAAATGGCCAAGCGAAGGCATTTAACAAAAATATTACTCGAATCCTCAAGAGAACCATAGTGAAGAGCAAGTATGATTGGTACGAGAGATTGTCTAAAGTACTATGGGCTTATAGAACCAGGCATCAAATCGTGATGGGTGTGACGCTCTATTCATTACTTTTTGGTGCTGAAGTAGCGTTACTAGTAGAAACCTAATTAACATTCTTAAGGGTTGCTATCGATTCTGAGTTAACTACTAAACAACAAGCTAAGTTTTGTTTCGATGAACTTGAGGCGCCAGATGAAAAGTGGGTCTAAACATGACAACGGATCGAATTCTATCAAGCTCAAATGGTCGAAGCATACAATAAAATCATGCGACATCACTTATTTAAATGAGGTGATTTGGTGCTAAACTACAAATAGAGCCCATGGCTGGGAGTAAACTTACTCGCAAGGTCGAGCTTGAATGGGCGGGAACCTGCATTGTTGAAAAAGTTTATAGCAATGGTAAATAAGAAGTTATAAATTGTGAAAGTCAAGTAAAAGAAATAATAAATAGAAATTACTTGAAAAAGTATTATCCATGAGGTAGTTACAAGGCAATTATACATCAAAATTTTGTAAAAGAGCCTCTATAATCTCCCTCGTAGAAGGAAGTGACTCTCTAAGGGTTCGAATGGAGTTCATTACATTAGTAGGAGGGACCATGTATGCCCAAAGCTCCTTAACCTTAGCCTCTAAGATAGAAAAGTCTCGATATTTCAAAACAATCCTTACACTATGAAGATCAGCTATGGCTTGGAGTTCATTCAAAGAAGCAGCTAATGAATATGAGTTTGATAATAGATGAAATTTCACTTGCTTCATTGCTATGGCAACTCCAATGGCTTCAATGATCTTCCTCTTGTTCTCTACCTTCTTTACAACTTAAAGCCTCCATCTCTCAAGATGGACAAGATAGATTTTGCACTCAAAAATGGTGAGATAGATAAACTTTCAAAGATTAGGCGGCCTAGATTCTCTTTTCCATGAGCACCTTAGTCGGATGCTTCAACAACCAAGGTGGTTGCTAAGAATAAGTAAAAGAGTTAGTCATTGATTCAACAATAGAAGGAAAAAAGGAGATCATTAAAGGAGTTAACCTTCTAAGTTTGCAACATCTTGCACAGTTAAAAAGTGAAAGCTTGAAAAGATGATACACAGGTTTTGATTTCACCCACTTTAGGTTTTCTTAGTATGCAGGCCATAGTGTCGCCCATTCTGCTAGCCACATATCGTTGTTATGGTCAACTTTCTTGGAGTGAGTAAGTCACGACTAAGCCCACTTTACATCAAATTTGGGGAAGATTTCAAAGGCACCCTCAAAATGTGAAGGATATCTTCCATAAAAAGCAGTGTTGAGGGATGATTGCTCCTAAGATTTCTAAAAGGGAATATGCAAGAAGATGCAGGAGTCTAACTTCCTTTGTCGCCCACCATGGTCTGAATGATTATATATTTCCCTCTTATCGGGACAACTCATCTACTTTACAGCATCGGCCTGCTTGCCTTGAATAAATCGGCCATTCAGCTATAAGGCGCTTTTATGCCTAGTTTTCTAAGCACCCAAATAAGGAAAATGCAGGGGCATTTCCATTCATTGGTTAGCCTATTTGATGGAGTTTTAATGACTTCAAGCGCAACTCATCACATTAGGGTTGTTTTCTAGATCAAGTTGCCCAAGAAGTTCCAACCATGCATTATGGGTTGCTTATCTAAGATAATGGCTAACTCACTAGCTTTGCCTCATGACATGCTTCTTTATAGCCTACTTGGTTCAACCTATTTCACGTGGGGTATGGCATCTTCACACGAGTCATCTACCTAAGTCGTAGACTAGCTTAACTCGGCTTGCTTTAGGTCATTTATTTTGGTGGCTTACTCAGTTTGAGCAGCTAGCCAACTCTTCATTTGGTTCATGAGAATTTGTTTGCTCAAGGTTGGAGGCTTGATTTCCAAAATCACGAAGTTTGCGCTTACTTGCTCAATTAACAAATTATCATCTTCACAACTTTTGCTTGCCTGCTATGAGGTTTTAAGGCTAAAGGCTCATTGACTTCATAAAGCTCTCAAGACACTTTACCCAGCAGCAGATGAGAACATCTTATGTCCCGATTTTCTAAAGCCTTAGAGAATCATTGATGATAAAAGCCTGTCATTTTATTTTGTCAAGGAAAGAAAATGAGTTGAAATCAAAGAGGTCTTCTATACATGTTAGGAATCATGTCTTTACACGGGGTCAATGGAGGCATAATTCCTGAGGGGCATTAAATAAGATATAATTTGAACCATAGGCCCACTACAATTATATGATTAATTTCAATTGTATGATTTTTATTAAAATTATATGATTATAAAAAATGTGTGTAAAAAAGAAAATAGACAAATTTTTACAAAAAAATATTACAAATGGACAAGATTGAAAAAAAATTACCAATGACCAAAAAATATATTATAAAAAATTACAAATGGCTAATATTACTAAAAAATCAAAAAAAGGGAAGATGGCATGGGACAAATATGAGAAGCTTGCGAAGCACATTAACAAACCCATGGTCATTGCAAAGGTGGTAAGAGATTCTAAAATGCCAAATGGATTGCACCAAAGCAAAGATGCAAGCAAAATACTAGGGGTGCGTTTGACAATTAATAAAACATGTCAAGTTAAAACTTTTCAATCTAAAACTTTTCATTCTCTACAACTATCATATTTTTAATCATTTTTTCATATTTTCCTATACAACTACCTTACTTTTCAATCATTTCTACACAATTATCCACACAACTAACCTATCTATTTTAACTTTATCCTCTTTACTACTCATCATTACCCATATCATATCACATCATTTGACAACTTTTATTCTCCAAAACTTTTCACCAAAAGTTTTATTCATTACCAAACACACCCTAGGAAAGGAATCGGTGGATGAAGAAACTGCTAAATGGCCATAGGCATGAATTTTCAAGTGCAAACAAGTGAACAATATAGAAAAATCAATTAGAAGAGTCAAGAGAAAATCCATTGATGAAATTAGCTAAAGATGCATGAGAAATGGCTGCCTCGGATTGACATACATGTTAGCATTTTTTTATTATTAGATTAGAGAAATCACGGGAACCTTCAAAGGCCGACAGTGACAATGGTGCTTGTAAGGCCGAGACCCATGAAAACAATTGCCACTAAAAAGAAGTTGATAAAAAAATTTTGAAGAATCATGGGCGGCGTGCAAGCATGTGAGGGCTGGCCACTCATGGAGATTAGTGACTCCCTTATCGGTCTAGAGAAATCTAAAATAGTAATAGTAAGAAGCTAGTGAGCTTATCACATGGACGAACAACCAACCAAATGGGTGTCAGCAATATTCCAGCCGACAAAGTCTAGACGGAGCACCACAATTTTGAAAAATAAATAAATAAATAAATAAGGGGGGCGCAGAAGAAGTAGTCGGAGCTACTTGTAAAGATCCAGCCTTGAAGGCCATAAAATGTAGCATGCCTGGCCGAAACACACACAACGACCCAAGATAATCAATGCAAATAATAAAAAAAATGAAAAGCATTGGTAGGAGGCGCCCCGACTCATAACAAAAAAGAGAGATTTCCAAAGCAAAGACACAAAGCTCCAACAACGCACCGGTTGCCTCTGAAGCTAAGAAGATCGTGTTAATACTGAATGGATTTAGGCTATTCCAAGTGTTTGCCAACAAAAGATCCCAACATGCCTAGGCTCACAGGTAGACTAAAAGAGAAGGGTGTCAAAAAGCTTTAAGAAAAGGCCGGATGAAATGAGTGGAAGTTGGATAAGGAGATTTGAAAGAAAAATGGTGAATGACGACCAAGTTTAGTCGGTAATACAAATTTAATTGGTTGTGAAACTCTTGTGGCCTAATTGAAAAATCCATGCTAGAGAAAACTAGCTAAATGTAATTTTAAAAAAAAAAAGAGCAGAGAAAGAAAAAAAAGAGATAGACAATGGCAAAGTGACCAAAACTAATGGATGTAACAGTGAGGATGGGCTCAGTCTAAGTGCTAAATCTGGTGTTGGTGTGAAACTACCATAGCTACCAATCGACTAATTTTTCTAAGCGAATAGGATCGATTACTCTACCTTAATGATGCAAGACCTGTGTGAATAAGCTGTTTGGTTTTTAGCAATTAAAAATAAGAAGACTGGCAAATTGATATGACTTTCGGCAAACCCATGATGATTTTTTTCAATGTTGCACTTTGGCCCTAAAAGAATGAAGAGTTGAAGGTCAGAGGATTTTGAAGTGAAGATTGTAGTAGCTTTTAAAAGAAGAAAGACCCAAAAAAAAAAGCAAATAGTTGCACTAAAGAGGAAGCCATCGAAATAGCAAAGCCAAAAGAAAATCTTGGTCTTATGGTTGGTAAGGAGCAATGGAAAATATACAAACCATGACAAATGTATGCACAACCAATTGATGATGAAATCGAGGAGGAGGACACATCTGGTTGTGTGAAATAATTTGCAATCACTGCTTTCATTGGTTCCATGCTATTGACTCTCTAAATAGAAACCGAAATGGCTCTCCTCCCTCGTAATCTTACAAAAAGATGGTTGAGGTGGAGCTACTTGACGAAGCCAATACTAGAGATGATACTTCTCATAAAGCTATTAGGAAAAATGGTTAGAAGAAAGAAAAAGAGAAATGGCGACTTGATCTGAAGACGAGCAAGCCTAACTTGCTAGAACGATGGATGCCATGGATGAGAATATCTCACATCCTGGATTTCTCACGTCATGGTTTTCTAAAGGCGTGATGAAGCTGCGGGCTCATTAGCTTTATAAAGCTCTGAAGAAACTGTTCCCAGCCCTAGACGAGAACATCTCATGTCTTGGGTTTCTAAAGCCTTAGAGAATCATTGGTGATAAAAGTATGCCATTTTATTCCATCAAGGAAATAAAATAAGTTGAAATCAAAAAGGTCTGCTATACATGTTAGGAATCATGCCTTTACATAGTGTCAATGGCAGCATAATTCCTAAGGTGGCATTTGATGAGATATAATTTGAACCATAAGCCAACTATAATTGTATGATTAATTTCAATTTTATGATTTTTATTAAAATCACGTGATTACAAAAAAACGTGTGTAAAAAAAGCAAAGAGAAGAGAGAAATTTTAAAAAAATATCACAAATGTCTAAGATTGAAAAGAAAAAACTACAAATGGCCAAAAATATATTACAAAAAAATTATAAATGGCCAATAATACTAAAAAATAAAAAAGAAAAGATGGTGTGGGACAAATATGAGAAGCTTGCGAAGTGCATCACACACCTATGTCCATTGCAAAGGTGGTAGGAGACATTAAATGCCACATGGATTGCACCAAAGCAATGACAAAAGTAAAATACTAAGAAAGGAATTGTAGGACGAAGAAATTGCTAAATGGCCATGGGAATGAATTTCAAGTGCAAATAAGTGAACAACACAGAAAAATCAATTAGAAGAGCTAAGAGAAAAGCCATCGAAGAAATCGGCCAAAAATGTGTGAGAAATGGTTGCCTCAGATTGACATACATGTTGGCCTTTTTTATTGTTAGATTCGAGGAGCCATGGGAAACTTCAAAGGCTGACGGTCATAATGGTGCTTGTAAGGCTGGAACCCATGAAAATAGTTGCAGCTAAAAAGAAGAATTTGATAAAAAAAAAAAATTGAAGAATCACAAGCGGCGTGCAAGCATATGATGGTTCGCCTCTCATGGAGATTAATGACTCCCCTCTCGGCCTAGAGATACTCAAAAATAGTAATAGCAAGAAGCTAATGAGCTTGGCATGCGGATGAACGACCAACCAAATGGGTGTCGGCAATATTGCAAGCTGACAAAGGCCAGCCAAAGCACCACAATTTTGGAAAGAAAAAAATAAAAAAGGGGCACGAAAGAAGTGGCCAGATCTACTTGTGAAGATCTAGCCTTGAATGCGATAAAATGCAGCATGTCTAACCAAAACATTCACAACATCCAAAGATAATTGTGCATAATCTCACTGCAAGTGCATGGGTTGTAGATTGTAGTATAAAAAATATCGATGTATAGGGAATTCAAAACTTTACGCCTTAGATTTAAACACTTCCTAATCAAAATTAGGAGAATAAGATAAGAAGAAAAAAGAATAGCGAAAAGAAAATTTGATATATAAGACAAAGAATAGGGATTAGAAATCACAAGATTGAGAGCACCTAGGATCTAGAGTTTCATATACGTCTTTTGCAATGGATACGTGAAATGCTTATTTAATCCGGATATTATGTATTAAAGAAGAACAAATCCTAAATTATCCTTGCACCTTTAAAAAAGAACAAATCCTAAATTATCCTTGCACCTTTTCTCGAAACCTACAAGGCATAACCCTAATATATTCTTAACCACCTATTTTCATGAGATTAAGTCAATTAAGATTCATTAAGTTCTGCGGCTATTTATGGTATTCCTTAAGGTCATCATGCTTATTTTCTTGGTCTTAGATTTTCAGGTTTAATATCTTAATTATCATATATTAAGCTTACACCTTCGGCTCCATCACCTAATATATGAGAATTATTGTTAAAGTGTAGATTTTCACACCAAGTAAGCATTAAATAATAATATATTAAATTAACACACAATATCATTCATTAAATCATAACATAATATCAGTTACATTGTATGGTTGCTACATCTTAAGCCCTAAATTAAGGGTTTAGATTAACATGTTATAATAACATTCAAACATAAACGATATTGTATTCAAAGTCCATCACAAGCAAGATAACTAAATCAAAAGAAAAGAAGAAAAGAAAAGCTTCTTAATTGGAAGCCCTTACAGTGTCTCGATCGTCTCAAGCGACTTGCCGCCTCGCTTCTTGCGCCGTGCTCTACGCCTCCTCTTGCTCTTTGGACCTCAATTCAAGCTTTCGAGACATTATAAGATGCTTTAGAACATTCGCAAAAGGTGTTTATATAGAGATCTCACAGCCCCTTGCTCACGGAGTCCAAATTATGCATGATTTTGCGTAACTGGAGGTCCACATGGTTTGAACTGTGGAACCCGGATCCACACAATTCAAACCATGTAAGCCTCTGGAATGCTCAATTTGCTTCAAAAATCATGTCTTAAACTTAAGAAGTTTTTAGGTCTCCAGTGAAACATGTTCTAAGCTACTTCGATCACTGTCATACCTCCTTTTAATTCTTCAAATTTATCAAATTGAGTAGGTCTTGATCCTCATACTTTGACTTTTCAAGAATCATGCTTGTTTTGCACCCATTTCATCTAAGTTTGCGCATGCAAATCAATTGTATGTGTCTTATGGTAAATAAAGTTAAATCAATCAAAATATGGTTCAAAACTATCTTAAACACTCAAATTCTCATTAATTATTATCTATAATAAATAGTATTAAAATGACTTAACCATAATCAATGCAAAAAGTATAAAAATGAAAAGCATTGGTAGGAGGCACCCCGGCTCACGACAAAAAATGAGGGATTTCTGAAGCAAGGACACATAGCTCTAACAATGCACTAATTGCCTCTAAAGCCAAGAAGATGACAATGTCGGGCTAAGGCTGAATAGATTTAGGCTATTCCAAGTGTTTGCCAACCAAAGAGACTAGCGTGCCTAAGCTCACAAGAAGACTAAAAGAGAAGGGTCTTAGCTTTAAAAAAAAAAAAAAAGCCAAATGAAATGATTGGAGGTTGCAAAAAGAGATTTGAAAGAAACATGGTGAATGATGGCCATGTTCAGTCAGTACTACAAATTTAATTCGTTGTGGAAACTCTTGTGGCCTAATTAAAAAATCCAAGCTAGAGAAAATCAGCTAAATGTAATTTTTTTTTTAAAAAAAAAAAAGGAGAATGCGAGAAGGAAAAAAAGAGAGACAACGGTAAAGTGACAAAAAATTTGAATGTAGCAGTGAGGACGGGCTTGATCTAGAACGCTAAATCTGGTGCTAGTGTGAAACTACCATAGCTACCAATCGGCTAATGTTTTATTTGTGAGTGAACAGGGGTGATTACTCTCCCCTGATGACGCAAGACCTGTGTATTTGGTTTTTACAATTAAAATAAGAAGGCCGACAAATTGATAGGACTTTCGGCAAACCCATGATAATTTTTTTTTTAGTGTTGCGCTTTAGCCCTAAAAGAATGAAGATCTGAAGGCCAAGGGATTCTGAAATGACGATCGCGGCAGCTTTTAAAAAAAAACCAAAAAAAAAACAAACAAATGCACTAAAGAGGAAGCCATCGGAATAACAAAGGCAAAAGAAAAGCTTGGTCTTATTGTCGGTAGGGAGCAATGAAAAATATACAAACCACGATAAATGTATGCACAACCAGTTGAGGTGAAGAAATTGAGGAGGAGGACACATCTGGTGCTGTGAAATAATTTTCTATCATTGCCTTCATTGGTTCCATGCTACTGATCCCCCGAATAGAAACTGAAATGGCTCTGCTCCCTTGTAACCTTAGAAAAAGATGGTTCAGGTGAAGCTACTTAACGAGGCCAATACTGGAGATGATGCGATCGCATAAAGCTGTTAGGAAAAATGGTTAGAAGAAAGAAAAAGAGAAATGGCGGCTTGATATGAAGACGTGTGAGCCTAGCTTGCTAGAATGATGGAAGTTAGGTTCTCGAAGCGAAACAGAAAGGCCACACCTGATATCTTACTACTCTAAGCCGCAAGATGATGACGTGGTAGACATCTTTACCATTCAAACCGGTTGTGTAGATGGTGGTAAATCACATGCAAATGATTTAAGAATAAACTAGTGGGAAGACATCATGTGGAGGGCAACTGACACTCTCACAAACCACAGAACGACTTTCTTGAGAGCCAAGCTACAGATAACTACAGAACAAAATGTGTAAGTGAACTATTTCTTAGCTCACACGTGAAATGTAGACATAGAATTGCATGCAACCTTCTTTCTCAAGACATAATTTCCACGAAACTTCAATTCTGCGTGAATGACTTCTTAACACCAAGTAAAACATAGTCGTAGAACTATCATCCAAGCCAATCGAACCTCTATAAATAACGGTCATTGCTCTTCATTGTCGACACAACTCTCCCAACAGAAACCAGGATCCACTTTAGTGCTTTCAAAATCTTCAAGTTTCCTTCTTGTTCTCTTTTAGCATTTTTAAGCTCCCTTCAATACGAAAAAAAATTCTTCCATCTTTCCAACTTGAAAAAGGAAGGTAGAAAATTTTACTTTATCCCATTTATAATCTCCGGGTGACAAATGATTTAAAATTTGGGATTAAATGTTTCTCTTTTATTTTATATTATTTTATTTTTTAAAAAGAAAAATTATTTTTGTTAAAAATTACTTTTCTCCATGTAGATACTGCCCGAGTGGCGGGTTGAATTGAAATGTAGCGTTAAATATTTTTCTCCTATTTTTAAATAAAAAATCATTTTCTAGAATTACTTTTTCCCATGTAGGTATTCCTTAGGTGGCAGCTTGAAACGTTGGATTAAGTATTTTCCTCCTGTTTTTAAAAAAAAATTATTTTTCTCCTATTTTTAAATTTTTTTAAAAAATTAGTTTTTCCCATATAGATACTTCCTAGGTAGCGGGTTGAATTGAAATATGGGGTTAAGTATTCTCCTCTTGTTTTTTAAGGGTATATTTAGTAATAAGTAAAAGTTGTCAAATTAAAACTTTTCAATCTCCACAATTATCCTATTTTTAATCATTTCTTCACATTTTTCTATACAATTACCCTACTTTTCAATCATTTCTACACAACTACCAACCCAACTAACCTATCTATTTCTACTTTATCATATTTATTTCTTATCATTACCCCTATCATATCACATCATTTTACAACTTCTACTCTTTACAACTTTTCATCAAAAGTTTTATCCATTCCCAAACACACCCTAAATTGCTTTTCTCCATGTAGATACTCCCTAAGTGGTAAGTTGAATTGATACATGGGGTTAAGTATTATCCTATTTATTTATTACTCAACTCAAACCTTCATGTCCAAGCAAAGCCATTGTGCCAACTTGTTATGCTGCCGGAATGGAATTAACAAATCCAACCTGATTTTCATGTCTTGAGCAATCAGATCGTGATGAATCTAAATAGTTCCCATCTTGCTTTAGCAAGAGATCTTTATAGTGGACCTATTGCTAGCATTTTACTATACTTGGGAAATATGTACGATCCACGGGACCCGCTAGGTGATAATGACCTATGGGCATGTAAATTCAATAGAGGGGGAAGATAGCTTTGCATTGAAAAACTATAAAAACTCTCTTCTTAAGCCAAGATTGAAAACTTATAGATCCATTGCAATTTGTACGCGTGTAAATTTTACGCAACTTATATATGAAATTCAAGTAGGTAACTTCTATCCATGCCTCTCCATTAGGCCTAATACACCACATTTGAGCCCATAATTTTCAATTGGCCCACTTGGGCCCAGTCTTACCCCCTTGAACCCGTTTGGGGTCATAACTTCCAAAAGTAGCCTAGTTGGGCCTAAAACTCTCCAATAACCTTTTTTTAGGCCTAAAACTTCCCAAGATAGTTTAAAACATCCTATTTGGGCCTAGAACCAAAACCCTATAATAGGCCCAGTTAAGCCCAAAACTTATAATAAAATGCATTTGAGCCCAAAGCTCCCTAAATAACTCATTTGAACTAAAATTCATTAATAGGCCCACTTGGGCCCAAATTTTTTGAGTCAAGCCCAATTAAGCCCAAATTTTTATAAGTCCAATTGGGTCCAAATCTTTTAGCTAGTCCAAGTTGACCAAAATATATTTTCAAAATTCAATTAAACCTAGTTTTTGGTAAAACCATCTAATTTTCAATCCAAAGATTGTATGCGAAATACGCTGGCTTACTGTGTAAATCCAGAGACTGGATACGGGACATGCTGACTTATTTACCTGAATGCAAGAGACGCTAGTTTGCTATGTAAATCCAAAAGCTGAGAGCATACTTAACTTGCTATGTTAGGTCACTAGTATAGCCAACGAGCTCCTCACTAGTCCCATCGTTGGTCAACGGGCTATTCGTAAGCTCACTTTGAGTCATGGAACATGGAGTCATATACTCCTTTTTCGAGTCACAACGCATAGCGTAGTGTACTCATTTTTTTAAGCCATGACAAAGTGACCTACATTTATTTTTATTAGTCATGTTGAGTGATCGATATGCAACCCACTTTAAGTCATGGCGTGTTGTGTCATATATTACTCATTTTTGAGTCATGGTATGAGGCGAAGTGTACTTATCTACTTTATATTTTTGTCAAACATAATTTTTCATGCATTTATAAAGTTATAGAAAGACCTTTTACGCATTTTATCATCATTTCAATGAAATTATTTTTTATGGATTATTTATTCAACTCTTTTAATCAAGGATTTTCTTGTTGGAGATGTAAAATGATAATGTGAACCACAATGTAAAATATTTCTATTATATACTTTTTAGACTTGATTAAAGGAATTAAATGCTTTAGAATTTTATCGGGAAAATAATTGAGCATTTATTTTCTAAAACCACCATCATGAACAGGGTTGTAACGCCTCAATTCTAAATATTCGTAATAACTAGTCAAAAGGGTACCATATGACTACAAAAATTTCGGCAGCATCTCCCCATAATATATAAGGGGTGGTATGTAATACACAACCTTTTATGCATAAGCAATTCAAATTCATTACAATATGTGACATTCAACTCTATAGTTATATATTTGTATCTTCCTATGATAAGGGAATTAATATGGAAGGAAATCATTCAAACTTATCCATACACAATAAGCAAACCGAATGATCATAACTACATGCATCCACATAAATCGTAATCCAATTCAAAATACTGAATACAATCTGTTTATCAAGGTCAACTCTAGCTCCATAACCGTCTACATAATGCTAATGTCAAAAGAGCATAATATTAAAATAACTTTAATTAGAGATGTTCTAATGGTTTCCAAGATTTGGTCTTCCACTTGCCCCATCTTGAGGTTCTCCACCTGACCTGGGATCTAAAGAATAAAAAAATAACAAATCATGTGAGTCTAAATAGACTCAGTAAGTAGATAATGGTTAGCACAAAGTGGAATAAGCTAAGTTTTGGATGCGCATGTCATGATCAAAATAAAACATATGGGTCCGATACCCACTCCCAAGATCGTATGCATATAACCACATATAAATAGAAGGACGCGTACAATCATCCACTCATGTCAATCAAGGGTCATGAACAACCCTCTCCTCATGTCAATCAGGGGCCATGAATAACCCTTTTACAACCAATCATTTTAAATAACACCTCATACATAACATACAAGAATACATGTCACAACCACACATACAACATCAACAAGGTTTACTTTCAATTCAATGTATAAAACTGCCACACGAGCATTTTAACAAACACATGGTAGGCACAGAAAGAGGAAAATCTAGTTCGTACCCTCGTTTGATCCGAATCAACTAACATCACATTTTAAGAATACAAAAGCTGCTAACGAGTCCTCTACTTCATAAATTCACTCATTCAAGACAAATTCCCCTCAAACGTTACTTACCCTAGCTGTTACGAACACTACGCCCCAAACCATGGATTTGTTGGGTGTCATGTACCCCCCCAGTTTCACATCATGTTTAATACGAGATTTCATCATTCAATCAAGGAAGGGTAGCACCTACTTACCTTAATTGTGATTTTCTCCAAAAACAGCAACCTTGGGCTTGGATTGCAGAAATTCGGAGCTTCCTTGACTGGAATCAATGACTTCCAAGGCAATTAGTAGAGATTTCTTGAAGAAATCCACAGCTGGATCGTACTGAATAGGAGGAAAGAAAAGAAGAGGCAGAGAACATGAAGAGAAGAAGAGGGAAACGGAGTCGGGCACAAAATGGAAGATGAACCCTAACTCGCGGGCTCCTCCTTATAACTGAACCTTCATCGGGTCGGGCCGGAGCATGGGTCGAGTCTAATCGCAATTTATAATTTACTTTCCCACTTCTATGACTTAATAGCTAAAAATTTCTCTAGGGGCGCTACCCCCTTGACCCCCACGACCTGACCGGGCAGGTCGAACCCCGTACCTACTCTGCGATGTGGAAAATAGTTGTAGTGCTCAACAATGTCTGTATAAGTTATTAATCCATTAACATCATAAATTCCTAGTAGCATGTTCATAAATTACCTCATAATAAAAAAGGGTTATAATGAAAATAAAATAAAATACCTGGTTCTCACAGGGGCAACCTGAAATAAGGCCGAAAGAGGGGTTAGAGAGCTAGGTTCATGGTGAGGAAGAAGAAAAAAATGGTATGAAGTGGGAGAGTTTGGACCCCTCCCACATTTAAAATAGCTTAGCTCATGGACAGGACTATATGGTTATGGATTTGACACGGTTTGAGCTATGTGGGCTCATAAATAATCCATTTTCAGCTATGTCGCGCCATTTTTTCATAACTTTCTCTAACTCTGATTGAGGTAATTTTTTTGCTTTGATTCCTAACTTCATGTACTCTCTCTCTAGAAAATTGCAACTTAAAATTCCATCACTATAAAATTTGATATATATTTTACTACACGGCTTTATCAAAGTGTAGTTATTATGCAAAAATGTGTCCAAACACTAAACCAATCACTCGAACATATCACTTATCATCATAATATCACATTTCTGTCATTTATTTGATTAAAACATGTTTTATATGAACTCAACTCTAACCGTTTTTTCTCTATAATAGGTCACATTGGCCCAAATTATGTATATTATTTATAATGCCTTCAAAATCACTTTTGACATATCATACATACATCTAGTATGTTATTCACACTAGAAACCATAATTTTCATGTTGTTTCTAAAAGTTTGCCTATCAAGTTCATTTCCTACTAGATTTTCACTATCAACCCCCATATTGCCAAGCATTATGAAAATATTTCAATCATATCTAAAATCATTCTAATGTAAATCATGGCTCCCATCAATAATTTTTAATCATTTCCATCATCATAATTCTTTTTGGCTCAACTACACAATTAGGCTCGTTTTCACCATTCATCTAAATCTACCATTCAAATATCATCTATAACCATTTATATCTATTCTGAACATGTTAAGCATCTCACCCATACCTAGATACATTTTAAAATAAATCAATTCTAAATAATGCCCATTCATGTTAAAAATCCATACGAGGGTCAAATCTCAAATATTTATCATTTAATCAAATCAAAGATTCTTACGAGTTCAAAACAACCTAAGGAAAACATGACAATTTATATTGGGCTTTCACCAAGAAATTTATCGAAATTCATCCCTTCAATCCTCATCGACTGGATTTTTTTAACACATTTGCAACAATTGACACAATCTTTTGCACAATCTTTGACATATTCAACCCATCGATTCACCAAAATCTTATTATCATGTGGCTTATTAGACTATATTTTACACATCATCATCCTTTTAAATAGTTGCTAATACCTGAGGCGTTATATTTCCCTACCTTTGACATGAAAGCCTAGGTCTTGTCTCAAGCCCATGAGAATGATACAACAGAGTGGAACATTCAGCAATAAGAGTCATTGTAGCTATTTAGGCACGTGCACAAGATGGAAGTTATGTTCTTAACCCATATGGCCTGTTGAAGCCTAGAGAAAGGCTTGATCTATGAATGTTAAATAGACACATGTCTTCTAATTTCTTTTAGTTTCTGGGTTAGTAGCATCTATGATACGTTTCTTTAGGTAAGAAAGAGTCATTTTTGGGGGTTCGATTATCATTTGCTTATCATAAGCTAGTCGGAGCTATTTCCTCTTAAAGAGAAACCCTATTGATTTGCATTCTGATTTATATGAATACAACCAACTCATCATTATTTCTCCTCAAATTCAAGTGGTTTTATCACAACCGTTCAAGTAGCATATAGAGTTAGTTTTGTAAAAATCAGAAAAACAAAAAAAAAAAAAACCGTCCATAGCTCATAAACAAAATATATAACGTGGGGCATTTTTGGCAAGCCCTAAGACTTTTCCAACTAAAATTTTTAATCTAAAATATTTTTCTATATAACTATCCTACTTTTTAATCATTTTCACACAATTACTTGTACAATCAATCTATCTTTTTTAACTTTATTTTCCTTACCCTTATCATTACCTCTATCATCTCATATTATTTTTTATTGACTTAAAAACTTTTCATCAACACTTTATTACTTCCCAAACACACCTGAGATATATAAAATCTAAATTAAAACAACCACTATCAAAAATGAAATGAGAAGTCCAAAAAAACCACATATCATGATCATACAAAATGGGCGATGTCGAAATCAAGAGGAAAAGAAACCCAAAAGATTCCATATTGCAATACCTAGACCAAAATGAATTAATCTTAGAGCATGTTTATTGCATACCAAACTTTTCAAACTAAAGCTTCTTAAGTTTTGTTTGGGAAGTGATAAAATTTTTGTTGAAAAATTTTTAGTTTAAAAGTCTTTAAAATGAGAAAAAATAATATGATATAATAGGGTAATAATGAAGAATAAAAATAATAAAGTTAAAATAGATAAGTTAGTTGTATGAGTAATTGTATAGAAATGATTGAAAAGTATGATAGTTTGCACTGAAAGATGTTTTAAAAAAAGGTTTACAAAGATTGAAAAGTTTTATTTTTAACAAACACATATAAAATTTTTCATTCTTCATAACAACTTGATTTTTTAATTAATTTTTTACAGTTTATATTTACCATACTTTTCAAATATTTTTATACAACTACTCATACAACTAATCTATCTATTTTAAATTTATTTTCTTTACTCTCATCATATCACGTCACTTCCCTTAATTTGAAAATTTTTACACTAAAAACTTTTTTGTTTAAAAGTTTTATTACTTCCCAAACACACCTTTATATTATAATCGAGAGCACTTCTATGGAACTTCCTCTCTGTGTAACCCTCTTCATTTTTAACATCTAGATGGTTGATAAAAAATCCGTTTCATCCATTATATTTAGTATCATTTATATTATCATGAAAACCCTTTTATTTCTCTAGTATCACTGTATATGGGCCCCATTTACAAACATGTAAAATTAATGTAATAAAATAATTAAATATTAAATATCAATCTTTACATAGTATTTTCAATATCTGAACCATCTGAAATATCATAAATAAGTAGATAAATGACTTTATAAAGTATTGTTACATTCTAATACATATGTGAATGGATCTAAAAATTTTTACTAATCTACAAATGAATGTACCTATTTTTAAGCAAATGTGGCCTATGCACCTATTGGATTTTGCTGAAACTTGGTCTCCTAGCTAAACAAATCATGTTAAATATAATGAATGAATTAGATTTTTCATCAAATATTAAAATTTTAAAAATGGATGGGGTCACATGTAACCACTTAAAGCAGACCCATATTTTAATTTGTTAAACTCGTACTCACGAAAATGGATAGGAAGAAGAAAATCAAATACTCTGATTTTCGCTAAGCATGTTCATAGGCCCACCTCCTATCTCAAGGCTTAAAATTTTCATCCAAAACCCCACATGTAGTTAAATATATTACTACTTTTTATAGTTATTTATTTATATATATATATATTATATCTTAGATAGTTTATATGTTTAGAAAATAACTTTAAAATTTTTATTTATATTAAACTATTTTATTTTGTTGATTTTGTACCCTTTTCAGATCAGGCTCATGCACATATTCACTTTGGATAAAAATATACCAATAAAATAAAAATTTTAAATATAATGGTAGAATAGATTATATTTTTACGACTGTGTGGAGCCTATTTTGAGTCAATTAAACCATAACTTATGGTACAGTTATATGCATTGGATCATGTATCTTTAATTTTATGTATATAAAGTTTTGATCTAGTGCAACTAATTTGTATTATAACTTTCCAAAATAGAATCCATATAATCATAAAATCATAATTTACTCCATCCATTATATTTAAGATAATTTATTTTATTAGTACACCAAATTGCATCCAAATTGGATATGTGTATGGGCCTCATCTAATAATGGTATAAAATCAACGTAATAAAAATAGTTTGATGTAGATAATAATTTGAAAGTTATTTTTCAACATATAAACTATTTGGATAAATGACTATAGACAATTATAATTCATTTACATAGATACAAAACCCATTTTGAGTCAACTGCATCATTAGTTATGGTGCAATTAGTTGTATGGGATCATTCACATATATGTATATATATATAGAGAGAGAGAGAGAGTACTAGAGTGCATTTGAGATTGCACTCCCATTTGGGTGCATTTTTCTATAAATGGATCTCATATAATCATAAAATTAAGATTTACTTGACTTATTTTATTTAAAATGATTTATGTTAGCATCATACTAATTTTCATCCAAATCAAACATGTATGTAGATTATCTCTTAAAATAATACAAAATTAATGTTATAAAAAATTTTGACATAAGTGTCAATTTCACAATTATAATTTTAAAATCTAAATCATTCAAAGTATCATGTATAAAGTATTATAGCAGTCTAATATATGTAAGGCCTATTTTGCAATGGCATGCACCATAATTAGAGTGCATATAGACTATATTTGAATGGTTCTATATATGGATGTAATGCCTCATCGGCCACTGCCCTGGATTGGCTGTTGCTATGGTAGAGATCCGATAGTATATCCCTAAGATCTACCATAATTCCACAAGTACCACATATACATGAAAATCCACCTATAACAATCCTAAATAACCACAACTAATGCATCCCATAGCAAAGGTAATAGAAATCACTCAAATCACATTATTTCTACCAATTATAAGTTAATCATCATCATCATCATCTATACATGAAAGCTAAGCTTCTAACCACAATGAAAGTAAAATCTACATATCAAAACACAAATATATAGCTAAGGCCTGAAAAAGTCATACATCCATGAACCATATCTCAATATATGATATATAATTCATTACTCATAACATAATACATATACATGTATATCTTACATCTACGTTAATCTCAAATACTATAATTCAAAATTGTACAACTCATACTTGCCACAATCTGCCTCAGTTTGGAATTAATATGACCTAGCTAAAGCTTACTGCTAGGTAACTAGCCTCACACAATCAAGCATGTCATGTAATGCTACAACACACATCAAACCAACCAACTTTATGTCCATCAAGAGCTATGAACAACCTTATACAAGTCATGCATATGCATCACTCAAGCCATATGCATCATACTTATGCTAAATCATACCTCATGCTCATTTCAATCCATGTGCTACTGGTTTATCAAAATCATGCATAAACACATAGCGAACACTACCAAACTATTTTCAAAAGGCCTAGCTCCAATTCATCGAATCAACACGTGGCATGCAAAAGTTTACACCAAATCATCCTAGAATCCATCCAAATATACAACACATGTCAATCATTACAAATTCTAACATACATCTAACTATATCCTTAAACACAAAGTGCAAACTCCATTTCAATTCATACAACCCATATTCATCAAGCCCACACAAATTTCATTTTAAATAATTTAACTTCACGTATGCCCCCCAAGTAATTGCAACACATTATTTACCTTATTAAGTTTCTTCACATCAATTTATATATGATTTCATCACAGTAAGCCTTACTTAGAAATTTTATCAAAACATTTAGGCAATATATGAAAATTAAACTTAACTCGCTCCAAAAATTCATGAGATTTCACACAACATAATAATATTATACAAAATCACTTTTAAATACTTTCATTTCATCCTTAATATGCATTCCATTAAAACTCCAAATTTCTAACCTCCATCAATCTTTATAGAAGTTTTATTTTCAAAAATTTATCCAAATCATAAAAACAAATATAGTGCTCATAAATAATCACCAAAATGTTAACTCAAATTCATGCTTTGATTCAAAAGCAAACAACTTACTTATCTCAAATTCATTTTTTTCAATGTTATGTTAAGTTTATTTCCCATATATTGGATGATTTAATGATCAAAACATTAGTCTAATTGTCATTTTGCGAGCTTTAGTTATAGAATTTGATTTGTTTAGTGCAAGACACTCACAATTAATTGATGTGTGCAATTTTCAAGTGATTGCAATACAAAACACATGATTTGCATAGAATTGAAGCATAATGACTAAGACCCTAATAAATTTGATGATTTTGAAGAATTAAAAGGAGATGAAATAGTGATTAAAATAACCTAGAACGTGTCATGAGAGTTTCAATATGAACCAGGGCGAAATGGGTAGCAAAAATTCCCAAAACAGAGTGAAATCATCTAAGCCAAACATCAACATAGCTCAGGTTGTATTGGGTGCTGGAGTTGCATAGTTATGTGTTGTGCATTGGTTTTGCACAAGTTCTTCCAGGAACACTATATAAATACTTTTTTGTGTTTGAATTTTACTATAAACACAATAAGCTAAACTTGTAATCTAGGTTTTATGATGTAACATGCGTACAACATAGTGGATATTATGGTTTTGATTGATTTATGAAGGATATTATGTGTTAATTAAATATTTTGTGCTTTTAATAATTTCTTAGTGTTTGAGTTTGCACTTTGGCATAATCTTATATATTAGATAAAGGAATTGAGAGGTGGAAGTCTAATAAACGACAATCAAAATATTAAATCTAAAAATTTAGACCATAAAAATAGTCGGGATGACCCTGAGAAATTTCGCAAATTACTACAGAACATAATGGATTCTAATTGACTTAATTTCATAAGAATATATGGCTAAGAAGATTAAGATTAAGCCTTGTAGGTTTTGAGAGAAGGTACAAGGATAATTTAGGATTAATTCTCATTTAATATATAATATCTGAATTAAATAAACATGTCACGTATCTGTTATAGATGTCATATATGAAACCTTAGATCCTAGGTACTCTCATGTCTTGACCTTCAATTCTTATTTTGCGTTTTCAAGATTTTTTTTTATTCTTTAGTATTCTTTTTTCTCATCTTACTCACTTGGTGTTTGATATAAGTGTTTGAAAAATAACATCTTAAGTCCCAAATTCTCTACAAGATCGGTATTTTTAAATACTACAATTTGAGACTTATGCACTTGCGAAGAGAACTAAACTCCTAAGAATCTCTAAGATCTCCTAAGTTTCAAGCCTTCTTCTTGTTCTATCGAGCTCCTTTGATGTAAAATCACATGAGGTTACGCACTTTTAGGTAAGTTTTCATAGGGGCAATAAGCTAGGGTCACCTAAAAGAAAAATGAGAAGAAAATGGTATGCAAATGGGATGGATTCAAACACTCCCAACTTAAAACAACCTCCCACATGACTTGGGTCATGTGATTCTAGAATCAATTGCTTTGGCCCACATGGGCCCATAAATGACTTGATTTCAGCGATCCTATGCTATTTTGCTCGTAACTTTCTCTATATAACTCCGATTGAGATAATTCTTTTTGTGTTAGGTTTTTAAATTCAAACACTATCTCTCCAAAAATTTTCATCTCAAAATTGCATAACCATAAAATTTAGCATACATTTTTACTACATAGCTTTACCAAAATTTTTACTCATTCACAATATATATAACTATCTCATATAAAAATATTTCCAAATACTAAATCAATCATTCGTATACATCTCTTATCATTATAATATCATACTTATATTATTTTTATCAAATATATGTTATATAAAATTTGACTTGTTAACTCAACTCTTTAGTCATTTTTCCTTTACAACGGGTCTCATTGGCTTATATCATATATTACCTCTAATGCCTCCAAAGTTACTTCTAACATATCACATATATATCTAGCATTTTATCCATGGTAGAACTTATCATGTCTCATGTCATTTTCAAAATTTCATTTATTAAGTTCATTTCTTATTTTCACAATTAGTTCTCAAATAGTTCAATTTTCATAATTACTATCTCGAGTTCATTATTAAGCATCGTGAACACATTTCAATTATGTATAAAATCATTCTCATGAAAATCATGGCTCTTATCAATGATCTTTGATCCTTTTCAGTATCATAGTTCTTTTAGTCTTAACTACATAATTAGGTCAATATATATCATTCATCTAAATCTATCATTCAAATCTTACCCACAACCATCTATATCTATTTCAAACATTCTAGGTGTCTCACTCATGCCTAAATAGATTTCAAATCTAGTCAACCCCAAGTTATGCCTTTTTTTAGTTCAAAATTCACATATAATAATGAAGTTTCAAATATCCATCATCTACCTAAATCTAAGATTCCTACACATCTAAAATCATCTAAGAAAAACTTAAAAATTCATCTCAAACTTTTACTGAGCCATTTGTCAAAATTTACTCATATAGTTCTCAATGATTAGAATTTTCACATTCGCCATAATTCACACAATCTTTCACGTATCAACACATTTAATTTCAAAATCCTACTATCATGTAGCTTCGTAGACTATATTATATGTGTTACCATCTCTTTACATAGTTTTTATTACTCATGGATTACAATGGGGCTTCACTTCTGAGTGCTTCTATCTAAACGAGTTACATAGAAGTGATTCTGTCTAATTCACTCTATTTTCAAGGTAATGATGATTTATGCAAAATATATCCATTCATTATATTTAATATCATTTGTTTATCTAAGAGACAAAGTTTCTAAATTAAATATGTGTATGGCCACATTTGTTCAAAAATAAATATATTTATATGTAAATTAGAAAAAAATTGCTGGTATCCATTCACATATGATTAGAATGTAAAATGTTTTATAAAATCATTTATCTATATAGTAATGATATTTTAAATAGATTAAAAGTTGAAAATACAACTTAAAAATTATTTTTTAGTATTAAATCATTTCATTATCTTGATTTTAAACATTTATACATAGGGCCCATATATCATGATGCTAAACAAATGAGAGTTTTTATAATAATATAAATAATGCTAAATATAATAGATGTAATAAATTGTTTATTAACCATCAAAATATTATAAATGAAAGATGTTACGTAGAAGAGAGTTCTATAGAAGCATGCCCGTTAATAGAACCATTCACATGTAAACCACTGCAAAATGGGCTATACATGCATTAAAATGTCATAATACATTATATAATCATTTATCTATTTAAGAATCATATTTCAGATGGTTTAGATATTGAAAATATAATTTTAAAAATAATACTTACATTAAATTATTTTATTATAATGATTTTGAACTATTTTAAGATGAGACTCATGTACATATTTGATTTGGACGAAAAATTGGTAGTTATTAAAATAAATAATTCTAAATATAATGGGTAGAGTAGATATTAATTTCACAATCAAGTGAGCTCCATTTTTTGTAGAAATGTACGCGATAATTATGGTGCAATCAAATTACACTTAAATATTTTCATATATATATATGAGACATGATCTAATATGTATAAATGTACTATAAGTCAAGGTGCACTAGTCCAAAATAAGTCTGACATGATCACAAAATATAATTTATTCATGTCGTTATATTTAAAATTATTTATTTTATTGGCATACCAATTTTTATCTTAATTTGATATATGTATGGGCCACATCTAGAAGGGTAAAAAATCAATATAATAAAATATTTTAATATAAATAATAATTTTAAAGTTATTTTTTCAAAGTGTAAACTATGTAAGGCATAATTTATACATGGATAAATTATTGTATAAAGTATTAATACATTTAAGTGAATATAAACCCATTTTGAGCCAAATGGAATATAATGGATCTCTTTATATGATCCTGGCTTTTATATATTCGATATTACCAATTCACTTTGGTACTCTCATCTAGTTTGAGTCTCACCATCTTGATGATTTTATGAAATTCATTTCATCTATTGTATTTAACATTATTAATTTTACTTATCAAAAATCATACTAATTGGAGTTAGAAGTGGGTTACATCTTTTAAAAAATTATATAAATGTATGTGAATTTAAAAAAATTACTTAGATCTATTTCCTAAAGTTTTAGAATATTACAAAATCATATAAAATCATTAATCTCGATAGCATAAATATTTTAGAAAGTTAGATATTGAATTTGAACCTTATGGTTCCTTGTAATAAATAAATCATTTTAATAGATTTTTAAGTGATTCTTAGTTTTGAAAAATGCAAATATAGATCACTATGATTTTTGGTATTTAAGTAAAATAAATGGTATTAAATACAATGTATGAATTGAATCTGATAAAAATCATGAAGATATGGCCGAAACTAAATAATCCCTTCAGGGTTGTTCATGGCTAGGAAGTAATCTTTATAGAATATAATCTTTTATTTTCCAAAACTATAAGAGACTACACCACTTGCAATGAGCAGGTGGCAAGAGACCATGTCTCTACTCGTAGTAGACTGGGGTCTCCCCTATTAATATTCAGGAGCATGTAGTCTTCTTTTGAAAATTTGTAAGAATTACACCAATCAAAAATAAGAGCTTACTTTCCATTTCTAATACAACTTTTTTCAATTCTAATATATTTTTTACCATTCCCGATATTTTTCATCCAAAATTCTCATCTTATCTTCATTCCATCTAAGCTCTAATAACCCTAAAGTGAATTAGTAGTACTGGATATATAGAAACATTATATTTAGTATTATTTATATTATTATAAAAACTTTCTCGTTTATTCTGTTATCACTGTATATGAGCTCCTTCTATAAATTTGTAAAATCAACTTAATGAAATAATTTAATATTAAAAGTAATTTTTAATTTCAACATGTAAACTATCTAAAATATTAATAAATAATTTTATAAAGTATTATTACATTCGAATATATGAGTGAATGAATCTAAGCATTTTTTTTAAGTTACACATGAATATATCTATTTTTGAGCAAATTGTGGCTCATGGGCATATTTGATTTGGATAAAACTTAGTTTCCTAATTAAATAAATGATGTTAAATATAATTAATGGATTAAATTTTTTATCAATCAGCAACATTTTCATTTTGAAGAAAGTTACACAAAATCACTTCTATATAACCCAATTACATAAAAGTTCTGCACTATATATCTACACACTCAAATCTTTAAGCTTCAAAGTATTTATGTTCACAATTATATTAAATAATGAGGAGTGATTCTATTAGCCCGGGCTAAGTAAATGACCCACTTAGCCCACCTCAAAAAACTTATTTAAAACAACTTTTTTTTGTTTTTTTCTTTATACACTTGTTTATCTAAGTGTATTTAACATATAGACCAAGTTTCACCATTTTTGGAAATGTGCATATATTTTTTTCAGATTTTTGAAAATAAGGGTATTTTAAATGCATATATACACATAGATTTTTGAAAATCTCAAAAAAATAGATAAACATATTCAAAAATGGTAAAACTTGGTCTATATGTTAAATACACTTAGATAAACAAGTACATGAAAAAAAAGTAAATTTTTTTTTTATTGTAAATAGGTTTTTTGAGGTGGGCTAAGTGGGTCATTTACTTAGCCCGGGCTAATAGAATCACTCCTCTTAAAAAATGGATCACAATGTAATGAAACTAGTTTTGTAAAATTTAATTCATGATCCTCCCCATTTGATGTCTCCCCTACCTTGATAATAAAATAAAAATCAACCAGTTCTGTTGTCTTACATCATTTGGTTTGTCGTAGCATCAAAAATCATTTCAATCCAAATTCTTGATCTCATATATAAATTATGGAAAAATGTTCACTAGAATATTATAATAATTTATTGAATCATGCATACTTTAGCATATAAATGTTGAATTAACAATTTTAATATCGATATATAAAACAAATTATTTTTATTATATTGATTTTTCTCTTTTATTAGAAGTGAGCTATGCATATTTTTGATTGGGATGGATCTTAATTCTCTAATTAAATAAACAATTTTAAATATAATGATTAAAATGAATTTCAGACGGTCCGCAGTATGGTCCCCAGATGGTGAGATTTCATAAATTCAATTCAATGAAACCGGTTTCAACGTATTGGAACCCATAAATAGATTTTACTTGATTTAAATTTAATTAATTATTAACCAGTTAAATCAAACGTAACCTAATTTAGGATTTAAAAAATCTCAATTTGACTTTTATTTTATTTTATGTGACCTAAGAATATCATCTCATCCCAAAATTAAAATAGAGATTTTACTCATGCAGACACTGATGTCAACTACTTCCATTTTTTAAAATTCTGCTTCAATCTTAAAAAATTTAAAAAGATGAAAGTTTGATTAATTAAGAGTAAGAGTGCAACTTAAACCAAGCTGAGCCTTAACATAGCCCATTAGAACTGAAAATTTTTAAATATAGGATAATAATGAAGAGTAAAGAAAAAAAAGTTAAAATCGATAGGTTGATTGTATGTGTAGTTGTGTATAGGATAATGATGAAGAGAAAAGAAAATAAAGTTAAAATCGATAGGTTGATTATATGTGTAGTTATATAAAAATGATTGCAAATAGGATAGTTGTATAGAAAAGAGTGAAAATGATTAAGAATAGAATAGTTCTAGATAGTGAAAAGTTTTAGATTAAAAACTTTTGTAGTTATCCAAACACACCATACATATAAAATATTATATATATAATGCCTAAATAATAGTTCTTCATATTATACATTTTATATTATTTATATTTGTGTTTGTGTATATGTTTACCATGCTGCAATTGTGTCATATGTAAATAATATTATTTTTACATATATCTATCTTATTTCACTTTTCCATTCTATTCTCCTTAAACCCTTCCCAACAGATGTATATTTATTTAAAAGTTATTAATTCAATATTTGTAGTATTTAAACTATGATTTCTTCATAGATAAATAATTTAATAAAATATTATAACATTCTAATAAAATCTATGAGTGGATTTATGTAATTTTCATATTTTTATGTGATTATGAATATTTTAAATTAAGCATAGCTTACCAAAAACTTTGATTGAAATAACTTTTACACCATAATAAATTACTTATTTTTAACAGAACAAGGAGATTGAAATATACAGAAGTACTTTCCATGAAAGTTTTGGACCACAAATTTATAAAATTCAAATAATTTGATTATTATATTTTAGGTTGTTTATTTTGCTGAGATTCACACTTTATATTATTTAAAAACTTATGTGGAGAAGATATTTAAAAAAACAAAGCTTACGTGGAGAAGATATAAACAAAGCTTATGTGGAGAAAAATTTCAAGAACTTGCAAGTCATGCATGTTAACTCTAAGGGATCCTACTAATTTAGGCTTAGTGTACTCAGGTACATTTAATCAATTTTTTTCTTTTTGAAATTTTTCGTAAAACTGTTAATCTATGTGTATTTAATATGTATATCAATTTTTACCATTTTGAAGATTTTTAGATATTTATTTTTTATTTTTAAAAATTAATGACATTTTTACTTATTTAAGAATTACTAAAAATGCCATTAATTTTAAAAATAAAAAATATTTAAAAATCTCTAAAAATAGTAAAAATTGATACAATATATTAAATATATTTAGATTAAAAGTTGTATTAAACAATCAAATGAGAAGATTTTGTAGTTGGCATTCGTCCCAAACAATGAAAACACTTATTCGGGGAGATAATGCATCAAGAGTTTAAATATGCATTTGATACCTTTTCTTAGAATGATTTGACCTTAAGTAGCCTGAAAAATTATATTTTTCTTCATTTTATTTATATTTTGAATCATTTCTTCTAATATTTCGAAAAATCTCCTTTTCTTTATGTTTTTAAATTTAGTCATCAACAAGTACTTCGAATGCATCTTGTTAGTTTCTGGCACTTTTAATAAGAAATAAAAAACACCATTCTACCAAAAAATCCATCAACTAATAATTGGTTTGCTATAGTTTATTTATTCAACTAACTTTTAAATATTTAAAACATTATTCAAATAGAAAATATAAATTAAAAAATATCCTATTTTTACTTTTTTAAAATTGTTTTTAAATACTAACCTTTTGAACAATAAGATTGGGTTGGAAATAATGTCCTGTTTGAATAACACTATTGTTACTAGAAGATAATCTCTTGAATGAAGATTACACAAACCTTATCATAAAATTTTGAATATTACTCAAATAAATAATATTAGACATCAGATATCAAATCCAATATGCCAAATTGTCAACTTTAGCATTCCCAGAGGGTGAAAATGGGGGATTTAAATATATGTCGCTCAAGTTTCTAGAAAATTTTCCTATCAAAAAAAGTTTCTTGAAGTTTTCATTTTTGACTCTTAAATTTCATATTTACAACAGATAGTTTGAAAATTTTAAAATATATAATAATTTTGTTGTCTCTACTAATGTAAAACTCCAACACTATAAATTTCTAAATTTAAAATGGTCAAATTGCCTTTTTATATTTTAATAAATATTTTTATGTACAATTTGAAAAAAAATTTCTTGCAAAAATCCACAACAAAAGTGGCGTGAAAATTTTCAACAGGATAATTCATTTGAGGTTTGAATAAAATTGAATAAAAAAGTATCTGGTTCATTTTGAGTAAAAAATTAACAAATGTGGGATTGTATATTGGCAGACGTACCAAACTATATATTTCCAAAACTTCAGGCAATCTTCCACAAATACAAAACTTAGGGCAAAATTGTAAATTACAGAAACTTGAGGGACGAATACGCAAGACCTCCTAAAATTCTTCGACTGCCAATAGATTAAGGGTCTGTTTGGCATCGCTTAAAACTCCTATCTCTTTATAAAAGTTTTCACGTAAGGGACGTAAATGTAAAAACCCATCAATTCAAGCTTTCACTTCCCGGTCAATTACTGACTGCCGTATGATTCAGAAAGGCCGGACGTGCGTTGATTTTCGATGAGTTCATTTTTGACACGGTAAATATGTGCGTTTCTCCTGGCATGTGTAGAAAATAAGCAGTTAGTAATGCAAGGATGCGGCGACTTTTCATGCGGTGTCAGATGTAGTCTGCCCGTACTTTGTAAAAATTAGGTAATGCACAGCTAAGATTGACGGATGATGTGTTTTTAAAAAACAAAACATGTCAAAAAAGTTTTAAGCAATGCCAAACAGACCCTAAAGACATTTGGATGGCTTTTGACATCCAACCGTCATGATTCTCGTTGAAAATGTGGGCCCTAGGAAATGGACGGTCAGGATCATATGCGATGACGTGCACGAGCTGACGCTGTGACGCGCTCTCCTCCCCGCTGAAAGGGTAGAGAGAGAGAGAAAAATCAGCTCTTTCGGTTCTTTCGTGTCTTTGGTTTTTTCACCCTTTCGTCGCTCCCTCAATCTCTGTCAGCATTTCGGAGAACTTCTCCTTCACTCCTTCCGCACCTTCGCTGGAATTCCCACAATTCCATAGCTCTTCTCCGCTGAAATATCTTCAACTTGAGCTAGGGTTTTGACTGGATCTTCTCTACTGCAATGGCTCAGGCCGTGGAGGAATGGTACAAACAGATGCCCATAATCACCCGCTCTTACATCACCGCGGCCATCGTCACCACCGTCGGCTGCTCTCTCGAGGTATTAATCTCCAAGCTCGATCTTAGCTTTTCTCTCTCTGCGAGTGTTTATTCGTGCGAATTTCTCCCTTGGAGTTCATAAATGTTCGGAAATGGCTCTCGTTTTCTGTAATTACTCTATCCTGCTGCTACGGCATGAGTGACAGAGGAATACAATGTGGGTTGGGGAAATTGTCGTCTGACCTAGGGTTTCTACTTCGGCTGTTGCATCACCTACTGTTCTGTTGCATATCAGCTTCCATCAGCTGCGTGATTGGGCTGTTGTGTTCTGTTGGAGTCTTACTTGTGGCAATTTGATAACTCTGTGCTCCTTTAATATAGCCCTGATGAAATTTTAAATTAGGAAGTTTTCTGTTTTTTGTTGTAGTTGGGTTTGGTATATGGCTTAGCCAGTCCTAGTTCCAGAGTCATGTTGATCAAGTGCTTGTTGGAGAATGGTGTATGGTCCGGATAATGATTAATGGATTCTGCTTCAATTGGTTAAAATTTGGCTATTCTTTATTCCTTGTGAACCATATTATCCGGTGATCTAGTTGTTTGACTGAGCAGTTTCCCCCAAATCAGTGCAAAGTTCATGGTATGTCTTGACGTTATGTTCTTCGGGAAGGGGTATGCTGCTTGCTTTTTACATTATCAATTGTATGGCTGTACTTTTTCTTTCTGGCTTTTTCAATGGTGCATGCAATATGGTTGTATCTATGCATCAATATTGTATTGTTGGGAAATCTCTATGCAAAATATTTGATAATATGTTATGAATTATGATTGCATCTTAATTTCACAATGAGGGCATAAACCACAGACAGTCTGGTTTGCTACTAATATATTCTTTGGTTGCGGTGTTTGAAGCAGAAAATGTGGAAGGTTAGAACTTAAATTTTAATTATGTTTTAGTGTTCCATGTTCATTGATGCAGTCTGTGCAATTGTGCAAAGAGTAATTTCTGAAATTCGGTAGCATCTTTATCATCAGTGTCAATATTTGTTTTCTTGGGTGGTGTTTGGCAAACCATAAAACTTTTCAATCTAGAACTTTTCACTCTATATAACTATCATATTTTTTTAATATTTTTTCATATCTTTCTATACAACTACCCTACTTATCAATCATTTCTACATAACTATCTATATACCTAACCTGTTTATTTTAACTTTATTTTCTTTATTTCTCATCATTACCTTTATCTTATCACATCATTTTACAACTTTTACTTTCAAAAACTTTTCATCAAAAGTTTTATCACTTCTCAAATACACTCTTAATTTATAAATTTGCGGGCGATGTCCTGCATACTGTATCCGTGTCGGTCCGACCATTTAGGTTGCGGACTATTGATGCGGATCTTATGTGTCCATAACCCACGAAAACACATTCGAAATTGTGATCTGATTTTATCTCTTTGATGAGAAACCCAAATAGAGCTTTCAAAGCACCTAAGGTCCTTGAGACACTAGTAAACACTTGCATTATCTGTGTGGACTTGTAATCCATTTGAGTTTCATGGTGTGCATTGCAACTAGGGACCATCTTGCTTTCTGTGATTAAGGAAAAAGTGATAAAGGGGCATTGTTTTAAATTCAGTCTTGTCTTGCTTGATTTGAAAATATGCATAGAATATTGTTCTGGTGTGTTACGTGATATGTAGCTGATTTAGCCTATTCCCATGTATGGTTCATATTATATTCTGGAACTTTTATGCTAACACATTCCTTTATTATCATTTTGATATAAGTCCATGTTTTGTGGCTTAATTAAATAGCTGGACCATTGAAAGGGGGCAGTTTTTTTTTTCTTTTTTTATTGATTGTGCAGATAATCTCCCCTCATCATCTGTACTTGAATCCTACCCTTGTAGTTCGACGTTATGAGTTTTGGCGCCTCATCACAAATTTCTTATACTTCCGGAAAATGGGTAAGTTGAAACCTCAATGTTGATCTCATACTTGCACTGGGAGTTGGATGCTTTAAGGGCTTATTTTAAATGTTTAAGGGCTGGCTAATTTCTTGTTTTGATTTCACGTTTTTTCCATCTCAAGAGCAGATGCTGTTTCGTTCTGTTAGGAATCTTCATTGAGATGGAGATCCTAATATAGGACTTTCACAAGATAAAAAGGAAATTAGGAGGGGTACTTGCAAAAGAGACACTGTAAGTTTGCATAATTGCAAGTTAGCACATGTTCAGGTTATTAGAGAATAAACCAAGGTTGAAAACATTACAAAAGGAATTGTTGGATTGAATGATTGCAGTATCTGTCAAAAAATGGGAAGAAAAACATATGTTCATTCCTGTTGTTGTAAGTGGGAATCTTACCATTCATGCTCAGAGAAGTTTTCTCATTGGAAAGTTCAAAGAAGCTGCAACAATGGTGATGCTGATGGTACTTTCCTTTTATTCCCTTTCTTATGGGCACCTCTGTTGAGGCATATTGTTGGAGCTGGGCTTTAAAAAATGATAGATAAAAATTCTGAACTGAATTTTATGTTGATTCATCCTGGTGGATCCCAAGTCTTCCATAGGTATTCAACGTGAATGTCAGTCACTGTTTGCAACTCTTCAAGATGAAACTCATCTCCTTGTAGAGTATTCTGTACTGGATCTGTATTCGCTTTAAGGGTGTGTTTGGGAAGTGACAAAACTTTTGATGAGAAGTTTTTGGTGTAAAAAGTTTTTGAAATGAAAGAAAATGATGTGATATAATATGGGTAATGATGAAGAGTAAACAGAATAAAGTTAAAATAGATAAGTTAGATGTATGAGTAATTGCATAGAAGTGATTGAAAAGTAGAGTAGTTGTACAGAAAAAGCGAAAAAAATAATTAAAAATAGGGTAGTTATGGAGAGTGAAAAACTTTGAATTGAAAAAGTTTATTTTGAAATGTTTTTGTAGGCAACAAACACCCCCTAAGAAGCTTGCTTTCTATGTAATTAGGCTTGAAGCAGGTTGAGCCCATGGGAAAAAAAATGCTCTCTGGAAGGAGATCTAGCAACTTCAATTGCAGAAGTGAAGGCTTAACCACATACCAATTTGAAACAAAGTGGAGGTGGTCCCATATCCAGAAAAACCAATAATACCATTTTGAACATGGGTACATTATCAATCATATCAAAGGAAATTGCAGAGAGAGAAAGGCAAGCTTACCCAATATATACTTATTTTATTTTATTCATCTTTATCACTTGGTTGGCACTAGTGTCAAGCTTCAGGCCGGTCATCACCTCCTTGTTGATTATTCTTAAAATCTAGCTGGATTTGTTTTCGTTGTGATCTTCAGGCTGTATATTAAGATCTTCCCTGATGAGGAACCAGAAGCATGCCTTTTGTCTAGTACGAGGAGAGTTGTTTTGCTGCCATCATGGCTTTCAATTTTCTTTTCAAAATACTTCTTTAGAGAACATTTGTATCCCATTATCTTCCTTTTTCAGGAATGCCCCACAAGAGCAACAGTGCATTCAGCTCTTTCATAAGACCTGCTGCTTTGATTGAATTCTCTCATGGTATATGACATACGCATAAGAGCATGGTCTGATTCTCCAGTTTCTAGACAACAAGCCTATCTTCCTACTTGTCCACAAATTCAAAATCTGCTGCAGGGAATCCACAATAGAAATTACTTGTTCCTGTGTTCATGAGTAACTGACTTGGTCTCTAAATATGTGGACCGAGATCAACTATAGCATCTTTCCACGCATCCACAACTGTGAGGATTCCAGCAGACTTTAAACAGTCCAACGATTTCAAGAAAAATCAAACACCTATGCTCACTCCTGTTCAAAACATAGCCATTTATCCACATGCTAGTGTCACCTTGAATTAGATCTGGAAATATGAAACCCCTGTTTGGAAATCTTAAATCGGAAGTTGAATAGACTGCCCTCGACTACCAGTCTCCAGTGTTTCTAATCATTCCGATCACCAAGACCCCACATTTAAATCAACTGGACATGATGAACAAAAGAAATAAATACCTAAACTGGGAACAATCCACTGCTCCAAGCCACTGCAGATTAAGGACTCCTTGCCTAATTCAATCACTGTTACATATTCCATTTATAACAAGGCGTGCACTACGGCTGATTGTTATGGATTAGAACACAATTCTAATCCCAGTCTCCCAATTTCGAGATCCAGCTACAATGCCAAGAGTAGATGCTGCAGCCTCCTGCAGCCCAAAGCAGAGTCCAATCTTGTGGTTGCCAAACTGAACATCTACATCAGGAACAAATTTAGAGTCAGATTTTTTATCCTGATCAACAGTCCAAATGTTAGCTGCTGTGATGGATGATCCGCTAACTGTTCTAAGTTCTGCTACCACTGCTAGGAATTTCCTTGAGATGGAGATCCTAATCTGGAAATTGCACAAAATAAAAGCAAAATAGAGAGGAGAGACATACGTTTTACCAAATTAATTATCCAAATTCCTAACCTTTCCATACAACCAATCCTTTAGCAGGCAATTGTTTCCCATGACCCTTATGCGTGACCTTATCTTCATTTTGCCAATGGATCCTCTACCATTAATCATGCTAAGAAATTTCAAACTAACTTTGATCCACACCAAAACAAAGCATAAGCACTCATTGAAGCAAGTACTTTACTATATCAAGAGTTAATTTCAAATATGGTTGCAAAATTTTTCTCATATTTATAGATCATTCCATTTCTCATGTAAAGAATGGCCTCTACCGCATATTATTATAGCTTCATATTTTGATACCATATACACCAATGACTTGTTTTTCCATCTAGGTGTAGGTTTTAGGTAAGAGTATTGGGGAATTTATGCGATAAACCCTCTAACTTTGCGTATTTGCATTTTGGACCCCAAAGTTTGCTTATTAGCATATTAGACCCTACAAGGTTTTGACTTTTGCATTTTAAGGCCTTTACCCTCATCTCCTTTGATATGCTCCGTTAGGCTATATGCAATGACAAAAATACCCATTAATGCAAACAGGTATGATGCTTTGTTGTCGACTCCCATTGTCTACCAAGAAGAAAAGCTAAAGGTGGATTTTTAGTTCACAGTCTAGCAAAGCCAAAACTCACGTCGAAACCCACATCGGCCAGCAAAGCCGTCGTGATAAGCTCTAAGTTCAACATGGTTTCTTGTCTTCCTCCTCCTCTTCCTTTGCAGCCTCTTTTGCTGCCTTGGATTTGGGTTTTTCGTCTTCCTCGTTGTCGCTATTGGGAATATAGCGCTGCTTCCGCATTTTTGCTTGGATTTTGCTAATTTGCACTATGGCGAGAACCAGGTGTGTTTGTACAGGTTGGGGGATTGGACCAAGAGCCCTCCTTTTGTTTCCCGTAAGAAACTCCCTCTCACTTGACATGGCTTTCTTTCATCGCTCGGTCCCATCACGCTACAGAGCTCGTCCAACAGTTGCTGCGCCGGCTTCAAGAACCTCAAGTTTTTGAGTATAGTCGCGTAGCCGGTGGAAGGGTCGAGCAGGCCAACCGCTCCACCTCGCCACCTCGGCGGACATGATCTGAAGAAGATGATTCGATGATGATACTTTGTTGAGAATTTATAAAGCTCCTGCTCATCTATCCAACTGGAGATTTGGTGGAGCAGCAGCAATACCTAATGAAACAACCTACTTTAGAATCCTGAGGAGGTTGTTGCAAATGCACCACTACTCGTAGATTAAATGGCGTATGTGAAGACAACAATAGAGATAGTCCTCCTTCCCTCTTCTCTGCAACAAAACCATCTTCACCCACCCACTGATGGCTGCTTTTGAAGAGCCGCTGCCTCCGCTTCCGGCAGACCTGTTTATCCACGTCTTCACTCCCACTTTTTCAAAGTTGAGAATCAACAACAGCTCATTCCTAGCATCCACTTCGCCCAACCATTTCGAACCTAGATGAGGAAGAGGACTACGGCATGACGTCGGGAGTGCGTTTGGGTAGAATGCGGATGGGTTGTAATTCAATTCTCCATGTTGCTTCCGTGAATTTCCTTCTTAGGTGGAAAGGTCGTGGAGGTGGGAGTGGGGAGGAGGTTTGTAAGAAGGAGAGGAAGATGAGATGTCTTTGCCTTCTTTCATGTCCCTGACAAGTAGTTGGCCCCTTTGATTGCCGCTCCCATAGCTAACTGGATTCCAATGCCTGCTAGGAGTCTGTGATGGGCTCAGGCCTTTGTTCCAATAGATATAAGAAGCTGGAACAGATGAAGAATGTGTGGCGAGGTTGTGGTTGTTTTCAATGAATGATGATGGCCCACCGCCACCAGATCGTTCATTGGTTGTTGCTTCAGCAGTTGAGGAAGAGAAATGGAACATTTTTTAGGAGAAATGGTGCGGGTGGATCGTAGATGATGTCGAAGTTGTGGAAGGATGAAGGATGATGATTTGGGTCTGCCGCCGAGTTGAGCATTGAAGTTTGGGAGTCTTGGATGGGGTGATTGGAGGAGAAGGGGGTATCGTGTTGGACTCGGAGCTTGTCACGGCTGCTTTGCTTGGCGACATGGGTTTTGACATTGCTAAACTGTCAACTGAAAATCTCCCTTTAGCTTTTCTTCTTGGCAGACAGCGGGAGTCGACAAGAAAGCGCCATACTTGTTTGATGGGTATTTCTGTCATTGCACGGCCTAGTGGAGCATATCACACTACGTGAGGGTAGAGGATTTAAAATAGAAAAGCTGAACCTTCGTAGGGTCTAGTATGCTGATACGCAAATTTTGGGGTCCAAAATACTAATACGCGAAGTTGAGGGTTTATTGTGCAAATTCTCCTCAGTGTAGTTTGGTAAAAAGGCCATACAAAACACCAATTAAAAAACAAAACAGACAGCTTTGTCATGTTTGGAAATATGGTTAAATCTTGTTGTCATACTTGTCATTTTTATAAATGTGTAGTCATATATGAAAATAGGGGTAAAACTTGTGGTGATGTTTGGAATTAGCCCTTCTATCAAAGTAATTAAAATGTAGGACCAGATTGGGTAGACTGTTGGTTGGCATGTTTTACTTTTCTTAGTTGTTTCCTTTTTAGAGTTTGGATTAGCATATGGTATTTTGTTGGAGCCATGAATTGAATGCTTTGTTACATGCTTGCATACACAAGCATACACCTATAGAATAAATAAAGGGGACAGGAAAATAAAGAAAAAAAACCTGAAAATAGAAATTTCATCTAACAAAATAAAGAGAATTTCTTTGTAAATTCTCACACTAGTTTTCTACCCATAACAGATCAGGAAAAAACACCCGGAGGAGAGCACAAGGGGTTGTTTGGTTAGCCGGAGCTTATTGGCTGAAGGTACATGAGCAGCTGATACTAATAATGGACTGAAATTAAGTCTGCAAAGATTGTTTTATACAACTGAAAAAGAATAATGAAGTTGCTAAGTCATGTTTGATGTGGTTGAAGCTGAATTGTTAAAATAGTTGAGGAAAGACTGGATTACTTCATCATGTAGCTTCTAGGATAAATATGTAAAATATCATACAAGGGAATGTAATTGAAATTTTTACGTAAAGAATGGCAAAAATTTTGACAAATGTTAATATGGAAAACAAATCTAAAGAGTTAAAAATGGATAAATTCTGAACATAGTAATAACTAATCGGAATATTTACAACTTTGTTCATGTATATAAACTTTTAAAACTTATTAAAGGACTAATTGGAGTATTTGCAACCTTGTGCAAGGAGATAAATTTTAATCATTTCAATCCAAGTCTTCGGTATGCTGTACCTGCTAAAAAATATTAATTTTCTTGTGTAAATTATGAAAAACACTTAGATCTATTTAGATGTATATTAGGATTGTGTTTGGAAGTGGATAAAACTTTTGAAGAAAAGTTTTGGAGAGTAAAAGTTGTAAAATGATGTAATGTGATATGATAGGGGTAATGATGAGGAGTAAAGAGGATAAAGTTAAAATAAATAGATTAGTTGTATGAATTGTTGTGTAAAAATGATTGAAAAGTAGGTTAGTTGTATAGGAAAATGTGAAGAAATAATTTAAAAAAAGGATAGTTATGGAGAGTAAAAAGTTTTAGATTAAAAAGTTTTAACTTAACATTTTTTACACATTGCCGAACACACCCTAGAATGTTATAATACTTTATACAATCAATTATCCACATAGAGTTGATGTTTTAGACAGTTTGAAATTTGGATGTTAAATTAACAACTTTGAAAATGATATATAAACCCAACAATTTTTATTATGTTCATTTTGTACCTTTTTTAAGGTGGAGCTGATGCACACATTTGATTTTGATGAAATGCAGTGCTTGATTTCAATAAATAATTCTAAATGCAATAATGGGCTGGATTTTGTTTTTACCAGCAAATGGGCCCATTTGCAGCCAACTGTACCCTAACTAGTATGCAGTTTGTTGCATCTTAGTATATCTCATTAAATACACATGGATAAATATTATCAATTATTTAGCCATCAAAAAATAATAGCAAGAAAAGATAAAAAGCAATAGGTTGTTTCGAGGATTCGAAACAATGACATCCTGTTGTTTTGGATCATTGCCCTCAGCCAATTCATCCGTCTTGCTTTAGAGAACACCATTGTAGTTACCGTCTTTCTCTCTGACATTTATATTTTCTGTATGTTTGTACCTACTTCTGTCTGTCTGTCTTTTTTGGATCCACGTGATGTTTGTTTCATAAAAAATGTTTACTTTTTTTTAATGAATAATAAGGAATGTTAATTTACTGTCTTTCTTTTGAAGTTTCTTCTGAAATCTTTGTGGTTTTATATTTGTTGGTTTTGGCAGACCTGGATTTCCTATTCCACATGTTTTTCCTTGCGCGTTACTGCAAGCTACTTGAGGAGAACTCATTCAGGGGAAGAACAGCTGATTTCTTTTACATGCTGTTATTTGGCGCCACTGTTTTAACTGGGATTGTTCTTATTGGTGGGATGATACCTTATGTGTCAGAGTCATTTGCAAAAATTTTCTTCCTGAGCAACTCTTTGACATTCATGATGGTCAGTTGTGGCATCCATTTGATCTGATTCTCTCTCTGTTTTCTTTCATTCTTCTTGATGCAATGAGCTTGCCATCTATAATTTTTGGTGATTATTCTTGAGATGGGAGCTAGTAGTGCTTGGGAAGGACATCATCAAATACGAACTTTTAGCAATACTTTTGTTCTTCTTGTTCCACAGGTGTATGTTTGGAGTAAACAAAATCCGTTTATTCATATGAGCTTCTTGGGACTCTTTACATTTACAGCTGCTTATTTGCCATGGGTAAGTGTTGATAGTTTATAGATTATTGGCTGTTACTCTTGTCCGAAATGGTTGTTTACTGTAGAGAAATCACTTTTTTGTCTTTTTGAGTTTCAATGAAATATCTAGGCAATATCCATGCTTAATAACTTGGATATAACCTTGGTGAATTGATGAGAACCATCAAACATTCCATTGGCTCAAAGCTCTGCTTTCATTGCTAATGTGTGAAATATACAGACTCTGGACTAAACTGGTCAAATGTAACTATCCTTCTATTGTATGTTGTTTGTTACTCTTTGCATAATACCTGCTTGATGTTTTCTGATATATATTTTTTTTCCCCTTCTTTTAGTTTTGTTCCCGTCTTTTAAAAAATCAAATCATTTTTGTCAATGGCCATGCACAACCATTTTTTATTTTTTAATTTTACGTTGCTGCAGGTTCTTCTTGGATTTTCTATACTTGTTGGTACCAGTGCATGGGTAGATCTCCTGGTATGTTTTTCAACACCTTTAGCAGAATTGGGGCCATTTTTTAGGTGATTGATTCCTTTTGGAACTAGATACTGTTGATATGGCTGTTTTTTATTTTCTGCATTAGGAGTGGATGTACTAAGCTATTGTTGGATATCATGGGACATGCATAACATTGAGTTCGAGTGAAATACTTGAAGGCATAGCACATCAGATGCCCATCATGGTGCATTAGCATGTCGACATCAACTAAAGGCAAGCTGTAATTTATGAATTGAATGATAACAATTAAAATGTCTCTAAGACACTGTTAAGGGTTTAATCCATATGGTTGGCCCATCATGGTGCATTAGCATGTCGACATCAACTAAAGGCAAGCTGTAATTTATGAATTGAATGATAACAATTAAAATGTCTCTAAGACACTGTTAAGGGTTTAATCCATATGGTTGGTCATTTAGATTATAAAATTCTCATCAAAGCATTCAGGTTTGACTGAATCCTTGGAATTAGTAACTGATAAAGGGTGTGTTTGTTTGGAGCTAAAATATGTCAACTAAAACTTTTCAACCCAAAACTTTTCACTCTCCATAACTACTCTATTTTTTAATTATTTTTTCACATTTTTCTATACAAACTACCCTACTTTTCAATCATTTCTACACAACTACCCATACAACTAACCTATCTATTTTAACTTTATTCTCTTTACTCCTCATCATTACCCCTATTATATCACATCATTTTCTATCAATTTGACAACTTCTACCCCCAAAACTTTTCATCAAAAGTTTTACCTCCAACCAAACACACCCAAAAACTTGTTCATCAAATGTTCCAGATTTTTTTTTTTTTTAAAGTTCCAGATTTCAAACCTTATGATGAGTAAAAATATTTATAATAGAACTCTATAATATATAATAAATACACTTTAAGCTAAAAACATCACTTTTGAGTGCTGACATTCAACAGCAGTGGTAATGCACGACAGGCCCATACATATGACCTAACAAAATTTTCATACTTCAAAATTAAGAATACATTGATATAAAACATATGTAAAAAAGGGAATTGATTCGGTGCATACAGCTGCATGGTGCAGTCCATTGTAAATGAGCCCCATTTGATCATAAAATCATAATCTATCCTATACATTGTATTTAAAATTATTTGTTTTAGTAGCATACCAATTTCCATCCAATTTGAATGTGTATACGTCCCATCTAAAAAGGTCACAAAATCAACGTAATGAAATAGTTTGATCTAAATAACATTTTAAAGTTGTATTTTCAACATAAATCATCTAAGACAATTCTTATGTGGATGAATTACTATATAAAGTAGAATTTAAATGTATGCGGCCCTATTTTATGGTGGACTACACCACAACTATGGCACAATCCAACTGCATTGGAACATATCTCAAAAAAAATATATATATATGCCCAAAATGAGACAATTACATGAGTACAGGAGTTATCATTGTTGTTTGACAAGGGAAAAAAGGTTAAAAAGTGAGGTTTCATGCGATACTTTACAAAAATGTTTACATCTCTGATATGGTGGATGGAGTGGAGATATATCAATAATATTAGATGAAGGGCATGTTTGGCTTCACATAAAAGTTGTCAAACAAAAACTTATCAATTTAAAACTTTTTACTCTCTACAACTATCCTATTTTTAAATTATTTTTCATCTTCCTATACAACTACTCTACTTTTCAACAATTTCTACACAACTACACATACAACTAACCTATTTATTTTAACTTTATTCTCTTTACTCCTCACATTACCCTATTATATCACATTATTTTCTCCTACTTCAAATTACTTTATACTAAAAACTTATCATCCTGAAATTTTATCACTTCCCAAATACACCCCAAAAAAAAGGTGAGTTTCCTGTGAGATAATTTATCAGCCACATTCCAAATCTGTATAATTGAAGATGATGTCAATAAAGAAAGCAATACTTGTTTTGATCTTCAAATGCTTTTGAACAGCAGTGACTCTGGACCATTCAATAAAACAATGTGTATTTGATGGTCACTTGCGCAGTTAAGCTATGTCCAAATGATTGTGACATTTGCAATTCTTGCTATTCTCCATGGTTGCCATAAATTTTAATTACTGCAGGGCCTCCAGCCTTCTCTCTGAATGTGGCATGTCAGGATTCATCATAAGTGCCTTTTCCATCCAGTTACACCCATTTATCTTTTGGGAACTGAAATTTTGTTGCCACTTTCTTATACATGACCCTACCCCGGGAAATTTTTTCTTTTGGTAGAAATAGAGAATGGGAATTAAAACTAACTTGATGATGTGATTCTTTTTGGGTTTTTTCCTTTCTTACTTCTCAAATCATGGCTATTGCCTTTGTTTTGAATTTGCGGAGCCTGTTTGTTTTGTGATTGTTTCAGGGTATGATAGCAGGCCATGCATATTATTTCCTGGAAGATGTATATCCAAGGATGTCAGGTCGTCGCCCACTCAAGACTCCTTCATTTATCAAATCACTGTTTGCTGATGACACTGTTGTGGTTGCACGCCCAGCGGATGTGAGATTTGCTCCTCCACACCAAGATTAACTAAGCAAGGGGGAGGGAGAGATTTCTGCAGTGACTTTCAACTGGTAAAGGCCAATGCTGTTGAGGACTTTGTCAGCTTCACGGGTTCAGCAACATTATTGATACACTACTTTTTCTGGTTTAACACAGAATAATCACAATCTTCAATTTGTATCTCATATAGATTTGAGTTCTTAGGACTAAGTCTGAATAGTTTTCTCAAGAATAGTTTACTCCTTGATCTCCATGCTTTCATTGTAATATCTCACCTTATAATCAATGTGAATATGGATGGTGAGTGATTGTTCTTGTTTATATGCCTTTTTCCTAGGCTAAAGGCTGCAAGTGAGCTTTCATTGTAAGTGTGGATCTTTTTGGGCTAATGCCTTCTCACGCGGAAGTGGAAATGATTTACTTTCAGCTTTAAACAATGCCCCCAAACTCTCTTTTGGGTCCCTTTTTTGATACGAAGCCTGGAAGCTAGTAAACAGGTTCATCCGGAACAGGACACAACCAGCTTTGCATAAAACATCTATTCGTTTCTTTGTATTTTAGCAAACGTCTTCAAATCATCAACATTATCTCTATCTCTATTCATGTTAGGGTTTGGTTGGGGAAAAGGAAATGTAAATAAAGGTATGTCGATCATAAGGTATGAAATTGAGTTGGGTCAGATGAACAGGTGAGAGCCGGCTTGTCGAAGACGAGAAATTTTCTCAGCAATCTTCATTAAGGCTGCAGCAGCCTTGCACGGCCTTGTTCTGTGTTCTCTACTCATTTGGACTTGTTCTTTCAAGGACTTATTGTATCTATTTTATCTTATGCGGTTTCTTTGGTCCTTTCATCCCTGTCGGTTTGTTATGCACGCATATGTGATATGAAAGAATAAAGTCTTAATCAGGTTGTCTGCATCGAAAGAAAATAAAAGACCAGAAAATACAAATCCACCCACCTATGAAGAAAAATCAATATTTTGATCTTTTAACAAGGAACCAAAAACAAGGAACCAAAACTTGGTACTAAACTCTTTCTTGTTATAAAATTTTATTATATTGCTGAACTTCATTGCAAATTCTTAATTGTGTTGCAATTAATCATAGCTTCTGATTCCAAACGATATTTCGAACGGGCGTATAAAAGACCTTAAAAGTCTCCCCTTGGCTTCAAGTCTCAAGTGCCTCGATTCATGGATATATTATGATCTATCCTTTTTATTAAAAATTATTGGGAAATACTTCTAAGGTGTGACTCTATTTTGGCCCACCTTGATGATTAAATAGAAATCTATATGATCTTTTTAACATCATTGATTTTATTATGGTATCAAAAATCACTGCAACGGAAGTCTTGGGTGGGTCATGTTCTGCTTCTAAATATATACGTAAAGGACAATATGAAAATACTCAAGATTCATCCATACCTACATTAGAATGCTACAATGATTCAAGAAATCATTCGTCTACATAGGAAGACTATTTCGGGAGGTATAAATTTTGACTAGAAAACCTTGACGTCGATACGTTAGTCGAACAATTTTATTGCGTTGATCACATACGGCCCATACAAATGTTTGATTTGATCGAAGTTTGATTTCCTAGTCAAACATAGGGCTCTAAATGGAATAATAAGGGGAGTAGATTTTATATAATTGTTAAGGTGGACCCAAAATGGAATAGCCTCATTCAAATTCTCAATATTTCCTTTTTTTATTTTACTACTATGTTGTTTTTTATCATTTGCTTCATGATTTTTTTTTTCTTTCCCTTTATCTTTGCAGGGCTTTCCATACCATATTCTCTTTTCTATCATCCAACGATCAACTTGCTATTAATTCCAGTTTGACTTACTTGATTGAGAATTGGCCCAAATATCCTAATCTCGGCTACTAAGTTCCTTTCGTAATGTTTCCTTTTCTTTTCTCTTTGTTCTTCGTCTTTTAAAAAAGCAAATCTTATTGGCTGGCTTAGAGATTGAAGGAATCAGACAACCGGTCTACATCGTCAACTGAGCAACTGTATTTAATTGGGTGAATGATTTCCAAAGACAAACTACAAAGAATAACCCCATTTTTTTAATTTTACTTTTTTTAAATTTATTTTTGGAAAATGGGGTCGCGGGTTTGGCAACCGAATATTACTATTTCAATTTTCAGAGCATATGCAGGTACAAGACGACAAGCTTTCCTTCCTTGCCCACCCTCGTCTGAAACGCATCTTTCCTTTCAGCCACCCAAAATTCCTCAACCACTCACCACTCTCTATTGACCGTGGAATTCCACGCCACACAAGAAAAAGAAATTTTCATGGCTGCCAAAACCTCCACGCCATCCTCCATCTACAAACTCCAATCCTGTTCTCCTTACCTCCCGCTACTGTTATACATTTATATTTATATTTTGAATTATGAGTAAAAAAAAAAATCTTCACGGTACAATAAATTTTAAATTACCACAATATAACAGTCGTTATGAGTATTTGTAAAACAGGGCTATTTGCGTTGCCGCTTCTTGGTTTTAGGATTTTTCAAATTTTATCCAGAATTACTGATTTTATAGCGCTGTTTTAATTGATCGAACTTTATACTTCTGCGTAACCAATTTTTTATTAGATCTCGTTTCACATGAAGGCATCATAACAAATTTGGTTTTCCATTGGAAACCTGTCAGATGTTGCGGCCAAAGACCCAAATTTTGTACATGCACGATTGAAATATAAGCTGCAAGCTGCATTTACTCCTAATTTACTCTTCGCAATCAATGCATTCTCTGGATGCATTTTAGGGTCAGTTGGGTAAAATTCGCACTTTTCCCAAATACCTATTAATATAGTTTAACATCTGAAACTATATTTCTTTTTCTTTCTAATCATTGTAGTTATTTTATTATATTATGGATGTATTTAGATAAAATAAAAACTTTTTAAGCCAAACTTTCCGTTTAATGCACTCGGGTGCATTAACCCTTAATGAACTCGAACGTATTTCACCCATTTTTTTTATTTTTTTTAAATTTTTTTATGAAGTAAGTCTATTTAACATATGTATCAATTTTTAACATATTTTGGAGATTTTTAGATTTTTTTTAGACTTTTAAAAACCACGCACTAATTTTTAAAAATTCAAAAAAAATTTAAAAACTCCAAAATTGATAAAAATTAATACACATATTAAATATACTTATATTAACAATTATGTAAAAAAATTTTAAAAAATAGAAAAATGCACCCAAGTGCATGCGATTTCAGCCCTTTTATAACTATACTATTTTTTAATTATTTATTCAAATCTTTCAGTATAATTATCTTAATTTTTAATTATTTATAACTTATTTATTTCAATTTATTCTCTTTACTTTTTATCATTATTATGTAATATTACATCATTTTCCGCGATTTCAACACACCCACGTTTTCGATTTATAAAAAATTTTCCAACAAATATATCTACACATTTTTCCCCTCCTACCAAACTGACCCATGGACATACATAATTTTCTTCTCGACACCAAATTAATTTTAAATTAAGTGGTAAGTACAAATTAAATCCCTGGAAAATTAAGCCTGTGGTCTGATAATTTACAAACGATACAAGCATTTAACCTCCAAAAAAATTCAGGAAAAAGAAGGAGAAAAGGAGAGCTAGATTTCTTGATTCGAAGAATAATACATGCATGGGCGTACGCACGCGTGCACGCAGGCACGCTCGCGCCCATGGAAAAAATGGGCTGCGGGAATTGCGTACGCACCAACCAAAACTAGGTTAGACTACGTGCACTGGGGAAGGACGAAGGCTGGCGCGGAGGCCATCTTCTGATGCGGGAAAGGTGCCGCCGGATGCTGCCACGATCGGAAGCTGGGTTTTCCCAGCGCCGTGGCGGCCGAAGATGCCTGCCGATCTTGATGCGATGACGAGTCCTCCTGGGCCTGGCGCGAAGAAGCGCTGATGAATGGGTCTTCCTCCGGCTCCATCACCGGCGACAGCAGGGGTATTGCGATCTTCCACCCGGATGCGTAGCTGGACGGCGGAGCCACCTGGATCGATGCCGGCGCGCGGTTCTGAAGCCTACTGCTGGTGCCTGGGCGGCACATGGGCTTGCCGGCGCAGGAATTCTTGGGGGAGAAGGAATCGGCCATGAGCGAGTTGTTGGATGATTGGAGAGAAGAAATGGTTGTGCTTGGGCGTGGAATCTTTTTCGCTTGGTTTGATCAGAAGCCGAGCGGAGCATGGCAAGAGCAGGTGTAGGTTTTATTTATAGAGAACCAGAGAGATGTGTTGGGATGAGATGAGCTGGGCTGGATTCGTGTGGTCAGCACATGCACATGCAGTCTTCGCAGATCCAGATGGAATGGGTGGGAGACTGCGAGTGGTCAAAGAGACAACAGCAGTACAGTGGAGCCTGTTGTGAGGATAATCGCGCGAGTACAGGTGAAACGAGATTGATTGCTTAGAGATTGAGAGGCTTGATTTTTCAAATGGGTTCCTTATAAATATAACCATAACTTACACTTATATTTATAAATATGGTCACATATATATAAAAATTCCATAAATGAGTAGTAGCTATGCTTTTATTATATTTAGTTGTCTCACATGAAAATGTAGGAATAAATTTTCATATATTTACTTAGGTTATTTCAAATATACACGTTACCTTTGTCCTTAATTATAAATATACCTATTAAGTTTGGAAACTTTCACATATACCCACTAAGTATTTTATTAATTTCAAATATACTCAATATGGCAGTTAGAAGTGTTTAATAATTTTAAAATTCCAAAATATCCTTGATTGATCCGGCATTCATTAACATTGGTGTCATGTTTGGACTATTAGAACTCATTTCATCTAGCTTCTTTCTCAAGTTGGATTGGTTTTCATTATACCGATTAACTTCTGCTATAGTTAAATGATTATTATTATTAAATAATAAGAGACATTTTAGATATTTTCTATGATGAACAACACTGATTTTTTATTGTGTTTGACGAAATGGATATGGGAGAAATTTCACTTATACTAAGTGGGTATATATAAAAGTTTTCAAACTTAGTGAATATTTTTTGTAATTAAGGGCAAAGGTAGTGGGTATATTTGAATTTAATCCTATTTACTTTTATGATATATAACTTGTCTCGTGTGGAAAAATTAGTGAAAGTTTTCCTATGTTTAGATTATAACTTCATATGGACTTGTAAGAGATAGAATTTTAAGTATAATTAATATTTTTTTGAGTAAGCAAGTGCTTCTTCTCTCTTTGTGCAATTAAAGATATTCTTAATTTGTCCAACAAAATGGTTTTTCTTTAGCTACTTTGTCATATTGGGGTTTTTAACCCCACCAAGATTGGTTGTTGTGACATCTTGAAATCGACATATTATATGACAATGCTATTAGGTTCTATTAACTATAGAACCTAATAAAGTCTTTTAAAATGACAAAATTTCTTTTATCATTTATCTTAAAAGGGACAATGTATGCAAATAGGAATGGTCAAATCCGCTTTCACTTTATGTTTTCATATCATTTCTTTGATTTTTTTTATATCTAATTAGAACTCTTTGAATTTTTTTTTATATCTAATTAGAACATCTTCTTTTTACTTATACTAGAGATAATATCGTGACTCCACATCACTTTTATCTTCAATTTCAACAGTGTTATCATATTAGAATTTAGGATAAAATATATAGTCATCTGTATCATTTATATAAATATATGATCATATATGTAAATATGGATATAAATTGTAGTCATATTTGGAATTAACCTTTTGAAATTATTAAAATTCCTTTTTGTTATTCTAAAAGGTGTTTCATTAAAATACCTTTAACGATGGCTTCAGACTTGATATATGATTAAAGGAAAAAGAGTGCATCATGACTAGTATTCCATTGATAAAGCATTGTCCTTACGCAAACAATTAGAAATAAAATTTGGAAGGGAATCCCATTGATTAAAATCGTTACCTAAACAAGAAGAAGCAAATTGTTAAAAATGTGTTGCTTCATTTCTGATCCCCAGAACATTTTTGAAGGAAACCTTATCCAACTTTAATCTCATATTTTGAGATTCCTTTGCAACAACTACCATAGTAGATTGGATTTTAGCTTCCATTGCATTCCATTGGGTTTTCACCATTAATTTATCCCCATAAATACGGAGCGTAATCCTATGCACCTATTTTTTTTTGTTTTTTTTTTAAATTTTCTTACAAAACAATTAATATAAGCATATTTAACATACCTGTCAATTTTTAATATTTTTGGATATTTTTAGATATTTTTTTATATTTTTAAAAATCAATGGCATTTTCAATAATTTTAAATTACTAAAAATGCAACGGATTTTTAAAAATCTAAAAAAAATACCTAAAAATATCCAAAAATTGTAAAAATTGATAAATATGTTAAATAACCCTAGATTAACAACTTCATAAAAAAATTTTAAAAAAAACAAAAAAAAAAAGGTGCAGTGCACCCGGGTGCATTGAGGCTCAATGCACCCGGGTGCATAGGATTACGCTCCCATAAATACAGCCATTACTTCCATCACCATTGCATCAAACACCCTTGCTCTAGTCCATTACCTAGTGACAATAGTAGCACCATCAACACTTCTAGTTAGTGAGCCAAAACTAGTAATTTGCCCATTGCCCTTCCTTCTCATGTCCACATTTATCTTCACTATTCCAAATTCTGATTTCCTCCACCTCATTAGACTTTCCTTCATTAGCATATCATAGCACTTTAGGAGATTTGTTGCATTGTACTTATCCAAGTGTTATTTGAACTAACTCATAACATTCAGAAAATGAGGTTGTTTTAGTCTCAAATAAAGTTTGTTGCACATATGTCAAATCCTCCAACAAAACATAATATACATTAAGAGACTTCTACTACTTTTTTGAAGATCTATGTTTTCATATAAACCAAAATTAAGAAGAGTACAAAAAGTCCATATTCAATAGATTTACAAGAAAGTCTAGTGGTCTACTCAACTAGGTCATATTGTTCTTTCTATGCTTAATTACAAAATCTGCTAAGTCATCAGCACACCAATACTCATCTCCTAGACCATGTTGCACTTTTGCTATTAAAAATTCAAACATCTTCAGTTTTATTTGCTAGATTAGGACTCTAACCGATGACAGGATTAGGTTGTCCTCATTAACCATGTTAACTACTATTAAAGGGTCACCTTCCACAATCACCTAAGGGATCTTCATCTCTTAAGTCCATATTAGTTCTTTCAGAATTCATAATGCTTTCATGTTCAAGGAATCCATCAATCCATCTTGAAGCCACCATTTGTCGCTAGAAACAGACCTTCGTTGTCCCTCATCACTACCCTTATGCCAATAACATTCCCATTAACTTGTCTTCTCCCATCTACATTAACTTTTATGCTTGCACTTGGAAGTCTTAACCATCTTACCTAGACAACCTTGTATAGGCAGTTAGACCTTTCAATCATTCTTGAAGTCCCAATTTTCTCCCAATATTCTCAGCTTCAATCCAGAATCCCTTAGAAATCTCTTAAATTTATCGTTCTTTTTCTGGCCAACAAGTTGGTGTAGTATGTATTGAATAGCAACTCTTGAAGTCCAAATGTTGTGATTAGCAATGAAGGAATTCCTGTCTACTTTGTTTTTTTTTTGACATTGGGCAAAAAGTTGGTTGATATCCTCTTTGCATTTCTTGCACAAGAAGCAATCAGGATCTGCACTTATTCTTCTGCGAATCAAATTGTCCTTCATTGGTAAGGCATTCTTCATTAGTATCCAACCAAAGATTTTTATTTTGTTTGGTGGATCTGATTTCCATATTTTCTCCAGCATCTTTTGCTCCTTCACATTACACCTGTTTTGATAGTGCTTGGGTTGACTTGCAAAACAAACTTGATTAGCTTTTAGCATTCTATGTGCTAAGTGAATAAAGAAGATGCCATTTAGTTAGTGATTCCATGACCACTGGTCTTCAAAATTATTGTCCTGAGAAATAGGTATTGATTTGATCTCATTCCATTCCTAAATTCTAGCTACCAAAATGATTTTTCCTTCCATCCACAATCTGCTAATTTTATCAATGAAGCTCTCCCTCTTTTCCTCACGAGAAATGTTATAAGGGAGGGGTCCCACTTTGTTGATAACTTTGGTTCTTTATTTATCTTTAAACAATCTAATTCTCTCTCCATTACTAATTCTCCAACTCTCCCTGTCCTTTATTATCCCCCAAGCCTAATCAATGAATTTCAATGTATATGATTCTACCTATGTTTTTTATAATTCCAGATGTCTTCCCTGGAGAAGGACTTGGCCTTTAGAACTTTATAACAGAGGGAGTCCTTAAAACGAACCAAATGCCAGAACTATTTTTCCAAGAGCGCGAATGTTGTTAGGTCCCTAAACCCCATTCCACCATCTGCCTTAGACTTGCACATTTCATCCCATGTCACCCAACTAATTTTCCTTCTTCCCTTATCTTCTCCCCATCGGAATTTTCTTGCCAAGCTGTTGAGCTCTCTACATGGACTTCTAGGTAGCATAAAAATAGTCATCATATTGGTGGGAATAGCCTATGTAACAACCTTAATTAAGACTTCTTTTCCACCTGATGATAACAGTTTCTCCTTCCATCCCTAAAGCTTCTTTCACTTTCTCTTTTAACTTCTGGAAAATCACCTTCTTTGACCTCCCAAGTCATGCTGGAAGTCCTAGATAGCTGACAAAATCTTTGCCCTCGGCCCAATCTCTTCTTGAATATGTTTTCTCCTCTCTTCATTTGTGTTGGCACTAAAGAAAAGAGTTATCTTATTGACATTCACTACCTGCCCTGTGCACTCGCTATATATTTTGAGAACTTCTTTCACTCATCAAATCTCTTGCTGTTTTGCTTGTAGAAAAATTGGAGAGTCATTTGTAAAGAACAAATGAGACAACACTAGTCCATTTTTGGATATTTTGATGCTTGAATACAAACCCTTAGAACACCCCTCTAAAAGATGGGAGGACAAACCTTTAGCACAAAGGAGTAACATGTAGGGGGAAAGAGGATCCCCATACCTTAATCCCCTTTCTAGTATGATATTGGTTTGAAAACCATTCACGTTTACCTTGTATCTAATGGAGTGGATGCAGTCTGATCCAGTCAATCCGTAAGTTGCTAAAGTTCTTTTTTTCATGGCTTTAAACAAGTATTCCCACTCCATCCAATCGTATGCTTTGGACATATCTAATTTTACAACTACATCCTCCCGTTTACCCCTTCTCATTCTTCTCATATGATGGATGACTTCATATGCTATTAGCACATTGACCGTTATCAGTCTCCAAGGCACAAAAGCACTTTCCTGGACTGATATGATGTCATGGAGGCATTTTTTAATCTATTGGCTAACACCTTTACAAGGACTTTGTATGCTACATTGCACAAGCTAATCAGTATAAACTCCTCCACTTTACAAACACCTTTCTTGTTTGTAATTAAGATAGTCGTTATAGCATTTATTTGTTGCATTAATAACACTCTTTTATCATTGCTTGCATTGCTCATGAAGAACTCACACATCTTGATTATGTCTTTGCCAACCGAGTTCTAGTGCTTTTGGTAGAACTCGGTCGAAATCCATCATTGTAGGGGACATCGCTTTTATTGCCTTCTCCACCTCCTCCTTAGCAAATTTTTCATTATTTCAATATTCCTTGGTTGGGAGCTTTTGAACAACATTCCAAAATATTTAGACACCGAAATCCCTAGCCTTTTTTGGTTCCACACCCATGCGTCCTTCTCATCCTTCAAGCTCTCTATGGTATTTCTTCTTCTCCTATTAGATGCAACCTTGTGGAAAAACTTAAGCTTTTTGTCACCCCAATTTAATCAATGTACTTTAGCCCTTCGTTTTCATATTATCTCCTCATCTGCTCGCAACTTGTTGATTTCTCAATTTTTTAACTTTTTTTTACTCTTTGCTAGTTTTAGACTATTGCCCCTCCATTAGCATTTACAATTCTGTTTGTTTTTCCTTTAGTCTGCTAATCATGATGCCTTGCACTTTCCTCCATTTCGCTAGCTAAGCAGCAATTTTTCAAATTTTCCATCTAACTACCTTAAAAATCTGATCAATCTTGCCCTTAGAGTCCTACCACACATTCCCAATAATCCTGTGCAACTCATCATCCTTTACCTAGAACATTTTGTATCTTAACTACCTTGGTCGTCTTTATTTGTCTTTGTTGGAGTTCAAATGAAGTAAAATTAACAAGTGGTCTAATGAAGCAGCAACAAAATGGAATACCTTGGCAATCGGGTACACATTAAGCCATGCAGGATTTGCTAGCCCCTTGTCTAGCCTAGCATCCACTTGGTCATTTCCTTTCTGTTATTACTCTAAGTCATCTTTTGACCAATGAAACCCAAATCCATTAGGTTGCATATCTCGATTATATCTCTAGACTTCTCCATCTACCTTTCCCTTCTTATTCTGGCATTTCTTACTTTTTGAGGATCCAATAACTTTGTTGAAATTATCCATTATCACCCATGGGCTAGACGTGAGATTGTTAAGCTGTCTCAATGTGGATCATGATTCCTCCCTTTTTTTGTTTCTAAGTTCCCATAAAATCCCGTAAACTTCCACATGGGCTCTCCTATACCTTTACCTCCACATCAATATGATTGCTAGAGAAACTAGTCATGCTTATATCTCACTCATCCCTCATAGTAGCCCTAATCCATCCCTTCTATTAACATTAGGAATAGTGATGCAGTTATCGACACCTAGCTTTTTTTTATTCCCTCCATCTCTTAGCATGTTCTTTTTGTCTTGCTAAGGAACACCAAATTGGAATCTTCCCTCCTGATCAAATCTCAGAGGTTTAGAATTGCAAGTGGGTTCCCAAGCTCACAGCAATTCTAAGCCATGATACTCATATTGTTTAGTGGGGCTGAGCATTTCCCTCAACCTTCACCCCCTATTTACTGTCTCCTTTGACATAAATTTTCCGTATCTTTTGTTTCTTCCCATCACTACTTGCTTCCATCTCATACTGGTAATTCAACCCTCCTTGAGCTTCATCTCCCCAAACTGCCCATATGGGCAATGTCTGTCTTCTGTCCCTAGCATTTCATCCTTGAAGCAGTCTGTTGTCATTAGCACTTGCAAATTCTTTATTCCTTTCTCCTAATTCTCCCATCTTTTAGGTTCTCCTTCCCCAAGCCTATTGTTAATTACCTCATCTTTATCTTCTTTCTGTACCTTTTTTATTGTTCTTTTCGTATTTTTTCCTCCACTAAAGAACTCTTCTTCTTCATTAAATAAGTCATCCTCATCCTCCAAATCTCTCCTACTATTTCCTTCAAATCCCCATTCTTCCCTATCTGCTCTTACCTGTTTTTCCATATCCTCTTCCCTTACTCTTTACCCTTTTCTCATTATCTTCCTCCGTAGCCTATTTCTCCCTTCTCCCATACAAACTTCTTCTGTCTCCCTTTCTCCATGTGGATGTGTACCCCTCACCCCTCGGTGTCCTCTGTCTACCCCTTCCACTCTTTCTTTAATCTCCTCCAAAATAGTTTCTCACTTTCTAACGAACCTCTTATCTTACTTCTTCTTTGAATTCCCTAGGGACTCCCCACATTCCTTGAAGGCATGGCTGATCCTTCCACACCCAAAGCAGAAAATCGATAATCTTTCGAATTAGAAAGGCATCCATTTTTTAGTTGTTGACCACCATTTCACATAGGTCCTTCTTTAGAGGGGTTCCCTTACGTCTATTTCTACTTTCAGTTTGACTCCTAACTCATGAGGGCTCACTTCAAGATGTTTTTTGAAGGATTTGCCGATAGCTTCTCGAAATGTTGTTTTGTCTATCAGATACGATGTTTCTTTAACAACAAGCCATAAAGGGGTTCTATTAAGATCTACCTCTGTTCTTTTGATTGGCCCATTTAGTGTCATCATGCGTTTGATTTTACTGTCATACATCTAGGGGCACCCCTGTAAGATCCTTACTCGACCTCCTCTTTCGCAAAAGATATTCTGAATAGATTTTCGTCCAACTCTTCTAATGTTATGCTCCCTCTTGTCATCCATAATCTCATCATTGACATAATGATTAGCTCCTCATTGTAAGATTGAGAGGACCATACGTGCATAGAACCGCCAGTAGGTCCCCTAATTCTATTTCCAAAAGTTCTTTGGAATCAATTGTTAGCATTTGGACCTTCCTAAATAGATGATCCTCCTCCTTCATAGCCATTCCCCCGCCATTCAAATATTTAGGTCTTCGCTGTGCCTTCCAATTTATCGAAGCCCAAGGAATCTTACTTTATTAGTAAACCATGCTAGAACCTGATTTTACCTTCACCCCCACTTGTGTGCCAAAATCGACATAGTTACTGTCTTAGCCACCTTCCACTATTGCTTTCATCTCCTCCTGAATTGTCCTTCTTTCTCAATTGAAACCCTAAATCTCCATCGGACCTATGTGATTTTTACGGGAAACCTTCACTGGAAAGGGCGTGCAAAAAATTCGGCTTTTGTCCTCTAACATGGGAAGAACTTGAGTTCTACTGTTTCTTGTCTCCACTCATTTTCAAAAAATGCTTTGCATAGACCCATGGTATGTGCTCTCAGTCAATCAAAGATTTAGTTCCCGAAGATAACACCCATCTTCTCACATTGCCAGAATAGATGGAGGTTATCTTTAGCTTCTCCTAGCATATCTATAGATGGTTTCAACCAGAATTCCCTTCTTGTCTATTTGACTTAGTTGGAAGAGAGTCATTTACAATCTCTAACCAGAGTTTAAAACTTTTGAAGGCATCAAATCTTCCACAAAGCTTTAAAGAAAACCTTATCCCATTGGTATTTGCCTCCACCCTACCAATCTCACCTTTGACCAATTTTAGTTTTTCGCTAGCTGATAAGCTTATCAGAGGCTATACGGCCCACTCGATTCCAACACCTATAAGGAGTCTACATCATCTTGGCTACCTCTGAACAATTTTAGTTTTTCGCTAGCTGATAAGCTTATCAGAGGCTATACGGCCCACTCAATTCCAACACCTACAAGGAGTCTTCATTATCTTGGCTAGGTAACATAATTACCTAAATCATTTACCTCCTTTCTTCACTCATCGCTGCAATTAATTTCTCCTTAGTTCATTGTTTCACTTTATCATCAATGAGCTCTTCTACTTTGTCATTTTGTAATGTTCATGGGTAGTGGACCAACCTTGGTAATTGGATTAGTTGTCCATCTATCTTCAAAGAATTTAACCACCTTGCTATTTTCAATCCTCCATTTGATTGGCCACTTCTGTCAGATCATAGGCTCTTAAGATACTCGTCCACGTGTACGAGTCAGTCACCTGCTGAATGTAGCTTCATAAGTCCCTAGAAGGTAAGTACTTGGCTCATAATACCTTATAACATAAAAAATCAAAGGGATAAATTATATGCTAGACTTGTTTAGCCCCACTCAACACAGTCATATGCTTTAGACATCTAGTTTTGTATCCATCTCAACTAGTTTTCCTTTCTTCTTCCTTTACAAAGGCATGAGTAGCCTCAAAAGTTACTAGCATATAATAAAATCCAAGCAAAATTTTAATCTATTGATAAGTTCATTCAACAAAACCTTGTAGATTACATTGCAAAGGCTAATGAGTTTGAAGTCCTTAACCATTATCGTCCCTTTCTATTTCAAGATGAGCATGTTATTTATGGTATTTATTTGGTTGAGCTATTCAATTTTTTTCGACAATCCAATTCCTTCATAAATTTGGCACAAGGTTTGATTGAGCCATCTCTCACAGTATTCCAATTTTTACAGAACCCAGCGACATATCATTTGGATCAATTGCGTCTGATGGGTCTATTGCTTTTAATTTTAATTAGATTTCCTCCTTTTATAATGGTTTAACCAGATCTCTTTATGAACATTTGAAATTTTACCCCATATCTTTGATGTCACGCTTCTAATATTCATTTGCTAATTGAATTTGAAAATATTTTTTGAAATACTCCTAAACCACCCTCTATATATTAATCAACTCATACACTTTGTTTCCCATATCATCTTATATGAATTCAATATGGTCCTTCTCCTTCTCTCCAATGCCTATATATGAAAATAAAATGTGTTTCTATCTCCAAAAGCCAACCCATTTGCATGTAACCCTTGATTTCATAAAATTTTTCATACTCCATCAAAGAGTTGATAACCCTTTCCACTAATTTCATTTTCTCATCTCTTGCATATGAAACAGTAAACTCCTTTAGCTAGCAAAGTTCAATATGTTTATTTTGAATAGCTCTACCAATGTCACCTTTGTTCCCTTTTTTAGCTTCTTTTTAATGACCTTAAAAGAAATTGCTTCATTGCCAGATCCAACTAACTAAGTTTAATCAATAATTCATGTAGCCTCTTTGCATTTTTTCCGTTATATTTGTATTTGAATTCACGTCGGGGTCTTTCTCTCTTCTTTTGAACATCCAAGATCTGAGGAAGCAACTAGTAGATATTGATTCTTAGCAATCAAAAATAAGTTCAACCATCTAGAATTGGCGAAACGTTTGTCCAAAGTTGCTTCAACCCTTTCATGTCCATTTTTGTTATTCTTTCAAGTCATCATTGGCCCTATAATCTCGAGTCAAAGAGTGCACACTCATCTATTACTTCTTTAAACAGCTCCATTTATTGTTATGCTCAATCTTCGTTGATGTCATCAATTCTTATCCATGGTTTTTCTAAGTGCGCTTTCAATGCTTTGAGTAAATTCTATGATTACAACCGGTTAGCCTTCTTTATATCTACATAGAAGTTATCCAGCTTCCAATTTACTGCTTTATGTGTTTGAAAACTGCAAAATCAATTTACAGCCTGGCAGTCCCTTTGGTAACTTTTGGAGGACTAAAGAGAGTAAACCGATGAAGGACTACCCATGCAATCGATCCTTCATTTGCTATTATCTTTAATCGTCAATATTTGCAATTCATTTGCTAAGAGTTGTTCTTCCAAGACAGCCACGGTTTTGCTAAGTGCGCTTTCAATACTTTGAGTAAATTCTATGATTACAACCGGTTAGCAGTCTTTATATCTACATAGAAATTATCAAGCTTCCAATTTACTACTTTATGTAGTTGAAAACTCTAAATCAATTTACAGCTTGACAGTCCCTTTTGTAACTTTTGGAGGACTAAAGAGAGTAAACCAACGAAGGACTACCCATGCAATCGATCCTTCATTTGCTATTATCTTTAATCGTCAATGTTTGCAATTCATTTGCTAAGAGTTGTTCTTCAAATACAACCATTGTTACAAGCTAATTCTCTGAGCAAAACGATTTTGAATCGTTGGCTCTGAAAATTTTCTTTTTAGCAAAGCTTTAGAAGATCAATTTAACGTTTACCTATTCTTCATCTATGAATCCTCCATTGCCCTCCATCACCTAATAGGCACCAAGCTATGTGCTATCTGTTGGTCCCGAGTTAGTGGCAAAACCCAAGAGGGGAGGGGTGAATTGAGTTCTTTAAAAAATCTTTGGTAAATAAAGACTTAACCCCTTGAGTAATTAATCCCCTTTTGAAAAGAGCTAGAGAGCAATAAAGATAAAGTAGTAAAAAGAAATATAACACAAGATTTATAGTGGTTCGGGCAAACATTCCCTACTCCACTCTTCCAAGCTCACACTCTGTTGTGACTTGGGTTCCACTATGTATTCCACGAATACACTTAGAGTCACTGCTCTCTTCTAGATTCCAGCTCTAGGGGGCATATACAACTAGAGCCACTTGCTCTCTTCTAGATTCTAGCTCTAGGGGGCATAAACAACTCACATGCAAAAGTAGGTGATGAGTCCCACTCCAATCACACCCTACTTTGCATATACTTGATCTTAGCTACCCAAGCTAAATCAAGACTTATACAACAAGACAATGAAATAAATGAAACTACACTTTACAGATTTGTGTAGGCAGATTTAGCTCGAGGAAGAAGTTGTGGAAGCAGCTGTGGATGAATATTGTTGAAGGCGCTAGCAACTTGAAGCTTTCTTCTTCCTTAGAATTTATACGGACCACTCAACAATGGAGAAAAGCAAATAGGAAACCTTTCTTGCACTTCTTTTCTCTCTTTGAACTTTTAACGTAGTGTCTTGTGTTCTCTTGTTTTTTTTTTCACGTTCATTTGAGGGTCCTTTTATAGCGGGAAGAAAATATGAACGTTATGGAGGTGGTTGGTGCGCAATAAATGAACTCCAACGTTCGAAAATTTGACCGTTATACTCCAAGTCGAAGATGAAGTCGACTTGGCCTGCGACTTGGCTTCCAAGTCGTACATGGAGTCGACTTGGCCTGCGACTTGGGTTCTTCAGAAACTCAAGTCTGAGACTTGGGTCGACTTGGCTTTCAGACTTTAACTCAAGTCGATCCTGAAGTCGACTTGGGTTGCGACTTGGCTTGGTCTATTGCAAAAATGCCTTGATCTTCTTGAAATGTCTTGAATCTTGCAAACCATTTGAAAGCTTTGAGTCCTTGCACAATATATGTATGTTCCTTGCTTTGCTTTGGACTCACTTGGTCTTTATGACTTGGGTATTACTCCATTTGGAAGCTAGCTTGAAGATTTGCTTTGAGCTTGATAGACTTGAGTCGACTTTGGGATCGACTTCACCCAAGTCGAAGTCCAAGTCGACTTGGAGATCGACTTGACCTCTTTGCTTTCCTTAAACATTTAGCAAACATATTAGTACCTTTTATATACTCAAAATTAGTTCTTGTTAATCATCAAAACTCAAGATTTGGTCAATTTTATTGTTTTAAACATTGTTTCCAACACTATCAAACTGAATAACTGCCTCTACTCTTTTTTGTTTGCGAAAATCGCCACTTAAGAAATAAGAGAGTTGTTAAAGCTCTTGATTTTAAGTTAGAGTAGAGGTGACTACAAATGCATTAATATAAAAATTTTATATCATGTGATAATACTTAGTAATGAGCCAAACTTAATAGTAAAAGCACCAAATTATTAATATCATCATAAATCATAAAAAATCCATCTCTAAATTAGCAAGAAATATCAAAAAATCCAAAATATCTTGCTTATCTTACTTTCGAAGCTAGGTTCATGTGAATCATCAAATCTAACTAATTTCTTTTCTTTCAAAGACTTTTAATCTTCACAAAATTTGTAAAAATAGACAAATTAAATTTCAAGAAAAATAATAGTTAGTTCAAATCAAGTGTGTCAACTCATACAACTGAAAATCCCCACCTTTTCCAAGCTTTAAAAGTCACGAAATTTTTTATCAAAAAAAAGTCATAAAAATTTTTAAATCTTGCACGTCATTAAGAATCTCTAAATTTTCGAGCTTTCTCAAGAAAAATTATATTTTTTTCTTATTTTCTTTCCTTCTAAGTTCTTAAAGTATTTGGGACAACTAAAAATGATTTAAGATATATTCAGGGTCATTTATATGTGGCTTTTTTTAGTTGACTTATCGATAATTTGTCAATTTATCCATTTATGGATTAAAAAAGGGCCAAAATGAAGTATTTTTTTGGGGCAGAAGTGTTCTAAACAACCAACTCTATCAGTAATTTAAAACTCCATTAATCATGACCTCACAAAACATAAAAAAATGTCTTACTAATGCCAATAAGTTGCCCTACCAATTATAAGCACTGTAAGTTCAAAATACATTTTCAATACTTATCTCAAGTTTTGTTCATCCTTTGTAATGGCTTATATATGAATTTAGAAGACTAATCGTGAATCAAACACAAACGGAACCTAAATCAATCCACAAAGATAATGAATTATAGCGGTTCGGTTCACCTGATTTACTCCACTATCCAAGTATACAAGGCTTATGTTCCACTAATCAACTTAAATCACACAAGTTACAATAATACAATTCTAGCAACTGTCTTTTGGATTTAGAATCCAATTTTAGGTAACTAGTAAAATAATCAACACACTTGATTCACTTTCTCTTGGTTTGATTGCTATCAACACCAAGGTAACTCAAATAAACAACTTAAAAAGAGATGACAAACTCAACTAGCATATCTACAAATGTAGCATTTGTTGCATAAGATCTTCAATGGACAACATCAAGAACTTTAGTAGTTTCTCTTCAAAGTTCTCCTCTTTGATCTCCAAATCCTTCTTCGAAAGTAGTTTTTAGAAACGTGTTTTTGCCTTAGCCTTCATATCTTTTTATAGCCACAAGTCCATCCTTGAAAGGCAACTTGAAAGAAAGAGAAGAGATAACTAAGACAACTCATCCATACTCATACATTTTGTTAGCTGGCAGAAAACATTTGACATTTTAGTCTGAAATAATCAAGCTTTCGAAAACTTCTGACGTTTTCCCTAAAATTAGTCAACTAATTTGAAAGTTAGAGATAAAAGTTGAATTATTAGTCATCCTTTTTGACCAAAAATTTTGGACGTTTTCCTTGTTTCATAGAAGATGATTTTTTCCTAAAAATTCTAAATCATATCTACACAATCATATCCCACAATGATTTAACTCAAACTATACATCCCAAACTACCACAAATACAAAGTTTTCCAAACCAACTCATCCTTATCAAGAATATAGCCGAACATTATCAATAACAACCAAGCATAATCACATCCAACTACCAAAATATGATTAATTATAAGATATTCTTTTATATGCTCTTAGATCCTACCAATTGAGATAAAATCAATTCAAATCAAAATCAAGCAACACAAGTACAAATCCTCGTCATCATTAAAATCACATAATTTAACATAAGTTTCTCAAGATTTACATTCCAAGGCCATCGATACTTATCTTTGCATATATCAAATATATGTATTCTGTGTCATCTACTCAGTTAAGCCATGACTAATACAACATTTCACTATCTTGTTTCTTTTCTCGTGAAGGTAAAATATCTCATCATTAAAGGATTTTTGCATCTGTACTTGTTTAGTTTAGGCAAAATTACAAGCGCATCACAAGTTTTTAAAAAATTCCAAGCGTATCTGCATTATTTTCCTTAAATTGAGAGATTATTTCCATTAGTGATATGTTGATGACCATTAAAAATTTTAACGAAATGATGAGGATACCCATTGAAATATTTAACATAAATATTTATTAAATTGATTATTTTTTAATTTTACTATTTAAACATTTATTTAGTATTTTAGTCTTTAGTATCACACTTTTCTTTCGCAATGGTTTTTCTAAATATTTACAATATAAATGATGATTGACAACATTTTTGTTGTTTTCTTAAAATTTCCAACTTGAAATTTGTTTACATGACTGAAAAAGTAATACGTTTTTCATTTTTCGGAATTTAAAATTGAATATAAAATAACAAATAAATTTAAAACTTTACCGAATTTCATAGGTTGGCCCACATATGTATAGAAATATTTTTTTTACTAATTGACGAGCAATCGCGTGGCATCACTTGTGCTTTTTCTATTATTATTTTTATGTTTTAATCATTTTTCATATTTTACAAATAACTACCCTCAATCATTATCCCCGTTATATTATATCACTCTCACTTTTTTAAAATTTTCATAAAATTTCTCCATTTTTTACTTCTTACCAAATGGATACTAAAAGAGAAATTTTTTTTTGCTGAAATAACTTGTTGTTAATACACTAATTTCAACTTATTGTTATATTTTTTTTCTTATTAGTTAATCAATTTTCAATATTTTATCTACAAAGCTTATCAACTGTAGCTTTATTTAATTTATTTAAAACTTTTTTTTGAGGATATTTATTTGAAACCGTTAGTCATGCCATTTTATATTATTTACTTTTTTTCCCTTCTCCTTCACCTTCACCTTCATGCCTTTTTCCAAATTCCAAAAAGGCCTAGGAGAGCCAAAATTGAGTAGCAGGGCGCTGTCCTTGATTGTCAAGGATTGATTCCCAGTGGGCGTGATGTATGTCTCCCGTGTGAAATCTGTGGGAGCTATCCAATGTGGAAGCTGTATGCCTGTATCTCCCGAGTGAAAACTCTCTCTCTCTCATGTAAGCAGTTTTGATCTTTACAGCTGCACGATTCTGAGGAGGAGATGAGTTGATTATGTGAATTTTCTATAACTAACTTAACATTTTATGCTGCAACGACGTCAGTTGGTTGTATCATTTTTCTCCCACGGCGGTCCCAGTTTTCCTCTGGCTAGCGGTTTTTTTGTAATTTCACTCTCGATGAGGCTGACGTCTCCATCAGTAACAGTTGCGGCGCTCTTGAAAGTTGAAACCGTGTTCGTTTCTAGCCGCCGCTTGCTTCCGTCGGGATCTTCTGCACGTTTAACGGCTGTCATGTGCACATCGTCGGGCTCATGTGGCATCGGATGTCGGTCGTCAAAGAGAATATTCCCGCGAGATGCCCAAATAATGGCAAAAATGGTGGACCGCGCTTGCGGCCTAAATCCGTCTAAAGAACCGACCAATTTGGACGATGCATTTCTATACAATAAGGGCTTTTTCTAAGAAAAAAATTTAAATATAATTCAATCGTCCATATGCTTAGGCGTTATCACGCTGTTAGCCCGGGCTAACCGTTTATAGAGTTTTTTTTTTTTATTTTCAAAAATTTTATAGAAATACAAGCCTAAATGCATTTAGTTCAGATATAAAATTTTATAATTTTTGAATGTATGTGACTATGTATATATTTCTTTTCTAATTTTTAAAAATCAAACTTTCACCTCCTATAGCTTGCGTAGGTGGTAGGGGCTTTGGGCTCTTTAGATGAAGTCAATGTTCAAATCCGATTTCCCTCTCTTTGGTTGAAATGAGTTTTTCAAAAAAGTCCCCAAATTACAATTCCCCTTATGATTATGGAGGTTCTAAGATTTCCTCTCTAAATGTGGAGATATTATAAAAAAATCCCTCAATGCTCGTGAGAGTTATGAATATTCCCCATTATAATATCAAGTTATCATGTTGTATACATACCATTGTAACAACCCCTACACACCATACTCAAAAAACACAATACTTTAATTTTTATTTTTTTTTAGAACTCGATCTGCAAATGAACTTAAAGTTTAAGCGAACTCAAATCTGAGAAATCAGTGCTTGATTTTTATATGCATAATACCTAAATAATATTTTTATATCATGTATTTTATATTGTTTATATTTATGTTTGAATATACGTTTTTCATATTAAAATTATATAATTTAATTTCTATTTTTATTTTTATTGTTTATTTCAAAATTTTTAAATTTTCTTCTTTTATCTTATTTTTGAAATGTTCATTCATCTTATTTTGGAGGGTTAGATTTTCTTGTAGAAATATATTATTTACTACTATATTGTTTTGAGAAGACTAGTTTGAATATGATTATTGTTTTGCTTCTGTATTTTATTATTATTGTATATTTATATGAAAATTTAAACTTGTCATTTCTTAAAGCAAATGAAAATAAAATTTTGTTAACCCACGTTCTAATTCCTAAGTTGAAACTTTTTTTTTTTTTGAGAAAATGTCTAACTTGAAACTTAGTTAGAAACTAATTTTTACAAGAAAGATTAGAGTTTAGATTTTTATATATTGAGTTAGAATTTAAGTTTTATAAATAGTATTAGGGTTAGGTTGAGGTTAACTCTGAATTTCATAAGTTCAAGTTGCATTTCTACTTAAAATCGATACTTTTAAATTTAGAAAAAATATATATAGAATTATGTAAAATTTAGTATATATTTAAATCTATATTTTTGCGGGAAAATAAAAAATTTTAAAAAATACCTGTGCGCCGAGCCAAAATGACGAATAGGAGTTCTTATTACTAGAGGCTAACAAAATCATAACCTTATTGGAAGTTGGCATTTGACAATATCTTGTAATTTTCAAAATTTTTATAAACAACGCACACAAGACCAATTCTTGAAAAAATCAAAAATAGATTTTAATTCAAACTCACCCCCAATTTTATTTCTCATTGCTATCAACTAATTTATGATACTGCATAAGCCATTTTCCTTATAAGGTATTCATGACGAAAAAGATTCCAAAGGAAAAAGGTTCTTAAGAGTATTTTAAAGTATTTTAATGTTTCTTATTGACGAGTTAAGTAAAGAGGATTCTAACATCAAAAAGGTATACCTCTAATCTTTGTCAAAGTTATGGGTAATTCCATAAAATTAGCTGCGGCGGTAGTATAATTACAAAGAACCTTTTTATAAAAGGTAATTTGTGTATATATCCATATAGTTTGACCAAAATTGTAGAAATACCTATATAGTTTTACAAATTGCATATTATCCCGACATAGTTTCACTAAAATTGCATATAACCCCCACATTAACAGTTGTTGTCAAATGAAAAATAGCGTGACGTTAATAAATTATTTCATTTCTTAAAACACCATTGAAAACCACTGCTGCAAGCTGTTATGGTTCTTCTTCGACATAATCAACCATAACTCATCACTCACTCGCTACCTTGCGAGATTGATCAAAACTACCATTACGCTGCAAAATTTAGCCATTATAGTAGCCACTCCTCTGCAACATCGGCGGAAGAACCCACAACTATCTTGAACTCCAAACCCATTAGTTTCCCTCAGCTGTCTTCTTTGAATCATATAAGAACCTGATAAAATTCAAGCAAGCAAGCTCTTGCCCAGCAAGCTATCAAGAAGTCAACGACAGTAGAAGAAAACTACAATGGCAGTGGCAGAAGAAGACCCAATAGAAGAAGAGGAGAAGAGATCTCTTATGCCCATCTCTCTTTCTTTCTCCCCCACTAATGCTATCTAAGGAAAACCATCAGGAAGAGTAGAGTTCTTGCGCTATCTCTCTTTCTGCACTAGAAATATGAAGAGAACAATGGAAGAAGATTCTACAGTTGTCCAGGAGAAAGAAAACTATCCCTCTCTCTATTCTAAAGCAGTAAAAGAAGACAGCTGCAGAGAATACCTTCCTCTTCATCTTTCTCTATTTCGCTCCTTCCCAAACATACTGTTGAAAGAGAAAGACATCCAGATTTACGTGGTTTGGCACTAACACCTACTTCACGGGTGGAAAGCCTCAGTTCTCTATTGTGTTTGGGCCTCCATTTCTTTCACTATTTATATACAAGATTACAATCATAATACATCCATTTACAACTCATTTACAGCAGAGATATCAATTAGCATAAATTAAAAAGGATTTTTTTCCTCATTTAACTTTATACCATCAACACTCCTCCTCAAGTTGGTGCAAAAATATCAATTGAGCTTAACTTGGATAATATATGTTCAAATTGCTTCTTTGGCAGAGCTTTGGTGAAGATATTCGCAAGTTGATCTTTGCTTCGAACATAAGGAGTTGAAATTAACTTTGCTTCAACTTTCTCCCTTACATAGTGGCAATCAACCTCTATGTGTTTTGTTCTTTCACGAAAGATTGGATTTGATACTAAATACATTGCAGCTTGATTGTCATAAATAGCCTTGTTGGGATGTGAGGGTTAAGCCTGAGTTCTTGTAATAATGAATGTAGCTAAACTAATTCACTTGTTGCTGATGCCATATATCTGTATTCAGCTTCTGCACTGGATCTTGCAACTACACTTTGTTTTTTTACTTTTTCAAGTAACCAAGTTACCCCTCACAAACGTATAATAATCAATAGTAGACTTTCTATCATTTGGATTACCTGCCAAATCTGCATCTGTGTATCCAATAATTTCAACATGTCCATGTATGTCATTATGACCATTAGCCTTCATCCATATTCCTCTTCCTGGGCATGATTTTAGATATTGGAGTATCCGGTTAGCCATCCTCATATGCTCTGCGGTATGAGAGTGCATGAATTGACTAAAGAAGCTTAAAGCATATAAAATATTTGGCCTTGTGATTGTTGATTATATAAATTATCCCACAAGTCTTTGAAATCTTCCTAGATCCTCTAGAACTCCTCCATTATTGACAAACTTCACCTTATAATCCATGGGTGTATCTGCAGGTTTAGCTCCTAACTTTCCTTTCTCTTTAAGAAGATCTAAGGTGTATTTTCTCTGACATAGAAATAGACCTTTAAAAGAGTGAGCCACTTCAATTCCAAGAAAATATTCTAGCTTGCCAAGATCCTTTATGTCATATTTAGTTCTGAAGTAACTCTTGAGTTCCTCTATTCCTTTTAGGTTATTACCAGTGATTACAACATCATCAACATAAATGAATACAACTATGATCCCAGAAATGTTCTTTCAAACGAACATAGATGAATCTGAGCTGCATTTAGTAAAACCATAATTTAATAGTGCACTACTCAGTTTTCCATACCAGGCTCGTGGTGACTACTTCAATCCATAAATTGCTTTATTTAATTTACATGGCATACCTTGTTTTCCTTATAAGGGATGACCAAAAGGAAGATCCATGTATACCTCTTCTTCTAAATCTCCTAATAAAAAAACATTTTTAACATCTAACTGAAATAAAGACCACCCACTATTAATGGAAATAGACATCAGAACCTTGATTGTATTCATTTTGACAACTGGTGCAAAGGTTTCTTTATAAGCAATCCCATAAGTCTGAGTAAAACCTTTAGCAACCAGTCTAGCTTTGTATCTCTCAACTGATCTATCATTATTATATTTTATCTTATACACCCATTTACACCCCACCGATTTCTTTCCTTTTGGTAACTTGACTACTTCCCATGTATGATTCTTGTCAAGGGCTTTGAGTTCTTCTTTCATTGCAGTTTTCCATTTAGGAATGTTTATGGCCTCATGGAAGTTAGAAGGTTCAATGCACGAATGAACAACAACCAAGAAAACAAAGTATTTAGTAGAAATATTATCATTGCAAATCTATTCTTGAATAGGGAAAGCAGCAACATGATAAGTATAGAAGTCTTAAAGTTTAAAAGAGGGCCTTAGAGTAGGAGTTGTCCTTCGAGGTAGTTCATTTCCTCTAGGGAATTCAATATTACGATGATTTTCTGTGAATTGTTCCTGTTCAACTCTATTGCTTGTAGAGGGATTGTTTGAGTTATTAAAAACTTCAGTTATGATTGAAAGTGGAATATTTGAAGCAGGATCAAATTCCTTCGAGCTGTCCTCCTGAATTTGATCATTGCTGGTGGAGAAATATGGAGTTTCTTCATTAAAAAATACATCCCAAGAAATAAATACCTTTTGGAGGACTGGATCATAACATTTGCATCCTTTTGGGTTGAAGAATATCCCAAAAAAATATACTTCTTGGCCCAATGATCAAGCTTTCCACTATTCTACATATGAACATAGCAACAACATTCAAAAACTCTTATATGCGATAGATCAATTTTACGACCCTTCAAAATTTAGTAGTGGGGATTTATTTTCCAAAATTCAACTAGGCAAGCGATTAATCAAATAACAACTTGTAAGCACAACATCTGATCAAAAAATTTTAGGCACATTCATTTCAAATAATAAAGTATGTATAACTTCAAGAACATGCCTATTTTTCTTTTAGCCACCCTATTTTGTTGCAGAGTTTTGACACAAGTAGTTTGATGCAAAATTCCATGACCTTTTAAGTAGTTTGAGAAAGAATGGTTAACATATTCTGTGCCAATATTAGTCCATAAAACTTTAATAGGCACACCAAACTAAGTTAAGACCATATGATGAAATTGTTAAAATACGTGCAAACTTCACTCTTGAACTTTAATAAATAAACCTAAGTAGCTCGAGATTTATCATCTATGAAAGTAAGCATAAATTTATATCCATCTCGTGCATCAATTGGGGCAGGTCCCCACGCATCAGAATGAACCAAATCAAAATACTTATGAGAAATAGTCAAATGTGCAGGAAAAGGGAGTCTATGCTGTTTAGAAAAATGACAGGCTTCACACTTATTTATTTTTAAATGAAATCTAGAGTCCAATGATTGAAGGACTCTTTCTGATGGATGACCCATCCTTTTGTGCCATAGGAGAGACATCTCTTCCTTGCTTTGTAAACTCGAAAGTGCCTTGCGGGTGAAATCCAATACATAGCGTCCTTGACTAAGTTTACCTGCACCAATCGTCACTCCCGAAGTCCTGTCTTGAAAATAACCAAAGATGGAGAAAATACCACATTGCAGTTGAGGACTTTAGTAAGTTTACTAACAGATAATAAGTTAGATGTCAATGATGGTACAAATAGAACTTCTAATGTTTACGATAGAAACTTGGTTTTTCCAATTTCTTGTACTGAAATTTGATGACCATTTGCAACAATAATAGGTATTTTGGAATAATGTTTTTATATATCATAAAGGTGAGCGGTACTACTACTCATATGATCTGTTTAACTCTTTCATTTTTTTATTATGATAATAATTGATGAAAAATCTATTTCATTTATTATATTTAACATCATTTATATTATCATAGAAATTTTTTTATTTGTTTAGTATCAATATATATAGGCTTCATCTACAAATGTATAAAATCAATGTAATAAAATGATTTAACATTAAATATTTAAAGTAGTATTTTCAATATATAAACATCCAAAATATTGTTATATGTGGATAAATGATTTTACAAAATATTATTACATTCTAATAATTATGTTAATGGATCTAAGTATTTTTCCTAATTTACACACGAATATATTTATTTTTGAGCAAATGTTGCCCATTCATATTTAATTTGGATGAAACTTGGTGTCTTAGTTAAATAAATAATGTTAAATAGATTTAATTTGAATCAATCATTAACATCTTAAAAATGAATGGATTACATGAAATGGCTTCCTAATTTATTAATGTCTCTTGTTATTTTTTTAATCATATCACCTACCTTAAGACTAACCAACCAATGGAGGACAATTCTAGGGAAAAGATAATGAGGTAAATATCTCTATCCAACTTCGAGCCTTGAATCTCTCACCCTACATATCCTCAACTCACGCCAACCTGGGGTAGTAATTGGGACAAGTTAACCCATAACCTGCCCCTAATCTAACTATTTTTTATTTAGTAAAATCAACATTTTTTTTAATCAGGTAAAAGGATAAGTTAGAAATTTTGACTCGAAATCAAAAATAAAGTTGAGATGGGTCGACTATGTCCTAACCCAAAGAACTCTTACCCGTTCTGCATATATTCATTTGTTAAAAACGTCATCATATTTTTATATTTTCATTTTCTTTCAAAATCCTCACATTATTTATGATTATCTGTATCAACAATATAAGAACCAAAAAGAGTATTTGTATATATACACAGAGGCATGATCTTGTTAGGTTGATCTAAAAAATGTATTTTGAGGCATTTTTTAAAGTTTTTTTATAAAAATGCTAAACTAGCTGTATTGAATCTATATATCAAGTTTTACCGATTTTGTATTTTTTTAAGTATTTTTTATTTTTAAACACGATAGCATTCTTGTAATTTTTTGGGCTATATATACCTATATATCTATATATCGATATGTAAAATAATTAAGTGCAATTGAACTGCACCATTAGTCCATTGCAAAATGGGCCCCATTTGGTCATGAATCATCATCTATCTCACCCATTACATTTAGAATTATTTATTACTAACACATCAATTTTCATGCAAATCAAATATACGTGTGAGCCCCATCTTAAATTCATACAAAATCAACATAATAAAATAGTTTAACGTAAATATCAACTTTAAACTTATATTTTTAACATCCAAACCATCCAAAGTATGATTTTTATATGGATAAATGATTGGATGAAGTATTATATCATTCTAATAAGTGTGAGACTCATTTTGTAATGGAATGCACCATAATTATGGTGCATACAGACTACACTCAAATGGTTACATATATACATATATAACTTGAAACATAATCTTGTTAGTTTAGAAGAAGAGGGGTGATTAGGTGCGGTTGGCCGGAGGGAGTTTTACGCGTCTAAGTTTATAAACAGATAACGATAGATGTATTTAATCTAAAAATCAAGTTTTATCATTCTTCAACGCTTTTAAGTTTTTTAAAAAATTTTAAACACGGTGGCATTTTCATAATTTTTTGAGATAAAAAATTATGAATGCCACTATGTTTAAAAAATACTTAAAAGCATCCAAAAATGGTAAAACTTGATTTTTAGATTAAATACATCTAACTTTACATGCTTATAAAAAATCAAAAAAATGGGTCCCATGCACCTGAACATGGGGTCTCTCGTTGTCCAAAAAACCTATTTAAAATTTTTTTTATAAACTTACTAATCTAGGTGTATTTAACATATAAACTAAGTCTTACTATTTTTAAATACGTATGTATATTTTTTAGATTCTTGAACATAAGATTATTTTTGTATCTTTTAACCATTAAAAATCACTAAAAGACCCTATGTTTAAATATCTAAAATATATATACATATATCCAAGAATAATAATCTTGATTTATATATTAAATACATTTATATTATCAAATTTATGGATGAGAAAGTAAAAGACTAAGAAATAGATTTTTGGAGCAGACTAAATAACCCACGCTAATAAGATCATCTATTATAATACTTTTATGCATAATTATAATTTCTTAGCATTTTGGAAACACTATAAAAATATTATTATTTTAAAAAATATTTTTAAAAATATCAAAATTCATTTTAAATAAGTTATGTTTCATAACCTATTTTAATAAAGTTATACTATGTTTACTCATGTTTTCTTTTAATACCAACGCTTACTTGTATTAATTAGTAAAATAATGAAACATACAATATTTAAATTTAGTATAGATATATCTTTATGTTTAATAGGTTTATAAATTCATAAAACTATCATACTTAACTTGTATTTTTTACTTGACCAGTTGTGTCGATACAAACTTGAGGTTAAGCAAAAATTTATCTTGAAATCTATTGAAAAATACGAGACTCAAATTGACTTTTTTCCAATCCCATCTAAAAAAATAAGATACATAAAATTGGCTTTTTCTAAATATACTAACTATATTTGGCTTTACTCCCAAATGTACCATTTATGTTTGCATTTAATACCAAAAATGCTTATTTTGTCAAAAATTGTCAGTTAAATTTCTATAAATACACATATTATAAAATAATAAATGATGAAATCAAATAGAAAGGAAATAAAATTATGTCTCTCTAAATTTAGAACTCATGTGCAATTAGGGTATTAGTGGATTAAAACATTTAATTTTTCCAATTTAGTAATAAAATTGAAGAGCATATTAGTAATTTCACATATTTAATAACAACTTTAACTCACGGAATATCGTTTTTGAGATTAAATGCAAACCTAATTGGTATATTTAAAATTTTAAAAACATTGTCAGTATATTTAAGATTAAGTTCAAACGTTACGAGTATATTGAAAAAAAAAACTTAAAACTTTTTTAAAAAGTAAAAAGTTAAAGTAAACAAATCCTAATCTAGTGTAACCCGCACCAACTGCTGCCCCTGTCGTCTTCAGCCACACGTTTGCAAGTGGGGACTCTTGTTCTCAAAATCACCTTACTCTGACAAAAATGGCAGTGGAATAACAAAATGATAGTCAGAAATCAAAGGTGGTTGATTAGACACGTTGCATGCACTGGGGAAGCTGACAAGGCAAAGCTTATCTTCCCTTAGGGCACACGTTTATCAACAATTATATATAGAGTCAAAGAATGCGATTGCACGCTGTCTAGGATAAATGAATAAAATATGCATAGGACACATATCAAGGTGCAGTGTAAATCCCAACCCCCAAAATTTAATGTGTATTAGAAATAAGTTATGCCCATTTTGATGATTAAAGCAGAACCCATTCCGCCCATTATATTTAGTATTATTTATTTAACGAAGATCAGTTTTATTAAAATAAAATATGTGCATTGCTCTATCTGAAAAGTATAAAATAAATGTAATATAATTTTTTTTATTTATATATCATTTTAAAGTTGTTAATAAATTGTCGAAACCATTATTGCTATGTGTATAAGCGATTCCAAAAAATATTACTCTAATCCCTACAATTTAGATATTACTACATGTATTTTTAAGAAAATGTTGCCCACAAAACATCTCGACGAAGCTGATCTTTGGTATATAAAAAAAAATACATAATTTTAAATCAAGTCATCAGTTGGATTCATATCATCTATAAATTAGGGTATAAATAGGTTCCATTTCAAACCAATACAACTTGATTTCGACGGAGCTGATCTTTGGTATATAAAAAAAATACATAATTTTAAATCAAGTCATCAGTTGGATTCATATAATCTATAAATTAGGGTATAAATAGGGTACATTTCAAACCAATACAACTTGATTTATAATAGGATTGAGTTAGACGTTAAAAACATATGATTGTGTAATTCCAATCATATTTCAGGTAGAACTGAAGAAATTGCCGAAGTGATTTGGCATGGGTCAGGTGGCCAATCCGACCCCATTTTTTATTGTAATTATACAAAATTGACTACATAGAATATTTGTGTCAGGTTGACATAACAAAATCATAAGATGCACAAACATTAATTAGATATGATTGTTTTGAAATAACATTAATTAACAATATTATTGGGTTATGTTTGGAAAGTGATAAAAAAATTTAGCGTAAAAGTTTTTTAATTAGTAAAAAAATAATACGATATGATAGGAGTAATGATAAAGAGTAAAGAGAATAAAAATAAAATAGATATGTTGGTTGTATAAGTAGACATGCAGAAATGATTGAGAAAGAAAGTAATTGTACAGGAATATGTGAAAAATGATTAAAAAGTAGAATAGTTGATGACAATGATAAATTTTAGATTGAAAAATTTTAATTGAATTTACCAAACATGCCCTTGTCATATAACTCATGAACTAGAAGATATTTATAATAAAAGATTATTCTTTAATATAAAATTTATCAAAAAAATTATTCTTGATTATAATAAAAGATTCTTTGTTTATCAAAAAAAGATCATTCTTTAACATAAATTTTATATTTTAAGATTAATATAATCAAATAAAAATATTTTAAATATTATGTATTTGTTAATTCAAAATCATGCATACTAAAATAAAGAAGGGTATATAGTCGAGCCATTGCCCGGTTGGTAGCATTGCTGCCTACCATGTTGCAAGTGTAGGAATGAATTCTCAGTCCCCTCATTTACTTGGTAAGAGCTTGTTCTCCCACTTGATAGGTAGAGCTTGTAGGCTTCTTATATAAATTGTAAGAATGTCTAAGAACTTCATTGTAATAGAAATCGAAATACATGTAAATGTGCATTAATAAAATAAAGAACGGAATATATATATAAACTATAAAATATTAAAAAACTAGATTTTTATGCTTGAATGTAATATATGACCCCTAAATCAAAATTTGTCATTTAAATATTTTATTACTTGGATGACATGTCATTGGTAACATTTTAAAGTAAAATTTGTTCAAAATAAAAAGAAAGTTAAATTTGTAGGTAGCATCTATAAGAGAAATGCTCGTTCTAATTTTATAATAATAATATGTATAACAAACTCCATAAAATATTCTAAAAAAATTTTCTTGTTAGAGAAATATTTTTAAACTTTATTTTGATATAATATAAACAGAAGTTTCTAACTCATTAATGATTTTAATGAAATAATATAAATTTTGACTATAAAATATTGAAGCTTATTTCATTCTTCTCTAATCCTGTCTTTTTCTGTTTTTCGTCTTCCAACACTCTTGTTTGGAAGGATTCAAGAAGCTTGAATAGGATAAAAAAATGAATTAAAATATAATGATGTATGTAAAAATAAGAAAACTTAAATTGAACATTAAAGAAGGTATCTTGAAAATGGATATGCGCATTCCATTAAGATCTTGGATCATTTGGAATAACTTAAGGTTTATAACGCCAACTAATTCTAAATATTTAATTTAAAATTGGGTTGGGATTTTAAAGTCGGATTAAGATTTTAGGGTCAGGATTAATAATAGGTCCAACTGAAACCCATAGAAGTAAATATTACTTATAAATTATGACACAACCACAAGGTTCACATGTACGTGTAAGGAGCTCAAGGCCTGCGGCTTAGTTGGAAACGGGTCGGGTCATACGAGTTGGGTAAACCCGCAGAGACCTAAATGGCAAACACTGACGCGGATTGGAAGCAATGACTCGTATCAAGACGACAAGACGCGGCTCTCCGCCACCACGGCAGTGCTACAGTGGTAACTCACATTCATGAGTTCGAACTCTGCTTTGTACAGGTGTGAAAGAATCTAGTTGTATGGAGGTAAAATGTCCTGCTCGTCCTCTCCGAAAGTAGAGATATTTATAAGATGTCTCTTTGTAATAAAAGTAGTAAAAATCCATGATTCTTCATATAAATGTATCAGTTAAAACAAGTCTTTAAGACGTTGTTTAAACTTTAAACTCTTGTTTCAACTTCGCATTAGTTTTTAAAAGTGCCTTTTTATTATTTGAAGTGGTGATGATAACTTTATGCTGAGAAGCTTTTTTTTAAAAAAATTTAATACATATAGCTTTGAAGCACCAAAAGACATTTCAATAAAGGAAGTAGGAAAGTCGTGAGACATTTTTTAATATACTTTTTACCGATGTAATGATTGTTAAGGTTGTGTAACCTGCTCTTCTTATAAGCTCTTCAATGTAATATGTAACGTAGTTGATTCGTTTGAACGGTTAAATGAAAATATGAATCCAACTTATATCCATATTTACATATACGACTATGCATTTATAAAAATGGCATAAATGACGAGTATTTACCCTCAATTTCAATATTGAGCGTCAGAACCTGATAGAAATTTCAGTGTCAAGTCTACCCACCGGCTAGCCCTCACACTTCAACAGAGAAAGACCGATGCCAAAGTAGGGAAGGGACACATCTGTTCTTCGTGCCTTGTGGAAGCTTAAATTTCTAAGGAAAATCATCATCTTTGGGTGGAGACTGTTGATGAACACTATCCCAACAAGGTGCAATCTAGTCATTACTCATTAGAGGTGTGCCTATATCGTCATCTTGTCAGCTATGCAACGGGGACGCTGAAGATAAATTTCACCTCTTTTAGAGGTGTCCAACCACCAGAGTCGCTTTTCAATCCCATCTTCTTCAAGCCTACTCGGGTATGGATTCTACAAACTTAAGGGAGATTTTCTCGCATCTACTCAAAAAAGGAATTTATACCCTATCTCTTTCTTACTCTTCACTTGCTAGAACCTGCGGTAAATGAGAAACAAGCTGTATATGAAGGGACTTCATCCGCAGTTTGGGGATGTAACAAATCAAACATGTCTATTCCTCCACTCCTTCACTTCTTCTCGTCTGATTCACACCTCCAACAATGTAGGCCAACCGAGTGAAGTCAGATGGGGGAAACCTTCTCATGGTGTGTGGAGATTGAATGTTAATGTTGGATGCAATTTTAGTCTTAATTGCAGAGGGATGGTTGCTTTATTCTAGGATTGAGAGGAGTTGTTCTTAGCGGCAAAGGTGTGGAAGAGGCATGGGTTATCTAACCCCTTTCTGAAGGAAGCAGAGCTTTATTAAAGGGGCTGGAATGGGCAGCTGATCTTCCCTACCAAAATCTCCATGCGGAAAGTGACTCCCAATGCTTAGTGACCTTGCTCAATGACAACTTGCCTATTCGTTCTCATCTAGGGACCTTAGTAGGCATGGTTAGAACTCTTGCCCAACATTTTGTTATTTGTGTTTTTTGCCATGTATGTAGAACAGAGAATGCCCTTGTGCACTTTCTTTCTGCCCAAGACCTTAGGGGAGACGAGCTTGAATCTGTCTAGTGGGGTTATCCACCCACTTGTATTTCATCATCAACTGATTTTCTTACTAATGGTCGAGTTTCTCCTTCTCCAAATACTTTCAATGGAGGAGAGCGTTTGACCAGACTTCATCCAGGTCTTTCCATAATATATATAAAACAATACCATTAGATTGCCACAGGCCTTGTGGCCACGTGTTAACCAATGTTGTCAGAACCGAACCGGTGATTGAACCGGTAAAGGAACTGGTCTTGTTCGAATTGGTTCGACCGGTTAAGTGAACCGGTTCGAACAGATGACGTCAGCATGACATATTTATGATGTCATAAATATTAAATTATTTTTAAATTTTAAGTAAATATATTGATAAGTTAATCCTAATTTAACACCTTTAATATAATTCTGAGCCTTTTATAAGATCATTTATACCTTAATTACAAAATTTGAAACTCAGATAATAGGATTTAATGAAATCTACCTTATCTAACAGCGTCTAACAGCATCTAACGACATTTAATAGCATCTAACAGCATCTAACCGGATCTAACTGGATCTAACGACATTTAACAGCATCTAACTTTTGATAGTAATAAATTAATTCTAATTTAACACTTGTAATATGATCCTCAGCTCCTTATAAGGTCATTTATACATTAATTATAAAACTTAAAATTCAAATAATATGATTTAATGAAATTCACCTTAATCTAACCGCGTCTAACAGCATCTAACGACATTTAAGGGGCACTCAAATTTTATGAAATAAATAAAATATTAAAAATAAATTTTTAGATTACACATAAATCGTCCTAGGTACTAAGAAATTCACCTAAAATATAATTATAATATTTTATTAATTATATTAAAATTTTTATTTGCTACATTAATTATGTAAAGAATTTTGTGCTATACAATTAATTATGAGAGTGATATTAATTACATGAGTTGCATATTATTTTGGTATGATTAATTAGAATAGACTGATTATATGAAGTATTTTTGAAGGCCTAAAATTTCTTAAAATTTCGAAGATATGGGAGTCAATAATCCTCAATCCTATAGAGATTTTTTTATAATTACATAAGATTTTAAGATTGTTTAATGACATAATTGATATTATAGGATTGTTTAATAGCATAATTGAACCATTGATAATTTGATATCACAAGAGACGCAAGCACAAAATTAGGCATAAAAAATTATGTATTAATGATTTAATATATCCTTAAATAAACAAGGCTAAATAATGAGTCCTATTTGCTATTTTGCTGCTGCTCGGTGAGACGGCGCGGCGAGGCGGTGACGGTGAGGTCCACGAGAAGAGGCAGGCGCGACGAAGAGGAGGAGGTGGCGAGGCGGCAACGACAAGGTCCACAAGGAGAGGCAGGCACGATGAAGAGGAGGAGGCAGCGAGGCAGCGACGGCGAGGTCCACGAGGAGAAGCAAGTGCGACGAGGAGGAGGGGCGGGATGAGAAAGGCACAGATGTCGTCGGCGCTGACAGAGACACAACGGCCGTCGGCAAGACGGCAACCGACGAGAGGCAGCCCCCGCGGCGAGACGGCGGGCAGCACGCGGCGAGAGGCGTGACGACACAGATGGCGAGATGGGGCTGCGGGCGACGTTGAGGGCGTTAAGGGCAGAGGGAGTAGCGGGCGCTGCGGGCGGCGGTGAGGGCTTCGAAGGCGGAGGGAGCGGCGAGCATGGCGGGTGCGGTGGGCGCGCGGGCGCTGCGAGGGCGCTGTTGTTCGTTCCCGAAGGGGACGACCGAACGAGACAGGGCTGCGGCTGCGGGATCTTTCATTTTTTTTTTTTAGTTTATACTTTATATATTAGGCATTTAGGGTTAGAAGCGTTAGCTTCAACCATCCGACCGGGCGAATCCGGTTCGACCGCTGGTTCACCGATTCGGACGGTTTTGTGTAAATGAACCGAACCGGAATCTGGACCGGTTCCCGGTCGGACCGGCCGGTCCAGTCCGGTTCTGACAACACTGGTGTTAACTAGGGGTGACTGAAATTCAGCCCACCCCAGTTCGAATTCCTTCCCATGCATGATGGTTTTTCATAATTTAGTCCTCCTTTGTGGGAGTTTTCATAATTTCGTCCCTTAGAGTTGGGGGTGTTGCAATGAATTTTCTCCCATTGTGTGGAGGTAATGAATGTGTCATAGTGTAATATCAGGATATTCGATGTATATGTATATAAAAAAAATACCATTAGACTATATTAGACAATTTAGTAAATATTTTTGAAACGACAAATTTACGCTCACCATCTCTTTTAAAATAGATAGCGTGTGCATATTAGAGTGGTTGAGTCCACTTTCGTTCTATTTTTTATAATATTTTATTGTATTTTTTATAATATCTAATTAGAGCAGTTAGTTTTTTTTATTTACACTGCAAGAGTAATTTCTAACTCCATGTCACTTTTAACGTTAGTCTTGAGGGTATTGTCATCTTTGGAACTTGAGGTGAAATATGTAGTTATCTATGTCAATTTTATTAATAATATATTGGTCATATTAGTAAATATGGTTATAAGTTGTAGTCCAGTTTCCAATTAACTCTAAGTTTTAAATATATTTAAAATAACATATAATATAATGTTAGTTGTACAAGGTAAACGATTTTTTACGCTTAAATTCTGACCAATTCCTACCAAAACAATTTTCCTATTCTTGTCTAGTATATTTTGCTATTTTGACTTTCTATGTGACATTTTAAATACTTGGAACTTTTATCGATAAGCATTTTAATGTGGTAGGTGCATATTCTCTATAAGATTTAATTTCATAAACTATTTAAAAGATTAATATATTTCTTTATTAAAGTAAGGTGTGTATATTTATAAAGAAAGTATCGCGAGTGAAGAAGAAAAAAATCCATGTATAATGGATTTACAATGGTGCTGGGTGGGTTCCCCACCATATCATTTGTGACTTTCCTGCGCTTTGCTATTAAATCGGCAATATTGTGGGCACAACAATTGCCAACTCTCAAAACATGAATGTGTGTAACTAATAGAAATTCCCCTTCTTTGGTTAAGAGATCATGGACTAAAATGCCAACTACTGCAAGTGTTGGAACTCTACTCCTCATCTCATTCCCCCAAGCATTGCCACATGTTGAGGTTCTCCACCGCTCCCTCCACTTTCCAGAAATAAGCTGCCAAGAAACACCCATTTGAATCTCTTAAAACTGTCGCAGAACCCATGATTCTCCCTTTTGGGTGTCTTCTTCATTTGTATTGACTTTGTAGTTGCCCATTGTAGGCCTTATCCATCTCAGGTTCAGATGCCAGTTTAGAACACTCATTCCTCCCAAAAGTCTTGCAGTTTTGAAGTTGTCCCAATAGGTTCTACACCATTTATTGGTATTACTGAAATTTGGTGTTGAGTCCATCACCCTGCATTTATTCCTAAGATACCAAATCCGCCAGCAATACAGGATGAATTTTGCTATCCCTTTCCCTCCGTCCGATTGGACCATTGGCTGACGATGCACTTCAAAGCTTCCGTTGTGTCCGGAGATTTCCGTCAGCCACAAGCGCTCTTCTAGCTGGGCTAGTCATCCCACAAAACACGAACAAGTGGTGTATGTCTTCACTTCTCTTTCTGCAGAACATGCATCATGGGTTGACAGCCATACCTCTGTGATTGAGATTTACTTTTTAGGTAGGATTTTGATCCTCTGCATCCGGTGCACTTAGCTTTCAGCGTACCTTGGTGGAAATACTCTTTTTTAATATTATTTTTTAAAAAAATTTCTGCACAACTGTCAATCTAGGTGTATTTAACATATATATTAAGTTTTATCATTTTTGGAGATTTTTAGATATTTATTTTGGATTTTTAAAAATCAGTGGCATTTTGGTAAATTTAAATTACTAAAAATGTCACTGATTTTTAAAAATCCAAAATAAATATCTAAAAATCTCCAAAAATGGTAAAAACTGATACACATGTTAAATATATTTAGATTAATAATTGTGTAAAGAAATTTTTAAAAAATATTTGTATCTGAGTGCACCTGAGTGGATAAGATCAGTTTTTTCTAGGTAATGTGTTTTGAAGAAGTCTCCGCCCCAACACCTTGATTCTACTTGGCAAGTTTGCTCTCTAAATCTATTTGAGGATCTTACTTATTTGGAGACCACATCTGCCCTCTCTTTGTCTTGGCTGACCAGCAAAAAAGAACTAGTTAAAATAAGTAGCATGATAGGGTCTGGGAGGATAGGTGGGCCTGGGCCCTGATTTGTGGGCTTGGCCTGTTGGCGAATGTAGTAGCTAGGGGTGTTAACGGATCGGGTTGAACGGGTTGGAGCCTAATCCTAAACCTAACCCATTTAATATATCTCAACCCTAATCCGTTTATTAATCCATTTAAAAAACTTCAACCCTAACCCATTTACAACCCATTTAATAAACGGGTTAACGGGTTGTTAACGGGTTGTGTTTGTTACTAATTTTCATGCTAAAAATCTTTAATAAAGTCTGTAAATTTAAATAAATTAAATAATTCGAAGCTAACATACCTAAATTTAATTTATTTTGGCTTGAAAACATCAGCTCCAATCTCAAGTCATCTCTTTAATGCCAATTCCTGTTATAAATATTGCATTTATATATATAATAATATATTATATTAAATGAGTTATACGGGTTGAACGGGTTAAATAAATGGGTTGGACGGGTTGACGGGTTGCGAAGCCTCAATCATAATCCGTTTATTTAATTAAATGGTTGAACGGGTTGGCGGATCATAACACATTTATTCAAAAATCTCAACCCAAACCCATTTATTAACGGGTTGAACGAGCGGGTTAACGGGTTGACCATGACCATTAACACCCCTAGTAGTAGCTATTAATCATTAGTATAAAGTCTGTTTGGGAATCAAGAAAACCATGCTTAAAATTGTCAAACTTTTCAAAAATGTAGAAGGCCGGAGCAAAGTTGTCATTTCGAGTTCTCTGTCTTCAGAGCAGTGAGTAGGTTAAGTCATTCCGTACATGCGCATATTGCACGTGGCAGCTTCAGGCAACATGCTACTGAGCATCAGCTGTCTTTTCCGGTGAGTGTGCATTAAATGTAGAAGGTTTTGACAATGTAAAAACTGTCACGGGAAGGAGAAGCACTTGTTTGTACTATTTCTAGTTTCTGCCCATTAGTCTAGTTAGAGAAAGAACACTGTCATTGTTAACTACAGTGGGTACTCAATCTCATTTCTTGTAATTTCTTCGGTAACGCTCCCATCGGAATTCAATGAGCAGATTTTGATCCTAACATAGCCTGGAAGCCAATTTCACTATCGAGTTGCCATCTACTTCATGGGTACTATACCACCCATCTCGAGAGACACAAGGGAAGGAAATGAGGTCTACCTTCCTCTAAACCAGCTCCCCCGCTGCTGCCAATATCATGTCCTTCTTCCAGGTCCTATTTGATTGATCAATGAAGCTACTAACCTTCTCATCTTCTAGGATGAAAGCAGGTAAAGGGCCTGGCCTGTCTTTGTGATCATTTCGCCCACCTACTTATCCTTGAGGAACCTGATTTCCTGCGCATCACCTATAATCGATCAGCCTCCTGCTATACATATAGTTTTTGGTTTCGAAAGTAATGAATAGAGTCTTTAAAAAATAAAACAATCTAAATTTTAATTTTTACAAGCGATGTACAAATAGTAAAGGTAATTATATCGCATATAAGTCTGGTTCTATGGAAAATCATACAATTGAAATATTTCAATGGTTTCACTCATTTCGGGCCCCATTAGTTTGATGATCAAGTTTAAATTTGACACTCAATATTGTTTAAAATCATTTGTTTAATTACGATTTTTTTTTTGATGAAAAGGAATGACTCTACCCCGACCCCCCCCCCAGTTTGGAAAGGGTTCGGGACAGAGTAATCCGCAGAATTCATTGCCAAAAAATTGTCATTACAAATTTTCACAACAATATCTTGTGGGGGGTTACCCCACCAGGACACATCATCCAATACAGAGACAAACGCCCGATCCGCGAAAGCGTGGGCCACAGTGTTTCCTTGCCTTAGTACATGATTGACAGATATATGGGTATTGGCGCTGAGAATTGATCTGATCTCGTCGATTAAATGACCCGCTGGAGAGAATATGTGGCTGGCGTTCGTCAGATAAGTGCATAGGAGAAGTGAATCCGACTCGATTTGGACCATACGAAGCTTGAGGTGCAAGGCCCACCTGATACCAAAAAGAAAAGCTTTTGCTTCCAACAAAAGAGGAGACTCCCCCCCTCCCAACCATCTCCGACCCCAAGCAGCAATAAAGTGGCCGCGAGAGTCCCTGGTAACAGCGGCAATACTAGAGGCTCCCCGACCCGCCACTCACCGGGCATCAACATTTATCTTGAAGGTTCCATCTGGTGGTTTTGTCCATCTGGGCACAAGCGGAGTATCCAAATTGAATGCCTGATGGAGAAACTTAACATGCCTCAAGTGCTCGATGTAATCCAGGCACCAAGGCAGAATGTCAGAAAACACAGGATGAGCCCCTTCAGCCTTCAGTTTGTTTCGCAAGAACCAAACCCGCCAGCAGAAGACAACAAAAAGGGCCAGCTCTTCGCACCTGCCCTTAGAAGATAGGAAACACATGATATCCTGTACCGTGGGCGCGAAATGGCCTGCTGGCATAAATCTTCTAGCAAAACATACAATACTATCGCACCTCAGAAATAAATGGTTAGCATCCTCCATATTCCCTGAGCAAAAGAGACAAAATGGATTCACATCAACACCCCTATGCGAGAGGTTACATAGGGTTGGAAGAGAATCCCTGAAGAGGCGCCACCCAAAAATCATGATCTTGCTCGGCAGCCCAGACTTCCAAATAGCCTTAAGACTATCGGAAGAAAGCATACTCCCATTTGCCGCCATAAGCCATCTGTGTGCCGACCTAACAGAAAATTGACCAGTCGCCTCATATTTCCAGAAGATTCTATCCTCGACCAGATAGCGGGGAAGGGGGACACAGCTAACAGATAGCCACCTCTCTTCGCCAACTGCAGCCAAGACCCGCTCCTTGTTCCAAGTATTAGTCCTTGGGTCGATAAAATAACAAACCGGAACATCATCAGGGATGGATAATGGAAGCGGCCCCGCCTTGCAGACCCCCCCGTCCATCCAATCGTCCATGAAGAAGCGGACCCTCCTTCCATCCCCAACCCTCCACCTGCAACCCTCCTTAATCCTGTTACGCGCCTTGAGAATGCCTTTCCAGGTGAACGAGTCGGACTGCTTTGGCACGCAGTCCCAGATATCACATTGGGAAAAGTATTTAGCCTTTAAAACCTTGAAGCAGAAAGAAGCCAAATTTGATGATAATCTCCAGACTTGCTTGGCAAGAAGAGCATAATTGAAGGCGTGGAGATCTCTGAACCCCAACCCCCCCTCCCGCACATTTGGCCACACACATGTCCTTCCATGCCACCCAGCACATTTTCTGCTTATCCTCGTGTTCCCCCCACCAAAACTTTCTCAGCATCCCATTAATATCCTGACAGAACGACTGTGGGAGTAAAAAGACACTCATTGATAGGATGGGATAGCTTGAGCGACCGCTTTAATGAGCACCTCCTTCCCTCCCCATGACAGAAGGCGCCCCTTCCATCCTTGAATTTTGTGCCAGATGCGATCCTTAATACCCTTGAACATTGAACTCTTAGCTTTTCCCAACCACGCCGGAAGACCAAGATAGTTTTGAACTTCGAACCCCTGGGACCCAAGCTTGGAAGACCATGCCTCCCTTTCCCATATTTTCATGTTTGAACTGAAGAAAAGTGCCGTTTTGTCCACATTCACCAACTGGCCGGATGAGGCGGAATAGATTCTGAGAATTTCCAAGAATTGCGTGATTTCCATATCTTCCGCCCTCAGAAAGATGAGAGCATCGTCTGCAAAAAACAAGTGAGAAATTTGGGGTCCCCGGGAATTGATTCTGATCCCATGCAGAGAACCCCGAGCCACCGCAGAGGAGATTAGCGCCGACAACCCCTCCGCACACAGTAGGAAAAGGTACGGAGACAACGAGTCCCCCTGCCGCAATCCCCTCTGAGGATGGAAGAGCCTGGATTTGAAGCCGTTGAGCTTGACGCGATAACTAACCGTGGTGATGCAGCATAACAGCCAATTGATCCACACCGGGCAGAAGTTCATAGCCTCCAAGACCTGTTTTAAAAAGCACCATTCAACTCGATCGTAGGCCTTGGACATGTCGAGTTTAATGGTCAATTCCCGTCTTCTCCCCCCCTGCGTTTCCTTAGAGAATGTATTGCCTCATATGCAATTAGCATGTTATCTGTGATTAGACGGCCAGGCACGAAAGCGCTTTGTTCCTCCCCTATTACCATGTTCAGAACAGCCTTTAGCCTGTTTGCCAGAACCTTAGCCAGGATTTTGTAGAGTACATTGCATAAATTGATTGGCCTGAATTGCGACAGCTCCTGAGCGCCCGCCTTCTTAGGAATCAGCACCAAAGTGGTGGAATTTGCCTCTCGCATGTGCCTCGCCAGTTTGTCGTGATCCCTCTCCTCCATGAACAATTTACGCCATAAGAAGATATCCTGACCAACAATATTTCAATGCTTTTGATTACAAAATTAAGTTTCATCCAAATTAAAAAGTTGCATGGGCCTCAATGATGGAAGTGAGAAATTAAAGTAATAAAAATATTTCATTTATTTATCTATTTTAAATTTATTAATTCGACATCAATATCATTAAAACATTATTTATATATCGAGATGATTTTACAAAGGGAAGGTGATTAAAAACCGATATCTGTATAAAAGGGGGCTCGTACGATTTTTTCACTTTCAATAGAAATTCTTTTTATTTATATTATTTTTTTTATAAATGACAGGACTTACTTAGATCTTGCCTCCTCGTGAAATTTAATAGTTTTTAAAATTTATTTGATATTTTTATGTTTGAAAGTCAACAAAAAGGGATGGAATCTGTGCCCGTTTTCTTATTTTCAAAAATAAAAATACTAAATAAATTTTTAAAATTGTTAAATTACAAAGAAGGCAAATTTTAAAGGAACTTGATCTTATGCACCTGGGTGCATATAATCCATTTTTAATATATTTTTTGAAATTTTTTATAAAATTGTTAATCTAGATATATTTAACATGTGTATTACTTTTTATCATTTTTGAAGATTTTTAAAGATTTTTTGGATGTTTAATTAAAGCAAAGATATTTAAATTAACAGCTGTGTAAAATAATTTATATATATATATATATAAATGGGTATTTGCGACCGGGTGCACCCGGATACATTAATCACTTTCTAATTTTAAATAGGCCTCGCACATCTACAAAAAATTTAAAAGTAAATTTTGCCCATAAATCAAAAAGAGCTTTAATTGGAAACTTATATATCAAAATATTAAGGGGAGCAATCTAATGCAGCTAGTTGCGCAGAAATTTCCACGTATTTTTTTTTAAAATTGTAAGAATGTTGATTTTAAAATCTAAACCATTTATAACATTCATCCATGTGTATTTTACAGATGATTACAAAGATCACATATTTTCAAAACTTTTATATGTACTCTGTAGATATTCTCAAAATTCAATGAAATTTCATATTTATATATTCATTCTCCGATGATATTAAGTATCGGATATATTTGACATTTTAGCGTGCCACTCAAGTTTTGGACCATCTTGATGATGAAATAAAACCTAATTTATTTTGAATTATTTAATTTAGGACAAATTTTACATGTACTTACGAATTTTACTTCTAGTAACTAATAATTTATTAGAATATGCATTTTTAAATATAAAATCATGATTAGGCATGAGCATATTCGTCATTTCACAGGATACTAATCATTTATTTAACGGGTATTTAACTGCATGAGTATAAGTAAAATTTTAAGCGAAATACATAGGTATATTTAGAATTCAATCCCGCTTTATGAAACCCCCTTTTTATGTAACCCCTTCTATTTTTAAAATCTTGATGGTTGATAAAAAAATTTTACTTTACCCATTATATTTAACATCATTTATAATATCTTGGAAAACCTTTTATTTGTTAAATTTCACTGATATAGGTCTCATCCATAAATGTGTAAAATCAACATAATAAAATACTTTAATGCTAAAATATCAATTTTAAAGTAGTTTCTTCATCGTTTAAACCATCTAAAATATCATAAATATATGGATAAATGATTCTATAAAGTATTGTTACATTCTAATACATATGTGAATGGATTTAAGTATTTTTCCTAATTTACACATAAATATACATATTTTTGAGCAAATGTGACCTATACATATTGAATTTGGATAAAACTTGGTTTCTTAACTAAACAAATAACGTTAAACATAATAAATGGATTAAATTTTTCATCAAACGTCAAAATCTCAAAAATTGAGAGGGTTACATGAAAGTCGATCCCTTTAAAATTTTTGAAAGTTCTTGGGTATAAATAAAATTATAAGTAAGATCCATGGATATATATATATATAGAGAGAGAGAGAGATTCTGGTGCAGCATTCCTATGCAGCATCGCTGAAATAGGCCCCACATGATCATGAAATCATGATCTACTCCACCCATTGTATTTAGAATAATGTATTCTATTAACATACTAATTTTCATCCCAATCAGATATGTATAAGGGCCCCATCTGAAAATGGTACAAATCCAACGTAATAAAATAGTTTGATGTAAATAACAACTTTAAAGTATCTGATTGTGATGAAAATTGGTATGATAATAGAATACATTATTCTAAATACAATGGGTGGAGTAGATCATGATTTCATGATTATGTGGGGGCCATTTCAGCGATGCTGACACCAGAATCTGTCTCATATATATATGAAACTTACCGTTTAACTTAACTAAGACACTAAGTTTCGATCACCACTTTCATGCCCAAGCAGCTGATGTGAGTGTGTATAGAATAGTATAAGTAGAAAATTCAAGATTCAAATATTGAATTAAGGCAATACTTGTTACCCCTCTCCTCCTCGAGTACACCTTGGTTAAGTGACTAATTATTCAAAGTGAGTGACACAATGTATAAAATAAAAAATAAAAAAAAACTTACATTTCGTGAATGCTTGGACGACCCAATGACCAAATGATTGACTTGAATATGTAGTGTATGTTGTTGACATTCAACATCTAAATTGTCACAAACATCTTTAACATGCATATAATTGATTCCATAGAACATTTTAGGTGTCCAGTAATATGAGGCGGGATCATTTCAGATTGGTCTAAAAAGAAGTCATTTTAGACCGGTCTAAAACACTTTTTCTCTTTTTTTTTACAAAAATGTTATTCTAGTTATGTTTAATCTACATATTAATTTTTACCAATTTTGAAGATGTATATATATTATTTTGGATTTTTAAATACATGGGTATTTTAGTCATTTTAAATTGTTGAAACCTAACTAAACTACCCCTATATTTAAAAATCCAAAAAATATATATATATATCTCCAAAATTGGTAACAATTAGTTTATAGATTAAACAAAACTAGATTGACCATTTTGCAAAACTAAAAATTAAAAAAAACAAAAAATTGTTTTTAAACCAGTCTGAAACGATAATTTTGCTGGTAATATAATGTTAGGCTGGGCCGTTGGGGGGTGCCCGGACGATCGAAACAAAATCCCACTGAGGAACAGAGGAATGTATTTCCTTCCCCATGCCCACCTATAAATCAGTGCCTAAAGCATCCAGTTTATTAAGTCAAGAGTCTACTTTACACTTTACAGGTACTCAAACACACAAAAAGAGTAATAAATTTTATTTTAAAAAAAAAAAAAAAAAAAGGAAAGAAAGAAAACGACTACACTCCAAGATTAGGGTTTGTCTTTTCAAAAGTTGGTGCACTGACAGAGTGCAAAGATATAAAAAAGACTGATTCTTGGGTTTCCAACGCCACTTAAAAGAATTGGGATACAAACCGACCACCTCCTCTCAAAAATTCTCACCAACAAAAAATAAACGAAGAAAGAAATAAACAACTCTGGATTTTTGACCTACCAAGTTCATCATGTATTCTACAACACTAGAAAATCACCACAACCCTTGGAGTTGCCTTTATATTTTTACAGCATTGATGACAATCCCAGCAGCAAGAAACTTAGCAGAAATCTCACACCTGATTGCTCCCTGCAGCTTCTATTCAAGGTCTTGACTATATACTACTCGAATCTCCAGCAAACCAAGAAGCTGTTTTTGTGTTTGGGAAAGAGAAAGCTGCTCAGGATTGGCTGCTAAAAAATCGGATGGCACTGAGCTGATACTCTTTTAGGAGGGAGCTTCCGGAGTATGTAGACGACAAGTGCGGAAGGCAGTATCTCAACCAACTGAATTCAAATTGGGTCATAGAAAAATCATTTTAGCAGAAGATTACGGAGACGTGTTTGGAAAAAGTTAAAAGAAAATGTGTTTACCATGTAATAAATGAGATTTAGAATCGGATGATCCATAACATCAAGAGATGCATCTGCATAAATGCAGCCACTACAACCAGTAATGACAGAAAGAAGAAGAGTTATACTATTAGCCTGAGCTAAGTAAACGTCTCACTTAGTATTTTAAAAAACTTATTTACAACAACTTTTTTTTACTTTTTTCTTTGTGCACTTGTTTATCTAAGTATATTTGACATATAAATCAAGTTTTATCATTTTTAAATATGTTTATCTATTTTTTTGAGATTTTTAAACATCTATGTGTATATATGTATTTAAAATACCCTTATTTTTAAAAATCTAAAAATATATATATACATATCCAAAAATGTTAAAACTTGATTTATATATCAAATACACTTAGATAAAAAAGTGTATAAAGAAAAAACCAAAAAAAAAGTTCTATCAAGATCATTCCTCCAAAAAGAAATCGGTTCAAAATATATGCATTACTAATTCAAATGTGCAGATGCGCTTACAAGGGCAAATAGAATCAAACCATCTGATCACGAATTGAGTCACTAACTTCCCGAATTAGAAACAGTGTTAGTGAAATCAATAAATTAAGGATATAGCTTCAATCCCCGTAAAGATACCGTCTTTTTTAGGGCGGAAGATATAATGCTTATAACAGAAGTTTACCGGACCAGAAAAATAATAAATAATAAATTAAAACAAATACAAATACAGAGTTAACCTAAAAATATTCCTTCAACATTTAATAACTAGTGGAAATACAAAATAGACACGTACATACAGCCTAGCAAATCAGGTATGAATTCAATTCATGGCCACCAGCCATGTCGTCTGGTGGTAACTCAAGTGTCCCACCCCAGGGACGTCTGTAGTTCGAATCTTTCATTGTTGGGAGTGGAAAAAAAAACAAACAAACAAACAAACAGTTGTCCACGGTAGGGGTGTTAATGGTCATGGTCATCAACCCCCTCGTCCAACCCGTTTATAAATGGGTTTAGGTTGGGATTTTTGAATAAATAGGTTATGATCCGCAAACCCATTTAATCATTTAATTAAATAAATGAATTAGGATTGAGATTTTATAACTTGTCAACTAGTTTAGTAACCCACTTAATCTGTATAACTTGTTCAACCCATTTAATTCGTTCAACCCATTTAACTCGCTTAATTCATTAAAGTTTTATATATATACATGTAAACCCCTTAGTTATTTTCCCTCTTTAAGTCTTCCTCAAGTCACCTAATTTTCATATTTCCACTGTTGTCCTAATTCCATTTTTCTGTTACCGCCCTATTTTCATTTGCCCTACATCGAAAATACTCTCTCGTCTCTCCCTGCAAGATCATCATCTACTAGAGTTTAGGCTTTCAGTTTATTTGGTATACAACCTGTTAACAATTCACCAACTCATTTATTAAATGGGCTGTAAATGGGTTAAGGTTGAGATTTTTTAAATGAGTTAATAAACGGATTAGGGTTGAGATATTTTAAATGAATTAGAATTAGAATTAAGTTTCATCCCGTCCAACCCAATCCGTTAACACCCCTAGTCCCCAGCATGGGGGTATATATACAATTGTCCACCCAAGAAGGAGTATTTGTAGAATGTCCCTCAAGGTCAGGGTTGTGAAAGTGTCTGATTTGTAATATGAGATCTCACAATATATAATACCAATTTTTAAAAAGAAGTATGAATTCAATACATGAAAATTAGATGTACATCAACATAAGTACATAAGTAATATAGGGCTTTGCTTCTATCAACCGGGTTTCCCATTCATTTTTAAGATGTTGATGATTGATACAAAATTCAATCCACTTATTGTATTTAGCATCATTCGTTCGGTTAAAAAACTAAGTTTCATTCAAATCATATATGTGCATAGACCACAATTGCTCAAAAATAGATAGATTCACATGTAAATTAGGGAAAATTCTTCCATCCATTAACATATATCATAATGCAATAATACTCTATAAAATCTTTTATCCGTATAGATAGATAGATATAGACATAGATATAAATGAGCACCGATTCTACTAAATTCATTTCGGTGAAAGCCTATCCATTTTGGCCCACTTTGATGATTGTGGGAAATTCATTTTATCTACCGTATATTTGTATTTAACATTAATTTGTTTGGCTAGAGAACTCCCATTATTTATTTAGCATCAATGTGCATGGCCACATCTATAAAGAACGGTAAATGAACCTAATAAAATATACATCAATATAAACATATATAGAAGTCCCACATCCATGGAACCCATTTTGGTGAAACCCTATCCATTTTGGCATGCCTTAACGATTAAATGGAAATCTATTTCATCTGCTACTTTAGCATTAATTTGTTTAGCAAGAGAAACCTGCATCATTTGCTTAGCATCATTAGAAATAGACAACATCTATAAAGAATGTTAAGTGAGCATGATAATACGATTTGATGTTGAATATTAATTTCAAAATTGTATTTTCAACATTTAAACCCTCTAAAATATTATTCCTATGTGGAGAAATGATTCTATAAAGTATTTTTTATATTCTATGAACATGTGAATAAATCTAAACATTTTTTATAGCTTGCGCAGGAATAGATACATTTTCTCGTGCACATTTTTTATTCGGTTAAAATTTATTCTTCTAACTAAACAAATGATACTAAATACAATGAATGAATTGAATTTCATCAATCATCACTAATACCAAAAAGATGGGGTTTTGTGAAACCACTTCTATATAACAAAGTTACATAAAAAACCGAAATTGTATATAAATAGAGTTTATATTCAAAACAATTGGCTGTTTTGAATAATAAGCCAACAAACTTTTAATTTTTTGACCATTTTAATGTTTTAATATAATCTGGCTAATTCAATATGCTAACCTTTAGCTATTAAATTACAATATAAAAAATTGCTTTGTTTAAAGGCTTTTGTTGGTAACAAAATAAAATCATGTTATGATAGATATATCACTATTACGTATAAAGGGCTTTTTTTTATTATTGTGTTAGTCACCAAACAAAGGTGTATTTTCAGTGGCAGGAAAAAGAAACTATTATTGTTATCCAACGTTTGAACCCTAAGCCTCTCATTCACACTACTCTACACCCACCCACATTAGTTACTTGGGCATCTAAGTGGTAACAATTATAAAAGTTTAATAAATAAATTATCATACATTCTAGGTAAATAGATAATGTTAAATCTCTTGGATGGATTGAATTCCTTATGTGAATATCAAAAGAATGTTGGGATATGATTCAAAACAACCATATATTTTAAATCATAACCATATATAAAGAGAGAGAAGTTATCCTGTGCATTTATATGCACCATAAATTATGATGCATTTGGTTCAAAATGGGCTCCACACGATCATAAAATGTATATCTACTTTACTCATTGTATTTAGAATTATTTCTTTTATTAGCATACAAATTTTTATCGAAATTGGATATATGTATAGGCCCCCTATGAAAATGATACAAAATCAACATAATAAAATAGTTTGATGTAAATACTAATTTTAAAATTATTCTTTCAATATGTAAACGATCTAATATGTAATTGATAATTGGTAATTAATAATATATTTTGTGGGTATTTTGTACTAATTTGGTGGGTAATTATTTGAGTTTAATGTGAAATTTAGTTTAAAATATATATTTGCAATATTTTATGCATTAAATATTAATTTTAAGTTATTTAAATAATTTGTGTGATCTTTTAGCTTGAAATTATATTTTTATTTGTTGCGATAAAATTAAATAAGCTTGAATAATTTTTATATTAATAACTCATTAATGGATTTGATAAATTAATTATTTAAACATTTTTTATGCAGGTTTGCAAGCCCAAGTGTGGGCCCCACAAATTGTCCACAAAATCAACGGCCAAGAAACCATCTCAGCTGTCCAAGCAGATTAACCCAGCCGTCCATTTTTTATATGCAGATCATCACCGTCCAGATTTTTAATCCGGGCCATTCATCCAATTAATTTGGGCCCCACAAGATCACGTCCAAATTTTCAGCGCACCATCCATGCCATCCAACACGTCATCAGATCGCCTAATTAGATGCATCATTTTTCCACCGTCCAAGATCTGCAGCCATTAAATCCAAGACCGTCCATTATTGCAGATCATGTCCAACAGATTGAAGCTTTTAAATCAAAGCTTCCACTGTCCTTGGAGAAACCTGCACAGACCAAATTCATCTCTGCATGAGTCCAAGCAATGCAAATTTTTACGCCCAAAAACTCCACCGATCAAAGCCGTCCATCTTATTCCATGCGTCTAAAAATCCACCGACCATGCAGATCCCATCCAAGCCGTCCATCCATTACGCAATTCAGCATCCATGCAACAGGTTGTGCATGAATTAAATGCAAATCCCAATTATAGAAAGGGGTGTGGACAGCAGAATTGGGGGGAGAAAAATAGATAGAATAGAATCCCATAGCAGAAAATAAACAAAAAATTTAGAGTGAGAGAGAACAGCGTAGTGGACAGGAGACAGAGCATGAGGGCTAGAGGCAAAGCAGCGAGTTGCGTGAAATGGTCGACACACTATCAGGGCTAAGGCTGCAACTCAGTCCGTGTTGGGCACGAACTCGGCCCACCAAACCGGAGTTGCAACACTGTCAAAACTCCATAGTTTTGAGCCCGAGCCCAATTTTGCCAACCCGAACTAAATTCAAATCAGTTCGGTTTCGGGTTCTAAAAAACCCGAACCCGATTTGAGTATTATAATACATTTCAGGTACCATACAAAATCAAATGTTCCTCCAACCCTAGCGCCTTTCCCGCCTCTGCCTTCCATCTTTTCTTCTATAGCCCTACTTGCCGTCCAGCCAGCAACCATCATCTACCGCCCACCCTCCATCCTTCGCCGCTCATCTGCGTCGATTTCTTCCGCTCACTACTGGCCTTCTTCTCTGCGTGCAGCTACTGCTTCTCCTCTGCATGCTATTGCCAGCTTCTTCTGTGTGTGTGGCGACAGCTCATCTATTCTGGTTCCTCTCCACTCGTCGCTAGCGGCTTCTCTGCGTGCAGCCACCACTTCGCCTCTACTCTGGCTTCTCCTCTATTTTGACTGCTTCTCTGCGTGCAATGACATCTTCTTCGCTATTCTAGCTTCTCTACGTGCAACGATTGCACGTTTGTGAGTACACGGATACTATCTAAAACCCCCTTTCGGTACACTATTTTTGTTTGGCTCATGTAACTTTTTTCAATATATTTTTTATGTACACCGATGTCTGTGCGTGATACAGTTTGATAGATATTAAGGAAGTTTCACATGACTTGCATATTCAATGGGCTGTTTATTACTTATTAGAACAAGGAGCCTCAGAAACGAAAATGAAAATTTTGAATCTTTGACGACATTTGGTATTATCAAAGGTTAATGGAAGCAAATCATTCTTACTTGAATGGAAGCAAATGTCAATGTAATTCAAATGAATTGTGTTTTTACTAATTGATTCCCTGTAAGGTAATTGTCTTCTCAATATTTCTATATCTCCCATGCATGCATTCCAATGATTTTTGCCACTGTGTATGTTTGTGTCGATATACATTGATTAATATTTTGATTTAATTTGGTTATTAATGTAATATGAGTAGAACTGTTGGGTTTCACATGGACAATTTCTAAATACGTTTATATATATAATGAAAAATGATATTTAGGTGATCAATTAAATATGGATAGTTCAAATAATATTGAAGACAAGACTAGCCAGCAAGAGAGATCTAAATCCGGTTTTCTTTTTTCCATGCAATCTTTGAATTTTTCTTGCTTTGTTATGATAAATTGTCATTTCAGACTTTTCGAGTGATACATTTATGATGAAATAAGTATATAATAAATAATAAAATATATATATTGAGAGGAGAACATCAACCCGAGCCCGAATTTTAAAAATACAATTAGAGTTTAAGTTTACAAATAAAATTAGTGTTAAGGTTGAAATTTCAGAAATAGGATTAGAATTAGGATTGATATGAACCGAGTTTCATAAACTGAGTTACACTCGTAATCGAAGCTTCCAACCAATAAGTTTTTCTTTTTTCTTTCCTCTTTATTTTAATTATCTTGTTTAAGATAAATTTTAATTTTATTTTGAACTTAAATATACCCAGCTAAGCCCTAAATCTAGGATTTAGAATATAACATACGTATAATGTAGTGTGGTATACGACTTCCATTTATTTATAATGGATATTATTATTAATTTAATAATTTGTGATTTAATGCTTACTTAGTGTTTGAGCTCCCACTTTGGTAATAATTCTCATATATTAGGTAATGAAATCGAGATGCGAAAGTTTAATATACGACAATCAAGATATTAAACCTAGGAATCTAGACCATGAGAATAAGCGTGGTGGCTTTGAGAAATTTCATGAACGGTCACAAAACTTAATAAATTCTAATTGACTTAACCGTATAAGAATAGATAATTAAGAATAAATTAAGGTCACGCCTTGTACTTTTTAAAAGAAGATACAACAATAATTTAAGGTTTGTTCTCCTTTAATAAAAAATATCCGAATTTAAATAATCATACTATTACCTGTTGCCAAAGACACGTGAAATCCTAGGTACTTACATCCCCGTTTTCTAATACTCGATTCTAAATTCTATTTTTTCTGTTTTTACTTCTTTATCTTTTGTATTTATTTCACTCTCTAGATATTCAATAAAAAAGTGTTTAAAATAAAGTTTTAAGTCTCAAATTCTCTGTGAATCGATATTTTACATACTACAATCTACGACCCGTACACTTGCGGTGAGATTGTGAATAATAATTTATACATAGACAAATGATTCTATAAAGTATTAATATATCTAAATACATGTAAGACCCATTTGAGCCAAATGTAATATAACTTATAGTGTATGCAAATGCACTAGATTATATCTCATACACTAATTCACCAAAGACATTCTTTTACTGATTTAGGGAGGTTATCATAACTATTTAAAAAAGAAATGAGAGAAGAAATGGTCAAAAGGGACTTTTGGTAGCAATTTGAAAAAGAAATTATAATCCCGCCAATATAATTAACAAATAACGTATAGACTCGGACTAATATCAATTCAACAAATCTGTGAAATTTTCCTTAATATTTCTAATCACGTCAGGTTTTTTGAATTAGTCGAACAAAACCAATATATGGAATGTAAAATAATAATAGAGCAACAAATGCAGAAGTTAGGCTATAGATCAGGTAATCCTGCAAAATAACCATTTACACATAGAACTCATGCCAAGTGGAAGAAATGCAATTGTACTTCCGAAATTTATAATGACCAGCAACTGTCACTTGGATTACATGTAAAACTTTTATAAAACGACTACAAAACTGGCTTCCTTTATGGTGTAGAACGTTAGACAACAAAAGAATAACATGTGCATAAAAATGAATGCAGCTTAAAAATCAAAATATTGAGATAAATGAGCAGTAAAACAATAAAAGACAAGACTAGATGTGAAACCATTCAACAGAACCAAAGTTAAAATTGATAAGTAATAAAATGAGAGGAAATAGATTTAGGTAACTTGGTGATGAAAAATAGAGACCATAAGGGACATCAGTTAGAAGAATTAAATTTATCAAAATAGGAAGTTATAAAAGTATAGAAACACCACGGAAACATGGTCAAAGGTCATTACAAAATATACAAAAATGCTTGGGTATAAAAACACAACTTAAAAAAGGATAATAATAATTCCAATAAAAAAAAGTATAATGACGATGCAACAAAATCTGGACCCCACAAAGATGAGAAACTATTCTCATCATTATAATAATGATGGGTACACTGATCTTCATGTTATCAATAAAAATATCAATTTCCTATAGAATAATCTATCAAAAACCACTTACTCTGATAATAATGATGGGTACGTTGATCTTCATGTTATCAATAAAACTAGAATAGTAAAAATATCAGTTTCTTATAAAATAACCTATCGATGTTTGGCTATACAAAAAACTTTTCAATCTAAAACTTTTCATCCTTCATATCTTATTTTTTTAATTATTTCTTTATGTCTTCCTAAACATTCACCCTACTTTTCAATTATTTTCTACACAATTACCCATACAATTAGCCTATTTATTTTAACTTTATTCTATTTACTCATTATTACTCCTATTGTATCACATCACATCATTTTCTTCTATTTTAAAAACTTTTACACCAAAAACTTTTCAATTAAAAATTTAATCACCTCCCAAACACTCAAAAACTATATAACTACTGATTTCGAATATGCCTCGCATCCTACTAATGGCATTTCTCATGAAATTTTTGGTAAAACTTTGACCAGTTTTTTTAAGTAAAAAAAAATTCCCTTGACTGATCAACTTTAATTGGATTTTGTGATTCACCTAATAATCAAACCATAAAGACTACCCACAGACCATGCATTTAAAGGGTATCTCAGATCATACTTAATATAATTTTGGAGGTCAGTGAGCCAGCTCATCAGATGAACCACAGAATAAACATTTCACTAAATGAACACCCTTGAATGATCCGATCAGATGACTCAGTTCAGCTCAGAATACCCTCCAAGCGTTTTTTCTCTAAAAATATATTATAAAATGACAGAATGGTAATTTTCTGTTGCTAGGAAAGACTGGACAAAATAGTTTTTTCATAAAAATATTTTTACAGTTAAAGGGTCATTTTACAATTTGAAAAGTTAAAGAGGATGAATATGTGGAAGAAAATAGATGAAAGCTAAATGCAAATAACCACATTTATAAAGCAACCACTCATCAAGAGCATGTCCATTCTACTCAACCACAGTAGAGTTGCTCCATCCTGGTATCTTAAATTGTGCAAAACAAAGGTTCCCAAAATTGCCTTGGCCTGAGTCAATTTGAACAAGGTTCATAGCTAATCAATTACTAAAATGTTGTTCTGATATAGTGTTGCACACATTTTCTGGTTTGTTGATTTGGTGAGTAGAAATTGCTAAAAGTGTAGAGAATTTTAATACTCCTAAATATAATTTTTTTTATGAGAAATACTCCTGAATAATTTAAATGTTCATTATTGAAAGCAAGGGCACTTCCCAATATATGAGAGCGTATGTACTTCTTGAGGTGAGAAACTTACCACAATGCATCGTATAAGAAAACATGTAAAACATATTGCTGTCACAGATCCAACCTGCAATAGATTCAAAATTCTTAGAATTTACATCAGGTATCAAACCGAGAAGATTCACAAACAAGTTCTAGAGATTATAGGATGTACATGATCATTAACTGATTATATATCCAATACCATTAGGCACTCCTTTTTCTTCAGATTGCGCATGACATGGTGAATTGATTTAACTAGTTCATGGGATGTTTCAATCGTCAAAATAGAGAATGTATTATCCTTAATTCTCTAACGACCCCACTGTAGCTGCCAAGTGCTTTACTTTTTCCAACATAGCATTTCCAACAGGACTATAGGTCATTATAAAGGCCCTATTGTTCTCTTTGATTCGCCAAGGACCACACTCTGACCCCTCAACATCTGAACATCAAGTATTGTTGGTCCCAAAAGTATAACCTATATCATTTTATTCAAGGCAAGGATAATTGCACAAATCTCTTGGTAATTATATCGAAAAAAAAAAAAAAAATCAATTAAAATATAACCTACTTGCTCAACAAATGATTCCAAACAAAACCTCCAGGGAACAGATGCAACAAAAATACAATTCGGAAAGCAGCTTGGGATATTTTGTTTACTAGAAAAATTATGGCACATATATGAAATTTCAACGCAAATTGGGATTGCCAATCAAAGGATCCACAAGCACCTAAAAACCACTAGCTAGCTTTCTTTCAGAACATTTTTTTAAATCCCAGAACAGTGCTGATTTTTTTAGAGATTTGGAAGCATCCCTCTTGGTCATAACCCACAAAACACATAAATTTTCTAAGAAATCAATTAGTCAGGGGATGAAACTGTTGCAAAAGGATCCATACCAAATCAGGATCAACAAACAAGCCAACAACATCATACAGAAGATACAAAGATAAACGTGGAAAACTCTCCAATCAAAAAGAGGAAAATCATAGGAGAGATCAATTAACTATGAAAATTAGGTTACATAGATACAATCGAAATGACTCATATGCATTCCCTAAATGCCGCACACACTCAAGATGCCCTAGGAACTACATGATGACTCGTCTAACTTTAGGGCTCTACTGAATCCTTAGCTAATACATTCTTATATATGCACTCTCATAGGTACCAATGCAAAACCAAAGCACACCCAAACTTATACATTCTCCTCGCACTCTCACATGTGCAACCAACGCACAAAACCCATACCAAAAATACGAGATATCAAAATCCTAATAGAGATTTTATGTGGATTATTGCTTCTCTAACTATTATGAGAAATAATTCAATATACCCAACTGCATGGAGATGTCTATGCAGCACCCGTTTTTAATTTTAAAATGGCTTTCTCCTAAATCTAAACCATTTATCATGTTAATCCACATGCATTCTGTTTATGATTCCAAAAATGACATGTATTTAGAGCTTTTATATGTACATTTTTTATAAAAAAAATAATAGTTATATATGCACTCTTAAAAATGCTAATTTTATAGAAAAAGATAAGTTCCCAATAGAAGTAATTTTTGGTAACATGATAAGCAAATGGTGTTAAACAAAATAAATGACTTAGATTTAGGGTGAAAAGTTTAAAATTAAAAAATCGAGGGGCTGCAAGGAGTGTGTTGAATCATTGCCCAACTATTAGACAACCACTAGATGGGTGAATAAATTCAAATGTTTTAGAAAAAAGTTTACATTAGTTGCCTGATCAGTACTATGACAATTCCTACTAAATTGTCTTTCCAAATGTATTTTCTTGTTTGTGTTTAAGACTTGCAAATGCTACCAACATACACTCTTGACCTTCAAGTTACTATTTTCACCCCTCACTATGCTCATCGGCATACACATTCTTATCTTTAGCCAATGTGCAGCAAGTGACCCAATCTTATGTGGTCATTTTCATCTCCTTTTCCTCAAAATTGAACACATGCTAAGATAATTTGAGTCAAGCATTAGAGATAATATTGTTGGTAGGTTTTCAATTATAAAAACAAAAACATTAGGAAGATATTGAGCCTATTGGTTCCCTAAACCCAAGGATAGCATTTGCTAATTTGCCGTGAAGTCTAGTCCATGCTACAGATAAGTTTGCTCAGATCTTAAATAATGTTGAATGCTGTCGGCATATCTGGCCTAAATCTTGTATATCCATCTGGCCTGAGTAGTTTGTTTATAATTCTTCACATACATGCAGTATATTTTAGAAACTAAACTTTGGTCGGTTCTCCGAACTAGAAGTTGTAATCATGCAAACAGTTGGCGGCTGATACTCAAATGCTGTTACGATGACAATATTGATAAAAAGAACACACCTCAAGAAGTTTCTTTTGCTGCCCTTTTGATTCTATTGAGAAGCATCTCAGCATGAAGAACAATCTGATAACATTTCATTGACATCAACCATGAAGTAAAAGCCTGAACCACTTCCAGCAGAGGTGGCAAATTTAGACCATTTTACAGACAAGGAGAGAGCTGTAAGAGTGTGTAGTGAAGATAAAAGAGTATGGGAAATTGTTTTCTTTTGTCATCTTCTCCTGTACTTGTGCAAAAAAACGATTAGAATATAAAGATAAAAAATGAAAAAGATAGGGCAGCTAAATAGCCATAATGCTAAATTACTTTTTAAAATTTGTCGGATGGAGAGTTAGGGATGTGTGTTTCCCACCTCCCCTCTTACCAAAGGAAGCCTCAGGGTGCCTTTGATAACATATGTGGGAAAAGGGGAAGGGAAAGTGGGGGAAGGAGAAATTTTTAAAAAAAAATTATGTGAGTGATATGATATGATAGGGTAGATGGGAATAAATAGGGTAAGTATGGGGAAAAATGATTGAAATATGAGGGTAAAAATGAAAAAACTATAGTAGTTGAAGTAGATAAAATGATTGGGATACATGAAAAAACAAGTTCCCCTTACCCACTTGCATTAATAAATGCACAGGAGCAAGCAAGGGGTTAATTGAAAGGGCTTTATCTAGTCTAGAACGGCTCCCCCTTAGTTTCACTTAGTTCCTTTTCGTCATCCCACAAATAAAGAAAGTACTGTCATTTGTGTGAATTGGCAATGCTAAAAAAAAATTGAATTCTATGACATGTACAAAGAATCCTATTGAAAATTTGAAAGCTCAAAATGGAAAGAACGGTCCCCATCCAATAGATGTGCGACAAAAGCCTAGAGTTAAGTCAAAATAAATGGGTAGAGGCCCTAAGATCTTGAGTTGAAACGAGTGGACAAAAGCCTAGAGTTGAGTTAAATTTTGGTCCGAAGACAAACTAGTTAAAAGCTAGTAGGGCTATAACAACCAAGAACTAAATCTCACATTGAAAAGGGAAGGAAGTTCTTAGGGGGTTTATGAGTGGGTCTCAGGTTAAATTTAGCGTGAAGCATTTAAAACTGTGTAGCTGAACTGCTAAGCCAGAGCAGGCAATATTATACTATTTGACCCATAACTCATGGGTCCACGATGGTTTTCCTGGGAATAGGCATTATACTGTGACATTGCAGATAGCAAACAGAACAACATAATAGATTCAATGCAAGTCCGTTTACTGCTTATAATGTCAAATCAGTCCAATAAGGAAGAAAACAAAGGCAATAAAAAAATTTATCTGCTTCGAAATAAAAGAACCGAAGAAACAACCCAGAACTTTCATAATCCTGCCGATTTGAAATAAAATTACTTTTTTAATTCCCACGGAACTTCATAAATAAAACACAGGTAAATTCTCAAGAGTTGACGTATGTCTACAAAGGAATTAATTCCCTACATTCCGAGATCACCCACCTCTCTTCAGATCAGTTTTGTCTGTAAGCAATATAGTTTGCCAGGGAGATCAAAGGGGCCGCCTTCTCAGAATCAAAACCCAATAGCTGATCTTTAGCCTCTTGATTCAGCTTCTCAGCGAACTCTTTGGATTTCTCAATGCCCAACAGCTTTGGGTAGGTGACCTTGTCAGCCACCAAATCCTTCCCAGCTGTCTTTCCCAACTCCTGCGACGATTTTGTCACATCGAGTATGTCATCCACAACCTGAAAGAGGAGGCCGATGCAGCGGGCAAACTTTCGCAGTTTCTCCACCTGCTCATCAGACCCACCACCCATGATCGCCCCAAGCACGACAGAGGCCTCGAGAAGCGCAGCCGTCTTGTGCAGGTGAATGTACTCCAGCTGCTCGAGATTAACATCCTCTAGCCCTGTTGAGGAGACATCAACGACCTGGCCGGCGACGAGCCCTTCTGACCCAATCGATTTGGCGAGTTCGCCCACTGCTCGTATTACCCTGTCCGGCGACGTCCCGACCGACTCCTTGGCCATGTGCTCGAAGGCAAACGCGAGGAGAGCGTCGCCGGCGAGCACCGCCACGTCTTCGCCAAACACCTTGTGGTTGGTGGGTTTGCCCCGGCGGAGGTCGTCGTTGTCCATGCACGGCAGATCGTCGTGGATAAGCGACATGGTGTGGATCATCTCGACGGCGCAGGCGGCGGGCATGGCCGCAGCCTCGCTGCCCCCGACGAGCTCGCAGGCGGCGATGCAGAGCATGGGGCGCACCCGCTTGCCGCCGGCAAGGAGCGAGTAGCGCATCGCCTCATGGATCGTTTCCGGATCCTTGAGCAGGACCGCCTTGTCGAGGGCCTCGTTCACGGAATTCGCCTTCTCGATCATGTAGCTCTTGAAGTCGAACACCAGCTTCGGCACTTGGGCCTCTTCCTCCTCTTTCTCTACATGCTCCTTGGCGAGGTGGGTTGCCGAAATGGAGGTTTTGGGGAGCATGAGTATACGCCTGCAGCAGGGGAAGGGGTACTGCGCTTGGAAAAAAGCCGACATGGGTATCGAAGCCATCCTACTCACCTGCTGATACATGTGACAGCTCAGCGATTTGGCGCCAGTTTGAGGAGTTAAAGCCCAAGAAGCCATCTTGCTCTCTTTCTTCCTTTCTTTCTCACATACACTAGCACAAACAGTTGCTGTGCTTGCCTTACTATTATTTTATTTTCTTTTCTTTTCTTCCCTTTTCTCGGCGGATCTTCTTCTTGTTTAGTCTTTATATAGATTTGGGACAGTGGGGATAAGGAAGACGGACAGACCCAACAACATCACTTCCAACCGTTATTCGGGTTATTTTAGACGGCAATGGCGGAATTCTTGCGCTCCGATTTGCCTTATCTCATAGAAACCGACCACGTACACCCCCTGTACAGCAGCCTTCCCTTCACTCGCCAAATTTATATAAATGCTGTGTTGGTTTTTTATTTTTGCATTAATATACGGGGATTCTGCGGCGACGTTTGGTAATGGGCATGGTTTGGCATTAATTTCGCCATTTTAACCGCCTAATAACCTTAATTTTTCTGACGTTACCTGGTATTCTGATCTTCCTTCTTCATTATTTATTCCAACTTTACTAATATCATATTGGAACGTGATTTAGTGCTCCGCCTCAATGCTCATGCATATATCTAATTTTTTTATTTTTTTGAAATTTATTTATACAAGTATTAATCTAAGTATATTTAACATGTGTATCAATTTTTACTATTTTTTAAAGATTTTTAGATATTTTTATTTTTAAAAATCAATAACATTTTAATAATTTGATTATCAGTTTGATGAAAAAAGTTTCAAAAAAAATGGGGCTTAATGTTATGCTCTCGAGAGCATTGAACCTAAATGCTCCCGTGTGCATATACTTATTTTTTTAATTTTTTTTTAAAAATTTTTCATAAAACTGTTAATATAAATGCATTCAATATGTATATCAATTTTTACTATTTTTGAAGATTTTTAGATTACTAAAATACCACTGATTTTTACAAATCTAAAAAAATATCTAAAAATCTCTAAAAATGGTAAAATTTGATACATACGTTAAATACACTTAGATTAACAATTGTGTAAACAAAATTTTAAAAAAAATTAAAAAATTGGTGTATGCACCTGGGAGCATTCGAGAGCATACACCCGTGGTCCTTAAAAAAATTTAAAAAATGTGTATATACACTCGGGAGCATTGAGACTCAATGCTTTTGGGAGTACTAAATCACTTTCCTATCATATTATATTATCTACCCGCTTTTTCAAAATGTTCTCTTTTCCACATTTTTCCACTTTAAAGGCATTACCTATTGAAAAAAAAAAAATAATTCAACACTTATATAAGTATAGTAACTTCCTTACTCAATCTTTATTCTTTAATTTTAAAATATGTTTTTAAAAAATTTAAACTATTTATCATGTTTACCTATGTGCGTTTCTTTATAAAATGTATTGGGAATGCACAAAGATATATTATAAATGAGTAAAGATGTAACCATAAAAAAAAATGAGTAAAGATGTATTGAGAACAGGTAAAAGTATATTGGAAATGGGTAAAGGTGTTCCATCCCATCCCATGCTCATCCCATGTGTGAACTGCCCAAACTTGTATACATTTTTCAAAATTTTTAGAAGTTATATATTCACTCTTAACTTATAGTATTTTTACAAGCTATAAATATTCAATAAAAATTATTTTTTGTGGCATAATAAAACAAAATGTATTACATATAGTTAATGTTACAGATTTTAAAAAATATACTTCAAAATTTCAAAATTTAAATTAAGTATAGATGCTTTTGTAGTTACATGAGTATTGGACAATACCTAAAAAAAATCTAAATTATGAAGAGCACTTTGAAATTTTGGTTTTTCATGATGTTTAATGAAACATCTAAGCAGTTTACTAGTTATATATTTATATTAAAGTCACTATATAAAAAAATAAATTTATTGCATACGTAGATAATTTGTTATAACTAATATGCAGAAATCAAATTTAAATTGTTAAATGCATATAAAATGTTTTTTAAATATTAATTACTTCTTTTTAAATCCAATCCATATATTATATTCAACACTTTAAAATATGCGTATAACAAAAAGATTAGGATAGTGCAATATTCATGGAATTAATATTAATTTAAAATTAAATATTTAATAATATTAATTTAAAATTAAATATTTAATAATATTAATTTAAAATTAAATATTTAATAAATTTAATTTAAAATTAAATATTTAATAAATTTAATTTAAAATTAAATATTTAATAATATTAATTTAAAATTAAATATTTAATAAATTTAATTTAAAATTAAATATTTAATAAATTTAATTTAAAATTAAATATTTAATAAATTTAATTATTAAGTATAAATACCCTAAAATTTTAGAGTTGACCAGTCAAAATCTAAGTAAGGTAGATTATGTGGCAAGGGTTGACCCTTTGACCAACTAGGCGAATGGTTAATAATACGCTTTGCCTAATTATTATTTATATATGCTGTGGGTTGTATTTTTATTTTTATTTTGGATGTTTTTTAGCAACCCGTATAGTTCAATTGATATATAAGAAACCCATAGGTCTAGAGTTCAAGTGAGGATTTCATAAGAAAATAAAAAAAATTAATTTTATAATTTTTTCTCCCCAAGCACGTGGGCTCCACTAGATAGGATAAGATAAAAACTTTCATAGATAAGATTGGTTAAATTAGAATTCAAATTTATCAAGTCTTAAGCTTTTATAAAATGAGTTGGAGAGTTGATGGAAGGTATTGTGAATATGTAAGAAAGGGTTGGAAATAGGGGTGAGAATCAGGGCGGGTCATACCGGGTCAAAGTTTGCTCAACCCTGACCCTACATTTTAAAAATTAAGTTTGACTCTCTTTTTTATACTGGGTCGGGACAAGGTCGGTTTAACCCTCACTTTTTTTTTAATAGATTCCGGGACAAATTTCAGGTTGATATCAAACATAAGTATACATCTGTACTAAATTTAATTATTATATGCTTCAATATTTCACTAATTATTAAAAAATATATAATTAAGAAAGCAAAACATTTGAAAATATAGTATAAGTTTATTAAAATAGGTTAATATACAATTATACATAAGAGTTATTTATGTACAAATTCTTTTTACTAATTCTTATATTACTTTCTGAATAAATTGATTCTTCTATTGTTGATAGAGTTGAATATAAAAAAATGAGAATTTTAAAAGAAAATAATAATAATATTTAAACATAGGCTTATAATTTTTAATAAATTAGTATATACGGGGCGTGTCGGACTCTTCGGTTCAAGACACGGTCGACCTACCCCGACCCTATTTTTGAATTCGGGTCAAAATTTCTCACCCAATCCCTATACTGGGTAAAAAATATATTAGTTTTATCTTGCCAAAACGGGTCAGGTCAAAGCCGGGACACGAGTCAACCCGCCCCAATTTCCACCCCTAGTTGGAAATAGAGTCACAGAAGGAGAAAAATATTATTATTTTCGTTCTTCCTAAACAAGCAAGTAGACTTTTATTTGGGAGTTGATTTTAAGTTTCAATAAATATTTTAGTTGAATTTATTTATTGATGCAATTAATTTGAATTAATTGCACCGAGATTTTACGATATATTTGAATGGTTTATCTAGCATAAATAATTTTATATGCCTATGAATTATAAGAATGTAAAGTTGTATGAATGGCATTTATGCTAAATATTATTTTTTTTATTTTTGGTACAATTATACCAAATATTATTAGTTATATAGTTTTTTCATATGTGTACGTATATATAAATTAATATATATATATATATGATGGTTATGATTATTTTAATTTTTGCGAAATATACATGGACGGAATTATACGTACAAGAGTTTGGTTTTGAATACACAATCCAAGACCGCTTTTCTACATGGTATGTTACATTAAGTTTTCAACTAGTGACGACAACCCAACAACTATCTTCCCTATTTTGAAGCTTCACAAGGTGGCATCATGACAGGGCTAAGTTGAAGATTGGATATTCTCAAGTGAAAAGGTGCAGGTTTCCAAAGATTAAAGTGATGACTGAAGACCGTGGAAATGGCAATGGCAGAGGTGAACTATTAGGCAAGGAAATTAAAATGTTGAAGATCGACTTCTCCAATTGTCGGAAGATTGACCTAAGAGATAAACTACCAGCACTATACTCAATATGGACTTGCAAGAGCTACAATCAAGACATGTTTAAGTTAACAATGAGAAGAGTGTGGAAACCGAAGGGAAAAGTGCTCCTCACGGAAATGGACGACAACTTGTTCCTCATCAAATTCGATCTAGCAAAAGATATAGAGACGGTGTTGGGAGAAGACCATGGTGTATGATAAGCAATTAGTTATTCTCTAAGAACTAAAGCAGCCCATCAGTCTTAGGGAAGTGACGATGAATAAAACTCTTCTACGGGTACGAATACCCAATGCCTAGATTGACAAAATGTCTTTAAGACAAATGATAGGGGCCTTCTCGTGAGATGCTTCATTCTCGAGTTTTACTTCACTTGGACGTAGCTGAAGAGGACAAAGGGGAGAGGGCATTACTGCTTTTGCTTTCAAGTCCAATTGAATTAGAGAAGCAACTCTTCCTTATAATACAATGATAAAAACCTCTCTTTGAAAAGAAAAAAGTTCTTTCCTTTAGAAGTTTTAAATTAGTACCATGGGTGAATTGGACCAAGGTTAGTGTTTTCAACTCCCCTTCTATTTTTGGTCCTCTTTTTCCAACCTTCTTCCACTTAACAAAGAGTAATTTGACTAGTGTTTGAAGGCGGAAACTTTGAACTAAGGATTGCCAATCAAAGTAATGTTTGACGTTTGGAAACCCCTTAGTAGGGGAATTTTTATCCAAATTAATGCTCAAGAAAAGAGGTGGCTCCCATTCACACATGAAAAACTCCTTATCTTTTACTATGTGTGTGGTAGACCGAGGTACGTTTACAAAGAATATATCAAATAAATGGAAAATGAAGTAAATGAAGTTGACCTACCATATGGGAGCCAGTTGAGAACTGAATTCAAACCTATTGGGTCCAAAGGAGATCTAGTGAGGAAGAACAGAGTGATCCCGGGTTTTATGTATCAACGAAGGCAGGAGAGTTGGGTGACCCTAGGAATAAAGCAGATACTTAGCCAACAACCCAGAGCCTTGTCCCATTGAAAACTGGCTCAAAGATAATGAAGTTGAGGATATAAGGGGTGTATGCTCAACCTTGACCCTACATTTAAAAAACCTATTTGATACTACTTTTTATATCGAGTCGAAATAAGGTCTGTCCAACCCTCACTTTTCTATAATAGGTCTCAGGACAAACTTCGAGTTGATATCAGGACAATGGATAGGGTTGAAAAAGCAAGTCAAAGTTTAAATATTTATATACATATCAATGCAAACTCATATCTATAATAAATTTAAAAGTTAAATAATTCAATATTTTACTATTTAGTGGGCCAAACATAATTTTCATACACAAAGCATTAGTAAATTTTTTAAAATAATCTCGTTTACAACTTAACCTTAATAATATGTTTATTAGCATTAAAAAATTCATCGATATAAATTTTGAATTAAACTAAAATTACTAGATTGCAAAATAATAATATTCATTCTCGTAAGATATTGACAATCTAGATAATATATTTTTCATTGATAAATAAGTGAATAAGATAACTTGAACAACATATATGCAATTAAGAAATAAAAATTTATCAATATAATTAAGACATAAAGTTAAATTTATATCAACATAAATCATATTCACATTAATAAGTCATAAAATTAAATTTATTTATTTAACAAAACAACATTCACATAAGTGAGTCATTGCCACCAAAGGACTACAGAGCTAGAAGCGATTGGGCACATTACATTTAGCTGCAAGAAAGCAAGCAGAGGAAGGAGCGTTCTACAATTTATCGTTGGATCATTGTGGACTAGCCAGAATAAAGAGATGGATAGATGAACGCAGAAGGAACAATAGAAACATAATCAAAAGGGATAATAAAGGGCACTAGAAACTAAGAACAAGAGGAATCAATAGCAAGAGCTATACGCCACACAGGGTAGGGATGCCAACACAAAAGCAGCAATAACACCATTCACGCCCAAATGATACTCATGTTCAAACAATTTAGGAGCATTCAACTCGAAATGCATATCAATCAACTATACATCACAACAAATGCAATTTTCATTCGTAAAAATCTACTAGAAGTTAATTCAGACAATATAGCAGGAATATGATCGGTGCCATTTCAATCCACTCCAATCTACATAAAAATACATAGTTTTCAAGACACAATAGTTTTAATCATCACAAATTAACATCATGCCCTAAGCAGCAAAACCTGAAAATATACTTAATTAATCATATTCAAATTCCAAAAACTACAGCACATTTGAAATATTATAGTTTTAATTATCACAAAAACCATGCCCTTCGTTGTAACACCTGCAAATATACTTAATTAATCATATTCAGAATCCAAAAATCTACAACGCCTTTGAAATACTATGTTCAACCTTGAGAAAATTGATTCTCCATAATTCACTTTCATAAAACACTTATGTCTTAATCATAAGCCAACATCATGTCCACCATGTCATCATTAAAACACTCTTACAAAATATGCAGAGTTTATATAATCAAATTTCATAAGTTAAATATTTTTAATGGATATTTATATACATTATGACAGCTCATATTACATTCAAGTACATTCATAACTCCCACACAATGGAGGAAAATTTTCAATAACACCCTACACAAGTGGAACACTACGAATACTTCTACGAAATGGAGAAAACAGAAAAATTTTCATACTGCCTAAACGAGGAAGGTAAGAGTCAAACTTATAACCAACCAACAATCGGCAAATATGAGTTATCATGAGGGTACACCCTTGGTGGCCATAAATTAAATATTTAACTTGCCATAATTATTTAATACTCAATACGATATTGTTAAAAAAAAATTAGTTGTTATATGAATTTTGAAAATTTTAATTAAATATCCATACCTTGTAAAATATTTTCCTATTTTAAGAAATAATACACATATGATTGGTCCTAATAATTAAATCTTGTTTGTTACACAGGATTTTATATATTTTTAAAATATATCAAACACAAAGCTTTTAGTTAAAATGATTGTTGTGTACCAATTTTAAAAATAATGTTAAAACAATTATCATATTATATTTTTATTAAGGCAGGCCTAAATTAAAATATTCTAGAAGGTTGTTAGTAAAATTGTTTACATTGAGTTGGAAATATATGCCCCCATAATACTTTTTCCTGGGTTTAGTTGGTTGGGTTTGAGCTTAACCTTACTTAGGTTGCACCCTACTGTTGTTAATTTTTCATTAAAATTCAATCCAAGCTTAATTTGAGAATTGGTACAAAACAATTAAACACATCACGTCCGAAATGCAAAAGCAACACAAGAGCAAGACGAAAACAAAACACACGCCATAGGCGTGTAAATCACTAGGCGGCACGCCCATTGTCGTGCTAGTTGTGGAAGGCTACACCATTTGCTATTTTCGTGGTCCCTATATTCCAGTTTACGCAATTCACTTGCTCATATGCCTAGCCATCTATGAAAATTGAAAGGAGGAACTCTGGCCTTTGGTGCGCATACTTTTACATTACATATACTTTAGCATCCTTAGAGTATGGAGAAGTATCTTCTACTATATGAGATGATATAGGTTCATTTAATTTAAACCTTATAAAATTATTTTTTATTCGGGTCACTCTTTGTGATAACACATAATATATAATTATTATATATGTGTATTTAAAAAATCTAACATTTTTTCAAAAAAAAATTCTTAGTATATATTGCGATCAAACCGAAAAGAATTGAATCTTATGTATTGGTATTTTACAAGGCACTTATAACTTTATTTCAATTAAGAAGACACTTGAACAAGCTATACTAGTGTAACTTAGCCATTGAATGGACTAACGAAATCCAATTCTTGCATGCTTAAAGAACGTGAGCGGGTTTGTAATTCAGCCAATTACTAGACGTGCTTGCTTGTTCACTGTGGTTGATTAGGACTGTGTTGGAGTATGGATCATTATACTTTATTCTTTCTGAGTAATTGGCATTGAAATCTTCAATTTATATCTTTCATAAGTTTTCCAGTATAATTTGACACTTCTACCGAACAATAATTTCCAAATACAAATTAAAATCATGCAAGTCCAGAAGTTTTCTTGGATTATGCAAATTTATCTTCTGATATATAAGTGTATAAATATAATTGAAAAATGTTCCTATTAGCCCAGGCTAAGAAATTGCTTACTTAACTTATCTTAAAAAAAACTATTAAAATTTTTTTTTTACTTTTTTCCCTATAAACTTGTTAATATAGATGTATTTAACATATAAACCAAGTTTTACAATTTTTGGATACGTGTAAATTTTTTAATGATTTTTAAACATAAGAGTATTTTAAATATATATAAAATCAATTCAATAAAATAGTTTAATACTAAATATCAATTTAAAAGTCTTTTTCATTATCAAACCTTGTAGTATTTTATTATGTGGTTAAATAATTATAAAAAGTAGGGCAAATTTTTCACACATACTCACGAATTTTACTCCCAATTTCACTTATACCTATGAACTTTTCAAATTGTCTCTTATACGCGTGAATTTTTATTATAATTTCACATATACTTATACCGTTAGGAATTCGTTAAATAGGTTGTTAATCTTTCTATAAAATGACAAATATGCCCAAGTATTAATATAATTTGAAGTTGTTTTGCTCAAAATTAAATATTTAAATTCAAATAGCATATTATTTATAGTTACAAAATTACTAAAAATTCATTATAATATGAATTTTTAGGTATAAAATCATATTTAGAAACGGGTATATTCATCATTTCACAAGAGGCTAATAGTCTCTTTAATGGATTCCTAATGACATAGATATTATGTGAAATTACAATGAAAAATTATAAGTATAAAAGATATTTTTGAAAGTTCGTGACCATAAGTAAAATTAGATGTAAAATTCGCAGGTATACAAAGAATTCCGTCTAAAAAGTATTTTATGTTCCAGTGCACATGTGGATTGATATAAGCAATTTTCATAATTTATATGTGAATACATATTTTCATATATTATATTTTATTTTTAAAGTCTAATAATTATATATTCAGTCTCAGAAATATTATAAAAATTATAAATAATTTTTGGTATCTTTTATAAACACATGTAACTAAATATAATAGGCCATTTAATTTAAAAGACAACATTTTAAAATAAAAACAAATGTGCGCGGAAGGGTTGCACAAGATTATTAAAATTAATTACTAAAAATTAATTAAACAATAATATATTATTAAAATTAAACTTTGCTCAAAATTAATTATTAAAATTCAAATAATATATTATTTTATAGTTATAGAATTACTAAAAATTCATTCTAATATGAATTTTTAGGTATAAAATCATATTTAGAAATGGGTATATTCATCATTTCACAGGAGGTTAATGACCTCTTTAATGGATTCCTAACGACTAAGTATTATGTAGAATTATGATGAAAATTCGTAGGTATAAAAGACATTTTCTAAAGAGTACAAGTGAAATTATGAGTAAAATTTGCAAGTATACGAGGTAAAAAACAACATTATTAAACAAAAGCAAGTACGTGCGGAAGGGTTGCAAAAGATTATTATCCTTGAATGAATTAATGAAATAGTAAAAGTAAAATACGTAAATCTATTGAATCAAACAAACGCAAAAAAATAATTTAAACAACAATACCTTAATTCTTACAATTTAATTTGTATAACCAATATGGATCATTGTAGTTTTGTAATTTAAAATTTTTTAAATATAATATAATGAAATCTCGTAGGCTTGGATATAATATGTGAGATCTTATAAACCAGTATACTTTTTGTACTTTCTGAAATGACATTTTAAGATCTAAATTACTTAGAATATATAAAAATTAGTATGTATTTAATCATAATTCTAAAATCGCATATTTTATATGGATTAAATCACGTGTTTCGCACATGTTTCGAAAACAAAAATTTTAACAGTTAGATATTAACTCTCAAATATATTAAATATTTAGAATATATAAGTTTCTATTAAAGTGATTTTTTGCCTCATAGTAATTTATATATTAATTTATATTAAAAATATTTTAGATTTAGGGAGTGTTTGCTAACAATAAAAATATTTCAAACTGAAACTTTTCAATTATTCTATTTTTAATTATTTTTCACTTCTTTTTATACAATTATCCTACTTTTTAATCATTTCTACACAACTATCCATATAATTAACTTTTCTATTTTAACTTTATTCTGTTTTACTTCTTATCATTACCCTATCTTATTACATCATTTACTTTCATTTTAAAAAGTTTTACACAATTTTTTTTTTATCAAAAGTTTCATTATTTCCTAGTCGCGCTGAAAAATAAAAAAGTGATTCCATTAACAAAACCCTAATACAAATCAATAAAAAACCAATAAAGATTACGTAACATTGTTATTATCATTATGTTAGGAATTATGATATATCCATTGTTAGACTGTCATATTCTAATTCGTACATGAATTTGGACAAGCATGGACAATAACCACGAAAGCGAGGTTCTTCGGAAAAATTCACGTAGCTCCCATTTTTAAAGAAATTGAGCTGAAAAATAAAATAGGCTACGTCGGGGTGAAATTTAAACCCAAGTATCATAGATAAATAAGCGGTGCGGATTAGTAGGTGAATGGGGCGAGAGCTTCAGGACAAATTAGAGTGCCGGGCACCGCAGGTTTGCTGGATTAGGCAGGGTTTTTAGTACGGGTGGGTTTTTCCTGAACTCTATACTAATCCACTCTAATTCAGATTATACCCAATAAGAACAGGTATTAAGCGCTTATTTCAAAAATTTTAAATCAACTTTTTTTTTTAGTGCCGGATCAGTCTAGGTCATAAAAAATAAAAAAAAAAAGAACACCCACGCGGGAGGTGTGCACCTTTTGCGGAGCCTAACAAAATGTGAACCCGTGCACAAATGATATATTTTTAAAATAAAAGGTGATAATGAGATTCATGATGCGTCTCACGCTCCCACAACGTACCGTATACGTGTTTCATGGGTGTGAACAAGACAGGCAAAAACGGAACTGCGCTTTCTCAAATATCCACTACGGCGTCGCCGTGGATCCGTTGGATTGGTGGAATGCGCAGCCTGGCCACTAGCTATAGTATAAGGTTTCAGTTGACTCCCTTTGGAGTGGACAGTTTTTGGATGTTTCTGCGAGCAAGTGAGCGAGAGCGGGCGCTTGGGAAAGAGCAAAGGAGGACCACGTGATCTACCATAGGTTTGAAACTGCAGCCAGCTGACTGCTGAGGTTAGCACGTCATTTCTTTCAATCCCATTTTTTAATTTTTTTTGAAATATTTTTATTCTACTGTTAATTTAAGTATATTTAACATATGTATTAATTTTTATCACATTTTGAAATTTTTAGACAATTTTTTTAGATTTTTTAAAATAGTGGTTTTTTAGCAAAAAAAATTACAAAAATGTCGCTGATTTTAAAAAATCTAAAAATAATAAAAATCAATACACATATTAAATACACGTAGATTCATAATTGTGTATGAAATTTTAAAAAAAAATTAAAAAATAAGTATTTACACTTAAGTACACTGAAGCTAAGTATCTGCCATACATGAAATCACAACTCACTTAAGCCTGAATCACATGAGAAGGGAATAAAAACCAGCTACGGATTTTCGATCCACCAACCTGAAATTTCCAGACATTCTTTTAATGAATATAAATATATGATGTAGCCATGTGGGCTGTCACTTTATTTATATTTTAATTTTTTTTTTCATTTTTACATAGGCCCAAGTGCATTTACTTCATGTATTAACGTCATTGGATTTTTTGCATGTTATATCCTCTAACTTTACTTATTTGCATTCTAAACCCAAAAGCTTGGTTGTTTGTATTTTAAATCCCGTAAATTTTAATTTCTTTTTATTTTAAACCTTGACCATAACGGTGTTAAAAACTAACGTTAATACATACAAAATGGCATAAATATCCTTAAGAATTTTAAAAAATGTATGCTTTAAACTTAACTATTAGGCCTTTTATTTTGCTATTGGAGACTCCAACAATATCTTCACTTTTAATACAGATTTAGGTTTGTTCTTAAAAAAAATTTGAGGGTATTCATGTTATTTTGCTTAAATTAACGGTAGTTTTTAATGATGTTGTAGGTCAGGGTTCAAAATATAAAGGAACCAAAATTTAAAAGGTTTAAATTGCAAATAGCTAAATTTTAGAGTTTAAAATGCAAGTAAGCAAAGTTAGAAGGTTTGAAATGCAAAAAACTGTTGTTTTTGGATTTTTTGCGAGCAAGGGAGTGAGAGCGCACACTCGGAAAAGAGCAAAGACGGATGGCGTGATCTACGATGGGTTGAAATTGTAGCCAACGAATGCTAAGGTTAGCATGTCATTTCTTTTATCAACTACCACGAGTAACACCTAAGTGCACCCTCAATGCACCCTCAATGCACCTGAGCGCATTTAACCCATTTTTTAAAATTATTTTTTACACAACCATTAATGTAAGTGTGTTTAACATAAATATCAAATTTTAATATTTTTGAATTTTTTTAAAATCAATAGCACTTTTAGTAATTTAAAATTGTGAAAATGCCAATAATTTTAAAAAATCCAAAAATATCAATAAATTGTAAGAATTGATACACATTTTAAATACATGTATATTAACAGTTGTGTTAAAAATTTTCAAAAAAAATAGAAAATAAGTATTTACACTCGAGTACACCAAAGCAAAGTACACACGATGCATGAAATCACAACTCACTTACTACACCTTAGTCACATGATGAGGGAACCAAAATCAACGCTGACTTTTCAATCCACCAACCAGGAATTTTCAGATATTCTTTTTAGGAAAGTGGTTTAATACGTTGAGTGCACTTAACTTCAGTGCACCAAGGTGCAAAATTCATTTTTTATTATTTTTTGAAAATTTCTTTTATACAACTGTTAATTTAAGCATATTGAACATGTGTATCGAGTTTTATATTTTTAGATATTTTTATATATTTTTGAATTTTTTAAAATGAACCACTGATTTGAAAAATCTAAAAGAAATATAAAAATATCTAAAAATGGTAAAAAAAAAGAAAAACTTGATACACATGTTCAATATACTTAGGGTGTGTTTGGCATTCACGAAACTATTTGTCAGCATGAAAAAAATTATCAAAAGTGGTGGCGTTATGATAGATTGTCGGCATGCCATTAATGCATCTCTGCACCGTATTCTATTAATGCACCAATGCATTAATTAAGCATGGTTAACATGCTTCGTCAACAAGTGCACCGCAACAAAATTTCTGCGTGGCATGCAATGGAACTAGCGTTGACCGTTGCAAAATGGAGAATTTTTACGGCCGCATTTCACATCTTCCGATGTCTCTGCTTTGGCCTGTACCGGCGGTATTGATGAACCCAATGTAAAAGACGTATTACAGAGACGAAAAGACGTATTTTGCTCGAACATGCTCAGCCTTGAAAAGTTTTTTCCACTTCAACGAGTTTTCATGAATGCCAAACAGACCCTTAAATTAACAGTTGTATGAAAAAATTTTAAAAACAATAAAAAAAAATTTTTGCACTTGGGCGCACTGAAGCTAAGTACACCTAGGTGCACAGGAACAGTTCCCTTCTTTTTATGGAATATAAATATTATGATGTCGCCATTTGGGCTATCATTTAATATATTTTTAAATGTTTTCTTCATTTTTACATGGGCACAAGTGCATTACTTCATATATTAAATTTTACATTTCTTCGTACTTTATATATATATATCTTTTACAAAATTTCAAACATTAAAAATTTATCGTTTGCAAAATTTCAAAAATTGAAAATCTTACTTTTCCATGTGTGGCGTAGTGAGTTTTTAATCTTGAAATTTTGTAAAAAAATTATATAAGGAATTAAACATAGTAAAAATTTAGTATATAAATTAAATATAGTTGGGCTCATATAAAAGTAAAAATAGTATATTAAAAACATATAATCATAAACTTGTTATTTAGGGCCTCTTTGGTTGAGCTGAAAATGAGTAAAAAAAGTTTTAATATGCACCTTGTATTTAAAAAAAGTTACGAATCCAAGAAAAAATCAGTAAAAAAGAACTTTTAAAAAAAATCTATCCTGACAAGAAAACGCATCCGAGGTAGAGGTGTAAATAGGGTTATTCTCAACCCAAGTCCAACTACCCCACCTTGATTTATAATAGGGTTGGATTATGCGTTTTGGAAAAAAGTAAGTTATATAACCCGATTTGAACGGATGTGATTTTAAAAGTGGGTTGGCCTAGGTTGGATACTTTTCAACCCGACTCGACCCAACCCATTTTGATATAGTAGAATAAAATATAATAAACTATTAAAAAATAGTCGTACATTAGTACATAATACATAAAAATTAGCTAGACATTATTGCTTTTGAAATAAGACTATTTTAAAAATATTATAAATTGGAAGGTATTATTATAAAAAGAACTAATTTTTATTTTTATATAAATTTATACTTTAAAATAGATTTAATTAAGCAAAATATTTTTAAATATGATATATTTATTAATCTGATTTCTAACCTGAACCGAACCGATTTCTATAGAGTTAAAATAAGGTTGGATTAAGGGATGAAAAATAAGGTTGAAAGTAGAGTGGGGTTGAGATTTTATAAGGTAGATTAGGGTTGTATTTACCTCAACCCAAATCAACTCAGCCCGATTTACACCACTAGCATTTGGTACCCTAATTCTTCTTTTAAATAGTTTTATTTATGTTATGGTACCTATAGATATTTAAAGTATGGTTGGCAATCATGAAAAGCTATCAATATAAAACTTTTGAATCTAAAATTTTTTGCTTCCACTACTATCTTATTTTTTTTAATCATTTTTAGATTTTATGTACAAGTACCTTACTTTTCAATTATTTCTCTATTACTACTCTATTTATTTTAAGTTTATTTTCTTTGCTACTCATCGTTATTATATCATTTCACATTTTTTCTTCCATTTTAAAAAATTTTACAACAAATTTTTCTTTCAAAAATTATATCAAATGCCAGATGCATTTTTCACTTTCTTTCCTTTTTAAACAAGCTACGGAGATGGATATAGCTACTCCAATTTGCCTCCTCATCTTTTTTACATTTGGTAATTTTTTACTCCATAATTATACATCATGGCTAGTCTCTATTAGTATTGAACAAATTTATTTAAAATCTTTGATCCTATTTGGTAATTATAAAAAATGGTGCAAATTTTTGAAACTTGAGAGAATGACATAATATAATAGAAGTAAAAAGAATAAAGATAAATAGATAGAATAATTATATGAAAAGATGTTAAAAATTATTGAAATATAGAGTTTGCTTCTATGTATCAGATTAGATAGAAGCAATTTTACATAACTTCTTCAATTTTTAATATTTTGATGCATGATGGTAAATCTACTTCATTATTACATTTAACATAATTTATTTAGCTAGAAAATTAAGTTTTATCCAAATCAAATAATACATGAGCTGCATTTGTTAAAAAATATACATATTGATATGTAATGAAAAATATTTAGATCATTATATTATTAGAATGTGATAGTACTTTATAAAATCATTTATCTATATATTAATAATATTTTAGATCATTTAGATGTTGAAAATATAATTTAAAAGTAATAATTAACATTAAATCATTTTATTATATTAATTTTATGCATTTAAAGACGAGGCACATACAAAGTCTAGCAGAAAAATGAAAGAATTTTCATGATAATATAAATGATACAAAATAAGGTAGATGAATTGAATTTTCCATCAGTGATCAAGATATCAAAAAGTTATACTAAAGAGAGATTTTGTAGAAGCAAAGCCCATATTATTAGAAATTTATGGTATATATGTGGATTTTAAACTAGGTAAGTGCTTGGTTGGTCACAACAAGTAAAATAAAGTTGTTGCTCTAGTGTGTGTGTGTGTGTGTGTTCGAATCCCCACAAGTGGGATTTTCGGCCCAAATATAATTTGGAAGCAATGGTCTCTTTCATTGATATTTGGAAGCTTATGGTCTCTCTTTGGAAAAAAATTGTAAGAATTATCTCAAGACTTTGAATGCAATATAATACCTAACCTGAAAAAATGTGTTTGTATAGTTTTAAAAGAGATTTAACTTGCAAATTTGTAAATTGTGTCATTCGAGCCTAGCAGTGAAGAATTGCATATAACATAATTCAATTAGTAAACTTTGGTAAATGACATGGATCTTGATTATTACTAGCATGATTGGGGTGCTAAACATGTATTTGACGTATGGAGGTCTACTTGAGCACTGGATATGATTATAGTTATAAAAGTGGATTGTTAAGATGCTTAGGGTGAAACGGGAACTTAAATGAAGTGATGGACATGCATTCCACTTACGTGGTATGAGAAAAGTGATTTCAAGAGCATTGGATGTGTTGGATGTGGTTTGAATCATTGGGTCCGTTTATGTAAATAACTTAAGAAAATGGGTTGAGGGGGAATATTTATATTTTTCCTTGTGAGGTGAGTTGAATGGCTTATTTATAATGCTGGCAACTAAGAAATGTATGGGGATGGTTTGTGTGGAGGTTAGAATGTTTTGGAATGAAGTTTGGATGGTTGAAATGAAAATAAAGTGGTTGTTCCTCCTCAACAGGCAAAGATGACTGTGTACTTGTGAGTTTCATCTCCCATATTGATGGGGATCTTAGTCTCTAACAAGGTAACATGAAGCTTGTTGTCTCTAAAAAAAATAAGCAGAAAGCTTGCAGTCTCCTAGATGAATGAGCCTATAATATGATATATCATATTGTACAATATCAATAATAAAAAAAAAAGATAATCTGATTGGTTGGAAACCCTTGAAATCAGTTGGAAAAGTGTATTTAATGTTAAATAAACCAGTGTGAGGATTAATTAAAGTTTAGTTGGGAATTGAAGAATAGAGTTTCAACGAAATTTTGGAAACCAAGTTGTGTACTTGGCCTCAGGATCTGGTCGAGCCATAGCCTAAGACTTGGCCTCGGTTACACAGACCAGTAGGATAAAACTAAAAGATCAGACTAACAGACAACAATTTCAAATATGTACATACTCTTTCAAAGTGTAATGCTTCATTGCATAGTTACGTATTAAAAATTAAATATATATAGGTGGTTTGTCTTTTTTTAATTTTTTTAATTTTCTTTATATTGTTGTATGACCCACATATGAACAAAAATTTATCATTTCTAATTTTTGTACATATTTTTATAATTTCAAAAAATCAATAATTTTCACCTCCATAAATGAGGTGAAGAACTATTAATTTTTAAAATAATAAAAAATTTGAGATTGACAAAGTAAGTAGTATAAAGAGTACATATGGGTTCACATAAAAATGAAAAATAAGATAAAATAATATTAAGGGATAAAAACATGTATGCATTGAGTTTTCTTTATTTACTGATAAATTTACAACTATTTCAATTTCCATTACATTAAAGCCCTAATACAATTTATAATTTTTCAAATAAAGACATTAAAGCCCTAAGGCACCCAATTAATTTACTCGTTGAATTAATTTCAAGTCAACCATGATGATAAGCACATCCACATGAAAAGCACGTACCGTCCAAATTGACTAGTTATATAGTGCAAGAAAATTGGACCTCATGAACCGACAGAGCTTCAATTTGTAGCCGTTCAATGCACCTGTAACCTGTAGATATTGTCGTGTGAAATGAAAACGAAAGAACGTGTTAAAGCTGGCACTCCTCTGTATGCGTAGATCTGCAGCTTCGGATGCATGGATGCACGTCAGAAGCGTGTATCCAAGATATCCACACATTAATTTCATTAAGGACCTTTTTTCATTTTGTAAAAATATAATAATAAATTAATTAAAACCCATCATTTCATTTTTTAATAATTTGACATTTTAAGACCTTAAAATGTCCTTTTTTTATTATTACTTGCATATTTCAATAATTTTTTTAACGCTTACTCTATCTATCTTATACTCTCTCTAGTCATTATCATTAGCCCCATCATATTACATCACTTTTCTCTTTTTCAAAATTTTTCTCATTATTTTATAAATTACCAAATACATATTTTAATGCATGTTTGTGGGGAAATGAGGGAAATAATAATTTCAAACCGGTACAAAATACATATTTTTTGTTTTTAAAATTTTTATAAATTTATTTTTTAAGTATATTTAATTTATAAACCAAGTTTTATTATTTTTAAAGATATGTATATTTATTTTAGATTTTAAATATACAGGTATTTTAATCATTTGTGGACAATTTAAAATGATTAAAATACATCTATATTTAAAATTCTAAAAGAAAAACATATATCTCCAAAAAAAGTCAAACTTAATTTATATATTAAATATACCTAGGTTAACAAATTTATTAAAAATCCGAAATGATCGAGCAGCGAAAATAAAAGCCTTTAGTAAGTAAGAAAATTGGAAGAGGGGAAATATAGGAAAACATTTGGAAAAGCAAATATGAGAAATTGATCATCGTGATATGACAGAAGCAATCATCAGCAGTGGAAAAATAAAAATAAAATGGATTAAGTTGTTGTGCCGAGAAATATGAAATAACGATTAAAAATATAAGTTACAATTGGCAAAGGTATTGTAAATAGTTTCAAATCACATCGAAAAAGGATAAAACAAATCTTTTCCGTTTCCCTATTGGTAAACGGACCCAAAATGTAAATTTCAATTTTCTGGAGTTTTTATGTTTAAATTCTAATTTGCCCAATATTTCAATATATAATAACCTTATTTTTCATTATTATTTATAATTTTAATTATTTTTTATTAAAAATTGAATTATTCTTCACTTTAACCACTGATATTCTTCTTATAATTTTCTTCTCATTTTCATTTTCTTTTCCCCAAAGAAACTTACAGATTGAGAAATTTAATATTTAGTGTAAGGACTTTGCTTCTATATAACCAGGTTACATAGAAGTGAAGCCATGTAACCCCCTTAATTTTTAAAGTTTAATTCTTGATGGAAAATCTAATCCATTTATTGTATATAATATTATTTGTTTATCTTGGAGACCAAGTTTCATTTTGAGGGTTTTTTGCATGGTAAACCTTCTAACTTTGGCCAATTGCATCTCCAACCCTGAAGTTTGGTTGTTTACATTTTCAACCTTGCGAACTTTTGCTTTTTGCTTTTTGAACCCCACAGCATAACGGCGTTTCAGGACATGTGTATTCCAACCTCTCTCATGCTCATTTTTTTAAATTGAAAATAACCTTGTAAATAACCTTATATCAGATCGTCCCCATGTCATACCCGCCCATGTTTTCTCTATGCTTTTCTCCTTTACTCATTGTTGTGGAAATTGCACCAGGTCAAATTTTTTGGGGACTAAGTTCACAATTTATGACAGCCAACCACCATGCTATAGTTCAGTGTCATCAAATAGCCGGTCAAGTAGACGAATCCACTCCAAGCTGGTATCTCCAAGAGTTCCAGGTGGTGACTACAACATTGCCACTGTGTCTTATGAGTTTACTATTCTTCGGGCAAAAGGTCCAAGGAGAATGCAATGCACAATGCATTCCATCCCTCTCTCTGCAATTCAGGAAGGTGGGACTGCCCCAACTCTGAGCGGATTTCCTTACTCTCTTGAGGAGCAATTTTCTGTTTCATCACCCTCAAAACACAATGAACTAGTTATGAATTTCACTCCTTCCAGCTTCTCTGAGCCATTAAGTCATGGCCAGCCAACAACTGAGCCATTGGTCTTGAAAAACAAAGCTCCTAGATGGCGTGAGCAACTACAATGCTGGTGTTTAAATTTTAAAGGACGTGTCACAGTGGCCTCCGTTAAGAATTTCCAACTCGTGGCAGCAGCGGAGACAACCAACTAGCTTTCCCTGGCAGAACAGGAAAAAGTAATACTCCAATTTGGAAAGATAGGAAAAGATATCTTCACAATGGACTATCATTATCCCCTCTCTGCATTCCAGGCTTTTGCAATATGCTTGAGCAGCTTCGATACTTAGCCAACATGTGAATGATCGGTCAAATTCTTTCACTAGAATAGTGGCTTATTTGATCGTTTTGTGGGTGCTTTTCTTCCTCAAAAGTTAGCTGTAAATAAATACTACATTTGAGGTTCTATGTACTTCATCTGCTTTCTGCCATTCGAGGTTTTCTCTCTTTAGGGATTTTCGAATTAGTTTTCGCGAATTGGGGATTTTCGATTTCCGGGGTTTCTGCTCTAGGGTTTGCTTTCATTTTAGATTTTTAGCAAAGATATTTTAGACATTTTACGCATCTTAACGGTGCTTTTCAACGCCGTTACGCCGTGGGGTTCAAAAAGCAAAAGGCAAAAGTTCACAGGGTTTAAAATGCAAACAGTCAAACTTCAGCGTTGGAGATACAATTGGCCAAAGTTAGAAGGTTTACCATGAAAAAAAACCCTCATTTTGATCAAATATATTTTTGGACCACATTTGTTGAAAAATATATGTTCATATGTAAATTATAAAAGCTTAGATCCATTTACACATGTGTAATAATATTTTATGAAATCATTTATTTATGTAGAAACAATATTTTAGATGGTTTAGATATCGAAATTACAACTTTAAATTGATATTTAATATTAAATCATTTTATTATGTTAATTTCAATGGGTTCGTATATAGTGATATTAAACAAAGAAAAGAGTTTTTAAGATACTATAAATGATGCTAAATATAACAGAGTGAAGTGTATTTTTCATAAAAAAAAGAATAATAAGATAAATATTATGCAATATTGAATATTTTATGTATATTCAAGAAAAAACAGAATAAAATAATAATTAGGGTGCATTTGTTACTCGTCAAAAATATCTTTTACATCTAAAATTTTCTCCATAACTGCCTTATTATTCACTCATTTCTTTACAATTTTTAAACAATTATCCTACTTTTCATTCATTTATTCATAAATTTTTAGCAAATAATTTTATTTATTTTAACTTTATTTTCTCTAATCTTCCTTCTTACGCTTTTCATAGTACATCATTTTCTTTAATTTTAAATTTGTTTCCACTAAAAACTTTTGTTTCAAAAGTTTTATCAAATACCTATATAGACTCAGGTATTGTTTGGTAAGAAGGATGGGGAGCTAGGGAAGAAAACTCCTTACATATTTTTAAGAAATGATTTGATATTTAAACTATCTAACTAATTTTTTTATTATTACCCGTATATTTTAATTATTTTATCACATAATTATTCTATTTATTCTCACTTTATCTTTATCATATCACATTGCCTTTATATTTTTTAAAATTCTAACTTTTCATCGCCCCACCACCCCCACCTTACCAAGTAATTCTTTACTCTCTATCTTTTACTCTATAAAAGAATAGTATTTCTTGTAAAGAATTATTTTCATTACTAAAAGCTCTATATGTTTAAATTACCTCTTTGCGGTTAAAGTATGGTTATGATTTCATGACTAAAGTATATTGCAAAATTTAGTTAGCAATGAAAATAAAAATATTTATAGAAAAATTCATTGCTAAAAGTGATTATATTAAAATAAACCTTTGCAGAACTTCTGCACATTTAACAATGAAAACAAATTTGTTTATTAAAACCTATACTTTTAGCCACCAAACTTTATTTTTCTGCCAAAAACTAAATTTCTTGTTGTAATTTAACATTGGAATCCATTTGCTTTGAATACAAAATTTTTTAGATATTGACAACTAACTGAAATAATAACAAGTATAATTTAACAATTTATAACTATAAGGGGACTTTTCTCACTTGAAGTTGGGTGCAAGTTGTATCCTATTGGTATTGCATTTTCTTGATATGTGGACCTAAATCATACATTATATTTTTCTTCATAAATAATCTTATTAAATAAAAAATTAATTTAATTAAGTTTGCATAAATACACAACATACATAGTATTTCTTAAAAAGTAATAATGAAAAATAAATCACTAAACAAGTTGGCTGCATATGGGTCCTGCCTTGTTGTTTGATTAATACACTGATCTAAAATGAAGGCCCAACTTAATGCTCATGTGAGCACTGAGCTTCAATGCTCATGCCCATGTAGGGTTGTTAACGGATTAGGTAAACCAACCAACCCATTTGTAAGACCCATTTAAAAAAAAAATTAAGACTGATTTTTTTGCTAAATGATTTTCAACCTGCAAGCCCATTTACTTAGATAAATAATTAATAGATTGATTGTTTTAAACTCATCAATCAATTTAATCTGCTTAACCCACATAACCTGATTACAACTAGCTTATATAGATGTTTAATTAAGCTTTTTGTATTGATGCATAATTTTATTTTAAATATATATTTATCTAAAACTGTAAAAATTATCATTATTAGGCTTTCATTATTCATGGTTGAGATTTTTATTAATTATATCCTACGTATTCCACTTATCATGTTTGTTTCTTTTAAGTTTTTTTTATTTTCATAGGTATATTATTTGTTTTGTTTCATGCAATTGATTAATAAATTAGCTTGTTTTCAACCATTTTTATAATATGTGCAGGTAACCTATTAACTATTCACAATCCGTTAAGATAAATGACTTATATACAAATAAAAGTCCAAGTCTTACAAATGAGTTAATAAATAGATTAAAATTGAAATTTATAAATATATGAGGCTTAAGATTAGGCTCCAGCTTGCTTATCCCAATCCATTAATACGCTCAAATGGGCTATTTTTTTGGAAAAAAATTCAACAAAATTTTGAAAAATAAAAATGTAAAAATTGTGTATTTAAAAAATTTATGCTTGAGCCAACATATGCAATCTAACAAATTAAAAGAATAAAAAATGGCGCACGTGAACTTGAGCACTATATCACGCTTTGTACTATTATTTGTTTTATATTTTTCAAAAGTCATATTTGGAGTAGGCTTGATGAGCCCACGCAGAGACATTATTCTTGAGGCACGAGTACATCAAATCATCCAACATTACAAAGTTAATCAATGGTTGAGAATCATCGAACACAGAGTCATATGAATACAAGATTCAATATATGATATAGAAGTGAATGTGCATGCCTTATCTTGCACTTGTAATGCATCAAAAAGGATATTCCATCTTCACAACAGTGCTTTCTCAAGCCATCAAGAGCATTTGAAGGGTTCAAGGAATCATCAATGCGATCAATGGAGCCAATTGAACATTAATCGAACAAGAAGCACCAAAATAGGCCTGCGCATAGACAAGTGTCCACATTGGATGCAACTATGTCCCAGTAAATATGTGACTTTGGCCCTTATTTTCACATAGCTAACTCCCAAAGCTCTCCTACTATTACAGAGAGAATTTAAAGAGTATTTTTGCCTACTTTGAAGAGAGTTTCCTTTTTATGAGGTAAGTGACCTATTATTGGTAAGAATAAAAGTTCCCTTAAAGTTTGTCGACATTCTTGGAGCAAAACTAATAAATTTTTAGAGAAAAACTCTACAAAATGGTTGTCATCTTGTGCTTTTTCCTCGTGAAAGTCCTGACAATCATTTTTTACATCATTACTCTAATGAAAATGATATCAGTGTTAATCAAATCTTTCACTTTGAGAAATCGAGATTGGACTCAATCTTTATCGATACACCTCTTACTATGTGGAGATATTGTTGTAATCAATGTGAAAGTAACTTCTCGTCTATTCAAGAAAGTTAATATTATCAACTCGGTCTGTTCGACCTATAATCATTCATGAATCCATCTAATTACACTGTATCTCCTTACTAAGCAAAGGTTAAGATTATACTAAGGTGAGCCTCGATCTCAATGAGGTAGCTCTCATAACATAGAGAGTTGTCTTCTCTCCCAAATAATAAAGGATTTGGTATACAACTTCTTCCCAACCAGTCAGCTAACCCATTGAGGTTAACCTAGACACAACTCAGTCTTGTGTAGCCAATCATGTTAGCCAAACCCTATATCTTAGTCAGTATAAATCCTAACCTCAGTTAATTAAATCTAGTCAAACTCTAAATCTTGGTCAATCAAAGTCATACCTATTTTTCACTCAGGTCACATAATAAATTGCCTTTCGAGCCTATTTCTCATTTATTTTAAGTATTCTCAGATAGTCCCTAAATCTAAGCAGTCTTGGCTTCCCATGTAAGTCAAGTTAAGGGCTGATATCCTCTTCATGCATGCTATTAATTTCTCTTAATTCTACATTGGTTCATGAACTCTATAAGAGTCACACCTTAGTCAACTCATATTAGTCCTTGAACTCTGTGTTCGAGTCATGCCTCCATACGAATTTATGTCAGATCACATTTTAATTGAATCATAACATTAGTGAACACTGAACTCAGCTCTCAAGTCATGTCTCACATTGGTTTATCTTCTAACCAAGTTATTTTATCATCTGTTAACTAAGTCAACATATCATTTCCCGTTGGCATTCACTTGAGTACTCTCAAAACTAAGTTAGTACTTGATGCTATCTCTTGCATATGTTTCTAGTTCTTAACTCTTTTTACATCTTTAAATTCTATATTTGAGTCTTACCTCTTTATTGGTTTCGAAACTCCATTTATGAGTTACACATCTTCATTGATTCCTAAACTCTACCTTCGGGTAATCCCAATCATTCAATTCACATTTTGATTCACTAAACTTCACATTAGAGTTATACCTCTCATATTGAGTTTCTAACCTTGATAGACTTTTCACACTCACTCTCGGAGCACACTAAGGATTGTGCTTCCATCTGGGTTCTCAATATAGTCAATGGCCCTCTCATGATCCTAACCTGTTGAATTAAGAGCTGAACGATGGGTCAAGATTTATTTTGTGGGTTTTTTGGTTGGCTTGATATCCAAGTGCTAAATAGGGTGCTTGACTACCTCAGTAGGCTAGAGCATCGTTCATACTTTTGTACTATATCATACATGCATACACTTATCTTTGACATACACCTATGCTATCAAGATTAAACAACTCGTTATGATTTAGATTTACACATTGATAATAAGAATTTCCTTTCAAGGGTCGTGCCTATTTATCTTGCGTCTCTTACTTCAAAGCATTAGTAGACTTCAACTGTTGTATTTATCTCTTTTAATCAAGGGCTTTCTCTTGAAGAGATGTAAAATCAGAAAATCAAACTTTATGTAATATCTTTTAGTATAATTATGGGGACCTTTCAATAATATCACGATTTGGATAATTGATTTATTCTCATTGCAACAGAAATAATTCCAAGAGTATTGGCTATTCATAAATTAAATAGCACCAAGAATATTGAATGATATATGTATTATTACAATGAGCTTTACTTCTATGAAAACTCTTTTCAATGTAATCTCTTTTATTTTTAATATCTTAATATTTGATAGAAAATTCAATCTATCTACTAGATTTTACATTATTTATTTCATCATTAATACGCAAATATGTAAAATTAAGATAATAAAATGACTTCATGTTAAATACCAATTTCAAATTTATATCTTCAACTTCTAAATCATTTAAAATATCATCATTATAAAGATAAATGATTCTATTAAATAACATTATATTCTAATAGGTATGTAAATGACTTCAAATATTTTTACTTGGACTTTAGAGTCATGACAACTCCGGCAGAAAGTACATCCGGGGCGCATGCACATCAATGAAGACTTGTCCGCAGATATATGACCATTGAAGGCCATTTATAGTTTGTCCTCTTTAACATCAATCTACAAGATAAAAAATTTGCCTCATTTATTATATTTAGTATTATTTATATTATTATGAAAGTCTTTTTATTGGTCTAATATTAATGTAGATAAACTCCATTTTAAAGTATTATTTTCAGCAAATGTGCCTCGTGTATATATTTAATTTGAACGAAATATAATCTCCTAGCTAAACTAATAATGTGAAATACAATAAATAGAGTAAATTTCACATTAAGCATTAAAATAATAAAAATGGAAAGAGCCATGCAATCGAAAGTCCTGTAAGCTGCTGATATCGGATGCAGCCCCCATAAAATGCCTTTTTTTTATTTTTTCATAAACATATTTTTCTAAGTGTATTTAATCCATATATTAAGTTTTACTATTTTACACTATGATATATTTTTTTTTTATTTCTAAAAGATCATTGATTTCATAGGTATTTTTTATTTTTAAAAATCATCCATTTAAGAGGTATTTAGGTCATTTTTCACCCCTTAAAAACCTTAAAAATCAAATATGTAAAAATATTATAAAATGATAAAGCTCGGTACATGGGTTCAACACTCCTAGGAAAATATGTTTATAAAAAACTTCAAAATTAAAAAATAAGGGATTATATGGGGAGCTGCAGGCTGCTCATATGCGGTCCTCTTATAATACTGTTTTTATATATTTGACTCTCCTACTGTTGAAAGAACTGGCCAGCCTAAAACGCAATGATGAAAATTTATCCACGTTTTTCGAATAAACCTGCATAGACTATGATGAAAATTATTTCTTCCTGGCTTGTGAATAAGTCTGTGTGGATATTAGGGGTGAAAGTAGGGTTTATGAAATGGGCTTGCCTCGACCCTGCCCTAAGTTAAATAAAATTTAGACCTTAATCTTAAGTGTAACTCTAATATTCCTAACTTTATTTATGTAAATGTGCATTTGGTATACACTAAAAAAATCTTTTCCATCAAAAGATTTTTTCCTTTACAACTAACTTATTTTTTAAAAATAATTTCTTTATATCCTTTTATATAGCTACTTTATTTTTCAGTCATTTCTTCATAATTTTTCATATAATAATCCTATTTATTTTAGCTTTAGTTCTTTTTAGCTATCATAATTACTTCTGTTTTCAAAAACGTTTTTACCAAAAACTTTCCTTTGAAAATTTTTGTCAAATTTCAAACACATTCCAAATTTGGGTTAAAATTCTGATTGGAATTCGGTTAGTAAATTTTCATTTGAGTTAAGAAAAACAAGTTTAAATTTTCATATCAAGATAAATTAATAACTCATCTAAATAAAAATAATAACACATAGTCCAATTAAATTTAAGAATGTAATATAGTTTTAAAGGAAATTTTATATTTTCTCAAAAAGATAAGGGATAAATCAACAAATACAAAGGTAAATCGCATAAATAAAAATAAAAATAATATAACTTAACATTTTTCTTAAATATAGTCACTAAGTCTGACCTCAATCTCAAATGCACTTATTACATTTTCGAAATCTCAAATATGCTCGCTATATTAATATTAATTTAAAAAAATGCCCATCCCGTCATGCCCCAAGCTAAGTTCATATCAATCTGGTTAATTGCTGGTTTAAGCGTTGCAAATGTCGAAATGATCCTGATTGGATTTCTGGAGAAGTTGCTTGGCTGTTGGCTGGTGGTGATTTTCATTCATTGTGTTTTATTTCTATCGCCAATGGCAAGATAAGTTGGGGTTTCCATGTGGCCGGCTCGGAGCATTGGATCCGGGGAAAAGAAGGATGGGCAGATTGGAGCTGGGGCTTTTTTGGGATGCAACTGAGGTAGGCAGGGGTGGGAATCAGGGCGAGTCGACCCGTGACCCGCCCCTATTTAATACCGGGTGGGTCGGGATTACGTACCCGGCGGGGCGGGGGTTGGATTTTTTATGTTTTTTAAGAATGGCGGGTCGGGTTGGGGATCGGATTTTTGATGTTTTTTAAGAATGGCGGGTCGGGGCGGGTCGAAGTTTGGATTTTTAAAAGGATAGCGGGGCGGGGCGGACCTACCTACTAACCCGTTTTCTTATCTCTCACATTAAAAAAAATCTCATTCAATGCTAATATTCATGTTTTATTTAATTATTTATATTTTACTTTGACTGAATAGTAATAGATTTAAGCATATAGTAGTTAAATTTAATATAAAAGTGTCTTTATACTTGATAGGTTCATAAATTTTTAAAAATTTCTTACTTAACCCGCAGTTTTTATCCAACCCGTTGTCCCGATACCGACCCGAATTTTGTCCCAAGACCTAGTAGAAAAAAGTAAGGACCGAACCGACCTTGCCCCGACATGATATAAAAATAAGAGTCAAACAAGATTTTTGAAAAGTAGGATCAGGGTTGGGCACACCCTGACCCATCCCGACCCGCCCTGATTCCCACCCCTGTGGGGTTAATCTTATTCTTAATTTCTTGAAAACTCATATTCTACTTTATTTTTAGTCAGAACAGTTCTAAGTCCACTCGAACTTATATTCTAAGATCGGTTAGTTCCAATTTCGGTTTTAAATTGGTTTTTAAAATAGTTTTTATATTATATTTGAAAATCATTATTTTATTACAAATCTTACTTAAAAACCTATAATCAAGATAATGATGATGAAAATAATAATAATATATTTCAAAAAAAGATGATAATAATATAATTTTTGAAAAATATTTATTAAATTTACAAAATAATAGATAAAGCAAACAACTTTCTGTATATTTCAAAAAAATGTTTCTTACTATGAAAAATATTTCATAAAATATGTATTAAATATATATTAGTAATTCAGGTTAGTTCCAAATATCTAGATCTTGGAACTTACCATATCCTAATTAAATTAGACTTTTTTTTTACTTAGTATCTATCTTATCCTATAGTACAAAACTAAGAACCACCCTACCCATATTAAGGTACATAACGGGTTGACTTGTGGGTATGTTGCACAAGTTGCACCCTTAGCTTTTGTGCAGAGCTTGGGAATCCCATGGCAGAGAAAATATGTATGCAAATAAAAATTCTCTTACTTATATTTTTACAAGCAAGAAAAAATTTTCTTACTTATAGTAATACAATCATAATTAAGGAATTTTTTTTACCTATAATATAATGTTTTCCCAATCAAAGAATGTCTAAGTGTGAAAACCATAAACTATTGACAACCAAACTTTTTTTTGTTTGCTATATCACACGTATCACCACCTATTCCCAACAAAAATTTTATTTAACAACTAAATTTTAAATTTTCCAAGAAAAAATTACTTACCAAAAATTAATTTTTTTAATGATATATGTGTTACCTTGTTGTTTAATCAATATACTAATTGGAAATAATCCCATCGGATGAGATGAAATGTAAATGAGATAAGGAGGGATTATTATGCATTAGGAATGAAAAAAAGTAGCATTAGAAATATAAAATTAAGAGTTGTCATGTATTGAAAAATAAGATATTGTATTTGAAAATTGAAAAGTGTTTTGAGAGTGGTAAATTCCGTTATATTCCATCACATTCTATAGCATGATGTAAGTTTCTAATTTGGCAAAATACAAAGCACCTTATGGGTTTTACATCATCTAGAGAAGTGTAAACCCCTTTTATTTTGAATTTTCATATGAATGTGGCTTTTGTAAAGATGTAATTGAAGGACATCTAAAAAAAATTATAATTTTATATTAAACATCTCTATTAATGAAAGTTTCAGAATATATAATATTTAAAACTATGGTATTCACATGTTAGACATTAGTGAGATGTTGGAAACAATGGTTGTAAAATATAAGTCCAAGGATTAGGTCACCTTGGCTTAAAATTTTGATCTGTTTTATTTTATTTCGTTATTTTTATCCAACTAATAGGGGATTAATTCTTTTTAATTTTCAAAATAAATATATCAATAGAAATTGCAAATTACGTGCATAGCTGGTAATTAGAGTACAAGATGGCAAGTTATATGATTAAAAACACATTAGTTTTTGGAAATTTATAGGTGGCTTAATTTTGGCCAAATCAATTTTTCACATGCCTTCACAATAATATGGTTACGAGGAGGTGAGCTGTCGTCGTTGCTTCTCTTATTTAATAGGGCCAAACCAAAATTGCCAAAGGGGGAAGGAGATTTGATCAAACAATCCAACCCAATCTCAACCATTGAATTCTTTCAAAAAGCAAGTAACATATTTATTTGTGCTTAATCTTAATAGAAAAAATAGAGCCATTGCTTGGGATTTAAAAATAAGACTCTTGCTATCAAGTGAAAATTAGATTAAATAAATCCAATACATGATTAACGGGAACGCTTCTATTAAACCTCTTTTCTATGAAACTTCCTCCATTTTTTAAATTTTGATTTTTGATAGAAAATCCACTCTATCCATTCTATTTAGCATCATTTATAGTATCTTGGAACTTCTTTTATTTTTTTAATTTCACTGTAATGGGTCTCATCTATAAATGTGTGAAATCAACGTAATAAAATGGTTCAATATTAAAATATCAACTTTAAAGTAGTTTTTTCAACATCTAAACCATTTAAAATATCAATAATATGTAGATAAATAATTCTATAAAATATTGTTACATTCTAATATATGTGTGAATGGATCTAAGCGTTTTTCATAATTTTCACATGAATGCACCAATTTTTGAGCAAATGTGGTCTATTCACATATTGGATTGGGATGAAACTTGGTCTATTAGCCAACAAACGGTATAAAATACAATGAATGGAGTGGATTTTCCATCGATGATCACCATTTCAAAAATGAAAAGGGTTTCACGAAATCACTTCAGTGAAACCCAGTTTCATAGAAGTATTCCCGTATGATTAAATGCATAATCTAAATTATCCAAACTATTATATGTGTATAGAATTTAATTTTCCATAAGGGTACGATGTTAGATCATGTGTGGATACTTTGATGGAACATAGATGTTTAGATTTGAGGATTTTTAATTATGTAACTTTAAAGGATATAACTATTAGACCAGAGCTAAATAAACCATGTTATGAATATATTGTATCTATGATTAGGACCCTAATTGGTGAATTAGATTAGCATTTAAAACAACTTATGAGTTAAACTATTTAAACCATGTCGTGGATTTATAATTAAAAAGAAAAATATATGAGAAATAGTAAATGAAGGATTGTTAGCATGAAAATTTTTCTAAGAACTCATGATATAACTAATAATCAGCATCCATATCGTGCACGTTTTACTAAAAATAGTAAAATGTGCAATTTACTATAAATAGTAAATAAAATATGTAAAACTTCAACGGCCTTGAATCGTGCAAAAATGGTAGATTTTGACATCAAAAATGTGTTCGACCAAGTGTACCAGAGTCGTTACATTGATAGGCTTGAATAATGTTTTCCGTTAATATATTGTGACTCTCGTAACTCCTTATAGATCAAAAGTTATAGCTAATTAAAGTTGGCGTACTCTTTTCCATGATAACTTACACCCTCTAGGAAGTCTTCTGTAATTGCATCTACATCAGTTAAGCCTAAAAATTTTACGAAGTAGAAAATCGTAAGAGGGAGATGTTGATAACCTTGTAATTAAATTGATGTGATTTTCGTGAAGTATGAAGGCAATGTTTGAATATGTTTGGGAATGTAAGTAGAAAGCGGAAACGCGAAAATTTTTTTGAAAATTGTAAAAGCAGTGGAATACAATAAGAGTAAAGTGAGAATAAATATGTCACATGTATAAAAAAAAATTAATTATAAGAGTAAAAATAGAAAAAAATAGGATAATTAATATCGGTAAAATAATTGAAATATATTGGGAATTGCGCTTCCCTTTCTTCCCTCCCTATTTTTCCAAACGTCCATTAAATACATTTGGTAAAGCATTAGTTACATGTCCATATTCCACATGAATGACCGTGAGTTCTGGTGGGGACTCCTAGAACTATAGTATTTGTTAGTTTTCCAAATAGGAAAACTATTTCGGAGAATGACAACGACCAATACTTGAAAAAGTTTGAACCATGTTACCCAGCAGAAGGGCTTCGAAACAGTCCCATTAACTTCTTTAAATTTTATGTTATTAATTATTAATTTAAAATCCAATTCATTCGTTGTATTTAACATCACGTGTTTATCTAGGAGACTAAGTTTCGTCTAAATCAAATAAGTGCATGGTCCACATTACTCAAAAATATATATTCACTTGTAAATTGTGAAAAATGCTTAAATTTATTCACGCATGTATTAGAATCATTTATCCAAGTAGTAGTGATATTTTGTATGGTTTAGATGTTGAAAAAACTATTTTAAAATTGGTAGTTTAGCATTGAACTATTTTATTTCGTTGATTTTACACATTTATAGATGAGATCCATATACAGTGAAATTTAAAAAATAAAAAGGTTTCTAAGATATTATAATAATATTAAATACAATTGATGGAGTGGATTTTTTATTAACTATTAAAATTTTAAAAATAAAGAGAGTTGCATAGAAAAAGAGTTTCATAGAAACAACAGTAAAAGTTTTTATTTTTGCATAAAGTCGGAAGTCAGTCAAACGGGGACATATGTAATGGGTTGAGACTAAATACACCCGGGTACATGTAACCTCAGTGCACCTGTTGTATTTAACTCATTTTTTAATTTTTTTGAAAATTTTTTATACAATTGTTAATCTAAGTGTATTTGATACGCGTATCATTTTTTACCATTTTTGAAGTATTTTAGATATTTATTTTTTATTTTTAAAATTAGTAACATTTTAGGTAATTTAAAATTACTAAAATGCCACTGATTTTCAAAAATCAAAAATAAATATTTAAAATATTCCAAAAATGGTAAAAATTGATACACATGTTAAATACATTTAGGGGACGTTTGGTAACGTCTAAGTGTGGGAAATATGGGTTTTTCATGGTATTTGGTTTCCCAATACCAATCATTACTCTATCAATCACACTATTTTTTCCACTTTTACCCCTACATTCCAATCATTTTCCCTACCAACTACATAAAACAAACCTATTTATTCCAACTATACATCTATCATTTCTTATCAATCACACATTTATCAAATATTCTCTTTTTTATTTCTCATCATTTCCCACAATCCCACCATTTTACACATTAACAAACGTTCCCTTATATTAACAGTTATATAAAAAAATTTCAAAAAAAATTTAAAAAATGGGTTAAAGCACCCGGGCGCTAAGTGCACCTTTATGCATTGTATCAGCATCCGTATGTTACTGTTTAGATGAGTATTCGGTTGACGAATTGGGACGGAAGATCATAAAATAAAAAATGTTTCATTTCGTTCCCTCACAGACGTTTTTCCAATTTATAGTTTGGAAAGCATGCTTCCCAGGAAGAGGAACCCAAGATTCCTGAAGGGCTGAATAAGATGGGACAAGTCACGGCTTACTATATATGAGCCCAAAATGGGGTAAATGTAAATGAAATATTTTATATAATTTTTTACAACTTATTGTCCTATATAACAAGTTGTACGTTCACAATACCCTATGTAACTGATCAGTTTTATATTTAAAAATATTACTGATTAAAAATAATTCCTTAATAATATTCATCAAGATTTATTAATTTCAAAATTATTTTCATTGAAATGCATATGTTTTAAAATTTTAAAATCATTTGAAAGTGAACATATAATCCTTAAAATTTGAAAATAATAAATATATAATGTAAAAAAATTTCAGTATAGTTGATTTTTATATTTAACATAGATGTTAAAGAATATTATTAGTGGTCTGATATAATGGTTTTTTAAAATATATAACTAATAATTTCAACGATCGAGTTGCACACTTTCATAACCTTTTGTTTATAGCAATGTTGTTCTTGCCAGTTGAAGGGGTTACATAATCTAGTAAGGTGAGTTTAGGAAAAGAAAAAACCAAAAAGCACATTAGGAAATATTTAGGGCTTGTTGAACATATTAGGAAATTTCCTTAAAACATGTGCTGAAACATAAGCCCGCATAAATATAGCTTATTTTTAAATATGGTTTAAAACGAGAAAATAAGCCACAAGTAAGAAAATGAGCCAAATCAATGCATATTATTTGCATCGGTGTTAGAATTTCGTTGCTACTGTATATTTCCGAGACGGTGTTACTGCAACAATCATATGCAACGAATGATTTTTCGTTTCTAATGCATATTCGTAGTTATAAAAAACTTTAATGATATGCAGAAGGTACTCGTCATTTTCTCTCACACAACGTGCACACACACATGCATATATATGTGTATATATATATATATACACATAGAACTCATGTAGTTCAGACGAACTACACCATAATTACGATGTAGTCTGTTGCAAAACGAGTCTCATACATATTAAAATATAATAATACTGTATATAATCATTTATCTATATAAATAACAACTTTTAATGTTTTAGATGTTAAAAATACTATTTTAAAATTAATATTTATGTTAACTTATTTTATTATGTTGATTTTGTATTATTAAAAGATAAGTCATATACACATGCTAGATTTGGATGAAAATTGGTATGCTAGCAAAATAAATAATTATAAATATAATGGGTAAGGTAGATATTAATTTTAATATATATGGGGCCCATTTCGGGCAATTACAGTGTAGTCTATGTGTACTTGATTATTTTTCATATATATATATATATAGAAAGAGAGAGAGAGCTGTTCCGGTGCAGTGTCACTGCACCGGAACAGCGGTGCAGTTGCCCAAAAATGGGCCCCACATGATCATGAAATCATGATCTACTCCACCCATTGTATTTAGAATAATGTATTCTATTATCATACCAATTTTCATCCCAATCAAATATGTATATGGGTCCCATCTGAAAATGGTACAAATCCAATGTAATAAAATAGTTTAATGTAAATAACAACTTTAAAGTATCTGATTGGGATGAAAATTGGTATGGTAATATAATACATTATTCTAAATGCAATGGGTGGAATAAATTATGATTTGATGATCATATGGGGCCCATTTCAGCGACGCTGCACCTGAATATATTCTATATATATGTGTTGGATAAGCATAAGACTTTTCACTCTCCATAAATTATTTTATTTTTAATCTTTTTTTATATTTTCTTATACAATCACCTTACTTTTCAATCATTTTTATACAACTATCCAAGGACTTAACTTATCTATTTTAATTTTATTATCTTTACTTGTCATCATTACACATATCATATCACATCATTTTATATAATGAGTATATTTCGATTCCATCAAGACTTTTAAACTAGGGTGTGTTTGGGGAGTGATAAAACTTTTGTATAAAAAACTTTTAGTATAAAATTTTTTGAATTATAAAAAAAATATGACAGGATATGGGTATGAAGAGTAAAGAGAATAAAGTTAAATTAGATATTTTAATTACATATATAATTGTATAGAAATAATTGAAAAATAAAATAATTATATAGAGAAACGTGAAGAAATAATTAAAAAATAGAATAATTATGGAAAGTGAAAAGTTTCATACCAAAAAGGTTTAGTTTATTTTTTCATTGCCTAACACACTTTAAAACTTTTTAATATAATTTTTTTTTACTTTACATACTTAATTACTTTTCATTTTCTCCTATACAACTACCCTATTTTTCAATCATTTCTACCCAACTACCATACATCTACGATTTCTATTTTAACTTTATTCTCTTTATTTATCATTATTACTCCTATTATATTATATTATTTTCTATTATTTCAAAAACTTTTATACAAAAAACTTTTCATCAAAAGTTTTATTACTTCTCAAACATACCTAAATTCAAAATTTTTTACATCAAAAAACTTTCATACAGTAATTTTATCATTTCCAAAACAAACCCTTGAAATATCTGAAATAACAACTTCACGATATTGCATGAACTCTATTCTGTCAGTCCAACTCTTCTGGGTGTTGCAGGCTGATTAATTTCCAGTTGTTGAAAACTGTTTTTTTTTTTTTTTTTTTTGACAGCGAAAACTGATTTTAAATGATGCATTGAATTTCGTCAGCTAATTAATGCGAAGTTGCTTGATTACAAATTCCAATGGATCCAGCCAAATTTCAAAATTTTCGACTAGTGGCAAGCGTTTTGTGGTGTTTTTCACACGATCATGACTAGCAGCAACAATGATTACCGACCATGAATTTAATTCAGCTTTGTTAATTCATGTTAAAGGCACGAAATACACGCCGTTGCGTGCATGCATTTGAAGAGGATGACATTTGCGATACATCCTTTATATATACTTTTTCTCTTATATATTTTTCTATAATGTTACTAAGCAACATGAAATTTTATAAGATAAGCTAGAATTATACTTTTCCCAACCCGGGTTTCGATTTACACCCGTAGTCTTTGTCATCACAGCCGATGCTTGTGAAGACAACAGTAGACGACGCTACGGAAGAAAAAAAAACACCGAAAAAACTTGCTACCACCACTTAGAGATCACTAAGGCCGACAAACCCGAGCAAAAATGTGTAATATAGCTTTCCATTTAAATCTTTAGATTGTACCAACCGAGTCGTGCTCGGTTGTTCAGCGTAGCTGCCAAAAAATCGGGGCTGCACTGTGGGTCATGGGTTCAAATCCCATTTCGACCAAAAATGTGTGTGGGAGGAGTGGTCTCCCGTTTGGTTGTTGGAACTTATATCTTCTTAATTATTTGGTGGAGTAGTGTCTCCAAATTTATAAGAATGTCTCTAAGTCTTCAATATAATATGTGTTGAGATATATGTAAATATATTCCAATCAAAAAAAAAAAATCTTTAGATTATTTAATAACAATTGCTTCTCCGGGAGCTCTCTCTTTTTTTCCCGGCCGTTTTTTTTTATCTTCCTGGCAGGCACCGTCGTCTTCAAGCGGATGCATGGGATGGCTTTCCCGTGAATTTTCTCTCTCCGACAGTTACAGTTATTGTATGTGACCTCCATCTTTGACTTTTATATCTTTTCACGCGGCAGCATTAAATATTGCATCCGCGACTAGTATGATAAAATCAGCCCTCTTAGTTAATTCGATGAAATTGCAGGTCAACCAATTAAAATGATCCGGACATCCACATGAAAAGCATGTACTGTCCAAATCAAATAATCTATAGTAGAAAAAAAATGGATCTCGTGAGCCGGCTGAATTAATTGGGTACCTGTTGAGTGCATGAACCTCGAACCTGATGTTGTCGCATGAAATAAAAACAAAAAAAACGATCAGCATCGGCAGTCTTCTTAATGTCATTCATCGTCATACCTAGATCTGCAGTCGTCATCAAAAGAACGGTCAGCATTGACCGTCTTCTTTACGTCATTCATTCTCTTTCTAACCCATTTTTTGATATAATTTCAACTACCTAACCTATCATAAAATTTCCATTGTCATCGTTTCATTCAAATCATTTTTAGAGGTTCCTTTATTGCTGCAAAAGGATAGCGACGAGGTGGCTCGATGAAGCCTTTGCTCATTGAGGCACATGTTTTTCTCCTTGGCGCATCATGGGGACAGGAGCTTAACATATTTAAACTCCAAATCGAATCCGATTCGCTTCTCCTTGTCAACTTGCTATCTACGGATGACCTCATTTCCTCCCCTATTGGTCTCGTGATTGAAGAAATCAAGTCTATTCTTTCTTCTTCTAACCATGTCACTGCTCATCATGTTCTAAGGCAAGGGAATGTTGTTGCACATGCCTTAGCTGACGTTCTCTCTGTTTCCTTTGTAGATCAACAGGTTTGGTGGGGTAAACCCCCCCCATGCTATACAGGAAAAAATTTGTATAGATAATTTTTTGGCAATGAAATTCTCGGATCATCCTATCCCTTCTCCCTTTCAGATGGTTAGGGATTCGGGATAAGGTGTTTCCTTTCTCATCAAAAATATATATATATATTTTTCACATTTTTTATGTAACTACTTATTTTATTTTATTTTTATTTTCTTTACTCCTAATCTTTATACCTACCTAGTCTTGTCACTTCTCCACCTTTTTCGAAAAAATTTCTTGCATTTTCTGTAGATTACTAAACACATCGAAAATGCATGTTTGATGGAAAAAATAAGGTTCCATCTTGTAATTAGGAAAAAAGGTGGGGAATTTTAGGAGTAAAAAGAAGTAATATGAAAGAAGATGGATTAGTAAAAAAAAAACTGACAAGGGTTATTATTAAAAGTGAAAAAATTAAAGAGAAGATAATTAGCTGTAATAAAAAATATGAAATAATAATGAAAATACAGCTAATAATTGAAAAAATAAAATTGTTAGATAGTTAAAGAGGAGTAATCCTGTTAGTCCGAACTAAGCAAATGTTCTACTTAGTCCACCTCAAAAAATTTATTTACAATAACTTTATTTTTTTTCTTTATATACTTGTTTATCTGAGTGTATTTAATATATAAATTATGTTTTACCATTTTTGGATATGTGTATATATATTTTTTAGATTAAACTTGGTTTGGTAAAACTTGATTTATATGTTAAACATACTTAGATAAACAAGTATATGAGAAAAAAGTAAAAAAAATGTTGTAAATGAATTTTTTGAAGATGACTAATCAGGGCATTTGCTTAGCCCGGGCTAACAACATCATTCCTCATAATTAAAATATCAAATTATATAGAAAAAAGTGAAGAAAGGGATGAATAATTTTCTTTCCCTTTCTCTATACCAACCAAAAAATGTAAACTTTCATTTTCTAGAAATTTTGTTTTAGCTATAATTTGTCAAAATTTTTAAAGTATATCATAACCTTATTTTTTATCATACAGATAATTTTAATATTGTTCACGCATGGGAACTTTAATACATTATTGATTTTGACCACTGTTATTCTCCTTATAATAATAATCTCCTCACTTCCATTTTTTCTCGACCAAATTTTCATTTCCGTAACAAAACAAATAATTTCAGCCGAGAGTTGAGACGTAATATTTAATGCAATCATGAAGGGTACAATTAAAAAAAGATAAATATCATACAACATTGAATATAATATATATATTGAAGAAAACAAAATAATATGATAATTATTTAATATAAGAATAGTATTTTAAAGGAATATTTTCATTACTAAAAACTATTTATGTTCAAATGACCTTTTTAAGTGAAATTATGGTTATTATGAACTCACTTATTGCCCTAGTCTGAACGACACCTTTAGCAATATAGAATAAGAACTTAATTGCTTTAGCATTTTTTTGACTCTGCTTTTATATAATTGACTTATATAGAAGTACCATGTAATCTTTTCGAATTTCAAGTTTTTGATGTTTGAAAAAAATTTAATCAATTTATCGTATTTAACATGATTTGTTTATAGTGGAGACCAAGTTTCATCTAAATTAAATATGTGCATAAACCGCATGTTTCATCTAAATTAAATATGTACATAGACAACATGTTTCATCTAAATTAAATATGTACATAGACAACATGTTTCATCTAAATTAAATATGTGCATAGACCGTATTTGCTCAAACATAGGTATATTCATATGTAAATTGAGAAAAATATTTAGATCTATTCACATATATATTAGAATGTAATAATACTTTAGAGAATTATTTATCCACATAAAAATAATATTTTAGATAATTTAGATGTTAGAAATACAACTTTAAAATTGATATTTAATATTAAATTATTTTGGTATGTTGATTTTATACATATACAGATGTGGTCTATGCACAGTGATACTAGGCAAGTGAAAAGTTTTCTAAAATACTATAGATGATGCCAAATAAAATAGATTGAATGAAGTTTTTTAATCATCTATCAAAATATTTGAAATAGAATGGGTTACATAAAAGAGAAGTTTTATAGAAATTTTCCTACTTTTTATATTTGTACTTTAGCTATAAAGATTCGTTTATAACAAACAAGTCCTTACAAATGAGATCTACAATATACTTAGATGGTGTCTCCCACCAACAATTGTCATCTACCAATTCAGAAGGCCAACCTTAACAAGGCAATAGGCTAGTATGTAACGACTCAACACATGTAAAAAAAAATACATGTGAAGAGATGAGAAAATCTTATAATAGTATCAATTAAGATCCAAAGATTAGAGAGTGTGGCCCCATCTCCCTTGAGTCAATGTATGACAACTAAAGAACCACTTTCAACAAGCACTCTATTCATCGCCTAACTCAATAATCCATTTAATCTCATAAAAGATATTGAATATCTGAAAAGTGGGAAAGAAAAACCCTGAATTCTCCACAATTTTATGGCGAAGAAACTCCTTGAGGAATCTTGAAGATAGTTACCAACCCCAATGATCGATTCTCAATTAGGTAACCCCCATCGATGCTTAGTTTTTCCCACCCTAGATTTGGCCTCATCTACCTAGATGGGTTGCAATTTATATTAATAGTCTTTTCCACCACCTTAGAAGTAATCTATTACTATGCAAAAATGTTGACACTCCAATTGCAAATGTCATTTAGAGAAAAGTTCAGTCCATCTATTACTCTCTTATTTCTTACGTACTAGATCCTCCAGCATTCCATAAAATAAAGTATGATAGGGAAGAGGTCCTTCCCCTTAAAAAGCTTAGAGAGAATGTCACTTCTTCAACTAACTTAGCTAGCAATAATGTTGTTGAAGAAGTGCACCTTGAAAGCCCCCGTAGCCTATGGACATTTTCAGAAAGTGTGCAAAGGTGTTTCCTCATCCAACATGAACCATTCACAAATAATATAAGATGGAATCCCCCCTTTTGACTAGATTTGATTTTATTAGAATCGAGTCACCATGGAGAAACCATTCAAAGATTTAAACTTCCTTTAGGATGCTAGATTTCCATAGAGCTTTAGCTACATTCTTACCCACTCTAGAGATGAAATCTGTTACCTAATATCAGCTCCCATCCTTTCTGGATGTGCCAAATAAGGTAGAATTTACTAAAAATTTTCCACTTGATTTAAGGCTCTAGAATATGTGATCTTCAGTTTCCCTAAAAGGGAGAGAGATGTGTCTAATCAAATCCCAGTCCTAAATACCTATTATTATTATGATGAGATTTTCATTATATGACCTATTATTTGCATTTATAAACTTCATAACCAAAGCATCTTTAGAAATTCCATTAGGGAGAGGACCTAACTTCACTAAATTTTCATCTGCCCAATTATCTTTGACATTTGCCACCTAATAGCCATTGCCAATACGCCATTTATATCCTATACTTAAGAGTTGCCTCACAGAAGTTATACTTTGCCAAGTGAAAGAACACCCACCATATATCTTATTGTCCTAGAAGTTCCCATTTGGAAAGTATTTCACCTTCATAAACCTATGACAAAGAGAATCAAGTTCTATGAGGATGTGCCAGCCTGAATAGCCATCAAACTAAGTTGAAAGAAAATAACTCCCTGAATCCTATGCCCACTCCCGTCTTAGCAAGACACATTTTCCTCTAAGCCACATCACTGATCCACCTTTTCTTATTTTTCTGAACCCATTAGAACTTGCTTGTCATGGCATTGAGGTTATCACATTAGCGCCTTTGTAGAAGAAAGCGATTCATTGCATAAGACGAAGTAGCTTGGGCTTTGGGCCACAACCTTGACGAGAATTTCCTTGCCCCTACAAGAAATAAGTTTGTTCTGCCAGTTCTGAATTCTATTCCACACATATTTCTTAATATTTTGGAATTCCTATCCAAACTGGTAGCCCTAAAAATGTCTTGAATTATTAGCTCTAAACCCATCAAACCTTTAATTTTTGTTTGATGTCTAATTTTGAATTTTTTGATAAAGAAGATAACTACTTTTTCCAAGTTAAATTTTTGGCTTGAGCACAACTGATAGCTTTGCAAACATATCAATGATATTGCACTTTGATCTCCTTTACTTGTATGAAGAGAAGAGCATCATTTGCAAAACATAGATAAGTAAGTTATGGGCTTCCCCTACTAATTCTTATTCCATATAGACAACCATCCTCGAGAGCAGACTGGATCATAGCAGAAAACCCCTCAGCAGATAAAAAAATATATGGGGATAAAGGACCCTTGATGGAGCCCCTTCAAAGGGGTAATCACCCTTGACTACCTCCCATGAATTGTCACCCTTTAAGAAACTAAAGCAAAATAATAATACATCTATATCACCTATTTAGCATCATACTGAATTTTCCTTATGATAGCACATAGATATCCTCACTCCACTTTATTATATGCTTTGGACATATCTAATTTCATGGCCATGGGTTCATTCCTACCTTCTTACGTCGCCTGAGTACACGTAGCATTTCACATGCCAATAATGTGTGGTCCATAATCCACCTTTTTGGGACAAAAGCACATTGATTCTCTACTATCAAAATAGGTAAACAACCCTTTAGTTTATTAGCAAGAAGCTTTATAATCACTTTGTAAATGACAAACTAATTGGCCTGAAATCTGAAAGTCTAGATGCTCTCCGCTTCTTTGGGATAAGCACAATGTTTGTCTAGTTTATTTCTTGCGTTTGGGCATATTTTCCAACCATAGAATCTAAATTGAGAACTTGATAAACGTCTTCACCAACGATATCCATTTGACCTCATGGATTTTATTAGGTCCATCTCCTTGAGAGTTAGGAAAACCTCTACCCTAGAAATTTTATAGGAGATAAGCAAATTTGTTATAGTGATATGAACCTATTAATACTTGTCATTCCATCATAAGAATAACTAGCCACTGGGGAGGAACAAAACAAATTAGATATATACTTGACAGCTAGCTCATTTATTCTAATGAGGTTAACAACCACTGCCCCTATTTCATCCTTTAGCTATTCAATCCATTTTCTCTTCCTCCTTTCATTATGAAAATATTAATAACCATAATTAGAGGACAACGATTAGAAATAGCAATTGATTTGTGTCATATTTAGGCCAAAGAAAATAGATTTAACTAGTTGTAATTTGCTAACCTTCAAACCTAGCATCTACCTTGTTTCTTCCCCTCCTCTTGTTGCTCTAAGTTAATGCTAGCCTCCTGAATCCCAGATCATAAAATTCACAACCTCCTTAAATTTGAACATCTAATTTTCTACTCAAAGGTGTTACTCTTGAAACTTTGAGAAACCCAATAACTCATTGAAATCACTTATGACCATCCATGGGTAATGAGGTTTGGGCAATAATAAGACAGTAGTGTTAGTCCCGAGTTTATAGAGAAATCCAAAAGAGGATGGATGAATTAGATTCTTTAAACTTCTTTTCGGTATATTAGATGTAACCCCTTATGAAGTAAATCCCCTTGAATGAAAAATATTGAGAATGGAATTGCAAATAAGGCAAAGATATCAAACATAAGAAATTATAGTTGTTCGGGATAACTCTTCCTACTCCACTCTTCCAAGAGCACACCGTTGTCTCTTGGGTTCAACTAAATCAATACGGTTATACCAAGAGCCCTTGCTTTCTTCTAAATTCTAGTTTTAGGGGGCGTTTACAATATTCACAGAAGCGGGTGGCGAGTCACACTCCAACCATACACTACTTGCTTTCACTTGGTCTTGGTCTTCATCACCAAACCAAGTAGAGTTGCAAAAACAATCAATAGAAATGAGAATTTACACTTTGCGGATGTGTAGGAAAGTTATCAGTACGAAGAAAAACATGTAGAATGAGTTGATGAGTGATTACTTCAGCACTTGCAATGAATAGTGCAATTCTTCTTGTAAATCACTTTAATGAACACTTGAATGTTTGTAAGATGGAAGGTGAAAGCTTAATCAATGCTCTATCTAACTTTCTTCTCTTCCTTTGGCGAGCCTTAAATAATAGAGGAATACATTTAAATGTTACGAGGTAGGTGGCGAATTTAATGCGCCGACGTTTGAATTTTTTCGACAATTACAGTGCGAGTCGCATACTAGAGTCGACTTAGGATACGACTTCGATTGGGACTTTCCAATTTCTTGAGTTTTCCTTCCATATCTCATGCTTTCAGAGTTTCACCTAAAGTCGACTTGGTCTTTGATTCTTCTCAAGTCGCATGTAAAATTGACTTCGGACACAACTTCACATGTTCAATCTTCTTCAATCAGTTAGTTCTTGTAATCCTAAAGTCGACTTGGTTGTACGACTTTGCCTAAGTCGCTGATGAAGTCGACTTAACTATGCTACTTCACTTATCGTTTGTACTTCAAAAATCCATAACTCTTGATTCTTCGGTTTTCTTCTTCCAAGTCCTTGCTTCGAGTCGGCTTTGACTTGAAGCCCATCCAAGTCATATGGCGGAGTCGACTTGGATGTGCGACTTGACTTCTGAAATTTTAGCGATTGAAATAGTGCTTTACTCTATAGGCACATGTCGGAGTTTTGAGTCGACTTTGCCTTCAACCGGACTCAAATCGCAAGGCGAAGTCAACTTGGTTATTAACTTCGCATGTTTAGCTTTTGATCAGGTGGTTTATACAACCTCCTAAGTCGACTTAGCTATAAACTCGCCTAATTCGCTAAAGAGGTCGACTTGGCATTGCAACTTGACTTTTCTGTGCTTCAAGTCTTGCATCCTTTCATCCTAAGTCACGGTTTGAGGTCGACTTGACTTTGAGATTTGGTCTGTTGTGCTTTATAATTCAAAGTTCTATCTTTAATAATATTTCATTAAATATGTTAGTAACCTTTATTACTCAAAATTGAGTTGTTAATCATCAAATATGAATTGCATTTTGGTTTATTAGTTGAGTTCACAACAATCTCTCCCTTTTTTATGATTGACAAAATCAAGTTTGAGTTACCCTTTCTTTTTTTAAATGTGGCATGTTTAACATATAACTTGATTGCCCAAGTCCCTTTTGCCATGAAGTAATCCAGAGTCAGCCAAGTTCAAAACCCAATCAATTTGGATAAATGACATGCAATTCGTTTAACATTCTTAGTTAATCACAATCAATAGGTAACATTCCAATCACAATTTCATTTCAAAATGATGACTTAAGTACAAACTACCCTTTCCCACAAAATGCACTCAAACTTTTGACACACTCTCCCCCTTTTTGACAAACATCAAAAATAGGGCAAGGCCGATGGAGGGTGAGTTGGGACTTGTGAAAAAATTGGAGAAAAAGGATATGAGGCTTGTTGAGGGGGAAGTGGGCGAAGTAGGATGGAATACTTGGAATGTGAGTCACAGGAGGTAGAGGGAGTAGATGGAGGAGTGAATCGATCTTGATCAGTGGGATCGACATGTATAGACTCGCCCCAATATGGATCAAAGTTGGGCAAATTTGAAATTAGATGACTTCTCTTACTTCCAGAGGCAAGGTGGTATTTGATCATTGTGATTTTAGACTCTAAGGGTGTGTTTGGCAATTGATAGAAAATATCAAGTTAAAACTTTTCAATCTAAAACTTTTCACTTTCCACAACTATCATATTTTTTAATCATTTTTTTACACTTTCCTATACAACTACCCTACTTTTCAATCATTTTCTACACAACTATCTATATAACTAACATATCTATTTTAACTTTATCCTTTTTACTTCTTATCATTACCTTTATTATGTCACATCATTTGAAAACTTCTATTCTTCAAAATTTTTCATCAAAAGTTTTATCTATTCCCAAACACATCCTAAGTGTGCTTTTTACCATGCATCAGAGTCATGGAAAAATGGAGAGTTCGCAATTCCGGAGTAAGCTTATTTTCAAGCCCTTCAAATAGAGCATGAAACTTGGTCATGTCAAAAGTGGGGGTTTTTGGTGGCCTGGATGGAGCATGAGAGGTTTGAGGAGAGTGAAAGGCATGTGAGGTTGGTCTTGGAGATACTTGTGGAGCTTGGACTCTCCCTCAAGAGATACTTCACCTACTTGTTCCTCACGTCTTGGAACTCCACCTTGAAGCTGCTCCCAATAAAACACTTCGATATCTAACTTCATTCGTTGAAGCAGAGCCTTGTTGATAGCATTGTTATGTTTTAATACTTCAAATAGCTCATTTTGGAAATCAACACACGAAATTTCAAGAATTTTAGTGATCCAATGTCCATAAGGGAGAATTCCTATTGGAGTTTCTTTTCTTACTACTAGAGCACAAGTAAAAGCTAGGGAAGTGAGATGTGGCTCCGATTTACCAGTTTCTAAATATGGTAGATTCTTCTGAATTGACCGCATTTCTTCCGCCTCCTTTGGGAAGAATGCAATGAGCCTCTAGTATACGAATGACCCTCAATCTTAGCGGCAGGTACAGAAATCTCGATTTTGAACCGTATTTGTTGCTTTAGGTCAATTCATTGTACATAACTTGCAAAGTTAACTCTTCAGGAGTCCAGTAGTATCCTGAGGGTACTTGTAGAATGGACATAATAATTTCAGCTACTTCAGCTCTGTGGTCACCTAGATTAATTTTAGTGCATTTCACAAAAGTGGTAAAATTCTCTTAGCTCTAACAATAGTAGAATTCACTTGTTAAATATGGATATATTCTACATTCTTCCTTAAATAGAGCAATCCACCCTTGAAAGTCAAGTAGTTCCTCAATTTGAAATCGATAATCTCTGACGAAATCAAAGTCAATGATTTTGGATATAAAAACTTCCCTTTCATAAAAAATGATCATAAAACCTTTGATGTTGATGTGGAATTTGACAATACTCCTTAGGCATTTTCCTAACTTGGGATTTAGTAGGAGTTCCTCTTCTCGTTGCCGTTTGGAAAGGGTTCACTGCTGCCGGGGCACGTCCTCGAACGTGGTTGAGCAGGAGGGTCTCGAAACTAGTAGCTTGCTCGGTTTTGAGATAGATTTGGGAGCCATTTGGGTTAGTTAAGGAAAAGAAAGATTTTGGGACAGATGATGTGGAATGGAATCACGAGATTTTCGAGAGAATGAGAGGGGAAAATGGAGTACAAAAACTTGGAAGAGGAAAATAGGAAAGAGAACGAGAGAGAGAGAGAGATGACGAAATTCGGTGTTTGAAGCCTAAAGTGAGCGACTTGAAACAATGCCACTCAAGGTCGACTTTGAACCCTAAAATTATTAATATAAGTATATCTAATAATGTATTAAGTTTTTACCCTTTTTAGAGACTTGTAGATATTTTTATTTTTTAAAAATAAGGGTATTTTAGTCATTTTAAAAGGAATTTTTGTAAATATACATATAGAGTTTGACCAATATTGCATCTGTATCCCTGAGTTTATCAATGTTATAAATATGTTCATAAAGTTTGCATAAAATTGCAAACATGTCCTTCCGTTATAATGTCCATAAATTTTTCTGTAAAATGACGATAATGTCCTTTAAATCAAATATACACTTATAATTTTTGTAAATATTATAATCATAATTGTAAAAAATTAAAATAATAATAATATATGTAAAAAAATATAAAGTAATGAATTATCAAATATGTCTACAATTGTTAGAAACATTACACGTGTATTGATTGGTTTAAGGGGCATTTTCGTTATTTTATAATAAAATCTAACTGTATTTTAACAGGAGGGACATGCTTGCAATTTTTTACAAATTTTATGGATATATTTGTAATTTCAGCAAACTCTAGAATACAAATGCAATATTGGTCAAACTTTGTATGTATATTTGCAAAAATTTCTTTTCAAAATACCTCTATTTTTGAAAAATAAAAAATTTACAAGTCTTCAAAAGCAATAAAAATTCATTTGTAAATTAAATATATTTAAATTAATAGTTTTATAAATATTTTTTAAAAAACAAGTTTTTTGCACTCAAATTCAAGTGCACCGGGTACATTTAATCATACACCGTGCATGAAAGGCTATATTTGCCCAATTGAAAAAGGGAATTGTGTGATCGAAGTTTTAGTTCTGGTCCGAGCAAGGGATTTTCCTGTTTTATTGCAAGTGGGGGTGATATATCTTCATCTACGATTGAGGAATATTCTAACCCAATTAATTTTCAAAATTTCCAATGTAGGCCACATTTATGCTCAGATGATGCTGATTATGATGGACTAACTTGGAGGACTACGGATCTCCTGATTCTCCAGTTCGTTCAACAAAATGTAGAATGTTCTGATATTGATTCTATTCCTCGTTTTCTCATGAAATTTGATTTTTTGTATTTTGCTCATCCTATTTCATTTGCATGCGTGATAGCTTTGAATAAAGGGTAATGACTCAATACAGTGGAGCTGCATGGAGCCCACGCCTACATGCAGCCCCTTTTTATAAAATATATTTTCTAAGTCTAAGCTGGTTATCATATTTATCTGTATGCATTTATTTATAATTTCAAAAATACATGTATTTAACTCTTTGATATACTATATGTACTGTACATTTTTTCAAAAAATTAATAGTTATATATATTCACTTTCAAATTAAGGATGTTCACGTTTTATAAAATATAAGTTTTCAGTAAAGAATATTTTTTTTGATAAAGGAAATCACTCTAGCCCTACTCCCTATCAATAATGAAGGGAGTAGAGGTATGATAAAACAAATGACATGAAATAAATAAATGTTCTAGGCTTGATAAGACTTTTACTCGGACGTCCCATCTCAATTTTACTCGCGTCTAATAAGGGTGTGTTTGCCTTTGATAAGACTTTTAAAAGAAAAATATTGGATGTATAATTTTTTGAAATGGGTAAAGTGATATGATATGATAAAATTAAAGAAATAGAATTAAAATAGTTTAGGCAGTTGTACGGGTAGTTTAATATAGAAAGATGTGAAAAAATGATTAAAAACTAAAGTAATTATAGATGGTGAAATTTTATATTGAAAAGTTTTAATAGACAAGATGTGTGTTTAGGAATGGATAAAACTTTTGATAAAAAGTTGTAGAGAGGAGAAATTTTCAAATGATGTGATATGATAGGGGTAATGATGAGGAATAAATAGGATAAAGTTAAAATAGATAGGTTAGTTGTGTTGGTACTTGTATAGAAAAATGTGAAGAAATTATTAAAAAAAGGGTAATTGTGGAGAGTAAAAAGTTTTAGTTTTAACTTGACAACTTTCACTTATTACCAAACGCAACTAAAATGTAATGATTACCAAACACATCCTTTGAATTATTTGCATGTATATCGGTTAAAAAGTAAAATATTTACATCCGTTTAATTAATTTTTATTTTTATCATTTATGTTAATAATTTTTTAAATATTTTGCATCATTCAAACTACCTAACGACCAGAAAATATCCCTTGCGTTCTATAAATTCTTTTTAGACAGTAGAATCTACACGAAGCGCTCTCCATAACTTCGACTCAAAAAATAAAATTTATATCCACATTAATAAGTTTTTCGCATTTACATAATAATGTTAAAAATATTCTACGTCTACGTTAATTCGGTTCGGTAATACCCAATACTGAGAGCACTTCAACAATACCCTTATTTCTCAATATAACCCTTTAAGATTCTATAAAAGTGAAACCCAACTTCTCTAATTTCTCCCGGTAGTGCTGGTTGTTATCTTTTGCCAGGGCAGTAGTCTCATTGCATTCATCTCGGGCTCGCTTTTTGGCTCGTCAGGGTTCGAACCTATGGGCCCTAGTTTACTAACCGTGGCCGCGGTCATATATAGATCGAAGCATTTGCTACTGACGGATGGTTTAGTGCCGGCTCCAAAGTCCAAACCATACAATATTGTTGAATTGAATTTGTGTTATTATTTTCAAGATAATTTTTTAATTTCGAATACAGTTTTTAAAATTTTTTAATATAAATTTACCTATTTTCAATATAACTTTATTCATTTCCAATACACATAATTACATTCTCCTCAGATTCTATATAAGAATATCGTATGATTTGAAAGAGAAAAAGCGCATAATTTTTCTCTCGAACTTATCTAAATAGTCATTTCTTTTAAGAAGTATGAGATTCTATATAAGAATATCGTATGATTTGAAAGAGAAAAAGCGCATAATTTTTCTCTCGAACTTATCTAAATAGTCATTTCTTTTAAGAAGTATGATATATACATCGTGATATATTTTAAACTAAAATATAACATTTATTCATTTTTATAATTTGTTATATATTTAATTTTTCTTTATAAAAATATTTTTCTTAGTGTATTTAATCTATAAACCAAGTTTTGTCATTTCACAATACTTTTATATATTTATTTTTAATTTTTAAAAATTAAATTTTTTAAGGGGTGAGAAATGACTTAAATACCTCTTGAAATTGATGATTTTTACAAAATAAAAAATAAAAATGTAAAAGTACTATGAAATAGCAAAACTTGGTATATATATTAAATACACATAGAAAAATATGTTTATCTAAAAATCAAATAAAATATAACAAATGAATGTTGTATGTTAGCCTAAAATACTCATAATGTATACAACTGGACTCTTTCTTTTAATGGTTTAATGGATTAAAATATAACAAATTTTTCATTCTATTTCAAGATGCAAGTTAAGTTAAAAATGCTTTTATAATATCGATAGAAGTTTCAGCAGCTGACAAACTATTCAATATATATACACTTTACAACCGCGTATAGAGTTAAAACTTTCAGTGTGTTTGTTTTACTTTAAATTTTATTTAAAACTTTTCAATCTAAAATTTTTTATGCTTCATAATTATTTCATTTTTTAATTATTTTTCACACGTTTCTATACAAACTACTCTGCTTTTTAATTATTCTACACAATTATCTATACAACTAACTTATTTATTTTAACTTTATTTTTTTTACTGATTATCGTTACCCCATTATATAACATTATTTTCTTTCAATTCAAAAACTTTTATGCTAAAAATTTTTCATTGAAAAATGTTATCATTTCTCGAATACACATTTTAAACAAGCTCACTTTTATGTAAAAGTGGTTCTATGTAATCTCTCTAACTTTTAAATTTTTTATGCTTGATGAAAAATTTAATTCCTTCATTATATTTAAGATCTTTTTTTAGCCAAGAGACCAAGTTTCATCCAAATCAAATATGTACATAAGCTACATTTGTTCAAAAATAAATATATTTATGTGTAAATTGAAAAAATGCATAGATCTATACACGTATGTATTAAAATATAATAATATTTTATAAAATTATTTATCCACATAGAAATGATTAAATGTTAAAAATATAACTTTAAATTAATATTTAATTATTTCGTTATGTTGATTTTAAACATTTATAGATTGGGTCCGTATACATACCAGACGAGTATACATACTAGAGAAGTGAATGAGTTTCCAAGATATTACAAATGATATTAAATGCAATAGATAAAATAATTTTTTTATAAACCATCAAAATATTCAACACGTAAAGAATTGCATAGAAGTCAAGTTTCATAGAAGCATTCTCACTCTTTAAAATGATTTATTTTTAGAACTTATCAAATCTTTGATAATCTATTGAATATTAGCCAAAGGTTCTTAGATATTGGTTCCATTTCTACGGACTCTATTTTTTATGTAACTTCCTTCATATTTAAGATCATAATGGTTGATGAAAAATCAACTTCATCTATTGTATTTAATATTATTTATAATATTTTAAAAATCCTTTTATTTATCTAATATCACTATGCATGAGTCTCATTGAAAATCAATATAATAACATGATTTAATTCTAAACATCAATTTTTTAACATCTAAATCGTCTAAAACATTATTCATATGTGGATAAATAATTTTATAAAGTATTATTATATTATGATACATATGTAAATGGATCTAAGCATTTTTCATAATTTACACATGAATATATATTTTTTAACAAATGTGATCTATAAATATACTTGATCGGGATGAAACTTGATTTCCTAAATAAATGAATGATTTTTTAAAAATAATGAATGATGTTCAATATAATGAATAAATTAAATTTTTCATTAATGATCAAAATCTTAAAAATTAAGCAGTTATATGACTCTGCTTTTATGTAACCTAGTTATATAGAAGCGGAACACTTCAAGTATATGCTTGTTAACAAAATTTTTTTAAAGATAGTGAAAAGTTTAAATCTAAAAAATTAAATCCATTAATTGGATCTGTTCTAGACATAATAGACTGAGCTACAATTTTTGAAACTTCGAAAAACCTCCTTAAAATTTTAAAAATGTTTTAAAATATGAGTTTGCTCCGCCACTGGTTCAAGATCACCAATTAGATGGGATGGCGTGACATGAAAATGCGTTGAAATTTCCTTATATTCTCAAAAATTATTTTTTATTTTCATTACAATCTTTCATTTTAATATCTAATAAGTGTATTTTACAATTATCTTCTTTCCTTGTATTCTCAAATTTTATTTCTTATTTTCATTATAATTTTTCATTTTAATATCTAATAAATGTATTTTACAATTATCTTATTTTTCAATCGTTTCTCAATAATTACTTATATAAATCTATTCATCCAAACGGTCATCTTAATCGACTTCATACGGTCCTTAATTTCTTGGGAATCGATTGAAACGGCTACGGATCTGAAAGAATAAGCCCGATAAGAGGCACCGGGCCGGCAGTGGGCTCCAAATGTTCTTCCGTACTCCCGCCACCAAATCTCCCGCTTCGCAATGCATCGCTAAAGCATGAGAGGCGTTTGGACTGCCTATTGCTTGTTTCGCGCTCGAAGTGGGGAGGAAAGGGGAAGACCCCTTTCTCTGCATTCTCCATCCGCGGGGAAAGAACGTATGGCATTTCTCTCTGTAATCTAAACGTTAGGGTTTCCAAATGTAGGTGAATGCTGGTCCTTTGAAGTGTAACCATGCCGTGTGAAACTCGTAGTTACTGTGATTAGAGTCTCCTCATTTTGCTGCGCATTTGAGCGTCTGAACCGTTTGACAGCTGATAGCCATGAATTTCTTGTTGAAAGGCTCTGCGTGAGTCGGAATCGGGTGTCTGATGTGCAATCGCGTTTCCTGATGCTAGGCTTTGAGACGTTGGGACTTGGGCGTTGTAGAAGCCAGGAATCTCAGCAAGAAAGGCTTTCTGAGTAGCACATTCGCTGGAAGTATAACGCATACGCCTTTTTAATGATTTATTGAGAAGAAAATAGGTTCCGAAGTTTACCCGCATTTTTGGGAGTTTTTATTTATTGAATACTGTCTGAAGTGTGGAGAATCTTGAGGAACATAGTTTCTGCAGTCATAAATTCTCAAGCCGACGCTCCAGGCGCAATTTAGTTTTATGCGGCTTTTCTAGGGCATGATATTTTGTCTGGGGCTCGAATGATTATGATGGCTCGTCATGCCTTTCGTTGCCTTCTGATGGTATGCCATTGCGTTGCATGCTCGCTATGTTGCCGAATACGGCCTTGACCCTTGAGTATGCTCTTATGATTTGGCGTTGAGTATGCTTTTATATAGTTACAGGGCCAGGCCATCGGCTTGCCCGCATGTGGCCTCTTATGGTTTTTTTTTTATGGCTTTTTGTCACTGATATTTAAATTATTGAAGCATTTTAGGTGGGATATTCATATTGCTTGATTCCCATAGTGTCAATTAATGTGGCTTTGGTCAGTGTTGTTAGCTCTTTAATCATGCCTAGTGAGCCATGCATAAGTTGAGAAAGGCCATCTATTTGTTATCAGTTGTGGGTCTTTAGGTTTCTTCTAAGATTTTCAGTGGTGGCAATTGTTTCTTCTTTTCCAGATCTATAGATTCGTAGCTTGCAATTCCAAAAATTACAGTTCATGCAAGTCTTGATTGAATTACTAAATTCATCCTTCTTCTACTTCTCCCTTAAAAAGTGTTTTCAGTGATATTTCTGTTTTGTCTTTCCAGCAGCAAGCTTCTATGGTTTGTTAGGTTTGTGAATTGACACTTCAACTGGTGCCATACTGCCACCTTTCCAACTCTTATACATGTCTTCAGACATTGAATTGGTTGGCACCTGTTCAGTCATGACTGCTGCAACATTTGCTTCCTCGCGCCGGCGTTATGCATCACCAGACCCAACACTTCCCAAGCCATGGAGAGGCCTGGTTGATGGGTGCGGTTATCTGTATTTTTGGAATACAGAGACGAATGTTACTCAATATGAGAGGCCTGATTCAACTCCAACTCCCGAACCTTTGTCCATCCCTGCTGTGAACTCTCCTAGATGTTCACCAACTTCTTTAATTCAAGTTCAACAATCACCCAGTTCATATGATACTAGAAGGGAAAAACAAAGCTCTGGTGGTCGAGATGGCAAAAATGGTAATAACAATGACAGTCTTGGGTCGCAAGATCATCAGGTATGATGTTACATTGCTTTTTCTTTGATGCACTTTTGTGTTCATCGCGGTACCTAATTTCTCAAACTGTTGCGATTTGTAAATCTGAACTATTTTTGATGTTTATATTATGGCAATCTCTTGTTTTTAAAGAATTCAAGAACTTTTTTGCTGGCTTTACTGATTGCAGGTAGGGGTGCAACTCGGGTCGGTTCGGTTTGGGTAGTAGTGTATGCTACTTATACTCTATTTCTAAAAAGCGTACCCTACCCTATCCTACTCGCTTACAGGGTTAGTTCTTATTATACCCTACCTTACGTTATTCATTACCTATAGGGTTGGTTTTGGTTCCAAACCGGTTCCCATAATAACCAATGATAACATCTGACATCAAACCAACAACAACAGATTAAATTAATAAAAACCAAGCTAGTGGTGTAAATTGCATTAACAGATGAATAACACAAATAGCAAGGGTATCCAACTATAATTTCGACATATTGACAAGATTATCATAATTTCAACATATTGAGAAATAGAGGAATGTACCAAAGGATTGCACAACTTGAAAAAGCAAGTGACCAAATAGAGATCTGCCAGATTGATGATGTTTACTGATTTTGGATCTCGTTTTCTACCAAAATACCATGTAACAAAGAGTTAATCATGGGAGAAAAGGAAAAAATAAACACCGGAAAGTAAGAAGCAACATCTAAAAGAGGGAGATATTATCATTCGACAAAGACAGGTGGAATTTGAACTGATTTCTGTATACCTGCAAGAAGGTGATGAGAATGGAAGAGTAAAAAGTGAGATGGAAGGGAAATGATGGGAAGACGAAAGAAAGAGCTGTGTCGGCGTCACTAGGGTTTCATCCGGCTACATGGGATGAGAAGATCGTGCATGCGGCTTGAGATCGAGCTGCTGAGCACGTCACCTGAGATTGGCCTAGCACGTTGCTTGAGATCAAGATGCTAGGCACGATGCCTGAGATCCGCCGAGCATGCTGCCTGAGATCGCTAGGGTTTCACCTTTTGATTTTTCCCTTTTCGGCGTCAGAGTGAAGGTTGTGAAGCTATGGACGCTTGGAGTGGTTGGCAAGATTGGGAAGTTTTTAGGTTTAGTCGGGTGGCTTATTTCGAAGGTAGGATGACGAAAAATTGGGAATGATATTTGGGCACCCACGCGAATCACTGCTGAACAGGGGAGATGGTGTGGTCCGTGCGGATAAATAAAAACTATTACGCTAATATATTTATTTATATACGTATAATTATTTATACATAAGTATACCTTACCCTATTTGAGGGGTCGGGTAATGATGTCTACCCTACTCATACTCATGGGTAAAATTTTCTACTATCTTACCTAATTTAGGGTCGAGTCAGTAGGTTCCGATGGATACCCTACCCAAGTTGCACCCCTAATTGCAGGTCTGTAGCCATTGAAGTGTGTTTGTTTATTGTGGTTTTGTTGGGCATATCCTATGATATGAAACGTATAGGTATGAGTTGGGTTATTCTGGTATGGGACAGAATATATGGCTTGATCATGTGTTCAAGTAATCTTGGTTCCTTTGCTGTATTGGTCAAACAGCCTATATTGTAAACACAGGAGTGCTTTATGGTTTTTTCCTTTCTTGTTCTATATGCTTTGATAGTGTATCATGTGAGTTTCGATGAACAATCCAGTGTGTTTATCAAGTGTGAGAGAGAGAGAGCATCGTCCATTGATAAAAATGAAAAAAAAATCTGTTTATGCTTGTATAGTTTCCTTGGTTTGCCCCTCTAGCCTTTTTCATCCAACATGGTGCACAATGTGGTATTTCCCATTTTCCAAGAGAAGGCATCATATATCCATAAAAAGGAAAAAGAAATCTGTTTATTTGTTTGTATGGTTCCCTCAGGGTTTCAGTGGGTTGATTGTGGATTTGGATTTTGGAAAAAGTATGGTTGTTCAGGCAGGTATGTGTCAAATCATGTAACGTGAGATGAAAATATGTCTAAACGATGAGGAATTTCAGGGTTATTATCTAATGGACGTGGGAAGGGGAGCCTTGGTGCAACAATAAAAGTTGTTGTGTGTGACCTAGAGGTCATGAGTGTGAGCTGTGGAATCAACTTTTGCTTTGCAAGGTATAGTTGTGTAGTATAGACTCAAAGTGGTCTGATCCTTCCTCAGACCTGCACATAGCAGGAGCTTAATGTATGGCCTACCTTTTATCCATTGGGATGTGGGAAATAGCATTGTTATGCATTGAAAGAGTAGAAAAAAGCCTACTAAACATGCCCTTAGTCTTTCTCTGCAAGCCTTCTTCATCCGCCATGGTGCACAGTGTGGCATTTCACATTTGCACAATGCAAGTTGTGGTTGGCATGCATAAACAGGGTTCTGCTGTGCAGTCAATGGGATCAACTAGGATGCATGGAAACTTGGATGTAACTGGTGGTTCATCAGCAGAATCCTATCGCCGTCAACATGAGATCACTGTTAAGGTATGCATTCATTTCCACTTTTGTTGTACTGGTGCATGATGTTTTTTAATTTGACTTTTGTCTACTTCTCTGTCTGGCTTTTTAAGATCTGTTGTTTTGGATTTGTTGTTGCTTGGTAGGTCTGCTGTTATTCTTTTTAAAATTTAAATCATGAAATTAGTATTGCAGTTCAATATCAGTGCTAACCTAAGACAGCTTCATTCTTCTATTGGGTTTGAGATCAATGATGAGAGCACAATTCTTCCATTGCAAGATGTAGTAGTTCACCAAAACTTTTCTTTCATTGCTGAGATAATTTATAGTGGCAATACAACTTTTTGCAGCCGCTGTGTACAGCTGTAAGTTGGCAAATAGGGAAGTTTCTAGTAGCCTAGTTATTCACTTCTTGGAGGATTCCTGAAATTTGCATTTCATGAACGATATATTTTCTCATGAGAATTTCGTATTAGCGTATTGGTATTTCTGCAAATTACAAATTGGTTTTAGTTATTTTGTGATTGTTTTTGAGTTTTTGATAATAGAAACGTGGCCTAACTAGCATGCAAAGAAATAGAAATACTCTAACCGCATTCTTTGGGAACAACATAGCAATAACGTCTACATTTTTCTACACTCAATGAGTATTATGCAACTTCCAGGCAAATTGTTAGCTAAAAAGAGTTATCATTTAAAACAGTCGGTTGTTGCAACCTTTTTATTTTCATATTATTTATAATAACATCTAAACTTTTCATTGTTCTTAACTTAAAATATTAAATTTTAATTTAAGGGTGTGTTTGAAAGCAATAAAAATTTTGATAAAAAATTTTTGGTGTAAAAGTTTTTGAAATGAGAGAAAATGATGTGTTATGATAAGGGTAATGATAAAGAATAAAAAGAATAAGTTAAAATAGATAAGTTAGTTGTATGACAGCTATGTAGAAATGATTGAAAAATATGATAGTTTATATAAGAAAATGTGAAGAAATAATTAAAAAATAAGATAGTCGTAGAGAGTGAAAAGTTTTAGGTGAAAAGTTATCTTTTAACAAATACACCCTAAAAGATTACTTTATTAGAGGCTTGGGTCGGCCAAAAAATAAAATTATGTTATGGTAAACATATCACCATTAGAATTATTTAATGATTAGAAAAAATCTTTAATTAATATATTATCATCCATTCGCATTATTTTAATATGTTAACAACATCTCAATCATTCGTTATACTTACCTTAAGATATTAAATTTTAATCTAAAAATTATTTTACTTAGGGCCTTGGGTGGGCCAAAAAAATAAAATTATGTTATGGTTGGTGTTTGCTTTATTGGTAAAATCTAATTATCTCTTATTTAAGAAGAAAAATAAAATTTGTATCTATCGGAGAAATTTATTAGTAAAATAAAAAAAAATGAATGATAAATAAAAATAACACAAAACAAATTGAGTTGTGGTCATTTATGACCAATTGGAAATGGGGGCATTTCCAATCGGTTGCAAAACCCATTTCAAAGTTTTTTTTTATTACCCAAATGTTGCTACTATGTAGATAAATATGAACAATTCCTCTCTTCTCTACTGTCCTGCAACGTATTCTCTGTGTTCAGATTACTTTGTTACTGTCAACACTTGCATAGCCATGGGATTTGACGTTAGTGTGTGCATGAGTGGGGTATTGGTTTCAATTCTGGGCTAAAGTAATAGTTTCCTTTCATATAAAAAAAAAGGTACTTGGCCACTGACAGCGGGGCATTGTTTTGAAAAATTGGCAGGGCGATAATGTCCCAGCACCATTGATGACATTTCAGTCCACTGGTTTTCCATTGGAGATTCTTAGAGAGGTTTGTATATCGTATCATATGCCTAAAAAATTATTTGCTACTCATTTACCTTATCTTGTTTCCTTCCTTGAAAAGATGAATGAGTCCCTGATCTGGTGCACCCGGGTGCACTTAGATTTAGTTTGCACACGGGTGCATAACCTCGTTTTATTCTTTTTTGGTTTTTTTTTTTTTTTGATAGTCATATGTGAGCCCAAGCATGAATGTTACTTATATATAGATTTTTCATGTTTTGATTGGTTTTAATATTTTATTTCAAATTTTAAAAATAAAAAATAAGCTGTTTCTCTTGTGCTCACGTGCCAGCACATGAGAAATTGCTTTTTTTATTTTTAAAATTCGAAATAAGATATTAAAAATATAAAACTATATATATGAGACTTCAAGCTTGGGCCCGCATAAATATACAAAAAAAATAAAAAATTAAAAAAATTGTATAGTACACTGGGTGCACTGAATCCAAGTCCAATATGAATTGTCTTGCAACTTCAAACTTAAAAAGTCATGCTCATTTCTCCTGCATTTATTTTTGTGGCAGCTGCGATATTTGCTCCTGAGAGGAGCCAATGTTGTGCATTGTGTTTGTTGTTGTGAGACATGATGTGACCAGGGCTCTGGATTAGTCTTGGATGGGCTTTTTAAATAACAGTTCTTGGTCAGGCAGCCATAGTTATGGGTCCCACTTGACTAGTTGGTTCTAGATTCAGCATTTTTTTTTTGTTGACTCTAAAAACAAAGTCAATATAAGAAAAAAGGAAGATGAAGTATTTCAAGGGAGTAGCTCTCATGGAATTTTGTGACATCATTTTCTAGGTTCGACAAGCTGGGTTTTCTGCTCCAACCCCCATTCAAGCTCAGTCATGGCCAATTGCTTTGAAGGGTCGTGACATTGTGGCCGTTGCAAAGACAGGTTCTGGTAAAACATTGGGTTATCTCATTCCAGGGTTCATTCATCTCAAACGCCAGGGCAAGAATTCAAAAATGGGTCCAACAGTGTTGATTCTTTCTCCAACAAGGGAGTTGGCAACACAGATACAAAATGAAGCTGAGAAATTTGGAAGATCTTCTAGAATTTCCTGCACGGTTGGCAGCTAGCTGTGTCTTGATTTTTCATTTGTACTGTAGTTATCATATAATCAATCTTAGCATATGTTGAGATTTCTGCTCAAGTTTTGTATTTTCATAGGAAAAAGTTTCTTGAAGTATTTTGGTCCTTTGCTCTTCCTGATAAAATATTTGTGGCCTGATTCAAGAAAGCAGTGTTGATTGCACATTGACGAGTATAACATGAGACGTCTGCTAATACTCTCTTTGACAACCTCATTCACAAGTGTTTTGTCTCTAGCACATGAAAGTTCTTATCATTATTTGGGAAATCTTATCCCTATGCCCAGTTAACTGGGTTGGCTACATGAATCCTGCTATGCAATGCTATTTTACTATGTATCGTTTATCCTTTGGATCCATGGACCATGGATTCCAAATAGATATTACATATTTAATTATATTATATTCTGATAAATTTATCTATGAGTGGTCCTGGAAACTCTTCATGTGCCTAGACAGATATTTGAGTTTCCAATATGCTTAACTCTTAGTTGTTATGCTTAGAGCCATGCTGCACCTTACTAAACAATCTACATATATCCTCCCCAGGGGCTTGGAAACTCTATGCGAGTTGATTTTCCAAACGGATGCAGTTTTGGTCAGTGTCCGCTGCTTGCTGGATTAGTTCTATCTTCCGCCATTAGCCATCCTACTTCCACTTGTTGGTGCTAGTACCTTGAAATTCTGAGTATGGTTGTGTAGTCGTCCTGTAGAATTTCCCCTATAATTTCTTCATAATTTCAGTGGCAGGCTGTACAACTTTCCTCGAGTTTATGTCTTTTAATAATACAAACCCTGCTACTGTTTAGTTGCTACAGTAGTTGTGCATTTCTAAGGGTGTATTTGGCAATGAGAAAAAATGTCAAGCTAAAATTTTTCACTCTTCATAACTATCACATTTTTAAATCATTTTTCACATCTTCCTATCTTACTATCCTACTTTCTAATCATTTATACACAATTACCCATATAACTAACCTATCTATTTTAACTTCATTCTCTTTATTTCTCATCATTACCCCTAACATATCACATCATTCTCTTTCAATGTAAAAACTTTTACATCACGAACTTTTCATCTAAAAGTTTTATCACTTCCTAGACACACCCTAAGTGTCACTGCTACATGGGGAGTACCTCCAACTGCTTTCATGCTTATTTCCTTCCTATGGTATTCTCTCCATTAAATTCTGCAACCTCTTGTTTTCTGAATAAACAAACAACTCTTGAGGTATATATAGTGGATAGATATTTCCCCTTCATTTTATATTTGGAGGATGTCTCATTTTCTTTTTCTCCTCTTGTTTTTTTTTTTTTGTTCACAAAATGTATGCTGCATTTCTGCATTTACTCGGTGAAGGATTACTGAACTAACTTTGATATTGTAATGTATCTCTTGATATTATCAGCTGGTTACACATCCACAATCATATTTTGGGTTGATCGTATTTTGTGATAATAGCATATTTCTATGCAATACTTGGGACAGTAGCTTGTTATTTTTCATCTTTATAGTGTCAAGTGCTGAAATAATTTCTTGTTCTCTTTTTGTTTTAGTGTTTATATGGAGGAGCCCCAAAAGGTCCACAGCTTAGAGATCTGGAGAGAGGAACAGACATTGTGGTTGCTACTCCAGGGCGGTTGAATGATATTCTAGAAATGGGGAAAGCCAGCTTGCAACAAGTCTCTTATCTGATTCTTGATGAGGCAGACCGCATGCTTGACATGGGTTTTGAGCCCCAGATTCGGAAGATTGTGAAACAGATACCAGCCCGCCGCCAAACTCTCATGTACACCGCAACATGGCCAAAAGAAGTCCGTAAAATTGCAGCTGATCTTTTGGTGAATCCTGTTCAGGTCAACATCGGCAATATAGATGAGCTTGTAGCAAACAAGTCTATAACTCAGGTTAGGATGGAACAAAAATCTTGTTCACTTTACAGTAGAAAGTACATGAGTAGCTCTATGATCATATGTTGAATATCTTCTGCTATCTTGTTCAACTATTTGTTTAGAGTTTTTTTTTCGGACTGGCAGTTTGTTGCTGCACCCTATGAGTATTAAGTGTTCCTAGCACTAGAATCATTAGAACCATAGTTGACTGCGGTAGTACCAAAACACGTATGGTTGTCACTGATATTGTTACTTGTATCTACTAAGGGGGTGTTTGGCAATAACAAAAACTTTTCACCTAAAACTTTTCAATCTAAAACTTTTCATTCTCTACAACTTTTCTATTTTTAATTATTTTTTTACATCTTCCAACACAAACTACCCTACTTTTCAATCATTTCTACACAATTACCTATACAACTAACCTATCTATTTTAACTTTATTCTCTTTACTTCTTATCATTACCCCTATCATATCACATCATTTGACAACTTTTACTCTTTAAAACTTTTCACCAAAAGTTTTATTCATTCCCAAACACACCCTAAGTATCATCAACAATCATGTGGAAAAGCTTGACTTTCTAATAGAAATTTCAAGGAATTATCAAACATCATGATGTGTACATTTTGAGGGTTTTGAATACTACGAAAAGAGGCATGCATGTGTATTTTCCATTTGCATAGGAGCTTGAACTATATCATCAACTAATAGGTTCATTATGAAAATAGAGATAAAGAAAACATTGGGAATTGTCAATGTGCCCTCAATTCACATTTCAAGAAACTGTAATGATGTGAAGAATTAAATACTTTTGTAATAAATCATGTAAAATTTTGAAATATATCATGTATGGTGTTAATGGTTTAGTGCATTGACAAGTAGAGACAATTAAGAAAAAAAATGTGAATTGAGTAGTGGTCTTCTTGATCTCTGGTGGCGGCAATTTGATCTCTTGAAATGCTAGCAAATGAAAGCGATAATACCACAAGATTGCACAATGGTTGACTGTGGGCATCTCATGAGGAGATGCAATGTGGGTTTATGCATAAGGATGGAGTGACATCTCAAGTTGAGAGATGTAGAGTCGTACTGAGTTGAAGCATAATGACTAATGAACTAATTGATGATTGATGTGTAGAATGGCTGAAGATATGGTTTCTTTATGAGCTGTTTGGACGTGGCAAATTTGATACATGGCGGTGATTCATTAATATTTGTCTTGTATTCTGTTATGAGTTATTTGCTTAATGATTCACATTTAACAACATGTAGTGAATGCATAAGAGTTCACATTGATTTTATTTAATTACCAATGAGTCTATATAATAGGATTAGAGTATCAATTAAGGATTTAGTGGAGCTGTGGAAAGGAGCCATCATGTAATTCCAAAGGTATCCACACAAGGTGTGAGAGAGAGTTTAATAGAATTTTTCGACTGATGACTCTCTGATTACAGTTTTTTGACTGAGGACATGTGTAATGTATCTAGATAATAGTTATCTTGGAATAAGTGTAAGTCACTTTGTTTGTATCTCTATAACCTGTTTATCATAGTTAATTCTTCTCTCTCTTATTATTTTTGTCTTTCTTAATTGAAGGGTTTTCTACATAAATCTTTGTATTTTGTACTTATAATCTTGTAGTTATTTGTTTGATCCTGATTGATTATAAATGCTTCCACGTGATGGCATCAAAGAGAACCACATTTCCTAACATTTGACTTTAGCTATAAGATATGATATCTGGTATTAATTCTTACAAGCCTAATGATCTAGAATTAGATAAAATTGAATTTACTTGCAATTTAGGCAAAACGGATTTTTTTTCTCTTCTTGATTGGAAGATTTGTGCATCTTAGATTCGTCAGCAATATGGTAAAGACGCAATGGTGATACAGTGCCTAACACTTCTTTGATTGATACGAAACTGATTTTTTTGAAATTACCAATATATTGGTGTTATTCTCAATGTGTGGGCAGTGTGAGTTTGAGCATTAACCAAAGAATCTCTTATGTTCATAGGAATGATATGACTTGTAATATATTGATATGAGTGTTGATAATTTGTTCCATTAGCCTATAACTTTGTTTTCTCTTGACTCTGAGAAATTATTAATCTGATTTCGTTTCTGTTCTTTTAATCTCATGCAGCTTGTCGAAGTGATCTCACCTATGGAAAAGCAGAGGCGGTTGGAACAGATCTTGCAATCACATGAACCAGGTTCAAAAGTCATAATTTTCTGCTCAACTAAGAAGATGTGTGATCAACTGGCCCACACATTAACACGTCAATTTGGAGCTGCTGCAATTCATGGTGATAAGTCCCAAGCAGATAGGGATCGGATACTGAGCGAGTTCCGTACAGGCCAAGCTCCTGTACTTGTTGCCACTGATGTTGCAGCTCGTGGGTTGGACATAAAAGACATAAGGTATGACCTAAACTGGTATCTTTTTTCACGCCTGATATTTTGCCAAATTCTGGTTGAATGTTGTTCTCAGGAAGATGGATTTTCTGCTTGCCCCATGCAGCATGGAAACTCACGCCACTTGCACTTGGGTTTAAATATTGAATCCTCAATTTCAAACCATGAAATATTTCCATCCCCCAATGTAAATGTATGGAATGTTGCATGTCTTGATACTATTACTGTCATGCAGTTGAAAAGACTTCTGCGTAATGCAGATTTACAATTATTCCTTTTTCTGGATTGTATGGTGAGGATAGACCACTAATAATTTATTTTCATGACTGTGCTAGATGATTTTCTTGATATTGCTTCATTTCAAGTCGTGGCTTGTTTGTTATGAAGGCCTATTACATGAATGGGGGACAATGAGCTTTGTGACCTCTTGTTTGCAGGGTAGTCATCAACTATGATTTCCCAACAGGCATTGAGGATTATGTTCACAGGATTGGAAGGACTGGGAGAGCAGGTGCCAAGGGTGTGGCATATACTTTCTTCTCTGACAGAGATGCAAAGTATGCTGCGGATCTCATCAAAGTTCTTGAAGGAGCAGATCAGCAAGTCCCTCCACGGATACTGAACATGGCTTCACATGGTGGTGGTGGTATGGGCAGTTCAAGTCGATGGGGCTCTGGCCCTGGGGGGCATGACGGCAGCAAACCATATTTCTCTGGAAAGAATGATCCAAGTTATAACATTAAGAGTGAATGGGATCTTCCATCATCAGGCCAGTCAGAGAGGTGCCATGATCAGTATGAATTGAAGTATCATGGCAGGTTTGGCTCTATTAAACAACCCTAGCCCCTTTGCCACCACACTAACACAACCCACCTGCATGCACACTTACCAAGAAGAAGAGATGAAAAAGAGAGGTGGAAGTTATTTTTTCCAGGAGAGGTCACAGGAGTATTTGTGGATAGGAAAAGAAGCCCAACATACAAGACTGATTGGGACTTCTATTCTCTGCCTATGCAGGTTATGCCTTATGGCTCTAATCAGGGAGCAGTAAGAAAATGGCCAAATCAATGCAATCCTTTATTCCCCTACCTGGTGCAAAATGGCCAAAACAATGAAACACACACACACACACACATACATTGTGACTGTGACTCTGGCCTATGCCTATTCAGGTATGCCACATGTTGCTCCAATCAGTGAGCAGTATAATTCTTTATTCCCCTATCAGTTTGTGTTAAATAATCTTTTGAATGCTCATTTTACTCCCAAAACAGGAATGATCGAGGTTACGGTGATGGACAGCCAGAAACACATGATAGATTCTGTGTTGGCAGCGACAATGGCCATCTTAGTGGAGGTGGGTGGGAAGACTCCGGGAGAAGCAGAAGCTGCAGTCCTAGTGATGGCAGATACAATACTGGACCACAACATGGTTCTCCAGGTTGCTTGCCAGCTAGTGGAGAGGATTTGGAGAAGGGGAATGAACATGCTCGCATGTGGTGTACATGTCGGTAGCATGGTGGGAGGCAGAAGGGCTTGTAGGTGAAGATAAGAGTGATTCCAGCGGATGAAGCAGCTTTTGATCCAGCACATTAGGACGTTTGCAGGTTTCCAGTGACAAATGACGGATATGGTCATGTTGGTAGTACTTTCTCCAACTGATTGAAGTCTTGCTCATGACTCTGACTTTTTGGCCTGCAGAAAGTATTTTGCGCGGAAGTGCCCGGGACAGAGGTTGGTATGGATGTGATTAGCAACATAGTAAACCATGGAGGGGTGGAAGAAAGGGGAAATGCTCACATTCAGCTAGTTTGATGTGTAATATGCTGGCCCACATGTAATCGAACTGCATGTGATGGAACCATGTCACAACATCAATTTTGTACCATGAGCAGTTTAGATTTTGGCTGGTTGAATGGTTGGCTGGATATTGTTTGGTGGCCAGGATGGTATATTTTTTTGCCCTATTAACAGCTGAATGAGATCATTTCTCCAAACAGTAGAAAAGAAATGGAAAATATTTTCACATTCACAACAGACGCCTTGAAAAAGTATCATGTTTTGGAGAACTCTAATAGCACAAACTATATGAAATGCCTTTTCCCTCCCTTTCGGCATATGTTAAAGACAGAAAAGCTTGAATACCACTTATAATTCGTGGATGTCAAGGTATGTTTGAATGCATCGTGCATTGGTGATCACAGCCTGTCTGAAATGGAATTTGCATTGTGGCTTGAAGGAACCTAAGAATCAGAACCTTGTATCAGTAGCTCAGTCCATTGATCTATTACCTGGTTGGGACGGAGAGAGCATCCCACAACAGACTTGATACCTCTCCTCTATGAGCGAAGAGCCATTGTGGTGGATTTGGTCACTGGGATTAGTTCTATTTTCTGTTCTCTTACATTAAGTTTAGCTTATGCATCCTGCGGTAAATATACAGAATGATTTTATGTGCAACCTTCATAATGGGTGCAATTTATGATTTAAACTTTAATGTTGCGGATGCTGCAACTTATGTAATTGCAGATGCAAAAAGTCTTTTCTGCCTCCATAGCGTTAAAGAACTTTGTTGGGGTGGTTTTAAACTCTGAATTTTTTCACGCACTCGTGGGATATTAGAATGTACAACCTTCTCCTATCCAAAAAAACAAAATAAAAAGAAAACGAAAAAGAATGTACAACCTTCAAATTTTCCGCATCAATTTTCATCAAAAGATACCGTGTTTTTTTTTTTTTTTTTATAAATTTTTATCGTAACCATCAAAGGGGTGATGATGCATCAATTGGTGGTTTTCCAATTGGTGTTGTATCTATTACATAATTCGGAGAAACGAAGGGATTAGCATAATGTCCTAAAATTATGGTTGCCCTTACTTGTTGGAGGGTGTTTATGTGGTGAGTAGAATGTCCCTCAAGTAAAATTACCCGTTCGAATCAGAGGATGCAGTACCACTGATGCTTACAAAATTCGTTCCATGCGCCATAGACGATCAAAGAATGGAGAGATTCTGAATGGTCGGCGAGTTCTTTCCCTCTCCATGCACTTCTAATTCCGATGACCACTATGACGAATTCAAATTATTTTGAATAACGTGGGTGGGATTGTGGATGAATCATTTTCCAGATCGAAGGGCGTTGATTGCACGGTTCATAACCAAATATTCTCGTGAAATTAGCAATTTGGTCTCTAGCTCATGAGGCTTTCTAGACCGGGAGAGCGTCCAATAGCCCCCTCCTCTTTAGCTGACTTTTTCCCACGTGGTAGTCCCGTCGTCCCCCACACCCACCCCCCAAAAATCCAGTCCCTGGGGCTGGGACAACCACACGGGACATATGCAAGTCCCATGTTTCGAACCTGGGACCGGCTGCGCTTCATGCCCACGTCGCTACCACTGTACCGCTGGTGCTGGACGCGGCAGTGGACTAATCATTGACTAAAGCCTAGAGGGTCTTCTATGTAACCACTTTTATTTTTGATATCATTGATGAAAACTCATCCAATCTATTATATTTAGTATTATTTACATTATAAAGAAAATTATTTCATTTGTTTAATATTGTTGTACATGATCTCATTTACAAATGCACAAAATTAACGTAATAAAATGATCTAACACTAAAAAATAAATTTTAAGTAATATTTTCAACATCTAAATCATCTAAAATATCAGAATTATATGGATAAATGATTTTATAAAATATTATTCTATTCAGATGCACATGGCCATGGGTCCAAGTGTTTTTCTTAATTTATACATAAATATATCCATTTTTTTTAGCAAGTATGACCCATCCATATATTTTATTTGAATAAAACTTAGTCTCCTGCATAAATAGATAATGTTAAATACTATAAATGGATTGAATTTTATGTCAATTATCAATATTTTAAAAATAAAAAAGTTATATTAATGTCCTAAAAATCAGATCAAACCGAACAGTTGGACCGATCCAGCCATGAACCACAAAATTTACGGTCTGATTGAGTTACGGTTTTCAAAATCCACCGAGACTTAGAACCGTTGAAAATTGGTTCAATCGATGGTTGGTGCGTCAAAGTATGTCCAACGCGGTTAGATTTGCTGACTGAAGAACGGAGAGTACGGCTACATCTCTTTATACCAGCATATGCCTCCCGTGCACATTTTTCTAAGATCTATAATGTGCATTCCATGGGGTGTTTTCTATATTAGAGTAATGATATTTTGGTATTTATCCAAAAAAAAACAATATTAAATATTGAATCTCAGCATTAAATTTATAAAAATAATTATATAACGAATTACATATGTTTTAATCTATGCTCATGGAATATCATATTATATATCATTAATCATTAATTTACACAATTTTAAATCATAAAATTAACATATTATAAATATTTTATATAACGTTACTATTGAAAACGGTTCGGTTCTTCCAACACGTCTGTGTGGCTGGATTCGTATAAGAGCCGCCAACTCGAGTTCGTTTCGCCGTATGTCGCAAGTCACACACAGCTGTACATCGGAGTCGGTGCTCCACATGCAATGATGGTCCTATCATTACAAAACGGTCCAAAGTTCAATCATAAAATAAGATGACATTTCAGCATCAAGCTTAATTTATGATCTTAGATTTGGATTTGTAGGGTGTGTTTGGTTAGAGCTAAAACTTTTTGATGAAAATTTTCAGAGTAGAAGTTGTCAAGTTGATAGAAAATAATGTGATATGATAGGAGTAATAATGAGATGTAAAGAGAATAAAGTTAAAATAGATAGGGTAGTCGTATGAGTATTTGTGTGGAAATGATTGAACAGTTGGGTTGTTTATATAGGAAAATGAAAAAATAATTAAAAAATAAGATATTTACGGTGGGTGAAAAGTTTCTGATTGAAAAATTTTTATTAACATGTTTTGTGTGTAACCAAACACACCCTTAATTTTCGTAGCATAACTGTGTTGCTGATCCGCGAAGCATGCATTCCACCAAAATGGGCTGTCCAGATCATTAAAATATTTGCCATCTGTGTCCCCACGAGGCGGAGCGAACTCCGAAGCCTCTCCATACAGGACAGGCACATGGCACGGAATCTAAAGACTCACTATCTGCATGCAATCCTGGCCGTCCCGTTAAGGAAACCAACTGCTGTAAATACACTACTGTCAATGCATGATGATGCTATTAAGGAGTCGCTGCCTCCAGCTCCTGGCATCTCCGAAGACGCTCTCTCCCAAGTCCCAATTAGATGGAATCTCGTACGAAATGAACTTGAAAATTTTGAAAGGCTTCCTCGGCAATCGCCATCTTCAAAAGGGGCGCAGAATTTCCACGATCCAGACCTTTTGATGGCCGATTCCAAGCACTGCATCCCGGCTTCTGATTACTATCCATTGGAGCCTCCCACAAACGATGTCCCTCGATTTGCAACTTCTTTGTCGATGATCGTGTTGATGTTTGGTATGGGAAATTACAACCTTCTAGCTTCATGGATCATTCCCAGGATGCTTAGGGTGGGCAGTTTGGCCAAAGAATGCAGCCATGCGCTGAATTTTCAGTAGGCGGAGCCAATGAATTTTTCGGCAGCACCGAATATTCAGCGAGGGGAATTATAGAAAGGCTAGAGTGCGTAAGAAGCACAAGTAGATGACAAGCAAAGGTGGAATCCAGCAGAAGTCGCATGTTGGTAGAGCGCAACGGACTGTGGACGAAGACAAGCAATGTCTTATTTCCTTCTTAAAAATAAGATGCTTGGTCCTCGATCCAACTTTCTCAATTTCTTATTGTTTTTTATAATAATACTTCCCAATTTCCTATTGTTGGGCTGCCGCTTTAACTATTCTTCTTTAAAATACAATTCGCATGTTTTTCCAATTCATGTAAATGATAGATTTTAATAAATTTGAGTATCTTGTTTGCATGCATGTATATTTTTCTAGTTCTGCTTTATGCATGTTTTTATTCGATATTTATCCTTTCTTCTTCCCTCTATGTATATATTGTGCAGAGAATATTAATAATTTTTTTGGAACAAATGGAAGTTAAGAAATGGGCTGAAATCGCCAAGTTATTGAACGGGCTAGTTCGAAAGCAATGCAGAGAAAGATGGCACAATCACTTAACGCCTAACATCAAGGTTTTCTCCTCCCATCTAATTGCCCTTCTTTTAATTTCAGTCTTGGCAGCTAATGTCACAGGTCAAGGTGTTGCAGGACAGATGCATGCCGGTTTACTGCAAACAGTAGTATTCTGAAAATCCGACTAGACCAATATTGATTGTAATGACTTGGACTGAAAATTGAAACTTTGGCCTAAATTTTTTCATTGGTTTAGGTCGTGAAAGATTTCCATGAGAGGTCATGTTTGTAATAAAGAAACGATATCTCAAACTTAAGTGATAACATCTTAAGTTCATGCATAACTACTACTTAATTAAACAATCCTTTCTTCAGCATAAATAAAAAAACAAATCTGTCTGTATGTTTATTACAACTTGAAAATATTTTATTGAAAAAATCAACAACTGAAATTTAATTTCCCCTTTTCCTTTGTCCCCTCATTGGACACTCTTTAGTCTTATGCCTAAATGCCCTGTAAATATTGCAAAAAATCTCATATAGCTAGTCTTTCGCCTGATGTCTAGGTTGCATCCATCTGAAATAGGTATTAGAAGGAAGTATACATTTTTCCTATGCCTAAACCTGCACTTAGCTCATGGTGGTGGCTTCTTCAAATTAGACTATGATGGTAGAATCTTCTTAAATGTAGGCTCCACTGAGGGCGTAATACATGCTAGTGGAGGAGACGGTTGAGCATGCATATTTAGAACATATATCTCTTAAGCTAGTGGATGTAGTTATTGAGGCAGATGAGCTAGACCCAACATGTGACCTCACATGTTGTTCCTTTGTCTATTCTTTGTTAGTTACCTCACAATTCTCATTTGGCTCATTATAGGCTTCGGAAATCTTGCTCGCTATCTACTTATATTGCTTTCGAGGAACGAGTTGCGGAATAGTTGTTTCTTTCCTTACTTGCTCCAAGACCTCATGGGAAATATCTGCAGGTCTCTTAGGAGGGGACGTTTAGGTCTCTATACGCGATTTTTGAAAAGCTTCTAACTTTGCCCTTGATATAGCCAACTCCACATCTTGTGAAATATGTCACTCTTGCATCTTCGATATCATCGATGCCAGGTTGGCCACTACTCCTCTCAAGGGTTCAAAGTTTGAAGCATTTCTTGTTAGGAAGCCTCATGAGCTCGAAGTAGCTCAAATTTGGTTGCATCTTGTGTCAATCTTGACTCCTTTGTATTCTCTATCACTATATCTAACTTATCCACATTTGTCGGTGCCCTTCTAGAACATGCTCGTGTTGCTCCAGCCTCAAAATTGTTTGGTGTTTCCCTTTCTCTGGATCTCTCTCAGGAAAACTCGTTCTACATGTCATATCTCTGTTCATGAAAATAGTGAACATCGGTTTAATTACTATTTTCATCGTCTCAAAAAAGAAAATTGAAACTATAATTCTCTTAATATGTTTCCATATTTTCTATTTTATTCATTTCCATATATAAGATTGCTCTGATGCCATCTTTATTAGCCTAGACTGAAAATTGAATTTTTCACTAAATTTTTTATTCAAGTCATTTAATTCTCAAGGATCTTTCCATACATTGAATAAAACTATCTCAACAAAGATTATAAATTTGCATTCTACATTCAAACAATCATATCCATAAAGTCGTCACAACCATGCCCAACAAAATAAAAATACATAAATTGTTTACATCCAAGGGTGTGTTTGGATTTAACAAAAACTTCATGACGTTTTTGATAGTTGAAAAAAGTTGTCATGGTCAATTGCATAACTAAGACAAAATTTCCGTGGCATTTTTTTGGCCACAAAAAATGATACATTAATTGCATTGCAGAGATGAAAGCTGCTCTTTCGGTCAAACAACTGCACAATAATTGCATTGGAAACCGTAATTGGCAGCTTGAAATGACAGATTTTTTTCAAACGGTCCTCTAGTTGAAAAGTTTTACCAAAAGTATCGAGTTTTATAGATTACCAAACAGACCCCAAGTCAAGCCCCTTATCACAAATAATAAATATAAATGAATTAAGTAAGTCCAACACAGCACCACCATCTCACTGTTCACCAACCATATGCAAATGAGAAAAATGGAAAAAAGAATTCCTAGATTAGAGATCATGTTTTTATTAAAGTTTCTCCAACTAAAGGAATCACTTAATTTGAAAAGAAGAAAAAATTGAGCTTAAGGTATGCAGAGCCGTTTGAAATCTTAATTTAAGAGTAGAAAATGTAACATATAGAGTTGCATTGCCCCTAACTCTAGCAATAGTCCATAATGTTTTTCATGTCGTGCTACTCAAGAGTTATGTTCTTAACTTAAGTCACATATCGATACCAAAGACTCTCCCAATTAAAAATACTTTAAATTATGATGAAATTCCTATCAAAATCCTAGATCATAAAGAGTAGCATCTACGAAATCGAATTATTGAATATTAAAGTCCAGTGGAACTGTTATTCGGAAGAAGAAATTACGTGGGAACTTAAGGAAACTATACAAGAGAAATAGCCACACTTATTCGATTAACAACATTCAGATTTCAGGATGAAATCTATTTAATGGGAGATAATGTAGTGGCCACATAAATTTAGGTAAATTAATCTCTTATTTTTTCATATTTATTATTAATGTGTGGTTATTTAAGAATTCAATGCCAGGCACATATTTAAAGAAATGTATAATATTTATTTTAAGAATAAATAATAATTTTGAAAAAATTTAGAGTAAATGGAGTAAATAAAAGACCGAGATCTAAATTTTATAATATAAATATAGTCATAAAAATTATGTATGCTATAAAAAGTATGTATACGTTTTAACATAGACCGATATGTATGTACACGGGTGAATCATAAAATAAGTGTGAATATATATTTAAAATGGACCAACAAAAGTGTCATAGGTTAACTATAAAATATACATATATAGATAAGTTGGGCTATAACGTATGTCCACCATAATCAATATGTAAATTTTGTATCTAGAAGGGTCATCAAACAAATGTTAAAGGATATATATATCATAGTATAAAAAATAAACAAGTATAAAAATTATTATATTTTCATGTATATAATGAATAATAAAATTTAATGTGCAACTATTAGGATCCTAATCTAAATGTTGTGTATGAAGATGACACAGTTAAAAAAACATGGGTTGAGATGGCATCGTAAAAAGGCATATATAAGTTGATGTGTCCAAGCCAGGATAAAACTGTTGAGATAATCACTGAAGGATTTTAAAAAATAAAAAAGATGATGAAATGACTTGTAGCAAACGGACAATGCATAAAAGGAAAGGCGAGCGAAATTGTAATGGACCAGCTAAGGGTCCAGTTAACTTATGCGATGCACAAGCTAAGTTAACTAGACCATTATAAATTAATTGCAATAACTTGCACTCTATAATGCAAGACTAAAGATTTTAAAAAAAGAAAGAAAATAAAAGAAAGAAGATCATCTATAACTGAAAAGGGAGGGGCATACACAAAGGTAATATTTTTCTAACCATCACTAATATAATTTTTTGGCTATATTGGGAATTTAATGATGTTGAAAAAATATATAATATATGTATGAACGATAATAAAATAGATAATGAACGTATACATGGTAAAATATGAATCTAGGAAGATTTCTATTAATTATTATTATTTGTGATTAATATTTAATATATAAAAAGTATTTTAGAATTATATTCGTTGCCTATCTAGAAAATTACATTCAAGTATGTTGATAATTTTTCAAAAAGTAATAATAATAGTAATAAAATAAAATAAAAGAGAAAGAATGAAAGAGAAGAAGAAGGGTAAAAAAAAGCATGTTGGAGATGCATGTACGTAAATCATGCATAATATGCATATCACGTATACACATGGAAGTATTCTAGAAGAATATAAATATACACACATATACTTAAATAAAATTTTATTTTATGGACATTTATGTTTGACATTTGACAGGAGTAGTTAAAGATGTGGACGATCAAGCCTAGCATCTAGGATCGAATCGCCATGCTGGTTAATTTATGTCAAAACTGTCCTTTAATTTTAATTTTGAATCTGTAAATATACTGTTAAAAATTATACACATATACTTGTCCCACCAAAATAGTGATGGACGTTGACTCTTCTTCATATGATTTGAGTTCAACGAATATCCAGCCCCCTTTTCAACATGTAATTTTAATTTAATATATCATTTCAATATTAAAAATAATAATAATATATACATATGTAAGAAATTATAATAAGAAAATTATATAATAATAATAAAAGCTAAGACTTTTAATGAAAATTTTAAATAAAACTTGACTATTGATTTCGAAATAGCAATAATAATGATAATATAAATAAGTTAACAATATAATATATAGTTAACAAATATTAATGTTCATATTCTAGATGTAGGAAAAAGGAAAAGAAAAAAAATTTCAGAAGAGAGTTTCTCCCTAATCACTGTGAAAAGTAAGTATGCAATGTTCTCCATTTTCGAATGATATTTTAGAAATATTTTCAATGATTTTACAAACTCTTGCAAATGTTGCGAATGTTTGATATGTGTTTAAATTATTCATTTTTAAATAGATAGCTCCGATTTGTGTTACAATGACATACATATTTTCTTACAATGATAATTATTTATGGGATATATGTAATGCATTAAGTAACCTTGTGGAGTTGAGATATGAGGTGATGTTTTTCAGAAAAATTGAGCTTAGTCACCTAAACATGAGATCTTAAGGGTGACGCCAGAGGCATTTCAAATATCCTTTGGAGTTAAGCAGAATTTATATGATTTATGCAATGCACTGAAAGCATGTGAGATTTTTTAAAGCATTTTTTGTTAAGCTGGTGTGATATTTTTCTTTCGATGTGCCTACTTACTAAGTAACATATCTATTCCATTCAAAATCGAAATATAATCATGCAGGTTTCAAATAGTGAGGTAGGTCCAAGTATTACCAAGGATAAACATATTCTACTATTTAGTTTCTTAATTACTAAATATAGATTATACTTAGGCAATGACTTGTAATATTTGAATAATCTTCATATGTTTGAGATATAAGATGCATGTATGGACTTATATTATTTTTGAAAAAATTAGGGTAAAATTTTATAATTTGCCATAAATCGATTCCTGAAGTAAGGTCGTTCTTGAGTATCTTATGTTCAGCATGCTATATTTATAAAATCTGTATGTCAGATGTTTGACTAGTGCCCATGCAAGTGATCATTGTAGGGGATTATGGATATAGAATGCTCATTCAAAGATTGTGTAGCAAACAAGGCTTTAAACTTGACGAAATATCATCTATAGAGGAAGTAACCCCATCATATTTAATCGGAACATCAGTACAAACACTATGAGAGAATAAAATATTTTTTTTAGGAAGCTCCAACCGTTGTCGAGAAAATGGTTGATGTTGTAACTAATTACATGATAGGCTGAAAGAGCTCACGATCATGCATGTTTTGGTAACTAATAAGTCATATATGGTTGCAATGAAGGCTCTATAAGAACTTGGTCTCTCGTGCATGAGGCCAATAAAGTTGCCCTTGACTTTGATTCTCATCCTCATGATGTAATCTCACTTCTCATAATTCTAACTGCAAAGCAATGGATAGAATATGTGCATCACATTCTAGTTAATTTGTAGCCAAGTCATTCCTAGTTGGTTTCATGCTTCTTATTTTCAATTATTGAACTTACGAAGATTGTTATGGGTTGTAAAGAAGAGGTGAAGTAGTTTATCTATGCATGTTTTATAGGTGTTATTTTCATCTGAACTTCTTTTTATTTACACTTGGTTCAACTAGTCATTTAACTGATTTGAGTAGTAAACGCTCATTTTGCATTCATTTGGAATCCTAGTTTAAGAGAAATATGTAAATTTGCATATGTTTTTGCATTAGTTTTCATCATGTGTAATTTTTGCATCTTGTATGGTTTTCATGCATTTTAGATTATATCTAGTCTAATTCATCTCATCTTGATTGTTTTAATTTTATTTGATCATTTAGGAATGCATTTACTTATTTTTACTCTTTTATTGTAGGAAAATGATAGCAATTCTCACGTAATTTCAAGGCAAAAAGAGGATAGAATGAGAAAAATCACTTAAAGCTATAAAAAGAGCAATCCTATCTCCAACTTGCCTAAGGCCACGACCACCATTCCACCAACTTAGGAGCTAAGCCGTCAATGCTATCTAGGAGCACCGAAGCCACAGCCACGTAGCTGATATGCAAAATCCCACACGTGCGAAGCTCTAAATAAAAAGGGTATAAATATATTCTTTAAGGTTTCTTACACACAACTTGGAGGGGTCGTGGTTGTTGAGAAAGGGATAGGAAAACCTAGGCTTCAAAGAAAGGAAAGAAGATCACGAGAAGACCAAGCTATCAACTATAGGTTCATTGAGTTTCATATCTTCTTCTTCTTTCTCTTCTTCTTTTTATTATTTTTTCCTTTATGATGATTGTAAACTTGATGCTGAAGGGATTAGATATCATGTTTATGGGCTGAATCTCCTTGTGGTGGGAGATATGGATGATTTGAACTCATATCTATGTTGACTTTATTTTTCTTGTGCTAAAATGAATATGTAGTTGTGTTATACCTTAATTTGCTTGAGTTTATTCTTATATATATCATGCTTAATAGGTTTACAAGCTTTGCAACCTTGTAGTTGATTAAATATTCGAATTGATGTTTGAAAAAGTGAGATTTGAATGGGATCCATGTATAAGGCACAAGTTTTCCAACTCTTGTTTGTGTTGGATGTTAATATGAAGAGGAATATACCTATTGTTCCTGTGTAATCTTGATAAGTTATGTGATTATCAACCTTGTTTTACTTGATTGCATGGGAAAATAATAATTAACTAAAACTTAGTTAGGTTTATATGTGTTGGAAGACATATATGAATATAAATGAACCTAGATTAATAATCTTTGCATAACCAACTTAAATTGGACCAAAATGATATAGTTATGAGTCAATGAATTCATATTCTCATCTATCTTAAGCATCTCAAAGCAATCTTAGCAAGATTTACTTCATTTTGGTTATTTATTGTTTTATTTAATTTAGTTTAATTTAGTTCTTTGAAAATAAATTTCATTTAATTACCAATTCACTTAAGACAATTGAATTTTAAGGTGCTAATATGTTTAACACAATCCTCGTGGGAACGATACTCTACTCACTCTTTATTACTTTATCGGCACATATACTTGCGTTAAAATGAGCATTTAATCAAACATGTACGCAACTCGTCAGTAATGAAATATGAATTTTCTTATGTGTCATTCATATATGAACATTTTATCCATATAGAAGGTAGTATCATAACTTTGTTTATATCATTATTTTAAATCTAATTTAACATTATCTTTAAAAATGTAATCTTCATATTCTATTGGGTCGTGCATAATTGTTTGTGATTGGTTTGGTGACTTTTTATGGATGCATTTTTTTGCTATTAGTGTAGCATGCATAAGTTTTGATCTTGTTAGTTTTGAATTCATAAACATATTTTAATCCATAATTATGTGTGCCAACATGCAAGATTCTTCTCTATCATTCCTTTTACAATTAATCCAGTACTTACTATGAAACAACTGGCATAGAACAATATAATGGTCTTCAAAATTAAGTGATTTTAGCTTCAATGTTAGGGCCAAGTATGCACTCCATCCTCGTCATCAAATTGTTATCTCATTGAATACTTTTTTTGGGAATAACTTGAGTATGGCTTGTTATATGTTATATTTGTTGGGCGCATGCTTAGAATCTATGCCTTATGGCCAGAGGCAAATGCTCAAGTTAATAATTCCTCAGGAACTTTCTTTCAATCCTTTAATGATCATGCATCAACTATGGCAACATAGGACTAATATTCTTTCAATCCTTTAATGATCATGCATCAACTATGGCAACATAGGACTAATATTTTGGTACCGAGCAACTAAATGAGAAAGTGTCAATAGTTATTAATCTTTGTGACTACAATTATTGTGTTGGAAGACTTAACATACCAATCATCAATTTAAACAACTGCAAAGCATGTGGTAAAAGGATAATGTAGTTGGATTTCATTATGCGTAACTAACTAGAGTATTTATCATGTATTATGAACTACTAATATTGATGTTTCCTATGCTCGCGTTACTTATGTTGCGTTACTTATGTTGCTCATTTTTGATGTCTTTCAATGTTGTGTGACTATTGTGCAACATTAGTGTTTATACAATGTTTGATATAAAGGGACATATGTATAACTTCTATGTCTCAATACATGGTGCACTTTTATTATTGAGACTTATTTGATTAGGATATCAGGGGTGTGTTTGGAAAGTGATAAAAATTTTAGAAAAAATTTTTAAAATGAAAGAAAATGATGTAATATAGTAGGGGTAATGATGAAGAGCAAAGAGAATAAAGTTAAAATAAATAAATTATTTATATGGGTAATCGTATATAAATAATTGAAAAGCATGGTAGTTGTACAGGAAGATATAAATAAATAATTAAAAAATTAGTTAGTTGTGGAGAGTGAAAAGTTTTAGTTTAAAAGTTTTGTGTGTTGTCCCCATGAGGAAAATGTCAAGTTCTAATGCTAATGTCATTTATGATGATTTGTTGATACCGCTGATCCATTTATGCTAAATATCTTGTCATTTTATTTGTACGATAGTCTAATAATGTCTTCTATACACCATCTGAAATGAGTCGAATTCAAATATGCAATTTAGAACCCAACACTTTTATGTAATTGGTGCTCATTTTGAGCAACATACCAGACATCCTAGCTTTAAATCTGAGTAAGGGAACTTTGTCTCCCATTTCAAGAGGATGGTCTCTTACATGTGAATTGGAAAAATGTACTTTTGGATGACTAAATTGTAAACATATCGCTTGCAATTTGAACTATAAAAAATCCATCATTTATGTCAATACAAGCCAACGGAGCATTTGGGATGGTGAACCTAATCATAGTCAGGGTCTAATGGTCCTATATTAGTGATGGAATCTACAAATAATAATTCCTATTATTTTAAATTATTTTTTTACCATATTTCCAAAAATCATTCCTTCAAAATATTAACTGAGTCATACCTTTTAAAATGCATATAATTATGCATGAATTATAAAAAATATTTAAATCCATTTCTTTATTGCATTAGAATATAATAATACTTTATAAGATCATTTATCTGTATAAAATATATTTTAGGTAGTTTAAATTAATATTTAAATCAAATAATTTCATCAAGTTGGTTTTGCATCTTTTTGCAAATGGAACTCAATATACATATCATTTGGAAGAAACTTATAGTACCATTTAAATAAATGGTTTTAAATATAATGTATGGGTTGAATTTTAATTTAAACACCTAATTCAACCCATTTTAAGCTGGCAACACCCTGACCATGTACTGCCAGCTACACCCTAGCATATTACAATATATAATTTAATATAAATGTTGAATTAACAACTTTGATGGATATATAATTTCAGATAATTCAAAACCCCATGTACGTAAATTTTACACTTTTATGAAATGGGCACATGATAAAACTTGTTAGCTAATTAAATAAATAATTTAAAAATCAATTAGTAGAGTTGATTTCGCTTGTTTCAATAAGATGGGCCCAAAGTGGCTTCATGAATGATAAGTTTTCACCGACAATGGTACTCTGGTCCAAAAGCTTCACCTAAGATGAAACCAGTTTCAACAAATCATAACCATAATTGTATACTTGTTGCATGTAAAAAAAGAGTAAGAAATGAGAATGAGAAATTTTTTTATAGTTGCATATCAAAATATGTGAAAAATATTAAAACCTATAGATAATAAGAGGGTATTTTGAGCAATATATATGTGAGAACCATGTATTTTTATTTTATTTTATTTATTATTATGATCTTGACATGTTGGGTTGTATGGGACACCATTCATGAGATATTAGACATGAGTACGAGTTTGTGCATTGGCATATTTTTATAGCTACACTACCTGGCTATGATATGATTTATTGGGTATTAATTTAGAAATGTATGATTGATGTATCATTTGAGGCATTAAGACTATCTTAAACTTCACGGAGTAGGTACAGGGTTCAACCTGCACGGTCAAGCTGCGGGAGTGAAGGGGGCAGCCCCCCCCCTCGAGAAATTTTTAATTTACTAAGTTGTATGGTGAGAAGCAAGTTACAAACTACGATCGAGCTTAGCCCAGGCCCGTATCAACGATGGCCATAAAAGAGAGGCTCGTCCAAGTTAGGGCTTTATTTTTGGAGCGACACCCTTCTCCCTCTTCTTCTCCTCTCATTTTTGCCTCCATTTCTTCCAGTTCCTCTTCTTCACAGCATCAATTCAACCCCGAACCTTCTCAAAATTTCTCTAAACTATATTAAAGATCGCTGATTTGCATTAACAGAGCACAAAATCTCAGATATGCGGATTTAGGGTTGCTTTTCTATGGAGAAACCATAATCGAGGTAAATAGATGCTTCATTCTTTGGGTTAACGATGGATCCTCTTCTTAAACGTATTACAGATCTAGTGGGAGTGGGTATCGCCCAAAAAAATTTCACAGTTAAGGCATTTAAGAGCTGAACGAGCTAGGATTAAATGACTTCACAAGAAATTGAGTATTCCTATGTAGATTGGGTGAAATAGATGACAGATTCATAACTTTCGCATCACTAAAATGTGATATGGTTTGAGTATGGTTAACTAGTATGGAGAACTAGATGTCTGTCCTCTAATGCCTGTTAAGTATTCAATGAATTGCTTATATGATAGTTGATTTGCTAAATTAAAGTATATGTGTTGTTGATTTTAACAGTGTTATATGAGTGATTTATGACATTTGTCTTATGTGCATGTGATGATGTACCATTGAGGATAAGTGAAAGTTTTTTTATAGTTCAAAGCATGAGTATTCTCATGGGCATATTATATTACCTAAAATTTGTATACAATCGTAAATATGAATGAGTTGTGTGGCTGTATAAGTTTGTTCATGACTCTTGATTGACATAAGGAAAGGGTTGTTCATGACCCTTAATTGATATGAGGAGAGGGTTGTGCATGGTCCATTATGTTGGTCCCGAGTTAATCATAATTACCCAAGAGGGGAGGGGTGAGTTGGGTAAATAAATTTTTTTAACTTAAACAGAAATTTTACCCCGGATTAATCTAGTCCCCTTAATGAAGAAACAAATGTAAAGCAATATAGTGCTGAGAGAAAAAATAAAAATCAACAAGCAAGATTTTATAGTGGTTCGGGCAATCTTCCCTACTCCACTCTTCAAAGCTCACACCTCTTGTAACTTGGGTTCCACTATGTATTTCACAAATACAACTAGAGTCACTGCTCTCTTCTAGATTTCAGCTCTAGGAGGCATCAACAATTCACAGCACAAGTAGGTGACGAGTTCAACTCCAATCACACACTACTTTGCTTACACTTGATCTTAGTTACCAAAACTAAATCAAGTTCAACACAACAAGAAATAACAAAAGAAAGTTTCTACACGTTACTGGTGTGTAGAGGCAGATTTGGCACAGAGAAGAACTTGTACAACAATGTTAATGATTCAGCAAGCAGCTCTTTGGCAGTTTGAAAGCGGAGTTCTTCTTCTATATGATGGCTTGATCACTTAATGCTCTTGAAGATAGGAGTTATGCACACTTAATGAATTCTCAGTTACCCTCCTCGTTCATATTGAATGCCTTATATAGGGAATCCGAACGTTTGGAAGTAGGTGGCGCGCATTTAATGCGCCAACGTTCGAAAAATTTCTGACCGTTACGACTCAAGTCGCATGTGGAGTCGACTTTGGGTGCGACTTCGCCTGTCCGTAGCTTCTTCAAGTTTCAGCCTAGGTCAACTTGGTTTTCGACTTGACCCAAGCCGCAGGTGAAGTCGACTTCGGGTGCGACTTCACTTCCTCAGCATGCTTAGTTGAACTTGAAATTCTTTGGAATGTCTTTCTTGCTTGAATTTCTTCATGTTTGATTATTCTTCCACCATTTTATGTAACTTAAGATTCTTTATGTTTCTTCTATCTTAAAAATATTTGATTCCATGTCTTGAGTGTTGAATCCTTGAGTATTGGAGTGCATAAGAGAGGTCCAAGTGTATGATCTCGATTCTCCATGAAAATATGCAACTTTGCTTGCTCTGGACTTCATTTGATTTTCATTTGAGTGTTTGAGTTGTCTTGACATTCATCTTCACTTGAATCTAGCATTGAACCGTCTTGATCTGCAAGTTCCGCACTGAAGTCGAAGCTGGAGTCGACTTGGTCTGCGACTTCACCTAAGTCGCATGCGGAGTCGACTTGGGATGCGACTTCGGCAGCTCTCGTTCTTGATTTCAACTCTGGACAGAAATGACGAGTCGAAGTCGATGCTGGAGTCGACTTGGTCTGCGACTTCACCCAAGTCACTTGCGGTGTCGACTTCATTTGCGACTTCGGTAGCTTGGTTCCCCGTCTTCAACTCTGGACGAAAATGACGGGCTGAAGTCGCTACTGGAGTCGACTTGGAGATCGACTTGGCCTAAGTCGATGCCTGAGTCGACTTGGAAATCGACTTGACCTGTCAAGCTTCATTTTCTTCATTTGAATAACCTTTAATCATTTTCACAAACATGTTAGTAATCAAAACTTACTTAAATTGATTTGTTAATCATCAAAACATAGACTTGACTTATTTTTCACATGTATCCAACACATTAAAGACACGTGACTCTATATATATTTTCTTTGGCATAGATGTTGATTTCACATCTTATATGGCCATTTAGGAGTTGGCATTCCCCATCATTTTCATGGCATGAGTATCATGAATCTCACATGCTTCTATTTTCATGTTAACTGCTATCTACTTACTGAGTCTGTTTAGACTCACGTGATTATTATTTTGCTTTTAGACTATAGGCCAGGAGAAGAGCCTCGTGATGAGATTGGTGGAGTCCATAACCCTGGAAACCAAGCTCAATATATTAAGCCTTGTGTTTTTTTTTGCTATTTTACTATTTACATTTCTATTTGACACTAGTTAGTGTAAATATTTACCTTTGACCCACCTATGAAGAACATACTGTACTTGGGTATTTTTGGACTTGATTATCATTTATGTGAACATATGTATATGTTATTTTGGATTGGTTGCAGAGTATTGATGGATTACGATGAATTTATTTCTATATAGATGTTTTTATAGCATAGGTATGCGACTATGTGAATATAGAGCTAAGAGTTGAAATTTTAAAATAGAATTGCAATGTTCATGTATAATAGGTTCTATACACCATACCACCCCCTTATAGGCTATAGGAAGATACTGCTGGATTTTTCATAGGTCATGTGACACCTATTGACTAACCATTAAAGAGGATTAGGCGATGGGAGCGTCACAATATAAGAGACTTGAATGAGATGTTAAATGGAAAGAAATTTTTATTTCCAAGAAATCTTTTATACATTTTTCATTTTTCTACATTATCATGTTATGTTGGGCTATGTAAGCCGCACATCAAAAATTCATTTATTTATTTTTTTACTTTTTTCCATAAACTTGTTAATGTAGATGTATTTAACATATAAACTAAGTTTTACCATTTTTGAATATGTATATATTTTTTAGATTTTTAAACATGGGAGTATCCTCCGAGGGCAAAAAATCCTCGTGCTTAAAAATCTTTTAAAAAATATATGCATATATCCAAAAATGATAAAACTCGATTTATATATTAAGGGTGTGTTTGGAAAATAATAAAATTTTTGTATGAAAAAATTTTAGTATAAAAGTTGTCGAAATGAAAGAAAATGATATGATATGATAGAGATAATGATGATGAGTAAAAAGAATAAAATTAAAATAGACAGGTTAGTTGTATAGAAATGATAAAAAAGTAAGGTAGTGGTATAAGAAGATGTGAAGACATTATTAAAAAATAGACTAGCTATGGATAATGAAAAGTTTTAGATTAAAAAGTTTTAGCTTAACATTTTTTATGCCTTATCAAACACAACCTAAATGTACTTAGATAAACAAGTATATAAAGAAAAGTAAAAAAAAAAATTAATGAGTTTTTGATATATGCTAAATAAGCCTTTATTTAACCTGGGCTAATATGATCATTTCTCTTTTTAATATTGCTTGTCTCGATTGCAATAAGTAATCATTCATCTTTCCTTATTCATTTTTCACAGTTCATTCATCCTACGTAAGGAGTAATTTTCTCATTTCATTCATATCCCATTCAAGGTCCTCTAATGCTAACAAATAGGCTTAAATATAATTAATATATCAAATTACATAAAAATGTATATATTTAATTTTCTTTTTTAAACTGTTATAGGTGTGTTTAGTATGTAAGAATGAAAATGAACAACAAAGAATGCCAAAACTATATATTAATTATTGGCCACAATACTTATTTCCATATGTACTCTTATATTCTAATTATTTTATAATATATTTCTTCTTAACTATTTTATATATTTTTCACTTTATTTCTACTTTACTTCTACGTATTGATTTCATTGCTCATTCCTTCTTCTTCATCCAATATCTTTCTAAACTCACGCTGATACCACTTTTTTACATGAGGGAGGATCCCATGCGTCCGACCGCATGGGACTCTATTCATCCAGTCGTGGGACCTCTTCATAATTATTTTTTAATTTTTTATAATTATGTAAAGTTAATTGTGCTTAATTTATAAACAAAGTTTTATCATTTTCGGAGGTTTTTAAGTATTTTTATCTTTAAACACAGCGAAATTTTCAAATTTTCTACCTCAAAAGATTTCTAAAATGCCACTGTGTTTAAAATTTTAAAAAATTACTTAAAAATCTAAAATTGGTAAAACTTAAATAGATAAAGCACAATTAACGTTAGATATTTATAAAAAATTTAAAAAATAAAAAAGAGTCCCACGGCCGAACGCATGCATGCTGCATGGGATCACGCTTCTTTTTACATTGGGTTAAAAAATAAAAAAAAATTCTCAAAAAAGCCACAAGTTTGTATCTCCATCTGTAGATTATTTTATTACATTGAACCCTTTCACAGTAGATATCGCATCCCATTGTCCCAGAAAAGCTGTGCGTGGTTGTTATGTTGCCACTGGGAGCAGTAATGGATTGGGTTAGATGAGTTAAAGTTTAATCCTAATCCTAAATCAATAAAAAGATCTTAGCCTTAATTCATTTATTAATCCTTTAAAAAATCTAAACCCTAATCCATTTAATAAATGAGTTAGCAAGTTGTTAATATAAATAACTCAAAATAAGCTAATTTAAAATTGAATGTGTTGTTTGTAATTGTTATGGTGAATCGATCTATACCGAGAGGATAATATGACATGTCCAGATTTTCACTACAAGAGGAGTATATATTCAACATGTAGCACAAAGAAGGACAACGACTTGGCAAGATAGAAAGAGAGAGAACAAAGAAGGGGAGCTAGCAATAAAGATAGAGATGAGAACGATTAGAGATGGAGAAAGAGAAACTGAGGGAAGGAAAAAGGAGAGAAAATGGTGGAAATAGGGAGAGAGATTGAGAAGAAGAGAGAGAGGAGAGTGAGGCAGAGAGAGAAGAATGATCCTACTGATAGCACTCGTAAGTGGTAGTAGGGATGACAGTGATAATGCTACAGTATGATCACAAGAAAGATGTGGTAGACTCGTAAACGAAGTGAGGAAAATAAAAAAATAAATTAGGAGAAATAAATTTAGAATTTGAAATATATATATACCACTTCATAACAGGTTATAAACAGGCTAACGAATTAAACAGATTAAATAGGTTAAACGGGTTACTAAGCAAGCTGACGTGTTGTAAAATCTCAACCCTAACCCATTTATTTATTTAAAGGGTTTTTTCCAAATATCCTCACTATGTTTAATTCTAATCCTAAATATACTCATTATATCTCCAAAATCCCAGATATACCTATTATGTTTTCAGTTAATTTCAAAAACACTCAATTCGTGAGTTAACGTCGTTAGTTAATATGTGAAATCACTAAGATGCCTATCAAATTTTGAGCATAATTAAAATTTCGAATGTTGTAACTCATCAATGCTCTAATTACACATGAGCTTTAAATTTAGAGAGCTAAGATTCAATTTCTTTCTATTTTATTTCATGTTTTCTTATTTTATAACAAGGTTATTTTGGACATTTATAAAAATCTAACTAATGGTTTTTAATGGAATATACACTTTTGGAATCGGGTATATTTAGAATTTTAAAATTGTAGTAGATATATTTGGGATTAAAGTCAAACGTAATGAGTATATTTAGGAAAATTTTTTATTTAAATGATTAAATAAATTAATGAATCATAAATTATTTATTCAAAAATTATAACTCAAACTTATTTATAAAACGGTTTCATCGAGTTAACTCCATTGACACTTTTAGTTGCCACATAAGTGGAGTAGACACAGTATACAAGTTAAAGCTTACAAGAAGCTTACGCGGCCTGTTTTGAAGGGCACACTGTGCCTGTCGTGATCTACACAGCGGCCTGAAAGGTCGCTTGTGCAAGGCAGCTAGACAGCGACCGCCTGCTCACCAGTCACCACGATGGCATTACACCAGAGTATCCAATAAAATCTCCGTACCTTGTCCGATTTTCATTTCCGAAGGAGAAACGTGCAAAATGATGATTAGAATAGGCGAAAAGAACTTTTGCCTTTTCCTCTTCAAAATTTTTTAATTTTCAAAAGCACCGCAATATCAAAACAGTCTAAGATAACCCAGATAATAAAAAAAAGTCAAAATAGTTACAATATCCTATTAAATCTTAATTTTCTGGGGCTCATATTCATCCATTGACCCATGAAAAAGAACTCTTTCAGAGGCTATTTTTCTAAACTAAAAAATTATTTTGAGAGAAAACTCGCCAAAAATGAAGAGTTGCACGGGAAAAGGAAAAAAATACTTCTGTTTGTTTGCCGAAGGGGACATTTGGCATTTGACAATTAAAGTATGAGATGGTAAATTGTGAGATTACCTATTTCGAGATAAATCATCACTAAAATAATAATATTTTTTCCTGCTTGATGGTAAATTATGGAATTACGTATTTGGAGATAAATCATTACTAAAATAATAATTATCTTTTTCTACTTTTACCCATATATTCTAATTATTTCTCTTACTAACTACTTCTCTCGTACTTATTTATTCCAACTTTAACTTCATTATTTATTATTTATTGCACAATTCCTAAAATATTTATTTTCTCCATTTCACCACATCACATAATTTTCCCATTCCATATTCCCAAATAAACCCCAAAAAGCTTTTAAACGAAGACTTTTCAATTCAAATTTTTTATTTTTTATAACTATTTTATTCTTATTTTTTTACATCTCCCTCTACATCTACCCTATTTTTTAATATTTCTATATAACTACATGTACAATTAGACTATTTATTTTAAATTTATTTTCTTTATTCTTTATTGTTATCCATATCATGTCTTCTCGTTGTCTCTCTTTTCAAAAAATTTTATATAATTTTTTTTATCATTTCTCAATCACACTCTAAAAATTCTATTATTTCTTCGCAGAAATCTAACATATTCATAGTGTAGTTTACGGTGGTTAAATCAAATAAAACAATCAACCTTATACTAAGGGTATGGTGGGTAACATGGACAGGGGAAACAGATTGCAACAGCGTGTGTAATATTTCAACGTAGCAATCCATGGCCCCGATGTGGGGTGGAAAAAATAGAAAATAAAATATTTTTAAAAGTGTGAGAGTAATATAATATAATAAAAATAAAGTGGGAATAAATATAATAATTATGTAATTATGTAATCATAATATAGAAGTAAAAATGAAAAATAGAGTAATTAAGTACTTAAATATTAAATTACTTTTTTAGAAAATATATGAAAATATACTAGCGAATTAGTTTCCGTTGCTACACAACGTTATTTCCATAGAAGCAGTTTTATGAAATCTCATTCATTTTTGTTGCTTAGTGCTATTTGATTGTAAACTTGCTCCAACTATTATATTTAATATTATTTATTTAACTAAAAGATTAAGTTTCATTTAAATGAAAGTTGTAAAAGAGCCATATTTGTATAAAAATACACATTTATATGTAAATTAAAGTTGTAAAAGAGCCATATTTGTATAAAAATACAGACATTTATATGTAACTTATTAAAAATACTTAAATTTATTTTGATATGTATAAGAAAGCGACAATACTTTATAAGAATATTCATAAACAAAAAAAATGATATTTTATATTATTTAGATGTTGACAATACAACTTCGAAATTGGCATTTAGTGTCAAAACATATAAAATAGAGACTTGATCTTTTTAGACCGGATGCACGACCTCCTCCGTGCCTCCGACCCAAAAATATATATTTTTAATTTTTTTATGGGTAAGTAAATCTAGGTGTATTAAATCTATAAACTAAGTTTTACCATTTTTGGATAATTTTAAGTATTTTTTTTGGATTTTTAAACACAGTGGCATTTTCGTAATTTTTTGAGATCCAAAAATTACGAAAATGCCACTGTATTTAAAAATCCAAAAAAATACTTAAAATTATCCAAAAATGGTAAAACTTGGTTTATAGATTTAATACACCTAGATTTACTTACCCATAAAAAATTTAAAAAATATATTTTTGGGTCGGATGCATGGAGGAGGCCGTGCATCCGGTCTGAAAAGATCAGCAGGCTATAAAATAATTTTACATAATTTGTAGATAGGGCTATGTAGAATGATGACAAACAATTAATATATTTTTCCTTACCAAACAAATAGTGCACTCTAAATATAATAGATGAATTAGATTTCTTATTAATCATTAAAGTGGGTAAAAATAAATAGGATTTTTAGTGAGTGAGTTTCATAACAGTTGGGATTTATTGATGAATAAATCTGAAATGAATAAAAACAAAGGCAAAGAAGGAAGAGCTATAGAGGTGTTAATGACCATAGTCAACCCGTTAACCTGCTTATCCAACCTATTTATAAATAAGTTTTGGTTAAAATTTTTTAATAAATGGGTTATGATCCACCAACTCGTTCAATCATTTAATTAAATAAATAGATTATGGTTTAGATTTTATAATCCGTCAACCCGTTTAGTAACCCGTTTAACCCATTTAACTTGTTTAATCTATTAAAGATATATATATGTATATGCAAACTCATTGTTTATTTTCCTTCGCTAAGTCTTTTTTCCTCCACCTAATTTCATTTTTTTATTATCGTCCTAATTTCATTTTCTCGTCACTGTGTTATTTTCGTTTTCTTGTGCTAAAATATCATCTCATATTTTCCAATAATATCATTATTTATCAGAGTCTAAACCTTTAAATTGTCTGTTATATGAGTTAGAGTTGAAACTTTTAAATGAGTTAATAAAGCGGTCAACATGTGGGTTAATAAATGAATCGGGGTGAAATATTTTAAATAAATTAAAGACTAGGAATAGACTGAAACGCGTACGACTCGATCGGCTGAAGAGCGGTCAACATGTGGCGGATGGACCCATGTGACTTTGGTTTTGGTTTCTAGTCGAACTCGGCCGTGGACGTGGATTCATGTGACCTTTGGAGAGCCTAGCCTGGCATGCGCATGGAGGCTGGAGTATAGCCATCTCCAGAGTATCCTGCAAAATCGCAGAAATCAGGAAGCCACATCCCCCCATCCCTACCAAACATAGCTCGGCTGCTTCGAACGGAGAAGCAGAGCAGAACAGAGCAAAGCAGAACACGTCTGAACGTGGGAGAGATGGGAGAAGAGAATCAGGAGAAGAGGGAGGAGATGGATTGGTACGTCGGCATACCGAAGATAGAGCTCCACGCTCACCTCAACGGCTCCGCTAGAGACTCTACGCTCTTGTATCTCTCTCTCTCTCTCTCTCTATACTTGTTCTTCAAGTCGTTTGCTTTCCAAGCTTTTGGGAAGTGGGAATTCTCCACTTTCTTCTCTATTAAAAATCAAAAGCTTCCAACAACTTAGTTCTACGATTTCATTTCCGCTCTGCTGTTTTAGCTGTCGCTATTAGTTTCTTTGTCTCTGTTTTCAATGCCCCACATGAGTATTTTAACCGCTCTACACAGATATGATTTGTCAGGAACAAATGCAGGCTGTTTTGTTATGATGGGTTGCTCCTTGGATTTGTTATGGATGAAAATTTCAACGGTAGGAGTGAATTGGCAAGCGGCTCTTATGACCCCATATTGAGAGTCAAAGATAGGAACATTCTCTCAGTCGATGTATTCATGCAATCTCTGAAAAAAAAAGAAGGGAAATTGAATGGTTTGTGATGGGAATGTTCATTTCCATGCAATCCTGCTGAGTATAATGCCACGTTGTTCATGCCTTCGCATTTACCAGGACTCTGCTGAAGCAGGAAGGAAATGTCCCATTTGTTGGTCAGGCAAATAGAAATTTTTTTTACTAACGTGTGTACGAAAGACTACTCTATGACAAACATACTACTGTTTCTGAATGTTGTTGCCAGAAGTGTAGATTGCTAAGCATTAGTGAGTTGTTAGATAAGTTTATTACCATTTCCATACCTATTCTTAGCTTGTCAAAGTCATGGGTGCTCTCAACCATTAGCAGTTGTTATGCTAATGATCAAGTGAACTATCAGCTCAATAAATTGAGGTACTTGCATCATCATTTGTGTTGAACCTTCCTTTTTTGCAGGGAGCTTGCAAAAGAACTGGGTGAAAAAGGTGTCATTGTTTTTTCTGACGTGGAGCATGTGATACTAAAGAGTATGTTGACGTGACATTGTGGTTTCTTGTCTTTCTCAATTTGAAGAGCATGTGATTTTTTATTTTATAAGGAAGAATAATGAATTAAATCCCAAGGTTACCATTTGTATGAGATATATTATTCTAAATGTATCTGTCAGAAGATATCACATTGTGTTGAACCATGGAAATGGCTGGTCAATACGACAGTGTATGATTTTGGTCCGTCCATACATGGAAAAATTATCAGGAAAAAAAATTCGGATGGATTTGGTTAGTTCACTTGCACTGATTGCTAGACCCAATATCACGTTACTATGACGTATCTGTTTTGGGAATGCTGAAAAATCATTAATAGCCTGAATGAAGAAGGAAAAAACAATTCAACTGATGGGGGAACCACATGTTCTTAATAACCTGACTCAACAATAGACAGATGGTGTTCCAATAATTTGTTTCTCTTCAAGCAAGGTCATTGGTGATCAAAACTCCTCATAGATTGTGCACTAGTCTGGCTTCTCACTTTTAATATTGGCTCTATTTGCATTCTTGTTAGCTGTGCGCTCATATGTCACATGTCCAAAGGCTGGAATTACAAATTGGATGTTCTTAGGTAGTTAGGTGTGACTTTCCGACCATGGCTTCAATATTAACATGCTGCAGCATCTGAAAAATATGTGATTTCTGAATGCTTATTCACGAGGACCTTGTTGTATACCTCGAAATAGATTACTTCAATTTATTGGTATTTTCTTGTTTTCTTTTTAGATTAAAGAATTACACATGCAAATTATCATAAAAAAATGAAGAATACATACATAAAATATGGAACAATAGGAATGAGAGTGATGTGATATGACAGGGTCATAGGAGTAAAATTGGAATAGATGGTGTGATGTATGGAAAGATGTGATAAAATAGTTGAAATGTAGAAACAATAATGAAAAAGTATGGTAGTTAGGAAGTTAAGATTTCAAAGCATAGCAAAAGGCGTGTAAGAAGAAGTGAGAAAAAAGTTTTGCCCATATATTACCCATTCCCAAATGGACCCTAAGTATAGCAGAAATGAGAATGTTAAAGTGGATATTGGTGAAATAAGAAAGATTAAATTAGAAATGAATTAATCCAGAATAACCAAAAGGTAAAACCAAATAACCAATAAGTAATAAAATTGTGAACTAGGGCATAGCCTGATGGTATCACATTGTGGGTGATGCGTGTGATCCCTCTTCAAGTCTAGAGGGGAGTATATCTCTCCATGTAATGTAATGTAATAAAAAAAGGTAATAAAATTAGGAAAAGTAGATTTAGGTGGTTCGAACAACTTAAATGGAGGCCTGAAATGGCTCCTGTTTGGATAACTGAATTTATAAAAATAGAAAGCTTTAAGAGAATAGATGAAGCGCCAAAACACATGGATAGAAGTGATTAAGAAAGAGGGATAATGATTTAATACTTACCTAAGCATGGAAGCATCCATGCTTACCTTTTTTGTAGTTTTAAGATACTTTTTTTAAAAATACTCTAAACAATTAATTATGTTTGTCCATGTGTATTTATTTATTATTCCAAAAATTATGTGTATTGCAAACTTCTATATGTTATATTTATGCTATACATTTTGCAAAGTTTCCGGTGGTTACACATTCACTATCAAAAGACACTATTTTTTTACAAGATATAAGTTTCCAAAAAAAATTATTTTTGGTATCATGATAAGACAAGATCTATTAAACAGGATAAATGGTTCGGATTTCGAAAAAATATACTTTAAAGCTTCAAAAATCAAGGGTAAGCATGGAGGCTTCCATGCTTTTTAAGTATTGAATTATTCCCCAAGAAAGATGTGAAGACGATAGAATGATTATAAAGAATGATACAACAGGATCCATGCAGCTGACCCCATGTTGGAAACTATTTATGATGACGACTACGATTTAGATCATAAGCTGTAACATGCTTATTACTTTTGATGTTATGTGAGCATGGTGATGTCCTCTCCTTGCATTTAACTGCAGATTACTTTATTCCTTAATGCAGATGACTGTTGCTCCATTTTTCTTCTAATCACTCTTATTTCTCCTTTCCAATTTATGCAGATGATCGCTGCCTGCCTGAATGCTTTAAGCTGTTTGATTTGATTCGTATCCTAACAACTGATCATAAAACTGTTACAAGAATCACCAAGGAAGTATGCATTGTGGTTGTGGAAATGCCTTCTGGATTCTGACAACTCTTTATCATTCTGACTGTTTACTTTGATTTTGATTTTTTCCCTTCCCCGTGCAACAGGTTGTTGAAGATTTTGCTGCCGAGAATGTTGTATACCTGGAGCTAAGAACTACCCCTAAGGTATTCCACCTGCATTACTGTATTTTTAGAATTTTTTTTAAAAAAATTTCCAACTCTGGGGCAATTAGCTTATGGCAATATGACTGAGTTTGTCTCCAGCTCTTTCCTCCACTGATTCATCCAGTGACTATGTAATATGCACACATTCCAACACTAACTATATATGTAGTAGATTTGTTGTTGGGTGGAATATGGCAAATCACAGTGTTGAAGGGTCATTACTATGTGAATTTTGGTGTTTGTATTAATATTTGTACAGTTATAATCGTCAGTTAACCATGATGTTTAGATTGTCTGTTCTGCAATTTGGCCAATTATTGGACTTCAGGTTATCATGCATGCTGTGTTCGTTTGATATTTGTGAGGTTTTGTACGTTCTGCACCCCATCTTCGATGTGAATGGCCTGAAAAGTAGTGAAACCTTTTTGTTTGACTGATGTTTACTACTGGATTGGTTTCCATCCATTTTTTGCTGTTTCTCTAATCAATGGCTGCAGTACAATGCTGCATAAGAATCAAATTATTAGCTACCATGCATCTCAGTGGAGTCAAAGGATTAATTGCAAATACACAGTCAGCTTTTCAGATCCAACTTGAGGCATGTGCTTTCTAGGTTGTATGAGTATTCCTAATTGGGGAATACTCTATCAAATGGAGATGTCATCAGTTAATTATTTGGACAGTGTGGCTAGAATCCATGCTGCCAGCAGGATGGGTACCTTTTACTTGGGATAATATTGAAAAACACTTTGGCCCGAGAGTGATGATAAAAGTTATCCCTTTAGTGATCATAAAAATTAGATAAAAATTATCTTGTGTTGGGGTAAGAATCCTTTTTCTATTTTGCAGAAGAATGAAGCAATTGGTATGAGCAAACGCTCTTACATGGAGGCAGTGCTTGATGGATTGAGAACAGTTGACACAGTTGATGTTTCTTTTGTCCCTTCCAATGGTAACGCTGAAAGCCCATTAGAGCTTTCTTCTAGAAATGTTAAATGCAAAGGGAAGCATGTGAAAAAAATTTACGTTCGCCTTCTTCTTAGCATTTACCGCCGTGAAACCACTGCCTCAGCAATTGAAACAGTATGTTAAGCAACACACTGTTTAAAATTTTAATGTCTTGAAGATCCAGTCATCTGAAATTTTGCTTCTGGGCAGGTTCAACTTGCATTGGAAATGAGGGATTTGGGAGTAGTTGGTGTTGACCTCTCTGGCAATCCTGTAGTAGGGGAATGGTAATTCTACGCATGAAATTAGGAATTCAACTAGAGTGTCAACACTGACGTGGATGTGCAGATTAATTGTTCACAATGTGTAAATTTTGTGGCACGACATGATGGCCCACTGAAACTTCTCCTGGATACTCATGCCATTAACACTTTTGGCAACTTGGGGCCATTAGTGATATGAACCACCGATAGGATGCACATTAGCAAAAAGGTATCAATCTGATTTCAGGCATGCAAAAAGATGGTTTACCAGATGTTATAAAGACGGAGTATACAGCTAATGGATGAAATGAATGATTGGCAAATAATCAGGGTTATTCATTTCATGTTACAAGCCTTTGGTGTTTCAGATCAACTGATAAAGGGCATCATCTTCATGTTCTTGAGGTGTATCATGGGGGGGCTTCCCTTTATTTATTTGGAAAGCATTGCGTTCTCCTATGAACCATGGTGGTTGCGTTTTTCTCATATTTTGTAGCATCATATCGCAGGGAAGCATTTGTACCTGCTCTGGAGTTTGCTAAAAAACAGGGCCTTCCTATAGCTCTTCACTGTGGAGAGGTGTGTGAGGCATTTGAAGCGAATGTTATTTATTTTATTTTATATTTTTAAACCTTGGATTAACCATTTTTTGCCATTATAAATTTTCTAACTGGTTCATTTTTGTTACTAGTACATTTAGGTGCCTAATCAGAAGGAAGTCCAAGCAATGCTTGAATTCTGTCCCCAGAGAATTGGGCATGCCATTTGCTTTGAAGATGAGGAATGGAGACTACTGAAGTCTTCCTGCATACCAGTTATAGTTGCTCATCCACTTCTTCCATCTGAAGTTTTCTTTATCGTGATTTTTTTGCTTATTGCTGTTTCTGCATTCTGTCTAACCTCATTCTCATATCTATGCTTTTAACTCCAACCATGCAGGTTGAGATCTGTTTGACATCCAATATCAGGACTGAAACTGTTTCTTCCATAAATGATCATCACTTTGGTTTGGTCTTCTTTTCCCCTTTAAATAAAGAGATTGTGGATTTGATGCATTTGATGCACTGACTACTCATGCTATCGGTCTCCCAACACATGGAATAAGGTTTCATTTGTCCATGATCGAACCATTTTTGGCCTTGTTCCACAAAAGTATCTTTTATTGGTAAATGTTGGAGAAAACTATTACCAACTTGCCTGGCCTGTTGCTGGTTGTCTAACTATTAGTGTGAGAATTATACCAGTATGGTTCTCTGATCCCTGAATGTTTTTTCTGATCCTTCAGTACTGGTCCATGTAGCACATTGTTCGCCATTGAACAGTCCTGATAATGGAACATATGTATTGTAATAGTGGAGCTAGACAAACTAGAACACTGTTTGTGTTCCGCACGGATCTAATGCATGTTTCCACATTATTTAAAATCTCCACTTACATTTTTTGAGAAAAAAAAAAAAATTAATGATGTGATTTTGTTTGGCTATGCAGTTGATCTTTACAGAGCTAAGCACCCATTGGTCCTCTGCACGGATGATCCAGGGGTGTTCTCAACCAGCCTTTCTCAGGAGTACAAACTTGCTGCCTCGACATTTGGTATGAATGTTTTTGTGACATCAAAGCAATTTGTGATGCAATTCTTTATGGATTAATGTCTGCTTGCTCTGGCAATTTGCATTTCTTGTTCGACTATGAACTTAAAAACCAGTTTGGCTTCAAAGTCTCACTTGCATCAAAATCATGTTCCGGCAATTCATTGGCTGATTGATGCTGGGCAGAAATTTGGCTTTGGTCCATATTGTCATTCGATGAATGGGCTGTATGCCTGTATGCTGATGCATAGGTTGGATGCTGCATTCACAGCATTGGGCCTGATGGCTGACAAGATTTCCCGCATTGCTGAGCTGGATCACACATCTTGAATCATGTCTTGAATATACATTTCTAGTTCTCGGTAAAAATGAAAAACACTAGGGACTATCTCAGTGACTTCTACTTTTTATGCATGAAGGGCTCAGTAAGAATGATATATTTCAGCTCGCAAGAGAAGCAGTTGAGTTTGTATTTGCAGATGATGGGGTGAAAAAGAATCTGGAAGTGATGTTTGATTCTGCCTCAAAGAAATTCTTGCATTGAGATCTCATCCATGATGCGAGACTTGGTAATTTTGATTGCTGGTTATGTGGTTACACAATTCTTCTTCAATGAGACTGGATCATTAGTTGGCTGTAGAAACAGTTACTGTTATGAAATTCCCAGCAGGCCTCTTTTCATTATCTACAAGATGTTGAGTGCAGTCAGTTCAGGATCTATAAAATTCAACACGCTATTTCTGTGGGCTAATATCTTATTGCAAGCATAGATGGGTCACAATACTCAATCATTCATATACTTCTTTAAGTTAGTTCCCATAACCTATTTGCATTAAACAGTCGTCTGTTATCCAAGTCATTTTGTAGTGTGAGTGCAGGATGAATTTAATTATATGGGGTATTCATCACTGTCTAAAGAGCTTCTTCAGACATGCCTTAGTCATTTTTTAACCAACCATACATTGCTATGGAAATACATGGTTAGAGAGAGAAGTAACTAGTAAGAGAAACGAAGTAACTATTAATAAATGAACGAAAATTACGTATGAGAAACCGACTTAAAACAGAGAGATGTATGGATGTATGTAATTAAGGGTGGTTTTGACAACGAGGGCCGCCATAAAAGATACTATTTCTCCAGTAGTCGGGGTTGGAATGGCGAGGAGAGCGTTCGAGCCAGAGGTTGCAGCATCTGTAGTTGTCTATGATTCGGCAAGCGTGGGACATCGTGTGCATTGCCCGCAGCATCCAGCGTAGAATCCTGCTTATGTAATCTGCCCCTCTGAAGCCTTGGAAAGGAAAATTGCCGCTCCCCATTTCTGGCCTCACCGCCCCAAGCAACGTTCGATGCATTTTCATGCAGCGTCGCGAAGATGGGAAAGGGAAAGTAGGCCAAGAACAGTGACAGCCACCAGTCACCATCAGCATCCTTCATGGAATCAACATATTTTGTTAAGTAGTCCGATATGAATTAATTAATTAATTACAGCATCATGCATGCTATACTTATGGCTCATGTAACTTCTTTCAAATTTAAGATTTTGATTTTTGATGAAAAATTCGATCTATTCATTGCATTTCATCATTTGTTTAGTTAAGAGATTAAGTTTCATCCAAATAAAGTATATGTAGGGACTGCATTTGCTCAAAAACATAAATATTCATGCATAAATTATGAAAAACACTTAAATCCATTTACATATGTATTAAAATATAATAATATTTTATAGAATCATTTATTTATATAGAAATGATATTTTAAATGGTTTAGATATTGAAATACTATTTTAAAATTGATAGTTTAGCATTAAACCATTTCGTTACATTGATTTGACAGATTTATAGATGATACCCATATATAATGATACTAAACAAATAAGATGATTTTCATAATAATATAAATAATGTTAAATACAACGGATGGATTTGAAATATAAAAGAGGTTACATAGGAAGAGATTTTATAAAAGTGGGACTGATACTTATGCATTTATCCATGGTGGATGTGGCTGACATGTGTATTTGGTTGTTTGAAAAAAAAAGGTGAGGGTGAAATTCTTGAAATAGATGGGTTAATGATGTGATATCTAGCGGTAGTAAAGTTAATAAAATTAAATATGATAAGGTAATTGTATAGAAAAATGAAAAAAATGATTATAAAGCAAATAATTATACATGAAAGCGCCAAGAAAATTAGTCTAAAAATTTTAATTTTTTCTTAGTTACGAGTTTTTAGTATTTGATAAAAATTCTGAATGAAAACTTTTGACTTTAAAATTTTTTAAATTAGAAAAATAATGTAATATAATAGAGTAGTAAATCAATGTACCTGAGTCTATTAAAATTTGAATACAACTGGATGCAAAACTCATTTTTAAAAGATTTTTCGAATTTTTTTTTATAAAATCTAGGTGTATTTAATCTCTAACCGAAATTGTATTATTTTTAGAGTTGGACATATATTTTTATTTTTAAAAAAAGGGATATTTTAGTCATTTAAAAATACATCTTTAAAAGTAATAAAAATTTAATAAATATGTTAAAATAATTTAAATTAACAATTTTATCAAAAAAATTTAAAAATTTTTAAAAACGAATTTTGCACCTAGGTGCATTTAAGTTTCAATGTACATAGTGCATCGAATCATTATTTAATATAATAATATTAATAATGAGGAGTAAAGAAAATAGGCTAAGATACCACTGAATATTTTGATAAATACCATTGAAATACACCTCATATATATGGATTATGCCTATAAATGTTTAGATTTTTTTAAAAGTATTTTAAAATGAAAAACTAAGCGTAAGCATGTATGCCTCCATGCTTATTTTAAGAATTTAATCATTACCCTTATATGAAACCATTTTGATGAAATCTCATCCATTTGACTCACCTGGATAATTGACATGAAATCCACTCCTTTGACTCACCTGGATAATTGATATGAAATCCACTCCCTTCGTTGTATTTAGCCTTATTTGTTTTGTCAAAAATCCCATCATTTGTCTAATATCATTTTGCATAAGCCTTTTCTACAAATGTATCAAATTAATATAATAAATTATTCGGTGCTAAATATTAATTTTAAAACTACATTTTCAACCTTTAAAATGGTGTAAAATATCATTCCTACGTGCATAATGATCCTATAATATTACATTCTAGTGTATTTATGAATGGAACTAAAGTAAATTTTATAATTTACACACACACGTATATATATTTCAAAGCAAATGCAGCACATATACATCTTTAATTTGAAGATGTTATTTTGTACCTAAACAAATAATACTAAATATAATAGATGAATATTCTTCTGAAAAATACAATAGATGAATTAACTAAAAAAATTATAATTGATGAAGTAAATTTTCTATCAATCATCAACGTCATGTAAAATTTCAACGTAACGCAATTACACTGAAAGTTGGACCATATAATATACAAATACACATTTAAGGTATCATAAATGTATATCAGATATGCAAAATGGAAGAAAAAGCTTTCTTAACTTGAAAATGAAAACAAGATAGAAGCAACATGATCTTGAATTATTTTTATGTAGATTGATAATAAATATAATATGAATACAAAATATAATGTTGGATATTTTGCTTTTAGGGTGTGGCTGGGAAGTGATAAAATTTTTGGATGAAAAAATTTTAATATAAATTTTTTTTGAATAATTTATAAAGAAAAGTTTTTGAAATGAAAGAAAATGATATAATATTGATGTAAAGAATGACTTATAAAAAAGTGTTTGAAATGAAAGAAAATAATATAATATTGATATGAAGAATAATGAAGAGAAAATATAATGAAGTTAAAATAGATAGAAAAGTTGCATGGTTAGTTTGTAGAAATGATTTAAAAGTAATTACATAAAAAGTGAAAAAATAATTAAATAATAGAATAACTGCGAAAAATAAAATTTTTTAGTTTAATTAAAATAGAAAGGATAATTGTATAGTTAGGATGTAGAAATGATTTAAAATAGGATAATTACATTGGAAATATGAAAAATTAATTACATAATAGGACGGTTATAGAAAGTGAAAAGTTCTATAATAAAACAAATACAATCATAATTAAAGATAAATACAAATTTTTAGCATTTTCAAAATAAATTATGTAAAACCATAGTATTATTTTGAGATTACCAAAATATTTTTTAGTTTTTTATTTTTATAAATGCCCTACCTAGATCTTCCTCCATATGAAATTTGGTAAATTTTAATTTATTGAGTATATCTTTTTTTTTTTTTAAATTAATAAGACGAACATGGGTACGTGCATGCGTGAGCCTTGGACGTATTGAGGCGTTAGCCTTCTTTCTTCTTTCACACAAAAAAAAAATACAAAAAATAATTTATACAGCCCCATATTGGGCTTGCGATATGGGCAGCGCGCAGCCCCATAAGATCGCCGACAAAAATAAATATAAATATAAAATAATTTTGGAAAAAGAATTCTTCGAAAAAAAATTGCGCATACAAGCAAAAATTTAATATAGATTTTTTACAAATATACATACAAAGTTTGCCAATATGGCATATCCACTACTAAATTTGTAAAAATTGCAAATATGTCAACAAAGTTGATATAAAGAGAGTGTTTGTCGAATTTAAAAACTTTTCACTCCCCATAACATCCTATTTTTAATTATTTTTTCATTTTTTTAAACAACTTCCTGACTTTTCCATAATTTGTACACAACTACGCATATGTTCAATTTATCTATTTTAATTTTATTCTCTTTACTTCTCATAATTACCCTTATTATTTCATATCATTTTCTCTCATTTAAAAAACTTTTACACAAAATTTTTTCAATAAAATTTTTTTACTTCTCAAATACACTCAAAATTAGAAGCATATTCCTTCCATTAGAACGTTTTAGAATTTTTTGTAAAATGACTATAATATTCTTTAAGTCAAAAAATACACTTGAAATTTCTACAAATATTATAAGCATATTTGTAAAAAATGTAAAATAATTATGTACATAAAAATGTATAAAATAACGAATAGCCAAAATGTGTACAATATTTGTAAAAATTGTAAATGTATTGCTTGGTTTAAGAGGTACTTTGTTGTTTTATAGAAAATTATTATGGTATTTTAATGGAAAGGACATGCATAAAATTTTGTGTAAACCTTATGACCATATTTGTAATATCGATAAACTTAACGATAATGATGCAATATTTGTTAATTCCCATAGGAATATTTGTAAAAATCCCTTTTAAGATTTCACATATACTTCTTTGCTAAATAAACAATATTTTTATATAGAAAAATGATTTAATATGATTTACTGTGCGAGACTTTGGGCGCTGTGGTTGCTTCTAACCATTGGAAAGTATGGTAAAACAGTAGTAGTCGGATTGTTGAGAGGTAAAGATATAAATCAGGTATGCTTAAATGCACTGAGGTACAATTAGGCTCAATGTTGCATCTGGGTGCATTTAACTTATTTTTTACAAATTTTTTTTTTTGAACAATTGTTAATATAATTATATTTAACATGGAGAAATTTAAGTCGTGAACCCTCAAACTTTGCTTATTAGTATTTGGGACCTTAAAGTTTGCAAATTAGCATTTTAAACACCGTTAATTTTTAACTTTTGCATTTTAAACCCTGTTACCTGACAGTGTCAAAAAAGCTATCTGAAGCCGTGCGCAATGACAAAACAGCCCATAAAACTAGCCCATGCAAGTCCTTTGGAAGCGTCTCAGACATGCATATGCTAGCGATATCCCTGCGTCACCACCCGCCATAGCCACACGAATGAGGTAGCCCCGTCGGCAACCATAAATCTTCAACTCCATTCAACATTTGCGCACCCTGAAATCCAATCCTGCAATGAAAATAACATGGGCAATGGTAAGCTTGCAGCAGCAAAATTCATCTTGCCACAGGTGATCAGAACCCATGCTTAAATACTTAAAATTAAAATTTTAGTAATTAAAAAATTCTTTTTCACTCCTTACATTGGAGTTGACTCCCCAGTGCAATGATATGTTGTGATATGCTAGATCTGGACCACTGATATTATTATGTTTTCGATTGACGCCTGTAGTAGTAGTAGTAGTAGCGGTCCACAGATTCCAAAGATGGCCCTGGAATATCAAAGCATGGAACACTCACTCGTTCATCAAAGTAAGCAATCTTATTGCATTGCAATCTCCTGCGTCAATTTGCCAAACCGAATTCTCATAGAAATCAATTCTGAGCCGTTCATCTTTTGAAGATGGGATCTTGTGAAACATAGTCAATGTACATTTTTCAGGAAGGCCCGCTAATGTTACGCACTCCTCACCACCATCACCATAGCAGATCTCGGCCCCATGGCCCTTCCTCAACAACAACATTCTCTCCATGTACAAGAGGTTGTGTCCCTTGGCTAATGCTCACCTAGTCTTCGACCAAATGCCTCGTAGAAGCGTAGTCTCCTTCAACGCTCTCATCGCAGCTTACTCACGAACTCCTCGTCAGCCCCTGTTCACATCCTCCGCATGAAAATTGATGATTTACAAGTATGTGACCAACGGTAGGATCGAGAGATCTGCAGCTGTTCTGCTGCATGGTGGGGATTGGTTTGGCACCGACCAATTTCAGCTTTTCGAGTGCTTTGAATGCTTGAAGCCACTGGAGGATTACGTTGGCCGGAAATCATCCACGCCCACATCACGAAATCAAAGCATTTTGCCGATACGTCATTGATAAATGCATTGCTTGAGCTTATTCTTTGTGGAGACTTGGAAATCATGTGCTTTGCTTTTAGAATGATCGAGACACTAGACAAAATTTCACGGAATACAATGATAGCTGGGTATTGGGAAATGGGTGATGGAGAGAATGCAATGGAGTTGTTTGTACAATCCTGGTACTTGCGTTGAGAAAATCCAGATGATTACACTTAGGGTGTGTTTGTTTGGGGCCAAAACTTGTCAATTAAAACTTTTCAACCCAAAACTTTTCACTCTTCATAACTACTCTATTTTTTAATTATTTTTTCACATTTTTCTATACAAACTACCCTACTTTTCAATCATTTCTACACAACTACCCATACAACTAATCTATCTATTTTAACTTTATTCTCTTTACTCCTCATCATTACCCCTATTATATCACATCATTTTCTATCAATTTGACAACTTCTACCTTTAAAACTTTTCATCAAAAGTTTTACCTCCAACCAAACACGCCCTTATGCTGCAATTGTATGCGCGACTATATCTTCTGGAAAATCATCGTGTTGGATCTAACTGATGCAACATCAAACACATGACTAGTGTACTAGATTGGTTTCTGGGACAAGCAAGTTCAGTTTTAAAATACGACTATCACGAAGACAATGGAAAATCGCAGTGCGATACGATTGACCCATAACTCGTGCTGGAGGTCGCAAATGGGAGATTGGCAATATTGTCGTGCCAAGAATCAGACGAAGATATGATCATGAGGGATGGAAAATCGAGAGGCATTACTCCAATGGAGAAGCGCCATCAACATGTATTTCAAGAAATGTGAGTTAGAGTCGGCAAGGAAGCTTTTCGTTTCTATGGTCGAGAGAGATGCTATTCTGTGGACCTAGACTCTGCGAAGGTGAAGTAGCAGCTTATTACTTGCGAGGCACGCGTTTATGGGTATTTTTGTTAATACACATTGCTTAACGGAGCTTTTCTGACACCATGAGGGGACGGTGTTTAAAATGCAAAAGTTAAAACTTAACAGAGTTTAAAATATTAATATATAAATTTCAGGATCTAAAATACTAATAACTAAAATTAGAGGGTTTATGACGCAAATTTTCCATTGTGATGACATGACCTGGGCTGGATTCGAGTGGTCAGCACATACACATGCAATCTACGCAGATCCAGATGGAATGGGTGGGAGACTGCGAGTGGTGAAAGAGAAAACCACAGTACAATAGAGCTAGGATATTCGTGTGAGTATAGGTAGAGTTTGTTAGGTGGTTTCCTCCCACGTGAAGTCAAAGTGAGTGGGGACCACCCATTTGACATCTTTGAAAAATGCTCACCTGCCCTTTTGTCTGTTCCTTTGCTTTCGGCGCGGAAGGAGAAGAAATAGGTGAGAGAGAGAGAGAGTGATATACATCACAACGGCTCTTCTCCTCTCGGTACAGATATCCGTCGTCGTCTTTCTCTTCAGTCTCAGTTTTCAGAGAAGCAGCAGCAGCTCCGACGAACGGAGGAAGATTCTATCCTCACATGCTCAGGGCTTCTACGGCAGTCATCTCTTCCGGCCATTAAGAGAGAAAATTCTGTCGTTATCTCAGATTTGGTGAGATCCATCCTTAGTTAATTTCTATGTTGAAATCCATCCTTATTGTGATGATGAAATCCTCTAGTTTTGACTAGAGAAGACATTGCATTGTAATCCCATTATTCTATAGTGGAAGATTTACCTGGACTGGGTCCCGTGGTTTTTCCCCTTTATTAAAGAGGGGTTTTCCACGTAAAATTGTGGTGTGTTTTTCAGTGGGTTTGATTGTTTATTATTTGTGATATTTATTGTCTGAGATTAATTATTCCTGTTTAATCTACACAAAAGGGGATAGCCTAAAATCCCAACAAGTGGTATCAGAGCCTGGTCTGTCTTTGCATAATTTCTTGTGTGGATTAGATGGAAGAAACTTCATTCACAATGGTCAAACTCACATCATCAAATTACTCAATATGGAAAACAAGGATGGAAGATATTTTGTATTGCAAAGAACTTTACCTACCAATTAAAGTGAAAGGAGTGAAGCCCGTGGATAAAACTCAAGATGATTGGGATGTGTTAAATAGAAAAGTGGTTGGGCATATCCGACAATGGGTTGATGAGAGTATTTTTCACCATGTTGCTAAGGAAACTGATGCATTCAAATTATGGGAAACATTAGAAAGCCTATATGAACGCAAATCAGCTGTAAATAAGGCTTTTCTAATTAAAAGGCTTGTTAATATGAAGTATAAAGATGGACAAAAAGTTGCTGAGCATTTGAGCAATTTTCAAGAAGCTTTAAATGATTTATCCAGCATGAAAATTATATTTGCTGATGAAGTGCAGGCATTACTTTTGTTGAGTTCTTTGCCAGATAGTTGGGAAACCTTGGTAATTTCACTCAGTAACTCTGCTCCTAATGGTGTTGTATCAATGGATGTGGTGAAAGACAGCATGTTTAATGAAGAGGCAAGACGGAGAGAACAAGGTACATCCGTCAATTCTGAAGCACTAGTTATAGAAAGCAGAGGGAGAAATCAGCATAGATATTCTCGCAATAACAATGATCGTGACAAGTCTAAATGAAATCGTGATAAATCGAGAAGGAGATCAAAGTCAAGAGGAGTCAAATGCTATCATTGTGGTAAGCCTGGACATGTAATTAGAGAATGCAGAAAGTTGAAAAGAGAGGAAGAATATAAAAAGAAAAATGTAGAAAAGAAAGATGACACAGAAAAAGTAGCAGTTGCATTCGAAGATGATGTTGTCATAGCTTGTGATGTTGATTGCTTTGCCAATGATGTGCCTACATGGGTAATAGATTCTGCAGCTTCTTCACACGTTACTCCATGTAAAGAGTTCTTCTCATCTTACACTAGCGGAGATTTTGGCTATGTCAGGATGGGAAATGATGGCAGATGCAAGATTCAAGGTATTGGTGATGTTTGGCTAGAGACAGACATGGGATGCAAACTGATGTTGAAAAGTGTCAAGCATGTTCCAGAACTTCGATTCAATTTAATCTCCGCAGGACAGTTAGACAATGATGGATACTATCATCAATTTGGTGGTAGTAAATGGAAACTGACGAAAGGTTCTCTTATTTTAGCTAAGGGAAATAAGACTGACACTCTTTACAGATCTTATATGAAGATTGCTAAGGGAGAAGTGAATGCAGTGGAGCATGAATCCTCCTCAGAGCTATGGCACAAGCGACTTGGCCACATGAGCGAGAAAGGTTTGAATATTCTTGCTAAAAAGAAATATTTGCCTAAAGGTTTACCTCTAAAATCATGCATTGATTGTTTAGTTGGAAAACAACATAGAGTTGCATTTCATAAATTCCCTCCACATAGAAAACATGATTTACTTGATCTAGTGCATACTGATGTGTGTTTTATGGGTGATAGAACTCTTGGTGGTGCTATATACTTTGTTACTTTCATTGATGATCATTCCAGGAAAGTATGGGCTTATGCAATAAAGGCCAAAGATGAGGTTCTAAGTATCTTCAAGCACTTCCAAACTAGTGTTGAAAGAGAAACAGGAAAGAGATTAAAATGCGTTCGTGCTGACAATGGTGGTGAATACAGAGGACCGTTTGAAAGATACTGTAGTGAACGTGGTATCAGACTTGAGAAGACAGTTCCCAAGACGCCTCAACAGAACGGTGTGGCAGAGAGAATGAACAGAAGTATTTGCGAAAGAGTCAGGTGTATGCTCTCTCATGCAAAATTATCAAAGTCCTTCTGGGGTGAGGCAATGAGAACTGCAGTTGATTTGATTAACCTATCTCCTTCAGCTCCTTTGGACGGTGAGATTCCAGAAAAGGTATGGAGAGGAAAAGATATTTCCTATGAACACTTACGGGTATTTGGTTGTAGGGCATTTGTTCACATTTCTAAGGATGAAAGATCCAAGTTGGACAGTAAAACTAAACAGTGTATCTTCCTCGGCTATGCACATGAAGAATTTGGTTATAGATTATGGGATCTTATTGACAAGAAGATTATCAGAAGCAGGGATGTAATCTTCTTTGAAGATCAAACAATCGAAGATTTTGAGAAAATTGAAAAAGCAAAGTCTCCAGTAGAAGGCCCTATTGATTTGAGTTCATGTACTCCACCTATTGTGCATACAGGAAATGGGAGAGATATACCAAATGCTACACCAGAGCAACTAGAAGAGCAAGCTGCTCCACATCCGTTAGTTGAAAATCAATTGAGAAGGTCTGTAAGACAACGTCGGCCATCAGAAAAGTATCCTCCTCATGAATATGTGATGCTTACTGATGAAGGTGAACCTCAAAGTTATCAGGAGGCAGTGTCCCATGAATGCAGTGAAGAATGGATGGACGCCATGCAAGAAGAGATGAATTCCTTGCATGAAAACCATACGTATGAATTAGTAAGATTACCTGCAGGCAAAAGAGCACTCAAGAACAAGTAGGTTTTCAGATTGAAAGCAGATGAAAATAGCTCACGGCCAAAATACAAGGCAAGATTGGTTGTGAAGGGATTTGGTCAAATAAGAGGTATTGACTTTCATGAGATCTTCTCACCCGTGGTGAAGATGAATTCAGTTAGAGTTGTTCTAAGCCTAGCAGCTAGCTTGGATCTGGAGATTGAGCAGCTTGATGTAAAGACAGCATTTCTTCATGGTGATTTGGAGGAAGAAGTATATATATGGAGCAGCCTGAAGGTTACGAGGTCAAAGGAAAGGAGGATTTAGTGTGTAAATTAACAAAGAGCCTATATGGACTTAAGCAGGCACCAAGACAATGGTACACAAAATTTCAGTTCTTTATGAGACAACACGGGTATAGTAAAACTATGTCTGATCCATGTGTATTTATTAGAAAATTCTCCACTAATGATTTTATTATTCTTTTGTTATATGTGGATGATATGTTGATTGTTGGTCATGATGCTAACAAGGTTCAGAGATTAAAATTGCAGTTGAGTAAATCCTTTTCTATGAAGGATTTGGGACCGGCTAACAGAATACTTGGCATGAAAATTATTCGTGATAGGAAGAACAAAAGGCTTTGGCTATCTCAAGAAAGCTATATTAAAAGGTGTTAGAAAGGTTACAACATGGGCGAGGCGAAACCTGTTTGTACTCCACTTGCAGGTCATTTCAAGTTAGGCTCTCATCAATGTCCTACAAGTGAAGAACAGAAAGAACAGATGAAAATAATTCCTTATTCATCTGCTGTCGGTAGCTTAATGTATGCAATGGTGTGCACAAGACCAGACATCGCCTTCGCAGTTGGAATAGTGAGTCGGTTTCTTTCAAATCCAGGAAAGGAGCATTGGGAAGCAGTGAAGTGGATCCTCAGATATCTCAAAGGTACCTCCAAAGCCTGTTTATGTTTTGGTTCTGATAGACCTGAGCTTAAAGTTTACACAGATGCGGACTGGGCTGGTGATGTAGATACCAGAAAGTCCACTTCAGGTTACTTGGTAACATTTGCAGGGGGAGCAGTGTCATGGCAATCTAAATTGCAGAAGTGTGTTGCATTGTCTACTACTGAGGCAGAGTATATTTCTATAACAGAAGCAAGCAAAGAGCTTCTATGGATGAAGAAATTTCTCAAAGAATTGGGAATGAATCAGGAAAAGTATATTATATACTGTGACAGTCAGAGTGCTATTCATCTCAGCAAGAATCCTACTTTTCATTCAAGATCTAAGCATATTCAGGTGCGTTATTGTTGGATTCGTGATATATTAGAGTTGAAGATGTTGCAACTTGAGAAAATTCACACAGATGACAACGGATCAGATATGATGACTAAAACTGTAACTAGCGAAAAGCTAAGGGTATGCAGAGAGATAACAAGTTTGCTAAAGCCCTCCACGTAGTCGGAAGGGGGAGATTTGTTAGGTGGTTTCCTCCCATGTGAAGTCAAAGTGGGTGGGGACCACCCATTTGGCATCTTTGAAAAATGCTCACCTGCCCTTTTGTCTGTTCCTTTGCTTTCGGCGCGGAAGGAGAAGAAATAGGTGAGAGAGAGAGAGAGTGATATACATCACAACGGCTCTTCTCCTCTCGGTACAGATATCCGTCGTCGTCTTTCTCTTCAGTCTCAGTTTTCAGAGAAGCAGCAGCAGCTCCGACGAACGGAGGAAGATTCTATCCTCACATGCTCAGGGCTTCTACGGCAGTCATCTCTTCCGGCCATTAAGAGAGAAAATTCTGCCGTTATCTCAGATTTGGTGAGATCCATCCTTAGTTAATTTCTATGTTGAAATCCATCCTTATTGTGATGATGAAATCCTCTAGTTTTGACTAGAGAAGACATTGCATTGTAATCCCATTATTCTATAGTGGAAGATTTACCTGGACTGGGTCCCGTGGTTTTTCCCCTTTATTAAAGAGAGATTTTCCACGTAAAATTATGGTGTGTTTTTCAGTGGGTTTGATTGTTTATTATTTGTGATATTTATTGTCTGAGATTAATTATTCCTGTTTAATCTACACAAAAGGGGATAGCCTAAAATCCCAACAGAGTTGGAGATTGATTGGTGAGAGACTGAGAGGCTTGATTTCTCAAGTTGGTTAATTCTAAATATAACCATAACTTACGCTCATGCTTATAATATGGTCATGTATTTATAAAAGTGGCATAAATGAGTAGTAGCTATGCTTTTATTATATTTAGTCGTCTCACATGAAAACATAAGAGTAAGTTTGCATAAATTTACTTATATGATATTTAGCTTGTTTCATGTGGAAATATTAGTGAAAGTTCCCCTATGTTTAGATTATACCTTGTTATAGGCTTGTAAGAGATATAGTTTTAAATATTAGGTTTTTTCATAAGCAAGTGCTTCTTCCCTCTATGTATAGTTAAAGATATTCTTAACTTGTCCAACCAAGGTGGGTTTTTTGGCTACTTGGTCATAGTGGAGTTTTCAATCCTGCCAGGACCGGTGTTTATCTTGTCATAGTGGGTTTTCAATCCAAAGATTGGCTCCTGCGACGTCTCGACATCAACATGTTGTATGACAACACTATTAGGTTCTATTAGATAACGTAATAAAATATTTTAAAATGACAAAATTTCCCTTATCATTTCTCTTAAAAGGGACAATGTATGCAACTAGGAATGGTTGAATCCACTTTTACTTTATGTTTTTATATCATTTCTTTGAATTTTTTATATCTAATTAGAACATCTTCTTTTTACTTGTACTAGCGATAATAACTTGACTTCACATCATTTTTTATTCAATTTTAACTGTGTTTTCATATTAGAATTTTGGATAAACTATATAGTCATCTATATCATTTGTATAAACACATGGTCATATATATAAATATGGATATAAATTGTAGTCATATTTGGAATTAAACTTTTGAAATAATTAAAACTCCTATTTTTTTTTTATCCTAACAAGGTGTTTCATTAAAAAAAAAAATTTAACCACGGCATCAGACTTGATATATGATTAAAGGAAAAAGTGTGCATCATGTCTACTATTACGTTAATAAAGCATTATCATTACACAAATAACTAGAAATAAATTTTGGAAGGTTATTCCACCAATTAAAATCATTATCTAAACAAGAAAAGCAAATTGTTAAAGAATGTGTTGCTTTATTTCCGTTCCCCCAAACATATTTGAAGATGACCTTATCTAACTTTATCTCATTTTTTGAATTTTCTTTGCAACAATTGCAATAGTGGATAGTATTTCAGCTTCAATTGCATTCCATTGTGTTTCCATCATTACTTTATCTCCATGTACAATTCTTGTTTCCGTTACCACTGCATCAAACACCCTTGCTCTAGTCCAGTACTTAGTGACAATAAAAACACTATCAACACTTCTAGTTAGTGCGCCTCCACTAGTAATTCACTCATTACCATTCCTTCTTATGTCCACATTTATCTTCACTATTCTAAAATTTGATTCCTCCACCTCATTGGCTTTCCTTCATTAGCATATCATAGTGCTTCAGGAGATTTGTTTCATTGTACTTATTTAGGTATTCTTTGAACTAGCTCATAACATTCATAAAATTAGGCCGTTTTAGTTTCAAATAAAGTCTGTTGCACATATGTCAAATCCTCCAGCAAAAAATAATATACAATAGGAGAGTTCCACTGTTTCTTATCGCCACTAATTTTCAAAAGATGCACTGCATAAACCCATGGTATCTGCTCTCTGTTGATAAAAGATTGAGTTCTTAAAGATAACACCCGTCTTCTCACATTGTTGGAATAGATGGAGGTTATCTTGAGCTCCTCCTAGCATATCTACAGATGATTTCCACCAGAATGCCCCTCTTGTCCATAATTAACTTGTTAGAAGAGAGTCATTTACAATCTCTAACCAAAGTTTAACACTTTTGAAGGCATAAAATCTTCCACAATGCTCTGAAGACGGCTTTATCATTAATCGTGCCATTTGTGTTTGCCTCCACCCTGTTGAACAGTTGCCATTTTAGTTCCAACAATAAAAATCTGTTAGCATGAAGATCAACAGGAAATCAAAACAGATTTATTTTCTATCATAAATTTGGGAATTCAAAGGAGGAGAAGGTTGTTATTTTTTATGTATAAATAACTGGTTTTGAATGAAAGAAAGTAGATCATTTTTCCCAAACCTTTCAGTTTACACTTTCATTGCTTTCCTTGTTTTAATCCAGCTAGTGGTATCAGAGCCACAGTTGGTCTTAGAGGATCTGTGAGAGAAAAAAAACAGAGAGAAGCCTTATATTTTCAAACCCAATGTCAACCAATAATCACCTTTCCTTGTTAGCTCCACAAACCTTCACTGGCGAGAATTATCAAATCTGGTTAGTGAAGATGCAATCTTACTTGGAAGCCTTTGATCTTTGGAAGATTGTAGCTGAAGACAAACATGTACCTCCGCTACCAAGAGATCCTACTTTGGCACAAATCAAAGCCAACTCTGAAGAAAATGCAAAAAGAGCTAGAGCCAAGACTGTTATTCAAAATTTTATGGGAGATTCAATCTTCCCCAGGATTATGGCATGCAAGACTGCAAAAGAAGCTTGGGACAAACTGAAAACAGAGTATCAGGGAAGCGACAGAACCAAGCAAATGAAGATTTTGAATCTTAAAAGAGATTTTGAAGCACTAAACATGAAAGAAGATGAGTCCATCAGCAAATACTCCGATAGAATTTCTTTGATTGTCAACCAAATTCGGTTGCTTGGTGAGAATTTTTCTGACTTAAGGATTGTGGAAAAAATTTTAGTGACGCTTCCTGAGAGGTTTGAATCTAAAATTTCATCTCTTGAAGAGTCCAAGGATCTCACTAAAATTTCAATGGCCGAACTAATCAGTGCTCTTCAAGCAAAGGAGCAAAGGAGGGCTTTGAGGCAAGAAAAAATTACTGAAGGAGCTTTTCATGTACAAAATCAGCAAGGAAACAAAGGGAAGAAGCAACTTAACAAGAAGTTGAAAGACAAAGATGAAGGCTATGATGGTAAGAAAAAATTCTCACCTTGCAGGTATTGTAAAAGGACCACACACATGGAGAAATACTGCTGGTGGAGGCCTGATGCAATATATGGCAATTGCAAGCAACTTGGGCACGTCACCAAAGTATGCAAATGTAAAAGCAAGGAATATCAAAGCAACCAACAAGCACAAGCATCTGAGTCAGAAGTTCAGGAGGAGCAACTATTTGTTTCATCATGTTTTCACAACATAGATATCAGCAACACTTGGCTCATTAACAGTGGATGCACAAATCATATGACATTTAATGCAGCAATATTCAAAGATCTCGATGAAAGCTATAAAACTAAAGTGAGAATTGGGAACGGAGACTTCCTTGATGTGAAAGGTAAAGGTACAACCAAAGTAAAAACTTCTACATGTATCAAACTTATTACGGATGCGTTATTTGTACCTGAACTTAGTCAAAATTTACTGAGTGTTGGGCAAATGTTGGAAAAGGGATATAATTCAATCATCCATGTGATTAGGAGTTTTCGCACTATTAGTCCGGACTAACCATGTATAGACTATCAAGTTTTTTTTATATATTATTTTCAAATTTTTTATAGAAACATGAGCCTAAATGCATTTAGTTTATATATAAATTTTTATAATTTTTGAATATACGTGACTGTGTATATTTATAATTTTTGAATGTGACTGTGTATATAACTATATATTTCTTTTCTAATTTTTAAAAATCAAAATATATAGACGAAATTAATTAAATTCCACAATTTAAGCCAAGTTGTGTACGAACCCGGCACATCAGACTTAAAAAACACAATGCTTTAAATTATTTTTTTTTCTTTTAGAACTCGATCTGCAAATGGAGTTAAAGTTTAAGCGAACTCAAATATGAGAAATCCGTGCTTGATTTTCATATGCATAATATCTAAATAATATTTTTATATTATGCATTTTATATTGTTTACATTTATGTTTGAATATATGTTTGTCATATTAAAATTATATAATTTCATTTATATTTTTATTTACATCTATCTTTATTTTTTATCGTTTATTTTTAAATTTATTAATTTTCTTCCTTTATCTTATTTTTGAAAGGTTCTTTCATCTTATTTTGAAAGGTTCTTTCATCTTATTTATTAATTTTCTTCCTTTATCTTGTGGAAATATATTATTTATTACTATATTTTTTCAAAAAGATTAGTTAGATTATGCATCACTATTTTTCTTATATATTTTGTTATTATTGTATATTTATATGAAAATTTAAACTTTTCATGTCTTAAAGCAAATGAAAATAAAATTTTGTCAACCCACATTCTAGTTAGAAACCAATTTTTACATGCAAGATTAGGGTTTAGATTTTATATATTGAGTTAGAATTTATATTTTATAAATAGTATTAGGGTTGGGTTGAGGTAAACTCTTAATTTCATAAGCTCAAGTTGCATATCTACTTAAAACTGATTCTTCAAAAATTTAGAAAAAATTATATATATATAATTTTGTAAAATTTAGTATATATTTAAACCCATATTTTTCTGGAAAAATAAAAAAATAAAAAAAAATACGTTTGCTTCGACCCAAAATGACGGATAGGAGTTCTTGTTAGTCGAGGCTGACAAAATCATAACCTTATTGGAAGTTGGCATTTTGACAATGTCTTTAAATTTTCAAAATTATAAACTGAGACCTATTCTTGAAAAATCAAAAATAGATTTTAATTTATACCTACCCCCAATTTTATTTATCATTGTCATCAACTAATTTAAGAGCATGATTATATACATCATGATGTTTTTAGGCTAAAATACAATATTCATTTATTTCTTTAATTAAATATATTTTTTAATTTTTTTCATAAACATGTTTTTCCGAGTGCATTCAATCTATACATAAAGTTTTATATTTTACAATAATTTTATATTTTTATTTTTATTTTTTAAAAATCATCAACTTCAAGGGCATTTAAGTCATTTTTCACCCTTAAAAAACTTGATTTTAAAAAATCAAAAACAAATATGTAAAAGTATTATAAAATAACAAAACTTTGTATACAAATTGAATACACTTATGTAAACATGTTTATGAAGAAAAATTAAAAATATAACCAATTATAAAAATAAATGAATATTGTATTTTAATTTAAAATACATTATGATGTGTATAATCGGACAACACTAATTTATGACACTACATAAGCCATTTTCCATATAAGTCATTTATGAAGAAAAAATTCCAAAGAAAAAATTGAGTCATAAGAGACAATATGTTAATTTCCTATGAAGTCATCCATTCCCTCCAGAGCAAGAAACAAGGAAAGTGTGAGGATGTGGCTATCAAGTTAGATAGGTCCAAGGCTTATGATCGAATGGAATGGGGTTTTCTTAGGGCGATCATGTAGAAAATAAATTTCAGTCAGGTATGGATCAACTGGATAATGGGTTGCCAAAAATCAGTGAGGTACTGGTAGGATATCAATGGCTTCAAAACCAAATTCTTCAAACCATAAAGAGGATTGAGGCAAGGGGATCTGTTCTCACCATATATTTTTATCTTGTGTACGGAAGGATTATCCGCTCTAATCTCACATGCACATGACCAAGGGCAAATGCATTGCATTAAAATATGTTGCAGGGGGCCACCTATCACTCACCTCTTCTTTACGAATGATACTCTTATTTTCCTCAGGGCAAAGAGACATGATGTCGGTCACTTTTTGGGCATCCTTAGACACTATTCAAACTCCTCAGGCTAGGTGGTATAAAACAGCTGTCTTCTTCAGCTCTAACACAAGAGAGACCATCAAAAGGTATAAAACAGCTGTCTTATTCAGCTTTAACACAAGAGAAACCATCAAAAGGGAGATCAGTGACATGCTTGGCTCCTCGGGCTGAGAGATTTCTCATTATTTAGGGCTTCCAACATGGCTGGGAAGATACAAACAAAACATGTTTAAGGGGCTAAAAGGAAGAATTTGGAGAAAAATTTAGGGGTAGAAAGGCAAGCTTATCTCTCAGGGAGGAAAAGAGACTTTGATCAAAGCTGTTGCTAGGGTCATCCCAACACTATGAGTCTCATTCTTCTGCCTAAGATTTTTTTCTATGAAATAAATGGATTGTTAAGAAGATTTTTGAGGGGCAAACAGGGTAATAGGTGGAAAAATAGCTAGGTTGCATGGCAGGACATGTGTAAGCCAAAGATCATGGGAGGGCCGGATTTCAAAGATTTTCTCACTCTCAATCATGCTCTTCTTGCCAAACAAGTGTGGCAGTTGTCAACTTTCACTAACTCCATATGACACAATATTTCGCGTGCCAAATAATTTCCTACTAGGGACAACTGGAGTTGTCAGGAGAAAACAACAGATTCTTTCACATGGTGGAGAATCCTAATGGCTCTAGATGTGATTTTACAGGGATGCAAATGGAAATGGTGAGAGGGCGATGATAAGAGGGTGATGTTTTGCAAGGACAAATATCTTAACACCAGTATACACCAAGCTAGTCATCTTCCTTACTCTATGCCGGAGGATGTTACTATAAGCCATTTAATTGACGCCTTATTTAGAACAGGGAAGAAGAAATTATTGTTGGCAGTAGTAGGGGAGCTGGGATGGCATGAAATCAACCTAGTTCCTCTACCACGGATTGGGGAGGTAGACATTCGCTACCGGGAGCACAAACCGACAGGAGCTTATACCGTAAAATCTGATTAAAGGATCCTAATGGCAGCATCAATAAGAAATAATCATGTAAATGATGTTTGTCATCCCTATAAACTCGCCACGTATAAATCTATATGGCGCACTCAACTTCCAAGCAAAGTTCTTTTCTTTGGATGAAGGCTATTTCGTGATGTACTGCCAACAAAACCAAATTTGATTCGGCATGGTATTTTAGTTGATCCTCTTTGTTTATTTTGCAGTAAAGAAGTTGAGGGCACAAATCATTTCTTTTTAGCATGTGATAAAACTTGGGAGGAGTGTAGGAAGGTCACTAGAGTCACATCTCGATGGACAGGACAACCTACCATGTAAGTTCTCATCAGATCTCACACTTTTAAATAGAAGATATGATGATCTTGCACTCTTCCTCCTCTTGTTTTGGCAAGTATGGTACATGCGGAACAAGCTAAGGGAGGAAGGTAGTCAACCTATCTTCACTCAAACTATTGACCAGTGTTAATTTCTTAGAACAACATAGGTGGTTAAATCCTTAATTGCTTTGAGTGCTCTTGATAGGTTGCTTGTGACAAGATGGTCTAAACTGCCCATGGATGAATTCAAGATGGATGTCGATAGCGAGAAACACATTGATAAAGGCTATATGGGGTTTGCTGCTGTCATTTGAGACTCATGGGACTTCTTTATTGCAGCTAAAGGATGGATACGAAGAGGCATGATGGATCATTTGCTCATGAAGGCCACCGCTCTTCGTTTGGGTGTCAAATGGGCTTTGCATATCAATCTCCGCCATGTCCAAGTTGAATCAGATTCATTACTTCTTATTGATTGCATTCTTAATGATTGCTCCATCACATCTTCTATAGGGCATGTCATCCACGAGATAAAATCTCTTCTTCTTCCCACTACTAACATTTCCTTCAGCATGTTATGTGGCAAAGAAATTTTGTTGCTCATTTCTTAGTTGACTTTGTCTCATGTCATTTTTTTGGACAATCATGTATGGTGGGATAACCTACCACAAGTCATAGTAGAAAAAATCAATACAAATAATTTTTTGGCAATGAAATGCGTGGACTTCTCCATCTCATCCCCTTCTGCGAATTTTTTTTCCAAAGGGAGTTAGGATAGAGTTTGTCTCCACTTTCTCTTTTTCTTATAAAAAAGAATTTTTTTATTTTTTTATGTTTTTTATTAACAAGTATACCTCTAATCTTTGTCAAAGTTATGGAGTTTATTTGTAATTTCATAAAATTAACTGTGGAGGTAGTATAATTACAAAGAACCTTTTTACAAAATCATAATTAGACATCTTTAATTAATTTATTTGTTGAGCTACACTTCTACAAAACCTCTCATCTATGTTACTGCAATTTTTTATTATGATAACAATTGATAAAAAATCTACTTCATTTATTATATTTAGCATCAATTATATTATCATAGAAACTCTTTTATTTTTTTAGTATCAATATATATAGGCTCCATCTACAAATGCATAAAATCAATGTAATAAAATAATTTAACATTAAATATTTAAAGTAGTATTTTCAATATCTAAACATCCAAAATATCGTTATTATGTGGATAAATATTTTACAAAGTATTATTACATTCTAATAAATATGTGAATGAATTTAAGCATTTTTCCTAATTTACACATGAATATATTTATTTTTGAGCAAATATTGCCCATTCATATTTAGTTTGAATGAAATTTAGTGTCTTAATTAAAAAAATAACGTTAAATACAATAAATGGATTGAAATTTGAATCAATCATCAACATCTTAAAAATGAATGAGTTACATAAAATGACTTCCTAATTTATTAATGTCTTGTGTTATTTTTTTAATCATATCACCTACCTTGAAGACTAACCAATGGAGGATAACTCTAGGGAAAAGATAATGAAGTAAATATCTCTGCCCAACTTCAAGCCCTGGATCTCTCACCCTACATATCCTTAACGCACGCCAACCAAGGGTGTTGATTGAGGGTAAGTCAACCTATGACTTGCCCCTAATATGACTATTTTTCAACTTGGTAAAACTAACATTTTTTATTAGGTATAAGGATCATCATCATCATCATCATAAGCCATTTTCCACCTATGTGGGGTCGGCTGCATGGATTCTGTTACGCCATTCTTGGCGATTTAAGACTAAATTTTCAGTAATTTGTAATTTTTTAAAATCTTGTTTAATTACTTCCATCCATGTTTTTTTTGGGTCTTCCTCTCATTCTCCTACCACCTTCTACTTGGATAAACTCTGTTTATTAGAGTTTCTATGATAAGTCAGAAATTTTAATTTGAATTTAAAAATAAGGCTCAGATGGGTCGACCATGTCCCAACTCGGAGAACTCTAGCCCGTTCTGCATATATTTATTTATTAAAAATGTCATTATATTTTTAAATCTTATTTTCATTTTTTTTTCAAAATCCGCACATTATTTATGATTATTTGTATCAACAATATAAAAATCAATAAGAGGTATTTGCATATATACATAAAGGCATGATCCTTTTAAGCTAGCCTCAAAAATGTTTTTTGAGACATTTTTTTAGTTTTTCTATAAACATGTTAAACTAGTTGTATTGAATTTATATACCAAGTTTTACCAGTTTTAGATGTTTTTAAGTATTTTTTATTTTAAATACAATATTATTCTTGTAATTTTCTGGCCTACATGTACCTATATATCTATATATTGATACAAAAAATAATTAAGTGCATTTGGATTGCAACATCAATTTGTTGCAAAATGAGCCCCACTTGATCATGAATCATCATCTACCTTACTAATTATTTTTAGAATTATTTATTTTATTAGATATGTGTGTGTGAGCCCCATCTTAAATTCGTACAAAATCAACATAATAAAATAATTTAGCGTAAATATCAACTTTAAACTTGCATTTTCAACATCTAAACAATAAAAATATAATTTTTATTAAGATAAATGATTGTATAAAGTATTATAACATTCTAATAAGTCTGGGACTCATTTCATAATGGAATACACCGTAATTATGGTGCATACAGACTACACTTAAATGGTTACATATATAACTTAAGAGGTGAACTTGTTAGCTTATTAGGCTAAGTAATAGCTTACTTAGCCTACTCTAAGAAACCTATTTGAAATTTTTTTTGCTTTTTCCTAAACTTACTAATCTAGTTATATTTAATATATAAACTAAGCCTTACCATTTTTAAATATCTATATGTTTTTTTAAATTCTTAAACATAAGATTATTTCTGTAACTTTTAATCATTAAAAATTGCTAAAAGAACCCTATGTTTAAAACTCTAAAATATATATACATATATCCAAGAATGGTAATCTTAATTTATGCATTAGATACATTTACATCATCAAATTTATGGATGAAATAGTAAAAGATTAAGAAATATGTTTTTTGGAGTGGATTAAATAACCCGGGCTAATAGGATCATCCATCATATAACTTTTATACATAATTATAATTTCCTAGCATTTTGGAAACACTCATAAAAAATATTATCATTTTAAAAAATATTTTAAAAATATTAAAATTCATTTTAAATGAGTTATGTTTCATTAACCTATTTTAACAAAGTTATACTATATTTATTCATGTTTTCTTTTAGTACCAATGTTTAATCGTATTAATTAGTAAAATAATGAAAAGTACAATATTTAAATTTGTTATAGATATATCTTTATGTTTGCTTGGTGTATAAATTTATATAACTATTTTACTTAACTTGTATTTTTTTACTTGATCCATCATCTTGATGCCAACTTGAGATGAAGCAAAATTTTATCATAAAATCTATTGAAGAAGATAAGATTCAAGTCGACCTTTTCGCGATCCCATCTGAAAAAATAAGATTGCATAAAATTGTTGTGTTTTTTCCAAATATACACACCACGTTTGGCTCTAAATCAAATATGCTCATCACATTTGTATTTAATTTTAAAAATGTAAATTTTGTCAAAAATCGTTAGTTAAATTTTTATAAATACGCAAAATACCCCTATTATAAAATAATAAATGACGAAATCAAATAGAAAGAACATGAAATTAGGGTTCTCTAAATTTAAAACCAATGTGCAATTAGGGCATTAGTGAATTATGATGTTTAATTTTTTTTAATTTTGTATTAAATTTGAAAGGCATATTAATAAATTTACATATCCACTAACGGCGTTAACTCATGGAATGAGCATTTTTAGAATTAGATGCAAAAACATAATGGATATATTTGAAAATTTAAAAATATTACGAGCATATTTAAAATTAAGGCCAAATGTTGTAAGTATATTGAAAACTTAAAACTTTTTTAGAAAATAAAAAGTTAAAAAAGTAAATAAATCCTAACCTATTATGACCTGCACCAACTGCTGCCCCTGTCGTCTTCAGCCACTTGTTTGTAAGTGGTGACTCTTGTTCTGAAAATCACCTTACTCTGACAAAAATGGTGGTGGAATAACAAAATGATGAGTCGGAAACAAAGGTAGTTGATTAGACACGTTGCATGCACTGGGGGATTGCTGTCGCGGAAGCTGACAAGGCAAAGCTTATCTTCCCTTAGGGCACACGTTTATCAACAGTTATTATACAGAGTCAAAGAATGCGATTGCACACTTTCTAGGATAAATGAATAAAATATGCATAGGAAACGTATCAAGAAGCGCCAGTTTGCACCCCCAAACATTTAATGTGCATTATAAATAAATTATGCCCATTTTGATGATTATATATTTAGTATTATTTATTTAACTAAGATAAGTTTTATTAAAATAAAATATGTGCTTTGCTCTATCCGAAAAGTATAAAATTAATGTAATATAATTTTTTTCATTTGCATATCGCTTTTAAAGTTGTTATTAAATTGTCGAAATCATTATGTATAAATTATTCCAAAAAGTATTATTCTAATTCCCATAATTTAGATATTATTACATGTATTTTTAAGAAAGTGTGGCCCACGAAACATTTCGACGGAGATGATCTTTGGTATATAAAAAAATACATAATTTTAAATAAAGTGATCAGTTGGATTCATACCATCTATAAATTCGGGTATAAATACAGTCAATTTCGAACCAATACAACCTGATTTATAATAAGTTAGACGTTAATAAGAAATGACTGTGTAATTCCAACCATATTTCAGGTAGAACCAACGAAATTGGAAAAGTGAATTGGCGTGGGTTGGGTGGCCAATCCGACCCCATTTTGTATGTAAATATAATAAATTATAATCATACAAAAAGACTACGTAGAATATTAGTGGCAGGTTGACATAATAAAATCATAAGATACACAAACATTAATTAATTAGGTATGATTGTTTTGAAATAACATTTATTAACAATATTATTGGGTTATGTTTGATAAATGATAAAATTTTCGAAGAAAAATTTTTAGTATAAAATTTTTTAGATTAGTAAAAAATAATGTGATATGATAGGGATAATGATCAAAAGTAAAAAAATAAAGATAAAATAATTAGATCGGTTATGTATATGTGTTGAAATGATTTTAAAGTAAGATAGTTGTATAGAAACATGCGAGAAATCATTAAAAAATAGACTAATTGTAGAAAGGGATAAGTTTTAGATTGAAAAGTTTTAATTGAAAAAATTTGAAGGTTTACCAAACATGCCCTTTTTATGTAACTCGTGAACTAGAAGGTATTTATAATAAAAGATTATTCCTTAATGCAAATTTTATATTTTAAGATTAATACAATTAAGTAAAAATCTTTTAACATTATGTATTTATTAACACAAAATCATGCATACTAGAATAAAGAAGGGTATACAGCCAGGCCATTGCCAGGTTGGTAGCAGCACCACCTGCCATGCTGCAAGTGTAGGATCAAATTTCCATGGACGCTGTTGATGGGAATGCTAGTTTCCTCATTTATTCGGTAGGAGTTTGTTCTCCTCAGTTACATTTATACTTAGGCTAACAAAATCACTTCTCTTGTAAAAACGTCTAAGTAAATGTACACAAATAAAAAAAATAAAGAAGGGCATATATATAAACTACAAAATATTTTAAAAAAAACTAGACTTTTGTGTATGAATGTTATATATGACCCCTAAATCAAAATTTGTCATTTAAATATTTTATTACTACGATGATATGTCATTGGTAACATTTTAAAATAAAATTTGTAGGTAGCATTATAAGAGAAATTCTCGTACTAATATAATAATAATAATAATATATATAATAAGCTCTATGAACTTTCTCAAAAAAAAAAGCTCTATAAATATTCTAAAATTTTTAAATTATTACAAAAATATTTTTAAACCGTAATTTTGATATAATATAAACAGAAGTTTCTAACTCATTAATGAAGTTAATGAAATAATATAAATTTTGACTATAAAATATTGAAGCTTTTTTCATTCTTCTCTAAAACCGTTTTTTTCTGTTTTTCTTCTTCCAGCCGTCTGTTTGGAAGGATTCAAGAAGCATGAATAGGTTAGAAGAATAAATTAAAATGTAATGATGTATATTAAAAATAAGAAATTTTAAATTGGAAATTAAAGAAGGTATGTTGAAAATGGAGATGTGCATTCCATTAAGATCTTGGATCATTTGAAATAACTTGAGGTTTACAACGCCGACTAATTCTGATGGTTTAGAGTGTGTTTAGTAATGAATAAAACTTTTGATGAAAAATTTTGGAAAGTAAAAGTTGTCCAATGATGTAATATAATAGGGGTAATGATGAATAATAAAGAGGATAAAGTTAAAATAGATAGGTTAGTTGTGTGGATAGTTGTGTAGAAATGATTGAAAAGTAGGGTAGTTGTATAGGAAAATGTGAAAAAATGATTAAAAAATATGATAGATGTGGAGAATAAAAAGTTTTATATTGAAAAGTTTTAACTTGACATTTTTGATTAATTGCCAAACACACCCTTAATTTACAATTGGATTGGGATTTTAAAGTCGGATTAAGATTTTAGGGTCAAGATTAGTAATAGGTCCAACTGAAACCCATTGAAGTAAATATTCCTTATAAATTATAACACAACCACAAGGTTCACACGTACGTGTAAGGAGCTCAAGGCCAAACGGGTTGGGTCATACAACTTGGGTCAACCCACACCGACCCATAGAAGCATGCAATGCCGAGATGTGTGCCTCTCTCGCTAAACGTATCAGGGCACGTTTATTTTACACTTTAGGGTATGTTTGGCAATGATAAAAAAATATTAAGCTAAATTTTTTCATTTTCAATAATTAACTTATTTTTTTTAATCATTTTTCATATCTTCATATACTATTTTCATATTTTTTAATCATTTTTATACAACTATCCATACAACTAACTTATTTATTTTAGCTTTATTTTTTTACTATTCATCATTACTCCTACCATATCGCATCATGCTCTTTAAATTCGAAAACTTTTATTCTAAAAACTTTTCATCTAAAAATTTTATCATTTCCCAACCACACCTTAATTTTTTTTACTCTCCGCAATTATCATATTTTTTAATCATTTTTCACATCTTTCTATATAACTATCTTACCTTTCAATCATTTCTATACAGTTATCCATACAACTAACCTATTTAACTTTATTCTCTTATCCTATCAAATCATTTTATATTAATTCAAAAATTTTGAATACAAAATTTTTATCGTTTTCCAAATACACATTTAATTAAAACAAATCTTTCAGACCTTGTTTAAACTTTAAACTCTTGTTTCAACTTTGGATTAGTTTTTAAAAGTGCCTTTTTATTATTTGAAGTGGTGATGATAACTTTATGCTGAGAAGATTTTTTAAAAAATTTTAGTACATCTAGCTTTGAAGCACCAAAAGACATTTCAATAAAATAAGTAGGAAAGTCGGTGAGCCATTTTTTAATATACTTTTTACCGCTGTAATGATTGTCAAGGTTGTGTAACCTACTCTTCTTGTAAGCTCTTCAATGTAATATAAAACGTAGTTTACTCGTTTTGACGGTTAATTGCAAATATGAATCCAACTTATATCCATATTTACATATATGACTGTGCATTTATAAAAATGGCATAAATCACAAGTACTTACCCGTAATTCTAAACATAACAATACCATTAGATTATATTAGACAATTTAGTAAATATTTTTTAAACGACAAATTTACCCTTACCATCTCTTTTAAAATAGATGGCGTGTGCATATAAGAGTGGTTGAGTCCACTTTCGCTCAATTTTCTATATTATTTTATTGTACTTTCTTATAATATCTAATTAGAGCAGTTTTTCTTTTTACTTCAAGAGTAATTTCTAACTCCATGTCACTTTTAATGTTAGTCTTAATGGTATTGTCATCTTTGGAATTTGAGGTAAAATATGTAATTATCTATGCCATTTTTATAAATAATATATTGGTCATATTTGTAAATAGAGTTATAAGTTGTAGTCAGTTTGCGATAAACTCTAAGTTTTAAATATATTTAAAATAACATATAATATAATGTTAGTTGTATAAGGTAAACGATTTATTACACTAAAATTATGACCAACTTCTGCCAAAAAAAATTTCCTATTCTCTTGTCTAGTATATTTTCCTATTTTTACTTTCTATGAACTTTCATCGATGAGCATTTTAATGTGATATGTACATAGGCTCTATCAGATTTAATTTCATAAAATATTGAAAAGATTAATATTTTTTATTAAAGTAGGGTGTGTATATTTATAAAGAAACTATCGCGAGCAAAAAAAAAAAAAGTCCACGTACAAAGGATTTACAGTGGTCCTGGGTGGGCTTCCCCACCAAATCAGTTGTCTTTCTTAACTTTGCTACAAAATTGGCAATATTGTGGGCACAAGAATTGCCAACTGTCAAAACATGAATGTATGTACCTAATAGAAATTCCCCTTCTTTGGATTGGAGATCTTGGATTAAAATGCCAACTATTGAGTATTGACAAAATGGGCATTTGTTGTTAATAAGACTCGCCAGAACTAGCAGTCGCTCTACATTCCAAGTGTTGGAAATCTACTCCCCATCTCATTCCCCCAAGCATTGCCATAGCTTCCATGTTGAGGTTGTCCACTGCTCCCTCCACTTTCCAGTTATAAGCTGCCAAGAAACACCCATTTGAATCTCTTAAAACTGTCCTAGAACCCATGCTTCTCCCATTCGGGTGTCTTCTTTCATTTGTATAAGGGCCTGTCTTTGTGATCATTTCGCCCACCTACTTATCCTTGAGGAACCTGATTTCCTGCGCATCACCTATAATCTATCACCCTCCTGCTATACATATAGTTTTTGGTTTCGAAAGTAATGAATAGAGTCTTTAAAAAATAAAACATTCTAAAATTTAATTTTTACAAGCGATGTACGAATAGTAAAGGTGATGATATCGCATATAAGTCTGGTTCTATGGAAAATCATACAATTGAAATATTTCAATGGTTTCACTCATTTTGGGCCCCACTAGTTTGATGATTAAGTTTAAATTTGATACACTCAATATTGTTTAAAATCATTTTTTTAATTAGGAAATTAAGTTTCATCCAAATCAAATAGTTTCATGGGCCTCAATGATGGAAGTGAGAAATTAAAGTAATAAAAATATTTCATTTATTTATCTATTTTAAATTTATTAATTTGACATCAAAATCATTAAAACATTATTTATATATAGAGATGATTTTACAAAGGAAAAGTGATTAAAAACCGATTTTTGTACACAAGTTGGCTCGTACGATTTTTTCGCTCTCAGTAAAAATTCTTTTTATTTATATTATATTTTTTTTATAAATGATAGGTCTTACTTAGTTCTTGCCTCTTTGTGAAATTTAATAGTTTTTAAATTTATTTGATATTTTTTGTGTTTGAAAGTCAACATTAAGGGATGTAACTTGTGCCCGTTTTCTTGTTTTTCAAAAATAAAAATACTAAATAATTTTTTAAAATTGTTAAATTACGAAGTAGGCAAATTTTAAATAGGGATCACACGTCTATAAAAAATTTAGAAGTAAATTGTATAGTTGCCCATAAATATATTCTATAATGTCAAAAATAGGTTTAATTGGAAACTTATACATTAAAATATTAAGGGGAGCAATCTAATGCAGCTAGTTGCGAAGAAATTTCCATGTAATTTTTTTTAAAATTGTAAGAATGTTGATTTTAAAATATAAAACATTTATAACATTCATCCCTGTGTATTTTACAGATGATTACAAAGATCACATATTTTCAAAACTTCTATATATGCTCCGTAGATATTCTTAAAATTCAATGAAATTTCATATACATATACATGTATATATATATATATGCATTCTCCAATGCTGTTAAGTATTGGATATATTTGAGATTTTAATGTGCCACTCACGTTTTGGGCTATCTTGATGATGAAATAAAACCTAATCCATTTTGAATTACTTAATTTAGGGCAAATTTCACGCATACTTACAAATTTTAACCCCCATCACTAAAAATTTCTTAGGATATGCATTTTTAACAATAAAATCATGATTAAAGATAAAAATATTCATCATTTCAGGGGCTACTAACCATCTTTTTAATGAATCCTTAGCAGCATGAGTATAAATAAAATACATAGGTATCTTTGGAATTTTTGAAAGCTCTTGGATATAAATGGAATTATAAGTAAAATCTATTGTGTAAAACTTACCCTTAAATTTAACTAAGAGACTAGGTTTCAATCACGGCTTTGATGCCCAAGCAGCTAATGTGAGTGTGTATAGAATAATATAAGTAGAAAATTCAGGATTCAAATATTAAATACTCATTACCATTCTCCCAGAGTACACCTTGGTTAAGTGACTGATTATTCAAAGTGGCACAATAAAAAATAAAAAATAAAAAGAAACTTAAATTTCGTCACAACTTGGTCGACCCAATGACCAACTGATTGACTTGAATGTGCACAGCGTATAAGGGTTGACATTCAACATCCAAATTGTCACAAACATCTTAATATGCATATAATTGATTCCATAAAACATTTTAAGAGCCCAATAATATGAGGCCTTATCGATCCGTCTGAAATGAGGCCATTTTAAGCTGGCCTAAAACACTTTTTTTGTTTTTTTTTTCAAATTCTTTTTTACGAAATTGTTATTCTAATTATATTTAATCTATAAATCAATTTTTATCAATTTTGGAAATGTGTGTATATTTATTTGGAATTTTTTAAGATGTAGTTATTTTAGTCATTTTAAATTGTTGAAACATGACTAAAATACATCTATGTTTAAAAATCCAAAATAAATATATATATACATCTCCAAAATTGGCAAAAATTAATTTATAAATTAAACATAACTAGATTGACCGTCTTGCAAAAAAACAAAAAACAAAAAACAAAAAAAATATATGATTTTGGACCAATCCGAAATGATATTTTGCCGGTAATATAATGTCAGGCTGGGCCTTTGGGTGGTGCCCGGACGATCGAAACAAAATTCCACTAACAGAGAACTATATTTCTTTCCCCATGCCCACCTATAAATCAATGCCTAAAGCATCCAATTTATTAAGTTAAAGAATCTACTTTACAGATACTCGAAAACATAAAAGGGTAATAAATTAAAAAGAAGGAAGAAATAAAACGACGACACTCCCAGATTAGGGTTTGCCTTCTCAAAAGTTGGTTCACTGACAAAGTGCAAAGATATATAAAAAAAAGATTGATTCTTGGGTTTCCAACGGCACCAAACTCAGGGACTTCTCTTCTTAACTTAAAAAGAATTGAGATACACACCAACCACCTCCTCTCAAAAATTCTCACCAACAAAAAATAAAAGAAAAAAGAAAAAAACAACTCGGGATTTTCGACCTACCAAGTTCATCATGTACTCTACAACACACTGGAAAATCACCAAGACCCTTGGGTCGCCTTTATATTTTTACAGCATTGATGACAACCCCAGCAGCAAGAAACTTAGCAGAGATCTCACACCTGATTGCTCCCTGCAGCTTCTATTCAAGGTCTTGACTATATATTACTCAAATCTCCAGCAAACCAAGAAGCTGTTTTTGTGTTTGGGAAAGAGAAAGCCGGCCCAGGATTGGCTGCTAACGAATCGGATGGTACTGAGCTGATACTCTTTTAGGAGGGAGCTTCCGGAGTATGTAGAGGACGAGTGCAGAAGGCAGTATCTCAACCAACTGATTTCAAATGGAGTCATAGAAAAATCATTTTAGCAGAAGATTACAGAGACGCGTTTGGAAAAAGTTAAAAGAAAATGAGATTACCATGTAATAAATGAGATTTAGAATTGGATGATCCATAACATCAAGAGATGCATCTGCATCAAATGCAGCTACTACAACCTGTAATGACAGAAAGAAATTGGTTCAAAATATATGCGTACTAATTCAAATGTGCAGATGTGCTTACGGCAACTTGAATCAAACCGTCTTATCTTGAAATGAGTCACTAACTTCCTGAATTAGCAGTGTTCGCGAAATCAATAAATTAAGGACACAGCTGCAATCCCAAATAAGATACCATCTTTTTTAGGGAAGATGATATAATTCTTACAACAGAAGTTTACCAGACCGGAAAAATAATAAATAATAAATTGAAATAAATACAAATACAGAGTTGACCCAAAAATATTCCTTCAACATTTACTAACTAGTGGAAATACAACAGACACGTACATACAGCCTAGCAAATCAGGTATGAATTCAACACATGGCCACCAGCCATGTGGGCTGGTGGTAACTCCAGCATCCCGCCTCATGGACGTCTGCTGCTGAACAGTTATTCCCCCAGCATGGGGATATATATACAATTGTTCCTCTAGGAGGGGGTATTTGCAGGATGTCCTCCAAGGCGAAGGTTGTGAAAATGTCGGATTTATAATATCAGATGTCACAATATATAATACTATTTTTTAAAAAAAATATATATGAATTCAATCCATTAAAATTAGATATATATCAACATAATAATATAGGACTCCACTTCTATATAACCAGGTCCCCCTTCATTTTTAAGATATTGATAATTGATGCAAAATCCAATCAATTTATTGTATTTAGAATCATTTGTTTAACTAGAAAACTAAGTTATCCAAATCAAATATTTGTATAGGCCACAATTGCTCAAAAATAGATAGATTCATATGTAAATTAGGGAAAATGCCTCAATCTATTAACATAAATGTCGTAATGTAATAATACTTTATAGAATCTTTTATCCATATAAATAGATAGATATAGATATAGATATAGATATAAATGAGTCCCAGTTCTATGAAACTCATTTCAGTGAAAGCCCATCCATTTTAGCCCACTTTGATGATTGTCAGAAATTCATTTCATTTATGGTATTTAGCATTAATTTGTTTAGCTAGAGAAACCCCATCATTTATTTAGCATCATTGTGCATGGCCACATCTACAAAGAGCGTAAATGAATGTAATAAAATCTACATCAATATAAATATATATAGAAGTCCCGCTTCCATGAAACCCATTTTGGTGAAACCCCATCTATTTTGGCTTGCCTTGACAATTAATGGGAAATCCACTTCATCCACTATATTTAGCATTAATTTGTTTAGCAAGAGAAACCCACATCATTTGCTTAGCATCATTGTGAATGAACCACATCTATAAAGAATGTTAAATGAGCATGATAAAATGTTTTGATGCTGAATATCAATTTTAAAGTTGTATTTTCAACATTATCCTATATGAAGAAATGATTTTATAAAGTATTTTTATATTCTATGAATAAGTGAATAGGTCTAAACATTTTTCATAACTTGCACATGAATAAATACATTTTTTGCGCAATGCGGCCCATGCACATTTTTTATTTAGTTAAAATTTGGTCTTCTAGCTAAACAAATGATACTAAATACAATAGATGGAGTGAATTTCCATCAATCATCACTCATACCAAAAAAGATGGGATTTTGTGAAACCATTTCTATATAATCAGGTTACATATAAGCGAAACTATATATAAACAGAGTTTATGACTCGGAATAGCTGTTGTTTTGAATCATAAGTTGACAAACTTCTAATTTTTTTTTACCATTTTAATGTTCTAAAAAAATTTGACTAATTCAATATGCTAACCTTTAGCTATTAAATTACAATATAAAAAATTGCTATGTTTAAAGGCTTCTGTTGGTCACAAAATAAAATCATGTTATGGTAAATATATCACTATTAAGTATAAAGAGTTATTTTTTTATCATGCCGTCCACCTTGGATGACTAGGCACCTGATGGAGGTGTATTCCAGAGGCAGCAAAACAAAACTATTATCTCTATCCAACATTTGAACCCTAAGCTTCTCATTGACACTAAGTGGTGACAATTATAAAAATCTTTAATCAATAAATTGTCATGCATTCTAGGTAAACAGATAATGTTGAATCTCTTGGATGGTTATATGAATGTTGGGTTATGATTCAAAACAACAGTTTATTTTGAATCATAACCATATGTATATATATGATAGCTGTTCCTTGTAGTTGTCCAAAAAATGGACCCCACACATATTAAAATGCAATGAAACTTTATACAATCATTTATCCATATATAAATCATACTTTAGACGATTTAGATGTTAAAAAAATCACTTTAAAGTTGTTATTTACATCAAACTATTTTATCATATTGAATTTGTACAATTTTCAGATAGGGTCCATACACAAAACCGATTGGGATGAAACTTGATATGGTAATAGAATACATTATTCTAAATACAATTGGTGGAGTAAATTATAATTTTATCATCATGTAGGGCCCATTTCAGCACTGCACCTGAATATTATCCTATGCATATATATATATGAGGGTTGTTCCGATGCAGCGTCACTGCACCGGAACAGTGGTGCAGTGGCCCCAAAATGGGGCCCACATAATCATGAAATCATGATCTACTCCACCCATTGTATTTAGAATAATGTATTCTATTATCATACCAATTTTCATCCCAATCAGATACTTTAAAGTTGTTATTTACATCAAACTATTTTATTAACTTGGATTTGTACCATTTTCAGATGGGGCCCATATACATATCTGATTGGGATGAAAATTGGTATGGTAATAGAATACATTATTTTAAATACAATGGGTGGAGTAGATCATGATTTCATGATCATGTGGGGCCCATTTCAGCGATGCTGCACAGGAATATATTCCTATATATATATGTAGTAAGTTATGATGCATTCGGTTCAAAATAGGTCTCATATGATCATAAAATGTGCATCTATTCCACTCATTGTATTTAAAATTATTTCTTGTATTAGCATACCAATTTTTGTCCAAATTGGATATATGCATAGGCCCCATATGAAAATGAAACAAAATCAACGTAATAAAATAATTTGATGTAAATACCAATTTTAAAGTTATTTTTTCAACATATAAACTATCTAAGATGTAATTTATCTATGGATAAATGATTATATAACATATTAATATATCTAAATGCATGTAGGACCCATTTTGAACCAAACGTATTGTAACTTACAGTGCATGAAAATGCATTGGATCATATCTCATACACTAATTCACTAAAGACATTTTTTTACTGATTTAGGGAAGTTATCATGACTATTTAAAAAAAAATGAGAGAAGAAATAGTCAAAAGGGACTTTTGGTGGCAATTTGAAAAAAGAAATTATGATCCCACCAATATAATTAACAAATAATGTATAGACGACTTAGACTAATATCAATTCAACAAATCTTTGAAATTTTCCTTAATATTTCTAATCACATCAGGTGTTTTGAATTAGTCGAAAAGAAACCAATATATGGAATGTAAAATAATAATAGAACTACAAATGCAGTAGTAGTTAGGCTATGGATCAGGTAATTCTGACCATTTACACATAGAATTCATGCCAAGTGGAAGAAATGTAACTGTACTTCCGAAATTTTATAATGACCATCAACTGCCACTTGGATTACACGAAAAACTTTATAAAACAACTACGAAACTGGCTTACTTTATGGTGTCGAATGTTAGACAACAAAAGAATAACATGCGCATAAAAATGAATGCAGCTTGAAAATGAAAATATTGAGATGAATAAGCGGTAAAACAACAAAAGACAAGACTGGATGTGCAACCATTCAAGAGATCCAAAGGTAAAATCAATAAGTAATAAAATGAGAGGAAATAAATTTAGGTAACTTAGAGATGAAAAATAGAGACCATAAGGGACATCAGTTAGAAGAATTAAATTTATCAAAATAGAAGGTTATAAAAGTATAGAAAGACCACGAAAACAAGGTCAAAGGTCATTACAAAATATGCAAAAATGCTTGGGCATAAAAACACAACTTAAAAAAGGATAATAATAATAATAATAATAATACCAATAAAAAAAGGATAATAATGATGCAACAAAATCTGGACCCCACAAAGATGAGAAACTATTCTGATAATAATGATGGGTACACTGATCTTCATGTTATCAATAAAATGAGAATAATAAAAATATCAATTTCCTATAGAATAATCTATCGAAAACCACTTACTCTGATAATAATGATACGTTGATCTTCATGTTATCAATAAAACTAGAATAGTACAAAAATCAGTTTCCTATAAAATAATCTATCAATGTTTGGCTATACCAAAAACTTTTCAATCTAAAACTTTTCACCCTTCGTAACTATCCTATTTTTCAATTTTTTTTTACATCTTTCTAAACAATCACTCTACTTTTCAATCATTTTCTACACAACTATCCGTAGAACTAACTTATCTATTTGAACTTCATTCTCTTTACTCCTCATCATTACTCCTACCAAATCACATCATTCTCTCCTATTTCAAAAATTTTTACACCGAAAACTTTTCAATCAAAAATTTAATCACTTCCCAAACACCCAAAAACTATACAACTACTGATTTTGAATATGCCTCACATCCTGCCAACGGCATTTCTCATGAAACTTTTGGTCAAATTTTGAGCAGTTTTTTTTTAAGTAAAAAAAGTCCCTTAACTGATCAACTTTAACAGGATTTTGTGATTCGCCTAATAATCAAACCATGAAAACTACCCAAAGACCATGCATTTAAAGGGTATCTCAGATCATACTCGATATGATTTGGGTGGTCAGTGAGCCAGCTCATCAGATGAACTGCAGAATAAAACATTTCACTAAATGAACACCCTTGAATGATCAGGGAAATTAGAAGGCATCATCAAATCATGCTTGACCCGCTGTGATGGCCAACAATTGGATGACTCAGATCAGCTTACGAGGACCTTCAAAGTATTTTTTTTTTCTCTAAAAATATATTATGAAATGACAGAATGGTAATTTTCTGTTGCTATGAAAGACTGGACAAAATAGTTTTTCGTAAAAATATTTTATAGTTAAAGGGCCATTTTACCATTTGAAAAGTTAAGGAGATAAATATGTCGAAGCAAAATAGATGAAAGCTAAATGCAAATAACCACAATAATAAAGCAAACACTCATCAAGAGTATGTCCACTCCACTCAACCACAGTAGAGTTGCTCCATCCTGGTATCTTAAATTGTGCAAAACAAAGGTTCCCAAAATTGCCCTTGCCCAGAGTCAATTTGAACAACGTTCATAGCTGTAATCAATTACTAAAATGTTGTTCTAATATAGTGTTCCACACATTTTCTGGTTTGTTGATTTGGTGAGTAGAAATTGCTAAAAGTGTAAAGAAATTTAATACTCCTGAATATACATATATTTTTTTTATGAGAAATACTCCTGAATAATTTAAATGTTCATTATTGAAAACAAGGGCACTTCCAAATATATGAGAGCGCATGTGTTTCTTGAGGCGAGAAACTTACCACAATACATCGTATAAGAAAACATGTAAAACATATTGCTGTCACAGATCCAACCTGCAATAGATTCAAAATTCTTAGAATTTACATCGGGTATCAAAAACTGAGAAGATTCACAAACGAGTGCTAGAAATTATAGGACGTACAAGATCATTAACTGATTATATATCCAATACCATTAGGCACTCCTTTTTTCTTCAAATTGGGCATGACGTGATGGATTGATTTAAGGCCCCAGTTCATAGGATGTTTCAATCATCAAAATAAAGAACATAATATCCTTAATGCTCTAATGACCCCACTGTAGCTATCACATACTTTCCTTTTCCCAAGGGATCTATAGGAAATTATAAAGGCTCTATTGCCCTCTTTTATTCACCAAGGGCCACACTCAAATCCCCTCAACATCTGAACGTCAAGTATTGTTAGTCCCCAAAGCACAACCTATATCATTTTATTCAAGGCAAGGGTAATTGCACAAATCTCTTGTAATTATATCAAAAAAACTTTTAAATTAACTAAAAGATAACCTACTTGCTCAACAAATGATTCCAAACAAGACCTCCAGGGAACAGATGCAACAAAAATACAATTCGGAAAGCAGCTTGGAATATTTTGTTTACTAGAAAAATTATGGCAAAAATATCAAATTTCAACACAAATTTGGATTGCCAATCCAAGGATCCACAAGCACCTAGAACATTTTTTCAAACCCCACAACAACGCAGAATTTTCCACATGTACCGTTTAGAGATTTGGAAACATCCCTCTTGGTCATAACCCACAAAACATATAACTTTTCTAAGAAATCAATTATGCAGGGGATGAGACACTTGCAAAAGGATCCATACCAAATCAGGATCAATAAACAAGCCAACGACATCATACAGAAGGTACAAAGATACACATGGAAAACCCTCCAATCAAAAAGAGGAAAATCATAGGACAGATCAATCAACTATGAAAATTAGGTTACATAGATACAATCAAAATGACTCATATGCATTCTCTAAATGCCTCACACACATTTCAAATCAAGATACTCTGAAATCCCCACCCCTCCCCCCCACCACCCCCAACCCCCCCCGGCGCTCAAGATACCCTAAGAACTACATGATGACTCATCCGTATAACTTTAGGGCTCTACTGAATCCTTAGCTAATACATTCTTATATATGCACTCTCATAGGTACTAATGCAAAACCAAAGCACACCCAAATTTATACTTCTCCTCGCACTCTCATATGCACAACCAATGCACAGAACCCATAAAAAATACGAGATATCAAAATCCTAATAGAGATTTTATGTGGATAATTACTTCTCTAACTATTATGAGAAATGATTCGATACACCCAACTGCATGGAGATGCCTATGCAGACCCCTTTTTAAATTTTAAAATGGTATTCTCATAAATCTAAATCATTTATCATGTTAATCCACATGCATTTTGTTTATGATTCCAAAAATCACGTGTATTTAAATATTTTATATGCACATTTTAAAAAAAATAATAGTTAACTATGCACTCCTAAAAATGCTAATTTTATAGAAAAAGATAATTTCCCAATAGAAGTAATTTTTGGTAAGATGATAAACAAATGGCGTTAAAAAAACCAAATGACTTAGATTTAGGGTGAAAAGTTTAAAAAAAATCAAGGGGCTGCATGGTGTGTTGAATCATTGCCCAACAATTATACATCCACAAGATGGGTGAATAGACTCAAATGTTTTAGAAAAATGTTTACATTAGTCACCTGACCACTACTATAACTATTCCTAGTAAATTGTCTTTCCAAATGTATTTTCTTGTTTGTGTTTAAGACTTGCAAATGCTACCTACTGTCATCCACTCTTGACCTTCAAGTTACTATTTTCGCTCCTCACTATGCTTATCAGCATACACATTCTTATTTTTAGCCAATGTGCAGCGAACCAATCTTATGTGGTCATTTTCATCTTCTTTTCCTCAAAATTGAACACATGCAAAGATAATTTGAGTCTAGCATTTGAGATAATAGTCGGTAGGTTTTCAATTATAAAAACAGAAACATTAGGAAGATATTGAGCCCATTGATTCCCTAAACCCAAGCTTGGCATTTGCTAATTTGCCGTGAAGTCTAGTCCATGCTACAGATAATTTTGCTCAGATCTCAAAGAATGTTGAATGCTGTCGGAAAGTTGTATATGCATCTGGCCTGAGTAGTTTGTTTATAATTCTTCACATACGTGCAGCATATTTTAGAAACTAAACTTTGTTTAGTTCTCTGAACTAGAAGTTGTAATCATGCAAACAGTTGGCGACTGATACTCAAATGCTATTACAACAACAGAATATTGACAAAAGGAACACACCTCACGAAGTTTCTTTCGCCGCCCTTTTGATTCTATTGGGAAGCGTCTTAGCATGAAGAACAATCTGTTAACAGTTCATTGACATCAACCGTGACGTAAAAGTATTAATAGTCCTATGATGCCAAAGCAGGATAAACAGAATTACATGATCTGCTAATCTTTTAGAGGACAGCACAAGTAACTCACCTTCCACCATATATCAGGAAACCAAGTGCAGCAATAAAGGATACGACTGGGGGAAAAAAAAAAAAAAAAAGGACACAAGTTTAAGAAGTGTACTAATGTCATAAGCATTGCTTCCAAATGCACAAAATAAAACACAGAAAGCCAATGAACAATGCCAAAATATAACTAGACAAGCTTACCTGCAATAAACATTTTCCCAATGGTCTCCACAACATTGTTATTATTTATCCACAGAATAATCCAAATACAGACCTGATGCCAAGAGCTATCCACATAAGGATCATGGAAAAAATTAAAAGAAAAAGGAAAACAATGAAAAGTGCATTTTGAATGGTCCTGAACCACAGGTGATATGCTGGTCAAAAAAATGGGACAACTGTCAACCCACTAAAATTTTACGATAGTAGTTCAGGAAACCTTTGGAAATTGAGCTCGAGCACATGAATTCATTTTCACCTTTCCTTCCCAAAAAATGCCCTTTTCAATTAGAATTTGAAAGGAAATGCATGACGACTTCCTCAGTGAACACCTGCCTGCACAAGTGCACAACTCCACAAGGTATGTGCAAAAGGACCATAAATTGATAGAAGGACCATGCACAGCTTTATAAGTAACATTATTTTGTTGACCGCCATAAATCCATATAACTTCTGCCTATGTAATCTTTGCATATCTCCATCCAAATTTCATTATTAGAGTAATCTAAATCTCAATGACACCTTTTTTTTTTTTTTTTTTTTGGATTAACCAAAATCGCATCCATTCTTCTCAAAGAATAACCCAAACCAAGTCTAACAATAATCATCCAGACCTCCGAAAACAAATCTTAATCAGATAATCCATATGAAACCAATCACGGTAGTCTATCCATGAAAGCAAAATGTGACAGATATGACTTCAAATCGTAGTGCTCTCCTCACCATAAGAAGATTTGGCATAGTTGTTAAACAACTGGGTTCAAGGCCCACTCAGGCATGCCTCTTGCATATTGAGGTGAGCCTAGTGTGCCTGATTGAATTTGCCTGAAAATAGAAAACATGTTAACATTCAAGTAAAGTTTTTCTACCTCCAATTTCACCTTTCTTTTTTCAACTTTACCAAAGTTGACATCCTTCAGTCTCTCCAATGTCTATTTCCTTAACTAGAATTTCCATGAGATGAATTACAGGTATTGTTAAATTTATTTCATTTTCCATACTTGGCATCTTGCTTTTCTCAAGCACACACCTTGCTTGTGTACCTAGAACCTAGGCCCTCAAAAGCCCTTTATGCCTTAGTGTGCCTTGGGCCTTAAACAACTATGCTTTCAGAAACAACACTTCAGTTTGAAGATAATTAGGCTGAGGACAATTAAATTTAATAACGAAAGGTCTGCCTTTATCCTCATAAATGTTATTAAAATTCCATAGATGATAAGCTACTAAACTCTTTGCCTTGAATGGGCCTTCACAGTCTCCTTCACTACTGAAGGGCCATTGCTTCAACTTTATCTAAATAAAGGAATTAGTGAATAAGTGATCATGCTATCTATGCCCCATCATTGTTCTGCAACTGAAAGTTCCATGACTTATTTTAAAGGAAAACAACAACTCATGGGTCACCATTATCTCAACTGTAAGTCTTGAGTTCAATGTACACCAATAACAGTTTCAAGAGTTGAGGAAAGCAAATACCCATTAACCAATGGCTGAAATCATTCATCAATCAAATGTTTCTCCAATACAACCAAATCAACTAGATTGGTGATGGAACAAATCAAATCAACAAACAGAGACCCATACTACCAAAGCCACAAATGAATACAACCGAAAACCATCCAGAGATGGATGTCATTTTATCTGAACACGGTCATTTAAATTTGTAAGTTTTCTCTGTAAGCTACTTGGCTGGTGGACAAAATGGTCACAGGGGCGGGCCTAATTAATTCCAACAAAAGGATAAGATGGCCATTGTCTAAACTCTGAAAAAGTGATTAAAAAGTAATTCAACATGGAGGCGAAGGTGGGATCAAATGCTTTAAAATCTTGCAAAGAATTCAAAATCATGAATGAACTTTAAAATTCACTTAATAATTTATAAAGTTAAACGAAAATGAATCAAGTGGAATCAAATACTTTTTTCAATAATCCAAATGGATATATAGCTTTGCACGATAATATCATATCACTAACCCAGAAAGATGAAAACCATGGACTATATCAAATATATCAGCAATAAAGCAAATAACCTTTGAATTCAACTAACTAGATGGAGCTTATATGTCAATATTTTCCAAGGAACGGGACTGCATTCAAACACATTAAAGAAAGGGGCTCAGATGTCAAATACCCTAATAAATGAAGTTCCCCCTACATATTCAGGCAGTTCACACAGATTCCTTAATTGAAGAAACAAACAATCATCAATAACATGATACACAAAATTTATCTTAGAATGAGGTCCACAGAATAGTCATAAATTGGAAAAAACGCACCTGTAGAAAGTAAATTCCAACATTGATTGAAATATAGTATAATCTGAGCTTGTCGGTTGGAAGACTTCTTGCCTAAAAACAACAAAACTCATCGCTAAAAGTCCAATTACCAATAGCCATTAGCAAGCTACTCGCATATATCATACTGGAAGTAGAGTGCAAAGGAGAACTAAAAGTGAAATTTCAAACTTGCCTGATGATAAATCTCTGCCCAAAATAATACCAAAAGTGTATATGTTGAGAAAAACAAGATGCCAGGAAGATCCAATAATACCAATGTGAATACCTGTTTAAGGCAAACATTAGTTTCATGCAAATAAGAAATTCCAGAAAAGGAAATTGATCAACATTATGCAATATTGTGGCTGAAGCTCACTAAATAAAAAAATCAAGTCCCCTACATAATGCAATTCCTATCAGCCAAAAGTCAGTGAAGACTGAATTTGACTAGGAGCTTGATAGGCGATAAACCTCTACCTAAAATAAGGCAAGTAGAATATATGTGGAGAAAACGAGATGCCAGGAAGATCCAACAATACCAGTATAAATACCTGGTTCACGCAAACATTATTTCCATTCAAGGAAGAGAGATTCTGCTTGGTTTGATCAAGATTATGAAAAATCAAGGATGAAGCTCACTAAATAAAGACCCCAAGAATTTTTCATGCTGAAATTCCTACTATTGTAAAATGACTGAATAGTGAACATGACTAGCTTTACATGTGCATCAACTTTCCAAGTTGAGGGTTCATGACTGCCATGATGAGAAAACATCCAAATCACCTCGGAGACATGATAAAGGCAACCAAATGCCAAGGCGTTAAGCTCGCTAGTATGTCCGACTAGACATAAATTGCATAATGGCCACTAGGCAAGGCTTTGTTAAGCACCCTTTAATGGACTTTCCTTACCCTTATGATCAAAAAGTGTGACACACTATCCTAGCTCTGTGAGTTACACTGTTGCACGACTAGAATATATTCTGTTCTTTGTTTCATCGAGGAAGGGTAGGAGTGTTCCTGCCCCGACATCATCACGAGGAACCATATTTTGAAAACAAAAGGTTGATGTACACTATTTCCGCCTGCCACAGACGTCAATTTGTATGGAGCTAGTTTAAATATCAAATTATTATGTCATTTTAGTGAGCCAAACAAGGGAAACGGTTGAGCAGCAATGCCTTCCTATGATTGTTTATATAGCTCTTAGTTGAACCATCCTGCAGTAAGGACTGTAAGGGGCTGGGGACAAAAAGAACACATGGAAATTACGTAGAATATAAAGAAATCAAGATGAGGGATAGAAAATCCTAGTTGTCCATTGTCCTTGGCTGAGGAACAATTTCAGGAGTTGTTGGCACGCCAAATAAATCCAAACAGTTCAACTGGAAGCTTCCTTAGCAGGACAGTTCCTGAAACTGTGAATTTCACCTATTATTATTTATGACGTTTATGAAAATGTAAAAATTTATAATCAATTTGATAATAGAAATTTTGTTAGATAAAAATAAATAGCACTACAATTTGTTGGGGCAAGAAAATAGAGAAATAGGAAACATTAAGAAAAGTTGAATAAAGGGAAAGTCAAACCAAGTTTCACTTCAGGTATGTTACAGCATCACTTTTCTTAAGGCAATTTTGCTACTCTCACTGCCACTAAAGGGCATTTATTGTTGCCCCCATGATACAAAAAATGAAACTCAAACTAGAATAGGAAGCGACTTCTTCTCTAAGCACACAAACACATGATGACAGAACCTTCTTGATTCAATAGAGAGCTATTTCAAGACAAGCGCAAATGATGTCTAAACTAAGACAAAAAAGAGGATGTCTAAGTCAAAATAGAGGCAGATGATGTCTAAATGAAAACAGACGTGATGATGAGATGATATTAGCTCCTGTCTGAATCCTCCTCATATAGCCTTCGGAAGGCTCAACTGAATGCCGCAACAGCTAGCTACCAAATCCACAGTCACTGCAAGTCATTCAACTTTCACAACATCCCATTATATAATGCAAGTTTTGTCTTAGTAGAGACAGGACAACGTCCAAACATCAAGGCCCTGCATGCCATGAATGCTACAATGGCAAAAACCAGCATTCAATGTTCAAAAGACGAGGTTAGACCAAACATCAAAGCCATACAAGCCATGAAGAATGCGGCAGCGGCAAAAATTGAACATGAATAACGTGTGAAGAATGCCACCAAGCCGCCAACTGGGCTACGATCTGTATGTGGTATATTATAACAATAAGATATCTTTTGTTTTAATTTTTGAAAATTCCCAACACATATGTTCATATATAAGGTAAAGATGCAACCGAAGCATGCAAATAATTTTAGCATTCCCGTTAGCATGAAATATGGATGTAGAAACCTGTGTCTGTCTTGAACCAACTAAAAACTTATAGAATTAAGTTTGCTCATGCATGCACAAATTTTGGATCAGGGTGATAACAACAATCCTAGCAGAACCCTCGTAACAGTTAGGCTTATTTAGCCACTCAGCATGTATTTTATCAACTTTATCCAGAAAAAAAAAAAACCTGTATTATCAAAAAGGGCCCATGTTCTTACTCATTTGCTTCGATCAAGGCCTTTTCTGTTATTCCTTAGATACTCAACAATAGATAAGCAGATTCCGACAAACATCATATAAAATTTACAAAACACTCGCACATATATCACTGTGGCGTAGTCATTGCAACTATGTTAATTAAATATTAAAATTGAAAAGAACTTACCCTTGGTCTCAAAAAGAAAACTTGCTTATGAAATCCAAACACAACTGCACGTACTGCAATTGAGGTTCACAATTAGTAGGGGAAGAAAAAGTAAAACTCCAGCAAAAGAATAAAAAAGAAATGGGAAAATCACCTCCATTTACAATGAAGTTCATAAGATGAAACACCTTCTGTGTTGTCCAACCATATTCAGGTACCCGCAATTGAATTCGTATTAATTGAATCTGTAAAAATCATACATAACTCATGAGTCGCATCTAAAACCATCATCCACATGAGAAAGTTTTTTCTTTGCAGACAATTGCTGAATCCTTCCAGGATTATGAAATAGAGATGATAGAACTAACATAAATCTGGATTGAATGCACTTACTATTAAAAAACTCAACTCCAAAGCAGGTGTGTTACAATATAATTAACCAGTAAACAAATTCTCCAGTTGATGATGAAATAACCAGTAACACTTTCATATTCTTACTAAGGGTATGTTTGGGAAGTGGCAAAACTTTTGTATGAAAAGTTTTGGGTGTAAAGGTTTTTGAAATGGGAGAAAAATGATGTCACATGACAGGGGTAATGATGATGAGTAAAGAGAATAAAATTAAAATAAATAAGTTAGTTGTACAGAAATGATTGAAAAAGTAGGGTAATTGTATAGGAAGATGTGAAGAAATAATTTAAAAAATATGATAGTTGTAGAGAGTTAAAAATTCTAGATTGAAAAGTTTTGGTTTGAAAAATTTTTGACATAGCCAAACATGTCCTAACATACAAGTCCATTACAAAACTGAGACATCATGGTCAAAAAGTTGATATGATACAACTTAGTGATCCCAAATGAACATTCGACTGGTGACGAGTAGGATGGTTGGTAGTATGCAAACCAACAATCTAATCCATAGCATGTCCTACAATTTCATTATATGTAGGCATGGGAAGGGATAAAAAGAAGCATCTTCTTCCCAAGTTGATGATAAAATAAATAGTACTTCATAAAAAAAGCTCGAGCTGATCATATTAGACACTAAAAATCCCTTTGATTTATCCTCTTAGCCTTAGGTCGTATTTCAAAAGTCAAACTCATAGCTTTCAAGCCTATTGTCAAGCTCTGATATCATTGATATGAAAACTTGAACTTATCGTATTGTGCATCAGAAATCCATTTAATATATCCTCTTAATCTGGGATAGTATCACCATCAATACTAGTGAGCATTCACAAAGGGAATAAGGGATGATTAGGACTGTCAAATCAATAAGGACTTCAATATATCTAATTACAAGTAGACCTTACCATAGGTACCATTTCCATATAAGGTATAGAAAGTGCCACCAAGAAAAGTTCTTCCACGGCTATCCAATCTAAGGCAGATCTATCATTTCAACATCGACTAGAAGTGCCAACCTGAAAAACTATAACCAGCATGCCTTAAAACAACAAAACCTGTCATTGCTGGTTGCATTGCCAACCTGGCTGCATACTGATGGCAATGTTATCCATCTAGTCATGCCACTTCCAAAGTCCAAACAGGAGGCCAAGGTGCAAAACAAAAATTAATATCAGAATGGAACCAAAATTTAGACAGATGGGGAGATAAGGAGTGCTTTCCTTGCACGACCATGTTCGTAGGAAGGCCTGTTTGATGCGGCTGATTGTCGCAATTTACAATTTATTTTCTTATTTTTAAACTATATTTAAAAAAAAAAAGATGTTTATGGGGCTTATGCTTGAATGCTTATTTTAAGGAATTTCTTGGTATGTTAAATAAGTTGTAACCACCCCTTGCTGCTTTTTTCTTATCAAAAATTTTATTTTCCAGAAATAGCCTTATTAAGAATACAGAATTCCTCCATTATCAAGAATCATGTTGTTATAAATAAAAAAAAAATTATGACAGTGACATTTTGATATTTCAAAATTTTTGTTAAATCCAACCATTAATAATATTCTTTCATATATATTAAATATGAAAAATCCATTATCTTAAAAATTTTGTATATTATGAATTTATTTTCAATGGCTACATGTACAATGGTTTCAGTGGACGTTTGGGAAGGTGAAAGTTATGGGAAATATGGTATTTGGTGGGAGTAGAAAATGGAATATTTTAAAAATTGTATAATTGATATGAAATGATAGGGGTAAAGTTAGAATAAATAGATTTGTTGGAAGGTAGTTGATAGGGAAAATTATTAGAATATAAGGGTAAAAATAGAAAAATATGATGATTGATTAATTAATGAGGTGTCTTGAAATCCGTGCCCTCACCATTTCCCACCCATGTTTCCCACGGCCTATCACCAAACGTCCCCTCAAATTTTCAAATATACATTTCAAATAATTGGAAAATATTATTGCTAATCGATTTAAAAAATAATATTCTTAAATGTAAAACTAATGTGTTGTATAAGGCAATCTAATCTATGAAACTAGTTGCACAAAATAACAACCCATACATAAATATAATTGTAAAAGTTTATGTAAATTATTTATTAAATATTCATAATTATAAATATTCCAATTATTCCTTTTTAATTTTAACATCTATCCATTTCATTTTTAAATACTCGTTAATTGAATTATTATTTAAATTTTTAAATTTTATTCAAAATATTGTCATTATATCATATTCAAAATATTTTCATTATATTATTACAATTTTAAAATATTTTCATTATATTAGTACAAAAAAATTAGAAAAATATTTGAGTCTTTTGCACATTAAAATTGCACATTATTTTAATAAGTAACTTCAATTGTACTAAACATAACTAAATAGTTTGTCATTTTATTTCATTCAAATCAAACAATCTCTACCTATTTAATTTTTGTTGCTTATCGATTTCAGCTACTTTTCAGACATTAGCCGATAAGCCAGCTGAATCAGTATACATTTGAACATAAAAGGACGCTTCGATGTTGGGTGCTAATTCTATATGGTAAATCTATTAATGCTGAATATCTAAAAATCCGCAAAGAAAATGGGCAATGATTCAAAACATATACACATCGAACTTCTATACATATAGGCGTTTGAGCTTTTTTTCAGTTTTTTTGTTTTTGTTTTACTTTTTATCTGAATTCACACATAATCTTTTTAAGTATTTTAATTTTTTGTATATATTTTTATAATTTTAAAAAATAAATAGTTTTCAACTCTATTTAACATTAAATAGGGTGAAAAATGTCGATTTTTCAAATTATAAAATATGTAAACACCAAAATGATAAATTTTGATATACAAGCTAAATACATATAAGCCCATAAATGAAAAGAAAATTAAAGATTGAAAAAAAAAAGTGTTCTTGAGCCTCGCTATTTCCATATGAGAATCAATAAATTGTCCACTGCTCAGCACCCCATCCGCGCAGATGCCAGATGCTTCCTTTCTTGTGGAACCCAATTAAACCCATTTACTCGGATCATGCTCATATGTTCTTGCTTGTGAAACCCGATTACAGCCATGTACTACAGTGGTACCTCCTCCCTATTATGCTCACATTCCTAACCTACTCCTCTAGCAACACTTCCGTCTCGATTAATTTCCAAAATTTAAATTAGTTAGCAAGCGAAAACTGCAAAGTGCAAAATCGAAACTACGTTCATCTAAATTTTCTTTCTTTTTCTCTTACATTCTGCATTAGGTTCCAATCGAATCCTCCGGATAACGGGCAAACTCCGATTTTTCGACGCAGGAACAAACTCACACCCAACCCAACTTGATTTGAAAAAGCAACTGTCACTGTGTCAGACGGGAATATTCAATGGATGAGCTTTGCTTAAAAAGAAAAAAGTGTAACAAAAAAAAAAAAAAACTCATTTTTCATTTCCGTTTTCTTTTTCCCAACTAGCGATAAGAAGAAAACGAAAGAAAGAAAGCAAACAAATAAAATAAAATAAAATAAAATAAAAAAGGGACACGATACAAATATTCAAACTGAAAAAGTAAGAAAAGCAATGAAAAGGAAGAGAGGACAGACCAGAGCAACGGACGAGACAAGGGCGTAAGCAGCACAGAGGAAGAAAAAAATCCCGTCCTGCCACCGACTCGATTCGTTGACTTCATTCCACCAGTTGGAGACCACAGCCAGCTCGACCGCCGAGGCATTCAATGGCAAGCTCGCCATTTCATCCAAGTTCTCCTCTTCCTCTTCCTCTTCCTCTTCCTCAAGCTCGCAGAGAAGGAGCAGGAAACAACGGAAGCGGAGAATTCAAGCAAGCCCCGGCTGCTGATCTTGGAAGCAGAAGAAGGAGAAAAGAATCTCGGAAGGCCTCAGCTCAGGCGGAAGCTGCTTAGCTGGTTAGATGTGTCTTTTTCCACTCTATTCTGCTGCTTTATCTCAATCATCTCTCGATCGCTCTTTGAGGAAATTTGGCGTGTTTTAAATCAAGCCCAGTTTACACCCTGCTTTGCTACCTGAAAAAGGGGCCCGGCTTGCGTGTTGTTGCACTTCTGCCCCGCCAACGTGGTTTTTTCTTTTTACCCCATTTCCAAAACTATTTTGTATATCTATTTTTTTTTTACAAAATGATATTACGTCTATAATAAAATAATATAAGTATTTAAATTTCCTTAGAAATTAACAAAATAAATAAGAAACAAAAAAATTATTTTTTTTCAATTTAGAACTCTTCGCTGCCGAAATTATCCTCTTTTTAATTATTTCTTCGTATCTCTCAATACATTTACCTTATTTTTTATTCATTTTTTTACACAACTACTTATTCAACTAATTTATTTATCCTAATTTTATCCTAATTTATCTACCTTATCATATCTTATCATTTTATCATATTACAACAACTTTTACTTCTATTTTAAAAGTAATAAAACTTTTTGAAATATGGTGCATGTTTGTTGGACTTATAAACTTTTCAAACTAAAATTTTTTAATATAAAAATTTTCATTATCCATAACTATCTTATTTTTTAATTCTTTTTTCATATTTTCCTATACAACTACTCTACCTTTCAATCATTTCTACGTAATTATTAATACAACTAACATATCTATTTTAACTTTATTCTTTTTACTCTTCATTATTACTCTTATCATTTTACATCATTATCTTCAAATTCAACAATTTTACACTAAAAATTTTTCATCCAAAAATTTTATTACTTCCTAAACATATTAATAATAAATGAAAGTTTTTAGACATGTTGGTAAGTGATAAAACTTTTAGATGAAAAGTTTTTAATGTAAAAGTTTTAGTGTAAAAATTTTTAAATTGATAGAAAATAATGTAATATGATAGAGGTAAAATGAGTATTAAAGGGAATATAGTTAAAATAGATAGGTTAGTTATATAGATAGTTATGTAGAAATAATTAAAAAATAGAATAGTTATATAAAAAGAGGTGAAAAATAATTTTAAAAATAGAGTAGTTATAGGAAATAATAAATTTTAGATTAAAAAATTTTGTTTAAAAAAATTTTAAGCTAAACAAATGCACCCTTAGAGTTTAACTTTGCCAGCATTCCAGGGTTGAACCCTTCTAATAGTAAAATTTTGAAAAAAAAATTTGGCCTTTTGTACTTCTGCTCAGTGCTCACACAAAATCACGACCGAAAATAAATACAATATTTACTACGACCCACCGGGGCACTAAAGGTGATCGGGTATGCCACATGGATCGGAACAGTACCATAGTAACTATACTAAGAAAACATAGGCACATTTGTTAATGTATAAGTGTGGGAACCATGAGAATACCATGGATTTTGGTTTCCCAAGGCTAATAATTGCTCTATCAATCACACTATTTTTTCCACTTTAACTCTTATATTTCAATCATTTTTCCTACTAACTACATATAACAAATATATTTATTCCAATTATACCCTATCATTTCCTATTAATCACACATTTCTCAAAATATTCTCTTTTCTATTTCCTACTATTTTCCACAATCTCACAATTTTACACATTACTAAATGTCTACATACACATTCAAAGCAAATCGCCCAATTGAAGAGTAGCGATGAAAGTTTTTTTTATTTTGGATAAATTCCAAATACGACTATAATAAATTTATATTTATAAATATATTTTATATTTATAAAATAACATAAATGACCACATATTTTACTCAAAAATACCAAACATGATAAAGTCATTAGTTTCTGTTAAACAACTTGGTAAAATTTTTTAAAAGATAAAATTACCCTTGTTATTTCTTTTTTTAAAAAGATAGTGAGTGTATAAAAGAGTGGTCAAGTCCACTTTAACTTTGTGTTTTTAATTATTTTGTTGAATTTTTTAATATTTAATTAGAACAATTTTGTTTTACTTTTATCAGAAATAATATTGTAATTTTATATCATTTTTAATGTTAATTTTAACAACATTTTTATATTTGGAATTAAGGATAAAATTTGTGGTCATTTGTACCATTTTATAAATTTGTGGACATATTTGTAAATTGGGTTCACTTCTATGTAATCGGATTACATAAAAGGGGTTTCATGTAACTCTTTCAAATTCTAAGCATTTGATGCTTATGAAAAATTCAATATAGGGTGTGTTTGTCAATGGTTAAAAAATATCAAGTTAAAACTTTTCAGTCAAAAATCTTCACTCTCCACAACTATCATATTTTTAATTATTTTTTCACATTTTTCTATACAACTATCTTATTTTTTAATCACTTCTACATAAATACCCACGCAACTAACCTGTATATATTAATTTTATTCTTTTTACTCTTCATTATTACCCCTATCATATCACATCATTTGACAACTTTTACTTTCCAAAATTTTTCACCGAAAGTTTTATTCACTCCCAAACACACCCATATTTATTATATTTAACATTATTTTTTTAGTTAAAAGGGCAAATTTCGCTGAATCAAATATGTGCATGGGTCAAATTTTCTCAAAAATAGATATATTTATGTATAAATTAGAAAAAAATGCTTAGATCCATTTACATATGTAATACTTTATAGCATTATTTTTCCATACAGAAATGATACTTTAGACAGTTTAGATATTAAAAATACAACTTCAAATTTAATACTCAATATTAAATTATTTTATTACATTGATTTTACACATTTATAAATAGAACTCATAAACATTGATTCTAGATAAGTAAATGGGTTTCCACTATCCTATAAATGATACTAAGGGGGTATTTGTTTATACCAAAAACTTTTTAATTTATAGTTTTTATTTTTCATAACTACCCTATTGTTTAATTATTTCTTTACTTTTTCCTGTACAACTATCCTACTTTTTAATTATTTACACATAACTATATATATAACAAACATATCTAATTTAATTTATTCTCTTTACTCATCATTGTTACTCCTATTATATTATATTATTTTCTCTCATTTCAAAAAATTTTACACTAAAAACTTCTCATTAAAAGTTTTATCTCTTTCTAAATACACCCTAAACATAACAAATGAATTAGATTTTTCATCAACTATCAAAATATTTAAAATGAAAGGGGTTACAAAGGAAAGATGTTTTATAAAAGCATTCCCATTTGTAAGTAGGTATAAGTTGTGGTCATATTTTTAATTAATACTTTTATTTACATATTTCAAATTAATACTTCTATTTTTAATTTTTTTTTATGTATGTAGCACTTACCCCATATTGTCTCGGCCACCTTTTATTCACAACTTGGATTGGATAAGGATAGGACAAGAATGAGATAAAATCTTTTGTTTTCCAAAATACTTCTATTCTCAACACATAAAAATCATTTTTCTTATCATATATTCTCATCTCATCTTTATTTAATCCAAGCTTTTAATAGGCCCTAAAATGTTGCCATGTAATGGTGAACATAGATTAGAACATTGAACAAACTATAGCCCTCCCCATGACTACATTGCTCTGTACACTCTGCATATTGTTCTTAAATAATGCATTAGTTACTCTACTAAGGTTTTAACGACTACCCGCATTATGTGAATTTCTATTTTCATTACATCTGTTGGTGTTGTTTGCTACATCTTTATGTTAGATTATATAACTTAGTCTACTTCAATATGTTTGGTTTTTATTTTCATCTTGACTATGATGAAGTTACAATTATGTTCATAAGTCATTTAAATCTATGTGGTCAATGAACTAGATTAAATTTTGACAAGGATAGATCTTGTTATGTTGGATGGACTTCCATTTGGCCACCCATTTAAGTTGTTAGATGTAATAAAAAAATATCAATTGGATCATCCAAATTGAGTTTCATTAGAGAGTATCACTTAGATCATGTGCATTATTGTGTATTTGCTCCTCTTTAAGTGGTGGATATAATGACTAATTTACGCAAATAATTATTAACCTTTTCATGAACGAATGAATTAAAACAACTCTATTTAGACTATAGCAGGTCTAGTGAGATGTAATCTTAATCATCCAACTAAAATAAAAAAAATAAAAAATCTAATTTTAGGATAAATCATTTAATTTGATGATTTCTTGCCCAAAGCATCCTTAGAAATATAGTAGCATGTATTTTTAACTAAGAATGCTTGATTGAAGAAGAAGAATTTTTTTTTAAGTAAATTACCTAAATCTCATGCTTAAATGGGTCATAAGGGAGGAAAGGTGTCTAGTGCTAAAATAGTATTTTACCTTTAAACTTACCCACCCTAGAATTACCTTTTCATCTAATGAAAAAAAATATATATTCATGATATATAACTCAGATCTATTCCTTCGATAGCAATCAGGGGGCGTTGGACACCTTGAATCATGAATTAGGTTTTCCTCGAATTCATGATCAAGATTTATTTCATTAACCCTAAGGATATATTAAGAATAATGATAAGGCCTTATTCCATGGTAATTATGTAAGAATTACCTAATACCCATATTAAAATATACTTTTAGTAAGTATGGAGGATGTCTCATCCCCTTTCTCATAGTTATCTTTAAGGAGCCCTATCCCCTTTCTTCCTGATTATATCTAGAGAAGACATCCAGATTGAGAAAAGAGGGAAAAAGAAAATATAAGAGTATGAAATGCATGACCCTTCATTTTTTTTATCGTAAAAGTGTGAATTAGCTCTAACTGCTAGCATTCTAGGAATTACTAAAAATAGGAAGAAGGAGCTCCACCTTTATTAAAAAACTAACAGTATCTTTGCAAAGAAAAATTATCCTCGACACATGTGAATTTCAAAATTCTGTTGAAGTGCAAACTCTACTGTGTTTTGTGTAGCATAGTTTCTTACGAGTGTAACATGTGTAAACTTACAATAACTAAAATTTCTACTCGATAGCTTAATCTCTCTATCAAGTATCCTATTGTGGATGTGATTACTATTTGTAATACCCTACCATTTTGAGGTGTCACAAATAAGGTCTACTATATTCAAGCTAAGAATAAAATCTTCCAAGATAGAAATAGATACCAAGATACAAAATCATAAAACTTTTAATTATTACATCTCAAGTTTGCTCATTATGGAGTTATTATACATATTCAGTGTCTATAATCAAAACAAGTAAATATTATAAGATAATTTCAATAAAAATCTAAACTTCATTATCCTTTGCTGTGCTATTTTCACCTTTTTCCATGTTGATGAGGCTTTAATTTATTATTGTATCCTTATGTTTTTACTGAAAAACAAAACTATGTGAGCTGAAAGCTCAGTAAGTAAAAATATTTTTTTTTACAAAATTCATTTTGCAATTATTTTGATTTTTCAAAAACAAACACAACATATATATTGTCTTTTATACATAACAAACTCTAATTAATAAAAAAATATCTTGAACATGTGTACACATATGTCAATTTTAAATCATGCATTCACACTGTAGGTATTGTCATCTACTTGTGCTCGCGTGCAGCTGTGCTACGCATTCATGAGCTAATTTATCTTCTTTGGTAGTCCTAAGGTCGCTATCCAGGTACTACTATACTACTTTACTCCTTGACGGCAAACCCAATGCGCGATTGTGCATCATGCTCATGCATTGTGATTAATGCATCACTTAAATTCACAGATTTTGAAATAATAATGCTCATATTTGAATAAATCAACTTGAAAGAAAATTTCAATTTAAATAAATAATCACATTTCATAGTAAATCACAATATTCACATAATATTTTCAAAGTCATGCTTTGGTAAAAGTTTACTTTCCTGTAAGTAGACTTTAAAACTCCTCTTTTTCAATTTTTTGTAGTAGCTTCAAGTCTCTTTCCCTAATTTTCATCATAATATGTTCATTATTTCACTTTGGTTTTCATAAATATTATTTAAATTTTCATTTATGACTTTCTTAAAATTTCTCATAATTTTAATTGGTCAAAAATTCTATTTTCTCTTATTTATTATCATATTATTCCACTTTTAAATAACTTTTTTCTTATATATAAAAATTAATTTGGACTCATACTTCTTTAAATACTTACTTAAATTTTTTTTTCATATTATTTTTTCGTAATTTTTCATAATTTATTTATTTATTTTTATAGCATCACACCCTTTAAATAACTTCATTCTTATAAAAATTATAAGTTTAAACTCATTTAAGCTTCTAAATATTGACTTTACTTTTCAGGATATTTTTCATAAATTTCTGTATTTTTTCAAATTTTTCTGTATTTATTTCGAATTTTTTTTCTTGCCAGTCGACCGGCCAGTTGGCCGGCGATGGGCTATTTTTGGTGGGCCAGCAAAAGTGGGCTGGATCCTTGCTTAGAAGTTGGTCTAGTTTGCTTATGTGGGCTAGGCTTGTTCCTAAAACTTGGGCTTAGTTTCTGTAGGCTTAGGACTAATAGACTTGCTTTTGGGCTTTATGGTTCACTAGGCCTATCTAGATAGGCTTAGCCCACTATTCCAAAAGCTTAGTTATTTATTTATTCATTTATTTTCAACGGTCTATATTCTCCAAACAAAATGGTTTAGATCTCTCTATATTTTTGTCTGTTTGATCTGAAATTTTAGGAGTAAGCTTATAAAATTATGTTTTATAATCTGGACGGTCCATTTTTCAAAATAATATCTCTATCATCTGTTTTAATATAAAGGGTTTAATAAAGGGTTAAAATTAAATATCACTTCAAATAGCTATGTAAACTAATTTTTAACCAAATTAATTCATCATATATATTGTAAAATATCTCAAATAATGTTTATAACGGGTCAGATTATTATTTTTGCATCTATATTTTCCTGTAATTATTTTTTGTATTTTATCCTTAAAATACATATTCGCCACTCCAAATCCTCATAAAAATTATTATATCTAAAAATCTATAAGTCTGATCAAGTTGAAGGCAAGCTAAACATATAATTATCTTGTTATTGGACGGTCAAAATTCTCTGATTATGCCCGAAAGTATGTTTATTTTATCATATAGCATTTTCTACCCTTTATTTGCTACTTCTATTGAAATAAGTGAAATTTCAACATCAAATATTTCAATAATACTCATGTGACTAATTAACCATGCTAGAAGTATTCTGAATGGATTAGATCTGAGAAATGAATTATGTATAATATAAAATGAACGAGATTAACAAAAAAATTATTCTACGCAACTTACCTTCAAAAACTCTTTCTTCTTCCTTCGTCTATCTCCTACGCAGTTTTTCTCCTTCAAATGACCGAACCCACCACATGTTCTCTCCCCTTTTTATACTAATCAGTTGTTAAACGGCTGTGATTAAAATTTCACTGTTTCCTGCATGACCCATAAATCCCATCCGTTTCTTAAAAACGGATGACAGTTACACTATTTTCTTAAGTAGCATGTTATAAAAGATAATGGAGTTAATCTCAAAGCTTTAATTTAGCTTTGTTAGTCATATCAAACCAAAAAAAACACATAGGTCTCTAGCCATAATGGGTCTGGTTCACCCTACTAGTTCTAACATTTTGCTACCAATAAATCATCATCTAAATTTCTTATCACTACAACCACCCCCACATAATTTCTTCTTATTTTTAAAGTAGGTGGCTGATGCGCACCAAGTACTTGTCGTTAAGAGCACTGTGATCACCAGTTTAATTAAAATTAACCGAAACACATTAAAGCTACCACTATACGGGTGATAGTGTAGAATAACGGTGAGTCGGGTCGAATCCACAGAGAGGCGATGTAGTTTTGAATTATTTTTAAGAGAAAGAGAGGGTATAGAGAAGAGAGAGAAAGAAATTAAAGAAAAAGGAAAGAAATTAGAGAGAAAGGAGAAGAAATTAGAGAGATAAGAAAGAAAAGAGATAAAGAAACGTTAGAGAGACAAGAAAAGAGAAAATGGAAGAAATTAGAGAGAGAAAGGAGAAAGAGAAAGAGACGTTAGAGAGAGAAGAAAAAGAAAATAGAAGAAATTGGAGAGAAAAAGAAGAAAGAGAAAAGATTAGAAGAGTTGGAAAGAAAGCGAGACAAAAAGCTAAAATAAAAGAAATTATAATTCACTAACAACTGAATTAAAGTTATTTTAAGAAAGCAATTAAAGCTATGCAATTCAACTATTAAAACAAGAAAGAGAATGATATTAAATTTAATCTAAAAATTACAAAGCAGAAAATAAAGCAGTAAATCTAATCTTAAAATTACAAATTAAAATTTAACAACCACGAAGCACTACAAACCATAAAGCAACGAAATAAAATTTACATCACCCAAATATGAAGAGCAAATCTCCACGTAATGAAAATTTTATTGCTTGGCTCCACCTCCTTGCTAGGGGTCCCACAAAATGGGTCCCACCCAAGGGAGAGGATTGCTTGGTGTTGTCTGGCTTGTGTGGAGGGGCCCTCTTTTTATAGTTGTGGAGCACCCCCTTGGGAAGTTCTATGAATCGATGTGGGATTCCCATTCTAGCAGCGACTATAGCTGCCTTCATTGTTTCTCCACTTTGCTACCTGCGTGTGAGCTTGATGTTGGGCTGCAATGGGTTGCCGGAAGAGCGGGCAGTTTGGGGAAATCGTTGATGGTGGCTGCAACTACTAGGACGTTGGTTGGATTGTTGTTGAGATGAATGGCAGCCATGGCTATTCTGAGTTTGGAACGAGCAGCATCCTGTGGTCATCGAATTGAGAATCGAGCTGGAGTTGCTGATGGGGACGCCGGTTTGGTGCGTGCTACAATCGGAGAGAAGACCAGAAGCTTGCTGAAACAAGTGCGGCAGCTGCTACTTCATTGTCGTAGCTGAAAAGGGTGATTGGAGCTAGCAAGTTTTGCTGTCATGGCTACCGGAAGATGGTTTGATCGGTGCTTTTGTCAATTTCAGATGCTGCTGGGACGATTTGCGGCTGCCGGTGGTGAAACAGAGAATGGGCGTTGGTTGCTGCCGGTGATTGCTGAAATCGAAAGGGCACGGGCAGCTCTTTCTTGATGGAGATAAAGAAAACGGCAACCATGGCTGGAATTTGGAATCGCTGCCATGAAGAGCTTGCAGAGACGGGGCCGAAGATGGGTGGCTTGCAAAATCACGGCTTGCAAATTTGGTGGGTTAGAGAATCATTTGTGCTGCTGCCAAAAATTCAACGGATGCATTGGCGACTACAATTTGGGGCTTTCTTAATTATTTTGATTGCTCATGTGGAAGCTGTTAGAAAAAAATGTGTTGTTCGCTGGTGGAGACGATGCTGAAATTTGGGAAGGGGAGGCCATGACTGGTGACAGCAGTTAGAGAGATTGCTTATGGAAGTCGAAATGATAGGCAGAGGAGGAGGGAGGCGGGCTGATGGAGATAATGCCACTGGACTTGGACGGATGCCGAATCTTTGGTGCCCAAATGGTCGTCGTCTGCTTGGAGCTGATCGTCGATCCAATTGCAAGTTGCAAAAAATGGGTGCCGTTCAGATGAAGAGGCAGCTAGGCGATCAAATGATGGCTTGCTGCTGGATCGTGGCTGCCTCCATTTGCAGCTGCCGGTCAGATGGGTTTTCCATGGCTGCCATTTTCTAGATTCGAAGAAGCTTGACGCGGCAGGCTGTTGCCGAAACGGGAGATCCTTTTTGCTGCCGTCCGATTTTTTGCTGACGTCCGGTGCCAAGCTTGATTGGAGATGATGGAGGAGATAGACAAGGGGTTGCCGGTAACTGGGTGCTGGAAAATCAATTTGGGGAAGATGGAGCACCAGAATATGGTGCTCCGGTGGTGCTTTGCTGCCGTGCACGTGCAACATAAACATTGCAATTTAAATATTTCAGAACTATGTATTTTCTACCTAGATAACTTTAATATTTGCTAAATTTGATTTTGGACTCTTTTGAGTTCATTTTATCAATGCAGTTCTTATTTTGTCATTTCATTTTAAGATTACATAATAGTTTACTTTAACCCAGGTTTTAAACCATACTTATAAATATATATATAAATACTGTACCCTATTCACCCCTTTTATAAATTCATTCAGTTCATATATATTTTACCATTAAAATTGAGTCATAATTTTATATTTTCAAGAATATTGCAAAATGACCCATTTTATAGCACAGTTAAAGATTCTATCAAAAATATGATTTTTATGAAATTCCACTTAAAACATGTTTTTAATTAACATTTTAATATTTAATTGTGCGAATTTAACATGGAATTAAATGAAAATTTTTAGACTTATCAGTGGCGGTTCATTTAGTTTGAACACTTTAAACATTCAAGTTCTTCTACATCAACAACGCAGAAGAATTGAATCGATGAAGAAACCTATTGTACCAATCATCTATATCAATAGAAGAGACATGAGTTCTAGCAACTCTTTCTACATTTTTGAGATGCCACAATCGCCAACATGAAAACAAAAAATGAAAAGTGTCTTTTAAATTCGATCTAGTAAAATGTGAAGATTAGGTATTTTTAAAAAAATTATAACTCTTCCATGTACATGAAGTAATTTCTAAATATGCCGCTAGAAATTAATAATTTTAATGTGGTGCGTAACTTATATAGATATGACATCTTGGGGACGTGTAATATATACACGCATATATTATAACTTTGGCACGTAGGGTTGTATGGGACATAATTCACGAGCATATTAGGCATGAGTATGAGTTGCATGTTTTATAATTGCGGTCCCTGGTTATGATATGATTTATTAGGTATTGATTTAGAAGTATCTGATTGTTGTGTTATTTGGGGCACTATGACTATCTTCCGCTTGCGGGTTCGATCTGCACGATCAAGTCACAAGGGTTAAGGGGGTAACGCACCTTGCGGGGATGAAGGAGACAGTGCTCTTGGAGAAATTTTTAATTTACTAAGTTGTGTGAGCGAGAAAACTAGTTGCAAATTGTGATTGGGCTAGGCCAAGTCCACAAGATTGCTCTTAAGGGGGAAAACACGCGACCTGTCTATTTTTCTTCCTCATCTTTTGCTTTCTCTTCTTCCCTTTCCCTATTTCTTCCCAACTTCAATCTAGCTCTTAACCTTCTTAAAAATTTCTCCAAATTACGTTGAATATCATCGAATCACCTTAAGGAAGCTCAAAATTCTGGAGATCCGAGTCTAGGGTTATTGTATTTAGTAAAAATCATAATTGAGGTAAGTAGTTGTCGCCTCTTCTTGACCTAGTGATGAAATCTTATCTTAAATGCGATGTAGGGTCGATGAGAAGGAGACAGTGTCCAAAATCTTCATGGTTAGGGGCATTAGGGTTCATCTCAGCTTAGGATTAGCAAGGTTTATGTGGAACCAGATGTTACCATGTAATTTCCATAAAATAGATGACTCGTTAGCAGTTTTTACATCATTAGAACTTGAAGTTGCTCATGTGGGCTGGACCGAGAGGATGAATGAGAGGCTTCCTCTTGGAACCTATCATGTGTTCGGTAAAATCTTGTGTGACAGTTGCTATGTTGAATTTAATGTAAACTTTATTAATTTTTAATGATGTTGTGTGTGGATTGTGACATTTTTGTGTTGTGAATGATACATTATTTAATATGGGTAATCATAGAAATTTGTTCATGACCCTTGGTTGACATCAGGAGAGGGTTGTTCATGGCCTTTGGTTGACATGAGAAGAGAATTGTTCATAGCCTCTTTGTTTACATATGGTTATATGCATGTGTTCTTGAGTGTGGGTGTTAGACCCCTATGTCTTATATGGTTATTTAGGAATTATCATTCTACAACACTGTCATGACATTTGCATCCAAAGTCTTACTTATCTTCACATTGTACTAACTGCTATCTACTTATTGAATTTATTTAGACACACATGATTTGTTATTTTGCCTTTAGATCACAGGCTAGGTAAGGAGCCTTAAGATGGGACAGGAGGAGGATCTAATCTTAAAGATCACTAGATTACATTTGTGTTCTCAGTTATTCTGGAATTTATATTTTTTTATACTAATGCATGTAGACATTTACTTAGTTAGATCCAACTGTGATGAACATATTATATTTGGGTATTTTAAGCTTGATTACAATCCATGAGAAGACATATGTATATGGTATTTTGGATTACTTGTTGTGTAATGATGAATTTTGATGATTTTCTTAACATAGAGCTGAATATTATGTTTTGGAATGAGATTAAAATACTTACGAGTAACAGGTCTTGTATTTCATACCCTCCATTTATTATATATTATAGGGAGATTCTGTTAGTTTTCTAACACTCCCATAATTTATAAAAAAAATCTTCATTATCATTTTGATAGATATCATGTGTAATATCTAACTGATCTTCCCTTTTGAATAGATTAACTTTTTATGGTCAAGGTATGCTTGATTACTCTCCAACTGAATATCAGAATTTTTGGGAAGAACGTAGTTTTCCAAAGAAGCTTGAGTATGTTTAGTTGCTTGTTTCTATGGGAGATTCAGCGATCTCGGAGTTTGTCTCATCTTAAACTAATAGATATGCTGATTTAACTCTAACTTTTTTATCCTTCTCCGCATTTCAAAAAATATAGTCGTCAGCCTCTTGAGATGGAAGTGGAATCTATCTAACAATATCCCATATACACTTACTTGCTACTAGCTTTATCTTTTCCTCATTCTATGTAGTGCCCCGAACCGAGGTGCTTAGAAGCCTTACTCCGGGATCTTATCGATTGGTAAATGTGAATCAGGATTGTTGCCCTGATCACACGGCGGGTTCTTAATTGGATCTCGTCCAAAAAATATTTTCATTTCTTTTATCCATCATCATTTCATTTCTTTGCATCTCACTTCATTCATCTTACAAACAACAATACGCTTGTAATCAATCGCACATATCAAGTGTGCATTTCATCCATAACATCTCAACTTGCTCTTCTACGTTAAAGGTCCTCATGACCGAATCATGTCCTTTTCATTCCATCCATACATATATCCATCAGTTCTTAGCATACAACCACTTATCATTTAAGGGATTCCTTATTTAAGTCATATCATATCTATACAAGGCATTTTCTTTTCTTTCATCATATAAACATATACTCATCATCATTCATAATGGACTTATTTATATCATCATAAATCATCAATTTCTCATATTATTCATAACTTCATAATTTCATACAACCTATTTTTTTTTATCATATCCCATAAGGGCATTTATTCATACAAAAAGCTACTAACCTTTGTAGATTCCTTTTTTCCTTTAACAATACATGTCTTTTATCTCTTGACTTTTTCCTGCACCTGTCTAAGGGGGGAAAATAAAACATGAGTCGAAACTCAATAAGCAAGCATTTTTTATTCTCGTTTAAATGTATTTCTCTCCATTCGGTAGGAGATACTTAGCAAGTGATCAACTACCAATGGAATAGAAACCTTTTCGTAAACCATTCTTGGAAACCATTCATAAAACCTTTCATAAAACATATGCTTGCAAACATAACATGTAAACCTCTTTTTCATGGACATAAAAATATTTTTCATAAAACTTTCTTTCTCCAAGGACATTCTTATGTCCTTAAAACATTTTCCATAAAATCTTTTCAAAACAAGCATATGCATCATGCATTACGTTTCTGTCCGTCTAGTGGATAACACTTACCAAGTGATCACCCTTTCCTCCTTAGGAGAGAAATATTTCTGTCTGACTGATAGGTGACACTTAACAAGTGATCACCCTTTCCTCCTTAGGAGAGAAACCCTTTCATTAGATAGCCCGCTAGTTGGGCGGCTATCCGTTCATTCTCCCATTTCAGAGAGGGCGCCGCCGACATTTCGCCTTTTCAAGCGACTTGGCCTATGTAGAGGGGGACCCATCTTGCAACCGTGTCCGGTCTGCATATCCTTTACAGTAGACCTAATACATAACTCATGTGCACATTTCTTTCTTCACATTCTTATGCTAGCATGCTTTTATAAAACTCCACAGACCCTAGTCTGTGACTTTTCCTTTTCAAAACTTAATGCTAGCATGTCATTCCAAAATAGTACAGACCTTGGACTATATTCCCTTTTATAACTTGAAAACTTGGCATAACCCTAGTTAACAAGTTAATAAAATATTTTGTATGGACGACCAACCTTAAATAATTTTATAAACATTTAAATAACATATTTCTAAATCATTTGAAATATTTGAAGGAAACGTTTAGGAAATAGTAAATTCGAAACATTGCTAAAATGTTTATAAATAATTTTTGATCGGTAAAATAATTTTGAAAAAATATTTTAATATTTGAAAACAAAAGACTTTTGTAAACATTTTTCTTCCCATTTCTGGGTTTTCCATGAACAAAGGATATACAAATACATAATTCATTTTTCATACGATATCATATTCTTTGTCCACATGCCACACAGGTTACTTCTATATGAAGGTATGCTATATGATCCTTTGGTCATTACTTTTTAAAAAAGTCGTCATTCAAATCGATTATCGGTTGGCCTTCCTTAAATCCCTTTCAAAATATTTTAATAAATCATTTCAAATTCGTTCGATAAAATCAAATATTATTTTGAAAATCAAAATTTTCCTTTCTCCTTCATAATGCAACCATTTCTACATTTCTCCTCATTTTCATAAGGATTTTCTTATGATAAAGCAATTCCGACATTTTTCATGATTGCAATATAAAAACATATAAAATCATTTTTCAAAAGTTTGCTTGCTTACCTGTGGCAATCCTTTTGCCCTTCCATCCTTTCCTTGCCTTTTCCTAGACAAGTAAACATGACTACCTTATACATTTTCATCATATATTGTGTTTGTATGCCTTGTCTTTTTCTTCAATTCACATATATGTGTCATATGGGTTTAATCATATATGGTCCATAACATATTAACTTTAAATCATTCTTTCTTTGGAATGCATATCCATGTTCACCCTTGTCCATACATATCCTTATATTCATAACAAAAATATTAATCTCAAATTTTCTTCAAAATCACGTTGTTCACTGTTCATAATTACTGTTCATGATTACTGTAGCAGGTTACTGTTCACAGCGTTGAAAGTTATTGTTCATGGGTTCCAAAAATTGACATTTTCTTCAAAGATAAAAAATACCATGACATAGATTATGTTTAGTATATCATGGAAAAATTCATGAATTTTGAATTTATCATCATTAACTTGGCCAATTAAATCTTTTTCTCCATATACTAAAATTCATCATAATTTCACTTAAACATAATCCTTAAATTCAAAAATCATGAGATCAATATATCATCATTCCAACATCATAACTATCATAAAAATTCATCCCAAATCATCATTTAGCAATATTGGAGCATTATTTACTCATTTTATACATGATTTTCCTGAATGCTCTATCCTCGTTCCAAATTTTTGATTTTTAGGCATAATTCTACTTTGGCATTATAACTATACTTATTTTCTCATGATTAGGCATTATCTAAGCATGGTTTTACCCCACTTAACACTCAAAAAAAATTTGAGTAGAATCCCCTTACTTCAAGTGGAGAATTCTCTTCCTACTTGGCTCTTTCTCTCTCTTTCCTTCTCTCCTTCTCTCTCTCAAGACTTGGAACGAATTTGGGGTGGGAAGGCTTGAATTTTTCATGCTTGGAGCTTGGTTGGGTGTGCCTTGGACGTTCCCATGCACCCCTATTTATAGTTTTGCATTTTTCATAAAATTATAATTTACTCACTTGCTCAAGGTATTTAATTTTAAATATTTTTTCCAGTTTCCATGAAATGTGTGGAGCAATGTGCAGCCACCATACACAGCAGCTCATGCCCCCTAGTATCCCCTATTTATTAATGATTTTTGATTTATTAAAAATCATATTTTAAGCTAATTAAATCCCAACCGTTGATTCTTGATGAGGATAATTTTAGGCCATTGAATTTTGGCCCCAAAAGTCCTCCCCTTTGCACTCCCCTGCCCTCCTTGGCATTTGTGCTGATTTTGCATTAATTATTTTGATTTTTAATTAATTAAATTTAATCAAAAGTCAATCCTTTTATTAATGAAAAAGCAAAGATGCTTTTTAATCCTCAAATGGCGTTTAATCTTGACCCTTAATTCATGATTTTTGATAGATATTAGATCACTCATCATGTTTATCATAAGATTTTGGTCATCCATAAAAAATTTCACCTCAATCCGACATTCGGATTGCAAATTATGAATTTTTCTTCATTTTTTCTTCAAAATACCCTTAAATCTGAAAATTATTAAAAAATTTAAAAAGCATCACTATTGTTTTTTTTTTCTTTTATGATTAAGTTAATCCAAAGTGATTACCTTAACATATTCCTTAATCCCACGTTTACTATTCACGTTTCACTATTCATCTGAATTAACATTCCATAATTAGCTATTTAATCATCTAATTCCACATATTGCAAAAATATCATCAATATATTTCATATAAAGATTAATACATTACCTAAGATTTATAACCATAGGGTTTCATACATGGTCCTAAAATCGGGGTTTCACATTCTATTACTTTCTTTCTCAATTAATGAACTTCTCAGTCTTAATCTCATTAAAAAACTTCTTAGAAGTGGTCCTGTCTTTTCCAATGCCATATTTGTCCATTTATCCTATAGAAAACCGACTTGATGTCCATTCCCCACGTGCCCACTACAACCTTTTAGCAATTTTATTGCTGCCATTGTTTTCCTCCAAGTCTAAGAAAAACTTAGTTGAAGACTACAATTCAAAAGATACAATCTTTGAAGTATTTTTCCTTGAGGAATTTAAAACATAATGTCTCCTATTAGGCTGGTAACCTCTAAACCTATTTACTAACAGGCAATGTTGAAATTTTTGAGATCCCTAAAACCCAAACCTCTCCCAACTTTTGAAATGCACATATTGCTCTACGATACACAACTTATCTTCCTTTTACATCCTTGTGGCTCTACCAAAATTTGCTAATCATTGCAGTAATATCCTCAAATAACTTCTTTAAAAGAAGAAAAAGACTCATGACAAAATTTAGAATAGCGTGAGTTACTGCCTTGATGAGCACCTCCTTTCCCCCACGTGATAGTTTTTTATCTTGCTAACCCTACTCTTTTCACATTCTTTTCTTTATGCTTTGGAAAACTTTCACCTTTGATATTACGGGTGTGTTTGTTTGGGATATAAACATGTCAACCAAAATTTTTCAATCTAAAACTTTTCACTCTCCATAACTACTCTATTTTTTAATTATTTTTTCACATTTTCCTATACAAACTACCATACTTTTCAATCATTTCTACACAACTATCTATACAACTAACCTATCTATTTTAACTTTATTCTCTTTACTTTTCATCATTACGCCTATTATATCACATCATTTTCTATCAATATGACAACTTCTACCTCAAAAACTTTTCATTAAAAGTTTTACCCCCAACCAAACACACCCTACAATTCACGCTGGCAGTCACAAGCAAGTGCACCCCAAACAACCTCTCAAATTTTGTTCTAGTAGATTTCATTGTGTTCCCATTAAAGAAAAAAGCTATTTTTCCATATTAACTCGCTGACTTGTGCATTCCCCATTTGTTCTTAGAATGATCTTTAACTATTGTATCTCCTCCCTTATGGCTCTGGTAAATAGGAGTACATGATCTGTAAGAAAAAAGAGATATTGTGGTCCTATTTTACTAATCTTTATGCCACTAATTTGCTTCTTATTTTAAGACTCTATTAGAAGAGATAAATATGAGGATTAAAGGGTCGCCTTTCCTGATACCTTTGCTTGCCATGAAAAAATTTGATTTAAACCCATTTAAGATAACCCTATAAGTGACAGTGGATAAGCATGCGAATATCTACCAACCCAAGTTCCACTAAATCCCATCCTTTTCATGACAGAGGAAGTTCTACTCCACTCTATCATATTCTTTCACCATATCCAACTTGATAGCAACTTCATCAATTCTTCCCCTTTTTTTTCACTAAGTAAATGCAAGGCTTTGTATACAATTAGAATATTTTTAGAAGACAAAATCTTCAGCCTATTTACAAGAATTTTTGCAAAGATCTTATAAATAATATTACAAAGACTAATAGGCTAAAATTCTCCCAATTTGTTTGTTCCTTTCTTCTCTAGAATTAATGTAATATCTTTTCTATTTATTTCTCTAATCAAGCTTTTGTCTGACTGTGTAATCTTCAGTTTTCGTGAAATTTTTGCATGCATTATAGAATGCATCACCAATAATAGACTAATAGTACAAAAAGACCAAGGGGTCATTTCTTTGACAACTCTTAAGATTTCATCTTTGGTTCGAATAGCAGGTAAAACATTACTATCCTCAATAGTGATGCTTCTGTGAATTTTTTATGTGATTATTTCTACACTTCTTACGCCATCAGAGGTAAACAATTGTTTGAAGTATCTGATTATAAGCCTTTCTTTCTCCCTTTGCTCGTTGATTTGCTTGTCTTGCTTGTCTTTTAGTATCAAAATATAGTTTTGCACCTTCTTTCTAAAGTTCTCTGACAAAACTTCTTAGTATTTCTATCCCACTTTGAATCCAATTGATCCTAGATCCTTGATGCCAAAAGATTTCCTTATCATCCAATAAGTTGTTTATCTGGTTTTTTTTATCTCCTCAATTTTAGCATCTCTTTCATTAGATGGATGAATAGGATCACAATTGTTAAAGTTGATATTGATTTTCTAGTTTTCCTAATGATATTTCCTATGGTTCTGACATTCCATTTCTGCAACTCTGCATCACATTTAAGCAATTTGAAATTCAACCTTCTAAGTGATGTAGCACTAGAAGCCTAATTCACCTTCTAAATCTGATGGATAATCTCATTCACATGTCTATTCTTCAATCAAAATGCTTCAAATATGAAATTCCTTAGAGATCTTTTAGTGGTTTGTGAATTATCAAAGGTAATGAGCACTAGATTATGGTCAGAAGTAGTAGTTGTACAATGATTGTTTTGAAAAAAAGAAATATGTCTAACCAGTCTATTATTGTAAGAGCTCTACCTAATCTTGCTTCAACCCTTGTTGTCCCCCTTCTATTATTTCTCCAAGTGAAAGCAAGACTTACATAACCTAAGTCCTTCAACTAGCAATCATCAATCACATCTCTAAATTGTTCCATTTGACTTTATGCTCTAATGTGAGTTCTGTAATACTCTAACACCCTCTAACCTCATTAAAATCTCTAGCCACCAACCAAGGAGAGCTATTTTGGTTCTTGAGACACGAGAGTAATATCCATGATTCTTCCCTTTCATGAGTTTTTGGGGCACCATAGAGCCTAGTAAACATGCATATTCGATGATTTAACAATACAAGTTTTACATTAGTATGACTATTGGAATATGATTTGATGTTTACTACTTGTTCCCTTTCCTATAACATTACAAGACCTCCTCTCCTATCAATATAATCTACTACAAACAATAATCAAAACTCATTCTTCTTTTAATAGATTTAATCTTTTTTTTTTCTTTTTGTCTCTGATAAAAAATTGAGAGTGAAATCTTTTTTCTTGACTAGGTCAAGAAAGTTACAAATCGGTCATGGGTTCCCAAGCCTACAACAATTCAAAACAAAAATCACCATTTAGCTTATGTAGTGCTGACAATTGCATATTTTATACCCTTATGAACATAAAAAATTTTATTCAATAAGGGATTTCAATCATTGATATATTTTAGATATTTTGTTTTAGGTGAAATTTTAATGCTAAATTTTTAAAAAGTTTGTATTTTAAAATCTGTTGCATGCGTATGGACTACTATAGTCCATTGACTATCGAAACTGTTACATCTTTTTCTAAAAAATTCCAGCAATTGATGCACGAACCCACCTTCAAGACCATTTTCCATTTCAAATCTAGCAACAAGAGGCAATTCCCAGTAGATCCAAGCCGTCCAAAACACAACTAGCCAAAAACCTTGGACTTCGGCTATGATATTTCTTTAGATTCAAGCAATCAATCACTAGTTTGGGTAGGATCTGTAGGCGCTAAAATTCTCTTGAATTTGGCCAATAAAAACATCACAAATGGCTACGAATCAAGGTGCTCTTCCTAAGTAGCATGCAGGTCGTCCGGACCAACAGGAGCAACAATCCACCATGAAAATTAATAGGAATCAAGTAGCAGCAGATTTATGCCTTGGGACTAGCACCTCTGTTTTCTTCTTTGCCTCTCTTGAGCTGCAACTATAGCAGGCACACTGCAATAACACTTCATCTCCTACATTGCCTGCATGATTTTAGCCATCTAATTAAATCAAGTTGGTCATGTCCCAAGCTGTCAGTGCATAGTGTTGACCAATCGTCCACAATCCAAGTGCTTATAGGAATGAACGAATTATTACGCATTCAATACACAAGTGCATAGACTGTCATGTTGGTTTGTTATGTGAGCATAATATATAGCGGCCCTCAGACTGTGCAATGGTTCTAATGCCATGTGATTGACGTATTCTTAAGTGTTTTTCAGATGTGTACATTTTTCCTTTGCAATTTTTTTCCTCTCGTATGAAATTTTGTTAATTCTTTAGGTTTTTTATTGTTCCTTTTTGGTACTTTTACAATTCTTGCCCCTTAATATCTTATCTGGTGTGTACTTTTAGTAACTGACCAACGTTGGCATGTAATTTTTTGGTTTGCAGTTGGGTCTGATGGATGTAGACGGTGTGGAAAAGATGTCGGAGCCTCAAATGGATGGTGCCACTCAATTATTCATTCCCCCATGGCGATACTCCGAGCACATCATGAAAACGTAGAAGCCCGGGAAACCCCACCAATAAAGTAAAAGAGCAATCAGTGTGCGTTGTGCGGAAGTTTGTGGATTATTGCAGTACATTGAGTGCAGACCAAAGAGAGGCCATTTTTTATATGGGTTTTGGAGGTTTTCTATCGATGAAAGTACGTTCTCTACAACTTGGACTCATTAAGTGGCTAGCACAACAATGGGATGAGGACGACAAAGCCTTCCACATCGCAGGCAAGCGGTTGGAGTTTATAGCACACAATGCTAATCTCATTTTGAGACTTTCAATTGGAGGCCTGAACGTCATGCCAGTGTTAGAGGAGAGTAGCACGGATCAGCTACGCATGCAATTGAAATTAGGTAAAGGAAATAATGTACTTGCTTCAGAGGTTTACAAAAACCTGGTTGTCGCTGGAGAGGACTTGAAATGGCGCCAATCATTCGCACTATATGCTCTCTCCACTGTGTTATGTCCAATGACGATGGGGAAAATAGAGGATGTTTACCTACAACATGTACTCGATATTCAAAGGATTAGGGATTTCGATTGGCCTACGCATGTGGTGGACAGGTGTAAGAAGTCGTTCTCACTGTAACATGCGAAAAGAAGAAAGTTAATTGGAGGATGCACAGTCTTAGTACAGGTGATGATTTCTTTTATTATATTTCACATTAATTCTACTCTTATTTGTAACAAATATTTTGCTTTATACATATTTGGTTCGTGGAGCTCTTTTAGAATAGTGTTGCGGACCTCTCCAAGATGCATCTTAGTGTATCACTCATTAAGAACTGGACCTCTCAAGCCTACTTGAGATTGGACGGTATATGGGACAAGACAGGCATTGAACAAATGCAGGTAAATTTTCTCATTAGTACTTGCAATCAGGATGACCTTAAGAACTTATCTAACGTATCTATCATTGCTTTGTAGGTACAGGAGACAATCTATGGTGATGTTGGTCAGATTCGCGGTGGGACAGTATGGAAAGTCATACTACGTGCCCCACACAATCACACTACCTCTTCTAGTCCTACGAAACTGGACTATGCAGATACTAATGTGCAAGCTAGCCTACGTGCCCGGGAAGAAGGCATTGCACCCACTGAGGTAGAGAGGGTAACCAAGGAGAACAAAGCCCTACATGCCGAATTGAGGGTAATTTCAATGTTCTAATACTTTGATGTAGAAAAGTTCCATACCTACCAACTGTTAATACTAAAATGATTAGCAACATATAAAGCATGACAACCATGCATGCTAACTATTATGGTTTTGTGTTATTTTCAGGAATTAAGACAAATGCTGGAAGAGTCACAATTTGAGATTAAATCATTAGAATCACAAATCCAGGTACATCATTTTTCGTATATAATCTGAATTTGTTTATGAATGATCCATGTACTTGAATGATAATTAGTAGAACTGGTATTCGTTTTGGTGCTCGACAGTATGATCTAGAAAATGGAACGCAGGGAGATACATGACGCCACCCATGGAAACATAACAGATTTAACGGTAATTGATAGTAGTATCCTGATTTCAATAACCATATCTTCATATGCTATAAGTAGAAATGCCACTGAAATTTCAAAATCCAATACTACGTTGGTGCAGAAGGACCTAAGTTGGTTTCGGTGAATGTACAAGGGAGCCTTGAACCTGCGAAATCGAGTGGATGTGTTCAGAAAGATATCACAGCTCCCAATGATGCAGCGCAAGTTGTGGAACCCGCAGACATTGCCGATACTGTCAGGCGAGGTAGTCGAAATATAAATACCTCTAGAGTGCTAAAGTCACCTTACGAAACAACGTCTAAGAGAGGGAAGTCAATTGCACTTAGACGGCATACTTGACTGTCGGTGGCTGCTTCTGAAGCTAGAGCGGTTGGGAATTAGATTTTCTAACTTTTGATTCCTTTATGGTTTCCATGACTGCACCATGTAATTGCATGTTATTTATTCTCCGTACTGCGAGTTTGGATGCTAAATTTCCTTTTTCCTTATGTTCAATTACTGTATCTGTGGACTTGTTGTTAAGTGAATATACACTTGTGAAATTTCTCTTGCATATCATAGAATCCAGGAAAATGTTGGAATCGGTAAGATGTGAAATTTGAGTTGAGGTGATTAACAGACAATGAAGACACAATTGTCACATTTGCATTTTGTAGATCCCTATCGAAAGAGTGAGTTGGCTTACTCATTCTTTTCTCAAAGACTAAATGTTTTTAGTTCTACACAGTTAGATATTAATGGTGTATTAGATTTAATGAGGTGTGACATGACTTGAGTGTTTATCTATACAGTGAAATTCTGTTCCAATGCGAAGGCATGACATTGACGAGAGAGTTGTTCCTGTCGCTTGCTCTAGGGGAGAAAGTGCAAGCTCCTGTACATAGAATCATGGATATGTCAGTTCCTTGTTCATCCTGAATACAATAGTATTTAACTTGTCATCTTCTGTTTGTGCATGTAGATTATAGACACACTGACAATGATGTATAACATGAAATAGCTACATACAACAACCGGTGTGATTAGATTTTACTTTGATTCTATATTTTCAGTAAGTCATTTTAGATAATGTCGTTATTTCTGAATGAATTCTCACTGGTTGCCAATATACATAATTTTATCGTGTTCTTTTGTATTATGTAGCTATATCTCATGCGCGATCCGATTGTTCCAAATTATATATATGATCCCGAGCGGATTAAATGTCATGTGGGCGATGTAGGATGGGTAAATAATTTATAGTTTCTGATTGCACTGTTCCGTGACTAAGTTTCTTTTATAACCTTGAAAATTTCCTAATGATATCTTTTCCACATTGATACAAATTTTTATACCAATATGCAAAGGTGATCATTGGTTCGCTGGGCCATTGACACGATCTTTGAAGAAATTTTTTTGTTAGACTCAATGTCAACAGGTGGAGATTATGAGATAAAGATCATTAAGAATAAAGTGGTGGGTATAATGTAATCACCATACACTATTTTTTCATTGCATCATAACCTTTTGTATTCTGTGTAAACACATCCAGGCATCCACTATAGAGGAATATTATCACTATGTCGGTGAGACGAAGGCAGTGTCATCGTGGGATGTTAAGCTGGCAAATGGATTGTCACACCAAACTAACGAGTATGGTGATCTTAAAGTTATCGCACATAGTGGAGTTCAGTGTTTCGGGCTGCTCATAACATTATATGCTTGGATTACATGACAGGGTCGACTGTGGTGTACATATATTGTGCAATATGTTCTCATTTATTCCTGAAAAGACTCCGAAATATAGATCTGTATGTTTTTGAATCTTTTCATATGAATGTTATGGTTGGTTGATGACTCTAATTGATGTAATCACCATATGCATTGCAGGGACAGATTGTTGAATGGCGACGACAATTTGCATCGTTTATACTTAACAATAGTTTGAACAATAATTTGAAGACTATACAATGCAAAGCATTCAAAGACACATACATTCTACAAAACTGATTGGGTCGCATTGTACAAGACTAAATAAAAGGGTTGCACCAGAAATTTCAATTGAAATCAGCTCTTTTGGGTTAGATCCCTTGTATCATTTATGTATAGTTGATTCCACTATGATAGTCCTCATTTTTTGTTTGAAACCACACAGATGTACATGCCATGAATATTATGTATTTAGGCAAATGAAATGGATTTGGAAATTAAGATTTGAGATTGTTGAACAAGGTATATGTCATATATTCTCCATATAATAGTGAAAAATGCTTAATAATTCAATGTAGCAAGTCCTTCCCTAAACATGGATGTGAAAAAAGCAGAATTGAAGGGGAAAGTACATTTTCATCTAAGCATATCAATCACATACTGACACGATGATATTCTATAAATAACATGTTGTTTTTTCTACATTAAGGGTGCAAATTACTCATTCTTCAATTGTAGCTCTCTGTTAAACCAATGGGTCGTGTAATGATAATTGTCTTGTGCCAGCATATTAAACCTATAAGTGAGGATTTTGCATGCAATATGCTTTTTATAGCTTCCGCTGATTATTTGTGTAACCAAAAACCATAAATGATATGTATGAGCCATAATAAAATGTCTATGAGCCTATGATGTACGATTTTTTAGTTTAATGGAGATGAGTAAATATACCTTATTGAACTTCACTGAGACTGACTTGGTGTAATGCTCTATAATAGTAATAATATCTACTCCGGAGTCCTCTCTGCAATGCACAAACACATTTTCCACATTAGCCGGCCAATGTTGATTTAAAAAATTGCAATAACTTAAGAGTCATACCTTATACTTATGAGTTCAACAATATCGCGAACGATATGGAATGTATATGCATCTCGAACTTCATTGTCCACGTCAAACATTTTCTTCAACATATGAAGTTGTACGATTGAGATCAACTCGAAACGTGACTTACATGTGTACGATAATATTAATGTGTGAATGTAGCAACCCATTCAAAAGACTTACCACTCGATGGTAGGTTGCCATAAACCTGATTGAGTTATCCACTTCAACGATGTTAATATAGTGTATTTCACAAAGTATCATATCTACCACATTTGCAAACTAGGTACCATCATGATATTGAATTGGTATAAACATCTGGACACAAGGCATTAGAACAATTAGTGCACGTAGCGGTGTCAAAAATTGTCAACTAATTAGGTATTGTGTGAGTATTTAATTACCCATTTTGCATCGATGACACAATATTGAAGCATCTCCACCAACCATTCCACATCAATATCGTCTAGCTTCCCTAGTAACAGTCTCCTCTACATAGGACGAAAATGAAATAGTGGCGTTCTTGAATAGTCTCAAGTAATATATATGCTAAGGGAACATTCCGGGTTGAAGTACTAACATTGACAAACGATGAGAAGTAATGATGCCGTACACCAGATATTCCCTCTCGCTGATGGAAATTTTGAATAATAGTATATGCATCAACAGTCTGTCACCATGCCATGGACGATAGTTATAAATTAATAAAAAGTATGATAAATAACACGTAATTAATAAAATGCAAGATTACCATGTTATCAAAGGCAGACTCATGAGTTACTTACACTGGGATTGATATTACCGTTACTGGCAAAACATTCCATATCTATCTGGGTAACATGAGTCATTTGTAGCTTAAAAACCTTTGCACTGTATTTTAAAATTGGCCAGAAACAAGATGAAGACAGAACTTTAAAGAAAATGGAAATCCAAACAATTGAAATCAATGTTGCAAGCGCATTTCAAGATGAATACGTACTCAACATGCAATCTCGGGTCTCCCAATACCTACTCAAGCAGTAGCAACTTCTCTACCGTGACATAGGCTAGGTTCATCTTTATCTGAGATTGATGTCTAAATTGGTTTGGGTCCTGCAAAATGTCGTTAACAGTGAGAGCTTGATGTTGTCTAATTTTTTTATCAATATAAACATGTGATAAATTATTACAAGACATGCCTCTCATATGTGCATCAATGGTCCGAGCCATGATCTCCTCCGACTAAGCCAAGCATATATCATTGGAGGCTTCTGCCAACAATCGTTTAAGCCCCACGCATAGACCATTTCAAACGAATCATCCAATTGCATGACAACAGAATGGGTTCCTGCTTCACCATTGCCAAAAGTGGGGAGTTTGCTAGTAGGTACTCGACATACGTTCGAACATTGCAGAAATCTCACCTGAGCCTCGAGTTCCTATTCTATGACTCAAAGTTAGATAAATCATACCTAAATAGGCAGAAATAAAATTGAAGAACTATTTCTCTCACCGCAACTCGACAGACATTCCGTTGGACATGGTCAACATGTTCTCGCACCATTTTCCCAATGTCCTAAAATAGAATGTCATGTGGTGAGATAAGATCATAAAGATAATAATTATGAGTAAAAATAGTAGAAAATAAAATAAATAGAGTAATTGTTCTGAAATAGGTTCACATGAAATTGTGAGTTTGTCCTTTTCATCGGGGTTTTATGGAATTTTCCTATACATAGGATGATAATTAAGATTATTTATACGACCATTATTCCCATTGCAGATATTATAAAAATGTTTGCAAGAGAAATATATATTATCAAATTTTAATTGTCATTTTTTGTTTACAAGGAATTTTCATTGTGTCTTTAAAATTATAATGGTCGTTCATGAAATCTTAATGGAAGGGATGTATTTACAATTTTATTCATACAAACCTTACAAAATAAATTATAATTGGTGAAATTAAAAGATATTTGTATAATTTCACCTAAATTGCGTACGTACTATTCAGAAACCTCTTGCACTATAAATATTTAACATTGAGAATATAAATGAAATATTTAAAAAATTTAAATAAATATAAATGCATAAAAGTTTTAAAATACGTGAAATTGGGCATCATAGCTAAATATACGTAGACGACAACTAGTTATTCAAAATAATCAAAAAATGGTTGCACAACTGGTGGTTTTCTTTTAAAAAAAAACTGATGGTTTTTAATCATTGCCAATATCATCCCCGTAGGACTAAGCATCTGTCTAATTAGCAATGTCATTTACAACCAATAAAATCCAACACAATTTACATTTGTGGACCTCATTAAAGAGAAACTTATGACAAATATTTATAATTATAATCTCGAACCAAACATATTTATATGGAAAAATAGGAACCAAATTACCATTCTCTACTGTGTCCCTAAAAGGTAAAATGTAATAAAAAACACATATGATAAATCATACCTTGTCTGGAAAATCTATCGAAGCTTGCCCTGTGTATCTGTTCACGCGGAGGATGTAAACTTGCGATCTACCACAGGGAAAAAACAGACGATGTGAGGGCAAATTCTGCCGCAAGGAAGAAGAAAGAGCAGACTCTCTCGTTCGTGATTTCCAGAAATTCACTAACACGTTGTACAGCACTTGCAAGACATTAATCTGGGCGTCAACAGCAGCTTATCTGCTCTAAATGTGACGCACCATTTATGTTCAGCGACAAGGTTGATAAATAATCGGTGGCAGCATGTCACACCATTGCAGCACGTCACATACATTCATTTAGTTATCTTTTGTTTAAATTTAATATCTGTTCCAAATCTGCTCTAACTGAAATTTAATATCTTGTGTTTAAATTTATGGTATACATACATTTCTTAGATCTGTTCCAGTAAATCCCTCCGTGAGTACGCCAATTAGGTTTTTGAAAATTGTCATGCTTTATTATTGAAGATTAAATAAGAATTTTAACCTTTTATAATTCGTCTACTTTTTTGCTAAACTCCATAGATTCACTAGATTTACAAAAAGAAAAGTATTGGGCGAATCTATATCAAATGAAGAACCTAGATGTGTGCCCAGAAGTGAATTTCAGGTTCCTTTGGGCAATTGCCACAACTATTGAGCCCTTACAGTGAAATGTGTAAACCGACAAAAAAATACTGTAGCAAAAAAATACTGTTTGAATTTAATATCCATTCCAGATCTGCTCTAAACGAAATTTAGTATCTTTTGTTTAAATTTATGATATACATACATTTCTCATATCTATTCCAGTTAATCCCTCCGTGGGTATGGCAATTAGGTTTTTGGAAATTTTCATGCTTTATTATTGAAGATTCAATAAGAATTTTAAGCTTTTATAATTCGTCTACTTTTTCCCAAACTCCATAGATTTGCTAGATTTACAAAAAGAAAAATATTGTGCAAATCTATATTAAATAAGGAATCCAGATGAGTGCCCAGAAGTGAATTTCGGGTCCCTTTGGGCAATTGCCGCAACTGCCAAACCCTTACAGTGAAACATGTAAACAGATGAAAAAAATACTGTAACAAAAAATTCTTACTGTAGCAATTTAATATCCGTTCCACTCTAAACGAAATCTAATATCTTTTATTTAAATTTATGGTATACATTAATTTCTCAGATCTGTTCCAGTAAATCCCTCTGTGGGTACGCCAATTAAGTTTTTGGAAATTTTCATGCTTTCTTATTGAAGATTCAATAAGAATTTTAAGCTTTTATAATTCGCCTACTTTTTTGCTAAACTCCATAGATTCGCTAGATTTACAAAAAGAAAAGTATTGGGCGAATCTATATTAAATAAGGAACCCGGATGTGTACCTAGAAGTGAATTTGGGGTGCATTTGGGCAGTTGACGCAATTGACGAACCCCTACAGTGAAACATGGAAACGGACGAATCCGAAAATACTGTAACAATTTACTATAGCAATTTTGACCAATTTTGATTGTTGTAGCAATTTTGACTTATGACGGAAAATTTTACAGAAAACCCCTATGAATTTATGATTTTGCAAAAAGGTACCTATTTCGAAGAAATTATAGAAAAAATCAAATTTTGTTAGAAAATTTGCAGGAGATATAACATGAGGGTACATATTTAGAGGTGTTCTATAACATGAAGATTTTCTATAAATTTTTTGTTCAATGCAAATATTTATTAAATTAATAGTTTTACATTGAATTCACTTGAAGTAAATAGATTTATATTTATATTTTAAATTAATTAATTATAGTAACAATAAATCACAATCATTATTAATACGTTAAATTTTTAATATAAACTGTAATAATATTATTTTATAATTTTAATAAATTTTGTTATAAAATTTCTATTAAATATAGTTATTTGCTAAATTGATTATTTAACCAACTCAAAAAGTAACATATATTTATATATTAAATCTAAATTACAGTTATATATAATTTATTACAATTTTAGTTTTACAACGTCATATATATAATAATTATTATATATTTATGTAAATTTCTATTTCATTTAATTTAAATTAGTTAATATTTTTAATTATAGCTTTATATTTATTTAGTTTTTAATTATAGATTTATATTTATTTAGTTTTTAATTATTTAATACAAAATTTTCATAGAAATTACCTAAACGAATAAAAGAATTTTTAGGATAATATAAATGACGTTAAATATAATAAGTGGAGTAAATTTTTTATAAACTATCAAAATCAAGATCATATAGAAGAGATTTTTTGTAGAGGTGGGCCCTAGAGATTTGGTAAAAGAGAGGTTTACATAATATACTTTTTTGTAAGAATATTTATAGACTTTAATTTTTATTACTAAATAAATTAGATATTTTTTAAATGTAATTAAAAATAATTTTTATATGTTTATATTATTGAATCTAAATTATAGTTACATATTTATTTATAATTTTATTTTATTTTATTTAGATTAATTATCAAAAATTTGATGCTGTTAGATGCAGTTAGATGTTGTTAGACGCTGTTAGATTAAGGTGAATTTCATTAAATCGTATTATCTGAGTTTCAAATTCCGTAATTAAGGTACAAGTGACCTTATAAGGGGCTTAAGATCATATTACAGGTGTTAAATTAGGATTAACTTATTAATTTCAAAAATTAGATGCTGTTAGATTAAGGTGATTTCATTAAATTATATTATCTGGGTTTCAAACCCATTATTAAGGTATAAATGACCTTATGAGGGGCCTAGGATCATATACAGGTGTTAAATTAGGATTAACTTAATAATTTCAAAAATTAGATGTGGTTAGATGTTATTAGATGCAGTTAGATCCCGTTAGATGTTGTTAGACGTTGTTAGATTAAGGTGGATTTCATTAAATCCTATTATTTGGTTTTCAAATTCTGTAATTAAGGTATAAATGAATTTATAAGGGCCTAGGATCATATTACAATTGTTAAATTAGGATTAATTTATTAATTTTAAAAATTAGATGCAGTTAGATACGGTTAGATGTTGTTAGACGCTGTTAGATTAAGGTGAATTTCACTAAATCGTATTATTTGGGTTTCAAATTTCGTAATTAAGATACAAATGACCTTATAAGGGACTTAGGATCATATTACAGGTGTTAAATTAGAATTAACTAATTAATTTCAAAAATTAGATGCAATTAGATACTATTAGATGTAATTAGATGCGGTTAGATGCGATTAGATGTGGTTAGATGCTGTTAGACGCTGTTAGATTAAGGTGATTTCATGAAATCGTATTATCTGGGTTTTAAATTTCATAATTAAGGTATAAATGACCTTATAAGGGGCTTAGGATCATATTACAGGTGTTAAATTAGAATTAACTTATTAATTTTAAAAATTAGATGCGGTTAGATTAAGGTAATTTCATTAAATCGTATTATCTGGATTTCAAATTCTATTATTAAGGTATAAATGACTTTATAAGGAGCCTAGGATCATATTACAGGTGTTAAATTAGGATTAACTTATTAATTTCAAAAATTAGATGTAGTTAGATATTCTTAGATGCGCTTAGATGCGGTTAGATTCTATTATATTCAAAAATAAAAAAATATTAATAAATTTTCAAAAAATCAAAAAAATGAATGAAATTGTTATTTTTGAGAATACCTTAATTACATTAACTTTAAATAATATAACATAACTCCTAATATAAAAATATTTTCAACTTTACTAATTATAATGAAATCTTATTAAAAAATAATTTTTTGTACACAAATATTTTTAAAAATTGTCAAATAATGAAAAATTATGTCTACATATATTTTTAGTAGTTGATCCAGCAAATGAATAGAATAGATTGAGATTATATATATATAATACAAGTTTTATCAAAAAACCAAACATACTCACTTTTTTAAACAAATATACTCACGCCTTAAAACTACCATAATGCCCTTACTTTCTTTTTTTCTCATGGGGAAGGCTTCCCATGGGTTGGGGCTCAAGTAGGAATTGTTTGTGCCACTGCTTTAATGAGTATCCCTTTACTTGCACTTGATAATAATTTTTCTTTCCAGCCCTACAATTTGATTCACATCCTCTCCTTGACCCGCTGGAATTCTCTGACTTTAGCTTTCCCGATCCAAATCGATAGTCGTAGATATATTTGGATTGCACTTGCTTGGATCCCAATAGTCTGCTCTATTTCCCTCCTTGTATGTAGATCAGTGTTTTTACTGAAGAACAAAGTCGTTTTCTCCATGTTTACTCTTTGTCCGGTATATTTTCCATACATTTGTAGTATCATCAACATATAGCATATTTCAGCAACATTAGCTTGCAGGCACAATATACTATCATCTTTAAAAAATAATGAGATAACACAGGACCATACCTGCTAAGCTTGATTCCGTTGATCATTTGTTGGTGCTAAGCCTTGGCTAATAATATGGATAGACCTTCAGTGCAGAGTATGAACAAATACGGTGAAAGAGGTCACCCTGTCTGAGCCCCCTTGGAGTGAAGGTTGTCGATTCAAATCCGTTGATGATAATGGAGTAAGTGACGGAGGATATGTATCCCCTAATCCAGTATATCCATTTATCCGAAAAGCCCAATCTCCTCATTATTCATACAGGTAGCTCCACTCCACCTGATCATAAGCTTTTGCCATATCCAGTTTCACTGCTATCTCATTTCTCTGCGATGCCCTTCTCTTTCTCAGTGTGTGAATAGCCTCATAGGCTACCAGCAAATTATCATAAATCAATCTGCCTGGAACAATTGCACTTTGACTTGAGGATATGATTCGCGAAAGGAAGGATTTGAATTTGTTCGCAAGAACTTTCACCACAATCTTGTATAAGACATTGCATAGGCTAATTGGGCAGAAGTCCTTCAGGCAGTTTGCTCATTCTTTTTTCTATATTAGAACAGTATGTGTTCTATTTATCTCCCTTAGTTGCCTTCCCCTTTCAATTCTGGAATAGTTATCTAGAAGCTGTTTACATGTAGTAACTACACTGTTTCCAACAATCTACCAATTGTTTTGAAGGAAAGCAGCAGGCATTCCATTCGGTCCTGACGCTTTCCCCGGCTCCATAGCTTTTAAGGCCCTCACAATCTCCTCTATGCTAATGGGCTCAGTTAGCTTCTGGTTGTCTTCTTCAGAAATTTTTTTATGGATATTATCCAAAATCCTGTGTAGGTTTCTTACACCATCCGTTTCAAAAAGATCTTCAAAATATTTAACGCTAGCTCTTCTTTTTTCTTTTGATCACTAACCTTTTTGCCATTATTGTCCACCAGGAAATCAATATTGTTTCTTCTTCTTCTTCTTCTATCTGATTCAACTTTGTGAAAAAACTATGTTCCTATCTCTGTATTGCAGCCAGTTCAATCTTGACCTCTATTTTCAGAGGATGTCCTTGTCTGCCAGAAGGCAGTTGATTACCTGCTTTTCTTTCTTGATTTCCTCTTCTCTATTTGTAATCTGCATAACACTCCTGAGCTTCTCTAATTTGTTTTGATGATTTCTGATGGTTTTGCGAAGGTTTCCTCGCCTTTTGTTCCATTCGATTAACCCGCCTTCACATCTATCAATCTTCCTCATGATATCAATCATTGTTACGTTGATATTATCTTCCTCATTTTGTCATATTGTGTTGATTATGTCTTTAGTCTGCTGGTCCTTATCCTAGAACATCTCGTATATGAATGACTTGGGGGGTTTATCTCTCTTTGTTTAGGAGCTTAAAGTTACCCAAAGTGGGTAGTGATCTGAAATAGCCATCATCAAGTGGTGATTCTTTGCAAAGGGGAAAGCATCCAGCTAGCTACTAGTGACTAACACCCTATCCAATCTGGCCTCAAGCCTCTCCGATCCTCTTATGTTGTTCCACCATATGAACTTTGATCCCATGAAGCCAACATCCCTTAAGCCACAGTTGTCTATTGCCTCATGGAATTCTTGCATCTGTGATTCGGTTTTGCTGTTGGTGCTCCAGAATCCAGAAAGACCAACAACTTCATTAAAGTCGCCAACTACAATCCAACGATGTTTACTTTTTCCTTTTAAGTACCGAAGCAGATTCCAAGAGTCAATCCTGTTGGAAACAACTATTGAAATCAAATGCAAAATACCCAAAGCATATGTTTTGATGATTAACAACTCAATTTAAGTATGTTTTAGCTACTAATGTGTTTTGTGAAATGTTTAAGGTTATAAAAGTGGAAAATATAAAGCATGACAGGCCAAGTCGATTCCCAAGTCGACTAAGACATCGACTTAGGTGAAGTCGCAGGCCAAGTCGACTCTAGCAGCGACTTCAAAGCCTCATTTTTGTCCAGCGTTGAAATTGGGAACCAAGAGTTGTCGAAGTTGCATATGAAGTTGACTCCACATGCGACTTGGGCAAAGTCACAGGCTAAGTTGACTCCAGCATCGACTTCAGATTGGCAGTGCAGAATTCCAAGAGCTCAGTCGAAGGCCAAGTCGACTTGAGGCAAGACTTGAGTCAAGTTGAAGACCAAGTCGACTCAAACACTCGACTTGGAACAAATGAAGATTAAACCAAGTCCAAAACAAGCAAAGTTGCATATATTCATTTTGGAGGATGAAGATCACATACATGGACTTCTTTCATGCACTATTCAAGCACTCGAGATTCAAGACACGGAGCGTAAAAGCAAGGATGAATATACTAAGTATCAAGTAATGAAAATATTTGGTAGAATAACTAATATAAAGAAGCTCAAGCAAATAAAAGACATTTCAAAAGAGTTTTAAATTCACTTAGCAAGATAAGAAGGTCAAGTCGCAAACGAAGTCGACTCCAGCATCGACTTGGGTCAAGTTCCAGACCAAGTCGACCTAAAAGACCGACTTGAAATTTGGAAGAACTCAAAGTCGCACCCGAAGTCGACTCCATATGCGACTTGGGTCAAGTTCAAGGCCAAGTCGACCCGAGGAATAACTTGCACAAGTTGAGCACAGGCGAAGTCGCACCCGAATTCGACTCTAGCATGCGACTTGGGCGAAGTAGCACCTGTTGGTCCCGAGTTAATGACAATTACCCAAGAAGGGATGAGTGAATTGGGTAATTAAAATTTTTCAACTTAAACAGAATTTTTACCCCGGATTAATCTAGTCTCCTTTATGAAGAAACAAATGGAAAGCAATATAATGTTGAGAGCAAAAATAAAAATCAACAAGTAAGATTTTATAGTGGTTCGGGCAACCTTCCCTACTCCACTCTTCCAAGCTCACACCTCTTGTGACTTGAGTTCCAGTATGTATTTCACAAATACAACTAGAGTCACTGCTCTCTTCTAGATTCCAGCTCTAGGGGGCATCAACAATTCACAGCACAAGTAGGTGACGAGTTCCACTCCAATCACACACTACTTTGCTTACATTTGATCTTAGTTACCCAAACTAAATCAAGTTCAATACAACAAGAGAAAGTAAAAGAAAGTTTCTACACGTTACTGGTGTGTAGAGGCAGATTTGGCGCAGAGAAGAACTTATAAAGCAGTCTGAAAGATTCAACGAGCGGCTCTTGGCAGTTTGAAAGCAAGGTTCTTCTTCTAGATGTTGACTTGATCACTTAATGCTCTTAGAGATGGGAGTTATGCTCATTCAATAAATTCTCAGCTGCCCTCCACGTTCATATTGAATGTCTTTTACAAATGTTGAGGGAATCCGAACGTTTGGAAGTAAGTGGCGCGCATTTAATGCGTCAACGTTCGAAAATTTCCGACCGTTGCTACCCAGGTCGCAGGTGGAGTCGACTTCGGGTGCGACTTTGCCCAAGTCGTAGATGGAGTCGACTTCGGGTGCGACTTTGGCTGTCCGCAATTTCTTCAAGTTCCAGTCTAGGTCGACTTGGTCCTTGACTTGACCCAAGTCGCAAGTGAAGTCGACTTCGGGTGCGACTTCACTTCCTCAGCTTGCTAGTTGAACTTGAAATTCTTTCGAATGACTTACTTGCTTGAATTTCTTCATGTTTGATTATTCTTCCACCATTTTATATTACTTAAGACTCTTTATGATTCTTCTATCTTAAAATATTTGATTCCATATCTTGAGTCTTGAATCTAGGAATGCATGGAAGATGTCCGAGTATGTGTTCATGATCAATGATGGATTCATGCAACCCTGCTTGCTTTGGTCTGCACTTGATCTTCATTTGTTCTTCATTTGATCCAAGTCGAATGTTTGAGTCGACTTGGCCTTCATCTTCACTTGAGTCTAGCATTGAATTGACTTGATATGCAAGTTCCGCATTGAAGTCGAACCTGGAGTCAACTTGGTCTGCGACTTCACCTAAGTCGCATGCGGAGTCGACTTAGGATGCGACTTCGGCAGCTCTCGTCCCCGATTTCAACTCTGGACAGAAAATAAGTTTGTAGTCGATGCCGGAGTCGACTTGGTCTGCGACTTCACCCAAGTCGCATGCGGAGTCGACTTCGTTTGCGACTTCGGCAGCTTGGCTCCCTGATTTCAACGCTTGACGAAAATGACGTCTTGAGGTCGCTGCTGGAGTCGACTTGGGGATCGATTTGGCCTAAGTCGATGCCTGAGTCGACTTGGAAATCGACTTGACCTGTCATGCTTCAAATTCTTCATTTGTATATCCTTTAATCATCTCCACACACATGTCAATAACCAAAACTTACTCAAATTGATTTGTTAATCATCAAAACATAAACTTGGCTTATTTTCTATATGTTTCCAACAATCTCCCCCTTTTTGATGATTGACAAAACTGATTTGAGTATATACCTTTCAATGTCTTTAAAACATACTATTTCATCTTATTTTGGTATCTTTAGAATAATCATAGATCATTTGCATTTTGAGCTTTAACATACATATTTTATTTCCAATAATCACAAGTTAATACCATACAAGCATTTAAAAAACGAGACTACTCAAATCCTAATCTCTTCTCCCCCTTTTTGTCAATTGATCAAAAAATAGAGATGAAGCGGGTTAATCCTTTGAGAATGGCGGGGCTGCTCCCTCTGAACCTGTGCTCCCCCTCAGCTTGTGCTTTTCTAAGTTAATTCAAGCATTCCCATATCATTTCTAATTTTATAAAATGGTTCTTTTGCTAGAAGTTTGGTAAAAATATCTGCAATTTGATCTTCTGCTTTTACATATTCCAGACATATATCATGATTTTCTACATGTTCTCTAATAAAATGATGTCTTAGGTCTTTATGTTTGGTCCTAGAATGTAATACTGGATTTTTAGTTAAACATATTGCACTTGTATTATCACATCTAATAGGTATATCTTTAAAATCCATGACATAATCCCTAAGTTGTTGTTTCATCCAAAGCAATTGGGCACAACAGCTCCCGGTGGCAATATATTCGGCTTCCGCGGTGGTTAGAGCAACACTAGTTTGTTTTCTTGAAAACCATGAAACCAACATGTTCCCAAGAAACTGACATGTTCCACTAGTGCTTTTTCTATCTACCTTGTAACCGGAAAAAATTCGCATCCGAGTAGCCGATTAGATCAAAATCAAAGACCTTTGGATACCAAAGTCCTATGTTGGTAGTATCTAGTAAATATCTGAAAATTCTTTTTACAGCTATCAAGTGTGATTCTTTTGGACATGATTGAAATCTAGAGCACATACAAATACTAAACAGTATATCGGGTCTAGAAGCAGTTAAATATAATAAAGAGTCTATCATGCTTCTATATAACTTTAAATCAACTGGTTTGCCTTTCTCGTCTTTGTCAATTTTAATGGTTGAGCTCATAGGAGTGTTTGCCCTTTTGTTATTTTCCATATCAAACTTCTTTAACATTTCTTTGATATACTTGGACTGGTTTATGAAGATCCCTTCACTTAAATTCCTTCTGCATAAGCTCAGAAAATTCTTGACAAAGAATCTCATTAGTAGCACCAAAAATAATATCATCAACATAAATTTGAATAATCAAGATATCTTTTTCTTTGTACTTGATAAACAAAGTGGTGTCTACCTTTCCCTTTTGGAAGTCATGATCAATCAGAAATTTGTTTAATCTTTCATACCAAGCTCTTGGAGCTTGTTTTAATCCATATAGTACTTTGGTTAATTTGTATACAAATTTGGATTAATCTTTCTCCTCAAATCCAGGTGGTTGTTCAACATACACCTTTTCATTTATATATCCATTCAAAAATGCACTTTTAACATCCATTTGAAACAACTTAAAGTTCATGTGAGATGCAAAAGCTAGTAAAATGCAAATGACCTCTAATCTAGCAACCAGAGTATAGGATTCTTCAAAGTCTATTATTTCTTCTTGTGAGTATCCTTTTGCCACAAGTCTAGCTTTGTTTCTTACCACAAGTCCACTTTCATCTAATTTGTTTTTAAAGACCTATTTTGTGCCAATGACAATACAGTCTTTTGGTCTTGGAACAAGATGCCAAACTTGGTTTCTTTCAAATTGATTTAGCTCTTCTTGCATTGCTATGATTCAGTTTTCATCATCAAGAGTTTGATCAATAGTGGTTGGTTCAATTTTGGACACAAAGGCATATTGTCCACAAATATTTTGTTTTGACCTTCTAGTCTTTACACCTTCATAGATATTCCCTATAATTTGTTCAATTGGATGTGTATTTTTGAACTTTTAAATCAGTTGAAGGTTTATAGGAATTATTACCTTCACTTAACCTTTCCTCCATAGATTCTTCTTGCTTCTCCACATGCAATTTTTCAAGATTTCTTGTGACATCATCTGCATCACTTAAATCATCTCTTTTTTTGGAGCATGGATTAAATTCATCAAAAACAACATGTATTGACTCTTCTACAACTTGGTTCCTTTTATTGAAGACTCTATATGCTTTGTTATTTGATGAGTAACCAAGAAATATTGTCTCATCACTCTTAGCATCCAGTTTTCCCAAGTTGATTTTTTCATTATTCAAAACATAACATGTGCAACCAAAGGCATGAAAATATGAAATATTTAACTTCTACCTTTCCATAGCTCATATGGGGTCTTTTTCAAGATTGCTCTAATGGTAACTCGATTTAACACATGACAAGTTGTACTTACAGTTTCACCATAAAATTTCTTGGATAATTTACTCTAATTTAGCATTGTTCTAGCCATCTCTTTGTATGGTTCTATTTTTTCTTTCAAACACTCTATTTTGTTTTGGAGTTCTTAGTGCGGAAAATGTGTGATGAATTTCTTTTCCATTACATAATTCTATAAATCTTTTATTTTCAAACTCACCATCATGATCACTTCTAATAGTCATAATAGTACTTTGTTTTTCATTTTGCACAAAGTTTACAAAAGTTGCAAGCATAGAGAATGTTTCATCTTTGCTAGCTAAGAGAATTACCCATGTGAATCTTGAAAAATCATCAACTATTACAAACACATACTTCTTTCTACCAATGGTTAAAATGTTGGATGACCCATATAGATTCATGTGTAGCAATTCAAGTGGCCTAGTGGTGGAAATCTCCTTTTTGGTAGAGAAAGACATTTTAGGTTGTTTTGATAGTTGACATGCCTTATAAATTTTATCTTTGTCATATTTCAATTTTGGCAATCCATCTACCAAATTCTTTTTCCATAGAGTCTTAATATTTGTCATGTTTATATGCCCAAGCCTCTTATGCCAAACCCATGGATCATTATCAATGGTCATTAGACATTGACCATCTAGTTCATCAAGTGAAACAAAATATACATTTCCATGTCTTTTTCCGCTAAACATGATATGTTCTCCATCAAATACATTGCATATAGATGATTCAAACACAACATTGTATCCTTTGTCACATAATTGGCTAATACTTATTAGATTGTGCTTAAGTCCTTCAACAAATAACACATCCTCCATACAAGCATTTGAAATACTATAAATATTTCTTTTACCTTTAATTTTACCTTTCTCGTTGTTTCCAAAGGCAATAGTTCCATCGTTGCAAGGCTTGAGTTTATGAAATAAACTTCTTTCTCCAGTCATATGCCTTGAGCAACCACTATCCATGAACCAAACGTTGCTTGCCTTTGCCTTGAAACATATATGAAAAATGAACAAATAAATCTTATCTCTTTGGTACCCATTTTATGGGTCCATTTGGGTTAGTAAATTGATTTAATCTTTGTTGTTCTATTCTTGAAAGTCCAAATCTTGTATTTCTTAGAACCTAAACTAATTTTGCACCATGATCATATAGTTTCTTAAAGTTGCATTTATAGATTTTGTGACCCATCTTATTGCAAAAGTTGCAATCCATTGGTAATCTAGGAGTAGGCCTCCAAATGTGTAATGGTTCAAAAGTTAGCCTTTTAGTCCAACCAACTTGTTTCCCTTTTAGTTTGTAAATAAGTGCAGATTTAGCTTGATTTTTCCAAAGTTTTGGCACACTTGATTTGCTACTTTCTCCTTGCTCAAATGTGGAGTTTCCAAGACCTCTTTTATTGTTTTGAGAGGTCATTTTCAGAAACATTTTTACACTTTCTCCTAGATTAGAGAACTTAGTTAATGATTCATTTAAGGATTCATTTTCCTTTTTCAATTTTTTCGCTTCTTTCAATAGTAGTTCATTTTCTTCTTTCAGTTTTGTTGTACTTTCTGCTAGTTTTCCATTTACAATAATAATGAAATTGCATTGTTGTCTCTTTAATGATAACTTGTTTTTTAATTTTTAATTTTCTCATATAATGAATCATATGCATGATATAATTCTTCTAATTCAGCACATTTGAGACATTCTTGAATAGAAGAATAAGTAGATTGAGAATGACAAAATTTGAAAGTTACCTCTTCATTACTTATACATTTTGTTGAGGTGGTTTGCTCTTCCAAAACTTCCGTTGAGTTCAAAGTTTCTTCATGTTCAATCTGTGCCATGCAACATATTCTTGCACAATTTGCTGCATCAAGATCATCGGTTGAGGAGCTACTTGTTGATGAAGTTTCTTCATTCACGTACATTTCTCTTCCCTTAGGCTTTTGAAATTTCATTCCTTTCTTGAAGATCCCTTGATCTTTCTTCTGGTGTAGGACATTGAGCTTGCATATGTCCCATACCGCCGCATCTATAACATTTTGTAACCTCCTTCTTTTTCTCTTTTCGAGGTCTCTCTTTAAAGTCTTTGAAGTTCTTTTCTTTCCTCACAAACTTTCGAAATCTGCGTGTTAGTAGAGCAATGTCTTCGTCATCGTTGTGAGATGAGGAGGTGGACTCATCCGAGTTATGGGTGACTTTTAGTGCAATTGCACTCTTTCCTTTATGGTGATCTTCATTTCTTTTCTTGATTAGCTCATGTGACATTAATGAGCTAATAAGGTCTTCTAGCTTCAATGTGTTTAGGTCCTTGGCTTCTTCTATTGCAGTAATCTTTGGGGTCCAAGATTCCGGTAGAGCTCTTAAGATTTTCATAACCTGTTCAGATTTAGAAATTACTTTTCCTAGACCTTTTAAGGCGTTAGTAATTTTAGAGAATCTAGCAAACATTTCAAAAATATTTTCTGTTTCTAGCATTTTAAAGCTTTCCAACTCTCCAATCAAAATATTTCTCCTTGTCCTTTGGACTTGAGAAGTTCCTTCATAGATAGATGTTAATGTATCACATATCTCTTTTGCAGTTAAACAAGAGGATACTCTATCATATTCGGAAGCGGTAAGAGCACAAAACAGTGAGTTCATAGCTTTAGCGTTGCTCTTAACAGTTTTTACTTCCTCATCGGTCCATTTGGAAGCTCTTTCATCAATAGGCAAGGTTACACCTTCTTGGATTGCAATTGATATCTATAGCCATGATGAGTTATTTCATACGTAGCTTCCAATAACCGAAATTGTTCCTATCAAACAATAGTGGCCTAGTAAAAGATTGGCAAATGTGGGAACGGAAGTAGATTGGGATGCCATATCAAAAGATCTCTTTGGTAAAACTCAAAGACCTGCTCTGATACCACTTGTTGGTCCCGAGTTAATGACAATTACCCAAGAGGGGAGGGGTGAATTGGGTAATTAAAAATTTTCAACTTAAACAAAATTTTTACTCCGGATTAATCTAGTCCCCTTTATGAAGAAACAAATGGAAAGCATTATAATGCTGAGAGCAGAAATAAAAATCAACAAGTAAGATTTTATAGTGGTTCAGGCAACCTTCCCTACTCCACTCTTCCAAGCTCACACCTCTTGTGACTTGGGTTCCACTATGTATTTCACAAATAGAACTAGAGTCACTGCTCTCTTCTAGATTCCAACTCTAGGGGGCATCAACAATTCACAGCACAAGTAGGTGACAAGTTCCACTTCAATCACACACTACTTTGCTTACACTTGATCTTAGTTACCCAAACTAAATCAAGTTCAATACAACAAGAGAAAGTAAAAGAAAGTTTCTACACGTTACTGATGTGTAGAGGCAGATTTGGCGCAGAGAAGAACTTGTAAAGCAGTCTGAAAGATTCAACGAGCGGCTCTTGGCAGTTTGAAAGCAAGGTTCTTCTTCTAGATGTTGACTTGATCACTTAATGCTCTTAGAGATGGGAGTTATGCTCATTCAATAAATTCTCAGCTGCCCTCCACGTTCATATTGAATGTCTTTTACAAATGTTGAGGGAATCCGAACGTTTAGAAGTAAGTGACGCGCATTTAATGCGCCAACGTTTGAAAATTTTCAACCATTGCGACCAAAGTCGCAGGTGGAGTCGACTTCGGGTGCGACTTCGCCCAAGTCGTAGATGGAGTCGACTTCGGGTGCGACTTTCGCTGTCCGCGACTTCTTCAAGTTCTAGTCTAGGTCGACTTGGTCCTCGACATGACCCAAGTCACAAGTGAAGTCGACTTCGGGTGCGACTTCACTTCCTTAGTTTGCTAGTTGAACTTGAAATTTTTTGGAATGACTTGCTTGCTTGAATTTCTTCATGTTTGATTGTTCTTACACCATTTTATATTACTTAAGACTCTTCATGATTCTTCTATCTTAAAATATTTGATTCCATATCTTGAGTCTTGAATCTATGAATGCATGGAAGATGTCCGAGTATGTGTTCATGATCCATGATGGATTCATGCAACCCTGCTTGCTTTGGTCTTCACTTGATCTTCATTTGATCCAAGTCAAGTGTTTGAGTCGACTTGACCTTCATCTTCACTCGAGTCTAGCATTAAGTTGACTTGATCTGCAAGTTCCGCATTGAAGTCGAAGCTGGAGTCGACTTGGTCTGTGACTTCACCTATGTCGCATGCGGAGTCAACTTGGGATGCGACTTCGGCAGCTCTCGTCCCCGATTTCAACTCTGGACAGAAAAATAAGTTTGAAGTCGATGTCGAAGTCGACTTGGTCTGCGACTTCACCCAAGTCGCATGCGGAGTCAACTTCATTTGCGACTTTGGCAGCTTGGCTCCCTGATTTCAACGCTTGACGAAAATGACGTCTTGAGGTCGCTGCTGGAGTCGACTTGGGGATCGACTTGGCCTAATTCAATGCCTGAGTTGACTTGGAAATCGACTTGACCTATCATGCTTCAAATTCTTCATTTGTATATCCTTTAATTATCTCCACACACATGTTAGTAACCAAAACTTACTCAAATTGATTTGTTAATCATCAAAACAAAAACTTGGCTTATTTTCCACATGTTTCCAACAGCACCCGAAGTCGACTCCATCCGCGACTTGGAGGTATAACGTTCGAATTTTTGAACGTTGGTGCATTTACTTTATAACGTTCAAAATTATCCCTCCTCTATATATAGACACTCAAGTAAACGTGGAAACAGACAAGTGAGAGCTGAAAAAGAGAAAAGAAGAGCCACTAAGACTTACACTCCACTTTCTTCTACATTTAAGTGATCTATACACTTTCAAATGAAGAACAAGCTTCAAAGTTGTTGTTTGCTACAACGCCAATCGATTCATCACTTCTACGAGTTCTTCCTCAAGCTGAACCTTGCTACACAAATCTGTAAAGTGTAGAATTCTTTCATTTCATCTTGTTATATGGTTTTTTGTGCTTAGTTTGAGTTTGGTGTTTCAAACCTAGTTATAGCAAAGTAGGATTGTGATTGGAGTGGATCTCGTCACCTACTTGTGCTGCTTGTTGTATACGTCCCTTAGAGCTAGAATCTAAAAGAGAGCGGAGGCTCTGGTTGTATATGCCCCCTAGAGCTAGAATCTAGAAGAGAGGAGAGACTCTAGTCGTATTCGCAGAATACATAGTTGAACTCAAGTCACAAGGGGTGTGAGCTTGGAAGAGTGGAGTAGGAAAGGTTGCCCGAACCACCATAAACCTTGTCTATTATTTTTCATTTTCGCTTTCATTATCTTATTGCTTTCCATTTATCTCATTAAAAGGGAATAAATTAAACCGGGGTAAAGTTTTTAATTTAAGTTTAAAATTTTAAATAACCTAATTCACCCTTCCCCTCTTGGGTAATTGTCATCAACTCGGGACCAACAAGTGGTGTCAGAGCAGGTTTTGAATTTTACCAAAGAGATCTTTTGATATGACATTCCAATCTACTTCCGTTCCTGCATTTGCCGAAGGCCAATCTTTTACTAGGCCACCATTATTTGATAGGAACAATTTTGGCTATTGAAAGCTACGTATGAAACAACTCATCATGGCTACAGATATGGACTCTTGGATTGTAATCCAAGACGGTTGACTTTGCCTACTGATGAAAGAGCTTCCAAATGGACCGATGAGGAAGTAAAAATTGTAAAGAGCAATGTCAAGGCTATGAATTCATTATTTTGTGCTTTTATTACTTCCGAATATGATAGAGTATCCACTTGTTTGAATACCAAAGAGATATGAAATACACTAACATCTATCTATGAAGGAACTTCTCAAGTCCAAGGGACAAAGAGAGTATTTTTATCGGAGAATTGGAAAGCTTTAGAATGCTAGAAATAGAAAATATTTCTGAAATATTTGCTAGATTCTCTAAAATTAATAATGCCTTGAAAGGACTTAGAAAAGTTATTTCAGAATCTGAGCAGGTCATGAAGATTCTAAGAGCCCTCCCGGAATCATGGACTCCAAAGATCACTGCAATAGAAGAAGCCAAGGATCTAAACACATTGAAGTTGGAAGATATTATTAGCTCGTTGATGTCACATAAGCTAATCAAGAAAAGAAATGAAGATCACCACAAAGGCAAAAGAGTCATTGCCTTGAAAGCTGCACAAGATTCGGATGACACTACCTCGTCGTCATAAAACGACGATAAAATCGCCTTACTTACAAAACGATTCAGAAAATTTGTAAGGAAAGGTAGAAATTTCAGAAACTTCAAAGAAAGAAATTCTAAAGACAAAAAGAAAGAAACAACAAAATGCTACCGGTGTGGCGGTTCGGGGCATATGCAAACCCAATGTCCAACGCCCAAAGAGACTAAAGCAAAGGAGCAAAGAAAAGATCGAGACGACAACAGAAAATTCTAAAGAAACAGAGGAAGAGGTATGTACGTAAATGAAGATGAATCTACAACATGCAGCTCTTCAAGTGAAGAATGTGAAGCGGATTGCGCAAGAATTTGTTGCATGGAAAATTTCGACGTATGTTTTGCAGCAACGAAAATCTTGGAGAATCAAGCTACATCAACGAACTGCACAAGTAGTCAATAGGTAACCTCCAAACAAAAATCTTTTTCAATTTTCTCCTCTACAAATGAATGCCTAAAATGTACTGAATTAGAAGAACTCCAACAAGCCTATGATTCATTATATGAGGAAATAAAGAAATTAGGAAATAAGTTTATAATAAAGAAAAGACAATGTGATGCAGTAATGATTGTGAATGGTAAACTTGTTGAAAAGATTGATCAATTGAAAAATGAAAAGAATACATTGGTAAATGAGTTAGAGAAACTCAAAAATGAAAATGAATCATTAAATGAATCGCTTGCCAAGTTTTCTAATCCAGGAGAAAGTGTGAAAATATTTTTTAAAATGACTACCCAAAGTTGTAAGAAAGGACTTGGGTATACCACTTTTGAGCAAGGCGAATCTAATGCTCCATGGAACAAAACCAAACCCATTTATGCTAAACCCATTTATGCTAAACCCAAGAAAAATCATGTAGTTTGGACCAAAAGACCAACCAGAGAACCAATAACCAAATGGCTTCCCATACCTAGACTCCCGGGAGCTTGTAATTTTTGAAACAAGATGAGACACAAGGTTTATCAATGCAAATTGAGAAAATTACAAAACCTTGGTGCAAAATTGGTTTGAATACCCAAAAGCATTGGATTTATGGCTTCAAAGGTAGATCAACGTAGACTCCAATGGATAACTAATCCAAATGGACCCATAAAATGGGTACCAAAAGGATGAGCTCTACTTGACTTGATTTTTGCAGGTTTGTCTTAGAGCTAAGGCCAATAACATATGGTTTATGGATAGTGGCTGCTCAAGACATATGACAGGAGAAAGAGGACTGTTCCATAAGATCAACCCTTCAATGAAGGAGTAGCCTTTGGTAATAATGAAAAAGGTAAAATAAAAGGTAAAGGAAATATTTATGGTATTTCAAATACATGTATTGAGGATGTACTATTTGTTGAAGGACTCAAACACAACCTAATGAGTATTAGTCAACTATGCGATAAAGGATATAAAGTTGTATTTGAATCCTCTATATGCAATGTTTTTGATGATCAACACATAATATTTAGTGGCAAAAGACATGGAAATGTATATTTAGTTTGCCTTAATGAACTCGAAGAAAAATGTCTAATAGCCATAGAAAATGATCAATGGATATGACATACAAGGCTTGGACATATAAATATGTCAAATATTAAAACATTGTGGAAAAAGAATCTAGTACAAGGGTTACCAAAGCTCAAATATGACAAGAATAAGATTTGCAAAGCTTGTCAACTATCAAAACAACCCAAAATGTAATTTTTCATCAAAAAGGAAATTTCAACAACTAGACCACTTGAATTGTTGCATATGGATCTTTATGGGCCATCAAACATTTTAACTCTTAGTGGGAAAAAGTATGTGTATGTAATTGTTGATGATTTCTCAAGATTTACTTGGATTATACTCTTAGCTAGCAAAGATGAAGCATTTTCTATGTTTGTCACGTTTTCAAATTTGGTGCAAAATGAAAAATAAAATTTAATTATTTCCATTAGAAGTGATCATGGTGGGGAATTTGAAAATAAATAATTCATAAAATTTTACAATGAAAAAGGAATTCACCATACATTTTCTGCACCAAGAACTCCACAACAAAATGGATTTGTTGAAAGAAAAAACCGGACAATACAAGAAATGGCTAGAACTATGCTAAATGAGAGTAAATTGTCCAAAAGATTTTGGGGCGAAGCTGTAAGTACAGCTTGTCATGTATTAAATCGATTTACCATTAGAGCAATATTGAAAAAGACCCCATATGAACTTTGGAAAGGTAGAAGACCAAACATATCATATTTCCATACTTTTGGATGTACTTGTTATGTATTGAATAATGGAAAAAATAAATTTAGAAAAATTAGATGTCAAAAGTGATGAAGCAATTTTCCTTAGTTATTCATCAAATAGCAAAGCATATAGAATTTTCAACAAAAGAAATTAAATAGTAGAGGAATCAATACATGTTGTTTTTGATGAATTTAACCAAATTTCGAGAAAGGATGATGAATTAAGTGATGCAGATGACACATCGAAGAATTCAAAGGTAAAACAACACGATCAACTAGAGGAAACCGAGCCCAAGTCAGAAAATTCCACGGAGGAAAGGGTAAGTGAAGGTAATGATTCCTATAAACCTTCAACTGATTTGAAATTCAAAAATGTCCATCCAATTGAGCAAGTCATTGACAATATCTATGAAAGAATAAAGACTAGAAGGTCAAAATAAAATATTTGTTGACAATATACTTTTGTATCAAAAATTGAATCAACAACTATTGACCAAGCTCTTAATGATGAAAATTGGGTTATTGCAATGCAAAAAGAGCTAAATCAATTTGAAAGAAACAATGTATGACATTTAGTTCCTAGACCCAAGGATTGCACTATTATTGGTACCAAATGGGTATTTAAGAACAAATTAGACGAAAGTGGACTTGTAATAAGAAACAAAGCTAGATTAGTAGCCAAAGGGTATTCCCAAGAAGAAGGGATTGATTTTGAAGAATCATATGCACTCACGGCTAGATTAGAAGCCATACGTATTTTACTAGCATTTGCTTCTCACATGGATTTCAAATTGTTTCAAATGGATGTGAAAAACGCATTTTTGAATGGATACTTGAATGAAGAAGTATATGTTGAACAACCCCCTGGATTTGAAGAAAAGAATCAATCAAAATATGTTTATAAATTAACCAAAGCATTGTATGGACTAAAACAAGCTCCACGAGCTTGGTATGAAAGGTTGAATAAATTTTTGATTGATCATGAATTTCAAAGAGGAAAGGTTGATATGACCTTATTCATCAAGTATAAAAGCAAAAATATTTTAATTGTGCAAATTTATGTAGATGATATAATATTTGGTGCTACTGACGAAACTCTGTGCCAAGAATTTTCTAAGATTATGCAGAACGAATTCGAAATGAGCATGATGGGAGAATTAAATTTCTTTCTTGGACTACAAATCAAGCAACAAGCTGAAGGAATATTCATAAATCAATCCAAGTACATCAAAGAAATGATAAAGAAATTTAGAATGCAGACTAGCAAGGGAGCAAATACTCCAATGAGTTCAATAATCAAGATCGACACGGACGAAAACGGTAAATGTATAGATCAAAAGTTTTATAAAAGTATGATAGGATCATTGTTGTATTTAACTGCTTCTAGACCAGATATTCTTTTCAGTGTTTGTATATGTTTTAGATTTCAAGCATGTCCTAAAGAATCACATTTATTGGTTGTAAAAAGAATTTTTAAATATTTGATAAATACCACAAATCTTGGACTATGGTATCCAAAGGGGTCAACTTTTGATCTAATCGGCTACTCGGATGCGGATTTTGCCGGATACAAAGTAGATAGAAAAAGTACTAGTGGAACATGTCAATTCCTTGGAAACATGTTAGTTTCATGGTATTCAAGAAAACAAACTAGTGTTACTCTATCTACGGCGGAAGCCAAATATATAATCGCTTAGAGTTGTTGTGCCCAATTACTTTGGATGAAAAAACAATTAAAAGACTATGGTATTGATTATTATAATATTTCAATTAGATGTGACAATACAAGTGCAATTTGTTTAACTAAAAATCCTGTATTACATTCCAGAACCAAACATATAGATGTAAGACATCATTTTATTCGAGAACATTTTGAAAATCATGATATTTGTTTGGAATATGTGAAAACTATAGATCGAATTGCAGATATTTTTACCAAACCTTTACCAAAGGAATCTTTTTACAAAATTAGAAATGATATGGGGATGATTGAGTTCAATTAGAAATATTTAGATGAAAAATGGACTTAAGCAAAGTCCAAGTTGATAGGCCAAGTCGACTCCGGGGCCCCCAAGTCGACTCCAGTGAAGTCGACTTGGGCAAGGCGAAGTCGACTTCTCCTAGGGCAAGTCAACTTCAGCGCGCGACCATCGGGCTTCCTCTCCATTTTCTCTCTTCTCTCTTCTTTTTCCCATTCCTCACTTCTCTCGCGCCGTTTTCCAAGTCTCTCTTCTCTCCGGCCACCTCAGTTTCTTCACTCTAGGATTCCTTCTCTTCCGGATTCTCTCCTTCTTTTTCTCCGGGCTGCTCTGGCTCTCTCTCTCCCTCTCACGGTTTTCTTCTTCCCTTAGCTAACTCTCTCTCCTCCCATTTTCAACTCACTGTCTCAGTCCGGCTCTCTCTCTCTTCCTCTCTTCCATTTCCCTCTTACTGCATCTCTCCATTGCTCTCTCTCTCATTCTTTCTATCTCCCATAGTCTCCTTCACTCCCTCTCAAACCCACTATTTTTCTCCCTTTCCATCTCTCTCAAGCTCTGTTTAAGAATCCCTTCAATGGCACCCAAATCACGACTACCTAAACTAGCAGTGTCCAAACCATCGTTAAAGCCTGTCCCTAGACCAACTAGCTCCCAAACTGCAGTGTTGTAAGAACCGGACCGGACCGGCCGGTCGGACGGACCGGGAACCGGACCAAATCCCGATTCGATTACCATCGGTTCGGTTCAATAGAAATAAACCGTCTGAACCGTCGAACCGACGGTCGAACCGGCTTCATCGGTTGAACCGTATTCGACCGGTTCAGATGGTTTCTGAAAAATGAGAACTCTGCTCCTCTCCCACCTCCGGCAGCCTTCCTCCACCACATCTTCCACGATCGCTGGCACACCCTCCGGCATGCTCTGCTTCTCCCTCCCCAACTCCTTCGTATGCATTCAACAGATCAGCCAAATCCATCGAATTCCCAACACGCCCATTTGAGTTTGCCTCTCTGTCCAAACTCCCCTCCGCTCTCCTCGTTGTCGTTCTCCGCAAGCTCCTCCTACTCTATTCTCCTTTGCAGCAGGCGAATCGTCCACCCAGAATTCCCTCCAGGAAGCCGTCTTCTTTGATGAGTCTGCATTTCGCCATACGGGAGCCATTCTCAATGATGGGTTTCGACGAGGGTAGCAGCAGGTGGAGAGAATCGGTGGTGGAGCTTCCGATAAAAGACGCTGCCAAAGGCGAGCCCCTACCGCCGTAGGTCAGATCGTCTTCCCTTCATCCGATCGGCATTCGGCAGCGACGAAACTGTGCAGCTCCTGCTTTCGGTGAACAGCAGAGCAGCAGAGCCCCCAAATCGGCGATCCCTGCTGCTGTAGCTCAGCTCGTCTTCCTCTCGTCCAATCGACGTTCGTGATGATACTGTGCAGCCCATTTTTCGGCAACTGGCAGAACATCAACACCGACATTAGAGGAGAGCACCATCGGCTTCACCGCCTTTGTGGGCTCATTGCTCGGAAGTGGCCTCTTTGGCGCCAATGCAGCTGTGCTGGAGGCCGACGACGACGTAGAGCTCTTGGAGAGGGTGAAGAAGGACAGGAAGAAGAGGCTCGAGAGGCAAGAGGCTATCAATTCCTCCATGAAAGAGACAGGTTTCTTTTTGTGTTTCAAAATTTCCCGTTTCCGCAACATGTCGTCTTGATCATCCGCATTGCAATTCCAGAGATAATTAGGAGATGACCCAAGATCCTCAGATTATGGAGAAATATTTCTGATCTGTCCAATTGCTTGTTTGAACTATGGGAGGCCGACTTTTGTTTATTATTTTTTTCTTTCTATCAGCATCTCAAGCAAAATGCCAACATTAGGATGTTTAGCTACCTTAGAAGCTGCGGGAGTATGCTATCCTTTTTTATTCCTTCAATGAAGGTTCCTAATGCCCATTCCAGGGAAGACGGGAGAGAAAAATAGAGTCCTTGATTTCCTGGATCTTCGACTAGGTGCCAATTCTTATACACATTTCCCCTGGCATTGCAGCAGAAGATTTTGCCACATTGTTGGAATTTGAAGAGAGAGAGGATTTTATCATGCTTGAAGAGCATATACATTTCACTTAGCGAAGGTGCCCGTTAGAGCTTAGACCATGAGACCCGTCTTAAATGTCTTGAGGAAACTAGGTAGGATTTTGGGCAGTGGTTACTAGACGGTCCTTAAATCCCAAACACGAATTTATTTGAATTTTGGTATGGGCAAATTCCTTGTGTATCTATAAATTTTACTCTTAATTCTACTTATACCCATGAGCTTTCAAAAATCTCTCACACTCACTAATTTCAAAAATCTATAATCCAACCTGGTTTAAGATGCTCATGCTATTTGCAAAAATAATATATTTTTTGGCTCACTTAAACACGATTATCTAATTATCATAAAAGTATCGAGATAAACAGGAAAAATTTAAGAACCAATAATTAATTAACAATGGTCAGGGCTTATTACAAATTTAAGCCTTCCAAGTTAGTTAATGTGGTTAATTTTTTTAACATTCATATTTTTCCTTTTAAATTTTGCTATTAATTTTTTCCTGCATGTTTTGTACTTATATTGTGATTCTTAAAATCTAACATATTTAGGATTTATGAAAATATAATTTTATTAATATATTTACTTATTTATTTAAAATTTAAAAATAATTTAATATTTATGACATCATAAATATGTCACGCTGACGTCACCGGTTCGACCCGGTTTGCTTAACCGGTCGAACCGGTTCGAACCAGACCAGTAACTTTACCGGTTCAATCACCGGTTCGGTTCTGACAACATTGCCAAACTGAGGAAGACGTACCTAGAAGGCAACGAACGCCCTCGAAGCGAGCTCGGGAAGAACCCTCGACCTCTACTGGTTGTAGAGTTCGGTTTCAAGCTGCAACTCTGTCAACCATGGCTGCCCGGGGAGCAGAAACCCAGACGTCTGAAAGCACGAATACAGGGGCTAGACGAAAGGGAACCCCTGCTGCCAAAGCCCAAGTCTTGAAGATGCCAACTACTTACTTCAAGACAGAAATCCAGCACAACCGATTCTACAAATCGTTCTATGAACGGAAGGTATTCATCCCAAAGATAATTGACTTCAAGTTTCTTGAACGATTATGAATTTGAAATTGAAGAGTTGTTGGATTTCCAAGGATGGACTAAACTATTGAAAGCAGATGATCGGGTCTATCCAGATTTGACTAGAATATTTTATTATCTATGGGATGATGAGACCTTTAGTACCTATGTCAAAGGAGTCAAGATGTATTTGGGTACTAGAGGGGAGTATAACCTCGAAAACGCAATCATGCAGGTCAGACGGATCTTGGAAGTCCCCTACGAGGAAGAGCAGCTACCAATAGATCTCACCATCACTCAGATCTACAACCAGCTCACCCGGAGCAACAAGTATAGTCCCAGGATCAAGTTCCTGCACTACATGGACTTATCCCCGAGGTTACGGGTCCTAAGGCTGCTAATTGCCCACTGCATCTACCCAAAAGGCGGAGGCAGAAACCAATTAAACCCTCAGGAGGTAGGAATCTTGTGGAAAATTAAAAATCGGGTCAAAGTGAGCCTTCCAAGATTGTTCCTAGAAGCAATGGCCTCAAGAAAGGACAACTCACGAGGGGTTCTGCCATATGGAACATGGATCACTAAGATCCATGAGTATTTTGAGGTTGATATTGATGGCGAACCATTCGAGGTTCTCAAATCAACAAACACTATCAACAAAGCCTTGCTCCAGCGAATGAAGATAAACGTGGAGCAATTTCGAGGTGAAAGATTGCAAGAAAGGATGGGTGTACCGGTTCAAGACGAAGCCGAGGATGCACAGGGATAAGGGGAGCAGCCCTGGCCACCTCCAAAGGAGCAGCCAGCTCCACCTCAGGATGATCACGAGACACCTGCATTGCCAGCATCCCATGGATCCTGCTCGCCTCATGGCTCTGAGATCCCAGATCTCGCACCTAGACCTCCATCATCGGACAACTCGGTGAATGCAATCCTAGAACACCTAGAGCAAATAGAAGACCAGTTGACAAGTCAGATCTTAGGGGTTCTAACAGCTATCACGGATATGCATTCCCGCCAGGATCGCATGGGTCGGGAACTGAGGACGATCCGATACCATCTGGCATCCAGGCACCATTGAGATCAGCCCATTCCCGAACTGGCTCCATTTGACACCGGATCCGTTCGCAGAGATCCAACTCAGGCCCCCGTCTCGTCCTTTTACTCTTCAGCCCATGTCTGGCCTATCCGACCTACCCAAACTCCATATCCGATATCTACGTTTCAGTTTATCAAATCTCTGCAAGTCGACCCTTATTTGCTCGATTGACAAAAAGGAGAGAAAAATTGAGTTTTGAGTTTAGATTTTTAGGATTTTGGGTTGGATAGCTTGTATATAGGTTTTATATTATGCTTTTGAAACTTGTATGAAACTTTTGATTTTATATGAAAAAGTTGTTTATGAAAAAGGTTATTTGTGTTCTGATTACTTATGCAAAGTTTATCACTTATATTATGCTTTGATTACAAATGCTCTGTTTTATGCTTTGATTAATTATGTTTTGCTCTGATCACTAATGTTCTATTTTGAAATGGTTCAACTTGTGATTAGTTGAAGCAACATATGCAAATGATGAAAATAAAAATATATATATATGTGACATTTCGCCAAGTTCAAAAGGTAAATGACTTATGATTATCCTAAAAAAGGTCAAAATAGGATAAAATGACATATTGAAAGGTAGAAACTCAAATTGGTTTTGTCAATCATCAAAAAGGGGGAGATTGTTGGAAACAATTGTTGAAATCAAATGCAAAATACCCAAAGCATATGTTTTGATGATTAACAACTCAATTTGAGTATGTTTTAGCTACTAATGTGTTTTGTGAAATGTTTAAGGTTATAAAAATGGAAAATATAAAGTATGACAGGCCAAGTCGATTCTCAAGTCGACTCAGACATCGACTTAGGTGAAGTCGCAGGCCAAGTCAACTCTAGCAACGACTTCAAAGCCTCATTTTTGTCCAGCGTTGAAATTGGGGACCAAGAGTTGTCGAAGTCGCATACGAAGTCGACTCCACATGCGACTTGAGCGAAGTCGCAGGCCAAGTCGACTCCAGCATCGACTTCAGATTGGCAGTGCAGAATTCCAAGAGCTAAGTCGAAGGCCAAGTCAACTTGAGGCAAGACTTGAGTCAAGTTGAAGACCAAGTCGACTCAAACACTCGACTTGAAACAAATGAAGATTAAACAAGTCCAAAGCAAGCAAAGTTGCATATATTCATCTTGGAGGATGAAGATCACATACATGGACTTCTTTCATGCACTATTCAAGCACTCGAAATTCAAGACACGGAGCGTAAAAGCAAGGATGAATATACTAAGTATCAAGTAATGAAAATATTTGGTAGAACAACTAATATAAAGAAGCTCAAGCAAGTAAAAGACATTTCAAAAGAGTTTTAAGTTCACTTGGCAAGATAAAAAGGTCAAGTCGCAAACGAAGTCGACTCCAGCATCGACTTGGGTCAAGTCCCAGACCAAGTCGACCTAAAAGACCGACTTGAAATTTGAAAGAACTCGAAGTCGCACCCGAAGTCGACTCCATATGCGACTTGGGTCAAGTCCAAGGCCAAGTTGACCCGAGGAAGAACTTGAACAAGCTGAGCACAGGCGAAATCGCACCCGAAGCTGAATCCATCTGCGACTTGGAGGCATAACGTTCAAATTTTTGAACATTGGCGCATTTATTACGCGTCAACCAACTTTATAATGTTCAAAATTATCCCTCCTCTATATATAGACACTCAAGAAAATGTGGAAACAGATAAGTGACAGCTGAAAAAGAGAAAAGAAGAGCCACTAAGACTTACACTCCACTTTCTTCTACATTTAAGTGATCTATACACTTTCAAAGGAAGAACAAGCTTTAAAGTTGTTGTTTGCTACAACGCCAATTGATTCATCACTTCTACAAGTTCTACCTCGAGGTGAAACTTGCTACACAAATCTATAAAGTGTAGAATTCTTTTATTTCATCTTGTTATTTGGTTTTTGATTTTTGGTTTGAGTTTGGTGTTTCAAACCAAGTTATAGCAAAGTAGGATTGTGATTGAAGTGGATCTCGTCACCTACTTGTGCTGCCTATTGTATATGCCCCCTAGAGCTATAATCTAGAAGAGAGCGGAGGCTCTGGTTGTATATGCCCCCTAGAGCTAGAATCTAGAAGAGAGCGGAGGCTCTAGTTGTATTCACGGAATACATAGTGGAACCTAAGTCACAAGGGGTGTGAGCTTGGAAGCGTGGAGTAGGGAAGGTTGCCCGAACCACTATAAACCTTGTCTATTGTTTTTCATTTCTACTTTCATTATCTTATTACTTTCCATTTATCTCATTAAAAGGGAATAAATTAAACCGGGGTAAAGTTTTTAATTTAAGTTTAAAATTTTTAATTACCCAATTCACCCCTCCCCTCTTGGGTAATTATCATCAACTCGGGACCAACAAATCCTTTCACAAGCTTCAGGTGCCGCATAAAAGCCCGAGAATCACCATTACTGCCCAATTCCCCCATGAACACTAGCATCGATGTGGATGTGAGAGTAGGATTCAACAGCAATGTTCCACTCGTTCCTCAATAACAATGCAAGTCCTCCCCTTCTACCCCTACAATCAACAGCTAAGCAGTTATTGTATCCCAGTCTTATTCTTATCCTCTCCATCTCTCTTGCAGTCTACTTCATTCCTATCAAATGTCAAAATGGGATCTTTGCACTTGATTGGGTCAAGTAGATTGCGAATTGTTCGTAGGTTCCCAAGCCCACGACAATTCCAAATTAGTATGACCATTATTCCCAGTGAGGCTAAGTGCCCCACTTAGCCACCGCCTTCACTGTTGTGTTTTTTGATGTTATTCCCTCATTAGTTCTCCTTTTGTTGTTTTCCACTCTTGCTTCATTTTGTACCTTTGTTTGGTTAACATTTCTCTTTATATTGCTGCAATAGAGCTCTTCTTTCTATTTCAATAGCTGGGCGGCCCTGTTCTCTTGAAATCCTCTTCCATTTACTGTTTGTTCCCTTAAGTTTTCTGATTACTTAGTTCTCTTTGCCTTCTGTCCCCTCCTCACTACCTTCTTTCTCATTCCATCTCTTTTTGTATCTAATAGTTCTACCTACTGTCTGGTTCTGTGCCTTGTTTCTACTATTTCCTTTGCTTCCTTTGCATAGGATTGAGTTGCCTCAGACTCTTGTTTTTCGAGTTAAGTAACCTTCCAGTTTCCTGAGCCTGTTCCTCCTTTATCTTGCTCCCTATCAATATTTCTCTCTCATCTTCCTCCATAAAGTTTTCTTTTGTCTGATCAACTTATCGCTTATTAATTTTTCCAACTACTAAACTCTCTTTTAATTAATTTCTGTCTCTCCAGTTGCACCTTATCTCCTCTCCATCCACTTTCATTGATTATGTTGTCCTTTGTTACCCTCCCGTCACCTTTATATTCTGCCCATTGCATTTTTTTTCATCTCCTTCCTATACCTTTTCTGGTACAACCTCTTTTCCTACCTCGAGTTCATATTCTCTCTTTTGGTACACCCTCCTGTCTCCCATCCCTTCCTTAATAACCTTATCCAATCCAACTAAATATTTATGTGGTATAACTCTGTTTCCTCTCATCTTTTCTTTCCTACCCAATTGCTCGCATCCTCACCCTAAGGAAGCTTTCGTATGGCATATTTTTTTTCTTATCTTTCCATAATTTCCTTTGAAGTGTATATACAATCCTTAGTTGCATGGCCTATTCTGCATCAGGCAAAGCAAAAGATGGATAACCTACCATACTAGAATTTTAGCCAGCTTTTCCTTTTCTGTGGGCTAACTTGTATACTCCTCTTCAGATTGGAGCTCGTATATCCATAATGACTTTTATGACAACATACTTCCCTTCCACCTTGATTTCTTAACATTCATCGAAGGATTTCCCCACCATCTCTCCCACAACCTTTTTCTCGAACAGATACGGAATATTCTTAATGTGAACCTGCATTGGTGTTTTATAAAGAACTACGTCTTCCAGGTTTATTGAATCAGTGAGCTCCTCAACAAGCACCAATGGCAGTCAAAGAGCCATGGCCGCCCATTTAGCACTCTTTGCAGATCCTCTTCGATTTCCAATTTAATGAGATAAAGGTTTTGGCCTACCTTAGTGAGCTTACATTTATTCGCCATACTCTTCTGATTGTCGCTTTAAATACCTCCTTGTTAGAAGATTTCTTTGCCCATATTATGCACAAATTGTCTTCCCCTTAGCTGATTCGAGGGTTCTGATCATTCGAATCGAGATCTCAAGGGCTTAGACTTCCCTTATGAGTAGTTCTTCATCTTTGATAGACATTTCGTGTATCAGGAAAGATAGCCCTAGCTCAATTCCCTAAGATGTTCAGGATGGTTTTCTTCTCCTTTTGTTTTTGCACTTGATTTTTCTGTAATGCTCTCTTCTCCTTGAGGATTCGTGAGCTATGAGGAAGCTCTTTGTTTTGTTAGCTTTGAAACCAGTTTCAAAGGAAACCTTTACCCCTCATCGAGCGCACAGGAAACTTTGAAATTGCCCCTCAAGGAGCACACGGGAAAGGACTTTTCTTAGTGATGTGTTTTTTGAACTTCAGCTAATGTGAAATGACCTAACAATTTCAATTAATTTATTTATTATTAGGCAGTGTTATCAGAACCGGACCAGACCGACCGGTCATACCGGTCCGACTGAGAACCGGTCCAGTTTTCGATTCATTTATATACGGTTCAATTCAATTATATAAAACTGACCGAACCGGCGAACCGGAAGGGACGGTCGAACCGGATTCGCCTGGTCGGACCGTCGGACCTTATATAATTGATAAGTCTAAAATTTTTCAAGTAATTTCATATTAAATTCACACTTTTTGAGTATAAAATGTTAATTAAAGGCAGATTTTATGTAAAATTTCGTAAAAATTACATTTTTCATAAAATCTCTAATTTTTCTATAAAATGGATCATTTTGCAACATTCTTGAAAATATAAAATTATCACTCAACCCCCTAGAAAATTTTAATTTTGAAAGGTGTATTAGCTTATTAATATAATTTGGGCAAATTTATAAAATCATTTAATTTGAAAAATCATAAATATATAACTATAATTATATCTTAAACAAAGTAAAATATTATATTTAGATAAAATAAATTAGAAGATTAAACTAAGATGATACGTGTCGTTATTAAAATTATTTACAAAAAAAATTAATATTTAAACTCGTATTTACGCTGCATGAGTACTGGTAACCGTGCGTCACCGGAGCACCATATTCTGGTGCTCCATCTTCCCTAAATCGATTTCCAACGATCTCCTCTGCTTCAGCAAACCATTAGCAGGCTCGGATCTTACTCCATTCCATCAATTACGAATGTAGCCAAGCCAAGCTTCTCATGCCGATAAACTCTCCACGGCAACAACTGTCCTCCACTGGCAAATCAAAATACTCAATTTTTCAATAGCTCTCCAAGCTCCCAATCATCAGCATCCGATGTTGGCTTCCAACCTTCTACGCTCGTGCTTATTCTCACCACCGGCGAGTTGCAATCGAAGCACAATAAATTCAGCTCGTCCCCCTCCAGCTACAACAATGCAAAAACACCACAAATCACTGCTCCTATTTCCCCCTTTAAAATCCAGCCATTAGCATCCAAGGAAGAACGACCATGCCCACCGTCGCATCTTCCATCACCGGCCTTCATCATTCCCGAACGGCAGAAATGGCACCCATTTTTGGTAGTACTCACTACTAATTTCATAACAGCATGCCATATGTCATCGAGGACAAGAGCGTAGCTTTTACCTTGCAAGTAGTCGCGGACGATCCTCCGCAGCTCTGCCTCTTCCAGTGCCTCTATCCTGACAGGCGGCGCCTCCCTCCTGCTCTCGAAGAAGCCTTTGAGCATCTACCTCAAGATATCCTTCGTCTCGAATGCTTGAGAAACAGAAACCCAGGCGTGGCATTCAAAATGAATCTGAATGGGGCCTTTGTAGGCTGTTCTAGCCCGAGTTGTCTTCCCCGAACCGCCAGCTCCAAAGATGGAAACAATGGTACGTCCACCATTAGATTCCAGCAACCATTTCTGAAGCTTCAGAGCATCCCTGTCGAGCCCCACGATATTTGTTTCTTCAACCTAAGGATCGACGGCTCCTAGATCGCTCTGCCCATCATAAGAAGAAGCAGCCTGCTGTAGATTTGGTGGAGCCTGGTGAAAGAGCTGATATTCTCTCTCTATGTCTTTCACCTTGCTTCTGATGATTAGCATCTGGGTACCAAATCGGTGCCGGGCTACTGCGAGTTTTAAAAAGGAAGCGGGGAAGAGCAGACGGCGGTGATCGTGTGTCCGGACGAGGAACTCATCCACAGCATCTTCGGCACGGAAGACTAACCGTGGAACTTGAGTGATCCAAGCCTCTATGCCATCGCCCCTCTCTCTCTTCCTCTCTGCATAAATGAGGAAGGATTTCATGGATTCGAGTTCGTCTTTGATCCACTCGAGATCGGCGCCAACGCGTGAGACTAATTGCACTTGTTGTGCAATTAGCTCTCCTACTTTTCGAAAACACAAGGAAACAGCAGCATCATCTTCCCCACCTGCTCGCTACCGGCCACCGAATCCAGTCTTCTGTATCACCCCGTCCACCTCCATTGATGATGGCAGCACCTATTTCCGATCACCTTCTAGCCTGAAATCGGAAGAGCTAGCTGATCTAAAAAATCTCAAACATCAAGCACGCATCAATGGCAGCTTCCATTGGCCGACCCCAGATTTCAATCATGGGCAAACCCATCTGACCGGACAATCAGCAGTAATGAAAATCAGCCCCAATTTAATTTCAGTTCTGAGCACATCATGCCCAATCGACCAGCCCCGTCAACCAAAACCCATCTCCGGCCTCGTCTTTGCAAACTCTTCATTATAGCAACTCGAAATTTCATTTTGACGCATCTATTTCAACAGCCTGAACCAGCTCGGATGCTCATCACCAAATACAGGTAGCGACCGGGCAAGCTTTCCATTGGCATTAACAACCAAGCAGATGGGGGCCCATTTCGGAAGCATCTAGCTGCACGTTTTTGGCCTGCAGATTTTGCCACTGCATTTTTCTTCTCTTCGTCGAAATAGAAAGCAAAGCTATAGCAAATGGCAGAAGGCAGCTACAGTTGAAGACAAAAGCAGCAATCCCACATCGGATTCAAGCTTGGTCATTGGGTCCCTCGCATATCTATAAAAGGGGTCCCTCCACTCATCCCAAGACACAACATCTCTCCCATCACTTGAAGTGGGGCCCATTTAGGTGGGACCTTTGCCAAGTGACAAAAAGCTCCAAGGGCTTGGATTGCTTCTCAAAGAGAGTGGTTTTTCGAGCAAGAATTGGGGTAAATAAATTTTCTTTTAATTATAGTTTTCTTTAATGCTTTGTAGTTGTTAATTTTAGATTTGTAATATTTAGCTTAGATTTACCGCTTTATGCATTGTAATTTTCAAATTAAATTTAATGCAATTTTCATTCCTATTTTCGTAGATTAAATTTTACTTCTGTAGTCTTTTAATTACTGTTCTAGTTTAGAATTAATTTTTAGTTAATTGCAATTTTTTCCTTTCTTTTCTCTATCTCTTTCTCTCTCTTCTTTATCTGCTTTCTCGTTCTTCTTTCTCTCCCTTTCTAATTCTCTTTTCTTCCATCTCTAATTTTTTTTCTAATTTCTTTTCCCTTATATCTAATTTCTTTCTTTCTCTTCTCTATACCCTCTTTCACTTTTCTCTTTTATTTTGCCTTAAAATAATTCAAAATTATATAGCCTCTCTGTGGATTCGACCCAACTCACCGTTATTCTACACTATCACCCGCATAGTGGTAGCTTTAATGTGTTTCGGTAAATTTTAATTAAACTGGTGATCACAGTGCTCTTAACGACAAGCTCTTGGTACGCATCAATAATATATATACTTAAAAAATGAAAATCAAACCCTTACCCACTACCCTCTCTCGTTTTCCCCCAACACCCTTCGGAACCCTACTGGCTACTGCTCGCTCCGTCGCTTGTCGCCCTGGCAAGCGCTCACCGTTGTAGTCGCCGTCGCCGCACCCACCTCATAGTGGCAGCCTCATCGTGCCTACTCGACGCCTCATCCTCGTCGCTCTCTCTCAGGTTCCCCCTTCGCCGCCCTCATCCCCGCTCGGCACCGTCGCCGCTGCCGTCTCGCAGCGCGTAGCGCCCGCCTCGTCGTGCCGAGCTGCTGCAAGTGCAAAACTGCAAATACTCATATTATTTAGCCATTTTGATTTAGGTATACATTAAATCATTAATACATAATTTTTTCTGCCTAATTTTATGCGTGCATCTCTTATAATATCAATGATTCAATTATGCTATTAAACAATCCTATAATATCAATTATGTCATTAAACAATCCTATAATATCAATTATGTCATTAAACAATCCTAAAATATTACGTAATTATAAAAAAATCTCGACAGGATTATTGACTCCCAGATCTTTAAAATTTTAAGAAATCTTGGGCCTTCAAAAATACTTCATATAATCAGTCCATTCTAATTAATCATATGAAAATAAAATGCAACTCATGTAATTAATATCACTCTCATAATTAATTTATAGCATAAAATTCTTGACATAATTAATGTAGCAAATAAAAATTATAATATAATTAATTAAATGATATCTCATCTTGCGTAAATATGCAGCCACTATTTCAATTAACTGTACGGTTTATGCATGTCTTGCATGATTTGAGGAAAGAAGGTCAAAATCTCTATAATTCGTTTGAAGAACATGTAACCTTAAATGATAAATGATAAACATGAATAGTCAACCAGTCACACGTACATCATTTAGTAACCAGTTAATGTAATTTTTATTATCAATTATTGCTATTGTAAAGCATACTAAAAAATAATTAATTCTTTGTACAGCCTCAAAAGCATATACTTCTAATTATAAAGAATGGTTGATTATGAAATATTGAAAAAACAAGAGGCTCCTTTAAAAGGTGTTAGCATTGATTTCATGTGTTTATGAGCTTCACTTATAACACTTATAGCATTGATTTGTGAAATTCATTGCATAATTTATTGTTGATTGTTTATATGCTAATATTGGGAAAATTATTTTAATTGTCTATTTGAGAAAATTTTGTTAAATGCATGATAAATGAATTTTTTATTTTACTATTTTAGGTAATTATTTAATCATCAAACCCATCTGAAAGTGGAAACCAGTCTCATACTCCTACAGGATCAAATGCAACATGGATGGCTGATAGTACAACAAATTCTGAGTCAAAACCTACTAGGGAGAGTACTGATATTGCATGGAATCATGTAGTTGAATTAGAAAAAAATAAATACAAATATTTGTATTGTGGGAAGATTTTCTCAGGGGGAGGAATTCACAGGGTGAAAAAACATTTGGCAAATGTAAAGGGTGATGTAACTATATGTAAAAAGGTCCCACCTAATGTACTTTTAGATATAAAAAATGATCTTGCAACTAGTAGTATATTTACAACCACTGGTAAAAAACTCCCTCTTCCTAAAAGTAGTTCATTTTCTGACTAACAAGTTATTGATGAAGAAGAAGATGTTGTTGTGGGTCCTAGTTTGAAAAGAAACAAAGAGGGTAGTTTAAAAAAAATGAAGGGACCTGGTGGGAGTGTGCAACCATCTATTAAGAGTGCTATGGCTGGTAAGGATGCAATTGAAAGGGCACATTCAGAAATTGCAAAGTGGTTTTGTGCTTCATGTATTCCATTTAATGAGGCAAATTCTGTGCACTTTCAATCTATGTTTGATCATGCATGCTCAATTGGATATGGATTGAAAGTTCCAACATATCATGATTTAAGAGGTTTCTTATTGAAAAAGAATGTGAAGGAAATAAGGGATCAAATCGAATCATTTAAGGGAATGTGGAAAGAATTTGGTTGCTCCATAATGGCTGATGGATGGACAAATCAAAAGGGAAGAACCTTGATAAATTTTCTAGTATATTGTCCTAAGGGAACTGTATTTTTAAAGTATGTTGATACTTCCCAACATTCAAAAACTAGTCAAATGCTTTCTGAATTATTCATCACAATTGTGGAGGAAGTTGGACCTCGAAATGTTGTGCAAGTAGTAACTGATAATGCATCTAACTATCGACTTGCGGGTCATTTACTGAATGATAAATATTCATCCATTGTATGGACACCATGTGCTACACATAGTATTGATTTAATGCTAGAAGATATTGCAAAGATAGAAGATGTGAAAGAGGTGAAGAGGAAGCTCGTTCTATTTCAACATTTATTTATAATCATGACTTTATTTTGTGCTTGATGAGAAAATTTACTAGTAGAAAGGAAATTATTCGTCCTACAATAACTTATTTTGCAATGAATTTCATAGCATTGCAAAGTATATTGAACTCTATAAACGAACTACGGGCAATGTTCACTTCTAGAGAATGGGTAGATTGTAAATGGAAAAATTCTCAAAAGGGAAAAGCTGCTTCTAATTTTGTTTTGAGTTCTTCCTTTTGGAAAAGATGTGAAATTATTGTGAAAGCATTTGAACCATTTGTTCGTATGTTACGAATGATAAATAGTGATGAAAGGCCTGTAATGGAATACAATTATGAGGCAATACGTAAAGCTAAAAATGAAATGAAGAAGAGTTTGAAGAAATTTAAGATGTCTTGTGATCCCTAACTCGCAATTGTGGATAATCGATGGAAAAATCAACTTGGTCGGCCTCTTCATTTAGCTGGTCACTATCTAAATCCACAGTTTCACTACCACATGGATGAATTAACAAAGACAATGACAATGCAAGGGTTGCTTCAAACCATCCATCGGCTGACTCATGGCGATATTCATGTCCAAACAAACATTATTCATGAGATTGATTCATTCCATAATGTGCATGATGATTTTGGAAGCCCAATTGCTCTTCATTCTCGTTATACCCTATCTCCAGGTATATGTATTAACTCTTAATCCTTATGAATTAGTTATTTATTCATAAATACTTAATTAGTAATCTAACGGTGGCTCATTTGTTGTAGTAATTTGGTGGCAAGCTCATGGATGTGGCACTTCTAATTTGCAAAAAGTGATTGTGAAGATTTTGAGTTAAACATGCAATTCATCTGGATGCGAACGCAATTAGAGTGTTTTTGAATGCATTCATACAAAAAAGAGGAATCGACTAGAACATAAAAGACTATGCAATCTTATATATGTCCAACATAATTTACGATTATTGAATAGGTATAAAGTATAAACTCTCATGACTTATTGTTTAGAAATGCAAATTACCCATGTTTTATTCCAAGTAACCTCTTTGTATCTTTTTCCAAGGAAGAAGAAGAAATATCAATATTATAATCTAATTTTTTAGAAGATATTGATATACTGGAGGAGTGGGTAGTAAAAGATGAATCTCCATTATTGACAAATAAAGATGTTGACACTTGGTTGCAGAAAGATCAACTAAATAGTAGGAAAGAAACAAAAGAAGCTAAAGGCTTTAGTATTATACTATAGTTTTTATTCAATTATATAAAAGTAATACTTTCATAAGAAAAATGGTCGTATGTAACTAATGTTTTTATTTTTTGTATTTTAATTTAGGAACTTTGATTGGCGGGCAAGATAAAGATGACGTTGTTGACCTTGATAAAGAAAAAATTGAAGATATATTTTTTTAATTTTTTGTAATGATGTGAATGGTGGATATCCAGACAATAATGTTTATTCGTAGACTTTTAAAATTTTATGTTTGGTGTGAATGATGTGTTAGTAGACTTTTAAGATGTTATATTTGGTGGAAATGATGTATTTATATACTTGTAAAATCTATGTTTGATGAGAATGATGCATTTAATAGTTTATAGACTTCTAAATTTTGATTTTTTGCTGAACACAGGAGATATTCTTAATTTTTATATTATTATAAGTTATTTAATTGTTCAAATTTTCAACACTTACTGATTTATTTTATTTCTTATTTTGCTAGGTATGTTTATAGCAATTCATCAAGGTATTAATAACTCGTGAAAATGCGAGTTATTATGGCTCATTTCAGGCTAGTTTTGCATGTTAGTCCAAGAAAATGTGGTTAGTTTGCACCCATTTAGCTTAGTTTTCACTCACTTTGCCTTTTATAAACAATATGTAGTTTTGATGCATTTTTAGTATAAAATAAGCATTTATAGTTCGTTTATTTAGTTTTAGTTAATTTTGAAGGAAAGACGGGCAACTATCCGTGTGCGAGTGAGTCGAGATGAAGAACCAAGCAAAGGAAGAAGCAAGCAGGCTGGCGCCCAGGCACCGATCAGCGGTGCCTAGGCGCAAACCTACAGCCTTAGAAGAATACTCCAGCGTTCCCCCACGATGAAAAGCTTCCAGGAAATTGGTGCTCAGGTGCCAGCTTGGGGCGCCTAGGCGCCACTTCATTACCATGCAGAGATATGTCGAAAAGCCCTAAGTCAAGTAGCATCCAAAGAGTTTGTGCCTAGGCACCACGGCGACCCCGCACACGTGTGTGTCTGCATGTGTTTAGTACGGACTAAGGGGAACTTAAATACCTACTTAGGGTCCGTTTAGAAAGGGGAAGATACAGAGAGGAGGAGAGAGCGTTGTGGCTGCTGTGGAGAAAATGAAGGAAATCAAAGCTTCAAGGAAGGAGAGGAGCAAGTTGAGATCCAAGCTATCATTGCAAATCCATTGAGTTTCATCTCCTCTTCTCATCTATCTTTTCCTATTTGTTATTCTCCTTGCTTGAGATGATTGTAACTTAATTTTAATGGGAATTGAAATCATGTTTATGGGCTGATCCTTCCTATGGTGGGAGATATGTAGGATTTGAACTCACAGCCTATGTTATTTGATTTTCTTATGCTTGAAATGATAACACAGTTGCGCTGTGACTTATGTCGCTTGAGATTACCCTTATATATCATGCTTAATGCGTTTACAAGCTTTGCAACCTTGTGGATTGATTGAATATTCAGATTCATACTTGAAGAAGTGGGATTTGAATAAGATCCATATATAAGACACAAGTTTTCCAGCTCTTGTTTGTGTTGGATGTTAATATGGATAGGAATATACTTATTAACCCTGTGTAATCTTGATTAAGTTATGTGGTTATCAATCTTGTTTTACTTGTGTGCATGGGAACATAGCACATAGCTAAACTTGGTGAGGTTTGTATGTATTAGAAGACATATATGAATATAAATGAACCTAGATTAGTAATCTCTGCACAACTAACTTAAATGAGACCAAATAATATAGCTATGATTCAATGAATTCATATTCTCATCCATCTCAATCATCTCAAAGCGATCCCAGCAACATCCACACCACTTTGGTCATTTACTGTTTTGCTTAGTTTAGTTTAATTCAATTCTTTAAAACCAAATCTTATTCTCTTTACCAATTCACGTAGACAATTAAAATTTAAGGTACTAACCCGTTTAACACAATCCTCATGGGAACGATACTCTACTCACTCTTTATTACTTGATCGGCACGTATACTTGCGTTAAAATAAGCATTTAATTAGACATATACGCAACTCGTCAAGTTTTTAGCGTCGTTGCCAGGGATTGGTGCTTTAAACTTAGTACCTGATAATTTCATTTGTCTACTGTGAATGCGTATATATTATACATAGTTTTTTTTTCTTTTTTTTCTTTGCTTTTGATAAAATTTTATTTCAGGGGTCTTTATTGCAATTTTCAATGGCTTCAAATGTTTACCATTGGCTAAATGCAGAATTTTCAACACCAAGCACGATGAGTTTTCATGAGTATGACAATACATGGGCACCTTGTTCGCAATCTCCCGCAAGTGCATGGGTCGTAGATTGTAGTATATAAATTATTGATCTACAAGGAATTCTAGACTATAAATTTTGCTTTTAAACACTTTCATGTCGGATATAAAAATGGATTGAAAAAGTAAGAAGAGAATATAGTAAATAAAATGAAAAAGAAATAGAAAATTAGGAAGAGAAAATTAAAAACTAGAACGAGTAGCGAAAACGAGAGTATGAGTACCTAGGGTCTAGGATTTCACTTGCGTCTTTTACAACAAGTAGTGATATAATTATTTAATCTGGATATTGTTTGTTAAAGGAGAACAAACCCTAATTTATCCTTGCACATTCTCTCAAAACCTACAAGGCGTACCTTAATTTTTTTAACCACTTATTCTCATGGGATTAAGTTAATTAGAATTCATTAAGTTCTGTGGTTTGTTCATGGAATTCCTCAAGGTCATCATGCCTATTCTCATGGTCTTAGATTTCCAAGTTTAATATCTTGATTATCGTATATTAGGTTTCCACCTCTCGGTTCCATCACCTGATATATGAAATCATACCAAAGTACGGGCCCATGTACAAAGCAAACATAAAAATCACAATATATTAAATTGACAACAATATTCATCATAAATAAATTAAAAACCCATACCACGCTACAATGTACGCATGCTACACCCTAAACCCTAGATTTAGGACTTTAGCAAAGCATGTTTAAGTCCAAAATAAAATTAGAATCAAAATCCATTTTAAACCAGACAATTAAAATTAAAAAGGAAAAAGATAGAAAAGCTTATTGGTTTGAAGCCTCCGATGGTGTGTCGGCCGCTCCACGCCACTTGTCGGTTCGGCTTTTGCCCGTGTTCTCCACCTCCTTGCTCTCTTTCTCTCTCTCTCTCTAAATTCTGCCTAAATTTTTGTGTCTTATTACCCACTGGATTTTTGCTCAGCAATTTTTTTGCTCATCCATTCACCCCTTTTTATAGCTGCTGAAGATTGCGCAATTGGACGTAATTTGAGCTGATATTGGATTGCTTCAAGTGGGCCCCATATAATAACGCAATTTGAATTTTGCACGGTTGCAATGGTTGCAAAAATCGTCCAGATTCAGAGCCGTCCAAAATATGAAATCCAAGTAATCGTGGACAGTAGCAGCGTCTAAAATTCATCCACCATCAGTAAGATTAGTCGTTGATTAGCTCAGAAAAAATTGTTGAATTAAATTAAACGGCTGGAAATTGACTCTGAATTCTGGACGGTTTCATGGCTTGGATCAGCTTGGATTCTTTCTGGAGGAAATCTGGACGACCAAATTAAAGCCTAGAGATTTTTGTGGGGTCCGCAGCTGCTGTGATCGGTATTATTTAAAACAGCAATGGACGGTGCATATTATTTCTGCATCTCAGATTTTTGGACGGTATTAAATTGGTTGGCTGGATTGGACGATCCAAGCTCTTGCTGGTTTGGATGGCCGTTGATTTTCTGGTCGGGCCCATCTTGCTGGACGCAATTTGAATTTGCGTTAAAATATAATTGCGCAAATACATCTTGAGGTGAAGCTTAGACTTTGGATGGTGCAGTTGCTGAAATAAATGGATGGTGATTTAATCTGGATGGTAAAAAAAAAAAGCAACTTAATTAATCAATGGCCTGGATTGAATAAAAAATCTGGACCGCTTAATTCAGCTTGGGCGGTGCTTGAAGACTTCAATTAGGCAGCTTGAATTAATTGGATGATGGACGCTGCAGATCTTTTCTGGATTGGCTGGATGTTGCTGATGATGCTTTGGACGGCTTAAAAATATGATGGACGGTCCAGATTTATGTGGGGCCCACTTGCTGAAATTTATTTTTTCTGCATAAGAAATATTTGAAGTCATTAATTGCTCAAATTAATAAATGGGTTTCCAATAAAAAAAATTATTCAAACTCATTCAATTTTATGGCAACAAATAAAATTATAATTTCAAGCCAAAAGATCACTAAAATTGTTTAAATTACTTGAAATTAATATTTAATACCCAAATGTTACAAAAACATGTTTTAAGCCAAATTTCGCAATAAACCCAATTAATTACTCACCAAATTGGTATAAAATCCCACAAAATATGTTATTAATTTCCACTTATCACACCTCCAGCTCAATTTGTAGATTTTAACAATCAAATGTAGGATATGAACAATTTTTATTCAACTTACTACGATTTGTGTGGAGGCGAGGGAATTTATCAAATCAATGTGTGTATTACTCAGCATACATGGGTCATCTTGATCATTCAAATGATGCACGGGACAACTATGGAGACCCCCAATCAGAAAATATGATGTCGATAGGATTTCAAGCATATCAAGCAGGGGAGCCATCACCACCTAAAAGCAAGTCATCTTTAGAGGACATGTTCATGCAATTCATGAAGAGCCAAATGGAGTTTAATATGAACATGCAAAAGCAGTTGGAGCAGTTGGAGCAGTTGGAGCAGTTGGTTACTGCAATCCAAAGTAGGCATCAAGAGTCTTGTTCAGCTGATATTGAGGAGGACTCAAAGGAAACTGTGTTGAGTGAGGCCTGCAAAGTCACTACAAGCATCAAAAAAGATATATCCATTTGGGCAGCAGAATAATTTGCCCCTCAATTCGTGCTTGAACAATTGGTCGAGCCAATGGAAAGCCAGAAAGTGAAAGAAGAAATTGATAAAGAAATAGAGGTTGATATAGTGGAAAATGTTGAAAATTATCATATCAACATGCCTCTAATTTATCTTCCTAAAATTCAGGCACAACATAACTTAGATGATCAAAGCATAGCCTTGGAAAGCAGCATCTTGAAGTCATCAATTATTGAAGACCCTGAAAAACCTTTTCTATAGTCTCTATGAAATTCAAGAAAAGTGGCTAACTGATTTATTTGAAGAGGTTAAGAAGAGATCTAAACTTCCAGTGCATAATCCGCATGAAAGGAAGTTCGATAGAGCGGGAATTGGTTAATCATAATGGGACGTCGGGCTAAAGATGATAAATTTAACACTAAATGGGAGGCAACCCATTACACTTTTTGATTTTTGATCCAAGAATAAAGCAGTATCTCCCAAGGCAAGGAAGGACATAATTATCATATAGATTTTCAATCCACTTTGAAGTTGATAGATGATGGAATCAAGGAGTTTCAAGTTTATATTCATAATTCAAGACAAGAAGATGCAGTTGGAGTGAGGCCTCCGCCTCAATTTTTGGCGCCCTAGCGCCGTCCTCCTAGCCAGCTTAAAAAAAAACAACAAAACAAGAGTTTTCAGCATGCCAACTTCAACTGACCATAACTTTTAATCCCGGAGGAGTTATAGGAGCTACCACATATCAACGGAAAGCATTTTTTGAGCCCGTCGACATAAAAACCATGGTTTGCTTAGTTGATATCATTTTCAATATCAAAATCCTCCATCTTTGCATATTTTGGGCCGTTGAAGTTCTACGCAATTTTTTTTACTACTTTTAGTGAATCACCTATTTTATTACTTTAAGTAAAAAGTGTGTGAATGGGTGGCTTGCATTTTTAATATATTTGCGGGCATGTGGATGTGCTGCTTGTGGGTAACTTTTTGGTTCAAGCTATTCCATTATTTTGTTGTGGCTAAGAATTTAAAGTGGTGGGGGAGGAGTTTATGGATTGCACTTGTGGTATCAATAATATGACTTGAAACTTGAGTTGAATTGCCTGAGAAGAGCTTCTATGGAATATATTTTGGGTGCAGAGTCCTGGACATTTGAGCTTGATGTGCACTTTTCAATTTTTTGTTGACCAATTTCTTCCTTCTTTCTACTTGTAACGTCGCTCTCAACCGAGCTCTCTTGTCATACACTATCCTTATTGGCAAGTTATTTGATATTAGAAGCCTCATTTATCATCATGTATTAAGTATTACGAAGGCAACCAATGCACATTTTTTATCAGTAGAGGAAGAAGAAGGAGAAGAGAGCGATGGAGACGATGAGCATCTTTTCCATCCCGATGACCAAGGGAGTCACCAGTTCCTTTTCTTTCCTTTTCTTTTCCTTAGTTTTTCATTTCGATTTGCATATCATCTGCATGTGGATCTCCATATCATTGTCATTTGTATTTTTTTAGTTTATATGCATTGAGGACAATGCATTCCTCAAGTTTGGGGGGTGCTTTGTTCTATCGTGTTTGTAGTCATGCATTGCATTTAAATGGTTATATTATATATGTTTATTAGGTTGCATTGCATTTAAAATCTTGCCTATGATAATCAATTAGTTGCAATCTGTCTTAAGGAAAATTTGCAATATTAAAGAAAACTTTAAATTGAAATCAAAATTCATGAAGAATTTTGGAAATTTTTGAGCGATGATTATGCATTAATTGAGAGTGTGTTAATTTTTTAAGATTTTCAAATGACATGTGAATGATATGATCAGTTAAGCAGTTGAATTTTATAGTTCATGTACTTGCCAATATGTTCTATTGAAATGATTAAAGTAAATTTTTGTGTAATATAAATGCTAATGCCTAATTATGCATTAATGATATATCTTTTGCAATCTTTGTTCCCCATTTTTGAGCTTATATATATTCTTTTCAATCTTATGCTTTAAAGTAAATATATTCCCTCATTGATTCATAGTGTAATTCATGTTTTTACTTGAGACTTAAGGTTGAAAAATGCAGGCACATAGTAAATCGGCTTAATATAGTCATCATAATAAGATTTTGCAATAAATAATGAAGGGGGTGACTAACCCAAGCTGAGTAACCGGGACTTGGCATATACAAATGTCAAGGTTCACGTAAAAAGGTAAGGAAAAGCCACAGTAATATCGCTTCATAGAAAATTCTTCCTAGATACCCTAAAATATGGTGAGAGGAATTTAAAAAAAAAAAAAAAAAAAAGAAATCTCCAGATACCTTGAAATATGGTAAGGAGAGTCAAAGTAAGTCTAGGCCAAGTAAAATAGACGGATGAATGCTATGTCCTTTTGAGATGATAGATTTACTTTGAGCATATTCGTTTGTATTACATTCGTCCTAAGAAATCCTTTCGATCAAGAGAACGGTTGACAAGGTTGAACTATAACTTTTAACTACTTATGGATATCATTTGTGTGTAGTTTGATTTTCATATTGAGAATGACATCTTGGCTTGATCTTAATAAGGGTTCATGAGTTATTTCAATTTATTGTTATCTTGCGCATTGTCAAGATGAGAGATATCATTACAATGCTAAGGATTAAACGTAGGCTTGATTTTAACATATAATAATTGCATACATTTGTGTTTTATGTATTGCTCGAGGACTAACAATATTTAAGTTTAGGAGTGTGATAACTCGTGAAAACACGAGTTATTATGGCTCATTTCAGGCTAGTTTTGCATGTTAGTCCAAGAGAATGTGGTTAATTTGCACCCATTTAGCTTAGTTTTCACTTGCTTTGCATTTTAGGAATAATATATAGTTTTTATGCATTTTTAGTATAAAATAGGCATTTATAGTTCATTTAGGGTATGTTTGGCAATGGTTAAAAAAATGTCAAGTTGAAAATTTTCAATCTAAAACTTTTCACTCTCCACAACTATCATATTTTTTAATTATTTTTTCACATTTTTCTATACAACTACCATACTTTTCAATCATTTCTGCACAGCTACCCACACAACTAACTTATCTATTTTAACTTTATCATCTTTATTAATCATCATTACCCCTATCATATCACATCATTTGATAACTTTTACTCTTCAAAATAGTTTATCAAAAATTTTACTCATTCCCAAACATACCCTTATTTAGTTTTAATTGATTTTGCAGGAAAGACGGGCAACTATCCGCGTGCGAGTGAGTCGAGATGAAGAACCAAGCAAAGGAAGAAGCAAGCAGGCTGGCGCCCAGGCACCAATCAACGGAGCCTAGGCGCAAACCTACAGCCTTAGAAGAATACTCCGGCATTCCCCCACGATGAAAAGCTTCTAGGAAATTGGCACCCAGGCACCACTTCACTTCCATGTAGAGATATATCGAAAAGCCCTTAAGTCAAGTAGTATCCAGAGAGTTAGCGCCTAGGTGCCACGGCGACCCCGCACACGTGTGTGTCTGCACGTGTTTAGTACGGACTAAGGGGAACTTAAATACCTGCTTGGGGTTCGTTTAGAAAGGGGAAGATACAGAGAGGAGGAGAGAGGGTCGTGGCTGCTATGGAGAAAATATAGAAAACCAAAGCTTCAAGGAAGGAGAAAAGAGCAAGTGGAGATCCAAACTATCATTGCAAATCCATTAAGTTTCATTTCCTCTTCTCAACTATCTCCTTCTATTTGTTATTATCCTTGCTTGAGATGATTGTAACTTGATTTTAATGGGAATTGAAGTCATGTTTATGGGCTGATCCTTCCTATGGTGGGAGATATGTAGGATTTGAACTCATAGCCTATATTATTTGATTTTCTTATGCTCGAAATGATAACACAGTTGTGCTGTGACTTGTGTTGCTTGAGATTACCCTTATATATCATGCTTAATGCGTTTACAAGCTTTGCAACCTTGTGGATTAATTGAATATTCAGATTCATCTTTGAAGAAGTGGGATTTGAATAAGATCCATATATAAGACACAAGTTTTTCAGCTCTTGTTTGTGTTGGATGTTAATATGAATAGGAATATACCTATTAACCCTGTGTAATCTTGATTAGGTTATATGGTTATCAATCTTGTTTTACTTGTGTGCATGGGAACATAGCACATAGCTAAACTTGGTTAGGTTCGTATGTGTTGGAAGACATATATGAATATGAATGAACCTAGATTAGTAATCTCTACACAACTAACTTAAATGGGACCAAATAATATAGCTATGATTCAATGAATTCATATTCTCATCCATCTTAATCATCTCAAAAGCGATCACAGCAATATCCACACCACTTTGGTCGTTTACTGCTTTGCTTAGTTTAGTTTAATTCAATTCCTTAAACCAAATCTCATTCCCTTTACCAATTCACTTAGACAATTAAAATTTAAGGTGCTAACTTGTTTAACACAATTCTCATGGGAACGATACTCTACTCACTCTTTATTACTTGATCGGCATGTATACTTGTGTTAAAACGAGCATTTAATTAGACATATACGCAGTTTGTCAGGTATCGAGATAAACAGGAAGAATTTAAGAACCAACAACCAAGCAATAACGGTCATGACTTATTACAAGTTTAAGTCTTTCAGGTTAGTTAATGTAGTTAATTTTTCTAAAATTCATGCTTAAAGATTTTTTAAAACTTGCTATTAATTTGTTCCTGCATGTTTTGTACTTATATTGTGGTTCTTAAAATCTAACATATATATTTATAATTTATGAAAATATAATTTTATCAATATATTTATTTAAAATTTAAAAAAATTTAATATTTACGACATCACAAATATGTCATGCTGACGTCACCGGTTCGAACCAATTTCATTAACCTGTCGAACCGGTTCGAACCAGACCAGTTCCTTTTCCGGTTCAATCACCGGTTCGGTTCTGACAACATTGCTTTTAGGTACAACAGAAGATGACTGATTATTTTGATTGATGTCCTTCAATAGCTCCAACTTCTTATCATAATCCAGTCGATATGCAGAAAACGGATCATACGGACGCTGTGGGCTTAAATCTCACTAGGTAGAGTCTGGATCCCCTTCCACTTGAACGTTAGAAAGTAAAGTTTTATCTCTGAATTTAAGAAGCTATGCCTCTTATGCATGAATATGCTTAAGGTGTGCTTAGGAAGTGATATAAATTTGGATAAAAAGTGTTTGATACAAAGTTTTTTTTTTAAATAAGATAAAATGATATAATATGACAGAGGATAATAATAATGAATAAATAGAATAAAGTTAAAATAGATAAGTTAGTTATATAGGTAGTTGTTTAGAAAGTAGAAATAATCGAAAATTATTGTGGTTTTTATAGGAAAATGTGAAGAACTAATTAAAAATTAAGATTGTTATAAAAAGTAAAAAAATTTTTGAAGGATGAGAGTAAAAAATTTTAGATAAAAGTTTTATTTTAAGTTGAACACACCCTGAGGGCTTTTTCAAACCACAAAATTTTTCAGTTGAATATAAATCACTGTTCCTAAGATAATTTCTCAATTCTTAAGACAAATTTTTCAATTTCCACCATAACTTTACTAATTTCTAATACAACTTTACTTATCCCCAATATACACCATTGCATTTTCATTCCAGATATGAATTTGAACAAAGAATTTTATGTGGTTTAGAATAGATCTCAATTTATAAGGAAGAATAATTCTATTAGCTTCGGCTAAGAAAACTACCTTAAAAAATTCATTTTCAATATTTTTTTGCTTTCTTCATGCACTTATTTATTTTTTGTTTATATTAGATAAACAAGTATATAAAAAAAGTAAAAAATATATTGTAAATAAAAATTTTGAAATGGACTAATGAAAGCATTTGCTTGCTCGAGATACAGAATCACTTCTCATTTATTATATCACGCAATACATTACCAGTAAAAAAAAAATCTATTAGAGTGAAAGGAAATAATAATAATAATAATAAATAGCGGGAGAAGCGGCGGGCGTTGTCGTTGACGGTGGGAATACAAAACAGTCAATGTCAGTGCTTTAGGCCCGACCGATCCTTTCGTCCAACGGCGTCAGTCATTACTGCAAAGGCAGGGAGAGGTAGCATCGGACGGCTGAGATGGATTTGCGGAAGAGAGCGTCGGCGCCGGCGGCGCTGGGCCTCCGCCTTCTTCTCCTTCTCCTCTTTTTCGTTTCAACTGGGTCGGCATGGACCGGCGAAATCCATGGCAGAGTGGTTTGTGATGTATGTGGTGATTCATACATAGGGCCCGAGGATCACATCCTTGAAGGTACTACCAACCAAATGACGTACTGAATCATCTAATTTTGTAAACCCTTGCAAGTTTTTTTTCCCTTTAGTTCTAGCGACTTGCAGTTTTTTTCTTTTCCTTGGATTCTGAGGTTTATTATTTATCACTTCAGATTGTGCTTGGGGTTTTTGTGTGTTGATTTATTGTTTGATGATTGGAGTTTTGAAAACATTCGGTTCGTCTTTCCCAAATGGGATGGTTTTCTTGAAGATGATAAATTGGAAGTGCGACTTTCATTGGTTGATTTGCCGTGATGACAGCCGATTAGTTGATTTGAGAATTACTGTTTTATGATGTTGTCGATGAACTGCTTTGGAGGAGTTGAATTGGGGTTTCTTTTAGCCCCAACAGCTACCGCAAGTCTACAGCTAACAAGTCTTTTAACCCCAACAGCTACAGCTAAAGGAAATTGGGGTTTCTCATACTGTCAGATCTACACTTGCTTGGTTTGATATTTCAATTTGGGTATCCCTTTCAGTGCCTCTTCCATCGAGAATATTACTTAGAACTGGTTCTTGTTTGAAAAAAATATATAGTTCCTTGTACAGTAAACATTTCAGCAGTCTAAACTCTTGCTTCAGCTGAAGCGACACTGCTTAATTTGGTGGCAGATAGATTTGGGAAGATGAGAATATACCAAAATGAGATAGAAAAATACACTCATTTTCATGCAGATGCTTTCTAGAATGAAATGGTCACGTAGGTATCAAAAGAATGGAGCTGCTTTCCAGGAAGTAATTTGGAGATCTGGTAAGGAGACTACCAATCTTCAGAGGAAGTTCTGGTGGCAAACCTGTCCACTTGAAAATCAGTGTATGCAATTCGGAAATGGTGACCTTTACAGATGTAACATCAGCGCCAAATATTATAATTGTAACACGTTTGCTACTGTAGCTGTTGGTGTGCATTTTGCATTCTCATAGCCAACTTCCATGCTGCTAGAGGACAATTTGTTAAATTGGTAGCTTGCAAAAGCTTCTTCCCTAACTTCATATCGTGAATTCAGGGACTCATTTAATGCTAATTATTTTTTTTGGACAACATGTTATGATTATTGTTGGTCTATTTCCAAATTTAACTTGGATGCTCATGCAAGCCATGGCAGGGGGTTTCTGCCACTAGAACACAGACGCTGATATTGTGGAAAAGTTTCACACCCATTTCTGGTGGAATAAGCATTTTTTGTTGCGTGTATGAATTCTGCTGTTTAATGATGAGGAAGATATCTCTTATTTTGTTGATCTGAAGGGGAAAGGCAATTAGGAATTTCATTTTTGGAAATTGTTAGATTCCACAGCAAAGAGCAACATGAATCTGGGTTGGTTCGAAAAATTTAAGTGGCAATAAACTATGAATTTGGTGATTAAGAGTTTCTTTCCTCGATACTGGATCTTCCTCTTCTTCGGCCCTCGTCTTTCTACACCACTGACCAGATTCTGAAGTTTAGCCTCCACATTGTGCTGTCAGTTAACTTTTTTTGTTGGATGTTGTCAAGATGTATACTTCTAATTAGTTCAATAGCTCATATGCTGAAGGGCAAGTGAAGAAATTTATGGGATGCATCTGAAACATTTCACATTCATTAATAGGGAGATATCACCTGTGAATAGACTGATGACATATGATGGTAGAAAAGATGGACAAAGCATCTAGATGGCTGGCAACTTTCACTTTGTGTTTTTTGGTGGATAAAGTATCTAAATGGCTGGCAACTTTCACTTTGTGTGTTTTGGCTGACAAAGTACTGAAGTAGTTGGCAAGTCTAGCTTTTTGTTTTGGCTTTGTTTCCTTGGTCATGGTTGTGGGAAGAAATTAGGAGGACAGTAGAAGGCTACGAACATCCTGTGGTGGAATTGAAGATAATTCATTGGCACACTAAAGAGTAAAGAGTGGTGCAGAATAAATTCAAGAATTTGTTGAATCGGTTTCGCTAACGAAATGGCTTATCTATGATGAACCATAGATCTGCTAAACTTGTTGGGGTTTTTGGCATTAAGTTCTGAGTTAGCGTGGAGTTGGAAGCATTGTTTGGACATTTTTGTCTTTTGGTTCGGAGCTTCTAACATGGGAAGGTGTTTGACACAAGTTTCAATGGTCCCCTGCATCCTTTCACAATTGAAAATCCAGTCCCAGAGTGTCTGCCACAGCATGGTCAAACTATTACGTTGGCAGCAGCAATATTGTATGGACACAATCCATGCTTGTGGTCTGTTAGATTCTTTGGTTCCCTCAAACCATTCACTCCTTCACTAGAGTTAGATTTGCCTCAGTTTCTTATCTAGTAACTAAAACAAGCTCATATACAAATTGTATGGTTTTGAATCTTTCTAGCATGTGGTTTGGACAGTTTTCTTGTAAGGTGCAATTAATTGAATAAGAGATTCATCTTTTGTTTTCTTTATGACTGCACTATTCAGAGTTACTTTCCCACCCCCCCACCCCCCCCCCATTTCAAAGTCCAGTTTAGGTCCCCCATTTCTATCAGAGGATCATGGTCTTTAGGGACAAAGGTGTATCAGGATTTTTTGAAACAGAGATGGCATCCCCAGAAGCTCATTATAACATATAAAGCTTTTCTATGTGCTCTTTCAGAAACTTGATCGTGAAATTTGTTATTGATGATGACAGGTGCAGAGGTGGCCGTTCTTTGCATTACAAAATCTGGTGAGGTTCTCAACTATCAGGCCTTCACGGATTCTAAAGGGATCTACATTGTAGCAGAAACAATGCCTGAAAGTAACAGGTGGGATGCATGCCTTGCAAGGCCCATCAGCAGCTTCCATGATCACTGCACCCGGCCAGCCGAAGGCAGGTCAGGAGTTAAGTTCAATTACATTCGTCCATCAGGTTATTCTCATACCGTCAGACCTTTCTTTTATAAGCCTGTCAATGTTCCAACATACTGCATGTGAATTGGGAGAAAAATGTAATCTAGCAGTAGAAAACTAGTCTATTGTGCATGTACTACACTGTACAAGGGAAGGATTTAGACGTGATATTTGAAACTTATGGAGATGCTTGGAAATTTATGCTAGTAATTTGTAAAATTTGCCATCAAGAGCTGATGAAAGGCAGTATCTTTGTCTGGAATGCATGGGACTTGGAGTCTTTTATTTATACCATGGAGGGAGAAAACTAACATATCGATTATTTTCTGCCTAAAAAATCCATATATTCCTACTAGATATCCTAATCCTACCCTCTTATTTTAGTAAGCACCTTCGTAGGTACTGGATCACACCATTGCAGTGGCGCCAGTCAAATGGAGGCCATTGCAGTCAGCAGGTGCCTGGTCAGGAGCGACTTGGGTACTGTCTTCTGCTGGGGTTTTGATCCCATATAAACCCCAGTTCTGTTTCAATGTTAATGGTCAATCTGAACCAACAAAAAATACTTGAAAAAAGAAAACTCGGTCTCATTTGGTTACAAAAAATATCATGATATTATAACATATTTAATTAAAGTCTGATTGGTTGCCAATAGTTCATTTTGTTTGCCTAGGACTGATGACGAACTGTAGTACATAGAACAAAATGCTAGTATTTTAGAGATAATAGTAGTGAAATCAAAATTTGAGAATGGTATCTAATTACCACGAGATGGTTGCTGGGTCCATGCTGCTAGGTGCTATGAGTAGCTAACTTGTGGGAATACTTTCCTTGCAATTACACTTTCCACCAAGCTTTTTCGGCCCTTGCGAAAAATGTCGTCTCTTCTTCTGCCCATGGGACTCCTAAAAAGCAACCCAAATGCTTCACCATATTCGATCATCCAGCACATGAAAAATGGTTGGATTTTTGCACATTACACCACTTTTAAGTATGCGCTAATTGAATTTGAGCATTGTGTGTTGGTATTTTGTAAGATTAATTCTGTTAAGTTCCAAATCTTTAACAGAGGAGCCGTACATGCTTGTGATTTTTAAGCAAGGGCCTGTTGGCTCCGCATTAGATGAGAAGTTGATGCTAAGGCAAAAGAGTTTCAAATAGGGCTAAAATACTTGGCTAACGGACGAGATGTAATTCCTTCCCGCAAAGTGTTATTTTAAGTAAGGGCTCCACGAGTCATGTAAACTCCTTAATTTTGAATATTTTGAACTTTGATGGAAAATTCTATCTATTCATTGTATTTAATATTATTTGTTTATCTAGGAGACTAGGTTTCATCCCGATCAAGTATGTTTGTGGGCTATATTTGTTAAAAAATATAAATATTCATGTGTAAATTATGAAAAATACTTAGATCTATTCGCATATGGATTAAAATGTAATAATATTTTATATAATCATTTATCTATATAATAGTGATATTTTAAATGGTTTGGATGTTGAAAATCCATTTTAGCATTAAACAATTTTATTATGTTAATTTTACACATTTATAGATTGGATCTATATATAGTGAAACTAAACAAAGGAAAGGATTCCAAAATGCTATAAATGATGCTAAATATAATGCATAAAGTGAATTTTTTATCAACTATTAAAATTTTAAAAATGAAGAAGGTTACATAGAAAAGAAGTTTCATAAGAGTATGACTGAGTAAGTAAAAAAATTAAAGCGTCAAAGTGGTTCCATGGAATTTCATCCATTTTTTGCACCTTGACGATTGATGTGAAATATACTTCATTCATTGTATTTTAGTTAGAAAACTAAGTTTTATTTAAATCATCACTCACAGTAGAGCCAAGTTGAATTGACATTGTATATGTGTGATAGCGATCTTGGCCTTGAAAGGGAGCAATAGTTTCTATTTAATTTAAAAAAAAGTTTCATCTAAATTATAGATGTGCACGTGACACCTTTGCATAAAAATATATATATTCATGCGTAAATTATGAAAAATGTTTAAATTTGTTCATATATGTAGTAAAATATAACAATATTTTAAAGGATCATTGATCCACACAATATTAATATTTATACGGTTTAGATGTTGAAAATTCAACTTTAAAATTACAATTTAGCATATTTAAAAATACAACTTTAAAATTGTCATTGTATTATGTTAATTTTATATATTTGTAAATGAGAATCATACACAATGATATTAAACAAATGATGTAGTTTTCATAATAATATAAATGATATTAAATATAATAGATGAAGTAAATTTTCTATTAATCATTAAGTGAAAAAAATTATTAAAGAGTTTAGGTTTTATAGAAGTAAAACTCAAAATTGGCATAGACAAGTCAATACGTCCTAAAGTTAAAAATAGGTAGATTTAGTTGTATAGAGAGATGTTAAAGAACAAATAATATATAGCCATAATAATAATAAAGTATAATAATTAGATTGTAGTGCCTTGCCTAATGAACACTATGATGGGCCAACCTAAGTGTTTAAAAATAAAATAAAAATAAGATAAAAGTGGAAATTATCGAAAAATAAATGTAATGCAAATACAGAAATTAAACATGATGCATGCATATGTAGTAGCAAAATAAAATATGGGATGGAGTTAGTGGGTTAGAATGATACAAGATATGTAAAATAAAGAGCAAAAGGTATAGATGAGGGGTTCAAGATCAAAAATGTAAATAAGGATAAAATGTGTAGATATAAAGGTTAAAAAAGAGAGTCGTAGGTGTTAAATTTTTTAATGATGTGAATCATTGAAGTTCTTTATATGATGCAAAGTTAACCAATCAAGGTTGTGTTTGGGAAGTGATAAATTTTTGGATGAAAAGTATTTATGGTAAAAAATTTTGAATTAAAAGAAAACAATATAATATAATAGGGGTAATGATTGGAAGAAAAGAAAAAATTAAAATAGATAGATTACTTGTGTCAGTAGTTATGTAGAAATGCTTGAAAAGTAGGATAATTATATAGAAAAATGTGAAAAAAATGATTAAAAAAAGGATAGTTATAGATAGTTAAAAAATTTTAGCTTTAAATTTTTTCCTCATTACCAAACACTCGTTAAGTGTGTCAATTAGTCACAACTAGAAGTTAGTTGAATGGATTAAGGAAATATGCTAATAAAAAAATGAGAATATATAAAAGAGGAGTTCAAAATCAGAAATGTAAATAAAGATAAAATGTGTAGACATAGAGGTTGAAGAAGAGAGATGCAAACGTTAGGTCTTTTAAATGATGCAAATTATTAAAAATTTTCAAATGATATGAAGTTAGTCAAAAGCAAACATGTGTATCATTTAGATGAAAATTAGTAGTTAGTAAAACATGTGCAAATGCATGAATGCAAATGATTACCCGGTAACAGAAAACAACATCCATAAGTTAATTTAATTGGAGTCACTGCAAACCAAATAACAGTATTTAGATCGTATACAATGAGGCCTTAGAATACATAGATTATCTGAATGACCTCACAACTAAAAGAAAACAAGTACAATATTATTCTCCTCTAATACATTAGTCTTAAAAGTGCAGAAAAATATTATACATTTTCTTATATAAAAGTTCGACAGTTGAAGTCAAAAATTTATTCTTGGGATTTTTATAAGGCCTTAAATCAGTTGGAAAATTGGAGGAATCTAATCTCTTGAGTTTAAATGTGAGACTTTGTCCCAAGAAAACTAAAATAGGAACTCTATTCCCACTATGCTTGGTGAGATTTTTTTTATAAGTTCTTTTTATAATTTTTTTAAAGTGATTAGATTTTTTAGAAAAAGAACTATAATGGAATGGTTGTGATATTTGAAACAAAATGGGTTTTAAATTATTATTATTTTTAATTTTTACTTTGAATAGATAACTCAGTATAATAGAAATGGTATTTGCAAATGAAATTTTCTTTAGATCATAAATGGTCTAGACGCCACAGAAGAATTTTGACTTTTAAAACATTGTTTTAAAATCATGGACGGTTAAAATTCTACTTGATGTAATGCTATTAAAAATAATATTTTATGGACCAGAACTAAGATGCAACCTAATCACCTTAATTCGTTTGAAAAATAAATTTTTTTAGACGATTTAGATATTAAAAATATTGCTTAAAAATTTATATGTATTATTAAATTATTTTATTACATTAATTTGCTATATTTATAGATAGAGCTCATATACAGTAATATTAAACAAATGAAAAATGAATTTTCATCAATTATCAAAATATTAAAAATAATAGAAATTACATAGAATGGAAGTTTTACGGAGGCAAAGCCTCTTTTTGGCTACAAACAAAATAGGAATGCTTAAGGGCACATATATCCATGCCTAATTGCCTATTCGATTTTTAAAAATAAAATACTAAATAAACTTAAAAAATTATCAATAGAGGAAGATCTAAGTAAGACCCGTTTATTTATAAAAATAAAAATAAACTTCTTTTTACAATTGCCTGCTTGATTTACCAACAACCATTAGGGAACTGGATACCTCGCTAGTAACGTTTTCATACATAGAGGAAGATCTACGTAAGACCCATTTATCCATAAAAATAAAAATAAACTTCTTTTTACAATTGCCTGCTTGATTTGCCGGCAACCGTTAGGGAACTAGATGCCTCGCTAGTAAAGTTTTTCATACTAGTCTTCTTTTTGGAATTAGCAACCCTTTGTTTTTTATTTTAAAAAATATATCATTTTGAAAATCTAAAGGGTTTATTACTTATATAGACTTTTACCAAATATACTCATTACATTTCTAAAATTCTAGATATACCTAATACGTTTGTTGTCAATCTTAAAAATGTTCATTCCGTTAAAAATCTTTAGTTAAATTTTTATGAATGCCCAAGATACCCCTATTATAAAATAATAAAAGATAAAATAAAATAAAATTATATCTCTCAAAATTTAGATGTCATGTGTAATTATCTGTTAGTGAGTTATGACATTTAAAATTTTAATTATGTCCAAAATTTGGAAATATTAATAATTTCACATATTAATTAACGGCGTTAACTCACGGATTGAGTGCTTTTAGGATTAACTGTAAATGTAGTAAGTATATATGAGATTTTAGAAATATAGTGGGTATTTTTGGGATTAAGATCAAATGTAATGAATATATCTAGTAACATTTTCATACATAGTCCTTTTTGGAATTAGCAACCCTTTGTTTTTTATTTTAAAAATATATAATTTTGAAAATCTGAAGGGTTTATTGCTTATATTTATATCCATTTAGGTTCAAATTTTCATTTTTATGTAATATAGTCAATTTTTTCATTTTTTTTTATTTTGTTCATTCTATTTAGCATTATTTATGTGTTCATCTTTTTCTGCAAATGCACGGGTCATAGTCTGTAGTTTATAAAAGATCATTCCCACGAAGATTGGATTGAAATTTTAAGTATATCAAATTTAATTATCTTAGACAATCAAAACTAAAAAGAAATAATTACACCTATGACGAATCTAAGAATACAGAAAGTACTACTAATCTAGTGGCATGAGCAAGATTAGAAACAAGCGATGTCAAAAATCTAGGATCTAAGATTTCATATGTGACGTTTTTGCAATGGATAATTGGCTCGCTTATTTAATCCAAATAATTTGTATTAAAGGAGAACAAACACTAAAGTAATCTTACATTTTCTCTCAATCCATGAAAGAAGTACTCCAATCTTCATAACCACCTCTTCTTGTTGGATTATGTTAATTAAGATTCATTAAGTTTTGTAATAATTTGTGAAATTCCTTAAGGTCGTTGTGTCTATTCTCATGGTTTAGACTTCAAGGTTTGATATTTTGATTATCGTGTATTAGACTTCCACCTCTTGATTCATTCGCTTAATATATGAAATCATGCTAAAATACAAGTGAAGACTACAAGCAAGTATTAAATCCGCAAAATACTAAATTAACATAAACATCCTTCATAAACAAGTAAAAATCAATCACCAAAGCATAATGTCACATGCTATATTCTAAATCCTAGAAAATAAACTTAACCACACATGGTTTTAATAAATCTAAGCAACAATATAAGATTATTGAAAAAATTATCAAATCTAAGACAATATAAATAAAAAAAATAAGAAAAGAAAGCTTATTAGTATAGTCTTCAATGATGTCTTGAATATCTATCGCCAACACGTATCTTCCTTCTTCTCTTCTTGGTTCTCCTCTTTCTTCCAAGCCCTAGCTCTAAACCAAGCTCCAGTATATGTTTTTAGATTCTCTAGTTCATGCTTAACAAGTGTTTGTATAGAGATATCTCAAAAATTGTACAAAATGGGTCAAAAGCCGATTGAATCCTCAACTTTCAACCTCAACATGGCCTGTGTTGTGTTGGTTGTTGGTCACAGACGGCTTGCTTCGAAATTTAATGATTTTTTTGCCCAATGCGCCTCGAATCATGCCGAAATTTCTTATATATGTCTTGGACCTTGTTGATCACTATTTTTGCTCTTTTAAACTCTTCAAAACATCATTTTTGGATTCTTGTATCCTTTGCTTCTCGATTATCAATTATCTTGTGTTAATTTTACACCCGATTTGCTTGTTTGCATGTATAACACTGAAACATGAAACAATTATACTAAACTAAGCAAATTTTTTGTATTAAATCTCTCAAAATCATAATTTAAACATTATTTAGAGTATGAAAACATTTGATATGTAAGGTACAAAATTGACTTAACAAATACCCACACAATTGAACATCTGCTTGTCCTCAAGCAAATATAACTAACGACGCGTCATAAGTCAAATATTAGGATTTCAAATTTTCAAATAATGGAAAGTAAGAGTTTTTGTTTTAGTCAAAAGTCACGATGAACATGTTTAACATCAGGAACATAAAAATCAAATATTTATTAACTTCTGAGTTTGTTAAATAAAAATCTTGACATGTATCCATCAAGTAACTATAAAAATTCTATCCTATTTGAATTAACTTAAATACACTTCCACTATTTCATCTCATCAATTAAAAGCTCAAAAATTATGAAAAAGAAAGCTCCCAATTATCCTATCCCATATTCAACTTTTTTTTTTTTATCTCCACTATTGTACAACACATATTCTAACAATCAAGAGGACTTCGCGGTTATAATATTGGGTTCAGATTCATTAAATTTAGGTAAAAAAAGAATAGAATTTAAGTTTAACCATCTTCAAATTGACTCGAGCTTTTTACACATATACACACCCTCTCACTAATTTTTTCTTTCTTTTCAAAGCCTTCTATTACCCTTAGCTTTTTTTTTCCTTTTTTTACCAAGTCTGGCTTATTTCTTTTCACCATATTTAAGAGTATTTGGGAAACACAAAAATTTCAGTACGCCTAATTATTCAAATACTTAATTCCCTTTTACTTTTCAGCTCAAAAGAGATATTCAGTGATGGTTCATATTAGAATTAGGATATTAAAGCAAAGAAAGAAGTTAAGTTTAAGCTCAAAGTAGAAAACAAAAGTATCTCAAATAAAAGATATAGCTCAGAGACTAAATCAAAGAATTGCCTCCATCATTTCTCATATGTGCATCAGAATTTTGCTTTGATAAATCAAAGAGATTTGTTCTAGGATGGGTTGAATAAAACTTGTTTCCATATATACAAATCTTTTCAAGTAGTCTAGAACAAAAATATGAATTATTCTGACAAATACATGTATTAAACAACTAATTTAACAAACATCACCAAACATTATTCTCATTTTCTTATTCCTATAATTTTCAAAAATTTTAAATTTCCTTGACATGTTTTATTAGGGCACGTTTGGCATTGTATTAAAGTGAGATGAGGTGGGAGGGGTGGGATTTCGTTTCCTGAGGCTAATAATTACTCTATCAATAATCATATTTTTTTCATTTTTACCTTTAAATTCTAATCATTTTTCCTATAAATTACCTCCATCGAACCTATTTATTCGTACTCTACTTCTATGATTTTTTATCAATCATACGATTTCCAAAATATTTCATTTTTCACTTTTCACCTCATACCACGCTCCTGCAAAAAAATCAACTACCAACCATTCCCTTAATTACTCTCAACATTTGCATTTTTCAAAAAAAATTAAATAAAATCTTGATTTATGATATTTATTCAAAGATTCATAAAAGATTCAGTATGAGTTCTAATTCCCACTATGTCAATGTGCCAATGTAAAACAAGTCAAATTTTAGCTTCAATGAATCCAATATTTTCAATTAAAATCATAATGCAATGCATTGACACCCCCACACTTAAAATTGACATTATTCTCAATATCTAGAATAAGTTAGTATTTCCCTAGCAAACCTATAATTAAATATCCAAATAAAACGAAATCTAAACAAATTTTTTTAGTAAGTGCAAGTCAACTTCCCTGTTATTTTGTTGAGGCTTTCAAACTACATTCATCAAGAAAGTTACTACAAAGTACCATATGAAGATTCCAAATCAAAAAGCATCAAAATTCTAAAAATAAAAACAAAATACTAAAAAGAAAAAAGTAAACTTCCCTAACAAAAATCTTATGTTTGCCTCACAAGCAAAGATAAGTTTAATATCTTCGGTCGGACTGATTGAAATTGCAGCAACCAACTTCCAATCTTTCGAAAACAAGTTCATGCAGATCTTTCTCTAAATTCTTTTTTGTCGCATCTCACACTTTCCTATTTTGTTCTTCACTGAAGTTAGGAAATCATCAAATGTGATATCCAACAACTCCTGTAATAGCATATTCTTGTAGTTTCCTGTTAAATCTGAGATGTTATTAGTAACTAAGGATCTAAATAAAATGAGTGAGAAAGACTGTTATAGTTTCCTTCACCAAACTGTTGTAGTTGCTTTTGCACTCGTTGTTGCATTTCCTCCCCATAACGAATGAGTATATCTGCAATTATAGTCAAACTATATGGGTATTATTTGCAATTTCTGAAATTACATGGCTATATTGCAATTATAATTAAACTATTAGGTGTATTTACAAATTAACCTTTTCATTTTTAATGTAACTTTCCTCCATCTCAATCCACATTTTACCATTTCTAATATATAATAATACTTTTATCCCATGGTCATCCTCCGTGAACAACCCCTCAGGTGCAGTGTTTTCATACTAAGGGTGCAACTTGTACGGAGTTGAGCACGAACTCAGCCCATCGAATTCGAATTTCAGGATATTATAACTTGCTTTTACAATCTGAACCCGAGGAACCTGATTTGTACATATGATAAGATTATGATAAGTAAACTTGAGCCTAATTTCTTATTTTATATTTATTATAAGATATATTATATACATAATATCTACATAATATTTCTTTATATTTTGTGTATTTTATATTATTTATATTTATATTTGAGTACATGTTTTGCATATTGTAATTATATTATAAATAAATTATATTATTTTAATTTACATTTATCTTTAATTTCTATCATTTACTTTTACGTCCATTAATTTTCTTCCTTTATCTTATTTTTGTTGTTACATTTTCTTCTAAAAAAATTCTTTATATTGCTATTTTTTAATATTTATATAGTATTATTATGTTTACTTACGTGATTTATTATTATTTTACATTTATATGAAATTTTAAGCTTATTAATCTTAAATATAAAACGTAAATTTATCAGCCTAAATTCTAGCTCGAAAGTCAATAAGAACTAGATTTTCAAGAAATAGGGGGTAAAGATTTAGATTTACCAACAGAGTTAAAGTTAAAATTAATATTTTATAAATAGGATTAAAAGTTATGATTGAGATGAATCTAATTAATTTCATGAGCCCGAGTTGCATCCGATCCGGACTCTTCTGATCACGAGCAACAGTAATTGAGGGTAAGCACAATCAACCTGCTAGTGACGTGAATCATCAGCCGTTCTTCTCCGCGGAGGAGTCCACCGCAGACAGAGAATACTTGTGTTGGGGACCAAGTAGGAATCCACTCGACATGAATCATTCCAAGGAAATCGTATAGAAAAGAGCTCAAAATTCGTATATCGAATCTTCTTTTAAGCCTATGTGAACAATTGCAGAGCATTAGTCCTCAAAATTGCGTACCATCGTTTCAAGTGTATTCATCGAGCTGATCGACGGCGATAACCAGAAAAGTGACATCACATGCCCGTCGTCCGAATCCATAACGAATTCGATTCTCTGAGAACGAACCATCAACTAAACAGACCAAAGAAAATCGTAATCTCGACACGGGCTACAGATCTGGCGTCTCCAGGAAAAAACAACAAGGCAATGGAAAGGAACGAATCGCGCCATGAAATCCCGCCAGTGATTACTGTTCAAATCCGGCCATCATATCTGCCGAACGATTGCCGTCGAAATCGGACCATGAAATCCGGCAGGATTTTTGGCCAGCGGATCTAATCTCAGCCGCCCACTGCTGTTGGGAAGAAGGGCAGGACGTCGTTTTGTCACAACTGATAAGAGTGCTGTTAAACGTTTCTTTTTCTTTTCTTTGAAGGTGGTTAAACGTTTCAAATGGTTTGGAAGGAGCATCGCTTCAATGTTTCAAAAGTGCGTACACGGGAAGTTGTTTTTCCTTGGAAAGGACATAAATTAGTATTTTGCATCTTCTAATCAGAAATATAATGGCCTCACAAGGCCAGCCTGATTTAGATATTTTTATTTTTTTTAGTTTGAAAATGTTATCCTAGGTATATTTAATTTATGTACTAAATTTTATAAATTTTTAGCATATCTATGGTTTGTTTTTTTTTTTTTTGAAAAGCAACCCATGTTATTTAAGCCATTTTGACCTCAAAAAGCTGTAGAGTTTTGAAATTCAATAAAATAAATATGTTTAAAAATTATAAATTCTGATATAGAAGTTAAATATACTTGGGATAATATTTTCGTAAAGAATTAAAATTTTTGCTAAAAATGCAAATCAGGCTGGCCGCCTCTGATCATTACCCAACGACATTAGCTTTGACCACCGCAAATTAAGCATTTATTAATTCATTTAGATGTGCATGCGATATGTTTTACAAATGGTTTTCTAAGCCGGCACGCTCTTTCCCATTATGAAAAAAAAGGTGCGTGTATTCGTAAACATGTTTGAGTTAGTATTTTTGAATAAATAGTTTATAGTCCGTCAACCTATTTAACTATTTAAATAAATAAATAAATTATAGTTAAGATTTTACAACTCATCACTTGTTTAATCCATTTAACCTTTTCAACATTCAATCTATTTAGTACCCATTTCTACTATCTATTTTGTCAATTTTAATCTTCTATTTTCCTGCCTCTATCGACAACTCTAAAGCATCTTTCTTAATGTTGTGATATGATGTCATGATAGTTATTCATGCATGGTAAAATTCTTCTTCCCTCTTCCCTCTTTCTTCTTCTCTTCTTTTTCGTCTTTGATCATCCCCTGTTCATATCTTTTCTCTCCTTCCATCCATCTCCCATCTCCATCTCCATCTCCATCTTCAATCTTTCTTCTATCCATCTTTATTATTGTTTTCCGTTTTTATCATCTCTTTCTATCTCACTGAGTTGCTATTCTTATTTATGGTAGCATGTCAAATATACGGCTTTCTCTTGATGAAAATCTAGTTATGCCATATATTCCATTAATGTAGATTATCTGATCATGGATATACATTAATTCACCATGACAATTACAAACAACACAGACTAAACTTTAAATTAGTTTGGTTTTAACTTCATTGTAACATATATATATAACCTGTTAATGATCCACCAGCCCATTTATTAAATGGATTAGAGTAAAGGTTTTTTAAATGGATTAATAAGCAGATTAGAGGTAAATTTTTTAATTTATTAGGATTAAAATTAGGCTTTAGCTCGTCCAACCTGATCTATTAACATCCCCTAGATAGAGGTGTGCAAATAAATGCTAGTCGTTACATTTAAATTAGGGTTGAGCTCCTATGAACTAAACTAGGTTTCACCAAGTTTTTAGGAAGAGCTTTATTTGGGCCTACCTTGATGATAAATTAAAATTTAACTTATTTAATGCGTTTAAAATTTCTCAAATCAAAGTCTAAAAAATTCAAAATTAATATTTTATAAATTAGGGTGCATTCAGAAAAAGCTAAAACTTTTCACAGCAAAGTTTGTTGATCTAAAACTTTTAACTCTCTACAGCTACCATTTTTTAAATTATTTATTCTTATCTTTCTATGTAACTATATTACTTTTCAATTATTTCTCTACAACTACTCATAAAATCAATTTATTTATTTTAACTTTATTTTTTTTACTCTTCATCGTTATATGTATCATATCGCTTCACTTGACCATTTTAAAAACTTTTATATAAAAATTTTTCATTCAAAAATTTTATTACTTCCCAAACATACCCTTAATTTCAAACTTATATTTTTGACATCTAAATGATCTAAAACAATGTTAATTTTATTAAAATTAATATGATAAAATTATTTAATTCATATATCAATTTCATTCAACATCTAATGATCTAAATAGTCTAAAACGGTATTAATCCTATTACATTCTAACACCTGTTAACGTGAAAAGATTAAAGCATTTTTCTCACATTACAAAAAATTTGATTTTTGGCAATTAAAATTTTGTTGCACCAACCAACAAGAAAAATTTTGTTGTCAATAGTTCATGGTCTTTGTGTTTATTATCATAAGTAAGTAAAATTTTGGTTTGCCATGAAAACGTCATTATAATCAAGAAAAATTTTCATTGTATACTTTCTTAGGCGGCAAAAAAAAATTTCATATGCATTTTCTTTATTTATCAAGACTGCTAAAAAAGTATTTTCTTGTAGTCATAAGTTACTCGTAAATACCCTATAGCATGTTCAACCAAAGACCCACTTTGAAAAGTTATTTAAAAAAAAAAAAAGAAGAAGAAGACCCACTTTGAAATAATTTTTGTACTGTAGCAAAATAAATGATGAGAAACAAGATTCCGATGAGTTGAATTTCGATTCCATCATAAAAAGGCTTTATTTGCCAAGTTTCGCTAGAAATTTCGGTCAATCCAGGTTTCGTAGATGTGGGAACATTGATATTACTAAATTGGACAGTCTTATAACAGTTTAAAAAATAACGTTTTAAACAATGAACCAGGCTGACTGCCTAGTTTAACCCTTTGGGCAGTGAATCATAAATTTAAAACGGATAGGGAAGCTAATGACCATACAACCCTGTACATTTTTATTATATACATAGTATTTTATTTGAAAAAAGCATTTTTCCTTTTTTCCTTTTTTCCAAACATTACATCTATAAGTTTATCAATTTATTTTGTTATATATAAGCATTGAAAAATTAATTGAGTTTTGAAGTAAATATAAAATTGTCATATGTATCCTATTCATGCTGCCTGAACTGGATATAAACGGTTTAGTCAATTAAAAAGTAGCCATGACATTCTTGTGGCATTCCAAATGAGCAACAGATGTCAGTGATATGCTGAGAGGTATTCGTCATTTCATGATACTGTTCTGGCAACCAAATCAAAATGTAAAAACTATGAACTCTTTACTCTCAGATTTATTCTTAATGACTGCTATTTGACATATCTCATCAATTATTGATAACCAATTTTTCCTTAATAGTTAAAGTTTTACAAGATAATTTTAGTCACCAAAAATCAATTTTTTTAGCATCCTTTTCTGCATTTTTTTTAAAAATTCTGTGATACATTAATTATTCAATTAATTTACTTTTTAATAATTTTTCATACCCTTTCATGCAACTACTTTATTCATTTTAACTTTATGTTTATAGTAATTACCCCCAACATATAACATAAATATGAGCAGTTTTAAAACTCTAGTCATCTCAACCCAAATGGCAAGTGCATCTAATTTGTTCAGAAAAGGTGCCGGTGCCGTTGCAACTTGTAACGTGATGGCTTCTAGCTTGCTCTCTCCTCTCACATGCAAATTTCCCAACCCAATATGATCACTTCAATATTGCATTGCTAACGTAAGCATCTCCAGCCGCCCGTTCGTTGCATGAATCTCCCATGAACCATTCCCCCCACGTCATCATTGCCCTTGATTCTCTGCAGCTTCTCGAGGTGATCAGGAGTTCTCAGCTGTTTAAAAGCCAACACAACACAAACAATAATCTCAAAAAAGAACTGCAGGGTAGAGAATATTACGTCTGCTTCCCCACAACCCCAAGAAATGGAATTGATTGCACTGCATCACCCCTGGGCTTTTGCATGCGGCATTTTAGGTGCTAGAAAGGATGCCATTGCTGGCTCTCTTTTCTTCTGTCTGGTTGCTTATTTGCTTGATTATATGTCTCTATATTAATTGCTTGCTAACTTCTATTTTTTGGGCTTTGTGTATGTTAGGTAATATTATATCGTTTTTGGTGTACTTGGCCCCGCTGTAAGCATTTTGTTGAGTAAATTAATCATTTTGTTTTTATTTATCCTCTACAACATCTGCCGATAAAGCTTCCTCAACAAGCATAGATAGCTATTCTGCATGGAGAATATTATTCATGTGATCATTTGTTGGCATGTTTCAGCTCCCTTTATATATGCAGGAGGGTAGTGGAGAAAGCTTTATTTACAAATGTCTTGGGGAACTTCGCTCTTCCTTATTAAATGCATGAAGTTAATGGGTGTTTTGTTTTGCAGCCCAACATTTTGCAGCATATACAAGAAGGGATCAACAGGAGGGTTTCAATCAACACCTTATGTGGTGGCTCTCTTCTCTGCCATGCTATGGCTGTACTACGGCTTCCTTATGAGCAATGGTATGATGCTGATTACAACCAATACCATTGGTTGCGCCATTGAAGGATCATACATAGTAATGTATTTCTTGTTTGCACCTAGGAAGGCCAAGGTGCGTGGGTGTACATATATTTTTCGCTACTTCAATTCCTTTCTTCCTTCTCTCTCTTGCATTCTGTGAGCATACAAGGAATTACATCCTCTAAAAATTATTTCATAACAGTTCATCGTGCAATTCTGGCATGGAAATGTACCGTGAACAATAAGAATCCGCTGATTTCAAAGTGTCCTAACGAATCTTACTTTTGTTGAGAGATTCATGAATGCAATCTAATCACCATGCAACAGGTACTTGTTGGAGATTCGCTTTCAATACGAGAACTGTACTAGAGCAGAAATTTATTTCTAGGGTGTGTTTGGCAATGGAGATAAAATGACGAGTTAAAATTTTTCAATTTAAAATTTTTTACTTTCCGCATTTACTATATTTTTTAATTATTTTTTCATATTTTTCTATACAACTACCCTACTTTTCAATCATTTTTATACAATTACTCGTACAACTAACCTATCTATTTTAATTTTATCATCTTTACTCCTCATCATTACCCCTATCATATCACATCATTTGACAACTTTTATTTTCCAAAAATTTTCAACAAAAATTTTATCTATTCCCAAATGCACCCTTAAGAAATAAAAAAGTAGTAGCATTTGGAAAAAAAATTTCCTTGGCTTTCTTACGTACTTTTCAATACGATGCTTAACTACTTAATATCATCAACCGGGCAACGCCCCGCTGGTTTCACATCGTGACTTGATAGTCACAGGTGCAGAATTCGATTCTGCTTGGGAGCTATCTTGCCTTCCTTGATGTAATTAAAAAAAAAAAAAAAAAAACTACTTAATGTCCGTAGTTCGATTAGTTTGATTCTGCCTGGGAGCTGTCTTCCCTTCCTTGATGTAATAATTAAAAAATAAAACTACTTAATGTCTGTTTATGACTTGGATAAGATGTAAGATGAGGGTGTCTGAAGAAAAAAGTGTTGTTATCAGCAAAAATAAATTTGGTTTTTATTAAGAATAAATTTCATCTAAAAAATCTATAAGAACAAACGTAGTTAATATTCCTTTTGATGATGAATAACAGATTGCCACGGCCACATTGTTGATGTCCTTAAATGTGGGCGTATTCGGGCTGATATTTCTCCTCACATTCAAGCTGGCAAAAGGCAGCAGACGCATTGAAATCTTGGGATGGATCTGTTCTTCATTGTCGGTTAGTGTGTTTGCTGCGCCGCTCAGCATCATGGTAAGCATGCTGCTAAATTACCTGTTTAATTTGCCTTATCTATTTCTGAAGTTTCATTGCATACGTAATTATCTGCTGCTTACATATATGGTAATTTCTTGCAGGGGCTGGTGATAAGAACCAAGAGCGTCGAATTCATGCCGATTTCCCTGTCATTCTTCCTTATTCTTTCTGCCGTCGTTTGGTTCTGTTATGGCTTCCTCATCAAGGACATATTCATTGCTGTAAGTAGCCGAAGCCAGCTTAGGCTCCAAAGTATAACACTACTGCAAAAATGAAAATGCTATATGGTACTGATAGTCTTAGATTTATTTTTTTATTTATTTGTAAATTCGGCTATTCTTATCATCATCTGCTAAAAAGTAATATGACGCGCATAGATTCATCAAAACTTTTATCCCCCAACTGTTTTTTACGTCATTTCTAACGACATTCATGATTTTTGTGTCATGAGCTAATGATCAGTTGCCAAATGTGCTTGGATTTGCATTTGGGTCGGCTCAAATGATTCTCTACATAATATACAAGGATGCAAAGAAGACAGTGTCAGAAGAAAAATTGCCTGAAGAAGATGAGGTTGCTAGGCCAACTTCAGCGATTATCAATTTGGAAGCTGGAAATCAGCTAGCTGATAAACAAGCAGCGAGGCCCATTGAACTGACCGAAATCCATGTGTAATGCGCGGTGTATGCATGCAAATACACGTATCCCACTGCTCATGTTGCAATCGTTTTCTTACTTCAAACGAAAAAAAAAAAAAAAAAGAAGTCGGAATAGTTTTCTTCTTTGTTCTTTCATATATAAGCACTTCCGCTCTATGTATCATCCACGGCGCCAGAGAATACTTTTCGTGTAGGAATCAGAGGGAGTTGTAATATGGGACTCTAGAACCATCCTCATCGAGTTGGAATAGGCTGAATAATTTGGCAGTAGAAATTAAATGAAACTTTTCCGTATCATTCGATCATGAATAGGGGTAGCAATAGAAATAATTTGGCAATTGAAGTTCTTCTTAATCTTAGGTTGGGCGGACCATATTTAAATCCTATCAGAGGTAACAATCCGGGTATTTTTGCAAAATCACAAGAAGATGAGTAGAGAAATGAAAATAGCCTTAACCAGATTATAAAACTTAAATTCATTTACATCATTTCCCAAGCCACTGAATGAGCTAACTAAGCGACCTCAATATTAGCTATGTCTGACATTTGAACAATGTACTTTCACACTCCATTAATGTCATCATACTTCATAGAAGTTAATTAATTTAATTAATTTGTGAGCATTCTAACCAATGCTTAATTTGACCTGCTAAACTGTTCTTTAATTGAGTTAAGAAAAGTCCTAACACTTCTATTATCAAGAATAGAACATCTAACCATCTTCGCAATCTAGCTCTTAACAATTATAAGAGTTTAATCGAACGCTCCCACTTAAACCTTTTGTATTTTGGTACTTTAAGCAATTATTAGGTAACCAAATGTAGCACGTGGTTTTTAGCGCGCTACGATGGGCCGGCGAATGGGCCTAAAAAGTGTAAAGTATGCTCATAAAATATATATAACCATGAACTAAAATGTGAAAATAAAATACGCATACACTAGAAAAGAAAAAAAATGATTATGAGATGCAAGTTAGCAGGTTAGCGGGCTAGACGTGATGCAAGTTAGGTGCAGAAATTAAACGTGCAAAAATAAAAATGTAAACGATGTAGAAGAGGGGTTCAAGATCAGAAATGAAAAAAATATAAAAGGTGTAGACATGGGGGTTAAAGAAGGGAGATGCAAGCATTAAAGTTTTTAGATGATGCAGGTTTTTTTAGAGATTTTTAAATGATGCGAGTTAGACAAACGCAAACATGTATCTCAATTAGACGCAATTAGCAGTTAGTAATATGCGTACAAATAAAGATAAAATGTAATATATTAACTTCAGGAGTCGCCATTAACCATATAACGGTGGTTAGTCCGTATACAATAAGGCACTGAAATACAGAGATTTCCTAGGTGAACTCACAACTAGAAAAAAAATACAATTTTATTTTTCTAGTACATCGTCCTAGGAGTGCAAAAAGATTAATATATTTTTTTTATGTAAAAGCTCAGGAGGGTGGAGACGGGAATTTAATCCCTAGACTTTTTTTGAGACCCTAACTCAATCTGGAAAGTTGGGTGCGTGTATTAGTTCTTGTTGCGTGGAAAACAAAAAAAAACGAGAGAGAGACGATGATGCTAAAGAAACGGACGGGCTGGAATTCCTTTCCCTACTCTGTGTTTTTCTTTTTTTTCTTTTTTTGAGAAAATAAGCACAGATTTTTGGAGCAGGTGAAGAGGGGCGTTTTTTTTTCGAAGAAAAAAAAAGAACGAGAAAATGAGAAGGAAATAGAGAAATGACGTGCTGGACTTCTTTTGTTTTGTTTTTGTTTTTGTTTTTTTTTTTAAATGGGAAAATGAAAAGGAAAAAGAGAAATGACGTGCTGGATTTTTTTTTTGTTTTTTTTTTTAAAAAAACGAGAAAATGAAAAGGAAAAAGAGAAATGATGTGTTGGACCCCTTTTTGTTTTTTTAAAAAATGAGAAAATGAAAAGAAGAAAGAGAAATGACGTGCTGGACTTTTGTTTTTTTTTAAAAAAAAAAAAAAAAGAAGAAAATGAAAAGGAGGAATGAAAATGCGCTGGAGGGTTTTTGCTCCTTTTGATGTTTTTTTTTTTTAATAATAAAAAAAAACGAAAATGAAAGAAAGGGAAGAGAAGGACGGTGACACTGGAGCCTGTGTGCTCGTTTTCTTTTTTTAGAAAAAACGAAAAAATGCAAAAGGAAGAGAGAGGAGAAAACGGTGTGCTTAGAACGGGTTTTTTTTTTAAAAAAACGAAAAAAACGTGAACAGAAAAAAAAGGAAACGCTGGTTATTTTTCTTGATTTTTTTTTTAAAAAAAAACGAAAAAATTGAAAAGAGAGTGACGACGTGCTGGTATATATATATATATATATATATATATATATATATATATATATATATATATATTTAAAAAAAACGAAAAAAATATGGAAAGGAGAAAGACGAACGTGCTGTTGCTGTTTTGGGTTTTTTTTTTTAAAAAAAAACTAAAATTAAAATCAGAAAGGATGTGCCGCTGGTCTGTATTTTTGGCGGAAAAAAAAAATCAAAAGGAACCAATAAGGGTGGTGATGGAGTCCGTTTGCTCGTTTTCTTTAAAAAAAACTAAACAGGTGGGAAGATGGGTTTCCAAGGAGAAAAAGAGAGTGGCTGGTTTTGGGATATTTTTTTCACCTCGAAATAAGAGGAGAGTGTCCTCTTTTATAGGTTTTTAAGTTTGAGAAATTGCAACTTGATATTTCTTTTGATTTTTTTGCACAATTCCCATATTTCCTTCTTTTGTAAAATTCTAACAAAAATGGGCCTTTTGGTAATTCTACGAGTGGTTTTTGAAAACCACTAATGGGGCCCATGGTTTTGTTTGGCTTGTAAGGCAAACCTTTTTTTAGCCATTGATTTTATGTATTTTTGACCTTTTATTTATGTCTTGATTATTAAATATTTTCCTTGATTTTTGATAGGGCCCACATTTATTGATGTTCTTTATTCATTTTAACGGTTCAGATTTTTACTTAATAAGTTGGATTCATCGAATTTATTTAGCACTTAAAAATATTGCAAATTCCTCTCTTTCTTTGGTCAAATAAGTTTTGACCATTAAAATCTCCTAAAATATTAATTATTTGTTTAATCTGAGCCGCTCATCATGTCGATTCTGCTCCACTTGTCTTAAGAAAGTATCCTCCATTTCATCCTAGATGCGAATTGCCCGTGATTTTACATATGGATTAGTGATCGTTACCTCCTTAGTGGGCTTGAAGCGTTGAAGGCCCGTGAATCCTACACATGTTGGGCTTGCAAAATATATGAGTTAGAAAAATGAATCCACAAATCCATAAACGTGTATAATAGTAGGCCCATCTTGAAATTTTCTATTTTCGTATATATATTTTTTTTTATGTTTTTGTAGGGTGTCAACACCAAATAGATTCAGATTCGTTTTCTTGGAAGCTGGAAACGTGACCAAAATGCAACTTGCTATCTTTCAAGCTCCTAAAATCTGAATCTAGCTAATTTATTTAGATAACTACTAAAAGAGTAAATTCCATGTACCTATGAATTTGATCTTTAATTTTCACTTATACTCAGACTTTCAAAATTTTCAAATATACTCATCCATTTTACCCAGAAAATTATTCATACCCATGCCCGTTGAAAAATGATAAATATGCGGAAAATCTAATTATAAATTTATAAATAAAAATTCATATTTAAATGGTATATGATTCTATAGCTATAAAAGTATGATTTTATAGCTATAGAAGTACTAAAACTTCATTTGAATCTGAATTTTTTGCTTAAAATTATAATTAAGGTCTAGGCATATTCATTATTTCACAAAAGACTATGGTATAAATAAAATTTTAGGCAAAATTCATAAATATATTTGGAATTTTTGAAAACACTCAGGTATAAATAGAATTAAAGGTAAAATTCATGATTATGTGGAATTTGCAATGACTAAAATTATCTATAAAACTGTAGTAAACTTTTTAAGCGGGCCTGACAAAATCATCTCTTTCTTTTCCCCACAACATCTCCATTGTCTACTACTTCAAGCATCCCAAAAATTAAAACACATACAGGAGAAACCGCAACTTTCAGTCCCTACACAACCATAGCGACATTGACATTCGGTTCTCTACAACAGAAAAAGAAAAATACAAAACCAATAGCAAAGCAATACACCCTCGATTTCTTACTTAAAACAGAAGTCTTGCAAGGTCAGCCTTCCCCAACTGCACAACTGCTACCCTACCCTTGCCTTACCAGCCAAGACAGCAAAAATGCAAAATCAGTGCACTGCAATCAGATCCTTAGGGAAAAATCTGAAGCGATTAACCAACCAGAGTGGTTGATGAGAGCTGCACGCTTAACCTGAGATCGCATTTTCAAAAACCCTTTCCAAAATGAATCCAACATATGAAACCAAGGGATGAGGCATCAAGCCCTCATCATAACACGGTTAAAAGAGACAGGAGACATTACAGGACACATGCTCAAATATCAAATACCTAAAACATTGGCCGGAACCAAACTCTCTACTGGCAGTGTCAACTGTCAACAAATCATCAATGGAGAACCACTCATCCTGTGAAGTGTGGAAATAGCAGAAACTCAGAACTCCAGATTTTAATGTAACATTTACGATCTGTCGCGTATACAATCAGTCGATCAGTGATGCAAAGTCTCCCCTGAGGTATGCACCATCTTGTTCAGACACCATCATGTCAATCAGGAAAAGCAATTCTTCTACTGGAACAAGTAACCAAGTTGATTGCAAACACAGCAATAGGATGACCCACATCATCAGTCCTATCAACCACCAGGACTAGAGCACTTATTTATGTGTCATGAATTGGACTTGGCTTTTAAAACTCAGCAAAACTCTACTGAAGAAGAATAGAAAGAATGCTCAGCTAGGAAACAGGGGTTTGAATCATTAGTATACCTACAATAGCCAACAATGGCAGCCGCAGCTCCAGTTTCCATAGGCACCCAAGGAACAATCGGATTTCTCATCTTGCAGGAAATTAATTACTTCAGAAGCCTTGAGCTAGACCACTGTGAGATGACACACAAACTGGAGGCACAGACCACCACCAGGGGTCCTGCTTGCTGTGGCACTAGGATTAAATTTGGGTCTGCAGTGATGATCACCATGAAGAAAAAGACAAAGAACAAGAGAAAAAGAAGCTGCTTTCTGAGCCTCTGTTCAACAATGGAGGTCGCAGATGACCAGGCAACAAGGGTGCAAGGGTTCAGCTACAGAAACTTGAAAATAGATGGGAAAAATGAACGAGGTTAGGTGATGGTTTCTGAGAGCTTTGAGAAGCCAAGCTTCTTGAGCCGAGTCATTATGGGAGCAGCCCATGCTTTATCAGGGTTACTGCTGCATTTGACATCTACAACTTCTACAATATATGGTCCTTTCTTGTCCGGTTTCCCTCTGTTTGGATTTTTTCCAGTAGGATGATTGCTAGAGCCAAGCATTGGAATATGATAGTCATTGCTTGGGAGGCTGGTTCTTGTTTTTTGCATACCATCAGGATTTGTATCATCATTACAACCACTGCTGCTGGCTTCATTGGGAGAATTTCTCCTTGGCTGTGATTTTTTCGGAATTGAACCACAGGGCACTGAAACTGGGACAGTCTGAGGTTTCCTCCTAGAGGAAGTCGATGTTTCAGGCATTTGCTTTGTCATGGAGTTCATTTCCCTACTCATCAATGCACCAACCGTACCTGTTGCCCCAACACGAATTGAGCCTCCACCACCCTTGATATCTGCAAGTTTCTGAGCCATGACTGTCACTCAGTTTATCTTGGAAGAGATATATTTCCTTCTTTTTTTTTTCCCTCCAAAAGAAAAAACGTTCTTGCTGTTTGTGGCTTCAGAAATCTGAAGTTTTTATGAAGCAGCTAGCGACCAATGTTCAAGTCTGAGTCACAGTAGCTGCAAACAGAGGTAACTGTCACTCTATTATCTTGGAAGGCATATGTTTCCTATTTCTTTTTTATTTCAAGAAGAAAGCCCTTGCCACTTGCAGCTCTGCAATTCTGAGACTCATTATTCTGAAGCAGCAAGTGAATGAGCGACCATTTCCACTCCGCATAAACATACTCATATAAAATTACAAGTCGCCACCAACTTTAGAGGAAAAGCTGGAAAACAAAGTCATATGTAACTGGTCCACATTAGAGAATCAAGATTAGGTTCTTAGTTATGCAAAGGGAAGGGTTTAGGCATCCTTTGCACCCCAAAAATGGGTTCCCATAGGTTTCTGTTAGTTTTCATTTCACCCACACATGCAACTTATTCAGGTTGATTTAAAACTTTCTGGTATATTTGTAAGCTATGAAAATTAAGTTTCCATGAATGAATGCACAAATCACTCTCAACAGGGCTTCATTTCAAAAATGAGTGCATGGTTTAAGCAATTTTCCCACAAAAACATAATCAGAATACCAGCTATACAGATTCTTCATGTTTAAATTGCAAAGTGATGAAAATCTGCAACACGGAGGATTCTAACAAATCTGAAATAAAATAACTGCATTCATTCAGATATTCTATTCCAAACATTCAAAAGAGTACAACCCTTTCCATTCACAGATTCCAGATATACAGATTTCCATGTTTCAGATTACAAAATGAGAAAAATCTGTGTCACAATGAGGATCCCAACAAACTCTGGAAAGCAATAACTTCATTCATTCAAATATTCCATTCCAGAACATTGAAAAGATTACAATCCCTTTTATTTACACAGGTTCTCATAGAAACTACAAAATGTAGTAGCAAGAAACAAGACTTATAAAAACTCAAGTAATGATAGATTATACAGATTATTCACAAAATTGTAAAATATCACAAATCACACGGATCTAGACAACATATACAGTAAGAAAATTATTCAAAGATAAATATAGGAATGGGTAGTAGCTAACAGATGTGAATCATGAAGATGCGGAACTGAAAAATCATAATAAGTGACACCAAAAGAAATGATGCGTGAAATAACAAAAACTTTAAATGCATGCATGCGAAAATGAAAAATCAAACTATATGTATTATCAGATACAGGAACAGGGACTCAAAACAAATATGGAGTAAGGCTAACAGAAGGGCAAGACTGATCAAAATAGCTGATATATTAATCAGATACAACTGGTTTTATTCCATATATATGAACTCAAACAACTAAAATGGCAGTAACCAACAGAAGCCAAAACACGATCCATGTATGTCAATCCACAACAACAACAACAACAACAACAACAACAACAACAACAACAAAACAAAACAAAAAACAGAAAAACAGCATACCTCTCATGAATCGACTGAACAGCATGATAACTGAATTGTTGAACATGCTCAGCAGCAATAAGCTGGAAAAAAAAAATGGAGGCAGAAAAGATAGCTGTCAAAGAAAAACGAATTCAGTTAGCCAAAGGGGATGAATTGGATCATTCCAACCAACCAAAAAACCAGTATGAAATTGGACAGTGATTATTTAAAAAAAAAAAAAAACGAAAACAAAATGATGAAACTCTACAATTTATTCAACACCGATCATAACTGATTTTATTTCATAGCCGTTTATTGATATATTGATAGCAAAATCAATAGGACTACATGGTTTCTGCATGGCTAGAAAACAGGGAGAAAATGATCAGACGTATACCTGAACGGGGGTAGAGAAACAAAACTCTATTGAGAGAGCTTGAGAGCCGCCCTTGAGAATCAATTCCAACCCCCCAAAACACAAGTTACCAATTGAGAAAATGGGAGAGCTAGAGAACTGTTCCCTAGAGAGAGTGAATTCGAAGCCTGGGAAAATGAATCATTATGCATTTATAGGAGTTCGTTAGGGTAGCAAAGGAATTTGCTTGGAAGTTTCCATGGTGGGTCCCATAACAGAACAGGGCAATCTTTGCTCTCCATCTCCTCACAAATCGTTATCACGGGGGAAAAATAACAAATTGATGATTCTGGTTTCTCAAAATTGCTTGACAACACCAGTTTTCAAAAATGCCAAAACACATCATATATTAGGAGCGTGTTTGGGAAGTGATAAAACTTTTAGCAGAAAAGATGTAATATGATAGCCATAATAATGAGGAGTAAAGAAAATAAAACTAAAATAGATAAGTTAGTTGTGTGAGTAGTTGTGTAGAAATAATTGAAAAGTAGGGCAACTGTATAGGAAGATGTGAAAAATAATTAAAAATAAGGTAGTTATGGAAAGTGAAAAGTTTTAGCTTGACATTTTTTATTTATTGCCAAACACACCCCAGATAAATTATTAATATAAAATAATAAAATAAAATAAAAGGGACAAAATTGGGTGTCTGCAGCAATCAATGTGCTAGTCTAAGTCACGGTTGACTATAAACAAAAGCAATTAGACACCAGTAGTTTAGAAGAGAAGGCCAATATTTTGATTCGAATTTTAATATATCTTTCTATTACATAAGGGGACATTGATTGCATCATTGCAATGAAATCCACAACATAAACAGTCATCATAATTATCATCTCCATAATCTTGCAACCAACTAGATGAATCATGATCTGTGGTTTGCTCTATCTTGAGATGGTGTGATGTCATGATCCATGCTAGCAGATGTCAAAGATCCAAAAGCCTGTCACATGCTACACATAATTCTCCTTCCTTCGGTATCTGAATTATTAAGGAGAGTCAAAAACACAAAATTGCTACCAGATAGCAGCTAAATCATTGAAGAATGCTATGATAAACTAATGTGTGCTTGATAATGCCTCAAGAAAGGAAAACAAATTCTACTGAAATATCATTAAGAACAAGTGAAGCATCAATGATATCCTTGCTTTTCCAAGTAAACAAAACTCTGCCCGAATGAAAAATGTAAACCTTCGAATCAAAAATAAATTCGACTTATCAAAGATATGGGATCCTAATTGAAAAAATGAAAAAAAATAGACAGACATCCAACATCAGGCAGACTATTATTCAGATCGGTCAATGCTAGAAGGGAATTGATTCTTTCCAGATACACTCAGGAACATGGCCCAATGCATTGGTGAAACCTTAAAAAAAAAGTAATGACAAAATATGCTTTTAATTAATTTAAGACTGACATGCCCTGTAAACACAAAAAAATTGAAGACGAAAGAAGGCAAACAAATTCTTTTAAAATTTAGATCACTCAAACTATAAATTCCTAGCTACTCATTTAAGTTGATGGTAATTTTAGAAAAAGACTTCTTAAATGAGCAGAGAACTCTAACAAATAGTTAACTAATTTCTGATCAACAAACATAATTGGGAGAAAGAACAACAGGTGAAGTTGCCAAAAGTACACTGACTCTGTTAATTAGTTCCCAACATCATTGATCTAAGTCATCTAACCCACATAAAGAACCTTACTTTCTGTTACGTGGTCAAGAACATAAAAAATTGCATCCATTTCTGCTTTTCATGCTGTGAGAATAATGGAAATGCCATCAATTTAACCAACATAAAGAGACCTATTGTCTGTTGGCAGTATCACGAAAATATCATTACTATCATTAGTTGTTTCTCACTTATGCAGGGTCAGTTGCATGGATCCTTTTGCATCGTCAAAGAATCAAGAACACAAAATGTACAAAACTCGCAAATCAACGAGTCTTTCATGCCAGAAATTACTGGCTGGGAAATTGAAGTTTTTTTTTTTGTTTTTTTTTTGAAGATAGTCTTCTAAAGCTAAACCAAATTTGCAAAAATAAGGAAAATTTGCACTATAAACCCTCTAACTTTGCGTAATAGCATTTTAGACCCTAAAATTTGCATATTAGCATATTAGACCTTGCGAAATTTTGGTCTTTATATTTTAAACTCTCACCCCTTAGGGCATTAAAAAACACCATGAAACTCATATGTAATGTCGAAAATACTCTTACATCTGTGGAAAGCAAGGCGGTCATAGTCGAAAACCAACATCATCTTCCTAAACACCATCACCTCCTTAGAATCATGCGACTCCATCGTGCAGATAATGTTGGTTTTTGCCACGGTCGTCTTGCTTTCGTACAGATATAAAGGTATTTTTTACGCTACAAATGGATTTAACGGTGTTTTTTAATGTCGTTAGTAGTGAAGGTTTAAAATACAAAGACTAAAACTTCACAGGGTCTAATATTTAATATGCAAATTGAGGTCCAAAGTGCTAATACACAAAGTTCGAGAGTTTATGGCAAAAATTTCCCCTAAAAGGAGCTCCTACAGAAAATAACTGGCAGATTTACGGGAAAATGGAATAGATTGAAATAGATTGTGCCATCGGGCAGTTGCGATTTGCGAATCATCACTGACTGGAAAAAAAAAATTAATTAAAAAAATGCTGAAGCTTCTAAAAATCCCACCGATGAAGTTCTGAATGAGTGAATTCCTTTAAGTGGACAAGCAGAGTGATTGCTTGTCAGAGTTTCTCAATACCCAAAACGCGTTCTGTAGATCCTAGGGAATTAAATTCCCAAAATATCCACATGACGAAAAGAATCTCCTTTTCCCTCGATAGGCATTGTTGTTAGAGCGAACGAAGCTCAAAGCAGCACATTCTTTCCGTAATGTCCAAGAGATCTCCACAAACAGCAATATCCGATTGGAGCCAGAATCAAAACTTGTCAAGAGATTTCAAGATCAATCAGTGAGACGTCGTGGAAACCTCACCGAAAGGACAAAATTGCATCGAGGAGAATAACTCATTCATGTATCTCGGCAGTCCAATCAAAGATCAATGAAGCACCCAAGATGAAGAATCAAAAATAGAAAGGAAAGACAATAATAAATTGAAAACGAGATATTAAATTTAAAAAATCTAGAAAATGCTTGCATAATGGCGTTAAATCCGTTTACAAACATTGGCCTGCAGCTAGCGTCGGAGCTTCCGATGCTGAAAAGAAACCTTGGCTAGCTTCGGAGCTCGCGATCCCGAGAAGAAACCCTAGGAGGGAGGGAGGGAGGGAGCGCGGAGGGAGTGATGGAGGCACGTCGCCTTCATCATATCTGGCTTTTCGGAGGCATTACGATTTCCCGAAGTAGCGTTGTCGGCTACGGAGGTACGACCACCTGTTGCCCGTATACGACAAAAAAAAACACACCCACAGGGCCACGTGCAAAATGCAGTCCGTAACGTGCGGGAATTTTTGAATGGTAGGTGTGGCTACCGGCTGGCTCCGTTTCGTTTCCGGCTGAGGGGAAATAGAGGAGGTGGGAATGTAATATTTTCGAAAAATAGCAATGCAACACAAAGTAATGAGAGTTCAGGGGTAAAAATAAAAAGTTAGGTCTTTAAAAAGTGTGAAGTTAATATAATATAATATCATTGGGGTAAAATAAATTTAGATAGTGAGGAAAGTAAGAGCGTGTTCCAAATGATATAAGACTTTTAGATCAAATTTGTATCTGGAATGAGAATGTAATGATGTTGTAGCACCTTTCTTGAATGCTATGATGGGCTAGAAAATGTTTTTATAACCTTGTAAAATCTGAGTTTGATCAGATGGGTTGAATCCTGTAGCTCTTATCAAACAGGAAAGTGGTTAGTATGTCTCCAGAGGATAAGTGTTTGCAAAAAACGGGCATGGGTTTGGATTTTGGACTTTAAATATCTGGACCAGCATCAAGTGCTCAGGAACTCTGCAATCTTGTGCAATAAATCATGTCAGTAGTTGTTCTTTAATCATCAAAATGCAAGTATTTTACCCATGGATCTGTCTGAACCAGCAGCATATGTTTTGGAATCATTCATATGTCTGGACCAGCAGCATATGTTCTGAAATCTTGCATTCTTATATATAAAACTTGTCAATAACATGTTCTTTAAATCACATTGATGTACAGGTGTTTTTAAATCACGTTAAAGTACAAGTGTTTTACCTATGAATTCTTTGTCATAATGGCAGCATATCTTACTAGAAGTAGTTGGACTATGTGAGCCTACCTTGCTGTAATTTTAGAATTATGAAAAGTGTTGGTAATAGTTGAAATAAACTGCAGCATATAAACACAAGCATAATAGCTAAGGAATTTTCATAATATGGATGGAGTCGTTACTGATCTTTAAGGGTAGATCAGACCTCTTTTTCATTGAATAAAAGGCACCAATCTTACAGAGTATGAGTTTTGGTCTCTAGATCAAACATTTACAGTAACAATCTACTTGATCTGGAGTAGCTACATGAGCATGGAATGAAAATAAAAATCAAAATGATAAATAGAAATCTGGAGAGAGTTGGAAAAGAACCGAAAGGGGAGGCTTAGGAAACTGGAAATGAAGAGAGGAAGGTGGGAAGCATAACTGAAATTTGCATTATCTCCTCCTCCTCTTAGTATGCATTCCCCTCGTGTCTTGGCTGCTGGAATGGTTCTCTATTTATAGAGGAGTTGGGCTACTGCTGGAACGTGGGGAAGCTCTCCACATGCTTTGGTTAATAGCATGTTGTTGCTGGTCATGAGCTACTAGATAAAACGTGTTTTGCCACATTTTTGTTATGCTGGAGAAGAGTTGTTGCTGGGCTAGAGTTTGGAGGATTCTCTTATGAGTTGCATCCGATTTTGCTCCTGCCATGCTGCTAATGGGCTTGCTGGAGGCTAAGGTGGTCTGGTGGGCTACTGGAGCTTGGCTCCTTTAGAATGTAACTGAATGAGCCTGTTAGTGGGCTGTTGGAGCTTTGCTCCTTAGGCTATGCTATGGAGCTTCACTCCTATGAGCTGAGCCTATTTTCTGGTGGGTTGTTGGAGCTTTGCTCCTGTGGGCTGTTGTGATGAGCCCGTCTGGACTTGTGGAGCCTAGTTTCCTTGGCCTGCTTGACCGGTTCCGAGTGGGCTATTAGTTATGAGCCCATTTGTAGTTGTTTTGATGGATTTTCCATCTTTTTGCAAATGGAGGCTTGCATTTTGGCTCATATCATATATTTATTTTATTTGATATGTAATTATATTCATTTGGTCCCGAGGAAGAGGTGTCTATAGCTGCCCCCTTTGCCAAAGACGTTTTGACGGTGAATGACAAAGTTTCAGACACCCCTCTTTCTCTTTTGTTTAGTTTTTTAATGCAGCCTGACAATTGTTTGGGTTATCATCAGGGACTTCTCATATGAGTTCTTTTGGGATCTTCTTGCAAATTTTCCAAGCTCGTGTGAGTCTTCTTGTAAATTTCTCAACTTTGTGTGGGCTGTCTTGAAAATCCCACAAACTCGTGTGGGCTTTCCTATAAATACTGTGAATTGTGTGGGCCCCTTTTTGTAAATCTTGCAAACTCATGGGAGCCATTTTGTTATTTTTCATGCTTCCTTTGCTTTTCTTAATAATGGGTAAGGTTTTTCCTGTCTTTTTCTAAGGGTGTGTTTGGTAATAAATAAAACTTTTGATGAAAAGCTTTAAGAGTAAAAGTTGTCAAATGATGTGATATAATAGGAGTAAAGATGAGTAGTAAAGAGGATAAAGTTAAAATAGATAGGTTAGTTATGTGGATAGTTGTGTAGAAATAATTAAAAAGTAAGTTAGTTGTATAGGAAAATGTGAAAAAAATGATTAAAAAATATGATAGTTGTGGAGAGTGAAAAGTTTTAGATTGAAAAGTAGGCTAGTTGTATAGGAAAATGTGAAAAAATGATTAAAAAATATGATAGTTGTGGAGAGTGAAAAATTTTAAATGGAAAAGTTATATTAATTGCCAAACACGTTTGTCTCCTTCTCCGGTCTCTTTCTCGCCGTTCTCTTTTCTCTCCTCTGTTGTATTCGTAGTCTTGGTCGCCAACGGGGCTGTTCAAGATGGTGATCATCGACGGAGGTTTCGCGCAGGTGGTCAGAGGAGCGGTGTGTTAATTGTAATTACATCACTTTCGCCCACCCCCTTTTTCGTTTTCTTCTTCCCTCCTGCTGCTGGCATTTGACGGCGGTGCTTTGGGCTGCTGCCAGAGCTTAATGGGTGCACCATTTTCTTGTTCCTTTTTATTTTCCTTTTGCGATAGAAGCTACGCAGCTTGGTGCCGTCATTTGGGTGGCCTAAGCGATTGCCAGCAGTCGTCGGGACTAGTTGGTCGTTGTGGGTGAGGGGCGAGCCATCGAGTTCTTATGCTTCTTCCTTTTTTCTTTGCGCAGGGGCTGTCGCTGCTGTTTCTTTCTAGTGTTTGCTGTCAGAGTTATTGGGGATGGTGGCTGTCTGTTATTGTCGGGGCTACTTAATAGGTACTCCGTTCCTTCTTTTTCATTCAATCGGGGTCTCTATGTTTTTTCTTTGGGAAATTTATTACCGAATTTCTGAGATTTGGTACCCTTTTTGGGGGTCCGGTGACCTTGTTTAAGCTGGTTTTTCTTCTCGCCAAATATTGGTAGTTGTCGAGGTTGCTAGTTCAACAGGTATTTCATTGTGTTTTTCTCTTTTTTATTGAGACCTTTCCTTAGATGCTATCTCCGTTTGCATTCTCTGTTGTTGCCAGATTTTTCTATTGCTTTGAGCGTTTGCTGATGACCATCACTTTTGTTATATTCTTTATTTCATACTCTGATAATATGTCTCGGTGCTTTCAACATCTTCAGACATTTGCCCCCTGCTGTGCTGCAGGTTTATGCATTGCCTGTTGCTTTGGAGCGCCTGGGTCAGCTCTTAAATGCGAGGCGTTAATAACTGAAGTTCTTCTGGACGTCTGGATGGTGCTTTTCTAAGTTACTATGTTGTTTTCTTCCTTCTCTTTTTTTTTTAAAGTCATCTGTTGGAGATATGGAGCAGTTGGACTGTATAGGCTCATTTTTCCTTTTATAAGTGTCGTCACTTTTGAATTTTTTTGGGTTGTAATGCATTTGAAAAGCCTTCTTTTTTTTGAACTCCCTTTTGAGCTGCAATGTATTTCTAGACTGCTTTTGAATGCAATGAAATGCTTCACTTTGGCCATGCTTTGATATTTTACTATTTAGACTCCTTGATCTGTTTTGAGATTTGTAGGCTTCGCAGCAGCTCTAAAGTTATATTTGGGCTTCTGTTATTGATGTTGCTGGACCTTGGTCCCCTCTTGTGATAAATCTGAATTAGCCTTTAACGAAAACACCCCTTTGCAATCTTATCTTGGATGCTTGACTTATCTTTATCCAGCCTAGTGGTGGGCTTTCCAACTCTTTAGTTTTGCTCTGGATCATCTTCATGGTAATGTCTATACTTCATCCTAGCTGATTTTTCTGGAGGTTGATGTTTCAGTTTTAGCTCCAACAATTCTACATTTTGCCTTAGCTGTTTTGATAGTTTGGGTTTTATAGCAGTGTATAAGCCCCTTCATTTCACTCGTTTGATTCAGCTAGCCTTTTACCTTGCCCCCAAGTATAACATGACTTTCCTTTTCTGCTATGCGTGCAAATTCCTTCTTTGCAAAGGATTAGCAGATGATAAGGCATTGCTTTTTTCTCTATTAATCTTATGTTTTTTATCCTTTTTGGTCTTGCCGGCTCAAGCGTTTCTGCTTCAAGTGGGTCAGGAGATGGCCTAGTGGCATCTGACATTTGTTTCTAGCTCGTTAGCTTCGTTTCATGGGCGTTCAGGCCCATTGATTAAGCTGAAGAACGACTGAGAGACGACTGAAAGCTTGTCTGTGGATACCGCTACTGGACTTAAGAACTTCTTAGGTCTCTAAATAACCTAAGACACAATGATTAAGCGGCTGAAGCTTGCTTCTTATTGCCTCGGGAGCACTTGGGAGCGAACTGAATGCTGATTCTAATGTGCAGCTGAAGCTTGCTTCTTATTGCCTCGGGAGCACTTGGGAGCGAACTGAACGCTGATTCTAATGTGTCGTTGGGTCTACAACTGTATCTTGTCTTCTCTCTCTCTCTCTCTCTCTATCTTTTTCTCTTTTTTCCTTTTTTCTCTTTTTCTCTTTTTCTCTCTCTCTCTCTCTCTCTCTCTCTCTTTTCTTTTTTGATTTGTTTGAAAAAAAGATACGTACACAAATACCTTTATTTATGCAATTTTGCCTCTAGGATCCCAAATCTTGTTTGATGCAGACTTGATATAAAAAAAATTTCTTTTCTTTTTCTCCGAAATTACTTGCCCCTATGCCTTGAGATGATACAAATGCATTTTTCTCCACCATTTACCTCTGAAGTAGTTGGACTGTGTGAGCCCAACTTGCTGTAACTTTAGAATTATGAAAAGTGTTAGTAATAGTTGAAATAAACTACAGTATATAAACACAACCATAATAACTAAGGAATCTGCACAATATGGATGGAGTCACCACTCATCTTTAAGGGGAGATCAGACTCTCTTTTCATTGAATAAAAGGCACCAATCTTATAGAGTATGAGTTCCAGTCTCTATATCAAATAATTACAACAATAATCTGTTTGATCCAAAGTAGCTACAATAGATATGGAATGGAAATAGAAATCAAAATAATAAATAGAAATCTAGAAAGAGTTCGAAGAGAGCTGGAAGGGGAGGCTTAGGGAGCTGAAAATGAAGAGAGGAAGGTGGGAAGCAAAACTGAATTTTGCATTATCTCCTCCTCTTAGGATGCCTTCCTGTTGTGTCTTGGCTGCTGGAATGACCCTCTATTTATAAAGGAGTTGGGCTTCTGTTGGAATGTGGGAAGCTCTCCTATGCTTTGGTTAATAGCATGTTGTTGCTGGTTATGAACTACTGGATAAAACATATTTTGTCATGTTTTTGTTATGCTGGAGAAGAGCTGTTGCTGGGCTGGAGTTTGGAGGCTTCTCTTGTGGGCTGCGTCCAGTTTTGCTCCTACCAGGCTGCTACTAGGCTTGCTGGAGGCTGAGGTGATCTGTTGGGCTACTAGAGCTTTGCTCCAGTGAGCCCTTTTGCTGGAGCTTGGCTCCTTTGGTTCGTAACTGGATGAGCCCGTTAGTGAGCTGTTGGAGCTTTGCTCCTTAGGCTGTGTTGTAGAGCTTGGCTCTTATGGGCTAAGCCTGTTTTCTGGTGAGTTGTTGGAGCTTTGTTCCTGTGGCTTGTTGTAATGAGCCCGTTTGGATTGGTGGAACCTACTTTCCTTGGCCTACTTGACCGGTTCCTAATGGGATATTGGTTATGAGCCCATTTATAGTTGTCTTGATGGATTTTCCATCTTCTTACAAATGGAAGCTTGTATTTTGGCTCATATGCATATATTTATTTTATTTTATAAATAATTATATTTATTTGGTCCCGAGGTAGGGGTGTCTGTAGATGTGTATTGGGAATGAATAAGGTTATTGAAAATTGAAAAAGCTGTATTAGGAATTAGAAAATCGTATTAGGAATAGCGATACAAATTCAATCTAAGAATCTCATATCATTTGAAGCATGCCCTAACATTTTGAAAAGAGTAAAGTTAATATAATATGATTGGAGTAAAATAAAGTTAAATAGAAATGTAGGAATGTATAAAGTTAAAATAGAATAGTTTTATGATAAAATAATTAAAATTTAGTTATAAAAATAGAAATGTAGGATAATTAGATAGTGAAGGTGTTAAATTATTTCTTGAAAAATATACAAGGAAATGCGAGAAGTTCCCTTCCTCCTTACCCCTCTTACAAAAAATTTGTCATGATTTACTATTTCATTGAGAAGATTTAGAACACATTTAATAACATTGATGAGGGAAATAGGAAAGGAAAAAGTGAAATTTTTTTAAAATTTATGAGATTGATATAGTATGATATGATATGATATGATATGATAAGATCAGAATGAGAATAAATAGGTTAGTCTTGTAAAAATAATTGGAATATAATGATAAAAATAAAAGTAAGAATGTAGCTAAAGCGGGTAAAATGATTGAAATATATATAAAAAAAAGTTACCCTTTTTTCCTTCTTCTACATCTATTATCAAATGCACCTTAAAGAAAACATGCTCAACCTCTATCACAACGCCCTCGATTATAAACTCTCTTTTTATTTTTTATTTGTTATCTTGTGCTTACAATGAGAAATTTAGAAAATTACTACATTTCTATGTGCTTTTCTCTACTAGTATCTTAATTCGAAATCATTTTCTTCGTATCTTTCTATATAATTATTCTGTTTATTCAAATTTTATTCTATTTACTTTTAATCATTACCTCTAACATATCATATTAATCTCTCACTTTTTTCAATTTTTTCCTTAAAAATGTTGTCTACATTTTTTTCCAAATGTCAAACGCACCATATGGATATGTTATCCTTGTCATTATTTCTCTCAATAAAGTGCTTAGGAATAAGGGAAAAGACAAAGTAAAGGGAATTTTTTTGCAAAAAAATGAGGAAAAAGTAAAAGAGTGAGAGAGGTACATTTTTCTATGAAAATGCCTTATTTTGTAATTATTTCTTCACATTTTTTATATAATTTGCCTATCTATTTTAACTTTATCTTATTTACTCTTAATCATTTTATCCCACTTTCCCAAATATTTTTAAAAAAGATTTCTACATTTTTTCCAATTGCCAAATACACCCTTAAAAATATGTGATATTCATCATTACTTTTTCTCTTTGGAGCTTTTTGAAAGGGGAAAAAAGACAAAGTGAAGATAAAATTTCAAAAAAAAAAATGATAAAAAGTATGAGAGAATGAGAGATGTACTAATTAGGAGTAAAGGAAATAAAATTAAAGTAAATATGATAATTGTGTAGAAAATCTAAAAAAATGTGCGAAAGTAGGGCTCAATCTGGTAAACGAATGATATAAATCGACTTTCCTACCTTTGTCTCACATGTTTTTTAATCATGATTTAACTTTTTCATTATCTAATTATCCTAGTCTTTTTCATTTTTACATTTATATTTCAATTTTTTCACATATTTACCATATTTATTCTCACACTACCCATAGTATATAATAATACTTTCGTAATTTTTAAAAATATTTTTATTTTCATTTCCTACTTCCTCCTCTGCCATTTGCCTCCAAATACCAAATGGATCCCTAGGCAATTAGGTAATCGTGAGTCATGTCCTAAATAAAATAGTGTAAAAACTGAGGAAAAAAGTTGCAGGGGACTTTTCATATTTCTACTCTTCCTAAACACACATTGTGTGTTGGGCAAATATAAAAAAAAATGAAAGAGTTTTATAAACTTTGGGATTTTTGCAAATATGTCTACACCATTTGACCAATATTGCACTTGCGTTTTTAAGTTTGCTAATATTGCAAATATGCTTATAAAGTTTGTATGAAATTTCAAATATGTTCATTTCACTATGACACCATTAAATTTTTTTATAAAATGACGATAATGCCCTTTAAGTCAAGTGATACAGTTATAATTTGTGCACATATTATATATATTTGCAAAAAAATTAAAATAATATATATATCTAAAATGATTAATAGCAAATATGTCCATAATATTTGAATATTTACAAATGTTTTACTGGGCTTAAATGACATTATTGTTATTCTATAGAAAATTTTAACAGCGTCCTAAAGGAAGAAATGCGCTTGCAATTTTATGCAAATTTTGTAGGCACACTTACAATATAGGCAAACTTAAGACCACAGATGTTATATTAATCAAATATTTGTAAGCATATTTATAAAAATCCCTTGAACTTTTATATTATCACTTTTCACATTTTTCTATGTGATATGATATCTACCACACTACTTTTGATACTGCACGCAGAAGAAGGAAAAATAGAAAACAACCATGTAGCTACTCTGGTAATTTTAGAACGTGTTTGGTACTGCACGCAGAAGAAGAAAAAATAGAAAACTTATTTTCTTGTGTTCACCAATCTTTTTACTTACTTCAATTATCATATTTTTATTTTTATATTTCAATTATTTTTCTTACACAACTATCCTATTTATTCATCCTTCACCTCTTATCATTATATCATATCATATAACTCTTATAATTTTCAAAATTTCCCCTACTCTCTCCTTTCCATTTTTCCACTAATATTACCAAACACACCAATAATTTTATTTTCGTCGCTCCAAATCATTATCTTCTCACACCACATCACTCTCTTACTTTATTATAAACTTTTTTCTAAATTTTTTTCCATTTCCCAAATGCCAAACTCAAACAATATTTTTATAAATTATTTAATATTTTATTTAATTTTTAAAACAGATAAAAGAGAGCTACATATTTTTTATTATTCCAGCCGAAACATATTTTGCAATATCTCTTTTTACAACTCGCTCAATCATCCTAATTAATTTTTCTTGTACTAACTATGCACTCGCGCACAAAGAGAACTAGATATTGGGTACTCGTTTTCGTTTGTTCTCAAAAATTAAAATAAAATATCAAATAAATTCAAAATATTACAAGTTTTCGCAATAATGATAATATAGCTGAAGCTCACGTGTTCATAAAAAAATCTAAACCGAATGCATTACTATGCAACGCACTCAGACGCAAAGGATTGGTGAAAAAATACATATATGTTATTTCGTTAATATTATTTAGGGCATGGATTCAAGAGACATGATTATATATAATATATTGTATACATGCTTAAGTTATAATTTATTTCTATTTTATTTTTTGATTTTTCTTTATAAATATGTTTTTCTAAGTGTACTTAATCTATATACCAAGTTTTATTATTTTACATATTTATTTTTTATTTTTAAAAATTAAATTTTTAAGGGGTGAAAAATGACCTATATGCCCCTAAAATTGATTATTCTAAAAATACGAATAAAAATATAAAAGTATTCTAAAATGGAAAAACTTGGTATATTAATTAAATACACTTAGGTAAAAAAAAGTTTATGAAAACAAAATAAAAAATAAAAAATAAAAAATGAATATTATAAACTAAGCATATATGCAATATATTGTATATAATCATGCCTCTGAATTCAATACAACTTGGCCGGGTGGACTTTATTTTTAGAATGTGTTTTAGAAGTAATAAAACTTTTAATTAAAAGTTTTTAAAATGAAAGAAAATGAGATGATAAGACATGAGTAATGATAAAGAATAAAATTAAAATAGACTGTTAAAATATATAGATAGTTGCATAGAAATGATTGAAAAGTAAGGTAATTTTATTAAAAGAAGTAAAAAATAATTAAAAAATATGATAGTTGTGAAGAATAAAAAGTTTGAGATTGAGAAGTTTTAATTTAAAATATTTTTGTTGTAAAAAAAACTTATTTTAAAATTTTTTATGTCAAATTACCAAGGTGTACTGGAAAAAATTGAAACTTCCTGCGATCGTATATACAACTATTGAGGTGTGGAAGTAGCTTGGATCTCTGGGTCGCACCTAATCAATGAGATCCATTCTCTCTTTGAGGAAGGGCTCCAAAGGAAACGAATTAGCATATTTCAAGGACCATACGCTATGTTGCCGCTACAAGAGACTTTGCCAACGCATGCTGGCCTATGGATGAGTTGGAAATGTGGAGCGATTTCTTCTTGGGATAGTCACTTCATTGTTTTAATCTGCATTCAAGTCCCATTACTAACGTGTTCATGTAAGCACGGTGTTAAGGTGGTAGAACGGGAAGAGTATGAAACTAATAGATAAACAAGATAAAGTTGCTATGCACTGGGATGTGAAAATTATTTTTGAAATTATAACTCCTTATTTTAATTGTGTGTTATATCTCCTTTTGATTAATAGTAGAAGTGGAAAAAATTTATATCCACTTCTCCCCTCATACTTTTCAAATTTAATTTTACATCTTAATTATCTAATTATCATATTTTTTCATCATCATTCTTACATTTTAATTTTTTTTACACAACTACCTTATTTATTGCTACTCTACTTTTAAAAAAACTCATTCACAAAATTGGAAAGTAGATTGTTATGTATTTGGGAAATAAGATGATTTTTATTTAAAGGTGTGTTTGGAAAGTAATAAAAATTTTATATGAAAATTTTTTGGTATAAAATTTTTTAAATTTGTAGAAAATTATATAATATGATAGCAGTAATGACGATAATTAAAAAGAATAAGATTAAAATAGATAAGTCAGTTGTATGATTAGTTTAAAAATGATTAAAAAATTAGGTAGTTATATAGAAAGATATAAAAAATAATTAAAGATATGATAGTTATGGAGATTGAAAAGTTTTCGTGTTTGTAAACACGATCTAATGGTAAGTTTGGAAAGTGAAAAAACTTTTGGATAAAAATTTTTTATGTAAAAATTTTTAAAATTAGAAAAAAATGATGTCATATGGTAAGGGCAATATTGATGAATAAAGAAAATAAAGTTAAAATAGATAGGTTAGTTATGTAGAAATAATTGAAAAGTAAGATAAGTATATAGGAATATGTGAATAAATAATTAAAAAATATGATGATTATGAAAAGTGAAAAATTTTAGATTGAAAAGTTTTTAGCGTTAGAATAAATAAAAAATTTCATCTCATTCTCATTCCAACATGCCCTTAAGTTTATTATGAGGGCTTGTTCAAATCATCCATTCGGATGAAATGAGAAGGTATTTGTCATTTTCAAAAAAATATTATTTTTAACATAATTTTTCATTTTCAAATACCTATTAATCTAATTTTTTGAATTTTTTTATACTACTTATTTCATCCCTACAACTGTGTTTAGAATAGATAAAACTTCTGAAAAAAATTTGTTGTAAAAGTTTTTTTTTTATGAGTATTCATACATTACAATCTCAACTGGTATTACAATTAAATTCTGAGACATTCTTACAATTCGCTAACAATTATCTACTATTTCTAAACTTTTCCACCGGTGGACGGCTCCCACAAACTTGAGGAGACTTGCAACGCCACCACTTCAGAAATGCTGTTGGGGAGATTCGAACCCAGGACCACCCACTTGTGAGGCCATGTCCTGCACCACTGAGGCACGACCTCAGTGGCGTTATAAAAGTTTTTTAAACACAAGAAAATGATATGATATGAAAAGATAATGGTGATGAATAAAGATAATAAAATTAAAATAAATAGGATAATTGTATGGATAATTGTTGAGAATTGATTAAAAAGAAGAATACCGATATACAAAGATATGGAAAAATGATTAAAAACTAAAGTAGTTGTGGAAAGTAAAAAGTTTTAAATTGACAATTTGTAATTCTTAAATGTGCCAATAGTTTCTCTTTTCCAATATGCACTTTTTCTCATCTCTTCATTCAAATCTTATTCTATTCCATCAAAATGGATAATCTTAGATAAGCTTTTCAATTTTTGTATTAAGGTACAATATGTCTAATATAAATAAGATGCACTTGAATAAAAAGTCTAATTCACCCATTTTTATGTAGTTATAGTTATTTATCTAACTAGTTCATCAAGGTTTTGTTTGGTAAGATATGAACAAGAAGAATCTTCATTTTTACTTATGATGCTATGATCAAGATATTACAACGTACATGCTCAAAAAATCTAGTATTGTGGTGACATAGTATAAATATTGTTGGGGCAAATATAAGGGAAAGAGGAAATTAAAGAAAACGGTAAAAGTAAAAAAAGTACTAAACTTCACTTTAAGCATTCTATGATATTATTTTTCTGAAGACAAGTTTGTTATCCTATTTGCTTTTTAGGGTAACCTTATGGCTGTTCCTAGAGTACAAAAAGTGAAACTTACATTAAAATAAGAAACAACTCCTTTTCTAGGCATTGAAATATTTGAAGTTAGAACTCTTGTTTGAGTGGAGAAAAATGTCTAAATATATGATAATTTTCCAAATCAACGACTATGACGAACGATGTTTGAATTAATACAAGAGCAAATAAGGCAATAAAATGTTTTGATGAGAGCAATGGATGGTGTCTTGGTAAGGAGTTTAATGAATTAAATTTGTCTTTTACATCTAATTGTCCCATAGGTAATTATATAGCTAACAAAGTCATGACCGACTTAAGTACAATATTTATGTTGTACATTTATAATATAATATAACATATATTATAAATTTTTGGGTCCATTTGTTTACATTCAAAAGTTTTAAAACTAATGACATGTTTAGCAATGAGAAGAAATTATCAAGCTAAAAATTTCTACCCTTTATAACTAACCTTATTTTAAAATTATTTATTATCATTGTTCTATACAACTATCTTATTTTTTAATTATTTTCACACAATTACCTATACAACTAATCTATCTATTTTAACTTTATTCTTTATACATATTATCATTACTTATATTATATCACATCATTTTTTCTAATAAATTTAACAATTTTTATACCAAAAAAGTTTTTCATTCAAAAGTTTTATCGCTTCCCAAACATATCCTAAAACATTTCAATCTCTTCAACTATCTTATTTTTAATTATTTTTTCCTATTTTCCTATACAACTATTATGTTTTTCAATCATTTCTATATAGCTGCTTATACAACTAATATATTTATTTAACTTTATTCTTTTTACTCATCATTATTATCTCTTATCATATCATATTATTTTCTTATATTTTAAAAACTTTTATATTAAAATCTTTTTCATTTAAAACTTGTATTACTTTTCAAACACACCCTTGACATTGACAATCCCAGCATTCCTCTATCATTTTCAAAATTAAAATTAACTCCATTTTACCCAGGAAATCTTACTCATAAATAAAAATATCAAGTGGACTTGACGTTTAATGAAAATACATCAAAATTGACCAAGGTATACGACATCCAAGGTCTTAAACTGTCAACCTCATTTGCTAAGTCGAACATACTTTGCATACAAAGTTTCAAAATACATTAAATGTTCTAAAAGATAACACGTTATGACCATGTGTCAATATCCTAATTTTATGAGCATCTCAGAATGAATTCATATACTTCGCAAATAGAAATAGCTTAACTTCCAACACTCATATAGGTAAATATATTTTAATATTCTATAACTAAATACTTCAATATAACAATTTTAGATTCATTAAGGGTATAAAACTCTCAACCTCGGCAATATGTTATAAGATCTAAGCACCGCCTAAGGAATACAAAAATATAGATGTATTTAGTGCTTACAAGTTGTGAAAATAACTTAATTTGTTCATTGAACTTTTAGACTTTAGTTACATGAATCTAGTTAAATTTCAATTATTACAACTCCTGGATGTGAATTTCATTTCAACCCTCTTGCTATTTTCCAGACTACTTTCCTAATAAGGCTTTTTATAAGTGAGTTTGCCAAGTTTTTACTTAATTTTATGAAATTAATATTAACCACCCTATTTGGGAATAACTGTCTTACATAATTGTCTCTCAATAAAATATCTCTTGACTTATTATTGTAAGTCTTATTGTATGCTTTAACAAATTTTTTTTGCTATAATAATATAAATAAATGGGAGACATTAGCTTCAAACAAATGAGAATTTCAATTAGAAAATTTTTAAGTTGCTGTACTTCTTTTCTTATTGCAACTAAAGCAAAAAACTCATATTCCGTAGCCAAGTGTGTAATGTATATTTTCTTTTTGAAAACCTAGGAAATAGGCCTCCTCTATTGGTAAAAATTCAGTCATTAGTATGTGTGGATTTCCAAGTATTAAAAATCTAACTTGCATCATTATGACTTTCTGATACAGTGGGTTCACCACTAAAATGCAATATATAATCAATGGTCTTTTTCAAATATTTCAAAATTTTATAATTTGTATTCTAATGCGTATACCCTAGATTACCAGTGAACCTACTCGATACATCTATAATAAAAGCAATATATGGTCTAGTACAACACGTAATATATATTAAATTACCAATTACTTTAGCATTCTTAAGCTGATTTACAAATCTACTATCATTTTTACATAAATTAATACTGAGATCAAAAGGAGTTGAAGTAGCACCAATATCAAAATGATTAACCATTTCGGTATCCTTTTAATGAATGAGATCGAGAAAGAGAAAATATATCATCATATTTTATAATTTTGGTTCCAGGATGACATCTGCTCTACCCATATCTTTTATATCAAAATTGATTGAAAAAAACTTTTAATTCTATAATAATTTGAAGATTAGTACCAAAGTTGAGCATATCATCCACACATAGATAAATAATAACATCTATATTAACAACAAATTTACAATAAATACATTTGTCTAATTGATTTAATTTAAAACTATTTAATAACATATCTTGATCAAATCCCTCGTGTCATTACTTAGGTGCTTATTTAAAATTATATAAAAAAATTATTAATTTGCAGGCTTTCTTTTCTTGTGAACTAATATAAAATCTTCAAGCTACATCATATATATATTTCTTCATCTAAATTTTTATCTAGAATGCAGTTTTTTATGCTAATTTGGTATTTTTAAGATAATAAATTGATGCTAGAGTCATTAATAGCCTAATGATTGAAACTTTAGCTGCTAAGGTATAAGTGTTAGAAAAATCAATACTTTTTGTCTATACATATTAGCTATTAATCTAGCATTAAATTTATTAATAGAATCACCAACTTTTAATTTCTTCTTAGATATCTATTTGCACTTTATAGGTTTAAAACATGGTGGTAAATCAACTAACTTCTATGTATTATTTTTTTATTATTAAATTCATTTTATCTTAGATAACTTTTTTTAGTATGATGCATCTGGAGATTTTATGACATCATAGGTAAATAGATCTCCTTCGGTGTGAAATACAATCATGTATCCTTTGTTTAAATTATATCTGGATTATTTTACAATTTATAGTTGAAAATCAAACTTAAAACTGTTATAGTCATCTTTCTTAGATCATTTACTTCTTCTAGCATTATTATTTTTTATAGATTTTTCCACGGGTATAGAATTATCATTGATAAATTTACTCAATGGTTGAGGAGAAATTTCATCACTTTAATTGATTTTAGGTATTTATTTGTAACTATTTTCATAAAAATCGGCATATCAGCGTTTAATAATAGTATTTTTTTAAATTGGACTATTATGCTCTACTATCATAAACTTATAAGTTTTACTATTCAATTCGTAACCTATAAATATACATTTAATTTCCTTTTGTCTCAAGTTTAACTTTTTAGGATCAAGCAACATTACAAAAACTTTACAACCTTTTTTTCTTAAGTATTTAAGATTAGGTATTTTATTTTTTCATAATTCATAAAAAAGTAATTTTAGTTTTTTTTTAAAAAATTCTATTAAGAATATGACAAGTTATTAACAAAGTTTCATTATACCAACCTTTACTTAGGTTTGTAACTTATTAATATTGAATTTATCATTTCAAGTAAAATTTTATTTTTTCTATAGTTCCATTTTATTAAGGTGTAGAAGGGTTGTTAGTTGGTGAATGATTCTAACATTTTCAAAAAAATTATTAAAATTACTTGATATATGTTCGTCACCTTTATTTGATTTTAAGTATTTAATTATTTTTTAAATTTGATTTTAACTTCATCCTTATAGGATTTAAATTTATTTAGGACATCATCTTTAATTATTAATAAATAGACATAAATGTATTTACTAAAATTATCTATAAAAGTTATAAAATATCTCTTTTCACCTCTAATTGATATGTTCTCTATATTACAAATACCATAATGAATTAAACCTAATCATTTTAAATTTCTCCTCTAGTTAATATGTTTTCTATATCACAAATATCAGAATGAATTAAACCTAATCATTTTAAATTTCTTTCAACCATTGGAAATGATTTTTTACTGATTTTAGTTTGAACAAATATTTTACATTCGTCTAAAGATTCATTAGGTAATTTAGGAATTAAACCTAATTTCATCGTAATATCTATACTGCAAAAATTAATATGACCTAATTTACTGTCATAGTAAAAAGAACCGACAATATAAATAGAAGATGATTATTCATTATTGACATGTGAAATATGTCGCTTATAACGTAACCCTTACTCATAATAACAATCCTCTTGACCTTGGTTACATATAATCTTACTTAGATATCAATTTGAAATTATACTTATTAAGAAGATTGAAAGAGAGGAGTTCATGTATATTTTTGGTATATAAAGTACATTTATGAGAGCAAGTGATTTTTTTTTAAGTCAGTCTCAAGGCCATAGTTCTTGACTCTTCTAGGGGATGTTTGATAATGTGTAAAATTGTGGGATTGTGGGAATGGTGGAAAATAAAAAAGAGAATATTTTGAGAAATGTGTAATTGATAGGAAATAATAGGGGGTATAGTTGGAATAAATAGGTTTGTTGTATATGGTTGGTAGGGAAAATGATTGGAATGTAGGGGTAAAAATGAAAAAAATAGTGTGATTGATAGAGTAATGATTTGTATTGGGAAACCAAATACCATGAAAAAACCATGGTTCCCATAGTAGCATGTTACCAAATGTCCCCCTATTTTAGTAGTAGAAATTTTAAAATTCTTTTGAGGAAAAGAAAAATTAAAAATTATCTATGATTAACTTATTTTTATTTTTGTTAGTTTCATAATTTTAAACAAACTTTTGTCTTTGTAAACATGTCTAGTAGCTCTAGAGTTAAGCCACTAGCTTTGGTCATTATTCACAATATAAATTTTAAAAATCATAGCAACGAAATGTTCCTTAATCAAATAAGTCTCAAAACCATTTTCTAATAAGATCTAGATCAAGTGCTATTTTTCATTTTAAGAAGTCTACTTCACTTTTCAAATAACTCATTTTCTTGCAATAAAAGTAAAATTCAACTTTTATTTTCTCGCAATAAAAGCAAAATTCAACTTTCTTATTAATAATGACATTTTTGGTATTTAAGTTAGATTTCTTAGAGGATTGATTATTGCTATTTATCATCCAATTTTGGACTTCAACAACATTAGCTTCAGCCTAAACTTGCTCTTCTTTAACTTCTTTCATTTATTTTAAACTTTTGCAATAGTTGTTCTAATGAAGTAAAATTTTTGCAATAATCACATTAATAATAATGGACTCATTTGTTTTATTACCCTTTGACTTAAGCTGATTAACAATATGTTGGATCTCATGAACTTAATCAAAGATCGACTTATTGTCAATCATGGTAGGCTAAAAAACTGCTAAATTCTGTTTGACGCTTGCATCATCAGTGTTTTATTATGTTAAAAAGCATTTCAAATTCTTCAACTGCATTTACATCTTAGTACATTTCAAATATTGAGTCCGATAGTACTTCAATGATGTGTCATTTAGAGATGTAGTTGTCTATGTTCTACTTTGCTCTCCTGTGTTGATCTTGCAGCATTTCATTTTTATTTCTGAGGCCTTAACATGGTGATCACGTATACAACTCTAAGTCAAATTAAGAAAAAAGAAGTTTTTACTTCTATCTTTTGAAATTGATACCAATATAGCCTTTGGACATTAAACTTTGCAGGTAGAATAGTTGATTGAGGGGCCATATGTAAAATAAAGGAGATAAGACGAAAATTGCCTTAAAATTGTTGGGGAAAATATGTAGGAAAGAGAAAAATTAAGTAAAATGATAAAAGTGAAAAATAATATGAAACGTTAGTTTAAGCGTGTTACAACTTCAATTTTCTTATGACAATTTTGCTATCGTAATTGCTATTTAGGAAAATTTTGCAATTGCCCACAGAATACAAAAAATGAAACTTGAGCTATAATAGGAAATAACTCCAATTCTAGGATACTTGAAAATGGAACTCTTAGTTGAATAGAGAAAAATTCATGAATATATGACAATATTGCAAATCAACAATTATGATGAATAATGTATGAATTATAAGAGTAATAGATACAACATATGTATTAACGAGAGCAATGAATGATGTCCCAGTGAGGAGTGCATCATTAAATCCATGCTATTGACTCATTGGTTTGCAAAATTTGCCAAAAAATACACAGTGGCAAGACTTAATCCCACAATGGATTATATCACTAATAAGGTCATTGCAACTTAAGTACAATATTTATGTTGTACATTTATGGTATAATATAGCATATATTATAAATTTTAATTTTGAAAATTCCAACAAAGATTGTTTTCCTAACATTGGATGCAAACGATTTAAATTCAAAACTTGCTTGTAGATTTGGATAAGAGTTTTTTTTCACCTACCTCTTTAACTATTCTATCCCATACTCAAATTTCATGAATCAAATTCCTTTTGTTCATAGTTTCTACAACATGTTCATAACTATATCTCGCAATAATAACTTATTAATGATACATTCTCATGATCCTAGCACATGAATAAGTGAATTTTTAGATCATAATAATCATACTCCACAAGCTTTTTGATTTTAGAAAATTTCTTATAATTCATTTTTATATTGTTGCTTCCCCGCAAATAATTTTATGCCCTCTAACTTTTCTGCACTCCTTCATTTAAGTTTTCCCTTACAAAGGTTCTAGCTCAACCAATGAACATGCTAATAAATATTTCTTTCTATTTCACAGGAAATTACTTACCTTATCATACATAACACACCTATAACCCTGAACAACTAATTCTCATAGTATTATTGTACAATCATCAACATTAAGCATTGTGTTTCTACTTTCTAGATATTCCTTCCTAATTCTTATTTTCATGTCAAATTTTCTCGAAACATAGCTTGAGTTTAACAACTTAATAAGCAAGCATAAAATTCAACAACTACTAGAAAATAGTCATTATTGAAACATCACAATTTAAAATAATTTAGAAAATACTTGAAAAATAAAAGAACATGGGGTTCTTGCTTAGTAATTTCCTTCCACTTTCTTTTTTGTCATTCCCCATGCACAAAGCTAGTCATTTTTTGGCCCTACATGCAACTTATCATACTCATTGTTTAGCTTGAGTTTGCAAAATCCACAACTTACTTCAGTTTGTTTGCTTTTACTGTCATGCTTGTTTGTGATATGTTATTTGATTAATGACATATGTTCCTGACATTCTTTTATTTAGAGTGTGTTTAACATTCATATAAACTTATAAATCTAAAATCATCACTTTCTATAACCACTATATTTTTTTAGTCATTTATTCATGTATTCTGATACCATTATATTTTATTTTTCAATCATTTTTTCACAATTACTCATAAAATTATTCTGTTTACTTTAATTTTATTTTTTTACTTCTAATCATTACTTTTATCATATCATATTACTTTTCTCAGTTCAAAAAATTTTACACTAAAAACTTTCCATTAAAAAATTTTAGAAGTTTTATCAAATATCCAACACATTTGTAATCTTTAAATTTCCTATTGAATATTCTTCCTTAATTTCACACAAAGGTCAACTTTACTTTTTAATTTATTATTGAGAAACTATAATTTACATTATTACTATGGTGTGTTTGAAAAAAGGTAACACTTTTGAATGAAAAATTTTTTATGTAAAAATTTTTAAAATGTGAAAAATAATGCAATAGGATAAGGATAATGATGGAGAGTAACGAAAATCACGCTAAAATAAATATCTTAATTGTATGAATAGTTGCGTAAAAAAGATAAAAAAATATGGTAATTTTATAAAAATATGAATAAATGATTAAACAATATGGTAGTTGAAGAGGATGAAAAATTTTAGTTTGAAAATTTTCAGTTGTAATGAAAAGAATCTGAATTCATATTTTACATATGTGGAGAGGCTTTGAAGCATATTAACTTACATGTTTGCCCTTTTCAAAATGAAAGCATAACATAGTTTTCATTTCTTTCTTTCATAAGGCTAACTTGACGCATTTAATATATTTTTCGGTAACTCAAAAAATTCTAACTTTATCATTTTCTCTTGAACTTTTTGTTTTTTCATCACATCATGATCTCAGTTACCCCTCTATTTCTACCATCTAATATTTTTATGCCATACATATCCTTAGCATTCTACTCTATGTATTTCGTACTCACTCACGAAATCAAGTGTCTTAATCTATAAATCATTCAAATAGTTGGTTTACACAGGCCTTAATTTTCAAACTTTCACGCTCTACTTGTCCAAACTACTCGAATTTGATATTCATTTTGCAACTTGTGTGTAAAAATTTATTAATTCACACGTAAATTAGTCATCAACAACTTTCCATGAAAATTATTAATTAACTAGACTTTGCAGGCACATGGTAGATATAATCAAAGCAACCAATGATTCGCATATCCTTTTAACTTTCAACCGTGTTTAAAAGTATTTAAAATAGGAGAAAATGATGTGATATAATGAGGATAATAATGAGAAGTAAAGAGAATATAGTTAAAATAAATAAATTAAATGTATATGTAGTTGCTTAAAAATGATTGAAAAGAAGGATAATTATATATGAAAAATATAAATAAATAATTAAAAATAAAATTATTATAAAGAGTGAAAAATTTTATGCTAAAACAAAGACAACCTTAAAAATTATGTGCAAGTTTGGATAAAAAAAAATTTTTAACTAACATTTTTTTGATTCGTCTAGTATAGATAAAACTTATGCTGCAGCCTAGAACTTTTCACAAGTAAAGGAGCAGCAGGCATATGTTGGCCCCGAGTTTATGGCAAAACCCAATAGGGGAGGGGTGAATTGGGTTCTTGAAAAATTCTTTGGTAAATTAAAATCTAACCCCTTATAATATCAATCCCCTTGATGAAACGTGATATGAGATAGAATGAGATGGTGCAAATGGAATATAAAAATATAAACAATCAAACCAAGCAAGAGACAGCGATATATAGTGGTTCGGGCAACCTTCCCTACTCTACTCTTCCAAGCACACACCCATTGTGTCTTGGGTTCCACTATTGTATTCTCAATACAATCTAGAGCACCCACTCTCTTCTAGATTCTAGCTTTAGGGGGCATATACAACAATCACTTGTTGGTGAGACCAACTCCAACCAACCAAGTCCAAACGATTGGTGAGACAAACTCCAACCAATCAAGCAAAACCCGTTAGTGAGACAAACTCAAACCAATCCCCTGTTTTGCTTCTTCTTGAATTCGGTCTCCAATACCGATTCAAGGCAACAACACAAAATAAAATAAATAAAAGAGAATTTACACTTTACAATGTGTATTCGATAAGCACCGGAAGCTCCTTGTCATGTAGAGATGATAAACTTGAAAGCGCACTTGGAAGTTGTAGCACTTGGAACTTCAATAGTTAATCAAATGACTTCAACACACTTGAATATTTGAAGATGGAAGCTCAACTTGTGTTTTTCTCTTTCTTTCCTCCTTCTTTCTTTTCTCCACGTTCATTCTTCAATGGTATATATAGAGGAAAAAAGGTTCTAGCCGTTGGAGTGGAGGTTCACGCGCATCTAGAGCTCCAACGTTCGGATTTTCGACCGTTACGAGTTGAAGTCGCAAGTGGAGTCGACTTCGGATGGGTGAAGTCGACTTGGGATGCGACTTCGCCTTGTAAAAACTTGCTGTCCAGAATTTTGCCTTCGAAGTTGCAGGTGAAGTCCACTTGGGTCTGGGACTTCACCCAAGTCGCAGGCGAAGTCGACTTGGGATGAGACTTCACTTTGCTGTCTGTCCGAAGTCGCAGGCGAAGTCGACTTGGGTCTGGGACTTCACCCAAGTCGCAAGTGAAGTCGACTTGGGCTGAGACTTCACTTTGCTGAACTTGCAATTCATGAACTAAAACTCTTGAAACTTAAATTATTTCACATTCTCATTTTTATACACATAATTTGAGACAAAACATCTGAGAACACTTAGACAAATGTGTTAGATCCTTTTTAATGATATTTCAATTATTTGTTAATCATCAAAATCAAATTAACCATTCTATTCGATAAGCACATGATCAATAATCTCAACAGCATAGTCATCATCTCAAATTGACAACCTGTTGCAATCATACCAAGGATGGCTTGCGAAGTTCAGTGTAAACTATAGACCTACTAACCGCAAGCGTGTTCATTGGGCTTATCGATGTAACTAAGGTTGATAGATGTATGCTATTTCTATAAGGGAAAATGTAAGGATTTTGATTCTATGTACCTGGGTGTACTTAATTTTGGTGCACCTGGGTGGAAATACCTATTTTTTAATATTATTTTTGAAAACTTTTTATACAATTGTTAATCTAGGTATATTTAACATGTGTATTATCAATTTTTACTATTTTTGGAGATTTTTAGATATTTATTTTGGATTTTTAAAGATCAGTGGCGTTTTAGTAAATTTAAATTACTAAAAATGCTACTGATTTTTAAAAATTCAAAATAAATATCTAAAAATTTCCAAAAATGGTAAAAATCAATACACATGTTAAATACATCTAGATTAACAATTTTGTAAAAAATTTTCAAAAAAATATATAAAAAGTAGGTATTTGCACCCACGTGCACTGGATCAATTTCCAAAATGTAATGGAGTTTTACTTATATCCAAACAGCCCTTTATCTCATCGTATTTTTAATTATTTTTCACATATTCTTATATAATTATTTTATTTTTTTAATAATTTTTATATAGTTACATATACAATTAACATATCTATTTTATTTTTATTTTCTTTGCTCTTTGTTATTATCCAGTTATATCACAACATTTTATACTAATTTAAAAACTTATATACTAAGAACTTTTTATCCAAAATTTTATTACTTCCCAAGCACATCCTAAGCTATTTAAATTTTTATTACATACATATTTAGTTTATTCATGGTGCCAAAAATTTTGTAGTAAATTCGTAAGTATAAGAAGGGATTAAATAAGATGAAAAATTGAACAAGGAAATTAAATAAGGATAACTTATTGTATATTTGAAAATGAAAAATTATATTAATAGTAAAAATGATAGAAATGAGGTTCTATGCATTAAAAAAGTAAGGGACTATATTTAGTTTATTCATGGTGCCAAAAATCATGTACCATATTAGTAAGTAGAAGAAGGGATAAAATAAGATGAAAAATGGAACGAGGAAATTAAATAAGGATAAGTTGTTGTTGTTGATTATACACTTTATTAAGAAAAATTAATTTTATTTTGATGATTAACAAACCATTGAAATATCATTAAAATGGATCAAATGAATATGTGTAAGTGTGTTCAAATATTTTATCTCCAATTATATGTATAAAGATGAAAATGTAAAATAATTTAAGTTTCAAGAGCTCAAGTCCTTATGTTGTAAGTTCAGCAAAGTGAAGTCTCAGCTTAAGTTAACTTCACTTGCGACTTGGAAAGTCTCAGCTCAAGTCGACTCCACTTTCAACTTCGGACAGACAACAAAGTGAAGTCTCAACCAAAGTTGACTTCACTTGCGACTTGGATAAAGTTTCAATCGAAGTTGACTTCGCCTGCGACTTCAAAGGCAAAAAAATGGACAACAAGTGGATAACAAATTTTAGCCAAGTAAAGTCGTAACTCAAGTCGACTTCACTTATTTCAAGTCAACTCTATTCATTCCAAGTTGACTCCACTTGCGACTTCAAGTTATAACAGTTGAAAACTCGAACATTGGAGCATTACATGCATAATAACTACCACTCTAAGGGCTAGATCTTCTTTTCCTCTATAAATATCATTGAAGTATAAACATGAAGGAAGAAGAGAAATACAGGATGAGCTTACACATTCCAATATTCAAGATTGTTGATATCATTTGAACAAATATTGAAGCTTCAAGTACTACTACTTCAAGTGAGCTAACAAGATCATCTTCTTCACATAACAAGGAGCTTCCGGAGCAAATTGATTACACGTTGTAAAGTCTATTTTATTTTGGATTATTGCCTTGGATCGGTGTTAGAGACCAAATTGAAGAAGAAGCAAAATAGAGAGTTAGTTTGAATTTGTCTCACCGGCAGTTTAGACTTGGTTGGTTGGAGTTGGTCTCACCAATAAGTGATTATTATATATGCCCTATAGAGCTAAAATCTAGAAGAGAGCAAATGCTCTAATTGTATTGAATATATAATAGTGGAACCCAAGATATAGAGGGTGTGCGAATGGAAGAATAAAATAGGGAGGTTGTCTAAACTATTATATATTGTTGTCTCTTGTGTGGTTTGATTGTTTGTATTTTATATTCTATTTGCATAATCTTATTCTATTTCTTTGCACGTTTCATTATAGGGGCCTTATTTCTCAACGGGTTATATTCAAAAATACCGAAAGAATTTTAAAGAATCAAATTCACCCATCATCTCTTGAGTTTTGCCACAAACTCGGGACCAACAGTTGCGTATTTGAAAATAAATTTTTTTATTAATATTAAAAATGATGTTATATGCATTAAAAAATGAGAGTATATATTTTATTTACCTACCATTGAGTCTTTTGTTTCAAAGGACACGAGACTTTTGAATGGAACTTGTATCGTCATTTATAAGATAGTTTTTTTTTTAGTTTTAATAGTATGTTTAGGAAGTGATAAAATATTTGGATGAAAATTTTTTAGTACAAAAATTTTTGAATTGAAATAAAATGATATAATATGATAGATACAATGATAAAAAATAAAAAGAATAAAGTTAAAATAGATAAATTAGATATAAAGTAGTTGTGTAGAAATAATTGAAAAGTAAAGTAATTATACATAAAGATGTAAAAAATAGTTAAAAATAAAATTATAAAGAACAGAAAGTTTTTGATTAAAAAGTTTTAGTTTAATATTTTTCATATATTGTCAAACATACTCCACATCAGCTTTCTCAATTCAAAATGCAATTTTTTATATTTTCAATATAATTTTTTTTCATTTTCAATCTACACTCTCCCATTCGTACACCATTTTACGGTTTTTTTATTTTATTTTTGTGTGTGTGGGGGAGGGGGGGAGGATGAAAGGCCTGCCGTACTCTACGACCTCCACTTGATGAAACTTTGAACACACTTTATGCACTGTGAGCATGCCATGCATGATTTAAGAAAGGTGTTGGGTGTGTTCGATAAAGGGGAAAAGAAAACTATTTTTCCCTACTTCCACCTTTTTTAGAGATTTATGCTAATGATACCGGGAAATCTTTTGAGCAATTCGAGGGACCTCCTTCGGATTTGGGATTCGATGCTGCGGCAGAAAACGGTCGCCTTTTTCGAAACAGGGAGGGAAAGTTGAAGTGGCCGGAGCGAGTAGAGAACGAGAAGACCATCTCTCTCTCTCTCTCTCTCTCTCTCTCAGGGAAGAGCGAGATGGCGAACCTATCTAGCCTCATCCACGAGCTTCGAGAACGAATCGCGGCTTCGTCCACCTCATCCCAACCTGGAGACAATCCAGACCCTCTCGACACTCGTTTCCGTTCTGTTCTTCCCAACCTCCTCCATGCTTACGTCATCCCTTCTTCTACAGGTACCTGCCTTTTTCTCACTCTCTGTCCAAACTACGCAACTAATCTACCATGCATCTCCATTCCTCCCTTGCAGCGAATGAGCGCGAAGTGACTGCAGTCCTGAAGCTGCTCTCCCACACAGCCAGGAACTTCCCCGGCGTCCTTTTCCACGGAAAGGCCAGCGTCGTACTCCCCATCATCGGCCGCATCCTTCCCTTCTTTGCAGAGCCTGCTTTCGTGTACGTTCCATTCAACCATGCCAAATGTGTTGCTTGTGGGTCCATTTAAAAGTGCATTGCTATCTGGAAATGTTTGTGTAGCACCTTCGGTTAATGCTCTATCTTCTGCTATTGTATTAAAGATTCCATCTCGTTGGCTTAATTATCCGCTTTGCCAAAATCACCAATTTGGGTGCCTCCGAGTATTAGCTAACTTATCAGTTTATCTTGTGTTTGATGAATTGCTTAGCCCACGAAACCATGTTATTAGAATTCACATCATTGTTGAACTTGAATCGGAGTTATAATACATTGAAGTAGGTATCATGCATGCTACATCTTCTATCTGGCATCACAAGTCAGATCGGTTCCAATGGGATGCTTAAGTTTGTTATATTGGTTTGTGTTACTTGTCTGCAAGAAACCAACGCAAAATTAATTCTTAGTAGTACTGAAAATTCTATATTATTTGTTTCCTGTGAAATTCTGAATTTCTGAGCATGTTTTGCAGTGTATTTTGCCACTACAAGACGTTACTTTTCCTTTAGGATGCCAAGCATCTTGGATCTTTTTAGAATTTCCCTGTCATTCATGCAACTTGCATTTTGTTCACAACAATATGTGAATTGACTTAAGACATGATTTGTATTTTTAGCTCTCGACATGGGCTGATTTTTGAGACAATTTCTTCTCTTCTCTCATTACTCCGATCTGGAGATCGAGAATCATATCGTCAGTTTTTCTTGGATGCAATGCTGGTCATTGAAGGTATGCATCTACAATCCCAGCAGATCCTGCTCAGAGTTATGAGAATTTTTTTAGTTTCTGTGTTTCCTTTTGCTGCTTGTTCTTTTTTGTCTTTTCTCTGCATTATCTGCATTCTTCTATTTCCAAGGTGGGTGGGATTCAGATTTTTTGTGAAATACTGAAGTTTGCTTTTTTTTTTTTTTTTCAACAGATCTTTTATCATTGGTGTCATTTTATGCGGACAAATTGACTGTTGTTGCATCCAACACAATTTCATTGAGGTCTTTCTGTGAATCTTTTCATGGAATATCCAATGATCCATATGTTTTCAGTGATCTTCCGGCATGCTGCAAGCCCAGAGATGGCCCAGGTGTACTAATTGATCTCTCAGAAAAACAGAGGTGGAGGACTTTTGCCACTTGGATTGTCAAGATCCTAGGCAAATGTCTGACGGAAGGAACCCTTTATGTGGAAGGGCTTATGAATGCATCATTTGTATCTGCTACTTGTACTTTGTTATGCCATGGAGATGCTGCTTTGCACATGGTAGGTTTTGTTTGATTATTGTTGTAATGTTTCTATGCTTTTATTATTTAGTTGACTCATGAATTATCCAAAAGATTACCTCTTTTTTTCAGTTCTCTGACGTTCTAAATTTTGTGGAAGGCATGCTTTGACTTCCTGCGCATTACAACAGCATTAATGAACAAAGAAATTGTTCCTAAAAAGAAACTTATCCAATCAATCTTATGCATATTGGGTCAAGATGAAAAGGAGCTTCCATTGTTCAGGTAAGTCACGCAATGCTGGAGCCTTCTTGCAGCTTGTTGAGTGGACATCTTATTTTTGCTAGCCAATGTAGTATTAAGTCAATACATTTAAACAAGGGTTATGAACCTTTGTAACTGGTTGGACTGGTTCATCCCATGTGAGCTGCGAGTTTTATATTTGAAAATTTTTATTAGATCCCTATCAATAATATTTTCCTTTGTGTGTTTATTATATCAACGAAAAATCAACCATATTGAAAACATTCATACATTATCTTTCCATTTTCAAAGTTTAATAGTTATATATTCAACTCAAATGGGTTGTATTTTTTAAAAAACATATGTATTTCCAAGAAAAGTAATTTTCAGAATTTAAATAAGTATATATTTTCAATGTCAATGGATTGAATTTGATAAAAGACCTTTTCAAAATATTACATCAGGTTTTATTGGATCATAATCCTTTGAAAAATGCTATAATTTCTCAAATTACTCAAATTGTTGACATTTAAGTGGTTTGCCCGCTAATGAACATGTTTTTTTATTGTGTCAAGAAACATCCAGTTGGTAATTACATTGTTATTCATTTTGCTTGGAGCCTAACAAATATGTTATTTGGATTCAGATCTTCTACTTGTCCTCTGTGTTTTGGAAGTATTTATCATCTTTCTAGAAAATGAGTTTCCAGTCAACAGCTCCTATTTTAGAGGGGTGATTTTATACGGCCGGGCGCATGGGGGACAGCCATGCGTCCGGCCAAAAAACATATGTTTTTATTTTTTTTTGATTTTTTTTATAAACAGGCAGAGCTAGGTGTATTTAACTTATAAATCTAGTTTTACCATTTTTGGATACTTTTAGGTTTTTTTTTTTGATTTTTAAATACAGTGGCATTTTTGTAATTTTCTGACTCGTGTTTATAAAAAAAATAAAAAAATATGTTTTTTGGCCGGATGCATGGGGGCAGCCATGCGCCCAGCTGCACCCGAACACCCCTCCCTATTTTACTAGTTGAGGTACTTGATGATAATTTTTATAATCACTGTGTCAGTTGAAAGGTAATCATGGCATATGCTTCTATTAAGTTTTGCATGATATTGGATTTCAAATCTTACAGAATATGACAGAAATTGATGGAATTTGTACTCAAATTTTCATCTTTTATTTCATTTTCTTCTTTGTTGAGTGAGGACAATTTAGTTAATGGCTCCAGGTGATTGGTTAAAAGAATTTACCTTGTGTATCCATGCTGGCTGTTGATGGCCTAATACTTTCATTGGATGATCAAGATATTACATACTCAGAAAAGCTGTTGTTGAGTTCAATTTCATGAATATATATTTTGCATTTAGTCCAATTTTTTCTATTGTTGGTTTTTAGTTGCTAATTTAGCAGTTGTAGAAATTTATATATATTGTTGGTATGCACAGTTATGGTGCCATGAAACAGAGAATTTTGAATTTGTTTGAGCTATATTCACCTTGTCATAAAATGAATTTTATGGCCATCATGTATAGTAAGGGATCATGGAAGCAAGACTTTTGGAAAAACCATTTCTTGTAAAATCTTCCCAGTGTAGATATAGAAATTTAAAGTTTAACCTATACACTCGGTTTACAAATTGGTGCTCAGTTCTGGTAACAATCAATACTATTTGTCACAATGATTTGAGAGGTATGCTAGTAATTTTCACTTGGTATTTTCCAACATTATCTGCTTTGGTGCTAGTCCATAAATTATCCATGAAAAGAAGCTTTTTATTTGTATTTTAGATGTCATAACTAATATAATTATTGATAATATATTGAAATTAGCACCAATGATGTCTTTTTTTTCTCAATACGATGGATAAATTTCGTAAATTGGTAAAAAAATTTGAATCTAATATGTAGATTTAAGCATGAAGCTACATAAAAAATGATGGGTGGATTCATTAGATTTTGATTTAAGTATCATGAGGCATATGTTGAAAATTTCCCTAAATCAATTATTTGATCCAATTTCTAATGTTGTTCGATAACAAATTAGTGATATTGTTAAGAATATTTTACTGCTGAATTTGTTTTGTATAGTCAGGAACAATCTGGGAATTTTTACGTAAAACTGATGAGTTTGATGTTGACCTATGTAGGGTGTGTTTGGGAAGTGGAAAAAAATGGGGAAAGTTTTTAAAATTGACAAGGTAATGATATGATATAATAGGGATAATGATTAAAACTAAAGTGCATACAGTTGAAATAGGTGGGTTAGTTGTATGGGAAGATTTAAAATCGAAGAGGAAAAAGAATTTCCCCCCTTTCCCAAACGCACCTGTAATTTTTTTTTTTGAGGCACAAACACACCTGTAATTTGATTTTTATAGGTTTAGAGAGACTCATTACGTGTTATAATATAACTCTTCATGAAAATAGATTATATAAATTGATTAATTAATTTCTAAGGTAGTTGTTTAATTGTTTATTTTTATGTTATGAGCAGAATTGCTCTACTCTATGCTTCTTTATATGAGATTTATCTGTAATGTGTATGCGTTTACTCTTCTTTTGCCATCATTGTATACTAGTGGATATATTTTCATTATTCATTAAATGTTGGCATTTAAAATAATTTTAGTTCTAAATTTATATATTGTGCTCAGTTTACCTTAAATGTTTTAGCGAAAATTTTAGAGATATTTTTGCTTATACCTATAATTTTTCATACAAATAGCATTTACGCCTGTGATTTGAAACTTATTGCAAATACTCTAAATGATTTTTAAAATATTTTCAGGCATGCCTATGGCAAGCATGAACTTCTTATTTTTTAAAAATCAGAATGCTTTATGATAAATCCAAACCATCTATTAGATTTATTAACTTGAATTTTTTAATGCATCAAAAATTACTTTGATTGGATATCTTGGCATGCTATAGTTGATTTTAAAATCATTTATTTTTATTAGGGCCTACCAATTTATTCAATCAAGGTGATTTTTCGTAAATTTGCATTGATAAACACAATGGATAGTTTGGATTTACCAAAAAATATTTTGATTTTGTAAAAATCAAGCGATTAACATTTGTCATAGGCATTACTACAAGTATTTTAAAAATTCTTAGATGTATTGCAGTAAGTTTTAAATCATAGGCATAAATGCAAATTGTGTGAAAAATTATAGGCATGAGCACAAATATCTCAAAATTTAAAAAATTGTCCAATTTTTAATTTATCTGTATCTTAGCCATGAAATTTAATAAAGTAGATATTATAATAGAGGCTAGTGAGAAGTCCCTTTGGGGGGGGGGGGGGGGTGGGTGGGGGGTGGTTTGCAATGGGTAAAAGATGGGAGAAGTTTCATTTTCTCCTTTTTCCAATCCACTTTTACTTGATGCAACATGGAACTACCTTTCTAGTCTTAGTATTTTCTCATTATTACTATTGATACTTTCAGCTAAGAAGCTTATCTATTTTATCCTTATCAATTTGATTTTCATTTATTTCCCCTATCCTATGATAAAATTCCTTCATTTGCCTCCCATTTTCCAAAATTTGCTTGTTTCTCCTCTTTTACACCTCTTTTTGCAAATTCAAAATGGATGGTAATTAGGAGCAGTGAAAACACTCTTTCAATAGAATAAATATGCAGGTTCTTTGACAGATAGGAAGACTATTCTGCTTCTGCTTTTCAATTTCAGATTTTTTTTCATTCTTTGAAACTATTCTTCTTCTGCCTGTTGACCTGAAGTTCTTTTTCATTCTTCTTCTGCATGTCAGGTCAGCTCAATTCTCATGCTCTTTAATTTTTTTTTTTCCTGTGACAGAAGCGCAGTGTATGATTCCTCCTTGGGTGCATGCTTTCATATACTGCATTCTAGCTGTCAAGATGATGTTGTCAGGTTGACAGCTGGAGACACAGTTGATGTATTCTCCCAATCAATACAGAGCACAGATAGTACAGAGCTTAAGGTTATTGTAGCTCATCATTTCCTCATCTAATTAAATAGCCATTTTTTTCCTGTTTCTTTTGGAGGAATTTAATGTTTTCCAAGATTTTGATTGAAATAATTGCATTTTCTCTTCAGGTTGCAATGTGCTCTGCCTACACAAGGATTGTGAGAATATGTCCTCCCCATGTATGGAGGCCTGGACTCCTCATTGATATGCTCTGCTCTTTGAAACCCTGCTATGCTTTTATTGATTGTATTCATGCAGTGATGGGTATACTTGGTCCTAGTATCATTGGGGAAGATGTGGCTGGTGATAGTATTAGGGGCCTATCATCTATTGGTAAGGTTATTGCCTGTAAGGTGGGAGAGAAGCGACTGGCTGATGACGTGGAAGGTCTGCAAAGAAAGCGCCAAAAGATAGAGGGGTTGAAAGTTGTTGCCAATGTTAATGTTAAAGTTGATGGTGAATTTACTGGAAAACTTTCACATGAGCGTGACAAAGAGTACACAGATAACATGGGGGGGTTACTCTTCTCATTCGTTGGCTTTCTAAAGCCAGGTGACTTCAAAGATGGTGTTTTGAGACCAGAAACTTCATTAACAGCTCTTAGCATGCTCTGCATTGTCTTCTGCAACCATGCAAGGACCAAATTGGCAATTACTATTTTCCAACAAATGCGTGTCTGGATGCCTTGGATACATGACCAGGTTACTACATCATGAATAACACTAGCAAATGCAAAATTACAGAAGTTTTATTGTATCCTATTAATATGATTGATATTTATCTTTCAGAGGAAGGAGAGTGCACTCACATTTGATTTATCCATCTATTTGGAAGCAGTTCACAACATGTTGCTTATGCATAGTAAGCAATCAACCTGGTCTCACTAAATTACCTGCTTTCATCAACTACAGTGGAACTTATGCTTTGGTGTTTGCTGGTCATTTACCTTTTTCCTTCAGTGTCAGTTTTTTTTCCCCTTTTTTCTTTAAAACATGATGCCTTTCTCCTGAACTTGAGTTGACTGCATCATATATTTGTCAGGTTATTATTATCTTAATTGATGGTATGTGCTTATCTTATGTCCGTTTTTTATTTTTATTTTTATTTTTATTTTGGGACAAGTTGTTTGATGTGAAATGCTTCAAGTTTTGATCGATCTTGTATCTGTCTACTGCGTCAATGGCTTGCCCAGACCCCAAAGGGTGATTACTGTCTGCTTATCAGGTGATCTCAACATTTGTGTGTAGGGGGGACTTGTGGCCCCATTTACCACACTCCTAAAACGTGAGGCTTAACTTAGAATACTTGGGCTTCATCTGCATGGCTTACACCGTGAAGTACAGTTTTACTGCTGCTGTTGAAAAACCTGTTTGGATGGATAAGTTCTGTCGCATGGATTCTCATGTGTCAAATATCCTGTGAAAGCATTGTTGGGAGCAATTTGAAATTCCTCTCCTATTACAGCTTTACTCAATGGGTGGGACGTTGAGCATATTGCTTGGCCAAACAAAGCCTTAGTGTTACATTCAAATCAAGTTCTTTATGATCCCTTCTGATGAGTCGCTGGTTTGGATGTAAAAATTAAGCGACGTTTGATCCTGTGTCATTGTTTTATAAAGCTCATTCTTATTCATTCGATCACTACAGCTTGTGGGAGCTTGCAGCTTTGAGACACTGTATTCTTATATGATACCAATGCCTTTCCTTAACACAGGCTCTCTTCGGGCAGACATTTGGCTTTTTGAAGATGAGTATGATGGCTGCCTGCAGAGCTCAGATGCCTCAAGCTGTGACCAGCTTGCTCTGACAGACTTTATGCAAGTCGTGCTAAAATTTCCATGGAGTCATTCTCTTCTGATTTCTCAAGCGCATTCACTCTCAAAAACAAAATGCTTATCTATGCAAATTTTCTCTAAGGTTTGTGGTAGATTAAAAGTTCAAAATCTTCAACTCATGGACTTGGCTCTTTGTGATGAAGCTGAAGAAGTCAGAGCTGAAGCCATTATTTCTCTGCCAGTAGTTATCTTGTTTTCAGGAACTAGTTTAATTTCACAAGTGTTTGGAAGAATGGAGTAAGTTAATTTCTGCTTTCTCATTTCTAACGAGCTCTTATGTCACTGTCTTGGAGGTTATATGGACAAATTGCATGAGTCAAATCACTTATCTTGGTTTCTGCACTATATGCTTCTGAAATTATCCAAGAGTCAAGAAGCATTGTGGAAGAATTACAATTTACAAATTAGAAAATTCATGAAAAACTGGTGCAGCATTTTCTGTTTTTAAATTTGTTTCCCAGTAGTGGTTCCTTAAAATTTCAGGGATTTTAGTTTTCAAGAGCATTTGCAATCTGTTCATTTGTGCCCAGCATTTACTTATGTGTACCAGTATTTTCTTCCCGGAAAATTTTTTCTCTCCGTTTGTTGCTAATATTTTATTTTATTGTTTCTTAATTTGCAGGTCCCTTGGCAATGACAAATCTAATCTGGTTAATAAAATGGTTCCCTATTCCATTGGTTACCTGTCATGTCTTCATTCATTGCATAATCCTGTTAAGGATCCATGCGAAAATTCTTGCAGACTCTTCTCTAATGACTATGTGAAACACACAGACACATTGAATCTCTTGTTGGACAAGTTCTGGTGTTCACAATGCAACAGAAGAATTTCACATAATCAACTTCAATATTCGAATGTGCCACAGATTGTTCAGGGTCATGCTGTGGTTCTTGATTTTGACATTGCTCGTCTTCATTCTCTCCTTTTTAAGCTTCTTCATGATGATTCATCTGAGGAGGTTCAAGTTACCAGTGTTGGAATAATTTCACGTGTCCTCAAACATACCACTAATGATATTCTGATTGCAACAAGAGTCCAATGGATACAGTGTATTGAGTATTTACTCGTCCACAAGAAGAGGGCTGTAAGAGAATCATTTTGCACACAGATTAGTAGCTTCCTTGAGGGTTACATTCTTGACAGCTTATTTGTTGATGGGGAATCATATGGTAAAACAAAAGAACAGAAATTTCTGGACCAACTGAAGCATGCTTTATCTTCTACTGAAGATGCCCAGATTCTTGAGACTCTTTTGGAATCAACAGCTGAGATTATGAATGCTGTTGATATCCATGGGCAGCTTTTCCTATTTGCACTTATTTTATTGGTTGATCAGCTTGACAATCCTCATGTGATTGTGAGGATGACAGCATCAAGACTAATCCTTAGATCATGCTTTTTCCACCTTGGAGGAGGATTTGATCTGATCCTTTCCAAGTTTGTGCATATGCGAGATGAGCTGTTTGATTATCTCTGCATCAGGCTCGTGAGTCGTCCAGTAATGATTCGAGAGTTTGCAGAGGCTGTTGTTGGTATTGAGACTGAGGAGCTTATCAAGAGAATGATTCCTGTTGTTCTTCCAAAGCTCGTGGTTTCACATCAGGCTAATGATCAATCTATCATCAATTTACACGAGTTGGCAAAGTATTTGAATACAGATTTGGTACCATTGACTGTTAATTGGTTACCTAAGGTTCTTGCTTTTGCTTTTCTCCGAGCAGATGGACAGGAATTGCACTCTGCTTTGTATTTTTATCATATCCAAACTGGATCAGATAACAAAGAAATTTTTTCTGCTGCTTTACCAGCACTTCTTGAAGAACTTGTTTGCTTTCATGGTGATGGTGAACTTGAGGTGACTAATAAAAGGTACTGCAGATTATGCTAGACTTGAAAACTATTTTTCTTCAAAGGGAACAAAATAGATAGTGTGTTGGTCAAGCGATCAAGCCAATTGAGCCATGGTTCTGCATAATTTTCTCTCAGTTCAGATACTTCTGTATTCATTTTCAGGAAGTGCAGAATGGAAATTGTCAAGATTTTGTGATTAAAGATGGTTCTTTGTTTAAGGGTTTTAAAAGGAAAATTCTATAAGACTGCGATTAGACCTGCTATGCTTTATGGGATAGAATGTTGGGCAGTTAAAGAACAACACGTACAAAAAATGAATGTTGCAAAAATGAGAATGTTGAGGTGGATGAGTGGTAAAACAAGAAAAGATAAAATTAGGAATGAAATAATTCAAGAAAATCTAAAAGTGAGACTAATTTGTGATAAAATAAGAGAAAATAGATTAAGATGGTTTGATTATGTTAAAAGGAGGTCCGAAACAGCATTGGTTAGGGTGACAGAGTCTATCCAAGTAGAAGGTGGTAGGAGAATGAAAGGAAGGCCCAAAAAAACATGGATGGAAGTAATTAAACAAGATTTAAAAATATTACAAATTACTGAAAATTTAGTCTTAAATCTCCAAGAATGGCGCAACAGAATCCATGTAGCCGACCTCACCTAGGTAGGAAATTACTTATGATGATGATGATGATGATGATGATGATTTGCAATGCTTCAACGCATGATTTCTTAATTTGGGAATTCAATGCTGGTGGCATAGCAGTCCCATTTTGGTAGAAATAAGACTACAACCCTACTTGAGGATAAATTTTATTGACATTCCTTGAAAAGAGATGTTGCTAAGGTTGTGTTTATGTGATGGACATGTTAGTTGACAAAGACTACAAAACAGAACATGAGATTATAGGCCTTTACCAGTGGCACATATTCTTTGGACAAACATTAGTATAGGTATCAATTTGGCATTTGGTAAAAGAAAAAAAAAAAAATTTACACCTCATCCTACATGCCTTTTGATATTATTTAACATCTTATCTATCTAACTGTTCTAATTTTTTTTGGTTAGTACCTCTAGGTTCCAATCATTTTTCACAATTTTTCAAACAATCATTACTTAGATTAGATCACATAACACATTTTTAAAATTTTTCCACAAGATTTTCCCAATTTTTTTATCTCTTACTAAATGGACCCTAGATTTTGTTCTTGGTTTGCTTCCGACTATTGGAGGTTATGATTCTATTCTAGTTGTGGTGGATTGATTTTGAAAAATGGCTCATTGTTTACCATGCCAAGAAAATTGTTGAATTTCTTTGGTGGAAGCTTTTTGAAATTAAAATGATGTTTTCTTTCTGCCTTTCACCCATAGACTAACGGTCATATTGAGGTTGTTGATTGAAATTTGTGGAGATTTAGTTAGGTGTTTGTTAGGTGAACATTGAGAAACTTGGGACCAAGTTTTGTTCGTTGTAGAGTTTACCTATAATAACTCCATAAACAAATATATAGGTAAGTCTCCTTTCGAGATTGTCCAAGATTTTGCTCCCCATGTTTTAGCGGATCTTGTTCTTTTACCTCTTGATATTCATGTTTATGCTTCTGTTAATTCATTTGGATAGCATATTCATGATGTTCATCTCCTATAAGACAAATTTTTACTTAGTAATGAAACTTATAAGATTTCTGCAAATATTTATCATAGGCATCATAAATTTAATGAAAATGGCTGTTGTGGCTAACATATTATTTGAGCTGTTTTCTAAAAATTCTTTCAAGAATTCGCTTGCACGAACCAATAGTCCTTTCTAAATTCCTTAAAAGTATGGACCAAATGCATGTATTCTTGACTTTCCTTTAGATGTGGGAATTAAGTTAACATTCTATGTGGAAGATTGAATTTTGCACTAGTTCTACATCAAACTTAGTTTGCACCTATAGATCATGTCAAGAGTATCCTTCGAGATGAGATTATTATCTTTCCTTCAGAGAGTCATAGTAGATATCTTGTCAATGGAGAAATAAACCGGATACAAATGCTCCTTGAATATTTGAAGAGATGCTTCAAAATTTGGATCTACATTTGCTAGAGCATTATTATCAAGAGAACTTTTTAGCGGCAACTCCTTTTAAGTCGAATTGATGGAAATCATGTTACCATGCACCCAATTCATACCTATATAGTCATATTATAGAAATTAGGGTCAAGCTAGGATTTATTTTTGAGATTTGTTGGAGGGTTTAGATTGCTTCAGAGTGTTTGTTTCTATTTTGATTTATTTCTTATGGTGCAGGTTTGCTTGGTTCACAAGTTTACTTTTTACGTAGGTCTGCTTAGTTTGCAAGTTTGATTATTGTGCAAGTTTTCTTACGAGTTTACCTTTTACGTAGGTTTGCTTAGTTTGCAAGTTTGCTTGTTGGTAGACTTTCGTATTTTTTATTATTTAAGCTATCTTTCTTATAAATAGAGTTGCTTGATTCATATGCAAGACAACTTATTTCGATGATTAATTGAGATCTTTGTTTCCCTATTACTCTTCAATGATTCTCTTCTAATTCCCTAATCCTTAGTTTTTCTAATTTCTAGTTTTTCTAATTTCCTCCATTAACGGAAGACTAGATGCTGTTCTCATATATAGCTGTTCTCATATACAATTGGCTTGTCTATTCTGCTACACTTTTTTTGATTTTATTTTGCCATGATTCAAGGGGTAAATTGTTTTCAAGAACCATTTGAATGTGCTTTGGAAGGGTATTTGACATATTCCAAGCAACTCTATATTAATATTGCATTTAAAACATTGCAGTGAGGATGCATTCCTTAACCTCTGTTTCATAGTTCACCTGATTAAAGTGGTGCCTTCCCGGGATGGCAAGTCCTATAGAATTTGTTTTCATAAACTCAACTGAAAATGGAAGGCAACTAAATAGTTCAAATTCCAACCATTTGCATATTTATATTTATAAATTTAATGAGCTTGTTTGTGGGAATCATCTTGTTTCATGTAAACCTATTTGCAGAATGTGGGCATCATGTATCACTGTTCTCTATGTTCAATTTGCAGGACGGAAAGAATTCCTCATGCGATTGAAGAAGTTGCTAGAATCCTCACAGGTTCTGACGATCTTCCAGGGTTCTTAAGGAATCACTTTGTTGGCCTTCTTAACAGCATTGACCGGAAGATGCTTCATGCTGAGGATCTATTCCTGCAAAAGCAGGCCTTGAAACGTATCGAAAAGCTCATTGAAATGATGGGCTCTCATCTGAGTACCTATGTTCCAAAGGTAATGGTTCTTCTAATGAATGCTGTTGAGAAAGAAGCACTTCAAAACGAGGGTCTTTCTGTCTTGCTGTTTTTCATCAAGCAGTTAGCCAGGGTATCACCCTCTAGCATGAAACATGTTATTTCTCAAGTTGTTGCTTCTCTTATCTCATGCTTGGAAAGATACCGAGAAAATCCTTCTTTACATTTGGATAAAACTGTCAATGTTTTGGAAGAACTTACAGTTAAGAATGGGCTATTACTGAAGCAGCATATGGGTGAACTCCCTTTGTTACCACCAATTTCATCACTATCTGAGGTAAACAATGCCATACAAGATGCACGTGGAACAATGATTCCGATGGATCAGCTGCGGAAATTTGTTGATGGTCTAAATCATGAAAGCTTGAATGTGAGATACATGGTAGCTTGCGAGCTAAGCAAATTTTTAGATTGTCAGAGAAAACATGTAACGGCTGCGATAGAGGGTAATGTTCCTTCAGATTTGGATGTTGTCAGCTCTTTATTTACATCCTTGCTTAGAGGATGTGCAGAGGAATCAAGGACTTCTGTGGGTCAACGTCTGAAATTAGTATGTGCTGATTGCCTTGGAGCACTTGGTGCTGTGGACCCTGCCAAATTTAAGGGAATCTCGTCTCAACGCTTTAAGATTGAATGTTCGGATGATGATCTTATTTTTGAACTGATTGACAAGCATCTTGCTCGAGCATTTAGGGCTGCATCTGACACTATTGTTCAAGATTCAGCTGCACTAGCTATACAGGAGCTGCTGAAGCTTGCTGGTTGCCAGGCATCTTTAGATGATAATGTTGTCAGTTATACATCATTGCCACAGAAGAGAAAGGAACCTGTCTGTATATCTGAATCCTGCGGCATGACTGATTTTAATCAGGTGAATATGAGGGGCCAGAGACTTTGGGCTCGGTTTTCCAACTATGTTAAAGAAATCATTGCTCCATGCCTGACATCAAGGTTCCAGCTTCCAAATACATCTGATTTGACATCTGTTGGACCGATATACAAGCCTACTATGTCGTTTAGAAGGTGGATATACTCTTGGATTAGGAAGTTGACTGTACATGCAAGTGGTTCTCGTGCTGGTATTTTCAGTGCATGCCGTGGCATTGTGCGGCATGATATGCAAACAGCCATGTATTTACTACCATACCTAGTTCTTAATGCTGTCTGCCATGGTAGTTCTGATGAACGCTATAATATAACTGAAGAGATTCTCTCTGTCCTAAATGCAGTAGCTTCGGAGAACACTGGAGCTGCTGTTCGTAATGTTGCTGGGAGGCAGAGTGAAGTCTGCATTCAGGCTGTATTCACTCTCCTTGATAATCTTGGGCAATGGGTTGATGATCTCAGACAAGAAGTTGCTCTTTCTCAATCTCTTCATGTTGGGATCTCTAAACAATCGGCGAAGGCAAAGAATCAAACAGTGGAGTTACAATCCAACTTAGATGTACTCCTTACACAATGCAATAATGTCACTGAGCTGCTGGCTGCCATTCCAAAAGTTACCCTGGCAAGAGCATCCTTCCGATGTGGAGCTTATGCCCGTTCATTGTTGTACTTTGAGTCAGATGTGCAAAGCAAATCTGGTTCCTTCAATCCAGCGGCTAAGATTAGTGGCGTATTTGCTGATGAGGACATGTCTTTCTTGATGGAGATATACAGTGGTTTGGATGAACCAGATGGTCTTTCTGGCTTCGCCCATTTAAAAAAATCATCTAATCTAAACGACCAACTTAGGATAAATGAGAAGGCTGGTAACTGGGCGGAAGTGCTAACTTCATGCGAGCAAACTTTGCAGATGGAACCTACTTCTGTTCAAAGACATTCAAGTGTTCTTAATTGTCTCCTGAACATGTGTCACCTTCAGGCTATGGTTACTCATGTTGATGGATTAATTACTAGGATATCACAACACAAAAAGACTTGGTGCATGCATGGTGTTCAGGCGGCTTGGAGGCTTGGGAGATGGGATCTGATGGATGAGTACCTTTCCGTTGCTGGTGATGAAGGCTTAACTTGTAGCACCTCTGAGAATAATGCTTCCTTTGACATGGGACTCGCCAACATTCTGCAGGCAATGATAAAGAAAGACCAGTTCATGGTTGCAGAAAAAATTGCTCAGGCTAAACAAGCATTGCTAGTTCCTCTAGCAGCTGCAGGCATGGAGTCCTACATGCGTGCATACCCATTTGTTGTAAAGCTTCACATGCTGCGTGAATTGGAAGATTTCAATACTCTCCTAGCTGATTCTTCTTTCCTTGAAAGATCATTTTCTTTGGATGACCCAAATTTTGCGAAAGTCATGGAGGACTGGGATAACCGTTTCAAACATACGCAGCCTTCATTGTGGGCAAGAGAGCCACTGTTAGCTTTCCGCAGGCTTGTCTTCAGTGCAAGTAACCTTGGTGCTCAAGTTGGGAACTGCTGGCTCCAATATGCAAAACTTTGCCGTTCTGCTGGACATTATGAAACAGCTAATCGTGCAATCTTAGAAGCACAGGCTTTAGGTGCACCAAATGTTCACATGGAGAAATCTAAGCTTCTTTGGAGTATCAGAAAATCTGATTGTGCCATCAAAGAATTGCAGCAATCACTTCTAAATGCACCAACAGAAGTTTTGGGTACTGCTGCTATTTCATCACTCACCAGTCTCTCACTTGTGCCTAACCTTCCCTCAGTTTGTACAACTCAGTTGTCAAATGGCAACCAAGATTTAGCTAAGACCCTCCTCCTTTATACTCGATGGATTCATCATACTGGCCAGAAGCAGAAGGGAGATGTCATAAATCTGTATGCTAGAGTTAGGGAACTGCAGCCCAAATGGGAGAAGGGATACTTCTTTACGGCTAAATATTATGATGATTTGTTGGTTGATGCTAGGAAACGACAGGAAGACAACCAAGAATGTTTGATGGATTCATACCCTAGATCAAGGAGCATGGTATCGATATCTGTGGGTGCCGGTAGTTCTGTAAATAGTGCTGTTGAAGAAAAGCCTTGGTGGTCATATCTTCCTGATGTTCTATTATTTTATGCTAAAGGACTTCATCAAGGTGATAAAAATCTTTTTCAGGCACTCCCAAGGTTGTTAACTCTTTGGTTTGAGTTTGGAAGTAAATACCACCAAGGTGGTCTCTCATCAAATAAAGCATTGAAAACTGTGCACGTGAAGGTAAGTAATGTTGGAAAGTTGACTGATTTTGGCTTGCATGTATGTTGTTTGCTGGTGGCTTCTGTATATGCTACAAAAATAAGTACAAAACTGTGCCTATCTGGCAGAAACCGTGAGAGGTTCCTCATCTGTCTGGTGCCATCACGAATGTGCTTCCCCTTATTTTATTGACCAGTTTGCCCATTAGGTGGCCTAGAGGCACTGGACGTACAGATGGAAGTGGAAATGATGAGTGAGTGTGAAAGAATGCTCACCACAGTTTGCATCAGATGAATATAGGAAGTGGAAATGATTATTTGCAGGTAGTCCCAATCCTGTATGGTCCATGTGAGCCTGCTGGTCCCCCTGTATGTCTTCCACATTATAAAGAAATTTTTGTGCATGAGTGCGCTCATTCTGTTTATGTTTGGAACTGTGGTATGTTTCTTCAGGTAGCCATGCTTTCATTCTTTTTTCTTCAGAATCCATAGTGTTTACTGCTTTTTTCACTTCTCTTTTGTGCTTTTTTTTTTCCAAGGTCATGAGCGTCGTGCGAGGCTGCTTGAAGGATTTGAAAACTCATAAATGGTTACCTGTTCTCCCTCAATTAGTTTCTAGAATCTGCCACCAAAATGATGAAGTTGTTCGACTGGTCAAGCATATCATTACCTCTGTTCTGCAGGTGTTCCCACAGCAAGCTCTGTGGATCATGGCAGCTGTTTCAAAATCTACTGTTGCTGCGAGGCGTGATGCCGCAGCAGAGATAATACAAGCTGCACGGAAAGGGTCTGGGCAGAGGAGTCGGATCAACAGCCTTTTTGTTGAGTTTGCAAGCCTAATAGATCAATTGATCAAGCTTTGCTTTCATGCAGGGCAGCCAAAAGCAAAAACAATAAATATCTCAACAGAGTTCAGTGCCTTGAAACGAATGATGCCACTTGGAATCATCATGCCTGTTCAACAAGCCCTTACTGTCACCATACCTAAATATGATGTGAATCTGGCTACTTCTGAAATTGATTTCTCAGATGCAGATTATGTCACTATATCAGGAATAGGTGATGAGGCTGAGATCCTTTCATCTCTTCAACGACCAAAGAAAGTATGTGCTGTTATTTCAAGTTTGCCATTTTCGTTTAGATTTTTTTTTTCTTTTAATTTGGCGTTAAATTATCCTTGTAAGTCTTCCTTTCAATCCCACCTACCACTAGCTTCAAAGTTGAATTGATATTTAATCCTCAGTTTGCAATCAGAACTACTCCCCTTTGGTCACGGTGCAATTAGGGCAATTACCCATGTGTATAGTTTGGCATCCATTACCACCTATGCATCTGATATGTGTTATCTAATCTGGTAGCTCAAAAATTCACTCTTTGTTGCTTTCTTTTTCTTTCTTTCTTTCTTTCTTTGTTCTTCATTATTTCTTTAATAGTTGTTGGCATTGCCATCAATATGGGCTGTTAAAGGGGATCATACATATTCATGTTTTGGGAGTTTCCCTTCTGCATATGAACGTCTTTTGTTCAGACAACAATTGGTCATCTCAATCATAATTTATCATTCACTGCTATAACTTGACCAGAGTAAGCCGAATGCATAGGGAGGTGTTAACCTTTTTCATTGACCTGTATAACTCAAACAGGGTAAGCCAAATGCATTGAGATGTGTCCGCCTTTTGTCATTCACTTGTATAACCAATAGAGTAAGCCAAATGCATTGACATGTGTTGACATGTTCTTCGCAAATATGTGATATGTTCTACTCCAGGTCTTTTTCCGTGGGAGTGATGGCACTGAGCGTCCTTTCCTCTGTAAGCCAAAGGATGACCTTAGGAAAGATGCACGTATGATGGAATTCACAGCAATGATTAACCGCCTCTTATCCAAATACCCTGAAAGTCGGAGGAGAAAGCTCTATATCCGCACGTTTGCTGTAATCCCTCTCACAGAGGACTGTGGCATGGTAGAATGGGTGCCTCATACTCGTGGTTTACGTCATATCCTTCAGGATATCTATATAACCTGTGGGAAGTTTGACCGACAAAAGACAAATCCCATGATTAAGCGTATATATGACCAATGCCAAGGTAAGATGCCAGAAGATGAAATGCTGAAGACAAAAATCCTTCCGATGTTTCCTCCTGTTTTCCATAGATGGTTCTTGACTACATTCTCTGAGCCAGCGGCTTGGTTCAGGGCTCGAGTTGCGTATGCACACACTGCTGCTGTATGGTCAATGGTTGGCCATATCGTAGGTCTTGGTGACAGGCATGGCGAGAACATCTTATTTGATTCCACCACTGGTGACTGTGTACATGTTGATTTCAGTTGCCTATTTGACAAAGGCCTACAGCTAGAGAAGCCTGAGTTGGTGCCTTTCAGGCTAACCCAGGTAACAAAAATGAAAATAAAAAAGCAGATAGCTTGTCTTGTTCCTGTCTAATAAAATTAGGGAGTTGTTATTAACAGTTAATCGATGTGCAGAACATGATTGATGGCTTAGGCATCACTGGGTATGAAGGGATCTTTTTGAGAGTCTGTGAGATCACACTTACAGTGCTGAGGGCCCACAGGGAGACTTTAATGACTGTGCTAGAGACTTTCATCCATGATCCTCTTGTAGAGTGGACGAAATCTCACAAGTCTAGTGGTGTAGAAGTTCAGAATCCTCATGCGCAGGTTCGAGCCATTTAATCTGTCACCATTCTTACTGCTGTTTTTTTTTTTTTTTTGATTTTGTAAATTACCAATGTTTAGCACATTGCTTCTGGAGTTACAGGACAGTTTTTCCGCCCCTAAAAAAATTGAAAATATTGGTTGGATTTTATCTCAATTTGCTGTGTGATGTATGCAGAGGGCCATGAGCAACATAGAAGCAAGGTTGCAAGGGGTGGTGGTTGGTGTTGGAGCTGCCCCATCATTGCCTCTAGCAGTTGAGGGACAAGCTCATCGCTTGATTGCTGAAGCTGTATCACACAGAAACCTGGGGAAAATGTACATATGGTGGATGCCTTGGTTCTAGTTGCCGAAGCTCAGGACTTGTAAAATACCAAAAACTGTCTTGTTGTATCGTTTTTGGTTTTGGTTCATGTTTCATTTACAGGTTCTTTCATATTCAAGCAAAATACTTAAAATCTTACTCCAGCTTGGGTTTTTGTCCTTTGTTCAGAAAAGCCCATGTATATATAAAAATGGTAATATGGATTATCTCATTGACTAGCACATTCTTTTTAAATGGAGTGGAGAAGATCTATACTGGAGTAATTAACCAGCTTCTATTAGAAATCTTTGTTTTTGCTTTCATGACAGCTTCAATTTTACGTGGCAATAATAATGTCTATGTTTACGTGGAGATACTGAGGTAGCTTTTTTTTTTTTTTTTTTAATATTTTTCATTCCGTTGATGCCTGGACGATTAGTGATAGTTCAGGAAGCAACTTTGGACATTCGCATGAAGGGTCTGCTTGGCCCTGCGTTTCGAATATAGATAGCGTAGAGATTTTTCCACCTTTAGTCGTGCTCGACCTTGCTTTTAATTTCAGCCGGAAAATTTCCCTTAGAATGTAAGAAAAAGCTGGAATAAGTGTGTAATGTAAAAAACTTGGAATCTAGAGTGGTTGGTTTTTTAATTTTAATTTTTAATTTTATTTTTATAGGAAAAATGCAAGTGCGTGCGCTTCTCATATCACTCGGCCAAATGGGCCCTAAATAGGCCAATACGATAATCCGAAACGCACCGCACAATATTCTTCCAATTGGCTCGTTCGAGGACAATACCATGTGGACAACTTGGGCTTGATTCTTACACTTCAAATCCACTAATTTTTTTTCCAAGCTATTCATGTACTTGATGGAGGTATGTACTTCAAAGAGGAGTAATGAGACCGCTGTCTCTATTAAACTTTGAGTCCTAAGACTTCTCTACCCTACCATCATATATACATTCATATTAGCCATTTGTCATCCAATTGGTGACAAACTTATTATAAACTTAGCGGTAAAACCATGCAACATAAGGATCAGCAGTTGAGATCCTTCTAACTAATAGATAATTCAATTAATGGTGTTGTCACCACTTGGATGATCAAGTGGTTGACATGAGTATGTATAAGAACGTGTAATTCTTACCTCCTTTTTATCCCTCCTCTGCAGTTGTTTTCTGTAATACCTAATTGCTGGCAATGGGTAGGTGAGAATGGGAAGCATACAACGAAGTTGGGGTTGACTTTAGCCCAACTCAATTTCCCACCCATTTCTGTTTCAACTTAACCCAACCCACCTAATTTGTAGAACCTCAACCCTTACCCGAAAACCCAACTCACCTAATTTGTAGAACCTCAACCCTTACCCGACCTGTTCTTAATCAAGCTAGCTATAACCCAATTTTCTAGTTTAAGCGGGGCATTTGGGAGGGAACACGATGCGCTAGTATTTTTTTTTAGTTTTTGAACAAAAACTTTTGGCAACCATAACATTTGTTGTAAATACCTGAATTCTTAACTATAAAAAGTTATCGATGCTTTAACTCACATGCTTATGTGTAAAACAAAAATTTTATTTCAAAATTTAGAATCATTTTCCAATGAACAAACTTTTATTTTGTTCGAAATTCACGAGTATCATTTTTTGCAATTTAAGAAAAATTTTATATTATGAATAACGCATTTTTATTTTTATTAAATAAAAGAATTCAGATTAGTCTCATACAATGCTAACCTGAATTTTTATTTTCTACTAAAAAATGTTATACATCATATTTCCACACCATATTTAAATTTAAAATAAAAAAACTTAAATAATAGTTGTAAAAATGGTGTTAACTGCATCCGTGCTGTCAATCACCACGGTTTTTAGAAAATTTTTTCATAATCATGCGAGCCCCACTTAAATAACTTCATATAGAATTTTTGAACATGCCTAGAATCCTAGATTAGGTTTTTAAAAATTTTAAAATCAATAAAAATGAAAAATTCTCATGCGCCATTGGTTGAGAATTTCTTTTTCTCGATTTTGAAAATCACAAAATCTAATGTAGATGTGTTCAAAAATTTTGCAAAATGTTATATGAAGTTATTTAAGTAGAGCCCACATGAGTATGATTTTTTTTTTTTTTTTTAAACAAAAACAAACATGTGGCTGATCTTGGTAACTGACCGCATGGGGCATCCCATGCGGTTAACCACAAGAAATCCCAACCGGAAAGCGATTTCATGCGTCTGGTGACTTCGGCCGTCCTAACGTGGCTACCTCGCGTGCGTTGGATGGAGCGGAAGGAAAAGGAGCCATTGGATCAAAGAAGAGGAAAGTTTTGCAAAATACTCCCTCCTAGCCTTGGCAGCGACAAGACAGCCAATCCAAACGGGGAAAAAAACAAAAACCTCCCTCCCCGATAGGGGTGCAACTTGGTACCCGGGTCGGTCCGAACCCGCCCGGCCCGACCCGGTATCAAAACCAAAAATGGGTTTTATTTTTAAGATTTTTTTCAAAATAGACCCGGTTTCAACCCGACCCGTAGAAACCCGAAACCAAAATCGGGTTCGCACCAACCCGGTACCAAAACCCGACCCGGTCCGAACCCGGTGTAGTTTATATAATTTCTTCATCAATTATACATGTTTTTTTGTAATATTAATCTATATATATACATGTTTTAGGCATTACTAACTCTAATTTAGACAAATAACCTCTTTCTTCATTATCAAAGCATGCTTAAGATAACTTAATTTCTAGGATGATTTTTTATGATTATTATCTTCTTATTGTTAACAGTTGCATGCATTTTTTCCGTCTAGGTTGATGCATATTATTTTCAAATATGTAAATCGAGGAGGAAGAACTTTGACATTAGAAATGCAGATGAAAATCAATGGAGAAATTACTTAGAAGTCTTCGAATAGTTTTTTAGTTTTTTTGAAAACTTTAGAGACATGAACTCATTTGAAATTTGAATTTGTTTAAAAGTAGATGTAAACTTATTTAAACTTGAGATTTGTTTATATTTTCATTTTAAATTTAGATTGCACTTAAATTAGATTGGAATGTTGAACCATTATGCTTAATGTATTTAGATTTAGTTACTTTGAATAACTGTTATGTAGATTATGTTTGAATTTAAGTCGGTATGATAAATCTATTTCATATTATGCTTTCTATTAGCATGAGAAATCTGTTAGTTTGAATTTCAGATTGTAATATAAATTTGATTCATATTTTAAGTTTATTGGTATGACAAGTGGTCAATTTTTACTTTAGCAATTTGTATTATAAATATTCAGTTTGAATTTAATTTCATCAATTTGTACGATAATGTTTAGTTTCAACTACAAAGTTGGTATGATATGTTCATTTTCTATTTGGTATACTTGAGTCATTTCCATTAGCTATTAAATAGAAATGACCAACTAGTCATAAAACTAACTAATTTGTCATTTATTTGTGTCTATAGGGTGCTGAAAAATTGCTTGCAGAGTTCATTCAAAGAATATTATAGAATTCAGCATGATGTTGCAGAATTCTTTGAAAGTATGTTACAAAATTCAGCGTGAGGCTTTACTTCATAAACACATATATGTATATTTCAATAATTTTCTTTTAAATTACAACTGAATTTGGAAAAAAATAATTTATTGGTAACCCGAATTCTAACCCGAAACCAAACCACAACCAATACAAACCCGACCCGAACCCGGTCCGAACCCGAGTTACATTCTTAGGGTTTGGGTTTGGGTTTACTCCAACCCGGTTGGCTTAGGGTTTGGGTTCACTCCAACCCGGTATAACCCGACCCGAGTTGCACCCCTATCATATGTCCTCCTCATCTCTCTTCGTGCGTGCCTGCCCTCTCACGCCCTCGTCGGTAGTCTGCGTCGCCGCTGGAGAAGATAGAGAAGCAGAGCCATAAATCACTCTCCATTTCCCTTCTGTTCTCTGTAATCTCCATATCTCCCAAACACGTCCGAGTTTTCCTGGAATTTCAGTTGTTTTGTACCTTTTTCCTGGCGTGGGCGCTCCTCCAGCTAGGGGTGTTAATGGTCGTGGTCAACCCGTTAACCCGCTCGTTCAACCCGTTAATAAATGGGTTTGGGTTGGGATTTTTGAATAAATGGGTTATGATCCGCCAACCTGTTCAACCATTTAATTAAATAAACGGATTAGGGTTGAGGTTTCGCAACCCGTCAACCCGTCCAACCCGTTTATTTAACTCGTCCAACCCGTTCAACCCGTATAACTCATTTAATATAATATATTATAATATTTATAATATTTATAATAGGAATTGACATTAAAGAGATGACTTGAGATTTGCGCTGATGTTTTCAAGCTAAAATAAATTAAATTCAAGTATGTGAACTTCGAATTATTTAATTTATTTAAATTTACAGATCTTATTGAAGATTTTAGCATGAAAATTAGTAACAAACACAACCCGTTAACAACCCGTTAACCAGTTTATTAAATGGGTTGTAAATGGGTTAGGGTTGAAGTTTTTTAAATGAGTTAATAAACGGATTAGGGTTGAGATATATTAAATGAGTTAGGATTAGGATTAGGCTCCAACCCGTTCAACCCGATCCGTTAACACCCCTACCTCTAGCAGAGCTGAGGTTCAGGATCAATATGCTGAAATGAAATTGGTCATATACTACTATAGATTCACTAAAATGGACATCCAACCAATTAACTCTGCAATTCCATGGATGCCCAGAAGCGACACTGCCCAACATGCAGCACGGAATTCCAAAGACATCCAAACAATCAAACTAGAGAAGGTAGAAGTCGAACACGAACAGAAGCAGCATTATCAACCACAAAAAACGAGAACAAAATTGGCAAAACCAAACCGATAGCAGGCTAGCTGCGAACGATTCGGTCAGACGGAGTGAGAGTGCTGGAGCCCGTGCTCGGCCCTCGACTCATTGCCGCAAAGCATCAACTTCGATATCTCCTGGATCTTTTTCAGCGGCTCTTCCGCAGGGGTGTCCATGGAAACCAAAGATAACCCTGCTCCCGAAATGCAAATGGGTTTGCAGAAATCCGAAGATATAGAGACTAGTGGCTAGTGCGACCAGCGAGGGGCAATGACGCAAGGGGGCGTGAGGGCAGGCACGCGCGAGAGAGATGAGGAGGGCGTATGCTTCGTGGGAAGTTGGCGGCGGCTTCCCCTTTTTTACCCGTTTGGCGGGCTGTCATCAATGTTTTAAAAAACGAACCGGTAACTGAACCGTTTTTGTATCCGGTTCAGGTCCAACCGGTCCAACCGTGGTTCAAACCGTTTTGAACCGTGACGTCAGCATGACATAATTATGATGTCATAATTATATTTAATTTATTTTAATTATTTTAAAATTAAATTAAATATATAAATTATATGTAATATAAAATTACACTCGGCATCAATAATACATTCAAGTTCATTATATTAAAATTATCATGTAAATCAAGAAAAAAATAAGACCGACCGAGCGGGAATCGAAACGGGACGGCGAGACGGGAGAGATGGGACCTACAATCAGCCGATCGAAGTTCGTCTCATCTTCCTTGTTTTCTATTTCGACTTGGCGGAAAAACCCATTTCCCGCGATTTCAGTCCAAGTTGGTTTTCCCTCTTTGCGATTTCGATCCAAGCTTGTCCTCTGTATTTGCGATTTTGAACTAGCAAAAGATTCATTTTCTCCTTTGCATTTCGATCGATTTTGACCGGGTAGAAAACCTTTTCCTCTTTGCGATTTCAACCGGCAGCTCATCCTCTTCATATCTAGCTTTTTTTTTTTTTTTGTGGCGAAGCGGACAACACCACAACAGGGACTCCTCAATAGACAACTCAACGGCGTCTTCTTCTTCCCTCCAGCAGGCGATGCCGCAGCAACGAGCATGAGCAGCTTGCCTCCAGTTTTTGTCGACGATTTTGGCCGGCGGAACGATGTGGAAAGGAGCTGCCGGCGATGGGTTCTCGAAACCCTACAGTCTGTGAGAGAGGGGCCGACCGAGCGGGAATCGAAACGGGACGGCGAGACAGGAGAGATGGGTTTGCGCCGCTGGAGAGAGGGACCTTGCCGGACGTCGATTCTCGCCGGCTGACCGATGGGGAAAGGTCGCCGGCGATGGGTTCTGGAAACCCTAACGCGGAGAGATGAGCGAGAGGGGAAGAAGGAACAGGGGCCAGGTAGAGCGGGACGGCAGGGACGGTCTGGGTCCCCCGCAATATTTTTTTTATTTTTTTATTTTTAAAACCTGCGAACCGAACCGCGGTTCGACCAGTTTTCACGGTTTGACCGCCCGGTTCAAACGGTTCGCGCGGTTTTCTGTAAAATCCAAGAACCGTAGCCAAACCGAACCGTTCAGCTGCCGGTTTGCGGTTCGACCGGTCGGACCGCCCGGTCCGGTCCGGTTTTCAAAACACTGGCTGTCATGTCGCTGCCAAGACCGGTAGGGAGTATTTTGCAAAACTTCCCTCTTCTATGATCCAACGGCTCCTTTTCCTCTCCATCCAACGCACACGAGGTAGCCACGTTAGAACAACGCAAGAAATCGCGTTCCATCGTAACCAGTGTTTTAAAAACCGGACCGGACCGTCCGGTCCGACCGTGAACCGGTCGTTTAACGGTTCGGTTCAGCTACGGTTCTTCAGTTTTGACGAAAACCGTTCGAACCGTGTGAACCGGGCGGTTGGACCGTAAAAACCGGTCCGACCGCGGCTCGGTTCGCATCTTTTTTTTTTATTTAAAAATTAAAAAAATAAAATAAAATGTCGCATTTGACATTTCATTTCGTTCGCGAATCGCGACTTCGCGCCCGCTGCTCCTCCCCTCTTCTTCCTTTCTCGCCGAGCTAGGGTTCACCCACCATCGCCGTCGGCCACCTGCTGCAGCGGATTCAGGTCGTAGTCTGCCGGAATCGACGTCCGGCAACCGTCGCAGTGCCTGGTCTTCGTCATCGGCTCCGGCAGCAAACACAGATGCCCATTTTCGTCGTAGGCTCGGTTCCGGCAGCGTCGTAGCAGGCTAGCAGCATCGGTTCCGGCAGCGTCGTAGCAGCATCGGTTCCGGCAGCGTCATTGCCATTGCTGGTGCTCCCTTCACGGTTCCGGCAGCGTCATTGCCATTGCTGGTGCTCCCTTCACGGTTCCGGCAGCGTCATTGCCATTGCTAGTGCTCCCTTCACGGTTCCGGCAGCATCGGTTCCGGCAGCGTCATCGGCTCCAAAATCGATTTCGTACGCCCTCTCCTCTCCCGCCCAAAATCCTGCTGTCGCCGTCGACTCTCCTGTCCTGCCAGAGCTCTCCATCGCCATTGCTGGTGCTCCTTCACGGTAGTCCCTTCTCTCTCCTTTCTCTTTTTCTTGAGAACTTCCTCTCTATCCTGTCGGTTCGAATGGAATTTTAGAATCAATTCTGCTTTGGATTCGTGCGGAACTTCTATGCTCTTCCATGGGGCACCAGTGACGTCCTTTCTGCAATCAGGTTCTCTTACGGTCTTACCAACCCTTCCATTTATATACTTCAATGCTTCTGTTTGAACCACCTAAACCATGTTGACAGGATAAGAAAAGCCAATAGATTTCTTCCTGCATTTTCATAGCAATTTGAACATTTTCAATTACAGTACAATTTTAAATGTTTTTTCTTATTTTTAGGTGGTTAATTTCTTCAAGTAAAGTAAATTTAATTTTTTCTAAATATCTTATATTTTTCCATTCATATTTGAAATTTCATTGCAAATGATCTGATTAATCATATAGGAACAAAAAAAGCTATTTCAGGTTAGTGTATTCTTTTTTTATTTGCATAATAATTTTAATTTGATGTACTTGAATGTATTGTTGATGACAAGTGTAATTTTTATATTACATAATATTTATATATTTAATTTAATTTTAAAATAATTAAAATAAATTAAATATAATTATTACATCATAATTATGTCATGCTGACGTCACGGTTCAAAACGGTTCGAACCGCGGTTGAACCGGTTGGACCTGAACCGGACATAAAAACGGTTCACTTCCCGGTTCGGTTTTTAAAACATTGATCGTAACTGGAATTGTATAGAGTAATGTTTTCTGTGGTTAATTGCATCGTCAATCACCTATATTAACTTATTAACAAGCTAATTAAAAAATATTTTATTTTCGCTCTCGCATGTGCATGAATTGTCATATTAATTGCCTAGCATGCACAAAAACATCTGCAACATTTTGGCAGATCTTAAGTCTGCAACGTCTGCAACATCTGCAACGGTTCCTTAAGTCTAATCCACATCTGCAACAGGATGCATAGTAGAAAGGTATCTATACAATAAAAAGTAAAACAATTTTAAATAATCATAATTTTTAATTTGAGAGGAGTTACGGAAAACATAAGATATCAACCAACTGCTGTTTTCAAGCCCAATGTCTTAACAACCCTGCTGAGGCTAAAATTTTGATTTTTACTATTTCACTAAATATTGTTTTTTACTATTTTAATAAATCCAGATTTACTATTTTTAGGAAATCCAATTTATTAGTAGTTCTAGCAATTTTCTTTCGTTTGTTTTGCATAGAGCTTTCTTAGAGTTAGGGTTTTGCTTTGCCTGCACACTATAAATATATTATGTTCTTATTTATTTCAAAAAGACTTGAAGAAGACTTGAATAAGATTTTTATTTTCTTTCTAAATTAGATCTGGAGTTTCTATGTGTGAAACTTATTTATCGAACAAAATCGTAGCTTTTGCGCTAGACTTTATTACCAAGCTTACCTCACTGCATCAGTTGGTATTAGCGTGGAGAATCTAGCCCAATCTTATGGGTAACAAATCCAGTGGTGGAAGTAGCAGTTCTCATGATGGAGATTAGAAAGTTAAGACCTCACAATTTGTCGAGCAAGATCATGGGGTGGTACTGAGGGCTTTGAAATAGTAGCCGGATTGGATGGATTAGTAGTTCAAGCATTTGGACTGACACTTTGACAAATTCAAAAATCACTTTGATGCCTAGTTCGATGCTTTAAGCATAAATGACAACAAAACCTGAGATGATGAAAGAGTAAGCATTCGAGATGATACATCTTGTGGATAATGCTTCAACAGGCCTAGTCCTGAACGTGGGTGTAAGCAGTACACTTACATGGAGGAGTTGGATGAGGAAGATGACTACCTCAAAGAGCCTGTCAGAAACTCTAGATGTGGCGACAGCGACAGAAACTATTCTAGTGATAAGGAAACAAACGAATTCACAATTGATGTCCCTTCCAATGAGGACCTTAACAATGAAGATCTCTTAGATTAGATTGCAGAAATAAATTGATTTTTGGAACACAAAGATATCCTGTTAAAGAACATGGGTGAAACTTGTTGTCTTGTAGACTTAAGGGAGGAGCTTTGGCATGATGGAAAAGGTAGCAATTTAGAAGGGTTTGTGAGGGGAAGTACCAATTCAAATTTAGTACAGAATAAAACACTTGCTACAAAGTAACTTCCTTCCTCTTATTATGAGCAGATCTTGTTTTAGCAGTATTAGAGGAGTTGAAAAAGCCAACAAGCTGTGCATGAATGTACTGCTAAATTCTTGAGATTGGCAGAGACGAACGACCTACGTGAATCTTGAAGGGCAACGAGTTGCTAAATATCTGGAGGATTTAAAAACAACTATTGAAGATGTGAAACCTCAAATTTTTAGATGATTTTGTAAATTCATATAATATAAATCGGTGGAGTAAGACATAATAATTATGAAAATGTGGAAGTTTTTATATATTTACAAATTAGTAATGGGTAATGGTTGATATATGGAAGAATTAGAGATGTTTTGTAATTTGTATAAGAGTGCAATTTTTGATTGAATAATGTGACAATTTCATGATGATGGAAGATTTATATTCACTATATTATTTATTTTGTGAATCTAAATTCTTAGTGAGCTTATGAGCTTGAAATACCCAAGTTAGATATTGAATAGTGTAAAGGAGATTTACAGCTTTTATTAATTTAACTTAAAGTAGGAATTGTTGTAGCCCAGATATGTAAAAGCTTGAGTTGCATTTAAAAAGGGCAACGGTTCAAGTGGCAATGACTTATAGTAAAATGAATAATTTTATTTTGTTAAATTTTGATGTGGCGCCCACAAGTGGATAAGGTGGATTTGAATTGAAAACTGAAATTTCCAATTAAATAGTATGCGTGCATAAAGGGGAGTGAACGTTGAGGGGGATGAATCTTCCCAATTTATATAAATAATGTAATTTAGAAAGGAGAGAAAAGAATGGTTCAAATACTTAGGGTGAAGAGTGAAAATATAAGTTATGCAGTGGAGTTATCAAAGGGGAGAAGAGACGATTTAGACGAGGCACAAGGTTAGGGTTTTGTTTATTCATTTAATTGATATGAGTGATTACAGTATGAATTAAACGAAGGTGAATTCTTGTTTCTGGTTTAGGTGTGAGAAATATGGTATAGTGTTCTTTGTATTTTGTATTAAATAGAGAATATTCATAAAAAAATAATAATATGAAAATACAAGAATTATGTATAAAAGATATATATGTATTATATACATATCAGTTTTAAATAGATACATGTTGGAGCAGGGTCATCCACCTATTTGAAACCACCAATTAATATATATGGACGTTGCTGTGTACCTATTTAGTAATAATGTATGCCATTTACCTATTGAAACACAACTAGCATGCTAGTGCTCTTGATAGATATTGAAGTGGGCCCATTTACATTTAATGCAAAGGATATCCAGGGGGCATATATTGGGAGAGATCATCAAGTGTTTGGCCTTTTCATATTCCCAGAGCATATGCTTCACATTTTAACGAGCTCTGGAAATAAGGTTTCCAAGGAAGCACGTTGCCGTTAGAGTTTTGCTTTGTGGTTGTTTTCAGTGTCACAGATGAAATAAAGTGCGGTGGCTTAGTAATTTCGTCAAAGCAGGCTTCAAAAAGATGTTGTCATGGGCTTGATGGCGGTATGCTTTTCATTCAATCAATTGGGTTTTTTTTTTTTCTTTTATTTTAAAAAATAGGTGAGAATGGTGGCTAATAATAGAGTGATGGTTAGAAGAGAAGCATTAGAGAGGTAAGATTAAAAAGAAAGGTCATAATTTGGAACCCTATTGAATTTCTTCCATTGATTATTGCAAAAGTGGATGATTAAAATAGGTGAAGTAAAATAAGTAAATAAAAAGTAATAGTAACTGCGAATGAGATTTTATTTTCATGTATTTTGCACCTTAGGTAATGGATGGACTTTTGGACGTAGTACTATTCAAATAATTGGCAAGGATGATTAGAAGGCAGGCGGTGTGATGTATGTATTGATTTTTTAAATAAAAAAAGATATCCCATCTCATGATTTGGATACACTGATTGAATAATTTTTAGTTAAAGCTTGTATTTTGAAGTAAATGCGAACAAAGAAATTTACATATTAATGTTAGAAATTTTGATGGTGTTTGATGTAGATTAACGGCATATATTTTCAAGTTAGTGTGGAACCTTAGCAAGAAAATTTGGGATGCGGAAGAGAATTTATGCTTTACTGTGTATGTGACAGGGCATGCCGATGGATTTGATGGATTTCAGTTTCAACGGATTTATGCAATTTATTTGATATTGAGCATGTTTGAATGATTTGCACAACAGTTTCAGTTTATGGCTTTGATTTGTATTTGAGAAAATATAATTTCGCATGTCATGAGAAAGATGACTTGAAGTTGAAGTCATGATTAACGACTGACATGGATGCGATGAAAGTGATTTCGGTCTGTGAGTCATTGATTTACAGAGACAGTAAAGTTAAATGGTTAAGTACATGAGCATGAGCAGTTGCATTACTATATGATCACGAGCATTGACATGTTAAATGTTTATGAAAGTTTTAATATTTTAATTGGTTGTCTTGAGCTGATTTTTAGTGTTGAGGAATTTTCATTCGCTTTTATACTTACTGAGTTTGCCTAGGCTCATTCTAGTTTTTCTATTTTTTTAGTTAACAAGCAAAACAAAGGATGCAGGGATATTACAAGTTTCTGCAAGATCATGGAAATTGAGTTAAATATTTATTTAAACTTGAGTGGTCATTTGAAGGTAAATATTTCTATTTTGGCATTTTAAATTTACGATAATTATTGAGTGAAATTAGAAAAGAATTTTGATGGACATTGAGGACTTTGATATAAATTTCCGTAATTATTGAAGAGATGTAATTATTGATTTAACATTTTTTCCTTAGCTTGACCATTCCTGGCAGTTTAGGTAGTGACTGCCAATCATCGGAGGTGTTGGCCGGCGGGATGTTACATACAAATTAGTAGAGTTGATGTTATGAGACAGAGACAAATCAGAGTATTCTAATAAGACTTATAGCAAGGGTACTTAGAACTTAGAAGGCATTTGGCAAAGCAAACAAACCAGCTCTTGAGGCACTTGTTCGTATGAAAGATGAGAAAGTAGGTGAAAAGTATAAAGCAACAAATGCAAAGGAGGGGCATGAAATAACAGCTGTTACTGAGGAGTCAAAGGACGTGTATAATTTAATTGTTAAACAGTTGTTGTTGGGCAGAAAAGAATGGAAAGTAGTAGAACCCTAGGATGCAGTCAAAACTGTTATTGGCAAAATTCAGAGTTGCTACTAGAAGATTTATCTGAGAGTTTCTATCCACGAGGGACATCCAATACCATGAGCCAAATCAGATTTTGAAGAAGGACAATAACAATGCATATACGAAGGATATGCTAGACATGATGGAATTTTCCAAAGCATTTAATGCGCGACATATCTATTCCAACAAATGAATCCTTATACCTACACGTACTAGATAACTCGAGATCAAGTTTTTCTCAAGTGAAAGATAATGCCGTAGGATGTATAATATGTGAATTCCTAGAGTGGGTAGGACTTTTAGGATTAAAGCGGTAATATCTATATACTACAAAAAGTAAGCCCACTTCAAATGATAAAAACTTTTGATTTGAAAGGAGTTATGAAAACCATAATATATCAATAGGACGCTCTTTTCAAGCCCAATGTTTTGACAACCCCGATGAAGCCAAAATTTCGATTTTTTACTATTTTTAGAAAATCCCGTTTATTAGGAGTCTTAACAATAATTTTCGTTTCTTTTGCATAAGGCTTTCTTAAAATTAGGGTTTTGCATTGCCTATGCACTTCTGTAAATATTTTATATTCTCTTTTACTTCGTAAAAAAAAAAAGGTTGAAGAAGATTTGAGTAAGGTTTTGATTCTCTCTCTAAACTAGAGCTTGTTTATCAACTTGAGGCGTAACTTTGTACTAGTCTTTATTATTACGCTTATTCGCTGTGTCACTTCCAGCTTCCTCCATGCTTCCTAATCAACTCAGCAGGGATAGAGGGCAGCATGGTGCAATAAGCTCCTGGTGTGCATGGGTCGGGGAAGGACCTGATCGCTTTGGGTCTATACCTTGCCAAACCCCTGACCTTCACATACCTATTCAACTCAGCAAGAATGATATACGTAATTTGCTAATGCCGATTCAATAGAAAGTTCTTCACTTGATTGGATTAGATCAGAAAAGATATTAGGCACAGCTCAAGACGACATTGAAAAAAATATCGTCCCCAATCTATTGCTGCCTCGAACATTGCCATTGCAGCCCTTTATTACTTGGAGCACATATCGATCCTTAGTTGCACTCCCCCTTTTTTAAAATTTCCTTTTGATTTCTTTTGCAACAGTATATGAGGAAGTACAGTGTTTTCATATATGTAGTTTTTTACATCTTTTGATGCTTCTAAATATTTTATTCGGATTTTTTTTTTATTTTAAAAAAAGGCATTTCCCATGTGGCCCCACCTGAAATTGAAAAAACCTTCAAGATAACATAAATAAAAACGGGGTAGCGCACCCAATGCAGAGGATGATTACTCTTTACTCTGTTGCATATACGGGAAAAAAACAATGCAGAACCAATGCCATTTAGCAGTCAATAGAAGACCATCCATTATTCCCAATTGTTCAACAGCCAAAACATCCTTGTCCTCCAGGGTAACAGGCCGAGTATCTAAAAGTATCTAAAGACAACGCAGCAGTCTTTTTATGAAAAATAGTCATTCATTATCTTCACATCTTTATTTTCAAGGATCTCTGATGTTTTTGCTATCATCCCTTTCATAATACACCATCCCATGATCCAGCTCTGTTACTTGGCATCAGCCATAGCTACCTCTCTTGATTCTTCTTATAACTTCCCGCTGTGAGCTTCTGCTGTGTTGCTCAGAAGGACATGCATGGAAAGCAAAGAATCTCAAATTCATTCATCAATACAAAGGGGATCATTGCAAGACCCACCCACCATCGGTTTGCTCGACTAGATACACCCAAATGGCAGACCCAAGTTACAAGAAAACCAATGATTGCAGCTACATTAATGGGCAAAAAGCGTATCTGAAAAGGTAGATACAAAGAAACCGGTATCTGAATCACATATCTCAGACACCACAGATAAATGGGCACACGTTTCTCCAACGGTAGGAAGGACGGAAAGCACCCAAAATTAGTATTATGCCGCCAGCACAATTATCACGATCAGCAGGATGATCCCAAATATCAATAAGAGCAAGCAGGTCTGCACATTGACAGTAGGAGACAGTTACAAAATAGACTAGACACCACGAAAGAATGTAGACAGAAATACTACATGCAATCACCAGATCGAAATATCATAAAGTTGCAGCGCCAAGACGAATATGTGCCATCTGTTCAGGGCATCCTTTACCCATATTATGGATGTGCCAGAGCTCGCATTAATTTGACTGGACATGGAATGTCTGTTTGGTAGAAGGGGAAAAAGACATGCACATTTTTTGACACGGAAGGGGAGCCTTGGCATTGGCAGTGTGGTGAAAAGCTGTCGCCCTGTACTCTAGACCAACCACACAAACACTTCCAAACCACCCCCCCCCCCCCCCCCCCCCCCCCCCCCCAAAACACACACACAAAAACAACCACACACGCACACACGAAAAAAGGCATGGTCCGACCCTTGCCCAAACCATGTGCATGCAGAAGCCTAATGCATCAGGCTGCCCTTTACATTTTTTTGATATGATTTATACACTAGATTTTCTATTATTACCTCTGAGTTCCAATAAATTTTTTTTCATCTTTCCATACAACTACCCTATTTATGATTTGACATCTTAATTACTGACCTACCCTACTTTCCAATTATTACCTCTATATTACAATAATTTTCTCACATCTTTTCATACAACAAAATTATTTATTTTCTTTACTTTTAATCATTCCCTTATCATATCACATCACTTTCTAACTTCTTTTTTTTTTTTTTTCCCCTTTTTACTTCTTACCAAAAGGACCCTGCATGGTTGAAAAGAATAAATTTTATGACATGCATCCTCCAATCTGAGTGAAGGACCCACCAAATCAAGTGGCAGTCACACCAGCTACGAGGCATTGGGCCCTGCAGCAAAGTGTGTGGTTAACTGGTTGTATGGGATGCCATCATGTATGCAAGAATATTACCAGCGATGAATTTGATCTTTGAGTTTTGGCTGCTTTCGTAAGCTGGGATTTAGCCTGAGTAGTTGCCGCATGGGAACTATCAATGTTGGACCCAATATCATCTGCAAGGGTTATTGATGGGCATAGGTTACAAAGTATAAAAGGCCAATGTGAACGAGCAGCAAAATCACAAAATGATACAATAAACACTTGCAAGGGAACATACCAATCATATAGCCCTGGTCGTGAACCAACACTGCAAGATCCTTGAACATTTCATTCACCTCTCCAATCTGTTGATGGATCTCTTGAATACCCTGTTCTCTTTCCTCAATTATTGCCTCATTGAAGACAATCTCATTATCCAGTAGTAACACTTCCTGCCTGCTAAGTGAATGAAGAAGCATTCAATTAACAACACTTGTGGGGATGTTTTTCCTAGCTAAGCGAAGTCCTAAATATTATTTGGATCTGATTATGGTTTGAATCTGACTCAGAAGGCAATGCATTCAGAGTTAAAAATAAACTAAACCACTCCACAGTACATATCCAATCAAAAAGAATGGAAAGATTAGAATAGAGGCCTCCAAGCCCATATAACCCCCCAAAAGGACAGAAGACATATGGCAAGTGGAACAACATGTAACCCATATTTTTGGCGAGCATCTTATAGTCATGTTTCATGTGAATCATGTTGCTGAACTATTGACAAGCAACACGAGAACAAACAAAAAATAATGTTTATCTAGACTATGGAATTTAGGCTCCGTTGTGTTTGGAGTGTGATATGGGGGACAAAAGTGCCATATTCTAATTTCATGGTTGTTTGGGCGGCCACAATAGTGTGCATCTCCACTCACAATCATTGATTTTCACAATTGTGACTAAGCAGAATTTTGATGCTTTTGGCTATTGCAGTGTGCAATGGAAAGGAAAGTACAAAACTGTCCCGAATTGCTTAATACAATGGACACATGTACTTTCAAAGGGAGATGAGACATTAATGCAGCCCAAGGTGGCATGAAAAATGGGTAAATTAAAAAAACTAAAATAATCCATTTTGTAAACATGAAAATATTTGTTATTATTGATTAATTAATTTAAAACATATATTTAAATAATTTTAGTCATATAACTGTTAGGCTCGTTTAGATCTTCTTCACATAATTATCTTGAAAATATTCAATCTTGATATCATCACTCATGACAATATATCATACATATTGTTTTTACAAATAAGGTCAAAAGCTAGATTATTTAATATATTGAATTAAATTAAATATTTAAGATTATCCTTCAATTTCCTTTTTAGAACAAACAGGGTCTTAGCGGGATGCTACATTCCTCCAGGTCTAATGTGACACCTGATGGGTGCATCTGCAACCATGGTAGAGGGGGTGCAAAGGGATCAAATATCAGGCAAGTAAGGGTACCCAAATTTTTTGTTTTTGTTTTTTTTGAATAACTTAGCTGTCCAAAAAGATGCAACAATAATTTTCAACAATTTGCTAAAAAAAAGGATAACTGCCTAAACCCCAAAAGGCATTTTGGCTCCAAAGCAAACATCCCAAGGGATTCTGGATGTAATTGAAACACAAGCTCTCTGACAAAATAATGATAGCAGAGAATAACATATTCAAATGATCGAAAACGAAAAAGAATGATAGTCACTTGAATATAAATAAGAAGAACTGGTGAGAAGTCGACCATCATGAGTTGAAATGGAGAAATGATTTATACCTTTAAGAAAACAGATCAAGGTCTAGAATTTGAAGCATTCTGAGGCACAAACTAAATGTCAGACTAAGGTGCTGTTTAGGAATGTAGATTTTGGTGGGATTTTGGGATGAGATGGGAGAGAGAAAGGGAAAGGGAATATTTTGAAAATTGTGTAATTGATATGAAATAATAGGAATAAAATTGGAATAAATACAGTAGTTGGAAGGAAAATGACTGGAATATGAGGGTAAAGTTGGAAAAATAGGATTGTTGGATAGTTAAATCATTTATCAGATAATGTGTAGGAGAACAGAAAAAAGGAAAAAAAAAAAACATGATTTCCCATGGAAAAACAACCCCGTTGATTAACTTTAGGTGGATGGCTTTTACAAGTGAAGAAGGAAAAAAAAAAAGCCAACTATTTCAACAAACTAAATATGGAAAGTGATAATAACCAGTTGAAGGGCACGCCCTATTTATTTACTAAATTGTAACAAGAAGGGAAAAGAGGTACTGCAGAAAAACAAACCTTCTAGATTCAACAAGAAGGGCATGTTCTTCTGGAGCTTTGTCTGATTGGGTATCTACCCCATTCGCTGTGCGGCTGCATTAGAATAAGAGGGAAAAAAATATCTTTAGAGATATTGTAAAGTTGAAATTGAAGGGATGGTGCCAATTATATGGTGAGAGTAGATATAAACTGGAGAAACTAATTGTTCATAAGAAGAATAATTACATAGATTAATGAGATATAAAATACATGAAAAATAAAAGCCACAATAGCAAATCACAAAAACTAACTAGACATGATCTGCTGCATAAGAAGTTAAAACTGGACATAATCTACTAGGGGAAATACTTCTACGGTGCTGACAACACTAAAGATTTTGGTGTTGTCGCCCCATTTTGAGCCTACCTTCATGATTAAATTATATTACTTTTTTTTTATCAGTAAACCAAGTTTCATCAAATCCCATATTTTCATAGATTGCATTTGACAAAAGGTGTAAAATCAAAATAACAAAAATTTTGATTTATATATCTATTTCCCAGCTGTTAATTCAACATCTATACCATCAAAAACAGTCTTCCTATATAGACAAAATATTCTATTAATTATTATAACATTCCAAGCTGTTAAGTGATTTTCATATTTTACATACAGCTCTGCTTCTACGTAACCGGGTTATGTAGAAACAAAGTCATGTAATCCTTCAAAATCTAAGATTTTGATCTTTCATGGAAAATCTAATCCATTCATTGTATTTAACATCATTTGTTTATCCAGGGGATCAAGTTTCATCCCAATCAAGTATGTTTATGAGCCACATTTGTTAGAAAAAAAATAAAATAAAAAATATATATATATATATATTCATTTGTAAATTATGAAAAATGCTAAAATATCAATTTTAAAGTAGTATTTTCGACATCTAAACCGTTCAAAATATCATTTCTGTGTGAATAAATGATTCTATAAAGTATTATTACATTCTAATACACGTGTAAATAGATCTAATCGTTTTTCATAATTTACACATGAATATATATATTTTTGAACAAATGTGGCCCATAAACATACTTAATTAAGATAAAACTTGATCTCCTAGATAAAAAAAATGATGTTAAATACAATAAATGGATTGAATTTTCTATTAAGGATCAAAATCTTAGATTTTAAAGAGGTTAAATGAGTTCGCTTCTACATGACCTGGTTACATAGAAGTGGGATGGTTTTACATATGATTATAAATACTTTAAGCAGGCATGCCTCACCCAAAACTTTGATAGAAATGATTTTTGGTGTCATGATAAAACAAATGATTTGAAACAAATTAAGTGAATTGTATTTTGATTTAATAATAAAAAATGGTTCAAAATAGGGGCAGCAACACTGAGATCTGCAGCGATATCAGTGACAGTCCAGTGTTCCCATCTATGATAATATTCTTTTGTCATCATCTGACCATCAATAAACTACTCTAAGAAGAGGGAATCAGATAAATTAGGAAAAACAAAGGAATATAGTGGTTAAATATCTAAGAAGTTCTCTTGACAAGATGGATGATTATCAAGAATTAACAGAAAAAATCACAGGTAAGAGTTCTCACACACACGATGTTGGATGCAGAGCAGCTAAAAATCTGGGGAAAATTACGGTAGCTTCTAAAATGTCGAAAAACTGATATGTGGAAGAACTATCTGGACAGGACATCTTCAAAATGGTTGTGAGGAGGGGGAAAAAAAAAAAACAGATGTATTGAGAAATCTATTCTTGGGATTGAAGACATCTTCATACCATGTGCACACAAATGGACATGGTTGTGACGAGAAGAAGAAGAAGAAAAAACAGATGTATTGAGAAATCTGTTCTTGGGATTGAAGGCATCTTCATACCATGTGCACACAAATGAAGCCATAGAAATGGAAATAGCCAATGAGATATGCCATGATAAGTCAAGAAGAGGTCCCATGATATTCTTTTACGCTCCATCCTGTGTTCATGATGTTCCTGCTCCAAAACTACTATATATCCACAGACAGGGTGCCGCATGTTCAAATCAATGAGGAAATCTGAGCAAGAGTAGGCCCAGAACCCACTGTTTCTCTTTTAAAAAAGAATTTTACCTATTTTTTGTGTTTTTATATAATTCATTTCAATAGAGGCCTGCTTTATGCTCACATAAACAAGGCAATATGCATTTCCTATATGAAATGAATTTATGGCAGGCCTGCAACAAATCATTTTCATCACAGTTAACATGAAAATACCTTGCAGTATTTTCTTTATAATTGGTTAAATAAAACCAGAAAATATATCACATTCTACATGCACATTTCTCAAATTATTAGACTTCATGCTGAACAAGCAGATAGATTTCATAGAGACATGGCATACACAAACTCAACAAAAATTTCCTAGAAGTAAATGTTAATGCTTCATCCTACCCAACTTTACCTTGCAGGAACAAATGGGGAATATGCTGTTTCTCTCTCAGCTGCAAGTCGCTGAGCCTTTTGAAATTCTTTTAGAACTGCTTGGAAATCTTTTGCAAGCTTAGCATCAGCAATCTTTTTGTTAGTCTGCATTTACATTGGAATCAACCATAAGCCTAACAACCATAAGATTATATATATATTTTTTTGGATTCAACGACAATGAGATATTTGGATTTTGATCCATGCTCAAAATTAATGATAAGTAATAGAAAAAAAATGCATTCATTGTAGAAAATTGACTTCAAGAAAACACTAGTTATGACCGATTAAGATGAGATGCTCACTATACAGCAGATGTATGTGCTTACAGAGCAAGAATGCACGTGCATACAATTATGTAGAGATTCATAGAAGCTTCAGAAAATTATTGGCCACAGTACGAAACTCTGATAATCAATGACAGAACCCATTAAGAGAATAAGAGCACTAAAATGAAAGGTAATGATCCAATACATACATATGCACCGAGCCTCAATACATATAAGTGTTTTGAGCCTTTATTTTTTCATTATTATGTAAGATCATATGTGTGATATTCCACATCGGTTAGGAAGAGGGAGGGAGCCTGGGCTATAAGTGGAGGCCGCTGGAGTTACACTGTCGAGGCGCCTTTTGGGGAAGGACGGGATGCTCGTGAACCCAGAAAGGCAAAACCGTGCGGGCCAAGGCCCAAAGCGGACAATACCTGCAACAGTAAGGGCCAGGGCGTTACATAATTGTATCAGAGCCGACTCCCGATGTCCTGCTGGTGTGTCCAGCGAGGGCGCTGGAGCTCCGAGGGGGGGGGTGAATGTGATATCCCACATCGGTTAGGAAGAGGGAGGGAGCCTGGGCTATAAGTGGAGGCCGCTGGAGTTACACTGTCGAGGCGCCTTTTGGGGAAGGACGGGATGCTCGTGAACCCAGAAGGGCAAAACCGTGCGGGCCAAGGCCCGAAGCGGACAATACCTTACTGTTAGGCCTGGGGCGTTACAAATGGTATCAGAGCCGACTCCCGACCTCCGGCCGATGTGTCCAGTGGGGACGCTGGAGCCCCAAGGGGGGGTGAATGTGATATCCCACATCGGTTAGGATGAGGGGGGGAGCCTGAGTTATAAGTGAAGGCCGCCAGGTACTTCAGTGAGGCGCCTTTTGGGGAAGGACGAGATGCACGTGAACCCAAAGGGGCAAAACCGTGCGGGTCGAGGCCCAAAGCGGACAATACCTTACTGTTAGGCCTAGGGCGTTACAATATGTAATCTTTATATATACTAAAATTTACTATTTTTAGATTTTTGTATATATTTTTGTCATCATTTCAAAAGTCAAAGAGTGTTCACCCTTAAATCTCAAAGTTTTCTTACTCTTGAAAGACTATGCAATCAGAAGGAATTTCTTGATGCTATTCAAGCCTATGGAAGCAGCATGGGGCTTCTTGTTATCGACCGATCTTTCCATCAAAAGTCCAAAGAAAAGCTCTACCTACTTTGCCAACCCAATGTTCTCCAAAAAGTTGAGCAAAAAAGGAAAATTCAAAGCTCATCATGGGAAAAAGCACTACAGGTAGTCCAAAAAGAAGAAGAACAAAGGCGAAACTGCAAAAAGATGCTCTATCTCTTTATAGAGTGAAAACTATTGACTTTTGAAATTATGAAAAATATTTTAAAAAAAACTAAAAAAATGGTAAATTTGGGGACATAAAATGGGAGTGAAAAGTGTTCATTCTTAAAATTATAAAAAATATACACAAAAATATCCAAAATGATAAATTTAGTTTGTGGGATCAGATAAAAATGAAAAGAAAAAAATATAAAAGAGGCTGGAATTACCAATATGTATTGAGGCTCAATACACACACATGACCCTAAAATGAATAGGATGGACTTCATGATGAAACAGATGATTTATGCTCATTCAGAACCATGCTAAAAGACATAGTGGTATGAAATGAAGACAGACAGAATAAGGGCAGAACAGGGGCTCCTTCCACCATGAGATTCCAATGAAGGATAGGAAGAGATGGTGACTCACACTGACTTCAGAATGGTGATCCACTTCAGTAGCTTGTTTCAGTTTTGCTGAAGTGTCTTTCACCAACTGTCCTATATGTAGCCTTGCCTTGTGCCTGACAGGAAGAAGAAAAGGGCTCACTAAATGGAAGGATCTGCAAATAAAATGATAGGCATAATGACTGCTTTTCATCAAAATCAGGGTCACCTAAGAGTCCCATATTGTGGATATCAATCGTGGACACAAGACCTTGATTTCTACTGAGCGAAAATTTCATGCTCACAGTAAGCAAATTTCTTTATGTACAGTTTATTTTCCAACTCTTATATTCAATATTTAACATGAAAAATTTTAAATTTATTCTGTTTAGAAATAAGTGAACCAAGTGGTTGAACGATTGACTTCCAGTGTTGCTTAACTTCAATGTTCACATTGCCTCATCATGCATGATTTTAGAATAAGATGTTATGAAATTCGCCTAAGGGTCTTGTCCTGTGGGCATTAAAAATGGGTTTACCACTTCATCTAATTTTATATTGCATGGATTATGTTCTAAAGATCTAATTTCTATAGCATGAAAATTTCAGATTAACAGTGTGCGAATTTCTTATATACTAACAGTCTTTATCCTCCAACTAATATATTCAATATTCAACAAGAGAATTTTGAAATTTATTCTCAGTAGGAAGAGGATGTTTAATTATTGACTTGAATTGTTTCTTCAATTCAATATTCATATTGCCTAATCGAGCATGGTTTGAGAGTCAAACATTATAAACACAAAATACATATTAAAAAAAAATGATAGAAACTGCCTACAAATGGACATCACCACTAACCTAAAAGTCTCATTCATTTCTTACAAAGTAGAAGTCCGCATCGTTTCAAGCAAAATATGGGAACGAAAGAATCCCCCTGAGCTTATAGTTTTAACCATGAACAGCGGGTAACGATTTAAGGATTTCCACTAAGGTAGGCTTGTGACCCACTTTCCAAAGTATTGTATGAAATTTGAGGGAGGCTTCAATTTGAAGGACTATTGACCTTTTTCGGACCAAGGCTATAATTCCGTTCTCCCAATTTAAAATTTAAATGAAAACAATTCTCTATGCAGACTGAGGCACCGAAATGAACACAGATAATCAAAATTCAAGAGATGAAGAAGCGGCAATACTCACAGTTTCTCCCGCAGCTCTGGTGTGTCCTTGGGCGTCCCAAGGGTGTTGACGAGCCGCTGAAACGTCGAGACGGCCGTGTTGATCTGGAAGACGCCGGAAGCAACGGCCTGTGTCGAATCTTGCTTTCCATTTGCGAATTCTCGCCGAGAGGGCAGCGGGCGACCCGATTCGAGGTCTGCGAAGCTCATCCCACTCCCGAATTCTCCGACGACCGATCACAGGAAGTGCACACGAGGGAGAATTTCTAGCGCAATCCGACGATGTTCTTCGGATATGAAGATCAGAATTTCAGGTAAAAAGGGCAAAATTTAGGGTTTTTGAAGGAATCTAGACGAAGAAGAAGAGGAGGAGGAGGAAGAAATGAACACGGAAAGGCAAGAGCGAAGAATTCGAGAGGAAGGGAAGGTTCGTAGGATTTTGTCTAATAAAGCTGGGAATTCTTTGCAATATTAAAAACATAACGTAGAAGAGGGTGCTCCGAAATTTTATGCACGTCTTCTCCCAATGCACCATTAAGAAGAGTTCCAAAAGACGATCTGTTCCATTGATTAAAATCAAAAGCGACAAAATATATTTCATCTCATAATTAAATCATATCGAAATTTATATGATTGCATTACCGGAAAAAATTGGTGAATTTCTGGCCCACCTAACATTCGAGTCGCTCCATTTTGGGTGATTATTGTATGGACCGTCTTATTTATGGCGGGGATTTCATGTAATCGTGGATATAGAAGGGAATTAGTGGGAGACAGGCCGTACTCTGTAGAGATTTAGAAAGGGGGCGGTCTGACTCTTACCAAAGAGCAAAGGTTGTTTATAATTTTATATTGTTTTGGGTTGTATCAGTCGCAGGGGTGTGCTGTGGACGGCAAGTCCCGCAAACGGCGACGGCGACACGTCGTTTTGTTTTGTAATAAAGCATTAGTTATTTTGGTTGTCTGGCATCACACGACGATGCGGATGAACTGGAGAGCGCTTGAATTTCGGTCCCACTTGGAAGGAAAAAAGGGGATTAAAAGGTTTATTAATTCATGTGCTTGACTGTATATTTTAACGATAAAATTCCCTTGCAATTTTTAATTTCAAGCAGGAGAAATGCTGAATGATTAAATGACTCAATTCATTCATTTTTTGTAAAAAAAAAAATCATTTGTTTTGTCATGATCGATTTTTTAATCAAAGCTTTGGGCTGTTTTAAATAGATTTATAATTATATGTAAAATAGATACATATTCTAGATTCATTCGTATATGCTTGGGAAGGTTATAAAAATGTATTTAATCATTAATCTACAAAAGAAAAATATTATAAATACTTGTGTAGCTAACAACTTTGAAATAGGGTGTTTCTTCATGAAAAGAATGGAGGGGAAAGGAACAGGGTGCAATAGTCCATACCCAATTACCTTTTTTGCTATTTTACTTTTACATTTTAATCATTTTTCTTATCTTTTCTAATCATTTTCTCATATATTCTTTTATAACTACTCTATTTATTTTTTCTTTGTTTCACTTTACACCTAGCATATCCATTCCATTTGCATTTCTTTTCCCATCATTCTCCTATAAAAGAACAAATATGTAAATCAAGTTATTTTATTGCGTCACCACTTAGTTGTCTTAGTTATTAGCGTGACTGTGTGTAGAGTAGTGTAAGTAGAAAGTCATGATAAGTCATAATTCCGTCACGTGCCTATACTTGAATAGTTGTTTTGCCTTATACTCTGGACTTTTCTACTTAGTTAGTTTAGCTTACTAATGCATCCCATTTATATGTTTTTAAGCTAAAAATAGAGTTAGTGTGCAGATGCGAGACTTTTCCACCATCATGGGAGATGTGTAACAAGTGTGAGGATTGAGTGATGGATTACTCTCATGTTTCTTTTCTATAATGCTATTCTATAGTTTGATCTTGTTTTTTCATGGCTTATTCATTCTTCATTGAAGAATTTTGAAAAAAAATTTAATTAGAAAATTTCTATACTAATAAAAATTATTATCATACCAAGATCCTCTATGATTAAGAAGAATAGATGAGATGCAGAAGCTTACCCAAATTCATAGGAACAAATTCGATTCTTAATCTTTCAAATTAATGTTTAGAGATTTTTTCGAGAAGGAAGCTCTCTTTTTTTTTTTAATGATGAGGTGTCAAAAAAGAAACCTTATGCATAACTTAGGGATTACGACTATTTATATAAGCAGTTATTTTTTTATTTCTATTTCAACTCATGATAAAATTAGAAATTGGACATCGGGATTTTTATACATAAAATCTCATACTCTATTAGATAATTAAGCCCATTCAATTTCAATCCTTAGAAGATCACTTTTTAATTTGGGCTAAATTTTATGAAAGCGTATAATATATAATGAGATATCATCTAGTGAAGACGGATTGCACCATAACTATGGTCCACTCTGCCTTAAAATGAGCCTTACATGTATTAAAATATAATAATACTTTATATAATCATTTATCTATATACAAACATACTTTTGACGATTTAGATATTCAAAATTCAACTTTAAAATTGATATTTATACTAAACTATTTTATTTCCTTGATTTTAAACTATTTTAAAATGAGACCCATACACATGTTTGGTTTAAATGAAAATTACTATGGTATTAAGGTAAATAATCTAAATACAATGGATGAGATAGATGTTGATTTCATGATCAAATGGGGCCTATTGCAGTTGATTTCACCGTAATTATTCATAATCACGGTGCAGTCCGTCTGTACTTGATCAAAATCCATATATAATTATTTATATATGTTCAAAATACAACAATCTCCAACTTGGACTACATATATTAATTATATATAACCTTATGAACTCAAAATTTTTTACTATCATGACCATAATCATCTATATATAATCTTATCCATTAGTTTTACCAATATAGGTTCAAGGTGATCTTTATTACCTTTATTGTAACTAAACTCATCCATGATTAGGTATATTAATGCAACCAAATAACATAGATCAAATGTGAATATGTAGCATGAAAATTGCATGCAATATTATCTAACATGCCTATTTTTAATTAGCCTAACTTTATTCTTTATGAGGACATATTGTAACTATAACTATAAACGAAATACTTTATTTCTGCAGAAAATATTTATAACTATAAAATATGTCTCAACTAGAAAATCATATAAATATAAACTTTTACTAATTTAGCATATCATCAAATGATACAATACTTAAAAGAACAATATATCCACAAAAGACCATGGGTGGTGATCATTTAGTAAGCAGATCTGCAATCATAAAGTCTATGCTAATATGCTTTATAGACACTTGACCATTCTGAAGTCTTTTTTTTAACAATCATGAACTTAGTAATTATATACTTTGACTTCATTGAGTTTCTATTATTGTTCAAATATAAGACTAGTGACTTATTGATATAAAATAACTTAAGAGGTCTTTTAATACTATCTATAATTTGCAACCCTTTGATAACATTTGCACTTATATTCCATGTTCAGATGTCTCATAATATGCTACGAATTTAGTTGCTATGGTGGAAGGAGCCATATGTATCTGTTTAGCATTCTTCCAAAAGATGGCTCCTTTAATAAGTAGATAAATAAAGCTTGAAATGAATATAAGATCTTGTCATCGAACAAGGTTGAAATTTGAATACCTAATGATCTCTAAATTATCAAATCTCCTTGATATAATTGTGTAATATTTTTTATTTTTTGAAGATGCCTCAAAACTTGTTTGGCTACTTTATAATGGTCCATTCTCTAATGGATCAAATATCTGTATAATATCTCAAAAATGTATGTAATATCCAAATATGGATAAGTATACATTAGACTTCCTACTACTAAATTATAAAAAATCTTTTGCATTTTTTTAGATTTAAAATCATTATTGGGATATTAATTGAGACTGAACTTACCTCCCTTAGCAATTATTAAGATATCCATAAGTTGAAAATTTTAAAATTTGTTGCATTTTTGTGCTGGTAATGTTGAAAAATCCAAGAGTTGGAAAATGAGGATGATGCTGAGTGATGTTCGTTAAATTGTTTATTTACATATGTATTTGTTAAGGAGGGATATTTCAATGCATCTTGATGTATACGAATTTTAATTCATAAGGGTGAAAAATCCATTTTTAAATTTGTTTTTATAAAATTGTTAATCTAGGTGTATTTAACTTATATATATTAAGTTTTTACCATTTTTGGAGATGTGTATGTATATTTTTATTTTTAAAAATAGGGGTACTTTAGTAATTTAAAAATGACTAAAACACACTATATATACATATTTATAAATGGTAAAACTTGATTTTATAGACTAGATTAATGGTTTTATAAAAATATTTTCAAAAAAATTGAAAAAATGGATTTTGTACCCTGACGCATTGAAAAGATTTTCAAAAAAATTTCAATCTACCAGAATGCATTGGAACATTCCTCTTTATTAATCAATTAATCCTTATGTTCTTGACTATTTGAGGAAACCTATATGGATGGAAGCAATTTTCCTCTAGTTATCATAGAACAAGTCTTTTTAATTTGTCCAGGAGAAATCCTAGTACACACGAGAAAGAAAATGATAGAGACATTTGTTTTACAAAAAATTAACCTTAGCTTACCTATTTTGAAACACCTGTTATAGCCCCTTTGAAATCTTGTAAGCCTTATCGTCTTCATGAAAACCCATGTTAACATGAAAACCAATTAATCAAAAAATTCAATCTTTTACTCATTTGAGAAATTCATTATAAAAGAGGAGAATACTTAGAAATTTACATGTTCTATAAAAATTAAATTTTGGATGTAGGATTTTTCGAGATTATGCTTAAGTTTGAGACGATTCTTTGATATGCTTATTGAGCTATAATTTTGTAAATTACCTTTAGTTTCCCACTTTGAGTCTTATCTTTATTTTTTTCTTGATCTTGACATTCTTTACTTGGAATAACCATATTTGAATATATCTTTCGAGATGAAAAGTTAAAAGGGAATATGAGACATTTGTGTATTTGAGCTTAATTTTATAATTATTGAAAAGATTTTCTTTAAATATTCTAAAATATGGTGAGGAAAATGAAGCTGGACTTGCTAAAAATAGCAAAGAGCAAACTAAGGTACTAGCAGGCTTTGATGTAAAATGTAATAGCCTAAAATTGAATTCCAAATCTAAAAAGGGATAGGGTTCTTAGGAATTTACAAGCGAGTCTCAAATTAAATACAGTGTGATGCATTTTAAAATCGTGTGGCTAAACTACTAAACCAAAGCGGACAATATCAAATTACTGGAGCCATAATCCATAGGCCCTGGATCATTCTTTTTAAGTGAAATGTGGGACAAAAGCCTTTAGTTGAGATGAGTGGGTAAAGGCTCGAAGTTGAGTTGAGTGAGTACCGACCCAAAATTGAGTTTAGTTATGATTTAAGGATGAACCGAGTGGATGTTGGTGACTTGTAATAGTTCAAAATTGAATCTTACATTAGAAAAGGGAAAGAGTTCCCAGGAGTTTATAAGTGAATCTCGGGTTAAATATGGTGTAACACATTTTAAAATCGTGCAGTTGAGTTGTCAAGCTAAAATAGACAATATTACACTATCGGACCCATAACTCATAGGCTCAAAATCTTTTTGTGAGTTTGAGTGTTACATAAAAAAAAAAGAAGAGAAATAAGTTGAAGTTTGTGCATAAGAAAGTTTTAAGATTCACGTGTAACACATATGGAGCTCAAGTTAGTTCAAAGATAGTTTGAACTTGAATTTGATCCTTTTTGCTTAAACCTAAGGAGTTGAACCTAACATTATAACTTAGATAGTTCTCATGATTCAATAGTCAAGTTGGTTAAGTGAGTGAAGGGGATTTGAAAATCAGGGTGCAATATGATATAAATTTTTTATTTGAATATTTCAAATCTTCTTGATTGATTAATTTTCTCATTTTTACTATCCAAGTGTATCTTTTATTTATTTAAGCCATTAACCTAAAGATGCATTACTTTTTCATCATTCAAGTGTATACACTACATTAGTGAAGTTAGAAAAGAAAGACTTTCACATGGGTTAAGAGAATTGAGACCTTCTAATTACATAATTTTTGAACTCTTGATTTGTAGGAGTAAAAAAGTGGAAGTGCGTATAGTTTGAATTGAATAAGAAGAAATTTTTCTGGTTGATTGATGAATGTATGGAAAATTCTTATTTGATAACTCAATAAGCTAGTGCACATTTATTTTTAATTTTTTGATGTTTGACTTTTTATGTATTATTTTTAACACAAATAAAAATCTAACTTTACATTACTTGATGATTTTGAGATTTTGAATTTGATTTACAAATTATGATAATTTATATTTGCTTGAGGATATGCAAAGATTCAAGTATGGTGGTATTTGCTGTGTCGATATTATACCATGTATTTTAAGTACTTCCATGCCTAAAAGTTTATTAAATAATGAATTTTGTGTGATAAAATGTGATAATCAATATTAAATGTAAATATTCATAATTGAGTGTTGTGTGCGAAAGTAGGATGAACAAAATAAAGATTAAAGGAAAAGAATGAAGGAATGAAAGTTAGGAAAAACATATGAGAGAAATAAAGGAGCAAAAACAGAATATAAAGTAGGTAAACCATGTGGGAGAAAGCCTAATGTAGATCAAACTGAGTGCAAACTTGAACTTATAGTTTTGAAGCTACAAAGAGATTTCCAGTGGGTAACACAGTTTGAACTGCATTTTCCAAAAAAGAAATATTGTTCAAACTGTGTTAGAATTTGGGAGCACTTGTTTTGCTTGTTGTGTAAGATGATTTGCATAGTTTCGTAGAGAAATGTATTTGGAATTTGATTATACATCATGACGTATTTTAAGCTAAAATACAACATTCATTTATTTTTACATTTAGTTGTATTTTTTTGATTTTTTTCAAAAGTATGTTTAACTAATGTATTTAATCTATATGCAAAGCTTTTCCAATTTACAATACTTTTTATGTATTTATTTTTTATTTTTCAAAATCAAGTTTTTAAGGGGTGGAAAATAACTTAAATGCCCTTGAAACTGATATTTTTAAAAAAATTAAAAATAAATATGTAAAAGCATTATAAAATGACAAAACTTTGTATATAGATTGAATATACTTAGGAAAACATGTTTATGAAAATAAAAAATATAACTAATTGTAAAAATAAATGAATGTTGCATTTTAGCCTAAAATATATTGTGATATACATAATGCTCCAATAATTTAAGCATTATTTAAGTATGAATTTGGTATATTGATCTGTTGGAGTAAGATTTCAAGTGGAGAAGAGACACAAAGAAGAGGAGACAAGAATAAGTTTGTAAAAGAGATTCAACACATCATTGAACATTTACTCAGTAAGCTCTTATTTTCTTTTTCTTTAAATTCTATTTTTGTGGATTTGGTGGATTATGATAAGGATATTTGTTTTATCTTTTGAATTTTGAGGTTATATTTGGCTAAATTTTTGTCTAAGGCGAGAATGTAGCATGTGAATAATCTATGTAGATGATTTGATAATAATTATTTATGAAAGATGATTTGCTTTAATTTGATATGTTGTTATTTAACTAATTGCTTGATGTTTGGACTTGCACTTTTGTATAATCTCATATGTTAAATGAAAGAACCCAAAGTTGAAAGTTTAATATAAAAGAATCAATATATTCAAGCATTCAATATCTCCACTGAAACTTTGATGCTTTATTTTCAAGAGAAGTGATCATCTTCCAACTTTTTCTTCAACAATTCACTCAAAGCTTTCATTTTCATTGTTTTACACATTTGTAATATGTAATTTTATTTCAATTCAATTTTATTTTATCATTCTTTAGATCGGTATTGCAGACTAAGTCCAAAAAGAGATTAAAGTGGACATTAGTTGGAGTAGTGGTCATTAATTACTTACTTAAATTATATTATGCTCCATAAAGCTAGTATCTAGAAGAGAACTATTGCTCTAAATTTTATTGAGATATAATAGTAGAGTCTAAGGTATAAAAGATATACGCTTGAAAGGGTAAAGTAGATGTGTTGTCTGAACTACTATAAATCTTGTGTCTTTTTGTGTGACTTCATTTTATTTATTTTGCAACATTGATATGCTCTCTCTAGTTCTATAGTTTTATTGTTGGGGTTTGACTAAAATATCAATTTGTGTTTAATTATCAAATAATTTTTAATAACCCAATTCACCCTTCTTACTTAGGTTTAGCCAACTTAAAGAACAAACATGATCAACTCGTTGTGGTAAAGTTATCTCACCATTTTTTCTTTGAGAGATTGAAGTTCTTAGTTTACGAGGAATTCTATTGAAATTTTTGCTAATATCATAACTCTATTAGTTTCTTGTTGTTGCAATGGAGGTGAGAATTTCTGCTAGAAAGCAGCCATGACATCCAATAATAGATTTATAAAGAGGAAGCATAGAGTTTATGAAGGAATCTTTGGCCTTAGAGTTGTGTCATCGATGAGATGTTTCAAGAAGAATAAAGAATGGGACGGTCATCTCCAAGAAAATGTCTGGTTGAGGGTGCTTCATAAATCAACAACACCACAATACTTACTACTACTACAAAGAGTTTCATTCTTATGGAAGTTGTGGGACGCCGGAGGAATGAAATTGGACATAATTTGTCACAGTTGGATTGAGCAAGCAACGTTGAATATGGGTATGGGATTCTAGAGGATTATTATTCACAGTCAGGTTTTCCAATATAAATATAATTTTGTCGATGTCAATGTACGGTTTGCAAAGTGCGATTATGTTATTGCTTTATTTTTTGAGATCTTCGTAGATTGTACAAGATTAATTGCAGTCTTATTCAAAATTGTGTTGGTAGCACATATAATTCGAAATTAGGGAGATGGGGAGCTCTTGTGGCATCAAAAATTCCATCATTGGATGGTTTGGCTGAGAATCATCATCGATTGCACCAGAAAGCCCCACAACCAAATATACATTAAATGGTTTACTAAAAATCTCCATTGACCGTCACATACTAGCCACAAAATAATAAATCCACAACTAACTACTTCTATCAAAAATATTTAACCAAAATCAATTTGAAATATAACAAATACATGATAAAATATATACTATCAAATGCTAAGAATGTCACACCACAAATTCATCTTATGTATTAAAATGCATGCTGGTTATAAAGTGTTTATATAAAAGGGAACTCCACTTTTATATAACTAGTTTACATGAAAGTGGTTCCATATAATCCGTTCTATTTTTAATATATTGATGATGATAGAAAATCTACTCTATCTGTCATATTTAGCATAATGTTGTGGTAAAGCTTTATCTTCATATTTGGTACGGTGGAACTTATCTCCAAAGTTAAGTTGTAAGAATGTCTTAGGAGTTAATTGTAACACGAAGTGAGATAATTATAAATATATACCAATAAAAAAAAGATGGGCATGGGTCATGTTTGATTAATACATATACTAATGTGTAAATTATGAAAAATATTTAGATCTATTTATAAATCTATTTATATATGAATTAAGATATACTAATACTTTGCAAAAATATTTATCCACATAAGAATTATATTTTAGATGATTTTGATATTGAAATATAACTTTTAAATTGATATTTAACATTAAATTATTTTATTATGTTGATTTTACACATTTGTAAATGAGTTTTATACATAATGATACCAGACAAAAGAAAGAGTTTCTATGACAATATAAATTGTGCTAATACATGAATGGAATAGATTTTTCATAGACTATTAAGTATGCAAAAAAATAAGTTACATAGAAGCATAATCCTATAAGGCTAAGGTGACAGTGAAAACGTTTACATTTTTATAAAAAATGCAAATTGGGGCAGTATGGTCTTTTCTTGCATTGAGATTACCATTGAAGGTAAAGTGTTAGTATGAGTAGGTAAGATCAGTTATAGTAAATTATGGTGTATTTTTTATGATAAACCATATATTTTTAATAAATTAATATCGATAATGAACCATTAATGTATACCTAAATTTTAAAACAATGAATTAAATTTATTAAAAAATAAATATGAATGAACGAAATAATTTAGCTTGTTCAACCGATTTTACAGATTTTATAAATTTTACAATTTTTATGCAATTCATGGGGTTGATGAGTTCTATTGATTATCTATATTTCTTTTTCCTGTTAAATATATTTTATAGATTATTCAAGTACCGTCGAAACTGTGCATACATAATTAATAGAGTTTAGGTATTTATGAATTATATAAAGAGTCCGGTTTCGGTGAAAATGTTTGCACATTTGTTGACCGTGAAAATGGTCAATCTGCCGTCCATTTGAGATATGCGGTTGAGATTTATAAGGGCATAAGTGGAATATAAATTTTTTTACCCGCGTGTAGAGAAGTCCCTCTCCGTCCTTCTTCCCTCTCCCTCTCCTCTCCCCCCTGTTTCCCCTCCCACTTTTCCCTCTTCCCGCTCCCTCTCTTCTCTCCCTCCCGATTTCCCTCCCGTTTTTCCCTCTGTCTTCTCTCCCTCCCGTTTTTCCCTCTGTCTTCTCTCCCTCCCGTTTTCCTCCGATTTTTCCTTCTTACCTCTCGCTTTGCTCTCCCTCCCGTTTTTCCCTCTTCCCTCTCCCTCTGTTCTCTCCCTCCTGTCCTTCGAGCCTCATTCCTCCCTTTCCTCTCCCTCTCTCCTCTCTCTCTCTTGCATCTCATTGCCGGCGATCTTCGGTCCCTACTGCTGCCGCTTCCGCCCGCGTCCGCGATCGTCCACCGTGCCTGAGATCCGGCCGCAGTCCAGGTAGGAGTCATCTTCTTCTCCCTTTTACGTCTCTCTCTCTCTCTCTCCCCCCTGGGGAGACTAACCGAGTTCTTAGAGAGCTGCTACTGTGCGGTTATAAGCCCGATGAGGAGCCATTCCTTTCGATGATTCTGGAAACTTTTCGGGCAACAAAATTGCTGGATCTCAGGACCAAGACAAGGATTTTTATTCCCAATGGAAGGGCAATGATGGGAGTTCTATATGAGACTAGAACTCTTGAATATGGGCAAGTATTTGTGAAGGTTTCTCGTATTGGGAATCAACAATTTTATGGCAATCATCCATTAATGGTCACTGGATGCAGCTCTGATGAGGAATCATTTGTGATTAAGGGCAGGGTTGTAGTTGCCAAAAACCCATGTCTCCATCCAGGCGACATGCGTGTCCTACAGGCTGTCGATGTCCCAGCTCTACAGCATATGGTTGATTGCGTTGTGTTTCCACAAAAAGGAAGAAGGTCAGTGTTCCTCCAACTCATCTTGTCTTAGTCTCCTGTATACTCTTTTTCTTGATGATTCTTTTTTGGATGCTCTTTAATGTATTATCTGCTTACATAGTTGATTACAAAAACTCTATTTTAGTTCTCAAAGTATTTAACAAAGTTGGCGCTTTTGCTGAATAGGAGTGGATGTTGGTTGTTTGCTCGTCTTTGCTAATAACTTTTTGCTTTTTAGAATATCAGAATTTGTATGCATTTATTTACTCTTAAACTATGAATTTCAATATTTTCAGCCCCATTTGTCTATCTCGTGCCCATTCTTTTGCAAGAGACATGAGTGTGAAAGAGAATTTAATTGGATCCATATCCATAGGTGTTTGATTATGTCCTATTATTAGTTGTTATATACATGGTCAATAATGGCAGAAGCAAACTAATTTATGTTAACAGTTAACCAGTTGAATAACTAAACCTACATGTTTTTTGTGCCAATATGTCCCTTATATGGATACAGATGGGTTTTCTCTCCTCTGTGCTCATTTAAGTCTTTTATCTGAATTCTACAGATACTGATTAAAACTCTTAACCCCAGTGTATATAAATGTTTTGAAGTTGTAAATAGTGATACATTTGCACAAGCTTTCATGAAATTATCATCAGGACTTCGCTTTCCTCATTAGAATGGAAATTGTATTTTGTCTCTGTTGTAGGGAGATTTTTAAGGTTCCATTTCCAATCTATAGTTCTCTTCTTGGCTGACGTACCCTCAAATACTGGCAGATATATTCATTTATTGATTAATTTATATTTTTCCTGTCCGTTATATACAATGTTGATATTGTGGGTATATAAATTTCTTTACAAATTATAGTATAATGTTCATTTATTTTGATGGTGTGTTTATCCATGCTGTTTTACAGTGGGACACAATGTTTATTTCGATTATGGTGTTTCTTTAGTGTTTGTCGAATATTTAAGTATGAAAAATTTACAATCTTCTGAGTACAACAAACAATTATCCTAATGTTAATTCAGAAGATCCATGTGGTCTAGTAATATATAGATACGGGATTTTTTTCTGGCCTGGCTGTAGGTGCATAAGGCTTAGTGCTATTACTGTTCTTTGTTAGGCCATATATTTTCTCAAAATGCTAATATATATGATTCTATTTGGCATGCCCCACCCAAATGAGTGCTCGGGGAGCGATTTGGATGGTGATATATACTTTGTTAGCTGAGATCCTGAGCTAATTCCACCTCGTGCAGTTCAACCCATGGATTACAGTGCTCCACCGCCTGTCTTGTTGGATCGTGATGTTGAAATTGAGGTAGGTCTTATGAAAGAAGCCTCATGTTTGGTTCGGGGCCCTAGAGAAATGCCAGTAAATATACAATGAAAGTGAACTGTGATTATTAGTTTTTGTCCTTCGATTAAGCTATAATAATACAATTTTCCGCATCTGAAGTGGTATATGCCAAATCTATAGTTGCGGTTATCTTCTATTGTATGTTTGATTAGCAATATACTTCAAATCAGGTTACATGAGGAAAAAACTCCTGTGCTTTTGATAGCATGAAAATTTGTTCATTGAAGTTAGACCCTTTTTGCTCTATCCAATAGATGCCCGATCTTTTCTCCTTCCAGTAGATGCCTAGTCCTTCCATAGCTTGGATTTAGTTTTCTCCACTTACGGTCTTGCACTAACTGGTCAAAATGGCTTACATTTTCTTGTTGATGTTGATGCTATTTTTGGTTGCAATGTAGGACGTGGAGGAATACTTCACAAATTACATGGTGAATGACAGCTTAGGCGTCATTGCCAATGCTCACACTGCCTTTGCGGACAAGGAGCCATTAATGGCCAATAGCGATGCCTGCATAGAGCTCGCTCGGCTCTTCTCTATTGCTGTGGACTTCCCCAAAATAGGTGTCCCAGCTGAAATACCGCCCCATCTTTATGTCAAGGAATATCTGGACTTCATGGAAAAGCCCAACAAGTCTACAACACTCAGAAGCAAGTCCTCCTGAGATGGACCTCGACGCGGCATTATGTGAAAGCGCACAACATCGCCCAGAAGCGCCCCGTTCGGTCCAATTCAATGTGTTCAGCAAGTCAGAACTTTTTTTTCTTTTTTCTTTTTTCTAATCCCATTCTATCCCCTTGTGCATCACATTACTCCAAGTTGCAATGAAATCTTTGTTAATCAACAGAATTTGTATGATCCATCTCCTTCACCTCCAAAGAATTTGTTTTCCCCTGAATTCTGCTCCTTCATAGATGCCTGCTTACAGAAGGATCCAGATGCAAGGCCTTCGGCTGAGAAGGTAAGGCAGTTCTTTTCTTGTCAACATCTTACATACGACCTTTCAATTATCTATTCCACTGATCAATACTATTCCCATCTCACTTTTGTGTGAGTATTTAACTTTTTTTCTTTTCTTTTTTTCTGCTGTTGTTGTTGTCAACACATGATGGCTCTTTAGTTTTCTGTATATATATTCAAGCGACAGACGAGTATCTTGATATGATAGTGCACATCCCGCTAAAGGTGTGCCTTGGGTCGGCTTGAGTGTATTGTCCCAAGTTTATGTTATATTGTACAATTATAGATTTTTGTAATCAAATGTCAACTTTCAATAAAATAATACTAGCAAAAAGTTTAAGAAAAGCATATTGATTTCTAGTTTAAGATGGAACAAAACTTTATAACAACTAAATATATAATTTACAAGGCAAAGTTGAAATGACTCATACTTGGATGCTTTGTAAAAAATCCAATATCGATCAATTAAATCAAGATCCTGTCCACTTGCAAACTATACATTGCTTTTACTTCCCCTTACTCCTGCTTATCTCTGTCTATTTCAGAGGCTGATGTCAATTTTGCAATCTTACGTTGTTGCCTAGGGATGATAAAAAATGCTGATCCAAACCATTGTTGTGTTTCTTTCATCTAGTCAATATTCTGGTACTGCTCCAATACGATCAGTAATGGCTAGTTTCAAACATGCGCATGGTAAATGGGCAACTAAATGTTATCATCTGCAACAAAAGATTTTGATTGTTACCTTCAATTCAGCAACAATTGTTGGTGAATTATCCCTGAGAAATTCAATGCCGAGTGATTTAGGCTTGTTTGTGGAAACTACTAACTTTTTTTAGGGTCTTTGTTTGTTGATTCTGGCTATTTGAAGTATAGCTTTCTGCTTAAGGTGATTTTTTTTTTGAGTCGTGCAGTATCTTTTAATAATGATTTTTCTGAATGTAGTGCAGCTGTTATCGCATCCATTTATAAGGAAATATAGTGATATACAAGTGGACATTGCAGCATTTGTTCGAAGTATCTTCGATCCAACACAAAGACTGAAGGATTTAGCATATGTGAGTTCTATGTGCATCTATATTTTCTTCCTTTCATTGAGTTGTCATTCTATGGTAAGCAGTCTTGACTCACCATTAGTCATCAAGCATATTAGGACCGAAGGTCTGAATCCTAAAGATGGATCCCTCCCACATTCCATTGCCCGTGAGCTCTTCACCTTGCTGCTGTTGCTGCTCCCTCTCGCGTCCCATTGCCCGTGAACTTAGGTCCCTGCTGCTACTGCTGCTCCCTCCCGCGTTTCATCACACGCGATCGTCCACCGTGCCTGAGATCCGGCCGCAGTCCAGGTAGGAGCCATCTCCTTCTCCCCTTTATATTTCTGAAGGAATAAAAAATTTAGTAGATCTACTATTAATCTTCATTTATCATCTTCCTAGTCTAGACGTGAGCTTTTTTACTTCCTAGTATAGAAATATCAGTTTCTTCTAGTTTGTTATTTTGAGAATTATTATGTTCGATTGTGATTTCAGTAAGAGAATCTGGTTAAAATTCAGTCTGAATCTACAGTTCTTCTGCAGCAAATGGTATAATAGGATTTTTTCATTTCAGCGTGTATATTTTAGTTTGATTGGTATGAAGAAGGCGGATCTAATGGCGACATCCCTACTCTGATTGTGTAGAGCTGGATTTGATTGGTATTCGGAATTTTGCTAGAGCAGCCAGGTTGTGTTCGATTAGGAATGACATCTATTTGCTATTTTAGTTGCTGAAGCAATGTCAACAAGTATTCAATAGAACTGTTTTCCGTTAGGTTTGTATGCTTATTTTCTACTTGTGCATGAGATTATGTAAATTGCTCAAGATTACATACTTAGTATTTCCTTGTTGTTTATTTATGTTTGTAAAAAAAAAAATAGCTCAATAAAAATTTATGTTTGTAAATGGTGCTTGCTGTTTACCGTCCATTTACACGACCACCGTGGGGTGCTTTTAAGTCTCAAAGGTTACCAAGCCCTTCCATCTAAATTTTCTATTTGTAAAATATCAATATGAGTACGAATTGCTCATCAAGTATTTCAAATTTCAGAGTACTTACTTTTCTCTTCCCAGATCACCACTCGTGTAATGAAATTCGCTAAAAGCATAAATGTACTTTGATAGGGTCTACTCTGAGAAATGGATTTGCAATGGGACCTCTAATATATTGGCAATTTTTCCTCTGTTTTGCATTTTGTTAGACTATTCTTTGTTTTGATGTAGTTACTGCTTTTTGCCTCTGCACCTCTGGGTTAACATCTGAATATGAACATAGCAATCCATATGGCCCTGTCATTTCCTGCCCATACCATCAGACATGAGCTTTCTACTTATAGTCCAGAAATATCAGTTTTTGTAGTCTTTACGTCCTGGTCGTTGTTTTAGACCATCAATCTTCTCAGGAAGAGAATAATTTTAGAGTAGTTGATACGATTCACTGCATTAGAACCAATTTAACACATGGATGAGAATAATTTTACATTGCTAATTTTTCTTGGTGTATTTTTTTTTTTTTGCCTATCTCTAATTCTTAGTTAAAATTTCTTTTCTCAGGTCACTTTTAGACGTTCCTAATGATCTTTCTGTCGAAGTATGAGAAGTAAGCTTCTCACTTCACAAGGTATGATTGCCATTTCATGTGAGATCATCACTTCATAGGATTGTAAATCTTATTTCAGGAGGATTGTTTCAGTTGGGTAAAGATCATGAAAAGTATAAAAATTAATTTCAGAATAGATTGTCAATGCTTCTAATTTTTCCATGTCTAATTTTTGCCATTCTTGAATGACTTGATTTAATCCCCTTTAGATCATATTTTGATTTTCATTAGCCAAATCTAGTTTTTTTTATTTCATTTATACAAACGCTTGCATGGAATAAAAATGGCTGACTATATCTGATTAATGTAATAGCTATTTTGATCGGTTTTTCCATTTTACTGGCTTTTTTATTTCCATTTTGGGTCCCTGTTTCAATTCCATTTTACTGGCCTTATTTTACATCCATTGGGTCCTTGTTTCAACACTTGTAAGTCATGCAGTTCTTAGCTTTACCATTTCATTCTTGTCATTTCTATTTTTCTAATAGAAGTGCGCAAACCATATTTCTGTCTTTGTTAGTCTTGTCCAATTGTTAGATTCCAATGAAGTTGTTTTTTATTGATTTGAATTTATAGATGGACTAAAATTCGGTTACATCTGCTTAATTGTTTATGATTGTCTGGATCAGTTTAGTTGTTATTAGCCCATTTTATCCTCTATTTTGAGTGCATCCATTTGGCTTCATTTTTTAGATGCATTTAGCATAATAGAACTTGAGATGCAGAATTTCAAATTTGTCTAGTTTCTGGTTTGTTGTCTAGCAATCCAATTTTTGAGCTCGTTTTTGCATAAAGCTCTGCAGGGAAAATTTTTTTTGATGGAGATATGATTTTTGCATGTGTAAATGCTTGATGATGCAGAACATGTGATTTAAATGATGGTTTTTAGAACTTGTGAAGGATGTTTTTGTTTGAATGGCACGTGAACTTGGTAATTTTTAAACCTTGAATAACTGTCTTGGATCAAGTTGTGAAGATAATGAGTCCGAACCTGTTTGAAAATGTGTTGTTTTAAAGGAAAACAGAACTTGTCAGCCTTGTTTCTGCATGCTTGTAGTGATACTCTTTCGCTGCATGTATTTTCAAACATGCAAGTTGCATTTCAGATTTACTTAAGCTGAATATGTTGAAATCATGAGATTTACTGAAGTGTTTGAACATGCCTCAACCTGTTGGCAATGAAAATGAGCATGGAATTTGATGGAGCTAATCGATGTATCTTTGAATCGTGTTGTTTATTAATCTATGATCTTGAGACGGCTTCTGCAATTTACAGAAATCAAATTAGTCCATATCCCATATTTTTGACTGCAGAAGCATCATCTGTGAGAGGTTTCTATGCCATAAACAGAAGGGGACAGGTTTTGCTTGCCACTGTCAATGAAGCAACGATTGTGCCTTTTGTTCATAGTCGGGTATGGAGCATGTGTGATATTCTTATGTTGAACTTGATGATCGTATACAAAAACTCTTACATTCTGCTATTTTACAGTTAAACAATTTGGAACTAGCTGTTAGCCTTGCAAAGAGGGGAAGTCTTCCAGGAGTTGAGAATTTGGTGAGATAAGGATGCATGCTGGGTTTTATGCTTCTTGCTTGTTGGATGGCATTTCGAATATTTGCTGCAGAAGTCTGATTTCTTGTTCAACACAAAAAATGGGTCTATCGCCTACTTCTAAAGTATAAATGTCCATTTGTTTGTTGAATACATGGAAGTTAATCTGGAATCATTGGTAATGCAGGTTGTTCAGTGATTCCAAGAATTGTTTGCTCAAATGAAGTACAAGTGATTCCAAGAATTGTTTCATGGTTCACAAGTGAAGATATATAGGGTGAGGACTTTGATGAGGTAGAGGGGGACGACGATGACGAAAATGATGATGAGGAAGAAGGGGATGAGGAGGATGAAGATGATAAGGACGATGAAATTTTTATATAGTTGTTTAAGAGGCATGCACATATTGATCGTATGGTTTCAGCTGTAAACTTTTAACTACCATTTCAATGAACAACTTATATACTTTTTAATTATCTTGTTGTAAGAGAATGATCTCATGTTAATAATGTTGTGGAAATATCCATTCAATTAATTCGTAATGTTTATCCTAAGGTCCGTTGTCATACGGAAAGCTGGAAACAAGTTTGAATTTAAGACTTAATGAGAATTACCTAGAAAGGACATGATTTACAGGGTTGCATGTATATATGGTGTTCCAGCGGAAATGATGTTGTTGCTGTCGTAAATTTATAACGTAAAGGCTTGTTTTGAAATTTGACGGTGTTCCAGGTATGACAAATGAACAGGATTTGATATTAGCATAGAAATTGTGAGGTACCCTTACCATGTGCAATGCGACGTACTTAATGAATATAGATTTCTAATGATCAGATGTTGAAATGGTAGACACCCATAGAATTAATTGATTCTTCCTAAGATAATGGTTAAATTGTATATCACTTGGGCGACAACAGTTTAGGAGATGGGGGATTTGCATATTACTACCCATTTCAGAAACATGAGGCAGTAATAGGGAAGTTCCCTAGAGTGGGAGACTTGAAACTCTCCAATATGTCATATGCATGTCTACGAGCACCATTTGAATTCTCACAACCAAGAAAAGCTAAAACGCACTTGCTTGCTGAAAAGGGATTGATTACATGAGAAAACCAATACGCCGAAGCCCAAGGCTTGCTCCTTTCAGCTGACAACCCTTTCTGCCACTTACAAGCCGTGTATAACAAGCAGCTTATGTACATTAAAGATCCTTACAAATATTTTCCCAATTTATCAATACTTTTAAGCATAATTGGTGTGTTGTAGTTTCTACAACTTCACCTGTGCACAAAAATTAATTGCCTAGAACTTGTATACTTATATATATTGAACAATGAATCCAAAAGAGTGAATTGGATTTCATACGTGTGCCTAGAAAATGAGCATTTCCTTCTTTGTTTCATTTTTATTGATTATCTTCAAACACAAATTAATGACAGATGGCCACAACCGAGAGCTTCTTTATGACATTAGGGCACGGGTCTCCTCCAAAGTTTTCTGGAATCACAGGCACAGAGCACCATTGCTGTTCAATGTAGTTCTGCAAGAAGACACTTTGTGTTAAATTCATTTCCATACAATCAAGTAGACTTTAGATAGTTTGTGGACAATGAAGCACAATTATAAAAGAAATTTAAAACTTAATATTTGAAATAAGTACATAGAAAAGTTCACACCATTCATTTGAAGATATGATTTTTAAAATCATTATATGGAGAACGCTTGTATAATATATTTAGAATTTAAATTTTAAAATTTTTAGATGAAAAATTATTCTACAAAATTTCTAAGTCTAAATATTAAATTAATTTGAAGAAGAACATTTTTATAGCAAAATTAAAACCGTAAATTTTACATTAAATATAATAAGAACATTTATATAATGTATTTAAATATATAAATCTCAAACTAATTATGTGGAGAATGATGCTATAAATTTTTTTTGAATTATTACAATAAATTTATCAGTAATAGTTATGATGAATTAGATAAAATCTATTATCTAAATACTAATGTATGTTAGTAGATTTTCATAGCATAAACTCCAAAATAATTATGACAATATATGTTTCAATCTAGATTGAACTACGAAATAATTGCATACATTATTTTTGGGTCTAAAAAATTAATTTAGCATTTAACAACATTTTTATTTACTTTTATGCAGTTGTAAATTTTATATGATTTACACAAAAAATAAATCATTTCAAATTTGTGTCATTTTATTCTAAGTTTAATGGTATGAGATGACAAATTAATGACAAATTAATGTATCATTTCAAATTATATGTTTAATGGTATGAGACATAATAAAGGTGGCAACGGTCATTTATTTACTTTCTGATACCACCTATTATAAATTAAATTTCTCTTTATGAGAAATAATAAAAATACACACAAGCATTACATGATTTGTTCATTTTTTGGTCAAAATATGAGGTTAAAAAAAGGTGCATAATGAGTAAGGGGATAAATTTTATGTTGACCATGATTAATATACTTGTTTATTATATAAACATATAATTTATACATTTACGGATAAATAAAAGTATATTAATTACGCATAAATAAACATATAAAAGTATACGTATAATTACTACCTTTCCAATAAATAAAAGCATAAATATTTATTAGTGACTTATTAATATATATTAATTACGTAAAATATCCAATTATTGGATTTGTTTATATTTTAATAAGAATCTATATTTATATTTTAGTATATTTTCGTATTACATTTACAGATAATATATTTCATATAAATTTTATGAACAATCTATAAAATCCATCAAATCCATCATATCAGTACATCTGTTTACGATTACTCTATAAAATTCATAAATCATGTAAATATTAGTTTACGATTTTGCATAATTCTTGTAAAATCTGTGTTGTCCATCTAATTGGTGAAAATGAAATGTCATGAATTCTATTTTAGCTGTTAAAACTGTACAACTGGTTTATCGTATCAAACGAATATGTATCAAAATAATTTAGTCTATAAAACTCGTAAAATTTATAAAATTTATAAATTTCATATGCGCTATATCCGTGAAACTCGAATAACCTGTAAAATTTATTTCATTGGAAAAATGAATACAAGATTATCAGTGGAACACATCATTCCCATAAATTTCATAAAAACTGTAAAAGCCGTAAAATCTGTAAAATCTATATCAACGGTCAAACAAGCTAAATTATATCAGTCGTTCAAATTTATTTCTTTAAATAAAACTATTCTTAATTTTATAATTTCAGTCCTACATTACAGATTATAATTTGGAATGAATATCATTCAATTTAACGTTGGGGATCACTCATCATCTATAGTAATTTATTAAAATCATGTGAATAATCATAAAAATGCATGCACCTCAAAGTGTTATACTTTAATTCACCTACCCCTACTCACGGTTTTTCCACATTTCTACTCTCATGCTATGAAATTACCTTTTTGCCCCCATTTGCATTTTATGCAAAAGTGCAAACGTTTGCATTTGAACCCGCCTCTTATATAAAATATATGATTTCGCTATGCACTCGTTTAATAACATAAACTAGTTATATAGTTATATGAGCAATACAAATTTTACAATAATGATACAAAACCATAAATTGATATCTATATGTTTTATGATTTTTATAGTTAGATTATTCAATTTCTAATGAATCGATTTGATGAATTTTATAGATTCTTTATATAATCTATATTGAATATATTATTTACAAATGCAATATGGAAGTTATAAAAAATATTAAATAATAAATTTTAGAAACCTATTAAGTAATCCTGAAATAATTTGTTGAATGCATTATCTAATATTTAATGAATCAATAATAATAATAATTTACATCTTTATTTATTGAAAAAGTAGAAAATAAACGCTATTTATTATAATTTTTTATAGTAATCACATATAATAAATCTATCAATTAAGAGAAAGGGTCAATGTGGATCTATGAATTTTATTTTTGTCTAAAATTTTAAGCATTGAATAAACGGGTAATGTTCATTTTACACAATTTTGTTTTGCACCTCATATTGTAGACCCAAAAATAATTATAATCCCAAAAATTATATAATATTCAAACAAGAGTTAATTAATAGGTAATTTTAATTAGTCCTCACTAGTATTGCTTTTTAGTTTTGAAATTATTAGGCATTGAATAATTTAATTGTATAAATTGTATACGTCACCTCATTTCGTTGACCTAAAAGTAATCAAATTAGATGCAAAAATAGTATATTGTCCACACGGGAATATTATTTGATAAGTAATTTGAATTATTTGTCCCCAAATAAATTTTTTTGAATAGGAGTGGTATTAAAATCATTAATCATAGATTAATTAGTTATACAAATTTTATTGAGCACTCGTATCATTGATACAAAAATAAATAATTTATGTAATAGTCACTTGAGAATATTAATTAATAATTAATTTTAATAATTTGTCAAAGAAGCAATTTTATTTGTAATAGAGTGGTATCAAAAAAATTAATCTCCGAATAAATTACTTGAACAAAGTTTATTATGTGCTTGTATCGTTTGCCTAAAAATAAATATATTAAAAAAGAAATTTATATGATAGTAGCATGAGAAGATTAATTTATGGGAAATTTTAAAAATTTCTTTTTACTAACAAACACATATAATTCAACAATGAAGTGACTATGTTTAAGTGAAGTTGTGATGTGTGTTAGGTATTATAAGTGATGAGTGCGGAAATAGGGGTGTAATTTGGATTTGGTAAGTCCGTTTCAAGGCCGACCATTCCCTTATCCTATTTTTAAAAATTCATACCCTATTCTGTTTTAAGTCGGGTTAGTTTTAATCCTACTTTACCACATTTTTAATGTCCGGTCAATTCTTGTTTCGGTTTCAAATAATTTTTTAAAATATTTTTATATTATACTTGAAAACTAAAATTTTATTACAAGTTTTACTCAAAAACCTATAATTAAGATAATAATAATATAAATTTTGAAATATATTTTTTGAATTTGACAAATAATAGATAATTTTAAAAAGTTTCTATATGTTTAAAGAATATTTATGCCTTTAACTATAAAATATACATTAATAATTTGAGTCGGTTCTAGATATCCGGATCTTGAAACTTACCCTATCGTAATTGAATCAAATATTTTTTACTTTGAACTTATCTACCTTATGTGTATAAAATAGGAACATATCTTACCTATTTTAAAGTACCTATTGGAGGGTATCTTACCCAAGTTGCACATGCACATAGAGAGCCTATGTTAGGTGTAAGTAAAGTTATAAAACGAGAGTATTAAATTGTCCTAGGTGTAATTTCCTTAGAAGAGATGTAGTATAGCATTAATAGAGCGTAGGGGTACAACTTGGTCCGAGTAGGATTGGGTAAGCATAGAACCTATCCTTAACCTATTTAAAAAAACCTCTACCCTACCCTATTTTAGGCTGGTTTGGTTTAGAGTCTACCCTGCTTGATTTTCTATATAACAGATATATCGCATGCAATATATAACAAGTTGGAGTTATATGTATATTTGTCCAACATAACCTGCCATATATGCAATGCAACATGAAACTGCATTTGAAAATATATAACCTGCAGCTACAACCTGCCATATCTATCCACACAAGCATTTCCACCATTGTGAACATTTCCCATGCAACCTCTAATATATAATTGTTTTTCCATGCAAATATGCAATCCAACATGCAATATGCTACAACCGCTACCTGCTTCATGTAATGCAATGCAATTTGTACACTTAACAACCTGTTTGCAACCTGTAAAATGTAATAATTTCAAATCTGAAAAATCTAAGTTTAGCTTTATTTGAATATGGCAACCTGTAATATCATATTACAACCAAGTCTGCAAATCTAACAACCCAATAAAATTAAAATTTAGAAAATCTGAAAGTCCAAAAATTTAACAATTTCAAGTCTTCAAACCAATATAACTCAAATCAGATTTATTCAAATGAAATTTCAAACATCAACAAATTAAAATTGAGAAATATCTTCTTATCTTCCAACTTTCATCCTTTATGTAGAATACATTTTTACTGAAAGTATAAAATGTAGAACTCAATAACAATCATTTGATTTTTTAAATATAAAGGACTAAAGAATGAAAAGTAATTATTAACAAAACCTTATTAAGAATGACGGCAACATCAATAACATTTGAACGAACACTTGCATTTTCTGCAAAACAATTAGAAAATAGGTATTGATGATAGGTTGTTGAACTTATTATCTTTGAAATATATTTAATGTATGTATAAAAGAAAAAAAAAGAGACGTAAAATGTTACCTAATGTTACAATATTCAAATTGTAACTAGAGTTGTAAGGGAAAATTCTCCAAACACTTCTTCAACGTTAGATAATGTGGGGGTTATTCTTAGCCAATCTTGAAAACATATTAATAATTCCACAATGTTTGCAGATAAAGAACTTCTATATACATCAAGAACTCACTCACCAGTACTAAATGCAAATTCAAATGTCGTAGTAGAAATAAGAATAACAAATATGTCAAGGGAAACCAAAGATAATATTTAAAATCTAGATTCATTTATTGACCACCACTCTAAGACATTAATGCTGCTATTTGGCAACAATCCAAGTACTAGAAGATACATATCAAGTTATATTTTAGACCATTACTCATTATTCAAATTCCAGAAAATCATCACTGGCCTTATTTACTTTAGCTACATTGTCCTACATCATTTGAAGCTTTTCTTGGAGTGGAACAAGATTCATAGAACTTCAACATTTTATGCAATTCAGATGTGACCATTTGAGTAGCTTCAATAGATTTAATTTTATCAAACAACTTGGCATAGAAATAGCTTATAAATCTAAGCTTGTACCGTGAATTGAAAGCATTTGCTATCAACAAGATAATATTAATTTTGTCTAAGCTTCTCTAATATTGATTGAATTTGTCTCTCATTCTTTTACTCATCTCTTGAAGGAAAAATTATCTGATGTTGAACTTATGAGTAAAAGTTTTTCAATCTCATACAACTTAAGGAAAAGCATTGAGAAGTCATATAGGATGTGCCAGATAAAATCTTTGTAATCTTATAAAAATTTTTCAAAAATTTACACAAAACTACTACATTATCCCAATCAAACGGTGTCTGAGGACCTTACCTAGAAACGATTGCATCTTTTTAATCCAATTTATCAAATGTAGCTCTAAACAAGATGAAATATGGGGAATTCCATCTAGTGGGAACATCTAATGACAAATCATCTTTTTTTTTATTCTTTCTTTTTGATAATACTTCTCAAATTTATCTTTTCTAGCAGGTGAAACCCTTACATGTTTAATCACATTTCTAATACCACTAATTGAGTCTTGAACCTCATTTATTCCATCTCACACAGTTAGATTAAGAATATGTGTTGCATACCTAACATGAAATGAGGATCCATCCCCAAGAAGAAAATCCTTCTCCCTTAAAATTTCCTTTAATTTTCTAGTAGCAACATCATTACTAGAGTGTCCTTTGTTGAACATTGACTTGCATACAATTGGAGGCTACCACTATTTACGACATGCATATACGGGGTGATACATGAGATTGGATCAATGTCTTGAGTTTGGGAGCATTAAAAGGGCTTGTTCAAGGCCGAACAATTTGTAAGAGGATTTTCTGCATTTCTAATATGAATTTCTAGTGTTTTTTCATTAGAACTTTGCGAGGCGAGGGGAAGATAGGATTACTTTGTTGAATCCTATCAGATGGTATTATGACTTTCACAAGCCATGACCCAAGTCGACTACATCACTTTGTGATGATTGATTATATGAGTAGGTCAACATTGAGGGTTGATGATTGAGTTAGTTGTTGGTGGCTAAGTTTGGGCTAATCTGGCAATGCATTATTTCAAGCTTTTAGTATCTCTTAAAAATAAGTTATTTAGGAGGTGTTTGTTAACTTCAAAAACTTTTCAAACTAAAAATTTTCACTCTCCACAATTATTCTATTTTTAATTATTTATTTACTTCTTCCTATATAGTTATCATATTTTTCAATCATTTTTATAGAATTACCCATATATCTAACCCATCTATTGTAAATTTATTTTCTTTACTCTTCATTACTCCTACCATGTCACATTATTTTCTTTCATTTTACAAACTTTTATATAAAATTTTTTATCACTTCTTGAACAGACCCTTAGTAGAAAAAACAACAGCTTGGCTATGTACAAACACAAGGCTAAATTAGCCATTAGTTGCTTTGTTGGCAGTAGTAATGTGTGAGGTTGGTATTAATTGGTGAGAAGAGAGGCTTTAATTAATGGAAACTCTCATGTGGGAACTTCTCCAAAAAAAATATGATTTTTCATTACTCCTAAAAAAACCATACACTAGATTTAAAATATAATGTCAACCATTGATACAAAAAATCATAAAAATCAGAGTATATTAATTAATAAAATGTGATTGAGGGATTTCAACAGTAGTTGTAATTTTAGATACAAATAACACATCATGTAATTTATATAATCTAGAATGTTATATATATTTATTGGAGCATGATTATATACACCATGATGTATTTTAGGCTAAAACACAACATTCATTTATTTCATTTTATTTTTACTTTTATTTATTTTTTCTTTATAAATATGTTTTCCTAATTATATTTAATCTACATATCAAGTTTCGAGCCAACTGAGTGGCAACTTAGTTGGTACCAAGGACTACTCCATGCAATGGGCGTCCCCAGTTCAGATCACCCCAGTAAAACATTTGTGGTGGCGTCATGTCTCCCCAAAATTTCTATGGGAGAGCCCACCAGTTAGGATATTTCGAATATATGATAGGTGAAAATTAGGAACATTTGTTAGATGTGCGTAAAAAATTATAAGAATGTCTCCGGAGCTTGATTGTAATACTAATTGAGATGATGTAAAAATACTCATAAAAAATATATCAAGTTTTGTTATTTTACAAAAAATTTTGCATATTTATTTTTTATTTTAAAAAAATCAATTTGAGGGGCATCTAAGTCACACCTTAAAAAACTCAATTTTTAAAAAATCAAAAATAAATATGAAAAAGTATTATAAAATAGTAAAACTTGATATATAGATTAAATACAATTATTAAAACATATTTATGAAGAAAAATCAAAAAGTAAAAATAAAATAAAATAAATCAATGTTATATTTTAACTTAAAATACATCTTGGTGTATATAATCAAACTCCATATTTATTTTAACTTGATAAGTGTAAATTTTTTTTCATATTACTAAAATTATGTTTGTCCTTTCTTATGTGTTAAATATTTTTTTTTTTATAGTTGTTGCTTATTTAATATCATTTTAACTTCTGATTTGTATGAATTTTACTATTAACAGTCAAAATAACACTTTAAATTTAATATATAGTTTGATTTTTGAAAATAATTAAAAATATGATTTTTGGAGAAGCTATCACCAAGTTCTCCCGGACGGTGGGTGAGTTGTGAATGCCTACAAATGCAATATGTTCTAGTTCTACCGTTCCCGAAAAAAATGTTCTATCTCTGAGTCTTCTTGTATTGAGCAACCAAGGCAGGTAACTAGGTAGTGTGCAATTTAATTATATTAAATCTTAAGGAATTCTAAGCGAGTAAGATAATTATAATAGTAAAAAATTAAGTCAAATAGGGATATGCAACCATGAAAAGAACCCGCATGGACTGTCAAGTTTCTTTGCATAGGCAGCTTTCTTTATAGTTTTATTCTCTTTCTTTTTATTTGATTGACTTATCGGGTTAAGTGGTCAATCAATAAACATTTTGCCAGGATTTTTCTGTTTTTTTTTTTTTTTAACATGTATCTCTTTTATGCTTCTTCTTTATTAGAACTAATGTTTGCAATAACTGATTTTGTGCTTAGTCTCAATTTTAGTTCATATATTGGTTCCAATATTATTTCAAGATGTGTGGAGATTAATTTGGATGCTAAAAAATCAACTCCCGTTTTAGCTCGTGGGAAGGGTGTTTTCCTGTATGCTGGATTGTAATCTTAGATGGTTTGGTTAGAATCTCAAGGTTTATAAGATAACAAAGAAGTCAAATTAATTTCGGTGCTCATGTATCTTGCTTTTGCTACAGATCTCATTTTCTTTCATTTTTTGCTGCAGATTTTATTTTTTTTTCAATTTTATTTATTTATTTATTTATTTTTGGCTGCAGATGGTATAGAGCTTTCATCTAGATAGAAAGGCTCCAAGTCACGTTCAAAATCTACCGGTGGCTCATCGCAGTTATTTAAATTCTTTTATTGTAATTTACCATAATCTAGCAATTTTTTCTTTGTAAAATATGCTAGTATTTGTAAAATATTTATTTCATTGTATTTATTAAATTTGTTCATGTTATTTAATTTTTCAAGGTTCAAAAGAGATTCATTTGTAAACAGAGATTATTAATCATGTTAATATAATTTTTTTGCACTTATTATGATTTTTATATTTTAAATTTCAGTTCAACTTATCATATGTATTTTTTTGTAATTCAAAATTTTTAGTAAAATGCAGCCAATATATCGTTGCAGTGAAACAAAATGAACGCTTAGCTTTTGTCTAATGGGGCAGCAATGGCAACAATTTGTTTTCACAAAAAATTAGTTGCTTTTGCCTAAATGCGCCGCTCTTTTGGCAACGAATTTCACAAATTTTTTTTTTGTTGTCAATAGCAATAGCAACGAATTTTCATTGTTGGCAACAAAAAATTTTGCTGCTATTATTGGAATATGCTGTAGTATTGAGCAACCAAAGCAGGTAACTAGGTAGGATGCAATGTAATTATGTTAAATCTTAAGGCATTTTAAGCGAATAAGAAAATTTTAATAGTAAAAAATTAAGTGAAATTGTTAAGTATATATGAATATGCAACTAGGAAAAAAACCCGCATGGACTGTCAATTTTCCCTACATAGGCAGACTAGTAGTGCTTTTCCCATCCAAAGAATAACAACATTAAAGGCACATTCGGCAATTGAGATGTATGGGATGGAATAGTAAACTATGATGTATTTGTTATGCCACTAACAATTTAACAACTTAATAACTTCATTTTCTAACTTTACTTTTATATTCTGGTCATTTTTTTTTCAATTACCCTATTTATTTATCTTTATCTATATTATTTCATATTAATTATACAATTTTCAAAACATCCCTTTCCTACTCCCACCCTATTCCAAAATTCCACTAACTTCTGAGTTCCCGAACATTCCTAAGGCTCATTTCCCCATCATTCACGAGTATTGTGAAAACATAACCTCTTATGAAAGTTATATTTTTTCTCTGTGTACATGTTAGATAAGTAAGTTCGGGCATTGCTTTTTCTTGCTTCAATTACATATATGAAAAAACCATTAAACTCGTGCGTACGTGCGTAGGTTATGCATGCGTGCGTGTATTTGCTATTAAAAAAATTAGAGGCGGGTTCAAATGCAAACGTTTGCACTTTTGCATAAAATGCAAATGAGGGCAAAAAGGTAATTTCATAGCATGAGAGTAGAAATCTGGGTAAACCGTGAGTAGGGGTAGGTGAATTAAATTATAACACTTTGAGGTGCATGTATTTTTATGATTATTCACATGATTTTAATAAATTAGTATAGATGATGAGTGATCCCCAACGTTAAATTGAATGATATTCATTCCAAATTATAATCTGTAATGTAGGACTGAAATTATAAAATTAAGAATAATTTTATTTAAAGAAATAAACTTGAACGACTGATATAATTTAGCTTGTTTGACCGTTGTTACAGATTTTACAAATTTTACGGATTTTACAGTTTTTATGAAATTCATGGAAATGATGTGTTCCACTGGTAATCTTATATTCATTTTTCCAATGAAATAAATTTTACAGGTTATTCGAGTATCACGGATACAACGCATATGCAATTGATAAATTTTATATAGTTTACTAGTTTTATAGATTATATGATTTTGATACATATTCGTTTGATAAGATAAACCAGTTATACAGTTTTAACAGCTAAAATAAAATTGATGACATTTCATGTTCACCAATTAGATAGACAATACAGATTTTACAAGAATTATGCAAAATCGTAAATTAATATATACATGATTTATGAATTTTATAGAGTAATCAATTTGTAATGTATTGATATAATGGATTTGATGAATTTTATAGATTGTTCATAAAATTTATATGAAATATATTATCCGTAAATGTAATACGAAAGATGCTAATAATATTAAATAATAAAATATAGATTCTTATTAAATTTTAAATAAATCCAATAATTGAATCCTTTATCTAATTAATATATTTAATAAATCAATAATAATTATTTACACTTTTATTTACTGGAAAGGTAGAAATTCGTATATGTTATAAATTTTTATAATATAATAGGCACGTATATTAATTATAGTTAGCATAAAACCCGTCCCCATGCTCATTATGCACCTATTTTTTTAACACCATATTGTGACTAAAAATGAACAAATACTATAATACTTGTGTGATTATTTATAAGTATCATTGATTTTTATTATTTCTTATAAGAAGAATTTAATTTGTAATAGGTGGTCTTAAAAAAGTAAATTAATGAACGTACTATTAAACTTAGAATAAAATTGCACAAATTTTAAACAGTTTACTTTGGTTGACTAGAAAAATTGTAAATTTTGAGACCACCCGTTATTTACTTTTTCATTCATTTACGATTTACTTTTATTGAAAATAATTTACTTTGATTTATTTACTTTTTTGTTTAAATCATATAAAATTTACAACGACATAAAAGTGAATAAACGAACATAAAGTAAAGAATAAATTAACATCACGAATTTACAAAGGAATAAAAGTAAATAAATGAAATGAATCAAAAAATAAATTAACGGCATAAATAACTACAGGTGAGATTCTCTTCGAATATGGTTCTTCCGCAAGCACTCGCACAGTAGCACCAGTTTCCACAAACTAAACTGACAAGAAAACGAAACCGGCCTTTGTTGGCTTCCATTGGATTTTTTATGAATGCCTTGCCAAGTAAATGCTGCAGCGACTGCGTCTGAGTGGGCCACCACGATGATGTATGCGGCCAGGAAACCCAACACTCTCTTTTCGTCAAGCATGCGCTAACGCTACCAGGTCTTGTCATATTCGTCGCATTAACACATGCTTCATTCAGCCCCTTTCTCCCTGATTAACGGTTCAGAATCTTTGGACATTGAAAACTTTTGGCCCCTTCCTCCCTGCTCACAAAACAGCTCGGGATCATTCGGTCTTTGACCACTTCTTCTGGTTCTTCTTTCTTCAATGTCTGCCGAGAGATGACAAGATTCGTTGGCAATTTCCCACGAAATAAAAAATTATCTTCATGAGCATCTGATGCTTTTCTATTTCCCTAAAAATGAGACAGAGCAACAACAACTTGGAAAAAAAAATAATAATAATAAAAGAAAGAAAAAGCAGTGAGCGTGACTGCCACAACAAGCACATTTGCAACCAATGGCCCAACAGTCAACCACCGAAAAAAAAGAGGACTCTCAGGCTCTCTTTTTCATTTTTTTTAATCCTCTAGCAAAACAAAAAAGAGAAGGACAGACGCCATATATCTGAAATCCCATGTCGCTGAATTTACAACCTCTGTTACAATATTTACATTTAATCTTATTTTTATGTGTTCCAGATTTGCGGAGCTGATTTTTCACCCCGCTAGCTTGACAGATCGGACGACCTTGTAGCACCGTTCACGGATCTGGGCTGCCGTAGAAGATTGAGAAGTGCCTCTGCCTGCAACCAAAATGCACAAACAAACGTACGTATTAGACCATTAATAAGCCCTGCGCAAAAATTCCTACACTGAACCAGGTCAATTTCAGAATTTTTATCCAGCAGTGCGAATTCAGTCATTTTGAGTGTGGCCCACCACATTAATTACATGATTTCATCCATGCACGTTGTGGACCATACACGAACAACGGTCCTCGATTTCTCAGTAAGCAGAAATTTTTTAAAAGTGATAATAAACAATAAGAACAGCAAAAACAAAGAACGGGATAAAAAAAAGAGGAAATTAAAATATACGCCTGCAGCGGACAAAACAGATGCCGTCGTTCTCCCGCGACGGAAAGGCCGGACTAAAACGGTAAACCAGAAACGGTAACGGAAAACTGGAAATGCGAGACTCACCTTCTGCTTCGCGCGCGTCGTGCCGGACTGCGTGAGAGCAACCAAGGCGGAATCGCGCCTTCCCGTGTCACCAACGACCGATACGCAGCACTCTCCTCGCAGACCTGCAGCAAAATCAGCACGGAAATCTCCCACTGCCGCTGCGAACCCACCTCCACGATCTCCACCAGCACTGGAATACCGCCTTCGTCCACCAAAATGCTTTTCCCTTCCGGAACTGAAACCAGTTGATTTACGACGTACGCCGCCTTATCCACCATCCCCGACTCGAAATCCACCATCAGTTCCACCAGCGGTTTCATAATACCGGCCTGGATTGCCTTCATCTTGTTTTCTTTCGCCTCGCAGAGAGAGAAGATTGCCGTCGAGGCGTCCTTCTTCCCGCGGACCCCACCGTTCTCCAGCAGATCCACGAGCGGTGGGATTGCCCCCGCCCGCCCAATCAGGGTCTTGTTCTCTACGATCTCCGCCAGCCGTAGCAGAGCGATTGCTGCGTTCTCCTTTACCGTCGAAGTCCCGAATCGAAGCGCTCTAACAAGCGGCTTGATCGCGCCGGCGGCAACGATCAGGTCCTTGGTCTCGCTGCATATGGAAATGTTGAGGATCGCTGTGACGCCGTACTCCTGTAGCTGGAGATCGGAGGACTGGATAAGGGAAATGAGGGGCTTCACGGCGCCGGCACGGGCGATTTTGAGGCGATTCTCTGTCTTGTTCTTGGCGAGGAGGCGGAGCTCGAGGGCGGCCTGGCGCTGGGAGTCGATGGAGCAGGAGTCGAGATCGGCCACAAGCTGGCGGATGAGGTCGTCAGAAGAGTTCTCGGAGACGGAGGCGAGGAAGAGGAGGCGGTTCTGGGCGGAGGTGCTAGAGAACTCGCCGGATCGGTCGCTGTTACAATCGCTGAAGGCGGAGGATGAGGAATCGTCGCCCGTGTACGGCCGTCCCATGTAGGTATAGAGCACCGGTGCTTCTTCCCCCATAGGCACCGATCGGTCACAGCATGCAAGGATCAAGCTGCCGGAGACAGCACCGCGTCAGGCTTCCAGCAAGAACCAGTAGAAATCGACGGCCTCCGGTAAGAATTTCTGAGGATTCTCTTCTCGTAGGGTGGTTCAGTGCGTCAGATCTTGGAGAGTTTCGATTGCGATCTGGAATTCATCGAGGAAGCTATGCATAAGATTCGTCATTCAAGGGAGAAACGGGGATTGAAGTCGACAACTACACGCGTGTACATGTCAGTCCATACCATTTTTGCCCTTTGAAATCTCAGCCGCAAGTTTTTCATGGACGGCAGATTAGGCATTTTCACGTTCATTTCAAATACAAACATTTTCACCGAAACCGGACTCTTAAAATTATTTCTAATTCCATTCAATTGCAATCAATTCTAGCTAGATTCATATCATCCATTTTCTTGAATAGAGCAACTGGTAGCTAGCTAGTGTACGATTATTTTAACCGTATTACTCATCTTAAATAACCAGGCACTCAACGAACCCCACTATTTCTGCCCAACAACTGAATTCTAAACCTCCCATTCATAATACTCCGCGCTATAGCACTGTAGCAAATGTACAATTTAATTGTTTTAAACTTGAAAGCGTTCTAAGCGAAAAGGAAAATTAATTTTAATGGCAAAAAAAAAAAAAAAAACCGCATGAATTGCCAATTTTCTTTACACAGGGTAACTACTGGTGCTCTAATAATCCGAAGAAGAACAATTTTAAGGCTCATTTTCCCATCATGCATGGGTACTGTGGAAACATAATCACACATAAAGGTACATATTTTTTCCCTGTACGTACGAACATTGCGTCTGCATGCTCCAATTACATATGTGAAAAAACCATGAAACACTTATGTACGTACGTAGCATATATGCATGCATGCATGCACTTATGTATTTGAAGATTCGATTCTCTCTGCTCTCTCTCCTAGATCACGATCCATCTCGTTTATCCCTGTTGCCTGCCCCGTGCCTTACCTTTCTTCGTGTCCACCAGTAGGAGAGCTTCTCACATCACTCTCGAACTGCGACGTCGAGGAACTGCTGATCGTGTTGCCATCTTCGTGATCGAGGACTGATGACTTCCTGGATTTCCTGCCGGAAGATGAGATGCTAAGTTGTCTGGAGGAAGAGGAGCCTGTTGTTTCCTGCTCGTCACCGTCGTTGTTGATTGCAAGGTATTCGAGAGCAGTGACAACGTCGCTGATGAGGGGGCGGGTGGCTGCTTCTTCCTGCAGGCACATGGCTGCCACCGCAAGCGCTTGATACAAAGCTTTCGTTGGGTACTCCCCTTTGAGCAGTGGATCCGCCATCTGCGTGAATTTCCGCCGATCCTTGAACAATGGTTGTGCCTGCGTGCGCACATCGAAATTATATATTATTTTTATATTCTAATTCAAAATCTACACATGCATTTGTTTCCAATTAATTAATAAAAACAAGTAGTTATATGTAGAATCTCGCCTGGATATTATTCATCCATTTTTCCTTGCCCCGATAAATGATAGGATATTCACACAATATATTATGACTATGTCTGGGAAATGATAAAATTCTTTTAGTGGCGTAAATGTTTTTGAGAATGGAGAAAATAATGTGATATGATATGGATAAAGACAACAAACAAAGAGAATAAAGTTAAGATAGATAAGTTAATTGTATGAGTAGTTGTGTAGAAATGATTAAAATGTTAGACAGGTGTATAGTAAAATATGAAAAAATAATTAAAAAATAGGATAACCGTGAAGAATAAAAAGTTTTTGATTGAAAAATTTTGGTTTGAAAAGTTTTTATATTTAACAAACAGCTCTATATTTAATATTATTTGTTTAGTTACAAAGTTAAGTTTTATCTAAATTAAAGATGCATATGGGCTACATTTGCTTAAAAATATACATTCATGTGTAAATTATAGAAAATGATTAGATTTATTCATATATATTAGAATATAAAAATGCTATATAAAATCATTTATGCACAAGTAATGATATTCTAGAGATTTAGATGTTGAAAATACATATTTTAAATTTGGTGATATATAACATCAAACTATTTTATTATGTTGATTTTGCATACTTACAGATGGAGCCTATGCATAATAATATAAGATAAATTAGGAATTTTATAAAAATATAAATGATGATAAATATAGTGAATAAAGTAGATTTTCTACTAGGTGGAAAAATGGATTGAGTTATGTAAAAAGTAAGTATGCTAGAAATGGAACTCATATATATGAATGTATGCATGAATCATGTCATGTCAATAAATTTTATTTTTGACAACGACATATATTAATCATCAATTAACACAACAAATTTCATTTTATGTAGCCAATTTTTTAATTGCATATAATATATATTGAGAAATGATCCTGTTAACCCGAGTTAAGCAAATGACTCACTTAGCCCACTTGAAAAAACCTATTAAAATTTTATTTATTTATTTTTCTTCATACACTTATTTATCGAAGTATGTTTAATGTATAAATCAAGTTTTATCCTTTTTGAATATGTGCATATATATTTTCAAGATTTTTAAACATCTATGTGTATATATGTATTTAAAATACTCCTACCAATAAAAAAAATACTCCTATGTTTAAAAATTTCAAAAAAATATATAAACATATCCAAAAATGTTAAAAGTTGGTTTATATGTTAAATATGCTTATATAAACAAGTCTATGAAGAAAAAGAAAAAAATATTTTAAATAAGTTTTTTGATATGAGCAAAGTTACCCATTAGCTTAGCCTGGGCTAACATGATCACTTCTCATATATATTTTGCCAAATTATATATATATTAAGTAAAGGAATGATCTATATAGTATGGGCTAAGCAAATGTTTCACTTAACCCACTTCACAAAATTCATTTGTAACATTTTTTTATACTTTTTTTCATACACTTGTTTATCTAAGTATATTTAACATATAAACTAAGTTTTATCATTTTTGGATATATGTATATATTTTATAGATTTTCAAAGATAGGGGTATATATCACAGATTTTTGAAAATATATACCCCTATCTTTAAAAATCTATAAAATATATACGTATACCCAAAAACAATAAAACTTAATTTATATGTTAAATACACTTAGATAAACAAGTATATGAGAAAAAATAAAAAAAATATTGTAAATGTGATTTTTGAGATATGTTAAGTAAGACATTTGCTTAGCCCCGACTACAAAATCACTTCTCTTTTAAATACAATTGATTATTTAGCAATAAATAGCTAGTTTCGTTTGAATGATTACATTTGATTAAGTACAATAATTTTTATATCAAATGCAATCAGAAGTAATGTTTAATGTAGTATTAAAACTTTAAAATAATAATGAAACTTTTGATTCCAGCCTGCAATTAACATAATACTTATTTGTGTTTGGTGCCAAATGCAGCCAAATTTTAACTTGGTTGCAAAAAGGTAGCAACATGTAATAAATTTTATCGCAGTTAATATCAATGTTGAATGATTTTACTGAATTTTGTTGTCAAGATCCACCAATAACGGAGTTTCAGTAAGAATATTTACAAATACTAGTTGCCAATTTTGTTACGAAATATAAAACGTATTGCGGTACTGTAACTCTAATTAACCGAGCCAAGCTAAACGCAAATTGCCCTAGAACAGTTTTTATTATATTTATAATTTTGTACTGTATGTGTATATACTAATTCTGAGGACGGATTCCTAGCTAGCTAGATAGGATCACATTAACATGCTTGCAGTACCATATTAATTAATTAAGAGTCACGCTTCTTTTTTTATTGTTAATTAAGACTCATGCTTCTATTAGCTAGTTACCTGGAAGCAGTTTCTTACAACACTATTTATTTTTTTCACCTTAATAATCGATTGAAAATTCACTCTATTTATTTTATTATTTAGATAAAAGACTAATTTCATCCAAATTAAAAGTGTGGATAACCCATATTTGCTTAAAAAAATATTATCACGTATAAAGTATAAATAATGCTCACATCCATTCACATAGGCATTAGAATATGAAAATATTCTACAAAATCATTTATCATATATTAATGATATTTTTAGATAATTTAGTGTTCAAAAATGTAACTTTTAAATGGATATTTAGCACCAAATTGCCATGCACAATAATAAATACTAGACAAATAATGAGGTTTGATGACAATATAAATGACACTAAATGTAATGAACAGCTAATGTTTTTTTTTTTTTTTTATCAATGATCAAAATTAGAAAAAATAGATACAGTTATAAAGAAGTGAGGTTTTATATAAGCCTAATTCATTAATTACTTAGGTAGGAATATATACGTACCCACTCCACAAGGTTCTGCTCAACAGTTGGTTTCGCAGTGTCGATTGCTCTTCTTCCGGTGATGATCTCCAAGAAGACAACCCCAAAGCTATAGACATCTGATTTTGTAGTCAATTGGCCAGTCAAAGCGTACTCAGGAGCGCAATAACCGTAGGTTCCCATAACCCTTGTGGATACGTGAGTCTTATCACCCGTGGGACCACGTTTGGCTAGCCCGAAATCCGACAGCTTTGGATTGAAATCCTCGTCTAGCAAGATGTTCGATGCCTTGAAATCTCTATAGATTACTGGTGGGTTTGCCTTGTCGTGCAAGTACTCCAGCCCTTTTGCGGCACCTTTAGCTATTTTCATCCTTGTTTTCCAATCCAGAGGTTTCTTTTCTGGGCTTAAATCTGTAAAAATAATTTTTTTTAAAAAAAATACACGAATCATACCTTCCACTAATCAGTAATGTTATCAATAAGAAGGACAGATAATATGGCTACAAACAAAACCCAAATTATATCCTGCATACACTCCAAGAAATAAAATTCATTTTTATTACCCATAATTAGCTATATAGCACCATAATGAAAATGATTATTGATCGGCAACCAAACATGCCATATTTATAATAATGAAGAAAAATGATTTCAAATTTTTCTTAAATCTAAATTATCACAACATTATTTTATTTAATGTTCAATCGTGATTGTAAAAATTACTTTTTTTATGTCTGATTGTAAAAATTACTTTAATTAAAAGTTTATTTGTCCTGGAAATTCAAAATCATTGGACAGTGACTATGGAATTGTATATTAAACTTTGAAAATGAATATACAGCCTACAAAAAATTTTAATATACAAGTTTTGATGTTCTAAGCAAATGGTAATTGTAAATGATATTATTATTGGTTAGCTCTAAATGAATTTTTTTTTTACATAAAGTAGCGAATTATTCCCAATAACTATAGAATTGGTTGGTTGACTATCATTAGACTTTTGAAATAAAAAGTTTGTAGGCTTTTTCTTGTAGAATTGGTTTATTTGTATTTATTAATGGATATTTGTAATTACACCTAGCTAATTTGATTATAATTATAAATATACCTATATAGTTTTACAAATCGGAAATAACCCTCATATAATTTGACCATAGTTACAAATATACCAATGCCGTTATGACGTCCTTACCGCACTGTTATGGAGTATATTTGCAAAGATATACAAATTACGTGGATAAATTTCCAAAAACCAAATATATTAACTTAATTTTTAAAATTGTAAATATACACATGTAATTTGTATATCTTTGCAAATATACATATGCTATAACAGGTGCTACAACAACGTTAGTATATTTGCAATTATATTTAAACTACGTGGGGTTATTTGCGATTTCTAAAACTTTATGAGCAGATTTCTCAATTATGGTCAAACTAAGTGGGTGTATTTATAAATTATCCATTTATTAATAGTTTTATATGAAAATACGAAAAATGATAATATTGTTTACAATATGGGTGGTCTACATTTGAATTTGAAGCCACCCGTGTAACCAATAGCTAACATTTTTCATATACTAACTTTAGAAGAGTTGAGAATGGTAACGATGGATTGGATTTTTAAAAAGTTAATGTGGGTTTGAAAGCCAACCGCTTCCACAAATAAACAAACCCAATCTTTACTTTTATACTGAAGCATATACGCCATGGAATATTTGTAACAAAATTTTTTTTATTGGATAGCTGAAGCACATGCCACAGAGCATTTACAATCAATTTCTTTTCAACAAACTTTAGCAACGAAAATTTTTGGCCTTGTAGTCTGCACAACAAAAGCTACCAAAAATCAAATTTCTTCCATGAATTTTCATCATGGTATACATTGATATATAGTTGAAGTCGATAATGATTGATGCTTGTGCTTACCGAGAAGATGATCCTCTAGGCATCCTGAAGCCATGTACTCGTAGACCAAAATTCTGTGATCACCATCAGAACAGTACCCAATTAGACTCACAAGATTTGGATCATGCAGCAAACTAAGCATAACCACTTCCGCAAGGAACTCTCTGTTCCCTTGCAACCCATTCCTGTCCAATTGTTTTACGGCTACTACCTGTTCAGTATAAGATGAAAGCAAAGATTAGTAGTTATTATCAATCCAAAAAAAGATTAGTAGTTATTCTACCTTGAATCTTTTTATTAAGCTTGAAATTGGGTAACCTAGATGAGTTGAATAGAATAATTGGGAAAAAAAAGATGGCCTATTCATTTACCTCTTTATGATTTTCCAAGTTTCACCCCGTCGCTATATATTTGCAAGAATGCCCAACTCATAAACTTTATGTAATATTGTAACTTCATTTTGATTTTGTGAATCACATAAACGTAATTTGGGCTGCATAACAGTATCTTTGGATTTTGTCATGTTAAGGTGTGTATTTTGTGTATGACTTATTTTCGTAAGGACTTGGAGAGGAACTTGGGGCCAAGATATGTCAGTTTATATCTTTCATGTGGCTTTTCCCCTTCTAGATTGAACGTATGCATTGATTCATTTTTTTTTTTCCATTTTCCTTTTAAATTGAAGCATTGTTAATCATTGTTTGATTTATTTTATCCTTATGGATATTTCTGTAACAAGTGACGCATTCCCTCGTACTTATAAATGCATCCTAGCTAGCTCCTTCCACAACCAATGCAAAACAACCTAACAACTCCCTCTCAGACATATAACTCTACGTTATTGGATTCCCATCAACAATGGGGCCTTATATTAGATTTCAGTCAACCTATTTCGGTTGACTCTTCGGCGAAGCTGTTTTATCTTAAGTTTTGACATTAGTATTAAATGCTTATAGGCCTTCTTAACCTCAAAAACTAACTCAAGAGTTAAGAAAATTGTAACTGTCCACCTAGGTCCCTTTCATAACAAATGTTGGATAATACGTTTCACCTAATCTTTAATGGCTATAATTAGATTAGAGTTTGATCATGATTAGTCGAATTGTACCTTCTCTCGGCATTATTCCTAATGGCCCTTGATGATAAGGCTAGTTCTAGAAACAAAGTTAATAAGTGGGGTTGTTTCACAAAATAATAGTTATGCACAGACATTATCAAATTGCAAAATGGTGGGGAGGAAAATGCTAATAACTCTAGAGAATCAGTATTGAGGATAATTTTCTGTTAATGTAAATGAATTACAGAGCTGAGAAAAGTTTTGAAAAACATTACAGATCAAAGCATTAAGGTGTTGTTGTGTGTGTGTGTGTTTCGGGGGGGGGGGGGGGGGGGGGTGTGCTGGGGTGGGCGGGTGCGGGTGGGTGTGGGTGTGGGGGTGTTCTGGTGGGGGGCGTGTTGAAGCTCATGATCATCCAAGGAAAAAAAAATTACAGATTAACTTACATGATTTGATTTTTCTAGTTTTCCTTTGTACACTCGTCCAAAGCCACCTTCACCAATTAGACATTCAGCGTTGAAGTTGTTTGTAGCTGCGGATAGCTCTTGGTACTTGAAAGTCTGAAGAGAAATGGATGCATTGCCAACTTTAGAAATTTCTTCAGCTATGGCCCTTTGTCTGCTGGTATCTATACATAGATCCATTCATGTGAGGATGGATTTAACTTGGGGGTGAGGATAAAATTTAGAAGGTCTGTGCTTCAATGAACTTAATCATCATTGGGCCATGCCATTTTTATAATTTGAAAAAACAAAGCTTTTGTATTGCAAGCCCATGTTCAAATAGAAATACAAATACGAAAGAGCAAAATTAGTTTGAAGAACTGACCTGATTTAAAGGAGAGATTCCTTACTAAAGATGTTATCGTATGCAGATTCCCTTCCTTTTGTTCTTGGCTCTTCTTGGCTTTCTTGCTTGAATCTGGTGGTGATGGAGCGCAGCACCCAAAGCAGCTCATTTCCCACCTAGTCCTCCGATCCTTAATTTCCTTTTGAATCTCGAGTGGAGTAGTTGTTGCATGGAATTTGAAAAAGAGCTTGTTCTTCTTTGGAGATCCCACCCCCGCAAACTTTACATCGAAAATAGAGTGTTGCAGAAATTATATATATAATTTTTTATTTTTGGTTTCTTTGATGGGATCCAAAGAAAGATGCACACGCGGGTCTGAATCTAAGGGAAATTAGACCCCAAAGAATTGGAGTAGCAAGAGATGGAAATTCAGGAGGGAGAAAAACACCAGAAAAGATTCATTCGTTTGTGGGAGAGAAATTCACGGCGTTTGTTTTTCCCCTCCAGAAACATTGATTCATGGATGTTTGACCAGCAATATATCTAAAATTAGTAAAAAAATGGGGCACATACTGTATATGCCAATCATATCTGACCAAAAACCTTTAAATATTTAAGTCATTCATTTATTCAAATTCAAGGAAGCATTTCAATGTCCTATCTTGTGTTTAGGTGGTTGGGATTTCAATGCCCGCTGGTTGCATTGTGTCTCTCATTTGAGGAGCCTTAATCCCCCCACTGATGTACATTGTTGGTAGCTTACAGTAGAAGAAATACATAAGATGAAGACTGGAGTACCTGCAATTTTTAGATTTGCAACCCATAAGTACATGACATATATAAATGAAAATTTTGGGCCATGAAATTAATAAAATTAGAATTTTGTTAATAGCCTAAAATTATAAAGTAAGAAAAGGGAGAATTAATAAATAAATAATGATGAGTTAGAATGTTAATGTTGAATGGAATAATAATAAAATGTATTATTTAATTTTAGATTAATTAATGAATTTCAGTCAAATGGTTTAATTTAAGTAATTAACTGATTTAAATTGTTTAAATTAGTGAATGACCATGATTTAATGTTTTAAACATGTATTATGAGTTCAAATTATAAGATTTAAAATAACATGATTTATGACATATAGTTAATATGGATATTTACAAAAAATAAAAAATATATATAGAGGGGTAGCTGCATGTGTATATATGCAGACTACCAAAAGAAAAGAGGAATGAAAGGGCCTCGCACGAACAAAGAGGGAGAACGAACAAGGGAGAGGAGGAAAAAAGAGAGAGAAGGAGAAGAAGAGGAGGAGAAAGAGGAGAAGAGGAGGAGGAGAAGGGAAAGGAGAAGAGAAAGGAGAAAGGAGGGGAGGAGCCGGTTGTCCACCTCCACGTCGCCGCCACCGCTGCCGTCCAACCCGTCGCCGATGATGGGAGGTAAGGAAGATGAGTTTTTTTGATTTTTTAAAGAAATTCATAGCAAATCATGTTCAAAATAGAGGGCTTTTGCTAGATTTGTATAGATTTATATGTATGAAAATAGAATCATGAAAAAGGGGAAGCAGATTTGGATTTGTAGCTATGGAGAGTTATGGTATTGATTTTCTTCCCCCAAATCGTGGTGGAAATCATGGAGTTTTAATAGATTCGTGTATATGATGATGATTAGTGTGTGAAACATGTAAATAAAAGTCTAAAATTGATCCCATGCATGAAAAAATTTCAAGCGTTAAAAAATTTAAGATTTCTACCCTAAATTACTATATAATGTATTTAAATGATGTTGGGATGTATTATTTGTAAAATTACATGTATAATCTTGAGTAGGAAAGGAAATTCAAAATTTTCATCATAACTTGAACGTGGGGACGCCCTAAAAACGTGGCCTAGGCATAGGGCTTTTATACTATTTATGTATGGGATGATTTATAAATAATTTTGAACCCGTTTGGATGTGGAAATTGAGTGGAAAAAAATGAGGGCAGGTGGGTATATATGTTACGGGTATGTGTTGTTGCTTGTAAACATTAAGTTTAGTAATTTAATAATGTATGAACATAGATATAGATCAAAATGTGCAAATCTTGAAGCCAAAATCTAGACATATATGATAAATGAAATTGGATAGTTAGGAAATTGGTATGGAAGTATGAAATTTCTTTTAACTAAATGTGTATGGGGTGAGTTTTATATAATTTTGGTATCAAATGAATATAAAAAAATAATGAATAAGTGACAATTGTATGACATGTATATGAATAGTTGGAGGGTTAAAAATATTAAACTTGTTATATATAAATCATGTGAAAATGAAAGGGAGTACAATCCCTTAATTTTAAAGCTTAAAATCCTATCATCTAACTGAACAAAGTTGGAAAATGTATGGGTGATGAATTTAGGTTTAAAGATGACTCCTAAATGATTAATTTTAGCTTTAGAAGCATGATATATAATTTATTTGTGATAAATGGGTGGTTAAGTAAAGTTGTAATTATTAAAAATATATATATAGGAATTTCAAGCCTAAATGAAAGTTAAATTTAGGCTGGAGCATATATAATGAATTTGGTTATGATATATGGTGGGTTATAATTATTATATTAAAAAGTATAATACATATGAATGATGATGGAATGATAAATTATAAATTAGATAAATGGAAATAAAGGGAAGTTGGGGAAAACCCAAAAATTAAATTGAGGTTATGAGCTCGGATATTAATTTTTTGGCATTTAATTATTGTATTGATATAATTATGATTAGTTTAATGATTAGATGATGGAGTATTATATATTAAGCTATGAGTGTTGAGATTTAAGTGAAGTAACCTAGTTAATAGGTTGTTTGGCCATGAAAATAAATTTATTAGATTAACTCATATGCTTTATGTAGATAGAAAATAAAATTGAAATGAAGTGAAATAAATGATACATTTTAAGCAAGTGAGAGAGTTAAATATGAGTAAAATGAAATAAATTATGAAATTGAGGAGCATGTTGGGTAATGTAAAATATCAAGTTACTGAAGTTATTTTTCAATAGGTAATTAAGATTTGATGGTTATGTTTTAAAAGAAAGTGGAAATAAAGTTGTAAAGGTTATCTTAAGTTCGATAGTCTTATAATATGAAAATATCATTTATATATCGAGTGAAAGGTCTATTATTACATATGTCTTAATTTATATATTGAATGCAAAGTTTATGCATATACAAGTTATCTAAGTGTATTTTTGAATATAAAAGGATAAAGAGGCTTTAATAGCTTATAATACATAAAATTTTAGATATGATATAGTTTAAAATTTATAAATTCTAAGTATGAAAAGTCTATAAGATTAAGATTAACTTAATTTTTATGATGTCACTGTGTTGAATTTCATGTATTGATGTTTTAAATAAGGATAAGATGTTTGCCCAAGTGGAGGATGATTCTTTGATGTGTGTAAGTCATATTGAAAGGACTAAACCAATTTTAAATAAAATGGAAGGAAATAAGATATATTTTTTGGGTAAAATAAGGTTATTAGTTAATATGTCAAATGATCTTAGTTGTTATTAAATAGTTAAATTGAATTAAATAATTGAGAATTTAAAGAAAAAATGTAAGTAATAGGGAACTCAATGAATGTGTCAACGTGGGTAACCCTATTATGTATAAATGAGATCTAAGTTGCAGTAGATGAATTTACTGTTTGAAAATATAAGTCTTTATGGAGACAAAATGAAAATAAAATGTACTAGCTTTTAAGTTGTATAAATAGTGGTAAAAGCTATACTAAGCTTATTATTCATTATGTGTTATGTATAAAGTTGAAATTTGAATCGCAATTATTAGTTACGTATTAAATGCAAAGCTAATGCAATTTATAAGTTTATTCAAATGTAGGTTAAATATGGGACGGTATAAAGGTTTAAATAGCTTGGAAAGTAATAAATTTCAGATTTGGTTCAAGTTTGGGTGTAAAGGGTATTTCAAGAGTACTTAACTTGTAAGGCTATAGTTCTGTAGGGCTCGGTCCATTTTCAAAAAAAATTAATATATGCTGTTGCATGTACACATTTTTGTTGCACATGCAGAGTACCAAACAAATGAAGGGGTGTAAGAGAGTTTGAGTGGGCGCTCGAACAGAAAGAAAAAAAAAACAGAAGAGAAAAAGAAGAAGAGGAAGAAAAGAAGAGGAGGAGGAAGAAGAAGGAGAGGGAAGAGAGGAGAGGAAGCTTGCCATCGCCCTGCCCACGCCGCCGTCCACGCAATTGTTGCCAGGTCACAGGAGGTAAGGAAGAAATAGTTTTTTATTGGGTTTTTCTAATTTTTGCCCAAATCATAAAATAAACATAGGCGTTTTGTTAAAATACCTTAGATAAATATGTATGGAAGTAAATTACACCAATTTAAGTAGAAATTTTGGTTATTAGGGATCCAAGAGTTGAAATGGATAGGATTTTGATTTTTATCCCCAAAAATAGCCAGAAAATCTTGGGGCTTTTGATAATTCATGAATAAGAGGATATTTGGAACCCAAATCATGAAAATGGAATGCTAAAATCAAGCCAAGTGTGAAATAAAAAATTCAAGAGTGGTGTATCCAAATTTTATTGTTCCGAATCATGATATAATCGTTGCAAATGCTATTATGATGTATTAGCTATAAATTAATATGCCTAATTTTGGGTAAAAATGAAAAAAATTGAAATTTTTTGTGACCCGTGGAAATTGGACAACCCCAAAAACGTGGGTTAAACATGGGACTTTTGGAGTATTTGATATAAACATTATTTATAGATAAATTTTAAGATGTTTGAAGTGTTACAAATATAAAAAAAATTATGGAGTTGTTATGCTAAGTTACAGGTAGGGTATGGGTGTCGAAAATTTATGTGAAATTAGTGGAGTAGAAAATTCATACAGTATAAGAATGATTGATAGATTTTAATATGCCTAATATATGTATCTTAAGTAGGCACTTAATGGATGAAAAAAATTATTAGCTTTCAAATCAATGCATCCGTAGACATTAAAATTAGAATGCAATACAAGGTGATTTAAGTCAATGCTTAGCTAAAATTGTTAATTTTGATAGGAAAAGAAAAAGAGAAAGTGCAAGACACAACCTGAGACTTTAAGGTAAGCAAACTTTTCAAATTCAATGATTTATTGTGATAAAATTTCTATTTTGTTACTTACTTTGAGAAAGGTTGTTGCAACTAATATTCACGTTATGTCTTTATGTGTTTCCTTAGAAATATATGCAAATGAAGCTAATTTTCTTAAGTATGCTAATTAAATTTTATACAAACATTAAATAAATCTTTGAGAATGACTATTATGCTGTTTTTTTATTTATGTATATATATTCATGTTGTTAAGATAATGCTTTCGAACTTGACTTTCGGAAAGGGACCTTTTTTTATGATTAGCCAAGTAAACTCCTTTTATGACGTAAATGCACTTGACCATTTGTGTGAATGTAATTCATGCATGGAAAAGAATGTAAGGTTTCGCTAAGGGTGTAATTGGACAGGTTGTCTGTCCTTGACGTTGCTTAATCGGTGCGTTTGACATATGAGAGTGGGTGATCACTTGATAAGCGTCACCTACGATAGAGGAAATTATGTCATTGAATGATGCATGTTGTAGTTGCATTTCATCCTCATGCATATATCATGATCCATGGAGGTTTTCATGTTCTTCCCTATTAACAATGCTTGCTTACTGGGTTCTTTGATCTTACCGATTTTATTAAATAGTTGTAAAGTATTTTGATTTCAAGAGCGATGGAGACTTCACTAGGTAGAAGGGCAGTAAAGTGAAGAGCTATATGAGGCTTTTGTGTATGTTTGAGTGTGATTTGTAATAAGAGAAACTTTAGAAGTGCTAGATTTTCTTTTGATTTTGAGATGTATGTATAATATATATATAATTTGTGTACATGGTGTGAAAGATATTTGTAGTATTAATTCGTTTACGTTGTGTGAATTGTATGAATGTATATATAATGTAAGATGAAGAATATTGGAGTATGGGTAGTTGGTGTGGCTATAATGAATTTGTGAAGAAAGGGGGGTGTTTGTGATTATGATGAAGTGTTATAAGTTATTTCTTGAGGTAAAGAAATATATGATGAATATTTGTATTTAGGAAACATCCTAGTTACAGACAGGATGCTGCCAAAATTTTTATAGATATAATATATAAAAATTTAAATCACTTTATTCTTGTTTAGTGCTAATTTGTAAGTTAGATGATGGACTTTACCACTTTTCAAAAGATTTCTAGCATGAAATCCTATGACAAACTTATGTATAAATATGTCATAGGAGGGGACGATACAGAAGTAGTATCAGAGCAATGAGTGGTGAAGTTGCAAAATTTTGGATTTATTAATTTAGATTATGATTTAATTTATAAGTTTAATATTAAAATCGCGAGCTAAGAAATATAATGCTACATTTCTTGCTCTATGTTTTGACATTTCTATAAATAGATATGATGGCGGGTCAAGGCCCGGAGCCAGCACTCGGGGTACCAAGGCAAGTGGAACAAGAGACAGTAGAAAGACGTCAGTTACGAGATGAAAGGATAAGACACTAGTTCTGTAGGCAAGAGGAACTAGGGTAACCTGAACAATTTGCCCCTCTATTAGAAATGAAAAATGGTGAAAATTTAATATTTTTGGCTCAAAATATAATGCCTCATATCAGGAATCCTCCTATAATACTTAATAGATTACAAGAAAGGCAAATAGCAGAATATTGGGAAGGAATTCCGCTCGTGAGAATCTAGAGCAGGGGCCAAGATATAAATAGGAGCACGGGCTCAACAGATTTGGCCATGGAACAATTGTTGCAGAAATTGCATATATCGAAAGAAGATTGACGCAACAGTTAGCAGAAAGGCAGACGAGAGGTGAAGAAGTAGAATTACAAGAAGATGATGGGGAGACAGTAATCCTCATTTTGGGTAACAAATCGGATTAAGAGGTGAATGACGATGGAAATACCATTGTGGACAGATAGGAACTGGATGACCTTCTCCTTGAAGGTGAAAATGACCGATAGAACCTGAAGATGAAAATGACCTGATAGAGCCTAAGGATGAAGATAACCTGATAGAGCCTGAGGATGAAAAATGACCCTAAAGAGCCTAAAGAGGGGAACCTTGAAGAGCCTCAAGAGGAAGGGTTTGAGGAGCCTGAGCTGGATGAAGAGGGGGATTTTGAAGAAAATGTGGAGGAAGAGGCAGAAGTGAATTGATATAGGGGAGGAGGCTCACTTGCTAGTGATTCAGAAGAATCTTAGCTTGGCTAAAGGAAGAGGAGCTATGCGACCAAATGATCTATACCATTCTTTTTTTTGCAATAATAGGTATTTTAAAAATATTATTGCACGTTCTTTTTGGGAAGTGTAAATATTTACAAAAGAGAAAAGTGATACATTTTTTGAATATTATACATGTATGACTTTTTTTTAAAAGACAGGATCACACGCGTGTCATGCATGTATACACAGATGTAAATGATGTACATTGTTAAGATAATGAAATATATATATATCTTTTGTTGACTCAGTATATTGATATAAACTTTATTAGCTATTTTGGATATCATAGTTATGATATGTATGTTTATAATTTAAATCTTTTTATATACCAACTAAAGATGGTGGAAGGACGAAAACCTGGATGTCCTAAGAAACGAAAGGTGGCTGAGATTCAAATGAAAGAGCAAAACTAACAAGAGACCAGGCCACCAGAGAAAGAAGTGCCCAATTCACTTGTAAGAGCAGAATCGGTGTCATCATCGTCAGAAGATCCTATGAAAATTGTGGATCACAGAATACATGAGGTAGTACATGAAGTCATAGCTCAAGCTATGGATGCTATGGATCAGCGATAAGCGGCCCGACAAGCTGATATGATGGAGAATTGTATGCGCTATCAAAGGGATAGAGAAGAACAAATGCGCATTAACATAAATACCGGTGGTGGATCTACCCAACTAGAGGGTCTGATAAATATGGGTTTGGGGGAAATAGGAAGAGAAAACTTCCAAAGTATTCCTAAACCAAGTCAAGGAAGGGTGAACCTAGTAAATGTATATTTCAATAGAGCTGGTGTAGGATTAGGCAGGACAATATTAGATGAAGAGGAATAAATGGAGGCTAATCGCAAAGTTATTTTAGCATTTTTAGCACATCATCCCCCCAGATTTGCAGGTGCAACTAATCCGGCAGTAGCAGAACGATGGTTGAAGGAGATGAAAAAATTATTTAGGATATCACGATGCATGAACAGACAAAGGTAGGTTACACCGTCCACTTATTAATTGATGAAGCTAAGAAATGGTGGGCAACCTTGTCGAGTACGATAGAGAATCCTAATGAGATAATATGGGCGAAATTTGTGGAAGAATTTAAGAAAGAATATTTTCTAAGCACCCTAATGGATAAGAAAATATTTGAATTTGAGAGATTAGATCAAGGCAAGATGAGTGTGACAGAGTATGCCACTAAATTTAATGCCTTGGTAAGATATGTGCCGTGGATTACGAATTCTCCTACACAAAAAGTACATCACCTTCATGATGGATTGAGGATCCATTTAAGGGAGAGTTTGACTCCCTTTTTGCTGGTCGATTATGCTATAGCATTGGAAAGAGCAAGAGCCTTAGAAGCTGCGGAGCAAAGAACTTACGAGATTCAGCAAAATTGAAAGCGAGTAGATTCAAATTTAAAGGAAAAGGATAATTGGGGGCAAAAATTTAAACAGATGACAGTTGAAAAGGGCAAGAAAGAGAAAAAGGAGAGAAAGGTACTCTTCGTATGTCTTAAATGTCAAAAGAAGCATAAAGGAGAGTGTCTAAAGGGGACTTTTCAATGTTATAAATGTAGACAAACTGGCCACCAAGTTAAGAATTGTGGTACTATTCAAGAAGTAAGACGTCTCATTCAAGAAGTCGGTCCTAGATGTTTCTAGTACAACAAACTTGGTCATAGGATGACCGAATATCCAAACCTAAGTCAAGGCAATTAGAATATCCGAGGGAAGACTGTTCAGCAGAAACCGACATCAACCTTGAGTCGGTAAGGAATCCAAGCTCAGGTGCATGCGCTAACTCAAAATGAATCAAAAGAACAGGAGGAAAAAGTGGTGACAGGTACAATTTCTATTTTTGAATTCCCTGCTATGGCGTTGTTTGATTCAGGTGCAAGATATTCATTTATATCATGTCAATTTGTAGCTACACACAACTTAATTATACATGAAACTGATACCATTGTACATGTAGAATCACCTGTATATAGACTAGCTAGTGTTAATCAAGAATGTAAATCTTGTCATATTGGGATAAGATCAAACATCTTGGAAGCAGACTTGATACTGCTTCCTATGACTGAATTTGATGTCACATTAGGAATGAACTGGTTAAGTTGATTGGCGTCACTATAAATTGCAAACAAATAAAAGTTTCTTTTTCCACAATACCAGGAGAGGAAATTTTTATTGAGAAATTAAAGAAATTGAAGGAGCCTGCAATATTGATTTCTACAACGACGGCCGCTAAGCTAGTACGTCAACGATGTACTGCTTTCCTGGTTTCGGTGCAATTACTTGAAGAAAATCAGTCTAAGTTGGAATAAATTCCTGTGGTTTGCGAATTTTCGGATGTATTTCCAAGAGAGCTATCAGGTTTGCCTCCAAAAAGAGGAGTTGATATGACCATTGAAGTTTTACCAGGCACCATACCGATTTCTAAGGTCCCTTACCGTATAATGCCTGTAGAGATGGCTGAGTTAAAAGTGCAATTGCAAGAATTGTTGGATAAAGGTTTTATATGTCCGAGTGTGTCTCCATGGGGTGCATCAATATTATTTGTATGAAAGAAAGATAGGAGTTTTCAGTTATGTATTGATTATCGAGAACTGAGTAAAGTAACTATCAAGAACAAGTATCCATTGCCAAGAATAGATGATCTGTTTGATCAGCTTAATGGGGTCGTAGTGTTTTCTAAGATTGACTTGTAATCGGGCTATCATCAGCTTAGAGTGAGCTCGCAAGACATCCTAAAGACCGCATTCAGGACCAGATATGGACATCATAAATTTTTGGTGATGCCTTTTGGGTTAACCAATGCCCCTATAGTATTTATTGATCTCATGAATAGAGTATTTCGAGAATATTTGGACAAATTTGTAGTGGTGTTTATTGATGATATATTAATTTATTCTAAGTCAAAGGAAGAACACTATGAGCATTTGAAGATCGTATTAAATCAGCTAAGGGCAGAGAAGTAGTATGCTAAATTAAAGAAATGTGATTTCCGACTAACTCAAGTTAAGTTTTTGGGGTATATCATCTCCGCTGAAGGAATCAAAGTGGACCCACAGAAAACAAAAGCAGTAATGAAATGGCCAAGGCTAACCGCAGCAATTGAAGTACGGAGTTTTCTGGGATTAGCTGGTTATTATCGGAGATTTGTTGAGAGATTTTCTAAATTATCTGCACCACTCACTAAGTTATCTCAAAAAGGAGTTAAATATGAATGGACCGATGATTGCGAGTCGAGTTTCTTAGAACTTAAAAAAAGGTTGATTCAAGCATCAGTGTTAACAATTCCGAATAGTAGTGGGAATTTTGTGATTTATAGTGATGCATCTCATCAAAGTTTGGGGTGTGTGTTAATACAGAAAGGTAGGGTAATTGCGTATGCTTCTAGGCAATTGAAACCCAATGAACTAAATTACCCAATTCATGATCTGGAATTAGCAGCCGTAGCATTTTCTCTCAAAATTTGGAGACATTACTTGTATGGTGAGAAATGTGAATATATACAGACCATAAGAGTCTTAAATACATTTTCAAATAAAAAATTAAATATGAGACAGAGAAGATGATTGAAATTATTAAAGGATTATGATATAACCATTCATTATCATCCTGGAAAGCCTAACATGGTTGCAGATGTCTTAAGTCCGAACATAAGTCTTGCTCATTTACTTACATCAGAAGAAGGAATACTTCGCGAATTGAGACAAATGGACTTAATTGTTAGTATGCCAGGGTTGCCAGTGTGATTATCTCAATTGCAGTTGCAGTCAACTCTATTTAAATAAATTAAAAGTGAACAACAAAAAGATACAAATTTGCAAGAACTGATAAATCGTATGAAAAATAAGGAAAACCCTAATTATACTGCTGATGAGTAAGAAATTTATAAGTATAAGGCTCGTCTTTACATTCCAAATTCAAGGAAAATAAAAAATTTATTGTCGAAAGAAGCTCATTTTTCTTCTTTTTCAATGCATCCAAGCAGCACAAAAATGTATACAGTATTAAACAAGGATATTGGTAGAATAACATGAAGAAGGAAATTGTGAAATATGTCTCAAAGTGTTTAACTTACTAAAAAGTCAAGATGGATTATCAGAAAACATCTTGAAAATTGCAATCTTTAGAAGTACCTGAGTAGAAGTGGGATGATATTATCATGGACTTTATAGAAGGATTGCCAAGGACCCAAGGCGACATAATTCTATATGGGTGATTGTTGATCGATTGTCAAAAGTAGCACATTTTCTTCCAATTAAATCAAGTTTTAAGGCTGAAAGATTGACTCGGATTTACTATAAAGAAATTGTGCAATTGCATGGGGTACCTAAGATCATTGTTTCATATAGAGATTTCACATTATTTCTAAATTTTGGAAGAGTTTACACAAGATGATGAGTGCACAATTAAGGTTTAGTATTGTGTTTCATCCATAAACGGATGGACAGACAGAAAGAGTCAATCAAATTTTAGAAGATATGTTAAGAATACGTGCACTAGAATTTGGAGGAATACGAGATGAGTAACTATCTATTACAGAGTTTGCATATAATAATAGCTATCAAACAAGTATTTAAATGGCTCTGTTTGAAGTGCTGTATGGAAGAAGGTGTAGAACACCTCTGAATTTGGATGAAGTAGGTGTAAGAAGTTTAGCACCTGATTTATCGCAGAGGATGATAGAGAAAGTCCAAGTAATTCGTCAATGAACGAGGACAACACAAAGTAGGCAGAAAAGTTATTAGACTGCAAAAGAAAAGATATGAATATTCAAATGGGAGATCATGTATTCATCAAAGTTACTCTAATGAAAGGGGTTACTAGATTTGGAAAGAAGGAAAAATGAGTCCTAGGTATATTGGTCCTTTTAAAGTGTTAGAAAAGATTGAGAATTTGGCTTACAGAATAACATTGCCACCAGCCCTTGTCGCAGTACATAATATGTTTCATATATCAATGCTTCAGAAATATGTGGCTGACCCCAGTCATATTTTTGCTGCTGAATCACTTCCAATTCAAGATCATTTGAACTATGAAGAGAGACTATTGAAGATTATAGATTATAAGCAGCAAAAGTTGAGAAACAGAACAATTGAATATGTTAAAGTTCAGTGAAATTGATATCCAGACAATGAAGCCACGTGGGAATTGCAAGAGGAGGTGGAAAAGAGATATCCCCAATTAATTATGAATGATCAAATAATTTCGGGATAAAACCATTTTAACTGGGGAAGAATATAGGTCTCGATCCATTTTTAAAAAAATTCACATATGCTGCCGCATGTGCACATTTTTGGTGCATATGCAGAGCACCAAACAAATGAAGGGGTGCAAGAGAGTTCGAGTGGGTGCTTGAATAGACAGGAAGAAAAAAAAATGAAAGAGAAAAAGAAGAAGAGGAAGAAAGGAAGAAGAAGGAGAGGGAAGAGAGCAGAGGAAGCTTGCCGTCGCCCTGCCCACACTGCCGTCCGTGCAGCCGTCGTCGGGTCGCCGAAGGTAAGGAAGAAATAGTTTTTTTGTTGGACTTTTTTAATTTTTGCCCAAATCATGTAATAAACATAGGGGTTTTGCTAAAATACCTTAAATAAACATGTATATAAGTAAATTATACCAATTTGAGTAGAAGATCTGGTTATTAGGGATCCAAGAGTTGAAATGGATAGGATTTTGATTTTTATTCCCAAAAATAGCCAGAAAATCTTGGGGCTTTTGATAAATTTGTGAATAAGAGGATATTTAGAACTCAAATCATGAAAATGGAAAGCTAAAATCAAGCCAAGTGTGAAATAAAAAATTCAAGAGTGGTGTATCCAAATTTTCTTATTTAAAGTCGTGATATAATTGTTGCAAATGCTATTAGGATGTATTAACTAGGGGTGGGAATCGGGACGGGTCGACCCGTGACCCGCCCGACCCTGTTTTAATACCGGGGCGGGTCGGGATTTTCAGGTTTTTAAAGAAATGCGGGTCGGGGCGGGTCGGGGCAAAATTCGAGTTTTTTACAGGGTGGCGGGGCGGGTCAAGGCGGGTCGGGGCGGGTCTACCTGCTGACCCGTTTTCTGATATTTTACATTAAAAAGAAAAACCACGTTCAATGCTAATATTCATGTTTTATTTAATTATTTATATTTACTTTGATTGATTAATAATATATTCAAGCATATAGTAGTTAAATTTAATATAAATTTGTCTTTATACTTGATAGTTTTATAAATTTTTAAAAATTTCTTACTTGACCCGCAATTTTTTACCCGACCCGTTGACCCGATACCGACCCGAATTTTGTCCCGAGACCTTGTAGAAAAAAGTAAGGGTCAAACCGACCTTGTCCCGACCCGGTATAAAATAAGGGTCAAACAAGATTTTTGAAAAGGAGGGTCAGGGTTGGGCACACCCTGACCCGCCCCAACCCGCCCCGATTCCCACCCCTAGTATTAACTATAAATTAATATGCTCAATTTTAGGTAAAAAGGAAAAGAATTAGAATTTTTCGTGATCCGTGGAAATTGGACAACCATGAAACATGGGTTAAACCTGAGACTTTTGGAGTGTTTGATATAAATATTATTTATGGATAAATTTTAAGATGTTTGGAGTGTTAAAAATATAAAAAATTATGGAGGTGTTTGTTAAGTTGTAGGTAGGGAACGGGTGTCAGAAATTTATATGAAATTAGTGGGGTAGCAAATTCACACAGTATAAGAATGATTGATAGATTTTAATATGCCTAATATATGTATCTTAAGTAGGCACTTAATGGATGAAAAAAATTATTAGCTTTTAAATCAATGCATCCGCAGACATTAAAATTAGAATGCAATACAAGGTGATTTAAGTCAATGCTTAGCCAAAATTGTTAATTTTGATAGGAAAAGGGAAAGAGAAAGTGCAAGACACAACCTGAGACTTTAAGGTAAGCAAACTTTTCAAATTCAATGATTTATTGTCATAAAATTTCTATTTTGTTACTTACTTTGAGAAAGGTTGTTGCAACTAATATTCACGTTATGTCTTTATGTGTTTCCTTAGAAATATATGCAAATGAAGCCAATTTTCTTAGGTATGCTAATTAAATTTTATACAAACATTAAACAAATCTTTGGGAATGACCATTACACTATTTTCTTTTATTTTTGTATATATATTCATGTTGTTAAGGCAATGCTTTCGAACTTAACTTTCAGAAAGGGACCTTTTTTTATGATTAGCCGAGTAAACTCCTTTTATGGCGTAAATGCACTTGACAATTTGCGTGCGTCCGACATATGAGAGTGGGTGATCACTTGATCAGTGTCACCTGCAATAGAGGAAATCATGTCATTGAATGATGAATGTTGTTGTTGCATTTCATCCTCATGCATATATCATGATCCATGGAGGTTTTCATGTTCTTCCCTATTAACAACGCTTGCTGGGTTCTTTGAACTCACCGATTTTATTAAACAGTTGCAGAGTATTTTGATTTCAAGAGCGATGGAGACTTCACTGGGTAGAAGGGCAGTGAGATGAAGAGCCATATCAGGCTCTTGTGTATGTTTGAGTGTGATTTGTAATAAGAGAAATCTTAGAAGTGCTAGATTTTCTTTTGATTTTGAGATGTGTGTATAATATGTATATAATTTGTATGCATGGTGTGAAAGATATTTGTAGTATTAATTCGTTTACATTGTATGAATTATATGGATGTATGTATGATGTAAGATGAAGAATATTGGAGAATGGGTGGTTGGTGTGGCTATAATGAATTTGTGAAGAAAAGGGGGTGTTTGTGGTTATGATGAAGTGTTGCAAGTTATTTCTTGAGGTAAAGAAATATATGGTGAATGTTTGTATTTTGGAAACGTCCTAGTTACAAACGGGATGTTGTTGAAATTTTTATAGATATATCTATAAATTTAAATCACTTTATTCTTGTTTGGTGCTAATTTGTAAGTTAGATGATGGACTTCATTGCTTTTCAAAAGATTCCTGGCATGAAATCCTATGACAAACTTATGTATAAATATGTCATAGGCGGGGGTGCTACAGAAGTGGTATCAGAGCAATGAGTGTTGAAGTTGAAAATTTTTTGGATTTGTTAATTTAGATTATGATTTAATTTGTAAGTTTAATATTAAAATTACGAGCTAAGAAATATAATGCTACATTTCTTGCTCTATGTTTTGACATTTCTATAAATAGATATGATGACAGGTCAAGGCTCGGAGCCAGCACTCGCAGTACCAAGGCAAGTGGAACAAGAGGCAGCAGAAAGACGTCAGTTACAAGATGGCCATTACCTTATGCATAGGTTTTACTAAAAGAATGTGTATTTGAAATATTTTTTACAACTTGATTTTCATGTACAAACCTTGTTATCATGTTGAGTTGGCAAAACTCAATTCATGCCATAAATGCATAAAATGCGCGTGTAAATGGAACTCATGCATGAGACTTTGTCAAGGTTGTAATTGGACAGGTAGTCCGTCTTTGATGTTACCTGGTCGGTGCGTCTGTCATATGGGTGGGTGATCACTTGATAAGTGTCATCTGTCAAACGAGGAATAAGTCATGGAATGATGCATGTGTGTGCATTCATCTTATTATCACACATGCATAATGAGATTTTAAGAGTTTTATGATTTTGGTTAATGCCGCAGGTTTTGAACAGTACATATTTTTAGATGCTTGCTTACTGTGTATTTTATACTCATTTTTTTCAACTAATCAGTGAGTGCAGATGATGCAAATTTGATAGAAGAGCATTCACTGCTCAACAAACAGTGAAGGTATGATTTTTAATATTTTTGATGAATTTGAATTCATGGGAATTTAATTATTATAATTGTGAGTATGTATTATATTTAAATATTTTATGTTGTTCTTAAATTTAGTAGTTAGTTTCTCATGTGAAATATAATTGTATAAGGAATGTATTAGTTTGAATTGAAGTAAATGTGCATGAATTAGTAGAAAATGTTGAAATTCTATTGACTATCAGGTTTTTTGTAGTACCCAAACATCCTAAGTATAGACGGCATGCTGCTGAATTTTAGTTAAGGAAATAAAATCAATATAGGATTTAAAGAGAAAAAATCTAGGTTGATTTCCCGAAAAATTAGGAAAAGTTTCCGCTCGTATAAGTAATGAAACTTTTGGTTTCATTCATAAGTTTGACCACTTAAAAAGATCTGTGGAGTAAGGTACAAAAACTGTACAGTAAATTAGGCGAATTGGGCTTAAATTGTAATAAAATATAAGTGATATTGTAAAAAATAAAAAATGATTTGGTATATTTGTTTTGCTTGAGTCCATCTCAGTGAATATATAAAATTCAGTCAAGTGATTATATTCAATACTATCAATTTTAAAAAGTTACCAAGAATATTTGAATGAGAATCCTATGTCGGCCAGAACCTTTAAAATGCATTAAAATATGAAAAAATCTGAACTTAACTTGAATCTATGGAATAATCTATTTGAATTTATAAAATTATATACAAGCATTATTTTAGGTGGAATGAACATTTAAAAATTTTAGATACGCGACTTATAATTTGTAGGATTTTTTAAACAAATCAACAGTTTTTTTAAAATCAAACAAGTAGTTTACAAACTCAACCTGGTTACAATTTCTATATCTCATTTAGCTTAAGGGGCGTACAAAAGGGATAAACCCTATAATCTAAAAAAGGAGATACAACTCACAGAATTCATCAAGGTGGGACACAACCCCATAATCCAACCCAACGAGAAGCATCCTTTACATAATACTTAAATACTTGATGGGTTTTTGTTTTTTTTCTTTCTAGCTATATGCATAATACTAAAGCTAATAAATGAGTTCAATTTGGTTTAATGACAAAGATGAACCCAAACATTACTATAATCACGTAGATGAGCCCAAACTATTACTAATATACCAGCTAGTTTTGTTATATTTTCACCACTGAAGTGCTTCTAAAATTAAAAATCTTTAATAAATATTCAACGACTTGCTCTAATGTAACTAAGTGGAACGGTCTGCTTCTATGAAATCCTTTTTTGTATAATTCTTTATATATTTAAAATTCATATAGTTAATGGAAAATTTGTTCATTAGTTAATGGAAAATTTGTTCATCCTATCTTGAAAATGTTGGTCCCGAGTTTGATGGCAAAACCCAAGAGGGGAGAGGTGAATTGGGTAATTTAAAATTTACAACTTAAACAGAAGCTTTACCCCGGATTAATCTAGTCCCCTTAGTGAAGAAACGAAATGGAAAGCAATATAATGTAGAGAGCAGATAAATAAATCAAACACACAAGATTTTTATAGTGGTTCGGGCAACCTCCCTACTCCACTCTTCCAAGCTCACACTCCTTGTGACTTGGGTTCCACTATTGTATTCTCTCAATACAATTAGAGTCACTGCTCTCTTCTAGATTCTAGCTCTAGGGGGCACATACAACCAGAGCCTCTTGCTCTCTTCTAGATTCCAGCTCTAGGGGGCATCAACAAATTTCAGCACAAGTAGGTGATGAGTTACACTCCAATCACACACTACTTTGCTTACACTTGATCTTAGTTCCTCAAACTAAATCAAGTTCAACACAAACAAATGAAATAATAAGAAAACTACACTTTACAGTTGTGTAGTAGCAGTTTTGGCGCAGAGAAGAACTTGTTGTAATGGCTTTGAAGATTCTGAAATATAGCTCTTGCAACTTGAAGTGAAGTTCTTCCTCTTTGAATGGCTTGATCTCTTTAGAGCTCTTGAATATAGTAGTTATGCACACTTAATGATTCTCAGCTACTTCCCTCGTCCACCATGAATGCTATTTATAATTTTGGAGGGAATCCGAACGTTAGAGGGTAGGTGGCGCGCATTGAATGCGCCAACGTTCGAATAAATTCCGACCGTTGAGACCCAAGTCGCATGTGGAGTCGACTTGGCCTGCGACTTGGCTTCCAAGTCGCACCTGGAGTCGACCTCGTGTGCGACTCCAGTTCTTCAGATTTCCAAGTCCGAGTCTGGGTCAACTTGGCCTTCAGTCCTCAACTCAAGTCGATCCTGGAGTCGACTTGGGTTGCGACTTGGCGTGGATCTTTTGCAAGAACACCTTGATCTTCTTGAACTGGCTTGAACTTTGTTAAATTGGTCTTCATAACTTGGGTATTGCTTTATTTGGAATAAGCTTGAAGATTAGCTTTGGACTTGATAGACTTGATTTGAACTTTGAATATGAATCTTAGCTTTTGATCTTCAAGAAACTTCAGTTGCTTTTTGAGAATGAACTTTGCATCTTATTTGGATTTGATAAAGTCCAAATGGATCCTTGGAATAAGATTGAAACTTCTCAAGTCGAAGTTGGAGTCGACCTCGTCTGCGACTTCGCCCAAGTTGCACCTGGAGTCGACTTCGACTACGACTTTGTTATGTCCGTTTCCACTTTTTCAACTCTGGATGCTTGAAGTCGATGCTGGAGTCGACTTCGTCTGCGACTTGGTTTCCTAAGTCGCACCTGGAGTCGACTTGGCCTGCGACTTCACTTGTTCTTCTCCCATTTTCAACTCTGGACAGTTTGGGCTTTTCGAAGTCGATCTTGGAGTCGACTTGGACTACGACTTGGTCTTCCATGCTTTATTTTCTTCAAGTGTATATGCCTTAAACATTTCCACAAACATGTTAGTAGCCAAGACTTACTCAAATTGATTTATTAATCATCAAAACATGGATTTATCTAGTTTTCCACATGTTTCCAACAGAAAACTCTTTTATTTATTTTTCATTGTATATGAGTCTCATCTACAAATGCGTAAAATCAATATAATAAAATAGTTTAATACTAAAATATTAATTTCAAAGTAATTTTTTCAACATCTAAACCACATAAAATATCACTACTATATAGATAGATGATTCTATAAAGTATTATTACATTCTAACACATGTGTGAATGGATTTAAGCATTTTTCATTATTTACACATAAATATATATTTGAACAAATGTGGCCCATAAATATACTTAATAGGAATGAAACTTTATTTTTTTAAATAAACAAATGATATTAAATACAATGAACAGATCAGATTTTATATCAATGATCGAAATTTTAAAAATTAAGGGAGTTACATGACTCCACTTCTATGTAATCTGGTAAAAGTAGAGCCGCAATAATAAATTTCTTCTACCCCACTTGTATCATATTTTTGTTTTCACCTATTGAGTTAAAAAAATTCCATCAAAGACTTGTATAGATTATGAATTGAAATTATTGCAGAGGCAATGTTGAATTATTGAGAATTACATATACATTTGCCTATTATAGATAAATGGTTCTAAATAACAGATAGCAATATTATATGGCTGCCAAATACGGCTGTTGCCCAAAAAGTATTTTTCGTTTTTTTATAAATATCAGGGCCCATATGTATATTTTGATTTTTGAAAAAAGATAGAATAAGGATCCGCCCATGTGTCCACTGCTATTAATTTATTTTCAAAAGTTAAAATCAAAATATCAAATAAATGTAAAAATTATTAAGTTTCACGAGAATGTTAAAGGCGAGGCTCACATATTTATAAAAAAAATATTTTTTTTCTTGCCGGACACAATGCATTATAGCCATCCCTATATAATTGCATGGCATTTTAATATTTGAATATTATTGCGTTAAATAAGTGATATGATTCCATACGTACAGATGTGAGTAACCACGCATTCGACTAAAAAACATATTTTTAAAATAATTTTAAAAAATATGTTTTTGGGCTAGATACATGAGTTCTCCCGTACATCAGGATATATAGAATCATATCTCATTAAATAATTCTTATGAATTACATTTTGAAATAAGTGGCCAACATAGATCTCCGGTGAAGACAATTTTTTTAACATTCCCGTTAAACAAACTAAGTATGGTTGTACCAATAAAAAAATTAAGGGTGTGTTTGTTTGGGGCAAAAAAGTGTAAACTAAAACTTTTCAATCTCCATAACTATATTTTTTAATTATTTTTTCATATTTTTCTATACAAACTACCCTACTTTTCAATCATTTCTACACAACTACCCATACAACTAACCTATCTATTTTAACTTTATTCTCTTTACTCCTTATTATTACTCCTATTATATCACATCATTTTTATTGATTTGACAACTTCTACTCCAGAAACTTTTCACAAAAAGTTTTACCTCCAACCAAACACACCCTAAATATGACTGCTATAGTACAATGATTCTCACTTCTATGTATTGCATAGAAGCTGTTGGAAACAATGTTCAAAATAAAACAAATTGACCAAGGATTGAGTTTTGATGATTAACAAAAACTAATTTGAGAATATATATATGACTAATATGTTTGCCAAGTGTTTAAGGAAAGCAGAGAAGTCAAGTCGATCTTCGAGTCGACTTGAACTTCGACTTGGGAGTGAAGTCGATAATGAAGTCGACTCCACTAACGACTTCAAACAAGCCAAAACTGGACAAAGTTGAAAATGGAATTCTGACGAGTGAAGTCGCAGGCCAAGTCGACTCCACATGCGACTTGGGTAGTCAAGTCACATACGAAGTCGACTCCAGCATCGACTTCAAAGTGCACAAAAATGTCCAGCGTTGAAATCTGGCTCCCGAAGATGCGAAGTCGCAGACGAAGTCGACTCCAAGTGCGACTTGGGCGAAGTCGCAAACCAGGTCGACTCCAACTTCGACTTGAGAAGTTTTGAAGTCCAAGATGAAGATTCAAGCATATCCAAGACATCCATTTGAAGTTTCTCACATACAAATGAGCTTTAAAGACTATTCTTAAAGTGACTTAAGATCAAAGTCAAGAATCATGTTCTACATTCAAATCAAGTCTATCAAGCTCAAAGCAAATCTTCAAGCTAGCTTCCAAATGGAGTAATACCCAAGTCATAAAGACCAAGTGAGTCCAAAGCAAAGCAATGAACATACATATATTGTGCAAGGACTCAAAGCTTTCAAATGGTTTGCAAGATTCAAGACACTTCAAGAAGATCAAGGCATTTTTGCAATAGACCAAGCCAAGTCGCAACCCAAGTCGATTTCAGGATCGACTTGAGTTAAAGTCTGAAAGCCAAGTCGACCCAAGTCTCAGACTTGAGTTTCTGAAGAACCCAAGTCGCAGGCCAAGTCGACTCCATGTACGACTTGGAAGCCAAGTCGCAGGCCAAGTCGACTTCATCTTCGACTTGGAGTATAACGGTCAAATTTTCGAACGTTGGAGTTCATTTATTGCACGCCAACCACTTCTACAACGTTCATATTTTCCTCAATCTATAAAAGGACATTCAAATGAACGTGAGAGGTAGGAAGTAACACTACTCTAAGGATCATAGAGAGAAAAAAAGTGCAAGAAAGACTTTCAAATCCCTTTTCTCCATATTTGAGTGTTTCAAAGGAAGAAAGAGTTTCAAACTGCAGGTTGCTTCAACGATCATCATCCCAGCTGTTTTTGATTTCTTCCTCGAGCTCAAAACTGCCTACACAAATCTGTAAAGTGTAGTTTTTATTCATTTCTTTATTTGGTTGTATAAATTTTGATTTAGCTTGGGTAGCTAAGATCAAGTGTATGCAAAGTAGGGTGTGATTGGAGTGAGACTCATCACCTACTTGTGCAAGTGATTGTGTATGCCCCCTAGAGCTTTGAATCTAGAAGAGAGCAAGTGGCTCTAGTTGTATATGCCCCCTAGAGCTTTGAATCTAGAAGAGAGCAGGTGGCTCTAGTTGTGTATGCCCCCTAGAGCTTTGAATCTAGAAGAGAGCGGTGACTCTAAGTGTATTCTTGGAATACATAGTGGAACCCAAGTCACAACGGAGTGTGAGCTTGGAAGAGTGGAGTAGGGAAGGTTTGCCCGAACCACTATAAATCTTGTGTTCTACTTATTTTTACTGCTTTATCTTATTTGCTCTCCATTCGCTTAAAAAGGGGATTAACTTTTTCAAGGGGTTAAGATTTTTGATTTACCAAAAGAAATTTTAAAGAACCCAATTCACCCCTCCCCTCTTGGGTTTAGCCATCAACTCGGGACCAACAAGTGGTATCAGAGCAGGTCTTTGAGTTTACCAAAGAGATCTTATTGAAATGGCATCCCAATCTACTTCCGTTCCCGCATTTGCTGAAGGTCAATCCTTTACAAGGCCACCGTTGTTTGATGGGAACAATTTTGAATATTGGAAGCTTCGTATGAAGCAACTCATCATGGCTACCGACATGGACTCTTGGATTGCTATCCAAGATGGAGTAATCTTGTCTACCGATGAAAGAGCTTCCAAATGGACCGATGAGGAAGTAAGAATTGTTAAGAGCAACGCCAAAGCTATGAACTCTTTATTTTGTGCTCTTAATGCTTCTGAATATGATAGAGTATCCTCTTGCTTGACCGCCAAAGAAATATGAGATACGCTAACCTCTATCTATGAAGGAACTTCTCAAGTCCAAGGGACGAGAAGAAATATTTTGATTGGAGAACTAGAGAATTTTAGAATGCTAGAAACAGAAAATATTTCTGAAATGTTCGCTAGATTCTCAAAAATCACTAATGCTTTAAAAGGTCTTGGAAAGGCTATTTCTGAATCTGAGCAGGTTATGAAGATCTTAAGAGCTCTACCGGAATCATGGACTCCAAAGATCACTGCAATAGAAGAAGCCAAAGACCTAAACACATTAAAGCTTGAAGACTTAATTAGCTCACTCATGTCACATGAGCTAATTAAGAGAAGAAATGAAGATCAACACAGGGGCAAAAGAGCAATTGCCTTAAAAGCCGCACAAGACACCGATAACACATCTTCTTCTCAAAATGACGACGAGATTGCTCTACTTACAAAACGATTCAGAAAATTTGTGAGGAAAGGCAAAAATTTCAGAAGCTTCAAAGAAAGAACTCCCCGAGAGAAGAAGAAAGAATCAACCAAGTGCTACCGATGCGGCGGTTCGGGACATATGCAAGCCCAATGTCCAACTCCCGAAGAAAATAAGGCAAAAGAACAAAGAAAGGATCGAGGGGACAACAAAAGATTCCAAAAATACAAAGGTAGAGGCATGTACGTAAACGATGAGGAATCTACAACAAGTAACTCCTCAACCGACGAAAACGAGGCAGAAGAATGTGCAAGAATTTGCTGCATGGCACAAATCGAGCAAGGAGAACAAATTACCTCAACAAAAGACATAAGCAATGAAGAGGTAAGCTCTAAACTCTCTCTTTCTGAATCAAGTTATTCTTCCTTTCAAGAATGCCTCAAATGTACTGAATTAGATGAACTACAAACTGCATATGATTCATTATATGAAGAAATAAAGAAATTAGGAAGCAGGTTTACAATTAAGAAAAGACAATGTGATGCAACAATAATTGTAAATGGTAAACTTGCAGAAAGATTAGACAAATTGAAAGATGAAAATGATCTGCTAAAAAAGGAGAACAAATCATTAAATGAATCATTAGCTAAGTTCTCTAATCCAGGAGAAAGCGTCAAAATGTTTTTGAATATGACCTCCCAAACACATAAAAGAGGTCTTGGGTATCATACATTTGAGCAAGGAGAAAGTAGCAAATCAAATGTACAAACATTTGAGAAATATCAAACTAAAACTGCATCTATATACAAGCCACAAAAGAAAAATTTTAAGTGGACTAGAGGACCAATGATTGAACCTTTGCATGCTTGGAGACTTACTCCAAGATTACCTTTGGCTTGTAATTTCTGTAATAAGATGGGTCATAAAACTTACAAATGTAATTTTAAGAAACTATATGACCATGGTGCTAAATTAGTTTGGGTTCCAAGAAACACAAGATTTGGGCTTTCAAAGTTAGATCAACTTAGATTAGATTCTATTACTAACCCAAATGGACCCATAAAATGGGTACCAAAAAGATAAGATTTATTTCCTTATTTTTCAGACATGTTTTAAGGCAAAGGCAAACAATGAATGGTTCATGGATAGCGGTTGCTCAAGGCATATGACCGGTGAAAGAAGTTTGTTTCACAAACTCAAGCCTTGTAATGATGGAATGGTTGCCTTTGGCAATAATGAAAAAGGTAAAATTAAAGGTAAAGGAAATATACATAGTATTTCAAATGCATGCATGGAAGATGTTTTGTTTGTTGAAGGACTCAAACACAATTTAATGAGCATTAGCCAATTATGTGATAAAGGATACAAAGTTGTGTTTGAATCATCTATATGTAATGTACTTGATGGAGAACATATCATGTTTAGTGGTAAAAGACATGGAAACATTTATTTGGTTTCACTTGATGAATTAGATGGTCAATGTCTAATGGCCATTGATAACGATCCATGGGTTTGGCACAAGAGGCTTGGACATATAAACATGGGCAACATAAAAACCCTATGGAAAAAGAGTTTGGTAGAAGGATTACCAAGATTGAAATATGACAAAGACAAGATTTGCAAGGCATGTCAATTATCAAAACAACCCAAGATGCCTTTCTCTACCAAAAAGGAAATTTCCACCACTAAGCCACTTGAATTGCTACATATGGATCTATACGGGCCATCCGACATTCTAACCGTTGGTGGAAAGAAATATGTATTTGTCATAGTTGATGATTTTTCAAGATTCACATGGATAATTCTCTTAGCTAGTAAAGATGAAGCCTTCTCTATGTTTGCAACTTTTGTAAATTTGGTGCAAAATGAAAAACAAAGTACTATTGTGACCATAAGAAGCGATCATGGTGGCGAATTCGAAAACAAACGATTCATGGAATTTTGCAATGAAAAAGGAATTCACCACACATTTTCTGCACCAAGAACTCCACAACAAAATGGAGTAGTAGAAAGGAAAAATAGAACTATACAAGAGATGGCTAGAACTATGCTAAATGAGAGCAATCTATCCAAGAAATTTTGGGGTGAAGCTGTGAGTACAACTTGTCATGTTTTGAACCGAGTTACCATTCGAGCAATCTTGAAAAAGACTCCATATGAACTATGGAAAGGAAGGAAACCAAATATCTCATATTTTCATGCTTTTGGATGTACGTGTTATGTTTTAAACAATGGAAAAACCAATTTGGGCAAATTAGATGCCAAAAGCGATGAGGCTATATTCCTTGGTTATTCATCAAATAGCAAAGCATATAGAGTATTCAACAAACGAAACCAAGTTGTAGAAGAATCCATACATGTTGTATTTGATGAAATTAACCAAAGTCCGAGAAAGGAGGATGAACTAAGTGATGCAGATGAGACAAAAAGCAAAGAACAACCAAAGGAACTCGAGCTCAAGCCAGAAAATCCAGAGGAGGAAGAGGTAAGTGAAGGTAATAACTCTTACAAACCTCCAACTGATTTAAAGTTCAAAAATGCCCATCCAATTGAACAAGTTATTGGAAACATATATGAAGGAGTAAAAACTAGAAAATCAAAACAAAACGTTTATGGCCAATATGCGTTTGTATCGAAAATTGAACCAAAAACCATTGAACAAGCTCTTAATGATGAACATTGGGTTATTTCAATGCAAGAAGAGCTAAATCAATTCGAAAGAAACAATGTATGGCATTTAGTTCCTAGACCAAACAATCATACAGTCATTGGTACAAAATGGGTATTTAGGAACAAATTAGACGAAAGCGGTCTTGTAATTAGAAACAAGGCAAGATTAGTAGCCAAAGGGTATTCCCAAGAAGAAGGAATTGATTTTGAAGAATCGTATGCACCCGTGGCTAGATTAGAAGCCATACGCATCCTACTAGCATTTGCTTCTCATATGAACTTCAAATTGTTTCAAATGGATGTAAAAAGCGCATTTTTGAATGGTTATTTGAATGACGAAGTATATGTTGAACAACCCCCTGGTTTTGAAGAAAAGGATCAATCAAAGTTTGTTTATAAATTAACCAAAGCATTATATGGTCTAAAACAAGCACCAAGAGCTTGGTATGAAAGGTTAAATAGATTCTTGATTGATCATGAGTTTCAAAGAGGGAAAGTAGACACTACTTTATTCATCAAGTACAAAAATAAAAATATTTTGATTGTACAGATTTATGTGGATGACATAATATTCGGTGCTACTAATGAAAATCTTTGTCAAGAATTTTCTAAGATAATGCAGAGCGAGTTCGAAATGAGCATGATGGGAGAATTAAATTTCTTCCTTGGACTTCAAATCAAGCAACAAAATGAAGGAATATTTCTAAACCAGTCCAAATATGTCAAAGAAATGCTCAAGAAATTCGGAATGCAGAATAGCAAAGGGGCAAACACTCCAATGAGCTCTACAATCAAGATCGACACGGACGAAAACGGTAAAAGTATCGATCAAAAGCTCTATAGAAGCATGATTGGATCCTTGTTATATTTAACTGCTTCTAGACCCGATATCTTATTCAGTGTTTGTATGTGCTCTAGATTCCAAGCATGTCCAAAAGAATCACATCTACTTGCTGTAAAAAGAATTTTTAAGTATTTGATAAAAACTGCCAATCTTGGACTATGGTATCCAAAGGAGACAACCTTTGATCTAATCGGCTATTCGGATGCAGACTTTGCCGGATATAAAGTAGATAGAAAAAGTACCAGTGGAACTTGTCAATTTCTTGGACATATGCTAGTTTCATGGCATTCAAGAAAACAAACAAGTGTTGCACTATCTACTGCGGAAGCCGAATACATAGCCGCCGGTAGTTGTTGTGCCCAATTACTTTGGATGAAACAGCAATTAAAGGATTATGGTATTGATTATGTTGATATTCCTATTAGATGTGATAATACAAGTGCAATTTGTTTGACTAAAAATCCTGTATTGCATTCTAGAACGAAACATATTGATGTGAGACATCATTTTATTCGTGAACATGTTGAAAATCATGATGTGTGCTTAGAATATGTAAAAACAGAAGACCAAATTGCTGATATTTTTACCAAACCTCTAGCCAAGGATTCATTTTATAAGATTAGGAATGATATGGGAATGATAGAGCTAAACTAGGAAAAATAAATAAGAAAATTAAATTGGAAAATGTCAAGTCGATGAGTCAAGTCGACTCCAAGGACGCCAAGTCGACTCCGCCTCCAGAAGCGAAGTCGACTCCGCTATGGTCGAAGTCGACTCCGCCTCCAGGCGAAGTCGACTCCAGAAGGACCGAAGTCGACTTCGCCTAGGGCAAGTCGACTCCGCGAGCGCGCGACCGTCCGAATTCTTTTTTCTCTCTATTTCTTTCCCTTCTCTTTCTTTCTCCCTCATTTCCCGCCAGACCATTCTCTTTTCTTCTCTCCCGGTGATTCTCTCCTCCGGTATACCATTTTTTTCGGCGATTCTCTGGTTGAATCCTCCATCTCCGGCTTCTCTCTCTCATTTTCTTGCCAACAGGCAGCCTATCAAAACTCCAAAACTCCCATCTCAATGGCCCCGAGGAAAGCCGTCTCCAAACCGTCAAAAAGGCCTGTGCCTAGACCTCCCACATCTCACACTGAGGAAGAAGTCCCTAGGAGAGCTAGGACACCTGCAAAACGGGTTCGAGAAGAACCCTCAACTTCTACGGGTAGAAGGGTTCGGTTCCAAGCTTCTACTCACACATCGGAACCAGCCACAAGGTCGGAAAGCCAACCTCATGCCCAAGCTTCACAGAGCACACACTCCGGAGCAAGCAGAAGGGGCACTGCAGCAACGGGCAAAACTCAAGTTCTGAAGATGCCCACTACATACTTCAGAACCGAAATCAATCACGGCCGGTTCTACAAGAACTTCTATGAACGAAAGGTATTCATACCGAAAATCATAGATTTCAAATTTTTGAAAGATTATGGGTCCGACATAGAAGACCTATTAGATTTTCAAGGATGGACCAAATTGCTCAAGGAGGATGACAAGGTCTATCCAGATCTTACCAGAATATTTTACTATGAATGGGATGAAGAAAATTTTGGCACACATGTCAAAGAAGTAGATATAGATTTTGGAATCGGGTTAAGTCCAAGCCAAACCAGAGCAATGAGTCATTTAGGACAGATACTTGGAGTCCCTTACATCGAAGAGCCTTTTCCGGAAGATCTTACCATGGATCAGATATATAATCAGCTCACCCGGAGTAACAAGTATCACACGGGGATCAAGTTTCTTCGATACATGGATTTGTCACCCAGACTTCGGGTACTAAGGCTTCTCATTGCCCATTGCATCTACCCCAAAGGTGGTGGTAGAAATCAGTTAAACCCACAAGAAGCTGGGATCTTATGGAAGGTAGCAAACAAAGTCAAAGTGAGTCTACCTAAATTATTTCTAGAAGCTTTGGCAAGTCGAAAGGATAATCCAAGGGGCGTCCTTCCTTACGGCACTTGGATCACAAAGATCCTCGAACATTTTGAAGTGGACATTGAAGGCGAGCCATTCGAAGTGCTCAAGTCCACAAATGCAATCAACAAGGCACTAATTCAGAGGATGAAAATCAATGTACTTGAACTCCGGCCCGATGCTCCAGAAGAAGAGCATCAAGAGGATCAAGCACAAGCTGAGGGGGAGCAACCTCCCGAGGCACCGGCTGCTCCAGAAGAGCCACCATCACCTCAAACCCACGGCTCCTACTCCCCACAAGGATCCGTTGCACGAGAACGGGTGCCTCCAACCTCTTCTGAGGAGGTCACCCTAAGGGATCTCAAAGATGAAATCATTGTCATGAGGGAAGAAATGGGCTATCAAGAAAACCGGATGACAAGTCTTGTCACCGGTGTCCTTAATGCGCTTGAAGATATGCATTCCCGACAAGATAGAATCGAGCGAGAAATGCGAAAAATCCGCTATCATCTTGCCTCAGGCCATCATAAGAAGAGACCCATGCCTGAACTCGATCCCTACGAGTCGGGTTCAGTTCATAGAGAGGCAACTCCCGATCACGCTTCTCTTGTTTACTCCTCGGCCCATCATTGTCCCATCAAACCTATTCCATATCCGATCTCTCAATTTCAATTCATCAAATCATTATTTTTGCTTGATTGACAAAAAGGGGGAGATAGAATAGGAATTGAGTTGAAAGTTTTTTTTAAGTTTTGGGTTGGGTACATTGTATTTAAGGTTTCATTTATGCTTCAACTTTTGTTCTCTGTAATGAAACTTCATATATATATATGAAAAGATGTTTTATTGGTTTTTGATTGATATGATTGATATATTTGATAAGTGATTGTAATTTTTATGAAAATTTTTACAAAGTATTCTTAATGATTAATACTCAATATATGGCTTGAAAGGTATCAACTCAAATGAAGTTTTGTCAATCATCAAAAAGGGGGAGATTGTTGGAAACAATGTTCAAAATAAAACAAATTGACCAAGGATTGAGTTTTGATGATTAACAAAAACTAATTTGAGAATATATATATGACTAATATGTTTGCCAAGTGTTTAAGGAAAGCAGAGAAGTCAAGTCGATCTTCGAGTCGACTTGAACTTCGACTTGGGAGTGAAGTCGATAATGAAGTCGACTCCACTAACGACTTCAAACAAGCCAAAACTGGACAAAGTTGAAAATGAAATTCTGACGAGTGAAGTCGCAGGCCAAGTCGACTCCACATGCGACTTGGGTAGTCAAGTCACATACGAAGTCGACTCCAGCATCGACTTCAAAGTGCACAAAAATGTCCAGCGTTGAAATCTGGCTCCCGAAGATGCGAAGTCGCAGACGAAGTCGACTCCAAGTGCGACTTGGGCGAAGTCGCAAACCAGGTCGACTCCAACTTCGACTTGAGAAGTTTTGAAGTCCAAGATGAAGATTCAAGCATATCCAAGACATCCATTTGAAGTTTCTCACATACAAATGAGCTTTAAAGACTATTCTTAAAGTGACTTAAGATCAAAGTCAAGAATCATGTTCTACATTCAAATCAAGTCTATCAAGCTCAAAGCAAATCTTCAAGCTAGCTTCCAAATGGAGTAATACCCAAGTCATAAAGACCAAGTGAGTCCAAAGCAAAGCAAGGAACATACATATATTGTGCAAGGACTCAAAGCTTTCAAATGGTTTGCAAGATTCAAGACACTTCAAGAAGATCAAGGCATTTTTGCAATAGACCAAGCCAAGTCGCAACCCAAGTCGATTTCAGGATCGACTTGAGTTAAAGTCTGAAAGCCAAGTCGACCCAAGTCTCAGACTTGAGTTTCTGAAGAACCCAAGTCGCAGGCCAAGTCGACTCCATGTACGACTTGGAAGCCAAGTCGCAGGCCAAGTCGACTTCATCTTCGACTTGGAGTATAACGGTCAAATTTTCGAACGTTTGAGTTCATTTATTGCACGCCAACCACTTCTACAACGTTCATATTTTCCTCAATCTATAAAAGGACATTCAAATGAACGTGAGAGGTAGGAAGTAACACTACTCTAAGGATCATAGAGAGAAAAAAAGTGCAAGAAAGACTTTCAAATCCCTTTTCTCCATATTTGAGTGTTTCAAAGGAAGAAAGAGTTTCAAACTGCAGGTTGCTTCAACGAATATCATCCCAGCTGTTTTTGATTTCTTCCTCGAGCTCAAAACTGCCTACACAAATCTGTAAAGTGTAGTTTTTATTCATTTCTTTATTTGGTTGTATAAATCTTGATTTAGCTTGGGTAGCTAAGATCAAGTGTATGCAAAGTAGGTTGTGATTGGAGTGAGACTCATCACCTACTTGTGCAAGTGATTGTGTATGCCCCCTAGAGCTTTGAATCTAGAAGAGAGCAAGTGGCTCTAGTTGTATATGCCCCCTAGAGCTTTGAATCTAGAAGAGAGCAGGTGGCTCTAGTTGTGTATGCCCCCTAGAGCTTTGAATCTAGAAGAGAGCGGTGACTCTAAGTGTATTCTTGGAATACATAGTGGAACCCAAGTCACAACGGAGTGTGAGCTTGGAAGAGTGGAGTAGGGAAGGTTTGCCCGAACCACTATAAATCTTGTGTTCTACTTATTTTTACTGCTTTATCTTATTTGCTCTCCATTCGCTTAAAAAGGGGATTAACTTTTTCAAGGGGTTAAGATTTTTGATTTACCAAAATAAATTTTAAAGAACCCAATTCACCCCTCCCCTCTTGGGTTTAGCCATCAACTCGGGACCAATAGAAGCGATATCATATAACTCTTGATGATTAATCTAAAATTTACTGTATTTACCATATTTTGCATCATTCATTTAGCTAAAAGAACAAGTTTCATTCATATTAAAGATATGTATAAGGCACATTTACTTATATATAAGTTCTTTTTACAGTGACTTCCCGCAACTTCTTCCATTTAATGATTTTGATGATTAATACAAAATCAAATCTATTCATTACATTTAACATAATTTGGTTAGCAATGAGGCCAAGCTTCATCTAAATTAAATATATGCATGAGTCACATTTGTTCAAAAATAAGTATATACTTGTGTAAATCAGGAAAAATGCTTAAATGTATTTACATATGTATTGGAATATAATAATACTTTATAGAATTATTAATCTACATATTTGTAATATTTTAAATAGTTTAGATATTGAAAATATTAGTTAAAAATTAATTTTTAGTATTAAATTGATTCCTTACATTTATAAATGGGACCCATATACATCGACAATAAACAAATGAGAATTTTTCATAATAATATAAATGATGCTAAATACAATAGATAAAATAAATTTTCTATGAACCAAAAGATATTTAAAAATAAAAAAGGTTAGACAGAAGTAAGGTTTCATAAAAGCAAAGTACTGTAACTATATAGAGTTCTGCTTCTATGTAACCAAATTACATAAAAGTTGTTTTTTGTAACCCTTTCATTTTTAAGATATTAATGATTGATGTAAAATTCAATATGTTCATTATATTTAAAGTCACTTATTTAACTAAAGACTAAGTGTTATCTAAATTAAATGTGTATGGATCACATTTGCTTAAAAATAGATGTATTCATATTCAAATAGGGAAAAAATATTAGAGCTATATATAAATATGTATTAGAATATAATATATTTTATAGAATTATTTATCTATATTGTAGTAATATTTTAGATAGGTTTAGATGTTGAAAGTACTATTTAAAATTTTATGTTTAGTGTTAAATGATTTTATTATATTGATTTTATACATTTGGAGATGAAAGCATATATGGTGATACTAAACAAATAAAAGAATTTTCATAATAATATAAAGATGCTGAATATAATAAACGGAGTGAATTTTTCATCAACTATCAAGTGGTTACATTGAAGAGAGGTTTCATATAAACAAAGCATATATATATATATATATGCAATCGGGTTATATGAAAGTAATTTTGTGTAACTCCTTTATCTTTAAGATGTTGAGAATTGATATTAAATATAATCTGTTTATTATATTTAATATTATTTGCTTAGTTAAGAGACTAAGTTTTATCCAAGTAAAATATGCACAAGGGTCTCATTTACTCAAAAATAGATATGTTGATATGTCAATTAAGAAAAATGATTAGTTTCATTGCCATTTGTATTAGCATATAATAATAATTTACAAAATTATTCATCCACACAGTAGTGAAAATACTAATTAGAATTTGATTTTTAGTGTTAAATCATTTTATTACGTGGATTTTACACATTTATAGATGAGACTCATACACATTGATACTAAACAAATAAGAAAATTTTGATAATAATATAAATGATGTTAAATATAATAGACGGAGTGGATTTTTTATTAATTATCAAGATATTAAAAATAAATTAGATTGTATAGAAGATGAGTTTCATAAAAGCAAAGCTCATATATATATTCATGTCTAAATTACCAAAATTGCTAAGATCCATTCACATTTGTAAGATGCAATGCAATAATGCGCTATACAATAATTTATTCACGTTGTAATGATATTATTTTAAACGATTTAGCTATTGAGGATATAATTTTAAAATTAATATTCAACATTACATTATTTTATTATATCAATTTTACACATTTGTAGATGGAGCCTATGTACAATAATACTACACAAATGATGGGTTTCCATGATAATATAAATTTTGTGAAACATAATGGATGTAGTAAAGTTCTAGTTAATCGTCAAGGTGAAATTAACTTAAATATACCTAAAATTGATGATTTTTAAAAATAAAAAATAAATATAATAATTATAAAATAATAAATTTTCTTATATAAGTTAAGTTCACTAAGGAAAACATACTTATAAAAAATCAAAAAAACATATATTGTATGGGGGCCAATTATCAGCTATGGGTGCAACTAGGGTCAAATTGTACCGAGTTTAGATGAACCCAAACCTTAAGCCTATCAGGTTTAGATGAACCCAAAACCAGACCCTAACATTAGAACCCATGTTCGGGTCAGGTTCAAACTGAGTTGGCAATAATTTTGGTTTTAGTTTTAGGTTGAAAATTGAGTTATTCTAAAATCAATAGAAGTTGAAATTTACCAATAAAGATACGATATTTTTTAAACATTGTTCCATTCGTATCAACTAATTTTAAAAGTATCTTTTGATTATGATAACTTATTTATTTATAATTTAAACATGACTATATTTTATGATCGATGATACTTTAGTTTTGATGAAATTGGTATTCTAATTAAAAGATAATTCCAAGTACAATGAATGTAATAAATTTACCATTAATAATCAAAGTAAGAAAAATAGATGAGATTACATAAAATCACAATTAAAATTTAATAAAAGTGAAACTTATATATCTCATAGTTAATTGATATATATGTAATAATTTTAAAGGTTTACTATTTTTATAAGAGGTTGATCCCATACATCCGACCATGGGATACCCCCAAAAATATATATTTTATTTTTTATAAACATGTAGAATTAAGTGTATTTAATTTATAAATCAAGTTTTACCATTTTTGGATTTTTAAGTATTTTTTTAATTTTTAAACATAGTGAAATTTTCATAATTTTCTAACTCAAAAATTATAAAAAAATGCCATTGTGTTTAAAAATGAAAAATACTTAAAAGCATCCAAAAATGGTAAAATTTAATTTATAAGTTTATAGGTTGGGTGGTTTCGGGCAAACTTGGTACTAGTTACCCCCTTATTATCAGCCCCTAGTATTTATTGTTAGATTATTTTGACATTTTCAATAAAAAAGACATTTGAGATCTAGTCATATATTATGAGAAAAAATATAATGGCTGACTTAATCCTAAAAAGCATCAAGATGAGCCAAAAGAATTTCTTTGAAAAAAAAAACACATTTTTTAAATCATTAGAACTAGCCTTTTTGTTTTTAGCATATTGTGCAGTTTATGTAAAGTTTAGCCAAACCATTTTAACTAAATCTATCTATTTATCTAAATTTGTGTGTTGATCTTGATGAGAAAACATGATTGAAGTTTTACTTTATTCGAATCTTCACCAATTTGCCAATATTAGATCCTCTAACGCACACAAATTACTTTTTTCACGTCGATATAGGGTTAGTTAAATAGAAGTGGTCTCATGTAACTCTTTCAAATTTCAAGGTGTTGATCATTGATGAAAAATCTAATCCATTCATTGTATTTAACACTATTTATTTAGCCAAGAGACCAAGTTTCATCCAAATCAAGTATGTAAATGGGCTACATTTACTTAAAAATATATACATTCATGTGTAAATGATGAAAAATGCTTAAATCCATTTACACATATATTAGAATATAAGAATACTTTATAGAGTGATTTATGTATATAGTAGCGATATTTTAAATACTTTAGATGTTAAAAACTAATTTAAAATTGATATTTTAGCATTAAATTATTTTGTTATGTTGATTTTTCAAATTTATAAATGAGACATATACATTGAGACTAAATAAATAAAAGAGTTGAGAAGAGAGCGAAGATAGACAGAATTTTCGAAAGAAGATTAAATCGGTTCTTTCCTTAATCTCAAATTAAAGTAAAGATACACATTTATAGGCCGTCACAGATTCAAGGAATGATGAAATTTGTAAAGCCTATATATAGTAGGAGTGCATGTGGCATCCATCCAAAAAATAATACAAATAGTAGTGATAATTCTTAAAATTTTCATATAATTTTATGATAAATTCACACTGTTAAGTATAAAAAGTTAATTAAATACAAGTTTTATATGAAATTTTGTGAAAAATATATTTTTCGTAAAATCTCCATATTTACTATTTTTGAAAATATAAAAATATGAAAAGAATTACATATGCTAAGATAAGATTAAATAGGCTAAAAAAATGTAACATTGAAATATATATTAGCCTATTAAAATAATTTGGAAAAATTTTAAAATCATTTAATTGGGAAAATCATGCATGAGAAAATTATATTTTGATGAGTGACAAAATAGATTGTCATATAATTTTTAGATGAAATAAATTAATTGATAAAGTAAATTCATTAAGATTATATATGATGTCATTGAAATTATTTATCTAAGAATCAATATTTAAGTTTGTATTTAAATGCATTGCAAGTACACCAATTTGCATACACCACCGGAGCACCAGTTCGGTGCTCCACCATCTTCTCCAAATCGATTTCCGTGGCTGCCTTCTCCCTCTCCAAATCCGTCTGAAGCAGTGCACGACCAACCAGCTATGGAAAAATTCAGAGCAAAGCATCCAATCGGTCGTCCATCACTTTGCTGGCAGCCATTGCCGATCAGCCAACAAGCCGAGGCAGCTTTCCTCTCCAGCCGGCCAAGCTTATCGGTTAGCATCTCCCTTCAATTGGCGAAACGGCAGCAAATTGCGCCCATCAGCTCCACAGCTAACAAGCAGAGAAGCTTCTTAATAAGCAGCAGTCGCGGACGATTGTAAGGCAGATCCCGCAGCAGCTCTCTTCTCCATGCCAGGCGACCAGCGTCCGGCCAAAGCTCCAACCTAATGACAGCCATGAAACCGGAAGGACCAGCTGCCCTTGTTAATTCCAACGACAATCCCAAATCAGCGCTCCTGCCCACCTCCTCTGATTTCGGCCAAGCTTCTAGCCACCAAATCGAAAAACTTTCAGCTATGCCTGCAAACCCATTCGCACCTGCCAGCCTTGATTCCGGCAGCACCGAGATCAAAAGGCAGTAGCAATTTCGTCTGCTACTCTCCACCGAATCGCCCAACCCGAATCATGACAGCACCTCCATCAATCCCGAACAGCAACACAGCCAGGCAAAGGCAACGGCAGAAGCAAAGGAAGGGGAGGAAACCCTTCACATGAATACCACACCGGATTCTCGCTTTCGCTGTGAGGTGCCCAACACATCTACAAAATGAAGGGTCCCCTGCCCCTAGACGAGAACAAAACTCTTTCCCTTGTGGTGGGACCACTCCTTGTGTACATGTTATTAAGTGAGTAAAGCCAAGCAATAAAAGCTATATTGTGGAAATTCGCTTTTGGCTTTGGGTGATTTATTTTTACTTTTGATTTGTAGTTTATTTTAGTTGTTAATTTTATAGTTTTAAGTTTTAGATTAGATTTAATACTTTATTTTCTGTTTTGTAATTTTTACATTAAATTTAATATAATTTCTTTTCCTGCTATTATAGTTTAAGTTCTATAATTTTTAATTGGTTTCTTAAAGTAGATTTAATTTAATTGTTGTTAATTAATCATAATTTCTTTCTTTTTAGTTTTTCTCCTCTAATTTCTTTCTCTCTAGTGTCCTCTTTTCCTCTCATTTCTCTCATTTCTCTCTCTCTCATCTCTTCTTATTGCGAGTAAATCTCAAACAATTTAAGATCTTATCGCCTTTTGTGGATTCAACATGACTCACCATTATTCTATGATCTCAAAGATATTATTAGCTTTAATATGTTTTGATTATTTTAATTAAGTTAATGATCATGGTGCTCTTAATGATAAGCACTTGATTCACATCAAGTACATATATAGCATACATCTAACGAAAGCAAGCCACATAGTACAAACTTTATATAAAAAAGTACAAAGTTGACTCCTTTATGATAAAGTGGATTCCAATCAAAGTAGATTCCAACAGTGGCTAGTTAAGTCTCAGATAATACTTTAGATTATCCTCGGCATTGGATTTGTTGGACAGACTAGATAGAATTAGTGGTGTGGTGGCAGCCTATTCGCGACCTCACTGTAAGTGCACGGGTTGTAAATTACAGTATATAAATATCGTTCCCACAAGGAATTCGGGACTATAAACTTTGTTTTTAAATGTTTTTCATATGTAAAAATGAGTAAAGTGAGTGAAATGGAATAGAAAATAGAAAATAGAAAAGTGGAAAGAAAATTTAAAACTAAAACGAGTATTAGAAAATAAAGCTGTGAGTATCTCCGGTCTAGGTTTTCACATGCGTCTTTTGCAACAGGTAGTAGTATAATTATTTAATCCGAATATTGTTCGTTAAAGGAAAATAAATTTTAATTTATTCTTGCACATTATCTCGAAACCTACAAGACTACCCTAATTTTTTTAACCACATATTCTTGTGAGATTAAGTTAATTAGAATCTATCAAGTTCTGTAACTTGTTTATGAAATTTTTCAAGGTTATCATACCTATTCTCATGGTCTTAGATTTTCAGGTTTAATATCTTGATTATCGAATATTAGATTTTCACATTTTGGTTTCATCACCTAATATATGAAATTATGCTAAAGTACGAGCTCATGTACAAAACAAGCATTAAAATCACTAGATATTAAATTAACAATAATATTCATCATAAATAAATTAAAATCATGCAGTCCGCTACTTTGTACGCATGCTACATCATAAATCCTAGATTTAGGGCTTCGCCGAGTATGTTTAAGTCCAAAATAAAATTAAAATTCAAACCCATCTTAAGCAAGACAATTAAAATTTTAAAAAAATAAAGAAAAACTTATTGGTTGGAAGTTCCAATGGTGTGTCGACCGCCCAACATAACTCGCCGCTTTGCCTCTTGCCTCGTGCTCTCCGGCTTCTCTCCACCCCCTTTCTCTATTTTCTCTGCTATGCTGCTCTTTTCCGTCTAACTTTTTTCTCTCCCAAATCTGCTGTGTAACCACCTATTTATAAGCTAAAGAAGACCACAACCATCATCTTGCGCTTGCGTTAAGTGGGCCCACCAGCATATGCACAAAAGTAAGCATAACGCAATTCAAATTGCGTTAAAATGGCTGGCTGAAAAAGGGTGACTACTTTTCAATTAACACATCTCAGATGCTTTGAAAGAATTCTGGACAACTTAGGGGTTTGGATCTTGGACTGTCTAGATGATTCTGATGAGCTGCACACATATAATCGACTGGATGGTGCTGATTTGGTGGACGTTGCAAACTGTGGAGATGAACGGCTGATTTTTGGCTGGGAAAGCTGATGAATTTCAGGCTGTTGGGTGTGGTCTGATCATGCTTGGTTGCAAAAGGGCGGTGGAGACCAGTCTACTGGACGCAATCTCCTTTGCTAAATGGACAGCCTTTGATGTGATCAGATGGATTTTTGGATGGCATGCATTAATCAGATGGATTTCTAGGCGTTAAATTTTTGGGCATCGTATTTGGATGACAGATATTCGAGTTTGATTAAATTAGATGCAATGGATGGTCAGCTAGTTTGCATCAATTTGGACGGTTGGCTAGATTAATAATGGACAGCTTGCATGATCTGGGCGGTGGAGATCACTTGGGCAGTGGATAGCTTACATGATCTCTGGCTGTTGATTCTTGGCGTAAAATATATATGCAGATTGGACGGCCTGGATGGATTGATCTAGGCAGTTCGAACTTGATCTTATGGGGCCCACTTACTAAAATTTATTCTCTTGCATAAAATAAATATTTTAAATTATTAATTGATCCAATTAATAGAAAAGTGGTTAATATATTAAAATTATTTAAAGCCCAATTCTTATAACAATTATTTTTAATATCATACACATTTGATTTTATGGCAATAAATAAAAAAATGTAATTTCATGCGAAAATATCACAAAAATCATTTCAATAACTTGACATTAGTTTTTAATGCCCAAATGTTGCAAATGTACATTTTAAAGCAAATTTCACGTTATACTCAAATAATTACCCTAGTGGCATAAAATGCTAATAAAATATATTATTAATTACCAATTATCACGACTTTAATCTTTGCGCCCTGCAATTGTTCCTCTTGCTCATTCATGTGACGGAAAAGGTGGTGTGCAATCCTCCTACCGACTGGATGTTGCTCATTTTCTGTGAAATCTCCATGAAAAATATGAGAGAATTCATCGGGATTATGGCCATTGACAATGGTCGTATTTCTTTTATAGTTATTCCGGTTAGGTTCATGCTTCCAACGACTCAGGTTATAGCCATACTCAACTTTGATAGAAACTTCTAGGAGGTCGATGAGGATGCCATAGGGAGGCTGATTTGTACGTCGATGCCTGAATTCTTCAGAGGAAAGATAAATAATGGGCTTATAGAATTGCATCACAAGGTACTAGCCTTGTCTTGATGTAATTTGTCGCTGCCACCATTCGAGAGAAGCGAACCACTATAAAAGTTTCAATATCTATTGCTGCTCTTCTGGAACATGAATCCTATATGGTATTCTTCAAATAAATACAACAATAGGCAAATGACTTCTTTTGGAATTCAGGATATGGTCTCCTTATCGAAAATAAGGAAAGGAATGGATATTCAGGATGGAAATTCAAACGCCGAATAAAAAGCACATGGTTTCGCATGACAATCTCCCAAACCTAGTTTATATTATGGTTCGATCTCAGTGGCAAGAGTTTTTGGACAATGGTGTCTTGTACCTCCCTAGGCAAATAGGGAATAACATCAATTATAGGAAAAATCAGCTGGATTAAGTGTCGGGACAGGAAGTCGGTAAGAGCATTTTTCTTTCTTGTGATATGTTTTGTTTCGAAATTATACTGAGAAAACCATGATTCCCATTAGAGAAGTTATGCATTTGGAAATTAGCTTTGTTTGAAATGCAACATCCTTGGGAATGTACTTATGTCAATTTCCACAATGAACTTCTTGCCAATCGAATAAAACTGGAATTTTTCGATAACTCTTCTAACCGCAAGGATTTCTTTAAAGGTTGAATGGTAATGACGATCAACATTGGAAAACCGGACACTTTTGTACCACAGAGTTGTCACATTTTGGGAAAAGTTTCTTCAAAGAGATAAGCTGCTCATTGTTCATCGGAGACATCTATTTGGAGAATCATTTGGTCATCTCTTGAGGGTATTGCTAGGGCATGCAAGGTTTTGCTGAATTTTTTGAGGGCTTGGACACTTTTGGTGTGTTCAAGGGCCCATGAGGTAGGTTCCTGCGCTTCCTCATCCTTGGAATAAACATTTGCCACGGTTTATGATGCCCAAAAATTGCTAAATTTGTTTTACTCGTGTCAAGACATCTGAAAAACTGTAAATTTGTTTAGACATGTGAAGTTGAGGAACAATTGTGCCATTAGATAGGTGCGTTCCTAGAAAATCCAATTCGATGGCACTTTCTTTATTACTATCATAATCCTAAATTCTTTGATAAGTTGGTAGAATCTTTTTAGCAACTCAGCATGTTCTGTTGTATTTTTCGAAAACAACAATAGATCATTAATATAAATTATTGTGCTGGTAGAGAGAGGCTGGAAAACCTTGGCCATAGCTTTTTGAAATTCTGGCAAGGCATTTTCAGTCCAAATGGAATAATGGTTTATTGAAATGCCGGTTTGGGATGCAAAAGGCAATTTTATGCTTGTCCTTAAGATGGACATCAAATTGCCAAACACCAGCTTTGAGATCGAATTTTGAAACTATACTGCCCCTTTTAATTGTTGGAAAATGTTGGCTTTATGTGGGAGAGGGAATTTGATGTGAACTAAAAATTGGTTCAATGGCTGGTAATTGATAACCAAGTGGAGTTTACCTCATTTCTGTTATGCCCGCTTATTGACATAAAAAGCTTCCCACTGGGAAGATGTTTCTTTAATAAGACCCTCATCGTGAACCTGTTGTAACTCCTGCAACGCCACTTTGATAATGTGTAGGTGACATTCCGCTGTGGATTACCCGAGTTGGGTTAATGTCGTCGTTCTTCTTGAATGGGAGCTTGACAAAGAAATCAGAATTCTTCCACAAGGGCTTGGTGCATTTTCCGAGGAATTCTGTGTGACTTTTAGCACCATTGGTGAGGAGGATGGCTTGCCAGATGGCTTCAAAGGGTTCCGCTGGGCCGATAATGAATAAGGAACAGGTAACATTCTATAAGAGGACTACAGGTCGGAGGGGAAGCATAAATTGATTGGGTAATTCTTCCAATTATGTTGTCTCATGTGCCTAAAGAAATTATTTTCCTTTAAAGTTCAATCATAATAATAGTTGCAGAAGGTAAGATTGATAAAAGGATCCTAGAAAATTCCCAAATGGCTTCATTTTCTTCTTCAACCAGTGCCCTTTTTCTTTTCCATCTCTACTCACTTTGTGCTCTTCCGAAATAGATTGGCTTTATTAAGTCACTCATGTTCCAAAAGAAATAGCTACACCATACTCTCAACTCCCACTCCTTAGTCCATATTCAGTATTCTCAAAGACTACTACTAAGCCCATCTTTCGAAGGTTGGTTGGTTAGACCAAACAGCAACCCATAAAAGAAAATGTCCAGGCCTCCAAAATCGACGGACACCTCATTCCTACTGAACAGAATGAAACCTTCATTAGCCTCCAAATGCCCGAAAACTTTCCAATTACATAAGGAAAAAGTCTACACTAATTTGCATTTTGGAGTAGTCTGTTTAGCTCACACATTTCATAGAAGAAAAGGCTTGGTCTCATATAGAATTGCTCTACTTGATTCAAGATTTGCAAACTACCAGCATACTTGCATTGGAACAATGCAGATGACACTCAATGCAGGTTCATGACTTTATTCTCCAATTTCAATATGCCTCTCAAGGATCCTTTTTTGCTAAAAGCATTAAAAATACAAGTACAAATTGAAGGTGTTGATGTGATAAGTTCCTCCACATATGCCACCACTCTGAATTACCAGTTATGCTATAGAGTCCAAAACCATGCAATAGATCCAGCCATTCCTGGACTAGATAATCAAGATTCAGTTTTGCTACAAGTAGATTCTTCAAGGACTCCGGTTTGCACTTATGTTCTAAAGCAACATTTCAGGGATCAACTGCTACAGTTGCTCCCAGAGAAATGGGTAATAACTTATGAACAAATCTAAAGCCTCCAAAGCCTATCATAAGAACAATCCTACTATTACTCAAAATGCTGAATCCATTGTAATGAATCCTTTGAGTCTAAATATATTCCCTCCATCTTCCATTATGAAATTAATATGATTTCTTTTCCCCAGAAGAAAGATAAAAGTACTCATTGTCTTGTTTGATAAAGATGGTTCTCCAAATTTCCAAGGAAAATTGGATAAGGGTCATACCATGAAAATTGGATAATGGTCATCCATGGTATGACCCTATGGCATGCACTTGTGATGGCTGTCTCTTTAGAGACTGACGTTTCGACAAGAAAGAACGCCAAATCAGCTACTGCAATGTCAGCTTGAAGATGGAGACCAATTTGTAGGACTCTTAAGCTAGCCGCTGAGCAAGTTTGACTTTTATGTCACTTATCGCCAATGCAAAAGGCAACTACAAGTTATCCCAAATTCGTGTAGGCCAAAATTCCTATTTTTGCCTCTGCCATGGCCTTAGCCTCAGTTCTTGAATGCAATATGCTCTCGTTAGAGAAATATAAAAAATAGTTTCCACCCCTAACTCTGTACTAAGACGCTTCTCCTAGGATCTCTTATCAACATAAGATTCCAAGTCCTTCCCTTAGAGAGAAGGTGAACCTAGCGAAGTCTGCAATCTACTAGGCAAATGAAAATTCTAATGTGTAGAATAATGCTTTGAAGGCTATTTATAACTCCCAGAAGGCCTATGGTCATCAGTCAACACAAAAACTCGACTCTTTGGAAGTACTCATTAAAGAAATTTAGAAAAACATGCAAGGAATAGAGGCTCAGCTCCAACAATTCAATAATTTCTTCTTCCTATCAAGAAGTTGTGGCTCAGATTAAGCAAATTGAAGTTGAAAAAAGAAGCCTTGAAATTTAAACTGCAGTCATCTAAAAAAAAGCCCAACTAGCAAAACCCCCATAGCCAAAACCATTAGAGTTATTGTTTCTTATATCCACAGTCAAACCTTTCCCCATTCACCACCCCAAGAGAAATAATTATCAGTCTAAAGAAAAACTAGTTAAATATCCATAACAACCAGAAACTCTGGTCCTAGAGATCTCAAATGATATTGGAGGTGCGTCTTCTAAGCTACCCCTAGTATTGATCCCCATTGTTGAGGACTCAGATAAAGAAATGAACCAATTTTCTCTAGAAACCAGATTTACTATTGCTCCAAAATTTACCCTCGATGACATACCGCCTACAAAATAGAAAGATCGATTTCATGAGTATGCTTCTGAGCTCCAAACTCAACAAAATCAGATAGGGTTAACCATGTCCAAAGTAATTCAAGCCTTTATAGATAGCTTCCCAGGAAGATTGACGTACTAATACCAAGGTCTTGGAAAATATCAGCAGACTGCTTTCAAACAACATGAATATTTTAATACTCACCTGAATGAAGTATTCTAAAATATGACACAGATACAACTCAGAAAGAGTATCTCAAAGCTAAGTGTTGCTCCTTCAAACGAAGAAATTTTAGAGAAACACTTTGCGAGCATGAGTTATAGGTATTATATTGTTGGAGGACCCAATGATGAGAGCCTCAGGCAGGTATTCCTAAACTCGCTAACATCTTTATTGGGTAAAGAAACCCAAAAGTGACGAGCTGCTTATATATCTAATTAAAATACTCAATTTAACGTAAGTATACATGTCGTACAAGTAATAAAGAATGAATAGAGTGCCGATCTCTCAAGAAAAGAGTTAAATTGTAACTCAATCAATAATTCCAATTACCAATTATGAATTTTCAAGTTGCATATAAATTTTGTGAAATTGATAATTTAAACTTCAATAACGAAAATTAACAAAAATGACTAATGATATAAGTGGCAACTAATGGAGAATCTCAAGAGAATGATTAGATAGATGGGAGTTATCAATTCCTTGATTCCAACTATGCTAAATTGACTCTTTATTAGTTAGTTATATAGAGAATTACTGATCTAGGTTCATTTATATTCATATATGTCTTCCAACACATGTAACATAACTATAATTCTCATACAATGGAGTAAAACAAGGTTGATTTGCACATAACCTAAACATGATCAGATAAGGATAATAAGTATATGCCTTTTCATATTAACATTTAACCACCATAAGAAGCTGAAAACTTATACTTTACATATGGATTCCATCTAACTTTCACTTTCCCAAGTGTAGAATTAGATATTATATTAATCTATAAGGTATACAAGCTTATAGAAGCATTAAGCATAATATATAAAGGTAAATCTCACACAACACAATTACAACAACATTGACTACTCATTCAAGTATAAAGAAACCAATCTAAACATATTTTAGAGCTCAAGTTCATCATAATCTCCCCATCATAAGTTTCAGCCTATGCACATTACAAAGATTTTCATCCAAATCATGTTCACATACATCCCCAAGGAAGATAATAAAAAAAATAAGAAGGGAAATGAAAAGAGGAGATGAAACTCAATGATTTCCCATGAAATAGCTTGAATCTCCACTTGTTCTTCTCTTTGGCATTGAATCCCTTTCTTTTCTTCTCTCTTAAGTTCTCCTTCTTGCCCCCTCTTCTTCTTCTTCTTGCAAACCCTAATATATATATATATATACCCACTCAACAAATGAGCAAGACACATGAGAAATTCATGCTTATGTTGAATCGGCACAGTGGAGCCAACAAGCCGGAGTCAGGGCGCTAATCTCTCTAAAAGCTTGCTGACCTTGCTTTTTGAAATTTTCTGGAGAGGTAGAGACATTGTGGCCGCGGCAATGGGCATACTGAAGACAACATTGCTCTTTTGATAGCTTTAAATAATTTTTGTCATTCCATCCTCTTTTTCGTTTGAAATTTTATGAGAATTGCTCTCCTTTTTCTACAACAAAAAGTAAAAATAAATAACACATTTCCAAATCATCAAACGAAATTAAAATAACTAAAATGAGATGAATTTAAACTAGATGCAACCTAAAATGCATGAAAATACACTAGATGTAAAAATTACACAAATGATGAAAACTAATGCAATACCTATGCAAATTTACATGTTTCTCTTGGACTAGCATAGAAAATGAATACAAAATGAGCATTGATAACTTTATTTTTATAGAGTTATCAAAAAGCTTCTTGTATTTCAAAAAAAGGAGCTTAAAATTGTCTCCCTAGGGGAATTGTCAAAGTCTATGAACTCTTAATAGGCTTTGCAAACAAAATGAGTTCTTGAATAGTCCAGTCATATGGAAAGTAATTGGGAGATGTTGCCTTCAAAATGACCTTCTTATCAAATGTTTTGACAAACAATAGTGTCATTGCAAAATGTCCCACTAAAACAAGAAGTGGAAAAAGGGATTCAAGCTCACATTCAAAGAAATAAAAAAGAAGCATTATTGTTTCAAAGAAAAAAGAAAAATGTGCTTCATTTGCAAGAGATATGGGCATTTTACTAAAGATTGTCCAAAAAGGACAAAATCAAGAATGCATTCAAACAAGTTGCACTCTTTGCTCTCGAAGAATTCTCAAATCTTGAATCCATCCTCGCTGAAGAAGAGAACCCCTTTCCAAGCACCATTCTCCTCTTGTCAAAGGACTTTGAAGAATACTCCTTTACTAACTTTAGCACAGAAGACCTTTTTCTGTACTTGAAGAACCCTTAGCCATTTAACCCTAACTTCATCCATTACCCCTACTCTAATATTTCAGATGTTTTGGCCAACATTGCTTTGGAATAACCTGTAGCTGGCAATAAGTGACATAAAAGTCAAACTTGCCCAAGGGCTGGCCCAAGAGTCCTACAGATGGGTCTCCATCTCTAAATCGACGTTGTAGATCTTTCTAGTTAGACTGGTTCCTCTTCATTACTCTCTCCAAAGAGACAATCGTCATAAGTTCATGCTGTAGTATCATACCACAAATGACCATTAACCAATTTTTCTTAGAAATTTGGAGAACCATCTTTATCAAACAAGACAATGGGTACTTTTATCCTTTCTTCTAGGGTAAAGGCAATCATGTTAATTTAAGAATGGAAGATAGGGAATATATTCAGATATGGAGGATTTAATTTTTAGGAAAATAATTTCAACTCAATTATCACCATTTCAAGTAATGTTAGGATTGGTTCTTATAACATGCTTTGGAAGGCTTTGGATTGTTCATAAGTTGTTACCCATTTATTTAGGAGGAACTGTATTAGTTGATCTTTGAAAAGTTGTCTTAGAACATACATACAAACAGGAGCCCCTGAAAAATCTACTTGTAACAGAATTGAATCTTGATTACCTGGTCCAAGAATGACTAGAACCATTCCATGATTTTGGACTCTATAACATAGCTAGTAATGTAGAGTGGCGGCATATGTGGGGAAATTTATTTTCTTAGCACCTTCAATATTTACTTGTTCTTTCAATGCTTTTTGCAAGAAAGAATCCCTGAGAGGCATATAGAAATTAGGGAACAAAGCCATAAAGACTGTTCCTGCATTAAATGTCATCTGCATTGTTCTAATGCAAGCAGGTTGGTAGTTTTCGAATCTTGAATCAAGTAGAGAAATTTTAGAGGAGATTGGGAGGCCTTTTCTTCCATGAAAGGTTAGAGCCAGATGGACTGCTCCAAAATGCAAATGAGTGTAGCCTTCTTTTATCCGTGCGATTGGGACATCTTTGGGTATTTCGAGGGTAATGAAGGTTTCATTTTGTTCAACAGGAATGAGATGTTGGTCGAATTTGGAGGCCTAGACATATTCTTTTATGGGTTACTGTTTGGTCTGACCAACCAACCTTTAGAAGATGAGATTAGTAGTAAGATTTAAGAATATTGAATATAGATTAAGGAGTGGGAGTTGAGATTGTGGTGTAGCCATTTCTTTTGGAACGTAAGTGACTTCGTAAAGCCAATCTATTTTGGAAGCGCTTGAAGTGTGTAGAGGTGGAAAAGAAAGAGGGGCACTAGTTGAAGAAGATGATGAAGCCATTTGAGAATTTTGTAGGATCTTTTCATCGATTTTACCTTTTGCAATTATTATTATGCTTGAATTTTAAAGGAAAATGATTTCTTTAGGCACACTAGTCAGCATAATTGGAAGACTTACCCAATCAATTTGTGCTTCCCCTCCAACCTATAGCTACTAAAGAAATTGGGTTGGCTATTTAATATGCTTACTCGGTCATCCGGTTACTAGGGATTCAAGTGTTCTGATAGAGAAGATCCATAATAATGGCGAGTTTAGAGCATACCAACTTAAACTCTTAGTAGAGATTACTAATAAAGAGTTTGTATACTAAAATAGCTAAGATTTCAAGCATAATAAGATTCAGAGGATAAGAAAGGTACAAATTTTAGATAGGGGTTTTAGAAAAAAGTGATGGCTATGATACCAATTTCTCAGAGTCCTTGCCCTAAAATCTTTAGCCCCAGAGATAAAAGACACATTGAGCTATTCTTCATAGGAGAATGAAGAGCTTGTGTTCATGGTCAATGCCTCTTCCTCACACCAAACTCTAATTGTTGAGTACCCAGATGAAGAAATGAACCAATATACTCCAGAAACTAGAGTCACTATTACTCCAAAATTTATCCTCAAGACATACTGTCAACAAAATGAAATGATCAAATTCATGAGTTTGCCTCTTGGATCCAAACTCAAAATAATTAGATGGGGTTAACTAGATGGCTTCTAAGGAAGATTGAGGTATTGGTACCAAGGTCTTGGAGAATATTGGTAGACTGCTTTCAAACAACTTCAACATTTTAATACTTGCTTGAATGAAATATTCATGGAGAAATAAAACATGCCATAGATACAACCCGAGAAGAGTATGTTAAAGCTCTGTGTTGCTCTTTCAAACGATGAGATTTGGAGAAACCCTTTGTGAATATGAGTTACAGGTACTATATTGTTGGAGGACCAGATAATGAAAATGCCAAGCAAGTATTTTAAAACTATCTCCTTAGGGGAATTGTATGCTCAAAGTCTATTAACTCTTGATAGACTTTGCAACCAAAATGAATTCTCAGATACAGTCTAGTCATATGGAAAATAATTAGGAGAAGTTAATTTTGGAAAGATCTTCTTGTCAAATGCTTTGGTAAACAATAGTATAATTGCAAAATGTCCTAGCAAAATAAGTGGAAAAAGGGATTCAAGCCCAAATTCAAAGAAAACAAAACAAAGCGTTATCAATTTGTCAAGAAAAAGAAAAATCGAGGCAAAACAGGAGACAAGTACTTCATTTGCAAGAGATATGGTCATTTTGCTAAAGATTGTCCAAAAAAGGACCAAAGCAAGAAGGTGTTTAAACAAGTTGCACTCCTTGATCCTGGAGAATTCTTAGACCATGAATCCATCCTCTCTGAAGAAGAGAACCCCCTCTCCAAGCATTATTCTCCTCTTTTTGGAGGACTTAGAAGAATACTCCTTTACTGACTCCAGTAAAGAAGACCTTTTTCTTGTACTTGAAGACCTTTAGCCATCCAGACCTTAACTTCACCCATTACCCCTATTCTAATATTCCTTAAAAATAGGCACACTTCTATATAATCGAGTTACATAAAAGTGATTTCGTGTAATCCCTCCATTTTTGAGATTTCGATATTTGATGAAAAATTCAATCCATTAATTGTATTTAACATAATTTATTTAGCTAGGAGACCAAGTTTCATCCAAATTCAATATGTGCATAGGCCACATTTGCTCAAAAATATGCGTGTTCATGTGTAAATTAGGAAAAATACTTAGATCCATTCACGTATGTATTAAAATATAATAATACTTTATAAAATCATTTATCCACATATTATTGATATTTTAGACGGTTTAGATGTTGAAAAACTACTTTAAAGTTGATATCTTAACATTGAATTATTTTATTATGTTGATTTTACACTTTTATAAATGGAACCCATATACGGTGAAATTAAAAAAATAAAAGGGTTTCCAGGATACTAGAAATGATGTTAAATACAACGGATAGAGTGAATTTTTCATCAACTATCAAGATTTTAAAAATGGAAAGGGTTACATAGAGAGAGGGTTTCATAGAAGCACTCCCACCTTAAAAACTATGCAAACCCTATCAAGGTCCTGGTTTTATTTAACACTGGTGCAACAGCCTCCATTACCTCCCTTGATATCCTGCCCAAAACTTATTTTCAACTCTACTATCAGATTTTTTGAGCCAACAATAAAGAAATGTTCGAAGTAAAATTAATTAGCAAACTAGTGACCATCCAACTTTTCCCAAACCTAAAAGTACAACACCAACTCCTCTTATGGAATACTGCCTATTCTTTATTTACTGTCAAACCAGCGGAGCCTTTTAAAGTGACCAAACAAGTCATCCTCCTAACCAATGATGCCAAGAGCCACACTAAATTTCTCGTTAAATGCACAAAGCCTTTATGGAAAAATTCTGACTTCTTTATCAAGCTTCCATTCAAGAAGAATGAAGACAATAACCCACTATGGCAATTCATAGCAGAATGTCACCTACACATTATCAAATGGCATTGTAGGAACCGCAACAACTTCATGATGAGGGTCTCATTGAAGAAATATCTTCTCAATGGGCATGTCAAGCCTTTTATGTCAATAAACGAGCAGAGCAGAAGCGAGATAAACTCCGCCTCGTTATTTTTTTTTTTTTATAAAAGAAACTTGAGAAACTCTAACCCTCTTCCCTATCAGTCCTGAAGGGATTAGAGATAGAGTTACCCAAGGAGTGCATTGCCAACTCCGCCTCGTTATTGATTACCAGTCGTTGAATGAGTTTCTCACTGATATCGAATTTCCTCTCCTACACAAAGCCAAAATCTTCCAGCAATTAAAAAGTGCCAGAATATTTTCAAATTTTGATCTTAAAGCAGAATTTTGGCAATTGGGAGTCCACACTGAGGACAGGTATAAAACTGCCTTTCATGTCCCAAATCGGCATTTACAATGGACCATTATGCCATTCTGACTTAAAAATGCCTTGTTAGGGTTTCAGAAAGCCATAGCTAAGGTTTTCCAACCTCTTTCCACTAGCATGTTAATTTATATTCATGACCTTTTGATATTTTTAAAAAATATAACAGAACATACCGCGCTGCTGAAAAATTTTCATCAACACATCGAAGATTATGAAATCATGATAGCACTAAAAAAGTACTACTTGGTGTCATTGAATTTGATTTTCTCGGGATGCACCTCTCTAATGGCACAATTATCCCTCAACCTCACATTGTTGAACAAATATGCAGTTTTTGAGATGTCCTCATAGGAGTGAAACAAATTTCTCAATTTTTGGACATCATAAACTATGTAGCAAATTTTATTCAAAAGATTAGAAAGAACAAGAACCTTCTTTCAGGACTCTTAAAAAAAGATCCTCCTCCATAAACTATAATCCACATATTCTTTTTGTTCTCTTATATCAGAAACTACTTAACAAATTTCATTCCTGAAGAGCAACAACAACTATTCAAACTCTTATGGTGGTCCGCTTCCCCAGAATGGTGGCAACAATAGATTACATCAAGACAATGTCAGTACCTACTTGTACAATTCTATAAGCCTATTGTTTAACTTTCCTTTGAAGAATTCGGATATCGGTGTACTGTTCGTAATCTCATCACAAGTACATGAGTCGTAAATAGTACATAAAATATCAATCCACAAAGAATTCAGAACTTAAGACGTTGGATTTAAACATTTTATAACCAAAACCAAGAGAATAAATTGGACTAAAAAATAGAAAAGTGAAAGAGAAAATAGGACTTAGAAAATTTAAAAGCAGGGATGAGAGTACTTAGGATCTAGAGTTTCACATGCACCTTTTGTAATGGGTAATGGTATGATTATTTAATCTGGATATTATCTGCTAAAGGAGAACAAACCCTAAATTATCCTTGCACCTTTTCTCAAAACCTACAAGGTGTAACCCTAATCTATTCTTAATCACCTATTCTCATAGGGTTAAGTTAATTAGGATTCATTAAGTTTTATGACCGTTTATGGATTCCTCAAGGTCATCATATTTATTCTCATGGTCTTAGATTTTCAGGTTTAACATCTTGATTATCGTATATTAGACTTCCACATCTTAGTTTTATTACCTAATATATGGAAATCATTGCCGAAGTAAGAGCTTAGACACTAGGCAAGTATTAAATCATAAGATATTAAATTAACAATAATATCTCTCTTAAATAAACCAAAAACAACAGACCACGCTACATTGTACACGTGCTACATCCTAAACTCTAGCTTTAGGGTTTAGCCAAGCATGTTTAAGTCCAAAATAAAAATAAAATTTAAATCCATCCTAAACAAGACAATTAAAATAAAAAAGAAACAAAAAAGAAAAATTTACTGGTTGGAAGCCCCGATAGTGTGTAAAATTCTCCTAGTGCTCTTTACGTTCTCTCCAACCTTGCTTTCTCCTTTGATTTTCTTCCCTAGAAATTCTGATGTGTAAAATTCTCTGCCCCCTTTTCTGCTTGTCCAACCCTTAATTTATAAGGGTGCAAACCTGCATTTAATTAGAGCCTACGCAGTTAATCCGTCCTTCGCATAAGTTTGAATTGCGTAAAAAGAAATCCGCATAGCCTCCATTGTGAATTACTCTGCTGATGAGGGTGGCTTGCATTAGCTTGAATTAGATCCTTGAATTGCTGGCCACTTATATTTTTGGGCGTTTGATTAATTAAATGAATGGATGGTTTAGATTATACAGCTCGAGCGGTTAGTGGAGGGCTCGAATTTCTGGACATGCTGGGGAACTTAGAGCCTTAGACAGATGGACGATGCAGATTATAAGTGCTGAAATGGATAGCTGGATGTATTATTTTGAAGAATTGAATGGCTAAATTTTTTGATTTACTGGATAAATAATAAACAGCTCTGATGGACAGCTGTTGGTTGCTAAAGGCGGTTAAAAATTGGTGCATCCAATTTAGGTGCGTTGAATGGTTAAATAGCTGAAAAATCTGTCCATATTTGATTGATTTGAACGGATAGGATGCTTCTTGAATTTCTGGCGTTGAATAGGCCACCGCTTGGGCAACTACACTTGGATGGCCAGATTTGGATTAATTGCTGCTGGCCACGAATTAAATGGATAGTTGAGATCTTGCAGTTGCTCGCATAAAACTTCATGAGTTGATGATAAGTTTGTTGTTTATTACAATCCTGCAAAAAATACATATATATTCAAATCAAATTAATAAACGGTTGATCAGTGTAATAAAATTATTTGAACTCAATTATTGCAAAAATTATTTTTAATATCAAACACATTTTATTTTATGACAACAAATAAGAGTGTAATTCAAGCCAAAAGGTCATAAAAAACATTAAAATAACTTGAAATCAATATTTAATGCCCAATTCTTGTAAAACAGATTTTTAAAGTAAATTTCACATTAAACTCAACTGCTTACCCACCAAAATTGTATAAAATATCCACAAGATATATTATTAATTACCAATTATCATCTAGAAACTAGTCTCTTTATGGCCTTCTCTTCTCCCCCGCCGCCGCCACACCAACCCCCCCGAAGAGGTTTCCCCCCCCTCCCCCAGAGGTTTCTATCGAAGTTGAATATGGCTGTGACTTGAGTTGTTAGAAGCATGAACCTGACTGGAATAAATATGAAAGAAATATGGTCATCGTCAATGGCCATAATCTTGATGAAATCCCTCATATTTTCCATGGAGATTTCAAAGAAGATTACCAGCATCCAGTCAGCAGGAGGATTGCACACCATCTTTTCCAGCATATGGATCAGCAAGAGGAATAGTTACAAGCGTAAAGATTAAGGCTGCGACCCACACTGCCAATTGCATCCAATCTGTCCAGCAGATCCAACGGCAGCGATGATCTCGAGTATTACCCGAGATTTGACTAATCACTATCCACTGCGAGAATCTACTCTAAAATGCTTGTCAGGAGTCTGCTTTGTTAAAAGAAGTCAGCTTCACACTTCTTTGTTTGAAGATTATATTGTGTGCATCTACTTTTGTTTTACAAATGTTGTTTGCATTTTTGCTTTGTATCAGGCTTTATGGATTTCATCACCTTTTGGAATTTCCTATAGATATTTATGCTTGTGTGCTGTGAGGATAAAGGAAAAAACTAATGTGGTCTTTTATTTCCAAATTGTGCTCTTCTCTTCTCTCTTTTTTCTTCTCCACCTTCTCCACATTTCCATAATTTCTTTCTTTCCTTCAATTGGTATTAGAATCATGACTTATTTCTAAAATCTTAATTTAGGATTTAATTACCTTTCTTATCCTTTGAAGCTTATTGTGCTCGAAATCTTAGCTATTTTAGTATACAAACTCTTTGTTAGTAAGCTTCGCTAGGAGTTTAAGTTAGTATGCTCTAGAGTTGCCATTATTGTGGATCTTCTTCAGCAAAACACTTGAAACCCTAGTAATTGGATGATTGAGTAAGTAGACTAAATTATTGACCCAATTTTTTTAACATCTATAGGTTGGAGGGGAGGCACAAATTGACTAAGTAAGTCTTCCAATTGTGCCAACTCATGTGCCTAGAGAAATTGTTTTCCTTTAAAATTCAAGGTATAATAATAGCTACAGATGGTAAGATCGGTCAAAGGATCCTAGAAAATTCTCAAATGGCTTCATCTTCTGCTTTAACCAGTGCCCCTCTTTCTTTTCCACCTCTATACACTTTGAGCACATCCAAAATAGTCTGGCTTTTTGAAGTCACTCATATTTCTAAAGAAATGGCTACACTACAGTCTCAACTCTCACTCTATCCATATTTGGTATTCTCAAAGCCTACTGCTAAGCCCATCTTCCGAAGGTTGGTTAGTCAAACCAAACAGCAACCCATAAAAGAATATGTTCAGGACTCCAAATTTGACCAACACCTCATTCCTGCTAACCAGAATGAAACCTTCATCACCCTCTAAATACCCAAAGATTTCCCAATTGCATGAAAAAATGAAGGCTACACTTATTTGCATTTTAGAGTAGTCAGTCTAGCTCTGACCTTTCATGGAAGAAAAGGCCTCCTAGTCTCCTCTAGAATTTTTGTTCTTGATTCAAGATTTGCAAACTACAAACATACTTGCATTGGAATGATGTAAAAGATACTCAGTCTTTATGACTTTATTCTCCAATTTCAATATGCCTCTTGGGGATCCTTTCTTGCTAAAAGCATTGAAAGTATAACTACAGATTGAAGGTGCTAAGATGATAAGTTCCTCCACATATGTCGCCACTCTACATTACCAGCTATGCTATAGAGTCCAAAACTATGTAATGGATCTAGTCATTCCAGGACTAGCTAATCAATACTTAGTTCTACTAAAAGTAGATACTTCAAGGACTCTTGTTTATACTTATGTTCCAAATCAACATTCCAGAGATCAACTAATATAGTTGCTCCTAGAGAAATGGGTAACAACCTATGAACAATCCCAAAGCCCTCCAAAGCTTGTCATAAGAACCAATCCGAAATTACTCGAAATGCCGACAATCAAGTTGAAATTGTTTTCCCAAAAACTGAATCCTTCGGGTCTAAATATATTCCACTCATCTTCCATTTCTAAATTAACATGATTACCTTTGCCCTAGAAGAAAGGATAAAAGTACCCATTGTCTCGTTTAATAAAGATGGTTCTCCAAAATTTCAAGGAAAATTGGAAAAAGGTCATTTGTGATATGACCTGCGACATGCACTCGTGACGGCTGTCTCTTTGGAGATAGTGATGAAGAGGAACCAATCTAACAAGGAATATCACAAAAACGGCTGCTACAATGTTGGTTTGAAGATGGGGACCTATCTGTAGGACTCTTGGGCCAACCCTCAAGCAAGTTTGACTTGTATGTCAATTATTGTCAACCCAAAAGATAGCTCCAAGTTATCCTAAAGCCATGTAGGCCAAAACACCTATTTCGAACTCCGCCATGGCCAAAGCCTCAGGTTGCTAAATGCAATATGCTCTCATCAGAGGAAGTTGAAAAACAGTTTCCACCCCTAACTCCATACCAAGGCAGTTCTGCTAGGTTCTCTTATTTGCATAAGATTCCAGATCCTTCTCCTAGAGAGAAGGAAAACCCAGCTAAGGTTACAATCAACTAGGCAAATGAAAATTTTGTTATTTAGAATAATGCTCTGAAGGCTATTTTCAACTCTCATGAGGCTTATGCTCAGCAGTCAACACAAAAACTTAACTCTTTGGAAGTACTCATAAGAGAAATTCAGAAAAGATGCAATGAGTGGAGGCTCGGTTCCGATAGATCACCAATTCAATCACTTCTTCTTCCTATCAAGAAGTTGTGGCTCAGTTTAAGCAAATTGAATGTGAAAAAAGAAGCCTTCAAATTCAGCTTGCGACCGTCTAAAAAAAATCCCAATCATCAAAATTCCACTGCCAAAACCATCAAAGTTACCGTTTCCTATACCCACAGTTTAGCCCTTACCCATTCGCCAACCGAGGAGAAATATCTATAAGTTCAAAGCAAAAGCAGTCCAAAAACTTCAGTCCTAGACATCCCGAATGACATTGGAGGTGCTTTTTTCAAGCCATCCCTAGTATTGTTCTCCATTGATGACCCAAAACCCAATGTCTCACTTCTATGAAACTCATTTTCTATATAACTGTCTCCATATTTAAAATCCTGACATGGTATTTAGCATCATTTATAATATCTTGGAAATCATTTTATTTATTTAGGGCATGTTTGGTAATTGATAGAAAATGTCAAGTTAAAACTTTTCAATTTAAAACTTTTCACTCTCCACAACTATCATATGTTTTAATCATTTTTTCACATTTTCCTATATAACTACCCTACTTTTCAATTATTTCTACACAATTATCTACACAACTAACCTATCTATTTTAACTTTATTCTTTTTACAACACATCATTACCTCTATCGTATCACATCATTTAACAACTTTTACTCTTCAAAACTTTTTATTAAAAGTTTTATTCATTATCAAACACACCCTTAGTTTCATTGTATATGACTCTCATCTATAATGCGTAAAATCAACAAATAAAATGGTTCAATACTAAAATATCAATTTTAAAGTAGTTTTTTGAACATCTAAACCAACTAAAATATGACTACTATGTAGATAAATGATTCTATGAAGTATTATTACATTCTAATACATGTATGAATGGATCTAAGCATTTTTCATAATTTACGAATAAATATATTTTTGAACTAATGTGGCCCATGTACATACTTAGTTTGGATGAAACTTGGACTCCTAGATAAATAAGTGATATTAAATACAATGAATTGATTAAATTTTAAATCAATCATCAAAATAACTTAAAAATTGAGAGGGTTATGTGGAACCATTTTTATGTAACCTGATAATATAGAAGCGAGTCCTATATATATAGGGATATACTCAAGTGTAGAACCAATGTACACTAACTATGGTACTGGTTTGATCTCTCACCATTCATCTAGGCAGGTGAAATCCATGTCATTGAAGACGTATGTGCGTTTAGCGTGACAAAAGTTGAATGTATGCAGCACCCACTGAGCATTTCAACGGAAAAACCACGCAGAATATAAATCCTGCTCAAACCTCGATAGCGAAAATTTCAATGGAAAAAAATCAAACAAGTGTATGTTGGTGTATAGAAATTCCACGAAAGTAAAAAGTCATGGCTCAATCGAGAGAATTTTGATTGATTATCCACCATAAAAAAAACTACCTTTTGTATATGTTGCGAATTTTCCAGTGTGAAAAAAGGAAGGTTGCATTCATGCCCACCTGCAAATTGATAAAATACAAAGATTTCAAAATTTATAAAATGATCGTAATAGCCTGCAAAATTTATCCATAATTTTTTACCATAATTATGGCTTTCCATACTACGATTTTAAATTTTAGTTAAGATCATGTATGAATTGTTGAAAAATATTTTTATTAAATTTTAACCATTTTTCGATTCAATAGGATTTTCAATAAATGTCCCATTAATTTTTAATCGGAAACTACAATGCACAATAATATTTTCATTTAACACATGAATTCCCATCTAAGATGGTATTTCTTAAAATTTCTGCTACAGCCATTCATGAATGAAATATGCATTGATTAGGATCCATAGAAAGATGAGAGCAGAACACTTTCAATAAAAAAAGATGCATCAAAATCTTAAATGTCGATTTTCTATTAATTGTAATATGTTTTTGCAGTATTGAGTGTGTACCAAAATGAGGAATTTTTAAGAAAGAAAACCACCCTGTAACAACAGGAAATTGCCCGTCACATATTCTTAGAAAATTTCAACGCATGTTGTAATACCTTGAAAGACTTTACCGTTATAAATATAGAAAAAAATAAAATAAATTTTCTTAAGAATGTATCTAATTTTAATATGATATAATTTAAATAAATTTAAAAATAAAAATAAAAGGGTACATTTTTATAATTTTTATTTTACGTCCATTCATATATTTATGTTATGTTATCATTATAAAAATTAATTAAAACCTCAGTATGCTATGGAGAAACATTAGTAAGCTAATTTTGGAACCTACACTATATTATTGAATGGATTCGATATAGACTAGTTTCCAATTTTATGTGAGTTAACGTTGTTTACAATAAAAGGTGCATTTTTTGTTGATGATTTAATTTTATATTTTATGTCCATCATAAACTTATCCTGTAAAAATTATTTCATACATATTTATAAAGTTAGTATGCTATATGAAAACATTAATATGCTAATTCCGGAACCTATAGTATTTTATTAAATGGATTCGATATAAAAAATCTAGTAGCATAAGTATCTTATCATTAGAAAAATTGTATACACGAAACTTATGAATTTAGGATGCTAATTTTAGAATTCTACACTATTTGAATGATAGAATCCTACTAAAGAAAAATTATTTTTTTCAAATAATGACTTATTGAACAGTTATTATGATAATATGAATGAGCAAATAATTGAATTGCCTGTTGATTGTGTTAAGCTTTTTTAAAAACTATTCATAAACCATAAGCATGTTGATATGAATGAGCATGCTGAATTGCCGGAAAAGGACAGTCAGCATGCTGAGTTGCAAAAAATGGCCGCTCCTTTATATTTTGTAAGTGTAGAAGCGATATCATCAACCACCATTCTAATGTTGATTGGTTCATATTTTGCAATGTGAGAAAAAATTTATAAGTGTAGAGTCAATATCATCAGCCACCATTCTAATGTTGATTGGTTCATCTTTTGCAATGTGAGAAAAATTTTGTAAATGTAGAGTCAATATCATCAACCAGCATTCTAATGTTGATTGGTTCATATTTTGCAATGTGAGAAAATGACCATTCAAGATTCATTACTATTATATCAGATGAACAAATACAACATGTGGATATTCACAATTTTCTTTCAATATAACATGCTCATTAACTAGTCAACAAGTTGATATTTGTGAACTAATAGCCTAAATTTTTTAGCTGATTAACTAATAAACATGTAGACATTCTTAAGAGCTTAAATATTTTTTGGATACGCTAACTTTCAATATAACATGCAGATTGGACATTAACTATACTAATATTCACAAAAAGATAACCTAGAATTTCTCTATACACATACTGACTTTCAATATAGGATGCTCATTGGATAGTAAACATATTGATATTCACAAATAGAATCTTAAAATTCCCTTTACAGATGAAGGTATTCAATATAGCATGTTAATATTCACAAACAGAACCTAAAATTTCCCGTACTCATGAAGATATTCAATATAGCACGCTGACTGGGCAATAAGCATGCTATATCAACAGACAAGTGTGAATATTGACATGCTGTATTAGTTCATCTGATATAATAGTAATGCATCTTAAATGGTCTATTATATTGCAAAATATGAACCAATCAGCGGTAGAATGGTGGTTGACTATATTGACACTACACTTACAAAATATGAAGGAGCAGCCATTTTTTGCCAATTCAGCATGCTGGCTGACTTTTTTCGGCAATGGCATGCTCATTTTTATCAATATGCTTATAGTTTATGAATAGTTTCTAAAAAATCTTAACACAATCAAAATGCAATTTAGTTACTTGCTCATTCATATTAGCATGTTGACTGTTAAATAAATCATTATTTGAAAAAATAATTTGTCTTTATCAGGATTTTGTCATTCAAATAGTGTACAACTCTAGAATTAGCATTCTAAATTCATACAAATCTAGAATTAGAATTCTAAATTCATATATTTCTTGTAAACAATTTTTCTAATGATAAGATACCTACATGACTAGATTTTCTATATCAAATCCATTTAATAAAATACTATAGGTTCTGAAATTAGCATATTAATGTTTCCATATAGCATTCTAACTTTATAAATATGTTTGAAATAATTTTATAAGATAAGTATATGAATGGACATAAAATCTATAATTAAATTATCAACAAAAAATGTACCTTTTTATTGTACACAACATTAATTAACATAAAATCAGAAACTAGTCTATACTCTATACCGAATCCATTTAATACTACAGTGTAAGTTTCAGAATTAGCTTACTGATGTTTATAGATAGCAAACTGACTACATAACTTACTTTTAATTAATCTTTATAATGATAACAAAACATAAGTATATGAATGGATGTAAAATAAAATTAACTTAGCAATGAAAATGTACCCTTTTATTTTTATTTTTTAATTTATTTAAATTATATCATATTAAAATTAGATCCATTATTAAGAAATTTTAGTTTATATTTTTTCAATACTTATAACTGTAAAGTCTTTCAAAGTATTACAACATGCGTTGAAATTTTCTAAGAATATGTGACATGCAATTTTTAGATGTTGTATGGGTGTCTTCTTTCTTAAAAATTCCTCACTTTGACACACACTCGCTACTGCAAAAACATATCACCGGCTGCGGAACGGGATTTTCATTCCCAGCCGGTGTGTGGTTCGAATCCCTCATGGGATTTTGAACTATATTTGTGGTGGGGGCATGTGGTCCCCCTTTATACTTAGATGGGAGCTAGTGGTCTCCCCACTTGATATGTGGAAGCTTGTTGTCTTCTTCCATTGTAAGCTTGTTAGAATTGTCTCAGGGTTTGAATGTAATATGAATTGAGATATGATGTAAAATATCCTCCAATCAAAAAAAGAAAAAAAAGAAAAGAAAAAACATATTACAATTAATAGAAAATCAACATGTAAGATTTTGACGCATCTTTTTTATTGCAAACGTTCTGCTCTCATCTTTAAGAAATACCATCTTAGTTGGAAATTATGTGTTAAGTGAAAATATTATTGTGCATTGTAGTTTTTGGTTAAAAATTAATGGGACATTAATTGGAAATGCTATTAAATCGAAAAATGGTTAAATTTTAATAAAAATATTTTTCAAGAATTCATATATAATCTTAAGTAAAATTAAAAATCATAATGTGGAAAAGTATAATTATGGATAAATTTTGCAGGCTCTTTCGATCATTTTATTAATTTTGTAATCTTTAATTTTTTTTCAATTTGCAGGTGGGCATGAACGCTGCCTTCCTTTTTTTACACTTGGAAAATTCGCAATAGATATGTAAGGTTGCTTCTTTGTGGTGGATGATCAATCAAAATTCTCTCCTTTGAGCCATCATTTTTCGCTTCCGTCGAATTTCTGGAAGCCAACATACCGTTGCTTGATTTTTTTTCAGACCGAAATTTTCAATGCCGAGGTTTCGGCGGGATCTATCATCTATATTCTGCGTGGATTTTTTAACCCCAAAATTTTCGGTGTCGAGGTTTTGGCGGGATCAATATTTTATGTGGTTTTTCCGTTGAAATGCTCAGTTGAGTGTTGCATACATGCACCCTACGTCACGCTATACGCACATGCATCTTCTTTGGCGTGGATTTCACCCAGATGAATGGTGAGAGATCACACCTGCACCATACTTAAGGTGTGTTTGGTTGGGGAAAAACTTTTGATGAAAAGTTTTTGAAGTGAAGTTGTTAAATTGATAGAAAATGATATGATATAATAGGAGTAATGATAAAGAGTAAAGAGAATAAAGTTAAAATAGATAAGTTAGTTGTATGGGTGGTTGTGTAGAAATGATTGAAAAACAGAATAGTTTGTACGGAAAAATATGAAAAAATAATTAAAAAATAAAGTAGTTATGGAGAGTGGAAAGTTTTGGATTGAAAAGTTTTGGTTGACATTTTTATATCCTATATATATATATATATATATGGGAGCTGTACATTTGATAAAAAAATGCGCCCCACACATATTAGAATGCAATGAAACTTTATACAATCATTTATCCATGTATAAATTTTATAGAAAATGGTTTACATGTTGAAAAAACCACTTTAAAGTTGTTTTTTACATCAAACTATTTTATTACGTTGAATTTATACTATTTTCAGATAAGGCCCATATACATATCTGATTAGGATGAAAATTGGTATGGTAATAGAATATATTATTCTAAATACAATGAGTGGAGTAGATTAGGATTTGATGATCATGTGAGGCCTATTTCAGTGATGTTACACCTGAATATTTCTGTATATATATAGAGGGTTATTCCGGTGAAGCGCAACTGCATCGGAACAGCGGTACATTTGCCCAAAAATGGGCCCCACACATATTAGAATGCAATGAAACTTTATACGATCATTTATCCATATATAAATTTTATAGCAAATGGTTTACATGTTGAAAAAACCACTTTAAAGTTGTTATTTACATTAAACTATTTTATTACGTTGAATTTATACCATTTTCAGACAAAGTCCATACACATATCTGTTTGGGATAAAAATTAGTATAGTAATACAATACATGATTCTAAATATAAAGGATGGAGTAGATTATAATTTGATCATAATGCGGGGCCCATTTCAGCGGTGCTGCACCTGAATATTCCTCAATATATATTACATAGAAGTAGACCCATATAAACCCTTCAAAATTTAAGATTTTGATCTTTGATGGAAAATCTAATCCATTCATTGTATTTAACATCATTTGTTTATCTACGGGATCAAGTTTCATCCCGATCAAGTATGTTTATAGGCCACATTTGTTAGAAAATGTATATATGCATGTGTAAATTATGAAAAATGTTAAAATATTAATTTTAAAATAGTATTTTTGACATATAAACCGTCCAAAATATCATTTTAATGTGAATAAATGATTTTATAAAGTATTATTATATTCTAATACATATATAAATAGATCTAAGCGTTTTTCATAATTTATACATGAATATATATATATATATTCGAACAAATGTGGTCATAAACATACTTGATTGAGATGAAACTTGGTCTCTTAAATAAACAAATGATGTTAAATACAATGAATAGATTAGATTTTTCATTAATGATCAAAATCTTAAATTTTGAAGGGGTTATATTGGTATATAGAAAGAGAGTTGTTCTAGTGCAGCGTAACTGCACCAGAACAGCGGTACATTTGCCCAAAAATAGGCCCCACATATATTATAATGCAATGAAACTTTATACAATCATTTATCCATATATAAATTTTATAGCAAATGGTTTACATGTTGAAAAAACTACTTTAAAGTTGTTATTTACATCAAACTATTTAATTACATTGAATTTATACCATTTTCAGATGGGGTCCATATACATATCTGATTAGAATGAAAATTGGTATGATAATAAATACATGATTTTAAATACAATGGATGGAATAGATTATAATTTTATGATCATGTGAGGCCTATTTTAGCTCAACTGCACCGTTGTTACAGTGCAATTGCGCTGCACTTGAATATTTCTCATACATATATTAGCAGGTAACTATACCATAAGTTATGGTGCAGGTAACTGTACCATAAGTTATGGTGTAGTTGCCTTAAAATGGGTCCCACATAATCATAAAATTATAATCTACTTCACTCATTATATTCAAAATTATTTATTTTATTGACATACCAACTTTCATCCAAATTACATATGTGTACAGACCTTATTTGAAAATGGTATAAATTCAACATAATAAAATAGTTTGATGTAAATAACAACTTTAAAGTTATTTTTTCAATAGGTAAATTATCTCCTATATAATTTATATATAAATAAATGATTGTATAAAATATTAATACATTTAAGTACATATTGGGCCCATTTTGAGGCAACTGCACCGTACTTACAGTGCAATTTCCTACACAGTAACATATCTCATATGGGGTGCAAGTTGGTACCGAGTAGGTCCGAACTGCCTGACCCGACCTGATTTCAAAACCAAGTTTGGGTTTTATTTTAAAAATTTTTTCAAATTAGACCTAGTTCCAACCCAACCCGAGAAAACTCAAAACCAACACTGAGTTTGCATCAACTCGATACCAAAACTCGACCCGATTCGAATCCGATATTCTCCCTAATTTATTAAAATAATTATATTTATTCATGTGTTAAGTATTTCAACTATAATTGTTATAAAAGTTATTTCATATAATTATAACCTAATTAAACTGTAAAACAGTTATTCTAAGACCTAAATGTAATATATGTTAGCCCATAAAAGTTGAATATGTTACCATCTACATTAACTTTATTTGTAAATAACTATAAATATACAAACTTTTTAAAATTATTGCACATATATTATTTAACTACAAGATGTACAAGTCTCACTAATATACAAATTCTTTAAAATTATTGCATATAGATTATTTAACTACAAAATATACAAGTCTCACTAATATACAAACTCTTTAAAATTATTGCATATATATTATTTAACTACAAAATATACAAATCTCACTTTTATTAAACTTTAGATAATAATTTTATATAATCTCATTTATTTTTCTTATCTTGATTATTATGTGTAAATTCATTATGTTTAGAATTATCTTTTAAATAAAAGACCAACTTTCATCAAAATTAAAGATATCATAAGTCATATAAATATATTCACATGTAAATTATTCATGTGAGTATACAATAATGTTTCAAAAATTGTTATCTCTATTAGTAATTTCAACTACTATTGTTTTGAGATTAACTTGAATTTCAACCCTAAACCAAGACTAAAACTAATGTCTGGGTTCATCCAAATCTGGTATAATCTGACCCGAGTTGCACTTCTAATCTCATATATAGAGAGATATTCCGGTGCAAGCAACTGCACCATAAGTTAGCAATTGCCTCAAAATAGGCCTCACATGATCATAAAATTATAATCTACTCTGCCCATTATATTTAGAATTATTTATTTTATTAGCATACCAACTTTCATCCAAATTGGATATTTATATGGATCTCATATGAAAATGGTACAAATTCAACATAATAAAATAGTTAGACGTAAATAACAACTGTAAAGATGTTTTTTCAATATATAAACTATCTCTTGTATAATTTATATATGAATAAATGATTGTATAAAATATCAATACATTTAAGTACATATAAGGCTCATTTTGAGGCAACTGTACCATAACTTTCAATGCAATTACCAGCATAATAACATATCTCATATATATATATATATTTGAAATAATTTTAATCAAGAATCTTGAAATTCTTCATGCTTTTTGTTATCCCATTATTTTCTTTATCAATTGGCATATATGTATATATTTTGGTCAAACCTTATAGGTATATTTGTAAAAATTTCTATTAATAACATTCAAATGCATATGACTGCACCAAAACGAGGCCCACTTGATAATGATTAAGACATCTACTCCTCCCATTATATTTAGCATAATGGTCTTTATTAGCATATCAATTTTTTCGTCCAAGTCAAATATGTATATATAAGCTCCATTTCTCATTATTTTCTTTATCAATTGGCACATATATATTGGTCAAACTTCATAGGTATATTTACAAAAATCCCTATTTATAATATTCTAATGCATATGATTGCACCAAAATGAGGCCCATTTGATAATGAATAGGACATCTACTCCTCCCATTATGTTTAAAATAAAGGTCTTTATTAGCATGTCAATTTTTATCCAAATTAAATATATATAAGCTCTATCTTAAAATGGGGCAAAATCAACTTAATAAAATAGTTTAACAAATATTAACTTTAAAGTTATATTTTTAACATCTAAACCATCTAAAGTACGATTTTTATATGGATAAGTAATTATTTAAAGTATTATAATATTCTAATATGCATGAGGCCCATTTTGCAGTGAACTGTATCATAATCATAGTGTACTTTATTGCGAAATGGGCTCACTTAATTATGAAATTAACATCAACGCCTTCCATTATATTTACAATTATTTACTTTCATAGTGTACAAATTTCCATTTAAATTAAACATGTATATTGCTCCCATCTTAATATAGAACAAAATCAATATAATAAAATAGTTTAACATAAATATCAATTTTAAAGTTGCATTTTCAACATCTAAATCATCTAAAGCGTGATTTTTATATAGATAAATGATTGTATAAAGTATTATAATATTATAATATACGTGGAGCTCATTTTGTAATGGAATGCACCATAATTATTATGCATACAGACTAAAATTGAATGGTTCTCTCCCTGTGGTTGTATATATTTTGAAGTTTATCCACTTTCTTTTTTTGTACTTCGGGAGGTGTAAAACAAGGTTCTCTCCAACAAAGTCACATGTTTTGTTGAAGTTCCTGAAAAAAAATAAATTTGTGGCTATGATGTGCAAAATTTTGTTCTCCATTTTCAGATTAATTTTGTTTGCTATTGTTGATCGAAATCCATCAATTCTGTTATATGAACTCATGATTCAAGCAGTTGTTGTTGGTCGATTTTCCTCTACTATCTCCCACCTCTCAGAAATAAGTTTTGGAATCCTTGTTCAATTGTTTTGGAGTCCTCCCCATTTTCGCCCTTGAACTGCATTGGCATGTCCACAAATATGCGAAAAGCCAGTAAATTTAATAGCAAATATATTCCATCAGCAAAAAAAAAAAAAAGCAAATAAAGAATATAAGAATATCCACCATATATAGAAAAGAAAAAAATTGTGGGTATGCACAGATTGCCTTCATTGCTGTCCTATATACCTTGAGATTTACTTAAAATATAGCTCAAGAAGTTTTTTGAATGTATCAAATACACTGGTGAAGGGGTTGAGCTTGATCGGCGCCTTCAGTTCCAGATCTGGAAATTGGTTTGTTAATGCCTTCTGCATCCCAGACATGGACATCATAAGAGCTAGTTGCTCTGATGACATTGCCTCACAATCCTGTGGAGTGTCTTTGATCTTACTTGGATCATAACCATAATTTGCCAAGTAGGATTTGTATTTCTCGATGAATTCACGCCCAGGTGTAGGTGTTCTTGAATATATCTAAAATGCCATGGCCATTTGTTAATATAATGACAATCCAACTACTAAATAGATGGATGCCAAAACAGAAATGCAGTGACATTGCATGAACTGAGCTAAACTTGCTGTTGCTTTTGACTAAACTCACACAACTGATGGAAGGAAAAGATTGAAAATACAGGAACTTAATTAACAATTTTGAGATCATTATTTTAATGTTTTGACAAGATTAAAGCCATTAGTATGTTTGTTTTGATTTATTTGATAAAGATAGTAAGAATTATTTTAATTGGGCTCCACTCAAGTGAACTCACTATCAAATATTCACTACTAATAGGTTTCAATTTTTGTAGTCAGTTGAGTTTCCCATCAAGTCAAATAAATCATAAATAAATAAAGGCAAATATGATTTCTTAGAAATACCAGTAGGCCCGAAACATTGAGGTTAACAATTGCAGATGGACGAAACCAACACAACGCACTCACATTAACACACACACACACACACACGCACGCACGCACGCACAATATTGCTGCTGAAAGCCAGGTATGAGGGTGGGGCCAAATATTGCACGCACACCCAAAACGTAGGCAAAATGACCTAACCAACAGCCCAAACATGATGTTTATGCGGATATTAATGTGATTTGATGAAGTTTAATTGATGTATATTGATTATACGTGTGGAAGGAATGTTGGCAAAGAATTGTGAAACATCATTTTTACGTACCTTATCATCCCATTAAAACTGCTAAAAGTTAACTAGGCAACCTCAGTTATTTTGTCTCAAAGCTCATCAGTTTTGGGCAAAAAGGTTAACAGCTTTCAGGATCAGCAAGAGGTGGAAGTTATGAGAAAAACTAGTTACTTTGGTTATTTTTGTTGGTTGTTGAGATGCTTGTTAGTGGTTAGTTACTGCAATTTGTTGCTGGTTGTTATAAGTTGTTATGTAATTGAGATTTTCAAGGAGATTGTTGAGGATTTCGAGTAAGTCTTTCTTGGTGGTTGAGTTCAAAACACGAAAAAGGCAAGAGATTTCAGCAGAAAACAAATAGAGAGAAAATGCGAGTTGCAGATTTGTGTGTAGCAAGTGCAACTCGGTCCAAGTACCCACAGGTTGATCCACTGGTATACTAAACAGGGTCAGTTCGGTTCCTGGTAAAGATTACTTACCTGAATTTGGGTATGGTCGGTTCTAGGAGTCAAGTACAAAAAAAATGACCTGGATTTCACATATAGGACATGTTTGGATACCAAAAAAACTTTTAAGAGTATGTTTGGCAATTCTGAAAACTTGCGTAAATTGCAAAAACTATTCAAAATCGGCGTGTGTCAAAAAACCCATCATTTCAATGCTGCCACGCCATCCATCAAATAGTTGCCTCTAGATTCCGTACAAGCATGATCACAAAATGGTGCTGGATTGTTGTGCGCATTTGAGATGTGGGAAGCACGTTTGAGATGCACGCTCTGGTTAAAAGATATGAAAAGCCGACTCATTTAATGATGTTTAGTTCGCTGAGCAGCAATTATATGCATCAGCTGCTGTTGCCCATTGGTTTAGATGTGAAGCGACAGTTTTTAAGTTAAAAAATTTGTCCCCCGAGTTTTTGCAATTGCTAAATAGACCCTTAATCTAAAACTTTTCACTTTCCACAATTATCTTTTTTTAATTATTTTTTCACCTCTTCCTATACAACTACCCTACTTTTTAATTATTTTTATACAACTATCTATATAAATAACTTATCTATTTTAACTTTATTATTTTTACTCCTCATTATTACACTTATTATATCATATTATTTTCTTTCAATTCGAAAACTTTTACTCCAAAAACTTTTCATCTAAAAGTTTATCACTTCCCAATCACACTCATAATGTATAACATAAAAATGGATACTTCGTTTCAATTTTCATTTTCGTTTCCCGCTCTGTATTTTTGTTTCGGCTTTCCCCAAATCCCCCAACCATAGTCACTATCTCCTTTGTCTTCCTAAATCTTCATTTTGATAAATATTTCCTTTTTCACTTACCTCATTGCCATTGATCTACCGTCTTCATTTTCATTTGCCCCAAATCCCCCGCCCTAGCCAAGTTGCACCCCTATCTTCCTACCCTCTTCTTCACTCATCGATCCTCTTCAAGCTCATCTATCTAAGTTCTTTTTCCTTATCCTCATCCATCTTTACTCATCTTCTTCCCTAGCTTCTTCCTACCCTCTTCTTCACTCATCGATCCTCTTCAAGCTCATCTATCTAAGTTCTTTTTCCTTATCCTCATCCATCTTTACTCATCTTCTTCCCTAGCTTCAGCCTTCATGTATGGTGCAACTTGGCTAGGGCGGGGGATTTGGGGCAAATGAAAATGAAGACGGTAGATCCTCTTCAAGCTCATCTATCTAAGTTCTTTTTCCTTATCCTCATCCATCTTTACTCATCTTCTTCCCTAGCTTCAGCCTTCATGTATGGGTTACCTGTGATCTGTCCCCCAATATTGTTGTCACATAGATTTTTCCCAGATTTCTTGGTGCACAAAGTTCCTGGTTCACCTTGATGGTAAGTTACAGCTTTGTTTTTTTCCTTCTAACAGGAACAACATACATGATGTAACTTCAATAATAAATTAGTAACTTCGATATTTATCCTTTAACTATCTTCACATCCATCATTTTATTCTTACCTCATTTTGCCATAATGAAACAGTTAGAAATGCTGGCATTTGAAGTTTCCACCGCAAGAAACTATTTGGAAGGCTATTAGCTTTCAATTTCTTTTTTTCTTTTTAAAAAGATGGTTCCTAATATTAGAATGGTCACCTTAACAGGGTACCACCTCTGAATGAATAATACTAGGGAAATACAACAGCATACATGATGGAAACTTTGCCTCTTGTTGCAATTTTGATCATGAATTTGAATGACGGTCAAAAGATTTAATGATTTGGCAGACTTCTGCCTCTAGAATTAACTCTGTTCAGTACAAACTGAATGTTCATTGAATATCCATCTGTTTACTGAATATTCCAATTTAAATGATTGAATATTTCTCTGTTTATTTTTTTTATGGAAAATATTTCTTGTTTATTGAATATTCAGAGTTAAATGATTGAATAGTTCTCTATTCAGTAAAGACTGAATATTATTGAATATCTGCCTGTTTATTGAATATTCAGATTTAAATGATTGAATATTTGTCTGTTCAGTACAAATTGAACTCATTTAATCTAGATTGTTTGGTATCATTTCTTATTTCCTTAATTATTTGGAGATAATTTAGCATAATTACATCATCCTCAACTGTTTGGTGTGGTGTTTGGAGACTGTTTGGTGCCATTTCATCATTCTTAACTATTTGGTGTGGTTGGATGTGAGTTGTAGAAAGCTTCACATGCCACTTGGAGCTAATCTTGTGAATCCAGAAGATGACTATGAAACCATATCGCTGCAACTTGAGGTGATAAGTTGCCTAGTGAAAACCCAAGTCAAAGACTTAACGTGGAGAATCAAATACATTGAATTGCCAAACAACTATAATTTGTGGTGTGTGCTTTAGAGTGTTCTGTCTTGGATTTTTCTCTGTGCTTTTTGTCTTTTCTTTCATCAGTTCCATGTGGACCTAACAAACATTCTCTCTCTCTCTCTCACACACACACACACACACACACACAAAAACCAGCGAAACATCATTTCTGATAACCATGGTTCAGATTTGAAGGCTTAAAATATTTAACAACAAAGAAGCCAAAATGATTTTATATGTGTGTGCGCATCAATGTGTACTATACGCAAGAATTACCTGAATAAAGCTTTTGTCATTTGCCCCAGAAACAAGAGCGAAGTTGTCGTAGTCAGTTTCGATCACATCATATGGCTCTTTAGGAATGAAGGGAAGTGTAGGAAAACGAAGGTAGCACTTCTGTCGAATCATCTCTTTCCTTTCTAGATCAGTTTCTTGTTTCTCTGTATCCTCCTCTGAAAGGCACTGAACCTTCCCCCTTATACCTGTAATATATCCATCAGGGCCACCATGTACACAGAATGTGTCGACCTGGATTGAGGGTTCCTCAGCATCAAATGTATATACACCCTGCAATTTAATGAAATGGTCAAGTCTCTGTTGCAGAAGGCTATAAGCAAACCTTTTGAATGTGATTCAACATCTTCGCAACCTAAACCCCTACTTTTCCTCATTATTACCTACATTCTCAATCATCATAACCCTTTTATATCATATGAAAAGCTTGATTATTTTATTTTTGTTCACTTTATTCCTAATCATTATTTCTTATAGCATCACATCATTCCTTCAGTTTTTCATATACATTTTTTACCATGTCTTTTCCTCATTCCCAAATGGACCCAAAACCAAAAGCCCAATCATGTGGCAGGCTAAATCTAATCAGTTCCCAGTTCCATGTTTTCAGTGTCTGATGAAGATGGACAGCAACAAATAACAGGGACCCACTCACATGATGCGATTCATGAACAGGGAAGATCAATAGATACTTTGGATTCTTCCTTTCATTTTAAGGTTACCTCAACATAATACGGGTTCGTACCATCTAGACAGATACATACAGTTCTCAAGACCAAGTAATGCAGGACTTGACAACCCATATTTCCTGATAAAACACTAATACTTTATTTTATTGTAAAACACTAGTACTTGACTCCAATAAACTCTTAAGGACAAGTTTTTCTCCAATGCTTTTCACCTGTGTACAATGGCAATCTTCTTGTCCTTGACCTGCAAATCCACGCTTTAGGGAAGCAACTTCAAACCACCTTCCTGCATATCTGACTGGGTCAAAATTCTTGGCTGTCATACCTCTCATCATCATCATCATTCCACCTCCCTCACCAGGCATTCCATCAAGTTGCAGAGGTGCACTAGCATTCATGGCAGTTGCAAGCTGGCAAAAAATATCATACTGAGGTGCTTCCAATGCAATGACCTGGCCAGAATCAAAAGAGAAATCTTATAGCCGAAACATTCGAGGCACATAATGTGGATCAACAAATCATACGAATTCGTTTTTCTTGGATAATTTTAACAACTCCAGTTTTATAGGATTTAAAGCATTATATGGTTGACTTTGAGACGAATCCTCCTAATCTGGTTGTTTGTTAGGTTAATACTCAAATGAACCTACATTTATGCAGATCCAACACCATTTCGGAAACTTATTACTCACATAAGTCAGACCTATATGCGGGTTACAAACTTTTAAGAGTAGTATTATCATTTTGAATTTTGTATAACTTAAATTAAACAGCCTATTATGAAAGGCAATTAACTTACTTTTAAGGTGAAAAAAGTTATCAATTTTTAAGAGATCGTATTTTTATTTTGGTAAGCTTGCATTTAGCTTTATAACATTTTATGACTTCTTCAGATAGAGTAACAGTTTACCAGATGGAAGTAAATTATCAGGCAATAGGACTAATAATCACCACTTCAAGTGCCATGGATATGAGCACAAGGCTTTTGCATGCCCTACTTATGATGCTATCAATATGATTATTGGGCATTCTTATGATGATGATGTTTCTCCGTATCAAGAAAACATAAGGTGTTTTGGAAAGTGATAAAACTTTTGTATGAAAAGTTTTTTGTGCAGAAGTTTTTAAAATAGGAGAAAATGATGTGATATGATAGGGATAATGATGAGTAAAGAGAATAAACTTAAAATAAATAAGTTAGTTGTATGGATAGTTGTATAGAAATAATTGAAAAGTGTAGTAGTAGTATAGGAAAATGTGAAGAAATGATTAAAAAATAGAATACTTATGGAGAATGAAAAGTTTTTGTGTAAAAAGTTTTTATTTTTGCCTAACAAGTCCATAATCATGAAAAAACATTCTCTAAGTGATAATTTTGTTTGATGACAATGATTTCCAGTATCATAAAGTATATGAATCATTTTCCACTATTGTGGGATTTATTCTTTCCATCCTAAAACAAGAAATTGAAGATTGGAGGTGAGCAGAAATTTTCCAGATCTTCATTTGCGGAAAGAGGCAAGCTAGGAAGTTGACCATTGATAATGGTAGTTATATAATTGTGGTTACTGAGTTTTCAATGAGAAATTGATGCTGCCGACAGAACCATTCACATAACCTATGCAAAGTTTCATGATTCGCAACACTCAATCATCAGGGGAAAAAAATCTATTTTTTGCCAGTAACTACTCAAATTCTACATTGTTCAATGTGATTCTAATGAAAGTCACGTATCTTTTATTTATAACTCTTTAAAGTTGCATATCATTTACTTAAGTCCTGGATGGCCCAGTCTTTACTCTTGTTATTGGCACAAATTTGAAATTAGGGAAGCCTGTTTGACTGGGACTTTTTTGTTGTTGTTTAGTCATTTATTTATTCAAATCCCTAGTTCCACACATAAATGGGCTGTTGACTGGTAGCTAGAATTTCTAGCTCCTGCACAACCCCAAAATTCACAGTGCCTGATACAATTCATAGTGGAGGAAGCAAGGATAGACATGAGGATGCAAATTTGCCTGAGATAAGGATCAACGGTAAGCACAATAGCAAATGGAATTAAGGTATTTGAAGTTCAATTGATCGTAAATAAGACTCTAGATGGTGATGATAATGATGATCAATTGATGGAAAATGTAATGGGAACACTAACTTGAGTGTAGAATAGCTGATAGTATTTAGTTTATTTTATACATATTTGTGACTTTTATGGTTAACTACTTTATTTGGAGTTTGATGTAGGCATTAAATGGTCAATGTACAGATTCACTCAAGGGATAGTTTAAATATTTTTTTACTATTTATTTAGTTTAAATTTATATAATTCCACTTGGATGTTTTATATGTCCATTCTTAAAAATAGAGTAACATGTATTAGGATTTCAAGACTTTCGTGATTGATAATTGAAAATTTTTGCTTTTCCATATCTCTATTCTGTTCTGATTTTCTGTTCTTCTTTGTTTATCTTCTAGCTTTTCTATGATTCACAAATCCTTTCCATTACCCTATCGAGAGGGTGTACATCTTTCTTTCAAAGTTATATCTCTTCGTTCTATAGAGCATTATTGTTCTACATCAATCCTCATGTACTGTCACAGCCAGTGACCGTAAACTCAACTAAAATTCCAAAAACTAACCTGTTTTGGCTGAGAGAGAAGTATGAATGATGCTGCTAACCCGGAAAAGACATGCCGGGGAAGTACTTCCTCGATTGATTTAGAGTTCTCCAGTGAACATTTTAATGTTCTCCTTACAGCTAAATAGCATATCCTCCTACAGTAGAAAAGGAAACGGTAAAAAAAATGACCAAATTTCCAACCAGAAGAAAATCAAACAGCAAACTGCTAGCATCAGAATCTTCAGCTAATTTGGCTGGAGATATAAGAAGGAAAAAAATGAAGAAAAGTCTATGCAAAGATGCTACTAGTTGTTGGACAGAGCATGCACAACATTTTATGGATTTTATAAGAAGCAAAAGCATCAGGTGCATCTCAATATTGATAGATTACCAATAATAGACAACCTAGAAGAGAAACAGCGGAATAGTGAATTGTTATATTCTCAGTTTTGAAAGGACATTGATTTTCTCCTATGGCATTCAACAAGTGTCTTGCACATCAAGGAGAGACTCCGTTGATCAAGTTCTGGAGTTAGGCCACGGGCAAGGATCAATTTCTACAAAGAGATTGAAGTCCTGCTGCATCATACCTTGGACTAGTTATATGCCCCATCTGTCAACGTTATTCATAGGCAGATCTAGGACCTTTGGAGGGGAATTCAATTTTTTTTCCCAAAATAACTGTATATACCATATTTTTCTAAAGTTTTAGAGGGTTATATGAGGAGGGGCAATTGCAAAACCTTGGGGTCATGTAGATCTGCCCATGTTCTTATTCCAATCAAGGTGAATGATTTAGAATAGTTTGAAAAGGGATAATTCACTTTCCTTAGTCAATGAATGCTCTGTATTCCTTTGTATTATTAATTACTTGCCTTCTTGCAGTACCATCTTCATCACTGTAGCATTACCCAAACTATTGGCACAGCATTTATCATTGCTTTTTCCATATAACTTGGCTCAGCTACAAGAATAATGTTTCAACAGCAATATTGACAACAACATCCTCACCATTAACTAACCTATCTAAGATCAGGGTGTTGATGGCATTGAGTATTCACATCTATAAATACCTCATTGGTCCTGTGAGAACTGTTGATCTACTCTACTCTCCATTGTGTTAAAATGAAGTTTCAAAAACTTTGTCATACCATACAATACCATTCTCTATGCAAAACAAACTCTTTTTAGGGCTTTTTTGCACTCGGTAAATAATAACAATAATAATAGTAATAATAACGACAACAACAATAATAATAATATTTTCTCATCCCTTCCTTAACACTTTTTGATATAATTTTATATCTTTATTACCTAACTACCTTACTTTTTATATTATTACTTCTATATTTTAATATTTTTTAACATTTTCTATAAACGAACGTATCTATTTTCTCTTTATTATCTTTACTTGTATTCATTGCCCTTATAATATAAAATTACTTTTTCACCTTTTCAAAATTTTTCCTGCAAAATTTTCCCTAGTCCATCCACCACTTTTTTTTTTTAATATGTCACCAAACACACCATTAATTTTTTTTTTCCCCAATTCCCCCACCACTTTCTTTTAACAGGTCACTAAACAGTAAACACACACTCACTTGCAAACACAGAAAATTGTTCATTACATTCTTATTATTACCTCGATCATAGAGACAGAATCTGATTTAGGTAAGCTGAAGATCCCAAATTTCGAAAATTCAAAACCAACACTTCATGACTTCCACAAAAGAGGTTATGATTTCATCGAAGAGGTGGTCCCGGTAATGCCGAGCTCATTATTGCCTATTTTTGCATATATTCACTACTGGAACCTAGTTCAGTTCAATTTTCTATGTGGTTTTGAATAATCGTTCTTTCACTATGTCGCATTTGGCGTTTCTCTTGGAATTCGAAATTGCATTTTAGGAAATAGAAAAAGAATCCCAAATTCATACCCGCTGAAAGATGGTGGAGGAGGAAGAGAGACAAGGACTGACGGAGAAGCCTGTAGAAGAAGCATGGCAGCTGATCTCGAGGAAGCTTCTGGAATCTTCCTCGCCGTCAAACCGTAACTCTTCTGGAAGCTTCAGCTGGTATCGTCGGTGATCGTTTTCATCTGCTAATGTCGTAAGTGGGGCGTGGCAGACGATATGCAAACACACTATTCGTCCACGTGGCACGTTGTCTAAGATGCCGGATTCATTATGGATAAGTCAGCAAAACATGGGGTGCTTGTGGCAAACGGCAGTGGTGTAAAAAATATGGAAAAAAAAAAAAAAAAAAAAAAAAAAAATTTCAAGGGACAAATTTTGAAAAAATAAGAAAGCGGTGTAACATGACCGAGATATGAATAGTAGTTCAGAAAGTAAAAGAGTTTATTTGATATTTGAGAAAATTAAGAAAGAGGAAAAATTTTTGAAAATAAAAGAAAATAATGTGATATACCAAAGGTAAAGATAAAGGAGTAAAGAGATTAAAATTGAAAAAATGAAATAGTTGTATAAAAATGTAAAAAAAATGATCGAAAAGGGCAAAAGTAAATGAAAAATCTTTTTTTTTTGTCGTTCTCAAGTACTCCAAAGGATTAAATAATTAGTTAATTATATGGAAAATCGTAAAAGATAATAATAAAAAGTAGAGCATATAATAATTAAGATTTTACATTATATCAACCAAGCGAGTTTTTTTTTTTTTTTTACATTTCCTTTTAGCAAATGGAGATTTTCTTATTGTACAATAGAAAAATAAAGAGAAATGATTCTCTGCGCCCGGGCTAAGTTCCGTTTGTTAGAAACAATGTTTAAAACAAAACAAAATTGACCAAAGCTTAAGTTTTGATGATTAACAAAGGCTAATTTGAGTATATTAAAGAGTACTAATGAGTTTGCTCAATGATTTAAGGAACTGAAATAGCCAAGTCGATCCCTAAGTCGACTTGGACTTCGACTTAGGGTGAAGTCAATCCCAAAGTCGACTCCACTATCGACTTGACTTTGAACCTCAAAGGAAAAATCAGAAATGGAAGAGTAGCAGGTGAAGTCGCAGGCTAAGTCGACTCCACTTGCGACTTGGGTAGCCAAGTCGCACACGAAGTCGACCTCACTATCGACTTCAGTCGAGAAAAACTGTCCAGACCTGATTTTGGGGCACAAAGCTGCCCAAGTCGCAGGCCAAGTCGACTCCAGGTGCGACTTGGGTGAAGTCGCAGACAAGGTCGACTCCATCCTCGACTTGAGAAGTTCAGACTTCAAAATGCAGTTCCAAGCCCATTCCAAGAACCTACTTGAACTTTATCAAGATCCAAATCAAGGAGCAAAGACTATTCTCAAAGATAACTTGAGTTTCACTCAAGTTCAAAGTAAGAATACATGTTCAAGATCAAATCAAGTCTATCAAGTCCTAAAGATCAAATGACTCCAAAGCAAAGCAAGGTACATGAATCTGTCCTACAAGAATCAAACTCTCCAAAGATTCATGAGGTTTAAGCCTATCCAAGATAAACCAAAAACAAGGACTTCAAGATTAACAAGATCTACAAGTATGAGGAATCATCCAGAATGAAAATGATTCAAAGGAAGAAAGCCAAGCATGATAGAAGCAGATCAAATGAAGATCAAAGCATTTTCAGCAAAAACCGAGCCAAGTCGCAAGTCAAGTCGACTCCAGGATCGACTTGAGTCGAAGTCTGAAGCCAAGTCGACGAAGACTCAGACCTGGGAATCTGAAGAACTGGAGTCGCAGACGAAGTCGACTCAAGATGCGACTTGGGAAGCCAAGTCGCATGCCAAGTCGACTCCACCTTCGACTTGGAAAATAACGTTCGAATTTTTGAACGTTGGAGATCATTTATTGCGCGCCAACCACCTCTACAACGTTCAAATCTTCCTCACTCTATAAAAGGACACTCAAATGAACGTGAAAGAATATACAAGACACTCATATACACTACTATACACACTACAAAGTCCAAAGAGAGAAAAGAAGTGCAAGAAGGAGTTTCTATTTCATTTTCTCCATATTTGAGTGGTCCATATACATTCAAAGGAAGAAAGAGCCTCAAGTTGCAAGTTGCTTCATCGATACTCATCCAAGCTGCTTCTACAATCTCTTCCTCGAGCTAAACTTGCCTACACATCTCTGTAAAGTGTAGTTTTTCTTATTTCAAGTCTTGTTGTATTAAACTTGATCTTAGCTATTAGCTTGGGTAGCTAAGATCAAGTATATGCAAAGTAGTGTGTGATTGGAGTGGAACTCATCACCTACTTGTGCTGTGTGTTGTGTATGCCCCCTAGAGCTGGAATCTATAAGAGAGCGGAGACTCTAAGTGTATTCGAGAAATACATAGTGGAACCCAAGTCACAACGGAGTGTGAGCTTGGAAGAGTGGAGTAGGGAAGGTTTGCCCGAACCACTATAAATCTTGTCTTCTGCTTCCTTTTACTGCTTTATCTTAATTGCTGTCTATTTGCTTTCAAAAGGGGATTAATCTTTCAAGGGATTAAGATTTTTAATTTACCAAAGAATTTTTTATAGAACCCAATTCACCCCTCCCCTCTTGGGTTTAGCCATCAACTCGGGACCAACAAGTGGTATCAGAGCAGGTCTTTGAGTTTACCAAAGAGATCTTATCGATATGGCATCCCAATCTACTTCCGTTCCCGCATTTGCTGAAGGCCAATCCTTTACAAGGCCACCATTGTTTGATGGGAATAATTTTGGATATTGGAAGCTTCATATGAAGCAACTCATCATGGCTACCGACATGGATTCTTGGATTGCAATCCAAGATGGAGTAACCTTGCCTACCGACGAAAGAGCTTCCAAATGGACCGATGAGGAAGTAAGAATTGTAAAGAGCAATGCCAAAGCTATGAACTCACTATTTTATGCTCTTACTGCTTCTGAATATGATAGAGTATCCTCTTGTTTAACCGCCAAAGAGATATGGGATACGTTAACCTCCATTTATGAAGGAACTTCTCAAGTCCAAGGGACGAGAAGAAATATTTTGATTGGAGAACTAGAAAACTTTAGAATGCTAGAAACAGAAAATATTTTTGAAATGTTTGCTAGATTCTCAAAAATTACTAATGCTTTAAAAGGTCTCGGAAAGGCTATATCTGAATCTGAGCAGGTTATGAAGATTTTGAGAGCTCTACCGGAATCTTGGACTCCAAAGATTACTGCGGTAGAAGAAGCCAAGGACCTCAACACATTGAAGCTAGAAAACCTAATTAGCTCATTAATGTCACATGAGCTAATTAAGAAAAGAAATGAAGATCATCACAAAGGCAAAAGAGCAATTGCCTTGAAAGCCGCACAAGATACAGACGACACCTCATCCTCTCAAAATGACGATGAGATTGCCCTACTCACAAAACGATTCAGAAAATTTGTGAGGAAAGGCAGAAATTTTAGAAGTTTCAAAGATAGAAATTCTAGAGAGAAAAAGAAAGAACCAACCAAATGTTACCGATGCGGCGGTTCGGGTCACATGCAAGCTCAATGTCCAACTCCCGAAGAAAGCAAGGCAAAAGAACAAAGAAAAGATCGAGGGGACAACAAAATATTCCAAAGAAATAAAGGAAGAGGCATGTACGTGAATGACGAGGAATCTACAACGAGTATCTCTTCAACCGACGAAATCGAGGCGGAAGATTGTGCAAGAATATGTTGCATGGCGCAAATCGAACAAGAAGAACAAACCATCTCAACAAAGTGCACAAGCAATGAAGAGGTAAGTTCCAAACCTTGTCATTCTCAATCAAGTTATTCTTCTTTTCAAGAATGCCTCAAATGTGCTGAATTAGAAGAACTACAAATTGCATATGATTCATTATATGAAGAAATGAAAAAATTAGGAAGCAAGTTTACAATTAAGAAAAGACAATGTGATGCAGTAATAATTGTAAATGGTAAACTTGCAGAAAAATTAGAAAAATTGAAAGATGAATATGATTTGCTAAAAAAGGAGAACGGATCATTAAATGAATCATTAGCTAAGTTCTCTAATCCAGGAGAAAATGTAAAGATGTTTCTGAATATGACCTCTCAAACAAATAAAAGAGGTCTTGGTTACTATACATTTGAGCAAAAAGAAAGTGGTGAATCGAATGTGCCAATGCTTGGGAAATATCAAACCAAAACTGCACCTATATACAAGCCACAAAAGAAAAATTTTATGTGGACTAGAAGGCCAACGTTTGAACCATTAGATACTTGGAGGCCTACTCCAAGATTACCTATGGCTTGCAATTTTTGCAATAAAATGGGTCATACAATCTATAAATGTAACCTTAAGAAACTGTATGATCATGGTGCAAAATTAGTTTGGGTTCCAAGGGACACAAGATTTGGGCTTTCAAAGTTAAAACTACAAAGATTGAAATATTTTACTAACCCAAATGGACCCATAAAATGGGTACCAAAGAGATAAGATTTACTTGTTTATTTTTCAGACATGTTTTAAAGCAAAGGCAAATAATGTATGGTTCATGGATAACGGTTGTTCAAGGCATATGACAAGAGAAAGAAGTCTATTTCATAAACTTACGCCTTGCAACGATGGAACAGTTGCCTTTGGTAATAATGAAAAAAGTAAAATTAAAGGAAACGGAAAAATACATAGTAGTTCAAATGCATGCATGGAAGATGTTTTGTTTGTTGAAGGACTCAAGCACAATCTAATGAGCATTAGTCAATTATGTGACAAAGGATATAAAGTTGTGTTTGAATCATCTATATGTAATGTATTTGATGGAGAACATATCATGTTTAGTGGAAAAAGACATGGAAATGTATATTTGGTTTCACTAGATGAACTAAATGGTCAATGTCTAATGGCCATTGATAATGATCCATGGGTTTGGCATAAAAGGCTTGGACATATAAACATGAGAAATATAAAGACCCTATGGAAAAAGAGTTTGGTAGAAGGATTACCAAAATTGAAATATGACAAGGATAAAATTTGCAAGGCATGTCAATTATCAAAACAACCCAAGATGCCTTTCTCTACCAAAAAGGAAATTTTCACTACTAGGCCACTTGAATTGCTACACATGGATCTATACGGGCCATCCGACATTCTAACCATTGGTGGAAAGAGATACGTGTTTGTGATTGTTGATGATTTTTCAAGATTTACATGGATAATTCTCTTAGCTAGCAAAGATGAAGCCTTCTCTATGTTTGCAACCTTTGTAAATTTGGTGCAAAATGAAAAATAAAGTACAATTGTAACCATAAGAAGCGATCATGGTGGTGAATTCGAAAACAAACGATTCATAGAATTTTGCAATGAAAAAGGAATTCATCACACATTTTCTGCACCAAGAACTCCACAACAAAATGGAGTAGTTGAAAGGAAAAACAGAACTATACAAGAGATGGCTAGAACAATGCTAAATGAGAGCAAACTATCCAAGAAATTTTGGGGTGAAGCTGTAAGTACAGTTTGTCATGTTTTTTGAATCGAGTTACCATTAGAGTAATCTTGAAAAAGACCCCATATGAGCTATGGAAAGGAAGAAAACCAAATATCTCTTATTTTCATACTTTTGGATGCACATGCTATGTTTTGAACAATGGAAAAACCAACTTGGGAAAACTAGATGCTAAAAGTGATAAGGCAATATTCCTTGGTTACTCATCAAATAGCAAAGCATATAGAGTATTCAATAAACGAAACCAAGTTGTAGAAGAATCCATACATGTTGTATTTGATGAATTTAACCAAACTCCGAGAAAGGAGGATGAATTAAGTGATGCAGATGAAACAAAAGGAAAAGAACAACCAAAGGAAATCGAGCTCAAGCCAGAAAATCTCATGGAGGAAGAGGTAAGTGAAGGTAATGACTCTTACAAACCTCCAACTGATTTAAAGTTCAAAAATGCCCATCCAATTGAGCAAGTCATTGGAAATGTGTATGAAGGAGTAAAAACTAGAAGATCAAAGCAAAACATTTGTGGACAATATGCTTTTGTGTCCAAGATCGAACCAACTACCATTGAACAAGCTCTTAATGATGAAAGCTGGGTTATTGCAATGCAAGAAGAGCTAAATCAATTTGAAAGAAATGATGTATGACATTTAGTTTCTAGACCAAATGGTCATACCATTATTGGTACCAAATGGATATTTAGAAACAAATTGGACGAAAGCGGACTTGTAATTAGAAACAAGGCTAGATTAGTAGCCAAAGGGTATTCCCAGGAAGAAGGAATTGATTTTGAAGAATCATATGCACCCGTGGCTAGATTAGAAGTCATACGTATTTTACTAGCATTTGCTTCTCATATGAATTTCAAATTGTTCCAAATGGATGTAAAAAGTGCATTTCTGAACGGATATTTGAATGAAGAAGTGTATGTTGAACAACCCCCAGGATTTGAAGAAAAGGATCAATCGAAATATGTTTATAAATTGACCAAAGCGTTATATGGATTAAAATAAGCTCCAAGAGCTTGGTATGAAAGGTTGAATAAATTTTTGATTGATCATGAGTTTCAAAGAGGAAAAGTTGATACTACTTTGTTCAATAAATATAAAAATAAAAATATTTTAATTGTACAAATTTATGTAGATGATATAATATTTGGTGCTACTGACGAAAATTTATGCCAAGAATTTTCTAAGATTATGCAGAGCGAATTCGAAATGAGCATGATGGGATAATTAAATTTCTTCCTTGGACTGCAAATCAAGCAACAAAATTAAGGAATATTTCTAAACCAGTCCAAGTATGTCAAAGAGATGCTCAAGAAATTTGGAATGCAAAATAGCAAAGGGGCAAATACTCCAATGAGCTCTACAATCAAGATCGACACAGATGAACACGGTAAATGTATCGATCAAAAGCTTTATAGAAGCATGATAGGATCTTTGCTATATTTAACTGCTTCTAGACCTGATATTTTATTCAGTGTTTGTATGTGTTCTAGATTTCAAGCATGTCCTAAAGAATTACATCTACTTGCTGTAAAAAGGATTTTTAAATATTTAACAAAAACTACCAATCTTGGACTATGGTATCCAAAAGGATCAACCTTTGATTTAATCGGCTATTCGGATGCGGATTTTGCTGACTATAAGGTAGATAGAAAAAGTACTAGTGGAACTTGTCAGTTTCTAGGACATATGTTAGTTTCATGGCACTCAAGAAAACAAACAAGCGTTGCTCTATCCACTGCGGAAGCCGAATACATAGCCGCCGGTAGTTGTTGTGCCCAATTACTTTGGATGAAACAGCAATTGAAAGATTATGGTATTGATTATTTTGATATTCCTATTAGATGTGATAATACAAGTGCAATTTGTCTGACTAAGAATCCTGTACTGCATTCAAGAACCAAGCATATTGATGTAAGACACCATTTCATTAGAGAACATGTTGAAAACCATGATATTTGTTTAGAATATGTGAAAACAGAAGACCAAATTGCTGATATCTTTACCAAACCACTAGCCAAGGAATCATTTTGTAAAATTAGGAATGATATGAGGATGATAGAGCTAAATTAAGAAAAATTAAACAAGAAACTAAAATCTGAAAAGGTCAAGTCGATGGGTCAAGTCGACTCCATGGGAGCCAAGTCGACTCCGCCAAGTCGACTTGGGAAAGTGAAGTCGACTCCGCTTCTATAGCGAAGTCGACTCCATAGGGTCGAAGTCGACTTCGCCTAGGGCAAGTCGACTCCGCGAGCGCGCAACCGTCCGACTTCCTCGTCTCTTCCCCTTTTCTTCTCTTTTTCTCTTTTCTTCTCCATTTTCCCGCCAGCAACCTTCCCTTCTTCTGGCGATTCTTCTCCCATTTCCGGCAGCTCTTCTCCTCTCTCTCTCAGCTTTCTCTCTCTCCCAACTCTCTCAGCTCTCTCTATCTCTGTTCTCTCTCTAAACTCTCTCAACTTTCTCTCTCAGCTCTCTTTCTCTCTTTCTCACAGCTCTCTCAGTTCTCTCTCTCCCAACTCTCTCAGCTCTCTCTACCAGCTCTCTCTCTCATTTTCCATTCCTTTCTCCCTCAGTTTCCAACTCCCAAATCAAAATGGCACCAAAAGCTAGACTCCCAAAGCTAGCAGTCAAAAAGCCAGCCCAAAGACCAGTGCCCAGACCTTCCCAATCCAACACAGAAGAGGAAGTTCCTAGAAAACAAAGGACACCCGCTAAGAGAGCAAGGGAGGAACCATCGACATCAACGGGTAGACGGGTTCGATTTCAAACCACTACTCAATCGTCTGATCGAGCTCCGAGGTCGGAAAGTCAACCTCAAAGCTCAACCTCCTCAAGAATCCCGATCAAAAAGGGGCAAGTCTTGAAAATGCCCACGACCTACTTCAAGTCTGAGCAGCAACACAGTCGCTTCTACAAATATTTTTATGAGAGAAAGGTATTCATTCCCAAAATCATCAATTTCAAATTTCTCAGCGACTACGAGTTTGATATAGAAGAGTTGCTTGACTTCCAAGGTTAGACACAACTGTTAAAGTCTGACGAAAGGATCTATCCCGATCTCACTAGACTCTTCTACTATTTATGGGATGATACCAAGTTCTCAGCCTATGTCAAAGGAAGCGAGATGTATCTGGGTTCTCTAAATTACCCAAATCAAAATGAAGCCTTAAGGAGAATCGGGAGCATTCTTCAAGTACCCTATGAAGAAGAACGACTTCCTAAAGACCTGACAATGGACAAAATCTACAACGAGCTGACAAAGAGCAACAAGTACCATGCAGGCACAAAGTTTTTGCATTACATGGATCTTTCTCCTAGGCTCAGAGTCCTCCGTCTGCTAATCGCCCACTGTATTTATCCAAAAGGGGGCGGGAGAAATCAATTGAATCCACAAGAAGCCATGATCCTGTGGAAGTTAATCAATAAAGTCAAGATCAGCCTTCCCAGGCTATTTCTAGAAGCCTTTGCGTGCCGAAAAGACAATCCGAGAGGCGTACTACCTTACGGATCCTGGATCACTAGAATTCTAGAACGGTTCGAGGTAGACATCGACGAGGAACCATTTGAAGTTCCCAAAACGACGAATGCAATCAACAAGGCACTGCTCCAACGAATGAAGATCAATCTGGAGAAATTCAGAGAAGATAGAATCAGGGAAAAGCTAAGCGAGCCAGCTCGCGAACAAGAGGACAACGCACAAGCTGAGGGGGAGCAACCTCCTGAGGCACCGCCTGCACAGCCCGCATCTCCCGTGTCGCACGGATCCCATTCTCCTCAAGGATCTGCTGCACCCAAACGAGCGCCTCCTACTTCATCTCAAGAGGCTACACTACAAAGCATTAAAGACGAGATATCAGCTCTTCGAGATGAAATGGGTCATCAAGAGGATAGGATGACTAGTCTTGTGACCGAGGTTTTGACGGCAATCAATGATATGCATTCCCGACAAGATCGAATCGATCGGGAAATGCGTACCATTCGGTATCACCTCGCCTCAGGCCGTCACAAAAAGCGACCCATGCCTGAACTCGATCCCTTCAAATCGGGTTCAGTTCATCGCGAGCCGTCTCCTGCACCCGTTTCCTCCTTCTATTCATCAGCCCATAACCGTCCCATCAAACCTCTCTCATACCCCATCTCTCAATTTCAATTCACAAAGTCTTTGCGAATTGACAAATTTTTGATAGATTGACAAAAAGGGGGAGATAGAATAGGAATTGAGTAGAATTTTTGAGTTTTGGGTCAGGTAGTTTGTATTTAGGAGTTCCATTTTCATTTTTGCTTTACATTGTAAACTGAAAACATGAATGATATATGAAACTTGTTTATGCTCAAATATGTGTTTATGATTGATATGTGAAAAGATATGTTCTGAATGTTTGAAAGACATATTTTGTTGAAAGCTATGACAGTTATGTTCTGTTTTTGAAATGCAATTATCTTAAAAGGAACAAGCTCAATTTAGTTTTGTCAATCATCGAAAAGGGGGAGATTGTTAGAAACAATGTTTAAAACAAAACAAAATTGACCAAAGCTTAAGTTTTGATGATTAACAAAGGCTAATTTGAGTATATTAAAGAGTACTAATGAGTTTGCTCAATGATTTAAGGAACTGAAATAGCCAAGTCGATCCCCAAGTCGACTTGGACTTCGACTTAGGGTGAAGTCAATCCCAAAGTCGACTCCACTATCGACTTGACTTTGAACCTCAAAGGAAAAATCAGAAATGGAAGAGTAGCAGGTGAAGTCGCAGGCTAAGTCGACTCCACTTGCGACTTGGGTAGCCAAGTCGCACACGAAGTCGACCTCACTATCGACTTCAGTCGAGAAAAACTGTCCAGACCTGATTTTGGGGCACAAAGCTGCCCAAGTCGCAGGCCAAGTCGACTCCAGGTGCGACTTGGGTGAAGTCGCAGACAAGGTCGACTCCATCCTCGACTTGAGAAGTTCAGACTTCAAAATGCAGTTCCAAGCCCATTCCAAGAACCTACTTGAACTTTATCAAGATCCAAATCAAGGAGCAAAGACTATTCTCAAAGATAACTTGAGTTTCACTCAAGTTCAAAGTAAGAATACATGTTCAAGATCAAATCAAGTCTATCAAGTCCTAAAGATCAAATGACTCCAAAGCAAAGCAAGGTACATGAATCTGTCCTACAAGAATCAAACTCTCCAAAGATTCATGAGGTTTAAGCCTATCCAAGATAAACCAAAAACAAGGACTTCAAGATTAACAAGATCTACAAGTATGAGGAATCATCCAGAATGAAAATGATTCAAAGGAAGAAAGCCAAGCATGATAGAAGCAGATCAAATGAAGATCAAAGCATTTTCAGCAAAAACCGAGCCAAGTCGCAAGTCAAGTCGACTCCAGGATCGACTTGAGTCGAAGTCTGAAGCCAAGTCGACGAAGACTCAGACCTGGGAATCTGAAGAACTGGAGTCGCAGACGAAGTCGACTCAAGATGCGACTTGGGAAGCCAAGTCGCATGCCAAGTCGACTCCACCTTCGACTTGGAAAATAACGTTCGAATTTTTGAACGTTGGAGATCATTTATTGCGCGCCAACCACCTCTACAACGTTCAAATCTTCCTCACTCTATAAAAGGACACTCAAATGAACGTGAAAGAATATACAAGACACTCATATACACTACTATACACACTACAAAGTCCAAAGAGAGAAAAGAAGTGCAAGAAGGAGTTTCTATTTCATTTTCTCCATATTTGAGTGGTCCATATACATTCAAAGGAAGAAAGAGCCTCAAGTTGCAAGTTGCTTCATCGATACTCATCCAAGCTGCTTCTACAATCTCTTCCTCGAGCTAAACTTGCCTACACATCTCTGTAAAGTGTAGTTTTTCTTATTTCAAGTCTTGTTGTATTAAACTTGATCTTAGCTATTAGCTTGGGTAGCTAAGATCAAGTATATGCAAAGTAGTGTGTGATTGGAGTGGAACTCATCACCTACTTGTGCTGTGTGTTGTGTATGCCCCCTAGAGCTGAAATCTATAAGAGAGAGGAGACTCTAAGTGTATTCGAGGAATACATAGTGGAACTCAAGTCACAACGGAGTGTGAGCTTGGAAGAGTGGAGTAGGGAAGGTTTGCCCGAACCACTATAAATCTTGTCTTCTGCTTCCTTTTACTGCTTTATCTTAATTGCTCTCAATTTGCTTTCAAAAGGGGATTAATCTTTCAAGGGGTTAAGATTTTTAATTTACCAAAGAATTTTTTAAAGAACCCAATTCACCCCTCCCCTCTTGGGTTTAGCCATCAACTCGGGACCAACACCGTTTACTTCATCCGTTGAAAGGCACGCTGCGCGGGCGCCGTTGGATTGGGCAGGATCAGTAGTAGCCGTCGGATGGATGTATTGCAGAGGCATCTCGCGGGTAGCGTAAAATTTCAAAACAACCTACTCGAACAAGCATTTTCCACGTGCCTGCCTTTCTCCCGCTGCCCACGCACTCCAGTCCTTCTCCGGTGCCCCATGCACTCCAATCCTAGGGGTGCAACTTGGGCCGGGTTCAGCCCGAACCTGGCCCGCCGAACCCGATCAGAAGCAGGGTTAAAACTCAGCTTTTTACAGCCCGAACCTGGACCGAATTCTAACAGATCTCGGTTTCGGGTTCAGGCAAGCCCGAACCCAAAATTCTATTTACATAATATATATTTATTATTATTATAATAATATATCAATATCCCATATCTATTCATTTCAGAGTAGGTGTCAGAGGATAGCTTTATTCTGCGTCAGAGTATAGCTGTGTTCTGCTTTTCAATTTTGACTTCTGCTTTCAATTTCGACTTTCACCGTTTGAGTTTGCCCGCCCTTTCCAAGTTTCCAGCTTTGCCCCTTCTTCTAGCTTTCTTCCCGCTCAGAGACTCGGTCCCTCGGAAGCGTGAAATCCCGTCTACGGAACCTGTGATCCCGTCGTGTGTGCAATCCCGATTCCCGTCCAAAGAGGTGAAGACCGATCCCTCCAGTAGTTCAGCCTTTCTTCTCCGGCACGCCTCTACCGACTGCTCCCTCCCATTGTGCTTCCCTGCATCCCGTCGTCCGGCCTGTCCCTGACGTCAGCAGCTCCAGCAGCACCATGCCACCACCGCAGCACTTGATCCTGCCGAAAATTGATCTCCCGCAGCCCGCTGCGACGTCCTCTAGCAACACCACCTCGGCACGTGACAAAGCAGCCCCGGGCGAGCTAGCCTTGAAAGCCCGAAATCCGACACCTTAGTCCTTTGCGTTGAGCGGCTTGAGCTACCTTAGTCCACCACCGGTAATAGTTCTGTCTTTGATATGTTTTTAGAAAAAATTCTTACTTATTATTTAATATATAAATTAATAATACTATGATTAATTATTGAAAGCTAGTTCAATGAAAACCCTATTTGAAAATGAGAGCAGAAAAAAAGGAGAAAAATGTATCTAATGTGATTATATATAGGTAGAATGAATTTTTAGAAATAAACAAATGAAACAGTATTAATTATCTGAGAATTAAATGTTAAAAATAAAATAAAAAACAAAATGGACTGATATTCAGAAATATTTATTTTTACTCAGCATGCAGAATCATTCAAATTTCAAACAGTGTAAATGGTTATTTCATTTGAACAAGTATTTCTATAGCTTGAATGCTTGCATTCAAATATTTTTGCTATTCCAAAAAATTATTTTATTTGTTTGTATTTATGTTAGTTGTTGATAACTTGATACGCATTGATTAATATTTTGATTTTTGAATTAGTTTGTTATTGCTCTAAAACGGACAATTTCTAATTATTTTTATATATTATAAAAAAGTGATATTTATGTGATCAAATCAATATGGATAGTTCAAGTAACATACCAAACAAGATTAGCGATCCGGAAATCAACAGTGAGCAAATAAAAAATTATTTTTTATTAATAATAAATTATTTTTTAAACTTTTTTATACAATAGGTTTGTGATAAAAATTATATATAGGATGAGTAACAAAGACATATTAATAGAAAAATGTCAACCCGAAACTCAACCCGAGCCCGAATTTCAAAAATAAGGTTAGGGTTTTGAGGTTTACAAATAGGGTTAGGGTTAGGGTTAGGGTTGAAGTTTTACAAATAGGGTTAGGGTTAGGGTTAGGGTTGAAGTTTTACAAATAGGGTTAGGGTTAGGGTTAGGGTTGAAATTTTACAAATAGGGTTAGGATTAGGGTTGAGGTGAACCCGAGTTTCATGAGCCCGAGTTGCACCCCTATCCAATCCTTCCATGGCGTCGAGGCTCTCTGCGCTGGTCGCCTCCCTCCTCTCCGGTCTCCCTACGCCGGTCGCCCCCCTCCTCTGCGGTCTCCCTGCGTTGGAAATTGCTGCATCGCTCTCTCTGCAGGCATCGTCTCCCTCCTCTCCAGTCTCTCTGCGCCGATGATTCAGGTGAGGCCCTTCTCTCTTGATTTCTCCCTCCAAAATGCGAATCTGGTTTTTTCGATTTGGATTCTTCTGAAACCCCTTGAAAATGGAAATGTCGTCGTTGCCATGCCGCAAAAATGGGTTTTCCGCCACCAATGGTTTCCTCTACCCGAGACTGAGATCAATCGCTAAAGTCTATGGGACTTAGCCCGGGACCAACAACTTTTGCATTGCATCAATCATGGCAGATGGGACCTTAAACAGCAAATACTACCAAAGACATTCATGGACAGATACGCATTAAGCTCCATTGCAATCCTAAGCCTGCCCAGATTTTATCCTCTGCCCATGCGTACCTCCTTTGCTCACGATATTTTGAACTACATATGCTAGCTCTAGCATATGAGGTGGACAACTGAACCTTGCAGAAGGTATATATTCCACTGGAGAAGATCTAACACATCTAGGTGCCTTTATACAAGTTTAATAATTCGGATAATCAGCCAAGGAAACTTATTCAATGAATAGCCAGGATTTTGATTAATAACAATTTCATTCTATTTCAAATCTGTTGAAGTCCCACATTTTTTTTTACCAAAAACTAATTCTCAATACGAGCATCTCATGTAGTAATTATTCATCTCCTCTTGCCGGTAAACCAATCCCAGCTTCCATGATTGATGCAAAAGATTTTGGTTGCACTTTGCCTTTAAAAAAACCATTGGTGGCGGAAAATCACTACCCTTAATTTTTGGTAAAAAAAATGTGGGACTTCAACAGATTTGAAATAGAATGAAATTGATATTAATCAAAATCCTGTCTTTTCTTCTTCTTCTTCCTTAGACGTAACACAAAGAGCATCTGAATCACACTTCAACAGATTTGAATAATTAGTACATGAGATGCTCGTATTGAGAATTATTTTTTGGTAAAAAAAAATTCTAGTTTCCGTTTTGTGCACGACTACTCTGATTTATTGACCAAAACCAAAATATTTTTAGTTCGGAGGAACAGATTTGAATGCTTTCTTTATCATGTATTTTAGTTTGAGTATATCATTTAAAACTTCTCTTTCATTTGAAATTGTTATTGTTACCAGAGTAGTTGTCCTTACTACTTATGGAAGAATATATGAGAACAGATGAAAATAACCAAGGTTTGATACAAAATGATTTTCGCACAATGGTACCTGATCCAATGAATGCGGAAGTAGAAGCTTTTCTTGGTGTCACATCCTCAGTTCATGTACCCGACGATGAGGTAGCCTTTGAAGGTGGTTCAGTGAATGTGTCGGATGGGGAGGGAGCATCTACTGAAGAAGTCAACGTAGATGGTATTTAGAATACAGACGGGTTGTTTATGGTTGATGTTGCAAGGGAACTAAAACCAAAAGTTAGCATAGAGTTTGTGTCCCTAGAAGAAAGTTTTAATTTTTATAACACTTATGCTTGGCATTGTGGGTTTAGTGTTAGAAAGAACAGCACTCGTAAGTTAAAGTCCGGGGCAACTGGTAGCCGTGTTTTAAGATGTTCTAAGGATGGTTGGTCTGAAAAAAAAGACAAGAAATCAAGATCCAAGCAAACAAAAGATTGCATTTATCAGTCGTTGCTCATGCCCTGCTAAGTTGTATGTGAATTTAAATGTGGAAAAAAATGTATATTATGTGGCGCCCCGAACCGAGACGTCACTTCCTTATCTCAAGATCTATCGATTGGTAAATATGAATTAGGATTGTTGCCCTGATCACGCGGCGGGTTCTTAATTGGAATATGTCCAAATTTTTTTTCAATTATTCATCTGTCATCATTCATAATCTTGACATGACAATCATCATACATTGTGATATTTCACTTGTAATAAAATTCATCATTTCATTCAAAGCAACTTTACATGCCTGTCATTATACACTGAATCATTGTATAAATCATACTTTCATACATTCAGTCATTAATTCACATGGAACTTAGAACTCTAGCCAAGTTCGGATATACATAAACACATAACATCTTTACCTGCCTTTCTGCAGTGAAAGATTCCTTGTCCTAAGTATCATATTTTATATCATACATCCATACATTCAACCATTAAATCATATACAGAACTTAATATTCTCATTAAGTTCACATACACATTAGCTTACCTTAGCATATTTATGTTTTTCCATTCCTCATAGCCTTCAAGGCTATCATCATGTATCTTCCTCCACGTCTGAGGTTTGCAACCTTCTGAGTTTCCTCGCTACCTGTCTAAGGGTTGGGAAAACAAAACGTGAGTGACAACTCAGTAAGCAAGCATTTTATCTTTAGGGCAAGACTTCTTGAAAACCTTTTTCATAAACATCGGGAATACCTTGTTCCATGAGGACATGTATATGTCCAAAAAAAATCATCATGAAATTCCGTGTTCCTGAGGACAATTCTATGTCCTTGAACGTTTTCATAAAGCATTCATTCTTAACATCATTTACAAGCCACGCCTGGGCTTGTTTAGGCATAACATATACATTTTACCTTTGATGATGAGTTCCCTTAAATCTTACATGAATATTTTTAATGTTCATAGCCATTACATGAAATCAATCGGTTGCTAGTGGACATTTTACATCCAAAACAACATAAATACTTAGGCACAGGAGACATCTCATGTCTCAAAACATTATTAACATAAACCATCATAAAATTCTTTAGCCAAGAGACATTTTATGTCTCCTAACATCATTCACATAAGCGATCATAAAATCCTTTAGCCAAGAGACATTTCATGTCTCAAAACATCTTTTACATAACCTTATTGGCAATGGACAATCATATGTACTTAAACATCAATCACATAAGCCTTTCTTGGCAAAGGACATTTTTATGTCCAAAAACATTCTTTATTTAGGCTCTCTTACAAATGAACATAAATCCTTTTCATAATTCCCCGTCTTGGGGCTTGTTTATAGCAAACAAGGAAAACAAAATACGTAAACCATTTTTATAAATGCATTTGCATAAACACATTTCCTTTAATTCTTGTTATTTACACTTTTGTGTAAAACACCCTTTCTTTTAGAGTAACCATTTCATAAAAATCCCTTTAGGATACTTTCATAAAATCATATTTTCATGACCCAATCTTTGGGCTTTTCAGAAATAAAACATAAGCAAATGCATTTCTCTCCATCCAGTAGTGACACTTAGCAAGTGATCATGCTACCTTTTGGAAGAGAATCCTTAACAACACGCTAGCCCAGCGGCTGTTTATTCATCCTTCTCCCATCTCAGGGAGGGCGCCGCTAGCACTCCTGCCATCCCTTAGCGACTTGGCCTTATGTAGAGTGGGCCCCGGTCATCCCAACCGTGCTCTACAACCAGCCTATTTCTTGTACCGGTGCACCATACGTTATCCTGAAGAACCGCAGTCCGTTTTGGTTTGAAGAACCACAGGCCGCAACCCATGTTCTTTTAAACCGGGATCACAGACCGCAGCCTGCATCCATATGCACAAAAATCTTAGACCGAAGTTTATATTTAACAATTATTTTCAAAAACACATCACAGACCGCAGTCCGTGTCAACTTGTAAGCGAGCGCACCCACTTTAACAAGTTGTTATTTGAAATCTAGTTTTAGGATGACCTTCCTTAAATTCTTTCAAAAACGTTTTGAGTAAAGTATTTTGATAAATATTTAAAACCTTTGAGAAACCATACATCTTAAAATCCTTTTAATCAAAAGAATTTCAAATCCTTTAAATTTCCACAAATAAAATATGTTTTTCTCTAATATTTTCTTGGTTTCTATTTCAGGACCTTTTGTTTACAAAAGTTATGCAATTATGCTATCCCATTGTCCATAACCTAAAAATTTAATAATTATCCACATATCAATCATTTTTGCATAGGGGAAAATTGCATAGTCTTTTGCATGCCATCAAGCAACCTGAAATTAAACCATTTTATGAAATCAATCATAGGAGGTTGGTCATCCATAAATCCCTTTCAACACATCCGTAGAAATATCTTTTCAACATTTTCAACATAGATTTCCTTATCTAAAGGAAACCAAAACTTTTCAAACATCATTTCAAAACATAAGGACTATGTCCAAACCATCATTTACTATTTAGTTATCTTGACCTAATAAAACAAATCTTTTTCATCATTGTTTATCGCGAGTTATTGTAAAAATAACTCAAAACTCATTTACAATCAATATTTTGTGAAAAAGGATAACATTCCCTTTTTCTTATAAAACACTGTTGAACAATATCATATAGAACTTGCTTGCTTAAAAGCAAATCCTTAAAACCATCGATATCAAACATGAAATCCTTAAAACAACATTAACATGGAGAACTTGCTTACTCATAAGCAAAATTTCTCAATTCCATTAACATGAAGCATTCCCATCCTTGGCAACACTTAGGATAAATTATTTATCTTAAAAAGTGTCGCTTGCCTCCCATGAAGCAACCTCAAGACTTTTCATTAAAGTCATCATTTTTCAAAACTTATGGCTTTGCATTAAAGCCGTCATATTCAAAACTTGTGCTTGCCCATTTCAATAAAACATAAGCATAAGCATAGACATTTCAATCATATCAATCGCATAGAAAGAAAATGATATTTTAGAAAGTTTGCTTGCTTACCTGAGATCGCCATAATCCCTTTTCCTTCCATTCTTTTCCTTGCCTACATGAACATAGTATGATTTTTCATATATTTCTTGTCATTGCATTCCATTTATTTTTTCAACCCATTTTCATTAACATATATCCTTCATTTGTCTTCTCAAGTCATTAAACATAAATAACACATTTTTATGCATTTCATTGACTAATACATAACATATATAACCCCATAAATAGGGTATCCATTCAACCATATAAAATGCATCCATTGACTATCATACATAGGTTCATTAACCTTCATTTAACCATCTTTTACGTTTTTTCCAAAATTCATACATCGGTGCTCGTTCCGAGCGCCCGTTATGACCTTAGGCTTCATTACATAATTCCAAAATTGGAAATTAACTTCATGAAGTTCTAAACAGATATATATTCATAAAATATATTATATTTTCATGCATTTTTGTACAAAAGTAAATTTCACAAGTTATTGATCACCCTTGCATATCTGTTCTTTCATATATGCCCATTAGGCAACATATACATAATGGATTTCATAAACTTTTCTAAGTCAGAGGTTTAATCCATATTTCAGCGGTTTAATTACCCTTAATTACCGCTGCATTTAAATTATTTTTATGAGGTTTAAATCCATGTTCCATAGGTTTCCAAAACTGTTAGTTTGGAACCCACTTTTCACCCGTTTAACGTGTCTTTTGACACATAACCTTAGGTCATTATATAAATCCGAAATTTCAGCATATAATCTCACTTTTCTTGATCCATATTTAATTATTTAACACATAAATCAATTTGGATCATTTATACATAGGTTTCATATTTCTTTTTGATTTCTTTCTCAAACTAACCACATATGCTGAAATCAGGCGAGCTGAAATCTTAAAATATTTAATTAATATCAAATAAAGTATTTTTGATTTGAAATTTCTACCATACCTTAATAACTTCATCAATTGACTTTAATAAAAGTTTCAGCACGAAATATTGACATTACATATTTATTTGGTCATTTTTACCTTGCTGAACAGTAAACTCTATTTCCAGATAGCCTGAATGACGTAATTTATGGGGCCTGTTTATACCTATCAAAACCTTATTTTTAATTTTTTTCTGTGATACCCAATATTTCTTGTATGTCTTGTAAAATTTTTTGCCCGAAAATACTTGTATAAAAATTATTAAAAATAATTTTCTACAGCTGATCCTGTCACCCGTTTTACCCTGTTTGGGCTAATTTTCACAGATTTTTAATTTGCAACATACATATCCTTTTAAGCTAAAAATTTGGTCGTTCCTTAATAATACCATGAGGAGTTTTCTCAAAAATTTCATGCCAAAATTCATCCATTTACTATTTCGACCATAATTTAGTTTTCAACATCATTTACTTTTCAGATTTGATGCATAAAAATCAAATAATCAATACTTACTTGATCAAATGAGGAATCTCTCCTTTTCCCCCTTGTTTTCCCTTGGTTTTCTCTTCTTCTTTGCTGGGAAAATCGTGGGTTTCAGCTGGTTCCCTTGGACGTTTCAACACTTAGAAAATTTTCCACAATTTCCATCTCAACTTCACGTCACAAGGCATGCATATGGCTGGATTTTTCCCACTTGTGGGACCCACTTGTGCTGCAATTCCACACCCATTCAATGCTCCCTCATCTACCATATGAGGTGGGTGAATATGGGCCAAGTAAAATTGCAATTTTTCTTTTTACAAAATCCACAAAATCTGCATCATCTTGACCATCAAAGCTATCCATTTTTGCACGTCAACTTGTAGTTGGATTTTCCAGCGGTTTTGCATTTTTTAAAATCACCAAAACGTGGGTAATTTATGCTCCTAATTACCCTTTAATTCCTCCATAAATTTGGCATTAAGAAAAATTAATAAAATAGCTAAAACTGCCATTTTTCTGCACATTATTTCACCCTCATGCAATCTACGGTTTCAGCTGCATATCCTCCCCTTTTTGCATTTTTTAATTGCTGAAACTCTCCATTATTTGTTGGATAATTCATGGCATTATGCATTTTATTTAAATGCATAAATTCCCTCAAAAATTCCTGCAATGGACACCTCATAACTTATTTAATTCCATGTCATCAAGTCATGCACCTTTGCATTTATGATATGGTACTCTCTTGGAGCATAAGTCAACCATAGCCACCTTTTTCTATGCAGGAACTTTCCCAACATGTCATGCTTAATCTAAGCCATTCAAAATAAATATCTCACTATTTCATTCAACCGTTTCAAATTTCAACTCAATCCGAGTTTTCTAGCTCCCGATATAGCCGTTTAAAGTTAACGGTTGAAATGAACATATACTTAAAAAAAATTCATAATTCTCATTTCATCAAGAATTTTCATAATCTTTTTATTCCATAATACCAAGCCTAATATTAATAATCTTCATTTCAAATTTCACTTGAATCCGCCTTTTAGGCGTTGAGTTATGAATTTTCCAATATTTTCCTTCACACTTGACAATTTCCATCTTTATTTCCATAATTCATTTTAAATCATGAAAACTGATTTTTCATGATATAATTACACACTTAAATCACAAATAATTTATTCTAAACCCATTATCTCATTTAGGCTCAAAATGCTTAATCACATCATTAATGCTAACCCATAACCCTAATTGTCATAATTAGCAAAAATCATAAAATACCTTCATAATTCCATAATTCATAAATAATCATCAAATACATGTTCAATGCATACATATGGCTTACTTGGGTTAGGGTTTCACATATTATATGTCTCAATTTGTAGAGTCACATAATCATGCACTTTGTACCCCTACAAAGACTCGTAAATTGCGATCACATAAAAAATTGACGGAGGACGACCTAAGTATAATCTCGTCTTTAAAAAAATCTGGAGTTGGAGTTGCGAGGTCCATTGATTTTATGATGAATGAAGCAGGCAATTCTTCTCATCTCCGGTATTCAGTAAGGGACGCTAGGAATGCTCTGCAAAGAAAGCGTCAAATTATGCACGGGAATGACGCAAATACTCTGCTGCACATGTTTCAGATAAAGAGTCGTGATGATAGTCATTTCTCCTATGAAATCCAAGTTGACGAGGATATGAGATTCACCTCATGTTTTTGGATAGATGGAAAATCAAAAGAAGACTATATGGTATTCGGTGATGTTGTCTGTTTCAACACTATATACAAAACGAATGAGTATGATATGCCATTTGGTCCATTTGTGGGCGTCAATGACCACAAACAAACATGCTTATTTGGTGCAGGCTTACTTTTCAGGGAAACAATTGAAGACTTCAAGTGGTTATTCCAAACTTGGTTAGATGCAGTGGGTGGAGTTCATCCTAAGATAATTATTACAGATCAAGATGCAGCAATAGCAACAGTATTTCCAAATACTAACAATCTGTTGTGCTTGTGGCATATTCATAAGAAATTGTCAGAGAAGTTTTCTCATATCATCCACCAACATCCTACGTTCAAGACTAAATGGAACTACTGTTTGTTTGGTACTAATAGCGAGGAAGAATTTGAGAGCACTTGACAGACAATGATAGAAGAGTTCGAATTGCACGAGAACTCGTGGTTGTGACATATGTATGAGATTCGGCAAATATGGATTCCTACTTACACGAGAAAAGTATTTTCAACTGGCATGCGAACCACTCAACACAGTGAGAGTATTAATGCTTTTTTCAATGGGTTTGTGTCGCGAAATTCAAATTTAATTGATTTTTCAAATGGCTATGACAGAGCACTTGAACGGAGGCGTGAAGAGGAGGTTGATGCTGAATTCAAGACTTTCTATGGCAATCCTGAGTTAAGAACTAAATGTAGCATTGAATGTCATATGGAAAAGGTGTATACCCGAAATATCTTCCTAGAATTTCAACGAGAAGTTGTTGAATGTATGTACTATATTGCAGAGAAGGCTGCAAGTGAAGGGGCAATTCAACAGTGGAAGGTGTCCTTGCTAGAGGGGGAAGATGAGAGCAAGTGGAAGATCTTGACATGGAATACAGAAGAAATGGTTGCCTCATGCCCATGCCTGAAATTTGAGTCATCTGGTATTGTCTGTAGGCATATTGTCACATTGTTCCGTTTCTTAAAGATGAAAACCATTCCTCCTTATCATATTTTACCACGATGGACACAAGATGCTAAATCTCAGTTCAAACGACCATCCACAACTACAGATAATAGAGGAACACAGTCTCTTGCTGTTCGTAGTCACACATTATCCAAGTGGTGGTCTTACATTAGAAATGAAGCCTTACATAACCCAGATGCATATGAGGTTATTAGAGAGACTATGGAGAAGATGATTGTTGCGCTTTCTGCAATACCTAAGCCACCATGTCCAAAGATTGTTCGTAGGGATGAAGTTGTAGATGGAGGGTCTCCTAACGTGGTATCAAGTGATAACTTTAACCTTATAGCCCAGGGTCAAAGTGCAATTGTTGCTAATGATGCACGTGGTTGTTATGGCACAATAGGTTCACAAAGTTCTCATGCGTGTGCCATCTTGCCTGCACATGTATCACTCATAAAAGGGAGGTCTTCTAAATGCATGAAAGGACATTTAGAAGTCTCACGTTGTGGAACAAAATTTTATCATGGATGTAAAAAATTTGTTATGGGTCATGACAAAAGGAATTGCCCCTCTTTCGAGGTCCCAAGTTCAACTGATGTGTCCACTTCAGTTGGTAATAATTTCGTCACCTCTATCGGCCGAGGCTGAGGCCGAGGCCATGGTATAATTTGGTTCTCTAGCCTACATTATAGTTTCTCTTTTAGTTCGCATATTATCTCCAATTGCTAAGTACAAATGTATATTGTGTTAACTATTTTCTGCTTTTTAAAATGATAGGTGGGCATATGTGAAATGGCATCTTCAAATACTTGTATTTCAATGAAGTCTTTTGTAATAGAATATATTAGGTTTGAACTTGTTTTAAAGAAATGGAAATCATTTTTTGTTACATATTGCTTGAGATCAATGGAATGGAATCGAATGTTGAATGTGACTGGTTTCTTGAATTTAAATATTAAAGACTGCTTTCGCTTTTATGGAATTGAAAATTTTTACAGTTACTTGGAGTTTCAGATCAATTGAATGAAATTGCTTGTTGAATGCCATAGGTTGCTTGGAACGTTCAACTATCATAACATCAACCTACTGCCTTCTTTTCTTTTATTTGAAATATAACTGAAAGATTATAACAAAAATTTTAAAAAAAACCAAATAGATCTACATTAACAGAGTTGCAGGTTTCCATTAGGGATGTAATTGTAGAGAAGCAGCTTTGTCCACTTGTTTGAATAGTCTTGGGAGATCTGAGTCCAGTACTGTGAATTACAGATGATGAATCCAAACTAATTGCCAGGCTTGTAATAGACCCAATTTCAGGAGGAATTGTTCCAAAGAGGCTGTTGGAGTTCAAATCAAGTAACATAAGCTTCTGTAGGTTCTTAATAGTTTCAGGCACTGATAGTTGCAGGCATTGACCCCGTTAGGAGGTTGTTGCTCAGAATGAGCTTATTCAAGTAACTGAAATTACCAAAACTCAAAGGGATTTCGCCCGTAAAGCTGCTGTGACTCAAATCCAGCTCTTTTAGATTTACCAATTCTCACTTGTCTTCTAGATTTACCAGTTCTCCTAAGTGAAATGGGATTTCTCCATTCATGTGATTATTGTGGATATCTAGCAGTCCCAAAACTGTTCTATTGACAATCTTGGCAGGCAGCTGACTGGAGAAATGCTTTGTGTACAAATTCAAGAACACAAGATTCTGCAATTCGCCAATCTCCTTCGGAATTGGACAAGAGAGTTGATTCTCTCCAAGCCTCAATCTTACCAAAGATTCGCAATTCGACAAGCTGAGGGGGAGCCCACCTGACAATGCATTGGCCAAGGGCAGAAGCTTACTTAGCTTCTTCAAACCAAAGAGCTCTTCAGGAATTGGGCCGGTAAGCCAGTTCTTGGAAAGATCAAGAGCATAAAGTTCAGCGCAGTTTCCTAATTAGGCAGATATGACACCTGATATTGTATTCCCCAAGCTCTGCAAGAACTTCAACTCACCAATTTGCCATGAAACAGACCCAGACAAGCTGTTCTTATCCAGCTGCAGAGTAGTTAAACTGGTGCAGTTGCTCAACTGCCACGGAATCGGGCCGACAATGGAATTATTTGAAAGATGGAGTTATTCCATAGCAGAGAGCTTCCCAACCTGTCCCGGGATTTCCCCAGAAATCTGATTTGAAGAGAGGTCTAGAATCACAAGTGATGAGCAGTTGGAGAGCTCGATAGGGATGGTTCCCAAAATTGGATTCCCCCAGAGCTTCTGAAACAACTTTCACCAGCAAGGCAATGATGAAATTTCTGAGAATGAGTTTATATCAAGGGCACCATCTGAAATCCAATCTTGTTGTTGTGAATTGAAGATGGCAAGTGCTAAAAACAAAGTTGGATTAGAATCTGCTTTCCCAATACCTGCTCCTAATACTGGCACCTTTATTGACCCAAAGCAACTTGTCTTTGAACACATAGAAGGCAACAGTGTGAAATCTACTGCTAATACTCCCGTCGAAGAAGAAAGCCAAGAGACTTATCTGGAGTTGAGGGCTGTTAGTGATGTGGCAACTTTTCAATCTTCAAAAGAACTTGCAGTTACTAAGGATTTCCAGAGACCAATTGGTATTTCTTCTGATCAACTAATCCAGTGTGAGGATTTATTACAGAGAAATGTGCTATCGAAGGAGAAGGAGATAATGCAGGAAGATGAGCTAGAGTCAAAGAAAGTTCTGCAGAACATTGAAATTTTGAATGGAGAAAAGAAGCCGAAAAGATATTGGTTGCTGGGGAAGGAGACTTGAATCTTCAATTACTAGAGATAGATGAAGCTGATTACAGTATTTACCATGGGTCTCTTCCTTACCAGACTTCAGGCTTGTCTGCTTTGTCATTGAAGAAAAGAATGCCCCTCTGTACTGAGAAAGTTTCTGGTGATGCACTTGGTTTTCTTTCTCCTATAAGCAACGGGATGCGAGGTATCCATGATAAGTTAGCTATATCTCCTTTACAGGATAGTGGTGGGAAAAACCTGTTGAGAAGCCAGCTTTGGAGGGTAGCAGGTTCCAAACAACTTTGTTGGTCCCAAGTTTATAATAATTACCCAAGAGGGGAGGGGTGAATTAGGTATTTAAATTTTTTCACTTAAACAAAAATTTACCCCGGTTTAGTTCCGTCCCTTAATGAAATAAATGAAAAATATGAAGAGTAATAATACAATAAAAACATAAATGCAAATCACAGCAATAGGCAAGTTTTTATAGTGGTTCGGGCAACCTCCCCTACTCCACTCTTCCAAGCTCACACCCCTTGTGACTTGGGTTCCACTATGTATTTCACAAATGCAAATAGAGCCTCAGCTCTCTTCGCTCTACGGGGCATACACAACTCACAACACAAGTAGGTGACGAGTCCCACTCGATTCACAACGCTACTTTGTTATCACTTGGTTCGAAACAGAAATATCAAACCAAGTATCGTATACAAATAATGAATCAAATAAGGAATTCTACACTTTACAGATTGTGTAGGCAGATTTAGCTTGTAGAAGAACTTGTAGAAGAAAAGCTTTGAATAACGTTAAAGCATGCAGCAAGTTTGAGCTTCGTTCTTCCCTTGAAATCTTGTGTTGATCACTTAATGCTTAAAGATGATGGTAGTTGAATCACAGTTAATGCTCTCGCCAACCTCTAACACGTTCACTTGAATGTATATTTATAATGGTGGAGTAAATTTGAACGTTTGGAGGTAGGTAGCGTGCATTTAATGCGCCAACGTTCAAATTTTTCGACCGTTGCGACCCAAGTCGCAGATGAAGTTGACTTCGGGTGCGACTTCAACCAAGTCGCATATTGAAGTCAACTTGGGGTGTGACTTCGATCCCCAGCAAATACCTTAAGTTCCTTCTCAAGTCGACTTGGTCCTGGACTTGACCCAAGTCGCAGGTGAAGCCGACTTCGTGTGCGACTTAACTTTCTATGTGTGCCAGTTAGAACTTGAATCTCTTGAAAGTGATCTTGTTTGCTTGATATTCTTCACATTAATTGTTCTTCCACTGATTTCTTTCATTTGGAACTCAACATGATCATCTTTTCTTGAAATCTTTAACTTCATGTCTTGAAGTTGGAGTACTTGAATCTTGGAGTTCATAGAAATGGTCCAATGTTCTGTCTTGAAAGATTAAACTTGGAATAGCTGCTTGTCTGGACTTTACATATCTTCATCTTGACTCAAGTCGAATGTCTGGGTCAACTTGGGTCCCGACTTTACTCAAGTCACATGTGAAGTCGACTTGGGTATGCGACTTCACTTTCTGAATTCCCGATTTCAGTGCTGGAGCTTCTGGGTTCTTCGAAGTCGATACTGGAGTCGACTTGGGTCTGCGACTTCACCTAAGTCGTGGATGGAGTCAACTTGGAGTGAGACTTCGGTAACTCTTGTTCTTCAGTTTCAGCGTTGGCCATAAAATTGCATTTGAAGTCGTGTCTGGAGTCGACTTGATTTGCGACTTCACCTAAGTCGCATGCGAAGTCAACTTTGAGTGAGACTTCGACAACTCTTGCTCTTCAGTTTCAGCGCTGGCTATAAAATTCAATTTGAAGTCGCAACTGGAGTCGACTTGAGGATCGACTTGACCTAAGTCGATGCCAGAGTCGACTTGGGAATCGACTTGACCTATCAGACTTCATTTTCACATTATGAAACCTTGTAAACACTTAGATAAATTGAATTAGTACCTTATTTAACTCAAATTGAGTTTGTTTAATCATCAAAACACGATCGTTGCCTATTTTGTCAATTGTTTCCAACAAACCCGAACTAGTTAGTGAGTTTCTTCCTGCTCCATCATTGGAGGAATTCTCTGTAACTACGGATTTCCAGAAAGTGACTAATGCCCATTCTATAGTGCATGATATGGATTTATCCCTATCAGATAAGCTGGTGCAGGGGAAGGAAGCACCACAGACAGATAATGTCTTGCATGAGTAAGGAGCTCAAGTTCAGCAGAACACCGAAATTCCTAACAGGGTGGAGTGGCAGGAAGCAAAATGGAATCCCTTCCATGCCCCTTCCGATCTATCTACTTCACGAGATAAGATAATTTCTACATCCAATGAGAAGGTTTATGGGGTGCATCAGCTGATCTATCCCCAGCAAGAAATGAAATGTTGGATTGCAAGGCACAGACAGGCATCCATAATGAATCTCTCTGTACAGAAGATGACAGAAAACATTCACAGCAAAATGAACTGCCAGGTGCAGTGGACTTCCATTTCCCTCTGGCTCCTATCCATACACAAAGTACATGTGTTTTTGAGTTGGTTGTTGAACCTTCTAAGACATTAATAGAAGGTCGTGGAGTTGAAGGTGCAGCAAATGATGTTCCCATGACTTCAATGAGCATAGAATTCAGTTGTAATAGCAAAAAACCTGACAAACATTTGGAAGCTTCACATGGTGGAGTTTATTCTATTGCAATGGGTTCAGAAAGCAGTATTTCTCTCTTCAAGATTACCGGCTGGCCAACCTGGGAGGGGATGGCGCCGGTGAGGAAGGGATTGTCGCCTCACCTGAATCACCAGCGCAGAGAGACTGGAGAGGAGGGAGACGACGCCTGCAAAGAGAGCAACGCAGCAATTTTCGGCGCAGGGAGACCGCAGAGGAGGGGGGCGACCGGAGCAGGGAGACCAGAGAGGAGAGAGGGGATCGGCGCAAAGAACCTCGACGTTGTGGAAGGATTGGAGTGCGTGGGCACCGGGAGAAAGGCAGGCACGTGGAAAATGCTCATTCGGGTAGGCTGTTTTGAAATTTTACGCTGCTCGCGGGACGCCTCTGCAATACATCCATCCGACGGCTACTTCTGATCCCGCCCAATCCACCGGCGCCCGCACAACATGCCTTTTAGCGGATGAAGTAAACAAGACTTAGCCCAGGCGCAGAGAATCATTTCTCTTAAATGAAAAAATTTTATTTTTTAAATAATTCTCGTTAAATAAATTCACTTTGATTCGCATGAGACTAGATTTTCTAGCTAAATAAATTAGAGTTGTAATTTTGTTACAAAACATATATTTTTTAATTTTTTCAGTTTTTTTATGAACATGTAAAGTTAAGCACATTTATAAAATTATGAAAATATCACTGCGTTTAAAAACAATACTTAAAAAATTCAAAATTTGTCAAATTTGGTTTATAAATTAAATATACCTAAATTTCCGTTTTCATGAAAAAATAAAAAATATATATTTTCTGGCCGACACATGGCTGCCCCCATGCGGCAGGTTATAATAAATAAATTGAATTTTACATCGATTATCAATATCTTAAAAATGCAATATGAGGAAGTAACTTGGATTCTTCAAATCCTACAAATTTCCATCGTAAATATATTTATAATTAATATCTTCCTATATTTGAAACAAATTTATTAGGAAATTATTCTTAAAAATATTTATAATGGGAGCTTATACGGCCTCAGGCCAACCAAATTAATTTATTCAACATAAGGAACATGTTAAAAGATATTGTTAAAAATATTTCTAAAAGTATTTTCTTGTATTTTCTGTCAAGAGATAAGGAAATCAGTATTTAAAATATTTTTAGTGAGAATGAGAAAAATCTAAAAACATTAAATGAATTTATTTAATGACAGAAATAATTTTAAAAATAAAAAATTTCCCATTTAAAAGATAGTTTTCTCTTATAAAAAAAAAAGATAATTTTCTTGTACTTTTTTTAAAGTTAACTTCTAATGTCAAATATACCCAATATGTTTAAAGATTTTCATATATACCATGAAGTATACCATATATTTCAAATATACCCAAGAAGCACGGGCGTTAAGATGACCCGTTAACATTAGCTGGAAATGACGAAAATCACCCTATGATTTAAGGCTTGAATCCATCTTCTCCGATCACGCCCTCACATCACATTAGCAGCCATGAATCCTAACAGTAGTACTATCCAGTGATGGGCAATATATTCTGATGATAGCAAGTTCCTTTTCCAACAATCCACTAGCACACTTCTGCTCTTCTTCTAATTTGACAACAAATCCGACATGGCCATTTGCTAAATACAACGAGCTCCCACAATTCCTTAAAATCAACCATCTATCGACCTTCTTCTTCGAACACCAACGCTAGTATCCGCCGAATCTACCAACAACAAAAGGGGCGTCACCCTCATCTTCCTTGTCTAACAATGGATCTTATTCAACCATTAAAATCGACAACACCCCTCTTGGATTTGGCAACTACTAAAGCTCAAGACCCATCTACCATGAAAGCCATGATTAGCTTTATCACAACCGACAAAAGCAAACAGCCCCATCACCTGCAAAATCTCATGCCCATTTTCAAAATTGCATGCTTCTGTGGATTTGTAGCCACCCTATTGTTACTGATTATTCCCCCATCTTCAACAGAAAACTGGCTCCTCCACGTGCTCCCTATTAATACCGGTCCGCAAAGCCTTTCATTCATTTGACAGCAACAATGCATAGCGACTCCTCCAATTTCACCCTCTGAAATTTTGCAAACTGCATGCAGCCCGTCCTGAAGTCCCTATGCAAGTAGTAACTGATTGAGCTCCATCCCTAATCTCAACTCCCTATGCATCGGTAGGTCGAATTGATGATGGGCATGAATTTGGCATTCAATGATGGAGAGCACAACGACAGTATGAGCACAATCTTCGGAAGGAGCACTGTATTCTTAAAGAAGAAGGAAACACCAGGGTTAGGAAGGAGCGGCCTTTTCTGCTTTGCTTGTGACTATGCCCACTCCTAAACCCATCCAGAGATGCCTTCGTCGAGAAAAGTTTCAAATAGAATGAAATATGAATTTCGTCTCAATTCAGGAGTAATTTAGTGATTTACAAAAGTTTACTAGGCCAAAATAGCTCCGTTTGCAATTTAACTAACGACACGTTACATTTTGAGTACATTTGTAATTTATGAAATACTTAATAGGTATATATGAAACTATTCAAACTTAGTGGGTAGATTTGAAATTAAGGGCAAATGTAATGGGTAGATTTGAAATTAACCCTTTTTTATTATAGGACAAGAAAATAAAATTTTGATATTATTTACGATGGAAATTTTAAAGTTTTGAAAGTCTTACTATTCTTTAAAATAATTTTTATTTTATTGTATTTTCTTATATTTTTAATGCTGTCTCCTAAACGTTCAACTGTGCCGGTTCTATGCTGGCCATTGGATTAGGACTTACGAGAGATGGATGGGATGGGCAAAATTTCTAGGACGAATGGGTTTTTTGAAAAACGCCCCAAATTAACGATGGAGTCCCGAACCCCATCCCCGTCCGCGCTCTCCCTCTTTGTCTTCTCTCCAGCTTCGATTCCGAGCACCCACGGCCCGCGAGTGGAGAAGAACGGCGGACATCGCCGCATGCCATAAACTCCCATCTCCGGCCGTTCTTCTCCAATCTCTACCCCCTCCCTCTGCCTTCCAACCCGAGGCCTTAGATTTTCAATAAATCCCTCTTCCTCCCAGCTGCCCGCTGCAGCTGTCCTGACAATCTCCAGTTAGCCAGCTGCATTGACACATGTTCTGCTAGTCTATGTGATATGATCCAATCATCAGATTCCAGGTCGATTGCAAAAACTAGGAATTTCATTGAAGGAGCTGATGAATTACATAGAAAAAGATTCAAAAATCCATTACGGTAGCGTAGCACACGTTGCGGACGCTACGGTGGGCTAAGCTGCTCTCCTAGCCTTGTGAAATCTGGGCCGTGTTGATGGGTTGCAGGTCTGTTTTTCAAGCTTCTAAAACAGCAGCGCGTGGTCGGAATTTCTGTTGGCTTTTCAAAATAGAATGTGTTAGTATGAGCGATCTTTAGAAGCATAAGTATTTACCCATGGATTCAGTGGCATATTTGTTGGAACGGGGTTGTTTACACGTGGATTGGGTCATGGATTCGGTAGCATAACGGCAGCGTATGTGGCTGAAAACTTCTGGATAGTGCACCACCTTGCTGCGTCCTCCACTCAACAAAACGTGTTAGTACTAAGTCAAATAAAGCATGGAAAATGGCACTGATCTTAAAGGGGAGATCAATCCCCATTTTCATTGAATAAGGGCACTGGTCGTACAGAGCTTGGATCCCGATCTTCGGATTAAAATAAATTTAACAAAATCTGTTAACCCGAAGCCGTTTACATGGCCATAAAAGGGAAAATGAAAATACAAATCTAAAGCAAGGGGGAGAGGGAGAGGGAGAGCTGGAGAGAGAGAGAGAGAGAGGTTGAAGAGAAAGGGAGCTGGAACTGGAAAAGAGGAGAAGTCGGGGCGCGTGTGGAGCTGCTGGAGCCTCTCGTCCTCCCCTTTGGGGATGCCTTTCCTTGTGTCCCCCCCTCTATTTATAGAGGGGAAGTGGGCGCGTGGGCCTTGGGTCATGAGAGGGGAGCCCGTTGCTATTGGGCTTGTCTCCTTGTTGGAGCATTTTGCTCCAAGTGGGCTGAAGCTTGGTGTCTAGTGGGCTGTTGTTGTAGAGCCCAGTTGCTGCGGGTTGCTGGAGCTTTGCTCCTATGGGCCAAGGCTGGATAGACCCGTTTGTTGGAGTATGGCGGGCTATCGCTGTAGAGCTCATTCTGGTGGGGTTATTAGAGCTTTGCTCCTATGAACCCAAGTTGGATAGGCACGTATGTCGCGCCATGGCGCCTAGGCACCAACTCTCTAGAAGCTCGCCGACTGAGAGCTTCTGACGTCTTTCTGCAAGGTTGTGAAGTGGGGCCTAGGCACCAACTCTCTGAAAGTTTTCCGACTAAAGGGAGTTCTGGAGTGTTCTTGAGAGGCGTTAGGTAGGCCTGTCTAGTAGTTAGTAGGCCTGGTTTGTTTGGACTTGCTCCATGTGGGTTGTTGATTATAGAGCCCGTTGGCAATTGTTTTTAAGTAGACTTTCTTTGTGGTGGTTGGGCTTGGATCTTGGTCCATACCTATATGTATTTATTTGGGCTTAAGGGAAGGGTGTCTACAGCTGCCCCCCCTTTGCCAGAGGCGTCTTGACGGTGAATGACAAAGTGTAGGACACTCTTTTGGCTTAGACCTAAAGCCTCTTTAAGTTTCCGAGTCGTCTTGCAATTTCCGCGAACTTGCACCTGCCTTTCTGTAAATATGACTTTGAGATGGTCCTTTTGTAAAATCTTGGCTAGCTGTCTTGAGTTTTTCTCAATCTGGTGCAAATTTGTAATCTTCAAAAACTATAGGGGGTTGTCTGTAATTTATCCGGCTTTTAGGGTACTTGACGCGGTTTCCTCCTTCTTCTGCTGCTTCTCCATTTCCGGTCCTGTTACTTGTTGGCGTCACAGGCCCCTGTCTGCTCTGGTGACGGTGAGTACTCGGGCGCGCTGGCGTTTGTCAAGGTAGGTGTGCGTACCCTTCTTCCTCCTTCATGACATCCAGGTCGTGCGGCCGCTGCAGATCTGTTCCGGCAACGTCGCAGACCGCCCATTGTCATTACCGTCAGCGTTCGCAACAGCGGCGGTGCAAGGCCATTGTCGGGGATCCCGTGTGGCTCATCTTCTATCACTGGTAGAGAGATGGCGCACTAGCGGCAGGTATGAAACACTTTTCCCACTCGATTTCTTTTTCCTCATTTACCGGTGAGGCCTTGCACTGATGACTCTATCGCCAGCGCCCGGGAACCTTTTTCTTCGATCGATACAGAGTTGCTCGGTGGGCTCAGTTATCCATCGACAAGGGTGTTGGTTGGGTCAAAGGAGCGTCGTCACTGCTTCATCAGGCAGGTATCTTCTTCCCCCCTCATTTTTCTTTCTTCTTAGTTTTCTTTCTCTTCCTTTTCGCTTGCAGATAATGGTTGCGATTTGAGTGCTTGTTGGCGGTGAGCTGTGGTTGTCACTGTCGTCGGGGGTTACGTGGGAGGGCGCCCTTTTGGTAGCAGTTAGCCCCTTGTTTTTCATTCGCCTGCTTTCACGGTGCTCCCAGGTTTGGTCACTGCCCTTTTCGTCCTTTCCTTCGTTCCCGGCTACTGTCACCTCCAGTCGCCAGTTGGGCTTCTGCTTTTTCGTCATCTGGAAGGCCTACCCAGAATTGGTTTCACGGAAGGCTATAGCTCCTCTTTCTAGAGTCTCGGAGCTGAACCTTCTGGAAGAAGACGATACGTTTTCGGAGGTTTTCTTCTTCCGTCGCTTTGGAGTTCAAACGGAAGGGATTGTCGGCGTAGACAAGGTCTGCTAATGAAGCAGCGGCAAGTGCAACGTCGAGTCTGCCACAGAACTAGATTCGAGAGGTAGCCATATTTTTTTGGAGCTCCTTTTCTTTGCTGATTGACATTTACCTTAGCTGCGGAGACAGCTACCGCATCATTGGATTTTGGAGATGTGTGGATAGGAGAAAGGGGAGAGATTTTGTGCTATCTTGTTCTTGACATTGCTGTCATGTTTGCAACTGCTATGCTGGTGGCTAGAGTAGCCGTGTTAGATGCGGCTGGTGAAAAGAAGGGATGGGTATTGGCCTAGTTGCAGGATGTAGTGTGGGGTTGTGTGGATGCATTGTTGCTTTGGCGTTAGAGTTGTTCCATCCTTTCGCTTTTTTCTTTGTCTGATCAAGCTTCTATCTTTTTTTTTTGCAGTTTGGGAAGTCTATTGTTGGAGTGCTGAGGATTCGTATTAGTCGGTGATCTTGGCTATTGATTTGTTGTAGTGGAGCTGACCGACGCCTTAGTTTGAAGGTACTTCATTTCTCTTGCTTTTTATGTTGTCTTTGCCCTTCTGTTTGTGCCATATTTGCTTGACTATTGTGTATCAACTGTCATTATCTTTATATGACTCGTACCTGATGGTGACTGTTGCAGGGTCTGCGTCATTATTTGTGAAGTACTGGGATGCCTCGGGATCACGAAGGCAGGTTGTTAAGGCATCTTTCCCATCATGGCTGCATCATAACTTGGGAACGGTTGTCCCTATTTCTTTCCTTATTCTACTGGAGATATGGGTAACTTTAGGCCATTTGAAGGTGCTTCGTCCTCCATGCTTTATGGTGAAGGTCCTTAACTTGAGTTGTAAAGGGATGGCCCACCTTGTCCTCATTTTTGTTTTTTTCTAGAAATATGTTGCCTTTGCTTCATGCCTTGAATGTGGATAGCACATGAATGAGGGTAGCATGTGGGTCCGTTGCCTTTTCATTCTTTAGAGTTGAGGTGCTTTTCTTTTTTCCAAATTACTTATGCTTGATGACGTGGTTGCCTCCTTTTGTCATTGTCTCTATCGCAGATCTTATTCATGGAATCAAGGCAAGTTCATCAGGATATGCAGGCCTTGTTGACTCAGATGGGGGCTTTGGCGTTGTTGTCTTCCCATCAAGCTGATGCTTTATTTGTAACGGGAAGGTTGATAGATCGCCATGAAGCTATTTTAGAGCGTCTTAGTTAACTCTTGAATGTAAGGCGCTAGTGGCAAGCTATTGTGTCGTTCTTTTTTGTCTCTTTCTTTTCCTTTTTTTTTTGTAAAGTATTGGAGTATGGGGCGATTGGACTGTAGAGGCTCCTTTTTATTTTCATAAGTGTTGCCCATTTTGGATTCTTTTTAGGTTGTGATGTATTTAAGAGATCCCCATTAAACTCCTTTCTTATGGGCTGCAATGTATTACTAGTTTGCCTTTGATTGTAATGAAATACTTCACATTGGTCATGCATTGATGTTTGTTTTCTAGACTCCTTGCTCTGGTTTTGGACTTTGTAGGCTTCAAGAAGCTTATGAATTTCTGCAAGTAGCATTGCTGGTCCCAGACCCTTCTTTTAATGAATCTGAATTTGAAAATAGCCCCTTTGTTGGGTGTGTACCCTTACTTTATCCAGCTTGGTGACAGACTTCTTTAGCTTTTAGCTTTGCTTTGAACTTTTTGAATCATCCTGGTTTTTCTTTCTGCACTTCTAGTTGAATTTGTTGTTGTTGTTTTGACTTCCTAGCAGTTTTTGAACTTTGTAGGACAGCTTTGGTGTATTGGGAAGCGTCTGACGGATGTCTGAAAATTCATTTGCGAATACCGCCACTGGACCTAAAAACTTCATACCTCGAGTAGCATCAGTCAGGCGGCTGAAGCTTGCTTCTGATTTGCCTAGGGAGCACTAAGGGAGCGGACTGAGCGTTATTTTTGATGTATCGTTGGATCTGCAACCACATCTTGCCTTTTATTTTTTCTCTTTTTTTCCCACTATCTTTTTTTTACTCTTTTTTTCTTTTTCTCTCATTTTTTCTTCTTTTTTTCTTTTTTTCTCTTTTTTCTTTTTTTTTTAAAAAAGAATATATATAAATACTTTTCTTCATGCAACTTTGCTTCTCGGGTCCCAAACCTTGTTTGAGGAAAGATGTAACTTGATATAAAAATAATTTGTGTCCTTTTCCTCCAAAATTGCCTGCCCTCATGCTCTGTGATGGTATAAAAATATTTTAATCCACCATTTACCTCTCCAGATTTGTGTAAATTTTCCTTGTCTCTTGAATTTAATGCTTCTCTAGCATGCAGCTTTGGTAATTTGCTTCTCGTGTGTGTTATTTGTTGTGGCCGCCCCACTTTTGTTGAGGATTGTCTTGAATAATTTTGAGATTGATATTGCCCCTTGTGAAATATTATCTTCACTAGTTGTTAGCATTTTCTCTGCCAAGCTTGATGGAAAGACTGTTTGGTAGCCATTTTGAAATATCCCTTGTGGACTTGTTGAGAAAGATGCATCTGTGACGATGGGTTGACTGATGGTGGTGGTGTGTCCTGCGCATTTTGCGGCTTTCGGGGCTAACCTTGTTGGCTATTCAACTTTGTCGACATACCTGTGTTGATGATGGTTTATTGAGGCTTTCTAGATACCTCTACTTGATTGTCTGTGTGAGGGATAAATTCATTTGTGACTTATAGATGATTTTTCCATTTGGCTTTTCTTGTGCAGAAATTCTTGGAAATTTGTGCTCTTTAGCTAGAACTTCCTTTTCTGAGGCATTTGTCTGCTTTGTCGATAAGACTAATATTTCACCTTCCGTGATCAAGCATGGTTGTGTAGACGATGATGATAACAACTGCTTTAGATGGATGCTAGGATTAGGTGTGTAAGAAGTTTTTGAGTTTTCTTCTGCATTTTTAGACTGCGGGCATGTTGGTTGGTAAATTAGAACAAAGACATTTTTTTGGGATAGGTGAGGAAAAATTGGTTGGCTAGCTATTTTAATCGGAGTCTTTGGATTGGTAGGAAAAATATTCGAGTGTTTTCTTTCAACAATAGGAGATTTATGTAAAATAGGATTCTCTTGCATAGGCTTGGCAGGTTTTCCTAATAAAATGACAAGGTCAACACATTTTTTTTGAAAGATAATAGAGTTGGAATTTCGGCATAACAGGATTATTATGATATTGGACTTTTGTTATGAAAATAGAAAGGTCAAAAGTTTTGACATTACCCTTGATAAAATTGACTTCCATATCGATGTCTGTCATTTGAGAAGTCGGGCTTGCTTGTTCAAGATAAATATGTTGTGGCCATGGGAAAATCATTTTCATCCTTAGGCCATCTTCAACTTGCTCTACCACTTGCAATAGTTGTGTAAAACTGGCAAAGGGATGTGAGACTAAGTATCCAGAGATATCTGAGTATGCTGAGTTGATGATGATGGAGATTTGCTCACTTAAAGGTAGAGGATTCTTCATTTTTGCCGTTAATGCTCGCCATCTAGCCATGTATTCTGAGAATGTTTCATCACCTTTTTGCTTTGATGCTTCTAAGTCAGCCCTTTTGGGTGCAATATTTAATTTATAGGAAAATCGATTCATGAAAGTTAGAGATAAATGCTCCCATGTTTTGATTTGTTTGCAGTCAAGCGACGTATACCATTCAAGAACATCCCCTCTCAAGCTATGTTGGAATAACACAACCAAAATTTCTTCCTTTTTTACTAGAGGATATAAAATACTGTAAAAGGTCTTGAGATGGGCATGTGAGCATGAGTCTCCTTCATAGACAGGGAGGGTTGCAATTTGAAATTTTTAGGTAGTTGTGTATTTGGAAATGGGCATAAGTCTTCAATTTTTACCAAAGGAAGGTCCTCCCCTTGCTGTCGCTTAATTTTTCTTTGTATCTCTTGGAGCTGGCTTTGAAACTGTGTCTTGACCTCTTCTATTTGGCCTTGCATATTCATTAGGCCATGCGATCTTTGAGTCAGAATAGATTGCGAGCTTGAGGTTGTTATTTGCTGATGTTGTGATGAAGAAGATGACGCTTAATGCTGTGGACTTGCTATTGATTAGTGTTGCTCTATCATTTTGTAGAGCACGTCCTCCATCCGTTGCATTCGTTGCATTGTTTGATCCCATTTTTCAAATGAGAATGCAATATTTTTCTTTGAAAAAAGATTTGTCGGCTCCATGTGTGTAGCTTTGGCTTAAAGGCAACTAGAACTTTGAGATGTATTTTTTTTTTCACTTTTTTTTTGCTTTTTTTTCGGTAAGAAGCCAAAGCAAAATTATGAAAAATATGATATGTTGCCCCCTGTTTCAGAACCAAAGGTGGGAAAGTTGATTAATCGTCTTTGAGCTTGAAAACCTGTTGCTAGCTTGCTGCTGCTTCGTTGGAATGCTTCTGGACGTCACTGGACCAGGAAACTTTTTAGGTCCAGTCACAGTGCTCTTTTTAGCACTTTTCTGCCTCCTCCAGATTTTGACGCATCCTTTTATCCATCGCCGCCATATAGGCTTCAATGGACTGTTCGAACTGTTAATCTCGATCCTCATGATGTGAAGATTGTTCAGACTCCATCATTGTTACTCTTGATGTGGTAACTATAGGGTATCGATTAGAAGTTCACTTGTTCTGCCTTCGAGCTATGGTGAAAAACTTGAGCTACCAATAAAGATAGTTAGTAATCGAAAAGAAATAATGGGAAGGGAAGCTTTTGGATGGATGTTGCAAATTAGGGTCCTTCCAGCGCTTGTGCAAACTCTGGCTATTTCAAGTTCTTCCCGTGAAGCAGTTTGGGATTTTTCTAGCCCAATCTGTCTGAGGCGTTTCTGAAGAGACTTCTGGACCGGAAAACTTTTTAAGTCTAGAAAAAGCATGATTTTTTTGCCAAATTTTTAATTAGTGCTAATTAATTTTATAACTGTTGGAAACCCTTCATCTAGGCTCGTTTTACATGCATGAATAATTATGAGCCAATATTCAATAGTTTACCCCAGTGTTATAAGAACCGGACCGGACCGGAACCGGCCATGAATCCGGTTCAATTATACTCGGTTCGGTTCTATTCAAATGAACCGAACCGTGTAAACCGCGGTCCAACCGTTACAGACGGTCAAACCGGGTTAAGCCGGTTCAACGGTAAAGCCCAAAATCCAATGCCGCGCACGATTTTTTTTCTTCCCGCGCGATGTGTTTTTCTTCCCACCCAAGTCGTTTCTTTCCTGCTCCATCTTAGGCTATGTCTTCTCTTCCCCTTTCTCCCTTTCTTCCGTAGCAGCTACGTCTTAAGCTCTTCATGGCCGTCTAGTCGTGTCCGGAGATGCTGCTCAAATTGCTATGGACGAAGATTGCTATTTACGAAGTTGAAGATCTTTGGTCGGAGATGCTGCTGAGATTGTTGCGAGATGGACCTTGATAGCAGAAGATTAATATTGATTTGCCTTGCTATGTAATCAGGCTGCTGTTCAAGACTTGGATTTGGGGTGGAAAACATGGCCATTTGGTCTTCTTGCTCAAATATTCAACTGATTGCTTGAATCCAAGGAAGATCTTGTCACCGGACTTCAAGGTTTCTCACTATCCGAAATTTGGACGACTCTGATCTACTAAAATCTATTTGTTGACACTGGATCTGAGATTACTACTGCAGGTGGGTTAGCCGTCCATGGAGGAAATGGGAAAAGGAAGGTGCTCTGCTAGGGTACTTTTATTTATGCACATGCGTTCCCAAAAAAGTAAAATACAGTCATTAAATCTCTTAAAAACTTACAAAAACTCCCTAAATCTCAAAAGTATATTTTTGGAACAATTTTCATATGAAATCTATTATAAATACAATTTTAAATATTGTAAAATATGAAAGTATTAGATAAAATAGAAATTATCAATGGGCTAAGAGCTCACACAATTAGTTAATATTTTTAATTATAACTTTATATATTTATTTAGTTTTAAAATTATTTAAAGGTTTGCGTAGTTCTGAAATATAATTAATATTTAGATTAGTTAATATTTAGATTTAGGAGTTATAGATATATAATTTTACTAATATATTAATTAAATATTTATGACATCATAAATATGTTATGATGACGTCACCGGTTCAAACCGGTTTGCTTAACCGGTCAAACCGGTTTGAACCAGATCAATTCCTTTACCGGTTCGGTTTTGATAACATTAGTTTACCCCCTTTGCGAGCCCTCTCCAGTTCTTGAGCTAAACGCCTCTAGACTTAAAAACTTCCTAGGTTCAGGCATCTTTTAGGCATTTTTGTTCTATAAACGGCGAAACCCTGCTACAGGGAGAAAAAAGATGCCTCAGAACCTTACTGTCCAGCGAAGGAAATGCCCAATCTTCGGATTCCTGCCCCCTTGTGCCCGATGCAAACTAGCAGTGTCATCCCTAGTGGAGTCGCCAAGCTGTAGCACCCGTCACGGACGCTACGATGGGCTAGGCTGCTCTCCTAGCCTTATGAAATTTGGGCCGTGTTGATGGGTTTGCAGGTCTGTTCTTCAAGCTTCTAAAACAGCGGCGCGTGGTAGGGATTTCTATTAGCTTTTCGAAATAAAATGTGTTAGTATGAGCGATCTTTAGAAGCATAAGTATTTACCCCATGGATTCAGCGGCATATTCGTTGGAACGAGGTTGTTTACACGTGGATTGGGTCATGGATTCGACCGCATAATGGCAGCGTATGTGGCTGGAAACTTCTGGACAGCGCACCACCTTGCTGCAGCCTCCACTCAACAAAACATGTTAGTACTAAGTCAAATAAAGCATGGAAAACGGCCTCGACAGATTTGAACCATAATGGAGTCACCACTGATCTTAAATGGGTGATAAGCCCCGTTTTCATTGAATAAGGGCATCGGTCGTACAGAGCTTGGATTACGGTCTTCGGATTAAAACAGATTTGACAAAATCTGTTAACATGAAGCTGTTTAGATGGGCATAAAAAGGAAAATGAAAATACAAATCTGAAGTAAGGGGGAGAGGGAGAGGGAGAGCTGGAGAGAGAGAGAGGTTGAAGAGAAAGGGAGTTGGAACTGGAAAAGAGGAGAAGCTGGGGCGCGTGTGGAGCTGTTGTAGCCTCCCGTCTTCCCCATTGGGGATGCCTTTCCTTGTGTCCTCGGAGTTGGAGCTTGCCCCTCTATTTATAGAGAGAAGTGGGCACATGGGCCTTGGGCCTTGAGAGGGGAGCCTGTTACTGTTGGGCTTGTCGCCTTGTTGGAGCATTTTGCTCCAGGTGGGCTGAAGCTTGGTGTCTGGTGGGCTGCTGTTGTAGAGCCCAGTTGTTGTGGGTTGCTGGAGCTTTGCTCCTGTGGGCCAAGGCTGGATAGGCCCGTTTGCTGGAGTATGGTGGGCTATCGCTGTAGAGCCCATTCTGGTGGGGTTGTCAGAGCTTTGCTCCTACGGGCCCAAGTTGGATAGGCACGTATGTCGTGCCGTGGTGCCGCGGCGCCTAGGCGCCAACTCTCTAAAAGCGCGCCGATTGAGGGCTTCTGACGTCTTTCTGCAAGGTGGTGAAGTGGGGCCTAGGCGCCAACTCTCTAGAAGCTTGCCGACTGAAGGGAGTTCTGGAGTACTCTTGAGGGGCATTGGGTTGGTGAAGTGGCGCTTAGGCGCCAACTCTCTAGAAGCTTGCCGATTGAAGGGAGTTCTTGAGTGTTCTTGAGAGGCGTTAGGTAAGCCTGTCTGGTGGTTAGTAGGTCCGATTTTTTTGGACTTGCTCCATGTGGCCTGTTGATTCTAGAGCCCATTAGCAATTATTTTTAGATAGACTTTCTTTGTGATGGTTGGGCTTGGATCTTGGTCCATACTTATATGTATTTATTTGGGCTTAAGGGAAGGGTGTCTCCAGGTAGCTAATTACTCTAATGTAGGAATTTGAAAACCAATGGGAGAACATTACCCCAAAACTCCCCCACTCAGTCAGTTCTTGGGCATTTTTATAAGCTCAGGCCCAAGCCTACCGATTGCATTCCTTTGATAAACCGTCATCTCTTTTCACGCATTGCCCCTTCCCACGTCCTCCTAATAACAATCATATCACTATGACTGTGTATCAATCAATCACTCAACCTTTCCTGTTTCCATGACTTCTAATCGTAAGTTGAAATGGGGATGGTGGCTCTGTGCTTTGGAGAGCATGGAGAACACCCAGTAAAGCTTCTAGAACCTAGGAGTATGTGGGTCCGAGGATTGAGGGCATTGCGTACTCTTTCGCAAATTCCAGAGCGATTTCGGTTTTTACCTCAACGCGGCTTCATTGGAAAATTTACGTCGGGTTGGAATGCTGTGGACCCGGTGGACTTTGCTTCACCTGCGCAAATACTCATTTTTTATTAAAATTATTAAAATATTACTGATTTTAAAAAATAAAAATATATATTTACAAATTCTTTTGATAAAAATTAATATACATATTAAATACACTTCGATTAATAATTATATAAAAAAATTTAAGATAAAAAATAAGTTAACTGCACCCGAGTGCAGCATCGAACTTGCACTCAAGTGCATTTGAGCATACCTAGTTCACGTCTTACCTCTCAATGATCTAACTACCCTTGTTTTACCCGCACCTTCCAACAGTTAGAAGCAACCGCCGCTCCGAAAGGCTCGCACTGTGAACCATATTGAATCATTTTTCTACACAAAAATATAAATTAATTTCAAATATACCCATAACTTTTACCCTTAATTACAAATGTACCAACTAACTTTGAAATTCTTCATATACCTACTATGTATACTCCAAATATCAAAGAGCAATGATCTAGTGCACCTGAGTGCGTTAGCTTAGGTGTACCTGAGTGCAAAAACTTATTTTTAAAATTTTTTTATACAAGTGTTAATATAGGTTTTTTTAGCATGTATATCAATTTTTACCAATTTTGGATATTTTTAAATTTTTTTTTGGATTTTTAAAATTAGTGGCAATTTTGTAATTCATAAATTATGAAACTGCACTGATTTTAGAGAATTCAAAAAATATCTTAAAAATATCCAAAATTAGTAAAAAATTAATACACATGTTAAATACGACTATATTAACACTTGTATAAAAAAATTAAAAAATAAAGAAAAATAGGTTAAATACACCTAGATTCACTGAAGCTAAGTGCACCCAGGTGCATTGAAAAATGTCCCAATATCAAATACGAACATGACTAAAGGCACCCGCATGCATTCAACCTCGGTGCACTCGAGTGCATTTAACCTATTTTTGTATTTTTTGAAAATTTTTATACAACTATTAATTTAGGTATATTTAACATGTGTATCAATTTTTACCATTTTTGGAGACTTTTAAATATTTATTTTTTATTTTTAAAAATGAATAGAATTTTTATAATTTATCAATTATGAAAATGCCACTGATTTTAAAAAGTTAAAAATAAATATCTAAAAGTCTCCAAAAAGGTAAAGTTTTATACACACGTTAAATATACCTAGATTAATAGTTGTATAAAAAAATTTTCAAAAATAAAAATAAAAAAGGGGTTTTGCACCTAGATGCATTGTATTACAACTCCATTAAATATATCTAAAATATAACAGTCCTTTAGATGAATAGGGAACGGAAACACTTTGGCAGGATACATATTTTTCGTCGACCAAATTACCCTTAAATCAAACTCCCTTTTAAAATCCATGGTTTAAAAATATAAAACCACACATGTAATTTCAAATATACCCACAACCTTTGCCCTTAATTACAAATATATCTACTATATTTGAAATCTTTCACATATACTCGCTATGCCACATCCTTAATATCAAATATATCCAAAAGTCTAACGGCCGCTAACATGGCCGTCATTTTTTAGGGGAAATGATAATGTTATCCCTGCAACGGGGGGCTTAGTTTTGAATCTCTAAAAAAACCCAACATCCACTCATGGCAGAAGAGCTATTGTTTTCTTTTATTATCTGTCCCCCTCCGACACTGACCAATGACTACCTTATCTGCGTTGGTGATTATGGTGGTGAAAAACGATTAAATAAGCTTGTTGTTTGCTGCAAGTAATTGGATTTATGGAAGCTGCAATTTTAGAACATGACATAGATCGGATTGGAATTTTGGAGGATGAACGCAATAATGGTGGCTTCGACAATCAAATTTTGATTTCATGAATTCGTTGAAGCTGCTATGACTACAGATTTGGTCTGAGGTTTTCAAGAAGGCAACCATTTCTGCTCTTCTGCACTTAATGCCACCATTGTTGTTGTTCTCTTATGGATTCAACGCCTCTATTTGGTGCCAACAACTACAAGCCGTTCCCGACAAGTCGTCCAACCTATCCACTTTTTTTTATGGTATATATTTACATACATCTCAACACATATTATACTGAAGATCTGAGACATTCTAATTTGGAGATACACGTAACTCCTTCAAAGAAATCTGGAGACACAGCTCCACCAAAGAATTAGGAAGACACAGCTGTTAGGAAAACCGTATTGATTAAATCCATAATCATCCAGGATCCTTCATGCTAAATCATTAAGAAAATAAAAACCATAAGCGGAAGCGTACCTGAATCCATGGAAGCGGCCCGTTCTTGAATTCTGTGGTTTTTGGGTCTTCCAAGTTAATGCCCTAGGGTTATGGAGAAGGTAGCTCATCTTCTCTACTGATGGGATGGTAGAAAAGAACCCTGATAGGTACATAACCCGGGGACCACAACCGTTTATATAGGAAGCCTATCTTTCATATTTCTAATTTAGCCCATCATAAAAATAGAAATTAGAAATTAGGCTGGAAGGGTTTCTACGCATAGGAGATCCATACTTTATTAGATGATTTAGGCCCACAAAACCTTATAAGATCACTTTATAATTTAGGCCACTATTTATGATAGCGTATACATATAATTAATATATATGTGTGTCCAAAATTCCAACAATCTCCCACTTGGACTACAAATATTTTATAATTATATATATAACCTTATGAGCTCAAAACCTTTTGCTATCATACTAAAATCATTTCCAAACAATCTCGTCCATTAGTTATGCCAACATAGAACCAAGGCAGCCTTTGTCACATTTATCGTAACTAGACCCATCCATGATCACATATATCAAACATAACCAAACGACATAGATCAAGTATGGATGCGTAGCATGAAAATTACATGTAATGTGATCTAACATGCCTATTTCCAACTGGTCCACCTTATTTGGTGAGATCAAACCAAAACCAAAAGTACTGAAAAACCAAAATACTGAATACTTTATTTCTGCAGAAAATATTCATAACCATAGTAAAGTGTCCAAACCAGAAAAGCAAATGAATACAAACTCCCACTTAACTAGCATATCATTAAATGATATAACACCTATATGAGCAGTATGCTCATGAAAGACCTCAAGGTGTCACCCTTAGTAAGCGGATCCGCAATTTTGGAGTTTGTCGCAATATGCTTTATAGACACTTTATTTTCCTGAATCCTTCCATTGACAACCAGGAACATTGCTGAACTCCTGTTGTTATTGGAATATTAGACTACTAATTTATTGTCACAAAATAACTTAAGTGGTCTTTCAATGTTATTTATATTTTGCAGCCCTGTGACAATATTCTGTAGTCATATTCCATAATTGGATGCCCCATAATATGCTATAAACTCTGTTGTCATGGTCGAAAAGCTATAAGTGTTTGCTAAGCACTTTTTCCTGATATAGCTTTTCCAACAAACAGATAAATATAGCCTGAAGTGGATCTCAAACTGTATTTGCATCCAATAAAGTAACACTCTGAATACCAAATGATCTCTTATTTATATGACTTTCTGTATGTGAACATATAATGTTTTGTTTTCTAAAAATATTTTAAAAATATGTTTGGCTGCGTCTTAAAGATCCATTCCTGGATTACTTAAATATCTGCTCAACATCCCAACAATGTACGCAGTAACCGAATACATACATGTTGAGATTCAAAACCTGAACATAAATCAAACTTCCCACTGTTAAAGCATAGGGAGTCTTTAGCATTTCCTTAGATTTAAAATAATCATTCTTGGGACACTGATTTAGACAAAATTAATTTTGTCTCCCTTAGCAAGGAGATATTTTCTAATTTGCAATCCTGCATATCAAGTATCTTAAGTATTTTCTTAATATAGGTCTTTTGTGATAATCCAAGAATACATCTAGAATAATCCTGATATATTTGAATTCCTAATACAAAAAACATATTTTCAAGATATTTCATTTCAAAATTCTTTGACAAAAATATCTTAAGTTTATGGAATAAACTTATCTTGATGTTGGGAAACAGTATATTTGTGTGTTACTCCCACTGAAACTATGATTACGCCCACTGAACTTATAGTATATGCAATCATCAACCGAATTCATTTCAAAACCGAATGAAATGATAATTTGATGAAATTTGCAATACCATTATTAGAAAACTTGCTTGAGCTTGTAGATGAATCTTTTTTTTTCTTAAAAACTGAAAGTTTATTATAAATGTTATCTTTACATCCATTTACCATAGCTCAAGGTTAAAACTCATTATTAAAGTCATTTATCTTGAAAGAAATTTTCAATAAAACTGGAGAGAAAATTTCTTTGTAATCTATGTCTTCCTTTTGAGTAAAGTTCATTAAGACAAGAGAAACCTTATGCCTTTCCACATTACCTTCCTTCTTGGTTTTAAATATCCATTTATAACCAATCAGTTTTATACCTTTAGGTAATGGAACAGGCTACCAAATCATCATTATCTTTCACGAACTTAATCACATACTTATGACATCAATCTACTTTTGAGAAGTTTTATTTTGCATTGCTTGATGAAATCACGTTCCACCAATCCAATGTCATCCTGATGTATTGGAGAAATCTGATGTAACCATCAGAAACCGCATTCTCCTTCCTCTAGTAGATCTCTTCAATGACATCCATTCTTGAGGTTGTTGAGCTTGATCATCAGGAATAACCTGTTTATCAATGATGTCTTAAAGATATGTCTTAAAAATTTCTCCTTTAAAGACATAGTCCCTAACTACCACCAATCCAATGTCATCCTGATGTATTGGAGAAATCTGATGTAACCATCAGAAACCGCATTCTCCTTCCTCTAGTAGATCTCTTCAATTACATCCATTCTTGAGGTTGTTGAGCTTAATCATCAGGAATAACCTATTTATCAATGATGTCTTAAAGATATGTCTTAAAAATTTCTCCTTTAAAGACATAGTCTCTAACTATATCTCCCCCTCAAGCTCAATATCCTCAAAAAATTGACATTTTTGGTCTCAATAGAACTGAATGTGGGATCATAGGATTTACATCTTGATATTGTTTAGCATATCCAATAATATTTAAATTCAAAAGAAAGAACTAAAATGACTATTTCCAAATGAATAAAAAATAACTAAATTTATTCAATACAGAAATAGAAACCAAATTCCATTTAAAAAGGGTACCATATATCTCTTTTGAATTTAAATAAAATTGAGTTTTTATTAATAATAACTTAAATGTCCATATAGCCTCAATAGTATTTGATTTGCTATCGCCTCCATCGATGAATCTTTCATCATCATTTGGCCTTTTAGCAACTCAAGCAACCCCACATGGACACCCTTACATGAATAGCAACACGAAATCTATTCATAAAAAATGTGTCTTGGGTCTAAGGCTAAATTAATCACTGAACAAACCAAAATGAAAAATGTACCCATTATTAGTACAATTCTCCTCTATGTGTCCAAGAGTCTATCAAAAGTAATAGCCAAATTTGTATTGAACCATTCATAGTTTTTTTATCGTTTTCATGTCCTTATAGGTACTTGTCAAGTGAGTACTTTTAGTATATTCTTACTTCAACTTATTCTCCTTTTGCACACAATAAAAATAAACTCATCAAGAGATCATTTATCCTTTTGTCAATTATAATTAACTTTAAATTGACCAAATTGTGTTTAGGAGAATCAAAACTAAATGCACAAGCAAATTCGCTTTAACCTTAGTGCTTTTAGTTTCAAAGTAAGAAGAGACAAGTACTCCCTTATATTTTCTTTAACTTTATACCTTATTGAAATCAAGTACTAAATTGTACTCGTTTCAGCTTTATTACCTTTAGCAATACTTTAGAATTTCCTTAATATAAATTTTGGTATTAGTTATCTTTTCAGACATGATACTCCATTGAAAGTTTTTCAAAATTTTATATTTTATAATCATAAAACTCATGCAATTTTAATAATTTCACTTCTCAAAGTTCCAGTATTTCCGCATTAGAACTTTTATCCATAAGAGTAGTGAATTGTTTAATTCTTAGTGCATGGTTTAGATTCATAATGCCAAGAATGATCATAATATTTTATTTTCATTACTTCAGCATGAAAATAGAATAAATGCTGGCAGATATGGCACAAGGAAATAAATTAACCAAAAATTGAACAAAACAATATGTTCACATAACTTTTATATAGAACTTTAGCAATTCAAATAATGGTATGACCCATTACAAGATACCTAACACAACATTAATACTTAGTCTTTAGACAAAAGTATTAATTTGTAAGTGGTACTCTTGGTGCAGTGATCAAATATTGATAATAAAGTCCTGTCAAACAATAAGCCTTTCTTTGGACCGACTATTGTTCACATGGAATGCCTAATAATTATCACATATTTATCACCGCATATGTCTATGTAATCCGGCCAAATATTAATCTTCCTTTGGGCCGATTAATATCCGCATAATTACATATCCACAATATTTTAGTGTAGTAATCAAATATTTAACAATAAAATCCTGTCAAATAACAAGTCTTTCTTTGGACCGACTTGTTATTCACATGGAGTACCAAATAATTGTTGTATATTTATTACCATAAGTGTGTACGCAATTTGGCCAAATATTAATCTTCCTTTGGGCCGATGAATATTCGCATGAATTACATACACACAATTATCTTAATGTCTTAAAAATAAATTAACTTACACAAGAGATGCTACTTTGGTAGCATGTTGTTGCAATCAATTTATTTTAAAACATTAGACATCCATAAAAATACTTGTACCATTATTTGAATTTAATAAAAAGTCCAAAATATTGAACTTATTTCTAAATTTCAAACATAAAACTTTTGCATGATAATGAGTCAATTTGAATTTAAACATCCAAAAAATTCAAAATTGAATTTTACGCAACAATAGGTTAATTTAAGATTTTAATAGAAAGCAACAAATCATGAACACATGAGATTAGATATAATTTGCTTTCTAATTATTCATAAACTAACCACATGAATTAATTGCACATATAATTCAAAAATTGCATGCATATATATAAATTTCACAAAAATAAATATTTTTGGACATATTTCGCTTAATCAGACCCTTCCATTCAAACCAGAATGTACAAAAACATAGAAAACCACTACTGGATCGTCCAAATCCGATAACAGGATCATAAAATATGATCAAATCAATTTAGACGATTATTAGCATGCCACATGTCCTTAAGGGTTGGGTCTGGATGCTGGATACTGGGCTATTGGGCTTTACTATTTGGGTTGAAAGGAGCCCAAGCCCAGGTGTAAAGGTGAAGTTAAACGGGCCTGGTTTGGACTTGGACTACAGCTGGGCCGACTTGGGAACTGGGCTGCTTCCACCTAGGCCTGTTTCACAGGCCCGCCCAGGTGCAAAAGAGAATGGCTGTTGGGCTTAAGCAGGCGGGCCCACTTGAGACTGGAGCCCACAGGGACATAAGCCCAAACCCAGTTCGTGAGAGGAGGGCCTATTAGCAAAACTCATCTGGCAAGGGGTTTTTCTGTAATTTGACTGGCCAGGGTGTTTTCTGCAAAACTTCATCTCCTTTCCCAAAACGCAACTTATGCCAGGAAACCCTAACCCTAGCTGCCCATAACCCACCGTCGCATCTTCCCCGCCGCCTCCATCCAGCCCGCCGCGCCCGCCAGCGCTGCCGCCACCGCCGCCAGCAATGGCGCCGCTGCGACGCCCGGTTGTTGCCGTCGCTGCTACGCTGCCATCGCCATCCTTTTTCGGCAGCTCCACAGCAGATCGCCAGCGCCGTAGCAGCCTGCGTCTTCCCCGGCAGCAGATGGGTCGTCTTCTCCGGCAGCTTGAGACCAGGCGTCCAGCGGCGGCAAAACAAAACCCGGCAGCGTCAGCGGCGAACAACGCCGTCCAGCACTGTCTCCTCTGTCTTCTCCGGCATCGCCCCGCACACAGCTCCGGCAGCGACAGCACTGGGCGGCGATGTTTCCACCGGCAAATTGCAGTGGGAGACAGGCATCCACGGCCAGACCAGCCATTACTTGCTGTCCGGTGTCGCCGCCGTCGTTCGCTGGCGCCGCCCAACACAAACTGCCTGCACGCCACCTACATCAAACTAAATCCGGCAGCACGCTGAATCCATACGGCGTCTGGCCATTATTTCCAGCAGTGTTTAAAGATGATTCACGGCATGAACAGGGCAGCGTGCGGAACCCGGCAGCGGCAGATCCGGCAAATCCAACCTGATCCAGCAGTTTTTTTTAATCCAAACCCCAGAAGACGGATACGCAGCTTGCCGCCTGAAGCCGGTGTTGCCGCCGCTACTATGCACCGTTGCCCAGCTCGACACCACCGATCGTCACGGATTCCGGCAGCGGTTCTAGTAGCTGATTAACGGCGGCAAAATCCAAAATCTGGCAGGGCAAATCCCAAATCTTGCCAGGCATCCAGGGTCTAGCGAACAGAATCCAGGGTCCGGCAGCCGTAAATCGGCCTGAAACCAGATTTGCCTGAGTCAACAGCAGCCATAGCAGCAGCCAAGATCGGCCTGAAATTGAATGGGTTTCCCAATCTGTTCGCCGGCCAAAATCTGTAAAAGGTTTTTCTGTCTGTTTGCGTTCGATTTTTAATTTATTTTTAATGCTGCAAAACCCCGATCTAATCGTGGTTTATTCACGGATGAAAACTCTGAATCCATGGACAGCGGCAGCCATTAAAGTTGAGTTTTCAAATTTTCAGTGTTTTATTAATTAATAATCCATTCATGAATTCGAACAGTACTCATAACAGCATACATGAATTCATAAATCTGAAATTTTCATAAATCCTTCTCAATAATTCAACATGAAGATAGGCTCTGATACCACTTGTTGGGAAAACCTATTGATTAAATCCATAATCATCCAGGATCCTTCATGCTAAATCATTAAGAAAATAAAAACCATAAGCGGAAGCGTTCCTGAATCCATGGAAGCGGCCTGTTCTTGAATTCTGTGGTTTTTGGGTCTTCTAAGTTAATGCCCTAGGGTTATGGAGAAGGTAGCTCCTCTTCTCTACTGATGGGATGGTAGAAAAGAACCCTGATAGGTACATAACCTGGGGACCACAACCGTTTATATAGGAAGCCTATCTTTCATATTTCTAATTTAGCCCATCATAAAAATAGAAATTAGAAATTAGGCTGGAAGGGTTTCTACGCATAGGAGATCCATACTTTATTAGATGATTTAGGCCCACAAAACCTTATAAGATCACTTTATAATTTGGGCCACTATTTATGATAGAGTATACATATAATTGATATATATGTGTGTCCAAAATTCCAACAATTAACCGGGAGACCACTGCTACAACCTATTTTTGCCGAAATCCCGAAACGGGATTCGAACCCAGCACCGGCGCACGCAAACGCTCCTGACAGGCATCTGGTGGTCAACCTATCCACTCTTTGATGCCTAACCCAATTCAACAAAAAATTATTACTATGACGTCTCGAATTAGACAAAGTCGACCCACCCATCTATCACCAATTTACTCTAATCACGATTCCATGTTGCCACAGTTACTTTCTTATCCACGTTTTGCCTGAAAATATCCAATGTTACTTTCTCTCAACGCCAAAAATCTTAAATAACAACCACAAAGAAATATTGTGAAAATTCTAATTTTTCAGAATCTACATCATAATCAACCAACTGCCATAACCAATCTCACATCCTATAAGGCTGAGAACTTACCTCCAAAGACAATGATGATCACATCCATGAAAATCATGAGCGTCAGAGATATACCCCAACAGTGATGATCGGTTTCTACCCTTCTTGTGGAGAAGAAGATGATGGGAAGTATTGGCGGACAACAATTAAGAGAAATCTCATTTGGGTGTAGATGGGATTTAGGCTTGGTGGTGATGAGCTATTTTGGGGGCATTGGAGACGCTGATATGGAGATTGGAATGATTAAATATTTAAGACATTTCCGTATAATTTTATATATTAATTATATTTAAGCTTATTTTTCAGCATTAGAAGAGCTCGAGTGGCATGTGAATGAAATGACAAAATAATGACTTACTTAGCATATCTCAAAAAACTTACTTCAAAATTTTTTTTATATACTTATTTATCTAAATGTATTTAATATAGAAATTAAGTTTTACTATTTTTGGATATGTGTATATATTTTTAAAAAAATTTAAATATAGAGACATTTTAGCCATTATCAATTGTTAAAAAATCCAAAAATGGTAAACCTTAGTTTATATGTTAATAATACATCTATATTAACAAGTTTATAGGGAAAAAGTTTTAAAAATTTTAAATGAATTTTTAAAATGGGCTAAGTAATGACTTACTTAGCTTGGGCTAACATAATCGTTTTTTGTTAAAAAATGAGAAAAGGAAGTTAGTTATGTATTAGAAAAATGAAAAAGATATTAAAGATTTCTTAGAAATAAAAAATTCTTTATAATTCACATTCAAGCCTCTTATATACCACTCAAATATTCTCTTATTATCTATAGATTTTTATATTTTCCACATCTTTTGATATGCAACTATAAAAAATTTTCTCATTCCCATTTCTTACTTTTTAAAATATATTTTCCTATGTGAATCCTAAGATGTATCAAAAACGATTGGTGCAACAAGTATACAATTATGGTTCCAGTTTATTGAAACCATTTGCATCTTGGGTGAACCTTTTGGACCAGAGTATCATTGTTGGTGAAACTATCCATGAAGCCACTTTGGGCCCATCTTGCTGAAAAAGCAAAATGAACTTGGCCCGTTGATTTTTTAAATTATTTACTTAATTATCCAACAAGTTTTATCAAAATCAATATTATGGTGAAGTGTAAAATTTACGTATGTGGAGTTTTGAATTATCTGAAATTATGGGTGTGTTTGGTTGGGGGGTAAAGCTTTTGATAAAAAAATTTTGGGGTAAAAGTTGTCAAATCGATAGAAAATAATGTGACATAGTAGAGGTAATGATGATGAGTAAAGAGAATAAAGTTAAAATAGATAGATTAGTTGTATGGATAATTGTATAGAAATAATTGAAAAGTATGGTAGTTTGTATAGGAAAATGTGAAAAAATAATTAAAAAATATAGTAGTTATGAAGAGTAAAGAGTTTCGGATTGCAAAGTTTTGGTTGAAATTTTTTGCCCCAAACAAATACACCCTATATATCCATCAAAATTGTTAATTCAACATCTATATTAAATTATAGGAAAAATTCCCCCCCTAGCCAAAACTTTTGGCTAAATATTCCTCTTATATCCACACCAAATAAAAAATTTCTCTCATATCGACAACGTTTTATCCATAATTCCTCCAATACTCACGCCGTCACAAATGACCATCAACTAGAGGGAAATGACAATTTTATCCTTGAAGTAAAAATTCCTCACGTACCCCCAACATTTGGCTTTTATTCCCCTTATACCCATAATATTTCAAAATTTCTTACACACCCAAAATATTTTATTCCCCCAACAGTTCGTCAAGTTGCATTTGTCTTAATTTTTTGAATTCCAAAAATACCTATCTTATTCTCAAGAGTCGCCTCTTGAATGGCAAACAATTACATATAAAGAAATAAATATGAGTGTCCAATCTACCGACCCATAAGATCGCTGAAAAATCATTTTTCACATAGCATTGTGGCTCCTTGCTTGTATCTTCTTTTGTGAAAACTGCAACTAGGGGCATAAATAGGGTTAGTTTCAACCCGAACCTAACTAAAATAACCCGATTTGAACCGAACGAATTTCAAAAGTGGGTTGGTTTGGATTGGACGATTGTCAACCCAACCCAATGTAATTTTATATATTAGTGTACAATATAATAAATTATTAATAAATAGTCTTACGTTAGGACATAACGCATAGAAATTAACTAGACATTATTGATTTAAAATAATATTATTTAGCAATTATATCATTATATAAGTCATAAATTGAAAAGTATTCCTACAAAAAGGATTACTTTTTATTCTTTCATATAAATTTATAATTTAAAATAGATTTAATTAAGTAAAATATTCTTAATATTATACATTCATTAACTCGATTTCTAACTCGAACCGAACCGATTTCTATAGAGTTAAAATAGGGTTGGTTAATGTGTGAAAAATAGAGTTGAAGGTAGGGTTGGGTCGAGATTTTATAATGTGGGTTAGGGTTGTATTTACCCCATTCTGAGTCGATTTGACCTGATTTACACCCCTAACTACAACCCCCTCAAGTTCAGCACGGGCTTGATAAATGAAACTTAATGGACCATGACAGTGGTGGCACGAGAAGAATTAGAGGTAAAATGTCGTGGGTATGTAAGGAATTTTGAAAAATATTGTGGAATAAAAGGAATAATGTTCAAATGTTGTGGGTACGAGGAGAATTATGGGTGAAACGTTGTGGGTATACGGGAAATTTTTGATTTGTTGCAGCATACAAGGAATATTAGCCAAAAGTTGTGGATACACGAAGAATTTTTCCTAAATTATACATTGTAATATGCTAGGGGTAGCCAACAGTGCATGGTCAGGGTGTTGCCAGCTTAATGGGCTGAATTTGGTATTTAAATTAAAATTCAGCCCATACATTGTATTTAAAATCATTTATTTAAATAGCACTACGAGTTTCATCCAAATGATATGTATATTGAGTTCCATTTGAAAAAAGATGCAAGACGAACTTAATAAAATTGTCTGATTTAAATATTAATTTAAATTGACTAAAATATGAATTCCAACCTCTAAAAATTACAAGAATGCCACTGTCTTTAAAAATAAAAAACAAATACTTAAAAATATTCAAAAATAGTAAAACTTAGTTTATAGATTCTATATACAGGGTTTAACATGTTTATGGAAAAAAAAAAAATGCCTTGAAATATGTTTTTGTGCTTTACTTAGGCTGCACTAAACGGATCATGCCTCACCTATAAAAGGGTCTTGTCAACTTCATGAACATAATTTCTCTCAAAGAAAATTTTAAAAAGTATTTAGAAATTTTTTTTCTTGGTTCAGTGAGTTTGGTAATTGATGGGAATATTCATAGAGAAAGATGTATTTTGCTTGTGTTGCTATCTATTTAGGCCTGATCTTGGAAGAAAGAATTATTTTTTAAATATGTTGGAGGCCCAAGTTGCCCTCACAATCAAGATCGAAGGAAATGTGAAGATTTGATGAATCAAAATCAACACATTGAAGTTGTCATCTCCAAGCAATTAGATTGAGCTCGAAGTTTTTGCATTCGGTTTCTATTATGTCAAGGATTGGCTTTTCATGGTCATGATGAATCAAGAGATTCCATCAATTAAGCTAACTTTGTTGGACTTCTCAAGTTTTTAGCTGATCATAATGAAGATATAAAATTTATAGTTCTAAGAATTAAATGCTCTAAAAAATCATCAATTGCTGTCCAAAAAGATATTGGGGTATTTAGGAAATAATAAAACTTTTTTATAAAAATTTTTTAGTATAAAAGTTTTTGAAATGGAAGAACATGATATGATATAATAAGGGTAATGATGAAGAGTAAAAAGAATAAAGTTAAAATAGATAGGTTAGTCATATGGATAATTGTATAAAAATAATTGAAAAGTAGAGTAATTTGTATAGAAAGTCATGAAGAAATAAGTAAAAAATAAGACAATAGTAAAAAGTGAAAAGTTTTAGATTGAAAAGTTTTAGATTGAAAAGTTTTAGGTAAAAAATTTTAGTTATTGCCAAACATCCCGAATTTGTAAATGTTGTCACGATAGAGACTAGTGATGTCATAATCAAAGAGCTTGAAGATAAATTACTTATTGTCATGCTGGACAAGTGGCATGATATAAGTAACAAAGAACAGTGGCGGTTGTTTTGCATTTCGTGAACAAAAAAGTAAACATAATTGAATACTTTCTTGGAATTATTAATATTAATGTTACTTTTACTTTATTACTTAAAGCTACAGTGGAATCATTATTTTCTAGATTTTGATGAACTTATTGAGAATACATTGACAAAGTTATGATGGTGCAATTAATATGCAAGGTGAATTTAATAATTTTAAAAGTTTTATTTTGGAATAAACTTGGGTGTGTTTGGAAAGTAATAAAGCTTTTAGATGAAAAACTTTTGAAAAGAAAGAAAATGACATGATATAATAGGGATAATAATAAAAAGTAAAGAGAGTAAAGTTAAAATGGATATATTGGTCATACAGATAATTGTATAGAAATGATTTAAAAATAAAGTAATTCGTACATGAAGATATAAAGAAGTAAATAAAAAAAATGTAATTGTCGAGAGTGAAATTTTATATAAAAAATTTTATTTATTGTCAAACAGCCCGAATTTGTAAATGCTGTCACGATAGAGACTACTGACGTCATAATTAGAGAGCTTGAAGATAAATTACTTACTGTCATGATGGATGAGTCACATGATATAAGTAACAAATAACAAATGGCGGTTGTTTTGCATTTCGTGAACAAAAGAGTAAACGTAACTGAATGTTTTCTTGGAATTATTAATATTAATGATACTTCTACCTTATTACTTAAAGCTAAAGTGGAATCATTATTTTCTAGATTTTGATTGAGCGTATTGAGAATATTTTGACAAAGTTACAATGGTGCAAGTAATATGCAAGGTGAATTTAATAGTCTCAAAAGTTTGATTTTGGAAGAGACTTCCTCCGCTTTCTATGTGCATTGTTTTGCTTGTTAACTTAAACTTACACTTGCCGTCGTTGCAAAAAAATCATCATCAAGTTGCTTTACTTTTTATATTAAATTTTGTTCGAGGCTCCTGTAAACATCATGATATACTTTGAGAGAGTCAAATTGCAAAGGTTAAAGAAGCATTAAGATATGTTGAAATTGTTAGTGGATGGGGCTTTAAATCAAGAGACTAGTCCGTAACAACCAAGTGATAACCATTGGAGCTCTCATTATGGTACAATAATGAACTTAATTGCAATGTTTTCTTCTATGATTGAAGTCCTTAAATTTATCATTGAATATGGTTTAAATTCAGAGCAAAGAGCTAAAGCTAATGATCATTTGAATTCAGTACAAACATTTGATTTTGTATTTTCCCTGCATTTGATGAGAAATATACTTGGCTTTACAAATAAGCTATCATTGCCATTAGAAAGGAGGAATCAAAATCTTATGAATGCAATAACACAAGTAAAGATTTCAAAGGAGCAATTACAACTAATAAGAGATAACAAATGGAACTCTTTATTTGAAGAAGTATGCTTACCTTGCAACGCATTCCTAACATGGATGAATTATATGTGTTCAAAGGAAGGCCCTGACGTAAAAGCTTAACAAGTTACCAATGTCCGTCACTATAAAGTGGATGTTTTTTGGTCACCAGGCGCAGAACAAAGCATTCATTTGCACTGGTGCGTGTTCGAATCTCCAGTTGGGGATTTCGAACCATGAATTTTCGGTGAGGGCATGTGGTCCTCCTTATTTTGTTGGGAGCTGGTGGTCTCCCCCGTTGATATTTGGGAGTTTGTTGTCTCCCTTTGGAAACATTGTTAGAATTGTCTTAGAGCTTTGAATGTGATATTGAGATATATTGTAAATATACTCCAATAAAAAAAAAAAGAACTCAATGATCAATTTATTGAAGTATCAATTAAATTTTCACTTTGAGTGAACTTTCTAAATCTAAATAATTATTTCTTAGCTTTTAACAAACAAAAGTTAATTCGTTTAGGTCAGTTCTATTCATTAGAGTTTTATCCCGTCCACGAACTGACACTTGAAAATCAACTTGAAACTTACATAATGAATGTACGTGAAAGTAGTATTTGCAAATTTAAAAGGAATTCAAAGACTTGACGAGAAGTTAGTTGAGATAAAAGGACATCTAATTTATCCATTAGTTTACCTATTTGTACTTGAGTGGTAGAAAGAACATTTTAAGGTATGTTTATTTATACTTAAAATTTTTCAAGTAAAACTTTTCACTATCTATAATTACCCTATTTTTGTTTATTCACATCTTCCTATATAACTATTCTACTTTTCAATTATTTTTACACAACTAACTATACAACTAACCTATTTATTTTAATTTTATTTTTTACTAATCATCATTATTCCTTTCATATTGCATCATTTTTTCACATTTCAAAAATTTTTATACCAAAAACTTTTCATCCAAAAATTTTATCACTTTTCAAACACAAGCTGAAAAGTTTTTGTTGTAACAATCTTTGAATGGGTAGAAATGATGTGATATAATAGAAATAATAATCAAAAGTAAATAAATAAAATTAAAATAGATAGATTAGTTTTATGAGTTGTTATATAAAAATGATTGAAAAGTACGTAATTGTCAAGAAAGATAAGAAGAAATAATTAAAAAATAGTTATAGAAATTAAAAAAATTTAGTTTGAAAAGCTTATATTATTAACAAACATGCCAATAGATAAAATTTTTAAAAAGGATATATATCCCCCATTGTAATGCCCCCACATCCAAAGATCATGACTCTACCACTACTTTAGTTGCCATATCTAAGTTTTACCCTTTAAAACTACATTACTTTAATAACTCCAAAATTTGTGATTTTTTGAAGTTAAAAAAATATGTATAGATAAAAGTTTAAGAAGGATATTAGATTGTAATGAAACTTTATACAATCATTTATTCATATATAAATCATACTTTAGACGGTTTAGATGTTGAAAAAACCACTTTAAACTTGATATTTACATTAAACTATTTTATTACGTTGATTTTGCATCATTTTAAGATGAGCACTACACACATGTTGGATTTGGATGAAAATTGGTATGCTAATAAAGTAAACAATTCTAAATATAATGGATGGGGTGGATTTTCTATTTATGATCAAGTGGGGCCCACTGTGCATGGATTGCACGGTACAGTCGCATGTACTGAATTATTTTCCTATATATATATCCATAGTTTGATTGTGATGCATGCCAATATACCCACATAAGTCACAACTTGCAAATTACCTTCATTGTTGGCATATATCCGCAAACAAGCTACTCTCTTAGTGATTGAGTTACATAAAAATGATTTCATATAATTGCATCTGTTTTTTTAGATAGTGATTATTGTTTTAAAATTCAATCCATTTATTTTAAATTAGAAAAATGCTTAAATTCATTTACATATGTATTAGAATATAATCATTTATCAAAGATGGTAGTAATATTTTAGATAAGTTATGATGAAAATACTTCTTTTAAAAATAATATTTAGTATTATTTTATTATGTTAATTTTATGCGCGTATAGATGAAATTTATATACAATGATACTCAATAATATTAAACAAATGAAATGATTTTCATCATAATATAAATAATGATAAACACAATAAATGAAATAAATTTTCTATCAACTACCAAAATATTAAAAATAAATGAAATTAAATAGAATAGGGGTTTCTTTAAAAGCATTCACGTTTACAAATATACTCATGTAATATCATAATGTGAATATGTTTGCAAATATATATAAACTTGAAAACTAATTTAGTATCTTTACAATTATAATTAAACTATGTGAACATATTTGCGAATCACTACTCAATACTTACATAAAAATTGTGTCGAAAATTTTTCAATCTTCTTTTCTCAGTGCAAACATAGACTTTTTTTTTTTTTTTTTTTTTTTGTATAGTAGCTGGTCGCTGCTGTATTTAGTCGTAAAACATATTTATCACTAAGTGGTTGACTTGAGTATATATTAGGTGTTAAGGCAGGGAGGTTCAGGATTTGAAGTTGAATAAAGATAGTAGCCTCATTACCCCTCCCCTATTACACTTTCATCAGACACTTGGTCATCCAAGATAGGACCAATAAAAAAAATAATTGCATTCCAAAACTTTCTAAGAAAAGAAGGTTTTAATCCTTTGCTCCTCGCTTGTTCAAGAATACAGGTAAAAACAAAACAGGATAATTCTTTTTTTAAAAAAAAATAACTACAGTTCAATAATGGAAAATGCAAGAGAATACACCTTGCTTACTTTTTCTTCCCAGCTTTACCCTCCTTCCGTCTAACAATTTCATCAGAATACCTAACACCCTTCCCCTTGTATGGTTCAGGGGGCCTCCACTTCCTTATTTTAGCTGCAAACTCACCAATGGCACTCTTGTCGAACCCACTAACAGAAATTCTGGTGTTCTCCTCTACTTTCACTTGCATTCCTTCTGGAACAGCCATTCTCACTGGATGAGAAAATCCAAGGTAGAGTACTAGGTCTTTGCCCTCCACTATGGCTCGATACCCAACGCCAACCAGTAGGAGTCGCTTTACAAATCCTTTCGACACACCAACGACCATGTTGTCTGTTAGAGTTCTGCGTTAATAAAAACAAAGATATCAACCATAGAATGACCGTGTGACAAATGGTAAAGCATGTTTGCATATCTGTCCAAGTCCTAATTGGAGCACCAAATCCAATACACTTAAACAAGAGAAGCCACATCAACAATTGCATATCCAAGTGGTTTGACATCATAGCATGCATGAGTAAGGTCTCGGTTTTAATTCTGGGCTGGAGCGAGTCTCCATTCATGCAAATAAAATAAATAAAAAAAAAAAAAAGAAGCCACAAAGATTTTGTGTTTGGGCAAGATCAGATTGCGCTTTAGATGGAGCAATTTTACTGCAAGGGGAATAAGGGATATTCTATGGGCAGTGAATATCAAATGCACACAAATAACAACTCATTTCAATTAGAAACTTGTTTGATTAATAGGTAACTACAGTTTCCAGCCAAACAGACATAGTTAGGGCTAAATGTTTTCAATTAGGGAAATTTCAACAAGCAATTAAGCAGTCTTTTCATGAGGTAGATAACAGCTTGTTGTAGTGTCATTGACATAGTGTATGTGAGAACTTTAGGGTGAAATATTATGGTCATGCGAGGAATTTGTGAAACATTGTACATACATTAGGAATTAAGAGCAAATGTTGTCACTATAAAAGGAATTTCTCAAGTACAAAAGTAAGGAATGTGTATTTACAAGCATAATCAAGCAATCAATGCATGCTTCAGGCATCCCGTCATTCATAATCAGCGTACAAAAGCAACACACATGCTTTAGAAAATGTACATATTTATAGGAAAATCTAAGAATCACAATTAAAAGAATTTATCCAAAGATTTTTTTTCACTTCTTGGAAACCTTCAGTCAATAGAACCAGTAATATACTGCTGTTCCAATAGGTTGGGTAAATACAAAACATCTCAAAAATTGTTAGCATAAATACAACAAGTTTGAAAACATTGGAATTGATGCGATTTAAAAAAAAAAAAAAAAATTGAGTTGGCTTGGATTTAAAAAACAAACTACGTTTGCAAAGTTTAATAGTTATATATTCACTCTCAAAAGACATTATTTTTACAAAAATTTGAGTATCTAATGAAAGTGGTTTTTTTACGTCATGAATAAACTGCATATGGACAAACAAAATCAAAAGTATACATTTGAAAAAATATGTTAAAATAAGAAAAGGAAGGGGTTGCATTGGATCATTAGCCTTTACAATATGTACATATTTATAGCAAGATCTAAAGAATCACAACTAAAAGAACTTACACAAACATCCGTTCTCCTCAGAAACCTTGAATCAATAGAACTAGTAATATTTCCTGCTGTCTCAAGGCATTTATATGAATGTAGAATGAGCTTAATCTTTACATGAAAAGCCCACACTTTTGGTTTGCTATCTATTAATGGACAAGTTATAGCAAAATCCAAAGAAATCACAACTAAAAGAACTCATACAAACATTTGCCCTCTTCTTGGGAATCTTCAGTTAAAAACCAGTAATATCCTGCTGTCTCAAGGAATCAATGTAAATGTAGATGAATGAGTTTACACCTTACCTAAAAAGCCCATGCATTTGGTTTGCCCGTTTAGTTTCCTCTGTCTTGGAGACTTTCAGAATCCCAGAATCCTTCCTCTCAACCTTGACTTCAGATGGATATGACAATGAAAGCTCACCTAAAGGACCCTTTACCCTCAAACCCTGGCCTTCTAAAGTAATGGTTACATTTGGAGGCACTTCGATTGGTCTCTTCCCGATTCTTGATTCCTTACACTCCACAATCTTTCTGAGAAAGCTTGTCCTAGATACTGGAGCAACAGAAAAACGAATCCTACTAGTCTCGCCCACAAAGGCAGATTTCAAGTGGCTGGAGTCAAGAGAAAGAATCTCAATTCAGACAATAACTACATACTGAGCCAACAAAAATAAAAATAAAAATGAAATGTCAATATCAGTTGAGCAATGCTGGCAAGAGAATGCTTCAGATCATCAGTGCCAATTACCTTAATTAATAATCACAAAAAATAAAGAGATCAAATACACAAATACTCCAGAATTATTTGCTTCAAGCATCCAATGAGGCCGTCAGAGTAATCAAACAAGAGTCAACATCTCTAAGTAATGATGATCATGCTCACATCATTAAACCCGAACTTCCTTATCTGCCTACATTACATTACAATTGAATCATGATGAACAACTTACCATGAGTAGACTGATTAGATTAGAATAATAAAAGAGTCTGGGTGGGGTGGCTGCCGTGAACACCACAGAACTAAAAACCTGACCACCAAACCCCTAAACCCTATGAAATCAGTGCCCACAAAGGCAAGTTTCCACATTTCTTATGCAGATGGAATCCATATGATGACATTGGGTTTAGGTCATCCAAATGCACATGATGAAAATATAACAAATTTACAGCATTCAGATTAATCTCCAATGATTGTTAAATTTTTATGATGTTTGCTGGCCTCATAACAAGGATTAAAGAAACATTGCCTTCAAATTTTCGTTCCTGTTTGGATGAAGTTCAGATGGAATGGACATTATGCAATTTGGAGTCTTGAGTCTGGACTTATGTGAGAAATCACAAGTTAGTCATGGCCATTTCATTGACTCCAACTTAATTCACTGCTTTAAGCATTGGTTTTAGTTTAAATACTACACATGAAAGAAATGAAATTGACTATGGCCCAGAATAGTCCTATTTTGGGCCTGCTCAACTGTCAATGCATAGTCTAGTGTATTGGCTCATTGTTCTTTCTTCTAGCGGTCACAGCAAATAAAGCAATTAATAAATAAAATTGCTGATGCAAAAACTTGATCAACTTTCTTAATACTCTCACATTTAACACAAATTATTTGAATATCACCTTTCTAGAGGTAACCATCTATAATCAACTTAGATATTGACATCCAGAGATAATCATTTGTACTACTTCCTAATGAGAAACTTTACCAATTCCCCCCTGTGAATTAGAATACTCGTCATCCTGCACTAAAACACCGGATGCAGCTTGGCATCCTTCATTACAATCATGACATATTCAACCATTGAGATTCTAATTTGTAACATCTCTGCTCCAAAATTTTAGACAAGCATTCCTCTTTCATCTTTCCTCTTTTCCATTGCTCTATTTATTTGTCCTTCTAATTTTTTCCCCATAATTTTTAAGACTAAGGAGGCAGCCCATATGCATTCCTAACAAGTAAGCTATCAAACATGATTTCCATCTATTAAGTTTTTATTACAAAAGACTAACATTGAAGCCAACGTACCAAGTAAGTCGGTCAACCAAACTCGCCAAAGAAAAATTGAAACTTTAAGGCATTTTAAAAAAGAAAAATAACTTGCATAACACCACAACAAACATTCGATTTTCACACCGTTCCCCGTTCTATCGTTCAAAAATCTTCCAAACGTGAGGTTCAGGAAACAAACATTCCGAAGGCGCATATTCGAATGAGTTCATGGGTTTCTTTCCACTCATTAATACCAACTAGCAGCACTAAAATCATGCGCCGCCATACTATTATATCACTCCAACATCTTCAAAAAACGGGTCGAAGAAACAGAAATTCAGAAGAATTTTCTGATGTTTGCTTCCGATTACTGTGGGGGAAATAGAAGAAATGGGAATGCAGATTTGCAGGCAAGATATGAGATAGAACGAAGAGAAAGTATAAATGAAGTTTGAATCAGCAACGGCTTACCAAGCATGAAAGGAGGACGTGAGCGAAGCCATGGCTGCTTCCAAAGAGGAATGCTGGCCGAGTCTTGGATATTGGATGAGGATTGGGAGAATCTTATGGTACTCTGCTTTGTTTGAGCAGATATGTACTGCTCTTTTGAATTCTCACACGTGTGGTCATTTTTGGGTGATTGGTTCGTGTCGTGCAACTTATTATGTTAAATAGAGATTATATTTTATTTTTGGATCATCTATTCTAAATCAAGATTAAATACTGAGATTTTTTTTGCTGCCTCACATTTATTGAGCTAAGGGATTGACTTATTTGTAAATTAACGGTACTTCATTTTGGTATATAAAGTAAATTTATGTAACTTTTCTATTTTTTCCACTGATGATGAATGTAAAATTCACTTCATCCATTATATTTAACAATATTTATTTAACTATAAGATCAAGTTTCTTTTGAAATTGTGTTTCGTAGTAACTAAAAAATATTAAGCTAAAAATTTTCAATTTAAAACTTTTTACTCTTTATAACTACTTTATTTTTTAATTATTTTTTCACATTTTCCTATAAAACTATTATAATTTTCAATCATTTCTACACAACTATTTACGCAACTAACCCATCTATTTTAACTTTATTCTTTTTACTCATTTTCATTATTATTATCGTATTACATTATTTTCTTCTAATTTAAAAAATTTTATATGAAAAAGTTTTTATCTAAAAATTTTATCACTTACCAAACACACTACATAAAAAAATAATCATAAGCAACATTTGCTTACAAGTATATATATTCGAGCTGTAGTTGTGCATACACCTATTTTTAAAAAAAATTATTGAATTTTTTGTACACAACTATTAATCTAAGTGTATTTAACATATGTATCAATTTTTATCATTTTCGGAGATTTTTAGATATTTTTCGCTGATTTTAAAAAATCCAAAAAAATCTAAAAACCTCCTAAAATGATAAAATTGATAGACATTTTAAATACACTTATACTAACAGTTTAATGAAAAAATTTCAAAAAAATAAAAAAGGGTGAAATACACCAGGGTACATAGGTGCATATAACTGGAAACTTATATATTCATGTGTAAATATTTTCAATTCTTATAAATTAATGAATATAGTAGTATTAAGGATGTAATTGAGTTAGGTCAACCCATTATTTAGTTTTTTGCTAATTAGGGTTTTAATTTTTAACCGATAAACATATTTAAATAAATGGCTATTATGAGTTGACATCATAACATGTAATCCAATTAATGCAATCTATTATTGGAGTCCTCTCCGAATATATTCCCACTTAGTGAAGATATCTTCCTCGTGAGAACGAGTTGAGGGTGTGAGTTCTTTTGAAGGGGTGTGTTCGATATTGGTGCAACTTGAATAGGTTATCCATGGGTACTTACCAACTTAACCCTAATTTTAGTAGAGTAGGATAGAAAATATTACCTATGGGTATGAGTGAAGTGCAAATTATTACTCGTTCTCTCAAATAAGATACAGGTAAAGTGAATATATTGAATACCTGAAACTGACCCACATGGATACTCATATGGGTAATTGATTAGGTATGTAATTATATATACAATATATTATATAGTATGTATTATGTTTTGTCAATAATGTCTTATGTGCATTTTCATTTTAACAAATTTAAATTCAAATGAATAGTATGCCTTGTGGAGTTGTGGATTATGAAGTAAAAAACTAGTTTGGCTTATAAATATGTCATTGACTTCCGAAAGCTTTTTATAAATAAACTTATGAAGTGTGATCGTAATATATTAATAGTTCTAATGATTAGGTTGTGGTAGTCAGTACGTTACATTTTTTATATAATAATGTAAACAGTAACATACTTTTTGTATGGATAAACAGTAACATACTTGCCTATGATTTTAAAATGTAAATGAATATTGTTTTATATTATTTGTAATGACAAAGATATATTTTTTTAAAAATATTTTATTTGAGTATTAAATAAACCAATTTAGAATCAAAATCAGAACTAGCCCTATAAGTAATGAGTAAGGTATGATATACTAGAAATTGAATCGATAAATGGGTAAGGTAGGATATAGTAGACTACTACCTGAACCAAATGACCCAAGTTCTACTTCTAGTGTTCAGGAATCTCTAAAGTAGAATAACAACATGTTTGTGAGAAATCAAGAATGATAAGGGATTCTAAATCTCTTTTGGTAGAGAAAATGTTCTCTCAAGATGAAGGATGACTCTTTAGAAGTGCTAGATCCAAGAGGCTTGCCTACAATGTCATGTTCGATGTGGACAAACAAGAGATACAATGAGGAGATCTTGAAGGCTTCAATGTGGCAGCTGTGGAAGTTAAAAGGTGCATTTACTTCTTTATTGTGGATGATAACCTCTATTTAATTACTTTTGAGCATATTAAAGATAGATAGATTGTATCAAATGGCCATCCCTAGCTATTTGAGAGCAGTCTTGCTAAAGGTATTAGATTCTCCTGTGAATCCAAAGGATGTAAGTCTGACATCCTTCTCATTCTGGATCTAAATAAATAATGTACCTTTTCTTTATAGGCTTGGGAAACTGTGGGGGGTGTCTTTTAGCTTATGTATTATTAGAACATAAAAGATAATTCTTTAAGGATTAGAGTAGAGGTAGATGTCCAAAAGCTAGTTCAAAGAAGTTTATATGTGCAAATTGAGTCATCAACTAGAAGACGACTAGTTTTCTAATATGATGAGCTCCCTATTTTCCTCTATAGTGTGCTAGAATGAGGCATATGTATAACAGTTACAAATTTGGAACAAAATAAGGAGGGAGCAATGATGAGGTAGATTTGCTATATGGAAATTTTCTATGTTTAAGAAATATAGGGCCTAGGGTGATCATTGGTTCGGGGGAAGCAACCAAATGGTGCCTCGATGTTACATAAGAAGAAATGTCATGGTTGCAATTGAAAATCAATAGCTTCTACAATAGGAAGATAATTCACATGTAGTAAGAGGGAGGGGATCCGCTTTAGATAAACAAGGGATAAATCTGGAGGATGAGTTGGTTATCCGGGGTGATATAGCAAATCAAAATATAAAAACGGAGGAATAATCATAGACAGAGAATTGAATAATAATAATAATAATAATAATAATAATAATAATAAGGACAGATATAAGAAGGGTGTCTTAAGTAAATGTAGTTAGGGCAATCAGAAATAGGAAGAAATTAAGTATAAAATATATTGACAATGCCAGATTATGTGGGTGTTCTGGGGCAATCTGTGGAGTGAGACCCAGTGGATGATCGAATCTTAATCCTAAGACCTATACTAACTGGCGGGGTGGAATCACTTACAATACGGATATGATGGGATACTAGTTTGAAGAATTTACACTTGATTATGTGAAAGTGAAGCAAGCAAATCTATAGGTTAATGGAAAGGGATCACATGAGAATCATAGAAAAAGAATTATTGAATACGAATGGTACGAAATCTTTGGTGGATAATTCGAGCCAAGAGCATCAATAACGATGTACCCATTACAACTAAACGTGGATGAAGTAACATCAAGTCAGCATATAATTTACACTTGATTAATTGAAAAAGAAGTAGGTGAATCTACAAATTAATGGAAAGTGACCACATGAGAATCATAGAAGAGAAGAATTACTAAAGATGAACTGTACGGAATCTTCGATGGATAATTTGAGCTGAGGGCATCAATTATGGACTTGTTACAACTTAATGAAGATGAAGTAATGGTTGGTTAGCATGGGTGTTTGCTAATGGACTCAATGAATGAGTCAACCTAGTCTGGAAATAGAGAAGGGGCATGGCAAGCAGCAAGGCAAATCTTCTAAGAATTGTAGGAAAGATATGACTAATACATTTGTAGTTATGAAGGAAAAAGAATCGAGTGGTAATGAAGGCCTAAGCTTGATGTTCAAAGGAGGAAACCTCTAGGGAAGATTGCATAGGAATTTCTTGAAGGGGAGTTAAGAAATGTTAAAAGGCTGAAAACTATAAGTGATATGGTAATAGTGGAAGATGAAAATCACTCTTAGCTTTCCAATGACTATTTTAGCATGAAATTGTCAGGGGGCTTAGGAATCTTTGGATAGTTCGCATCCTTTGTTATATGGTTAAGAAACAATAGGGGGTGGTCTTGCTATGATATGGAACAGAATGCTGAATCGGAACGTGATTTCTTTCTCACAACATCATATCGATGTGGTAATTATAGCTTCAAACTGATGAAGGGAATGAATGGTAACTGAGTTATATAGGAATCTTATTAGAGTTAAAAGTTTGAAACATGGGAGCCTATGAAGCTATTGAAAAATTAATTAGTTAATCTGTAAGTGGTGGTAGGTGACTTTAACGTAGTAGTGGGACCCTCATAATGCTTGAGCAAGACTTCGAGATCAGAGGGACAAACAAATCTGCTAGAAGAAGTTATTGATGGTTGTAGTTTGTTGGATTTGAACATATTAGTCCTCCTAAGGCTTAGCAGAAAAATCAAAGAGGCATGGATAAGGTCAAAGCTACGCTTAAAAGAAGACTAACAAAATTTGGATTGAATATCTCATTTCCCATTGCACACACCAATCATCTTTCTGCTATCAAATTTCATCATAGTCCAATTAAATTAGTTGTTAATGCAGGGAATGTAGTCCAAAGAAAGATTTCAGATATGAAATCTTTAGGGGAAAGACAAGGAAGCACACAAAATCATTTATGAGTCCTGGAGGGCAGATGGGGATGGAGGGAAGATGTGTTTCTAAAATATCAAAAGCAAGATTTTGAATTATAATAAGGAGTTCCGTACATAACATAAGAAATTCAATAAAAATCTAAGCTGGAAAATTATGTAAGAAGAGAGATGAATTGAGCAGCTAAAGATGAAGCATCCATCCATTTGATGATAGGAATTAGCAGGTGCAGAAAAGTTAGACAAAAATAAACTTTCTTCTAGTTGATGAAGAAATTCTATGTAAGCAAAGATCCAAACTTCACTAGTTGTAATAGGGCGATAAAAGCATTTTTTCTTTTCATCGTGCTTCCTTTGACCGTCAATGGAACAATTTTATTGAAGTCTTGAGTGACGAGGAGGGTAGATAAGTAGTGGGGCAAAAGGATAAAGAGAAATTTGCTAATGATTACATCATACAACTATTCATGTCAAATATTCAAGGGAATCAGGACCGGATTATAAATAAAGTTAATCGAAAATATCAAATGAAGAACGAATAGAACTAATCAAACTATTTGAGGAAGGATGAGGTTGTTAATGCACTCAAAGCTACGAATTCATCAAAATCTCATAGCTTGGTGGTATGTCCATGAGGTTTTACCAATCATACTGGGCAACAATTAGAAATGACATCCACGTAAGAAGTTTATCGAGTGCTCCTTCATTGACATGTGGTGTACAACCATGGATGTGTTGTTAGGCACTCATGATTACCAATCTCAAATTATACCGAATTACATTAAAATTAACAACTAATAATAGTGTAAAATAATGTTGAGATGAGTCAAATTCACATAGAGACAATAAAAGTTTGAATTATTTAGAAAAGAAAATTTTATTAAATAAATTTTCTAAAATAAAATTACAACTAAGAATTAAAGTGCAATAAAATTAACTATAAACAAAATTCAACTAAAAGTAAAGAAAATAAAATTCTAAAATTAACAAAGTAAAAGAAAATAAATCTAGATGACTTACACGAAAAAGATCTCCTCTTCTAAAGTTTCTCCACAACTGAGAGCTTGAAAACTGAAGTTTGAATTGAAGATTATATATAGAACTCCATACCCCTGCGTTTCGTCTCAATCCCTTTTTATAAGGGACCGATACGTAGTACACAAGTGGGAGAGTGACCAGATTGCAAGCGTAGATCGCGTAAAAAAGTTACCTCACTGGAACTATGTTTTGTTGCCACGTTAGCTAGTTGAAATTGATTGATCATCAGGATTACAGTGGATGGTTTGGATGTCATGTCTGCTTAAGCGAATTATTTATGTGCAAGCTGAATTACGTTCCAGTAAAAGTCCACCACCGCATCATTCCTTTTCCATCTGGAATTGTTCTAGATGCTGGTGAACTCCTCATTGTCATTGATAGTCCACTTGATGATTATAATGGAGATAGGCCGTGGATTTTTCCCCGCTGAATTTGAAGAAAAAAAAAATGTGCAAGCTGCATCATCAACTTTTGATTGTCATTTGTAGGGCTGAAGATCACTTTCATCACGGGTTCTTCTGGTCGGGACTATAAAGATCGTCGCATGCTGTATTCTCTTTGGACCTTGTGATGGTTCGGTATTGGTTCAACAAGGGAAAGGACGCTACTGGCTTGAAAAGTTGGGAGGAGATAGTAGTGTCGGCCTGGAGGTTAAAAAAATGCCTTTGCTTCCAACAACACTGATCGATGGATTAAGGCTTCAGATTACCAAATCCGAAAATAAGAACAGGCTGCCAGGAATCGAGTTTTAATAGCCATTTGCTGCTTGGGTTTATAGATGATGCTCTCAAAAAAAAATCTTCCTACTTATTTTCCTTCTTCTCTTGATTCGGTTGACGTTGAGCACTAGATTTGGATGATGGGTTTTACCATTTTTCTAGCTGCCATGGTTGGTCCTTTGATGGAGAACAGATTTCAACTTTTCTGGTGGTCCAGCAGACCACTTGAATTTTTACACATGCAACTTGATATTTGTAATAATTCCCAACAAAATAATTTGAAAACTTGTCTAAGTGATTTTCACAATTTTTCCCATGAAACCTCTTCAATTAAATGAAACTTTCACACTTGCATGGATGAAAATAATGCAAAAAAAAAAGAAATTATCACACTCCTCAACTTAAACATTGTTAGTCCTTTAGTAATGCAATGATAAGAAACTCTTACAGGTCTCCTTTTTTCTTCTTTTATTATTTTTTTCAATGGTGACAAAAATAAATGTGAAAGAAAGGAATAGAAAAATCTGGAATGAGGATGCTGAGAATATTGGGTTGTCTCATAACAAGTGCTAAATTTACCGTCTTCAGTCAGACACAATGTAGCTCAAATCAATTTAGTTCATCTAATCTTTGCTCTCTCAAAAACCATATCATGATATGGACTATTTGATTCTTCAAGATGATCATGCCGAAGAATTGTGTCAAAACTTGGCAACTCTTTAATAATATCTAACATAAAATTTTCTTCTTCTTGCTCTAAGTAGTTTGAAATTATTGCACTAGCATATGTTAAAAGGATGATTTCTTTGCATTGAAAAAAACCTCCTCTTTTTGTTGAATCAATTCAATTATTTCTTCATTTTGAGCTGGTTTGATGGATGGTCCTTCTAAAGCATGAGGAAAGAGAGTTATAGGCTAATATTTGCTTGAATATTTGTCAACTATCTTTTCCTTTATTTCCCTTTCCCCCAACTTATCTTTTGTATACTTTTCAATCTCTTCAAACTCTTCTTGCTCTTTAATTTCTATAACATCCTCGATAATTCTTCAGTTTCCTTAGTATTATCAACTTTTTTTTTTATAAAGGTATTATCAACTTTTTGAGCATTAGTGTTATCAACTTTTTGAGTGTCCTCTCCCCCCAACTTAGTCTCTAGCGATTCTTTATTTCTTTCCACAATCTCTTCTTCAACTTCATTAGAGAAACCATCACCAAGTGCTTGTAAATTGCACGAATCATCCAAAATTATAATATCACCATTCTGCAAAATCATAACTACTGTTTTATCCTCACCCTCAGTCAATGAGTTTTCCCGCATAATGATTCTAGTTTAGCATCATCCTTTTCAATTTTGTGATAATTTGGATGATTTATTGTAGTGACAATTGGTTCAATATAGAGTTGTTCATCTTTTGTCTTCATGTTCTCTTCTATTAGCTGATCAACTTGGGTTTTGAGCCTAGAGATAAATTGTTCATTGGTTGAAATTAGCTGTTGTAGATGTGAGAATTTTTCATCAATTTGAGTAGATAGTTTGTAGCAAGGCTGAGGAAATGAACAATTGTCTTCTAGATAAACTAGTGGCCAATATGTATTTTATTGAAAGTTGGATTGGAATTGTGGCATTGAGGAAGAATTTTGCATATGTGGCCATGAGGTTTGTGGATATGGGAGAAAAAATTCATAGGATTGGGCTTGTTGATTTGTTCAAGAATAATGAGATGGATTCTCCCAACCTTGGTTGCAAGTATTTGGAAATTGATTATATTCAGGTTCAGAAATTCCTTGAAAATTTTGGAATTATTCTTGGAAAAACATTGGAGCTTAGGCCACTGGAGGATGTTTATTTTGAAAATATTGAGTTGGACTTAGGAATGAATTTGATGGAGATTGGATGGAAAGATGATATTCAAGCTCGTGGTTTATAAAATTGTTCATTTAAAAAATCAAGTGAAAATATGAGATATTCTAAGAAAATTAAATAACAATTAAGCACGGAAAGCAATAAAACTAATCACAAATGGCAGAATTAATTAAAACAGTATAAAATCTAAAGCAAAAGAAAAAGAAAATAAATAAAATAAAACAACTCAAACTTTAGTATGGCTCCCCTGCAACGGCGCCGAAAATTGGTGTACAGCAGTGGATGTGTCAGTGGGCACCCATGATCACTAATCTCAAATTATACCAAATCATACTAAAACTAACAACTAATAATAACGTAGAATAATGATGAGATGGGTTGAATTCACAAAGAGATAATAAAAGTTTAAATTATTTTGGAAAGGAAAATTTTATTAAATAAATTGTCCAAAATAAATTTACAACTAAGAATTAAAGTGCAATAAAATCAACTGCAAATAAAATTCAACTAAAAGCAAAGAAAATAAAATTGTAAAATTAATAAAGTAAAAGAAAACAAATGTGGATGACTTGCATGAAGAACTACATCGAGAGCTTGAAAACTGAAGTTGGATTTGAAGATTATATGCTGAACTCCATACCCTTGCACTTTGTCTCAACCTCTTTTTATAAGGGACCAATCCGTAGTGCGCAAGCGGGATAGTGGCCAGATTGCAAGCGTAGATTGCGTAAAAAAAATTACCTCGCTGGAACTATGCTTGGTTGCCATGTTGGCTAGTTGAAATTAATTGATCATCAGGATTGTAGTGGACGATTTGGATTTCGTGTCTGCTTGAGCAAATCATTTATGTGCAAGCTGAATTAGGTTCCAGTAAAACTGCACCGCCGCATCATCCCTTTTCCATTTGGAATTGTTCTAGATGCTAGTGAACTCCTCATTATCATTGATAGCGCACTTGACAATTATAATGGAGATAGGGCCATGGATTTTTCCCACCGAACTTGAAGAGGGAAAAAAAGTGCAAGCTGCATCATCAATTTTTTATTGTCATCTGCTGGTGTAGCGCCCCGCTGACCCGACCTGGACTGGCGGTCACTACGGTAAAGATCCGGCAGTATCTCCCTAGGATCTACCATAATTCAAAACACAAAGGACCAAATATATATAAAAATCCACTTGTAGCAACCCTAGATATCTATAACTAATTTATCGATTAGATATATGACAACAAAACTAATTAAATTACAATTATTTCCATCATTCATATCTTAGCTGAGGGAAATTACAATTTACAATTCCGAAATGTATTAATAAGGCCTCAACTGGCCATACATCGATGGACCACATACCGATATGCAATATACAACTCATTACTTATCATATAATACATGCACATGAATATCTCACATACAAATCAATCTTAAATATTACAATCCGAAACTATACAACTTACACCTACCATAATATGCCTCAATTTGGAATTAATGACCTAGCTCGGGCTCACAACTAACTACCTGCAATGCCCATCCTGCTAAAACATTGAAAATAAACACGTGAGTTGGGCAAACTCATTAAGTTAGGTGCAGTTAATAAAATTGATGGCAAATTCATGTTGAATCAATCATATATGTTATGCCATCACATGCAATGCAAACATTAGGTAAGACAAACCAACCTCATGTTTATTAAAGGTCATGAACAACCCTGTTCTCATATCAATAAAAGGTCATGAACAACCCTGTTCTCATATCAATAAAAGGTCATGAAAAATGTGAAATCCCAACCTATGTAGGACTCAATGGGATGCATTGAACATATATACATGATTTATATGTGATTTAAATGAATTTTGAATTATTTACGGATAATTCTATGATTTGATGCTATTTTGCAATTAGGATTTAATTAGGAAACTGATTAAAAATTTAATCGCCGGAGCCCAAAGTGAGTCGGTACGACCCGAAGGGCTTAATAAGGATTTAATGGTGACAATGTTGTTGGAAATATGTGGAAAATAAGCTAAATATATGTTTTGATGATTAACAAATCAATTTGAGTAAGTCTTGGCTACTAACATGTTTGTGGAAGTGTTTAAGGAACATACATTTGAAGAAAATAGATCATGGAAGGATAAGTCGATTCCCAAGTAGACTCAGGCATCGACTTAAGGCCAAGTCGATCCCCAAGTCGACTCCAACATCAACTTCAATGCGTCAAATCCTTTCAGAGTTGAAAATGGCAAGCTGAACTGCTGAAGTAGCAAACGAAGTCGACTTCGCATGCGACTTGGGTCGAAGTCGCAGACCAAGTCGACTCCAGTATCGACTTCAACATGACAAAACCTCCCAGAGTTGAAGTCCAGACCCTGAAGTGCCGAAGTCGCACCCCAAGTCGACTCCACTTGCGACTTGAGGTGAAGTCGTAGACGAAGTCGACTCCGGCATCGACTTCGATCGGGCAGAAGAGAAATTTCAGAAGACAAGTTGGGATTAACTGATTTCAAGATAAACTTGCATGAAGATGAAGATCAAGTCAACCTAGATGCTCAAACTGAAACATATGAAGACTAATCCAAGTCCAAGCAAGATGCATAAACTCAACCAAGAACTTGTTCAAGATTACATGATTCAGACTCATGGATTCAAGGCTTGCAAAACATGGAGCTAATGAAAGCAAGCTAAAGTGAAGACACAATGATTCAAAAAGAAATGAAAAATGCAAAAGAACTAAAGGCATGGAGAAGTCTAAGCAAAACAAAAAGCATCCCGAAGTTTTTCAAGTTCATCAAGTTGTCTGCCGAGGTGAAGTCGCACCCGAAGTCGACTCCACCTGCGACTTGGGTCAAGTCGAAGACCAAGTCGACCCAATCTGGAACTTGAAGACACTGCAAACTAGTGAAGTCGCACCCGAAGTCGACTCCACTTGCGACTTGGGTCGCAACGGTCGGAAAATATTCGAACGTTGGCGCATTAAATGCGCGCCACCTACCTTCAAATGTTCGGATTCCCTCCATAATTATAAAAGGCATTCATTGTGGACAAGGGATGTAGCTGAAAATCATTAAGTGTGCATAACTCCCATCCTCAAGAGCATTAAAGAGATCAAGTCAATCCAAAGAAGAAGAACTTTGCTTCAAACTGCTAGAGCTCAACTTCTGAATCTTCAAAGCCTATTCTACGAGTTCTTCTCTGCGCCAAACTGCTTCTACACAACTGTAACGTGTAGATTCCTTTGTTATTTCATTTGATTGTATTAAACTTGATTTAGTTTGAGGAACTAAGATCAAGTATAAGCAAAGTAGTGAGTGATTGGAGTGGAACTCATCACCTACTTGTGCTGAGATTTGTTGAAGCCCCGTAGAGCTGGAATCTAGAAGAGAGCAATGGCCCTAATTGTATTTGAGGAATACAATAGTGGAACCCAAGTCACAAGGAGTGTGAGCTTGGAAGAGTGGAGTAGGGAGGTTGCCCGAACCACTATAAAAATCTTGTGTGCTTGATTTATATTTCTGGTCTCTACATTATATTGCTTTCCATTTCATTTCATCAATCAAGGGGATTAAACTTTCAAGGGGTTAAGTTTTTAATTTACCAAAGAATTTTATAAGAACCCAATTCACCCCTCCCCTCTTGGGTTTTGCCATTAACTCGGGACCAACAAGTGGTATCAAAGCAGGTCTTTGAGTTAAACCAAAGAGATCTAGTGATATGGCATCCCAATCGAGTTCCGTTCCCGCATTTGCCGAAGGCCAATCATTTACTATACCACAATTGTTTGATGGGAACAATTTCGGCTATTGGAAGCTTCGTATGAAGCAACTCATTATGGCTACCGATATGGACTCTTGGATTGCAATCCAAGACGGTGTAATCTTGTCAACTGATGAAAGAGCTTCCAAATGGACCGAAGAGGAAGTAAGAACTGTAAAGAGCAATGCTAAAGCTATGAACTCACTATTTTGTGCTCTTACAGCTTCTGAATATGATAGAGTATCCTCTTGCCTAACCGCTAAAGAAATATGAGATACTTTAACATCTATTTATGAAGGAACCTCTCAAGTCCAAGGGACTAGGAGAAATATTTTGATAGGAGAATTGGAAAGCTTCAAAATGTTAGAAACAAAAAATATTTCTGAGATGTTTGCTAGATTTTCTAAAATTACTAACGCTTTGAAAGGTCTTGGAAAGGCTATCTCTGAATTTGAACAGGTTATGAAGATACTAAGGGCGCTACCTGATTCATGGACTCCAAAGATTACGGCGATAGAAGAAGCCAAAGACCTAAATACTTTAAAGCTAGAAGATCTTATTAGCTCACTAATGTCACATGAGCTAATTAAGAAAAGAAATGAAGATAATCACAAAGGGAAGAAAGTTATTGCACTAAAGGCCACCCGCAACTCAGCAGAATCTACCTCCTCATCTCACAACGATGATGAAGATATAGCACTACTCACTCGCAAATTTCGAAAGTTTGTGAGAAAAGAAAGGAACTTCAAAGACTTCAAAGAAAGACCACGAAGAGAGAAGAAGAAGGAGCCAACAAAGTGCTATAGATGCGGCGGGATGGGACATATGCAAGCTCAATGTCCTACGTCGGAAGAGAAATCAAAAGATCAACAAGAAAGGAGAGAAAGACGTGAGAACAGAAAATACCAAAGGCCAAAGGGAAGAGGCATGTACGTCAATCAAGAAACTTCATCAACAAGCAGCTCCTCAACCGACGAATTTGAGGCGGCAAATTGTGCTAGAATATGCTGCATGGCGCGAATCGAACAAGAAGAAAATCTATTGTGTTTGAACACAACGGAAGTTTTGGAAGAACAAACCATCTCAACAAAGTGCACAAGCAATGAAGAGGTAACTTCCAAACCTTGTCATTCTCAATCTAGTTATTCTTCTTTTCATGAATGCCTCAAATGTACTAAATTAGAAGAACTACAACTTGCATATGATTCATTATATGAAGAAATTAAAAAGCTAGGAAACAAGTTGTCATTGAAGAGACAACAATGTAACTCCGTTATTATTGTAAATGGAAAACTGGCTGAAAGATCATCAAAATTGAAAGATGAAAATGAATTGCTTTTGAAAAAAGTAGAGAAACTGAAAAAGGAGAATGAATCCTTAAATGAATCATTAGCTAAGTTCTCTAATCTATGAGAAAATGTAAAAATATTTCTGAACATGACCTCCCAAACAAATAAAAGAGGTCTCAGATACTATACATTTGAACAAAAAGAAAGTGGCAAATCAAATGTGCCAATACTTGGGAAATATCAAACCAAAACTGCACCTATATACAAGCCAAAAAGGAAAAATGTTATGTGGACTAGAAGGCCAACGTTTCAACCGTTACATACTTGGAGGCCTACTCCTAGATTACCAATGGCTTGCAATTTCTGCAATAAAATGGGTCATAAAGCCTATAAATGTAACTTTAAGAAACTGTATGACCATGGTGCAAAACTAGTTTGGGTTCCAAGAAACACAAGATTTGGGCTTTCTAAGTTAGAGCAACAAAGATTGAATCATATTACTAACCCAAATGGACCCATAAAATGGGTACCAAAGAGATAAGATCTACTTGTTTATTTTTCAGATATGTTTCAAGGCAAAGGCAAACAATGTGTGGTTCATGGATAGCGGTTGTTCAAGGCATATGACCTGAGAAAGAAGTTTATTTCATAAACTTAAGCCTTGCAACGATGGAACGGTTGTCTTTGGTAATAATGAGAAAGGTAAAATTAAAGGTAAAGAAAATATATATAGTATTTCAAATGCATGCATGGAAGATGTTTTGTTTGTTGAAAGACTCAAGCACAATCTAATGAGCATTAGTCAATTATGTGACAAAGGATACAAGGTTGTGTTTGAATCATCTATATGTAATGTATTTGATGGAGAACATATCATGTTTAGTGGAAAAAGATATGGAAATGTATATTTGGTTTCACTTGATGAACTAGATGGTCAATGTCTAATGGTCATTGATAATGATCCATGGATTTGGCATAAAAGGCTTGGGCATATAAACATGGGAAATATAAAGACCCTATGGAAGAAAAGTTTGGTAGAAGGCTTGCCAAAGTTGAAATATGACAAAGACAAAATTTGCAAGGCATGTCAATTATCGAAACAACCTAAAATGCCTTTCTCTACCAAAAAGAAAATTTCCACCACTAGGCCGCTCGAATTGCTACACATAGATCTATATGGGTCATCCGATATTTTAACCATTGGTGAAAAGAAATATGTGTTTGTAATTGTTGATGATTTTTCAAGATTCACATGGATAATTCTCTTAGCTAGCAAAGATGAAGCCTTCTCTATGTTTGTAACTTTTGTAAATTTGGTGCAAAATGAAAAACAAAGTACTATTATGACTATAAGAAGTGATCATGGTGGTGAATTTGAAAATAAATAATTCATAGAATTACGCAATGCAAAAGGAATTCATCACACATTTTCTGCACCAAGGACTCCACAACAAAATGGATTGGTTGAAAGGAAAAATAGAACTATACAAGAGATGGCTAGAACAATGCTAAATGAGAGCAAATTATCCAAGAAATTTTGGGGTGAAGCTATAAGTACAGCTTGTCATGTTTTAAATCGAGTTACCATTAGAGCAATCTTGAAAAAGACCCCATATGAGCTATGGAAAGGAAGAAAACCAAATATCTCTTATTTTCATGCTTTTGGATGCACATGCTATGTTTTGAACAATGGAAAAACTAACTTAGGAAAACTAGATGCTAAAAGTGATGAGGCAATATTCCTTGGTTACTCATCAAATAGCAAAGCATATAGAGTATTCAATAAACGAAACCAAGTTGTAGAAGAGTCCATACATGTTGTTTTTGATGAAACTAACCCATGCTTCAAAAGAAAAGATGATTTAAGTGATGCAGATGAAATAGCAAGTAGTCTTGAAAAACTGCATGTGGAAAAGCAAGAAGATTCCATGGAGGAAAGGGTGAGTGAAGGTAATAATTTCTACAAACCTCCAACTGATTTAAAATTCAAACATGCCCATCCAATTGAACAAATTATAGGGAATGTATATGAAGGTGTAAAAACTAGAAGGTCAAAGAAAAATGTTTGTGGACAATACGCCTTTGTATCTAAGATTGAACCATCCAATATTGATCAAGCTCTTGATGATGAAAACTGGATTATAGCAATGCAAGAAGAGCTAAATCAATTTGAAAGAAACCAAGTTTGGCACGTTGTTCCTAGACCAAACGATTGTACTGTTATTGGCACAAAGTGGGTCTTTAGACACAAATTAGATGAAAGTGGACTTGTAGTGAGAAACAAAGCTAGACTTGTGGCAAAAGGATACTCACAAGAAGAAGGAATAGATTTTGAGGAATCCTATGCCCCGGTTGCTAGATTGAAAGCAATTCGCATCTTACTAGCTTTTGCATCTCACATGAACTTTAAATTGTTTCAAATGGATGTTAAAAGTGCATTTTTGAATGGATATATAAATGAAGAGGTGTATGTTGAACAACCACCTGGATTTGAAGAAAAAGATCAATCTCAATTTGTATACAAATTAACTAAAGCATTATATGGATTAAAACAAGCTCCAAGGGCTTGGTATGATAGATTAAGCAAATTTCTGATTGATCATGACTTTCAAAAGGGAAAGGTAGACACCACTTTGTTTATCAAATACAAAGAAAAGGATATATTGGTTATTCAAATTTATGTTGATGATATTATTTTCGGTGCTACTAATGAGACTCTTTGTCAAGAATTTTCTGAGCTTATGCAGAAAGAATTTGAGATGAGCATGATGGGAGAGCTGAATTTCTTCCTTGGACTGCAAATCAAGCAACTAAATGAAGGAATCTTCATTAACCAGTCCAAGTATATCAAAGAAATGCTGAAGAAGTTTGGCATGGAGAATAGCAAAGGAGCAAACACGCCTATGAGCTCAACAATCAAAATCGACAAAGATGAGAAAGGAAAAATAGTTGATTTAAAATTGTATAGAAGCATGATAGGTTCTTTATTATATTTAACTACTTCTAGGCCTGATATATTGTTTAGTGTGTGTATGTGCTCTAGATTTCAGTCATGTCCAAAAGAATCACACTTGGTAGTTGTGAAAAGAATTTTCAGATATTTAGTGGACACTACCAACATAGGACTTTGGTATCCAAAGGGCTCTAATTTTGATCTAATCGGCTACTCGGATGCGGATTTTGCCGGTTACAAAGTAGATAGAAAAAGCACTAGTGGAACATGTCAATTTCTTGGGAACATGTTGGTTTCATGGTTTTCAAGAAAACAAACTAGTGTTGCTCTATCTACGGCGGAAGCCGAATACATTGCCGCCGGGAGCTGTTGTGCCCAATTACTTTGGATGAAACAACAACTTAGGGACTATGACATGACTTTAAAGATATACCCATTAGATGTGATAATACTAGTGCCATATGTCTAAACAAAAATCCAGTATTGTATTCTAGGACCAAACATATAGACCTTAGACACCATTTTATTAGAGAACATGTAGAAAATCATGACATATGTTTGGTATATGTAAGAACAGAAGATCAAGTTGCTGATATATTCGCAAAGCCTCTAGCAAAAGATGTATTTTATAAGATTAGAAATGACATGAGAATGATTGAATTAAACTAGCACAAACTAAGGGGAAGCACCTGTTTAGGGGGAGCAAACTCACTTGTCTCTTTCTTTACCCTCTAACTTTTTGATATATTGACAAAAAGGGGGAGAAGAGTAGGATTTGAGTTCCAATGATTTAAGTCTAAATAGGATGATTTAAGTCTAAATAGGCTAAGAGTACAAGTTCTTATGATTGTGTTTAAGTTGAATGTTTGTTGAATGTTTTCAACTTGAAAGTTTGCATAAGCATAAGAATGATAACATTTCAAAAATGCAAACTTAGCATGTTTTTTTACACAGTTGAAAGGTATACACTCAAATCGGTTTTGTCAATCATCAAAAAGGGGGAGATTGTTGGAAATATGTGAAAAATAAGCTAAATCTATGTTTTGATGATTAACAAATCAATTTGAGTAAGTCTTGGCTACTAACATGTTTTGTGGAAGTGTTTAAGGGACATACATTTGAAGAAAATAGATCATGGAAGGATAAGTCGATTCCCAAGTAGACTCAGGCATCGACTTAAGGCCAAGTCGATCCCCAAGTCGACTCCAACATCAACTTCAATGCGCCAAATCCTTTCAGAGTTGAAAATGGCAAGCTGAACTGCCGAAGTCGCAAACGAAGTCGACTTCGCATGCGACTTGGGTCGAAGTCGCAGACCAAGTCGACTCCAGTATCGACTTCAACATGACAAAACCTCCCAGAGTTGAAGTCCAGACCCCGAAGTGCCGAAGTCGCACCCCAAGTCGACTCTACTTGGATTTGAGGTGAAGTCGCAGACGAAGTCGACTCCGGCATCGACTTCGATCGGGCAGAAGAGAAATTTCAGAAGACAAGTTGGGATTAACTGATTTCAAGACAAACTTGTATGAAGATGAAGATCAAGTCAACCTAGATGCTCAAACTGAAACATATGAAGACTAATCCAAGTCCAAGCAAGATGCATAAACTCAACCAAGAACTTGTTCAAGATTACATGATTCAGACTCATGGATTCAAGGCTTGCAAAACATGGAGCTAATGAAAGCAAGCTAAAGTGAAGACACAATGATTCAAAAAGAAATGAAAAATGCAAAAGAACTAAAGGCATGGAGAAGCCTAAGCAAAACAAAAAGCATCTCGAAGTTTTTCAAGTTCATCAAGCTGTCTGCCGAGGTGAAGTCATACCCGAAGTCGACTCTATCTGCGACTTGGGCGAAGTCGCACCCGAAGTCGACTCCACCTGCGACTTGGGTCGCAACGGTCGGAAAATATTCGAACGTTGGCGCATTAAATGCGCGCCACCTACCTTCAAACGTTCGGATTCCCTCCACAATTATAAAAGGCATTCATTGTGGACGAGGGATGTAGCTGAAAATCATTAAGTATGCATAACTCCCATCTTCAAGAGCATTAAAGAGATCAAGTCAATCCAAAGAAGAAGAACTTTGCTTCAAACTGCTAGAGCTCAACTTCTGAATCTTCAAAGCCAATTCTACGAGTTCTTCTCTGCGCCAAACTGCTTCTACACAACTGTAACGTGTAGATTCTTTTGTTATTTCATTTGATTGTATTGAACTTGATTTAGTTTGAGGAACTAAGATCAAGTGTAAGCAAAGTAGTGAGTGATTGGAGTGGAACTCATCACCTACTTGTGCTGAGATTTGTTGAAGCCCCCTAGAGCTGGAATCTAGAAGAGAGCAGTGGCCCTAATTGTATTTGAGGAATACAATAGTGGAACCCAAGTCACAAGGAGTGTGAGCTTGGAAGAGTGGAGTAGGGAGGTTGCACGAACCACTATAAAAATCTTGTGTGCTTGATTTATATTTCTGCTCTCTACATTATATTGCTTTCCATTTCATTTCATCAATCAAGGGATTAAACTTTCAAGGGGTTAAGTTTTTAATTTACCAAAGAATTTTATAAGAACTCAATTCACCCCTCCCCTCTTGGGTTTTGCCATTAACTCGGGACCAATAAATGTGTCATGGATAATCATGTTAATAATCATGATTTAATTTATGGAGATTAAAGTGTAATTATGGAATTAAGATGAAAAATGATAGAAAATTCATAACTTGACACCCACAAGGCGGATTTCGGTGAAATTTAAAAAGTAAGCTCACGAAGGTGAGCCCAATCTTATGAATGGATTGGATTAAGGGAATCATGATGGATTTAGGGTGATAATTAATTATTTTTATTCCCAAATTCGAAAGAAAAATTCAAGTAGTCATAACTTGACATAAAAACGTCGGTTTGAGATGAAATTTGAAACGATAAAATAAAATTATGAAATCTATGATATGAATGGAATGGATTAAGCTAATTATCATAGGAAGTTACTTTCTTGGAGAACAAGTAACAAGTTGCTTAACAGCTAAGTAAAGAAGGACAATTGAGGAAAGTGAAAATGGAATTTACTAAAATGCCTATGAGGTTACTTGGGTACCAAGAAAATTAGTTTATAAAAAGAAAAAAAATGAAGAGCAAGGGCTGCTGTACGTTCCAGCAAGGGGGGAGAAGGAGAGAGAGAAGAGAAAGAAGAAGAGAGAAGAAGAGAGAGAAGAGAGCAAAAATGAAGAAAAATGGAGATTTTCTCCAAGGGCAGAAGCTAGGCACGTAAACACAGCTAGGAGGAGAGGAAAAGAAGGGAATTTCAAGTGCTCAATGGAGGAATTATCAATTAATCAAGTAAGTATATATTAATCTTGATTTTATGCCTAAAATCTGAAATTTATATGATGTTGCAAACTAAAATATGAACGGAATAGTAAATGGATGAATTATAGCATGAAATTTTTTGAAACGAATAATTATGGGGTTATTAATAAACTACCAGATTTTCATCTTAAAAATATAATTAAGTTAAAAATTAAAAATTAGAGAAAATAAACCTAAACAGGGTTGCATGAGTGTCAGGATCAGTTGCACCAAAGGATTTTTAATAATTTTTATACAAGGAATTTTGGGCTGAAACATTTACAGAATATATAAGACATATTTATAATTACACTACTAAAATAAAAATTAGGTTTTTATGGGTATAAATATACCCCATAATTAACGTGATTCAAGCTATCTGAAAATGGATTCTGCTGTCCAGTAGAGTACAAATACTAAAATAAATAGAAATATTAAATATTTCATGCTGAAAATATTTATTTTGGTTAATTCATGTAGTATTAAGGTATGGTAAAAATTTCGGATAAACAATTCTTGGTTTGATATTAATTCAAGATTTTGAGATTTCAGTACGCCTGATTTCAGCATATCTGGATAGTTGGAGAAAAAAATCAAAAAGAAATATGAAACCTATGTAGAAATGATCAAAATTAATATATATGTTAATAACCTAAATTTTAGTTAGGAAAAGTGGGATTTTTTGCTGAAAATTTGGATAATAAATCAGCTTAGGGTTATGTGTCAAAAGACACGTTAAATAGGTGAAAAATGGGTTCCAAAGTTGCTATTTTGGAAACCTATGATTAGTGGATTTAAATTCATAAAACTACCATAAGTACAATGGTAATTAAGGGGTTTAATCATGCTAGAATTAGAGACAAGTTTCTGTTTTGAAAAAGTTTAAGAAACACATAAGTATGTGTTGAAAAATGGACGTATATGAAGAGATAAGTATGAACACCCGACTTGAAGGACAAGTGGGTTAAATTAGATGAACTTATGTAGGTTGGAAAACCTAAAGAATATAAGTATTTGAAGACGATGCAAATAAATAAAATATTATTTTCATTTATCTAGGCAAAGGCAAAGACGAGTATGGAAGAAAAGGATTATGACGATCTCAGGTAAGAAAGAAAACTTTCTAAAATGATGTTTTCTTTCTATGTGATGATATGTGATTAAAATTATTTATGATTATGTTTAAACGAATGGGCAAGTACAAGTTTTGAAAATGATGACTTTAATGAAAAACTACAAGTTTTGAAAATGACGGCTTTAATGAAAAGTCGTAAGTTTTGGAAAAGAATGACTTTAAGGAAAAGTCTCAAGGTTTGCTTCATGGGAAGCAAGCAACGTTTTTAAGATAAAGAATTTATCATCAGTGTTGCCAAAGATTGTCAATGCTTTATGTTAATGGAATTGAGAATTTTTCTTATGAGTAAGCAAGTTCTCCATGATAATATTTTCAAAGGATTTCATGCGTGATGCCGATGTTTTTAAGAATTTGCTTTTAAGCGAGCAAGTTCTTTATAATGTTGTTTCAATAGTATTTTATAATAAAAAAGAAATTTTGCCCTTTTTCCAAAGCAACAAAAGTAAATAAGTTTTGAATATCTTTTATGATGTTTTATGATAAATAATTATGTTTGTTAAAGAAAAAGAAAAAAGGGGATTTGATTTATGAAAAAGATTTGTTTTACTAGGTCATGATAATTAAATAATAAATGATGATTTGGACATAGTTCATATGTTTTGAAATGATATTTGAAAAGTTTTGATTTCCTTTAGATAAGGAAATCTATGTTGAAAATATCTTGAAAAATGATTATACGGATGTGTTGAAAGGGATTTAAGGATGACCAACCTCCTATGTTGATTTCATAAAATGGTTTGATTTTTGGTTGCTAAATGGTATGCAAAAGATTATGCAAGCCCTTTATGTAAAAATGACAAATTGATATATGGACAAGAAATTGATTTTAAGGTGGTTAAGAAGGGGTTTGCACAATTGCATAACTTTTATGAGCAAAAGACCCCGAAATGGAAACTAAGAAAATACTAGGAAAAATATATGATTTATTCTTGGAAATCTAAAAGTTTTGAAATTCTTTTATTATAAGGGTTTTTAAGATGCGTTGTTTCTCAAACATTTCAAATATTTATCAAAATATTTTACTCAAAACGTTTCTAACAGAATTTAAGGAAGGTCATCCTAAAAATAGATTTCAAATGAAAACTTGTTAAAGTGGGTGCGCTCGCTTACAAGTTGACACGGACTGCGGTCTGTGATGTGTTTTTAAAAATAATTTTTAGAGATATAGACTTCAGTCTAAGATTTTTGTGTGTTATGGATGCAGACAGAGGTCTGTGATCCCAGTTTAAAAGGACATGGGTTGCGGTCTGTGGTTCTTCAAACCAAATGGGCTGCGGTCTATCATAATAATATATGGTGCACCAGTACAAGAAACAAGTAGGTTGTAGAGCATAGTTGGGATGACCGGGGCCCACTTTACATAAGGCCAAGTCACTAAGGGATGACAGGAGTGTCAGCCGCGCCCTCTCTGAGATGGGAGCAGGATAAATAAACAGCCGTCTGGCTACCGTGCTGTTATGGATTCTCTTCCAAAAGGTAGCATGATCACTTGCTAAGTGTCACTACTGGATGGGGAGAAATGTGTTTGCATACGTTTTGCTTTTTAAAAGCTCAAAGATTGGGATATAAAAACATTTATGCAAAAAATTATCCTAAATTGGATTTTGATGAGCCATTATGCATAAGTTACCCTCAAAGCAGGGTGTTTTACACAAAATGTGTAAATATTAAGAATAAAAAATTATTTTTATGCAAAAGTTTTCATGAAAAGGATTTATGACTTTTTTGCTATAAACAAACCCCAAGATGGGGATCATGAAAAAGGGTTTATGTTGGAAAATATTTTGGACATAAGAATGTCCATTTCCAAAGAATTTATGTTGAAAAATAGTTGGACATGAGAATGTTCATTTCGTAAAGGGATTTATGTTGGAACATGTGTGGACATAAAAATGTCCGTTTCTAAAAGAGTTTAAGGGATAAAGGTGTTTGTGGACATGTGAATGTCCATTGCCAAAAAGGCTTACGGGAAATGTATTTTGGACATAAAAATGTCCATTATCAAAGTGTTTATGTGAAAAATGTTTTAGGACGTATGAACATCCAATGCTAAAATGATTTATGTGAAAAAATGTTTTTTCGTGGACATGAGAATGTCCATTGTCAAATATAGTTTATGTCAAGATGTTGAGACATAAAATAACCCCTGACCAAAATGATTTATGAGAAAAATATTTTAGAAAATGATTTTCAAGAAAAGTCTTGCGCCAAAATACTTGCTTACTGAGTTATCACTTACATTTTGTTTTCCCAAACCTTAGACAAGTACCGGAAAACTCAAGGCGTCAATGGACCTAAGCAACAAAGGAAGGTACTAAGTAGTACCCAGGTGGGCTAAAAGGATTAACCATGGTGAGTGGAATGCTATGAATGAAAATTTTCAGGTATGTTGATGTATATGCGAACTTGTTTAAAGTTCCGAGTTCTAGGTGAACTAATGATTGAATAGATGTATGTATGCAATGGAAATGCCATGATTAGGTCAAGAGGGCCTATGATGTATAACGTATTGTTGAAATGGTTTAAAGGATATGTACAAGTGTACCATTGCTTATGTTATAAATGAAATGATGATGAATGAAGAAACGAAAAAAAATTTGGACGAGTTCCAATTAAAATCCCGCCACGTGATCAGGGCAACAATCCTGATTCTCATTTTTACCAATCTATAAGATCTTGAGGTAAGGAAGTGACGTCTCGGTTTGGGGCGCCACAAACAACCCTATGCAAACTATGCATATGCATCACTCATGTCATACACATCATGCTCATGCTAAGATAATGTCTCATGCTTATTTCAAACCATGCACCATTAGTTTATCAAAACCATTTACAAACATATAACTAACAATACCTACCCATTTTCAAAGGGCCTAGCCCCAATTCATCAAAACAGCATTTGACGTATAAAAGCTCACACCAAACCATCACGGAATCCATCCAAATACCTGTGTCAATTCATCACAAATTCCAACATACATCCAACAATGCCCTCAAGCACAAAGTTCAAGCCCCATTGCAATTCATACAACCCATATTCATCAAACTCATTACAAGTTTCAATCTAAATAATTCAACATCACATATTCCCCCAAGCATTGTGATACATTATTCAGATCATTAAGGTTCTACGCATTCACTTATACATGGTTCTAAACATTAAGCTTCACTTGGGCATTTCAATAAATAACTTATAGGCAACATATGAAAATCAAACTAAACTCACTCAAAATTCATGAAATTTCACCCAATACATAATAGTATCATACAAAACCACTTCTAAATACTTCCATGTCATCCCTTATATGCATCCCCATCATATTCTAAAAAACATCCAATAACATCCTCAAGCACAAAGTTCAAGTCCTATTTCAATTCATATAACACATAGTCATCAAGCCTACACAAGTTTTAATCCAAATAATTCGACATTGCATGTGCCCCCAAGCATTTGCCACACATTAACTACATCATTAAGGTTCTACACATTCATTTATATACAATTTCTAGCATCAAGCCTCACTTGGACATTTCAACAAACACTTTATAGGCAACATATGAAAATCAAACCAAACTTACTCAAAATTCATGGAATTTCATTTAACACATAATAATATAATACAAAACCATTTCTAAACACTTCCATTTTGTCCGTTACATGTATTTCAATCAAAACCCTAATTTCTAACCTCCCTACAATCTCTACATAAGCCTCATGTCTCAATAATTCATCCAAATCATAAAAACAAACACGATGCTCACAAACAATCACAAAAACAATATAATTCTAGCCTAAATCCATGCTTTGATTTAAAAGAAAACAACCTACTTACCTCAAGTTCAATTTTATCCAAAAAATTTTAAGATCTCTTAAGCTCCAAGCTCTTTCCTTGATTTAAAAAGCTTCCTTGATGTGAAAATGAGGCGAATTCAAGCACTTTTGAGTAGTTTTTCATGTGGGTTGAGAGTTAGGGTCATGGAGAGGAAGAAGGGAAGAAAATGGGATGAAATGGGGAGGTTTTAAACCCCTCCCACGTTTAAAATAGAAAGTAACATGGCCTGGGTCGTGTTGTCACTGTTTGGGCCGTGTGGGACCACAAATGGCTCATTTTCAGTTATATTACAATGTTTTGCCTATAACTTTCCATAGACAACTCCAATTGAGACAATTTTTTTGTGTTGGATTCCTAACTTCAAGTACCATCTCTCCACAATTTTTCAACTCAAAATTTTATTACCACAAAATTTAGCATGGCTTTTACTATACAAATTTACAGATGACTTTGACCTATTCACAAAATAAGTGGTCATAATATGCTAAAACATTTTCAACGCCAAATCAATTATTCACAAACATCTCTTATCATCATAATATCACATTTATATCATCTATTTTCTCAAAATATATCTTATACAAAGTTTGACCTGTCAACTCAACTCTTTAGCTGTTTTGCCTCTACAACGGGTCTCATTTGCTCAAATCACATATATTACCTTTCATAACCTCAAAATTATTTCTCACACATCATAATTACATCTAGCATCTTATCCATACTATAAGTCATTATATTTTATGTCATTTCTAAAGTTTTGTGTATTGAGTTCATGTGGCGCCCCGAACCAAGGTGCCTAGAAGCTTTACTCCGGGATCGTTTTTGATTGGTAAACGTGACTTAGGATTGTTGCCCTGATCACACGGCAGAATTTTTTTATATATATAACATTAATACATGGAAAATTTCCATCATTCATCCAACATGAAATATATTTCACATATCACAGTTATGATAAAAAACTGTTCCATAAACATTTCCATTGGAATAAAAATATTCATTTCCATCTCAAAATTATCATCATTGTCTTTACATAAAATTTACATTTACAACATTCATATCAAAAACTACATAACACTTGGCATGCTGCCTTCATCATCATTTTCTGTCTGTTGTTGAAAAAACATGGGTGAGTAATAATACTCAGTAAGCAAGCCATACATAATTTTTAATCATTTTCATACATTTCATAAAATGCAAATGCAATGCATACATAGCATTCATGACATTCCTTTAGATGCGACACTAGCTAGGCGCCCATCCCATATATGCTCCCATCTCAGGGAAGTCGCCACCGGCTTGGGCCTATATAAGCGACTTGGCAATAGCGAGGGGGACATCCGGTCTGCTTACTATCTCGACTATGACCTATTCCTCGTGCACATGCTCAGTTACATACACATGCCGGCATGATATTTGCAAATCATAAATAATTTCATAAAAAATATTTAATAAATAATTTAACAAAACGAACTTCAGTTCATGTAAAGCAATTATAGGTATGACCAACCTTAAATAAATTTCATAAACCAATTCTCAAACAATTTCAAGCATTTTGTAAATAATTTTCAAAACATATAACTTGTTTACCTTCTCAGTGGGTGTCCTCGACCTTTTCTTTTTCTTTTCATATTTAAGGAAAAAGGATATTTCGTTTCTTCTATTCAAGCTGCTTCCCATGCATGTTTTATAATATTTGGGCATTATTTATTTATATGGATATTTTTATCCATAAATTCTTCAAAAATTTCATCCTCATATTTAAATATTAATATCAAATTTTCTCCAAAATCACGCTGTTTACTATAGCAAATTACTATAGCAGTTACTGTTCACAGCAACGTGGTTACTGTTCATGGGTTCCAAAAATAAAAAATATCATGACATAGCTTATGCTTAGTATATCATGAAAAATTTCATAAATTTTGAATTTATCATCATTTACTTGGCTAAATAAATCATTTTCTCCATATACTAAAAATCAACATAAATTCACTTAAGCATAATCTTTAATTCCATATATCATCATTCCAAAATCATATTTATCATATTCATACATCTCAAATTATCATTTATAAATTTTGGAGCATTATTTCCACAAATTTATTTTGTCTTGTAGTGATTAAATCCCTTTTTCGTCTTTTTGTGATTAGGTTAATCCAAGTGATTAACTCTTAATCACGTATCTTAATCCTCGGTTACTATTCATGTGCACTATTCACATGGGTTAAATTCTTAATTGCATTATTTTAACCTTCAATACACATATTCGTAAATAAAATTCATAAAATTTCATTTATCATAAAAATAATTACAAAAAAATTTTGAGTTTACAACTCGAAATGATGCGTATATTGTCTGGGTTTCACAATCCTCCTCCCTTACAATAAGTTTCGTCCCAAAACCTATCTTTCCTTGAACAATTGAGGATATTTCCTTTCGACCTCTTCTCGTAGCTTCCAAGTATCTTCGAACTCTGAATGTTGATTTCATTGTACCTTTACATACTCGATCTCTCTGTTCCAAAGCTTCTTGATCTTGAAATCTATTATTTTGATTGGTCTTTCCTCATAGTTCAAGTGTTCTTGGATTGGTAAATTCTCTGATATCAATACATGAGTAGGATCAAAAACATATTTCCCGAGCATGGAGATGTGAAACACATTATGGATGGCACTGAGGGCTGGTGGCAGGGCTATTCTATAGGCTAGATTGCCTATCTTTTCCAAAACTTCAAAAGGGCCGACATATCTTGGGTTTAGTTTTCCCCTCTTTCCAAACTGGGTAACTTCTTTGAATGGCGTTACTTTGACAAATATGTGATCCCCAACTTAGATATTCAAATCCCTTCTTTTGCAATCGGTGTAACTCTTTTGCCTGCTTTGGGCTGTGAGTATACACTGGCGAATCACTTGGACTTTTTCTGTCATTCTTTTTGAGAGGTCTGGAGCCAACTTCCTTTCTCCTACTTCATCCTAGTTTAGAGAATTCTGCATTTACGCCCATATAAAGCTTCAAATGGGGCCATTTGAATACTTGCTTGATAACTGTTGTTATAAGCAAATTCTTCCATAGCCAAATATTCATCTCATGATCCTCCAATTTCTATTGTGCACATCCTCAGCATATCCTCAACTATTTGTTTTACCCTTTCTGTCTGCCTATCAGTTTGAGGATGAAATGTTGTACTGAATTTCAGCTGTGTACCTAAGGTTTGATGTCAACTTTTTCAAATCGAGACGTAAAACTGGAATCTCGATCGGAAATTATTGACTTAGGCACTCCATGCAGTCTCACTATCTCCTTATAATAAATCTTAGCCAGTCACTCAGCCGTAAATTTTTCTTGATGGCTAGGAAATGTGCTACCTTTGATAATCTATAAACTATTACCTATATAGCATCATTTCCATTTTGGGTTTTTGGCAACCCTTCAATAAAAACCATAGTAATATCATCCCATTTCTATTCTGGGACTTCTAGCAACTGTAACTTTCCAGGGGTTCTTTGATGATCCGCTTTAACCCTTTGACATATTAAGCACTTAGCCACATATTCAGCAATTTCTCTCTTTATATTATTCCGCCAATACATTCTTTTGATGTCTTGATACATCTTGGTGCTACCTAGATGCATCAAAAATGGAAAGAAATGTGCTTCTTTCAATATATGTTCCTTTATTTCTTCTTGGTTGGGTATACACAAGCAACCCTTATATCTGTAAATCCCATGTTCATCTTGTATATATTCAGTAGGATTTTTCTTGATAATTTTCTCCACATAACTCTTTAAATCCCAATTTTCTTGTCGAGCCATTTTAATTTTCTCAAATAAATTCGACTGGATTTGTAATTGAGACAATCTAACTTGTACCCCAGGTGGGCTTACAATTAATTCTAGTTGTCTCAATTCTTGTAGTATTCCTTTTTCTTTTGTGATAAGATGTGCTAAGCTAACATTTCTACTTAGCGCATCAGCTACTACATTAGCTTTGCCGGGATGATATAAAATGTCAAGGTTATAATCCTTGAGTAGCTCGAGCCATCTTCTCTATCTTATATTTAACTCATTTTGAGTAAAACTATACTTAAGACTTTTATGATCAGTATAGACCTCACATTTGACTCCATATAAATAATGTCTCCAAATTTTCAAAGCAAAGACTACTGCTGCCAATTCTAAGTCATGAGTTGGATAGTTTACCTCATTTGGCTTGGGTTGCCTGGATGCGTATGATATAATCTTTCCATTTTACATCAGTACACATCCTAATCTTTTCTTTGAGGCATCACTATAGATCACAGACCTTTCCTTCTCCGTAGGCAGTGTTAAAATTGGCGCTTTTACCAGTCTTTTCTTGAACTCTTGGAAGCTATTCTCACATTCCTGAGTCCATTCATACTTAACTCCTTTTCTTGTCAGCTTTGTGAGTGGAGCTGACAATTGTGAGAATCCTTCCACAAATCTCCTGTAATAACCAGCTAGCCCTAAAAAACTTCTTATTTCTGTGATATTTGTTAGCTATGACCACTTTGTTATTGCCTCAATCTTTTGAGGTTCTACTTGTACTCCTTTCTCGGATATAATGTGGCCGAGAAAGGCTACCTGTTTTAACTAAAATTCACATTTCTTGAATTTAGCATATAATTTCTCCCTTCGGAGAATTTCCAATACTATCCTCAAATGTTTTTCATGCTCTTCTTCTGTCTTTGAATAAATCAATATATTATTATTGAATACCACCATAAATTGGTTCAAAAATTCTCGAAAAATTCTGTTCATCATATCCATAAACATAGCTGGAGCATTCGTTAGTCCAAATGACATGACTAAGAATTCATAATGCCCATATCTTGTTCTGAATGCTGTTTTATGGATATCCTTTGGACATATCCTCAACTGGTGGTACCTTGACTGTAAATCAATTTTTGAAAATGTCGAAGCTCCTTTTAATTGATAAAAAGAATATATCATCATTCCAACATCATAATTATCATAAAAATTCATTCCAAATCATCATTTATCAATATTGGAGCATTATTTACGCATATCATACATGATTTTCCCGAATGCTCTATCTTTGCCCCAAATTTTTGATATTTTGGCATTATAACCATACTTATTTTCTCATGCTTAGGCATTATCTAAGCATGATTTTACCCTGCTTAACATTCAAAAGAAATTTAGGTAGAATTCACTTACCGAAAGTGAAGAACTCCTTTCCTTCTCACTTTCTCTCACTTTCTTTCTCTCCTCATCTTCCTCTTTCTTTTTGGCTTGGGGACGTGTGGAAGTAAGGGATTTTGCTCAAATGGAGATGGGTTGGAATGCATTTGGACCTCCCCAACCCTCCCTATTTATATTTTTGATTTTCTATTTAATTGCAATTTACCCCCTTACTCAAGGTATTAAATTGTAAATATATTTTTCTAATTTTCAAAAAGTGCATTGAGCCATGTGCAGCCACCCTATAGCAGCTCAATCCCCCTATGGAAGCCTTAATTTTCATGATTTTTTTATTTTTAAAATTAATTAATTTAAGCTAATTTAATCCTAGCCCTTGATTTTTTGATGATGATGAATGTGGACCATTGATTTTGGTCAAAAAAACTTAACTATCCCTGCACGCCCCTGCCATGTAGCTGCTTTTCATTTCTTATTTTTATTTTTTAATTATTTAAATTTAATAAAAAGTCAAAAGTAAAATTAATAAAAAGTTAAGCTACTTTTTAATCTCCATTTGACGTTTCATCTTGACCCTTAATTTATTATTTTTATCACATCTTAAACCATTCATCATGTTCATCATGGATTTTTAACCATCCATAAAAAATTTCATCTAAATTCGACGTTCGGATTGCAATTTATGAATTTTTCTTTATTTTCTCCAAATTTTCATGGATTTTTAACCAGCCATAAAAAATTTCATCTAAATTTGACGTTCGGATTGTAATTTATGAATTTTTCTTTATTTTCTCCAAAATTTTCACTAAAATCCGAAATTCCATTAAAATATCAAAAAGTATTACTATTTCGTCTTGTAGTGATTAAATCTCCCTTTTTTGTCATTTTGTGATTAAGTTAATCTACGTGATTAACTCTTAATCACCTTAGTTACTATTCACATTACTATTCAGGTGGTTTAATCCCACAATTGCATTTTTTAACCTCTAATACACATATTTTCATACTCATGAATATATATTTCATTAATACATTACTTAGGTTTTACAACCCTAGGATTTTATACACGTGTCTAAGATTGAGATTTCATAATCCTCCTCCCTTACAATAAGTTTCATCCCGAAACCCGTTACCCTTCAAATACTCCATTATACTTTTTCTGCATAATTAGCCTTTTCTGGCTTTTGCTAGTTCTATGGAGGAAATCCCTCCTTTTTCTTGCCTATCTTTAAATGTATTGGGATTGAAAAAAAATAATTTCAAAAAATTTCCTTCATCATTGCACCGCATCTCTTTAGCCTCAATTTCTATCATAGGATTAAATATCATCATGCTTATCATGCCTTGCATACTTGGTTCTTTACTTGCCATTTTATATCCCGAGGATTCATGGTACTACTGGTTCTCTCTACCCATAGTGTGTGTGTGGTTATATACTGGTATGATTTCAATAAATGCTTAGCACTTTGTATTAAATAGTCTAAAATTTAAGTCATACTTGTAACCACTTTGTCTTCAGTTTCTTGAGATTCCATCCTGGTGAGGGCTTGGACACGCACAAGGTTGTTGGCTATGGCGGGGGCTTTCTGCTGGTCCAACCTTCCTCGAATTGGAGCTTCCTATGGTTTGTTCGGGCAATTGAATGATATATGCCTGACTTGGCCACATATGAAGCACTTTGTCGTTATGTATTCCCGAACCATATGTCCCGCTTGACCACACTTAAAAAATTTCCTCAATCCTTGGAGGCATTCGCGGGAGTGGTGCTTATGGCAAGTTTTGCAATGTGAGGTACTCTTTTCCTTGGAACTAGATTCCTCCTTTCCATCTATTGCCTTCTCATTTTTCCCTTTCTTGGCCCCATTTTCCTTGGAAGCCGAAAAGAATTGCTCTTGAGCTTGCTTAAGCTCTTGTGTCCTCATGGACTTCATTTCTATCGCCCTAGCTCTTTCTATACTAGAGGCATAATCTCTTATTAGTAATGGAGCTAGTCCCTCCTTTAATTGGGGTCTTAGCCCACGTTGGAACCTCTATGCCTTATTTTCTGGCACATTGGCGATCCATGGTACATACTTAACCAAGGCATTGAATCTTGTTGCATACTCAGTCACCGTCATCTTGTCTTAGTAGAGTTTCTCAAACTCTATCACTTTTTGACTTTGTAAGCGTACTAGAAGATACTCTTTATTAAATTCTTCTAAAAATTCTTGCAACGTGACCCGTTCTGGGTATGGCATGGTAACCATCAATGTTTCTCACCATTCATAAGCGTCTTTTATCAGCAGGTGGGTAGCACATAGAACTTTCTATTGATCATTGCAGGGCAAAATCCGAAATAACTTTTTGATTTCCATGATCCATTGCTCTGCAATGATGGGGTCTGGTTTCCCAGCAAGGAAGGCATTGACAGCCTTTCTATCAGCCTCTAGGAGAGTATCTTCTATACCTTTAGAAAAATTGAGGTTGGCCGATGGGCCGGGTCTTTCCCCATTATCACCTTGCAGTGGGGCCTACTGATTTCTTTCCCACATACCTTGTATTATTTCGGCGGCCTGAGTTGTCCATTGCTGCATTGTCTTTTCTACGGCTGTAGTTATCCTTTCTTCTATCTGCCTTTCCTGGCTAGCTCCCCTTTCTACATAGGATTCAGAGCTAGTCTCTTCCCGTCGTTGACGGGTCCTTGACGTTTGTCTTCTTGACTCGGATCTTTTGGTCCGTTTATTGATTTCTTCTACTTCGGGTCAGCTAACCGATTCTCCTATTGGTGCCTTCCCTTTATTCAACCTAGCTCCGGCTCTTGTAGTTGGCATTTTTGCTTTCTATATGCACAAAACTTTGGTTAGTATCATAACATTCTCATAATACTAACATTTATAATATTCATAACATTATTCATATTCAAGCATATACATCTATATATGTTTCTCACATATATATCATTTCATATCAATATCATAGAAGTATCATAACCTCTTAAACATGTAGATCTAGACATTAGTTTTTTCTTTTCATGCTTATCTTCAATCCATGCTCTATTCCTAACTTCTGTGGTATCATTCCTTTTCTATCACCATTCTTAATTTTTCTCTTTCCATGCCTATTTACCGATCCTTGCTCTGATACTACTTTTGTGGTATTAAACCTATCATTTCATCATCCTTTATTTTCTTCTTCTCCCACCTATTTACCAATCCTTGCTCTAATACCATCTTCTGTGGCGCCCCGAACCGGCATGCCTAGAAGCCTTACTCTGGGATCTTGTCGATTGGTAAATGTGACTCAGGATTATTGCCCTGATCACACGGCGGGTACTTAATTGAATCTTGTCCAAAAAAAATTTTCCTTTCTTTTCTTTTTATTCGTCACATAAGCATACACTTTATTCATAATAGACTCATCCATATCATCATAAAATTATTCATATATTCTTTTATTGAAATAATTCACATAAGTACAATCATGTTGGTAATATCCATGTCTTTAACATGATTATCATATATTTGTCCCTTTGGACGCATACTTAGAACCGCAAATAGATTTGCAGATCATTTCTACCTGGTGTCCTTCATAAGTCAGCTCCATAGCCTATCTGACATTTTGAAAACACATATGAGTAATAACTCAGTAAGCAAGCCTTTTTCTTTGGTAAGTAAATATTTTCCTTTCATTCAAATGCATTTCTCCCCATTTGGTAGGAGACACTTACCAAGTGATCAATTACCAATGTGACAGAAACCTTTTCATGCATTTCATGAGAATGCAATGCATTCATTCATTCTTGACTTTTCTTGTGCCTCCAATCTCTGAGAGGACGTCGTCGGCACACAGCCCTTGCGACTTGGCAATAGTGAAGGGGGATCCTCGATCCGCTTACTACCTCCACCAAAGCCTCTTCCTTGTGCACCATGTTCATACATATGCTGGCATGACATGCTCCATAAAAATTGATAAATCATTTAGAAAGTAATTTAACAAGCAGTTAGCAATCATTTCATGTAAAGCATTTGTGGAACCCTGACCGTATACGCGTTGTTTTGACCGTATACGCGTCATTTCGACACTTGTAATTTTGAAGATTATTTTATGAATAAATAAAGATTCATGAACCTTATTGATGGACATATGTATTTGAGGTTGAAATAATGCAATTGGAAATTTAACCCCGTAAATAGTGCACGTGAATAGTAAACAGGGGTTAAGATATATGATTAAGAGTTAATCACTTGGATTAACTTAATCATAAAAAACAAAATAGATATTTAATCACTACAAGACAAAATAGCAATTATTTTGGATATTTTAATCAAAATTCGGATTTATATGGAAAAATAGAAAAAAATTCATAAGTTGCAATCCGAAAGTCAGAATTCGATGAAATTTTTTATGGATGGTTAAAAATTCATAATGGACATGATGAATGGATTAAGATGTGATGAAAATCACAAATCAAAGGTCAAGATTAAACGTCAAATGAAAAATCAAAAAGTAGCATTACTTTAATTAAATGCTACTTTTGACTTTTTACAAAAATTAAATAATAAAAAATAAAAAAATTAAATGAAATGCAGAAATAGAAGGGGGCGTGAGCAGGGGTATTGATGGCCATTTGAATTTGATCAATGGTTCAAATTCATCCAAATCACAAATCAAGGGTTTAGATTTAATTAGCTTAAAATTAATTAAATAAAAAAATAAAAAATAGGTAAAATAGGCCTGAAAAATTGGGCAGCTGGAGCAGGGTAGGGAGGCTGCACAAGGCTCTAAGCACCTTTAGGAAATTAGAAAAAAACACCTTTGCAATTTTACACCCTAAGCTAGAGGGGGTAAATTGTAAATTCATGAAAAATGGACCCCTATAAATAGAGGAGCAGGCCGTGCACGAAATTCACAACCATCCCAGCTCAAAAATCACTTGAGCAACTTCATTTCCCATCCCCACACGTTTTAGCCTTAAGGAAAGAGGAGAATCGAAGGTTGGAGTGAGAAAAGGCGAGTTGAAGAGGCATAACTTCGCTTGAGGTAAGTGAATTCCCCTCAAACTTGTTTTGAATGTTAGATGAAGTAAAACCATGCTTAGATAATGCCCAATCATGAGAAAATAAGTATAGATATAATGTTTAAATGGAATTATGCCAAAACATCAAAAATTTGGAGCGAAGATAGGGTATTTGGGAAGATAGCATATGATATGTGAAAATAATGCTCCAAAATTGATAAATGATGATTTGGGATATATTATTATGATAAATATGATGTTAGAATAATGATATATTAATTTCATGATTTTTGAAATTAAGGATTATGCTTAAGTGAATTTATGTTGATTTTTAGTATATGGAGAAAATGATTTTTTTGGCTAAGTAAATGATGATAAATTCAAAATGTATGAAATATCCAATGATATACTAGGCATAAGGTATGCCATGGTATTTTTTGTTTTTGGAAAAAATATCAATTTTTGGAACCCATGAACAGTAACCACGTCTCTGTGAACAATAACTCGGATGAACAGTAATATGCTACAGTTATTTTGCTACAGTAACAGTGTGATTTTTAAGAAAATTTGAGATTAATATTTAAATATGATGATGAAAATTTTGAAGAACTTAAGGATAAAAAAAATATATAAAGAGATAATGCCCAAATAATATAGAGCATGCATGGGAAGCAGCTTGAATAGAAGAAATGAAAATAACATTTCTCCTTGAATAGAAAAAGGAAAAGAGAAGGTCGAAGACACCTCCTAAGAAGGTAAGCAAGTTATATGTTTTGCAAATTATTTCTAAAATGTTTGAAATTGTTTGTGAATTGCTTTATGAAATTTATTTAAGGTTGGCCATACCTATAACTGCTTTACATGAACTGAAGTTCGTTTTGTGAAATTATTTATTAAATGCTTTTTATGAAATTGTTTATGATTTGCAAATATCATGCCGACATGTGTATGAGAATGAGCATGTGCACGAGGAATAAGCCTTAGTCGAGGTAGTAAGCGGACCGGATGTCCCCCTCGCTATTACCAAGTCGCTTAATAGGCCCAGGCCGGCGGCGACCTCCCTGAAATGGGAGCATGTATGGGATGGGCGCCTAGCTAGCGTCGCATCCAAAGGAATGTCATGAATGCTATGTATGCATTGCATTTGCGTTTTATGAAATGCATGAAAATGATTGAAAAATTATGTATAGCTTGCTTACTGAGTATTATTACTCACCCATGCTTTTTCAACAACAGACAGGAAATGATGATGAAGGCAGCATGGCAAGTGTTATGTAGTTTTTGATATAAATGATGTTTATGTAAACTTTATGTAAAGTCAACGATGATAATTTTGAGATGGAAATGAATATTTTGTTTTATGAAACAGTTTTGGTTTATAACTGTGATATGTGAATGATGAGAATTTTCCATGTATTGATGAAAAAAAAGGGAATCCTGCCGTATGATCAGGGCAACAATCCTGAGTCACGTTTACCAATCAAAACGATCCCGGAGTAAGGCTTCTAGGCACCTCGGTTCGGGGCGCCACAACATTATAGGAATGACCATTCTTAAATATAATTCATAAAACATGTGAGCAAACAATTTGCAATTCTTTAAAAAATATTTTGGAAAGCATATAACTTGCTTACCTCCTCAGTCTGTGTCCTCCACCTTTTTCTTTTCTTTTCCTATACAAGGAAAAATAATATTTTATTTATATCATTCCATGTCTTAGATTGTTTCTCATGCATCATTCATTATCTCTTTTCTATAAAGGTTAATTTTATAAAAATATTTGGTCATTACCTCCTTATATGGATTTTTTATCCATAAATTCGTTTAAAAATTCCATCTATATATTTATTAAGATATAAATCTAATCTGATTTTTTCCACCCAATTTACTTTTTTACTGTTTATGGGTTACTGTTCATGATCACTGTTCACGGGTTATTGTTCACCCCGAGGTTACTATCCACAGCAACGTGGGTTACTGTTCATGGGTTCCAAAAATTGATATTTTTTCCAAAAATAAAAAATACCATGACATAGCTTATGTTTAGTATATCATGAGAAAATTCATAAATTTTGAATTTATCATCATTAACTTGCCTAAATAAATCATTTTCTCCATATACTGAAAATCAACATAATTTCACTTAAGCATAATCCTTAAATCCAAAAATTATGAGATTAATATATCATCATTACAACATCATAATTATCATAAAAATTCATCTCAAATCATCATTTATCAATATTGGAGCATTATTTACACATATCATACATAATTTTCCTAAATGCTCTATTTTCGCTCCAAATTTTCAATGTTTTGGCATAATTCTACTTTTTCATTATAACTATACTTATTTTCTCATGCTTAGGCATCATATAAGCATGATTTTACCCTACTTAACATTCAAAAGAAATTTGGGTAGAATTCACTTACCCAAAGTGAAGAACCTCTCCTTTCCTTCTCACTTTCTCTCTCTTTCTTTCTCTCCTCCTCTTCCTCTTTCTCTTTGTCTTAGGGACGTGTGGGAGTAAGGGATTTTGGTCAAATGGAACTGGGTTGGAATGCATTTGGACCTCCCCAAGCCTCCCTATTTATATTTTTGATTTTCTACTTAATTGCAATTTACCCCCTTGCTCAAGGTATTAAATTGTAAATATATTTTCTTCTAATTTCCAAAAGGTGCATTGAGCTATGTGCAGCCACCCTACAGCAGCTCAAGCCCCCTATGACAGTCCTAATTTTCATGATTTTTTTTATTTTTAAAATTAATTAATTTAAGCTAATTTAATCCTAGCCCTTGATTTTTTGATGATGATGAATGTGGACCATTGATTTTAGTCAAAAAAACTCAACTAACCCTGCACGCCCCTGTCATGTAGCTGCTTTTCATTTATTATTTTTATTTTTTAATTATTTAAATTTAATAAAAAGTCAAAAGTAAAATTAATGAAAAGTTAAGCTACTTTTTAATCTCCATTTGACGTTTCATCTTGACCCTTAATTCATGATTTTCATCACATCTTAAACCATTCATCATGGATTTTTAGCCATCCATAAAAAAATTCATCTAAATCCGGCGTCCGGATTGCAATTTATGAATTTTTCTTTATTTTCTCCAAAATTTTCACTAAAATCTGAAAATTCCATTAAAATATAAAAAAGTATTGCTATTTCATCTTGTAATGATTAAATCTTCCTTTTTTGTCATTTCGTGATTAGGTTAATCTACGTGATTAACTCTTAATCACCTTGGTTACTATGCATATTACTATTCAAGTGCACTATTCACGTGGTTTAATCCCACAATTGCATTTCTTTAACCTCTAATACTCATGTTTTCATACTCATAAATATATATTTCATTAATACATTACTTAGGATTTTATACACGTGTCTAAGATTGGGGTTTCACAATTATAGATTGACAAATTGAAAATTGCTTTATTTAAGTTAATAAAGGAGATAGTATAGAATCATGTTCAAAGTTGGCAATAGAAGCATTTAGCATGAGGAAGAAAAGAGATGTTACGGAAGGTAGCGGTTTAGGCCATTCTAAGATATACCGTGAGCTTATTATTATTATTATATAATTGAGCTCCTTGATGAGTACATTCTTGGAGAGAATCTGAAAAGACGAAGATAAGTTGGGGATCATGTAGTAAGATGTATCATTTAAAAGGGATGAAGGATTAGGCTTAAGAGATTTGGAGGATTTCAATCTTACATTACTAGGAAAATAGATCTGGATGTTTGTTACTCGCCAAGATCTTTATGCCACAAGGTTCTAATATCAAAGTATTTCTAAGAAAGAAATTTGTTTGCATGTATAAAGGAACCTATAAACTCATTCACATGGGAGTGCATTCTACATGCTAGGAAGGTATTGCGACATGGATGTAGGAGGAAGTTTGGGATAGGGATTGTTACAGGTTCTTTACTGATCGATGAACAAATTTCCTATTCTTAAGGTAGGTCTTGTTCCATTACATATTCTTGAGAAAGTGAAAATTAGTTTTTTTATTTATGAAACTGATAATCAATGGAAAAGAGATCTTATTGTTGCTCTTATTAGGTATGTGAGTTGGATATCAATTCAGCATGAACCAATCATAGGTCTGGAGGAGAATGATATACTATATTGGGAAAATGAGATTGAAAGAAACTACACTACCAAATTGGGCAACAAGATGATTAGAGAATGTGGGATTAGAATTATCAATGACGGAGAAGCAGGAGTAGGCAATTATGTTTTGGATGCTATGCATAATGTTCATAAGAACATCTAACAACTGAAGATTCAATCAAATATTTATTTTTGGATAATGGTTAGCTCAAAATATTGTGCCAACAAATTCCAATTTGATAAATAGAGGAGTAGGTACATTAGAGGGGTGCAAATTATGTTCATTGGAGTTAAAAGATGGTTTCCATCTTTCTTGGGAATGACTAAAAATTGTTAAAGCTATGAGTTGATTTGAATAGGCGACGAGGGCTAGAATTTAGTTATAGATATCTCTAGTGTGATTTAAAAACTCTATACTTATGAGAATTCCAAGATTTTTAGCATGTTTCGAATTACTTATTGGCGCATCTTACGTATCCTAAATCATCTTTCCGTAGATGGGATATTGTCTAGTTTCAATGATGTTTAAGACTAGGCCATCACATACTTGGATAAGTATTGGGAGGCAACACTAGCTTCCAAATGCAGGAGTTCATTACACGATGGAAGATTTCTCTGAGAGGTAAGTGAAAGTTAAATGTTGATGGTAGGAGAAAAAGAGACCAAGTCATTATTGAGTTTGGGTGATACTTTATGATGATGAGGGCAACTATATTACTGCCAGTTGTGCTACTTGCGAAGGGGAGGTGGATTCACTATTTATGGAAGCTAGTGCATTACTTTGGAATATTAAACGGTTGGGAACAATACAAGACATAGACGTAGAAGTGGAGATGGATTCACTGATCTCTTCTACCTACTGAACAAATTGGAGGGTGATCAGGTGCACCCAAGAGCATTGAGCCTCAATGATCCTGGGTGCAAACACCTATTTTTTAATTTTTTTTTCAAATTTTTTTTACAAGAATGTTAATCTAATTGTACTTAACATGTATATGAATTTTTACCATATTTAGATATTTATTTCGGATTTTTTAAAAATCAGAAATAAATATCTAAAAACTCCAAAAATGGTAAAAATTTATATATATATTAAATACACATAGATTAATAAGTTCATAAAAATTTTTGAAAAAGAAATTAACAAAAATAGGTATATGCGTCCGGGAGCATTGAGGCTCAATGCTCCCGAGTGCACTTGATCACCTTCTTAATAAACCATCTTCAATTCTAGCTAATACGGATGCTCTAATCAACGAAACCTAAGCTATGTTAATGGTGTGGGATGACATTTTCTTCACACATATTTTTCGGTGGGAAAATAGTTGGCACACCAACTAGTTGAGTTGATGAGATAATTTATTTAATTTTCTTTGTGACCAATTATAAAAGGACAAGGAAATTAGTATTTAAATAAAATTGATTGCAGGCCCATATCCAAATCTGTTTTGGTTTGCGTATGCCTTATGGGCTTTTTCCCATAAAAATAATATAATATGTAAAATCATCAACTTGCATATCTTAATTATGATACATAAATAAAAATTAATGTCTTAATGCTTATTTTATAAGTTATGCACAATTCTTAATTTTTTACAATATGAGGTCGTGTTTCCTGCTATCCTAAGTGAAAAACACAGCCCCATATTTTCTAGGGAAAAACAGGGTCTATCTTATGTGATTCAATTAAACTCCATCGTTTTATTATAAATGAGTGATCCTATTAGCCTGGGCTAAGCAAATGCCCTACTTCGCCCACATCAAAAAACCCATTTAAAATAATTTTTTTATTTTTTTTCATACACTTGTTTATCTAACTATATTTAATATATAAACTAATTTTTACCATTTTGGACATGTGTATATATTTTTTTAGATTTTTAAAGATAATGGTATTTTGAATACATATATATATATGTAGATATTTAAAAATCTTAAAAAACATATATATATATATATGTAGATATTTAAAAATCTTAAAAAACATATACATATGTCCAAAAATGTTAAAACTTGATTTATACGTTAAATACATTTAGATAAACAAGTCTATGAAGAAAAAAAGCAAAAAAAAAGTTGTTATAACTCGGCTAACATGATCATTCCTTTTACTTATATATTTATATATATAACTTCAATTAAGACGATTCATTTATTCTAGTATTATCTATCCACAATTTTTTAGTCAAATTTACCAATATTCTCATCCGTTCATAACACTTGTAATTATTTATATAAAAAATTTCTCAATATCAATCAAGTCATTCTTACACCTCTTTTGTCATCGTACAATTATATTTATTCTTATTTGATTAAAATATTTCTTGTATAAATTAACTTATTAACTCAACTATTTAATCTTTTGATTCTACGATGATCTCATTAACCCAAATCACATTCTTCGCCTCTTATACCCAAAAATTACTTTTCACATATCATATATACATTTAACATCTCATCTATTCTAGAAAGCACCAAGTTCCAAGCCATTTTCAAAATTTCACTTTTGAAGTTCATTTCTTACTTATTTCTCAATATTAGCTCTAAATGACTCAATTCTCGAATTTATCATCTTAAATTCATTCCGAAGCTCAATGAGCATATTTTAGTCATGATAAGAATCCCTCTGACAAAAATCATCGCTCCTACTCATGATTATTAATCATTTTTAGGATTTTTTTACATTTTAAACTCTTTAACTTTGCCTATTTATATTTTAAACTCCAAAGTTCAGCCGTTTGCATTTTAAACTCTGAAAACATTGATTCCTTTACATTTTAAAGCCTGGCACATAACGACATTAAAAACCATTGCTAATCCATGCAAAATGACGTAAATACCCTCTAATATTTAAAAAAATATTTTTTGTGTTTTAAACTTGATTATTGGCTTTCTTTATTTTATTATTAGAGGCTTCAATAACATCTTCACATTTGATATAGATTTGGGTTTTTTTAGAAAAAAATATTGGAAGGTATTTATGTCATTTTGCATGAATTAATAGTAGCTTTTAACGCCTTTATAAGTTAGGGTTTAAAATCAAATAAACCAAAATTTTGGGGTTTAAAATGTAAACGGTTAAACTTTAGGATTTAAAATGCAAATAGGAAAGTTAGAGGGTTTAAAATGCAAAACATCCTTATTTTTACCATCTTAGTTTTTTTTAGTTAAGTCTACAATTAGGTCTATTTTCATCAATCTATTAAATCTATAATTCGAATTTCTTCCATAACCATCTATATTCATTTCAAATATTCTAGGCATCTCATCCATATATACACACATACCATAAATTATCCTAAAGTGAGCCTCATTATTAGTTCAAATTTACATATATGAGTCAAATTTCAAATGCTCACAATATAATTAATCCAAAAAATCTAATATGTTCAAAATCATTTAAGAAACATATAGGAATCTGTCTCAAACTTTTATCAAGCATTTATAAAAATTTACTTCATCAATTCTTTCTAGCTAGAATTATCATATTCACTATAATTTACACAAATTTTCACTTATCTAGCTCTTAATTCATTTGAAGTCTACAATAAAGCCTATTTTCATTAATCTATTAAATCTACTATTCAAATTTCTTCCATAATCATTTATATCTATTTCAAATATGCTGGGTAGGGGAGTTAGTGGTCATGGTTAACCCATCAACCCGCTCGTCCAACTCATTTATAAATGAGTTTGAGTTAGAATATTTGAATAAATGAGTTACAATCCGTCAACCTATTTAATCATTTATTTAAATAAACGAATTAGGGTTAAGATTTTATAACCTGTCAAACCGTTTGGTAATCCGTTTAACCCATTTAACCCGTTCAACTCATTTAACTCATTTAACCCATTGAAGTTTTATATATGAATGTAAATCCTTTGGTTATTTTTTCCTTTAAGTCTTTCTCCCAGTACCTAATTTTTATTTTTCTATTTTTGCCCTAATTTCATTTTTCACTATTGCTCCATTTCTATTTTCTCTACCTCGAAAATACTCTCTCGTCTCTCCTTGCAAAATCATCGTCTGTCATAGTTTAGGCCTTCGGGTTGTTTACTATGCAACTCGTTAACAATCTGCTAACCCATTGGGGTTTTTTAAACGAGTTAATAAACGGATTAAGGTTAAGATATTTTAAATGGAGTAGGATTAAGATTAGGCTCCAACCCGTCCAAGTCGATCCGTTAATACCCTTAATTCTAGGCATCTCATCCATGTATACACACATATCAAATTAAATTACCTCTAAGTGAGCCTCATTATTAGTTCAAATCTACATATATGATTCAAATTTCAAATGGTTGCAATATAATTAATCCAACAGGTCTAATATGTTCAAAATCATTTAAGAAACATATAGGAATCCATTTCAAACTTCTATCAAGCCATTTATCAAAATTTGTCTCCTCAATTCTTACCAGCTAGGATTATCATATTCACCATAATTTACACAACTTTTCAGTTATCTAACTCTTAATTTTAATACTTTAAAAACCTCTTATTTTTTAAAAATATTACTATTATATGGCCTCCCATGTTACATGACGAGCTGCGTATATGTCAATTAAAATGCTCGCTATTTACACAAGTATACGTGTCGTGTCAAGTAATAAAGAGTGAGTAGAGTATCATTTTCACGAGAAATTATTAACTGGAATTATTAATTAGTTTAATTGCTTTCCGTGGAAAGAGAATTCTGAGTTTGAATTTAAAATTAAAGCTAACAAACGCAACAGGAAATCAGAGTAGAGTCCACGGAATCGCTGGAATACTAGAAACGGGTTTAACAATTAGGGATAACAGATGGATAAATCGGAATCCTTGAATCTAAATTATATTGCTTTAGTTCTTTTTCATTGGATTGTGCATGGATTTACTAGCCCAAGTTCAATAATCTTTATATATATCTTCCAACACTATATAAAGCTAATTACACCCTATTTAATTGCTATGTTCTCATGCCATTAAATTAAGTAAAATTAATAAGTTCATAACCTGTTTAGTGACTACACAGGGTCTAACGGTATATTCCTATCCGTTAAACAACTCTCCTTAACAAAGAGAAAACTTATGCCTTGCACATGGATCTAGCAGAGATTTTCCTCTTCCTAGGATAAATCAAGCAATGAAATCATCTTACAAGGTAACTAATCTTATAAAAAGCATTAAAACTACACATGCAAAGGTAAATCATACACAATCATATATAAAATCAAATATTCATTCCTGAAGTTCAAAGAACAAAGACAATATAGATTAAAATTCAATTCATCATAACTATCGATCTAATGGAGGTTTAGTTCAAAGACATGATCATGACATCCATTACATCCATATTAAAAGTATCCATGAAAGTAGAGAAAGAAAAATAGAAAGAATAAGAGAAAATTAGTTTTCCGGTGGCTTCCACCAACGGAGTTGAATCCTCTTTTCAATCTGTGCTTTGAATCACGATTTCGTCTTTCTCTTATGTGAAATTCCGTTTATGGGCTCTCTCCTCTCCTTCTCTCGCGCACGAACCCCTAGGAGCTATTTATAGAATCCAATTGCGCAGCCTACGCACTGAAAATTGCGCATACGGATGCGTATTGGCACCAACTCTCTGTGTGTTGGACAACTTGGAGATTTTCTGCAAATCCTAAGAATTCATGCCTTGGCGCCTAGGCGCCACCTCTCTGGAAGCAGTATGAATTATGGTTTCAAAACTTTCTGAATTTGGCTGCATGTTGATGAAGTGGCGCCTGGGCGCCCCTGGCTGGCGCCTAGGAGCCAACTCACTAGAAACTCTTTGTGTGTTGAATTGTGCTGGTGTCATGGCAAGGGCACGTAGGGTGGCGCCTAGGTGCCATCCACCTGCCTTGTGACTTGTTTCGATTTGCATTTCACTCACCCGCATGCCTTCATGTGTCCCGTCCTTCCTGTAAAAGATGGAAAAACTAAGTAAATGGACTAAAAATGCTTAATTACTGCTGAAAATGCACAAAAAACTAAATAATGCTCCTAAAATGCAAAGTGAGTGAAAATTAAACTAAATGAATGAAAACTAAGCCTAATATGTCGGATTAACGCACAAATAAAGTCTGAAATGGGTCATGATAACTCGTATTTTTACGAGTTATCGCACTCTCAAACTTAAATGTTGCTAGTCCTCGAGCAACACTGAAAACATAATGAATAAATGAATGAATGAATGAGTGAGTGCAGATTTTTCCAACTCCGTTTGCTTCCTGTTATGCTTTGATCAATCCACTTATCTATTCATCAAGGTCAAGAGTAATCTAACTTGAAAAATCATCCATTACACAAAACGAGGCATGCCTTTTCGTTCTTAAACCAAGTTACATGTCGTGCCCAAATTCCTTAGTACATGGTCATAATTCAACATGTTAATATTCCATTGGATGAGAGAACTGGTTAAAAAATTGGAAACAGGCAAACCAAGGTTTAAGCTGAACTAACTGGTCACAGAAAATAATAATAAGTCACTTGATTCAATTTCTACCAACTGCACATTCTTTTTCCCCCCAAACTTATTGCAAAAATTCTCCTCACCATATTTCAAGATATCTGGAGATCTGTTCATTTTTTTGGCCCCTCACCATATTTCAGAGTATCTAGGGAGAATTTTAATTTTAATGCTTTATTATTGTGATTGTCCTTTACTTTTTTACACGAACCTTGTCATTTATTAATGCCAAGTCCCAGTTACTCAGCTTAGGTCAACCACCCCCTTTTTATTTTTTTGATGCCTTGTTAGGGGTACTGAACATGCTTGTGTGATTTATGTGAAATAATACTATTTCTGGACCCATTAAAGTACTTGGTCAGCATTTATTTAGTTCAATTCTCATCATCTCAGTCAGAAAGATATACATGTGATTGAATTAGAACAATGTATTATGAAATCCCTTTTTAATTCTTTCAGATGTCAATTTCAACTTGCTTTTATACTTGGTTTTTAATTTGAATTGCCCATTCTTTCATGAATTCAATTTCAAGTGGATATTAATCACAACCCTGCATATTTTCAATAAGATGGATTGAACAAAAATAACTATCATTAGCTGGAATTGACATAACATGCAACATAAAATGGAACATGAAAAACTAACCTACGGTTGAGAATTATACACCCCCCCAAACTTGAGAGATGCATTGTCCTCAATGCATGATGACCTAGAATGAACTACTAATGAAAATACAATGGAAAGAAAAAATAAAGAAAATAAAATAAAATAATAAAAAAATTGAAAGGACCAAGACTCCCTCAAGAATCGGACTCGGTGGCGTCCTCGTCCTCGCTATCAGCGAGTTGGGGCTGGGATGGCTGCCCGAAACAGGCTCGGATCATGATCTCTTTGATTCTAAGCTCCAAATCTTCTTCCTAAAAATAAAAACAAAAACAAAAATCAAAATGAAAATGAGTGATGATTGTCTCCCATCCAGCGCTAAGTTTAACTTCCTCCACCCGACGTTCTCACTGTTCAATCCTCTTTCAGTTCCACCACCTCCTTGCAACGCCGAAAAATCATCTCCCATATAATGCTTAAGACGTTGCCCTTTCACGACAAAACTATTGCCGGATGCTTCGTTGAATATTTTCACTGCTCCATGCTCAGTCGCCTTTATCACCACGAATAGACCCGACTATCTGGATTTGAATTTTCCTGGAAATAGTTTTAATCTTGAATTAAAAAGCAAAACTCTTTGACCTGGTTCGAATTTTCGTGCTAGAATCTTTTTATCATGCCATTTCTTCACTTTTCTTTATAGATCCTGGCATTTTCATAAGCTTGCATCCGGAATTCGTCCAACTCATTGAGTTACAGTAATTGACGTTTCCCTGCTTGTTACATGTCCAGATTTAGTTTTTTAATCACCCAATACGCATTGTGCTCCAACTCCAGCGTCAGATGACAGGCTTTTCATAAACCAGTTAGTAGGGAGACATTCCAAACTGAGTTTTATAAGCAGTTCGATACGCCCATAGTGCATCGTCCAGTTTGACAGACCAGTCTTTTGCGAGATGACCCGATCGTTTTCTCCAGAATTTGCTTTAATTCCCTGTTGGCCAACTCAACCTATCCATTAGCTTGTGGATGATAAGCTGTTGTCACTTTATGGTGTACGCCATATTTGTGCAAAATTACCATGAACTGCTGGTTGCAGAAATGGGATCCTTCATCCCTAATAATCACCCGAGGCGTGCCGAAACGGGTAAAGATGTTCTTCTTGATGAATTTGAGAACTGTTTTGACGTCGCTTGCTTGAGTCGGAATTGCTTCTACCCATTTGAAAACATAATCAACAGCAACCAGAATATATTGGTTTCCAAAGGAGGGAATGAATGGACCCATGAAGTCGATACCCCAAACATCGAATATTTCTAGCTCAATGATATTAGTGAGAGACATTTCATGTCTTTTGAAAATATTACCTGTCCGTTGGCATTGATCGCGCCTTTTGGCATAAATATGAGCGTCTTTAAATAGAGATGGCCAGTAGAATCCCGATTGAAGTATTTTTGCCGCAGTCTTGTCTCATTGAAAGTGACCCTCATACGGAGATGAATGGCAGCTCTGCAGTATTGATTCCTGTTCACACACTAGAATACATCTCTGATATAAATGGTCTGGGCATTGCTTGAATAGATATGGGTTATCCTAGAAATAGAATTTAATGTCGTGAAGAAACTTCTTCCTTTAGTATGAATTCAACTCTAGAGGCAACATTTCGCTGATGATGTAATTGACGGTTTGCATACCATGGGGGACTGCCTGGGGAGATAGAGAATAGCGGCTCATCAGGGAACATTTCCCGAATTTGCTCTGTATCGTGGGTTAACTGATATCCTTCAAGGCGGGATAAATGGTCAGCGACTAGATTTTCAGCTCCCTTACGGTCTTTGATATTGAGGTTGAACTCCTGTAGTAGTAAGACCCACCGAATCAAGCGTGGTTTTGCATTTTTTTTCTCGATCAAATATTTGATGGCTGAATGGTCTGTGTAAACGATCACTTTGGTGCACACTAGGCAGGCTCTGAATTTGTCGAATGCAAATACCACCGCTAGCAATTCCTTTTCGGTCGTAGTATAATTCATTTGTGCCTCGTTCAATATTTTACTAGCGTAGTAGATGGAGTGAAAAACCTTATTCTTTTGTTGTCCCAGTACCACTCCCGCCGCGTAGTCGCTCTCATCGCACATCAATTCGAATGGGAGGTTCCATTCTGGAGAAATAATAATTGGCGCAGATACCAATTTCATTTTCAGCTCCTGGAATGCCTCCATGCATTCGCTGGTGAATTCAAATGGTGCATCTTTCTCGAGCAACGAACATAGCGGCTTGGCTATCTTTGAGAAGTCTTTTATGAATCGCCTGTAGAACCCCGCATGTCCCAGAAAACTGCGAATGCCTTTAACTGAGGTAGGTGGAGGCAATTTTTCGATCGTCTCGATTTTAGTTTTGTCCACTTCAATTCCCTGTGACCAAGTACAATGCCCTCCTGCACTATAAAATGACACTTTTTCCAGTTGAGAACCAGGTTCGTATCCTCGCAACGCTGGAGCATCTTCGATAAGTTGGTCAAGCACTCGTCATAGGAATTCCCAAATACCGAGAAATCGTCCACAAATATCTCCAGGAAATCCTCCACCATGTCAGTGAAAATGACCATCATACAACGCTGAAATGTGTCTGGAGCGTTGCATAGGCCAAACGACATTCGTCAGAATGCGAACATGCCATAAGGACATGTGAACGTGGTTTTTTTTGTCCTACGGTGCTATCATAATCTGATGATAACCTGAATAGCCATCCAGAAAGCAATAGAATTCACGTCCCGCTAACCTGTCTAACATCTGATCAATGAATAAGAGTGGGAAATGATCCTTTTGAGTGGCTTTATTTAGCTTGCGATAGTCCATGCAAACTCGCCAACCAGTAACTATCTTGGTCGGAATCAGCTCGTTGTTTTTGTTGGAGACGACCGTCATATCACCTTTCTTCGGGATGCACTGCATTGGGCTGACCCAAGAACTGTCAGAGATAGGGTATATCATGCCTGCATCTAGCCATTTGATGATCTCCTTTTTGACCACCTCTTTCATGATTTGGTTTAGCCTTCTCTGCGCTTCAATAGATGGCCTGGAATTCTCTTCCACTTGAATCTTGTGCATACAAAAGGATGGGTTGATGCCTCTGATGTCTGCTATGGTCCATCCTATGGCCTTTTTATGATCTCTGAGCACTTTGAGTAGTTTTTCTTCCTGGACGAGATCCAGTGCAAAAGAAATAATCACTAGGAGTGAGGATTCTGCTCCTAGGTAGGCATATCTGAGGTGCTTTGGCAAGGGTTTTAGCTCCAAAATAGGCGGCTTTTCGATCGACGGATTCAACTGTTTAAAAGATTCCGGCTTGAGCTTCAGCGATTCGAATTTTTGGGGGTATCGTGGGAATGTTGGAGGTGGCTGCAGATAGTGTATCATTTCTGCCAAATCTTCGTCAGATTCACTGACTTCCCCAACCAGCGATGCTTCTAAGATGTCCTTGAAAGCTGAGATTTGGAATTCAGCTTAAACTGCCGATTCCACCATGTCGATCATTAGACATTCATCTGGATTATTTGGTAACTGCATCGCCTTGAACACGTTAAAAGTAACGTGTTCGCTCTGAACCTGCATGGTTAGCTCTCCAGCCTGTACATCGATGATGGCTTTACCTGTTGCGAGAAAGGATCGACCCAGAATGGTTGGAACATCTTGATCTTCTTCATAATCCAGGATAAAAAAATCTACAGGGAAAATAAACTTGTCCACCTTAATAAGAACATCCTCAATAATACCTTTCGGATACGTAATAGATTGATCCGCCAGTTGCAGTGTCACTGTCGTAGGTCGGGCCTCCCTGAAGCCCAATTTTCTAAAATTTGATTTGGGCATCAGATTAATGTTGGCTCCTAAGTTACATAGGGCTCTCCCGAAGTATTGGTTTCCAATTGTGCACGGGATAGTGAAACTTCCTGGATCCTTGAGCTTAGGAGGTAGCTTCCTCTGCACCATAGCGTTGGTTTCCTCTGTTAATGCCACCGTCTTGGATTCCGTTAACCGCCTTTTCTTTGATAGCACGTCTTTTATAAATTTAGCATAGCTCGGCATCTGTTCCAAGGCTTCGACGAGAGGTATATTAATATGTAACTGCTTCAATACCTCTAGAAATTTCTTGAATTGGCCCTCCTTTTTAGTCTTTGCGAATCTTTGAGGAAATGGAGGAGGCGGCCTTTGATTTGTGGCGATTTTAGCGTCCGGTTGCTTTTAAGTAGTGTCTGGTTCTTCTGGCTCCTGTGACTGCTGAATCAGAGGATTTGTGGGCTCAGTTACCGATTTTGGTGGAATTGCATTGGGTAACTGCTTCCCACTATGTAATGTGACTGCTTGGACCTGTTCTTCACATTTTCCTTTCGGGTTTTGCTCGGTGTCGCTCAGCAACGAACCATGAGGCCAGTTATCCAGAGCTGAGGCCAGTTGACCTATTTGTGCTTCCAAGTTTTTGTTTGTCGTGATCTGGAATTGCATGAATTGCACAAAAAGGTCTTCCAGATCAGATTTCTTCTCTTCTCGTTGTGGTGGATTGAATTGCATTGGTCTTGCTGATTGTTGCTGCGGGGGCTGCTCGAGAATCCGGGTGGTTGATTCGGCCTCGTCTAATTGTTCCATGAAAAGTTTGGATGATTTCTCCATCCTGGGTTGTAGCTGTTTCCATACTGATTTGCTAGATTTCTCTGAAAATTTTCCACATAATTAATGGACTCCGGGTTGGAGGCACATTCATCACTGAGATGGCCAAATTCGCCACACCACATGTAAATATCTGCTGCTGTCGACTGCTATGGTGTAGATGCTCCTAGCGCACTAACATTGGCTGGCCTAGACAAGTTCTGAATTTGCCGGGATAAGGTGTCGATGTGGGCTTTTATCGATGAAACTGCGTCAAGTTGCAGTAGACCCCCACTTCGACTCCTGTCAGATGGCAGTTGATAGGTATTGGCCACCATATTTTCAAGTAGGGCGTACGATTCTCGATAGTTTTTCCTTAGCAAAGAGCCGTTTGACGATGAGTCCACCATGTGACGGATGGAATCCTGGAGATCGTTATAGAAAATTTATATTTGAACCCACGGTTGAATTCCATGATGTGGGCATTTTCGGAGCAGGTCTTTGAAGCGATCTCATGCCTCTGATAGGGTCTCCTCTCTTTGTTGCTTGAATGAGACTATGTCCATCCTTAGCTTGGCTAACTTGGCAGGTGGGAAATATTTCTCCAGGAATTTCTGAGCCAAGTCGTTCCATGTGTTGACAGAGTTTGGGGGCAAAGAGTCTAGCCACTCCGAAGCTCTATCCCGCAAAGAAAATAGAAAAGTCCGAAGCCGCATTGCCTTGTCGGAGACTCCGTTCTGTTGAACATGTTCATGATCTGTAGGAAATTCCGCAGATGGCGGTGTGGGTCTCAGATGCTAGCCCTCCGAACTGCCTAATAGACGGGAGCATATGAAAAATCACCGGTTTGATATCAAAGTTGTTGGTGTCGATAGGAGGAGGTGCAATGCTAGTTTGAACTGCATTCTGGCCTAGCGCAATAAGATCCTAAATGGGTTGGTTCAAATCATCTTGAGGTGAATGATTTGGAATCTCAATCCTTTGGTTCCCTTATTGGTTTGCGTGAACGTTCTCATCCTGGTTCTCTATGTGCTCCATATTATGCTGTTGGTTCCTAGCCTCCCTGCTCATACGACGTCTTCTCAAATAAGTTCGTTCGGGTTTCGGATAAAAAGGAATAATAATCTCTTTTCCGGCTCTGCCTCGGCGCATGCAATATGAGATTAATCTGCAAAAACCAATTAAATTGAACTGGTAAAAAAATTCTAAGATAAAAAAAATTATGAAAATAAACTATTCTATAAAATTATACAAGAAAGCAATAAAATTAAGAATAATTGGTTAAACAATTCTCCGGCAACGGCACCAAAAACTTGACGAGTTGCATATATGTCAATTAAAATGCTCACTATTTATGCAAGTATACGTGCCGTGTCAAGTAATAAAGAGTGAGTAGAGTGTCATTCCTATGAAGAATTGTTAACTGGAATTATTAATTAGTTTAATTATTTTCGGTGGAAAGAGAACTCTAATTTTGAATTTAAAATTAAAACTAACAAACGCAACAGGAAATCAGAGTAGAGTCTACGGAATCGCTGGAATACTAGAAACGGGCTGAACAATCAGGGATGACAGATGGATAGCTCGGAATCTTTGAATCTAAACTATATCGCTTTGGTTCTTTTTCATTGAATTGTACATGGATTTACTAGCCCAAGTTCAATAATCTTTATATATGTCTTCCAATACTATATAGAGCTAATTACACCTTATTTAATTGCTATGTTCCCATGCCGTTTAATAAAGTGAAATTGATAAGTTCATAACCTGTTTAGTGACTACACAGGGTCTAACGGTATATTCCTATCCGTTAAACAACTCCCCTTAACAAAGAGGAAACTTTTGTCTTGCACATGGATCTAGCAGAGATTTTTCTCTTCCAAGGATAAATTAAGCAATGAAATCATCTTACAAGGTAGCTAATCTTATAAAAAGTATTAAAACCACACATGCAAAGGTAAATCATACACAATCATATATAAAATCAAATATTCATTCCTGAAGTTCAAAGAACCAAGACAATATAGATTAGAATTCAATTCATCCTAGCTATCGATCTAATGGAGGTTTAGTTCAAAGACATGATCATGACATCCATTACATCCATATTAAAAGTATCCATGAAAGTAGAGAAAGAAAAATAGAAAGAATAAGAGAAAACTAGATTTCCGGTGGCTTCCACCAACGGAGTTGAATCCTCTCTTCAATCTGTGCTTTGAATCACGATTTCGTCTTTCTCTTATGTGGAATTCCGTTTCTGGGCTCTCTTCTCTCCTCCTCTCGCGCGCAAACCCCTAAGAGCTATTTATAGAGTCCAATTGCGCAGCCTATGCACTGAAAATTGCGCATACGGATGCGTATTGGCGCCTAGGCGCCAACTCTCTGTGTGCTGGGCAACTTAGAACTTTTCTGCAAATCCTAGAAATTCATGCCTTGGCGCCTAGGCGCCAACTCTCTGGAAGCAGTATGAATTGTGGCTTCAAAACTTTCTGAATTTGGCTGCATGTTGATGAAGTGGAGCCTGGGCGCCCCTGGCTGGCGCCTAGGTGCCAACTCACTGGAAACTCTTTGTGTGCTGAATTGTGTTGGTGTCATGGCAAGGGCACGTAGGGTGGCGCCTAGGCGCCATCCACTTGGCTCGTGACTTGTCTCGATTTGCATTCCACTCGCCCGCATGCCTTCATGTGTCCCGTCCTTCCTGTAAAAGATGGAAAAACTAAGTAAATGGACTAAAAATGCTTAATTACTGCTGAAAATGCACAAAAACTAAATAATACTCCTAAAATGCAAAGTGAGTGGAAATTAAACTAAACGAATGAAAACTAAGCATAATATTTCGGATTAATGCACAAATAAAGTCTGAAATGGGTCGTGATAACTCGTATTTTTACGAATTATCACTACATTATATACATAATCGTCCATTTAAATTATTACTAATACTTGGAGTATTATAATATTGATAATCATTTATATCATTACCATTTTTATTAAATAATTTACAATGAAAAAATAATTTAACATTTTCTCTCCCCCTACTATGATTATTTGATGATTCTCTTTTAATTTTTAGTTATTATTACTCTTTTATTGAAAGTTTTTCTCTATCCTTGAGAATATTAAATTTTAATTAGAAGATTTTTATTCTAAAAATTTACACACTCTTCTTCTGGACTTGAAAAGTACTCATTAATTTAATTAAGGTAACATAGATAAAATTTTAATTCTTAAATAGTAGCCACTATTAATCAAATTTGGGAGGAAGACTTCTTAATATTCTTTGAATTATTCTCTTATATTCAATTATTTTCCCGTAGCTTCTAATCTAATTTATAATATTATAAACACTAGAGAAATTGTTTGAACCAATTCGCCATCCTTGATTAATGCAGTATCAAAATTCTTGCACCAATAATTTAAGCTTAACATAAATTAATTTATCATGACCCTTGAATTCATTTTTCAAAATATTTTAGGCTCCTTTTGATGTTGTTTAGTCATGATTCTTAAGTAAATTATCTTGGAACTTCTTATTGAATATATAACACGACTTTTACATCATGCATTTAATTTCAAAATATTATTTTTTCTTATTTTTCATTTGAAGATGGAAATTCTATGTCATTTTTAGGTTGTTTATAGCCATGTTGTAACTAAATTGCAAAATCTTCATAAGCTTTTTCTTCAAGTATGGGGATTGATACCTAAGTATAATTAAATAAGGTGATGGAGGTCATTGATAATGTACTTTTGAAATATCTTCGATTGCACTAACGTAGCAAAAGCTAGCAATTCCTTGAATAGTGCTTTCATAGCTCTTGGATGATGTGTTGCTCTGATACATTGATGAATTTTGAATATGAGATGAAATATAAGAAATAGACTAGAGATAGAAATGAGTTGTTAAAAATTATTTTTGAAAAGAATGGTAATGAATTGATGGGATGAGCGAGAAAAAGAAGTTTTTTGTGGAGGAGAGAGAAAATCAATTTTTAATGGGAGAGGTTCACTCTATAGATTTTTCTATTATTTAATTCATTACATGCCTTGGGATTTTATAATGCTCTAGATACAACAAATTAATGTATTCATGAGCATATAATGCCATGAGTTAATGCTATCACATATAATTTGTAATCCAAATATTTATTGCTATCATGGACGCATCATGCCCATCTACGAACCCAAATCTTTATGAATTACTCTTCAACATAGAAACCATTGATGGTAGTTTTATCGTAATGAATTTTGGAGAAATGGGTTTAGTAACCTACTGAAGAACACATCGAACAAATTGGTAATTTTATTTTTTTGCATTCTATTAAAATGATGTTATTAGAAGCTATGAGGGCATCTGACTGAATGTGATGTGTCCTCAATTTCATGAAAACCATATAGGTAGTGATGTAATTTTTTGATAAGTAGTAGTACGTTGCAATATCGATAAAAATTATGTAGGTATGGATGTAAAAATTTCTTTATATTACATTAATTTTACTTTTAGTGATAGGCGTGAACTTGTATAAGGGTGTCAGGTCCAAGTTTATAATAAAATTAGCTTTAGAAACCTTCTTCGTCACTCTTTCTTCCTCTCTCAAAGTTTTTTACAAGAGGAAAACTAGAATCATCATAAATCTATACTTGACGAAAAGGCATTTGGATAGTAATACAGGACAATTTTAATTTGTGATTTCACTTTGATTGTGAGTTCAAGAGGCAACCTGCAATCTTCCCATATGGTTGTCAACATTAGATAAGTTATTTAATCATGTATCAGAGCCAAATTAGTTGCTACTTAGCTTGCAATTTTCTTTAGGTTCATGTTCAAAATTTTTCTTTACTACCCATTACAATGAATTATATCAATTCTGTTCAACTCGGTAGTAAGAAAGAATTGACATGCAAGCTTAGAAAAAATCCTTAATCATCTACATAAAGCTCAATCTATTCAGAGGTTGGTCATAGCCAAATCAAGATCTAATTCATGATTTTATCAAGTAGATCAAGTTGCTTATATAGGGTTTTATGTAAAAAGAACCAACCTAGAGATAGGTTCAATCTTGAAAAATCATGAAAAAGGGGTTAGAGCCCCTGTAAAATTTTTTTTATTGATTACTTTTATTTTTTATAGATAACAATATGTGTATGTCTAATGCACTTTCGACTTTCCTCACCCTAGGGTTTGCTCCTTGTTGCAAGAGGTGCTCATAAGGGGCATCTTATTTCTAAGCAAAGACAAAAAGCTTTTCCTATAAATAAGGAGAACTACATAGGATACCAATGAAGGGATATCTATCCATCTTCTCTTTCTTCCTTTTTTCTCCTCCTATCCTTTATCTCTCAAAGTACTCGAAGTATTTCTTATGACTTGTTAATATTTGTTTAATTTTGTTAAACTTATAACTGCACTTTGGACACAATAACACTATACTTCATGGTTTATTACTAATTTCTAACGATTTATCTTTACTTTTAATCATTTTTTTCTTATAACAAAAAGGAGAAGAAATGTAGCCATTCAAAATATATATTTTTTATGTTCTCAAACGCTTTGAAAGCATAGTTATAGGGTGAGCTTCACTTGAATTATATAGTCATGGTTATAGCGTTTTGTCATCACCATAAAAGGAAAGAATGTTAGATTACGTAGTTAGTGATTTTGAAGATAAAAAAGAATGTAATTCGGTGATCTTGATTTTGAATGTGTGGTGTTGACAATGTATAGATGACGTTGTAAATGTGAACTGTGTAGTGTGTTTATAGAATTATCATTTTGTTATTATAACATGATTTGCAATAATATAAATTTGAAATTCATAGATAACTTGAAAATGGAATATACTTGAAATAATCTTAGAATAAACTTATATGATAGCTTTACTTAGAATGTCTTAGAGAATACACTCTTTAAAATGGGTTCAACTTGGAATAAAGAGTGATATATTCTTTTATGATTATCTTAAGTGGATTAGCATGCTTAAAGAATGATTTTTTTGATTTTTTTTCAGATTTGAACTTTGCCCAACAAATGAAAAGAGCGACCTTTGTTCGGAAAAGATAGACCTTTTAGGGCAGAAAATATAGTCTTTTTAGGAGCCCAAAAATCTTCCTTTTATAAGAAAACTTTCAATGTTTTATGGGGGGAAAAATCGTAAATTTTAAAGAATTGTGATATTCAAGAAGGCCTTTCGTCTTATCTTTAGGTAATGTTTTAAGTGATTAAGAGGTTATAAAAGAAAGATTTTGGAGAGCTCAGAAGGCATCGAAGAATGGAATCCAAATGCAAGTGTGAAAGAATTAAAAGTGCTTCATTGTGAGATTACTTTTTATGGAGGTACAAGAAGAAGTTAAAGTTGTAAATTCTTGAAGGAGTCATTGCTGAAGATTCAAAGCTACAAAATGTTGATTAATTCAAGAATTGTTGCTCTTGCCTATGTGCTAAACTAATTTGCTTTTCATTTGAAATTTTGTTCTTTATGTTTCCTTAGCATTGATGTGATCAAATTAAGAGAAAAGTCATAATATCTTAGTGTCGATGGTGATAAGATTAAGATGAAGTGAAACAAAATATCAGTTACTTCATGAACCCACTTGAAGCTTAGCATTAATCTAGAAAATAGTTGAACTAACTGTTCTACTATAACTCATATGTTAAATTTGACCAGTGGAATCCAAGTCTTTTATACTTGAAGAGTGGAGTAGGATGGGGAGATCTAAACTACTGTACATTCTTATCTTTATGGTTTAATTTTATTATTATGGTTTATATTTTTGCTTAATTCCATCGTTTTACTAAAGTTCTTTCAATAACCATTACACTGGTCTTACAAAGTAATTACTCATAAATGATTTTATGTAGAAAAGAACTAGTCTAGAGAAAAGGTCAGTCCCAAAAAACTACAAAAGGGGTCGGTACTTTTCTGTTAAGTATCCTTTACTTTTTAGAAAAAAAGAGTGTAAATGTATCCCCCCTGTTGGAAGAGGTAATAAGGGGCATCCCATACTTAGGCGAGGTCTGGGGAAGAGATAAGCATGTTTCCAATGAATGGAGCCAACTGTATTGTACATCAATGAAGGAATACCTACTCGTCATCTCCTCATTCCCTTTTCTCTTTCTTTTCTATTAGGGTATTTATATATGGTTTGGCAGCATGATGATGTGCTTTGTTTCGGGTACGGATAGTTGGTTATCATGCTTTTGAGATTTCTTTATGCTAATATGTTCATCCACAATTGGCTACGATAGTGCCTATCTTACTGCACTGTCATCTCAGGACAATTGGACCGTCATGGATTTGTATCTATGTCGATTCTTTATTGATGTCGGATGGCGTTCTCCAGCTTGAAGGCAGACATTTTCATTCTTTCAAGATGACTTTCATAAATGTCTCGTTATGTCACCGAGGTCTTTTCAACCCAAGATGAGGGGTTGACAAGTCGCCCCCTTGTCTTCCGAGGACTTGTCACACTTTGGAGCCTCTCGATCTTCTAGCGAGAGGTGGTCTATGCTGAGTTATTTCTTTTATTATGAGGGGGCATGGTAGACCTGATTCATTTTGACCCTGTCAATTTGAGCTACTTTATCGTTTTATTTAAAATTATTGTTTAATAAATGTTTATCTCATGCTTAGTGCTTTACTAAGCGGATAATGATATTTTATGAATTTTTTGGATTAAAAGGCATGTTTATATCATTTACTCAATTTTAATCATGAATAATCAAAATTTATTTTATACTTATTTATTATCCTTTGTATATAATAATGTTAATATCACATGAATTGGAAGATAAAGAAAGAAAATAGATGTAAACACCATTTTGGAATATACCAATTTCAGAATGAATCCCAAATATATTGTTTATGATCATTTATGGATTGTGGAAAAATTTTAATATTTGCCTCAATAATAACAATATTAAATTAATTTTCAAGTAATAAATGTGGTTTTATTAATTCTCTATCAAAATTCTAGAAAAAGGAAAACTCTTTTTTAGATGAAATAAAAATCTCGCTCAATGATACATTTTTTGGGCCAGAGTTTTTTGAAGTTCAATTGAAATAAACAACATTAGTTGGTACTTGCCACAAAACCTTTGAAAAGAGACTCTGGAGCTTGCTTACTTGACCACTTTATTTTAATATTATAGATCTATTTCATTATTTCATAGTCTAGAGAATCATCATATACTTAAATAATAAAAATATTAAACCAAAAAAGTAACATAAATCATCCATAGTCTCTTATATATCCATGTATATCTGAATTTTACATTTAATAGGTCTCACTTAATGTAGTGAGGATAGCTGAAAAAAGGCTACCATAAAACTACGCCTTTAAGATAGGTAATCTAGTTTCACATTGATACTCAAACATAAAATATAAAGAAAAATATCAATAATATTATCCAAAGTATCTGTCTGAAAATAAGAGAAACTATGAATTTATAGAAAGAAAAAACCTATGCTAACCACTCATACGCACCTCCATATGCATGTAAAACACTAATCATCCGTACTTTGTATGTTTTACTAAAAATACTAAAAAATGCAATTTATTATAAATAATAAAGAAAATTGCATAAAACTTCAAAGGCTTAAATTCATGTAGAAATGATGAATTTTGACATCAAAACATTCTTAACCAAGTTTCATCTAGTTACCACGTTGATGAACTCGAAAAATATTTTAGTATGCTATGGTCCCATAATTCTTGCCAGAGCAAAAGTTATGATCAATTGAAGTTCGTGCGCTCATTTATCTTATATAACCCATTCATTTGGATGGAATCGATTTAAGTATCATAATAAAGATCTTACTTTCATTAATATTAATCATGTTGAGTGCTGCTTATATGTAGTTAGATAGAAGCAATTTTATATAATCCTATTTATTTTTCACATTATGTCGATAGATGAAAAATCTATTTCATCTATTATATTTAACCTTATTTGTTTAGCTAAAAAACTAAATTACATCTAAATAAAAAATGTGCATGGACCACATTCGCTTGAGAATATCTATTTATGTGTAAATTATAAAAATGCTTAAATTCATTTACATATATATTAGAATATAATAATACTTTATAGAATCATTTATTAACATAGTAATAATGTTTTAGATAGTTTAAATATTAAAAATATAATTTAAAATTAATATTTATAATCAATTTATTTACTACGTTTTTTTAAAAAAAATTTAGATGCAGCCCATGCACAATGATATTGGACAAATAATGGTGTTTCTATGATAATATAAATTATGCTTAATATAATGAATGAAGCAGATTTTACATAATTATAAAAATGAGAAAAATGGATAGGGTTATACAGAAATGGGGTTCCATAAACGCTGAACCCAAGTTATAACATATGAAATCACAATCATTAATCGGTGTCAACTGAATGCACACGGGTGCATTTCATCTATTTTTTTTATTTTTAAATTTTTTTAATACAACTATTAATCTAGTATATTTAACATGTGTACTAATCTTTACCATTTTGGAGACTTTTAAATATTTATTTTTTGATTTTTTAAACACAGTGGTATTTTCTTAATTTATGAATTACAAAAATACTACTGATTTTAAAAAATAAAAAATAAATATCTAAAAGTCTTTAAAAATGATAAAATTGATACACATGTTAAATACGCCTATATTAGTAGTTATATTAAAATTTTCAAAAAATATAAAAAATGAGTTCTTGCACCTAGGTGAACTGGATCAGGGCTCATTATTAATATGTATTTTTTATTTTTTCTTTTTTAAATTTAAGGGACGGATTATACTTTTCATCTAAAAAAAACAAAGGATATATGATAACTTTTACGTGAGTGGGGAAAATTGCGCTATAGACCCTCTAACTATGCGTATTGGCATTTTGGACCCCGATGTTTGCGTATTAGCATTTTAGACCCCAAAAAGTTTCGACCTTTGCATTTTACCCCCCGCGCCCTCACGGCGTCAAAAAATCAGCGTCTGGCCGTCTGAAATGACGAATATACCCATGACAGAAAAAGTAGAGGTCACGGCACCATACCGGCCGCCTAGAGGAAACTGGAGGTAAAGGTGGTGAGCGGCTTCGGCCACGACATCCCAAAACTGACGTGCCCATCCGCAGCCGAAGCATCAAGCAGTAGCGCGATGGTGATCAGCATGGGCAGGTACAACACAAACATCCAAGTGAATGTCTCAGAGCAGACGGTGACGGTGGATTCAAGAGTGGGTCTTCAGGATTTGATTAATAAGGTGGAGGGAAAAAAAAGCCCGAGCTCTTTTTCGAACTAAACCAGCGGCAGAGATGCCTTCTTGTGCATCCCGACGGCTGCGGGGACGCCGATCTCCCGCAGGGCGTAGACTTCGGGGCCGGTAGCGGTGTCGACGCAGAGCGCTTTGGAGGAGGGCGCGAGGAAGCCATCGGAGATGAGGTGGTGGAAGACGGAGGAGTAGAAACCGACGGTCCCGCGCCACTGGGGCGTCTTCCAGATGGCCCTGCTCTTGGGAGCAGGGAGAGGTGCCCCGGCGGCGGCGCGGTTGGTGGCTACGGAGAGGATTACGTAGGCTCCGTTGAAGGCGTCGCAGCAAAAGTTGACGATGTAAACGAATCGGAGGAGGAGGATGACAACGCCGAAGAAGAGGATGCGTACGAGAAGGTTTCTTACGGAAGAGGGTTTGGGCTCCATGGAAAACATCGGAATTTGGATTCGGAATCAAAATCGCAGATGGGAGGAAGAAGGAGAGAGAGGGATTTCGGGTGACGGTGGTTTTTTGGATTATGTTAGCGGGAGCAGAAGCGAGCAAAGGTGTGATTGGCGCCGATGATAGATGAGAAAGGAAGAAGGTACGGGGGTTTCTTGGAGAGTAGAGATTTCCCACCCCAGCCAGCCGGGGTTTGACATCGAGGATGTCGCTCTTAATCCTAGGCTACGGCCGGGGAAGATTCGACGAACCGTGAATTCGAGATTCATTTAGACATTAAGTTGATTGAGAAACCTCCCGTTTCCTCTAGGTGGCCGGTCTGGTGCCGTGACCTCTGCTTTTTCTGTCATGGGTATTTTTGTCATTTCAAACGGCCAGACGCTGATTTTTTGACGCCGTGAGGGCGCGAGGGGTAAAATGCAAAGGTCGAAACTTTTTGGGGTATAAAATGCTAATACGCAAACATCGGGGTCCAAAATGCCAATACGCATAGTTAGAGGGTCTATGACGCAATTTTCCCACGTGAGTGTTAGTAAAGGTGTGTAGGACAAGGAATCTGCGATTCAAAATTGCAAAGATACGTAGAGGCACCTCCTCGTTTACCCTTCTTTTCATCCAAGCAATGCATGTATAATGATCAAATTTACATATTGATCATCATCATTATCATAAACTATTTTCCAACCATATGAAGTGTGCTGCAGGATTCTGTTCGCCATTTTTGACAGGATAATATATTTTTCAGTAATTTTTAATATTTTCATATCTTATTTAATCAAATTTAGAAATCAATTTAAAAATTTATAGTACGTGTAAATTATCCACAAGGATACCCAGCGGGACTCTTTCATTTTCATTTAATCGAACATCTCATAATAGGAAATTTCATCATATACACATGCATTAACTTTAGCATTTATCCTTAATTTGATTTATCTAGTTTGCTAGGCCCAAATAACCTGTTTAGCCTAACAGTAACATATTTAAATTTAAAGTAGCATTCATATACGCATCCTTGTTGGACAGTTGGGCTTCCTCATTTTTCATAAATTTTTATAATATAAACATAAAAGTTAATATGCTAGCAGCCTGTATTAACATTAAGATTAATAGTTAATTATTAAAGTCTTCATACAGATTAAGAACCACCCATTTATACTTCTATCCACCTTCGGGCATCAAGAAAATGATTTTTATACGTTTAAAGCTCAAGATTTCAAATTAAAAATTATCCTAATATTAAGATAAATTTCATTAAAAATATACAATGTCAAAAGACGTAGTTTATACTGATTGTCGTATTTCACATATGATTTCACATATGTTACCAAGCACATGTCAAATACGTCCAAAAAATTGTCAAAATTTACGGGCTGAAATATTTATCTGGGTCTACATATGTAAAAATAAATAAATAAATAAATAAAAATAATTTTTGCCAAATGCCTGCAACAATTTGCATGCGACAAGCCGTATATGATCAGGGGCCTAATATAAACTATATTATACACAAAAATTAAATAATATTTGTATATTATGTATTTTATATTGCAATGCGCTCTTATACGAAAGGGGTTGCTTTAAATTTTTTTATTTAAATATATAGGAATCGCTTCTATCTTTCTCCCTGTGGAATTTGGTAAATTTTTAATTTTTTTGGTATTTTATGTTAACTTTTTAAAATCATTAATTCCTAGAAATAATGATTTTCAAAAATAAAATAAAATATCCAATAAATTGAAAAATTATCAAATTTTACGGGTAGAAAAATTGAGGTGTAACACGAATTTTTTTTGGTTAGAAATCAGAATAAATTTTACAATCGTTAGTATATGCCACTAATGGTGGCTACACATGATAAACACTCTTTCATATTATTTATATTTATATTTAAACTAATGATTGTCATACTTCATGATATTAAAATAAGCGAAAGTTGACTAAGGTAGCTTGGGTACGTTAAACCGATACATGAAATGTCCTTAGTAAGGAGAATTGGACTTATTGAAATAAAAGGCAGTAAAAGAATGAAAACAAAGAGAAGAAGATAAAAATTGTAAATAGAAGTAATTAACTAACATACTAAAACGTTAGACATTACCAAAAACGAGTTTTGATTACCTATACTGTAAGTCACGGTACATTAAGCTGAAAATGGCCCCACATGATCATAAAAACCACACAACATGATATGTGTTGATTATATATAAGTATGAAATTATTTACGGGAAAATTATATAACAGATAAATTATATTATTTTCTTTTACATTTATGTTTATATTTGTTCGTTTTTTCTTTTTAAAATTTTTTTTGAATGGATAAATCTTTTTAAGTAATTCATGATATTATTATGCTTTTCATAATTTAATTTAACTATACACTGTTATTGTTATCAAGATAATATTTTCGTTTGCAATCATTTTAAAGTTTAAATTTGTCAATCTTTTGGATGTAATCGTCTGTCAATCTTAATTCATACGAAAACTTGTCTATCCAAATTTAAACTACAACTTCATTTTCATTAATAGAGTGAAGGTTTATGTCTTTTAACTAGTTTAGGATTAAGGTTTAAGTTTTATGAACAAAAGTTAACAAGGTTAAGATTAGAATTAAGGGCGTATATGAATTATGGGTTATTTTGAGAATGATATGAGGATTTGAGATAACAAAAGAGTTTTATACACTAAAAATGGTAAAAAGTGTATCATAGCTATCATTTTCTTTGGAATGTTTTTTTGTTTCCCTAAAATGGGAGATTCCATTTGAGCAGTCCATTTTAGGGGTGTTTGACAACAAGTTAAACTTTTTACCTAAAGTTTTTGAATTTAAAACCCTTTACTCTTTATGACTATCATATTTTTTTTTATTTCTTAACGTCTTTCTATATAAACTACTCAACTTTTAATTATTTCTACACAATTATTCATACAACTAACCTATCTATTTTAACTTTATTTTTTATTTTTCATCATTATTCTTATCTCATCACATTATTTTCTTTCGTTTTAAAAACTTTTCATCTAAAGGTATGTTTGACAAATAGTTAAAAAATATTAAGCTAAAACTTTTCAATTTAAGTGTATGTTTGTTTGTTACCCATAAAAAAAAGTGTATGTTTGTTAAAAAGAAAACTTTTCACCTAAAAATTTTCACTTTATGCACTATTTTTTAATTAGTTCTTCACATGTTTTTATATAAGTTATTTTACTTTTCAATTATTTTTATACAATTACTTATATAACTAACTTATCTATTTTAACTTTGTTCTCTTTTTTCTTCATCATTACTTCCATTATATCATATCATTTTTTTTATTTTAAAAAAATTTCAACAAAAGTTTATCACTTCCCAAACACGCTCTAAAACTTTTTATTATTCATAATTATCATATTTTTTAATAATTTCTTCACATTTCCCTATTCAACTACCGTACTTGTCAATTATTTTTAAACAACTAACTCCATAATTAACCTATATTTTTTTATTAGTATATTTGCATGCATCTTAATTGATATTAAAATTAACTACTGAGATATTCTTAAGTGATTTCAATATGGAGACGACTTTGCTCCAACATCATTAAACTCCTATCATTTATTTTTTTACTCTTTATTTTTATCCCACCATATCACGTCATTTTTTTAAATTTAACAACTTTTCTACTAAAAATTTTTCATGTAAAATTTTTTAAATTTCCCATACACAAAAGTTTTATGATTCCCAAAAACACCCTTAATTTCATGAATACTAGTTGCACCTCAGCTAATTACCGTATCATCTACGCACCCAATCAGACTGATTCTCCAACACTACTGTCCATGGCATTTGCTCCTGCAGTGGAATCTTTCCCATCATTCTCCCACGTTTTCCCCGTTTTGTTTTTTGTATTTTTATTTGTGGATGTTAGCTGCTTGCAACTTGGAAGAAGATGCTCCCACCCATCTGATTTTTATAGAAAAAAATATCATTCTTTTTACTGTTCGTTTCCTGAGTCCTGGTGGCTACTTACACTATCGCTTGCTTCATGTGTATTCTATGGACTTGGGATCTGATCCCAGCTGTTGGATTTCTGATCTTGGAATCATGAGGTGAAAATTAGGTAACCAGGGGAGGCTTCGCGGATGATGGTGCTTGCTTGGGTGCTGATTTTTCTATTGATTTTGGCCCCTCCTGCAGTTGCAGAAGTGGGCCAGAGCGAGAACACTACTGGTGTGTTGAGGAGGCCTACTGTTGTGACGATTGGCGCTTTGTTCACCTTCAATTCTACTATTGGAAGAGTGGCAGGAGCTGCGATTCAGGCTGCTGTGGATGACGTGAATGCTGACCCAAGTGTACTTTCAGGCACGTCCTTGCAGGTCGTGATGCAAGATACCAATTGCAGCGGTTTTGCTGGAACAATTCAAGGTACAGGCCTTTTGCAGCTTTTGCATTTTGAGATGCAAGTTCCAATGTTTCACGAAAGATATGCATGCAATGATGCAAGACCAAACCATCAAACGCGATTTCGGGCATAAGCCCTCTCGTGATCCAGAAAACGCGCGACCCAATAGGCTTTATAATCTTTTTATACTAGAAAAATTAGTGACGATAATATTATTGAGCAGATTGAATTTCATACCATCATCATTGTCAATGACTTGGTTGTATTCATACAAACATCAAGGTAAGCCCCGAATAGAGAGAGGTTCATAGAAAACTTCCAGTGAAGTCAGTTATATAGAAAATATGGGTAATGATTCAATACAGCAGGGCTCCATGCGGCCCTTTTTTGATTTTAAATTGGCATTTTTTTTTCCCCAAATCTAACCCGTTTCTCATGATCATCTATATGCATTTATTTATAATTTGAAAAGTTACATTTATTGAAAACTTTTATACTATATAGTATACATTTTTTTTAAAAAATTAATAGTCATATTTTCACTCTCAAAACTTGCTAATTTACAAAATATAGGTTTCCAATGAAAGTTATCAGCATGTTAAAACAAGTGTTGCTAAACAAAACAAATGGTTTAAATTTGAAAAAAGTTTTTTTTTTTTTTTTTTTTAAAGTGCTGCATGGAGCCCACTGTATTGAATCATTATCCAAGAAATATTTCTTCTGTGTATGGATGCATACATATATGCAATGATATTCCTATAAATATTGGTTATCAGGAATGAGGCTGACTGACAGGAATATGGCTACAATTTCTTATTTTTGATGATAAACATACATTTCAAGATAGAATAGCTACATTTTTGGAATTTCCTGCTGTGAAAAAAGTTATTGAAAAAAAATGAAGGAATCGAAAGGTAAATAGCTTGCACATTTACTAAATGTGCAACATACATTTCTATAATAATTTTGTTGTCTTAATGCTTTCATTTTTGCCTGTGCAATGGTTTTGGTTTTATTGTTTGAACTCTGAGATTATCTTGTATCAGTTGCTTCGATTGTTTTGATGTCTAGATGTTCTTCAAGGCATGAAAAGTGCGTTTACTCTTCAAGGAATTATCATATACTTAGGTGGAGGCATGAAAAGGGTGTTTGTTCTCTTTCCAGAATTTTCTTAGACCTGGAAAATGGGCCCAAAACCCCATTAATCCCACAGATAAAGTTTGCTAAATTGTTTGATTGTTTCAAATTCTAGAGGCCGGTTATTGTAATTATTTTTAATGGCCATGAACGCATCAATGGACTGATTACATAGGAAGAATCAGGCCATTTGTGTTAATGAGAATATAAATGAGGATGCCAAATGTTTCTGACTTTCTAGTATGTATTTCCTCATTGTTTCTTGGTTTGTTTTAGAAAATATGAATCAGAACCAAGCTTATATCAATCATTAGGCTAAATGCAGTTATGCAGAAACAAATATCTACCTCAAGAACGAATAAATAAATTGATCTGTAAAATCCTATTTAAACTGTCTTGTTTTTTCTATTTATCTTTTGATGGTTCGATTTGATCTCTCATCATTAGCTAGCAGTGTCCCAAATGAAAATGTTTGAGAAGTTGCTAATGAATACTCCTGTTTCCAATTTTTAAGTTCATTTTGGAGACGAAGCTTTCATAAGCCATGTGATGCAATGAACCTAATTCACCATGTAGCCCCAACTGACAGTTCAGAGCTTACATGATTTCCCGTTCAAAAGAATAAATGGATTAACCACAACTGGTAACCAATACACTTGATTTTCAATACAATAAAGGTTGTCCTGTATCCAAATGAATTGCTACTAATATTGGGATCTTGCTGTTTGACACATGTGTGCTGGGTTTTTAGGATGATAAAATGTGAGAAAATATCTTTCAGTAGTTATTCAGTAGTTGTTTCATAATTATCTATCAGGTACTTTTTGGTTCTTGTTTTCTTCAGATATAAAATTTGAACCCATGTGACAAAGTCTGACACAGATATTTTCTATGTGTGTAGCTTTACAACTGATGGGGAAAGAGGTTCTTGCTGTAATTGGTCCACAATCTTCTGGAATAGCCCATGTTATATCTCATGTCGTTAATGAGCTTCACGTGCCTCTTATATCGTTTGCAGCAACAGACCCTTCTCTAGGTGCACTTCAATATACTTATTTTGTTCGATCGACTCAGAGTGACTACTTCCAAATGCAAGCAATTGCTGACCTGATTGCATTCTTTGAGTGGAAAGAGGTGACAACCATATTTGTGGATGATGATTACGGGAGGAATGGGATATCTGTGCTGGGTGATGCCCTTGCAAAACATCGTGCGAAGATACATTATAAAGCTCCTTTCCCTCCTGGTGCAGCTGAGAATGTTCTCAAAGATTTGCTAGTTGAATTAAGTCTAATGGAACCCCGGGTTTATATTGTGCATGTAAATCCTGATTCGGGTCTCAAGCTTTTCTCACTGGCAAAGGATCTTGGGATGATGACCAATGGTTATGCTTGGATAGTTACAGACTGGCTTGCTTCTGTGTTAGATACAACTATACGAGCAAATCTTGACACCATGAATCTTTTACAGGGAGTTGTTGCTTTTCGACATTATATACCTGACTCTAATCTCAAAAGGCAATTTACTTCAAGATGGAGTGACATGCTTAAGAAGGGGAATGTCAGTTCTCCCTTGAATACTTATGGACTATATGCATATGATTCCGTTTGGTTATTTGCTCGTGCTCTCAATGAATTTTTGAATGATGTAGGAAATATATCTTTTGCTAGTGATCCCAACTTGTATGAGCCAAAGGGAAGTATGTTACATTTTTCAGCACTTCGCACCTTTGTTTCAGGGCATGACTTGCTCCGAAGAGTGCTATCGATGAACTTCGTGGGCCTCACAGGTCGAGTTCAATTTGATTCTGATAAGAATCTGGTTCATCCTGCATTTGATGTTCTCAATATTGGTGGAACAGGATATCGAAGGATTGGATACTGGACTAATTATTCAGGCTTTTCTGTTGTTGCTCCCGAAGTCTTATATGATAAACCACCAAATACTTCCACTGCCAGTCAACAACTTTACAGTGTCATATGGCCAGGTGAAAATACAAAAAAGCCACGTGGGTGGGTATTCCCAAACAATGGGAAGCCTTTGAAGATTGGAGTTCCTGATAGAGTAGTTTACAAGGAATTCATTTCAAAAGATAATGGCCCCGATGGGGTGAAAGGATTTTGTGTGGATGTGTTCAATGCTGCAATTGCATTGTTACCATATGCTGTTCCACATGAGTTTATATTATATGGAAATGGTGTGGATAACCCAAGTTACACTGAACTTGTGGAGTTGGTAGCCCAAAACGTAAGTGGTCTGACTCTGCTTCTTAGATTTAGATGTCCATTTGCAAACACAAAAATGAAGTGTGTAAATTCCATGCTAATTCTGGACATGTCAAGATGTGGGCATTATGCTTCCCGCAGACTCATTTGCATCACTTGCATACTAGACAAGCAGATTTCTGTTGAGGGGAATGCCTGATGACCAGCATGTATCTATCATTTTAGAGGTTAAACTGGACGTATGCCATCATCTCCAAATTTTGATGTATTGATATGATTTTTTGGTGTTTACTTTTCTTGAGTGTATACCTGCTTTGACTCTTGAGTATATTGATGTCTTGAGAATTTGAATTTTCTTTTATTCAAAATTTGAATTCTTCTACAAGTCACAATATTATCTTTTTGTCCGCAGCACTTCGATGCAGCTGTTGGCGACATAACTATTGTCACAAACCGGACAAGGATTGCTGATTTTACTCAGCCTTATGTTGAATCAGGCCTTGTTATAGTTACTCCTGTTAAAGAGATTAGTTCAAATGCCTGGGCTTTCCTCAAGCCATTCTCTTTGCAGATGTGGCTTGTGACTGCTGCTTTCTTTCTGTTTGTTGGAACTGTTGTTTGGATTCTTGAGCATCGGATCAATACTGAATTCCGTGGGCCTCCTAGGCAACAGCTTGTGACAGTTTTCTGGTCAGTATCTTCTTAAAGCACATTGGTAGCTTTTCATAGAACCGAGGAATGTCTCAACTGTTTGCTGCTTTTTTCCCTTTCTTCTCCTTTTTTTATATTTTTATTCTTATCTTTTTGGCTTTAAATTTTATTAAATGCCCAGTTTTAATGTCTCATTGCTTCTTGGAGTTATACACTTCTGTAAACTTTGCAGACATAATTTTAGTCATGGGCAAGGCCCTTCTGATGCCAAATGTGGACAAAGAAGTGCACGTACAAATTACAAAATTCAAAATCTGTAATGTTATTTGGTATTCCTATTTATGGGTACTAAGTTTAGCATCCGCCATTGGATTTTATTAGACAGATTGCCTAGCCCTAGTTACCTGATGAAACTTTTATTCCTGACAGTCAGTGGTTTCCATTTAGGATTATTGAAATTGGCCCCTAACAAACACTAGGTCCATTAGGTTGCATCCAGACATTCCTGGGCCAACCGGTGTCTAATTTGACCTACTCTATCTGTTTTTGGGTCTGAAATGTAAACAACCCACTGGTGAGACCTGAGCATCTACATTCTCTGTTGTACCACATTATATCCTGGTGAGAGACCATTCAGTTACTGTTTTTTCTTTTTTGAGAAAATTCATTTACTGTTTTGATTTCACATGCAAAAGGAAGTATCTAACCTAATTTCATCCTTAACCTTGCAGGTTTAGCTTCTCCACCATGTTTTTCTCGCATAGTAAGCAAACTTCTTGATTGTCTATATTCTATTGTTTTTTACCTATAAATTATGCTGGACATATCTGGATATGTGAAGCCTGAGTTTGACCTCTTACAACATGCCTGTCTGAAAATTCATCTTTTTCAGCTCACTGAGTCTTGCTATCATCTGTTGAACATAGAGTGTCTGTCTCGTTAGTCTAACAAACCCTTTCTGGCCATCTATTGACTTGCCCGAATCTCATGTGTCAAGAAGTGATGTCTCAAAAATTTATAAGTCTTTGATTTATACAAGTGGCAAAGCTCTTGTTGCCAGCTTTTCCTTTTTTTTTGTTGCTTTTGAACTTGTATTTGTTGATGGTTCAAACTGAAACATTCATTGGTTTTGGAACCAATGCAGGAGAAAATACTATGAGCACCCTTGGACGTGTGGTGTTGATCATATGGCTTTTTGTGGTACTGATCATCAATTCAAGCTATACAGCCAGCTTGACATCAATTCTCACAGTTCAACGTCTTCAATATGGGATTGAGGGAATTGAAAGTTTGATCTCAAGCAATGACCCAATTGGGGTCCAAGGTGGGTCATTTGCCAAAAACTATCTGATAGAAGAGATGAACATTGCAGAATCCAGGATTGTGTCCTTAGAACACCATGAAGACTATGCTCTTGCCCTCCAACGTGGGCCAAGAAGAGGTGGTGTTGCTGCAATTGTTGATGAGCTTCCGTACATTGAGATTTTCTTGTCCAGTACCCAATGTAAATTTAAGATTGTTGGACAGGAATTCACCAAAAGTGGATGGGGATTTGTAAGTGTTACTCTGCTATTCCACACATCTTAAAATGCAATGAAACTTTATGCAATAATTCATCCATATATAAATCATGCTTTAGATGGTTTACATGTTGAAAAAACCACTTTAAATTTGTTATTTACATTAAACTATTTTATTACGTTGAATTTGTACTATTTTCAGATGAGATCCATACACATATTTAATTGACATGAAAATTAATAAGATAATAAAATATATTATTCTAAATACAATGGGTGGAGTAGATTTTGATTTTATCATCATGTGGGGCTCATTTCAGCGCCACTAAATAGTAATTATGTATATATTTTTATACACATGGTCCCTACATAGAAGCAAACCCATGTAACTCCTTCAAAATTTAAGATTTTGATCCTTAATGAAAAATCCAATCCATTCATTGTATTTAACATCATTTGTTTATCTAGGAGACCAAAGTTCATCCCAATCAAGTATGTTTGTGGGCCATATTTGTTCAAAAATATATATATTCAAGTGTAAATTATGAAAAAAACTTAGATCTATTTACACATGTATTAGAGTGTAATAATATTTTATAGAATCATTTATTCACATAGAAAAGATATTTTCGACGGTTTAGATATTGAAAATACTACTTTAAAATTGATATTTTAACATTTTTCATAATTTACACTTTATTATATATTTTTTCTAACAAATGTGGCCTATAAACATACTTGATTTGGATGAAACTTGATCCCTTAGATAAATAAATAATGTTAAATACAATGAATGGATTAGATTTTCTATCAAAGATCAAAATCTTAGATTTTGAAGGGGTTACATGATTCCGTAAGTTACATAGAAGCGAAACCTCTCTCTCTCTCTCTCTATATATATATATATATATATAGAGGGCTGTTCCGGTGCAGCGTCACTGCGCTGGAACAGCGGTGCAGTGGCCCCAAAATGGGGCCCACATGATCATGAAATCATGATCTACTCCACCCATTGTATTTAGAATAATGTATTCTATTACCATACCAATTTTCATCCAAATCAGATACTTTAAAGTTGTTATTTACATCAAACTATTTTATTACGTTGGATTTATACCATTTTCAGATTTTATTACGTTGGATTTATACCATTTTCATATGGGGGCCATATACATATCTGATTGGGATGAAAATTGGTATGGTAATAGAATACATTATTCTAAATACAATGGGTGGAGTAGATCATGATTTCATGATCCTGTGGGGCCCATTTCAGCGATGCTGCACCAGAATATATTCTATATATATATATATAGAGAGAGAGAGAGAGAGAGAGAGAGCTGTTCCGCTGCAGTGTCACTGCACCGGAACAGCGGTACAGTGGCCCAAAAATGGGCCCCACATGATCATGAAATCATGATCTACTCCACCCATTGTATTTAGAATAATGTATTCTATTACCATACCAATTTTCATCCCAATCAGATACTTTAAAGTTGTTATTTTCATCAAACTATAAATAACAACAAACTATTTTATTACGTTGGATTTGTACCATTTTCAGATAGGGCCCATATACATATCTGATTGGGATGAAAATTTGTATGGTAATAGAATACATTATTATAAATACAATGGGTGGAGTAGATCATGATTTCATGATCGTGTGGGGCCCATTACAGCGATGCTGCACAGGAATATAATCCATATATATATATATATATAACGAACAGAGTTTTGTGGCAGATTTTTTTTCTTTTTGCCTTCAGTTCACAAGTACCTTGGCAGTCCTTATCTTCACCTGTCATTGAGTTGGCCTTAATTGTCAGTTGTCTATAAGGTTTCACCATTTTTGGGGGCAGCTTGCAGCTTCTTTATTGCCATTATCATCATTGTAAACAGAGTTTTTCCATTACTCGATTAAAAATGAATTCTGTTATTCTGTTCTGGTTTTTCTCAAACACATCCTTAGGTCACGGATCCTCTTCATTGTTTATTATTGCATCCATTTGTGTATTTTTGCTTCTTCCTAGACAAACTAATCCCCATCTGAGCAGTTCTTGTTCATTAGTCGAAATAACACATCATGTAATTTGAATGGCCTCATTCCCTTGATTTCACATTGATGCTGCCCTAGCACTCCTGCAATAGTTGTTTTACCATTGTGACAAACTGTGTGCTGGATTTTCATTTTTAGGGCTATTTGTTACCGGCTATTGATGTGCAGCATTTTCCTTTGGGCTTTGGTTATGAATTTACCATCAGCTAATGGGTCATTGGATGTAAAAAGTACAACCTTGTTTCTAGAGTCCAGACCAACCAAGCTGCTCTATGATCACCCAAAAATTGGAAGGCTAATTTTACTTACCTGCAATTATGGTTCTATATGAGTTGATTCTATCATTCTAGGATTCTATGGTTACAATTGAAATCATGTGATTATTCCCCTGAATTAATATTGTGTCAAACTCTGTTCTCTACAGGCCTTCCAAAAGGATTCGCCTCTTGCAATCGACTTGTCAACTGCAATCCTTGCTCTATCAGAGAATGGTGATCTTCAGAAGATCCACAACAAATGGTTGTCACAACGTGGGTGCCCCTCTCAGGTCAGCGGAGAAACATATCACCTGAGCATCAGGAGTTTCTGGGGCCTCTTTCTCATCTGTGGCGTTGCTGCTTTTGTTGCCCTCCTCGTGTTTTTCATGAGAGTTCTGTGTCAGTTTTGCAAGTATAGTTCAGAGGATGTCGACACTGATGAATTGAATTCAAGCAGTCGAAGGTCAGGCCGCACGCCAAGCATAAGGGAGTTACTCACTTTTGTGGATAAGAAGGAAGCTGAAGTGAAAAGCGTGAAGAGAAGAAATGATACGCTGCAACAAAGTGATCGCTTCTCAGACATGCAACCCAATTCACCTCCTTAAAGAAAGTACGCATAAAACTCTCTCTCTCTCTCTCTCTCTCTCTTTTTTCTTATTATTAATCTTGACTACACACACTTCAGAGAACATCACCATTTTGGCAGTTGGGTTGGCAAAAATAACTATTTACCAGTATATAAACAGTGGATGAGTAAGAATCATATTATTCATTTTTCTTTCAGAATTTCTTATCTAACACATCGTCCCCACCTATATACTATTTGTAGAAGAAGTCGGAGTCTTAAAGCATTTATTTTTTTTCTCTTTAAAACCCATTTTCTAAGCTTATAAGCTTGACCTTAACAAAGCATTTTGTAAAATGTGAACTCTAACCTAATTCTATTTCTAAAATTTGGGTCCGATTACCATGTAAGAAAGAAATTGATTACTTAAAATTGAATAAAATAATTTCAAAGTCTGTGCAGATTGGAGTGACATGGGTTTCACCAATCGTCTATGGATGGAGGCCAAAGCCCTTTTTGTGGGAATCCAGTGGACAACGGAACATGGATTTAGAAGAATTGAAGTTGAGAGTGATTCACTGGTCCTCATGAACTTTCAAAATGGATGATAGTTGTTTCCTCTAGAACATATTCCAGAAGAAATCAGAATATGTTGTAATTTTTTTTGAACTGGCCGCTTTCCATTAACGTTTTGAGAAAAGGTAATCCGTCTGCCCACAAAAAACAATATTGTAAACTTCTTGTATATTGATTTATCAAATGTATTGGAAGCCTAGGGGCATGCTGGGTCACCTGCCCGTGTTGGGAGGTTGCTTGGTGGGCACCTGGAGTACCCAATATATATATATATATATATATATATATATATATATATATATGGGAGCTGTCACTGCACCGGAACAGCCGTGCAGTGGCTCCAAAACGGGGCCCACATGATCATAAAATCATGATCTACTCTACCCATTGTATTTAGAATAATGTATTCTATAACCATACCAATTTTCATCCCAATCAGATATGTATATGGGCCCCATCTGAAAATGGTACAAATCCAACGTGGCCCATCTGAAAATGGTACAAATCCAACGTAATAAAATAGTTTAATGTAAATAACAACTTTAAAGTATCTGATTGGGATGAAAATTGGTATGGTTATAGAATACATTATTCTAAATACAATGGGTGGAGTAGATCATGATTTCATGATCATGTGGGCCTCGTTTTGGGGCCACTGCACGACTGTTCCGGTGCAGTGACGCTGCACCGGAACAGATCCCTATATATATATATATATATATATATAAATCCGATCCTGTGCAGTCGGACTGCACCGTAATTAAGGTGCAGTCCGCTGTAAAATGGACCCCATACATATTAGATTGTAATGAAACTTTATACACTCATTTATCCATATATAAATCATACTTTAGACGGTTTAGATATTGAAAAAACCACTTTAAACTTGATATTTACATTAAACTATTTTATTACGTTGATTTTGCACCATTTTAAGATGAGGACTACACACATGTTGGATTTGGATGAAAATTGGTATGCTAATAAAGTGAACAATTTTAAATACAATGGGTGGAGTGGATTTTCTATTTATGATCAAGTGGGGCCCACAGTGCATGGATTGCACCGTGTAGTCGCATGCACTGGAATATTTCTATATATATATATATATGGATTCTGTTCCAGTGCAGCGTCATTGCACCGGAACAGCGGTGCGGTGGGCCCAAAATGGGCCCCACATAATCATGAAATCATGATCTACTCCACCAATTGTATTTAGAATAATGTATTCTATTACCACACCAATTTTCATCCCAATCAGATAATTTAAAGTTGTTATTTAAATCAAACTATTTTATTACGTTATTTTCATCCTAATCAGATACTTTAAAGTTGTTATTTACATCAAACTATTTTATTACGTTGGATTTGTACCATTTTCAGATGGGGCCCATATACATATCTGATTGGGATGAAAATTGGTGTGGTAATAGAATACATTATTCTAAATACAATGGATGGAGTAGATTATGATTTCATGATATATATATATATATATAGAGATAGAGAGAGAGCTGTTCCGGTGCAGCGTCATATAGAGAGAGAGAGAGCTGTTCCGGTGCAGTGACGCTGCACCGGAACAGCGGTACAGTGGGCCCAAAATGGGCCCTACATGATCATGAAATCATGATCTACTCCACCCATTGTATTTAGAATAATGTATTGTATTACCATACCAATTTTCATTCCAATCAGATATGTATATGGGCCCCATCTGAAAATGGTACAAATCCAATGTAATAAAATAGTTTGATGTAAATAACAACTTTAAAGTATCTGATTGGGATGAAAATTGATATGGTAATAGAATACATTATTCTAAATACAATGGGTGGAGTAGATCATGATTTCATGATCATGTGGGGCCCACTGCACGGCTGTTCCGGTGCAGTGATGCTGCACCGGAACAACTCTCTCTCTCTCTCTATATATATATATATATATATATATATATATGAGGCATGATCATTTCAGGCCGGCCGCACGGCACTGCTCCGTGCGTCCGGCCTGAAAACCTATTTTTTTTTATTTTTTTTTTTGATTTTTTTTCATGGGCAAGTAAATCTAGGTGTATTAAATCTATAAAACAAGTTTTACCATTTTTGGATGTTTTTAAGTATTTTTTTTGGATTTTTAAACACGGTGGCAGTTTCGTAATTTTTGGATTCCAAAAATTACGAAACTGCCACCGTGTTTAAAAATCCAAAAAAAATACTTAAAAACATCCAAAAATGGTAAAACTTGTTTTATAGATTTAATACACCTAGATTTACTTGCCCATGAAAAAAAATCAAAAAAAAAAATAAAAAAAAATAGGTTTTCAGGCCGGACGCACGGAGCAGTGCCGTGCGGCCGGCCTGAAATGATCACCCCTCTATATATATATATATATATATAGACACGAAATAATAATTATAGATATTTTGAGGTAACCATCATATGTGAAAAAGTAAGAATGGAATGCCTTGAATCTTTCATAACTAAGTGAAGATGAATAAATGAAAATAAATGAAAGGTAAGAATGGAATGCCTTGAATCTTTCATAACTAAGTGAAGATGAATAAATGAAAATAAATGAAAGGTAAGAATGGAATGCCTTGAATCTTTCATAACTAAGTGAAGATGAATAAATGAAAATAAATGAAAGGGAACAATACTTGTACAAGACGGATTAGGTCTTGGAAGTATGAAGTAAAAGAAAACAAGGAGATTTTAAACATTGATCATCAAAAGTAGATTATATTAAGATATGAGAAAATAGGGTTGAATGGATTGGTTGGGTTACCTAACCACTAACTCAAGGTTCTTGCCTACCCAGGGATGACAATAACTAAGGATGGAGGAGCTGTGATGAATTACCAAATACGAAGGTGCCTGTGCAGGGAGATTTAAGTAAGCGACAGTCTAACCTATGTAGCACTTCACATGTCATCTGTATCCTCCTCACAACTTAATTCTAACCATTGCAGATCTAATTCCTAGTTCTGACAACTGCAGATTCAATATCATTTTGCTTCTAAGATGTTAATTACTTGGAAAAATAACATGTAAGACAGAGAGGAGGATTACTATCTGTCCCCTGTGATGGTAAATAGACATTTATATTTAGCAATACAAATGGGAATATCAACTCGATATAACGCTTGTTATTGCTGAATCATATAAATGCAAGCAGAGACTGAAACATTGTACTGAATAGACCTAACATGCACCGCAGATAAATGAAACAGACTGCGGAAATTATGAATAGCAAATGCCAAGCTGGCTGGAGAACATTTTTTTTTTTTTTTGTTGAAATCCGTCTAAGAAACCTTTATCAGAAATCAAATAAGGAGAACAACTTACAAAAGGTCCATCCAGAAGGATTCGGACCTAACAACCAGGTCCACTGAAAAAGAAAAGCCTTCGATAGTTCGGGTCACCTTATTGGTCAGGATCGCCCACATTATAGCAGTTGGCCTCATCAGAAAATGCATGTGTATGAGTTGTTGCATCTGTGTACTTGTTTTGATCATCCACGGTCATATGCATTTTCATGAAGGCTGCCTTTCCAAAGCCTTCACTGGGGAAATGGCCACTGCCCATTTCTGGCTGTTTAAGCTTCCCCGAGCTGAAAACCTGGCCACCCCAGAAGACAGCTCTCGCTCTCTCTGCTAGATAGTCGAAGAGTGTTCCCGGAAAGTAACCCAAATAATTCTTATCGTCAGCAACAAATGCCACCCACCAGTTGTGGGTGGACACATCCTAGAAGAATGACCAACGTGAATGAATTAGAGCACTAGTCGTCCACCCAAAGCCAAAAGGGCCGGAAGATTAAAGGAATTTCCAAGATCTTGAACGAATAGCTCAGAGTGGAGTACTGGTTGTACAGGTGCCCCATATGACACTGATCCGATGGTAGCTTTTTTACCTTCTTGGGATGGCTTTAAGCACTTACCAGTAATTTCAATCCAGCCTTCTAGCTCGGCTCTTCACATTACTAAGGATCTATCACGAGTTCCGATTTGGCCCTTGGGATAGTTTTCCAGGCTTGGCCTTGATATCGTGAATACAAAGAAACTCTTTTTTCTCTTTGGCTCATGCGGATAGATTGCCAGGAATTCAGGCGTATGAAGTGGAGGGTGGTCTTTTACCTGGAATGCTTGGAGAGTGACGTGGTACTGTTTTCCGTTATATGTAGAAACCGGTCCGACAGCGATTCCAGGATCTAAATCTTGGCTTACTTGTACAAAGCCCTTGCAGACATTATTAAAGCAGCCTGTTCGATTATAATCATCTGCCTGTTTTCGGAAACATCCCATCAAAAGTAGCCAGTTAATTAAGGGAATCTCCACGGCACAATCAGTAGCCTAAATCAACATATTCAAGGCTGTGTTTGAATTTTGAATGAAATGGAAGAACAAGACTGGAACCTTTTTATCTATCTGTCTCTGCCCTCAGCTTGAAGAACAATGCTTGGCATCCAAAACACAAAAAGACGAACCCTATGGTCACCATATTTTATTTGATCCACCCGATGACGCAAAAGGATGAACCAGTAAATCCAAACATGGTTAATTCCTCTCCTCTTTAAATTGTTATTTGTTTTCCATTACTATTCTCTCTAATATATAATTATATAATTTGCTATCTATATGACTGACATAATCTTCTAGATTACTGATTAGATTATCGTCCATCCGAACTCCACAGTATTGTAGGCACCAGGTTCGCCGCTCACTATCCAAAACTTTCCTGAACAGAATCGATCTTCATAACCCACATGTGGGTTCCACGCATTCATATATGCTTGAGTCTCATAGTACCTCGAGGGTTAATGGTCATGTCAACCCATCAATTCACTCGTCCAACCCGTTTGTAAATGAGTTTGGGTTGGAGTTTTTGAATAAATGTGTTATGATTTGCTAATCCATTTAACTATTTAATTAAATAAACGGATTACTGTTGAGATTTTATAACCCATCAACCCGTTTAACCCATATAGCCTATTTAACCCATTTAACCCATTTAACCCGTTCAACCCATTTAACTCGCTTAACTCATTAAAGCTTTATATATATGTAAATGTAAACTCCTTAGTTATTTTTTATTTAAGTCTTCTTCCTATCATCTAATTTTTATTTTTCCGTTACTGCCCCAATTCTATTTTCCTGTTGTTGCCCTATTTTCATTTCCCTACTCTGAAATCACTCTTTCGTCTCTTCTCACGAGATCATCGTCCACTAAAGTTTAAATTTTTAGATTATCTGTTATACAACTTGTTAACAACTCGCCAACCCGTTTATTAAATAGGTTGTAAATGAGTTAGGACTGAGATTTTTTATATGGATTAATAAATGGATTAAAGTTGAGATATTTTAAATATGTTAGGATTAGGATTAAGCTTCAACCCGATCCGTTAATACTCCTAATTGTACTTGTCATGATCCTGCGTTCTTGCAACCGCCAATTGGCAAAACAAGGGGCCAGAGATAAGGAAAAGAGAAAAACCATTAATGATTGAGAATTTTGTTGGGATTTTCAAAAACTATAATAAGTATAATATAATATCAAAGATAAATAACAAAAATAAAGTAGCTCTCCATCGGTAATTTTTTTGAATCTAATTGAAATTGGGATGCGTTTGTTAAATTGAATGATTGTGTAAATACAACTACACATCATTCTTGCCTTGTTCAAGATATTGTGTTATCTCCATTCAAACATCATTGTAACTTCTTTTGATTCAGACATTGCTGTCTTAATCAAGTTTTGCAGTTTTACCATACATTTTTGAAATTCTCTTCATTCAACAAAAAATTCTATCTTCAAATGTTCTTGTGTCTATAAAAGGGTGTTGCTTTCTATTTTAGTAAGTTTTATTTTTTATATCTTAGGAGCAACTGCAAAATTACCCTGAGCAGCAAATAGTGTAACAAAGTTGCTTTAAGAAAAGTGACATCGTAACACGCCTGAAGTAAAACTTGATTTTAATTTCACTTTTTCCACTTTCTTTAATTCTTTCTTTTTTATATTTTTCCCTAACAAATTGATTCTCATATAGGATTTAACATGTTGGGACAAATATAAGGGAAAGAGGAAACTAAGGAAAGTATCAGGCTTTACTTTAGGTGTGTTAGGATGTGACTTTCTCTAAGCAAATTTACTACCCTATTTACTGCATAGGCTAATTTTGCAGTTACTTCTTGGATACAAAAAATGAAATATAAACTAGAATAGGAAGCAACTCCTTTTCTAGGCATACCGATACTTGAAAACAAAACTCTTAGGGTATGTCTAGTAAATGTGAAAACTCTTGTTATTTTGCAAAACTTTTCATTGGGCTGAGGTGCATGAGAAAACCTGTCATTTCATTGGCTTATCCAAATTGAATTTCTGCCAGCTAATATCCAGAAGTCGTACCAAAGTGCTAATGCATGCATGGAACCTAATGCCAAGGAGATGGAATTCTCGTATGACCGTTAATGCATGGGGTTCTGACTACTCAAATCCTTGTATGACCATTAGAAATGGATGGTCAACGTCAAGTTTCTGTGGAGGTCAGACGGGCACATTTAAAGCGCATGCTTCCAGCCCGTACAATGCCCATACGCTGCTTCCTTTTTTAGTCAAAGCTCAATTAATGCAAGAAATATTTTACCATAAAAAACTGTTAAAAAATTTTACTTTTATCCAAACAACCCTTAGTTTCAAAATAGGGTGTCAAATTTGTAAAAAGTGATTAAGACAATAATATCTGTCTCAATCAAGACAAACTACGAATATGTTTGAAGAAAGAGAACACAATGTCTGGAGGAAGACAAGAAACAGTGTCCAAAGGAAACAAAGAGATAACGAAAGTTTGCGCTAACCCACACAATGAGTGGCAGAGCGCGCGGACAATGGATTCGGAGGAAAAGCAAAAATGAAGAAAAGGTGCCACATTAATGTAATATATACATATTAATTTTAAAAATCATAGCTTTTAGATTAATGTTAAGGTGTGCACTAATGATCCATAATAGTATTTTTTTTCTTTCCAACCCTTAATTTTATATGCTTAATGTAATTTAAACAGTGCATATTTATATTATTGGATAAATAATAATTATTAATACATGTAATTATTATTCAACTATTATTTATTTAAATAAATATATTCAGAATGAAATTATTAAGTAATTGCTATATCAACTATATTGCAATTAGTTTAAACATAATAGTTCAAAATGAATTTGACATTTTAAAAAATGAATGTTTCTAATAATATTTAGGGGTAGCTGGAACAAAAAGGAAATACTTTCAAATGCAAATAAGTATTTAGTTATTTTGATTCAAATAACATGTGACTTGAATAAAAATTTTAATTTCATTGTTTAAAAATATTTTGATGCAAATAAGTATTTTTTTAAAAGAAAAAAATTAATTTTACTATTTAAAAATATTCTAATGCTAAAAAGTATTTTCTTTTTATGAAAGTATATTTTTATTTTATTATTTTAATAACGTTTTGCAATGAGAGAGATTTCGTCCCAATTTACTCTTCCGATAAGAAAAATTTCTCATTTGGTTGCAAATGTATCACATCAATTACTACGAAAATCTATTCGTTGTAAATTTTCATTGCAATCGTACATTATAACATCCAAATTTTCCAACAAGAAATGTTTCATTGCAATTTGTAGATAAAGTACTGGCAATAGGAACGATGCTTCATTTCATTTGCAATTGTGCACACCAATTGCAACGAAACATTTTTTGGTTGCAATTGTTGGTTGCAATTGCTGCATGCAGTATCATATACATACGCAAATTTTATCTCTAATTCCAGTTATACTCACGAATTTTCAAAAAATTCCAATATACTTATGTATTTTGCTTAAAATTCTACTTATACTCACATTGTTGGTACCCTGTAAAATGACAATAATATCCATCCTTAATTATGCTTATGTTGCTAAAAATTTATACTCAAAAGAATTTTTAGCACTTTTACAATTATAAAATCACAGATTATTTGAATGTAAATTTTTAGTTTTGAGCAAACTAATCTTAAATTATATTATGACTTGGGCATATTTATCATTTTATACACTGCTAGCACCCCCTTTAACAGATTTCCAACGATGGGCAATAAGTGAATTTTAGGCAAAATATGTGGTACATGTGGAATTTTTAAAAATTCATAGATATAAGTGAAATTAGGAGTAAAATTCGTGGGTATACATGAAATTTGCCCTAAAACATATAATTCTCTAAAGAAAGTCCAAAAGAATTATCATAGAAGTATTTGATTTGACATCTTTGAAGAAAAATCCTTGATTAAAAGAGATAAATACAAGAGTCTATTTACTCAAAATTATTATTTTATTAAAATAATAAAAGGCATTTCTTTGATTTTACAAGTACATAAAAAATTATGTTTGACAAAAATATAAAAATGTGTGAGTGCACACTGCCACGTGTCTGTCTCAAAAAAGGGCATGAGTGCATGTTGCCACATACCATGATTCGAATGAATTGCATCTCAATGACACGATATGATTAATAAAAATAAGTGGAGTGTACATCTCCACATACCGTGACTCAAATGATTAGATGGGTGAGTACATGTTACCATGTGTCATGACTTGGGATGAGATTACACTTAGCCTGTCAACCAGCAATTGAAAGTCGATGTATTTTTTATTCAACTTCTAGATTTACAAAATAGACTAGCTTCTTTCGCATATGGTCTTTGGATCTCCACAGCAAGTCAGTGCATTTTGTACATAATTTTTGGATTTACACAAAAGACACTATCTCGTATATAGCTTCTAGATTTACACATCAGATTAGTGTGTTCCGCATATATTTTTTATTTTAATTTTGGGTGATTTTTCCAAGAAAAGTGAGTTTAACCAAAATTTGGAATGTATTTAGATTATCTTGGGTCGACTGAAAAATTTTAGGCATAAGTGGGCCAACTTTGAGGGTTTTGGGCCCAATTGGGTCACTTTGATGGTTTTAAGCCTAGTTGGGTTTGATAAAAAGTTTCAAGGCTCAAATGGAGTGTTTTGACTCACTTCAGGAGTTCTGAGCCCCGATACAAAGTTTTAGATTTAGTGGGCTAATAGAAATATTTTAGGCTCAATTGAGCCATCTTGAAGTTTAGGCCCAATTAGAAAGCTCTGAAATCAAGTGGGTTAATTGAAAGATTTTGGGCCCAATTACAGCGTCATGAGCCCAATTGGAAGGTTCTGGACTTAACTAGGCCAAGTGAATGGTTTTTGGTCCGACAGAGAGTTGTGGACTCAAATGGGCTCAACTAAAAGGCCGAAAAGTAATGTTCTAAGCCCAAATCAAACATTTTAGGCTCAAGTTGGCCAAATGGAAGGTTTTGGACCCAAACGGGCCTAAAATGAGCTGAACTTGACTAAACCAATTGTATTGGGTCTAGATATGCTGAAATAGGCCCAAATCAAGGGTTTTGGGCCAAGGGTTGAAGACCTAATAAGGTGTTCTGGACTCAAGCTAGCTCAATTGAGTGATTTTGGACCCAATTAAGTGTTTTGTTGGGAAATATTGGGCCCAAATGGAAAGACTTTAGGTTGGAATTACATGCCTGATTTTCAAAATTGAGTTGTATAAAATTTTTTCATGCATAGATCATGATAAATTTAACATGTTTCTAATGTTGGCTTAATAATAGAGTTTATGCCACTAAGTGTGTAGCCTGGTGGTAATGACCATGGGCTTATATGACCTTAGGTCGTTAGTTTGAGTTGCAAGACTCACCAATAGGTGTGGGTATTATTATTCCTCTCATGGGTGTGAGGGCGTTTAATGTTTTCTCCATAATGTGGATGTGTTTATAAAAAATTCCTCCACCATGCGATAGTTGAATATACTTGAGAGTAATATCTGATGTCATAGCGTGTATGTATATACTAAGAAAAAAAATAAGGGAGTTTTTATATTTCTCAATGTGCGTTAGCTTCACCTTTCTTTGGATTTCACACGTCCATAGATTGCTATCACTTAGCGGGTTCTGCCGATCATATGCATTCTACTATGAGGGCAAAGTGCTGACATAGGACTTATTAGAGAACTTCTTGTCAAAGCAAGGATAGGATTTGTAGACTGTTCAAATCATGAAAACCAACCGAGGGGGTTGATGATTCAGATCTAACAACATAATAGCTTAGTATAATGGCTTTAATTGAACACAAATTATTCACATACCACATGTTATCTTATATAAAAGCATTAGCCAAGCATGAGTTTATATGAACGAGATCATATTATTTATATCTTAAGTTGTATAACCGAAAAGATTATATTTTGGTGATGAAATTAGAAAAGTTTAAATTAATGGAGTGATGGTGATGTAACTTTGCAATACAAATAGAAATGCAATTTTTAGATTATTATACTTCTATTATAATTCAAAATGGTCATTAACCATTGAAATATTGTGATTATACCATTATAATTATTTAAGTGGGCCCATAACTCAAAAGTTTTTATCATCAGGTGATTTTGTCTTTACCTCAGTTTGACCAGTCCTCATTTGGTTTATGTAGTGATTGTCGGTCAATGGTGGTCATGTTTAGCAAATTTTCATAGAATGGTATTAGAGCACAAGCTGAGGTAAAATTTTTAGGTGATTTAATGTTACAGAACAAGTGCGCACCTGGATTGTGCATCCAGGGTCTCACAAGATTCAAACTATGTGGGCTTCTGGAGTGGTCAATTTGTTCTGAATTTTGTCTAGAACTAAGAAGTTCTTAGGTCTCGTGTGAAACATGTTCTAGGCTGCTTTGTTTACTGTTTTGCCTCCTTTTAATTCTTTAAAATCATCTAATTGAGTGGTTCTTGGTTCTTGGTCCTCATACTTCAATTCTCCAAGAATTACTCGAGTTTTTCTCCAATTTCTCCTGAATTTGCGCATACCGATTAATTATGAGTGTTTTGACCTAAATAATGCTAAATCAGTCAAAATATTATTCAAATCACCTTAAATATTCAAATTCTTCTCAATTAATAATCAAAATATATAACATAAAAGTGACTCAACAACAAGATCAGGAGAAATAGGCAACAAATTATGCTAAATGTGTGAAGGAACCACAATGGAAACAAGAATAGAAGACAAATGAAAATAAGATAGAATAGACAATAGACAAGGAGCAAAGTAGTTTAGAAACTAGTTATGAAAGATGAAAGATGAGAATTTAGAAGTTTGAGAGAGAGGTTGTTAACTGAGGTAATCTAAGAGGAGAACTCGCCAAATTGACGATCGTAGCAAGGTTGATGAGATAATTGTTGGAAACAATGTTTAAAGTAAAACAAAATTGACCAAAGCATGAGTTTTGATGATTAACAAAGTTAAAATTGAGTATAAGGTGATTACTGATGACTTTGCTTAATGATTTAAGGAATGAATTAACCAAGTCGATATCCAAGTCGACTTGGACTTCGACTTAGGGTGAAGTCGATCCCAAAGTCGACTCCATATTCGACTCCAAAACAGACCACACAGCAAAATTCAAAATGGAAGGAAAAGTAGGTGAAGTCGCAGGCCAAGTCGACTCCACTTGCGACTTGGGAAGCCAAGTCGCAAACGAAGTCGACTCCAGCATCAACTTCAAACGGCAAAAACACTCCAAAGCTTATTTTGGGGCACAAAAATGCCGAAGTCGCAGACGAAGTCGAATCCAGGTGCGACTTAGGTGAAGTCGCAGATGAAGTCGACCCCGAGTTCGACTTGAGTTCTTCAAAGTCCAAAATACAGACTCAAGCTCATTTTCAAGATCAACTTGGGATTTTTCAAATCCAAATCAAGGGTACAAGCTTATTATCAATTCTCAAGTCCAAGGCACAGCTTCGAACATAGTTGAAGATGAAGAAGTTCAAGTTATGAAGACTACTATGGAAAGCAATCTAAGACAAGTCCTTCAAGAAGATTTACAAATATAAGAAGCCATTTCAGAAGTAAGAAGATTCAAGAAAGAAAGCTAAGCAAGCTAGAGGAAATCAAACAAGGACCAAGCAAATTTCAGCACAAAGACAGGTCAAGTCGCAACCCAAGTCGACTCCAATATCGACTTGAGGTCTAGTCTGAAACCAAGTCGACCCAGACTCAGACTTGAGAAATGCGGAACTGAAGTCGCACACGAAGTCGACTCCAGTTGCGACTTGGGAAGCCAAGTCGCAGACGAAGTCGACTCCACCTGCGACTTGGGGAACCAACATTCGAATTTTTGAACGTTGGAACATTTATTGCGCGTCAACCACTTCTATAACGTTCAAATCTTCCCCATTCTATAAATAGACACTCAAGCAAACGAGAATACACACACTACATTGTCTAAAGAGAGAAAAGAAGTGCAAACAAGAGCTCCCATTTGCTTTTCTCTAAATTTGAGTGATCTATACATTTTCAAAGGAAGAAATAGCTTCAAGTTGCAAGTAGCTTCAACGACATACAACCGGTTGCTTCTACAAGTTCTTCCTCAAGCTCAATCTTGCCTACACAACTCTGTAAAGTGTAGATCTTCCTTATTTTCATTACTCTTTATTATTGGTCTTGGTTTGAGTGTATTGTAATAAACCAAGACATTGCAAGTAGAGTTGTGATTGAAGTTGAACTCATCACCTACTTGTATCAAGTATACAAGCCCCCTAGAGCTAGAATCTAGAAGAGAGCATAAGCTCTATTTGTGTATGCCCCCTAGAGCTGGAATCTAGAAGAGAGCGGAGTCTCTAAGTGTATTCGCGGAATACATAGTGGAACCCAAGTCACAACGGTGTGTGAGCTTGGAAGAGTGGAGTAGGGAGAGGTTGCCCGAACCACTATAAATCTTGCCTGTTGTTTTACTTCATTGTTCTCTTTACTTCATTGCTCTCTATCAGTTTCAATCAAGGGGATTAAGTTTACAAGGGGTTAAGTTTTAATTTTACTGAGGAACTTTTAAGAACCCAATTCACCCCTCCCCTCTTGGGTTTTGCCATTAACTCGGGACCAACAATAATGGCTTATGTCTTATTGATCCTAGTACCTAGCATATTACACAATGTGCACATACTTTGTTTAGGATCATACAAAAGACAATTTATAGAAGAAGAAGCAAGGATAAATGGTTAAGAACTAGTAAAGAAGCATATGGAGAACAAGACATGTTGTCTTAGAATTAGGAATTACAAATTCCTAGAAAAACTTAATACATATGACACTTACCCTAAGTTGGACATTTATAATTGTTAGTTTAAATTTTGAGAATGGAATTTTTATAAGAGGGATGGATTATGAAACATTACAAGTGTAATATCTAAGAACTTAACGAGCCAAAATTACAGACCAAGAGTATCCAAATTTTAATGATTAACAATGAATCTTTGAGATTATTAAGGCTACTAATGAGTCTTTAAAGTTCAAGTGCAAAGCATTCAAGTTGCAAAGTTAAGTCAACAACAACTTGGGCAATAGAAGCTGTACTCTAAGTTGACTTAACATGCGAGTTGAGCGAAGTCGTAAACCAAAGTTGACTTAGACTGTAACTCGGAGTATGTCAGCCACTTAAAGCTTCCTCTGATTGAAATTTGAAGGTTAAAGTCTCACTCCAAGACTTCAGTTGAATCCAAAGTCGACCTAGAGCTTGAGACTTGAGGAATTGTATGGCGAGTATTAAAAGTGAAGTCGCAACCCCAAGTTGATTCCATATGTGACTTGGGTCAAGTCTCACATGAAATCGACCCACAAGCAAGACTTGAAGGGAAAAAGATCTAAAGAAGGAATTTTTGAAGTTTCATAACCCCAACGTATAATAAAGTCGAAGGCTAAGTGGACTTCACATGCAACTTAAGTAAAGTCTGAAGTCCCAAGTCGGCTCCACATAGAACTTAGAGAATAAAGGCTGAAGGAAAACTTTTTGAAAGGAATTGAATGATTGAAATCGTAGACAAAGTCAACTCCAATATTCAACTTGGATGAAGTCACAGAGCAAGTCGACTCCGGATGTGACTTAGGTTGTAACAGTAATATTTTTTTGAACGTTGGCGCATTAAATGTGTGCCACCTACCACATAATGTTCAAGTTTCTTTCAAATCTATTTAAGAGATGTGGAGTAGCATTCATGGCGTTAGCTAGAGAATTGAATGAGCTTTAACATTCTTCTCTACGAATATTAAAAGCTACATTAAATGATTTCCAAGCAAGCCTCAAGAGATAACTGCAAGAGCTTCAAGTTTTCATCTAAATTTCATCTATTGAGCTTTTTACTATGCTTCATTACTCTACACAACTTTATAACATGTAGATTTACTTTATTTTAAATTTTTTTTATAATTAGCTACTTGGCTTGTTATTGAAGACCAAGGCCAAAGTGTGATATAAGTAGTGACTGGTTGAAGTGGAACTCACCAACTACTTAAAAGATTATTGAAAAAAGGTCTTATAGAGCTAAAATCTCGAAGAGAGCTGAGGCTTTTGTTGTAATCATGTTGTAGTAGTAGAACCCAATATATAAAGGAGTATGTGCTTGGAAGAGTGGAGTAGGAGTGTTGCTTGAATTATTATAATTCTATGTGTTATTTTGTAATTGTGTGATTGCTTTATCCATTGTTCCCTCCATAGCTTTAACTGTTTCATTTAAGAGAATTAAGGTAATCAGGGGTCAAGTTTCAATTTGCTAAGAAATTTCTAATAACCCAATTCACCCTTCCCTCTTGGGTTAAGTCAATAACTCAGGACCATAATATCAAGTTTTGGGATGAAAATTTTGTAAGAGATGGTAGATTTTGAAACCCTAAGTTCCAAGTGTTAGTTTCAAAGTTTTGAGGATGGGTTCTCATTTACAAATGTTAGTTTAAATTTTGAGTAAATTTTTTTGTAAGGAATGCAGACTGTGAAATCTTAAATTTCATAATTGCTAAGGTTAGTTTTAAATTTCAAGGATGAAATTTTTGTAAGATGGGTAGAGTGGTGAAACTCTATGTTTTACAATTAATTTTACCTTTTATACTAGGGAAGGATAAATGAAAAAATAGTAAGATAAATTAATTAGTGCAAACTAAGATAAATTTACAATAAATGAGAACCTTAAATTTAGTCAAAATTTAGGAAGAGGAGGGATTGACATTACAATTAATGAAAAATCATTTAAAAGGGAGTTAATTAATAAATTTTAGAAGAGTAGAGACAAGAAGGGAATAAAATACAATTTAGAAAGAGTAAATAAGTAAGAAATAGATATTCAGAATTTTTTAGAAGGAATTCAAAAATTCAGAATCTTACCAACTCAACGATTTAAATTCATAGACCTTTTAAGAAAAAAATGAATTGGAAAATTTTTGAGAATTGGGGGTCCAATTTGCAGCTTATGTTTATTTATTTTGTTTCGCCTAGATTATTATGCTCTCCACAAGTGCATGAGTCATAGCCTAAAGTATATAAATATCAATCCCACATGAAATTTGAAAATTGAAGACTCTAAGGATGTAATTACTTTAAAATAATGAAAAGAGTAGATGATAGAGTATAAAAAATATTAAAAGGAAAATACTGCTAATCTAGACATACGGATGGGATATACAATCAAGGGATATCAGATGTCTAGAATCTAGGGTTTTACATATGACTTTTCTATAATGGATGATTAACTCGCTTGTTTGATCTAGATATTTGTACTAAATGAGAACAAATCCTAATGTAATATTGTATCCTTTCTTAAGGCATAAAAGACATACCCTGCCTTCATAACCACCTTTCTCGCAGGATTTAATTTATTAAAATTCATTAAGTTTTGCAATAGTTCATAAAATTCTTTAAGGGTATTTTGCCTATTATCATTATCTAAACTCTCAAGTTTAATATGATGATTATCCTATTTTAGACTTCTACATTTTGGTTCTTTCATAAAATGTATGAAGTCATACCAAAGTATGGGCCGATACACTAAGCAGGTATTAAAATCATAAAACATCAAATCAATATAAATCATCTTTCATAAACAAGCAAAATTAAATCATTCAAGCATAGTATCACATGCTACATCCCTAAACCCTATAAAATAAGTTTAGCTATAAATAGTTCAGCTTAAACCACACAGCAAAACAATGAAACCTTATTAGTGTAGTATTTAATACTGTGTTGAATATCTCTCGTCAACTTGTCTCTTCTTTTCTCTCTCTTTTGCTCTTCTCTTTCTCCAAAACCTAGCCGCCAACTTTTGCTTAAAGATGGCCTAAAAAGTTCTCTAATTCGTGTTGAAATGTGCTTAAATAGTTTCCTCATAAAGATTACGTATAATTTCAAAAAATCGACACACAATGAATTCAATATGCAGAGTTCCACCTTGAACACAGTTTGAATTGTGTTTAGCCTGACTAGACACAGTTGTACCATGTCCCTTGTTGGACATATGATTTACAGGCCCATTGCTTCCTAAATTTTGGCCTGACACAGCTAAGCTGTGCTAGAACTCCTCCTACACATTTTAGGTCACATTGATCGTTGTTTTGCTTGTTTGGCACTTCAAATCTTCCTCCTAGAATGCATTTTACTTCTCCACTTTCATACCTCCAACTATTTGCATTGATTTTGCACTTGATTTACTTATCGATAAAAATGACAACCGAACATGAGTATTTACACTTAACTAAGCTAATTATGGTATTTAATCTTATAAAGACATAATCTAATCAATCTCTAGAGCGTGAAAACACTTGAAATGTGAGGTATATATGTTACACAACGATAACTCTACACTCGAACTTTTTCTTATCTTCAAGAAGACATAATTTCTTAACCACAACTCATATATCAAATTGAAATTTTCAAAGATCTCAAGAGTTACGAAGTTAGGCCTATGTTTGGGTTGAAAGTTACATTAAGCATGTCAAGTATCAAGAATACAAAAATAGAATGTCTATTAGCTTAGTAAGTTTATTAAAGAAAAACTTTGACATGCATTCATTAAATGATCAAAAAAATTCCACGCAACTCAATTCAATATGCATACATTTCTACTATTCCACTTCATAGAATTGAGAGCTCAAAAATTATGTAATGAAAAGCTTTTAACTCTCTTATCCCACATGCAATTATCTTCTTTTTGTCTTCACTAATATAGTGCATAAATTTGAACAATCAAAAGGTCTTTGATAAGTTGAAATGCTAGGGTGAAACTCATTAGATTGAAGTTCAAAAGAATAGAATTCATGTTTGAACCATCTTTAAATAGACATGAGCTTCTTATAGACATTACATGTGAATTTCAAAATCCTTTATGTACGAATCTCATATTTATTTTTCTTTCTTCTCAAAGCTTGCTATTACCTTAGTTTTTTTACACTTAACTAAGTTTGACTCACTTCTTCTTACCATCTAGGAGAAAAACATTTAATAATGCCTAATTATTTAAATAGTTTAATTCTTGTTAAACACTTCAACTCAAAAGATATATTTGGAGATGATTCACTTCAAGATGGAATATCGAGGTAAAGAAAAAAATTAAATTTAAAGCTCAAAGTAGAGAACAACATGTAATTTATAAAAAATATAGCTCAAAGTTCAAATAAAAAAAATTGTCTCTATTATCTTCATTCTTACATGTGCACTAAAATTTCGCCTTGATAAATCAAAAGAAATTTTTCTAGGATAAGTAGAATAAAATTTATTCCCATACATATAGATCTCATTAAGTAATTTAAAAGAAAAATATAGATTATTTTGACAAGTGCATGCACAAAACAATCAATTTAACATACCCCACTAAGCATTTTTTTCATTTTTCATGTTCCTAAAAATTTTAATCATGCAATAATAACACATAAGAATTCAATCCATTTTAGCATTTGCATAGCTTGATAAACATTTGCCACTATATGGATTTATGGTATTCACTCAAAGATTGCAAGAAATTTAGTATGAGGTAAAATCTCAACGTATGTTAATGTACCAAGGCAAAATTAATCGAACTTCGGTTCAATGAATGATTTTTCAATCAAGATCAAAATGCAATATATTGACAATTCGAACTTAGAATTGACATTTTCCTTAATGTCTAGAAGAAGTCATTAATTCTCTATGAAAATATTAATCAAATATGTATATGAAATAATAGCTAAACAAGTGTCTTTCAAAAGATTGTCACTATCTAGATCGATTTCAATGTATGACTAAACATATTAAATAATAGAGTGTGAGTTAATTTTTCTAATAATGTGTTGAGATTTTGAATTTCAATCTTTCCAAGCTTGCTTCTACAAAACCACACATGAAGATTCCATATTAATAAGCATCAAGACCATAACAATATAATAAAATGACTTTAGAAACTCTTATTTTCCTTATACATTGGGTTAACTTTCAAGCAACACTTAGTTTAAAATCCTTTGTAGTTTAAAATCCTTAGTCTGACTATGATTCTTTCTTATTTGCATTAATCATCCAATTCTCATTCTTGCATCAACTCGATCTTGGAGCTTGCTTTTAACTTTGCATTCACTTTATATCTTTTGAACTTGCGTATGGATTTTACTTGAAAATATGTCAAAGTAATCTACACTAAAAACAAAGTAAGAATGAGGAAAAAGATTTATTACTGTTTTATTGGCATGACTCTCCCATTTTCAGACATTATTATTGTATTATTTTTATTCTATATAAATCAAATGATTTTTGGATAAGAATGTGAGTGAATACGATAATTTGAATCAAATATTGCTTGATTTAGGTTTGGTTAGTGCAAGACACTAATGATAGATCGGTATGCGCAAAGTTAGGTGATTTTGGTGCAAAACATGCATAATTCTTAGAGAAGTGAAGCATGGCGACCAAGGCCCATTCAATTTGATGATTTAAAAGAATTTAAAAGGAGAAAAAATAGTAATCAAAATGACTCAGACCATGTTATGGGAGTTTCAACAGGTTAGGGGCATGTCAGGCAATAAAATTGCACAAATTCAAAGAAAAACACATGAATCAAAAACTAACACAACCTAGGTCATGTTCATGGTACAGGCTGCATAATCAAGCTACTGTTGACCCATTTAGTACACATTTTAGAGCAATTGAGAATATCCTTGGAGTTAGGGTTGAGGTCCAGAAGTGAAAAAAACTCTAAAGCATAAGAAGAGAAGCAAGATTACACATGCTTGGAGCTTTCAAAATACCATTGAAGCTTCCAAAATAATAAACTTTCTTTTTCATCTTTCTTTTGATTTAATTATTTTATTTTTGATAAAATTTAAATATAATATTATTTTCTTTAATTTTCATTATAAACATACTAAGCTAAATTTATAATCTAAGGTTTAGGCTATAACATATAAACCATGTAAAGGACATCATGGTTTTGCTTGATTTAAGAAGAATATTATGTGTTAATTTGATATTTTGTAGATTTAACACTTATTGTGTGTTTGGGCTTCTATTTTGGCAATGATTTCATATATTAGGTAAAGGAACCGAAGGTAAAAATCTAATGTACGATAATCAAGATATTAAACCTGAAAATCTAGACTATGAGAATAGGTGCGATGATCTTAAGAAATTCTATGAACTACCACAGAACTTAATGGGTTATAATTAACTTAATTTCATGATAATAGATGGTTCAGAAAATTAAGGTATGCTTTGCAGGTCTTGAGAAAGGGTGCAAAGTCAAATTGGGGTTTGTTATCCTTTAACATGTTAAATATGAAATAAAGAAGTATACCATGTATCCATTATAGATGTTGCATGTGAAACTCTGAACTCTAGGTTCTCTCATCTCTAAAACTTTGAATTCTCATTTAACATTTTGAAGACTTGCTTTCTTCTTTGCTATCTCCCTATTCTTAACTTTTCCTTGTATTTGTTTCAAAATGTTTAAAATCAAAGTCTAAGTCTCGAAATCTATGTGGTATTGATCTTATTAAATACTATAGTCTACGACTCGTACACCTGCAAAGGGATATGAACAGTCATCTCCTATGATGTCATTGATTTTCTACTCTCAAGCAACGCAAAATATGTAACAATCTTTCAATTTTGATGTTTGGTAGTTCTTCCTTTGATGATGCATGCTTCCATAGGATTAGCCAAAGTATCTTAGGCTGATGCCCCTTTGATTACAGCGACCCACAAATAAGAGTTGTCAAAAGAGGGGTGTTTCATAGTTGAAAATAAATTGAATTCTACCTATACATCTATGAAAGCTAAGGCGAATCAGTCATTCTTTACATCAATGAAGGCTCTGGCTATTGCCAAAAATGGCCTGTCCAATGTGATTGGAACTTGACATTCATCCTCCACATTAAGTACTACAAAGTTGATAGGGATGAACAACTTTACCACTTTCAATAGTACATCTTCAATGATGCCAACTAAGCGTTAATGGAGCAACCCACTAGTTATAAGGCCATGGATGTCAGTTTGCGATCTCACATCTTTAATTTCTCGCATACTGAAAGATAGATCAAACTCACACTCGCTACAAAATCACACAAGCTTTATTTATCTGCACATCACTAGGAAGACCGGCTAAGGAAAGCTTTTTGGATTTTTTGAGTTTTTGTTGTAGCTTATTTTGATATATAGCACTGCACTCATCAATAATTTCTACTGTCTTGTACTTCTTAAGCTTGCGTTTATTAGATAACATCTATTTCAAATACTTACCATAAGTAGGCATCTAGGAGGCATATCAACGAATGACACATTAATAGACATGTTTTACAAAGTGGAGATAAACTTTACAAATTATTTTTGGAGTTGGGCTATCTATATTTTTGAGGGGAAGGCAAAAGAGGCTGATATGATGGAGGCAGGATATAAGACTTCTCTACCTTGCTAAGTTATTTTGTTACTATTTTTGGGTATTAATTGGATGATAATCTGAGTGATTGATATGATTTAAATCATACCTTAATTGATTTAACTTCATTTAGAACAAAATGCTTATGATTGATTCATGCAAAGAAAGGTTAAAATGGTGCAATATAGATTATTTCAAGAAGATTTGAAGTACAAGGACCAAAACTCATTCAAGTTGATGATTTAGAAGAATCAAGAGAAGGCAAAACAATGATCAACACAGGCTAACAATGTGTTTTCACTCGAAACTTGAATTCTTCTTAGGTCTAGTTCTATTCATATGTAAAGCATTGGTTTCGTGCAAGTCCTGGGACCTAAAGTTTTAGTTCTGGTGGAGTTGCATAATTGATCTGCACTTGTGTTGGTTTTTGCAAATCCTTTATGGAGCACTATATAAAGAGCACTTGTACATGTCCCAGAGCATCCTGGAACATCCCTTAAGCTTGGATTGAGGTCCGAGAGCTAGACAAGGTGAAGAGCACGAGGCAATAAGTAAGGTGGTGAGTTGCTTGAAGCAGTTGAGGCACCATTGAAGCTTATAATTAATAAGCTTTCATTTTCTTTCTTTCCTTTGAGTTTAATTGTCACATTTGAGATGAATTTGAAATATAATATTATTTTGTGTTTAGATTTAAACTTAAACGTACTTGGCTAAGCTCTTAATTTAGGGTTTAAGATGTAGCATATGTACAATTTAGCGAATATTGTGGTTTGATTTTATGTCAATTAATATATTGTGGTTTAATGCTTTCTTGGTGTTAGAGCCTGCACTTTGCCAATGATTTTCATATATTTGGTGATAGAACCGAGATGTGGAAGTCTAACATACAACAATGAGAATATTAAACCTAAAAATCTAGACCACGAAAATAGGCGTGATGTCCTTGAGGAATTCCATGAACAATCACAGAACTTAATGAATCCTCATTGACTTAATTCAATAAAATAGATGGTTAAGAAAAATTAAGGTTATGTCTTGCAAGTTTCAGAAGAGGTGTAATAATAATTTAGGATTTGTTCTCCTTTAATACATGATATCTAAATTAAATAAGCACTCCACGTATCCATTGCATGCGTCACTTATGAAATCCTACATCCTAAGTGTTCATATCCCTTGATTTTTTAATTTCTCATTCTGCATTCTTATGATCAACCATCTTCCTTTGTTTTTCTTTCCTTTTTCTTTCTCTTTATGCATGATATAAGTGTTCAAAAGCAACATCTTAAGTCCTGAATTCCATGTGGGATTGATATCTTATATGCTACAATCTACAACCCGTGTACTTTTAGGGAGATTGCAACACACCTCAACTTTAAGTTCATGCTCAGACTCCTCTTCTTGCTTTTCGGGTTCTTCGTTCTTACTTCTAGCTTATTTTTCTTCTAATTTTGTTGGCTTTAGATACTTTTCACTTCAAAGAGTGATTACGTATACTTCTTATATTGGATTAATTTTTAGTTGGCTTGGAAACTTGTCATGATTCTTTATGAAGAGCTTGATGCTTGTTGAGCAATTTATTTCTCAAGCATCTTAGTATAGGTTTACAACTGCTCAAAATTGGCTACCAACTACTCACGCCATAATGCAGGCCCAAACACCAAGCAAACATTAAAATAATAAAATATTAAATTAATATAAAGCATCCTTTATAAACAATAAAAACCAAGGCACTCATACATAAGCCATACATTACATCCTAAACCTCAGAATATGGGTTTAGCTAGACATGTTCTCAATGAAATCAACACACACAAAATATTGCATCAATATCCATTAATAACAAGTCAATCAAACCAATAGAGAGAAGAAAAAAGCTTATTAGATTGAAATTTTCAATGGTGTCTTGATAGCTCCAAGCAACACACCTCCTCGCTTCTCATCTTATGCTCCTGAGTGTCTCTCACCCTAAACCTTAACCCTAGCTCAAAAGATATTTCAAAATGCCTTGATTTTTGAGCAACAAGCATTTATATAGAAGTCTCTCACAACATACAAAACTAAGTCCAAAGTAGACTAGTTCCACAGCTTCAAGGTGCCACATGGTTCAAACCATGTTAGCCCCAAATTGACATGGTTTGAACCATGTGGCCCTTTAGAGTTTGTATTTTGCTCCGAAAATTTAAAGGTTTCTAGCCTAATACTCCTTGAATTGTTTTAAAACTTCTTCAACATGTTTTAACTTATTTTTTATGTTGTTTGTCTTCATTTGTGCACCTTGAATTCCTCTTATCCTTGTGATTTCTTCATCAGCTTCTTAAATCCTCGTTGTTGATACCTAATTCACCTATTTTGTGCAGATATCATCCTCTCATTAATGGTTGTGCATAAATAAACTAATTCAATCAATATTCAACATAAAACATTATCTTTATCCACATTTGTATCTAAAAAACATGAAAAATATAAGGTATAAAAATGAATCAATGTTGCAATTGATAAAAAATTGGTTTTGGTAAGAAGAGGGGTTTTCATTCATTTGTTTTTAATCTTGATGTTCTATTATTTTGGACAAAATTTTGAGATGTTACTTGTTAGTAAGACAATGAAAATTTTTGGTGATTTCACTATCTAGGATTATATGTATTTGAATAAAGGTTTTCACAAGGGCAAGACTTATAAGAATTATTCACCACATTCAATTGCTTATTTGAAATCTCTTAGACATATAAATTGGACTATGTTGTGTGATGAGATGCACTTTAAATCTAACAAGAAATGTTATTTGACAAACCTGTTGATCCTGAGTTAATGACAATTACCCAAGAGGGGAGGGGTGAATTGGGTATTTAAAATTTTTCGCTTTAAATAGAAACCTTATCCCGGATTAATTCAATTCCCTTTTAATGAAACAAATGGAAAGCAATAAGATAATGAAAGCAGAAATAAAAATCAATAGACAAGATTTTATAGTGGTTTGGGCAACCTTCCCTACTCCACTCTTCCAAGCTCACACTCTTTGTAACTTGGGTTCCACTATGTATTCCATGAATACAACTAGAGCCTTCGCTCTCTTCTAGATTCAAGCTCTAGGGATTCTAGCTCTAGGGGGCATATACAACACTTAGCACAAGTAGGTGACGAGTCCCCACTCCAGTTACAACGCTTACTTTACTATCACTTAGTTTGAAACACCAATATCAAACTAAGCATCAAAATCAAATAACAAATTCAAAAAGAGAAAGATCTACACTTTACAGTTTTTGTAGGAAGTTACAGCTCGAGGAAGAACTCGTAGAGGAAAGGAATCGATTAGCGTTGAAGCAACCAGCAAGTTTGAAGCTCGTTCTTCCTTCAAAAGTGTATAGATCACTCAAGGCTAGGAAAATGGAATTTTGATTCTGTTTCTGCTCTTTTCTATATGCTTTCACGTTCACTTGAGTGTCTATATATAATGGAGGAAGAGATTTGAACGTTAGAGAGTTGGTTGGCGCGTAATAAATGCGCCAACGTTCAAATTTTTGAATGTTACGACCCAAGTCGCAGGCTGGAGTCGACTTCGGGTGTGACTTCACGCAAGTTGCAGGCTGGAGTCGACTTTGGGTGCGACTTCAGGTATATGCAGGCTGCTCAAGTTCCTCCTCAGGTCGACTTGGTCTCAAACTTGACCCAAGTCGCATGTGGAGTCGATTTTGTGTGCGACTTCGGATTTCTGTAATTTCCAAGTCTCTTCTTCAGGTCGACTTGGATTGGGACTTGACCCAAGTCACTGCTGGAGTTGACTTCGGTGCGACTTCACTTCCTTAGCTTGCTAGTTGATCTTGAATTTCTTGGAGATAGCTTTGGTCGCTTAAATTTCTTCAAATTAAATGTTCTTTCACTGAATTATATTATTTAGTATGGTTATCCTAACTTGAAAACATTTGGTTCTATGTCTTGAAATCTCAGATTCTTGGATCTTGGAGTTCATGAAAATGTCCAAATGTGTTTTCTTAATCCAAAATGATGAATTTATGCAACTTTGCTTATCTTGGACTTGATTTGTTCTTCATTTGATCCAAGTTGGTTGTCTAGGTCGACTTAGTCTTCAACTTTACTTAAATCGAATGTCAAGTCGACTTGGTCTGCGACTTTGTTCTTCAAATTCTATGCTGTCAGTCTGAAGTCGATGCTGGAGTCAACTTGGTCTGCGACTTCAGCCAAGTCACAGGTGGAGTCGACTTCGTTTGCGATTTCGGCAGCTCTTAGTCCCCAATTTCAACGCTGGACAAAAAATGCCCTTTGAAGTCAATGTTGGAGTCGACTTGGGGATCGACTCGACTTGTCATGCTTCATATTTTTTATTTTTATATCCTTAAACATTGCATAAAATATATTAGTCGCCAAAACTTACTCAAATTGAGTTGTTAATCATCAAAACACATACTTTGGGTATTTTGCCTTTGATTTCAACACTTCTTTCCAATAATCTCCCCATTTTTGATGATTGATAAAACTGATTTGAGTATATAGCTTTTGATATCTTTAAAACATACCATTTTATCCTATTTTAACATTTTTAGGATAATTATAGGTCATTTGCCTTTTGAACTTAATGAAATTTACATTCATAATCCATTTCAACATTTGCACATTTCATTTTCAATGATTTCTTAAATAAGTCATAAGTTAAATATTACACATAAACATTCAATCGACCATTTCAATTTCATAACAGAATATAAACAGAGCATATAACAAACTTTTCATAGGTAAACAGAACATAAACAAACTTTTTAATAAATTTTTCATATATTATCAAAGCATTATATACAAGTTTCAAAAGTAAATGCAAATGCAAACCTATATACAAACTACCAACCCAACATCCTAAAAACTAAAAACAAAACAAACTCAACTATTCTCCCCCTTTTTGTCAATAGATTAAATAGGGGCCAACTCGCTGAGATTTGGCATATAGAAATGCCGATATAGGATATGGAGTGGATTGAAGAGGAGGAGGTGCTTGGATAGGTCTAACATGGGCCGAGGAATAAAAAGATGAGATGGGGCTCGGAGTCAGATCTCTGCGTACTGAGCCGGTGTCAAATGGATCTAGTTCGGGAATTGGTTGAATCCTGTTACTCTCGGATGCCAAGTGATACTGAATCATCCTAAGTTCTCGATCCATGCGGTCCTGTCGTGAATGCATATGCATGATAGCAGTTAGGACCCCGGCGATTCGAGATGTCAAATGATCTTCGATCTGCTCTAAGTGCTCCCAGATCGCGTTGACTAAGTTGTCACAAGATGGTGGCCGAGGAGCGGGGTTTGGGATCTCGGATCCTCGTGGTGAACAAGATCCGTGTCATAGCGGCGAAGCAGGCTCCTCGGGGGCAACCTATGGTGGAGCGGGTTGCTCCTCTAGTGATGGCGGGGGCTGCTCCCCCTGAACCTGTGCTCCTTCGGCTTCTTCCGGAGCCGGTACGCCCATCCTTTCTTGGATCCACTCTGCTCTGAACTGCTCCACATTTATTTTCATTCTTTGGAGCAAGGCCTTGTTGATCGCATTCGTCGGTTTCAATACCTAGAATGGTTCTCCTTCAATATCCACATGGTAGAACTTTAGGATCTTGGTGATCCATATCCCGTAGGGCAAAACCCCTAGTGGGTTGTCCTTTCTGGAGGCAAGGGCCTCAAGGAAAAGTCGTGGGAGGCTGATTTTGACTCTATTCGCGACTTTCCAAAGGATTTCAGCCTCCTGCGGGTTCACCTGGTTTCTTCCTCAACCCTTAGGATAGATGCAGCAGACGATTAGAAATCTTAGGACCATCAACCTAAGAGACAAATCCATGTAATGTAAAAACTTAACCCCGGGATGATATTTGTCACTCCTGGTGAGCTGATTATACATTTGGGTGAGAGACAGATCTGCAGGTAGCCGTTCATCATCGTAAGGGACCTCTAGGATTCGTCCCACCTTCCTAATAGCTTGATCTAGGCTTGACACCCCTTTTGATCCCAAAAACATCTCTACTCCTTTCACAAACGTACTGAAATACTGATCATCCCATAAATTATAGAAAATCTTAGTTAAGTCAGGATATACTCTATCATCTGCCTTTAACAACCTGTGCCAACCTTGGAAATCCAGTAGCTCCTCGATTTCAAACTCATAATCATTTAAAAACTTGAAATCTATAATCTTGGGTACGAATATCTTACGCTCGTAAAAACTCTTGTAAAATCTGCTATGTTGTAGCTCGGTCTTGAAATAAGTAGTTGACATTTTCAAGACCTGCTCTTTTGTAGCTAGGGTTCCCCTTCTACTGGCCCTAATTTCGGTGCTTTGGGAAGTTTGGGGTTCTTCTTCCCTAGGAGCGGTCGTTGATGGAGTCCTGGCCTGGAATCGGACCCGACGGCCAATAGAAGTCGACGGTTCTTCCTAGGCAAGCTTCGAGGGAGTTCGTTGCCTCCTGGGGACTTTCTCTTCCACTTGGGAGCCGGATGGCCTGGGAATGGGCCTTTGGGATGGTTTGGACACGACCAATTTGGGCAATCTGGATTTGGGTGCCATTGGATTTGTTTTTGAAATGGGATTTTTGAATGGAGTTTGAGAGGAAGCTAACAGAGATGAGAAAGAAGAAATAGAGACCAAAAGAGACAGAGAAATGAGAGAGACTAAGATGAGCTTGAGAGAGGAAAAATGAGAGAGAAATGGATTGAGGGCAGTTAGAGAGAGAGAGAGCTGGAAGAAACAGAGGAAATCCAGAGAGAAAGAGAGATAGAGAGAGAAGAAGCTCGAGAGAGAGAATCCGAAAGAGACAGTGATAGGGAGAAAGAAGGAGGAGAGAGTGAAAAAACAGGGTTGGATCGGAAAAGAGAGAGAGAAAGCTTCGAGCAGGAGAGATGAAGTGCGAGAGGGAGAAAATGAACAGTTGACGCGGGAGAAATGGAGAAGAAGAGAAGACGGAAGAAGAAGAAAGAAAAAGAGAGGAGAGAAGTCCGACAGTCGCGCGCTGAAGTCGACTTACCCTAGGCGAAGTCGACTTCGCCCCTGATGCGGAGTTGACTTCGCTTTCTGGAGTCGACTTACCCTAGGCGAAGTCTGTTGGTCCCGAGTTAATGGCAAAACCCAAGAGGGGAGGGGTGAATTGGGTATTTAAAAAATTTATAACTTAAACAGAAACTTTACCCCGGATTAATCTATTCCCCTTTATAAAATGAAATGGAAAGCAATATAATGTAGAGAGCAGAAATGTAAATCAAGCACACAAGATTTTTATAGTGGTTCGGGCAACCTCCCTACTCCACTCTTCCAAGCTCACACTCCTTGTGACTTGGGTTCCACTATTGTATTCCCCAAATACAACTAGTGCCACTGCTCTCTTCTAGATTCCAGCTCTAGGGGGCATCAACAAATCACAGCACAAGTAGGTGATGAGTTCCACTCCAATCACACACTACTTTGCTTACACTTGATCTTAGTTCCTCAAACTAAATCAAGTTCAATACAGCAACAATAATAATAACAAAAGAATCTACACGTTACAGTTGTGTAGAAGCAGTTTGGCGCAGAGAAGAACTTATTGAGTTGTCTTTGAAGGATCAGCAGTTGAGCTCTTGCAGTTTGAAGCAAAGTTCTTCTTCTAATGATTGGCTTGATCACTTAATGCTCATGAAGATGGTAGTTATGCACACTTAATGATTTCCAGCTTCCTCCCTCGTTCACAATGAATGCCTTTTATAATTGCGGAGGGAATCCGAACGTTCGAAGGTAGGTGGCGCGTATTTAATGCGCCAACGTTCGAATAATTTCCGACCGTTGCGACCCAAGTCGCAGGTGGAGTCGACTTCGGATGCGACTTCGCCCAAGTCGCAGATGGAGTCGACTTCAGGTGCGACTTCGCCTCTCCGTCGCAACTTCAAGTTCCAGATCGGGTCGACTTGGGCATCGACTTGACCCAAGTCGCAGGTGGAGTCGACTTCGGTGTGCGACTTCACCTCGGCAGGAAGCTTGATGAACTTGAAAATTTGTTTGCTTGGTTCCTTCATTTCCTTTTGGATCATTGTCTTCTATTTAGCTTGCTTTCATTTATTCTATGTTCAAGCCTTGAATCTATGAGAACTTGAACAACCTTCTTGGTTGTTTTTATGCATCTTGCTTGAACTTGGATTGGTCTTCAATTTTTGTAGACCTTGTGAATCTTGGAGCTTTGATTTATGCAATTTGCTTTCTTTTGATATTAGTCTTCGTATCTTGGATTTCTTCATCTTGAAATGTACTTGAAGCTTTGTCTTGGACTGGATAAACTTAATTTGATAATGAGCTTGTATCCTTGATTTGGTCTTGAGAGATCTTAAGTTGATCTTGGAAATGAGCTTGAATCTGCATCCTTGAACTTAGAATACCTCAAGTCGAACTTGGGGTCGACTTCGTCTACGACTTTACCCAAGTCGCAATTGGAGTCGACTTCGTTTGCGACTTCGGTATCTTTCTCTCCCAAATTCAACTCTGGAGTGATTTTGGCATCTGAAGTCGATGCTGGAGTCGACTTCGTTTGCGACTTGTCTTCCGAAGTCGCAAGTGGAGTCGACTTGGCCTGCGACTTCACCTGCTCTTCTTCCAATTTCAACTATGGACAAATTTGACTCCTTGAAGTCGATGTTGGAGTCGACTTGGGGAACGACTTGGCCTTCCATGATCTATTTTCTTCAAATGTATATGCCTTAAATACTTCCACAAACATGTTAGTAGACAAGACTTACTGAAATTGATTTGTTAATCATCAAAACATAGATTTAGCTTATTTTCCACATATTTTCAACAATCTCTCCCTTTTTGATGATTGACAAAACCGATTTGAGTGTATACCTTTCAATTGCTTAAAAACATGATAAGTTTGCATTTTTGAAGTGTTATCATACATATGCTCATGCAAAACATTCAAGTTGAAAACATTCAACAAACATTCAAGTTAAACACAATCATAAAGACTTATATCAAATCCTACTCTTCTCCCCCTTTGGACTCATTTGGACTCAAATCCTACTCTTCTCCCCCTTTTTGTCAATATATCAAAAAGTTAGAGGGTAAAGAAAGAGATAGGTGGGTTTGCTCCCCTTAAACATGTGCTCCCCCTCAGTTTGTGCTAGGTTAATTCAATCATTCCCATGTCATTTCTAATCTTATAAAATGCTTCTTTTGCTAGAGGCTTTGTAAATATATCTGCAACTTGATCTTCTGTTCTTACATATACCAAACATATGTCATGATTTTCTACATGTTCTCTAATAAAATGGTGTCGAAGATCTATATGTTTGGTCCTAGAGTGCAATACTAGATTTTTGGTTAGACATATGGCACTAGTATTATCACATTTAATAGGTATATTTTTAAAATCCATGCCATAGTCCCTAAGTTGTTGTTTCATCCAAAGCAATTGGGCACAACAGCTCCCGGCGGCAATGTATTCGGCTTCCGCCGTAGATAGGGCAACACTAGTTTGTTTTCTTGAAAACCATGAAACCAACATGCTTCCAAGAAATTGACATGTTCCACTAGTGCTTTTTCTATCTACTTTGTAACCGGAAAAATCCGCATCCGAGTAGCCGATTAGATCAAAATTAGAGCCCTTTGGATACCAAAGTCCTAAATTGGTAGTGTCTACTAAGTATCTGAAAATTCTTTTCACAACTACCAAGTGTGATTCTTTTGGACATGATTGAAATCTAGAGCACATACACACACTAAACAATATATCAGGCCTAGAAGCAGTTAAATATAATAAAGAACCTATCATGCTTCTATACAATTTTAAATCAATTATTTTTCCTTTCTCATCTTTGTCGATCTTGATTGTTGAGCTCATAGGCGTGTTTGCTCCTTTGCTATTCTCCATGCCAAACTTCTTCAGCATTTCTTTGATATACTTGGACTGATTAATGAAGATTCCTTCATTTAGTTGTTTGATTTGCAGTCCAAGGAAGAAATTTAGCTCTCCCATCATGCTCATCTCAAATTCTTTCTGCATAAGCTCAAAAAATTCTTGACAAAGAGTCTCAGTAGTAGCACCGAAAATAATATCATCAACATAAATTTGAATAATCAATATATCCTTTTCTTTATACTTGATAAACAAAGTGGTGTCTACCTTTCCTTTTTAAAAGTCATGATCAATCAGAAATTTGCTTAATCTATCATACCAAGCCCTTGGAGCTTGTTTTAATCCATATAATGCTTTGGTTAATTTGTATACAAACTTAGATTGATCTTTCTCCTCAAATCCAGGTGGTTGTTCAACATACACCTCTTCATTTATATATCCATTTAAAAATGCACTCTTAACATCCATTTGAAACAATTTAAAGTTCAAGTGAGATGCAAAAGCTAGTAAGATCCGAATTGCTTCCAATCTAGCAACCGGGGCATAGGATTCCTCAAAATCTATTCCTTCTTCTTGTGAATATCCTTTTGCCACAAGTCTAGCTTTGTTTCTCACTACAAGTCCACTTTCATCTAATTTGTTCCTAAAGACCCATTTTGTGCCAATAACAGTACAATCTTTTGGTCTAGGAACAAGATGCCAAACTTGGTTTCTTTCAAATTGATTTAGCTCTTCTTGCATTGCTGTAATCCAGTTTTCATCATCAAGAGCTTGATCAATATTGGAGGTTCAATTTTGGATACAAAAGCATATTGCCCACAAATATTTTGTTTTGATCTTCTAGTTTTTACACCTTCATATACATTCCCTATAACTTGTTCAATTGGATGGGCATATTTGAATTTTAAATTAGTTGGAGGTTTGTAGGAATTATTACCTTCACTTATCCTTTTCTCCATGAAATCTTCTTGCTTTTTCATATGCAGTTTTTCAAGACTGCTTGCTATATCATCTGCATCACTTAAATCATCTTTTCTTTTGAAGCATGAGTTAGTTTCGTCAAAAACAACATGTATGGACTCTTCTACAACTTGGTTTCGTTTATTGAATACTCTATATGCTTTGCTATTTGATGAGTAACCAAGAAATATTGCATCATCACTTTTGGCATCTAGTTTTTCCAAGTTTGTTTTTTCATTGTTCAAAACATAGCATGTGCATCCAAAAGCATGAAAATAAGAGATATTTGGTTTTCTTCCTTTCCATAGCTCATATGGGGTCTTTTTAAAGATTGCTCTAATGGTAACTCGATTTAAAACATGACAAGCTGTACTTACAGCTTCACCCCAAAATTTCTTGGATAATTTGCTCTCATTTAGCATTGTTCTAGCCATCTCTTGTATAGTTTTGTTTTTCCTTTCAACAACTCCATTTTGTTGTGGAGTCCTTGGTGCAGAAAATGTGTGATGAATTCCTTTTTCATTGCATAATTCTATGAATCGTTTGTTCTCAAATTCACCACCATGATCACTTCTTATAGTCATAATAGTACTTTGTTTTTCATTTTGCACCAAATTTACAAAAGTTGCAAACATAGAGAAGGCTTCATCTTTGCTAGCTAAGAGAATTATCCATGTGAATCTTGAAAAATCATCAACAATTACAAACACATATTTCTTTCCACCAATAGTTAAAATGTCTGATGGCCCATATAAATCCATGTGTAGCAATTCAAATGGCCTAGTGGTGGAAATTTCTTTTTTGGTAGAGAAAGGCATTTTAGGTTGTTTAGATAATTGACATGCCTTACAAATTTTGTCTTTGTCATATTTCAACTTTGGCAAGCCTTCTACCAAACTTTTCTTCCATAGGGTCTTTATATTTCTCATGTTTATATGCACAAGCCTTTTATGCCAAACCCATGGATCATTATCAATGGCCATTAGACATTGACCATCTAATTCATCAAGTGAAACCAAATATACATTTTCATGTCTTTTTCCACTAAACATGATATGTTCTCCATCAAATACATTACATATAGATGATTCAAACACAACCTTGTATCCTTTGTCACATAATTGACTAATACTCATTAGATTGTGCTTGAGTCCTTCAACAAACAAAACATCTTCCATGTATGCATTTGAAATACTATATATGTTTCCTTTACCTTTAATTTTACCTTTCTCATTATTACCAAAGGCAATCGTTCCATCGTTGCAAGACTTAAGTTTATGAAATAAACTTCTTTCTCCGGTCATATGCCTTGAACAACCGCTATCCATGAACCACACGTTGTTTACCTTTGCCTTGAAACATATCTGAAAAATAAACAAGTAGATCTTATCTCTTTGGTACCCATTTTATAGGTCCATTTGGGTTAGTAATATGATTCAAACTTTGTTGCTCTAACTTAGAAAGCCCAAATCTTGTGTTTCTTGGAACCCAAACTAATTTTGCACCATGGTCATATAATTTCTTAAAGTTACACTTGTAGGCTTTATGACCCATTTTGTTGCAGAAATTGCAAGTCATTGGTAATCTTGGAGTAGGCCTCCAAGTATGTAATGGTTCAAACGTTGGCCTGCTAGTCCACATGACATTTTTCCTTCTTGGCTTGTATATTGGTGCAGTTTTGGTTGGATATTTCTGAAGTATTGGCACATTCGATTTGCCACTTTCTTTTTACTCAAATGTATAATATCCAAGGCCTCTTTTATTTGTTTGAGCAGTCATGTTCAGAAATATCTTCACATTTTCTCCGGGATTAGAGAACTTTGCTAATGATTCATTTAATGATTCGTTCTCCTTTTTCAATTTCTCTACCTCTTTCAACAATGATTCATTTTTCTCTTTCAGTTTTGTTTATCTTCCAGCTAGTTTTCCATTTACAATAATAACTGAGTTACATTGTTGTCTCTTTAATGACAACTTGTTTCCTAGCTTTTTGATTTCTTCATATAATGAATCATATGCAATTTGCAGTTCTTCTAATTCAGCACATTTGAGGCATTCTTGAAAAGAAGAATAAGTAGATTGAGAATGGCAAAGTTTGGAAGTTACCTCTTCATTTTCTGTATACTTTGTTGAAGTGGTTTGTTCTTCAAAAACTTCCGTTGTGTTCAAACACAACAAATCTTCTTCTTGCTCAATCCGCGCCATGCAGCATATTCTTGCACAATTTGCCGCCTCAAATTTGTCGGTTGAAGAGCTGCTTGTTGATGAAGTCTCTTCATTGACATACATGTCTCTTTCCTTTAGCCTTTGGTATTTTCTGCCTTCATGTCCTTCCTTCCTCTCTTGATACTCTTTTGATTTCTCTTCCGGCGTAGGACATCGAGCTTGTATGTGTCCTATCCCGCCGCATTTGTAGCACTTCGTTGGCTCCTTCTTCTTCTCTCTCCGTGTTCTTTCTTTGAAGTCCTTGAAGTTCCTTTCTTTTCTCATAAATTTTCGGAATTTGCGAGTGAGAAGTGCAATATCTTCATTATCATTATGAGAAGAGGAGGTAGACTCATCTGAGTTGTGCGCCGCTTTTAACGCAATGATTTTCTTGCCTTTTTGTTGATCTTCATTTCTTCTCTTGATTAGCTCATGTGACATTAATGAGCTAATAAGATCTTCTAGCTTTAGTGTATTTAGGTCTTTGGCTTCTTCAATTGCCGTAATCTTTGGAGTCCAAGATTCCGGTAGAGCTCTTAGTATCTTCATAACCTGTTCAGATTCAGAGATAGCCTTTCCAAGACCTTTTAAAGCGTTAGTAATTTTCGAAAATCTAGCAAACATCTCAGAAATAATTTCTGTTTCTAACATTTTAAAGCTTTCCAATTCTCCTATCAAAATATTTCTCTTAGTCCATTGGACTTGAGAGGTTCCTTCATAAATAGATGTTAGAGTATCCCATATTTCTTTAGCGGTTAGACAAGAAGATACTCTATCATATTCGGAAGCCGTAAGAGCGCAAAATAAAGAATTCATGGCCTTAGCATTGCTCTTAACGGTTCTTACTTCCTCTTCGGTCAATTTGGAAGCTCTTTCATCAATTGGCAAGGTTACACCGTCTTGGATCACAATCCAAAAGTCCATATCGGTAGCCATAATGAGTTATTTCATATGAAGCTTCCAATAGCCGAAATTGTTCCCATCAAACAATGGTGGCCTAGTAAATGATTGGCCCTCGGCAAATGCGGGAACCGAGGTCGATTGGGATGCCATATGATTAGATCTCTTTGGTTTAACTCAAAGATCTGCTCTGATACCACTTGTTGGTCCCGAGTTAATGGCAAAATCGAAGAGGGGAGGGGTGAATTGGGTATTTAAAAAATTTATAACTTAAACAGAAACTTTACCCCGGATTAATCTATTCCCCTTTATGAAATGAAATGGAAAGCAATATAATGTAGAGAGCAGAAATGTAAATCAAGCACACAAGATTTTTATTGTGGTTCGGGCAACCTCCCTACTCCACTCTTCCAAGCTCACACTCCTTGTGACTTGGGTTCCACTATTGTATTCCCCAAATACAACTAGTGCCACTGCTCTCTTCTAGATTCCAGCTCTAGGGGGCATCAACAAATCACAGCACAAGTAGGTGATGAGTTCCACTCCAATCACACACTACTTTGCTTACACTTGATCTTAGTTCCTCAAACTAAATCAAGTTCAATACAGCAACAATAATAATAACAAAAGAATCTACACGTTACAGTTGTGTAGAAGCAGTTTGGCGCAGAGAAGAACTTATTGAGTTGTCTTTGAAGGATCAGCAGTTGAGCTCTTGCAGTTTGAAGCAAAGTTCTTCTTCTAATGATTGGCTTGATCACTTAATGCTCATGAAGATGGTAGTTATGCACACTTAATGATTTCCAGCTTCCTCCCTCGTTCACAATGAATGCCTTTTATAATTGCGGAGGGAATCCGAACGTTCGAAGGTAGGTGGCGCGTATTTAATGCGCCAACGTTCGAATAATTTCCGACCGTTGCGACCCAAGTCGCAGGTGGAGTCGACTTCGGATGCGACTTCGCCCAAGTCGCAGATGGAGTCGACTTCAGGTGCGACTTCGCCTCTCCGTCGCAACTTCAAGTTCCAGATCGGGTCGACTTGGGCATCGACTTGACCCAAGTCGCAGGTGGAGTCGACTTCGGTGTGCGACTTCACCTCGGCAGGAAGCTTGATGAACTTGAAAATTTGTTTGCTTGGTTCCTTCATTTCCTTTTGGATCTTTGTCTTCTATTTAGCTTGCTTTCATTTATTCTATGTTCAAGCCTTGAATCTATGAGAACTTGAACAACCTTCTTGGTTGTTTTTATGCATCTTGCTTGAACTTGGATTGGTCTTCAATTTTTGTAGACCTTGTGAATCTTGGAGCTTTGATTTATGCAATTTGCTTTCTTTTGCTATTAGTCTTCGTATCTTGGATTTCTTCATCTTGAAATGTACTTGAAGCTTTGCCTTGGACTTGATAAACTTAATTTGATAATGAGCTTGTATCCTTGATTTGGTCTTGAGAGATCTTAAGTTGATCTTGGAAATGAGCTTGAATCTGCATCCTTGAACTTAGAATACCTCAAGTCGAACTTGGGGTCGACTTCGTCTACGACTTTACCCAAGTCGCAACTGGAGTCGACTTCGTTTGCGACTTCGGTATCTTTCTCTCCCAAATTCAACTCTGGAGTGATTTTGGCATCTGAAGTCGATGCTGGAGTCGACTTCGTTTGCGACTTGTCTTCCGAAGTCGCAAGTGGAGTCGACTTGGCCTGCGACTTCACCTGCTCTTCTTCCAATTTCAACTATGGACAAATTTGACTCCTTGAAGTCGATGTTGGAGTCGACTTGGGGAACGACTTGGCCTTCCATGCTCTATTTTCTTCAAATGTATATGCCTTAAACACTTCCACAAACATGTTAGTAGCCAAGACTTACTCAAATTGATTTGTAAATCATCAAAATATAGATTTAGCTTATTTTCCACATATTTCCAACAAAGTCGACTTGGATTATCCGGAGTCGACTTGGCCTATCGACTTGGACTTTTCTAAGTCTATTTTTTCTATCTAACTGTTTATAATTTAAGTCAATCATCCCCATATCATTTTGAATTTTGTAAAAATATTCTTTTGCTAAAGGTTTTGGTGAATATATCAGCAATCTGATACTCAGTTTTCACATATTCCAAACAAACATCATGATTTTCAACATATTCACAAATAAAATGATGTCTTACATCTATATGTTTGGTTCTAGAATGCAATACAAGATTTTTAGTGAAACAAATTGCACTTGTATTATCACATCTAATTGGAATATTATAATAATCAACATCGTAATCTTTAAGTTGTTGTTTCATCCAAAGTAATTGGGCACAACAGCTCTTGGCGGCTATATATTCGGCTTTCGCCGTAGATAGAGCAATATTAATTTATTTCCTTGAATACCATGAAACCAACATGTTACCAAGGAATTGACATGTTCCACTAGTACTTTTTCTGTCTACTTTGTATTCGGCAAAATCTGCGTCTGAGTAGCCAATTAAATCAAAAGTTGACCCCTTCGGATACTATAGTCCAAGATTAGTGGTATTTATCAAATATTTAAAAATTCTTTTTACAGCCATTAAATGTGATTCTTTAGGACATGATTGAAATCTAGAACACATGCAAACACCGAATAGAATATTGGGTCTAGAAGCAGTTAAATATAGCAAAGATCCTCTCATGCTTCTATATAGCTTTTGTTCGACACATCTACCATTTTCATCCGTGTCGATCTTGATTGTTGAACTATTGGAATGTTTGTTCCCTTGCTAGTCTGCATTCTGAATTTCTTTAGCATTTTTTTGATATACTTGGACTGATTTATAAAGATTCCTTCTGCTTCTTGCTTGATTTGTAGTCCAAGGAAGAAATTCAATTCTCTCATCATGCTCATTTCGAATTTGCTCTGCATAATCTTAGAAAATTATTGGCAGAGAGTTTCGTCAGTAGCACCAAATATTATATCATCTACATAAATTTGAACAATTAAAATATTTTTACTTTTATACTTAATGAATAATGTAGTATCAACCTTTCCTCGTTGACTCACATAAATTTGAACAATTAAAATATTTTTACTTTTATACTTAATGAATAATGTAGTATCAACCTTTCCTCGTTGAAAGTCATGATCAATCAAAAATTTGTTCAACCTTTCATACCAAGCTCGTGGAGCTTGTTTTAGTCCATATAATGCTTTGGTTAATTTATAAACATATTTTGATTGATCCTTTTCTTCAAATCCAGGGGGTTGTTCCACATAAATCTCTTCATTCAAGTATCCATTCAAAAATGCGCTTCTCAAATCCATTTGAAACAATTTGAAATCCATGTGAGAAGCAAATGCTAGTAAAATACGTATGACTTCTAGTCTAGCCACAGGTGCATATGATTCTTCAAAATTAATCCCTTCTTCTTGGAAATACCCTTTTGCTACTAGTCTTGCTTTGTTTCTTATTACAAGTCCACTTTTGTTTAATTTGTTCCTAAATACCCATTTGGTACCGATAATAGTGCAATCTTTGGGTCTAGGAACTAAATGTCATACATTATTCCTTTCAAATTGATTTAGCTCTTCTTGCATTGTAATAACCCAATTTTCATCATTAAGAGCTTGATCAATAGTTGTCAGTTCAATTTTTGATACAAAAGCATATTGTCCACAAATATTTTGTTTTGATCTCCTAGTCTTTATTCCTTCATAGATATTACTAATAACTTGCTCAATTGGATGGGCATTTTTGAATTTCAAATCAGTTAGAAGTTTATAAGGATTATTACCTTCACTTACCCTTTCCTCCGTGAAATTTTCTGGCTTGGGCTCGGTTTCCTCTTGTTGCTATTGTTGTTTTGCTTTTGAATTCTTCGATGTATCATTTGCATCACTTAATTCATCCTTCTTTTTTAAAGTTTGGTTAAATTCATCAAAAACAACATGTATTGATTCCTCTACTATTTGATTTCTTTTGTTGAAAATTCTATATGCTTTGCTATTTAATGAATAACCAAGGAAAATTACCTCATCACTTTTGGCATCTAATTTTCTCAAATTAGTTTTTTCATTGTTTAACACATAGCAAGTACATCCAAAAGTATGAAAATATAATATATTTGGTTTTTTGCCTTTCCAAAGTTCATAGGGGTCTTTTTCAATATTGCTTTAATGATAACTTGATTTAATACATGACAAGCTGTACTAACAGCTTCACCCCAAAATTTTTTGGACAATTTACTATCATTTAGTATAGTTCTAGCCATTTCTTATATTGTCCAGTTTTTCCTTTCAACAATTCCATTTTGTTGAGGAGTTCTTGGTGCAGAAAATGTATGGTGAATTCCTTTTTCATTGTAAAATTCTATGAATTGTTTATTTTCAAATTCACCACCATGATCACTTCTAATGGAAATAATTGAACTTTATTTTCATTTTGCACCAAATTTGAAAACGTGACAAACATAGAAAATGCTTCATCTTTGCTAGCTAATAGTATAATCCAAGTAAATCTTGAAAAATCGTCAACAATTACAAATACATACTTTTTTCCACCAAGAGTTAAAATGTCCGATGACCCATAAAGATCCATATGCAATAATTCAAGTGGTCTAGTTATTGAAATTTTCTTTTTAGTGGAAAATAGCAGTTTGGGTTGTTTGGATAATTGACAAGCCTTGCAAATCTTGTCCTTGTTATATTTAAGTTTCGGTAACCCTTGTACTAGACCTTTTTTCCACAATTTTTTAATATTTGATATATTTATATGTCCAGGCCTTGTATGACATACCCATGGATCATTTTCTATGGCTATTAGACATTTTTCCTCAAGTTCATCTAGGCAAACCAAATATACATTTTCATGTCTTTTGCCACTAAATACTATATGATCATCATCAAATACATTGCATATAGAGGATTCAAATACAACTTTATAACCTTTGTCACATAATTGATTAATACTCATTAGGTTATGTTTGAGTCCTTCAACAAATAGTACGTCCTCAACATGCATTTGAAATTCCATAAATATTTTCTTTACCTTTTATTTTACCTTTTTTATTATTTTCAAAAGAAAATGTTCCTTCGTTGCACGGGTTGATCTTAAGGAACAGTCCTTTTCCTCCTGTCATGTGTCTCGAGCAGCCACTATCCATAAACCATATGTTATTGGCTTTAGCTCTAAGACAAACCTGCAATAATAACATCAAGTGGAGCTCATCCTTTAGGTACCCATTTTATGGGTCCATTTAGGTTAGTTATCCATTGGAATCTACGTTGATCTTCTCTTGAAGCTTCAAATCCAATGTTTTTGGGCATCCAAACTAATTTTGCACCAAGGTTTTGTAATTTTCTCATTGTGCATTGATAAACCTTGTGTCCCATCTTATTGCAAAAATTACAAGCTCCTGGAAATCTAGAAGTAGGAAGCCATTTGGTAATTGATTCCCCAATTGGTCTTTTGGTCCAAATCACATGATTTATCTTAGGTTTAGCATGGATGAATTTTGGTTTGTTTCTAAGGTTCCTTGGAGCATTAAATTTGCCCTGCTCAAATGTGGTATACCCAAGTCCTTTTTTACAACTTTAGGTGGTCATTTTCAAAAATATTTTGATACTTTCTCCAGGATTAGAAAACTTAGCAAGCGATTCGTTTAATGAATCATTTTCCTTTTTGAGTTTTTCTAACTCATTTATTAAGGTATTCCTTTCATTTTTCAATTGCTCAAATTTTTCAGCAAGTTTACCGTTCACAATTATCACTGCATCGCATTGTCTTTTCTCTATTGTGAACTTGTTTCCTAATTTCTTTATTTCTTCATATAATGAACATATGCTTGTTGAAGTTCTTCTAATTCAGCACATTTGAGACATTCATTTGTAGAAGAGAAAATAGAAAAAGATTTTTGCTTAGAGGTTACCTCTTGGCTACTTGTGCAGTTTGTTGAGATGATTTGATCCTCCGAAATTTCCGTCGCTGGAAGACATATGTCGGAATTTGCCATGCAACAAATTCTTGTGCAATCCTCCTCATTTTCTTCACTTGAAGAGCTGCATGTCGTAGATTCTTCCTCGTTTACATACATGCCTCTTCCTTTGATTCTTTGGAATTTTTTGTTGTTGCCTCGATCTTTTCTTTGCTTATTTGTTTTAGTTTCTTCGGGCGTTGGTCATTGGGCTTGCACATGCCCCGTACCGCCACACCGAAAATATTTTGTTGTCTCTTTCTTTTCCTCTTAAGAATTTTTTCTTTAAAGTTTCTGAAATTTCTTCATTTCCTTACAAATTTTCTGAATCATTTTGTATGTAAGGCGATTTCATCATTGTTTTGTGACGACGAGGTGGAGTCGTCTGAATCTTGTGCGGCTTTCAAGGCGATGACTTTCTTGCCTTTGTGTTGCTCCTCATTTCTTCTTTTTATCAACTCATGTGACATGAGTGAGCTTATAAGGTCTTCAAGCCGTAGTGTATTGAGGTCTTTTGCTTCCTCAATAGCTGTGATCTTTGGAGCCCATGATTCGGGTAGCGCCCTTAAAATTTTCATTACCTGCTCAGATTCAAAAAATACTTTTCCTACCCCTTTCAAGGCGTTAGTAATCTTGGAAAATCTAGCAAACATTTCAGAAATATTTTCTGTTTCTAACATTTTATAGCTTTCCAATTCTCTAATCAAAATATTTCTCGTTGTCCCTTGGACTTGAGAAGTTTCCTCATATATGGATGTCAATGTATCCCATACTTCTTTGGCGGTTTAGCATGATGACACTCTAACTTCCTCCTCGGACCATGTGGAGGCTCTTTCATCTGTAGGTAATACAATGCCATCTTGGATGGCAATCCAAGAATCAATATCTGTAACCATGATTAATTATTTCATTATTAACTTCCAATAGCCGAAGTGGGTCCCATCAAATAGAGGTGGTCTAGTAAAAGACTGACCCTCGGCAAAAGCAGGGGTGCAAGTTGATTGAGATGTCATATCAAAAGATCTCTTTGGTTTAAACTCAAAGACCTTCTCTGATACCACTTATTGGTCCCGAGTTAACGGCAATTACCCAAGAGGGGAGAGATGAATTGAGTATTTAAAATTTTTCGCTTTAAACAGAAACTTTATCCCGGATTAATTTAGTCCCCTTTTAATGAAACAAATGAAAAGCAATAAGATAATGAAAACAGAAATAAAAATCAATAGACAAGATTTTATAGTGGTTCGGGCAACCTTCCATACTCCACTCTTCCAACCTCACACTCCTTGTGACTTGGGTTCCACTATGTATTCCACGAATACAACTAGAGAATCCACTCTCTTCTAGATTCTAGCTTTATAGGGCATATATAACACTTAGCACAAGTAGGAGACGAGTCTGCACTCCAGTCACAACGCTACTTTGCTATCACTTAGTTTGAAACACCAATATCGAACCAAGCATCAAAACCAAATAACAAATTCAAAAAGAGAAAGATCTACACGTTACAGTTTGTGTAGGCAAGTTACAGCTCAAGGAAGAACTCGTAGAGGAAACGAATCTATTGGCATTGAAGCAAGCAGCAAGTTTGAAGCTCGTTCTTCCTTCAAAAGTGTATAGATCACTCAAGGCTAGGAAAATGGAATTTTGAACTTAGTATCTTCTGTTTCTGCTCTTTTCTATATGCTTTTACGTTCACTTGAGTGTCTATATATAATGGAGGAAGAGATTTGAATGTTAGAGAGTTGGTTGGCGCATAATAAATGCGCCAACGTTCAAATTTTCAAACATTACGACCCAAGTCGCAGGTGGAGTCGACTTCGGGTGCAACTTCAGGTGTATGCAGGCTACTCAAGTTCCTTCTCGGGTCCACTTGGTCTCGAACTTAACCCAAGTCGCATGTGGAGTCGACTTCGTGTGCGACTTCGGATTTCTGCAATTTCCAAGTCTCTTCTTCAGGTCAACTTGGACTGGGACTTGACCCAAGTCACTGCTAGAGTCGACTTCGGTGCGACTTCACTTCCTTAGCTTGCTAGTTGATCTTGAATTTCTTGGAGATAACTTTGTTCACTTAAATTTCTTCAAATTAAATGCTCTTTCACTGAATTATATTACTTAGTATGGTCATCCTAACTTGAAAATATTTGGTTCTATGTCTTGAAATCTCAGATTCTTGGATCTTGGAGTTCATAAAAATGTCCAAATGTGTGTTCTTAATCCAAAATGATGAATTTATGCAACTTTGCTTATCTTGTACTTGATTTGTTCTTCATTTGATTCAAGTGGTTGTCTGGGTCAACTTGGTCTTCAACTTCACTTAATTCGAATGTCAAGTCGACTTGGTCTGCGACTTTGTTCTTCAAATTCTGTGCTGTCAGTCTGAAGTCGATGCTGGAGTCGACTTGGTCTGCGACTTCAGCCAAGTCACAGGTGGAGTCGATTTTGTTTGCAACTTCGGTAGCTCTTGGTCCTAATTTCAACGCTGGACAAAAAATCCCCTTTGAATTCGATGCTGGAGTCAATTTGGCCTAAGTCAATGCCTGAGTCGACTTGGGGATCAACTTGACCTGTCATGCTTCATATTTTTCATTTTTATATCCTTAAACATTGCACAAAATATATTAGTAGCCAAAAATTACTCAAATTGAGTTGTTAATCATCAAAACACATACATTGGGTATTTTGCCTTTGATTTCAACACTTGTTTCCAACAAAACCCACACTATTATGAGCAGTTTCCAACCTTCTTTCTCAAAGTAGTTTGTTGACTTTAGCTATCAGCGAATTTAGGGCATCAACCTCATATACGTCTCCTCTTCATGAAGAACCACAAATGGTGCTACATTAGAAATCATGTAGAGATAAATCATCTAGGAATTTGAGAGTTTCATCATCAATTAGCCTCATAAAATGCCCACTCGCTACTGAATTTATTGCTCTTCATGTTACTCAATTGAGGTTATAATAAAAATTCTCAATTATATTCCCCCATCGAATGCTGTGATGTGGGTACTGACACAATCCTTCATTTTCTCCCAAGACTCCTAGAGAGATTCACCATCTCTTTAAAAAAAAGTGTGGAGTTTATTCTTGATCTTCTTTGTTTTTTTTTTGGTAAGATCTTCTTTATTTTTGATGTTGGAAAATACCACTCCAGAAAAACTATGGATAATTCATTCATGACATGAAAGAATCAAGAGGCAAGGAGATGAATTGCTCACTCTATCTCATAAAGAAAATAGGAAAAATTGGAGACGAATAGCTTCTCTTAAAACACCCTGAACTTTGATTGTATTACACAACTACAGGAATTTTGCTATGTGCACATTTGGATTATTTAATGGAAGTCCTTCAAATTTTGCTTGTTGAATCTTTTAGATAATTCCTAATTTAAGTTCAAAATTCCCCGCATGGATCTTAGGTTTAATTATATATGACCTAAAACTATGAGGTTTAGATGATTTCGTTCACTCAAGCTCAACCTTTTCGTAGGCAGTTATTTTCTACTTAACCTTCGATGTGCCCTTGCTGTTATTGCTGTTGATTTTCTCTATTCACCATTGGTTCTTCCTCCTACGAGAATTTCTCCTAAGATACTTGTTATCGATATTCTCTGCCTTTCCACTTAAAAATTATCTCAATATCAAGGTCTACTATGAAGAGTTTTTCACAACCCGTTTAGCAAACTTCGAATAAATGGGTGCATACACTGTAAATGAACTAACTATTAGATTTATGCACCAAGAGCAAGTCCAAAATAAATATAAAAGAAAAAGAAATTTTCAATATTAACTAGATCATAAAAGTCTCTTTTATGCAGCAAGTTCCTCAACTAACAAGGCAAAATTTTTTATTAGGCTCTCTATAAATGCATGGGTCGTAACTTATAGTATATACATATTGATCCTCGTAGAAAATTCAAAGATGAAAAACTCTAAGGATGTAGTTACTTTGAAACTAATAAAAAGAGAAGACATAGTATAAAAAAGATTAAAAGGAAAATATTGCTAATCTAGACATGTGAACAAGACTTAGAATCAAGGGATGTGAGAGATCTATGATCTAGAATTTTACATGTGATTTTTCTAATGATTAACTCACTTGTTTAATCTAAATAATTTGTACTAAAGAAGAACATACCCGAATATAAGCTTGTTTCCTTTCTCAAGGCATAAAAGACATACCATATTCTTCATAACCTTCTTTTCTCGTGTGATTATATTGATTAGAGTTGATTAATTTTTGTAGTAGTTTATAAAATTCCTCAAGGGTATTCTTGCCTATTCTCATGTCTAAACTTCCAATTTTAATATCTTCATTACCCTAAATTAGATTTTAACCTCTTGATTCCTTTATATGAAGTCTTGCTAAAGTGTAGACTCATACACCAAGAAAATATTAAAACCATAAGTTGTCAAATTAATACAAACTATCTTTCATAAACAAACAAAATTAAATCATCAATGCAAAGCATCACATGTTACATCTATAATCCTTAGAAAAGAAGTTAGCTAGATATAATTTGGATCAAACCACACAATAAGACAATATCATTGAGAATATCCATCACAAAGTAAGATAATAAAATAAAAAAGAATTGAAAGCTTATTAGTATAGTCTTCAATAGTGTATTGAATATCTCTTGCCAACTCACTTCTTTCTTTCTCTCTCCTGAGCTCTTCTCTTTCTTTAAACCCTAGCTATCAACTCTAGCTCAAAGATGGTCTAAAAATTCTCCAATTTATGTTGAAAACATGCGTAAATAGTTTTCTCATAAAAATTACACAAAATCTCCAAAAAAAATAGCATACAATACACTCTATATGCTGAGTTTTTGGCTAAACATGGTTTGAATTTTGTTTGGCCTAGAAAGATATAGTACAAATCATGTCCCTGACTGGACATATGATTTATATATCTGTTGCTTCCTATTTTTGGCCAAACATAGTCCAAAATGTGTTAGAACTCCTACTAGACATTTTAAGCCATGTTGAGCACTGTTTTGCTCCTCTTTGCACTTTAAATCTTCCTCAAAGAATGCATTTTATTTCTCAGCTTTCATATCACTTATTTTGTATCAATCCTATGCTTGATTTACTTATTTGTATGAGTAGCAACTGAATATGAGTACTTGCACTTAATTGAGCTAATTTCATCATTTAATCTCTAAAGACATGATTTAGTCACTATTTTGGAGCATGAAAACACTTGAAATGTAAGGTATATAATTGATACAACATAAGTCTTGAAATGTAAAAGTCATATTGATATAAGAGTTCATGGAATAGTGCTAATTAATATGCCCTTTAATCTAAATGGATTAGATTAGGAAAATTAATTGAATAAAGAAGTTAAATAATTCAATTAAAATATACTTGAAAAATGTGCTAAAAACATGCATAGTGTACATAGCCGGAATGTCATCAATGTAAGTGACGTTGCATGCCTTTGATATTTATATTTATTAATTAAAAATAGATAGATCTTCGTATATATAAGTTATTTTTATATGAAATTTCATTTATAAGCCTAATTTAATGTACTATATAATATAAATGGAGTGGATCATACAAATCATGTTTAGAAAATTATTTAAAAAGTTTAAATTTAATGAATTTCATTAATTAATTAGTGTGTGTTTGAGAAGTGATAAAAAATTTTGTGTAAAAGTTTTTAAAATGGGAGAGAATAATGTAATATGATAGGAGTAATAATGAGGAGTAAGGAGAAAAAAATTAAAATAAATAAGTTAAATATATGAGTAATTGAGCAAAAGATTAACAAGTAGGGTAATTATATAAGAAATAGTGAAAAAAATTTAAAATAGGATAGTTGTGGAGAGCGAAAAAGTTTAAATTGAAAATTTTTAGTTTGAAACGTATTTGGTGTAAACAAACATTCCCTTAAAATGTTTATATCTTAGCCTATCTAAATCATTTTGACATGAAACTTGATGTGTCAGCCTAATTTGATGTGTTCTACAATGTGAACTATTTAGATAATAAAAATTAATATTTAAATTTTAAAAAAAAAAATTTAACAACTTTGAAATATATGGTGAAAGAGAAGTTTGATTAGTAGCAAGGTAGTGCAATTTACGCAATAATTAAATTAGTTAGCAAGGTGCACAACTAGTTTTAGTAAATTTGCATTAGGATTTCATCTAGGATAACCATAAAATGATGGGATTGCAAAGAAGCTAAGACAAGCGAGGCCTATATAAACATATCGGGGGAATCTTTAATCCTATAAATTCAAAATTGGAGTTCAAAGAAGGGTAGTCATCAGAAAAGCAGGCTAGGAAGATGGGGCATCCAAAGATAAATAAAATAATATATTATTAGTTCAAAAATTATATGAATAAAAAATTGGTAATATATATAAACTAGTATTATAACATAGGATCTGGCTATAATAGATGAATTATATATTACAATATATTAACATATTGTTTGGACTATTTGGTTTAATTGAAAAAGATATGTAGAAATTATTTAAGGTGATTACTGTCTCTAGTGGCTTTTTTAGGCCCCCAAAATGAAAGTAATTAATAAAGAGCCTTTAGGTGGTGTTTAGATAAAGGATAATAAAAAACATGTTACAAGAAATAGAATAGTTAAAAGAGGTAGGTAGAAATTCTCTAAAGTGAAATAATATAGGATGATTAAAATCTTATAGAGCACTTTAAATAACGAATGTTCTATTAAAAATGTGATTGAGCAATGGGCTTAGTTGTACTAGGAAGGAATCATATTTATTTTGTCCAAATTGATAAGTTAATGTTTTGGACTTGTGTGATAATATTATTACTATTATATTTATATGGAAGCATGAATGTCAATAAGAGTATAACATTTGTCCTTAATTTATAGATGGGATACTATTCTTATATTCAATAGTAGCTTGTCCTAGGGTTATTAATAATATTGGATTCATACAAAATTTGGTATAATTAATTAATGGTGTATAATAAGTTAAATTCGATGGAAGTTTATTTATTTACATGAGGATATTTATATCTTTATAAAATTAAAGCAAAAAATCATTTTTGGCAAAAATTGTTGATAAATAATGGAAATATGAAAATAACTAGAGTATCCATCTAGATAGCAGAAGCATGAGTGCTTAGCAAATCTCTGAAGCATCTGATCAATAAAGGGAAGCAGAATTCAGTTACCCCAACCCATAACTGTCCTGGTGGGTATCAGTTCATTTTTATCATTTGTAACAATGGTCATGCCCATTTCTATGGTACCATATATACTAGACTCACCTAGCTACTATCTAAGCTCAAATAGATGGTTCCAACATAAAGCAATTTAAGAATCTCTTTTTTTACCACCTCCTTTATACTCGAGTTCAATCTTCTTTCGGCTTGATGGTAACTTTGTAATTTTCTTCCATTAAGATTCTATGTATGCATACAGAAGGACTAATTGTTGGTCCCGAGTTGATGGCTAAACCCAAGAGGGGAGGGGTGAATTGGGTTCTTTAAAAAATCTTCTTTGGTAAATCAAAAACTCTTAACCCCTTGAAAATTTAATCCCCTTTGAAAGCAAATGGAGAGCAAATAAGATAAAGCAGTAAAAATAAATAGAACACAAGATTTATAGTGGTTCGGGCAAACCTTCCCTACTCCACTCTTCCAAGCTCACACTCCGTTGTGACTTGGGTTCCACTATGTATTCCTCGAATACACTTAGAGTCACCGCTCTCTTCTAGATTCCAGCTCTAGGCTTACACAAGTAGGTGATGAGTCTCACTCCAATCACACCATACTTTGCATACACTTGATCTTAGCTACCCAAACTAAATCAAGATTTATACAACAAGACTTTGAAAAAGAAAAGCTACACTTTACAATGATGTGTAGACAAGTTTGAGCTTGAGGAAGAATTCAGAAGAAGCTTGGATGATTCTCGATGAAGCAGCTTCCAACCTGAAGCTCTCTTCTTCCTTAGAATGTATATGGACCACTCAAAAATGGAGAAAAGCAAATAGGATTCCTTTCTAGCACTTCTTTTCTCTCTTTGGACTTTGTAGAGTATATAGTAGTGTCTTGTAATGTTCTTGTGTTGTATTCACGTTCATTTGAGGGACCTTATATAGATTGAGGAGAATATGAACGTTGTAGAAGTGGTTGGCGCGCAATAAATGAACTCCAACGTTCAAAAATTTGAACGTTATTCTCCAAGTTGAAGATGAAGTCGACTTGGCCTGCGACTTGGCTTCCAAGTCGCACGTGGAGTCGACTTGGCCTGCGACTTGGTTTCTTCAGAAATCCGAGTCTGAGACTTGGGTCGACTTGGCTTTCAAACTTCAACTCAAGTCGATCCTGGAGTCGACTTGGGTTGCGACTTGGCGTGGTCTTTTGCAAAAATGCCTTGATCCTCACTTGATTTGCTTCTAACTTGCTTGTCTTTCTTCCTCTTTTGCTTTTAAGTGTTGAGTGGCTCTTCTTATGTGTAGATCTTGTGGTTTATGAAGAGCTTGGCCTTGATCTTCTTGAATTGGCTTGAACCTTGCAAAATTGGTCTTCATGACTTGGGTATTGCTTCATTTGGAATAAGCTTGAAGATTAGCTTTGGACTTGATAGACTTGATTTGAACTTTGAACATGAATCTTAGCTTTGATCTTCAAGAAACTTCAGTTGCTCTTTGAGAATGGACTTTGCATCTTATTTGGATTTGATAAAGTCTAAATGGATCATTGGAATAAGCTTGAAGATTCAATCTTCAAGTCTGAACTCCTCAAGTCGAAGTTGGAGTCGACCTTGTCTGCGACTTCCCCCAAGTCGCATCTGGAGTCGACTTCGCCTGCGACTTCGCCATGTCCATTTCCACATTTTCAACTCTGGACACTTTTTGACGTTTGAAGTCGATGCTGGAGTCGACTTCGTCTGAGACTTGGCTTCCCAAGTCGCACGTGGAGTCGACTTGGCCTGCGACTTCACTTGCTTGTTTTCTATTTTCAATGCTATCCACCTTTTTCCATTTGAAGTCGCTTGTGAAGTCGACTTAGGTATCGACTTCACCCCAAGTCGAAGTCCAAGTCGACTTGGTAATCGACTTGACTTCTTTGCTTTCCTTAAACACTTGGCAAACTCATTAGTACACTTTATATACTCAAATTAGTCTTTGTTAATCATCAAAACTTATGCTTTGGTCAATTTGTTTTGTTTTGAACATTCTTTCCAACAATCTCCCCCTTTTTGATGATTGACAAAACTACATTTGAGTTGATATCTTTCAAAGTATTAAACATGGTTTAAAAACAGAGCACTGTCATAGGTACCTTCAAACATATAGTTTAGAGATTTGAATTCAAACCATTATCATAGAAAGCATTCTCAGAACATTAGTCATTTTGGCATAGAGTGCCTTTCAAGCAAATCATAGCATTCATAACTTTCAATTCATAATATTCATACCTTTCAATCAAACATAACATATCAATCATTTCAAGCAATCACAACATCTTTCATATATATATCAAGTTTCATTTTTACAGATTAAAAATAAAGCACAAATGAAACCTAGATACAAACTACCCAACCCAAAAGGAAAAATACTCAAAAACCTATCCTAACCTATCTTCTCAAACCTCAAACCTAACCTATCTTCTCCCCCTTTTTGTCAATCACTCAAAAATTTGTCAATTCGCAAAGATTTTGTGAATTGGAAGTGAGAGATGGGATATGAAGTGGGTTTGATGGGACGAGCATGGGCGGATGAGTAGTATGAGGAACTAGGTGCGGGTGTCGGTCACGGCGAACTGACCCGGTATCGAATGGGTCAAGTTCGGATATTGGTTGATTTTGATGTCGACTCGAAGCAAGATGATATCTGATAGTCCGCAATTCTCGATCAATCCGATCCTGTCGGGAATGCATGTCTTCGAGTGCATTGAGAACACCGGTGACAAGACTTGTCATCCGGTTCTCTTGTTGCCCCATTTCTTCATGGATGACAACGATCTCATCTCGAAGATCCTTCAAGGTCACCTCCTCAGATGAGGTTGGAGGCGCCCGTTTTGGTGCAGCAGATCCTTGTGGTGAATAGGATCCATGCAAGATGGGTGAAGGAGGCTCTGCTGGAGCGGCCGGTGCCTCGGGAGGTTGCTCCCCCTCAGCTTGTGCATTATCTTCATGCTCTTCTTCTGGAGCTTCTGGCCTGAGTTCAAGCACATTGATTTTCATCCTCTGGATCAGTGCTTTGTTGATGGCGTTGGTGGACTTAAGCACTTCAAAAGGCTCGCCTTCAATGTCCACTCCAAAGAATTCGAGGATCTTTGTGATCCAAGTGCCATAAGGGAGAACTCCTCGTGGGTTGTCCTTTCTAGATGCCAAGGCTTCAAGAAACAATCTTGGGAGGCTCACCTTGACTCTATTGGCTATTTTCCATAAAATCCCAGCTTCTTGTGGGTTCAATTGATTTCTCCCACCGCCCTTTGGGTAGATGCAGTGGGCAATGAGAAGTCTTAGGACCCGTAACCTGGGTGATAGATCCATGTACCGAAGAAATTTGATTCCCGGGTGATACTTGTTACTCCGGGTGAGCTGATTGTATATCTGATCCATTGTGAGATCTTCAGGAAAAGGCTCTTGTACATAAGGGACTCCAAGTATTTGTCCTAAATGAATCATTGCTCCAGTCTGACTTGGAGTTATCTCGATTCCAATGTCTATTTCTACTCCTTTGACAAATGTTCCATAATATTCTTCGTCCCATAGATAATAAAATAGTCGGGTAAGATCTGGATAGACTCGTTCATCCTCCTTTAACAATTTGGTCCATCCTTGAAAATCTAATAGGTCTTCTATGTCGGACCCATAATCTTCCAAAAATTTAAAATCTATGATTTTAGGTATGAATACCTTCCGCTCATAGAAATGTTTGTAAAACCGGCTGTGCTCGAGCTCGGTTTTGAAGTAGGTCGTGGTCATTTTCAACACTTGGGTTTTCCCGGCCGCAGTGTCCCTTCTGCTTGCCCCAGACTGTGTGCTCTGTGAGGTTTGGGCTTGTTCCTCACGACCCGCAGTGTTGGATGGAGTTCCTTCTTGGAATCGAACTCTTCTGCCCATTGATGTAGAGGGTTCCTCCCTTGCCCTCTTAGCGGGTGTCCTAGCTTTCCTAGGAACTCCTTTTTCTGTATGAGATGAAGGTTGTGTGGGAACCCGTTTGGGGTATGGTTTTGATACGGGTTTCTTTGGTGCCATTTGGATGAGAGTTTAGAGTATAGGATTTGGGATTTGGGAGTTTTAGAGACGGAGAGAGTAGTTGAGGGAGAGAGATATGTGAGAGAAGTTGAGAAAGTTGGGGTTTGGAAAAGAAAGAGAGAGATGAGGAGCTGCTGGAAATGGCTTGCCGGAGGAGGAGATTTTCGGAAATGGAAAGAGTTGGCCGGAGAAGAAATCGCTGGAGCCGAGAAGGAAAACAGGGTTGCCGGAAGTAGGAAGGAGAGAAAAAGCGGGAAAATGAGAAAGAAGAAAAGGAAAGGAAAGAAAAAGAATAGAGAGAGGAATCCGGACGGTCACGCGCTCGCGGAGTCGACTTGCCCTAGGCGAAGTCGACTTCGGTCCCTCGGAGTCGACTTCGCCTTGGGACGGATTCGACTTCACTTTCCCAAGTCGACTTGGCGGAGTTGACTTGGCTCCCATGGAGTCGACTTGACTCATCGACTTGACATTTTCCAATTTTAATTTTCTTATTTAATTTTCTTATTTAATTTTTCTTAATTTAGCTCTATCATCCCCATATCATTCCTAATTTTATAAAATGATTCTTTGGCTAATGGTTTGGTAAAGATATCAGCAATTTGGTCATCGGTTTTCACATATTCTAAACATACATCATGATTTTCAACATGTTCACGAATAAAATGATGTCTCACATCAATATGCTTAGTTCTTGAATGCATTACAGGATTCTTAGTTAGACAAATTGCACTTGTATTATCACATCTAATGGGAATATCGAAGTAATCAATACCATAATCTTTCAATTTCTGTTTCATCCAAAGCAATTGGGCACAACAACTACCGGCGGCTATGTATTCGGCTTCCGCAGTAGATAGAGCAACACTTGTTTGTTTTCTTGAGTACCATGAAACTAACATATGTCCAAGAAATTGACAAGTTCCACTAGTGCTCTTTCTATCTACTTTATAGCCGGCAAAATCTGCATCCGAATAGCCGATTAAATCAAAGGTTGACCCCTTTGGATACCATAGTCCAAGATTGGTAATTTTTATCAAATATTTAAAAATCCTTTTTACAGCAAGTAAATGTGATTCTTTAGGACATGCTTGAAATCTCTAACACATACAAACACTGAATAAAATATCAGGTCTTGAAGCAGTTAAGTATAGCAAAGATCCTATCATGCTTCTATAAAGCTTTTGATCGATACATTTACCGTTTTCGTCTGTGTCGATTTTGATTGTAGAGCTCATTGGAGTATTTGCTCCTTTGCTATTTTGCATTCCAAATTTCTTGAGCATCTCTTTGACGTACTTGGACTGGTTTAAGAATATCCCTTCATTTTGTTGCTTGATTTGCAGTCCAAGGAAGAAATTTAATTCTCCCATCATGCTCATTTCGAATTCGCTCTGCATAATCTTAGAAAATTCTTGACAAAGATTTTCGTGAGTAGCACCGAAAATTATGTCATCTACATAAATCTATACAATTAAAATATTTTTATTTTTGTATTTGATGAACAAAGTAGTATCTACTTTCCCTCTTAGAAACTCATGATCAATCAAAAATTTGTTCAACCTTTCATACCAAGCTCTTGGAGCTTGTTTTAGTTCATATAATGCTTTGGTCAATTTATAAACATACTTTGATTGATTCTTTTCTTCAAAACCAGGGGGTTGTTCAACATATACTTCTTCATTCAAATAGCCATTCAAAAATTCACTTTTTACATCCATTTGGAACAGTTTGAAATTCATATGAGAAGCAAATGCTAATAAAATACGTATGGCTTCTAATCTAGCCACGGGTGCATATGATTCTTCAAAATCAATTCCTTCTTCTTGGGAATACCCTTTGGCTACTAATCTGGCCTTGTTTCTAATTACAAGTCCGCTTTCATCTAATTTGTTCCTAAATACCCATTTGGTACCAATGATAGTGTGATTATTTGGTCTAGGAACTAAATGCCATACATTGTTTCTTTCGAATTGGTTTAGCTATTCTTGCATTGCAATAACCCAATTTTCATCATTGAGAGCTTGTTCAATGGTATTTGGTTCAATTTTAGATACAAAAGCATATTGACCATAAACGTTTTGTTTTGATCTTCTAGTTTTCACTCCTTCATATACATTTCCAATAACTTGCTCAATTGGATGAGCATTTTTGAACTTTAAATCAGTTGGAGGTTTGTAAGAATCATTACCTTCACTTACCTCTTCCTCCATGAGATTTTCTGGCTTGAGCTCGAGTTCCTTTGGTTGTTCTTTGCCTTTTGTCTCATCTGCATCACTTAGTTCATCCTCCTTTCTCGGAGTTTGGTTAATTTCATCAAATACAACGTGTATGGATTCTTCAACAACTTAGTTTCGTTTATTGAAAACTCTATATGCTTTGCTATTTGATGAATATCCAAGGAATATAGCATCATCGCTTTTAGCATCTAACTTTCCCAAGTTAGTTTTTCCATTGTTCAAAACATAGCATGTGCATCCAAAAGCATGAAAATAAGAGATATTTGGTTTTCTTCCTTTCCATAGCTCATATGGGGTCTTTTCCAAGATTGCTCTAATAGTGACTCGATTCAAAACATGACAAGCTGTACTTACAGCTTCACCCCAAAATTTCTTGGATAATTTGCTCTCATTTAGCATTGTTCTAGCCATTTCTTGTATAGTTCTGTTTTTCCTTTCAACTACTCCATTTTGTTGTGGAGTTCTTGGTGCAGAAAATGTGTGATGAATTTCTTTTTCATTACATAACTCTATGAATCGTTTGTTTTCAAATTCACCACCATGATCACTTCTTATAGTCATAATAGTACTTTGTTTTTCATTTTGCACCAAATTTATAAAAGTTGAAAACATAGAGAAAGCTTCATCTTTGCTAGCTAAGAGAATTATCCATGTGAATCTTGAAAAATCATCAACAATCACAAATACATATTTCTTTCCACCAATGGTTAGAATGTCGGATGGCCCGTATAGATCCATGTGTAGCAATTCAAGTGGCTTAGTGGTGGAAATTTCCTTTTTGGTAGAGAAAGACATCTTGGGTTGTTTTGATAATTGACATGCCTTACAAATCTTATCCTTGTCATATTTCAATCTTGGTAATCCTTCTACCAAACTCTTTTTCCATAGGGTCTTTATATTTCCCATGTTTATATGTTCAAGCCTTTTATGCCAAACCCATGGATTATTATCAATGGCCATTAGACATTGACCATTTAATTCATCAAGTGAAACCAAATATACATTTCCATATCTTTTACCACTAAACATGATATGTTCTCCATCAAATACATTACATATAGATGATTCAAACACAACTTTGTATCCTTTATCACATAACTGGCTAATGCTCATTAAATTGTGTTTTTGTCCTTCAACAAACAAAACATCTTCCATGCATGCATTTGAAATACTATGTATATTTCCTTTACCTTTAATTTTACCTTTTTCATTATTGCCAAAGGCAACCATTCCATCGTTGCAAGGCTTAAGTTTATGAAATAAGCTTCTTTCACCGGTCATATGCCTTGAGCAACCGCTATCCATGAACCATTCATTATTTTCCTTTGCCTTAAAACATGTCTGAAAAAATAAGCAAGTAAATCTTTTCTCCTTGGTACCCATTTTATGGGTCCATTTGGGTTAGTAATATAAATCAATCTTTGTTGTTCTAACTTGGAAAGCTCAAATCTTGTGTTCCTTGGAACCCAAACTAATTTTGCACCATGGTCATATAATTTCTTAAAATTACATTTGTAAGTTTTATGACCCAGTTTATTGCAGAAATTACAAGCCATAGGTAATCTTGGAGTAGGCCTCCAAGTATGCAATGGTTCAATCGTTGGTCTTTTAATCCACTTAAAATTTTTCTTTTGTGGCTTGTATATAGATGCAGTTTTAGTTTGATATTTCTCAAGTATTTGCACATTTGATTTGCTACTTTCTCCTTGCTCAAATGTATGATATCCAAGACCTCTTTTATGTGTTTGAGAGGTCATATTCAGAAACATTTTAACACTTTCTCCTGGATTAGAGAACTTAGCTAATGATTCATTTAATGATTCGTTCTCCTTTTTCAGCATATCATTTTCTTCTTTCATTTTGGCTAATTTCTCTGCAGGTTTACCATTTACAATTATTACTGCATCACATTGTTTCTTCTTAATTGTAAACTTGCTTCCTAATTTCTTCATTTCTTCATATAATGAATCATATGCAGTTTGTAGTTCTTCTAATTCAGTACATTTGAGGCATTCTTGAAAAGAAGAATAACTTGATTTAGAATGGGAGAGTTTGGAACTTACCTCTTCATTACTTGTTCTTCTTGCTCGATTTGTGCCATGCAGCAAATTCTTGCACATTCTTCCACTTCGATTTCGTCGGTTGAGGAGTTACTTGTTGTAGATTTCTCATCATTCACGTACATGCCTCTTCCTTTGTATCTTTGGAATCTTTTATTGTCTCCTCGATCCTTTCTTTGTTCTTTTACCTTGCTTTCTTCGGGAGTTGGACATTGAGCTTGCATATGTCCTGAACCGCCGCATCGGTAGCATTTGGTTGATTCTCTCTTCTTCTCTCTAGGAGTTCTTTCCTTGAAGCTTCTGAAATTTTTGCCTTTCCTCACAAATTTTCTGAAACGTTTTGTGAGTAGGGCGATTTCGTCGTCGTTTTGAGAAGAAGAGGAGTCATCTGTGTCTTGTGCGGCTTTCAAAGCAATTGCTCTTTTGCCTCTGTGTTGATCCTCATTTCTTTTCTTAATTAGCTCATGTGACATGAATGAGCTAATTAAGTCTTCAAGTTTTAGCGTGTTAAGGTCCTTGGCTTCTTCTATTGCGGTGATCTTTGGAGTCCATGATTCGGGTAGAGCTCTTAAAATCTTCATGACCTGCTCAGATTCAGATATAGCCTTTCCAAGACCTTTTAGAGCATTAGTAATTTTCGAGAACCAAGCAAACATTTCAGAAATATTTTCTCTTTCTAGCATTCTAAAGTTTTCCAGTTCTCCAATCAAAATATTTCTTCTCGTCCCTTGGACTTGAGAAGTTCCTTCATAGATAGAGGTTAGCGTATCCCATATCTCTTTGGCGGTTAAGCAAGAGGATACTCTATCATATTCAGAAGCAGTAAGAGCACAAAATAAAGAGTTCATAGCTTTGGCGTTGCTCTTAACAATTCTTACTTCCTCATCGGTCCATTTGGAAGCTCTTTCATCGGTAGGCAAGATTACTCCATCTTGGATAGCAATCCAAGAATCCATGTCGGTAGCCATGATGAGTTGCTTCATACGAAGCTTCCAATATCCAAAATTGTTCCCATCAAACAACGGTCGCCTTGTAAAGGATTGGCCTTCAGCAAATGCGGGAACGGAAGTAGATTGGGATGCCATATTAATAAGATCTCTTTGGTAAACTCGAAGACCTGGTCTGATACCACTTGTTGGTCCCGAGTTGATGGCTAAACCCAAGAGGGGAGGGGTGAATTGGGTTCTTTAAAAAATCTTCTTTGATAAATCAAAAACTCTTAACCCCTTGAAAATTTAATCCCCTTTGAAAGCAAATGGAGAGCAAATAAGATAAAGCAGTAAAAATAAATAGAACACAAGATTTATTGTGGTTCGGGCAAACCTTCCCTACTCCACTCTTCCAAGCTCACACTCCGTTGTGACTTGGGTTCCACTATGTATTCCTCGAATACACTTAGAGTCACCGCTCTCTTCTAGATTCCATCTCTAGGGGGCATAAACAAACACTTACACAAGTAGGTGATGAGTCTCACTCCAATCACACCATACTTTGCATACACTTGATCTTAGCTACCCAAACTAAATCAAGATTTATACAACAAGACTTTGAAAAAGAAAAGCTACACTTTACAATGATGTGTAGACAAGTTTGAGCTTGAGGAAGAATTCAGAAGAAGCTTGGATGATTCTCGATGAAGCAGCTTGCAACCTGAAGCTCTCTTCTTCCTTAGAATGTATATGGACCACTCAAAAATGGAGAAAAGCAAATAAGATTCCTTTCTAGCACTTCTTTTCTCTCTTTGGACTTTGTAGAGTATATAGTAGTGTCTTGTAATGTTCTTGTGTTGTATTCACGTTCATTTGAGGGACCTTATATAGATTGAGGAGAATATGAACGTTGTAGAAGTGGTTGGCGCGCAATAAATGAACTCCAACGTTCAAAAATTTGAACGTTATTCTCCAAGTCGAAGATAAAGTCGACTTGGCCTGCGACTTGGCTTCCAAGTCGCACATGGAGTCGACTTGGCCTGCGACTTGGTTTCTTCAGAAATCCGAGTCTGAGACTTGGGTCGACTTGGCTTTCAAACTTCAACTCAAGTCGATCCTGGAGTCGACTTGGGTTGCGACTTGGCGTGGTCTTTTGCAAAAATGCCTTGATCCTCACTTGATTTGCTTCTAACTTGCTTGTCTTTCTTCCTCTTGTGCTTTTAAGTGTTGAGTGGCTCTTCTTATGTGTAGATCTTGTGGTTTATGAAGAGCTTGGCCTTGATCTTCTTGAATTGACTTGAACCTTGCAAAATTGGTCTTCATGACTTGGGTATTGCTTCATTTGGAATAAGCTTGAAGATTAGCTATGGACTTGATAGACTTGATTTGAACTTTGAACATGAATCTTAGCTTTGATCTTCAAGAAACTTCAGTTGCTCTTTGAGAATGGACTTTGCATCTTATTTGGATTTGATAAAGTCTAAATGGATCCTTGGAATAAGCTTGAAGATTCAATCTTCAAGTCTGAACTCCTCAAGTCGAAGTTGGAGTCGACCTTGTCTGCGACTTCCCCCAAGTCGCATCTGGAGTCGACTTCTCCTGCGACTTCGCCATGTCCATTTCCACATTTTCAACTCTGGACACTTTTTGACGTTTGAAGTCGATGCTGGAGTCGACTTCGTCTGAGACTTGGCTTCCCAAGTCGCACGTGGAGTCGACTTGGCCTGCGACTTCACTTGCTTGTTTTCTATTTTCAATGCTATCCACCTTTTGCCATTTGAAGTCGCTTGTGAAGTCGACTTAGGTATCGACTTCACCCCAAGTCGAAGTCCAAGTCGACTTGGTAATCGACTTGACTTCTTTGTTTTCCTTAAACACTTGGCAAACTCATTAGTACACTTTATATACTCAAATTAGTCTTTGTTAATCATCAAAACTTATGCTTTGGTCAATTTGTTTTGTTTTGAACATTGTTTCCAACACTAATGGCATGCAAGTTGTTAAAGTAGTAATCACAGCCATCTTATGCAGTCTAAGTTCATTTAGAAGTTTTCACATTGAGAATTAGAGAGATTAGTATTAATCATCATAGAATATGTAGAGTTGGAGCCAAGAAATATATACCTAAGGTTTTTAGCAAAATGTTTGAGTTCTTCTTGTGGTTCTTCTTGTTGGAAATATGTGGAAAATAAGCCAAGTCTATGTTTTGATGATTAACAAATCAATTTGAGTAAGTTTTGGTCACTAACGTGTTTGTGGAAATGACTTAAGGTTATAAATTTGAAGAATAAGAAGCATGGCAAGTCAAGTCGATTTCCAAGTCGACTCAGGCTTCGACTTAGGCCAAGTCGATCCCCAAGTCGACTCAAGAAGCCACTTCAAGACGTCATTCCCTTCCAGAGATGAAATCGAGAAGGAGAGGTGCCGAAGTCGCATCCCAAGTCGACTCCGCTTGCGACTTGGGTGAAGTTGCAGACCAAGTCGACTCCAGTAGCGACTTGGAGGCGTCATTTCTGTCCAGAGTTGAAACCGAGAACAAGGGCTGCCGAAGTTGCATCCCAAGTCGACTCCGCATGCGACTTGGGTGAAGTCGCAGATCAAGTCGACTCCGACTTCGACTTCAATACGGAAACATGCAGATCAAGATAACTCAATGATAGATTCAAGAGATTCAAAAGAAAATGAAGATCAAATGAGGATCAAGTGAAGACCAAAGCAAAGCTGCATATTTCTCATGGAGAATCGAGATCATGCATTTGAACCTCTCTTATGCATTCCAATACTCAAAGACACAAGACTCAAGACATGGAATAAAATGTGCTTTAAGATAGAAGAATTAAAGAATCATAAAGAGTCTTAAAGGAAGAACAACCAAACATGAAGAAACTCAAGCAAGCAAAACATTCCAAGGATTTCAAGTTCATCAAGCAAGCTGTCGAGGTGAAGTCGCACCCGAAGTCGACTCCACCTGCGACTTGGGTCAAGTCGAGGACCAAGTCAACCCAGACTGGAACTTGAAGAAGTTGTGAACAGGCGAAGTCGCACCCGAAGTCGACTCCACCTGCGACTTGGGTCGCAACGGTCGGAAAATTTTCGAACGTTGGCGCATTAAATGCGCGCCACCTACCTCCAAACGTTCGGATTCCCTCCACTATTATAAAAGGCAATCAATATGAACGAGGAGGGTAGCTGAGAATCATTGAATGTGCATAACTCCTATCTTCAAGAGCATTAAGTGATCAAGCCAACATTTAGAAGAAGAACTTCGCTTCCAAGCTGTCAAGAGCTGCTTGCTGAATCTCTAAGTCTACACTACGAGTTCTTCTCTGTGCCAAATCTACGTCTACACAACAGTAACGTGTAGAAACTTTCTTTTGTTATTTCTTACTGTATTGAACTTGATTTAGTTTGGGTAACTAAGATTAAGTATAAGCAAAGTAGTGTGTGATTGGAGTGGAACTCGTCACCTACTTGTGCTGTGTATTGTTGATGCCCCCTAGAGCTAGAATCTAGAAGAAAGTGGAGACTCTAGTTGTATTCACGGAATACATAGTGGAACCCAAGTCACAAGAGGTGTGAGCTTGGAAGAGTGGAGTAGGGAGGTTGCCCGAACCACTATAAAAATCTTGCTTGTTGATTTTTATTTCTGCTCTCTACACTATATCGCTTTCTACTTTGTTTCTTCATAAAGGGGACTAGATTAATTTGGGAAAAGTTTCTGTTTAAGTTGAAAATTTTAAATACCCAATTCACCCCTCCCCTCTTGGGTAATTGCCATTAACTCGGGACCAACACTTCTTCCTTCAGTTGAGTAGAAATTGACGAGAGAGACTCCATGATAATTTTTTCAAGCTTTTGATTCTTTGCAGAGGAATGAGAAGGATTTCTTTCAAGCAAGGCTGTGCATGCAGAGACTGCTTGCTTTTCATCTTCTATTATTGCTCCTTTGATGATACATGCTATTATTAGGTCTTTGACTTCTTCAATTGACAAGTTGTCGATCACATCAATTTGTAAAACAAGAGTTTTCACTTGAGAGATGCTTAGTAGCTGAGAATAAGTTGAACTCGACTTTCTCTTCACTAACCGTCAATAAAATTTGACCATTTTTTACTTCAATGATTGCCCCAATCGTGGCCAAGAAACGTCATCCCAAGATGATTAGGATTTGACGGTCCTCTTCCATGTCAAGCACTATAAAATCTATTGGAATGAAGCATTTGTCGACTATGAATGGTACGTCTTTAATTATGCTGACCAGATATTTGATCAATTGATCAACAAGCTATAGTGACATTGAAATGGGTTTTGGATTTCCCATGTTGAGCTTCTTATAGATAAACAGACGGATCATGCTCACTCTTATCCCTAGATCATAAAGCACCGTACTAATTTACATGTCACTAAGGGCACCAGAAATAAAGAAACTTCCTGCGTTCTTCAGTTTTTGTGGTAGCTTATTTCTATTAAATGGCGCTACACTACTTAGTAAGTACTACAGTTCCATATTCTTTAAACTTACACTTATTTGTAGCATCTTCTCTAAAATTTTAGCATATGCAGGCATCTGAGATAGTATGTCGATGAGGGGGATGGTGGAACATATAGCTTCTCTTTCACCGGTTCGGATTATGACTTTTTGTATCGCTTTTGTTCTTGCTCAGGTTTGTCATCAGCCACTTTTTCAGTTGTTTGAGTTGACTCGAGCTGTTTACAACTCTAAAGAGTGATTGTTTGAACTTTCTCTCTTCGATTGACATCTAGTTGACTCGAAAGTTTGCCTTAGTTTCTTTCAGAAGAGGTCAAAGATGGTTGGACAATTGGTTTTCTAATAGTTTGATATAGGTTTGCATTTCTTCCATTCTCTTTTTAGTTTACTTAAACAACTATAAGATGTTTTCTATGATAGGATCACTTGGCAGTGTTTGGTCTGCTACGAGTAATGCTTGTTGAGGTTAGTATGTAAGTGGATTTGGAATTCTCCTTTGAAAACTAAGTGGTTTGTTTATTTGAGCATAAGTTTGAGAGTTTGACCAAGAGAAGTTGGGTGATTATGTCATCCATTGTTATAAGTTTTGGAATAGGGATTACCATAAAATTGAGTGTTATTTTGGTTGTTGATTGCATGTATTTTCTCTCCTGAAGTCTTATGGACATAGAAATTACACTCGGTCGTATTGATATGCATCGCAAATCTCACAAGAGGCATTGTGTGATGATGTCACACTTCACTTGAGTTTTTCTTATTTATTTTCTCATAGCAGATGTTGATCGAATTTATCATTGAGTGAGTTGAGAGCTTTGACCTCATACATGTCTCCTCGTTAAGAAGGGCCAAGAATGTCTCCATACTAAAAATCGTAGAGAGCCAAGTCGTCCAGGAGTTTGAGAGCTTCCTCATTAGTCAATTGCATAAATCGGCCATCGTTAACTGAATTAACGATGCTTTAGGTTGGGTAATCAAACCTGTTGAAGAAAATCTAAATGATGTCTCCTTGTGGAATGCCATGATGTGGGTACTTCTATTGTAAGTCCTTAATCCGCTCCTATGCGTCGTAGAGAGTTTTGTCATTTTTTAAATGAACTGATTAAACTTTTCCTTGATTTTCTTTGTTTTCGTACAAGAAAGTATTTTTTCAAGAAGGAAATAGAGAGTTCATCCCACATGGTAAATGAGTCTGCTGGCATAGAGAAAAATCATTCACTCACTCTATCACATAAAGAGAACGGGAAGAGCTAAGGCAAATAACTTCTCTCAGAATTCCTCGGACTTTGATTGTGTTGCATAGCTGTAAGAATTTGATATTATACACATTTGGATTCTTTTTTTTTTTTTGATGAAACACATATGGATTCTTACATGGGAGTCTTATAAACTGATCTTATGGTATCATTTGGATGAGTCCTGCTTTAAGTCTGAAGTTTCTCACCTCGATTTCAAGTTCAACAATATAAGACCTGAAGCCTCTAGAGTTTGGATAGTTGTGGTCACTCAAGGTCATCTTCCTGGGTAGGTTGTTATTTTTCACCTAATTTTCTATCAAAATACTTGTTGTGTATCTATTTATAAGTGCACAGGTCGTAGACTATAATATTTAATGAGATAGATCCCACAGAAAATTCCAAACTTTAGACGTTGTTATTAAACACTTTATACTAAATTTTGATACGAAAGTAAGAAAAGAATAGAAAGAAGGAAGCAAGTCTTAAGAACGATGAATAAAGATTGAAAATTAACAAATAAGATTATTTAGCATCTAGGATTTCACATGCAACGTTCTGCACAAGATAATTGTCTCGCTTGTTTAATTCAGATACACTATGTTAAAGGAAAACAAAGCCCAAATTAATCACACATCCTCTCTTGAGACATGCGAAATGTACTATACTCTTCTGAACCACCTATTTTCATGGATTAAGTTAATTAAAATCAATTAAATTATATCGCAGTTCATGAGATTCCTCAAGATCATCACGCCTATTCTCATGGTCTAATTTTTATGTTTAATACTTCGATTATTGTATATTAGATTTTTATCTCTTGGTTCTATCACTTAATATATGAAATCATGTCATAGTGCAGGCGCATACACAAAGTAAAGATTAAAATCACAAGATATTAAATTAACACAAAGAACCCTTTATAACAATAAGAATTGAGTCACCCACACATATGTCACATATTACATCTTAAACACTAGAATATGGGTTTACCCAGACATATTTATAATGAAATCAAAACACAAATTAATATTGTACTTAATATCCACAAAAAATAAGTCTATTAAATCAAAAGAAAAAAGAAGAAAAGAAAGCTTATCGGATTGGAAGCTTTCATGTTGTCCTAATAGCTCCAAACAATGTGCCGCCTTGTTTCTCTCCTCATGCTCTTTAGTTTCTCTCACCCCATGAACTTAACCCTAGCTCAAAATATGTTCTAAGACACCTCTACTGTATATAACAAGTGTTATATAGATATCTATCACAACTTATGCAAACTGAGTCCAAATTGGACTGCATACGCTACTATATGAATAAAACATTTTTCATGGAAATGTGATGTTGACTGGGTTTGAGTCTTTATGAATCTCTCAAGAAGATGGCTTAAAATGGGAGCGACTGGAGTGATGGTTATGGTACTTACTCAATTAAAACAAATGAGTAATGGAAGTGGAAAACTTGGATGGTGTATTGCATGGAAGCAGTGTCATATCGCTGCTTGTGAAGTTTGACAAAGCACACTCCTGTTGACGCGGAAGCCAAACACGTAATTCTTAACAGCCACCAAGTTTGACATGGAAGCATTGCTAAACTCCTTCTGTATTTGACTGGAGATGCCGGTAGGGCCCCAACTCCAAACAGTGGTGTTACTCCCCAGGATCCCCCAAGAGAATCCTCTCCAGGACGTAACCGACCGAAATGAAAAAGACACCTCATTTGGGAACTCTTGCCTGTGCCAGCACCTTGCAATCCTCATCGCAACCTCCATCGTGCAAACATGGTTGTCGCCAACGCTCAAATCCCGCACCGCAATGGTGCCATGGTAGATCCGCTTGGGTTGGAAGCTTGTGACAGAAAAGCTCCAGCGGAGCAAGTGGAGGCAAATGAAAATAGAGCTAGATTGGAGATTTTCGGAGTTTGGAAACACGCCATAGTTGCAGGAAGATATAGCGTATTATCCCCCTGCAATCCTTGGCAGCAGCAAAATCAAAGGCAGCGTGAACCGCGTGGCGGATTACCAGCACATCATCGTCAAATTCGCTGTCATCAATCCACAAGTGAAATCCAACCCAGAAACCAATGCCGCGAACGAGGTACCATTCGGAGGCCCGCTCAAAATCCTACTATTTTTGCTCCCCCAGAAGACCACCGTGTCGTTCGATTGATTGCCAAATTTCACAGGTTCTGTTTCCCTCCAGCGCCTATGACATGGCCTGAAATCACACCACTAGAGGCTCGGTTGTCAACCCATAGCGGATTTGTGAAATTGGACAGAAATTAAAGAAGGAAGGGCATTTTTGGCATCAAAAAAAGGAAAACGACTCATATGGACGGAACATGACGGCATAGGTATCAGAAGGATTTTCCCTTTATAATATCTTAGAAAAATTTTCACTTGTCTAGTTTCACTGGGCATAACTCCCATCTTAAATGTATAGAATGAATGTGGATTAAATTTAATATTAAATATCAATTTTAAAATTGTATTTTTAATATCTAAACTATTTAAAATATCTTTTCTGTGTGGATAAATAATTCTTTAAAATATTATTACTTTTTAATACATATGTGAATAGATCTAAACATTTTTTCCTATTTACATATGAATATATCTACGTTTGAGCAAATGTGGCTCGTGCATATATTTGATTTGAATGAATGGTCTTCTAAATAAATAAATTATGTTAAATACAATAAATCAATTAAAATTTTTTCAAGCATTAAAAATTTAAATTTTAAAAAGATTACATGGAGCTGCTTTGGTATAACTCGATTACATAAAAACGAGGTAAAAAAATGCTAAAGCAATCAAGTTCTTATTCAATGTTTCTAAAGATGCAATCCAAACTAGGGTGATAAGTTAATTCATAATAACCATAATTTCACTGAAAAAGGGTTAATCGAATATAAATAGCTTTCAATAATGAAAATATTACATTGATATCTAACTATATTGTTTTGGTTCTTGATAATTTAGGAATGAAAATTTGATTTGCTGCATGATTGTGCTATGTAGATTTACCCTTGCATATTCGTTTAATACTTTTTATAAGATTAGCTATCTTGTAAAATGATTTAATTGTAGGATTCATCCCTAGAAAAGGAAAATTCAAGCAAAATTCATACGTAGGGCATAGGTTTCTTCCTTTGTTGATGGAAAATGTTTAATAGATATGAATATACCATTAAACCCTATGTAGTCATGAATAGGTTATGTATGGATCAATTCCATCTCATTTAATTGCATGGGTATTATAACAATTGGGTGTTATATAATTAACTTTATATGTGTTGGAAAATATATATATAAATCATTGAACTTGGACTAGAAAATCTCTGCACAATCTAAAGAAAAGGAACCAATTCGATATAGTTTAGATTCAAGAATTCCCAACTATCTCATCTGTCATCCAAATTTGATAAGTCCTTTTTGGTATTCTAGTTCTTCCATTAAATTCTCTTCTATTTCTTTTTTTATTTTGCATATTTGACCTTATCTGTGAAAAACTCTTTCTAATCACCGAAAGAAACTGAACTAATTAATAACACTAGTTGGACCATATTCTCGGAATGATACTTTACTCACTCTTATTACTTGATCAACACGTATACTTGCGTTAAAATGAGTATTTTAAATAGATATATACGCATCTCGTCAAGTTTTTGGCGCTGTTGCCGGGGATATTTGGTGCTAACTAATTATTGTTAGTTCTATTACTTTCTTGTACAATTCTGTAATTATATTTCATTTTACATTTTCCTTAGTCTAGATATTTTTCAACTTAGCGCAATTGAATTAGTATTTGCAGGGCTTATTGCTTTTGTATGCGCTGAGGCAGGGCTGGAAAAGATAACATCGTGGTAGTCCAACCTCCCCCTATTGACACCAACAATTTTGAAATCAAGCCCGTGGTATTCCAAATGCTCCAATCTATTGGGCAGTTTGGAGATTTATCTTCTGAAGACCCCATCGCCACCTGCGCAACTTCTTGCAAATCATGAATACTTTTAAGCAGAATGAAGTCTCCAATGAAGCAATGAGGCTACGGACTTTTCCATTCTCATTGAGAGATAAATCTTCGGAGTGGCTGGATTCTTTGCCACTAAACTCTGTCAGCACATGGAACATGGAACGACTTAGCAAAGAAGTTTCTCGAGAAATATTTTTCTCTTGCCAAGTTAGCCAAGCTCAGAACGGACATAGTCACTTTCAAACAACACAAAGAAGAGACTCTATCAGAGGCGTGTGATCGGTTCAAGGATTTACTCTGCAAATGCCCCCATCATGGAATTTAGCCATGGGTGCAGATCCAGATATTCTACAATGGTCTCCAAGATTCCACCCATCATATGGTGAACTCGTCATTAAATAGTTCACTACTAAGAAAAAGTTATCAGGAATCTTATGCCCTGTTAGAGAATATGGCAGCTAATACATATCAATTTCCATCTGACAGAAGTTGAAATGAGGGCTTACACCAATTGGACGCAGTCTCATCTACAAAAGCCCACATTGACGCTCTATCCAGGCAAATTCAAAACTTATCAAGGCCTGCCAATGTCAATGCAATAGGGGCTTCCACACCGCAGTCGTCATCAGCAAAATATTGTACGTGGTGTGGAGAGTTCAGCCACCCAAGTGATCAATGTGCCTTCAATCCGGAGTCCATTAATTATGTAGGCAACTTCCGGAGAAACCCAGCAAATCCATATGCCAATACTTATAATCAAGGATGGAGGAATCATCTAAATTTCTCATGGAATAACTAGGCTAGGCCGAATCAGCTACCAGGATTCTCACAACAGCCTTCTCAGCAACAGCCAGCCAGACCAGTTCAACACGTCCTACCTCCTAGAGAGGAAAAGAAATCAGATCTAGAAAACCTATTCATGCAATTCATGTAGTCCCAGATCACAACAAATAGGAACTTGGAAGAGCAGATAGACCAACTTGCTCCAGCTATAAATAGTCGCCCTCAAGGTGCACTTCTGAGCGACACTGAATAAAATTCGAAAGAAAAAAGCAAGGAGCAAGTGCAAGTAGTCACATTACATAGTGCTAGGAAACTACCAGAAGTAACTCGACCAGAAGCAAAAACTGAAGCTGCTAGTCTTTCTATTCATCAATCATAAGAGGCAGAGGAATCAGATGGAACACACTAAAACCAGCCTGAGAATGTAACAGCTACTATTCAAAGACCTCCTCCATTTCCACAGAGATTTGCAAAGAATAAAAAGGAGGGTCAGTTAAAAAAGTTCTTGGAGGTATTAAAATAATTGCACATAAATATACCTCTTGTCGAAGCCTTGGAGCAGATGCCCAGTTATGCCAAATTCATCTCATGTACAATTGAAGAAAAGACAATTGACAGAATTTGAGACGATGGTGTTGACAAAAGAGACTAGTGCTATGGTGCAGAGAAAGCTACCGCCCAATATACCATCTCATGTACAATTGAAAATCAGTATTTTGGGAGAGATCTTTGTGATTTGGGAGCTAGCATAAATCTAATACCAAAATCCATATTCAGGAAGCTAGGTATTGGGGAAACTCAACCTATTACAGTAATGTTGCAACTGGTGGATCGATCTATGACATATCCAGAGGGAATTATTGAAGACATTTTGGTCAAGGTAGACAAGTTCATATTTCCAGCGGACTTCATCGTTTTGGATTATGAAGAAGACCGGGACGTGCCAATTATTCTAGGTCAACTTTTCTTTGCAACTGGCAAGGTGATTATTGATTTACAAGCCAGATAGCTAACAATGCGGGTGCAGAATGACCAAGTCACATTTAGCGTATTCAAGACGATGCAGCTCTCAAATGATCCAGAGGAATGCTTTATGATCGATATGGTGGATTCAGCAGTTCAAGCCGAGTTCCAAGTCATCTCTTGCAAGGATATTTTGGAAGCATCGTTAGTTAGAGAAATCAATGAAGCTGACGAAGAATCAACTGAGATGATACGTTACTTGCAACAGTCTCCAACTTTTACACGCTATTCGCAGAAATTTGAGTCACTGGAGCTCAAACCGGAATCATTTAAACACTTGAAGCTCTCAATTGAAGAGCTGCCAGTTTTGAAGCTGAAACCTCTGCCAACCCATCTAAGATATGTGTACTTGGGAGCTAAAACCTCACTCCCAGTTATCATCTCTTTATCATTGATCTCGTGCAAGAAGAAAAACTGCTTAGAGTGCTCAGGGACTACAAGAAGGCTATCGGTTAGACCATCGCAGACATCAGAGGAATTAGCCCATCTTTCTGCATGCATACAATTCAACTAGAGGAGAATTTTAGGTCATCCATTGAAGCATGGAGAAGATTAAATCTCATTATGAAAGAAGTAGTTAAAAAGGATGTTATCAAATGGCTTGACACAGGTGTCATATATTCGATCTTCGACAGTTCTTGAGTTAGCTTGGTGCAATGTGTCCTAAAGACGGGTGGAATGACGGTAGTGTCTAACAAAAATAATGAACTGATTCCAACTAGGACAGTTACAGGTTGGAGAGTGTATGGACTATCAGAAGCTGAACAAAGCCACTAGGAAGGATCACTTCCCGCTCCCATTCATCGACCAAATGGTTGATAGGTTGGAGGGTCGAGAATTTTATTGCTTTCTGGATGGTTATTCAGGCTACCACCAGATCATGATAACACATGAAGACCAAGAGAATACAACTTTCACATGTCCATATGGCACATTCGCATTCAGGTGAATGCCCTTTGGCCTATGCAACGCACCAGCTACATTCCAGCGTTATATGATGGCTATCTTTAATGATATGGTTGAAGACTTCCTAAAGGTATTTATGGACAACTTCTCAGTATTTAGGAACTCCTATGATGAGTGTCTCGTCAATCTATCCAAAATGCTTCAGCGTTTCGAAGACACGAACCTGGTTCTCAACTGGGAGAAATGTCATTTTATGGTGTAAGAGGGAATAGTACTCAGGCGCCGAGTTTCTAAACAGGGAATTGAAGTCGACAAGGCGAAAATCGAGACAATAGAGAAATTTTCTCCTCCCACATCAGTAAAAGGCATTCATAGCTTTTTGGGGCATGCAGGGTTCTATAGAAGATTTATTAAAGACTTCTCAAAGGTTGCTAAGCCACTTTGTACGATGCTAGAAAGGACGCGCCATTTGATTTCGATAGGGGTTGTATGCAAGCGTTCAACGAACTGAAAAAGAGATTGGTCTCAGCACCAATTATTATTTCTCCCGAGTGGAACCTCCCTTTTGAATTAATGTGCGATGCAAGCAATTTTGCATTTGGGGCAATGTTGGGCTAGAGGAAGCACAAAGTATTCCATTCCATCTATTATGCCAACAAAACTTTGAACGACGCGTAGCTAAATTACACCAATACAGAAAAGGAGTTATTGACGGTGGTGTTTGCATTTGACAAGTTCAGAGCTTATCTGATAGGGACCAAGGTGATTGTATATACGGATCATTCTGTCATTAAGTACCTGGTTGAAAAGAAAGATGCAAAGCCACTCTTGATCCGGTGGGTTCTATTGCTACAAGAATTCGATCTTGAAATTAAAGACCGGAAGGGAGCTGAAAATCAGGTAGCTGACCACTTATCTCACCTCGAGAGAAGCCAGCAGTTCCAAGACATGGAACAAATCTGAGAAGTGCTTCCGGATGAGCAGTAATTTTCAATTTTCCAAGGCAGTCTGCCATGGTACGCAGATTTTGTAAACTACATTGTCAGTGGTATATTGCCTCCGGAGATGAATTCACATCAAAGGAAGAAATTTCTCCATGACGTTAAATTTTATTTCTGGGATGAGCCGTTTTTATTCAAGTAATGCCCAGATCAGCTATACAGGAGATGCATTCCAGAATGTGAAAGGGAACCAATACTACAAAGTTGTCATTCATTACCATATGGAGGTCACTTCCAAGGGGACAAAACTGCAATAAAAGTACTCCAACTAGGTTTTATTAGCCATCTTTATTTAAAGATGCTCATTTATATGTCAAGCAGTGCGATCAATGCCAGCGTACGGGGAATATCACGAAGAGACATGAAATGTCGCTCACTAATATCATCGAAGTGGAGATCTTTAATGTATGGGGTATTGACTTCACGGGACCCTTCATCCTTTCTATTAGCAATCAGTTCATTTTGGTTGCAATTGATTATGTATCCAAATGGGTTGAAGTAATACCAACTCTAGCGGGCGATGCTAAAACGGTTCTCAAGTTTGTAAAGAAGAATATCTTTACTCGTTTCGACACATTGCGGATGATTATTAGTGATGGAGGTTCACACTTCTGTAACAAGAAATTCATGGCGATCTTGAGTAAGTATGGAGTACACCACAGGGTGACCATAGCATATCATGCACAAGCCAATGGACAAGTCGAGTTGGCTAATAAAAAATTGAAATAAATTTTGGAGAAAGTAATTAGGTCATCTCACAAGGATTAGTCTCTCAAGTTGGATGACGCGTTATGGGCATATCGAACCTCTTACAAAACTCAGTTTGGGATGTCTCCCTACCAGCTGGTGTACGGAAAAGCTTGCCATCTGCCACTTGAATTGGAGCATAACTGATAACTCGTAAAAATACGAGTTATTGTGGCCTATTTTAGACTATTTTCGCGCGTTATTCCAAGAGATTAGGTTTAGTTTACATCCATTTAGCTAAATTTTCACTCGCTTTGCATTTTAGGAGCATTATTTAGTTTTTATGCATTTTTAGCATAAATTAGGCATTTTTAGTCCATTTATTTAGTTTATGTAATTTTTGCAAGAAGGACGGGCGAATTACAAGCAATGCGGGTGAAGCGGATCCAAATCAGAACTAAGTCGCGAGGCAGGTAGATGGCGCCCAGGCACCGACCAGTGGCGCTCAGGTGCCAACCTACATGCCCTTGCCAGAACTCCAACATAATTCAGTAACCAGTAGATTCCAGGGAGTTGGCGCCTAGGCGCCAAGGCATGAAGTCCTAGGGTTTCCAAAAAGGTTTTCAAGTTACCTAGCACACAGGGAGTTGGCGCCCAGGCGCCACTACGCATCCATACGCGCGCGGGTTTCTGCACATGTGCTGCACAAGTTACCCATTATAAATAGAAATCTAGGGCTGCATGCAAGGCAGTTCCATAGGCCATAGAGGAGAGACCAAAATAGGGAATAGTTGCTGTAGAGAAAAGAAGGAAACCAAAGCTTCAAGGAAGGAGAGAAGAGCAAGTGGAGATCCAAGCCATCACCAAAAAATCCATTAGTTTCATCTCCTCTTCTCATCTATCTCTACCCGTTTGTTGTTCTCCTTGCTTGGGATGATTGTAAACTCGATTTTAATGGAAATTGAAGTCATGTTTATGGACTGAACCTTCCTATGGTGGGAGATATGTAGGATTTGAATTCATAGCTTATGATATTTGGTTTTCTTATGCTTGAATTAATAATATAGTTGTGCTGTGACATATGTTGCTTGAGATTACCTTTACATATTATGCTTAATGCGTTTACAAGCTTTGCAACCTTGTGGATTGATCTAATATTCAGATTCATGCTTGGAAAAGTGGGATTTGAATGAGATCCATATATAAGGCACAAGTATTCTAACTCATATTGTGTTAGATATTAATATGGATAGGAATATACCTATTAACCCTGTGTAATCATGATTAGGTTATATGGTTATCAACCTTATTTTACTTATATGCATGGGAACATAGCACATGACTAAAACTTGGTCAGGTTTGTATGTGTTGGAAGACATATATGAATATGAATGAACCTAGATTAGTAATCTCTGCATAACTAACTTAATTGAAACCAAATAACATAGCTATGATTCAATGAATTCATATTCCCACCTATCTTAACCATCCAAAAGCAATATCAGCAACATCCACACCACTCTGGTAATTTACTGCTTTGCTTAGTTTAGTTTAATTCAATTCTTTGAAACCAAATGTCATTCCTTTTACCAATTCACTTAGACAATTGAGATTTAAGGTGCTAATCCATTTAACACAATCCTCATGGGAATGATACTCTACTCACACTTTATTACTTGACACGGCACGTATACTTGCGTAAATAACAAACAATTTAATAAACATATACGTAGCTCATCAAGTTTTTGGCGTCGTTGCCGGGAATTGCTTTAAACTTAGTACCTGACAATTTCAGTTGTCTTCTTTGAATGTGTATATATTATACATAGTTTTTCTTTTCTTTCTTTTCTTTTAATCAAATTCTATTTCAGGAGTCTTTGTTTTGTAATTTTCAATGGCTTCAAATTCTTACCAATGGCTAAATACAGAATTTTCAACACCAAGAACTTACCGTTTCCATGGGTTTAATGACGTATTGGCACCCTCAGATCAATTCACAAGTTTTGATTATCAAATGCAGGGAATGGATAATTCTTATTCAAGCTACTACGATTTATGTGGAGGCGAAGGACATCTGTCAATACAATGCGTGTATTATTCAGCGTCCGTAGGCTATTATGAGCATTCAAATGATACATAGGGCTACCATGGAGATTTTCTGTATCTAGCATTCTAAAGCTTTCCAACTCTCCAATCAAAATATTTCTCCTTGTCCCTTGGACTTGAGAAGTTTCTTCATAGATAGATGTTAATGTATCTCATATTTCTTTTGCAGTTAGGCAAGAGGATACTCTATCATATTCAGAAGAGGTAAGAGCACAAAACAGTGAATTCATAGCTTTAGCGTTGCTCTTAACAGTTTTTACTTCCTCATCAGTCCATTTGGAAGCTCTTTCATCAATTGGCAAAGTCACACCTTCTTGGATAGCAATCCAAGAGTCCATATCTGTAGCTATGATGAGTTGTTTCATACGTAACTTCCAATAGCCGAAATTGTTCCCATCAAACAATGGTGGCCTAGTAAAAGATTGGCCTTCGGCAAATGCAGGAACGAAAGTCGATTGGGATGCCATATCAAAAGATCTCTTTGGTATAACTCAAAGACCTGCTCTGATACCACTTGTTGGTCCCGAGTTAATGGCAATTACCCAAGAGGGGAGGGGTGAATTGGGTATTTAAAATTTTTCAACTTAAACAGAAACTTTACCCCGGATTAATCTAGTCCCCTTTTATAAAGAAACAAATGGAAAGCAATATAGTGCAGAGAGCAAAAATAAATATCAACAAACAAGATTTTATAGTGGTTCGGGTAACCTTCCCTACTCTACTCTTCCAAGCTCACACCTCTTGTGACTTGGGTTCCACTATGTATTTCACAAATACAACTAGAGTCACTGCTCTCTTCTAGATTTCAGCTCTATTGGGCATCAACAATTCACAGCACAAGTAGGTGACGAGTTCCACTCCAATCACACACTACTTTGCTTACACTTGATCTTAGTTACCCAAATTAAATCAAGTTCAATACAACAAGAAATAACAAAAGAGAGTTTCTACACGTTACTGTTGTATAGAGGCAGATTTAGCGCAGAGAAGAACTTGTAACGTAAGCTTAATGATTCAGCAAGCAGCTCTTGGCAATTTGAAAGCGGAGTTCTTCTTCTATATGATGGCTTGATTGTTGGAAATATACTTGTTTATAATTTGATTTTGATGATTAACAAATAATTGAAATATCGTTAAAAAGGATCTAATAATTTTGTCTAGGTGTTCTCAGATATTTTATCTAAAATTATATGTATGCAAATGAAAAAGAGAAATAATTTAAGTTTCAAGATGTCAAGATCATGAATTGCAAGTCCAGCAAAGTGAAGTCCCATAGCCAAGTCGACTTCACTTGCGACTTGGGTGAAGTCCCAGACCCAAGTCGACTTCGCCTGCAACTTCGGACATACAACAAAGTGAAGTCTCATCCCAAGTCGACTTCACCTGCGACTTCAAAGACAGAATTCTGGACAGAGAGTTGACAACGAGTTTTAACAAGACGAAGTCGCATCCCAAGTCGACTTCACCCATCCGAAGTCGACTCCACTCATCTGAAGTCGACTCCACTTGCGACTTCAACTCGTAACGGTCGAAAATCCAAACGTCGGAGCTCTAGATGCGCGTGAACCTCCACTCCAACGGCTAGAACCTTTTTTCCTCTATATATACCATTGAAGAATGAACGTGGAGAGAAGAGAGAAGGAGGAAAGAAAGAGGAAAACACAAGTTGAGCTTCCATCTTCTAATATTCAAATGTGTTGAACTTATTTGAATAACTATTGAAGCTTCAAGTGCTACAACTCTCAAGTGTGCTTCAAAGATTATCATCTCCACAAGACAAGGAGCTTCCGGTGCTTATCGAATACACGTTGTAAAGTGTAATCTCTCTTTTATTTATTTGTTTTATGTTGTTGCCTTGGATCGGTATTGGAGACCGAATTCAAGAAGAAGCAAAACATGGGGTTGGTTTGAATTTGTCTCACTAACGGGTTTTGCTTGATTGGTTGCAGTTTGTCTCACCAATAGATTGGACTTGGTTGGTTGGAGTTGGTCTCACCAACAAGTGATTATTGTATATGCCCCCTAGAGCTAGAATCTAGAAGAGAGAGGGTGCTCTAGATTGTATTGAAAATACAATAGTGGAACCCAAGACACAACGGGTGTGTGCATGGAAGAGTGGAGTAGGGAAGGTTGCCCTACAGATCAGCGCCGGATTTTCAAAGGCAGACAGATCAGCGCCTAGGCAGACAGCTCTTCACTTTCAAGGTTTCAAAGCAAGCAATTGGGTAACTCCTCTTGATCTTTGGTTGCATTAAGATTCTTGATATTGTGGATTCCTTATGTGGTTGAATGTGAATTTGGTGCATTGGGGATTGAAAATTTATGATTAGAAGGGTGATAAGAAGTTTGCTTTGGATTCGTTATGGAGATTGAATTGAAGTGGTTTTGGATTGGAATCCTTGTGGTTGTTTGATTTATTGAAGACATGGCCTCTTCATCCTCTGCTAAAAGAAAGAAAACACAAGACCCAGTGGAATTTGATGCTAACCGCTTTGTCTCAACTCAGGCATTTAAGTGGTATATAGATTCGTTGCAAAAGAGACATCTTATACCTAAGCGTGGGATAAAAATAGATTCCTTCTCCGACTGTTTTATCAGTGCACTCAAGGCCTGGAAGTGGCAAAAGTTCATGGCTAGCCATAACCAGCCATTGTACCCGTGGTTAAGGAATTCTATGCAAATGTAGTTGAGCATGACCAGGGCCAGGTCAAGGTCAGAGGAAAGATAGTCCCTTTTCACCCTGAAGCAATCAGTGCATTTTATGAGATGCCTAATATTGATCACCCGGATCAATACGAGACACTATTGGATGGAGAGGAAAGGGATGTAAGTGCAATCACCCAGGACTACTGTGAAACGCCACCCACGTGGAAATTGACGGGAGGACAACTAACATCTTTCAAGTGCAGGGATCTACTCTATCATAAGAAGATGAAGTTCTACTTTATCTCAGTCAGACTTATGCCGTCGACCAATGTGAGCGAGGTTACTGTGGATAGGGCTCTTCTCCTACACACCATCTACTCTAACTTGTCAATTGATGTGGGGAGACTGTTGTATAATCAGATATGTGCCAGTGCCCTGGCTCCTAGAGGCAATTACTGGTTCCCGTTGCTTATCACGGGGTTATGCAAGAGAGCGGGAGTCCGATGGGAAGCCACCGGAGAGGTACTCAACTGCCAGGCCGTCATCAATGACTTATCCTTCCAAGTTTTCTCCCGACCCTGAACTGCCGCCACTCATCAAACGGCGCAACCACTTGCTGCCTCCTCGTCTCAACCGCTCCCAATTAATGGTGAGGCTGACCAATCTGTAGAATCTCATGGCAACCCAAGCCCAATTTCTACAGCAGTCTAATCGGGCTATGGAGGCACATTTTCGCAGACTTATGGAGGATTGACAAATTGATACGACGCATTACCACCATTCCCATCGACACCTCTCGAGTTTTGAGCATACTTTGGTCAGTCTTCATAGCAACCAGGTGAGGAAGCGGAGCATGATGAAGATGACTCCTCCGCATCAGACGCCTAGGGGAGTTCCTGTCCTTTCCATTTTGTTTTACTTTTGTATTTCCTTTTCAATTCATGATCATGTAGGTTTCATATAGTTTCATGCATTGAGGACAATGCATCCCTCAAGTTTGGGGGGTGTACAATTCCCGTTTGTGAGTTTGTATTTCATGTTTTGAATATATGTGTTAGATTGCATATCATGTCAACCTCTGCCTATAAAAATTATCTTGTTTCAATCCATGTTGAGGAAAATGTGCAAGGTTGAGAAAAAATTTTTAACTTGAAATTGATTTCATGAAAAATTGGCAATTCATGCTAAGGACTATGTGTTAAAGGAAATTGCAAGTGACGTGTGAATGAATTGAGCAAATTTCATGGTACATTGTTATAATTCAATTCTATGCTAATTTTTTCAATTGAAATGATAACAACGGAGTTAAATAGGTGATAACTGCGTGCTTTAAGGAAATAAATGGTCTCAAAAATGAGTAAAACTTCATAATTTTTTCTAATGGGATCTAAAATAGGGTTAACTTGCATGTCCAATACCTCTACTAAATAATTAAAGCAATAAAAGGGGCAACGGACCTCAGTTGAGTAACCGGGACTTGGCATCACTAAATGCCAAGGTTTGCGTAAAAACGCAAGGGAAAGTCATAATAATAATGCTTTAAAAAGAAAATTCTCCCCAAATACCCTGAAATATGGTGAGGGGAGCCCAATAATAATAATAATAATAATAATAATAAAACATCTCTTCAGATATCCTAAAATATGGTGAGGAGAGTCATGAAATAAGTTTGGGGGGGAAAAGAATGTACAGTTAGGCAAAACGAGATCAAGTGAATTAATGTCATATTCTTTGACCAAAAAGTTGTGCTTAAATCTTGGTTCACCTGTTTTGTGTTGATTTTCTAACCAAATCTTTTGATCAAGAGGAAGATTAGCAGGATTGAATTATTACTTTGGACTAATAGCATTATCATTTACACGTAACTTGATTAGAGAACGAAAATGAAAATGCAGTCCTCTTTTGAGAAATTGATGATTTTTTATGCAATGTTTCAAGTTAAGGTTGTTCTTTACCTTGTTAATTGGAGAAATGTGATTGTTGGAAGCATAATTGGAATCAAGTTGAGTTGACAGAGTCTGCATTCATTTATTCATTCTGTTTTCATGTGTTGCTCAAGAACTAGCAACATTTAAATTTGAGGGTGTGATAACTCGTGAAAATGTGAGTTATTATTGCTCATTTCAGACTAATTTTGCATGTTAGTCTAAAAGAATGTGGTTGGTTTGCACTCATTTAGCTTAGTTTTCATTCACTTTACATTTTAGGAGCAACATGTAATTTTTATGCATCTTTAGTATAAAATAGGTATTTATAGTTCATTTATTTGGTTTTAGTTGATTTTGCGGGAAGGACGAGCAACTATCCGCTAGCGAATGAGTCGAAATGAAGAACCGAGAGAAGCGAAGAAGCAAGTAGGCTGCCGCCTAGGTGTCGACCAGTGGTGCCTAGGCGCCATCCTACAACCTCACAAAGATAGTCCAGCATCCCTACGATGGAAAGCTTCCAGGGAATTGACTCTTCGGTTCCAGCCTATGACACTTAGATACCACTTCACTACCATACAGAAACTAGTCAGGAGCCCTTCAATCAACAAGCTTCCAGGGAATTGGCGCCCAGGCGCCATTCTAGGGTTCACCACTATGCAGAGAAACATCAAAAGCCTTTAAGTCAATTAGCCTACAGAGAGTTGGCGCCTAGGCGCCACGGCGCAACGTGTGTGTCTGCACATGTTTCAAACAAACTAAGGGAGACTTAAATGCCTTCTTAGGGATTCGTGCAAGAGAGAGAGAGGACAGACGAAGCAGCCGAGGAGAGAAGGAAAAAGACTTCCGTTTCCAAAGCATCCCAAGAGGAGATTCAATCTTGTTGTTGGAGACTCACGAGTTTTAGATTCTCTTTTTCTCTATCTGTTTTCTTTTCTCTGTTTTGGGAATACATTCAGTTTGTGTTTAATGGGAATTGATGCTATGTTCATGAACTAAACTTCCATAGATGGGAAGTGGAGATGAATTGATATCTAACTATATTGTTTCGGTTCTTGATGATTTAGGAATGAATATTTGATTTGCTGGATGATTGTGCTATGTGGATTTACCCTTGCATATGCCGAGGAGTGATCTTCTACGACCGGTCGGTCGAACCCACTGTGTCCGACCAACGCCGAGAGTCATTGGATCGTGCGGGCTTATTTTCGGCCGTTGGATGAGATGCTGAAAATATGGCTGGCGATTAATGCTGGAATTTTACTAACCAGCCCCTGTCAGGGAAAAAATTTCCGCCAGTGCCCCTCCCTCACCTCTCTCTCTCTTTCCTGCAATCTCTCTCGTCTCCTGATCTCTCTGTCTCTCGCTCGATTTCTCTCTCCTCCACCGCTCCTGCTCCCTCCCGCCCTCTCCCTCTCCCTCTCCCTCTCCCGACCAGCGCTCTCCCTCTTCCTCATAGCAATGCATAGTGAGTGTGGGGCAAGTTTAGCAAGGAATATGGCAGAACCAACTATGATTCTTACAGCATTAGATGGCTTAGATGATGACGTGACTAGAAAATCGGGAATGCCTGCCCATTAGGCATGACTGATCCGTGGGCTGCTGTGGGCTTTGATTGTTCGTCCTTCTGTGCCGTCGACTGGTGCTTTCTCAGTTTCGATTTCCATTGTCGTAATCTTTTTTACTGGGCTGCTCTCCACCCCAGATGCTCTGCTCTATGTTCGATTGATGAGCCAGCCCTCTACTATGGATTGTTGGTCCGCAGTTGGGCCATGTCTCCCGCTTATGCTGCCTCTTTCCTCAGATCAGGCTAGCGCTTATGCTTGATGCAACTACCACTGGAAAGCGTCCAACAAGCAAGAGTTCCACGCCTAGGAAGGCTTATTCACCGAATTCACCAACTATGCATTCTTCTCCCTCAACTTTTGATTCGACATGCCTTGAATTAGCCCTCGTGCTTTCCCTTTCCCTCGTGTATCTGATCCGTAGTGATGAAGGGTTCGGCTCATACTCTTTCATGGGTGATCAGCTTGAATAAAGCTCTTTTATTGCTTTTGCTTTTATTTGTTTCACTTTTTCTCTGATTCCTGTCATAAAAGTCCTCCTAATTGAGGCAGGGTAGAACCCACTCCTTTGAACGAGGTTTTCGTGGGGCCTAATTTCCATTTCCATTGTCGCGATCTTGTCCCGGCCGGCTGCCCCCCCTCCGCGTCCAGTGCTACGCCGAGTTCTTTCTTGGTTGGCTGTTACTGGCCTCGATTGCACACCCTGAAAAGAGTCCCTCTCAGCGCCCGCGCAAATTGAATGTGGAAGGGATCCCTTCGCTATCATCTGCAGAAGATGGTTCTCCGTGTATGCTACGAATGTAAGAAGAGATTCGACAATGACAAGCTACTGAACGATCATAAGGACATATGTATCACCAAAGCCAGTCGTACGAATGTTGTAAGAAGGCGGCAAAGTGGTGCCTACTTGAAGATCTGGCGAGCGACGGCCAACCAAGCAAGTAGACGTCACAGCACCGGACACGGAGTAGGACAACAGCCCGACGGCGCCCAAATCCAGGCAATAGCAAGGACGAGATCGCGGGAATGGAAATCAAAATTTGCGCAGGAACTGAAAGAGGTGTGATGAGGGAAATCGGGAGGGGGAGGGAGGAAGAGGGAGGGCATTGGTCGGGAGAGGCAGAGGGCGGGAGGGAGCAGGAGTCGTGGAGGGAGAGAGAGAGAGAGAGGGAGACAAGTGAGATCGCGGGAACGAGAGGGAGAGAGGTGAGGAGGGCACTGGCAAAAATTTTCTCCCCGACAGGGGCTGGTCAGTAAAATTCCAGCGTTAAATATTCTGCTCTGCCAGCCGTGTTTTCGGCATCTCATCCAACGATCGAAAATAAGCCCGCACGATCCAACGACTCTCGGCGTTGGTTGGAAACAGCTTGTTCGACCGATCGGTCGTAGAAGATCACACCTCGCATATGTCGTTTAATGTTTTTTATAAAATTAGCTACCTTGTAAGATGATTTAATTGCAGGATTCATCCATAAAAAAGAAAAATCTAAGCAAAATTCATGTGTAAAGCATATGTTTCTTCCTTTGTTGATGGAAAATGTTTAATGGATAGGAATATACTGTTAAACCCTATGTAATCATGAACAGGTTATGTATAGATCAATTCTATCTCATTTAATTGCATGGGAACATAGTAATTGGGCGGTATGTAATTAGTTTTATATGTATCAGAAGATATATATATATATATATATAAAGATTATTGAACTTGGACTAGGAAATCCCTGCACAATCTAAAGAAAAGGAACCAATTTGATATAGTTTAGATTCAAGGATTCCCAACTATCCCATCTGTCATCCAAATTTGACAAGTCTTTTTTGATATTCTAGCTCTTCCATTAAATTCTCTTCGATTTCTTTTATTTATTTTGCACATTCGACCTTAGCTGTGAAAAACTCTTTCTAATCACTGAAAGCAACTAAACTACTTAATAACACTAGTTGGACCATATCCTCGTGGGAACGATACTTTACTCACTCTTATCACTTGATCGACACGTATATTTGAGTTAAAATGAGTATTTTAAATAGACATATACGTAGCTCGTCAACAAGTAAAGGGTCGGCCTTCACCAAGTCCACCAGGGTCTAATTGTCTTGGAAGAAACGAATAGTTTTACCATTCCCCACTCTCCAATAACATATGGGTTTGATTTACGCCTTGGATAATGAAATAATTTTCCATACAAAAGAGGAATTGGGCTTTGGAATGCAATGTCAAAAGTCTTCATTTTGGAAATATTTTGCCTTCATGAATGTATAGCACAAACAGTTTGGATTACTGGCAAGTCTCTAAGCTTACTTACCCAGAAAGGCTAGGTTAAAAGATGAGAAGTCGCGAAACCCCACGCCACTAACAACTTTTGAATTGTGCATGTTGTTCCACGAAACCCAAATGATTTTCCTTCGTCGTTAAGAATCACCCCACCAAACTTTGCTAATCATAGAGTTGACGACATCACATAAGTTTTTGGGAAGCCTGAATATGCTCATTGCGTAGATGAGAATTGATTGTGCTACTACTTTGATAAGAATTTCTTTACCCTTACTGATAGAAGTTTGTTTTTCCAAGCTTAGATTTCTCCCTATGTCTGTTCCTTTAAGTATTGAAAGACTTGAGCTTTAGATTTTCCCACCGAAGCTGGTAGGCCCAAGTAAATATTAATGGGCTTATCTTGAACTCCAATCACTTGTTCGATCTCTCTTCTTGTTCCATCTCTTGTGTTCCTGCTGAAGAGAATGGTCGTCTTCTGGATGTTAATGTTAACTTGCTGGCCTATGCAATTACCATAAATCTTTAGCAAAGAAAGCATTTGAGCTACCTGTTCAATAGTGGCTTTGAGGAAGAGGACGACATCATCTGTGAAAAGCAAATGGGTAAGAGATGGACTTTTAGGTTTTATCCAAATCCCATAGATTAGTTGTGATTGTTGGGCTTGTGAAAGGAGGACAGATAGACCTTCAGCACAAATTAAGAAGAGATAAGGAGAAAGCAAATCATCTTGCCTAAGATCTCTCAAAGGAGGGTCAGATTTGATGCCATTGATTATAACTAGATATGAGATTATGGAAATGCAATGGTAAATCCAACCTCAATCCATTTATCATCAAACCCCATCTTTTCATCATTTGGTAGAGGAAATCTAATTCCACTCTATCGTATGCTTTTAACATATCTAACTTGATAGTCATTTCTTCTTTTCTCCCTCTCTTGCGATTTCGTAGTGAATGTAGGATTTCATAGGCAATAATCATGTTATCTGAGATGAGTCTGCCCGGTATAAAAGGGCTCTGGTTAGTGGAAATAACTTCTGACAAACATGATTTTGATCTATTCTTGAAGATGGAAAGAATATGCTTACCAGCGTAAGGTTCTCTCCAGGAAGGATTTATCACATGACAATACCAAATGAGAACAAATCAATCTACCAGATTTCAAGAGTCAGCAATTACATGGAATTGTATCCTCCTTTGAAAAATTAAGACCTAGAAGGCATGGAATCAAAGATAACGTCATCTCTATGTTCCATCAAATGTTAAGGGCGCACCATTAACCCATTGTTTTGTGTTCTCAGAGGCCTTCTACGCAAAGAGGTGCGCTGAAGGGTTGTTAGAAAAGAAATTGCCAATTTGTGTAATATGGAATTGAATAAAAGCTGGGTGACAGCATGCGGCTCTATCTTCATCATTCACCATGTAGAAAATTGATGGCTGATATTGATTGGTTGGCTCTCGGACGATGAATATATTACGATCTTTGCCAATGAAAGTCTAACCAAATTTCAAGCCGGAGAGATGGAGGGATGCAGGTGATGAGTGTTTTTTTTTTCTCCTTCCCATAGTGTCTTCGTCTGCTTCCTGGCATTGAAGCAACTTCGTTTTCTCTAGCAGAAGTAGCTAGTTTTTCGGTGTTTTTCTTCTTCCGCAGTGTAGTCTACTGTTGTCTTGAGAAGCATCGGCCATGATGACGAACTAGGGCTGTAAATCGGTTAGGGTTGGGGTACTAACAAACTTTATGAAATCCCAACCTAATTTTACTTTCAACCTTATTTTTAACACCTTAATCCGACCCTATTTTAATGCCACTTACTTTTAAAAAACCAAAAAAAATCTAAAAATCTCTAAATTTGGTAAAAATTTATACATGTTAAATAACTTATATTAATAGTTGTGTAACAAAATTTTTAAAAAAAAATTTTAAATGAGTATTTACACTTGGGTGCACCGAAAAAGTAAGTACAGCCAGGTGCATTTGAAAAATTCCAAATTTGCAAATATTCCTGCTTAGCTTGATCAAAATTACAAATATATCAACATAGTTTCAAAAATTATAAATAACCCCACATAGTTTAACCATAATTGCAAATAACTCCCACGCCATTATAACATCGTCATGGTGTGGGTATATTTGTAAAATATGCAAACTATGTGAGTGTATTTGCAATTTTAGAAATTAAGCGATATATTTAATTTTTTCATATAACTCTCATATAGTTTAACCATAATTGCAATAATCTTCATGCCATTACAATGCAGTAATGGTGTCATAATGACATGAGGGTCATTTGCAATTATGGTTAAACTATGTGGAGATTATTTGCCATTTTTAAAATAATTAAACAGTAAGGTAGTTGTATAAGAAAATGTGAAAAGATAATTAAAAAATAGAATAATTTGTGGAGATTGAAAATTTCTTTTGATGGTATATTATTATTTACAAACATCTCAACATATATTACACTGCTTACAAATCTCGAGAATAGCTCCACTTGAGAAATTCGGAGACAAAGCTCCACCTAGAGTATAAGGGAAACATGGCTCCCACCTTACACAAGGGAGACTGAACTCCTCTCAATACAATATTTGGTCGAAATCTTACATGAAGTGGGATTCGAACCCCACATACTAGCACAACAAATAGCTTATCGCAGCTAATGTGATTGATCAAGCAAAGCTTAGTTGGTAGAGTGAAAAGTTTTATGCTTATCCGATACACCCCGAATCTGCTACATGTCATTTCACTATTTTTACATATATATAGAGAGAAATATTCGGGTGCAGCTTTACTGCAAAATGAAGTCACCTCAAAATGGGTCTCACATGATTATAAAATTATAATCTACTCTGCTCATTATATTTAGAATTATATGTTATATTATCATACAATTTTCATCTCAATTGAATATATATATGAACTCCATCTGAAAATAGTATAAATTTAACATAATAAAATAGTTTGATGTAAATAACAACTTTAAAATTATTTTTTCAACATGTAAATCATTCACTACAAAATTTATATAGATAAATAATTATATAAAATATTAATATATTTAATAGTCAAATACACTGTTAATTATGGTGCAACAGGAAAGTTTCTCGTGGGGATGTAATCAGGTGCAGCACCACTGCACCCAAACTATGGTGCAGGTGCATTATCTCGCCGTTCACGAATGTGGGTGAAATAGCAGCCGCTCAAACTGCACAGCGTGTGGGGGAGAGATTGCGTGTAGTGATAGGCTGTAGAGAGAAAACAGTCGCAGCGCCCAAAAGTTCATTTGGCGCGTAGAAATTCATCGGGAGAGAACTTAGGGGCGGGAAATAATCACGGTGGTGCAGCAAAAAATTCAGCGGCAATAAACATTGATTGTCCGCCCAAAAAAAAAACGCTATGATGATGTTATGCTGCAAATTTTACTTGTAGTTGCTACCTTTTAAGAAGAAAGAAGGACGGTAGTGCCCACCTGCAAATTGAAAAAAATTTAGAAATATTAAAATTTATGAAATAATCAAAGGGGCCAGCAAATTTTATCCATAATTTTTAACCATAATTATAATTTTCCATTCTGCTATTTTTAATATCTATCAATGAAAGGTTTGAATTTATGAAAATATTTTCGTAAATTTTATCCGCCTTTTAGCCAGGCAACGGCAAATTCATTGTAATATGCTTTTACAAATTTTTTGAGGAAATGTTTTTGCAATGTTGAGTGTGTGCTAAAGTGAGAAATTTTTAAGGGAAAAAAAAAACTTTGTAGACGTTATATCCCATTGGATATTTCCCAAAGAATTTTGATATATGCTATAAAACGTTGAAAAAAGGTACGACTATAAATATTAAAATTAAATAAACTAAAATTTCTTGCCTTAAGGGATCTAATTTTTGATATGATAAAATATAAATAAATTTCGACAAAATATAAAAGGAGATATTTTGATAAATTAATTTTTTTTTTGTTTTACATCCATTGATATACTTATCTTATCTTACCCTTATAAAAGTGATTCAGACTTATGAAATTAGTATGCTATATAAAAATATTAGCAAACTAATTTTGAAATCTACACTATTTTATTAAATGTATTTGGTATACACTAGTTTTCAATTTTACGTGATTTAAACTTGTTTTTGAAGTGAAATGATTACGCCAATTAATTTTGTGTGCAATAAAAAGGTGCATTTTCATTGATAATTTATTTTTATAGTTTACCTCAATTTGTGTACTTATCTTATCCTTATACAAATTATTTAAGACAAACTTATGAAATTAGTATGCTTGGTGGAAATCAGAGTGAGAATTCCCCTTAACACTCGTCTCCCTAATTTTAATTCATACTCACAATATAAGTGATATTATGCTTTTTAATTAAAAATTTTAATGTTAAATAAATAATAATTATTAATATAAGTGATAATAATTACTAAAAATGCTTATTATAAAAATTTAAATCACTATAAACGTAATGATAAATTAAATATATTGTTTTGCATTGTTACATTGTAATGAGCAATTATTCATTACCACCATTAGTTATCGCATGTAACGACATGGATAACCTTTATCAAATTATTCAAATTAAATGAATTTAATATTGAAAAATATCATTTCATTTTTGAATTTTTGAGAAATCTTATCAATATAAATTTAATTAATAATATAATAGTTTATATTATGTATTTGTGTCTAATAATATAAATTAATAATTAAGGAATTTATCTAAATATAAGTGCAAAGTTATAAATTGAAGTATATGTAAAATATTTTTTTCTAAGGGGGTGTTTGTTTACCCTTAGAAACTTTTCTCATTAAAACTTATCATTCTAAAAAATTTCACTTTTCATGACTATCCTAATTTTTAATTATTTATTTGTTTCTTCATACGCAACTACCATATTTTTTAATCATTTCTATACAAGTACTCATACATCTAACATATCTATTTTAATTTTATTCTCTTTACTCCTCATCATTACGTTTATCATATCACATCATTTTCTTTCATTTTAAAAACTTTTACATAAAAATTTTTCGTCAAAAGTTTTATTATTTCCCAAACACACCTTAAATATTATTTAAAAAAATTCACATAATATTTTTAACTTTGAATTTATATTACTTGGCAAAAATATATACTCTAATATGTGTGGGAAGATAAATGTAACATGGTGTATATAGAATCAACTTGCTATTATATTTAATTAGAAATTAATCGAAGGTATCTATAGGATTTGTACTTATAATGATCAGCCTATCATATGTAGTAATTAGCATAATATACTAAAAAACGTCAAGTTAAAACTTTTCAATCTAAAACTTTTCACTCTCCACAACTATCATATTTTTTAACTATTTTTTCACATTTTTCTATACAACTACCTTACTTTTCAATCATTTCTACACAACTGCCACACAATTAAATATCTATTTTAACTTTATCATATTTACTACTTATCATTACCCCTATCATATTACATCATTTGACAACTTTTACTCTTCAAAATTTTTCATCAAAAGTTTTACCTATTCCCAAACACACCCTAAAAAAATTGTTTAAGTGATTATTTTGACTTCTTGTATATGAATTTCAACATATCATATGTTGGATAAGCATGCTACGTTTAAGATTGTAGGATTCTTACAAGAATTTTAAAATGCTAATTCTGATGTAAGCATATAGCATGTTAATTTCATAATCTTAAAAGCACATCAACATGCTAATATAAATGAAACTGCGTAATTAATATACTAGTTCTACCATAACACCATATTCTAATAGCATCTAATTTCTAACATGGGCATGTTGATTTTCTACAATAATATTAGAAATTAAAAATTTTAAAATTATATATGTAGAAAACAACCAACAAGGAGTGCTAATGGTGTGGCTGCGGCACATTTGGAACAACAAATTGACATGCAAGTGGAGCTAAATTGATAAATTTAATTAAATAGTATGCTAATTTCTAGATTGATCACATGCTAATTTTAATAATCTTGAATAATTGATTTTTTAGGGATATGAATTTTAAAGATGTGGAAGCATAAAATAGCATGCTAATTTGCAATGAAGACAACTAAGTTAAATAATATGTAAGACTCTTAAAATTAGCATACTATTTAATTAAATTCGTAACTATGTTTCCACGTGCATGTCAAATTATTGTTCCAAATTTTCTTCTGCATGTTGTTAACAATCTTTATTAGTTGTTTTCTAGTGAAATAATTTTTAAAATTTTATTTCTAACATTATGATAGAAAATAAGCATGACCATAGTAGAAAATTAGCATGCTATTAGAAGATGACATTCTAGGCTTCTACTAGAATTAGTACACTAGTTTTGAAATTTCATTTATCTTAGCACGTTGATATGCTTTTAAGATTATGAAATCAACCTATTTTCTTAGAAAGTAGCATTTTAAAATTCAGGTAGAAATCCTACAGTCCCAAACACAGTATGCTTATTCCACATATGGTATGCTAATTAAAAATAAGATAATTGTAAAGAGTGAAAAGTTTTAACTTGAAAAGTTTTTTAAGTAAATAAACACTCATTTAGTAAAAAAATAATATTTCACATATACTTCAACTTATAACTTTGCATTTATATTTAGATAATATTTTTTAATTTTAATTTATATTATTAGACAAAAATATATACTATATATTGTTATATTCTTAATTAAATTTATATCGATAAGATCTCTCAAAAATTCAAAAATTGAACGATATTTTTCAATATTCAATTAGTGTAATTTAAATAATTTTATAAAGGTCATCCATGTCGTTACAGTATGCGGTAACTAATTGCAGTAATGAATAATTGCTCATTACAATGCAACAATGCAAAACAATATATTTAATTTATCGTCAGGCATATAAAAATTTAATTTTTTATAATAACCATTTTTAGTTATTATTATCACTTATATTAATCATTATCATTTATTTAACATTAAAATTTTTAATTAAAAAGCATAATTTCACTTATATTGTGAGTATAAATTAAAATTAACGAGACGAGTGTGAAGCGGAATTCTCACACTGATTTTCCACCAAGCATACTAATTTCATAAGTTTGTTTTAGATAATTTGTATAAGGATAAGATAAGTATACAAATTGAGGTGGACTATAAAATTAAATTATCAACCACCTTTTATTGCACACAATTAATTGACGTAATCATTTCACTTGAAAAAAATTTAATTGACGTAAAATTGAAAACTAGTGTATACCGAATACATTTAATAAAATAGTGTAGATTCCAAAATTAGTTTGCTAATATTTTCATATAGCATACTAATTTCATAAGTCTGTCTTAAATCATTTTTATAAGGGTAAGATAAGATAAGTATATCAATGAATGTAAAACAAAAAAAAATAACTTATCAATGAAAATATATCCTTTTATTTTTTGCCGAAATTTATTTATATTTTATCATATAAAAAATTAGATCCCTTAGGACAAGAAATTTTAGTTTATATATTTTCAATATTTATAGTTGTACATTTTTTATTCAAGTTTTATAGCATATATCAAAATTCTTCAGGCAATATCCAATGGATATAACGTATTAACGTACACAAAGGTTTCTTTTCTTAAAAATTCCTCACTTTAGCACATACTCAATATTGCAAAAACATTTCCTCAAAAAATTTGTAAAAGCGTATTACAATTAATTTGAAATTGCCGTTGCCTGGCTAAAAGGCGGATAACATTTACAAAAATATTTTCATAAGTTCAAACCTTTCCTTGATAAAGGAAAGATATTAACAATAGCAGTACGGAAAAGTATAAATATGGTTAAAAATTATGGATAAAAATTGCTGGCCCCTTTGATTATTTTATAAATTTTAATGTTTTTAATTTTTTTTTTTAATTTACAGGTGGGCACTACCTTCCTTCTTTCTTCTTAAAAGGTAGCAACTACACGTAAAATTTGATACATAACATCAACCTAACGTTTTCTGGGCGGAAGATTGATAGGGTTGGTAATTAGTGAGCTTGAGCTAGTTAGTAGGCCTGGTTATAAATAGGTGAAGCAGAGAGATGAGAAGCGGGGGATTGTTTGTATGTCTTTCATTAGTAGTAACTAGTGGTTAGTGATTGAGAGAATAGCTTGAGAGAGTAGTTTCGTTCATGCCTGTAATGGGTTCTTGAATCCCAAACTTTGTAATTCGTCGTTTTTTTGAGTGAAATTCTTAGTTTCTGTAACTGATTTGGGAATATGATGGAACGGTCAAATCAACGATCAATGATGAATCTGAATTACATTAGAAAAGATCCTCCCAGAGAATAGTCATTCAGTTCCTTTCCTCGCATTAGTTGGGTTCAGTTCCAACTCTTCCATCTTCAATGTCAACATTCATCCATCCCCCTTCGCTCGGTTCAGGCGGAGGATCTCTCTCATTCGCCTCCATTGTCTTATCTAAAGCCTTTACCAATAAGGATGAGAATAAATCCCGACCTTTTGACTTGACTATTATCGCCTATGCGAATCAGTCTCCAATAGAAAAAGACTGTTTATTTCCGCTGAATTTTTTGCTGCACCACCGTGATTGTTTCCCGCCCCTTGAGTTTTTTCTCCCGGTGAATTTCTACGAGCCAAACGAATTTTTTGGCGCTGCAATTGATTTCTCTCTACAGCCTATTACTGCACGAAATTTCTCTCCCCTACACGCTGTGCATTTTGCGCGGCTGGGATTTCACCCGCATTCGTGAACAACGAGATAACGCACCTGCACCATAGTTGGAGTGCAGTGGTGCTGCCCCTGCGTCGGAGAATGTTCCAATGCATGCAATTGTACTATGCATTTCATGCACTGTGGGCCTTATTTGATTATGAATGAGAAATCCATCTTACCTATTGTATTTAAAATTATTCACTTTATTAGCATAATAATTTTTATTTAAATCTAACATGTGTATGGTCCCCGTCTTAAAATGGTACAAAATCAACGTGATAAAATATTTAACATAAATATCAAGTTTAAAGTGATATTTTCAACATCTAAACTGTCTAAAATATAATTTTTATATGGACAAATGATTGTATAAAGTTTCATTGTAATCTAATATGTACGGGGCCCATTTTACAACGGACTGCAACGTAATATAGTGCAGTCCATCTCCACATAATATATATACACACACATGAGAATTTTTCCTATGTTGTGAAACAACACCACAATTAACGGTGCATTTGGCCAAAAATGGGTCCTATATGTACTTAAATATATTAATATTTTATCCAATCATTTATCCATATATAAATTTTATAGCAAATAGTTTATATGTTGAAAAAGCAATTTTAAAATTATTATTTACATTAAACTATTTATTACGTAGAATTTGTACCATTTTCAGATTGAGTCCATACACATATCTAATTCAGATGAAAAATTGGTATGACAATAGAATACATAATTCTAAATACAATGGGTGGAGTAGATTATATTTTTATGATCATATGAGGCCCATTTTGAGATAACTGCACTATAATTTTGGTTCAGTAAAGTTGCACCTGAATATATATATATATATATATTCTCTATATATATATAAAGAGAGAGAGAAAAATATATATGTATGGACCCCATCTCTCTCTCTCTCTCTCTATATATATATACACACACACAGAGGGAAATATTCAGTTGCAGCTTCACTGTACCATAATTACGGTGCAATTACCTCAAATGAACTCATATGATGATAAAATTATAATCTATTCTACCTATTATATTTACAATTATGTATTCTATTACCATACCAATTTTCATCTCAATTGTATATGTGTATGAACCCCATAGGAAAATGGTACAAATTCAACGTAATAAAATAGTTTGATATAAATAACAACTTTAAAGTGATTTTTTCAACTTGTAAATCATTTACGTTAAAATTTATATATGGATAAATGATTATATAAAGTTTCATTGCATTCAAGGGTGTGTTTAGGAATGGATAAAACTTTTGATAAATAGTTTTTTAGAGTAAAAGTTGTCAAATGATGTGATATGATAGGGGTAATGATGAGGAGTAAAGAAGATAAAGTTAAAATAGATAGGTTAGTTGTGTGGGTAATTGTGTAGAAATGATTGAAAAGTAGGATAGTTGTATAGGAACATGTGAAAAGGTAATTAAAAAATATGGTATTTGTGGAGAGTGAAAAGTTTTAACTTGACATTTTCTGCATATTGCCAAACACACCCCTAATATGTGTGGGGCCCTTTTTTGGCAAATGTACCGCTATTCTGATGCAGTTGCCCAAAAAATAAGCCCTACACATATTAAAATGTAGTGAAACTTTATATAATCATTTATTCGTATATAAATCATACTTTAGACGGTCTAGATGTTGAAAAAACCACTTTAAAGTTGTTATTTACATTAAACTATTTTATTACGTTGAATTTATACCATTTTTAGATGGGTCCATATACATATCCGATTGTGATGAAAATTAATATGGTAATAGAATACATTATTCTAAATAATTTTAATTTTATTTTATCATTATTCTAAATTAATATGGTAATAGAATACATTATTCTAAATAATTTTATCATAATAACTGTGCAGTGGCACTGAATGCAGTGGCTCTGAAATGGGCCCCATACTATGATCAAATAATCTACTCGACCCGTTGCATTTAGAATAATGTATTCTATTATTATATCAATTTTCATCCCCAATCGAATATGTGTATAGATCTCATCTGAAAATTATATAAATTCAACGTAATAAAATAGTTTGATATAAATAACAACTTTAAAGTAATTTTTTTAACATTTAAACCATTTAAAGTATGATTTATATATGGATAAATGATTGTATAAAGTTTCATTGCATTTTAATATGGATGAGGCCCATTTTTTGGGCAACTGCACCGCTGTTCAGGTTTAGAGACGCTGCACCGGAACAACTCTCATATATGTATATATATACACGCGTTGTGTGAGGAGAAATCACCAGTAACTTCTGCATATCAATTGAAGTTTTTCATTGCTGCGAATATGTATTAGAAACAAAAAGTCATTCGTTGCATATGATAGTTGAAGTATACCTGTCTCGAAAAATATACAGTAGCAATGAAATTCTAACACTGATGCAAATAATATGCATTGATTTGGCTAATTTTGTTACTCGTGGCTTATTTTTTCATTTTAAACCATATTTAAAAAGAAACTATATGTCTTTTCGAAAAAAGAAAGCTATATTTATGCGGGCTTATGTTTCAGCACTTGTTTAAAGAAGTTTCCTAATATGTTCAAAAAGCCCTAAATATTTCTTAATGTGCTTTTTGGTTTATCAAAATTTTGTTTTCCTAAACTAACCTTACTAAATTATGTAGGAACATCATACAGTGCACTCTGGTGCAAAACCTGACTTTTTTTATATTTGTTTCAAAATTCTTTTATACAATTGTTCATCTAGGTGTATTTAACATGTATATTAATTTTTATCAATTTTGGAGACTTTTAGATTTTTTTTATTTGTTAAAATCAGTGACACTTTTATACTTTTATGAATTACGAAAATGTCACTGATTTTAAAAAAATATATCTAAAAATATCTAAAAATAGTAAAAATTGATACACATATTAAATACATCTAGATTAATAATTGTAAAAAAATTTCAATAAAATTTTAAAATTTGGATGAAATGCACGCGGTTGCACTAAGGTTGAATGCACCCCGATGCATTCAATCAGCCCCAATTTATGTAACCCCTTCAACTCTCAAGAACAACATTGTTATAAATAAAAGGTATGAAAGTGTGCAACTCGTTGACATTATTAGTTTTATATTTTAAAAAATGTTAAATCCGACCACTAATAATCTTCTTTAACATATATTTAAAAATCAACTATACTGAAAATTTTTTACATTATATATTTATTATTTTCAAAGTTTAATGATTATATGTTCACTTTCAAATCATTTTAAAATTTTAAAACGTATGCATTTCAATGAAAATAATTTTGAAATAAATAAATCTTGATGAATATTATTATTTTCAACATCTAAACCATCTAAAATATTAGTACTTACAGATAAATGATTCTATATAGTATTATTATATTCTAATACATGTGTGAATTGATCTAAGCATTTTTCACAATTTAACATGAACAATATTTTTGAGTTAATGTGAAACATGCACATACTTGATTTGGATGAAACTTGGTCTCCTAGATAAACAAGTGATGTTAAATATAATAAATTTTTTGAATTTTAAATTAATTATTAATAACTTAAAAATTAAAGGAGTTACGTGAGACTGTTTCGGCACCCTTCTACTAGTTAACATGGTTCAAAATTTTCGAAGCACTTATTGTTGTCATTCTCCAAAATTAGTTTTTTCTATTTGGAAAACTGACAAATGTTGGAGTTATAGGAGCCCCCACTTGAACTCATGGTCATTCATGTGGAATATGGACATGTAACTAACGCTTGACTAAATGTATTTAGTGGACGTTTGGAAAAATAGGGAGGCACGAAAGGGAAGCCCAATTCCCAATATTTTTCAATTACTTTACTGATCTTAATTATCTTATTTTTCGATTTTTACTCTTATAATTAAATTATTTTTATACAAGTAGCATATTTATTCTCACTTTGGTCTTATTGTATCACATCGCTTTCACAATTTTCAAAAATATTTCTACGTTTTCACTTCCTACTTATATTGCCAAACATACCCAGGCCATCTTTCAAACATTGCCTTTATGCTTGACGAGAATCACGTCCACTTAATACAAGGTTATCAACATCTCCCTCTCACGATTTTCTACTTCGTGAAATTTTTGGATATAAATGACATAGATGCAATTGCAAAAGACCTCTTGGAGGGTGCTAATCGTCATCGAAGGGTTCGAAAGCGATAAAGGAGCGTGTCAACTTCAATTAGCTATAACTTTTGATTCAGAAGGAGTCATTGGAGCCAAAATATATTAATATGAAGCATTTTTCTAGCCCATCGATGTAGCAACCTTGGTACACTTTGAACACATTTTTGATGTGAAAATCCACCATTTTTGCATGATTCAAGGTGGTTGAAATTTTACTTGATTTTATTTACTATTTATAATAAATCATACATTTTACTATTTTAGTAAAAAATGTGTGATATGGACATTGATTATTGGTTATAACATGACTTCTTAGATAGTTTTCATGCTAACAATCCTTCATTTACCATTTCTTGTATATTTTTCTTTTTAATTATAAATTTACAACACGGTTTAAATAGTTTAAATCATAAATTATTTTAAATGCTAATCTAATTCACTAGTCAGGGTCCTAATCATAAATATAATATATTCATAACATGGCTTATTTATCTCTGGTCTAACAATTTGGATCATCAAAATTTATTTTATATTAAATTCTTAATAGTCGAGATCAACTAATCATAATTTCTAACAATATATCCTTTAAAGTTACATAATTAAAAATTCTCAAATCTAACTATCTATGATCCATCAAAGTATCCACACATGATTTAACACCATATCCTTACGAAAAATTAAATTTTATACACATATAATAGTTTGGATAATTTAGATTATGCATTTAATCATGTATTGGATCTATTTAAACTAATTTTCACTTGATAGCAAGATCTTATTTTTAAATCCCAAGCAATGGCTCTAATCTATTTTTTCTATTAAGCAAAAATAAGCATGTAACTCACCTTTCTGAAAGAACACTATGGCTGAGATTGAGTTGGATTGTTTGATCACAGCCTCTTCTCTCTCTCCCTCACCCCTCCCTCCCTCCCTCCCTCCCTCCTCAATGGCAAAGATTGGGTTGGATTGTTTGAACGTAGCTCCTTCTCTTTCCCTCCCTCCCTCCCATTCTCTCTCTCTCTCTCTCTCCTACAATTTTTGGTTTGTCTTTATTAAATAAGAGAAGCAAGGAAGACAAATCACCTCCTTGTAATCATATTAGGGTAAGTTGACAACATTGTGAAGGCATGTGAAAAATTGATTTGGCCAAAATTAAGTCTCCTATAAATTTCCAAAAACTAATGTGTTTTTTATTATATAACCTGCCACCTTGTCTGCTATTAATTCATCAAGACTATAATTTTGGTTTGGCTCTATTAAATAAGAGAAGCAAAGAGGACAACTCACCTCCCCGTAATCATATTAGGGTAAGCTAACAACATTGGGAAGGCAGGTGAAAAATTGATTTGGCCAAAATTAAGCCTCCTATAAATTTTCAAAAATTGGTGTGTTTTTTATTATATAACCTGCCATCTTGTCTTCTAATTAATAGCTATGCATGTAATTTGCAATTTCTATTATATATATTTTTTGAAAATTAAAAATAATTAATCCCCTATTAATTGGATAAAAAGAATAAAATAAAATAAAACAAATCAAAATTTTAAGCCAAGGTGACTCAATCCTTGGACTTCTATTTTACAACTATTGTTTCCACCATCTCATTAACGTCTAACATGTGAATAACATAGTTTTAAGTATTATATATTCTGAAACTTTCATTAATAAATACATTGAACATAAAATTGTAAATTTTTTAGGTGTTCTTCAATTACATCTTTCTGAATGCTACATTCGTAAATAAAAAGGAGTTTACATTTCTCTAGATGATGTAAAACCCATAAAGGTGTTTTGTATTTTGCCGAACTAGGAACTTACATGATGCTATAGAATGTGATGGAATATAATAGAATTTACCACTCTCAAAACACTTTTTTAATTTTCAAATACAATATCTTATTTTTCAATACATGACGACTATTATTTTTATATTTCTAATACTATGTTTTTCATTCCTAATGCACAATAATCCCTCCTCATCTCATTTACATTTTATCTCATCCAATTAGATTATTTCCAATTAGTATCTTGATTAAAAAACAAGGTGGTGTGTATATCATTATAAAAAAAATTTAGTTTTTGGTAAGTAAATTTTTCTTGGAAATTTTGAAATTTAGTTGCTAAATAAAATTTTTGTTGTGAATAGCCAGTGGTATATGTGATACAGCAACAAAAAAAGTTTGATTATCAATGATTTATTGTTTTCACACAGACATTTTTTTATTGGTAAAGCATTATATTGTTAGGAAAACCTTATTGATTAAATCCATAATCACCCTAGTATCCTTCATGCTATGTCACGAAGAAATTAAAACCATAAGTGGAAGTGTACTTGAATCCATAGGAGCGATTGTTCTTGAATCTTGTAGTTTTTGGGTCTTCCAAGTTAATGTCCTAGGGTTTTCTGGAGCAGGTGGCTTCTCTTTTCCAATGATGGGATATCAGAAATGAAACTCTAATCTTTTCATAACTTGGGGACCACAACCATTTATATATAGAAAGTCTATCTTTCATATTTCTAATTTAGCCCATCATAAAAATAGAAATTAGAAATTATGTTGTAGGGTTTCTACGCATAGGAGACTCATACTTTATTAAATGATTTAGGCCCATAAAACCTTATAGGATCACCTTTTAAAATTGAGCCATTATTTATGATAGCGTATATATAATTAATATATATATGTCCAAAATTCTAACAATCTCCCACTTGGATTACATATATTTTATAATTATATATAACCTTATGAGCTCCAAATATTTTGTTATCATACTGAAAATCATCTCCGAACAATCTCGTCAATTAGTTATGCTAACATAGGGTCAAGGCAGCCTTTGTCACATTTATCATAACTAAACCCATCCATGATCACATATATCAAACATAACCAAACGATATAGATTAAGTATGGATGCGTAGCATAGAAATTACATATAATGTAATCTAACATGCCTATTTCCAACTGTTCCGACTTATTTGGTGGGATCAAACCAAAACAAAAATACTGAATAACCAAAATACCAAATATTTTATTTCTGCAGAAAAATATCCATAACCATAGTAACGTGTCTAAACTAGAAAAATAAATAAATATAAACTTCCACTTAACTAGCATATTATTAAATGATACAACACCCGTATGAGCAATACACTCATGAAAGACCATAAAGTGTTACCCTTAGTAAGTGGATCCGCAACTTTGAAGTTTGTCACAATATGCTTTATAGACACTTTATATTCCCGAATCATTCCCTTAAAAACTAGAAACATTACTGAACTCCTATTGTTCTTAGAATATTAGACTACTAATTTATTATCACAAAATAACTTAAGTGGTCTTTCCATGATATCTATATTTTGCAGCCCTTTGACAAATTCTATAGTCATATTCCATAATTGGATGCCTCATAATATGCTATAAACTCTGTTGTCATGGTTGAAAAGCTATAAGTCGCTACTTAGCACTTTTTCCTGATATAGTTTTTTCAACAAGCAGGCAGATATAGCTTGAATTGGATCTCAAACTGTATTTGCATCTAATAAAATCAAAATCTGAATACCAGATGATCTCTAAGTTATCTGACTTTCTGTATGTAAACATATAATATTTTATTCTCTAAAAATGTTTTAAGAAACTGTTTAGCTACTTCTTAAAGATCCATTCCTAAATTACTTAAATATTTGTCCAACATCCTAACAATGTACATAATATCCGAATGCATACAAGTCTGAGATTCAAAACCTTAGCATAAATCAAACTTTCCATTGCTAAAGCATAGGAGTCTTTTGCATTTGTTTAGATTTAAGATCATTCTTGGGATACTGATTTAAACAAAATTAATTTTGTCTCCTTTAACAAGGAGGTATGTTCTAATTTTCAATCCCGCATATCAAGTATCTTAAGTACTTTCTTAATATAGGTCTTTTGTGATAATCCAAAAGTACATCAAGAATAATCTTGATATATCTGAATTCCTAATTCAAAAGACGTATTTTCAAAAAAATTTAATTTCAAATTGCTTTGATAGAAATATCTTAATTTTATGCAATAAACTTATATTAATGTTGGGAAACAGTATGTCTATGTATTACTCCCATTGAAAACATGATTACTCCCACTGAACTTATAGTATATGCAATCATTAATCAAATTCATTTCAAAACCGAATGAAATGACAATTTGATGAAATTTGCAATACCATTATTAGAAAACTTACTTGATCTCGTAAATGATTTTTTATTTTAAAAATCGAAAGTCTATTATGAATATTATCCTTATATTCATTTACTACAGCTCAAGGTTAAAACACTCATTACTAAAGTCATTTATCTTGAAAGAAATTTTCAATAAAATTAGAGAGAAATTTTTTTTATAATTTATGTCTTCCTTTTGAGTAAAGTTCATTGCGACAAGACAAGTCTTATGCCTTTTCACATTACCTTCCTTCTTAGTTTTAAATATCCATTTATAACCAATCAGCTTTATACCTTCAGGTAATAGATCAAGCTACCAAATCATCATTGTCTTTCACGAACTTAATCACGTATTTATGACATCGATCTACTTTTGAGAGTTTTTACTTTGCATTGCTTGACGGAATCACCTTCTACTATTCTAATGTCATCCTGATGTATTGGAAAAATTTGATGCAACCATCAGAAACCGCATTCTCCTTTCTCTAGTAGATCTCTTCAATGACATCCATTCTTGAGGATGTTGAGCTTGATATAACCTGTTTATCAATGATGTCTTATAGATTTCTCTTTAAAGATATAGTCTCTAACTTTATCTCCCCCTCAAGCTTAATATCCTCAAAGAATTGACATTTTTGGTCTTAAAAGAACTGAATGTAGGATCATAGAATTTATATCTTGAGATTGTTCAACATATCTAATAATATTCGAATTTTAAAAAGGCTAAATTAACTATTTCTAAATGAATAAGAATGACCAAATTTATTCAATACAGAAATAGAAACTAAATTCCATTAAAAATTATATCATATGTCTTTTTCAAATTCAAATAAAATTGAGTTTTTAATAATAACAACTTAAATATCTATATAGCCTTAATAGTATCTAATTTGCTATCGCCTCCATCGATGAATCTTTCATCATCATTTGGCTTTTTAGCAACTCAAGCAACCCCTCATGGACACCCTTACATGAATAGCAACACCAAATCTATTTATAAAAATGTGTCTTGGGTCTAAGGCTAAATTAATCACTGAACAAACTAAAATGAAAAATGTACCCTTATTGGTACAATTCTCCTCTATGTGTTCAAGAGCTTGTCAAAAGTAATAGCTAAATTTCTTATTTGGTTTCTTTTATGTTGGGCTACTCGTAGTTTTCTTATCATTTTTCATATCTTTATAGGCACTTACCAAGTAAGTACTATTAGTCTTTTCTTACTTCAACTTATTCTTCTTTTGCACATAATAAAAATAAGTTCATCAAGAGATCATTTATCCTTTTTCCAGTCATAATTAACTTTAAACTGACTAAATTGTGTTTAGGAGAATCAAAACTAAATGTACCAGCAAATCCGCTTTAACCTTAGTGCCTTTAGTTTTAAAGTAAGAAGAGACAAGTACTCCCTTATATTTCCTTTAACCTTATACCTTATTGAAATCAAGTTCGACTGAATTGTACTCATTTCAGCTTTATTACTTTTAGCAAAACACTTTATTATTTTCTTAATATAAATTTTGTCATTAGTTACCTTTTCGGACATGATACCCGCTTAAAAGTTTCTAAAATTTTGTAATTTATAATCATAAAACTCATGCAATTTGAATAATTTTGCTTTTCAAAGTTCTTGTTTTTGCTCATTGGAACTTTTAACCGCAACAATAGTCAATTGTTCAATCCTTAGTGCAAGGTTTAGATTCATAATGCCAAAAATGATCATAATATTTTATTTTCATTACTTCAACATGAAAATAGAAAAAATGTTGGCAGATATAACATAAGCAAATAAATTAACCAAAAATTAAACAAAACAATATGTTCACATAAGTTTTATATGAAATTTTAGCAATTTAAATAATGGTAGGGCCCATCATAAGATACCTAGCACAACATTAATACTTAGTCTTTGGACAAAAGCATTAATTTATAAGTGGTACTCTTGATGTAGTAATCAAATATTGATAATGAAGTCCTGTCAAATAATAAGTCTTTCTTTGGACCGACTATTATTCACATGAAATACCTAATAATTATCACATATTTATCACCATAGGTGTCTATGTAATCCGGCCAAATATTAACCTTCCTTTGGGCCGATCAATATCCACATTAATTACATATCCATAATATTTTGGTGTCGTAATCAAATATTAACAATAAAATCCTATTAAACAACAAGTCTTTCTTTGGATTGACTTGTTATTCACATGGAGTACCAAATAATTGTTACATATTTATTACCATAAGTGTGTACGCAATTCGGCCAAATATTAATCTTCCTTTGGGCCAATGAATATTCGCATAAATTACATACACACAATTATCTTAACGTCTTAAAAATAAATTAACTTACACACGAGAGGCTACTTTGGTAGCATGTAGGGGTGCAACTTGGGCCGGGTTCAGCCCGAACCCGGCCCGCCGAACCCGCATTTTGGCAGTGTTGAAACTGCCTATTCTCCAGCCCGAACCCGATTTCTCGGGTTGAACCCGAGACCGATTTGAAATCGGTTCGGTTTCGGGTTGATAAGAATCCTAACCCGCGCAACCCGAACCCGAATTGATAGCTTACTGTATAAAAGTGATTTTTCGTGCGATGGCGATGGGTGCCCTGATTTCGGATTTTCCCCCACAAAATTTTCCTGCGTTCCGCCAAATCTGATCTTCCCACAGCCCTCTCCAGCTCTCCTGCGACTGCGATTCGTCCTTGAGACGAGAATTCCTCTGCCGGCAGCACAGCAGCAGATCTCGGCGACTGCGATTCGTCCTCGAGAATTCCTCTGTCGTCCAGAATCCAGATCCTTCTTCACCTCCGACGTCGGCGAGCTCGTCCCGGCCACGGCAGCATCTAGCAGCCAGCATGGCAGCCGCAGAAACAGCCGGCTAGTCGCCCACAGCAGCTGCATCCCGGAGAGTGGCTTCTCTCGTCCTGCCTGGCTGCCCCTCCCTCCTTCAGTTTTTAACACGCCTTGTGCCATGTGCATAAAGCCTACATTTTGGATGAGGGTATGTTCAATGCATAACATTCTTTCAGGAAAGAAATCAATGCATGCTTCAAACTTCATATCTGGATCTCGTAGATGGTTTAGTCATTAATAGAGGACCACTTTCGGATGCAGTGCGTGATCCTTTATCTAGTAAAGAACCGCTTCCTCTGAGTTGAAACTGGAGTCCTACATGCCCTTTCTCATCTCTAGGTCCCTGTTGCTCAAGTTTGAAGTCTTATATGCTCTATTAGTCTGTTTCAATGGCTATCTGATGTTTCTGAATTTTCCAGTAATGATAATGCAAATTGGATTCTCTGCATCAGGTTTACATACTCGTTCACTACTGATGCACTTTATTTTCCACTGTAGCTCCAAGATCTAGGCGGTACACTTGTGGAATTATGGAACCTGATGGATATCCCCGCGGAAGAGCAAAAACGTTTCAACCATGTTGCATGCTTAATGTGTGTCAAAGCTGATGATATATCAGGGCAAGGCCTCCTTGCAATGGATGTCATTGAGCAGGTGAACTTATCTCCTCTTTGAAAACTTGACGCTTACAATTTTGCTTCTGATTGTAGCTTGACTCGTTTTCTCCCTTTCCTTTTTTACTAGTAGACTGAAGCTGAAGTCCAGAGGTTGAATGTTCTGAAAGTTAGCAAGATGAAGGAACTGGTTTTCAAGAAGCAAAAAGAGGTAGAAGAAATCTACAGGGGAGTCCACATGGATGTTGATAGTGAGGCTGCAAGGCAGATTCTTCTCAGCCTTATTGATTCTGGTTTGTATGCTCTCTTTCTGTGTGTCTGTCTGTCTATTTAAATTTTTTAAAAATAAATTTCGTTTATTTTCTATAGAACAATGGGGACTACCATTTGTACTAAAGTGTACAGAATGCTTTGCTTCCTGAAACCAGTTTTTATGTTTAAAATTTCTTTCATGTATGAGTATCGAATCCCTTGAGAAAAGCCTGTGGTTATGTTTCATTACTTTCTCTGATGGTGATCTTTAACATTTCTCTTGAAGACTATATTCAACTCATAATTTTTTTTTTCATGTTTATTTGCAGGAACTATAGATCTGTCTGAACTTCTTGCTGGTATGGATGATCAGATTAAAAAGGCTAAAGAGCAGGCTCTAAGCAGAAAGGACGTTTTGGATAAGGTGGAGAAATGGATGTTTGCTTCCGAGGAAGAGAATTGGCTGGATGACTATGAAAGGGTAATGCGAAGTAGCGATACACATGAATACTATAATATTTTTGTGATCGTCTAGGTAGAGTGACATCATGGGAGAATAAATGGGATATCCTTGACATGCAGTGATACTTGACATCGGGCATGTTAAAAACTGACGGACAAAGGTTGTACTTCTACATTCATCAAAATATGGTTGCTATTCAACTTAATGCGAAGAGAATGCCCAAAACAGGTTTTTCTTCTTAATACTCTTAAATGGTATTTAAATTTTTTTTGCTTTCTTCTAATAAATTGTTATTTTAGATTTTTTTTAGCAATAGATTTGTGATTAAATGAGTGTAGGATATATATTTATAGTAACATGTCAATCCGAAACTCAACCCGAAACTCAACCCGAGCCCGAATTTCAAAAATAGGGTTAGGGTTGAGGTTTTACAAATAGGGTTAGGGTTAGGGTTAGGGTTGAAGATTTACAAATAGGGTTAGGGTTAGGGTCGAGGTGAACCCGAGTTTCATGAGCCCGAGTTGCACCCCTAGTAGCATGTTATTTCAATCAATTTATTATAAAACATTAGACATCCATAAAAAATACTTGTACCATTATTTTAATTTAATAAAAAGTCCAAAATATTGAACTTTTTTTTGAATTTCAAACATAAAACTTTTGCATAATAATGGGTCAATTTGAATTTAAACATCCAAAAATTCAAAAGTGAATTTTGCACAACAACAGGTTAATATGAATTTTAATAGAAGGTAACAACTCATAGAAGCATGAAAATTATTCACAAATTGCCTTCTAAATTCCTATAAATTAACCATGCGCATATAATTCAAAAATTGAATATATTTACATAAAATTCACACAATTGATATTTCTGGACCTATTCGGCTTAATCAGACCCTTCCATTTGATCCAGAATGTCCAAAAACATAGAAAACCACTATTGGGTCATCTAAATTGGATACCGGGATCATAAAATATGTTAAATTTTATTTGGACGGTTCATAATGAGTCACGTGTCCTTTTGTTAGATTTCAAACGGGCTAGGCTGGGCTGGGTTGAGCTAGATGGATCCCGCCTGGGCTTTAAAAAAAGGGCCTAACTATTTGGGTCGTGGACGGGCTGGGCTGTTAGGTTTGGCCTAGCTAGATTTGGCTGAAACTTGATTGGGCTGCCTGTACCGCTTCCACCTGGTCTGAAAATGTGAAACCCGCAATCCTAGAATAGCACATGTAAACCTAGGGTTGTAAACCCTAGATCCCTGTACTGATTTTATGATAAATAAAATTTATGAAATATGTTATATTTTACAAATATGTACTAGAGGTTAAAATAATGCAATTAAGAATGTGACGCACGTGAATAGTGCACGTGAATAGTAAACGTGCATAGTAATTGTGGATTAAGATATGTGATTATGAGTTAATCACTTGATTAACCTAATCACAAAAAGTCAAAAGGAGAATTAATCACTACAAGACAAAATAGTATTACTTTTGGATATTCTAATCCAAATTTGGATTTTAGTGGAGAAATAGAAAAAAAAATCATAATTTGCAATCCGGGCGTCGGAATTAGATGAAATTTTTTATGGATGGTTAAAAATACATGATAAACATGATGGATGGTATAAGATGTGATGAAACTCACAAATTAATGGTCAAGATGAAGTGTCAAATAGATGTTGAAAAAGTAACTTAACTTTTTATTAAATATACTTTGACTTTTTAATAAAGTAAATAATTAAAAAAAAATAAAATTAAATGCAAATGCAGCATGGCAGGGACGTGCAAGGGGGTTGCTGACTTTTGGGGTCATGATCCAATGGTCACAAATCAATTTTTATCATTAATCAAGGGTTGAGATTAAGTTGCTTAAAAATAATTAATTTTAAAATTAAAAAAATAGGATAAAAATAGGGCTGCAATAGGGCTGCTGTAGCAGGCCTAGGGTGGCTGCTCTTGGCTCAAGGCACCTTTTGGAAATTAGAAAAAAACACATTTGCAAATTTACACCTCAAGCAAGGGGGTAAATTGCAATTCAATGAAAAATCAAAAAAGTATAATTAGGGGCATGGGGTGAACTTCCAAAGGCACAATCCCAGCTCCACTTGAGCCATTCTAAGTTCCCAAGCCATCCAAAACACGTTTTGGCCTTGAAAGAAAGAAGGAGAGAAGATTTGAGAGAGAAGGGCCAAGTAGAAGGGGAGTTTTTCTACTTCAGGTAAGGGGATTCTTCCCAAACTTGTTTTGGATGTTAAGTAGGGTAAAACCATGCTTAGATAATGCCCAAGCATGATAAAATAAGTATAGATATAATGTTTAAATGGAATTATGCCAAAACATCAAAAATTTGGAGCGAATATAGGGTATTCGGCAAGATAGCACATGATATGTGTAAATAATGCTCCAAAATTGATAAATGATGATTTGAGATGAATGAATATGATGTTGGGATGATGATATATCAATTTCATAATTTTTGGAATTAAGGATTATGCTTAAGTGAATTTATGTTGATTTTTAGTATATGGAGAAAATGATTTTTTTGGCCAAGTAAATGATGATAAATTCAAAATATATGAAATGTCCAATGATATACTAGGCATAAGGTATGTCATGGTATTTTTTATTTTTGGAAAAAAATGTCAATTTTTGAAACCCATGAACAGTAACCACGTTGCTGTGAACAGTAACCACGGATGAACAGTAATCGGCTACAGTGATATGCTACAGTGATATGCTACAGTAACAGCGTGATTTTTGGAGAAAATTTTAGATTTATTTTTATATTTTATGAGGATAAATGGATTGAATTTTTTAAGGATTTATGGATAAAAATCCATATAAGAAAATGATGATCACGCATTTTTAAGGATAACCTCTATAAAAAAATTTATGGTGGAAAATAAGGTCATAAATAAATATAAAATATGCATGATAAAGTATGTATATCCTTTTCACTTGTATAGGAAAAGGAAAGGAAAGGATAAAGGAGTCGGATTAAAGCAAAGCAAAGGTAAGCAAGCAAACTTTTGAAAATGATTTTTATATAGTGCAACTATGGAATATGTTAAATTTGCTTTATTATAAGCAAATTCATATGGAAGTAAGAAGAAAGGTTGAAGTATGTGGGAATTGCTTTATCATAAGCAAATCCTTATAAATAATGAGAAAGATGAAAATGGTTGCATTATAATGGAAAAGGAAAAGTTTTGATTTTCAAAATGATATTTTGTTTTATCGAATGAATTTAAAATGATTTATTAAAATGTTTTGAAATGGATTTAAGGAAGGCCAACCAATAACCGATTTAAATGAAGATTTCTTTTAAATGACCAAAGGATCATACAAGCATATCTTCATATAGAAGAAACTTAAGTGTTATGTGGACAAAGAATATGATATATATATATAGAAAATGAATTATGCATTAGTATATCCTTTGTTCATGAAAAAATCTAGAAACGAGAAGAAAAATGTTTCCAAAGTCTTTGATTTCCAAATATTAAAATGTTTTTCAAAATTGTTTTACCGATCAAAAATGATTTATAAACATTTGTTTAGCAATGTTTCAAATTTACTATTTCTCAAATATTTGAAATGTTTTAAGAATGTGTCATTTAAATGTTTTTAAAATTATTTAAGGTTGGTCATCCTTACAAAATATTTTTATTAACTTGTTAACTTGAGCTATGCCGAGTTATCAAGTTAGAGATAGAAATACAGGCCGAGGTCTGTACTATTTTGAAAGGTTATGCTAGCATCAGATTTTGAAAAGGAAAAAGACATAGATTAAGGTCTGTGGGGTTTTATAAAAAGCATGCTAGCATATGAACGTGAAGAATGTGCACATGAGCTATGTACTAGGTTTATTGTAGAGGATATGCAGACCGGACGCGGTTGCAAGATGGGCCCCCTCTACATAGGCCAAGTCGCTTCAAAAGGCGAAATGCCGGCGGCGCCCTCCCTGAAATGGGAGAAGAACACGGATAACTGCTTAGCTCACGAGTTATCAATAGAGATGGTTTCTCTCCTAAGGAGGAAAGGGTGATCACTTGGTAAGTGTCACCTACCAGACGGACAGAAACGTTATGCATGATGCATATGCTTGTTTTAAAAAGGTTTTATGAAAAATGTTTTAAGGACATGAGAATGTCCTTGGAGAAAGAAAGTTTTATGGAAAACGTTTTATGTTCGTGAAAAAGAGGTTTACATGTTAAGTTTGCAAGCATATGTTTTACGCAAGGTTTTATGAAAAGGTTTCCACTGGTTGATAGTAGATCACTTGATAAGTGTCTACTATTGAACGAGAGAAATGCATTTAAATGGAAAAAAAAAACGCTTGCTTACTGAGTTTCGACTCACGTTTTGCTTTTCAAACCATAGACAGGTACAACACAGGTCAAGAAGAAAAGGAAAAAGAAGGTATGAAGAAAATTTTATGATATGCTGATCCATATATGGTATGACATGAACATATGATAAGGAGTTTTCAAATTATGTATGTATAAAATGTTCAGGTTAAAATAACCTGCATTGTACAAAAACAAGTATGAATGTTATCAATGATAATTGAGATTTGATGATAAGTATGTGTTTTTATATGACGAAAGAAAAAGAAAAATTTTTTTGACGAGATCGAATTAAGTACCCGCCGCGTGATCAGGGCAACAATCCTGATTCACAATTACCAATCGACAAGATCTTGGAGTAAGGACAAATGTGACGCCTCGGTTCGGGGCGCCACAGAAAACAAGCCCACTCAGGTGCAAAAGAGGCCGACTATGGGCCTAAGCCCAAACCCAGCTCGTAAAATTAGGGGTGCAACTTGGTACCGAGTCGGTCCGAATCCGCCCGACCCAACCCGGTACCAAAACCAAAAATGAGTTTTATTTTTTAGATTTTTTTCAAAATAGACCCATAGAAACCTGAAACCAAAACTGGGTTCACACCAACCCAGTACCAAAACCTGACCCGGTCCGAACCCGGTGTAATTTATATAATTTTTTCATAAATTATACATGCTTTTTTTGTCATATTAATATATATACATGTTTCAGGCATTATCAACTCTAGTTCAGACAAATCACCTCTTCTTCCATTACCAAAGCATGCTTGAGGTAACTTAATTTTTAGGATGATTTTTTATGATTATTATCTTCTTATTGTTACCAGTTGCATGCATTTTTTTGTCTAGGTTGATGCATATTATTTTCAAAGATGTAAATCGAGGAGGAAGAACTTGACATTAGAAATGCAGATGGAAATCAAGGGAGAAATTACTTGGAAGCCTTTGAATAGTTTTTTTGTTTTTTTTGGAAACTTTGGAGACATGAACTCATTTGAATTTTGAATTTGTTTAAAAGTGGATGTAAACTTATTTGAACCTGAGATTTGTTTATATTGTCATTTTAAATTTGGATTGCACTTAAATTAGATTGGAATGTTGAACCATTATGTTTAGTGTATTTAGATTTAGTTGCTTTGAATAAATGTTATGTAGATTATGTTTGAATTTGAGTTGACATGATAAATCTATTTCATATTATACTTTCTGTTAGTATGAGAAATCTATTAGTTTGAATTTCAGATTGTAGTATAAATTCGATTCATATTTTAAGTTTATTGGTATGACAAGTGGTCAATTTCTATTTTAGCAATTTGTATGATAAATATTCAGTTTGAATTCAATTTCGGCAATTTGTATGATAATGTTTAGTTTCAACTACAAAGTTGGTATGATATGTTTATTTTCTCTTTGCTACACTTGAGTCATTTCGATTAGCTATTAAATAGAAATGACCAACTAGTCATAAAACTAACTAATTTTTCATTTATTTGTGTTTATAGGGTGTCGAAAAATTACTTGCAGAGTTCATTCAAAGAATATTGCAGAATTCAGCATGATGTTGCAGAATTCTTTGAAAGGATGTTGCAAAATTCAGCGTGAGGCTTGACTTCATAAACACAGGTATGTATATTCTAATAATTTTCTTTTAGATTACAATTAAATTTGAAAAAAAACAGTTTATTGGTAACCCGAATTCTAACCCGAAACCAATGCGAACTCGACCCGAACCCGGATTAAATTCTTAGGGTTTGGGTTTGGGTTTACTCCAACCCGGTATAACCCGACCCGAGTTGCACCCCTAGACAGCAGGTGCTTCTTTGCAAAATTTATAAGGTTGAGGCGTTTTTCTGTAATTTCCTTCCAGTTCAGGTGGTTTTATGAAAAAGTCCATTAAAGAAAGAAAACCCTAGCACCCGGCGCCGCCACTCAGCCGAATCCACGACAATATAGGGCCCCATGTTTTTTTTAATAAATAAAAAAAACATTAATCATGGAAAACCCATGACGGCCCGACTCTATACAAATTTCAGGCATCTGTACAGTGCTTGGAGCCATATCCCCTCCACACACACACACCCCCCCCCCCCCCCCCAACCCCTCTTTTTTTTTTTAATAGCCAAAAAATCAAAAGTATCCAGCATAATAGTTCCGTTCATTAATAACAAGACGGAATTCCACTTCCCAATTTATCCTTATATCTGAATTAATTAATGCGGGCTTTGAATCCATCTCAAAACAAAAAAAACCAAAAACAATAAATCCATATGCATATAATCCCAAGAGTATGCCGTTGTTTTTAGAGTAGATATTAAGCATATAAAATATCAAGCATCAGATGGATGTGATTCCATGAATGAAACTCATGTGGTATCCGTATCATATTATACAACTCATGTTCCATATCACCGTCCACACATGCACTATTACATCAGATGGCAATTTCATGAATCATATTCACAACAAGAAATCTATAAGATGGCAGCAAGAAATCCAGGTGGCAAATAAATCATCAGCACACAAAAATATATTGGTTGACCGAATCAAATTAGAATAAAGCACCGTCCAGATTGAATAAGAACCGAATTCAATTAAACATGCATACTTACGCATCAGATGAAATCCGTTAAAAAAAATTTCATCAGTTTTAAAACATGCAACCAACACTTGTAATCACTTGATTTTATAAAAGCTACACGTGATGAAATCCAGGAAGTGCATGCAATAAATCATGCTGACGAAAGAGACATGGAATTGATAAACCATCAATCATGCTTGAACCAAGGGCATTAATTATTACGGCGAAATAAAAACAACCCATATGCGTGAAATTGATGTACGACATGACCTCAGTAAAGGGGCTGAATCCATATGTTGTTGATAGAAAACCAACCGTTCCCATGGCAATGAAATAGAATATAAAAAGCATATACATGCTCACAGATTTATGCAGAACCGTACAATTTCAATCTAGTTAACCAAACAAAGTACGGAATCTAAGAAGACCACAAACTGTAAATTTGTATAAATTAAATTAAGAAAGTATTCAACGTGAAAACTGCTTTGATACCATTTGTCACACATAGACTTAGAAAAGCGACCATTGAGCCGACACACAGAGCACACAGACCCAGAAAACGTCCATTGGGCCTGTGGGCTATGGGTTTCACAGTGTGATATTGTCCACTCTGGCCTGGCAGCTTAGCCGCACGGCTTTTAAAACGTGTCACACCATATTGAACTTGAGATCCACTTATAAACTACAAGGAACTTTTTTCCCTTCGATGTAAGATTCGATTCTGGGCTATTACAAGCCTACTAGCTTTTGCCTGGTTCGTCCTTGAACCACAACCCGACTCTGGGCTTCTGCCTGCAACCCTGATTTTCACTGGTTCAACTCTCCGAACCACATCTACTGGATGGGGAACCTGGCTCTGATATCACTTGTTGAGAAAACCTTATTGATTAAATCCATAATCACCTTAGGATCCTCTATGCTAAATCATTAAGAAAAAAAAAACCATAAGCGGAAACGTACCTGAATCTATAGGAGCGGTTGTTCTTGAATATTGTGGTTTTTGGGTTTTCCAAGTTAATGCCCTAGGTTTTTTGGAGAATATGACTTCTCTTTTCCAATGATCGGATGTCAGAAAAGAAATCCTAATCTGTTCATAACTTGGGGACCACAACCGTTTATATATAGGAAGTCTATCTTTCGTATTTCTAATTTAGCCCATCATAAAATAGAAATTAGAAATTTGGTTGTAGGATTTCTACGCATAGGAGACCCATACTTTATTAGATGATTTAGACCCATAAAACCTTATAGGATCACCTTTTAAAATTGGACCGCTATTTATGATAGCGTATATATAATTAATATATATGTGTGTCCAAAATTCTAACATATATAAGTAAAAAAAATGCTTAACTATGACAATATCAAGTAAGAAAATTTTCTCTTACTTATAAAAATATAAGTAACAGGATTCTTCTTTACACATATTTTCTCCGCCATGGGATTCCTAAGCTCTATATAAAAGACAGTGTGCACACAAACCACCGTCTCCTTTTCCATCAAAAGCTAGGGGTTCAACTTGAGCAATATACCCATAGGTCAACCTGTCATCTACCCTAAAATGGGTAGAGTGGTTCCTATTTTTATACCTATAGGATAAAGTAGATTTCAAGTAAAAAATGTCTAATTTAATCAGGGTATGGTAAGTTCTAAGGTCTAGATACTTAGAATTGACCTAAATTATTAATATATATTTTATGAAATATTTTTTATAGTAAAAAATATTTTACCTAAATATACAAAAAATTGTTTGCTTTATCTATTATTCTGTAGATTTAATAAATCTATTTCAAAAATTATATTATTATCATCTTTTTTTGAAATATATTATTATTATTATTATCATCATCATCATCTTAATTATAGGTTATAAGTAAGATTTGTAATAAAATAATAATTTTCAAATATAATATAAAGACTATATTAAAAACGATTTAAAACCAAAATTGGAGCTAATCTGATCTTAGAAAATAGGATAGAGTGGACTTAGAACCGATCCAACGAAAAATTAAATAGAATATGAGTTCTCGAGAAACTAAGAATAAGATCAACCCCACACCGAAACTACCTTAGTTACATCCCAAAAAAGCCACAGCTCCAATTCGCCCATTCTCCTTTTCCCCGGATCCGATGCTCCACGCCGGCCACATGGAAACCTCGACTTATCTTGCCATTGGCGATAGAAATAAAACACACTGCATGTTTCATCAAAAAAAAAAAAAAAAAAACACACTGCATGAAAATCACCACCAGCCAACTGCCAAGCAACCTCCCCAGAAATCCAATCAGGATAATTTGGACATTTGCAACGCTTTAACCAGCAATCAACCAGATTGTTATGAACTTAGCTTGGTGCATGACGGGATGGGCATTTTTTTAAATTAATATTAATATAGCGAGCATATATTTGAGATTTTGAAAATGTAATAAGTGTATTTGGGATTAAAGTCAATGTATTCACTAGATTTAAGAAAAATGTTAAATTATATTATATTTATTTATATTTAAATTTATATTTATGCTATTTACTTTTGTATTTCTTGATTTAGCCCTTGTCCTTTTGAGAAAATATAAAATTCCCTTCAAAACTATATTACATTCTTAAATTTAATTGGACTATGTATTATTATTTTTATTTAGATGACTTATTAATTTATGTTTATTTGAAAATTTAAACTTGCCTTACTTAGCTCAAATTAAAATTTGCTAACAGAATTCTAATCAGAATTAATTTTAACCCAAATTTGGAATGCATTTGAAATTTGATAAAAAATTTCAAAGGAAATTTTTTAGTAGAAAATTTTCTGAAAACAAAGGTAATTATGATGAGTAAAAAGAACTAAAGTTAAAATAGGCAGGTTTATTATATGAAAAATTATGAAGAGATGATTGAAAAATAAAGTAGTTATATAGAAAGATATAAAGAAATTGTTCTTACAAAATAAGTTAGTTGTAGAGAAAAAAGATTTAGATGGAAAATATTTTTTTAGTATATATCAAATGTGAAAGCACTCCTATGAAACCTCACTCTATGTAACCTCTTCTATTTTTAAAATCTTAATGGTTGATAGAAAATTCACTCCATCTATTATGTTTAAAATCATTTCTAGTTTTATTTTTTTTAATTTCACTGTATATGAGTCCCATCTATAAAAGTGTGAAATCAATGTAATAAAATTGTTTAATGTTAAAATATCAACTTTAAAGTAGTTTTTCAACATCTAAATCATTTAAAATATCAATAATATTTGGATAAATGATCCTATAAAGTATTATTATATTCTAATACATATGTGAATAGATCTAAATATTTTTCCTAATTTACACATGAATGTACATATTTTTGAGCAAATGTGACCTATGCACATATTGGATTTGGATCAAACTTAGTCTCTTAGCTAACAAATGACATTAAATACAATGAATGGATTGAATTTTTCATCAAATATCAAAATCTCAAAAATGGATAAGGTTGTATCAAATGCACATTCACATAAACAAAGTTAGGATTAGCATTACGTTAAGGTTAAGGCCATTTCAAAAACCCTACTTTCCCCCCTAATATCCACACAGGCTTATTCAAAAGCCGTTGAGAAACAATTTTCATCATAGTCTATGCAGGTTTATTAAAAAAATGTGAATAATTTTTCATTATTGAGTTTTAGGCTGGTTAGCCCTTTCAACAATAGGAGAGTCAAATATATAAAAATAGTATTACAAGGGGACCACATGTGAGCAGCCTACAGCCCCCCATAAAATGCCTTATTTTTTATTTTGATTTTTTTATAAAAACATTTTTCTAGGAGTGTTTAACCATGTACCGAACTTTATCATTTTATAATATTTTTACATATTTAATTTTCATTTTTTAAAAATTAAGATTTTAAGTGGTGAAAATGACCTAAATACTTTTGAAATGGATAATTTTTAAAAATAAAAAATACTTATGAATTCGATGATATTTTAGAAATAAAAATAAATATATAACATAATGTAAAATATTAAAACTTAGTATATGGGTTGAATACACTTAGAAAAATATGTTTATGAAAAATAAAATATAAAAAAAGCATTTTATGGGGCTTGCATTGGATGTCAGCAACTTCCATTCTTTCCATTTTTATTATTTTCATGCTTAATGTGAAGTTTACTCCATTTATTATATTTCACATTATTTGTTTAGTTAGGAGATTACATTTCATTCAAATTAAATATGTACATGGGGCACATTTGCTGAAAATATATATTAACATGTAAAAATATTTGAAGTCATTTATATATGTATTAGGATGTAATAATATTTTATAGAATCATTTATCTATATGGTAATGATATTTTAAATGATTTAGAAGTTGAAGATACAACTTTAAAATTGATATTTAACATGAATAAATTTTATATCTTGATTTTACATAATTGTGTATGAAATCATGCATAGTGATACTAAATAAATGGCAGAGTATTATTGATTATATAAATAATACTAAATACAATAGATAGAGTAAATTTTCTATCAAACTTCAAGATACTAAAAATAAAAAAGATTACATTGTATTATAATAATACATATATTATAGAATATTCTTGGTGCCATTTAATCTATGAATAGCCGATACCCTTGGAATTATTTCTATTTCAATGGGAATAAATCAAATATTCAAATCACGTTATTGTTGGTAGGTCCACATAATTAGATTAAAAGATATTGCATAAAGTTTGATATTCTGATTTTACATCTCTTCAAAAGAAAGCCCTTGATTAAAATTTCTAAATACAATAGTTGAAGTCTACTAATACTTTGAAATAAGAGATGCAAGATAAATAGGGCATTACCCTTGAAAGGAAATTCTTATTATCAATATGTAAATATAAATCATAACAAGTTGTTTAATCTTGATTATCATAGATTTATGTCAAAGATAAGTGTATGCATGTATGATATAACACAAGTATGAATTGTTGGTCCCGAGTTTATGGCAACTATCTAAGAGGGGAGGGGTGAATTGAGTATTTTAAAATTCTTTACTTAAACAGAAATTTCTCCATTTTTGGAGTTAATCCCCTTAATGAAAAAATAGAGATATGCAGAGAAATAAAGCAGTAAAACACAAATATTCAAACCACACAAAGAGATAAATTTTTATAGTGGTTCGGGCAACTTTCCCTACTCCACTCTTCCAAGCTCACACCCGTTGTGACTTGGATTCCACTATTGAATTTGAGTATAACTAGAGCAACAGCTCTCTTCTAGATTCTAGCTCTAGGGGGCTTTTTCAAATACAGCACGAGTAGGTAATGAGTCTCACTCCAGTCACAACACTACTTTGCCTTCACTTGGTTTCGATTTTCAATATCAAACCAAGTGGTAAACACAGATAATCAACAAAAGAAACAACTATACTTTACAGATTCGTGTAGACAACTTGTAGCGTGTAGAAGAACTTGTAGAGAGAGTAGAAGATTCAGCAATGCAACTTTCAGCAACTTGAAATGCAGTTCTTCACTTAAACTTGATGTAGATCAACTTAAATGCAAGAGAGAGTGGAAGGTGAGCTTATTGAATGCTTCTCTAACCCCTTTCACGTTCCCTTGAAGCCTCTTAAATAATGGGAGGTGAAATTCGAACGTTTGATGGTAGGTGGCGCACATTTAATGCGCCAACATTCGAATTTTTCCGACCGTTGAGAGCCAAGTCGCATATGGGGTCGACTTGGTATGCGACTTCATCCAAGTCGCATGGTAGAGTCGACTTCGGATGCGACTTCACCCAAGTTGCAGACTGGAGTTGACTTCGGGTGCAACTTCAGTCTTCAGCTTCCACTCCAAGTTCCAGTTTTAGGTCGACTTGGTCTTAGACTTGACCCAAGTCGCAGGTGGAGTTGACTTCGGATGCGACTTCACCAACCATTTGTTTATGTTGGAACTTTGGATTCTTGCAAGTGATCTTGATACTTCATTTTTTCTTTTCTTATCTTGTTCTTCATTTGATATCCCTGGGTTTCCTTGTCTTGCCTTGAGACTTAGTATAGTATTCTTCTCTTTAGAGGTTCTTCCTTGTGGCCTTGATTCAAGATGATTGACCTTCTTGATTTTGGTGTCCAATTTTCAATATAGAGTTGTTCCTTTAATAATATTTCAACTTTGAAGAAATCTGAAGTAGTCATTTGCTTGGGTTGCTTGCTTGGGTCGACTTGGACTTCAACTTCACTAAAGTCGCATGCTTGGGTCGACTTGAAGTTCAACTTTACCTAAGTCACATTGCGGAGTTGACTTGGAAATGCGACTTGAATTTGAGGATTCGAAGTCTTCTGTATGGCTATACTCAAGTCGCATCTGGAGTCGACTTGGGTTTGCGACTTTACCTAAGTCGCAGGTGGAGTCGACTTCGACTGCGACTTCACCTGTCTCCAAGTCCCAAATTCAACGCTGGAACATTTAATACATTTGAAGTCGCTTCTAGAGTCGACTTGGGAATCGACCTCACCTAAGTTGATGTTTGAGTCGACTTGGGACTGTGACTTGGTATGCTATGTTTTAAAACTTGAGTTTTTAACCTTTGACAACACTTAGCAAACACATTAGTACCCGATTAATTCTCAAATTGAGTTGTTAATAATCAAAACATGGATCGTGCTTAATTTGCCGTGAATTCCAACATGAATGATGCTCTAACATGTCTAGGTAGTCAAGAACCCTATTTGGGACTCTTGATATCAAGGAAGCCAAAAAACCCACAAAATAAATCTCAACCCATTGTTCAACTCTTATTTCAGCTAGTTAGGATCATGAGAGGACTATGGACTATATTTAGAACCCGGATGGAAGCACAATCCTTAGTGTGCTCTAAGAGTGAGTGTGACAAGTCTGTCAAGGTTAGAAACTCAATACGATAGGTATAACTCTAATGTTAAACTTAGTTACTCGAAATGTGAATTGAATGATTGGGATAACCCAAAGGTAGAGTTCAAGAATCAATGAAGATATGTAACTCATAAATGAAGTTTCGAAACCAATGAAATGGTAAGACTTGCATATAGAATTTAGAGACATAAAAAGAGTTAAGAACTAGTAACATATGCAAGAGAGAACATCAAGTATTAACTTAATTTTGAGAGTGCTCAATTGAATGCCAATGGGAAATGATATGTTGACTTAGTTAAGAGATGATCAAATAAGTTGGTTAGAAGACAAACCAATGTGAATTGATGTAATTTATTATAAAAACATGACTTGAGAGTTGAGTTCAGGGTCCACTAATGTTATGATTCAATTGAAAGGTGATCTAATATAAATTAACCTGGAGGTGTGACTCAGACAAAGAGTTCAAAGACTAACATGAGTTAACTGAGGTGTGACTCTTATAGAGTTCAAGAACCAATGTAGAATTAAGAGAAATTAATAGTATGCATGAAGGGGACATCTACTCTTAACTTGACTTACATGGGAAGCGAAGACTGCCTAGATTTAGGGACTAATCGAGTATACCTAAAACAAATCAGAAATAGCCTCGAAAGGCGATTTATTACCTGACCTGAGTGAAAAATAGGTATGACTTTAACTAACCAAGCTTTAGGGTTTGACTGGATTTAACTAACCAAGGTTAGGGTTTAGAATAACCAAGATATAGGGTTCGGCTAACATAATAGGCTACATAGGACCAAGTTGGGACTAGGTTAACCTCAATAGGTTAGTTGACTGGTTGGGAAGAAATTGGACATCAAATCCTTTATTAGTTGGGAGAGAAGTCAACTCTCTGTGTTATGAGAGCCACATCACAGAGATTGAGGCTCACCTTAGTATAATCTTAACCTTTTCTTAGTAAGGAGATTTGGTATAATGAGATGAAATCATGAATGAATGATTAAAAATAAAAAAGATGGAGTTGAAAGTATTAAGTTGGGGAATAGATAAGAAGTTACTCATACATTGACTACAACAATATCTCCAAATAGTGGAGGTGTATCAATAAAGATAGACTTTGATCTTGATTTCTAGAAGTCAAAGATTTGACTAACATTGATAGCATTTTCATTAGAGTAATGATGTGAAAATTGATTGTTAGGACTTCAGATAAGGAAAAAGCATAGGATGACAACTATTTTGTAGAGTTTTTGTCTAAAATTTTATTAGTCTTGCTCCAAGAAGGCAAACAAACTCCAAAGGAACTTTTATTCTTACCAATGATAGTTCACTCACCTCATAAAATGGATAATCTCTTCAAAGTAGGCAAAAATACTCTTTAAATTCTATCTGGAACAGTAGGAGAGCTTTGGGACTTGGCTATGTAAAAATAAGGGCCAAAGTCACATAGTTACTGAGACATAGTTTGCATCCAATGTGGAAACTTGTCCATGAGTAGGCCCATTTTGCTACTTCTTGTTCGCTTAATGTTCAATTGGCTCCGTTGATTGCATCGATGATGCCTTGAACCGTTCAGATGCTCTTGATGGCTTGAAAGCACTGTTGTGAAGATGGAATGCACATTCACTTCTATATCATTATATTCATATGACTTTGTGTAGGAAGATTCTCAATCATTGATTAACTTTGTAATCATGGATGATTTGATGTACTTGTGCCTCAAGAATAATGCCTCTGCATGGGATCATCGAGCCTGCTCCAAATACGACTTTTCAAAAACATGAAACAAATAACAGTACAAAGTGTGGTATAGTGCTCAAGTTCACTTGTGCTATTTTTTATTCTTTTAATTTGTTAGATTGCATATGTTGGCTCAAGCATAAATTTTTTAAATATACAATTTTTACATTTTTATTTTTCAAAACTTTTTTGAACTTTTAGTCCAAAAATAGCCCATTTGAGCATATTAATGGGTTGGGATAAGCAAGTTGGAGCATAATATTAAGCCTAATATATTTGTAAATTTCAATTCTATTCTATCTATTAACTCATTTATAAGACTTCAACTTTTATTTGCATATAAGTCATTTATCATAACGAATTGTGAATAGTTAATAGGTTATTTGCATATTATAAAAGGGTTGAAAACAAACTAATTTATTAATCAATTGCAAAAAAAAAAATATACCTATGAAAATAAAAAACTTAAAAGAAACGAACATGATAAGTGGAATAAGTAGGATATAATTAATTAAAATCTCAACATCAAATAATGAAAGCCTAGTAATAATATTTTTTTTAGTTTTAGATAAAAATATATATTTAAAATAAAATCGTGAATGAATAGAAAAATCTTAATTGAACATCTATATAAGCTGGTTGTAATCAGGTTATATGGATTAAGTGAATTAAACGGGTTAATGAGTTTAAAACAATCAATCTATTAATTATTGATTTAAGTAAATGCGCTAGCAAGTTCAAACTCATTTAGCAAAAAAATTAGTCTTAATCTTTTTCTAAATGGGTTGGTAGGTTTACCAAATCCGTTAACAATCCTACATGGGCATAAGCATTGAAGCTCAGCCCTCACATGAGCATTGAGTTGGGACTTTATTTTATATCAGTGTATTAGTTCAACAGCAAGGTTGGGGCATACGCAGCCAACTTGTTCAATGATTTATTTTTTATTGGAATTCAATGATATATTTTTAAGTATTACTTTTTTAAGAAATCCTATGTATGTTGTGTATTTATGCAAACTTAATTAAATTGATTTTTTATTTAATAAGATTATTTATGAAGAAAAATATAATGTACGATTCAGGTCTAAATATTAAGAAAATGCAAAACCAATAGGATACAACTTGCACACAACTTCAAGTGAGAAAAGTCCCTTTCTAGTTATACATTGTCAAATTATAATTGTTATTATCTTAGTCAGTCGTCAATATCTAAAAAATTTTATATTCAAAGGAAATGTATTCCAATGTTTAATTACTATAAGAAATTTAGATTTTGGAAGAAAAATAAAGTTTGGTGGTTAAAAGTATAGATTTTAAAAAACAAATTTGAATTCATTATTAATGTGCAAAAGTTCTGCAGAGGTACATGTTAATATAATTACTTTTAGTGATGAATTCATTATTACTTTCTATATAATTTTATTTTCATTACTAACTAAATTTTGCAATATGCTTTAGTGATGAAATCATAATCATACTTTCACTACAAAAAGATAACTTAAACATATATAGCTTTTAGTAATGAAAATAATCCTTTATAAGAAATACTATTCTTCTAGAGGGCAAAAGATAGAGAAAAGAATTTGTTGGTAAGGAGGGGTCGTGATGTGATGAAAAGTTAGATTTTTAAAAAATACAAAGGCAATATGATACGATAAGGATAAAGAGAGAATAAATAGAATAGTTATGTGATAAAATAATTAAAATATAAGGGTAAAAATGAAAAAGTAGTAGTTAGATAGTTTAAATATCAAATCATTACTTGAAAAATATGTAAGAAAAGGTGAGAAGTTTTCTTTCCTAGCTCCCCATCCCTTTGACCAAACAACACCTCAGATTATATAGGCATTTGATGAAACTTTTGAAACAAAAATTTTTAATGGAAACAAATTTTAAATTAAAGAAAATGATGCAATATGAAAAGGGTACAAATGAAGAATAAAGAAAATAACGTTAAAATAGATAAGATTATTTATTGAAAATTTGTGAATAAATAAATGAAAAGTAGGATAATTGTATAACAATCGTGAAGGAAAGAGTAGATAATATGACAGTTATGGAGAAAAAATTTAGATGGAAAAGATATTTTTGGTGAGTAAGAAATGCACCCTAATTATTATTCTATTCTATTTTTTCTTGAATATACATAAAATATTCAATATTGCATTTTATTCGTCTTACTATTATTTTTTTTTCTACATTGCTTTGCACCCTTCATCATTACATTGCCGGTCTCACTTTTATCGAACTCCTTTTGTACGTGACCCTTCCATTTCTAATAACTTGATGGTTGATGGAAAATCCACTTCATACATTATATTTATCATCAAATATTGTATCTTGAAATTTTTTTTTCTCTAATATAACTACGCATGACCCCATCGAAATTAACATAATAAAATGATTTAATATTAAATATCAATTTAAAGTTGTATTTTCAATGTCTAAATTATCTAAAATATTATTTCTATATGGATAAATGATTCTATAAATTATAATTACATATCTATAAATAGATCTAAGTTTTTCTATAATTTACACACGAATATATATTTTTCAATAAATGTGGTCTAAAAAAATACTTGATCGGAATAAAAATGGGTTTACGAGATAAATAAATAATATTAAATATAATAAATGAATTGAAGTTTTCATCAATGATCAAATCTTAAAAATTAAAGGGGTTATATGACTCCACTTACATAAAAGCGGAGCCCTTACACTAAATATTACATTTCTCAATCCTCTATTTAAATTGTTAGTTTCCTTGGAGAAAAGAAAATGGACATGAGAAGAAAATATAAGAAGAATATCAGTGGTTAAAGTGAATAATAATTCAATTTTTAATTAAAAATAATTAGAATTATAAATACACAAAGAAAAATAAGGTTATTATATATTGAAATATTGGGCAAATTAGAACTTAAACATAAAAAATCCAGAAATTTGAAATTTACATTTTGGGTGCATTTACCAATAGGGAAACGGAAAATATTTTTGATGTGACTTGATATCAACTATTTACAATACCTTTGCCAATTGTAACTTATATTTTTAATCGTTATTTCATATTTCTCGGCACAACAACTTAATCCATTTTATTTTTATTTTTTGACTGCTGATGATCTCTTCTGTCATATCACGATGATCAATTTCTCATTTTTTCAAAATGATTTTCTATATTTCCCCTCTTCCAAGTTTCTTAATTACTAAAGGCCTTTATTTTAGGGGCTTGATCATTTCAGATTTTTAATAAAATTGTTATCCTATGTATATTTAATATACAAAGTAAGTTTTATTGTTTTCGGAGAAATATATAAAAATATATTTCTTTTAGATTTTTAAATATAGATGTATTTTAATCATTTTTTTTATAATAGGAAACACTTTATCCCTACTCCCTTTCAACATGAAAAAGGTTAGGGATGGAGTAATCCATGCAAATCATTGCCAAAAAATTATCTGTACAGATTTTCCCAAGTATAGCTTGGGGGGATTGCCCCACCAAGTCTAGTGATCCAAAAAAGAAACAGAAACCAAGTTGGCTAAGGAATGAGCAACTACATTTCCTTGCAGTGATACATGATGAACCGAAAAAAAGGCATTCACATTGAGAATAGACCTGATCTCTGCAATGATAAAACCCACCGGGGAGCTAATGGGGTCAACGTTGGATAGATAGTTGCAAAGAATGAGAGAGTCCGTTTCGATCTGAGCTTGTCTGACATTAAGCTGGAGAGCCCACCTAAGTCCCAAAAGGAAAGCGATAGCGTCCATAAGTAGCGTCTCCAACGCACCAAACCGCCTCCACCCTTTAGCTGCAACAAAGTAACCACGGGAGTCTTTGATAACGGCTGCACAACCGAAAGCCTCCTTATCCTCCTGTCTTCGAGCATCCACATTTATCTTGACGACCCCCGACGACGGTTTGATCTAGTGGGGTACAACGGACTTATCCAAAACATCCGCCTGAGAGAGGATTTTAGCACTCCTATGTTGGTCAAGAAAATCCGCACACCATGCCAAAATATCCGTGAACTTCGGTTGAGTACCCTCCTCTCTGAGCTTGTTCCATAAATGTCATACCCGCCGACAGCTCAAAATGAAAAAAGTAAGGTCCTCATACCTGTTCTAACATACTAAAGCTTCCAAAATCTCCTGAACTGTTACCCCCTGAGAGGCCATCCTTGCTGCTTTCCTACATACCCCTTCTGTCGTTGCACAGCTTAGGAAAAGGTGATTCGCATCCTCAGTATCATTCTTGCATAACACACAACACGGGTCCACCGCAATGCCCCTATGAATCAGATTTTACAAAGTAGGAAGGGCATTTTTGAGAAGTCTCCATCCAAAAATTATAACTTTGCTTGGAAGTTTCGTCCGCCATATTGCCTTGTAACTCCCAGATAGGGGCGGGTTGTCATCATTTAAGCACAAGAGTCTGTATGCCGATTTGACCGTGTAGTATCCGTTTGGTTCATGCTTCCAAAACACACTGTCCTCCTCATTCCTTTGGGGAAGGAGAATCAGGTTGATCTCATGCCATCGAACCTCCCCCATGGCGGCCACCACCCGATTTTCTTCCATGATTTTGTTTCACCATCGATAAAGTGGCTTACCGTCACATCCTCCTGGATTGAAGGCGGAAGGGGTCCCGCCTTATCCACCTTAGATTCAAGCCAGTCGTTGGCAAAGAACTTAACCTGTTTCCCATCTCCAATCCTCCATTTGCAGCCTCTTTCAATCACATCTCGCGCCTTTAAGATACTCTTCCAGGTGAAGGAGTTAGAAGGCTTTGCCTTACAGGTCCAAATGTCTGAGGTTGGGAAGTATCTGACTTTGAGAACTTTGTGACATAAGGACGAACTACACGACACTAACCTCCAAACCTGTTTTGCTAGAAGGGCATAGTTGAATTTGTGGAAGTCCTTGAATCCAGTTCCACTCGATCGCTTTGGCTTGCAAATATCCTTCCATGCCACCCAGCTCATTTTTCTTTTACCGTCCTTCTCACCCCACCAAAATTTTCTCAACATCCCATTAATATCATTACAGAATGATCAGGGCAGTAAAAAGATACTTATCGTGTACGTAGGAATGGCCTAAGCAACCGCCTTGATTAAAACATCTTTTCCACCCCAGGAGAGCAACTTACCTTTCTATCCTTGAATTCGATTCCACATACGTTATTTGAGGCCCTTGAATATTCTTACTTTGGATCTTCCTAACCAGGCTGGGAGACCAAGTATTAGTGAAAATCTTGTCCTGAAGATCCTAACAGTTGAATCATCTCCACCTTGGCATAGCTCTCCATATTAGCGCTAAAAAAGACCACGATTTTGTCCACATTTACCATCTGGCCCGAGGAATCCGCATATTGGTTTAGAATATCCAACAAGTTCCTGATGTCCTTCCCATCCACCCTTATGAAGATGATAGCGTCATCCGTAAACAGCAGACGAGTAATCGTTGGGACGTGTTGGTTGTAGTCTGATTCCATGAATTGCACCACAAGCGATCGCATAAGAAATCAAAGTAGAAAGACCCTCCGCACATAAGAGAAAGAGGTATGGAGATAGCGGGTCTCCCTGCCTTAATCCCCTATGAGGTTGGAAGTATGTGGATTTGAATCCATTAACATTTACTCGGTATCTCCCGATGGTTATGCAGCTCATGATCCAATTAATCCACACCTTGTTGAAATTCATAGCCCTCAGCATCTGTTTGAGGAAAGTCCATTCAACGCGGTCGTAGGCCTTCGACATATCCAGTTTAATAGCCATCTCCCGCTTATGCCCCTTGTGAAACCCCGATCTTAGACACGTGTATGAAACACTAGGGTTGTAAACCCTAGGTAATATATTAATAAAATGTATATTCATGAGTATGGAAATATGTGAAAGTAGGGGTTCAAAGAATTATTTATGAAATGAAATTCGGATGAATAGTGAAACATGAATAGTAACCATGTGGTTAACGTGAGTGATGAGTTAATCACTTTGGATTAACTTAATCACAAAAAGACGAAAAATGAAGCTTCCCACTAAAGGATGAAAAAAGAGGCAGAGTTGCTCTTGAATTTTTTAATAATTTTTGAATTTTAAGGTATTTTTGAAGAGAAAATGAGGAAAAATTCATAACTTGCAATCCGGACGTCAGATTGAAGTGAAATTTTTTATAGATAGCCAAAAAATTATGACGAACATGATGAATAATTTAGGATGTGATAAAAATCATGAATTAAAGGTCAACATTAAACTTCATTTAGAGATAAAAAAAGTAGCTTCACTTTTTCATTAATTATAATTTGACTTTTGGGTTATTTTTAATTAATTAAAATTCAAAAAATTAAATGCATATATGCAAGGACAAGCTGGGATGTGGACATGCATGGATTTTTTAGCCAAAATCAACAGCCCAAAATCAATCTTATCTTAAGATCAACGGTTTGGATGAATTAAGTTTAAAATATACATTTTTTTAATGAAATAAAAATAATTAAAATAGGAAGCTAGGGGGGTGTGAACAGTAGTAGGGGAGGCTTCACATGGGTAAAGAAATTTCATAGATTTTGAAGAAAAATATTTAGAATTTAACCCATGGAGCTAAGGGGGTAAATTGCAAATATGTAAAAAAATACAATACTATAAATAGGACAATGGAGTGAACGACCAAGGCACACCATTCCCAACTCCAAGCTTGAGAAATTCAGCATTCCCACCCCCAAACACGTTTTTGGTCTTTAGAGAAAGAAGGAGAGAAGGAAAGAAAGAAAAAGAGCCAAATAGGAAGAGAATTCTCCACTTGAAGTAAGGGGATTCTACTCAAAATTTTTTGAGTGTTAAGTAGGGTAAAACCATGCTTATATAATGCTTAATCATGAGGAAATAAGTATAGTTATAATGCTAAATTAAAATTATGCCTAAACATCAAAAATTTGGAGCGAAGATAGAGCATTCAGGAAGATAACATATGATATATGTAAATAATTCTCCAAAATTGCTACATGATAATTTGGGATGAATATTTATAATGGTTATTACGTTAGAATGATGATATATTAATCTCATGATTTTTGGAATTAAGGATTATGCTTAAGTGAAATTATGTTGATTTTTAGTATATGGAGAAAATAATTTATTTGGCTAAGTTAATGATGATAAATTCATAATTCATGAATTTTTCCATGATATACTAAATATAAGCTATGTCATGGTATTTTTTATTTTTTGAAAAAATGTCAATTTTTGAAACCCATGAACAGTAACCTCAGGTGAACAGTAAACGTGAGCAATAACTATGAACAGTGAACAACGTGATTTTGAAAAAAATTGAGATTTATTTTTATCTTTTATGAGGATATATGGATGGAATTTTTAAAGGATTTATGAATAAAAATCCATATAAATGGGTAATGACTAAGTATCTTTATAAGATTAACCTCTATGGGAATGAGGTAATGAATAGTTATAAAGCAAGCATGGAAACCAACTTAAGACATGGAATGGATGGATAAAATATTCATTTTTCTTGTATAAGGAAAAAGGAAGGAGAAGGTTGAGGACATCGACTGAGGAGGTAAGTAAGCAAACTTTTTTAAAATGTGATTTTATTGCTTCATTATAAGCAAGCAAACCCTTTTGAAAATATGTTTTATTCTCAAGTATTTATAAAATGTGTTTAAGGGTGGTCATTCCTATAATGTTTTGAAATGATGAATGTTTATGAGTTTTTATGAAAAATCATGTCGGCATATTGATATCACGTGATGTTCATGGACATGTGCACATATATAATGCATAATGAAGAGGCTTTGGTGAAGGTAGAAAGCGGATCAGAGGGTCCCCCTTTACTATTGCCGAGTCGTATGGGCTGTGTGCCGGCGGTGTCCTCCCAAGAGGTGAAGACAAAGGAATGTTATGTATGAATGAATGCATTGCATTTTCATACATGGATTGAAAAGGAAAGCATGGATTTGAAATGATGTTTTTTTAAGGGATGATGCAAATAATTCTCTACACGAGAATGACAAGTCACCTGGTGTAAGAGGTATATAATGCCGAGGAAATTAAAAGTCATGCGTGTAGGAGACCATGTAGGCGTCAAGAGGAAGAGAGGTTCCCCTTGATGAGGCCAAGTTGGAGACAGCCGGCGTATTGGACCATGTTATATAAGATGTTCTCTGGGCTAGCGTACCCGCACACGAAGGTTTATGTCAGGAATAGAAATGAAGCATTTGCACATCAAATGTTTATGAAATAATTTTTATGAAAAGGTTTCTGTGCATTTGATAGTTGATCACTTGCTAAGTGTCTCTATCAAATTGAGAGAAATACATTTACAAATGATTTACATGAATGGTTTACATGAATGATTTTCAAGAATGGTTTACGAAAAGGGTTCTATTCTATTGGTAGTTGATCACTTGATAAGTGTCTTCTATCGAATAGAGAGAAATGCATTTAAATGAAAGAAAAATGCTTGCTTATTGAGTTTCGACTCATGTTTTATTTTCACAACCTCAGACAGGTGTAGGGAAAGCCAAGAGATGAAAGACATGTGTTGCTAAAGGAAAAGAGAAATCTACAAAGGTTAGTAGATTTTTGTATGAATAGATCCCTAATAGGATATGACGAGAAAGGACATAGGTTGTATCAAATTATAAAATTATGAATAATATAAGAAATTGATGATTTAAGATGATATGGATGAGTCCATTATGAACGATAATGAGTATATGTTATGTGATAAAAGAAAAAAAAAAAAGAAAATTTTTTTTTGGACAAGATCCAATTAAAAAACCCGCCGTGTGATCAGGACAACAATCCTGAGTCACATTTACCAATCCATAAGATCCCGGAGTAAGGTTTCTAGGCTCTCGGTTCAAGGCGCCACACACCCTTCTTGCGCCTTTGTAGGGAGTGAATTGCTTCATAGGCGATCAACATGTTGTCTGTGATAAGCCGCCCAGGAATGAAAGCACTTTGTTCTTCCCCGATGACATCATGGAGCGCCACTTTAAGCCTGTTTGCTAGGACTTTTGCCAAAATTTTATAGACCACGTTGCAGAGGCTAATGGGCCAGAAATGTGATAATACTTGAGCTCCTGCCTTTTTTGGAATCAAAATTAGTGTGGTTGAATTTGAGTCTTGCTCTCTTCCATGAACAACTTGCACCAATTGATGATATCTCTACCTACGGTGTTCCAATGCTTTTGATAAAATCCAGCCGACATCCCATCTGGCCCCGAGGCTTTAGTAGGACTCATTCCTTTTATCGCTTTTACAACTTCCTCAATCTGCAAGGGTTTGGTTAGGGACTGCCTTTGATCATCAGATATTCTTCTTGTGATAACATTCTCCACCCATGTCACCTCCCGAGGTGCAGATGAGGAATAAACCTCTGAGAAGTGCATGACTGCCATATCAATTAACTGGTCTTGGTCCCTAACCCACAATCCATTTTGGTCCCTTAGCGCCTTGATGAAATTTGTTCGTCGCCTGTTGGAAGCGATACGATGGAAAAACCAGTGTTTTTGTCTCCCTCCTGGAGCCAATGTGTCTTTGCACACACCCTCCATAGTTATTCTTCATCTTCCAACAGAAGGTTTATTTGGAGTTTTAGCTTCTGCATGGAATCATCCCTTTCATCATTAGGCCTCAGACCCATAAGGGAATCAAGCTCCCTCTGTTTCCGCTCTACCGTTTTCCGAAGATTGCCTCTCTTCCTTCGACTCCAATTTGATAGCTTAGATCCACACCGATTAAGCTTCCAAGTAAGTAGGTCAGCTGAGGGCATAGTTGTCAGTGGTTCGGATTACCACGCTTGGTTTACAATTCTAGTAGCCTCTTTATCTCGTGCCCAACATAGCTCATATCTAAACTCCTTTGGCAGTTTCTCTTGCCTCTTTTAGAATCTAGCACCATCAAAATCGGGCAATGGTCAGAAGTGGGGGCCGATAAGTGAGTGATTTTTGCATGGGGAAACAAATTCAGCCAAGACAGTGTAGAGAGCCCCCTATCCAATCTCGCTTCCACTCTTAGCAATCCCCTTCTATTGTTTCTCCACGTCATGATCGCACACGCAAATCCAAGATCCAGCAGATTACATCTGTCCATAGTATCACAAAAAAGATCCATTTGGGTCTAGGAATGAGTCCTCTTACTAATATATTCACTTAGGCCCAGGACTTCATTAAAATCTCCCATGACTAACCAGGAAGCACTATTCCCGACGCTAAGCTGATTGAGGATGTGCCAATGTTGGTGTCGATAATGAGTTTCGGGATGACCGTAAAACCCCGTGAACCGCCATCCAAGAAAGTCTGCATCAATGTGGTGGATAGAGAAGCTCCTAATACAAGCGGGTTGGTCATTGTTCCACAGGAGAGCCAAACCCCCCCTCCTAGCCTTTGGTTTCACAACAAAGCAGCATTCAAACTTGAGTATTCTTCTTATGACAAAACATGACTAAAATACCTGTATATTTAAAATCTAAAATAAAGATATACATATCTTTAAAAAAATAGAACTCGGTCAGTAGATTAAATATACTTAAATTAACAATTTTATAAAAAAATTTAAAAACAAAAATATGTATTTTGTACCGGTTTGAAATTATTATTTCTCTCATTTCGCCCACAAACATGCATTAAAATGTGTATTTGGTAATTTATAAAATAACGAGAAAAAAATTTTGGAAAAGGGGAAAAGTGATGTAATGTGATGGGGCTAATGACAATGAATAGAAAGAATATAAGATAGATAGAGTTAGTGTTAAAAATGATTAAAATATACAAGTAATAATAGAAAAATAGGACATTTTAAGTGTTCAAAATACCAAATTATTAAAAAATGTAATGAAGTGTTTTAATTAATTTATTATTATATTTTTACAAAATGAACAAAAGACCTTAACGATATTAATGAGTGGATATCTTGGACACACGCTTATGGCATGCATCCATGCAGCCGAAGCTGCAGATCTACGCATAAAGAAGAGTGCCAACTTTAAAATGTCGTTTCATTTTCATTTCACACGACAATATCTACTGGTTACAGGTGCATTGAACGGTTACAAATTAAAGTTCTGTCGGTTCATTAGATCCAATTTTCTTGCACTGTATAAACATTCAATTTGCTTTTCATGTGGATGTGCGGATCATAATGGTTGACCTGCGAATGAATTCAATGAATTAATTAATTCGGTGCCTACATATTAATTCAATGAGTTAACTAATTGGGTATTTTCGAAAGGGAATACGTACATATTTATTGAAAACTCAATGCATAATGTGATGGTAAGTGAGGCCGTCTGCCAGCGTGCACACCTGAGGTGGAATCCCTGTGGCCTCGCTTTGGGAGCAATGTGTCTCCCTAAAAAATTAATAAGAGCTGTGTGTTTCCAAAAAAAATAAATAGGAGGTTAAATATATCAATAAAAAAGAAAAATCAATGCATACATGTTTTTAGCCCTTATTACTTACTTTATCAATTTTAAAATTTTTATACTTTTAAAAATTAATAGTTTTTCACCTCATTTATGGAGGTGAAAATTATTGATTTTTTGAAATTATAAAAATATATACAAAATTAGAAATGATAAATTTTTGTTCATGAACTAAATAAATGCGGGTCATATAACAATAGAAAGAAAATTTTTAAAATTAAAAAAAGACAAACCACCTATATATATTTAGCTTTTAATGCATAACTAAGCAATGAATCATTTCACTTTGAAAGAGTATGTAAATATTTGAAATTTTGGAATACATGTAAATGACACAGAGGAATTCATGGAAAGCCTTGAGAAAACTAGGGTGGGAAATTTATCAGTGCAAGCAAGTTTTAAAGTCGTCCCTCAAGAGCCAAATCTATTGATCCTGACAAAATTTTACCTGAAACGTCTCAAATAATCTTCTTCTGTGATAGAATGCTTTTTTGGATGAAAATTTTTATTTTTTATACAACTATCGTGAATAGTCAGTTGAGGGTCCAGTTCGACTGGTCTCTCGTCTCGAGCTTCGAAAAATTGTTCTTTCTGTCAGTCAGATCTTTTAGTTTTATCCTACTGGTCTATGTGACCGAGCTCAAGTCTTAGGCCATGGTTCGATCAGATCCTGAGGCCAAATACACAACTTGCTTTACAAAATTTCGTTGAAACTCTAAATTCTTCAATTCCCAACTAAACTTTAATTATTTCTCAAAATGATTTATTTAAAATTAAACACACTTTTCTAACTGATTTCGACGGTTTCCGACCAATCAGATTATCTTTTTTTATTGGTTTTACATAATATGGCATCTCATGTTATAATGGGGCTCATGTTGTATTTTTGGACTTACATATATAATAATTATATATACGTTATATAAATAGTGACTCAAAATTATAAAGTGATCTCATAATATTTATGGGCCCGAATTATCTAATAGAGTTTGGGTCTACTATGCGTAGATACCCTATTGCCTATTTTCTAATTTCTACTTTTTACGAAAAAATTTACAAAATAGACTCTTTCTCTCCTTGCATTCATGGGCTCGGGCTTACATTAAAGGGCCATCTCTTTTCACGTGGGCTTAGGCTCCAATCATAGGCTCATATAGATTACAAGCCCATGCCTATTATTGGCCCAGATTTTAAAATGGCCCTTGGGCTCGGCTTACTCCCTGCCTACCAAATCATTTTTGCCTAGGCCTAGGGTGGGCTTGCCTCGAGTTGCCCGTGGCCCAAACCTAAGGCCCATTTTTAGGCCCAGGTGCGGCCCAGCTCTAGCCCAGCTTAGCCTGTCTAATTTTGGCCCACTACCAATGGACAGATGGAATGCTTATAACCGTCTAAATTGAATTTATCATATTTTATGATCCCGACATCCGATTTGGACAATTCCATAGTGGTTTTCTATATTTTTAGACATTCTGAATCAAATGAAAGGGTCTGATTGGACTAAATAGGTCCAAAAATATAAGTTTTTGAAAATTTATGCATATGCGTGTAGTTTTTCGAATTATATATATGAATTAATTTATATGTAAGTTTATAAAAATCTAGAAAGCAATTCGTGAATAATTTTCATGCATTTATGATTTGTTGCTTTCTATTAAATTTTAAATTTACCTATTGTCATGCAAAATTTAATTTTTGGATCTTTTGAAATTTTAAATTTAGATAATGGTATGAATATTCTTAATAAATGTCTAATATTTTAAAATAAATTAATTGGAAAAACATGCTACCAAAGTAGCCTTTCTTATGTAGGTTAATTTATTTTTAAAATATAAAGAGAATTGTGTGAATGTAATTCATGCAAATATTAATCGACCCAAAAGGAAGGTTAATTTTTGGCCGAATTGCATGCACATGTATGATAATAAACATGTAATAATTATTTGACTTTCCATGTGAATAGTAAGTCAGTTCAAAGAAGACTTATTATTTGACAAGACTTTATTATTAATATTTGATTACTACAACAAGACTACCACTTACAAGTTAATATTTCTACCCAAATACTAGATATTAATGTTGTGCTAGGTATTTTGTAATAGGCTCTGCCATTATTTGAATTTTTCTAAGGTTTTATATGGAACTTATGTGAATATGTTGTTTTGTTCTATTTTCATCTAATACAACTGCTTCTACAATATTTGCCAATAAAAATTCTATTCTCATGTTGAACGGAACCACTTTCAAGCAATGGAAAGAGAATGTTATGATCATTTTTGGCTGTATAGATCTCGACCTTACGTTAAGAGTTAAACACCTCACTCATTTTATGGCTACAAGTTCCATTGAGGAAAAAAGGGACTTTGAGAGGTGAGATCGTTTAAATCAGATGTCTCATGATCATACGCAAGACAACTTCATAAGCTTTTGGGGGTGGTGTATCTGAACAGGATACTACTGCCAGGTATAAGGGCAAAGGAAACATAAGGGAGTATATCATGGAGATGTCTTATCTTGTTTCGAAACTAAAGACATTTGTATTACAGCTATCTAATGATTTCTTGGTGCATTTAGTTTTGATTTATCTTCCTGCACAATTCAGTCAGTTTAAGATCAGTTACAACTATCAAAAAGAGAAATGGTCTCTTAATGAGCTCATTTCACACTGTGTAGAAGAAGAAGAAAGGATGAAGCAAGACAGACCCGAAAGTGCTCACTTGGCAAATACTTTTAAGGAAAAGACAAAAAAAAATTAAGGAAGTTGCAGGTGGGGTGACAAATAAGAAACAACAAAAGAAATCAACTAAAGAATCAAGTTGTTTCTTCTTTCATACTCCTGGACACCAAAAGAAGGATTGTACTAAATATCACGCTTGGCATATAAAGAAATGTATGCTTCTCACCTTATTTTGTTTTGAGGTTAATTTAGCTTCTGTACCTGGACATACTCGGTGGATAGATTCTTGCGCTACTACTCATATAAGTGTGTCTATGCAGAGTTGTCTGAGCCGACGAAAGTCAAATGATGTTAGAAGATTCATCTATGTGGGTGATGACAAATCAGTTGAAGTTGAGGCAATAGGCATATTTCGGTTATTATTAAAGATTGATTTTTATTTGGATTTGAAAGAGGCATATATTGTACTGTCTTTTAGACCAAATTTGGTTTCTATTTCTGTATTAGACAAATCTAGTTATTCATGTTCATTTGGAAATAGTCAATTTAATTTTTCTTTAAATTCAAATATTATGGGTATCGGCTCTTTATCTTATTATGATAACCTTTATTTGCTTAATACAATTGTCTTTTTTATTAAATTTTTGCATGTGAATTCACGTGGTATGAAACACAAATTAACTGATGAGAATTCTACTTCACTCTAGCACAAATGTTTAGGACATATATCTAAACAAAGAATTGAGAGACTTATGTCAGATGGAATTCTTAATGCTCTTGACTTGTCAGATTTTCAAGTCTAAGTTGATTGTGTTAAGGAGAAATAGAAAAATATAAGGAGATTTGGTGCCAACAGATCTTCAAATGTCTTAGAACTAATACATACAGACATTTGTTGGTCATTCTCTACGGCTTCTTGTAATGATCAACAATATTTTATTACATTCATAGATGATTTCCCTCGTTATGGCTACCTATATCTCATCCATGAGAAGTCTCAATCGCTGGACGTGTTTAAAATTTTTAAGGCTGAAGTTCAAAATCAACTTGGCAAAAGAATTAAGATCGTTAGATATTATCATGGTAGTGAATACTATGGTAGATATAACAAATCAGGTGAACAATGTCTAGGGCTTTTTGCCAAATTCTTAGAAGAATACAGTATCGTTCCTCAATACACCATACTAGGAAGTCCTACAATGAATGGTATTGTTGAAAGATGAAACAAAACTTTAAAGGATATGGTAAAGAGTATAATCAGTCGTACTACCTTACCAGACTCACTTTGGGGAGAGACATTAAAAACTACAGCTTATATCCTTAATAGAGTATCAACCAAAGCAGTCGCTAAAACCCCTCATGAATTATGGACAGGCAAAAAGCCTATTATAAAGCATTTATGTATTTGGGGTTATCCAGCCGAGGCAAGGTCTTATAGGCCAAATGAAATGAAATTGGACTTATGAACAACTAGCAGCTATTTTGTTGAATATTCTGAATGGTATCGGGGGTATAAATTTTATGATCCCACATCCATATCATTTTTCGAAGCGGGAAATGCTCGGTTTTTTGAGGATATTGAGCTTGGGAGGGAGAGAATAAGGTTAGAGACTATGTTTTTAGGAGAAATTGATAACTTTTTCTTCGATTATTATTCCTAACATGGCTCAAGCAATAATACTAGAACCACAAAACATTGTTGACAACCTCCCTAATCAACGTTAACAGGATATTCCTACTGATCAAGCTCAACAACCTCAACAACCAATGCCATTAAGGAGATCCACTAGAGAAAGGAGAAGTGCAATTTCTAATGATTACATTATCTTTCTAAAAAAATATCAGGATGACATTGCAATGATAAAAGATAATCCTATCAACTTTCTTCAAGCAATGCAAAGAAAAAATTCTCAAAAGTGAATTAATGCAATGGATGAAGAGATCAAGTCAATAAGAGATAATAACGTTTGGGAACTCGCCCCATTGCTTAAAGGAAAGGTGCAAAGCTCATTGGTCGTAAATGAATATTTAAAACTAAAAGGGATTCAAAGAGTAATGTGAAAAGGTATAAGGCTCGTGTTGTTGCAAAGGGTTTTACTCAAAATGAAGGCATTGATTATAAAAAGACTTTCTCTCCAGTTTTATTGAAAGACTCTTTTAAGATAATAATGGCTTTAGTGACACATTTTGACATTGAGCAACATCAGATGAATATAAAGACTGTGTTTCTCAATAGTGACATTGATGAGAGCATTTATATAGTGCAACTAGAAAATTTTGTATTCAGGGATGCAAAATAAATGGTTTGTAAACCAAAAAAATCCATCTATGAGCTTAAGCACGCTTCTCGTCAATGATATTACAAATTTCATCAAGTTATCATCTACTTCGGTTTCGAGATGAATATGGTTGATAATTGTGTATACCATAAGTTCTGTGAGAGTCTTGGATTATCACAAAAGGCCTATATCGAAAGAGTTAAAAGATTTTTCATGCAGGATTATAGACCAAGAGATATCCCTATTGCCAAGGGAGACAAATTCAATCTTGACCAGTGTTCTAAGAATGATTTTGAACCTAAGAAAATGCAAAAGATCCCTTATGCTTAAGCAGTGGAACATTTCATGTATACCCAAGTTTGTACACGTCCAGATATAGCATTCATCATTGGGATGTTGGGTAGATACTTGATTAATTTGGGAATGGATCATTGAAAAGCAGTTAAAAGGGTTTTGAGATACCTTAAGAGAACAAAACACTACATACTCATATACAGAAGATCAGATAACATAGAGATTATTGGATATTCGGATTTCGACCATGCTAGATGCTAAGACAGTCTTAGATCCACTTTGGACTGTATTTATCTGCTAGCTAGAGGAGCTATCTCTTGGAGGTATGCTAAGCAGACACCCGTTGCTCCTTCCACCATAACAACTGAATTTATAGCGTATTTCGAGGCATCCAATTAGGCTATATGGCTGCAACATTTTGTCATGAGGCTATGAATTGTGGATGAAATCGAAAGACCACTCAAGTTATTTTGCGACAATAACTCAGCAGTTTTATATTTTAATAATAACAGGAGCTCAATAAAGTCGAAGTTTATTGATCTCAAGTTCCTAGTTGTTAAGAAAATAATTCAAGAAAGTCAGGTGTCGATAGAGCACATAGGAACAAACTCTATGATTGCGGGTCCGCTGACTAAGGGAGTACTCCTAAGGTCTTTCATACTGCTCACATGGGTGTTGTGTCACTTGATGATACTCTAGTTTAGTGAGAGTTCGTATTTTGCACTTTTCTGGTTGACACACATTTTGTTTGTTACGGTTATGAATATTTTCTACAGAAATAAAGTTTTTAGTATTTTGGTTTTGTTTTGACTTCGCCAAATAAGTTGGACCAATTGGAAATAGACATATCAAATCACATTATATGTAATTCCATACTACGCATTCATACTTAATATATGCCGTTTAGTTATGTTTGATATATGTGACTATGGATGGGTCTAGTTACAATGAATGTGACAAAGACCGCTCTGATCCTATATGGTCATAACTAATGGACGAGATTGTTCGAAGATAATTTTGGTTATAATAGCAAAAGGTTTTGAGCTCATAAGGTTATATATAATTATGAAATTATAAACAGTCAAAGTGGGAGATTGTTGGAATTTTTGGACTTATATATATAATAATTATATATACGCTATCATAACTAATGACTCAAAATTATAAAATAATCACATAAGGTTTATAGGCCCAAACTATCTAATAGAATATGAGTGTCATATGCGTAGATATCCTATTGCCTATTTTTTAATTTATATTTTTATGATGGGCAAAATTAGAAATTAGAAAGATGGGTACACTATATATACGGTTGTAGTCTCCGGGTTATGCATATTTTAGAGTTTCCTTTCTAACATCCCATCTTTAGAAAAGAGGAGTCATCTTCTTCAGAAAACCCTACAATGTTAACTTAGAAGACAAAAAAAACTTCCGGATTCAAGAACAACAACTCCTATGGATTCGGATTCAAGAACAACAACTCTTGTGATTCAGTTACGCTTCTGCATATAATTTATTTTCTTGGTGATTTATCATGAATGATCATTGAGTGATTAATATTTTAATCAATAAAGTTTTACCACCAAACGAAACACTAGGAGTCATGGCTGCTGCAGACCTCACGGTCGACCACCTAATCATACCCCGACAAAATTCTGGACTTCGCACGAGTGCCTGTTGTTGCCTTATGAGCAGGCTCTCACAAGGAAGGAACTTCCAGGCGAAAAAGAGGTGGCGGAACCTCTTCTTCATGACTTGAAGAAGACACTACGAATTCGGTGACCAACAGCTGTGAGAAATTAAAAATAAAAAATAAAAAATAAAGACGGCACAGGCAGAGCAGCTGCCTCCAAGCAAAACCCGTCCCTATTGAATGTCACCGATGCAAGGCGAAGATGGGAGGCACAAAAATCTGATTTGTTGATAAGGTGGAAGCCCTAGTCGTTGCCGATTTTGCAGAAAGGGGTGCTGGAGAGCTTGCCGGGTTTTAATGGGATATCGCCCGTCGCTGTGATGGAAATTACGCTGCAAGCAGCTGAATTTCATGGCTATTTTTGGGATGCTAATGATGCCTGCTCGACTGTGGCAATTGATTAGCTGGTCATGATGGGCACCACGGCCCGGAACTCCAACCACAGCTGCGGGAACAGCACCGGAGCCAGTGAGGATGATGCGGGCGCTGCACACGTGTGCATAGAACCTAACGAGGAAAAGAGCAGGGACGGTAACGCAATTGAAGAAAGGCACTTGCGATGGGATTTAATGGAGGCGGTGGCAGTGTGAGACTTGGAAAAGATAGCGGAGAAGAAAGGGGACTGCCGGATTTTTATTGCTGGAAATGAATTGGAGAGATGGTTGCAGCAGGCGGTGCTTGGCAGATGGGTGCGATCTGCTGCCAATGTTGTTTGCAATTTCTGCTGGCACTAGCTGAATGCGACGCATAGGGCAGATCCAGACGAAGAAGACAGGAGATGAGAAAGGAGGACTTGAACTTTCGGTCTCCACAGGTTGCTCGAGATGGGCACTGACAGCCATTGCATTGTCAGGAAATGATAGCTTTGGACATCAACACCAGCTAAACTGGTGCAAGATGGTGACGACGGGAAATATTAACCATGCATTTCGGCAACAGAAACAATGTCAAAAGCACAGCTTTCGCTAGGGTGCAAGTTTCCCGACCCGGCCCGGTCCGGCGCCTTAAAAAACCGGGTTTAGGAACTCATACCCAGACTAGCCCTTAAAAAATCCGCCCTCTTTACATAAAGACAAATTTTATTTATAAAAATTTATTTTTTTATGATATTAAATAATCTTAAAAGATATGAAAATCTAAATTATTTTAATTAGAATGACCAACACTTCTTTAAAAAAATTTAGTTTACCTAATTTGTATAGAATTATTTAATTAAGGGTGTGCTCGGCAATTGATAGAAAATGTCAAGTTAAAATTTTTCAATCTAAAATTTTTCACTCTTCACAACTATCATATTTTTTAATTATTTTTTCACATTTTCCTATACAACTACCCTACTTTTCAATCATTTCTACACAACTATCCACACAACTAACCTATCTATTTTAACTTTGTCCTCTTTACTACTCATCATTATCCCTATCATATCAAATCATTTGATAATGTTTACTCTCCAAAACTTTTTATCAAAAGTTTTATTCATTACCAAAGACACTCTAAGTAAGAATTCAAGTTTCATCTAAATAAAAAATATTCATGGGTCATTTTAAAAATATGTAAAATCAATATAATAAAATAATTTGATATATTTAGCAGTTTTAATTTCATATATTTAACATCTAAATTGCAAAAATATTATTTCTAGGTGGATAAATGATTCCTCAAATTATCATTGTTACATTCTAATACATTTATAAATGAATTTATGCATTTTTTCACAATTTATACATAATTATATATGTTTTTAACCAAGTATAACTTATCCGAGAATTTGATTAAAATGATTTTTTCTACCATATTAAAATAAATAAATTGTTCTATAAAATCTTCATGAATAATAATATTCACCAATATGTACTTACTTGAGATTACACAAAAATAAGAATAAGAAGTTTTACAAGATATATATCCATTTTCAAAGTTTATATACATATTTGCAATGTGGACACGGAAGACTTTAAAGTATAAGACTAAATGCTATTTATTTCATATTTCTTTATGAAAATAATTAAAATAGACCTATATTTTTTCTTGGAGACTACAAATGTTGTTTACATCATTTTTTCCTTAAAAATTTACCAAAATGACATATTTTTCATTTGCTTTAAAAGATCATTTTCTAATCAAAGTGATAGGTAAGAGTTGGAGCATTCACATTGTATGGTCCGTCACATAAAAATAAATGAAATATAAATAACTCTATTTTTAACCTTGTCCAGACCTACTCTGGCCCAGGAATGAATTAATGAGATAGTTTAATATCAAATTCAACCACAGTTGCCACTGAGGTCGTGCCTCAGTGGTGCAGGACATGGCCTCACAAGTGGGTGGTCCTGGGTTCGAATCTCCCCGGCAGCATTTCTGAAGTGGTGGCATTGCAAGTCTCTCCAAGTTTGTGGGAGTCGTCCACCAATGGAAAAGTTTAGAAATAGTAGATAATTGTTAGCAAATTATAAGAATGTCTCAGAATTTAATTGTAATACCAGTTGAGATTGTAATGTATGAATACTCATCAAAAAAAAAAAAATTCAACCACAGTTGGAATATAGAAGGTCAAAATTAATAGTGGGTATACATGTGACAATAATAATATGACCATCATCACTACCACCATTTTTAATTTATTGTAAAAATTTTCTCGATATAATTATTTTAAAATTTATTGTAGAAATATTCTCAATACAATTATTTTAAATTTATTATAGAAATATTCTCCATATAAAATTATTTTTAAATTTATTGTAGAATGTTCTCATATAATTATTTTAAAATTTAAAATTTATCATAGAAATGTTCTCTGTATAATTATTTTGAAATTTATGATTTTAAATTATTATATAATTTTTTCATCTAATTATTTTAAAGTTTACGTTTTTAAATTTATTGTAGAAATGTTCTTCATATAATTATTTGAAATTTTCTATTTTTAATTTATTGCGGAAATGTTCTTTATATTATTATTTTAAAATTTGCATTTTTAAATTTATTGTGGAAACATGCTCCGAATAATTATTTTAAATTTTAAATTTATTGTAAAATATTTTTTATATAATTATCTTAAAATTTATTGAAAAAGTTCTCCATGTAATTATTTTTAAGTTTATGTTTTGAATTAATTTGAAAAACAACTCTATTTTTTGAACCCGTTCCGAACCCTATCTGACTTGAACTGGATTTGATGTTACGATATTTGGTACGGGTTCAACCTAGAACTAAACGCGTCGGGTCAAAATAGGTATCGGGTAAAACTCGCTCAATGTGCACCTCTAGTAGAAAGGGAGGTGGAAAGTGGAAAAGTAAATATTTTGAGATGAAAAATAATATAATATAATAGAGATAAAGCATGAAAAAATATATCAAAATTTTTTTTCTTGATTTCTTTATTTAGCTAATCCAAAACCCACTATGAAAAATTTTCAATTTTTTTGAATACTATTTTTTTAACCCGTTCCAGTCCCAACCTGGCCCGTACCTTCCTTGACCCAGACCGAACCATAGTATCAACATAAGTACTAGGTCCGAGCCGGGTAAAGGCCACCCAGCTTACACCCTAAGCTTTCTCATGCCAAAGAAAAATGGGAGAACAACACGTGGCCAGCAACATAGTTGCATGAGTTGCAAACCATGAAAACATACTAGGTTCCGCAGAATGGTTCCGTGGGGCAGTTTTTTGCACTCAGCTTCGATTTTACACGCAAAATTGTCTCCAAAGTGCCTATAAATAGGGCTTTTGGAACTCATCCACAAGCTCTCCCCTCTTCTTAAGAGAACTCTTTTGCTCTTACTTTTCTTCTTTTGAGCCCCTCTTCTAAAGAAAAAAATCTCAAAAGTCCTTTTTAAAGAAAAAAGTTTTTTTTTTCATCTTTCTAGCTTGGATATAAAAGGTAGAAAATTTCTTTTTATCCCATTTAAAGTCTCTATGTGGCAGACGATTTAGAATTTGGGATTAAATTGTTTCTACTTCATTGTCTAAAAAAAGTTATTTTCTAAAACTATTTTTCCCCATGTAGATATTCTCTAGGTGACGTGTTGAATTGAAACATGAGATTTTAAGTATTTTTCTCCTGTTTTTAAAAAAATTATTTTCTAAAACTACTTTTTCCCAGATAAATACTCTCCGGATGGTAGGTTGAATTGAAACTTGAGTTAAATATTTTTCTCCTATTTTTAAATAAAAATAATTTTCGTCAAAAAAACTACTTCTTCCCATATAGATACTTCCCGGATGGCGGGTTGAATTGAAACGTAGGGTTGAGTATTTTTCTCCTGTTTTGAAATAAAAGTAATTTTTGTTAAAAGACCTACTTTTTCCTATGTAGATACTCAGTCCCAGATGGCGGGTTGAATTGAAACATAGAGTTAAGTATTTTTCTCCTATTTTTAAATAAAAATAATTTTTGTTAAAAACTACTTTTCCCCCTGCAGATACTCTCCAGTAGTGAATCGAATTAAAATGTAGGGTTAAGTATTTTCCAATTGATTTATAAAAAATTTATTTTTATTTTTACCCAACCCTTGGTGTCTAAATAAAGCTAATGTGCTAACATATTATGCTATCGAAATAAAATCATCCAAACCTACCTGGTTTTCATGATTTGAGTAATCAAATCGTCATAGATCTACATAGATCCTATTCTTGCTACAACAATGGGTTTTTATAGTAGGCTCATTGCTAGTACTTTGCCCTCACATGGAAAATACGTGCGATCCACGGGACTCGCTTGGTGGTAGCGACCTATGGATATGCAAATTCAAAAGAGGGGGAAGATACTTTGCATTAAGAAACTATGAAAACTCACTAGTTAAGCCAAGATTGGGAACTTATAGATCCATTGCGATTTGTATACATGTAAATTTTACACGGTTCACATTTTGAAGCTAAGCAAGTAATTTCTACCCGTGTCTCTCAAGTGGGCTCAAACCTTTCAATAGGCCCAATCGGGCCTAAAACCCTTCAACATGCTCACTTGGGCCCGAGCATCTTTCGATAGGCCCATTTGGGCCCAAAACCTTTCAACAGGCCCAAGTGAGCCAAAACCATTTAGCAAGCCCAGTTGGGCCTAAAACTTCATATGGTGGTTTAAAACATCTTAGTTGGGCCCTTTAAAGTCGATTCATTCGAACCAAAACCCAAACACCTTCAGTAGGTCCAATTGGGCCCAAAATTCCCTAGATGGCCCAAATAAGCCCAAAACTTACTAATAAACTCATTTGGCCCAAAACTCTCCAAATAACTTAGATTGGCCCAAAAGTTTCTGATAAACCTACATGGGCCTAATACTCCACAATTGGGCCCATAATTTCTAGTTGACCCACTTAAACTCATTTGAACAAAAACTTTCCAATAGGCTCACTTGGGCCCAAATTTGTTGAGTTAAGCCCAGTTAAGTCTAAACTTTTTTCAACAAGCCTAGTGGGGTTCAGGCCTTTTAAGTTGGTAAAAGTTGACCAAAATATATTTTTAAAATTCAGTTAAACCCAATTTTCGGTAAAACCACTCAATTTTTAATCTAGTGGCTGTATACAAAACACGCTGGCTTACTGTGGATGCGGGAGACGCTAGTTTCCTGTACAAGTACAGAAGCTGAAAGTGGAATACGCTAGTTTGTTGTGTAACTCCAGAAGCTAAGAGTGCACTTAGCTTGCTGTGTAGGGTCGCTAGTATAATCAACGGGCCCCTCAATAGTCCCAAAACAAGTTATCGTTGGTCGATGTGCTAAGTGTAAACTCGTTTTGAGTCAGGCGTGTGGTGCTCCCTCCTTTTCGAGTCATAGTGTGTCGCGAACTAATCTATATTTATTTTTGTTAGTCATATTGCGTGGTCGATATGCAACCCACTTTAAGTCGTGGCGCATGGTGTCATGTATTTCCCATTTTTGAGTCACGATGCGGGGTGAAGTATACTCATCCATATTTGTGTTTTTGTTAGACACGATTTTTCATGTATTTGTAAAGTCGTAGAAAAACTTCTACACATTTTATCATTATTTTAATAAAATTATCAACTTTTTATGGACTACGGTATTCAACTCTTTTAATTGAGGGTTTTCTCGTTAAAGATATAAAATCAGAGTGTGAAATATAACGCAAAATACTTTGTGATATATTTTTGGACTCGGTTAAAAGAATTAAATGCTTAAAAATTATTGGGAGAATTAATTAAGCTTTTATTTTCTAAAACCACCTACACAAATGAGATGACTTGGAAATTGAGGCCGAAACAGGTATGAGTCAGGGTTTAAAATGCAAAGAAACTAAAATTTACAAGTTTAAAACAAATGCTAAACTTTAGGGTCTAAAATGCAAATAAGCAAAGTTAGAAGATTTAACATGCAAAAAATCTAGTGGTATTAATATATGAAGTAAATGCACTTGGGCCCATGTAGAAATGAAGAAAAAATTTAAAAATATAAATAAAACGACACCCCGCATGGCGACATCATATGTGTATATTTCTTAAAAAAATATCTGAAAATTCCTGATTGATGGATTGAAAATCCACAGCAGGATATTATGCCCTTATCATGTGATGCAGGCATGGTAGGTGAGTTGTGATTTTATATATTGTATGTACTCAGTTCAGTATATCTAGGTGTAAATATTTATTTTTAGAATTTTTTTGAAAATGTTTTACACAACTATGAATCTAAGTGTACTTATTGCATATCGATTTTTACTATTTTTGGATTTTTTTGGATTTTTTAAAATCAGTGACATTTTCATAATTTTGTTTGCTATTTTAAAAAATTAAAAAATATTGTCTAAAAATCTCGAAATGTGATAAAAATTAATACATATATTAAATATAATTAAATTAACAGTAGCTTAACAAAATTTTCAAAAAAAAAATTAAAAAATGGAATTGAAAGAAATGACTTGCTAACCTCAGCAGTCAGCTGGCTGCAGTTTCAACCTATCGTGGATCACGTTGTCCCTCTTTGCTCTTTTCCAAGCGCGCGCTCTCGCTCACTTGCTCGCAAAAACATCCAAAACTGTCCACTCCAATGGGAGTCAACTGAAACCTTTACTACAGCTAGTGGCCGGGCTGCGCATTCCACCAATCCAAGGCATACACGGCGACGCCGTAGTGGATATTTGAGAAAGCGCATTCCCGTTTTGCCTGTCTTTGTTCACACCCATGACACATGTATACCGTACATTGTCGGAGCGTGAGACGCATCATGAATCTCATTATCACCTTTTATTTTAAAAATATATCATTTCTGCACGGGTACAGACTTCGTTACGCCCCGCTACAGGTACGCACCTCCCGCGTGGGTGTTGTAATGGAATTAAGAAATATTAACCCGAATTCTTTCATTTTCTTGTCCTAGATTCCTTTCTTTCATTTATTTGTCACGTAAAACAGGCAAGAGGGTGAGCCCGACGAGCAGGGGCTTACCAGATGCATTGATGGAAGGACATATTGAAGAGAATGCATGCTGAGATTGTGTGATGAAAATGAATGATCATTATTTATGTTGCTAACAACATGTTTTGTAGGGTGACCATGCCTTGACATTATAGTTTTAATGAAGATGATTTTGGCTTCAATAAGCCACTTGTATAATTTTTTTTTTTTTTTTGGAAGAGTTAAGCCACTTGTATACTTGAAGCAACTTGTAAACATGGAAGATTGTTTAGACTAGAAAATTGTATGAATTCTTGCTAAATGGGTAGTTTAAATTTTGATTTTGACAGTAAGCATGGCTATACAAAAATATTATCGTGTAAACATATCTTATGAATTTTATGTTAATAATTTGTTTTTATAAGGAAAGCAGAGTTGGAAACTAAAATAAGTTTCGTAACTATGAAAAATGTCCACATTTTTCATAAAAATTATCACATATTTTAAGTGTTGTCCAAATGCTATACAAATACTACAAAAACAAAATGGTTGAAGTTTCCATTAAAGGTCAACTATTTTACGTGGAAATGTACGTAGATGATTTTCTAAAGAAATTTACTATTTTTTTATAATCGAGGTTGCCTAAGTCTTGTGTTTTTGTGATTTGTCACTTAACTTTGTCATGCAGGTGCTATATTTGGCAAAGACATAAGGTTATAAATAATATGATCGTCTAGCACAATGGGTGTAACTTTTTATTTGAATATTTAAACTTGAATTGATTTGTAAATCATTTAAAATTGAAAATCATGAGAAGAGAACTTTGATATAAGAATCTTGAAAAATTACTTGTAGAAAGATTTGTTAATTCATAAAAATTAATATTTGACGAAGTGCAACTACAGCAGCAAAGACGACCACAGGTACCGGGGACATATTTGGCGGTTTCGTAAGATTTGACAGATGGGCCCCTCACGTTTTAAACGGCGACATGGGGGATGTTTGGAAATGTAAAAGTTGTGGAAAATGTGGTATTTGGTGGGAGTAGAAAATGAAATATTTTGAAAATGGAGTGATTGATATGAAATGATAGGGGTAAAGGTGGAATAAATAGGTTTGTTGAAAGGTAGTTGATAGGGAAAATGATTAGAATATAGGGGTAAAAGTGAAAAAATATGATGATTGATTGATTAATGAGGTGCCTTGAAATCCGTACTGCCACTATTTTCCTCCCACATTTTCCACCCCTTGTTCCTAAACGTCCCCATGGCCTCAAGAGTGGAAAAACACCAATCTCTTCAGTTTTCTCGATCGAAGAGTAGTAAAAAGAAAAGGATTGACCACTAAAAAAAAAAAAGCCAAGGATTGCCTTGTCAAAGCATGAGCTTGTTAAGTCCACGTGATGAAGGCGGCCATATCTTCTTTTTTTTTATCATTGGCTGAAGGCGGCCATATCTTGATTCTTGACGGCTGTGCTATTCCCACGGGCTTCAATGGTAACCATTCGAAAAATATGTATACACACACACACACACACACACACACACACACACACACCATATTTTGTCTTCAAAATCGTGCTGCCTACAGCCAATCCGCAACTAGCTTACCTCCCAAAAAATCATGCATTAAGTGCAAGAGGTCTGGATTAAAGAGTTTATTTTTTGTTAGCAATATTTAGAAATGGAATATGTACTTGGTCTTTTTAGACTGGCCTTTATAACATGAATAACATTTCAGATTATGAAAATTTAAATGTAATAAAAAAACATATATCTTTGCTTTCAATAAAAAAACATATATCTTTAACATTCTTGTATTGTAATTTTTAATTAACACTATTTAATTTTTATGATTTTCATTGTCACTGATTAAAATTATATTTTAAATAATATGTATGTTGAGATTTTTGAAGTAAAAATAAAAATTTTGAGGATAATTACTGCTGAATTAACTTCTAGTAGATTTTTACCAATGAAAATTGCATATGTTGTGAAGTATAGTTGATTGATATGCATTTCGAGTTGAATGCTCCTAAATTGTTTGAATATGAGTATCATTTGTTAATGTCATAGATGTGTGGACGAATGATCTCATGAGAGCTCAAATCTTTTGGGCGTGAATGGTGTTTTTGAGCATGCTGATAGGTACGTGTAAATGTAATATGGCCAAAGGCAGTTAGGTATGGGACCGAACAGGGATATAAAAGAGGAATCGGTACTGTGTAATGGAATCAAGAAATATTAACCCGAATTCTTTCATTTTCTTGTCCTAGATTCCTTTCTTTCATTTCTTTGTCACGTAAAACAGGCAAGAGGGTGAGCCCGACGAGCAGGGGCTTACCAGATGCATTGATGGAAGGACAAATTGAAGAGAACGCATGCTGAGATTGTGTGATGAAAATGAATGATCATTATTTATGTTGCTAACAACATGGTTTGTAGGGTGACCATGCCTTGACAAGACATTATAGTTTTAATGAAGATGATTTTGGCTTCAAGAAGCCACTTGTATAATTTTTTTTTTTTGGAAGAGTTAAGCCACTTGTATACTTGAAGCAACTTGTAAACATGAAAGATTGTTTAGACTAGAAAATTGTATGAATTCTTGCTAAATGGGTAGTTTAAATTTTGATTTTGATAGTAAGCGTGGCTATACAAAAATATTACCTTGTAAACATATCTTATGAATTTTATGTTAATAATTTTTTTTTATAAGGAAAGCAGAGTTGGAAACTAAAATAAGTTTCGTAACTATGAAAAACGTCCACATTTTCCATAAAAATTATCACATATTTCAAGTGTTGTCTAAATGCTATACAAATACTACAAAAACAAAACGTTCGAAGTTTCCATTAAAGGTCAACTATTTTACGTGGAAATGTACGTAGCCGATTTTCTAAAGAAATTTACTATTTTGTTATAATCAAGGTTGCCTAAGTCTTGTGTTTTTGTGATTTATCACTCAACTTTGTCGTGCAGGAGCTATGTTTGGTAAAGACATAATGTTATAAATAATATGATCATCTAGCACAATGGGTGTAACTTTTTATTTGAATCTTTAAACTCGAATTGATTGGTAAATCATTTAAAATTGAAAATCATGAGAAGAGCACTTTGATTTCAGTTGATCTGAAAATTCCTGGTTGGTGGATTGAAATTTGCAGTTGATCTTGGTTCCCTCATCATGTGATTTAGGTGTAGTAAGTGGGTTATGATTTCATGAACCGGGTGCACTTAGCTTTGGTGTACTCGAGTGCAAATACTTATTATTAATTTTTTTGAAAATTTTTAACACAACTATTAATATAAATATATGTAACATATGTATCAATTCTTACAATTTTTTGATATTTTTAAATATTTTTGGATTTTTTAAAAGTAGTGGCATTTTCACAATTTTAAATTACTAAAGCGCTACTAATTTGAAAAAAATTCAAAAATTTTCAAAAATAATAAAAATTAATATTTATATTAAATACACTTAGATTAATAGTTGTGTAAAAATAATTTTAAAAATTGAAAATTTCATGTCGGCGGATGGAAAATCCGTAGTTGGTTTTTATCGTCTCATCATGCGATTCCCGCATGGTAGGTGAGTTGTTCACGGGTATAGAAACCCCAGCAGTCAGCTATAGGGGTGCAACTTGGTACCGGGTCGGTCCGAACCCGCCCGACCCGACCCGGTATCAAAACCAAAAATGGGTTTTATTTTTAAGATTTTTTTCAAAATAGACCCGGTTTCAACCCGACCCGTAGAAACCCGAAACCAAAACCGGGTTCGCACCACCCCGGTACCAAAACCCGACCCGGTCCGAACCCGGTGTAGTTTATATAAATTTTTCATCAATTATACATGCTTTTTTGTAATATTAATATATATATACATGTTTTAGACATTACTAACTCTAATTCAGATAAATCACCTCTTTTTTCATTATCAAAGCATACTTGAGGTAACTTAATTTCTAGGATGATTTTTTATAATTATTATCTTTTTATTGTTAACAGTTGCATGTATTTTTTCGTCTCGGTTGATGCATATTATTTTCAAATATGTAAATCGAGGAGGAAGAACTTGGCATTAGAAATGTAGATGAAAATCAATGGAGAATTTACTTGGAAGTCTTCGAATAGTTTTTTAGTTTTTTTGGAAACTTTGGAGACATGAACTCATTTGAAATTTGAATTTGTTTAAAAGTAGATATAAACTTATTTAAACTTGAGATTTGTTTATATTGTCATTTTAAATTTGGATTGCACTTAAATTAGATTGGAATGTTGAACCATTATGCTTAATGTATTTAGATTTAGTTACTTTGAATAACTGTTATGTGGATTATGTTTGAATTTGAGTCGACATGATAAATCTATTTCATATTATGTTTTCTATTAGTATGAGAAATCTGTTAGTTTGAATTTCAGATTGTAGTATAAATTTGATTCATATTTTAAGTTTATTGGTATGACAAGTGGTCAATTTTTACTTTAGCAATTTGTATGATAAATATTCAATTTGAATTCAATTTCAGCAATTTGTACGATAATGTTTAGTTTCAACTACAAAGTTGGTATGATATGTTCATTTTCTATTTGGTATACTTGAGTTATTTCCATTAGCTATTAAATAGAAATGATCAACTAGTCATAAAACTAACTAATTTGTCATTTATTTGTGTCTATAGGGTGCTGAAAAATTGCTTGCAGAGTTCATTCAAAGAATATTGCAGAATTCAGCATGATGTTGCAGAATTCTTTGAAAGTATCTTGTAGAATTCAGCGTGATGCTTGACTTCATAAACACATGTATGTATATTTCAGTAATTTTCTTTTAGATTACAACTGAATTTGGAAAAAAATAGTTTATTGGTAACCCGAATTCTAACCCGAAACCAAACCAAAACCAATGCGAACCCGACCCGAACCCGGTCCGAACCCGAATTACATTCTTAGGATTTGGGTTTGGGTTTACTCCAACCCGGTTGGCTTAGGGTTTGGGTTCACTTAAACCCGGTATAACTCGACCCGAGTTGCACCCCTAGTCAGCTGGCTGCAGTTTCAACCTATGGTAGATCACGTGGTCCTTCTTTGCTCTTTCCCAAGCGCGCGCTCTCGCTCACTTGCTCGCGGAAACATCCAAAAACTGTCCACTCAAAAGGGAGTCAACTGAAACCTTATACTATAGCTAGTGGCCAGGCTGCGCATTCCACCAATCGAACGGATCCACGGCGACGCCGTAGTGGATATTTGAGAAAGCGCATTCCCGTTTTGCCTTTCTTGTTCGAGGAGTGATTCTATTAGCCCGGGCTAAGTAAATGGCCCACTTAGCCCACCTCAAAAAACCTATTTAAAACAACTTTTTTTTACTTTTTTTTTCATGTACTTGTTTATCTAAGTGTATTTAACATATAGACCAAGTTTTACCATTTTTGAATATGTTTATCTATTTTTTTGAGATTTTCAAACATCTATGTGTATATATGTATTTAAAATACCCTTATTTTCAAAAATCTAAAAAAAATATATGCACATTTCCAAAAATGGTAAAACTTGGTCTATATGTTAAATACACTTAGATAAACAAGTGTATGAAGAAAAAAATAAAAAAAAGTTGTTTTAAATAGGTTTTTTGAGGTGGGCTAAGTGGACCATTTACTTAGCCCGGGCTAATAGAATCACTCCTCTTCTTGTTCACACCCATGAAACACGTATACGGTACGTTGTGGGATCGTGAGACGCATCATGAATCTCTTTATCACCTTTTATTTTAAAAATATATCATTTGTGCACGGGTTCACATTTTGTTAGGCTCCGAAAAAGGTGCACACCTCCCGCGTGGGTGTTCTTTTTTTATTTTTATTTTTATGACCTAGACTGATCCGGCACTAAAAAAAAAAGTTGATTTAAAAATTTTGAAATAAGCGCTTAATACCTGTTCTTATTGGGTATAATCTGAATTAGAGTGGATTAGTATAGAGTTCAGGAAAACCCCACCCGTACTAAAAACCCTGCTTAATCCAGCAAACCTGCGGTGCCCGGCACTCTAATTTGTCCTGAAGCTCTCGCCCCATTCACCTACTAATCTGCACCGCTTATTTATCTATGATACTTGGGTTTAAATTTCACCCCGACGTAGCTTATTTTATTTTTCAGCTCAATTTCTTTTAAAAATGGGAGCTACGTGAATTTTTCCGAAGAACCTCACTTTCGTGGTTATTGTCCATGCTTGTCCAAATTCATGTACGAATTAGAATATGACGGTCTAACAATCGATATATCATAATTCCTAACATAATGATAATAACAATGTTACGTAATCTTTATTGGTTTTTTATTGATTTTTATTAGGGTTTTGTTAATGGAATCACTTTTTTATTTTTCCGTGCGACTAGGAAATAATGAAACTTTTGATAAAAAAAAATTTGTGTAAAACTTTTTAAAATGAAAGTAAATGATGTAATAAGATAGGGTAATGATAAGAAGTAAAAAGAATAAAGCTAAAATAGATAAGTTAATTATATGGATAGTTGTGTAGAAATGATTAAAAAGTAGGATAATTGTATAAAAAAAGTGAAAAATAATTAAAAATAGAATAATTGTAGAGAGTGAAAAGTTTTAGTTTGAAATGTTTTTATTGTTAGCAAACACTCCCTAAATCTAAAATATTTTTAATATAAACTAATATATAAATTACTATGAGGCAAAAAATCACTTTAATTAGAAACTTATATATTCTAAATATTTAATATATTTGAGAGTTAATACCTAACTGTTAAAATTTGTGTTTTCGAAACATGTGCGAAACACGTGATTTAATCCATATAAAATATGCGATTTTAGAATTATGATTAAATACATACTAATTTTTATATATTCTAAATAATTTAGATCTTAAAATGTCATTTTAGAAAGTACAAAAAGTATACTGGTTTATAAGATCTCACGTATTATATCCAAGCCTACGAGATTTCATTATATTATATTTAAAAATTTTTAAATTACAAAACTACAATGATCCATATTGGTTATACAAATTAAATTGTAAGAATTAAGGTATTGTTGTTTAAATTATTTTTTTGCGTTTGTTTGATTCAATAGATTTACGTATTTTACTTTTACTATTTCATTAATTCATTCAAGGATAATAATCTTTTGCAACCTTTCCCCACATACTTGCTTTCGTTTAATAATGTTGTTTTTTACCTTGTATACTTGCAAATTTTACTCATAATTTCACTTGTACTCTTTAGAAAATGTCTTTTACACCTACAAATTTTCATCATAATTCTACATAATACTTAGTCATTAGGAATCCATTAAAGAGGCCATTAACCTGCTGTGAAATGATGAATATACCCATTTCTAAATATGATTTTATACCTAAAAATTCATATTATAATAAATTTTTAGTAATTCTATAACTATAAAATAATATATTATTTGAATTTTAATAATTAATTTTGAGCAAAGCAACTTCAAATTATACTAAGATTTGCTCATATTTGTCATTTTACAGGAAGACTAACGACTCATTTAACCAATTCTTAATGACATGAGTATATTTGGAATTAGAATGAAAATTTGTATGTATATGAGACATTTTTTAAAAATGTTCCTACTTTATATAATCATTTAACCACATACTAAAATACTACAAGGTTTGATACTAAAAAAGATTTTAAAATTGATATTTACTATTAAGCTATTTTATTGAATTAATTATACATTTTTAAATACCGTTATGTTTAAAAATATACACATATCCAAAAATAATAAAACTTAATTTATATGTTAAATATATCTATATTAACAAGTTTATGGGGAAAAAAGTAAAAAAAAAAAATTTAAAATAGGTTTTTTGAGGTAGGTTAAGCAAGCAATTTCTTAGCTCGGACTAATAGGTTCATTTATCAATAATATTTATACATATATATATATATATATATATCAGAAGATAAATTTGCATAATCCAAGAGAACTTCATGACTTGCGTGATTTTAAATTGTATTTGGAAATTATTGTTGGGTAGAAGTGTCAAATTATACTTGAAGATTTCAATGCCGATTACTCAGAAAGAATCAAGTATAATGATCCACACTCAAACACAAAGTCATAATTCAACAACAAAGAACAAGTAAGGACGTCTAGTGATTGGCTAAACTACAAACTCACTAACACCCTTTAAGCATGCGAGACTATGATTTCATTAGTTCATTCAATGACTAAGTTACACTAGTATATTTTGTTCAATTATATTCTTAATTGGAATAAAGTTATAAGTGCCTTATAAAATACCAATACATTAGATTCAATTTTTTTTCAGTTTGATCTCAATATATACTAAGAAATTTTTTTCGAAAAAATGTTGGATTTTTTAAATACACATATATAATAATTATATATTATGTGCAATCATAAACAGTAACCTGAATTAAAAATATTTTATAAGTTTTCATTCATACACATGTATATAATAATATTATATATTATGTGCTATCATAAAGAGTAACCGAAATTAAAATTTTTTTATAAGGTTTAAATTAAATGAACCTAAATCTTATCATATAGTATGAGATACTTCATATAGTATGAGATACTTCTCCGTTCTCTAAGGATGCTAAAGTATATATAATGTAAAAGTATGCTCACTGAAGGCCAGAGTTCCTCCTTTCAATTTTCTAGAAGGCTAGGCATATGAGCAAGCGAATTGCGTAAACTGGAATATAGGGACCACGAAAATAGCAAATTGTGTAGCCTTCCATAACTAGCAGGACGATGGGCGTGCTGCCTAGTGATTTACACGCCTATGGCGTGCGTTTTGTTTTCGTCTTGCTCGTGTTGCTTGTGCATTTCGGACGTGATGTATTTGATTGTTTTGTTCCCATTCTCAAATTAAGCTTGGACTGAATTTTAATGAAAACACGGAAAAACAAAAGGATTTATCAAATAATAAGGTAAATTGAGCTCATTTAAGTATTAAATATAGTGTTACTATACTTATCTACAGTAGGGTGCAACCTAAGTAAGGTTAAGCTCAGACCCAACCACTAACCCAGGAAAAAGTATTATGGAGGCATATCTTTCCAACTCAATGTAAAAAAAATTACTAACAACCTTCTAGAATATTTTAATTAGTCCTACCTTAATATTTAATAAAATATAATATGATAATTGTTTTAACATTATTTTTAAAATTGTTGCACAAGAATCATTTTAACTACAAGCTTTGTGTCTGATATATTTTTAAAATATATAAAATCTTGTGTAACATGCAAGATTTAATTATTAGGTCCAATCATGTGTAATAATTGTTAACATAGGAAAATATTTTACAAGGGCTGGTCAAGAGTTTGACTCTCTCTTCTTCCATTTAGGTGGTGTGAGAGTTTTTTTGTTTCTTTCCTTCGGTAGAAGTATTCACGGTTTTTTCCTTGTGTGAGGTATTATTAAAATTTTTTCTCCATTATGTGATGGTTATAAATGTACTTGAATGTAATATGAGTTGTCATAATGTATATAAATACTCATTAACAAATATTTGATTTACGGAATTTATTAATATAAACTTTATAATGATGACATGGTAGACATGATGTTGGCTCATAATTGAGAAGCAAGCGTTTTATGAAAGAGAATATTGAGAATCAATTTTCTCAAGGTTGAATATAGTATTTCAAATGTGTTGCAGATTTTTGGAATTTGAATATGTTTAGTTAAGTATATTGGCAGGTGTTGCCATGAAGGCCATGGTGTTTGTGATAATTAAAACTATAATGTTTCAAATGTGCTGTAGATTTTGGAATTTGAATATAATTAATTAAGTATATTTGGAGGTTTCGTTGCTCAGGGCATGAAGTTAATTTGTGATAATTAAAACTGTTGTGTCTTTAAAACTATGTATTTTTTTATGTAGATTGGAGTGGATTGAAATGGCACCGAACATTACAATTGAAAATCGCATTTGTTGTTTTGTTAGTTGATTGATATGCATTTCGAGTTGAATGCTCAAACATTGTTTGAATATGAGTATCATTTGTTAATGTCATAGAAGTGTGGATGAATGATCTCCCGAGAGCTCAAATCTGTTGGGCGTTAATGTCCTAAGGAATAAGTTTTATGCAGAAAATCAACTTCTCGAATTTTCAAATACCCATTTACGTATAGACTATTTGGACCAATTGAATGATGTGCGTCTGTTGAGAAACATGGGTGTAGAGTAAATGAAGAAATATAGAGGTGGCAAAAACTAGTGAAGAGGAGAGTTAAGCTAAATGTAAATGCCAGAAGGAGATTGGATAGAGATTTACAGGCTTGGGGGCTGTTCTCCAACATGATAAAAGAAGATCCATAACAGTTAAAGTGAAAGGCATTAACATGGTTCAGAAAATCAACCATATTGGATCTATATCAGGATATCAGGCCACTCCTCTTGCTATATGCACTTTACTCAGATTAGAATTAGGATTTTACACTATATCGGGCATAGAAGCGCAACTTGGGTTGGATAGGTCCGGTTTGGAGTCGATGTTACCCTTATCCTATTTTCAAAAATTCATACTCTACCCTATTTTAGGTCGGGTCAGTTCTAAGCATACCATACTCTATTTTTTAAGATCTGATCGGTTTTAGTTTAGGTTCCGAATTAGTTCTTTAAAATAGTATTCATATTATATTTGAAAACTGTAACTTTATTACAATTTTTACTTAAAAACTTAAAATCAAGATAATAATAATATAATTTTTGAAACACGTTCCTTAAACTTACTAAAATAGTTGATGAATTAAACAAATTTCTATATATTTAAAGAATATATTTATATCTTTCGCTATAAAAGATATTTTATGAAATTTATTTTAAACATATATTAATAATTTAGGTCTCGGGTACACAGATCATGGAACCTACCCTACTCTAATTGAACTAGATATATTTTTTTTGGGAACCTAGCCTACCTTATGAGTATAAAAATAGAAACCTACCCTACCCATTTTAGGGTACCCAACAGATTAACTTGCATGTACCTTACTCAAATTGCACTCCTAATCGAGCATATTGGGACCTGTAGAGTTGAAACAGGCTTATACGTATGAAGAGTGTATTAGGTTCTGTATCGGGTTTAATATTATAGGGAGAAATAGACAATGTTATGCTTATAAACTCATCTTCTCTCATTTTTCCACCCTTAGCACAATTTTTTTTATGAGAAACCCTAGCACCTAGCTGCCCCATTACTAATCAAAATCATATTAGAAAACTTGGTCGAAATCTAGATTGAGCTCAAAATTTGTTGATTTAAGGAAAATACAAATTTTTTGGTTGCAAAAAGATGAATTAAATCCCATGAAATGTTAATTTCACTCGAATCCACCACATTGGAAGAAAGAGGAAACAAAATTGACTAGTTTGGAGTTGTCAATTAGAGGGGAAATAAGTCATTCTCAGTGTAATTGCTGATCAAGCCGGATGAACCAATTTTTTGGGAAAATTGTAAATGGTAAGATTTTCTCATCTAAATGCTTTAAAACTTCATATTCACATATGATTTGTTAATTTCATTTTATTATTGTGCTACAACTGTAATTTCTATATTTTAAAATTTTCGAAATTCTAAAAATAAGTAATTTGAAAATGCAAAAATATTAACTTTTGCTACTTCAATTTTCAGCTCAATATAAAAATAAAACCTCCATTTTCACAAAATATTTTGATCTTAAATATATTTTAAAATTTTTAGATTTAAAATTTTAAATATATTAATATTTAATACATATTTTTGGTTGCATGGAATACACTAATACTTTATCAATGATTGGTGTACAAATACGAGTTTGTCGTTAAAAACTCATGATCACCAATCTTAATTTATACACTATAACATTAAAACTAGTAACTAATTATATTGTAGAATAATGGTGGGATGGTCGAATCCACAGAGACACAATAAAAGTTTGAATTATTTAAATTTTTTATTAAACTATATATCCGAAATAAGATTACAAAATTAAAATGTAGTAAAATTAATAAAATCCAACTAAAAATAAAGAAAACAAAAATATAAAATTAATAAAGTGGAGAAAACAAATCTGGATAGCTTGCGTGAAGAAAGCTGCTCTCCTCCTAAGTTTCTTTAGACCTGGTGTAGAGATTGAAGACTTTAACTTGGAAAATTGGGTGTGAGGATTTATGATTTTAGAGCTTCACCCCATCTCCTTTTATAAGTCTAAAAATAGTAGAGACTAGTAAGGATTACACACGTTAACATGCTGCATAATATGCATATGCGCAATTTAGATGATTTATATGAGTGTTGTGCATCTTTCCATGGCTTTGAGGATTGTATATCTGCTTATGGAAAACCACTTCTCTAGCCATGCATGCTTGCTCGCCACGTTTGCTGCATTGAGATTGGAATAAACGGCTCCTACTTTTGCTGAAACCATGACTGCCTCATCGGTATTTGATGGCGATCAAAACTGCAGCTGATTTGCCTTGCTTGGATTTGATTTGTGGCTGCCGAAAATTCCACCTTGATGGACATTGAATTAAATGGGAGATCTAATGCTTATTTGGGCCGGATCTGGTGATGATAGATGTCGAATTCGCCAATAATGGCTACCTTTGATGATGGAAAAATAGGGTTGTGCGAAGGGCGTGGATCTGTTCACTAACTCTGTTGGGGTGATGGTGGGCTGCTCAAAAATCTGGACAGTTTAGAGCTAATCGTTGGTGATTTATTGCTACTAGATTTCCTCTTTAAAAAGTATGAAAATCGATGATGGAACTTGGAGGGCTGATGCCGTTTATTTGTTCCTATTAAATGCTGCCAAAAAAACCAGCCGTTGATCTTAGATCTTGCTGGAACAAGAGATAGTGGGTTTGCTGTTGATGTGTTCTTTCATCTTTTTTTCTTTTTGTATTTTTTTTGTTTTGTTTTGCTTTTTCGTAAGCCAAAATTTTTTTCCTCGCTTCAAAACCTAAATAGAACAAATAATAATGAAAAGAAAATTCTAGAGTGAAGATGCAGAAAATATTGAATTACCTCCCAACAAGCGATAAGACCGTCTTCAGTCGGACTCAGTGTCACTCTTTATCATTAACTAATCCAATATGATTAAAAACTTCATCACCGTCCACTTTCATTCGAAAGTTATATCAAAGTGCTAAATTGTTATCTAAGAGCTCACAATATTGTCTACTTTGTTGCACTCTTCATCATGATATGGGTATTTTGCAATGTTGAAAACATTGATCCTGATTTCTTGTCCTCCAAAAGGGACGTTCATCTTATTATTTTCACAATTAATATTTTCTTTTGTTGTGGTAAGGAATTGATGTTCCAAAAATAATTGAGGTGTATTTTAATTCTAAAGGAGAAACCATATTAAGAATAAGAAAGTCCACAAGAAAGTAGTAGCTATTAACTTCGACCATAACATCTTCAATCATCCTATGTGGAGTTTTTATTGACCGAACTGCAAATTGAAGAACTATTGATGTGGCTTTAACTCCCCAATATCAAATTTCTTAAATATCGAAGCAGGTACGATTAACACTTGCTTCGATATCTAGCAATATCTTGTTAAAGTTATACCCTCAATTACTGCAATCTCTTTACAAGGGTATAGGTCATAGATTGTACTATATAAAATATCATTTTCATAGGAAATTTGGGACTTAAGACGTTGGATTTAAACACTTTGTAACCAAAATTAAGAGAATAAGACAAGAAGAAGAATGGAAATAGAAAAAAAGATGTTCTTAGAACATAGAAAGAGGATTAGAAATCACGGTATGAGAGTATTTGGAGTCTAGAGTTTCACATATGTCTTCTGCAATGGATACATGAAGTGCTTACTTAATTCATATATTAGACTTTCACCTCTCTGTTTCTTCACATAATATATGAAAATTATTGCCGAAGTGAAAGCTCAAACACTAAACAAGAATTAAATTAATTAAATTGACACACAATATCTTTCATAAATAAATCAAAATCACAATATCCGCTACATTATGCACATGTTACATCTTAAATCTTAGATTAAGCATTTACCCTAGCATGTTTATAATAAAAATCAAACAAAAAATAATATTCTATCTAAAATGCATCATAAACAAGACAATTTAATTAAAAGAAAAAAGAAAATGAAAACTTATTGGTTGAGAGCTTCAATGGTACCCAAGCTCTCGGTATACTCTAAAATGCAGTAGGATATTCACAATAAGTGTTTTTATAGAGGGTAAGAGAAAACTAACGCACATAGTCCAAATTGTGCATGGATTCATGCATTCAAGGTGTCCACATGGTCTAAAACATATAGGAGCAAGCTCCGCATGATTCAAACTGTGTGGGCCTCTGTCCTTGCTTTTTGCTCCAAAAATTATGTACCTAACCTCAGAAAATTATGTCCTGATTGAAACATGTTATAATCTATTTTGATCACTGTTTTGTTTCCTTTTAATTATTCAAAATCATCAAATTGAGTGAATCTTGGTCATCATACTTTAACTCTCTAAGAATTGCACGAGTTTTTCTCCAATTTTATCTATTTTTGTACAAATCAATCAATTGTGAGTGTTTTACTATAAACAAAGCTGAATAAATCAAAACATGATTTAGTTATCTTAAACACTCGAATTCTTATCCAATTCTTATCTAAAATAAATAGTATGAAAGTGACTTAACACCGATGTCACAAGAGATGAGCGATGGACTAGGATCTTTTAGCTTATGAGGGAGTTGTTCCAAAATCATAGCACTTACATCGACCGAAGCCTGATGGAATGAGACTCTCTCTTCTGTGTGCACATCTCTTTTAGAAATTTATCATAAGTTGGAATTGTTTCATAACATCAAGAAATGTGATTTTGATGCGAACCCGCTTAAATATTTCAATCATCTCTCCACTTAAGGCTGGTTTCCTTTTACTAGTGGGCTTTCCATTCAAGGCATGAAGGAAGGGTAGTTTTGGTTGATAATTGTTGGGATCTGACGAGCTGCGTATATGTCAATTAAAATGTTATCTATTTACGCAAGTATACGTGCCGTGTCAAGTAATAAAGAGTGAGTAGAGTATCGTTCCCACGAGGAATTGTTAACCGGATTATTACTTAGTTAAATTGCTTTCGATGGATGGAAAATTCTGAGTTTGTGATTTAACTAAGCTAATGTTCGCAATGCGAAATTAGAGTGGGAGTTCAAGACTAATGGATACTTTGAATGAGTTTTCTAATTAGGGATGGCAGATGGATAGCTTAGAATCCTTGAATCTAAACTATATTTCTCTGGTTCTTTTTAAGTGGATTGCATATGGATTTACTAGCCCAAGTTCATATATCTTTATATATGTCTTCCAACAGTATATAAAGCTAATTACACCCTATTTAAGTGCTATGTTCCCATGCCATTAAATAAAGTGAAATTTATAAGTTCATAACTTGTATAATGACTACACAGGGTTTAACGACATATTTCTATCCATTAAACAACTCTCCTTACACAAAGGTCGAAACCTATGCCTTGCACATGGGTCTGGCAAAGATCTTCCTCTTCCAAGGATAAATCAAGAAATTAAATCATCTTACAAGGTAGCTAATCTTGTAAAAGCATTAAACTCACACATGCAAAGGTAGATCATACACAATCATATATAAGCTTAAATATTCATTATTGAATATTCTAAGAACTAAGAAATAATATAGTTTAGAATTCAGTTCATCCTAACTATCCATCTAATGGAGGTTTAGCTAAAAGACATGATCTTAACATCCAATACATCCATATAAAAAAGTATCCATAAGGCAGAGAAAGAAAGTGGAAAGAATAAGAAAAACTATTTTTCGGCGGTTTCCACCAACGAGGCTTGAATCCTTTCTTCAATTCGAGCTTTAATCTTGATTTTCGCTTTCTCTTGCACTGTAGTTCGTTCTCAGGCTCCCTTCTCCTCTCTCTCTTGCGCGAACCCCTAGGAACTATATATAGAGTCCTATTTGTGCAGCTTACGCACTAGAATATTCGCGTACGGATGCGTATTGGTGCCTAGGCGCCAAATCTCTTGACTGTCCCTGCCTGGAGCTTGTCCTTAGCTTTTGTAGCTACCCCTGCGCTGGCGCCTAGGCGCCAACTCTCTAGACTGCACCACTTGATTTGTGGCTTCTGACTTGGATTTCATGTAGAGAAGTGGCGCCTAGGCACCAACTCTCTGGAATGCCTTGCATGTTAGCTGTGTGTGTTGCAAATGGTCAAGGCGCGTAGGGTGGTGCCTAGACGCCATCCATCTGCCTCTGGATGCCTCAGCTGACATTTAACTCATCCACTCTGCCGACGTACGTCCCGTCCTTCCTGCAAAAGATGAAAAAACTAAATAAATAAACTAAAAATGCCTAAATAATGCTAAAATTGCCTAAAAACTAATTAATGCTCCTAAAATGCAAAGCGGGTGAAAATTAAGCTAAATGAGTGCAAACTATGCCTAATCTCTCGAACTAACACACAAATTAAGTTTGAAATGGGCCATGATAACTCATAAAAATACGAGTTATCACACTCCTAAACTTAAATGTTGCTAGTCCTTGAGCAACACATGCAAACATAATGAATAAATGAATGAATGAATGTATGCAGAAAAATAAAAATCAACTCCTTTTGCTTCCGGTTATGCATTGATCAATCCACTTAGCCATTTCATAAGGTCGTGATTAATTCAACCTGAAAAATCCATCATTATACAAACAAGGCATAAATTTTCCTTTCCAAACCAAGTTACATGTGGGTGCTAAAATTTTGTAGTGCAAAGTCATATTTCAACACGTCAATTTTTCATTCGATCAGAAAACTGGTTAGGAAATCAATGAACTCAAGCAAACTAATGATTAAACTGAATACACTGGTTACAACAAATGGTATCAAGTCACTGAATTCAATCTCTAACAACTGCACATTCTTTTCCCCCCCAAACTTATTGCAAAAATTCTCCTCACCATATTTCAGGATATCTGGAGATATATTTTTTTTGGCTCCCCTCACCATATTTCAGGGTATCTAGGGAGAATTTTCATTTTTTAAAGCATTGTTACTGTGATTTTCCTTTGCTTTTTTTTATGCGAACCTTGCTATTTGTCGATGTCAAGTCCCGGTTATTCAGCTTAGGTCAACCACCCCCTTTTTATCCTTTTCTAATGCTTTATTAGGGGTACTGAACATGTTTGAGTAATTCCTATGAAATAATACCATTTCTGAACTCGTTGAAGTACTTGGTCAGCCTTTATTTAGTTCAGTTTTCATCATCTCGGTCTGAAAGATATGCCTGTTATTGAATTAGAACAATGATTCTGAAATTCTTTTTAATTCTTTCACATGTTAATTTCAACCTGCTTTATACCTGGTTTCAATCTGAATTGCCCATTCTTTCATGAATTCAATTTCAAATCAGAATTAATCACAGCCTTGCACATTTTCACAATCAGATGAATTGAAACAAAAACAACATTCATTAGCTGGAATTGAAATGCATGCAACATAAACTAAAGTATGAAAATTAAAATGCAAAACTAATTAAAATGCAAAACAAACCTATGGTTGAGAATTATACACCCCCCAAACTTGAGGGATGCATTGTTCTTAATGCATGACCCTAAAATGAACTAAAAATGAAAATACAATGAAAAGTAAAAAGAAAAGAAAAGAAAAACAAATAGAAAAACAAAAAGAAAAAGAAAAAGAAAAAGAAAAAGAAAAGACTGAGACTCCCTCAAGAATCGGACTCTGTCGCGTCCTCGTCGTCCTCGTCAGCCTCGTTGTCGGGCTGGGGCTGTGATGACTTCCCGAAGCAGGCTCGGACCTCTGGCGGCGTTGGTGGGAAAGGCGGGAGGGTGGAGATGTTGACCTGGCGGTCCTCAGCTATCCGCCGTAGGTAGGCCTCCATCGCCCTATCATGCTGCCGCTGGTACCTGGCTTAGGCAGCAACCAGATTCTCCAAGTTTGTTAGCCGCTTGGCCATGGAAAGCGGCTACGAAGATGGACCCGCTGCAGGTGGAGCTGCTCTGGGGCGTGTGGTGGCTGTGCGAATTCGGGGTTGGGTGCGGTAGGAGAAGTCGTCAATGATGTCCTGACAGTCTAAGACCTCCTCCGTCGGTTCTCATCTGACGTCGGCCCGCTTGCAGAGCTCTATGATGAGGGATGGGAAGTAGTAGCTGCCTCGGGGTGTGGTCGCGCAGGCACAGATCTGCTGGTAGATAAGGCAGCCTACGTCGATCGTCATGCCACTGTAGATGGCATGTAGTAGCAGTGCTCTATCCATCGTCACCTCACTGACGCGGGTCGACGACATCATCCGGGCTGAAATAAAATGGAAAAACATCCGCCCATCATACATCATCTCGCTGCGCTTGAATGATGTGAGTTGGCCTCCTGTTGACTTCCATGTCGGAGGTCGTTGGCAGATATGCTCGGTAATAGAGTTGACATCTCGACCTTCTCCCTCCAAAAACTCCTCATACTGGTCTGGATAGTCAAAAGAGCCCAATTCGTAATAGGAGTTGATCGCTTTAGCATGAAATAGGACGATCTTGCCCCGCACCTTCACCCTGCCCTACTCATGTTCTACGGCATTGGCGTAGATCTCTTTCACCACTGGCACTATTGCAAACTCAGGCTGTGCGAGGAATTTCTGCTAACCTCGAGCGTTCAGTGCATTGATGAAGTTATCGGAGAAAGAGATAATCTTTATTCCCCGTTCAGAAATTAGGTGTCGCTTCTGAAGCGAGTCAGCGTACCGCTTGAATGCCTGAGCGGACACGAACCGGTTGGCGTCAAATTCGACGGGTTCCTGAACTTTCTTTCTCTTAGCCGATGATGAAGAAGCCATGTTGTTTCCAAGCAATCTTAACCGGCCCTTGTAAATCAAATTCCAACTCAACTAAGTAGTCCGAAAATCCAATACACAACAAGCCGATTTCCAAATGCTGAACAATCCACCCAAATCACCAATCTACTCCAGTACCAACCAATGCAAAGTAATCCTCCCAAAATAATTTCTAATCCGCGAACCAATCCACAAATTCAATCCAAACTTCTAGCCGAACAAGCACTAAGCAATCTTAAATCAAAGAAAATATCTCAAAGTTGGAGGAGGTTTTACTCATAGCAGCTTTCAGCTTGCAATCTGGAGCTTGCTCTGTTTCTGCACTGGCGCCGGGGCGCGGGGTTAGCAGGGCCTAGGCACCAACCTACTGTCGGTCTTCTCCGGCGTCGGGGTGAAGAAAGGATGATAATGGGGCTCAAAGTGGAGCCTAAATGAAAGGGAAAGTGATGGAAACTTCAATATGGGTGTTAGGCCTATGATTTTGTGAAGAAAAACCGGATTTCAGGATGGATTTGAGTGAATCCAAACAAAGGGGAAAGAAGGGAATGAAATGGATGAAATGGGAAGATGATTCTTTAATGAAATGCAGCTTGATTCGAGTTAAAATGGCTTTAAATCACTTTGACAAGGATCGGGAATGAGAAAGGGAGAGAAAAACGGCGCTGAGGCGTGAGGGTTAGGGTTTAAACCTTAACCCCATGCTTTATAAGGCGTCCAGGTCGTGCTGTCCACGACCCGACGACGGGGCGCCCGTGTTCTTCGCGGAGTTCATCATGGCGCCGGGGCGCCCCAATTCGGCGCCTGGGCGCCGTTCATTTCATTTTTTTTACAAAGGTAAAAACCCCAAAAATAAAAAAATAAAAACAAAAACAAAATTACAAATCAAACTGAAACCAAGCAATGGGTTGCCTCCCATTCAACGCTAAGCTTAACGTCCTCAGCACGACGTTTCTACTATTTAGTCCTTTTTCAATTTCACCACCTCGAACTCCCGGCCATTAGGGCTGCAACCTGGAAGTTCCGATCTGATCTTAGCCCATCGTTCCATAAAGTTGTGCCAGATTTGATTTTCCGGCCGATGAGATAGGGGTATTTTGGTATGAAAATTTCCAGTTTTATCAAATGTAAACTCCCCTACTCCTTTATTGGCTTTAATATCCGTGTCTTGACTTCCCAACAACTCGGTCAATTGTTTGGGCCCAATGTAACCAACGAGTCGGTCTTTAATACCGACAAATAATTTGTGGCCCCTAGCCGCAATTTGCTCTTGGTCATTCTTAAAATCATTCTGAGGAAGCTTTTGAACCTCTGCATTGCCCATATCAATCCTTAAGCAATCCTATAAGTCAGTTGGGCTCTGTATAGTCTTGAGCACGTTGCATGTAACCTTTTCATTTTGCACCTGCATGGTTAATTCTCCGGCTCGTACATTGATTATGGCGTTGCCTGTTGCGAGAAAAGGTCGACCGAGAATAATTGGCACATCTCGATCTTCTTCATAGTCCAGGATAATGAAATCTGCCGGAAAGATGAATTTTTCCACCTTGACAAGGATATCCTCAATGATACCGTCTGGATACGTGATGGATTGATTCGCCAGTTGCAGCGTCACGGTGGTAGGTCGAGCTTCCCCGAAGCCCAACTTTCTGAAAATAGACTCGGGCATGAGATTAATGCTGGCTCCCAAGTCGCATAATGCTCTCCCGAAGTACTGGTCGCCAATTGTGCACGGGATTGTGAAACTCCCGGGGTCCTTGAGTTTAGGAGGTAGTTTTCTCTGAACCCTCACACTAGTTTCCATTGTTAGTGCCACTGTCTCGAATTTCGTCAACCGCCTTTTCTTTGATAGCACGTCTTTCATGAATTTGGCGTAGCTAGGCATCTATTCTAAGGCTTCAACGAGAGGTATATTAATATGCAGCTGCTTCAGTACCTCAAGAAATTTCTTGAACTGACCCTCCTTTTTAGACTTTTCAAATTGCTGAGGAAATGGAGGAGGCTGCCTTTGATTTGTGGCAATTTCAGCGTCCAGTTGGTTCTGGGTTGCAGCTGGTTCTTCTGGCTCCCGCGACTGCTGAATCAAAGGGTTAGTGGGTTTCCACTACGCAATGTGACTGCTTGGACCTGTTCTTTACCTTTTCCCTTTGGGTTTTGCTCGATGTCGCTCGACAGCGATCCTTGAGGTCGGTTGTTCAGGGCTGAGGCCAGTTGGCCTATCTGAGCTTCCAAATTCCTGTTTATCGTGATCTGGGATTGCATAAACTGCATGAAGAGATTTTCCATATCTGCTTTCTTTTCTTCTCGCAGTGGATTGAACTACATTGGTCTTGTAAGCTGTTGCTGCGGGAATCCAGGCGGCTGATTCGGCCTCGTCTGGTTGTTCCATGAGAAGTTAGGATGATTTATCCAGCCTATGTTGTAGTTGTTTCCATACTGATTAGCTGGATTTCTCTGAAAATTTCTCACGTAATTAATCGACTCCGGGTTGGAGGCACATTCATCACTAGGATGTCCGAATTCGCTACACCATGTACAAATGTCTGCTGCTGTCTATTGCTGTGATGTAGACGACCCTAATGCACTGACGTTGGCTGACCTGGACAGGTTCTGAATTTGGCAAGATAAAGCATCGATGTGGGCCTTTATCGATGAAACAACATCCAGTTGGAGTAGACCCCCACCTCGGCTCCTGTCAGATGGCAGTTGATAAGTGTTGGCCGACATATTTTCGAGCAGGGCGTATGATTCCCGATAAATTTTCCATAGCAGAGATCCGTTCGATGAAGAATCCACCATGTGACGGGTGGAATCTTGGAGACCGTTGTAGAAAATCTGAATTTGTACCCACGGCTGAATTCCATGATGCGGGCACTTTCGGAGCAGGTCTTTGAAACGATCCCACGCCTCTGATAAGGTCTCCTCTCTGTGCTACTTGAACGAGACTATATCCATTCTCAGCTTAGCTAGCTTAGCTAGCGGAAAGTATTTTTCTAGGAATTTTTGAGCCAAGTCATTCCATGTGTTGACAGAGTTCGGTGGCAAAGAGTCCAGCCATTTCGAAGCTCGATCTCGCAGAGAAAATGGAAATGTTCGAAGCTGCATTGCTTCGTCGGAGACTCCGTTTTTCTTGAAAGTGTTCATGATCTGCAGGAAATTCCATAGATGACGGTGCGGATCTTCAAATGCAAGACCTTCGAACTGCCCAATAAACTGGAGCATCTGAAAAATTACCAGTTTGATTTTAAATTTGTTGGTGTCGATCGCAGGAGGTGCAATGCTAGTCTGAACAGCATTCTGACCAAGTGCAATCAGATCCCAAATTGGCTGGTCCAAATCATCTTGAGGTGGATGATTCGGGATCTCAATCCTCTGGTTTCCTTGTTGATTTGCATGAACGTTCTCGTCCTGGTTCTCAATGCGTTCTATCATATGTTGTTGGTTTCTGGCCTCCTTGCTCTTTTGGCGCCTTCTCAAATAGGTTCTTTCGGGTTCTGGATCAAAATGGATGACGATCTCCTTTCCTGCTCTGCCTCGGTGCATGCAAGGTGAGATAACTCTGCAAAAACCAAAGAAATTGAACTAGTAGAAAGAAAAAGAAATTCTAAGCTAAAAGAAATAATGAAACTGACTTATTCTACAGAGTTATACAAGAAAGAAATAAAGCTAAAAATAACTGGCTAAACAGTTCCCCGGCAACGGTGCCAAAAACTTGACAAGCTGCGTATATGTCAATTAAAATGCTCGCTATTTACACAAGTATACGTGCCGTGTCAAGTAATAAAGAGTGAGTAGAGTATCGTTCCCACGAGGAATTGTTAACCGAATTATTAATTAGTTAAATTGCTTTCGATGGATGGAAAATTCTGAGTTCGTGATTTAATTAAGCTAATATTTGCAATGAGAAATTAGAGTGGGAGTTCGAGACTACTGGATACTTTGAACGAGTTTTCTGATTAGGGATGACATATCGATAGCTTGGAATCCTTGAATCTAAACTATATTGCTCTGGTTCTTTTTAAGTGGATTGCATATGGATTTACTAGCCCAAGTTCATATATCTTTATATATGTCTTCCAACAGTATATAAAGCTAATTACACCCTATTTAAGTGTTATGTTCCCATGCCATTAAATAAAGTGAAATTTATAAGTTCATAACTTGTATAATGACTACACAGGGTTTAACGGTATATTCCTATCCGTTAAACAACTCTCCTTACACAAAGGTCGAAACCTATGCCTTACACATGGGTCTGGCAAAGATCTTCCTCTTCCAAGGATAAATCAAGCAATTAAATCATCTTACAAGGTAGCTAATCTTGTAAAAGCATTAAACTCACACATGCAAAGGTAAATCATACACAATCATATATAAGCTTAAATATTCATTACTGAATATTCTAAGAACTAAGAAACAATATAGTTTAGAATTTAGTTCATCCTAACTATCCATCTAATGGAGGTTTAGCTAAAAGACATGATCTTAATATCCAATACATCCATATAAAAAGTATCCATAAGGCAGAGAAAGAAAAGTTCAAAGAATAAGAAAAATTGTTTTCCGGTAGTTTCCACAAACGGGGCTTGAATCCTTTCTTCAATCCGAGCTTTAATCTTGATTTCCGCTTTCTCATGCACTGTAGGTCGTTCTCAGGCTCCCTTCTCCTCTCTCTCTCTCGCGCGCGAACCCCTAGGAACTATATATAGAGTCCTATTTGCGCAGCTTACGCACTAGAATATTTGCGTACGGATGCGTATTGGCGCCTAGGCGCCAACTCTCTGGACTGTCCCTGCCTGGAGCTTCTCCTTAGCTTTTGTAGCTACCCCTGCACTGGCGCCTAGGCGCCCTTGGCTTCCCTGGACTGCACCACCTGATTTTTGGCTTCTGACTTGGATTTCATGTAGAGAAGTGGCGCCTGGGCGCCCCTAGGTGGCTCTTAGGCGCCATCCATCTGCCTCTAGATGCCTCAGCTGGCATTCAACTCGTCCACTCTGCCGATGTACATCCCGTCCTTCCTACAAAAGATGGAAAAACTAAATAAATAAACTAAAAATGCTTAAATAATGCTAAAATTGCCTAAAAACTAATTAATGCTCCTAAAATGCAAATCGGGTGAAAATTAAGCTAAATGAGTGCAAACTATGCCTAATCTCTCGAACTAACACACAAATTAAGTCTGAAATGGGCCATGATAACTCGTAAAAATACGAGTTATCAGGATCATGTCCTTTTTTCTCCTTGTCTTCTTCCCCTAAGTTAGTCTTTTACAGCCCTTCATTACTTTCTACGTCGTATTCATGAGGAGGTGGTTTAGAAGGGCTTTCACTAACCGCCTTAGATTTGTTGGGATTTTCCGAGACCTTGCCATTTTGCAATGTTGAAATGGCTTCAGCATTCTCAAGTTGCGGGTGTTTTGGTGGTGGTAAGCTTGGCTGAGGCTGGAAGTCTGGAGGTTAGTTTCTTGAATTGGCAATCAGCTGACTAAGATGGGTCCTATTTCTCTTTTCATTACGGCTTCTACTAGGTGACTAATTTGACTTTCTAATTCAGAGACAAATTGTTGTTGGGTCAGGATCAATTGTTGTAATTAAGTAAATTTTTCATCAAATTGAGAGGATGGTAGGTAATACGGTTGAGCTAGTGGGTAGTTGGGTTAGTGGTAAGTTTGTGGTCCTCGAGGAGGATAAGCAGTTCCGCGTAAGTTTGGTTGCAATTGTTGCCCTGGGTAGTGACTTGCCATGGGTAGTTTAGGTGCTAGTGGGGTTGATGTGTTGGTTGTTTGAGGTTGGGTTTGTTGATTTTTCCAAGAAAAATTAAGGTGGTTTTACCAATCAGGGTTGTATGTGTTTAAGTATGGGTTGTTGTTCAGATTGGGAACCCCTTGTGTAGCTTAGACTTGTTCTGAAAATTGGATTACAGTAGGACACTCACTAAAGAGGTGCGATGGCTAGCACATAGAGAATAGACCGTGTGTGAAATGAGGTGAGAATTTTAAGATTGGGGAGTCTACACCTAGTCAAGTTTTTAAGGTAACTGGTCCACTTTCTCGAGTTGTTGCATAATGAATTGCGTGTCTGTGTTGGAATTGAGTTCTATACAAATTCTTGCTTCATAGAGGTCTGCCTTCTTATATGATTCCGTGGCTCTCTCATAGAATGAAAGAGAGGAATGGCTAATAGAGTTCTCGCTGAGCTTCTCAAATAGTTCATAGCTCTTGTTTTTGCTTCTGTTAAAAAATTCACCTCCACAGGCTGCATTCACGATATGTTAATATTGATCTATCAAGCCTTCATAGAAATACTTGAACAATTTTCCATTTAGATAATTCTTGATGCGGGCACTTCCTTAGCAGTTCCTTTATTCTCTCCCAGTCTTCATAAATTTACTCTCCTGGAGTTTGAGTGAAGTTTATGATCACCCTTTGCATTGTATTAGTTCAGGTGATGCGGTAGAACTTCTTTAAGAATTCTTATTGCATCTTCTCTCATGTGGTGATAGGGTACCCCAAAGTACCTAACCAATATTTAGCTTTGTCCTTTAATGAAGAGGGAAATAATCTCAATCTTAGGGCATCATCAGTAAGATTTTGAATTTTCACATTCGAGAAAATTTCTAAAAATTCATCAATGTTTTTTTACGGGTCTTCATTGGTTTTTCCGTAGAAAGATGGGATTATTTGAAGAGTACTAGATTTGATTTCATTTCTAGTAGCTAAATGCAGGACGTAGAGTTATATTTGGTGGAAATGAAATATTCCTTTATCTTTTTAAGATTTATAGTGGGGTTTAGGTTTTTAGCTATTGATGCATTTTGTTCTCTTTTTGCTTGATGAAAGAAAATCTTTTAATCTCAAGGTTTGGTTCAACGAGGTGTGGATTGAGAAATCTTTTACCGTGCATGCTGACTAGTGATGAAGAGTGTATTAATGTAAAGGATAGAAATTAAAAATAAGAAAATAAAATAAATAAAACAAATAGGGTATAGCAAAGAAATAATTAATAAAGAATTAGAGAAGGAGCAATGAAAAATACAAAATACAGTAAGATAGAAATAACTCAAACTTTATATGACTCCTGGCAATGACGCAAAAAAACTGGTGTACAATTAGGAGTTTGTAGTTAAGAACTCATAATAACTAATCTCAATTTATACCTCATCATATTAAAATTAGTAACTAGTTATAACTAGAATAATGATAAGATGAGTTCAAACTACAGAGAGACAATGAAAGTTTGAATTATTTGAAAAACAAAATTTATTAAATTAGATATCTAAAGTAAAATTACAACTAAAAATTACAGTGCAATAAAAAATAACAAAATCCAACTAAAAGAAAAAAAATAAAATTCTAAAATTAAGTGAAGGAAAAATAAATCTAAATGGCTGCCCCGTCGGTATTTGATGGTGAGCAAAACTATTGTTGATTTGTCTTGCTTGGATTTGATTTGTGGCTGCCGAAAATTCCACCTTGATGAGCATTGAATTAAACGGGAGATCTGCTACTTATTTGGGGCCGGATCTGGTGATGAGAGATGTCGGATTCACCAACAATGGCTGCCTTTGATGATGGAAAAATGGGGTTGTGTGAAGGGCGTGGGTCTCTCCACGGACTCTGTTGGGGTGGTGGCTGCTTGAAAATCTAGATGGTTTGGAGGTAACCGCTGCTTGTTTATTGTTACTGGATTTCGTCTTCGAAAAGCTTGAAAACCAATAATGGAACTTGGAGATTTTCCAATGGTGCAAATCGGTCATGGAGGAGAGGGATCACGGTCAAATGGCGAGGCATATGCGGGAGGTAAACGCTACCACTCTGGTGTTGATTCCAAAGAAGAAGGGTGCTCAAGATCTGTCGCAGTTTCGGCCAATCAGCCTATGTAATGTAATCTATAAAATATTGGCTAAGGTGTTGGCCAATAGGCTCAAAACTATCCTAAATGACATTATCGGGGCAGAACAAAGCGCTTTTGTGCCGGGTAGGCTTATAACGGACAACATGCTAATCGCATAGAAGCTATTCACTCACTTAGGAGGAGAAAGGGGGGCAGAAGACGCGAGATGGCTATTAAATTAGACATGTCAAAGGCCTATGATCGAGTTGAATGGAATTTCTTAAAACAGGTAATGGAGGCCATGAACTTCTGTCCAGCCTAGATCAATTGGATCTTATGTTGCATAACGACAGTAACCTATCGGGTCAATGTGAATGGCTTCAAGTCCAGGTACTTTCAACCCCAGAGGGGGTTGCGACAGGGGGACCCGTTGTCATCTTACCTTTTCCTGCTATGTGCAGAGGGTCTATCAATGTTAATCTCGACTGCGGTTGCCCAAGGATCACTGCACCGAATTAGGATCAACTCCAAGGGACCTCAGCTCACTCGCCTTCTGTTCGCGGATGATGCCCTTATCTTCCTCAGGGCAAATGACAATGACATAAGCAAATTTTTGGATATCATCCGTATTTATTCTGAGTCATCCGGTCAAATGATCAATGTGGATAAAACTTCTCTTTTCTTTAGTTCAAATATGAATGAAAGAGAGAGAGAGGTGATGACGAACCGGCTGGGGTCTTCAGGGCAGGAAGTCCACCGCTATCTTGGCCTTCCGACGTGGCTTGGGAGATCAAAGGGTGCGATCTTTAAAGGTATCAAGGAACGTATCTGGCACAAGATCCAAGGGTGGAAGGGGCGGCTGTTGTCATGGGGAGGGAAGGAGGTCTTAATCAAAGCTGTAGCACAGGCAATCCCATCCTATTCGATGAGCATCTTTCTGCTACCACAGTCATTCTGCCAGGACAAAAATAGGATGCTGAGCAAATTTTAGTGGGGGGAACAAGGAAATAAGCGCAAGATGAGTTGGGTAGCCTGGAAAGAAATGTGTAAGTCAAAGATTGCGGGAGGAATGGGCTTCAGAGATCTTCATCTGTTCAATTATGCCCTCCTAGCCAAACAGGTATGGATATTGTCTACGGGTACCTCATCTTTCTGCTACAAGGTCTTAAAATCCAAATATTTCCCAAACTCTGATATTTGGGGCTGCATACCGAAACCATCTGACTCTTACACTTGGAAGAGCATCCTGAAGGCGCGGGAAATGATTTATTCTGGTTATATGTGGAGGATTGGTGATGGTAGGAGGGTCCGTTTCTTCAAGGATACATGGCTGGATTCGCAGGTGGTTAAGGTGGGCCCCCTCCCACAGTCCATCTCGGAGGATGTGTTTGTTAGCCACTTTATTGATGAAGGCACCAAAGGTTGGAACAAAGAGCGGATCTTGGCAGCGGTTGGTGATGTGGGATGGCAACTTATTAGCCTCGTGCCTCTACCTAGTACTCAAGAGGAGGACTGCATCTTCTGGAAGCATGAGGCCAATGGCCAATTCTCAGTTCGGTCGGCACATAGGTGGATCAAGATGGAAGGGGAAAACTAGCTCCTGTCAAGATGTTTCAGGGCCATATGGAGAACAAAGCTTCCGAGCAAGATTATGATCTTCGCTTGGCGTCTATTTAAGAATGCTCTCCCAACTTTAAACAATCTTTCTTACAGAGGTGTTAAAGTCGACCCCCATTGTGTTTTTTGCAGGAGGGATGCTGAGGATGCTAATCATCTATTTTTGGAGTGTGGCTGTGTAACAAGTATAGCTCGATATGTTGTTCCTGCACGCCTAACGAAGATCTCTGTGCAGGAAATTATCACATTCTTAGCATCCAATGACAGGGGTGAGGACCTGGTTTTTTTCATCGTATATTGTTGGAGAATATGGTACTTGCGAAACAAACGTATGGCTGAGGGGAGTCAAATTGTGCTTACGGACACTCTCCCATGGTGCCGGAATTATATCGAGCAACTGAGACGAGTTAAAATCCTCCATCAAGTGAACGACTTCGATCTTCCCCTTGTTCCCAGATGGACTCAACCGCCAGATGGTGTTCTCAAGATAAATGTGGATGCCCGATGCCTGATGGATCGGGGTGTATCGGGGATTGCAGCCGTTATCAGGGATTCGCGGGGGCACTTCATTGCTGCACATGGTCGGAGGTGTATGGGGGTGGGGGAACCTCTCATTATGGAAGCTGATGCTTTTTGGCTGGGCATCATTTGGGCTCTCCAGCTCGAGCTACGTACTGTTCAGATTGAGTCCGACTCGCTCACTCTATGCACATATTTGACCAATGAAAGTCCCGTTCTCTCACCGGTGGGTCACATTATATCCGAGATTAGAACAATTCTTGCAACAAACCCTCATATCTCGGTCCACCATGTTCTTAGATAAGGGAACAAGGTTGCCCATGCTTTTGTTGATCTAGTTTCTGTATCAAATTTGGATCACATGTACTGGTGGGGAAATCCTCCTCCACCTATTGGTGGGAAAATTTGTATTGACAATTTTATAGCTATGAATTATACGGACTGCTCTATTCCGAACCCTTTTCAAACTGGAAAGGGGTCGGGATAAAGTTGTCCTTTCATCAAAAAATAAATAAATAATGGAACTTGGAGGGCTGCTGCTATTGAATTGTTATTGAATTGTTGCCATTAAATGCTGCTGGAAAATCAAGTCATTGATTTTGGTTCTGGCTGGAATGTGAGATGGTGGGTTTACCTTTGATGTGTTCGTTCAGCCATGAAAATTAGGAGAAGAAAATGACCAAAGTCTGGTATTCTGCTAGTACATGTTAATTGGTGCACATACGGCTAGATTTTTACAATATAAACAATTCAATGTATAGTTTAGCTATACTATCCTTTTGACAGCCTACAATAATCTCCCAAATTATTTAAATAAAATATTTGGATGGAAAATATTTTTCAAAGATTCACTCATAGAACCCCTTTACTAAATGAAAATTTTCATACTTAAATGGTGAAAGAAAAATTAAAAAGTGAAGAAAATATAAAATTATCAATGATCAATGCATGTTATTTTTTGTTACATCAATGATTTTTATGTTTATAAATTATTTTTATATTTTTGAAAATAAATAATTCTGAAAATGAAAAAATTAATTTTTCTGCTTAAATTTCTATCTTGGTATAAAAATAAAATATGAAGTTTTACTTAATAATTTGGTCATAAATATATTTTCTAATTTTTAAATTTAAAATTTTTAAATATGTCAATAGGTGATACATATGTTAATTATGTGTAATACATTAATACTTTATTAATGATCAATGCATATTATTATTTTTATATTTTTGATTCATTTTGATGGTAAGTCATTTCATTCTTGTGATAAAGTACCATTCTCAGACTCTAAGTTATTAAATTACTTTTACAATTTTTATGCTTTATACTTCTATGTTTATGTTATTAATAACTAATGAGTTATGACTTAGCTATTTGAAGTTTTGCACTATGTATTTATGTAAAGGTTGATTTTTACTATTTTTTCCTCTCTTCATATTTATTATTTAATTCTAGAAGATATTTTTATTTCTAGTTGTAAGATTGTATATAAAAATCATACTAGCCACATTCCATAAATAGCTGCTTATAAGAAAAAATGGTTGATACACTATTCCATATATTGGCAAAATGTGAACTAATTAGATATTATTTCATTTATTATTTTTTGAATTTATTACATATTTTAAAGACTTTTCTGGGGTTAAAGAAATTTCGTCTGATATGATTCGCTAACAATATGATATGACTGTATCTTATTGTTTTCGGAGGGAACCGATGCCTCATTCGATACCAATATTTCAAACCGTGGGCATTATGGGATCCTTAAAGATGGAAGCCATGGTTGTGAAGATGAGAGTTTTTTGGATGATGGAATCACAACTGGAAACGATGGGCGTTGAATTTGATTCACTAATTTTGATAGATTTAGTCAATCATAAAATGGCAACTAAGTTACTAGTTGACATTTTGCTAAGGGACATTGAAAGGATCAGCTCAAGACTGAATATGGTATATTTTGTACATGTTAATCATGCTAGAAATCAATTCAAACATGGATTAGAAGATTTGGCATCGAGTGAAGATGATTTTCAGTTTGATTTTGAAGGATAACCCTCTCGAGTGTATTGTTCCTAGCTCAGGTTCGGAATATCAGTATTGAGTGAATTAGCCTCCTCCAGAAATGATATAACATAGTCGTATTGTAACAGTATCGAACCATATAGAATAGAATTCTTTTAGCTCAAAAAATCTGAAAACTATATAATAAATTCAAAAAAAATGTGAAACAAAAGAATATCTAATAAGGTCATTTTTTTCTATGTATAGGATGATACATCGATCCATTTTCTCTTATAAGTAGCTATTTATGGAATATGGGTAACGTAAGTTTTATATGCAATTTACAACTAAAGATAAAAATATCATGCTAAAATTAAATAATAAACATGAAGAGAATAAAACATAGGTAAAAGGAAAACCTTACATAAATACATACTTTGAAGCTTCAAATAGCTAGGTCATGAGTCATGAGTTATTAATAACATAAATATAGAAGTATATCGAAAAAAGTCACCATCGAAGTGAATCAAAAAATATAAATATAATTTATAAATATAAAAATCACAGATGTAGCACAAAAATAATAACATGCATTGATCATTAATAAAGTATTAGCGAATTACATGTGAACTAAACTAGTACAAATTATAATTCAAGATTTCAATTTTGATGATTTACAATCAATTTGAGAAGTTAAAGACAACTAATGATGTTTTGGGTATGTACATGTAAGTCAAAGTTGTAGATTTCAAGAGAAGACTATTGAAGTCACATATTTCAATCGAATCTAAGAGTGACTTGGGTCAAGTCGTAATCCAAGTCGACTCCACAATCAACTTCAAGCGTATTTTAGAAGATAGAAAATTTCAAGGGTGAGTTACACTATTGAAGCGACACCCTAAGTCGATTCCGAGTGCGACTTGGGTAAGGTTGAAAATGAAGCCAACTTCAATTGCGACACGAAAACCACAAGGCTACCCGAAATCACACTATCTACAAAATAACGTTTAAAGTTGCACTCCAAGTCAATTCCAAATACGACTTAGGTGAAGTCAAAGTCGAAGTTAAACTTGATCTTACAACTTACAAGAACAAAAGAACACATATATTTTCTATCTCAAGAATGGAGAGTGAAATCTTTATTCTAAAGTTGACCTAAGGATGAGAATTAGGAGGAAAGAAAAAGAATATAAAACTAAGGAACTGAAAGCCCAAAAAATTGTGAAATTTAAGGTGAAGTCGACGCCAACTGCGACTTGGGTGAAGTCTTATCCCTAAATCGACTCCGCATGCGATTTGAAGGCTAAAGCTTGAAACAAAATTCTTTGAAAGCAAATGAAGCACTGAAGTCTATACCTAGTTGACTTCACTTATAACTTGAGTGAACATTCAAACCAAGTTGGCTCCAATTGCAAATTCAATCATAATGGTTAGAATTTTTTTTGAATGTTGGCGCATTCCACCTACCATGACACATTCAAATTTTTTCTTAAACAATGAAAGAGACATCAAGATGAGTAAATGGGGTTAGTTAAGGCATTCATTGTAATCTAACCTTTCAATCAAAGCTCTCAAGTCTACTGTAAGGATTTTCAAGTTCACACATTTTTCACATCTTTAAGTGCTTATTTCCATGCTTCAAAGTTCTATATAAATTTGTAACATGTAATTTATTCTCATTTCAATTTCTTTATTATAATTTGATATTTGGCTTAGTATTGGAAACCAAGGTCGAAGTGCGGGAACAAGTAATATTGGTTAGAGTGGTACTTATCAACTACTTATGCGCTGTTGTAAAGGCTCCATAGAGGTAGAATTTTAAAAGGAGCCGAGGCTTTGGTTGTAATTGTTAAAGTGATACTAGAATACAAGACTCAAAAGGTATGTGTTTGGAAGAGTGCAGTTGAAATATTGCTTGAACTATTATAAGTTTGTGTGTCTTTTGGTGCATTCATTTATACTTTCTTACTTTCATGATTTGGCTTTGCAAGTTTCGTTCAAGGAAACTTATCTCAAAGGGTTTATGTTTAAAATAGCAAAAAAAATTATATAACCTAATTCACTTATCCCTCCTTAGGTTAAGCTAACTATTCGGAACAAATATTACACACAATTAAATGTATTAAATATTGACTTACTCAAAATTTTTAATTTTGAAAATTAAAAAATATATTTATGATTAAAATATTCTATGAAAATGAAGGTTTTATTTTTATATCAAGCTAGAAAATTTAAGTAGCAAAAGTTAGTATTTTTGCATTTTCAGAATTATTCATTTTCAAAAAAATATAAAAATCACAGATGTGACATAAAAATAATAACATGCATTAATCATTGAAAAATATTAGTGTATTACACATAATCAAAAACACATATTAAATATATATTTAATTTTTATATCGAAAATTTAAAAATATTTTTATATCAAAAACCAAAGGTAAAACGAAGGTTTTATTTTTATGTCAAGATGGAAAATTGAAGGAACAAAACATTAATATTTTGCATTTTTAAAGAATTAAATATTATTTAAAATGTAGAAATTATAGATCTAGCACAACAATATAATGAAATTAACAAATCATATGCGGATATGAAGTCTTAAAGCATTTAGATGAAAAAATCTCCCCTTTTACTACTTTTCCCTAAATGAGTTATTCTAGCTAGATCCGCGATTACATCAAAAATTACTTGCTTTTTCTCAAGTTGACAACTCCAAACTGGTCAATTTTTCCTCCCCTTTCTTCCAATGTGATAATTTTGCAGTAAAATTAACATTTTTATGGGACTTAATTCATTTTTTGTAACGCAAAAAATTGCATTTTTCCCTAAATCAACAAATTTCAATTTGACTTTCAACTAGGTTTTCTACCATGATTTTTGTCAGGAATGTAATAACTAGGTTCTGAGGGTAGAGAAATGTAAATAAAATGAGTTTATAAGCATCACAATGTCTGTTTCTCCCTATAATACTAGATCCAATGTAGAACCTGATATACCCCTTCCTTGACACAGCCGATACAAGCTCATATCGTCAGCATAGTGAAAAACTTTAACCATAATCCAAGTTAGGTGTGTATAGCATATAGGGGTGGCTGGATATCGTATCAGATCCAATACGGGTGATTTTTGTGATCCCTTCTATGTAAGGATAATTATGATGTTATTGTAGTTTAATAGATGTGTTGCTTGCTCCTTCCCATGTTGAATTGACAACACTATTGCTTTTAAGAAAAAAGAAAAGAAAAGAAAATTGTAATGCATAATAACTGCAATTCATCGGTTGACTAAGGAAATCTAAGCACACAATAAAAGTGAAATAAGACCTAACTGACAAAAACTTCACATTTAATGGCAGTTAGATATCATACTCGACCAAAAGATTACTGGTTAAAAATAATTGTTGACAATGATTGGAATAGATTTTAACTAGTCACCAAAGGTAGGCCTAAACCCCAATTCCTATGCGTGGCATAGATTTTTGTTTATACATGCCACTAATATATTAAAAGCATTGAGCATTGGCTGTGGCATTAGATGCAGAGTGTAAAATCCAACTACACTAAATCTGCCATATGTACAGTAACATGGTAGGTGCACAACATCAGTAGCCTTTCACAGAACCACATATTAAGGATGCTCTAAAGGATACAGTAGAGACATTAGACATAACAAGTGTATTGTGTCTGTAGACTCTGTATAAGTAAATGGTATATACACATCATCTTAAGTAGAAATATACCATTTTAAGTATAAAGACAATCCTATCCTCTAGCTTTCTCTTTTTAGAAAAAAATCTAAGCTTTAGTTTTCTCAATATAAAAAGTTTGGCGTAAAATTTTTTTGAACATTTTTTTTTTGAAATTTTTTTTGAAACTGTTAATATGAGGCCAATGCTTAGGAGTAACTAGAGTACAATTGAAATGAATAAAGTAGTTTCACTATAAAATATGAAAAAAGTAGAAATTTTTTCCCTCTTTCCCAAACAGAATTTTTTTAAAGTGGGGGGATCATATATAACACTAGCTATGTTCCACAGGTGTTGCACTTCAAAACAAGTTTATTATATATAAATTATTTTTAATATCTTGGTCATTCATAAAATTAAATTTTAATTATTATACAAATTTCTTAATCAAAAGAAAAGTTCTAATGGAAGCCCCTCATTACCACTCCTCGAATGCATTTCGAGAAGGTGAGGAAGAGGGATGCCCAATAGAAATTCCATTAAAAAAAGACGAATCAAAATATAATGAACCTACTATGCAGGCTGGTGGGATTTTCCGCCAATAATTTCAAAGGTACCTCCACCAAAGCTGATTTAGGTAAATTATGAGTATTTATATTTTCGATATGCATGATATGAACAAAAGAGATATTACTTACATTTGTTGTAAGGCTCCTAATCCTATGAACCAAAGTGCTGAATAGGGGAGTGAATTCCAACATTGTCATTTAGTAATGATACAAGGAGTGGAGAATCACTTTCCCCTGTAAGCTATAGAATTGAAACTCCTGTGCCCACTCAAGACCCTTTAAAATTGCATGAGCCTCCATTTATTGTGGAATTGCCACTCCATGATTTGTCCAAGCTTTTGCTGCAACGAAAGCTCCATTCTAATCTCAGATCTTAGTTCCAAACCTAAGTCTCTTGGTTCGAAGATTAAAATTGGCATAAATATTGATTTTGACTGTTCCTTGTATTGGTTTTTGTCATCTTACCACATTTTGCTGGGTTGTATAATTTCATAACTTTTGTTGGTTATCTGGACAAACCGTTTATAGAAAGTTAATAGTCCATTTAGGAAAATCCTTAAATGGGCACCTAAGATTCTCCATGTAGAACTTGTTTCTTAGTTGCCAAATTCTCTAGCAGGTACATAGAAATAGGGTAAAGATTTAAGATTGGCCCTATGTTAAGAGATGTTAAAAAACCTCGCATGTGTTATTGAATAGTCTCCCGAAAAGCGAACTAGAGAAATGGGGATGAAATGCATGCATGATAGTAGAATAGCTGACAAACAAGTAGTAGCAGTCTTCCTTTGCATCATTGCATAAGGAGCATATCGTGAGTCTAAGAATTTTTCTTCTTGCAATATTAGTTCGTGTAAGCAAAGAGCCATTAACATTCTCCATCCAAAAACAATGATTTTCCTAGGGATTAGTTTCCATAGGGATTGAATGATTGCAAGTTCGATTATGTGGCAATTGTCTTCTTCCAAACATTGAGAAGTGGAGAGAGCTAGATTGTATGCTGATTTGACCCATTAGGTTCCATGATGTTCCACTGCCCAAAATCTAGCATCCTCCTCATCACGTTCAGGTATGAGAACCAAGATAACTGCTTCCCATGCCATAGCCCTCACAGTAAAAATCATAAGGTCTTTCTTCTAACATTTGTGTTTCGGGTCAATAAAGCATACAACTTGCAATCATCATCAATCCCAGATTGTAGAGATCCCGCTTTTCTTAATTTAGTTGGTGCCCAATTGTCCTTAGAAAATAGATTCGTTGTCCATTTCCTAGTTGCTCATTTTTACCCTGCTTTCATTACTAGCAAAGTCTTCAGGATGCTCCTTCATGTGAAGGAGTTGAATGGTTTGGTGGTATAACTCCACATTCCCCCATCAAGAAAGTGCGGGCTTTTATAACACTATGCATGAGAGTGATATGCACTATCATGATTCTCCATTCCTGTTTGGCTAGGGCTAAATTGAACATGTGAACACTTCTGAAGCCCATTCCTCTCTGTATGGTCTATACACATTTTTTTCCATGCAACCGAGCTAAGTTTCCATTTTTTGTTCCTTTCACCCCACCAAAATTGGCTCATTGCAGCTTCAATTTTAACACAAAGCTTCTTAGGTAGGTGGAAGTGGTTCATAGCGTAATAGGGAATGGCTTGTACCACTACTTTTAACAAGACTTCCTTCCCTCCCCTTGATAGAAATCTCTCTTTCCAACTTTACGTCTTCATCCAAACTTTTTCTTTGATATATTTGAAAACTTGGATATGTGGTTGGTCAATCCAAGCAAGGAGGCCCAAGAATTGTGGATTTGTTTTCCCTTTGATCCAAGTAGGTCTTCCATCTCTTCTTTCACTTGTTGGGAAGTGTTGTTATTGAAGATAATTGTGATATTGTCCATATTCACTTTTTGTCCTGCTCATTCCTCATAAGTTTTGATCATCTCTCCCAAATTAGAGGCTTCTTTCCTATTAGCTTTGAGGAAAAGTAAAACATCAGCAGCAAAAATAAATGAGACATGATAGGCCCCCATGTGCATACCTTGACTCTATGCAAAAGTATGACCAATAATCCCTCAACACACAAAAGGAAAAGGTAAGCGGATAATAGGTCACCTAGCCAAATACATCTGCTCGCCTTGACGAATGTCATTGTAAATCCATTGACAGAGACACAATAAGAGAGTAGAAATGTAACTATAAATCCACCCGATCCACTTTTCACTAAAATTCGTCTGATGCATAATCTACCATAAGAAAGACTAATCCACTCGATCATAAGCTTTTGCCATCTCTCCACATTTGCTCCTCTTTTTCTCCTTAGCACATGCAAAGCTTTATAAGATATGAGCATGTTGTCTATTATTAGCCAACTAGGGACAAATGTACTATAGTTTATAGAAATAATCTTTTCTAAACACCCCTTCAGTCGGTTAGCTAAGATCTTATATAATATATTACACAGGCTGATGGAACGAAAATTAGACAATCAAGTTGCCCCCTTCTATTTAAGAATGTGAACAATATTTGTTTGGCTAACCTATGAGATCATAGCCCTCTATTGAGGGAAGGAAGTGGAATCCATGAAATTCCAGCAGGCCTTGAAGATTCCTCGTCTAACAGTGTGCCAATTGTGTTGAAAGAAACCTGTTGTCATTCCATCAGGTCTCAAGCCTTTGTAAGATCCATATCTTTGATTGCGTTAGTGACCTCTTCCATTGAAAGTGGGGTTGTTAGCCGCGTATTATCATTTTCACTCACTCTTGCTATGATTAAGTTGATGATTCTTTGCTCTTCTTGAAGGGTTTTTAATTTGAATATCTTTGAGAAATACTACATCATTAAAGCTTCCTTCTAGCTCTTGTCCCACAGCACCTGACCATGATCATTTTCTGAAAAAATAATATGGTTTCTTATATGACTTTCTGATGCACATCTATGGAAAAAATGTGTGTTCTGGTCACCATACTTCAGCCAGTTGACTTTTGCCCATTACTTCCACAGGATATCCTCATCCTCCGATAATAACTTAACTCTCAACTCTTGCTCCTACCTTTAGGCATCCTTCTCGTCTGATGGGGGAAAAGAGTTTATCCTAGATACTAGCTTATGCTAGTTTTTTTAATGATTTACAGATATTTCCCTTAATAATTTTGTTCTGAATCATCAAATTTTTTGCACGTCATCTGAGTTTTCTACAAATTGATCCAAGGGTGACCTAATGGATCAAATCCTCTAATCGTCATGCCCACCACATCACCTGACAAGCATCTTTATCTCTGCCTTAGAACTGCTCATACTTGAACTCATATCCCGGTTTCATGATTCGTCTGAACCTATAGAGGAGAGGACAATGATCTGATATTGTTGACGCTAAGTTAAAGAATTTTGCTATTGGTGTTATAGTTAACCAATTGATGGAGACAAGTTCCCTACCAAGTCTAGCCTCCACACATGCTTCTCCTCTTTATCTATTTAACCTTGTATATGCAATACCAACAAAGCCTACATCAATGAGTTCATAGTCATTTATGACATTTCGAAATGAGGCCATCTTGCTTTTTGCTCTTGTTAAGGCATTGATGTATGTTGAGTCACTTTTATATTATGATTTTTAAGTATTAATTGAGAAGAATTTGAGTGTTTAAGATGATTTGAATAATATTTTGACTAATTTAGCTTTACATGGCAAAAAAATACTCACAATTGATTGATTTGTATAAAACAGAAGGAATACTTGCAACTTTGATATACAACATGGTCAAATTAATAAGCCTTAATGAAAGTAGCAGTAAATTGCAAATTCAAGACTCAAATCTGAAGCAAAATTGTGTTTTAGGCAAGACACTATTCATGCACAACACTATTCACGCGTGTACTGTTCATGTGTTACTTGTGTGCATTGTAGCTATTCACACACACTATTTGCGCACTATTCACGTTACTATTCACATGCACTATCCGCTTCTATATAAACACTTGTGGGGAATATCCTAAGGCATCTAAGAACATCCTTAGAGCTAGGGTTGAGGTCCAAGAGTGAGAGGAGTGAAGAGCACGAGGTGAGAAGCGAGACAGCGAGTTGCTTAGAGCGGTCGAAACACCATCGGGGCTTCCGTTCAATAAGCTTTCCCTTTCTTTCTTTCTTTCAATTTTAGTTGTCTTGTTTGCCATGAACTTTGAATATAATATTATTTTGTGTTTGATTTTTATTATAAACATGCTAGGCTAAACCCTTAATCTAGATTTTAGGATGTAGCATACATATAATGTAGCAGATATTGTGGTTTGATTTATTTATGACTGATATTGTGTGTTCATTTAATATCTTATGATTTAATACTTGCTTGATGTAAAGGCCTACATGTTGGCAATGATTCTCATATATTAAGTGAAGGAACCGAGAGGTAGAAATCTAATATACGAATCAAGATATTAAACCTAGAAATCTAAGACCATAAGAATAGGCATAATGACCTTGAGGAATTCATGAACTTCCACAGAACTTAATGGATTCTAATTGACTTAATCTCATGAGAATAGGTGATTAAAAAGATTAGGGTACGCCTTATTGTTTTTAAGAGAAGGTACAAGGATAATATAGGAATAGTTCTCCTTTAACACATAATATTCAGATTAAGTAAATACTCCACGTATCCATTGTAGAAGACGTATGTGAAATCCTAGATCTTAGGCGCTCTCAATCTTATGATTTCTAATCCCTGTTCTACGTACTACAAATTAATTTTTTTTACTATTCTTTCTTCTCCTTATCTTATTTGGTTAGAAAGTATTTAGATCCAATGTCTTAAGTCCCGAATTCTTTGTGAATCGATATTTATATATTATAATTTACGACCCGTGCACTTACAGTAAGATCAATGTATTTCGAGCTGCTTATCACTTCATTAAAATCTTCAATTAGCATCCATGGGAGATTATTTTGGCCTTTGAGTGATCGGAAAAGATTTCAAGTTTTCCACCTTATGCTTGTAGCTGGATTTACATATACTCCATTCAAGTGTCAACTTCTCCCATCTCTATCTTTCACTAGAGCATCGATATGGCTTTGAGAGTATGAGTGGATGATAACATCAATGTCTTTATTCTATAATAGACTAAGACCACCCCTATTGCATTGTTATCAATATTGAAACAAAAGTCAAAATATGTCTTTAAATTTTCTCCATTTCAAAACTTTTGCACTTAGTTTCAACTAAAAGGAGGATAGTGGGATCTTTAGTCTTAACCAAGTCAAGTAAGCTCCAAATTGTACACGGGCTCCCAAGCTTACGACAATAAAATAGGATGCTCATAGTGTTTGGTGGAGTCGAGGGGATATCTCGGCCTCCACTGATTAGTTTAATGAGGAACTCTACCCACAGCCATGCACCTTCCTCATTTCTTATTGCCATTCATTTCGCACCCCATTTTGTACCCTCGTAAGTAAATCCTCTCTTATTTCTTGTCAAGTCCTCTATGTGGGATGATGCACTGCCCCACTGTCTTACCATCCAATTCTAGGGAAGAGGCTAAATGCACTCGAGTGCACTTAGCCTTAGTGCACTTAGGTCCATTTAACCTATCTTTTAAATTTTTAAATTTTTTTTACAATTATTAATCTAAGTATATTTAACAAGTGTATCAAGTTTTACCATTTTTGGAGATTTTTACTTTTTAAAAAATTAATGGAATTTTTAGTAATTTAAAATTACTAAAATGTCACTAATTTTCAAAAATAAAAAATATCTAAAATTATCTAAAAATGGTAAAAAATGATACACATGTTAAATACACTTTAGATTAACAGTAAAAAAATTCAAAAAATTTTAAAAATGGGTTGAAGCACCCAGGTGTGCTGTATCATGGCCCCCAATTCTACTCTTTCTCTTCTGTTTGTTATTGTTGCTTCTTTTGCGTTGGCATCCACTAACCCGTGCAGTACATAACTCTTGCTATTGATTCCTCTAGTTCTGCATAGTTTCTAATGCCCTTTGTTATCCCTTTTGATTATGTTTCTGTTGTCCCTCATTGTGTTCATCTACCCATCTCTATATTCTAGCTAGTCTAACTGCTAGAATGCTTCTTCCTCTACTCACTTTCTAGCAGTTGAATGTAATGTCCCAAATCGTCTCTAGCTCTGTAGTCCTTTGGTGGCAATGTAATTCCGACTCTATGATATAAAGGTCCCGCTGTCCAAGCGTGTGTGCCACATTTGCTGCTGTTTACCCTAAAACCCCACATTTAAGACTTCACCTGATCTCATGCTCCCAGCATTAGTGGCTTCAATTCCCTTAGTCGCTACCTAAGGGTAAAAATAGGGTCAGGTTGATCCTTGACTTGCCTTGCCCTGCCACGATTGTGCAAGGATTTTGACTTAGTGGGATGGGGCGGGTTAGGATTTTAGACCCATATTTCAATTCTAAGGGGTGAGACTGGTCGATCATATCTCAACCTGCCTTGACCAACTACGACCCACAAGGTGTAAATTATTTTTATAAATTAAATGACTTACTTATGTAAATGTTGTTTTGTTTGATAAATATGCTAACTTATGACTTATTAATGGGAATATGATTTACGTTGATGTACATTTAACTTTATGACTTATTTATAATGATAAATTTTTATTTCTTTGCATATATGTTGTTTAAGTTATCACATTCACTTATTTGTCAATAAAATAAAATATATTATCTAGGTTGTTTATATCTCACAAGGATGAATATTATTATTTTATAATTTAGTAATTTTAATTGTAATTCAAAATTTATATCAATGACTTTTTTAAGGTTGATACACATATTTATTAAGGTTGAGTTGTAAATGAAATTATGAAAAAATCTTTATTAATGCTTTGTTATGAAAATTATGTTTACTCACTAAATAGTAAAATATTTAATATTTAACTTTTAAATTTATTATAGATATGAGTTTATATTGATATGTATATAATTTTGAAACTTCGACTAGCTTTTTCAACACGACCTATTGTCTCGATATCAACTTGAAGCCAGCCCAAAATTTGTCCTGAGACCTATTAAAGAAAGGTGAGGGCTGGATTGACCTTATCCCATTTCGATATAAAAAGAAGAGTCAAACATGATTTTTTAAATATAGGGTCAGAGTTGGGCACACTCCTCTTGTGCGCTCAACTTCATTATCTTTGTGTCAGTTTTCAATGAGACAAGGCTCTAGGTTGTTGCTTAAGTATTTGCTTTATTTCCAGGGTCACCCAACTCTCCTGCCTTCGCTGATACATACAACCTAGGATCATTCTACTTTTCTTCACTGAATCTCCTTTGAACCTAATAGTTTTGAATCCATGTGAGGATCAGGTATTTTTATTATTTTTATTTATTATTATAACTCTTTTCTTACCATAAAGTAAATTACAAATATGCCACTAGGAGTTAATGATGTTAGCGTGACACATAACATGTACAAATTGACATTTGGGGATGTCTCGTGCATGCATGCGTGTATTAGGATCTTAGCATGTTAAATTGTATGAGACACCATTCATGAGCATGTTAGACATGAGTATGAGCTTGTATATTGACATGTTTTTGTAGCTACACCACCTGGTTATGATGCGATTTATTTGGTGTTGATTTAGAGGTGTATTATTGACTCATCATTTGGGGTGTTACGACTATTTTCCACTTCATAAAGTAGGTACGAGGTTCGACCTGCTCAATCAGGTTGTAGGGATCAAGGAGGCAACACCCCTTGCAAGGTGAAGGGAGTAGCACTCCAGAGAAATTTTTAATTTACTAAGTTGTGTTTGTGGTAAAGCTAGTTACAAACTGCGATTAGGCTCAGCTCGAATTTGGGCACGATCCGTTTTGATTAGAGTGCTCTGAAGAAGGGCAAAGCGTGACCTGCCTCATTTCTTCCTCTTCCTCTCGTTCCCTGTGTTCTCTATTTCTTTCCAATTTCAATCTAGCTCTAAACCTCCCCAAAATCTGTCTAAACTGCTTTGAAGATCACCAATTCACCTTGAGGAAGCTCGAAATTTCAGAGATTTGAGTCTAGGATTTTTGTCTTTGAGGGAAGTCACAATCCAGGTTAGTAGATGTTGCCACATCTTGAATCGGTGATGAAATCTTACCTTAAACGTGATATGGGGCTGGTGGGAAGAGGGTAGTGTTCAATAGCTTCTTGATTTGGGGCATTAGAGTTCACATTAACTTAGGGTTAACAAGACTTATGCAGAACCAAATGTTATAGTGTATTTTTTATGAAATAGAAAACTCATTAGTAGTTTTTACATCATTAGAATGTGACCTTGCTCGAGTAAGCTAAAACAAAAGAATGAATTGGAGGTTTCCCCTTCAGTGCCTACCATATGTTCAGTGAAATGCTTGCGTTATAATTAGTATATTGAATTTAAAGTAAACTTTGTTAATTCTACTAATGTTGTGTGTGTGGTTTATGATATTGGTTCTTGTGCTATGGATGATGTATTATTTAATATGGTTGAATGTAAAAGGGTTGTTCATGACCCTTTATTGACATGAAGAGAGGGTTATTCATGGCCCTTGATTGACATAAGGAGTGAATTGTTTATGATCCTTTTGTTTACATACACTGATATGCATATGTTCTTAGGTGTGGATGTTGGACCCATATTTCTTATATGGTCATTTAAAAATGATCCTTCTGTAACATTGTCATGACATGTGCATCCATAATCTTACATATTTTTTACTGTGTTAACTGCTATCTACTTATGTGTTAGGTGAGAAGCCTCAAAATGGGACAGGAGGAGGACCAAATTGTAGAGATCATTAGATTAATATTGGTATTCCCAGTTATTTTGGAAATTATGCTTCTTTTTTATGTTAACGCATGTAGATCTTTACTTAGTTAGATCCAACTGTGATATATATATATTGTCTTTGAGTATTTTGAACTTGATTATAATTTATATGGACACATATGTATATGATCTTTTGGCTTGCTTGTTGTGAAATAATGGAATTCTATGATTTTCTTTTTATATGGATATCTTTATAGTATGAAAATGCACATGTATAAATATAGAGCTGAATATTATATTTTGAAATGAAATTGAAATACCTATGAATAATAGGTCTTGTATTCCATACCACCACCCCTTATATATTGTGTGGAGATGTTGCCGAATTTTTCCTAGGTTATATGACACTTATTGACTAGCCATTGAGAATGTTTAGGCAACAAGGCATTATAATCCAACTCTTAACTTGCTCTCCTATGGTAAGTTAGCTTCATTCGTTCCATCTACCATCTATTTTTTATTGATATATTCTTTATAAATGTGCCCCAGTCTACCACACACATAACAAAAGATAGGGAGTTTTCATATGTTAATGGCAGCCACCTCTTTTCTTGAGCATCAATTTGGATAAAAATCCACCTTTTAAGGGGTTTCATAACATCAAGCACTACTTTGATTCATAGTCCTTGGTCTAAAGTTTGCACCTACAAGCACTAGTCAAATTACTCTTTGTTAAGTGAAGGAGGGCTGAAAAGAGAGGACCAAGAATAGAAGGGAAGTCAAAAACACTCACCTTGGTCCAATTCACCCATAGGAGGACTCATTAGGAACTTTTGAAGAATAAAACTTTTTTTTTTCAAAAAAGAGGTTTTTATCATCGTATTATAAGAAAAGTTGCTTCTCTAATTCAACTATACTTGAAAGCAAAAGCAATAATGCCCTCTCCCGTTTGGTCCTCTTTGGCTATGTCCAAGTGAATTGAAACTCGGGAATGAAGTGTCTCACGAGAAGACCCTTATCATTTGACCTAAAGAAATTTTGTCAATCAAGTAGGGGCATTGGATATTTGTACCTATAGAAGTAATTTATTCGTTGACACTTCCCTAAGACTAAGGGATGCTTCGATTTTTTTATGATATTATATTGTGGCGCCCCGACCTGAGCGTTACAACATGAGCCTGATTCTGGAATCATTTATTGATTGGTAAATGTAAACAGGATTGGTGCCCGTTACATGGCGGGATCTTGACACATATTTGGATTAATAATTCGTACCATAAAAGTTTTTCCACATAGCATTTAGTTACCTTTGCACCAATTTGCCTATCTCGGCCAACATCAAACACTGATACGCACATGCAACATCACATTCCTACTTATCATATGCTATCATATAACATAAAATTTCATGGCGTTCATCTCATGTTAAAGCGTACATTCATCATCCGTTAATATATATTTTTAACATTTCAATAAATATCAATCCATATCACACACCACAGTGTAAATTTCATAAATTTTATCAAGTTGCAAACATTCAACTCATAATACATTTTTCATCATGTAAATGTATCCATAGACATACAAGAATTCATAATTCTTCATTTAAACTTGAGCTTCTCCTTAGTAGCCATCCTTGCACCTGTCTTAGGGTTTGGAAAACAAATTGTGAGTATAACTCAATAAACAAGCTGTATAGTTTTTAGGCAATTTATTTTTCAAGCAAAGTTTGCATTTAAATAACATCTTTGAAATCAACATTATACCCACTCGTGGGTATATTATGAAAAATGCAACATCATACCCATCATGGATATATCATAAATAATGCAATGCGTTATTATCATAAAACATGAACATCATGTGATGGTATGCTAGCTAGACGACCATCCTGTTATCTTGCTCCTATCTCAGGGAGGGCGCCGCTGACCTATGACCTGTTTTAGTGACTTGGTCACATTAGAGAGGGACAATCGGTCCGCTTATACCTCTAAAGTGGACCTAGTACCTTGTGCACTATGAAGGTAGTGTTCAAGAGTATTTATAAGAGTTATAGGGATGACCATACTTAAATAATTACAAAAGAATTTAAACAACCATTTGTAAAATAATTCAAAGCATTTGAATAGAAATTTGCAACAAAATTTCAATATTTAAGAAAGCAAGTTTTCAAAATTTACTATCTTACCTGAATTCACGTTAGTTTCCTTCATCCACTTTTTCTTTGCCCTTGCCTATACATGTAAGAATGACATTGCATTTATACACATAATTTCATAAGCTTGCACATAATATAGTTTTCCAACCCACATGATTTCCATTAATTCATTTACCTCACTTATTTTTTAAGTTGGGTGTTCATTTTACCCGTTCACCATCGGTATAATTTGTGCTTCCATCATACTTTCCTACGTTAAACGTCCATATTAACATGTGTTCCATAAACAGATTTTATATTTTTAATTCCATCCCTTAGACATTCTTTTCTTGCTCCAAGTTGCCCAAAACAGAAACTTTCCATCCATTCTTTGCCACCCTTGGACATCCACATCTCATGTCCAACCAAAATAGATTTTTGAATTTTATTTTCAGCCCTATGTTGGACATCCATACCACCTTATATTTAAGTATTTTTCCCTCCAAATCATCTACTTATTAGTTTGTTTAATTCATGCACAAATTCTACCTCAAAAGAGTAGAAATTTCATCAAATTGTGAAGTCTATGTTTCACCCTTCTAAGGTCCATCAATCATGCTTAGTTCAACATATATTAATCATGAAAATTTTAAAATTTCCAAACATACCATAGGCTCAAAACAGAAACTTAATTGGGGAATTTTCAAAAATTCCAGCAAGATATACTTAGGATAATTAACCCTAAAATCATACCTAGCATACTTGAAAACTTGAATTGAATCTTTTAACTCAATTGGCATTTGACAACCTTATTAAAAGCTTCTTAAATCATCATTTTGGGGTTCATAAATGAATCAATTAATGATCCATAAGTTGAGCTAGAAAACTTAGAAATTAACAACCCAAACTTAGTTAGATACCTACTTGAACTTGTGTAGTTTCACTCCAACTTATCAAGCTTGGATTCTTCCTGTTTCTCCTCCCCTTTTTCTCCTCTTTTTCTTCCCTTTTCCCTCTCTTTTTCCTTGCTTGGTTATGTTCAACCTACTGCCCCTTAGTATTTTTTTTCCTTTTAACACAATCTGTCCACTAAAGGAACCATTCAATTCTCTCTCTCTCTCTCTCTCTCTCTCTCTCTCTCTCTCTCTCTCTCTCTCTCCTTTATATATATGTTGTTTTTACCCTTAATTTTCACCTCATTTTTTAGGTTTATTAATTCCATATTTATCCTATTGTATTGTTGGAGTGTTTATCCCCTTAATTTATATTTTTACAGAATTTTTAAAAAAGCAAAAATCTGCTCACATTTACCCCTTGAATGTCCCCCCTTGTAACCTCCTATTCTATCATTTTGTGCCTACACCAAACTGCTATCTTGGGCCATTAATCACTTAGGATATTGCTGGAATTTTTACCCTCAAAATCTGAATTTTTGAATTATCAAAAATGCCTCAAAAATCCACATCATCTCAAGCATTAACCCATTTGACTTTTCCATTAATGGCATGTCTCCATTTTGAAGACAAAGTCAACTGATTTTATTCTTTTATGATTAAATATTTTTCATAATAATTAGCTTAATCAAACTCATCCATATGATAAGTCATATCATTTTAACCATTCGTGAAACATTTCATGTCAAAATGACCTTTCTACTGTAAGTTATGGTCATTTGAAATTGTCTTTTGGATTTAATTGAAATTAAATACTTATCATCCTAATTAAATCATAATTTTCATAATCCATTCTATTTATAAGGTAGAACCCATCATCATGAGCTTACCCTTCAAATTTCACATCATTTCGCCTTATAGGCATCAAGTTATGAATTTTCTAACATTAATCACATAAATCACATGGTTATCACAATAATTATCATCAATTAAATCATAATATATGAAATAATTATTCATGAAATATCCTTATTTCCTAAATCTCATTGGGTTTCTTTATAGACATTAACCCACATTGAGCTACGGTGATTAATTTAATCACCTTACTTAACAATGGCCTTAAAATCAATCATTAAATCGAATGATACAATTAATCAAGTTGAATGCCTAGTTGGCATCACATATATACATTGTGACATCTAATATGCTACTTTAGTTTTCGGAGAATAAGTAACTGCTTATCATACAACCAACGTCTTCCTCCAAACACCATCTCTATATCTTTCCTAGATCGAATTTGATAAGGAACAAGTTGTCATCCAATTCCATGAGGAGAACTCTCCCCTTCGATTTCCACACTCTTCTCATTGTCAACTTAAGCATCTCTCGATTGTAGCTCTTGTAAGTCCATATTGAGTATAGTGCTGGTGGTTTATCTCTGAGGTCGATCTTCCAACAATTGGAGCAGTCAATCTTCAACGTTTTGATTTCTTGGCCTTTCTATGGTCCAATCACTACTTTAATCTCTGGAAACTTGCACCTTTCCACTTGAAAATATCCAACTAACCTTCAACTTATCTATGAATATTACACATCCTGATCTTTTCGTTATACACATATTTTAACATGTTGAATATAATGAATGGATTTGACTTAAAAATAAGTAATTAATATTTTAAAAATAGATTTATATGCATTTAATAGTTTAAATTTCATTTTTAGATATTATATGTAACAAATTATCCTCATATGCAATAAATTTAATTTTTTATATGGCTACTTTAATATAAATTTATAACTAGTAAACTGCTTAGATGTTTCATTAAACATCATGAAAAGCTAAATTTTAAAAGTGCTCTTCATATTTAGGTTTATATATTTTTAGAAATGGTTCAATACTTACATAACTACAAAAGCGTATATACTTAATTTTAAATTTTAAATTTTGAAATATATTTTTTAAAATCAGTAACGCTGACCATATGTCATACATTTTGTTTATCGTGCCACGAAAAATAATTTTTATAAAAAATTTATAACTTGTATAAATTTATAATTTTTTATTTATTTAAGAGTGAATATATAACCTCTAAAATTTTTGAAAAATGCATACTATATAGTAAATAAAAGTTTTGGCTTATCACAAGTGGGATGAGCAAATGTCACATTTATTAATACACTTTTACCCATTCCCAATATATTTTTAAGTATTTTCAATACATCTTTACTCATTTCCAATATATTTTTGTCCATTTGTAATATAATTTATCCTAGATTCTCATCCCATTTCATCCATGAATATATGTGGTTTTGGAGATTATAAAGAAATACTTGTGGATGAACATGATTAATGGTTTCAATTATTTTAAAAACATATTTTAAACTTAAGAAATAAAGGGTGAGTAAGGAGGTTTCTATACTTATATAAGTATTGAGTTATTCATCTTATTTTTATAGGTAATGCCTTTAGAGTGGAAAGGTGGGAAAGAGAATATTTTGAAAAAGTGGGTAGATAATATAATATGATATAAGTAAAGTTGGAATAAATAGTGAAGAAGTGAGAAAATTTGATTAGAATAATGGATCAAGTTTGAAAAATTAGGGTTATTTGGCGGATAAAATGGCAAACTTAATGCCAAACCATGGCCATTGCCATTTAATGGAAAAAAAAAAAAACATCACAGGATTTATATAAATTTGGCACGTGAAGGGAAGGCTGCTGTACGGAGGGTGTATGTGGTCGGTTTTTATGAGAGAAGGCAAATCGGAGTGCAAGAATTCCGCTATTTCCGTCTAAAATAAGCCGGATAACAGTTGGAAGTCATGTTGTTGGTTCTGTCCGTCTCTGTTGTCCCCACTGTCCAAAATCTATATAAAGACTAAACAAGAAGAAGATCCGCCGAGATATGGGAAGAAAAGAAAAGAAAAGAAAATAACAGTAAGGCAAGCACAGCAACTGTTTGGGCTAGTGTATGTGAGAAAGAAAGGAAGGAAGAGAGCAAGATGGCTTCTTGGGCTTTAACACCTCAAACTGGCACCAAATCGCTGAACTGTAACATGTATCAGCGGGTGAATAGGAGGGCTTCGATACCCATGTCGGCTTTTTTCCAAGCGCAGTACCCCTTCCCCTGCTGCATGCCTATGCTCATGCTCCCCAAAACCTCCATTTCGGCAACCCACCTGGCCAAGGAGCATGTAGAGAGAGAGGACGAAGAGGCCCAAGTGCCAAAGCTGGTGTTCGACTTCAAGAGCAACATGATCGAGAAGGCGAATTCCGTTAACGAGGCCCTCGACAAGGCTGTCCTGCTCAAGGATCCGAAGACGATCCATGAGGCGATGCGCTACTCGCTCCTTGCCGGCGGCAAGCGGGTGCGCCCCATGCTCTGCATCGCCGCCTGCGAGCTCGTCGGGGGCAGCGAGGCAGCGGCCATGCCAGCCGCCTGCGCCATCGAGATGATCCACACCATGTCGCTTATCCACGACGATCTGCCATGCATGGACAACGACGACCTCCGCCGGGGCAAACCCAGCAACCACAAGGTTTTTGGCGAAGACGTGGCGGTGCTCGCCGGCGACGCTCTCCTCGCGTTCGCCTTCGAGCACATGGCCATGGAGTCAGTCAGGACATCGCCGGACAGGGTAATACGAGCAGTGGGCGAACTCGCTAAATCGATTGGGTCGGAAGGGCTCGTCGCCGGCCAGGTCGTTGATGTCTCATCAACAGGGCTAGAGGATGTTAATCTCGAACAGCTGGAGTACATTCACCTGCACAAGACGGCTGCGCTTCTGGAGGCCGCTGTCGTGCTTGGGGCGATTATGGGTGGTGGGTCTGATGAGCAGGTGGAGAAACTGCGAAAGTTTGCCCGCTGCATCGGCCTTCTCTTTCAGGTTGTGGATGATATACTCGATGTGACAAAATCGTCGCAGCAGTTGGGGAAGACTGCTGGGAAGGATTTGGTGTCTGAAAAGGTCACCTACCCAAAGCTGTTGGGCATTGAGAAATCCAAAGAGTTCGCTGAGAAGCTGAATCAAGAGGCTAAAGATCAACTATTGGGTTTTGATTCTGAGAAGGCGGCCCCTTTGATCGCCCTGGCACACTATATTGCTTACAGACAAAACTGATCTGAAAAGAGATGGGTGATCTTGGAATGTACGGAATTAATTCCTTTGTAAACATATGTCAACTCTTGAAAATTTACCCGTATTTTATTTATGAAGTTCCGTGAGATTCAAAAAAGTAAATTTATTTCAAATCGGCAGGATTATGAAAGTTCTGGGTTGTTTCTTCGGTTCTTTTTGTTTTGAAGCAGATAATTTTTTTTATTGCCTTTCTTTTACGGCTTTGCTTTGAATCTATTATGTTGTTCTATTTGCTATCTGCAATGTCGTAGTATAGTGCCGACTCCAAGAGAAACCTTCAGGGGCTTGTGGGTTGGGGGTCTAATAGTGTGATATTGTGTGGGCTTATGGATTATGGGTCCAACAGTGTGATATTGTCCGCTCTGACTTAGCGACTTGGCGTCACGGTTTTAAAATGCATCGCGCTATATTTAACTCGAGACTTACTCATAAACATCTTAGAACTTTTTTCCTTTTTCGATATAGGATTCGGTTCCCGATTGTTACAGGCCAACTAGTTTCTGCCTAGTTCATCCTCATCTTTGCCCCACATATACTGGAGGATGAGCATTCTTTCCATTTTGAGCTTTCTAAGCGTCCGTAGGATTCTTGTTACATGTCACAAAATTCAATTTTCTCTTAGCATGACCAAGTCATGCAAATGATAGTACTTTCTTTATTTGTGAGATGACAGAAAGGAATTAAGTGAAACTAAGGGTGCATTTGTTAATGCAAGTGGGTAAGGGGAAACATGTTTTTTTATGTATCCCAACCATTCTATCTATTTAACTACGATACTTTTTTATTTTTACTCTCATATTTTAATCATTTTTCCCATAATTACCCTCTTTATTCCCATCTATCCTATTATATCATAACGCTCACGTAAATTTTTTTTTTTTTTTAATTTCTACTTCCCCCTTTTTCCCTTCCCCTTTTCCCACATATGTTATCAAACACACCCTAAGGCTTCCTTTGGTAAGATGAGAGGTGGGAAATACACTTCCCTACCTCTCCATCCCACAAATTAAGAAAAAATAATTTAGCATTTTGGCTATTTAGTTGCCCTAATTTTTTCATTTTTTATCTGTATATTCTAATTATTTTTTTGCACAATTAGAGGAGAAGATGACAAAAGAAAACAATTTCTCATACTCTTTTACCTTCACTACAAACTCTTACAGCTCTACTTGTCTGTAAAATGGCCTAAATTTTCCACCTCTGCTGGAAGTGGTTCAGCCACGATTTTATCATTTTTATGCTAGTTGGCAAGCCAGCAGAATTTGGGTAAGAGGGCATCCAAAGGCTCCTTAATGGTTGATGGAAAATTTGGAATGGAAGGTTGTGTGTTTGCATCAATCTTTTTGATAGACCAGCTGTTGCTCTGATGGAATCGGTCAATTCAACTCCTTTGGGCATGTAGTTACAATCTAGTTTCTTTTCTATGCAAATGAGCTTCCAAAGACTGTGCTTTTGATTGACAAGTTTTAAGCAAATTAAATGAAAATGATTATTGACATGTGTTTGGCATTCTGACTTCCAGAAATCTAGCAAACCGTGTTCAGCAAAATCTAGGTAATTTTTTTTTTCTTTTGATGGGGAAAATCTAGGTAAATTTGATGAGTCACTGAACTACCTGTTTGAAGTTTTTATAACTGTAGATAAACCTAGCATGTAAACAGAGCTATAAAGTTCAATGCTTATGACCTTTCATTTTTTCAACCACAACAATGGGGTTTTATGCATGGCGGAGTGGTGGCATCTGCTATTGATGAGTCACTTGACTCCCTGTTTGGAGTTTTGCAATGGCAGATAATCCTAGTCAGTAAACAAAGATGAAGTTCATTGCTTCTGACCTTTCATTTGATCAACTCCAGTAACGGGGTTTTATGCATCGCCGAGCAGTGGTGATATTTGCTATTTCAGCCTTTCGTGTGGCATGTGGCAACTAGTTTGATTTGGAATTTTTGTTGCAGAGGCAACCTGGAATCTAAATCTAAGATGAGTTATTGATATCCTGACTAGGAATTTGTTGAGATTGTATGTGTTAGACAGCCAGGAGAAGGCAATTTGAGGAATTTATGCGTATGCTTTTGATGAAGTTAGATTGCATAACAAATCGCATGGCCACTGGACACTTTTGAAGTTACTTTTGCATGGTAATGTGGAAATCAATGAAGGAGTTTCATACAGTACCTTCTTTTGGAGAAAAATGAAATAATTGTAAATATGATTCTCTTATGAAAAAATCCAGTTGAATTCACATGTTTCAAGATCCAATGCTACAGAATGTTGTTGTTTGTATGATACATTAAGAAAGTTTCTGATTCTGTTGGTTTACAGTTAGACCTAAATCCAATTGCATTTAATTTTAATTTACTCTGATACTCATACTCTCTATTAGCCCTGGTGCATGGGTCTATATTTTATCCGTATGCAACCAGCTAATAGTGCTAATGCTTTAATTCTAATTCTCAGAACCATCATAGTAATAACCAGGACACTAAACATGCAGGATTTTTTGGGTTCGCTATATTCAATTCTGTAACCCTGCATTTTGTGGTTTGCTACCAAAACTATTAAAGGGCCAATCTTCAATTTTTAGGGTTGATTACTTTCTATGATCTCACCATAGTACTAAATACAGACAGGCAAATGGCATTAGGAATTTTTCATATGCAGCCAGCTAAGAATGCTAATGCTTTTATTCTTATGCTGAGAACCATCATATTAGTAACAGATTTCTAAACATGCATTCGGGTTTGACATTATTAGACTTTGTAACTCAACACTTTGTGGTTTTCCATCCTAAATAAGTACAAGGCCAGCTTCCAATTTTGAGGGCTGCTTTCTTTCTATTTTCTGGCTGTAATACCAAAATCAGACAAGCAAACAACATTAAAAACTTTCCATAAGCAGCCATCTAAGAGCACTAACGCTTTTATTATGAGAGTGGTGATTCAATGCACCCGGGTGCAAAACCCATTAAAAAATTTTCTTTGATAAAATTGTTAATCTAAGCTTATTTAACATATGTATTAAGTGTATTAAGTTTTATCATTTTTAGAGATGTGTGTACCAAGATTAATATTAAATATATAATAAATATTAACTTGGTGTTGGGATTTTCAATATTAAATATATAATAAATATTATATCATAGATAAGTGACAAAAGTGAAATAGCTCAAGCGGTGAAAGTTTTGGAAATTATACAGTCAATTCTTACCACTGGTTTATTTTTGGCAATTTTTGTTGCCAAGCAACTATTCACAAGCGGATGCAACTGTTTAAGTGCAATGAATGAATTAAAAGATGCGACGTATTAAAGAGATGCAATGCATGGAATGAAGGGAGCCATGCTAAGATGGGATGTTTAAAAAAATTTATAAATAGAGATGCATTCGGGAGATCCAATCATCCGCTTATTATCTCCTCTCTTCAGACATCCTGGTGTCCTATTCGAAACATCCTAGTGCTCTTGCCTTAATTCGGACATAGCGTGTCCAAGTTGCTAATTTGCAAAGTTGTCATATTATTTTGAAATTCTCTCCATTCAACCAAAAATCTTGTTTCAAGTATTTGTGTACCTAGAAAAAGTACTGTTTCCAATTCTAGTTCAGATTTCACTATTTGTATTCTGGGGCAACTGCAAAATTACCCTAAGCAGCAAATAGGGTAGCAAAATTGTCTTAAGGAAAATGATGTCGTAACACGCCTGAAGTGAAACTTGATTTTAATTTCACTTTTCTAACTTTTCTTAATTCTCTCATTTTTATATTTTGCCCCAACAATCTTAAGGCAATTTTTTCCTAGTCTCGTCCTTTTTCTATTATTTATAAATGCCCCCCAATCATCCATTCTACCCATAAAGCTCGATGTCCTAAAAATGGACTGTTATGCTGGTACCAATTTCAAGAGATGAAAACAACAACTTCATCTTTTCTTAACCCATATTGGAGTTGTATACATCTTCACTATCCTAAGACCTGAAGAAAAAGAAGATGAAACACTGCAAGATCAATGTCGATGAGCAAAGTAGGACATGGACAACTATATTTGCAAAGGGCACATCATTGAAGCATTGTCTGCCTCACTGTTTGAAATGTACCAAGATGCAAATATGGCAAAGAAATTTGGGATTCGCTTCTACACAAATATAGTACTGATGATGCAAGCGTCAAATAATTTCTAGTAAGTGATTTCCTTAATTATACTATGACAGACGATAAACTAATCCTTGATCAAGTTAATGAGATTGATCATATCATCAATCAACTTGGGTTACAGGACAGTAAGATGGATGAATCTATTTTTGTTGATGCGATTATTAAGAAATTACCACCTAGTTAAATAACCACCGCAAAAGTCTAAAACAAATGAAAGAATCCATTAGTTTAGATGATCTTGCTCTCAATTTACACATTGAAGAAAAACCAAGGAAAAATGAAAAGAAAGAAGAGCTCTTGCTAAGGTTAATATGGTTGAAGTTCCAAATCATGTGACAAATGTCTATAATCAACCTTCTAAGAAATTTAAATTAAATACCAAAAAGACTATTACTAAGAAGAAGAAAGGACCTTGCTTTTATTGCAAGGAAATGTGTCATTTGAAAAGTGAGTGTAGACTTCTCAAAAAGAAAAATAACACTCAGTCTGGATTATATAAGAGAAAATGACTAGAGGCCCATTTAACTAAGGAATATTTTGTTGTCATGATTTCTGAAATTTATATAGTAAGTGATGATCAAAGCTGGTGGCTTGACTTTGGAGCCACTGGACATGTTTGCAAAGACAGAAGTCTATTTAAAATCTATGGAACTAATCAAAATGAATATAAATTATTCATGAGTAATTTTTCTACTGCTAAGGTGGAAGGGTCAAGAACCGTGATCCTAAAATTGACTTCAGGGAAATCACTAACTCTCACGAATGTACTTCATGCATCAGAAATACGCAAGAATCTTATCTCAGTTAGTCTTCTTAGTAAGTATGGTTTCAAATTAGTATTCGAGTCTGATCAAATTATTATAACTATGGGAGGTATATTTGTCGGCAAGGGTTATGTTGTAAATGACATGTTTCGCCTAAATGTCAGTAATGGATCATCATCTTCTGCTTATATGGTTGACTCTTTTTCTATATGGCACGGTAGATTAGGTCATATTAATTTTTGTAGTATGAACACTATAACAAAATTAGGTTTAATTCCTAGATCACCTAATGAATTTTCAAATAAATGTAAAATTTGTGTTCAAACTAAAATCACTAAAAAACCATTTCAAAAGGTTGAAAGGAATTCTAAATTGTTAGGTTTAATTCATTCAGATATTTTTGATATGGAGAATACATTAACAAGAGGCCATGAAATCTTCAGATGCTTCATACTGAAAAGAAGCCATCCAAGATGAAATGGATTTCATAATGAAAAATGGTACATGGACATTAGTTGATTTACCACCTAGAACTATAGGCTGTAAATGGATATTTAAGAAAAAATTAAAAGTTGATGAATCTATTGATAAATTTAAATCTAAATTAATAGCTAAGGGGTATAGACAAAATGAAGATATTGATTTTTTTGATACTTATGCCCCGGTAGCTAGAATTTCAATCATTAGGTTATTAATGGCTTTAACATCAATTTATCATCTTGAAATTCATCAAATTGATGTAAAAACTGCTTTTCTAATGGAGATTTAAATGAAAAAAATTATATTGAACAACCTGAAGATTTTTTATTACCTAGACAAGAAAAGAAAGTTTGTAAATTAGTAAAATCTTTATATGGTTTGAAACAGGCACCTAAGTAATGACATGAAAAACTTGATCAAGTTGTGTTAGCAAATGATTTCAAACTTAATCAATCAGATAAATGTGTTTGTAGTAAATTTGTTGCCAATAGAAATGTCATTATTTGTTTATATGTTGATGATATGCTCATATTTAGTACTAACCTTGAATTATTGTAGAAACTAAAAGTTTTCTGTCAGTTAACTTCGATATGAAAGATATGGACAGGGCCGATTTCATCCTTGGCATTAAAATTTTAAGAAATGGTAACTTATTTTTTCTTTCTCAATCTCACTACATTGAAAAAATTAGCGGTTTAATCATTTTGACGCTGGTATAATCTCAACTCTTTTCAATCTTGGTGTCAAGTTGTATAAAAATGATGGTAGATCTGTTGATCAGTTTGAGTATGCTAGAGTAATAGAAAATTTAATATATGTTATGTGTTATACTAGACCAGATATTGCTTTCACTGTAGGTGTTTTAAGTAAGTTCACTAGTAATCCAAGATATATGCATTGGAATGCAATTCATAGGATTTGCAAATTTTCTTGAAAGACCATTGACTATAGATTGCAATTTAATGGTGAACTCACTGTACTAGAAGGGTACAGTGATGCAAGTTAGATTTCTGATACTACGAAATATATATCTAATAGTGGTTGGATTTTTACCATTTGAGGAGCTGCTATTTTGTGGGTTTTCAAAAAGCAAATTTGCATTACACATTCGACCATAGAGTCCAAGTTCCTTGATTTAGCCGCAGTAGGGAAAGAGGCAGAGCGACTTAGAAATTTGTTACTTGAAATTTCTATTTGGCCTAAGTCAATGCCTCCTATTTATTTGCATCGTGCTAACAAAGCAACTTCGTTTAAAGCATACAATAAGACTTATAATGGTAAGTCACGACATATTGCATTAAGACACAATTATGTAAGACAGTTGCTCCAAGATAGAGTGGTTAATATTGATTTTGTAAGATCAAGTGAAAACTTGGCAGACCCACTTACAAAAGGCCTTACCAGGGAAGTAGTCTGGAAAACATCAAGAGGGATGAGACTGAAATCCACACCTAGGAGTTGTAATAACTGAAAATCAACTCTATTCTTACAGCCTAGTTGTAATAATTAGGAAAAAAATGAGTTGACTATTCAACTGATGATGTGTCCACTGAGGTGGCATCCTGACCATTAACTATTTGACCAAGCAATGGGTCAAGAATAAGTGGAAGGTTATTGGGCTAAACCCAAATAAGCCCACTTAGAATGATGGGTTGAGTTATATAAAATATAGCGAGTATTTAACTCAACAGCCCAAGATGCTTAGTGGTTAAGGTGTTGGTCTTTGGTAGAGGAGGTCTCGAGTTCGAGTTCCAATGAGTGTGTAAATGATGTATTTTGCCTTTTTGGGCTCTGTGGGCCTCACCGGTTTGAAATTCGAATTTGAAATTGAATTGAGATCGGATTGCGAGCAGTAAATCCTCCGGGGAGTTATAAATAAGCGAGTTGGGGACTTGATGGAGATACTGGAGGAAAGAGGAGGAACGCTGCCGCAGGTGAAAGAAAAATGCCGATCAAATTATGGCATGATTTAATGAGGATTTGTCACATAATTATTTAGTGGTTTATTAATATGTGATTTTTTAGTAATTAATCATGTTGAGATGATATAAGATATTATATGTTTAATTGCATATCGAGTGGATGCCACATAATTATTTGAGAAATGTATTATTTACATTAAATTAATTATGTGAGGATTTATCAATAATTTTAAGGATGTATAACATAAAGGTAATTTTGGGCAAGATGGAAAGCATAATGACATAATTATAATTTATTTTGAGTAAAATAAATTAATGGGTAAAATTCTCTACGCTACATTATGCTTGGATGGCGTAAAATTAAATATGTTAGCCAAATTATTGATGGGATGAATTTTTAATGCATTTAAGATGTTTAACGGAGATATATATATGAAAATAATATTAAAATATTATTATATATATCTTGTATAAATGGCCGAATGGAAAAATGGATGTTACTCCCTGTTTTCGAGTTTTTGGATATTTTACAATTCTGCCTAATGGTTTTTCTGAAAATCATAAGCTGTCAAGGAGTTTTTGTAAAATCAGAAGACAGCAGGAGAATCCGTAATTTTTTAAGAGATGGTACGGGCTTCAAGGAGTGGGCTGGATCCAGGTTGAGCCCAACTGTTGCGATGGGCCTCAGAAGGAGGATCCAGTGAGCCAACTCATGGCTTAGAGCCCAGAGATGATACCCAGGCAGAAGCCCAGGCAGTAAAGCCCAGAGCGCGGCCCACCAGGAAGCCTAGTCGGGCAGGACCACCGGCGGTGAGCCCAAGTCACTGGTGGTGGGGGACACGTGGCACCGTTTGGTGCGTCCATTTCCAAATTGATGTAAATTGAGCTCTAGAGGTCCAATTTGAGTGATCTAGAGGTCATTTCTTATGGATTTGGACATTTTGAGTTCAATCGAAGGGCTAGATTAGCCAAATGATGCTTAGAACTTTGAGTTTTGGGGATAGAGGAGTATCCTAAAGGATTTAAGGTTCTAAATCCTTAGGGTAGTCCCCAAAATTTAAGTTGATACTTCTAGGAACAGATGATGACATATAAGATGTATTAAAGCTCGAAAAGTTGAGAAATTGAGTGAAGATGATATATTCTTATGATCTTAATTGCATGGCATAATCCTACTTACTGAGTTCTTGTGAACTTACCCCTTTTTCCTTTGACTCTCAGATGATTCCGTGGATGGTGGCCAATGAGATGGTGGTGGCGTGATGATGAATTGATCTTTATTTATTTATTTCATTCTATGTAATGAGTGGCTTGACTTGGATGTAAAGATTCTTATTGATGTGGGCATGTTTGTAATAACTCTATGGACTTGAGGACTTGGATGTAATAATGCAAGTTTATTTTTTATTGCTTAAATGAGATGGTTTTAATCATTGCGTGGAAAGATCCTGGAGTTTTAAAACTACTTGGACCGAAAATTTAGGCAAAAGCCTTGACTTTTAGTTCAGGCCATTATAGATGGTATCAAAACAAATTTCCATGCATAGAGATGAATAAACCAGAGAACATGGAAACATGTTAAGAGTAATTTTAATTTTTTCTTTTCCTATGATGTTGAAAATAGTGATTAAACTGACATTCACTATTTTCATGAGCAGAGAGATGACATTTGGAACGAGTTTTCCTGAAAGAGATTCAGAGAAGGGGAAAACACCAACTAATGGTGAACCTAGAGCAGCACGGACATGTGCTAAGAAGGCACCAACCAACGCTGAGAAGTTGGACCTGATGAGGGATGATCTAAAGGAGTCGAGGTTGGCGCAGGACACAATTAAATTTGAGCTACTTCGAACTCAAGAAGCTGTCTAACAAGAGATGCGTCAAAACTTTGAAGCCTTACATGGAGTGGCGTCCAACTTGGCGTCCAGGATGTTAAAGATGCAAGAGAAACAGATATCACAGGACGCAGAGTTGGCTATGCTAAGGGAAAAGTTGGCAGCATTCCAAAAACAACTTGTAGAGACTCAAACATCCCCTCTTGAGAGACCTGCTGATGTTTCCCTTGAGATAATGGAGCAAGTGAGGAAGGAGGCAACTATTCTGCAACCTGTTCCCAGGAAGCGGTATAAGCAAATGATGAGCAAGATGCCTAAGGCCTATGATGAGTCGGATGATAATTTCAAGTCAACTGACAAAGAGGGGCCGAAGGAACCGTATGGGACCTATTGTGGGTCTAGCTTGTCTATCCCAAAGCCAAGTCCTCCAACTCAACAGATGCCTGTTCCAAATGTGCCCCTCTAGCCATCTCCTCCGCTGACACATGCCTTACCCTCAAGAGAGTCTACATCTGAGAAAGTTCCACCTAGTTTGGGGAAGCTATTACCATGCGCTAAGGGGAAGTTTAGGCATGGAGGAAAATGTGTGCTTCCGCCGAACACTTGTTTCAGATGATGCAGCCTGGACATCAGGCGAAGGACTGCCCACATGAGATTGCTTACAATATTTGCAAGACCCCTGGGCATAGGGCTAAAGATTGTCCAATGAAGGGACAGAGGAAAAGAGGAGATTAAATTGAGTTATTTTCTTTTGAGGTTTTCGATATGTAATAAACTTGTGGTCAATAATAAAATTTATTTACGATGGATTATTCTTTAATGTGGATGGATATAATTTGTTTGGCTATGTGTGAACTTAAGATATTTTCTTGAGTTTAAATGTTACATTTTTTCAGACATGACCTCTCATGGGAATCCTCCACGACATAACCCAATGCAAAGACAAGGTCAGGGAGTTAATCCATCAACTGTTGGTATATCCGAAGCGGGTACATCCCAAGCAGGAGTTGTTCCAAGGTTAAGCCAAGGAGTGCACCCACCCCAAGGAGAACTATCTCAGAGGGCAAACCAAGGAGTTTTTATACCACTTGACGAAGGCTCGAGGTCCTCTCAGAGGTCTGAAGGGACAGTTGGTACCAACCAGAATCCTGGGAGGAAGCCAACAATTCACGAGCGTATGACGCAGCATGAGGCTCGATTCGAAAGTTTCGTTGAGAGGATTTTAGCCCGATTAGATAGAATCGATGGAAATCCTCATCAACAAGGAACTACTTTGGTTGGTTATGATCAAGCTGCGACCACAAACTAACAAAGAGGACGAGTTGTAAGGTAGAGAAAATAACTAAATATGACATGGCAAGAGGAAAGAGCTAGTGAAGATGGTCAAGATCACACTAGCAGTTTTCGACCAAGGGTGGAAGAGCAAGCCGCTGAATCCCGATCCACCACAGTGCCCTCTAGAGACTACCGTGCTAGAGAGGAAAGAGATAGGAAGAATGCTAGTGCTTTTCATCAGCAGCTTCCTCCTTCTTTTTCAGGAAGTGACAGCACGACAGCTGAGAATTGGTTACTGGCTATCAACAAAATATTGGAGTTCCTTGAATGTTTGGATTGACGGAAGGTGCTATTTGCTGCATTCAAGTTGGATGGAGATGCTTACCATTGGTGGCAAACACAAAAGAGAATCTTTGAGAGCAAGAAGGAAGAGATTACGTGGTAAAGATTCTCGGATGCCTTCTATGAGAAGTTTTTTCCACCTACTGTTTGGATCACCAAAGCTCAAGAGTTTACAGAGTTAAAATAAGAAGAGATGTCTATGGCTGATTATGAAACAAAGTTTTCATCCTTGATACGATTTGCCCCTAATCTAGTGGAAGATGACGAAGCTCGAATATGAAGATTCCAAAATACTCTCAATGAAAGCATTCGAGACATGGTGATGGCCGAGCCATGCGACACATATGGCAAGGCATTGGAACGAGAGAGGTGGGCTGAAAAGACAATAGCTCAGCTCAGTAAAATGTTTGTATAGAAGAGATCAGGGGAATCTATTGAAGGATGAACTTCTAATAAAAAGCCAATGCAGACATCTGGGGCCTCAGCTGGTCAAGGGTCTAAGAGCAAAGGATCCTATAAGACGAATTGGCGGAAAAGAAGTGCAAGCGATGTAACCGATTCCACCAGGAACAGTGTCACCTTCCGTCTAACACTTATCACAAGTGCGGAGAGACTGGACATTCACCAGAGAGTTGCCCAATGGGAGTGGTATATTTTCGGTGTAAAATGCAGGGGCATATGGCAAAATTTTGTACTGCCACTGGAGCACCAACTCCCTAGCAACCTCAAAATCAGAATAGGCAAGCAGGGAGACCAGTGGGGCGACAACAGAATGTGCAAAACCATGGGGCAAGACAGTCGGCAAATGTTTTTGCACTGCACCCGAGACAAGCTCAAATACCAGCAGACAGAATTACAGGTATTGTAAAGGTTTACAATATATATGCCAGAACTTTATTTGATACTGGTGCAGATTTGTCATTTATTGCATCTGAGGTTGTCAAAAAGAATAACATACCAATGAGGCCATTGGTGGAAAAGTTAATTATTACATCACCAATGGGAGGTAGTCTTTCCGTGAGGAGTGCATGTTATGCATGTCCTATGGACATCAAGGGACTAGCGATGCCAGCTGACTTGGTAGTGATGCCCATGAGAGACCTGGATGTAATTCTGGGATGAGATTGAATGACCCAGTGGGTAGCACATATTAGTCCACAGACACGGAGGATTACATTGGCATACCCAATCAAACGGTTTTATTTGAAGGAAACCGACAAAAAGTGCCACATTTGATCATGGCGATGAAAGCCTTGAGGAAACTCAGGCAAGGATGTTATGGGTTCTTTGTGGCGGCCATGACGACGAGTGAGGTTGAAGTAAAACTGGAGGATGTCCTGGTAGTCAGAGAATTTCCTGATGTTTTTTCAGAGGAATTACCAGGGTTACCACCTGCACGAGAGATTGATTTTGAGATTAATCTAATTTCGGGAACCAGTCCAATCTCAAGAGTCCCGTATCGCATGACGCCAACAGAACTTAAAGAGTTGAAAGAGCAGCTGCAAGAGTTAGTGGATTTGGGATTTATTCGTCCAAGTTCATCACCTTGGGGAGCACCTGTGCTCTTTGTTAAAAAGAAGGATGGTAGTATGCGACTATGCATTGACTACCGAGAAATAAACAAGGTGACAATTAAGAATAAAGATTCTCTTCCACGCATCGATGATTTGTTTGACCAACTACAAGAGGCATCTGTCTTCTCAAAGATAGACTTGAGGTCAGGGTACCACCAATTGAGAGTTAGAGAAGAGGACATACCAAAGATAGCTTTTCGCACTCGGTATGATCACTTTGAGTTCCTGGTGATGTCATTCGGGTTGACCAATGCCCCAGCTGCATTTATGGATCTAATGAACAGAGTGTTTCAACAGTTCTTAGATCGGTGTATAGTAGTATTCATCAATGATATCTTGGTATATTCTAAGGGAAGTGAAGAACATGAGCAGCAGCTGAGACAAATATTACAAGTCCTTAGGGAAAAGAAACTTTATGCCAAATTCAAAAAGTGCGAGTTTTGGCTAGAAAGTGTTGTTTTTCTTAGACATGTGATCAATGGCGAAGGAGTCTCTGTTTATCCAGAAAAGATTAAGGTTGTGGTGTCTTGGGAGAGGTCGACCATAGTTACTGAGATAAGAAGTTTCCTGGGATTGGCAGGCTATTACTGACGGTTTGTGGGGAACTTTTCTTCAATTGTGATGCCGTTAACTCGATTAACCTGCAAGAACACTAAATTTATTTGGACAGAGGACTGTGAGGAAAGTTTTTAAGAGTTAAAGAACCGTTTAACCACGACACCGATTTTGACCCTACCGGTAAATGGGAAAGAGTTTGTGGTGTATAGTGATGCCTACAGGAATGGTCTGGGATGTGTACTTATGCAGTAAGGGAGGGTAATAGCCTATGCTTCAAGGCAGTTAAAGAAAAGTGAGAAGAGTTACCCTACCCATAATTTAGAGTTGGCTGCAGTAGTGTTCGCCTTAAAGATTTGCCAACACTACCTATATGGTGAAAGAACAAAGATATTCACTGACCATAAGAATTTGAAGTACATATTCTCCTAGATGGAATTAAATCTTCGACAACGAAGATGACTGGAGTTATTAAGAGACTATGATGTTTCAATTCAGTATCTTCCAGGGAAGGCCAACTTTGTGGCTGACGCTTTTAGCTGAAAAATGAAGACAGTGGTTGTAACCTTGATTACCCAACAAGAGAAGTTGCTGAGGCAGTTTGAAGCTTTACAGATAAAGGTAATATCCTCTCGAGATACTGCTTAGCTGAGTGTTTTGCAGTTGCAATCCTTGTTGGTAGAGAAAATCAAGGAAGCACAGAAGCAAGATTCATTTGTCTTGAAAATATTAGACAGAATGAATCAAGGTCAATCCACTCGTTTTCAGCAACGGATTAATGGTATTTTGATGCTCCAAGAGAGAATTGTGGTTCTAAGAAAGGAAGAACTCCGAAGAGAACTCCTTGAAGAAGCACACCAGTCGAGATTCCCTATTCATCCAGGTAGTACCAAGATGTACAAGGATTTGAGTCAGAGATACTGGTGGAAGAGAATGCGAGTAGAGATTGTGAGATTTGTGTCCTAGTGTCTGGTCTACCAACGAGTAAAATCAGAAAAGCAGAAATCGGGAGGATTATTGCGACCTTTGGAGATACCAGAGTGGAAATGGGAACACATCACGATGGATTTCATGACTGCATTGCCAAAAATGCAAAGCCGAATGAATGCAGTATGGGTAGTGGTAGATCAACTTACTAAGTCGACGCATTTTCTACCTTACCGAATGACCTATCGGATGAAGTAGATAGCAGAATTGTATGTGAGGGAGATTGTTAGGCTTCATGGCGTTCCTGTATCCATAGTCTCTGATAGAGATAGAAGATTTGTGTCTGAATTTTGGCAAAAATTGCAGACAGCTATGGGCACAAAGTTACACCTGAGTACTGCATATCATCCACAGACAGATGGCCAATCTGAGAGGACCATCCAGATATTAGAGGACTTACTGCGGGCTTGTGCGTTAGATTTACAAGACTCATAGGTTGAGCATTTGGCAATGGCAGAGTTTGCTTATAACAACAATTATCAAGCAAGCATTGGTATGGCTCATTTCGAGGACTTATATGGCAAGAAATGTTGCACCTCGATTTACTGGGAAGAAGTCGGCGAGTGGAAGATATTAGCACCGGAACTGATCGAACAGGCTACCAAGGTAGTGCAGTTGATCAGGAAGAGACTAGTGACCACTCAGGATCGACAAAAAAAGTATGCTGATGGAAAATGACACGATTTGCAATTTGCAATCAGGGAAAAGGTTTTCCTAAAGGTCTCGCCTACTCGAGGGGTAATGAGATTCGGAGTAAAAGGGAAATTGAGTTCTCGTTATCTTGGACCATTTGAGATCCTGGACGTCATTGGTGGAGTTGCATATCGGTTGGCATTACAGCCGGAATTAGCAGGAGTGCATGATGTATTTCATATCTCACAGCTGAGAAAGTATGTGTTTGATCCAACCCATATGCTGCAATTTGAGCAGTATCATGTGGAAGGGGATCTAACGCATCCAGAGCAATCGATACGAATTCTCGACACCAGAGAGAAAGAACTGAAAGGTCGAAAGATCAAGCATGTTCTGGTGTAGTGGAGTAACCACAGTGAAAAAGAGGTAACATGGGAACTCGAGGAAAAATATTCGAGAAATGTATCATAATTTGTTTCTACCTTATAATGAAATGTAAGTTTCGAGGACGAAACTTTTGTAAGGAGGGGAGACTGTAATAATTAGGAAAAAAATGAGTTGACTATTCAACTGATGATGTATCCATTGAGGTGGCATCCTGACCATTGACCATTTGACCAAGTAATGGGCTAAGAATAAGTGAAAGGTTATTGGGCTAAACCCAAATAAGCCCACTTAGAATGATGTATTGAGTTATATAAAATATCGCGAGTATTTAACTCAACAGCCCAATGTACTTAAGTGGTTAAGGTGTTGGTCTTTGGTAGAGGAGGTCTCGAGTTCGAGTTCGAGTTCCAATGAGTGTGTAAATGATATATTTTGCCTTTTTGGGCTCTGTGGGCCTCACCAGTTTAAAATTTGAATTTGAAATTGAATTGAGAGCGATCAAATTGCGAGCAGTGAATCTTAAAATTCGAATTTGAAATCGAATTGAGATCGGGTTGCGAGCGGTAAATCCTCCAGTGAATCCTTTAGGGAGTTATAAATAAGCGAGTTGGGGACTTGATGGAGATACCGGAGGAAAGAGGAGGAACGCTGCCGTAGGAGAAAGGAAAAGGCCGATCAAATCCGTTGAAGTGATCCATTTCATTTTCTTCTTTAAGGTAAGAGGGATTTTGCCTCTTTAGTCTTTAATTATGGCATGATTTAATGAGGATTTGTCACATAATTATTTAGTGGTTTATTAATATGTGATTTTTTGGCCATTAATCATGCTGGGATGATATGAGATATTATATGCTTAATTGCATACGGAGTGGATGCCACATAATTATTTGGAAAATGTATTATTTATATTAAATTAATTATATAAGAATTTATCAATAATTTTGAGGATGTACAACATAAAGGTAATTTTGGGCAAGATGGAAAGCATAATGGCATAATTATAATTTGTTATGAATAAAATAAATTAATGGGTAAAATTATGTATGCTACATTATGCTTAGATAGCCTAAAATTAAATACGTTAGCCAAATTATTGATGGGATGAATTTTTAATGCATTTAAGATGTTTAAAGGAGATATATATACGAAAATAATATTAAAATATTATTATATATATCTTTTATAAATGGCCGGATGGAAAAAATGGATGTTACTGCCTATTTTCGAGTTTTTGGATATTTTGCAATTCTGCCTAATAGTTTTTTTGAAAATCATAAACTGTCGAGTTTCTATAAAATCATAAGACAGCAAGAGAATCTGTAATTTTTCAGGAGATGTACAGGCTTCAGTGGGCTGGATCCAGGTTGAGCCCAGCTGCAGACGAGCCCAACTGTTGCGATGGGCCTCAGAAGGAGGATCCAATGAGCCTACTCATGGCTTAGAGCCTAGAGATGATACCCAGGCAGAAGCCCAGGCAGTAAAGCCCAGAGCGCAGCCCACCAAGAGCCCAGTTGGGCAGGACCACCAGCGGCAAGCCCAAGTTGCCGGCGACGAGGGACACGTGGCACCGTTTGGTGCGTCCATTTCCAAATTGATGTAAATTGAGCTCTAGAGGTCCTATTTAAGTGATCCAAGGGTCATTTCCTATGGATTTCGACATTTTGAGTTCAATGGAAGGGCTAGATTAGCCAAATGATGCTTAGAACTTTGAGTTTTGGGGATAGAGGAGTATCCTAAAGGATTTAAGGTTCTAAATCTTTAAGGTAGTCCCCAAAATTTAAGTTGAGTACTTCTAGAAAGAGATGATGACATATAAGATGTATTAAAGGCTCTAAAATTTGAACAATTGAGTGAAGATGATATATTCTTATGATATTAATTGCAGGGCATAATCCTACTTACTGAGTTCTTGTGAACTTACCCCTTTTTCCTTTGACTCTCAGATGATTCCGTGGATGGTGGCCAATGAGATGGTGGTGGCGTGATGATGAACTGATCTTTTTTTTATTTATTTCATTCTATGTAATGAGTGGCTTGACTTGGATGTAAAGATTCTTATTGATGTGGGCATGTTTGTAATAACTCTATGGACTTGAGGACTTGGATGTAATAATGCACGTTTATTTCTTATTACTTAAATGAGATGGTTTTAATCGTCGCATGGGAAGATCCTGAAGTTTTAAAACGACTTGGACCAAAAATTTAGGCAAAAGCCTTGATTTTTAGTTCAGGCCATTACACCAATTTAAGAGTTCAATGAACAAAGTAAGTTATTTTTTGCAATCTGTGAGCACTAGTTATATTTATAATTTTGCATCCCTTAGACAGTGCTTGGATCATGTAACATGTTTATGAGGTTGAGTGTTTTATACTCTTAATGGATTTAAAACTACTAAGTTATAATATTTAATTACAGAGTACTCTAAATAGATTCATCTATATGAGTATTAGAAATGAGGTCGCTTCTGTTTGCAGAGTGTGTGGATTCACTCTAACGTGCTCATGAAACTGGAATATTGACACATGACTATAACGTGTCGTCTTTTAGAACACTTGATATATTTTGAAATCTTATATGTGACATATGTCTAATTTATCAAATGAGCAGTTCAAAGCCTTGACTACTGTACACCTAAGTAAATCTTAATATTCAAGTCTATCCGATACCTTTATTTATGTACAAGATTTTCTTGGATGAATGAAGTTGATTTTTTTTAATTTTGAAAATGGGCGGGGGGAATGTTAGGATTTTCAATATTAAATATATAACAAATATTATATCATAGATAAGTAACAAAAGTGAAATAGCTAAAGCCGTGAAAGCTTTGGAAATTATACAACAAATTATGGGGTCAATTCTTGCCACCAGTTTATTTTTGGCAATTTTTGTTGCCAAGCAACTATTCTTGGATGCAACTGTTTAAGTTATTTGAAATTCAAATAATGAAACAACAACAACATATGTTTGAAACGACAAGAGGTGCAATGAATGAATTAAAAGATGCGACGTATTATTCGGGAGATCCAATCATCCGCTCATTATCTCCTCTCCTCAGATATCCTGGTTTCCTATTCGAGACATCCTAGTGCTCTTACCTTAATTTAGACATAGTGTGTCCAAGTTGTTAATTTGCAAATTTGCCATATTATTTTGAAATTCTCTCCATTGAACCAAAAATCTTATTTCAAGTGTTCATGTGCCTAGAAAATATGTTGCTTCCTATCTAGTTCAGGTTTCACTTTTTGTATCCTGAGGGCAACTGCAAAATTACCCTAAGCAGCAAATAGGGTAGCAAAATTGCCTAAGGAAAGTGATGTCGTAACACACCTGAAGTGAAACTCTCATTTCTGTATTTTACCCCAACACTTGGCACCTAGAATCAGTGTACTTATTCTAATGTTGAGAACCACATATAAATAACCACATTGCTAAACAGCAGATTTTTTGGTTCAATGTAGCTCAGATTCTGTAACTTTGGCTTTTTGTGGTTTGCTATCCTACATAATTAAAGGTATAGACTTCAATTTTTAGGACTGGTTGCTTTCTATGATCTGTCCATGGTACCAAAAGAAGATGGGCAAACAGAATTAAGAATCTTCCTCCATATGCAGCCAACTAAAAGCTAATGCCGAGAACCATCATATAAATAACCAGATCGATAACCATGCAGGATTTTTCAGTTCAATGTGCTAGCTCAGATTCTGTAACTCTGCACTTTGTGGTTTGCCTTCCTAAATAATTTAAGGGACAGCCTTCTATTTTTAGGGCTGCTTGCTTTCTTTGATACGTGTGTAGTACCAAATGCAGACAGGGAAACAGCATTGAGAACTTTTCATATGCAGCCAGCTAAGAGTGCTAATGCTGAGAACCATCATATTAATAACCAGGTTGCTATGCAGTATTTTACCGTTCAACGTGCTACATCAGATTCTGTAACTCTGCATTTTGTGCTTTGCGTTACTAAATAATTAAAAGGGATAGGCTTCAATTTTTAGGGCTTGTTTTCGATCATCTGTCCATCGTACCAAATGCAGACAGACCAACAGCATTAAGAATTTTTCGTACGCAACCAGCTAAGAGTGCTAATGCTTTTATTCTAATGCTAAGAACCATCTAATTAGTAACCAGTTTTCTATGCAGGATTTTCTAACCAAGCTTTATAAGATTCTGTAACTCCGTATTTTGTGGTTTGGCACCCTAAATAATTAAAGGGATATGCTTGGATTTTTAGGATTGCTTGCTTTCTGTGATCTGTCCATAGTATCAAAAGCAGACAGGTAAACAGGATTCAAAAATTTTCATAGGCATCCGGGTAAGAGTGCTAATGTTTTATTCTAACACTGAGAACCATAATATTAATAACCAGTTCGCTATGCAGGATACCTTGGTCTAGAATGCTATGTCAGATTCTGCAACTGTATTTTGCGTTTTGCCATTCTAAATAATTAAAGGGATAGCCTTTAATTTTTAGGGCTGCTTGCTTTCTATGATCAGTCCACAGTGCCAACGCAGTCATGGAAACAGAACTAAGAATGTGGAATTTATGGATCTTGTGCATTTCGAATCTATGTATCAGATGAAAATTTCTGTTCTTATGTTTAACATTTTCTCTCTGTGAATTTTCCTTCAAACCAGTAAGAGTTTGGGGAATTTCATCGGCAGTCCGCATCTGCATCATGAACTAACAGCAATTGTACGTGCTAGGTATCTTCTGTTTAACAAATCTGCAGGGCTTTGTAAGTACTAAGCTAGTGGCCTCCTATCCATGATCCGTGAGTTTAAAGATCTGGTACTTGATCTCTCTTAATGTCCATGTTCTCGGAGGTTTCCTCATTATAGACTTGAATCTCACTGCAATTCAACAAGACTACTGGTTATATACGGTCATTTATATTGAAAAAGGTAGAATATCATCATTGGATCCCCATACAGTTAAGGGTGCAATTTCAGCCAAGTTGAGCTTGAATCCGGTCCTCTGAACTCGAATTATAATATTTGAACTTGCCTTTTTTATAGCAAAGCTTGAAGAATCCGATTTGTAAATATAATAGTATTAGGATTCAAATGAACCCGAACTAACTTTCCATTTTATATTTATTATAAAATATATTATATACATAGTATCTAAACAATATTTTTTATATTTGTGTATTTTATGTTATTTATACTTATGTTTGGATCCATGTTTGGCATATTGTAATTATATTATAAATAAAATATATTATTTTATTTATATTTATATTTTGTTTTTATCATTTATTTTTGCATCCATTAATTTTATTTATTTATCTTTTTATATTAAATTTTTAACAATATCCTTTATATTTTTATATTTTTTAAAATCTGTAGTTTGATTATTATTAATATGTTTACTTAATGATTTGTTATTATTATATATTCGTATAAAAAAATGAAATTATAACTTTTAAGTAAAATATAATTTCATCAACTTTCAACCTAAAACTCAACTTGAACCTGATTTTCAAAAATATAGTTAGGATTTAGGTTTTACAAATAGAATTAAAGTTAAGGTTAATGTTAATATTTTATAAATAGAGTTAACGTTAGGATTAAGGTGAACCCGAGTTTCATGAACTTCAGTTGCACCTTTGTTGATACTGTGCACTCCGATACAAAACCCCATTAAAAAAAATTTTGAAATTTTTTATACAATAGTTAATTTAAGTTTATTTAACATATGTATAAATTTTACCATTTTTCGATATTCGTAGATTTTTTTACAAAAGGGCATTTTAGTCACTTGAAAATGATAAAAATGACCCTATTTTAAACATTCAAAAAGAATTTATAAATTTCCAAAAAAAAGTAAAAATTGATACATATATTAAATATACTACATTAAAAAATTTTAAAAATTAAACGATTGGGTTAAGTGGACCAGGGTGCATTTAATCATTCAACATCATCATTTAAATAAAATGATTAGCCTGAGATTTTGTTCTCACGAAACTGGAAGTTTGGTTCAATAAATGGGAAGGAAATGCAATGAAGGGTGGGTAAAGCAAGTCATTGATATAGATTGCAGTTTGAGTTCAGCTCCAAATTTAGTTCATCTTTGCTTTGTTTCTTGTATGATGTGGGTATGTTGTCTATTGATCTTTAGTTCCTTCTGAAGAATTCTTGGCTATAATGGTTTCAGTTTCGAACTGTATTTGCATTTCAAGAATCACAAATATGAGTAGGATATAATATAACGATATTTTTGGTTTCATGACCCTCTTTTTTCTCCTTTTCTTTCCCCTTCTCTTTGCAGCTTTTTGGTAAATTTTCTTCTGCATTGAATTTTCCTTCTAACAGATGCAGCTCTTGATGTCTCAAGGCATCTTGCATATTAGCCGGTTCAAAATCAGTCATAGCTTCAGGGGAGTTGCGTCGGGTACTCAATACAATGGCCTTCGCTCATGAATCCTTTCTAAGACATCATATATACCACCACCACTGGGCATGATGGGATTGGCAAGCATACTGGTTCTTCCAGATTAACAATGAGGTTTAGGTATCTAGACTTAATTATCAAGGAAAACTAGTCTTATCTGAGGTCCCAATTGATCATTGAGATTGGTTTCAATGATTATAGTGACCAATATTGAGGTTTCATAATTATAAGAAACAAACACCTGTTACAAAGTGATAAACAAAACGATGTTGCATCTTTTCCACTTGAATTTTACATGCGTAGGAAGCCATAAAGCTCATACATCCAGCTTCATGATGATGATAAGGTTCATGAAAATTAGCTTCAATGGATCTTCAAATGTGTTGCTGGTGATATCATTTGTAATCTTTGTTATCTATGTTTTCTTTACCTAATTTGTTAACCGAGTTTCAAGATGCATGACTCTAGTTCCCTCTTGACATTCTAAGGAAGAGATGTGATCTTTTCAGACCGACTGGAAAACGGGTGGGTTTCAAACCACCTCTGCTCGCCGTTGGATGCGGGGAGTCGAATCCGTATCGTCGAGGAGCTGCGTGCGTGGACGACACGGACTGACACCGGGAGATTTACGGGCAGGTCCCTCTGCCAGGTACCTCCCTCTCTCCTCTCTCTCCCTCCCTCCCTCTCCTCGTCCAGATCGAACACCCACGCGCGCTCTCTCTCTCCCCCTGTCCAGAACGCACGACCTCCCCTCCCTCCCTCCCTCCCTCCCTCTCTCCTCTCCCTCCCTCCCTCCCTCCCTCTCTCCTCTCTCTCCCTCCCTCCCTCCCTCTCCTCGTCCAGATCGAACACGCACGGCCTCCCCCCTCCCTCTCTCTCTCTCCTCCCTCTCCCTCCCTCCCTCCATCCCTCCCTCTCCCCGTCCAGATCGAACACGCACGGCCTCCCCCCCCTCTCTCTCTCTCTCTCTCTCTCCCTCTCCCTCTCCCTCTCCCTCTCCTTGTCCAGATCGCACGGCCTCCCCTCCCACACACCTCTCTCTCTCTCCCCCCCTTCCCGATCGCACAGCCACCCCTCCCACGCACCATTCTCTCTCTCTCTCCCCCTCCCTCTCCCTCTCCCCGTCCAGATCGCACGGCCTTCCCTCACACGCACCATTGCAGCTTACTCGCAAGGCACCATTCTTCAATGCGTGTTTTGCCCAAAACGCATGTGAGGACCAGGTATTTTTATTCTATTTTTATTATAACTTTTCTCTATTTATGAGGTAACTTATGAACATGCTAGTAAGAATTTTACGATATTAATGGATACATAACATACATGGACACGACATTTAGGAGATGTATAGTGCATATGTGCATGTATGATTAGCGTTCCATTGATGGGCACTATGACTATTGTGCAGCGCCCCCGGAGAAAATTTAAATTATTAAGTTGTAGGAGAGGGGAATTAAATTACTAATTGCGACTGGACCCGACCCGAGCCCCGACCCGACTCAATGGATTCTATTTAACATAAGCGGCCCGCGCTCTAGGGTTTCATTCCCATTTCGCGCCCGACCGCGTTCTCTTCTCCTTCTCTTCTGGTTCTTCGTTCCTCTTCTACTTTCTCTTCCACTCAGTTCGAACCACCCGTGATCGCTTGAGGGGAACTATACCAACTACCTTGAAGGTCATAGATCCGAGTTCAGGAAGCTCCAAGGCTCCGAATTTCTGCAGTCCACATCTAGGGTCGCTGTCTTGGGAGGGATCACGGTCAAGGTAAGTAGATGTCGCCCCTTCTCGATTTAGTGATGAAATTTTATGTTAAATGCGATGCGAGGCTAGAGGGAACGTATAGCTTCTAACGACTCCATAATATTAGGCGTAGAGTTCGTAACAGTTAGGGTTCATGGTGAATTTACTTTGAATGCGTGATTTCTATGATGTAAAAGACTTCTTAGCAGTTGTTATATTGTTGAAATGTGACGTGAATTGATTTGCCCCAATCGAGAGTATGAATTGAAGGTTCTTTCATTTCGCACCTATCATGTGTTTGATAAAATGCTTGTGTGACAGATCTATGTGTTGTATCTGAATTGTGTTGATGTTGTATGCGTGGTTTGCGATGTGTTTCATTGTCTGTTATGTATGATGCGTTATCTCAAATAGTTGGTTGTAAGGGTTGTTCATGGCCCCTGATTGACATGAGGAGAGGGTTGTTCATGGCCCTTGATGGACATGAGTAGATGATTGGTTGTGTTGATCAATTTGTGTGTATGGTTATATGTATACGATCTTGGGAGTGGGTATTGGACCCATGTGTATTAGCTTCATCACTGTATGAGTATCCATCATTATGCTTATTTGCACTTTGTGCTAACCACTATCTACTTACTGGGTCTATTTAGACTCATATCATTGTTATTGTGGTTTTAGATCGCAGGTCAGAAGGAGAACTTAAGGATGGGACAAGTTGAAGATCAAACATGAGAGATCCTAGCACAATATGTTGATTCCAGTTCTTTTAGACTTGTGCTCTTTTGATAATCATATATGTAGACAATTACTTAGGCGGATTCGTTTTGACAACTATAATGTATTTGGTATTTCAGATTGGATTATAATCCTTGTTGATGCACATATGCATGACTATTATATCTGTTTGTTGTGTAAGGAAAATATGTAATGATTTCCTTCTATATGAATGTTCTTATTATATGAAGATGCAAGTATATAAATAGGATTGAATGTTACAGATGGAAATGTAATGAATATCAGGTCATGTATTCCATATTACCCCTTGTATGTTATGGGGAGATGCTGCCGAATTTTTCTATGATTGTGTAGCGCCGTTGATTAGTTATTGAGTATTTTTATGAATGGGGCGTTACAACGCAGGGCTCTGGTTCGATCGTATCGAATTTCAAGATTTTTGTTTAAAATTTTTTGTGGGGCGTGCTTCACATTTTTGAGAAAACGACAATTGAAACGCGGGGAAGTTTGGTGGTTGATTGCTTGTTAGGGTTCCTGCAATTTTTCTAGATTTAGTGGGCTATGGTCCATGTTCTGCAATTTTGTATCTTCCCCTCAATTCGTTTTCCACCTTTGTAGTCCAATTGCTGACCGGTTTCTTTTATGTATCTTATATAATTTCAATGGATGAACGCTATCAAGTGCTTATCATCTCGTGCTTTTATCCTTTTAAAGATTGCTTTCTTTGCTATGCTAGTATTTCGGAAGTTGTGGTGAATAACAACTAATATTGAACGGTGATCTGCTTGCAGGTCGTGTTATCCTATTCTTGGCAGAAGATTGCATTTCGTGAAACATGAAACCAGGAATTTAAGCGAGTCCTTGGATTTTGGATTTTGGATTTTGGATTTTATTTCTTCGAAGCAACTTCATCGTGGTGGTAAGTGTACTTGCTGAGTGTTCATTGGTACTTGCTGAGTGTTCTTTTCTTGAATATTAACAAATTGATTTTAAATTCAATATTGTAGTTGTCGATTCTCATTCTTGGCGTTCTGGTAATCCATCACAAGATGATGTTATAATTAAGGTAATCTTTAAATTTGAGACGATTTCTGAGGCACTCGTAATGGGAAAAAGAATTTTGTGATTGAGGTGCATTTGGACAGTGCAATTGATTTTGCTCTGTCACATATCCTAATCATGACTTACTGTTGTCAGTCATGCATGCTGCTAATATTTCCCTTTTCTTCTGTTGAGACGATATGCCTGACTTGGTGGGGGAAATTTGAGTGTGTCAGTGGGACGAATGTGGGAGGTTGTACATACTGGGGCTTGGGAAGGCTTTTAACTAAGTGCAAAAGGTTTTTTTCACAGTTCTTGCCTTGTTGGGGCACATTATTGATCATGGCAATGAATTGGTGGTTTTTTTTTTCAATTTTTTATTTTCACATGCTATCATTGCATTCTGATATGTTGACCAATATACCGCCTGTAATTTATAGGAGTCGATATGCTTTGGCCTCTGAAAAGTGTGAAGGTTCTCCATTCATCAATTTAGTTCTTATTCTCAGTATATAAGGATAGATCCTGACTTTTATCACTATTTTCTTCTATGATTTTATGTTAGCTTTGATGAGTTGCTGGCCTCTTCAATTTGTGTTGCTACCAAATCACAGCCTCTTCAACTTGTGTTGCTACCAAAATGATCTTAGGAAGGAATGTCATGAAATGGGTTGGTGTGTCTCTCAGTCCATTGGTAGTTACCCAAGTTATTTCTCTTGTTCAATCTAGTCCCCATAGAAATATGAAGGTTGAAGGTTTTACATATTTGGGAAGCAAACTGTGGGAGAAGAATTCAGTTGTCTTTTGGTTAAGTTTTGCACCAACCATAGAAGATAAGTTGAACAGTAAGAATCCATTCACCTAGTTTTGGTTAAGTTCTGCACCTATGTAATTATTTTCATTATGCCTAAAAGTTTGGATTCTGCGTTTCTTAATTTAATGATAAATTACTCGTATCAGTTTGTTAGCGCAAAGTTTTTCCCTCCTTCTCTTCAATGTTGCAGGCTGTGTCATGTCCTACTACAGATGAAAACCATAGAATGAGAGAGCAGAGCCAAGATCCAGCTAACAAGCAGAAGAACATATTCAACAACACATCTCACCTCCAAATGGAGTTCTTCCATTAGGAGGAAATTTCTAAAGACTGAAGAAAGTTGCATAGTTTATCCTCTCTAATCGTTGTAGAAGAACTTTTTGGACTGGTTATGGAACTGGTTTGCACTCGATATATGTTGTTCTTCCATGTATGTTGTTCAATGATTGTAAGAAGATGAGTTATTCACTTGGAAGATTTATATAATGTATAATTGGATTTGTTTTTGTTTGTATTGAAGAATGTGAATTGATGATGACTTGATGTATGTTGTTCTTCCATTAATGTTGTTCAATAAAGTTTGTGAAAAGTTAAGTTATACACTTGGAAATTATCGATATTATTCATAATTTCTGTAAATTAAAATGCAGAAAATAAATTTATTCCATCTGTAAATTGGCAAAAAATTACAAAAAAATGCAGAAAATGCAGAAAATAAAAATCATTTATGTAAATGAAAGTTGCATTTTATCACTCTAAAATGCAGAAAATAAAAATTGCAGAAAATGTGGAAAACCATTTGGTAAATGTCGTTCGAAAAAAAAATCATTTCTACAAATAAAAGCTGCGTTTTATCACTCTAAAATGCAGAAAATATATTTACTCCATCTGTAAATTGGCAAAAAAATCCAAAAAATTGCAGAAAATGTGGAAAACCATTTGGTAAATGTCGTTCGAAAAAAAAATCATTTCTGCAAATAAAAGCTGCGTTTTATCACTCTAAAATGCAGAAAATATATTTACTCCATCTGTAAAATGGCAAAAAATTCCAAAAAATTGCAGAAAATGTGGAAAACCATTTGGTAAATGTCGTTCGAATAAAAAAAATCATTTCTGCAAATAAAAGCTGCCTTTATCACTCTAAAATGCAGAAAATATATTTACTCCATCTGTAAAATGGCAAAAATTACAAAAAATTGCAGAAAATGAGGAAAACCATTTGGTAAATGTCGTTCGAAAAAAAATCATTTCTGCAAATGAAAGTTGCCTTTTATCACTCTAAAAATGGCAAAAAATCTCAATCTCATAACTAAATGTCAAGATAGACAAACTCTAATCAGTCTCCAAACAGCTGTTTTAAAACATTTAGAGTATCTAATACATTATAAAAAGCAGAACAACACCAACTAGACTAATAAAAATTGCAAAGGCTATCTTCATCTTCAACGGCTCCATCTCTCTCCTCTTTAATGCGAGTTTTAAATCGATGTCCCTCTTCACTGCTGCATCCCTTACTTGTCGAATTTCACCTTTCAATTCTTGTACTGCAGTCTTATGTATCTACTTCATTTGATTGGTTTCTGCTATGTGTATCTCCCTCAGATCTGATACACAACGTAAGACTTCTCCCATATCAGCCACCAATTGCTCGTATTCGTACGGTACAAGTTGGCTTTCAGAGTGAAGCTTGCTTTCGCTTTCAAACTGTGATGAATTTGTACTCTTCAAAGCTGAAGTCGTTGACTCGTCCACCCATCTGAAATATTTGCAGCACTTTGAAGGATCCTGTCAAACAAATTATGTATGATCGAAACCCCAATTTGAAATAATCAAAAGGGCATATATCATTAAAAAGAATGCATACTCTATAATGTGGACATCGCAGAAAATGCCAGCCAGGGTTCTTTTTTGTATGTGATGTCAATATAACAGCTGCAGCACCACAAAAACAAGTATATGACATCTTAATTACAACCACCTATGCAACAAAATGAAACAGAAATGGTAATTAGATCATAATGACTTAATTGTACGATGTATTACATGTACTGATGACATTCTCTTCATAAAAAAATCCGAGGTATAAAACATAGCAACAACGGAAAATAAGTCGATATGAATAACTCGCATACCTTTGCCTCGCCCTGTGTAAATGCATGCATCATTACTAGATTCGGATCGAATTGATGTTGTCGGAACATTGAATGCAGGACAATTACGTTTATCATGACCAACAACCAGTTTATTACATCCACGACAATGTTTTAATCCACCACGTATCTGTTCAATTGCTCCCTTAAATCGCTTCGATGTCCTTCCCTTCCTTAGTGAGATATTCGGTTTGTCAATGCTAAAGCCTTGAGAACTTTGTGCTGGAAATACACCACTTGATATTCCTATTGCTTCAACGTCCGTGGAGTTTGGGCCAGTAACATTTAGGTTGAAATTGTCACTTGCAACTCCCACAGTAGGACCTTGATTAGCATCCATTCCATCCAGTCTATTTGGATCTGCATGTCGTGGCTGCTTCGGTATTGCATCAAGTTTAGCAAGCATGGTCTCCATATGACCCTTCACTATTTGAAATGCTTCCGGGTTGTGCAAAGCCTCATGTCTAACATGAGTCCACCACTTTAATAGTGTGTGAGTACGAATAGCAAGAGATTGCCTGGATTCGCTATCATTTGGTGATCTATGAATGATATGGGACTTTGCAGATTGTGTCTAACGTGATAACAGGTGACACGGTGGCATACGCTTCACTTTAAGGAATCGAAATATGGCAATGATGTGCTTGCAAATGACACCAAAAGATTCAAATTTCATGCATGGACAGGTAGCCACTAACTCCTCCATATTCCATGATAATATCTTATGCTTTCCATCGTCGTCCACTTCGCTATGTTGCACGCTCCATCGTTGTATTCTTCCATCTCCTTCTATCCTTTCTCCAATATATATGAGACTTTGCTCCAACTCCTTCTGAAAAATTAAAACAATATTCAACGTATACAACTTTGCCATTTGAGCTTCAATAGTACTGACAGTTTTCAACAAGGGCACACCATGCAATGTACGGAAATCAGCCTCTCCTTCAGGCTCATGTCTCCGTTCAAGTGCTTTATCATATCCATGCGCAAAATCAATCAGATTTGACTTGTGGTTTACGAATCCATCAAAAAATGCATTCATGCTTTCACTTCTGGCTATTGTCCTCATACCAGCAGAGAATAATTTCTTCGTGAATGTCGGAATTCACTTCTCCCGTATTTCATACATGTGCTGCAACCATGAGTTGTCCTGCAGGTCGAACTCGTTTATCATCATTTGCCAGTAAGCATCGAAATCTTCTTCAGTTTCTGTGCCGTACAAACAATGATTCCACTTTGCCTTAAAAGTCGGATGCTCATGAATGACGTGAGATAACTTCTCTGGTAACTTCCTACATATATGCCACAAGCATAGGAGGTGGGTAGTATTTGGAAAAATGGATGATATTGCTGCTCCAATGACAGCATCTTGATCTGTGATTATAGTTTTTGGATGAACACCACCCATCGCATCCACCCATGTCTGAAACAACCACTTAAAATCTTCAATTGTCTCACCGAACAGCAAACCAGCTCCCAACAATATAGATTGATTGTGATGATTGACTCCTACAAATGGACCAAACGGCATATCATACTCATTAGTCTTGTATGTCGTGTCGAAACACACAACATCACTAAAAACCATGCAATCTTCCTTTGATTTTCCATCAACCCAAAAACACGAAGTCAATCTCATTTCCTCATCAATTTGAATTTCATATGAGAACTGAGGATCCTCCTGACTTTTTCTTTGAAAATAACGTAGTAGAGTATTTGCATCACCACCAAACATTGTTTGACGCTTTCTCCTTAGTGCATTTCTAACATCCCTTTCTGAAAAATGAAGATGAGAAGGGCCTCCCACTTCATGCTGCATGAATGTTATAGACCGCGCCACACCAATCCCAGAGGCTTTTAATGATGATATAAGGTTTAGGTCATCTTCCGTGCACTTTTTATGTGACCGCAACTTACGAGTTTTTGTTGGAGTACAAAGTAAATGATTATGACTCTCAACAAACTGTGACACGTGATATGCCTTATTTTGTTGGCTAAAGTTCACATATATTTTAGCAAGACATAAGCAACAACTTATAAAACCACTTTTAGTCGTCCGTTTATCCTGTGCAACACCAGCTCTAGAGCACGTTAAAATAAGCCTTGAAATTTTGCCTGTTTTTAACTTGCGGGAGCAATCCTTTCTAATACTAAATCCTCATTGCCATGCATAGAGATTATAAAACTCGTAGGATTCATCTATGGAGCTAAAAATCATGTCAATTCTTGGTTTCATCTCAAATGGAGCAGTGGGGGTGAACAAACCATTCATTCCATGTACATCAATTGAGTTAACACCTGGAATACCAATATCCTCACCCTTTAACTCATTCAATAAATCATCCATTCTCACATCCTTAATCAGACTAGGTTCTGGCTCATCATTTGCTTGAAGTTGCATTGTTGTCGAGTCACTTGGATGTAGCATTTCCATATTCAGATCAACTCCCAAATTTTCATCCATGCTAAACAAAGTCGAATATTCTGCCAACAACCCTCAATCTACGATGAAACAAAAACTACTTAATGTAAGATATGAATCACTGAATAATGAATATGCCAATTCGGGTGTATGCGTACACTTCAAATGATGTTGGTCTTTGGGATTTTAGGTTTCAATGACATGGAGTAGATATGGAATTGACATGGAATTGTTGAAAATTTTGAAAAAATAACTGCATTAACTAATCATATTATATCAGCACAATTTATTGTTGAAATTAAAATTGCTAAGTCACATATATCTACAAAAAAATTGATATTTACACAATCAGTTCAGTGTTTACTAAATAATCTAAAGGGACAACTAAAACCTCGCATGCAAATTCCAAAGAAACCTTGTTCGATGCCAGAACTACTTGGCAAACAGACAGTAAAAAATCAGTTAATATGCAAACAGATTTTTCGATTTTCATTATTCTAAACAATAAAATAAAATGGGTTAAGCAGAAATTACCAAGATAAATTATGAGACATATCAAATCTATCATAACTGAATTACCTGCAAATGCAATCTCTGGAAGATCAGCGGGTGGAAATGATGAGGAAACTTTTACAGCAGAAGATCAGCGGCTGAATCTGTGAAGGGAGGAGGGGACGACGAGAGGAGAGCCGTGAAGGGGGACGACGAGAGAGAGAGAATGGTGCGTGGGAGGGGTGGTTGTGCGATCGGGAATGGGGGAGAGGGAGAGTGAGAGAGAGAGAGAGAGAGGGAGAGGGGGAGAGAGAGAGAGAGAGAGATAGAATGGTGCGTGGGAGGGGAGGCCGTGCGTTCTAGACTGGGGGAGAGAGAGAGAGAGAGGGAGGGGGGGTCGTGCATTCAGGACAAGGGGAGAGAGAGAGAGAGAGGGAGGGGGGAGGTCGTGCGTGTTCGATCTGGACGGGGAGAGGGAGGGAGGGAGGGAGGAAGGGAGAGAGAGGAGAGAGGGAGGGAGGGAGGGGAGGCCGTGCGTTCTGGACAGGGGGAGAGAGAGAGCGCGTGTGGGTGTTCGATCTGGACGGGGAGAGGGAGGGAGGGAGAGAGAGGAGAGAGGGAGGTACCTGGCAGAGGGACCTGCCCGTAAATCTCTTGGTGTCAGTCCGTGTCGTCCACGCACACAGCTCCTCGACGATACGGATTCGACTCCCCGTATCCAACAGTGAGCAGAGGTGGTTTGAAACCCACCCGTTTTCCAGCCGGTCTGAAAAGATCACATCTCTCTAAAGCAATGGAGCACAAATTCCCTCGTGGAAAGTATTCCACTCATTCTTTCTTCTTGCTCCGAGTAGAGACCTTCCTTACTCCAAAGAGGAAGTTAATAAATTACCTTATCTTAACGTATGAGTAAGACATTCCTGTTCCTTTGGTTTTCCCATCTTCAATACTGGCTTGTTGGAAAAACCTTTGCAACTTCTGGCCTTTTATGAAGCCATTTTCTCTGTAATACTTTTTTTTAATAAACTTCTCTGTAATACTTAAACTAAGATTACTTTGATTTATCTACTCACTGCCCTCAGAGGAAGGGTGAAATTTTTGGTTTGACAAATACAACTGTGGCATCCACATAATGAACTTCCCATCTGTCAAGGCAGAACATAGATGCAAAAACCAATGACTTTACGAAATCGGAAAACTAGGAATTTATTAATGTTTGGAAATGAATAACATACATCACCTAGTTGCTGAGTAAAATAGGATGAGGGTACGGTTGATCTCGATCTGGCACTAACTTGCCGAGTTGCTACTTCAACATGGGCACAAAAGCCAATAGCGGAATCGATCGATATTGGAAGGGAGAAAGTGTTTAAATTTGCTAGCAATTATGCATATTTTAGTTGGGAAACATCACACGATTCTTGTCAGTGTTCTTGGTGTTTAGGGAACGTCCTTAGCTTGTGGAAATAGATCGCAGGGTTGGTAATAATCTGGGGAGGAAATAACACGATCTGCTACTCAAAAGGGGTGTGGATAACATCAAAATTCTACATGAATTTTTTGGAAGGCAAATAGAGAAGTTAGCAGCCTTTCAGGTAGTTTTTTAATTTATTCAAGATGGCTGGTTAGACGCATACGCCATTGGAGGCAAGGGCAAGTCCTCACTGTCACTTCCTTCGAGGAATCTTGAGAACTAATGATCATGTGTGTTGAGGGAATCAAGCATGCTAGTCTTCCAAATGGAGGGGGTCAGAGGCAGAATTTGAGCAGATCTCTGCAGAAACTGCCATCCATCTTCATGTCGTATGCTTCTGCCAATAGTGTCATTGTCAGAGAAATTGTTTTATGATTTCTGATTTGAATTTTCTCCGCATCAATCGTTTACGAACCAAAGCCATGCATGATTGATTGAATTGACAGAAATTGGAAAGGAAGGAAGGGAAAGGAGGTAGGGGTGCAAATTAGGCCGGGTAAAGCCAAAACCCGGCTCGTCAAACCCGATTTCTAACAGTATTAGAAGTCGCTTTTCTATAACCAGAGCCCTGACGAACCCGAACCCGACGAACCCAATTTGTAAATATGATATGGTTAGGGTTCAAGTGAACCCGAACCTGATTTTTATTTTATATTTATTATAAAATATATTTTATGGTTTAATTCATTGACCTGAATAATGAATGAAAAAAAAGAAAGATATCTATTCAATACATTCAATGCTTTCCTAGAAAGAAATGAAAGAGGTAAAGGTTCATGTTCAAACGAATCACATGTAGAGATATTGATAGCACACATGGAGTTAACAATATTTCATAACTGATGGATTGAGCAACAGCTCGTAGACCATCCGAAAAGAAATATTTATTGTTTGATCCATATCCTGACATAAGAAGCTCAATAGAAGCAATACTGGAAATAGCGATCCATAAGAAAACACTTAAACTGAGATCGGCTAGAATAAAACGATATCCAAAAGGAATTGCTGAATAACTTAGTAGAATGGATATGACTGCTATAGATAGACTGATACTGAATAACCGAACATCTCCTCTAGCTGGTAGAAGATCTTCTTTGAAAAGTAAACAATATTTCTTTATATTTTTTATATTTCATGTTATTTATATTTATATTTAAATACATGTTTGACATATTGTAATTATATTATTTTCATTTATATTTATCTTTTATTTCTATAATCTTTTTCATTTATTTTTTTATGTTAATTTTTTTCTAAAGATATTTTTTATATATGAATGATCCTATTAGCCCGGACTAAGCAAATGCCCTACTTAACCCACTTCAAAAAACTCATTTACGACAACTTTTTTTTATTTTTTTTCTTCATACACTTGTTTATCTAAGTGTATTTAATGTATAAAACAAGTTTTACAATTTTTAGATATGTGTATATATATTTTTTTAGGTTTTTAAAGATAAGGGCATTTTAAATACATATATACATAGATATTTAAAATTTTCAACAAAATATATACGCATATCGAAAAATTGTAAAACTTGGTTTATACATTAAATATATTTAGATAAGCAAGTGTATGAAAAGAAAAATAAAAAAAGTTGTTGTAAATGAGTTTTTTGAGGTGGGTTAAGGGGGACATTTGCTTAACCCGGGCTAATGATCACTACTTTTCTTTTATTGTTATATTTTTTAAAAATATATGGTTTGACTGTATAGTATTATGTTTACTTATATAATTTGTTATTATTATACATTCATATAAAATTTTAAACCTATCACTTTTAAATAAAATTTAAATTTATCAACCTAAATTCCAACTTGAAACCCAACCCGAACCCGATTTTTAAAAATATGGTTAAGGTTTAGGTTTTACACATAGGGTTAGGGTTAGGAATAGGGTTAATATTTTATAAATAGGGTTATGGTTAAGGTTGAGGTAAACCCGAGTTTCATGAGCCCGAGTTTCACCCCTAAAAAGAGGTGATGTGAATAGCATAGTCCTTGCGCTGATCGCCAGCAATCTCAGCCAATAAAACAAAGGAACGTGATTTCATGCACCTCAATGTAGATATCTTTTTTTTAAATTTTTTTCAAGAATGTTAATTTAAGTGTATTTAATATGTATATCAATTTTTACTATTTGTTGAAAATTTTAAGGTATCTTTTGGATTTTTTAAAATAATTGGCATTTGATTTTAAAGAATAAAAAAATATATTAAAATCTTCAAAAATGGTAAAAATTAAAACACATGTTAAATACATTTAGATTAATAATCTACAAAGAATTTTAAAAAATAAAATGAGGTAAATACACCCCGGGTGCATGAAATCACATACAAAAAAATTTTAAAAATAGATTGTAGTATACTGATTGAAAAGATGACAAAGATACAAAAAATCAAAATGGTTATGACGACATTCGGCAAACAACCATTGGAAAATCAAGATTCCCTAAGAAGTTTGATAGGATTGGTATTAAGAGAATGTAAGAAGGGCAGTGTATAAAAAGAGGTGACTGTGTATCAAAGGAATGCAATAGGTGGACCTGGGCCTGAGCTTATAAATATGCCAGGGAACTGGCTGAGTGAGGGGAGGATTGTTTTGGTGTTTTCTTTCATTCATTCATTTGTTCTCGCATTTCATTCATGTAGAGGGTAGTTAGATAGAGTAGTCTGTGAGGAGCAACTATGGTAAGTCAATGATTCTTTAAGTAAAATTCTTAGTTCTATAACTAATTTAGGATATGATGGAATGACATATCAAAGGTATTAGAGCTATTATGATCCGAACTCGTTTGGGGATAATTCGTTAATCTACTCATGGCAGATTGCACGGGCAGATGAGGGGAACGGATGGGGCTAGGGTCTTTAAGCTTTTTTGGTAGCTTATTTTGTATGATGGCGCTGCACTCCTCAACAAATGCAATGGTTCCATACTCCTCAAGTTTTCGCTTATTCGACATCTTTTTTTTAGGAATTTTGTATAAGTAGGCATTTCCGAGAGCATGTCGATGAAGGGCATGTTGATCAATAAGTTTTTGAGTGTTGAGATGAACTTCTTGAACTGCTTTTGAAGTTTAGCTTATCGTTGCCTTGGAGGAAAAGAAAGAGGAGACTGATACAATGGTGGCGATATATATGGCTTTGCCACCATCGGTTTGAGTTGTGGCTCCTCATCTCGTTTTTGAACCTGCTCAAACTCTATGTCAGCTTCTTTATGAGGTGGTTGAGGTGAGTCGAGCTACTTTCCACTCCGAAGAGTGATCGCTTGCACTTATTCCCTAGGATTTACCACGGATTAGCTAAGGAGTTTGCATTGATTTCTTTGGGATGAGGGTGTGACACTCTAGGCAATTTGGCTCTTAAGAAACTTAGATGGGTTTACATTTGATCCATTCTTTCAATTAGTTTTTCAAATAAAGACTCATTAGGTTGTGCTTGAGGTAGTGTAGGTAGAGCTGGTTATATTTGATATGTAGGTGGATTAGGTAGATTGAGTGGTCTTCTCGGGAAACTAGGTGGCTTGTTATTTTGAGTAAAATTTTAGGTATTTGACTTATTTGACCAAGAGAAATTAGGGTAGATCCTCTATCTAGGGCTATAAGTGTTGGAATAAGGATTATAATATGTGCGAGTGTTGTATCGATTATTGGTAGCATTAGTTTACTCACCTGTAGTGTCTGGGATGACAAAACTACACTCAGATGTGTAGTGTGATGCTACACGGATCTCACATGAAAGTTCTTAAGACATAGATGTGTCTTGGTCTATGGTTTTTTGTTTTTTCTGTAGCATTATTTGTTTTAACTTGGCATATAGAGAGTGAAGGGATTCGATTTGATATACATTAGTCCCGAGTTTGTGGCAAAACCCAAGAGGAGAGAAGTAAATTAGGTTCTTCCAAATTCCTTTCAGTATCTTAAACTTTCCTCTGATGAATTTAGTCTCCTTGAATGAAAACGTGGATAATAATAGAGCCAGTGTTCCGGCCTCGTGAGAAAATCATATCATAATTCATACACTTGGTTAAAGATAAAATTGTTTCCCTGTGGCTTTGAGAATAAATGCTTAATTAATTCCCCAGCAAAATTTTAAAGCATCCAATTCTTTAACCGAGTCCGAAAAGTATATCACAGAAATATTTTGCATTGTGTTCCACATTCTGATTTTACATCTCTAACGAGAAAACCCTTGATTAAAAGAGCTGAATACAATGGTCCATAAGAAAAAATGCTTAATAATAATGAAGTGCGTAGAAGACCTTCTACGTCTTTACAAGTGCACGAAAAATCGTGTCTAACAAAAATATAAAGATAAATGAGTACACTTCGCCCCGCGCCGTGACTCGAATGTGAGGTATATGACGCCACGCGCCATAACTTGAATATGAAGTACATGACGCCACGCGCCATGACTTAAATATGGGGTATATGACGCCACGCGCCATAATTTGAATATGAGGTACATGACGCCACGCGCCATGACATAAATATGAGTTTACGCTTAGCCCGTCGACCAGCGATGACTCGGTTTGGGAACTAGTGAGGGGCCCGTCGGCTACACTAGTGACCCTACACAGCAAACTAAGTGCGCTCTTAGCTTCTGGATTTACACAGCAGACCAGCGTGTCCCGCTTTCAGCTTCTGTACTTGTACAAGAAACCAGCGTCTCCCGCTTTCAGCCTCTGGATTGAATAATTGGGTGGTTTTACCAAGAAATGGATTTAACCGGGTTTAAAAGTATTTTTAGGTCAACTTTGACCATTAAAAAGGGTTTGAGCCCAACTGGGCTTGTTGGGGGATTTTTGAGCCATCTTGGGCTTTTTGGAGATTTTTGAGCTATCTCAAGCTTTTTGGAGGGTTGGTAGCCATCTTGGGCTTTTTTGTAGAGTTTTGGGCCATCATGGGCTTTTTGAAGAGTTTTGAGCCAGCTTGGGCTTTTTTTGAGGGTTTTTAGCCATCTTGGGCTTTTTGGAAAATTTTGAGCCAGCTTGGGCTTTTTGGAGAGTTTTTAGCCATCTTGGGCTTTTTGGAGAGTTTTTAGCCATCTTGGGCTTTTTGGAGATTTTTGGGCCAACTTGGGCTTTTTGGAAAATTTTCAGCCAGCTTGGGCTTTTTGGAGAATTTTTAGCCATCTTGGGATTTTTGGAGATTTTTGGGCCAGCTTGGGCTTTTTGGAGAGTTTTTAGCCATCTTGGGCTTTTTTGTAGAGTTTTGGGCCATCATGGGCTTTTTGAAGAGTTTTGAGCCAGCTTGGGCTTTTTTGAGGGTTTTGAGCCAGCTTGGGCTTTTTAGAGATTTTTGGCTCGGATTGAGCGAAGAAGTCGTCATCATTTTTTTTTGATATATATATATATGTATATATATATTTATATAATCTTAGAAGTCAAAATCTTAATTTTTGGATGCCTTTGAATATATATGTATATTCTGATATATTTTTATAGAAAATACATATATATTTATTTTTATTTTCATAAGAGGGAAAATATACTTAACCCGTGTGTCAATTCAACCCGCCAGTCGGGGAGTATCCACGTTGGGAAAAGTAGTTTTTGAAAATAATATATATGTATATATATATTTATATATAAATAATATACATATATATATTTTTATAGGAGAAAATATACTTAACCCGTGTGTCAATTCAACCCGCCAGTCGGGGAGTATCCACGTTGGGAAAAGTAGTTTTTGAAAATAATATATATGTATATATATATTTATATATAAATAATATACATATATATACTTAACCCGTGTGTCAGTTCAACCCGCCAGTCGGGGAGTATCCACGCTGGGAAAAGTAGTTTTTGAAAATAATATATATGTATATATATATTTATATATAAATAATATACATATATATATTTTTGTAGGAGCAAATATACTTAACCCGTGTGTCAGTTCAACCCGCCAGTCGGGGAGTATCCACGTTGGGAAAAGTAGTTTTTGAAAATAATATATATGTATATATATTTATATATAAATAATATACATATATATATTTTTATAGGAGAAAATATACTTAACCCGTGTGTCAATTCAACCCGCCAGTCGGGGAGTATCCACGCTGGGAAAAGTAGTTTTTGAAAATAATATATATGTATATATATATTTATATATAATATATATATATATATTAAAGAAACTCAAAAATATATATCTGAGAACTCACCTTCGGTTTTTGAAAATAATATATATGTATATATATATTTATATATAATATATATATATATATATATATTAAAGAAACTCAAAAATATATATCTGAGAACTCACCTTCCCTCTTTTTTTTTGAGCGCGGGAGAGATCTCTCTTGCTCGTCCTCGCCCTCTCCTCGCTGTTTTTCCGTTGTGTCGAATGAAGGGCCGAATGCGGGTATTTATAGGTTTTCTGCCGGCTCGGGATGGGTTCCGCGGCTGCCATCGTTCCCGCGGAACTTCATTCCGCGGAACTTCAGATTTCGTTGCCGCGGAACTGCGTCCACGCGGAACTTCAGATTTCGTTGCCGCGGAACCTCGTTGCTTGGGTACCGAGCTACACTTGCGCGGAACCGCTTTTCCCGCGGAACTGCTTCTACCGGACCCACTTGAAGATGATTCCAAGCAACTGCGTGGGGGTGAACGTTTTCGTTTTACCAAGATACTGCCCCTGAACCAGCGGATACCCATTTGGCCCTTCGACGATCTTGAACAGCATGGATTGGATATCGCGCTGGAGCTCTAGATCGGAGAATTGCCGGCCAATCAGCCGCTTGATTTGGGAAACGACGTTCTTCAGACTCATCACAGAAGACGAGGTCCCGGCAGTGCTAATAAATCACTGGTTATCGCCAATGCGGACAATGGCCGGAGTCTCCTGCTTCGACTGCGTCGGTATCTTGAGCGTTCCGTCGACAGACGTCGTGATAGCAGGGACGGTGCTGGTCCCGGTGGACTCGCCTCGACACCAGCGGCTTCTTGACGGGTATGTGATCCATGCTGCGGTCGCCCACGACGGGCTCCATCTTAAGGCAGACGAGCTGCTGGGCGACCATCTGCGAAGTCGACAGCGGCTGCCCGTCGTCTGCGTAGAAATTCGCGACTGGGAGGATTCGTCGTAGAAGTTGGTCGCAGCTGCGACGGCGGAGTCGTCTCCTCTTGCGAAGAAAATCATTCCTCCTCCTCCTTCAAGATTCGGTCCATCTGAATGTAATCTTCTTATCAAAGACGAGACCTTTCACAAGCTCCGTATCATCAACAGTACCTCCAAGCTTCTTCACGATCTTGACATCGCAGAGATCAACAAGGCCGGGGCGAGCAGGATCCACGACGGAGAGAACAGCATCGACGGCAAGAGGAGCCAGAAGAGTGGAGTACTGACTCACAACCTTGCTGTTGAGAGAGGTGGCAGCCGACTTTACCTGGGCGTTGAGGTCGGAAAGCTCGACAGGGACGGCCATTGCCGTCAGCACATCGACGGCCTTGATGGAGAGCTTGTGTAGTGCTTTGGAGATGACGGTTGGATTGAAAATGGCGAGGAGTGATAATGGTGGGACGCCCAAGGCAATGCTGGCGCAACCAAAAGGTCATCTGCTGAGATCTAATTCACTGTTTTCTGATGGAGTGCTGCAGCAGCAAATGCTCAGCTTCTCTTCTTCACCCAGAGCTGATGGTGGGTTGGCGTGCGTGGTTTCGTTGTTTCGTCGTCGTTGGAGGCTGTACCCGAAGGTTTTTGCTGTCGATCGCCATTCTCCATTGGCTTCGCCTTCGAGGGTTATGCCGAGATTGACGTGAATCTGCGGCAGGAGATAAGCCCACTGTGAGCTGCAGCTGCCCACGCAGGCAGAGCGTGTGGCTGTGAAGAAAACCCGTTCGCCGTCGCGCCGCCCGGAAACTTCCCTTTCAATGGCAGCCCAAACGGAACTTCTTCTTCGCCTCGCTTATCTTCCTCACTATTCCTCTCCAGCGACGCCCGATCTCGGCATGCCCGCGAATTCCTCTGCTCTTCGAATCTCTTACGCTTCGCCTCCAGCTTCTGCTTGGCCTTCTGAATTAGAGCTTCCAAGTCACGTCCTAGCATGGAACCAGCTGTTTCTCCAAGAGCCTTAGGTTGCTGCTCTATGAACTTCTCTGTCGCTTCCAGGAGACGAGTATTATCGACTCCAGCTTTGGAAAAGATACGACGAGCTAATCCATTCTTCTGCTCCAACAGTGCTTTCATCAGATGTTCCGTCTCCACAATCTGATGTTTACTTTCTTTTGCAACTTCTGGAGAAGAAACAATGGCTTGCCATGCCATCTCTGTAAATTCTTGTTGGGTTATTCTTCTATTGTTCCCAGCTTCGCATTGGATGGAGATATTCCCGTCGTACCACTGTGCGGACATGACCGTCTCGATGCTGTTGGCAATCAGATCCCTTGACTGCAGGCTGAAGCACATGCAGCGGATTACCATGGAGATTGCGTCGCTGACACCAATAGTGTTGAATCGGAAGCCGACCATCCCAGCATCTCTGACACCTCCCTTGACGGTCTCGGTCAGGCGCATGAGGTGCATGTTGCAGGTGTTGCCCTCGTACCAGACGGATGAGATACCGATCTGTGGCTTGTGCATGTCGTCGCCGGAGAGGCCGACGCCGTAGAGGATGGCCTGGGACCCGCCTTGGGCCTTGGACTCGGTGATGCGGGAGTTGTAGGTGGATTGGAGTTCGCTGAGGAGAAGAAGCTGGTGCAGCTTTTGGGACTTGGGGTCACCGTCGGGCTCGAGCTCTGCTTCTCCAGCTCTCTCCTTTTTTTTTTTTTTTTTTTTTTTTATGGTGAAAAATATATCTCTTCAAATGCCCCCTCAGGAATTATGCCGCCGTGGGCTACTTGTAAAGGCGTGATTCCTGACATGTTGTTTGGCAGGCTTCTCTTGACTGATGGCGTAATGAGGATTTTTTTTTTTTTTTTTTTTAATATGGGCCATATATATCACAATTCTTTCTCTCAGGCAAAACACGGAAGAAACTGAGGGGCTCTTGGAAGCTTTGACTGAATGATTTCGAACATCTTGTCGACCCTAACAGTAGGTGGAGCACGCCTAAATTGAGGATTCTCTTCAAAGTAATCAAATGGTTCTGCAATGACAATGCCTTTCATCGCCCCACATTTGTGCAGATCACGAGCAAGAGACTGAATATCGCAGTTAGCATAATAGCCCATCTTTTTTTTTTTTTTTTTTTTTTTTTTTTTTGAGAGTCCACAAGTTTCTTATTGTTGAAATTCCATCGACCATTTCTAGGAAAGAATTCATCATTGCCAACTTTTAACTTTGGTGCATTCAAGGCACGACTCTCTTCTTGAGTGAAGTTACCATTGATTGAAACACCGCATGCCTTCGACATTTCATCAGCACCATAGTTGCCGCTTCTTAATGCATTACTTAAAGTTTGCATCCCTTCTTGTGGTTTCTGTCGTGGTTTTTCAACCAGTGATGATCTTTGCAAGGTTGATAAAGATTTAGTATACCTTTGCAATGAAACCAGAGAGCAGAGCTCGACAGGATAGTAAGTGGGGCGTTTTGGCTTTCCAAAATAATCGAAAACCGTAATCTCAATGGTTTGAGACGGGCTATCGCCTCTTCCATTTTTCTGTTTCGAAGTAAACATTTGCTGGTTGCATGGAAGCTCGCTTACCCCTACAATTTTAAATTCCATATATTGAGGGTCTTGTTTTCACCCTCAGATTCTTCAGAGTTCCCTTTGCCTTTCCCCAATCAATTTCACCATGATTTCTAACATTTTGATTAGCCATCAGAAATCCATCAACAGGGCCAGGCCTTATAATCATTGTAGTAGACACATCAATATTTAGAGACAAGCACCCCCTTGACTGGTTCGGGAGCTAGAATGAAAACCACGACAACCTAGAACTCCACCTCCAATGTCAACAAAGTTACTAGGATCATTTGTGAAAAAATGACTGCCGAACCAGAAGGCAACCCTGCTTTGCAGCATGCTGCCTTAGGATTATATCTAGAACCCTTAAGGCTTCTTGAGGACTCTAGGAATCGTGTCCTCGCAGAGTATTCAGCAAAACGTATCTCAACTTTGAAAGTCTTGGTCTGATACGAACGCCTTTGCCTTTTCCGATCTCCCTCCCCGGGGCTATCATTACCATGAGGACTACTATTCCCACTAAATTTGTTTGAGGATATATCTTCAAGCACAACACTGAATTCAAAATTCTGTTGTGGAAGAGCCCTCACTGTAAACAAGCTCTTCTCACCATTATAAGTGAAGTACTTTCCCTGAAAGTCACCAATATAAGTCTGGTGAACTCTGTCCATGATCTTTCTTCCGATACCTTTTCCATCAATAGGTTTACCATCTTCATAAGACAGAGAAACCTTCCCGCCCAGTGCCAGACCTTGCCACTGGAACTCGATCCATTGAGACTTTTTTTTTTTTTTTTTTTCGCGCTTAGGGGTATGACAGGTGGAAGTGGCGGCAAAGCTTTCTCCTCAACCTTTGTCTCCTCCATCTCCGCAAGAAACCGGGAAGAACGGGAAAATCCCTCTCCTTTTTTTTTTTTTTTTTTTTTTTTACAACTGTCATAGTTGTCGAAATATCTGATGATGATGCTCATGGCGGGGAGAATTTGACATTGATAGAGCCGTTACCTATTTCTCCTGCTAATGTAGTGAACTCCATTGAGTTTTGAAGGAGTCCCTTCCTTTTGCGAGGGAAGCTGTAGAGATTCTTTTGATATATGACTTTCTTTGTAATTTCATGGATAGTATCTTTTTAAGTAATTCCCATTCACGGTTGCTTTCATTTGATTTCCGCAATTAACAACTTCATATGTGCCATTGCCATGGACCCTCTCAATGATGTAAGGTCCTTCCCACTTAGGCTCGAATTTGCCGGTAAGTTTGCCCCCGGCCATAAGCTCTGTGCGTAGCTTTAGCACCAAATCTCCTCTTTTGAATGAGCGATGCCTCACGACTTTATTGTATGCTTCGACCATTCGAGCTTGATAGAGTTCGATCCGTTGTCGTGCTTGAACTCGTTTCTCGTCTAGTGCCTCGAGCTCGTCGAAGCGAAGTTTGGCTTGTTGTTCAGTGGTTAACCCAGAATGGATGGCAACCCTCAAAGATGCTAACTGAATTTCCACTGGTAAAACCGCTTCCGTGCCAAAGAGCAATGAATATGGTGTTGCCCCCGTTGCAGTTCGATGTGTGGTTCTGTAGGCCCACAATGCTTCGGGTAACCTCTCGTGCCAATCACGTTTATTTTTCACAGTGGTCCTTTTGAGGATTCGAATAATATTTTTGTTAAATGCCTCTGCTTGACCATTCCCTTGTGGGTAATAGGGCGATGAGAACACTTGTTTGATTCCAAACCTTCGGCATAACTGATTTATTTTATCGTTTTTGAATGGCGTGCCATTATCTGAGATGATTTGATAGGGAACACCATAACGGTAGATGATTTTGTGCTTGATAAATTCAACCACCTCTTGTGCTCGGACTCTCTTGTAAGCTTTAGCTTCTGCCCATTTGGAGAAATAATCCGTAGCGGCTAAAATATACAGGTGTCCTCTAGATGATGACGGGTTTATCGGACCGACAATATCAAAACCCCACCAAGAGAAGGGCCACGAAATAGGTGCTGGAGACATTACTGAAGCAGGAATATGATAAATATCTCCATGCATTTGGCAGGCTTCACAGGATTTTGCAAAGTTGATGGAGTCTTGAACCATTGTGGGCCAATAATAACCCAACGTTTTGATCCTATGATAAAGACGACGTCCAGATTGGTGGGCGCCGCACTCGCTGGAGTGCGTTTCTTGAAGGACTTGACAGATATCATTCCCGTTAATACAGCGAAGCCAAAGCCCATCAAAAGCAATCCGATACAAACTATCTTGAAACACGGTATATCGCAAAACAGCCTTTCTCAGTGACTTCCTTGCACTTGGATCATCTGGTTCAATACCATATTTGAGGTAATTGATGATGGGGATGCGCCAATCATCATTGTTTGTAGTTACCTCGGATACGCACCGTCCGACTTGATTTACTTGGAGCTCTTCATCATCTTCTAGTCTTTGTACTCGAATTGTCATGTCATCGAGCTCATTAAAGGCGAGAATACTGGCCAACTTTGATAGTGCATCAGCAACTATATTTTCTGACCGAGGAACGTGCTCAACAGAAACAATTTCAAATTTTGCTAATAAAGTTTGAGCTTTGTCATAATATTTTTGTAAATGGGGCTGATGTACTTCGTATTGATTATTTAACTGTTTGATAACCAATTCAGAGTCCCCAAATATTCGCACAAATAAAATATCTGATTGCAGAAGAAGTTCCATGCCGATGAGTAAGGCCTCGTACTCAGCTTCATTATTTGTTGTGCTTCTTCCAAGAAAATATGAGTGCGGGAATAAGTCTTTATGAGGGGAGACTACGACAATTCCAACACCAGCTCCGGATGGCTTGGAAGCGCCATCGAAATACATTTGCCACATTGGATCATCATTTGCGTAGAAAACCTTCTCATCAGGTAGGTTTTCTAAGATGGGAAATTCTTCTTCAAGAGGATGGGCTGCTAGGAAATCTGCCAATATTTGCCCTTTTACTGCCTTTCGTGGCACATATTTGATATCAAACTCAGATAGAAAAAGTGACCATTTTGCTAGGCGTCCTGAAAGCATTGGTCTAGTGATCAGGAACTTGAGGGGATCAGCCTTTGATATAAGTATAATTTGGTGCGCGAGGAAGTAATGTCTCAGCTTTTGTGCCACAAAAACCAATGCTAGACAAATCTTCTCGATCGAGGAATAATTGCATTCAGCTTGCAATAATCGTCGACTGAGATAATAGGCGGCTTGTTCTTTGCCTTGGGCATTTTCTTGTGCGAGCAATGCCCCCAGTGATTGTGGGCTGGCAGCAATATAGAGAATGAGTGACTTTCCTCTTACTGGAGTTGTCAAAACAGGAGGATTTTGCAGCAATTCTTTAATGGCTTCGAAGGCCTGTTGGCATTTCGCGTCCCACTGGAAAGTCGTATCTTTTTTCATCAACTTGTGAAAAGGCTGGCATCGGCCGGACAAGTTGGAGATGAAACGCCGGATATACGACAATTGGCCTTGCAGACTCCTAAGCTCTCTGAGATTTCGTGGAGGCGGCATATTTTGAATTGCTTCCGTTTTGAGTGGATCAACCTCGATTCCCCTTTGACGGATTATGAATCCGAGGAATTTTCCAGACGATACTCCAAATGCGCATTTGAGAGGATTCATCTTGAGATCATACTTTCTTAGGCGCAAGAATACCGATCTCAAATCATCTTTATGCTTATTGTGACCTTCAGATCTTACGACCAGGTCATCGACATAGCGCTCGACATGTTTGTGTAACATATCATGAAATATATTTTGCATGGCCCTTTGATAAGTTGCGCCAGCATTCTTAAGACCAAAAGGCATGACTTTGTAGCAAAAGACACCCATCGGTGTTCGAAATGCTGTTGCGGCTTCATCTGCTGGAGCCATCTTGATTTGATTATATCCCGAATATCCATCCATAAAGGAAAATGTGTCGTATAGAGCTGTGCTGTCGATTAGCAAATCAGTGAAAGGAAGAGGAAATTCGTCTTTAGGGCATGCTTCGTTTAGATCTCGAAAATCTACGCAAATACGGATCTGCCCGTTTTTCTTTTTGACAGGAACAATGCTAGAAATCCATTTTGGAAATTTGATTTCCCGAATGAATTCAGCATCAATAAGTTTTTTCAACTTCCTTGATGATTTGTTCTTCGAGCTCTGGTCGAAATCTTCTTGGAGCTTGCTTGACTGGCTTTTTATCCCGCGAAATATGCAGATGGTGCATTGCAATCGCGGGGTTGAGTCCTGGCATTTCGGAATACCCCCAAGCAAAAACATCTTTGAATTCACTTAAAAGCCGCCTCAGCGCCACCTTTTCTTTTTCGGCTAGATTTTTGGCAACAAAAATGGGTCTCGGGTCCTCCTCAGTCCCGAGATTGAATTCCTCAAGTACATCAATAGTAGGCTGCCCTCCATCCTCAATCGCGGGTGGAGCATCCTCTGGTTCCATTAATGCCTCTTCATCATTGTTGGAGTCATCACTTGTGGAAACACAGTAGGTGGTGGCGAAGTTGCCGTCTTCTTCTTCTTTATACCCAAGGCCAAGTCGTTTCTTTCCCTTTTGATAACCAGGGGGTCTTTCGGATAACGGGATAGGGATGTCATTTCCGAGGCCTGATAAATGTGGTTCATCGGGATAGAACCCCATCAAATCCATAATTTTCTTGCTTTCTCTGCTATAGCGATGGAAATTCCATTTCTTGAGCTTAGCCGTGGGCAAACAAGAGGATTTGTTAGGGCTACCATAAACCTTGCCATATTGCTTTATGAAATGTTTTTGGGCAAATTTTTCATCTTGAGGTTCCTGCACACTTGGAGCAGATACATTAAACCCCACGAGCATTGCTAAAACCTCATCGAGCGTTTCCTTAGGTTTTTGATTTTGGTGAGCGGCCTCAGTGGCCATTCTGTCACTCTCACAGCAAAGTGACTTGGCTTCCTCATTGGCCTGATTCCGGAATCTCCGAAGAGCTTCCAGATCCACCTCAAACCTAGGGGAATCGGCTCGAGGCGGTTTAGCAATCTTTTTCAGGACTTCGAGGTCCAAGTAGAACCGTGATCCTGCAGCAGCGTTGCTATAGCTGGTAGGAGGTGGTATGGTTGCCCCCTGTCGTTGTCGTGGTAGTGGATGCACTGGATCGAGGCTCATATTTTCAAATTTGGTTTGAAATTGAGCCCTTGGTTCTGTCGTCCCTCGTCCATGACCGCGCCCTCGACCACGACCTTGACCTTCCATTTTCTCACCCTTTGAGAATATGTCTGTGCTTACTGGGGCGGGGGGAGCCTGAGATACCTCCTGCTGACCTTCGCGTGTGGTCGCTTCAACTGCCTTCCTTGATGTGTTGACAGCAGATGTCAAGTCATAATACTTAGCATCAGAGTAAAATGATTCCGCCGTTGTGAAAGGTTTATGGTCAGCAAAAATCCTTTTTTCGACTCCATCCTTGCAGTACTTGAAGCATTGATGCACCGTTGATGCGATTATCTTATTACTGTGGAGCCAAGGCCTTCCCAGCAGCAAGTTATATGAGGTCGGAGCATTAATCACAAAGCATGGGATTTCGGTGCAGAAATCTTCTATGCTTAGTTCCAACTCAATCAGGCCCATGGCCTTTTGAGTCCCTTGATTAAACCCGTGAATCACCACACTAGTGTCTTTTAACGCTGATGGAGAAATTCCGATCCTCCTGAGTGTTCGAAGGGGCAAGATATTAATTGCAGACCCGGCATCGATCATGATTCTGTTGACCAGTTCACCGCCCAGGTTGCCCGTAACATATAAAGGTCGATTGTGATTAATGTCTCCAAGCAACATATCCTCATTAGTGAATGAAATGACCTCATCACATTCAGCGGCGTCGACCAGGTAAGCAAGACGGACATTTTCATCTGTCAGAGCACTCACCAGTGCATCCCTGGCTTCTTGTGACAACTGCAAGGCATCGTAAATACTGAGTCGAGCAGGGAGTCGCTTCAAGTGTCCAAGGACATCATAGCTTACTGAGGATTTTCGATGATCGGCTGGTATGTACTGCTCTGGGTGAGTACCATTTTCTTGTGCCGGGGCTTTACCCTTGTTTTCTGGTGTGATTCGACCAGATCGAAGAATTGCAAGAACATCTTCTTCAACTTGCACCATATTGCAAGAGGCAGAGTCCTGAATGTTTGTAGCCAATGTTCGTAGTACATCTGAGAAAAATGGCTGCACTTTTGGGATTTCAGGAAAATACCCACTCATTGACTTGATGCACTGATGAACCATGATTTCTTCTTTGTCGAATTTTTGGTTGATTATTCTGCAGTTTATCCATCTCAAGATGTAGTCGTATTGAGATTCTCCTGATAGGGGGTGCATGACTTCGATCATCTCTGGAGGGAACTCTGTTTCATATTCGTAGAATCTTAGGATAAACATATCAACGAACTCTTCCCAAGAACCAAATGCTTCTTCGGGGAGCGAGGAGATCCAGAGAAGGGCACAACTGTCATGGGCCAAGCTCAAAACAAAGTGCCCGAGTGCAAACTCTTCTGTTTGCCCCATTTGACAGACCGCCAGTGAATAATCGAACAAGTGCGGCAATGCGTACTTATGATTCTCGTGGAATAACTGAATATGCGGCCAATCATAGCTTAACTCCCTAGTTAAGAAAGGGAACACTCGAAGAATGGGCGCATCGTTTAACTGCAGCACATGCAGAACTTGGAGTTGATTTGTCCTCCCAAAACCTTCAGCGTCGCTAAAGATTGCCTCTTGTTTGAAGCCTTCATTGCCGACCCACCGGATTGCCTTTATGAAAGTTTTAGCTCCAAAGGTCTTGTACCCATTGTCAGCCGGAGGGCATACCGCATCCGAAAGGTACTTCGTGACCATTTCAGGTTCAGGCAACCATATGGCCAAGGGATCACTCCATGTACTGTCTCTGAGATAATTTACGTAATGGGCAGTAGATTCTTGACTGTATTGTATTTCCCTCAAGTAATTACTAGGGAACTGCTCTCTTTGCCTTGACAGGAAGCGGACCAAGAATGCATCTATCAAGATGACCCACTCGGTAATTTCTTCGATATGATTATCTTGGTACCAAGACATCACTGATTCCCCCAGTGAGTACCGGAAATATTCCACTCTGGTTTCCCAAGATGCTGGCAAAAGCCAAGATTCTCGCAAATACGTGATGATATGGTTTACCGGTGACATCCCAACTTCAAACTTGGTGTAGTTAGGGATGAGCACCGAGGCAGTTCTTCGCCGCTTTGCAGGCTTGGATGCAGACGCATTTATATGATAGCAAGTTTCGGTTTCTCCGTTGTTGCTATCTAGACCATTCTCACATGAACTTGTTTTTGGTAACTCCTCGAGAATGTATCTTTCTTTTTCTGGTCGAGGTGATCTCCTAGCAAGTCGTTGATAGAATGGGAGTAGCAATTCGGGCTGCAAAAAGTCCATGATCATGAATGGTTGCACCCGTGAGGATTGCCTCAAATGCCTTGAGAAGAAAGGGAGAATGGCCTTATCCCTTATTCTTTTGTCTTTTCTGCATAAATCTTTGAGACATCTTTTTGTCTGTCTTAGGCTTGGTGGTTTTCGAACCACTTCCCAATCACCCTTTTCTGCTATCTCAATTGTCACAACATTTGATGAAGCTTGCGCTGGAGGACTGAGTTTTATAACCCCCTTATCAATGTAATCTTGCAATATTGCTTGGAGATCCCAACACTTCTTAGTGGGGTGACCGACATATCGGTGGTAACTGCAATATCGCTGGTGAGAAGTGCGTCCAACTTCTTCTGGCCTTTTTGGGGCAGGCAACTCGAATAGCCCGGTCGACATGAGGTGCTGGAATAGCGTCTCCACGTCATCTTCTCCAAAGGCATATTGGATTTCCTCTCTTCGGAAGGGTCTTGCAGGCTGCTCTTTTACAAGCGGCTTTGCTTTATCTGGCTGCTTCTTAACCTCTGTAGTATTTGCAGAGGTCTCTCCAGTTTTCTTCTTCTTGAACATAGTAGTTGTGGATGACTCCTTCTTCCAGGCTTTTTGCTGAGACAACAAATATTCTTTTCGACAAGCTTCTGTAGCTAGGGCCTGAAATGTACTTAGTTGTTCATTCATCAGCAACGAGATTTCCGTCTTGATGCCATTTCGGCAAAGATTGACCTTCATTGCTTGAGAGAGGGGTGCTTGACATCGATTAGCGGCCCTTTGCCATCTAGTGATGTAGTCTTCAACCGGCTCGTCCTTCTTTTGGGACAAGGTAGATAATTCCGATAGTTGTACTTCTCGTGTGGTATCAACGAATCGGGAGGTGAACATTTCTTTCATCTCTTCCCATGTTTGGACCGAGCCGATTGGGAGAGATATGTACCACTGGAAAGCATCACCGGAAAGAGTATTGGGAAACATTCGAAGACAAAAATTTGAATGGTGCGCCCAATTGCCCATGGCATAGTGGAATGATGCCAGGTGCTTTAACGCGCTCCCAGTCCCATCGAATTGGATTTTTGGTGGCTTCAAATCTCTAGGTAGGAGCTCCGCTTCAACCTCTGGGGGATAAGGCCTGTTGATTGTCGTTGTAGGGACCCCAGTGAGTTGAGGTGCCTGTCGACGAAGGCATTCGGCCACAAGCTGATGTACCATCTCCTTCTGTGCAATATACCTGGGTGGAGACCCCATGGGTGTGTTTACCCGCGCGTCTTGCGTTCGAGGGGTATTGATACGTAGGTTATTGAACTGCAGAAAGCCTGGCTCCAATTCTGCATTTTCATCTTCCTCGGTCCGCTGCCTGACTGGTTTCTCGGGTTGATGGACCGATTGACGGTTCCTTGGTGATGGCGGTTGATGGGAACCTGATGTCTTGTTGCCTTGAGTTTCCATAGCCCGTTTCATACTCTTAATCTCCTCCCGGAGGTCATGAATGAGCTGAGACTTGGGTGTAAGAACCTCTTCTTCTTCGCCCACCATGTAAGAGGCTTCAAATTGACCTCTTGGGAGGGCGGCCCTGATCCCTTCAGGGTGAGAGAGGCTACAGAATGGCGGTGTAATGGGCATTGCGGCTGCCCTTGACCGGGTTAACATATCCGACGCTTTGGAAGTGCTTGGCTGGGTGAGGTCCACCATGTTGACTTCCGTCGTCTGGAGGAGATGTCTCCTCCTTTTAGCTTCTCTCTTGGGGTGCGGCATCCGGTGCTTTTCTCGAGACGGGGCCACGACAGGCGCATAAGTCATATCCTCCCTCAGTCTGATCAATGAGGCGAATTGATTTTTGTGTATAAAATCAGGGATCAGCCTGAGCACCGAACGTGGATACGTCGTATGGCGCCTCTGGGGATACTGCCACCTGCTAAAGAGTCTTGGCTTTTGAGGCACTCTCAATTTGTGAGAGTTCTGTAGTGGCTTCTTTTGTGGCCTACCCCTTTGTCGGGGGTGTGAGAACAGCATATACCTCGGTCCTGGTGGCAGTGGTGATGAAGCCTTCAAGTTTAACCGGGAAGTTGTTTTCCCGAACTGCTTTTTCTGCTGCGCTTTTCTCCTTTGTTTCCTTGATATGTGATGAGGAACCGTCACTATGTTGGCAGTATCATAGTGATCTGGAGATTTGACTCTAGCTTGTGAACTAGATGGAGTATCGATTGACTGATGGGGCGAATGCGTCGGGTCAGGGATGACAAATCGCAAGGTGCCTAAACCGGATCGGACAACAATAGGTCCTTGCGGCTTGAATTGGTCATCCCCTCCATCGGCCAATGAAGCATCCAGCTGAGAAAACTTGGTCTGTCTTCTTGACTTCTTCCGCTCTTGGGTGTCACCTTGGCTAGGTCGGGGGGCTAGGTCAACAACCCTTGAGGCAACCCGACCAGATTGGCGAGTGATGGTGCACCGAACAGGATTTGGTACAGTTTTGCCCCCTTTTCGGGGAACATTGGCTTCTGGGTGGCTAGTTGGCGCTAGCCGAGTTGCAGTAGATTGTCTCGCAGACCTTTTTATGGAATGGGACTGCAAAACAGGTTGTCCTGCAGGCTGTCGTGCTGCTGGTTGGGCTGGTGCAGCAAGCCGGTGGGCGGACTTCTTGGCATAGTCTGACTGTCGAGCAGGCGGGCCCATTCGGATGGGCGCCTGCAGAGACTTTGTCGGTTGAATAGGAGTGGTCTTCGAGCTTTGAACAATAAGAGGCTCCTTGAGTAGTGCAGATCGATCTCTTCTTTGCTTGATCGCTGCAGGAGAGTAGTCAACGCGTCGATAGACACGGTGCTTCGGCTTCTCTGGTACACGAATAAAATGATGCGGGATAGCCGCATCCATGTGGTCTGGCTCAGAAATGACAAAACCACCATTAGGCAAAAATCCAAAAGCCATTGAATGTGCCATGAAATCTGCAAAGGGGCATTTCAGAGTGTTAGCAGTGAAAAATTAAATAAGCATATAAAGACCATAGTTTTCAGCTCTTAAAGATGAAGGGAGAATGTTTCACGTCGGGTTCACCATTTGTTCCGGCCTCGTGAGAAAATCATATCATAATTCATACACTTGGTTAAAGATAAAATTGTTTCCCTGTGGCTTTGAGAATAAATGCTTAATTAATTCCCCAGCAAAATTTTAAAGCATCCAATTCTTTAACCGAGTCCGAAAAGTATATCACAGAAATATTTTGCATTGTGTTCCACATTCTGATTTTACATCTCTAACGAGAAAACCCTTGATTAAAAGAGCTGAATACAATGGTCCATAAGAAAAAATGCTTAATAATAATGAAGTGCGTAGAAGATCCTTCTACGTCTTTACAAGTGCACGAAAAATCGTGTCTAACAAAAATATAAAGATAAATGAGTACACTTCGCCCCGCGCCGTGACTCGAATGTGAGGTATATGACGCCACGCGCCATAACTTGAATATGAAGTACATGACGCCACGCGCCATGACTTAAATATGGGGTATATGACGCCACGCGCCATAATTTGAATATGAGGTACATGACGCCACGCGCCATGACATAAATATGAGTTTACGCTTAGCCCGTCGACCAGCGATGACTCGGTTTGGGAACTAGTGAGGGGCCCGTCGGCTACACTAGTGACCCTACACAGCAAACTAAGTGCGCTCTTAGCTTCTGGATTTACACAGCAGACCAGCGTGTCCCGCTTTCAGCTTCTGTACTTGTACAAGAAACCAGCGTCTCCCGCTTTCAGCCTCTGGATTGAATAATTGGGTGGTTTTACCAAGAAATGGATTTAACCGGGTTTAAAAGTATTTTTAGGTCAACTTTGACCATTAAAAAGGGTTTGAGCCCAACTGGGCTTGTTGGGGGATTTTTGAGCCATCTTGGGCTTTTTGGAGATTTTTGAGTTATCTCAAGCTTTTTGGAGGGTTGGTAGCCATCTTGGGCTTTTTTGTAGAGTTTTGGGCCATCATGGGCTTTTTGAAGAGTTTTGAGCCAGCTTGGGCTTTTTTTGAGGGTTTTTAGCCATCTTGGGCTTTTTGGAAAATTTTGAGCCAGCTTGGGCTTTTTGGAGAGTTTTTAGCCATCTTGGGCTTTTTGGAGAGTTTTTAGCCATCTTGGGCTTTTTGGAGATTTTTGGGCCAACTTGGGCTTTTTGGAAAATTTTCAGCCAGCTTGGGCTTTTTGGAGAATTTTTAGCCATCTTGGGATTTTTGGAGATTTTTGGGCCAGCTTGGGCTTTTTGGAGAGTTTTTAGCCATCTTGGGCTTTTTTGTAGAGTTTTGGGCCATCATGGGCTTTTTGAAGAGTTTTGAGCCAGCTTGGGCTTTTTTGAGGGTTTTGAGCCAGCTTGGGCTTTTTAGAGATTTTTGGCTCGGATTGAGCGAAGAAGTCGTCATCATTTTTTTTTGATATATATATATATGTATATATATATTTATATAATCTTAGAAGTCAAAATCTTAATTTTTGGATGCCTTTGAATATATATGTATATTCTGATATATTTTTATAGAAAATACATATATATTTATTTTTATTTTCATAAGAGGGAAAATATACTTAACCCGTGTGTCAATTCAACCCGCCAGTCGGGGAGTATCCACGTTGGGAAAAGTAGTTTTTGAAAATAATATATATGTATATATATATTTATATATAAATAATATACATATATATATTTTTATAGGAGAAAATATACTTAACCCGTGTGTCAATTCAACCCGCCAGTCGGGGAGTATCCACGTTGGGAAAAGTAGTTTTTGAAAATAATATATATGTATATATATATTTATATATAAATAATATACATATATATACTTAACCCGTGTGTCAGTTCAACCCGCCAGTCGGGGAGTATCCACGCTGGGAAAAGTAGTTTTTGAAAATAATATATATGTATATATATATTTATATATAAATAATATACATATATATATTTTTGTAGGAGCAAATATACTTAACCCGTGTGTCAGTTCAACCCGCCAGTCGGGGAGTATCCACGTTGGGAAAAGTAGTTTTTGAAAATAATATATATGTATATATATTTATATATAAATAATATACATATATATATTTTTATAGGAGAAAATATACTTAACCCGTGTGTCAATTCAACCCGCCAGTCGGGGAGTATCCACGCTGGGAAAAGTAGTTTTTGAAAATAATATATATGTATATATATATTTATATATAATATATATATATATATATTAAAGAAACTCAAAAATATATATCTGAGAACTCACCTTCGGTTTTTGAAAATAATATATATGTATATATATATTTATATATAATATATATATATATATATTAAAGAAACTCAAAAATATATATCTGAGAACTCACCTTCCCTCTTTTTTTTTGAGCGCGGGAGAGATCTCTCTTGCTCGTCCTCGCCCTCTCCTCGCTGTTTTTCCGTTGTGTCGAATGAAGGGCCGAATGCGGGTATTTATAGGTTTTCTGCCGGCTCGGGATGGGTTCCGCGGCTGCCATCGTTCCCGCGGAACTTCATTCCGCGGAACTTCAGATTTCGTTGCCGCGGAACTGCGTCCACGCGGAACTTCAGATTTCGTTGCCGCGGAACTGCGTCCACGCGGAACTTCAGATTTCGTTGCCGCGGAACCTCGTTGCTTGGGTACCGAGCTACACTTGCGCGGAACCGCTTTTCCCGCGGAACTGCTTCTACCGGACCCACTTGAAGATGATTCCAAGCAACTGCGTGGGGGTGAACGTTTTCGTTTTACCAAGATACTGCCCCTGAACCAGCGGATACCCATCTGGCCCTTCGACGATCTTGAACAGCATGGATTGGATATCGCGCTGGAGCTCTAGATCGGAGAATTGCCGGCCAATCAGCCGCTTGATTTGGGAAACGACGTTCTTCAGACTCATCACAGAAGACGAGGTCCCGGCAGTGCTAATAAATCACTGGTTATCGCCAATGCGGACAATGGCCGGAGTCTCCTGCTTCGACTGCGTCGGTATCTTGAGCGTTCCGTCGACAGACGTCGTGATAGCAGGGACGGTGCTGGTCCCGGTGGACTCGCCTCGACACCAGCGGCTTCTTGACGGGTATGTGATCCATGCTGCGGTCGCCCACGACGGGCTCCATCTTAAGGCAGACGAGCTGTTGGGCGACCATCTGCGAAGTCGACAGCGGCTGCCCGTCGTCTGCGTAGAAATTCGCGACTGGGAGGATTCGTCGTAGAAGTTGGTCGCAGCTGCGACGGCGGAGTCGTCTCCTCTTGCGAAGAAAATCATTCCTCCTCCTCCTTCAAGATTCGGTCCATCTGCATGTAATCTTCTTATCAAAGACGAGACCTTTCACAAGCTCCGTATCATCAACAGTACCTCCAAGCTTCTTCACGATCTTGACATCGCAGAGATCAACAAGGCCGGGGCGAGCAGGATCCACGACGGAGAGAACAGCATCGACGGCAAGAGGAGCCAGAAGAGTGGAGTACTGACTCACAACCTTGCTGTTGAGAGAGGTGGCAGCCGACTTTACCTGGGCGTCGAGGTCGGAAAGCTCGACAGGGACGACCATTGCCGTCAGCACATCGACGGCCTTGATGGAGAGCTTGTGTAGTGCTTTGGAGATGACGGTTGGATTGAAAATGGCGAGGAGTGATAATGGTGGGACGCCCAAGGCAATGCTGGCGCAACCAAAAGGTCATCTGCTGAGATCTAATTCACTGTTTTCTGATGGAGTGCTGCAGCAGCAAATGCTCAGCTTCTCTTCTTCACCCAGAGCTGATGGTGGGTTGGCGTGCGTGGTTTCGTTGTTTCGTCGTCGTTGGAGGCTGTACCCGAAGGTTTTTGCTGCCGATCGCCATTCTCCATTGGCTTCGCCTTCGAGGGTTATGCCGAGATTGACGTGAATCTGCGGCAGGAGATAAGCCCACTGCGAGCTGCAGCTGCCCACGCAGGCAGAGCGTGTGGCTGTGAAGAAAACCCGTTCGCCGTCGCGCCGCCCGGAAACTTCCCTTTCAATGGCAGCCCAAACGGAACTTCTTCTTCGCCTCGCTTATCTTCCTCACTATTCCTCTCCAGCGACGCCCGATCTCGGCATGCCCGCGAATTCCTCTGCTCTTCGAATCTCTTACGCTTCGCCTCCAGCTTCTGCTTGGCCTTCTGAATTAGAGCTTCCAAGTCACGTCCTAGCATGGAACCAGTTGTTTCTCCAAGAGCCTTAGGTTGCTGCTCTATGAACTTCTCTGTCGCTTCCAGGAGACGAGTATTATCGACTCCAGCTTTGGAAAAGATACGACGAGCTAATCCATTCTTCTGCTCCAACAGTGCTTTCATCAGATGTTCCGTCTCCACAATCTGATGTTTACTTTCTTTTGCAACTTCTGGAGAAGAAACAATGGCTTGCCATGCCATCTCTGTAAATTCTTGTTGGGTTATTCTTCTATTGTTCCCAGCTTCGCATTGGATGGAGATATTCCCGTCGTACCACTGTGCGGACATGACCGTCTCGATGCTGTTGGCAATCAGATCCCTTGACTGCAGGCTGAAGCACATGCAGCGGATTACCATGGAGATTGCGTCGCTGACACCAATAGTGTTGAATCGGAAGCCGACCATCCCAGCATCTCTGACACCTCCCTTGACGGTCTCGGTCAGGCGCATGAGGTGCATGTTGCAGGTGTTGCCCTCGTACCAGACGGATGAGATACCGATCTGTGGCTTGTGCATGTCGTCGCCGGAGAGGCCGACGCCGTAGAGGATGGCCTGGGACCCGCCTTGGGCCTTGGACTCGGTGATGCGGGAGTTGTAGGTGGATTGGAGTTCGCTGAGGAGAAGAAGCTGGTGCAGCTTTTGGGACTTGGGGTCACCGTCGGGCTCGAGCTCTGCTTCTCCAGCTCTCTCCTTTTTTTTTTTTTTTTTTTTTATGGTGAAAAATATATCTCTTCAGCCAGCAAAGTAATAATAGTAGGTGTTAAAAAATTATAGTGATTTGGGACAATCTTCCCTAATTTACTCTTCCAAGAGCACACCCTTGTTTCTTGGATTTCACTATATCAATCAAATATATAAATAGAGCTCTTGCTCTCAATAGATTCTAGCTCTAGGAGGCTTTTACAAACATATCATAAGTAGACGGTGAGTCACACTCCAACTGTGCACTACTTTTTTTTGCTTACTTTTGGTCTCTAACCGCGAGCTAAGTAGAATAATGAAAGAAGAAGTTTAAGGAGTTCTACACTTTAAAGGTTATGTAGTTACAGTTTTAGCACAAGGAAGAAGTATAAAGCTTAATATTAATGGAGATCTTCAGCACTTGTAATGAATAGCACAGTTCTTCTTCTAGAGCACTTAGTGATCTCTTACATGCTTGTAAGTGGGAAAGTAAAGGCTTAATGAATGCTCTTGCTAATCCTTTTCACTTCATATATTGAGCTTTAAATAATTGAGGAATAAATTTGAATGTAACAAGGTAGGTGGCACATTAAATGCTCTAACGTTTAAATTTTTCCGACCGTTATAGTGCAAATCTCAGGTGGAGTTGACTTTAGCTACAACTTCACCCAAGTTGTACATTAGAGTCGACTTGGGGTCCAACTTCAATCAAGGCTTTTCAACTTCTTGAGTTCTCCGCAATAATGAAGTGCTCTTGGAGTTTTATCTTGGGTTGACTTGGTCCTCGACTTGACCCAAGTCGCAGGTGGAATCGACTTAGGGTGCAACTTTGCATTTCATCTTTCAGTCAGAGAGTTTATGTAACTCCCGAAGTCGACTTGGCTATGAAACTTCGCCCCAGTAGCTAGTAAAGTCAACTTAACTGTGCGACTTCACTTCTCACTTGAAACTTAAAACTCCATAACTTTTATTTCTTTGCTTTCCTTCTTCTAAGTCCTTAATTTGAGTCGACTTGATCTTAGACTTCATCCAAGTCGCTTAGCGGAGTCGACTTGGGTATGCAACTTGATATTCGGTACTTAGTATTTGAAGTCTTATTTGACTTCTAAGAATGTAAGTCGAAGTCTGGAGTCGACTTGCTCTTCGAATTGACTCAAGTCACAGGATAGAGTCAACTTGGGGTTTGCGACTTGACCTGTTTGTGCCTCAAGATTTGCATTCTTTCAACCTAAATTGCACTTTGAGGTCGACTTAGGTATGAACTTGACCAAAGTCACTTGTTTGAGTCAACTTAACTTTGGGACTTGGTCTGCTATGATTTGATACTTGAATTTCTTATCTTTAAAATACTCACCAAATATGTTAGTACTCTTTAATACTCAAAATTGGATTGTTAATCATCAAAATATAGATTGCTTTTTGATTTTCTAGTTGAGTTCACAATAATATACGCCTCCACATCAGGATAGTCCTCGGATGTCACCATATTAGCTGTCTATCATTGAGGATAGGAAGGGCCTCTTCGCCTATGAGTAGCATGAATCGGCCTCTAGCAGATAAATAGATGGTGCTTTAGGTGGGTCAGTCAAGTCCATTGAAGAAATTCTCAATAATGTCGCCCTGTGAAAGGCCATGATGAGGGCACTCGTGCGGCAAATCTTTTATTCTCTCCCATGTACCATAGAGAGTTTCATCATTTTTCTGGACTAATTGGTTGATCTTGTCCTTTATCTTCTTGGTATTTGTAGGTGAAAAAGAATTTCTTCAAGAAAGAAGTAGAAAGGTCATCCCATGTGTTGAAAGAGCCAAGTGGCATAGAAAAGAATCACTTGTTTGCGATGTCATGGAGAGAAAATGAAAAAGGCTAAAGACAGATTACCTCTCTGTGGACACCCTATACTCAGATTATGTTGCATAGTTGTAGAAATTTAGTGATGTGTATGTCAGGGTTCTCAGAAGGAAGTCCTACAAATTGGTCCTGTTAAACTATCTGGATAAGTTCTGATTTGAGTTCAAAATTCCTTGCCCCAATCTCAATTTCCATGATGCAAGATTTGAAACCTTAGGGATTTGGACGGTTTTGATCGCTCATGGTCATCCTCCTAGGTGGGTTATTGTTCTGCCCCTGGTCTTCCACATGCTCTTATTCTATACTGTTGCAGTCCGCCATTTGAGATGATTGTTGCTTTCGGTATTCATGAAATTTTCTGCTAAAAGTACATTCAATCTCAGGGTCAGTAACAAATAGTTTCTTAGCTAGTTATTTTGCAAAGTTTCAAGTATGCAGGTGCATACAATAATACGGTATCACCACTAGATGATTTAGAAAAAAATTGAAAGAATAGAGAGAAGAAAAGAGTGGTGTATATATAATAGAAGAAGAAGAAGAAAGAAAAATGTTTAATAACAAATTTTAAAGTGACGTTGAATTATCCAGCAATGGTGCCAATACTTGTTCACTTTCTCACCGCAAGCGCACGAATTATAGATTGCAATTCACTTTCTCACCGCAAGTGCACAGATTATAGATTGCAATATATAAATATCATTCAAACGGAGAATTTGAGACTAAGGACATTGGTTTTAAATATTTTTTCAATAATTAAGAGAATGAAGTGGAATAAAAAGAGAATAACAAACAAGAAAGAAAATCTAGAAGTGTGGAGCAAAGAGTGGAAATCAAGAGAAAAAAGTAATTAGATTCTAGGGTTTCACATATAACACCTGCAATGGATACGTAGTATAATTATTTAATTTAGATATTAATAATTAAAGGAGAACTATCATTGCATTATCCATACCTTCTTTCAAAACTTACAAGGCTTATCTTAATCTTCTTAACCACTTATTTTCATGGGATTAAGTCAAATAGAATTTTTTAAGTTCTGTGGAAGTTCATGAAATTCCTCAAGGTCATCATGCCTATTTTTATGTTATTAAATTTTCAAGTTTAACATCTTAATTATCGTATATTAAATTTTCACATTTCAGCTCTATCACATAATATATGGAATCATATCATAGTACTGGCACATGCACTAAGTAAGCATTAAGAATATAAGATATTAAATTAATAAGAAATATTCATCATGAATAAACTAAAAACCACAATTTACACTGCATTATACACATGCTACATCCCAAATCCTAGATTAAGGGTTTAGCCGAGCATGTTTGAAATAAAATCTCAACACAAAATAATATTGCATAAAGATTCATCTCAAACATAGCAATCTAACTCAAAAAAGAAAACTTATTGATTAAAAGCTTCAATAGTTCTTAAATGCTTCAAACATCTCACCATTTTGCTTCTCACCTTGTACTATTCACATTCTCTAGCTCCTGGACCTCAAACCCCTAGCTTATAGAGTACAGTGAAGTGGTTTGCGCACTTAGCTTGAAACGCGCTGGAATTTCTTTTCCAGTATACAACACAGCCTGGGCCATTTTGGATTTGCCTGAACATAGCCTGAGCTGTCTTGGTGAATAGCACTGCATAATTAATTGCAATTTTCTCTATTCTTTGCCTGTTTCACTCTGAAACTTCAACGACACGTTCTAGGTTGCTTTGATCCTCATTTTTCTCTTTTTAATCTTTAGAAATCATCATATCATATTGGTTTTGGTCCTCGTGCTCTAAATCTTCTTGAAATAGATGCGTATTGCACTGCTTTTACATGATGTTGCACTGAAAAAACAAACATAAATGATTTATATCAATTTAAGATTAATCAATCAAAATATGAATCAAATCATCTTAATCACTCAAATTCTCAGTCAAAATACATAGTATAAAATGACTTAACATTTCTGAGTAAAAAATATCTAGTTTAATTAGGATAAGATATTTTCCAATGTTTGGATACCTGGAACTGATCCAAATTACTAATATATATAATGAGAAGTGATCCTGTTAGCCTATGCTAAGCCAATGTCTCGCTTAGCCCACCTCAAAAAACTCATTTCCAACGCTTGTTTTTTATTTTTTCTTCATATACATATTTATTTAATTGTATTTAACATATAAACCATTTTATCAAAAAAACATATAAACCAACTTTTACCGTTTTTGAATATGTGCATATATTTTTTAAATATTTTTAAAGATAGAAGTATTCTAAATAAATATATACACATATATGTTTAAAAATCTCAAAAAATATATATACACTATTTAAAAATGATAAAACTTGATTTATATATTAAATACACTTAGATAAACAAGTTCATGGAGAAAAAATAAAAAAAATCATAAATGAGTTTTTGGAGGTGAACTAAGTGAGACATTTGCTTAGTCTGACTTAATAGAATATATTATAATATAAAGTATGGGTGTATTTTGTACTCAATGAAGTTTGTCCATATAAACATTTTATTCTCCACAACTATTTCATTTTCTAATCGTTTTTCATATTTTCTTATATAACTATCTTACTTTTCAATTATTTCTTCATGATTTTCATACAACTATTCTACATATTTTAACTTTATTTTCTTTACTTTTTATTATCACTCTTATCATATCACTTCTCTCATTTAAAAATTTTTACATCAAAAACTTCTCATTAAAAGTTTTACCAAATATGAAACACGCCCTATATCTTTTAAATATATAGAATTTTTTTTAATTTATTTATTGTTTTCTATATTTAATAAATATATTTTAATATTATATTATTATATGTTGATTATAGGTTTCTAGCCAAGATTTATAATTGAATTATTGTTTCAAATATGATATAAAGACCATCGATCCAACCTTAAGAAAATAAGATAAGATAAGTTTCCTACTCACCAAACCTAAAATAGTATAGTGCAAAAATTTTTGACCTACCTGATGAGGTGACACCATACAAGTGTCACTAAAGTAACATCCAATCCTTGTCCAAAAATAGTTCATGATCAATTCAACAGCGTTTCGGTCTCGAAATTTTTCTTAATTTGAAAATAACTGCCTAATTAATTCCCCAGTAAAATTTTAAAGCATTTAATTCTTTAACTGAGTCCGAAAAGTATATCATAGAAATATTTTGCATTGTATTCCACACTCTAATTTTACATCTCCAACGAAAAAAACCTTGATTGAAAGAGTTGAATACAATAGTCAAAAAAATAATTATTTTATTGAAATGATGACGAAATGTGTAGAAGATATTTCTACAACTTTACAAATGCATGAAAAATCGTGTCTCACAAAAATACAAATACAAATGAGTGAACTTCACCCCACGTCGTGACTCAAATGTGTAGTACATGACGCCACGCGCCATGACTTAAATGTGAGTTTACGCATAGCCCATCGACTAGCGATGACTCAGTCTAGGAATAGTGAGAGGCCTATTGGCTACACTAGTGACCCTACACAACAAGCTAAGTGTGCTCTCAGCTTCTGGGTTTTCACAGCAGACTAGCATCTCCCGCTTTCAGCTTAGTAAGCCAGCGTGTCCCGCATTTAGTCTCTGGATTGAAAAATTGGGTGGTTTTATTAAGAATTGGATTTAACCAAATTTTAAAAATATATTTGGGTCGACTTGGACCAACTAAAGAGGTTTAGGCTCAACTAGGCCTGTTGAAAAGAGTCTAGGCCTAACCGGGCTTGACTTAACCAATTTGGCCCTGAGTGGGCTTATTGGGGGGTTTTGGTCCAGATGGGCTTGTTACAAAGGCTTTTGCAGGTTTTGGGGCCCAACTAGACTTGCTGAAGAATTTTGGGCCCAGGTTGGCTTGTTGAAAAATTTTGATCTCAACTTGACCTATTGAAGAGTTTTGGGCCAAAATGGGTTGGTTGAGGAGTTTTTGGGCCAACCTAGGCCTATTTTAAGAGTTATGGGCCCAAATAGGTTTATGAGAAGCAAAATTGGGCTCAAGTGAGGTTATGGGCCCAAATGTGAGGTATTAGGCCCAACGGAGAGATACAGATAAAAATTATCCGCCTTGACTTTCATATTTGAACTGTGTAGAATTTACTCGTACAAATCGCAATGGATCTATAAATTCCTAATCTTGAGTAAAGAATAGAGTTTTCATAGTTTCCCCATACAAAACAAATTTTCCTTCCTTTTTTAAATTTGCATGTCCATAGGTCGCTATCATTTAGCAAGCTCGGCGGATCACACGTATTCCTCAAGTGAGAGTAAAGTGTCAGCAGCGGGTCTATTATAAAATCTCTCTTGCTATAGCAATAGTAGAATCTATTTAGATCCATCACGATTTTATTGCTTAAATCATGAAAACCAGGAGGGTTTTAACGACTTTGTTCTGACAGCACAACAAGTTGACATGGTGGCCTTACTCAGACATCAAAGTTCGGGTTGAGTAAAAAAATGATTTTTTAATAAAAAAATTATTATCCCCATATATCAATTCAACACACCACCTGGGGAGTATCTACTTGGGGAGAAGTATATGTATGTATATGTATATATATTTAAAAAATAATATATATTTTTTGAAGGCCTTTAATATATATATATACATATTTGGCAAATAATATATATATTTTTGAAGGACTTTAAAATATATATGTATTTAGAAAATAATATATATTTTTTGAGGCCTTTAATACATATATATATGTATTTTAGAAAATAATATATGTTTTTGAAGGCCTTTAATATATATATATTAGAAAATAATATATATATTTTTAGAGGCCTTTAATACATATATGTATTTTAGAAAGTAATATATATTTTTGGAGGCCTTTAATATCTATATATGTTTTTTAGAAAATAATATATTTTTGGAGGCTTTTAATATATACATTTTAGAAAATAATATATATATTTAAAGGCCTTTAATACATATATTTATTTTATAAAATAATATCTATATTCTTGGAGGCCTTTAATATATATATATGTATTTTAGAAAATAATATATATATTTTTGGAGGCCTTTAATATATATATATTAGAAAATAATATATATTTTTGGAAGCATTTAATATATATATATATGTATTTTAGAAAATAATATATGTATTTTTGGAGGCCTTTAATATATATATAGGTATTTTAGAAAATAATATATATTTTTGTAGGTCTTTAATATATATAAGTATTTTAGAAAGTAATATATATATTTTTGGAGGCCTTTAAGATATATATGTATTTTAAAAAATAATATATATTTTTGGAGGCCTTTAATATATATATATTTTAGAAAATAATATATATATTTGGAGGCCTTTGAAATATTTTTTTTTTGAAGGCCTTTAAGATATATGTATTTAGAAAATAATATATATATTTTTGAAAGTCCTTAGTGTGTGTATATATATATATTTAAAAAAAATACTCGAGAAAAACTAAAAGGGGCTGAGAACTGACGTTCTTTTTTTGGGAATGAGAAGGCTTATCTCAGGATTGTCTCCGTCTCCTATTTTTCTCCCCGCCTTTCGATGAGGGTCCTATTTATAGGCCTTGGAGAACTCCGAGCGGGCAATTTCGCATTCTTCGAGGCTTGGGAGTGTTGCCGCGGAACTGGCAACCTTCTTCGACGTGTCCTTGGTCGCCACAATTCCGCGGTTATGTTTTGTTTGAGTGCTAAGATTAGTTTGCTCAACAACGAGGTTCGTGGGTACGAGTATTCGTCGTGTGCAGCTTCGCCTTCAAGCAATTGTTGCGGTTTGACTATTGTTCCGCGGGTAAGTGAGGCGTGCACCTCATGCCCTTTTGCATATCACTGTCTTTTCTCTGGCACGGTTGAAGTGTGCTTTTACTATTGCTTTATGTGCAATCTTAAATGGACAAGATTTTAACTACATCGTCGTTTTCCATCGGTTTAAATTGTGTTTGTTTTCAAAGTTGTCATATCTCGCATAAGCGAGATTCGTACCCATCCGAAGTTTCTTCTTTTCGTCAAAACCGAGTGTCTTCCCTGTATTGGATTAAATCCAAGCTCTGTAGGGTGCTTAAGATGTCATCAGCTTTTATGGTTGTCATGTCACTAAGTTCCTTGATGGAGATGTTGCTCTTGTGTTTCTTCAGAATGTCCAGAAGAACTCTTGTCCAATACTCTCTGTAGCTCAACAATCCAAGGTCAGAAAGTGGTCGTTCAGGTGTTCCCACCTTGCCTTCTTTCTTTGAAAGCTCATAAGAGAATGCTATTAGAAATTTTCCATATCCTTTTCTTTGGTAGGGAGGAAGAGTTAGAATGCAAGCCAAATTATAGGACTCTTCCGAGTGCTTTTCCTTCGAGAAATACCCAACCATATGGCAGCCTCTTGTTCTTCTTGCCATCAACCTCAAACATTGAAAGTGTGCCACTGCGATAAATTTCATCACCCGGAGGATGCTTGAGATCACATTTCCTCATATGTCTCTGAAGCTGTTCTTTGCGCTTCATGAAATTTAGGCAAAATTCACAAAAGTATAGCTTCTAAGTATCATTGTATTCTGGTGGAAAAGGTGAGAAGTACTAGGTCTCAATCTCATATCTTCCAAGTTCTATAGTAGCTATGTTTTTTACTTTTGTAAATTCCTCATGTTCACGTAAGCTGGCAGCGTCAAGCTCTTCATGACCCTCCACATGTGTCTCGTCAATTTTTCATTTTTGATGGCACATCATTTTCAAGCTTGTTGCCTTATCCTCCACCTTTTCATCAACATCCGTCTCCACTGTGTCAAGATCAAGTTGTTCAATCTTAACCCACTCATCAAGCCTTCTATTGAATTCAGTGTAGTGGATGTAGTATTCGTAGTCGTTGGGGCCTCCGCAGTGCATCTTTCGATGCTCGCTGACCTTAACAGGGTGGAATTTAGTGTCCCTCCATCGGCACCACCTATCTTGACCGGATGGTAAGTGGATCCTTGTTGTCCACGAGCTTGACCCCCGGCCATCCACGACGTCTTTTTGCAATCGAACTCTTGAAATAGGCAACTCACTAATCCAAACATGATCTTTCAAATGGCATCTGCTCGGTTGAGCATGTTGTTAGGATGCAAAATGGTTTGCCAAGATTGTTATTTTCGCATCATCTTCCTTTTCCTGTTTACAAACTCTATCCCTGTCTCACAATCTGGTGCTACGCCAAGCTAAGGGTCCGGGGTATATTATTTATTTATTTATTTATTTTTGTTTGCTTTTGGGCCCATCATCACCATAAAACCCGGTAGATTTCAAGTGGGCACCATCTCCCATTGTCGCTTGAACAAGTGAATGAAAATTTCTACTCAGGTGGCCAAGGCTTACCTTGCCTGAAACACATTTTTTTCGCCCCCTTTTTTTATGCTTTAGTCATCTTGTTTGACCAGCCAACCATTTTTTTCTTTTTTTCATCTTTTCTTTTTTTCATCTTTTTTTTTTCTTTTTCATTTTTTTATTTTTGTAACCCTTTCTTCCCATGAATGAGCTGGGACTTAAGTGTAAGGACCTCCTCTTCTTCACCTACCATGTAAGAGGCTTCAAACTGGCCTCTTGGGAGAGAGGTCCTGATACCTTCAGGGTGAGAAAGACTACAAAAGGGTGGCGTAATGGGCATTGCGGCTGCCCTTGATCGAGTTAACATCTCAGAGACTTTTGAAGTACTTGGCTGAATGAGATCCACCATGTTGACTTCGGTCATTTACAGAAAATGCCTTCTCCTTTTAGCCTCTCTCTTGGGATGCAGCTTTTAATCTTCTACTCGGAACAGGGTCCTGACAGGTACATAAGTCATATCTTCCCTTAGTCTGATTAGTAACGCAAATTGGTTTACATGCTCAAAGTTTGGGATCAGACTGAGCGCCGATTGTGGGTACGTTGTGTGGCACCTGGGATGGTACTGTCATTCATTAAAGAGCTTTAGCCTTTGAGATGCCTTCGGCCTAGGAATTCTTCTTGCTTGCCTCTTTTGCGACTTGCCCCTTTGATAGGAGTGTAGGGACAGCTTGAATCTTGGCCCTGATGGCAATGATGGTGAAGCTTTCAAATTTAGGCGGGAAGTGGCTTTTCCGGACTGCTTTTTCTGCTGTGCTTTCTTCTTCTGTTTCCTCGAAGCAAAAGAAGAGGCTTCCACAACCTTGGCAATAACATAATGATATGGAGACTTAACTCTGGCTCTTGAACTAGACGGAGCAACAGTTGACTGATAAAGTGGATACATCGGATTGGGGATGACGAATGAATAACTAGTCGGCTATCCCTTTGATTAATTAGTGGAGCAACAGGCCGAGAAGCCTTAACAGGTGTCCCTGACTTTTTTAAGTCATCTTGTAGGAAATGATTGAATGAATGATATGAATTTGTTTTCCTTTGTGCAAATTGTTATTTTGAAATGCAATATTAATTTGAATGATTGTATGACATGGATATATACTTGGCATGAAATTGTTGAGAATGACATGATTTTGTTTCCTTTATGCAAATTGTTAAATTGGAATGCAATGTTATGCAAATCTTGTGAAACAAAACAACATGACTATTCTAAATGACAAAACAAATATGACATATCACTTATGAAAGAAAATGAAAGGTATATCTCAAATTGATTTTGTCAATCATCAAAAAGGGGGAGATTGTTGGAATTTAAGGCAAATTAGCACAATCTATGTTTTGATGATTAATAAGTCAATTTGAGAATTAATTAGGCACTAATGAGTTTGCTAAGTATTTTCGAAGATTAAAAACTTAAGTTTCAAAAGATAGCAGACCAAGTCGCAGTCCAAGTCGACTCAGCTATCGACTTAGGTCAAGTCGATTCTCAAGTCAACTCCAGAATCAACTTCAAATGCATTAAATGCTCCAGAGCTGAAATTGGGACTCAGAGACAGGTGAAGTCGTAGTCAAAATCGACTACACTTATGACTTAGGTGAAGTCGCAAATCCAAGTCGACTCCGGATGCAATTTAGGTATAGCCTTGCTGAAGACTTCGAATTCTCAGAGTCAAGTCACTTTCCAAGTCGACTCCGCAATGCGACTTAGGTGAAGTCGACTTGAACAAGCAACTTGGGTTTAGTTGAAGTCCAAGTCGACCCAAGCAAGCGACTCAAGTAAATGGCCACTTCAGATATCTTCAAAGATGGATGATTTTTTGAATGAACAACTTTATATTGAAGATTGGACAACAAAATCAAGAAGGACAAACATCTTGAATCAAGGTCACAAGGAAGAACTTATCAAGATAAGTATACATTGCTAAGTTTCTAAGCAAAGCAAGGTATACCAAAAGCATTTAATGAAGAATAAGAGAAGAAAAGAAAATAAACAAGACTTAGATCACATGCAAGACCTCAAGGTTCCAAGTAAATCAAATGGTTGGTGAAGTCGCACTCGAAGTCGACTCCACCATGCGACTTGGGTTAAGTCTCAGATCAAGTCAACCTGAAGCTGGAACTTGGAAGTGAAAGCTGAAGCTGAAGTCGAAGTCGCACCCGAAGTCGACTCTAGTCTGCGACTTGGGTGAAGTCGCACCTGAAGTCGACTCAACCATGCGACTTGGTTCGAAACGGTCGAAAAAATTCGAACATTGGCACATTAAATGCACGCCACCTACCACAAAACGTTCGAATTTCCTTTCCATTACTTAAGGAGCTTCAAGGGAACATGAAAGAGGTTAGAGAAACATTTATTGAGCTCACCTTCCACTCTCTCTTGCATTTAAGTTGATGTACAATAAGTTTAAGTGAAGAACTGTGCTTCAAGTTGCTAAAAGCTACATTGCTAAATTTCCTACTGTCTCTACAAGTTCTTCTACGCACTACAAGCTGTATACATGAATTTGTAAAGTGTAGTTCTTTCTTTTGTTGATTTTTTATGTTTAGCACTTGGTTTGATATTGAAAATTAAAATCAAGTGAAGGCAAAGTAGTGTTGTGACTGGAGTGAGACTCGTCACCTACTTGTACTGTATTTGTACAAGCCCCCTAGAGCTGGAATCTAGAAGAGAGCTGCTGCTCTAGTTGTATTGAAATCTAATAATAGAACCCAAGTCATAATGGATGTGAGCTTGGAAGAGTAGAGTAGGGAAGGTTGCCCGAACCAATATAAACCTTTGTCTCTTGGTGTGGCTTAACTGTTTGTGTTTTATTGCTTTATTTCTCTCCATATTTCTGTTTGTTTCATTGAGGGGATTAACTCTAAAAAAAAGAGAAAATTTTCTATTTAAGGAAAGAATTTTTAAAATACCCAATTCATCCCTCCCCTCTTAAGTAATTGCCATAAACTCGGGACCAACAATTGGCTGAGCTGGTGCAGCAAATCGACGAGCATACTTCTTGGCATAGCCTGATCGAAGGGCAGGTAGATCCATACAGATTGGCATAAGTGAAGACTGTGCCGGCCGAATAATGGGTAGCCCAAGAAGTGGCAACAGACTTGATGACATTAGCAGCAATACGAGAACTTCGGACATCAAGAGACTCCTTAGGTGGTGCAGGTCGATCTTTCTTCCATAGAATTGCCATTTGAGAGTATTCGACGTGTTGATAGACACGACACTTTGGTTCCTGTGGTACGCAAATCAAGTGATGCGAGATAGCCGCATCCATGTCCTTTAGTTCAATAATGACAAAACCACTATTTGGCAAGAATCCGAAAAGTCATCAAATACACCATGAGATCTTCAAAAGAGCACTCAAGAGCGTCAGTAGTAACGGATTAAGTAAACATATAAAGACCATAATTTTCAGCTCTTAAAGATGAAGGGAGAATGGTTCATGTCGGGTTCACCATTTGTTTTGGTCTGGAAATTTTTGTCGATTTGAAAATAACTGCCTAATTAATTACCCAGTAAAATTTTAAAGCATTTAATTCTTTAACCGAGTCTGAAAAGTATATTACAGAAATATTTGCATTGTGTTCCACACTCTAATTTTACATCTCCAACGAGAAAAACTTTGATCGAAAGAGCTGAATACAATAGTCCAAAAAAATGATTATTTTATTGAAAGGATGACGAAACGCATAGAAGAACTTTCTACGACTTTAGAAATGCACGAAAAATCGTGTCACGCAAAAATACAAATACAAATGAGTACACTTCACCCCGCGTCGTGACTCGAATGTGTGGTACATGACGCCACGCGCCATGACTTAAATGTGAGTTTACGCTTAGCCCGTCGACTAGCGATGACTCGGTCTTGGAATAGTGAGAGGCCCGTCAACTACACTAGTGACCATACACAGCAAGCTAAGTGCGCTCTCAGCTTCTAGGTTTCCACAGTAGACTAGTGTTTCTCGCTTTCAGCTTAGTAAGCCAACGTGTCCCGCATTTAGTCTTTGAATTGAAAAATTGGGTGGTTTTACCAAGAATTGGATTTAACCAAATTTTGAAAATATATTTGGGTTGACTTGGACCAACTAAAGAGGTTTAGGCTCACCTGTTGAAAAGAGTCTAGGCCTAACCAAACTTGACTTAACCAATTTGGGCCTGAGTGGGCTTATTAGAGGGTTTCGGTCCAGATGGGCTTATTGCGAAGGCTTTTGAAGGTTTTGGGGCTCAACTAGGCTTGCTGAAAAATTTTGGGCCCAGGTTGGCTTTTTAAAAATTTTGATCTCAACTGGGCCTATTGAAGAGTTTTAGGCCGAAATGGGTTGTTCGAGGAGTTTTTGGGCCTACCTAGGCCTATTTTGGGAGTTATGGGCCCAAATAAGTTTATGAGAAGCAAAATTGGGCTTGAGCGAGGTTATGGGCCCAAATGTGGGGTATTAGGCTCAACGGAGAGATACTGATAAAAATTACCCGCCTTGACTTTCATATTTGAACTGTGTATAATTTACCCGTACAAATCGCAATGGATCTATAAATTCCTAATCTTGAGTAAAGAACAAAGTTTTCATAGTTTCCCCATACAAAACAACTTTCCTTTCCTTTTTTGAATTTGCATGTCCATAGGTCGCTATAATTTAGCAAGCCCAGTGGATCACACGTATTCCTCAAGTGAGAGTAAAGTGTCATCAATGGGTCTATTACAAAATCTCTCTTGCTATAGCAATAGTAGGATCTATTTAGATCCATCACGATTTGATTGCTTAAATCATGAAAACCAGGGGGATTTGACAACTTTGTTCCGGCAGCACAGAAAGTTGACATGGTGGCCTTACTCAGACATCAAAGTTCGGGTTGAGTAAAAAAATAATTTTTTAATTAAAAAAATATACTTAGCCCCGTGTATCAATTCAACCCACCACCTGGGGAGTATTTACTTGGGGAGAAGTATATTATGTATATATATATATTTTTTAGAAAAGAATATATATATTTTTGAAGGCCTTTAAGATATATATACATATTTGGCAAACAATATATATATTTTTGAAGGCCTTTAAAATATATATGTATTTAGAAAATAATATATATATTTTTGGAGGCCTTTAAGATATATATGTATTTTAGAAAATAATATATATATTTTTGGAGGCTTTTAATATGTATATATGTTTTTTAGAAAATAATATAATTTTGGAAGCCTTAAATATATATATATTAGAAAATAATATATATATTTTTGAACGCCTTTAAGATATATATGTATTTTATAAAATAATATATATATTCTTGGACGCCCTTAATATATATGTATTTTAGAAAATAATATATACTTTTGGAGGCCTTTAATATATATATATATGTATTTTAAAAAATAATATATATTTTTGGAGGCCTTTAATATAGATATGTATTTTAGAAAATAATATATATATTTTTGGAGGCCTTTAATATATATATATATGTATTTTAAAAAATAATATATATTTTTGGAGGCCTTTAATATAGATATGTATTTTAGAAAATAATATATATTTTTGGAGGCCTTTAATATATATATATATATTAGAAAATAATTTATATTTTTGGAGGCCTTTAATACATATATTTTTGGAGGCTTTTAAGATATATATGTATTTTATAAAATAATATATATATTCTTAGAAGCCTTTAATATTCAACTGCAATCCTATGCTCCCGGGCTCATACACTTATTTTTTATTTTTTAAAATTTTTTTATAATAGTGTTAATCTATATGTATTTAATATGTGTATAAATTTTTACCATTTTTTGGGTATTTTAGATATTTATTTTTTATTTTTGAAAATCAGTGGCATTTTAGGTAATTTTAAATTACTAAAATGCCACTGATTTTTAAAAATCCGAAATAAATATTTAAAAATCTCTAAAAATGGTAAAAATTGATACATACGTTAAATACACTTAGGTTAACAAGTTCATGAAAAGTTTTTGAAAAAAAATAAAAAAAAATAGGTGTATGCGCCTGGGAGCATGCATCACCGCATGCTCCCGAGAGCATAGGATCGCTGTCCTTTAATATTATATGTATTTTAGAAAATAATGTATATTTTTGAAGGCCTTTAATATATATATGTATTTTAGAAAATAATACATATATTTTTTGAGGCCTTTAAGATATATATGTATTTTAGATAATAATACATATATTTTTGGGGACCTTTAATAGATATACGTATTTTAGAAATTAATATATATACTTTTGGAGGCCTTTCAAATATATATATATATATTTTTTTTTTGAAGGCCTTTAAGATATATTTATTTTAGAAAATGATATATATTTTTGAAAGTCCATAGTGTGTTTGTGTGTGTGTGCGTGTGTATATATATATATATATATTTAAAAAAATACTAGAGAAAAACTAAAAGGGGCTGAGAACTGACTTTTTTTTTTTTTAGAATGAGAAGGCTTATCTCGGGATTGTCTCCGTCTCCCATTTTTCTCCCTGCCTTTGGATGAGGGTCCTATTTATAGGCCTTGGACAGCTCTGGGCAGGCAATTCCGTAGTTTTCGAGGCTTGGGAGTGTTACCGCGGAACTGGCAACCTTCTTCCACATGTGGCGCCCCAGCCCGAGCGTCACAACATTAGCCTTACTTCGAGACCGTTATTGATTTGTAAACATGATCAGGATTGTTGCTCTGTCACACTGCGGGATTTATTGAGTATTTATCTACTTAGTCTTGACTTCTTATGAGTTTATATCATTTAACACATTCCAATTGTCATCAAATGCCCTTTTAGGTCATTATAACATCTGTACATAAAATTCATCCCTTAGCATATGTCTATAAAAAAAATTTCACCATCCATAGTCACATAACATAACTTTATTCTTATACAACATCAAAATAATCCTTTTAAGGTCATCATACAACCATTCAACCATAAGTTCATATACAGGTAATGCATAAAATTTCATTAATCTTTGAAGCTCCACCTATGCTCCTTGCTTGGTGCTTCCTTTCACCTATCTTTAGGGTTTTGAAAACAAATCGTGAGTCAAAACTTAATAAGCAAGCTATAAGATTTTTAGGTAATTCATTTTCATTTAAAACATCTTGGAAGGCAACGTTATAACCACTCGAGGGTATACTATAAAAACATACTCCTTATACCCGTCTAGAGTATATCATAAATAATGCAATGCATTATTTTTAAACATGACATCATAGGATAATGGCTAGCTAGGCAACCATCCATCTCCAACGTCTCTCCTAATCTAAGGAGGCGCCGCCGGCCCGAGGCCTATTTTAGCGACTTGGCCGCACTAAAGAGGGGCAATTGATCCGCTTACTCCTTTAAGGTGAACCTCATGCTTTGTGCACATGAATCTTTCACAAACATTCTTTTTGACATGCTAGCATGATTTTGCATCCATAAATCCTTGTTTCATCACTTTTCATAAATAATTGAGAAACATTGAACAATTCATTTATCATATTGGAAATATCATTTCAATACACATTGAGATAAAGAAATGACCATCCTTAAACATCTTAGAAAGAATTTAAATCAATCATTAGCTAAACCATTCAAATTGTTAGAACATCATTAACAAACATTTGTCATATTTGATCAAACAAGAAGCGTTTAGAAAATCTCTTGCTTACCTCTTTTGCCTTAGCTTTCCGAGTCGACTTTCTTTTTGCCTTTGCCTATACATAAGAATAACACTGCATTCATAAAACTTTCATTTGTTTGCATGCACTCAGTTTTCAACCCATAATTCATTTCATACACAACCAACTTGAATTTCAAGTCGGATACATATACATAGCACATACTTGTGCATCATATATCCATTCCATATCATGTTTTAAATTCATATGTAGAATAAACACATAATAACAATTCATTAATTATCATGTGGGGGTTCATACCTCTCGTTTATCATTTTTTCATCTATTTTTCACTTTTCCTACGTCGATGCTCATTTTTAGCACATAGTCGACGTCTTAACATCCATCTTGACATCCTTTTCATTTGGTCAACCTTTGTTGTCCATATGTCTTTATAATGTTCATTGAATAATTGCAACTTATCCTCCTTTGAATATTTTCCAAGACAAATGCTAAATTCACATATGTGGGGACTGACGCCGCGGCGCCCCATGGCCGCACCTAGGCGCCAGGCCTCTGGCCACCCTTTGGACGTTCACATTATATATTTCATTAAAATCAGATTTAAGGTATACCTTCCAAACTTATTTGGCCATACAAAGTATCTTAATTCTAGGATATTTTACCCTCTTAAACATCCATAATTTAATTATTTACAAAACAGCAATATGATATACATGTAGGTTACCCGTTTTAGCCCCATTTGGACCTTATGTGCCCCAAAAATCAGATTTAAGGTTATCTCTTCCACCCCATGTAGGACATCCAAAGGGTCCTTAATCTAGGGTACTTTACTCTACAATTCACCCATTAATCATTTAGGCTACCCCTTGCATCATATTAACATAAAAATGAAAAAATCGGGTAATACATGAAACCCTAAGTTCCATTTTTCTAAAATCGTTAGTATATGCCCAAATCAATATAGGTAATCTATAAGAATATGAATCATGTCCTAATTATCATGCTTAAAATAAACAGCAACTTGGCTTAGGGTTTTAAGAAATTTCAAGATAGGTTTCATCTCAAAAATCAACCCTACCTTCCATTTTCTCTCTCTTGAACCCTTGATTCCATGTATAACATTCAATCCTCATTCAATACCCCAATGAAGGGAATCATTAATCATCCTTGAAGGTTTCTTAATGAATCATATTCATGATTCATAAATAGAGGTAGAAAACGTAGTTTAAATGATTCAAAACTCAAGATTCACTTACTTGAATTGAATCAACTTTGAATCCAACTTCCTTAGCTTGAATTCCCTTCTCTTTATTTCCCTTTTACCTTCTCTTTTTCTCCTCTTTTCCTCTTCTTTCCTTGTTGGATTTGAGTACGTCCTAGGCTGCCTTGCTTGGGATTTTTTTTTGAGAATTTCTCTCTCTAACTTAGCATATGGACGTCTCTTGGTATGAGCTCCATATTTTATATTTTTTTACCATCTTGTGGGACCCACTTGCCACATCTCTTGAGGGTAAATCAATGCCCTCTTATACCTTAATGTGTTGGCTAATTCATATCCAAGTGAAATGTGTATTTACCATATATCAAAAATCATCAAAATTAGCTCATTTAAGAGCAACCTTTCTATCCACTTTGAAACGTCCCATGTAGCTGCCATTTTTGGCATTTTGTGCCATGAAATTCCACTTGGTTTAATTGCCCATTACTTACCCTAAGTGCCTAGGTAATTAGATGCATATTTTTATTTTTTTAAAAAAATCAGAAATTATGTGTTTATCCCCCTTGGGCGTCACCATGCTTGCCACATTTTCGTGCCTCCTTGAGGCTACACCTTAGCCATTTAAACCAAGCATTAAAGCTCTTGATTATTAATGAATTTTATCATTTTAGGTAATTCATAAAATTCACTTGAAATTACCCTTGTGTGACACCTCATTTGTGTCATTAAGCATGCATTTAATATTTTTTCTTTTACATAAATGCTATGATATTTTATGGTGCACAAAGTCAAAGCTATCCGTCTTTTTTTGATTAAGCATATTTCCATAATAATTAGCTTAATCCAACCCTTCCATAATATTAATCATATAATTTTATCCACCCGTTTCAAATTTCGTCTCAATATGACATTTCTATCTCAAGTTATGATCATTTGAAATTTAACTTTTGAGTTTGGGATGAAAATAAATAATTATTATCCTAATCTTATCACATTTTCTTAATCCAATCCATTTATAATATTGGTCCCAAAATCATGTGCCTATCTTTTAAATTTCATCTCAATTCGCCTTATAGACGTCAAGTTATGAATTTTCTAACATTTTCCACTTTAATTCCATAATTATCATTCTAATTTTCATTAATCAAATCATAATAATTAAAATAATTATTCATGACACATTAGAATTTTCTATTCCTCATTAAGCCCCTTTAGTCATATTGACTCAATTGAGCTATGGCGATTAATCATAATCACCATTCTTAATCACAATCCTAATTGCAAAATATCACCAATTCATGAAAATCATCCATAAATCAACCAATTCATACATGAATCATAATTACAGTTTAAATGCACTTATATGAGCCCTACTTGGGTCTAGGTATTACATCCACGTGTGCTTGGTCGCCATGGTTCCATGGTTATATTTTGTTTGAGCGCTAAGATTAGTTTGCTCGACACAGAGGTTCTGTGGGTACGAGTATCCGTCGTGTGCAGCTTTGTCTTCAGGCAATTGTTGCGGCATGACTATTGTTCCGCGGGTAAGTGTGGCGTGCACCTCACGCCCTGTTGCATATCACTGTCTTTTCTTTGGCACGGTTGAAGTGTGCTTTTACTACTGCTTTATGTGCAACCTTGAATGGACAAGATTTTAACTACATCATCATTTTCCATTGGTTTAAATTGTGTTAGTTTTCAAAGCTATCATATCTCGCATGAGCAAGATTTGTACCCGTCTGGAGTTTCTTCTTTTTGTCAAAACCAAGTGCCTTCCCTATATTGGATTAAATCCAAGCCCTATAAGGTGCTTAAGATGTCATCAACTTTTATGGTTGTCATGTCGCTGACTTCTTTGATGGAGATGTTGCTCTTATGTTTCTTTAGAATGTCTAGAAGAACTCTTGTCCAATACCCTCTGTAGCTTAACAATCCAAGGTCGGAAAGTGGTCGTTCAAGTCTTCCCACCTTGCCTTCTTTCTTTGAAAGCTCATAAGAGAATGCTATCAGAAATTTTCCATATCCTTTTCTTTGGTAGGGAGGAAGAGTCAGAATGCAAGCCAAATTATAGGACTCTTCTGAGTGCTTTTCCTTCGAGAAAAATCGAACCATATGGCAGCCTCTTGTTCTTCTTACCATCAACCTCAAACATTGAAAGTGTGCCACTGCGATAAATCTCATCACCTGGAGGATGCTTGAGATCACATTTCCTCATATGTCTCTGAAGCTGTTCTTTGTGCTTCATGAAATTTAGGCAGAATTGACAAAAATATAGCTTCAGAGTATCATTGTATTTTGGTGGAAAAGGTGAGAAGTACTAGGTCTCAATCTCATATCTTCCAAGTTTTATAGTAGTTATGTTTTTTTACTTTTGTAAATTCCTCATGCTCACGTAAGCTGGCAGCATCAAGCTCTTCATGACCCTCCACATGTGTCTCATCAATTTTTCATTTTTGATGGCACGTCATTTTCAAGCTTGTTGCCTTATCCTCCACCTTTTCATCAACATCCGTCTCCACTGTGTCAAGATCAAGTTGTTCAAACTTAACCCACTCATCGAGACTTCTATTGAATTCAGTGTAGTGGACGTAGTATTCATAGTCGTTGGGGCCTCCGCAGTGCATCTTTTGGCGTTCGATAACCTTCACCGAGTGGAATTTAGTATCCCTCCATCGGCACCCCCTATCTTAACCGAATGGCAAGTGGATCCTTGTTGTCCACGAGCTTGTCCCCCGGCCATCCACAATGTCTTTTTGTAATTGAACTTTTGAAACGAGCAGATCACTAATCCAAACACGATCTTCGAGATGGCATCTGCTCGGTTGAGCATGTTGTTAGGATGCAAAATGGTTTACCAAGGTTGTTATTTCTGCATCATCTTCCTTTTCCTGTTTACAAACTCTATCCTTGTCTCACAATCTAGTGATACGCCAAGCTAAGGGTCTGGGGTATATTATTATTTTTTTGTTTGCTTTTGGGCCCATCATCACCATAAAACCCAGTAGATTTCGAGTGGGCACCATCTCCCATTGCCGCTTGAACAAGTGAATGAAATTTTCTACTCGGGTGGCCAAGGCTTACCTTGCCTGAAACACATTTTTTTGCCCCCTTTTTTATGCTTTAGTCATCTTGTTTGATTAACCAACCATTTTTTTATTCTTTTATTTTCTTCTTCTTCTTTTTTATTTTTCATTAATTTTGTTTTTGTATCCTTTTCTTTTTGTAATAAATTTTCCGGCCTACAAACAAATTTCTTTCTCTCACTCTCTCTTTTTTTTAATAAAAATCTTGGCTATCTGTGATTTTGTAATAAATTTTTTAGTCATTTTTTCAATTTTTTTCTCTCTGTCTTTTTTTTTTCCATCAATTTTTCTTTTGTTGTATTTTTTTTTATAGATGAAAAATCATATAATTCATAAACTAAAATTAATCATATAATTGTAGTGGATTCATGGTTCGAAATCTACCTCATCAAACAATAACCTTGCTCACAAACTTTTTGTCATGATTGCCCAGGAGAATATTATCTAATTATGTACTACACATGTATATCTTTATTCATTATTGGTTTAGTATTGACTAAAAAAATTTATATATGTCATTTTCTCCAACTTTTTTGTACAAATATAATATTTTACAATTACGCGTTCAAATCTTTTTATATTACTATTTTTTTGTTGCAATATGAATTATCAAATCAAGCATAATTCATATTTTGATGATTCACAACTCAATTTAAAAAGTTTTAAAGTACTACCATATGTATGAGAGATTTAAGATTCAAATCTTTCAATTCAAAGCATAACAGGTCAAGTCGCAAGCCAAATTGACTCAGGCATTGACATAGGTTAAGCAATCCCCAAGTCAAGTCGACCTCAGCATCGACTTCAATAGCGCATTTTTGGACAGTGTAGACAATGTGGATGCATGAGTAGGCAAAGTTGCACCGAAGTCAACTTCACATGCGACTTGAGTCAATTCGCAACCCAAGTCAACTTTGTCAGCAACTTGGATTATCTTCATGGGATCTGATACTAAGTCTGATGAGGTCAAGTCATAACCCAAGCCGAATTCTACATGCGACTTGGGTGAAGTCGCAGATGAAGTCGACTCAGGCATGTGACTTGAGTTAAGTTGCAAACCAACTCGACTCCAGCATTCAGCATTCAACTTCAGTACAAGAAGGTTAAAATTAAGAAGTTTGAAGACGAAGAATGATGTGTATGGCTCAAGCAATATTATATCTATATAATTCAAGATCCAAGTCACAAGCCTATTAATAAACCTTTAAGCGAACAAGGCCAAGCCCAATGATTAAGAAGAACCAAGGTCCATGAAAACTTTTGAAAAAATCAAAGGTATATATGCTAAAGAATTAAGATTATGAAGCACAAAATTTCCAAAAAGCAAGATAAAGGGTGAAGTCGCAATGCAAATGGAACTTGAAGCTTGAAAAATGAATCTCTGAAGGACGAAGTCGCAACCCAAGTTGACTCCAGTTTATGACTTGGGCGAAGTCGCACCCAAAGTAGACTCCAAGTGTGATGTGGGTCGAAACATGAGAAAAATTTTAAATATTGGCGTATTAATTTCACGCCACCTATCTCACAACGTTCTAATTTATCCCCTCTCTATTTAAGACACGTCAAAAGAAGTATAGAGGGTTAACTAAAGCATTGATTAAGCCTTCATTTCCAACTTATAAGAATTCAAGTGCTCATTTAAGTGATCTATAAGAAGAAGTATGTTATTCATTGCCAGTGCTGATGCGGTCTCTCATCAACTCAACTTACACGTTCTTCTCAGCACTGAAAAATTCCTCACACATCTGTAAAGTATAGTTTTTCATTTCTATTCATTTTTCTTTGATATTCTACTTGGTTTGATATTGGAGACCAAGACCAAGCGAATTCAAGTAGTATGTGATTGGAGTGTGGCTCACCACCTACTTGCTTGAAAATTGAAAAGGCCCCCTAGAGCTAGAATCTAGAAGAGTCTATGATATAATGGAACCTAATGTACAAAGGTGTGTTCTTAGAGGAGTGGAGTAGGGAGGATTGTCATGAACCACCATAATTCCTTGTGTTTGACATATCTACTCTATTTGTATTTCCACTCTTCACATTTTTCATTAAAGGGGATTTAGTCTACAAGTAGTCACATTCAACACACACAAAATAATTTTAAAAAACCTAATTCACCTCTCCCCTCTTGGTTTTGCCATAAACTCGGGACCAACAAGTGGTATCAGAGCAGATCTTTGAGTTTTTACCAAAGAGTTCTTATATCTGGCATCCCAATCAACTTCCGCTCTAGCCTTTTCTAAGGGCCAAACTTTCACTAGGCCACCTCTATTTGACTGTAGTAACTTCGGTTACTGAAAGTTGAGAATAAACCAACTTATTATAGCAACAGATATGGATTTTAAGATTGTCATCCAAAATGGTGTTACTCTACCTAAAAGCGAAAGAGCCCCTGAATGGAATAAAAAAGAGGTAAGATTAGTAAAGAGTAATGTTAAGGCAATGAACTCATTATTCTGTGCCTTAACTGCAACTGGGTATGATAAGGTATCCTCCAGTTTAACTGCCAAGGAGATTTGGGATACTCTAACCTCTATATATGAAGGTACTTCTCAAGTATACGGGACAAGAAGAAATATTTTGATTGAAGAATTAGAAAGTTTTGAAATACTAGATACTGAAAATATCTCTGAAATATTGCTAGTTTTTTCAAAATCACTAACGATTTGAAAGATCTTGGAAGAGTAATATCTGAGTCCAAACAGGTTATGAAAATTCTAAGAGCTATACCAGAATCTTGGACTCCCAAAATTACAGCTATTGAAGAGGCAAAGGATTTAAACACATTAAAGTCGGATGAACTTATCAATTCACTGAGTAAATAGAGAAAAGAAATGAAGAAGACTACAAAGGGAAGAGCGTCATTTCATTAAAAGCAACACAAATTCAGACGAGTCTACTTCTTGTTTTCAAATGAAGATAAGGAGATTACACTACTTACAAGGAAATTCATAAAATTTGTGAGAAAAGGAAAGAACTTCAGTTCCAAAGGATTCAATAAGAGAAGTAGAAGAATAAAGAATAAAGAAATGACCAAATACTTTAGATGCTTCAAATGCAAGAGAAAATAGAAAGGAATAATTCGAGAAAATTTTTAAATCCTAAGGGCAGAGGAATGTATGTAAATGAAGATTTATCTACAACTAGCAGCTCTTCAAACGAAGATCATGAAGCTGCAAACTATGCTCGGATATATTGTATGCAAGAATAGAGGAAGAAAACATATTAAACTGGCTCACAGCAACTGAATTAGTAGAAGATCTAACTACTTCAACTAATTGCACAAGCAGTGAGCAGATAAGCTCTAAACTTGGTTACTTTATTTCCAAATCTATTTATTCTTCCACTCATGATCGCCTTAAATGTGTTGAGTTAGAAAAACTACAACAAGCATATGATTCATTATGTGATGAAACCAAGAAACTGGACAATAAATACGCATTGAAGAAAAAGCAATATGACTCAACTATCATTGTGAATGGAAAATTAACAGAAAGAGTTAAATATCTAATAAATGAAACCAAAGCCTTGACTACTGAAATTAAAAGGTTCAAGAAAGCAAATAAGACATTGAATGAATCATTAGCAAATTCTCTAACCCAGGAAAAAGTGTAAAAATATTTTTGAATATGACTACTCAAATTGGTAGAAGAGGACTTGGATATCTCATATTTGAGCAAGGAGAATACAACAAATCAAATGCTCCAAAAATGGGTCAAACCCCAAACTAAAGTAACTACATCTCAACACAAAGCAAGAACAACTAGAGTTGCTTGGGTTAGAAAACCAACTTAAGAACCAAAGTGCACATGGAGTCTACCCCAAAGAATTCATGGGGTATGCAATTTTTGCAACAAGTTTGGTCATAAGGTATATCAATGCAAAATTAAAAAGTTATACAACCAAAGAACTACATTAGTCTGGGTACCAAAGAGCATTGAATTTATGCCTTTTAAGATAGAACAACGTAGATTCCAAATGCTTACTAACCCAAGTGGACCCACAAAATAGGCACCAAAGAGATGAGCTTTATTTAATTTTTTGCAGGTTTATCTTAAAGCAAAAGCAAACAACACATGGTTTATGGATAGTGATTGCTCAAGACACACGACAGGAGAAAAAGCTTTGTTTCATGAACTTAAACCTTATGATGGTGGAACTGTTGTATTTGGGAACAATCAAAAAGGTAAAATAAGTGCGAGGAAATTGTTTATGGTATCTCAAATGCTCAGATGCATTTGTAGAGTAAGTGTTATTCATTGAAGGACTCAAATACAACTTAATGAGTATTAGCCAACTATGTGATAAAGGTTATAAAGTTGTGTTTGAATCATCAATATACAATGTCTTTGATGGAGATCACATAATTTTTCATGGCAAAAGATATATTAGTGGTTGTTGATAATGATCCATAGATATGGCATAAGAGACTTGGATATATTAACATGTCAAACATTAAGATCTTATGGAAAAAGAGTTTGGTAGAGAGATTACTATAACTCAAGTATGATAAAGACAAAATTTTAAAAGCTCGTTAAGTGTCTAAACAGTCAAAAGTGTCATTTTCACTTAAAAATGAAGTTTCAACTTCAAGGTCACTTGAATTATTGCACATGAATCTTTATGGACCATCCGATATTTTGAGCCTTGGAGAAAAGAAATATGTTTTTGTTATAGTTGACAATTTTTCAAGATTCATTTGGATAATATTATTAAGTAACAAAGATAAAGTCTTCTCTATTTTTGTTAGTTTATTAAAAGTAGTGCAAAATGAAAAATGAAAATGAAAAATAGAATATAATTATATCTATTAGAACTGATCATGGTGATGAATTTGAAAATAAACATTTCATAAAATTTTGAAATGAAAAAGTAATCCACCATATATTTTTTTGCACTTAGAACTCCTCAACAAAATGAAGTAGTTGAAAGAAAAAATAGAACGATACAAGAGATGACTAGGATAATGCTAAATGAAAGGTAAATTATCTAAAAAAATTTGGGGTGAAGCTGTAAGTACAGCTTGTCATGGTCTAAATCGAGTTACCATTAGAGCAATCTTGAAAAAGACGTCCTATGAGCAGCAGAAAGGTAGAAAATCAAATATCTCATATTTTTATGCTTTTGGTTGCACTTGCCATGTATTAAACAATGAAAAAGATAACATTTCAGAAAAATATATACTGAAAGTGATGAAGCAATATTTCTTGGATATAGAGTTTTCAACAAAAGAAATCAGGTGGTTAAAGAGTTCACTCATGTTGTATTTGATAAATTTAACCCAAATTCTAAGAGGAAGGATCAGCTGAGTGATGCAGATGATCTATCAAAGAATTTTAAAAAGCTACAAGTGCAAAGCAAAGAGGAGAAGAACCTAAGCAAAGTCAAAAGCTTAAACAAGTAGGCAAGTGAAGTTAATATTCCCTACAAACTTCCCAGGAACCTAAAATTCAAAAATAACCATCCAATCAAACAAGTAATAGGAGACATATATGTAGGCAAAATATATGTGAACACTTTTTCGTTTATATCTAAAATAAATTCAAATTCAATTGATCAATCTCTTAATAATGAAAACAAAATTATTATAATGCAAGAAGAGCTAAATCAGTTTGAAAAAAACCAAGTATGGCACCTAGTTCCTAGACATAAGGATTGCATTATTATTGGTGTCACATGAGTCTTTAGGAATAAACTAGATGAAAGTGGATTGGTTATAAGAAACAAAGCTAGACTTATGGCCAAGGGGTATTCAAAAGAGGAAGGAATTGACTTTGAAGAATCATTTGCCCCTTGTGGCTAAATTAAAAGTCACACGCATTTTACTAGCTTTTGCATCTCATATGAGTTTCAAATTGTTCCAAATGGATGTTACAAGTGCATTTTTAAATGGATATCTTCATGAAAAAGTGTATGTTAAACAACCTCCCAATTTTAAAGAAAAAGATCAATCAAGATTGGTTTACAAGTTGACCAAGGTCCTATGTGGACTAAAACAAGCTCTAATAGCTTAGTATGAAAAGCTAAATAAATTTTTAATTGATCATTAATTTCAAAGAGAAAAACTTGATACTACCCTATTCATTAAATACAAAGAGAAAGATATACAAATTGTTCTAATTTATGTTGATGATATTGTATTTGGTACTACTAATGATTTTCTATATCAACAATTTTCTAAGCTTATGAAGAATGAATTTGAAATAAGCATGATGGGTGAACTCAACTTCTTCCTTAGACTGTAAATCAAGTGAATGAAGAAATTTTCATAAATTAGTCCAAATATATCAAAGAAATTCTCAAGAAGTTTGGAATGCAAAATAGCAAGGGTGCAAATACTCCCATGAGCTCAACAATCAAAATTGACGTGAATAAAAAAAGGTAAACTAGTTGATTATGTTGAAACATGTGAAAAATGAGCCAAGTCTATGTTTTGATGATTAACAAATCAATTTGAGTAAGTCTTGGTTACGAACATGTTTGTGAGATGATTAAAGGATATAAAAATGAAGAAAATAAAGCATGACAGGTCAAGTCGACTCCAGTAGCCACTTCAAGAGGCATTTTCTATCCAGAGTTGAAATTGGGGAGCAAAGCTGCCGAAGTCGCAAACGAAGTCGACTCCGCATGCGACTTGGGTGAAGTCGTAGACCAAATTGACTCCGGCATTGACTTCAACCATGATTTTCTATCCAAAGTTGAAATCAGGAATGAGAGCTGCCGAAGTCGCATCCCAAGTCAACTCCGCATGCGACTTGGGTGAAGTCGCAGACCAAGTCGACTCCAGCTTCGACTTCAGACTGACAGTGCGGAACTTGAAAAGCTAAGTCGCAGACCAAGTCGACTCATTGCTCGACTTGAGTAAAATTGAAGACCAAGAAGACTCAAATATTCGACTTAGGCCAAATAAAGATCAAATCAAATCCAAAGCAAACAAAGTTGCATGTATTATGAAAAATCAAGATCACACACTTCATATACTCCAAGATTCAAGGATTCATAGTTTACAAATCAAAGAGCCAAAGGACATCAAGCTAGGATGATTACACTGAGTTTCAAGAGATATAAATCAAGGGAAAAACATTAATTTAAAGAAAATCAAGTGATCAAAGTCATCTCCAAAGATTTCGAGTTCATCGAGCAAGCACAGAAAGTGAAGTCGCAACCGAAGTCGACTTCACCTGCGACTTGGGTCAAGTCGAGGACCAAGTCGACCTAGAATGGAACTTGAAGAAGTTGCGGACAGCCAAAGTCGCACCCGAAGTCAACTACATCTGCGACTTGGGCGAAGTCGCACCCGAAGTCGACTCCACCTGCGACTTGGGTCGCAACGGTCGAAAATATTTCAAACGTTGGCATATTAAATGCGCGCCACCTACTTCCAAACGTTCGGATTTCCTCGTCATTTATATAAGGCATTCAATATGAACATGAAGGGTAGCTGAGAATTCATTGATTGAGCACAACTCTCATCTCTAAAAGCATTAAGTGATCAAGCCAACATCTAGAAGAAGAACCTTGCTTTCAAACTACCAAGAGCTGCTTGCTGAATCATTAAACATACTTTACAAGTTCTTCTCTGCGCCAAATCTGCCTCTACACATCAGTAACGTGTAGAAATTTTCTTTTATTTTCTCTTGTTGTATCGAAATTGATTTAGTTTGGGTAACTAAGATCAAGTGTAAGCAAAGTAGTGTGTGACTGGAGTGGAACTCGTCACCTACTTGTGCTGTGTGTTGTTTATGCCCCCTAGAGCTAGAATCTAGAAGAGAGCGGAGACTCTAGTTGTATTTGTGAAATAAATAGTGGAACCCAAGTCACAAGAGGTGTGAGCTTAGAAGAGTGGAGTAGGAAAGGTTGCCCGAACCACTATAAAACCTTGTCTATTGATTTATATTTCTACTCCTATTATCTTATTGCTTTCCTTTTATTTCATTGAAGAGGATTGGACCAAACCGGGGTAAAGTTTCTGTTTAAGTTTAAAAATTTTAATTACCCAATTCACCCCTCCCCTCTTGGGTATTTGCCATTAACTCGGGATCAATAGATTAGAGACTATATAGAAGTATGATAAGATCTTTACTGTATTTGACTACATCTAGACCAGACATATTGTTTAGCATTTGCATGTGTTCTAAATTTCAATCAAATTCCAAAGAATCCCACATTATAGTTGTAAAAAGAATTTTTAAATATTTGATTGATACTACCAATCTAGGTCTATGGTATCACAAAGGTTCAACATTTGATCTAATTGGCTATTCAGATACGGATTTTATTGGTTACAAAATAGATAAAAAAGTACTAGTAGAACATGTTAATTTCTTGAAAATATATGATTTTTATGGTTTTCAAAGAAACAGACTAATGTTGTTTTATCTACTGCAGAAGCCAAATATATAGCTATTAAAAGTTGTTGTGCCCAGTTATTATGGATGAGGCAACAGTTAAGGGATTATGGGATAGATTATAAAGATATACCTATTACATGTGATAATACAAGTGCTATTTGTCTAACTAAAACTGCATTCTACAACAAAATACATAGATGTTAGGCATCACTTTTTTAGAGAACATGTTGAAAATCATGATATTTGTTTGGAATATGTCAATACTGAAGATCAAATTGTAGATCTTTTTGCTAAACCATTGAGAAATGAATTATTTTATAATATTAGAAATAAAATGAGCATGATTGATATCGAAGTCTAAAATTTGTGGAAATTACAAAACTATTGCATATGTGTTGTAGGGATTGTAACACTTGATAAGTGATGTGTTAGTATGATATGGACAAATGGGTAGAGCATATAAAAAATGTTTATACTTGGGTAAGTGGAGCCGAGTTGACTTCGAATCTGACTTAGGGTTCAAAGTCTACTCCACGGACGTCGATCCGCCGTCTCCAATTTAGACGTAAAGTCGGGAATTCAGTTGTCATTTTCTCATTCCCATTTTCTTCTTGCTCTCACTCCTATCTACTCCCAAGCTCAAATCTCCCAAGAAACCCTCTTAAATCTTCAATTTTCAAGCTCCTAAATCACAAACTCATCAATCTTCAAGATTATTCTCCCTTACACCTCAAATGGCACCTAAAGCATTCTTCAAGCCATCCAAGCTTCCGTTTCACATTCTTCTAAGTCCACCACCCTTGAGAAAGTACCTAGGCGGCAACGAACTCCCTCCAAGCGGCCTCGAGACGAAGCTGTTGGAAACATGTGTTAAAATCAATGGGAAAATAAGCCAAGTCTTTGTTTTGATGATTAACAAATCAATTTGAGTAAGTTTTGGTTATTAACATGTTTGTAAGATGATTAAAGGATATAAAAATGAAGAAAATGAAGCATGACAGGTCAAGTCGACTCAGGTATCGACTTAGGCCAAGTCGATCCCCAAGTTGACTCCAGCATCGACTTCAAACGTCGTTTTATGTCCAGCGTTGAAATTGAGAGCACGAGCTGCTGAAGTCGCACACGAAGTCGACTTCACATGCGACTTGGATGAAGTCGCAGACCAAGTCGACTCCAGCATCGACTTCAAACGTCATTTTCTGTCCAGTGTTGAAATTGGGGACGAGAGCAGCCGAAGTCGCAGACCAATTCGACTCCACATGCGACTTGGGTGAAGTTGCGGACCAAGTCGACTCCAGTATCGACTTCACCTGATCAGCGCACATTTTGAAGAGCTAAATCTAAGACCAAGTCTACTCTATGTCAGACTTGAGTGAAGTTGAAAGCCAAGTCGACTCAAACACTCGATTAAGATCAAATGATGATCAAATGAAGATCAAATGAAGACCAAAGCAAGCAGGGTTGCATGAATCCATCATGTTGGATCATGAACACATACCTGGACATCTTCCATGCATTCTAAGACTCAAGTACTCAAGATTTCAAGGCACGGAGCTAAAGGACAACAAGCTAGGATGAATAAACTTAATTTCAAAAGATGTAAATCAAGGGAAGAATATTCAATTTGAAGAATCACAAGCAACCAAAGCCATCTCCAAGAATTTCAAGTTTATCAAGCAAACTAAGGAAGTGAAGTCGCACCCGAAGTCGACTTCACCTGCGACTTAGGTCAAGTCCAGGACCAAGTCGACCTAGAAAGAAACTTGAAGAATTTGCAGAAATCCAAAGTCGCACCCGAAGTCGACTCCGCCTGCGACTAGGGCGAAGTCGCACATGAAGTCGACTCCACCTGTGACTTGAGTCGCAACGGTCGGAAATTTTTCGAACATTGGCGCATTAAATGCGCGCCACCTACTTCCAAACGTTCGAAATCCCTCGCCATTTATATAAGGCATTCAAGATGAACGTGGAGGGTAGCTGGGAATTCATTGATTGAGCACAACTCTCATTCCTAAGAGTATTAAGTGGTCAAGCCAACATTTAGAAAAAGAACATTGCATTCAAACTGTCAAGAGCTGCTCGCTGAATCATTCAGACTGCTTCACAAGTTCTTCTCCACGTTGAAACTGTATCTACACATCAGTAACGTGTAGAAACTTTCTTTTATTCTTTCTTGTTGTATTAAACTTGATTTAGTTTGGGTAACTAAGATCAAGTGTAAGCAAAGTAGTGTGTGACTGGAGTGGAACTCGTCACCTACTTGTGTCGTGTGTTGTTGATGCCCCCTAGAGCTGGAATCTAGAAGAGAGCAGAGGCTCTAGTTGTATTTGTGAAATACATAGTAGAACCTAAGTCACAAGAGGTGTGAGCTTGGAAGAGTGTAGTAGGGAAGGTTGCCCGAACCACTATGAAACCTTGTCTATTGATTTTTATCTCTGCTTTCATTATCTTATTGCTTTCCATTTGCTTCATTAAAGGGGACTGATTTAATCTAGGGTAAAGTTTCAGTTTAAGTTAAAAAAATTTAATTACCCAATTCACCCCTCCCCTCTTGGGTAATTTCCATTAACTCGGGACTAACAGAAGCCATCGCATCAACAGGTCACCAGGTTAGGTTTTGGGAAGGTAATCCATTTGCTTCTCTTCTTAAAGATACTACAAATAATGAAATAAGTGAAAAGGTTGAGGTTGTGGGTAGGACAAGAGGAACCCCAGCTCCAAGGGGTCAATTATTGAAAATGCCAGTGGAATAGTTTAGAACTAAGCGGCAATATAGCCAATTCTACAAACATTTTTATGAGAGAAAAACTTTTCCACCTAAGACTATTGATTTCAAGTTACTACATGACTATGAATTCGGAATAGAAGAATATTAGATTTTTAAGATTTGACTACTCTATTGAAAGAGGACAGCAAGATCTACACAAACCTAACTAAGCTATTCTACTATCCATGAGATCAGGAGAACTTCAACACGTATGTCAAAGGTGTGGAAATTAATTCAGGCCTAGCACATGGAATCAGCAAATTCAATGTACGAAGCGATGTGGGCAAAATTCTTAGCATTCCCATTTTTGAAGATCCTCTTCCAGCAGGCCTTACACTTACTCATATATACAATCAATTGACAAGAAACAACAAATACCACCCTGGTATTAAGTTTCTACACTACATGGACCTACCGTCACAACTGAGTGTTATGCGCCTCCTCATTGCCCATTGTATTTACCCCAAGCACGGAGGCCGCAACCAGGTCAACCGCAAGAGGTGAAAATCCTATGGAAAGTAACAAACAAGGTTAAAGTCAGCCAACCTCAATTGTTTTTGGAGACACTTGAACTAAAGAAAGACAATCCATGTGGAGTTTTACCATATGGCACTTGGATCACCAAGGTTCTTGAATTTTATCATGTTGATCTCAATAGGGAACCTTGTAAGGTCTTGAAACCCACAAACGCCATCAGTAAAGCCCTGTTAACTCGTATGAAGATCGACATCGAGGTGTTTAGAGCGGCTCAACTTCGGGCAAGGATGGCAGGCGGTCCCTCAAAAGACTCGGATAGGCCAATAGACCACCCAACTAGGTCTCAACAGGAGGCTCCATTTAAGGGGGAGGCTCAACCTCATCAATCACCACTACTTCCACCTCCAATTCCACATGTCCCAGCATCTCGTGCATCGCGTTCGCCTCATGGATCTCGGGCCACTAATCATTTTTCCCACTCTCCAACTCAACAATCTACCTCCAATGTAATTCTGGAATATCTTCAAGCCATGGAGAGTAGAATTTCTCAAGAACTTAGGTCCGTTAACATATCTCTCATGAAAATGCATGGGATGCAAGAAAAATTGGAGCAAGAACTCAAATATATCAAATATCATCTTGTCTTTAGCAATAGGAGAGATCATCCCATTCCTAACTTGCTGGACTTTGATCTATATTGGGGAGAGTCAGTTCATGCTGAGCCAACCGTTCGAAATCGCTCAACTCCTCCATCCTCACCTACTGTTCATCTATCTCAGCATTCCTATATGAAATTCTTCTTAGTTAGATGAACCCTCAACCGCGGCTGCCTTATCCCATTTCATCATTCCTTTTTCACAAATCTCAATTCACCTTACCACTCTCCTTTTGGTGATGGACGAAAAGGGAAAGAGAAAAGAGGGATCTCTGCATTTTTTGAACTTTTGGGTATGGGATAGTTTGTTGTTGTGTTTTGGTAGGTTGTATCTAGGGCAAAATGTGAATGGTTTGTGGACTAAATGGTTTGGCATGAATTTTGTGGACAAAATGACTTGATATGAATGTATGAATTTTTTTGGAATGACATGATATTTTAGTTAAATGAATGATTTGCTTGAATACTTGTGTTATATGAATTGATATGAATGATTTGAATATCATGATATAAGTGCAATGATAAAAATGGCCTAGCTTGAATATCATGCTAAACGAAATGAAGTAAATGAGAAATTGACTTGGATTAATGCAAATTGCAAAGAATGACATGATTTCATAAGTTATAGAAACTCACTTGTTTAAAAAAAGGTTCATCTCAAATTGGTTTTTTCAATCATCAAAAAGGAAAAAATTATTATAATATGAATGAACAAATCAAGCACAATCCATGTTTTGATGATTTATAACTCAATTTGAGAAGTTTTATGGTACTAACAAGTATATGAGATAATTTAAGGTTCAAAGCTTTCAAATTTCAAAGCATAACAGGTCAAGTCACAACCGAAGTCGACTCAGACATTGACTTAAGTCAAGTTAATCCCTAAGTCGACTTTGGTATCGACTTCAACAACACATTTTTTGGAAAGCTCTAACAATGTGGACATGTGAGCAGGCGAAGTCACACTCAAAGTCAACTTCGCAGGCAACTTGGATCAAGTTGCAACCCAAGTCGACTCTGTCAGCGACTTGGATTATCTTCAAGGGTCCGATGCTAAGTCTAATGAGGTCAAGTCGCAACCCAAGTTAACTCCAACATGCAACTTGGGTGAAATCGCATATCAAGTCAACTCAGACATGCGACTTGAGTTAAGTTGCAAACCAAGTCAACCTCGACATTCAACTTGAGTACAAGAAGGTTAAAATCAAGAAGTTTTAAGACCAAGGGTGCGTTTGGTTGGAGATAAAACTTTTTGATGAAAACTTTTCAGAGTAGAAGTTGTCAAGTTGATAGAAAATGATGTGATATGATAGGGGTAATAACAAGGTGTAAAGAGAATATAGTTAAAATAGATAGGGTAGTTGTATGGGTATTTGTGTAGAAATGATTGAAAAGTAGGGTTGTTTATATAGAAAAATGTGAAAAAATAATTAAAAAATAAGGTAGTTATGGAGAGTGAAAAAATTTTGATTGAAAAGTTTTAATTGACATGTTTTGTGTGTAACCAAACACACCCCAAGAATGACATGTATGGCTCAAGCAACATTATATCTATATGATTCAAGATCCAAGTCATAAGCCTATTAATGAACCTTCAAGTGGACAAGGCCGAACCTGATGATCAAGAAGAACTAAGGTCCATGAAAACTTTTGAAGAAATCAGAGCCATATATGGTAAAGAATTAAGATAAAAGGTGAAGTCGCAACCCAAGTCAACTTCACATGTGACTTGGGTCAAGTCTGAGGCTAAGTTGACCCCAAATGAAACTTGAAGCTTGAAGACCGAAGCTCTGAAGGATGAAGTCATAACTCAAGTCGACTCCAGTTTACGACTCTAGCAAAGTCACACCCGAAGTTGACTCCAAGTGCGACTTGGGTCAAAATGATTAGAAAATTTCGAACATTGGCGTGTTAAATGCGCATCACCTACTTCATAATATTTGAATTTATCCCATCTCTATTTACGACATGAAAAATGAAGTGCAGAGGGTTAGCTAGAGTACTAATTAAGCCTCCACCTTCTAACTTGCAAGAATTCAAGTGCTTATTTAAGTGATCTACAAAAAGAACTATGTTATTCATTTCAACTGCTGAAGCGGTCCTCATCAACTCACCTTACATGTTCTTCTCAGCGCTAAAAACTTCCCTACACATCTGTAAAGTGTAGATTTTCATTTCTATTCATTGTTCTTTGTTATTCCACTTGGTTTGGCATTAAAGACTAAGACCAAGTGAAATCAAGTAGTGTGTGGTTGAAGTGTGGTTCGTCACCTACTTATGTGAAAATTGAAAAGATCCCTTAGAGCTAGAATCTAAAAGAGAGCAAGGGCTTTAATTGTAATTTAAATTGATATAGTGGAATCCAATGCACAAATGTGCATTCTTAGAGGAGTGACGTAGGGAGGGTTGTCCCAAACCACTTTAATTTTTTGTGTTTGACATATCTACTCTATTTGTATTTGCACTCTTCACGTTTTTCAGTCAAGGGGATTTAGTCTACAAAGGGTCACATTCATCACATCAAAAAGAATTTTAAAGAACCCAATTCGCCCATCTCCTCTTGTGTTTTGCCATAAACTCGGGACCAACAATTTTAACTTTATCCAACTTAGTTTTAATCATTACATCATCACCTTATTTATTTAAAAGCCATGTCACCAATTTTTTAATATTTTTTTTGTCCAAAATATTTGAAATAGGAGAAAATTGTTGGAAACAATGTTCAAAATAATCTAAATTTGACCAAAGTCTGAGTTTTGATGATTAACAAGAACTTATTTGAGTATATAAAGAGTACTAACATGTTTGACAAATGTTTAAGGAAAGCAAAGAGGTCAAGTCGATCTCCAAGTCGACTTGGACTTCGACTTGGGTGAAGTCGATCCCAAAGTCGACTCAAATATCGACTTGAGAATGAATCCCAAAAAGCAACAGGTGAAGTTGCAGGTCAAGTCGACTCCACTTGCGACTTGAGAAGTCAAGTCGCAGACGAAGTCGACTCCAGCATCGACTTGGAGTATCCAGAGCTGAAAAGTGGAAACGAACATAACGAAGTCGCAAACAAAGTCGACTCCAGGTGCGACTTGGGTGAAGTCGCAGGCCAGGTCGACTCCATCCACGACTTGAGATGTTCAAACTTTCAAAGATGCAGTTTTCAAGATATTCAAGAGGATTTATCACTCAAGTCCAAGGAATCAAGATGAAAAACAAATGAGTCAATTTCAAAGTCAAGAATCATGTTCTACATTCAAATCAAGTCTATCAAGCTCTAAGCAAATCTTCAAGCTAGCTTCCAAATGGAGTAATACCTAAGTCATAAAGACCAAGTGAGTCCAAAGCAAAGCAAGGAACATACATATATTTTGCAAGGACTCAAAGCTTTCAAATGGTTTGCAAGACACTTCAAGAAGATCAAGGCATGTTTGCAATAGACCAAGCCAAGTCGCAACCCAAGTCGACTTCAGGATCGACTTGAGTTAAAATCTGAAAGCCAAGTCGACCCAAGTCTCAGACTTGAGTCTCTGAAGAACCCAAGTCGCAGGCCAAGTCGACTCCATGTACGACTTGGAAGCCAAGTCGCAGGCTAAGTCGACTTCATCTTCGACTTGGAGTATAACGGTCAAATTTTTGAACGTTGGAGTTCATTTATTGCACGCCAACCACTTCTACAACGTTCATATTTTCCTCTATCTATAAAAGGACATTCAAATGAACGTGAGAAGAGGCAAGTGACACTACTCTAAGGATCATAGAGAGAAAAGAAGTACAAGAAAGACTTTCAAATCCCTTTTCTCCATATTTGAGTGTTTCAAAGGAAGAAAGAGCTTCAAACTGCAAGTTGCTTCAACGATCATCATCCCAGCTGTCTTTGATTTCTTCCTCGAGCTCAAAACTGCCTACACAAATCTGTAAAGTGTAGTTTTTATTCATTTCTTTATTTGGTTGTATAAATCTTGATTTAGCTTGGGTAGCTAAGATCAAGTGTATGCAAAGTAGGGTGTGATTGGAGTGAGACTCATCACCTACTTGTGCAAGTGATTGTATATGCCCCCTAGAGCTTTGAATCTAGAAGAGAGCAAGTGGCTCTAGTTGTGTATGCCCCCTAGAGCTTTGAATCTAGAAGAGAGCGGTGACTCTAAGTGTATTCTTGGAATACATAGTGGAACCCAAGTCACGACGGAGTGTGAGCTTGGAAGAGTGGAGTAGGGAAGGTTTGCCCGAACCACTATAAATCTTGTGTTATATTTCTTTTTACTGTTTTATCTTTATTGCTCTCTAGCTCTTTTCAAAAGGGGATTAATTACTCAAGGGGTTAAGTCTTTATTTACCAAAGATTTTTTAAAGAACCCAATTCACCCCTCCCCTCTTGGATTTTGCCACTAACTCGGGACCAACAAGTGGTATCAGAGCAGGTCTTTGAGTTTACCAAAGAGATCTTATTGAAATGGCATCCCAATCTACTTCCGTTCCCGCATTTGCTGAAGGTCAATCCTTTACAAGGCCACCGTTGTTTGATGGGAACAATTTTGGATATTGGAAGCTTCGTATGAAGCAACTCATCATGGCTACCGATATGGACTCTTGGATTGCTATCCAAGATGGAGTAATATTGCCCACCGATGAACGAGCTTCCAAATGGACAGATGAGGAAGTAAGAATAGTGAAGAGCAACGCCAAAGCTATGAACTCTTTATTTTGTGCTCTTAATGCTTCTGAATATGATAGAGTATCCTCTTGCTTGACCGCCAAAGAAATATGGGATACGCTAACCTCTATCTATGAAGGAACTTCTCAAGTCCAAGGGACGAGAAGAAATATTTTGATTGGAGAACTAGAGAATTTTAGAATGCTAGAAACAGAAAATATTTCTGAAATGTTCGCTAGATTCTCAAAAATCGCTAATGCTTTAAAAGGTCTTGGAAAGGCTATTTCTGAATCTGAGCAGGTTATGAAGATCTTAAGAGCTCTACCGGAATCATGGACTCCAAAGATCACTGCAATAGAAGAAGCCAAAGACCTAAACACTTTAAATCTTGAAGACTTAATTAGCTCACTCATGTCACATGAGCTAATTAAGAGAAGAAATGAAGATCAACATAGGGGCAAAAGAGCAATCGCCTTGAAAGCCGCACAAGACACTAACGATACCTCCTCTTCTCAAAACGACGACGAGATTGCCCTACTCACAAAACGTTTCAGAAAATTTGTGAGAAAAGGCAAAAATTTCAGAGGTTTCAAAGAAAGAACTCCCAAAGAGAAGAAGAAAGAATCGACCAAATGTTACCGATGCGGCGGTTCGGGACATATGCAAGCTCAATGTCCAACTCCCGAAAAGAGCAAGGTAAAAGAACAAAGAAAGGATCGAGGGGACAACAAAAGATTCCAAAAATACAAAGGTAGAGGCATGTACGTAAATGATGAGGAATCTACAACGAGTAACTCCTCAACCGACGAAAACGAGGCGGAAGAATGTGCGAGAATTTGCTGCATGGCACGAATCGAACAAGAAGAACGAATTACCTCAACAAAATGCACAAGCGATGAAGAGACATGTTTTAAGGCAAAGGCAAACAATGAATGGTTCATGGATAGCGGTTGCTCAAGGCATATGACCGGTGAAAGAAGTTTGTTTCACAAACTCAAGCCTTGTAATGATGGAATGGTTGCCTTTGGCAATAATGAAAAAGGTAAAATTAAAGGTAAAGGAAATATACATAGTATTTCAAATGCATGCATGGAAGATGTCTTGTTTGTTGAAGGACTCAAACACAATTTAATGAGCATTAGCCAATTATGTGATAAAGGATACAAAGTTGTGTTTGAATCATCTATATGTAATGTACTTGATGGAGAACATATCATGTTTAGTGGTAAAAGACATGGAAACATTTATTTGGTTTCACTTGATGAATTAGATGGTCAATGTCTAATGGCCATTGATAACGATCCATGGGTTTGGCACAAGAGGCTTGGACATATAAACATGGGCAACATAAAAACCCTATGGAAAAAGAGTTTGGTAGAAGGATTACCAAGATTGAAATATGACAAAGACAAGATTTGCAAGGCATGTCAATTATCAAAACAACCCAAGATGCCTTTCTCTACCAAAAAGGAAATTTCCACCACTAAGCCACTTGAATTGCTACATATGGATCTATACGGGCCATCCGACATTCTAACCGTTGGTGGAAAGAAATATGTATTTGTCATAGTTGATGATTTTTCAAGATTCACATGGATAATTCTCTTAGCTAGTAAAGATGAAGCCTTCTCTATGTTTGCAACTTTTGTAAATTTGGTGCAAAAAGAAAAACAAAGTACTATTGTGACCATAAGAAGTGATCATGGTGGCGAATTCGAAAACAAACGATTCATGGAATTTTGCAATGAAAAAGGAATTCACCACACATTTTCTGCACCAAGAACTCCACAACAAAATGGAGTAGTAGAAAGGAAAAATAGAACTATACAAGAAATGGCTAGAACTATGCTAAATGAGAGCAATCTATCCAAGAAATTTTGGGGTGAAGCTGTGAGTACAGCTTGTCATGTTTTGAACCGAGTTACCATTCGAGCAATCTTGAAAAAGACCCCATATGAACTATGGAAAGGAAGGAAACCAAATATCTCATATTTTCATGCTTTTGGATGTACATGCTATGTTTTAAACAATGGAAAAACCAATTTGGGCAAATTAGATGCCAAAAGTGATGAGGCTATATTCCTTGGTTATTCATCAAATAGCAAAGCATATAGAGTATTCAACAAACGAAACCAAGTTGTAGAAGAATCCATACATGTTGTATTTGATGAAATTAACCAATGTCCGAGAAAGGAGGATGAACTAAGTGATGCAGATGAGACAAAAAGCAAAGAACAACCAAAGGAACTCGAGCTCAAGCCAGAAAATCTCATGGAGGAAGAGGTAAGTGAAGGTAATGACTCTTACAAACCTCCAACTGATTTAAAGTTCAAAAATGCCCATCCAATTGAACAAGTTATTGGAAACATATATGAAGGAGTAAAAACTAGAAGATCAAAACAAAACGTTTATGGCCAATATGCGTTTGTATCGAAAATTAAACCAAATACCATTGAACAAGCTCTTAATGATGAACATTGGGTTATTTCAATGCAAGAAGAGCTAAATCAATTCGAAAGAAACAATGTATGGCATTTAGTTCCTAGACCAAACAATCATACAGTCATTGGTACAAAATGGGTATTTAGGAACAAATTAGACGAAAGCGGTCTTGTAATTAGAAACAAGGCAAGATTAGTAGCCAAAGGGTATTCCCAAGAAGAAGGAATTGATTTTGAAGAATCATATGCACCCGTGGCTAGATTAGAAGCCATACGTATCTTATTAGCATTCGCTTCACATATGAATTTCAAATTGTTCCAAATGGATGTGAAGAGTGCATTTTTGAATGGCTATTTGAATGAAGAAGTATATGTTGAACAACCCCCTGGTTTTGAAGATAAGGATCAATCAAAATATGTGTATAAATTGACCAAAGCACTATATGGATTAAAACAAGCTCCAAGAGCTTGGTATGAAAGGTTGAACAAATTCTTGATTGATCATGAATTTCAAAGAGGGAAAGTAGACACTACTTTGTTCATCAAATATAAAAATAGCAATATTTTAATTGTACAAATTTATGTAGATGACATAATCTTCGGTGCTACTGACGAAAATCTATGCCAAGAATTTTCTAAGATTATGCAGAATGAATTCGAAATGAGCATGATGGGAGAATTAAATTTCTTCCTTGGACTACAAATCAAGCAACAAAGTGAAGGAATATTTTTGAACCAGTCCAAGTATGTCAAAGAAATGCTCAAGAAATTCGGAATGCAGAATAGCAAAGGGGCAAACACTCCAATGAGCTCTACAATCAAGATCGACACGGACAAAAACGGTAAAAGTATCGATCAAAAGCTCTATAGAAGCATGATTGGATCCTTGTTATATTTAACTGCTTCTAGACCCGATATCTTATTCAGTGTTTGTATGTGCTCTAGATTTCAAGCATGTCCCAAAGAATCACATCTACTTGCTGTAAAAAGAATTTTTAAATATTTGGTAAAAACTACAAACCTTGGACTATGGTATCCAAAGGGGTCAACCTTTGATCTAATCGGCTATTCGGATGCAGACTTTGCCGGATATAAAGTGGATAGAAAAAGTACCAGTGGAACTTGTCAATTTCTTGGACATATGCTAGTTTCATGGCATTCAAGAAAATAAACAAGTGTTGCACTATCTACTGCGGAAGCCGAATACATAGCCGCCGGTAGTTGTTGTGCCCAATTACTTTGGATGAAACAACAGTTGAAAGATTATGGTATTGATTATGTTAATATTCCTATTAGATGTGATAATACAAGTGCAATTTGTTTGACTAAAAATCCTGTATTGCATTCTAGAACCAAACATATTGATGTGAGACATCATTTTATTCGTGAACATGTTGAAAATCATGATGTGTGCTTAGAATATGTGAAAACAGAAGACCAAGTTGCTGATATCTTTACCAAACCTCTAGCCAAAGATTCATTTTATAAGATTAGGAATGATATGGGGATGATAGAGCTTAACTAAGAAAAATACATAAGAAAATTAAATTTGAAAATGTCAAGTCGATGAGTCAAGTCGACTCCAGGGACGCCAGGTCGACTCCGCTTCAGAAGCGAAGTCGACTCCGTTAGGGTCGAAGTCGACTCCGCCTCCAGGCGAAGTCGACTCCAGAAGGACCGAAGTCGACTTCGCCTAGGGCAAAGTCGACTCCGCGAGCGCGACCGTCCGACTTCCGAGCCTCCTTCTCTTTTTCTTCTCTCCTCTCTTCTTTCTTCCTCATTTTTCCGGCCTCTCTGTTTTCCTCTTCTCCTCCGGCGACAACCCTTTTCTTCCGGCGATTTTCTCCTCCTCCATCTCCGGCAAATCTTTCCGGCGAATCCCTTTCTCTCTCTCCGGTTTTCTTCTCTATTTCTCTCTCTTTCTCTAGCTTTCTCAGTTTCTTTTCTCATTTCTCCTCCCATTCTCAAAAATCTCTCAAGTACTTTCTAGTCTTCATTTTCCTATTCCAAACTCCAAAACTCCCATCTCAATGGCCCCGAAGAAAGCCGTCTCCAAACCATCAAAAAAGCCTGTGCCTAGACCTCCCACATCTCACACTGAGGAAGAAGTCCCTAGGAGAGCTAGGACACCTGCAAAACGGGTTCGAGAAGAACCCTCAACTTCTACGGGTAGAAGGGTTCGGTTCCAAGCTTCTACTCACACATCGGAACAAGCTACAAGGTCGGAAAGCCAACCTCATGCCCAAGCTTCACAGAGCACACAATCCGGGACAAGCAAAAGAGGCACTGCGGCTGGGAAAGCCCAAGTATTGAAGATGCCCACTACCTACTTCAAAACCGAGCTCCAACATTGCCATTTCTACAAAAAATTCTACGAACGGAAGGTATTCATACCCAAGATTATAGATTTCAATTTCTTGAAAGAATATGGATCCGACATAGAAGATCTATTGGATTTTCAAGGATGGACCAATTTTCTAAAGGAAGACGAAAGGGTCTATCCAGATCTTACTCGAATGTTTTATTATCTTTGGGATGAAGAATATTTTGGAACCTTCGTAAAAGGAGTCGAAATGAATCTTGGAATCGGGATAGTTGCAGGACCGACTGAAGTAATGAGTCACTTAGGACACATACTTGGAGTCCCGTACGAGGATGAGCCTATCCCAGAAGACCTCACTTTGGATCAAATGTATAATCAGCTCACTCGGAGCAACAAGTACCATCCGGGAATCAAATTCCTTCGGTACATGGATTTGTCACCCAGACTTCGGGTACTAAGGCTTCTCATTGCCCACTGCATCTACCCAAAGGGCGGTGGAAGAAATCAATTGAATCCACAGGAAGCTGGGATACTATGGAAAGTGGCCAACAGGGTCAAAGTGAGCATACCCAAATTATTTCTAGAAGCCTTGGCAAGTAGAAAGGACAACCCACGAAGAGTCCTCCCTTATGGCACGTGGATCACAAAGATCCTTAAATTCTTCAAAGTGGATATTGAAGGCGAGCCTTTCGAAGTGCTCAAATCCACAAATGCCATAAATAAAGCTCTCATCCAGAGAATGAAGATAAATCTGCTTGAACTAAGGCATGAAGCTACAGAAGAAGAACAAGCAGACAATGCACAAGCTGAGGGGGAGCAACCTCCCATGGCTTCACCTGCACGAGCCGCTTCTCCTCCATCGCACGGATCTTACTCTCCACAAGGGTTCGTTGCAAGAGAACGGGTGCCTCCCACCTCTTCTGAGGAGGTCACCCTAAAAGATTTAAAAGCTGAAATTGTTGCTATGAGGACCGAAATGGGCTATCAAGAAGACCGGATGACAAGTCTTATCACCGGCGTTCACAATGCCCTCGAGGATATGCACTCCCGGCAAGACAGAATCGAACGGGAAATGCGACATATTAGATATCATCTTGCCTCCGGCCATCACAAGAAGAGGCCCATGCCTGAACTCGATCCCTACGAGTCAGGTTCAGTTCACAGAGAAGCAACTCCAGATCACGCTTCTCTTGTCTATTCATCCGCCCATCATTGTCCCATCAAACCAACTAAATCTGTCTATCCCATCTCTCAATTTCAATTTACCAAGTCCTTAGTACTTTTTGAATGATTGACAAAAAGGGGGAGGAAGATAGGTTAGATTTAGATTTGAGTTAGATTTAGATTTGAGTGTTTTTATTTTTGGGTTGGGTAGTTTGTATCTAGGATAGTTTCATTTATGCTTCATTGATGAATGTAATGAAACTTCATATATATATGAAATGATGTTTGGTATGATAATTGGTTTATGATTGATATATGATTGATATTAAAACAGAGTTTGAATGAATGATATATTTGATCAATGATTACAATACAAAGTACTCTTAATGATTAATAATATGTGGCTTGTAAGATATTCAAGCATACTCTATGCCAAAATGATTAAATGATCTCAAAACTCTAAATTATATGTTCAACGATACCTATATGCTCTGTTTTCTCAAATGAATATGTTTGAAATTTTTGAAAGGTATCAACTCAAATGAAGTTTTGTCAATCATCAAAAAGGGGGAGATTGTTGGAAACAATGTTCAAAATAATCTAAATTTGACCAAAGTCTGAGTTTTGATGATTAACAAGAACTTATTTGAGTATATAAAGAGTACTAACATGTTTGACAAATGTTTAAGGAAAGCAAAGAGGTCAAGTCGATCTCCAAGTCGACTTGGACTTCGACTTGGGTGAAGTCGATCCCAAAGTCGACTCAAATATCGACTTGAGAATGAATCCCAAAAAGCAACAGGTGAAGTCGCAGGTCAAGTCGACTCCACTTGCGACTTGAGAAGTCAAGTCGCAGACGAAGTCGACTCCAGCATCGACTTGGAGTATCCAGAGCTGAAAAGTGGAAACGAACATAACGAAGTCGCAAACGAAGTCGACTCCAGGTGCGACTTGGGTGAAGTCGCAGGCCAGGTCGACTCCATCCACGACTTGAGATGTTCAAACTTTCAAAGATGCAGTTTTCAAGATATTCAAGAGGATTTATCACTCAAGTCCAAGGAATCAAGATGAAAAACAAATGAGTCAATTTCAAAGTCAAGAATCATGTTCTACATTCAAATTAAGTCTATCAAGCTCTAAGCAAATCTTCAAGCTAGCTTCCAAATGGAGTAATACCTAAGTCATAAAGACCAAGTGAGTCCAAAGCAAAGCAAGGAACATACATATATTTTGCAAGGACTCAAAGCTTTCAAATGGTTTGCAAGACACTTCAAGAAGATCAAGGCATGTTTGCAATAGACCAAGCCAAGTCGCAACCCAAGTCGACTTCAGGATCGACTTGAGTTAAAATCTGAAAGCCAAGTCGACCCAAGTCTCAGACTTGAGTCTCTGAAGAACCCAAGTCGCAGGCCAAGTCGACTCCATGTACGACTTGGAAGCCAAGTCGCAGGCCAAGTCGACTTCATCTTCGACTTGGAGTATAACGGTCAAATTTTTGAACGTTGGAGTTCATTTATTGCACGCCAACCACTTCTACAACGTTCATATTTTCCTCTATCTATAAAAGGACATTCAAATGAACGTGAGAAGAGGCAAGTGACACTAATCTAAGGATCATAGAGAGAAAAGAAGTACAATAAAGACTTTCAAATCCCTTTTCTCCATATTTGAGTGTTTCAAAGGAAGAAAGAGCTTCAAACTGCAAGTTGCTTCAACGATCATCATCCCAGTTGTCTTTGATTTCTTCCTCGAGCTCAAAACTGCCTACACAAATCTGTAAAGTGTAGTTTTTATTCATTTCTTTATTTGGTTGTATAAATCTTGATTTAGCTTGGGTAGCTAAGATCAAGTGTATGAAAAGTAGGGTGTGATTGGAGTGAGACTCATCACCTACTTGTGCAAGTGATTGTATATGCCCCCTAGAGCTTTGAATCTAGAAGAGAGCAAGTGGCTCTAGTTGTGTATGCCCCCTAGAGCTTTGAATCTAGAAGAGAGCGGTGACTCTAAGTGTATTCTTGGAATACATAGTGGAACCCAAGTCACAACGGAGTGTGAGCTTGGAAGAGTGGAGTAGGGAAGGTTTGCCCGAACCACTATAAATCTTGTGTTATATTTCTTTTTACTGTTTTATCTTTATTGCTCTCTAGCTCTTTTCAAAAGGGGATTAATTACTCAAGGGGTTAAGTCTTTATTTACCAAAGATTTTTTAAAGAACCCAATTCACCCCTCCCCTCTTGGGTTTTGCCACTAACTCGGGACCAACAAAAATGATGTAATATAATTGAGGTAATAATGAAGAATAAAAAGAATAAAGTTAAAATAAATAGATTAGTTGCATGGTTAGTTATATAGAATGATTGAAAAATATAATAGTTTTATAAAAAGATATAAAGAAATAAGGAAAATTTCCTTTTATACTCATAACATTTGTACTTAATTCCTGATATATTCACAACATTTTACTAATTTCTCTTATACATGCAACATTTGATCCTAAATTCTTGTTACACTAATGTTGTTAATACAACCGTTATCTACTCATAAAAAGATAAATTTGCCCCTCTAAAATGTTTCTAATTAAAATGATTAAACTTTAGTATGATTTTTGAGTCATTTAATGCAACATATTAATTATTTATTATTATCAATTAAGTCATATTAGGATTGAATTGTCTCAATTATGAAATTTTAAATGAGCAAAAATTATTTTTTCATTTGGGTAAATAATAGTTTGGTCGACGGAATAAGCATGAAAGAAATTTATGATTGAATGTTATAAGTGCGAGAGGAATTTATAAAACATTATGAGTATATTAGGAGCAAATGTTACGGGCATGAAAGAACTTTTCCACAAAATAATTAAAATAGAATATTTGTAAATTGCAATTTTTTTCTTTGAAAAGTTTTTTATGCAGCCAAAATGCCAAATATGCCCTAAAAGCATTAGTTGGCATGACTCATGAAAAATTTCCCAACGCGACAAGTGCATTGTTAGCTAAATAAATATTCTTAGACACGATGGACCGTTTGGATTGAATTCTTTTGGATCAAATCATTTTTTTTTTACTTCTGAAATCGATCGAATCAGTTTTTCAATTAGAAAGAAAACGAAAAAGTAATGGATACGGTCAGGCAGGTTTGGGCTTGTAAGTTTTTTTTTATGATTTTAATTTTTTAGTTTCAACATTTGCAGGTATAACTCTCCTGCTTTTTTTATGAAAGGAAATACCGTATCCCTACTCCCTTTCAATATGAAAGGGGTTAGGGATAGAGCAATCTAAGCAATACATTGCCAAAATATTGTTTGTACAAATTTTCCCAAGAATAGCTTGGGGGGGATTACCCCACCACAACTGGTGAGCCTCACGAGAATTCAACACCAGCTCAGCTAAGGAATGAGCAACCTTATTTTCTTGCCTTAAAACATGATGGACCGAAAAAGACATATTTCTCCTAAGTATGGTCCTAATTTCAGAAATTATCAAACCCACCAGAGAGGTAATAGGTTCAATATTGGACAAAAAATTGCATAGAATGAGAGAGTCTGTTTCAACTTGGGCACTGCAAATATTAAGCTGGATCACCCATTTAAGCCCCAAAAGGAAGGCGGTAGCTTCCATAAGAATCTGTTCCATCACCCCAACCTGTCTCCACCCTCTAGCTGCAACAAAGGCACCTCAAGTATCTCCGATAACGGCTGCGCACGCAAAAGCTTCTATGTTCCCTTGTCTACGAGCATCTACATTAATCTTCACAAACTCCAGCGGCGGCTTACACCATCGGGGCACAAGGGATCTGTCCAGCACTCCCGTCAGAGCCAGGGATTTAGCATTTCGGTGCTGGTTAAGGAATTCCGCACACTATGCCAAAGTATCCATAAACCTCGGTTGTGCTCTCTCTTCCCTGAATTTGTTCCGAATATACCATACCCACCAGCAGCACACGATGAAAAAAGCAATGTCCTCGGATCTGTTCATCCTCACTAACATTTTCAAAATCTCCTAGACAGATGACTCCTGATAGGTCAACCTTGCCGTTTTCCAGCAAACCCCTCCCGTCGATGTGCACCTTAAGAATAGGTGGTTCACGTCTTCGGCCCCGTTTCTGCATAACACACACCTCTGATCGACCTCAATGCCTCTCTGAAGCAGATTTTGTAAGGTTGGAAGGGCATTTTGGATAAGTCTCCATCCAAAGATAACGATTTTACTTGGGAGTTTTGTTCGCCAAATAGCCTTATAGCACCCCGCGAGCACCGATTGGTCTTCACCCGAACACAAAAGTCTATATGCCGATTTAACAGTGTAATGTCCATTTGGTTCATGCTTCCAGAACATACAGTCCTCCACTCTCCCATGGGTGAGGAGAATCATATTAATCTCCTGCCATCTTGCCTCCCCAGCCACTGCCACCACCTGATCCTTATTCCATGAATTTGATCCGCCATCAATGAAATGACTAACCGTCACATTCTCCGGGATTGATAGCGGAAAGGGTCCCGCCTTATCCACCCTAGAATCCAACCAAGCATCGGCGAAGAACCTCACTCGTTGCCCGTCTCCAATCCTCCATTTGCAGCCCCTCAAAATCACATTCCGCGCTCGTAAGATACTTTTCTAAGTGAATGAATCAGATTGTTTCGCCTTGCAGGACCATAGGTCCGAATTTGGGAAGTATTTGGCTTTTAGAACTTTGTGACAAAAAGATGTATTACAAGATACTAACCTACAGACCTGCTTTGCAAGAAGTGCAAAGTTGAATTTGTAGAAGTCCCTAAAGCCAATTGCGCCCGAATGCTTTGGTTTGCAGATATCCTTCCATGCCACCCAACTCAATTTCCTTTTGCCATCCCTCTCTCCCCACCAAAATTTACTTATCATTCCATTAATGTTGTTACAGATTGATTTGGGTAGTAAAAAGATACTCATCGTGTACGATGGAATAGCTTGAGCCACCGCCTTGATTAGCACCTCTTTTCCACCCCATGAAAACAGCTTGTCTTTCCAGCCCTGAATTCGGCTCCATATGCGTTCTTTGAGGCCTTTGAACATTCCAGTTTTGGATCTTCCAAGCCAGGCCGAGAGACCCAAATATTGATGGAACTCACTCCCAGCAGAACCGAGAAGATTGATCATTTCTCTCCTCGAAGAGCTGTCCATATTGTTGCTGCAGAAAACCGCAGTTTTGTCCACATTTACCATCTGGCCCGAGAAATTCCCATATTGGGCTAGAATGTCCATTAAGTTCTTGATGTCCTCTCTCCCGCTTTTGATGTTGTGAAAAAAATACCCTTGTCAGCATATATTCTCTATATCAAATATAATTAGATTACACTAATTTTTATATATGTCAAAATTTTCATATATTTACTTTCCACTTACCTATTATTTTGAAATTTAATTAAACTTACACTATATCAAAAGTTTGAAAGTTATAAATATAGTAACTAAGAAATTAAAATCATGTTACTGGAGTGTTGCCCTACTGGTACGCGCCTTTAACAGCCACTGCACGTGAGCGAGCTCGAAACCTACTTTCTGTAGGATAATAAAAATTCCCCCTGTAATTACGGAGGTTTTAACAAATTCCCTCTTAGTTGAGGGTGTTTATAAAGTATACCTTTATTGTGCGAGGGTTACGGAGGTCCCACAATTGTACGAGAGTTGAGAGTATTTATAAAGTTTTCCCTCATTGTGCGAGGGTTACGAAAGTCCCTTCATTGTATAAGAGTTTATTTTGAAATTTTTTTTTTGAAGTATTTTTACATGAACTCCATTGTATACTTAGGGTGTGTTTGGTAACGAGTGAAACTTTTGATGAAAAGTTTTAGAGAGTAAAACTTGTCAAATAATGTGATATGATAGGGGTAATGATGAGTAATAAAGAGAATAAAGTTAAAATAGATAGGTTAGTTGTGTGGATAGTTGTGTAGAAATGATTGAAAAGTAGGATAGTTGTATAGGAAAATGTGAAAAAATGATTAAAAAATATGATAGTTATGGAGAGTGAAAAGTTTTAGATTGAAAAGTTTTAACATGACATTTTTTGTGGATTGGCAAACACACCCTTAATCTATAATGTTAAATGTCACTGTATATAAAAATATCCATAAAAAGAAGAAATTAAAATCATAAATGAACAAACACAAAGCATCATTTATGCAAATAACCTGCCAAGTCTACTTTAAAACTGCAGGCAAAGCACAGCAGGAGGCGGCAGCGCTCTCCTCTCTCTCTCTCTCTTCTTCCTAGCTTTATATTCCTCTGCCAAGGCCCCTCTGCACTCGCTCTTCAACTTCCAATCCAGCTCGTACTCCCAACACAAGCATTGCTGCTGTCTATCTAACCATCGGCAAGCCATGGAGCTGGCCGTCTTCGATATCCTTCTCCTATCCTTATCTTCTCTCTTTGCACTCCTTTGGTGCAGATGCTGGTGGGCTTCTTCCAGCTGTCGCACTAATACCCCCACAGCCAAGAACCTCCCTCCAGGCCCTCCCCGCTGGCCTCTCGTCGGCAACCTCTTCCAAGTCCTCCTCCAGCGCCGCCCTTTCATGTACGTCGTCCGCGACCTCCGCCAGCAGTACGGCCCCATCTTCACCCTCCAAATGGGACAACGCACGCTCATCGTCGTCACCGGCGCCCACCTCATTCACGAGGCCCTCGTCCAGAAGGGCCCCATCTTCGCCAGCCGCCCCCCGGACTCCCCCATCCGTCTGCTCTTCAGCGTCGGCAAGTGCACCATCAACTCCGCCGAGTACGGCCCTCTCTGGCGCGACCTCCGTCGCAACTTCGTCACCGAGCTCGTCAGCCCCACCCGCGTTCGCCACTGGGCCTGGATCCGCGACTGGGCCGTCGCTAACCACCTCGACCGCCTCCGGAAGGAGTCCGCCTCCGGCGCCGTCGAGGTCATGCGCAACTGCCGCCTCACCGTCTGCAGCATCTTGGTGTTCATGTGCTTCGGGGCCAAGGTGCCGGAAGAGCGAATCATGGAGATCGAAGGGGTGCTCAAAGACGTGATGATGATGACCACGCCCAAGCTGCCGGACTTCCTCCCGGCGCTCATGCCGCTGTTCCGCCGGCAGCTTAAGGCGGCCACGGAGCTGAGGAAGAGGCAGATAGAGTGCCTCGTCCCTTTCATAAGAAGCCGGAGGGCGTTCGTAGAGAGCGGCGGGGACGATAGCATCGGATCCTACATGAGCCCGATTGGTTCCGCCTACATCGACTCCCTCTTCACTCTAGAACCGGCGGGCCGGGGTCCGCTCGGGGAGGACCAGCTCGTCACCCTGTGCTCGGAGGTGATGAACGCCGGCACCGACACGAGCGCGACGACCTTGGAGTGGGCCCTGCTGCACGTGGTCACCGACCAGCCCATGCAGGAGAAGCTGTACCGCGAGATCGTGGGGGTGGTAGGGGAGTCCGGCGTGGTGACGGAGGCGGACGTGGAGAAGATGGCATTCCTCGGGGCGGTGGTGAAGGAGACGTTCCGGCGGCACCCCCCGAGCCATTTCGTGCTGTCGCACGCGGCGACGAGGGACGCGGAGCTGGGAGGGTACGCCGTGCCGGCGGAGGCGAGCGTGGAGTTCTACACTGCGGGTGTCACGGAGGACCCGAGCGTGTGGGAGGAGCCGGGAGATTTCAGACCCGAGAGGTTTTTGGAGGGGGATGGGGTGGGGGTGGACGTGACCGGGTCCAAGGGCGTGAAGATGATGCCGTTCGGGGCCGGGAGGCGGATATGCCCGGCAATGACGCTGGGCACGCTGCATGTGCACCTGCTGCTGGCTAGGATGGTGCAGGCCTTCAGGTGGCTGCCCGTTCCTGGGGCACCACCCGATCCCACCGAGACCTTTGCGTTTACGGTCGTGATGAAGCATCCCCTGAGGGCTGTCATCTTGCCTAGATCTATTGATATTAATTAAGTAGCTGACCCATGCATAGGCAGCCCAAAAATAATTTTTATCTTTTTTGTTTCTTTCCATAGATATGTGGCCCACTTAGATAACTTCTGATATCAAATTTTATGTTTTAAAATTTTAAAGTAAAAGATATATAAAAAGATGTAAATTTTGGTATAAGAATTTATGGAAGCGGGGCTGCACATCTATGAAAAAAATGAAGAAGTGATTTTTTGGGTTGCCCATATATCACCCAATATGCAAACCTACTATAGATTCTTAGTTCAAATTTTTACTTAATCATTCTCTCAGTTTAATTTTTTACTTAGCATTCTCTCTCATATGTTGGCTGTGAATTTAGGTTGGACGAATATTAGTGCTATAAATGAATGGACAAAGTACGATGATAATCTTCCACCTTAAATAGTATTAGTGTCTTGATTTACTACTAGTGATGATAGGCGTTTTTTTTTTTTTTTTTGAGGCAAGATGATAGGCAATTTTAATTTTACGCGTACTGCTTCAAAGTTTGGTCACGTTATATTGGATGCTTTGTAATATTTAAGCAGTTATAATCCACCTAAGACACTGATTGAAATGATTTTTAATGTCATGAAAAGACAAATGACGCTAACAATTTTACTGTTTAGATTTAATCTCATCATTAAGATGGGTTCATCCAAGAGATTTCTACGAATTATATCGTACGAGGTGGACCCTGCATTTTTATAGGGATGTTCACTCTGGTTAGACTATACATTAGCAAAAAAGTAGAAGCCTCTATCTTAACAAAAATGAGGGTTTTATGACTTCTATCATTAAAGTTTCATAATTTTTCAAAGCACAATTCCTCTTTTTTAAAAAAAATTTAAGCACAGTTTCAGCTAGGCAATCCAAGCACCAATAACATGTCCATTCTACTACTAGCTGCTCCCACCGTTCACTTTCCTCTTTTCCATTTCATTTCTATGCAAATGCGCCTATTTCACATTCCATGTTGAAACATTCAGTGCATTTGGTTTGTCACACAATCGAATTTATACCTCTGCTTGTATACGTGGGTTCAATAGACGTGTAATTGTTGAATTTGGATAATACATAAGTGTATTTAAATCCATTAACGTCACAGATTCTATGTGAATAACAAGAAAAATCTTACTAAGTGCAGAATCTTCTACCACAACACTTTCTCTCTATAATACTAGTAGTTCATGTGCAACCACAAGTATAAATTGTGTGTATGATGGACCTAGAGTCCCCTGTGCTTAAATAAAGTCTTCCTATCATGCTCAAATAACAAGAGAAGCAACTATTTAAGAAATTGTCATATTCCAAAATACGCTGAGTTACCACTTTTATGCAGAATTTTGGGATTATATTATATCAGGTCACCTTACAGGATCTTACAAAATCTAACAGTAATTGCCAGTTGGGGACCCCTTGCTGCCAACCCTATTTACCACATCTTGGTTTGAGATTCTCTCTTGTTTTCCTCAAAATAACACTTAATATGACAAACCAAACATCCAAATTGGTCCCTCAAATTTGATGAGTTTTCATGGACAATTCAATATTCGTTCATATGATCCAAAACGTGGTAATTCTCGATTTTCATAGCAGCCATACATATATTGCTCAACCGTCAGTTCATTTTGACAATTTGTGATTATTTGATCACAAAGCTTGTGAATACATTTAATGTTAATGGTTTTAAACATATTTCAAGTTCAAGCTTCTTACAAATTTTGTATGAAAATGATATGAACACCAACTATCTAGCGTGGCTCTCAAAGAACCTCTCACCGTCATTTGACAATCAAACTGTTCTCTATTTAGTAGGATATTTTTAAATGCATCCGGGTGCACTTAGCTTCATTGCACCCGGAGGTATTTAACCCATTTTGTGATACCCACACTCAAGTAGGGCTCATATATGTGCATTTGGCATGAAAACCTGAATTATGTATGATTTGGATGATTTTTATGATTTAATGATATTTTGCAATTAGGAATTATGATTAAAAATGATGATTAAGATTTAATCGTCATAGCCCAATATGAGAGTCAATATGACTAAAGTGGCTTAATGAGGATTAGAAAATACTAATGTGTCATGAATAATTATTTTAATTATCATGATTTAATTTATGAAAATTATGATGATAATTATGGAATTATATTGGAAAATATAGAAAATTCATAACTTGATGTCTATAAGGCGGATTTGGATAAAATTTTAAAGGTAAGCTCATAACTTTGGGCTCAACCTTATGAGTGGATTCGATTAAGGAAAATGTGATGGCATTAAGATAATAATTATTTAATTTTAATCTCACATTCTAAGGTTATTTTCAAAGAATCATAACTTGACATAGAAAAGTCGGTTTGAGATGAAATTTAAAACGATTGAATAAAATTATGAAATCTATGCTATGAAAGGATTGGATTAAGCTAATTACTATGAGAATATGCTTAATCAGAAAATGGTGCATAGCTTTGACTTTGTGCACCCTAGAGTACCATAGCATTTTTTAAAAAGCAAGTGGTTTAATGGCTTGGTTTAATACCCCATATGAGGTGTAAACCAAGGGTATTTTGAGCTTGATTTTGTGAATTATCTTAAATCAAAAAATCCATGATAAATCCTATCCATTAATGTTGGATTTAAAGGGCTAATAGCTACCCTCAAGGAGGCTTGAAAGGTGGCACAAGTGGGGACATCCAAGGGCCATGTACATGGATATTTTGTGATTTTTTTTAATCCAAGTCAAAACCTAGATAAGCTAAGGAAGCAAGGGCATGTAAATGCACATAAATAGGAGTGACTTGGTGTCCAAGAAAGCCCTCCCAAGCAGCCATGTGGATGCCCAACCTAAGAGAGCTAGGTAGCTCATTTAAGAGCTTGGATTTGATATTTTGAAAATGGGATAATTGCATATTTTACTTGGATTAGAATTAGCCAACACATCAAAGGGATAAGAGGATACTAAATTACCCTCCAAATGATGTGGCAAGTGGGCCCAAAAATCTGGAAAATGAAGGGTATAAAAAGGGAGCATGCCTTGGAACGTCCATTTGGAGAAGTTAGAGAGAGAAAAATTTTGAGGAGCAAAATCCTCCAAGCAAGGCAGCCTTTGCATGACCCAAAACAGCAACGAAAATAGGAGAAAAAGAGGAGAAAAAAAGAAGGAAAAAGGAGAGGAAAGAAAGGGATTCAAGTTTGATTCGATTCAAGTAAGTATACTTCATGTTTGGATTCTTTAATCCTAAGTTTTTCACCTCAAGTTATGGGTCATGAATTTGATTCATAATGAACTCTTAAAGGATGAGTTATAAAGCCTTGATGAAGGTATTGAATGATTTTTGAAATGTATAAATGAAATCAAGAGTTCAAGAGAGTTAAAAGGGATGTTAAGGTTGAATTTTGAGAAGAAATCTATCTTGGAATTTCTCAAAACCCTAAATCAAGTTGTTTTTTGACTAAAAAATGATTATTAGGATGTAATTCATGTTCTTTTGGATTGCATATATTGATTTGGGCATAAGCTATGAATTTTAGAAAGGATAGGAATTAGAGTTATGTATATGACCTGATTTTCATATTTTTATGATGTATATGAGGCATGAAGTGGCTTAAATGATTTATGGATGAATTATAGGGTAAAGTACCCTAAATTAAGGACACTTTGAACATCCTAAGTGGGTTGGATAAGATAGCCCTAAATCTGATTTTTTAGGGTACATGTATGGAACGTCCAAACGGGGACCAAAACAAGTATCTTACATGTGGATTTCCTTGCTGTTTGTAAATGAATAATTTATGGATGTTATGGAGGCTAAATTACCCTAGGATTAGGGCACTTTGAATTTCCAAAAATATTTTGAAAATATTTTCCCTAAATCTGATTTTTAAGGACATATGTATGTACACGTCAAAACGGGGTAAAAGGAGTATCCTACATGCTTGAGATGTTGCTGTTTTGGAAGCAACTAAATTATGAATTTTAAATATATGATAATACCCTAAATTTGAGTTAAAAAAATCATGTTTAATGACTAGATTTTATGGAAGATAAATCTATTTTGATTTAAGTATTGAAAGAGGCGTTGAAAGGATGAAAAACGGGTCATAACGTTGCTGTTTTGGAACCCAATGATGAATGGATTGAAAATCTATAACTAGACCCTAAATTAAATATTAATTAAGGTTTTTAACCATGCTAAGTAAGGACACAAGTTGTTGTGTTAAGAAATTTTAAGAAACACCTAAGTTATGTGTTGTAAGATGGGTGTATGTGGAAGGCTAAGCATGGATAAGTGATATATGACTTATGTGATTTGCTAAAATATAAAAATGCACGAATATGTGATGAAATGCATAAGTATGTTTCTGTATGGATGATTTTTTATTATCTCAAATGTTGAGATTTAATTATGAAGTCTAAGACGTCAACTATATGCTTAAAATGAGCATCGACGTAGGCAAAATGCAAAATGGATGGAGAATGATAATTGGAAGATATAAATCCCCATATGTTGATTAATGAATGATTATTATGTATTTATCCTAAAAATATAGGTTTAGAACATGATATGGAATGGATGATATGATATATAAGCTATGTTGCCGTGAATGTATACCCAACCTGAAATACAAGTGGGTTATGTAAGTTAATAGAAATCATATGAGATATACATATGACTTAAGAAATATGAAGTTGAGAAACCTTGCTTGAACTTGATTGATGAAGTCTCAAGCAAGTGTTACGCAAGTGTTTTGAATGATTAAAAGGAGATTAAATGCAAGTTGAAAACCCTATGACATATATAAGCCTATGCTATTGAGATATATGAATGGAATAAAGAAAACGAACTAGTAACTAAGATTACATAGTTATGTGGTTGTCAAAAGGATTATGAGTAAGTCATATATATGTGACCATTGATAAGGGTGAAGATGAATATGCATTCCAAAGAAAGAATAATGTAAAGTTAATGTGTTATGGACTGTATGGGATTAAACCCATATGGCACGTATATGTGAATTAAAGAAAAAGACAAGGCATACAAGCACAACACATGATGAAAATGTATAAGGTAATTATATTTACTTGTCTAGAAAAAGGCAAGAAAAGAATAGAAGGCGTAAAATGATCGCCACAAGTAAGCAAGCAGGACTTTTGAAAATGATATTTGATTCTCAAATACTAAAATGCTTTCAAGTTATTTTACTTGAATGTTTCTAAAGATATTTAAGGGTGGCCATCCCTGATCTCTTTATTATGAATTGATTACTGTTTTCAATAAAATGATTGAATAAATTTTTCCCTATTTGGAAATGGCATGTCAGCATGGATTTAAACAATGTTTCATTGAACCGATGTTTAAATGAATGGTGCAAAAAATTCTCTATATGAGAATGACAAATTGTCATGTGTAAGTGGTATATAATGCCGGGGTGACTAAAAGTCATACATGGAATGGAAATCAAGTAGGCTAGTCAAGGAAGAAAGCAGGACAAGAAGTTCGCCCTTGACATTGCCAAGTCGTTCGCCCTTGACGTTGCCAAGTCGAAAGTCTGGCGCCAAGGATGGAAATGATCATGTTATGAAAGTATGTTTCTCGAGCTAGCGTACCCTCACATGAAGGATTATGTCATGAATGGAAATGATGCATTTGCATATCCAATGTTTATGAAATGCCCAAAATTTGGGACTAAACTGGTTTACATGACTGGTTTTCAGGAATGATTTATGAATTGTTTATGAAAAGGTTTCTATTTCATTGGTAGTTGATCACTTGCTAAATGTCTCCTATCGAATGGAGAAAAATGCATTTAAATGAGAATGAAAGATGTTTGCTTATTGAGTTTTGACTCATGTTTTGTTTTCCCCCCTTAGACATGTGTAGGGAAAATTGAAGTGATGAAAGGCATGTTCTCGCTGAGAAAGGAAAAAGGAATTTTCAAAGGTTTGTAATCCTTTGTATGTGAAGCATGAATGAATGCCCTAAGGGATATGGTACTATTAGTACATATGTTCAGGATACCTTGTATAGGTATTATATGATTGAGAAAGTCAAAGATTTAAAATGTCTTGTATAGATATGATATGACTGAGACAAGGAATACCTTAAAGGATAAGTGCTTGTATGTAAGAGTTGATGGATCCTTGTTATTGACATAGAATGAAAAGGACATGTTAGATCGAGAGGACCTTTAATGTAGAAGAGATAAGTTAATATGTTATGAATAATATGTACAATTGATTACAAGTGTATTGTCGCTTGTAGGATGAATGGTGTGGAATGCAAAGACATGAAATGATGATAGATAAAAAGAAAAAAATGAAAAAAATTTGGATGAGATCCAATTAAGAACCCGCCGCTTAATTAGGGCAACAATCCTGATTCACATTTACCAATCGATAAGGTCTTGGAGTAAGGATGTGACGTTTCGGGTTGGGGTGCCACACATTTTTAATATTTTTTGAAAAAATTTTATATAATTGTTTATCTAAGTGTATTTAACATGTGTATTAATTTTTTCCATTTTTAGATATTTGTAAATATTTGTTTTGGATTTTCTAAAATCAGTGGCAGTTTCGTAATTTGTGATACAAAACTGCCACTGATTTTAAAAAATCCAAAACAAATATTTACAAATATCCAAAAATAGTAAAAATTAATGCGCATGTTAAATACGCCTAGATTAATAGTTGTATAAAATATTTTCAAAAAAATATTAAAAAATGAGTTTTTGCACCCGAATGCACCGTATCACGCCTCCTATTTAGCAACCTTAAAAATCACACATCCTCTTTTTAATATTTTAAGTTAACACTTCGCCCTAGTGGTAACGTCCATGGGTCGTTTCAATAAAGTCGGGCGTTTGATTGCTGGCATGTGCGTCCTATTTAGTGGGAGTTTAATTAATGAGAGATTGTTATCTTCTTTAGAAAATTGTAAGAATAGCTCAAAACTTAAATGTAACACAAATTGAGATGGTTATAAAATATATATATATATACATTACAAAAAAATATATGAAGAATAAATGTAGTAAAATTGTTTTCTATCATTATTTAAACAAAGAACTTACATGGTCATCCAATATTTTATAATAAGAAACTTTCTCTATGCATGTTAATCCATCTTCCCCTCACTTTGTGATGGAACTCTATGAACATCTCCTAACGTACTGACAGGGCAGTTTTAACCATCTGAGTTTCATCATCCTTCATTCATTGATCTATTAGCTCATCACTTGGAGGTTAAACAAACATATAAACTTCTTTCCCAGGATTCATTACTGTTTTAATTTTATCTTCATTTTTACAAGCATAAGACACTGCCATGTACATAGGATCTGCCAAATGCACACATGGCAGCAACTGTTTTTGGGTTTCTTGCTTTCAATCTTGATTTAGAAACTCAGTTCAACGCAAATCATGCATCTACAAGTTGACAACACAATGTTGGCAAATCAATCGTGGTTAACTTGATTTATTTCATCAAAAAAAACCTTCTTTGATTTGGATTGTACGACTATTAAAAAAAATCCCACGCTGTCTTCGTATCTTTCTCTCTCCTCTTCTGCTTATTTTCTTCCTCTGTTTTTCGTCCCCGTTAGCTGCTGCTTCCTTTTAATTTATCAACCATCCATACCTATGTAAAAATTTCAGCCATTATCTTCCATGTGCCGTGCTTAAATTGCCACCACCATCCACGTTGCTGCCCCCTCATGTAGTTGTTCATCCTGAATTTGCCACCACTCATGGATTCCACACATTGATAAAAGTCACTCCATTCATGCCAGCAGTAATTGATTATTTTGTTTAGATGTAATACTCCTAACCATAAATTCCTAAGTTGCATTCCATCCCCTCCTCAATTGCTGCCTCCTAAATTCTAATGCTGAAATTTCCATCACCAAATGTGGTGAATGCCAACTCAAGCTTTTTGCTTCGATAAAATGCATGTCATGGAATAATTGGGATCGTTGATCATGGCTCTTTCTACGGGATTTCAAAATACCCACCATATTTCTCATCAAAAAAAGAATTACCCACCATATTTGCCCTTAAGTATAATTGTACTCACTAAGTTTAAAAATTTTCACATATACCTTCTAAGTATCCCATTAACTTCAAATATACCTAATTTAGCAATTAAAAACGTCTAACAATTTTAAAATCCCAAAATGCCATTGGTCGATCCCCCATCCATTTTCATCGTAGTCATATCCAAACTGTCAAAACTCATTTTTCCTAGCTTTTTCTCAAGCCGGATGGATTTCCATCATACCTTCCAACTTCTGTCATAGCTGAAAAACTACTATTATCAAGTTATGGAATTTTGATTTTTATTTCTACATTATACAATTTTTTTATTCTTGTTCATTTAGAAATAGTCGATTTAGTCTTTTATTGAATTTAAATATTATGAGTACACCTGAATGGTTTTAGGGTCCCATATTCGAATTCTTCTTTAAAATGAAAAATATCAATTCTTTAATATATCAAGCTTGGGAAAGAGATAAGGTTTGAGATTGTCTTTAAAGAGATATCTTACAAGACATTATTGAAAATCTTTCTAATCGAGGTGAATAGGTTATTCCTGATGATCAAGCTCAAGATCCTCAAGAATAAAAGTCAGTGAGGAGATCCACTAGAGAAAGGATAAATGCGATTTCTAATGGTTACATCAGATTTTCCAAAACATCAAGATAACATTGGATTGGTGAAAGGTGATCTCATCAACTTTCACCAAGTAACACAAAATAAAAACTTTCAAAAATGGATTGATGCAATGAATAAGAGATTAAATCCATTAAAGACAATAACTATTTGGTAACATGTCCTATTACCTGAAGGTATGAAGCTCATTAGTTGTAAATGGATATTTAGAACCAAGGACTCAAGAGGGTAATGTGGAAAGGCAAAAGGCTCATCATGTCACAATGAATTTTACTCAAAAGGAAGACATCGATTACAAAAAAAAACTTTTTCTTAAATTTCATTGAAAGTTTTTTTAAAGATAATAATAGCTCTAGTACCAAATTTTTACCTTAAGTTACATTAGATAGATGTAAGGATAACGTTTCTCAATGGTAACATTGATGAAACAACTTATAAAGTGCAATCAAAAAATTTTATGTCGAAAGATACAAATAATATAGTTTGCAAATTAAAGAAATACATTTACGAGGTTAGACAAGCTTTCCGTCAATAATATTTCAAATTTCATCAAATTATTATCTCGTTCAATTTAAGATGAATTCGGTTGATGATCGTATATGTCACAGGTTCAATGAGAGTAATTATAAGTTCAGTGGGAGTAGATATATTTTTTAGTTTTATATGTTGATGACATCTTGCTTGTCAATACTAATATAGGTTTATTGCATGAAATCAAGATATTTCTGTCAAAAATTTAAGATGAAAGATCTTGAAGCTACATTTTTGTATTAAGAATTCAAATATATTAGGATTACTCTCGATATATTCTTGAATTATTACAAAAGGTCTGTATTAAGAGAGTACTCAAGATATTTGGTATGCAGGTTTGTAGATCAGTAGACACCTCACTGGTAAGGGAGACAAATTTTGTCTTAATTAGTGCTCAAGAATGATTTTAAATCTAAGGAGATTTAAAAGATTCCTTTCAGCAATGGAAAGTTTGATGTATGCTCAGGACGTATGCATTTGAATATACATACATCGCTAGGATTTCGGATAGATATTTAAACAGTCTGAGGGTGGATCATTGGAAAAAAGCAGCCAAACATGTTTTAAGGCGTCTTCAAATAACAAAATACTACATGTTCATACATAGGAAGTCTGATAAGTTAAAGATAATTTGGTATTCAAATTCTGATTTTGTTGAATGCAAATATAGTTTTAAATCCACTTCAGGCTAAATCTATCTGCTTGTTAGAGAAGCAGTATCAAGGAAGAGTGCTAAGTAGACACTCATAACTTCTTCCATTATAACAGCAGAATTTATAAAATATTATAAGGCATCCAATCATGGAATATGACTAGGGAATTTTATCACATCCTATGATATATGGACAGTATAGAAAGATCACTTATGTTATTTATGAAAATAAATCAATAGTATCATATTCCAACAACAACAACAAGAGCTCCACGAAATTCTTGGTTATTAAGGAAACAATTCAGGAAAATAAAATGTCTATAAAGCATATTGGAACAAACTATAGTTGTAGATCCACTTACTAAGATATAACACCTAAAGTCTTTTATGGGCACACTGCTCATATGGGTATTGTATCATTTAACGATATGATGGTTTAGTGGGAGCTTGTATTTATATGCTTTTCTAGTTTTGATACTTTACTATAGTTATGGATTTTTTTCAGTAAACATAAAGTATTTGATATTTTGGTTATTCAGTATTTTTGTTTTAGTTTAATCTCACCAAAATAAAGTTAAACTAGTTGGAAATAGACATATTAGATAAAATTACATGCAATTTCTATGCTATATATCCATACTTCATCTATGTTGTTTAGTTACTTTGATATATGACTATGGTTGGGTCTAGTTACAATGAATGTGATGAAGGCCACCTTGATCCTATGTTGGTATAACTAATGGACAAGATTGTTTGGAGATGAATTTGGTCATGATAGCAAAAGATTTTAAGCTCATAAGGTAATATAATTATAAAATAATATATATGCAGTCCAAGTAAGAGATTGTTGGATTTAGGACATGTAAGGGGTGATTCTTTTTTGCCGGATGCATGGCTACCCCCACACGCTCAACCGTGCCTAGACACCCCTTATATATAATAAATATGTTATTATAAAAAGTGACCCAATTATAAAGTAATCTTATAAAGTTTATAAGCTTAAATTATCTAATAGAGTATAAGTCTTTTATGCGTAGTAACCCTATTGCCTAATTTTTAATTTTTATTTTTATAATAGGCTAAATTCGAAATAAAAAATAGGTGCACTATATAAATGGTCGTGGCCCGTGGGCTATGGACAAGGATTTTTTCTGACATCTCATCCTTAGAAAAAAGGGACTAACTTGAAAGACTAGAAACTACAATATATAAGAACAATATTCTTTCCTATGGATTCAGGTATGCTTTCACTTGTGATTTATTTTTCTGGTGACATTGCAGTACATGCAAATATGGTAATTTGGGTATTTTGGAAAAAATTACCGCTACATCAAATAGCCTTTGATGGAATGTGATGTACCTATAATTTGAGTTAAACCATGTATGTATTGATGGAATTTTATTAAAAGTTAAATACACTTGCAATTTTGCTTGAACTATATAGATACCAAAGCAAAAATCCACAAGTAAGTTGGAGTGATACATGGAATCCTTGGAATAGAAAGATAAGAACTGCAAGTGCATGAATTTAGGTGCACTACTAGAACATCATAACCAAGGCATCACCTTTTGCAAATATCGCAGCCGTTGTAGTTGACTTGCCAATGAGCATTCATTAGGAAATCTTGTTCAACTAGTCTAATAGTGATACCATTCCAATCAAGACATCGCCAAAGCCGCGTTAGATCTCTTAATTGTTTATCTAAATTCCTGATCATGGCACTATGAAAAAACCCATCTTTACGACACTTACAAGCGGCATCTAATGGAAAATCTATCTTGATATTGTTGTTAACAAACTATTGTCACCTTATTAGTGAGAAACAATTGATGGAGAAACCATCTCGTTATCATTATCAACCAATCATTATTAATCCATGTGGCACCCCACTTTGCTAATGGGCTCCAACACAACTTGGCTTGCAATGCAAGTGCACTTGTCACTCAAGTAACAAAAAAATGAGTAAATATTGTTCCCACAAGGAGGCAAGCTGTATAAATTACTATCTAATATTTAAAATGCCACTCAAGTGTTAACATAATATTGTAAGTGTTAACATAATATTGTATTGATGAGAAAAGAAATGATTAAGATTGTGTTTGAGAATTGATAAAAATTTTAAATGAAAAGTTTTTGGTATAAAAGTTTTTGAAAATGGAAGAATGATATGATATAATAGGTGTAATGATGAGAACTAAAGAGAATAAAGTTAAAATATATAAGTTAGTTGTATAAGTAATTATATAGAAATGATTGAAAAGTAAGATAGTTGTATAAAAATATGTCAAAAAATAAATAAAAATAGAATAGTTGTGGAGAATGAAAAGTTTTAGATTAAAAAATTTTTGGTGTAAACAAACACACCCTAAGTTTAAAGAAATGAGTATGGTAAATGGCAACGATGAAGGTAGTATTTGGAGATTTAGGAATATAATTTTCCTTAACATATCTCATATGAGTTTCTAATTTTTATTATTTTTAGGATGGATTATTAATTACAGCTCTATATTAATTGTACACCTCTTCCAATATATATTTCTTAGTAACCAACTTCCAAACTATATTTCTATGATAAAGAAGGTAGATTCCTACATTTCAAATAAGTCTTACACATGGTTATATGAAATTGGCGGACATATTCCTATTTGATCTAATAAATATAATCATTTATCTATATATGAATGACATTTTAAATATTTTAAATATTGAAAATACATCTTTAAGTTAATATTTAACATAAAATCATTTTATTACATAAATTTGACATATTTTTAGATAGGAATCATACACAACAATATTTAAAAAATGAAAGGGTTTCTAGGATAATATAAATGGTGTTAAACATAATGAATAAAACGAATTTTTCATCAAATCATCAAGAGTGTAAAAAAAGTATAGGTTACTTAAAAGAAATGTTTCATAGAAGCAAAGCACCAAAAATTAATGATTATATAAGAAATCTAACTATACAAGACTTCTACGATCAATTAGGATTAAATCTCTTTAACCTTGCATGCCACATGAGGGGGATTTGTACATTGGATTACTTCAAAAATTATAAATCAAAATATTTAACTCTTAAATTTTATATTTGCATCAAATAACCATTAAGAATATAAACTTCCAATCAAAGGCCTTGGAGGTTATTTCTTAATGCCTTGAAGTGACCATAAGACCACTATTAGCCCCACTTAGTTAGTTTAACCTAAGAGGGGAAGAGTGAATTAGGTTAATAAAAAAAAATTAGTTTAAATGTCTACCCCTTTTTGAAGCTATTCCCCTAAATCAAACTTGTTGAATGTACAAAAGCTAATGCAATATAATAAATGATCAAGATAAGAACACACAATAGAAGACATGAGATTTATAATAATTCAAGCAACTTCCTACTCCACTCTTCTACATACACACCCTTTATATCTTGAATTCCACTCTAGAGAGCTTCTTACACAAATCATAAGCTGTTAGTGAGCACCGTTCCAATGAAACTCAGCTTGTGTTAGTCACTTGGCCTTGGTCTCTAACACCAATGCAATTAACCACTCACAAATAAATTTTTAATAATGAAAATCTACACTTTGCAAAAGTTGTGTAGACAAATGAATCACAACAAGCTCTTATTGATTGTGGAAGAATTAATCTTAGAAATTTCAATAGTCGTGCTTGAGAGCTTGATAAAGAAAACTTGAGAATGGAGCTTAAACGCTTAAAGATGGGAAGGTGATGGCTCATTTAATGTTCTAGCTAACCCTTATCATGATTCAAGTCTTAGTTTTTAAAGCCTTAAGAGAGAAATTGGTTTTTGGTGGTAGGTGGCTGCAATAAATGTGCTAATATTTGAGTTTTTCTAATCGATATGGTTCAAGTCACAGTTAGAGTCAATTTGAGGTGCGGCTTAATCTTAAAGTTGCACACTTGGTTGACGTGGGGTGGAACTTCATGTTCTAGTGATTTTAGAACTTGACTTGTCTACTGGAGTAATCTCCAAGTCATAAGCGGGGTTGGTCTAGGTTGTAACTTCACTTAAGTCATACATGAGTTCGACTCATGATGTGACTTTAGACTCTAGTGCACTCTAAGTTCTTGTTTCCTCTCTTAATTTGGCTTCAAGTCGCATGTGAAGTTGACATAGGTTGCAACTTCACCCAAGTTACATATTATGGTCGACTTGGGGTGTGACTTTGGACTTTAGTGCACTCCGAGTTCTTATCTCCTCTCTTGATTTATTTCCAAATTGCACATGAGGTTTGGACTTGGGTTGTGCCTTCACCCAAGTCACATGTTAAGGTCAACTTGGGGTGTGACTCTGGACTTTGATGCACTCCAAGTTCTTGCCTCCTCTCTTGATTTATCTCCAAGTTGTGCAACCTAAGTCGTATATTGAAGTCAACTTGGGATGCAACTTCGAACTCTAATGCACTTTAAGTTCTTGTATCCTCTCTTGATTTATCTCCAAGTCACATGTAAGACTAACTTAGATTACGACTTCACCCAAGTCGAATATTGAGATCAACTTGGAGTATAACTTTGGACTCCAATAAAATTTAAAGACTTGTATCTTCTCTTGATCATTTATAAAGTCACAGACAAAGTCAACTTCAGTTGCAACTTCACTCAAGTCGCATGTTGAGGTTAACTCAAAGTGCGACTTTGGTTTCTAGTAAAATTTGAAAACTTTAGCTCATCTTATTTTCTTTCTAAAACCACAATTGAGGTCAACCTAGGGTTCAACTTCACTCAAGTTACATATTGAGTCAACTTGGGTTTGTGACTTCTCTTCTAAACTTAAATTTTTCTTCCAACTTACACTCAAGTTGCTCTTTGTGATAGATTTTAGTTGCAACCTCACTCAAGATGATGAGGTTGACTTGAGTTGCAACTTCACGTGTTTTGCGCTTGTAATATTTCTTGATATCTCTTTTGAATTTGATCTTTGAATTTTAGGCTTACATTCATTTAACCCAAAACATGCTTGCACTTTTATTTTATTTTAATTGAGTTGTTAATCATCAAAACCATTATTGATTTGTAATTTACCATATTTGAATCCACACCTCCTATTTAAAATATAATGAAGCAATTATGATTAAATGCTAACCATTTAAAGTGTAACTCATGGAAGGAAGTGTAGTAACAGATTTGCAACCAATAGTAAAAATTATTTTTTATTTTTTACTTTTCTTGAATATGTGAGCCTCCCTGGATTGCTTAGCAAGAAAAATTTTAAGTTTATAACTTTATTACATGTAATTTTGAAAATAAAATTATTCATGATAAATTTTAATTTTTAAAAATTAAAAATATAAAATTTAGTAGATTAATATATATAGGCCGGGGGCATACTTTTTATAAAACTCCCTTCCATATAGTCTCATCCATTTTTACACCTTTAATGATTAAAGAAAAATATTCTATTTATTATATATAACATCATTTCTGTTATACTGAAAATCCTTTTATTTTTCTTTTATCATTATTCATAACACCCATCTAAAAATATGCATAATCATCATAATAAAATAGTTTAATATTATACATGAATTTTAAAGTTGTATTTTCAACATCTAAATCATCTAATATATTATTAATATATTGAGAAATGATTATTAAAGTATTATTATAATCTAATATACAAGTGAATGTATATCGGCGTTTTCGTAGTTTACATATAAATATATATATATATATATTTAAACAAATGTCATCATGCATATGTTTAATTTGGATAAATTCCACATATACTAATGAATTTTATCCTTAGTTTCACTTATATCTACAAATTTTTAAAAATTTCTAATATGCTCATGTATTTTGTTTGAAATTTCACTTATACCTATGTCGTTAGGGATCCATTAAAAGAGCTGTTTGTACTCTTATAAAATGATAAATACACCTAAGCCTTAATATAATTTGAAGGTAATTTGTTCAAAGCTAAAAATTTATATTTAAACAATATATATTTTTATAATTGTATAAGTGCTAAAAATTCATTTGAATGTTAATTTTTAGTTATAAAATCATAGTTAAGGCTGAACATTTTTGTTATTTATAGGGGTACTGACAGCCCATTAACAAATTGCTAATGACATTGATATAAGTAAAAATTTAGGCAAAATATATTGTTATATTAAGAATTTTTGAAAATTCATGGGTATACGTGAAAATTTTCCCTTTAATTTGGATGTTTTCTTAGCTAGATAAATGATGATAAATACAACAAGTAAAATAAATTTCAAATCAATAACTAATGGATTCATTTAGTAATAGGTTAATTCAAATATACTTATTACATTTAACTCTAATTTCAAATATAACCATCAAGTTTTAAAAATTATATTTATATGCATTAAGTATCTCATTGATTTCAAATATACCTAAACTGTCACAGAAATTGTTAGCTGAGGCTGCAAATGACAAAAATACACCTAAAATTTAGGGCTTGTGCTCCTGGTGAAATCCTGTCTTAGTAGGTTTTTAAGTTCCATTAATCCCGATGAGACTTTGACGACTACACTAATAGCTTCCTTTCTACGAGCATCTACACTTTCTCCAATGCTAGGGACGCCACCTTACAAAACTCATCTATATAATCATCTTCAACACCATTTGGCACCAATCCGCAGCCATTGCATCCACTGAAGCTGACATCTTCAAATCTGTTCATCACTGCTATTTTAAGTCGACAACAAGTCCACAATGGCAATCTTGAATCTCATCATCCTCATCAGCATCTCATCTCTTCGATCGGCAGTAGCAATTTAAAAATCACATGAGTTTGAGTTGTTGAAAATGTAATTTGTGGATTTGATTAGAAGCATCTAGATCTCTGTTGCACAACACCTCTACCTTTTCTAGCCTTTAGTGACTTTTCAAAATCTTTTCTTCATCTTCAAAAAATTCGATTTTCTAGAACTTTTTCTCAATTTATTTGAATGCAGTAAACAACAGCTGTATCTTGGCGACTTCGCATGGCATCTAATTCCTTTACTTACCAATTTTTCTATCCTTTTGCATCTTAAAATGCTTATCTCTTGTTGTTTGTAATAGTAAAATTTCAATCCTCTACACCGAAGATATATTCAGGTAGGTCAATTGTAGGATTGAAAATGGAAAACTATTGATGGGCATTTATTCATTTGGTTATATATTGCTTGTTGGTGGTTAGTAAAGCTACAAATGAAGACAGTGCTTGGATGGAAGTTTGGAAGATGAGGAGCATGAGGGTACTTTTGGCATTCCAAAAATTTTAAGCCCCCTAAAATAATAGTATTAGCATCAAACATAGTGGGTATAAATATATCTTTTGAAACTTGATGGGTATATCTGAAGTTAAGGTTAAATGTAGTGGATATATTTGAAATTAATCTTTTTTTTTAGTACTCGAAATTAGCCTTTTAGTAATACACAAAATTCGCTATTTTTTTTATCGTTTATGGTATTTCATCTTTTTCATTTCATCTTTACATTTCTACAAATCAAGCACAGAAATTCTTACAAACATCTTCACAACCTAACCTCCTAAATCATTTTTTATAGATTTCCTAACTATATGACTAAGGAGACCAAGCTCCTATTGGGAGACGCTACTCCCATCAGGAGACAAATGCTCCCATATATACCAAGAGCCGAGAGTAGGTTCAAACTCCTATTGGGAAGATGGAAACTCATCACCCTGGCCAACCGAGCTAAGCTCAATTGGTTAAATTTTGCTAATTTTGGCAAAACTTTTCAACCAAAGGGCCATTTTAAAAAATGTCATTTCAAGCTAAAATCAATCTCCTATATAACAGTGTTATCAGAACTTGACCGGACCGTCCGGTCCAACCGGTTCGACCGAGAACCGGTCAAGTTCCCGGTTCGGTTCGACCTGGTTCGGTTTGATTATATAAAATCGTCCGAACCGGTGAACCGGCGGTCGAACCGGGATATCCGGTCGGACCGAATTCGACCGGTCGGATGGTCTCGTCGTCTCGCGACCCCGCAGTAGCTAACCCTACAGCCCCTCTCGCCGTCTCGCGGCCCCGCAGCCACGTCCGGACTCCGATCGTCCCCTTCACGAACGTCGGCACTCCCGCATGCAGCGCTCTCACTGCACCGACTCCCGAGTCCAGCCCGCACTCCCTTAACGTTGTCGCCGCAGCCCTCCTCCTTTAACGTTGTCGCCGCAGCCCGCAGACGCCAGAGTGGATCCGATGATCTGAGCGATCCAATAGAGGATAGAACGGAAAATGGTGATGTTGCCCCCAACGGTGAGGCCCAGCGTCATGGCCGGATTGAGACGGCCGCCAGATATGTGGAGGCCAGCCGAGATCATCACAGCCACAACCAACTCATGGGCCACAGCCACAACCAGCGTTCGTGAGCGACTGCGTTTGTGTGGGTCGCGCGACCTTTGATCGAGTTCGACGCAGATGGGGAGATCGATAGGCGATGGCTTCCGGAGGGATTCGAGGAATGGGTGCGGGAGAAGAAGTTGGGGCTTCTGATCAGGAAATGGGCGCCAGCGTCGTAGCTGGAGATTCTGAAGCACCGGGCGACAGGGGCGTTTGTGAGCCACTGCGGGTGGAATTCGGTGCTGGAGAGCTTGAACTGTGGAGTGCCGATGATCGGATGGCCGCTGGCATCGAAGCAGTTCTATTGTTCAAAGCTGGTGGTGGAGGAATTGCGGGCGTGAGAGGAGGTGGGGAGAGGGGAGGAGGTGGTGGTGGGAGCGGAGGAAGTGGCGGTTGAGGAAGGAAATGGAAGCCGCGGTGGGGAAGGAAGGATCGTCGATGCGGAATGAATTTGTTGAGACATTGAGAAGCAATAATAAGCATGGAAAATAATAATTAATTTTCACAATAATAGGGGATAGTTATAGAAAGTCTAATTCATTGCGATGAAGTCTATTGTCTTTCGTCGTCTCCTTTTTGATCTGTTTTGTTTTGGGAATAGATGTATTTCTCATGGACATTGGTAATTGGGGATGCATGACTTATTATTCTTGGTAATAAACTGTCAAAATTTATTATCCAACATAGTTTAAAATTCTTACGCTATTTGTCAAAATAATATATTTTTTTGGCTTATTTAAACACGATTATCTAATTATCATAAAAGTACCGAGATAAACGGTAAAAATTCAAGAACCAACATCCAATCAACAACAGTGAGAGCTTATTACAAATTTAAGTCTTTCAGGTTAGTTAATGTAGTTAATTTTTTTAACGTTCATATTTTTCCTTTTAAAACTTGCTATTAGTTTGTTTTTGCATATTTTGTACTTATATGGTGATTCTTAAAATCTAACATATATATTTAGAATTTATGAAAATATAATTTTATTAATAATTCAATCTATTTAATTATTTATTTAAAATTTAAAAATAATTTAATATTTATAACATCATAAATATATCATGCTGACGTCATCGGTTCGAATCAGACCGATATCTTTACCGGTTCAATCACCGGTTCGGTTCTGACAACATTGCTATATAACGAATGCACATTGCTATATAACGAATGCGCCATTTTTTCAGTTGAAAAAATGCCATGGAAATATCCTCTCTGCTATGCAATTAATGCACAATTTGTTTGAGCTATTAAAAACCAAAGGAATTCAACGAGAAGCTGACTCGTCGGTCACAGTAGCGCAGATAAGGCCTTGTGGCTTCCGTGCGTGGGTTCGAACCCTGCTAAAGGGGTTTTCAGCCCAGAAAAAATATTGGCAGCAATTGGTCGCCTTAGATTATAAACGGGAGCATGGTGTCTCTCCTATGATTAAATTGGAGTTATTGTCTCCATTGAGTTTAAAATACTAGCTTTTTGTTTTTATTGTGAATGAGCGTGATTTGTACTATATGATGTTATGTTGTATAATAACAATCAAGAGGAATTTTTGTCACAGCTCTCCAATTAATGCCATAATTTTTTCGGTTTTAAAAATGCCATTGTATATATATATACGAGGGCTGTTATTGTGCAGCATAACTACACCGGAACAGCAGTACATTTGTCTAAAAGTGGGCTTTACACATATTAGAATGTAATAAAACTTTATACAATTATTTATCCATATATGAATTTTTTAGAAAATGATTTAAACGTTAAAAAAATCACTTTAAAGTTGTTATTTACATTAAACTATTTTATTACGTTGAATTTGTATCATTTTCAGATGAAGACCATACACGTAGACCATACACATATCCGATTAAGATGAAAATTAATATGGTAATGGAATATATTATTCTAAATATAATGGATGGAGTAGATTATGATTTGATTATCATGTGAGACCTATTTCAGCAGTGCTGACGGGTGATGCGGAAATGAGAACAGTAGGCAGGGCACAGTCATCCATGAAAAAATAATATGTATATTTATGATTATATTTATATATATCTCAAAATATATTATATTGTAGCTTCGAGAAATTCTTATAAATAAGGAGTCACCGTATTTATTTATTTTCATGTAACCGGAGTCAGTAAAATGAATTCAAGCGGGTCATCGGCACATATAAAATGAACAGCTCGATTTCAAAGCGAGCGTAGGTTTATACGAGGAGGTCTAATCAAGGTACAGGCGGCCTGCCCCCGCCCCCACCTCCCTATGAATTAAATGAATTACTAAATGACAAAGCTGGGAGTCAGAAGTGACTTGTCGTTATCTCGTTGGGCATTCCTTACTCTTTCGCAGGGCACCTCCACCTGCCCTCGTTATGGACCTGTGGCTGCTGCCTTGCTCATCTTCGCCACTTACATGTCCACGGCACCCCCACCCCACGCGTGCGACGCGTGTCCTGTCGGCGAACTTCATTCCTACCGGACAAACACCACAACACCATGTCTCACCTCGGACTCAATGCATTTTTTTTGACTGGGTGTGAGGATATTACACCTCATTTCAGATATTACAATCAAGCTTAACCGAGACAAGCTCCCATCTATTTTTCCATATACTCCCATATTCAATGGGGAGACAGCTCTCGTAATAAATCAAACATCCAGCGTGGGGTTCAAACACGAGTGACCGACGGAGCGCCAGCCCGTTGGCGGACTCAATGCATTTTTAGATACTGCAGCTATAGTTTTATTTAAGTCATGTTTCACTGCATTCCATGCATAAAAACTTTTAATACACTCAGGTCTAAATTTTTTTAAATTTTTTGATTTTTTATAAACTATTAACCTATATATATTTAGTTTATCAGCTAAAATTTACCATTTATTTAAGACGTGTATATTTTTTATGTTTAAACATAAGATGGATTTTATTCATTAATGACCAAAACATCTCAACTCTAAAGTAAAAAAATATACATGTTTTCAAAAAAGATAAATTTTAATATATTAATTAAATATATTTAAATTAACAATTTTATAAAAAAGTTCAAAAAAATAAAAAATGATTTGAAAAACTTTCTTATGGCTTATTCGTTTTGTTGCCCATGTGGATTGGGGTGGCCAATCACTCCTCTAATTAATAATTAATATTTTCCACCAGCATTTTAATTATTTTTTCTATCAACTATCTTTATTATACTTATTTATTTCAATTTCATTTCTATAATTTTATATCAATCTCTTCAAAATATTCTATTTTTTACTATTACCAAACATCTCCTTTATTTGAATGCAAATATGAAAAGTTTGTTACTTTAAAAGCAAATTCACAACCGTATCACATGTAAAAATCCACCGTATCTTTTTATCATAAAAAAAAAAAAAATCCACCGTATCTTCGTAATTCGAGTGGCTACTTCCGGTTCGGCGTCCAACGTTCGTCATGTCGCGGTCGCTGGCTTTTCATCCCAACCCGTGTACGGCCAGCCCGCATTCATTCATACTCCTCGCCCTAGTCCCAACGCGTGTCACGTTCTTAACAGCCATACCATTCCCCTGTGATGTTTTTTCTGATGCGTGCAGCTGTGTGCGCCCGGTATCCAAACTGGCGTGAAAATGGAGTAACATTGACTTGGGTCGAGTAAATACAATCCTAATTTATTTTATAAAATTTTAATTTAGGATATATTTGGCAATGGATAAAAAATGTTAACTTAAAATTTTTCAATCTAAAATATTTCACTCTCTACAACTATCATATTTTTTAATCATTATTTTCACATTTTCCTATACAACTACCCCACTTTTCTATCATTTTCACACAACTATCTATAGAGCTAACCTATCTATTTTAACTTGATCATCTTTATTCCTCATCATTATCCTAATCATATCACATCATTTGACAACTTTTACTCTCCACAATTTTCATCAAAAGTTTTATTCATTCCCAAACACACAATTAATTTAATTTTTAGTCTTATTTTTCACAGTTTAACCTAACTTATAAAATTTTAACTTAATTTTATTTTTAATCTTATTTTTCACACCTTAACCTAACTTTATTTTAACCTTGTAAAAATCCGTTCAGTTCATATTAGAAATCGGATTAATAAATATATAATATTTAAAATTATTTTACTTAATTAAATTTATTTTAAAATATAAATTTATATAAAAGAATAAAAATTAATACTTTTATAGGAATACTTTCTAATTTATGACTTATACAAGAATATAATTAGTAGATAATCTTATTTTAAATTAATAATGTCTAGTTAACTTATATATATTATGTGCTAATATAAGACTAGAGGTGTTAATGGTCATGGTCAACCTGCCAACCCGCTCGTCAAACCCGTTTATAAATTGGTTTTGGTTGGGATTTTTGAATAAATGGGTTATGATCCGCCAACCCGTTTAACTATTTAATTAAATAAATGGATTAAAGTTGAGATTTTATAACTTGTCAACCCATTTAGCAACCCATATAACCTGTTCTACTCGTTTAACTCATTAAAGTTATATATATATATATACATATAAACTCTTTGGTTATTTTCCCTCTCTAAGTCTTCCTCCAGTCACCCAATTTTCATTTTTCTACTGTTGCCATTATTCCATTTTCCCGTTACTTCCCTATTTTCATTTCCCCTACGCCAAACATCCTCTTGTCGCTCCCTGCGAGATTATTATCTATCCCTGCGAGATCATTATCTACTAGAGTCTAGACTTTTAGGTTATTTGCTATACAACCCGTTAACAACCCACAAACTCATTTATTAAATGAGTTGTAAATGGGTTAAGGTTGAAGTTTTTTAAATGGGTTAATAAACGGATTAGGGTTGAGATATTCTAAATGGGTTAGGATTAGGATTAGGCTCCAACCCGTTCAACCCGATCCGTTAACACCCTTATATAAGACTATTTATTAATAATTTATTATATTATACACTAATATATAAAATTGGGTCGGGTCGCATTGACAATCATCTGACCCAAACCAACCCACTTTTGAAATTGGGTTATATAATTTTTTTTCAAAATGCTTAACCCAACTCTATTATAAATCAAATTGGGTTAGTTGAGTTCGACTTAAAATCAACCTATTTACACCCCTAATCGAAACCAGGTAGTAGCCAAAAATGGAACATGCCTTGTGGTGATTTCTCTCCTTAGCAGCGTCCACATATGGTACTAGAAAGATTTATTAGAGAAAATAGATATTGCTATATATATATATATATATATATGCAAAATACTGTAAGAACAATTTGGTAGAATGTCTCACAAGCTAGATTGTAAGACAGATGTTTGAAATAATTATAATATAAATATAATTAAAAAAGATGTGTTCGAAAATACTTAAAGTTTTTTAGACAAAAATTAAAATTAAAATTTTCACTATCCACGATTATTCTATTTTAATTAATTTTTATATTTATTATATAACTATCTTATTTTTAAATTATTTTTACACAATTACCTGTATGATCAACTTGTCTATTTTAACTTTAACATCTTTATTTCTTATTATTATTCTTATTGTATTATATCATTTTTCTATCATTTTTAAAACTTTTACATCGAAAGGGTATTTGAAAGTGATAAAATTTGAAAAATAATGTGATACCATAAGAGTAATGATGAAGCGTAAAGAATAAGAGTATATTTGGCCAAAAGAAAAAAAATGCCAAGTTAAAACCTTTCATTCCTATCTTATTTTTTAATCATTTTTCACATCTTTTCATACAACTACCATACTTTCTAATCATTTTCGGATAATTATACATAAAACTAACTTAACTATTTAAACTTTTATTATTTTTACTCATCATCATTACCCCTACTATATTACATTATTCTCTTTAAGTTTAAAAATTTTTACACCCAAAACTTTTCGTTTAAAAGTTTTATCATTTTCCAAATATATCCTAAAGCTAAAATAGATAAGTCAGATATATGAGTAGTTGTAGAAATAATTAAAAAATAACATACTTCTATTGTAAAAAGTAGAAATAATTAAAAATATATGATAATTACATAGAGTAAAAAGTTTTAAATTGAAATGTTTTAGTTTGAAATGTTTTTCATATAAATGAACATCTCAAAACTTTTCTTTCAAAAGTTTTAGCATTTTCCAAACCATTCTTAATTTGTATTATAATAAAATTATAAGATATTCTTACGATTTTTCATTTGACATTTTAAGCATTTTTTTTTATTTTCAGGAAGAGAGACAACTAAACACCAGGCAGTGACGTCGCCACCATTCCAACGCCCACCTACGTTTTAGCTGTCAACTTCGTTACCAACGAAGAGCTGCCTGGTTGGCACATGCTCAGATGATTCTGGTCTCTACAACTCGTCCTTAATTAATTTCATGGGGGTGTTAGTATTTTTTAAGCCATCCTTTATTTTCCCTTGCCATCCTTGACCCGTTATATTTTCCAGACATGTAGAGTGTTTAGGATCATCTCATCATCCATTGAATGAATTCCATGTTCTCATTTTTTTTTTTTTTTTCGCACGTCAAATAATCTCTTATTTTCCAAAATATAACAATTCTGTTATTTTCATTCACAAAACCAATTTTGTCACTTTTATATTAATCTCTTTTTATGATGGATTGGTGCTTCATTACAAAAACAATTTCACATGAAGAAAGGATGTAAAGATGAAAAAATAGCGCACATATTCTATTTCGTTAAAGGGAAGTAGTTCCCTTTAACCCTCTTAGAATATGATGTTGATGCTTGATAGAAAATTAAATCCATTCATTGTACTCTCTCAAAGTTTAAGAATTTAAAGCTTAATAGAAAATCAAATTCATTCATTATATCTAACATCATTTATTTAGTTATGAGACCAAGTTTCATCCAAATTCAACATGTTAAAAGCCATATTTGCTCAAAAAAGGTATATTCATATGTAAATTAAGAAAAATATTTAGATCCATTCAAATATATATTGGAATGTGGCAATACTTTATAGAATCATTTATCTATATAGTAATGATATTTTAGATTATTTAGATGTTAAAAATAATAATTAAAAATTAACATTTAGCATTAAATCAGTTTATTATATTAATTTTGCATGTTTGTAGATGGAGCCATATATAGTAATATTAAACAAATGAAAGAGTCTCTATAATATTATAAATGATGCTAAATACAATAGACGAGTAGATTTTCATTAACCATCTAAATGCTAAAAACGGAAGGAATTACAAGAAGGTTTCATAGAAGCATTCGGGTTCATTAAATTGATCAATATTTTTACAAACTTAGCTCACAACAATTAGGGAAATTCTTGGACCAAACCGTATCAGATGATTCCCCTGTGCGGTACAAAATTAGCCAATATGTAAATTACCTAGTTATTGTTTCGGAGCACACGACCTAAAGATATGTCTAATGATTGCAAAGGCTTTTTCCTCATATTCTTTTTAGGATAATTTGCAAATATACTCACATAGTTTGATTAAAATTGTAAATATATCCACATAATTTAAAAAATTACAAATAATCCCACATAATTTAACCATAATTGCAAGTAACCTCTACGCCATTATGACGTTGTTACTGTATCGTCATAAAGTGAGGATTATTTGCAATTATGGTTAATCTATTTTGGGTTATTTGTAAAAATTAAATATATTGCTTAATTTCTAAAATTGCAAATACACTCACATAGTTTGCATATTTTTGCAAATATAACTACACCATGATGGTGTTATAATGATGTGGAAATTATTTCCAATTATGGTTGAATTATGTAGAGTTATTTATAATTTCTGAAATTATATAGGTATATTTGAAATTTTGATCAAATTAAGTATGTATATTTACAAATTTCCCTTCTTTTTATAATCTCTTTATTAAGGCAACAACTTCATCTTTTCTAATCTTCTTATAGAAATCCAATTAGATTAGATATTTCCTACTCGGCAATGGCGCATTCAGTAACATACCTTTGAATGGAGTGAGATAGATTTCCCATTCTCAAAAAAATTCATCATTTCGATTGATACTACTTTTGTCATTCCATATGAAAACTTTTATTTTTTTTTTATAAATTATAACCTTTTATTCTTGAATATATAATAATCTTACTTTTTTATTCTGATCATAATATAATATCTTATTTCCTATTACACAATAATCATTTTTTATATAATCTTCTAATCCAAATTCAAATTCCTTGTATGAACCCAACCAAGCCTAAATATTATTAAATAAGTTAATACTAAAATAACGTGTAGATAGTCCACATCTTATAAGTATGTGAAATTTATTCGAATTTAGTTTGCTATATATATTTTTTTGATAATATAGTTTGCTATATTGATTTATTACCCTCATGCGATTTCAACAGATAACAACAGCAGAAAATTCTCCCCTGGAAACAGGTTGCATTGAAACTATTTAGCGAGCATAAATTTAAAAAAAAAAAATCAATTTGCTTGAAAGCTTTTATAACCTATAGTATTAAAAAGTTTATGATTTTAAGTAACCTTGTGCATTTGAATATACTATGAATTATATAAGAATATAATTAAAATAATTTTTGCATTATAAAAATATTTATAAAAAATATGATGCGAAGCTTAGATTTGAATAAAGAGTACCAATCCTTTTAGCCCAAGCTAACTTTTTGATTTGTTAGCACAAGCCCAATAACATTTTCTTTTTACTTTTTTTTTTTTTATAAAATCATCAATTTAGGTATGTTAATCTATAATCCAACTTTTGCCCTTTTCTGAGATGTGTATATAAATATATATTTATTTTTTAACACATGAGTATTTTAGTCATTTTTAATTGCTAAAATGCAAATAATTAAAATACATGTGTTAAAAATTAAAAAAATACATATATCAGAAATTGTAAAACTTAATTTATGGGTTAAGTATACCTAAATTAATCATTTAAAGAGTGAAAAAGTTAAAAAATAGAGTTTATAGCAAAGGCTAGCCTAAGAATATCATACCTCTTGAATAAAGTACCAAAAACGAAAATAAATGAAGGCTTGTAAGTACAACCGTTTTAATAGGCCAACAACCATATATATTGTTTTTTTGGATTTTTCCTATATATAAAATAACTTCAATTCATTTTCTATTCATATTAAGTCATTTTAATGGCTTAAATCTAATTTTTTTATTTGTTTCATTTTTAGGAGTGCAACTTGAGTCAACTGGTGAATCCGAAAAAAACCTGACATATTTTGAGGTAAAATACACATGCTATTTTACTATAAGCCAGATATTCAATCTGAACTCCTAACCTAAAATCAAGTTTGAAATACATATGAACTTAAGTTAAACCCGACCAAAATTCGATAAATACAATTAGGGCTAGAATTTATCTTTGCTCTTACCTGACACAAATTGACTCGAGTTTGCAACAGTCTTGGAAATTTGTATATCTAAGATGAGAATATAACCGTGTATTAAAAATGAGTAAAGTTAAAGGGCGTCCGTCCCCTCGTAGGAACGAAAGACACCGGCGGTGTGCTCGATCCTGGGTGCCGGTAGTGACTGAGATCAGTGGCGATTCTGGGAATTCAGATTGCAACAGATAGCAGAATACAGATTGCAGCAGATGGCAGACGGTTGGGGGAACTCTGGCAATTCGGATAGCAGGGAACGGAGCAGAAGTGATACCGTGAACCCGAATATTGGAACGCTGCTCGGCGACGAACTCCAGACGCTGACGATCTCCACAGAGGCGATCAAGAAGGTCTCCCCGGGAACTGGGGTCTCTATCCTATGCTCGCTATGGACATCTAAGGGGTACAATAAGGAGGTCTTCAAATCGATTATGCGAAGACTGTGGAGACTGAAACACCCATGCCGATTCAACGAAGTGGGTGAGAATCTGTTTCAAGTAGTTTTTGGGGAGCTTGAGGATAGGAACCGCGTCGTTAATGGACGGCCGTGGCTGTATGAACGCCAAATGGTGATCATTTCGGAGCTGAATGAAGAAGTTGATCTAGCAAATATTCTGCTCGTGAAAACGCCGCTAAGACTGCACATTTCTGGCATTCCATTTATGATTGACAAAACTATATTAGGGAACCACATTGGCTCAACCTTTGAAAGCTGGAAAGAAGTTGAGGTTTCAGAAATGGAAATCAAGATGAAGGTTGTAGTTGACTGTCGAAGGCCGCTCAGGCGTGGCATGTATATACAAATTCCTTCTCAACAGAAGCAGTGGATAACGTTTCAATATGATAAGCTGCCATTATTCTGCTATTGGTGTGGGATTATGGGACACATATACAAGGAATGCAAGCAAGGTTCTATGGGGCAGCAGCAACTTGCGGAGGAGGAGTTGCCTTATGGCAGTTGGCTTCGAGTAGGGGTTAAACACTTGAAATCCAGGTTCGATGCACACAACACTAACAGAGCAGTTCCTGTTAAGTATATTGGGAACCCAGCAATCGAAAGAGAGGATGAGGCAAGAATGACAGACGGTTTAAATGGTGACAGGTGTGAAAACAGAGGGGATAGAGAATTGGATGAAGGGGGGCAACGGGCGACATCTCCACGCTTCCAAGGGCGCCAAGGAGAGTTATGCCCCTCACGGCTTCACGATGATGGCGAATGCACTTGCATTGCTGAACCGAGCAATATTGAATTGAACTTGCATCAGATGGAAGCAGCATCATGGTCACACGGCAGAGGGGTGAGCATTGAGCATGCTAAATGGCAACAATCTTTGCAGGAGGCGGAGTCTGTGAGCTTTGATGCTGATGGCAGGCAGCATGATCATCCAGTTTTGAATCAAGGGGGCGTTGGCAGAAGCATAACTAACGAAGGGATCTCGCCTATGCAGGGGGTGGTCTGGCGGCCTTACGCTGAACAAATTCCAGCGCTGCCAGTGCCAGTATCTTCGCTTCATGATAGAGAGGAAAGGTTATTGAAGACAATCATGGGCGAGTCACGGCTGGTGGCAGATACAGCAGGCAGGGGAAATGATGAGAATCAAGGTGAATACTTCAACATGGGACTCCGACAACCTAAGGAGCAGCGGCGTGTTGCTGGAACCAGCGACGTGGTCATCTCACAAGCGGGACCGAAGTGGAATATGGGGCTGTCCAGTTTGGGGGATGAACAACAGTCATGTTTGGTGAAGGAGCCGCAGGAAAGGGGGGCGCAAACGGAACCTGTTGGGGCAGATTCTATAGATGCGCAGAGGGGGGTTAGAATAAACTGTCCAAACCATCTAAATGGGGAAGAGAGGGAGTGGATGAAGAAAGTGGATGCAGATGAGAGTATGGGGCTGGTTGAAATTCAAATTGGGCTTAGTGAAGATAGGCTAGGGGTTGGAATGGGCTCCTCGACATCGACGGGAAAGAGGGGAAGATGGAAAAAGAGGGGTAGATCAAGGAATATGGAGGAAGAAGGGGCACCTTGGGATGCCCAAATGTCAGATTATCACAAGAGGGGCCGAACCAATGATGGGATTGTAAAGGGGGATGCACAGAAACGTCAAAGGACCATTGGGACATCCGAAATGGGAGAGGCGAGGGCTGCGGAGGCGCAGGCCCGCCTCGACTAACATGGCCATCCTCGCATGGAACTGCCGAGGGCTTGGGAACCCTCGGGCTGTTCGAACTCTCCTCGACATTGTGAGGAGAAAAGCTCCCTGTTTGGTCTTCCTCTGCGAAACAAAATGTTATGCCCAACAGATGGATGGAATTCGCAGAAGACTCAATTTTGATGGTTGCTTCACTGTGGACCCTCTGGGCAGAAGGGGTGGTTTGGCACTACTATGGAACAATAGCATGGCGGCATGTATCAGAAGTTTCTCAAACAACCACATTGATGCAAGTTTTGGTGGATGGCGGTTCACTGGGTTCTATGGACACCCAGAAGCTCATCTAAGACATCATGGCTGGGCTACGCTCACACAATTAAGCTCCGAATGCACAGACCCTTGGATGGTGATCGGGGACTTCAATGAGGTATTGGATCACAGCGAATACTCAAGCGAAAGATCCCGGCCTCAGGCACAACTGGATCGATTCCGCGATGCTTTGGATTCTTGCAATCTTATTGACTTGGGTTTCTCTGGCGCCCCAATGACGTGGAGAAACAATAGAAGAGGACACGACAGAGTTGAAGCAAGATTGGATAGAGGGCTATCCACCCCATCTTGGCTTAATTTGTTCCCTTTTGCAAGAATTCTCAACCTGCAGGCCCCAACATCTGACCACTCTCCGTTATTGCTCGTCTGGGAGCCTAATCACGATAGAAGGAAGTCGCCAAGGGAATTTCGCTATGAATTATTCTGGAACAGGGATGATGAAGCTACAAGGATTATCAACAAAGTGTGGGAACCTCAGAATGGGCTGCGGATGAATGTTTATGAGGAACTATGCTGGAAATCGGATCGCACTGCGTCGGAACTCTCCTTATGGAACCGAAGGAGACGGGGAAATATCAGAAGGAGAATTGAGCAGAACCAAAGATTGATGGAGGCCCTTTCACATGAGGATCCAAGTGATCGTAGGGACGCCGCTATGCAAAAACTCAAGCTCCAGATTAATCTTTTATTGGAGGACGAGGAGCAGCTTTGGAGGATGAGGGCCAAGACCCATTGGCTTCGGGAGGGCGATCGGAACACAGGTTTTTTCCATCGGGCGGCCTCCAACAGACGTAGAGCGAATACCATTGAGGCGTTAAGGGACCATGATGGCCATTGGGTTCGTGAGCAAAATAAACTTATGGATTTGGCGGTTAGGCATTTCTCTGAGATTTTCTCATCCTCTAATCCCTCTGCAGCACCTTGGGTGGAGTCGGTTATCTTCAGGAGAATCTCTAATGACCAAAGGGTATGTCTCTCCCGGCCAATTCTTTCTGAGGAGGTAATCTTGGCAGTTAAAAGCATGAGGCCTACTAGAGCACCCGGTCCTGATGGGCTATCGGCGGGGTTTTACCAGCGGCATTGGAACTCTGTGGGTAGCGACATCACCAATTGGTGCAGGACTTTCTCTGAGGAACGGGATTCGAGTCAACTGCGGAAACTCATGGGGGGTCTAAACAACACCACCTTGGTACTAATCCCGAAGAAGGCGGATGCCCATCACCTTTCCCACTTCCGGCCGATCAGTCTATGCAATGTAACATACAAAATATTGGCAAAGGTTCTTGCTAACCGTCTTAAGACTGTGCTCCACGACGTTATTGGGGATGAACAGAGTGCTTTTGTCCCGGGTAGGCTGATTTCTGACAATATGCTTATTGCTTATGAAGCAATTCATTCCCTGCGCAGAAGGAAATCGGGGGGTCAGAATGAGATGGCGATCAAGTTAGACATGTCGAAGGCATATGATCGTGTTGAATGGAATTTCCTTAAACAGGTTATGACTGCTATGAACTTCTGCCCGCTGTGGGTGGACTGGATTATGTGTTGCATCTCCACGGTCTCTTACAGGGTGAATATCAACGGGTTCAAATCGTCATACTTCCAACCACAGAGGGGACTGCGACAGGGTGACCCACTATCCCCATACCTCTTCTTATTATGTGCGGAGGGGCTGTCGGGACTTATCCATCAGGCGTTGGCAGGCAACGCTCTTCATGGTATAAAAATCAACGTCAAGGGACCAACGATCTCCCACCTCCTCTTCGCAGATGATGCCATAATCTTTTTGAAGGCGACGGTGTCGGATCTGGGCGGCCTTCTTGATGTACTGAACAGATATGCCTGCTTCTCGGGTCAGATGATAAATGTTGAAAAAACGGCGGTTTTCTTTAGTCCTAACACTGGAGGCCATGTCAGATCTCAGTTACTTCAGCTATTGGGCTCTTCAGGGCAGGACCTTAACCAATACTTGGGACTCCCAGCGTGGTTAGGCAGATCAAAGTCGAGTTTTTTCAGGGGCATTAAGGATCGGATCTGGAGGCGTATTCAGGGTTGGAATGGCAAACTGCTCTCGGCAGGCGGCAAAGAGATTCTAATTAAGGCTGTTGCCCAGGCTATACCGTCATATGCAATGTGCATTTTTTTAATGCCCAAATCTTTTTGCAACGATGTCAATGCCATGCTGAGCAAATTCTGGTGGGGTGAGAAGAACGGAAAGAGGAAGTTGAGCTGGGTTGCTTGGAAGGAAATGTGCAAACCCAAATGCATGGGGGGAATGGGGTTCAGGGATCTTCATTGTTTCAATAAAGCCCTTCTGGCCAAGCAAGTGTGGAGATTAGTCTCATCTACTCACTCCCTATGCCATAAAGTCCTAAAGGCCAAGTACTTTCCACATTCGGATATATGGACCTGCAACGAGAAACCATCGGACTCTTTCACGTGGAAGAGCATTTTGAAAGCTAGAGATGTCATTCAGTCGGGTTGTAGATGGCGGATAGGTAATGGCAATCGGGTGAAGGTGTTTTCTGATGATTGGCTGGTGAGCAGAGTTTGCAAAGCGGGACCTCTTCCTTCTTTTATGCAGGATGACATGACTGTCAATCATCTCATTGACAGTGCTACCAGATCTTGGAATAGGGATTGGGTGGTCGCGGCTTTGGGTGAGGACCGGTGGCCTGAAGTTAACTCGATCCCTCTTCCGGGGAGTCCGAGTGATGACTGCATGTTTTGGACCCATGAGCCTAATGGGCTCTACTCGGTCAAGTCTGCATACAGGATGCTCTGCGGAGGTACAAATCCGGTGGCACAGGCGGCTATCTATCGAGCACTGTGGCGGTTGCGGCTTCCATCAAAAGTCATCATATTTGGGTGGAGATTGGCAAGGGATGTTCTCCCCACCTTGTTAAACCTTAACCGCAGGGGAATCGATATTGACCTTTGTTGCATGTTTTGCAGGAGTGAAGTTGAAGATGCTAACCATCTTTTTATCAGGTGTGATGCGACCAAAGACATTTGCAGAAGGGTTCTGAGGGGGGACCCTCTCAGACTATCGGTTATGGGGGTCCTCGAGGCTTGCGTGCGTGATATGAGGCATGATGACATGACTCTTTTCCTTCTTTGCTGCTGGCGGGTATGGTTTCTACGCAACAGGTTCAGAGTGGAGGGTGTCCAGCCATATTTCGCGGATACCTTCGCCTGGTGCTCGGAGTTCATTAACTGCTACCGGGAGGCAAAATTGTTCACATTCTCAGAGCCGACGGAGCGAGCCATGGTTACCAGATGGGTAAAACCACCTCGGGGGTTTGTCAAGATTAACACGGATGCCAGATGTCTTTTGGATCGGGACGGATTCGGATGTGCTGCGGTGATCCGAGACTCGGGGGGCTCTTTTATTGCTGCCAGTGGTTGGAAGTGGAAAGGGGTTCGCGAGCCACTACTTATTGAAGCGACTGCTCTTCTTTTGGGAATCAAATGGGTTGTCCAACTAAACATCGAGCAAGCGCAATTTGAGACGGACTCCCTACTACTTTACAATTTTTTGTCCATCCTGGAACCAATATCATCCCCGGTGGGCTTCTTGATTGAGGAAATCAGATCGATGCTTAATGTAAATGGGTCTTTTTCTGTTCATCATGTATTGAGGCAGGGAAATGCTGTGGCGCATTCTCTTGCTCATTTGGTCTCTGTGTCAGACGCGGACCATCTCGTCTGGTGGGATGTTCCACCTCAAGATGTCATTGAAAAACTTTGTACAGATAATTTTTTGGAAATGAATTTGGTGGATTCCGATGTCCTTCCCTTCTCTCAAATTGAGAGGGAGTAAGGACAAAGGATATCCTTTCATCAAAAAAAAAAAAAAAAAAAAAAAAATGAGTAAAGTTATATTGAAAATAGATAAAATTGCATTGAAAAATTAAAAAAACTGTTTTAAAAATTGAGAAATCATCTTGGAAATGGTAATACTAATTCAATTTAAAAATTTTACATAATTTAGAGCAGGTATCTCATATCATTTTATAAACTAGTACAAATATTCTAACTATTATTCCTTTTAACTCGTCGCCAACGGAGAACAAGGGGGCGTTTGGTAACATTGGATGGGAAACGAGGGAAGGAAAATGTGGTAACACGGATTTCGATATCTATCATTTCACAACTAATCATTATATTTTTACACTTTTGCCCCTATATTGTAATCATTTTTCCTATCAAGTATCTTCCAACAAACCTATTTATTCCAACTTTACCCCTATTATTTCATATCAATCACACAATTTTCAAAATATTCCATTTTCCACCAGGGATACAACGCTCCGGCTCCCGGAAATCGATACCCCGCGGCTTCTGGCAGAAGTGCATAAAACAGGTTCGCAGCTTAAATCCATTTATTAGGGTGGGGAGCCAGTTTCGATACCCAATGTATCCTAACGACAAAACTGATGGCCGTAGATGGACGGTGACGATTGAATTGATAGACTGGCAAAACAGGCAGCTATGCATACGCGATGACTGTGGACAAATGATGTGACGGGATGGTGACGGGCAATAAAAAATCCGTACCATTTATGTAAATACCATTAAATTAGTAATGACTGATCGATCACTTACTGAGTTACTGTCTACCATCTAGACAGAGAAATTAGCCTGCAACAAGCCTGCAAAGTTCAAACGGGGAAGTTTTCACCTGCAACCGGCTGCATGGTTCTGGACCGTCGGGCATCGTGGAGATGAATGCGGCACTCCACCGTTGGCTGCGATTACAGCCGCTGTGGCAGCGTGCGTCACGTCGCAGCGCTAAATGAGAAACCAAGACGTTCTGGATTCTACAAGTTCAGCGGGCAGTTTGGATTGCACAAAAACTCACCCTTTTTGCCTAATACTTTTCACGTGAGGTTTTTATGCAAAAAAACCTACCGTACGTTTGCAGCAGCCCGTCGTTCCTTATGCACCTTGCGGGCCAGCGCTTTTCACATTTTTTATTTTTTTAAACGGTAAATTCTAACATTAATAAATTAAATCATAACTGCCTATATTCATACTTATATATTATAAAAAATTTCTTATTAATATATATACATTTGCTCACAAAATATACCTTTCGGAATTTTGAAAAAAAATTCTATTTTATTTTAATTAAGTAATTCACATTTGGATAATTTTTTTTTTTTAAATTTTGGAAACATATTTTCTAAAATTTAATTCCTTCATTAAATTGGGCGTATTGATTCAAGCTTTCCCTTAAAATTTCACCTTATTTGGAGTTGTGCACCTATTTTTATTTAATTATTTAAAAATGGACATATGAATTAAATTAAATAAAAATAGGTACACAACTCTGAATAAGGTGAAATTTTAAGGGAAAGCTTGAATCAATACGTCCAATTTAATGAAGGAATTAAATTTTAGAAAACATGTTTCCAAAATTTTAAAAAGAGATTTTTTATCCAAATGTGAATTACTTAATTAAAATAAAATAATTTTTTTTTCAAAATTCTGAAAGGTGCATTTTGTGAGCAAATGTATATATATTAATAATAAAAGTTTTCATAATATATAAGTGTGAATATAGACAGTTATGATTTAATTTATTAATGTTGGAATTTACCGTTTAAAAAAATAGAAAATGTGAAAAGCGCTGGCCCGGACGGTGCATAAGGAATGAGGGGCTGCGTACGGGAGGTTCAGCCTCTGTCGCCGGCATGACAGGGTTGAGTTGATGGGTTTTTGCATAAAGACCCTCACGTCAAAAGTATTACGCAAAAGGGGTGAGATTTTGTGCAATCCAAACAGCCCCGAAATTGATGGCTGACGTTTTTTTAAGCCATAAAACACGTCAAAAAGTTTTAACCCATGCCAAACAGCTCCCAGATGTGCATTGAATTTATGGGTGTAATGCAACTCGGGTCATTGCGTTTGGGTTCGGCCGTTCAGGCCACCCTAACCCGAACCCAATGCAAAAGAGTGTTTGTATAATAATTAGGAAAAAAATGATGAGTTGACTATTCAACTGATGATGTGTCTACTGAGGTGGCATCCTGACCATTGACCTTTTGACCAAGCAATGGGCCAAAAATAAGTGGAAGGTTATTGGGCTAGACCCAAATAAGCCCATTTAGAATGATGGGTTGAGTTATATAAAATATCGCGAGTAGTTAACTCAACAGCCTAAGGTGCTTAAGTGGTTAAGCTGTTGGTCTTTGGTAGAGGAGGTCTCGAGTTCGAATCCCATGAGTGTATAAATGATGTATTTTGCCTTTTTGGGCTCTGTGAGTCTCACCAGTTTGAAATTCGAATTTAAAATTTGATTTAAGATTGGATTGCGATCAGGGATCTTGAAATTCAAATTTGAAGTGGATTTGAGATCGGATTGCGATCGGTGAACTTGAAATTCAAGTTTGAATTGAAATAAGATTTCAAGCGGAAAATCCTTCGGTGAGCTATAAATAAACGACTTGGGTACTCGATGGAGATACCAGAGGAAAGAGGAGGAACGCTGCCGCAGGAGAAAGGAAAAGGCCGATCCAATCCGTTCAAACGATCCATTTCATTTTCTTCTTTAAGGTAAGAGGAATTTTGCCTTTTTAGCCTTTAATTATGGCATGATTTAATGAGGATTTATCACATAATTATTTAGTGATTTTACTAATATGTGATTTTATGGCCATTAATCATGCTGGGATGATATGAGATATTATATGCTTAATTGCGCACAGAATGGATGCCACATAATTATTTGAGAAATGTATTATTTACATTAAACTAATTATGTGATGATTTATCAATAATTTTGAGGATGTATAACATAAATGTAATTTTGGGCAAGATGGAAAGCATAATGGCATAATTATAATTTATTTTGAGTAAAATAAATTAATGAGTAAAATTATGTACGTTATATTATGCTTGGATGACCTAAAATTAAATATGTTAGCCAAATTATTGATGAGATGAATTTTTAATGCATTTTAATGCATTTAAGATGTTTAAAGGTGATATATATATGAAAATAATATTAAAATATTATTATATATATCTTGTATAAATGGACGGATGAAAAAAAATGGATGTTACTGCCTATTTTCGAGTTTTTGGATATTTTACAATTCTGCCTAATGGTTTTTCTGAAAATCATAAGCTGTCAAGGAGTTTCTTTCTGTAAAATTAGAAGACAGCAGGAGAATCTGTAAATTTTCAGAAGATGGTACGGGCTTTAGAGACGGGGCTGGATCCGGGGCTGAGCCCAGCTGCAGACGAGCCCAACTGTTGCGATGGGCCTCAGAAGGAGGATCCAGTGAGCCAACCCATGGCTTAGAGCCCAGAGATGATACCCAGGTAGAAGCCCAGGCAGTAAAGCCCAGAGCGTAGCCTACCAGGAAGCCCAGTCGGGCAAGACCACCGGCGGCGAGGGACACGTGGCACCGTTTGGTGCGTTCATCTTCAAATTGACGTAAATTGAGCCCTAGAGGTCCGATTTGAGTGATCCAGGGGTCATTTCCTATGGATTTGGACATTCTGAGTTCAATAGAAGGGCTAGATTAGCCAAATGATGCCTAAAAGTTTGAGTTTTGGGGATAGAGGAGTATCTTAAAGGATTTAAGGTCTTAAATCCTTAGGGTAGTCCCCAAATTTTAAGTTGAGTACTTCTAGGAAGAGATGATGGCATATAAGATGTATTAAAGGCTCTAAAAGTTGAGCAATTGAGTGAAGATGATGTGTTTTTATGATCTTAATTGCAGGGCATAATCCTACTTACTAAGTTCTTATGAACTTACCTCTTTTTCCTTTGACTCTCAGATGATCCCGTGGATGGTGGCCAATGAGATGGTGGTGGCGTGCTAATGAATAAATCTTTTTATTTATTTCTTTCTATGTAATGAGTGGCTTGACTTGGATGTAAAGAATTTGTTGAAGTGGGCATGTTTGTAATAACTCTATGGACTTGGATGTAATAATGCAAGTTTATTTCTTACCTAAATGAGATGGTTTATTCGTCGCGTGGAAAGATCCTAGAGTTTTAAAACGACTTGGACCGAAAATTTTGGCAAAAGCCTTGATTTTTAGTTCAGGCCGTTACAGATGGTATCAGAGAAAATTTCCATGCATAGAGACGAATAAACCAGAGAACATGGAAACATGTTAAGAGTAATTTTAATTTCTCTTTTCCTATGATGTTGAAAATAGTGATTAAACTGACGTTCACTATTTTCATGAGCAGAGAGATGGCATTTGGAACGAGTTTTCCTGAGAGAGATTCAGAGAAGGGGAAAGCACCAACTAATGGTGAACCTGGAGCAGCACTGACACGTGTTAAGAAGGCACCAACCAACGCTGAGAAGTTGGACCTAATGAGGGATGATCTAAAAGAGTCGAGGTTGGAGCAAGACGCAATTAAATTTGAGCTACTTCGAGCTCAAGAGGTTGTCCGACAAGAGATGCGTCAAAACTTTGAAGCCTTACAAGGAGTGGTATCCAACTTGGCATCCATGATGTTAAAGATGCAAGAGAAACAGATGTCACAGGACGCAGAGTTGGCCATGTTAAGGGCAAAGTTGGCAGCATTTCAAAAGCAACCTGCAGAGACTCAAACATCCCCTCCTAAGAGGCCTGCTGATGTTTCCCCTGAGATGATGGAGCAAGTGAGGAAGGAGGCAACTATCCCGCAACCTGTTCCTAGGAAGCGGTATAAGCAAATGGCGAGCAAGATGCCTAAGGCCTATGATGAGTCGGATGATAATTTCAAGTCAACTGACAAAGAGGGGCCGAAGGAACCATATGAGACCTATTGTGGGTCTAGCTCGTCTATCCCAAAGCCAAGTCCTCTAACTCAACAGATGCCTGTTCCAAATGTGCCCCTCCAAGCATCTCCTTCGCCGACACATGCCATACCTTCCAGAGAGCCTACATCTGAGAAAGTTCCGCCCAGTTTGGGGAAGCTATTACCATGCGCTAAGTGCAAGTTTAGGCATGGAGGAAAATGTGTGCTTCCGCCGAATACTTGTTTCAGATGTATGCAGCCTGGACATTAGGCGAAGGACTGCCCACATGAGATTGCTTGCAATATTTGCAGGGCCCCTGGGCATCGGGCTAAAGAATGTCCAATGAAGGGACAGAGGAAAAGAGAAGATTAAATTGAGTTATTTTCTTTTGAAGTTTCTGAGATGTAATAAACTTGCAGTGAATAATAAAATTTAATTACGATGAATTGTTCTTTTATGTGGATGGATATAATTTGTTTGGCTTTGTGTGAACTTAAGATGTTTTCTTGAGTTTAAATGTTACATTCCTTTTCAGACATGGCCTCTCATGGGAATCCTCCACGACCTAACCCAATGGAAAGGCAGGGTCAGGGAGTTAATCCATCAACTGTTGTTATATCCGAAGCGGGTACATCCCAAGCAGGAGTTATTCCAAGGTTAAGTCAAGGAGTGCACCCACCCCAAGGAGAACCATCTCAGAGGGCAAACCAAGGAGTTTTTATACCACTTGACAAAGGCTCGAGGTCCCCTCAGAGGTCTGAAGGGACAGTTGGTACCAACCAGAATCCTGGGAGGAGACCAACAATTCATGAGCATGAGGCTCGATTCGAAAGTTTCGTTGAGAGGATTTTAGCCCGATTAGATAAAATTGATGAAAATCCTCATCAACAAGGAACTACTTTAGTTGGTTGTGATCAAGCTGTGACCGCAAACCAATAGAGAGGACGAGTTGTAAGCCAGAGAAAACAACCAAATATGACGGGGCAAGAGGAAAGAGCTGACGAAGAAGGTCAAGATCACATTAGTGGTTTTCGACCAAGGGTGGAAGAGCAAACCGCTGAATCCCAACCCACCATAGTGCCCTCCAGAGACTACCGTGCTAGAGAGGAAAGAGATAGGAAGGATGCTAGTGCTTTCCATCAGCAGCATCCTCCTTCTTTTTCGGGAGGTGATAGCACGGCAGCTGAGAATTGGTTACTAGTTATCAATAAAATATTGGAGTTACTTGAATGTTCGGATCGGCAGAAAGTGCTATTTGCTGCATTCAAGTTGGATGAAGATGCTTACCGTTGGTGGCAAACACAAAAGAGAATCTTTGAGAGCAAGAAGGAAGAAATTACGTGGCAAAGATTCTCGGATGCCTTCTATGAGAAGTTTTTTCCACCAACTGTCCGGATCACCAAAGCTCGAGAGTTTGCAGAGTTAAAACAAGAAGAGATGTCTGTGGCTGATTATGAAACAAAGTTTTCATCCTTGATACGATTTGCCCCTAATCTAGTGGAAGATGATGATGCTCGAATACGAAGATTCCAAAATGGTCTTAATGAAAGCATTCGAGACATGGTGATGGCCGAGCCATGCGACACGTATGACAAGGCAGTGGATCGAGAAATGTGGGCTGAGAAAACAATAGCTCAGCTCAGTAAGATGTTTGTAAAGAAGAGATCGGGGGAATCTATTGAAGGAGGAACTTCAAATAAAAAGCCAATGCAGACATCTGGGGCCTCAGCGGGTCAAGAGTCTAAGAGCAAAGGATCCTATAAGACGAATTGGCAGAAAAAGAAGTGCAAGCGATGTAACCGGTTCCACCAGGGACAGTGTCGCCTTCCGCCTGGCACTTGTCATAAGTGCGGAGAGACTGGACATTCACCAGAGAGTTGCCCAGTAGGAGTGGTATGTTTTCGGTGTAAAATGCCGGGGCATATGTCAAAATTCTGTACTGCCACTGGAGCACCAAATCCCCAACAACCTCAAAATCAGAATAGGCAAGCGGGGAGACCAGTGGGGAGACAACAGAATGTGCAAAACCATGGGGCAAGACAGCCGGCAAATATTTTTGCACTGCACCCGGGACAAGCTTAGATACCAGCAGACAAAATTACAGGTATTGTAAAGGTTTACAATATTTATGCTAGAACTTTATTTGATACTGGTGCTGATTTGTCATTTATTGCATATGAGTTTGTCAAAGAGAATAACATACCAACGAGGCCATTGGTGGAAGAGTTAATTATCACATCACCAATGGGAGGTAGTCTTTTCGTGAGGAGTGCATGTCATGCATGTCCTATGGACATCAAGGGACTAGTGATACGAGCTGACTTGGTAGTGATGCCCATGAGATACCTGGATGTAATTCTAGGATGGGATTGGATGACCAAGTGGGTAGCACATATTAGTCCGCAGACACGGAAGATTACAGTGGGCATACCCAATCAGATGGTTCTATTTGAAGAAAACCGACGAAAAGTGCCACATTTGATCACAGCTATGCAAGCCTTGAGGAAACTCAGGCAAGGATGTCATGGGTCCTTTGTGGCGGCCATGACAACGAGTGAGGTTGAAGTAAAACTAGAGGATGTCCCGGTAGTCAGAGAATTTCCTGATATTTTTCCAGAGGAATTACCAGGGTTACCACCTGCACGAGAGATTGATTTTGAGATCAATCTAATTCCGGGAACCAGTCCAATCTCAAGAGTCCCATATCGCATGGCGCCAGCAGAACTTAAAGAGTTAAAAGAGCAGCTGCAAGAGTTAGTGGATTTGAGATTTATTCGTCCAAGTTCATCACCTCGGGGAGCACCTCTGCTCTTTATTAAAAAGAAGGACGGTAGTATGCGACTATGCATTGACTACCGAGAAATAAACAAGGTGACGATTAAGAATAAATATCCTCTTCCACGCATCGACGATTTGTTTGACCAACTACAAGGGGCATCTGTCTTCTCAAAGATAGACTTGAGGTCAGGGTACCACCAATTGAGAGTCAGAGAAGATGACATACCAAAGACAGCTTTTCGCACTCGGTATGGTCACTTTGAGTTCCTAGTGATGCCATTCGGGTTGACCAATGCCCCATCTACATTTATGGATCTAATGAACAGAGTGTTTCAACAGTTCTTAGATCGGTGTGTAGTGGTATTCATCGATGATATCTTAGTTTATTCTAAGGGAAGTGAAGAGCATGAGCAGCAGCTGAGAGAAGTATTGCAAGTCCTTAGGGAAAAGAAACTTTATGCCAAACTCAAAAAGTGTGAGTTTTGGCTAGAAAGTGTTGCTTTTCTTGGACATGTGATCAGTGGCAAAGGAGTCTCTGTTGATCCAGAAAAGATAAGGCTGTGGTGTCTTGGGAGAGGCCGACCACAGTTACTGAGATAAGAAGTTTCTTGGGATTGGCAGTAGGGGTGCAACTTGGTACCCGGGTCGATCCGAACCCGCCCGACCCGACCCGGTATCAAAACTAAAAATGGGTTTTATTTTTAAGATTTTTTTAAAAATAGACCCGGTTTCAACCCGACCCGTAGAAACCCGAAACCAAAACCGGGTTCGCATCAACCCGATACCAAAACCCGACCCGGTCCGAACCCGATGTAGTTTATATAGTTTTTCATCAATTATACATGTTTTTGTAATATTAATATATATATATATATACATGCTTTAGGCATTACTAACTCTAATTCAGACAAATCACCTATTTCTTCATTACCAAAGCATGCTTGAGGTAACTTAATTTCTAGGATGATTTTTTATGATTATTATCTTCTTATTGTTAACAGTTGCATGCATTTTTTTCGTCTAGGTTGATGCATATTATTTTCAAATATGTAAATCGAGGAGGAAGAACTTAACATTAGAAATGCAGATGAAAATCAAGGGAGAAATTACTTGGAAGTCTTCGAATAATTTTTTAGTTTTTTTGGAAACTTTAGAGACATAAACTCATTTGAAATTTGAATTTGTTTAAAAGTATATGTAAACTTATTTAAACTTGAGATTTGTTTATATTGTCATTTTAAATTTGGATTGCACTTAAATTAGATTGGATTATTGAACTATTATGCTTAATGTATTTAGATTTAGTTACTTTGAATAACTGTTATGTAGATTATGTTTGAATTTGAGTCGGCATGATAAATCTATTTCATATTATGCTTTCTATTAGCATGAGAAATCTGTTAGTTTGAATTTCAGATTGTAGTATAAATTTGATTCATATTTTAAGTTTATTGGTCTGACAAGTGGTCAATTTTTACTTTAGCAATTTGTATGATAAATATTCAGTTTGAATTCAATTTCAGCAATTTGTATGATAATGTTTAGTTTCAACTACAAAGTTGGTATGATATGTTCATTTTCTATTTGGTATACTTGAGTCATTTCCATTAGCTATTAAATAGAAATGACCAACTAGTCATAAAACTAACTAATTTATCATTTATTTGTGTTTATAGGGTGCTGAAAAATTGCTTGCAGAGTTCATACAAAAAATATTGCAGAATTCAGCATGATATTGCAGAATTCTTTGAAAGTATGTTGCAGAATTCAACGTAAGGCTTGACTTCATAAATACATGTATGTACATTTCGATAATTTTCTTTTAAATTACAACTGAATTTGGAAAAAAAATAGTTTATTCGTAACCCGAATTCTAACCCGAAACCAAACCAAAACCAATGTGAACCCGACCCGAACCCGGTCAGAACCCGAGTTACATTCTTAGGGTTTGGGTTCACTCCAACCCGGTATAACCCAACCCGAGTTGTGTTGGTCCCGAGTTAATGGGAAAACCCAAGAGGGGAGGGGTGAATTGGGTATTTAAAAATTTATAACTTAAACAGAAACTTAACCCCGGATTAATCCAGTCCCCTTAATGAAGAATCGTAATGGAAAGCAATATAATGTAAAGAGCAGATAAATAAATCAAACACGCAGGATTTTTATAGTGGTTCGGGCAACCTCCCTACTCCACTCTTCCAAGCTCACACTCCTTGTGACTTGGGTTCCACTATTGTATTCTCAATACAATTAGAGCCACTGCTCTCTTCTAGATTCCAGCTCTAGGTGGCATCAACAAAACACAGCACAAGTAGGTGATGAGTCACACTCCAATCACACACTACTTTGCTTATACTTGATCTTAGTTCCTCAAACTAAATCAAGTTTAGCACATACAACAGAAAGAATAGGAAAACTACACTTTACAGATGTGTAGCAGCAATTAGGCGCATAGAAGAACTTGAAGAGTTGGCTTTGAAGATTCTGAAATGAAGCTCTTACAGTTTGAGATGGAGTTCTTCTTCTTTGAGTGGCTTGATCTCTTTTGAGCTCTTGAATGTAGTAGTTAAGCACACTTAATGATTCTCAGCTGATTCCCTCGTCCATCTTGAATGCTATTTATAATTTTGGAGGGAATCCGAACATTAGAGGGTAGGTGGCGCGCATTTAATGCGCCAACGTTCAAATAAATTCCGACCGTTGTGACCCAAGTCGCATGTGGAGTCGACTTGGCCTGCGACTTGGCTTCCAAGTCGCACCTGGAGTCGACCTCGTGTGCGACTCCAGTTCTTCAGAGTTCTAAGTCCTAGTTTGGGTCAACATGGCCTTCAGTCTTCAACTCAAGTCGATCCTGGAGTCGACTTGGGTTGCGACTTGGCTTGGTCCTTTGCAAAAACACCTTGATCCTCTTGAACTGTCTTGAATCTTTGTAAAATTAGTCTTCATGACTTGGGTACTGCTTTATTTGGAATAAGCTTGAAACTTAGCTTTGGACTTGATAGACTTGATTTGAACTTTGAATATGCATCTTAGCTTTTGATCTTCAAGAAACTTTAGTTGCTTTTTGAGAATGAACTTTGCATCCTATTTGGATTTGATAAATTCCAAATGGATTCTTGAAATAAGCTTGAAACTTCAATCTTCAAGTCTGAATTCCTCAAGTCGTAGTTGGAGTCGACCTCGTCTGCGACTTCGCCCAAGTCGCACCTGGAGTCGACTTCGCCTGCGACTTCGTCATGTTCGTTTCCACTTTTCAGCTCTGGATACCTGAAGTCGATGCTGGAGTCGACTTCGTCTGCGACTTGGTTTCCTAAGTCGCACCTGGAGTCGACTTGGCCTGCGACTTCATTTGCTTGTTTTCTATTTTCAATGTTATCCACCTTTTGCCATTTGAAGTCGCTTGTGAAGTCGACTTAGGTATCGACTTCACCCCAATTCGAAGTCCAAGTCGACTTGGTAATCGACTTGACTTCTTTGTTTTACTTAAACACTTGGCAAACTCATTAGTACCCTTTATATACTCAAATTAGTCTTTGTTTAATCATCAAAACTTATGCTTTGGTCAATTTGTTTTGTTTGGAACATTGTTTCCAACAATCTCCCCCTTTTTGATGATTGACAAAACTACATTTGAGTTGATACCTTTCAAAACATTAATCATGTTCATATATAGTTTTTGAAAAACAAAGCATTGTCCTTGGTACTTTAAAACATATGGTTTAGAGCTTTTCAAACCATTATCATAGAAAATATATTCAGAGCATTACTTTCATATCATTCATCATTCAAGCATATTAATCATTGCAAGCATAACACAACTTTCATATATGTATCAAGTTTCAAAATACAATGTAAAACAAAAATGAAACCTATACAAATTACCCAACCCAAAAAGAAAATGCTCAAACCTATCTTTTCTCCCCCTTTTTGTCAATCACTCAAAAAGTGTGTCAATTACCAAAGCCTTGGTAAATTGAAATTGGGAAATGGGATAGATAGATTGAGGTGGTTTGATGGGACGGACATGGGCGGATGAGTAGTAGGATGAAACGAGTGCAGGAGAAGGCTCGCGATGAACTGATCCCGATTCGAAGGGGTCAAGTTCAGGCATGGGTCGTTTCTTGTGATGACCGGAGGCAAGATGATATCGGATGGTACGCAATTCCCGATCGATTCGATCTTGTCGGGAATGCATATTATTGATTGCCGCCAACACTTCGGTCACAAGACTCGTCAGCCGGTCTTCTTGGTGACCCATTTCTTCACGGACGGCAACGATTTCATCTCTCAAATCTTTTAGAGTGACCTCCTCAGATGAGGTTGGAGGCACCCGTTCTCGTGCAGCGGACCCTTGTGGAGAGTAGGATCCGTGCGATATGGGAGATGCTGGCTCCTCTTGAGCAGGTGGTGCTGCGGGAGGTTGCTCCCCCTCAGCTTATGCATTGTCTTCTTGCTCTTCTTCGGAAGCTTCATGCCTTAGTTCCAGCAGATTGATCTTCATCCTTTGGATTAGTACTTTATTTATGGAATTTGTGGATTTGAGCACTTCGAAAGGCTCGCCTTCAATATCCACTTTGAAGAATTCAAGAATCTTTGTGATCCATGTGCCATAGGGAAGGACTCCTCGTGGGTTATCCTTTCTAGAAGCCAAGACTTCAAGAAATAATTTGGGTATGCTCACTTTGACCCTGTTGGCCACTTTCCATAGTATCCCTGCTTCTTGTGGGTTCAATTGGTTTCTTCCACCGCCCTTTGGGTAGATGCAGTGGGCAATGAGAAGTCTGAGCACTCGTAGCCTGGGTGACAGATCCATGTACCGAAGGAATTTGATTCCCGGATGGTACTTGTTGCTCCGGGTGAGCTGATTATACATTTGATCCAAAGTGAGGTCTTCTGGAATAGGCTCATCCTCATACGGGACTCCAAGTATGTGTCCTAAATGACTCATTATGTCAGTCGGACCTGAAATTATCCCGATTCCAATATCTATTTCTACTCCTTTGACGAAGGTTCCATAGTATTCCTCATCCCATAGATAATAAAACATTCGAGTAAGATCTGGATAGACCCTTTCGTCCTCTTTTAGCAAATTTGTCCATCCTTGAAAATCCAATAGATCTTCTATGTCGGATCCATATTCTTTCAAGAAATTAAAATCTATAATCTTGGGTATGAATACCTTCCGTTCGTAGAACTTTTTGTAAAAACGGCTATGTTGGAGCTCGGTTTTGAAGTAGGTAGTGGGCATCTTCAATACTTGGGCTTTTCCAGCTGCAGTGCCCCTTCTGCTTGTCCCGGATTGTGTGCTCTGTGAGGTTTGTTGTTGACTTTCCGACCTGGGTGCTTGATCAGATGATTGAGTAGTGGTTTGGAATCGTACCCTTTTACCCGTCGAAGTTGATGGTTCCTCTCTAGCTCTTTTTGATGGAGTCCTAGTTCTTCTAGGAACTTCTTTTGGTTGAGATGAAGGTTGTGGTTGTGTGGGAACCCGTTTGGGGTATGGTTTTGATACGGCTTTCTTTGGTGCCATTTGGAGCTTGGAGTTTATGGAATCTGAGAGGGAATGCGAGTGAGAGAGAGAGAGAGTTTTAGAGATATTGTGAAAGAGAAAGAAAAAGAAACTGAGGGAGTGAGAGAGAAAGAGAAAATGAAAGGGAGTGAAAGAGAGAGAGTGTGACGGTTTGCCGGAGACAAGGGAGAAATCGCCGGAGAAAAAATGCTGTCGCCGGAGAGGGAGAAAGGGAAAAAGAAAGGAAATAGAGAGGTTGGAGGGAAATGAGGAAGAAAAGAAAGAGAAGAGAAGAAAAAGAAAGAAGAGACGGCCGAATGCGAAACGTCGCGCGCAGAGTCGACTTTGCCCTAGGCGAAGTCGACTTCGGTCCCTTGGAGTCGACTTCGCCTGGGAGCGGAGTCGACTTCACTTCTGAAGTGGAGTCGACTTGACGCCCTTGGAGTCGACTTGACTCATCGACTTGACATTTTTCAATTTTAATTTTCTTATTTAATTTTTCCTAATTTAGCTCTATCATACCCATATCATTCCTAATTTTATAAAATGATTCTTTGGCTAATGGTTTGGTAAAGATATCAGCAATTTGGTCCTCAGTTTTCACATATTCTAAGCATACATCATGATTTTCAACATGTTCACGAATAAAATGGTGTCTCACATCAATATGCTTGGTTCTTGAATGTAGTACAGGATTTTTAGTCAGACAAATTGCACTTGTATTATCACATCTAATAGGAATATCAACATAATCAATGCCATAATCTTTCAATTGTTGTTTCATCCAAAGCAATTGGGCACAACAACTACCGGCGGCTATGTATTCGGCTTCCGCAGTAGATAGAGCCACACTTGTTTGTTTTCTTGAGTACCATGAAACCAGTATATGTCCAAGAAACTGACAAGTTCCACTGGTACTTTTTCTATCTACCTTATATCCGGCAAAATCTGCATCCGAATAGCCGATTAGATCAAAAGTTGACCCCTTTGGATACCATAGTCCAAGATTGGTAGTTTTTATCAAATATTTAAAAATTCTTTTTACAGCAAGGAGATGTGATTCTTTTGGGCATGCTTGAAATATAGAGCACATACAAACACTGAATAGAATATCGGGTCTAGAAGCAGTTAAATATAACAAGGATCCTATCATGCTTCTATAAAGCTTTTGATCGATACTTTTACCGTTTTCGTCCGTGTCGATCTTGATTGTAGAGCTCATTGGAGTGTTTGCCCCTTTGCTATTCTGTAGTCCAAATTTCTTGAGCATTTCCTTAACGTACTTGGACTGGTTCAAGAATATCCCTTCACTTTGTTGCTTAATTTGCAGTCCAAGGAAGAAATTTAATTCTCCCATCATGCTCATTTTGAATTCGCTCTGCATAATCTTAGAAAATTCTTGACAAAGATTTTCATTAGTAGCACCGAAAATTATGTCATCTACATAAATCTGTACAATTAAAATATCTTTGTTTTTGTATTTGATGAACAAAGTAGTATCTACTTTCCCTCTTAGAAACTCATGATCAATCAAAAATTTGTTCAACCTTTCATACCAAGCTCTTGGAGCTTGCTTTAATCCATATAGTGCTTTGGTCAATTTATAAACATACTTTGATTGATTCATTTCTTCAAAACCAGGGGTTTGTTCAACATATACTTCTTCATTCAAATAGCCATTCAAAAATGCGCTTTTTACATCCATTTGGAACAACTTGAAATTCATATAAGAAGCGAATGCTAGTAGAATACGTATGGCTTCTAATCTAGCCACGGGTGCATATGATTCTTCAAAATCGATTCCTTCTTCTTGAGAATACCCTTTGGCTACTAATCTGGCCTTGTTTCTAATTACAAGCCCACTTTCATCTAATTTGTTTCTAAATACCCATTTGGTACCAATGATAGTGTGATTATTTGGTCTAGGAACTAAGTGTCATACATTGTTCCTTTCGAATTGGTTTAGCTCTTCTTGCATTGCAATAACCCAATTTTCATCATTGAGAGCTTGTTCAATGGTATTTGGTTCAATTTTAGATACAAAGGCATATTAACCATAAACGTTTTGTTTTGATCTTCTAGTTTTCACTCCTTCATATACATTTCCAATAACTTGCTCAATTGGATGAGCATTTTTGAACTTTAAATCAGTTGGAGGTTTATAAGAATCATTACCTTCACTTACCTCTTCCTCCATGAGATTTTCTGGCTTGAGCTCAAGTTCCTTTGGTTGTTCTTTGCCTTTTGTCTCATCTGCATCACTTAGTTCATCCTCCTTTCTCGGAGTTTGGTTAATTTCATCAAATACAACGTGTATGGATTCTTCAACAACTTGGTTTCGTTTATTGAAAACTCTATATGCTTTGCTATTTGATGAATATCCAAGAAATATAGTCTCATCACTTTTAGCATCTAACTTTTCCAAGTTAGTTTTTCCATTGTTCAAAACATAACATGTACATCCAAAAGCATGAAAATAAGAAATATTTGGTTTTCTTCCTTTCCATAGTTCATATGGGGTCTTTTTCAAGATTGCTCGAATGGTGACACGATTCAATACATGACAAGCTGTACTTACAGCTTCACCCCAAAATTTCTTGGATAGATTGCTCTCATTTAGCATAGTTCTAGCCATCTCTTGTATAGTTCTATTTTTCCTTTCTACTACTCCATTTTGTTGTGGAGTTCTTGGTGCAGAAAATGTGTGGTGAATTCCTTTTTCATTGCAAAATTCCATGAATCGTTTGTTTTCGAATTCGCCACCATGATCGCTTCTTATGGTCACAATAGTACTTTGTTTTTCATTTTGCACCAAATTTACAAAAGTTGCAAACATAGAGAAGACTTCATCTTTACTAGCTAAGAGAATTATCCATGTGAATCTTGAAAAATCATCAACTATGACAAATACATATTTCTTTCCACCAATGGTTAGAATGTCGGATGGCCCGTATAGATCCATATGTAGCAATTCAAGTGGCTTGGTGGTGGAAATTTCCTTTTTGGTAGAGAAAGGCATCTTGGGTTGTTTTGATAATTGACATGCCTTACAAATCTTGTCCTTGTCATATTTCAATCTTGGTAATCCTTCTACCAAACTCTTTTTCCATAGGGTTTTTATGTTTCCCATGTTTATATGTCCAAGCCTTTTATGCCAAACCCATGGATCATTATCAATGGCCATTAGACATTGACCATTCAATTCATCAAGTGAAACCAAATATACATTTCCATGTCTTTTACCATTAAACATGATATGCTCTCCATCAAATACATTACATATAGATGATTCAAACACAACTTTGTATCCTTTATCACATAATTGGCTAATGCTCATTAAATTATGTTTGAGTCCTTCAACAAACAAAACATCTTCCATGCATGCATTTGAAATACTACGTATATTTCCTTTACCTTTAATTTTACCTTTTTCATTATTTCCAAAGGCAACCATTCCATCGTTGCAAGGCTTAAGTTTATAAAATAAGCTTCTTTCACCGGTCATATGCCTTGAGCAACCGCTATCCATGAACCATTCATTATTTGCCTTTGCCTTAAAGCATATCTGAAAAAATAAGCAAGTAACTCTTATCTCCTTGGTACCCATTTTATGGGTCCATTTGGGTTAGTAATATATATTAATCTTTGTTGTTCTAACTTGGAAAGCCCAAATCTTGTGTTCCTTGGAACCCAAACTAATTTTGCACCACGGTCATATAATTTCTTAAAATTACATTTGTAAGTCTTATGACCCAATTTATTGCAGAAATTACAAGCCATAGGTAATCTTAGAGTAGGCCTCCAAGTATGCAATGGTTCAATAGTTGGTCTTCTAATCCACTTAAAATTTTTCTTTTGTGGCTTGTATATAGATGCAGTTTTAGTTTGATATTTCTCAAGTATTTGCACATTTGTTTTGCTACTTTCTCCTTGCTCAAATGTATGATATCCAAGACCTCTTTTATGTGTTTGGGAGGTCATATTCAGAAACATTCTAACATTTTCTCCTGGATTAGAGAACTTAGCTAATGATTCATTTAATGATTTGTTCTCCTTTTTTAGCAAATCATTTTCATCTTTCAATTTGTCTAATCTTTCTGCAAGTTTACCATTTACAATTATTGTTGCATCACATTGTCTTTTCTTAATTGTAAACTTGCTTCCTAATTTCTTCATTTCTTCATACAATGAATCATATGCAGTTTGAAGTTCTTCTAATTCATTACATTTGAGACAATCTTGAAAAGAAGAATAACTTGACTTAGAATGGGAGAGTTTGGAACTTACCTCTTCATTACTTGTGCATTTTGTTGAGGTAGTTTGTTCTTCTTGCTCGATTTGTGCCATACAGCAGATTCTTGCACATTCTTCTACTTCGATTTCATCGGTTGAGGAGTTACTCGTTGTAGATTCCTCGTCATTTACGTACATGCCTCTTCCTTTGTATCTTTGGAATCTCTTATTGTCCCCTCGATCTTTTCTTTGTTCTTTTACTTTGCTTTCTTCGGGAGTTGGACATTGAGCTTGCATATGTCCCGAACCGCCGCATCGATAGCATTTGGTTGATTCTTTCTTCTTTTCTCTGGGAGTTTTATCCTTGAAGCTTCTGAAATTTTTGCCTTTCCTCACAAATTTTCTGAAACGTTTTGTGAGTAGGGCGATTTCATCGTCGTTTTGAGAAGAAGAAGAGTCATCTGTGTCTTGTGCGGCTTTCAAAGCAATTTCTCTTTTGCCCCTATGTTGATCTTCATTTCTTCTCTTGATTAGCTCATGTGACATGAGTGAGCTAATTAAGTCTTCAAGCTTTAGAGTGTTAAGGTCCTTGACTTCTTCTATTGCAGTGATCTTTGGAGTCCATGATTCGGGTAGAGCTCTTAAGATCTTCATGACCTGCTCAGATTCAGATATAGCCTTTCCGAGACCTTTTAGAGCATTAGTAATTTTAGAGAATCTAGCAAACATTTCAGAGATGTTTTCTCTTTCTAGCATTCTAAAGTTTTCCAGTTCTCCAATCAAAATATTTCTCCTAGTCCCTTGGACTTGGGAGGTTCTTTCATAAATAGATGTTAAAGTATCCCATATCTCTTTAGCGGTTAGGCAAGAGGATACTCTATCATACTCAGAAGCTGTAAGAGCACAAAATAGTGAGTTCATTGCCTTAGCATTTCTCTTCACAATTCTTACTTCCTCTTCGGTCCATTTGGAAGCTTTGTCATCTATGGGAAGTGTTACACCATCTTGGATAGCAATCCAAGAGTCCATATCGGTAGCCATGATGAGTTGCTTCAAACGAAGCTTCCAATATCCAAAATTGCTCCCATCAAACAACGGTGGCCTTGTAAAGGATTGGCCTTCAGCAAATGCGGGAACGGAAGTAGATTGGGATGCCATATTAATAAGATCTCTTTGGTAAACTCAAAGAACCGCTCTGATACCACTTGTTGGTCCCGAGTTAATGGCAAAACCCAAGAGGGGAGGGGTGAATTGGGTATTTAAAAATTTATAACTTAAACAGAAACTTAACCCTTTTAATCCAGTCCCCTTAATGAAGAATCGTAATGGAAAGCAATATAATGTAAAGAGCAGATAAATAAATCAAACACGCAGGATTTTTATAGTGGTTCGGGCAACCTCCCTACTCCACTCTTCCAAGCTCACACTCCTTGTGACTTGGGTTCCACTATTGTATTTTCAATACAATTAGAGCCACTGCTCTCTTCTAGATTCCAGCTCTAGGTGGCATCAACAAAACACAGCACAAGTAGGTGATGAGTCACACTCCAATCACACACTACTTTGCTTATACTTGATCTTAGTTCCTCAAATTAAATCAAGTTTAGCACATACGACAGAAAGAATAGGAAAACTACACTTTACAGATGTGTAGCAGCAATTGGGCGCATAGAAGAACTTGAAGAGTTGGCTTTGAAGATTCTGAAATGAAGCTCTTGCAGTTTGAGATGGAGTTCTTCTTCTTTGAGTGGCTTGATCTCTTTTGAGCTCTTGAATGTAGTAGTTAAGCACACTTAATGATTCTCAGCTGCTTCCCTCGTCCATCTTGAATGCTATTTATAATTTTGGAGGGAATCCGAACGTTAGAGGGTAGGTGGCGCGCATTTAATGCGCCAACGTTCAAATAAATTCCGACCGTTGTGACCCAAGTCGCATGTGGAGTCGACTTGGCCTGCGACTTGGCTTCCAAGTCGCACCTGGAGTCGACCTCGTGTGCGACTCCAGTTCTTCAGAGTTCTAAGTCCTAGTTTGGGTCAACATGGCCTTCAGTCTACAACTCAAGTCGATCCTGGAGTCGACTTGGGTTGCGACTTGGCTTGGTCCTTTGCAAAAACACCTTGATCCTCTTGAACTGTCTTGAATCTTTGTAAAATTGGTCTTCATGACTTGGGTACTGCTTTATTTGGAATAAGCTTGAAACTTAGCTTTGGACTTGATAGACTTGATTTGAACTTTGAATATGCATCTTAGCTTTTGATCTTCAAGAAACTTTAGTTGCTTTTTGAGAATGAACTTTGCATCCTATTTGGATTTGATAAATTCCAAATGGATTCTTGAAATAAGCTTGAAACTTCAATCTTCAAGTCTGAATTCCTCAAGTCGTAGTTGGAGTCGACCTCGTCTGCGACTTCGCCCAAGTCGCACCTGGAGTCGACTTCGCCTGCGACTTCGTCATGTTCGTTTCCACTTTTCAGCTCTGGATACCTGAAGTCGATGCTGGAGTCGACTTCGTCTGCGACTTGGTTTCCTAAGTCGCACCTGGAGTCGACTTGACCTGCGACTTCATTTGCTTGTTTTCTATTTTCAATGCTATCCACCTTTTGCCATTTGAAGTCGCTTGTGAAGTCGACTTAGGTATCGACTTCACCCCAAGTCGAAGTCCAAGTCGACTTGGTAATCGACTTGATTTCTTTGTTTTACTTAAACACTTGGAAAACTCATTAGTACCCTTTATATACTCAAATTAGTCTTTGTTTAATCATCAAAACTTATGCTTTGGTCAATTTGTTTTGTTTGGAACATTGTTTCCAACAAGTTGCACCCCTAATTGGCAGGCTATTACCGACGGTTTGTGGAGAACTTTTCCTCAATTGCTGTGCCGTTAACTTGATTAACCTGCAAAAATGCCAAATTTATTTAGACAGAGGACTGTGAGGAAAGTTTTTAAGAGTTGAAGAACCGTTTAACCACGACACCGGTTTTGACCCTACCGGTAAGTGGGAAAGAGTTTGTGGTGTATAGTGATGCCTCCAGGAATGGTCTGGGATGTGTACTTATGCAGCAAGGAAGGATAATAGCCTATGCTTCAAGGCAGTTGAAGCCAAGTGAGTAGAATTACCCTACTCATGATTTAGAGTTGGCTGCGGTAGTGTTCGCCTTAAAGATTTGGCGTCACTACCTATATGGTGAAAGAACAGAGATATTCACAGACCATAAGAGTTTGAAGTACATATTCTCCCAGAAGGAATTGAATCTTCGGCAACGAAGATGGCTGGAGTTACTGAAAGACTATGATGTTTCAATTCAGTATCACCCAGGGAAGGCCAATGTTGTGGTAGACGCTCTTAGCCAAAAAATGAATACAGTGGTTGCAACCTTGATTACCCAACAAGAAGAGTTGCTAAGGCAGTTTGAAGCCTTAGAGATAGAGGTAATATCCTCGAGATACTGCTCGGTTGAGTGTTTTGCGGTTGCAATCCTTGTTGGTAGAGAAAATCAAGGAAGCACAGAAGCAAGATTCATTTGTCTTAAAAATTTTAGACAGAATGAATCAAGGCCAATCCACTCATTTTCGGTAAGGGATTGATGGTGTTTTGATGTTCCAAGAGAGAATTATGGTTCCAAGGAATGAAGAACTCCGAAGAGAACTCCTTGAAGAAGCACACCGGTCGAGATTCTCTGTTCATCCAGGTAGTACCAAGATGTACAAGGATTTGAGTCAGAGATACTGGTGGAAGAGAATGCGAGTAGAGATTGTGAGATTTGTATCCCAGTGTCTGGTCTACCAATGAGTAAAATAAGAAAAGCAGAGACCGGGAGGATTATTGCGACCTTTGGAGATACCAGAGTGGAAATGGGAACACATCACGATGGATTTCGTGACTGCATTGCCAAAAATGCAAAGTCGAATGCACGCAGTATGGGTAGTGGTAGATCGACTTACTAAGTCGGCGCATTTTCTACATTACCGAATGACTTATCGGATGAAGCAGATGGAGGAATTGTATGTGAGGGAGATTGTTAGGCTTCATGGCGTTCTTGTATCCATAGTCTCTGATAGAGATAGAAGATTTGTGTCTGAATTTTGGCAAAAATTGCAGACAGCTATGGGCACAGAGTTACGCCTGAGTACTGCATATCATCCACAGACAGATGGCCAATCTGAGAGAACCATCCAGATATTAGAGGACTTACTGCGGGCTTGTGCGTTAGATTTACGAGGCTCATGGGTTGAGCATTTGACAATGACAGAATTTGCTTATAACAATAGTTATCAAGCAAGCATTGATATGGCTCCTTTCGAGGCCTTATATGGCAAGAAATGTCACACCCCGGTTTACTGGAAAGAAGTCGGTGAGCGGAAGATATTAACACCGGAACTGATCGAACAGGCTACCAAGGTAGTGCAGTTGATCAGGAAGAGACTGATGATCGCTCAGGATCGACAGAAAAAGTATGCTGATGGAAAACGACGCGATTTGCAATTTGCAATCGGGGAAAAGGTTTTCCAAAAGGTCTCGCCTACTCGAGGGGTAATGAGATTCGGAGTAAAAGGAAAATTGAGTCCTCGTTATCTTGGACGTCATTGGTGGAGATGCATATCGGTTGGCATTACCGCCAGCATTGGCTGGAGTGCATGATGTGTTTCATATCTCACAGCTGAGAATGTATGTGTATGATCCAACCCATGTGCTGCAGTTTGAGCAGTATCATGTGGAAGGGGATCTAACGCATCCAGAGCAACCGATACGAATTCTTGACACTAGAGAGAAAGAACTGAAGGGTCAAAAGATCAAACATGTTCTGGTGCAGTGGAGTAACCACAGTGAAAAAGAGGCAACATGGGAACTCGAGGAAAATATTCGAGAAATATGTCCTAATTTGTTTCTACCTTATAATGAAATGTAAGTTTCGGGGATGAAACTTTTGTAAGGAGGGGAGACTGTAATAATTAGGAAAAAAATGATGAGTTGACTATTCAACTGATGATGTGTCTACTGAGGTGGCATCCTGACCATTGACCATTTGACCATTTGACCAAGCAATGGGCCAAAAATAAGTGGAAGGTTATTGGGCTAGACCCAAATAAGCCCACTTAGAATGATGGGTTGAGTTATATAAAATATCGTGAGTAGTTAACTCAACAGCCCAAGGTGCTTAAGTGGTTAAGCTGTTGGTCTTTGGTAGAGGAGGTCTCGAGTTCGAATCCCATGAGTGTATAAATGATGTATTTTGCCTTTTTGGGCTCTGTGAGTCTCACCAGTTTGAAATTCGAATTTAAAATTTGATTTAAGATTGTATTGCGATCAGGGATCTTGAAATTCAAATTTGAAGTGGATTTGAGATCGGATTGCGATCGGTGAACTTGAAATTCAAGTTTGAATTGAAATAAGATTTCAAGCAGAAAATCCTTCGGTGAATCCTCCGGTGAGCTATAAATAAACGACTTGGGTACTCGATGGAGATACCAGAGGAAAGAGGAGGAACGCTGCCGCAGGAGAAAGGAAAAGGCCGATCCAATCCGTTCAAACGATCCATTTCATTTTCTTCTTTAAGGTAAGAGGAATTTTGCCTTTTTAGCCTTTAATTATGGCATGATTTAATGAGGATTTATCACATAATTATTTAGTGATTTTACTAATATGTGATTTTATGGCCATTAATCATGCTGGGATGATATGAGATATTATATGCTTAATTGCGCACAGAATGGATGCCACATAATTATTTGAGAAATGTATTATTTACATTAAACTAATTATGTGATGATTTATCAATAATTTTGAGGATGTATAACATAAATGTAATTTTGGGCAAGATGGAAAGCATAATGGCATAATTATAATTTATTTTGAGTAAAATTATGTACGTTATATTTTGCTTGGATGACCTAAAATTAAATATGTTAGCCAAATTATTGATGAGATGAATTTTTAATGCATTTAAGATGTTTAAAGGTGATATATATATGAAAATAATATTAAAATATTATTATATATATCTTGTATAAATGGACGGATGAAAAAAAATGGATGTTACTGCCTATTTTCGAGTTTTTGGATATTTTACAATTCTGCCTAATGGTTTTTCTGAAAATCATAAGCTGTCAAGGAGTTTCTTTCTGTAAAATCAGAAGACAACAGGAGAATCTGTAAATTTTCAGAAGATGGTACGGGCTTCAGGGACTCGGCTGGATCCGGGCTGAGCCCAGCTGCAGACGAGCCCAACTGTTGCGATGGGCCTCAGAAGGAGGATCTAGTGAGCCAACCCATGTCTTAGAGCCCAGAGATGATACCCAGGTAGAAGCCCAGGCAGTAAAGCCCATAGCGCAGCCCACCAGGAAGCCCAGTCAGGCAAGACCACCAGCGGCGAGGGACACGTGGCACCGTTTGGTGCGTTCATCTTCAAATTGACGTAAATTGAGCTCTAGAGGTCCGATTTGAGTGATCCAGGGGTCATTTCCTATGAATTTGGACATTCTAAGTTCAATGGAAGGGCTAGATTAGCCAAATGATGCCTAGAAGTTTGAGTTTTGGGGATATAAGAGTATCTTAAAGGATTTAAGGTCTTAAATCCTTAGGGTAGTCCCCGAATTTTAAGTTGAGTACTTCTGGGAAGAGATGATGGCATATAAGATGTATTAAAGGCTCTAAAAGTTGAGCAATTGAGTGAAGATGATGTGTTTTTATGATCTTAATTGCAGGGCATAATCCTACTTACTAAGTTCTTGTGAACTTATGTAAGGACCAGGTATTTTATTTTATTTTCATTATAACCCTTCTCTATTTATGAGATAACTTATGAACATGCCACTAGGAGTTTATGATGTTAATGGATGCATAACATATATGAATATAGTATCTAGGGAACATATAGTGCATATATGCATGTATTATGATCTTAGCACACTGAGTATAAATTTAAATGTGTATGATTAATGTGTCATTGTTAAGCACTATAACTATTTTTTCCCTTCGCAGAGTAGGTACGGGACTGGACCCGACCCATGCCCATGCCCCGACCCGGAGAAAATTTTAATTATTAAGTTGTAGGAGCGGAGAATTAAATTACTAATTGCGACTGGACCCGACCCATGCCCCGACCCGACTCAATGGATTCTATTAACATAAGCGGCCCGCGCTCTAGGGCTTCATTCCCATTTCGCGCCCGACCGCGTTCTCTTCTCCTCCTCTTCTGGTTCTTCACTCCTCTTCTACTTTCTCTTCCACTCAGTTCGAACCACCCGTGATCTCTTGAGGGAAACTATACCAACTACTTTGAAGGTCATAGATCCGAGTCCAGGAAGCTCCAAGGCTCCGAATTTCTGCAGTCCACATCTAGGGTCGCTGTCTTGGGAGGGATCACAGTCAAGGTAAGTAGATGTCGCCCCTTCTCGATTTAGTGATGAAATCTTATGTTAAACACGATGTGAGGCTAAAGGGAATGTATAGCTTCTAACGACTCCATGGTATTAGGCGTAGAGTTCGTAACAGTTAGGGTTCATGGGAAATTTACTTCGAATGCGCGATTTCTGTGATGTAAAAGACTTCTTAGCAGTTTTTATATTGTTGAAATGTGACGTGAATTGAATTGCCCAATCGAGAGTATGAATTTAAGGTTCTTTCGTTTCGCACCTATCATGTGTTTGATAAAATGCTTGTGTGACAGATTTATGTGTTGAATCTGAATTGTGTTTATGTTGTATGCGTGGTTTGCGACGTGTTTTCATTGTCTGTTATGTATGATGTGTTATCTCAAATAGTTGGTTGTAAGGGTTGTTCATGGCCCCTGATTTACATGAGGAGAGGGTTGTTCATGGCCCTTGATGGACATGAGTAGATGATTGGTTGTGTTGGTCAATTTGTGTGTATGGTTATATGCATACGATCTTGGGAGTGGGTATTGGACCCATGTGTATTAGCTTCATCACTATATGAGTATCCATCATTATGCTTATTTCCACTTTGTGCTAACCACTATCTACTTACTGGGTCTATTTAGACTCATATCATTTGTTATTGTGCTTTTAGATTGCAGGTCAGAAGGGGAACTTAAGGATGGGACAAGTTGAAGATCAAACATGAGAGACCCTAGCACAATATGTTGATTTCAGTTCTTTTAGATTTGTGCTCTTTTTGATAATCATATATGTAGACAATTATTTAGGCGGATTCGCATTGACAACTATAATGTATTTGGTATTTCAGATTGGATTATAATCCTTGTTGATGCACATATGTATGACTATCATATTTGTTTGATGTGTAAGGAAAATATTTAATGATTTTCTTCTATATGAATGTTCTTATTATATGAAGATGCAAGTATATAAATAGGATTGAATGTTACAGATGGAAATGTTATGAATATTAGGTCATGTATTCCATATTACCCCTTGTATGTTATGGGGAGATGCTGCCAAATTTTTCTTAGATTATGTAGTACCCCTTGACTAGTTCTTGAGTAATTCTTGGAATGGGGTGTTACAACTTACCTCTTTTTCCTTTGACTCTCAGATGATCCCGTGGATGGTGGCCAATGAGATGGTGGTGGCGTGCTAATGAATAAATCTTTTTATTTATTTCTTTCTATGTAATGAGTGGCTTGACTTGGATGTAAAGAATTTATTGAAGTGGGCATGTTTGTAATAACTCTATGGACTTGGATGTAATAATGCAAGTTTATTTCTTACCTAAATGAGATGGTTTATTCGTCGCGTGGAAAGATCCTGGAGTTTTAAAACGACTTGGACTGAAAATTTAGGCAAAAGCCTTGATTTTTAGTTCAAGCCGTTACAGTTTGTCTTTCATTTATTGGGGAGTTATGTCTCCTATTTGTATTGGGAGCATATTTTCTTATTATTTATAAGGTATGTTTAGAAAGTGATAAAATTTTTGATGAAATTTTTTTTTTGCGTAAAAGTTTTTGAAATAGAAAAAATAATGTAATATAATAGAGATAATATTGAAGAATAATGATAATAAAGTTAAAATAGACAGGTTATATGTATGGATAGTTGTATAGAAAATGATTGAAAAGTATGATAGTTGTATATGAACAAGAAAAGAAATAATTAAAAAATAAAATAATTGTAGAGGGTGAAAAGTTTTAGTTTGATAAGTTTTTGGTGTTACCAATCACCCCCATAGTAAAAATTCTGTTGAGTAAAATAGAAAAATTATACTTTGACATGAGTTGTAAATATAATAATAAAAAATGTTTCTTATATGAATCCTAATCTTAATCCTTGTTAGCTATGAAGTAATTAAAAAAAAAAGAGAACAAAACAAAAAAGAGTTTTGATACAATACACCCCATTATTGCTTAAGCAAGTCATTTCATGTTGTTTTCGTAGTTTCATTTTCATTTTCATGTGAGTCAATATATATATAATTTATACACCCAAATTTACTATTTTTGATTTTTTAAATATATCTTTATAAATTTTAAAAATCAAAATTTTCATATTTTCAAGGGAGAGTGTGAGACGGGTGAAAATTTTTTATTTTTAAAATTTTGTAAAAATGGTTAGAAAATTTTAAAATGGTAAAATTAGGTATATAAACTACATACATTTGGGTCCATATGAAAATAAAAAAAAAAGATAATTGGACCCATAACAGCCAACTCAATCGACTATATTGTAACAAAACTTGAAAAATACACACATCCCACTATTTCCTATACACTTTTTCAAATGATTTGATATTTTAATCATCTAATCATTCTACTTTTGTCTATTAATCCATATCTTCAATCTTTTTTTCACATCTTTTCATATACCTATCATATGATTTTGTTTGCTTTAGTGAGAAGATGCATGAAGAATGGAATGATATGATGGACATGAAGTAGAAATAAAGTAAAAATAAATAAGATAATTATAGAAAAATAATTGAAATATAATGGTAAAAATGAAAAATATTGTAATTGGGTAATTAATACATTGACTTTTTGTCATTCCCTGTGCTTATTCACATTCTTCTCTAAACAAACAAATCTTATGTGTTTTATGTTTATTTTTATACTTAATAATTACCTCTATTATCTTACATTACTTCCCCACTTTTTAAAAAATTTTCATGAATATTTTCCTCACTTTTTTACTTCATACGAAACAAATCCTTATTTACATTCAAATTTAAAAAAATAAAAGTCACATAGTTAATTATAATTATATGCGCATTAAATAACTATTCACAATAATAATATAGACCTAGAATATTTTAATTTTGTAAGATAATAAAATTATATAGACCTAGAATATTTAATCTTTTAAGATCATAATGATGGATGATATAATAAAAGATTATAAGAAAGGAACCCAACCTAATTTTAATTGAGTTTTTTTATTCGGAAAAATCAACCATAAAATTTAAAGAAAATTCTGTAGAATTTTATTCAAGTATAATCATTTAATAACAAGAGAGAATACAAATTTATAGAAAGACTACAAAGTCTATGCTAACCACTACATGCACATCCATACGCACGTAAAATGCACGCAAAACTCTAACCCTCCACGTGTGCACGTTTTGTTAAAATTAATACAAATGTGAAATTTACTATAAATAGTAAATAAAATTACATAAAACTTTAACGGTCTTGAATAATGCAAAAATGGTAAATTTTGATATAAAAAATGAACTTAAACAGAGTTTACCTAAGTTGCCAAGTCAATAGACTCAAAAATTGCTTTACATTGATATGTTGTGGCTCTTGTAACTCCTCCCAGATCAAAAGTTATGATCAGTTAAAGTTGTCAACCTCATTTATCTCTTTAAGATCGTTTCATTACGATCAACCTGCTTTAGAAAGTCTTTCATAATGGCGTTTACGTTACTCACTATAGAAAAACATCTTGTAAAGACTCTTATAGTCAGGAGGGCCAGGGGACTACAAATCTCAGTCCCACAAGGGATTGATGGGCATGATACCCCTAATGCATACCACGATGCCTTTGCATTAGTTGTTAGTTTAATTAAGTTTTGATTCAAAAGCCAATTTCTAAACTTGAGTTACCAAATTAATGAATCCAATGTTCTCTTTGGCCAAGTGTTTGGTGCTTATTATTGCGCTTATTTTGACTAAATCATGTATTTGTTGATTTAGCAATGTGTTTGGCCAAGTTAAGAAATTATGATTGGGAGTCAAAATAGCAGGAAAATCGTGAGAAGCACCCATTCCAAGCTTTCCTACATCGTAAAATCATCTTAATTAACTCAAATTAAATGCCAAAAATACCCTACATAAACTACTAAAATTTTAAAACCTATCCATGTTACACTTGCACAATTTCTCTTTTTTTTAGTCTTCTTTTTGTTGGTCCCAAGTTTGTGGTAAAACCTGTGAGGGGAGAGGTGAATTGGGTTCTTGAAAATTCTTTCGTAATTAGAAGCTTAACCCCTTAAGAGTTTAGTCCCCTTGAATGAAAAACATGAAATATAGAAGCAAGTGAAAATAAAAATAAATTCAAGAAATTATAGTGGTTCAGGATAACCTTCCCTACTCCACTTCTCCAAGAGCACACCCTAGTGCCTTACGTTCCACTAAGCAAAATAGTAATACAGTTAGAGCACTTGCTCTCTTTTAGATTCCAGCTCTAGGGGGCCTTTACAAACTCAGCACAAGTAGGTGACGAGTTACTTTCCAGTCACATGCTACTCTACCTTCACTTGGTTTTAGTCTCCAATACCAAACCAAGTGGAAATACAAATGAATAATAAAGAGAAAATGATGCTACACTTTACAGGTGTGTAGCGAACAGGTTTCTGCGCAAAGAAGAACTCGGAAGCAGTTCAACACTTGCAATTTTTCACTTAGTTCTCCTTGGAAACTTTCTTTTAAGATCACATAAATGCTTGAGAGTAAAGAGGTTGAACTTAATTAATGCTTTTTCTCTTTTTCTCCCTTTCATTTGCAGTGTCTTAAATAGGGGAGGAGTAATTTCAAACGTTTAGAGGTAGGTGTCGCACATTTAATGCACCAACATTGGAATTTTTTCCGACCATTCCAATCCAAATCGCGCTTGGAGTAGACCTTGGATGCAACTTCACCCAATTCGTAGACTGGAGTTGACTTCGGATGCAACTTCATGCAAGTCACAAACTGGAGTTGACTTGGGTTGCGACTTTGGTCTTCTGTTCTTCAGTCAAGTTCCACTCTTGAGTTGACTTGGTCTCAGACTTGGCCCAAGTTGTAGGTGAAGTCGACTTGGATTACAACTTCACTTACTATTGGACTTCCTGGAACTTTGACATACTGTAATCTTGATTCGCTTGTATGCTTTTCTTTATTTCTTCATAATTCATCCTTATAACTCTATATTTGTATTTGAGGTCTATTCAATCTTCTTGAAAACTTAACTTGGTCAATCTCTTTCGAGCACTTGATGAAAGCTCAATATTTATTTGGTTCAAACTTGTCATTCTTGAGCTTAAGACTCCATGACTTGGACTTGATCTGTTTGAGTCGACTTGGATTGCGACTTGACTCTATCGGTTTTAATTCTGGACCCTGAAGATATCCCAAGTTGTTGACGGAGTGGACTTAGGGTTGCGACTTCACTTAAGTCGCATGCGAAGTTGACTTCAGTTGTGAATTCATCTCTTCAAGTGTCCACATTTCAGCGTTGTTGAAAAATGGTGCTCTGAAGTCGATGTTGAAGTCGACTTCGATATCGACTTCACCTAAGTTGATGCCTGAGTCGACTTGGCATGCGACTTGACCTGCTAAGCTTTTGATTCTTGAATTTTGTAAGCCTTAAAACCACTTAACACTTTCGTTAGTACTTTGACATTACTCAAATTGAGTTATTAATCATCAAAACATAGATTGTGCTTAATTTGTCATACTCTTGTGTCCTTCAACGTTTCTACCATCCACCATTTTCTTTGTAGAAGGTAAAAAAACATTTTCTTTATAAAAAAAATAGATGATATTCTAAAGAAAATATAGTTATTAATTTAAACATGCATGTCTTTGATTTCTACATACGTTGCATGCTCAAATAAAAGACGTAAATATATATTTTTATTTGTATTATACAATATGACATTTTGTATTATATTCAAGTTCATTCATAAGGGAGACCATAGACAACAAGTTCCTACTCGCATGTGATTTGCATATAATTTCTATTTCTTTTTATATGTGCGAAATAGATTAGACTACAAACTCTTAAAGTATATTTCATACTAATATGTACATAATAACTAACAACATTTATTTATCTAATTTAATTAAGAAGCGAGGAATGCTTTATTATCTATTGCAATATGTAGTCATTGCATGAATTAGTAATACATGTAACTGATAAGTTAATGATTAAAGAATATCAAGGTAATATAATTAGCAATAACATTTGAATTCCTATTATTAAAGTTCACTATTATTTTGTGCTCCTAAAAAATGTTGATAAATTTATAAAATAAAGTTATCAAGACTCATTTTGCACTCATTTTGAATGATAGTTCGAGAAAAAAAAATATAAATTTGCATAGGTTTTGTATTAGTTTTCATCATTTGTGTAATTCTTGCATCCTATATAGATTTCATTCATTTTTATTTGAATTCAATGCAAATCATATCATCTTACGTCATTGCTATCGCATTAGATCATTTAGGATATCATTTAATTATTTTATGTCTTTTGTTGCAGAAAAAGATAGTGGCTAACTCATAGATTTCATGGCAAAGCAATTGCAAGAGAAATGCATTGCACACAAACTTCAAAATTCAAGGCAGAAATTTGGCACTTTGGCACCAGTAACTGCCAGAAAAAAATTCCAAAAATAGATAGCTCAATAACCACCTCAGATAGCTTGGTGCCGCGGTGCCAACTCCTGCACATGTGAAATTTCACAAGTGTCTCACCCCATTTGCAAGGGGTACAAATACTCTCTTAGGGTTTCTCAAATACAGATGAGAAGTGGGCATGAAGTGGAGGAGGGGAGAGGAGAAAGAAGGATTTCCAAGCTAAAGGTGGAGATTAGGACGAAGAACAACTTGAATGAGGAATCCTACTGAGCTTTATCTTCTCTTTCTCTCTATTCTCTTTATTTTTATCATTCTCCCCATTTGATATGTATTGGGACATGACTTTGAAGGGATTCTTTGTAATGTTCATGGGCTAGAACTTGTGATGGAAAATTGTGATGAACTTGAACTCAATAACTATGTTGAATTGTTTCTTTATGCTTGAATGAATATTTCATGATGTTGTAACTTGTGTTGTATGTGATTTCTTTTAAATATCATGTTTAATGCTTGTACAAGCTTGATCATCTTGTATATTGATGTAATATTCAGATCTACACTTGGAAAAGTGAGGTTTAGATAAGATCCATATTTAAAGCATAGGTTTTTAGCTTCTTGTGTTTATTGATTGTTAATATAGATAAGAATATAGCTATTAACTCTGTCTGATCACGCTTAGGTTATGCACAAATTAATCTTGTTTTACTCCGTTGCATGAGATCATAGTAATTGACTAAAACATAGTTAGGTTTATATATGTTGGAAGACATATATGAATATAAATAAACCTAGATCAGTAATTCTCTGCATAACAAATTAAAAAGGATCCAATTTAGTATAGTCATGAGTTAATGGATTCATAACTCTCATATATCTAATCATCTTTTGAAAATATCCATTAGTTGTCATCCTATCATTAGTCATTTAATTAATTTTTATTCTTAGAGTTTAAATTATCAATTTTACAAAATTCACATGCAACTTGACAATTCGTACTTGGTAAGTGGAATCATTGGTTGTGCTATGATTTAACTCTCCCTTCTTATGGGATCAACACTCTATTCATTCTTTATTAGTTGATCGAAACGTAAACTTGCATTAAATAAAGCAAAATAATTAGATATATGCGTAGCTCATCAAACATATATTTGAAAAATAATAAAACTTTTGATGAAAAGTATTTTGTGTAAAATTTTTTGAAATATGGAAAAATTATGTGATAGGATAGAGATAATTATAAGGAGTAAAGAGAATAAAATTAAAACAGACAGGTTAGATATATAGATAGTTGTGTAGAAATGATTAAAAAGTAGAATAGTTGTAAAGGAAGAAGTGAAGAAATAATTAAAAAATATGATAGTTATAGAAAATGAAAATTTTTAGATTGAAAACTTTTATGTTTTAACAAACACCCCACGTTAAATACTTAGATTATAGTTCTAATAATTATATGAATAAAATATAATACATTCATTCTATATTAATATTAAAACAAGCATCAACATATAAGATTTTCTCATTAGCTTAATTAAGAGAAAAATAAATAATGTAAATTTTCTATTTTTTCAACCTTTAATAATTCTTAAATTAAAAGAAATATATTGGGCCTTATGATATTTTTGTGTAACCTATCCCTTTTATCAAATCTCTTATACATACAATTACATTATAGCAATAACAAGAAAGTGATTTATGTCATGCCATATTATTATTTATTTTATTAAAATAATACATTTGAATTGAAAATTTTATGTATATAGATACTATAGAAAGGTTATATTACAAAAGTTGTAAAATTATTTTAGAAGTCTTTTAAAATTACTTAAGATTTAGAATTTTTATCTATGTAAAAGTAATAATTTAAAGAAATTAATATTTACTTACTGTTTTATAAAATTTTAAATTTATTAAAAAATTCTCCTCATGGTTTTAATAGCATATATTAATGATATGTAAGAAATATTTTTTATTAGTAAAATAACTCCTATATATCAACCAGAATCCATTCACAATACTTTCTTTGACACATGACTATAGCACTTTTATCTTTTAGGCTAAATATTAAAATATTGACAAAAATTCTTTTTAAATTAGAAAGACAAACACTTGTTCACTTTTTATAATCACATGTTTGATAAAAGTTCCATTTGCGAATGAACTTTTCTAAAATGCCAAAATTTAAAAGCTAATCCAAACATAGCTCAAATCCTAAAAGATGAAGGGCTGGGTTAAGTTGGTTGCATCAAGTTTGCCCAAGTTTTCCCCTACTTGCAAGTCATAACTGTAGTTGCAGTTGGAATTCATTTTCAAAAAGATGTGGTAAAATAGAAATATTAGAAAAGAGGGTTGTTCTTCTAATTTTTCAAAAATGAAGAAATTTTATAAAAATGAAGAAATTTTATAAAATAAATGAAGAAAATGATTAGAGCATGAAATATTATTAAATTTAGGCTTTTGAATTAATTAACTCGAAGTTATATACATCAAAATAGGATCAAATAATCATTTAGACCCAAAATGTAATAGCAAAATATAGATTTAAATTATATAAAATGAAAGAATATAAAAAATGAAAGAGCATGAATGAAAGTATAAGAAATATATATATAATTTTTCATAAACTAGAATATATATAATTTTTCATAAACTAGTCTTTTCATTTATTTAGGAAAAAGCAAAGAGAAAGTTAAAGAAAAAGACTAGCGTAATAAGGTAAGCAAGCGATTCTTTTGAAATCATTTTTTAAAAATATTGGAACGTCATGTAATTTGTTTTATTGTGATGTTTTAAAATTATTTAAGGATGGTCATCCGCATAATATGATTTAGAAAATGTGTTAATTAATTTTTTAAATATGATTATGCAAAATTTTCTCCACTTGAAAAGACTACAGAATGATGAATGTGGTTATTTCTTAAAATTCATGTTAGCATATATAGGATGCATAGTGCACAAAGTTACAGGTTCATTTTAAAGGTATAGATCGACCAAAGTCCCTCTCTAATATGACTAAGTTTCTAATATAGGCTCAAAAGCCTAAAACACACTTATTAAAATAGGAAGTAAACGTATTGATGATCTCATAGCTGACGTATCATCTAATGAAGATATAAAGTATGAATGTGGAATATGCATTTGCATATGCATTTACTATGAAATACCAAATTTTGAGTTGAAAATATTTACTTGAATGAAAATGTCTACTTACTGAGTCTACTACTCACATTTTGTTTTCTCAACCTTAAACTGGTAGAGTAAAACTCAAGAAAAAATGTCTTGGGTTAGAGATTCTTGAAGTTATACTACTCCATGTGCCTGGTGTGTATGGATACATTATGAGGATTCGATATTATACAAGTACTAAGTTACAAAGACTAATGATATAAATATATTATAATGTTTTTAAAATATTATGTGACTTTAATTACAAGTGTGTGATTGCTTGTAAATTAAAATGATATTAAATTGAAAATTCTGTAGCCATAACCCTAATCACAATTTACTAACTAAATAATTCTCGAGTAAAGTCAGGCGCCTCAGTCTCGGGAAGCCACAATTATGGTTCATGTACAAAAAGAAACATAATTTAAATTTTTTTAAAAAAGTTACATGCACGAGCCTGTAGTCCCTTTCGTGTTTTAAGAAAATTGGGGTCCAATGCATATGATCTTGTTTTGCCTTCCAATATAAGAATTAATTTTACTTTTGATGTAGAGGATTTGTTTTCTTACAGAAGTACTATTGAGCCTCCAAGTTTGCCTGCAGGAGTCTCAAAAAATAACAATTCAACATCACGACACGTGCCTATACTTCCACAAGTACTGTCTACTTTTTCAAATCAGATAGAGAATATCTTACAAGATGAGTTTGTCGCTACAGGATCGGGCATTATATGGAGGTGTCTTGTTAAAAGGAGGAACAAACTTGATTATGATGCTACATAGATTACTGAAGATAAACTTCGCCACTTAGATCCACATATTCTTGAGCAATGTCAAAGTCAGAATTCTCCAGTAGAGAGTTTTTTTAAGCCAAGGAGAATTGATGAAAATAGACTACAATATTTCAAATCTGTCTCTTCTAGGCGCAAGAATTTTGTGAAGGGAAAATAATTTTAAGATATTTTAGAAAAAATTTATTGCAATATTTTGTTTTATCTTCGAAAGATATTAGAAGATTTCTAGAATATTTTAGAATCTTTTTAGAACAAGGTTATATCTATTTTAAGTTTGTTTCTTTAAGAAGTTCACTTGAAATATACAATTTACTTTTCTAAAAAGATTTCATCTTTAATAATTTTGCTAAGATTAGATGATATGTTTATCTATAAATACAACCCTTGTAAGCTCTAAGAAGCATCACTTTTGAGATTTATAAAAGTTTCCTCTAATTCTTCTTCTATTTATTCTTATTCATATCTCCTTATTCTTCTATTCTTTCTATCTTGTTTCTTCTTTTCTCGTCTCTAGAGGTTCCTTCTTATTTGTTATATCTTCTTCTCTACCCATCCTACAATAACGTTTGATAAAAAAAATATTTCATAACTTTTTATTCTCTTTTTCATGCTACTATCCTACCTTATAATTATTTTTTTATATCTTTCCATGTAACTATCCTATCTATTTTATCTTTGTTCACCTTATTTATAATTATTACGCCTGCCCTTGTCATACCATATTATTTAACTTATTTATTTTTAAAATGGTTGGAAATCAAAGATATATTACATATCTAATTTAACGAAAGAGAAAGGATCAGAAGACTATATCTCAAAATTCATGCTTGGCTGAATTGAAATCACAAATGAAAATTAACCATACTATCATCAACTAAATGTCTCTAATCTTTAAAAGAGTTTTGGAGAATTCCCTATGAATTTTTTCAAGTATTGTATGTAGATCTCTCAGAGACCTCCTATATAGATATAGCTGTCTTAGAAGAGGAATGCAGGAGGTATTCCATTGAGACTACATCTCCGTACGCGTACATATCTAAATATGATTACATTTTCTAACGTAGAGAGGACAACGTTATGGGAGAACATGTATAAGAGTCCTAGTCCTAATACATTTGAACATCTACCATTCATATATGATGTGCTTCTTCCACTAACTTTCCTTTTAAGATTATTCATACTAATAAATGGGTTGTGTGACCTATGAGGACTTAGAGCCTAAGACTATGTACCTACGAGGGATATTGTAGTAACTATAATCCAAAAAAAGTAATATATGTCTTGCTATGACCCATACTCATTTTATTACACTATTTCAAGTATACTTAATCTCTAATAAAATTATACTTGACTCTCTTTCTTAATACATTGTAATCACAATTACGTCTGATCATAAAATGGACATAATTAGTCAATCATTAGGTACAAGTAATTGATATAAATAAAAGTTTTCCTCTAGCATATACATCTATTAATTATAGACTAATTAGTTTCTTAGACATGTCCTGCAAAGTCGCATCACTTATAAATTGTATGTAATATGTTAGAGCAACAATATTAGATTACAACCTTAAAATATAGTTGAAAATTACATATAACTTAAAATTGAAGCTATTCTTGCTTCAAGAGCTCTCATAATGAAGAGATAAAAATTATAAAAACAATTCAACTCACTTTCGTTATTTGTGGCTAGACACACAATATATGAAACATGTGTTATAATGGAAAAACTCTTAACTAATAAGGAGCGTATGACAATAACTTTTGCACATCATATAAATTTTAATTAGGCACCAACCAAGATTCAATAGTTGTTAAATGCCTAAACTGAGCCCTTGAAATGCTGTCCCTCTTTAGATGCCAATTTAAATTTTATTTCTAGCTTTAATAAAGTCTAATAGGATATAGGACTCCTATTATGGCCAATATGCAGTAGAATGTCTTGATTCTCTTACAAGATGACAACCATCTTAACTTTTTTTATCACATAAAATATCTACTTTACCTAAGTTATAATCTGTGCATGTTTTCTAGACATCATAAGCTATTGTCCATGAGAGAATATCAATCTCTAAATTTATTTATATATATTTTTATTGAATACTTCTTAATTTTTCAATCATGCTAGTAAATTCATTAATATCTCAAACTAATAAACATTATCATTAGGCACGTATGAAATTGATAAATGAAAGGGAAAAAAGTGCAAATAAAGATCCAAGAAAGAAAGGATAAGTGTTATACACCATAAAAAATAATCCGAAGAAGACACCACAAATTACAGTGACTCGATTAATGCACCTACTCCACTATCTAAGTTAACGCTTTGATTTAGATTTCCACTAGTCACTTTAGAACTCCAGTGACAATATTACCATCTCAATCGTCTCCTAGATTACATAAATGGCTCCAGGCTACATGTGAAGCTTTCCATGAATCGCAATGAAAGCATTCCTCTTCAATTAGATAGCCTCTAATTTAAGATAAAATAAATAAAAATAAAATAAAGTTTATAACCAGTTGAATAGCACAGAAGCACAAAAATGAAGCTCTAATAGGATGGTCACGATGATCTTCAATATGCAGCTTCTAACAGATGGACAGAGGATCACAGAGAATGCCTTGAGATAAATCTGCACTTTTAAAATGATTCTCTCTGAATTGAATTTGCAGTTACAATTCATTCTCTACTTATAGCTTTGAACTTCCAAAACCACCAAGAGAGATTTTTTCCACCAAATCCTCAATCACTCAGATTTTTCTCAACAATCTATAACAACTTAACAAATCAGGACAACTCATCATAACAAACTAAAGATTTTTTCATATCATCATCCAATTATTTATCCATAGATCATTCTAAAAAATTGTCGAAGTTTCAATCCAAAATTGTGAAAGTTTCAAGCCAAAACTATTGAAGTTTTAAACCAAAATTGCTAAAGTTTTATAGAAAAATTAACACATGATTTCATACTAATTTGTTACAATCATTCATCTAAAACCAAATACAATTAAATACATTTCAAGTAACAATTCTCATCTTTTTTTATGATGACAAATCGCAAGTGACATGTTAAGAATATAATGTATTCTTGACGAGCTGTGTATATGTCTAATTAAAATACTCATTTTAATGCCAGTATACGTGTCGGTCAAGTAATAAGAGTGAGTAAAGTATCGTTTCCATGAGGATATTGTCCAACTAATTCTATTAATTACTTTAGTTGCTTTCGGTGATTAGAAAGAATTTTCACAGATGAAATCAATTATGCAAAATAAGTAAAAGGAATAAAAGAGAGTTTAACGGAAGAGCTGAAATACCAAAAATGATTTATCGAATTGGGATGACAGATGGGATAGTTGGGAATCCTTGAATCTAAACTATACTAAATTGGTTCCTCTTCTTTAGATTGTGCAGAGATTCCCTAATTCAAGTTCAATAATCTTTATATGTGTCTTCCAACACATATAAAGCTAATTACATAACACCCAATTGCTATATTCTCATACAATTAAATGTGATGGAATTGATCTATACATAACCTGTTTATGACTACATAAGGTTTAACGGTATATTCCTATCCATTAAACATTCTTCATTAACTATGGAAGAAACCTATGCTCTACACATGAAACTTGTTGGGATTTTCCTTTTCCAAGGATGAATCCCGCAAGTAAATCATTCTACAAGGTAGCTAGTCTTGTAAAAAGCATTAAACGAGCTAGGGTAAATCCACACAGCACAATCATGCAGCAAATCGAATATTCATTCTCAAATCATCAAGAACCAAAACAATATAATTTAGACGTCAATTCATCTCAACTTTCCATCTATTGAAATTTAGTTCATGAACATGACATTAAATCCCATTAAAACCCAATTTGAATGTATTCCTAGCAATAGAGAAAAAGAAATAGATAGAGAAAAAGAGAAATTAAATCTCACGAATCTCCTCCAACGAGATTGGATCTCCTCTTCGGACGGTCTAGAAACGGAAGTCCTTTCCTTTCTCTCTTCAGCTGCTTTATCTCTCTCTTTTGCCTCGCGCCAACCCCTAGGTACAGTCTTTTTCCTCCATTAACTCCGTACGAAACACGTACAGAAATACACGTGTGCGAGGGTCGCGCCGTGGCGCCTAGGCGCCAACTCTCCAGAAGCTTGTCAACTGAAGGACTCCTGACTAGTTTCTGTATGATGGTGAGGTGGCGCCTAGGTTCCAACTCTTTGGAAGCTCTCCAACATAGGGAATTCTGGAATGTCCTTGTGAGGCTGTAGGTTGGTGCCTAGGCGTCGCTGGTCGATGCCGGGACGCCATCCTACTTGCTTCTTCATTCTGCACATTTCTTCATCCCCTGTCACGTTCGCAAGCTGTTAGCTACCCATCCTTCCTGCAAAACTAACTAAAGCCAAATAAATGAACTTATAAATATCTATTTTATACTAAAAATGCATAAAAACTACATATTATTCCTAAAATGCAAAGTGAATGAAAACTAAGCTAAATGGGTGCAAACCAACTACATTCTCTTGGACTAACATGCTAAAATAGTCTGAAATGAGCTATAATAACTTGTATTTTCATGAGTTATAACACCCCCAAACTTAAATATTGCTAGTCCTCGAGCAACGCATGAAAATAAAATGAATGAATGAATGACTAAGGACTCTGTCAACTCAATCTAATTCCAATTATGCTTCTAACAATCACATTCCTCCACTCAGCAAGGCAAAGAACAACCTTAACTTGAAACAATGCATAAAAAAATCCTCAATTATCAAAAATAGGACATGCTTTTTCATTTTCATTCTCAGATCAAGTTACGTATAATTGTCAATGTTATCAGTCCAATGTTATAACTCAATCCTGCTTCTTCCTCCTGATAAAAAGAAATTGGTTAAAAAATTAATACAAAATAAGTGAACCATTTTTTAAGTATGCTTTCTTATCAAAGAACATGACGTTAATTCACTTGCCTTTGTTTTGCTCAACTGCACATTCTTTTCCCCCCAAACTTATTGCATGACTCTCCTTACCATATCTCAAGGTATCTGGAGAGATGTTTTCTATTTTTTTAATTTTTTGGGCTCCTCTCACCATATTTCAAGATATTTGGGGAGAATTTTCTTTTTAAAGCGATATTACTGTGACTTTTCCTTGCCTTTTTACGTAAACCTTGACATTTGTTGATGCAAAGTTCCAGTTACTTAGCTTAGGTCAGTCACCTCTTTTATTACTCTGATAATCTGGCAGGGGTACTGAACATGCAAGTTAACCCATTTTAAATCTCATCAAAAGAAAATTGTAAAATTTTACGCATTACTGAGACCATTTCCTTCCTTAAAGCACATGGGTACCACACATTTAACTCTGTTCTTATCATTTCAGTTGAAGAGATTAGCATGGATTTGAATTATAATAATGTACTATGAAATTCGCTCAATTCATTCACACGTCACTTGCAAATTTCCTTAACACATAGACCTTAGCCTGAATTTTCAATTTTTCATGAAATCGATTTCAAGTTAAAGTTTTTCTCAACCTTGCTCATTTTCATAAAAATGGATCAAAACAAGATAATTTTCACAGGAAGAATTTGACATGATACGCAATCTAATACATATATACAAGATATGAATGCAAAACACACCAAAAGGAATTATACACCTCCCAAACTTGAGGGATCCATTGTCCTCAATGTATGAAACTACATGAAACCTAAATGATCCTAAACTAAGAAAGAAAAACAAAAGTAAAATAAAGTAGAGAGGATGATACTCCCCTAGGCGTCTGATGCGGAGGAGTCATTGTCGTCGCGCTCACTTTCTTCACCTGGCTGCTGTTAAGACTGACCAAAACAGGCTCGGAACTCGGGAGGTGTCGACGGAAATGATGGTAATGTCGTCATATCAATTTTTTGGTCCTCCATGAGTCTCCGAAAGTGCACCTCCATAGCTCGATTGGACTGCCGTAGAAATCGAGCTTGGACTACCATTAAATTCTCCAGGTTGGTTAGCCTCACACTGGTTGGGAACGGTTGAGATGAGGAAGCAGCCTGTGGTTGTTGGCTGAATTACATGATAGGGGTGTTTGTGGAGTAAATATTTGAACCAATCTCATGCCTTTGATAGAGTCTCTTCTTCGTGTTCTTTGAAAGAGACTATGTCCATTCTGAGCTTGGTTAACTAGGCAAGAGGAAAATATTTTTCGAGAAACTTTTATGCCAAGTCGTTCCATGTACTGACAAAGTTTGGTGGCAAAGAATCCAGCCACTCTGAAGCTCTGTCTTTCAATGAGAATGGAAAAGTCCGTATTCTCATTGCTTCGTCGGAGACTCCATGTTGCTTAAAAGTATTCATGATTTGCAAGAAGTTATGCAGGTGGCGATGCAGATCTTCAGAAGATAAACTCCAAAACTGCCCGATAGATTAGAGCATTTGGAAGATCACGGGCTTAATCTCAAAATTGTTAGTGTCGATAAGGGGAGGTTGATGCTAGTTTGCACTGCGTTTTGCCTCATTGCAATGAGATCCCAAATAGGCTGGTCCAAATCATCTTGTGGTAGATGAATTGGAACCTCAATCTGTTGGTTCCCATACTGATCTGCATGAAGATTTTCATCTTGGTTTCCAATATGCTCCATTATATGAAGTTGATTCCTAGCTTCTCTGCTCTTATGACGTCTTCTCAGATAGGTTCTTTCTGGCTCCGGATCAAATGGTACGATGTTATCCTTTCCAGCCCTGCCTTGGCGCATATAAAAGCAATAAGCCCTACAATAACCAATTCAACTGCGCTAAGCTGAAAAATATATAGACTAATGAATTTGTGAAATTAAATATAGTTACAAAATTATACAAGAATGCAAAAAAAATAACAATATTAGTTAGCAATGAATATCCCAGACAATGACGCCAAAAACTTGACGAGCTGCATATATGTCTAATTAAAATACTCATTTTAACGCAAGTATACGTATCGGTCAAGTAATAAAAGTGAGCAAAGTATCGTTCCCACAAGGATATTTTCCAACTAATTCTATTAATTACTTCAGTTGCTTTTGGTGATTAGAAAGAATTTTCACAGATGAAATCAATTATGCAAAATAAGTAAAAGGAATAAAAGAGAGTTTAACAGAAGAGCTGGAATACCAAAACGGATTTATTGAATTGGGATGACAGATGGGATAGTTGGAAATACTTGAATCTAAACTATATTGAATTAGTTCCTCTTCTTTAGATTGTGCAGGGATTCCCTAGTCCTAGTTCAATGATCTTTATATATGTTTTTCAACCCATATAAAGCTAATTACATAACATCCAATTACTATGTTCTCATGTAATTAAATGTGATGGAATTGATCTATACATAACCTATTCATAACTACATAGGATTTAACGGTATATTCCTATCCATTAAACATTCTCCATTAATCACGGAAGAAACTTATGCCCTACACATGAATCTTGGTTAGATTTTCTTTTTCCAAGGACGAAACAACTAAATCATCTTACAAGGTAGTTAGTCTTGTAAAAAGCATTAAACGGCATATGCAAGGGTAAATCCACACAGCACAATCATGCAACAAATCAAATATTCATTCTCAAATCATCAAGAACCAAAACAATATAGTTTAGACATCAATTCATCTCAACTTTCTATCTATTGAAGTTTAGTTCATGAACATGACATTAAATTACATTAAAATCCAATTTGAATGTATTCCCCATAATAGAGAAAAGGAAATAGATAGAAAAAAAGAGAAACTAAAACTCACGAATCTCCACCAACGAGATTGGATCTCCTCTTCGGACGCTCTGGAAACGGAAGTCCTTTCCTTTCTCTCTTCGGCTGCTCTATCTCTCTCTTTTGCCTCGTACTAATCCCTAAGTATAGGCTTTTTCCTCCATTAACTCTGTATGAAACACACGTGTGTGGGGGCGCACCATGGCGCCACTTATGCGGCGCCTAGGCGCCAACTCTCTAAAAGCTTGTCGACTGAAGGGCTCCTGACTAGTTTCTGTATGGTGGTAAAGTGACGCCTAGGCGCTAACTCTCTGGTAGCTCTCCAATGTAGGGAATTCTGGAATGTCCTTGTGAGGCACTAGGTTGGCGCCTAGGCACCACTAGTCGACGTCGGGGCGTCATCTTACTTGCTTCTTTATTCTGCACATTTATTCATCCCTCGTCATATTCACAAGCTGTTAGCTACCCGTCCTTCCTGCAAAACCAACTAAAGCCAAATAAATGAACTCATAAATATCTATTTTATACTAAAAATGCATAAAAACAACATATTATTCCTGAAATGCAAAGTGAATAAAAACTAAGCTAAATGGGTGCAAATCAACCACATTCTCTTGGACTAACATGCAAAACTAGTCTGAAATGAGTCATAATAACTCGCATTTTCACGAGTTATCAATTCTCCAACCAAAAGTCTCCCTATTTTAATACTCTCATTCATTCACGTCTTTTTTCCTCTTTTATCATTAACAAAAAGAAAGAAGTAAGAAATATCAAAAATCCTTATTAAAAAATCAAATTAAAATACAAAATTGGAGAATAAATCTAACTAAATGCAACAATTTGCATGATATCATATTCATGATAAAAATAAACCATATAAATATGTATCAATACTTTTTGTTAGCTAAAAAATAAAAAATTCAAAATTCACCAAAACACCATCAAAGCCACTTTTTATGTTTGTCATTATACGATCAAAATCACCTGCATGAAATTTTAGAATTGCTCATCATTAGAATACAACAAATGAATATGAGATGATGAATATTTTGATTATTGACCCTTGGTTCTATTCGATTTGGAAGGTTTGGATCTTCAAAAATGGGGTGAAACTTGAAATTTATAAGGCTATTTTCCAGAAAAATGTTATTGAGATGGTGATTCAGGTGATACACCCATAGCACGATAACGGCTGTTGTTAGCAATATCTTGAAGAAGATCATTCGATTCAGGTAATCCAATAGTCAAACATATTCTGTCAGTGTTATCTCTTAAATCTCTCATAATAGCACCCAACTATCTACTATCCCCACACAAGCTGTTAGTAGCAAATTCAAGTTGTTGCGGTATTATTGAAATTGAATTTCTTACTATTAGTATGGCAGTGGCAATAGTGGATGCAACAGTTGTAATGCTTTCTTGTGTAATAGGAACAAAAGTGACAGTTTCATGCTTGAACATTTGAAAATCATGAGTTAAATTATCCAATTGAGTTTCAATGGTTCCCATCTAGAATTTAGTTGCTGAAAATTTGATTCTAGAAAGGATTGGAGAGACAAAAGATCAGCATTAACTGAATATGGTTGAAAGAGTATACCAGCTAAAGATGGAGTTGCAAAATTGGGTTTGGAAGAAGCGGTGCCCACATGAGGAGTTGAATTGGTAAGTGAAGTATGAGGCAAGTCTGTTGGCTTTTAAGTAGAATGGGTGCTTTTTTTTTCTTAAATCAATGTTGAAATGCTAAACAACCTTATTAAGTACATAACATAATTCAAACATCCATCTGCTCTTCTTTTCAATGACAACATGTAAGATAGCATTACACTAGTAATGTTATAGAGCTTGTTATTCATAATTACTGACATTAATTACAAATCATAAGTGTAACAATATTATATCTAGCAATTTATGATCCAGTTTGGAAAATTCTTTATTCATAAAATTGCATTGTTGTTGACTTAACGACTTATTCTGTGTAAAATAGAAAATAACTTCATCAAAATCAATGTCTGTATATTGACCAATAGCATAAACGGTAATAGCATGAACCTAACAAAATCTTATTCTATGAAACTAATTTCAATTTCTCTTAAGAAATATGTGTAGGTAGTATCTTTCATTGTTAAGTTGAACTAGAAGTGTTTCACAAGATCTAAATACATAACAATCTTTCTTCAGAAATTCAAAAAGCCCATATTCTTGCAACCAATGCACAAATCCAAACATCTCTTTACCAAGTAAAAAATTTACCTTTTTACCTTTGGTAAATATTCGATGTGAAAATTTACCTATAAAATCTTATTCACCAGACAAGTGGCAAAAGTTTGAAGCTTTGGATGAGGCTGCAACATGATATATGGAGTGTGACATTAGAACAACTTGACTAGACTGATGTTTAGAACCCATAGATTTACCCTGCATGTAGCTTTGCAAGATAGCCATGTACGATGAAGCATAGGGAGGAGCATTTGAGTTCTCATAGACGTGGATGTCAAAATTGTGACGTCGACGGTGGATAAAAGATCCAAGGGTGTTGAATCTGCCTTTCGCTTTCCCTTTTCTCATAAGAATGCTTTCTTCTAGCCGTTGCGCCATATTTTTGAGCCATCACAGTGAATAAGCAATGGAGTGGGATGGACTTATGAGATTGAATTTTTTTTACATGGAAGAGAGCAAACAGTGGAAAGAGAGAGACAAATAGATAGAGAGAGAAATAGAATTTTTAAAACTCAGTTGGATAGTTGAGAATTTGATTTTCAAAAATTAAATATACTTAAGGTTGAGGATATAGGTTTTAGAGAGAATTTTAGGACTGCATATAAGACTATGGATGAGAGAGGAAAAGGCTACTGGAGACGTGCCAAGGAAGAGGTGTGAACATGAGAAAATTTTGTCAAAGCCAAAATTTCAAAGTAACATAAGCAGGTGAAGTTCCAAAGCATCCACATGCCTAAAATTCCATGAATTTGACAACTCCAAGTACATGATTTGACAAGTCCATGCATGATACGTTTAGCATTGTAGTTTTGGTCTTTTTCTGTTCTTTAAACATTTTTATTTAAACCTATTTTCCCATTTTTTCTGTTTTTCTTTTACAAAATTATTTTGATTTATGTTTTCTTGCTCTCTTTTTTTATTTTTTTTTTACTTTTTTAAGTATGTTTTCTGTTTTTTTACTGTTTAGTTTTACCATTTTCATGTTTTCTATTTTTTCGTATTTTTTATTTAAACATTTTTAGAAAATAATTTTTAACCCTTTTTAAAAAACATTTTAAACATTTTAACATTTCTTTTTGTTTGAGAAACTTTTTTAAAAAATTATTTATTTTTAAAGTTATTTGTTTTAACATTTTTACTTTTTTAACGGTAGGTTTTTAAGTTATTTTCTTTCTTTTTATTTTATTTTAAAAAACTTATTAAAATGGTTTTGTTTTTTAAAAAAAATTTTAAGAAAAAATCTTATTAAGACAATTTTGGTTTTTGATTAAGAATTTTATTTTGTTAAAAAACTTATAAAGATGTTTTTCTTTTCAAGAAAAAATAAAAACAACCTTATTTTAAAACAAAAAATGAACTAAAAATTGGCAGATAAATATATAATCTAAAATTATCAACCGCATGAAATAATATTTACATAAATACATGTCGTGGAAAAGGATCCCTTCTTATGTAAAGAACTTTTTCAAAGGAAAGTGGCTTTGTACAAATATCTGCTAGTTGATCTTCTGTGGAAATAAATTCAATAGAAATTTCTTTCCTTCATACATGATCCCTTAGAAAATAATGTCTTACTTCAATGTGTTTAGTATGTGAATGTTGTATAGAATTTTTAGACAAATTTATTATACTTGTGTTGTCATATCTGATTGGAACATTTGTATGTGACAATCTATAATCAAACAATTGTTGTTTCATCTACAAAATTTGAGCACAACAACTAACACATGCAGTATATTCGGCCTCTGCAGTTAATAATGCAACCAAGCTTTGTTTCTTAGAATACCATGATATAATATACCATCAAGAAATTAATAAGTATCACTCGTACTTTTTCTATCTATTTTATAATATGCAAAATCAACATTTCAATATCTAATCAAGGTAAAAGTGGATTCTCTAGGATATTAAATCCTCAAAGTAGGTGTATCAACAAGGTACTTAAATATATATATTTAATAGCACTCATGTGTGATTCTTTTGGATTTGCCTAGAAACTTGCACACATACAAACACTAAACAATATAGCAGGTCGATTAGCACTTAAATGTAAAAGTGAACCGATTATGCTCCTATATAACTTTTGATCTACAAGCTTACCTAATTAATCCTTATCCGTTTTGATGCTTTCGCTCTTGGGGGTTGACATATGCTTTATATTTTTCATTTTGAACATTTTGAACATTTTCTTGACATATTTTGTCTAAAAGATAAAAATATTTTTTTAGTTTTTTTTTTTACTTGAAGTCCCAAAAAGAAGGTAAGATCACTCATCATGTTCATTTCAAACTCACTCTGCATCAATTTTTCAAATTCTTACAATACAACTCATTAGTGGACCCAAAAGTAATATCATCCAGATAAATCTGAATAATCAAAATGTCTTTGAATATTTTTGAAAAATAAAGTAGTATCAACCTTACCTCTTTTGAATTTTTTCTCTTGCAAAAACTCACTAAGTCTATCATACGAAGCTCTTAGAGCTTATCTTAATCTATAAAGAGATTTTGATAGTTTGAACACATAATCATGGTGTTCATAGTCTTCAAAAAATGGTGGCTGTTTAACATAAACTTTTTCACTTATTAAACCAATCAAGAATGCACTTTTTACATTCCTTTGAAAAAGTTTAAACTTTTTAAATAATGCAAATGCAAGTAACATTCTAATAGCTTCAAGTCTACCTACTAGTGCAAAAGTCTCGTTTAAACTTTCTCTTCTTGAGAGTAACATTGTGCAACTAAACGTGCTTTATTTCTAATAATGATCCCAGACTTGTCAAGTTTGTTTCTAAAATTTCATTTTATACCAATAACTGGATGATCTTCAGGTTTGACACAAGTGTCCACATATTATTTCTTTTAAATTGATTCATTTCTTCTTGCATAACAATTATTCAATTTTTCATTAGATATTGCTCCATTAACTATTTTAGGTTCAACATGAGAAATAAAAGCACAATGACCCGAAACATTTTAAAGTGAACTTTGGGTTTTGACTTTATCATAAACATTGCTAATAGCATGCTTAACTAGATGATTCTTTCGCACATGAAGATTTTGAGATTTTGAAGAACATCACCTACACTTACCATATCTTTATCTATCAATGTTTTTTGTATGTCGAGAATGTTTTCTTCTTCATATGAAAGATCAACTTTCTCGGCCCAGTATTAGGTTCATCAAAGGTGACATGTATTGACTTTTCAACTATATAAGTTCGCAAATTGTAGACTCAATATACTTTGCTAGAAAAAGAATAGCCTAGAAAAATATCTTCATCGCTATTATAATCAAATTTACCAAAGTTACATTTTCCATTATTTAGTATAAAGCATTTATAATCAACAGTATGAAAAATATGCAATGTTCGGCTTTCAATCTTTCCACAATCCATATAGATTTTTTTTTGTTATTGGACGAATATAAACACGATTTATGATAAAACATGCAATGTTTCCTACTTCAACCCAATAAATATGTAGTAAATCAGCATCAATCAATATTATTCTAGTCATTTCAATCAAGTTCTATTCTTTTCCCTCAACAACTCTATTTTTTTGTGGTGTTCTAGAAGCCAAGAAGTTATAATTTATTCCAAAATGATCATAAAATTTTGCAAAATGCTAATTGTCAAATTCTCTTCCATGATCATTTTAAACTGCAAATATTTTCAATCCACGTTTATTTTGAATTTTACAATAAAATTTTTGAAATAAATTAAAGCATTCATCCTTACTTCCTAAAAATAATACCCATATATATCTTAAAAAAATCGATAATGACATAAGCATAATGTTTTTCGGCCAAACTTCTAGTTTTTGTAGGTCCAAATAAATCCATATGTAGTAACTATAGAGGTTCTGTTGTTGACATAATATTTTTTATTTGAAAGAGACTTTCTTTTGTTTACCAAATTGACAAATATTATAAAAATATTTTAAATTAATTTTTAAGTTTAGTAAACCATCAACAAAATTAATCTTTTGCAGTTTTTTGGCATATCCTAATCTTCTATGCCAAATCAAAATCTCATTATCTATTGCAGATAATCATTTTATGTAGCCTACACTAAGATCTAGAATGTACACATTTCCCTTCCTTTTCTGCAGCAAATATTGTTATCTACATTATCACAAACGATGCACATGTTAGATTTAAATACAACTTCAAGGCCTTTATCACAGAATTGACTAATGCTTAAAAAATTATGTTTAAGCCCAATGTATTATTTATTTCAATACTTTTGCAACTTACCATACATGTACTTTGATGTAACCTTTCTTGTTATTTACAAAAGTAACCTCTCTTTTATTTTACATTTCTAAAAATTTGAATGCATATTTATTTTTGATCATATGATGTAAACAACTATTATTCACATACCATCTTATTTGGCAAGTTGACTTCATGCAGTCTTGCAAAACAAAAGAAAAAACCTTTACTGTTTTGGTACCCATTTCATGGGTTCATGCTAATTAGTATTATTATTATTATACATTTTAGGTTTCAAAATCAGTTTTGCTTTAAATATCTATAGCTTTCTTACTAGGCAAATATATGAAACATGTTCAAAATTATAATAAAAATTGCAAATTCCATTTTGATTTCTAAATATTTTATTTGACTTTCTATTATATACATTTTTATTTTCTTTTATTTGATTTTTTAAAATCTCATTTTCTCGACAAGATATTTTATTTGCATTTGCAAATTCATATTTTATTCTTTGTCAAATCTAAGATCATTTTTAATTTTATGTATTTATCTAACATAGTAGTAAATTCGCCAACTAGTTCAGCATATTCTTGTTCCATTTGATTAGCAGTATAACTTACCTCAAAATGTTCATATTCATCTTCATGATATGCCATAAATCCTAAACGTGATGTAAGATTAGCTTGATTATCACCAAATCTGGAAGTGACAGATAGTGAAGTTTTAGTATCATATCATGCCCCATAGTTTTGAATTTTTTCTTTTGTTTAAATCTTTCTTTTCAACAGGAGATGAACATGCATTTTTAAGATGTCTTAAACCTTGACGATTATGATGCCTTATTTTATCTCCTTCTCTTTTCTCAACATCTTTCCTCTGGTCCTACTATTTTTTTCTTTTTAGATCATCCTGTATCCTTCTAGCAGCTGCATTCCTATTGTTGTTTTGTTTTTTCTATTTCGAGTGATGAATTGACTTATCTTCTTTGTTAATATAGCAATGTTTTCGTCTTCATCATCTGCATTATCATTAGAATGATTAAAAAAACTTTTAAACCAATTACCTTTTTACCTTTTGGATCATTATTATTATTTTTCTTCATAGTAATCTCATGTGTCATAAGGGAGCTTATTAATTGATCTACAAACACGGTTGATAAATCATTGGCCTCTTCTATGGCTGTAACATTGTGGTTTAAGAAGAAGGAAGTAATCTCAATATCTTCTTTACTTATTACTTTTCCTCAATAGACTTACCCAGTGCTTTCAAGGAATTAATTATATTGGTGAATTTACGAAACATCTCAGAAATAGATTTTTTAGATTTCATAATAAAAAGTTCACAGTCGTGCATCAATATATATATATATCTTGGACTCATGAACTTCGGAAGTATCTTCATGTCTTACCATGAGTGTATCCCATACCTCTTTGGCCGTGGCACAAGTGGATATCTTATTGAATTTAAATGGGCAAAATGTACAATATAAAACATTTAAAGCTCTGACATTTAATTGCACTTGTTCATTTTATTGTTCATTTAGTTCAATTACATCATCTCCAGGTAAAGTTACATCTCTATGAACAGCATTCCAAAGTTTTAGATCTTGACCTATGATAAAGATCTACATTTTGTGTTCTCAATATCTATAATTTGTGTCATGAAAATATGGTGGTATGGTTATGTAATGGCCTTCACCATATCCAATCTCCACTTACTTCTCAGTTGTTATGATCTCTTTGGATTAATTCAAAGACCACTCTAATATCAATTATTAGGCTCGTATGAAACTAATAAATGAAAGGGACAAAAGCACAAAGAGAGATTCAAGAAAGAACAGGATGGATTTCACACATCACAAAAAATAATCCAAAAAAGATACCACAAATTATAATAGTTGGGTTAATGCACCTACTTTACTTTCTAAGTCAACCCTTTGACTTAGGTTTCCACTAGTAAACTTATAACTCAAGTTATAGATGTGCGATCTTAATTATTTTCTAGATAACACAAATGGCTCCAGATGGTAGGTGAAGCTTTTTACAAATCATGATGAAAGTTTTCCTCTTGAATTAAACAATCTCTAATTCAAGGTAAAATAAACAAAAATAAAATAAAGCTTGCAACCAGTTGAACAATATAGAAGCACAGAGATGAAGCTCTAGTAGGATAGTCACAACGATCTTCAATATGCTACTTCTAACGGATGGACAGAGAATCACAGAAAACTCGTTGAGACAGATCTACATTTTTTAAATGATTCTCTCTTAATTCAATTTTCCTTTGGAATATTCTTTATTTAGAGCTTTGAACTTCCAAAACCGTCAAAAGAGATTTTCTCCACCAATCCTCAATCACTCCGATTTTTCTGAACAAACTATAACAACTTAACAAACTAGAATAACTCATCTTAAAAAATTAACCGATTTGTTATGTCATCATCTAACTATCTATCCATAGATTACTCTAAAAAACAATCAAATTTTCAACCCAAATTTGTGAAAGTTTTAAGCCAAACTATTAATGTTTTAAACCAAAGCTATTAAAACTTTAAATCAAAATTGCTGAAGTTTTAAACAAAAATTGCTAAAGTTTTATAGAAAAACTAACACACAATTCTATACTAACTTGTTACAACCATTCATCTCAGATGAAATACAATCAAACACATTTCAAGTATTAAATTCTTAACCTGTCTATTATCAAAACACTATAACTCAACAATTTGATCAATACAGTATAGATACATTACCTAAATTTGCCATACATCCAGCTTCTAAATTATGCTACATTAGGTTTCTCTTTCCATTTATGAGATGATATCATTTATCTAGGAATAATGTATGATTGCATATTGATTTTTGCTCCTCTATATCTCCACACCATTTAGCGTTAGCGTAATCTTATAAGAGTAAATCATTTACTTAGTAGAAAATTAAATAATTTGCGGTTCCTTTTTTGATATAGTTCAAATTATTTGGATCACTTTCCAAAATGCTCTTCTAGGATTTAACTAGTATCTGCTTGCCAAATTAATGATGTAACAAGTGTCAAGATAAGTACACATCATAGTGTACATCGAGAATTACATTGGGATAAGGAACTACCGTAAAGTTTCATCAGCTACCATCACCCTCCTAGCTAATCTTACACCCTAACCTTTCCCTCATGCTCCTTTATCTCCCCTTCGACCCCCTTCCCCTCACTAATTCCCTGCAGCTCAACCCCCTTCCCATCAACCTTAAATCTCATGGTGTGCCTCTTCCAATTACACATTAGGTCATACAACCATTGCAGCCCAACGATAGCATCTATCCTCTCCAAATCAACACAAAAAATCCATCTACCCTCAATAATCCTATAGTTCAACTATCACCCCCTGACATTTGCGCTTTCATTACATTTTACTGTCATTAACAAGGTCAACAGCCACTGAATTGATGACTAACATAAGAAACTTCATATCTACTATCAGCCTTTGACTAGTAAAATTATTTTTATTCATACTATCAATAAATACAATTAATTCTCGGCTATTAGTCTAGCCTTGAACTCTCATGACCTTATAAGAATGAGTGTCCATTGCTACACATAAGGACATCATCAACAACTTTCGATGATATTCCACCTTAGACTCTTGGTTTGAACTGACTTCTATCAAATTTTCCCCTTCTCCCTCATGCAATAACATAAAGAGTTATTTGCTACAACATATGTGCCCCTTAACAAATTTTTGAACACAAGTCGTTCACATTTCTGGCTTACATTTCCTCCTAAGAAAGCCGCTTCACAAGTGCATCCTAACTAAACTTCCAGCTACACTGCCTTCTTATCCCTTGAAGACTATTGCCACAAAATTTTGCACTCTTATGTTTTCTAACTTCCTGGCCTCTTCAATTGCAATCCTCAGAATAAGAGGATTGCCATACTCTAAATCCGCCCGAATATCTCCACGAAGGCCTCACAGAAAGCAACACTTGAACCATTCATCGGTCAACCCATTAGTACTGTTCAGCAGCCTCTCAAAACCAAGTATATACTCCTCCAACTAGCCAGACCGACTAAGCCTTATCAGCTTTTTATTTACACACTTTATTTCCAAGCTTCCAAAACATGCACACACAAATCTTTGCAAAAATCGCCTCGTTCAATGAAAGGCCTCTCCCTTCGAATATATCTAGTCATTGGATAGTAATCTTCACCTTCATCTCCTCTTCATTTACGTAAATGTTGAAATAATTATTAGCCTGAATGATCCAAGCACTCGGATCTCCTCCAACAGAGAATATAGGAAACTACGCTTTAACATGTCTCACCAAGTCTCCTTCTAAACTTTGTAATTTATTCGTCCTCTAGTTAGATCCCTCCCCCTGCTTGATAAGTACATTGCGGCCTCCATTATAGCTTGACACTATAACACCTTCCACATTCAACTGCCACAACTACAATTTTAGTCCCACACTCTCCCACAAGTTGGACAATGGAAATCCAAACCCATCCCAAGAAAGATTAGATGTCCTTTAGTTGACTTCGACTCTTCAAAAATCTTTTGATGCAATCAAACTCTCTAGCACCTCGAAACCCTTTTCAATTTCTCTTAGAAAGCTTTTCCAACCTCATTGGGTTTGAATCCAATGATGTTACCTTCTCATTCATCACATCGACCTTCCCTTCTACTATTATCACCCTCGCCTCTATCAAATTCATCTTCGCTTGTATTTCTACTATCTTCCCAACCATCTCTACCTGTCATTGTTCAATTCCATTCAATCTCTCCTCCAATTGCTTGACTATTGAGATTCAATAGATTGTCGTAGCTTTGATACCAATAATAGATGAATCTACAAAAATTCCAATGAATTTTTATTGATTTAAGCGAGAAAATCTCATTATTCGATACAAGAGAATGAAATTGGAAAAGAAAAGAAATTTGTAAAACAAGACAAGCTCAATGAGATCTTTGATAATTGAAAATTAATAATATATTTTGTGGGCATTTTATACCAATTTGGTGGGTAATTAATTGGGTTTAATGTGAAATTTGGTTTAAAACATGTTTTTCTGACATTTGAGTATTAAATATTAATTTCAAGCGATTTAAACAATTTTTGTGATCTTTTGGCTTAAAATTATAATTTTATTTGTTGTCATAAAATTAAATGAGTTTGAATAATTTTTTATATTGGAAACCCATTTATTAATTTAAGCAATTAATGACTTAAAATATTTTTTATTTAGGAAAAAATAAATTTCAGCAAGTGGGCCCTACAAAAATCACCGCCGTCCATCCAACAAAACCATATAATTAATGCAGGCCATCCAATTCAATCCAAGCTGTCCAGCCCATGATCGTCATCATTCAAATAATCTCAACCACCCATTCATGCCTAGAAATTTTCAGCTCTTCAGATCTCAGCTGTTCGAAAAATCCAAACCGTCCAATGATCCAGATTTTTACACCGCTCAAAGCTCCATCAGAACCGTCCATCTATATGCAATTGTCCATCCATTAATCTCATGCAAGATCAGCAACGACCTGAAATTAAACAGCAGCCCACATGGACCGTCCAGAATTTCAGCGGATCCAAGCCATCCAAATTTTTTGATCTAGGTCATCCACTAGCAACTAGATCCGCACCGTCCAGATTTTTGTTTAGAAAATCATAAAATCTAGACCGTCCATTTATTTCAGCAAATCACTGTCCAAAAAAAACTATTCCAGCCATCCAGATTTTCTGTCCACCCAATCATCCCATCACAACTGTCCATTGTTTTTATTCCAGTGGTCCAAATATCAAAATCCAGAACGTCCGCACCCATCAGATCTGAAATTCAAGCCGCCAATCCAGAAATTCCACCGCCCAGTTTAATTTGAGCCATTTGTCAAACAAATTCCAGTGGTCCCACAGCTGACCGCTTAAGATAAGCCAATCCAGAATTTAAAATCTGACCGTCCACATGTAAATCTCCATGCATCCATTGCCAGTCAGCAAATCTAGATAATATCAGTCGTCCAACCTTTTCACGATGCAATGTGAATTGCGTCCAATGAAGATGGGGCCCACATACCTTATGCAGTCCAGCAACCAATCTCGTGTTCCGTCCAAGACGTTCTAAGCTGCGTAATTCAAGCATATGACGTCCAGATATCATGCGGAATTCCAGCTTCACATACGCAATTAGCTAGGATGCGTAGTGGTCCAACATTACAAACAGGCTACATATACTTCAACTATAAAATAGGAGAGGAGGGGATTTCCAGCGGTAGATTTTTCCGGACAGAAATTTGAGAGAGAAATTCCAGCGAGAAGGAACGAGCAGAAAAGTTAGAGTAGAATTTTGAGAGAGAAAGAGCAATGAGGTGGAGAGTGTTGGAAACAATGTTCAAAATAAAACAAATTAACCAAGGATTGAGTTTTGATGATTAACAAGAACTAATTTGAGTATATATATATATAACTAATATGTTTGCCAAGTGTTTAAGGAAAGCAGAGAAGTCAAGTCGATCTTCGAGTCGACTTGAACTTCGACTTGGAGTGAAGTCGATAGTGAAGTCGACTCCACTAACGACTTCAAACAAGCTAAAACTGGACAAAGTTGAAAATGGAATTCTGACGAGTGAAGTCGCAGGCCAAGTCGACTCCACATGCGACTTGGGTAGTCAAGTCGCATACGAAGTCGACTCCAGCATCGACTTCGAAGTACACAAAAATGTCCAGCGTTGAAATCTGGCTCCCGAAGATGCGAAGTCGCAGACGAAGTCGACTCCAAGTGCGACTTGGGCGAAGTCGCAAACCAGGTCGACTCCAACTTCGACTTGAGAAGTTTTGAAGTCTAAGCTGAAATTTCAAAGCATATCCAAGACATCCATTTGAAGTTTCTCACATACAAATGAGCTTTAAAGACTATTCTCAAAGTGACTTAAGATCAAAGCAAGAATACAAGTTCAAGTTCAAATCAAGTCTATCAAGCTCAAAGCAAAATCTTCAAGATAGCTTCCAAATGGAGTAATACCCAAGTCATGAAGATCAAGTGAGTCCGAAACAAAGCAAGGAACACACATATTTTGTGTAAGGACTCATAGCTTTCAAATAGTTTGCAAGATTCAAGACATTTCAAGAGTATCCAGGCCAAGCTCTTCATCGAATCACAAGAACTACAAACATAAAGGCCACTCAACATTCATGAAGACTAAAGGGAGAAATCTAAAGCAAACTAAGTAAGGATCAAGGCGTTTCTGCAATAGATCAAGCCAAGTCGCAACCCAAGTCGACTTCAGGATCGACTTGAGTTGAAGTCTGAAAGCCAAGTTGACCCAAGTCTCAGACTTGAGTTTCTGAAAAACTCAAGTCGCAGGCCAAGTCGACTCCATGTGCGACTTGGAAGCCAAGTCGCAGGCCAAGTCGACTTCATCTTCGACTTGGAGTATAACGGTCAAATTTTCGAACGTTGGAGTTCATTTATTGCGCACCAACCACCTCCACAACGTTCATATTTTCTTCCCTCTATAAAAGGACCCTCAAATGAACGTGAAAACACAACAAGAGAATACAAGACACTACGTTAAAGTTCAAAGAGAGAAAAGAAGTACAAGAAAGGTTTCCTATTTGCTTTTCTCCATTATTGAGTGGTCCGTATAAATTCTAAGGAAGAAGAAAGCTTCAAGTTGCTAGCGCCTTCAACAATATTCATCCACAGCTGCTTCCACAACTTCTTCCTCGAGCTAAATCTGCCTACACAAATCTGTAAAGTGTAGTTTCATTTATTTCATTGTCTTGTTGTATAAATCTTGATTTAGCTTGGGTAGCTAAGATCAAGTATATGCAAAGTAGGGTGTGATTGGAGTGAGACTCATCACCTACTTTTGCATGTGAGTTGTTTATGCCCCCTAGAGCTAGAATCTAGAAGAGAGCAAGTGGCTCTAGTTGTATATGCCCCCTAGAGCTTTGAATCTAGAAGAGAGCAAGTGGCTCTAGTTGTGTATGCCCCCTAGAGCTTTGAATCTAGAAGAGAGCGGTGACTCTAAGTGTATTCTTGGAATACATAGTGGAACCCAAGTCACAACGGAGTGTGAGCTTGGAAGAGTGGAGTAGGGAAGGTTTGCCCGAACCACTATAAATCTTGTGTTCTACTTATTTTTACTGCTTTATCTTATTTGCTCTTCATTCGCTTAAAAAGGGGATTAACTTTTTCAAGGGGTTAAGATTTTTTGATTTACCAGAAGAAATTTTAAAGAACCCAATTCACCCCTCCCCTCTTGGGTTTAGCCATCAACTCGGGACCAACAGAGAGCACAGGCAAAAGACGGACCGGTGAGTTGCGTAAAGTAGCCAACACACCATCATGAGCTTCAAACTAATAAACCTTCCTATCTTTTTTCCTTTTTAATTTTAATTGTCTTGTTTAAGATGGATTTTGATTTTATTTTTATTTTGGACTTAAACATGCTTGGCTAAATCCTAATTCTAGGGTTTAGGATGTAGCATGCGTACAATGTAGCGTGGTGTAAGTTTTTAATTTATTTATGATGGATATTATTGTTAATTTAATATCTTGTGATTTTTAATGCTTGTCTTGTACATGAGCCTGTACTTTGGCATGATTCAATATATTAGGTGATGGAACCGAGAGGTGGAAATCTAATATACGATAATCAAGATATTAAACCTGAAAATCTAAGATCATGAGAATAGGCATGATGATCTTGAGAAATTCCATGAACAAGCCACAGAACTTAATGGATTCTAATTAACTTAATCCCATGAGAATAAGTGGTTAAGAAAATTATGGTACGCCTTGTAGGTTTCTAGAGAAGGTGCAAGGATAAATTAGGGTTTGTTCTCCTTTAACAAACAATATCCAGATTAAATAATTATACCACTACCCGTTGCAAAAGATGCATGTGGAATCCTAGACCCTAAGTATTCGCACTCTCGTTTTCTACTCGTTCTAGTTTTCACTTCCCATTTTTCTATTTCTTTTCTATTTTATTTACTCATCCCACTTATCTATCTCATTTTATATCCGACACGAAAGCTTTACAAGCAAAGTTTATAGTCCCGAATTCCCTATAGATCGATAATTTATATACTACAATCTACGACCCGTGCACTTGCGGTGAGATTGCGAACAAGTATTTTGGCGCCATTGTCAGGAAATTCGGCGTTACTTTAAATTTTATTTTTAGATACTTTATTTATTTATTTTCTTCTTTTTTTCCTTTCTCTATTTTTTTGTCTATTTTTTTCTCTTTCTACTTTCTATCTTTTGTCTCTCTCTATTTTTATTTTTATTTTATTTTAGTTTATTTATTTATTTATTTTCTTTTCTTTTTCATCTCTCGTTCTTATCTGTTTTTATCTTTTCTGAACTAGCTAGTTAATCTTTGTATGCACCCGCATACTCGAAGCTTTGCAAAACAATTAGCTGAAAACTATTTATTGTTGACCCTGAGATTGAACGTTCTTTTAGGCGAAGAGTTCGTGACTACAAGCAGCAGCAATCTTCTCAAGACACCATGGCGGAACACAACAATCCAGACTCTCCACATCAAGAGTAGGAGGAAGGTCAGGCTGAGAACAAATTTTCTTCAAGAAGGGTAACTCTTAGTGATCGGAATCGCCCGAACCCTTAAGGATTTCGATCATGCATAGTGGAACCAGAACTTTGAACTCAATCCCGGGCTTATCTGGATGGTTCAACAAGACAAATTTGCAGGACTACCCTCTGAAAACAGTACACATCACTAAGTTTCTGCAGCTGTGCAACACAATCAAGGTACAAAATATCCCATGTGAGGTAATCTGCCTTCAGCTTTTTCCATTTTCTCTTCATGACAGGGCAAGCGAGTAGTTTTATTTTATGCCGCCTGACAACTTTAATACATGGGATAAGCTCTCTGCTGCTTTCCTGGAGAAATTCTTTCCACTCATTAAATCTAGGAAAATCGAGGACGAAATCAATCAGTTCATCCAAAAAGATGGCGAAACTCTATACGATGTATGGGAGAGAATGAAAGATTTGTAGCGCAAGTGTCCTCATCATGGCATCTCACAGGGTGACGTTATTGAAAATTTCTTCAATGAACTCAATCGACCTAGCCGAAGCGTTGTCAATTCAGCCGCTGGTGGCCGATTCATGCGACTCACTGACGAAGAGGTTCTTGAGCTCCTCGATGATTTAGCTCTTTATGATTCTCAATATGGTGATATCCAAGGACCCTCTTAGCGAGATAATGTATATGATATCGAATCCATAAATTCTCTTCATGCTAAACTTGATCAACTTTTGCAACAAAAGAAACAGGAACCCACAGACCGAAATGCATCTTCTTCTCGAAATATTTCATGTGAGATCTGTGGAGCTTCACACTACATGTCTTAGTGTAGTTTTCCCAACCAGGACAACAGAAGCGAGCAGGCCAATGCATTCAATAACCAGTATGATACTCGCACTTATGGTAATCTTTACTCAAATACTTATAACCCTGGACAGAGGAGCCACCCTAATTTCTCTTGGGCAAACCAGTCAAATACTCAAAACTATGCTCAAAACAATAAACCATTTGGTTTCCTAAGAAGACCACTGAACCCTCCCTCATACCAAACTCAGCCCACGCTACCTGCACCATCTCAAGCGCAATCCTCTGATCCTTTGATTGACAAACTACTTGAAGAAATAAGCCAAATGAAAACCCATATTAAACTCCTTGAAAACCAAATTGCCCAACATGCCACTACCACATCCCATAGAGACCAGGGCAAACTCCCTAGCCAACCTGAAGTAAACCCTAGGAAACAAGTGCAAGCAGTTACTTTACGGAGTGGAAAACAGCTCGACCCACCTCAACCACCTCAAATTGACACTAAAAAGGAGGTCGAACATGCACACGAGCAAGAAGAGGAGCCACAACCTAAGCCAGTGGTGGAGAAGTCATGCGTCCCACCACCTCCTTATCAACCCCCTCTTCCCTTCCCTCAAACACAAAGACAGACAAAACTTTAAAAACCGTTCAATAAATTTATTTCAACACTCAAAGATCTATCAATCAGTGTGTCATTTATTGACATGATCTCTCAGATGCCAACTTATGCAAAATTCCTGAAAGAGATACCGTCCAATAAAAGAAAGCTCGAGGAGTACCGAACCATTGCACTCACTGAGGAGTGCAGCACCATCTTGCAGAACAAGCTACCTGAAAGCTAAAAGATCCTGGGAGCTTCTCTTTCCTTGTTCTCTTGGGAATGTCTAAATTAGCAAGACATTATGTGATCTCGGAGCTAGTGTAAGTCTGATCCCTTTCTCTATCTGTAAAAAGTTGAACATGGGCAATCCAAAACCAACTTCTATGTCTCTCCAACTGGTCGATCGATCAATCGAATTCTCAATTTGCATTCTTAAAGATGTTCCCTTGAAAGTCGGCAAGCTGTTTATCCCAGTCGACTTTGTAGTCCTCGACATGGAGGAGGACCACCAAAGTCCAATCATTCTTGGGCAACCTTTCTTAGCCACTGCTGGAGCCATTATAGTCGTCAAGAATGGTCAACTCTCACTGACGATTGGAGATGAAAAAATTGAATTCAACTTTTTTGAAGCAACAAAGCACCCATCAACCGATAACTCCTGCCTACGAGTCAACGTCATTGACCCTTTACCAATCGAAGAAAAAGATGACCTGATAGAGGTATGTATCGTTCATGGTGCAACTATTGAAAATGATAACCCTGAACTTTCTGCTTATGTAGCTCTCTTGGATGGAAACCCTCCTATCTCACATGCTGTCATCTCAACTCCTGATAAACTGGACGCAGACGCCAATCCTCTGTCCTTGACAACACCGAAGGAAGAAGCACCAAAGGTAGAACTCAAACCTCTTTCTAAAAATTTCAAGTATGCGTTCTTGGCTTAAATGCTACTTATCCAGTCATAATCAATGCAAATCTTTCTGAATCCCAATCTGATGAACTATTAACTGAACTAGGAAAACATAGGCGGCAATTGGCTACTGCATTAATGACCTACCTGGTATTAGTCATTCTTTATACATGCACAAAATTCTAATAGAGGAAAATAATAAAACAAGCATTGAACCTCAAAGACATCTGAATCCAAACATGAAAGAAGTGGTGAAAAAGGAAATTTAAAACTTATTGATGTCGGAATCAGTTACCCTATTGCTAATAGTAGTTGGGTAAGCCCAGTACATGTGGTACCCAAGAAAGGCGGTATGACTGTCGTGAAAAATGATAAAAATGAACTTATACCCACGAGAACAGTCACAGGTTGACGAATGTGCATCAATTATCGCAAATTAAATATTACCACCCGAAAGGATCATTTTCCTTTATCTTTCATTAATCAAATGCTTGAACGACTTGTCAATCACTCTTACTTTTTCTATTTAGATGGTTACTCCGGCTACTTTCAGATTTTTATTCACCCACAGGATCAAGAGAAAACCACTTTCACCTGGCCATACGGCACTTTTGCATATAGACGCATGTCTTCTGGTCTTTGTAATGCACCTGCCACTTTTCAACGATGCATGATGGCCATATTTTTCTGGTAACATTGAAAACATAATGGAAGTATTTATGGATATTTTTCTATTTATGGCTCTATATTTTAATCATGCTTATCTACCTGTCTAAGGTTTTACAAAGGTGCGAAGAAACCAACTTGGTTTTGAATTGGAAAAAGTGTCATTTCATGGTACAGGAAGGAATTGTATTAGGGCACTTAGTTTCAAGCAGAGGTATTGAGGTTGACCGGGTAAAAATAGAAGTCATTGACAAACTACTGCCTCCGAATTCGGTCAAAGAAATTCAGAGTTTTCTGGGACATGCATGTTTCTATCAATGTTTCATTAAAGATTTTTCTAAAATTGCTAAGCCACTGACTAACCTGCTAAATCAAGATGTAAATTTTAATTTTTCTGATGACTGTCTAAAGTCATTTTGCAGGTTAAAAGAAGCTTTGACCACTGCCCCAATTATATAGCCGCCTGACTGAAGCTTTCCATTTGAGATCATGTGCGATGCAAGTGACCATGTGATTGGGGCAGTTTTGGGTCAACGGAAGAACAACAAGTCAGTGGTGATCTATTATGCAAGCAAAAACCCTAGATGATGCTCAAGTCAACTATGCAACCACTAACAAGGAATTGCTATTTGTTGTATTCGCTATTGATAAATTTCGTTATTATCTTGTAGGGTCAAAGGTGATTATTTATACGGACCACGCAGCCATTCGCTATCTAATTGCCAAGAAAGATGCCAAACTGAGGTTGATTCGTTGGATTTTGCTAGTATAAGAATTTGACATTGAAATCCGAGACAAGAAAGGCACAGAGAATGTGGTAGCTGATCATCTGTCTAGACTATCATCAACTGAGGAGATTGATCTAACAAACATGAGCAAATTAACGAGGACTTTCCCAACGAGTGTCTGCTTGCACTCAAGGAAGCATCAATGCCCTGGTATGGAGACATTCTTAATTACTTAGTCTGTAAAGAAATTCCATACAATTTCAGCTATCAATCTTCTTCAAAAAACAAGTCGCGGGTAACTTCCCTCTTTTATATCCACATCACCGACTAACCAAGTCATTCTCCATCTATACAAGTGGCATCTGACCATCACATGTGTGTCTTCACACTAGCCGATTAAGATTTCAAATATCAGGCCGGACGCCTAAGCTTATCTTTGAGCCTGAGCCCATACCGTTCGACCCCATCTAGCTCCACACAACCTATGGCTTTTCAATTGTTTGATCCTGCTGCCAAACAGTTGCAGTCTTAGCCCCTTCGGTCCTCATAGAATTGGGGAATCAACTCCTCAACTGCAGTATCAGCACTAAGAGTATCAGTCTCAACAGGCCATTGCAAATCACAGCAGTTGCCTCCATCAATTCTAACCCGCGTTTGCAAATTCCAGACCCATTTCAAAGCCACTACAACCACCACCATTGATTTAACCCATCTTCTCTTGTAATTGCAACAAACCACAAGATAAATATTAAAAAAAAAAAAAATCAAAGCTATCAGCATAAGCAGCCATCCGTCTGGTGAGCAAAGCAGCAACGCCATCCCTTAAATTCTAGTAGAGACGAGCTAGCAAATGACCACGATTTGGCAGCCATGTTGAGTGCTTCGAATGTAGCCGCACACCTCAAAAAAATTCAATCACCAAGATTACCCAACCACCCCAGCTCCAATTTCAATCGTAACATGCCAGGCCAAGCAGCAGTTGTCTTCTTTGACTACGAGTTGTACTTCACCAACCTCGAACCAATGACTGCAAAATCTAGCTGCAACTAGATTAACGACATGACATGACTCTGTTTTCTCTTTCACTCGCCAATAGTGATTACAGAACAAAGAATGGCAGTTATAAATAATCTAGTTGGCAAACACGAACCAAGCCCAAATCTCGACCTTCAACCTGACAAATCCCAAATTGTAGCACCGAATTTCACTGCACTGCCATTTGAAGCCCAACGTATATTATCGCAAACAAGCTTTTCACCACAACCCAACCGTCTGTAGCAATTTTGTGCATAACTTCTAAGAAGCAAAGTTCGAATGCAGCATGCAGACAAGCAGGTAAGAAAAAATGGCTTGCAAGGTAATACGAGGCAGTAGAAGGAATCCCACATTGATGGGTTTCAAAATACCTCCCATCAGGCCTGTCTTTAAAGAGTACTGATCTTTTCATATTGACCGGTCCAAAAACTTAGTTTTTATTATTTTTTTAAAATTTGTTTATAAATATGTTAATGTAGCTATATTTAATCTATAAATCAAGTTTTACCATTTTTAGAGATGTATATATATTTATTTTGAATTTTTAGATACAAATGTATTTAAGTCATTTTAAATTATTTAAATTATATACTAATTTTCTTCTTTTATTTTGTTTTGAAAAGTTAATTTTTCTTCTAGTTAGAAATAGATTGCGTGTTTTATGTTTAATGAATATATTTAGACTATTATTATGCTTACGTGATTTATTAGTATTGTGTATTTATATCAAATTTTAAAACTTGTTGCTCTTAAATTAAATAAAAAAATTATCGAGCTAAAGTTGAACTTAGAAATCAACTTGAACTCGATTTTAAAAAATAAAATTAAAGTTTAAGTTTTGTAAATAAGCTTTTCTCAAATATATCCACTAAGTTTGATACTAATCCCAAATATACTCACTACGTTTTCAAAATTTTAGATATATCAGCTACGTTTGCCGTTAATCCCAAAAATGTTCATTTCGTTAAAAATTATCAGTTAAATTTTTATAAATACTCAAAATACTCCTGTTATAAACTAATAAAAATGAAATGAAATAGAAAGAAAATGAAATTATGACTCTTCAAAGCTAGGGCATTGATGAGTCATGACATTCAAATTTTCAATTAAGTCCAAAATTGAATGGGTATATTAGTAATTTCATAGATTAATTAACAACGTTAACTTATTGATTGGATTTTTTGGATTAACTGCAAATGGGTACATTTGGAATTTTGGAATATTTGATACTAAGATCAAACATAATTAGTATATTTAGAAAAAACCTTTTATAGATAGTGTTAAACTTAGGATTTAAGTTTTATAAATGAAGTTAAAGTTAGCGTTGAGATGAACTAAGTTTCATAAGCTAGAGTTACACCTCTAACAGTAAATTGTGATATTATCTAAATTTATTTTGTTTCATAGACCAGCCTATAATAATTCATAGAAGATACAACAAGCTCTTAGCAATCTACCGGACTCCGATCGTAAGCTCCCGGGAGCATGCAGCGTTGCATGCTCCCGGGCGCATACACCTTTTTTTATTTATTTTTTTGAAATTTTTTTTACAACATTGTTAATCTATGTGTATTTAAGATGTGTATAAATTTTTACCATTTTAGGAGTATTTTAGATATTTATTTTTTATTTTTGAAAATCAGTGGCATTTTAGGTAATTTAAAATTACTAAAATGTTACTGATTTTCAAAAATAAAAAATAAATATCTAAAATACTCCAAAAATGGTAAAAATTAACACATATGTTAAATACACCTAGATTAACAATCTTATAAAAAAAATTAAAAAAAAATAAGTATATGCGTCCGGAGCATAGGATCAAGCTCCCAATCTACCCATGATATAATAAGCTTTCAGCATTTCGACCCACACAGTGTCAAACTCGTGTCATGGCATCATTGATGGTGCCCACGACCAATGGGGTACGACCCAGTTGGTGATACCAATCAGTTTTTATTATTATTATTATTATTTTGAAGATACCAATCAGAAGTTTTGAAATTATGAAATTATTGAAAATCTCGTTGCGCATTTGAGAATATGGAATCGCCAAGCCGTGCGTCGCCGGGAAATGCCAAACGTGCATTACGGGCCAACTAAGCCCAGGCCCACATGATTCCACCTCATTTTTAACGGCATACTTATCACGTGACACATTTTGACCATAAAAAGTGTGGGTCCGAGACTCCGAGTCACGTCTCACGTGTCGGAGGCCCCTTATTTTCAAATATCTAAAAAAAATATATGCACATTTCCAAAAATGGTAAAACTTGGTTTATATGTTAAATACACTTAGATAAACAAGTGTATGAAGAAAAAAACAAAAAAAAGTTGTTTTAAATAGGTTTTTTAAGGTGGGCTAAGTGGGCCATTTACTTAACCCGGGCTAATAGAATCACTCCTCGATTACGAAAATAAGTGATGATTTGAGTTATAACGCAAGATATTTTTTAAAAAATTACATGAGCCCCATCAATTGTCTATATGTGAGCATTGGGTTTCAGTGCTCACATTCATATGAGCTTTTATATATATAATTTTTACATGTCTCGATTTTTTAAATATTTTTCAATTTAGAAAATAAAAAATATGAAACGCTTCTTAGGCAGGTGCAGGAAACAGTGCATTTTGTCGGTTTTTAAATTTAACATTCAAAAAATAAAAACTCCACAAAAAAAATTATTTTTGGCTCATATATGAAGGCCAGAAATTTTTTTAAAAAAAATAATAAAAAAAACTAACGCTCACCAGGATCGGGCTCGTACATCAAAAAGCACGTAGCACCTTCAAGGATGCTAAATCAAATCGTGTTAATTGTAAATCACCTTTTCCAAGATAATTTTTTAGATTTTTTTAATTTTCAATATAATTTTACTCATTCCCAATACAACTTTACTCATTTTCAATACACGTCACTGCATTCTCATCCAAGATGCAAATTCAATTCAAGAATCATATATAGTTTGGAACATGCCCTATGTATAGTTAGAATAAATATATTTTAACTTTCGGAATGATGTTAAATTAACCCAACACTAACTAATACATTTTAAATATAATTGTATTGTATGTAGCTTTCAATTTATTTTGATATTTTTAGTAAATACAAACCAACCACGAGAGTGGGGCATGATGAATACGAAGTACAAACCTTGCTTGAAGTCTTTTATGGCCCACCTATGCATCATTCCGCTTCAATGTACCTGACTTACTGTATTTGAAATCATAGTCACTGAATTTGGGCCCACTTTTATGATCACATGAAATCAACTTTGCCTTTTATATTTAGAATTATTTCTTTAATCATGAAATTTTCGGTTATAATCAGTTGAATCACATGAAATTGCTATTAATCGAGAGCATTATTATTTTAATTGAAATTGCTATTAATCGGGAGCATTATTATTTTAGTTTGATCTCTCGCGCAAATCATGTTATGAAATGTTTCATTAAAAAATCATATTATGAAATGACGTGAACTCATTGTTACTAAGGTTTTGTAACATTACTCCATTTATTTTTAGGATCAATGTAGCAAAAGACAATAAATTAATTATCTTTTGATTTAACGGCCCACCTGAAATTTCTGTGTAATCATTGCCTTTAACATAGTCTAACAATATGTGGTTAATTGTAACTTCATCTATTTATTTGTTTATTATTTTAGTTTTATTGTATTACTTTTGCGTAACAAGAATTATCAATGAATCATGCTAGTTGCTAACTCATTGACTACTAACTTGACGACTGATCATTTACGACCGGTCGGAAATCCGGTGATTTCCGACCGGTCAAAAAAAATATATATATTTTTTATTTTTTTTGAAAAATAATTTTATAAACATGTTAATCTAGTTATATTTAATCCATAAACCAAATTTTACCATTTTTGGATATGTATATATATTTATTTTGAATTTTTAAATACAGGGGTATTTAAGTCATTTTAAATATTCTTAAAATGACTTAAATACCCCTGTAATTAAAAATCCAAAATAAATATATAAACATATCCAAAAATGGTAAAATTTGGTTTATAGATTAAATATAACTAGATTAACATGTTTATAAAATTATTTTTCAAAAAAAATAAAAAAAAAAATATTTTTTGACGACAGGCCTCAACTTGACGACTGATCATTTACGACCGGTCGGAAATCCGGTGATTTCCGACCGGTCAAAAAATATAGACCGACCCGATGACTTGCATGTTACTTAATTTATGCTATCACATGAACTCCAAAAAAGTTTATGCTATTGCATATGGACGCATTTTCATATTTATTTTTTAGCCTTACATGGTTGAACCAACAGTCTTCCCATTTAGTGCTATGGACATAGACATACAATGTATATGGCTAGATGGTCGAGCCCTAACCGAGCACAAGGAATCTGAAAATTTTTTGAATTATAATTTACTTTTTTAAACCAAAGCCGGAGAAGCACAATTATAAATAAAGTTAAAGTTAAGATTTATGCAAATTCAAGCTTAAATTGCATTCATATATTTAATATAATGTACATTATATACCTAATACCTAAACAATATTTTTTCATTTTTGTGTTATATGTTATTTATATTTAATTTAAATATATCTTTCTCATGTTGTAATTATGTTAATGATAGATTATATCATTTTCATTTATAACAATCTTTATATTTGTATTATTATATTTTCATTTTTGCTTACATGATTTATTAGCATTGTGTATTTATATCAAATTTTAAGTTTATCACTCTTAAATTAAATAAAAATTTGTCAATCCAAAATTGAACTCGATTTCAATAAATAAGATCAGAGTTTAAATTTTATAAATAGTGTTAAACTTAGGATTTAAGTTTTATAAATGAAGTTAAGAGTTAGAGTTGAAGCGAATTAAGTTTCATGAATTAAAGTTACACCTCAACCATTGATATAGTGATACTATTCAAAAGAAATTTTCTTGGACCGGTTAACAAAAATCTACAAAGTAGAAAATAAACTTCCACCATTATTTTGGGAGCCCAATCCAGTGCACCCCGGTGCATTCAGCCTCAATGCACCCGGGTGCACTGCACCTATTTTTTTTATTTTTTTTTGAAAATTTTTTCATGAAGCTGTTAATATAGGTTTATTTAACATATGTATCAATTTTTACTATTTTTGGAGATTTTTAGATATATTTTTTAGATTTTTAAAAATCAGTGGCATTTTTAGTAATTTTAAATTACCGAAAATGCCACTGTTTTTTAAAAATCTAAAAAAAATATCTAAAAGTCTCCGAAAATAGTAAAAATTGATACATATGTTAAATAAACCTAGATTAACCATTGTATAAAAAAATTTTCAAAAAAAATAAAAAAAATAGGTGCAGTGCACCCGGGTGCATTGAGGCTGAATGCACCCGGGTGCACTGGATTGAGCTCCATTATTTTGACCCCCGAACTGCGGCTACGACCCTGTTGTCGATGCTAATCAGAATTTTTGAATTTGTGAAATCACTGAAAATCAGTACTTCACGTTGCCCATTCGAGAGCTGCATTACAGCCCACTAAGCCCAGGCCCAAAGGATTGCAATCATTAAACGGCATACGTAACACATTTTGACTAGAAAAACTGAAAAAGTGTGGGGTCCGAGTCACGTGTTGGAGGCGGCTTGACTGACTTTTAAGGCCATTTAGCCCGTAGACTAACGAATTTGATCAAAAACAGTGGGATCCAAAATCTAAGAATTGTGAAAGTATGTGTATGATTTGAGCTATAACGAAAGATAATAAAAATACACGAGCCCCATCAAATGCTTACATGGGAGCATTCGGTTTCAGTGCTCACATACATCTAAGCTATTTCTTTTTTGACTTTTCTCCGGTATCCTTACGAGGGATGCACCGGATGCACAGTCTCCCAGCACCCTGGTGTTTTAACTTTTTTAAAAAAAAAAATTTTGAAAATCTTTTATACAAATTTTAATCTAAGTATATTTAAAATGTATATTAAGTTTTACCATTTTTGAAAATCAGTGTCATTTTAGATATATAAGTTTTATGTTTAAAAAATATTTTAATAATTTTAAAAATAAAAACTTCACATATAAAAATTTATTTTGGGGCTCATATAAGAATGCCAAAAAATTATAAAAAAAAAAAAAAAAAACTTAATGCTCACCTGAACTCAGATCGGGCTCATGCATCATAAATGCAAAATAGTTTTCCGTGCTGGTCAGCATGTAGCACTTTCAAAGGATGGTTGCAGTTTAAAACTTTAAATATACATATAGAAAAAATAGTCAAGTGTATTTGGACTATATATATATATATATATATATAAGAGCTGTTCCGGTGCAGCGTACAGCAGTACAGTGGCCCCAAAATGGGGCCCACATGATCATGAAATCATGATCTATTCCACCCATTATATTTAGAATAATGTATTCTACTACCATACCAATTTTCATCCCAATCAGATATGTATATGGGCCCCATCTGAAAATGGTACAAATCCAACGTAATAAAATAGTTTGATGTAAATAACAACTTTAAAGTATCTGATTGGGATGAAAATCGGTATGATAATAGAATACATTATTCTAAATACAATGGGTGGAGTAGATCATGATTTTATGATCATGTGGGCCCCATTTTTGGGCCACTGCACTGCTGTTCCGGTGTAATGACGCTGCACCGGAACAACATCCTATATAGGGGTGTTAATGGTCATGGTTAACTCGTTAACGCGCTCGTCCAACCCATTAATAAATGAGTTTGGGTTGGGATTTTTGAATAAATGGGTTATGATCCGCCAATCCGTTCAACCATTTAATTAAATAAACGGATTAGGGTTGAGGCTTCACAACCCGTCCAACCCGTTCAACCCGTATAACTCATTTAATATAATATATATGTAATATTTATACAGAAATCGATTTTTTCGGCCAGCTTGCCCTTCCCGCTCCCTTATCCCGCCCGTCCTCGTGGACCACGAGCACAAGCCCTAGCTAGCAGAGGAATCTCATTCGCCTAAAGCCAGATTCCATTTTCGTTTTTAACCAAATCTTGTCCCGCCAGCGCCCCCCATCCAGGCTCCAGCTGACTCCTTCTGCCCCATTTCTTCCACATCGACAACTAGATTGGAGCTCGATCGACGGCAGCCTCTCCTCTATTCTTCATCTTGCTTCCGTCTTTTCGATTTCTATTCTCGTCTCCCTCACCCCTACTTGGCTGATCCATCGCTATCCAACATCTGCTAGAGAGGGAGAAAGGGGTTCGCCAATCGCCACTTCGCCTGCAACTGGAAGCACAGATGGGCAGACGGCACAGTATTCCTGCCTTCCTTCCATTTTTCGTTTTCTTCCTTCCATGGTTGTTTACTATTTGTTGGCATAAATTTTGGGCCATTCACTATCTGTCCGGTCTTGCTCCTTGTAGGACCACCGCCCGCTGCGGAATTAGCACTCTCACACCGGCTGCTCGCAGGAGCTCACGGCGTTTTACCATCAGGGTATGTTGGCTTTGGTCGCTATCCTAGTGAATTCCAGCTCGTAATGCCACAAATCGATTTGGAGGTCTTCCAAAATCTCCTTTTTTCCCCCTGGAAATTCGTTGTGTGTGCGTGGTTTTTTTTTCTTGAGGCGGTAGGTTGGTCCAGTTAATGGGTTTTAATGGTTATAATAATGACAAACACTTCACGGAAGAATCAAGTAGCAAAGCAACGAATGCTAGTGTTTATTCCCATGATGACATTAAGGAGGAAGTCTAGGATCACTATCTGAGTATAGCAGACGCCTCCCGCTGGCTTCAGTGCTCATTCCTTTGTTGAGTGTGGATTGTTGCTGCAATTTAGCTCCTTAAATTTCGTCTTTCAAAATTGTGAAAGTCGAGAATGAGGGGGATGGGGATTGGTTTGTTGAGGTGTTATTGGAGCGTCACTACTTCTTTTATGCGTGTAATTTGAGTCCTCGAGATTGGTATTTGATTGGGAAGTTAAGAAATTGCTTTTGTCAAATACGTGAAAGTGGATGCATGTTTTCAAGCCAAAATAAATTAAATTCAGGTATGTTAGCTTTGAATTATTTAATTTATTTAATTTTACAAATTTTATTGAAAGTTTTTAGCATAAAAATTAGTAACAAACACAACCCGTTAACACGTTTATTAAATAGGTTGTAAATGGGTTAGGATTGAAGTTTATTAAATGGGTTAATAAACGGATTAGGGTTGAGATATATTAAATGGGTTAAGATTAGGATTATGCTCCAACCCGTTCAACCCGATCCGTTAACACCCCTAATCCTATATATATATATGGCAAATCATGTATAGAAAATTATCGAGTGCATTTAGAGTACGGTCCATGCACTGTGGGCCCCACATGATTGTGAATAGGAAATCCACCTCGCCTATTATATTTAGAATTGTTCACTGTATTAGCATACTAATTTTCATCTAAATCCAACATGTGTATGGTCTCCATCTTAAAATTATATAAAATCAACATATAAAATAGTTTAACATAAATATCAAATTTAAAGTGATATTTTCAACATCCAAACCGTTTAAAGTAAGATTTTTATATGGATAAATGATTATATAAAGTTTCATTGCATTTTAATGTATGTATGGCCTATTTTATAGTTGAATACATCATAATTACGGTACAGTTCCTCTGCACACGATGAAATCTCATCATGTGTATATATATATGAGTCATAATACTATACAATATATTGTATGTTAGCTTATCGGACAATATTCAATTTTTTATTTTATTTTTATTTTATTTTGATTTTTCTTCTTAAACATATTTCGTTAAGTATATTTAATGCATATACTAAGTTTTGTCATTTTATAATACTTTTATATATTTATTTTTATTAGTAAAAATCACGGGCATGTAAATCATTTTTTACCTCTTAAAACATTTGATTTTTAAAAATAAAAATTAAAATGTAAAAGTATTATAAAATGACAAAACTTAGTATATGAATTAAATATACTTAAGAAAACATGTTTATGAAGAAAAAATAAGAAAGTAAAAATAAAGTAAAAAATTGAATATTGTATAATAAGCTAATATATAGTATATTGTGTAGTATCATGACTCTCTCTCTATATATATGTGGGCTTAGATTCATTTACATAATATTCATGTGCAGATTATAAAAAACGCTTAGATTCATTTACACATATTTAGAATGTAATAATATTTCACAGAATCATTTACTCACATAAAAATGATATTCCGGACGGTTTAGATGTCGAAAATACTACTTTAAAATTGACATTTTATCATTTTTCATAATTTACACATGAATATATATTTTCTAACGTATTTGATCCCCTAGACAAACAAACGATATTAAATTGAATGAACGAATTGGATTTTCTATCAATAATCAAAATCTTAGATTTTGAAGGGGTGTTACATAGCTCCACTTATATAGAAGCATGACCATGCATATATATATATAGGACTTGTTCCGGTGCAGTACAAATGCACCGGAACAGTGGTACATTTGATAAAAAATGGGCCCCACATATATTAGAATGCAATGAAACTTTTTATAGCCATTTATCCATATATAAATTTTATAGCAAATGTTTACATTTTGAAAAACTACTTTAAAGTTGTTATTTACATCCAATTATTTTATTACATTATATTTGTACTATTTTCAGATGGGGCCCATATGCATATCTGATTGGGATGAAAATTGGTATAGTAATATAATATATTATTCTAAATACAATGGGTGAAGTATATTATAATTCGATGATCATGTGGGGCCCATTTCAACGACGCTGCACCGAAAATTCCGGTGCTAAGACTGAATATTTCTGTAGATATATATATATATATATACATACATACATACATACATTCTTTTATGAAACCTCTTCCATTTTTAAAATCTTGATAGTTGATAGAAAATTTACTTCATCCGTTATATTTAGCATCAATTATAGTATCCTAAGAACTCTTTTATTTTTTTAAATTTCTCTGTATATAGATTTCATCTATAAATACATAAAATCAACATAATAAAATAGTTCAATATTAAAATATCAACTTTTAAAGTAATTTTTTCAACATCTAAACTATTTAAAATATCAATAATATGTAGATAAATGATCCTATAAATTATTGTTACATTCTAATACATGTGTGAATGGATCTAAGAGTTTTTCGTAATTTACACATGAATGCACCTATTTTTGAGTAAATATGGCCTATCCACATATTGGATTAGGATAAAATTTGATTTCCTAACTAAACAAATAGTGTTAAATATAATGAATGGATTGAATTTTTCATCAAGGATCAACATTTCAAAAATGAAAATGGTTTTATAAAATTCGGTTTCATAGAAGTTTTCCCGATATGTATAGAGGAGTATTCAGATGAATGGGCCCCACATGATGATCAAATTAATATCTACTCCACCCATTGTATTTAGAATAATGTATTATATTATCATATCAATTTTCATCATAATCAGATATGTGTATAGACCCCATCTAAAAATGAGGCAAATTCAATATAATAAAATAGTTTATTGTAAATGACAACTTTAAAGTGGTTTTTTCAACATGTAAATTATTTGCTATAAAATTTATATATAGATAAATGATTGTATAAAGTTTTATTATATTTTAATATGTATGGGGCCCAAAAATGGGCAAATGTATCGCTGTTCCTATGCAGTGGCACTGCACCGGAACAACTCTCACATATATATATACATATGAGTTATATTCAAGTGCAGCATCGCTGCATCGTAATGAAGTGGGCCCCACATGATGATCAAATTATAATCTACTTCACCTATTATATTTAAAATAATGTATTCTATTACCATATCAATTTTCATCTCAATCAGATATGTGTATGAACCCCATCTGAAAATGGTACAAATTCAACGTAATAAAATAGTTTGATGTAAATAGAAACTTTAAAGTGGTTTTTTCAAAGTCTAAACCGTCTAAAGTATGATTTATATATGAATAAATGATTGTATAAAGCTTTATTGCATTCTAATTACAAATATGTCTATAAAGTTTGACTAATATTGCATTCGTGTGCCTAAGTTTATAAATATTACAAATATGCCCATGAAGTTTGCATGAAATTGCAAACATATCCCTTCCATTTGGATGCTGTTAGAATTTTATGTCAAATGAAGATAATGTCTTTTAAGTCAAGTAATACACTTGCAATTTTTCAAATATCGTACACATATTTGCTATTTCATTATTTTATATATTTTTTACATATATTATTATTTTAAATGTTTTACAAATATGTTCATAACAATTATAAAATTGTAAGTATATCACTGAGCTTAAAGAGTATTATTGTCATTTTATAAAAAATTTAACGACGTCATAACGGAAGTGACACGTTTGCAAGTTCACTTTGTGGGTATATTTGCAATATCGACAAACTTAGGAATATAAATGCAATATTGGTCAAATGTTGTAGACATATTTGCAAAAATTTCAACCTTAAACAAGAGAGATTTTTATCAAAGTATGAGAAGCATGACAAAAAGTAGGTGAGTTTCAATACCCATATTTTGTTACTATTATGGTCTAATAGGACATGTTTATAAGGAGTGCACAAGAATGATTCAGATAAGAATGATTGTGAAGGAGACTAAAATGTCAGATGACAGTCATTTATGAGTAGAAATTAAACTAATATGACCTAAAAATATGATAGGCTGATGAAACTGAGTAGAGCCAAGGAGATATAATAAATAGAAAACTACTAATAATGAAATAGATGGGAAGATTTGTGATACAAGGAGGAACATTGTAGATTCAAATAGCACAAAGAAGAGCAGGGAAGGGGGCCAAGTATGAAATGCTAATATGGCTTTAATAAAACTCCCAACAGAAATTGATGGGAAGAGGAAGACTAATGAAGCATAGGATAAAGGGAGTATGGAAGGCCAAAAGTTTAATGAGAGGGTCAGAACTAAACAAAGTTCTCTTAGTATAACTTCATAGAAAAACGAGATTAGAAGAGAAAAATTGAAGAGAGGACTTGGTTCAATGGGAGAGAGTAGACCTGAATATCCTATTGAGGAGGCAATACACCAAATAAAGGCTCTTAAGCTTCCCTAACTCTTGTCTGAAGAGAATAGAGACGTGAATGATAGAGAGGGAAAAGAGTTCCAGAAACAACCATGAGAATAAGAAAAATTAGTATCAAAGGGAATATCCAATAGAAAATAAATGCACAAAAAAGAAAAGAGACCTATAATAAAATGCTCAAGGAAAAAGGCCATAGGTTGGGATACTAGTAACAGTAATAGAATGGTTGCAATTAACAAAATACATATCGATGGAGTGTATGCCTCCCATATATCTATAGTGATAGTATCGCTATTCCATGTGGGAGAGATAGTCGATGAAAGATTTAGGGGCCAAAGTCCAACTGATGAGCAAATTTTGCCGTAAAATAAAACCACGCTATGGCAAATAAGGGCAGAAGGGGGAGCAGTCCCAAGACGCTAAATAAAACAAGTGGACTCTTAACTACACCGAACTTGAAGACTAAATCCACCGATACTAGATCGTAAGTGACAGAAAAATAGTGTTTCATGGGTGACCTAGTGCAGGTTGTTTTAGCAAAGGTGGGCAAGGTAGAGATGAAAAGCGAGATCTTCATGGGAAGTATAAAAATATGAGAATATGAAGCAATTGGGTGGAATAACATACTAATTGCTAATCACTCAAAATAAATGTGGATAAAATATTTAGAGAGGGGAGTCTATGCAATTCAATTATATCCATTTCTTACATTGAGGAGACACTAACAAAAGTAAAAACTAAGTGCTCAAGAGCAGACTTTGGCTACAAAATATAACAGGAAGGAGGATGATAATGGGGCTAATGATACTGTTGGGGCTGAATAAAAAATTATTGAACACCTACAAAAGGATGGAAGGGGGAACAAAAACCAACACAACTCAATCTAAATGAAGTAAAACAACTAGTATAGATAATTAGTTCACAACATAGAAGGCTCACACCAAGTGTCCAAAAAGACCATGTAGGATTACAGTGTAACACGTCATAGAAAATCGAGTGAATACTGAGATCGAATGTAATTGATGAATCTAGCAAAAAACGAGGCAAACAACTCAATCAATAAGAAAAGAAATAAGAGAAAGACGGGGGATGAGTTGAATTTGACTTGTGAAAAGGGGTGGGGTGGGCACTTAAGCAAGAAGCAGAAGGGTTTGGATGAGGACCAAACACTTATAGTGGGAAAAGCTGAAATGACCTCTCAACTCAACCAACACCAAATGTCTCTTTTGTCATAGAATTGTTATGGGCTAGAGAACCCACGCGTAATTTAAAATCTTCTTGACATGGTGAAAAAAAAGATCCAAAGTTTTTATTGTATTAGAGATAAAGCGTAGAAGTAATGAAATGGAAACCAGAGGGAGAAAGCTTAGTTTCGAGTGTAGCTTTATAGTTGATTACGTGCATAAGAGGGGTGGCCTGACATTCCTTAATGAGTCAAATATCTCTATTGGTTCTTTCTCTGTGAACCATATCAATGTGCAAGTCAATAACTTGATAGAAGAATTGGTAATTAACTTGATTTTATGTGATTCTTGAGGCAATTAAAGACGGGAAGCTTGAAATCTATTGAGATAGTATATGATCAATTGGATATTTCATGGCTGATCACTGAAGATTTCAGTGAAATGATTGGCATCTTTGAATATTGCAATATACACTCAAGAACTTAAGGATTTAGGATTGATGGGTGTTGGTTTACAGATTTAGGACTTGTCGATCTGAAGTTTATATCAAAAAATAACAAGGGAGGTGGGGATCGGGTTGAAGCATTCTTGGACAGAGCTTTGGCCATAGTTCGATGGTTAGACATATTTCTATACTCATAGATCAAGCTTTTAGCCCAATTGTATTCCAATATTCCCCATTGCTATTGATTCTTAACACCAACTAGTGAAGTATAAATTGAATCATGAGTTCAGATATGAACAATTCTAAGGCAAAGATGAACAACAATATGAGATTTTCAAAAATAGTTGGCATTCAACCCATTGTGGGGGTGTGACTTTATCTAGAACCATCAAGAAGAAAATATATGAGCATGGCCTAAATCTTATGAGATAGAATAGGAGCAACAAGTGAAATCTATTTAAGGCAATTGGAAGGCAACAGGAGGTGCTAAACTAGCTTAAAAATAAAGGCGCATTTGATGAAAGGGACGATGCTATTAGATACTAAGAGGGAATAGTCAATTTCCTTTTGGAGGATGATAAGATCATATGGAGGCAACATTTAAAGTTTTAGTGGCTCCAACAGGGTAATAGGAACACAAGTTTCTTTCACTAGGAAATATCTAACAAAATAAGAAGAAGAAATCATATTGAATATCTAATTGATGATTATGGTAGAGTTATGTGGGATCAAGGGGAGACAGAATTATTGGAAGTGCAATATTTTCAAAAGCTCTAAGGCATGCTGGGGACAAGATCAGGTTATAGATAAGATCAAATATAAAATATCAAATCGGGATAACCAAAGGCTGATTATTCCACTCACTAAATTAGAAGTGACATAAGCTATTAAATGTATGAATCCATCAAAATCCCTTAGCTCGATGAGATGTCTGCTAAGTTTTTTCAAGAACCGTCGAAACCTGATTAGAGATGAAATCTTCTTGTCATACAGTTTATGAACTCCAATTCCTATTGCAAGCAAGTAAACATTTTGTGAGAAATTAACCATATACACATTGTGCTCATCCTAAAGAAGATGGGGATAAATAAGCTGGATGATTTTCAACTTGTAAATCTATGCAACATATTGTATAAAATCTGCTCCAAGATTTTCGTTAACACAGTAAAAAGATGCTTGTCAGGTATCATATTTAAGTAACAAAACACCTTCGTACCAAGAAGATGATTACGGATAACATGCTGATTGCATATGAAAGCTTTACACATTTTGATAAAAGAGAAGGAATGACAAGACAGACAAAGGTGGCTATAAAGTTTGATATATCTAGGGTGTGTTTGGTTGGGGTTAAAACTTTTGATGAAAAGTTTTTGAGGTAGAAGTTGTCATATTGATAGAAAATGATGTGATATAATAGGAGTAATGATGAGAAGTAAAGAGAATAAAGTTAAAATAGATAGGTTAGTTGTATGGATAGTTGTGTAGAAATGATTGAAAAGTAGGGTAGTTTGTATAGGAAAATGTGAAAAAATAATTAAAAAATAGAGTAGTTATGGAGAGTGAAAAGTTTTAGATTGAAAAGTTTTGGTTGACATGTTTATGTCCCAACCAAACACACCCCTAAAGTATAAGACCGTGTAGAGTTGAGTTACTTAGCTAAGATCATTATGAAAATGAAGATTAGTGAGACAAGTTGGTTGGATTCACAATTTCTTATCATTAGCCACATATAGAGTTTGTGTTAACGTCATCAAATTTGGGACTTTTGTTGCTAACTAGGGCCTTCACCAAGGAGACCCACTTTCGTTCCTTATTATCCATCAATGTGACAAAGGTTAATTTTAATGACATCATCTCATTTTTGCTACTTGACATCCATCACATGGCAATCTTCATGGAATCAAATTCAGCACCAATGTCCTATATTTATCTTATCTATTCTTTGTGGATAATATTCTCTTGATTATAAGAGCCAATAGAGACGAAATCTCCCAAATGTTGAAACTTCTATAAGATTATGAAAATAGCTTCAAGCAAAAGTTAATATTGAAAAAACTACCCTCTTCTTAATGAAAATATAATAAAGGAAACTTGGAGGGGGACCGAAAACCTAATTGGCTCTAGGAGTCAACTCTTAGAAATTTATCTGGGGCTCTTAGTTTGGATTGGCAAGTCAAAAGCAACTATTTTTCAAAGTATTAGAGAGAGGTTAGGGAAATGAGTGCAAGGTTGGAAAGTAAGTTGTTGTCTTGAAGAGGTAAACAAATTTTCATAAGAGTAGTGGCCTAATCCATTTCCAAGGTTCTAAAAGGAAAGGAAAGAGAGAAAGAGAAAGATGTCTTGGCTTATTTGTAGCAGAATATGCAAATCAAAGATGGATGGAACTATGAGATTCAAAGATGGATGTAGCTATGAGATTTAGAAACCTAAAAAATACAGGATGTTTATCTAACTAGTTGTATTGAATTATTATTCTAAATTTATAAATGAGTAGGTTGCATTTATAAAAAATTACGGAATATGCTAGCTGCGACAGGAAATGGGTACCCTACTTCCATGATGAATAGAATCGTTTATTTAATTAGAAATGTAAACCGTATATGTGTTTTTTATATAATTTGCGAATGAAAATCTACAATTTAAAGTATCAAAGGATCGCTGAGATTCGGATTTTTTTTATATCAATGTAAAAGAGATAATTTTAATACCGTGATAAAAAAATGATTCTAATGCAAATGATAATGGAATTGTTAAGTACAACGTGAAATCTGCTGCAGATGAGGCTCAATCATCATCAAAATTACTTTTATTTATAAATTATTTATTTAAATAATATAACAATTTTCATCTAAACGACACGTATATAAGACTACCTGAAAATAGAACAAAATAAATATAATAAAATAATTTGATTTAAATATTAATTTTAAATTTATATTTTCAATTTTTAAACAGTAAAGTATAAATTCTATGTGAATAAATAATTACATGAAGTATCGTTACATCAAAATATTGCAGTGGAATGTGCAGTACGTATGCACTAGGCCTCATGCATAACTTCCACAGTCAAAAAGACGCGGATTAGAGTACAGCGCCCTCATGTGATGACAAGTAATGACAGAATATACATATATTCAACCGGATCAAGCATCTGATCTGAGCTTGCGCGGGGAGCGGACCAAAGCCTCTGAAGTCCGATCAGCGGTCTCCCTCTTCGTCGCCCGGTGACAGAGCTAGCAATGGCAGCAGCTGGATCGCCGCTGAAGATGGTCGACGCAGTCATCCTCCTCCCTTACTTCCTCGCCGTCTCCATCATCGCGCCCCTCTTCGACTCCCAGTCGTGCTTTCCTCCCCACCTCTACCCCCAATCCTTCGTCAATCTCACCTCCTGGTACGTGCGCGAGTACGACGACTATTTCCTGGCCGAGAAGCCGCCCTTCTTCGTCGGAGCCGTCTGGCTTGAGCTCCTCTTCCAGTGGCCCCTTGCCCTCGCCAACGTCTTCGGGATCGTCGCTGCCAAGTCGTGGTATCGGACCACCTGCCTCATGTACGGCGTCTCTACTTGCAGCGGAATGGTACCCCAATTTTCTTTCTCCACAGTTCTCATTTTCTGCACGGTTGATGCTTGCTTGCTTCCTTTGCAGAGATTGAAAACTCATTGGATTTTCTGCATCAATCGAAAAAAAATGCGAAATGGGTGGCAACGGATGGTAAACCCATCACGCCAGGGAAGCAATTTTAGGCAAACAACCGATTTTTTTGGTCGGGATGTCTGGAATTGGGCAATGAGTAAAAGAGGGTCTAAAGCTGCCAAAATGGCACTTTTTAATTTGATCGCACATCTTAATGAGCTCGTTTATCCTCATTATTCTTCACTTCTTCTTTTGGGAAACGAACGGAAGAAGAAGGGATAACGTAGCTTTCGAGTAGCTACCGAGCTCCTCAATTTCTGGTTTTCTCTAACAAGCTGAATATCTTGCATTGAAAGAAATGGAGTTATTTAGACAATCGACTCTACGACACAACCAATCCCATATGAAATGACCCACTCGATGTCAACAACCCCAACAATAGGCCCAACCACTAAGCAGACCATGACACGACACGAGTAAACTAACGTAATTACACTCCTGATTAAACATGCCCAATTAACCCCACCTGCCCCCAGAAAGCTTCCCATTGTCTTTCCCTATTTTTTTTTTTTTCTTCTAAACACACTTGATTAGTGGCAAATCCAAGTAGTTGTTCAAGGGAATTTTTGTAAAAGCAACAATCTCTGCATCTCCGATGTAATGTGATGCTTAACAAATTAGAGAAACGACAAGAACATCCCCAAATCTGCATATTGTTTTGCGATCTGTTCATTAGCTACTATCCTAATGGGTAATCATGGGTTTGATTTATGTTTTAATTAGGTGTGCCTCTCTAATTCTCCTTGTCTTGGTTTTCAATTATATAGGCTACTATCTTGGCAGACATGATTATTTCGGGGAAAGCATCCGACAAGCTGTGGAAGATGTACCTGCCCTTCTTTGTTCTTTCACTTGTTGCCATTCTGCGTGGTTTGCTTCCTTCCTCTTCGTCTTTATCATCGTCATCATCCCATGTCAAGACTGCAAGGAAGAAAAGGGCATGATGGAGCATCTCTTCTTCATTTATATCCATGCTTGTGAGTTTGTTAACTTTTTTTATTGCATTTTTCATTACATTAATTTATTATTATTATTATTATTATTATTATTATTTTTTTTTTTTTTATTTTATTTTTTTTTTTTGTAAAAAATGAAACTTTATTTCCTTACTCGTAATTGATTTATTTACTCATCATTACTGGTCTTTACTCTTGAGTACTGAAAACCGATTACCTACTCGTTTTAAACGTTAGTTAAGTGTTAACCCCAATATTTACTCATAATTAGACTTTGCCAGCATTTTAAAATTTTCTCCTTTACTTTCATAAAAAATAGTCAGAAATATTTTGTTATTCATATTTTATTATTCTATTATAATTGGCAAGTGAGTTATAAAGTATAATTTGAAGTGATAGTTATTCTTTTTTAACTTATATCGTTGTCAAATGAGTATTTATGTTTAAAACTATTGTTTTAAGTAAAATTTTTATTTTCATACTTTTGCCAGTACCTTGAAAATTTTTCTAAAAATACCAATAATAATGAATAATTTGCCATCTAGATCCTCCTAAATGTTGCCTAACAGCTTTAGTGAATTAATTAAATTATTTTAATAAATTTTCAAAATAGCGGAAAAGTCTAATTATGGGTAAATGTTGGATGCAAATGTTATGCATTTTACTGGCTGTGAACATCATCATCTAAGCATTTACGTCATTTTGCAATCTCTTCTTAAGAGAAATTCATTTTACTGTTTTCGAACACCAGTACACCACTAAAGAAGACTAGTATTAGTAGACTGTATGTTTAAAATGCAGTAGCTAGGGTTCCTGTGGAGGCAGTTCTGCTACTCTTCATATGTTGATGAATGCTAGATGCGGGAAAAAGTATAGAGATGGGCAGAGGTATAAATCAAAAGTTCTGCTGCGTAATGGTTTATCATTTTGGGGAAGGACATGATCAATGTTTAACATATTAAGGGATAGGATATGGAAGGGGTATACTTGCAAAACTCTGAATGACCAGATTTTGTGCAATGTAATCTGTATTGCTGTGCAGCATGTCAATTATGTACTACAATTCTAGGTTTTAACCTGTTGCCTTAAATAGTTAAATGCACCAAGGTCAACCTTACCTGCATCAATCTTGGTGTATTAATTATTATATAATATTTTGAGGCTGCAGTTCATCTCAAGGGAATCAAGATTGTGTTTTATATCTGATATATGATATGAAAAAGTAAACAAACATGTCCGAATGATCACAGAAGTAGCTGACCTGCACAACTATGTGTGCTTGATTGAAGAATACATGCATCCAGCTAAGCATGTTGGTTCAAGGCATCAAGTTTGCATTTAATCCTTGGGATTTGCTCCTATGAAACTGGTTGCAATTTGTGCCCCCATTGTTCTTTTTTTATTGATTTTTTTTTTTTTTAAAGATCTAAGCCATCGGCCATATTCTACTTCACAGATGCATATATGACATGAAAATCATTTCAATTAGATTTATATAATCCACAACAAGTGCAAGTGCTTGAGGTTCTTTGCAATTATGTTTTTTTGATATGGGTAATGATTCAATACTTATGTAAGCATGAAAGCCACCATGCTTACCGTTAGTTTATTTATCATGTTTATCCATGTGTATTTATCTAAAAACTACATGTATTGAATGTTTTAACATATTATATTTGTACTAATATATTCACTCTCAAAAATTCCATTTTTTACAAGACAGTTTCAAATGAAATTTATTTTCGATAGCAAAATAAAACAAGATGTGTTAAATATGATTAATGGTTTAGATTTATGTAAAAATTTAAAAATCAAGGGAAAGCATGGAGGCTTCCATGCTTATGTAAGAATTAAATCATTATCTTTTTAATACTATGGGTGTGTTTGGGAATAGGTAAAACTTTTGATCAAAAGTTTTGAAGAGTAAAAGTTGTCAAATGATGTAATATGATAGAGATAATGATGAGTAGTAAAGATGGTAAAGTTAAAATAGATAAGTTAGTTGTATAGGTAGTTGTGTAGAAATGATTGAAAAGTAGGGTAGTTGTATAGGAAAATGTGAAAAAATAATTAAAAAATATGATAGTTGTGGAGAGTGAAAAGTTTTAGATTGAAAAGTTTTAACTTGACATTTTTTAACTATTGCCAAACATACCCATATTACAAACATTTTTTGTCAAGTTGATTTTTTATATTTAGGGTGTATTTGTTTTTAAATAAAACTTTTTCTCCAAAACTTTTCATTATTCACAAGTATCCAAATTTTTAATTATTTTTTCGCATCTTCGTATACAAACTACCATACTTTTCAATTATTTTTATACAACTATCCATACAATTAATCTATCTATTTTAATTTTAATCTCTTTATTTCTAATTATCACCTCTATCATATCACATCATTTTCTCACATTTCGACAACTTTTATACCAAAAGCTTTTCATTCAAAAGTTTTATCACTTCCTGACACTGCACATCTAACGCAGTGGTAACACTGCTGGCCACTGAATGGAAGGGCTAATGTTAGAAGCCTCATCCATGTAGAATGAGATTTTACAGTATAGTCCCTTGACATAGGGGTTTTTACAATTTCTCCCCTAATGTGGGGGTTCCTATAATTTCCTCCTAGGTGAAGGTTTATAGAAAAGATTTCCCTCTATGGTGTAAGGGTGCAAATGTACTTTATTGAAATATCATAATGTTGCGATGTATACAAATATATATATATAAAAAAAAGAAGTTTTATCACTTCCGAAACACACCCTTAGTCTAAACAATAGCTTAGATCTAAAAGAAAAAATTTAAAAGTTGAAACCCGAGGGCATACAAGTTGCACCCAATTTCTTAGAAGAAAATCCCTTAATCGTTAGCAGTAATGATTTGTTTTGTTTTGTCAAATCAACTTTATTTTTATTTTGTTAAATCCAGTCTGCAGGATTCGGCATTAGATTGAATTGGTCCACTTGTTAGTTATTTCTTACCCATAATTAAACTTTAGCAGGTTTAATTTGGTACTCTCTATCAAAAATGCAAACACTCTACAGGTTTGGAAGTATGGAATCGGCTTCATCCGAAAAGAAAACATTCTCTGTGGGCTTAGGATTGGGTTTTGACAGTTTTGGTACTTGGTAACGTATTATACTAGTAATTCTGTAGTACGTATTTACTTTAGCATGTTTTATGAACAAAAAACTGTTTAGTAGTCCTAATTAGTGAAAGAGTCAAATCAAGTGTAAGCATAAGCAATTATGTACTAATGCTCAGAGACAATATATCCATCTTCTTTGATAAAAAATAAAATAAAAAAAAATTCCCCTGCCTTCACTTCTCAATTGCTTGCTTTTGCTTATGAACCCCCTTTTCCTACTTATTCTGCACTGGTCCATCGGAGTTTGCAGAATAGTTCTATATCACAATCTCTTCTAAGGTTTAATACCTGTTGTTTTATTGAATGGGAGAAAACTGTTTCATGTTGAATATTGTAGCTTACTCATTTTCTGTTTGTGGATTGCAGGAACTTTCTGGATCATATAAGCATATGGGAAGGCCTCCTGTGTTATCGTGGCAAAGGCTTCAGATTCGCCATACATGGAAGGCCAACTGTGTTTTGGATGCATTTGGCAGTGCTTTTAGACAATGCTTTTGAATTTCTCCCATTTTTGGCAGCTTGCATCAACTACTGTATGAGAACCTTCCTGCATCAAACCTTACTCTTTAATGTTTCAAATTGTTCTTTCCAGGCCACTTCCAGCTGCTTCTGGGAGATTTTCTGTATACTGATCTATCTAGAGTTTTTTTTTTTTTTTTTTTCTGATTGTTGTGCCTATATTACAATCATATCAAACATTTATCTTACAATCTAGCCCTTGAGACATTCTACTGATTTTTCCAACAGAAATCTACATATATCTACCAAATATCTATTTTTCTTCTCAACCAAATCTTTCTACCCATATCTATGGACGCTCCACCGCCACAACAACCTGCTGCTGCTGTAATTGCTTGACATTTTTGCTGGCAACAAGAATCGAAACCGGCTCACCAAAGCATTGGGTGAACACGGGTGCCTTAGTGGCTTACTGATCTATCTGGAGTTAAGCTTTCTTACCTGCCATACTTGAGAGGAATAGCCTCACTGTCACTTGTTTCTTGTCTCATAATAGTCAACATGGTTGGTTTGTTTTCTTCTACTGTGATAAAAATCTGCTGCAACTTTCATCAATTTTAGATTTGTAGGTTAAAATACGAGGGATATTTGCGTCTCGGGCTTCAGTGATGTCAACAACATCCAAATATGTCAGTGTCCCCAAATTTACCCGTTGTGATGATTCAATCAGTTTTTTTTTATAATATTATTCGTTTATAGCTCGGTAGAAAAATCATTTCAATCAAAGTCTTAGGTGGGAGCATACTTAAAATAATTATGTGTAAATTAAGAAAAACATTTAGATTCTTTTATATGTGTACAGGGAGTGATCTAAAATAGACGGTTGCACAGCAGGGGTGTCGCGCAAATGACTGCTTTTTATATTTTTATACCGTTCTACTTCGATGAAATTTTTTTTCTACGTAATCCTCTCTCTATATATGAAATCTTAAGAGTTGATGGAAGATCTACTCTTTGAATTGTATTTAACATCATTTATGATATTTTGAATTTTTTTTTATTTGTCTAATATTACTATGCATGATCCCCATTAAAAATCAACTTAATAAAATTGTTTAACACTAAATATCAATTTTAAAGTTATATTTTCAACATCTAAATTATTTAAAATGTCATTTCTATGTGGATAAATGATTTTATAAAGTATTATTATATTCCAATATATGTGTAAATGAATTTAAGCATTTTTTATAATTTACATATGAATATATATTTTCAACTAATGTGTTTTATCAATATACTTGATTTAGATGAAATTTATTTTCTTAGATATTAAATATTAGGGTAGGTACTTAAAGAGAAAATTGAAAATTAAGGAAAATGGAAAAATAATGAAATTAAAAAATAATTTTCTGCTATGGTCATGTTACAAACGTTATTTTTCTTAAAACAAAATTTGCACCCTCAAAGCTATTTAGGGTTATAGTAATTTTCCTTAAGGATACAAATAGAAAACCTAATCTACAATGGACAACCTCTCTTCTAAATTCTAAACACTTGATATTAAAATAGCATGCTTTGAATGAAATTAGAAAATTAGGAGAAAAAATTTGCAAAGATCTATGGCAACGCTGGAGAGCAAGAGAATACTGGAGCATACCTTTCAAAACAACGGTTTTCCGAGCGTTATATGTTCAACGACTCTAAAATAAATTCCATCGAAGTGTAAATCAGAAACCGTCCAACGCATTTTATTCATGAAGCGTAAAACGTAAATCACGTGGTTTTGAAAATTCAAACGCATTTTGTTTATGAAAATTTCCAATATTAATATAATAAATGGATTAAAATTTCCATTAATTTACTATGTAACTAGATTACATGGCTTCGCTTCTATATAACCTAGTTGTATAGTAGTAAAGCCCTTTTTAAAATTTTTAATATGTAAACTATTTAAAATATAAATTAATATATTTTTTATTGGTAAATATATATTTACATCCATCTCAATTTAAATTCTAACCCCTAAGACATTTTTAAATTTATTCTCAAAGGTGGAAACTACTCCCGCCAACTAAACTTTGGAGATGCAAACTCCTATACACAAATAGAAAGATAACACTTCCCGCTTAGATGAACTAGGATTAGCTGGATGTTTGCAACGGTGGGCACCACGCGGCAAAGTCGTCATGGTAAAAAATCACTATGATGTTAGCTGTAAAGGACTTGGCGTATTTTCCTTTGTCAGAAGATTCGAAACATTAGTATACTATAGACACCTCATTTTTGAGTCGTTTTTCTATCATATTGATTAATTTTAAGCCCATTTTATGAAATAACACTATTTGAAATTATATGTATAGTTTGGATTAGTTTGCAATTAAAGGTGTATCATTAGGCATGTTTGCAAGGGTGGGAATCAGGGCTGGTCGGCCCGTGACCCGCCCCAACCCTACCCTATTTTATATCGGGGCAGGGTGGGTTGGATATTTGATATTTTTAAAAAGTGCGGGTCAGGGCGGACCTACTGGACCTGCTTATACCCTGTCGACCCGTTGACCCGTACTAACTCTCATATATAATGATTGTAAACCCTAAACCTAACTGGAGCTCCACCCGCGGCCCTCGCACCCTCGCTCGAACGAACAGTCCCACACCCATCCGCAAACGCCGGCAGCCCCTTTGTCCCTTTCCAGGTGCCGGTCTCTGCACCAACCCTTCCTTGTTCAGTCACCGCACCCCACCCTTTCTCCCTATTCGATCGCCACACTTGTCGTCTTCCCAAATCCCATCACTGACCTCGCCATCTTCCCAAATCCGGCATCGTATCTAGCTATCTTCCCAATCTCATCACCGCACCCAACAACTCTAGCCACAAAGCTTCAATTTTTCGACATGCAGCAGCATCGACTCTATTTTTCCGTGTGCAACAACGGTGGCTTTATTCTCCGGCACTGATTGACGACAATGGCTCATCTCCAACATTGATTGGTGACTACCTGTCCAGCTCCGACAGGTTTGATCACCGGCTGTCTCCGGCAGCTGCTACTCCGACAATAGTTGGTATATATTGAATCCTAAAAAAAACTTTTTCCTTTACATTTTTCCCATTTAATCTAGCATGTTTAAGCTGGTAAAATGGCATACAAATCATTAATTAACTGTTAGCATTGCTCATGGATTAGATTTCTACAAAACTCTCACATAGTTTCTTTTAAAGATTTTTTTGCAAGTAATATAAGTGTTTGATGTGTGCATATGCATTATATTTGATAATATGTTTGTATTATGTTTGGATTTTGATTTCTTGTATTTTTAATTATTTTTAGGCATTGCATTGGGTATAACATAATATAAGAATATGAGTTTGGATGTGGATGAGAATGCAGAGGAAGATATGGTGGATAATGTGAAAGAGAAACAAGTGGCTGATGTGGATGAAGAAAACGTAACACCTATTGCTGATGAAAAAATTGCAAATGATGAAAATGATTCAACTACCAAATACAAACAAACTTCTTCGGTTTGGAAACATTTTACTAAAAATGAAAAGAAGTCTGGTAAAGAACCAACTTCCTTGTGTAATTACTGCAAAAGGCCTTTTAAGTATGCTAGAAAGTATGGTACTAGTTCACTTTCAAGGCATATCCAAAGATGCAAAGTTTTTCCAAAGTGAGGGCAAAATAAGAGGGAAAAGCTGTTGGCATTCTTTTCACCACAATCCAACATTAATGGAGAACAACTTATCAGCGTGTGGGAATTTGATCAAGATAAATGCAGAAAGGCACTTGCTGAAATGATCATCATAGATGAAAAACCATTTAAGATTGTAGAACATGAGGAACTAAAGAAATTGGTTAGCATGTTGCAGCTACAATTTAAGTCGGTAGCTAGGAAAACTATCGCCAATTATTGTCTTGCAATTTATGAAGTTCAAACGAAGAAATCGAAGAAATTTTTTGAAGATAAAGTTCAAATTGTGAGTTTGACCATAGACTTGTGGACTGTCATTTCAAATTATGGTTACATGTGTCTTACAGCGCACTACATTAATGATGAATGGAAGTTACACAAGTAAATAATTAACTTTTTTATGCTTTCACTTCGCATACTGGCGCTGTCATTGCTCAAACAATTGACGATTGTTTGTTAGGTTGGAGATTGAATAGAATCACCATCTGGACTGTGGAGAATGTTAGTTAAAAGAAGGTCTCTAGCAAGCGAGGGTGACCATTTTCATATTCGTTGTGCTGCTCACATTATTAACTTGATTGTGAGAGAAGGTATAAATGAAGTTAATGAATCAATGAACAGAATTCGAAGGTGTGTTAGATTTGTAAGAGGTTCCCCATAAAGAAAACATATTTTTAAAATACGTTGTGAGAATGAAGGAATTAGTTCTAAACTTAGATTGTGCATGGATGTTCATACTAGGTGGAATTCCACTTATCTAATTTTGGAAAAAACTTTGAAGTATCAAAAAGTTTTTGACCGGCTTATCTTATATGATGCTGCATTTGCAAATGAAGATACTCCTAGCGATGGTGATTGGAGAATTGAAAAACCTATGTGTTCTTTTTTAGAATATTTTTATGAAGTTACAACCACATTATCTAGAACCTCATATGTTACTTTCTCTCTTTACTTAGATAAGGTCCACAAGATTGAAAGGCTGTTTTTTGAATTTTCTACATCAGAAAATCTAGTCCTTAAAGATATGTCTAGAAAAATGAAAGAAAAATTTGATAAGTTTGCAAATGTATTGGATCTAAGATGCAAGTTGAAATTTCTGAAATTCTATTATTCACAACTGTATGATGTTAACAAGTTTAAGGAGATAATAAATAGTGTGAAAACTGAATTTGAAACCCTTTTCAAGGTTTATGAGGCTAAATTTTCTACTTCAACCAAAACAAAAATTGACCCCCGCACAATCAAAGATAAAAGGACCATCAAGAGCAGTATATTTAAAGTTCTTATCAGTGGATGAGATAGAAAATGAGAAGACAGAGATTAATAGATATTTAGAAGAGTATATTGTAGCAAATGATGACAGTTTTGACATCTTAGCATGTTGAAAAGTAAATGCATATAAGTATAAAATACTGTCTCATATGGCACGTGATTTATTAGTCATTCTCGTGTCCATAGTTGCCTCAGAGTCGGCATTTAGTACAAGTGGACGTGTGCTTGATTTATATAGGAGTTCCTTATCTCCAAAACTCGTGGATTGTTTAATTTGTCCTCAAGATTGGATGAGGTCAAAGCCAAAAGTAGATGAATTTAAAGAAGATGAAGAGGAACTTACCACCAACATTACAAGTAACTTACGTAATTCAATATCTAACTCTCTTACTTGAACTTAGAATACATATTTTATTTTTCATAAATGAAGCCATCAACTAATTGATCTTTTATGTGTTGCAGCTATTAAAGATGAAGTTGGAGAAGATAGTGATCATCCTCCTCGTCCTCCCGCAAGTGCAAAGGTTTTAAGCATTAATCTTTTTTTCATATTTTTTGTTCACTTTTTCTTTTTCCCTTAGCTTGTGTTGCTATTGTATGTACTAATAAAATAATTTTTTAATTTTTCAAGGAAAGGACATTGTTATCGATGGATGAAGTTAGGAAAGGATGACAATAAAAAACAATTAGCCTTTTATTTTTGTTATGAACATTTGATGATAAAAACATATGTTTAAACTTAATGTGTTGGACAAAATATGTGTCTCTCATATGTTTGCTATACTTAAAACTTGCATGAAGGATTTATGCTATCAATTAAATTAGTTATACTTTTTATTTTTTTTATGTGCATGTATGTGTTATTAATTGTGATGATATTTGTTGTGGTTTTGTTTTATTTATTGTATTGCCTTGGCGTTATTCACGTCATGACTTTTAGAAGATTTCATTACAACTCAGAAAGTATTATCAATGTTTTTTGCACTTTTCAGGTAAAATTGCTATCCTACTACATATTTAAACAATTTTCATTTAACTCTAAATGTGACATCATTATTATTTTTGTTAAAGGTAAACAACAAATGGCATGGAATGAGTTTAAATAATTAGTGGTTCAAATATTCAAATTGTAAACAAAATTCTAAACGAGGTAAGTTTTATTAACTTGTTCTTATATAGTTGAATAAACATTCATGTTTTATTTAAGTATTAATATTTTGCTTTGACTAATTAGTAATAGATTGAAGCATATAACAGTTAAGTTTAATATAGATTTGTCTTTATACTTGATTCATAAATTCTTAAAAAACTCTTACTTGACCCGTAATTTTTACCTGACCCGTTATCCCGACACTGACCCGAATTTTGTCCGGAGACCTAGTAGAAAAAAGTAAAGGTTAAACCAACCTTGTTTCGACCTAATATAAGGATCAAACAAGATTTTTGAAAGGTAGGATCACGGTTAGGCACACCCTGACCCATCCCGACCCGCTCCGATTCCCACCCCTATTTGCAATTAAAGGTGTGTCATTAGGCTTGAACCCGGATAATGCCTAGCCGGTTTAACATCGTGGCTTGTTAGCTAGAGGTGCAAGTTTCGATCTTGCTTGGGAGCATGTCTCCTTTCCCCTCCCTTAATGTAATAAAAAAAGGTGTATTGTTAGGCTAGATTGACACTGGTGTGATCACTGCAAAATTATTGAATAGTCAGCATGAGAGAATCAACGGTCCAGATTGTTGGGCATGACCTGTGTATACACGAATTTCTGTTTGCGGCGGACTACCGAAAGACAGCACCATCTCCCCCAAACGAAGCACCTCCCATGGCTACCCTGCTGCGATCTCCTCCAACAGCCACCGGACGGCCGATTAGAGCCGTTCACAAGGCCGACGGCGTGCGCGCCATCGTCTGTCTCCTCCGGATAGGCTCCACTTCAACATCTCCAGCTGATCCACCCTCCTCAACATGGCATCCGAAACCCATCTCTTCCCACAGTTGCTTCTATTGCGCCATTGTTCTCATCTGCCCAGGCACGATCCGACGACTCCTGCATATCTTCTCCAGATCTGGCACTAAGAAGCCCGCGCAAAACGCATCCAGGCAACAGATCTACACATCCGATCCAAGCCAAGCCGCACCCTTCCGAGGTCCAAATCCGGACGCCAACCACAACCACCATCCTCTTCACGTTCGACGTCCACGACAGCATCTCCCATCTGGCCATTACCGACACAAGACCAGATGTCCCCGCCATGGTTGCCCGAGCTTCGAACCCATTCCTGCCCATGAAGGATCAGAAATCCTATCTCGAATGCACACAAACATGGAGGCCGCTCATGCCGCCGCTCACCACAGTCCGGCCAAAACCCCTTTCCTGTGAGCAGCCATCATCATGTTTTCGTAGTCCTCCATAGTTGTCCTGTTGCAACCCATTAGCAACAGAGGTAGGAAAATCCATCACGGCAATGAAAACCCAAGCTCGTATACTACGAAAAATCCACCCACCACGTCAGCGACAATCCACACCGTCAAATCTGGTTTCTTGGCCACCGAGCAAATTGCTCAGAGGTGAAGTAATGAAGAAACAGAGATTTAACCGATCGCGATCGTATGCTCCTGAGAGCATGGAGCGTACGCTCGGTGCTTCGATCCCGTTCGTTTGGGATCCCAATCATATACACCCGGGTGCATTCAGCCTTGATGCACCCGGGTGTACTACACCTATTTTTTTTTATTTTTTTTTGAAATTTTTTTTACACAATGGTTAATCTAGGTTTATTTAACATATGTGTCAATTTTTACTATTTTTGGAGACTTTTAGATATTTTTTTAAGATTTTTAAAAATCAATGGCATTTTCGGTAATTTTAAATTACGGAAAATGCCACTGATTTTTAAAAATCTAAAAAAAATATCTAAAAATCTCCAAAAATAGTAAAAATTGACACATATGTTAAAAAAACCTATATTAACAGATTCATGAAAAAAATTTCAAAAAAAATAAAAAAAATGAGTGTAGTACACCCGGGTGCATTGAGGCTGAATGCACCCGGGTGTATATGATTGTGGTCCGTTCGTTTGGGCGCAGAGGATGGGAGCTGTTGGATCCAGCTCGGAGTCGAGGCGTGAACTTTTGTAGGCAGGTCCCCTATCAGAGTATTGTCGGAGTGTCAGACAAAAGTTTTTGTTTTTGCAAAGTGGTAAATAAAATTTTGAATAGACCAAAATTCATCACGATCGTGCGCCTAGAAATCACCTGTGCTGACCCCTCTCCTCTCCTTCCTATTGTCACGCAAATCGCCGGCCAAACCTTCCCAACTGAGTGGAAAAATCGTGATCATCCGCAAAGCAACAGCTCCATCGCCTACCCCTCTCCTCTCCTTCCTATTGTCACGCAAATCGCCAGCCAAACCTTCCCAACTGAGTGGCAAAATAGCCGAACAACCGCAAAGCAATAGCTTTGCGCCTACCCCTCTCCTTTGCTTCCTACTGTCACGTAAATCGCCGGCCAAACCTTCCCAACTGAGCGGCAAAATCGCCGAACAACCGCAAAGCAATAACTCTGCTCCTACCCCTCTCCTCTCCTTCCTACTATCACGCAAATCGTCGGCCAAACCTTCCCAACTGTAAAATAACTCTTTTCCCATTAAGAAGTTGAAGAAATGGACGAAATCCTTGATTTCTGTTTGAATTTCGAGTTGGGATTTCGAATGAGCAGATTTAAGTCTCGAATAATGCATTTCTTTCATTGCCTCCCAATTTCATAAATATAATGGCTAGAGCTTTCTACTAGTTCCTTTTCTTTATTCGTCTGTAACCTTGTGTGCTTAAATGCACTGTGGATAGTTTGAAAGCTTGTAGTGGGAATTGATAAATGTAAACACTTAAGTTAGATGGTAATTCCTGCATGTTTCTCTTGCTTCATTCCTGAAATTTACACAATTGAAAGGTTGCTAAGATCCTGCTTTTGGTTCTTGCATCCGTGCATATGATTCTTTGTTTAAACTGATGTCTGATTGAGTCCCTTAAAATTTGTACACATGCTGAATTTTTTTCATGTTGGCAATCTTCCCTTTCCTTAGCTGTGTCTGAAGACTTACTGCTATTTTGGTATTTGTTTCTTTGAGTATAGAGGTTTCTCATTAAAAAGGGCAGCCCGGTGCATCAAGCTCCCGCTATGCGCGGGGTCCGGGGAAGGGTCGGACCACATTGGGTCTATAGTACGCAGCCTTGCCTTGCATTTTTTTGCAAGAGGCTGTTTCCACGACTCGAACCCGTGACCTCCAGGTCACACGGTGACAACTCTTACCGTTGCGCCAAGGCTCCCCTTCTATCAACAGAGGTTTCTCATTAAATATTGTAAATTTTTGCAGAACAAAAAATTCAAGACTTCCCAGCAGGATCTTCTATCAACAACATTTGTGCTGAGGGCATATTTCATAAATCAAGACATTATTTCCTTTTGCATTTATTTGTGTTAAGAACTTCTTATGTAAAATTTTCTTACAAAATGTTCTATCGTTTGCTCACTGTCAGCGCTACGAATTAATAGAATGGCAGCAAAGTATCTTGTTTTAAACCCAAATCGCCTGGATATGGATTAATGCTGCTATGATGAACCTGTTAATCTGATGGTCTTCTCATGTCTATGGGGCACTAATTTCACGTTCCCAATTTGCAGCTCAAAAACAAAGTCGATTGTGCTTTCTCTGAGATCCTTAAATACTTCATGAAGATTTCAATTTTATTTTGTTTCACCTTCATGTTTTGAAATTCTTGGTTGTCTTGGAAATGAGCACATGCCCTCTTCCTTTGCTGCTCTAAATTTTTGAGTGGATCTTGCCTTGCTAGATGATAAATCATGATTTCCCTCTCCTTTCACAGTTGTCATTCAGTGACTCCAGAGAGGCAGTCAAAGCCTAGAAGAAAAATACCCCAATTGTAGAGAAGATTAATTCTCCCAGTTCATCCAGGGGTTATGTTGGTTCTTCTGGGAACTTACCTCATAGTTCACCAATCCCATTACGATGCAGAGCAGCTCGATTGTCACAAGTTCCTAAAAAAGTCCTGGACCTGTACATCGATGGAGGACAACATGTAAGGAAGCCCAAAAGCCAATCTCAGAGAAGCTCTCCTCGTGCCATACATGATGGTTCTTTGGCAGAAAGCAAGATTATTTCAAACTCAAGATGGCCCTCAAGAGAGCAAACTACTGCACCTAGATATACCAAAACCCAGCATTGTTTAGGGCAACATCTGCAGCATTCTGGACATTGGGCATGTGTGATTACAAAGCTGTTATGATTTCTCTTATCTAGATATTTAAGGGCAATTTGCCCAGTGTAAACGTGTGGGTTATGAATTCTGTTTGATGCAGCGGCTGCATTCTTAAACCTGTAACATTATTCATTCTTTGGGTGCCCATTGTATTGATTTTTCTGTCAAACCTTTCTCTGAATTTTGTACATATCTTCTTTCCTTCATGTATATATACAAACGATTCGCTTTGTACATATCTTCTTTCTCTGAATTTAGATGGACATAGGAATCACTTAAAACCTAACAGGCAAATCCAATGCGCTCGAAAGAATAAAAACATACTTTGAGAGTGGCATGGCAGCGATCTGCAATCTCATCTAGTGTTAGAGGTTCAACAGGTTCTTTGCAGTTGAGGAAAATATCCATAAATATAAAAGCAACAAGGAAATCAATGTACCGAGCATTTCATAGACCATGAATGACAAGTCACATTTGGGGATGCATTTATAAGTAAAAATTCCTCATCCATTTTTTCCCTCTTAGAGCCCATCTTAGTCTGTGCATTCAATAGAAATCACATATCAAATTCAAGCATCACAAGTCAATCTAATCTTTAAACTTCCAGACCATTTTGAACAAAGACATGCAACCACAGAAAAAATTATTGAACTCCAAGTGTGTAAGATAACTCCTATTTTCGATCCGAATAGTAAGGAAACTAAACTAATTTTTGAAACTACACCTGTTTCCATTCCAAATAAACTTATGTGTACAACAATGTCACTGACCCAAAAAATTGCAAGTATATCTCATAAACTTCTCACTTGTTGACAAACATAACTGCAATAAGAAAACATATCAAAGCTAAAGAAATGTATTATTTTCTCTCTAGCTCAGTAGCCTTCATACGGAGTTCTTTCTCAAAGTCAGTTATCTTCATGTCTTTCAAATGATCAACGTGCTTCAATTTATTGACCACATCCAGTTGGATTTCCTTGAACTGGCTCACATAGTGTATGAGCGACTCGAAGTCCGCCTTTAGTTCTTCAGCATCAGCCCTTAGCTTGGTGATACCATCCACCATGGAATGACGCTTGTCTCCATCAAACTTCGGTGGCACCCCTGGTTCATCCATCCACCTAAAAAACTTGCAATCTTTGGAAGGATCCTGCAAGAAATAATAATGATTAAGTTCATGTGAATTTAAAGACAACTACATATCAAATATTAGAAAGTTAATGTGGACCTTACATTATAATATCGACATCGAAAAAAATATCTCCTGGGATTTGCCTCAGTTCAAGATGTCAAAAGAACAGTTGGCTGCATGCAAAAGCAAACACATTTTCTTACACTACTTATTCTAGAATTAGAACTAGAAGATGTCATTCTACTTCCTTGAAGATGAACCACCTGAAAGAGGGAATATACAATGATTAAAATATGAAAAAACAAATAACTCGTGCTAACACACACATGCTTGACTAGAATGATGTATATGTAAGAGTGACCAGCCAGTGAAATTGCAATCATAAAAATTAAACATGCTTTTTTGTGCAACTTCAGTAAAGTAACCTGTTGGCATTTTATTCAATTTGAAAGTACCTCGACGTCCACAACCCCTCCCCCTAGTGGACCCCACCACACTCATGTCTATATTGCATTTGGTTGAAGCCCATTCTTTGAAAGAAGGACATGTTCGTCTATCATGTCTTACTATAATTTGATTGCAACGCTACACATTTTCGGAGTAGGACGTGGTATCTCTAATGCACTTTTAATCCGTTTCGAATTTCTTCTCTTCATTCGCTGTATATTTGAAGGGGTGACACCACATGTATATGAGCTTTGTGTTGCTAGAGCGCCAGTTGATATATCATAAAATGTAGAAGGTACAAGCATGAGCGTAACTCCACTGCTATTGAAATTGTCTACACTATCCATGTGAACACAACCATCTCCTTTCCAGCAACATCTGTTTCTCCTTTTCAACTATGTCTTCCACTACAAGCTTTATATTGTGCAAAACACTTCTCACGACTTCGTATACACTCATTTTTCAAAGATTCTTGTCGAAGATAACTCCATGCTTGTGACAAAACATGGTTACAAAGTACAAGTGATTGTGCTTTGTTCCTTGAACATGTCATACCTGGTTAAATGTATAAACTTTTTGTCTGTCGAGTCCAGCGCGTTAGCACATGATTTGGTGGCATGGATATTATCCCCTTGTAATGCAATAATGTAAATATGTGCTTACAAATGATTCCACTAAACTCAAATTTCAAGCAAGGGCAAAATGCCTTCATTTCCACCATATTCCATGATACCGTCTTTCGCTTTATCACATCTGATTCATTAGGCTTATAAATCTGCCATATTTCTGTGTACTGTTCACTGGCTATTTTTTGTGTAGTAAGGTAAATGCTCTCCTGAACTTCAATTTGAAATATTTCAAATGCTTTGAAAGTGTATATCATTGTCATTTCAGCCTTAAGCTCAAATCTTGTGGATAAGATTGGTCTGAAATTAATAGATTGAAATTCGGCATTTCCTTCATCTCGCCGTCTTCGTTGAAGCAATTTGTCGTAGTCATTCACAAAGTCGATTAAACTGGATTTATAATTAACAAACTCATCTAGCATTGCATTAAGACTTTCATTTTTTCCTATTATTCTCATCCCAGCTGTAAATATCTTTCTGGTGACGGCAGGAATCCACTTTTGTCGGATAGCATACATTTGTTCAAGCCATGAATTCCCATGCAACTTGAACTTCTCCATCATTGATGACCAACAATTTTTAAATTCTTCAATACTTTGCACACCGTACAGACAATGATCCCAAGTAGCTTTAAATGTTGGATGCTTTTAGTAAACGTGAAACAACTTTTCAGGCAGCTTCTTACATATACGCCACAAGCATAGAATATGATGAGTGTGTGGAAAAACATGTGCAACTACCTGTCCAATGGCCGCATCTTTGTTAGTCACAATTGCCTTTGGATATACACCGCCCATTGTATCAAGTCATGTCTTAAATAGCCACTTGAAATCTTCAATAGTCTCTCCAAAAAGCAATCCTGCACCAAACAAGAAAGTTGCATACAGTGGTTGACGTCGGCGAATGGCCCAAATGGCATGTCATATTCATTTATTTTATGTTGTGTCAAAGAATATCATGTCACTAAAAGTCATGTAATCTACCTTTGACTGGTCATCTACCCAAAAACATGATGTCAGTCTCATCTCTTCGTCAACTTGTACCTGCCAAGTGAAATCAGGATCATCTATAATCTTTCTTCGAAAGTACCTTAGTAGCTCTTCTGCATCATTCCCATGCATTGCTTACCTTTTTTGCTTCAACGCATTTCTCGCATCCACCTCCGTGAATCCAAGTTGATCTTGGTCTCCTGCTTCGGTAGACATGAAATCAAGCGACCGTGACACACCAATACTTGATGATTTCAAACTTGAGATCATGCTCAACTGTTCCTATATCACCTTCCTATGTAACCGCAGTCAATGCCTCTTTCTAGGGGTAGCCAAGACATGATTATGTGCATCAATGAATTGAGTAACATGATAAGTGTCACTTTCTGATTTTAGGTTTACAATAACTTTAGCTGGACAATCACAACGTGAAACACGGCATGATGCCAATTTTCGGTTGTGAAGCTCCTTCCATTTTTCTTCCCATATTCCAGCCTTAAAGCATCTGAGGATATGCATAGAGATAACTCCAGACTTTAACACCCTTGTCGTGTCCTTCCTAACACTGAAACCATTGAACCGTCATATTCGTTATAAAATTTGAACGCATCTTCAAGCGAGTCAAACTCCATTCCAATTATGGGTTTCAGTTCGAGTGGAGTCACATGTATGAAACTGTCTATTATATCCTCTGACTCGATCAAATTTAATGGACTTGAGATAATACCTCCACTGGCAACCGTTGTCATATCATCGATAATTACTACACCCACGTCAGACGCCTGTCCACCCTCTGTATTTCTGTCTTGTTGTGATACACTTATTTCAGTTGGAAAGATAAGCTGCGCTATCGAGTTGTCACCTACATTGGCATCCATGTTATAATATGAACACTATACATCACATGATTCAAATAAAATTTCAAATTAAATAAACATGTGAAAATATGTAATGTCCATGATAAAAAGTTATAGAACAATATATAACATGCAAATCATATCGGTTATGGACAATTATGTTTATAGTAAATCAAATCAGTTATGGATTCCTGATCTCTTTCAGACATGCAGACACACTCATAGCTGGAAGCTGTTCCTCAATACTATAATAGGCAGATCAATTGTCTTAAAGCTTATCTAGGTATAGATAAGGAGACTAAATTCCAAACTGATCAATTATGTAAGTAGATACAAGTTGCAGTTTTGTTTGACGCTAATAGTGTAAATATGATAATCGTATCATATGCATTATGTCACATGATTATATGCCTCAATACTTTAAGGAGCTGAAGTTATTATTGGGTGAAGATAAATGCCAACAGCCTGAAACTCAGAAGCCATAGTGTTTTTATCACTGTAGCCGCTTCTCATCCTCTTATGATGATGGACGTGTTGGAATTAATGGCAAATTAAGCACAATCCATGTTTTAATGATTAACAACTCAATTTGAGATTGATTTGGGTATTAATGTGGTGTGTTAAAATTGGTTAAAGGCTAAAAACTTAGATTTCAGAACCTGGCAGACCAACTCGCAAAGCCAAGTCGACTTAGCCATCGACTTGAGTGAAGTCGATACCCAAGTCGACTCCAAGATCGACTTCAGATGGAGCTAAACCTTTCAGCGCAGAATTTGGGAACTTAGACAGGTGAAGTCACAGTCCAAGTCGACTCCAGCTGCGACTTGGGTAAAGTCGCAGACCCAAGTTGACTCCACTATCGACTTCAAATGTTCAAACCTTCCAGCGTTGAAATTAGGAACCAAGACAGGTGAAGTCACAATCGAAGTCGACTTCATATTCGACTTGGGTGAAGTCTCATTCCCAGGTCGACTTCACATGCGACTTGAGTAAAGTCAGACCCCAAGTGGACCCAGGCATCCGACTTGAGTCAAGCTAAAGACATATGCAATCTAGAGAAGCAAATGTACATGAATTAATCATTCAAGATAGTATATTATTCAAGGAAAAATCATTTGGCTACATCTATGGATTGCAAAATCAAGAAAGTAAATCATTCTAAGTTCAAGGCCATGAAGACAAAGTTTCCAAGAGAAGATGAACAAGCTAAGTTCCAAGATTAAACTTTCAAGATCAAGAGAATTAATGGAAGAACAAGTTATGAGATGAAAAATAAGTAATCAAGATCACTTTCAAAGAAATCCAAGTTCCATCATGTGCATACAGAAAGTGAAGTCGCACCCGAAGTCGACTTCACCTGCGACTTGGGTCAAGTTCAAGATCAAGTCGACCTAAAGTGCAACTTGAAGATGCTGGAGACTGAAGTCGCAACCGAAGTCGACTCCAGTCTACGACTTGGGTGAAGTCGCATTTGAAGTTGACTCCACATGCGACTTGGGTGGCAACAGTGGAAAAAATTCGAACATTGGCGCATTAAATGCGCGCCACCTACCACCAAACATTTGAATTAACTCCACCATTATAAAAGAGCATTCAAGTGAATGTGCTAGAGGTTAGAGAAAGTATTTACTATGATCAACTACCATCTTCTCCAAACATTAAGTGATCAACACAAGTTTCAGGTGAAGAACTTTGCTCCAACTTGCTGAAATCTACATCACTGATCAAATCTCTATTTCTACAAGTTCTTCCACGAGCTGAAATCTGCCTACACAACTTGTAAAGTGTAGTTTATTTTATTTGATTCTTTATCTATATTCGTTACTTAGTTTGATATTGGTGATTTGAACCAAGTGAAAGCAAAGTAAAGTTATGATTTGAGTGTAAATCGTCATCTACTTGTGCTGTATTTTGTGTAAGCCTCCTAGAGCTGGAATCTAGAAAAGAGCTATTGTTCTAGCTGTATTTGACAATACATTAGTGGAACCTAAGTCACAATGGGTGTGAGCTTGGAAGAGTAGAATAGAGAAGGTTGCCCGAACCACTATAAAATCTGTGTCTACTGCTGTGGTTTGCATATCTGCTTTTACTGCTTTATTTCTCTCCATCTTCTTCATTTGTTTCACTAAGGGGATTAAACTAAACAGGGGAAAAGTTTTTGTTTAAGTGAAAATTTTAAAATACCCAATTCACCCATCCCCTCTTGGGTAATAGCCATAAACTCGGGACCAACAGGATGTCCATTGATATAGAAATATATCAATGAGCTAATATGTGGATTCATTAACTGTTAAGATCTCACTATTTGTTGCCTTGGTTGTGGCTTAACCTATCTGGAAAGGCAAAAGGGGGAAAAGCAAAAAAATAAATAAATTTGTATTGGAAAAAGTGTAAAAGAGGGATTAAGAGTTAAATTGGGGTAAAATAAGTAATAGACGCATTGTTTGGGATTACCTATTTTCGAAATTGAAAGTGTCAAACTATTCATGCAGTGACTAGATTAAATGGGGTTCATATTTTCACAAGTGATGCAGGTTTAATGAGTTAGCATCCTTTTCCTTGGACGATTAGGCAAAATTTCATTTTATATTGTGTTTGGGCACAACTACTATGTTTGAGTTGCAACCCAAGCTAGCCTATTGGATCCTACTGAATTGGAAATGATTGGCCCGACTCTTCCTCCTATCTATACAGGGTAGTTGATATGCTTATTTTAAGAAGTCAGTTTTGCCATATCATTGTCAGTTGGATTCACTTGCTTGCTGATCTGTGGGTTAGTACTAGAGCCTTGATGCATTTGGGGTCGTGCTTCACTGCTTTCATTATTTTATCTTTTGCTAACCCACATTAGCATGAGAGAGGAAATAGAATATCATCAAGAAAAGATCACGATCCTTGAGATATTGTATCTCCAGTGTAAAAAGAAATGTTCTACTATGTGATGGGATTATAGAAGATAGGATATCAACCTAGCCAACAGGATAATGAGATAATGTCGAGAGGCAAAGTTCGATGGGATTACCTCTTGGCTGCTGCTGTTGGGAGACTATTGCAAGAGGCTCAAGATTACAGAAGATAGGAAGACCTGAAGCCTTCGGTTTGGGGACAAGCAATGAGCGGGAAGAAATGCCGCGGTCATGGTGATGCTGTCTTCAAGTGGCGTTTTGTTGAGGCGGGAGAGAGGAGATAAACGTCGGAGATGACGATGAGAAATACGCCGGAGAAAGGCAGGTGCGACACCAACACCAGAGATGACTATCGGAACCCTTTGATCCATTACCTGATGTCTTCCCTTTCCCCTTTCCAGAAACAACCGTCGTGCGAGAGCAGAGAGAGCACTTTATCAACGACTGGCAAGGTGTGGATCAATCGATTGCAGGCAGGTGGGGTGTGATTCCTTTGCGGTTGTTCGGCAATTTTGCCGCTCAGTTGGGAAGGTTTGGTCGGCGATTTGCGTGACAGTAAGAAGGAGAGGAGAGGGGTAGGCGCAGAGCTGTTACTTTGTGGTTGTTCGACGATTTTTCCACTCAATTGGGAAGGTTTGGCCAGCGATTTGCGTGAAAATAGGAAGGAGAGGAGAGGGGTAGGAGAGGGACCTGTTGCTTTGCGGATGATCGCGATTTTGCCGCTCAGTTGGGAAGGTTTGGTCGGCGATTTGCGTGACAGTAGGAAGGAGAGGAGAGGGGTCGGCGCGGGTGATTTCTGGGTGCACGATCACGATGAATTTTGGGCTATTCAAAATTTTGTTTACCACTTTGCAAAAACAAAAATTGCTGTCTGACACTCTAACGACACTCTAATGAGGGACCTGCTTGCAAAAGTTCACGCCTCGACTCCGCAGCCGGATCCAATGACTCCCATCCTCCGAGCCCAAACGAACGGGATCAAAGCACCGAGAGCATGGAGGTTGCATGCTCTCGGGAGCATACGATCGCGATCCCTCCTCCACAACAATGGAACAGAATAAGCTTCTGGGGCAAGGGGAGAAGAGAGGGGTTGGCCACCACTCTGCTCATCTCCATCCCCACTCTAACCATCCTTTAGCAGCCTTTAGTTTCAGTAATAAAGCCTTAGTTTCCAACAATAAAAAACCTCCCTCCATTCTTCTGCCTACTCTGTCTTCATCCACCTTAAAATCGTTCCTGCTACACACCTATTCTAGCTATCCAAAAAATACATTAAAGCCCCAATCCGCTACACATGTTCTAGCCCTCTTAAAAATGTTCCATTTATTTGTATTATGCCATAGCATGTGATTTGCCTATAATCCATGTCGTTGTCCATGTAAACCAGTACTTTATCCATCAATGCAATATTTGGATTCTAATTTTCTCAAAAGGATTAGTAACAACTCATTTTTACCTTTTTTGTTATTATTTTCATTTTAATATTTTAATATTTATTTATTGCAATAATATTTATTGCAGCACCTATCGCTTATGAAAGGGGCGTTACATATACTATTTTTTTTTTGGATTTGAAAACATTAGTATACTATTGGGCTAAAGGGGTAGAACTTTTATTTTTTGATAAGTAAAGGAGTAGAACTTTTAGTACCTCTTTTTGGGTTCTCTTTCCTAATCGGATCGGTTCAATGGTATTTATATCTTGATTCTTACTCCTCCCTAGTTCACTTCTAACCTTCATTTTTTTGTGCGGTCATCCCTCCTTTTGTGTGGGGCCATGATGCTATAATCCCTTTCCCTAATTTGTGCTTCAATTTGTTCTCCTGCTAAGTAATTTGGCGAAGTTTATGTAAGGGTCGGAAATAAGCTATTCTAAGTTACTAGAATGAGTAGAATTGACCATTATTGACACTTTGTTCATTCATTGGCGAGGGTGTTTTCATTTAGGTTTTAGGGCTCTACACTAAGGAAGCTTCATCATGTTTTTGTTTCAAGGCTTCTAACTTAACCCTTTTGGTGAAAAAGTTTTTTTTTTTTTTTTTGATGCAAAAGTTAACTTCTAAGAAGATCTACCCATGAATGTCAAGGATAGCTACTTTCATGTTAATTTTTTTTTTTATAAAAAAAATAAGGCTACCATGTTTTACTTTGTTGATACTCTATCGAAGTATACCATTTTAATGCAACTTTCTTTAAGTTGTACAAGGAAAGCTTAATTAGTATTTTCTTCTTCTTTTTTACCTAATAGAGGAAGGATACAACAGAATTCTTTCTAATGTGTCTTTCTTTAAGCTTTGTTGGAAAAGCTTGACTAGTATGTCCTTCTGTTACTAACTAATAAAGGATATGGTAGAATGCTTTCCAATGAGCCCTTAGATAAGAATCCGCTTCATAAATAGAGATTTTAGATCTCAAAATTTTCAGATAATTTTATATCTAGAAAAGTATATAGATCTTCTATTTTGGCTAAAGGCAACTACTTCCCCTCATTGTTGGCATATTTTATCTTCTAATTTCTTGATTTGAGAATAAAACTGCTCGTAGACTTCTTATATTTTATTTCTAGGGCCTATTAAGTATTTGGCCACATGGTACCATCAATATCGAATCGTGTGCGTTTATTATTAAGCTTCGATTTGGAGCTTTCTAAGGGTGTATTTGTTTACATTACAAATATTTCAATATAAAATTTTTCACTTTTCGCAACTATTCTAATTTTTAATTATTTTCATATATTTTTATACAATTATCTTATATTTCAATCATTTTTACGCAACTATTTATACAAGTAACATATATATTTTAATTTTATTCTCTTTATGTTTCATCGTTATACATATTATATCACATTATTTTCTTCTATTTTCAAAATTTTTACACAAAAAAATTTTTCATTCAAAAGTTCTACTAGTTCCTAAACGCAATCTAAATCTATGGATTTTGCACCTTTTTCTCATTTTCACAACAAAAAGAAGTTCAGCGAGTAGAAAGCTTGTTACTCTCCGTAAAAGCCACGGCATCCAAGCACATTCTATTTCAAAATCATGGAGCCAAACAGACCCTAGGTTTAGCTCATCCTAGGAAAATTTCTTCCTGCTTAAAATGATCAACTTCTATTGAGGGCTGATCCTCCTGGCGAACCTTCTTCATAAGGCTTTTTGCCTTGTGGATTTAGTTAGTTAGCTTTGTGTGATTTTATTAATAATCTGGTTAACAGTCTTTCAACTTGTGTATTCTTTTAGATATTGATAAGTCTAAAAATTTTCTTTTAATTTTATATTAAATTCACACCGTTAGACATTAAAACATTAATTAAATGCAGGTTTTAAGTGAAATTTCATGAAAATCATATTTTTAATAGAATATTTGATTTTGTTATAAAATGGGTCATTTTGCAACATTCTTGAAAATATAAAATTATGACTCAATTTTAATGTTGAATGGTGCATTAGCTTATTAATATAATATGGGTAAAAATTATAAAACCACCTAATTAGAAAAATCATACATACAGTTATAAATATAATCTAAAATATGGTTATAAAACAAATTGTCAAAACATTTTAAGATAAAATAATAATAATAATAATAATAATAATAATAAATAAAGTCAAAAAGGGCTAAAAACGAAAAGTAAATTAAAAATCTCTGCAAGCTTATTAAAATCATTTTGACAAAAATTAAATATGTTTTTGTTCGCTGCATGAGTACAGGAAATTGTGCGCCGCTGGAGCACCAGTTCGGTGCTCCATCTTCCCCAAAATGTCGAACAGCCCCAAATCCATCGAGTAGCAGTCTTCCTCCTAACCGGCAATCCAAAATTCCGGCGAGCCCCTTCTCCATCAAAGCCGGCAGCCGTGGAAAATGGCAGCAGCTCCAACCCGTGATTGACCGCACAAGCCCGCCAACTCAATCCACGACAATCCCAATTTTCTGGCAGTCCATCTCCTGCGAATCAATCGCACCAACTGAACCCATCCGGCCATGAATATTCGAGCAGGAATGGCAAACCGCGATTTTTCGGCAACTCCAAAATCAGCGGCTCTCCTCAAATCCGGCGAGCTAGTCATCAACAAGAACCCATTCACCCCAAAACCCAACTTCCATCACAAATCTGTTTTCGCCCAAACCCAATCACGGCTACAGCTCAGCCCCAATCACCAGGCGTCTTCTACGCCTAATTCCAGCAAATGGAATTGCCTGCTTTGCCCATAAGCTCCAATCAAAACAATCCTCTTCAACCAACCGAGAAACCATTCCAGCGGCAGATCCGGCAGCATTTTTCCGGCAGCAATGAAACCGTCCAGCCCTCCATTCTCTCCGAGCACCCATCTCCATATCCATGGCAGCAGCTCGTCCCACCGAAATCGACCAAGAAAGCAGCAACCCCTAATTTCAGCCATGGATTCCAGCAACTCAAAACCGGCAGCAGAAAACCAATCTTCTGAACCCATCAACCAAGCAGCTAGCCAAATCAGAAATTTTAATCATCTCTGTTAATTACAGCTGGCCAAAGCCCCAATCGGCAATTGCACACCACCTCCAAGCTGTCGAAACAAGCAAAACCCAACAGCTAATCCGTTCGAAAATGCCAGGCGCTGAACCACCTTCAGAGAAATCTACCGGCAGCCATTAAAAATTGTAGTGTTGGGGAAAAAGGAAGCAACGGAAGAAACGGGCAAGAGAAGCTACGGCAAAACAGCAGAAGGCAGCTGCAGTTGAAGGAAATGCAGAAATCCCACATCGGTTTGCACAAGGGAGAGAGGGCCCCTCCCTCAACTATAAAAGGACCCCTTCACTCATCCCACACATACCCCTACACCCCATACCCCTTGGGTGGGACCCATTTGGTGGGACCCCGTAGCAAGTGGGTGGGACCCAGTTGGTGGGACCCGAGCAAGGAGGTGGGGCCAAGCAATAAAGAATTTCATTTCGTGGAGATTCGCTTTTTACGGGTGATGTCAATTTTATTTTTCTGCATTATAGTTGGTAGTGTTTTGTAGTTGTTAAATTTTAATTTATAATTTTTAGATTAGATTTACTGCTTTATTTTCTGCTTTGTAATTGTTAGATTAAATTTAATGCAATTTACATTCCTGTTTTCGTAGATTAATTTCATAGCTTTTATTGCTTTCTTAGAATAGTTTTAATTCAGTTGTTAGTTAATTTCTTTTAGCTTCTTGTCCCCCTTTCTTTTTATTTCTCTAGCTCTTTTAATCTTTTCCCTCTTCTTTCTCTCTCCTCTCTCTTCTCTCTTCTCTCTTCTCTCTCTTCTTTCTCTCTCTTCTATCTTCTCTCTTTCTCTTTCTCTCTCCCCTCTATACCCTCTCTTTCTTCTAAAATAATTCAAAATATATAGCCTCTCTGTGGATTCGACCCGACTCCCCATTATTCTACACTATCACTCGTATAGTGGTAGCTTTAATGTGTTTCGGTTAATTTAAATTAAACTGGTGATCACAGTGCTCTTAACGACAAGCACTTGGTTCGCATCAAGTTTTTGGCGCCGTTGCCGGGGAGGTGTATTGACGTTTGAATTGTTTTATTAGTTGCTTTAAATTTACTTTACTTGCTTTCAATAGTATAATCTTTATTGCTTTATTTACATAGTGTTAAGAATTTTAACAGAGCAGGAATTGGATGATATGAATTGTTACGTCTGGCTGAAGACGTAAAACTTAGCGCTGGTTGGGAGGCAACCCAACATGTGTATATATATTTCCCTTTTCCGTTGGTGTGTTTTTCTTTGTTTAGATAAAAGCTGCAGCAATTCAATCAGATCATTACACCCCAGGTTGTCTCTTTCCCTGCTATCTTAATTTCATGAATTTATATATTTTGTGCATGTTTATCAAAGATAGCTCTATTCAAGTTGGGGGGGGTCTGGTTGGCTTAACGTGATATATATAAAATTTTTAAAAATATATATATATTAAAAATTAAAAATTATATAAAATACTCAAAAAAAAAAAAAAAAGATAAATCAAAGTACACTTGCTATGCTTGATATTAAGTGGAGAAGCAAACTGTATTTAGTTATATTTGTAAAAATATTTTCATGGTGTTTTCAAAATTTTATTAGCATTGACTGCACTTACACGCCAATGAACCTTGTGGGTACCATGATAATATAATTTTTCTCTCTCATCCAAGCAAGTAATCTTTAATATCGCTATAATTGATAGCTGGTAGTTAAAAAAAAAAAAAAAAAAAAAAAAAAATTATATCCCCAGATATCCTGAAATATGGTGAGGGGAGAGAAAAAAAAAAAAAAAAAAAAAAAAAAAAAAAACAAAAAAAAAAACAAAAGAAAAAAAAAAAAGAAGAAAAAGAAAAAGAAAATCCCTAGATATCCTGAAATATGGTGAGGGGAAGAAAAAAAATGATGAAAAAAATAAATAAATAAATAAATAAATAAAAAAAAAAAAATTTTAACTGTCACTATCATAATTTTGATATAAATATTACTTAGATTGGATGAGTTGAAAATAACTTATTTATCAAATGCCCATTTGTTCATTAATACACATACACACGTGCTATAATCTTTTTATATGCATCATGAAAAATATTTTACACATATACACTAAAGAAATTTACTTCTAAAAGCTTACTATCATTATTAGCAATGCACCTAGATTTTTATAAAAATTAATAGGACACCATAAAAATATATATATATATATTTTATTAAACTATTTCCATTGCTAAGGGACTAGCAATGTTTAAGTTGGGGGTGTGATAAGTCTAAAAATTTTCTTTTAATTTTATATTAAATTCACACCGTTAGACATTAAAACATTAATTAAATGCAGGTTTTAAGTGAAATTTCATGAAAATCATATTTTTAATAGAATATTTGATTTTGTTATAAAATGGGTCATTTTGCAACATTCTTGAAAATATAAAATTATGACTCAATTTTAATGTTGAATGGTGCATTAGCTTATTAATATAATATGGGTAAAAATTATAAAACCACCTAATTAGAAAAATCATACATACAGTTATAAATATAATCTAAAATATGGTTATAAAACAAATTGTCAAAACATTTTAAGATAAAATAATAATAATAATAATAATAATAATAATAAATAAAGTCAAAAAGGGCTAAAAACGAAAAGTAAATTAAAAATCTCTGCAAGCTTATTAAAATCATTTTGACAAAAATTAAATATGTTTTTGTTCGCTGCATGAGTACAGGAAATTGTGCGCCGCTGGAGCACCAGTTCGGTGCTCCATCTTCCCCAAAATGTCGAACAGCCCCAAATCCATCGAGTAGCAGTCTTCCTCCTAACCGGCAATCCAAAATTCCGGCGAGCCCCTTCTCCATCAAAGCCGGCAGCCGTGGAAAATGGCAGCAGCTCCAACCCGTGATTGACCGCACAAGCCCGCCAACTCAATCCACGACAATCCCAATTTTCTGGCAGTCCATCTCCTGCGAATCAATCGCACCAACTGAACCCATCCGGCCATGAATATTCGAGCAGGAATGGCAAACCGCGATTTTTCGGCAACTCCAAAATCAGCGGCTCTCCTCAAATCCGGCGAGCTAGTCATCAACAAGAACCCATTCACCCCAAAACCCAACTTCCATCACAAATCTGTTTTCGCCCAAACCCAATCACGGCTACAGCTCAGCCCCAATCACCAGGCGTCTTCTACGCCTAATTCCAGCAAATGGAATTGCCTGCTTTGCCCATAAGCTCCAATCAAAACAATCCTCTTCAACCAACCGAGAAACCATTCCAGCGGCAGATCCGGCAGCATTTTTCCGGCAGCAATGAAACCGTCCAGCCCTCCATTCTCTCCGAGCACCCATCTCCATATCCATGGCAGCAGCTCGTCCCACCGAAATCGACCAAGAAAGCAGCAACCCCTAATTTCAGCCATGGATTCCAGCAACTCAAAACCGGCAGCAGAAAACCAATCTTCTGAACCCATCAACCAAGCAGCTAGCCAAATCAGAAATTTTAATCATCTCTGTTAATTACAGCTGGCCAAAGCCCCAATCGGCAATTGCACACCACCTCCAAGCTGTCGAAACAAGCAAAACCCAACAGCTAATCCGTTCGAAAATGCCAGGCGCTGAACCACCTTCAGAGAAATCTACCGGCAGCCATTAAAAATTGTAGTGTTGGGGAAAAAGGAAGCAACGGAAGAAACGGGCAAGAGAAGCTACGGCAAAACAGCAGAAGGCAGCTGCAGTTGAAGGAAATGCAGAAATCCCACATCGGTTTGCACAAGGGAGAGAGGGCCCCTCCCTCAACTATAAAAGGACCCCTTCACTCATCCCACACATACCCCTACACCCCATACCCCTTGGGTGGGACCCATTTGGTGGGACCCCGTAGCAAGTGGGTGGGACCCAGTTGGTGGGACCCGAGCAAGGAGGTGGGGGCCAAGCAATAAAGAATTTCATTTCGTGGAGATTCGCTTTTTACGGGTGATGTCAATTTTATTTTTCTGCATTATAGTTGGTAGTGTTTTGTAGTTGTTAAATTTTAATTTATAATTTTTAGATTAGATTTACTGCTTTATTTTCTGCTTTGTAATTGTTAGATTAAATTTAATGCAATTTACATTCCTGTTTTCGTAGATTAATTTCATAGCTTTTATTGCTTTCTTAGAATAGTTTTAATTCAGTTGTTAGTTAATTTCTTTTAGCTTCTTGTCCCCCTTTCTTTTTATTTCTCTAGCTCTTTTAATCTTTTCCCTCTTCTTTCTCTCTCCTCTCTCTTCTCTCTTCTCTCTTCTCTCTCTTCTTTCTCTCTCTTCTATCTTCTCTCTTTCTCTTTCTCTCTCCCCTCTATACCCTCTCTTTCTTCTAAAATAATTCAAAATATATAGCCTCTCTGTGGATTCGACCCGACTCCCCATTATTCTACACTATCACTCGTATAGTGGTAGCTTTAATGTGTTTCGGTTAATTTAAATTAAACTGGTGATCACAGTGCTCTTAACGACAAGCACTTGGTTCGCATCAGATATCTACCAAACCGGCTTCACATAATTGCCCGTAGCTACCCTCTTTCTGGGGTTGAGTTGTTTCAACCTCCTTCCATGGAGACATTGTAATAATAAGACTTTTGGATGAAATTTTCTTTTTTAAGTTATGGTGACAATTCTAGACTTAGCTATAAGTTGTTCTAATATGGATTCATTTAAAAAAACCGAGATAATAAACTCAAATTACTAGCATTTTAGAGGATGTAGATCAGTTTTCATACTTAAAGCTTTACAGGTCATAAGTTTGACTAAAAAAAAGAAACTCAAACGGACAAAACTATTTTTTACAGTTTAGTATGTTTTTAGTAGGCGTGCAAGTAGGTTGGGTTTCTATTAATTCAACCCAATTCTTAACCCAATTTTATCTTAAACCAACCTCACTCAACCCATTTTCTAAACATCCTTTAACCCATCCTAACCTAAAGGCCCTCTATGCTAAAAAAAACCTATTGGTCCCGGTGTACTGGCTAAACATAAGAAAAGAGAGCTGAATTAGGTAATTAAAAGATTTAAACCCTTAATGACCTAGTAAATCAATCTCCTCGATGAAACATATTGTGGCGCCCCGACCCAGGGTGCCTAGAAGCCTTACTCCGGGATCTTTATTGATTGGTAAACGTGACTCAGGATTGTTGCCCTGATCACACGGCGGGATTTTTATTTGGATCTCGTCCAAATTTTTTTTTCATTCCTTTCATTCATTTTCTTTCATCATATAACAAACACTTGTCATCAATTTTACACATGATACACGTAGTATCTCATCACATAACATCATGTCATCATATATGAACATATTCTTAATATCAATTTCACATATATTGTTCATATCACAATAACTGACTTATCTACATCACAAGTTCTTTCAATCTAAAAATTTCATACATACATATTTTGAAGATTCCATATAATCATTCATACCATATACAGACTAGTTTGTTGAAAAGTTTTCTTCATACTCTTTTCCTTTCCTGCATGGCCTGTGCGGTACTTGTCTATGGTTGGGGAAAACAAAATATGAGTCGAAACTCAATAAGCAAGCACTTTTCATTTTAAATGCATTTCTCACCTTTTAGTAGTAGACGCTTAACAAGCGTTCGACTAGCAATTGGAGGAAACCTTTTCATAAATACCTTTTATAAACATTTCATAATCCCAATTCATGGCAAACATATGCCTGTAAAACTTGACATATAAATTCTTTTTCTATAGACATATTTATGTTCTAAAATATTTTTCATTGAAGCTCCTTTTCTCATAGGACATTCTCATGTCCTAAAATACTTTTCATAAAATCCTTTTTAAGCATATGCAACATGCAATACGTCTCTGTCCATCTGGTAGGTGACACTTATCAAGTGATCATCCTTCCTTAGGAGAGAAACCCTTCCAGATGATAGCCCACGAGCCAGGCGGCTATCCGTGTTCATCTCCCATTGCAGGGAGGGTGCCGCCGACATTTAGCCTTATTCAAGCGACTCGGCCTATGCAAAGGGGGCCCAATTTGCAACCGCGTCCGGTATGCATATCCTCTACAATAGACCTAGTACATAACCCTTGTGCACACGTTTCCTTCACATTCACATGCTAGCATGATTTTATAAAAACCACAAACCACAATCTGTGTTCCTTTTCTAAAAGCTTAATGCTATCATGCTTTTATCAAATACTACAGACCTCAGTCTGTATTTCTTTCAAATCTTGAAAACTGGGCTTAACCCATGCTAACGAGTTATATACTCAAAGCATTTTGTAAGGATGGCCAACCTTAAAACATTTATATTTCATAACTCATTTGAAGTATTCAAGGAAAACATTTAAAATAACAATTTTTTCTAACCGTTTGTAAATAATTTCTGAACGATAAAACGTCTTTAAAAAATATTTGAAACCAAAAGATTTTTCTTATAAATGTTTTTCCCATTTATGGTTTTTTTATGATTAAAGGACATGCAAGTACATGCTTTCATCTAATATCATATACTTTTGTCTACCTGTCTTATTGTTTATTTCTATATGTGATAGACTTGTATAATCCTTTGAACATTACTCAAATCGTTTTTCAAATTAATTTATCGTGTTGGGCTTCCTTAAATCCTGCTCGAAACAATGGATTTTGGAAATTCCAAAATAATCCAATATTTAGAGAACCTTTGAAACATATCCTTAAAATACTTCAAAACCTTGAAATAAACTATTCAATACATTTATTTCAAATATCATTTTAAAAACTCATTTTCCTTTCAACACAACCTTTTCAACATTTGCATTTCAATATTTTTCAACATTAAAAGGATTTGCTTTTAACGAAGCAATTTCCAAGACAATTTAAGATTGCAAAGTAAAGTTGTATAAAATTATATTTTCAAAGGGTTACTTGCTTACCTGCGTAGTCAACTTGTATCTTTCACTTGTACCCATTTTTTTTCCTATACAAATGAAAAGAACCATTTTTCTCATATAGACATAATATTCCATGCTTGCACATTTCTATTATTAAATTTGAATTCATCTTAGGGTTTCTAACCCATGCATATGTCATAATCACTTTATTTTCCTTCATAACTCTCATAGAGGTTAATTTAGTCTCTATTTTCACATATGGATTTTTATCCCAAAAATCTTCAAAAATTCCATTCATACATCCTTATAAAAATCAATCTTATTTCTGCCCAAATCACTTTGTTTACTATTCATGATTATTGTTCATGATCATGTTCCTAATTACTGTTTACATTTGCTGAAATCAGGTGTACTAATTTCTCTAAATCTTGATTTATAATCAAATCAAGGTATTTAACTCTGAAATTTCTTTCATACATCAATAACTACATGATTTAATACTCATAAAAATTTCAACAATAATTATTAACATTATATATTTATTTTGACATTTTCACTGTGCTGGACAGTGTTGTAAAATTAGGAACAGCCCTAATCACGTTATTTTTAAACCATACTTATGTAATTCAAAAATCATATTTAATATTTTTAGTGTGATAACCATAATATCTTGTACATCATATCAAAATTTCAGAGTAAAATTCCATCTCCAAAAATTATTAAAAATCATTTACTACAGCTGATCCTGTCACCCGTTTTACCCTGTTTAAATTAATATTCTCGGATTTTTAATTTTCAACCAGATTAATATTTTAAGCTAAAAATCTGGTCGTTCCTTAATGATAATATAATAAGCTTGTACAAAACTTTTCATGGCAAAAATCATTCGTTTACTAGCTCATTCATATTTTTGTTTCTAATATTACATAAACTCCAGATTTGAAATAACAATTAAGATTAACCTATTCTTCCTTTATTTAATCATGATTATAACAGAAATAAAATATGTTTTAACATCACTTATACCCAGCATTTCATGAGTTATCCAAATCATTGAAATAGAATCAAATATTATAACCAAACCTGATTTGGACGTCTACGCTGGTGCTGCTGCCCTCTTGTACGTCCACCTCTATGCATTCTTCTCAGCAATTATTTTTTCTCCAGCAGTAGCATCCATCAGCACGTCCCTTTTTATATTATACCTTGAGCGGTTTACCATAGTTAAATTTCATTTAACCCAGCTCACCGCTCAATACATTACAGGTGTTGAGTTTTTAAAAAATTCAGCAATTATTTGCTGGTCCACGTAATTACATGTGCTGTCCGTTTGCTGCCAGCGTGATATTCTTCATGCAATTTTTTTTTTTTTAAACGGTTGATTTTAACATTAATAAATTAATTCATAAATATGTATATACACATTCATATATTATGAAAAATTTTCTTATTAATATATATACAATTGCTAACAAAATGTACCTTTTGGAATTTTGAAAAAAATTTCTATTTTATTTTAAGTAACTAATTCATATTCGGATAAAAAGTCTCATTTTAAAATTTTGGAGACATGTTTTACAAAATTTCATTCCTTCATTAAATTGAGCATATTAAAATAGGATTACTCATAAAATTTCACCTCAATTGGAGCGAAGTACATATTTTAACTTAATCAAAATCATATTTTGGCATAAATTTCATTTTAAAATTTTGTAGACATGTTTTTCAAAATTTAATCCATTCATTATGTAGAGTATATTAAAATAGGCTTGCTCCAAAAGTTTCATCTCAAACAGTCTTATATATATTAAGATATTAATTAACTAAACAATTATATAAAAAAAATCAAAATATCAACTTACCTGCATGCGTGGAATTTATTACCTTTGGCACGCTTTTTAATACATTCAAGTTTGACAATTTAGTCAATTATTTTTCATAATCTTATCCGTCTATATTAGAGAGCATATAATTTAGTACTTTCTATTAAATTTTTATGTGATTCTGAGTTATGCATATTTAGATCTAATCAAAACAGTGAGGATGAATATAAGCCCTTAATTAGAGCCCCTAATTAGCCAAAAAAATTTCATTTATTTTTATTTTTCCATAAGTTCCGTGAATTTAAACAGTTTCAAGTTGTATAATTCAGAATTTTGAAATTCCTTCCCAAAATATTTGTAAAAATTTATTTCCATAACTAATCTTAGTGGGATAATAAATTACCCTCCATTTTCTTATAAATTCCAAATATAACCTTTGTAAATTTCTACTAAGTCCACTTTTTGTCTCCACTCATGCCAAAATTACCAATCAATCATCTTTTCTAAATTTACAATTTAATCTCACTTTTGTAAAATTGTAATTTGGTCTTTTCGTGATTAAGTTAATCCAAAGTGATTAACTTATCACTTTTATCTTAATCACGTGATTACTATTCATGTTTATTATTTATTAAATTAATTATTCGGTCCTTCAACTCCATATATTACAAAATTATATATTTTAAAAAAATCAATAACCCAGGGTTCATGACCTTAGGGTTTCATACATGGTCCTAAAATTTGGAGTTCCGCACATATAATGGAGATAGATTGAGAATGAGTGCGTGAGAGCTAATGGAACACAAATAATATATAGTGGTTCAAGCAATGTCGTAATTTTATTCTTCCAAATACACGTCTTTTGTGATTTGAGTTTCACTATGTATTTGAAAATTCAATTTAAATCAATATTCTCTTCTAAATTCCAACTCTATGAAGCTTAAATAATAGACAAAAGGTGAGTCAAGTAATGTTCCAAGCAGACGTCTGTTTCAGCTTCTTCCTAGACTTGGCCTTCAACCAATTTAAGGAACATGGCATGCGTACACAAAAATAAAATCTATAATTACAGATTGTAAGTTCTTTCCTTGTTGAAGAAGATGGAAATTGAATGCTGAAGTACTTGCAATGCATAAGAGCTTCAATAATTGCTTGCTTTTCTTTCCTTGTTGAAGAAGATGGGAATTGAATGCTGAAGTACTTGCAATGCATAAGAGCTTCAATAATTGTTTGCTTTGAGATGAGAAGGTAGAACTCAATGGCTTCTCTGGCTGACCCTCTTTAGTTCTTGAGTCGTGACGTTTATAGTTCCGTGGGTAATATTAATAAGATGTTAAGATGATAGCTGGTACACATCAATTGTTCCAACGTTTGAATATTTTGTACATTAACGCTTTGGAGTTGACCTGAGGCCACGGTAGTTGTTGTTTGGATAATAATATGTTACATTTGGCTGGGTGAGGAATGAGATAAGATGTAAATTCTCTTTACCAAAACTCACTTTTTTATTAAATAAAATGACTTATTTGTTATTTAGGATGTGTTGGGAAGTGATAAAATTTTGGTATAAAAATTTTTTGATATAAAAGTTTTTTTTTGATGAGATATAATAGTTTCAAAATTGAAAAGAAATGATGTGATTTGATATGAGTAAATAAAATAAAGTTAAAATATATGGGCTAGTTATATAGATAGTTGTGTAGTAATGATTGAAAAGTATGACAGTTATATAGGAAGATATGAAAAAATTATTAAAAATAGGATAATTATATACAGAGTGAAAAGTTTTGGCTGGTCATTTTTTTGTTATTGTCAAGCACAACTTTAGTATATAATTTTTTCAATTTCCATCCCCTTCTTTTATTTCTCATAAATAATAATATGTTTTTCAATGCATCCACGTCTCAGCCCATTCTTGAGAATGCATACGCTTAAAATTTGTATGATCTTGATTCGTCTTTGAGCGTAGAGAATTTTCACCGTTTTTTTATGAAGAATCTTCAACATTTTGTAATGTAAATTGATGCCTTCACCTAGGATAAAAATCGGGGCTGTTAGACCCTTAACTTCTCCGACCCTCCGGATTTTATACATACGTAAGATAAATATTTCAACCCAGTGAGGTAGCACACAATTTATGACCATCCTTCAATTTTAACATTAAGTCCCGATCTACCTTAAGGAAGTGCAAAATATTTTAATAAATTATATGATTTGTATAATGCACCGCCGGCTCATATCTCCTCTCTCCTATGACCGGCGGTCGCTACCTAAGATCGATCGAGACCGTCAAGCCGAAGAAAAAGGTAAATTAATAATTACTTCTGTTTAATGGTTATGGGAATTCACACAATTCCTTAATGTCAATTAAAATTATTTTCTAATCTCACTCAATAATTATCATAAACTTAAAATGCTGAAATAGAAATATTTAACTGCAATTGAACTTTCAAATCTAAATGAATATATAACCCAATTTTCATGATCTTGTTAAAGCCCGTAATATCCTAAATATTATAAATTCAATTGTTCCAAACATAAATACTCAACTTCAAAAGAACTTAAATCTAAATAAATATTTAACTCAATTTCCATGATTTTGCTGAAACTTGTAATATCCTGCATCCTTTGTATTTTCTATTAACTAAAAATAGAAAATTGAAATGAATCTGGGTGAACTCAATAAGTAGGATAGCTAATCAAAATTGCTCAATACTGAAAAATCAGCACAAAAACAATCAATTGAAATATTAAAATTTTTCACAATGCTCATGTTTGTATTGTGAAGTAACTACTCGTCATCACGCACTTAGCCATTTAACTTTACTTCCTATTTAACTTAGTAGCCTACGAACCGGAATCACTTTCATCACATCTGTGCAAGCCCTTAACCATCATATTAACTTTAAGTCATATTTCTCATGTTATGCTTATGCATTCAAACATTATACTCATGACATGCTAAATCATACTTTCTTAGATACAAATCAAAGTTACAAGCTCAAGTAGCTTTGTAAATAATTTGACATAATAAATACCACATGAACCATATAAAACTTGCCGATCAAGTCAAAATCCATTGGCATGGCTCGTCACATAAACATGACAACATAAAAACTCTCAAAACTCAATTCGAAATCAATCTTACTTTATATTTGCGATCTCAACCTTTTTCCCCCAAATCTAGCTTTCAAAGCTCAACCCTTGAGTCCTTAGTCATGGGAATACACAAAAAAATTTATCAATATACTTTCTATCTTTAATATACATGTTTTTTTCCGAGTTTACAACTACATAAATAATTTAGTACAATATATCCCGAATTTTTCATCATTTAAATCACCCTCGTAGAAACAAATAAATTTCATCAAATTTAATTTATAACAGATTACTAATTAATTCTTACTAGTCTCTAAATGTTCTTTAAAAACTTTAACACTAAGATCAACGCAAAAATTTCAACTTTAAATAGTAAAACCTCTCATTTTTTCCGTAATGTAAATAATCAATATAAATAAATAAATTCCAACGAATTTAATTTATCGTTCTTATTAATTAATTGCATGTGTGTGTGTATATATTCGATCAGATTTTCATCAATCAATATTATCAATATGGATTGATTAATCGTTCTTATTGAAACATTTGATAACCTTTCACATTATTATATAAATATAGTATATAGATAATAGCATCTCCACATATTAATCGATGCGTCCAAAATAATTTCAAGCAAATATCCTGCAGCCAACCATCCAAAAATTCTTGTTGATAAAATTCAATTCGAGTTCTAACCCCCGGAACAAGCCATTAAACGTCCATGTATCCATGCCTCTAATTAAAATATTATTTTCCATTTAACACTAGTAAAGCATCTGGACATTCCTTACTTCCATATAACATTATTTGATAATAACATTCCAATTGGAGTTGTCATGAGAATCATAACTTCTGGGTAATACCTTTATGTAATGCAATATTATCCGTATACCGAATGAACAATTTATCCCTATGACATCCTAGACCTGTCCAATCTATTGAATATACTATGATACTCGTGTCTGGTCTAAATAATATTATAATATTATAAATAAAAAGAAGTGATGTGGACTAAAAACTACTAGATGTAGACAATCTCGTCTTACAATATTTGAATATTTCATTTGGTTCTATCATTAGTTAAATAATGAATAAAAATGATGCGTGTATACATACATATATATATATATATATATATATATATATATAAATGTTACAATACATGCGACTGCACCGTATAGTCCATGCATTGTGGGACCTACATGATCATGAATGGGAAATCTACCGTGTTCATTGTATTTAAAATTATTCACTTTATTAGCATACAAATTTTCATCCAAATCCAACATGAGTGTGGTCTCTATCTTAAAATGGTGCAAAATCAACGTAATAAAATAGTTTAATATAAATATTAAGTATAAAGTAGTATTTTCAATATCTAAACAGTCTAAAGTATGATTTTTATATAGATAAATGATTGTATTAAATTTCATTACAATCTAATATGTGCGTGGCCCATTTTACAGTGGACTCTATACATGAATGAGACTCGTATAAAAAATATATATACAGTACACCTTACGATGAAAATCTTAGGATTTCTAAACATCTATTCAAAATAAACATTCCCCGTGATTTTGAATCACGTACCTTTGATTTGCCCCTTCATGAAAATCCCAATATAACATTTCCATTGTCCACATACTAATCTCATTCTTTCCTTTTTGCGTCCGGCCTCCATGTGTTTTAATAGCTAATGTTATAGATTAAAGAAAAGAAAAATTCACGGCATACATGTAGCATTTAACCATTATTCTTTTTATACCTGTAATATTTTAAAAATTCTTCAAACACCCTTGATATTTTACCCTTAATTCCTGCTATGCCCACGTCATCACCAAGCATGCGGTTTTTCCTGAAATCCCGGAAATGCCCCCACTCTTCATCTCCCTCGTGCCCCGAGAATGCTACTGTTTGCCGGCTGCTGGGAGAAATTGCTGTTGAACTAGAAAGATTCGACGCAAATACAAACACGACCTCTCACCCAAATCAAAAAATCAGCCCATGTTCGTCTACCCCTCTCCATCCCAAGGCACCAATGCTACTGCCGCCATCTCACCGCAACAGCCCATTTCCGTCATGGAGAACAGCAGCAGCAAACTAAAACAAAGACCTGCTAGCACTCCAGGCAGTTAAAAAAATCCTCCTTTCCTCTCTTACATGCATTTCTAGTTTCCAACATATGCATATCTATCTATCTCAACGCCGCTACCATGGATGATCAAGTCCCATTTCTCTTCTTCTGCTGCACAGATCCTGACGCGGGTGGTGTCTCTCTCCAAAAAGACGCTCCTGGAATTCGACTGATGTATCTGTGAGATCTGCAATCAAGGCTTCCAAAGAGATCAGAACTTGCAAATGCATCGCCGGTGGCCTCACAGCTAAATGGATTTATCTCTGATAATACAATCTGTTTAATGCGCACTCTATTTATAACTCCAAAATTAACAACACACCCGGTCACTCGTCCTCCTTAACGCACGAAATGAAGAAATCTTATTTGCACTGAACGCATACTCATCTCCTTATGGGCCCCACCTTTTATTATTTCACATATATCATATATATTAATTCAATTCATACATGTCTTAATATTCCTACTTAGCCAAATATTTTTTTTGAATACGAATATTCGCACTAAATAATATAATATATTTTTAAAATTTCTCTCTTCCCTTTCTCTCTCTCCACTTACACCCTCTTTTTCTCTCTCTCTCTAAAACTTATTTTCCAAAAGATTTCTCAAATATCCTCCGCATAACTACAGGCCTAAAACTCTTCCCCTTTTGTTCAATGTTGTCAGAACCGAACCGGTGATTGAACCGGTAAAGGTACTGGTCTGGTTCGAACCGGTTCGAACCGGTGACATCAGCATGACATATTTATGATGTCATAATTATTAAAATTTTTAAATTTTACATAAATATATTGAAAAAATTATATTTTTATAAATATTAAATATATATGTTAAATTTAAGGACCACAATATAAGTACAAAACATGCAGGAAAAAATTAATAGCAAGTTTTAAAAAAATTTTGAGCATGAATTTTTAAAAAATTAACTACATTAACTGAGAGTGCATAAACCATATAGTTAATTGAAATAGTGGCTGCATATTTAATTATTTACGCAAGATGCGGTATCATTTAATTTAGTATAATATTTTGTTAGCTATATTATAATTTTTTTTTGCTATACAATTAATTATAAGAGTAATATTAATTACATGAGTTGCACGCACAAAATTAGGCAAAAAAATCATGTATTAATTACATGAGTTGCACACACAAAATTAAATACGCACAAAATTAGGCAAAAAAATTATGTATTAATGATTTAATGTATACCTAAATATAAATTGCTAAATAAATAAATGGTATGAGAGTATTGAGTACCTGTTTGCAGCTAATCGGAGATATGGCGACGGTGGGCGGTGGGCGTTACCAGAGACGGCAAGCAGCGAGACAGTAAGACGGCGAACAGCCTGCCGGCGAACGGCAGCTTGAGGCGAGCTCGGCGGACGGCGGCAGTGCGACGGACGACGCAGGGGCGTGTTGGGCGTGCAGCGGCGGCGCGTGCCGATGCTGAGGAAGAAATGCGGGCGGGCGGACGGCGTTAGGCGGGCAGGCAGTACCGGAGGATTACGCGGCTGACGGTGCAAAGGCGGACGGTGCGGTGGTGGCCCGATGGTGCTGAAGACGAAGCAGATGCATGAAGGCCGATGCGGCAGAGGGTGCGGGGGCGTGCTACGGCGGTGCGTGCCGATGCTGAGGACGAAGCCTGGGCGGACGGCGAGGCGAAATCGGGAGCGGGCGGCGGATTAGGGACTTAGGGTTTGAGTAGGGAGGTGAGGAAGACGAGCAGGGGCGATTCGGTTTCGAGCTTTCGACGGATTTTTTTCATTCGTTTTTTAAGCCCGTCCGACCGGTCGAACCAGGTTCAACCGGATATTCCGGTTCGACCGCCGGTTCGCCGGTTCAAACGGTTTTTCACCTTCAAACCGAACCGCATCGAACCAAACCGGAACCAGGACCGGTTCCCGGTCGGTCCGGTTCTGACAACACTGCTTTTGTTACACATCCTCAATTAACGGGAGGTTCAAGTTCCTAAGTAAATTTAATTCTATCCACTTGTGGGTCTCATGCACCAAAAGTGAGTAGAAATAAAATGTCTATGTTAAAACTCTCATCCGAACCCCATACACCTCTATATAGTATCACGTTCTTACCATCAAAGCGACCATAATTCTTTATTTTCAATTTTGATTAATGAAAATTGACATCCCATAAAATATTTAACTTTAGTATTTCGACCCATAAATTCAATAATGATTTGGTTCCATTAAATCATAATGAAATCAACATAACTCTTCAATTAATATTGAATTTCAGCATCAATCCAGTAAAAATTTCACTTTTATGTAAATTACAAAATTGCCCCATTTGTCCATATATTAGAAATCAACCCATTACTAACCTGTAAATAATAAATCATCACAATCATTCAAGTCTTTATTTACATATTCATATATCATCAAAAAATTTATTTAGAAATTAGGGGTTTCACAATTTGTTTATATATGTGTGGTTTTGTTGGATATATATTTAATTTTATCTCCTAGTAGTGTGAACATATTTTTATTTATGGATTATATAGATGCTATTCAAGTTATATTCTCCACATAATTTCTCCAAAAAAAAGGTATTATGAATACATTTACACCTTTCAAGAATGAATATTACCATTTTAAATTTTAGTAGCTTTAATTGTAATTCAAAATTTTGTATCTATGTTATTTTTGTTGAAAGTAACCACAGATATTTATCAAGGTCAAGTTGTAAATGAAATTATCAAAAAATAATATTTAACTAATGTTTAGTTATAGGATTTGTGCTTTATTTTCACTAAAATTTATCATAGATGGAATTTATATTAGAGGGGTAATAGACCTGTCACAAAATCTATTTTTTTATTTTTTATAAACATGTTGAGTTAGGATATTTAATCTATGAATCAAGTTTTACCAATTTTGGATATATTTATGTATTTTTTATTTTTAAGCACGAGAGCATTGTGGTAATTTTCACATGTAAAAGATTACCACAATGCCCCAGCGTGTTAAAAATTAAAAAATATATAAATATATTCAAAAATAATAAAACTTAATTTATAAATTAAATATACTGGTTAAATGGCTAGGAACTATTAAATATGCATATAAAGAGATGTGATCCCATGCGGTTGGCTGGAGGACCATTTTTTTTAATTTTTTTGGTTTTTTATAAACATGTAGACTTAGATGTATTTAACCTATAAATCATGTTTTACCATTTTTGAATGCTTTAAAGTATATTTTATAATTAAACACAATGACATTTTTCGTAATTTATGACTCGAAAAATTAGGAAAATGCTACTATGTTTAAAAATAAAAAATATTTAAAAGCATCCGAAAATAGTAAAATTTAGTTTATAGATTAAATATATATAGTTTTACGTGTTTATAAAAAAATCAAAAAATATTTGTGGGGTCCCATGCAACCGGCCGCAAAGGTTCACCCCTCGCATATAAATTATTAAAATTATCACACTCGACGTGCCTTGTCAAGGTAAAGATTAGATGGACGTTTAATAATGTGTAAAATTGTAGGATTGTAGGAAATGATGGAAAATTAAAAATGAAATATTTTGAAAGATGTGTGATTAATAGGAAATAATAGGGAAATAGTTAAAATAAATAGGTTTGTTGTATGTAGTTGAAAAGAAAAATGATCGAAATATAAGGATAAAATAAAAAAATAGTATGATTAATGAAGAAATTATTAACATTAAAAAACGAAATCTCACAATTTCCACCCGTTTCCCACACAAGCTCGTTGGACGTAAATTTTAAAAAAGTAAGGTCAGTAAAGACCTTCGGCCGCACCTTCACCATACTACTGCTGCCATTGATGGGGGCACTATGCTTCTGACATCCGAAAAAGGCCTTCTTAGCAATCGCATGCAGCTGTCTTTTTCATGCACGCTGAACACAGTCTTGTTTATTGAAGCTATTTCTTCTGTACCCATAATATTTTAAAATTTTCCCAACATCTATAGTATTTCACCCCTGATTCCACATCCGTTTCACTAATACATATACAGTATTATAATAACTGCAAGATCCATTTCACGAATGGTTACAAATACATTATAGAGTTATAATAACTTATAAAATCATTTATACATGAGAATAATGTTTGAAATGCATTATAATGTTGTAAAAACTTATAAGTGATTTACATATTCGAAGAATGTTTTAGATAGATTAGATGTTGAATATAACTTTAAAATTAGTAAATAAATGAAATAATTTGATCAAATTAATTCTACAATTTAACCAAATAGGACCTGTGCAATGGTTTGATTTGTATGAAACTAATTACCTAGTTAAACAAATAGTTCCTCCATAATTCTAAATAGCAACGGAGAAATAAGTGGGTTGAAACCAATCGCATAGAGGCAAAGCCCCGTCATACGCGTAGTTTTACGTTCTTATGGCTCCTTAGTATAAATGTATAATTTCATCGTCAGCATTCGCGAGCATACTTTCATCAGCAGCATTGGCAAATTAAGGCATGGTCAAACGAAGCCGAAGAGTTATTTCAGGCCACTAATGCTTTTGAAAATGGGCTTTGTTTTTGTAAAACTCCCTTCTATATAATTCTCTTTATTTTTAATATCTTAATGATTAATAAAAAATCCACTCTATTTATTACATTTACCATCATGTATATTATTATGAAAACTCTTTCATTTATCTAACATCGTTATGCATGAACCCCTATTTCGAAATGTGTAAAATCAGTATAATAAAATAATTTAATGATAAATATTAATTTTTAAGTATTGTTTTCAACAACTAAACCATTATATCTATCTTTAAGCAAATGTGGCTAAGATATATATTTGATTTGAATAAAACTTAATTTTATAGCTAAATAAATATTGTTAAATATAATAATTGGAACAAATCTTGCATCAATCATCAATATATTAAAAATAAATGGACTTACATGTAACTATATCTATGCATCCTAGTTACATAAAAGTGAGGCTTATTAAAAATTGTTAGCATATGAAAAACATTCTCCTAGAAAATAGGTTATTTTGAGTAAATATTTCTACGTGTTTACAAAACGCTACTTGTGATTACTTTTCGGAAATGTGCTGGTGGCAAAATTCTGCTATGTACAAAAGCTAGGCTGAAGATGACACAGCTTGGATGAAATGCGAATAGATTGAAATTTCTGATCCTAAAAAATACTTTTCTCATTTTCGAAAAATGACAACTTATTTTTCCCAATTCTTGTATGACTTTCTAATTCAAGTCATGAACATACAATTCAACCACAAGTTGCGCTCATTGCATTTCAAGTTCAACCTGGTTTCTAAGGGGATGTTTAATAATTGATATTTTTGTAAGATTGTAGGATGAGATGGAGAATGGAAAATGAAATATTTTAAAAATTGTATGATTGATTGATATGAAATAAAAGTGATAAAGTTGAAATAATTAAGATTGTCGTAAGAAAAAATGATTAGGATGTAAAGGTAAAAGTAGATAATTATGGTTATCGATGGAGTAATATATGCATTAGGAAACGTGTCCACACCATGCCACGAAATCCCACGCAAGTAGATTAACAAACATCCCCTAAAAGAAAGGTAAGAGCTGGAATTACGAATGTTAATGGTTATAGTCGACCCATCAGTCCACCAGTCTAATCCATTTATAAGGCTTTAGGTTGAATTTTTTGAATAAATAGTTTATAATCTATTAACCCGTTCAGTTATTTAAATAAATAAATAGATTATTGTTGAAATTTTAGAACACATCAACCCCATTTAGTAACCCATTGAAGCTGTTTAATATGTATGTCGGGAGTATATATAACCCATTTAGTAACACATTTAAGCTGTTTAATATATATGTCAGGTGTGTATGTGTGTAAACCCTAATTGTCTATTTTCTCCTGAAAGAAATCCCACATGCAGCCACACACTCCTCTTTCAATTGCACAGTTCTCCCTCGCCCATGATCTCTAACACTATTTTGTCTTGACAATATGGAATCCTTCTACACCGAGTCTCCACCAAGCTGTACCCTGTTAATTTCGTCCAGCATCTCTCTCCGATCTCCCCCTCTTCTCCCCTCTCTCTGATCTCCCCTCTCCAATTTCTCTCTCTGTTAATTAGGGGTGCAACTCGGGCTCATGAAACTCGGGTTTACCTCAACTCTAATCCTAATCCTGTTTATAAAACACCAACCCTAACCTTAATCCTAACTAGGGGTGTAAATAGGGTCGGGTTCAACCCGAGCCCGCATCAACCCAGACCGATTTAGACTATTGTTGGGTTGATATTTTGGAAATTCGGTTTTTGAAAATCGGGTTGAGCCAGGTTAGGGGGTCGGTCGACCCGACCCGATTTGACCGACCCGAACCAACCCGATTTCATAAGATATGTATTTTGATATGCTTATGAGAGTGTATTTCATTTATGTTGTTTGGATATTTAAATAAAATTATGTGGAGTTTGGAAATATGTTTGACAATTTGGTTGTGAAATGTTGTTTGAATTTATTTGGTTTGGAAATATATTTGGTTAATTAGTTGTGAAATTATGTTTGGATTATTTGGTTATGAGTGCGTTTGGTAATGAATAAAACTTTTGATGAAAAGTTTTGGAGTAAAAGTTATCAACTTATGTGATATGATACGGGTAATGATGAGTAATAAAGAGAATAAAGTTAAAATAGATAGATTAGTTGTGTGGATAGTTTTATATAAATGATTGAAAAGTAGGGTAGTTGTATAGGAAAATGTGAAAAAATAATTAAAAAATATGATAGTTAAAAATATGATAATTGTAGAGAGTGAAAAGTTTTAAATTGAAAAGTTTTAATTGACTTTTTATTTCAATTGCCAAACATACCCTATATTGCATTGTAAATAAGTTGTTTAGATGTTCGCTTGCATTGGTGATTTGAAATAACGAACAGGTCAATTGGGAATTTGAGATGTTTGTAGCTTTGATTGGAAGTCAACTAAAAATGTAAGTAAGACTATGATATTCGTTTTTTCATTTTTGCATAATTTACTGTAATACTTTTACTTGGCTTTCACTTTTTGACTTGCAGGGGACATCAATTGCTCAAAGAATACAAAAGCAAAAAAATAAATCAATTACAAAACTTATACTCCACTTTTGAGTTACGTAGAACTTTTTAGTACTTATTTTTTTATAATTATCATTGCTTTTTTGTTATTTTAGAAATTTGGGTGAACAAAAGCTTAACTAACATTGATAATATGTGTAATCTATTAGCCCGATTTCTAACCCGAACCGAACCGATTTGAGGTGGGTTGAAATAGGGTTGGGTTAAGGTATGAAAAGTAGGGTTGAGTTGAGATTTTACAAGGTGGGTTAGGGTTGTATTTGTCCCAACCCGAGTCAACCCGACCCGATTTACACCCCTAATCCTAACCCTATGTGTAAAACCTAAATTCTAATCTTATTTTTGAAAATCAAGTTCGGGTTGAGTTTCGAATTGGAATTTAAATTGATAAATTGATATTTTATTTAAGAGTGATAGGTTTAAAACTTTATATAAATGTATAATAATAACAAATCATATAAGTAAACATAAACCATATATTTTTTAAAAAATATAACAATATAAAGAAGAGTAGTGATCCTGTTAGCCCAAGCTAAGCAAATGCCCCTCTTAGTCCACTCAAAAAACTCATTTACAACAAATTTTTCATTTTTTTCTTTATATACTTGTTTATCTAAGTATATTTAACATGTAAACCAAGATTTACCATTTTTGAATATATGTATATATTTTTTTAAGATTTTTAAACATCTGTGTATATATGTATTTAAAATACCCTTATCTTTAAAAATCTAAAAATATATATACGCATATACAAAAATTGTAAAACTTATTTTATATGTTAAATACATGTAGGTAAACAAGCATACTAAGAAAAAACAAAAAAATGGTTGTAAATGAGTTTTTTGAAGTGAGCTAAATAAGGCATTTGCTTAACCCAAGCTAATAAGATCATATATATAATATCTAATAAGATCATTCATCTATAAAAAATATCTTTAAAAAAATTTAACATAAAAGACAAGATATATGAAAAAGATTATGAAAATAAAAGATAAATATAAATAAAAATAATATTCTTTATTTATAATATAATTACAATATGTCAAACATATATTTAAATATAAATATAAATAACATAAAATACAAAAAATATAAAGAAATATTGTTTAGATATTATATATAAAATATATTTTATAATAAATATAAAACAGAATCGGGCTCGGGTTCTCCGGGTTCAGGTTCACTCGAACCCTAAAACCTATCACATTTACAAATCATATTTACCGGATTCGGATTCTTCAAGCTCGGGTTGTAGAAAAGCAAGTTCTAACACCGTAATTCGGCGTCAACTCGGCCCAAGTTGCACCTTACCATTGATCCCCCCTCAATGTGTCTCCAACTGCACACCCCGCTGCGTCTTTGCCACCTCAGCGCTGCTAGCGCTGTTGACAAGTATAAATTTGTGTTTTGTTTATTGAGCTGTTGGCATTGTGGCTGTTCCTTGACAACCTTAGTTACGATAAATTTGTGACAACTTTGGACGAGGAACTAGTGGGTTGGAAAAGCTATAAATTGATGTTGCATAACATGTTATTGAATTGTTAGATAGTAACAAAATATAATGTTGCATTTTACAACAAGAACAAATACGTATTAAAGAGATGATGAAATTGGAGCATTTGTTTATCAAGCCAAAATAAGCAGGTACGACATTAAATTTGAGTTATCGATATAATTTTTTTAGTTAACTAAAACTAAATTAGTAGCATTTTATCGGTATGCGACATATATATACAATTCATTAATAACTCGCCAACCCATTTGTTAACCCATTTATTAAATAGGTTAAGACTGAAGTTTTTTTCAAATACGTCAATAAAATTATAATTGAAAATTTTTAAATAGATCACGATTAGAATTAAGTTCTAACCAATTCAACCCAATCTGTTAATACCCACTACTGGAATAGGATAGGAAAGGATGGGTATGGTTAGAGTTGGATTGAGCTAGGGGTGTTTTAGAAAGTGTGTTGGGCAACATGCCATTAGATTAGTCACCCAATCATCATTAGGACAAATTCTAAAGTTGAAGGCTTCGGAGTCCGATCCTATGCACCCGGGTGTACTGCACCTATTTTTTTTTTTTTTTTTTTGAAATTTTTTTCATACAATGGTTAATCTAGATTTATTTAACATATGTATCAATTTTTACTATTTTTGGAGACTTTTAGATATTTCTTTTAGATTTTAAAAAATCAGTGGCATTTTCAGTAATTTTAAATTACGAAAAATGCCACTGATTTTAAAAAATCTAAAAAAAATATCTAAAAATCTCCAAAAATAGTAAAAATTGATACATATATTAAATAAACTTATATTAACAGATTCATGAAAAAAATTTCAAAAAAAAATAAAAAAAAATAGGTGCAGTGCACCCGGGTGCATTGAGGCTGAATGCACCCGGGTGCATAGGATCGGGACTCGAAGGCTTCAGCCCCGCCTTCAAGTAAAAAAATAATGCAAAGACCAACACATTAGCATGCGCAAAACAAGGGGGAAAATGAAAACAACTCTAATTAACTTGCACGTCTCATATCAGTTTCAGTTTGAAAAAAGACGGCCACATTTATTTCAGACTACATTTGGGGCCTTTCTGCCCCCAAACACAAGGGGCATTCACATGCTGAAATCCCATCTTATCTACCTTCAGAAGCCACAACAAGATAAGACGGTGCGCGCATTTATGAAATACATTAAAGAAGAGTATTCTGCCATGCTTCGAACCTGGACTATATCTACAACAGGAAAAAGTAGCCGCAACTAGACCACACTCATTTTTTGGTTGCCTATCAGCTCCAAGGAAGAACATTTGCAGCAGGAACAATACCATCGGCAGCAACTTCTCACTGCTTGGCCTGCGCGGGAACCACCAGGTAAATTATTAGGATGAGAATTGCTGCTACAGCATCTTATTTGTTGTGCATTGCGCATTGGACTGACACCTAACAGCCTTTATCTCCAGAAAAAAAAAAAAAAAACTGCCTAGGACAAAACTACAGACAAACAGCCTAGTGCAGTGAAAGAGATAAGTCTTGTCTCAGATTAGGTAGGGAACTTACTATGTGACTGTTAAATGAAATATCCAAAGGTAATGGTTACTATCAATTGAAGATATACATTAGGATCTTAGAGCACAAATGCCATGACTTAACTGGACAAAGATGGTATGCAATATAAACTATCTGCAACTTAACAACCAAAATGATTCCTTTCAGTAGACAAAAAAAGATAGTAATGAAAGTAATCAGATGGATATTTTCGACCCTTCCAGCTATCGCCTGCATGAGTGGCCCGCTGGTGAGGCATGACTCTTAACCATAAGGAGAGCATATATGACATGTTTTCAACTCATTTTCCTTTAGGATCAGTTGCAGTCTTATAAGCTCTATTAATAGTAGGGACAACTACACCTGCTTCAGTAAATGAGTAAAAGTTCAAACAGATTTTTTTCTTCTTTTGGCAATGGTTAGAATCTAGCACCTAACCTGACACCCCTACTTCAACACACGCACCACAGTAACCATTGCTGATGATGCCAAATTGTGCTGTAACACGCTCCAATGCTATCTTGTTAAGCAACTGTGAGTCAGTGACAATGGCATAGCCTGTCACATCTCAACAAGAGCATACTCCAGGCAAAAGGCACAATAAATGATAAAACATAAAAAATATTACATAAATCCTGGGCGTTAAATGCATAAATGGAATGTTTTGGAGCTACTAAGGCCACAATTGGTAATTCACCCCCATGGGGTGGGACAAGAAACTGTGCCCCCCACAGTTTCTCAGGCCAATAATTCTCCCAATTAGTAATCATATTTTTCCAATTTTACCCCTATATTCCAATCATTTTTCCTACCAACTACGCTCCAACAAACCTATTTATTCTAACTTTACCCCTATCATTTCCTATTAATTACATAATTTTCAAAATATTCCATTTCCTACTCACCTTATTACACAATTTTCACAAAATTCAAATTACCAAACGTCCCCTTAAAAGGTTTGGGAGAATGCCATATTAGGCAATTTTAGAAAACAATGGATACTGTTACATATTTGTTGGCACATCTCAGCAGCAAAAAAAAAGGTCACATCTCTTCTCAACACGCGGCCAGAGCATTAATGCCCATATAGACTGAAAATGTGGGGGGGGGCAGCTATTTTTGGATAATTGGTAAATCACAAAAACAAACATGGGGAAAGGAAGACCTAATACCACAAAGTAACATACACTGTGCAGGCTGAATAGGAGGCCTTCTATGTAGGGGTTACAAAACGGTAGGGGTGCAACTTGGTACCCGGGTCGGTCCGAACCCGCCCGACCCGACCCGGTATCAAAACCAAAAATGGGTTTTATTTTTAAGATTTTTTTCAAAACTAGACCCGGTTTCAACCCGACCCGTAGAAACCCGAAACCAAAACCGGGTTCGCACCAACCCGGTACCAAAACCCGACCCGGTCCGAACCCGGTGTAGTTTATATAATTTTTTCATCAATTATACATGTTTTTTTGTAATATTAATCTATATATATACATGTTTTAGGCATTACTAACTCTAATTTAGACAAATCACCTATTTCTTCATTATCAAAGCATGCTTGAGATAACTTAATTTCTAGGATGATTTTTTATGATTATTATCTTCTTATTGTTAACAGTTGCATGCATTTTTTTCGTCTAGGTTGATGCATATTATTTTCAAATATGTAAATCGAGGAGGAAGAACTTGACATTAGAAATGCAGATGAAAATCAAGGGAGAAATTACTTGGAAGTCTTCGAATAGTTTTTTAGTTTTTTTAAAAACTTTAGAGACATGAACTCATTTGAAATTTGAATTTGTTTAAAAGTAGATGTAAACTTATTTAAACTTGAGATTTGTTTATATTTTCATTTTAAATTTAGATTGCACTTAAATTAGATTGGAATGTTGAACCATTACGCTTAATGTATTTAGATTTAGTTACTTTGAATAACTGTTATGTAGATTATGTTTGAATTTAAGTCGGTATGATAAATCTATTTCATATTATGCTTTCTATTAACATGAGAAATCTGTTAGTTTGAATTTCAGATTGTAATATAAATTTGATTCATATTTTAAGTTTATTGGTATGACAAGTGGTCAATTTTTACTTTAGCAATTTGTATGATAAATATTCAGTTTGAATTTAATTTCATCAATTTGTACGATAATGTTTAGTTTCAACTACAAAGTTGGTATGATATGTTCATTTTCTATTTGGTATACTTGAGTCATTTCCATTAGCTATTAAATAGAAATGACCAACTAGTTATAAAATTAACTAATTTGTCATTTATTTGTGTCTATAGGGTGCTGAAAAATTGCTTGCAGAGTTCATTCAAAGAATATTGTAGAATTCAGCATGATGTTGCAGAATTCTTTGAAAGTATGTTGCAGAATTCAGCGTGAGACTTTACTTCATAAATACATATATGTATATTTCAATACTTTTCTTTTAAATTACAACTGAATTTAGAAAAAAATAGTTTATTGGTAACCCGAATTCTAACCCGAAACCAAACCAAAACCGACCCGAACCCGGTCCGAACCCGAGTTACATTCTTAGGGTTTGGGTTTGGGTTTACTCCAACCCGGTTGGCTTAGGGTTTGGATTCGCTCCAACCCGGTATAACCCGACCCGAGTTGCACCCCTACAAAACGGGTAAAAAGATCAGAATTCACATGATGGATTCTCATCTGTTGGGCTCATGCAGGTAAGTTTACATCACAAAATGTTAATTAAATGAGACCATAGCTACTGACCCCCAAAAAATGTCCAATAGGAAGAAATCCTCCATAAATAGCTAGGAACTAATGAGTAATGACTGGCTTGTTTCACAGCAGACTGCCTACCAGTGGTAGACATGAAATGGACCTCATAAATGCATGCATCATGACCAAAGGAATGGACTAGTACCTTGGTTGGCTATCGATGTCTAACACTAAATACTATCTCAATTATGTATCCCAATTTACTATTCAGCTTGAAATCATTACGTGCTAGGTAAATTTTGATGATAAAATGATACACACATTTACATTTCTAGCTACCCAGAGTATCTTTGATAAATGAACGCACATCAGGCAGTGTTCAACATAGACTGAATATAATTATTACAAATTACAACAACCTTCATGGCCAATCTTCAACCATTTTTCCAAAAAGCTGTATGACTTCTCTACTACAGAACCAAGTTGAGTGGGATAACATTACCATTCTGGAATATATCATCAGCCACACCACTTTTCTATGGGAAGTATGGTTAAATATCAATCTAAATTCCTTGATTGTAGGCCCCATCTGGACCATCTATGCTACTCATGCCTCATACCAACTCAAACCATCTGCCATGCAGAATGTGGACCATTTCCGGAAGCGCACACTCAACCAACAAAAATGTTAAATCAGTTGTTGCACATCCTCGTTTAACATTTTACCTTGTTATAAATTTTCAGATAAGCTCACAAAGTTACAAGCATGACTAATTAACAGGAGCTTCAAGGGGAAAAAATACCTGTGAATACAGGAAAGTTCCAAGGATGGCGATGGCAGCACCAAGGGCATTGACTGGCTGGACAGGTGTGCGGAAAATAATGATGGATGAGACAATGACGGATATTCTCTTCATGGTGTTGCCAATGCTAAACGTCAAAGGGGAGATTTCATCCAGCGACATGTATGAGACCTGATTGTACAGATGATAGAACACACTCTGAGCTGCTACCCACCTACCATTTTGTGAACCAGGACCACAAGAAAATTTGCATCAGCAATACAGAAGAAAACAAAAGCAACTTGACAGCACTCACCCACTATATACAACAAGACATTTTAGCCTGTCAAAAGCTACCAAAGTAAAAACAAAATAATTAAAGTTGGCTATAAAGAAGCAATATTAAAATAATTAAAGTTGGCTATAAAGAAGCAATATTTACATCTTCGACTTTGCTGCTTTTCAAATTATTGTCATCATTACTGCTTGGACATTTTCACACAAATAAATAAAGGTAATGTTTCAATACTTACTATTTTTTTTTCAAATTTATACCATTTATTGAGTATATGATTATTACTTTTTTAGAAAAAATGTATAGCATAAAATAGCGTTCATACATTTGATTTTTGAAATTATAAATAAATGAAGATAAATAGCTTTTTTTTTTTTCTTTTGGGGGGGGGGGGGGGGGGGGGAGGGAAGTGCGGTGTTTGAAAATAAAATTAAAAAAAAAAAAATCAAGAGGCTGCATAAAGGGGTGCAACTTGATACTAGGTTGGTCCGAATCCACTCGACCCGATTTCAAAATCATGTTTGAGTTTTTTTTTTTTTTTTTAAGTTTTTTTGAATTAAACCTGGTTTCAACTCAACCCAAAAAAATCCAAAACCAATGCCAAGTTTGCATCAACCCGGTAACAACCTAATATTCTCCCTAATTTATTAAAATAATTATATTTGTGTTATGCATTAAGTATTTCAACTATTATTGTGATAAAAATTATTTGATATAATCACAACCTAATTAAACAGTAAAACGTTTATTCTGAAACCTAAATGTTTTATGCATTTGTCCACAACAGTTGAATACTATTATATCTACATTAACTTTATTTGCAAATAATTATAAATCTACTAACTTTTCAAAATTATTGCATATATAATAATTAATTACAAGATATATAAGTTTCACATTTATTAAACTTTAGATAGTGATTTCGTATAATCTCATTTATTTTTCTTACTTTGATTGTTATGTGTAAATTCATTACATCTATATTATTTAGAATTATCTTTTAATTAAAAAACCAACTTTCATCAAAGCCAAAGATATCATAGGTCATATTTATATATTCACGTGTAAATTATTCACATGTAAATGCAATAATGTTTCAAAAATTCGTTATCTCTATCAGTAATTTCAACTTCTACTAGTTTAAGAGTAACCCGAATTTCAACCCAAAACCAATGTCAACCTAGCCTGAACCTGAATTCTAATATTAGGCTTAAGGTTTGGATCCACCTCAACCCAATAAGCTTCAGGTTTGAATTCACTCAAATCCGATACAACCCGACCCGAGTTACGCCCCCGGTTGCATAGAGGGGGGAAGGAACAAGTCCATGCAGCCCCACTGTATTAAATCATTACCCAATAGATAAATTGACAAACGAAATGTCAATTTAGATGCAACTATGTGAGACACAAGTGGAAAGCTAGAATTTAATCAAAGGTATCCTCAAACATACGTTTGTTTCAAATGATGTAAAGCAACCCACCCTACCCTCAGCTAATGCATCCCCACAAAATATTATCGTTCAAAGTTTAATTCACCTAGCTGAATCATGCTCCCCTACCTATTTATGATTTGAATCACGTTACCTTATATCATCAAAATGCTCCTACTTGTTAGTACGTCTCCACAATAACTAAACCCTGACCAGATGCATACTGCAATGCTGGCACATGAGGAATTTCCATCGGCTACCAGGTAATACACGTACACAATCAGGCCTTGCAGAAATCATGGTTTAGCTCTCGGCTAACATGTGCACAAAATGAGGCCTTCCAAAAATCCATGTACATATTACAAAGGAAATTTGTCACCTGTAGGCCAGCTGATGATCAAACATTCATGGCATAAAAGCAGAGAGAGAAACTATGGTATAAGGTGTGGCACATTCATGCACAACAATGCGTGGTCACTTTTTTCTGCCCAATAAACCATCATAAATGGTATCGAATTGTACAATTCTGTGCAGGTATAAATCATAACAGAAAATTTTACAGGAATTAACAATGTGGGCAGAAGAAAATTTTCTCACCCAGTTCACTCTTACAAAGATGTGGTGCGTTTTAAGTTTTTTTGTTTGTATTTCAAATATTGGCAAAAATTACGTTTTTTTTTTCTCTCCCAGTTTAGCATGCTGAATGAACTAACATAAACGGAAAGTTAAATTAACTCATGAAAATACAAAAGGAAACACCACATTATGGGCCATTTTCATGAAAATTTCATCACCTCAGCTTCTGGGAAGGTAGCAAAATAACTTGCCTCCTAATCATTGACATCTGACAACAATATTGATTTACCTTCCAATGCCATGACGAACAGAACAATTGCAAAAACAGAGAACTATGATAAATGATTTTTTTTTTTTTTTTGTAGTTACCAAATGAAATGTGGTCCAATCTGAGAGATTGCTTTTTCCCAGCCAGCTGCCCACAACTGGGGCCCCTCCACTTGCAGAGCAAACGGAGTGAGAATAACTAGAGACAAAATAGAGAGACAAGCATAGTAATTTATTCCACCAACAGCCATCCCCTTCATCCCTTTCTTGGAAAATATATTCCGGAATACAAAAGCAATATTTGATATCATTGCTCCCATAAAACCTGTGTCAAAAAAAAAATATTGAGCACATGAAAGCATCAATTTCCAAATTAACGTATTAGAGAAACTAAATTAAATGAAATGGGCATCTTAATTTTGAGTACTCTTAAATGTTTTGAAATTCTCTAGGGCAGGGGCGGAATGGGATAGGTTCAGATTACTTTTATGAGACACAAACTGAAGAGAACAATCATAACTGAAAAGAAAGAAAACAAAGAAAAACTGAGGAATTAAAATATTTTAAAAAAATCCTTCTTCTAATTCTTGAACATTGAATAGCTCGCATGAGAATCTCTCCAATGATCCTCTGTTTCCTTGAAGCCCACAGAACGTAGATAACAAGATAAGATCGTGATAAAGATTGAACTATCTGACAACACTCTCCAATGATCCTCTGTTTCCTTGAAGCCCACAGAACGTAGATAACAAGATAAGATCGTGATAAAGATTGAAGTCTCTGACAACAACCAGTAAGGCAGAGAGAGAGAGATGAAAAACTTTAGCGCTTTAAACCTCATTAACAACTTCTCCTTCAATTGCGGCTTTCAATGGAAGTCCATGAGAGACGAAATTTACCATAGCAAACAACACGACAACAGAGAAAACATGAGCCTTTCTTACCGGTCATGTTGAAATTGAGTTCGGTAACCGCTGCAAGTGCACATCCTCCTATGATTGGAATAAGCGATAGATAAACAGGAAGAGGGAACGTCTCTCCGAGCAAAAGCCTTGACACCAGCACACTGAAAGCAGGTTCACCACTCTTGATGATGTGCGTGAAGGAGACTGCCACCTTCGACATGCTCACCGTGGCAGCCACATGCCCAATTGTGTGGGCAAGCGCCACCTACAAAACCGAAATAGAACTAGTACCCAAAAACCCAGAAAGCGAAAAAACCACCATATAGACCTCAAAATGCAATTTTTCATACCGGAGCAAGGGATTTCCAGAACTGCAGATCTGTCTTCGGTGGCTCAACAATTCGAATAGCCCATGAGATCAGCATAATCAAGGAACCTGCGGCGAGCGAAAGCGTCGATGTGAGCCATGGGAATGGGAAGGCGTTCAGCACCTTCTTGTTGTATATGTTGAACACGACGTTCAGGGCCCACCAAGTCGCGAAATAGATCCCGATCTTCACCTTCTGAGACGCGGCAGATGCGGTCTGCGCGCTGGGGATTTGGATTTCGCCCTCCGAATGATCCGCCTCGTAAGCGTCGCATTCGAACTTGGCCTTCTTTGGTTTCGATTCTTGCAAGGTGCACCCGACGCGCCCGAACGAAGACAGATACAGCGGCTTCTGAATAGAGACCGTCGATTTAGGGATCTTCGTCACGGAAAGCGGGGACAACGACGCCGCACGAGGCTTTGACGCCGGCGATATCTGCCGGTAGATATCGGAGACCGCAAGGGCCGATCCTGAATTCTTTATCGAGGAAATCATTTCTTCTTAAGGAATTCAGCGGATGGAGATTCAACGACCGTTCAAGCTTAGCCGCCCTTTCCCAGAAAATCCTGGAGAAGGAAGGAAAATACGGCGAGTCAAGAGGACGCTACAACATGTGGAGTCAAGTGCTTGTTCTTCATAATTCTGAGAAACTATCGAAACTAAGATGACAGAAATTCGTATAGAAATCCAGAACCCAGCAACAACATGCAGGATCGCTTGAATAAAACGCTCGATAGCCAACTCCATTTAAACAAAAACAGGCTCTGTTTTCCAAAACTGAGAAAAGAGATTTGAGGGATCTGCTTCGCCCGATCGAGCCAAAAAGACCTCAAAACCCAGCGATCTTACGAGATTTGCGAGAGAAAAAAAATTTATTTTTACGAAAAAAGGACGGCCGGAAAGGTTTGGTAAAAGTGGAAAAGGCTCCAAAAGATTTTCTTCGATCAGCAATGAAATCACAGCGAAGAGAGAAGAAAAGACGAAAAAGAAAACCTAGAAATGGCGAACCGAACGATCTTTCGGCGGTGTAATGGAATCGGAGACTTCAATGAGATGACAGAGAGGAGAACTCGAACTCTCTTCCCTGTTGTTTTTTTAACGAGGCGTAGAACGGTGGACCTTTGGCGCCGTGCGGGGAGGAAGCTTCTTTCCCAAATGACAAAACTGCCCTCCCTCACCTGCCCTTTTTTGGTGCTCACGTGGAACAGTCGGATGCCGAATACGACCATCTTGCGGCGCATCCGCGGGGCTGGGTTGGTAGCGGTGGTTGGTGTTTTTTTGCAAAATAGCCATGTAATTTTTCTAATTTCAATCGGATAGTTAAATATTTAGCAATGAGAGCTTTTGAGCTTTCTAAGTACTTTTTTATAAGTTAGTTCTATAGGTATCTATGTAAAAATGATTAAAAAATAGAGTAGTTGTATAGAAAAATGTAAAAAATAATTTTAAAATATAATAGTTATGGAAAGTGAAGAATTTTAAATTAAAAAGTTTTATGTTGACATTTTTTACGCATTGTTAAACACGCCCTTAATCATCTTTCACCATAAAATAAGCCTTGATGCTAGCACTTGTGGGACAAATTTAGATATAAAATGGTCGAGCGTTCGTTGTGCACGTATTTCAGGAAGCGCCCAATTATCTTTTCAAATTGGTTTGAAATTCAATAATTTAAGACTGGTTTAAAAATATATTTTTCTATAAACATGTTGATCTAGTCATATTTAATTTATAAATTAAGTTTTACTATTTTTGAATATATATATATATATATATATATATATATATATATATTTATTTTAGATTTTTAAATACAAAAGTATTTATGTCATTTTAAATTATATTTTTAGACCGGTTTGAAATGGTAGAATTTTAAACCAAATATCATATTCCTTAGAAGCTTATAGGAAATAAATTTCATATCACAAATAGTGGGGTCCCATAGTTTACAAATGAGTGTTTATTCACATATTTGTTTAGAGAAAAATGTAAATAAGAATGTCAAAGGGTCAACTTATTAATTACTCGATTATTTTAATTTTTTCCATTTCTACATTCATATTATAATCATTTATTCATATTTTTCCTATAACTATTTGATTTATTTTTTATTTTCAATTTAGGGTGTGTGTGGGAAGTGGTAAAATTTTTTATTTTTATGTAAAAGTTTTTAAAACAGGATAAAATTATGTAATATAATAGGGGTAATGATAAGAAGTAAATAGAATAAAATTAAAAAAGACAGGTTAGACGGTTGCGTAAAAATGATTAAAAAGTAGAGTAATTGTATGAGTAGAAGTAAAGAAATAATTAAAAAATAAATTAGTCGTGGAAAGTAAAAAGTTTTAAATTGAAATTTTTTTTATTCCATATATGTTACATTGCATCATATTATTTCAGTTGGTATTATGATTAAGAACTAAGACATTCTTACAATTTTTATATCAATATTTTACCATTTTTCTAATAATAATTTCTAAAACAGTCACCAAGTGACGCTGCCACGGAAAACTTGAAAGAAACACTACCACTAATGTGGTGGCTAGGAACTGCCGTCACTGCTAGTGGAACCCAAGACGCCCATGCATTCGTGCACATCTTTGACCTCAGGCGGTAAATTGAGAAGTAATTGAAAAGGTTCCATGCGGAGGAGGAGAGCGTGAGAGACGGCGTGGCCACAGGGAGGGCATGTGGATGTTCACCGACTTCGATGCCTGCTATCCGTCTCCAGATCCATCACTCGGCATGGGAATTATTACGTTAATTATTGCGGGTACAAAGGGGCAGAAATCTGCCATGTTAGATTTTTCGGGAGGATTTTGACCATAACTCCCTAAAGTTTTTAAATTTTTCACTTTTTAACCTTTAAAGATTTATTTTACAATAGATGTCTTAAAATTTTGCATTAAGTATTAATATGAAAAAGGCATTTAGCATTTTATGAAACTTATCCGTAAAATCTAAAACTTTTCACTATTTATAACGTTCTTATTTTCAAATTACTTCTTTACATTTTCACTATTTATAACTTTTTAGATTATAAATGAAAATACTTAATAAAATACAAAAAGATCATTTTGGTCACTTTGAGTTAACAAAATTAAAATTTTTATGATTTTACGTTGACGGAGGAACCAAAAAGTTATGCATTTTTAAAGTTTCAAGTCATTTATTGCAAATATATAACTTATGGGTAAAAGAATAAATCAAATTTTATGAACTTGTGGGACTTTTTTAGGTCATTTTTCACTAGAAACACTCATACGAAAAAATGGAAGGTAAAATTTTTCCTATACATTTGCGAATTTGCGTTTTAGAAATTCAGTTATTAGCATGTTAAATTTTATGAAGTTTAGTTTTTTGTATTTTAAAGTTGTGTTAAAAAAAAAAGATCTTGTAAAATATTTAAAATATTATTTGCCTTTTATGAAAAAAATCTTTTCTTGCTCCAAGTGATTTTTGAATTAGATCATTTCAATGACATATTTGACGGGACTTTTAGTATTTATTTTCTCTACGTTTTCCACTCTCAACCGAATTTAGTTGAAGTTTATCTTTCATTATCCAAAGATATTGGAATGTTCGTGTTGACGGGTACAAATTTATTAAAAATAAACTAAGTCATGATTATCAAATAAATGTTGATTTTATTTAAAACTGTTATGCAATAAAATTAGTTTCATAAAGAATTTTATAAATATTTGTTTTAGATAATATTCCCTAATCTACTTAGAAATATTTATTGAGCTATATGATCTTCATAAAAGTTACCATAAATTCTGAAGGGTGTGTTTGAGGGATGCTGATAAAGTGCACCCCGGTGCTTTAACCCAATTTTTTAAATTTTTTTGAAATATTTTTATACAACTATTAGTCTAAGTGTATTTAATATGTGTACCAATTTTTACCATTTTTGAAGTATTTTAGATATTTATTTTAATTTTTGAAAATCAGTGGAATTTTAGTAATCTTAAATTACCTGAAATGTCACTAATTTTCAAAAATAAAAAAATAAATATATAAAATACTCCAAAAATAATAAAAATTGATACATGTGTTAAATACATTTAGACTAATAGTTGTATATAAATTTTTAAAAAAAATATTAAAAAATGGGCTAAATGCACCCAAGTGCACTAAGGCTAAGTGCACTCAGGTGCATTTAGCCTCAACTCGTGTTTGAGAAGCGATAAAACTTTTAATGAAAACTTTTTAATGTAAAAGTCTTTTAAACAGAAGAAAATGTAGGAGTGTAACATAGGTAAGGTACCTAAAATAAGTAAGGTATCTTCTTATTTTTATATCCATAGGATATGATAGATTACAATTAAAAAAAACTAGTTCAATTAAGGTATGGTAGGTTCTAAGGTTTAGGTACTCGAAACCTACCTGAGTTATTAATATACACTTAATATAAATTTTATAAAATATCTTTTACAAAAAAAATATAAATATATTCTTTAAATATATAGAAACTTGTTTAATTTATCAATTATTTAGTAAATTTAAGAAATGTATTTAAAAAATTATATTATTATCATCTTAATTTCAAGTTTTTAAATAAGACTTGTAATAAAGTTATAGTTTTCAAATACAATATAAAAACTATTTTAAAAAACCAATTAGGAACCGAAATCAAAACTAACTCGACCATACAAAATAGGGTAAGGTATATTTATAACCGATATGACCTAAAATAGGGTAGGATGGGAGTTTTTATAAATAGGATAAGAGTAGGGCCAATCTCAAATAGGAGTAATGATGAAGAGTAAAGAAAATAAAGTTAAAATAGATAGAATAATTTCATAGATAATTGTGTAGAAATAATTTAAAAGTAGGATAATTATATAAAAAAATGCGAAGAAATAATTAAAAATACAATAATTATAGAGGTTGTAGGTTTTATATTGAAAAATTTGGAAAAAAGACAAACACCCCCAAAATAAAATTTTAAAAACTCATTGTCATGGTTTCTGCACTATCAAAAAAACATGAAATTAATTTTTTTGATAGAAATGAAATTAAATATTTAAAAACCATTTTTTATATTTTTCGACATTGTGAAAAATTAGTTAAGAAAACTACTATGTTGCAATGGGCAAGTTCCGCAGCCTCATTCACAACCTTTGAATTAATTAATTTATGGGGAGCACATCGGGTGGGTTTTGCTCGACCGGGCTCGTTTAGTGCTCAACGCTAGGCGGGTTTTGCTCGACCCGGCTAGTTTGGAATTAAAAATTTCGATTTGGGTTTAATCCAACCCGTAATTGAACCGTACTGGGTTTGATAAAACTCAGACCCAGACCGTCCCTGAAAACACCCGGCCATTGTGATAAGATGGTATCCTTCAATTTAGGGGTGCAACTTGGGTCGGGTTCAACCCGAACCTAGCCCACTGAACCTGGAGAGGAGCAGTGTTGAAACTCTGTAATTGTGAACCTCGAGCCCGATTTTTCAGCCCGAACCCGGACCGAATCCATGCAACTTTCAGTTTCAGGTTCAGGTGAACCCGAACCTATATTTGAAAAATATTTATATTTTATTATTATATTTCAATATGAAATTCAAAAATCAGAATTCAGAACCCTGTCCGCTGCTGTCCCTGTTGAATGTCACTGCCACTCTGCCAGTCTGCCAGGTTTTCCAGCCTATTTTGAATTATTTTCCATTCGCCAGCGTGCCCTTTCCTGCTGTACAGCTCCAGCCTTTCCTTTCATTTTTGGGCCTCTGGCTTCTGGTTTTCGATTTTTGGTATCTGGCCATCTGGGAGCGGCATGATCAGCGATTCGGCGGACTCAATCTCGGCACGATCAGCGGACAGCGGACTTAATCGCAGGCTCGCAACACGATCAGCGAACGAGGGCGGACGATTAGCACCGTTTCTTCGTCGTACAGAAGAAAGACGACGATCTGCGATTTGCGAACAAGGACGGGAACTCCTTGATCGTCGACTTTCAGGAACTACCAATCTGGCTTTCCGGTTCCATTTTCGGCATTGAGGCTTTGAGCTTTGCAGTCTTTCTGCTGTTCGCCGAAACGACCCCACTGCCCAGTGCCGCTGCATTTCCGTCGTTCGACAAAGGCCCAAAATGACGCTGCTGCATTTCCATCGTTCACCAAAACGACGCCACTGCAGTTCACCAAAACGCCGCTGCTGTTCGCCAAGACACCGCTGCTGGTTTCGGGTTCAGTCTCCGGCCTTTTGTAATACACCAACTGCCTCGACCGAAGGTCACCGAACCAGCGAAATCTCGCGAGATTCAATCTCCGGCCTTTTGAGCAGTGCTGCCATTCCGCCTGTCTGCTCACTTTCTTCTCCGGCCACGGCGCCGCACCGGTAACAGTTCTTGTATTGACAATTTTTTAGAAAAAATTCATGCTTATTATCTAATATACAAATTAATAGTAGATGATTAATTATTGAAAGCTGGTGCAATGAAACCCTATTTGAAAATGAGGGCAAAAGAGAGAGGGAAAAATTTATGTAATATGATTATATATAGGTAGAATGAATTTTTAGAAATAAACAAATGAAAATAACATTAATTATCTAAAAATTAATTGTTAGAATTAAAGTAAATAGAAACTGTGTAAATGAAAATTAATAAATTATTTTCTAAATTTTTTTATACAATAGGTTTGTGAGAAAAATTATATATAGGATGAGTAACAAAGTTATATTAATAAGAGAATGTCAACCCGAAACTCAACCCGGGCCCGAATTTCAAAAATAGGGTTAGGGTTGAGGTTTACTAATAGGGTTAGTGTTAGTGTTAGGGTTGAGGTGAACCCGAGTTTCATGAGCCCAAGTTGCACCCCTATCCTCCATTGGTGTGAATCTTAAACAGGTGAAACTAGATTTCCATACGCAATCACCTGAAGATATTCAAGATACTCACAATATCAAACATAAAAAATAAAAAAATAAAATAAGTACTCGTTTAGGAATTGGGCATTTATTCTAATAATTATTTTATGCCTAAAATATAGGCTTTACAATTTATACATTGATTTTATTTTGTCTGTTGTCAGAATCATTTTATTTTACATAATTTGTAAATATAAAATTGATCTTGTATCATTTTTAGTTATAATATTGTCAACAAGGCTTTAATATTAATCCATAATATTTAATTCTATTTATTCACCAAATCTGATTCAACCTGTTCCCTAATTTTGTTACGTTGGAAAAAGAAACGTACATACATTAATTTAAAATTCAAATCAAATAATGTTTAAATATATCTTTTTTAGGAAACTATTTTGATCGAAATGATATATTGTAATCATTATAATAAAACTTCAACTATAAAATACTAAATAATAAATATATTCATATACATTTTTATCTATGGTTATTCATTTAGATCGTTGAGGGCTAATGTAAGGTAGTACATAAAAAAATCAAATAACTAATAAATTCTATTAAATTTATACTATTATTATAAGAATTTCAAATCAAAAAAATTATTAATCTATTAATAAATTCATAAGAATTGTTCTCGAATATTTATAAGTCATAAATCTTGTAAAACTCCAGAGTCGGTGCAATCAAAAGAACTCTAAAAGTCTGTTTGGATCAAATTCTTAAAAAAATTAAAATTCTAATAAATTATTTTAGAATTCTAAATTCTAAAATAGAATGCAATTCAGTAATATATTAGAGAAATAAAAATGCTTCCTACTCTTTTATAAAATTTAGGAATACTTCTTGCTTTGTTATAAAATATTTAGCTATTTTATATTATAAATATTTTATTAGAAAATAGGTTTTTACCACGTACCTTTAATAAAAAATTTAATTTGTAATCGTAATTTTTAAAACTAAGCAAAACCCAACTCTATAGGACATAAGTGAAATAGGAGAAAAAATCAACAAGTGAAATACGAGGATAACAGAAAATCTAATTATCTATAGAAAACGAATATTAAATTGCAAGGAAAATAAAATACAATGTATTCTAAATTTATTTTTTTGCTGCAGCTTTAGATGTAATAAATAAGTAAAAATAGTTTTTACTAACTTTATACTGATCTCTCTATAAATTGACGTATAATAAAAAAATTCAAGTTATTAAACCGGTATAGAAATCACAGTACCAGAAGCGGGACTATTATGTCTTTCTTTTTTATAATTATTATTTTACAAAATATTTTTATTTGAAAACACGTCAATTATTTGAACTTGGTCCAGACCCTGCTCTGGCGTGGTCCAGGCTTGAACAATTAAGGTTTGATAATGAGTTAACCAGGACCTGCGAATAGAGGGTTAGGGCAAGGTCCGCACTGGGTAGGTTAAAACTTGCCATGCACACACCTAAATTGTATATATAGGGAGAGTAGGGGTGAGAACTGGGGTGGGTCGGGACGGGTCAGGGTGTGCCCAATCCTGACCCTACCTTTCAAAAATCTGGTTATTTTTTCTGGGTCGGGACAAGGTCGGTTTGCTCCTTACTTTTTTTTTACTAGGTGTCGGGACAAAATTCGGGTCGGGAACGGGTCGAGTAAAAACTACGGGTCAAGTAAGAAATTTTTAAGAATTTATGAACCTATCAAGTGTAAAGATAAATCGATATTAAATTTAACTACTATATGCTTCAAACTATTACTAATCAGTTAAAGTAAAACATAAATACTTAAATAAAACATGAATAATTATTTACCTATATAAGAACAAGTTAATGAAACATACCTTGTTCAAAATTCTATTCACAATTTGAATATTGAACCACTAATCGTTTGAACTCATTCCATGTCTTTTGTTGTTTACCTTCAACAAAAATAATAATGATATCATAATTAGAATTAAAATGATAACTGTTTAAGTATATAGCAGGAAAGAAATTTTACCTGAAAAGTATAAAGAATGTTGACAATACTTTTATGTTGTAATGAAAGCTTCTAGAAGGCATGACCTGAATAACACCTATGCAATGCAATCAATAAAACAAAACCACAACCAATAACACTTTCGATCACAATTAAATAACGATATACACGCATATAAAAAATAAAAAGTATAGCTAATTTAATTGATAGCATAAATCCTTCATCCTTTAATAGGAAAAATTCTAAGTTTAGCAAACAAACAGGAGACATATTTTGTCCAACAAATTAAGTTTAAATAAATGTTTCCATCATAAAATATTCATAACAAAAACAAAAGGCAAATTGTTCTTCATTGTCATCTTTTCCTAAGTTTATCCATCGATAACAATGCCCTTTCTCTAAAAATTTAAAATATTATTCATTAGTATATACAATATCATCACAAGCTAATGGAAAAAGAAAAAGAGAACAAAAATTTTTCAAAAATCCAATGCTTAAAACCTTTGCACTTGCAGGAGGACGAGGAAGACAACCGCTACCTTCTGCAACTTCATCTTGAATAGCTGCAACATATAAAAAATCAATTAGTTAATGACTTTATTTATAAAAAATAAAATACATATCCTAAGTTCAAGTAAGAGAGTTAGATATTGAACTATACAAGTTACCTATAATGTCGGTGGTAAGTTCCTCTACATCTTCTTCAAATTCGTCTACTTTTGGCTTTGACCTCATCCAATCTTGTGCACAAATTAAACATTCCACGAGTTTTGGAGATAAAGAACTTCTATATGAATCAAGCACACGTCCGCTCGTACTAAAAGCCGACTTTGAGGCAACAGTGGATACGGGAATGGCTAATAAATCACTTGCCATATGAGATAATATTTTATACTTATATGCATTTACTTTCCACCATGCCAAAATGTCAAAACTATCATCCTCCACCACAATACACTCTTTTAGGTATCGATGAATCTCTGTCTTCTCATCTTCTGTCTCATCCACTGCTAAGAATGTAACGCCCCAATTCTAAATATTCGTGATAACTAGTCAAAAGGGTACCATATGACCTACGAAAATTTCGGCAGCTTCTCCCCATAATATATCAGGGGTGGTATGTAATACACAACCTGTTAAGCATAAGCAATTCAAATTCATTACAATATGTGACATTCAACTCTATAGTTATATATTTGTATCTTCATATGATAAGGGAATTCATATGGAAGGAAATCATTCAAACTTATCCATACACAATAAGCAAACCGAATGATCATAACTACATGCATCCACATAAATCATAATCCAATTCAAAATACTGAATACAATCTGTTTATCAAGGTCAAATCTAGTTCCATAACCGTCTACATAATGCTAATGTCAAAAGATCATAACATTAAAATAACTTTAATTAGAGATGTTCTAATGATTTCCAAGATTTGGTCTTCCACTTGCCCCATCTTGAGATTCCCCACCTGACCTAAGATCTAAAAAACAAAAAAAATAACAAATTACTTGAGTCTAAATAGACTCAGTAAGTAGATAATGGTTAGCACAAAGTGGAATAAGCAAAGTTTTGGATGCGCATGTCATGATCAAAATAAAACATATGGGTCTGATACCCACTCCCAAGATCGTATGCATATAATCACATATAAATAGAAGGACGCGTACAATCCTCCACTCATGTCAGTCAAGGGCCATGAACAACCCTCTCCTCATGTCAATCAGGGGCCATGAACAACCATTTTACAACCAATCATTTTAAATAACACCTCATACATAACATACAAGAATACATGTTACAACCACACATACAACATCAACAAAGTTTACTTTCAATTCAATGCATAAAACTGCCACACGAGCATTTTAACAAACACATGGTAGACACAGAAAGAGGAAGCTCTAGTTCGTACCCTCGTTTGATTCGAATCAACTAACATCAATTTTAAGAATACAAAAGCCGCTAACGAGTCCTCTACTTCATAAATTCACTTATTCATGACAAATTCCCCTCAAACCTTACTTACCCTAGTTGTTACGAACACTACGCCCCAAACCATGGATTTGTTGGGTGTCATGCACCCCCCCAGTTTCACATCATGTTTAATACAAGATTTCATCATTCAATCAAGGAAGGATAGCATCTACTTACCTTAATCGTGATTTTCCCCAAAAACAGCAACCCTGGGCTTGGATTGCAGAAATTCGGAGCTTCCTTGACTGGAATCAATGACTTCCAAGGTAGTTATTAGAGATATCTTGAAAAAATCCACAGCTGGATCGTACTGAATAGAAGGAAAGAAAAGAAGAGGCAGAGAACAGGAAGAGAAGAAGAGGGAGACGGAGTCGGGCGCAAAATGGAAGATGAACCCTAACTTACGGCTCCTCCTTATAACTGAACCTCCATTGGGTCGGGTCTAATCGCAATTTGTAATTTACTTTCCCACTTCTATGACTTAATAGTTAAAAATTTCTCTGGGGGCGCTGCCCCCTTCACCCCCGCGACCTGACCAGGCAGGTCGAACCCTGTATTTACTCTGCGAGGTGAAAAATAATTGTAGTGCTCAATAATGTCTGTATAAGTTATTAATCCATTAACATCATAAATTCCTAATAGCATGTTTATAAATTACCTCATAATAAAGAAGGGTTATAATGAAAATAAAATAAAATACCTGGTTCTCACAAAGAACTTCAAATATGCTGCTCTTGATGGTCCTTTTGCCTTTGTTTATGTGGGGGCTTCAATTTTTGTTTTCGTTGAAGCAGAAAATTTAGCCTCATAGACCTTGAAAAGAGTTTCAAATTCGGTCTGCACACTATTTATTATTTCCTGAACCTTGTCAACATCATATATTTGTGAATAACAGAATTTCAGAAACTTCAACTTACATCTTGGATCCAATACATTTGCAACTAACAACCACATGTTAATTTTATCAAAACTGCCCCAATACTTATCAAATTTTTGTTTCATTTTTCTAGACATGTCTCTAAGGACTAGATCTTCTGATGCAGAAAATTCAAATAGCAGGCTTTCAATCTTATGGACCTCATCTAAGTAAAGAGAGGAATTAACATACGAGGTTCTAGATAATGTGGTTGTAACTTCATAAAAATGTTGTAAAAAAAATACATAGTTTTGCCAATTCTCCAATCACTGTCACTGGGAGTGTCTGTAACACCCCAGGCCTAACAGTAAGGTATTGTCCGCTTTGGGCCTCAGCCCGCACGGTTTTGCCCCTCTGGGTTCATGCGCATCCCGTCCTTGCCCAAAAGGCGCCTCACAGAGGTACTTGGCGGCTTCCACTTATAACCCAGGCTCCCCCCCTCATCCTAACCGATGTGGGATATCACATTCACCCCCCTTAGGGCTCCAGCGTCTCCGCTGGACACCATCGGCCGGAGGTCGGGAGTCGGCTCTGATACCATTTGTAATGCCCTAGGCCTAACAGTAAGGTATTGTCCGCTTTGGGCCTCGGCCCGCACAGTTTTGCCCCTTTGGGTTCACGCGCATCCCGTCCTTCACCAAAAGGCGCTTCACTGAGGTACCTGGCAGCCTCCACTTATAACCCAGGCTCCCCCCTCATCCTAACCGATGTGGGATATCACATTCATCCCCCTTAGGGCTCTAGCGTCCCCGCTGGACACCATCGGCCGGAGGTCGGGAGTCGGCTCTGATACCATTTGTAACGCCCCAGGCCTAACAGTAAGGTATTGTCCGCTTTGGGCCTCGACCCGCACGATTTTGCCCCTTTGGGTTCACGCGCATCCTGTCCTTCCCCAAAAGGCGCCTCACTGAGGTACTTGGCGGCCTCCACTTATAACCCAGGCTCCCCCCCTCATCCTAACCGATGTGGGATATCACATTCACCCCCCTTAGGGCTCCAGCGTCCCCGTTGGACACCATCGGACGGAGGTCGGGAGTCGGCTCTGATACCATTTGTAACGCCCCAGGCATAACAGTAAGGTATTGTCCGCTTTGGGCCTTGACCTGCACGGTTTTACCCATCTGGGTTCACGCGCATCCCGTCCTTCCCCAAAAGGTGCCTCACTAAGGTACCTAGCGGCCTCCACTTATAACCCAGGCTCCCCCCCTCATCCTAACCGATGTGGGATATTACATTCACCCCCCCTTAGGGCTCCAGCGTCCGCGCTGGACACCATCGGCCGGAGGTCGGGAGTCGGCTCTGATACAATTTGTAATGCCCGAGGCCTAACAGTATAGTATTGTCCGCTTTGGGCCTCGGCCCGCATGGTTTTGCCCCTCTGGGTTCATGCGTATCCCGTCCTTCCCCAAAAGGCGCCTCACTGAGGTACCTGGCGGCCTCCACTTATAACCCAGGCTCCCCCCCTCATCCTAACCGATGTGGGATATCATAGTGTCTTCCTTTGCAAATGTAGCATCATATAAGACAAGCCGGTCAAAAACTTTTTGATACTTCAAAGATTTTTCCAAGATTAAATAAGTGGAATTCCACCTTGTAGGAACATTCATGCACAGTCCAAGTTTAGAACTAATTTCTGTTGGAAATAATTATTGAAATCAAATGTAAAATATTCAAAGCATGTGTTTTGACGATTAACAACACAATTTAAGTAAGTTTTAGCTACTAATATATTTTGTGTAGTGTTTAAGGATATAAAAATAAAAAATATGAAGCATGGCAGGCCAAGTCGTTACCCAAGTTGACTCCAGTAGAGACTTCAAGCGTCATTTTTGTCCAGCGTTGAAATTGGGGACCAAAAGCTGCCGAAGTCGCAAACGAAGTCGACTCCACTTGCGACTTAGGCGAAGTCGCAGGCCAAGTCGACTCCAGCATCGACTTCAGTATGATAGTGCAGAACTTGAAAAGCTAAGTCGCAAACCAAGTCAACTCTGTGCCAGACTTGAGTGAAGTTGAAGGCCAAGTCGACTCAAACACTCGACTTAGATCAAATGAAGATCAAACGAAGATCAAACGAAGACCAAAGCAAGCAGGGTTGTATGAATCCATTATGTTGGATCATGAACACATACTTGGACATCTTCCATGCATTCTAAGACTCAAGTACTCAAGAATTCAAGAAATGAAATCCAAGGCTTTCAAGATAAATAATCATACAGTGTTCCAAAAATGCAAAACAAAGGAAGAATACTTAAATTTGAAGAAATTAAAGTAACCAAAATCATTTTAAGATATTTTAAGCTCACTTGGAAAGATAAGAAGGTTAAGTCACAAACGAAGTCGACTCCATCATCGACTTGGGTCAAGTCTCAGACCAAGTCGACCTAAAAGACAGACTTAGAAATTGGAAGAATCCGAAGTCGCACCCGAAGTCAACTCCACATGCGACTTGGGTCAAGTCCTAGGCCAAGTCGACCCGAGGAAGAACTTGAACAGCCTGAGCACAGCTGAAGTCGCACCCGAAGTCGACTCCAGCATACGACTTGGGTGAAGTCGCACTCGAAGTCGACTCCATCTGCGACTTGGGGACATAACGTTCGAATTTTTGAATGTTGGCGCATTTATTACGTGCCAACCAACTTCATAACGTTCAAAATTCTCCCTCCTCTATATATAGATACTTAAGCAAACGTGGAAACACACAAGATAGAACAGAAAAAGAGGAAAGAAGTGTCACTAAGAGTTATATTCTACTTTCTTCTATATTTGAGTGATCTATGCACGATTAAAGGAAGAATAAGCTTCAACTTGTTGTTTGCTTCAACGCAGATTGATTCATCGCTCTTACGAATTTGAAACTTGCTACAAAAATCTGTAAAGTGTAGACTTCTTTCATTTCATCTTGTTATTTAGTTTTTAGTGCTTGGTTTGAGTTTGGAGTTTTCAAACCAAATTATAGCAAAGTAGGGTTGTGACTGAATTGGAACTCGTCACCTACTTATGCTGCTTGTTGTATACGCCCCCTAGAGCTAGAATCTAGAAGAGAGCGGAGGCTCTAATTGTATTCGCGGAATACATAGTGGAACCCAAGTCACAAGGAGTGTGAGCTTGGAAGAGTGGAGTAGGAAGGTTGCCCGAACCACTATAAATCTTGTCTATTATTTTTCATTTTCGCTTTCATTATCTTATTGCTTTCCATTTGTCTCATTAAAGGGGATTAAACTAAACCGGGCTAAAGTTTCTAATTTAAGTTCAAAATTTTTAAATACCCAATTCACCCCTCCTCTCTTGGGTAATTGCCATCGACTCGGGACCAACAATTCCTTCCTTCTCACAACATACTTTAAAACTGTATTCTTTTTGTGGGGAACATCTTACAAATCTAACACATCTTCGAATTCTGTTAATTGATTCATTAACTTCATTTAAACATTCTCGCATAATCAAGTTAACAATGCGAGCAGCACAGCGTACGTGAAAATGGTCACCCTTGTCCGCTAGAAACCCTCTTTTAACTAACATTCTCCTTAAAATTTTCAAAGCGACATCATTTGCAAATGCATTATCTACAGTCAAGGTAGTGATTCTATTCAACCCCCAACCTAACAAACAATCCTCAACTGCTTGAGCAATGGCATTGCCAGTGTGTGGAGGTGGGAGCATAAAAAAGTTAATTATTTTCTTGTGTAACTTCCATTCATCATCAATGTAGTGCGCTGTAAGACACATGTAACCATCATTCAAAATGGAAGTCCACAAGTCTGTGGTCAAACTCACCCTTTGAACTTTATCCTCAAAAAATTTCTTCAATTTCTTATTCTCGGCTTCATAAATTGCAAGACAATCACTAGCAATAGTTTTCCTAGCTACCCACTTAAATTGTGGCTGCAGCATGCTAACCCATCTCTTTAGTCCCTCATGTTCTACAATCTTAAATGATTTTTCATCTATGATAATCATTTCAGTAAGTCCCTTTCTGCATTTATCTTGATCAAATTCCTATACATTGATAACATGTTCTCCATTCATGTTGGGCTGTGGTGAAGAGAATGTCAACAACTTTCACTTCTTATTTTGGCCCCACTTTGGAAAATTTTTGCATCTTTGGATATGCCTTGAAAGTGAACTAGTACCATACTTACTAGCACACTTAAAAGGCCTTTTGCAGTAATTACATGAGGCAGTTGGTTCTTTACCAGGCTTCTTTTCATTTTTAGTAAAATGATTCCAAACTGAAGAGTAAGTTTGTAATTGGTAGCTGGATCATTTTCATCTTTTGCAATTTTTTCATTAGTAATAGGTGTAATATTTTCTACATCCACATCAACCACTTGTTTCTCTTTCACATTCTCCACCATATCTTGTTCCGCATTCTCATCCACATCCAAACTCATATTCTTATATTATGTTTTGTCCAATGCAATGCCTAAAAATAATTACAAATACAAGAAATCAAAATTCAAAAATAATACAGCATATTACCAAATATAATGCATATAAACATATCGAACATTTAGATATCAAACATTTGAATGCAAGTATTTGAGTATTTATAAATCTAATCCATGAGCAATTCTAATCCATGAGACTAAAGTTGATTTAATGGTTGTTCTAGAACTGGAATATCTTTTTTTCCTTTCAAATTGAAAAATGTACAATCCATGGTTTAGGTACTAGGGGAATTTACATACTCATGGCTATGAGGTCCCGACCAGAGTGCAACACATGGGTTTGTGAGGACAGTGCACTCAGATGGATCATCTGGTTGGCAGGGAATCACACTCTGACTAATATATCGACCTTAGAAATGTCCAAATCATAAAAACAATACATTGATCTACAGAAGTATTTACTTAGATGACCATCATAAGTGGAAAGCAACGCTTTACAGAAGTATTTACTTAGATGACCATCATAAGTGGAAAGCAACGCTTAAAAGTCTCAATCTCTGTGTAGAACAAGAAAGGGAAGTAGGAATTACTCTCTTTTTCAGCAAAACCTCTTGCTTACCACTGCTGGACGGCAGATCTGGACCGTAGTGGATCTGGATGGGTGGATCTGGACGGCGGCCATCGACAGATCTGGACCGGATGGCGTTCTGCCGGAAAGGGAGAGGAAGACAGGGACGCGCAGATGTGGACGGGCAGATCTAGATGGAGGAACTAGACGGTGGCTATCGGCAGATCTGGACGCGGACGATGTTCTGTCGGAAAGGGAGAGGAAGACAGGGACGTGCGGATCTGGACGGGCAGATTTGGACGCGGACGGTATTCTGCCTAAAAGGGAGAGGAAGACATGGACGCCGGACACCAGAGATGCTGCGGGAGATGGTGACGGGAGATGGGAATCAGCTGCGGATATAAGGCAGGGACGCCGGAGAGGAAAGCAGGGATGCCGGAGATGATGCTCACTGCTGCTAGGCGGGAGATGGGATTCGGGAGAGAGAGATCTGATCTGCTGGCGATGGCGAGGGGGCGACGATGAGGGAGACGGTAGGTTGCTGGCGTGCGGGAGAGAGATTGAGAAAGGAGAATCTTCGGGGGGAGTTCGGGCAGGTACGGGTATCATTAGACATTAGGTTAGAAAAATAATATTATAATAGGGTACAAGTCAGTGGGTCGGCAGGTATAAGCAGGTCGGGATCCGGTAGGTCCACCCCGACCCGCGTTTTGTAAAAAATTTATACCCTCGACCTGCCCCGCCCCGCCTGGTACATAATCCCGACGCCTCGGTATAAAATAGGGTCAGGGCGGGTCACGGGTTAACCTGCCCCGATTCCCACCCCTAACGGAGAGTTGTATACTCTGCATTCATAGTTGTATACTCTATATAGGCGTTTAAACTGTCTCTATCCACTGTTCAACCATAAGCTATTTGCATTTGACCCTAGATTTTGTTATAAATATGGCATTATGAATTTCATCCACACAATTCTAACTCAATTATAATACTTGCAATTGAGCTATACTAGCTAATAAAGTCTATAGGGTGCACACCCGATGAGTTTTTTCTTTCCTAAACTCATCTATGCTAACCCTATATATTCATGTCTGGATTGAATCGGGTATCAAATCCTATGTCATTTATTCCAGCCCAAGTTGGAGGTGGTCTAGACCAAGTTTAAAAAATTGGGGTTCAAATTAATTCATAAACAAATAATGTGCAAAATAATAATTATAAAATAAGAATTCAAAATTCAAAAAAAGAAAAGCACGTACAAGGATATTATGGACGTGTTATTCAAAAATCTAAGAAAAACATGTATAAATAAAGATTGAAAATTCTAATGAAAAATGAAAATTCAAAGAAAATTGCGCGGTATAAGCCATGCAACACCAATAAAAATATAATTCGAAAACTCAAATCTTCCTAGGAGAATTGAATATAGAAATTCCCACAACCTAGATTCCTCCATAGCATTAGAAATTCGTTTTAAATTAGTATTTAATACCGTAACAGACCAACCATCATACGTATACATCACACCATTGAGTGGGCATTTTTTCTAATTTAATTGTAAATGTAACTGTTATTTTCATCGACCTACCAGGTTAAGTCGCAGGAGTTAAGGGTCTAGTGTCCCTTTCGGGGTGAAAGGGGTAATGCACTTAGAGAAAATTTTAATTGATTAAGTGGTATGAGTGGAAAAGTTAATGGTAAATCACTAACTGGGCCCAACTCATGTTTGGGTAAGCCCTTTAAGAGAAGGGCACACGTGACTTTCCTCCATTCCTTCCTCTTCTCGTTCTGCTCATTCTCTCTTCCTTTTCCTCTTCTCTCCAGCCATCAATTCGGCCCTAAACCTTCCCAAATTCTATCTAAACTACCTCAAAATTGTTGATGCGCATCAAGGGAGCTCAAAAATCCCAGAGGTTCAAGTCTAGGGTTGTTTGGTAGAAATCATGATTTAGGTAAGTAGATGTTTCTTTTTCTCAATTAACAGCAGAATCTTATCTTAAACATGGTATAAAATTGGTAGGAAAAGAGTAATATCCAATAACTTCATGGCTTGGGGCATTTTAGGATCCTAACAATTTAAGGTTAGTAGGAACCATAAGAAATTAGATATTACTAAGAAATTTTTTTGAAGTAAATGACAAATTGGCAATTTTTCCTTCACTCGAAGATGATATTGTTCAAGTGGGTTGACCTAGTATAATGAACTAAAGGTTTTCTCTTTGATGCCTATGATGTATTCGGTGAAATGCTTATGTGACAGTTAATATTCTAAATTTAAAGTTAACATTGCTGAAATTGCAGATACTATATATGTAGTTTGTGACACTTGTTCTTGTGTACATTGGATGATGTACTATTCAAGATAAGTGGTTGCAGTTGACAGTTTAATGCATGTATATAATCATGGATATATTGTATCACATAACTTTTGAGGTAACTGGATATGTGAATGAAATATGTAGCTATTTAGAGTTATTCATAATTCTTGGTTGACATAAGAAAAAGGGTTGTTCATGGCCCTTCGTTGACATGAGGAGAGGGTTATGCATGACCAGTTAAAGACATGCGGTTATATATATACGTTCTTGGGTGTGGATGTTGGTTCCCTATGTCTTACATAGTCATTTACGAATTGTCTTACTGCATCATTGTCATTACATGTGCATCGAGAGTCTTATTTGTAACTATTTTGTGTTAATTACTATTTACTTATTGAGTCTATTAAACTTGCATGATTTGTTCTTTTGGCTTTAGATTATAGGCTAGGTGAGGCCCCTTGGGTTGGAGCTGAAGGAGAACACAATCCTAGAGATTTGACTTGGTATACTAGAGCTTACTTCTTGTTATTGTGGACTTTTCTTTATATTAATGAATGTTGATGCTTACTTAGTTGACCAAACTATGTTAACCTCTTATTTTTAGTATTTTGAACTTAATTACAATTTATGCGAATATATATAATAATCTTTTGGGATGTCCTATTATATAATGATGATGTATGAGATTTTTCTTACTATATGAATGCCTTTATGGTATAAAAATGCAAATATATGAATTTAGAACTAAATGGTATATTTTAAGATGTAATTGAGATGTGTATGAATAGCAAGTTTTGCATTCCACATAACCCCCTGGTAGTTTACAGGGAAATGCTACCAAGTTTTTCTTAGATCATGTGACACCTGTTGATTAGCCATTAAGGATGATTAGGTAACAGTGAGTCACAATCATGAATTGCGCTACTGAATATTGACCAGAGGCATTGTTGCCCTCTATTGAGTGGCAACAACATTAAGAATGAAGGCTTTGTTGCTCAAACCTCCACTATCATCTCAGTCATCTTAATTGACTCTGAAGCCCTAGCTACTTTCATTAGCTGTTGTGATTGTTGCATTGCAGGAGCAATGATGATATTAAGAGCAGAGGTGGTGGCGAAGGCGGGGGGTGCTAAGCGAAGTTAGTGGCTAGGGGACTAGCTAGCGCAGCGGAGGTGTCAGGCACTGCTGTTTCTTTGTTTTGGGTCAGCCTATTTTCATCCTACTTTTGACCTCGCTAAAGTCGGCCGATGGCAATGGCAACAATGGTGATAGATTGTAGGAACACATTCTTCAAGAATCTTCCTATCAATGTCATTAGCAACAATATATGTGCATGATTGTTGCCATATGCCAAAGCACAACATTCAGTGCTCCATCGTCCCCATCAAGCAGATGGGTTTCAAGATCTCTAATTTGCCGATTTTTCACTAGCAATGTTTGGGGTGGCAAAATTGTCATTTCAACATTAATCGATGGTCATTTAGATTGTCTGTGATGGCATTAGCATATAAGAAATTAAGGTGATGTTTGGAAATGTGGAGTGGGAAAAAATTGTGGAATGTAGTGGAAATAAAAAAAGAAATATTTTGAGAATTGTGTGATTGATAGGAAATGATAGACGTAAAGTTGAAATAAATAAATATGATAGGGGTAGTTTGTAGGAAAAATGATTGAAATATAAGGTTAAAAGTGAAAAATATGGTTATTATATGATAAATGATTATTCTCGAAATACGTAATCCCACCATCTACCATTCCACACTTCAATTGCCAAATGCTAAACGTCCTTTAAGAGTGAAATGTTATGAGTATTCAAGAAATTATTAAAATGTTGTGGGTATAAAAGAAATTATAATTAAATGTTGTATATATTAGAAGAATTTTCCCATAAAAATAGAGGGAGATTAACGGAGAATGAGCCTGATTAATGATGTCAGCGATTCTTTCATCAGTGAGGTGGTCCCCAAGCCTCACCAGAAACTGAGAGGCCTAAGATGGGAATATTCCATTTGCAACTAGATATTCTTGGTAGATTTCCATGCATATTGTCGATGAGTAGTTGAGTACCTCTTGGGATGGTAATACATGAGTCGCAATTGATTTTTTTGAAGATCTTGATTGTCAATCATACGTTTTAAGGACGTGTCAGATAAAAAGAAAAAAAATTCTGTTCAAAACCTTTTTTTTCCCTACATCTATTTATTATATTTTTAATTATTTTTTATATTTTTGTATAACTATTATATTTTTCATTATTTTTATTTATTTTCATACAACTACCTAATATATTTTAAATTTATTCTCTTTAATGCTTACCATTATACATTTTACTTATTATATCATGTTTGAGTCTTCTTTTTTCAAAGATAGCATTTGATAATATGTGTCACGGTGAGAAAGTGTAGGATTTTTTTTTCTTATGAAAGAAAGTGTAGGACTTTAGAAAAGGCTAAAATTTAAAAAGTGGATAAGTAATATGATATGATTGAAGTAAAGTTAAAATAAATATAGTAGTTGTAAAAAATGATTAGAATTAATATAGGGATAAAATTGACAAAAGAAAGATTATTAAATGGTTTAAAGTCAAAATTTTGTAGGAGAATGTGAGAGTAAGAAAAAACCATAGGAAACCACAAAAACCAATCTCATAGTCAAAATGTCCTCGAAACTTTTATATAAAAACTTTTTTACTATTTTTTTCACTTTACAAACATATATTAAAGTGCATTTATGATTTTTCAATAAGAGGGGAAAGATCATGGTTAAATTACATTTCGAGGATAGGTGTATTGTTTTCTCATGATAGATTTATAGCGAGCCAAACTTTTTTTCCCCCTTTTTGAAGAGTATAAAAATTATACCTAAATTGATTAGTACACCGAATTTTATATTTAATATATTTTTAATTTCTAAAATTAAAAAAGCATGGAACACTCATTTTGATTTTTCAAAAGTGAAAGTTATATCTTATTACTTGACTGACTTAGTGGTTGAATAAAGTGAGTTAAGGGTCCATGAGGTGAAAAATCTAATAGAATTATCTTCCATCAATTGTTTGATCGTTGAGGTGAATGTATGATAAGAAAATAGAAGTATGTTGAAAGAAGAATTATAAAATTTATTATACTAAAATTTTTTTTATACTAATAAATTTAAGTATAGCCTACCAATCTAAATTTTTTTTTTGAAAAAAATAAATAATTGTGCCATGCCATAAATCAGTCTACCACGAGATCGGTAAGCTTCCACGACATTTCGACATTGGATTTTTTGCTTTTTGGTCCCTTTAACTATGCGTATTTGCTTTCTAGCCCATGAGTTTCACGTATTTGCTTTTTATACCCTGTAAGTTTGCCCTTTTGCATTTTAGTCCTTGTCGTTAACGACGTGCCGTTAATTGCATATATAAGTCGACTCATGAGCATAAGTCGGCTCATTTATGCAATTAACAACAAGGTTATGAGTCGCCTCATGAGCATGAGTTGACTCATATATGCAGTCAATGAAATGTCATTAATGGCAGAGATTAAAGTGCAAAAGAGAAAATTTACAGGGTTAAAAAGAAAATAAGTGAAATTCGTGAGCTAAAAAATAAATATGCATAGTTAAAGTGATCAAGATGCAAAAAACCTGACATCAGGCGGTGGAATTTCGAAAGAGTAAAATAGGAAGGCACTTTACGTAGTTTGCAATTTACAGTAAGTCAACAGCGACACAAGCCCACCCAGCCACGCGCCAGCAGGCCTACTGGAAGGTTCATTTACAAATTAACCCCCTCAAGTGGTATAATTTTAATGCTAGCACAACATAATTTTTTTTATCTAGAAATTTGTGGGATAGCTACTCATCTCCACCTTCAGCGATATCCTTCGCTCTTGATGCAAGTGTCAATAGCTGTAATTTTCAATTTCTTCTAACAATGGCATGTGTCCGATTACTTAAAAATTAAAACTATCCCTGAATTTCCACAAAGATGATAATATGCTTTTTAATGTTGAAATTCGGTATGATTCATTTGAATTTTTTTTTATCATAAAATTAACACAGACATCAGACAATCTCGTTTACAATCATTAAAATGGAGGATCTTGTTGGATTTAAAATAATTTTAATTTTCTTAATTTACATAGAAGGTGTCCCAGGGATGCTTTCATGGCCATATTTTTTGCTAGGTACACTATTAGCTTTCCATTTCTGATAGTCGACAAACCAACCCAACAAACTAAAATAGAGATTACGAACTTAAGGTTGCTACGATTATTAAAAACGTAGTAATTTCCTATCCAAATTGAACAGTACTTTTATTCCCCATAATCACAATAAATATTATTCATTGCAGTCAATTTACTCATCCTATTCATCGGTTAACCAAAAATATACCATAATCATTATCATAAAGCCGAAAAAAAAAAAATTCAAAACTCAAAATGTCAATTGCGGACATCGTTGTGTTGTAAGAGAAATCCTAATTAATGATGATATTTATTTCACAAAAATAGAACTCAGCATTAACGTTTATATTATAATATTTTAAACTTACGATCCATTTGGTACAACGTAAAAGGAAAACTTTCATACTTTTTTATACTCAACTTTTGATATAATTCGATTTAAATACTCTACTTTTTTCTATTATTATATTTACATTTCATATATATATATATATATATATATATACCTAGATGCCCCTATTATATCTACTTTATATTTTTTCTTACTCTTAATCCTTACCGGCTGCCATATCCGGTTACTCTCCACTTTCTAAAATTTTTTTATAAATTTTCTTCTGCTTTTCTTTTAACCTCATATATATCAATCAGAACCGTAGAAGATTTATTTTGCAAAAAAGACAAAAGTTACCCATGAGACCCATAGACTGCAGTAGCTATTTCCATACTAGATTACTAGCTGATCACATGCCATTTTTTGTCCACACATCCCTGCCCAATTCTCATTCCAAGCCCTCTCCAAATGTCCCCACATCCCAAAGCAAATTTTCTCCGTTTTGCCAAATTTCATGCCTCGAATCTCCGGACTCCGATCGCCTGGCGTTGCCTGCTCCCGGGCACATACCCCCATTTTTTTTAATTTTTTTTTAAAATTTTTTCATAAACTCGTTAGCCCAAGTGTATTTAATATGTATATAAATTTTTACCATTTTTGGAGATTTTTAGATATTTATTTTTTATTTTTGAAAATCAGTGGCATTTTAGGTAATTTTAAATTACTAAAATGCCACTGATTTTCAAAAATAAAAAATAAATATCTAAAAATCTCCAAAAATGGTAAAAATTTATACGTATGTTAAATACACCTATATTAACATTTCTAAAAAAAAATTTAAAAAAAAATAAAAAAAATAAGTGTGTGCACCCGGCCCGAATCTCCACCCACCCACGTACCAATAAAAAATATTTAAAAATCTCCACCCGCCCACGATATTTGCATCTGTGATCGCGTGACCGGTCGCCCTTTTCATAATGTAGACAGCCTTCCCTGTGGTAAAAAGGAAAATGCAGAAAGGAGTTTTCCCCCCACCATATTACACACTTACCGCATCATAATGGGATGAGGCCCACATTGACGATACAAATGATTTTTTTTTATAATGTGCTCGTGATTATAAGTACTTTTTTTATAATAGTGATTATAAGTATTTTAAGCTAATACAACACATACAAGACTGAAATAATTTTTGATACCATAATAATAATAAAAAAACTAATGTGACAAACTTTAGTTTGATGGGGTATTTTCTCTCTTACCTATGAGTTTTTACATAAATTATGTTTATGTCTGTGATTTAGAACTTATGCAAATTCGCCTATAGATATTTAAAAGGGGATATTTGTAGTTTTTTTATGGAAGGAAAATTTGTAGTTATACCTATTAAAAGTTTTAACCTCTTAATTTTTATAAATAGCATCAACTTTTTGATAAATCTAAACAATCTATTATGTTTGTTAATGTGAATTTAGTTAATATACCAAAAGCCAACATAATTGCATTACTTAATGAAAGCTAATAAATATAAATTTAGAAAATTATTTTAAAATTAATTATGGCCTAACAAGATACCCAACTAAGACAATCTTTAGAATATTAACTAAATGGTATTAATAAACATAACAGTCAATTTGGATTTATCAAAAAATTAATAATGTTTATAAAATCAAGAGATTGATGTTTGTCATATGTATAACTACGAATATTTTAAATATCAATGAGTATAGTTGCAATAAGTTTAAAGCATAGGCGTATATGCAATTTGGGTAAAAAGCCATAGATATGAGCACAAATAACTCTAGTTTAATTTCACTGTAGAATGTATCCTAACAAGATAAAACATATTAAACAGAGTAACATGTTGAAGTCTCATTTACTCATTGTTCATCCTAACTAGGTGCAACCTAGTGCCACTTGTATAATAATAGGGTGTAGTGAAAGATTTTAAAGGAGAAATTTCTTCTTATTAAATAACATAGTTCGATGTGGCTATGTATTTACTATCACAAGGTTCAATACCATCAAAGATTCAATGGTGTAACAGAATTTCGGGTTCACTTTTATGATTAAACTAAAATTCAATACACTTATTAAAATTAAACTATTTATTTAATTAAGAAACTTAGTTTTTTGAAATTAAATATTTATGTAGCCCAATTGATAAAAGCATAAAATATAAGTAATAAAATTATTTAATTTATATATTTATTTAAAGTTGTTAATTCAATATGTATCTATATGATTTAAAACATGGTCTTCTTATATACCTAGTGTTGAAATTTTGAAAAATTGGATTAGAAAGAAAAATTCAAAGATTTACTCAAATTTTGACTTGAATATTTACAAATTTGGATGTATCCTCATAACATAGAACTAACAACATTCTCATACCTAATTGGGTTATATGAATGGTTAGCATTGTAGCCACTATTTTTTTCTTGTTCTTAATCTATCTCATGTAAGATTTTCTGCTTAGAATAAATTAATTTTAGCTAATCTTGCAAATTAATAACATAATATTTTCTTTCATGAGATTCCTTCTCAAGTCGTTTAACAATAGTTCTTAACCTCATTGCTAGTAAGAAAGTCTAATAATAATATTCTTTGTTTCCATCATACCAATGTATCGTCCCAACAAGTAATAATTCAAACAAGTGTTATGTTACTGCAGTTAGGGTTAGTTCACCAAATTCACTTAAATCCATCTTCATTAGATTTGTAAGGATGTATCCCTCAAATTGAATTTCTATTTTAGGAAATTTCTCATAAAGATATGTGAATTATACTTGAATTTTTATTTTTCTTTGATTAATTATGGAATCTACTTTTGTAGGTCAACACCATTAGGGATAAAGATGAAGTTGTCCTTGCCCTTCTTTTGCATGCTTTAGCAATTGACAAGTTGTTTTTAAGTCTCTTGGCTAGCTATTAGTATCAAGCTTCACTACCTTGATTCATGTCCATTAGTGCTTGATTGTGGCTATTCTAAATCTTTAGGAAGTAGATTTTCTCAAACAAGAAAAGAGGATCTAGAACAACCCAGCCCTCACTTTCGCTGAGGCTTTTATGGGTTTCCTTTCTATTCGATAGACTAACTTAATAGAAATTAAAGATATAGGAGGAGCTAGTAGATCCAATGGAACTAGTATAATTAGTAGTACTTACAGAACTTCTAGGTATGGGTATACTGAAGAAGATTACATATTGCCATAATCCTCATATCTTGCAGCAACTAAATTCAAATCACTCTAAGAAATTCTAAAGGTCTTTCATAGTGACATATCAGTTTATCTGAAAGTTTAGAAATCTCTAATGCATCAATGTACATCCCCTTCTATCTCATCCATCCCAAATAGATGTGCCGAATTGCTTCATCTACTAGACTCTTCTAAAACTCTTTTGGGAATAAATAATCCTTATCACAAAGGTCATATCCATTAGAAATCTCCTCTCAAAGGACAAGTCAAGGTCAACATAGATGCTAGTTTCCACAGAAACCTTGATCGAATTGTAGCTGCAGTGGTTATTCATAACCATGAAGGCAACTTTTTGGCGGAAAAATGCTAGACATGGCAAGGTTGGGAGGACCCATTATGGATGGAAATTCAAGCTTTCCTTCTCAGCATAAACTAGGTTAAGGATCTACACTATCAGGAAGTTATCTTTGAGTGTGTCCCTCATTTTATGGCAGTTCCTAAGGGAGGACTGCGACATTCGTTTAGGAATAGGACATATGGTCGTAATATTAAGGAGTTTTGTTCCACCTTTCATAAATGAATTTTCACTCATGTTCTTAAGATTACAAATATGTTGCCCACTCCTTATCTAACATGCTCTTTCACAAGGGCTTATTACTTGGGTGGACATGTCACCCATTTGCATATCTCATATAATTGGCAATAATTCTCATTTCTTCAATGAATCTAAGGGATTTCATGTCACCTATTTTCCCAACCCAAGCGAGTAAGGGTGGGAAGGAATCTTCTCTTTTCCTATAAAAAAACTATCTTTTATGAAACATATTAATTATTTATGTAAAATATAAAATATATAGAAATTTGTTTAATCTGTTTATTATTTAGTATATTTAATATTATAGTAGGGGTGCTGCTTGGATAAAGACCCATGGGTGACCCATTACGTATCCTAAAATGACTAGGACAAGTTCTTATTTTCCTACCCCGTAGGTATGATAGGTTTCGAGAAAAATATCTTATTTAATTAATGCAAGGTAGGTTCTAAAGTTTGGGTGTCTGGATCTGATCTGAATTACAATTATAAATTTAACATATTTTTTTTATGAAATGTATTATATTTAAAGATATAAAATGAACCTTTAAATATGTAGAAACATGTTTAATTTATCTACTATTTAGCATACTTAACAAATATATTTTAATATTTTATTGTTATCATAAAGAAGTGATCTTGTTAGCTTGAGCAAATGGCTCGCTTAGTCAATATCAAAAAACTCATTTAAGACACTTTTTTGCTTTTTCTTCATATATTTGTCTATCTGAGTGTAATTAATATGTAAACCAAGTTTTATCATTTTTGGATATGTATATATATTTTTTTGAGATTTTTAAACATTAGAGTATTTTAAATACATACACATAGATGTTTAAAAATATCGAAAAAATATATACACATATTCAAAAATGATAAAACTTGGTTTACATATTAATTATACTCAGGTAAATAAATATATGAAGAAAAAGCAAAAAAGTGTCTTAAATGGATTTTTTTGAGATGAACTAAGTGAGTTATTTACTTAGCCTCGGCTAACAGGATCATTCCTTATTATCATATAAGTCATAGGTTTTTAATTTGTATATATAATGAAATTATAGTTTTTGGAATATAATATCAAGGCTATCAAATAACAAATTTGGAACCAAAATTAGAATTCATCTAACCTTAAAAAATAGGATTAGGTAGGTTTCAAATTGACTCGACCTATTTAAGAAAATAAAATAAAGTTAGAATCAACCTTGAAATGGACCTACTTGACTCAATTGTAACCCTAATGGGAGAAGCAAATAGGTAAGTTACAGTGCATAAGGGGGTTCAATTCTCATGCACATGCTAACTGACACAATTTTCATAAATCACCATACATTTAGATTTAGAAGAAAACATCATTCTATCCAATAAATCACTTTCTTTCCTTCAATTGTATGATTAAATAGAGTCACCACCTACGTGAAATTTTTTTTTTAAAAGTCTCTTGTTGTTTGGTTAAATAGGCCACCTAACTGAATCTCTTAGCCTTTAGAAAATGGAAACAACGGTGTGGTAAATTATCTAAAATAGAATGGGTAATTATTAGAACGAAAGGGGATAAGTTAAAATATATAAAAGATATGAAAACGAGTGGAAATTAGGATAGTTATATAGCAAGATGTGCATAAGACTAGGAAAATTCTTTTTTCCCACCATCCAAACACTAGTCTCTAAGGAGACCCACTTATATGACCCACTCATGGTAACCTTGTTTATTTTAGCACACTTTGATAATGATGTGAAATTCACTTTCTCTATTATACTCTCAAATCAAAGATGTGCATTGCCCTCTTTTAGTAACTTGTAAAATAAATATAATAATATTGTTTAATTTATAGATCAATTTAAAAGCTATATTTTCACAAACTAAATTATCCAAATCATCATTCATGTATGGATAAAATCATTTATACATTATTCTTTCATTCTAATGAATCTTGGAATGAATATAAGAATTTTTTATAATTCATGCATGAATGTATATTCTTAAGCATGTACACATAACATGAATTTTGGTCTGTATAATAAAAAAGATGAATTTTTGCCGCCGCAATACAACAAATGTTGTTAATGTTGGAAACAATGTTCCAAACAAAACAAATTGACCAAAGCATAAGTTTTGATGATTAAACAAAGACTAATTTGAGTATATAAAGGGTACTAATGAGTTTGCCAAGTGTTTAAGTAAAACAAAGAAGTCAAGTCGATTACCAAGTCGACTTGGACTTCGACTTGGGGTGAAGTCGATACCTAAGTCGACTTCACAAGCGACTTCAAATGGCAAAAGGTGGATAGCATTGAAAATAGAAAACAAGCAAATGAAGTCGCAGGCCAAGTCGACTCCAGGTGCGACTTAGGAAACCAAGTCGCAGACGAAGTCGACTCCAGCATCGACTTCAGGTATCTAGAGCTGAAAAGTGGAAACGAACATGACGAAGTCGCAGGCGAAGTCGACTCCAGGTGCGACTTGGGCGAAGTCGCAGACGAGGTCGACTCCAACTACGACTTGAGGAATTCGGACTTGAAGATTGAAGTTTCAAGCTTATTTCAAGAATCCATTTGGAATTTATTAAATCTAAATAGGATGCAAAGTTCATTCTCAAAAAGCAACTAAAGTTTCTTGAAGATCAAAAGCTAAGATGCATATTCAAAGTTCAAATCAAGTCTATCAAGTCCAAAGCTAAGTTTCAAGCTTATTCCAAATAAAGCAGTACCCAAGTCATGAAGACCAATTTTACAAAGATTCAAGACAGTTCAAGAGGATCAAGGTGTTTTTGCAAAGGACCAAGCCAAGTCGCAACCCAAGTCGACTCCAGGATCGACTTGAGTTGAAGACTGAAGGCCATGTTGACCCAAACTAGGACTTAGAACTCTGAAGAACTGGAGTCGCACACGAGGTCGACTCCAGGTGCGACTTGGAAGCCAAGTCGCAGGCCAAGTCGACTCCACATGCGACTTGGGTCACAACGGTCGGAATTTATTTGAACGTTGGCGCATTAAATGCCCGCCACCTACCTTCTAACGTTCGGATTCCCTCCAAAATTATAAATAGCATTCAAGATGGACGAGGGAAGCAGCTGAGAATCATTAAGTGTGCTTAACTACTACATTCAAGAGCTCAAAAGAGATCAAGTCACTCAAAGAAAAAGAACTCCATCTCAAACTGCAAGAGCTTCATTTCAGAATCTTCAAAGCCAACTCTTCAAGTTCTTCTATGCGCCTAATTGTTGCTACACATCTGTAAAGTGTAGTTTTCCTATTCTTTCTGTTGTATGTGCTAAACTTGATTTAGTTTGAGGAACTAAGATCAAGTATAAGCAAAGTAGTGTGTGATTGGAGTGTGACTCATCACCTACTTGTGCTGTGTTTTGTTGATGCCACCTAGAGCTGGAATCTAGAAGAGAGCAGTGACTCTAATTGTATTGAGAATACAATAGTGGAACCCAAGTCACAAGGAGTGTGAGCTTGGAAGAGTGGAGTAGGGAGGTTGCCCGAACCACTATAAAAATCCTGCGTGTTTGATTTATTTATCTGCTCTTTACATTATATTGCTTTCCATTACGATTCTTCATTAAGGGGACTGGATTAATCCGGGGTTAAGTTTCTGTTTAAGTTATGAATTTTTAAATACCCAATTCACCCCTCTCCTCTTGGGTTTTGCCATTAACTCGGGACCAACAGTTAAATAGTTGAATATTTTTTTATTTCGTTGTAAAAATAAGCCTTATCCATGGGTTGCACCGAAAACTTCAGTGTAATCCTAGTTGTACAAAGCAAAACCATTGGGTTTTACTGGAGATTTCCATATGCTACCCTATTTGTACTATTCCTTATAATTAAGTCAAAATCTTAGACTATTCCTTATAATTAAGTCAAAATCTTATATATTCATTTTGTTTAATATCATTTTCTAACATGGTAATAGAAAACATTTTAATCGAATGCTTGAATGAAGTATACTACTTAATAATCATGTCTAAATTATGAATAATGCTTAGGTTCATTCCTAGTAGATTGGAATATAATAATAATTTATAGAATTAATCATCCATCTAAGAATGATGCTTTAATGATTTAGATGTTAAATATAAGGGAGGTTATACATTTCTTCGATTTCAATGAAATTAGATTTCTAGTGAAATAAAAAATTTACATGGATTAGGTGAATTAAAATTTGATGTATCATTCTTTATAAAAAAAAATTTTTATGATCCAAGAATGGAGTGACATCCAACAGCTGGGGGTGATCCAAGTAAGCTAAATTTTAAATGGTTTGGGTTGATATTGTTTAAATTTTAGATAATTAATTCATGTTTAACCTAAATTGGATTACAATATGATTTGGTTTGGGCCAAGTGTAATCTAAACCAAAATAACCTAAAAACTAAACTGCATTACATAATGTAACAAATAATTTAGATTAAATAACTCAAATAATTTTAATATATTTAGGTATAATCTTATATTTTGTGTTAACTTTAAATCTAACTAAATTGATTATATAAACTACAAACTTTTTTATACAAAATGAACAATAAAATTAGATATTATTTTAAAATATTTTTAATTGTATTGTGTTTTCCGTATTGATTTTAATTAAACACCAACTCATTGTGATAATGATGTTATATAATATTTTTAATGCTTAACAACATTGAATAATATTTTTAACATTTTAGAATCTTCATAATTATTTATTAATTCAAGAAATTTATGTAACAAATTTTATCTAAAATGGTATAAAACATCTATTAAAAATTTAAAATTCAAAGTATTAACCTGAATAATAAACTTAAATATTCAATGTGTTTAATCCAAATTTTATAAATTGATTTGGTTTGGATTTAGGATCTAGCAAATGGATTACAATTTAATTTGGGTAGAATTTTTCAATTTGGATTTCAGTCCTAATTGACTCGGAGTTGCACCTTTGGCCAACAGTATCGGTAGCATTGGAGGATTTCCCTTATTAAATTTGGTCAAAATAGATAAGTTCACTGCAGAGGAGATCAAGATTATAGGTAGAGTCTCCCTTCGAGCCTACCCCTTTTTTACCTGGTCTGAGTGAAAAAATTGAAACCCTAGATCCGGATTCCCTAGATTGTTACAAAGAGAGTGCTGGTGCTGATTGCAATGGTGGGAGTTTAGCGAGTGGTTTGTCGGCTTCAAAAGGAAAAGGAGATTGCGGAGGCTGTGGTGTGCAACTCATGCAATACAGTATGGATGGTAAGGAGCTCATGATAAAAGAAATGCAAACTTTAGTAATCAAAGACGAAAGCTACAAGAGGGTGGATCCAGATGGCCAACCAGCTTTGTTGTGCTCCATTTGGGCATCAAAGAGTTAGAAAAAGGAGCTTTTCAAAGCTACAATGAAAAAGGTATGGAAAACAAGAGGAAAGGTGTGTTCCGTGGATATAGAGGAAAATTTGTATCTCTTCAAATTTGATTTGGGGGAAGACTTGAACCGGGTAACGGTGGGCAGACCTTGGCTTTTTGACTAGTAGATCATTCTACTCAAGGAGGTCACGATACCATAGAGACTTGAAGAAATTGGCCTCTTCCACTCCCTCGTTTGGTTGCAGCTAAAAGATAACCCATATCTTGTAGAGAAGGCAGCATTGGGGCACTTAGTTGGGAATTACTTCGAAAAATACTCAGATGTCACAGATGGAGAATGGAGTGAAACTGAAGGTGGAAGTGGACATACGAGACTCGCTGCGGAGAGGGATATTTATCCTTGATCCAACACACATAAGAAAATGGGTGAACTTTCAATATGATCTCATTCCAACCCACTGCTAAAATTGTGGGAAGATGGGCCACTTCTACAAGGAATGTCTAGAACTGATAATTGAGGAGTAGTCGATAGAGGAGGATTGCATGCCATTTGGACCTCACTTAAGGGTGGGTGCAAGGAGAGGAGGGCAAAAAGGGGATGGAGGGAGATACATAAAGGTGAAACTAATAAAATACCTAGTAGAAGGAAGGAATGAAGGTGGAGAACAGATGAAGGATAAGGATGAGGGGGTGGGACTAATGAAAGGGATAGAGGGGAGAGGGAGGAAATTGAGGAAGGCGGGGATGAAGCTAAGACTACCAAGTAAGGAAAGACACAGATGAAGAACGAAAGGGGGATGAGGATCAAGGGAAGGATCTTGTGCAACAAGGGAACGAAGTGAAAAGGTGTGAGATACTGGGATGGGGAAAGGAGAATATCCTACTTGAAGCAAAGGGGGTGAAGGCTATTGGAGAGGGAAAAAAAGAGGGGGCATGTTTTAGGGAGGGGAAGACCAAGAATAGAGAAGGACAGGGAAGGGACAAGCAAGAGTCAAGAGGGAAGGGTAGTGTTAAGAGAAATTAGGGACGGAAACATATTAAGGTCTATGGAGAATCAGAAATGTGTGCAAATAAAACAAGGGGAAAAGACTGATCAGGGGTGGCAAATCATACTGAAGGGGGAATTAGAAGGTCAAAAATAGAGGAAAAATTGGAAAAAATGGCAAGAACCAGTTGGGGAAATGAAATTCAAAGTGAACAAGGTAGGAAGAAAGAAGATATCTGTGGGAAGAGGGAGAGAGTTGAAGGAGAAAAGGAGAAGGAAGACAAGGGAGGGGATAAAGGGAAGCGTCGAAGAAAAGATGACACAAACATAGGGGTTGTCATAAGACTGATGGAGGTTGAGGAGATCCCTCAACCCCGCCCAACTAAATGGCCATTATAGCCTGGAACTATCGGGGGCTTGGGAACCTCCGAACAGTTTGTAATCTTTTTGACATTGTTAGGAAGAAAGATCCCATTATGGTGTTTTTGGTGAAAACTAAGAATAGAGTAGAAGAAATGAAAAAAATTAGAAGATTGTTGACTTTTGAATACTGCTTCACAGTTGACTATGTAAGTCGGAGGGGTGGACTGGTGATGTTATAGAAGAAAGAGATGGACATTAGAATACACTCATACTCAAATAACCATATAGATGTTGTGGTGAAGGGGGGTAAAAGGCCTACAATGGAGGATGATAGGTTTCTATGGCCGCCATGAGGTTGGGAGGAGAAGGGAATCTTGGAGTCTTATGAAATCACTAAAAGATCAGTTAAATTTGCCTTAGGTGGTCTTGGGGGATTTCAATGAGGTTATAGGGATATCAGAATATATTAGAATATATAAGTTATAAGTTCAAGCCTGAATCTCAGATAGAGGGCTTCCGTGATGTAGTGGATTTTTATGAATTTCAAGATCTAGGCTATTGTGGATCCAATATGACTTGGAGCAATAACAGAAAAGGATTAGAGAGAGTGGAAGCTCGGTTAGAGAGGGGCCTGACCAATTCTAATTGGATGTAGGTTTTTCCTTGTACAAATCTAAGGCATACTTTCTTAGCATCTTCAAACCACTGTGTATTGATTCTCATTCTGGATCTAAGGAAATTAAATCAAAAAGGACTAAGACAGTTTAGATATGAACTATATTGGGCAAAGTATATGGAGGCTAATGAAATTATGAAAAAGGTATGACAGGAAAGAGGTAACAGATCTCTGTCCATGATTGGGAGGATTGTTTGGAAACTTCGGAAATGCAGTAGAGAACTAGCAACTTAGAATGGAAAATCCAGAGGCAATATGAAGAAGGCTATTCAAAAGCATCAAGACCAACTTCAAAAGCTTAGGGAAGAACTTCCTTTTGATAGGAGAGATGATCAAATTAGAAGGGAATAAAGAATTATCAACAATCTGATGGAAGATGAAGAAATTATTTGGAAGCAAAGAGCCAAGGTGAATTGACTCCAAAATAGAGACAACAACAAAACTTTTTTCCACAGAATGGCTTCAAAGAAGAGAAGAAGAAATTTCATAAATTGTATTGAATCTGAGAATGGACAATTGATTGATGAAGAGGACCAAAAGGCTGGGCTGATTTGGGATTATTTCAAAACTCTTTATCAATCAAAAATAGGAACAGACATAGGGGTCATTTACAATCTTATTGTGGATATCCAGCCCGGACAATGAATAGTTAACTAGCAGATTTACGAGGGAGGAGATTTGGAATGCAGTTAAAGAGATAGATCCCATAAAGCTCCAGGTCTTGATGGGATATCTGTGGGGTTCTTTCAAAATGGAGTGTTGTTGGTTCGGACATTGTAGCAACGTGCAATCACCTACTCCATGAACAATCAAGTGAGAATCAAGTTAGAATTTTGAAGAAAATCAACCAAACCAACATTATTTTGATTCCTGAAAAGCAAGGAGCATCAAAACCGGTGGATTATAGGCCAATAAGCTTATGTGATGTTCTATATAAAATAATTTCCAAGGTGTTGGCAAACAAGTTGAAGGTTTACCTCCTAAGGGCTATCTCTCTGGAGCAAAGCGCCTTCGTTCATGAGAGGCTTGTAACAGATAACATATTGGTGGCTTTTGAGTCGATTCATACTCTTAAATTGAGGAAGAAAGGAAAAATGGAGGAGATGGCAGTAAAATTGACATGTTGAAGGCCTATGATCATATTGAATGGGAGTACCTTTTGTGGGATTATGAGGAGAATGGGTTTTAATGAGAAATGGATAGCATGGATGTGGTCATGCATCTCTTTTGTATCCTACTGGATCTGTTTCAATGGCCAAAGGACTAATCCTATTCAACCAACAAGGGGAATTCAGCAAGGGAACCCAATGTTCCCATGTTTGTTTATATTTTGCTCTAAGGGCCTCTTTGTGTTATTAAAGAAGGCACATCATGAGAGAGGGCTCCATGTGCTTAGGCTCTGTCGTGGAGGTCCAAACCTAACTCACCTCTTTTTTGCTGATGATATCCTTTTGTTCCTAAGGGCGTCGAACAACGAATTGGAAGAGCTAGAGATGATCATGCAAACCTATGAAGCTGCTTCCAGACAGAAAGTGAATAAACAAAAGACTGCTATTTTCTTTAGTATAAACACAAAAATAGAAACAAAAAGAAGGATCAAAGGTATGGTGGGATCAAGTGGAAACCAGTTTATAGTTTATCTTGGCCTTCCAGCTTGGGTGGTAAGAAATAAGACTCAGGTTTTTGACAACTTGCATGAAAGAGTGTGGCAAAGAATCCAAAATTGGAAGAATAAGTTAACCTCTATGGGAGGTAAAGAAATATTGATCAAGGCTGTTGCTCAGGCTATACTGAATTACACAATGAACCTTTTTCTTCTACCCCGGAAATTGTGCAATAAATTCAGCTCATCGATGAGTAAGTTTTGGTGGGGAGACGAGAATAGGAAGAGGAAGATAAGCTGGCATCATGGAAAAGGGATATGCCTCTTGATGGAGGATGGAGGCTTAACCTTTCGTGACCTACCTGCTTTCAACCTAGCCTTGGTAGCGAAGCAAGCTTGGAGATTGGCCACGGTTAAGGACACACTGAGTCACAAAGTTTTTAAGGCAAAATATTTTATGGATAGTAGTCTTCATAAGTGGAAGGCAAAGGAGGGTTGTTCTTTCGTCTGGTGCAGCATTGTTTAATCTTTTGTAGGGTGATTCTTCAAGGGAGTAGATGGAGAATTGGGAATGAAAGGACAACAAAAATATTCCAGGACTGGTAGGCAGAAAAGAAGTTGCATGCTTATGGTCCATCAACAATGGAAATAGATGTTGGGATAAGAATCTGATTGACAGAACCTTAGGGGAGGAGGGTTGGAGCACGATGAAAAATGTCAGACTTCCAAATCAAAAAGATAATGATCAGATACACTAGAGGTTGGAAACTAATGGGGATTTTACGATGAGGTCAGCATATAAGGTTGCATTTTAGATGCAAAGGGAGAATCAAGACAAGACCAGAATGAGTATGCCACTCACAACAAGAGTCTTTTTGGACCTTGTGGAAGTTAAAACTACCAAGGAAGATTCTGAATGCAATGCCTATAAGAGCAAATCTTTATAGAAGAGGGATTCCGGTAGATGTTTGTTGTCCTCTTTGTAACTAGGAAGGGGAAGTGGAGGATGTGGATCACTTATTTTGGAAGTATCTGACTTTTAAGAGTTGCATCTAGGAGCCTTTGCTATCAACTGTGTGGAAAACCTCCTATGAGAAGGTAAGCGATGTGTTCTTTGCTCTATCAAAGAATACCCTTTGATGTTGTATATTTGCCTTTGTTGGAGAATCTGGTATCTGAGAAACAAATGGATTGAGGAGGGAGTAAGAACAGATATTAAGGAGATAGTAGACTGGTGTAAAAACTTCTTACATTTTGGTTTGAGCTCAAAAATCATTTAGAATGGTAGGCTGACTATGGATAGCTTTGCAATAAGGTGGAAAAAGCTAAGGGAAGATTTTATTAAACTAAATGTTGATGGGGCCTGCGTAATTAATCAGTGTAAATTGGGATTTGGTGTAGTTCCATAGATGTTTCATCACTGCCAAAAGCAGGGGGAACAGGGCATCTTGGATCGGTTGGCACGGGATAAGGCTTTATTTTTGGCCATAAAATGGGCTTCTGAACTGGGGGTGAAGCAGCTGGAGGTTGAGAGTGACTCCATTACACTTGGCAATATTCTTCAGGGAAATTGTGAAATTCTTTCCAACTTGAAATATTTTGTGGAGGATTTTTTTGAGATGTGTAGCAACTTCGATAAAGTTTTATTCAAATATATTTTGAGAAGTGGAAACTGGGCAACACATAATCTTATAAGACAAGCAACTTTAGGTGGCACCCAAACTCGTTGGTGGTGAAAATTCCCACCCCCTTGCATTGTAAATTCTCTAAATAGAGACCTTATTTCTGAGCTTTGATGTATAGTGTGTCGGCTGTTACCGTCACTCACTATTAGGAGAGAGCGTGTAGTTTTTGTTGGTCGGTGTGTTTCTGTATGCTTTACCCTTTTCTTCATAAAAAAAAAATAGATAGGTTCACGTCCATCATCCCCACATGCGTATTTTCCTGGGAAATTGTAGGTTGGGCTTAGGGCTTACTAGATGGGTCAATTAGGGCCTATTGAGGACCAATTCCCAATTTGATTGTCAATTACACGTTCAACATCTAGTCGTTATTTGCAAAATGGTCTGTAATTTTGAATAATTGCGAAGTTAGATACATGTATTATAAACCCTTCGAGTTTTAGAATATCAAGCGGTTTCATGAATTAATTTGGGTTCACTATAATGATGAAATAGAAATCTAGCCAATCATATTTATTAACATTGTTTGATTTATCATGGGACTAAAAATCATCTTGGTAGTTTTTGGGTGGGTTGCACCTACTTTAAAAATATATAATCATATGCAAATTGTGAAAATACTTAGACACATCTATTGATGCATTGGATTATTATAATAATCTATGAAATCATTTCATAAAGAAGAATGTTCTGCATGGTTTACATAGAAGAATGTGTGTGCGAATGCTTGTTTTGATGGTGACAAAGGTGATGTGATTGGTGAATGTGTTTTTCACAGGTTGATGTCAAATAGTTATTGTGTGAGATGGGTAGTTTCTCAATGGTAGACAAATTGGGTGACAAGCAATTAATTTGTGCTAGAGATGAGCTAATCAGAAATTTTTTGCAAGCTCTAAACATGTTTACATGTTGTTGGATTGGCACTAACAATGCTACTAAATATGTTGATCGGATGCCTCTAGGGGTTTATCCGAGTGGTAACACCCATGACCTGTTTTGGAGAGGTCGGGTATTTGATTCCCGACTTATGCGTTTGGGTGTTTATCTCTCTCTTGTTTTGTGGGAGTTTTACTTCTCTCCTTTGGTGGGAGTTTAATTGATGAGAAATTGTTGTCTCTCTTAGAAAATTCTAAAAATTTCTCAGGACTTAAATGTAATACAAATTGAGATGGTTGCAAATATATACATAAAAAAATATGTTGATTGGGCTAAATGATCGTTGTAGGTTTGTGAGAATGCATCTTTAAAGATTTGATATATATGTGTTGTTAGAATGATATGCTTTTGGAATGTTTCTAAGAATGTTGGTTTGACAAGGTGGATTTAAATTTTGATGTTGCTCAAGTCTAATAAGCATGAACGATGCAAGTTTCAAGCGAGGGTGTAAGTGGGTTGGGTTTGGAATAAACCCAGCCCAACCCATTTTCTAACCCAATCCAACACAACACAATTAAGGTTTAAGTTGACCCAACCCAACCCAATTTTTGCTATTTGGGTTGCGTGGCAAGTTGAAAAGGATTTTTTTCGGTTATTAATTTCAATAAAAATTATCTTCTCTACATTTCTATCTCTTAGTATTCTTTATGAAAATAATCTTCACATTTTAAATTTTATTTCTTCGTAAACGTAAGCCACTTAATTTTTATCTCATTTAATGTATAAAAATAACAATTAATATAAATACTAATGAGAATGTTGGTTTGACTCAGGTGGATTTGAATTTTGATGTTGCAAAAGTCTGATAAGCGTGAATGGTGAAAGTGAGCAGGGTGGGTTGGGATCGGGAATCGACCCCAACTTATCCGACCTAATCCAACCCAACCCAACATAATCTAAGTTTAATTTGACCCAACCCAGTCCTATTTTGCTATTTGGGATGCGTGGCAAGTTGAAAAAGAGTTTCATTATAGAGTAGGTCATTAATATCAATAAAACATTATCTTCTCTTCATTTTTATCTTTCAGTATTCTTTTTGAAAATAATCCTTACATTTTAAATTTTATTTTTAATAAATACAATCTATTTAATTTTTTATCTCATTTAATATAAATAACCAAAATTTTTGTAAAGTGAATAGGGAGTAATGAATTTGTTAATTAATTAAAAATAAATTAAATTACAGGTAATAAAACAACAACAAAAAGAAATATATTATAAGAAGTCCGTTATTTACATCGAAACTAAATTTACATTACAATTAATAATTTATAAAAATAAAAATATACAGATGATAGCCGTGATAACTAATAATAAATTAATTAAGGTTATGTATGAATTTATGAACATATAAATATTGTATCATTTTATAGCTAATGTAAATAAACTAATATTATAAACCTAATAAAAGATTAGGTTACACACTTGAAGTTATAGCTAGCTCTAAGGGCAGTAGATCTACTTTTTTTTTCTGATAAAATGGATTGGAAAAATGCGTGAACTGTAGGAATCTCGTTGCTAAGTATCTAAACTAATTTCGAATTTGAATTTAAACAATTTGTAGCCATTTTAAAGTGAAATTATAAATATTAAATGAACACAGTTTTTTATGCGAATGGAGAATATCTTCAGTCCAGGATCAAAATTAAGACTTCACTCACACATATACTGATGTAACTACTTTAGAATTAAAATCCATACAACCTTAAAATAAGTTGGAGTAAGTTTTGAACCAACCTAATCTTACGGCAACATACGATTGAAATTTTGGAAAATAAAAAAAGATAAAATATATAATGTTCCTACTTCAATTTTATTAATTATTAGTGCAAATTTATTATTTTGGCTCATCTTAGTGATGTTGTAAAATTTACTTCAATAATTTATTTATACTTATCTATGTAATTAAAATGCTAACATTCATCCAAACCACAAATGTACATACTCCATGTAAGATATATGTAAAATCAACATAGGAAAATTGTTATGATTTGGCTCCATCCAAGATATGTATAAAATTAGCATAATAAAACTATTGTGATTTTACTGTATTTAAGATATATGTAAAATCAAAATAATAAAATTATTTAATTTATACATTAATTCTAAACTGTTAATTCAACATCAATATAATGCTATGTCTATTTATCAAAATTATATAATTAAAATGAATATATACTTAGCCAATTTTACAAAAAAAATTATTTATAAATTATATTATTATTTGTAATATTATGATATCAAAGAATTATATCAAAACGGAGAATAAAGTGGTCGATTTTTAAAATTTTCCCCATTACCAAATGGACTCTAATTCGATAAATATATATGATAAATTTAAAATGATATTCTCAATAATATAAAATAGAAAATGTTGCATATTTTATTTTAAATAATATTTATATGGCTTATTAAATGATTTATTAGAGAATGTGTTTGTTAAAAAATAAAAATGTTCACTCTCTACAATTACCTATTTTTAATTATTTCTTTACATCTTTTTATACAAACTACCATACTTTTCAATCATTTCTACATAATTAACTTATCTATTTTAACTTTATTCTCATTATTTCTCGTCATTAGCCTTATCATATTATATCATTTTCTCTCATTTTGAAAATTTTTACACAAATTACTTTTTGACAAAAATTCTATCACTTCCCAACACACCTATAAATTATTTAAAGGATTCCCATCTTGGCTAGAAGTTTCAAATTGTGTATTTTTCTAAATATTTGCTTCAAATAGTTTTTTTTAAAAAATTGCTTTCCCTCATAATGACAATGATTATTCAAACAGTATGTAAATACATACTACTATTAGGGGGGAACTGGGGCAGGCTATAATGGGCCACAGTTTGCCCAACCATGATCCTTTTTTAAAAAATTTATTTAGCCCTATTTGATACTGAGTTAGGATAAGGTTTATCTCTCACTTTGTCATAAGTTTCAAGATAAGCTTTGGATTGTTTCTGGATTGGTTTTGAGACAGTGGATTAGGTAAAAAAATGCAGGTTAAATAAAATGATTATAAAAATTTATATACCTATTAAATATAAAGTTACATCTAATGCTAAATTTAAATATTATATGCTTTAATATTTTATTAATTAATAAATACACATTATTACTAAAACAAAACATGAACAAATATAACGTAACTTTATTAAAATAAGTTGATAAAATATATCTCATTTAAAATATATGTTGGTATTTTTAAAAATATTTTTCTAAAGTAATAGGATTTTTTGCAAGCGTTTTCTAAATATTGAGAAAACTGCAATTATACATAAAATTTATTTAAGTATGTTGGGTCTGGTCACATAGAAGCTCCCACTAAGAACGCTCCATCCGACTGTAATAGTAGTATTTTCTGCAAGTGTTTTCTAAATGTTGAGAAAATTATAATTATGCATAAAAGTTATATACACATAATGGGCCTACTTCTATACAAAGAAGCTCCAACTAAGAATCCTCCATCCGACCGTCCATCCAGGCTGGTGAATTTCTAGCGATTGGTCACAAATATGCAGTCATGTGGAGCTTGCAGTTAAGTATGAGGACTTGGCCTATTTAAAAAAAATTCAAAAACTGGATCATCCTTTTTACCTCCTATCTATCTCGCCCTCCCACTCATAGTTCTCTCTTCTCCCCTCTTTCTCTCGATAGCAATTTATCTCTATCTTTCTCCTCTTTCTTCCATTGGACAACAACAATGTAGCCTCCCCAGACGACAGCGACAAGGCCTCCCTGGACCAGCTTCCTATTTTTCCTCTTTCTTCCTCCAAATGAATTGCGGAGTGACCTCTCCCCTCTCAATCTCTCCATTTTCTTCTATCAAAATTTAGAGTTTTGCTTATATCAAGTCCTCTCATCTCTATAAGTATACATTTTTAGGTTTTTTCCATTTGTGATGTCATTTCATTTTCTTCATTTATCCCATGATGTTCTTCATTTTGAGCTTGCATCATTCTCATCCTATTATTTTACCGATGTTCTGCAAATATCATTTTATTGATGGAATAAATGAAGGATATTTGAACTTGATCTTTAGCTATTGAAAATGCAAAAAGTAAGAATCTCGCTAAAATTAGAACACCCTAGTACTTATCATATAAGAAAAAGAAGGCCAAGAAGGCCAAACGATGATGATTGATGATATATGTTTGAAACAATAAGCCGCATGCATCCATTGCTAGAAGAAGATACTTTGAAACATTAATCAAAGGTATATAAGGTTTTCTTGTCAATATCCCTAAATTTCATTCACTTCTGTCCATTTTGGGTTTATTGCATCTACTGGATCCTTGTATCTGTCTCTTTAGTTTTGAAATTCTAAACCAAGCTTCTCAGTAATGATCACACTTCATGGTGTAAATTTTGTTTAACTATATTATTCTCTAGAATTACAAAATAAAAATCCTTTTAGATCATTTAATTTGATGAACTTACTGATCATTTAAATTTCATCCAATATAGTTTCTGTATGGATCAGAGCGTGGGTCACAAGACTAATTCAAATAATTTATACAATTTGTAAAGAATGTTGTAGTTCTAACGGATGCGGGGAAGTGCCCCAAATATCATTGCCCAAATACAAAGATAGAAGGTGCCAGACGAATTCAGTCATATTCGGATAAAGACATCTTCAATCTTTACAATATTAGGGTGTGTTTGGAAATTTGCAAAAGTTTTCAAGTTAAAATTTTCGATCTAAAACTTTTTACTCTCTATAACTACTCTTTTTTTAATTATTTTTTACACATCTTTCTATACAACAACTCTACTTTTCAATCATTTCTACACAACTACCAATATAACTAACCTATTTATTTTAAATTTATTCTCTTTACTCCTCATTATTACCCCTACAATATCACATCATTTTTTACTAATTTAACAATTTTTACATAAAAAAATTTTCATTAAAAGCTTTACAACTTTCCAAACACACCCTTAATATTCAGTGATAAAAAAATTTTGTGGCCAACTCCTGTGGACATCTACCCATAATTGATGTTGTGCATATAAAATGGTAGTTGATGAGCTCCTAAATTATATAATCTAAGCTTGGGGAACTTTAGAGGACCAAAACCTTTCATGAGTATAATCATGAACTCCTAATTGAGTTATTTGTTTGTTCTTTGTGATAAATAGAATTTAAATTGTTTTAAGTTTCTGAACTTCATTTCTTCTATTTATTATTATTTCTGTTAGTTTACATTATTGCTTTTAGTTTTCAACCTTATTTGAAATATAATAGGTCAGATATCTTACGGTGGGCTAATTGAGTATTCATTTGACGATATTTTCATTTTTCTATATACATATTTACTATTCAACTTGTCCTTAACTGTGCAATTGATGGCTTTAATTTTTGCAAATTAACAGCCATGGTGAGAACACGCGGTACTCGTTGAGAGCCTGATGATAAAGAGCACATAACGCTCTCTTAATTCTAAACGAAGATTAAAGAGAAACTGAAATTGTAGTGGAATCTTTCTATACATTTTGGGATTACTTTATGGTTGAATTGGAAGCTTAAACTAAAATAGAATGTCTTGTATTGTACAAATATATTTTGAGTATGAATGTTGTATGAAAGTTGCAAGGTATATGATTTCAACTGGATATAATTTCCATTTTAGTGATTGATGGGTTATTTTAATAAATGTGATTATTATCTGTATGAGTTTATAAATGCACACACTAATTATGTAAATGCATGCAATCATTAAATATGGATTTTAAATTCACTTGTATTTATATTATGATAAAAATACGACAATAGGATGACCAAATAGATGATCTTTTGAAAGACATTTCCTAACCATTCTGTTGGAAATATGTGAAAAATAAGCCAAGTCTATGTTTTGATGATTAAAAAATCAATTTGAGTAAGTTTTGGTTACTAACATGTTTGTGGAAATGATTAAAGGTTATAAAATTGAAGAATATGAAGCATGGCAAGTCAATTCGATTTTCAAGTCGACTCAGGCATCGACTCCAGCAGTGACTTCAAGACGTCATTTCCTTCCAGAGTTGAAATCAAGAATGAGAGGTGTCGAAGTCCCATCCCAAGTCGACTCCGCATGCGACTTGGGTGAAGTCGCGGACTAAGTCGACTCCAACTTCGACTTCGATGTGTCATTTTCATCCAGAGTTGAAATCGGGGACGAGAGTTGCCGAAGTCGCATCCCAAGTCGACTCCGCATGCGACTTGGGTGAAGTCGCAGACCAAGTTGACTTCAGCTTCGACTTCAGTGCCGAACTTGCAGATAAAGACGGCTCAATGCTAGATTCAAGTGAAAATGAAGATCAATTCAACTCAGACACTCAACATGGACTAAATAAGGATCAAATGAAGATCTGATGAAGATCAAAGCAAGTAGGGCTGCATGAATCCATCATGATTGGATCATGAACACTTACTCGGACATCTTCCATGCATTCTAAGATTCAAGTACTCAAGATTACAAGGATTCAAAGTTTGCAAGTCACGAAGCTAAAAGGACATCAAGCTAGGATGATTATACTAAGTTGCAAAAGATATAATCAAAGAAAGAACAACAAAACATGAAGAAATTCAAGCAAACAAGGCATTCCAAGAACTTCAAGTTCAACTAGCAAGCTGAAGAAGTAAAGTCGCAACCGAAGTTGACTTCACCTGCGACTTGGGTCAAGTCGAGGACCAAGTCGACGCAGAATGGAACTTGAAGAAGCTGCGGACATGCGAAGTCGTACCCGAAGTCGACTCCATCTGCGACTTGGGTAAAGTCGCACCCGAAGTTGACTCCACCTGCGACTTGGGTCGCAACGGTCGGAAATTTTCCGAACGTTGGCGCATTAAATGCGCGCCACCTACCTCTAAACGTTCGGATTCCCTCGTAAATTATATAAGGCATTCAATATGAACGAGGAGGGTAGCTGAGAAATCATTGAATGTGCATAACTCTCATCTTTAAGAGCTTTAAGTGATCAAGCCAACATTTAGAAGAAGAGCTGATTGCTGAATCTCTAAGCCTACACTACAAGTTCTTCTCTGCGCCAAATCTGCCTCTACACAACAGTAAAGTGTAGAAACTTTCTTTTATTTTTCTTGTTGTATCAAACTTGATTTAGTTTGGGTAACTAAGATCAAGCGTAAGCAAAGTAGTGTGTGATTGGAGTGAACTCGTCACCTACTTGTGCTGTGTATTGTTGATGCCCCCTAGAGCTGGAATCTAGAAGAGAGCGGTGACTCTAGTTGTATTTGTAAAATACAATAGTGGAACCCAAGTCACAAGAGGTATGAGCTTGGAAGAGTGGAGTAGGGAGGTTGCCCGAACCACTATAAAAACCTTGCTTGTTGATTTTTATTTCTGCTCTCTACACTATATTGCTTTGCACTTTGTTTCTTCATAAAGGGGACTAGATTAATCCGGGGTAAAGTTTCTGTTTAAGTTGAAAATTTTAAATACCCAATTCACCCCTCCCTTCTTGGGTAATTGTCATTAACTCGAGACCAACACATTCTACCTAATCTGATATGTCTGATTGTTGAAAGACTAACTGTAGGTCATTTGGTAATTTTTCCATAGACTAGTTCCCTTCTGGATGACTCACTGTTAGACATCTTTTGATGAGTTGACTATTTTCTAGTCATCTAGCAGTTTCCTACCTAATTGCATATCTGCTTTTGAACTTGTCTACTATTGAAACCATAATGTAGCCTCTTTAGAAACCTTAATGTAAGACATCTAACGGTCATACAACTTAGTATTGGTTGTCTTATTATTGGACGACTTAATATTGACTATTTGATTATCAGACAACCTACTATTGAAGGATTATCGCACAATGCAGCTAGCATACTATAGAAATGACTAACAATTGAAAAAATACCCAATAAAACTTCCTAAAAAGCAAACACACATCAAAATTGTTAAATTACATAAATAAAGTTAAACATATGTCCCATCATAACACACATACATTACATAATAAATATTTTACATCCCTCCAATTCAACATACAATTAAAGTAAAACTTAAAACAATACATAAATAGAAATAGTTTTAGTCTTAAGTAAGGTACATCTTTTCAAATTTTTCTGGGAAAAATTAACAATCAAAGTGTATGCTCTTCATGCTCTTTTTAATCTCCCTCATCAACTAGGAGTAATGACAATCATTATGTGGATAATCTTGTAAAATAGATGTACATACAACAATTAGTAGAAGATGACGAGTTCGAAGAATAAATAGTTAACAAAAACATAATATTATTAAGTATGAAATTTGGGTTCTTATAAATATATTGACCTATACTACCTTTGTTCCGAGTCGATTAGAACATTTGAAGATAGTTCTTCTTGTTGTGATCATTCATGACTTTGTTACATCTATGATACAACCTACCTCTACTTGATCTAAGCTTCTTATATTTTAATGATGTCTTCTCTTTTGTTTTTGAATTTCTTAGGTCATTAGGTAGGTGCTCATCAACCATATTATCTTCCACACCAACTTGTAAACTTACTCGTAAGGGTTGAGGTTAAAAAGTTATATCCACATCTCTCTCTCTTGGTCCTTTGATGTACCATAATAACAACCAACAATTGAAGGAAAACATGGAACTCTAATAACCTACCTAATAAACAATCAAATATTAAGTTTTGAAATTACATAAAATGTTTTAATAAGTTAAAGCTAACATTTTAGCTCATACACATACATGTCACATGAAAGCATCATAGCTTTAACTAAAACATGAATGGAAATAGTTTTAGACTTGAAGTTAACATCCCATAAAAAAATTACATCATCAACCATAAAAAAATTACATCATCAACCATAAAAGGACCAATATTCCTTTTATACAAATGATGAAATTCAAAAGGGGATGGTGGCCAGTGTCCTTCTCTATTTTAGGACAATGATTTTCATACCTAAATCTCTCTCTGCAATTTACTTTTTGCACATCTAATAGCCCATAGTTGAGCTAGTAATTTATTCCAATAATACAACTCATAGGAGGTCAAAGGTGGGTCCTACCACTCAAAAAATTACATTCAATGTGTGGTTCATCTTATAAATCACATTTGTATAGCTATAGTTAGTGAGGATAAACAACTTTGAAAAGTACATTACATACCAAAAAATAAGAATTAATGAATATATCAAAAAATACAAGCACATGGAATGAGGTATGTTAACAAAGTAACAAGGGCATCATTGTTGTAAGCTTCATTTTGGAACAATTATCTACATTTTCTTCTTCCCCATCAACATTTCTGTCCTCGTCCAACTGTTCTTCATTCATAGCTTCGTCTTTCTCCATTTCTTCCCCATTCATAGCTCTAGTACCTACCATGTCATCCTCATAAAAAATGAATTCATCATTAAACTATAGTTATGATAAAACTTGGGGTGTGGAAACTCTATAATTCTTGCCATCCAGAAATTTTTTCCATTCTTTGTAATTCGGAGTCTAACCCATGAAGTTTCCATTACATGGGTTGGTATGATGAGCATGTTCAATATCAAGCAAAAATGCTAACTAGTTGTCCAACTTTGTGGATTGCAAAATGAATGATCTCTCAAATTAGTTGTTTGCCTTTTTATTACTAGAATTAACTCTTCATACCTGATGATCGAACGTCCAATTTTAGTATAAAGGTTTCTTCATGTATAATTTTGTTCATATATGCAATTTTGTTGTTGAGGAAATATAACACAGGCTCAAAATTTCCATATATGAAGACAAGCTCAAAATAACAATTTAAATGATGATAGTTATCATTATTTATTTTCTATAAATGGCTAACTCCTATGGTTTTTTGCTTTCAAGTTTCACCATAATTTATGTAAATAGGCTTAACTAGTAACTATTGCTGTGATTAACCAGCTGAAGATTTTGTGCAACTTCATGTTAGTTTGGTAGAGATGCTTGTGCACAACATTGTTCTTCTTCTTTCATCTATTATTTTGCTTAAAATTTTTGTCGTCTTCATATTAACAAATGTCTTAGTCAAATACTTGGAATTGTATTTGTTGCCTAAGATATTTCAAATTAACTTCTGAGAATGTGTAACCATGATCAGTATGTGCAGGTTGTACCATGGTGGGGGCTTACTAGGCCATTCAAGAGTTTAATATTTCACGTTTTTTTTTAAAAAATCTTTATACGAAATGTTTTGCTTTAAAATAGAGAAAGGAGAAACTCTTATCCTATGAAGAGAAAATACAATAAAGTATTTGGAAATAATAAAAATTCTAAAATTATTTTGCTATCTTAATAGAGGTGCAATCAAAGTAAGTTGCTGAGAAAATTGTCATGGTTTTCTTTCATGAAAAATCATGTGAACATGCAACATTGAAAGTAAGACAAGAAAAATCCCCAAAAAATGCACCTTAAAAGAGGAAGGAAGCATGATAAAAAAAAGAGAAGAAGGAAAAATGTATACGTGTTGAGAGTAGTCCCACATTGATTTGATTCGGTATTGAGAGCCGATTTTTTCTCTATGTCTAGCAACAAAGGAAACTTGCATAAGCCCTAATTGCTTTCCTCTTTCTCGTTGAAGTTAAGAACCTGGTTCTTGAAATCCCAAATAGAATATCTTAGTTGGAATTCAAAAGGCTTATATATATGGAATCTTAGACTTATCTAATTTGAGGTGCTTGTGTGAGTGTGTGTGATAAATGATTTAATTGTTTAGATCTGTGCCGTTGAAATGAATGACGATTGGGTGGATTTCTATCTCCAACATGTATATAACCTAGTTATGTAAAAGTGGGGCCATTCTATATATATGTATAAATTTCTCTTTTTGATTCTTATATTATTGATATATTTAATCATAAAAAATGAGAATTTTGAAAAAAATGATAATAAAATTTAAATATAAATTTATAATTTTTAAAAACGAATATGTATGAGGTGGGTCAGAACTCTTCGGTCGGGTCATGAGTCTAGATTCTATTTTTGAATTTAGGTCAAAATTTCTAGTTCATTCCTATATGTAGTAAGAAATGTTAGTTTTACCTTATCAAAATGGGTTAGGTTAGGGATAGGTCATGAGTCAATCCGCCCGAATTTTCACCTGTAACTATAATAAGCACCAGGGCTGGATGAGTGTCGTGGGTCAGTTGGGTTTAGATGTGCGACTTAGGCAGAGTACCCAGGGGTAGACTTGTTGAGTATTCTAAAATAGATATGGTAAGTTTTTATTTTTTTACCCATAGAGTAGGGTAAGTTCAAAATAAAAAATACTCAACAAAATGAGGGTAAGATAGGTTCCGATGTCCGAATACCCAAAATTGACCAAAATTTAATACTATATATTCAAATATCTTTAGATGATATATTATATATTTAAAGATTTAAAATTTCACAAAAAAAGATCTAAAATATATCTTTTATAAATTTAAAAACTTGGGAAATGTTTGGTAAATGAGCTAAGTGGGATGAGGTGGGGTGGGATGGGAAAATGTCCCATCCTTCCCATTTTCTTATTAATCATTTTTTCATTTAATAACTTTATTTTTCCAATTTCATCCCTACATTTCAATCATTTTTCTTATAACTATCCCTCCAATAATTCTATTTATTTCAAATTTACCTTTATCATTGCATATCAATCACATAAATCTCAAAATATTCTATTTTTCATTCTCCACCCCATCCCATAATCTAAGAAAAAACACATTACCAAACATCCCCTTGTTTAATTTGTCTATCATTTAATACATTTAATCGGTGCATTTTAAAATGATATTTTTACCATATTAATTATAAGTATTAAGTAAGATTTATAGCAGAATTAAAACGCTCAAATATTGTATAAAAGCCCATTTTGAAGAATCGATGTGGAACTAAAATTGGAACTAATTTAACCTTAAAAAATAAGATAGGGTAGCCAATCAAAAATTGGATAAGATAAGAGTTTTTGAAATAAGGTAAAGGTGGGTTCCATCCTAAGCCAAACATACCCGACTCAAGTTGCACCCTTACTTAGGTTAAAAGCAGGTTAAAGGGCAACTAAAATTTTTAATCAAAGACCAACCAAAATTTCAAATTTAAGTTCAACTCAATCCAAGTTTCTCAACCCAACATCTGACGCAAACCAATCAAATGTAAATTAAACTAGGTTAGATGGGTGGGGGTGGAACCCAACCCACTTGCATCAGTGTGATTGACAATTTTTTAATTATAGTGTCGAAGTTAGTGATATAAGATGGGTAAATATGTGGGATATAAGAGGAGGAAGTTGCATTGATAATAAATTTTCTTGTAGAGTTGTCATGTTTGTTAGAATTTTCATATTAAAATCTATAATATACATTATATTAAGGCTCCGCTTCTATGAAATTACTCCTCTATGTAACCTTGTTCATTTTTAATATCTACATAGTAAATGAAAAATCCACTCTATCTATTGTATTTATCATTATTTACATTGTTATGAAAAGTGTTTTATTTATTTAGTATGACAATATATGAGTCTTATCTATAAATGTGTAAAATTAATATAATAAAATAATTTAATGCTAAAATCAATATAAAGTAGAATTTTTAATATCTAAACAATCTAAAATATGGATATTATGTGTATAAATGATTCTTTAAAGTATTATTACATCATAATACATATGTGAATGGGTCTGAGTATTTTTCTTAATTTACATATAAATATATCTATTTTGAGCAAATGTAGCTGATGCACATATTTGATTTAGATAAAACTTTGTATCATAATAAAATAAATAATGTTAAATACAACGACTATATTAAATTTTGCGTCAATTATCAATATCTTAAAAATGAAAAGAATTATATGAAATCACTTCATGTAACTCAGTTAATAGGAGTGAAGCCCATTATATTGTGTTATACTTACACATAACTAAATATCTAACAGAGTGGTAATTATTAAGGTAGTTAGCTAACCATTCATCGGATCGATTCTTCATTTCGACTTTATTTTGAACATTATATAAAAAACGATTGGACGATTAGCAACAATAGTTTATGAAAGTGAGAATCTAGTTTACTACCCATTCTAATTTCATATCTCCTAAATAGCATAGCAAAATTACTTTAAGGAAAGTGATATTAGAATACACTTAAGGTATGTTTGGCATTCACAATAAACTGGCTAGCAGGAATAAAACTTTTCATTAGCAGGGGTGTTTGCGCAAAAGTTATTAACATCTTTCAGACAACAATTGAGACTTGCTGCTTGCTTCCTGACCATTGTATGTTTATTCAACGTTGCATTGTTGTCCTTCTGAATGTTTGTCGCATGCTGCCTAGCCGAATTTAATGCATTTACTGCATTAATGCATCATCACGCCATTAGTTGCAGAAATGCTCCGCAATGCAGCTAGTGACATGTTTTTTCACCCCTAAAACAGGTCAAAAAATATTTTGTCATTGCCAAATGCACCCTTAAATTGAGACTTGGTTTGAGGGCACATTTGGGAATAGAATTATGTGGGATGGGATGGTAAACTATGATGTACACCTTTCCCATAGATGATTTAATAACCTAATAACCCTATTTTTTCAACTTTACCTCTCTATTTCAATTATTTTTTCTTTCAACGATCGTATTTATTCTAACTTTACCCAATTTTATATCAATTACATGATTCTCTAAATATTTCCTTTTTCATTTATATCATATTGCACAATTTCACCAATTTTACATTCCCAAGAGTCCCCTTATTTTTCACTTTTACCACTTTTCTTAATTTTCTTTTTTCATCATTTTTCCCTAATATTCTTAAGAAAAATTCTATCCCTCCAATCAACCATTCTACTTGGAAAGCTTGATATTCTAATATTGGATTGCTCTGTGGGTACTAATTTTAAAAGATAGAAATAACAACTAATCATTTCTTAACTTGACTTGGAATTGTATATATCCTCACTATTTTGAGATCTGAAGACAAGGAAGATGAAGTGCTATAAGATCAACACAAAAGAGCAAAGTGGGATATGGACAACTACATCTGTAAAGGACACGTCATCTATAATGGCCACGTAAATTAATCTCTTACTTATCATTGTTACTAATTAAAATGTGACTTAGTTAGAGACTATATTTTATTAAGTATATGATTAAAGAAATGCATAATTTTTATCTTAAGACTAATAAGAATGAATAATATCATAAGAAAAAATTGGCGAAAGAACTCATAAGGAATTACATTAAAACAAAATAAAAACAACAAAATAAAAATTATACAGATAATGAAAGTATGAAAAAAATATAATAATGAATCTAAATGAAAGAAATACAATTAGAAATTTTCTTATAAATTCTTAAAATTTTTAGAAATCAAGAAAAGAGAATTTTGAAATTTTTTTAAGAATTATGGTAAAATTGCAATAGTAGCAAAAAACTATACAATAGTTGACTTTTTATATATAAATCAAAATAATATAAAATTGATGTCATTTGAAAGCTCTTGAAGTCTACTTTTTAACAAAAAAAAATCTAAATCAATCTTAAAATGAGAAAGAAATATGGAAAATAGTAAAGGTATATTCTAATTTTTGCACTATGTGAGAAATAAAAATAATTTTGATTTAATTCGTTAAAATATATTTAACGGTTAGACAAATTTTTGAAAATCATATCATTAAAAGAAAATGAAATTTGGAATTCATCTATATATAGTATGATGGGTTTGTGGAGGAAAATATAAAAATAAAAATCATTGGAAGTCAAGCAATAAAAATAGATTTCAGATTTGGTATATTATTTGAAAGCATCACAAGTGAGACATCATCAGCTCTAATAAGCATATGTGTGCTGGAATCATATTCCACCTCATTTAGGGATAATAGTGAAAAAATTGATTCCTGAATTTGCCACATGGCAAAATATGGTCCAACCTTGAAGCTAAAGTAAATCCAAGTGACTCGCACATGGTACTCTCCCATTGGTGCAAATTTGGGGGCTCTTATCTAAAATTTATCCTAGCTTATCTAAGAGTAATTTTTACACACTAAATTAAAAAATATAAATAGTAAACTTTTTATCGAGAAAGAAAGAATAGACACCATTTATCCCGTCTCCATCATATCCAGAGAAATGGCAAAGGGAGAGGGGATGGAGGAGTCCAAGTATTTTATTGATAAAAAATTATCTATACAAAGTTTTTCTAAAATGACATGAGTGGGTTGTCCCACCACTCATGGTCTTGCAAAAAGTACATGCAACAAAATTAGCTAGACTATATGCCACAACATTGCCCTCCCTTAAGACATGGTGAAAGGAAATACATAAAACAAAAGAAATCAGAGATCTGATTTCATTGAGGACGATGCTAATCGAGGATAAAATATGCCTGTCATGTAACAAAAAGTCAATGAGGCAAGAGAGTCTAATTCTATTTGAATACGCTCGAGATTGCTTCCAAAGTCCATCGGACTCCCAGCAGAATAGCAGTGACTTCCATTACGATTAGTTTCATGACGCATCGAGAAATCTAACCTTTTGCAACGATGAAGAATCCTCATGAGTCTCTTATAATAGTGTTGAAGCCTAAGCAGTCTTTCCCAACATTTCTCTTCTCATCCATGTTTACCTGAAAAGTGCCTTCAGGTGGTTTGATCCATCTAGGAACCAAGGGGCGGTTTAGAGAGCCTAATTCCATCATTTATTTCACCCAACGATGTTGATCTAAGTAGGTTACACGACACTCATTCATATCCTTGAAGGTTGGAAGGGTACCCACCTCTCGCAGTTGATTGCACAAGAACGACACACATCAGCAAAAAAGATAAAAAGGGTAAGGTCATCACTTTTCTTCACTACAGCCATACGCCTGAAAACACTTTGCACAGAGCTAAGATTGTCCACTAAGTGTTTGCCCTCATTCCTACAAAGCAGATAAGAAAGGTCAAATGGAACTCCACGTATGTTAAGATTTTGTGTCGTTGGCAAAACATCTTTGAAAAGTTGTCACCCAAAAACGAGCACTTTGTTTGGGAGCTTGGTTATCTTCATAGTCAGAAGGATCCTAATCACCACAGTGATGTTCATTCGCTCCCATCAATAATATGTAGGTTGATTTGATTGAGTATACACCATCGGGCTCATGAGTCCAAAACCATATGTCTTCTCTGCTACTATTAGGTAATGGGATAAGGCTTACTTCCTCTACCCTTCCTTTCTCACAACTACCAATAAGCTTCTTTCTTCAAGTACTGGACTAGTCGTCAATGAAGTGACTGACCATAACATCATCAGGAATAGTATGGTTCACTTTGTGAAGAGAGGAGTCCACCCACTTTGTCAGTGAAAAAATGTACATTTTGTCCGTTGCTAATCTGCCATTTGCACCAATTGAGAATAACTTCTCAAGCCTTGAGCATGCATTTCCAAGTGAAAGAATCGTTTGCTTTCTCCATACACGTCCACAAATTATAATGTTGGATATTTGGCTTTTAGAAGGTTGTGGCACAGGAGTTAGTAACGGTGGACAATCGCATACTTGTTTAGCTAATACAATGTAATTAAAGGTAATAAGATCTCTAAAGCCCATACTACCAGCGGCCTTAGTCTTGTATATATCTTTCCAAGCTATCTAGCTCATTTTGTGCTTAGCCCCCTTTTCTCTCCACCAGAATTTAGTCAACATTCTACAAATGTTATTGTAAAAAGATTTAAGGAGGATGAAGATACTCACAATATATGTGGGGATAGTGTGAGCCACTGCCTTAATAAGAACCTCCTTGCTACCCAAGAAAGAAGTTGCTCTTTCCATCCTTAAATTTTCTTTCAAATTCGCTCTTTCAGGCCTGTAAACACGTTCTTCTTTGATCTACCCAACCATGCAGGAAGACCCAAATAGTGACTTAACTCTTGAACCGATGATCCCAGCCACCCAATAACGTCACTTAGGAGGGTTAGGCAGGTGCTTGTGCTGAAGAAGATAGTCGTTCGTTCTATATTCACCACTTGTCTTGAGCACTCTCTATATTGCTTGAGGATATCCGATAAGTGGTAAACTTCTTGCCTCTTGGCTTAGAGAAATAAGAGTGTCATCTGCAAAGAAGAGGTGGGTAAATGTTGGCTCTTGGGGACAAAACTTGATGCCATTCAGAAGCCTTTGATCATGAGCTGGAGAGAGAAGTATTGATAGACCCTCAGCACAAATGATGAATATGTATGGAGAAAGCGAGTTGCCCTGTCTCAATCTCCTCTCCAGGGAAAAATATTTCATTTTGATTCCATTTAAATCTACTCAATATTTCATGGACTTCAAACATCTCAACATCCAATTTATCCACTCACTATTAAAGTTCTTTTTTTCCATAATTCAAGTGAGGTAGGCCCATTCTATCATAAGCTTGGGCATATCTAATTTAATGGCAACTTTTGCATGCTTGCCTTTCTTCCTACAAGGGAGGGAATGGATGATTTTATATGCTATTATTATGTTATCAATAATAAGATGACCCAGGACAAAGGTGCTCTTTGCTCGGATATGATATCCTCAAGGTAAATCTTTAATCTATTAGCTAAAACCTTAGCCAATATTTTGTAGGCTACATTGCATAGACTGATGGGGCGGAAGTCAGATAATTTATCCGCCCTTCCCTTCTCTGGGATGAGAACAATAGTCGTGGAATTTATCTCCTGAAGAAGCCTGCGTTGTTGTTGTGGGTCCTTGCGCCTATGATGATTAATAGAGAGAGAAGACATCGTCCTTCACTGTCCTCCAATGTTGCTAGTAAAATCCTGTAGTCATTCCATTTGGTCCAAAAGACTTTGAGGAATTCATAGCTTTTAAAGATGCAACCACTTCATCCATTGATAAGGGTCTATATAAATAGTATATCTAAGTAAAAAAATGTAGGTAGAAGAGAGGTTGGCTAAAAGGATAGATAACAGAAATAAGGGCAACTTAATAGTGAGCAGCAAAACATGTAATAAATCTAGACATTTATTCTTTTATATATATATTTGGCCTAGTTTTCTTCAAATGAATTATTTGGATCATGATTATATACGTTAGATTATGATGATTTAATTCTTTTAGCAGAAGTGTCCTAAAGACAACATTTTTAGAGATGTTTCAGTAAATTAGTAATATCTTCATCAAATTAAAAATAGCATTTTATGCATAAATAGTCAAAATTAAGTAGGAAAATAAGATCTGTAACTTTCATGTTGACCACTTTTCAACATAACAACATTTAGAGGGTCAGTGTTAGGATGCAAGAAAGACATGTTTTTAGCAATCTGTTAGACAACTAGATACGATCCTTAATAATTAAATCCAATAATTAATTTGATGATCAAAGTAAGATATGATGATGTTAATGATTTATAGGTACTGTAAATATAAATTTTGAACCTTTATATGTAATTGATCATAAGTTAATATAAAAAATTTTAAATTACCACTAACCTTAGTAGAAAACTTTCTATTAAACTATTTTCTTATATATATATATACAAAGTAAGGTGAATGATAAGATTTATGAAGTACTAATTGAGTGTAACACTATTAGCATTAAGAAAGATTTGGATAGGATTAAAAGGGTAGAGGTGACATAAATATGAAAACTTGGTTTAAATATTATAATATTGAAAAACTAATAAACATGGCAAGACCACCAAAGTGGTGAAAATCATTGTTTGTCAATCATGTGATCTAAGGTCAAATCATTAGCACCTATATTTTGATATTTTAATATTAATATTATTTAATAAAATATAGTATTTACAAAATGGTCAATATGAATCACAAAGTGGTAAAATTTAAGGTTATGACAAGGGTTCAAATAACTTTAAATATTAAATTATTTTTTATTATCACTATTAAATTTAAACACCAAAATATTTAGAGATATAATTATTTTCCAAAAGATTATTCTTATTAAAAGGATTAAACCATTAAGCTTTCATGAATTAAATTATGAGTTCAAACTATAATTAAGGAATTTAATTTTAAAAAATTAATAAATAATAATAATATTTTTTACAATAACCTTATGAAAAGGAAAGGAATCCTAAGAATTAATATTTTTATCCTAATTATAGGAATGATGAGCAAAGGAAAAGAATCACAAGAGGAGAGTTTTCATGAAAAGTTGTTGTGAAAGGTAAGTAGGCAATGCTTTTAAACTTCTCTACCCATTTTGTATAATTATTTTTCTATATTTTATTGCAAAGAATGTTGTAAAAATGTTTGTGAATGAATGATACTTGAAATAAAATTTTTAAATTTATTTTATGATAACATGCACCTGTCATATCATGTGGTGTGAATATAATGCATGAAATAACCTGTGAGGTTGAAATATGAGATGACATTTCTAAGAAAACTGAGTCTGATCACCCGACTTGAGGTTCTAAAAGGTAGAGCCTAAAGGCGTTTCAAGTATCCTCCAGAGTCAAGCAAAATGATTATGGTTTATATAATGCATTTATAATCATGCAAATTTCATGAAACTGATATGCACATTATTTTCTATGCGCCTACTTACTGAGTAACATACTTATATTTTTTTAGATTAAAATATAGCATTGTAAGCCCAGGATAATAAAGTAAGTATAAGTACAGCTCAAGGAGAGACTTATCTCTATAATTTAGTTTCTTAGATACTAAAATTAGTTTATATTTAGTAAATTATTTGTAACATTTTATATTATAAACCTTGATCGGTAAACAAACTTGGTTTACTCTTTTGGAAAAAAATTTTGGGTGAAATTTTATGATTTACCATGAATTGATTCTTGTAGTAAGGTAAATCTCATGGCATCTCGTGTCTTAAAGCACTACATCGTCAAATCACTTTCTAACATGATGTGTAAAGTACGCTAAAACGAGATATAGCCAAAAAAAAAGTTTAGATGCTCTTCAATATAGCTATAAAACTGATGATGCAAGTATCAAGCAATTTTCTTGATAAGTTTATAAGATTCAACATATTATCAATCAGCTTAGATCAAAGGGCAATAAGATAGATGACTTCATTATTGTTGATGCCATTATTACATAATCGTTGCTTAGTTAGAATAATCACCACGGAAGTTTAAAATTAGTGGAAGAATTCATGAGTTTATATGATTTTGTTTACAATTTTTATACTGAGGATAAATCTAAAAAAATAAGAAGAAAGAAGAACAATTTCAAGTTAAAGCTAACGTGGTTGAAAATCAAAATCATGTGACAAATAACAATAATCAACTATCTAAGAACTTTTATAAATTAAATACAAAAATGACCATTATTAAGAAGAGAAAAGGAGTTTACTTTTGTTACAAGAAAATTGATCATTTTAGAAGTGAATATAAGTTTCTCAAAAGGAGGAATAACACTCATTTTGGATTTCATTAGAAGAAAGGTCCTAAGACTTATTTTACTAAGGAATATTTTATTAGTATATATTTTTAAATTTATAATGTGAGTAATGACCAAATTTGTTGTCTTGACTTTGAAATTACTAAGCATGTTTAGAAAGATAAAATTCTTTTTAAAACCTATGAAACAAATAAAAAGGAAAATAATTTACTCATAGGTAGGTTAGGAACTATGGTCTTGTAACTGACTTCGAGTAAATCACTCACTCTCACTAATGTACTTCACACACCAAAAATTTCAAAAATCTCATATGGTTTTAAATTGGTAATTGAGTCAAATCATATTATTGTTACTAAGGGATGTATTTTTATAAGCAATGACTATGTTGTAAACGGCATGGTTCACATAGTCATCAATAATAGATCTTCAACGTCAGTTTATATTGTAAACTCTTTTTCTATGTGTCAGATAGACTAGGTCATAAAATTTTCATATATGAACACTATGATAAAATTAGATGTAATTTCTAAATCATCTATGAATATTCAAATAAATGTAAAGTATGTATTCAAACTAAAATTACTAAAAATTCGTTTCCAAATGTTGAAGGAAATTCAGAATAATTGAGTTTAAGCTATTTTGATACTTGTGATATGGAAAACACATTAACAATAGGTGAAAAGAGATATCTCATAACCTTTATAAATGATTCTAGTAAATGCTTATGTGTATTTATTAATACCGAAATCTTAGATAAATTTAAATCGTATAAGATGAAATTTGAAAATCAACTTAAAAAGACAATTAAAATCCTAAAATTAGATAGAGACAATGAATATTTATTAAGTAATTTTAATAATTTTTATGAAAATATTGGTATAATTCACCAAGGAACAACCCTTATATAGCTTAATAAAATAAAATTGAGAAAAAATAGTATTTTAGTTAAAATGGTAAATGCAATGCTAATAAATACATATCTAAATAAAGGTTTGGTGAAGTGAAATTTTATAAACAGCTTATCATATTCTTAATGAAATTCTTCATAAGAAAATAAAAGTTACTCCCTATGAATTATAGAAAAATAAAATATCAAACCTTAACTATTTAAAAGTATGAGATTGTAGAGTCTTAATAAGATTATTTCATCCTAAAAGACTAAAATTAGGATAAAGAGATATATGATGATATCTATAGATTACGCAATAAATAGTAAAACTTATAAATTTATGGTGATAAAGTTTAACAATCAATTTAACAGTATACCATTATTGAATCTCAAAATGGTGATTTTTATCAAAATAATTTAAATAAATCCCTAAACTCAATCAAAATGATGAAACTTTTTCTCGATTATTAAATAAACCTATAAATGCTATAGAAAACTTATAAAAGATGATGAATAATAAAAATGTGAGAAAAAAGTAAACAAGCTAGGAAAGATGACTATAATCATTTTGGATATGATTTTCAATTATACTTGTAAAAGAATCTAGATATAATATAAATAAAGAATAAATGATTTTGTTTCACATTGAAGGAGATCCATTTACTTATGAAAAGGTTGTCAAATCTCTAAATGCATCATATTAAAAATAAGTCATTCAAGACGAAATTGATTCAATATGACTCTAGCTTAGATTATTGTTAGATTATTAATGACTTTAGCTTATTGTAACAATTGTATACAATGCATCCTAAGTGTTTTTTTACTGAATGATGAATATAATAAATCAACAAGACATGGGATTCAAGTAGCAAGATTCCATTTATAATAATAGAAACTCTTATCCTGTTCAAAAAAAATTTCTTAAACACTTATAATCGTAACTGACCTACCTATTCAAGCTTCTCTTAGTCTAATGATTAGTTTTTTCAATCTAAATAGAACTGCTTTCCACTTCAACCAAAGCAGTTAAATCTTGAAAACATATTGAAAAACTTTCTCAATCCATTTCACAACAACCACCATTTTTGTCACAGACTAAAGAATCTCATGCTAAAAAACTTTTAAAATAATTTCTTATGCAATAGAGAAAACAAGAGGAGGCAATGCGACAACAAATATAATGATTTGATCAAAGAATTGACCAGCTTGTTTTAAAGATGGATCAACTAATTAGATATAGTTTGAAATTAGAAGAATGGATTGCATAATAAACTAGCTATTCAAATGAGAATTTTTATGAGCTTCTAAGTGAACTATGCACAGATTTTATTTTATTTTTTGCTTTTTTGATAAGTGTTATGAAGTTGTTTTTGGTATGAAACCAATAGTTGTTGATCATATGCTTGCTTTAAGAAAGATTAATTTGATTTTGATGATTAACAAATAATTGAAATATTATTAAAAAGGTTCTAATGAATTTGTGTAAGTGTGCTCAGATATTTTCGTCTCTAATTATCTGTATGAAAATGAAAATGTGAAATAATTTAAATTTCAAGAGTTCAAGTTCATGAATAGCAAGTTCAGTAAAGTGAAGTCTCAGCCCAAGTCGACTACACTTGCGACTTGGATGAAGTCCCATAGCCAAGTTAACTTCGCTTGCAACTTCAGATAGACAGCAAATTGAAGTCTCAACCCAAGTCGACTTTACTTGTGACTTGGGTGAAGTTTCGACCCAAGTCGACTTCGCCTGCTACCTTGAAGGAAAAATTCTGGACAACAAGTTTTAACAAAGCGAAGTCGCAGCCCAAGTCGACTCCACTCATCCCAAGTTGACTCCGCTTGTGACTTCAACCTATAACAGTCGAAAATTCGAATGTTGGAACATTAGACGCATGTCAACCTCCACTCCAATGGCTAGATCTTTTTCCTATATAAATATCATTGAAGTATGAACGTGAAAAGGAAGAAAAGAGGGAAAGAAAGAGAGAAACACAAGATGAGTTTACACATTTCATTATTCTAAAGTGTTGAAGTAATTTGAACAACTATTGAAGCTTCAAGTGTTACTACTTCAAGTGTGCTTAGAAGATATCTCCTTCACATAATAAGGAGCTTCCGGAGCTGATTGATTACTGATAACTCGTAAAAATACGAGTTATCATGGCCTATTTAAGACTATTTTTACGTGTTAGTCTAAGAGATTAGGTTTATTTTGCATCCATTTAGCTAAATTTTCACTCGCTTTGCATTTTAGGAGCATTATGTAGTTTTTATGCATTTTTAGTATAAATTAGGCATTTTTAGTCCATTTATTTAGTTTATGTAATTTTTACAGGAATTATGGAGAATTACAAGCACGCGAGCGAGTCGAATGCAGAACAGAGCCAAGTGAAGGAGCACGTGGTTGGCGCCCAAGCGCCGCCCAGTGGTGCCCAGCGCAATTCTACAGGCCTTTGCCAGAATCTCCAACACTTCACACAACACATTACATCCAGAGAGTTGGCGCCTAGGCGGCACTTCATCGACACGCAAGCAAAGTTCTAAAGGTTTTTGAAGTCACAAGTCACATTGATTCCAGGGAGTTAGCGCCTAGGCGCCAAGGCATGAAGTCCTAGGGTTTCCAGAAAGGTTTCTAAGTTACGCAGCTCCAAAGAGTTGGCGCCTAGGCGCCAGTCACGCATCCATACGCGCGCAGATTTCTGCACATGTGCTGCGCAAGCTACCCATTATAAATAGAAACCTAGGGCTGCGTGCAATGGAGTTTCGGAGGCCATAGAGGAGAGACCAAAATAGGGAGTGGTTGCTGTGGAGAAAAGGAGGAAACCAAAGCTTCAAGGAAGGAAAGAAGGGCAAGTGGAGATCCAAGCCATCACCGCAAAATCCATTGAGTTTCATCTTCTCTTCTCATCTATCTCTACCCGTTTGTTATTCTCCTTGCTTGGGATGATTGTAAACTCGATTTTAATGGGAATTGAAGTCACATTTATGGGCTGAACCTTCCTATGGTGGGAGATATGTAGGATTTGAACTCATAGCTTATGGTATTTGGTGCTTGAATTGATAATACTGTTGTGCTGTGATTTTTGTTACTTGAGATTACCCTTATATATCATGCTTAATGCGTTTACAAGCTTTGCAACCTTGTGGATTGATCGAATATTCAGACTCATGCTTGGAAAAGTGGAATTTGAATGAGATCCATGTATAAGGCACAAGTATTCTAACTCATGTTATGTTAGATGTTAATATTGATAGGAATATACCTATTAACCCTGTGTAATCTTGATTAGGTTATATGGTTATCAACCTTGTTTTACTTGTATGCATAGGACCATAACATATAACTAAAACTTGGTTAGGTTTGTATGTGTTGGAAGACATGTATGAATATGAATGAACCTAGATTAGTAATCTCTGCACAACTAACTTAATTGGAACCAAATAACATAGCTATGATTCAATGAATTCATATTCTCACCTATCTTTATCATCTCAAGGCAATCTCAGCAATATTTCATCCCACTCTGGTCATTTACTGCTTTGTTTTGCTTAGTTTAGTTTAATTCAATCCTTTGAAACCAAATCTCATTCCTTTTACCAATTCACTTAGACAATTGAGATTTAAGGTGCTAATCCGTTCAACACAATCCTCGTGGGAACGATACTCTACTCACACTTTATTACTTGACACGACACGTATACTTGTGTAAATAGCGAGCAATTTAATAGACATCTACGCAGCTTGTCAATTACACATTGTAAAGTGTAAATTTTCTTTTTATCTATTTTGTTTTGTGTTGTTTTCTTGGATTGGTTGTTGAGACCAAATTCAAGAAGAAGCAAAACAGGGGGTTGGTTTGAGTTTGTCTCACTAACGGGTTCTGCTTGATTGGTTTGAGTTTGTCTCACCAACAAATCAGACTTTGTTGGTTAGAGTTGGTCTCATCAACATTGTATATTCCCTCTAGAGCTAGAATCTAGAAAAGAGCAGATGCTCTAGATTGTATTGAATATACAATAGTGAAACCTAAGACACAATAAGTGTGCGCTTGGAAGAGTGGAGTAGGAAAGGTTGTTCGAACCGCTATATATTATTGTCTCTTGTGTTATTTGATTGCTTGCATTTTATATTTCATTTGCACCCTCTCTTTCTATCTCATAGTACATTTCATCAAGGGAATTAAACTTACAAGGGGTTAAGCCTCTGATTAAAAACCCAATTCACCCTTCCCCTCTTGGGTTTTGCCATAAACTCGAGACCAACAATAGCAAATCAAGCACAATCCATGTTTTAATGATTAACAATCTAAGGGTAGGTTTGGCAATGGTTAAAAAATGTTAAGTTAAAACTTTTCAATCTAAAACTTTTCACTCTCCGCAACTATTATATTTTTTAATTATTTTTTCACATTTTCTTATACAACTACCCTACTTTTCAATCATTTCTACACAACTAACCTATCCATTTTAACTTTATCATCTTTACTACTCATCATTTCCCCTATCATATCACATCATTTGACAACTTTTACTTTTCAAAATTTTTCATCAAAAGTTTTATTCATTCCTAAACACACCCTAAATTTGACAAATTTAGGAGACTAACAAATTTGTTGAGTTGTTTCAAGTTATAGAAATTATCAAATATAAGTCATGACAAATCAAGTTGCAGAGTCAAGTCGACTCAGGCATCGACTTTGGTCAAGTTGATACCAAGTTGCCTCCAGGATCGACTTCAACCAGCAATTTTTAGATAGTGTTGAAATTATGGACGTGTGAGCAAGTGAAGTCGCAGCCGAAGTCAATTTTTCATGCGACTTAGGTCAAGTTGCAACCTAAGTTGACTCCGCAAGCGACTTGGATGGATCCCAAGTCAACTCCAACGTGCAACTTGGGTGGAGTCCCAGATGAAATCGACTCAGCTATGTGACTTGGGTTAAGTTGCAACTCAAGTCGACTTCAACATCCAACTTGAACATAAGAAACAAGCAATATGAAGCTAAATGTCTACGCAAAAAAGTTCAAACAACTCACATGATGATTAGATCAAAGACAAATGGTCTATATTGGTTGAGCAAGACGTCCAAGTACATTCTGAAGTTTGACAAATGTTGAGATAAATAAAGGAGAACTTAAAGATAAAAAGCATACATGCCAAGGCAATTGCTTCATGTGGACTTCGAGTTCCAAAGAGCATATTGAACTGCGAAGTCACAACCCAAGTCAACTTCACTTGCGACTTGGGTCACGCCTTAGACCAAGTTGACCCCAAAATAGAACTTGAAGCTGAAAGCAAGGTGGAAGCTGTCGAGAAGGAAGTACTAACAATTAAAATCGTAACCCAGTTGACTCCAGTCCGCGACTTGAGTGAAGTCGCACCTGAAGTCTACTCCAATTATGACTTGAACCGTAATGGTCAGAAAAATTTGAATGTTGGCGCATTTAATATGCACCACCTACCTCCTAACATTCGAAATTACTTCTCTATTATATAAAGCAAAACAAATGAAGTGAAGGAAGTCAGACAAAATCATTTATTGACCTCTCACCTTCCTACTTACAAGCCATTAAGAGTTTGTTAAGTGCTCAAAAGGTCACTCCAAGCGCTAAAGTTCCTCATCAATCTCAAACTCTACAAGTTTTTCCCATGCTGAAACTGTATGTACACAATTTGTAAAGTGTAGAATTCTTTCTTAAATTCTTTCTCTTGTTGTTCTATTTAACTAGGTATAAGTAAAAATAAGTAGTGTACGGTTGGAGTGTAACACACCATCTATTTGTAGTGTGATTGTAAAGGCCCATTAGAGCTAGAATCTAGGAGAGAGCAAGGGCTTTAATTGTAATTTTGTGGATATAGTGGAACCCAAGACACAAGGTTGTGCTTTTCGGATAGTGAAGCAAGGAGGGTTGTCCCGAATCACTATAATTTCTTGTGTTTGCTATTATTATTTTGCTTGCTCTTCTATTCTCCATGTTTTCATTCGAGGAGATTTATTTCACAAGGGGTTAAGCTTAATATACTAAAAATTTTTTAAAAGAACTCAATTCATCCATTCTCTCTTTAGTTTTGCTACAAACTTGGGACCAACAGTTTTGAGTAATAAAAATCAAATAGAGAATAAGGCATATCAAGATGAACGAAAGCAAATTCGAAAGTAGCCATACCTTGAAGAGACATGCGATGAAAGCAATGAGAAAGAAGAAACGATAAACCTATTTGAAGAAACTAAGAAAGAAAAGTAATGCATATCATTAGAATTATACAAGCCATTGTTTATTTTTCACAAAGAGTAGTAGAACAACAGCTGAATCCCGATGAATTGGATGTTGATAACCATGTAATTAGAAAAAAATTCTTATTTTATTTTTGATTTTTATTTAGTTATTAATAGCATTTATATGACAAGTAGCTATAACAAAATGATACTGCAAAATACTTGCTAAATATCACACACAACAATAATCTAAGCTTTTGTGAAGAGAGATATAAGAGTGCAAGATGTGATGCAACGAAGATTGGAGAAAGATCCACACGAACTTGCATTTGAAAGATTGAAAATTAGTTGACATAACTTCAACTAGTTGGCCTGAATATGTTAAACTTAGCACTACTCGAGAAGCAACCCAATGTATTTCTTAATAGAGGTTTAGTTTTTCTATATATATATATATTTTATTTTTAAAATTTTAATATTTTTTATTTGGAATTTCAAGTGTTGTTTTGCAGAAACTTATTTGAGAGAAATGTAACTCAAAAGCGAGACAAATTGATAGGAAAAATAATTTACACTCACTGAAAATACTTGTTTAGATCTTATTTAATTTGGATATTATATTGATATTTTAATAGGGGACTGATATGTTGTCCTCAACATTGAGGATAATATTATTTCTAAGTGTAAAAATATCAGTCATTGCATTTTGATTATAATTAAAAATAGTACTCATTCGAGCTAAATTTTAATTAATTTTACATTTCCACATTAACATAAGTCAAGTTTTAACTCCGTACTAACTCTATTGTGAATCTTTGAATGTGAATACCACCGAGTAATGAAAATGTAAATGGGTCAAAATTTTATAAATTCATTGAATTTTTATATCACACCGAAGATTTTTAGGAGTAAAAAATGAAATTGATGCTTAACTATATATGTTAAATCGTGCACTTTTGCAAGTGTTTATCGAGTTAATTTATTTTTGTTATTCTTCATTACTTGAGGAGATTTGTATGCATGAAAAAACTTTTCTTCTACTATCCTAGAATAAGTCTTTTTGATTTATTGAAACAAAATCCCAATCCACACATGAGAAAGAAGATCATATGTTTCTTTAATGTGGGCTTTGAGTTATATTTTTGTGTGAACTACTTTTTGTTCTTCACTTTAAGCTTTAACTTCATTTCTTTCTTTACCTTGATAGCCCATTTTTTAAATGAATCATATTTGAATATGTCTTTGTAGTTGAAAAGTTTAATAGGAATTAAGGTGTTTAAATAATTGGGCTTTATTAGATATTTTCGAAATTTTCTTATATATTCTAAAATATGGTAAGGGAATTAAGCTGGACTTGGTGAAGTAAAATAAATCAAAAGCAATAGCAGATTTTGAAAAGACAGAAAAAAGTGCAAGGGTTATGCATAAGAAAGTTGAAATACACATGTAATATGATATGAAAGTTGACAGTTCGAACATGAATTTTATTACTTTTATTTGAGCTTAATGATTTTGAACCTAACATTTTAACCTATGAAAAACTTCTTGATTGTTCAAATGTGGGTGCTACATTAGTGGAGATAGAAAGAAAAGATTTACTCATGAGATAAAAGAATTAAGAGCTTTTTATTTCAAATAAGTATGGTCGAAAACTAATTAGATCGAAAGATCAAAGCATTGAGAACTGATTGTGGACGCGAGTATTTGTCTGAGCAATTCAAAAGTTTTTGTGATGAAAAAGAGATAGTCTGACAACTGACCATTCCTGGAACTCTGAAATAAAATAGTGTTGCCGAGAGAAGGATCAGGACCCTACTTGATATGGTTAGGTCCATGATGGCGTAGACAAATATTCCAATATCTTATTGGGGAGATGTGTTGATGACAGCTGCACACATACTTAACCTTGTACCCTCCAATTCAGTTACTTCTACTCCTTATGAATGTGGACAGGTTGAAAGCATGTGTGGCGCCCCAAACCGAGACGTCACTTCTTTACCTCAAGACCTTATTGATTAGTAAATGTGAATTAGGATTGTTACCCTGATCACGGACGGATTCTTAATTAGATCTCGTCCAAAAAAAATTTTGATTCGTTTCTTTATCCATCCTCGTTTCTTTTCTTTGTATCGCACTTCATTCGTCTTGTAAGCAATGATACACTTGTAATTTCGTTGCACATAGCATTTTAACATACTATATGGTTTCGTTATAACTTTTTCATAAATTGTCCCCAGGTGGTCGTCATCAATTGTACATATCATTCATAAAATTTTCATCTTGTTTTCTTACATCCTTAGTTTTAACAACCAAGCCAAACTAGCACTATATAAAATTCATTCATAATTGAATACTAAGCACTTATACTTGCATACATACATTATCGTATCTTAAAAATTCCAATCATACCGTCCGATACACATAACTAATCATTTAGTACACACATGAATACTATCTCATACCTTTCCTCAAATACATCATGCTCTCCACCTCTTGAGCTCCCCTAAACCTGTTTGAGATTTGTGAAAATAAAACGTGAGTGATGAACTCAGTAAACAAGTATTTTGCATTTTCATATAAATGCATTTCTCTCTGTTCGGTAGAAGACACTTATCAAGAATCAACTACCAACAGGAGGAAACCTTTCTTTTAAAGCCTTCATAAAACTTTGCATTTAAATCCTTCATAAAATCTTTCATTTAGGTTATTCATGACAACTATTCATATAAACCATTCTTGAAAACCATTACTATTAACCATTCATATAAACTTTTCTATAAGAGGACAAATGTATGTCCTAAATTATCTTCACATAAACCTATATTCGTGAGGACAATCTTATGTCCTAAATCATTTGCATATAAATCTTGTTATATAAGGACAATTATATGTCCTGAAATAATTTCTTATAAATCTATTTCAATACAACGCATATGCATATATAAAAAGTGTCCTAAAATAGATGAGTAAACATTATTTTCCGTTGACCTTATTATATTCTGAAATATCATTAAATAAACATTACTCCATGTGGACATCATCATGTCCAAAACATATTCTCATGTCCCCATTTTGGGATTTTCAAAACAAATGATATGCATGTACGTTTCTAACCCTCTGTTATGTGACATTTACCAAGTGATCATCCTTCCATAGGAAAGAAACCATTCATGTAACTACACCGCTAGCTAAGCGGTTGTCCATGATCCTACTCCCATTTCAGGGAGGGCGCTACCGGCCTCTTGCCTTCCCTTAGCGACTTGGCCACAGGTAGAGGTTGGCCTTGGTATGCAACTGTCTCGGTTTGCAACCGCCTCCACCATGGACCTAGTACGTGATCCTTATGCACACCTATGTGTATTCTCATCGTCATGCTATTATGATTTCATAAGATCAACACAATTCTAAATCCATGTGATTTTTCAAATAAAAACTTGATATCATGATCCATTGCAGTCCTCAGACTTAGTCCATCTCAAGTTGAGAACTGGATATAATTATTTTTCAAAGATAAAACATTTTCATAAACTGTCGTCAAATAATAATGTTAGAATGAACACCCTTGAAGAATTTTAAAAACATGTTAATAAATCAATTTTACGAAATATTTATAATACTTGAGAAAATATCATTTTCAAGAATATTTCTTGTTTATTGATAAACCATTTTAGAATCATCTTGTAAATCGATTTCGAAACATTTCAGTAACTGAAAAGAATAGACTTTTCTTGTAAATATTTTTATTCCCTTTTCTGGGGTTTTTTATGAACAAATGATAGACAAACACATCTGCTTCCATTTTATTAGCATTATATGCCTCGTCCACATACCATTCTTACCACATTGATGTAGAAAAGCATTTGCACTATCTTTTGAATTTCAAAATAGTCATCAAATCATTTTATAACATCAAGTATTGAGTGGGTCATTCTTAAAACTCTTTTAGAAAGAAACACATGAGTACAAGACATTTTTCCAAAGTATTTCGGTCTTCAAAGAAACTGAAAGTATTTTGATAATTTATTTCAAAGCATCTATATAAATCATTTTAAAACATTTATTAGTCATTTCAAATGCCCTATTTATTTACAAATGTCATTATATGAAAAATCGTGTAATTTTTCTCAAAATCCTTTAGGAATAGAATTCTCAATGTTTGTTTCTAATATCATCTTAGAAAAGAATTAAAAACTCTTTCATCATAAATGCTTTTGAAATAGCATTTCTAGGAACTGACTTATCCAGAAACCATCTTCAAGCATGTCATTAATACGGAGTAAAATCATACATTCAAAATTTGGGCATGCTTAAAACGAAGCAACCCTAAAACTTTTCATCAAAGTCATATTTTCAAGTATGAAATTTGCTTGCTCTGCAAGCAAAACTTAAAATCAAGAATACATGTACTTGAAACAAAATCAACATTCATGAAGGTTCATTTACTTACCTTGTAAGCAATCCTGAAACATCTTACTATTACAAGTTCAAATCATTTCAACATCTAATAACAAAATAGCATTTGGAAATGCTATCTCAAACATCATTATAAAGCATTTGTAATCATTTCAACTTTCCAAATGAAATCAATATTTTCAAAAGATTGCTTGCTTACCTGAGTTGATCCTTTGTGCTTTCCATCCCTCATTTTTTCCTTCAACTCACATATACGTGTCACATGGGTTTAATCCCATATGGCCCGTAACATGCTAACTTTAAATCATTCTTTCCTTGACATTAGCACTTGTATTTCCCTATAACCACATATCCATACAAATTTAATACATGAATTGTTTCTTTCCTTTTATACTTATATTTTGTGTAGGAATTCCTTGAAATTATTCAAGATATCCTTCCATATCTCTTAACATGCTAATCTTCTATCAAAACTTGGTTTAAAATGTTCATCCACATTTCTTATTTAGCCATACATACCCTTTTTAATAATCATTAATATTCACTTTCCTTAATGGTGACATATTACGTACTTATCTTTATAAATATAGCAATTGCTCATTTATTTTATTAAATACCCAAATCCAAGGTATTTATTCACTTAAATTTTCAAGAGACTTGCTTATATTCAACTCTTTGAATTTACATTCAACTTTTTAACAACCACATACGTATACAACTTAGTGATTATTTATTGCTTCATTTAATCCCTATGTTAAGAGTTTTAAACTTATGAAATTATTAAAATAGCTTATTTACAACCTTTAATAAACCAAGTTCACTCTAAATTTTTGAAAAGGTAATCCATTTCAATTTAGCCACATATACATACATGGTTGTCATATATTACTCCTACCCTTTCATTTCTTTGTATGTATATATAAAAGAATTATCAACCAATAATTCTTATAATCATCTTAAGGGTTTGTATAGAATTTATAGCAAGATAAATTCAATCAAAATTTCTGGAATTTATCCCCTTTTACAAAATAGCCCTATATAATCTCATATTTCTAAATTTCATTTATGCAACTTGCACATTAACAATACATACATAAGGTGCTATCTATCAACCATTCTTATAATCATTTGAAGAGCTTGTTTATGATTTATAATACCCTAAATTCACAAAAAATTTCTGAAACTTAAATATAACAGAAATTTGAATCTATACATAATTTGGGCATCCACTTGAAGGTATACCCATATATGATATATTCTTAATTCATTAACCCTTGTGCTAGTAATTCATCATATAACAGTTGTTTAATTATTGAATTAAACTAAAATAACAGAAATTTCTCCCTTCCATAACCAGATTACACGTCCCATAAAATAACAGAAATTCATGTTCTTCATATGTAGGTTGGACGTCCAATTATCATGGCATAAATATTTTTTTTCCTCCATGTACTGCTGGACGTTAATTGGGCATGAATATTTTTTTTCCTTCATATACCTGCTTGACGTAAATGGAGCAGGGAACAAATAAAATAAAGCTTAGCAATCATACCTGAAATTGGACGTCCCTGCTGCCCCTTTGCATTTTCCATTTTTTTTTCTTCTTCTTAGCACGTTAAACCCTTCTCCATTGTTGCCCATTACCTATTTATAAGGAGCTAACGCTGCCCCTCTTTATGCCACCGGTTTTCATCTAATGTGCTGCCATTAAATTGACCGTCCATCCTCTCTTTCCATGGCCAAATCTGTACTGTCCATATAGATGCTTGCTGCCCAAGTTTCCATGCTCCTACGGACTACCTAGCTACCCTAAATTCCACCCTATAGCTACTGGAAAAATTATTTTATACAATTATTTAATTGTTGCAATAGAATGGACGTCCATGCTGTCCACTATATTTAATTGCTGCCTACATTTTCCACCGTTGAAAAATCTTCCTATTTAATTCCCCAACTGTGGACGTCCCTAGGTAGCTGCATTTCCATGTAAATTTTTGCATTTTTTTATTTAATAATAATGGACCAAAATTCATACACAGCTGTCCACATTTGCACGTCCATTTGGCTTCATATTTTGGCATTTTATGCCATAGAATTCCACCTTAATTTATGGCCATTTATTTACCCTAATTGCATAGGTAATTTAGATACATATTTATCATTAAAAAAAAATCAAGAATCCAATGCATTTCACCATGGGCGTTCCACCATGTGCCACATATGCACCTGGTTGTAATTAGTCAATATTTGCATTAATTTTAGTTGACTTTAATTGCTTCAATTTAATCCAAATGCATACTACAATGACATGTGTCCATAGTTGGTGCAAATGTCAACATTTGCTTTAATGCAATTTCACCTTTAGTATCCATAAGTCAAATACCTTAATTACATCTCATCATTAATAGTTAATTATAATTAACACATCATTTAGGATTTTCTAGCAAAGTTTAGCATAATCCCATCCATTCCTAATTTAGAGTACCTTAGCTTAGTCATATAAAAATCTCATCTCAAAAACATGAATACATGCTAAGATATTAGCAAAATGATTTAATTCATAAAATATCATATAATCTTAGTCGATTAACCCTTTTCCCTTCATAATTTTTATGATCCAAACCATCCATAAGATTAAACCCATAATTATACGCTAGTCTTTCAAATTTCACCATAATTTGCCTTATAGGCGATAAGTTATGAATTTTCTAGCATTTTTCAACTTAACTCATTAATTATTATCATAATTTTCATAAATCAAATTATGAAAAATCAAAATAATTATTCATAATATATTTATAGTTTCCAATTATCATTAAGCCACTTTAATCCCATTAACCCATATTGGCTTATAACGATTAATTTAATCGTCATTTATAATTATTAGTCCTAATTGTGATAAATTCTCAAAATAAAAAAATCATTCAAAATCTAATTAAATCATTCATGAATCATAGTTATATGCCTAATGTATACACGTAAGCCCTTCATAGATTAAGGTATCATACCATCTTAGGCTATCTCTTAAATTTTCAAGTCATTCTACCTTATGAATCTTAAAATATAAATATATCAAATATTAAATCAATAATTAAAATGATAAATAGCATTAATTGCACTTCCCACATAAGCATTTTTTTCATCCTTCAGTGTGCGTAATTATCATAATAATCTTAGAAAATTAACTTTAATCACCTTGTTTGAATTAATTTTTCTAATTCTATCTTGATACCAGCTTTAAACTACATTTGCTAGGTTCTAAAATAGGTAGAGTTTTACAGCCTGATTTGAGCAACCTATGACCATGAGGGTCAATGAACTTTATCCACAATCTCTCTCATAAATATGACAAATTAGGCTCGAGAGAAAAGAAATGCATCTTCATTAGATACTGTGAACATTCTAAAGGGTACGTGTTCATAGGCAAGCATAAGGATGGAAGTGTAACTGAGATTGAATCATGAGATGCCACATTTTTAAAGAATGACTTTTTAAGTCAGAGTAAAATTAACAGGGATGCTTCTCTCTATGAGATGGAAGATCCTAAAGAAAATTGGTTCTCCCAGTCTAACAGTTAAAGAAACCGTAGTCATAAATCAACATCTTGAGCTGAGTGGGAGCAATGAACCCGAAGAACAACATCTTCGAAGGAGCACCTGTAAAAGTGTCTCACGTCGTTGCTTTGCAATTGAGGAGAAAACTCTTATTCTTGAGTCTTAAGATAATGACGATGAGCCCGAGGATACCTTCATGATGGTTATTTCTTAAGACGATGAAGAACCTAGGTCAACTCATGAAGCTCTCTTAGGCCTGACTAAGGAAAACTGAAAACAAGCAATGGAAAAAGAGTTAGAATCTATGAGGACCAATCAGGTTCGGGACTTGGTTGATCTTCCATCTGGATGCAAAGCGATTGGGAACAACCGAGTTATCAAGATTAAACGCGAAGCGGATGGATAGCTTGAAAGATACAAAGCTCGCTTAATAGCTAAAGGATATACTCAGCAAGAGGGCATAGATTATGAAAAAAAATTTCTCCTCAGTTTTAAGGTTTACTTTGTTCGCTTCATTCTTGCGATTGGTGAAAGCTTGGATTTAGAACTTCACCAAATGGATGTTAAAACAGCTTTTCTCAATAGAGAATTAGATGAAGAGACCTACATGGAACAACCTGTAGCTTTCATAAAGGAAGACTAACAGCGCAAAGTTTGCAAGCTCTAGTGTTCAGTCTATGGGCTCAAACAGTCATCCAAATAGTGGTACCTGAGATTCCATCGAGTCATAATATTTTATGGGTTTACGATAATCAATGAAGACCACTGTGTCTTTATAAAACAATCCAAGGGCGATTTTGTAGTCCTATCCCTCTATATTGATGACATTCTACCCGCAGGAAGTGATCTTGCATTTCTTGTCACCGTTAAAGAATGGTTGTCCTCCAATTTTTAGATGAAGAACATGGGTGAAGTAGATTACATACTTAGAGTAAGAATCGAAAGAGATCATTTAAAAAGATTTCTTAGTCTTCCTAAGAAAAGTATATAAACAAAGTTCTTAAACGATTTAACATGTAGAGCTACAAACCCATGGACAACCCTATTGCAAGAGGCAAGTTATTGAGCCTTGAAATGTGTCCGAAGACTCTAGCTCAAAAGAGAGAAATGAAAAATGTTCCTTATAACAGTGCAGTTGGAAGCTTAATGTATGTTATGATGTGTACTCGCCCTGACATTTGCTATGTTGTTGGTCTTGTAAGTCGATATCAGTTAAATCCTAGATGAGCACATTGGCTAGTTGTCAGGATGATTTTTAGATATCTTAGAGGCACTGCAGACTACTCGATTTGCTTTTAAGGACATGATTTGCGCTTAGTGGGATACTCAGATGCTGACTGAAGTGGAGACCTAGATGAGCAAAAATCAACATCAGACTATACTTTCTTGCTGAATAATGGCGTCTTCTCCTGGAGCAACAAGAAATAAACTTATGTAGCTTTATCAACTATGGAGGCTGAATTTGTTGCATATTCAGTAGCGGTGCAAGAAGGTTCTTGCATCATTTGGGAGTTACAAAGAACATAGCTAGACCTGTAAACATACACTATGATGGTCAGGTGACTATTGCATATATGAAAGATCTCAAATATCATTGTAGAACCAAGCACATTAATGTCAAGTATAACTTTGTAAGAGATATCATAGCACAAAAGAAAGTGATTCCAACGTACATATCAATATGCCAAATGCTTGTTGATCCACTCACAAAATTGATACCTAGAGATATGTTTTTATCACAAGTAAACCTTTAGGATTATGCAGATTACGATGTATATATTGAAAACCTATAATTCATTTTAAGACATTTATATAATATTTGTTATTTAAAAATGTTAGCATGGATAAAATAATTAAATATGAAGTGAGCAATCAAAAGTATGTTGACAAGGTTAGAGGTTGGCCCTCTCGGATGGGCAATCATCTCTAATGTTCTGAGAACATGTAGAGATGAGACAACTTAAGTTGAATGAATGCTCTATGTGAGCATAAAACTCATGATATTTGTCACCGCGATGAAAGAATCAAGATGAGGTTATATTAGATTTTGACTGCAATGGGAGCCCCACGTCCCATTAGACCTTATTTTAAGCACTTAGTTGGCGCCTGAAAGTGGTGAGCACTTTGAAAATTCAGTTTAGGTGCCTGACAGCAATCGAACTAAGGCTTGTATGGTGTCAAAGAGTTAATAACATTCGCTCGTTATTGGTAAGGAGTACCTCCACCATAGCACGTGTTTCATACCACATGTGCTTAGTGACCTATAAGGTAAGTGAGTAGAGTTCCTTTTTTCTACAAGATAATCCCTATCTCCTCATTATGAGAGCTCTTGAAGTAACAAGTACTTCATTTTTATGCCCTATGTGACTTTCGACCATATTTTGAAATCCCAGTCTAAGGTTGGTACTTTAGCATGTCGCTTATAAGTCCTTAGTGATATGACTTTGCGGGACATGTTTAGGAAAACAGTTAGTCTATGATCAAGGGATATAGGTGCGTGAGGAAGACTATTTTACCTCACATTACTTACTTGTATTCACTGGTCGACTAGTTATGTCCATTCATGTGATTGAGTCACGTGCTCTGACATAATTGTGATTATAATGCAATAAGAAGAAAAGTCAAGTGTAGCCTTCATGAAGGATTAGGTATACTTGAACTGATGTACCAAAAATGTGTGGGGCATAACAAGAAATCATGGGTTGTAGCTACTATATATTCCTAACAGGTGCATAGGATTAATCTCCCAAAATTGCAGGTCATATTCGCTGGTCACACGACCTATTTGCCTGTATGAACTGTTATAAAGGGAGAATGGTAGAGCAGCCCAGCATGTGTGAGTAGGAGATGTTAGAGTTGTATGCCCATTTGGGCTCCTCATAGGGTAATCCTATCCAAAAAGATAAGCTCCCAACTTAAACTAAAATAATTATCATTATGAGAGAGTTGTCCTTTAGGATAATTGATTGAGAGAAACCTCGAGAGATTTTCTAGGACTCTCCATTCCTCCTATTATAAAAGAGGGAACCGGAATCCCCTTTGAAACACATGAAATCCCGTTGCTCCCGTTCCCGAATACTATAGGCACTTAGGTGATGAAAACGTGATTGGTTTCCATTCTGTGATTCCAATCCGGCTAGATGAGTAAGCAAGGTGGTGTAAAGCTTGAGGCGCAGCATCGATCTGGCTTCTGCAAATTAATCCCGACATAATCTCCTAAAAAGTAGACCACCCTATGAATTTATTGGGTTGATTTCATCGTACGGATTATAAAACCTCACAAGTATTGTATAACATGATATCTAATATTATAAATCAAGTCCATTCACATTGGAGAAAATAAGCTCCACCTATCCTTAAGGGGGAACAAGCTTCCATCTACTTTTTAAGAAAATAATAAGTTCCCACCTATATTTACGAGAGACTAAACTCCCATCGTTATTTTTTTATGGGAGCCATTTGCTCTTATTTTGCACAGGGCATGATTTGAACCATTGTGGGCTATGAATGCCACTCCCCTCGACCAACTAGACTAATAAAATCATGCTTTTAGGTTAAATAATTTAGATTAGTCGTTTTATAATTAATTTTCAAGAAAATAAAAAATGAGTTTTGTACTAAGATACATTGAAATTTTAATGCATTAATCATTATCTATAGTCAATCAGATTGATCGACAAGTAGAATCTAAATACTATAGACTTGGAAATAGGGGTAAGAATTTGGGTGGGCCATATCGTGTTAAAGTTTGCCTCCTTGGTCTTATTTTTTAAAATTTTATTTGACTATATTTTTCTTTTACCTTTTTAAATAGGTGTCAGGATAAATTTTAGATTAACATTGGGTCAACATTGAGACGGTAGGTTATGTAAAAAATCTTAAGTAAAATAATTTTAAGAATATATATCTATCAAACATAAAAAAAAACCTTATCTATGCTAAATTTAAATTTATATGCTTTGATATTTTACTGATTAAAAATAAACATCATTACTAAAACAATCATAAGTAAATATAATGTACCTTTATTAAAATAGGTTAATACTAATTAAAAATAAACATCATTACTAAAACAAAACCTAAGTAAATATAACATACCTTTATTAAAATAGGTTAATAAAATATATATTCAAAATAGATTTTGTCATCTCTAAAATATTTTCCTAAAGTAATAAGTATTTTTTATGAGTGTTTCCAAAATGATGGGCAAACTGCAGTTATGCATAAGAGTTGTATGTATATTTGTAAATGTCTATTATTGATTTTTATTTTGTTAATATAATTAACTATAAATAATTTAATAATTTTGGAAAAAACAAAAATAATATTTAAAAGTATGCTTATAATGTATAATAAATGATATATGTGAGGCAGGGTAAGGGAGGGCGGGGGGGACATGGTTGACCCATCTTGATTTTATTTTTGAATTTGAGTCAAAATTTATAACTCATCCCCATATTGAGTCTAAAAAGTTAGTTTTAGCCGATTAGAATAGGTTGGGTTGGGAGGTCATGAGTAGACTCGTAGCAATTTCCTTCTCTACTTGTAAAGTGGAGTGGACATGGATTGACAAACCATTTAGTTGTCCAATTTTTTACTTATTCATGGCATTTTTGGATATTTGCATTGTTTGAATATTAATACAAAAGATATTTGTATTTTTAGCCATCCTTATGGGACTAATATACCAACTTAAAAAATTAATATATCTTATTACATTAATTTTACACTTTCATTGGATGAAACCTGTGCACATTTTCCATTAACAAGGATGAAATTTTGTTTCCAAATTAAGTAAATAATCTTAAACCTAATGAGTGTACTAAATTCATACAATGATAAAAAGTGGACTGCAAATAAAAAGTTTTCATGAGTGGTGTAACTTGAGTAGGATACTTACGGGTTGAATTGTTGGGTACTATAAAATAGGTAGTGTAGGTTTTTATTTTCCAAATAAAAAATACCCGGCTAAATTAGGGTAGAATAGGATATAAGGTCTAGGTACCTGGAACCGACTTGTATTTAATAATATATATTCAATATATGTTTTATATGATATATTATATATTAAATATACAAAATATATCTTTTATGAATATAAAAAGGAGTAATTTCAAATATACATATAACCTTTTCTTTTAATTTCAAACATACTCACTAAGTATGAAATCTTTCATATATACCAACTAAAAATGCATCAAATATCAAATACTCATCAAATCGTCACTGTCCATTAGAAGACCATTGATATGAAAAGGAAATGACAAATATACCCTAAACTTAAGATTTAGTTTGAAACCTCTTTGGACTCTTCAATAGAAGAAACCATTTTCTCTGTATGGATATAAGGAAAAATTAGTTAAGAGACTTGTTGCTGAACATTGGCGTCCAAGGGGGGCTTCAAACCTAAGTTTAGGGTATATCTATCATTTCTTCTCCACATTGATGATCTTCTAATGGACATTGACGGTTGAGGGTGTATTTGATATTTGGAGCATTCTTAATAGGTTTATATGAAAGATTTTATACTTAATGGGTATATTTGAAATTAAAGGCAAAGGTTGTAGGTATATTTGAAATCACCCTATATATAAACTTGTTTATTTCATCTATCATTTAGTACATTTAATCAATGAATTTTAAAATAATATTATTACCACATTAATTATAGCTATTAAGTAAGATTTATAGTTGAATTATAATGTTTAAATATAGTATAAAAATTATTTTTAAAGAAAAATTTAGAATTAAAACTGGAACGAACCCAACGTTAAAAAAATAAAGCCGGGTAGGCTTTCTACTGACCCGATCAAAAATAAAATAGAATAGAAATTTTTTAAAATAGGATAAAAGTAAGGTCTAGCCTGAATTGGACCTATCCGACCTAAATTACACCCCATGTTTTCATAACTTTGAATTTGTGGAGTTCGTTAATTAGATTGGAATAAGATATATACCTAATTGATTAATAGAATTTAAAATTTAAAAATCATAATTTCAATGCGATAATATAAACTTACAAATTTTAATTTGTAATTTTAATCTTTCTGTAAATCTATTTTGCAATGTTTTTGAAATTAGTAAAATATTATTCTACAAACACCTAAAATATAAATTCTAATTCACAATTACGCGTCGTCATGGGATCGATTTGCAAAATAGCCATGGTATCGTTGGCAGCTTTCCTCAGACCGGACCGAAAGCTTTCCTCCCCCGCGCGCGCGCTGCGGTCTTCTAGCAAGTCACAACCGCCAATTTCTCGCGAGAAAATTCCCGCCAGAAACGCCTCCTTCTCCGTTCCCAAGCATCATGCATCAGCAGCTGCAGAAGAATCCATGGCCACTCCTAAGACCAGAGAATTACAGGTCTGACACGGTCGGAAACACTAGAAATCTAGGGTTTCTACCCACCCCCGAAACCAAACGGCCTCTCCCTCCCGACCTCGCGGAGAAGCCCCCACCCTCAATCCTCGGCCGCTTCCGGGCTCTCTTGAAGCAGAGGGAGGACGAAGATGGTGAATCGCCGGCGACTGCGGATGAGATAGTTTGGATGTATGAGGAAGTGCTGTCGGAGCTGACTTTCAATGCGAAGCCCATTATTACGGATCTCACTATCATCGCCGGCGAACAGAAGGAGCACGGCGAGGCGATCGCCAACGCTATCTGTTCTCGGATTTTCGAGGTAGGTATTTGAAACACGTCATTTCACTACGTTTTTTATATTTGTTTTCTGCATTGAGTTGCGACTACTTTCATCTGCCATGAACGACAAAGGTAGTTGGGACTGTTTATTTGATTTATGATTGGTTATGGTGCAAGGCAGATGCCTTGCAAAACAACTGCGACCACTCGTCTCCTCTCAAGAATGGCTATGAGTTGGGAAGACAAGGCATCATCCCAGATTATATGGGTATATGTTGTACTGATCAATGCCTTTTCTGATTCAATGTTCAGCTCCTTCCACGCTCATGGAAGTTGCCAACTTTGTGCATTTTTTTTTATATTAATCCATTATTCGGTGCTTCCTTCTCTGCGCCAATTTGTTTTCGCTTCCCTCCTGGATGCTTTTTGCTGCTCTTCGCTATATTTCTTAGCGTCTATGCTACTCTCTTTCTATGTATGTATATTTTTTTTGTGTTCAGGTTCCAGTTGAGCAAAAGCTCCCTTCTTTGTACCTTCTTGACAGTATTATAAAGAACATTGGTGGTTACTATGTGGAGTATTTTGCTGCTTGGCTGCCTGAGGTCAGTATTATCTTTGGTTCTTGAGTGTTCATTTTTTCTGCAAAAATCTCAAGCTACAAACTTAAACCAGGTTACAATTTTGCACACAGTATTTTACATTCATGATTGTTTTGCGTACTTGGTAATACAATAACATTTAAATCGAAAGTGACATTGTGGGATGATTCTTGTAGGTGTTTTGTGAGACATACAAGCAAATGAACTCAAGTCTGCATCCTGCAATGCATCGCCTTTTCAGAACCTGGTCAATGGTGTTCCCATCTTCATTGCTTCACCAAATTGAGTCTGAGCTACAATTATCTTCACCTACTAGCTATCAATCTTCTAGTTTCACCATGTTAAGGCCTTCTGAATCTTCATCCTCCCACCAAGGTGATGGTATTCATGTAAATCTAAATTACTTGGAGGCACGACATCATCTTCAACATTCCAATGTGGTAAATCCTCTCTCTATATTTATCTATCTGTTTAATGACAAATGCGCATATAAATATAGATATCAGTATGTCTGTATATTACATACTTTCTCCTGTCTATTTATCTCTCTCTTCAAACACAAAATGACATATGTGTGCATGCGGGGTAAAGATGTGATAGCATAGTGGAAATTCTGGTTCCTTTCCTTGCTATATTGTTAGGAAGATATCCTGAATAATGAAAGATATGAAACTAAAACAGGAGGTATTTGTAAAATTTACAATAATAAATTTAATCGCTTTTGGCATTTAAACTTTCATTCCACTGAGATCAATGTAAGATGCATAGATTTTGAAAGACTTTCAATATAATTGGGATGATGTCTTTTACTTTGTTTCTGTAGATATTTTCAGAATTTCGGTGATATTTTTCAAGGGTAATGATTAAAAACAAACGTTTTTACCATTGCTTTTTATATTTTTCAAAGTTTTTTTTCTACATCTAAACCATTCTGTAATATAAATTAACATGCATATATTTATGATGCCAAAAATCACTTTCATTGGAAGCTTATATATAAATATTTAATATCATTTGTGGGTGAACATGAAATTGTGAAATTCGAAAATAAATACACAAGATGTAGAAGTTCTAAAAAAAAAAAAATCATAACTAGATATGAATAGACGAATGTTATAAATAGTTTAGATATTAAAAAATCTTATGAGAAATGCAAAGAACAACCATTTTACAAATTTTTGTGTTTAATCATTCTCCATTTTTGAAACTTTTCAAGGGTGGATGAAGCTCACACACTTCGTTTGGTTATGAATGGTCCATGACTCCATTTATTTTTAAATAATGATTTTTGTCATCCAAAAAACTATAGTTTGCTGCTTTCTGCACAGTGGCTAATCCTGTCTAGACCAACATATCTCCCTTATTTCAGCATTCAATATGTTTTCTAGTACTGCAAGTTACTGCAATGCTAGCAATCTTCCTAATGTATCACTTCAACTGTTTCAACGACATTTTCATCCAATGTCCTGGTCACAGGATGGTTGGATCTTAGTGTAATCTTCTTGCCTTTCATATAATGGGGTCATTTGCTATGTTTTCTGAGGTGCAAAGTCTGTGCTGCCACATGCAGATGCAAGGGGCTGATCCCACCGGGAACACTACAATTTCAGATATTGAGAGAGAGGGCATGGAGGGTGCTATTTCAGTCAAACCTAAAGGGTTTTCTGGAGCTTCTTCAAAAATTCATGTGTGCAATTGCAAGTCTTTTCTTCTTGGTTCTCTCTGCTTTTTGACTACTGGCGAAGCAGATCTCTGGGTCCTGCCATCTCAAGCTTGAAGATGGAAGCTAACTGCAATTCAGTGCGATCAGGACCTTATCAGTTGTTTACTGAGTTTACTTAACATGTGGATTCTCTTTCACCACAGTGGACATTTATTTTTATTTTTATCTTTGATTGGTTATTTGGCATCATCTTTATAATGATCCAAGGAAGGATTACTGTGGATGCCATCACTTGCTATTTGTGAATGGTGCTTGTCACATTATTTAAACCCATTAGCCCCAAAAAAGACCTTGAAATGCTTCCTTTTTTCATGCTGTTTTTGACATTTATATTGATTGCCTCGTTACTTATACAGGACAATCAACTTGAAAATGGAGTTTCCTCAGGTGGACAAATCTATGGGCACAAGCCCAGTACTGGGCCTGTTAAATATATTTTCGATCATCTTGAGTGTGTTTCTTCACCATCTGGAGATGCAAGAAAAGGATTGCAAAGTGAGTTGCCATTGGCGGCTTCAAAGAATAAACTTTCAAGCCGTTTACCTCCTTTGGAAGTTGTTGCAGCCAGGTGTTTATCACCAAGGGTCAATCAGTTTGCAAGGGATATTCCACATGCAGGGGGACTTGAAGGAGCTTCATGGTCTCCTTCTGTGCTTACATCTGAAATTAGGAGTGAAAGGGGTGGGAAGTGGCATGACCACTGGCAAAAATTTTGGTCTGATGATGATATTCATGAATTGGAAAGTTCTACATGCAGCAATAGTAATTTATGCAATCTGAAACAGCCTAGAGAATTTTCCAAGAGTGCTTCCCATGATATGCATTTGGTGGTCGACCAACCTGATGTGAATAGTATTGATAATAAACTAACTGTGCCAACATGGCAGAACATTGAGGAGGATGAGTATGATTGGGAGGATATGAGTCCAACATTAGCTGATCATAACCAAGGTGATGATCTTCAATTATTTGATTTTCATATTGGGAACTTAAGCACTGCATGCAGCTCAGAGAGGCTGAATGCTGCACCCGAACCTGCTTTCCAAAGAAGCAAGTTGGCTAGTCATGTACAGAAGTCAGCAGTTGATGAGTTTGACGTTAATGTTGAAGATAAAATAGCTGTCCAAAACGTATGGTTCTTCATCCTTTTCGCTCTTATGACACCTGCTTCATTTTGTTGCCTGTTTGGATTATTTGAAGCGCACTTGGGGAGAGCACGTCTTTTGCACAGATTGAAATCGAGTGCAAGGATAATGATACCTGTTTAGAGTCTGTCCTGCTTTTGGAGAATGTTTGCTAAAGAGAATTGTTTAGTCTGTCTGCAAATTTTAAATCATGCACTGTATGGTTCTGATTGCCCACAACATGGTTGATGTGAATCCACAAATCTGCAATTTTTGGCACATCTAAAGGATTTTGGCATACTGAGGGTTTATAGATCTTCAATTGTTATTATTTTCCTTAATTTCTATCAAACATCAGTTAGAAGATATAATCAAGAGCTTATGATTCATCTATTTCCAACATGCAATGCAATAATTTCAGAAACATGAAGTCTTGTTTTTTCCTACTAGTGATTTTTTGGTGTATTTTTCGTAGACGGTTTCTTTTTTTTTTTTCTTTTTTTTTTTTATTCATTCATTTTTCTTCTTCTTTTGTTTTTGTTCTTCCCAAACTTGAATTATAAAAAATCAATCCTCTCTTCTCTGGGTGAGTGATTGTGATTAAAAACACCTGGTTATACACTAGTGTTAGCTAATGACATGTAACTACAACATGCAAATGTTTGAGCTAATTTATTCCATCCCTTTCCCATTCATTATTGATCCAAATGTATTTTATTTTAAAACTTCTTCCCTCCCCCGCCCCCCAAAACCACCCTCCGTCTCTCTGTCTGTCTCAGTATCGCAATCGTCATCACTTAATCATTCAGTTTCTGAATGCAATGTAGGTCTTTCTTCGGACGCTAATTCAAAATTGTCCCCCTCGTCCATTTTATTGAAAACTTTAGCACCTTTATTCCTTTCTAGAAACAAATTTCCTGCCCTTATAATAACAACTTTGTATATGGTGTTTCTTCTTGGCAGCCTGTTCATACAGGAATCCAATGCAAGTCATTTACTCAGTTACCACGTTCTCCTTATTCTCGAGACCCTCAACATCTACTGCATGATTTTCAACCCAGAGAGGTGGATCCACAAAGTCCATTGTCTGTTAACAGGATTGCTCTGTCGTCTGAACAACAAATGCCTCTTCGTAAGAAAGCACTAGATGCTTATTTGCCTTTTCAGAGGTCATCTGAACAAAAAATGCCTCTTGGTGAGAAAGCATTAGATGCTTATTTGCCTTTTCAGAGGCCATCAACAAGGATAAAATCTTCAAGTTCTGAGCCAACGCATGTGGATAGTCTGCTGCATATGACATCAACATCAACTCTGGAGAAGCATATGTTACTGAAGCAGCATTTGCCTCCAGCAGCTCCAACATGCACTCCATCCCCCAAATACTGTCAACCATCATTTCTTCCTAGGCTTTTTCAACACAAACAGGTAAATGGTCAATTCAGTTTGAAGGATGGTGCATATACCTTGTCACGTACACCACAAGATGCTGATGGAAATATGTTGAATTCTGCTGAGCTTTGTCAGGCACCTAATCAGCTGGATAATTTGATTTCTTTGAATCAGCCAACAATCTTTGAGCCACATGAAGGCCAAGGAACTTTGTCTGAAACCGCTGGAGTTCAGACACCTCCTCATTTACTGTTCAGATATTTCAATAATGGGTTATCATCAGGACTGGATGCTGTTTTGAATACAAACTTGCCCAGTCCACTGCCCGTAGCATCTTCAGTATCTTTGATGATTCCCCACTTTCCAAATCCCTCTTTACAGGTTCAGAGGTTTGACTTGCTTCCACTTCCCCCGGGGCCACATCCTTCATCACAAGTGGGACGATCTTCTCAAACTGCATGTTCTGTTTACCCTCATCCTCTTCCAAGAGGCACATTTTCTGGTCTTATAAGTTCTCTCATGGCAAAGGGTTTGATCTCATTGCCACAACCAGCCACATCTCAGGTATTGCATCGAGGATCCTTTTTATTTGTTAGGCCATACAAGGTCTAAAGCCAGATGCATGTGATATCTACTTACATTTTGCAACTATGGAATGCTGACTCTTGATTTGGAGGATACGCAACTGGATAAGCATTCCTTAGAAGCTCCCTGGATATTATGAGTCTAGCAGTTTATATTTTGCTCGCTTTTCAGTGAAGTGTATACATTAGGGGACCTCAGCTTAGTTGCATTAGGATGACGCCGATCAAGGTTTAACTAGATGTTGAAAAGATGGACAAACGGAGCTAAATCTCACAGTGATTTGTTATTACTTTCCATGATTCCTTAGTAGCTAGTTTTTAGGTCGCTTTTGGAATTCTTCATCATGGTGAAGATGGATTATAAGGGGATTACTGTTCTCTAGGCCCCAGAAAGCATTCCTCTCAAGACACCATGTGTACTAGCAAATTTTCCTTTTTGGAAAAAACTATTTTATGATAACTTTGGAAAAAAAAATTTGGCGGCTGCAGATTGTTGTAGAACTGTGGGTGGTGATTGGTGAGCTCATTTTTCTCAATTAAACATCATATCTATATTGTCTCTCTCATTGGTCTCTGATTTGATGGGACACATGGATTACTGTTTATATCTATGTGGGTCATCAAACATACTGTCATATTGCCTAAAAATCAATAGAAGTATTATAGTAGTCATTTATTTTTCTTACTTGAGTTGATACATACAATTGAAGAATGATTTTTCTTATTTCCGATTTCATATATTTTTCTTTCAAATTTAGACTTCTTTGGCATAGATCATAGATTAAGAACCTGGATTTTTATTTTTAAATTATCAAGAAGACTTTCTCGCAAATTTTCACTTATAATGGATGTTTAACCTAAAATTTTGATGACTCTCTTAGACATGCTGGATCTCCTAGATATATCATCGATGTTATGCGATCATACTCAGTAAATATCTATGAATAAAGTTGCTAGAAGTTCCACGTTTTTCATGGAATCTTATTTCCCTAGCTCTAAGAATTAGAGAAGATTTTATAATAGAAGTGAACTGATATTTGTTAATTACTATTTTTGAGTCATACTGAATGTACTTGCTCATTTTGGATCCCTGGGCTCTTAATTCAGGGTTGGAATACCAATGGTGACCACATTGCACATGGGTCAAGGGCTGTCTCCAAAACTTAAGCAAGCACATGGGTCAAGGGCTGTCTCCAAAACTTAAGCAATAACCCAATCAAAAAACAATTAGCCCAGTCAAAAAAAAAAAAAACACTTAAGCAATGCCACAGCATGCATGTTGACTTTATAATTGTAATATGTTTTTCATAGAAATATATGTTTATGATGGATGGTGGTGGGACTTTGACCAGAGGAAGTTTGTCAATGAGCAGCATCTTGAGATTAATACTGTCTTGGAGAACATTTTTTTTCATGTTCTCTATGTTAATCTGGGGTGGCTAATCATTATAACATTCTGCATCTACCCTTTATTTCGTGTGGAGTTAGAACTGGTATTTTCAATAGCCTTTACTGTCACTTGAAGCTGAGGATACTTTGGTCTCTTCTGATGTTTTTGTTTTTTCTTGTTCAACACTGTTTCGTAAGCAAATTATTTTCTATTTACTATTTAGGATTCTCTGGGGCTTGAGTTCGATGCTGAAATTTTAAAGCTGCGGCATGAGTCAGTGATAAATGCACTGTATGTTGACCTTCCTCGACAATGCACAACATGTGGATTGCGTTTCAAATTCCAAGGGGAACATAGTAGACATATGGACTGGCATGTGACTAAGAATCAAATCTCTAAAAACCACAAGCAGAACTCTTCAAGGAAATGGTTTGTAGGTGCTAAAGAATGGTTCAGTGGTGCAGAGACCTTGGGGACTGATGCTGTCCCTGGGTTCTTGCCCACAGAAGCTATTGTGGAAAAAAGGGAAGATGAAGAAATTGCAGTTCCTGCAGATGACAATCAGTGTGTCTGTGCATTATGCGGGGACCCTTTTCAGGACTTCTACAGTGATGAGACTGAAGAATGGATGTATAAAGGGGCTGTCTACTTGAATGAACCAGATGGATCTGTAGGAAGTTCTTCAAGGTCACAGTTTGGTCCTATAGTGCATGCCAAGTGTAGGTCAGAGTCTATGGCAGTTTCTCAAGATTTTCCACAGGACAAAGGGGTAATGTATCTTATGATATACATTTTTATGTTGAACTTTCTCTTCATCACTTGTTGTGTTGGCATTTAGAAAAGAACATTTCCATCACTGCACTAGAACAGATGCATTGTCCCTGTACATCCAAAGGTAGCCAGCCAAAATCCCTTAAGAAATTTATAAAATGTATTTTGAATTTTGAAATTTCAAATTTGTGTACTCCTAAGACAGGAAGTCTAAAGACCACATGATTATGTCCTTCAAGTTCTGGAAACAGGAGGCATAGTGGCTGACCATGGTTTGCACACCATTCACTCCATTAATAGTTGTAGGATTCATTTATGTAGTTTCAATATATTTGGAATGTCACCTGTGTGAAACACGAAAATAAACAGAGCCAGTCAATGGCCTTGTTCTTTGTGTATAAACAGGGCCAGTCATTACCTTGATCCATTTGACCATTGGCTATTGAATGGACCAGATGATACAGGGCTTTGCGGCCTCAGATTTCCTTATGATTTGAGGTTGCATGCACAATTTGCTGTTTGTTTCATAGAGAACCTTGGCACCATAGGATTAATACTACTCTCAATGCAGGCATGTGTGTACTCATTGTTTGGTCTCCATGAGTTGTCAAGATTATGGATGAGTCCTGCTTCAACGCTCATTCTTGTGTTATCCATTTTTATTTTTTTGCACAGATATGTGGGCCTAGGTTAGATCGTGTTGTACATGAAATTTTACATTTTTTTACTTTTAAATTTCAAAAATTAAAATAAGCATTTTTGTGCTCTAATGAACAAAAAATGCATATTTTTCATTTCTGAAATTCCGTTAAATATTTTAAAATTAAAAATATGTAAAATTTTTTGACAAATATTATCTTTGAGTCCTCATTCAATGCTCAGTCTCACGTTACCCTTTTTTTTGCATGGATATGTGAGCCTAGGTTAGCATCCTACTTGAAATTTTACATTTTTTATTTTTTAATTTCAAAAGTGCATGAAAAATGCTTATTTTTCATTTTTTGAAACTCCAAAAAATATTTAAAAAATTAAAATATTTAAAATTTCATGTGTAAAGAGATCTTGCTTCGGCCACATATCTATGAAAAAATCAAAAACGTAAAAAAGGCTTATGCAAGTGTGAGCGTTGAGCTTCAATGCTCATGAAAGCATTGAAGCAAGACTGATTATTTATTAATATTATTGTTTCCGGAAGTGGCTGATTATCTTACAGGAAACTGATTTTTTCGTTTGTTGTAGATTTTATTGATAATATCTAATGTTATTGATACTGTCTCTAATTTGTTGATATTATAGTTATTCACATTTATTTTGATATTATTTTCACTATAGCAGTAATGTCAGAGATGTTATTGTTTTTTTATTGCAAATCATCACCCGAAGCCCCTTTTGATCATTTCTCCTCGTCTCTGCTCTCTGCTCAAATAACAGTGATAACGTCCCTGAATAATTAAAGTTTAAATCCATCTAATATATACCGTTTATATATGTTTATATTGATACACTGATTTTCATATATTAAAATCATATTAAATTTGGGATTGTATGTACAGGTTGCTTATGCATTTCTGTTGGTTGTTAAGTGTTGACATTTAAAGTAGTGTTTCTAAGTTTAATGTATATAGGGCAATGACTCAATACAGCCAGCTCCGTGGAGCCCCTGCAGTCCTTTGTTTATTTATTCAAACTTTTTTTCCAAATCTAAACTATTTATCATGTTTATCCATATTGCCTTTGTTTATAATTCCAAAAATCACAGTATGGAAAATTTTGATATGCTATATGCATTATAATTTTTTGAAAAACTCAATAGTTATATATTCAGTCTCAAAAGATCTTTTTTTTTTTGGCCAAAATATTAGTTTCCAATAAAAACGATTAATTACCATTTAGGCATGCATAAGATGATAAACTGGAACTCTCTTGTCTATATTTTAGGAATTTTGTTATAAATTTGTCGGATTTGCCCTCTGAAACAGCAGAATTATTATTTTTTCCATCTGTTGTGTGCAGAGAAATGATGAAGAGAGTAGCCAAAGAAAAAAGATGAGGAACTAGAATACTGCTCTCATTCTCATTGTATAGTATCTCATGGGCTTTTATGGTATGCAAACCTGAATTGTGACCCTTGTGTACCTTGCACCATGCTGTTTTTGCATATCTAAAAAGCTGAGTATATAACTTGTACAGTCACTTTCACTAAAGCTTACATCATCTTACTTGTAAATTCACCGTTTTTGGTAGTTTTGTGGATGCTCTGTGCTCTTGTTTACAGTTGCAAGCCTAATTCCAAAAGTGAGCATTGTTGTATTTGGGTGCACGAGACCCCGTACGTATCCTGCTTTGCAGCTTGGGGATCTGTCTTGGAAATGGTAAGTTCCATGGTTTAGCAATCCAGCTCTTCATGTGAGGGTCTCAATCATGGACAGACCTACACAGAGCTGAGTTTGGGCTATTGGCCTCCATCAAACATTGAAAATTATTCTAACCCCGTCAAATTTACAAAAATATAGTTTCAATTACAAACAATTTTAGAACTAATATGTAAACAATTGCTCCACAAATAACCATTTCCTTCGACGGAAAACAGCACGCTCTACCAAGCGTCCTAAATGCTTTGCTGGGCCCAATGATGCTGTTCTCTATTCAACGCGGATGATAGCTTTCTTACCCTTGTTGACCTTTGTTGGCTACTTCGAAAGCTTTGGTTTGACTACTAGAAGACGTTGGAGATTCTCTCTAACTTTTGCCTATCCCATAAGATGAATCAACAACTAGTGGAGCAATTGGTTTACAACTGTAATTGTAGAAAAAACTCGTTTTTTGAGTTTTGAGGTTTAAGGTCCTAGTATTTGGCACAAGACGTCGAAGGTGTTCATCATACGCAGTCGTCCTATTGCTTCCGTGCGGGCATGCTTGCACCTGAACAGACGTGCAAATTGTAGCCTCGATCAAGACATAATCATACCTTTTAGAGATACTGCAGCATGATGAGATTTTACTGGAAGAGGGTTGTGTGTGTGTCTCTCTCTCTCTGTGTCTCTGTGTCTCTCTCTCTGTGTCTCTGTGTCTCTGTGTGTGTTAAGGTCTCCAAGTCCCTATCTCTATTTCCTATTTTTAATAACGATGATCTTTCCCTGCGGCCTGTGAGTGGAGAGCATTCAACTGAAACGAGGCTGAATATCAAGGGGGGAGAAGGAATTGTAAATGGAGAGCCTGCATCTGAAACGGCATCCAACAGTAGGGAGGATAGGGAGCCGTAGCAAGTTATTTTTCGGCACGCTACGACGGGGCCAACAAGTGGGCCTAAAATAGAAAATATGTACGCAGAAAAATGCTAAAAAAATAAAAATAAAAATAGATGTAAACTAAGCTAAAAAGTAAACGTGCATATGCAAGAGATCAAAAATAAATAAATAAATAAATAAATATGATGTGCGGTACAGGAAAATTAAATAGTGCAATGCGAGTTAGCGGGTTAGCTAGTTAGATATGATGCAAATTAAATATATAAATTAAATATGCAAATAAAAAGATAAAAAGATGTAGAAAAAGGGTTTAAGATCAGAAATAAAAAATATATAAAATATGTAGATATAGAAGTTAAAGAATGCAAACATTAAGATTTTCAGATGATGTTGTTGGAATACAAGGCAAATTAAGCACAATCCATGTTTTGATAATTAACAACTCAATTTGAGAAATATTTAAGTACTAATGAGGTTGCTAAGTGTTGTCAAGGTGTATAAAATCAAAGTTCAAAAGATAGCAGGTCAAGTTGCAACCCCAAGTCGACTCAGACATCTACTTAGTTCAAGTTGATACCCAAGTCGACTCCATGATCGACTTCAAACGCCCAAAAATCGACAGAATTGAAATTGGGACTTGGAGATAGATGAAGTCGCAACCGAAGTCGTCTCCGCATGCGACTTAGGGGAAGTCGTACTCCCAAGACAACTCCACCTGCGACTTGGGTGAGCCTCAGCTACAGACTTCGAAAACGTTAGAGTTAAGTCACACTTCAAGTCGACTCCGTTATGCGACTTAGGTGAAATTGCATCTCAAGTTGACCCAAGTATGCGACTTGGGTGAAGTCGGACTCGAAGTCGACCCAGGCTTGCGACTTAAGTATGAAGCAACCTTATGTTGTTTCAGAGACACCTTATTAGAGGATAGAGATCAAAACCAAGAAGAAATAACAATCATGAATCAAGGCCACTAAAAGGATCTTTTGAAGAGACTAATGTATTGCCCAACTTAGGCATCATAATACATATTGAGGACATCTAATGAAGATCCAAGAACTTGAAAAGAGAAGAAAAAAAGATCATACACAATATGTAGATCACATGCAAAGCTTTGAAGTTCCAACATGATAAATAACTGGTGAAGTCACATCCGAAATTGACTCCACCTGCAACATGGGTCAACTCTGAGACCAAGTCAACCTGAGCCTGGAACTTGAGTTGGAAGTTGAAGGGTGAAGTCGCTCCCGAAGTCGACTCCAGTCTGCAACTTGGGTGAAGTCACACACGAAGTCGACTCCACCCTGCGACTTGGCCCACAATGGTCGGAAAAATTCGAACGTTGGCGCATTAAATGCGCGCCACCTACCAACAAACGTTTGAATTTACTTCTCATTATTTAAGGAGCATCAAGTGAACGTGAATGAAGTTAGAAAAACATTGAATGAGCTCACCTTCCACTCTCTGTAGCAATTTAAGTGATCTACAAGAAGTTTCAAGAAGAAGTTTGCATTTAAACTGCTGAAAGCTCTACTGCTTTATCCACAACTGCTTCTACAAGTTCTTCCACGCACTCAAATCTGCCTACACAATCTATAACGTGTAGATCTTTGTTATTTATTGTTTACTTGTTTTTACCACTTGGTTTAGTAGTGGAGACTGAAATCAAGTGAAGGCAAAGTAGCGTGTGATTTCAGTGGAACTCGTCACCTACTTGTGTTAAGATTGTATAAGCCCCCTAGAGCTAGGATCTAGAAAAGAGAAGGTGCTCTAAGTTGTATTGATAATACAATAATGGGACCCAAGACACAACGGGTGTGTGCTTGGAAGAGTGGAGTAGGGAAAGTTGCCCAAACCATTATATATCGATGTCTTTTTATGTGGTTTGATTGCTTGTATTTTATATTTCTACTACACTCTCTCATTCTAACTTGCTGGACATTTCATCGAGGGGATTAAATTTACAAGGGGAAAAGTTTCTAATTAAGCAAAGAATTTTTTTATTACCCAATTCACCCCTCCCCTCTTAGGTACTGCTATAAACTCAGGACCAACAGATGCAACCATTAAAATTTTTTTTATATGATGCAAAATTAGTCAAACAAATGTATTAATTAGTCGCTGTTAGCAGTTAGTAAAATGCATTAAGGAAATATGCAAAATAAAAAGTGAAAAAAATGTAGAAGAGGGGTTCAAGATCAGATATGTGAATAAAGGAAAAATGTGTAGACATGGGGGTTAAAGAAAGGAGATGCAAGCATTAAATCTTTTTGATGATGCAAGTTCTTAGAGATTTTTTAACGATGCGAGTTAGTCAAGCACAAACATATGTATTAATTAGGCACAATTAGTAGTTAGTAAAATGCATGCAAATGTAAATATACATAGTAAAAGGAAAGCAAAATTATTATATTAAATTTCCTTTAGAGTCGCCACTAACAAAATAATGGTGGTTAGTCCATAAACAATAAGGCACTGAATACAAAGATTACCTGGATGAATTTATAACTAGGAAGAAAAACAACTTTATTTTTCCTCTACTACGTTGGTCCTAGGAGTGCTGAAAATTAACATACGTCTTGTATATAAATGCTCATGAGGGTGGAGGCGGAAATTTAATCCTTAGGCTTTTTATGAGACCTTAACTCAATCTGAAAGATGGATATATAAATTTCATTCTTATTGCACAAGATGAGATTTTTTATGATTCGGTTTGATTGTTTTTTAAATGAAATGACAAATATTTATTATATAAATTCTTGATTTAGATTTAAAAAATTTATGAAAGGTTGAAAGAAATGGCACGGTTTTAACAATATATTATTTTTTTAACAAAATACGCCAATTAATATATGATTCGCATAAGTTTTTTTTAAAATAACTCAGTAGCAGCACGTTATGCAAAATTAGAATTTGGTAACATATTTTGTGGATATTTTATACCAAATCGGTGGGTAATTAATTAATATTAATATGAAATTTAGTTTAAAATATGATTTTGCAACATTTGGGTATTAAATATTAATTTCAAGCAATTTAAACAATTTTTACAATCATTTGGCTTGAAATTATATTTTATTTGTTGCCGCGAAATTAAAATGGATCTGAATTAATTTTATAATAATAATCCACTAATGATTTTTTTTACTGATTAATGATTTAAATATTTTTATGCAGGGAAAACAAATTACACCAAGTGGACCCCACGTGGAAATCAAATCATGAGCAAATCTCAACCGTCCATTCAGTGATCATTGCATCAAGCAGCCCATTTATTTCAAGCTAGCCTTTCACGTGAAACCTGAATTTTCTAGCATAGCACTCACATGAATCAAACGTCCAGCCCCATTGCATAAATACCCATTACAGGAATGACCCATGCCCATTTTATAATTCAGCAACATGCATTAATGTCGGACCCCACCATGTTTGTCCCAAGCAAGCATGCATTTACAAAACAACCAGCAACAATAAATGCAGCATGCATATTCACGTGACAAGCATATTCATCCAATGCAAACCATGGACATAAAGTCAACAACTATATACCCATGGACCCCACTAGCTGCTCGTTAAAAGGAATGAGTAATTCACGTGAACCTACAACAAGCCTTTTAATTGGACCTCACAGCTGAATACGGCAGCAGCAATTAGCATTCATTCAATGTATCCAGTAGCAGCAAAATTTCCATCGCAAATCATGTGAAATGCATTGAAGTAAATGGCCCACTTATTCAGCTATAAAAGAGTATCGTTAGCAGGGCATGGGGGAAAAAAAGAATCGGCATAGAGAGTATTCCGCAGCAGATTTTTGGGAAGAGCACGGGCAAAAGGCCGGCGAGTTGCGTGGAGCAGCCGACACACCATCGGGGCTTCAAACTAATAAGCTTTTCTATCTTTTCCTTTATTTAATTTTTGTTATCTTGTTTAAGATGGATTGTAATTTTAATTTTATTGTGAGCTTAAACATGTTTGGCTAAATCCTAAATTTAGGGTTTAGGAATTAGCATGCGTACAATGCAATGTGGTGTGGATTTTTAATGGATATTGTTGTTAATTTAATATCTTGTGGTTTTTATGCTTGCTATGTACATGGGCCCGTACTTTTGCATGATTTCATATATTAGGTGATGGAACCGAGAGGTGGAAGCCTAATATACAAAAATCAAGATATTAAACCTGGATATCTAAGACCATGAGAATAGGCATGATAACCTTGAGGAAATTCCATAAACAAACCACAAATCTTAATGGATTCTAATTAACTTAATCCCATGAGAATAGGTGATTAAGAAAATTATGGTACACCTTGTAGGTTTCGAGAGAAGGTGCAAGGACAAGTTAGGGTTTGTTCTCCTTTAACAAACAATATCCAAGTTAAATAATTATACCACTACCCGTTGCAAAATACGCATGTTAAATCCTAGACCCTAGATATTTGCACTTTAGCTTTCTCTTCTCATTTTTAATTTACACTTCTTCCCATTTTATTTATTTTCTTTCCCTTTTATTTACTGCATTTTCTCCCCACTTTTCTATTTTATTTGTTATATTCTCTCCATATCTGACACGAAAGCGTTTAAAAGTAAAATTTATAGTCCCAAATTCCCTGTGGAACGATAATTTATATACTACAATCTACGACCCGTGCACTTGCGGTAAGATTGCGAACAAGTATTTTGGCGCCGTTGCCGGGGAATTTGGCGTTACTTTAAATTTTTTTTTTAGATACTTTCTTTATTTTTTATTTTATTTTTTTTCTCTTTCTTTCCTTCTCTATTTTTTTTTCTATCTTTACTTTCTATTTTTTTGTCTCCGTCTATTTTTATATATATTTTTAATTATTATTATTATTATTATTATTTTTATTATTATTATTATCATTATTATTATTTTTATTTTTATTTTTATTTTTATTTTATTTATTTTTATTATTTATTTTTATTATTATTATTTTTTTAATTTTAATTTTTTTTTAAAAATTTTTTTTTTCTTTTCGATTTCTAGTCCTTTTTATTATTATTATTATTATTATTGTTCTAAATTAGCTGGTTAATCTTTATATGCACCCATATACCAGAAACTTTGCAAAACAACTAGCTGAAAAACTTTGTTGCTAACCCTGAGATTGAACGTTCTTTTAGGAGAAGAATTCGTGACTATAAGCAGCAGCAATCTTCTCAAGACACTATGGAGGAACGCAATGATCCAAACCCGCCACATCAAGAGCAGGAGGAAGGCCAGGCCGAGAACAACGCTCCTCCCAGAAAGTTGACTCTAAGTGATCGGAACCGCCCAAACCCTCGTGGATTTCGATCATGCATTGTTGAACCAGAAATTGATGGAAGAAATTTTGAACTAAATCCCGGTCTCATCCGGATGGTTCAACAAGACCAATTTGTAGGACTTCCCTCTGAAAATCCAACTGTACACATCACAAAATTCCTACAATTATGCAACACAATCAGGGTGCAAAATATTCCACGCGAGGTAATTCGTCTACAGCTTTTCCCATTTTCTCTTCGAGACAAGGCAAGCGAATGGTTTTATTCCATGCCGCCCGACACATTCAATACATGGGATGAACTCTCTACTGCATTCCTGGAAAAATTCTTTCCACCAAATAAAACAAGGAAAATCAGAGACGAAATCAATCAGTTCGTCCAAAAAGATGGCGAAACCTTATATGATGCATGGGAGAGAATGAAAGATCTGCAACGCAAGTGCCCTCATCATGGTATCTCACAAGGAGACATTATTGAAAATTTTTTCAATGGACTTGATCGACCTAGCCGAAGTGCCGTTAACTCAGCCGCTGGAGGGCGATTCATGCGACTCACTGACGAGGAGGCTCTCAAACTCCTCGATGACTTAGCTCTTTATGATTCTCAGTACGGCGATGTCAGAGGAACCTCTCGGCGAGGAAATATATATGATATTGAATCCATGCATGCTATACATGATAAACTTGATAAAATTTTGCAGCGAAAGAAGCAGGAATCCAAAGATCAGAATGCATCTTCTTCTGGACACATCTCATGTGAAATTTGTGGAGCCTCACACTACACAACTGAGTGTAGTTTTGCCATTAAAGACACCACAGGCGAGCAAGCTAATGCAATCAACAACCAATATGATACTCGCGCATATGGTAACCCCTATTCTAATACTTACAACTCTGGATGGAGGAACCACCCCAATTTTTCTTGGGCAAACCAGTCAAACACCCAAAATTTTGCTCAAAATAATAAGCCACCTGGTTTCCTTAGAAAACCACTGAACCCTCCTTCATTTCAGACCTAACAAGCCTTACCTGCACCACCTCAAGCGCAACCCACTGAGTCCATGCTCGAAAATATCATCCTAATGCTCAAGAAAAATGATGAAAGAATGGACCAAATGCAAACCCATATCAAGTTGCTTGAAAATCAAATTGCTCAAAATGCCACAGCCTCATCCCAAAGAAACCAGGGTAAACTCCCTAGCCAACCTGAAATAAATCCTAGGGAGCAGGTGCAGGCGATTACTTTGCGAAGTGGAAAGCAGCTCAACCCACCTCATATGGTCTCAGAAAAAGATGCCGAGCAGAAAAAGAAGCAAGAAGAGGAGCCACAACCAGAACCGGTGGTGGAAAAGCCATATGTACCACCACCTCCTTACCAGCCTCCTCTCCCCTTTCCACAAAGGCAGCGACAGGCTAAGCTTCAAAAGCAGTTCGAGAAGTTTGTTTCAACTCTTAAAAACTTGTCAATAAACGTACCCTTCATCGACATGCTTTCTCAAATGCCAACTTATGCGAAATTTCTCAAGGATATGTTATCCAACAAAAGAAAACTCGAGGAGTACGGAACTATTTCGCTTACTGAGGAGTGCAGCGCCATTTTGCAGAACAAGTTACCTGAAAAGCTAAAGGACCCTGGAAGCTTCTCCATTCCATGTGATCTTGGGAATGTCCAAATCAGCAAAGCACTATGTGATCTCGGAGCAAGTGTAAGTCTAATCCCACTTTCAATATGTAAAAAGCTGAACATGGGTGATCCAAAACCAACATCTATGTCTCTCCAACTGGCCGACCGATCAATCAAATTTTCAGTCGGCATCCTTGAAGACGTACCTTTGAAAGTTGGCAAACTATTCATCCCAGTCGACTTTGTGGTCCTCGACATGGAGGAGGATCGCCAAATCCCGATCATTCTCGGGCGACCTTTCTTAGCCACCGCTGGAGCAATCATAGACGTCAAGAATGGCCGACTCTCACTAACAGTTGGAGATGAACAAATCGAATTTAATCTTTCTGAGGCAACAAAGCAACTGTCAACTGATAATTCTTGCCTGCGGGTCGACGTCATCAACCCTTTGCCGATCGAAGAAAAGGATGACTTGATAGAGGTATGTATCATTCAGGGTGCAACTGTTGAAAATAATAACCCTGAACTATCTGCTTGTGCAGCTCTCTTGGATGGAGCCCCTTTCATCTCACCGGCTGCCAATTCACCTCATGAAAAGTTGGATGCAGACTTCAATTTTTCTCCATCAACAAAAAAGGAAGAAACACCAAAGGTAGAACTTAAACCTCTTCCTAAAAATCTCAGGTATGCATTTCTTGACCCAAACGATACTTATCCAGTCATAATCAACGCAAATCTTTTCGAATCCCAAGCCGATGAACTGTTAAATGTGTTAAGAAGACATAGGAAGGCAATTGGTTACTGCATCAATGATCTACCTGGTATCAGTCCTTCTCTATGCATGCACAGAATTTTAATGGAAGAAAATTGTAAAACAAGCATTGAACCTCAGAGGCGTCTGAATCCAAACATGAAAGAAGTATTGAAAAAGGAAATTTTAAAACTTCTTGATGCTGGAATCATCTACCCCATTTCTGATAGCAGTTGGGTAAGCCCTGTACATGTTGTACCAAAGAAAGGCGGTATGACTGTCGTAAAAAATGATAAAAATGAACTTATACCCACAAGGACAGTCACAGGTTGGCGAATGTGCATTGATTATCGCAAATTAAACATTGCCACCCGAAAGGATCATTTTCCCTTGCCTTTCATTGATCAAATGCTTGAAAGACTTGCCAATCACTCTTACTTCTGCTATTTGGATGGGTACTCTGGCTACTTTCAGATTCCTATTCACCCACAGGATCAAGAGAAAACCACTTTCACTTGTCCATACGGCACATTTGCATACAGACGCATGCCTTTCGGTCTTTGTAATGCACCTGCCACCTTTCAACGATGCATGATGGCCATATTTTCTGATTATATTGAACACATAATGGAAGTGTTTATGGATGATTTTTCTGTTTATGGAACTACATTTGAATCATGTTTATCTAACCTATCTAAGGTTTTACAGAGATGCGAAGAAATCAATCTGGTGTTGAATTGGGAAAAATGTCATTTCATGGTACAGGAAGGGATTGTGTTAGGACATTTAGTCTCAAGCAGAGGTATTGAGGTTGACCGGGCAAAAATAGAAGTCATTGAAAAATTACCGCCACCCAATTCGGTCAAAGGAATTCGGAGTTTTCTGGGACATGCCGGTTTCTATCGACGTTTCATTAAAGATTTTTCTAAAATCGCTAAGCCACTGACTAACTTACTAAATCAAGATGTAAAATTTAATTTTTCTGATGATTGTTTAAATTCATTTTGTAGGTTGAAAAAGGCTTTGACCACTGCTCCAATCATACAACCACCTGACTGGAACTTACCATTTGAAATCATGTGCGATGCAAGTAACCATGCAGTTGGAGCTGTTTTGGGTCAACGGAAGGACAACAAGCCAGTAGTGATTTATTATGCAAGCAAAACTTTAGATGATGCTCAAGTCAACTATGCAACCACTGAAAAAGAATTACTGGCTGTTGTTTTTGCTATTGATAAATTTCGTTCTTATCTTGTAGGGTCAAAAGTGATTGTCTACACAGACCATGCAGTTATTCGCTATTTAATTGCCAAGAAAGATGCTAAATCAAGATTGATTCGCTGGATTTTGCTATTACAAGAATTTGATCTTGAAATTCGAGACAAAAAGGGCACATAAAATGTGGTTGCTGATCATCTGTCGAGACTGCCATCAACTGGGAAAATGGATTTAAACAAAAATGATCAAATTAACGAGGAATTTCCTGATGAATCCCTTCTTGCACTGAAAGAAATATCAATGCCATGGTATGGAGACATTGTTAATTACTTAGTTTGTAAAGAAATTCCATCCAATTTCGGCTATCAACAGAAAAAGCGATTCATGGCGGATGTGAAATACTACATATGGGAGGACCCATACCTTTACAAGAGATGCGGCGACGGTCTAATTCGCCGATGTGTACCAAACGAAGAAATCCAAAGCATCCTTTACCACTGTCATTCTTCACCATATGGTGGCCACATGGGTCCCACCAAAACAGCAGCAAAAGTCTTACAATCAGGTTTCTTCTGGCCCACTTTGTTCAAAGATGCTCGAATTTTTATACTAACCTGTGACAGATGCCAAAGGACAGGAAATATTTCAAGGCGAAACGAGATGCCACTCACAAGCATTCTTGAGGTTGAACCATTTAATGTCTGGGGCATGGATTTCATGGGACCTTTCCCATCCTCATTCAACAACCAGTACATACTTCTGGCAGTTGATTACGTAACTAAATGGGTGGAGGCGATCGCTTCTCCAACAAATGATTCGCAGGTGGTCACCAAATTCTTGAAACGCAATATTTTTACCAGATTTGGTGTACCACGAGCAATCATAAGTGACGGAGGAAGTCATTTCTGTAACAAGCAAATGGAGCAACTGCTCAAGAAATACGGGGTCACACATAAAATCGCCACCCCATACCATCCACAAACAAGTGGTCAGGCTGAAATCTCAAACCGCGAGATTAAACAGATACTTGAGAAGACGGTATCCCAATCACGGCGAGATTGGTCAAGGCAACTCGATGATGCTCTTTGGGCATACCGTACTGCATTCAGGACTCCCATCGGAACAACACCTTTCCGACTAGTCTACGGAAAATCATGTCACTTGCCTGTAGAGCTGGAGCACAAAGCATACTGGGCAATCAAATTTTTAAATTTTGATCTGAAATCTGCAGGAGAAAGGCGCCTACTACAACTCGATGAACTTGAAGAGATTCGACTAGACGCCTATGAAAATTCAAAGATGTACAAGGAGAAAATAAAATTTTAGCATGACAAACACATTCGTCAGAAGGTAATCAAAGTCAATGACTTGGTTTTGCTTTTTAATTCTCGTTTTAAATTGTTTCCAGGAAAATTGAAGTCGAGGTGGTCGGGACCATTCAAAGTACTACAAGTATTTCCTCACGGAGCTGTCGAAGTCTGGAGTGAAAAGACGGGAGCATTCAAAGTCAATGGACAACGCCTCAAACCCTACTTCTCAGGGGATCACATTCCAATAGGAGTCATCCACTCCTTTTGCGAAACCATGCCGCAAAAGTGAAAATTTTGCAGTCAGGCTGAAGACTATAAACCAAGCGCTTCTTGGGAGGCAACCCGAATTTTTCTTCAGGGAAGTTTTAGTCTTATGTTCTTATTTTTATTTCTTTTTATAAGTTTGATACTTTTTAATTTTAAGCGTTATTGGTTATTTTCAGGTGCCAAAAACAAAAAAAGCACCGTTGGATGCAAATTCGGTTCAACTCGCCAAAACAGGGAAGTTAACATTTTACATTTTTACAATTACTCCTTTTTATTTTGATGGCATGATTTACATTGAGGACAATGTCAACTTCAAGTGTGGGAGTGAATGCATTGCATTAATTTTCTCTAAATATTTCTTTCACTACCCTAAAGTTTAAATTGTTGATTAAAAAAAAATTGGAAAAATTCTTGCATAAAAGATTATATTAGACCCCACGTTGCACTCTTGAATGTCTTGAAAACAAACCATACGTGAAATTTCAACATCTTTGAGTAAGGAAAAGTTGAAGCTTAATGAGGTGTTAAAATTTTTTTTTTTTTTGAACATGAACTTGTTGAAAATACTTGGATTTTTTTTATCCTAACTCACTTGATGAAACTGATATACCTAGGAACCGATTCTGTTTTCGTTGTCAGAATAATCTTCCCTAATTTATCAAAATTTTTCTAATACACACAATTGTCATTTAAGAAGGTATACATGAAAAATTTTATTCTGGTTGAAGAAAATTTCCAAAGCCAAAACTTCATTAAACCAATTTATGGACATGATTAAGACAATTTTTTTTACAATGAGCCTATCTTTAAAAGTATAATGGTCGTTTACTCCTTTTGAGCCTGAACTTAAATTTTTCCTAAACCACAATTCCCACTTCATTGAACCAACTTTGGAATTGAATTCTGAGCTGAAAAGTGAAATAGGGAATAATATCTCCTGGTGGTGCAAATAATGACTTCCCAGATACCCTGAAATATGGTGAGGGAAATTATTGCCGGACTTGGTAAATAAATAAATAAAAAAAAACTAAGGATAAGAACAGGCTTAAAAAAGAATAAAAGCACTAAGTGTGGGGGTAGCATTATTTACTGTTTTAAAAAAAAAAAAAAAATTTAAGGCTCGAGTCATACAGAGACGGTTCAAATTTCATTTCATGTGTTACACCTGACCATTGTCCTACTAAGTCTTTATGATCCTATAAATTGGTAAATTGAGCAGGCAGAGGAAATTTAAATGCAAAAAAAAAAAAAGAATTATTTTCTGCACTACTACCACTTGAATTATTAATTGTGTGTATTGAATAACTTAATAAATAGGGAAGATATCTAATAATTAAGAGTTTATTGCGGGAGTTTTTAACTCTTAATGATTGAAAGCAAATTAGGTAACAAGGGTGTGCAGTATTAGTCAAGTGAGAAGGGATTGTTGATTAAGATTTTCAATGAGTATCATATTTCAAATTCTTTAATACTCTCATTTATTCTGATGATAGGCCGAACATGCAATTTTTGCTCAAGATTTTGAAATTTTTTTAATCTGCTCTTAAATTCTTTTATATTTGCTTGAGGACAAGCAAAAGTTCAAGTGTGGGGGTATTTGATAATTAGAATTTGGTAACATATTTTGTGGATATTTTATACCAAATTGGTGGGTAATTAATTAATATTAATATGAAATTTAGTTTAAAATATGATTTTGCAACATTTGGGTATTAAATATTAATTTCAAGCAATTTAAACAATTTTTACAATCATTTGGCTTGAAATTATATTTTATTTGTTGCCGCGAAATTAAAATGGATCTGAATTAATTTTATAATAATAATCCACTAATGATTTTTTTTACTGATTAATGATTTAAATATTTTTATGCAGGGAAAACAAATTACACCAAGTGGACCCCACGTGGAAATCAAATCATGAGCAAATCTCAACCGTCCATTCAGTGATCATTGCATCAAGCAGCCCATTTATTTCAAGCTAGCCTTTCACGTGAAACCTGAATTTTCTAGCATAGCACTCACATGAATCAAACGTCCAGCCCCATTGCATAAATACCCATTACAGGAATGACCCATGCCCATTTTATAATTCAGCAACATGCATTAATGTCGGACCCCACCATGTTTGTCCCAAGCAAGCATGCATTTACAAAACAACCAGCAACAATAAATGCAGCATGCATATTCACGTGACAAGCATATTCATCCAATGCAAACCATGGACATAAAGTCAACAACTATATACCCATGGACCCCACTAGCTGCTCGTTAAAAGGAATGAGTAATTCACGTGAACCTACAACAAGCCTTTTAATTGGACCTCACAGCTGAATACGGCAGCAGCAATTAGCATTCATTCAATGTATCCAGTAGCAGCAAAATTTCCATCGCAAATCATGTGAAATGCATTGAAGTAAATGGCCCACTTATTCAGCTATAAAAGAGTATCGTTAGCAGGGCATGGGGGAAAAAAAGAATCGGCATAGAGAGTATTCCGCAGCAGATTTTTGGGAAGAGCACGGGCAAAAGGCCGGCGAGTTGCGTGGAGCAGCCGACACACCATCGGGGCTTCAAACTAATAAGCTTTTCTATCTTTTCCTTTATTTAATTTTTGTTATCTTGTTTAAGATGGATTGTAATTTTAATTTTATTGTGAGCTTAAACATGTTTGGCTAAATCCTAAATTTAGGGTTTAGGAATTAGCATGCGTACAATGCAATGTGGTGTGGATTTTTAATGGATATTGTTGTTAATTTAATATCTTGTGGTTTTTATGCTTGCTATGTACATGGGCCCGTACTTTTGCATGATTTCATATATTAGGTGATGGAACCGAGAGGTGGAAGCCTAATATACAAAAATCAAGATATTAAACCTGGATATCTAAGACCATGAGAATAGGCATGATAACCTTGAGGAAATTCCATAAACAAACCACAAATCTTAATGGATTCTAATTAACTTAATCCCATGAGAATAGGTGATTAAGAAAATTATGGTACACCTTGTAGGTTTCGAGAGAAGGTGCAAGGACAAGTTAGGGTTTGTTCTCCTTTAACAAACAATATCCAAGTTAAATAATTATACCACTACCCGTTGCAAAATACGCATGTTAAATCCTAGACCCTAGATATTTGCACTTTAGCTTTCTCTTCTCATTTTTAATTTACACTTCTTCCCATTTTATTTATTTTCTTTCCCTTTTATTTACTGCATTTTCTCCCCACTTTTCTATTTTATTTGTTATATTCTCTCCATATCTGACACGAAAGCGTTTAAAAGTAAAATTTATAGTCCCAAATTCCCTGTGGAACGATAATTTATATACTACAATCTACGACCCGTGCACTTGCGGTAAGATTGCGAACACAAATAGTTTTAAAAAATTATTTTCAACTATCTAGAGCAAATAGCCTCATTTCAACGCACTCTTTTTTTAAAAAAAAAAAAGAAAGTAAACTAATGCAAAAGGGCACGTTACATGTAATGAAATGTAGCTTTAAAAAGTGAATATATATATATATATATAAATAGCTCAGACATGCTGGAATGGGATGTCATTGTTGATTTTTTTTTAAAAAAAAAAAAAAGACAAAATTGCTGTGCATGAAGATCAAAGGTTTGGATGCATATGAAGATCAAAGAGGCGTACTCATTGGATGATGATGGCTTGGGTAGAGGCACACTGTTGAAGGAAAGAAACAGAGGCGGATAGAGTTAATGTAAGGGCTTCTTTTAAGGCGGAATGCCTGTTGGAACGGATGGAGAAGGGGGCCAAAAAAAATGACTTGGATGGGGAGAAACGGGTTGGGCAAGCAGGGGCATATTTGCAGAAAAATAAAGGTCTGGATAAAAGGAAAATAGATGAGATGCTTGGGTATGATTGGCCTCTCCTTCCCAAAAAATGAGAGAGAATTGTTGGAAACAATAGTTAAAACAAAACAAAATTGACCAAAGCATAAGTTTTGATGATTAACAAAGTCAAATTTGAGTATAAATGATTACTAATGAATGTGTTGAATGTCTTAAGGAATGAAATTAGCCAAGTCGATTTCCAAGTCGACTCAGACTACGACTTAGGGTGAAGTCGATCCCGAAGTCGACTCCACATTCGACTTCAAACGAAACCTGAAGAACAGATTTGAATTTGGAAGGTGAACAGCTGAAGTCGCAGGCCAAGTCGACTCCACTTGCGACTTGGAAGCCAAGTCGCAGACGAAGTCGACTCCAGTATCGACTTGAAGATGCACAGTTCCTTCCAGCGTTGATTTTGGGACAGAACATTCCGAAGTCGCAGTCGAAGTCAACTCCGGCTTGCGACTTGGGCGAAGTCGCAGACGAAGTCGACCCTAAGATCGACTTGAGGTTCTCAAAGTTCAAGACACAGGTTCAAGTTCATTTCAAGATGAAGACAACTCAAGATATGAAGACTAATACAAAATTAAAGCAAGCAAGGTGCATGAATCAAAGACAAATTAACCATACAAGTTTTCAAGCTCTTCAAGATTCACAAGGTTTACAAAATGTGAAGCCAATCCAGAATGAAAATTATTGAAGGAAAGAAGCTAAGCAAACAAGAAGTGAATCAACAAGGATCAAACTGTTTTGGCACAAAAACTGGTCAAATCGCATCCCAAGTCGACTCCAAGATCGACTTGAGGCCAAATCTGAAACCAAGTCGACCCAGAACTCAGACTTGGAAACTGAAGAGCTGCCGAAGTCGCACACGAAGTCGACTCCAGCATGCGACTTGGGCGAAGTCGCACACGAAGTCGACTCTACCTACGACTTGGGAAAGTAACGTTCGAATTTTCGAACGTTGGAACATTTATTGCGCGTCAACCACTTGTATAACGTTCAAATTCTTCCCTCCTCTATAAATAGACACTCAAGCAAACGTGAATACACACAAGACAGAGTCTAAAGAGAGGAAAGAAGTGCAAGCAAGAGTTCTTATTTGCTTTTCTCTAAATTTGAGTGATCTATACACTTTCAAAGGAAGAACAAACTTCAAAGTTGCGATTTGCTTCAACGAAACACAATCGGTTGCTCCTACAGATTCTTCCTCAAGCTGAAACTTGCTACACAAATCAGTAAAGTGTAGATCTTCTTTATTCTTACATTATTGATTGTTTTAGTGCTTGGTTTAAGTTTGATGATTGGAACCAAGACGTTGCAAGTAGAGTTGTGATTGGAGTGTAACTCATCACCTACTTGTGTTGATTGTATATGCCCCCTAGAACTGGAATCTAGAAGAGAGCAGAGGCTCTGGTTGTATATGCCTCCTAGAGCTAGAATCTAGAAGAGAGTAGAGACTCTAGTTGTATTCGTGGAATACATAGTGGAACCTAAGTCACAAGAGGTGTGAGCTTGGAAGAGTGGAGTAGGGAGGTTGCCCGAACCACTATAAAACCTTATGTGTTGATTTCTATTTCTGTTCTGTACATTATATTGCATTCCATTTTGTTTCTTCATAAAAGGGGACTAGATTAATCCGGGGTAAAAGTTTCTGATTAAGTTTTAAATTTTCATAATATCCAATTCACCCCTCCCCTCTTGGGTAATTGCTATTAACTCGGGACCAACAAAAATGTCTCCTTTTATAGCCTTTGAATTTGGAAAAATTGCACATTAATTGACAGCTATAGTATTTTACATAAGCCCACTTTGTCTATTGTGTAATATTCCAACTTGAGGGCTCCTTCCTAGCAATTTTTGTAGGTGGTTTTGTAAAACCACCCTCGGGGCCCATGGTTTCATTTGCCTAGTAAGTCAACTCTTTTTAGCCATTGATTTTGAATATTGTGTGTCCTTCATTCATGCCTTGATCGTCACCTATTTTTTCTTGATTTTGGATGGAGCCCGCACTTGCTGATGTCCCTTAATCACTTTAACGGTTTAGATCTTCTCTTGGTGGCTCAGATTTTATAGTTTTCATCCATCATTGCAAATTCATCTCCTTTCTTGGTCAAATCTATTTCGACCATTAAAAATCTCATAAAATATTAATTATTTGTTCGATCAAAACCGTTCATCTCGTCGACTCTGATCCAATTGGCTTGAGAAAATATTCTTTACTCTTGTGGAACCCCAAATTTTAGGACCATGTATGAAACCCTAAGGTCATGAACCTTGAGTTATTGATTTTTTTTAAAATATATAATTTTGTAATATATGGAATTGAAGGACCGAATAATTAATTTAATAAATAGTAAACATGAATAGTAATCATGTGATTAAGATAAAGTGATAAGTTAATCACTTTGGATTAACTTAATCACAAAAAGACCAAATTACAATTTTACAAAAGTGAGATTAAATTATAAATTTAGAAAAGATGATTGATTGGTAATTTTGACAAGAGTGGAGGCACGAAGTGCACTTAGTGAAAATTTACAAAGGTTATATTTAGAATTTATAAGAAAATGGAGGGTAATTTATGATCCTACTAAGATTAGTTACGAAAATGAATTTTTACAAATATTTCGGGAAGGAATTTCAAAATTCCGAATTATACAAATTGAAACTGTTTAAATTCATGGAACTTATGGAAAAATAAAAATAAATGGAAAATTTTTGGCTAATTAGGGGCTCTAATTAAGGGCTTATATTCATCCTCACTGTTTTCATTAGATTTAAGCATGCATAACTCGGAATCATATAAAAAATTTATAAAAAGTACTAAATTATGTGCTCTCTAATCTAGACAGATCAGATTATGAAAAATAGTTAACTAAATTGTTAAACTTGAATGTATTAAAAAGCGTGCCAAAGGTAATAAATTCCACCGCAATTTGATATTTTAATTTTTTTATATAATTGTTTAGTTAATTAATATCTTAATGTATATAAGATTGTTTGAGATGAAACTTTTGGAGCAAGCCTATTTTAATATACCCTACATAATGAATGGATTAAATTTTGCAAAATATGTCTACAAATTTTTAAAATGAAGTTTTATGCCAAAATATGATTTTAATTAAATTAAAATATGTACTTAGCTCCAATTGAGGTGAAATTTTATGGGTAATCCTATTTTAACATGCTCAATTTAATGAAGAAATGAAATTTTGGAAAACATGTTTCTAAAATTTTAAAATGAGATTTTTATCCAAATATGAATTAGTTAATTAAAATAAAATAGAAAATTTTTTCAAAATTCCGAAAGGTACATTTTGTTAGCAATTGTATATATATTATTAAGAAAAATTTTCATAATATATAAGTGTGTGTGTGTAGGCAGTTATGATTTAATTTATTAATATTAGAATTTCCGTTAAAAAAAAAGAAAAAGAAAAAGAAAAACATGAACAGCGTTGGCAGCAAGATATGTACAATGCAGGAGCTGGCACTAAATGGGCGACGTGTAATTCATTTAGGTGATGAATTGAAGGTAACGTGGGCAGCTATGTTTAGGACAAATATTAAATAAATAAAAAATGATAACAAAATGCTGGCAGCCATGCACAATAATGAACCGACTAAGGTTGGGTATAAAAGGCCAGTGAACGTAGCATGGAGAAGAAAAAAATTTAAGCAAAGTAAAAGGAGGATTGGCCGCTGAATGCTGGTAGAGAAGAAAGGAAATGGACGGTCTAAGCATACAAACAGGTTCCTATTTATTTTTCTTTCTTTCAATTGTTCTGAAAATGCTGCGTTTAAGCATTTAAAATTTTTTTTTTATAAGATACATGGACGATGAAAAAGGTGCAAATGAGATGTTGCTGAATATATGATTAATTTTATTAAACTAATTCAGCGTTAAACTAATTTAGGGATATTTTCTTGATTAATTGGATAAGTATAAGTTAATCTTGTTTTATTGCTTCAAATCTGGAGGTTATGCGATGGTAGAAACAAAAATATGAACTAGTAAATGAACGATTTTTGACATGGAAATTTTTTTATAAGCTCATTATATTATCATTAAGAAACGACCAAAATTTCAGCTTAAAATATTAAGCGAGATACAAATTAAAAATCCGAGAATATTAATTTAAACAGGGTAAAACGGGTTACAAGATATTATGATTATCACAATAAAAATATTAAATATGATTTTTGAATGACATAAGTATGGTTTAAAAATAACGTGATTAGGGCTGTTCCTAATTTTACAACACTGTCCAGCACAGTGAAAATGTCAAAATAAATATATAATGTTAATATTTATTGTTGAAATTTTTATGAGTGGTAAATCATGTAGTTATTGATATATGACAGAAATTTCAGAGTTAAATACCTTGATTTGATTATAAATCAAGATTTAGAGAAATTAGTACACCTGATTTCAGCAAATGTGGACAGTTTGAGAAATAATCAAAATTAAATATGAAAACTAAGTGAAAGTGATTCAAATTAATATATATGTTAGGTAAGAGTGTAATAAAGGATTAGGGATAGAAAATTAATGCTGTTATATGTATATGAAATTAATAGATAAATAAGAAGATGGAATATAGTGAAAAGAGAAGGGCTGTTTTGGAATTTAATAATAAGTTTCAGAAATTTTAAATGAGAATTATGATTATGTTGATCAGTGTATGTCATGTAATATTATGTCTATATGAGAAAAATAGTTCTTTTCATTTGTATAGGAAAAGAAATGGGTACAAGTGAAAGATACAAGTTGATTACGCAGGTAAGCAAGCAACCCTTTGAAAATATAATTTTATACGACTTTAATTTGCAATCTTAAATTGTTTTGGAAATTGCTTCGTCAGAAGCAAATCCTTTTAATGTTGAAAAATATTAAAATGCAAATGCTGAAAAGGTTGTGTTGAAAGGAAAATGAGATTTTAAAATGATATTTGAAATAAATGTTTTAGAATAATTTTATTACAAGGTTTTGAAGTATTTTAATGATATTTTTTAAAGGATCTCTAAATATTGGATTATTTTGGAGTTTCCAAAATCTATTATTTCAAGAAGGATTTAAGGAAGGCCGAATGATAAATTAATTTCAAAAATGATTTGAGTAATGTTCAAGGATTATACAAGACTATCCCATATAGAAATGAATAATAAAATAGGTGAACAAAAGTATATGATATTAGATGAAAGTTTCAAATATTTTTAAAGACGTTTTGTCATTCAAAAATTATTTACAAAAACGGTTAGAAAATATTGTTATTTTAAATGTTTTCCGTGAATACTTCAAATGATTTATGAAATATAAACGTTTTAAGGTTTGTCATCCTTATAAAGCGTTTTGACTATACAACTCGTTAACATGGGTTAAGCCCAGTTTTCAAAATTTGAAAGAAATACAGACTGAGGTCTGTAGTATTTTATAAAAGCATGATAGCATCAAGCTTTTAGAAAAGGAACACAGACTGTGGTCTGTGGTTTTTATAAAATCATACTAGCACATGAATGTGAAGGAATAGTGTGCATAAGGATTATGTACTAGGTCTACTGTAAAGGATACGCAAGCCGGACGCGGTTGCAAATTGTGCCCCCTTTGCATAGGCCGAGTCGCTTGAATAAGACTAAATGCCGGCGGCGCTCTCCCTGAAATGAGAGATGGACACGGATAGTCGCTTGGCTCGCGGGCTATCACCTGGAAGGGTTTCTCTCGTAAGGAAGGATGATCACTTGATAAGTGTCACCTACCAAATTGACAGAGACGTATTGCATGTTGCATATGCTTAAAAAGAGTTTTATGAAAAGTATTTTAGGACATGAGAATGTCCTATGAGAAAAGGAGCTTCAATGAAAAATGTTTTAGAATATAAATATGTCTATGGAAAAAGAATTTTTATGTCAAGTTTTACAAGCATATGTTTGCCATGAATTGAGATTATGAAATGTTTATGAAAGGTAATTATGAAAAGGTTTCTTCCAATTGCTAGTCGAACGCTTGTTAAGCGTCTACTACTAAAAGGTGAGAAATGCATTTAAAATGAAAAGTGCTTGTTTATTGAGTTTCGACTCATGTTTTGTTTTCCCCAACCATAGACAGGTACCGCACAGGCCATGCAGGAAAGGAAAAGAGTATGAAGAAAACTTTTCAACAAACTAGTCTATATATGGTATGAATGATTATGTGGAATCTTCAAAATATGTATGTATGAAATGTTTAGATTGAAAGAACTTGTGATGTAGATAAGTCAATTATTATGATATGAATAATATATGTGAAATTGATGTCAAGGATATGCTCATATATGATGACATGATGTTATGTGATGAGATATTACGAGTATCATGTGTAAAATTGATGACGAGTGTTTGTTATATGATGAAAGAAAATGAATGAAAGAAAAAAAAAAATTTGGACGAGATCCAAATAAAAATCCCGTCGTGTGATCAGGGCAACAATCCTGAGTCACGTTTACCAATCGATAAAGATCCTGGAGTAAGGCTTGTAGGCACCCTGGGTCGGGGCGCCACAACTCTTGAATGCGAATTGCTCTTGGTCAGCTCTATGAAGCATTGGCCATTACTTCCAAAGTGAACTTGAAGCACCGGAGGCCCATTCATCACCTGGATCTTGTACAAATTTGAGCTTGCAGATATATGGGTTAAAAATTTAAATATAAATCCTCAAAAGCCTTGAATGAGTGGGCCAAATGGTGGTAAGCCTATTTGAAAGTTTAATTTTCACGTTTTAGTAGGGTGTCAACAGGAGCACTCAACTCAAACTTGCCCCAAGATCAGGGAGGAGGAAGGGATTATTCAACTAAAACCTGGCCCAACCCAGTGGCTAGGCTGTTGAATCCACATCTGATCTTCCCTCTTTGCCATCTTTCGTCTTTTTGCCTTTCTTCTTTTATTTTTCTATAGGAAGCCACATGTGAAAGCTTCATGACCAGGTCAAATGGCCTTTCCTTAGCTTTTATATTCGAGATGAGATCCCATGCGGGCCTTCTTTTTATTTTTTTAATAAACATGTAGAGCTAAGTGTATTTAACTTACAAACCAATTTTTACCTTTTTGGATGCTTTTAAGTTTTTTTTATTTTAAAATACAGTGGCATTTTCGTAAATTCCTGAAATACACTTAACTCTACATGTTTATAAAAAAAATAAAAATAAATAAATAAAAGGGTCTCATGGTTGGTCACATGAGATCTTATCTCTTTATCTTCTACAGGTGTGAATATATGAAAATTTCATGCCCAGGCTACAGGGCAACTTCATTGGTTGCAGCTCGATTATAACTTCTCAATCAAGGTTGTGTTTGACTTTTCATAAACTTATCAATTTAAAACTTTTCACTCTTTTTTTTTAAAAAAAACTCTTCACTCTCTGCAATGACCTTATTTTCTAATCATTTTTTCACTTCGTCCTGTACAATTATCTTACTTTTTAATTATTTCTTCACAATTGTCCACATAATTATCTTAGCTATTTTAACTTTTTTCTATTTACTCGTCATCGTTACCCATGATATCAAATCACTTCTTTTATTTCAAGAAGTTCTATACCAAAAAGTTTAAAAAGTTTTATCAAATATCAAATACACTAACTATGAAAAATTCTTTTATATACCGACAATGTTTCGTAGATTCCTTTTATAGTTATAACATTTCATGCTAAATTACTATCATACCTATGCTATCAAAATAGATATTATCTAACATATTGAAAAGAAGATTTTTCCTATTTAAATTTTTTATAATTGAAATGATTCAACCAATGGATGTTGATAACTCATTAATTTGTTAAGAATTAAGGGAAAATGTTATTGATATATAATTAGGAGCAACTATTGTCAGCATAAATGAAATTTTCTCATAAACTATTGTTTCTTTGTTTAGGAAGGTATCCGATAATTTTTGAGTTTTAGTTTTGATCTGAGAATAGGGGTATGCATTGGGTTGGGTTGAGGTCAACTCAACTCCAACTCTATTAGTGAAGGGAAAGTGTGGGAAGTAAGAAAAGATATTTTGAAAATTATACAGGGATAAAGTTAGAATAAGAAGAGTTGTTAGGTAATTAAGATGTCAAATCATTTAGTACAGAAATGTGTGGGAGAGAAGAAAATTAAGGTAAACTTTTCATAAGATTACCAAAGGTGACCTTAATTTCTGCCACGTAGAGATGATTGCACTGTAAGATATGCATCTGCTCAACCCAATTTGTCAATTGCTAACAACAAATCCAAGTCTGCAGGTTGTTCAACCTGATGTGATGGAAAATGGGGCCAATCTTGTACTTTTTTTGGTCCAGAAACGAGCCAGGCCATTAACGATGCATATGACAGTAATGACACAATGATGGGATAGACAATCAGGACCAGGTTGGATGATGCACATATAAGCAGGAAGCAGGAAGCAGGAAGCTGTAATTGTAATGTTAATGTGGGTCGGAAGGCTCTTGACCTGAGCTAGTTTCCCTCGCCATCTTCGTCGTTGTATTCATCGTCCCATAAGATTCATTCGCAACTAAATCAATTATTAGGTTGCAATTGGGTTATTTATCTATTAGGAAATACTTCGGTGGCACAGGTACCGCTAATGATTTCATTATGCCACCTGCATTTCGAGCCTAGCCTGATGATCAGTTTAAATCAAATCCACCCAATCTGTAAAAGCATTTATTTAATCCAAGTTTTACAAATGGAGTATGTGCATGTGCCTCATTTTTTTTATTGGGGGCCTCAGTTTAAAAATGCATAAAATCAACATGGTTTGATTTATACGTGCATTTTAGAGCTGTATATCCAAAATTAATCTGAACCATCTAAATCACTATTTTTAGGTGGATAAATAATGATTTTTAAATTATTATTACTTTTAATGCATTTAGATCTAAACATTTTTAATAATTTACCTATAATTACACATATTTTTATCAATTATAGCCCATCTAAGAATTTGGTTGAAATGATTTTTCATGCCTTGGTAAAAATAAAAACATTAAACAAAATGAATAAATAAGATTGGGGAACTTCCAAACATACCTATAAATTTTGCTTATAATTTCTTATACGCCTTCAAATTTTCAAATATTTCTGTCATACTCATCAATTTTACTAATAATACACCCAAACCCACGCCATCAGAATCCCTCATCGACATTTGATTTTTTAATTATTAAAATTCTTTAAATGTCCAAATTGCCCATCGACAAAAAATATTCTCCAGCAATAGTAGGATAGATGGTGACCAACCATCGTAATTTTCTCTAACACCACAATTTTCTCTCCGCATCTTGCTTTATTGGTTATTTGTGCAAGACTTGGCATCCACGAACTTTTGGGGATTTTCCTCTTAGGTTTATGGGAGCGAGATTGGGTTGAGACTTGAGACGAGCAAGAACGGGTAGGAGGCTTTATTTTCATCAATGGAGTCCATAGCACACCAGCCGAAAATATAGGGTTACAACAGTAACAAATGAAGAAGGCGATGGAGAAAAGGAATGTTGTGCCGCAATGACGGTGGAGAAAACGATGGTGCCTGAAGGAGACGAAAGCTACGGTGATGAACGAGGGCACTGGGTTGACATCGCCGACGCTAGAGAGGAAGCCTACGCAGCTGGCGGTGATGGGCGATCTACGGCTTCAAGTAGGGTGATAGCGAGGGATTTGTCCGACATAGAAAGCTAGGGGTACGTTTGGCAAAATTACACGTGTGGGATATATATAGGATGTATGGTATGGTAAACACGGTTTCCAAAAACCTATTTTTTAAAAAAAAAATTTAATTTTTTTCATAGGTAAGTAAATCTAGGTGTATTAAATCTATAAATCAAGTTTTACTATTTTTAGATTTTTAAGTATTTTTTTATTTTTAAACACAGTGGCATTTCTGTAATTTTTTAGCTCAGAAAATTACGAAAATGCCACTGTGTTTAAAAATCCAAAAAAATACTTAAAAACATCCAAAAATGGTAAAACTTAATTTATAAATTTAATACACCTAGATTTACTTACCCAAAAAAAAATTGAAAAAAATAATAAAAAATAGGTTTTTGTGCCGAACGCACAGCCTGCACATTAGTCGGCATTTTACAATTAAACCATTATGTTTTTTCAACTTTACACCTATGTTACAATCTTTTTTTCTTTCAACTACTTTAATTATTTTAACTTTGCTCCTTTGTTCCTATTATTTGACATCAATCACATAATTTTTAAAATATTTCTTTTTTTACTCTCATTCCATATCACAATTTTTTCCTACTTCACAATTCCAAATGCGCCCTATAAGAGGTTAAAATTGGAATCATTTCTTCATCAAAAAGAATTGAAATTGTTTTCAAAGAGCATGATCATCATTGGCATTGTATTTTATCTTTCGTTTCCTCCCAGCTTAATAGTGTGAGTACAGGGGAATTAAAGATAATGTTCATGAGGATAGGAGGAATATTTAAAAATCCATAAGTGTGAGAAGAACATCCCTTATTTGTTTTGGTTTTAGCATGTGATTGTTGCCTATACAAATGGAGTCCAAAGCTATTGATTGGAACTTGAATTTGAGATATGATGGTCACATGTATGTCAATCAACTTGAGCCAAGATGTTGATTGACACTAAATAAAACTTGCTTTTGCACAACTCATATGGACATGGACATGATGATCTACACCTGTAACACTTTATCCTCGAGTCATCATAGATAAGATCAACTGGTTCAGAGTTGAAAATGCTGTGATAAATAAAATCTCCCAAAATAGAAATAGATATGAATATGCAAAACATATAAAATTTAAATAGTATATATCAAGTCTACTCTTCATAGAGTCATTATACACTATTGATGTCTATCATTATTACAAACAAACACTATAAGATAACTTTCAATAAAATCTAAACTTCTTTGTCCTCTCCATTGCTAGTTTTACTTTTTTTTTATGTTGATGGTGGCTCTAGCCTAGCATTATATTTTTATTCTTCCACTGAAAATAAAACTATGTGAGCTAAAAGCTTAGTAAGTAAATAGCTGTTCTTTTCTAAATTCATTTTACAATTATTTTGATTTTTTTGAAAATAAATATAACATCTATGTTGTCTTTTGTGTATAAAAAACAGTAATCAATGCAAAGTTAACACCTTTGCTTGTACATGCACATATTCACTCTAAATCATGCATTCACAATATGGGCATTTTCATCTGCTTGTACTCGTGTGCAATCGTATTACACATTTGTGAGCTAATTTTTCTACTTTTGCAATCCTGAGGTTGCTACCCAAGTACTACTAAACAACTTTATAATCTGAAGACACTACCCAAAGACTACTTATTTTGCGGTAAGCCTAATATGCAAGTATGTGTCATGCTCATGCTTTATAACCAATGCATTACTTAAATTCACTGCTTAACACGGTTAAAAATATTTTAAATAATTATTCTTACGCTTGGATAAACCAACTAAAAAATCTCAACTTAATAAATAACCATACTTCATAGCAAATTATTATATTCAACACCATATTTTCAAAATAATGCTTTGGGTAAAAGTTTACTAACCTTTAAATAAACTTTAAAACTTCTTTTTCAACTCCTAAAGTAGCCTCAAGTCTTTTTTCCTAATTTTCATCACAATATATTCGATACTTCTCCTTATTCCTCATAAATATTATTTAAAATTTTATTTTTGACTTTTCCAAAGTTGTCATAATTTTATTTGATAAAAAACTTATCACTTTCCATATTTCTACCACACTTAGCATATAAGAGGATATTTATATGCTACCAAAAATATTCAGCTTAGATATCAACAAAATCTACCTTTATTGGCTTTGAACACTTTATCTCAGTTGGAACTAATGTTAAACCCTAAGTTTAATGCTTAGGAATATCAATCACCATCTTAGTTAATCATAATCAAGTAAAATCTCCACCATTAATATCCACCTATTAATAATTTTGAATGAAGATCTCTTATGGATAATCCAGCCCATCCAATGGATTCAAAACATCTAAAAATATATAAATCAATAGTTAGAAAATCAAAATTAGACATCAATATCAAAATTTATGTCAAAAACATTTTTGATGGCCCACGGGCCACCATGTGTTGCTAGTGTGGGCTATTGTTAGCATTCTCTAGTGCTTGGGCTGAGAGTTTTATGTAAAATGTTTTCAGAGACCGTTTTGTGAATTTCTAGCTAATATAAGATATTTTTTAAAAAATTTCATTCTTGAGACTTCTTGAAATTTTTCTTATGAAATTCTTCCATAGGTCAAGAGGGTATTCTATAATACTTTTTCTACAAATATCTCTAGTTAAATTTTCAGCAAGATTTGGATTTTTTTATAATTTCTTCAAAATAAATACATTTTTGAAAAATTACAAATTCACGGAAGTTCCTGTAAAATTTCCTCAAATCAAACAAATGTGACTAATTTTCTTACTTCCTCCCCTCTTCATTCATTCTTTTTTTCTTTTTTAACCTTTGATAGTTTTGGAAACTGCCCAAATGAGATCTAATTTTTCTCTATGGCATATATTTGGGTTCCTTATTTAATATAGATTCTACTAATCTTTTCAATTTTGTGAATCTATAAAGATTAGGGCAAGTAAATGAATTTACAAAAGCTTAAAATTTTCATCAAATCTTCAACAATAAAGCATGAAAATCTACATTTACCTAATTAAAATACTCATTGAGGAATTTGCTAAGATAGATACGAAAATAGAGCTTGTTTTTCTTTAAGTCTCTACCCAAATAACGTCCCTTCTTCTCTAACAAACTTCTTATTTACCCCACCTTTTCTCAATTTAAAGATCACCTCCGTTCAATTTAAAGATTTAGCTACGCTGCTCCACATGCCATGCATTGAAGGCGCTACATGTGTGTGCTGAGCTTTAATGGCGTCGAACGCGTGCTCTGCATTAATGGCATCAAATGCTATGCTGATTTTTTTTTAAATCATGTTTATCACAGCAGCATTTGTTGTATTTTATTAGGCTTTGCTTATATGAAATTCATCCTTTATATGCTCCCACCATCTATTATATTTAGTGTCATTTATATTATTATTGAAGCTCTTTCCTTTATTTAATATCAATAAATATGGGCCCCATTTATAAATGTATAAAATCTATGTAATAAAATAATTTAATAATAAATATTAACTTTAAAGCAGTATTTTCAACATTTAAACCATTTAAAATATGACTATTATACGGATAAATAATTGTACAAAGTATCATTATATTCAAATACAAATGCGAATAGATTTAAGTATTTTCTTCTAATTTATACATGAATGTATCCATTTTTGAGCAAATGTGACCCATGCATATATTCGATTTAGACGAAATTTAATCTCCTAACTAAATAAATGATGTTATATACAAAGAATAAATTAAATTTATATTAATCATTAACATCTTAAAAATGAAGGGAGTTAAGTAAAATTGCTTCTATATAATCGACTACATGAAAACGAAGCCCTTTATCAATTATGAAACCCTCGTAAATGGCAACATTTAAACACTGATGTTCAAGTTAAGTAAAATTGCTCGGATCACCTTATCCATTCTCCCTCCCAAGTTGCGGGGGGGGAGTGAATAAGGTTTTCCTTCTCATCAAAAAAAACACTGATGTTCAAGTTAGCATTGCTCTGTTGCCCGCAATACATCGATACTATTTGAATATGCCTCTGGCGTGCACTTATTTCATCGGCTAAATCAATTTATGAAGGTCAGATTACAAGAAGATTATAGAATTCCTATGCTTCATTGACCATTTTTTTCATTCGGAACTATTCACTTGTGATTGGCCTCGATCGACTGTTTGCATGAGTATTGAGCTTCACTGCTCACACTGACCTGTGTCAGTTTTTTGAATTTTTTTTATTTTTATTTTTATTTTATTTTTTTTTTGGAATTCATATATACGCATAAGTATGAAGTTTGTATATGTTGCGAAAACTAGATCGAATCGGCTTGTTCAACTGGGAACTGGTTACTAACCGGCAACAGAGTTCAATTCACCCTGGTTCCAAGATTCAACCTAATGTAGTCGATGTGAACTTGTTTGACGCCAATTTAACTGATTTTTGGATCAACTGGTCAAACTGGTTTGAGGGAGCTATATAAAAAAAAAAACTAAATGATACCCCTTTCCTTCCTCAACCCACAGCTACTACCCAAACTTTCTCCATTTTTTTGGTTTTCACCATTTCTCTACTTCATCTCTTATATGCCATTTTCGGTTTTCCATCACCATTCACATATCGACAGCGATTTTGGTCTCTCCTTGCAAGTCCCCACTCATTCTCGGCTCATCGCAATTGCTCTCATCAATCGTCATAACTGTTGTTACCACTCTGGTCGTCGCCGCGGCTACTGCTAGTCATCGTCATCGCTGCTATTATGAGTTACTAAGCTCCAGTCACCATTGCCACTCACCCTTCGCCAATCGTCCAGTCACCATCACTCCCAACGGCTTCGCACTCTTCTACTTGGTACCTGCAACTGCTACACTGCAAAATTGACACCGTTCAATTCGAGGTTGGTCATCGTACTCTTATACATTTTTTACTCTTTTTCCTCACATCCAATATTAGTATTAATTTGGAAATATGATGAATAAATACCCAAAATGAATTGGTTTAATTTTCAATTATATCCATTGATTTATTCAAACCTGTCTTGGGTAAATATGTTAGTGTTGTTTGGCTCTTTGTTTATTCCCTATTTTGAGTCTTAGTCGAATATTGATTAATACAATTGATTACTTGATTGTGCCATTGGAAAAAAAATAGACGCAAAATGCTATTTTCTATTCGATTGATTGTGCAATTGAAAATGGAAATAATTTAATTATTGATTGTTAAATGCTATTTGATACAATCCCTTCATGATTTATGACTCAAAAAAGTTAAAAAATTATATTTTTGTAGGTTAATGCTATCTAGTAAATCTAGTGTTATCGTAGATTATAACTTGACTCCCGTTTTGACTAAGACATTAATGAATCTTGCTGTACTAGAGGAAGGACAAATATTGCATGGAATAGGAAAAATAAGCGGAAGTGTTTATATTGTAATGAAGTCATTAGTGGTGGTGGGATGACTACAGTGGAAAAATATTTAGCAAAAATTTTTGTTAATGTGACTCCTTATAAGAGAGTCACTTCGAATGTCCATGTAGAAATTAAAGAAGATGTAAAGAGTATTTTTTCTCAAAGTCATAAAAAGCAAGCAACAGGAAGACGATCGTTTTCTTCAATAGATCATCCAGATGTCGAAGTGATTGGTGGGGCATATTTTGGAGCATGCGGATGTCCTAATCCATGAAAGCTAGCTATAGATGATGGCCATGCACTGCAATAGAAGGAAAAAAAAAAAAAAAAAAAAGCAAGGCATGCCTAAATCTAGTCATGTCTCTCCTAAAAGTTAAACGAACCAATTGATGTAAGAGAGAGAGAAGAAACAATGGGATGATGCATGACAACCTTAATTAAAAATTCCATGCAAACACAACATGGCTAGGAAAGAAGCATGATAGATGGTCCAAATCTCAAGATAAAAATATGATATCTAGATCTCAACATCACAATCATTTGATATAGCATTGGTAAGAAAATGGCATTCACACATGTGAAGCAAAACATATATCCAAGAGAAGAGGGTGTAAAGAATGGTGATGTGATGTGTTTCAGGCCATGGAGCCACGACATCAAGGGCATGTTTGTTAATGTATATGGAAAATGTGAGATGGGAATCTATGCCATTATAGATTTTCAAACTTAATTAAAAACCATATTTTTATCATGTTACTCTTATATTTCAATCATTTCCAATCATTTCTCTTTCCTACTACACTTCAACTATCATATTTATTCTATCTCTACCTCTATTATTTTATATCAATCACACAATTCTCAAAATATTTCATTTCTCACTGCCACAACATCCCACATTTCCCACAACTTTTACATTAACAAACAAGCCCCAAGCATCTCTTTGCCCTAAGCAATTAATGAAGAGAGACAGAGAGGAAGCACAAGCTATGATGAGCCATTGATGGGATGTGCATGAGAAAAGATGCATGCAAATTACCTAGTAGGCATGAGTGACATAAATGCATGGTTTTAGGTGATGGAGGCTTGATCATTGCATGTTGTTTCTTCTCACACCAGAACTAATAAATGGATGGTGCATTAATGGCTTGCATGAGATTAGATCGTGGATGATGTGAATTTCTTTAAAATGGATGGCTGATAATTTTTGCATGCATACATTATTATCTGGATGGTTAGATCTGGCTTGATGGATGGACAGTGGTTGCTATCTCAACTGTTGGTCTATTAAGATAAAAAAATGAAATGATGACGAGCAAAGCTATTATGGACAAAGAATGGCTTGATGCGATCATTCAAAGAGCAAGACAAGAACATACTGTGGCAGAATTATTAAGGGTAAATGATGTATTTTCAAGCCCAAGACATGGCCAATCAACTCAGCTATCTACATCTCCCTCAAGCAACAAGTAGTATACAACAATACATGATGGAAATGAATAACGAAATAAAAAGAAGCATGGAACACTGCAAAAGGATGTTCCTAACCGTCTAGATTTTAAGAGGTGTATAAATCAAGATAATAGGATGGCCAGATATTATAAAAATGTGCAAAATAATGAGATGATAGATACAGCAGCAAGGCAAAAATCAGAGCCATACAAAATGGAGACAACTAGTAATCAAATCGGTTGTGTACATACAGCTGTGAGAATTTCAAAATTCAAAATGCATAGGCGACTGAGGCATGAAACCATGATGCGGCTTCAATAAGGTCGTTTGAATCTACCCACAAAGATGAGAAGCTAGCAAGTGGAATGCACCTGTCAGGCCCTCTTAGCTACGGAATTACATGCATTACTTGATGACCAAGCCATGCATACCAGCGGAAATAAGTGCACCCTCTTAAACGGTCATGGAACTGCACCCCAAACACCTACAAATAACCCCCTTGGACACCCATTTTCAACACAACAAACAATCCAAGTACCCAAGCTCGTCCTAAGAGCTCCTTACTCTCTCTTTACCAAAATTTTTTCTTAATTTTTTTTAGAGCTACCTTCGTTCCCAAAATATTAAAAATCTCAAGACCCTTCAAAAAGAAATCCTTTGCACCAGGCTTGGATTCAAAGCTAGAAAATTTCTACTTTACTTCATATGCAAAATCTCTGAAATTCAGATAATTTAAAATATGAAGTTAAATATTTCTCCTTTATTTTGCACCCATTCACACATTTTTGCCTAACCCAAACTTTGTGTCCAAATAAGGCCACTTGGAACAAGCCATTATGCTACTAGAAGAATCATACACTTCCACCTAGTTTCCACAATTTGAGATAGTTCTTATTTTTGTTTTAGCAGAAAGTTTCTATAATAGACCTAATGCTGGCACTTTCCTATCACATGGAGAATATATATGATTTGCAGGACACACTATTTGGTAACAATCTACAGTCATATAATATCTAAAAAAGGATGAAGCTGTCTTGCATTAAGAAGTTATAGAAACTCTTCAATTAAAATCATGAACATGTTAGATCTATCATGATATGTACATGCGTAATTTGACGCAACTCACATTTGGAGACCATGTAGGTGATTCCTACCCATGTTCTTCCATTTGACCCAATCTGGCCCATGTTAGTTCATTGGCTCATTTAGGTCCACAACTTTTCATTTAGGTCCAGAATGCTCCAACTGGGCTCAAAGCACTCATTTGGGCTCACTTTTGTGTACTAAGTGCAAAATTTCACTGTGGACCAGTTCGACCTGTTTGAGCCTAGAATCCTCACTTGGTTCACAAGCCTTAAAACAATCTAGAACCCTCATGAGAGCCCATTTGGGCCCACAACTTTCAGCTTGGGCCCATTCAGACCTACTTGGGCTTGCAACCCTCTAGTCAACCCAATCAGGCCAAAAATTCTGCAACCGGCTCTCTTAGGCCCAAAACTCTTCATACAATCCTCTTCGATTCACGACATTTATGACAGACCATTTGGGCCCACAACTTTTTGACTCGGCCCATAGCATTATTGGTGGTTCACCTAAGTCCAACTTTCTAGCTAACTTAGTTAAGCTTAAAATTCTTCAACAAGTTAGCTAGATCCAAAACTCTTCAACTGACCCAAGTAAGCCCAAAATTCTTCATATCACCTAGTTGGGCCCAAAGTCTCCCACTTGGGCTCAAAACCCTCTAGACAACCCGACGGGGTCCAAAAATCTCTAATAAGCCCAATTTGGCCCAATACACTTTACTCAAGTCTAAAACATATAAATTATTTTTAAAATTTTAATTATTATTTATTTCTCTTTATTTTATATATTTTGGGTTCTTTGATAACGCAAGAGGGAGTTGAAGAACATTGTAATGACAAAGGATGAACGGATGAAAATTTACGAAGAAATTTATTTTGGATTGAAGATTACTTAAAATGATTTTTTTGTTTCGTTGTTATCTGAAGACTATTTAAAAATTGTGTTGAAGGATATTATCAATTTTAGGTTTATTTTAGACATATTTGTATTTGATACTATTTGAGCCTGAAGGTGTAAATTTTTGGTGCTTATTTAATGGTTGTAGTTGTGACTTTGTTAATTGTTTTCATACTATTTACTCTCATACTTGTGTAGATTTGTGATTGAGTTTCATATAACTCACTCAAAATTTTTAGTTAATTATATAGGATTATTCTAATGTTATTTTCAACGGTCAAAATAATAGTTTCCAACGGTCAAAATAATAGTTTCCAACAACAATAAGATTCAATATTGGCATAAGTATAATTTACAAAATGAAGGTTATTTTCTAATTTTTAAAATCATAAATAAAATCTCAATTATTGCATTATTTAATGTAAATTTTGGTAACTTGCAAATATACCCACATAATTTCAAAAATTATAAATTATCTCACATAGTTTGATTGACCATAATTGCAAATATGCCCACATCATTATGACGCCATTATTGCATTGTCACGACTTTGGTATTTATAAAGGTTTGCAAACTATGTGGGTATATTTACAAAAACTAAATATACTCACTTAATTTTTGAAATTGCAAATATACTCACGTAATTTGCAAACTTTTACAAATATACCATGTCGTGATGGTGAAATAACAACATCATAACAGCGTGAGTATATTTGCAATTATGGTCAAATTATATGGGTTGCAATTTTTGAAACTATGTAGGTATATTTGCAATTATGGCCAAATTAAGTTTGTGTATTTGTAAATCACCCATAAATTTTAAGCTTTTATCTTATTCATATATGATATACTTTACATAAAATGCTAATATATTGTTTCAATTTAGTTCTCAAAAACGGTTGAAGCAATTGGACCAGAACCAGCCCCTTGATGAGTTCGATACATTATATATGTAGCTTGTCCATTTTTATTTATATAGTTGCAATTTCATGTAAACATTATAGGTATATTTGATAAAATTATAAAATATCACTCGGAATAGATTAATTTTTTTGCCTTTTAGATTTTTGAAGATAATTCCAAAAGATATACTTTTAGAATTTGAAAAATATTCATTTACTTTTTATTATGTTTTGCTTTCTAGAATATTTAATAATATTTTAGGGAATCATCTTCTATTTTGCTGTTACATATTAGAAAATTCGATTTAATCGAAGGAATATTTAAAAATAAAAAATTATTTTTCGAAATTTTCTTGTATGTTTGTGAGTAAAAGGTACCTAAATAATGACATGCATGAGACTGTACTAATGAGACATCTTCAGTTCTTTTTATAAGAAACTGCGTGGTTTATCACCCCATCCTCGACAGCGAGACACCCGACCAGGGTGAGAGGTGACCCCAAATTTCATTCCAAGACACAATTTCGGTCTTTACATAGAGCATTAGAGATGCTGGAGGGACAGAACCTGAAATTCCGGCTCAACTCCTTGATCTTACCCTGGATAGGATTATACCATTATCTGTGATCAGTTTGTTTAAAATCAGTGAATTACACTCACAAATGATTATTTGGTACTTTACTAATTAAGAGATCTTCACTTTTAATGACATTTATTGATGGGAAATACTTTTCTTGGTACGATACTATTGAAGATTTTAGTATTGCTGAACTATTTTAATCTACTTTGAAGATTAAACCAAAAAGCAATCCTTTTCTTTTTATAGAGAACCAGAATGCAATCGTAATATTGCATTCAAAATTATTTGTTGAATTACAAAATTAAATTTCATCAAAATTAAATATTATTTGCGAAGGCTCCATTTGATAGGAGTGATAAAAATGTGAAATTAATATAATTAAAGTATTTAATTTATATATTTATTTAAAGCTATTAATTCGATATCTTTATTATGCGGAATATTTTTCATTTATATAAATTATTATAACATGCCAACAAATCTATAAGTGTATCTAAAATGATTTTATATTTCGCATGAAATTATAACTCTACACCAAAATTAAGCGTAAGTGGCAAAATTGACAACTACTTAATTGTATAATAATCACTCGTGAGCTGTTGCATCTACCCAACTGCAACCAAAATGCACATTTTCGTTGCTGTTGCACACGCATAATACAATAACTCAATAGCAATCATATTATCACGGAATGTTATTACTAGAAACCCAACTTTTTACTGTGTAAATGTTTTAGAGCTGGCATGACCCTCCCAAAACATTGATATAAATGAATCTAGGTACTTTCATGAAATAAATTTTATTATTTTTAACATAATTAGTAGATTTAATTTTTTGAAAATTAGTAGATTTAATTTTAATCGAGTTATAAAAGTAAACTAAAATGTGACAAGAATATTAAATAATCTGGCGGTATCCGCCCTTGCAAGTGCTCTTTTTATGTAATTGGTTTGAATTTGGAGCCCCAATCAAAGGTTTTTGCAGCACCAATCCTAATATTGAAACACACACCTAAATTTGGTGACTTAGAATATAGTAGGATAATGAAAAAGTGTAGGAAGTGGAAAAAAGAAAGTATTTTGAAAACTATGTAAATAATATAATATGCACAGATAAAGTTGAAATAAATATGATAGTGAAAAAAATTATTGAAGTACAGAAGTAAAGTTGGAAAATGCAAATGGATCATTATCCGGTGCATTTGGATACAAAAGCTTATTTTTTATATTTTTTGAAAAGTTTTTCTATAATTGTTAATTTAGGTATATTTAATATGTTTATCAAGTTTTACAATTTTTAGAGATTTATAGATATTTTTTGGATTTTTCAAAATCAGTGGCATTTTTGTAATTCAAAATTACGAAAATGTTATTGATTTTTAAAAATCCAAAAAATACCTACGAATCTTCAAAAATAGTAAAACTTGATACACATGTTAAATACACCTAGATTAATAGTTATATAAAAAAAAATTTAAATAAATTTTTGTAATCGTAAATAGTCAAGATCGGAGAGCACGTCGGGAGAGCGACGACCGGCTGTCATAGCTACAAGACAAACGCGGGCCACAAGGCCCACAAGGGACTTTGATTGGTGTTTGCAATTCATTTGACACCACATGTGCATTTGGCTAGGCCCGATTTCTAGACTCCGGCTTGGCGTCATATTAGACGTGGCATTTTCACGGGCAGGTAAGAGGCACGCATAAGGCAAAGTTTTTTTTTTTTTTTTTTTTTAAACATAAGACAAAATTTTTAATCTGACCTTTTTGCTGGAGAAATTTTTGGTTGCAAAAAGTTATTAGTTCCTAATGCTTTTCTCTTGAGGTGTATTTAGAAAGTGATAAAATTTTAATTTTTGAAATAATTAAAAATGATAAAATACGATGTGAGTAATAATGACGAATAAAGAAAATAAAATTAAAATAAATAGGTTAGATGTATGAATAGTTGGGTAGAAATGATTGAAAATTATAGTAATTATATAGAAAGAAGTGAAAAATAATTAAAAATAAAGTAATTGTAAAAAATAAAAAAATTTAGATGGAATAATTTTAGTTTGAACAGTAGTTGGCATTAACAAATACCCCATTATTAATAGTTTCATATTCGTAAAGCTATCATGCCAGTTTGTTCTGTCCCATGTACTTTTTAGCAACAAAATTTATTTCAATGCAGAAGTACATAGTGAAGGCAATTAGAAAAGGTGAGATAAAAAGCAAATAGCAACAACATGTTTCCTTGCAAAAAACTCAAAGCACCTGTTCTACTCTTGCCAAATGAGGCTTTGTCATGCGTTCCAAGTGGGGGTGCAACTTGGGCCGGATTGCGCCCGAACCAGCCAGCTAAACTCGATTTCTAATAGCATTAGAACTTGCTTTTCTACAACCCGAGTCAAAGAACCCGAATTGTAAATGTGATATGGTTAGGGTTCAATTGAACCCGAGCCCAATTTCTATTTTATATGTATTATAAATATATTTTTTGTATTTTATGTTATTTATATTTATAAATATATTGTAATTATATTATAAATAAAGTATATTATTTTCATTTATATTTATCTTTTATTTCTATAATCTTCTTTATTTATCTTGTTTTTTATGTTAAATTTTTTCTAAAGATATTCTTTGTAGATGTTTAAAACTCTCAAAAAAATATATACATATATCCAAAAATGATAAAAATTAGTTTTTATGTTAAATACACTTAGCTAAACAAGTGTATGAAGAGAAAAATAAAAAAAGTTGTTGTAAATGAGTTTTTTTAGGTGGGCTAAGCGGAAAATTTGCTTAGCCCGGGCTAATAGGATAACTCATCTTCTTTATATTGTTATATTTTTAAAAAATATGTGGTTTGACTATATATTATTATGTTTACTTATATGATTTGTTATTGTTATACATTCATAAAAAATTTTAAACCCATCACTCTTAAATAAAATATAAATTTATTAACTTAAATTCTAACCTGAAACTCAATCCGAAACCGATTTTCAAAAATAGTGTTAATGTTTAGATTTTACACATAGAGTTATGATTGATATTTTATAAATAGAGTTAGGGATAGAGTTGAGATAAACTCGAGTTTCATGAACTCCATTTGCACCTTAGTTACAAGTGTGTGTGCCTGTCTGTACTTCATACGGACCCCGATTTAGTGCTCCCGGGAGTATGTAGTGTTGCGTGCTCCCGGGCGCATACATATATTTTTTTTTATTTTTTTTGAAAATATTTTCATAAACATGTTAGCCCGAGTGTATTTAATTTGTGTATAAATTTTTACCATTTTTGGAGTATTTTAGGTATTTATTTTTTATTTTTGAAAATCAGTGGCATTTTACGTAATTTTAAATTACTAAAATGCCACTGAATTTCAAAAATCAAGAATAAATATCTAAAAATATCCAAAAATGGTAAAAATTGATATATATGTTAAATACAATTGGGCTAACATGTTTATGAAAAGAATTTCATAAAAAAGTAAAAAAAAATATATATGTATGCGTACGGGAGCATGCAGCACTGAATCAGGGCCACTTCATACATGGCACAGCTAGAGACTAGGCTGACGGATAGGGTGGCGCGTACATTTTTGTCTTTTCCACAAGTTCATCTGGCAGGATGCGGAAAAATCTAATGTCCAGGTTAATGAGATTATGAGAGAGAGGGAGAAAGAGAGGGAGTGAGACGACCATTGATTAATTTGGACAGTGAATGCTTTTGGACTTCTCTAGTTAAGGAAGCAACTGGGCAGATGCAATTACGCGGTCCCGACGGACTGCACTCTTTTCTACTCTTTCTGCCCACTTTTTGTTGTGACTTTTAACTGTTTTAACTTTTTTATCTTTTAATTTTACTTTGTAGTGAAACGGAGCCATCATTCGTGACTGCAATGGAAATTTCCTCACAGCTAGGGTGTGGAAGATGGAGGGAGTAACTGATCCTATCTTGATGGAGGCAGAGGCGATATTATTAAGCCTTAGGTGGGTGAAGTGTTTCCCTTACAGGAAAATCCGGGTGGAGCCTGACTCACTGGTTTTGGTTAATTTTTTGAATAGCAATGTCCCCGTCAGATCCATGGTTGGGACGTTTGTTTCCTAGATTAGAGACTTGTCACATGTGTTGGATGTGTGTATATTTTCACATGAACTTAGATCTGGGAATAGGTTGCTCACTTGCTGGCAAATCGTGCAGTTAAGATGAATGATGATGGGCGTGAATGGGTGAGGAATCCACCATTTTGTATAGCTGAATTACTTTGTAAAGATCAAATCTTTCTCAATGAAAACACCGATGGATCTGTCTCTAGTCAGTCTTCTGTTTATTTTCAAGAAGAATGGGACTGAGGCGTCCATTCGTTTTTTTGTGATGTCAAAAAAGAATTTACTTATAGTGATACTTCTATATGCAAGGAATAATTTCCTTGCTTATGATGATGTTTTGGCAACTAAATTAAAATTTAATTATTAAACACAAAAATGATGAATTATTGACAACTAAATTCCCTCTTGCTGATTGCTATTTGATATAGAATTTTATGTCATAAATTACTGGCAACTTAGTTTTTCTTTAGAAACCAAATTTTATTTTTTGGCAAACTCAACGCGTACTTATGAATTTTACCTCTACTTTTATTTATACATGAAATTTTGAAATTTTTAAAGACATCTACATCTTTGTCTAAAATTTCATTTATGGACACACAGTTAAATATCCATTTGAAGTTACTATTAGCCATGAATGACGACAATGCTCGAAATCTAATATAATTTTAATTTGATTTACTTAAAGCTAAAAAATACGTTAAAAAATATGATTCTATAATTTTAAAGGAATTAAAAATTCACGAGAGCATAAATTTTTAGCTATGGAATCAAAATTAAGGCATATTCATCATTTTATTGGAGGGATAATGTCTTCCTTAACAAATCCATGACAACATTGATATAAATCGAATTTCATATAAAATATAAATATATTTGAAATTTTTAAAAGTTAGCGGGTATTAGTAGAAGTAGATGTAAAATTCATAGGTATGTGTGAAATTTATCCTTTAAGCTTTAGCAAAAAAAAATTTTAGTTGCCAAAAATTAAAATTTTTATAGTGCTGCATGTGTTGGCTACATGTATGAATTCTATTGAGGAAATCTTTATTATCATGAATTATATTTTTAGTAATCTCTACCATATATCCATCTTATTTAAATTTTTTTGTCTCTTCTTATCTTCTATTTAGATAGAGTAATTCAACTCTTCTAAATAATTATTTTAGGCCTTCATTTAATATGTTCAAAAATTTTCTCATTTTTTACCACTAGATTTTGCCTTTAAATTATCTTGGATTACTTCGTTTATAATTGTATTTAGCTTAATATACCATTCATTCAACTTAATATTTTCATTCTTCTGCACTCAGACATGCTTCCCCATAGTGTATCTAGTGTAATCATTACTTTATAAATTTTTTCTTTCTAATTGAACTACCTTTTTTCGTAAAAACGGACATCATAGTCGTATCAGTTTGAGGATGCGTCCAAATCTGCAAAAATGAACTTATGGGAGTTTGTCTCAATTTGCTTTGGACTGGGGTATAAGACAATGCGTCCTTACTGCTTAGTCGTAATGTCTTTTTTTTCTATATATATATAGGATGCTGTTCCGATGCAGCATCACTGCACCGGAACAGCAGTGCAGTGGCCCCAAAATGAGGCCCACATGATCATAAAATCATGATCTACTCCACCCATTGTATTTAGAATAATGTATTCTACTATCATACCAATTTTCATCCCAATCAGATACTTTAAAATTGTTATTTACATCAAACTATTTTATTACGTTGGATTTGTACCATTTTCAGATTACGTTGGATTTGTACCATTTTCAGATGGGGCCCATATACATATCTGATTGGGATGAAAATTGGTATGGTAGTAGAATACATTATTCTAAATACAATGGGTGGAGTAGATCATGATTTCATGATCATGTGGGCCCCATTTTGGGGCCACTGTACCGCTGTTCCGGTGCAGCGTCACTGCACCGGAACAGCTCTCATATATATATATATAAGCAGCCGACTCCGCCTTGGTAAAATTAGTCATGGCCGGCTACTGCTTATCATTAATTTATCTTAATTATAATCTCAATTACTCCAGTCCAAAAGCTTGAGGGTCCACTTTTGGACTGGAATAATGGCTAATAGAAATTAATAATCACAGTAATCTACTGCTTTTTATTAATTAAGATCTTTTTTTTATAAAAGAATTACTCTAACCCGACCCCCTTTCCACATGAAAAGGGTTCGGAGAAGAATAATCCACGCAATTCATTGCCAAAAAATTGTCTGTACAAATTTTACCAATAATGGCTTATGGGGGGTGTCCCCACCAAGAAAGATGATCCAATGCAGAAAAGGAAGCCAAATCAGCAATCGAATGGGCCACCCCATTTCTTTGCCTTAGTACATGGTGTATAGATATGTGAGCATTAGAAGCGAGGATAGATCTGATTTCTGAAATAACATGTCCCACAGGTGAAAAGATCGAGCCATCACTTGATAGGTAAGTGCAAAGCAGAAGAGAATCGGATTCAATCTGGATTTTGCCCAAATTAAGATGGAGCGCCCACTTGGTACCCAATAGAAAAGTATACGCTTCCATAAGCAACGGCTCCGCCGCTCCCTTCCATCTCCACCCTTTGGCAGCTATAAAGAAACCACGGGAGTCCCTAATAACTGCCGCCAGCCCCATGACCTTTCTCTCCTCCAAGCATCGCGCATCAATATTCATCTCGAAAACACCATCAGGGGGTTTAGTCCACCTAGCCACAAGAGGGCGATCAAGAACGTAAGCTTGACCAAGGAGTTTCGCCCTCCTAAGTTGTTCGATAAAAGCATGACACCACCCAAGAGTATCACCAAAATTAGGTTGGACACCCTCCTCCCTGAACTTGTTTTGCAAAAATCAGATTCTCCAGCAGTACACAATAAAGAAAGTCAGCTCATCCAGTTTCTTTCTACAAGAAAGGATTCTCAAAGTTTCCGGTGACAGAAACTTTTCTACAATTAAGATCTTATTTAAAAAGTTCTTACAAAAAGGAATCAGCCGCCAACATTAAAAGGATTATGATCTTATGCAACATGGAAACAACGTACAGCCTACAACCCATTCTTTACATTTCTTTGAAAATACCTTTAAAATCTAAACCATTTAGAATATAAATTGGTATTATTTAATTGCAATTTTAAAAAACATTTTGAAATGTTTTTATGTAATATATATATATATATATATATATATATATATTCAATTTGAGATTTTACATCTACATATTAACTCCCAGATGTATTAAATACTTAGAATATATAAGTTTCTAATCAAAGTAATTTTTTACATCATAAAAACGTTTATAATAATTTATACTCTAAATAGCTTAGATTTTAATAAAATATTTTTAAAACATAAAAAGTGCCCGGTTGTAGTTTTTACGAAAACAACAACCAGCAGTAACATATGATCAGATCCCAAGTTTAAAACATAGTAAGATACAGTCAAACGATGCCCTGGGAATGAATTTCTCGGGGAATAGAGTTCCATGGAATTTAAATTTATTGAATCCCATTACTTGGCTCACAAGCCATTTCATTGTTTCTCCTTAATTTGTCGTGGGGTGCTTGAATTATTCATCCAGTCAAGCCCAAAAGTTTTGACCACCGAGTTTCCGCTTTCAATCATGAACAAGGTGAGTGGTGTGCTCCCCACGTAAGTCTTTTTAGTTGGGTAATGATTTAAGACATATGACCTTTGATTTTTTTTAAATTTAAAATATTTTAAAAAAAATTGAAATTATTTTTCATGTTTATCTATATATTTATTTATGATTTCAAAAATTATTTATATTACAAACTTTTATATATAATATTTATGTGATACTTTTTAAAAAATTTAATATCTCTTCACTCTCAAAAGATGATGTTTCTTTTGTTACTATACACATCGTAACATCTAATATAAATTAGACACTTTCATAACCCTCACTACTAAGGGATATCTTGTAAATACTCTCATTCTCAGGAGGACAACCGTAAATATCCTCATTACCCAAGGAACAATATTATTGGTCTCGAGTTTGTGGCAAAACACAAGAGGAGAGAGGTAAATTATGTTCTTTAAAATTCTTTTGATATATATATATATAAGCTTAACCCTTTGTAAGATATTTCCCTTTGAATGAAAACTTGGAAAGAAGTAGAGCAAGTGAAATAGAAAATAACAAATACAAGTGGTTTGGGACAACCCTCCCTACTCTACTCTTTCAAAAACACATCGTTATGTCTGGGGTTCCAGTATATCAATCAAAGATCCACTTAGAGCTCTAGATCTTTTCTAGATTATAACTTAAGGGAGCCTTTATAATCACAACACAAGTAGATGGTGAATCGCACTCCAACCATACACTACTTATCTTTATTTGGCGTTGGTCTCCAACACTAAGCCAAGTAACAATCCAAAAGATTAAGTTACAAAGAAGATCTACACGTTAAAAAGTAATGTAGAAAAGATTCAACACACAGGAAGAACTCTTGGAGGCTTGAAAATATTAAACCGTTGTAGCACTTACAGTAAGTTATGGAGTTCTTCTTAATAAAACAATTAATGGCATTTGATTGTTTGGAAGAAGAAGGTGAAGGCTCAATAAATGCTCTAGTTAACCCTTATAAGTCCCTCTTCATGCTTTAAATAGAGAAAGAGTTATTTTCAACGTTGGAGGGTAGGTGGCGCGAATTAAATGTGCTAACATTTGAATTTTTTCGACCATTACAATTCAAGTCGCACTTGAAGTCGACTTTAGGTGCAACTTCACTCAAGTCGCAAGCTAGAGTTGACTTGGATTGCTACTTCGGTCTTCCACACTTCCTTCCCGAGAGTTTTCTCCTTGTCTTCAATTTCAAGTTTCATTTTGAGGTCGACCTAGTCTGAGACTTAACCTAAGTCACAAGTGAATTCAACTTCTTTGGAACTTCAAAACTTCATAAATCAAGTGTTTTGACAGTTGTGCTTTTGTGTCTTCAAGTCATATGCAAAGTAGATTTGGGTTACGACTTGACCCGAGTCACAAGCGAAGTCAATTTTGGTTGCCACTTCGCCTGCTCAGGAGTCTGCAATTTCAATGTTGTTGAGAAAAATGTTGCTGAAGCCAATCCTGGAGTCGACTTAGGTATCGACTTGACCTAAGTCGATGTCTGAGTCGACTTGACTCTGCGGCTTGATTTGTCATATCTTGCATTTGAAAAATTCTATCTTAAAACAATTCAACACACTTATTAGTACCTTAAAATTCTCAAATTTAGATTGTTAATTATCAAAACATGGGTTATTCTTGATTTGCTCATTGTGTTTACAACAACTATGCATTTGTGTCCAGTTGAGATTGAACCTGTGCAGGCACCATATGTGCCACAATGAGTTACCACTAGAGCACTGCCCCAATGGCAAAGATGGCGTTTCTTTACTATCCAACCAATTTTTTTATCATGATAAAATAGATATATTAAATGTGATAAATAATGTTTCAGCTTTTAAAAAATTAATTATAAGCATGATATTTAAACATTCAAACATGGCTCATGGTCTAATGCGTTTGACGCATATTGAACTTTTTATTTTTTTAATTTAAAAAATATATATGGATACATATGATTACATATGTGCCAATGAAAATAAAAAACAAATTATAAAAATTATAAAATTTCAAAGTCTAGAAAATCTAGATGAAGCATGCACTATAAAATAATGAAAAGTGTGATGAGATACGCGCATGAGCAGTATTTCTACCCATTGCATGTTCGATCCTCGCTGGGTGCGGGGTATTAATTTTCAATTTTTCCTCATAATGCTGGGGGTTTTATATATTCCCCTTGGGTGGGGGTATTATAAAAAAAAATGTCCCTCCATTATATGAATGTACTTAATTGTAATATCATATGTCACAATGTATAATATTAATTAAAAAAAAAAGGTCTTCAGTTAGCCTAATGGTACCACTTTTCGACAGGAGTTCTCCACTTCCAGGATTCAAAGCTTTATGACAACTAAGCCTAGGACTATTAACCCTTTGGGTTATAATATTATGCACTTGCATGCGCTTAACCTCAATACATTCAGTGTAAAAAAAATTCAAATTATAAAAATCTCATTAATTTTAAAAATTCCAAAAAAATTTACAAATATTTAAAAATGGTAAAAATTGATACACGTGTTTAATATGTTTAGATTAATAGTTTTATAAAAAAAATTAAAAAAATTAAAAAAATGTGTTAAATTCATTTGGGTGCACCGAGGCTAAGTGCACATTGTTGCATTTGGTCCTGCCCGTAACCCTTTTTACACCGTAAAAAAATAAAAAAGAAACATGGTAGTGTCACATCAAAAGAAGCTCGTCGGATTTTGAATGGTAGTTGTTTTTCCTATATGCACTTGTCCTTCCATTTCTTCTTCTAATTTTTGCAGAATTTACTCCAAAACTATGAAGTTTGCAAAAATTTCTGGCTCATGAACTTAATTTGTTTTTATCTAATTCTACCATAAAATTCCATAAAAGTTGATTGAACAAGAGTATTTCTGGAAACAAAGTTTATAAGGGTATTTTTACAAACTTACAGTCATGTATAAAATTTGCAAAATCCCCAATGAGGCCGAGGCAAATGTAAATAGAAAAGACAAGTGTACATGTTATTTTTTAGCCCCACATAACTTCTAGACCGCACATGAGAGGATTCCAATTCCTGGCTCGGCCCTGGCCACTAGGACAAGTAATCACAGGCCTTGTGAATCACTGGAAGCCATGCAAGTGCATATATACACCCAAGGAGCGCTTTGGAATGCATGCCACACATACACACACCACAACTCAATCCATCTCAGCCTTTTGCTGCGATGGCAAACGACCCACCGATCTCCCCACCCCTTCACACCAAGCTTCCCTGCAAGAACTCTCTCTCAAGGGCTCTCAGCCTCATCATCTTCCTCCTCCTCCTCTCTCTCCTCCTCTATCGTATCCGCTACCTTGGTAGCCATGGACCCGTTTGGCTAGTCGCCTTCCTTTGTGAGGCATTGTATACCTTCATCTTCGTCCTCTACATGAATTGCAAATGGAACCCCGTGGATCAGATTACTTACCCACATCGTCTCTTGGAAAAGTAAGTAAACAAGTAGAGCCTGGCCATATGTACAATTTTGTCTTATATATGTAGAGAGCGTGCAGCTGATATGATTCCAAAATATGGTATTTTACATTGATTAAAATTCTAACTTTTGCCACTTGATGAGTACTTATAGGTTTGGATTTGAAGAGCTTCCACCGGTGGATATGTTTGTGACCACCGCAGACCACCTACTGGAGCCGCCAATAGTGACAGTGAACACTGTGCTTTCACTTCTGGCAGTGGACTATCCAACCCACAAGCTTGCTTGCTATGTGTCGGATGATGGAGGGTCACCAATCACCTACTATTCTTTGGTTGAAGCTTGCAAGTTTGCCCATCACTGGGTGCCCTTTTGCAAGAAATATGGTGTTCAAGTCAGAGCTCCTTTCATGTATTTTGCAGATCAGAAACCCAAAATTCCTCCTGCCCATTTCTCAGACGATTTCATCCATCAGCGGGGAAAGATAAAGGTAATTAATTGACGATAGGTAACACTACAAGTCAAAGGCAAAAAGCTTTAATTAACTGCTGCAATCCGCAGCTGCCTCATAAAAAATATTTTTTATTTTTTTGTTAGTGTGCGGGCTTCATGTTAATCTTAGTTTTTTTAAATTCCACAATTTTTTGAAGTCTTTTAGAACGTACACACACGTCCATTTATTGATTTTCAAAAATTAAAATAAAATACTAAACAAATTTTATTGTCATTATATATTTTTACCGGGGTAGAAAAGGCCAAAGTCATGTTGCGTGCATTGACGTTCTTCTAAACAACTGTAATCTCAGGACGAGTACGAAGATCTTTGTCGGAAAATTGATGTGGCATTACAAAAGCCACAATTTCCGGATCAATCGGATGATGGTTTTGAGGATTTCAGGAATATCCAGCGCGGAAACCATCCCAGCATAGTTAAGGTATATGTTTAAATGTAGTGTTTTATTAATTAAATCATGTTTTAGTTACTGTTTGTCCATGCATAAATAAAACCAGCTATAATCTGTATCCCTCCAATTTTTTTGATTTTTGAAAGAGACAACCCAAGCACTTCAAGAATATTTCTATGATATGAGAAACTAAGTTATTTTTGTACGCAATCCATAGCAAGTGCAAATGGATGAGGTTATCTACAAGATAATTTTTAATATTATATATGTGAAAACTTTTAATCACGTTAGTTTTTATATTTAAACTAAACAAATAATATTCAATATAATTAATGTCGTGTTATCACTTCAATAACTAAGTGGCTAACATGAGTGTGTATATAAAGTGTTAACATAAGGACGTCCCATATTTGAAGTTAGGTAGTTATCTCTTTCCTGAAATGAATAATGTTTCAATGCATTAGAGTGTGAAACTCCATTTTTAAAATATTTTTTTGAAATTTTAAAAATTATTAGTCTATATGTACTTAATTTAAACTAAATTTTACTATTTTTTGAAATGTGTATATATTTTTTTGATTTTTTAAAAACATAAATATTTTAGCCATTTTAAATGACTAAAATACCTTTATTTTTAAAAAATTAAAAAATATGTATACATCTCTAAATATAAAACTTAATACATAAGTTAGATACACCTAGACTAACAATTTTATAAAAAATATTTTTAAAAAATATTTTAAAAAATAGAATTGTGTAATGCATTGAAATATTATTTTTCCTTAAATATACCTCCGTTGGGTACCATTTCATCCAAGATAGATGACCTGATTAAATAAAACATAATCAATGCCAATAAATTAGATTTGTTTCACGGTGGGAACAAGATTCACATTTTTTGCTTGCTTGAAATAAATAAGTCCCACTTAGAATAAATAATTAACGTCTTCGCTTAATTAATCTTTTAAAACGAATATCGTTGATTGAAAGGAAAATATATTCTAAGCTTTACTGATTTGCTATGGGAAAAAGATAGAGAATCACTACTTTTATAGTATATTTGGTAGAGATTGAGAACCAGATGCATTGGATACAGACACAAATCATGATATGAAAGAAGTCAAAGAACCACTAAAAGTATTTACGATATCTTAATTCTTTTTTTCCTCAAGCTGGCTTATTATAATCTATATTAATCGTTATTGCCTCATGTGCTCATAAGTTGGCATCATACTATTTTCAGGCAAGTCTGGGTAAAGTAGATTATCGTTTTAGGATCATAATGGGCTATTTTGAACAAATTATACCGTAATTTACGATATAATTAACTACACTTGAATATTTTCATATATATATAAGTCTGCTTATATACAATATATTGTATATATATTTAACTTACCATATTCAGTTTTTAATTTTATTTTCATTTATTTTTTATTTTTTCTTTATAAACATGTTCTCTTGAGAGTATTTAATCTATATACCAAGTTTTATCATTTTACTATATTTTTACATATTTAATTTTATTTTTAAAATCAAGTTTAAAAGCATGCAAAATGACTTATATGATCCTGAAATCAAAGATTTTTTAAAAAAATATATATGTAAAATAATTGTAAAATGGAAAAACTTAGTATATAGATTAAATACACTTAAAAAACACATTTATGAAGAAAATAAAGAATAAATAAAATTAAAAATAATATTGTAAGCCAAGCATATATATTGTTATATATATGTATATATATATGTTTGACTTACAATATTCATTTTTTATATATAATATATACATATATGTAGACCATGAGCGATTCTATGTAACCCTTTTAAATTTTAAAATTTTAATTATTGATAGAAAATTCTATCCATTTGTTGTATTTAACATTTTTTGTTTAGTTAACGACCAATTTTCATACAAATCTAATATGTACATAGGCACATTTGCTCAAAAATACGTACATTTGTGTATAAATCAAGAAAAATATTTAAATCAATTCATATATGTATGAGAATGCAGTAATTCTTTTTAAAATCAGTTATGCACATATTTTTAGAATTATTTATGCACATAGTAGCAATATTTTAGATGGTTTATATATTGAGAATACTACTTTAAAATTAATATTTAACATTAAACTATTTTATTATGTTAGTTTTATATGTTTATATTATACAGTGAAATTAGACAAATAAAAAAGTTTTTATGATAATATAAATTATTTTGAAAACAATAAATGTAGTGAATTTTCTATTAACTATCTAAATATTAAAAATGGAAGATATTATATAGAAATGAGCATGCTAGCTATGATGGTGAATATTCTCTCATGGTTCAATTTCGGAAGCTACATATTTACAATTTAATCATCCAAAAAGTATATTTTTCCAATTTCAAGCCATGAGTTTTCACCACCGATTACATGCATCGGACCACGCTACTGAAATAATTGAAGCGACGGTGGTGAATAATTAAACTGACCGTGGGACTACATGTCACGTCACACTGATGGAATAAATTAAAATAGACCTTTTTGTTTAATTAGTACCAAATATCTGCAGCATTAATTATTCTTTACCACGTATCTAATTGCACTCTTAAATTATTAATTATGGTATATGTATACAGGTGGTATGGGAAAACAAGGAGAGTACAGGAGCAGCCATTCCTCATGTTATATATGTGGCAAGGGAGAAGAGGCCAAAGCAATCCCATCACTACAAGGCCGGAGCTATGAACGTCTTGGTATGTATCTATTGTTACACTGGTACTGGTCACAGAATACGCCAGAAAAATATATGCGTAGTGAATAGTCACATTAAAAATTAAAATGGATTTGACGGCCCCGACAAATTAATTTGCCGTCACTATGTTTATACGTTCTTAAGTAATTGTATAAATGAATATTGCGATTCTCATTTTCATTTTCATTTCCCGTCGAAGTTTCTAATATCTAAACTTTTTATTATATCCATCTATCTATCTATGTATGTAGGCATGATGCTAAAAATAGATATTTAAACAACTTTCATATATGATATATATGTTTATTTTTAAATTTTAACCATTTCATTTTCACGTTCAAAAGATGATAAACTCCTGCGATGTAAAAGCTTCTGATCAAATTCATGTCCACGGTTAAAGAATTTATTTTCAGTAGCAAAATTTGCTGCAAATTTCATTATTATTGCTATATTCCACCTACCTTTAGGCAAATCAAGTCACAAATTCTTTGTCTAAGCGGATGACTCAGAGGCAAGTATTTGATTAAATACACCCGGGTGTATTTAACTTTCGATGCTCTCAGGTACAAAAAAAACTATTTTTTATTTTTTGTGTTTGGTTACACACAAAACATGTCAATGAAAACTTTTCAATCAAAAACTTTTCACTCCCCATAATTACCTTATTTTTTAATTATTTTTTCACATTTTCCTATATAAACAACCTTACTTTTCAATCATTTACACACAAATACTCATACAACTACCCTATCTATTTTAACTTTATTCTCTTTACACCTCATTATTATCTCTATCATATCACATCATTTTCTATCAACTTAACAACTTCTACTCTGAAAAGTTTTCATCAAAAAGTTTTACTTCAACCAAACGCACCCATAGGGTGTGTTTGGCAATTTGAAAAAGTTGTCAAATTAAAACTTTTCAACCTAAAACTTTTCACTCTCCATAACTATTCTTTTTTTTAATTATTTTTTACACATATTTCTATACAACAACCCTACTTTTCAATCTTTTCTACACAACTACCAATACAACTAACCTATTTATTTTAAATTTATTCTCTTTATTCCTCATCATTACCCCTACAATATCATATCATTTTCTACTGATTTGACAACTTTTACATACAAGTCAATTTTTAACAAAATTGGTAAAAATTTTAAACTTTTCTACTGATTTAATCTAATTGTATTTAACCTATAAGTCAATTTTTAACAAAATTGGTAAAAATTAATATATATATATATATATGTTAAATATACTTAGATGAATAATTTTATAAAAAAATTTAAAAAAATAATAAGTTTTGCACCGGGGTGCATACGACCAAGTCCCACAAAGGCATGCCAACAAAGATTTCTCAATTTTGTTTTGTAAGCTTAAATACAACACAACAACAATAACAAAATTAACAACCAAAAATCTTACCACACTGGTGATATAATAGCATGGTAACTAGGATGACTGATTTTCAACCGACCCCAGCTAGAAACCGCCTCATGGATTGAGGGTATATTTGACATTCAGATCCCCTTGTGTGGGGCTTTGGTCATATGCTCCTAAAAGCACTGAATCTTAATGCTCCCAAGTGCATATACTTTTTTATTTTTATTTTTTTTGAAAATTTTTTACACAAATGTTAATGTAAATGTATTTATATATATATATTAATTTTTACCATTTTTGAAGATTTCTAGATATTTTTTCGGATTTTTAAAAATTTTAAAATACTAAAATGCCACTGATTTTTAAAAATCCGAAAAAGTATCTTAAAAATTTTCAAAAATGGTAAAAATTAATACGTATGTTTAATACATTTACATTAACAGTTTCGTTAAAAAATTCAAAAAAATTAAAATTAAATGTATGCACCTAGGAGCATTGAGGCTCAATGCTATCGAAAGCATACAACCGGAGCCCCCTTGTGTATGGGGTTTTAAATTTCTCCTGTACAGGGATGTACTTAAGTAAAATTTCCCAATGAAGTATCAGCGCGTGAATGTACTCCATTATAAAATCAAGATGTCGCATTGTATTATACATAAAATATAATTAAAAAAAGCCAAAAATCTTGTCAATTGCGTTGCTGAAGCTAATTTTTTTCTTCCAGTGTTTTGACATTATAAATATTCATTATTTTAAATAATATAGATGTAAAAACAATTTTAAAATTACAAGCAGCAAGCATTTGTACAAATGTTTATTTTTAATAATATCTGCTAATGATCAATTGTCTGATTAAATGCTTATGCATAACATTTTTTTTTTTGTGGTGCGCGTGGGCTTAAATATTAGACTCGGGTATCAGGAGTGATGACGAATGCGGCGTTCACGCTCAATGTGGACTGCGACATGTTTGTGAATAATCCAGAGGTAGTGCTGCAAGCCATGTGCCTCTTGCTGGGTCACCCCACAGAAACAGAGTGCGCTTTTGTACAATTTCCCCAGAGATTCTACGGCGGTCTCAAGGACGACCCCTTCGGCAATCAGATGTATGTCCCACAGGAAGTAAGTTCCTATTCATTTAGGGCTGATACCCATATGATGATGTGCCATTTTATTCATTTTATTTTAATTTCTTTTTACTTGCATAAATACATATACATCGGCCCCATTAATGTCTTCAGCCATGTAAATTTTAACCATTTTTAAAATTTATTTGATATTTTATTTTCATTTTTGAAAATGTTTATTTTAATTTTTGAAGATGGACAAAATTGGGATGGATACGTGTTCAAGAATATATCCGTACCCATTTCTCTATTTTTCAAAATAAAATATTAAATAAATTTCGAAAGATAAAAGTGAGACTTAAGGTTGCACCTTGAGTCGGGTAGGTCCGGTTTGAGGTCGACCCTACCGTTACTCTATTCTTAAAACTCCTACCCTACCCTATTTTACTCCGTGTCAGTTCTAAACATATTTTATCTTATTTTTTAAAGTTCAGTCGGTTCCGGTTTCGATTTCAAATCAGTTCTTTAAAAAAATCTTTATATTATATTTAAAAATTATAATTTTATTACGACTCTTACTTAAAATCCTAAAATCAAGCCGCTAGTAACATAATTTTTGAAACATGTTCATTAAATTTAATAAATAATTAATAATTAAATGGTTTCTATATATTTAAAAAATATATTTATATCTTTCACTATAAAAGATATCTTATAATTAAACATATATTAATAATCCAGGTCAGTTCGAGTACCCAGACCTTAGAACCTATTTCGAGTACCCTGACCTTAGAACCTATCCTATCCTAAGTGAACCAAGGTAACGGATACCCTACTCAAGTTACACCTTTAGTAATACTGTATGTGCATAAAATTTTAAAAAATAAAAAAAGATATTTTGTGGCCGACACACTGCCTACATGTACTGTAAAGTGTGGCCGGCTTCGGACCCCCATTGCATGCGCCCGGGAGCATGCAACGCTACATGCTCCCGGGCGCATACACTTATTTTTTTATTTTTTTTTCAAAATTTTTTACAATATTGTTAATCTATATCTATTTAATATGTGTATAAATTTTTACCATTTTTAGAGTATTTTAGATATTTATTTTTTATTTTTGAAAATCAGTGGCATTTTAGTTAAAATTATCTAAAATGCCACTGATTTTCAAAAATCAAAAATAAATATCTAAAATACTCTAAAAATGGTAAAAATTTATACACATGTTAAATACACTTATATTAACAGTTTTATAAAAAAAATTGAAAAAAATTTTAAAAAAATGGGTGAATGTGCCCAGGAGCATGCAGTGCGCGTGAAATCAGATCCCACCGGCTTCACAGGATCGGGTTCCAATAAAATCTCTCTATTTGGGAGCACGTGTGTGTACGGGACATGTATGGTTAGGGTGCAGTTGCTGCAAATGGGGGTCTAGCTAAGGAATGTTTCAATGGGTGCAAAATTCTATTTTTTAATTTTTTGAAATTTTTTTATAAGATTATCAAACTAGGTGCATTTAACTTATATTAAGTTTTACCATTTTTTGAGATATATAAATATATTTTTAAATTTTTAAAAATAGGGGTATTTTAGTCCCTTAAAAATAGCTAAAGTACCTTTATTTTTAAAAAATTAAAAATATATACACATATCCAAAAAGGTAAAATTTGGCTTATAGATTAAATACAACTAGATTAATAATTTTATAAAAAAATTTAAAAAAATATATTGAAAAAAAGAAATTTTATACCAGGGTGCATTGAAACATTTCTTGGTCTAGTTGAAAATAAAATAAAATTTTAGCTCATCTTTTGCGTTTAGAATTATTTATTTAATTGTACCAATAGATCATATTAAAATCAAATATATGTAGGAGCCCATCTAGAAAGATATGAAATTAATGTAATAAACTTTTTTAATTTATATATTAATTTTGAAATTGTTAATTCAACGTCTAAAATATCAATCTTCGTGATAAAGGATTTTCTGAAGCCTTATAATATGGTAATGCATATATATAAACGGATATAAAGATTCTCATCATTTACCCATGAAATTTATGTCTTTAACAAGGTACAGCCCACCCAACACATAGATTGAAATGATTTTTAGTACATGATAAAAGTAATTTTAAACCATATGAGTGGTGGGATTTGATTTCGTCATGAATGTGAGACCCATTACTAAAAGAAAAGTCACATAGTCAAATTTCGTTGCTCCTTTCCACCACGTCCGTTGTGGAAGATAGGTGGCAACCGAAATGAGTTTCAGTGCATTTGCAGCAAACGGCATCCAATATATCCCCACTATAGGCTATAACACATATATGCAGGGCTACCCCTATATATGACCTCTTTTCTCTTTTCTCTGTAACTCTTTCCATTTTTAATACTTTAATAGTTAATAAAAATTTACCATATTTATTGTATTTAACAGCATTCATATTATGATAAAACTCTTTTATTTATTTAGTATTATTATGTATGACCTCATTTATAAATATATAAATAAAATAGTTCAAGGATAAATATCAATTTTAAAATAATATTCTCAATATTTAACTATCTAAATTATCACTAATATGTGAATAAATAATTTTATAAAGTATTATTATATTTTAATATGTATGTAAATGAATCTAATCATTTTTCCTAATTTATATACAATTATATTTATTTTTAAACAAATGCGACCCCATCCGTATACCTAATTTGGATAAATTTTAGTTTCTTAGATAAACAAGTGATGTTAAATATAATAAACGAATTGAATTTTACACCAATAATCAACATATTGAAATTTGAGGAGTTAAAATATACAAGTGATTATAATATAGAATTAGTTATATTTTTTTGCTTTTTATTTTTTGATGTTTTCTTTTAAATCGGAACCATCCACCATATTTTACTTTATTTATATTTGCATGATATGAGAAATCATGTTATTCAAATTTGTATATACCCCACAACAAGCGTAAATATATGAAATTGTTTATAACTTATTTTTAAGGTTATTAATTATAAAACGTTGACTTGATTTTTTGTACATAGACTAAATAAATAGATTTAAACGCAATAAATAGATTGGATGTTACAAAAATTGAAAAATTAAGTGGCTGTAACTTACAACTAATTATAATGGATCATTTCACTGTGTTATATGAATACATGGCCATTACATATAGACCTACAGTTATCATATATTATTCGATTTCAGTCGTTGATTTATGTTTTTTCTTCTGCTTACGCAGACAATGCTGCGTGGAACAGCAGGAATTCAAGGGGTGATGTACGCAGGAACGGGATGCTTCCACAGGAGAAAAGTTCTATACGGGCAACTGCCCCCTCAACAACCCCACAAAACTAAACGTCACTCAAATATGCCAAGCAATGGTAAAATCATTGCCCTCACCTTTATTTTGCGTCTTTGGGTTTATGTTTGCAAAAGATACCATGTAACTTTACATAATTACACATTACATTGTATATTTTGGATAGTTGAAGAATTGACCCTCCAAGTTTCGGTAATTGCAAAATAGACCTCGTTAACTAGTCCCTTTTTTTTTGATAAGTTAACTAGTACGTTTGTATAGTATCGCAAATCCAAAATTATGAAACTCATCGGGTAGAATGATCTATAAGTTTTTGGTGCTCCTCTACTTTTGAAAAAAAAAAAAAAAATCTTTGCATTTTAATAGAACCCCAATCATTTCAATTAAGTTCGCTTACTTAATGGAGTCTAGTTTGCAATATTCTGAAATCTGAAAGGTCCATTTTGCAAATACCCAAACCATAGTGCTAGTTTACAATTACATAAAGTCATACATCTATTTTATAAACATTCCCCTGTGGCTCTTAGATGCACTAGCTAGCCGGCTCTGGCTGTCCAGAAAGATTATGCCCAAAAACTGAAAAACAGATACTTCCATAATTATGTTACGAGACTGATCATATGCAGTCGGCCGCATGCACATCGTATTGCCAAAAAATATACATTTCTATATTTTTTATTTTTTTATAAGTATACAAACCCCATCTAGATATCACATCTAGTGAAATTTACTCTTTTCTGAAATTTGTTTAATAATTTATTTTGAATTTTAAAAATGAATAATAAGGTATAATATGTAAATGGAGCTTGCATATGTATAAAGGCCACAAAATTATAAAAATATATATATGTTTTGGTCGGATGCATTAAAGGCTGCATGCAGCCTGCCGCATATGATCACCATCTATTATATTAATGGTTACACATGAAAGGATTAATGGTCCATTTCATATAATTGACTTTTAGTATAATTTACAAATATGCCCACTTAGTTTGACCAAAATTGTAAATACAACTACGTAGTTTCAAAAGTCACAAATAACCTCACGTAGTTTCATCATAATTACAAATATAAGTACATCATTACTACATTATCACCATATAGGTAAATTTGCAAAGATATGCAAACCACAAAAGTATATTCGCAAAAACTAAATATACTCATTTAATATTTGTAGTTGTTTATATACTCATTTAGTTTGCATACTTTACAAATCTATCATATCGTAATGGTGTAGTAACAATGTCATAATGGCATGGATATAGTCATCATTATAGTAAAATTATATGGGAGATATTTGTAATTTTAAAATTACAATCAAACAAAGTAGATGCATTTGCTAATCACCCTTGCTTTTATTTAGGGACCTAATGGTCAACTTCACGCCTGTGCAGGATCAGAATGCTTATTTGAATATAAAAAAGGAATTTTTGCATCCATATCTAGAAAGTTTTGTCAAAATTACAAATATGCCATAATCTTTTTGAAAATTTATTCTTATACCTACAAAAATTGCTTGGAATTGAAGACATACCTACAAACTGTAAGCCTTTTTTTAACAAATGATGAAAATACCTCTTGAATAAATAAAATTAACAATACTAAAAAATCTTTAAATACGAAAAATATAAACAAATTATTTTGTATTTAAAGATATTTTTATATTTATAGTTTTAGAGCCATGATTATATACGATGAGTAGTATATAGGCTCTTCATACAATACTATTTTTATTTTTTGATTTTTCTTTATGAACATGTCATTATAAGTGTATTTAATCCACATATCAAGTTTTACCATTTTATAGTATTTTTAAATTTTTAAAATTTTTAAAAACTAAGCTTTTTAAGGGATGAAATTTACTGAAATACCCTTAAAATTTATGATTTGTAAAAATAAAAAATAAATATGTAAAGTTATTGTAAAATGGTAAAACTTGATAAACGGGTTAAATACATTTTTTTAACACATATTCATGAAAAAACCAAAACAAATAAAAATAAATGCTGTATATAAGCCAACATACGACTTGGTCGTGTATAAATGTGGCTCATAATTTATTATTCACAGAGGTATTTTCACCACTTTGTAAGGTTTGCAGGTATGCTTACAATTTCCGCAGGTACGGATGCAAAATTTTATTTCGAATAATCTTTGTAGGCAAGGATGGAGAAAAGAAAGGTAAAAAATTTCCTCTTTTGCGGCCTGGATCTGATCTCAAGGAATAACATTGCATATGTAGGTAAAAGAGCATACGAAATTCCAGTGGAAAAAGCCTTTGGCCATTCCCGAGCTTTGTCAGAATCAGTTTCTCGCATAATGTGTGGAGAATATGAAGAATGGTATAGACCATTTGATCTTTCAGAAGCAACTGACGCAGCCAAAGAGGTTGCAGATTGTGGGTATGAGCTGAACACTTGCTGGGGAAATGAGGTATATACGAGAATTTCGACCTTAATTTCTTGTTAGTCAGTGTTAATAATCCATATCTTTTTTATTCTGTCTTTTATCATTGAAAAACAAAACTTCATTTTTAGCAACTAAAAAATTCTTTTATGATATACATTTAAGCATTTTGTTTCGTTACAATCAATTAATATCTTAACCAGTTATTTTTAGATTGTACTTTGCACGGAGTATTTGCAACGATGCCCACACGCCCATACCTTATAGGATTTGTGACAAATTTCCTTTTAAATTTAGTAACGAAATTGGTGTTTTTTTTTTTTTTGCAAGAAGGATCATTTGGGGGTTGGAAAACAAAAATAAAGACCACAGAAGATTGTTGATCATATGGAATAAGGATAAAATATATAATCAATTCTTGTTTCAATTTGGCAGCATATTTTTCTTCTCTTTCTTTTTCTTTCACTAAAAACGCTTTTTACGCAACAATCTTTAGGCAGGAAAGTAAAATTTCATGTTATATAACGTCAAAAGCAGCAAATATTTCTTGTATATAAATATTTCAGGCCGCAAATCCTTATTTTGCTGCATATAAGGACTATACGTAGCAACTCCAAGTATAGTTCTGTGCAACATTTGTTGAATTAAATCATACACCACAACATACGTGCATCAGTGTGGTAGCTAAATGTCTAAATGTTAGCCTCATATATTGTTTGAGTCATGTTTACATACGACTTAGTCGTATAATGGATTATATACAATATTTATTTTTTATTTTTTATTTGTTATTTGTTTCTGTTTTTAATGAATAGTTTTAAAAAAAGTATTTAACCCATGTAACAAGTTTTACCATGTTACAATAATTTTACATTTTTATTTTTTTATTTTTAAAAATTATCAATTTCAGGGATATTTCAGTCAATTTCACCCCTTAACGAATTTAGTTTTTAAAAATTAAAAATAAATATTTAAAAATATTATAAAATGATAAAACTTGATATGTTGATTAAATACATTTACAAAAACGTGTTTATAAAAAAATAAAAAATAAATATTGTGTAAATAGCCTATATACGATGAGTCGCATATAATCACGGCTCTGTTTGTTTATGCTGCAAATTGTCCATCTTATGCTGCAAATTAATTTGCTGCACAAATAGATTTTTCTTGTCTTGTTTCTTTTGGAACAAATTGCCAAAATTGCCAGGAATTCATTTCTTTTTATGACGTCCACATGTATCAATTGTGTATTAATTCAATATTATATTACATTGGCATCATAGTATTTAATTAATTAATTAATTAATTAATGACTATTGAGTGTTCATATGTATATTGGTTGTGGAATGCATGCAGGTGGGATGGGTGTATGGGTCGACTACGGAAGACGTGCTGACAGGGCTGAAGGTGCACGCATTAGGCTGGGGATCTGTGTTTTGCACACCAGACCCACCTGCCTTCCTTGGATGTGCACCCACGGGTGGACCTGCCACCCTCTCACAGTTGAAAAGGTGGACCACAGGCCTTCTAGAAATACTGGTTTCCCCGAATGGCCCTCTGCCAGCCACCATCCACAAGAACCTAAGTTTTCGACAGTGCATGGCCTATGTCTTGGTGTGCATTTGGGCCCCCCGATCTATTCCGGAGCTCTGCTACGCTTTTCTCCCTGCCTTCTCCATCTTGGCCAATACCTCTTTTTTGCCCAAGGTACGTAATTAATTGATTAATTTTTTTATTAATATTTATATATCATAATAATTGATATTACAATCTCGTATATTTACAACCATTATGTCACGGAGAAAATTTTTTTATAAACACCGATGCACTAGAAGATAATATATAAAATACCTCCATGTTAAGGAAAAATCGAACACCCGATTAGTGACATTCATGCCACTGAGGTGTTACCACCAAGGCAACCCCGACATGGTAATTAATTGATTAATTAATTAGTAATGAAAGTAATAAAGTATTCATTAATAGTAGTAATCTCTTTTGGATAGACGAAATGGATATTTTAGATAGAAAACTGGAGCATAAAATAGTCGCATAGACTCATAGCTTTTTGTTATTTTTATAAATATGTAATCGTAGTCTTAAATGTAGGTATAATTTGTGATCGTATTTGAAAGAGTAATAATCTTGTTAAGCTAAGAAATGAATTTTTTACCCTTTTCTTTTTCATTAACCTTTTAATTTGTGTATTTAATATATAAATTAAATTTTATCATTTTTTAAGATGTCTACATTTTTGAATTTTTAAACAAAGAGGTTTTTCGGTCATTTAACTAAAAGACGTTTATATTTAAAAATCTAAAAACAATATACGTATTTTTAAAATTGGTAAAACTTGTTTATATATATATATATATATTTTTTTTATTTTTTTTTTGATAAAGAACTTGTTTATATATTAACAAGTTGATGAAGAAAACAAAAGACAATTGCTTTTGCCCGGCTAATTTCTTAGCATACACTGACAAGATCATGGCTCTATTCAAAATAAACCCTTTACATTTACAAATTTTCTTAGCGAGCGTGTTATTTTTGTTATTTGTGAAAGATGGACTGTTGTTTTGATAATTGTGAATTAAACTCTCGTTATATATTCAGAAATTAAATTTGCACACATTTTTGCAGAATAAACCCTCTTGTTACCAGATAGTTAAACAAAGGGGTTTATTTGGCCAAAAACTTATAAGTTCTAATTTGCAAATATTTAGAACATGTGTGTATTTTGCAAATGACCTAAATACAAGTAGCAATTATAATAAAATACATCTTTTTCACACTTATTAGTAAGTAAGAAATTTTTATTAGTAAATATATATATATATATATGTAAGGAAAAATATTCGTGCTTATGATGATGCTTTTACAGGCAAGTAAAAACTTCTTTACTTTTGATGATGTTTTTGTAGTCGGACAAAATTCTCGAGTTAATAGTAATCAAGTATTTCTTTAACAACCAAATTTTAACCTTTTACAAGAAAATTTTAGTTGCAAAAAAATTAAAGGGATTATTTGGTAACATGAGTAATGAGGAGATAAGAAATTAGGTTTTTGAAAAGTGTAAGAGTGACCTAATATGCTATGGATAAATTGAAAATAAATAGGATAGTTGTGTGATAAAATAATTAAAATATAGGATTAAAAACAAAAAAGGTAATTGAGCAGTTAAAATGCTAAATCATTTCTTAAAAATGTCTGCTAGATGGGAAGTTCGCTTCCCTCTCCCTACACCTCTTACCAAAACGTGCCAAATTTTGTGCAGTGAACCTAACAGAAGTTATGCTGCAGCCAAACATCACAAGGTGTTCTAACTTCAAAACTCATTTCTCTTTTGCATCATGTAACGAGCAGGCATCCGATCCGTGGATGATTGTCTTTGCTGCCATCTTCACCCTTCACAACCTCCATGGCCTAGCAGAATATCTAAGGTTCAACCTCTCCATCCGCAACTGGTGGAACAACCAACGAATATCCAAGATAACATCTGCAACAGCCAGCTTGTTTGGAGCCTTGAGCGTCCTACTCAAGCTTCTGGGAATATCCGATACCATCTTCGAAGTCACGCGGAAAGATCAAAATGGGGCAAGCAGTACTGGTCATGCTGATGCTAATTCGGGGAGGTTCACCTTCGATTCATCCCCGATCTTCGTTCCTCCAACGACCCTTGTATTGGTGCACATGGTGGCTCTTTTCGTGGGCTTGCTAGGACTTCTCCAGATGCCGTTGTCATCATCGTCGTCGATGATCTTAGGCGCCTCACCCGGGCTGGGGGAGATGTTCTGTAGCACTTGGGTGTTGCTCTGTTTCTTACCATTTCTGAAAGGGCTTGTTGGGAGGGGAAGCTATGGAATACCTTGGGTAACTATACTCAAAGCTGGGGCCTGGGCTCTCCTTTTCTTACATTTCAGTTCTAAGTATAGACAGCTTTAAAAAGCTTGCAAAGAACTAAAAATGTTAACCCATAATTATTTGGGATTTGGTTTTTTCTGCCTAGGTTGAAACCATTTGAAATTCATTACGCTGTATGTTTATTTCTGTAGTGGTTTGTTTCTGCCTGTATTCTGTATAAGGTTGGTCACTAGGCGACTGAAGAGTTCTTACTATTTTACAAGTTTATATAGAGATCTGATCTTCTACGACCGGTCGGAAATCCGGTGATTTCCGACCGGTCAAAAAATATATTTTTTTTAATTTTTTTTGAAAAATAATTTTATAAACATGTTAATCTAGTTATATTTAATCTATAAACCAAAATTTATCATTTTTGGATATGTATATATATTTATTTTGGATTTTTAAATACAGGGGTATTTAAGTCATTTTAAGAATATTTAAAATGACTTAAATACCCCTGTATTTAAAAATTCAAAATAAATATATATACATATCCAAAAATGGTAAATTTTGGTTTATAGATTAAATATAACTAGATTAACATGTTTATAAAATTATTTTTCAAAAAACATAAAAAAAAAATATATATTTTTTGACGGTGATTTCCGACCGGTCGTAAATGATCAGTCGTCGTTTATATAATGCCCTATCTGCCCATACTTCCTACTACCGATGGTCGCCACTTAAATCTGTCACGACCGCTCAAATTGAGTAACATGCTAAATCAATAACTATATGTCTTTGATGATTATGAAAATTTACATCAAATTCCTCAATATACGTCAAAATTATTTTCTAATCTCACTACATAAATATTATCAATTCAAATAGCCCAAATATAACAACTTCAAAAAAAATTAAATTTAAATAATTATTTAACCCAACTTCTATTAACTTGCTGAGACCAGTATATTCAGCATCCTTTGTTTTTCTTGTTAACTGAAAAATAGAAAAAATTAGAATGAGTCTGGGCAAACTCAGCAAGTAAAAAAGCGAATGAAAATTACTCAATATTGAAAATCAGCTAAAAAACAACCAGTTAAAAAATTAAAATTTTCACGATCAAAAAAATATTAAAACTTTCATAAATATTTAACATGTCAATGCTCATGCCCACACAAGAATGTAACTACTCATGCTCATGCACTTAACTATTTCATTTTACTTTCTCTTTAACTCAGTAGCCCATGGACTAGAATCAATTTTATAACATCCGTGCAAGCCCTCAACCATCACATTAACTTTAAGTTATCTTTCCCATGTCATGTTCATGCATTCAAATATTATGCTCATGACATGCTAAATCATGTTTTCTCAAATATAAATAAAAGTTACAAACTCAAGTTTCTTTGCAAATAATTCAACATAATAAATATCACGTAAACAATATAAAATTTACTGAAATTAAAACTCATCAAATTTACATCAAAATACATCGGCGTGGTCCGTCACATACACAAAAAAGCAATAAATTTCTTGAAATTCAATTCAAAGTCCTACTTACCTCATGTTTGCAAAGTTCAAACTAGGCCTTTCTTTCTTGTATTTCATTATTTAAACTCAAATCTTGAATCCTTTAGCATCAAAACACATATAGAATCCATTAACACAATTTCTACATTTGAAACATATGCTTTCTCAACAAAATCCACTATTATACAAATAATCCATATCCAAATTCTCTTTCTAAATTCTTCCAAAGAAAATACAATTAAATCCGATTAATCTCAAATAACAGGTAAAAGCTAACATAAAAACTTCAATTCCATTAAATTCTACAATATTTATAAACTCTTGTTCATCTCTTAAGTTTAAGCAAAAATTTTGTACTAAAAATCAACCAAGTTGATTACAGAACCTGTTAATTTCAACACTGAAGATATATACAAGATATATAATATTCTTTCATCTAATCCATGTAATCATCCATCTGTTATGTATTTGCAAACACTAATTGGACTTAAATTTTAATCATCGGACATGAGTTTATAATATTAATCACTAGATATGCAACTATCATGTGTCTATTAATATTTTAAATTGTATTTAGCATATGTGCCTCGATGATCGTCCATCATCTCGAACACTAATGTAAATTTATATTACATTAGTTAACTGCGTTACCGAAAACAATGAACCAGAATATCATTAACCCACATATTTTAATAAAATTCCTTTCATGCCACCTCTTTGTACATGAAAATTTCTAATCTCTCTCTACCTCATTCATGCCTTCTCTTTCTACATCAAAATTTCTAATCTCTCTCTCTCTCATAAGAGATTACAGCTTTTAATTTAAATCCATCTTATCCAGTTGTGGGCCCACATATCAAAATTTAAAATAAATTTATATATTTGATATTCTCACCATTTGAACCCTTGAACTACTCAAAGAAAGTTCATAGCGTTAACAGCTCTCTCTATCTCTCACAGGGGAATTTGCGCCATACCCCCTCTAAGTTTGCGTATTAGCATTTTAGACCCCAACGTTTGCGTATTAGCATATTAGACCCTAATAAGTTTCATCATTTGCATTTTAAACCCTCCGCCCTAACGTCGTTTGTCATGCGCCGTTTAGTCGAGTGCAATGACGAAAATACCCCTCAATAAAACAAAATAACAACAGCTAGCCCATTCTCTTTAGAACGTGAGCTTGCTTTCGTCCCTTCCTCGGCTCCCTACCGCCTCTTCTTTTTACGCACTTCTCCGTCCAATCAACTGTGGAAATTTATTTCTTTGTGCCGACTCCACAAACTTCAAACTCTGTCACTGGGACCATCAAAACAAGGATACAAAATGATAAAGCAAATCTCAACCGAACAATTCAAACAATTATATTTTTTTTTTTAGAAAAAAATTCGACCACCAATTTCAGTCATACCAGTAAAGAACCCAGCTTAAACTACACCATCGAATTTGAACCAACATCTAAAACAATGAGACAAGCAAGATGATGTCCAATTCTTATTTACCTGATGCCGAGCTGCAAACTAAGCATGAGGTCATAGTGCTTACGTCCTTTGGAGATTGTCTCCCCCTTCTTCTTGACCTCCTTAGCCTTCTTCCAAAGCGGCGGCGCCCTTTCCCCAATCGAATCCACAGCTCCCACATGCAGATCAATGAACCCTCCTTCCTCTCCCGCTCCACAACCGAGCTCCCCACAACACTATCGCTGGTGATGTCCCTGTTCGTCTGCCAGACGCAAATCCTATTGAAACCTCTCTCTCCCAATCCCCACTCCTTCCTCCCACCACCACTTTTCGTCTTCTTCTTCTGCTGCATCTCTCTGCTGTAATTCAACATCTTCTGCCAGGAAAGGACCGAGACCTTATCCTTCGCCGTCGAGCAGACATTGAAGTCATCCAAATCCATCGAGAAAACCTCCTTCCGGTTCCAATCAGAAAACCCAACACTAGATTTTGCTTCAAAAGGATAATACGTGGCGCTCTGATCGTCCTTGCTCCAATTCCCGACGTAGAAGCTCCCGTCCGCCCGTTCGATCTTGCCTTCTCCCTTGGGAAGCCCATCCTCCCAAAACCCTTAGTAGCGATTGTCGTTTGCCCAAACCGTCGGTCCCTTGCCCGAAATTCTTCTCTTCTTCCAATCCCCTTCGTACTCATTCCTGTTCTTCCAAACGTACTTCCCACGCCCGTCCTGCGCCCCGTTATCTCGCTGCTAGCCCACTCCCCCTCGTACATGCAGCCGTCCGTCTAGAGGTACTTTCCGGCACCGTGCGGGACACTGCCGACCCACTCGTCGGTGTAGAAATCACCTTCAACAACGTGCAATCGTCCCCATGCGCATTGCACTGCCAGTAGCGTGGCCATCTTCCTCGCCGTCATCTTCGCAGTCGACGTGGTTTACTGCTAACATTGAGGAGAAGATGTCTGTCACAAGTTTCTTTGCGGATTGGGTTATCCAGGGCGTTGATTCCTGAATTTTCAGACCTTGCTGCTGCGAGGGCTGCATCATTGGATGATCATTGATGGTGTGAAGCAGCCGCAGCTGGTGTGGGATTTAGAAACGGAGGTGGAAGATGGTAGAGATATTAGAGAGGAAGGCTTCTTCTCCGACGTAGGAAGATTTCGTAATTCGTAGCCTTTTTCTATTTTTCTTTTTTGTTTTTTCAAGGAGGGGTTTTCGGTTTTTGTGCGGATTCTAACGAGAAAGCGAGAGGTGGTTGCTACTGTTACTGCTCCCTCTCTCTCTAAGCTCTGCTTTTCAACTATTGTTTTTTTTTTTTTGCAGAGAGAATGTGCTAGCTACTATAATTTTATTTTATTGATGGGTATTTTCGTCATCGCACTTGACTAGACGGCGCATGACAGCTGATGTTAGGGCGGAGGGTTTAAAATGCAAATGATGAAACTTATTAGGGTCTAATATGCTAATACGCAAATGTCGGGGTCTAAAATGCTAATACGCAAACTTAGAGGGGGTATGGCGCAAATTCCCCATCTCTCACATAAGAGATTACAACTTTCAATTCAAATCCATCTTATCCAGTTGTGGGCCCCACGTATCGATAAAAAAAATTTATATATTTGATATTCTCACCATTTGAACCCTTGACCTACTCAAAGAAAGCCCGTAGTGTTAACAGGACGACGACATAGATTTATCATTTTAAACTAATTTCATAATAAAAATTAATTTTACAAACTCATTAGGAAATTATTTTTGTAGACTCCCAAAAATTAATGGAGAGCGACGTAACAAGTTTGGAATAATTAGGTATAACTTTAGAAATTATTTTAGCCACATTGCCGCAGTTTCACAGAAGTTATGCTTGTATGGTTGATGGAACTCGTTGGATTGAAGCGATGATAAAAAGGGAGTCTAATCCAACCATTTCATTTATAATAATTCACTAAAAATTCGAAATTTATCTAATTTATATGGATCATTCTCTGATCAGCTCATTTAGAGTACCGATCTAATGCTCCCTGCTGCTCGAGGCGCCATTACTTTTTATAATTTTGATTTTTTATCGGCATTTATATATGAATCGGAGCATGAGCTTTCTTATTATGTTCAAGCTTTCCATCTTTTGGAATCCGTGAGAGGGAGCATTTAAAGCATCGACATATTTTTTCATTATTTTTTATTAACGCCAGTGCTCCTTCGAACGGGAAATGTCTGGTAATGTGCTAGCGTGCGTTACCAGCAGGCTATTTACGCCCGGATATTCTCGGATCGGTCTATTTAAGGGTCAGCATTGACTTTTAAAACCTTTTTTTAATTATTATCTAAATTTAAATTTTGTAATTTAACATCTAAATCTTATAAACTATTCTTCCTAAATATTTATGGATAAATTATAGAATATTATAACATTCCAAATTCTCGTATGAATGGAACAAATTCAAGCATTTTTGGTTAGTAAATTAGGAATTAGAAAGGCTAGGGAATCGAAATTTTATAATACGTCTAATCACATATTGGAACTCGAAAAATAACACAGTAAAGAAGGAAAATATATTTGCATGGGCTGGAAAATGGGAGCTCACATGGGAAATGGAAAAAATTTCAAAACTTCTTGGATTGAAATTCAGATCCGAGGTAGCTGAACGGGCCCTGAAAGAATCAATAGCAAGAAATATTTTTCTCGCTGCAATGCATTCGAATTTGGACGTGGTTTCTAATGGGTGCCCACATTTTTCTGACTATTCCCCTTGTTTACTATCATCTTAGCTCAAGTTCATACAAGCAAACATTTCTGCCACAAAAATGAATAACCGGCAAATCCCAGTTCTTGTGAAGGCAAATCTGAGAAAATGAAATGCTCAACTATAACTAAAATAACAGTAAAAATACAAAGAATCCTTACCCCGAATTTAACCTCTACTAGATAGTCCAATCATATAATCCAGATCAGTCATCATCAGGCTAGTAGCACAGGCCATTGATTCTGCAAGCCAAACATGCAGAAAAGAGACTTGGTCGTCCGTGCTAATTTGTTCTCTTCTATATTAAAATCCTTCAGAAACAACAGCCAGGATGGCTTCGTAATTTTTGACATCCATCAGTGGGATTTAAAGGGGTAACTGCTATTCTACAAAATTACGATTAAATAAATGGTTGATAATCAATTGGTTTCTATCTCTGGCTTGCTTGGTTTAGCTGCTTGCTTAATCAAACATATGAGGAAGGGGCCTCACAGCCATGAATGCGTCCACCATCTGGGGGGCAAAAAAAAGTCATATGTGAGTAGGAAGTGGGAACTGCTGTGGCTTAAAACAAAGTTCTCCATGATGGAGAAAAAACTGAGGAACAAAGTCATGATACAGAACCATCGGTTTTGATAATGATATACCTGTTATAAGTGAAGAGTTGAACGATAACAAAAACACCAGATATTATAAGTATCAACTCTAATACTTTTAGAGCCAAAAAGGCAGTGAAAGCATAAAGAAGAAAGTAATTGACCTCGTCAGTGACTGCAGCCCTGGCTTTCCTATGCCTCTCCACCAGCTCTGTAAGAACTTCAATAAGGCGCATCTTTACCTCACCTGTCAGCATCCGTCCAGCACCATATTCCTGGAAATATTGATAAAGACGTTGCATGAACAAAACAGCCAGATGAGTTATTCCATGGGAACAAGAGGGCAAGTAGCAGACACGAATATAAGCATTCACCACAAACATCGTGGGATGTAATCTCACCTTTCTGATGTGTTCGAGTTCAGCATCATCTTCCAGGAAAAAACCAAGGTACTTAACTGGGATATCTACCTGAATGACACCCAAAGCAAAATCTTCAATTGAAGTTTACAACACAGATTCCAGTGACACAAATGTTTCCTAAAACTGGGATGGAAATTATGCTTCTCAAAAACCATTTCTGTCTTTCAACACTCAAAGCTGATTTCAGTAACTATTTTATATCCATATATATTTCTCACTGCTTTATCTCTATATTTTATGTTCACAAAAGCTAAAATATACAAGAATATCTTCCAGAATTAAACTACCGATATAATTAAGGGAGAGGTCAGAAAATGTCTTTCCACTAGTGTTCATTAACGCTTAGAGAGAGAGAGAGAGAGACCATTAAGTTGTGTGTGTGTGTGTGTGTGTGTGTCTGGTGAAGCTAGAGATGTCAATGATATAGAACATAAGGTCAAAGTTAATTAATTAAAAAATAGTTCCATTTGCTTATTGTCCCTCATTTTAACCTGTCCTGCACAAATGCACATGCTCCAAACAGAAAAGAAGTAAATACGCTTACAATATCAATCTCCTGTCCAAACATTGAAGGGAACCAAATTTCTTGAAACCATGCATGTTCACGATAAATGCAAATTGGAAAAAAAGAAAGAAAATTCACCTCTAGATTTGCTCCATATTTTCTGTGGTTCTCTATAGAATCTTGTCCACCAGAAAAGGCATACTTATTCACCTACAAGTTATTAAATATGTCACTGCTAATCAACACAATAGTTTCACTCAAATCTTTATAAAAATTAAAAAAAAAAAAAAAAAATGTAATTCCAATATGGAAGCCAGTGGCCCAGCAACAGCTTCCACTGAAAAGAAATTTTTAAAAAATGGCATTACATGCCAGTAACATGTTCAGTATGTGATTTAGAACTCATTTTATTGTGGAAATATTATCACAAACTTGTCCTGCTAAATCTAACACCTAAACATTTTAAGAGAAATCATAGCATCTGGAAAGCATCATGAGCTTGTTAAGTAAATAACTCCTCCGCCAATTTAACCACTTGATGATTTTAGCCAGTCATACAGAGTATGACAGGTTGGTTCAGGAAAAATTACAGACTTTCTCCAATTACGGCTTTTTATCTTTCTTTTCTTTTTGCATGCACAATTTGAAAAGGAACTAGGACAACTTTATCCAAATTCCTGTAGCAACTCTTATAAAAGTTAAGCACGATAAGAGTGAAAGAACTTCAAAAGACATAAAGAAGAAATCAACGACAAACACAAAAAAGGTGAAAACTACTTCCTGATATCGCCAATGGGAAGTCTGATATTATAATGACAAACCTTGTTTTTTATGTCTTTAGCAGAATCAGTCACATATATCGCTGAATTAGGGTCACTGGCAGACATTTTTCCTGTTTCCCCCTGCAAAATTGATATTGCAAGCAGAAGTAGCTAAGGCTATAGAAAATTAGGAACGAAACCAAATATGCAAGTACATGGAGCAACCATTAGGCAGAACTCAAAGGCAACCATATTGTCTCCATATATGAAGTAAAATATGATATAAATTCAATCAGAACTCACAATGCATCAAACTTTAAACCTTACCTGACCAATAAAGTGAAAAATCCAGCACCTTAATAAAACATAAATCAGAAAAATGAATGATCTAAATCCTTGAAAGAGAAAATTCCAACATAGCAAAGTTTTGGCTGTAAAGAACTTTTGGACAATAGGAATCCTAAGCAAGAAGAAGATTGGTCTGAATTCTTAAGAATTATTTAATTTATTTGTAATGACAAGAATCCTCCAGTCAAGACTTACATGAAAGCATTTGGTTTAATGTTTGGCTTTTATTAACATGATGCTAAAGAAGAAGAACATATCTATGCATTGGTGAGAATTCTAATGAAAAAATCTTGATCAATACCATTCAAAAATAAAATAATGAAAAATAGAAACTATGCTCTTATCTATCTTGGATCAAATGATTATATTGTGGTCAAAAAGTCCAACATAAGAAAATTTTCATAGTAGACACCAAATTTCATTCCAGTTTTTGATAGGGCACATGCTTTTCTTGTAAATAATCTGTCAAGATTGTCATGCTTTCCTAACATCCACAGATGAACCAGTACTATTCTGGTATTCATATTCTCACCCTCTAACCTCTGGCTTCCATATTCCAACACACCCCCCTCACCAAACTGCTGCTGGCAGCACTGTCCACTGCAAGTGGTGGTGGTGGTTGTAAACAGCAGGACTTCACAAGGTGATGGAGATTAAAAAACAACCAAGGACGCCATAAATGAATACTAATGGGACGGAGGAGCAGGAAAGCACTTTAAAAATAAATACAAATAATAAAAGTTAAGATCAAATAAGAAAATACCTGAAGGGCAGGGAAGAATGATGACTCTATCAATGAAGGTTTTTGGTACCCTATCCTGGGAGCAACATCTCGTGTCATTCTGAAATATGGATCCTAAAGCAACAATGTAAAAAATAAAAAAGAGGAAAATAGAGTCAAGAAATACAAGCAAACTGCGTTATTATGGTGTGATATGTTGGAAGAATCACTTGAGAAGATGTGGGGACCAAAAAATTGAATGAATGAAACTAGCAGCAAGAGAACTCTGTTATTTGGCTCATATCAGAACCCAAGATGGAAAGTCAAATAGTAGTTCCAGCAACAGATCAAACCATGGAATAAGCAGTGAAGAAATGGACTGGAATGTCAACAAAGTAATTGGCACTTCCCTGATTTTACTAGCCCACAGTGGCCAAAAATAAATATATTTCTCCACATGCTATAGAATTCAAATCCATAATCAAGGAACATGCAAGTTTCTGTTCCATCTAGCAACGCATATAGTAAGCAACCTTACTCTTCCTGAGTGATATTAAGACTAAATACAACATTAACAAATACCATATATCCTGCATTACAAATGTCTCTATTTACCTAACAAACTAATGAAATGATGTTCAAAAAATTTAAAAAAAAAAAAAAAAAAACACCTGATCAATAGCACATGGTATCAAGCAACGGAGATTGTCTTGGCCAGGGAAAAGATGTGGAAATGAGCTAGGAAATGACGGAACAGCCTGCAATTGCATAGACACAAGCTCATCAAGAATCTACACCAGCTATTTCTATAAATCTCATCCATGTAATCAGCCATCATACACCCACAGAAGCTACTAGGCGAAAAACAAACATTGTAGTCTGACTACCTGAACTGTTGGGAAACTGATTACGCTAGCTTTTCTATAAACCTCATCCATGTAATCAGCTATCATACACCCACAAAACTACTATGCAACATTTTAGTCTAATTACCTGAATGGGTGGAAAGGTAATTTTCCCAATATGATCTTCAGCGTGGAAGCCAAATATGCCTACAACCTGAATTGTAGAGTGAACTAGTTTCATCAGCACAAAAACATAAATAAAAATATGGTTAGACAGGGTGCTGCACTGATCATTACCTTATTGAAAGTGACACATTTTGCCACTCGGACCATGTTCTTGTAGAAGGCACTAGGATGGGCAATTTTCAGTGTAAGTGGAGGAATCAAGTGAGGAAGAAATACAGTTATATAACATGAAATTAGAACAAAACAATTGTATATTGGAAGTCAAAATTTAAATGATTGCTTCTAAATGAACCATAGAAGAAGTTAAACAATTTTATTTTAAATCTGGTTTGAAATGTACCAAAAAAGATACAGACCAGACAAGCTGGAACATGACAGACTCAGTTTCAAAATCTGCCTCTGATTATCATACACACATAAATCCGACCATGGAAGCTAGGAAAAGCATAGCTTCAAGTGGCTTTTTGTAATATGGAAGTATGGAGGATAGTTTTAAGGGCACAAGATATGAAGCATGAAGGATGATAGTTTTGAGTGAACAAGAAAGTAACTCATTCTTACGGTTTTCCCATTCTTCTCTCGCTATAAATTCGTACTTTCAGTTTAAGGAAAGTTAAGAAGGGAGGTAATAACTAACTTTAGAAGCAAAAAAGGACTTCCTCAAGGTCTTACTTCTGATTGGCATAATTTCTTTCTGCTTAATAGTTTTAGCTAGAAAACCAACACAGACAGATCATGAAATAGCAAGTTCTCTTATCAAGCCAGTGACAAAATATGGCCAAACCTCTGGTGTCATTCCAAAACCTTATTTGTTCCCCTTTTCTTTTTTCAATTTTTTTTTCTTTAAAAACCTCCTGGAAGAAATGAATTCATGTATAAAACTCCCCTGGCCATTAGGTCAACGATATAAACTAAATGTCCCAGACATTATTTGTTATAACTTTCAATCCTTTTATTTGCTAGAACTAGGAATCATAGTAAAAGTAAGCTTTATAGGCAACATACTATCCCAACTAGCAACAGGTTGAGGCTAAGCAGATGCTCAACAGACAATAATGACTAATTTAGAAAGGCAATACAAAGGCACAAGTTATGAGGTAAGACAATAGCCTTCTTCATAACTTGATTACCAATTCCGTAAATCCTGAACAATAAATGAAATCAAAGCCAGACAGGCCATAAAATAAGAAGGAATATATAAAACGGAAACAGGGTGGTTAGAAAATACAGCCTCAACAGAAGACTCAAAAGTGGACTGGGAAGATTAATCATGCACATATCACTTGCATGCAGCAGAACATAAAGATCCTTCCAAGTACAACTTACCCACCCACATAATCGAAGTCCGAGAAAATAAAAGTCCTTGTTACATCGAAACCACAAGCAATAATATCTTTTGCATTTTCATGTGCTAGCCTCTGGCTCTCCTCTACCGAGAGGTTCTTCCACATGCATTTCTCATCATCAGTAAGCTGTATAACAAGAGGGACCTTAAAAGCATCCTGCAAATACCTGAAGGCAATGGTAAGCTGTGCTTATTTAAGTTTATCACAATCTGGTATAGTTTAAGATAAGAAGAAGAAGAAGAAGCCAGAATATAGTTCAGGTATCTTCCACTCATCTCATTCCCTGACTCCCAATCTTCAATAACCAAGTTGGAGACCCAGTTGACAGGAAGTATGTAGTAACTCATAACAAAAATGAATGCAAACAACCACATCATCGGCTCGGCCTAACCTTATCATCTTTTGAAAATTCAAACATTTTCTGGAAGCATTCAAAGTCAGTTTCACTAAAATCTATCAATCGCATCCAAAAAATCACCATGGATAAAAATTCTAGTTGGGTCTACAGAATGTTACTTGGTAAACATGAATGGCACTAAATGCCCAAGATGCAGAGCTTCTGATGACGGACCTCGCCCAGTATAGAGATAGAACTTCTCGCCTCTCTCATACATGTCCAAAATTTCATTGAAATCGCTGCAAAGTCCAAAAAATAAATAACTTTTCTCTGGGATCATCCGTTACTCATTGTACAAAGGCCCAGAAAGGAAGGCTCATTACCGGTGTGCAAAAAACACGCCGCGGCGGAGGAAGACGTGGGGCGGGCGAGAGGTGAGATGCTCGACGCGTTGGACGAGAGATTCATCAAGCCGCTGGCAGCCGAATTGGTCGATGAGCTTATCATAGTCGATCTTGCCACCGTCTTTGGCAAAGACTTGCCATGGAGTCACTACCTGATCCTCTTCTTCCGCCAGCGTCAATTCTTTGAGTTTTTCGTCCACAGATGTCATTGCAAACACAAGAGAGAAGCACAAGCCAACAACGACGGAACAGATCCTTCTCCCCTTCCACTGCTGCTGATAGGCCGTACAGCAATGTACTCGAAACCAGTGACAAGTTCCAACCAGTCCGTTAAATGGGTAGTGATATGCAACCTGATTTGATGGGGGCTGGGTATACACGAAACATATCATTTTAATGGTATCTAAAGTTGCCCTCACTGCCAAAATATTTCCAAAGGAATTATGAAAATGTTATAACTAAAATATATTAGTAGTTACGTTTCATTTCAAGCATAGACAAATAACTTAAAACTGGTATCTACATACGATAACCACCTTCTAAGCTCTAACTAGCTAGATGTATATATAAGGAAACTTGTATATATTGCAAAGACATAATCAATCAATTTTGATCTTTTTCAATTATGCCGCACCTGAAGAGGAATCTCTTACTGCAGAAGACAGAGAATACAGGATGTGAAAAACAATGATACTACAACAGGGTCAGATGTTGAGGAATGTGAAAAGCACTTAGAGAGATTAACAGATGGTGGTTATGAGGAACAAGCTGCTGAGTACTGACTTTATGTGAGGGAAAAATATAAGAAAGGAGAACAGGTGTGCATACTTTCATGGATGTTTGTCAGTTGTCATTTGCACATTGAATGTTGCTTTTATACGAGTAAAAGATATAATTTAGCAGCTATGAAGTGCAGTTGCTATTGAGATCCTCAAGGACATATTTCAATATGTTTTCCTTTTTCATATGAAGTTGTCAATAACTTGTAGCCTAAAATCATAAAATGGTACCCTGAAAAACACACTTATAATTCAAGATCAATGATGGAATGAAACATAGGTCCTTCAGCTTCCTTAATGACCATGAACTCAGTATGCACAGACTGCTCAAAGCATAAACTGCCCCAGTAGCAAGGTCTTATCGTCTGGCATGTAGGTGTATTTGGGAGTCTTAATCCCTGGCATATTTAGTAACTTAAAAAAGAAATGCATGAATTCACTTGAATCATGAAATGGGAATTGAGTTATGATTTTAGAATGGTAACTATTAGTTTAGTGTGCCGAGAGGAATCCAACATCCTACTTCATCTTGAGCACAGAATGAATGTGTCCTCAATCTTAGCTGCGTGTTTCCCCCTTAATTTTTTTTCACATGTATTCACAGTTTGCTAGAAGTAAAATCCGCTATCCGTATTTATTGAGATGGTAAGACACGAACACCCATGTTCTCTCTAAAAATAATTTTCAACAAAAAAGGGGTTATTTGCATCCATGCCAAGTGAGAAATTAGATATTTGCATCAATGCCAATGCCACTAGCCTCCATCTAAGGGCTAGTAAATACGTCCATGGGAAGTTGACTCATATGTGAGCGTGCTCTCCACGAATTTTCAAAAATATATAGTATTTATAATATAATGAATAATAATATATTTTATAAAAATCAAATCATATCAATTTAAGGAATATTTCAAAAAGTTTATATTTTAAATTATTTTCTTGCATTTTTCTATTTTAATTTTAGAAAAAAAATTAGATCTTTGAATTATTTATAGTGGATATTCACAAAATATGAAAGACATCGATTTATTTATTTATTTAATGTGAGTAGTATTTCCAAAAAATATTTTTGATATTTTCTTGCTTTTCTATTATTTTAAATATATTTAATTTATATAAATATGATTTATACATAACTATTCTTTATGTATATATTATTTTCTGATGGTGATAGATATGTAATATGTTATGATACATATTGTATGTATTATGTCATAGTTTTTTTATGGGATATTATGTGATAATCGGATTGTTATATATTTAAAAAACTCATGAAAAGCATGCTCCTACGGAGTCAATGACTCAACGCCCCCAAGGGAGTATGTAATAATTGTTAGATGTAAGTTAAAGGTGTTGGCATAGATGCAAAATGTTTTAAAAATCAAAGGCATAGATGTAAAAAATAACTTACAATTAGAATAAATGTAAATATTTTACTTTTGAGGTGATATGAATGCAAATAACCCCCCACCTCCCACAAAGATGGTTTGGGCTTTTTTATGGGGTTATCATTCAAACAAACGGCTTTTGAATCATTACCCAACAACCTTTTGGTTTTCCCATCAATATGAATATTCAATGAAATCTAATCCATCTAAAATACTTAACATTATTTATCTAGCTAGAATACATAATAACGTATAGATGAAAATTTTTTTTATAGTTATTAAATAATTCTATTGATGATATAATTTACCATCAAATGATTTTATTTTGAAGCCAAACAAGCCTACAATAAAAGGAATTGTGTCATAACTTAATATTTGAAGGTAAGTATAATAGGTGGCTTAGATCACATAAAAGCATTATAATCGTCACAATATCAAAGGTTGTTAGAGCTGTTTTGAGTCATAATCCATTTTTTGTGTATGAAAAAATACACAGAGGCGGGTGACTTGCGGTGATCTTTACTGTGAATATTATGCAACGTATGAATATTGCTGGTCAGCATAACCATAGCTAACCAAGACATAGATTCCATCTAAGTGCTGATATATAACAAATTAAGGGTTGATAACAAGATCACTATTTTATGCAGCTTATTTTTCCCACAACTGCAGTTTCATGTTAGAATTGTTTTATCCTCCACCTCCATATCACATGATTTTATTTTGTAGTCAAACAAGCCTACAAGAAAAGCACTTTTTATATCATAATTAAATATCTCAAGCGTTTAATGAGTAGCTTAGATTATGTAAAAATGATATAATAATTACCTTAGATTATATAAAAACGATATAATAATTACAATATCAAAGGTTGTTGGAGCTGTTTTGAATCATTATCCATTTTTCATCTATGAAAAAACACCAATAGTGAGCGGCTTGCAGTAATTGTTACTGAATATTATTTAACATATGAAAATTGCTAGTCAGCATAACCATAAACTAACCAAGACATAAATTCCATCTAAGTGCTGATGCATAACAAATTAAGGATTGATAACAATATCACTATTTTATCCACCTTATTTTTCTACAACTGCAGTTTCATGTTAGAATTGTTTTATCCTCCACCCCAATATACATATTGGTTCTACCACTCTCCTAAAGATTGGTGATTAAGACTTGTAATCAGATGGGATCTTCCCTTGCAACTCGTTTGTCATCATCGTGGTTGTTTTTGTTTGTTATGGTTGTTATTGATTCTTAAACACAAGAACTTCATGCCATACATGCTTTTGAACATCATTAAGTTCTTATCATCACGCATTTCTTTTCTTGCTACCAATTATACTCATCCTTTGTTTCTGCTAAACTCTGTGGCGTTTTCTACCAGTCCTTATATGTTATGGTACAAACACAAATTTGGAACTTCTAGAGCACTATGGATTTCTTTTGAATACAAATCCAAATGACAAGGCCTTCATTGAGTTAGACATTGACCTAAGCATTTGACTCCCCTGGCCTAGAGACTCCTTGTACATTCAGCAAGATGCAAAGCCATCATTTGCTTTATTGTCTGCTTTACGTTTATCAGCAATGGATCAAAAGCTTTGAAAGGCTGTTGGGCACCTCATTTACTCAGGTTCAGTGCTATCAGCTGAGAATGGAATCTCTATCCTGAAATTGCTAGGGAAGAAATACATCAGTCTTTTGGAAGAGCTTCCCACTTCAGTCGAAGAAGATGATCTACTGTTATGCATGACAGATAAATTGCAAAATGATCCTGTTCATGAAAAGGTGGAGATGCTATTTGGTAAAGGAGAGGTCTGTGATTTCTTTCAGGCAAATGGTTTCAAGAAGGGAGCTATTTCTGACCTGCAACTGTCTGGAATGGAAAGATGGAAACCGGCATTTCAAATTCAGGTTTGAGTATAAACAAAGCATTTCTAACTATATTTCATATTGCGCCAACAGGATTGAATGTTTTTCCTCCCATCATGCATCAGTAAAATGAACCAGATAATGGAACTTATTGCTACTTATGGTTGCCGCTGATGGTTCAGTCAGGTTGCAAACCACATGCTCTAGGGATGCAAATCAACACAACCCTATTTATTGGTAGATTAGCAGTTTGTAGGTTTATTTAGGTATGCAACAGTTATCTTTTATAATCCTAGTTAAATCCAGGCCAACTTGGGTATTGCAGTTCAGATTGAAGTCGACAGCAATCACGTCTTTGATGATTCGAGTTAAATTCAGGTCAAGTTGGGGTCAGCAAATCTGGACAACATATTAGTATTGATCACAGTTGCATAATCATGATAATTTGGGAATTTTTTCCTGCCTTGTGAGATATTAGAGTTTGCATGACAGTAGATAATACAAATCCCTCAAAAGCATTTACTAATTTAGTATTTAAGCTAGCACCCCTTACAACTAATTATATTTTTTGCGCACTGAGATTTGCTTCAGTTGGACATAAGCTGTTCTTAATTATATACAGTATAAATTGAAATTTGCCTCAGTTGGACTTAAGCGGTTCTTACTTATATACAGCATATACTATTAAGATGAAATTTGTAAATTAAAATGTTTTAAGCAAATTTAGTGAAAACGATTTTATTATCCCTTTTTACATTTTATTCTGATGATTTTTTGAAAAGATAATTATTTAAAAGCAATGCCGCATTGCATATTTTTAAAAATAAAAAATCAAAAATCAAAAAAAATCAGGTACGGTTCATGCTCCCATGCAGTATTTGCCCATTGACCTCCAACCACTAAAAACAATATGTTTTATATTTTCACCATAATCATTCTCCGAATGCAGATTAAAATGGACAGATTGTTGCAAGTCTGCAGTGGAAATTTCATCCACATCCACGTCTCTCTGACACCATGCTGCCAGGGTGGATTTGGCAGGCTCCCTCTTATGTGGCGCAATGGGGTTTAGGGACTGTCATTCCGTGACAGTTCTCAAACTGTCAGAATCCATTTCCATCGCTCTCCATGCATAGTCGAAAAGTTCCAAATTTTTAATGCGCCATCAAACGTTGCACTCCCAATTGCAACCATTAGATTTTTGTCAGAACAACCGCATTCAAAAAATAAAAATTTTGGTAGGTAGGATCAGTAAACGGCAACGAAATCCATGCGAAAACATATAAGGGGCTCCACTTCTATATATCAGGCCTGCTTCCATGTATCTCCTTCAAAATAAAATTCAATTCATTCATTGTATTCAAAATTATTTGTTTATCTAAGAGAGTAAGTTTTATCCAAATTAAATGTGCATGGGCACATTTGCTCAAAATTATGTACCTTCATATGAAAATTGGAAAAAAATCTTAAATCTATCGCATATCTACTAACATTTAATAATACTTTATAGAATCATTTATCACTACAAAAAGATATTTTAGATGATTTAAATGTCAAAAATATAACTTTAAAATTGATATTTAATATTATCATTTTATTATCTTGATTTCATTTATTTGTAAATGATACTAAATAAAATAAATGGATTGAACCTTTCATCATCTACAAAATGAAAAGGGTCGCATAAAAGAGGGGTTTCATAAAAACATTGCCCTCTATGTAACATTTCCATACAATCAGCCTCATTTTGAATACTTTGATGTTGGGGGAAAAAAGTTTTAGTTCATACAAGTATTTAGTATCATCTATTTAAGGGGTGTTTGGGAAATAATAAAACTTTTGGTTGAAAATTTTTTAATATAAAAGTTTATGAACTAAGAAAAAAAATTAATGTGATATGATACGAATAATTATAAGAAGTAAAGAAAATAAAGTTAAAATAGATATGTTAGTATACTGGATAGTTGTGTAGAAATAATTGAAAAATAAAATATTTGTATTGGAAAATATGAAGAAATAATTAAAAAATAAAGTTATTGTGAAAATGAGAAGTTTTAAATTTATTTAAAAGCCTTAATGTTTTAAGGGTAAACAAACACACTCTAAAAACAAAAAAAATCAAGTTTTATTAAAATAAAAAATGTGTATCGGCCACATTTACTTAAAACTATATATATTTGCCACGACAACTTGGCATCGTGATAAGTCCACGCACCCGTAGAGGGCAGGCATAGCTTCGATTCTCCCCATCTACATGCGGGCATTTTAACTGTCTCACCTGCGTACAGATTTTACAAATCCCCCCCCATATGAGGGTTTTACAAAAAATGCCCCTTTATAATTTGAGGATTATTAATGTACTTGATTGTAATATCAATTATCCCATCGTATAAATACCAATCAAATATATATATATTACAAAAAGTGCTAAGATAAATTCACATATGCATTAAAATATAATAATACTTCATAAAATCATTTATCCATGTAAGATCATGTTTTAGACGGTTTAAACATAAACAATACAACTTTAAAATTAATACTTTAGATTAAACCATCTTATTACATTCATTTTAAAAGATGAGGCTAATATACTAATACTAATATAAATGAATATAAATTCAATGTGGAATGAATTCTTCGATGTAAAAGATGACAAATTAGTACTGCCACTATCAACGAAAATGATTTTATTATCCATTATTTACATTTTATTTTTACAATTTCTAAAAACTGTTATTCGGAGTCAGCCAAAACCTTTCACTCTCCACAACTACCCTATTTTTTAATTATTTTTCACATTTTCCTATACAGACTAACCAATTTTTCAATTATTTCAACATAATTACTCATACAAACTAGTCTATCTATTTTAACTTTATTCTCTCTACACCTCATCATTACCCCTATCATATTATATCATCTTCTATCAATTTGACAACTTCTACACCAAAAACTTTTCCTCAGAAAGTTCTAACCTTAACCAAACACACCCTTAGTATAAAAGTTTTTGAAATTATAAAAAAATAATATGATATAATAGAAATAATGATAAGAAGTAAATTAATTGGATGAATAATTGTGTAAAAATGATTAAAAATAAGATAGTCGCACAGAAAGATAATAAAAAGTAAGATAATTGTAGATAATGAAAAGTTCTGGTTTCAAGAAAAAGACATGCCTTAGATCAAGTAATTCATAGTCTTATCAGCTAATATTCAAGTTCACATGCAAATATGCAATGTGTTGTAGAGTTCTAACAAAAGATGGTTGAAGACCAACATACTCGATTTGAAGGTTTATTATACACATTATAAAATTTGGTAGCAACTATAGGCCCATCATTTTTTTCACATGATTCATAGGTATCTACACTGACATCTCAAAGTTCCCTTCTGTATTGATAGATTGAATCTATCCATTATATTTAGCATATTTTTGTTAGAAAATTAACATTATTTATTTTGCCAAGAGAAGTTTCATACACTTCTTTTTATCCAAATCAAAGATATAACCGTATTTACTTAAGAATATATTTATATGTAAATTACAAAAAAAATTTAATTAGATTTACATGTGTTGAAGCATAAAAACACTTTATAATCATTTATTCACCTAATAACAATAATTTAAATAATTTAAATGTTAATTTTAAAATTATATTTAAACTAGATACCGTCTAAACTTTATTTACAAAATCACACAAATCTTATATTGTTTGATTCAAATTCTTACTATACAATATTTCATTTTTCCAGCTTTTTTTCCAAATCAAGCTCGTTATAATTTTCCTTAGCTCCTCATTCAAGGCATGACCACCACCCTCGCAATACTTTCTGACGGGATTGATGACCAGCCAAACTATAGGCTCGGTTGGCAAATCCAATGTGTTTGAGTCACAACACATTAATCAATAACTCCACATGATTTTTTTATAACCACTCAGTTGGGCTATTGGGCACAACTATGATTTTTTCATGCAATCACATTAGTTTGTATCGTTATCGAATCATTATTCAGATTTCAAACTCTAATAAATGTTAAAATTATTTTATGTTCGTTATCCTATCAAGCTACAAGTGATAGCTTTGCTGTCAATATAATGGGTGAGTCTGATTTATAAAGAATGATGTCTAGGTACGAAAATCTTTTTTTAAAATAAAAAAAATAAAAATAAAAAAACCTCCACACTTGTAATCAGTTCTGCTTACAGAGATAATAATTACAAAATAATCTAAACATTAATTAATATTTTAATCATCAAATCGACTGACAAGAGAGATTTCCAAGTCTCGTCTCTGCAACCTCAAAATATAAAAAAAAAATTAAAAAGCCTTTGAAATAAGAGCAACAACTACATTAACATTATACATGTAAATAACTGAAAGGAACCATAGCCCTAAACGGGGTCGAATAAACGAAAAATCAGATAGTCAAGAAAGAAGAGATGGATCAGATTCCTGGCTTGGACTCTCCAAAGAGCACAGAAATCGCTCAGTATAATCAAAGTCGATCATCTAGGGAAAGGATTGTCAATTTCATCCTAAAGATCACGCAATCAACTCTTTCAAAAAAATAAAATCACACAAGCAAAATCATTTATTACAATAATTACAAAAATATTTAATTAGATTCACATGTGTTGAAGTGTAAAAATACTTTTTAATCATTTATTCACCTAATACCAATAATTTAAATAATTTAAATGTTAATTTTAAAATTGTATTTAAATCTAAATTCCATCCACACTTTATTTACAGAATCACACAAATCTTTTCTTGTTCGATTCAAAATCTTACTCTACAATATTTCATTTTTCCATCTAATTTTTTTTTTTCCAAATCAAGCTCCTTATAATTTTCCTTAGCTCCTTGTTCGAGGCACGACCGCCGCCCCTTCAACACATTTTGACGGCACTGAAGACCAAGCACGACCACCACCACGCAAAACTTTATAACGGGGTTGATGACCAACCAAACTATAGGCTCAGATGGCAAATCCAATGCATTTGAGTCACAACACTTTAATCAATTACTCCACATGATTTTTTTTTTAAAGCACACAGTTGGGTTCTTAGGCACGGCTATGATTTTTTCATGCAATCTCATTAGTTTGTATTTTTATCTAATCATTATTCAGATTTCAATCTCTCATGAATGTTAAAATTATTTTATGTTTGTTAAGCTTTGCTGCCAATATAATGGGTGAGTTCCACTTCTAAAGAATCGTGTATCTTAAAAAAAAAAAAAAAGGCTCCGCACATGTAATCAGTCCCACTTATCTAGATATAATTACAAAATAATATAAATGTTAATTAAAAATTTCAATCATCAAATCAACTGAAAAGATAGAGATTTCCACCTCTCGTCTCCACAACCTCAAAATAAAAAAGAATTTTAAAAAAAGCATTTGAAATAAGGACAAGAACCACATTAACATTATACATGTGAATAACCAAAAGGGACAATAGCCCTAAATGGGGACGAATAAACGAAAAAATCAATAGTCAAGAAGGAAGAGAGAGGAGATGAATCAGATTCCTGGCTTGGATTCTCCAAAGAGAACAAAAATTGCTCAATATAATCAAAGTCGATCATCTGGGAAAGGATCATCAATTCCATCCTAAAAATCACGCAAGCAAAATCCAGAAATTAAAACGCCAAACAAAGAAATCACAAGCTAGAGATCAAAAATAGTTTTCAGTATGAAAAGGAAGAATCTAAAAAGCCAGGCGCATAAAAGGCTAAATCCATCACTAAAGGCCTTCTCAGTGGATTGGAACCTCGACGATGGAACAAGTAGGTGAGCGACGGGGGTCGTTATTTATAGACCTTGGAATGTAAACCCTAGAGGTTTTAGAAAAACCATAGCGCCAGTGCGAACAAATCAATGGCCGTTAATGAGCCATGCAGAAAACTGCCTTCATTCAGACTTTAGGGCTTTAGCAGGTCGCAGCCTCCTCACGCATGGACTCCCAAGTAATCATCATGGGGTAGCCAAGCAAGGAAATTTCTAAAGAGCTTTTATCTTAAAAATCATGAAATCAAGGTAGTTTCATCCATGTCAACTTAAGAATTAAATATTTGCCCCCGAAATAGTTGCACTTGTGGCAACTATTCTTACAACTTTTTGCATATATGTTAACAGAGTCAGTTTCCACTATCGTATTATTAAGAAATCAATTTTTAATAATATTTAGAGTGGGGAAATTGAGCCAAATATCTATTCATTGTAAGAAATATTTTAAATTAATTTCCTAATAAAAATTACTTTTACAAACTCATTAGGAAATTAATTTTTTCAAAGTCCCAAAAATTAAAGGGGAGTGATGTAACAAGTTTGGAATAAATAGGTATAAGTAACTCAAGAAATTATTTTAACCACATATGGTTGCAGTCCCATAGAAGTTGCGCTTGTATGATTGATGGAACTCGTTGGATGGAAGCGATGATAAAAACGTAGTCCAATCAATGTTGTCAAAACCGAATAAGTAAACAAACCAGTAAAGGAACTGGTCTAGTTCAAACCAGTTTAAACAGTTAAGTGAACCGGTTTGTACCGATGACGCCAGTATGACATATTTATGACATCATAAATGTTTAATTATTTCAATTGATTATATATTAGTAAAATTATATATTTATAACTCTTAAATTTATATGTTAGACTCTAATCATCACAACAAAACATGAAAGAAAAAATTAATAAAAAAATTTTAAAATTCATTAACTAAGCAAAAACAGAACCTAATAAATTAGAAAAAATCAACTGCATTAACTGACCTGAAATGTGTAGCAAGCTCCGATTCTTGATACTAGGCTCTTGAATTCTCCTCGTTTATCGTGGTATGTTTATGAATTGCACTTTCCAAACATATCTAGTACAATAATAATATAATACAATCAATAATGGTTGAAATGTTAAAAAATTAAATCATTTACAATAATAAAAGAATAACTAGTGCACAACAAATATGAAAATTTAAAAGACTACAAATTCATCATTGTCATCAAACATAAAAACAATAACACAAACACACAATTAAATTAAGCAGATGGATTTGATGTTGACATGGTTATCAAAGAACTACCTACAGTAATAAAATCAGACAGATTTATCATGCAATCAACAACAATCATATAACTACAAAATTAAACTAAACAGATGAGTTTGATGTTGACATGGTCATAAAAGAACTACCAACAATAATAAAATGAACAGATTTATCATGCAATCAACAACAATAACAAAACTACACAATTAAATTAAATGCAATACAATACAATCAGTTAGTCAATCAACAATTCGGTTGCATAGTCTTTAGTTTAAAATTTTTAAAAGATCAAAAATAAGAGAAAACTAAGGCTTGCGCAAAATGATCCATATGCATGATCTCATTCCTCGGTGGTATCTGCAAACTTTGATGGGCATGATCAAAACCATGCTAACAATTACTGTTACTCAATTTGCCATTAATTAAAGTGGGAAACCAAGGCTTGCACAAAATGATCTGTACACAACAGTAAAATTTCCTTCTTGGCAACAATCCAAGAACTCATCTTTCTACCACAACCATGTGCATGATGGAATCATATGATAACCCAAAGCGTCCATGCTACAAGTCTACAACAGTTCCAAACTGCATCACTATCACATTAGATTCCAACAAAATCTCTGTATGGGCAGCTTATGCATCATTTTAAATTGACAATGATAATTTTGTACATCAATTTCACAAGCTATAATTTGATTCAAATCTAGAATCATTAAAAATGACCCCCCACAATGCAAGCACTACCAGAATGTTAAGCAACAGGACATTCTGTAGGCTAAATCCCCGCTTATTATAAAGAAGAAGGCAACCTTGAAGGTAGGGATGGGAATTGGGGCGGGTCGGGATGTGGCGGGGTGTGCTCAACCCTGACTCTACCATCTAAAAATCTTGTTTGACCCTTATTCTTATACCAAGTTGGGACAAGGTCGATTTGACCTTTGTTTTTCCAACAGGTCTCGGGGCAAACTTCGAATCGATATCGACCCAATAGGTCGGGTAAAAAATGGAAGTCAAGTAGAATAGTTTTAAGAATCTATAAACCTATCAAGTATAAAAACATATCTATGATAAATTTAAATATTGTATATTTCGACCTATTACTAATTAGTCAAAGTAAAACATTAGTACTTAAATAAAATATGAATATTTATTCAATTTTATGAGAAAAAGTTAATGAAACATTCCTCATTCAAAATTTTCCTCATAACTTGAACATTAGAACCACTAGTTGTTGGAACTCATTCAATGTTCACATCCTCCTCCCCATTCAAACTCATATTCCTATATCCAATGCAATTCCTAAAAATAATTTCAAATACAAACAATCAAAATTCAAATATAATGCAAGCAGATCCTCAAATATAATGCACAGATAGATCACACACAATGCACACAGACATCAAATATATGCACATAAAACTGTTCATCAAATTCTATAAAAGCACTAATCTGTCAATGGCTCTGTTTATGCACACCAAAAATCAACACATGATTAATTCAAATATTTGCAGGAAAATTTCATCAGGAAAAAATACATTTGCAAGGGGAAAAAAAGCATTAAGACTTGCTGTGACTATGAGGATACAAACTTAATTTGTTTACAATCATTGTTGGTGAAGTAAAGGGACGTGAGGTTGTGCACGTTTCAACAGGGAAACGAGAAGGTGGAAAATGGGAATATTTTAAGAGGGCCGCAGGAAATGGCTATCGGTAATGGCTGTTGGAAAAGAGCCAAAGGAAGGGAAACGAAAACAAACATGCTATCAGACAATAATGGAGGCAGGAAATTGAAACAAAAAATAAAACCCAACCGAAAATGGAAATGGGAAATCAGAACTGGAGGAAGCACAGACACAGCAGAGGGAGACAAACGATAGGGGTGGACAATCCCGGTGGAAGAAGAAAGAGATGCAAATCAGGACCAGCAAATAAAAAATGTGGGAGCAAAAGGAGTTGAGCGTCATGGTGAATCTACCTTCAAAGCAAACCCAATCTTTGCCCTTTGTCTTCTTGTTGCTCACATGCCATAACATCATTTTACAGGTAATAAGAGAAACAGTGACACCGATCAGTGCTGGGTGAGGACCGGCTTTCATCTATTATAAATGAACCTTGAAAGAAAAAATGGAAAAAGGAAATAAATAATGGAAAAATCCTGCATACTCAGGGGCGGAGACAATGGGGAATAGAAGACGATAGGATTAGGGACTTAGGGTTTTCACTTTTATATTTTATATAAGCAGCATGTGTGGGTTGTATGGGTATAAGGAGGTCCGAGTAAGGCTATATCTGCCCCGACATGAAAATTTAAAAAATTCTCATCTTCTTCGGCAGTTCGGTGGAAAGCGTGAAATTGATTTGAGGGGAAATAAAATCGAGCATGGGCCAGCGGGTCGTTGGGTTTTTCTTTGCCTGCCGAACCGGCTAAACCAGGTTTAACCAGGAATCTCAGTTCAACCGCTGTTCAAGCGGTTGAGACAGTTTCTTGATAACAAACAGGACCAGCTAGTAACGAACCAGACTTTAGGCCGGTAACCAATTGAAATGGTCCAAGTGGCCAGTCTAGTCGCGTTCTTACAATACTATTATAAACATGTAATAAAAAAAATTCAAATCCATTTTATCAGTTTTTCATTTCTCCTCTCTTAAGGACTTTTCATTCTTCCTTATTATCTGTCTAATTTTGTATTCCCATAAAAATGTATTTAATTAACGAAAGATTGACTATTATATTTTGGAGGAACAAAAACCAATGGACCTAACCTTTATATGGGTAGAGTAGAGTTAATTAGTAACAAATGGCCGAGTGTGGCATGGTAGGACTTTTCTAAGTAAGACATAGATAAGATGGGTCAAGAACTAAATTCAAACAATACGAGTCTCACTCCCAAGTTTTTATACGGAACCTTCCGAATGCGGCTCATTTTAAATATAAAATAAAGAAATCAAATATTCACATTGCTAGGCATCATTAATGTTATCATAATACCAAAAATCATTTTGATAAGAATTGTGATGGCCCGCATCTGCTTAAAAATATCTATTCATATGCAATGTTGTAAGAGCCGAACCAGTCAAGCGACTGATTCTGGTCCAACTGGTTCAACCATTTGTGAAAACCGGATTGAACCAGTATACTAACATATTATATAAAATATATGATAGATTGTTAAGCCTAAAATCTATAACTTGAAAGGTTGAAAAACAATGTAAATTAGAATCATAATTTAAACTAGTTATAAAGAACTCATGTACTTACATCAAAAAATTATACGAAGCCTCACTTTGTTATTGTTTTGGATTGATTTATGTTATTGTTTTTATTTGATCTTTGAAAATTTACATAACTGCAAAGCATAAAGAAAAAAAAAATTTATAATACAATTCTAGTTATATCACTTGAAAACATTTGAAGCAATATAAAATCTAATATTAAAAACCACACAAGTATAATAGATAAATGATTATAATAAAATATCAAGTACATTTTTTATCTAATTTACATATGAAATGTATACATTAAATAAGACGCAATGAACATCCTAATTCCCAACAGAGATAGCCACATTTTAATCAATGAATAGAGAAGTAACATGCCAACATACAACTAATACTGCTAACATCCAAAGTCCAAATTGAACATTGCTAGCATCTATTTATTTCAACTGCGTGGAATCGTTAATGCGAATTTTCATAATGGCTAGGTTGCTGAAATTTCAAAACGTTTGATGAGAGGGTGGCTGCTCATTTTGGGGATTTTTGTCGGTTTGGAGAATACACTGCATTGGCAATTGAATTTTTGGATTTAACATATATGGACGGCAGTATCTTGTTTTCCCAATTAATGGTCGGATTTTTGCAGGATAGCTGTTACAAAAATGATGGGGGAGCAGCTGCTGCAAATGGTTGGAGAAAAAACAGAATAATAGCGTGGCAGGGGCGAACAAATTTTATATAGCAGAGAGCAGAGCATATGCAGAAGAAGACAAGCACAACTAACATCAAACAAGCCAGTAAGTCAAAGCACAAAAGGGGAGAAATGGCAACCAACTAACCTTGACAACTGAATATCGACGACGCAGCTAGAGAAGAAAATCGATTGTTAATATGGAGACGAATAAGCTTTTACAGGGAAGGAGCTATCAATTAGAAATCGAAACTGCTGTAGTGTTGCTCTGCTGCTCGGATTTGAGCAAGGGAGAACAGAAGCCAAAAAGAGACGAGAAAGGGCTTAGCGCCTCTCTCGTTTTCGGGCGAGAGTAAAATAAGAGGATGTTTTTTTACCCTCAAACTGGGTTGGACCGAACGAATGAGTGGCCAGAAACCGGGCCGGTCAAACCGGTTCTTACCAACTTAATTCCCTAGACCAAGAATCGGACCGGCTTTGGCCGGAACCGGCCAGCTCAATCCGATTTTTATAACAATGTTCGTACTTACATTTTAAAATATACTTATCACGTATGTATTAAAATATAATAATATTTTATATAGTTATTTATCTACATAAGAATCAAGTTTTAGATGATTTATACGTCGAAAATACTAATTTGAAAGTTTGAAATTAATATATGAATTAAATAATTTTATCACGCTTATTTTATAGAATATATGAATTAATGCAAATAAGAAGATTTTCGGCTAGGGTAGCCGCCGTAACTTTAGCATGGGGTTTTATAGGACAATTAAAAACTTGGTGGGAAGTTCAATTAACAGCAGATGAACAGACAGCTATAGTTAATGATGAAGAACCTGTAAATACTCTTCTAAGTATCATAATCTATCAATTCTTAGAGCGCGTAGAAGATTATCAAACAATTATTAGAGAAAGAATATTAAATTAAGATGTAAACAAATATTTAATTTTAAATGGTACAAAGATGTATTCTAAACGGATGTTCAACTTTTAGATGATGGATCCAAACTAATATATAAAGAAAAAATTTTACAGGGATTACCATCAGTTATAGAAAATAAATTAAAAACTTTAATAAAACAAGAAAATTATGGAAAGCTAGTATATGAGAATTATACTTGGGGAACCTTATTTTCAAAAGTAAGATCAGTAGGAATAGAATTATGTCATCAGAAAAAAATAGAAGAAAAACATTTCTTAAAATCACAAGACTTATCACAATTTTGTTCTCATTATGGTTTAGAAAGATTACCATTTCAAAAAAGCCTTATGAAAAAATCAAAATTTCCTAAGTCGAAACCATATAAAAGAAATCCTCAATAAATTTTTAAATATTTCTAATCAAAAACACCACGATGAAGAGATACCTAGTATAAATGAATCCGCTTCATTAGTTAATATTATAAAACACCAAAAGAAATATTTAAAGGTTGTACCCAAACCACCAACCATTCCTGAATTAAATCAAGAAATAAAGAAAATGAAAGCAGAAATAGTTGAATTAAAAAACAGAATTCAAATACTATAACTACAAAATATAACAAAAAATCAAACACAAGAAGAGCATGAACAAGAAGAATTTGAACAACAATTAAATGAAATTATGAAAGAAAAAAATAAAAGTCAACCAGAATCATCACTTCATACCCTATATCAAACTCAAAAGATCATATCCCAAAAATAGTATTAAAAAATTATAAACTATCCTGAAAAATTTTTAATATAATGTATAACATTAATAGATTCAATAGCAGATTTAAATTATGTCAAGGAAAGTATAATACCACCCAAATATTTTGAAAAAATAAATTCATCTATTGCTACAGCTAATGGAACAGATATGACTGTTAAATATAAATTATCAAGAGCACGTATTTGCAACAAGAATATATGTTTCTAGACTCCCTTCATATTAATAAAAAAAAATGCAACAGAAGATTATTTTAGGAATCCCTTTCCTATAAATGATAAAACTGTTTATTATAATAGACGAAGGAATTCATACTACTATACAGAATAAAGAACTTATATTTTCATTTGTAAAACCTTCTGAAATGTTGTTAATAGCAGAATTAAAAGAAACATTACTATATGAAAGAAATTTTTTATGCTATTTAAAAGAACAAAATACTATGAAACATATCAAATATCAAATACAAGGATCTCTCAAAACAACTATAGAAGATTTCAAAAAAAAACTATCCCAAAAAGTATGTTCAGAACTTCCTAGTGCCTTTTGGAATAGGAAGAAGCATATAGTAAGATTATGCTACATAGAAGAATTTAATAAAGAAAAAATCTCTACTAAGGCAAGACCTGTACAAATGAACTTAGAATTATTAAAAGACTGTAACCAATAAATACAAACTTTATTAGACAAAAAATTAATAAGGCCTAGCAAATCATTGTCCAGCTTTTTTTGTAAATAATGCAGCAGAAATTGAAAGAGGAGCTCCCCGGTTAGTTATAAATTATAAACCTCTAAATAAAATATTAAAATGGATTAGATATCCCCTTCCAAACAAGAAGGATTTATTACAAATAATTATAAAGGCAAAAATATTTTCCAAGTTTGATTTAAAATTCGACTACTGGCAAATCCAGATAGCCAAAGAAGATAAATATAAAATAGTTTTCACAGTGTCATTTGGACACTATGAATGGAATTTCATGCCTTTTGGACTAAAGAATGCACCGTCTGAATTTCAAAATATAATGAATGATATATTTAATCATTATTTTGAGTTTATTATAGTTTACATTGATGATATTCTGTTATACTTTAATTCTATCTAGCAGCATTGGAAACATTTGAAAACCTTTAAAAATATAATTCATCGTAATGGATTAGTATTATCGGAAAGAAAAATGAAATTATTTCAAACGGAAATATCATTCTTAGGATTTAATACAAAAAACAATACTATTCAACCTATAAATAGAGTCATAATATTTGCAGACAAATTATCTGATGAAATTAAAGATAAAAGGCAATTACAAAGATTTTTAAGATGTTTAAACTATGTAACAAAATTTTATGAGAGGGTCGCACAACATAGAAAATTATTACTACAAAGACTAAAAAAAAATCTGCCCCCTTGGACCATTGAACATACAAAAGTGGTACAAAATATCAAAAGAAAAGTTAAATATTTACCCTGCTTACATTTAGCAAATTCAGATTTATTTAAAATCGTAGAAACAAATGTCTCAGATATTGGTTATGGAGGTATACTAAAACAAAAATATCAAGATGAAGAATATTTAATAATATATAATTCAGGATTATGGAAGAAACCAGACAGAAGTATCCCACAATTAAAAAAGAAATGTTAGCAATAGTTTTATGTATAGATAAATTTCAAAGAGATCTAATAAATAAAGAATTTCTATTAAGAGTAGACTGTCAAGTGGCAAAATAGATTATTCAAAAAGATGTTAATAATTTTGTATCTCATCATATGTTTACCCGTTGGCAAGCTATGCTATCACCTTTCAATTTTCAGATTGAATATACTAAAGGTGAGAACAATGCTCTTCCTGATTATATTTCACGAGAATTTTTGCAGGGAGTGCCTGCGCCCGACGCAGCAAGTTCATCCATCCAAATCACCAACACAATCTCTTCTTCGTCGAACTCAGCCACCGATTCCTCTCAGGAGCCCGGCAGATAGGGCTTCAACCTTCTCATCCACTATACCTCAGAATTATAATTTCGTATTTATGCAGATAAATTTATACTAAATTTGAACAAACAAGATATAGAAATTATTAAAAGAAAACAACTCCTATATCAAATCTCATTAGGAGAAAAGGGAGAGAAGTTATTCAAGAAATAACCATTATATTATATAAAAAATATTTTTCTAAGGACGAATGGTTTATATCTTATGCCCCAGGGAAAGATATAAATTATTATGAAAGGATTTTATTGTTAATCTCTTCTATTGTCTATCGAACATGTCACCAAACCTCCTAGAGATGATTGGGTATTATATTCAAAATTATATATTAAGAGAATTATACCTCTAGAACAATGATTTTCGCACAATCCAAATGCATTATTCTCTTTCCCCGAGCCCGTGACTATTTCTGAAAGAGCTAAATTTAAACCCACTATGTTGAGATATAATTATTGAGATTATCAAGAAGCATGACAAATAATATTATTTAGACAGAATTATTTCTTCTCACATTCATAGTAAATAAGATTTATTTTAGAAAATCCCAATCAACCTATACCGAATTGGTTTATAGATAAATTCTGTGATTTATGGGCTTTTAATCCAAAAATTTTTCCATAAGATTTATTAAAGGTATTATCACCAGCAGTGCTAAAAAATGTATTTGCTTTAATTAAATTCATAATAGAAGAATATATTTCATGGATTATATGTTGGGATTTCTCCTTTTATACCAAGCCAACCACACAACCCTATATGACTTATTCCTCTTATACCAAATGGTGGCATTTCTCTTATGAAGACATAGTAGACTGATGTCGTTGGCAACGAAGATATGAACGCCAACGAAAAGAAAATTTTAAAGAAGACTCTATTCTACAGATGCCAGCAAGGTCTGAGGCTACCAAAGGAGCTCTCAAGAAGGCCCTATAACTTATTCAGGAAGATTTTCCCTAATTATCTGAAAAAGAGCAACGGTCAAAAGCATTTGAGTTGTTATTTTTCAGTCAGGTCGATTCCGATCAAATGGACGTCTCGTCGCAGTCACTCTCAAACTAAAGAGACTCCATTATCAAAAGAAGAGGCAAATCTTACTATTTACAACAAGAGAGGACAACTAGCATTATTCACAGATGCTAAAGTAGCAACTTTATAAAAGAGATTCCATCATTGGGCCGCACGACTCTGTCTTTATCCAGGACACACCACCCGATGGACAAGACCTCATACTTATCATCGACTCAAGTCTACCTCGGACTTAATTCCTTATAAAATCCGCTTCCTTTCTAATTCTATAAATAAGTGTGTAAAATTTGTTAGAGGTATCAAAGAGTCTTCGAGCCTTTAGAATTTCTAAGAGTGCAAGTGAGAGTATGCAAGTAAAAGTATCTAAGGGTGAAGATTGTTCAGCGTCGATCCTATCCTGCGTAAATCCGATGCTATCTATGTAAGTTTTACTTTATGGGTGTGTTTGGAAATTTGCAAAAGTTGTCAAGTTAAAACTTTTCACTCTCCATAACTACTCTTTTTTTAATTATTTTTTACACATCTTTCTATACAACAATCCTAATTTTCAATCATTTCTATACAACTACCAATACAACTAACCTATTTATTTTAAATTTATTCTCTTTACTCATCATCATTATACCTATAATATCACATCATTTTTTACTGATTTAACAACTTTTACATAAAAAAATTTCATCAAAAGTTTTACAACTTTCCAAACACACCCTATGAATTAATATCTGATATTCCGTTTTACTATGAGCAATGATTAGAATATAATATTTTTAGATCTGCTTTGTGGCATGGTGATTATTGGATAACTTGTAACTCTGTTGTATTTTACATAGAAACTCAATCCTTAGAATTGTTAAATCGTGTTGTCCGTATTATAAATAATGAAAAATAATTCTGATAGAATTTGAATGGGGTTATTATTCATCTTCTAACGAAGAATTTTAATATGCCTCTTCCTTTTCAAATACAATATTTAAGTCAAAGATTAAAAGAGTTAAAATGAGAAGAAGAAATTTTACAACGACTCATTACTGAATATAATACTAATATACAATTTCATAATTATCTTGTTCATATTGAAGCACTCACTACCCTAAGAATCATTCAATATAGCATTAAACTTGTTGAAGATCAAATTTATTATTTAGTAGGATGAATCGAAAAATTAAAATCAGATCTAATTTTAGTAAGAAAAGATAAAGAAAGATTATCACAAAATATTAAAGAATTGAGAAACAAATGAAGTCCATTCTCTCTATATCTTGCTTTGTGGTTAAAAAACAAAATAACATGATGAAGAAACTATAATTGCGTTATAAAAAAAGCTCGAAAGTCTCCTAGGTTGGTCCTAATATTTATCATGTATGTATTAAAATATAATAATATTTTATATAGTTATTTATCTATATAAGAATCAAGTTTTAGATGATTTATATGTCAAAAATACTAGTTTGAAAGTTTGAAATTAATATATGAATTAAATAATTTTATCATGCTTATTTCATAAATTTTTTGAACAAGGTCCATGAACGTCCTTGATCCGGATAAAAATCTTCTCTTACTTAAATAAATTGTTCTAAATGCAATATGTGAAGTAGATTTAGTGTCCGTATAGTGGGTCAAAATAGATATTTTACACAAAAAACCTTAGAATAACATAATTACATAGAATTATAGTTTTTTGTTATTTGATAAATGTGTGATTATATTCCTAAATATAGGCATAATTTATGATCATATTCGAAAGAGTCATGATGTTGTTAGCCAAAATTAAGAAATAAATTTTTTAGTGTTACTTTTTCATTAACTTTTTAAGTTAAATGTATTTATTATATAAAATAAATTTTATCATTTTTAAGAATATATATTTTTTAAATTCGTCTCTTACTTAAATAAATTGTTCTAAATGCAATATATGAAATAGATTTATTATCCACATAGTGGGTCAAAATAGATATTTTACACAAAAACTTTAGAATAACATAATTACATAGAATTACAGTTTTTGTTATTTTTATAAATGTGTGATTATATTCCTAAATATAGGCATAATTTATGATCATATTCGAGAGAGTCATGAGTTGTTAGCCAAAATTAAGAAATAATTTTTTTTTAGTTTTACTTTTTCATTAACTTTTTAAGTTAAATGTATTTATTATATCAAATAAATTTTATCATTTTTAAGATGTATATATTTTTAAATTTTTTAATTCAAAAAGGTATTTCGATCATTTTCAATGGTTAAAAATTACCAAAATATCTTTATCTTTAAAATTTTAAAAAATATATAAATTTTTAAAAAGAGTAATATTTTGTTATGCATTAAATGCATGTATCGATAAGTTTTTGGAGGAAAAAATAAATAAATAAGTGAATGCAGTTGAGTGTGTTGAAAATTTAGTGGCATGAGTGCAAATCTCATTTTTTTAAAACTCATTTTTAGATATATGCCTCTATTTTTTATTATTAAAAATAGAGAACCTTAGTTATTTAAAATATATATATATACATATTTCAAAAAGGTAGAACTTAATATATAACTTAGACATACTTAGATTAATAATTTTATAAAAATAAAAATTTGTATGTTTTCATTAGGTGCATAAAGTTTCAATACATCAATGTGCATTGAATCATGACTCTAAACAAAAAACTACAATTTTAATTTAAACATTAAATTATGATTATTAAATAGAAAAGCGAAGGTGGGCGAGACGCGAAGGCCCAAAAGAACTTGAATAGTAAAAATGATCGATGATCATAGATGGAGGTTATGATATATATCTATATATCTATATATATATACACGAGTGACTTTTATGACACATTTGTTAAATGCAAGTGTGGAAACCATGAGAAAATCATGAGATTTGGCTTCATAAGGCCAATCATTACTTCATCAATCATACTATTTTTTCTATTTTTACTCCTACATTCTAATCTTTTTTCTTACCAACTACATACAACAAACTTATTTATTTTAACTATACCTCTGTCATCAATCACACATTTATCAAAATATTTTCTTTTTTATTTTCTATCATTTCCCACAAACTCATAATTTTATACATTACCAAACGTCCCATTAGTATAATTGAAACATGTTTGTGGGATTTCTAGACGGATTTGAAGTATTAATCTCTAAGATTGGAAGGTTTGTGGCTAACCATTGAAATTTGGTAGAAAATGAATTTAAATAGCGAAATTTTAGAAATAACATGAAACTTTATGGATTTTATCATATATAAGATTATAGATACATATATGATGCGTAGTAGATGATTTTGAAAGCATTAGATGTAGTGGATGAAAATTGGGTCATAGGCCAACATCGTACATAGAAGTTGAAAGTTAGAGTTGAGAGGCTAAATTTTGTTTAAGATATGATTTAATTAAATAGATGGTGTAGATTTGACATTTGGAGGATAAGAAGTATGTAATGATAATTGTGATGGTATTAGATGCTCACTTGATAGGTATAACCATAATAATCATAACTTATCAAAAGAAAATATTAATTGTATTTTACTTTGGTGTTAGACATCTATAAATTTAAATTGTTTGTTTGAGAGAGATAAGAATGTGATGCTTGGAAGAAATATCTACCATTTAACCTAACTAAAATAATTTAGATCCCATTTATTGAACTTCAAAAAATAAGAAAACAAATTGTCTATAGGACATCGTATGGCCCGGTGCAATTCTCAATATTAAAATGGGTGCTAAACTTGAGTTTCCCATTTTCTCTTCTTCTCCCTTTTCATCTTCCTATCTTCTACCATAAGCCCACCCTTAAACTTACTTAAAATTTTACAGAAAGAAACTTTTATTTCTTGACAAATTTTGTATCCTTGGGTCCTAGATAATATCCGAGTTCGTCATTGTAAAGACCTTGTGTTTGATTCGACTGAATGAATGAAGTTTTTATGCTCCCCATTTATACCTATAATATTCTACCACAGACCATGAGGTATAAATAGAATTTCTTAGATCATAATCTTCTTAACATTAAAAAAAATCTACTAAAAAACTTAGATTATTGTTGTTAGTGTTAAGGAGCTTGTTGGAGTAAAGAGGAAGCTCTAAACTTATGACTTGAGAGATTTTTGGAAGAAATTGATAGCAAGATGAATTTTCTCTTGAATTTCTTGTAGATTTTTCTTTTAATTTATAGTTAAACTTAATATATGGATGCCATAATTTAAATCTTAGACTTAGGATTATTTTGAATAAAACCTAAAAGGTAGAACTTAGAGTTTGATGGGGATTTTGGCAAGTTCTTATAGAGCTTGATGTTTTCACATTTCTAACTTGTGTTTTCAAAATTTGAGATGATTAATATAAAGATAGTGTTGCAGGGATGATTTTTTCTTTTGTTAACAAGTTAGAGACCCTACAAAATGATTTTAAAAATTGAGGTTTGTGATAAAATGAATATGTTGGAAAATGATTTGAAGATTATACACCGCTTGAGGTGAATTTCGCACTAAATAGTAGGAGTGTTGACGAATCGAGGTGAACAAGTTGGAACCTAATTTTAATCCTAATTTATTTAAAAAACGTAAAATCTAATTATTAACTCATTTATAATCCTCGACTCTAACCGATTTACAACCCGTTGTTCGTAATCTTACCGCAAGTGCACGGGTCGTAGATTGTAGTATTTAAATTATCGATCCACAGGGAATTCAGGACTATAAATTTTACTTTTAAACGCTTTCATGTCGGATATAGAGAGAATATAGCAAATAAAACAGAAAAGTGGGGAGAAAATGCAATAAATAAAAGGGAAAGAAAATAAATAAAATGGGAAGAAGTGCAAATTAAAAATGAGGAGAGAAAGCGAAAATGCAAATACCTAGGGTCTAGGATTTCACATGCGTATTTCGCAACGGGTAGTGGTATAATTATTTAATTTGGATATTATTTGTTAAAGGAGAACAAACCCTAATTTATCCTTGCACCTTCTCTCGAAACCTACAAGTGTACCCTAATTTTCTTAACCACCTATTCTCATGGGATTAAGTTAATTAGAATCCATTAAGTTCTGTGGTTTGTTCATGTAATTCCTCAAGGTTATCATGCCTATTTTCATGGGCTTAGATTTCCAGGTTTAATATCTTGATTTTCGTATATTAGATTTTTACCTTTCGGTTTCATCGCCTAATATATGGAATCATGCAAAAGTACGGGCCCGTGTACAAAGCAAACATAAAATTCACAATATATTAAATTAACAAAAATATCCATCATAAATAAATTAAAAATCCACACCACATTGCATTGTACGCATGCTACATCCTAAACCCTAGATTTAGGATTTAGCCAAGCATGTTTAAGTTCAAAATAAAATTAAAATTACAATTCATCTTAAACAAGATAACAAAAATTAAATAAAGGAAAAGATAGAAAAGCTTATTAGTTTGAAGCCCCGATGGTGTGTCGGCTGCTCCACGCAACTCGCCGGTCTGCTTTTGCCCGTGCTCTTCCCAAAAATCTGCTGCGGAATACTCTTTATGCCGATTCTTCTCTCTTTCATGCCTCCTCTCGTCTGCTACCATCCACGCTCCTTTTATAGGTGTATATTCCAATTGCTGCGGACCCCACTCATCAACTGCTGAAATTGTATTCACGTGAATGGGCAGCAGCTTTTGATTTGACGTGGGGTCCATTGCATTGAAATGGGCTGCTGAAATGCTGCTGAATGAAATTCATTTCACGTGAATGGGGAGTTGATATGCTGATGCATTGATTTGATGGGGTCCACTCTAAGTGGATAATGCTGCTTCTCACGTGAATTGCACTTGGCAATTTAATGGGTAGATATTTCTACTGGAATGGACAGCTTTAAATCAGATGGCTGGACGGCATGGACTTACCGTTGATTGCATGGATAATGCTGCTTCTCACGTTAATTGCATGGTTTGCCTTGCCTTAGATCTTGGATGGTTTAGGATTTATATTGCTGGAATTTTAGACAATGGATTTGGAAGGTGATGATGGGCTGATTGTTTAACGTGATCAACGGCTGGAAAAAGTGTTGTCCATTTGGTTGCTGCATTTGAACGTGGGGTCCATGGCTACTCACGTGAATGAGCATGTTTGCATAAATGCTGCTGGATGCTCATGAATGATTTGCTTGATCATTGATGGTGATGGGTATTAAAATATGGGCAGCTGCATCACGTAAGTTGCTATGGTTGAAATGGGCAGCATGATTTTTGGTGGGGTCCATGCATGGGTGAAGCATTGACGTGAATTGAACCATGGATGAAATGCATTAATGTGATTTGAGAAATGGATGAAATGCATTCATGTGAATAGCTGCTGGATGATTTATGGACGTGGTGGATGGCTTGGATTTTTGCATGATTTGATTTCCATGTGGGACCCACTTTGTTTTCCCTGCATAAAAAAATATTTAAATCATTAATTCGTAAAAATCATTAGTGGGTTATTATCAAAAATTATTCCAAACCCATTAAATTTCATGGCAACAAATAAAATGTAATTTCAAGCCAAAAGATTATAAAAATTGTTTAACTTCCTTGAAATTAATATTTAATACCCAAATGTTGCAAAATCACATTTTAAACCAAATTTCATATTAATTTTAATTAATTACCTACCAATTTGGTATAAAATGTCCACAGAATATGTTATTAATTTGCACCTATCACCCATTTACTAAATGGGTTGGTGGGTTGTTAAGGGTTGTGTATATATATTTCAAACAAGTCAAAACCAAGCTAATTTAAAGTTGAATTTATATTATTTATAATTATCATGATAGATTGATTTATGTCAATAGGATACATAACATGATTATGTTTTTGATCTGGAGAGGGTTTTATATTCAATGCATCAGTAACAAGAAGGACAATGATTCAGCCAGCCGAAGAGAGATGATAGCGAGAGGAAACCATGATAGAGATGAATAGAAGAATGATCATAAACAAAAAGAGAGATGGAAAGAATAGTAGAATGGACAGAGAGAAAGGTGAGAGAGAGATGAAAATGAGAAAAGAGATAGAGATGGAGATGCCTGGAGATGGAACGGAAGGGAGAGAGGAGGGGGGGGGGGAGAGAGAGAGTGAGAAAAAAAAATAGTCTTATCGGCATTTGTAGGGCGATGACAACACTATAGCAAAGCAATAGAAAGATGTTGGAGGTTTATAGATGGAGGGAGAAAAATAGAAAATTAATTGAAGAAATAGATTGCGTTTAAGAAAAATATATCTCATTATTAATAGGTTGTAAATAGATTAACGAGTTAAATGAATTAAATAGGTTAAATAAATTACTAAACCAGCTGATTGATTGTAAATATAAATCTTAATCTTAATTTAATTTATTTAAATGGTTAAATAAGTTGGTGAATCACAAATCATTTATTAAAAAATCTCAATCTATAACTCATTTGTAAATGGATTGAAAAACGGATTGACGTATTAATCATGACCATTAACACTCTCTTAATTAGTGATGATTTCATGCTTGGTATGTTGATTTAAAATTTTTAAAATTGATGATTCATAAAGCGTCATTATGATAATATGAAAGTAATGATAAACAAGCGAAATTTGTTAATAAATGTTGATTAGCTTTAGAAAATTTAGATATAAACCTTAAGTTAATTTGATATTTATATATTTGAAATGTTGTGAAAAAAACCTAACATTATGCATATATGACAGTGGTGAAATGAACTAATAGAGTCAATAAGACTCATTGGTAGTACTAGTATGGAGAGTCACCCACTTTATAATGATCCATGTGTTAAGACACCAGTTAGGGACGGATTGCCAGAACAGATCGCATGATATACAATGTTGTTGAGTACATGATTATGAGACCATTATTAGTAGGGCCAAGGCTCTAATTTTTTTACACTTGTTTAGGCTTGAGATATCAGTTATTAGAGTAGGGGCTCACACATGATATTGATAGATGCATGACATTCACAATATTGCCACATAACATGGTTGCATGCATAGTTGGATTAAATTAAATGGATTGGTTCGGGTTAAGGTTAGATTAGTTTGGTACGAAATGATTTGGATTGAACATATTAGAAAGGTTTGGTTTAGATTAAATTGGAAAAAAGTATTGATGCATGTTGATTACTTGGATTCGATGTGAATTCAATATGACATAATAACATTTGGGGTTAGAAACAAAGCTCAATTTTTTTTCATGAGTTACACCAAGCTACATCTGCCTATGATAGACCTAGGTGCACAAGAGTGATAGTTGAGCTACGTGGTAATGAATGAGTCACATGCTAGTTTGACATTAGACACGACTCAAGCCAAATTAGAGGTTATATTCTTTAGAGACAATGAGGGAATGGCTATGACTTTTTTAGAAAAGTTATAAGATAATGAGATATAATTTTGGCTTGAAGAAGTCAAAGAGTTGGAATTTAGCATTAGCTTATTGGCTAGGAATGTACTCTAATTATGGATTGTGAACCATTATTTGCGATCATAGGAGAATAATAATAAATTAAGATATGAAAATAGATATGGATAAGATGAGTTCATGATTGTATAATCGAACTAAAATATTTCATGGTTGGCTTGTGAGAACCACATTTTGATGATGTTTATTCATTGATTTGACCATAGTTTTCGTTTTGAATTTTCATTGGCCAGTTATCATACTTACTGAGCTTGCCTAGACTAACATATTTATTATTGATATTTTTATAGGATAAATGATGTAGTACCTAATTGTGGGCTGATTGTGATATTTTAGGCCAGGGTGGACTATGATAAGAATGAGTTATTTTAGTTGAAATCAATGTTGTGAGAATTAAACTAATAAGGGAATTGGTCTAGTTTGAACTGATTTAGTAAACTTGTAAATTGATTTAAACCAGTGACATTAGCATTATGTATTTATAATGTTATAAATAGTTAATTATTTTAAATTATTGATAAATTCTATATTCATAATTTCTAAATCCTGTGATGGTAAGTTAAACTTGGAATCTAGACACTCCTCAAAAAATACTCTGACTAAGCATAATCTAACATATTAAATTAAGAGAAATTAATACCATTAATTGACCTAAAAGAAGATGTAATATTATATTGATCATGACTCGTTATTTATCCATATGCTTTCATGAATTAAGCATGTCCTAGTATATCCAACTCAATTAGAAATAAAAAATTAATAATGTTCAAATAATTCATAATCATAAAATCACATAAGATAAAAATAATTTATAAATTTTATAAATTATTAGTAACTAAATCATGCAATCAATATCAATAATACAAAAGAATACAATATAATAAAACAATAAAATAATCAATCGACATTCAAACAATGCTCCCTCTATCAATGATATCTCTCTCTTAATCAATATCTTTATACCTTTTATATTTCTACTGCTACATTCGGTTTATTTTATTGTTATATTCCCTTATGATTTCTTTGGCCAATAAATGTGTCGACAAATAGCGACGTTGATTTATTAATCATTCATCTCATAAGAAAAGACCTGGCACTTCTATAGAAATAATTGAAGCAAAAGATAACATCGAAATATGGAAATAGAAATAATCACTTCATGCAATTTATTCTCATAGAATCATTTAGTTCAATAAATAAATAAAATTAATGTGTGTATGAAGGGTCCAGTGGTCAACCAATGCAGCTTGGATAGTTAGGTTGTATCTTTGTGTGCAAGGGTAACGAGTATGAGATGACGACAAATGACATTGAAGGTGCTGACAATTTAGGTAACTACTATCGATGACAACGATCATATACTCTGTCGAGAAAATTCAGTTTTTCAAAAAAATAAAGCTCTAATGTTGTCAACGAAAGACGAGGAAGGGAGTAAATAAGGGACTGTGCTGTCATCAATCAAATAGGATAGGAAAGTCTAAGGTAGGTACAAGCTTTGGGTTCGATGGATTTTTTATGATTCTCAGATAGGAGTGTTAATGTTCATAGTCAACCTGTTAACCCGCCTGCTCAATGGTTTATAAATGGGTTTGAGTTGTGATTTTTGAAAAAATGGTCTATATCTGCTAATTTGTTCAACCATTTAAATAAATAAATGAGTTATGGTTAAAATTTTACAACCTCATCAACCCATTTCACCCTTTTAGTATATTGAATCAGTAAACTCGTTTACAACCCATTAAGAGTGGAATATATATTTCTTAAACTCTAAATTGATTTATTTTATTTTGAATTTCTATTTTCCTCCCTTCGTCTACAACTCTACGACGTCTTTTTTGTTGCGATGTTGTGGTAGTGTCTCACACACTCCTTTCTCTCTATTTTCACCTTTCTCTCTCCTCTATCTCCTTCCCTCTTCATTTTTAATCGTTTTTTCCTCTATCTTTATTACCATTTTCCCTCTCTATTTTTTTTATCTTTCCAAGTTGTTGTCCTTTTTTTTATGTTGGCGTGTCAAATATACACCCCTCGTCGAATAAAGATTTGGATATGTTATGTATCTTGTCATTATAGATTAATTTACTGTAACAATCATAAACGACACACTCAACCTTAAATTAACTTGATTTGACTTATTTATAACACATATATACTATCCATTAACTATCCACCAACCTATTTATTACATAAGTTATAAATGGATTAGAGTTGAAATTTTTAAATAAATTAATAAACGTATTATGGTTAAATTTTTTTAAAATAGTTTAGGATTAGGATTAGGCACTAACGTGTCCAACCTGATTTGTAAACACCCCTATTCCCGGGTGAGTTCTAGCTGGAGATTCAAAGCAGGGAGTTAGAAAAGTAGTTGACATCGACATAGAAAATGGGCTGACGAAGAGGAGAAGGCCAGTAGGTGGTAGCGACAATCGTTTTTGAGATTTCTTGATTTAGATTTTGGATAAGGGAAGTATAAGTGGCCTATTTGTGGCTCAAAGTGGAAGAGGATGATTAATCTTATATGGATTAGCCGAATCAAGTCTAGTGGATTTGAACAATTGGATCACAATTCCAAACGTTCACACATCAATTAACTACATCAAGCCATAAAGAATTATTGAAAAGGTCAATTCCTAGTTGAACCGGTTGAGCAATATTGAGTAATTTTTATATTATATATTTTGATTATTAACCGAGAAGAATTTGAGTATTAAAATATTTTGAATCATATTTTGATTGACTTAGCTTTACTTAGCACAAAACACTCACAATTGACTGATTCGGGCAAAATAGAAAAGTATGTGCAAATTCAGGGCCTAAAATCATACAAAAATAGAAAATTTTGATGTAAAAAAGAGTTGAACTAGGCAAGCCCGAGTTGTCATGTCGAAAGTGCTCAAAAATGCTTTCCGTTGATATGTTGTGGCTCCTATAACTCCTATTGGATCAAAAGTTATGACCGATTGAAGCTGGTCTGTTCATTTCAGCACAGCGTGTGTTTTTTTCAAAAACTTCAAAGCTCAAGGACCAAGATCATGTTTGATTTAATGATTTAAAAAAGTATAAAAGAGAAAAATCAAGGATTAAATCAATCGAGAACGGTTGAGGAAGTTTCGGCATGAATCGGAGTGAAACAGGCGAAGAGCGGGCAAAATGGAGCATAAATTACGCAAATGCCAGATTCAAACATACCCCAGGTTGTGTTGCCTTCTGAGTTACTCAATCCATGCATAAAATGAACTAAGTGCTCAAGTCCACCCATATTCCTTATATAAACACCTTTTAAGAACGTCCTAAGATATTTTAAAACGTCCTTGGAACTAGGGATGAGGTCTAGGAGTGAGAAGAGTAAAGAGCACGAGGTAAGAAGTGAAACGGTGAGTTGCTTAAGAGCGTCGAGATACCAACGGGGCTTCCAGTTGATAAACTTTCCCTTTATTTTTTTCTTTTGAATTTAATTGTCTTATTTATGACAAAAATTAGATATAATATTCTATTATGCTTTAATTTTATTTTAAACATGCTAGACTAAACCCTTAATTTAGGATTTAAGATGTAGCATACATACGATGTAGCGAATATTGTAGTTTTGTATATTTATGAATGATATTATATGTTAATTTAATATTTTTTTATTTAATATTTGTTTTGTGTGAAAGCCTACGCTTTGGCGATAATTTTCATATATTAGGTGAAAGAAACCGAAATTAGAAGTGTAATATATGATAATTAGGGTGTGTTTGGGAATAGATAAAACTTTCGATGAAAAGTTGTAGAGAGTAGAAGTTGTCAAATGATGTGAGATAATATGAATAATGATGAGGAATAAATAGGATAAGGTTGAAATAGATAGGTTAGTTGTGTTGGTATTTATCTAAAAATGATTGAAAAGTAGGGTAGTTGTATAGAAAAATATAAAAAATGATTAAAGAATAGAGTAGTTGTGGAAAGTGGAAAGTTTTAGATTGAAAAATTTTAACTTGACAACTTTTACTTATTACCAGACACACCCTTAATATATTAAACCTAAAAATCTAAGACCATGAAAATAGAGATGATGATTTTGAGGATTCCTATAAAAGACCACAGAACTTAATGAATCTTAATTGACTTAATTCCATGAAAATAGATGATTATGAATATATTAAGGTTACGCCTTGCTGGTTTCAAGCGAATGTGCAATGATAACTTAGAACTTATTCTCGTTTAACATATAATATCTGGATTAAATAAATATTTCATGCATCCGTTGCAAAAAATGTATGCGAAACCCTAAATCCTAGATTTTCTCAATCCTGCGATTTCTAATCATCTTTTTACATTCTATAAATCAACTTTCCTTTTTGTTATTCTTTTTTCTTCTCATTCTATTGATTTTGGTTATAAAGTGTGTAAGTTCAATGTCTTAAGTCCTGAATTTTTCGTGGATCGATATTTTATATACTATAATCTATAATTCGTACACTTACAGTGGGATTGCGAACAAGTAGCCAATTCGATTTGGTTCTAACGATACTAGTTTGAATTGGTTTACTTTTGAGTTTAATGTATTCAAAATAAGAGGAATCTATGTATCATATCTACTTTTATTATAATTTGTAGCATCGCTTACATATATCAAAGATGATGGTCAAATATGTAGTTATTTACATTGCCATGCAATGTTGCTAAAATTGAAGTAGTTAATGAACCAATTAAGGGATTGATTTTGTTTAGATCAGTTCAACCATTTTTGTAAACCAAATAAAACAAGTATATTGGCAAGTTATGTAAAATATATAATAGATTCTTAAATAAAAGCTATAACTTAAAATTTGAAAATAATATGAATTAAATTTTTTATTTTAAAAGCAAATGAATGATTTACTTATGTTAAAAATTTTAAAAATACATGTATATACATCGTTGGATACTTTGGATACTCACGTGCAAATGCTTATGTAGAATGCAATTAAGGTTGGAAGAGATGGCAAGAAGCCTTGGCTAGCATGCTTTTCATGGAAAAATAAATGTTCATTGTATGCTATATTGCTACGTGTCTACCTACCAACACTTATATGGGTTGATATGTGTTATGTCAGGGGACAAGATGTTGGTTAATATCTTCTTCTTCCTCAATGTTTCACAACCTTCACCGCTTTGTATCTTTGTCTTCCATGATATCTCACCACTCTCATTACACCCCAAGCTTAGCAACTTCTACCCTTTAAAGATATCAATTGTTCATATGGAGGTTTAGACAAGATTCCCTAGATTTAGATTTTTACGTGCTTTAACAACTGGCTTAATTGTATGCATCGAACCATAGTGGTATTTAGTTCTTAATTGAACCAATCCAACCGGTCGGTCCGACTTAGCTATTACATCATGCTGCCGGATATTTCATTAATGTATTAATTATAGATATTTATGTTTGCTACATGTTTGTATCTTTTTAAATGCTCCTTTACTTTTGAACTGTCGTAATTTATGAAAAAATGCTATCGAATTTCATTAATGTAACGCTCTACTGACTAAGTCAAGGACCACTACTTCTATACTATAGGATCGTTGATAATAGAGAGAATGCATAGATGCAATAGCATAAATTATGATGTAATATCAAATATCGTTGTAGTTCATTATAAACCTGATGTCTCATCGAATCTAAATCAAGCTATATCAAATGTTCAAAATCATAATATAAATACATTATACCTTCCTTACATCCATCTTGAAATAAATAATTTTCAATCTAAATTCATCAAATTGTAGCCTCATCTAATGCACAAGTTCTATGTTGGTCTTCATTCGCATGCCTGTCATCTAAAAACATAATAAGATAAGGTGAGTCCAGACAAACTTAATAAGTAGAATAATTAATGAAAGAAATTAAATACTAAAAATCAGCACGTAAATCTTTAATTGAAAAATTGGAACTTTTAACATGCCAATGCTCATACTTCAATACAAGCAATTATTCTTATGCGATTAACATTTTAACTTTACTTTTTCTTTCAGCTTAGTGGCTCACGAAACTCAAGCATCCAATAAGCTTCACTTCCTCTTTCATCTTAGTAGCTCATGGGAATTTGTCAAGCCCTTAATTGTAACTTTAACTTTAAGTCATCTTTCTCATATCATGCTTATGTATGCTCATGATGTGCTAAGTTATGCTTTCTCAAATATAATTCAAAATTATAAATCAAAACTGCTTTGCAAATAAATACCATAGAAATGATATAAAATCTGCTAAACTAAAATCCATCAAATTCATATCAAAATACATTAGCACAGTCCGTCACATACACAGAAAAACATAAAAAAATCTTAAAACTCAATTAAAAAACTTCGGCATATAAATAAATAAAGAACCTACTTACTTTACACTTCACTCTAATTCACCAATTTGAGATCCCGTAAATCTTTGCTTCACTTACTTACTGAGATAATAATATTCCTCCATAGTCAATTAATCATTTTTAAAAATTTATCTCAATTGAAGCAAGTGTTAGATGTTATGCTTAATACTTAAAAATCTCTATTATCATCTCAATAGGCCATAATCGAGTGAAATATTCATAATTAAAATTCTTTCCCTTAATAATTTCTAATAACAATCTTTTATCGATAATTTAGCTCATCAAATGAATTAAAATGTCCAAAAATACAGAAATTGACAGTTGGATCATTAACATCTGACATCGACATCAAAATCTAAGTTAAAAACACTTTTAACGACTTACAAGCTATCATGTGTTGCCAATGTAGGCTACTACTAGCATTCTCTAGTGCTTAGGCTATGAGTTTCTAGATAAAATATTTTTAAAAAAATTATTCTGTGAATTTCTAGTCAGTATAAGACATTTTTGCAAAATATTTTATTCTTGAGGGCCTTACTGCAATTTTTCTAAATTTTTCTTATGAATTTCTTCAACAAGTCAGGAGGGTATTATGTAATAACCTTTTTAAAAATATCTCCTACAAATTCTCCAGTAAGATTTAAATGTTTCTATAATTTCTTCAAAATAGGTACTTTTTTTGCAAAAGTCCGAATTAAAATTTTATGTAAAATTTCCTTCAAAAGTCAAAATTACTATAGTTTCTCTCTCCTCCCTCTTTGCTTCATTTCTTCCTCCTTCGTGTGAGTTTGGCAATTGAGGAAATTACCCAAATGAGCTTCGATTTTTCTTCCGATCATATATTTGAGTTTTTTATTTAACATGGATTCGTCAAATATTTTCAATTTTGTAAATATATAGAGTTTGAACAAAAATAGATGAATTATAGAATTTTAAAATTTTCATTTATTCATTAGCAATATATCTTATAAATTTCTACTTACTTAATTGGTGTACCCACAAACAGATTTACAAAAACGAATCTGAAAATCTCGTAAGATTTCTTCTAAATCTCAACTCAACGGCTCTGTTTCTATCTTTTAATTTCTGTGTGTTCTTATTATGTGGAAGTTCCACACTCTCTTAAAGTGTGTGTTGCTACTTGTCAACGATTACCTACTAATGCTCTTCATTAATGATTATAAAACTTTGTTATATTATATCATTATATTTTTTTTACAGCTATTATATTCTCTTATGATGTTAAGACATTAGTTCAATATCTAGTATATTGGTGTTTCTTTTTACAAGTATCTTTACCGGTGGTTGTTTACTTTCAAAATTGTTATAGATTCAGGAAAGATACAATCAAATTTCCATTGCAGCAACTTTTGATCCAACACTTTGGTCGGTGGGGTGCCACAAAAATAGACCCTTAAATTATTTATATTTTTAACTAGCACAAACCTTTGATTTGATTGATTTTTTGGTTGCTTACCTATATACATAATATTTAAACCGATGAATGAATTAGTATTCTTTAATTACTTGGACGAGGGTAAATATAATAAACGTATTAATTCACTTTGGTATTTTTGTTACTATTATAGTATCTTCCAAATTAAATATAAATATAAGTTATTTTAAGCAAATATTTTTTTTATGATTATTGGTGATGAGTACTATATAAGAAAGTGTTGTACAACTTATTAGAGATAATTTCCTCTATGTTCGATAATTAAGAAACAATAAAAAATCTTAAACTTCTCTACATACTTTTTAATAAAACTATCCTAGTTCACAATCACTTTTTTACATATTTTAATTTAATTCTATTTATTTTAACTTTATTCATTTACTTTTAATTATATATATTTGTTACATCATTACCATATATATTTTAAAAACTTTTCCATCAACCTTTTTTCTATATTTTTTTCATCTTCTCATACTTTTTCTCTCTAGTTTGACTTTATGCAAATGCTTAGCTGCCTTAAGTTAAAGTTGAACTAGCTTTGATGAAGCCCTATTTGTAACATTTTAGAGGATTCATTCTATCCATTTATCTAAAAATATTATAATAAATTAGAAATACATTAATTTGATTTCAAAAATATTAAAGGCGTAATTGGCATAGTATATCATTCAAACTAACTTTGATGAAAATCACCTTACTTTTGGATATATTATGTTTCAAAAAAAATAGGTCACAGTACAAAATAATACCCATATCTCTCATTAAAATGAAATATGGTTCATACAATGGTTAATTACAAAGATTTAGAATATATACTTCATGCTATATATGTGTTGATTTTCATACATGTTATAATTACATATGTGGATTACACATGCATCTTTGTAACTTTAATATATTATTAATAATTTTGTTTATTTCCTCCCTTAGAATTTCCTTTTTAACTTTCATGTTCTTTTCCTAGCTTTTAAAAATTTTATTTTAAAAAATTAAATTATTTAAGGTTAAATATTTTATATTGGAGGAATTGAAGTAGACCTTCAAGAGGAAATGAAAAGACTTATAAGGTAGGAGAGAATTTATAAGTATAAATAACGTAAACTAAGAACTACACTAACCTGGTCCAAATCGTAACCTTGAAAAAATATGTATACGTGAATCACTAAATAAATATAGTTTTAAAGTAAATATAGACTTGTTAAAATCCTTGTCTTATATTCACTATATTGTAAATTACATACAATTATATATGAACTTTGATCTTTTACAATCGGTTGGAGATGGACCTTATTATCGACCATGCTTCCTAACCGTTCTATCGCACGTGCGAGAGAAGAACCATCTAATCATATTAAAAAAATGCAGTAGCAAATAATGCTACTAGAATTTTGTGGGCACTCTCTTGTCAGGCGAAATTTTGTGCCTCCAGTCCCTTTCCTCTAGGGGTGCAACTTGGTACCCGGGTCGGTCCGAACCCGCCCGACCCGACCCGGTACCAAAACAAAAAATTGGTTTTATTTTTTAGATTTTTTCGAAAATAGACCCGGTTTCAACCTGACCCGTAGAAACCCAAAACCAAAACTGTGTTCACATCAACCCGGTACCAAAACCCGACTCGGTCCGAACCCGATGTAATTTATATAATTTTTTCATAAATTATACATGTTTTTTTGTAATATTAATATATATACATGTTTCAGGCATTATCAATTCTAGTTCAGACAAATCACCTCTTCCTCCATTACCAAAGTATGCTTGAGGTAACTTAATTTCTAGGATAATTTTTTATGATTATTATCTTCTTATTGTTACCAGTTGCATGCATTTTTTTTGTCTAGGTTGATACATATTATTTTCAAAGGTGTAAATTGAGGAGGAAGAACTTGATATTAGAAATGCAGATGGAAATCAAGGGAGAAATTACTTGGAAGTCTTTGCATAGTTTTTTAGTTTTTTTTGAAAACTTTGGAGACATGAACTCATTTGAATTTTGAATTTGTTTAAAAGTGTATGTAAACTTATTTAAACTTGAGATTTGTTTATATTGTCATTTTAAATTTGGATTGCACTTAAATTAGATTGGAATGTTGAACCATTATGCTTAGTGTATTTAGATTTAGTTGATTTGAATAACTGTTATGTGGATTATGTTTGAATTTGAGTTGGCATGATAAATCTATTTCATATTATACTTTCTGTTAGTATGAGAAATTTGCTAGTTTGAATTTCAGATTGTAGTATAAATTCGATTCATATTTTAAATTTATTGGTATGACAAGTGGTCAATTTCTATTTTAGCAATTTGTATGATAAATATTCAGTTTGAATTTAATTTTAGCAATTTGTATGATAATGTTTAGTTTCAATTACAAAGTTGGTATGATATGTTCATTTTCTGTTTGCTACACTTGAATCATTTCCATTAACTATTAAATAGAAATGACCAACTAGTCATAAAACTAACTAATTTATCATTTATTTGTGTTTATAGGGTGCCGAAAAATTGCTTGCAGAGTTCATTCAAAGAATATCGCAGAATTCGGCATGATGTTGCAGAATTCTTTGAAAGGATGTTGTAGAATTCAGCGTGAGACTTGACTTCATAAACACAAGTATGTATATTCTAATAATTTTCTTTTAGATTATAATTAAATTTAGAAAAAAACAGTTTATTGGTAACCCGAATTCTAACCTGGAACCAAACCAAAACCAATGCGAACCCGACCCGAACCCAGTCCGAACCCGAATTAAATTCTTAGGGTTTGAGTTTGGGTTTACTCCAACCCGGTATAACCCGACCCGAGTTGCACCCCTACTTTCCTCCCTTACGCCTTTCTCTCTAAACCCCTCTTGCTCTCCATATCTCTCTCTTTCTCTCTCTCTTCTCTCCCTCCTCCCTTCAGCTCCTCATCATCAACTGGTCTCCCAAATCCATCACACGGTTATGGGATTTAACTTCAACATATTTGGATTCTCCAAAACTAAGACCGATTGAATCTTTCAGGCGGTGCAATGACTTGAATGTCAAGCCACCCTTTATTTTGCACTAGAATTTTTTTTGACAGTAAGATTCTTGATGACCCAGACTCCAACGTAGGCCTCCAGAGAAGAATTATGGTTCGGAGAGGCTAATTGGAATTTTGTTTTACAAGGAAAGCCTATTTGCATTAGTTCTCTACGTAGCTTTATTGTGCATAGTGAATTCGTAACAAATCCCACACAGATTAGACAATGGTTCAAGCTCTTCTTTCGGTATTATAAATAGAGGCTTGCTTTTAGGTGTAGGGTGTAAATTTTTTAAGCTTTTTTATACACTCTTGGGCAAAATTTGGTCTTTTAGAGAGATTTTCCTTTTGAAAGTCTCCATCTTTTGTAATATTTTCTAATAGTGAATTTTGTCTTCCTTCGCATGTGGTTTTTCACTTCACATTGAAGAGTTTTTCACATAAATCTGTGTTTACTTTATTTCTATTTCTCTTATTTTTCCATACTAGTTTGTTGTTTTGTAGTATTATTTCCTGATAGAACCAAATCTTTGCTTGAACGTAGACTAAGATGAGAAATTAATGTATCTGAAAGTTAATTTGATTTTATGCTACGAAGATCAACCACCGAAGCTATTTTCTTATTTAGACAACTATTTGAAAAGTACAGGGAGAAGAAAAAGAACTTATACATGATTTTTATTGATTTAGAAAAAGCATATGATTGAGTACCAAGAAAGTTAACATGACAAGTGATGAAAAAGAAAAGAATTAATAACCGATACATTAATATTACTAAAGACATATATGAGAGGGTCTATTACAAATATTAAGACCATTAGTAGCGATACTAATATTTTTTCAGTTAAAAAAGGTTTACATTAAGGTTCAGCCTTGAGTCATTACCTTTTTACTTTAGTAATAGATGAAATTAGTAGATATCTCCAAGAAGAAGTACCTTGGTGCATGTTATTTGCAGATGACATTGTTCTAATAGATAAAACTAAAAAAAGACTAAATTTAAAATTAAATAGGTAGGTAGATATTTTAGAATCTAATTGTTTTAGAATTAATCGCACAAAAACTGAATATATGAAATGCAATTTTAATAATAGTGAGATCCTAGATGATGAACCAATTAAGATTTTAGATAAAATAGTAATAAGAATTAATTACTTCCGGTATCTAGGATCAATAGTTCAAGAGAACGGGGAAATTGAGAAATATATAATACATAGAATTCAAGTAGGATGGAAGAAATGACGAAGTGTGATAGGAATTTTATGTGACCGTCGAGTTTCAATCAAACTAAAAGGAAATTATATAAAACTGTGATTAAATCTGCTATGCTTTATGGGGCAGTATGCTGGATAGTTAAAGAACAACATATACAAAAAATAAGTGTAGTAGAAATGAGAATGTTAAGGTGGATGAGTAGTAAAATAAGAAAAGATAAAATTATGAATGAAATAATTCGAGAAAACTTAAAAGTGAGATTATTTGTGATAAAATGAGAGAAAATAGATGAAGATGATTTGATCATATTAAAAGGAGGTCTGAAGTAGCACCGGTTAGGAGAACAGAGTCTATCCAAGTAGAAAGTGGTAGGAGAATGAGAGGAAGACCCAAAAAAACATGGATGAAAGTAATTAAACAAGATTTAAAAATATTACAAATTACAAAAAATTTAGACTTAAATCGCCAAGAATGGTGCAAAAGAATCCATACAACCGACCTCGCCTAGGTGGGACATGACTTATGATGATGATGATGATGTTGTTGATTTTGTTGTTTTGTAGTATTATTTCCTAATAGAATCAAATCTTTGCTTGGAGAAACCATTGCCTAATTAGTCTTTGATTTGGGCGAAATTTTAAGAATGACCATGTTAGAGAACCTGTCAATGTTGCCAAAACCCACCTGTGAGCAATAGACTTCAAGCGAATTAAAAAGACCTGCAACATCCTCTTTCCCTCTCTAGATCTAACACTGAAAGAAGAAATAGAAGTAGGGTAGATGAAAAAGTAAAATGAAAAAAAAATAGATTCAATTCAAATGGTGCAACTTTTTTTTCCTTGCTCATTTTGGTATAGTCGTTCAGTGCTTCAAGCCATCCCTTTGAGATTTCATATTGTCGTGTAGATGATTGCTATTACAAAGAAATTAGAAATCCATAATGGGTATATGCCAATGGGATGTTGGGGTTGCTTCATTTGCTAGGGCTCTTTTAGTGTGCTTGAGTTGCTTCGTCTGTTACGATTTTGTTAATTAGTAGTTAGGGATTGTCTTATAATTCCAGGAGAAGTGTTTGAGTCTCTGAGATGCATGTATTCTTTCATTCCTTGCAATTGCAATTGCAATGCAAGGGAAACGTTCCTCTAGAGCCTTGCTAGATCTTTGCTTGAAGATCAGCAAGAATTGATTTCATTAGCTTGAATTTGTCGTCTCCCTTGGCTGGTTCATATGGAAAGAACAACCATGTTGAAATGGAAAATGAGACTTGGTAGCGATGACCATGATACTCGGGGAGTGATAAACGTAAGGGCATTTTATACTTTTTGAAAAAAATTTACAATCCAACGGGAAGAGTGGAGAGAGAGACGTAAGGGAGAGCGCAAAATTCTGCCTAAAATTGACAAGGGTTCGCTGCAAAATTTCAGTAGCATTAATTGCTTCCGATGTTGCTGCGTTTTTTATTATGTTCGGACAGTTCTTCTCTAAACTGTGCAATCAAACAGTCGGGAGCTGTAGTCGATAGTAAGGTCTGTATTTGATTGGTCGGAGATGATCACATCTCATTATATATACATATATATCCAGTAGTTTGAGGTTTTAAAAAGATTATGCAAAAAAAAAAGTAGATTCACCTGTTGATCACCACCACCTCTACAACTAATTCAAGTGTTATAAATGAGTTATGTTTCATTAATTTGTTTTAATAAAGTTGAATAAATATTCATATTTTATTATTGACTTCCACTAATTAGTAATAGATTGAAGCATATAATATTTAAATTTAATATAGATTTATCTTTATACTTGATAAATTCATATATATTTTTAAAAATATTCTCTTGATCTTCGTTTTTTACTCTATACATTGTCTTGATGTTGTTTCCAAGTTTGTCTCTAGATCTTTTGAAAAAAAAAGCTTTAACCAACCTTATCAAGCCGGTATAAAAATAAAGATTAATGGTGTGTTTGGGAAGTTGTAAAACTTTTGATGAAAAAGTTTTTTATATAAAAGTTGTTAAATTATTAAAAAATGATGTGATATTGTAGGTGTAATGATGAGGAGTAAAAGAATAAATTTAAAATAAATAGGTTAGTTGTATTGGTAGTTGTGTAGAAATGATTGAAAAATTAGGATTGTTGTATAGAAAGATGTGTAAAAAATAATTAAAAAATAATTATAAAGAACGAAAAGTTTTAAATTGAAAAGTTTTACCCACAACTTTCATAAATTAACAAACACACCTAAATAAAATTTTTGAAAGTTGGACAGCCGAGGCATACCGCATACCCTGACCCGTTCCCGCCTCGGTTCGCCTCCGTCCCCATGACTTCGTTCCCACCCCTAAGTAACTACTCGAGGCGACCACATAATCAGTTTGTGAATTTTGATAAATATGGCTTAAACCCGAAACAGATTCCTCTTAAGTCCGAACTGGGTTCAAAAATCAAAACCCATGTCTGTCTTGTAGGATTTCTTGCCACCATTCCAACAGAGGAATCCCGGAAGAGATGGCAAAATCTAATGACGGAGACCAAGATTGGGATTTCCATCTCCGAAGCATCTCTGCGATCGCCCGAGACTCGTCTTCCGCCTCCGACCCTGCCTCCGATCCTTCCCTCATTCCATCTGTATGAAATTCTGAAGAGTTTCAGTTTTTCCTCTCCTCATTCCTGATTTCTCCTTGTTCGACCATCCGTTTTTCCCTCTCTCTCTCTCTTTCGCTGCAGGTGAAGAAGCTCTACGAGATGTGCAAAGCCGGCAACTCCGACGATCTGATTGCCAGAATCTATCCTCAGCTCAACAAGCTCTTCCAGCGCTCCATCGCATCGCTTTCCCAAACCCGCACATCCAACGGTCTATTCCTTCTGGTCTCTCTCTCTCTCTCTCTCAATCAATCAAAGAAATGCAATGAGGTCTTTCATTGAAGCACCAGCTTTACGCAATTGGGATTCTGTCACTTCTTTCCACAGGCGATTCTTCAATTTTTTATTGATTTTGGGGAGGTGGTTCTCCACGATGCTGATGCTAGCCTGCGGACATTTTTTCGTTCGTGCTTGAGTCGGTATGCACACCCGTTGAGATGGAGGGAGATGATTTTTCTGAAGCATTTTTTTATTCTGAAATCATAAGCAAACACTCCATTTTTGAATCTTGTGGTTGCAGTGAGTTTGCGGATCCTGTTGTTGCTGAGGCGACCCTCAGTTTTCTTAACGACAACAGAACGAAGCTTTTGACTTCTTTTCCAACCTTACTGCCCCAGGTATGCAGTTTCGAACGCTTGGTTGCATTGAACTGCTGGCAGCTAAACGTCTGATGCTCCCGAAACTTGCGAAATCGACTTCTTTGGCAGGGACATGTGAATTCCTGCGTCCCCATGTATTCTATTCTGTTAGGCTTAGGCAGAGGTCTGGATCTTTGTTTATCCCTCGTGGTAATTTATCATATGGCAAATGGCTATGCAATGACTAGTGAGAAACCTATTGCTGCGCTGTTGGAGTTTGTATGTGAAACATAATTCAGGGAACTAGAACCTGGTTTATCTTGAGTGTTGATTTTCTGGTATTGTTCAATTGGAGATTGTCTAAGCTTTGTCTTTTGCTTACACCATGGTCAGAGTTTTTGGATGATAAAAGAAACTACTGAGAAATTTTTACAATTCTGTGGTGGAAGTTTGCAAGTTCCTCCATAAGGGATGAGCTTAAAATCACTAGCAATTGCTTTCGTGATGTTGGCGTTCATTCTGGTCACCCTAGATGCTTTCTGAGCTGTCTTGTATTTTAATATTCTAAAGCTTCTGTTAGGCAAGTTGTTTGCTCAATATCAACCTATCCATCACCTAGAATCCAAGTATTTCTTCTCAAATTTCTCTTTGTTTGTAACTTACAATCCCCTTTTGGTATATGAATCATCCACTACTAATAATAAATCTTTATTTGCAGTTCTTTCCCCTGTTGTTGAAGCTTATTGCATGGCAGGGAGAGAAGTAAGTTTGTTTCTATGGTTGTTCTTTTACTGCTGTGTAAGAATGCAACTATAGGCTATAGGGTAATTAGGAGGCATTGTTTCTTTAATTTTGCAGCAGATGGTTTTTGGCTGCATAATGGTTCATGCTACCTACAGTTCCTTTATGTAAATGCTTTACGTCTGGCTTTAACGGTTTGTTGCTAGTATGTAGCTAAATTTTGGTCATGATAATCTTCATTGAGCTGCCCATTTGTGTACCAACTTTGTTGTCTAGGTCTTTAGATTGATAAGAATTTAGAATTTTCAGTGATTTGAGTGCGTTTGGTGGTCGAAAAGGTTGGAAAAAATTTCAGCCTTTTTTCATTATTACCAAATGGGACTCTGTCTACCTGGACTAAATTGTCTCAACTTTAGTGCACATTTGTGGCCTATGAATGTTGGATGCACCAGCAGCACTTAACATTTCATGCCTAATCATTTTAAAGTCAAATCCAGTTACATGTCTTTGTTAAGGTAAGCTAATAGAAGTATTGCTTTGATGTTGACCTTTTTATATTTCTTTGTTTTGCATCCCAGACTAGAGAAACCCTTTATGAAGGCTTTTCCAGGAATGATATCACCTAGTTCATTTCTTCCACTTTTTCCATCACTTATGGATTTGCCAAGTGAGTGTTTCTTTTTCTTTCTTTCTTTCTTTTGGCTATTGCTTTCAACTTTCTTCCTGTTTGGCAATTCCAAAGTTTGTGGATTTCGTTTCTTTTTGAGTGTTTTATTTCTAGTCCATAATCTTTGTTTTTATTTAGAGCTTCATGATGCATATTATCTTTTGCCGATGTGCTGAAACCAGACATGACTTCATGCTCTTTTAGACTGTCTAATGTTACCACTAAGTCTTTTTTGGTTTTGTGTTTTAATGTGTTTATTCTCCATAACCAGTACTTGTGGTGGCATTGGAAAAGGTTGAGCGGAGCTCAGGTTCTTTAATTGGGAGTAGTATTGCTTCAATTCAGAAGAGTACGGCTCCTGAGGTTATCTTGAGAAAACTTTAGACGCTTAAATGGGTGACATTGAAAATATCTGTACTGGTCTCGTTAATAGAGAATGCTTATCTTATGATGCAGATGCTACTTGCGCTAATGGATGAGGCGTATACTGGTTCAACCATAGAAGATAGAGGGGGAGACTCTGGATCTGATGACAGCAATACCATAGATGTTGCTGACTCTTTGTTTCTTGATCTCCTTAAAGATGAGAATGATGGACTTGCGGTATAGTCATCCATACATATACTTTTTGTTTCCTGTTGTTAGCTAGTTGATGCATATGCAATTAGTAGAACAGTGGTTATTCATTAAAGAAAGAATGAACACAAACAACATAGAGAAATAGGTAGAGAGAAACGGCTTTTGTCATATTTTATGCATCTACCTAATGTAAAGCACTGCAATGGAACTTTTTTTTTTTTTTTCTTCCCTTGGCTGCTGGGGAATGGGGAGAATAATTATTTTTGCATGTATTCTTTTGCACCCACTTAATTCAACAAGGGAATATCTTTTAGTTCTATTCAAAACATTCAGTTTTTAATCCTGTAGTTAATCTGCTGCTTGGCAAGTTGATCCACCTGAGTGATTTGCAGAATCTTCCTGGTGCCTTCATAGACTTTATGTAGCTGTTTGACTAATGGATACAAAGGTTGATGCTTCTGTTTTTACGATGGCTGACATATAGATACAAAGGCCTTTATTTATGTATGGTTCTGTAGGTCTTGATTGAAGGTTATGGAGTGTCTTTTGCTTTGTGTAATGTTGTAGACAAGATGGGGATGGTTTGCATGCCATTGGTTGTTTAGATGCACATGCACATACATGCATTTATATGTGTAAATGTACATGCATAAGCATAAATGTGCATATGTAAATGTACTTGGGTCTGTTCACTTAAGTATTGGAATGCCATAAAATTTTATATAATCATTCATTTGGATGTCACTCTTACTGTGGTTGTCTCATGATGAGCATGTGGGTATGGGGTATCTCAAGCAATTGGACAATTTTTAACCAGTGGATGACAATCTCATTATTGCGGCTCACATGATTCTTTGGATTCTTAACAAATTATGTAATGATAAGAATGGTGATCACATTTGACTTCACATAATTATTTAAATGAATCCAAACAGAGAGGTTTCATGGAGTATTTGGGAGAAAACGGTTTCATCAAATCATTTTCCTATATGCATTGATGATCTAGGCCCTATGGGTGAATTGGTAATTGATAAATTTTATACACGAATTTTCAGGAACGCCAATGGACATCCCCCGGCACAGCCACAGTATTGCAGGCAGCAATTAACAGCCCTCATTCTGATCGTCTGAAACAAGCAATTCATATGACACCTCGATTTCTTGACATTTACTTTGCAATTGCTCTGAAGGATGTTAATGATTGTATGCTTCTCAAAACTGATATTTAAATTTCAACCTTCTCCTTTTCCAGAATGATTCATGTCTGCATACGTTATTTATTTTCTTCTCATTTCCTAAAATAAAATCCATTCAATCATGCATGTTATTGTTTCAAAAAGCTGACAGTGTAGCATCCTTGTTGCAGCCCTAATTTGTGCCTTGCTCCCACTGCTTATGACAAGAAATGCAATGATATTTCCAGAAAAGACTTTCTCTTACGAGGTGGGTGATGGGAATTGGGAAATAAGTAAATGGTCACAGTTTCTGTTATTTTTCATTTTTGTTTGGTGAAAGGAACTAGTAAAATATGCATATATAGGATTGATCGGCTACCTAAAACATGTTTTAACAAGACAACCATAATAAACATAAGATCATCATCATCATAAGCCATGTCTCACCTTAGTGGGGTCAGCTGCATGGATTAGGCTATAATAGAAATAGGGCTTTCCCAAGTATATCCATTATGGTTGGCCCTAATTCCAAACATACCCACTACGTTTGCATTTATTTCCAAAAATGCCCATTTCATAAAAAACCGTTAGTTAAATTTTTGCAAATATCCAACATACCCCTATTATAAAATAATAAATGATGAAATAAAATAGAAAGGGAATGAAATTAGGGTTCTCTAAATTTAGAACTCGTGCAATTAGGGCATCAGTGAGTTATGACATTCAATATTTTCTAATTTTGTTCAAAATGCGAAGGGTATATTAATAATTTAATATATTCATTAAGGGCGTTAACTCATGAAGTAAGCTTTTTGGGATTAAATACAAATACAGTGGGTATATTTGGAATTTAAAAACGTTGTGGGTATATTTGGGATTAAGGTCAAATGTAGTGGATATATTTGGTAAAAGTTCATAGAAATAAGATAAAAGCCAATCACATTCCATGGGTAATAAGTCCGCTGCATTAGGAAATTATGTCTGTGGCTCAAGAACAATTCCCAACCGTTGATTGCTGCAATAAGTACATTAACATACAACTACTTTCCTTTATGCTAGCAATTGGAATTGTGCGGATTGTGAATATTTCGGTAAGCAGAAAATAGTTGGGTGCAAATTGCCCCAAGAGAGCAATTTACCCCTACCTGCTTTATGCTTTATCATCATCATCATCATAAGCCATTTTCCACCTAGGTGGGGTTGACTGCATGAATTTTGTTGCGCCATTCTTGGCGATTCGAGACAATTTTTAGTAATTTTTAGTATTTTCATATCTTATTTTATTACTTTCATCTATGTTTTTGTAAGTTTTCCTCTCATTCTCCTATTACTTTCTGCTTGGATAGACTCTGTGCTCTTAACTAGTGCCATTTCAGGTCTCTGTTTAATATGACCAAACAATCTTAATCTGTTTTCTCTTATTTTATTATCTATTGGCCCTAGTTTGAGATTTTCTCGGATTACTTCATTTCTAATTTTATCTTTGACTTCACTCTGCCCTCCTTGCCTGCTTTACGCCTGTCTAGGAAAAAGTGTACTGGCACCTTGGTTTTCACAACTTATGCTGGGTGTAAAACAGGCATGTGCAAATTGCTATCTTGGGGTAGTTTGCTCCATTCTCTAATATGCTTCCAATATTTTGCAGCTTCCATAAGTTTCCAATAAGTTGCATGTCCTTAAATTGTTAATCGAAACTGTGGTTTGTTTTTGCAGGTCCAAAAGAGACTTTTAGAATTCATGCTAGCTGCATTTGAACGATGTCCACATTTTGTTGCAGTGCTGAAGGTACTTTTATTTTTCTATTTTTTTTTTACGACACAAACATGAATGTTGCTATAACTTGGTTTTGAATGAGATGGGTTATTTACAGATTATGGGTGTGTTTGGCATTTAATAGAAAATGTCAAGTTAAAATTTTCAACCTAAAACTTTTCACTCTCCACAACCATCATATTTTTTAATTATTTTTTCACATTTTTCTATACAACTACCCCACTTTTCAATCATTTCTACACAACTATCCACACAACTAACCTATCTACTTTATCCTCTTTACTATTCATCATTACCCCTATCATATCACTTCATTTGACAACTTTTACTCTGAAAAACTTTTTATCAAAAGTTTTATTCATTACCAAACACATCCTATAGTTACAGTAACTTGCAGTAACACTTTTTGAAGAGGTTTGAGGACGTTTCTTACAAATTAAGTTGTTGGCAAATTTATCTGTAGGATTAAATACTAGAACATAAGAACAAAAAGATGAAGTATCGGAGGAAAGAGATTCCTTTTTAACATGAATTTAAGGAAGGTATGATGCCAATAATGATGTGTACAAAGATGTTATAAATAGATATTCTAGTTGGAAAGGTAGTAGATATGAGTAGAAATATGGGTACTAATGAGGGAAAAAGTATGTTTTTTTGGCATTAAATTGGGGGTTGCATGGTTGGTAAATGTTCTAAGCCTTTCATCAAAATTCACAAAAAAGAAAAAAATGAAAAGAGATAGGGGTGGGTATTTCATCCTTTCTTTTATGCTTTCAACGAAAGACATCCTCAGGATCCATTTGGTAATGTGAGAATGGGAACGGGGAATGGAACAAATATGATAGGGGTAAAGGGAAAATAAAGTAAAAATAGATTGGGTAGTTGTAGGGAAAAATACAAGAACATGATTAAAATAAAGGGGTAATAGTAAGGTGGTTGGGTAATTAATATGTTGGCCTTTTGCTTTCTCCATTCCTTATTCTCATTCTCAATTTACCAAACACGTAGTTATCTATGGAAATTAAAAGCGATTAGACTGTTATATTATCGATTCATGATAGAGTTGTGTTAAACATGAACATATTGATTTTGATAAGTCTTGGGACGTACTTTCTGAGTTATTGTTTAATATTAGTGAATACTTAATGTGCTTTAAAACACTGTTTTGGTAAAGGGTTTAAATGGATGATACTTGGAGTATGTGAATTTTTATTATGACTCACTGTTTGAACTTAACAGCAAAGTGAGCTAAAATAAAAAACATGTTGCAGAGATGCCTATAAAATAGGCAACCCAACATGCCTAACGTTAGCAAAATTCAAATTGTCTGATAAATCAGCTGAGTCTAATGTATTTATATTTAAAATGAGGTATCTCACAAAGCCAGTACGAAAGGCGATATACCTAATCCAATGAATTAATGAAAACAGCTCAAGAAAACACAGGGGTCTAGTTAGCTAAATAAAAAAAAAATCTAGGTGGTGCTGGTGTGTAGGACATGTGGATGTAACGTAACACTGTTGAATGTGAGGAATACATCTGAACTTGTCATAAAATCACCTTCCCACATGGCAGAAAAGGGGCAGCCTGGTGCATTAAGCTCCTGCTTTGTGCAGGGTCTTAGGAAGGGTTGGACCATTTTGGGTCTATAATACCTAATCATACCTTGTAAAGCAAGAGACCGTTTCCACGACTTGAGCCTGTAGCCTTTAGGTCACATGACGATAACTCTTACAATTGTACCACCAATACCCTTCACATAGTAGAAAAGAGCTCTTTAAAAAAACTTTCCGAGATTGCAAAAGGAGAGGAGAATAGTTGGAGAAGCCACACAGTTAAACTAGAACTATTTGGTTGGCAAAACAGCAGTCACACCATGAAAAGTAAAGAATCTCATAGTGTCTATTCCAACTGAGGATTGGGATTTGATTTGACAAGATTATATAGGCAGTAAGTTGCAGTAAGTTATTCATGCGATGATCTAAAGTGAAACATAATATAACAAGAAGTTAAATTTGACAATCGTCATTTGTAGAAGGAAGTGAAATTTTGCACAGAACTCTTCATGGCCTATGGATGAGGCGTTAAGTTCGGCTAGGGGGTGGGTTGGAGCAATGAGAGGATTTTAGAGATTATGCGTGAAATAAAGCTGTAGAACTCCTAAGTTCCAAGAACTGGAAGAAGGGTGCAACTGACTTCAGTTTGGCTGGATTGAGGTAATCTAATTGTAATCCAAATTGTCAACCTGGACATAATCCAGTGGTATAACATGCTATGTGCATGAGTGTTGATTCCATCTTTGAGTGCTAGTGGTAGTGTGGTCTCCACTGTAATAATGGACCCTTTTTTTAATACGATTTGTAAAATTTTTACTCCAACTTGCGATAACCTAAAGCCGAAGTGGTTGATTAGTTAAAGTTTCATTCATATGCTTGTCTTGGTCGACTTGTTGACTATTGATGGTTTGATTATCCCAAGGATTAACCATGGGCTATTTGGTTTGAAATTTTGGTCCTAGGGTCCATCAAACCCAAGCTATCAGGTCAAAAGGGATTATCTTATTTTGAAATAAATTATTACTCAGCAATTTGTGAAGCTTGGATGGTTAGAGTTGGTTTATGTTTAATGAAATTAAGGGCTTGAATCTCAAGAAGACAAAGAAATAAGAAGCTTTTTTTCTTTGCTTTTTAAATAAATTTCTTTTGGCTGTGGGACCTACTTATGGATAAGTATGACTGCATATCACTTTTTCATATGCGGATTTCTTAAAGGAGTTTCAAACAGAACCCAATAACTTCTTTATCTTCTCAAAGTGATTGTGAGAGGGAACAATCATCATCACCACATCTTTAAAATCATCATCATCACAACACATTCAAAACAAATCATTCAATACACTCATTCACACCACCAATCATTTTTTTAATCATCAAAACATAATAATTTCACAATTTGGATTGTTGGTGCGCCAACAGTTTGCCTTGTAGCGTGTGTGGAGCTAAGTTCGTGTGGGTGCAAGCATGCGGGCTGACTCCAAATAATATGATGTGGGTGTTGTGTTTGCTAGTTCCTTAGGTGGTCCTTTCTACGACTCAAGATTTTAGTTGTATTGGTTGGTATATTGGTCTTAAGAAATTGTATTCGAGCGTGTCATGAGTTCAAGCGTAGGTAGATGTGGGTGGAGGCATTGGCTTGGTGATGCACCATCATCCTGCTTTGTGATGTAGTTGTGGGGCAGAGTCCATGTGGAGCATAGGCCACAAGCAAGTTTAGTTGACCTACATGGGTGTTGTGTCTGATAGTTTGAGGGACGAGGACCTTTCACTAATAGCTTGAGCTTTTGGTCAGAGTGGTTAGTGCCTTGGTTCATGAAATTGCAATACCAATGTCATCATTATGGCTTTACACTAGCAACAAGTTCGGGGCAAATCTTGGAATGTTGATGCCGTTGCTTGTGCTTCATGTTTGCAATCAAGAGCATTGGTGACAACTGTGACATTGTTTATACAAGCCTTAAGAAACTCACACCAAAAGCTAGCTGTCGAGGAGAGGGGATTCAAGGTTGTGTAACTGACCTCTACTCATAATGAACAAGGTGGGAATTCACACATTACCCCCTTATGTGTAATGTGAGACAGTGGATCTTAACATCGGGTCTCTCCTTTTGGTAGTGTTACTAAATTAGCTTCAATGGCATTGGAGAAGCCAACCACAGTGATTAGAGTAGTCTTTAATGGCTTATGTTTAATCATTACATCCCATGATCACTATTGTTACTTTGACAGTTTGATATTTTGCGTGTGAAGATTCTTGGGCAAGCACTTAAACAACCTAAATGGGGAGACTATTTTTGTTGATTTGGAAGAACGTTAACCGCATGATTTGCATATGCTAGGCCCCTGATTGTGTAACTGGACTTAGCACTGGCCTAGTTTGGAAGTTGGAGCTGTACAACCAGATTCTGCAGTAAAACCGAAGTAGACCAACTTTATTGGCTGAACCCAACATGACTGCATGACTTGGAAAAAATGCTGGGTCAACTATCTTTGACAAAATGAATAATCAAGGTGGGATTTCTACTTTGGCTAAATGGATTCAATGATGTGCTGACTGCCAATGCCTCCTGTTGAATCTTGGCCACAGGGTTATAGAAGATTTGATCTTTTTTGTCTATGAATTTAATTCATTCATGATTCTAGTTTGCAGAAGGGAGCCTTGGTGCAATTAGTCACTATGTGACATAGGGGTTGTGGGTCCAAGTTCCGGAAACAACCTCTTTCTTTGCAGGGTATGATTCATACTATAGATCTAAAGTGGTTTGACCATTTCCCAAGTTCTGAACATAGCAGGAGCCTAATTCACTGGGTTATCCATGATTCCAGTTGGAGAGGTATCCGGTAGATAATTACTTACCTCGACATAATCTAGAAACTTTATTTTTCTTTTTTAAAATCTATAAGCTGCCTTTGTAGTTGAAGGTTGTGGATTCGAGTCCCAGGAAATAGCCTTTTCGTTAAACAATGTTAAGGTTGCACACATGGAAGCCTCTTCTAATGTGCAGAAGCTCTATGCACCAGATCAGCACTTTCTTGTGAAACCCCGATCTTAGACACGTGTATGAAACCCTAAGATTGTAAACCCTAGGTAATATATTAATAAAATATATATTCATGAGTATGGATATATGTGAAATTAGAGGTTCAAAGAATTATTTATGAAATGAAATTCGGATGAATAGTGAACGTAAATAGTAACCATGTGGTTAAAGTGAAGTGATGAGTTAATCACTTTGGATTAACTTAATCACAAAAAGACGAAAAAGAAAGTTTTCCACTAAAGGACAAAAGTGCTTTTTGGATTAAAACAATAATTTTCGGATTTTTATGGATTTTGTGAAGAAAATGAAGAAAAATTTATATCTTGCAATCCGACGTCGAAACCCCAATCTTAGACACATGTATAAAATTCTAGGGTTGTAAACTCTAGGTAATGTATTAATGAAATATATATTCATGAGTATAAAAACATGTGTATTAGAGGTTAAAGAAATACAATTGTAGGATTAAACCACGTGGATAGTGCACATGAATATTAACGTGAATAGTAACCGAGGTGATTAAGAGTTAATCACTTGGATTAACCTACTCATAAAAAGACGAAAAAGGAGATTTAATCACTGCAGGACGAAATATCAATACTTTTTGATATTTTAATAGAATTTTGGATTTTAGTGAAAAATTTGGAGAAAATAGAGAAAAATTCATAACTTGCAATCCGGACATCGGATTGGAGTGAAATTTTTTACGGACGGCCAAGATATTATGATGAACATGATGAATGGTTTAAGATGTGATGAAAATATGAATTAAGGGCCAAGATTCAACGTCATTTGGAGATCAAAAAATAACTTCACTTTTTCATTATTATATTTGACTTTGGGGTTAATTTTAATTAATTAAAAAAATCAAATAATTAATGAAAAGCTGCAATGGCTGCTAGAGGCTTGACTATTGGGCCAAAATCCAATGGTCCAATGGTCCAAAATCAATCTTATCAAAAATCAACGGTTGAGATGAATTATCTTAAAAAAATTAATTTTAATAAATAAAAAATTATTAAATAAATAGGGGCTAGTTAGGGTGGCGTGAACAGTATCTAGGGGGGCTGCACATTGCTCAAGGGTTGCCTGGAAATTGCTTGGAAATTTCCTTGGCAAAAATATTTATAATTTAGTCCAAATTCAAGGGGGTAAATTGAAAATATGTGAAAAATGCCACCCTATAAAAAGGGGACCATGGGGTGAACGACCAAAGCACACCACCCAGCTCTATTGAGCGTTTTCAACCCCCAAAATTCGTTTGTGGCCTTAGAGAGAGAAGGACAGAAGGAAAGAGAGAGAAAGACCAAGTAGGAGGAGAGTTTTTCTACTTGAGGTAAGGGAATTCTTCTCAAATTTCTTTTAAATGTTAAGTAGGGTAAAACCATGCTTAGATAATGCCCAAGCATGAGAAAATAAGTATAGTTATAGTGCTTGATTGGAATTATGCCAAAATATCAAAAATTTGGAGCAAAGATAGAACATTCGGGAAGATGACATACGATATGTGTAAATAATGCTCCAATATTGATAAATGATGATTTGGAATGAATGTTTATGATACTTATGATGTTGGAATGATGATATATTAATCTCATGATTTTTGGGTTTAAGGATTATGCTCAAGTGAAATTATGTTGATTTTTAGTATACGTTGAAAGTGATTTAATTGACCAAGTTAATGATGATAAATTCAAAATTCATGAATTTTCCCATGATATAGTAACTAAGAGCTATGTCATGGTATTTTTTTTATTTTTGGACAAAATGTCAATTTTTGGAACCTATGAATAGTAATCCACATTGTTGTGAACAGTAACCTCGGGTGAACACTAATCGTGAATAGTAACCCATGAACAGTGATGATGAACAGTAAAAAGCATAAATTGGGTGAAAAAAGATGAGATTAGTATTTATATCTTAAAGAATATATAGATGAAAATTTTAAAGGAATTTATAGATAAAAAAATTCATATAAGGAGGTAATGACCAAGTATCTTTATAAGATTAACCTCTATAAGAATGAGGTAATGAATGGTTATAAAGCAAGCATGGAAAGCAACCTAAGACATGGAATGGATGGATAAAATATCCATTTTCCTTGTATAGGGAAAAAAGAAGGAGAAGGTTGAGGACACCGACTGAGGAGGTAAGCAAGCAAACTCTTTTGAAAATATGTTTTATTCTCAAATATTTATGAAATGTGTTTAAGGATGGTCATTCCTATAATGTTTTGAAATGATGAATGTTTATGAGTTTTTATGAAAAGTCATGCCGGCATATTGATATCATGTGATAGAGGCTTTAGTGGAGGTAGAAAGCGGATCAGAGGGTCCCCATTCACTATTGCCGAGTTGTATGTTCTGTGTGCCGTCGGTGTCCTCTCAAGAGGTGGAGGCAAAGGAATGTTATGTGTGAATGAATACATTGCATTTTCATACATGGATTGAAAAGAAAAATATGGATTTGAAATGATGTTTTAAAGGGATGGTGTAAATAATTCTCTACATGAGAATGACAAGTTACCTGGTGTAAGTGATATATAATGTTAGGGAAATCAAAAGTCATGCATGTAGGAGACCATGTAGGCGTCAAGAGGAAGAGAGGTTCCCCTTAATGAGGCAAAGTCGGAGAAAGCCGGCGTATTGGACCATACTATGTGAGATGTTCCCTGGGCTAGCGTACCCGCACACGAAGGTTTATATCAGGAATGGAAAGGAAGCATTTGCACGTCTAATATTTATGAAATGATTTTTATGAAAAGGTTTCTGTGTATTTGATAGTTGATCACTTGGTAAGTGTCTTCTATCGAATGGAGAGGAATGCATTTAAAATGAAAGATGCTTGCTTATTGAGTTTCGACTCATGTTTTGTTTTCCCCCCTTAGACAGGTGCAGAGAAAATTCAAGTGATGAAAGACATGTATTGCTAAAGGAAAAGAGAAATCTACAATGGTGAGTAGATTTTTGTATGAATAAATATCCTAATGGGATATGGTGAAAAAGACATAGGTTGTATGAAATTATAAAGTTATGAATAATATGAGAAATTGATGATTTATTATGATCTGGATAAGTCCATTATGAATGATGATGAGTATATGATTATATGATGAAAGAAAAAGAAAGAAATTTTTTTTGGACGAGATCCAATTAAGAACCCGTCGCGTGATCAGGGCAACAATCGTGAGTCACATTTACCAATCCAAAACGGTCCCGGAGTAAGGCTTCTAGGCACTCCGATTCGGGGCGCTACAGAAATTGCTTTATCAAGTGATCAACTATCAAATGCACAGAAACCTTTTATAAAAATCGTTTCATAAACATTGGATGTGCAAATGTTTCCTTTCCATTCCTGACATAAACCTTCGTGTGTCGGTACGCTAGCCTGGGAATCACATAGCATGGTTTATTACGTCGGCTTCTCCGACTTGGCCTACCTGTTTCCTTTTCATTCCTGACATAAACCTTCGTCAAGAGGACCTCGCGTCCTTTACCTTGATTAGCCCACCTGGTCTCTTATATGCACGACTTTTGATTTTCTCGGCATTATATACCTCTTACACCAGGTAACTTGTCATTTTAATGTAGAAAATTATTTGCACCATCCCTTTAAAACATCATTTCAAATTCCTGCTTTCTTTTTTAATTTATGTATGAAAATGCAATGCATTAATTCATACATAACATTCCTTTGCCTCCGCCTCTTGGGAGGACGCCGCCGGCACACAGCCCATACGATTCGGCAATAGTGAAGGGGGACCCTCTGATCCGTTTTCTACTTCCGCTAAAGTCTCTTCATTAAGCATCATACATATGCACATGTCCATGAACATCACATGATATCAATATGCTGACATGACTTTTCACAAAAACTCATAAACATTTATCATTTCAAAATATTATAGGAATGACCACCCTTAAACACATTTCATAAATACTTGAGAATAAAATCACATTTTCAAAGTTGTGCTTGCTTACCTTCTCAGTCCGTGTCCTCAACCTTCTCCTTTCCTCTTCCTATATAAGGAAATTAGATATTTTATCAATCTATTTCATGTCTTAGATTGCTTTCCTTGCATGCTTTATGATCACATATTATCTCATTTTTATAGAGGTTATTCCTTTATAAATACTCGATCATTACCTCCTTATATGGATTTTATCCATAAATCCTTAAAAATTAAATCCATACATCCTTATAAAAATAAATCTTAATTTTTTCCAAAATCACGCTGTTTACTGTTCGTAGTTACTGTTAACGTTTACTGTTCATCCGAGGTTACTGTTCACAGCGTGTTGGTTGCTGTTCATGGATTTCAAAAATTGACATTTTTTCCAAAAAAAATACCATGACATAGCTCTCAGTTAGTATATCATGGAAAAATTTATGAATTTTGAAGTCATCATTATTAACTTGGCTAAATAAATCATTTTCTCCATATACTAAAAATTATCATAATTTCACTTAAGCATAATCCTTGAATCCAAAAATCATGAGATCAATATATCATCATTCCAACATCATAACTATCATAAACATTCATCTCAAATCATCATTTAGCAATATTGGAGCATTATTTGCACATTTTATATATGATTTTCCCGAGTGCTCTATCTTCAGTCCAAATTTTCAATGTTTAGGCATAATTCCAATTTGGCATGGTAACTACACTTATTTCCTCATGCTTAGGAATTATATAATCATGGTTTTACCCTACTTAACACTCAAAAAAAATTTGGGAAGAATTTCCTTACCTCAAGTAGAAAAACTCTCATCCTACTTGACCTTTCTCTCTTTCTTTCTCTCATTCTCTCTCTAAGTCTTCAAACGAATTTTGGGGATTGGAAATGCTCAATGGAGCTGAGATATGTGCCTTTGGACGTTCATCATGCTCCCCTATTTATAGCATGACATTTTTCATAAAATTATAATTTACCCCTTGCTTGAGGTACTTATTCTAAATATTTTTTTCCAAATCCCATGCAATATTTTGAGCTTTATGCAGCCACCCTAATCAGCAGCTCCTGTCCCCCTAGCTAGCCTCTATTTATTTATGATTTTTATTTATTAAAATTAATTTTTTAAAGCTAATTCATCTCAACCGTTGATTTTTGATAAGATTGATTTTGGACCATTGGATTTTGGCCCAAAAGTCAAGCCTCCAGCTGCCATTGCGGCTTTTCATTAATTATTTAATTTTTTTTAATTAATTAAAATTAACAAAGTCAAACTTGAAATTAATGAAAAAGCAAAATTGATTTTTGATCTTCTAATGACGTTTCATCTTGACCTTTGATTCATGATTTTTGTCAAATCCTAAACCATTCATCATGTTCATCATAAATATTTGGCCATCCATAAAAAATTTCACTTCAATCCGATGTTCGGATTGCAATTTATGAATTTTTTTCTATTTTCTCCAAAATTTTCACTAAAATTCGAAGTTCCATTAAAATATCAAAAAGCATTGCTATTTCGTCCTGTAGTGATTAAATATCCTTTTTCGTCTTTTTGTGATTAGGTTAATCGAAGTGATTAACTCTTAATCACGTGTCTTAATTCCAGGGTTACTATTCACGTGCACTATTCATCCGAATTTCATAATTAATTATTTTAACCTCTATTACCACATATTTTCATACTCATGAATGCATATTTCCCTAATATATTACCTAGGGTTTACAACCCTAGGGTTTTATATATGTGTCTAAGATCGGGGTTTCACAATTCTCTCCCTCTTACAATATGTTTCGTCCTGAAACTTGTTGCCCTTCAAATATTCCATTACGTTTTTTTTTTTGCATAATTAGACATCTATCTCTAAAAGCATATTGGCATTTTCTGGTTTTTGCTAATTTTCTATTTTATATGGAGGAAATTCCTTCCTCTTCCTTACCTGTCTTTAAATGCATTGTGTTTTGGAAAATAATTCCAAACAATTCCTTTTCTTCCTTAATCTATGTCATTCAAATTCTATATCATGATATATAAATATCATGATTTCTATTTCTTCCATTCCTTTATTCTTTCTACATCTATCTCCCAATTATTGCTATGATATAACTTCCTCTGGTATCATACATTTTCTTTCTTTTCATTTACTTTTTCTATAGTCATCTACCATTCCTTGATATGATACCATTCTTGTCTCATCATAAAAAGCATCATAGCTTCATAAACATATAGATCTAGATATTATCTTTGCATATCTATCAATTCATATTCGAATACCAACTTCTGTGGTATCACACCTTTCCTATCGTTCATAATTTTTCCCTTTCCATGCCTATTTACCAATTCTTGCTCTGATACTAATCTCTGTGGTATCAGACCTATCATTTCATCATCATTTATTTTCTCCTTCTCTCGCCTATTTACCAATCCTTACTCTCTGATACCAATTTCTGTGGCGCCCCGAACTGGCGTTCACATAGTCCTTACTCTGGGATCTTGTCGATTGGTGAATGTGACTTAGGATTGTTGTCCTGATCACGCAGCGGGTTCTTAATTGAAACTCGTCCATATTTTTTTTTCTTTCATCATATAATCATATACTCATCATCATTCATAATGGACTCATCCATATCATCATAAATCATCTTCTCATATTATTCATAACTTCATAATTTCATACAACCTGTCTTTTTTCATTATATCCCATTAGGGCATTCATTCATACTCCAATATACAAAGGATTACATATCTTCGTAACTATGCTTCTTTCATTCATTCATCATATCACTTACAGGCAAATCAACCTAATCTTTTTCATCACTTGGCTTTCCCTGCACCTGTCTGAGGTTGGGAAAACAAAACATGAGTCGAAACTCAATAAGTAAGCATTTTTTCTTTCATTTAAATGCATTTCTCTCAATTCGGTAGAAGACGCTTACCAAGTGATCAACTACCTACGGAATAAAAATCTTTTCATAAACCATTCATAAAAACCTTTCATAAACCATTCATGAAAATCATTCATGTAAACCATTCACGTAAACCATTCGTAAATGCATTTCTCCATTCGATAGGAGACACTTAGCAAGTGATCAACTACCAATGGAATAGAAACCTTTTCATAAAACCTTTCATAAAACATATGCTTACAAACTTAACATATAAATCTTTTTTTCATGAACATAAAAACATTTTCATAGAATTTCCTTTCTCCAAGGACATTCTCATGTCCTTAAAACATTTTTCATAAAACCTTTTCAAAACAAGCATATGCATCATGCATTACGTTTCTGTCCGCCTGGTAGGTGACACTTACCGAATGATCACCCTTTCCTTTTTAGGAGAAAAACCCTTTTATTAGATAGCTCGCTAGCTGGACGGCTATCCGTTCCTTCTCCCATTTCAGGGAGGGCGCTGCTGGCGTTTCGCCTTTTCAGGCGACTTGGCCTATGTAGAGGGGGCTCATCTTGCAACCGCGTCCGGTCTGCATATCCTCTACAGTAGATCTAGTACATAACTCATGTGCACATTCCTTTTTCCACATTCTTATGCTAGCATGCTTTTTATAAAACTCCACAGACCCTAGTCTGTGACTTTTCCTTTTCAAAACTTGATGCTAGTATGTCATTTCAAAATAGTACAGACCTCGGCCTGTATTCCCTTTTCTAACTTGAAAACTTGGCACAATCCAAGTTAACAAGTTAATAAAAATATTTTGTAAGGATGACCAACATTAAATAATTTTAATAACACATTTCTAAATCATTTGAAATATTTGAAGGAAACGTTTGGGAAAAAATAAATTCGAAACATTGCTAAAATGTTTATAAATAATTTTTGATCGGTAAAACAATTTTGAAAAACATTTTAATATTTGAAAACAAAAGACTTTGTAAACATTTTTCTTCCCATTTCTAGGGGTGCAACTCGGGTCGGGTTATACCGGGTTGGAGTGAACCCAAACCTTAAGCCAACCGGGTTGGAGTAAACCCAAACCCTAACCTTAAGAATTTAATCCGGGTTCGGACCGGATTCGCATTGGTTTTGGTTTGGTTTCAGGTTAGAATTCGGGTTACCAAAAAATTATTTTTTCCAAATTTAATTGTAATCTAAAAGAAAATTATTGAAATATACATACCTGTGTTTATGAAGTCAAGCCTCACGCTAAATTCTGCAATATCCTTTCAAAGAATTCTGCAACATCATGCTGAATTCTGCAATATTCTTTGAATGAACTCTGTAAGCAATTTTTCAACACCCTATAGACACAAATAAATCGCAAATTAGTTAGTTTTATGACTAGTTGGTCATTTCTATTTAATAGCTAATGGAAATGACTCAAGTTTAGCAAATAGAAAATGAACATATCATACAAACTATTGTAGTTGAAACTAAACATTATCATACAAATTGCTAAAATAGAAATTGACCACTTGTCATACCAATAAACTTAAAATATGAATCAAATTTATACTACAATCTGAAATTCAAACTAATAGATTTCTCATACTAACAGAAAGTATGATATAAAATAGATTTATTATGCCAACTTAAATTCAAACATAATTCACATAACAGTTATTCAAAGCAACTAAATCTAAATACACTAAGTATAATGGTTCAACATTCCAATCTATTGATACACTGACCACCTATATATTAATATTACAAAAAACATGTATAATTTATGAAAAAATTATATAAATTATACCGGGTTCGGACCGGGTCGGGTTTTGGTACCGGGTTGGTGCGAACCCAGGTTTGGTTTCGGGTTTCTATGGGTCGGGTTGAAACCGGGTCTATTTTGGAAAAAATTTTAAAAAGAAAATCCATTTTTGGTTTTGGTACCGGGTCGGGTCGGGTCGGTTCGGACCGACCCAGTACCAAGTTGCACCCTACCCATTTCTGGGTTTTCCATGAACAAAGGATATACAAACACATAATTCATTTTTCATACGATATCATATTCTTTGTCCACATGCCACATGGGTTACTTTTATATGAAGGTAAGCTTGTATGATCCTTTGGTCATTTTCTTTTTAAAAAAGTCTTCATTCAAATCAATTATCGGTTGGTCTTCCTTAAATCCGCTTCAAAACATTTTAATAAATTATTTTAAATTCATTCGATAAAACCAAATATTATTTGAAAATCAAAATTTTCCTTTCTCTATCATAATGTAACAATTTCCGCATTTCTCCTCATTTTCATAAGGATTTGCTTATGATAAAGCATTTATGACATATTCCATGGTTGCAATATAAAAATATATAAAATCATTTTCAAAAAGTTTGTTTGCTTACCTCCTTAGTCAGTGTCCTCAATCTTTTCCTTTCTTTTTCCCTATACAAGGAAAATGAATATTTTATCCATCCATTCCATGTCTTAGGTTGCTTTCCATGCTTGCTTTATAACCATTCATTACCTCATTCTCATAGAGGTTAATCTTATAAAGATACTTGGTCATTACCCATTTAAATGGATTTTTATCCACAAATTCTTTAAAAATTCCATCCATATATACTCAAAAATAAATCTCAAATTTTCCCAAAATCACGCTGTTCACTATTCGTAGTTACTGTTAATGATTACTGTTCACGTTTACTGTAACAGGTTACTGTTCATGGGTTTCAAAAATTGACTTTTTTTTAAAAATAAAAAATACCATGACATAGCTCTCAGTTAGTATATCATGGGAAAATTTATGAATTTTGAATTTATCATTATTAACTTGACTAATTAAATCATTTTCTCCATATACTAAAATTCATCATAATTTCACTTAAGCGCAATCCTTAAATCCAAAAATCATGAGATTAATATATCATCATTCCAACATCATAACTATCATAAACATTCATCCCAAATCATCATGTAGCAATTTTGGAGCATTATTTTCACATATCATATGTTATCTTCCCGAATGCTCTATTCTTGCTCCAAATTTTTGACGTTTTGGCATAATTTCAATTAAGCATTATAACTATACTTATTTTCTCATGCTTAGGCATTATCTAAGCATAATTTTACCCTACTTAACATCCAAAAGAAATTTGGGAAGAATTCCCTTACCTCAAGTGGAGAACTCCCCTCCTTCTCGGCTCTTTCTCTCTCTTTCCTTCTTTTCTTCTTTCTCTAAAGGCCAAAAACGAATTTTGGGGGTTAAAAATGCTCAATGGAGTTGGGATTTGTGCCTTTGGACATTCACCATGCTCCCCTATTTATAGCATGACGTTTTTCATAAAATTATAATTTACGCCGTTGCTTGAGGTACTTAATTCTAAATATTTTTTTCCAAATCCCATGCAATATTTTGAGCTTTGTGCAGCCACCCTAATTAGCATCTTTTGCCCCCCTAGCTAGCCCCTATTTATTTATGACTTTTTATTTATTAGAATTAATTTTTTTAAGCTAATTCATCTCAACCGTTGATTTTTGATAAGATTGATTTTGGACCATTGATTTTGACACAAAAGTCAAGCCTCCATCAGCCATTGCACCTTTTCATTAATTATTTAATTTTTTTATTAATTAAAATTAACAAAGTCAAACTTGAAATTAATGAAAAAGCAAAATTGCTTTTTGATCTTCTAATGAAGTTTCATCTTGACCTTTGATTCATGATTTTTCTCAAATCCTAAACCATTCATCATGTTCATCATAAATATTTGGCCATCCATAAAAAATTTCACTTCAATCCGATGTTCGGATTGCAATTTATGAATTTTTTTCTATTTTCTCCAAAATTTTCACTAAAATTCGAAATTCCATTAAAATATCAAAAAGCATTGCTATTTCGTCCTATAGTGATTAAATATCCTTTTTCGTCTTTTTGTGATTAGGTTAATCGAAGTGATTAACTTTTAATCACGTGTCTTAATTCTAGGGTTACTATTCACGTGCACTATTCATCCGAATTTCATAATTAATTATTTTAACCTCTATTACCACATATTTTCATACTCATGAATGCATATTTCCCTGATCCACTTTCCACCTTCACCAAAGCCTTTTCATTATATATCATACATGTGCACTTGTCCATGAACATCACATGATATTAATATGCCGGCATGACTTTTCATAAAACTCATAAACATTCATCATTTCAAAATATTATAGGAATGACCACCCTTAAACGCATTTCATAAATACTTGAGAATAAAACATATTTTCAAAAGGATTTGCTTGCTTATCTTCTCAGTCCGCATCCTCAACCTTCTTCTTTCCTCTTCCTATACAAGGAAATTGAATATTTTATCCATCTATTCCATGTCTTAGATTGCTTTCCATGCATGCTTTATGGAATGTTACGTGTGAATGAATGCATTGCATTTTCATGCATGGATTGAAAAAGAAAGCATGAATTTGAAATGATGTTTTTAAGGGATAGTGCAAATAATTCTCTATATGAGAATGACAAGTTACCTGGTGTAAGAGGTATATAATGCTGGAGAAATCAAAAGTCATGCATGTAGGAGTCCATGTGGGCGTCAAGAAGAAGAGAGGTTCCCCTTGATGAGACCAAGTCGGAGAAAGCCGGCGCATTGGACCATGATATGTGAGATGTTCCCTGGGCTAGCGTACCTGCGCACGAAGGTTTATGTCAGGAATGGAAAGGAAGTATTTGCACATCCAATGTTTATGAAACGATTTTTATGAAAAGTTTTTTGTGCATTTGATAGTTGATTGATTCGGGGCGCCACAGAAATTGGTATCAGAGCAAGGATTGGTAAATAGGCGGGAGAAAGAGAAAATAAAGGATGATGAAAGGATAGGTCTGATACCACAAAGATTAGTATCCGAGCAAGAATTGGTAAATAGGCGTGGAAAGGGAAAAATTATGGATGATAGGAAATGTGTGATACCACAGAAGTTGGTATTAGAATATGAATTGATAGATAAGCAAAGATAATGTCTAGATCTATATGTTTATGAAGCTATGATGCCTTTTATGATGAGACAAGAATGATATCATATTAAGAAATGGTAGATGACTATAGAAAGAGTAAATGAAAAGAAAGAAAATGTATGATATCAGAGGAAGTTATATCATAGCAATGATTAGGAGATAAATGTAGAAAGAATAAAAGAATGGAAGAAATAGAAATCATGATATTTATATATCATGATATAGAATTTGAATGACATAGATTAAGGAAGAAAAGGAATTGTTTGAAATTATTTTCCAAAACACAATGTATTTAAAAACAGGTAAGGAAGAGGAAGGAATTTCCTCCATATAAAATAGAAAATTAGCGAAAGTCAGAAAAGGCCAATATGTTTTTAGAGATAGATGTCTAATTATGCAAAAAAAAAGCGTAATGGAATATTTAAAGAGCAACAGGTTTCGGGACGAAACCTATTATAAGGGGGGAGAATTGTGAAACTCCGATCTTAGACACGTATATAAAACTCTAGGGTTGTAAACCCTAGGTAATATATTATGAAAATATGCATTCATAAGTATGAAAATATGTGGTAATAGAGGTTAAAATAATTAATTATGAAATTCAGATGAATAGTGCATGTGAATGGTAACCCTGGGATTAAGATATGTGATTAAGAGTTAAATCACTTGGATTAACCTTATCATAAAAAGACGAAAAAGGAGATTTAATCACTACAAGACGAAATAACAATACTTTTTGATATTTTAATGAAATTTCGGATTTTAGTGAAAAATTTGGAGAAAATAGAAAAAATTCATAAATTGCAATCCGGACATCGGATTGAAGTGAAATTTTTTATGGATGGCCAAATATTTATGATGAACATGATGAATGGTTTAGGATTTGATAAAAATCATGAATCAAAGGTCAAGATGAAACGTCATTAGAAGATTAAAAAACAATTTTGCTTTTTCATTAATTTCAAGTTCGACTTTGTTAATTTTAATTAATTAAAAAATCAAATAATTAATGAAAAGCTGCAATGGCTGCTGGAGGCTTGACTTTTGGGCCAAAATCCAATGGTCCAAAATCACTTATCAAAAATCAACGGTTGAGATGAAGTAGCTTAAAAAAATTAATTTTAATAAATAAAAAATCATAAATAAATAGGGACTAGCTAGGGGGCAGGAGCTGCTGATTAGGGTGACTGCACAAAGTTCAAAATATTGCGTGGGATTTGGAAAAAAAATATTTAGAATTAAGTACCTTAAGCAAGGGGGTAAATTATAATTTTATGAAAAATACCATGCTATAAATAGGGGAGCATGGTGAATGTTCGAAGGCACAAATCCCAGCTCCATTGAGCATTTCCAACCCCCAAAATTCGTTTTTGGCCTTTAGAAAAAGAAGAAAAGAAGGAAAGAGAGAAAGAGCCGAGTAGGAGGAGAGTTCTCCACTTGAGGTAAGGGAATTCTTCCCAAATTTCTTTTGGATGTTAAGTAGGGTAAAACCATGCTTAGATAATGCCTAAGCATGAGAAAATAAGTATAGTTATAATGCTTAATTGGAATTATGCCAAAATATCAAAAATTTGGACCAAGAATAGAGCATTCGGGAAGATAACATATGATATGTGACAATAATGCTCCAAAATTGCTACATGATGATTTGGGATGAATGTTTATGATAGTTATGATGTTGGAATGATGATATATTAATCTCATGATTTTTGGATTTAAGGATTGTGCTTAAGTGAAATTATGATGAATTTTAGTATATGGAGAAAATGATTTAATTAGCCAAGTTAATGATGATAAATTCAAAATTCATGAATTTTCCCATGATATACTAACTGAGAGCTATGTCATGATATTTTTTATTTTTAAAAAAAATGTCAATTTTTGAAACTCATGAACAGTAACCAACACGCTGTGAACAGTGGCCTCGGATGAACAGTAACCTGTTATAGTAAACGTGAACAGTAATTATGAACAGTAATTACGAACAGTGAACAACGTGATTTTGGGAAAAATTGAGATTTATTTTTGAAGATATATGGATGGAATTTTTAAAGGATTTATGAATAAAAATCCATATAAACGGGTAATGAGCAAGTATCTTTATAAGATTAACCTCTATGGGAATGGGGTAATGAATGATTATAAAGCAAGCATGGAAAGCAACCTAAGACATGGAATGGATAGATAAAATATTCATTTTCCTTGTATAGGGAAAAAGGAAGAAGAAGGTTGAGGACACCGGCTGAGGAGGTAAGCAAACAACCTTTTTGAAAATGATTTTATATGTTTTTCTATTGCAACCATGGAATATGTCAGAATTGCTTTATCATCAGCAAATTTTTATGGAAGTAAGGAAAAATGTTGAAATATGTGGGAATTGCTTTATCATAAGCAAATCCTTATGAAAATGAGGAGAAATGCAGAAATGGTTGTATTATGATGGAGAAAGGAAAATCTTGATTTTCAAATAATATTTGGTTTTATCGAATGAATTTAAAATAATTTATTAAAATATTTTGAAGCGGATTTAAGGAAGGCCAACCGATAATTGATTTGAATGACGACTTTTTTAAAAAGGAAATGACCAAAGGATCATACAAGCTTATCTTCATATAAAAGTAACCCATGTGGCATGTGGACAAAGAATATGATATCGTATGAAAAATGAATTATGTGTTTGTATATCCTTTGTTCATGGAAAACCCAGAAATGGGAAGAAAAATGTTTACAAAGTCTTTTGTTTTTAAATATTAAAATGTTTTTCAAAATTGTTTTACCGATCAAAAATTATTTATAAACATTTTAGCAATGTTTCGAATTTATTATTTCCCAAACGTTTCCTTCAAATATTTTAAATGATTTAGAAATGTGTTATTAAAATTATTTAAGGTTGGTCATCCTTACAAAATATTTTTATTAACTTGTTAACTTGGGCTGTGCCAAGTTTTCAAGTTAGAAAAGGGAATACAGGCCGAGGTCTGTACTATTTTGAAATGACATGCTAACATCAAGTTTTGAAAAGGAAAAGTCACAGACTAGGGTCTGTGGAGTTTTATAAAAAGCATGCTAGCATAAGAATGTGAAGAAAGGAATGTGCACATGAGTTATGTACTAGGTCTACTGTAGAGGATATGCAGACCGGACGCGGTTGCAAGATGAACCCCCTCTACATAGGCCAAGTCGCCTGAAAAGGCGAAACGCCAGCGACGCCTTCTCTGAAAATGGAGAAGGAACGGATAGCCGCCCAGCTAGCGGGCTATCTAATGCAAGACTCTCTCCTAAGGAGGAAAATGTGATCACTTGGTAAGTGTCACCTACCAGACGGACAGAAACGTAATGCATGATGCATATGTTTGTTTTGAAAAAGTTTTATGAAAAATGTTTTGTTTCTCTCCTAAAGAGGAAAGGGTGATCACTTGGTAAGTGTCACCTACCAGATGGACAGAAACGTAATGCATGATGCATATGCTTGTTTTGAAAAGGTTTTATGGAAAATGTTTTAAGGACATGAGAATGTCCTTGGAGAAAGGAAGTTCTATGAAAATGTTTTTATGTTCATGAAAAAGAGATTTATATGTTAAGTTTGTAAGCATATGTTTTATGAAAGGTTTTATGAAAATGTTTCTATTCCATTGGTAGTTGATCACTTGCTAAGTGTCTCCTATCGAATGGAGAGAAATGCATTTACGAATGGTTTACATGAATGGTTTACATGAATGATTTTCATGAATGGTTTATGAAAGGTTTTTATGAATGGTTTATGAAAAGGTTTCTATTCCGTAGGTAGTTGATCACTTGGTAAGCGTCTTCTACCGAATGGAGAGAAATGCATTTAAATGAAAGAAAAAATGCTTGCTTATTGAGTTTCGACTCATGTTTTATTTTCCCAACCTCAGACAGGTGCAGGGAAAGCCAAGTGATGAAAAAGATCAGGTTGATTTGCCAGTAAGTGATATGATGAATGAATGAAAGAAGTATAATTATGAAGGTATGTAATCCCTTATATATTGAAGTATGAATGAATGCCCTAATGAGATATAATGAAAAAGGACATAGGTTGTATGAAATTATGAAGTTATGAATAATATGAGAAGTTGATGATTTACAATGATATGAATGAGTCCATTATGAATGATGATGAGTATATAATTATATGATGAAAGAAAAAGAAAGAAATTTTTTTTTTGGACGAGTTCCAATTAAGAACCCGCAGCGTGATCAGAGCAACAATCCTGAGTCACATTTACCAATCGACAAGATCCCGGAGTAAGGACTATGTGGACGCCGGTTCGGACAAATCCACTATTTGCTAAATTTAGAAGGTTAGTTATGCAAATACCCCATCCAGATACATTAGTGCAGTTTTGAAATACTCCACAACCCCTTGCCATTTTAAAATTAAAGGAATTCCGTCAAACCAAGGAAATCTTAACATAATAAAGATTTCGTTATCACCCATAGCATAAATTCCAGAAGTCGTGGCAGCGATTGTCAACGATCATGCAATATAATCCATGAAGTTGAGACCTCTTATAGGTGGAAATGGTTTTCGACAATGATGATGGCAACAAAGTTCTTCTCAGTCATGTGGGTTTCAGGACCTTTTTTTTGACTATGTTCAAATTGAGTGTTATTCTTCAATTTTAGAAGTCTACAATCTCTTCTCAGATAACCCATCTTTTTTATTTTTATTTTTATAATAGTGGCAATGTCTCTTTCATTTCTTAGTAATGGTTTTATTGACATTTAAATTAGACTTTTCAAAGGGCGAATTATTGCTTATTGCAATCTTATCTTGAGTTTCGACCACATTAGTCTTCAATTGAACTTATTTTTCTTTCTTTTCATTTTTCCTTGAGGCTTCCTCAACATGAAGATTAGGAATAAGTTTGTCCAGACTTGTAGCTCCTTTCTTATGCTTTAAATTCTTTTTGTGGTTGTTCCAGTTAGATGACAATTTAACCGTAATAGAACCAACAACAATGAACTCGTTAATCTTGTCGTCCTTAGACTAGTTGATTGACCATATGCTGGATCTCATGAGCTTGTTAAAGGATTAGCTTATCATTAGTCGTAACATGCTGAAGAAAATAATTTACTAGAAATTTCTTGATGCTTGTATTGTTAGTATTGTACTTGTATTGAAGTGCATCCTGAATTTCTTTTGCTGTTGTTGTCTTCCAATAAACATTGAATAAAAAGTTTGAAAGCGATTCAATGATGTGACTTTTGTAGATGTAATTGTCTCTGTTCTACTTTATTTTTCTATATTCTTCTTGAAAACTTCTTTTTATTCTGGTCTTGAAGTAGTGAGGATGTAGATTACCTCAAGTTAGGCTAAATAAAGATGAAGTTGTTGCTACTAGCTTTGGGTTATTATGTTTGGTGAATGAGATGGTTGATTTTGGGGCTCTTTGGGGAATGAACGCAAGAATTGCCCCAAGTTTGTAGGGAAAATAAAATGGGGAATAGGGAAAATGAGTGAAAGTGGAAAAAACTAGAAAGAAAAACTAAGTTTCATTTCAGGCGCGTTACAATGTCAGTTTCCTTAGGTCAATATGGGATGAAGAAACAATTGAAGAACGATTGATTGCAAATGGAGAGAATACCTGGTATTGCTGATGAGAAGATGTGAGGCATGTTGCAAGTGAGAGATGCTGCTGCGAAGCGACCATATATAGCGTTTGATGCTGAATGTTCACATCATATTAAGTTTAATGAAAAATAGTAATGTTGCAGCCAATGTTCACAACACAAACACAACAGAGAAAATTTTGCAGCCAATATTAATATCCAATAAAAGCTGATTGGCAGCCGATGCATCCAATGAAAATTGATGGAAATGTACCCAAATACATTAATGCAATTTTGAAATACCCAACTAGCTCGAGATATGTTATCACATTTTTATTTCGATAATTGAAGAATGTGCCTATGCTGCGTTGTTTCTGGAGAGCATTTAGGTGGCATACTTAAGATACACTTAGTAGTGTAGTGTACTAGTCATGGAAGTATTTCTTTTTCTGATTTATATGGGAGACCTTCTGTGCATTTATTATTATTATTTTTTGATTTAGCCAAAGTAGTATGCTATAGAACAACCTTCAATATTTTTGCTGTATTATCATCTGGTGAATTAATCATTCATTGTCATGGTGCTAATCTGTTTGTTCTTGCAGAAGCCAATCATTGACAGGCTTGGAGAAGCTTATGACAGCTCTGCAAAAGTAAGATGTGTTTCCTCTTTCCATAATATATTTCTATTTCTTTCCAAGCAATTTATTTGAGCATAAAATTGTATTTGTTCTTTAATATATTCTAGCTAGTTTCGAACCTTTCAGGTCCCTTAAAATAGGTTTGAGAGTGAGTATAAGAGAGATTGTTTAAATGCTGTTGTAAAAGTTGTAAGATGATGTTAACCATAAGGTTGATAAAGACAATAAATAGGGTAAATGGTTGGGAAGGCGGGGTTAATGCTTGGAAATGTTGGTGATGATGAGAAAAAAGTAATGTTTTTGGAGTGTAGATTGCATTAAAGAATAGGGAAAAGGGCTTGAAAATGGGAAGAACCTTCTCCTCACTCTTGTGTATCTAAATGGATTCTAATGGAGAATAAATTAGCTTATGTGCTTGTAATCTATCCATTTAATTCACGATAGGTCTTGCCACGATAGGTCTTGCCGTCCATTATCAGTGAACACTTCAGTAATCATTCTTGATATCTGATGAGTTATATGAGGATTCACGGGATCATCTCAGCTTTCAATGTATTAGCTTATTAATTTTCTCGCTTCTTTGTTCTTTTCTCCAATATCTAGAAATCAGATGGCATATTATGATAGATGGTCAAGAATTCCTTTTTGTTCTAGCACTGGGACATTTGTGTGTACTCTGTCTATCAATTTAAGCTTGCGAACTTGCTGCAATCTGCATGTTCCACTTAATATCTTTAGTCACTGTAGATTATAAATGTTATAATCACAAAAATAAAGCAGCTGTAGCATTATGCAAAGCTTGCTGAGAATTATATAAGGACCAAAAAACTGATATCTTTCTGCGGAGTCTCATCAAACAACTATCTGAAGAGCCTCCACTTAGCTGCTTGAATCCCAAGAAAAGCTGGAACTAGTATGTGAGGGAGAGAGGCTCTTGTGAAATGTCTCCAGTCCAAATTGTAACTAGTTGGAAACAGCTTTTCAGAAGGCAATTTATGAGTCAGAATGTGATCTGACTTTTGAACGGGACTGTTAAACAATCTATATCCATACTTTGCTGCAGATTGTTACTACAGCATATTCTGTGCTTGGTGATACGAATCATACTTCATTGTCCAATATATGCACATTAGACATATTATGCTGTTGATAGTTGGAATATTTTGAGCAGTGGCGATTTTATGTGATACACTATTTTTTTAAATTTTTTTTATAAACATGTTTTCTTAGGTGTATTTATCCTATATACCCAGTTTTACCATTTTACAGTACTTCAATTTCAAGTGCATTTAAGTCATTTTTCACTCCTTAAAACGTTGTTTTTTAAGAATCCAAAATAAAACATACATGTTTACGAAAAAATAAAAAAATTCAAAAAAAAGTATTAGGATGTATCAGATGTTTGGCTAATGCTCAATGCATCGCATAAAATTGGTCCTCTATTTTGAGAAGTATGCCTCTACTATGCTGATTGTAGTTTGTTTACTTTCTCCAATTCAAAGCTACAGCTAGAAAATGTTTGCAGCTACTCGGTGGTCCATTCACTGCATTTGCAAGACAAGCTTGTGTATGAAAGCATGTAATGTATAAGAGATTTTACAAATAAATTGGTATTAACTTATTATTCTATAGACAGAGTTAGCCCTTCAACTGTGTTGGGCTGTAGGGGAGCATGGAGGCGGAGGCATATCTCATAAGGATGCAGCTCGAGAGCTTTTTGAGAGCTTAGAATTACTACTATATGAAAATCTATCATCTAGGTTGGTATCTTAGTAGCTCCAATTGGATTCATTTGTGCTTGTGTACATGTTAATTATCGTTCCTTGTGTTCTGTACTTTGTAGTCGCATTGGCTTAAGTCAGGAGTCAGCACATGGTGCAGATGGTTCAACCTTTAGAAAATCATCACAAGCTAGGCTTCTATGTTTTGTAGTGACAGCTATTGCAAAGCTTGCGACATGCCACCGTGAATTACTTCCTAGGGCCCGAGTTTCCTTGGCCAAGGTTTGTTCTTTTCTTTTGATTGTGCTTTTAGATAGGGAACACAAGTTCTTTCTTGTGCAACGGAAAAATGCTGTGGCTAAAAGTTTCTGAATCTCCCGGTTTGCAACTGGTGCAAGATCCACCCACATTATGTAATCAGCTGATGGTTTGCACTTGAAACTCACGGGTTCTCAACATAAACTAAGGGTTTGTTTGGTTGCGCTTAAAAAAATGTCAACCAGAACTTGTCACTTTCTATAACTACCTTATTTTTAATTATTTTTCACATTTTCCTATACAAAATACCCTACTTTCAATCATTTTCACACAACTATCCATAAAACTAACTTATCTGTTTTAACTTTATTCTCTTTACACATCATCATGACCCCTAGCATATCGCATCATTTTAAATCAATTTGACGACTTTTACCTCAAAAACTTTTCATCAAAAAGTTTTACTTCCAACCAAACACACCCTAATTACTCAAGGATTTTCCTCATATCATTGACTTTAGTAAAGCCTGTAAACAAAGTCGATTTAATTTCATCTGATTGGTGTGACAGGTGGCTCGTTCTCAGAACTCAGATATGAGGGTTTGGAGACGTGCTCGTGATTACTTGGGACTAATGAATGAACCAGCAATATGCGTGTCTGTCCTGGGAACTGCAAGACAGGACCAGCCGAGTCCTGGCATTGTTAACTGGAGGGAAGGAGGTTCAAAGATGATTTCTCATATTCCGTTCTACATTCTAGCCGAACAACAAGGTAAAATTTCCCATCGAATTGCTTAACTATTGGAAAGTTCTCTCAACTGTTTTAAGTGATGCGCTTATTATGTATTGTGTTTCTGTGCATGTGTGGACATATCTCTGCATGAGTGATCTGGTTTGGATTTTAGGTTACTTATTTTAATTTACCTTTGACCCAAACCAAACCATATTGCCATCTAGTTCCGGTTGAACTCAAATCTTCCCAAAATCCAAACAATTTAAAATTTAGGGTGTTTGGTTAGTGTTTCAGATTATCCTGATTTCATTTGCACTCTATGTATGATTAATTAATAGGTGCATGGGCCGGTATGAGCGTTGTTCTGAATTGCAATAAATACCTATTCACAGAGGAAAAATTTTGGTGTCTAAACTCTTCAAAATGCTTTTATTCTTCATAAACTACCATTCCTGGTTTCCCACATAGAGGAGGTAGATTTGAAGTAACAGAAGTCCAGTTTTCAGTATCGAATTGGAAGTTTTCGTTGTTGGTTGAACACAAATAAAAAGTTTTGTTTGTTGGTTGAACACAAATAAAAAACAACTCTTAAACCTTTCTTGCCTTTTGCTTCAGAAAGTTTCCAATGAATGTATTCTTAGCATTGTTTTATACAGATTTAAACAAAACATTGAGAGAATTTTGTTTTGTGAAAGAACACTTGATTTGGGGGAAATTCCCAAATTGTATAATTTAATCCAAATTCGTCATATTTGATGGTTGGTAATAACATTAAAACAATAAATCAAACAAAGTATAATGATTTGTGCTCTAATTTTTTGAGTTTTTGTGAATATAAAAATTAGAGGCTTTGGGAACAAATATAAATGAAATTTCTTTGCAAATACTATGTTTAGTCATGATATAATCAACATATTTAGTTGTTTTATTTTGGATTTTTTTTGGTTCGAATATTTTTACATTATCCCAATTTATTAAGAATTTTTAATGGAATTTTCTTAAATTTTAAAATTTTTCCTTTTTTACTATCAAAATTTCCCTATAAAAAAGAAATTATCATGCATGAACATGTGGGCCAGTGGGTTGTGTTGCCAACATTCTTACAAGTAAGTTTTTCTTAAAAATATATGCTTCATCAATTTTTCTTTCAAAAATGTGAACGTGTGCATTTGTCAGCCTATATGCATATTTATGCAAGTTCATCATCTATTAGATGGTTTTAAAAAATATGAATTTCTCCATGGTTATGATCACTTCAATTGTTAAATGCTTTTTAAAATAGGGTAAATGATATAATGCAACTCTCCATGTCCATGCACTCTTTTAATTTTAAAATTTTTAAATCCTAACTACTTATATCATTTCTGTACTTACGATTTAAAAATCAAATGTATTCAAAATATTTGTTATATCTTCATTTTAAAAATTTAATAGTTATGTATTTTACTGTCAAAAGATGTTAAAATTTTTAAAAGGCAAATTCCACATATACCTAACCCTAATTCCACTTATATCCATGAACTTTTAAAAATTTCAAATATACTCCAGGTATGTTGCCTAAAATTCCATTTATAACCTCACCATTAAGGATATCTTAAATGGGTTGTTAACCAGTGAAATGACGAATATGCCTAAGTCCTAATTATGATTCTACAATTAAAAGTTCTTATTTTAATAAATTTTTAGTACTTGCACAGTTGTAGAATCATATATATATGTATGAAAAGTGTTTTAATGCATCTAGCTAAAAATCCCATTTATTATTATAATTTTTGAAATTTTATTTCATAAAATTCTTGATCTGGGTGTATTTAATGTATAAATCAAGTTTTATTATTTTTGAAAATGTATATATATATATATATTTAAAAAAGGGGGTTTGGGTACTTTTTTAAATGACCAAACTACTGCTATGGGTACTTTTTAAATGACCAAACTACTGCTATTTTCAACAATCGAAAAAATGTATATATACATTTCCAAAAATAGCAAAACTTGGGTTATAGATTAAACACATCTAGATTAAGAGTTTTATAAAAAAGATTTTCAAAAAAATAAATAAAAAACGGAATTCTAGCTGGATGCATTGGAACAATCCCCTTTGTATATATTTGATTGTGATTTTTTAGCTTTGAATGAACCAACCTAAAGTTATATTAGAGCTTAGGCATAGTCATTTCACAAGGGGGCTAATGGCCTTTTAATAGATCACTAACAGCATGGGTATGAATGAAATTTTAGGCAAAATATGTTGGTGTATTTTAAAATTTTAAAAGTTTGTTGGTACAAGTGGAATGAAGTGTAAAATTCATGGACATATGTGGAATTTGTCCAATTCTAAACTATATGATTTTTCAATCGAAATAATTTTTGACATCATTAATGACTATCTATTAATAAAAATAATAAATGGTTTACATTTAGGGTGCATTTGGTAAAGTTTGAGAAAAAATTTCTTCAAAAATTTTACAAACTTTTCCATATAACTATCCTATTTTTCAATCATTTTAACATATCATCCTATATAATTACTGAGCTTTTTCAATCATTTTTTACATCTTTTTATGCAACTACCCTTTTTTCTAATAATTACCCCTTTCTTCTCATTTTTTCTACAACAACTTCTCATTTTTTTTATTTTATTTTTTTAGACTTTACCAAATGCGCCTTTGGAGTCCATTTGATAATCCGTTAAAGAAATGAGAAAAAATGTGAGGAAAATGAGAGAGTGATATGATGTAATAGAAGTAATAATTAGGGGTAAAAAAATAAGAGGGGTGTTCGGGTGCATGGCTGCTCTCATGCTTCCGGCCAAAAAATTTTTTTTTTTATTTTTTTTATAAAAATGTAGAGCTAGGTGTATTTAACCTACAAACCAAGTTTTACCATTTTTAGATACTTTTTAAGTTTTTTATTTTTTATTTTTAAACACACTGACATTTTTTGTAATTTCTTGAGTCAAAAAATTATGAAAATGCCACTGTGTTTAAAAATAAAAAAAAACTTAAAAGCATCCAAAAATGGTAAAACTTGGTTTATAGGTTAAATACACCTAGCTCTACATGTTTATAAAAAAAATAAAAAAATAAAAAAATATGTTTTTATGGCCGGTAGTTAGCCCGGCCTAACAAAATCACCACTCAAAAAAATAAATATCATTTGATATTTAAAATTGTGAAAGTGATTGGAATGTAGAGATAATAATTGAAAAAGTAGGATTATCAATTTCGAATATAGTAATAGAAATTTTTTTTTTCAAATACGGTAAGTTGCTTCCCTAAACTACGAGTGCACACTTCATCTATTAAATGATTTATGTATGTGTTTTGCCAACATTATAGATTCTGTGCATGTGGGTTGCTGTATGGGTGGGTACATCTTGATTAGGATGTTGTTGTTGATGTCCATGCATGCAGGCAGGTCAGATTTAAAAATGCAATAAATTTGGTTTTACGCACACTAATTTTGGTCTTATAAACAACACTTGTGCACTTCATCTGTTACATGCATTTCAAAATGTAGGTGTGCTTTAGTCGATAGCTAAGTTTGGTAGCTTTTGTTTATGTAGAATATGCAGTGACATTTAGGATGGAGTGACATTTTTTTTGGTTTAAGATTTCAGGCTACTATGAGATTTGTTGTCCCCTATCTATCAAAATTGTGCATGAATTGAGTGATTTTGCTATGCTGAGAAATGTTGATAATGTTGAATCTTGAGACTGATTGAGTTCCTAAAGAATTATTCCATTAGGGTTTAGTGTATCATTTGTGATGAGATTGACGTTGGTTGCCTTTTCTCTTTTTTCATCCATCCTGTTTTCTTCATTCGTCATCATCATCATCTTCTTCTTCTTCTTCTTCCTCTTCATTTTTAATGACAATTGGTCATTTTATTGAGAATGAATTCTTTATTTTTGTGAAATGATGCTTACCAGCATGGATTGAGAGCACAGCATTGATCCTTTTATTGGAAAAGAAGTCATGATAAAATTTCTAATAAATCATGCCCATTTATATTGAAAATAAGAGCCAATTTACCCTCCTGAAATGTATGGTCCTTCCTTTCAGCTATGATAATCTTTTTATAGATGATTGGATCCATATTTCCACGCATTAGAGAATGATCAGGCAGACTTTGCTCCTGATTTCTTCTATTATTCATAGTGCTCTTTGATTAGCTGCTACATAAATTCAACCTATTCGTGCATTTTACTGTTGCAGGTCCACCTTTTCATGACTTCTCCTTTTCAGATGTTCTTCCCAGAACATGAAGGATCCCCAAATCAATGTACATTATGGAGTTAGCTCTGAAAGTTCCAAGTAGGTGTTGGGTTAGTTGGATTCTAGGTCATTGATTTGATGCATTAGCATGTGAATGTTTTCTGGTACCTCCATTTGGCAAAACTGGTCTACCATTTTTCTGAATGGATGGCAAAGGCCTTTTGTGATGTTGCCATAAATTCTCTCTTTAAGATTACATACTGAGGGGGATTTGGTCTCTGACTTTGTTGGCAGCCAATTCTTCATTTCCACGGCCTTTTTGTGATTTCCCCTTTTCAGATGTTCTCGCCAGAACATGAAGGATCCCCTAATCAATGTACATTATAGAGTTTGCTATGAAAGCTCGAAGCAGTTGTTGGCTCAATCGAATTGTAGTCATTGGTGCATTAACATGTAAATGTTGTTTTAGTGCCTCCATGTGGCAAACTGGTCTATCATTTTCTTGAATGGATGGCAAGATTACACATCGAGGGGATTGGTCTCTGAATTTGTTGGTCAGCTGATTCTTCAGATCCACTGCCAAGGACTTGCACGAAAGAATTAGTGATGGATCTTTTCCATTAGGACCTCAACAAATTCTTGCATAGGCCGCAGAAGTGCCTGAATTTATCACGCCTATTTTTTTCCTTAAAAATTTCTGAAAGCATTTGCTAGGTTTTTGACTGCCTGCTCCCAACTTAGATGGGCTTGGGTACGAGGATAGGATACAATTTTCCATTTTCAAAAATAAGAATCTATTTTTTCCTTTGTTTATATAATTTTTCTCAATTCCTGTACAACTCTCCCCGTTTTTAGTACATAACAATACTTTTTTCATCCTCGTCCAGTCCAAGTTGTGAATGTTAGGGAACCAATCCAGACCCCGCAACTGCAATTTAAGTCTGACTGCATTCCACATGGGCTCTTCGGTTCGGTTCGGTTCGTTTTTTAGTTTTAGTTTTTGACTGGTTACATGGGCTCTTCGTTGATTCCAAACAATTCCTTCCACATGTTGGATTCCAAACAATTTCTTCCAAACAACGTTTGCCCTTTGTTGAAGAATGGTAGGGCAGTGAATTTTGGATTCCACAATATCTTACTGCTTTGGGCTCGTCTGGCTGTGTTCAAATGGGCATTCAAGGACGCTAAATAAGTGTGAAAATTTAGGGCATTCTTTCTGGCCGGGATTTGGAACTGCACTTTTTGGTTGTAAGAAGAGCCATAAAAGTGCTATTACCCTGAAGCTAAACGAGAGCTTGTTTCACCTTGCGGTAAAACTACCGCATGGGATGCGTTTGGTATCAGATTTTCCACTCCCATTATAATTTTTTTCAATTTTTAATACTGCATTTTACGGTTGTAGCACAAATTTTCTCACTTCTAATACACATTATTATATTCTCATATCATTTCTCCATCCCATTCAAGTCTCTTGTATCCTTCTAAATACTAGAATTGGAGCTTGATGGAGGCACGGGGCCAAACTGATCCTAAATTCCGGCTTTGCAGTCAACCCTAGGTAAACAAACCTAGGCTTGATATGGAGAAATAAATTACGTAGACCACCAATTATATACAACAAATCGTATGTTTTTTGAAAATTTTAAAAACCTGTTAATCTAAGTATATTTAAGTTAGGCTTAATTTCAAATATATCCATAAATTTTATCTTTAATTTTAAATATACCGATTAAGTATGAAAATTTTCATTTATACTCACTAAGTTTTATGTTAATTTCGAATATACCCAATCTGTTAGCTTCTGTTAGTTATGTAGGAAAATGCTGTATTTTTATGGATAATTTTTTTTAAATGACTAACTTATCCTTCCTCCACATCTTTGCTCTTTTTTTTTGCTATTTTGTTATTGGCGGTGATGTAGTTTGGAGGGGGCGCTGTAACCCGCTGTTTTGCTAATCCCAGACGAATTTTTGCTGCAAGCGGAAGCTGCTCTGTTTCGAATGATTGGTCAGCTTTGGAAATTTGGGCTGTTAATGTTGCTGCAGGATTTCATTGGAGGTCTTTCTTTTCTTGTTATCGTTCGATAGTGATTGTTGCTTACAGACGGCTTTGATCCTGAGTTGCTGTGATTTGCTGGCTTTTAGATTTTTTGGATTGAAAAAGATGGCATTGATTGTTGTTACTTGGTGCTTTTGACGGGCTAGAAATTTCTTGATGCTGCCGACTGATGAAAAGTGTTGCTGCTACCACCTTTGATGCAATGCAGATGCAAGTTACTTAGTGCTTTTGACGGGCTAGAAAGTTCTTGAGGCTGCCGACAGATGAAAAGTGTTGCTGCTACCACCTTTGATGCAATTCAGATGCAAGAGTGGTTACACATGCAAGGGGTCTCATCTACGAGCTTGGTGCGGCACCTTCATGGTCTCACTTGCAATGATTTCATAGACAAGCACATCGCAGATGTTCAATTGCACAGATGAGAGCGACAACGGGAACTTGCATGACATGTTATGGGTTAGTTGTGTTCTTCGGTTCTCAATGTGATGATTGGCAATCACGCATACGGGGAAGTCGTGTATCTCTATGGGATCCTGGAGGAACTGTCTAGCCAGTGGATGTGGGGCCTTGGAGAGAATATGGATAGGGCCTTGTCGCCACGATGCTTGGAATGTGAAGATTGGAGCTCATTTGGCTGTCTGGAATCACCACCTTCGCCCCTGCCGACCAAGACATCTTCTTCGGCTTCTAGCGCTTTAGCTACTATCACTTCCGCCGCCACGTGCTGCCTAGATGTCTCACATTTTTCGATCTTGCCAGCCTTCTTAACGGGATGATCTTGGCTATCATGGCACCTGGCCTGGAGAGCCACCATAGCACGTGGCTGTCTGTTTGCACACAGTCGCATCATCAACCGGACATATGTTCCATGTAGCAACTGCCAACTTTCAGACCTGGAAATAGTTGCTACTCCTTTGGAAATGCAGATGCACTCACCATACTTTCACCTCAAAATTGTCGTGAATGGTGAGCGACACAAGCAAAACATGAGAAAACACAATGCGCCAGCCCTCAACCTCGCCAAAGCTCCAAGTTTTTGTATAGGATGCGTGTGGATTGTTTAGGATGGAAGAAAATAGGGGTCGCACATAATACACCTAAAAGGCTTCTCATTTTGCCCTGAGATCTGCTCACAGCCATGGCTACGCCCTCCAAACGAAAATGGTGTTCCTTCCTTTCTTGCTTTGAGCTACTGGACCTGGATCCCAAATTCATCTAGGCCGCACTGCATCCATTAGCCACGGTGCTGCTCCAATAAAACTTTCGGGAGCTGGCGACGTTGTGAAGAGAGATGGAGCAGGCTCCGCTGGAATCTGACGAGGAATAAGGAGTACGTGCTGAAGTTGTCGTCTCCCACTCGATTCCCATCGACAGGTTTGGGCTTTCTCCGGTGATAAGATCCAAGTCCGTTGTTGTCGGTGACGACCCAGAGCTGCCATGAAATTTGGCGTGATCTTGATCCTCTGGATCGGACATATCCGTCACGGCTTAGATCGATAGCAATCGGGAGACAGGATATACCACTACCCACTCGTTCTGGTAGATATCCGGCCATCTGACCGGAACACCATTGACGGTGATAGCAGAGTTGGATGTTCCGACGAAGGCCGCCTCTCCAGGGGCCATGGTGGCCAAGATCATCCCGTTAGGAAGGCTGGCAAGATCGAAAAATGCGAGGCGTCAGGGCAGAAGATGAGAAATGGGTACTATCATCGTTTCCACGGCCATTGACGGAGTTAATAACGACTGTGACGAAATGAGGTATACGTGATATTTCAGATTTACTTAGTGGGTATATTTAAAGATTTCATACTTAGTGAGTATATTTCAAATTAAGAGTAAAAATTGTGAGTATATTTGAAATTAACCGTTTAAGTTATAAATCTAGTTTTACTATTTTTGAGATATATGTATATTTTTGGATTTTAAAAAATGGATAGCCTAGCCATTTTTATAATTTTTTTGGGATTGTTATCAAGTGCACCAGGGTATAAAACTTATTTTTTATATTTTTTGAAATTATTTTTATACAATTGTTAATGTAAGTGTGTTTAACATAACTATCTATATAACTAATCTATTTATTTTAACTTTAGGGTGTGTTTGGAAAATGATAAAATTTTTGGATGAAATTTTTTTGATGTGAAAGTTATTACATTAATAGAAAATTATGTGATATGATAGGGTAATGATGATGTGTAAAGAAAATAAAGTTAAAATAGATAGGTTAATTGTATGAGTAGTTATATGAAAATGATTAAAAAATAGAGTAGTTGTATAGAAAGATGTGAATAAATAGTTTTAAAATATGGAAGTTATAAAGAGAAAAAAATTTTAGATTGAAAAGTTTTAGTTTGAAATTTTTTTGTTAAAAACAAGCATACCCTTATTCTCTTTATTCTTCATCATTACCCTATCATATCATATCATTTTCTATCATTTTAATAACTTTTACACTAAAAATTTTTCATTCAAAAGTTTTATTATTTTGCAAATACATTCTTAGTTTATAGATTAAATATATTTAGATTAACATATATTTTTTAAAAAGTTAAGTAGATGGGCATTGTTTGCTAGGGGTGTAACTCGGGTCGGGTTATACCGGGTTGGAGTGAACCAAAACCCTAAGCCAACCGAGTTGGAGTAAACCCAAACCCAAACCCTAAGAATTTAATCCGGGCTCGGACCGGGTTCGCATTGGTTTTGGTTTGGTTTCAGGTTAGAATTCGGGTTACCAAAAAATTGTTTTTTTCCAAATTTAATTGTAATCTAAAAGAAAATTATTGGAATATACATACCTATGTTTATGAAGTCAAGCCTCACGCTAAATTCTGCAACATCCTTTCAAAGACTTTTGCAACATCATGCTGAATTTTGCAATATTCTTTGAATGAACTCTGCAAGCAATTTTTCAACACCCTATAGACACAAATAAATCGCAAATTAGTTAGTTTTATGACTAGTTGGTCATTTCTATTTAATAGCTAATGGAAATGACTCAAGTTTAGCAAATAGAAAATGAACATATCATACAAACTATTGTAGTTGAAACTAAACATTATCATATAAATTGCTAAAATAGAAATTGACCACTTGTCATACCAATAAACTTAAAATATGAATCAAATTTATACTGCAATCTGAAATTCAAACTAATAAATTTCTCATACTAACAGAAAGTATGATATAAAATAGATTTATTATGCCAACTTAAATTCAAACATAATTCACATAAAAGTTATTCAAAGCAACTAAATCTAAATACACTAAGTATAATGGTTCAACATTCCAATCTATTGATATACTGGCCACCTATATATTAATATTACAAAAAAACATGTATAATTTATGAAAAAATTATATAAATTATACCGGGTTCGGGTTTTGGTACCGGGTTGATGCGAACCCAGGTTTGGTTTCGGGTTTCTACGGGTCGGGTTGAAACCGGGTCTATTTTGGAAAAAATCTAAAAAATAAAATACATTTTTGGTTTTGGTACCGGGTTGGGTCGGGCGGGTTCGGACCGACCCGGTACCAAGTTGCGCCCCTATTGTTTGCTGCCAACTATGGCGAGCTATAGGGTATTACCCCTCAACCACATGTAGGGGTGCAACTCGGTTTTGGTTCGGCCTGAACCTGGAAATTTGACAGTATTAAAACTATGTATATTGGAGCCTAAGCCTGATTTCCTAATCCAAACCTTGATTGAATTGAAATCGTGCTTAGTTTTGGGTTGAGCTAAGCCCAAAACTGATTTGGGGAGAATGTTTTGCCATATAAAAGCTTTGATTTCCTCTTTTGTAACCCTAAGCTGCTGATAGCCCCCTCCTGGTCTTTGTTCCCATCTTCTTCATTCAACCCCCATCTTCGAATCCATCAGCAGTAGGTCGTGCCGCCCCCTCTATTGTCTTCTTCGCCATGTCTGGCAGGCAGCAAATCTGTTTCTCCTTTGTTTATCAGGCGACTGGTGAGACGCTTTTCCAACCACAGCAAGCTTCTCCATCGAATCCATCACCAAATGAGACACGATGTGCAATTGCCTTGCTGCGGTCACCCTTACTCATATCCGGCAGCCTGCAACCGTCAAGCCACAGCATGGAACAAGCATAAGCTCTGTTGCTTCAAAATCCGGCCATCTTCTACCTCACATCGTTTCCAGTGAGGCAATATTCTCCCCCATTTTCATTGGATGCTCAAATCATTTGTTTGCACTTGTGCACACCCATTGCCATTACCATTTTTATTTCTTACCCATGCCACTCATGTACAGGACATAGTATGTCTTTGTTGAATGTTGCTGACAATTCTTTAAATCTTTATTGGTGTTCTTGTTTCGTTTTGGCCGACTTTAGTGATTAATTAAAATTCAATGTGATAGCAAAAATTATTTTCCTGCTCAAATGCTTCCCATTGCAATTTTTTTAAATTTTTTTTTATTAACGTAACATGTGTAATGCCGTTCCGATTCACACAGAAAAATTTCTAACTATATTTGTGTATGACATGCATAATATATTTTATATCTATTTTATATCCCGTAAAGAACTTGTTTCATTCCCCCATGCATATGATATTTATTTTTTTATTACATATATGATATTTATTTCGTACCCCACACATAAGCATTATTCATCTTTAATTATATAATATTATATCATATTTTTTGTCGTGTTGTAACTTAAGGACCTATTTTAGATGTATTATGATGTTAAATTTCAATTATAATGCAATTAATTGCTTAGATATAAAAAAATAAATTATTTACAATATATAATTTTTAAAAGCTTCACCTGAGCACGTCGCTCTTTCCGATCCCCGCCGTGTTGGGATTTGGGAATCACTAAAAAAAGTAGGGAAGTCAACATGTGCAATGGCAATTAAGAGGGCAGCGGAAAGGAGAGACAAAGGAATGAGTTGTTAAGAGTCACACGGGAAATGTGTGACCGCATAAAGAAATTAAAACATCTTTAATTCCAACTGTACTGCATCCCAACGACCTTTCAAATTGACGCCATTGGAAACATTTCTTGATTAGATGTATTTATAACTCAATTCAAGCATATATTTCAATTCTAGCCCTATAGGTATAAATCTAAGAATATTACTAACAAGATGACTGATCATTTACGACCGGTCGGAAATCAATTTACGACCGGTCAAAAAATATATATATTTTTTATTTTTTTTGAAATTTTTTTTTATAAACATGTTAATCTAGTTATATTTAATCTATAAACCAAAATTTACCATTTTTGGATATGTATATATATTTATTTTGAATTTTTAAATACAGGGGTATTTAAGTCATTTTAAATATTCTTAAAATGACTTAAATACCCCTGTATTTAAAAATCCAAAATAAATATATATACATATCCAAAAATGGTAAAATTTGGTTTATAGATTAAATATAATTAGATTAACATGTTTATAAAATTATTTTTCAAAAAAAATAAAAAAAAAATATTTTTTGACCGGTCGGAAATCACCGGATTTCCGACCGGTCGTAGAAGATCAGGCCTCTACTAACAAAGTAATTATGGAGATATTGCTATAGAAAATGGAAGATAAATTCCTTACATTGGGACTCAAAGCCATACCCCCGCACTCTAGATTGGACTCTTTATCAGCCGCACTAGTTACACTCTGGCCATTTTGGAAACATTTGGATATTACGAACCCAACAACCTTGACCGGGTTAGGGGACCCGTAACCTAACCTAACTAAGCCAACCAATTTATTACCACATTAAGGTCAAAAAGATGAAAAATATGATAAATTCAACCCATTTTCTTATGTACTGAAAATTGTCTACCTGGATATCCAACACAAGTGGCCGACACTATTGGTGAGCTTGAAGAAGCTCTATTTGTTCTTCAAAATTTCCTTTCTCAAGCCCTCCAAGATAGGCCCATAGAAGGAGTACATCCCAAAGCGTTATCAAATCTTGGGCATGAACCAAAAGGTGGAGTAGCTAGAGATGGCAGTTGAGAACTTATCCACTGGCCATAAAACTTAATTAATCAAATGAATGAATTCATTACGAAATTGAATTCAAAGTTTGAATAGGTTGTTAGGCTTTCTAAGGGAGAAGGAGAAGCTTTAGCCGTTAAGATTACTCGTAGTCACCGAGGTATCAGTGCCACTTCTTCCATGCACTATACTCCAAAATTCAAGCTCGGCTTTACCAAGTTTAATGGGATTGAAGATCTAATTAGTTGGCTCTGCTAAGCGAAGCAATTCTTCCAATTTCATATGATTCCAATTGCCGAACAAGTAAGTTTAGCCTTGTCACCACCTAGTTGACCATGCTAGTTATTTGATCTAGGACAATAAATATCTGCATTAGATATTTTATCAAAATAATTATTTAATTCCAGTCAACTAGTCCTAGTGTAGCACCCCTCATGAGTACTACGATGGGCTAGGATGTCCCTCTAGCTATGTGAAATCTGGGCTTGAACCTGTATCTTTCATTAAATGGAAGAGTGGTTAGTATACTTCTCAGAAAATAAGACATTTGCAAAGGACGATCGGGATTTGGGGATCTCAAGCATCTGGACCAGCAATATGTGCTTTGGAATCCTGCATTCTTATACAATAAAATCTGTCAGTAATATGTTCTTTAAATCATGTCAAAAGGAGGTATTTTACCTGTGGATTACAACAACATATCTTGCTAGAAGGGGTTGATTTGTTGGATTAAGCTAGCTGTAATCTGAACACAATGAAAGTGTTAGTGATAGATGGAATAAACCACAACATATAAATACAACCACAATGGTGCTGCCATTGATCTTTAAGGGGAGATTAGTCCTTTTTTTCATTGAATAAAAGACACTAATCTTACAGAGTATGAGTTCCGGTCTTTGGATCAAAACAGGCATTGCAACCATCTGTTTAATCCAACACTGTTACATGGACATGGAAAGGAAAATAAACATCAAAACAAAAGACGAAAATTTGGAGGGAGGGAGAGAGGGAGCTGGAGAGAGAGGGATTAACAAGTTGGAAAAGAAGAGAAGATGCAACGCACAAGGGGCTGCTGCATTCTCTCCTCCTTTTGGGATGCCTCTTCTTGTATCCCTTGCTGCTGAACTTGCTCCTCTATTTATAGAGGGGAGCTGCTATTGGCGTGTGGACCTTTGGGGCACAATTGGTTAAGCTCGTTTTTTTGGTAGGCTGTTGTTGTGGAAGCCTATTGAAGCCTTTTACTCCAAGTGGGCTGCTGCTGTGGAGCATGATTTCTGTGGGCTGAAACTGGTTAAGCTCATCAGTGGGCTGCTGCTGTGGAGCTTAGTTCCTGTGTTCTGGTGGGCTTGGTTTCCCTAGCCCGTTTAGTCTTATTTCATGTGGACTGTTGGTTAAGAGCCCATTGACGATTGTCCTGGATGGATTTTCTTGTGGTTGCTGGGCTTGGATTTTGGCCCATATATACATTTTTTTAATTTTTCTATGTATGCAAAATTCATTAGACTTATTTAGTTCCAAGGTAGGGGTGTTTACACCTAGTCTTTAGGAGGTAGTTAACTATTTTTTTTCCTTAGTTGTGGACAGGTGGCCCATGAATTTCTCCAATTTTTTAGTTGTGGACAAGTGGTCTATGAGTTTCTCCAATTTGTTTTTTTGTTTACTATTTAAATGTAAGATTGCTGAATGAATAAGATGTACTTTTTCTTTTATGTATTTTTGTATTCTCTTTGCAATTTCTACCATTTTTCTTTCAAACCAAGGACAATTGGTAAAGCTTTCTTCTTAGGAGTTTGTGAGATGAAAACTGAAGTAAATTTTTCTCAAGTTGTGTGATACCTAGAGCATTTTGAGATCACTAAATATAATTTAGGTATTCAAGAGTTATTAATGTGTGCATTAAAGTGGATGAATGAAATTAGGACAAATGACTAAGTGAGGTGGTTAAGTTAATCACCTTAGCCCAATGTAGATTAATGTGTACAAAAGGACCAAATAGAGTATAGGAAATTATGATATGACATGGTTAATTTTTCTATTAATTATGATTAAGTCGATGATAATAATATGATAAATTAAGTTATTGTTGGAAAATTTATAACTTGACGGCCATAAGGCGGATTGACATGAAATTTGACAAGTAAGCATATATTGACATGTTCTACCTCATGAATGGTATGAATTATGTTAATCATGATTAAATTATGATGATAATGATTTAATTCCATGAATTTTCATGAGATAATTTCAAATGATCATATCTTGCATTAGAAAGGTCATTTTGGGATGAAAATTTTTATGAATGGTTAAAACAAGGTGTTCTATTATATGGATAGATTTGATTAAGCTAAATATCATGAAAAATTACTTAATCACATAAAGGCAAAACTGTTTGACTTTTGCTCATGAAAAGTGACATGCCATTAATGAATCGAAAGTGATAATTAACACGTGTCAATGTAGGATTAGTTGAGCAAGGTTAAAGTCAACCCAAATAAATAAAAAGTTAACTTGTGAAAAGTAAATGAGACATGTGTCAAACAATGATTGGTTGAGAGAAATGAAAGGTGCTAAACTTGATTTTTGCAATCTCTACTCAACGTGTAGCAAGGCTAAGAGATTTTTTGGGGCAATTTTACATTTTTTAAAATGCTTGAAATTAGCATGAAAAAGGAGCTGAAAAGGGACGTTCCCAACAAGCTTACTTGGCAGAAAATTAGTGGATAAATGTGGATTTACTTAAGTCTGAAATGAGGTGTCATGATAGGATCAAGTTCAACCCTTAAAAAGGGCAAATGGGGTCCTATTTGGGGAAATTTTAGGGCATTAGCGCAAGTTGAAAAAAAATTCCAGCAAGGTGCTGTCCCAAGCAAGAAGGAAAAAGAGGAGAAAAAGAAGAAAAAAAGAGGAGAAAGAGAAAGGGAAGAAAGGAGGAAACCAAGCTAGGCAAGAAAGAATCAAAACCTAGCAACATCAAGTAAATGTTTAAACCAAGTTTGGTTTGATAATTGCCAAGTTTTCTAGGGCAAGTGATGATTCATAAATTGATTCATTCATGAATATTTATTGATGATTCAAGAAGCCCTTGATAGGATTATTAAATGTTAAAGGAGTTGAGAAATTCAACTCAAGCATCAAGAAGATGATATACATGACTTAGAATTGTTTACAACATGTGCATTAAGCTGGAATTTTTGTTAAATTCCATTTAAAGTTGCTGTTTTGAGCTTATGTTATGAATGAATTATGTGAATAATTTCCATATTTAATTTATGTTAAACTAAGCTTGTTTGATGAATCTTAGTTGGGTGACACTTTGGTTTAACAACTAGGTGAAATTTCTATTCATTTAAGGTGAAAATAATGCATGAATTGAATAACAAGTTATATGGATAATCATAAGGTGTAAAATACCCTAAATATGGAGTAAGATGGGACGTCCAAAGGGCTGCAAATAAATATATAAAAATCTGTTTTATGGGGCATGATGATGTGGATGTCCAAGGTGGAAAGCATGAGAAGGAAAGTTGCTATTTTGAGCAACTGGTTGATGGATTTTAATTTCATGATTATACCCTAAATTATGTACAAAATAAGTGTCTAAATTAGGCAAAAATGGAAGGCAAAATGCTGTTTTATAAAAAGTTGATTAATATATAATGTATGTGTGACTAAGAGAGGGCACATGAAGAGTATGGATGACAAGAATGAGAAATGACCAAATACAATTAGCTAAAAAGCAAAATAAGAAGGAAATATGGCAAAATAAGGAAAGATAGGGTTGTTTTGAGAAAATTATAAAATCTAAAAATATGGGATTGAAATTAGTAGCCCTAACTCATAAATAGGTACCTTGAATGAGCACCAATGTAAAAATACAAAGTATGGGTGATCAATGAGAAATGGTAGGTATTAGACTTTTATATGGTTTAGGGGTGCAACTCGGGTTCATCAAACTCGAGTTTACCTAAACCCTAACCCTAACCCTATTTATAAAATATCAATCCTAACTGTAACTCTAACCCTATTTGTAAAACCTAAACCCCAACCCTATTTTTGAAAATCAGGTTTGGGTTGGGTTGGTATTTTGGTTAATAAATTTATATTTTATTTAAGAGTGATAGGTTTAAAATTTTATGTGAATATACAGTAATAACAAATCATATAAGTAAACATAATAATATACAGTCAACCCATATATTTTTAAAAAATATAATAATATAAAGAAGCGGATTGATCCTATTAGCCCTGACTAAGCAAATGTCCTACTTAACGCACCTCAAAAAACTCATTTACAATAATTTTTTATTTTTCTCTTCATACACTTGTTGATCTAGTGTATTTAACATATAAATCAAGTTTTACCATATTTGGATATGTGTATATATTTTTTTGAGATTTTTAAACATTTTTTTATATATGTATTTACAATACCCTTATCTTTAAAAATCTAAAAAAATATATACACACATTTAAAAATTGTAGAACTTGTTTTATACGTTAAATACACTTAGATAAATAAGTGTATGAAAAAAAAATAAAAAAATAATTATAAATGAGTTTTTTGAAGTAGGCTAAGTGGGACATTTGCTTAGCTTGGGTTAATAAAATCATTCCTTTATAAAGAATATCTTTAGAAAAAATTTAACATAAAAAACAAGATAAATGAAGAAGATTATAGAAATAAAAGATAAATATAAATGAAAATAATATACTTTATTTATAATATAATTACAATATGTCAAACATGTATTTATAAACATAAATAACATAAAATACAAAAATATAAAGAAATATTGTTTAGATATTATATATAAAATATATTTTATAATACATATAAAATAGAAATCAGGCTCGGGTTCACTCAAACCTAACCCTATCACATTTACAAATTGGATTCATCGGGTTCGGGTTGTAGAAAGTGAGTTCTAACATCGTTAGAAATCGGGTTCAACGGGCCAGGTTCGGGCTCAACTCGGCCCAAGTTGCAACCCTAATATGGTTGAGCTAAACTTAATGGTTGTGATGAAAGTAGAAGCTTACCCTAAATAAGGGTATTAAAATGAAAAGAATGGTTTAAATGGGGTCACATGTCACACCGATGTGTGAATTGGAAGATTAACACCTAACTTGAAAGACAAGCAGGTTAAGTAAGTTCCTGTGGATGTATATGAATTAGAAAACCCTAAGGGATGCAAACATTTGAGATTTTATGTATATAAATGAATATCATTTTCATTTATCTAAGCAAAGACAAAGAAAAAGATGAAAGAAGGGGATTGAAGTTATCACATATAAGTAAGCAAATTTTTCAAAATATTAATTTCCTCCTGTGTTGAAATGATTGAAAGTATTTTATGTTGATGCTTTTATGAATTTTTACAAGTGGGCAAGCATAAGTCTTGAAGATTATGGCTTTAATGAAATGCATCAAGGATTGCTTCATTGTAAGCAAACAACACTTCTTGAAATAATGATTTTATTTCAAGTGTTGCAAAGATTGAAAAATGCTTTACATTGATGAGTTTAAGAATTGCTTACAAGTAAACAAATTTTTTTAAGATGTTATTTTCAAAGGATTTTATGAAGAAAAATGGAGTTTTGATTGTTTCACGAAGAAATATTTGTAAACAAGTTTTGAGTTTACTCCCACAGGATTTTGTGAAAGCAAGGGTGTTTATGAAAAAAAAGGAAATTAATTTATAGAATGAAAGTGTTTACTCCAAGACATGACACTTAAAATAAACGATGAATTGAAAATGACCTATTTGGTCGAAATAGTTTATTATAAAAGTTTTAATTTCTCTTAAAAATAAAAATACTTTGAAAATGCATTGAAAATGTTTATATGGATGTTTCTAAAAAGGGATTTAAGGATGACCAACCAATAAGTTAACTGTATAAAATGAAGTGATTTTTATTGCTAAAATGGTGTTCAAAGAGTATGCAAGTTCTTCTTTATGTGATAATGATCAGAATGATATGTGGACAAATATATGATATTAGGATGTATAAATGAAGATGGTGCAATTGCATAACCTTTGCTTACGAAAAGTCCAAAATGGAAATGAAGATAATGTTAGTAAGAAATGTTCTCTTCATGAATATTGAGATACTTTGAAATCCTTTTATCATGTTGATTTTAAGAATTATTACAAGCAACACTTTTAGAAAGACTGTTTTTTCAAACATTGTAAATGCTTATCAAAATGTTTTACTTAACTGTCTCTAAAAGTATTTAAGCGTGGTCATCCTAAAACTAGATTTTAAATATGTCAAAGTGGGTGCATCCACTTTTTAAGATGGTTTAAAAGGACACGAACTATGATTTGTGATGTTTCATGAAATCATGCTAGTATATGGACATCTAAGATGATATACGGTGCGTCAGAACAATGGATAGGTCAATTGTAAAGATGCTCGGAGATGGACCGGAGCTCACTCTATATATGACCAAGTTGTTAAGGGATGATAGGAAGCCAGGGCACCCTCCCTGAGATGGAAGAAGGATTAAGGAACAACCGCTTAGCTAGCGTGCTTTTATATAATGGATTCTCTTCCAAAAGATAGAATGATCACTCAGTAAGTGTCACTACTGGATATGGAGAAATGCATTTGCATATGTTTTACTTTTGAAAAACCTAGAAAAATGGGATATGGAATTATTTATATAAAAAGATTATCCTAAATGAGGTTTTATGGGCCAATACGAACAAGTTTACCCTGAAAACAGGGTGTTTTACACAAAAAGTGTAAATATCAAGGTTGAGATGAAAAGTTTTCTATGCAAATGCATTCGTGAAAAAATATTTCATGTATGTATGCATTGTTTGTTTTAAACAAGCCCCGAGATGGGGATTGCAAAAAATGATTTTCAAGACAAAATGGTTTTAAGATATAAAAATGTCTGTTGTCAAAAAGGGCTTATGTGAAAAGAGTTTTAGAACATAAAAATGTCCACTGCCAAAAAAGTTTATGTGGAAAGTGTTTTTAGGACATAAAAATGTCCATTGCTAAAAAGGTTTATGTGGAAAGAGTTTTAAGACATAAAAATGTCCATTGTCGAAAGGGTTTATGTGAAAATTTTTTTTAGGATATAAAAATGTCCATTGGAAAATGATTTTATGTGATAAATGTTTTGGGACATAAAAACGTTCATTTAAGAACAAAAAGGAATTACCCAAAAAGGGTTATATGCATATGCATTGCCTTTGCAAAGCCCAGACATGGGATATAAAACGGTTTATATGAAAAAAGTGTTTATGAAAATATTTTACAGAAAATGCTTGCCTAAAGATAAAATGCTTGCTTACTGAGTTATCACTCATAATTTGTTTTTCCAAACCTTAAACAAGTACAGGGAAGCTCAAGAAGTTGAGAACCTGAGCAATTGAGGAAATATTTGAGATGATATTCATGTGAGTGCTAAAATAATTAGCTACGATTTATGTAATGTATGATTAGAATGTTTAAGGTATGTTAATGTATATGAACTTGATGAAAGTTTTAAAGGCTATGTGAATTGATGATTGGATGTGTGTATCCAACTATGTATGTTGAATATTTGATGATGAATGTATTTTATATGATTATAGCATGACCAGGTGGATAAAACCAATGATATAAGAGAATAAGATGAAAGTTTATGAATGATATGTGCAGTTGATGACCACTGCTAGAATGTGAGATTGTGAACATATATAAGAATGAAAGGAAATGCTAAATGCAATGAATTATAAGTGTATCGTCACTTGTACGATGAATGGAGTGAAATGTAAAGAGATGAATGATGAAGGGAAAATGAATGAAATGAAAAAAATTTAGACAAGATCCAATTAAGAACCCGCTGCGTGATCAGGGCAACAATCCTGATTCACATTCACCAATCAACAATAATGTTGGAGTAAGGCTTCGTGTGACGCCTTGGGTTGGAGGTGCCACAAGTTGCTCCAATCTTTGATGGAGACAACTATCATCTTTGGGTAGTGAAGATGGAGACTTACCTGGATGCCTTAGATCTTTGGGAAATTATGGAAGAAGATTATGAAGTTCCTCCGTTGCCCAACCATCCCACCATGACCCAGATCAAAAATCACAAAGAAAGAGAAATAAGGAAGTCTAAAGTGAAAGGATGTCTATTTGCTGTTGTTTCAACAATCATCTTCACCATAATTATGTCTCTCAAATTGGCAAAAGAAGTATAGGGTTACTTGAAGGAAGAATATGCAGAAGATGAAAGTATTTGAGGAATGTAGGCCTTGAATTTAATAAGAGAATTTGAGTTACAAAAGATGAAGTAATTTGAAATCATTAAAGAATACTTAGATAGATTGGTTGGCATTGTTAACAAGGTAAGGTTACTTGGCACTGAATTTATTGATTCAAGAATTGTAGAAAAAAATCTTATCACAGTTCTTGAAAGAAATGGAGCATCTATAACCACCTTGGAAAACACAAAAGATCTGTTCAAGATTACCTTGGCAGAGTTGTTAAATGCTTTGCGAGCAAAAGAGCAATGGAGGCTTATAAGGCAAGATCGTTTGGTTGAAGGAACTTTGCAAGCCAAGAACTAGGAAACTGGAAAGAACAAGAAGAAAACAGACTAAAAAAATTAGCCAAGTAGTGAAAATATTGCAAACAATCAGAATCAAAGCAAGGGCAGATATTCAAAGAAGAATTATCCACCTTGTCAGCATTGTGGTAGAATAGGTCATCCACCATTCAAATGTTGGAAGAGGCCAGATGTCAAGTGCACCAAGCAAAGTGTACCAAGTGCAATCAACTTGAACATGAAGTAGTGATTTACAAAAGAAAATTTCAACAATAAGAAGTAGATGCCCAAGTCGTAAACCAAGATGAAGAAGAACAGATTTTTGTGATGACATGTCTTTCAATCAAGAGCCCCTCAGAATCTTGGTTGATTGATAGTGGTTGTACAAACCACATGACATATGACAGAGCTCTCTTCAAGGAGTTGAAGCTGACTGAAATCAAGAAGATCAGGATAGGAAATAGTGGCTATATTTCAGGAAAAGAAAAAGGAACTATTGCAATCACAACAAATTCAGGTATAAAGACAATTCTAGATATTCTTTATGTGCTTGATATTGACTAAAATTTGCTGAGTGTAGGTCAATTCATTGAAAAAGGTTTTAGAGTATCTTTTGAAGATTGGCATTGTCTCATGATGCCATTGTTATCCTTATTTGGTTAACTACATAACATATAAATTTGATGCACGGTCTTTTCCTTGTGTATTTATTGGTTATAACGCAAAACATAAAGGGTATCAATATTTATATACACCCATAGATCGTGTTTACACGTCTGTCAATGTTGTTTTTGATGAACATTAGTTTTCTTTTGCTATTAGTCATACAATTTCTAGCTTTCAGAATTCTTTAGTCTTACCTATATGGCTAAATTTTGGACCTATATCTCAGGTTGAGCCTTTTCCTTCTCCTTGCATTCCTTCTATTTATGCAACAACTTTTAGTGTTGACCCTTATGCTGATTCTATTAGGGTTCTCACTACTGGCTCAATTGCTCTTAGTGATACTGACTCTATTATTTTTGGGTCCAAAATTTCTCTAGCATTGAAAGCCTTTGGTGAAATTGTATTCCTCAGTGTAACACATTGTTATCAATGTGATAGTTCCATCAAATCTACAACTCATAATGATACTGTTGAACTTAGCCCCTACGATATTTCTGCACCACTTATTGCCCACTCATCTCCAACCCTTCGTGGTATTTCAGTTATTGTAGTCGGGTTTTCTACAATGTTTAGCTCTTTGTTTACTATGTTCGTAGAACTATTATTTGTAATGTCCCCCTTTATTTTTACTCATCCCATGCTTACATGATTTAAGTTTGCAATCATCAAACCTTATCCTACATATGCTCACCTTGTGCCTACCTCAATGCTAGATATCACGCATATTATTCCTTTTGCTTTCAAGCATGAGGGTTTGCATCCTGCCATGATTGAGGAACTCTAAGTACTTGAATATAATGATATTGGATCTTAGTTCCTCATATCCTAATTTGAATGTTATAGGTTGCGAGAGGGTGTTTTACTTTAAGCTTGATGCTAATGGAAGTGTGGAGTGATTTAAGGCCTACCTTGTTGCTAAAGGCTTCCATTAGGAGGAACACATTAATTACATGGAAATCTTTAATACCCAATTGAAGCCAGAAAGTTTGCATATTGTCGTAGCTACCGCAGTTATTCAATAAGGCTTATTCGACAATTTGGTGTTAAGAATGCTTTTATTTATGGCGATCTTGATATGCCTATCTATATACGTAGCCACTTGGATCCAAGGATTGTGATCATTTTAATTATGTGTGTTTACTAAAATGCTACTTGCATGGTCTTAAGTATGCATTGTGTGCTTAGTTTGAGAAATTTAGCATCTTTTTACTCTCTTGTGTTTTTTTTAATAGAACCATAATTCTTCCCTTTATGTTCTTCATTGTGGTTGTCACGTAATTTTTCTCTTCTTTGTTTTGATGACATCATTCTTACAAGTGATTTTGGAGCCATTCTTGCCGATCTTATTTGCAAAATCTTATTGCTTCCATCTCCATGAAAGATCTTGGCCCATTGCATTATTTTATATGTATTAAGAATCCTCACACAATGGGTGAGCTTTTTCTTTTCTTATTGAAAGTATACCTCTGATTTATTAAAAAAGGTACTTATGTAACAAAGCAAGCCTCTTAGTACTCTGTTACATTAAAATGTACTATAGCTCTGTGGTGCCCCAAACCCGAGCGTCACATCCTGAGTCTTACATTGGGATCATATTAATTGGTAAACGTGATCAGGATAACTAGGTCATTTCTCATAGGAGTTTAATTTCCTCATATTTTAATCTCATGCATAACTAGGTCATTTTCAACCATTCATTACATATTAAAGCATGATGTTCAAGAGACATATCAACATTCATCTAAATTAGATGTCACTGTATGTATTAATCATAGTCATCAACATCAACATCAAAATAATTTTAGTTATATGTTTCTGTTTTGATAATTTATTATATATTGATTAATTGAGTTGTTTTAATGTTTAATTTATGACAAACCAAGCTTATGTAATGGCCCATGGTTGGGCAGAACTAAATATTGATAACTTGGTAAATTTTCATCCATTTTCGGTGGAAATGATACTTGATATGAACAAGAATGTTTATGGGTGATTATAGGTGTGAAAGATATCACTTTTGACATGATTAAGGGATGCCCAAAATGTTGGGATGAAAATAAAATTCTGTTTATATGTATGTGTGTGGGGACGTCCAATAATATGTGTGAAATTTCTTTGTTTTGCACGATTTAATGGAGAGACTTTAGTTTCATGATAATACCCTAACTAATGTGCAAATATGTATCTAAATTAAGCAAAAATTGAGGAAAAAATTCTGTTTTATGTTAACTTGCTTATCACATGACATAAATGTGATTAAAAGAGTGCACATAAAGGGTATGGATGAAAGGATAATGGGTGGGCACATAGGGTGGCGCCTGGGCGCCATCCACTTGCCTCGTGACTTGGTCTCATTCTACGTTCCACTAGCCCGCTTGCCTTCATAATGCCCGTCCTCTCTACAAAAAATGAATAAACTAAGTAAATTGACTAAAAATGTCTAATTAATGCTAAAATTGCGTAAAAACTAAATAATGCTCCTAAAATGCAAAGTGAGTAAAAATTAAGCTAAATGGATGCAAACTAAGCCTAATCTCTCGGACTAACACACAAATACAGTCTGAAATAGGTCATGATAACTCGTATTTTTACGAGTTATTAAGTATCTCTTAGCCTTCCAAAAAGTAAATTTGAATTACATATTCAACCATAGAATCCAAGTTAGTTTCATTGGTAGCTACAGGGAAAGAGGTGGAGCGACTTAGGGATTTATTACTAAATATTCCTATTTGGCATAAAGGCCCTAAACTAGTGCCTCCATCTATTTGACAGTGTAACAACTTTGTTAAGAGCATATAACAAGAGTTACAATGGTAAGTTTAGAATATTGTATTGAAGCATAATTATGTAAGACAATTGCTACAAGATTAAGCAATAAATATTTAATTTGTAAGATTAAATAAAAATATGGTGGACCCTCTTACAAAAGGATTTATTAGGGAAGTGATTTGGAAAATAGCTAGAGGGATGAAATTGAAAATTATAATATATAGTTGAGGAATTGCATTAACAAGAACTCAACTTTATTCTTGTAGCCCATATTTAAGAGTTTAATAAGAAAATTATGTTAACCAACAACTTGCGAGTAGGGGTGCAACTTAGGTTGGATTGGGTTGGCATTTGTCTTGGTCTTGGTTTTGGGTTGAAATTCGGGTTACTCTCAAACCAATAGAAGTTGAAATTACTAATAAAGATAATAATTTTTTTGAACATTATTGCATTTATACATAAATAATTTACATTTGAATATATTTATATGACTTATGATATCTTTGGTTTTGATGAAAATTGATCTTCTAATTAAAAGATAATTCTAAGTATGATGAATATAATGAATTTTCTCATTAACAATCAATGTAAGAAAATAAATAAGATTACATGAAATCATTATTTGAAGTTTAATAAAAGTGAAACTTATATATCTCATAGTTAATTGGTATATATGCGATAATTTTAAAAAGTTGACATACTTGTAATTATTTGTAAATAAAGTTAATATAGATGCAATAAGTTCAACTTTACGAACAAATGAAGATGACATTTAAGTTTTAAAATAAATATTTTACAATTTAATTAGGTTATGATTATATGGAAGAAATTTTTATAATTATATTTAAATTACTTAATGCATAAATAAATATAATTATTTTAACAAATTAGGGAGAATATCGGGTTCCAATGGGATCAGGTTTTGGTACCGGGTTGATATAAGCTTGGTATTGGTTTTTGGGTTCTCATGGGTTGAGTCAAAATAGGGTCTAATTTGACAATTTTCAAAAATAAAATTTGAAGTTGGTTTTGAAATTGGATCCGGTCGGGCGGGTTCCGGATGTCCTGACACCAAGTTGCACCCCTACTTGTAAGCACTAGTTTTATCCCTTGGATGATGCTTGGATCCTGTAATATATTTAAAATGGATAAGTGTTTAACTTATAAATTAAAAACCTTCAAGTTGAGGTATTTAGTAATAGGGCACTCAAAATAGATCCATTAATATGAATGTTGAAAGTGAATCTGTTTTTGTTTTTGAAGTATATGGGTTTACTTTAAGGTGCTCATGAATTTAGGATATAAGCACATGACCATTAACATGTCGCCCTAAAAAGAACACTTGTTACCCTATGAAATCTTATATATGGGATATGTCTAACCTACTAGATGGGGTCGCCAATTCAAAATTGTGGTTACTATTTTGCCTTGTTAGGCCTTGATTAGGGGTGAGAATCGGGGCAAGTCGAGACGGATCAGGGTGTGCCCAACCCTAACTCTATCTTTCAAAAATTTAGTTTGACCCTTATTTTTATATTGGGTCGGGACAGTCGGTTTGACCCTTACTTTTTTCTACTAAGTCTCAGGAGAAAATTTGGGTTGGTGTGGGGACAACAGGTCGGGTAAAAACTGCAGGTCAAGTAAGAAGTTTTTAAGAATTTATGAACCTATCAAGTATAAAGACAAATCTATATTAAATTTAACTATTATATGTTTCAATCTATTACTAATCAGTCAAAGTAAAACAAAAATACTTAAATAAAACAAGAATATTTATTCACCAATATAAGAACAAGTTAATGAAACATACCTCGTTCAAAATTTTGTCCACAATTTGAATATTTGAATTGCTAATTGTTCAAACTCATTCCATGTTTTTTTGTTGTTTACCTTCAACAAAAATAATAATGATTTCATATTTAGAGTTAAAATAAAAAATGTTTAAGTATGTAGTAGAAGAACAATTTTACCTGAAAAGTGCAAAGAACATTGATAATATTTTCTGTGTTGAAATGAAATCTTCTAGAAGACATGACCTGAATAACACCTATGCAATGCAATCAATAAAAACAAACCATAACCAATAACACTTTCCATCATAATTTATAACAACATACGTGCACATACAAAATAAAAAGTATAACTAATTTAATTAATAGCATAAATGTTTCATCCATCAACAGGGGAAGTTCTAAGTTTAGTAAACATACAAGAGATACATATTTTGTCCAACAAATTAAGTTTAAACATATGTTTTTATAATAAAATATTCATAATAAAACCAAAAGGCTAATTGTTCTTTATTGTCATCATTTCCTAAGTTCATCCATTGATAACAATGCCCTTTTCCTAAAAAATCAAAATATTATTTTATTAGTATACACAATAGCATAACAAGCTAAGGAAAAAAGAAAAAGGGAACAAAAAATATGAAAAAAAGATTAATGCTTAAAACTTTCGCACTTGTAGGAGGATGACCACTACCTTCTCCAATCAACGCCAAAGATGAAGCCGCGGCTGCTGGTGCATGCCGGAGAATAGAGCCACTGCTGCTACTTATAGTGCACGACAATTGCTATTGAAAATGGCTGCCTGAAACAGAAACTGGGGAGATAATGAAGCAGCATCCATGATTTATTTCACTCTATTTCAAATCTAAAATAATAATAAAAAAATTTATATATCAGTGTGACCAATGCTTTCCCGTTCATTTTTTGCTGTACAATCAACAAGTTAAAAGCTGGATAAATATTCAAAAATCAAATGGGAAAACACTGATTTAGCCTACTAAATATTCAAAAAGCTGGATAAAAATGTTGTCATGGACACATTGCTTGGGGACAAATAGATACTATAAAAAAATCGAATGAGATATAGGAAAAGGGAAAGAGGAAAATGAAATAGGAATGGAGGAAATGATACTCATTGAAGATACAGGCTACTAGAGATGAGATGATGTCGAAGACGGGGAGACAACCAAAATCAACGCTAGACAACCATTTGTAGATAGCTGGAGAAGAAATTCGGGTTTTCTTCATCGGAGATGGAGCAAGGTTCCAAACGTTGCCTGAGGTGAAGAAGAATGTCGACAATCTGATTTGGCAATGTAGCGATGGCACAGGATATGACGGATGACAAATTTGGCTGTCAGCTGATGGCTTGAAGCTTGGGAGTGAAATCATTGGTTCGGTGATGCAATGATAGGGTTTTTTCTTTTTGAATATATACGAAAGGCTACCACAAGTCAGAAATGATATTAGTAGGTTCGGGACATGTAAGGTCCAATCCGACCCGAAAGTTTGAAAATTTTCCATTTTTGCAACCCGGCCCACCCCCATCGGGTAGAGAAGTATGCCCCGCCCGGGTATAAAATAGGGTCGGGGTGGGGCAGGTCACAGGTAGCCCGCCCTCGATTCCCACCCCCTAGTCTTGATGTATTTTAATTAAGTGAAGGTTCAAGTCAAAGAGACACTTTTATTTATGTACGGGTTCCATTGTTAATTAATGGAGTTATTTTAATTTTGAAAATGGTGGTGAAATGTTGGATATTTACAAGGTGGAATTAACGTTTACCAAAATATTTCATTTGCCATGGCGGTAAACAAATTTGATTTCAGGTAGAGGACTTGGGTTTGATATTTTCTACACGAATTTCTTGTTTTCAACTTTTAAGCAACTTTTAATATTTGGTGAGGCACAAAAGTTTAATCACATGGGGCTATATTTTGCAGATGATGCGCATGAAATTTTACTTTTTTTTTTATATCAGTGTTATAGTATCTCAGCTCATCTCATTTCATAACACAAATGAAGTCCAAAAATACGTATCTATTTTCTTATAAGCAACTCGTACTAACAAAATCTTCCTAAATAACAAGGGAGGTGACCAACTCTTTACATGGGAGAGAAACTCCCAAAACAGGATATACAAATCCAAACTTAAGATTTGATCATACAATCTGCCTAGCAACAAGCCATGGCAGGTACAAATCAAGCTACGGTTATGTTGGTAGTCTTATTCGTGCTTAGTCAAGGTCGTTAGTATTTTGCCAATTTAGACACTATTTAAAAGCTGTTTGTGTCAGTGTTCTCTTGCCAAAAAGAAAAGTTGTTGTCCTTATTTGGTGCTAATTTTATTTTTTTGTATCCTAAGAGCATCTATAATAATGGACTCTGGTTCAATGCACCCGGGTATACTTCACCCATTTTTTTACTCTTTTTGAAATTTTTTTTATGAAAATGTTAATCTAAGTATATTTAACATGTGTATAAATTTTTACCATTTTTGAAGAATTTTAGATTTTTTTTGGATTTTTTAAAATCGGCGGCATTTTTTATTTTAAAAAATTAAAAAAATCTAAAAACCGCCAAAAATGATAAAAATTTATACATATGTTAAATACACATATATTAACAGTCGTGTAAATTTTTTTTTTAAAAAAATGGGTGAAGGACACCCGGGTGCATTGACGTTGGGTGCATTGAACTAGCGTCATATAATAATACCCTAAGCAATAAGAAGCGCGATTTAATGCACCCGCTCAGTGCACCGGGGTGCATTAACCCTTTTTAAATTTTTTTTTATAAAACTGTTAATCTAAGTATATTGAATATATGTATCAATTTTTATTATTTTTGGAATATTTTAAATATTTATTTTTAATTTTTGAAAATCAGTGGCATTTTAGGTAATTTTAAATTACTAAAACGCCACTGATTTTCAAAAATTAAAAATAAATATCTAAAATAATTTAAAAATGGTAAAAATTGATATACATGTTAAATACACTTAGATTAACACTTTTATAAAAAAAGTTTCAAAAAAAATAAAAAAATGAGTTAAAATGAGTTTAATGCACTCGGGTGCATTAAATCGTGCTCCAAGCAATAATGAGAGTAATATATATTGTTTTAGGGAAAGTTATGTTATAGCACACCTAAATTGAAATTGAGTTTTCTTTGGTATTCTAAACTTCCTTAATCTTTTCACTTTTCCTATTTTCCTTTGTTTTGCACATTATATCATTATGGTCTAACTATTAAATATTGAGCATATTATGGCTAGTCCCCAAAGGGAAAGGGAGAAGGCAGAGTTTACTCAAGTAGCAAAAAATTTCCTTGTGGCTCTACCCTTTTAGTGGAGGACTGGGAGAATGGTTGGCTGAATGTTGAAGGTTGATGCCTATTTTTATAGAATTTGAGTGTGAAATTTTAATTTCTAGCCTACTTTTTCTTCATATTTTAAATTTGCTTTTTCATAAAACCTCCTTCACTAGGGGTGCAAATTGGGTAAAGTACCCATATGTGAGGCTCAACCCATGGGAAGCCTTCTCCATCAGAAAAAAAGGAAGTAGGAGCATTGTGGTAATTTTACAGCGTGAGTATATCTGCTTAAAAACGTGAGTATGTTTTGTTTTTTGATAAAATTTGTATTATATATATATACAAAATCTCAATCTATTCCATTCATTTACTGGATCAACTACTAAAATGAATGTAGACATAATTTTTTATTATTTGACAATTTTAAAAATATTTGTGTACAAAAAATTATTTTTTAATAAGATTTCATTATAATTGGTAAAGTTGAAAAATATAATTTTTGTTAGTAGTTATCTTATATTATTTAAAGTTAATATAATTAAGGTACTCTAAAAAATAACAATTTCTTTTATTTTTCTTGATTTTTTGAAAATTTATTAATATTTTTTATTTTCCCAATGTAATAGAATTTAACCACATCTAACAGCATCTAACCGGATCTAACAGCATCTAACCACATCTAATTTTTGAAATTAATAAGTTAATCATAATTTAACACCTGTAATATGATCCTAGGCCCCTTATAACGTCATTTATACCTTAATTACGGAATTTGAGACCCGGATAATACGATTTAATGAAATCACCTTAATCTAACAGCGTCTAACTGCATCTAACAATATCTAACCGCATCTAAATTTTGAAATTAATAAGTTAATCCTTATTTAACACCTGTAATATGATCCTAGGCCCCTTATAAGGTCATTTACACCTTAATTACGGAATTTGAAATCCAGATAATATGATTTAATAAAATCCACCTTAATCTAACTGCGTCTAACCGCATCTAACTACATCTATTTTTGAAATTAATAAGTTAATCCTAATTTAACATCTGTAATATGATCCTAGGCCCCTTATAAGGTCATTTATACCTTATTTACGGAATTTGAAACTCAGATAATACGATTTAATGAAATTCACCTTAATCTAACAACGTCTAACCGCATCTAACTGCATTTAACAGTATCTAATCGTATCTAACTGCATTTAACAGCATCTAACAACATCTAACCGCATCTAATTTTTGAAATTAATAAGTTAATCATAATTAACACCTGTAATATGATCATAGGCCGCTTATAAGGTCATTTATACCTTAATTACGGAATTTAAAATCCAGATAATACGATTTAATGAAATTCACCTTAATCTAATAGCGTCTAACTGCATCTAACCACATCTAACAGCATCTAACCACATTTAATTTTTTAAATTAATAAGTTAATCCTAATTAACACCTGTAATATGATCTTAGGTCCCTTATAAAGTCATTTACACATTAATTACAGAATTTAAAATTCAGATAATACGTGATAAGTCTAAAAATTTTCATTTAATTCCATGTTAAATTTGTACAATTAAATATTAAAACGTTAATTAAATACATGTTTTAAGTGGAATTTCATGAAAATCATATTTTTGACAGAATCTTTAATTTTGCTATAAAATGGGTCATTTTGCAATATTCTTAAAAATATAAAATCATGACTTAATCCCCTAGAACATTTTAAAGTTAAAATATGTATTAGCTTATTAATATAATTTGGGCAAAATTATAAGACTATCTAATTGGAAAAATCATAAATATATAGCTATAATTATATTTTAAACAAAGTAAAATATTATATAAAATAAATTAGAAGATTAAACTAAGATGATATGTGTCAATATTGAAATTATTAACAAATAAAAAAAAAATATAATTTGTAAACTCGTATTTACGCTGCATGTGCACGGTTACTACAAAACACCGCCGGACTACCATTTCCGGTACTCCATCTTCCCCAAATCGGTAGAATGGAAGCACGACCATGAAAATTTGTGCAGCTTCGACCCAAATTGCAGCCACAGACTCAAGCAGCCGTGCATTTTCCGGCAACTGTTTCGCAGCAAAGAAAATCCAGCTCCCTCAAATGGCCAGCAGCAACCAATTCCATCTTCCCCAAATCCGACCAGCAATCCGGCAGCAGAAACCCATTTTTCCGGGAGCAACTGCTGCAATCAAATCCAACCGGGAAACCATTTCAGCCCCAACCAGAAAACCGACGGCAAACCAGCAAGCCTCCAATACAGGCAGCCGTCTTCTCCCAATCCAGGCAACAGCACTCGGCGACGAGCTGAAGCCACCAAATCCATCGTCTCCTCCAACCAGCAGCTCTGCCGCAAGCCAAAAACGCCCTCTTCTCCACCATCTCGCCCAAAATCGGCAGCACCCCCGCAATGCCAGCAGCAGAAGCAAAACCCACCAATCTTCTCGTGTCCTTATTCGTCGTCGTCGTCGTCATCATCCAATCCCAGCCGCCGATCCAAGATCCCAACGATGAATCCTGCCTCAGCCAGCGCACGCCGCTCGTGCCCCGCAACCTTGTCGTCGATCTCGGTGGCCGATTCCTCTGGGTCGACTGCGACTCCGGCTACGTCTCCTCGTTTTACCTCCCTGCCCGCTGAGAATCACAGCAGTGCTAGCTCGCCCAATCCAAGCAGCTCCAGCAAAAGCCCGCCGACCGGTAGCATCCATGGAAGCAGAGCAAACACCAGCGGCAGCCATGAATTTCAGCAGCAGTGTAGTCTTCATAAGCTCCGACATCTAAATCCCAGCCAGTCGTCCGCACCACACAAATAAATCCGGCAGCCATCTTCTCCAAGTCCGGCGAGCTCCTTTCTCTTCTTTCCTTCTCCGGTGAACCAAGGCAGCCTTCTCCATCAAAGCTGGCAGCCATGGCAGCAACGATTCAAGCAACAGGCAGCCACGATTTAACCACGGCAAGTCAGCAGCCGTACATTTTCCGGAACTATTTCGAACCAAAAATGAAATCCAGCCACCAGCTGCACCGAAATCGGTCCACCATGCCATGATCAACGCTGGCGACGCATTCTTCTCCCGCCCGCGTCCGATCAGAAACCCAGCAATCACGATCTCGTCTGCTTCTTCCATCGCACCGGCGCCCCTTTTTCAAGATCTGCTAGCACCAGAAACTATGCCCCAAAACCGACCATCAACGAAATCCAGCTGCCAGAAAAATACCCAACTTTTCTCCACCGAGCAGCAGCTATCTCCATTAAAAATTTGCGATTAAATTTGAAGCCCCAAAATCCAAATAACCGAACTCCATTAGAGCTCCAAACTAGCAGTAGCTGTCCAAGCCCGAATCAAGCTTCCAACCTTGCAATTTTGAATGCCAAGTTACGGCACTCCAAATCTTCTCCTTGCAGCCAAACCCAATCCAAACATTAGCACGGAAATCCAGGGTCCGGCATTCCAATGGCCAAACTCAGCTTTCTTCTCAGAAACGGCAACCAATAGCACCCCTACAGCTTCGGCCAGATATGGATCATGGTTTCTTCGGTCATCCTCCAAGCAGGCAGCAGCTTAAACGATCACCGCTTCTTCATTTCATTGCCAAAGCCCGAACCAAACAGCAACAAGAGCCAATGAAGAATTCGCAAACCCATTTCGGAAGCATCACATTTTTAGCCAGCAGATTTTGCCACTGCGTTTTCCTCCTCTTCGTCAAAATAGAAAGAAAAGCTACGGCGAAACGGCAGAAGGCAGCTTCAGTTGAAGGCAATTCGAGAATCCCACGTCGAAAGCCACAAGGGAGCCTCAACTATAAAATAAGGCCTTCACTCATCCCAAAAACACACCCTATACCCCACACTTCTCCCCTTGGGTGGGACCCATTTTGTGGGACCCCATAGCAAGTGGGTGGGACCCATTTTGTGGGACCCGTAGTGAGGAGGTGGGGCCAAGCAATAAAGTTTTCTATTACATGGAGATTTTGCTCTCCATATTCGGGTGATGTAAATTTTATTTTATTATGCTTTGTAGTGTCTCGTAGTTCTTGCTTTTTAATTTGTAGTTTTAATTTTTAGATTAGATTTACTGCTTTATTTTATGCTTTGTAATTTTTAGATTAAATTTAATGTAATTCTCTTTCCTGCTTTAATAGTTAAATTTCATAACTTTTATTGCTTTCTTAGAATAATTTTAATTAAGTTGTTAGTTAATTTCTTTTAGCTTCTTGTCTCCTTTTCTTTTATCTCCAATTTCTTCTATTTTCTCTTTTTCTCTCTCTTCTTTTTTCTCTTCTTTCTCTTTCTCTCTTCTCTTTCTCTCTCTTCTCTTTCTCTCTTCTCTCTCTCTCTAATTTCTTCTTTTTTTTTCTCTCTCTCTCTCTCCTCTTTCTCTCTTCTCTCTCTTTTTATACCTTCTTTTCTTTCTCTTAAAAACAATTCAAAACTACATCGCCTCTCTGTGGATTCGACCCGACTCACCATTATTCTACACTATCACTCGTATAGTGGTAGCTTTAATGTGTTTCGGTTAATTTAAATTAAACTGGTGATCACAGTGCTCTTAACGACAAGCACTTGGTTTGCATCAATACGATTTAATGAAATCCACTTTAATCTAACAATGTTTAACCGAGTCTAACAGCATCCAACCGCATCTAATTTTTGAAATTAATCAGTTAATCCTAATTTAACTCTTGTAATATGATCCTAAGCTCCTTATAAGGTCATTTATACATTAATTATAGAATTTGAAACTCAGATAATACGATTTAATGAAATCAACTTTAATCTAACAGCGTCTATCCGCGTCTAATTTTTTAAATTAATAAGTTAATCCTAATTTAACACCTGTAATATGATCTTAGGCCCCTTATAAAGTCATTTACACATTAATTACAGAATTTAAAATTCAGATAATACGATTTAATGAAATCCACCTTAATCTAACAGTGTTTAACCGAGTCTAACAGCATCCAACCGCATCTAATTTTTGAAATTAATCAGTTAATCCTAATTTAACTCTTGTAATATGATCCTAGGCCCCTTATAAGGTCATTTATACATTAATTATAGAATTTGAAACTCAGATAATACGATTTAATGAAATCAACTTTAATCTAACAGCGTCTAACCGCGTCTAATTTTTTAAATTAATAAGTTAATCTTAATTTAGCACCTGTAATATGATCCTAGGCCCATTATAAGGTCATTTACACCTTAATAATTTATTTCAGAACTACGCAAACCTTTAAATAATTTTAAACCTAAATAAATATATAAATTTATAATTAAAAATATTAACTAATTTAAATTAAATTAAATCAAAATTTACGTAAATATATAAAACTGTAAAAATTATTATATATATGATGTTGTAAAACTAAAATTGTAATAAATTATATCTAACTGTAATTTAGATTTAATATATAAATATATGTTACTTTTTGGGATTGGTTAAATAATCAATTTAGTAAATAACTACATTTAATAGAAATTTTATAATAAAATTCATTAAAATTATATAATATTATTATTACAGTTTATATTACAAATTTAACATATTCATATACTAATTGTGATTTATTATTACTAGAATTAATAAATTTAAAATAAAAATAAAAAATATAGCCGATATATCCATAAAATCTTAACAAAGTGGTATGATTTTATGTAAATAAGGGCCATAAAAATTTGATAATTTTCAAAAAATATATAGGATAATTTTCGTCTTAACGTATAGGCATTAAATTGAACAAAAGATATTTACATTTTTAATAGTAAAAATTATATCGGTCACCCTTTATGTTATAAATTTTTTGCAAATCAAAATAAAGTAAGGTAAGTAACTTTATATAAAGATAAAAATTTGTATTAAACTCACGCACCTACAACACTCCATTAAAAAAGATAAAAATTAACCCGACCTCCCACCCACGTGCCCTTTTACACACATTATTATATTAATAATTATATCTAAAAAAATAAATTAGATCTTCAATTACAATATATCTTCAAATTTTATAATCCATGGACTTTTATTCAATTTTAATGATTCTAAATAATATAAACATGTACAAAAGAAATGTAAATGTATAATTAAAAATAATAGTAGATAATATCTTCAATTATAATATATCTATAATTTTTAATGTTCACATAAGCTTCTTCTATTTTTGTGATTCTAAGTAATTCATGGGATTGGTTCAATAATCAATTTAGTAAAGAACTATATTTAATAGAAATTTTATAATAAAATTATTAAAATTATAAAATAATATTATTACAGTTTATATTACAAGTTTAACGTATCAATATACTAATTGTGATTTATTGTTAGTAGAATTAATAAATTTCTATAAAAAAATTTATTTGCTTCAAGTGAAATCAATGCAAAATTATCAATTTAATAAATATTTAGATTGAATAAAAAATCTATAAAAAAATTCATGTTAAATTATAGAACACTTCTAAATACAGTCCAATCAAATTTAAAGTCCAACGAATTTTTTTTGATATAAAACTATAATTTAGATTTAAATAAACTAAATATATATGATTTTTGGGATTGATTTAATAATTAAGTGTTTTTATATTAGTAAAAAATTGTTTAATGAATCCATCTAAATCTAACATTTAACCGTAAACTTTTATATGTATTTCTATTTTTTCACACAGAAATTATGAAAATTGTATTTAATAAAGTGCCTTTTGTGTTTTTTTTTGTGAAAAATACAATTTTCTCATAAAAATTTTCATTAAATAATTTGGGAAGTGATTACTGGGTTATTAAAATAATTGGGGAAGAATCGTAAAATTATTTGAATAGTTCATTTTACAAAATGAGTCGCATGTACACCAAAATATTGTGCATCGGTGGAGTACTGATCTTCGGTGCTCCACCATCTTCCTCTTTTTAAAACCATGCTCGCACGAACCCATCTTCTCTGATATACATTTTTTCTCGCCGATGTCAACAGAGGTGGTGTATTTTGCCACTCTGTAGCTGGCCAAGAAAATTTCCCACCATCCCAGCTCAAATCTAACACCGACTGTAGTGTTTTGTCTCCAAAATCCGACGGCGTCTTACCTTTAAGATTCAGCTTCGGCAATCAGCACCCAGCAAATCAGAGCCGATGGATCGATTTCCGGCAGAAACTGCTGTATATTGGCAGTAAATGTAGACGGTAGCCAGAGCCGTTTTACATCTCCCAATCAGATCGTCTTCTCCAAAGCTTCGTCCACCACCTGAAACAAACAAATCTAAGATCCATTCACCGGCTATTAGATTCACGACCATCAACAACAACAGATCCAAAGAAAAAATCTACGAAGAAAGAAAGGGCAGAAGGGGCGCCGACTCGTGCAAGCTGCCTGTGGAGATTTCGGAAAGGAGAGGAGAGAGAGAAAGGGGCAGAGAGGAGCATGCCCAATCGACACCCCTGGCAAAGAATTTTGAGTTACTGAAACTACCCCTTTGAATCCAAACTGTCGAATGGAAATCAACGGTGGACAGCTGACTTCCTGTGAGAAAAAATGAGGGGCGCGCTTCCCATGGATTGGCTCTCCCCATATGTACCTACTGATCCACTCCTAAATTGGATAGGTTAGGATAAAAAATTTTACTCGTGGGTACCTATCCTCACTGGGTGTGTTGACTTGCAAATCGCAATTGTTTTTTTGCAAACCACCAGCTACATATTGCTGTTTAGGAAGTTATTTGCTGTCCTCATTTAGATCATTGCTTTGACAGATCGATGGACCATGATTGCTGTTTTTTTATGAGATCCTCTTCATCCATCAAGTTGGATTAAGTGAATCATCATGGATGATTTTTGTGATGTTGTCCGTTTTGCATATTTGCTTGGCGAAGTCATCAAGCTTTCTCCAAATCGTCCACGTATGCTGATGCTTGAATGAAATTTTGTTGGATCTGCACCATTCAACCGTTGCTACGTAACGTTGTCGATGTCTCATGGCATCTGAAAAGTAGCTTCTTTGCTTTATCTTTTATGTTCCACGTATGCCTTCATGCTCCGTGTATACCTTCAATGCATTGATGGGCAGGGGTGTTAGCTGCTTCTTTGCTTTATCTTTCATGTTCCACGCATGTCTTCATGCTCCGTGTATGCCTTCAATGCATAGATGGGGAGGGGTCCCACCCGTAAAACCTATTTATAAATTATTTAGGTTAGACTTTTTGGCTAATAAGGTTCAATTGGCTCACCATCTTATTAAATAAACATTTGATGAGTCAATTATCTTCAACCTGTCAACTAGGGGTGTTAACGGATCAGGTTGGAGGGGTTGGAGTTTAATCCTAATTCTAATCCATTTAAAATATCTCAACCCTCATTCGTTTATTAACCCATTTACAACCCATTTAATAAACAGGTTGGTGGGTTGATAATGAGTCGTATAGCAAACAACCTAAAAGCCTAAACTCTAGTAGATGACAATCTCGCAGGGAGAGATGAGAGCGCGTTTTCAGCATAGAGGAAATGGAAATAGGATAGTAACTGAGAAATGAAATTAAGGCAGCAGTGAAAAATAAAAATTAGGTAACTTGAGAAAGACTTAGAAAGAAAAAATAACCAAGGAGTTTATATATATATATATATATAATTTTAATGAGTCAAGCGAGTTAAATGGGTTGAACGAATTAAATGAGTTGAACAGTTTATATGGGTTAAATGGGTTACTAAACGGGTTGACGAGTTATAAAATCTCAACCCTAATCCATTTATTTGATTAAATGGTTAAATGGGTTGGCGGATCATAACCCATTTATTCAAAAATCTCAACCCAAACTTATTTATAAATGGGTTGGATGAGCGGATTGACGAATTGACCATGACCATTAACAACCCTACTATCAACTTGTTTAATCCACTCAACTCAATTATAATCCGTTTATGTAGATTTTTCTCTAGGCTTTTATATTAATGCAGAAGTTTAATATGTATATTCTATCTGAAGCTATAAACATTATTATTTTTAGGTGTCCATTGTTCAATGTTAAGATTTTGTACAACTATATCCTACTTGTTTTGCTTATCATGGTTGTTTTTAAGCTATTAAGATTTTTATCTTTACAAATATATTATTTATTTTATTTCATTTCATTTAGTTGATTAATACATCAACTTGCTTTCAATATGCATGTTTACAACCCATCTAGAAAAGTTAAATGGATTATAAACATATTAGAGTTAAAATTTTATAAATGGACTAAGATTAAAATTCTATAAATGAGTCCCCTAACCCTAATTCTTTAACATCATGTAGATGGGTGACTTCCCAATTACATATTTAGGCATGCTATACCATAAGGGCATGCCCACCTTGAATTTTGAATTCAGATTGGAACAGGGGCGCACTGATACCACACTCGCCCTCCCTCCACCAACTTCCCTCTAGCCCCCTATATTGTATTCATGCCCCCAATAATGTTCTTTATTGAATATGCTTTCTTTTTCATTGTCTGCAATTCCATGCCAAGTGGGTAGATAGGAATTGTTTTCCTTACTGAAATGCGGTGGCCCGGATTTTCTCGGTGGGTCCAGCAGGATAGATAACATGCTGTGGACCCAGATGATGATTGGATTGTGTAATTCGTAGATCATGCATTCCTTCCTTCTCCTTTTTCAGCAAATTTGGATAATTCAGTCCATCTTTAAATAATTTTTTTTAATGGATAAATGATACTTCTTTAAATAATTGATAAATTGTTTTTTATACGTTTTAATAAAAAAAAAGTTTTTCATTTATACGTGATGGCGATAGCCACTTAAGTGAGGTGTTTATACAAATGCTGCTGATTAGTGTTATATTAATTGCAGCTAAATTACTACTATTATTTGCAGAAAAACATAATAATTACATTAAATATTTTTTTCAGCTGCGTTTGATGCAAAAGATGACGACATTTAACATAACTAGAATAAAGCGACTAAGTATAGCTAAATAATATACATAAAAAAGTATAACTAAATAATCAATTACATTCAAAATACATTTATATTAATTTTATATGCGGCCAAAAATTTAGTTTCACTCCATGAAATTTGTTATTGAGTACACTTCACCTTAAAATAATGCTTGCGGCTAATAACTCTAATTTTAAATAAATTTCAATCGGACGGGCCTCATCTGATTGGATTGATCTTCTGCAATCCATGAGGTTGAAACACAATATTGGACAGGCATAATATTCAGAAATTTTTTTAAAAAAAAAAGAGAAATACAACGAATGAAAATTCATGAATAGAACAAAAATAAAGGAGCACAATCCTTGCAAGGCTCTTGATTGGGATAAAGCTAATGTCTTGCACTCACATCATGTCTTGATCACGCTACAACAGCTTCCACGGAATCCATACAAATTAAGGGAAAAAAAAAAAAAAAGGGAGAGAGACTGATAATTCCTCACAAAAAGAAAGATCGGAAATCCTGCTGGCTTGCATTCTAGGAAGTAGGAGAAGAAAATTAGCAAAGGATCTGTTGACATTGGTGGCAGAACTCAAATCTACCAGAAAAATCAAAGTCAATATTCATCGTCAAAGGAAAGTCAATACCCGAACCAATACCCCTTGCATGGTGGTGTGAAGAGCTAGCTTTGGACTAGTGCTTCCGGCCAAAGCAAAAACACCACGTGGCAAGGAGGGATGCAAGGTGCGTTCTTGACTTCTTCCCAGCTTCAACTTCGCCCTAAATCCAATACACCTTTGTCTCCAATATTTCTACTTCTATTCTCACTGTAGTAATATAGATATAAATAAACAGAATTAGTAAGAAGGGAATTCAATCACAGAACATGAATACGTACCCGAATGTACAATTGCATGCACTACAAATTAAACCTCGAAATTTGCGTATTAATTAATGACCATCACCGAACTACACTGCGCTTCTACCTTATTCTAGAAAAAAAAAAATTTAAGAGAAGAAATTTTAAAATAGATAGGATAATTAAACGATCAAAATATTTTTATGTTTAAAATTTAGAAAATATATACAAATCGCCAAACATGATAAAACTTAATTTATAAATCAAAGATACCCAGATTAATAGTATTATAAAACAAAAAATAAAAAATATTTTGTGGCCAGCCAACTAAGTTGTTTCGGGTTGATGATTGGCACCTAATCTTTTGCACAATCTATTCAACATAATTAAAAGGGACAAAATAAAATGAGCTCGATCAACAAACAGGCTATGTATCTAACATGATCAATACTTGCTTCACACTATGCCCAAGTTGTAGGGGTGACAATCTTAATTTCTACTCGTTAATTATAAAAAACACCAGCATACAGCAAGAAACTGTTCCTATTTACATTGGTGAAATTCAATATTATATACTACATGTTAATTAACTACTGACCTGTAATTAAGGGCTCCTCCTAGCTCCAATATATACATAAAGATCATGGTGGGTTTTCAGAAGCGAGGGCAGCCTTGATCCTTTCCACAGTGCAGGCAATGAGGCTGTTGACAGTGGCTACGGAGCCAAGCGAGAGCTTTGCTGTGGGAACGGAATCAACCAAGATCTGGAATGCCACAGTCAAGAGAGAGCCAGAAGCAGCAGTTGCAGAAGTCTCATGAGCATTTCCTCCCAGAGCTGTAGTTGGGCCGTCGGGAAGAATAGCAAAACCAGAGGGCAGGAGAGCTACGTAGTCAGGATCTCCACCATTCAGGACCACGTTCATGGCCACAATGTCTACAGGAGCATAAATCACAAAAGACCCTGTCGAATCTGTGCAGCTCTCTTGCAGTATTAGCATGTTACTCTGGCTTGAGTTCGAACTCTGATCATCCATGCCATCAACAAATATAAAATAAAAAATGTGGGTGTTAGTTCAAAATGGGTAATTCCTCAATTACAAGTGCAATAAATCACAATGGGCAGTTACATTTACACGGAGTAGTGAGACGCAATTGCCAGGATCTTGGCCATTGGCAATGTGGGTCATCTCTTGAACAATACCGCCATTTGAAAGGATATCCCACTGGAAGAAAACATACCATAATATGAGAAATGGAAAAGGAAAAAAAAAAAAAAGAAAAGAAAAAAGACGCCGCTAGATATTGTATAGTAATTTTGTAAACTATGAAAAAATTAGCCAGGTGCATGTCACTAATGTTATTAAAAGCAGCGTGATTAAAATTAGGCCGGCCCGGTTGGAAAAAGAACCGATTATACTCGACTCGCTAACTCAACTGCCTAAGACCAGCTATTCATTAGGAAAAGACAGAGAACAGACAGAGAACCGCTGGCCCAACCAATCCATGCCTGATTCAGTCATGATAACATTGATTAAATCGGGACCAGACGGGGCAGGTTGAATAAACGCATCAATTTATTAGTTCCCTTTTGTCACATAGGCCGAGGAAAAAGCATTTTTAGTTGAACACGAGACTTTTGACCAAATCTTTTTTTTTTTTTTTTTGTTGGTGACCAAAATTCTATTTTATTGGCCAAGTGGGTGGTATCCCAGTTGGTCTCAAGTGGTGGTGCGCATATGGTTGGCCTAAGTTGAATTCTTCTTATTATTGGAAGTTAAATTTGTGGTCCTCTGATAATGAAAAATTAGAATTGTCTCAAATAAGTGTAGGAGTATTTATAAAATATTTTTCCATTATGAGGATTGTAAATGGGTCTGATTTGTAATATCAGATGACATAGTGTATATAATACCAATAAAAATCCTATTTAATTAGATTAAAAGTAAAAAACTTTCAGTTGACTTTAAGTTTATGTAACTAATAACAACCAAGTATCTTGTTGCAAAATATATGAAGCCAACTATTTCATTGCTAATAGTGATTGTAAAGGATCGACTTTTGTATGGTGATTAATTCCTTAGTTGCAAAAGTTACTAATTTGTGATGTCATTTTTATTATCACTAAAAACTTAGCTTTTAGCAACAATAACATAATGCTTGTTATAAAAAAATAATTTTTTATAACAATGGTAAAAAAATATTGTTATTAAGGGAAAATTTTAGCCTCAATTTTAGAAAATTAGTTACTAAAAGTTTCTATTATAGACTCATTGTGGCTGACTTATTGTCATACTACTTTGGTAAATTACATCATTTCTAGTTGTCCATGTTCTTGTAGAGCATAATATTCTTTTTCACTAAGTAGACTTTCATTAAACTCTAAAATTGTTTTTCCAAATCTATTACTTGAATAACTCCTTTCACTTGGAACATTTCTAACCAACTCCTAGTTAAGGCTAAGCAATCCCCAATTATAAAAAAAAAAAGGCTAAGCAATCCCCAAAACACACATCCGATACAAAAAATGATCTTTAGAAGCTATTTAGCTGCATACAAGGAGCTTCAATGAGATGAAAATGTAATCATATATGTTAGGAATGAGATAAGTGATATAAAAAACATAAAAAGTTAGTTTGAAAAATGAAAAATTGTATTAAAAACATAAAAAGTTATATTAATTGATTGTATGCTTCGTAAAGGCCTTTAATCATCCACATTAGTTCAGTATTTTTGTTTGCTATGAAACAAGTTGTTGCTATAACATATATGAAATTATGAACTTAATTTTCTCATCAACGAAGTAGTTGATTTCCTTTTTTGAAAATTTTACAAGGAAATTCTTACTTGACATCAGACTTTTTGCAACAAAATTCTTTATTTCGTTGCAATTGCAACTTGCATCCAACTTCATGCTACGATAGCTTTTTTTTATTACATTGGATTACAATGAAAGCCATCCTCCCATTGGCACACAAAACCGGGGTCTACAACTCACTCAACTTCACACTAACATAGTTACTCAAAACTTTTTAACAATGCCACGATGGGGACAACGTCGTGGTCATGGACTTCGGCTGATATGCAACTAGTCCATGATTCAAGTCTTGTCGAGGGCACTTGTCCCTTGAATAACTGTTGGTTATTGGTGGAGCTTTGCCCCCATATTTATAGATAGGAGCTTGTTGTCTCCATGGTAAATGAATTTCATATGTAATATAAAAGATATCACGACATATAATATATAATACCAATAAAAAAAAACTTTTTAATGAAGATTCACGAATATGCCCAAAAAGGTACCTTTCCTAGCTTCAAGTTCCTATAACAACGTGTGGGTCACGGTTGCCGACTAGATGTAAACTCGAATAATGTCTTAGAGGTGTCACCCTGAGTTGCTCCATTGGCCTATTATCACGTAACTTCAGAAAATAGATTCTACTAATGAATGAAAGATTCTCTCTTAAGCTAACACCAATTTAAAATTAACATTAGTAGAAGATCCACGAATCTGAAGACGTGAATATTTAGATTGTGTTTTCACACGTCGTTGAAATAAAATGATCCTTTCTTACAAAAATATGATTAAACTATTAAAAATATAAGAATAAGTAGTTATCTTAGTAAATATATATGAATAACAAAATATGAATAGTGCATTTTTTTACGGTCTCAATAGTACCTTTTGAGCTTCAAAACATTTATAAACTTTTTAAACGCTTACATAAGATACATACTTTTTGTGATGCATAAGTGAAATGCAAAACTCGCACCCGCATAAATTATTTTTTACAATTGAATTTCTAATCTTATATTTTATTGTATATAACCTATTTATGCACATTGGTGCAGTAATGTTATTAATGTTATTAATGGTAAATATAATATTTTAAAAAATTTATAAGTAACTTATAATGAAGTGTAGGACCAAAGTTTTTTGCATCAATAAATACATGCATACCATTTTATTTAGGATAATCATTATTTATTAGATGTAATTGAATTTATATTTTATTGCATATAACCTATTATGTACATTCTTGGAGTAATATTATTAATGACAAATATAATATTTCTAAAAAATTTATAACCTGTAATGAAGTTTAGGAGCCAAAATTTTTGACATCGATAAATAGATGCATATAAAAATATCTAAATTCAGTTATTTCAAGCTTCTAATTACAATTTTATTTATTTTATTTAGGATAATCATTCTTCATTAAATGTAAAAATAAATTATTCAATTAATAAATAAAATTTTTTACAACTTACGATTACAAAATTATACTTTTAATAAAGGATATGATACGGATCTAAGATACAAGCCAATTTATAAGTATTTTTAGGGTCACAATATAAAGTTTATATTTATTATAATTTAAATTTATTATATAATTACTTATTGTACGTTGTAAAAATTGTTAAATTTTTACTCATGTTTACGTTCTTAAGAATTTAATTATATTTTTGATAACTCAAAACTGTCTTGTAATTAATATGGAAATGCAGCCGAAAAATATGTTAATTTCTTCACATTTGAGAAGTTTTTCCACTTGTAAATTTTAAACAAAGTTAACAGAGAATCTTTTATGAGTACCAAACTACTTTTAAAAGTCATGTAGCAGCTAATGAAGACAATTAACTTATTGTGTCATCCTTAACTCGACCTAGGGTTACATGTAATCCACGTCCCATTAGAAATTGATAGTGCCAAATGCTGCGAATGGGCTCATAATAATGGATTGGCATTGATTCTCTGTAATAGATAACATTCGTTAAGTGGATCTTTTAAGTGATAAAAATGTGCGTAGTAAAAATAGTGATGTTTCATAAAAAAAATGCAGATGTTAATTATATCAGTAAATTAGGACGATAGATTTTCTTGAAAAAGAAACAAATCGATAAATAAATAAGAGGTGGCCCTGGAATAGCCAATTGATTTCACGTCTTGGCTTGTGTGCTATAAATACAGGGTTTGAACCCTGTTAAGTGTTATCTCCCACTGGTGTAATAAAAAAATTGATAAATAAAACAATAACAAAATATGAGATGGTTAAGATTAATAAGTTAATTAAATATTATATTATCCTCAAAAATTATCTAATGAAAATTGCTGTTACACTGCTCCCTGTTACAAAGGACGCTTATTACGTGTCTGCATCGCAAAAGAGTGTCTAGTTTGCTGGAAGTTTTTACAACTAAATAATTAGTTGCTGTTAACTGTTTTTATCTCACACCTATTGGTTGTTCATTAACACTTCTGCAACCAGCTGAAATTTTAGTTGCTATAGCCCATTTGCCACGAAATTCTTGCAGCAGAACTCTTTTTGTTTTTGAGCCAAAGCCATTTTACTAGTGAGTTCTTGCAACCAAAAATTTTTGAAAACTTTTTAGCAACCTGAATGTAACTTTTTGCACTAAAATATTGTGTAAAAAATCCATATTCATTGTGTTAATGTTACCGGGATTTTGTATCTTCTAGCAGGAAATCTTGTAATATTGGCATGAAGGACCTTTTGACACAAATTTTGAGGGTGGAGTCACATTTTATTTAACTATATGATAACCTTATTAAATCTACATTTTTTTTATAATATTATGACTTATATTTTTATTTTTATTTTTATTTTTACAAAAACTTCATTTTTATTAATGTCCTGATCGAATACACTAGTTACGGTAAAAAAAAAAAAAAAAAAAAGAGCGATAACAACATACTTGGCCGCAGCTTATGTAACAAAATTCCCATTCCAGCTAGGTCTAAGGAAGTTACATAGATCAAATTATTCAACAAGTGCGTCCAAGTTATGCAAATAGGGTTCACCTGTTGTGCACCCTAGATAATGTTGTCATCTTGTTAGTTAAGTTCTTCTAAAATGGATTAGAGAGGAATCAGATAGCTTAGTATTGTTTGAGCCAGATTCAAGTACCTCATTGCGGGAATTCTCATCTCTAAGGAACTCAAAAACTCTTTTTGGTGAAACCGGAAGCCAGAAGGATGTAGCAGCACTTAGTACAATGCCAGGAGGTCTCCCTGGATCATCTATGCTTTTTCTGGTCATCACTCTAACATCTTCTGCTCCACTTCCTGAAAGAGTGGTCCAAGTATGCGCAGTAGAGGCACTAACGCCAGCACAAAAGCTTATAACCATCCTCTCAGCCAGCTTCAACATGCTCTTTCTCCCATCTTGATTCGTTATCACTGTAAAATATTCCCAATTCGTGGAACATTTTTAAGATATTTGATGAAGAATGAAAGGAATGATTATATATGATGGAGGGATTGGCTTAAACACACTTTTTAATTAGTATAAACTTTATCTCTCGATAAAAAAAATCCCGTTTGGCCAGGATCAATCGATTTCTTACATAAATGCATTTATGGTTTGGCCCAAGTCGGGAAATGGTACAAACAATCTAAAATCTTATTGTTGGAAGAAAATTAAGGATCAGTTCAGTGAGTGGTTTAAAAAATGGGAAATTTTGTGAGAAAAATTTCGAAAAGCAAGTTTGATATAACATAATAGGAGTAATATATACAAATGAATAATCTTGTTAGCTTAAGCTAAGCTAACGACTAGCTTAGTATACATAAGAAAACCTATATAAAATACTTTTATTTTTTTTCTTTATACATTTATTTATCTAAATATATTTAACATATAAACCAAGTATTACCATTTTTGAATATATATTTTTTGATATTTTTAAACATCTATATGTATATATGTACTTAAAATATCCCTATATTTAAAAATCTTAAAAAAATATATACACATATCCAAAAATAGTAAAACTTGGTTTATATGTTAAATACACATAAATAAATAAGTATATGAAGAAAAAAAATAAAAAAAAATTAAACGAATTTTTTGAAGTGGGCAAAATTAGTCATTTACTTAATCTAGACTAACAAGATCAATTCTTATATATATAGGGCCTTGTTTCTGCCACAGTGCAAATGGAGGTTCATGTCATGGTGGCAACGGAAATATTATTAGATGTATGTCAAAATATATATTGTAAGAAAATTGTAAAAATATCTTAGAGCTTAGTTAGAAAATACCAGAATTGAGATGATTGTAAAATGTCCATAAAAAATATTGAGTGGAGCAAATATAGTAAAATAAAATAAATAGGGTGTTTGAGTGAAAACATGTGAAAAAAAATTAAAATATAGTGATAATACTGAAAAAATATAATAGTGAGTATTTAAAATGTTCAATTACATTAACAAGTGTGTAAGATAAAGTGAGAAAAATTCCTCCCCTCCACCCCCAAAATGGTAAAACTGACTCTAAGTCGCATTCATGACATGCAGCCGAACCGGCTTTAATTCATGGAGATCAAGAACATGCCCTAATATTGTTTTGTGGGGATTCAACACATCCTAAGATGTTTTGAGAAGTAAGATGAGAGGTCTATTATACCTCCAACTTCACCGGCAGGAATATTAGTGGCCATGACACTTGCAAGGCGCTCGCATTGCCTATTCAAAGTGGCAACCCATCGTTTGGCACCAAAGGCAAGGCCAGAATTGACAAGCGGTCTGTATATGCTATGAACAGCCCTGTCATCAACCTCCACATGTTCGACCCATGTCACCTACATATTCATACAAATTAGCAAAGAGAAATAGAAATGTATGAACGATGCTAAAGAAAAGCAAATAGGTTTTTTGATTTTCTAGAGATATCTATCTACCTTTGAATACCCATTTGGCATTTCCTGGATCAAACAGCCTGATGGCCTTCTTCTACATCTCAAGACAGGACTAGGTCGTAAACTATCCAAGGAGACGTCAACAACTGCCCATGTTCCATCGGAATGCTGCTTACAGTACCTAACGAAGTAGCTTTCTCGTGTTGGGACAAGTGGTGAAGGAACTTGGAATTCAGCGGACATCTGTAAATGTCAAGTAACTAATCAACGTAATTAAATAAGGCAAAATACTGGCAAGCCTTCTGTCTTCCATATATTGCTGTTTGGTATGTATTCGACCAGGCATTAGACCCTATTTTGCCCCGCGTTTCAATAGGTTAAATGCCCTACTTCAATCACGGATGCAAATTCAGCCAAAATTCTGTGTGACTGGTATTGAATTTTTCTTCATGCTTTTTCTCTTATAAATTGAGGAGTTTATTCCAAAAAGCCAATTTAAGCGGAAGCAGAAAAAATTTACTGCAATGTTGTTGTCAATAAGCTGTCATATGTAGAACAAATAAATTGCATTGCTGCATGTTGCTAGCCTTTAGTATATGTAACAACCCATGAGTAATGGCATTTGTTGTGGTGGACATAAAGCAGAGGTAAACAGGCCGTACTAAGTAAGGAACAAGACAACACTGAACGAGAGATTACCACTTGCAAGGCTCCATTGTAATTGCCTGCAACTCCTGTGGATAATACTTCAGCTGTCAAAGCTCTCGAAACAATGCTCGAAAAGGCATTCGCCCATTGATTCTATATAGCATGAAAAACACCCAGCAATCATCATATGTCGATCATAGAATCAGAAGGTTAATAAAAAGACCCAGCTTCCACAGATATTAATTGTAAAATGTCTTCCTTACCGCATCCATAAGGATCTCCACAAGACTTATATGATTCATGATCACAACAGCAGATTCCCTAGATGCCTCTGATTTCAAACCAAAAGGTTTTGGTCCAATTCCCCTGGGAAATGTCCTCACATATTCTTCTTCATTCAGAATCTCCATAGAACCATCTAGGCCGGGCACCCATAAGGGTTCGCCAAGCTGAGCCATCCTGACGAGCTCTTCCATGGCGGCCACTGCAAGTTCAATCACCATTGGCTTCTCCAATTCTGAATGTCCAGACACTGAACCCGAAACTGACCTAAGGAGATCACCAGCTCCATACATCTCCCCTCCTACTCCTGGTTGCATCCCAAAGCTTCCAACTGCAAGATCCAGTGGGGACCGAGAAGGAATTGGAGGGCCAAGTGGATAAGGTATCATTGGTTTTCCTACATACTTCGCGGCGATCCCCGATATCCGATCAATCTACAAAAATGAAATAAGGAACTCGCATTTAGTAAGACTTCATTTTGCCGCAAAGTTTAGGGCTTGAAAGCACTGCATTAAAAGTGTTTTAGAAATTTATACTTTTTTTTTGAAGGAAGGAAGAAATTTATACTTAGTTAAGTAATGTGCATAGAATTCTATGTGACAAATAATTAGAAGTGCTATTAGAGAAAAAACAAATTTTCAATAAAAAAATTGACACTTTTGTTGTAAATATTCTACTCTATTTGCTAGGGCAGTAAGCAAAACGCGGGGCTAAACGAAACCTAAATTACTCTATAAAAAGAAGTAGCTAAATAGGTAGATTGGTCCAGCTAGCGTTTGGATTAGTTCTTCACATAATTAATTACCTCTTCTCTCAAGCGAGCATTCTCGATCCTCAAATGATGCTCGTCGAATGACATTTCGCCTAGGGCGGTCGGCCCGCCGCAGTTTGGACATGATGCATTGCTGAGAGCTTCCTTGTACCTAATGTTCTCGGCGCGAAGTTTCTCATTTTCTGCCCTTAGCTGTTGGTTCTCATGGCGTTCATGTTGTGTCTGCATAAGAGATAGCATTAGCAAAGAAGCTCTGCAGATATCATAAGTGAGCAGTTAATATTAGCAAAGAAAGCTCGGCAAATGTCATAACATTAACGTCATCATAACAAATTTAGCATATGCGACCATAAACAACCTCAATCCCAAGCTAAAAAAGCAGCATGGAACTGGAATGTAGGGGCTTGCTCGGCTCTGCGTTTGGGAAGTTTAAAACCATATTTATCAAAAGTATGGCTAGGCTCAGTCTTACTCAAGGATACCTCTTGGACCTACAGATTTGCCCTATTGTGTGAACTTATTTTGTTGATGAACACAAAATTCAAAAATTTATATTTATAAAACTAGAAGCCAAATGCCAACCGAGCAGTAGCCTAGTTGGTACGTGTCGATGGTAGCAATTGTGCTGGCGCATGGGGGACTGATTTGTGTAGAAGTTTTATCTCTCCCAACATTATGGTGAGAGCTTGGTATGTCTCTAAGTTGATAAATGAAAGCATATCGTTTCAATCATAAAAAAGTTTTAAGAATATCTCTAAGTTGAGATATAAATATGCCAATCAAGGGAAATTAGGAGCCAAACAATCCTCTTACATTACTATTTTATACCAAGTAGCAGTCAAAGTCACGTGCTAGCTATTTTATACCGACTAGCAGTCAAAGGCTGTATTTCACCTTCATTTGGGTTCGCTTATTTTGGAACCAGAACTTGACTTGGAGTGGCTCCAAGCCTAACTCCCGGCTCAGTTCCTTCCTTTGCTTGTCATCTGGATGAGGACATTCTTTGAAGAATCTGAGAGGTTCACAAGGACAACGTCAGAGCCAAATAATTACATTTCAAGTCCCAAACATTCACAGCCTTTTCTGGTTAACTGACTCACGCTTCCATTTCTTGGATTTGATGCTGGGTATGGCGATGGTATCGTTTCTTTCGTGGCCGCTGGTTCGGATCTTGGTCGTCGCCGGAGGCTTCGAGGTGGTCACTGCCAGACTTGCTTTCAAAGTCATCATCCCTGATCTTGAGCATTTCGCTCTCGGCAGTGTTCGCCATGTCTAGAGGGAGGTGGTTTTGGTGCTGCTGGTGTTGCTGTTGTTGCCCGTCTAACATGTTTGGCTGGAACATCATCATAATACCTACAGATCCTTAAGATTCCCAAGCTATGGATTTCACAATCTACTATAGATAAAAGCACAAAACCATAAGAATAGGGGGAAGACTAAATAAGAACTTCAAAAGTGGTTTCAAGGAAAACCCATCTCCATCAATCTCTAAACTACCAAGAAGGAGGCTTGAAATGTAGAAAAAATACAGAGAAAAGAAAAAGGAAAAGGGTTCTATCTCTCACTCACTCACTCTCTCTCTCTCTCTCTCTCTCTCTAAACTATCAAGGTGGAAGAGCAAGATCACACCCATAAGCGGGAGAAAAAGGAGCTCTACCTAGAAGAGCGGAGAAGAGTAGAAAGAGGAGAAAAGGCACAAGGGGTTCACAGTCTCTCTATAAATGGATAGCTAAGGCCAAACGCACACATTCTCTCTCTCCTCTCTGCCACACAAGGAAAACATACGCGTTTTCCCACATTTCGAGATAGATCTCCCACAAATAGTCTAATCCTCGTCGTTTCTCATGTCCCAAATCCCATCTCTCTCTTATCTTACTTGCTTGCCTGGTGGACCAAATAAAAAGAAAGGATGAAGAGAGAAAATAAGGCCACGGGCATGCAAAACACAAACCCCATGACACAGGAGGAAGAAAGTAAGAGACAGAAAGAAAAAAAAAAGAAAAGAAAAGAAAAGAAAAGAAAGGTATTTGACTTTGCTGCTGACTGACCTGCCCAAGCGTCAGTCCCGATGAACCAAATGCCCCTCCTGCCTTCCCGTTCATCTCCATCATCGGCTGCACGTGTCTTGTCTGGATCATCATCCCGCCCGGCATTCCTCTCCCAAAACCCTAAAATCCCAGTCTCACGCACACTCTCTTTCCCTCTCTTCTATCTGTTTATCTCTGGATATTTGCAAAGCAGCACATGTGAGTAGAGCCTTTTCTCGGGGGTGTTTGGTCGTTAGGTGGATTCGATTTTTCGACGATGTATGTCTGAACAAAAGCTCTTGTAATAAACCGGCTCCCTTGAAACCTTCTAAAACAATATCTAGAAGAGTCTCTCCTTCTGTCTATCTACCTACCTGCAAAGAACGTACAAGAAAGAAAAAAGAGAATCCTTGTTATTTGGAGATTCTTACACCATCTGCTCGACTGCTCAGCGTTGAGAGTAGAAGATATATATTTTTTCCCCAGCTTGCACGATCGCTTACCGATACCGAAGGTTCGAGAGAGGACCTGGAATGAATCAGATCCGTTGTTTGGGGTATTGGGTGCTTGGAAATTTTGACTCGTATTTATCAGAGGGAGATTTCGAGATGGCTTTGGGTAGACTTTGGTCGTGGGTTATTGCAGACAGGGAGAGAGAAGAGTGAGGAAGAAGCCATGGGAGGGATGAACGAGAAAGGGGAGCAGGTAGAGGAGATGTGGCAGGAGTAATTGCTGGGGCTGGAGAGAGGATGCAATAGCATTTATTGAGAAGGAAGGAGGTGTAATTGAGAGAGAGAGAGAGAGAGAGAGAGGTATCTTATGTTTATTTTCCTCCGAGGGATCGATGGCGAAACGAATGACGGCTAACAAATTCCAAATTTCTACCTTTTTTACTTCCCTCGCTCTATACTTCATTATCACTCATTCATTGCTTTTATTTATTTTTATTTATTTTTATCTTCCATCACGGTTAGCGACATCATACTCTGGCAATATACACGCGGATGAAACATTTGATCCTGACCGTTAATTTTGATCATGTTGCCAAATAACTGCATCGCACGGGTTATATAATCATTAAGGTGCTTCCCACTTACGCGGGTTATCTGCACGGACTCATTTGTGTCCTTTCTGTTAGCTATATTATCTTCTTAATGAGTATTCCCCAACAATTTCATATAGTAGGCATATATAATACGTATGATATATTTTAATCCTGTGTTTGGAAGTGAACAGTCTAAGTAAGAAGGCAAAAAATATTTTGTATTTGACTTGAAAAATTAACTACAAAATAATTCAGATTTCAAACTACGTACCGAAAGAATCTTGTCGGATGGATATCATAGAAAAAGGGATCTTATGTAATGGTCTATGCATGTTACAGCAATAGAATATCAGCCATCAACCGAAAAAGAAAATCCGACCGATTTTGATGGAGCTGATACAAGCTGTACTGCCAAAGGGTTGAACCTGGGCGTGCTCACGTAAATCTTCATCGGTTCAATTAATTAAATTGCAGGATACTCCTTGTGTTAAATTAAGTAATGGCATAAGTCCTACACCGGTCCTATACCTCACATTTTCTTCTTTCCTTTCAAGCAAAGTGTTGGTGAAATATGTAGAGCTTTTATTTTTTTAATTGATTTTAAAGTGAATTTTAAAATTTTCACATGAAAGGGGTAAAATTTTCAAATTTCTAATGTTTAAATGCTTATATTATTTTGCGAAAAATTTCTTCTTTGATCGACACTTTTTTGTTTTGGGTCTTCAATGCAAGTCGTTGAGAGAGATGTAGAGGACATCAATAAATTGAAGTAAATGGCCAAAAAATGCTTATTTATTTTGTTGCTTGATCTTGATTGTTACCTTTGATGGTGCTAGTCGGGTCGGAAATGGGGAGCACGACAATGAATGGCCTAAAGCACCGTGCATTAATTCCTTGTCATAATATTTATAAAAAACCTAATTGGTTGAAAACATATGTATAGTGGGATAGGATGATGATGAGATAAGAAGATTGAATAAGATAAAATTTTTTTGTATTAGAAGGTAAAAAAATTATATTAGAAACGAGAAACAGAAAAATAAATAATTACATATTGAAAATAAAAAAATTCATCCCCACTGCTGAGAAATTTTTTTCATTCCATCCCATCCCGCTCCACATTTCGAACACGCTTAAAAACTACGAATTTGGTGGTTAAAACCAGGTTAACTAGATTTATGGGAATTTAATTTTCTGCTCATATACGGCTGGCCTCTCAATGTGTTTTGCACCGTTTCCCGTCTCAAGCTAATTTGACATTTTGGGCGATACCTTTAGTAGATTTGGATTGTCCTATTTCAACGTATTTTTCCCAATGGAACGGCGGGCCCATCCATTCCATCTTTGAGTACACAGCTCGAAATAAAGATAAGAACAGCAAGTTCTAATTCTGCATTGAAAAATTCATTGAATCATTTACTCACTGTGTGGGGTGGTCAGCCAAATGAAGAAACGATAAAATACGCATGCATATCCAGGTAAAATACAACACAGAAATTTTTTTGATTTCAGCAACCAAAATTTGGTTGTAAAATATTAACGTTTGGTTACTAAAGAAAAATTCAGTGGCCTACAGTTTGTGGTATCTGTCAATACCAATCCTCAAGATGAAATTTCGTTGCTAATCATTCATGGTTCTTTGCAACCATTTGTAGCTTTTTCCATTTTGCAGTGAAAATTCTTTAGAAGGAATACTAATCTTGCAGGTGTGTTTTCTGCGCGGGGTGCACGATGGGATTGGAGTATGCAATTTACAATTACTTTACGTTAAGTGCAGCAGCAGGCAAAGAAGATTCATTTAAAAACATGCAGGAGGGCATGCAGTCGAATACATGTACGAATTCACCGGCAACTGGACTGCATGAGAGGGAGAATGGGTAGGTGGTGGAAGTGGTTGCCCCGGATTCCATTCCATTGCTTTGGAGCCACACATCCCTCTCTCTCTCTCTCTCTCTCACATGAGACGGATCTTTCGTTAAATGAGACTGTGCCAGCTTGCAGTCGCCGCATGATCTGCATGCCTCGCGTCATGCCTCCCATTCTCATTTGCGTGCGCTCATCGTTATTTATTTATTTCCCACATGTTTCTCTAATTTATCTTTTCACCCGTCCCATTTACGAACACACCCCTACCTCAGTACCTCCATCTCTTCCGCATGAGTCCAAATTTTCAGCTTCATGCAGGCATCCGCAGCCTGGTTGGGTTAATTGTAAATTACTTTTACCCCTTTAAAATTTAAGAGATAATATATAACAATTACCGTCCCTTAAATCACAATTACAGTCCTCGTTAAAAGCTGCTTCCCTACTCGAAGGGCCTGGGTCCGTCCCTTCGCATATACATGTGTTCATGCATGTATGGAAAACTAATAACCACATGAACGGCTTTGACTTGGACTCAAGATATATTTATTTATTTATTTATTTAAATAAACTGATGTCTGCAGATATGCTTCTCTCTTATCATAATTCAGCTTCCGTTTGACAAAGGAATTACTTTTCATGCAGATCAAATATTTGCAAGACCCCATTTGATAAAAAGTAATAAAAGCGTCAACGTTAAAAACTCGTTTAATATATATTCATTTCAAGGTTATCAACTGAACATCTTTTCCATATAAAACTATCGTGTTAGATAGATAAATATTTCTATAAATTATTATAATCTTCTAATGATATAAAGTAGGTATGGCTCACTCAATAGTGTGTGAGTCTGTGAGAGCCCGTGTATAATTTTGAGTATTCGGTGTGATGTCTGCTGCGTATGTACTGTATTGGATAATCCCCGTTGTTTGCGTTAGCGTCATGTTGTATTTTGTTGTTTGGTGGAAACAGACCTTCACTATTTATAGTATTAAAAAAACACAGTGAAACTCATGTGTATTGTTGAAAATACTCTTATATTTATACGAAAGCGAAACAGTCATGCCCAAAAACCAACACCATCTTCCTGAATGTCATTATCTTTTTAAAATCGTATAGCGCCATCACATAAATGATGTTATTTTTTGGCATGACTACCTTACTTTTGTACAAATGTAAAGGTCTTTTTTATGTTACATATGAATTTAACCATGTTTTTTAATGCTTTAAGGGTTATGGGTTTTTTGATGTTATATAAGAAGAATGCAATATGCGAATTAGCAGGGTATTGTGATGCTGATTATGCTGGAGACCATGATACGAGGAGATCAACCACTGGATATATATTTGCTCTCGGATCAGCGGCTGTCTCATGGTGTAGCAAGAGACAGCCGACTGTGTCTCTATCAACTACAGAAGCAGAGTATAGAGCAGCAGCTATGACAGCACAAGAAACCAAGTGGCTGATGTAGCTCATGAAAGATCTACACCAGCCTACTGATTATTCAGTGCCCCTATACTGCGATAATGAATCTGCTATACGCTTAGCAGAGAATCCAGTATTCCATGCCAGAACTAAGCATGTCGAAGTACATTATCACTTTATACGAGAAAAAGTGCTAGATAGAGAAATCAGAATGAAGCACACCAACACAGAAGATCAAGTTGCAGATATATTTACCAAGGGGCTAACTAGAGTAAAGTTTGAAAAATTCAGAAGTCAGATTGGTGTGACAAACAGAATAGAGGCAAAGAAGAAAGTCGGTGATGAGGGGAGAATTAAAAAGTCAGCACCGATGCCGTATAAAAAATGACACCAAAAGCACCGATGCCGTATAAAAAATGGCACCAAATAAAAAATTTCATAAAAGACGAACGGTGCCTAATAAAACAAAATCAATAAAAAAACGGCGCCGAAACTATGCAGAATACTGTGCCGAATAAAAACAAATGCGCCGAAACTCGAGAAACGTCGCCCGCCGCAGCCGCTCGCCTGGGCTAATGTTTCAAAACGAAGGTAGTGAAGATAAGCAGCAGGTGAGCGACGAAGGAGTGAAGGGTGTGTGTAGATTTGTGGGTGTTTTTTATGTGAGTTGGAGTGATTGTAAGGAAGGGAATATTTGTACGGGTAGTGCTAGTATTAAGAGTAGGAGCTTATAAAGTGTCCAAATTATTTTGGGTGTATTATTTTTTGTTGTATTTTTTATAAGCAATATTTTATTTTAAGAACATCCAACTCTCAACATATTATATTAACTCCAGTTGATAAAGTACTGATGCAGCTTTGAATACTTATTCAAACTTAAGCTGAAGAAGTTGGAAAGAGTTATTGATATCTTAATGAAATTGAGCGAATGACTTTTTTCTGGATCTCTATTTCTACTCCTTGGTGAAGTAAACTCTTTTATATATCTAAGGATTCTTGAATCTGTTGGTATGGAGTTTAGTCAATGGCAAATAACCCATTTATTGAAATATTATCGTTACTACAACTTTCCAGCAACTTGTTCGATGACACTTCTGCTAAGTGCATTTGAACTTAGTCATTTTTTGTAGATTACTTCCATAAACATGTTGTCTTTTAAAGTCTTAATGTTTATGAAAATTTTGTATGGTCTCATTGAACAATCTAATTAAACTTTACAATCTTCAATTTCATTAATGAAACTTCTAAGATTTCGAAAATCAAATTGTAGGATCTAAGTTGTTTGGTTTCTTGTGCGGATTTTTAAAGTAGGCTTACTACTGTTTTTATGAGCGTAATATTAACATAAAATTTTTTCCAATTTAGGTGAATTAATCTCTAAGTCTTTTTGTTCGATAAAATAAAATAAACCATCTTGAAATTGAGAACACATGATGAAGGGGGCAGGTTAAAAAAAATCAGAAAATGTGATTGAACAAGAAGTCAGCGCAGGAACGTCCAATCAGAGCCCAGGAAAGTGTAATCCATCTCAAGATTCTGAACGGTCAGAGCTTCGTTTCATTGATTCGCTGGAATCGCTGCTGAGGAAGTTTCTGCGTTTTCGAGTCAGTTTTCACTCCCCCATAAACAATTCCTCGCGAGTGACGACGGGTCGAGCATCAGGTGCTGGCGGAGTAGCGAATTCTTTCTCCGTACGCTGGACTTTTCTAGTCGGATGCAGTGGGACCAGCGATGTTACGGATCTGTTTGTACGGGTTGCAGCTTAATTATAATTATAATTTATTTAAAATATTTTAACTCTAATTCTTTTGTTAATTTATTTAAAATTTTTCAATCTTAATTTATTTACAACTCATTTAATAAATGAGTTAACAGGTTATTAACGGGTTGTATTGTAGATAACTTGAAGGCCTAGACTCTGATAGACGATGATATTGCAGTGAGAGGCGAGAGGTGTTTTCGGTAATGGGGAAATGAAAATAGGGCAATAACAATGAAATAAAACTAGGCCAACAGTGAAGAATGAAAATTAGATGACAGGAAGACTTAACGAGAGAAAATAACCAAAGAATTTACATTTATTTATATAACTTTAATGGTTTAAACAAGTTGAACAAGTTAAACGAGTTACTAAACGGGTTGGTGGGTTATAAAATATTAACAGTAATCTGTTTATTTAATTAAATTGTTAAACGGGTTTGTGGATCATAATTCATTTATTTAAAAATCTCAACCCAAACCCATTTATAAACGGGTTGAACGAGCGAGTGACATGACCATTAACACACCCATAGGTGACACAAATGATTGGAGGCCGAGCATGCATGAAGGGGAAGTGGGACCCTTTGCGTTCTATATTTATTTCGCCTTATAAAATATTTTAAATATGACTTATTAGTAAATATTAAAAACATTTAAGACAAGCATTGATGCGGACCGTATTAAATAAGAGTCCATCAAAATGAAAATATTCAATTCAATGCAAAAATGTGGAGTGGTCCACCAGTCAGTGGGGAAACTGCAGATGATTCGGCCACAAATTAACATCGGATGTTGACACGTGGAGTAGTACTTGACATTTGATGAACGTATTCAATCCATATGCTTTACTTGAAATATAATGGGTGGGAAGACATGGCACTGAATATATCTTCCCTGACCAACTGAAGAGATCTTATGACGTACGGCTGAATACTTATTAATGGTCCAAAATCAATAAAAAGAGTCATTTAATGTTCCTGGTTGAATTAATTTATGAATTCAGTACCTTATATCCGCCCTTTAATTTTTCTGTGAAAGTATTGCATGTTGCTTCATCATTTAATTTTAAGAGCATGCATATATGCTCGCAAGCCATCACAATTCTTTTATATTACTGTAATTTTTCGTTTTCATTTTTCCTTTATATAGTATATTATTTATATACAACGGAGAAAATGCCCTAACATATAAGTTTTAATTTTTAAATATTCCTTAAATAAAAAGATTAATGTGATTTCTTTTGTATTTTGCAAATTCTCATTACAATAACATCAAAAATAATTTTCTATTACATACTGAAAAGAATGTTAATATTTTTATAGCCAAGATTTTGCAAAATTTAAAAGGCACCAAACTGATCTATATCTTGGAAGCAATTTTTTTTGGGTATTTTCTTGTATTTTCTACCACAATTTGGAAATTAAATTTCAAAATATTGTTTATATTGGGAATTAAAAAATATAAAATACCAAATTAATCTATTTAATGAAAGGAATAATTTTAAAATAAAAATATATTTTAGGGTATTTACTGGGCTTTTTTATTAGATGTAAATATATTATTAATATTTGTAAAAGCATATTACCCATATTATATTGATAATAAAATAATATTATTAATATGTGTAGATGAAATCTTAATGGAAAGTAATTTCATACAAATGTTGTAGAATTATGTACAGTGACATGCTTGCAATTGTACTGAAATTACATAGATACTACAACCACAGAAAAATAATCATCACTAATATTTTTAATCGTTTAAAAGGCAAGTAATTAACAATGAATAGATATAATTATTAAAATAAGTTAAAATATCACATCAATCTGTAAGATCTATATATACCAATAAAAAAAATCTGTAATATCTATAAGAAGTTCAAATGCCAGAAAAACAATCACCACTAATTTTCTGCAATGGATTGACAAAACAAGCAACAATGGAAAATGTAATTATTAAAAATTAGTTAAAATATCTTATTAATCTATAGTAGTATATATAACAAGTGGCTAATAGTCTAATACGTCCTTTTCTTAGTTCACATCTCATCTATCTCGACACCGAAGTAATGGTTTTTTTTTATTTTTTATCTAGTACATAACGTAATAGTGTCCCCCATGTTCACATTTAGGATGGGATAAAAATGTGATTGCGATGGAATGGACTTCAACATTTTGCAAAAGCATTCTTCTATTCGTATTCCCAACGCAATTTTTCTAATCTTAATACACTTTTTTTCATCCTTATATAATAAGATATTTTTTCCATCCCACATTCTTATCCTATCTAATTTCTTAACAGAAGCATCTGACTTTTTTCTTCTCATTTTCTTCCGAGGCAACTTTCCACATAACTTGAAGCAAATGTATTTAGATGCATTAAACGCAAGGGCAGGTGTGCATTAAATTTTAAAAAATAGTTTAAGGATACTTAAAGAATAAATCAGCCTTGAAATTAATTAGCCAGGCTTTCCGAAGTCATGTCGATATTCATAATAAATTAGAGAAAGGCCAGTAACTTAAAATAGCAAATACTTAATGAGGGGTGATTCTTTTGGACCGGGCACATGGGACCCTATGTGTCTGGGCATGGGACCTTCTTAAAAATATATTTCTTTAATTTTTATTATAAATATATAGAGTTAGGTTTATTTAACCTGTAAACTAAATTTTACTATTTTTGAATGCATTTAAGTATTTTTATTTTTAAACATAGTGACATTTTCGTAATTTCATACTCAGAAATTATGAAAAATATCACCTTTTTTTAAAAATAAAAATACTTAAAAGTACCTAAAATGGTAAATCCTGGTTTATAGGTTAAATACACCTAGCTCTATATGTTTATAAAAAATAAAAAAAATGGATTTTCGGACGTGATATATGGTTGCCCTCATGCACCCAGCCACATTGGATTATCCCTCATACTTGATTACAAGGAGTCAGTGTCATAAATTTCAACATTGTCACTTCATTTTGTGTTAACTTTAATAATTAAAATTTTAATTTTCTTATTTTATTCAATAATACTTATTTTATCAAGAGTACCAAAAATTATTTTTAAACAATAGTATTTATTTTTTTCATAGTACCAAAATTATTTTAAAACAAAGTTTTGGGGTAAGCTTGCATTACTTTAAAATATTTCTATAGTTTTGCATCTGTGAAACCTCTCTTTTATATAACTTTTCTCATTTTTAATATCTTAATGGTTAGATAGAAAATTAATTCATTTAATGTATTTAGTATAATTTATATTATCATGAAAATCTTTTCAATTTCTCTAGTATTATCGTATATAGACCCCATATATAAATATATAAAATCAGTATAAGAAAATTAATTTAATATTAAATATAAGTTTTGAAATTATATTTTCAATATTTATATCATCTAAAATCTCATTGTTATGTGAATGAATAATTTTATAAAATATTATTAGATTTTAATGTATATGTAAATGAATGTGAGCATTTTTTATAATCTACATATGAAAATATATTTTCATTAAATGTGCCTCACGAATATATTTGACTTTGATGAAACTTGATGTCTTAACTAAAAAAAATGCATATAACACTATAAGTAGCAAACATAGTTTTATATGCAATGGATGAACATTTGCTGCATATAATACTATAATAGCTAATGCATAGCTTAATTCTAGTTGCATATTCATTCACTTGTTATGTTTTAGTATATGTCCCCAACTATATATAATTGCGTGACAATAAAATGTTGATCATTTTACAACTAGAAACAATAATTTTTCATTATATGCAACAAATATTATCGTTGCATATATTACAAGGAAACGGTTGAATGCACCCAGGTGCACTGGGGTGCACTTAGACTCAGTGCACTTGAGTGCATTTAACCCTTTTTAAAAAAATTTCATCAAACTATTAATTTAAGTGTATTTGACATGTGTATTAATTTTTAATATTTTTATATATTTTAGATATTTTTCTAGATTTTTAAAAATCAGTGGCATTTTTAGTAATTTCAAATTACTAAGATGCCATTGATTTTTAAAAATTCAAAAAAATATTTAAAATTTTCTATAAATGGTAAAAATTGATAGTATCTTAAATACACTTAGATAAATAACTATGTAAAAAATTTCAAAAAATAAAAAATGAGTATTTGCACCTGAGTGCTCAGAGTCTAAGTCCACTCAGGTGCATGTAATTGAGGTCCTATATTATATGCAACAAATATTGTTGTTCCCTGCTAGAATAAATAAAGAATTATTTTTCACATTGGAAATCTAGTAAATGTAGGTATACATAGCTTAAGTGCACCCGGCAGCATAATCCTTTTTTAAACTATTTTGTTTTATGAAATTCATTTATGGGCCCAAGCATGAATATTTCATATATATAGTTTTTTATTTTTCACGTTTATAAATATTTTATTCTAAATTTTTAAAATTAAAAAATTAGGCATTTTTCATGTTTTATAGAAATCCCTAATTTTATTAATTTTTAAAATTCGAAATAGAATATTAAAACAATAAAAACGTGTAAAAATTGTATGGAACATTCATCCTTGGAACCACAAAAAATATATAACAATATTTTTTTAAAGGAATAAATTACGAATTGCAGCCAAGCGCACTAGATCATTCATAATATAAGACTAAGATTTGGTATACTTGGGTATACTTAGTTTAAGTGCGCCCAAGTGCATAATTCTTTTTTTTTTAATTTTTTTAGTTCTTGGAAATTCATATGTAGGTGCAAGCATTATTATCTTATATATATAATTTTTATAGTTTTATACATATTTATTTTAAATTTTAAAAATTAAAATAGGCATTCTCATGTGTTAATTATTAAAATTTAAATAAAATATTAAAATAATAAAAATAATAAACATTGTATATGGAAAATTCATACTTGGGGCCATATAAATATATAAAAATATGATTAAAAATAAAAATAAATTATGTGTTGCACCGAGTGTACTAAAGCTAAGAACACTGAGGTGCATTGAATCATTTATAATATAGGTGTTAGATCTATTATATTTGAATGTATTTAGCTTAAATGCACCTAGGTACATAATTTTTTTAAAAAACTTCTTTTTAGTTGTTTGAAATTTATATCTGGGTCCAAGCATTAATATCTCATATATATTTATATTTTTATAAATATTTTATTTTGAATTTTTAAAAATTAAAATAGGCATTTCTCACGTGTTAATTTTTAAAATTTAAACTAAAATGTTAAAAATAAAAAATAAAAAATTATATATGGAACATTTATAATTAGGACCACATAAATACATAAAAATATTTTTAAAAAATAAAAATAAATTACATATTGCACCAAGTATACTAAAGCTAAGTTCAATCATGTACACTAAATCATTTATAGTAAAGGACTCAAATATGATATTGGAGTGTATTTAGCTTAAATGTACCTAAATACACCCAAATATATAATCTTTTTTAAAAATTTCTTAGTTTTTTGAAATTCATATGTGGGCCCAAGAACGAATATCTCATATAGTTTTTATATTTTTATGTTTCTAATATTTTGTTTTGAATTTTAAAAATTAAAAAAAGGCATTTTCCATGTGCAGATGCCTAATTTTTTATTTTTTGAAATTCAAAATAGAATATTAAAAATCAAAAACATGTAAAAATCATATATGAAACATTTATGCTTGGGATCATATAAATATATAAAAATAAATTATGTATTGCATAAGGTGAACCAAAGCTAAGCGCACTCGGATACAATCAATTATTTATAATACAATATTCAAATCTATACACCTGATTGTACATAGCTTAAGTGCACCCAAGTGCATAATCTTTTTAAAATTATTTTTAATATTTTGAGATTCATATATGGGCCCAACCTAATAGAGCTAATTTTTAATTTTAAAATTCAAAATAAAATATTAAAAATAATAAAAATGTAAAATTTATATATATGTAACATTCATGCATGGGACCACATAAACAATATAAAATATTTTAGAAAATAAAAATAAATTATGTATTGCACCGGTGCACTAAAGCTAGGTATACCTAGGTTTGGTGAACTAAAGCTTTGATCATGTACATTTACATGTACCATAAGTTACTATTTAATTGGCTAAAAAATGAGCCCCACATGATTATAAGATTATAATCTATTTAACTGATTATATTTAGAATTTTTTATTTATTAGTATACAAATTTTCATGCAAATTGAATGTGTATGGGTACCATTTGAAAATGATATAAAATGAACATAATAAAATAATTTGATATAAATAACAATTTTAGAAGTTTTTTTCAATATATAAGTTATCTAAGATGTAATTTATCAATAGATAAATAATGAAATAATTTTATAAAATATTAATATATTTAAGGGAATGTAGGGCCCGTTTTGAGCAAAATATATCATAATTTATGATATATGTAGATGTATAGGATCATATTTATATACGAATATATAATCTTATATAGAGGCACAATCTTGTTAGGTGGAGCTAAGTAATGGCTTACTTAGTCCATGCCAAAAAAATATTTAAAAAAATTTCTTCTTTTTTTCTTAAACTTATTAATCTAGACTAAGTTTTATCATTTTTAAAGATGTATATACACATTTTAAAATTTTAAATACAAAGCTATTTTGATAATTTTTAACTATTGAAAGTGGCAAATATTCTTATGTTTAAAATTTTAAAAATATATACATAACTTTAAAAATGATAAAACTTGATTTTTATATTAGATACATTTAGGTAAATAAATTTATGAAAAAATAAAAAATAGTTTAAAAATAATTTTGGCATTGGCTATGTAAACCACTATTTAGTCCAGGATAACAGGAATATACCTCATATATAGGAAAATATTCAAGTACATACGGATTATACTATAATTATGTTGCGGTCCACTATAAAATAGGGCCTACTTGATTATGAAATTAGTATTTCCACCATCTATTGCATTGAACTTCAATAACATACCAAATTTCATCCAAAACTATTATCAAAATTTTTTTCCATCTAAGCCAAATATGTGTATAGGCCCGTCTTAATGGTACAAAATCAATGTAAGAAAATAGTTCAACATAAATATAAATTCTAAAATTGTATTTTCAACATCTAAATTGTCGAAAACATAATTTTTACATAGATAAATTATTTTATAATATATTATTTCATCCAAAACTATTATCAAAAAGTTTTTTGTCCAAAGCAAATATGTGTATAGGCCTCGTCTTAAATGTTACAAAATCAACATAAGAAAATAGTCCAACATAAATATCAATTTTAAAGTTATATTTTCAACATCTAAATAGTCTAAAATATGATTTTTTTACATAAATAAATTATCGTATAATATATTATTGCATTCTAATAAGAAACACATTTGTAGTAGACTACGCCATAATTGTAGTAAAATACAATTTTAAAATTGATATTTGTGCTAAATTATTTTATTATGCTGATTTTATATCATTTAAGATGAGGCTCATACATATGATTGATTTGGATGAAAATTGATATACTATTAAAGTAAATAATTTTAAATATAATAGGTAAGGTCGATGTTAATTTCATAATTAAGTGAGTTCTATTTTGCAGCAGACTACAATGTAATTATGGTGCAATTTAAATGCATTTAAATATTTTCTATATATAGGATAATATTCAAGTGCATTTGAATTGCACCATAATTACAGTTAATCTGTTGCAATGGGGTCATTTGATTATAAAATTAACATCTACCCCACATCATCAAAAAAAATCTACCCACCCATTATGTTTAGAAGTATTTATTTTAATAACATACTATTTTCATCCAAATCAAACATTGTATGAGCTGCATTTTAAAATGGTACAAATTAATATAATAAAATGATTTAATCTATCCTATCAAAAAATAGTTTAATATAAATATCAATTTTAAAGATATACTTTCAACATCTAAATCATTTAAAATATAATCTTTCCATAGAAAAATGATTATATAATATATTATTATATTTTAATATATGTGGGGCCAATTTTGCAGCATACTGTACTGTAATTATAGTTCAGTCCATCCGCATTGGAAAGGTTCTTATATGTATACACTTATATATGTGGGATTTGTTTCAACTCTTAATTGATGTTATTTAACTTATTTATTATGGGTGTGTTTGATTGGAGGTAAAACTTTTGATGAAAAGATTTTAGAGGAGAAGTTGTCAAATCAATAGAAAGTGATGTGATATAATAGGAGTAATGATGAGGAGTAAAGAGAATAAAGTTAAAATAGATAGGTTAGTTGTATGGGTAGTTGTGTAGAAATGATTGAAAAGTAGGGTAGTTTATATAGAAAAGTGTGAAAAAATAATTAAAAAATAGAATAATTATGGAGAGTGAAAAGTTTTAGATTGAAAAGTTTTAGTTGACACTTTTTTGCCCTAAACAAACACACCCTATGTTTTATCATTTTTGGAGATGTGTATATATTAATTTCAAAAATATGGGTATTTTGGTCATTTAAAAAGGACTAAAACCTCCTTATTTTTATATATATACATCTTCAAAAAATAGTAAAACTCGATTTATAAAATAAATATATCTAGATTAAAACTTTTATAAAATTTCAAAAATAAATAAATATGTGTTTTGCAACTAAATGAATTGAAACATCTTCCATATATGTATAACCATTTAAGTATTGCCCATATGCACCCTAATTATGATGAACTCTACACATATTAGAATGCTATAACATTTTATACAATTATTGGTCCATATAAAAATTACACTTTAGATATTTTAGATGTTGAAAGTACAATTTTAAAATTGATATTTATGCAAAACTATTTTATTATATTAATTTTGTATAATTTTAAGATAGGGCCCATACACATGTTTGATTTAGATTAAAAATGACATGTCATTAAAATAAATAATTATAAGTACAACATGTAACGTAGATATTAATTTCTTGATCAAATGGCCCCATTTTCTAAGTGCACTCAGGTCTAATGAATCATTCCTGATATGTATAGACTCTAATACAGTGCACCCAACTGCATTTAGGCTTGATGCACCGGATGTATTTAAATCATTTTTAAAAAAAATTTTGAAATTTTTTTATACAATTGTTAATCTAAGTGTACTTAACATGTTCATCAATTTTTACCAATTTTGAAGATTTTTAGATATTTGATTTTGATTTTTGAAAATCAGTGACTTTTAGTAATTTAAAATTGTATAAAAATTTTCAAAAAAAATTTAAAAAATGAATTAAATACATGCACCTAGGTGTAATGAATCATTACCGTACATGTAGATACGGCATAATTATCTTTCCTTTCGGAGAAACATCACTCGCTCAATTCCCCCTGCACGAAGTGAAGCTAGCGCAAAAATTGAACGTAGAATTCATTAATAGACGGTGAAGGTACTAAATATGTCATTACTCCCATTCACTGCGGCTTTTAATCACTACAGATTTTACTGTTCAAGTTGGTCAGATTTCAAGTAATAAAATCCAGTCGTACTTTGTTGTGTAATCTGTCTTTGTGTCTCTCTCCTAGCTATAGCCTTTGCATACATTTTTTTTTTTTTTTTTTGATTGAGAGATATTTACACACATCTCAATACATATTACATTGAAGGTCTGAGACATTCTTACAAATTTGGAGACACTTGCTCCACTAAATAATCCGGAAGACACAGCTTCCAACCACTAAACGGGAGACTACTACTCCCACCACCAACAGGAGACACTACTCCTACTTTTACTTTTTCCGTTTCAGAGATTCGATCCGTAGACCGATGGCAATCATGCCATCATGAGTTACCGCTGCGCCACAGCGCCGGACTCCCTTTGCATACATATTGTACGGCAAGCATAATAACTAGTGAATAGTGAAACCGGTACCTGCAACTTCTGCAATTTTATCTGTTGGTTGGTGCATGGACCATCCCAAGATCCACTTATTAATGTATATGTATTCGATGCGTAGTCATGTATTATTAATGAATATTTCTCCACATCAAATGCATGCATGCCTTCTCGTCAAAATAAATAAATAAATAAGTTTGCATGTATGCTTGGAGTTGGGCACATGCATGAATTGTGAGAAATTTCTGATATCTCGTCTGGTCTTGCCTCCTCAAGAAAAACTTGCATGTTTGTATGGAAGAAGACCATATCCATATGTCCCTATCAGCCCTCTTCCCAAAAGGGTCAAAATGAAAATGCGGGTGGGCTCTTTAAGTTGGAAAGAAACGGCTGCACGTCGCCCTAATGGAATCCAAATTGTTCAGGCCTCGAGTTTGAGACAATTACAAATGTCGATACTGTTGAAGTAATTCCTTTTTTCACAAAAACGCCTATTTCAAAATCATAATTAGCTAATTTTCAAATATACTCAGTTAGTTTGACTATTATTATAAATATACCCATATAGTTTTAGAAATTACAAATAACCACATAGTTTGACAATAATAATAAATATACTATGCTGTTATGATGTCGTTGTTACACTATGATGACAAAGGTATATTTGTAATGATATATAAACTACATAAGTATATTTACAAGTTTAAAAATTAAATGGATACATTTGCAAAGATATGCAAATTATTTGGGTTGCAAATATAACCATGTAATTTACATATCTTTATAAATATATCCACATTATGATGGTGTAATAATGACACTATAATGACATGAGTATATTTGTAATTATGATTAAACTATGTGAAATTATTTACTATTTTTGTAATTATATAGATATATTTAGAATTATGGTCAAACTAAGTAAGTGTATTTATAAATCACCTAATAATTTACAAAAAATACCACTTGTGGCCCTCATCAACCTGTTTATAAGAGAGAAGTGATTTTGTTAGCTCGAGCTAAGTAAATGCCCGCTTAGCGCACCTAAAAAAACCATTTAAAAACACTTTTTTTATTTTTTCTCTACCCACTTGTTTATCTAAATGTATTTAACATATAAACCAAGTTTTAACATTCTTGGATATGTGTATATATTTTTTTAGATTTTTAAACATAGGGGTATTTTAAACACATATATACACATAGATATTTAAAAATCTCAAAAAATTATATACACATATCCAAAAATGTTAAAACTTAGTTTATATGTTAAATACACTTAGATAAACAAGTGTGGGAAGAAATTTTTTTTTTAAAAAAAAGTATTTTTAAATGAGGATTTTGAGGTGGGCTAAGTAGGACGTTTGCTTAGCCCGGGCTAATAAGATCATTTCTCTTTATAAAATTTATTATGTTATCTAATTTGTAATTAATTACTTTTCAAATCAATACATTGAGGCAGCCAATAATAAGAAGCTTACGTAATTTATATTAATTGGCCAATAAAATAGAAAGCAAAATAATAGCTACTGCTCGTTTATAAGTGTGGTCGTCCCATGTGATCTCGTTTTGCGTAAAGGGAAATAAATGTATACATTTCGAATACCGTTGAAGATTTTAACGATATCTTCCCATTTTGGGCTAGATTAAATTAAAGTTCAATCTACTAATTTTATTAAAATTAATTATTTATTTTATCATAATACTGGAAATTATTTCAACCAAAGTCTCAGGAGGATCATAACTGTCTACAATTATTTTTGATTACATGTAAAACATGAACATCAGTTGCATCCATTTACAAATTTATTCAAATCTTCTACTAATCTATAGAATTATTAATCAGTCATGCTTCAAATGCTTACATCAAGTTATCCATTTTTAAAATTTTTAAATTTTTTGAATGGTTGTCTGGGCCCAGGTCATACAACAATTTTATATTTTCTCATTCTTAAAAATATATCTTGATTTCGAAATAAAAAAGTAAGCATTTTTTTTATGTTCGGAATCATGAGAAATCTTTTATTTTTTTACTGTAAAATTTTATATTTAAAAAAAATCTTATTTGAGCTTGCACATAAATAAAAATATAAAAAATAGTGAAGAGTAAAGCAAGAGTAAGAATGGAGTTCCAATTCTCGTGCAATTAAATTAAAGAATGTTATTGTATTAATTAACGGTTTTCAAATAGACAACAGAAATTTAAATTAAAGAATGTTATTGTATTAATTTTATACTTATATATTTTTCATTAAATGCGGCATCGAAATACTTGATTTAGATGAAACTTTTTTCTAATTAAAAATAATTTTAAATGTTATGAATATTGTCTATATAAAAAAATTAAATGAAAAACATGGGTGGTTTAGATTTTACCTACTCTGTTCTGGGGACCATTGGATGTGAATTTCAATGGGTCCCAACGACAAAAGAGTCAGAAGTGAAAAAGATGTAGCCTAACCAAAAAGCGAACAAATTTCGATGCTGGGCCCGGAAGCCCACTCTGTTACACTAAGGGTCCACATAAAAAAACCAAAAAAAAGTAAAACCACAAGGGAGTCCGATTATATGTTATGAATCAAAAAATTAATAGGAAAACATGTTTATGAAGAAAAAATAAAAAATTATAATTAATTATAAAAATAAATGAATATTGTATTTTAACTTAAAATACATCAAGATATATATTCATGTTTGAATTATAAAAATATTTTAGATTCATTTATATTTATTAGAATATAATAAAATTTTATAGAATCATTTATCACATAGAAATGACATTTAAATGGTTTAGATATTAAGAATATAACTTTAAAATTGATATTTAATATTAAATCATTTTATTACGCTTATTCACACATTTATATATAGGGCCCATATACAAAATATACTAGATAAATGAAACGGTTTTCCTAATAAATATAATACATAGAGTGATTTTTTAATCAAGCTTCTAGATATTAATAAATTGAAAATGGTTATATAGAATAGAATTTTTATAGAAGCAAAGCCCAAATATCAACACAGGAGTACTATCGTGTCACATGGGCTACAATCTCAGTGGCAGTTGACTGTAAAAATATTGTTGAAAAAAAAAAAAAAGTCGGTCATAAAAGTGTAATTTTCTAAATCAGAGTAAAACTACCAAAATCACTAAAAATGGAGAAAAAAACACAAAAATGCCCACAGGCTATACGAGGATGGCCGTTTAACTAAAGTCTATTGAAAGCTTTATGTCCAGTTTGGGGCAAGTCCGTGTTTCGATCGCAGCCATCCACAGGTGTAGTTACTGTCTTCATGTTCTGTGAATGGAGTAGCATGTCTTCCTATTCTTTGTACGAGAGCTATGTCTTCGTTATCCATGAGATTTAATATAAATTTAATATGTAATATAAGGTACTTTGTATATATGTAACTTGAATTATCTAGTTGTGTTTGGAAAATGATAAAACATTCGATGAAAAGTTTTTTAAATGTAAGAAAATGATACAATATGACAGAGATAATAATGACGAGTAAAAAAAAAGTTAGAATAGATAAGTCAGATAAATCAGATGTACAGGTAGTTGTATAGAAATTATTGAAAAGTAGACTAGTTGTGTATAAATAATTGAAAAATAGAATAATTATATACAATGAAAAGTTTCAAATTGAAAAATTTTAATTTGTAAAATTTTATGTTTTAACAAACATCAAAATAAAATGGCGAGGAAGCCTTCCCAAAGAGAACTAACAGATATCGGATGTGAAAGTTAATGCGCGTGCGGGTCATGATGCGTGCTGAACATTTTCATTTGGCCAAGAATGTCAGCCCGTGACCAACAACTTCGACATACCGATCACGAGGGTTCACATGTTGTGCATCGTGGTTAGGTGTAAAGTCCAAAAAAAAACTAGAAAGAATTGAAAGCATGTTATAGTACGTTTAATTAAATATTTTAGGTCATTTAATTAATGAAACTTATATATTTTTTAATTTCCTAAAATACAAGCAAGGGTAATAAGTGTGGGAAATTTTAAAAATTTGTGAATAGATGACAAGATTCAAGGTGTAATAATTAATTAGAAAATATTAATTTAATTAATAAATGTATTGAATAATTTAATGAAATTAAGGCATACAAATGACTAGGGAAAAAAGGTGTAATAGGTAATATTAAAATTTGCAGACCCATAGAGGGAAATATAATATTTAACATAGTATATACATTTTTTTAAAAAAACATATATGGACATCCACATGTACGTTTACACATACAAAGCACCGAGCACCCCGTCCAAAAAAAAAAAAGCCAAAGGGGCTTCCCCATTTTTCTCTCTTTCATTCGACAAAGATAGGTAGAGAGAGAGAGAGAGAGAGCATGGGAAAAGGAGAGGAAGAGCAAGGGAGGAAGAAAAGAAGGGGTGGAGAAGAGAGGTTGTTAGGAACTGTTGGTCCCCATTCAATGTTGGAAATGGAGAGGGAGACTCACAGCTAGCTAAGGGCGATTTCCCCCCAATTTTCCTTAGAATTTTCACGGTGCATGTTAAAGATTCTTCTATTTTTGATTTGTAGAAAGCTAAGCAATAAGTCTTATTGTGTAAGTGGGAATCCTAATTGGGTATGAACCCTAACTCATGGATTCATGAATGATAGCCAAGAGTGGGGAAGAAGATAATGGATATTTTAGAGCTTTTGTCATTTTCGACCGTGCATGCAAAAGTGAATACAAGATCTAAGAAGTTTAACTACAAAGATCACAAGTTATATCATTCAGTTGAACCCATTCATGTTCATACAGGGGGATGACCATGATCGGTGCGAAACAAGTAGGATTTTTGTGAAATTTCATAGGATTTATTTATGCATGCTTTAATTCTCAAGAGGCTTTTGCATTTTATGATTTTTTTTCACACTATACAAGTCAATCTAAGCTTAAATAAATGAGAATTTTGAATTAATAAAGCCCTACTATATGAACCCATAATTGGCAACCTTGTGTAGGCTTGAATCCAAGCTGCATGTTTCAATTTCTACAAGGCTTTTTAGTTTTATGAATTTTCCTGCACTATTTAAGATAATTTCAAGTTGGGTGATTTGCAAATACACCTACTTAGTTTGACTATATTTACAAATATACTAATATAGTTTTAAAAATTGCAAATTACCTAACATAGTTTGACCATAATCGCAATACCTATGCCGTTATAATGCTGTTATTTCATCTTTATTGCATGGATATATTTGCAATTTTAAAAATTAAATGAGTATATTTATTTTTTACAAATATACCCACATAGTTTTAAAATCTTTGCATATTTGCAATTATGGTCAAACTATGTCGGAGTAATTTGTAATTTTTGAAATTATGCCAGTATATTTGAAAATATGATCAAATATGTAAGTATATTTGCAAATTACCTTTCAAGTCTAAATGATGAAAAATTTTAATTTATTATACTCTAAGTTCATGAATACATGCCCAAAGTCATGTATGAATGTGAATCTGAATCATGCATTTTAAAGTAGATATTATAATGATTTTATGATAGAACAAATTTAAAATAAGAATCATGCATTTTAATGGTAATTATAATGATTTTATGATAGAACAAATTTAATTTATATCCAAATGGTGAAAAAAAACCATAGACAAGTATAAGCATAAGTTTTATGAAAACGCATGAATATAATATTGCAGGTAATTACAATTTTAAAATGCATATAACTTATTGTGGGTGCATTTGGAATTTGCAAAAACGTGTAAAATCATGTAAAACTTTTCATACCCCAGGGCTGCATTGGGAAAACCCGTCATTTCATGATTTCAGTCGTCGTCTGCAGCTTTCTATCGTCCTCTGTGTACTACGGCAGAGGAGTCGGGTACAGTGAAAGCCCGGTGCATCTCATTAACATGCATAGCTCTCCTTCTTCCCAGCGTGGACAGTGGTTGTCGGCTGTGCATCGCGTGCACCGTGCTTGGTCCCGGGTAGAGGCAGGTGCAATTAATCTCTTGTCAGCGGCACCCTCATTTACGATGATGCGACGGGTTTTTCCCTGCTAAAACCCGTCATGCTTTTTATCGTGGTTGCCAAACAGCCCCTGTGTTTTTAAGAATGTATGATAAATATTTATATGGTTTCAAGCAAATCGAACATGGATGATGAGGGGATTTTATGAATTTTGTAATTGTAGTTTTGATTTCAAATGCAAAGTTAGTATTATATCACTATTATAGGCATGACATACTAGAAAATTCAGCCTATAAATTATAGAATCTCAAGTCTATTGATAATAAGCTTGAGTTTTCAAGTTTTCCTTATGATGAATGGAAAAGAAAACTTTATTCTTAAGCACAAGATGCAACCTATGAATCTATCTTAAATAAATGGGACACCCAATTAAAGTAGACATTAATTCGTGTATATCTAGTTGGAAGCTACATGTGATGAATGTAAATATATATGTTTGAATCTATGCTCTTAATTATGCATTATGATGCTTTTAAAAGAAAATTTTATTAAATTCAGATTTGGTTCATGTATAGAGCTGGAATTTTAGCCATGATAGTGGATAATGATAATAGGGTTAACTTCTTAATAATATATAGAACTGAATTTTTTATCCTTATATTATTAAGAGCCTAGCTAAGAGGATGGATACTATTCAAGCAAGGATTTTATAAGTAATAATTGTGTATAACTAAAAGTACAATTTGGAGAACTTTCAAATAAAAATTTAAAGATAATGAAACACGTTGAAGTTGAATCTAAGCTTTAATGGTATTACAAGTCTATTCCATTGAGTTAACAATGATAATGCGTTGATTTTATAACTATTTCATTTAAAAATGCATGTAACTTGAGTAGAATTACTTGTTTAACTCATTATATCAGTTATGAGATTCAATTTTAATAATTTATGTGCATCTAGTTGGAATTTTTTAATTTTAAGTGTTAAAGGAAAATCGAGATAGTAAATAGATGCTAAAAATATGACTTGATAGTTAGATTTAGTTTTTAAAATGTCATGTTTATGTCAATTTAATGATGTCAAAAAAATAAAAAATAAAAAAATGATGTCAGAAAGGATTTCATAATGCATATTATGAAAATGAAAGGAAATAGAACCTTATGATTAAGATATATAGATATATATGTAAAATATGTAAATAGTCTTATGGAGGATAAAATCCACACTGTTTTATGATTTTGAAGAAAGGTTGCTAAACTCCTAAGTCAAATAGGTTAGATTTAAGACTTAAATTAACTTGGTAATGAGCTTTGATGTAAAAATGAAGCATAAACTGAAAAATTCAGGTATACACAAGCATGTATTAGTTATAAATTCATAATAAACACTTTTGATAAGTTTAAATGAGAGTGATAGAAGGTATCCCATGTTACTATTTCATAATGAAATGTTCATGTAAATATTGATGTAAAAATTGAAGTATATTATAAATAAAGAATTTGATCATGTTTTGATTGATAAAATATTAGTAGTACAATGATAAGAAGTATAGTTATGATAATGAAGATTTAGGTATAAACAAGATATCGTTTGAAGCCGGAAAGTACGATGTAAATGAATTAGTAGATTGGTTGAGATTTTAAATTAGTATTTTATTTTTGACTCGAGTATATCCAAATAATAATAATGATTGCATAGTTTATTTAAATGTATTCGTGTTTTTATTTACACTCTCATGAAATTATCATGATTTCAATTAAATATGTGCATGGTGGACTGTATTAGTTTTGCACATGTGGTGTTATAAGTATTGAATGCTTTTAGGTGAGAACAAGGTGAGCGATGTTCGAACTAGATGATTGACTCATTATTTAAGAATTTTGTATAAGAAATGCATTTAAAAAGCTATAGGAATTGGTTTCCTATATACGACCCCAGTATGATGACTTAAAAGTCATGGCTAATCTAATTGAGAAATATGAATTGTTAGAATCTCTTAGTTAAGGATCCTTAAAAGAAATTAAGGGGTTAGGCAAGTGTAAAAGGGATATGGGAATTTGTAAACAAGCATTCAAGTCTAAGAGGATTGAGTTTCTTATCCAAACTTACTAAAAAGAAAGGCATGTAGCCCAGATACAGTAGAGAAGATAGACATGATTATTTAATATATGCTTAAAATGTAGTCTATTCTCTATAATAGGAAAGGAAAAGGAGAGGTTAGAAGAGGAGTAAAGCAAAAAGGTAAGCAATCTTCTTAAATTCTCTTTCGAAAAGCTTCATGAAACCCAATTATTTGACTTGCTTTAATCACATGAATTGAGCTTTATCGAATGTTTGGAACAGGTTTTATGACATGTATTTTCTACATGCTTTCAGTAACATGACTTTCAAATGTATTATTTTAAAGAAAAATGACCCTATTAGCTCGTGCTAAGCAAATGTCTCATCTAGTCAAACTTGAAAATTTTATTTATATCATTTTTTACTTTTTTATACACTTTTTAGTCAATGTGTATTTGATATATAAATACAGTTTTACCATTTTTATATCTAGTATATTTTATTGATATTTTTAAACATTTATTTGTATATATGTAAATACTCCTAATTCTATAATGCAGCTTTAAAGTTTATGTGAAGTCGATTTGAACTTCAACTTCATCTCTCAAATTGATGTGAAATTGATTTCAGATTCATTTTACGTGGAACTTGACACTTTAGATGCTTATGATTTTTCTTTCATATAGGGTTCAAATCGAAGTTGTTATTGATATTAATTTGATGTTGATTTCATCTGTGAGTTGTCTTCAAATCGATTTCAATCTCTTTAGCTAAGAATTATTCTGGAATTATATATGAGTAAAATCAATATTGAGATTGCTTTCATCATTGAAGTTTCTTTCAGATTAATTTTAGAGTTAAATTTGGAAAGGTATATTCCCTGTCTTGCAAACTTATTTTCATGGTAGATGAGAAGTTAGCATGAAGTTGATTTAGTATTGATTTGAGTTTAGACTTTATTTTTTTTTAACTTGAATGCTTTTTGAAGGACTATTCTTATATCAATGGGATCTTGTTTCAACTTCGACTTGACTTTAAAATTTAAGTTGAAATCGGTTTGCCATTATGGACTTCTACATGTTTTGAATTGAAATTGATGTGAGATCGATTTGGGATGACCTCACCACTTAAGCCGATGTTGAAATTGATTTTATAGTTTACATGTTTTGGTTTTCAAAACTTCTTTGCTAAAGGCTTGAAGTCAATGTGAAATTGATTTTATTATTGACTTCACATCCAAATCTATGTAAGATCGCCAACCGAGTCGTGCTCGGTTGGTGGCCGCAACAGTAATAAGGCGTTTGCAGTGCTGCGGTCGTGGGTTCGAATCCCACGTTGGGATTTCGGCCTGGAAAAATAGTGTGGGAGCTGTTGTCTCCCTTTGGCTTGGTGGAAGCTGTGTCTTCTTAATTATTTGGTGGAGCTGTGTCTCCAGATTTCTTTTGATGAGTTATGTATCTCCGTATTTGTAAGAATGTCTCAGAATTTCAATGTAATATGTGTTGAGATGTATGTAAATATAACCATAAAAAAAATCTATGTAAGATCAATTTGAGCAAGGAATTCACTTCTGAACTCAATTTATTTTGGTTCCATTTTATCTATTACCTTTTGATACATGCTAACATGACCCAAATGATTACAATATACAAAAATCATCAGATTCTATTAAGTTATTTCAATTAGCTTGGTAATCATTACAATTTTGTTAGAAATTTTCATTAATACATCTACATATTCACATATTTAAAATTTGAGTCAGTAGGAACCCAAGTAGTAATTGCTAGAAAATAGTGTAGTTGTGACTTGAGATTGATTTTTGTATGTTCCTTGAGAGGACGAATGTAAGCCATTGCTATGGTAGGATCGGATGCTTTATCGAATCATCATGGTTATAGTATGAATTCGAGGTTTATTTTAAGCTAAACAAAGGAACTAAAGATGTCAAATTTTAAGTTTAAGTTGTTTATAGGCATGAATAAGTTGCCAATAATGATTAAAATGTGTTGAAATGGTTTTGGAATGAATTTGGAGCATGAATTAGATAAGACGAGGTTATATAGCCTAGTTGTAGAGATTTTGTCAAAAAAACTAAAATGGTGAAAATGGGCAAGAATGTTAGATGGAAACTAAAATATGCAAGAGTTTGACTCTTGGTATGATTGAAATATATTGATGAAGCATTAGGCTGAGTTTGGAATATTACTTGTATGACAAAAAGAGTTGAAGCCAAATTACGAAGATTCAATAAGAAGGAGAACCCAATGGGCAAAATTTTGTGAATGAGATGAGATTTGGCAATTTTTTACATAGATGAAATGTTAGACATGAATGTGACGTGTGGGAAGTGAATTTAATAGTATTAGAAGTATTGAATGTAATTTGGGTTAATAAGACTTATTTTAAAGATAACGTAGTTAAAACGATGAGTTGGTGAGTTGAATTTTATTTAACTTATATTTTAACAAATAAATGACGCAAATATGATTTGTAAGGATATCAGAGATGTGAGAATGATTATATAGATATTGGAAATGTTTGGGGAAAAAGACAAGACATAATAGTTATATACCATGGTTTGTGGATTAAGATGATCACTGAAGGAACTGAAAGTCTCTTACCAGATAGAATCCCAACCCAATTCGTAAGAAATGAAATGATACAAATTTCTTATTACAAACATCGAATTTCTACAAAGATAAGCCTTAAATTATTTTGATGAATTAAATTATCAGTGTACTGAGGTCCTTACACCAAGAGCAATATCTTGTTCTTTCTATACAAAATATATATCGATAAGCATCTTTCCGGATCTTCTATGTCCATGAAGCCTGCAAAAGCAAAATCTAAAATTTCCATAAATGTATATTAGGTTCAATTGCATCATAGATGAAAGAAATATTTTAGGAGTTTTACTTTTGTCAATGACAACAATTCAATAAAATCAATTCTTTAGATGAAAAAATGAAAGCCATACGACTAATTTACATGTTGGATTCAATTCGAACAATCGGCTTAAAAATTATAGCACTAAGATCAGATGCTAGATATTGAATAAATAAATAAAAACATCAAAAAGAGTAAGAATATGCATGACCACTCAAATGGAGTTTGCACAAATGATTTACATGTATTACTCACCTTGGTACTCATAAAGAGTACCCATCAAGGTTGGTTGCAGGTACCTAAAAATAGAACATATTCTACCTTTATTTCAGATGATAGATATTTTCTAGGAGGAGTGATCTTGTTAGCCCAAGCTAAGTAAATACCTTATTTAACCCACCTCAAAAAATTCTTTTATAACAACTTTTTTTAACTTTTTTCTTTGTACACTTGTTTATCTAAGTATATTTAATATATAAACTAAGTTTTACCATTTTTGAATAATGTATATATATTTTTTAGATTTTTAAAGATATGAGTATTTTAAATACATTTATACACAAATTTTTAAAAATCTCAAAAAAATATATACACATCCAAAAATAGTAAAACTTGGTTTATATGTTAAATACATTTAGATAAATAAGTGTATAAAGAAAAATTGTAAAAAAAAATTATTGTAAATAAATTTTTTGAGATGGGTTAAGTGGGGCATTTATTTAGCCCAAGTTAACAGAATTATTCCTCATTTTTTAAAATATGCCAAAATAAAAGATTGTATCATTTAAAAACATGAAAATTAATATTGTAATCAATTTTTTGTACACACTTGCGCCATTAAATGGAATCACTCTTATCCTGCTTAGCTTTTGTAAAAATTTATATGGAATTGCTTTATCATCAAGCTTTGAATTTGTTCTCATCTATAAAACCCAAGAAGATGCATGGAATTGTTTTATCATGAAGCTTAGATCGTTGTTTTTTGGTACATGTACAAATGCATTGTATCCAAACACCCTCAAGTGAGAATAAGACATATCTCTACCAGTCCAAACTCTCTTAGTCACATTTCCATTCAAAGCCAATGAAGGAGATCAGTTGATTAAGTAGCATGCAGTGCGCATAGCCTTCCCCCAAGATGCCTTTGGTAAATTTGCGGACGAAAGCGTGCTCCTAATGCTCTCAACAATAGTCTAATTCAATCTTTCTCTTACACCATTTTATTGGGGATTATTAGAATTGTCTTTTGATGCTTAATATCATTCTCCTTGTAGTACACTTCAAACATTCTTAATGTATACTCATCACCATTATTTGTTCAAATGTACTTCAACTTCTTTCTAGCTTCTCTTTCCACCAAGCATGAAAATGCTTGAAGATGTCAAACACTTAATTCTTTGACTTCTTGGTGTAAGTCCAAATTTTCTTGAAAAATCATCAATTAAAGTACCAAAAACCACCAAGAGATTCATATTTCATATGTGCACACACATCAATGTACTAATTTAAGAATACATAATTTTCTATCAAAATGCTTTTGAAAAGAGTCTTATGATGTTTTTCAATGATGTAATCATCACAAGCATCATAATATATATCTTTGATGTTAGGAAGAAGCTTTTATTTGTGAAACACTCACGTGCCCAAGCCTCTTATGCCACAACTCGGATGAAGAAGTCTCCTTGGTAACATTGAGTTCACCCTTGGGAACCATGGCTCCTGTATATACAAGGTTTAACATGCCTTTTCCCTAGTCACAATGAGAGATCCCTTGACAAGCTTACATGTACCCTTGCCAAATTTTCTTTCATATATCTCATTATCTAATTCTAACCCAGAAATGGGACTTAACCGCAAATCTTACACATATGTCATATTCTTTAAAATCAAAATGTAACCTGTGTTGTTCTATAAACACACATGAACAACTCTCACAATCTGTGATTGACTACTATTGCCCATTCTTACTATTCAAAAATGTCTAGACTTATATGTGGCAAAGAAGATGAATGATCATGTTAACCTAAGCTAAACAAATACCCCGATTAGCCCACCTTAAAAAACCCATTTACAATAATTTTTTTACTTTTTTCTTCATACTCTTGTTTATTTACATGTATTTAACATATAAACCAAGTTTTACCATTTTTGGATATGTGTATATAATTTTTTTAGATTTTTAAAGATGATAGTATTTTAAAGATATATATACATAGATGTTTAAAAATCTCAAATATATATATAAACATATTATAAAATTATAAAACTTGGTCGATGTGTTAAATACACTAAGATAAACAAGTGAATAACGAAAAAAGTAAAAAAATTATTATAAATAAGTTTTTTGAGGTGGATTAAGCCGAGTGTTTGCTTAGCCCGGGCTAACAAGATCACTCATCGGCAAAAAAAATCTCTCTTAGAAGTCAAATAATTGAGGATCTCATATTCACAACCCACTTAGTATCCTAGTAACCCCCATACAAACATGTTGTCTAACCGAAGTATAAATTAATACATCACCTTCTTAAGCAACTACTAAAGTAGTGCTTTTAACGTCATCATTCTTTAATTCTTTGTTATTCTCTTTATCTTGCTTGAGCTTCCAACAATTCTTCTTAATATGATCCTCCTTATTGCAATGCCAACACACTCCACTTTCGCCTCTTGAGTTTTACCTCATATTTAAATACTCGCAATGTTGAGGCTTGCTAGACTTGCTTCTTCATCTCTTTTCCATCACCAATGCTTTTGAATGAGAAGAACTCCACAGACTTCTTTCTCATTTCTTCATTCAAGATGTTGCTTATAATTTGACTCATAGAAAGCTTACCATCTAGAGCCGAGTTTGTAACTAAAATTACCAAAAACTCAACTATCTGGCAAAGAGCTCAATAGCAAACATGCCTAGAACTCATCATCTAGCACCAACTTCACAGTTATAAGCTGATTGATAATATTTTGCATTTCATTTAAGTGCTTTGACATGGAAGACTCGTCTTTGTATTTCATATTCACAAGCTTTCTAAATAAGAAAGTCTTACTACCAATTGTCTTCCTCTCATACAAAGATTCCAACTTGGTCCATAGACCATATGCATTGGCCTCTGTAGATATATGGTGAAATATAATATTATCTAGCCATTGCCTTATGTGTGTAATAGCCTTTCTCTTCATTATATTTGATTCCTTGTCAAACATGTCTACTAACTTAGCCTCTTTATATTCAATTGGTGTGTACAGATCATTTCGCACCAAAATGTCTTCCATCCTTGGTTTTCAAATCACCAAGTTCATGCCATTTAAATTAAACATCCTCTGTGTAGTGTTAGAACTCATTTTCTTTATTCACACACAACAACCCCTAACTACTCTTTGATACCGTTGTTGAGACTAGAGGTTAAACACCAACCTCTAAGATATGTGAATCCACCACAACCAGCCACAAGATTTCGTATGAATCACAAACCAACCAAACCAAAGACAACAATAAATCTACAAAATTAGCGCAAATATCTACGTGAAAAATCCTTCAAAAAGAAGGGAAAAACCATAGGGCAAAAGGAGCAAAATTTTACTATAAAAGAAAGAATACAATAACAATCTTAGGGTTATAACAAAAATGTAAGAAATAAGAAACCAATCAACTCACAATCATCTACATGAAAAAACCATGTCATATGGACACACATCACCTTACAAAGCTCCAAATGATATGCAAGTTGATTCCTTCTTTCTTCTCTTCATCCTTTATTTTCTTTTCCTTCTCTCCTTCAAGCATGGAGGCTACACCACCCAAAAAAGCTTTTGATTTGACGCATTTTCACTTGCATTTGTTGAAGAAGAAGAATACTAAGTAAAAACTCCAAAAAAAATCCTTAAGTAATCCGTTAAAAATGGTAATAGGTAAGGGTTAAAAAATCCTTTTTCTCCTCTCTCGTGCAAGCAAATGCAGGGGGAAAAGAAAAAAAAATGGATCATGGGTTAGCTTTCATTTTTTTCTTTTGTTTTAAGTGGCACGTGGGTCACCCCCCATGTGTGGGTCAACACCAACATTACTTACACCAAGAGCAATATCTTATTCTTCCAATACAAAATATACATAGTGATAATAACCTTTCCTGATCTTGTTATGTTCTTGAAGCCTACAAGAACAAAACACAAATTTCCCATAAATGTATATCAGGTTTGGTTGCATTAAAAGTGAAAGAAATGTTTAAAAAAATTTTCTTTTGTCAATGACAACAATTCAATAAACTAATTCCTTAGATTAAAGAATGAGAACCATACCACTAATTTACATGTTGGGTCGAATTTAAACAGTCTGCCTAAAATCAGAAAACTAATATCAGATTCTAGATATTGAAAAACAAAAGAAAGCATCAAAGAGAATAAGAATATGTATGATTACTCAAATACTAGAGTTTACACAAATGAGTCACATATATTATTCACTTGGGTACTCATATGAGTACCCATCATGGTCGATTATAGGTACTCTAAAAATAGAATCCATCCTACCTTTATTTTAGAGGATGGATATTTTTAAAATTTTTCCTAAAGAAAAGATTTTATCATTTAAAAACACAATTGATTAAGGAAATATTGTGATCAATTTTTTCCACACACTTGCACCATTAAATGACATCACTCTTTTGCTGCTTAGCTTTTGTAATAATTTGTATTTTTTAGGACTCATTAGTTAAAATTAAAAATCATATGTGCTTTATTGTCTTTCGATAATCAGCCCACTTAGAATTTGTATAATTAATGTTTTATAATGGGACTAACCACCTTATTTTGTTAGTCACGGCTATGCTTTTTTATGCTTAGTGATGAATATGTTAATTTTTATCAAATATTCATGAAATAAAAATCTGTTTTTATATGTATTTTATAAATGAAGTTGTCTTTTGATGATATGGAGGTTTATTTTGGATGATTATAACCTAACCAGTCAGCTGATTCAATAATATGACGTTTGACCATAGTAATTTAGATACATCACTCCATTTGCATCTAATGTGGTGGTTGATAATGAATTTCAACAATTTAGTTGATCCATGCAAACATGGGATTCTCGCTATGATCATTAACAGGAGTGTCCCAAATTCCAACTGCATTTATGTCCAGGCAATAGTGCACGGACATGCGAAATTACGAATATACAATCTAAGCCCATATGCGGTCTAATAAAAAAAAATCAAGAGGTACGAATTACATTCAATAATAGTGTAAATCAATACCCTATAAAAGTAAAAAAACCGTCATTAAATGGATGTAAAATTGTAGACACCCAACCTAAATATAAAGGCAAAAAAAATTTTAATTTTTTAAACGAACCTTTCACCTATGGACTTAGATAGTGATGCATATGTTTTTACACTCAAGGGCCCGTCTGAAAAATGATGAGCTATTTTTCTATTGTCAATGTACTTGGAAGCTCAAAATTTTGTGAGAACCATTTGAAGCCCACAAGCCCATTTTGGAAGCAACGGAAGCTCAAAATTTCGTAAGAACCATTTGAAGCCCACAAGCTCATTTTGGAAGCAATGACTACAAATCTACGCCCAATAATAAAGAGCAATTTATACTCGTGATGAAGCAGAAAATATTTTTCTCAAACCAAATGAGTCAAGAGTAATATGATGAATGGTTTGGTTCAAATAAAAAATAGACATTAACTATGCTTAACTTATATACATGTTTGTTTTGACTAACTCGCATCATTTAAAAATTTCTAATGACTTGCATCATTTAAAAAACTTAATGTTTGTACCTTCCTTCTTTAACCCTCATATCTACACTTTTTCTCTTTATTCATATATCTAATCTTGAACCCCTCTTCTATATCTTTTTTCCTTTTTATTTTGTACATTTCTTTAATGCATTCAACTAACTTCTAACAACGACTAACTGATGCACTTGTTTGACTAACTTTGCATCATATAAAAACTCTAATGGTTCATGTCATTTTAAAGATTTAGCATATGCATCTTCCTTCTTTAACTTCCATATCCACACCTTTTTTCTTTATTCATATTTCTGATCTTGAACTCCTCTTCTATGCGATTTGCTTTTTATTTACATGATTTGTACCATGTTAACCCACTGACTTGCATCACATATTTAAATATTTTTTATAAGTATATTTTATTTAAATCTTGTGTGGACAGGTATCCCGTTTAATTTATGTACCTACTTCATATTTATTTTCCATCTATTTGTACCTTTATTTTATTTCTCATTTAGTTCGGCCCATCGTAGTGTCCATTTGGCTAGGCGTTACAAAAATATAGCCCATTCATGGTCGTGAGCTCATGATTCAAAACTTTATATTTGAAAAAGGCTAGAAAAGTGAATCCATTTTTGTTATTGTTACAAATCTATAATTTTATTCATCGTAGCGATATAACTTACTATCATATTTGAAAATAGTCTTGTTTCAATTCATGATTAAGAACATACACCTCAAAATTGGACTCCGGCATTAACCATAATGGTGGAGCTACGACTTTTGAATGGAGAACAAGCTCGTATGAAGAGGGATATAATATTATTTGAAGGGGAAACCATACAAAAACAAATTACATCTTAGAATAACATTTAAAATTTTAAAGGCATTTTTCCCATTGTAAGTTTAAAAGAAATTAGTTTCTTCTGTTTGGTAACGAGGAAAAACTAAGAAATCTTGAGAAATTTTGAAAAATTGAGAGAATGATGCAGTATAAAAGAATAATAATTAGAAGTAAAGAGAATAATAATATAAAAATAAAAATAATTAAAATACAGTGATAATAATAAAAAATTTTGGGTAGATGTTAAGATATCACGTAACATCAAAAGGTGTGTTAAAAAGTATGAAAAAAATATCCCTTTTTTTGTCACCAAAGGGACAATCTCATGTCGGCATAATCCACAGAGGCTTTTACATTTCACAAGCATTGGGCCCGAACCCGCAGGCCCTAAACAGCGCGCATGAGTTGTACTCGTCTCTTAGTTACATTCTCTAGCCAATTTGCATTCTGCAGTTAGGTGATTCAGGAGTAAAAGGCTTAAGACTTCATAACTTCGGCCAGAAAGTTGGGCTGAGATGTACATGCATTAAAAATAATGACGATCAGTACTATTTCTATAAAATTCTTTTTTTATGTTGCCATTTTCATTTTTAATATCCTGATGAGTGATGAAAAATCTGCTTCGTGTATTTTATTTAGCGTCATTTATAATATTTTGAAAACCCTTTTATTTATCAAACATGACTGTGTGTGGGCCTCATTGAAAATCAACCGAATAAAATAACTTAATATTATATATCAAGTCGTACGTTCTACATCTAAAAAATTTAAAATAGCATTTTCATGTGGATAAATAATTATATAAAATATTATTACATTCTAATACAAATGTAAATGGATCTAAGAGTTTTTTATAATTTGCATATTAATAATATATTTCTCAACAAATGTGACCTATAAACATATTTGATCGGGATAAAACTTGGTCTTCTAAATAACAAATTATGTTAAATACAATGAATAAATTGAATTTTCCATCAAAGATTAAAAATCTTATAAATTAAAAGGGTTTACATGGCTCCACTTCTATATAACCTAGTTATATAGAAGTGGAGTTCAATGATAATATTCGTGCTTGTGTATCTGATCTCATATGTAAATTATACTTATGTCGATAAACTGAATTTTATTATACGTGCTTTTATGGATTTTGAAAATATTTTCATCGTCTTTATTGGCTCAAAAAAACCTAAAGACATTTATTAAAAAAAAACTAAAGATATTTTTGTAAATAAAAAAATATATAAATACCCACAGTTGCCGACTTGGCTGTCTTGGCTTGTTCAGGTGCTTAGAGTTCAATCCCCACTAAGGGCATTATGTCTCCCGGCTAAGGAACCCAACGGTTAGCGTGGATGTAATTACTTTCAAAGTTCAGAGGTGAGCTTGAAATAAGTTTTATAAATATGCAAGCAATAAAATTCTTGTAGCTAGGGTAACCATTAGGAATAAAAATAATAAAATTAAAATAGATAAAACAAACTTATAAAAATGTGAAAAATGATTAGAATGTAGACATAATAATGAAAAAAGTAAGAAAATTAAATATTAAAAATAAAAAATTATATAAAAATGTGTGGAAATTTTGTTGTTTTTACTTTTATACGTTACCAAACATTTCCTAAAAATCCATTTAGGAAGAGGTAAAAGAAAAAGAAATTTACCACTCCTAGCATATCTGATGATACAATTGGATATTTTAATTATATTACTGCCTTTTTATTATTATATTTATTTAATTATTCTTCACATCTTTTCACACAATCACTTTATGTGTTTTAACTTTGATTTCTTTATAATTTTTAATTATCTCCCTTATCATAGTATATCACTCTCTCATTTTTTTTTTCAATTTTTTGACTCCTACTTTTACTTTCACATATTTTCAAATTAGAGCATGATTTTATATACATCATGATGCACTTTAGGCTAAAATACAATATTCATTTATTTTATTTTTCTTTTATTTTTATCTGATTTTTCTTCATAAATATGTTTTCTCCTAATTGTATTTAATCTAAATATCAAGTTTTTCCATTTTACAATACTTATAAATATTTATTTTTAAAAAATCATCAATTTCAAGGGGCATTTAAGACATTTTCCACCCCTTAAAAAACTTGATTCATAAAAAACAACATATGTAAAAATATTATAAAATAGAAAAACTCGATATATATATATATTAAGTACAATTCGAAAAACATATTTATGAAAAAATAAACAAAAGTAAAAATAAAATTAAATAAATGAATGTTGTATTTTAGCCTAAAATACATCATGGTATATATAATCATACTCCTTTCAAGTGTACCCTAAAATAAATAGAAAGCAAAAAGGTCACGAGACCGACATATACAGGCACAATAAATGAATAATTATAAAACAAACGAAGAACATTTTTTTTTGAAAAAAATAGGTTCGGAAAATTTTCAATACTCAACACTAATTCCCAGCTGACCGCGCTGAAGAGTGAAGATGAATACGCTAGATTGGCTACTGCGACTGGGATTATAAAAAGAAGCCCACGATTTCTGAGGCTGGGTCCTTACCTCCTTGTTGGACTCAGACGCGGAGACTGGACCCTGAGAACTGGCTCACCCAACTCAGCCCTCTCTGACTGGATTAAGCCAGTCCCGCCATCCTAGAAAAAATTCCTCCTCTCTCACTCAATCAGCTGATGTTGGTGATGAACCTCTCGCATTCTCCCACACTCGACTTTCTGGGCATTCCATAGCCCTAAAGAAATTCCCAGAACCCAGCACGAACGAAACTGTTGACGCCACCTTCAGGCTTGTTCCCGCCGACGGCGACGAAGATGCCAGGCCAGGCCAATGTGGTCATGGAAGGACCTCATTGGGAAAACTGTCATGCTCGAGCCCTTCGGCCTTCTCGGAATGCTTGTAACTGGAACAGCTAAAGACCGCATTCTCCAGGTCTCCACTCGCAGGGATTTGGAGGCTCGCAAAGCTATGGACTCGGCCATGTTAAGCCCAATGTTGTCAGAACCGAACCGGTAAAGAAACTGGTCTGGTTCGACCAGTTAAGCGAATCGGTTTGAACTAGTGACGTCAGCATGACATATTTATGATGTCATAAATATTAAATTATTTTTAAATTTTAAATAAATATATTAATAAGTTAATCTTAATTTAACACCTGTAATATGATTTTGAGCCCTTTATAAGGTCATTTATACCTTAATTATAGAATTTGAAACCCAAATGGTAAGATTTAATGAAATCTACCTTATCTAACAGCGTCCAACGACATCTAACGGCATCTAACAACATCTAACCGGATCTAACGACATCTAACAGCATCTATTTTTAATATTAATAAGTTAATTCTAATTTAACACCTGTAATATAATCATCAGCTCCTTATAAGGTCATTTATACCTTAATTATAGATCTTAAAATCCAGATATTATGATTTAATGAAATTCACCTTAATCTAATAGCGTCTAACAGCATCTAACGACATTTAAAGAACACTCAAATTTTATGAAATAAATAAAATATTAAAAATAAATTTTCATATTACATATAAATCGTCCTAGATACTAAGAAATTCACCTAAAATATAATTATAATATTTTATTAATTCTATTATAATTTTTATTTTCTACATTAATTATGTGAAGAATTTTGTACTATACAATTAATTATAAGAGTGATATTAATTACATGAGCTGCACGCGCAAAATGTCAAAATTAGGCAGAAAAAATTATGTATTAAATTATTAATGATTTAATGTAATCTAAATAAAATTATAAAAATGGCTAAATAAATAAATAATATGGGTTCGCTGTTTTGCTGCTGATCGACGAGATGGGCGCGATGAGGCGGAGGCGGCGGCGACCGACGGTGAGGCGGCGCGATGAGGTGCAGGTCGTACAGTGGGTGCGATGAGGAGGCGGCGGCGCAACGGCGTGCGCGACGAGGAGAGGCGGCCTCGACGGCGGGCGAGACGAGGCGCCGAGTGCACGTTGCGAGGTGAGGTCGATGACAGTGAGCACGAGAGATCGAGGTCGGGGAAGAAGCAAACCAGAGAGGAGGTGCGCGATGGCGAAGGGGGAACGGGCGACGGGCTAAGGGGAAACCACCAAACCAGAACGCGGGGGAAAACGAGATAAAGGCATCCTTTTTGTTAAATGAACTAAGTTTGTCATCCTTTTTGTATTCTATTAAGATGCACAAAATAAAAAATAGAAACCAGGCATCATATAAACCTCTGCAGGGGATGACGAAGAAGGGCTACACCTTTTTCGGGGATGATGAGGCACCGCTGCAAGGGACGAAGAATAATAGGAGGGGAGAAATAGGCTGGACAAAATAGGAAAACTAGAAAAGAGGAAAAATTGAAAAATGGGCAGGGGGAAGCAAGTTGGACAAAGTAGCTATACAGGAGAAGCTATGGATCAAGACTAGAGGAGGAGAAGTTGTGCGGCGTTGATGGCTGCTGTCAAGTGTCGCCGGGGAAGGAGAAGCCAATATGCTGCCGAGACCATGCTGCTGTGCTGCGATCGTGCTTGCAGCCTTGTAGGTGCCGGAGGGGCAAGTGAATCAATTTGGGGTTGCTACGTTTGTTGCCATGCTCATTGATATTGGCGGAAAATCAAAAATGGAGGAGGGCTGGACAGGCAGGTGAAATCGTTGATAGATTTTGTGAAAAGGGGAAATCTAAAAATGGAGAAGAGCTAGAGGGATAGGTGAATCAATTCGAGGTGGCTGTTCTGCTATCTGCTCAATACTGCTATTGAAAAACGAAAATGAAAGAGGGCTAGAGGGACAAATGAAATCATGAATTGATTTGGGGGGAAATCTGAAAATGCGTGCTGGCTTTGGCAGCATTTTCTTTGGAGAGGTTTCTGTTTATCTCTTTACCGAACCGGCGAATTCGGTTTGTTTGCAAAATCGGTTCGACCGCGGTTCTCCCGGTTGGAGCGGTTTAATGTAATTGACCCGGACCGGCTATATTTGAACCGGATCCAGGATCCAGGACCGGTTCCCGGATCAACCGGTCGAACCGGCAGGTCCGGTCCGGTTCTGATAACTGGTTCAAGCTGCGAGTTGGGCTGGATGGCCATGCCGAGCGTCTTTCTTTGGAGTCCGTCAGCAGCGAGGGCTGCTTTGCTTTTGGCCTTGGCCAACACATGGCACTGAAATGCCAGCATTCAGATGCTGATTTCCAGTATGCAGTGAATCCCCACGTGAGCAATTACCATTCCATCAGTTTCATTGCCGAGGGAGCAAATCAAGATTTCTTGTTGATGCCAATCTTCAGCATCAAAGATGAATACTACACGGTTTATTTCGACATCCAGCCTTGAAGACATACATATCATGTGTAAAGTTTGAAATGGAGATTAGAATAGAAATTTAGAGTTCCATTCAAGTTTATTATAATTTTTTTCCTTTTTTTATTGAGGTTTATCATGATTGTTAAATTGAATACTATTGAGCTAATTATGGTTAATTAAGCTGTCCACTTCAGTTCATTGCCTAATTTGATCCATGACTTATGATAGGAATATATAGAATTTATATCTTCTTTGTGACGAATTTTGATTCAAGGAAATGTACTTTGAAAAGGATTTTTTCCCAAATAGGGTGAAATTCCATAATGGGTTTTCAAAAGGAGTGAATGACCAAATGCATCGTAATGGAGATGTGGTTTCAAGCTGAGTCCTGAGTACTCAAAGGATATAAGATATTTGAATGGGACGCATATGAGATGAAACTTTTGGTTCTCAAGATAACTTTTTCAATTTTTAATATAATTTTTTACATTTCCACTGTAACTAATTTTCTCATTTCCTATCATAAAAATAATTTATCATTTCCAATATACATCATTACATCTGCATCCTATTTTTCCATCTCAATTTAAACCTCTTGAATCCTTCTGAAAGGGTTAATAAATGGGGATATAAATGTTGACTTAATGATTTCAAACAGATGGCCGAAGAGTGTGCGATTTTTCCTATTGAGCACACAAACGATAAAGCCCATAGTAAACATGAAATACACCAACCACGAATTTATTTTTCTAAGAGTATATTTGTTTATACTAATAATTTTTTAATCTAATTTTTTTCACTTTTTCCACCTATTGTATTTTTAATTATTTTTTCATATCTTTCTATAAAACTCTTACTTTTCAATCATTTGTACATAACTATCATACAACTAACTTATTTATTTTAACTTTATTATCTTTATTTCTTACATTACTCCTAACATATCACATCCATTTCAAAAAACTTTTATACCAAAAACTTTTCAAAGCATACCCTAAATTTTCATTCCATTCCAGTCCCAAATTCACGGAACTCATGGACCATAATTGCAAAGGACTCTCATTTCCTTCCTTAAAATTGCAAATGACTCCCATGGCTTTCATAAAATTGTAAGTATGTTTTCTGTGTAGTTAAAAAAATTGAAATTAGTAGGCACTAGTAAGACCTTTTCAGGTGTATTTTGAAAGTGATAAAACTTTTAGATAAATTTTTTTAGTACAAATTTTTTGAATGAGAGAAAATAATATAATATAATATGAGTAATGATGAAGAAGAAAAAGAACAAGGTTAAAATAGACAAAATAATTGTATATAAATGATTGGAAAATATGATAGTTGTATAAAAAGATATGAGAAAATAATTAAAAAATATGATAATTATAGAGAGTGAAAATTGGATTACTGATCCATGCACTCGAGTGCACTTAGGCTCGGTGCATCTAGGTGCAAATATCCTTTTTTGAATATTTTTTACACAACTATTAATTTAAGTGTATTTAACATGTATATCAATTATTATTATTTTTAATCATAAGCCGAAAAGTTTTATATGGGCATGTTTAAGAAGTGATTAAACTTTTAGTTGAAAAGATTTTGATATAAAAGTTATTGAATTTAAAGAAAATGATATGATAGGAGTAATGATGATGAGTAAAGAGAATAAAAGTAAAATAGATAAGTTAGTAGTATGAGTAATTGTGTATAAATGATTGAAAAATAGGATAGATATATAGAAAAATGTAAAAAAATAATTAAAAATTAGGTTAGTTATGGACAGCGAAAAGTTTTAGGAGAATTTTCAAATATACCCACGTATTTTACTCGAAATTCCTCTTATACTCATGAATTTTTAAATATTTTTTCATACCCATGAACTTTTCATATAATTCCTCTCGTACCCGAGCCTTTCTATTCATTATATTTGATTCCTTATCAAACATGTATACTAGCTTAACCCCTTTATTTTCAATTGGTGCTTAGAGATCATTGCACACCAAAATGTCTTTCATCTTTGGTTCTCAAATCACCAAGTTCATGTCATTTAAACTAAACATATTCCTTATAGTGTTAAAATTTATTTTTATATTCACACAACAACCCCTAACTACTCTTTGATACCATTGTTGAGACTAGAGGTTGAACACCAACCTCTAGTATTTGTGAATCCACCACAAATGGCCACAAGATTTCCCATGAGGAGCAAAAATTCACTATAAAGAATACGATCATAATCCTCAGATTATAACTAAAACATTAGCAATAGGAAACTAATCAACCCACAATCAACTACATGAATATAACCATGTCATATGGACAAACATCACCTTAGAAAGCTCCAAATGATATGCAATTTGATTCCGTTTTTCTTTCTTCTCTTCATCTTTTATTTTCTTTTCCTTCTCCCCTTCAAGCAAGGAGGCAACACCAACCAAAAAAAAACTTTTGATTTGATGCAATTTCACTTGCATTTTTTGAAAGAGAAAAATACTAAGTAAAACCCCCAAAGAAAACCCTTGAAAAATGGCAGTAGCTAAGGGTTAAAAAATCTTTTTTCTCCTCTCTTGTGCCAACAAATGTTGGGGGAAAGAAAAAAGAGGAATTATTCAATACTTAGGTAAGCATAGAAGCCTCCGTGCTTACCCTTTATTTTTAAAATTTAAAATACTTTTTGAAAAATCTAAACCATTTATCATGTTTATCTATGTATATTTAATTATGTTTCCAAAACCTACATGCATTGAAATTTTTTATATACTAAATTAATACTATATATTTTTCAAAAATTTTAGTGATTAGATATTCACTCTTAATAGATACTATTTTTTTACAAGATATAAATTTTCAACAAATTTTTTTTTTGTAGCATGATAAAACAAGATGTATTAAACATCATCAATAATTTAGATTTTAAAAATTATATTTTAAAATTTTAAAACGAACGTTAAGTATGGAGGCTTTCATACTTACATAAGTATTGAATCATCCCTTAAGAAGAAGAAAAATGGATCATGCACTAGCTTTCATCACACATGGGTCCCCCCCTCATGTATTGATCAACACCAATATTACTTACGCCAAGATAAATCTCTTGTTCTTCCAATACAAAAATATAGTGATAAGCACCGTTCTTGATCTTGTATGACTGCTCGAAGACAATAAGAATATGTATGACCGCTCAAATGCTAGAGTTTACACAAACGAAGTCACATATATTACTCACTTGCGTACTCATATGAATACCCCTCAAAGTTGGTTGCAGGTACCCTAAAATTAGAACCTATCCTACAATTATTTTAGAAGACAGAAATTTTTAAAAATTTGCCTAAAGAAAAAAATATATCATTTAAAAACATGATTAATTAAGGAAATATTGTGACCAATTTTTTACAAACATTTGCGCCACCAAATGATATTGCTCTTTTCCTACTTAGTTTTTGTAATAATTTGTATTTCTTTAGGACTTATTAGTTAAAAATTGAAAATCATATGTATTTTATTATCTTTCAATAATCAGCCCACCTAGAATTTGTGTAATTAATGTTTTATAATGGGACTAAACACCTTATTATGGTTAGTGATGACTACGTTAATTGTTATCAAATATTCATGAAACAAGAACCATTTTTGTATGTACCTTATAAATGTGGTTGTCTTTTGATGATATGAAAGCTTGTTTTGGATGATTATAACCTAACTGGTCAGTTGATTCAATAATAAGACGTTTAACCATAGTAATTTAGATACATTCATCACTCCACTTGCATCTAATGTGGTGGTTGATAATGACTTTCAACAAATTTAGTTGATCCATGTGAACGTGGGATTCTCGCTATGATCGTTAACAGCAGTGTCCTGAATTCTAACTGTGTTTATGTCCAGGAAATAGTGCACTGACATGCGAAATTACTAACATACGATCTAAGCCCATATGAGGTCTAATCAAAATAATCCAAAGAGGTACGGATAATATTCAATAATAGTGGAAATCAATACCCTATAATAGTAAAAAAACCATCATTAAATGGATGTAAAATATAGCCCATTCGTGGTCATGAGCTCATGATTCAAAAGACTTTGTCATATTTGAAAAAAGGCTAAAAAAGTGGTCCTATTTATTATTGTTACAAATCTATACTTTCATTCATCATAGAGATATAACTTGGAACCATATTGGAAAATAGTCTCGTTTCAATTCGTGATTAAGAACATACACCTCAAAATTGGACTCCGACGTTAACCATAAGGTGGAGCTAGGACTTTTGAGACTAGAGAACAAGCTCATGTGAAGATGGGTACAATATTTACTTGAAGGAGAAACCATACAAAAACAAATTACACTTTAAAATAACATTAAAATTTTAAAGGCATTTTTCCTATTGTAAGTTTAAAAGAAATTAGTTTTGTAATGTTGAAAGGCAAAGAAATTTTGAGAAATTTTGAAAAATTGAGAGGATGATGCAGTATAAAAAGAAAAATAATTAGAAGTGAAGAGAATAATAATGAAAAAGATAAGTTACTTACATATATAAAAATAAAAATATAGAGATAGTAATAGAAATTTTTGGGTATATAGTTAGTTGATGAGTGATTCTATTAGCCTGGGCTAAGTAAATGGCCCACTTAGCCCACTTCAAAAAACCTATTTGAAATAATTTTTTTTCCTTTTTTTTTTCATGTACTTGTTTATCTAAGTGTATTTAACATATAGACCAAGTTTTACCATTTTTGAATATGTTTATCTATTTTTTTGAGATTTTCAAACATCTATGTGTATATATGCATTTAAAATACCCTTATTTTCAAAAATCTAAAAAAAATATATGCACATTTCCAAAAATGGTAAAACTTAGTCTATATGTTAAATACACTTAGATACACAAGTGTATAAAGAAAAAAGTAAAAAAAAGTTGTTTTAAATAGGTTTTTTGAGGTGGGCTAAGTGGGCCATTTACTTAGCCCGGGCTAATAGAATCACTCCTCTAGTTAAGATATCACGTAACATCAAAAGGTGTGTAAAAAAGTATTAAAAAATTTCCATTTTGAATGTTTTCATGTCGTCAGAATCCACAGAGGTTTTTACATTTCACAAGCATTGGGCCCGAACCCGCAGGCCCTAAACAGCGTTCATGAGTTGTACCCATCTCTCAGTTACATTGGCTGGGCAATTTGCATTTTACAGTCAGGCGATTCGAGAGTAAAAGGCTGAGATTTCATAACTTCGGCCTAGAAAGATGGGCTGAGATTTGCATACATTAAAAATAACGATGATCGGTCCCGTTTCTATAAATTTCTTTTTTTATGTTACCACTTTCATTTTAAATATCTTGATGATTGATGAAAAATTCACTTTATGTATTTTATTTAGTGTTATTTACAATATTTTGAAAACCATTTTATTTGTCCAACATGATTTAATGTTATATATGAAGTTGTTCTACTACATCTGAACCATTTGAAATAACATTTTTATATGGATAAACAATTATATAAAGTATTATTATATTATAATACATATGTAAATGAATTTAAGCCTTTTTCATAATTTACATATTAATATATATATTTCTTAATAAATATGGCTCATAAACATACTTGATCAGGATAAAATTTGGTCTCCTAAATAACAAATGATATTAAATATAATGAATGAATTAGATTTTTTATCATAGATTAAAATTTTAAAAATTAAGAGGGTTACATGACTCCACTTCTCTAGAACCTAGTTATATGGAAGTGGAACTGGATGATAATACTTGCGCTTGTGTATCTGATCTTTATGTAAATTATACTTATGTCAATAGAATTTTATTACACGTGCTTTTATGGATTTTGAAAATATTTTCATAGTTTTTATTGGCTTAAAAAATCTAAAGACATTTATTCAAAAAAAAATCTAAAGATATTTTTGGAAATAAAAAATATATAAATACCCACAGTTGCCAACTTGGCTATGTCTTGGCTTGTTCAGGTGCTTGGCGTTCAATCCCCACTACGGGCATTGTGTCTCCTGTCCAAGGAACCCAACAATTAGCATGGACGTAATTATTTTTGAAGTTCACAGGTGAGTTGAATGATTAGAATGCAGGCATAATAATAAAAAATTTAAGAAAATAAATATTAAGATCTAAAATTATATAAAAATGTGTAGTAATTTTTTTTTTTACTTTATATGTTAGCAAACATTTCCTAAAAATGCATTTAGGAAGAGGTTAAAGAAAAAAAAATTTACTACTCTTAGCATATCTTATGATACAAATGGATATTTTAATTATATAACTGCCTTCTTTTTATTATTATATTTATTTAATTATTCTTCACATTTTTTTCATATAATTCTTTAGGAGAGCGATCTTATGCGTCCGCACCAAGGTCCGGACGACTTCGTCCGCGGTCCGCCCATCCCGCAAGTAACCTCAGCCGTCGGATTGCGCACGTCTCTTTTGCACCGTCCATTTTTTTTTTTTTTTTTTTTCTAATAATGGGAGTATTTGAAATACGCCCTTGTGCAAGTATAAATAAAAAACTGAAAAATTTGAAAAAAACCCAAACACCTGTAGTCCCTCTTTCTTCCCGCTGGCGAACATCTCTACTAGCTGCATTCACCATCGTCGATTGTCGATCGCCTGCCAGGCTGCCACACTTGCCGGTCATCGCTGCCTTCCTTATCGATAGCTATTTCCTTGCTGGTCATCGCTACCAATGATGATTTAAGCTATTCAAAGAAAATCAATACGAGAAGATGAAGTGAAATGTTAGAAATTGGAGAGAAACCGATTTCATTCCAACGATTCTTCTGTGGAATTTCAATCTCTAAAGAGCATTAACATTGTTGAGCGAGCAATATTTCCGGACATCGCGTTTGAAATGGGCCTCACCCGGTCACCCCCTTCATTTGAATGTATCACAAAACTGAGACTCGTGTTTTTGATTTATGGACAGGACAGTGCATTATTAGACTCGAAGCCACTTTAAAATACAAAAATGGGGCGCAGATTTTCATAACTTGTCATTTTCATGTGATCTTAAAACACGAAAACAAAAAATAAAAAACATAAAAAACAAAATTGAAGAATGCACCACCAACTGCATGCAGCTCTCAACTCGTTTCAGCCACGACCACAAAATCATGAAAAATACAGAAAAAAGTTGCTCTTTTGAATTCTAGTTTGGAAGTGAAATAATGAATTAGTCGTGTTCCCTCAACGGCACCATCGATTTGCCGCTCGTGACCCATCTATGCCCTTCATTATCGACAACAGAAAGCTTAGCAAAACCAATCGAGGTCGTGGCATCTCTCATCTGCGTCATCGCTGATAAAATTTTCTTTCACTTTTCATCCACGAATGCACTCATCTCCGTCATATTACATCAGAAAAGGAAAAAAACTCTTTCAACACTCGTTGCAGTTTCTTCTCCAACTACCAAGGCAGACTGAAATCCCACGGAAGAGGTTGAAAATGTTCTGGGAAACAAAGAATCAGAAAAGGGGGCAAAAAAAAAAAAAAGGAAATAAATGAAAATGAGGCAAGAGATATGGAAGAACGAGCAAAGAAAGGAAAGAGGCGAACGAGAAGAGAGATGGAAAAAGAGGAGAAAGGGGAGAGAGATGGAAGAGTAAAAAGGAAATAGCTGCGGGCTATGAAGGAAACGAGAACAGAAAGGGAGCAACGACCGGCAAGGGTGGCAGACAACTGGCGACGGTGAATGGAAATTAGTTCGCAAGCAGGTGAGGGGGAGACTATTCGCAGCTGGAAGAAAGAGGGATTGTGCAGGTACATATTTCAAATAATCCCATTATAAAAAAAAAAAAAAAAAATGGACGGTACAGAAGAAACGCGCGCGATACGACCGCTAAGGTTACTTGCATGACGGGCGGACGAAGCCGACCTGGTGCGGACGCATAATATCGCTCCACTTATCTTAGTAGAGGAGCGATATCGTTAGCCCTAGCTCCCTTTAAAAAACCTATTTATAATAATTTTTTTTTTTATTTTTTTCTCCGTGCACTTATTTATATCAGTGTATTTAACATATAAACCAAGTTTTATCATTTTTGAATATGTTTATCTATTTTTTTGAGATTTTTAAACATCTATATGTATATATGTATTTAAAATACTCTTATCTTTAAAAATCTAAAAAAAAATATATACACATATCCAAAAATGGTAAAACTTGATTTATATATTAAATACATTTAGATAAACAAGTGTATGAAGAAAAAAGCAAAAAAAAAATATTTTAAAAAAGATTTTTGAGGTGGGCTAAGTGAGACATTTACTTAGCCCGGTCTAACTGGATTGCTCCTCATCGTAGTATATCACTCTCTCATTTTTTTTTTCAATGTTTTGAATCCTACTTTTACTTCCGTATATTGTCAAATGAGAGGGTGATTATATATAAAGTGATTTATTTTAGGCTAAAATACAGCATTCATTCATTTTATTTTGCTTTTACTTTTATCTGATTTTTTCTTCATAAATATGTTTTCCTAACTATATCTAATTTATATATCAAATTTTATCATTTTACAATACATTTAAATATTTAATTTTTATTTTTAAAAAATATCAATTTTAGGGGCATTTAAGGCATTTTCCACCGTTAAAAACTTTATTTTTGAAAAAACGAAAATAAATTTGTAAAAATATTATAAAATAGAAAAACTTGACATCGAGATTAAATACAATTAGAAAGACATATTTGGGAGGAAAAATCAAACAAAACAAAATAAAATAAAATAAATGAATGTTGTATTTTAATTTAAAATACATGATGAAGTATATAATAATATTTCTTTCAAATGTACCCTAAAATAAATAGAAAACAAAAAGGACACAAGACCCACATGTAAGAGCACAAATAAATGCATAACTGTAAAACAAATGAAGGACATTTTTTTTAAAAATGGCTTTGGAAAATTTTCAATACTCGAAACTAATTCCCAGCTAACTGCGCTGAAGAGTGAAGACGAATTAGCTTATTGGCTTTTGGGAATGGGGATTATAAAAAGAAGCCAGCGATTTCTAAGTCTTAGTGCACCCTAGTGCATTCCATCCCTTCTTTTAATTTTTAAATTTTTTTATAAAATTATTAATCTGGGTATATTTAACCAGTATATCAATTTTTACTATTTTTAGATACTTTTAAATATTTTATTTTTAAAATTAGCTATACTTTCATAATTTATAAAAGTTTTCAAAAATGTATATAAAAAAGGGTTTTTGCAACCGGGTGCACTTAATCATAATCCAGCAACTTCGTACCATCACTCGTAAATCGAGTAAATTCAGTGATGAATGTAATATATATAATTTTTTATATATCCGCCCCATCCAGCTCTGACAGTAAATGGAAATTGGCAATTTAATTGACTTTATTTTTTAAAATTTTGAAACTGAACAAAAAAGTGTAGATACATGTGCTCTTTTTTTCATTTCTAAAAATAAAAAACTAAATAAATTTAAAAATTATCAATTTCGCAAGAAGTGAGATCCAGTTGTGGCTTATACATGTATAAAAATTACAAAAATAATAAGAAAATATTTTTCGCTGGGGCGATTTGTAGTAACCATATAATAACGGCACTCCTAAAAAGAATTAAAAAAATAAATCAGGTTACTCTTAAGGTAGCCCTGTCAATTAGATTGGAACCCACCATTTCGAAAATAGACACGACCATGTATCACTAGCGAATCCGGCTCCATATGTCACGATTTATTTGATATTTCATTATTATTTTAAAATTTTCATAAATGTATTTGAAAAGTCGATTAAAGAGCGGCGCAACTTAAGGATAAAGTATTTTTATCTTTAAATTGAGATATATTTCTCGATCTTGGATATTCCGTTGAGAACTTCAGAAACAACTTAAATGGAATCGGTCCAATTAAAAATCTTTGGATCGTCGCCGTATTTAATTTAATTTTCAGAACATTTGGTGGTGATTCCTTTATATAGCCGACAACAATGTGCCATTTTATTCTATTGAAAGTTGAAAATATACACAAGTTATGTTTGGGAAGTAACGAAATGTAAAAATTTTTGAAATGAAAAAACTGATATGATATAATATGGAATGATGAATAAAGTAGATAAAGTTAAAATAAATATGTTAGTTGCGTAAGCAGTTGTGTAGAAATGATTGAAAAATAAATTAATTATATAGAAAAATATGTATAAATAATTAAAAAATAACATTGTTGTGATGTGTGAAAAGTTTTAAATTAAAAAGTTTGATATTTAAGCAAACTCTATCCATAAAAATATTTAGAATTTTATATTTTAATCTTCTTTTTTCCGCAATGAAAGCTGGTAGTTTGTAGCATAAAAGTGCTACTAGCTAGGAATGCAGCTTGAGTTGTACCGATATGATATTGTACATATAGACAGACTTATATAATTTTGGTAATGGAGGTAGACTTTTATACTTTTGATAGCAGAATATGGTATGGTCAATATTTACTATATGTAGCCGATTTAATTACATGTGGTAGGATTGTAGTCGTTTATTTATGAATAACTTGTCTATATAAAGGGAAACGTATGCTATGCCATGTAATGATAAGCTTTATTTCCAATGTTTCTCTAAGTTCACATGGTATTAGAGCTTGATCTATGTACATCAGCAATTTAAAGTTGACCAATGATCCTTTAGGATTCGTTATAGATGACTGCCGTCAACAACCATTTATAATGCTCATTTGTTTTATTCTTTTTTTGAAATTTTTTTTTAGTAAAACTACAAATTTTAGGTATATATTATTTATAAGTTTTACAGATTTTGGATATAAATATAAATTTACTTTATATTTTTAAGCACAAGGTGGATTGTGGTCATTTTCACAATATCCATATATTTAAAAATACAAAATAAATATACATAAATCTCTAAAATTAGTAAGACTTGCTAATATAATTACTTTAATTACTTCGAAAAAATAAAATTATATAAAAAGGATGAATTTCTGTTATATATATGTGTGTGTATATTTCATGTGCAGCACCAACAAACTATGTGCACCACTAGAGCGCCGAACCTATTGCTCCATCTTCCTCAATTTGCCAAAACAGGCTTCCTTCCAACAATCCACCTTTCTTTCCAACACCGGCAGCTGCAATCTCCTCCGGTCCCGTGCACCACTCCGCAGAATAATCTCAAATGGCCAGTCCTCCTGCATCAAATCCATGGCAGCTGTGACATATCTGAGATGTCAAGAAAACCCAGCCAAGCGCCCAAACTGGCACCCGTCGCCTATTGCAAAATCCAATTTATGTCATCAACCAATGAATTGTTCTGCACAGCATCTTCTCCATCCGAGCACTACAGAAAATCTAGCCGGCCAGCTATAAAAAAAAAAAAAAAAATCTACTTGGAGCCTTTTTCAAATCGGGAAGAGGCAGCCACCAAAGAAAACCGAGCACCATCTGAAACCCACCCCCAATCACCGGCTAGAACATTCTAGCCTCCGCATAATCCAATCGAAGCGAAGGCAGCAGCATGGCCAACCGAATAAAGCAGCAATTTTCAAATTAAAAGCCTGCACATCCCCTGCAAAATCTCAAACCCTGTAACTTCCATCCGAAAGCAGCTATTAAGCACTGCGACCATCTGCGACCAATCCAAGCACCCAATCTTCTACTCTTCATCGAGCACCGGTGCACCCACCAAATCCAGCAAAATTACCAGTGGCATAGAGTATTATGCATCTCAGTCCTCCTTCAGCAGCCTCAAATTCAAGCCACCGGCCAGCCCCACTTCAAATCGGCTAGCAAATAGTAGCAGCATGAAAGCAAAGGCAGCGTGCAGAAGCTGCAGTCATTTGTGCAAGAATCTCACATCGTTTAGGTGAAATTTGCCTCACCCATCTCAACTTTTCAAAGTGAGGGGCCCTCAACCAAGTTGGACATACCTCCCAACACTCTTACAACCCTACACCCCCTAACTTGGTCGGACACATTTATGTGGGACAAACAATAAGTGGCCCATGATGTAGATTTACTTTTCATTTTGGGTGATGAAATTTTTATTTATTTTTGCTTTGTAGTTCATTTTTAGTGCTTTATAGTTCTTAGTTTTGTAGTTTTAATTTTTAAGTTAGATTTATTTTTTTATTCAGTGTTTTATTTCATACTTTATAATTTTTAGATTAAATTTAATGTATTATTCTTTCTTGCTTTCGTAGATTAAATATTATTTTTGAAATCTTTTAATTGCTTAAGTAGTTTACATTTAATTGACGTTGCTAATTAATTAGTTGTGTTTCCCTTGTCTTCTCTCTATCATTTTTTTTACCCTCTTCTCTCTTCTTTCTCTCTTTACCTCATTTTTCCCTCTCTCTAGCTTTTTTATTCTTTTTCTACTCTCTCTCTTTCTATATTCTCTCCTCCTTTCCTCTACCTTCTTCTCTCTTCTTTCTCTTTCTAATTTTTTTCCTCCATTTTCTCTCTAGCTTTTGTCTTTTTTCTTTATCTTTCTTTTCTCCCTTCTTTTATAAAGTATATTAATCTAAAACAATTCAAAACCTTTGAATTCCGACTCACAATTATTCTACGTTATCTTCTATATAATACTAGTTTAGCATGTTTCGATTAATTTAATTAAATTGGTGATCATAGTGCTCTTAACAACAAGCACTTGGTTTGCATCAATACCAAAAGGATGGGTAAAGCTTGATTTCTTTGGCAGGCGTATGTTAAAGCTAGGTTAAGTAACACATGGTCTATGGATAGTGGTCGTTTAAAGCATATGAGTGGTTACAAAGCTTTCTTCAATTAATTAAAATTGTACAATGGATGAACTATTATATTTGACAACAATGAAAAGGGTAAATTATATAGTAAAGTTAACATTTATTGTTTTGCAAATGCATGTATTGAAGAAGTTTTATTTGTGAAAGGTCTGCAACACGATTTAATAAGCATTAGCCAACTATCTGATAAAGGATACAAAGTTGTATTTGAAGCTCAATATGTAACGTGTAGATGGAGAACATGTATTATTTAGTGGCAAAAATATAAAAATATATATTTGTTTTGCTTTTATGATTAAATGAAAAATACTTATTTACAATTGATAATGATCCATGGGTGTGGTATAAGCAACTTGGGCATATCAATACATCATACATAAATAAATTATAGAAAAAGAGTTTGGTTGAAGGCTTACCAAAACTCAAATATGACAAAGATAAGATTTACAAATCATGTTAAATGTCTAAGTAATTGAAAATTACATTTTCATCAAAAAATGAAGTCTCGACTCAAAATTACTTGAACTATTATATATGAATTTTTATGGACTGTTTGACATATTAAGTCTTGGAAAAGGCATGTTTTTGTAATTATTAATGATTATTCTAGATTACTTGGATAATGCTTCTAGCTAGTAAAGATGAGATTTTTTCTATGTTCTCTAGTTTTTTTCAAATGTGTGCAAAACGAAAAATAGTTCTCAATTATAAGTTATCATGGTAGTGAATTAGTAATGTAGATAATTTATCTACTGAATTTGAGAAGCTACAAATGAAAAAGAAAGGAGAAGAAGAGCTCAAGAAAGATGAAGATGAGTTCAAGCTCAATCAAGAGATAAGTGGAAGTAATATTTCATACATACCCCTACAGATCTAAAATTTAAACATCATCATCCAATTAAACAAGTGACTTGGTATGAGAACAAGAGACTCAAGGGGAAACATATGTGGGCACTTTATTTTTGTATAAAAATTGAGCTAAGTACAATCGATCAAGCTTTTATTGATGAAAGCTGGATAATAGTAATGTAAGAAGAGCTTGGTATGAAAGGTTTATCAAATTTCTAATTAATCATGACTTCAAAAAAGGAGAAATAGGCATCACTTTGTTTATTAAAAATGAAGATCAAAATATCCTAATCGTTAAAATATATATAGATGATATTGTTTTTGGTATTATTAATGAATTATTGTGCAAAAATTTCTCTCAGTTAATAAATAATGAACTCGAGATGAGCGTGACAGGTGAACTCAATTTTATTTTCAAATTATAAATCAAGTAACTCGAAGAAGGAATATTCGTTTGTGAATTCAAGTAAATTAAGGAAATGCTCACATAATTTGGCAAGCGAAATTTTAAAGGAGCTATAATACCCATGAGCTTTTCAACTAAGATAGATAAGGACGAGAAAGGTCATGTGTATCAATGTTCGTATAGAAGTATGATTGATTTTTTTACTGTATTTGGCTGCTTTTAGGCTTGATATTTTGTTTAATGTATGTATGTGTTCTAGATTTCAATCCAATCCTAAGAAATCACATGTGATAACAACTAAAAGAATTTTCAAATACTTAATTGATATTCCAAATTTAGGACTATGGTATCCCACTTTTGAATTAATATGATACTCATATGCATATTTTATTGAATATAAAATAGATAAAAAACACTAGTGACACTTATCAATTTCTTGATAGTATGATAATATCCTAGTTCTCGAAGAAACAAACTAGTGTTGCTCTATCTACTATAGAAGCTAAATATAGCTGCAGGTAGTTATTTTGCACAATTATTATGGACGAAGTGAAAGTTAAAAGATTATGGGCTAAATTATAAACATATTTCAATCAGCTGTGATAATACAAGTGTAATTTGTCTAACTAAAGATTCTATACTGCATTTGCAATCAAATATATAGATGTCGGACATCATTTCATAAGAGAGTATATTTAAAATCATGATATATATTTAGAATATATCAAAACAAAATACTAAATTATTGACATATTTATTAAACCTTTACGAATTGATACATCTATAAAATTAAGAATAGTAATTTGCTAATATACCCACTTAGTTTGTCACTAATTGCAAATATACCCACATTATTTTATGAATTGCATATATCCCTATAAAGATTCACAGAAATCACTTACGTACCCATGTTAATGGTTAATAATTAATAGAATTACCTAGGTTGTTAAATAAAAAATACATTGTCAAAATTGCCTACCCGTAGAAGTAAGGTGTGATGAAATTGTGATCCCTATTTCGAATCCGCCCCTTTCCCTACTTCGACAAAGAGTCCTAGGCGACTTCGATCTTATTTATTGCCATTGCATGGCTATGCCATTCCCGTCGTTGCTACTACCTTGTTCTCCTCTCACCATCGTAGTGGCTGTTGTGCCCTTTGATTTTTCCTCTTTCTCCTCTACATCCTGCTCCTTTTTTGTTATGACCTGCGCTAGTCACCCGTTGCCCCATCACTGTTGCTTGTTTGATTGTCCTTTCCTCTCCATTATTGTTTTCATTGCTGTATTTTGTTCTTTGTTATTATCTTTATCATTGTATTTTGCTTTCTATATGCATGTGGTTGTCTTCGTTCCTGCTATCTATTTTGCTATAACTCGTCTATTGCATGATTCATGTCAATGTTCTGAGAATGCATGTTATTGATGATTAAATTAGTGCATTTTTTGAATTTGTAAATGGAGTGTGGTCTATGATTTAACATATGTTGCAAATCAGTTAGGGTTGTGGCTGTGAAAAAGGAAGCAATTAGAATGGTTGTGTTTTAATCCAATTACTATGTAGGATATAATATTGTTATGGCTATTTAAAAGGAGCATCTTCAATGGTTGCCTTTTAATCCAATTGGTAAGTAGGATAGAATATTGTGTGGCTGTAAAAAAGGAAGCAGATGGATGAGATTACAATGCTGTCGAGTGACGTGGACCCAATTGCTATAGCCATTTCTATTCTTTTTTGTGGTTTTACAATATTGTCAGTTTAGGTGGGGAATTTTCATTTGGAATATAACTAGATGTGGGACCTTTGATGGATAGAATATTAGTTTTTGGCCAGTTGACTTAGATGTGCAGTGGGTCGGGACCTTGGTGGATTGAATATTGATGTTTTGTCAGTTAACTTAAAGGTGCAGTGGTGGCCCACTTGTTGTTGAATGTGCATATTAATATTTATGATTGACTATAGTGGTGTTATTGTTGAACATAAAGTTTATCGCTTTTTGATATGCTCCACTTTTTTTTTTGCTAAATTGCAATATCGTGTGAATGTGTCTTGGGTGGTTTGGTTAAGTTGGCATACACGACATTTGTGCACGCATTTCCAACACTACACGAATTTGTGATTGTGCAATTTTTAAAAAAGATTCTATTGAATTAATGCACATTTGAAATCATCTTAGCTTGTTTGCAATTATATTATTCAGTTGAATGTCATTCTATCCTTGTTTTTTTTATTAGGGATTAATGTTATCTTATACTTCTTATATAGGTTCCGCTATGGAAGCAGATAGAGTTAGATTGGCCTATCATTATGGTGGGGTTCTACACAAAGATTTTAATAGAAAGATTATGAAGTATATAGGTGGACAGATTCACTACAGATTAGTCAATCCAGAGAGTATAGTATGATACAAATATTAGACTTAATATCAGCGACTGCGAAAATTCCACAAGATAAGATAAAGTTAAGTTACAAGATCCCAAAAGTAGATTTGTTTGTAGTAATTGGGAAGCTCAAAACAAATGCTGACATGATGGAGATGTTTGACAAGTATACCTCTTTACAAAATTGGAGAAAAATAAAAGAGATTCTAATATATGTGTCCTCTTCCATTGTGTAACGATTGAAAGTTCAAACCAGAAAAGTAAATGATAACGAGTTACCTAAATCTAGTGAAGTACAATTTATAGGAAGACCTTAGACTAAAAGAGAGAGATTTGGAGCTGTAAAGAAGATATGTATGAAGAAAACTAATAATGAAACAGACCACAATGAATTGAGGGGGATGAATACATAATTGGATGGCAGCGTTGGCTCCAACCATAGGGTTAAAGACTATGAGATAGAAGGTATTATAAAACATTCTTTAATTTTTTTTACATCAAAATAAGTTGTTATTAATAAAATTAAAACACGTTCATTTTTGTGCAGCCTTACATGAACACATTGTTCATGAAGACATTACGGTGTTGATTAGGTCCAATAAAGGTATAGGAAAGGGCGATAGTGGAGTAGTTGACGAGGAGTTTTTTACATAAAACTAGGAGATAATACATGTTGGTGCAGCTAAAGAACTGAATAAAGAAGTATAAGACAATTGGATCGAACATAGAGCCGGCATCGGGCACAGCCGAAGGTGAACCTATATTCACTAATGTAGTTATACTATCATGATGGACATAAATAAATACCCTTATTGTCTAATATAATGTGACTTTCTTTGTGAACTTTAGTAGAACACAATGACACACATTTTATTGATAGGGAGCCCTCACATGAACCTCTTCTAGAAGAAATAATTGGAGAACCGTTATAGGGTGATAATGATTCAACATTTGAGCTAGATGAATCATGTGATAGTACAAAAAAGGAGTGTAAAATTCAAAGAGGACATCTTGCAAATCCAAGTCTCTCCATTGATCTGCAATTTCCATTGATTCTCTTACTTAGAAGAGCACTTGTGGAGTATACTATTCGCAAACACTTCAACTTGAAATATGTGAAGAATCAATGTAAAAAGGTCATCACTAAGTGCAAGGTCAAGGATTGCACTTGGAGGGTGATAATTCTATAAAAATAGAGTTATTGACGCTCATTTTGCACTCATTTGGAATGACAGTTTAAAAGAAACATATAAATTTGCGAAGATTTTGTATTAGTTTTTATCATTTGTGTAATTCTTGCATCTAGTGTGGTTTTCATGCATTTTAGGTTGCATCTAGTTAAAATTTATCTCATTTTAATTATTTTAATTTCATTTGATCATTTAAGAATGCATTTATTTGTTTTTACTCTTTTGTTGTAGGAAAAGAGAACAATTCTCATGTAATTTCAAGCCAAAAAGAGGATGGAATGAGAAAAACTACTTGAAGCTGTCAAACTGTACAATGCTGTCTCCAGCAACATGGAGGCCGCGACCATGGATTTAACCACCTTAAGCAACTTTGCTCTGCCATTGTCCTGCAGCATCGAGGCCGCGACCACAAAGGCATGCATGTGTAAACGTCCACATCTGTGAGCTCCAAATGAAAGAGGGTATAAATATATCTCTTAGGTTTCTTAAGCATATGACGGGTCATGGCTGCTGAGATAGGAGGAGAAGAACAAGGGTTTCAAGGCAAGTAGAGAAGAACAAGTGAAGAACAAGCTGTTTCACTGCAAATCCATTGAGTTTCATCTCCTCCTCTTATTTCTCTTTTCATTTTTATTATTCTCCTCCCTTGGGATATTTGTAAACTTCATTTTGTTGGGATTTAAAATCATGTTGTGTGGCTAAATCACCATGTGGCGGGAGTTATATAGGATTTGAACTCATAGATTATGTTATTTGGTTTTTTATGCTTGAAATGATAATACAATTGTGCTGTGACTTATGCCGCTTGAGATTACCCTTATATATATGCTTAATGCGTTTATAAGCTTTGCAACCTTATAGATCGTTTGAATATTCAGATTTATGCTTGGAAAAGTGGATTTGAATGAGATCCACATATAAGTACAGGTTTTTCGGCTCTTGTTTGTGTTGGATGTTAATATGGATAGGAATATATGTATTAATCTTATGTAATCTTGATAAGGTTATGTGGTTATCAGCTTTATTTTACTTGGGTGCATGGGAACATAGCAAATAACTAAAATAGGGTTAGGTTTGTATGTATTGGAAGATATATATAAATATAAATGAACATAGGTTATTAATCTTGCACAATTAACTTAAAAAGGAATCAATTTAACATAGTTATGAGTCAATGAATTCATATTTTCACCTATCTTATTCATCTCAAGGCAAACTCTCCTGCAACCATTTTATTTTGGTTTAGTTTAGTTAAATTTATTCATCTCTTTAAACACAAATTCTATTCAATTTGCTAATTCACATAAGACGATTGAATTTTAAGGTGCTAGTTGGTTTAACACAATTTTCGTAGGAACGTTACTCTACTTACTCGTTATTACTTTATCGGCACGCATACTTGTGTTAAATGAGCATTTTAATTAGACATATAGGCAGCTCGCCAAGTGTTTGGCACCGTTGCCGAGAATTGGTGCTTTAAACTTAGCACTCGATAATTTTATTTGTCTTTTGTGAATTTATATATATTATACATATTTTTTTCTTTTCTTTCTTTACTTTTGAGAAAATTTTGTTTCAAGGGTCTTTTTATTGCAATTTTCAATGGTTTCAAATGCTTACCATTGGCTAACTGTAAAATTTTCAACATCAAACACATCGGGTATTGATGAGTTTAACCATACATGGGCACCCCAACTCAATTTGCAAGTTAACAAATGAAGGGAATAGATAATTCTTATTCAAGTTATTATGATTTGTGCGGAGGTGAAGGACATTTGTCAATCCGGTACGTGTATTACTCAGCGTCCGTGGACTATCTTGGTCATTCAAATGATGCACAGGACAACCATGGAGACCCATAATAAAAAATGATGTCTTTAGATTTTCAAGCAGATGAAACAAAAGAGCTATCACAACCTAAAAACAAGCCATCTTTGGAGGAATGTTCATGCAATTCATGCAAAATCAGATGCAATTTAATGAAAACGTACATAAACAGGTGGAGCAATTGGCTATAATAATCTAAGGTTGGCACTAAGAAGCTTCTTCCGTTTATATTGCAGAAAATTCAGAAGAAGATGAGTTAGAATAGGGCTGTAAAGTCACTCCGTTTATCAATGAAGAGATATTACACAATGTGACAATATAATTTGCCCCTCAAAATGTGCCTAAACAGGTGGTAGAGCCGATGGGAAGTAAAGACATTGAAGAAGAAAGCAATGAGGAGATAGAGGTTGTCGTGGTAGAGAAAATTAAAAGTTATCATATCAACACACCTTCAATATTTCTTCCCAAATTCCAAGAGCAATAAGAAATTGATCAATTAATGGTTATTCTTGGAAAAAAACTCCTTGAAGCCTACAACTCAAGACCTGAAGATCAATTCTTCTTTAGCCTTTATGAAATTTAAGAAAAGAAGCTAATAAATCTATTTGAGGAGGCTATGAAAAGATTTGAACTTCCAGTGCATAACTTGCGTGGAAGGAATTTTGATAGAGCGAGAATTAGTTGATCATGATAGGGACGTCAGGCTAAGGACGCTAAACTTAGTGCTGAATGGGAGGTAACCCATTGCAGTTTTTGATTTTTGGTCCAAGGCATGGTTAAAAGATCTATCATTGTGTCTTGAAGCAAGAGAACTAAAGAAAGATCACCATTTTTGAAAACTGACATGCAAAAGAGAGTTTGATTCCTTACTTGGTCAATACTTTATGAATACACGTGTTGTGATCTTGAAAGTGCAGCTTAACATGACATGATTCAAGAAGCTAATTTCATTAAGCAATCATCCCTTCTCTCTTTTTGGGAAGAACATGACAGCTATAGATCCATGTTGGAGGTATTAAAAAGAGATTCTTGAAAGGTTGCATATTCAAGGCTTATATGTGTTGAGGAGTCCAAAGGTGGATTTGGCAATTCAACAGCCGATTATAATCTTTCTGTTGGAAACAATGCTTCAAAACAAAATAAAATTGACCAAAGATTGAGTTTTGATGATTAACAACAACTAACTTGAGTACATTTAAAGGACTAATGAGTTTTCCATTTGTTTTAAGGAACTTAAGTAGCCAAGTCGATCCCCAAGTCGACTTGGACTTCGACTTAGGGAGAAGTCGATCCCAAAGTCGACTCAACTATTGACTTGAGAAAGAACCTCAAAGGCAAAATCAACTTGCAGGTGAAGTCGCATCCCAAGTCGACTTCACATGCGACTTGGGAAGCCAAGTCGCAAACGAAGTCGACCTCGCTATCGACTTCAATCGTGAAAAACTGTCCAGAGCTGAATTTTGGGGCACGAAACTGCCCAAGTCGACTCCAGGTGCGACTTGGGTGAAGTTGCAGACAAAGTCGACTTCATCCGCGACTTGAGAAGTTCAGACTTCAAAGATGCAGTTTCAAAGCCTATTCAAAGAATCTCTCACTCGAGTTCAAAGCAAAGATTCAAGATGGAGATCAAATCAAGTCTATCAAGTCCAAGGCAAATCTTCAAGCTTGCTTCCAAATGAAGATACATTCAAGATATGAAGATCAAACGACTCCAAAGCAAGCAAGGTTCATGAATATATCATGCAAGGACTCAAGCTCTCCTAAGGATCACAAGATTCAAGACAATCCAAGATAAACCAAAGACAAGGACTTCAAGATCAACAAGATCTACAAGTATAAGGGATTATTTCAGAATGAAAATGATTAAAGGAAACAAGCCAAGCAAGATAGAGGAAGATCAAATGAAGAACAAAGCATATTTTGCAAAGACCAAGTCAAGTCGCAACCCAAGTCGACTCCATGATCGACTTGAGTTGAAGTCGGAAGCCAAAGTCGACTCAAGACTCAGACTTGGAAACTGACAAGGTGAAGTCGCACCCGAAGTCGACTTCACCTGCGACTTGGGTCAAGTTTATGCCCAAGTTGACTCTGACTGAAACTTGAAGTTGCGACGGAGAAGCGAAGTCGCACCCGAAGTCGACTCCATCTGTGACTTGGGCGAAGTCGCATCCGAAGTCGACTCCACATGCGACTTGGGTCGCAACGGTCGAAATTTATTCGAACGTTGGCGCATTAAATGCGCGCCACCTACCCTCTAACGTTCGAATTCCCTCCACAATTATAAAAGGGAGTTATTGTGGACGAGGGAAGTAGCTGAGAATCATTAAGTGTGCATAACTACCATCTACAAGAGCTTTAAAGAGATCAAGCTAATCAAAGAGGAAGAACTTTGCTTCAAACTGCAAGAGCTCAACTACTGATCATTCAAAGCCAATTCAACAAGTTCTTCTCTGCGCCAAACTGCTTCTACACAACTGTAAAGTGTAATTTTCTTATTGTTTCTTTTGTATGTGTTGAACTTGATTTAGTTTGAGGAACTAAGATCAAGTGTAAGCAAAGCAGTGTGTGATTGGAGTGTGACTCATCACCTACTTGTGCTGTGTTTTGTTGATGCCCCCTAGAGCTGAAATCTAGAAGAGAGCAGTGGCTCTAATTGTATTGAGAGAATACAATAGTGGAACCCAAGTCACAAGGAGTGTGAGCTTGGAAGAGTGGAGTAGGGAGGTTGCCCGAACCACTATAAAAATCCTGTGTGCTTGATTTATACTTCTGCCATTTACATTACATTGCTTTCCATTTCGTTTCTTCATTAAGGGGACTGGATTAATCCGGGGTTAAATTTCTGTTTAAGATATAAATTTTTTAAATACCCAATTCACCCCTCCCCTCTTGGGTTTTGCCATCAACTCGGGACCAACACTTTCCTTATGCAATATTTGCACTAGTTGAGGAATTGCCAACAATGGTGGAGACCAAGGCCATTTAGTCTTCAATTTGTCAAAATCAATCTCAACATGCTCCATTTAGTAAAATGCAGTCAAGTTACAGTTTAGATGAATGAAAAGGCAAAATTTCAAGTTATCATGGTCATTCAAGGAAGCACAAGCTCAAGGCAATGAATAATAGATTTATTATGTTAAATTTGGGATTTCAATCCAATTTCAAGTTGTTAACTGATGAGATCAAAGTTTTTCAAGCTTCTCATTATCATTCAAGAGGAGAAAAGTATAATGCGGTAAAGCCACAGCCTTAAAAGCGAACCCGATGCCAAATGCTGTAGAGGAACATCAATGGAGCATAAATGTAATCAGTAGCATCGGTGCCACGACCACCAAGTTGGGGGCTGCGGTCCACACTATTAAGAAAAAGTAAAAAAAAAGAAGAAGGTTCAAGTGCATCACTAACGAAGGCATTAGCATCGACCCTGTGGCCACCAGCAAGGAAAATAAAAAAATATTTTTCAGGTGCAAAAGTGACCAGCAACACCGTGGCTATAGCCACAGGCAAAAAACAAAAAAAACAAAAAATAAGAAAACTGCATGTCAACTTCAACAGGTTATAACTTTTGATCTTGGAGGAGTTACGAGAGCCACCGCATATCAACGAAAAATATTTTTCAATCTCGTCGATGTGGCATCTATTGCTTGCCTAGTTGAGCTCATTTTCAACTTTAAAATCCTCTATCTTTGCATATTTTTGGGTCGTTGGAGTTCTATGCAATTTTTTTACTAATTTTTGTAAATCACCCATTTTATTACTTTAAGTAAAAGGTGTGCAAGTGGGTGATTTGTATTTTTCATATATTTGCGGGCATCTGGATGTGCTGCTAGTGGATAATTTTTTTATTTGAGTCGATCCATTATGTTATTGTGGCTAAAGTAGCGGAGGAGGAGTTTATGAATTGCACTTGTTGTATCGATGATGAAGATGAGCTTGTGTTGAGCTTATGTGGGGTGTAGAGTCATGGGTATTTGAGCTTGCTGTGATCCTTTGAATTTATACCGTTTATTGCTTCCTTCGTCCTGTTTGCGACGTCGCTCTCAACTGAGCCATCTTGTTATATGTTGTCCTCTTTGGAAATTCATTCCATGTTGGATGCTTCATCTATCATCATATGTTGAGTATTACAAAGGTGGTTCATTGCACAATTTTGGCCGATAGAGGAAGAAGCAGAAGAGAGCGACAGAGACGATAAGCACTCTTTCCGTCCCTACCGCTAGGGGAGTCACTAGTTCCTTTTCTTTCCTTTTCTTTTCCTTAGTTTCATATTTTTATTTGCATATCATCTACATTTGCATCTCCATATTATTGTCATTTGCATGTTTCTTAGTTTTTATGCATTGAGGGCAATGCATTTCTCAAGTTTGGGGGGGGGGCGCTTTTGTCCTGTTCTATTTCCAATTACATATTGCATTTAGATAACTATATTACACATGCTTTAAGTTGCATTGCATTCAAAACCTCACCTACAATAATCAGTCAGTTGCAATATGTTTTAAGGAATACTTGTAATGTTCAAGAAAACTTTAAATTGAAACCAAATTCATGAAAATTTGAAAAATTTTAATCCATTATAATGCATTGATTGAACTTTAATGTGTTAATTTTTCCAAGTTTTCAAGTGACATGTGAATGATATGATCAGTTAAGTAGTTGAATTTTTATAGTTCACTTCCATGTTAACATGTTCAAATGAGATGATTAAGGAAAATTTTTGTGTAATATGAATGCTTGTGCATAATTGTGCCTTATTGCCATATCTTTTTGCAATTGTTGTTCCCCAATATTGAGCCTACATATATTTGCTTCTTTTCGACATTGTGCTTTAAGGTAAATACATTGTCTTAGTAATTCATAGTGTATATATATTTCTCCTAATAGGATTTTGCCTAAATAATGAAGGGAATGGCTAACCCGAGCTGAGTAACCGGGACTTAGTATTTACATATGTCAGGGTTCATGTAAAAAGGCAAGAGAAAACCATAGTAATAGTGTTTCGTAGAAAAATTCTCCCTATATATCCTGAAATATGGTTAGGGGAGCCCAAAAATGAAAAAAATGAATGAACAAAAAATAAAAAAATCTTTAGATACCTGAAAAATGGTGAGGAGAGTTAAAATAATAAGTTTGGAGTAACTAAGTAAGCAATTTTGTATATCTAAGTTGATTAATGCTATGCTTTTTTGAGATGATAGATTTACTTTGAGTATAGTCATCTATATTACGCCTATCCTAATAAGACCTTTTGATTAAGAAAATGGTTAGCAATTTTGAATTATAAATTTTAACTATTTACGATCACATTTGCATATAACTTAATTTTTATATTGAAAATGCATATCCTAACCTGAATTTAGCAGGGTTTCATGGGTCATTTTAATTTATTATTATATTTTGCATTGTTAAGTTGAGAGATGTGATTGCATTGCTAATGATTAGGTGCAGACTTGGTTTTGGCATGTAATAGTTGCATTTGTGTTTTTATGTGTTGCTCGGGACTAGCAACGTTTAAGTTTGGAGGTGTGATAACTATACAAAAATAGAGTTATCAATGCTCATTTTGCACTTATTTGGAATGCTAGTTTAAGAGAAATATGTAAATTTGCATAGGTTTTGCATTAGTTTTCATCATTTGTGTAATTCTTGCATCTAGTATAGTTTTCATGAATTTTAGGTTACATCTAGTTAAAATTCATCTCATTTTGATTGTTTTAATTTTATTTGATCATTTAAGAATGCATTTACTCATTTTTACTCTTTTGTTTTAGGGAAAGAGAGCAATTTCTATGTAATTTCAAGTCGAAAAGAGGATGAAATGAGAAAAAATGCTTGAAGCTGTCAAATTGTGCAATATTGTCTCCAACAGCATGGAGGCCGCAACCATAGGTTTGGAGGCCATGGCCATAGATTTAACCGACTTAAGTAGCTTTACATTGCCATTGTCCAGCAGCATGGAGGCCGCGACCATGGATTTGGAGGTCGCGGCCACGAAGGCCTGCATATGGAAGCATCTACATGTGTGAGCTCCAAATGAAATGGGGTATAAATATATCTCTTAGTGTCAAGCACAGATCCAAAAAAATGACCATGGGGCCTGACGCACAGAGCACCCAAACCCAAAAAACATCCATTGGGTGATAACTCGCAAAAATGCGAGATATCATGGACCATTTTGAACTATTTTTTTGTGTTAGTCCAAGAGACTAGGTTTAGTTTGCATCCATTTAGCTAAATTTTCACTCGCTTTGCATTTTAGGAGCATTATGTAGTTTTTATGCATTTTTAGTATAAATTAGACATTTTTAGTTCATTTATTTAGTTTCATTCATTTTTTGCAGGAATGACAGAAATTCACAGGCACGCAGGCGAGTCGAAGGCAGAACGGAGCAAAGTGAAGAGGCAGGTAAGTGCCACCCTACATGCCTTAGCCAAAAGATCCAACACCTCACACTGCAAGAAGCTCCCAATGAGTTGGTGTGAAACCCCAACTTAAGTAGGTTCCAATGTATGCATTGGACATATACAAGTGATTTATATGTGAATTAAATGGAATTTTTGGATGATTTTAGAATTTTATGATATTTGGAATTAGGGTTTCCATTGGAAACGATGATTAAAAATTTAATCGCCGGAGCCCAAAGTGAGTCGATATGACTCGAGGGGCTTAACGAGGACTTAAGGGTGACAAGGTGTCATGAATAATCATGTTAATAATCATGATTTAATTTATGGAGATTAAAGTGTAATTATGGAATTAAGGTGAAAAATGATGGAAAATTCATAACTTGACGCCCACAAGGCGGATTTCGATGAAATTTGAAAGGTAAGCTCACGATGGTGGGCCCAATTTTATGAATGGATTGGATTAAGGGAATCATGATGGGATTAGGGTGATAATTAATTATTTTTATCCCAAATCCAAAAGATATATTCAAGTGGTCATAACTTGACGTAGAAACGTCGGTTTGAGATGAAATTTGAAACGATGGAATAAAATTATGAAATCTATGAGATGAATGGAATGGATTAAGCTAATTATTATGAAAAATGGCTTTCTTGGAGAGCAAGTAACAAGTTGCTTAAGAGCTAAGCAAAGAAGGGCAATTGTGGACAAGTGGATGGTTGTGATTAAAGTAGATTTTTTGACTTTTGTAAATGGTCAAAAAGTATTTTACTTGGCTGTAAATGTGCCACCACATATGGTAGATAAGGGAGCATTTAAGGAGTGTGGAATTGCAGCACCAAGTGGGCCCCACAGCTGGAAAAATCCAGCAATATATATAACCTATACACGTCCATATGAGAGAGAGATTTTGAGAAATTTCCAAGTGCTGGAAATTCTTCCCCAATCAACAGCAGCTCACGTCTCCAAATTGGCCAGCAAGGAGGAAGGAAAATCAAAGAAAAAGAAGGGAAAAAAGAGGGATTATCATTTAATCAAGTAAGTATATGATTATCTTGATTTTATGTCTCAAATCTGAAAGTTATTTGATGTTGTAAACTAAAATATGGTCGGAAAAGTAAATGGATGAATTTAGCATAAAATTTTTTGGAAAGAATACTTGTGAGGTTATTAAGGAAATTTCCAATTTTCAGCTTGAAAGGATAAGTATTTTGCAAATTAAAAATCAGAGAAGATTAGCCCAAACAGGGTAAAAAGGGTGACAGGATAAGTTGTAGAAAATTATTTTTAATAATTTTTATACAAGGAATTTTGAGGTGAAAATTTTATATGATATATAAAAAATATTGAGGATTATATAAAAAAATTAAAAATTAGGTTTTTAGGGGTATAAATATACCCTATAAATAACGTCATTCAGGCTGTCTGAAATAGATGTTGCTGTCCAGCAAGGTAAAAATACCAAAATAAATATAAATATTAAATATTTCGTGGTGGAAATATTTATTTTGGTTAATTAATATAGTTATTGAGTTATGGTAGAAATTTCAGGTCAAAAATACTTGATTTGATATTAATTCAAGATTTTGAGATCTCAGTACGCCTGATTTCAGCATATGTGGATAGTTGGAGAAGAAAATCAAAAAGAAATATGAAATCTCTGTAGAAATGAACCAAATTGATATATATGTTAATAACATAAATTTGGGTTAGGAAAATTTAGATTATTTATTGAAAATTTGGATTTATTGAACTGCTTAGGGTTATGTGTCAAGAGACATGTTAAATGGATGAAAAATGGGTTTCAAAGTTGCTGTTTTGGAAACCTATGATTAGTGGATTTAAATTTCATGAAAATACCCTAATTATGGTGGTAATTAAGGATAATTATCATGCTGAAATGTGGATTAAGTTGCCGACTTTGGAAATTTTATTAAAGGCCTCATATATGTGTTGCCGAATGGGCATATGTGAAAGGATAGACATGCATAAGTGAAAAATGGCTTAAGGAAGATAATGAGCCATTAAATAATGGGTATTGAATGATTATTAAGTGATTGGATGATTAACCTATTTATGGGATTAAATAGGGTGTGTAAAAGCTCATGAATAAGCATGTGTTATACGGGCGTAACGACTTGAGAAGTCGAAAGAATTATGTATGTTAATGCAAATGGGTTGGAAAACTGAGTTGAATGCCATCAAAGGAAATATATGAATGTTATATTATTCTTATATGTATAGGCAAAGGCAAAGGAATAAGCGAAACGGAAGGCTAAGCAAGCGAGGTAAGCAAGCAGCTTTCTAAATGATTTTGGTTTTCATTACAAGGTGTTTAAGGATGGTCATTCCTTGTTTTTATGAGATTGAAATGTTTATTTCTGTTGAAATAAATGATTGCTTATGGTTTTGCAATTGTGCATGAAATGTATTGAAACATGGGTTTATACGATGTTTCATTGAAACGGTGTTTAAAAGGAATGATGCAAAGAATTCTCTACATGAGAATGACAAGTTCCATGTGTAAGGTGGTATATAATGCCGGGGTGACTAAAAGTCATGCATGGAATGGAAATCAAGTAGGCTAGTCGAGGTAGTAAGTGGACAAGGAGTCCCCCTTGACATCGCTAAGTCGGAAAGGACCGGTGAGGTAGGCTAGTCAAGGTAGTAAGTGGACAAGGAGTCCCCGTGCTAGCGTACCGTCACATGAAGGATAACGTCATCAATAGAAATGATGAATTTGCACATCCAATATTTATGAAATGTTTACAAATGGTTTACGTGAATGGTTTTTCATGAAATATTTATGAAAAGTGTTTGAATGGTTTATGAAAAATTTTCTGCTCCGCAGGTAGTTGATCACTTGCTAAGTGTCTCTATTGAATGGAGGAAAATATTTTTAAAGAGTGTTGCTTTCAAAATGAATTGCATGAAAACCCTAAGCTTGCTTACTGAGTTTCGACTCATGTTTTGTTTTCCAAACCCATAGACAGGAGAAAGGAAGGATGCAAGGAGCACGGGTGTAGATCAAAGATGAATGGATTTCTACGAGTTACCTGTGTATGAATCTAAGGGTTGAATGATTATATGAATGTTAACAATTAAATTGTTATTTGACGTTGTAGAAGAATTATGCTATGTTTTATGCGTATGGATTGGCGAAATTTTTTTATGAGTAAATGCTAAGGCATGAAATATCATGATATGAATAAGTATGAAGGTTATGAGATGACATGTGTAATTCTCAAATGACATAATGGCCTAGAAAGGCATTTGATGGAAACTTGAAACAAGTGGAATGATATAAGCTCCTAAGGAGTTAGGATTAAGTGGATAAATATCCAATAAGAACCCGTCGCGTGATCAGGGCAACAATCCTGATTCACATTTACCAATCGATGGATCCTGAGGTAAGATGTGACGCTCGGGTTGGGGCGCCACAGTTGGCACCCAAGCGCCACTTCAATAGTATACAGGCATTCCAGAGAGCTTCCAGACTATAAAACTTCCAGGGAGTTGGTGCCCAAGTGCCGACTTGGGGCGCCTAGGCGCCAAGGCATGAGTTTCCAGGGTATTCAGAAAGGTTTTCAAGTTACACAACACATAGAGAGTTGACGCCTAGGCTTCATCTAGGGGCTTCTAGGGGCCACTATGCATCTGTACGCGCCGATTTCTACACGTGTGCTGTGCAGGCTAATAAGTTTAAATAGAAACCTAGGGAGTCATGCGCGTAACAGACAGAAGGAGACAGAGAGAGGGTCATGGTTGCTGTGGAGAAAAGGGAGGAAACCAAATCTTCAAGGAAGGAGAGAAGAGCAAGTGGAGATCCAAGCTATCACTGCAAATCCATTGAGTTTCATCTCCTCTTCTCATCTATCTCTTCCTATTTGTTATTCTCCTTGCGTGAGATGATTGTAACTCAATTTTAATGGGAATTGAAGTCATGTTTATGGGCTGAACCTTTCCATGGTGGGAGATATGTAGGATTTGAACTCATAGCTTATGTTATTTGATTTTCTTATGCTTGAAATGATAACACAGTTGTGCTGTGACTTATGTTGCTTGAGATTACCCTTATATATCATGCTTAATGCGTTTACAAGCTTTGCAATCTTGTAGATTGATTAAATATTCAGATTCATACTTGGAAAAGTAGGATTTGAATAAGATCCATATATAAGGCACAGGTTTTCCAGCTCTTGTTTGTGTTAGATGTTAATATGGATAAGAATATACCTATTAACCCTGTGTAATCTTGCTTAGGTTATGTGGTCATCAATCTTGCTTTACTTGTGTGCATGGGAACATAGTACAAAACTAAAACTTGGTTAGATTTGTATGTGTTGGAAGACATATATGAATATGAATGAACCTTGATTAGTAATCTCTGCACAACTAACTTAAATGGGACCAAATAACATATCTATGATTTAATGAATTCATATTCTCACATACCTTAATCATCTTAAGGCAATCTCAGTAGTATTCCACTCCACTTTGGTCATTTACTGCTTTGTTAAGTTTAGTTTAATTAAATTCTTTAAAAACAACTCTCATTCATTTTATCAATTCACGTAGACAATTGAGATTCAAGGTGCTAACTTGTTTAATAGAATCCTCGTGGGAATGATATTCTACTCACTCTTTATTACTTGATCGACACGTATACTTGCGTTAAAACGAGCATTTTAATTAGACATATACGCAGCTCGTCATTGGGCCTGTAGTCTATGGGCCTCATAGTGTGATATTCTCCGCCCTGGCCTGACAGCTTAGGCGCAGTCACACCATATTGAACTTGAGGCCCACTTATAAACCACCAGGAACTTTCTCCCATTTTTAATGTGAGATTCGGTTATGGGCTATTACACTTAGGGTTTCTTAAGCATAATATAGGGGGGTTGCAACTACTGAGAAAGGAGGAGAAGAATAAGGGTTTCAAGGCAAGATGAGAAGAACAAGTAAAGAACAAGCTGTTTCATTGCAAATCCATTGAGTTTCATCTCCTCCTCTTCTTTCTCTTCTCATTTTTGTTATTCTCCTCCCCTAGGCTATTTGTAAACTTCATTTTGTTGGGATTTAAAATCATGTTTTATGGATAAATTACCCTGTGGTGGGAGTTATGTAGGATTTGAACTCATAAATTATGTTCTTTGATTTTCTTATGTTTGAAATGATAATACAGTTGTGCTATGACTTATGTTGCTTGAGATTACCCTTATATATTATATGCTTAGTACGTTTATAGGCTTTGCAACCTTGTAGATTTTTTGAATATTCTGATTTATGCTTGAAAAATGGATTTGAATGAGATCCATATATAAGGTACGGTTTTTCGGCTCTTATTTGTTTTGGATGTTAATAAGGAGAGGAATATACTTATTAATCCTGTGTAATCTTGATAAGGTTATGTGGTTATCAACCTTGTTTTACTTGGGTGCATGAGACCATAATAAATAACTAAAATAGGATTAAGTTCGTATGTGTTGAAAGACATATATAAATATAAATGAACTTAGGTTAGTAATCTCTGCATAATTAACTTAAAAAGGAACCAATTTAACATAGTTATGAGTCAATGAATTCATACTTCCATCTATCTTATTCATATCAAGGCAAACTCTCTTGCGACCACTATTTTGGTTTAGTTTAGTTAAATTTATTTTATCTCTTTAAACACAAATTCTATTTAATTTGCTAATTCACATGAGACAATTGAATTTTAAGTGCTAGTTGGTTTTGCACAATTTCTATGGGAACGATACTCTACTAACTCTTTATTACTTCATCGACGCATATACTTGTATTAAAACGAGCATTTTAATTAGACATATACACAGCTTGTCAGAGGGTCTACGCTAAGGTAGAACAAGAAGGTACTGGAATGCGAATAAGGATTCCGCATAACCAACACAAATGCTTTGCATTTCTAGGTAGTAAGGAGAAGATGACTTCTTTGTCATGGGTAATAGAAAAGATACTTAGCAAAATAGTAGGTAAAGAGAAGCCCACACTTGCAACAGTTGGGCAAAATTTACAAGAAGAATATGGACTCAACCTCAAATATCACAAGTTATGGCGAGGTTGTAAGAGAGCATTTGATAAAGTATTCAGTTCGTTTGAGAAGTCTTATGAATTGATTCTATCCGATTGTTAGACACTAAAAAGATGTAATCCGGGTACCATTTCTGAGTATAGTGTAAATGTTGATGGATTGTTTGAAAGAGTGTTTATATCTTTACCTGCATTTATAGCTGCATTCCATCAGAGTTGCAGACCTTTCATAGGTTTGGATGGTCCCTTTTTGAAAGGTTTATATGGAGGTGTTATCTTATCTGCTATTACGTTAGACGGAGACCATGATATCATTCTACTTGCCTTGGGGATCATGAATGTTGAAGGTTTCACTCCTAGTCATGGTTATTGAAAGGTTTACTTAGAGAAATTGGGCTTGGAGCATATACAATCACGTCTAATAGATAAAAAGGTTTACAAGAAGCTATTTAATGCATTTCTGCATAGATGTCTAATAGATAAAAAGGTTTACGGGAAGCTATCTAATGCATTTCTCCTTTATGCAGGCATCGTTTTTGTATGCGACACTTAGCCAAAAATTTGAAGAATAAATCCTTTGGTAGAGGATATTAGTTGGAATCAAATCATTGAAGAGTATCGGGAGCATACACAAGGGCAGACTTCGAGTAAAACATAAATGAGATTAGTCCATAAAGTAGGCATATGATTGGATCAACAGGATAAATGGGAAGTTTTGGTGCAAAGCATGGTTCTTGAACGACGTGCCTTTAAATCATATAGATAATAGACGAGTGATCCCGTTAGCCCGGACTAAGTAAATGTCCCACTTAGCCCACCTTAAAAAACCTATTTACAATAATTTTGTTTACTTTTTTCTTCGTGCACTTGTTTATCTAAGTGTATTTAACATATAGACCAAGTTTTACCATTTTTGAATATATTTATCTATTTTTCTGAGATTTTTAAACATCTATGTGTATATATGTATTTAAAATAATTTTATTTTTAAAAATTTCAAAAATATATACACATATCCAAAAATGGTGAAACTTAATTTATATATTAAATACACTTAGATAAACAAGTGTATAAAGAAAAAACAAAAAAAATTATTTTAAATAGGATTTTTGAGGTGGGCTAAGTGAGACATTTACTTAGCCCGAGCTAACAGGATCATTCCTCTAGATAATAATGTAATTGAAGCTTGAAACAAGTTTATAATACCCCAAAGAGCGAAGCCAATATGTGAGTGTTTTGAAGAAATAAGAAGGCCAAAAGAGAAGAAAGAGAGAAGTGCTAAGTAGACTTATAAGGTATTACCTAGAGTGGTGAAAATTCTAGATGAAATAATGACAGATACAAGGAAACTGCAAGTGATGTAATGTTCGGAGTTTGAATTTGAAATAACCTAGAGGTATACCCAACATACAATGTAGGTGGATAAGTGGGAATGCACGTGTAGACAATGGAAGCTAGATGAAATTCCTTGTATTCATGCTCTTGCTATCATAATTGGATGGCTACGAGAAGATCCTGAAGACTACTATTCAAATTACTTCTCAGTAGAAAGTTACAAATTAGCTTACGAGCCCATCATACATAGCCTTCTAGACAAGGCGAATTGGGATGAGACAATAATGACTACATTATATTGCCACCGATCGTGAAGAATCCTCTAGGCCGTCTGAAGACTAGAAGGAGAAAGAGTGAGGGAGAGGAAGCAACACCGAGGAAAAGAAAAGGTGATTCATAAATAGTTAGATGCAGTCAATGTGGTCCACTTAGCCACAATAAGCAGAGTTGTAAGGGATCAAAAAGTACTCATGATCAACCCACTTTTCAATGTGGTTCATCTGGAGGGATGGGCACATATGCCAGAGGAAGGGGTGGAGGAAGATCAAGTCCTGTTGTCCAGAATGTTGATGAAGGTAATATTCTTCTAAGTTTCATATATACACGATTCAATCAACTTATACAGTTAATCTTCACTTCAGAGGATGTAGTTCCCGGTCAAATAGAAGAAGGGAGAATATACCTCTTGTTAGAAATGCCTATAGAGGAAGATCAAGTCCTGTTACCCAAAATGTCAATGAAGGTAAAAGTCTTCTAAATTTCATATGTATATACACATATGATTCAATCAACTAATATAGTTAATCTTCACTTTACAGGATGTAGTTCCTAGTCAAATAGAAGAAGAGAGAAGTTAGAAATGCTCATAGTAGTAATTCTATAATATTTTTAAATTTATTTAGAATTTGTTAAGTTTTCGATTTCATGCAATCAATTAAATGAAAGTCCACATTCTCTACGAAGTTTTGCATAAAAGAACTTTATTGTTTTACTATTTTCAAAAAATACAGAGAGGATGAATTCCTCTTTTAACTAGCAATTTGAGCCCAAAATTAAAGGGGGAACATATCGTGAATAAAAATTACATTTTTGTTATATGATAGTCCATATCATTTTTATCTATCTACTGATGTTTTCAGTGCTGCATCTAATTTTCTTTCATAATAAATCAAACTTTTTGGATAATGTATTATTTGCAATAGATCTCAGGCTTTGTAACTGTTATTGTTTTCAGAATTATGCTTCTTAAAACTTACCTATAAAGCAACTTCATAGATCATAATTCTTATGTAGTGAAAGAAGTCAGTGTTATATGGCTATATTTGACGAACGGAGTGTGTCATGGAGACCATGACTGTTGTTTGCATGATTGATGGTTGGAGATCCAAAGTACTTCATTCTATGTGTGCAATTGCGTCTTTTTAGATGATCTCGTTTTCACGATTACATCAAACCTGAAGTTAGGTTGTGATCCATCCCCCATTTACACAAGGGGCTTTTTTACCTTTGATTACCAAAGACTCTAATTGGCAATACAAATAATACAGTTAATTGATGGGATATGAACCTGTCCTTTTATCTATTTTTTCCTTATACTCAGGTTGTTAATCATCTCCCCTTGTCTGTTTCCATTTCTTATACTACTTTGCTTCGGTTAATGTGGTTTTGATTCTAAAATTATTATAGTTTTCTTATTGTCCGTTGGTTCAGCTTATGTCTGAAATTCTTTAACTATGGCAGGTGGAAATGAAGATCCAATAGGACCTGTTATCCAAAGCCTTTCGTTGAAGAAATTGTTTGAATTACAAAGTGTATATGAGCTTGTTAAAAGATGTGTATTTTACAATTGGTTCCGACCAATCTTTTTGGATTTTGTGTATCTTTTTGTGGCTACTTTATCATCTAGAAACAAATTGATGGATAGTAGGGGTGCAACTTGGGTAGGGTACCCATGGGTACCCACTAACCCGACCCTAATTTGGGTAGGGTAGGGTAGAAAATATTACCCATGGGTATGGATAGGGTACAAATTATTACCCGCTTCCTCAAATAGGGTATGGGTAGGGTAGATACGTTGGGTATCCAGAACCGACCCGCATAGATACTCATATGGGTAATTAATTAGGTGCATAATATATATTATATAGATGTATTATGCTTTGTCTTTGACATTTTATGTCCACATATATTTTAACAAATTCAAATTTAATGACTTTTGTACATTGTGAAGTATAAAACTGGTTCAGTTATTTATATATACGTCATTGGCTTCCGAAAGACTCTTATAAATACACTTGTGACTTATGATTATAATATATTGATAGTTTTAACGATTGGCTCATGATGGTCTATACTTCATATTTTTATATAATAATATAAACAATAATATATGTACTTATGATTTTAAAACATAAATGATATTATTTTAAATTATTTAAAATAGCATAGAAATTTTAAAAAAATATTATATTTGAGTATTAAAGGAACCGATTTGGAACTGAAACCGGAACCGACCCTATGGGTAATGGGTAGGGTAGGGTATACTAGGAACCGAACCGATAAATGGGTAGGATAGGGTAGAGTAGGTCTTTTACAAATAGGGTATGGGTAAGGTAGACCACAATCCAAACCGAACCGACTCGAGTTGCACCCCTAATGGATAGAAAAGAATGAAGGTATAATTTTTGTATGAAGTTGCCAACATCGTTTTTATATGTAATTGCCAACACCTATATGTAATTGTTGTGCTAAGGGTATATCTATACATCCTTGGTCCTATTATCTGTAAATTTTGATAAGAGTATTAATGTCAATTTACTTACAATACAAACATAAAAATTTTCCGTAATAATATTTCCATAGCAATTGGGAAACCTCCGTATACTGTTTTGCAATCCTGCCCAAGCATATCTTTTTTTTCAATTGTTATCATTTCTTATATTGTTTGGCAATCATGTATGAAAAGGATAAAAACTCTTTTTCAGTGTTTGAAAAATATGCCATTAATCGAAATTTTCCAAACTCATTGCACGCGGTGCATAATTCATCATTTAAGTTAAACACAACAACATTAAAAACCATATTTAAAGCAAATCCACTAGCCCACAAACTACTACAATATATTAACTTATGAGGCATTACTTAGACTAGTCATTCTAATTTGCAATCTTCAGCTTTCCAAATGCTGTCATAGCCAATTGCAATTTTTTTCCTTTTTTGTTACAACAATTTCTCTAGTCGCAACTTCCAATTTTTTTCTAAACTCTCCATTCTTTTTTCTACACTTTTCAACTTTCCAGCACATCTTAACAACATTTGCTTCCATCTTTAGCCATGTTCTGATGTCTAACGTAAGCATCAAATAAAATTTGTTATTTGATTTTTCAACAAAGTATAAATACAAATTATTAGAAGCTATATAACTATTTCTTATTCTATTATATTTAATATAACAGTGCCTTTTGTGGGGATCTTATTTTCCAACATTCAACATAATCAGATAGCTAATGCTATTTCCACAATGATATTGTATAGATGAAAGGGGTACAGTCTTAGGATCATAAGTCATCTAAGAAGTAGCTATCAAAATTGAATGAGCTAATAGCAAATTAATATAATGCAATTTTAAATCAAAAAATATAATGCAATTTTAAAATAACAAAGTAGTTCTATATCAAACATTTTCAATTAACTCATTTCTAACATTTTCAGCATACCCCAAACATGTTAATTTTTTCATAATCCAATGAACAACAATTATGCATACCTATTAATTTTTTCATATTCCAACGTCTAGTAATGATGCATTCCCGTTAATTTTTTTCCCTTATGTAAACGGCCAGTAATAATGCTCATGTATGGCAAAATAAAAAAAAAAGCAAATATTTCCCTTGGCCAGCAAAAAAGAAAACATATTATTTCTTCAATTTTTGAGAAACGAAAACCAAATGAACTATAAGAAAATAAATGAACTATAAAACTATAGCTGTTTTAAAGAGATCTTTCCCACTACTAGAAATTTTTTTTTAAAGATATTTTCCAAATATAAATGCTGCAAAATTTTAAGAAAGAATCAGAAAACTTCTCTAAAATTATTTTCCAACTCTTTTGCCTTCCTTTTCAGAAAATCTCTTCTTCCACCTAATCTCTTGTAGTTGAATCATCTGTTTGCACTAGTGGGCATTTTATAAATTTGAGAATCTAATATAGCTTTGAATAGGGGCATTTATGCCATTATGTAATTTTCCAATCTACTAATTAACAATTTCTAACAGCAAACACACCTCATGGGTATGCTAGTAATTTTTGTGAAACCTTATGGGGGTAATATCCAATTCATAAAACAATATAAGTATATCTGTAATTAACGTCGAACTAAGCGGGTATGTGGAAAATTACCCAATTAAGAAAGAAATAGGCATGATGGACTTGGAGGGATGAAAGATAAATAATTTCATGATAATTGATTATTTGAAGTGTTGCAATATGGATGGTAATATGTTTGATGCACAAAATATAATTTGTCTTGAAAATAATATTGTATAAATATATGGATGAGGGTTACATTAAAATATTGACCTGCAAACAGGCCAAGTTGAAGTTGACTTTGACTTAAACTTTAGAGTTTCAGGTTGACTTCACCAGGTACTGATTCGGCTTCCTCCAAAGCCTTAAAGGCCATTTCTTTTATTCTCTATCTCAATTCTCATCTCTCAATTCACACTTGTTTCGTTCAAAATCTCAAGCTCTTCCATCTCTAGTTTTCCATTTTCATTATCATTGAAATCATCTCATTGTATTTCCACGGCTCCTAATCAAATCAGAAGCAAGCCTCCAAGAGAAAGAAGCTTCCCTCAACCTTTCAGGAAACAAGCAATACCATCCCAAGGAAGCAAAGAATGCCAGCTAAACGGCTAAGGAAAGAGGCATCCACTTCCCAACCATCCACAGGACGACGGGTCCTATTTGAAAAATATAATCCATCTATTTCATCTACTCAACTTAAGGAAGAAATTAAATTGCCTACTGAAGAACAAGAGATAGGAAGTTATAAGAAATCCAAACAAACCCAAAGGAAGAAGGTGATAGAAGTGCTCATAGAGTACTTCAAAAGCTTTACTCAACGTCATTGGTTGTATAAGAGATCTTCTAGAATTATTTTTTATATTAGATTGGAAAGACTTGAGATTATTGAATGTAGTATATTTTAATAAGATAATATTCCTTTTTCCATTTGATTTTTGTACAGATTTCATTATCTAATATGTTTGTACAGATTTTAATTCTTTTACATATTGCATGTTCTAGTATTTATGGATTGTATTTTTCATAGATTGTATGTTCTAGTATGTACAAATTTTATGATTTTACAGGTTAAACTTTTATAGATTATACAAAAATAAATTGCATTATTTTACAAATTAGATTGTATTATTTTATGGATTACATAAAAATAGATTGTAAAGATTATGACAGTTTATGAGTTGAGTATTAATATAATAGATTAATTTGAGTGCACGACATTTTTAAAAACAAATTGGAATCAGAACAGGAAATAACAGCTCTTGAGAAAATAGGATAGTGTAGGCTCTAGACCGACTTTGTCGAAAATAGGGAATGGTAGATATTTTTAAAAAATGGGTAATGTTAGAATCCACCCTTTCCGCATCTACTCGACCCAAATTTTACTTCTAGTAGTCATTAGATGATTGGTGAGGTGAACTTGGGACATGTTATGTAATATCTAATTATTTTGAAAAATATAAAAATGAATCATTTATAATATTTTTTTTTTGCAAAAATGAAGTGAAAGGATATGCATATTACTCAAAATTTTTATTGAAGAGAACGGTGCCACATATTATAAATTCATAAATTATAATTACTCCCTATATGATTTTACGAATATTACAAATATATCTATTAATTTGATATGCTATCGAATAATTTCATGCAATACTTGAATAGATGTTTATTACAAAAAATAAATGATATTTTATAACTTTTAAAGCCAGGATCCTAATTTGCATTGGTTTTGAACTTCCATATATTAGCTTAAGAATTTATTATATATTGACCTTAAAAAAGAGAATCTATTATATATTTTATATAAATTGTTAGTATACTAGTTCAATCTGGTTTTTAAAAACGGTTAGACCAATTCAACCAAAACTACTTGCTTGAGCTGTGCGTTAATCGGTTTAGTTTCAACATCAATGCTTTAACTTTAACAATATTATTTTTATATATCTAATAACTAATGTCATTGGCACAAATGCACATGTTTTAATATTTATTAACATAGATGCAGAAGGTTTGAAATCATTGATATCACGTGAATATTTTACTTTCAAGTTAAAATGTATGCAAATGATTCTAAACAATGGAATAAACGCTAATACATTGACGCATAAAGATGGAAGATAATTTTTTAAATTATTAATTTAGATGCAATTAGTTAAAATCGTTGGTATAGATTGTCATGGCCTTTCCAATGCAATGCAACTGCATCTTACTGCGTAAGTAATATAACGATAAGTTTTGTTTCTTATAAGAAAATAATATTGAAGATTAAGGCATTAGCAAGGATGGCAAGAGCTCCTGCCTAGCATGCAAGGAATCCAAATATCAAATCTTGCTTGTGGGAAGCTTGTCACCTATTTTTAGGAACTATATCTCGTATAGATACATTATTGGATATTTAGTTATATTTACCCCCTGAGCAAGAAATTCGAAAAAATATATACTTGAGTTTTGGTTGATTTGTCATACAAAGCAATCGAAAATTTTAAAATATGCAATTTAACCACTTGTCACTAGTGCTACGGCTCCTAGGACATTGGTACTCGCCCCCATTTTGTAGATGTGCTCAGCACCACGACACCAACTATGGGGGTCACGACACTCATGTTGCAAGACTCGATTGCCTAGCTCAGACTGCTGGAGGTTAATGCTCTATGTATTTTACTTCTCATTAAGCTCGATAGCTTTCCTTTATCTTGTGATCTCTCTCTTGGCACTCCAAAATCACCAGTTTTCACTTGAGTAATACACTAACTAAACCAGGATCATAGTTCCAAATGAAAATGCATTCTGACTGCTAAAAATAATGTAAAACACACTTATGACGTTACAATTGCAACTAGACTTTAGAACAACTATACTCAACAGATTGTCCAAAAGTAAACCTGATTTTAGAGTTATATTTTTAAAATTATCTAAAATGCCATTACTATATACATAAATGATTTTATGAAGTATTAATGTATTAGAAGTTGAAGACGTTATATAGAACCGCTTCTAGTCTTTAATTAGCATGAATTATAAGACATATATTTCATAATAATCAACATAGATTTGATCAATGCATCACATGGTTTTCTGAGTTTTTTTTATTGGTATTTGTACAACATGACAATTGATATTACAATTAAGTACATTCATAGCCGCCACGACAGCCATGTCGTAGTGGTGTGTTGATCAAATGCTTGTTTTAAAAAAGATTAATTTGATATTGATGATTAATAAATAATCAAAATATCATTAAAAAGGATCTAATGAATTTGTTTAAGTGTGCTCAGATATTTTTGTGTCCAATTATATATATGAAAATGAAAATGTAAAATAATTTAAGTTTCAAGATTTCAAGTCTATATATAGCAAGTTCAGCAAAGTGAAGTCTCAGCTCAAATCGACTTCACTTGCAAATCGACTTCACTTGCGACTTGGGTGAAGTCTCATAGTCAAGTCAACTCGCTTGCCACTTCGAACTGATAGAAAAGCGTCACTTGTGACTTGGGCAAAGTCTCAACCTAAGTCGACTTCGCCTATGACTTCGAAGGCAAAATTTTAGATACCAAGTTTTAACTAGAGCGACGTCGCAACCCAAGTCGACTTCACTTATTCCAAGTCGATTTCACTCATCTCAAGTCGACTCCACTTGCAATTTCACCCTATAACGGCAGAAAATTCGAACGCTAGAGCATTAAATACACTCGAGCCTCCACTCCAACGGCTAGATCTTTTTTTCTTCTATAAATATCATTGAAGTATGAACATGAAGGAAGAAAAAAACAAAACAAGCTTACATCTTCCGTTATTCAAGTGTATTGAAATCATTTGAATAACTATTAAAGTTTCAAGTGCTACTACTTCAAGTGAGCTTACAAGATCATCTTCTTCATATAACAAGGAGCTTGCAGAGCTGATTGATTACACGTTGTAAAGTGTAAATTCTTTTTTCTCTATTTCATTTTGTGTTGTTCACTTGGATCAGTGTTGGAGACCGAATTCAAGAAGAAGCAAATAAGGAGGTTGGTTTGAGTTTGTCTTACTAACGAGTTTTGCTTAATTGGTTTGAGTTTGTCTCACCGACAGGTTAGACTTGGTTGGTTGGAGTTGGTCTCACCAACAAGTGATTATTGTATATACCTCATAGGGCTAAAATCTAGAAGAGAGCGATGCTCTAAATTGTATTAGATATACGACAGTGGAACCCATGATATAAGGGGTGTGTGCTTGGAAGAGTGGAATTGAAAAGGTTACGCGAACCACTATATATTATTGTCTTTTGTGTGGTTTGATTGCTTGTATTTTATATTCTATTTGCACTATCTTATTCTATCTCTTAGCACGTTTCATCAAGGGGACTAAACTTACAAGTGGTTAAGTTTTAATTTGCCAAAGAATTATTCAAAAACCTAATTCACTCATTTCTTCTTGGGTTTTACCATAAACTCGGGACTAACATATATTTTGAATGGCATAAGTTCAAATCAGCATACTGCGTGATTTTCAGTCCCCTCTTATGTAGGGGTTTTATTATTTCCTTGTGTTTAGGGGTTTCATACAAAAATTTCCCCTTGTATAAGGGGTTTTACAGAAATATTTCCTCCATATTGTGAAGGTTATAAATGTTCTTGATTGTAATATTAGTTGTTATATTGTATCAATTCGGATAAAAAATACATTAATAACCCTCACAACACAGAGAATTTTTTTGTAAACCCCTAAACTACGGGAAATTTGTACGGAACCCCACATTGGGAGGAATTATTAAAACCTCCACTTCCCTACTCGGGAGGACTGTTAAACCAGCCACATAATTGCTGGACGGTGGTTTCAAACTAAAGGGATCGAGTTTTACCACGACAGCAGTAGGCTTTTTTTAAGTTGGTCGATTTATGCAATTTCCTTGGAAAATTCTATAAAAGAAAAAATAGGCTTTAGCACTTGAGAGGGTTGGACGAACGAAGCCAATCTTGGCATGGACAACAGCTCTTTACTGACTAGAGGGGCACACCTAAAGGTTAGGTTGGCATATGTACTTGCAGGATGTGGAGGTCAATTCCTCCACTACGAGAACGATAGATTGATGCACATGGCTGTCCGAAGAATCTTACTAAAGATTGGGGTTGAATGAATGAGACAAGGGCCCGGACAGCAAAATCCGACCATAATCCTTCCTAGATTGAGCGTTCTGCTGGAGAAATATTACATATGGTGACAAAGCATCAATGTACACAGATCAGAAAGGGCCGATAATTTAATTAATCAATACTTAATTTGAGGAGAATCGGAATGGTGTTAGGTGAATAGCAGAAGAATACATTGTACTAAAGGAAGTGACCTCAACTTGTTCAAGGCCATAGATAACGACCCCACGTTACACGCAAGACTTTTTTTTTTTTTTTTTTAATATTTGTAAATATACCTACAAGGTTTGACTAATATTACATTTATGTCCCTGAGTTTACCAAAATTACAAATATGTTCACAAGTTTTGTATAAAATTGCAAACATATCCCTTTTGTTAGGAAGCTATTAGAATTTCTATACAATAACGATAATATCCTTTAAGTCAAGTGATAGATTTGCAATTTTTTCAAATATTACAAACATATATGTTGTTTCATTATTATATTTTTTTTACACATAATATTGTTTTAGATTTTTAGCAAACATTCCTACAACATTTACAAAAATTGCAAGTGTAACAGTTGATTTAAAGGAAATTATAGTTGTTTCATAGAAAATTCTAATGGTGTTTTAATATAAGGGACATGCTTGCAATTTAATGTAAATCTTATGAGTATATTTATAATTTTGACAAACTTGGGACATGAATGCAGTATTAGTTAAACCTTGGATGTATATTTGAAAAAATCCCCCTTTCACTAATGAGAGAGGGAGTAGGAATCATTGATGATCTGAGTAGCCTTCTCCTTTTTTTTTTTTTGGATGAAAAGAGCAGCCTTTCTTAAACTTGCATTAATTAATCAAATCGGAGTCCAACAACGGCAGAGGCAACCCACGTCAATCACTGGAATATTGGATGCAAGGCCCATTATTTTTCTTAGGCGTTTTTCATCCTACCTACAAGGTTTGGGTAAAATTTTAGATGTGTAATAATTTTTATGAAATTTGCATCCATACCCATAATAAGATTTGTATGAAATTGGAGGCGTGCCTATAATACTAAACCCATTTTGAAGATGATGAAATATCGACACAAACAATAAAAAGAAAAATACAAAAAAAGGTCATTTTTTACGGATATTTTTCATTTTCAATAGATCTACTTAACATGAAAAGTATTTTTAAAAAATAAAATATTTTGGTATTTTAATTTCGTATTTTGGATATTTGCGTCATTTTCAAACTGCCCAAAACAAATTTTAGAAAAGTTGTGACATGCCAGTAACTTCACTTTTAACCTTGTAAGTATGGATGCAAAATCCCTTTATTTGTAATTATATATAATAGAAATAAAATAAGATATTGTCCATTGGTCTAAAGTTGAAAACATATGTAGTGAACGAAAATATTTTGGGCTAACTACAGTTGGTTAAAAGCGAAAGGTACAAAATTATATATATTTACATGCTTATTTTGACAAACGAAATTGATTAAATTAGTCTTTTAATTAATTTGATAAATATAAGAAGAAATTTAATTTACTTAAAATGAATGTATTTGTAATGAAATTTAATCATTATGAACTTCGCAATTTTGCTCAAAATTCTGATTTAGTTTCATTAATGTAATTAATTCAACATATAATTATATAGTGGGCTTGGGTATATTTGACTTTTCTAGTATATTCAGTAGATACGGGAGGAACTTTTAAACTTGTTAGGTATATTTATAATGTAGGTCAAACATAGTTGCTATATTTAGAATTAACCCATATATATTTTGAAATTGGATTGAGATGTCCTTCAACCTTTTCAAACCAAATTTCAAAACGTTGTAGCCAAATCAGCAAAGCAAGTTTTGTAGTTTGGAATAAACCTTGGGTCCCACGTGATTCAAGCGTTCCCTCTTACCCTATGTTATTAAAACTGAACAGCAAATTGAACCATTTTAATGTCCGATTTGGGTTATACTGGTTCAACAATTTGTTCAAATTGTTTTCAACCATGAAATTAATAAAAAAAATAATTATCATGAAGGAGTACCCTGGAAAGGTAGGAAGTAAAATTACTATACAATTGTGATAACCAATATTGTAAGCAAACTAGACTATTATATTTGTACCACCAGAGACTAAAGCATGTGGCTGGGAGCTTTGTCTCCTTAGGTATGTTCCTGGGTTCGAAACTCAGTAGGAGTTATATCCCCTTACTTTAATTGTGGGGTTGTGTTGTCCCCTTATTGTATTTGAGAGCTTGTGACCTCTCTGGTTGACATTTGGCAGCTTATAGTTGTCTCTCTTTGAAAAATTTATAAGAATTGTCTCAATGTTTAATTGTAATATGACTTGAAATGTGATGTAAAATACACACCAATAAAAAAAGACTAATGTATTTGTGGTTTATAATTAGATTAATCCAACTTCCTAGTCCAGTTTGATTTACAAAGCAATGCTCTTAGTTACCATGTCTGTCTTTAGTGTTTTTGTATGTATGAGAGGTTCTGTCACAGTCTAATGACGAAAGTTTAGACATGGATTGATGTGTGCTTGATTGCTTGTTGCGCATGCCCTGTTGCGAAAAGGATTAGCAACATTATAATTTTATTGTTGCGAAAATTACTTTCGCAACAATATATCTAATTGTTGAAAGTATTTTTTACAACATTAAAATCTTGCTACCATATATTAAAATAATAGCAATAAGAAATCTTGTTGCTAAAAATAATATACATAATATGACTTAATTGATAATAGCGATAATACTTGACTGTTGCTAAAAATGCTTATAATAAATAAAATTTTATGAAAACCAAATTTTTTGTCAAATACTTTCGTCATAAATAAATAAACATCAAATAACTTTATCCCAATAATATCAACCAATCCACATTTAATTAAATAGTCTTCATCATTTCCATAAAAAAAATAGTCTTAACTCATAACATCATTTAAAAAGTTAACCAAATTACTTTAGTCTTTTCAAAGTAATAGAATCTTGAATGCTAAAAAAATGACAAAGTATCATTCAAAAGTTAGCTAAACAAAAATAATTCAGACAATTTCTCTTCAAAATATGACCGAAGAAAAGAAGTGTGCTGTAATCCAACTTTAACTCTCTTTAATAACATCCATATTTAGCCTGCACAAAAAATAAAAATCTTTTAAAAATAAACATAACATCTAAATAATTTATTTGCATTATATAAATTTGTTAAAATGATCAATGAAAACATAAAACATCTTGAAATGAATATAAAATTTTGGCTGACCTAAAGAATATTAAGACATTGAGATTATAATATTAGCTCTCGATTACATGAATACGAGACTATGACCTTTTTTTTTATTTAGGCACAGTTGCAATACTAGTCGAATTAGTGCGCTTATTATTCTAACTGAGAGAAACCAAATTTAAAAAATAAAAAAATTCAAAAAATTGAGAGGAATCAAAATGATAGTGGGCCTTAGATGATTTGAAATGACGCACAGTGGAAGTGGGGCATGCATCAACCCAATGGCCAAAATAGCAAAGCAGCTAAGCATTGGGATGACGAAAACAACAGACTTCTATAAGAGGAAATTAATGGTTTGACAATCTTATATTCCTATATGGGAAATGGTTTAAAATTGACCTCTCTAACGTTAAAATGATCAATTCTAAGATTCTTTTTTTTTTATGGGTATATTTACATATATCTCAACATATATTACACTTAAAGCCCCAGACACACATCGTTGTTGTAAATATTAATTTTCTTAACGTCTTAAATATATAAATGGATGATTCTATGAATAATATAAAATTCTATTGCATATTTGAATAGATATAAGTATTTTACATAGGGCATGTTTGACAAACTCTAAAACAAGTTCAATAAGTACTTTTCAATTTAAAACTTCTCACTCTCTACAACTATCATAATTTTTATTTATTTCTCCACATCTTTATATGCAGTTATTCTACTTTTCGATCATTTTTACATAATTACCTATAAAATTAACATATCTATTTTAACTTTTATTCATTTCACTTTTCATCATACTTCTATCATGTAATATCATTTTATATCAATTCAAAAATTTTTACAAAAAAATTTTTCATTAAAAGTTTTATCACTTCCCAAATACACTTATAATTTAATATTAGATATATTAAGTAGGTATTGCCTACCCAAGCTTCGATTGAAATGATTTCCATTTTCATAATAAAACAAATGAATTTCAATAAAAATATCTGGATTAGATTTTGATTTTGTCATTAAGGTGAGCCCCAAATGAGATGGCATTGATGATTTGGACTTTTTAAAATCGTTACGTATTCAGATTGAAATGATTTGGACTTTTTAAAATCATAAATAAATATACATTGATGTTGGACTTGCGGGGTTACTCTGGTAAGCTTATTTTAGGACAAGGAAAACAAAATGAAAACTTCAGAGGGCATCAAAAGAGTATATATACGGAGTGTGCACTACGACTGAGTGGTTTGTGAAATGATGGTACATAATTAGGTTTCTAGTTCCAAAAATTAACTAATATAATGGTCGATTTAAATGTACCTTAAAAAAATTTCATACAGGTTGCAATAAATCATTATCTTAATTACATGTTCAATTGCTAATGCGGAATTTTCGATGAAGCATATATAAAAATACTCTAATTATACGCAGTTGTCACCCACGGCATAGCCAAGTACTTTGATATTTATATGTGCATGAGCAAGGTGTTGGTTTCAAGCCTCGGCTAGAGCGATAGTCGTCATTCATGTCAAAAAATTCCACGCAGTTGAAAACTGGGGTGGAATAAATCCTGTGGCAATTAAAACTGAAAAAAACGATTATGCTTTTGCAAACAAATATTTTGTTGCTGCCTTGTTAAAGAACTTTTTGCAAAAAAAATGTGGTTGCAACGCTTAATTTAGTCCACCAATTACTAGCAGCCAACCATCAGTATTAACAAAAAATTTTGCCTAAATTATATACGATGAATGTATTGTTGCATATAATGATATATTAGAGAAAATTTATTGTATATTAGAGAAAGTTTTTGTTACTAAACGTAAGGCACAAAGCATTAGCAACCAATTAAATAACATGCTTGCAAACGAGCAAGCGTATGTCTCTAACTATTTACAATAAAATAACATTTACAGAAACTAATTTTAACTTTTTGCGAAAGAAGGATGTCGAACAATTCAAATCTCTTAGTGCAAATGGCTAGAAGTTATTGCAAAAACTTGTCAGCAGCTAAACTAGAAAATTTATTGTAAACATTGCACCTGTTGCAACCATATCCCATTTTATTGCTAAAGTCAATTGATAACAGTAAATTTTTCTTGTTGTATACCCTGATCGTTTTGATGTGCCCCCTCGGTCTATTGCTAGGTCAGGTTCCCATTTGATATAAAGATCACATCACTCATTTATTTCAGCCTTGCTTTTCTACATAAAAAATTAAAAAACACATTGAATAACATAAGAAATCTCTATTGTAATAACTAGATTACTTTAATTAATCCAAGTCAATCACAGGAATGATACATGTGTTTTTTCTCAACGTCTCGGAAAAAAAGTCTCTACCTAACGTGGTACCCAAAGTCATACTCCTAAAGATAATTAGCTCTAATTAAATCTTTAATTAAAAGAAAAGCAACTTTGGACGATCACTAGCTACTAGCAAAATACCCGGACAAGCGATCACTAATAGAAAAAGGAGGGTTTCCACTTGTGGGTTAGTATACTTTCTTTTCCTATTCTCAAATGTTTTGAAGAAAAGGGGGGAAAAACACACCATTTGCATGCACGGTGCAATCCATGAAAACATTTACTGCGAATCATTCTCGTTCTTTCCCTATTACAAGAAATAGGTAAATGTATAAAAATAAAGGAAGATGATTTAGTTTGGCCAGGCTAAGTTAGGCCTTACATGGTCTGGCCTAAAAAACATATTTTTAAACAAAAATTTATGAAAATGCCATTACGTTTAAAAATCTAAAAAAATATTTAAAAGCATCCAAAAATGGTAAAACTTAGTTATAAGTTAAATACATCTAACTCTATATGTCCATAAAAAAATAAAAAATAAAAAAATATGTATTACTGCCTGACACATGGCTACCCCCATGCGGCCGACCGTATAAAATCAGGCCTCAAGAATAAAAGGAGGGCAAACTCTATATATATTCATAAATTTTACCCTTAATTTCAATTATACTTATGAACTTTCAAAAATATCCATGCGTTTTATCTAAAATTTTATTTATATTAACATTTTTATTGATCTATTAAGGATGCTGAGAACTCTCAATGAAATGATAAACATGCCCAAGCCCTAATTACAATTCTATACCTAAACGTTTACATTTTAATGAATTTTTAGTACTTTTACAATTAGAATCATATCTTATTTGAATGTTAATTTTTAAACTTTACGTAAACTAAACTCAAGTTGTAATAAGACTTGAGTATATTCGTTGTTTCATAGATGACTATCTAACAGGCTTGAGTATAAATAAAATTTTAGGCAAAGTCTATAAGTATATTTCAATTTTTTGAAAGTCAGTGGGTATAAATCAAGCTAGGGGTAAAGCATCTGGATACATGTGCAATTTGTCCATGAAAAGAATATGGAATTAGTTTTATAGAAGTGAAGTCGTGGAAATTGGATTCCTGTACTCTTACCCTAACATAATCATTCAATGAAAATCCAATCCCATTATTTTAAATAGAGTAATTATTTTATTTAGATAGGAAACTAAATCACATCCAAATTCAATATATCCATAGTCATTATTATATTTTAAGGGTTAGTATGAGTGTATTCAAATTATTTGATTAACATATGATTTTAAAGTTTTTAGGATTTTTTCCAAATATACCTACTACATTGAACCCTAACCTCAAATATACCTAGTAAGTTTTCAAAATCTTAAATTTATCCACTACATTTACGAATAATCCCAAAACACCTAATTCCCGAGTTAACGCTTTCAGTTATTGTGTGAAATTATTAGTATGCTCATCAAATTTTGGATATAATTGAAAATCTAAATATCATAACTCACAAATGCCTTAATTGCACATGAGCTCTAAATTTAGAAGTCTTAATTTCATTTTTTCTATTTTATTTTATTTTTATTATTTTATAACAAGGATATGTTAGACATTTATAAAAATTTAACTAAAAGTTTTTAATGGAATGAACGTTTTGAGATTAACTGCAAACATAGTACGTATATATCGGATTTTGAAAATGTACTAGGTATATTTGAAATTAAGATCAAATGTAATGAATATATTTGCGAAAAACTCAAGTTTTTAATTAAATATCTATACCTTCTCAAATATTGTTCTTTTATTGATTGCTTATACAACATTACATCCCATCTCATATTACAATCAATCTCAATAATTTACGTGGAAGACAATTGCAACCTCCCACATATCCACTGGGAGGCGACAAACTCTCACAACAAATTCAACACCCACAAGGGGACTCCAACTCACGTTATTGGCTCTATTACAAGTGTCCTAGACTAACTGGGATGATGCTCAGTTGGCCTAAAATGTTGTTCTTATTCAGATGAATGAGTCTTATATAACATTTCAACGCTTTGTGAATTGATCCAAGCAATTTCACTTATACACACGATTTTATATCGTTTAAAAGCTATACCTTGATTATAATGATTTTCGATAATAATATTACATAAAATCATTCAAAATAAAAATGGTTGGGTTGGATTTTAATGATATTAATAAGGTAAAATCAAAAGGTATTATGAGTCGATTTTGATTTATGCCATCGGTTATGTAAAGAATGCAAAAAATCATGATGTTAAATTTTTTTATTTGCATTGCAAAAAATCATGATGTTAAATTTTTTTTATCGGTATTGTACGATATGATATTTTACATTACAAATCAATGTGAATTGTATTGTACAATATGATATTTGATATTACAAACCTCACACACATTCACGTGGAAGACAACTATCTCCCACAAGAGAGACAAAGCTATCACATTTTTATTATGGAACACCACTGCTCCCAACTGTGATTGACGAAGGCCCGTAGCCAACCAAGCGACGCTCGGTTTGTTGACCATTATGTAATTAACGTTACTAATTATCAAAAAAAATATATTGGTACTACTAGCAGTTGATGACTTTAATTATATCCGCCGTTGACAATGGCCTAAAAGAATAAGTCGAGAACATCAATGCCAAATTAATATGCAGTAAAGGTCACCGGGGGCCCCTAATATTGTATCAAAAGCCATTAAAATAATTGCAGTATCCTACAGCTTGAGTAGATTCACGAACCATCTCTCTTGATAATGCCTTCCTCCTAACTGATGATGTGTGCAGAGACATCAGCAGTACTTCCTTGGAATCCCCAATTTCCACTGTGGAATATCCAATCACTCGATGGGCGCGAGGACAGGATACATAAATGTGTGGATAAATTTTGGAGTGGAAATAAAACTGCTCCAATTATATTTTTAATATAAAAAGATGTTCTAAGCCTTGTTTCGAGCCATTTAAATTAATTTAACTACCTCAAAATTAATAAATCATATTAAACGTGAATAAATTTTATCAAGTTTGATAGAGTCGTATAGAATTTAATAATGTCTAATGAATTTTTCCATTAAACTCTATTAAATTTGACTGAACCTTCCAGAAATGTTATAATTTTATTTTGTAAAAACAACATTTTGAGGTATTAAGTCATTTTCAACATGTATGCTGTCTGTTCTTTGACAGTTACTGAGTATCATTGCATGCTATCTGTTCATTATGTATCCATGGTTGCTAATTAGCTGTCAACCACTTGTCCTTGTAACCATGCAACCTACCGAATTTTCTGGGTCTGCTCTAGCAGTCCAGGTTCTCGTAAAAATCTTGATTTTCAATACGATCTAAATCGTTCAATAAGTTGGTCACCGTCCATTTAGTCAAGGAAAAATATTTGTTGGTTTTGCATATGCTGCCACATTCTGAACTAAGTCATCTATGTTGCCTCATCATTAATATCTTTCATACCAACTTCACTATTGTGGTTGGATTACAACATCTAATTGCAACCTCCTACCAGCAGATGCGGACCGTCACTTCATAAAGAATTATTTTGTAAGTCTGCACCATGGCTTGATTTCTTTAATCACCCGTTGATCGGGCGATATCGATCAGTTGAGAAGATCATGGCTACTAAATCCATTTGTTCTATGCTGCTGCTGTTAAATTTTGCAGTGGACTTGAATATAATAAGTAAGGCCAATAGCTAGCTGGAACAATAATAGATTGCATAATGAGTAATTTAGGCTGTTGACAAGTATCAGAAAAAAGTTATCTGCTTTTGCTTTATTTGTCCTTAATCTAGACCGTTCATATTATATATAATCTGTTGCCATCGAATCATCCAAATAAAGCAATTTTTTCTTTGGTGAGCCCATGATTATGCTATTGGCAGAATTAGTGGTTGTCTACCCATTGCTCTTAATGTTATTTTTCAAATTAACGATCAAAGTCATTTATTTTGTGTCAGCAACGATTTATTCAAGTGTGAGGAGGATTCCATGCATATGCCTCAAGCAGCCATAATTCGGACTTTTACTATTGCCAATTATTTAATATAGCCTCTTCTTTATTATAAATTAGCCGGAGATGACTAAATAAAACATGGTCCAATATCTGTTTTGACAAAGTCACCATTCATCTATACAATTTATTATCCAAAGAAACAGTGTTTCCTAATTATTTTCTTACTCAACCTTCCTTGTAGAATGCCCTTATATAAGCTTTCGGGCAATGGAAAAAAAAAACCAGAAAAGGCATCTAACACCTTTCAACAACTCCAGCATTTCATAATATTGTTTCACAGATGGGAGAGAGCTCTACTGATCAGTACTCTTCTGTTATGAAAAAATCTCTGTCATTTCCTTCTTGCTCCTCTTCCCAGGATCAGGAGAGTGGCTGGACAAAGTATTTTGATGATTTCCCACAAGAAGAGAATGAACAATTCTCTGACCATTACCCATGTGGTGGGTGTTCTTCCATGGCCTCTGATGCTGCCTCTTCTGCTGGATGGAAGCTCAACTGTCGAGTTCAGTCGTCTTCGGCACTGTTGCCCACGGAAGATCAGAGGTTTAGAAAATCGAGTTTCAAGAAGAGGGGTGGAGGAGTCTTGTATGATGATCCTTTGGAAGATACTGCTAGCTCTCCTGTTAATAGTCCCAAGGTAATATTAGATAATTTTTTTCTTAAAAAGAACATATTCACAGATATGTCAAGGGGTTCTGATTTTGCTAACCGAGACAACCCGGACAAAATTTTTGTATTTTTTATGAAAAAATTTTCAACTGCATTTAATCCATATACCAAATTTTATAATTTTATATGTGTATATAATTTTTATTTTAGAAAATCAATATTTTTAGGGTATTTTATAATTTTTGCATGTGTATATTTTTTATTTTGCAAAAATCAACATTTGTTAGAGTTGAAAAGGACTTAAATACCCAAAAATTCATGATTTTTGAAAGTAAAAAATATATACATGTATATATAATTTATAAAGTTTGGTATGTAAATTAAATACATTTGAAAAACTATTTTCATAGAAAAAATTAAAAGAACTTAAAAAATACACCTTTTAGTCCCCGCTAACATAAGTTTATGGGCTAATAACATCATAACTTATAAATAATGTGCCAATTTTGTCTAAGTTAGATAATTACTTCAGCCTTTCATGTATCTGATGTTGTGAGCTGTGATTGATTATTTCTTGTGGCAACAGATCAGTGACCAACAGAAAAAGGGTATGAAAGTCATCAGAAAAGATGATGATGATGATAAGAGCAATGGGCAGGTAAGGAAGCCAGTAAATTGCTGAATGTTTCTCAGTATCAGCGGCATTTTTCCTATACCATTGATTTAGTAAGCTTTCTGGCTTTGATTTGAATGTGTAGGAGGTTGTTTCTAGCAGTTGCTCAAAATCTCAAGCAGAAGTTGAGAGAGACGAATTGGATCTTGTTGGAAATGACACAGAACTGAAGAAAAGGGGCCTTTGTTTGGTCCCCTTGTCGATGTTAGTGAACTTACTTCAATAAGCACCTACTCTCTGAGCATTCCCCTTGTATATGGTTGAAGAAAAAAGTATGCTACACTGCTGATGAATATAGCATTTGCCAAATTAAGCTGTTTTCTACTCTTGTACATCTTCCAGTCACGTAGCAAAGTTTATACTGAATAAGATCGGGTTTTGGAACTGTTCATGTTGGAAATAGATGAGTATAAACCCATGATAGGGCTTACCTCTTGTGATGCCCTAAACATGCCTTGGTGAGATGGGATAACCAATCCTATTAAGATGACATAGGTATCTTGATAAGATAAAAGATAACATATGGCTCATCTATGAATAGAGAGGGCTATGGTTCCCTTTCAACAATAAATCCCATTAACATATTCTCCCTCTCCCATTTCATCTACGTTGGCATCTAGGTTATAGATACATGGTTAATTTCCAAGTGTATGATATCAATCTAACTAGGTAAAAAAGTATGCTAATATTTATATTGAATATTAACATTGATATCAAAGTTACAAGGTTGCATCTTGACTTCATATCAACATTACATAACATGGCCCACCAATACAATATTAATGTTATAATAATGTTTGGGCCATATCTGTTGTGGGAGAGAATGTTGATATGCAGAGAAAGAATATTATCTTATGCATGTACTAGATACATATTTGCATGGTACTACATGTTCAAGGATTGTTATTTTTGTTGATAGACATGACAGTGAATTCGTTCCTTCTTTTCTTTTTTTGGGAAAAGATGCAACATATGCATGCATAATATGCCTTGAACATGCCTCTTTTTTGGATTTTGTCACAATGCCTATTCAATAGGGTCATGTAATATGTTAATATAGACTGAATAAGTGGACTTGTGCTTGATCATGGCTAGAAATATGTTGGAAATATTAACAACTTACTGATCATAAAGATTATGTTGTTTAATTATCACACATCCAATTAATTTAATTATATGATTATAGAATTACTAAATGAATTGGATCATTAACAGGATGTAAATGAAATTTAAAACTGATTAAAATGAAATGATATAAACTATAAAGCTGTCCATGGTTGTATAAAAGGGACTCTATAGGCCAAATTTTGCAAAAAACACCACTTGAAAATCTAATGCAAAACTATTACTACTTGGATAATAATAGAAGTAATTGTTCCCACAAAAAAAATTATAAAATGACCTTGTGGATGGGGCTCACTAGGGTTCATTAGTGGTATCAGTCATCATTATAAAAATGACCAACACCAACAACCTGTCGATCAATGTCGATAAGGTTTGATGGTATAGTAATCGGAAAGGAGTGATAGCCGAACATCAGGAACCGGTTGGCTCCAATCCAGGCTCAGATAGGGATCAAACACTGTGACCTGCTAGCAGCAGCCCAAGACACTAGTAGTGGCACCGGTTGATGATGATGTGGCAACAATAGAGCCATCAATTCTGATTTGATACCTTTTTGGCATTTTAAATTTCATTTAATTACCTAATAGTCAATTCTTACTAATTTTGACATTTTGAATTCTATGGTATGATTATATTTCTCATTTGGGACTCAGATTTGATGACTTATCTAACATGCATGTTTATGATGAATAATCAAACATCTTTCCATGTTCACTTCTCATCCTAGTTATATAAAATAGTTTTCAAATGGGTCATGCAAGTTTTAGAAGAATTAGAAAAGAGGATAATGAAGATCGAAACATATACTATTTTGGATTATATAGATTTTAAAATACATTCAAAATATACCTTTTACGAACATTTTGGACCATGCAAAAATTCACTTAAATTCATAATAAGGGTATTAAATTATCTCTAAGGGAAAAAGTACATGATTTTATTAAGTTTTTGATAGAGTCAATGAAAATGGAAAAAAGTCACTTTGAGAAAGATATTGCACCTTTTAAATCTATATTTGATGCATTTTGCAAGCTTGAATTAATTGAGGAGCACAAGATTATTTCTAAAATTAGATTATCTTTTATGTTATTCACATGTCTTAATCCTTGCAACATAAGATTTATGAAAGCCATCACAAAAGAGAAAGGATTCTTGTTAGAAAAGGCTATACCAGGAGCCTTATATGAAGAACAAAGCACTTCTATGTATGATTATCACAATTATAAGCTTGAAAGGAGACTATGAAATGATATTTATGATTTTATAAATATGCATATAGGAAAGTATCATTGATTTTTATTTCCTTTTTTAAGTTAAGACAAATGTTTATGTAAAATTATTTCTATTTGATATCCTTTTGTCTTGACCTAATTTGCTTAGGTACAATTAAAATTTTATAACACGAGAAGAGATTAGAGTTTTGGCTATAGGTAATTACAATACTAACTGATAAATGATTATTTAATTAGGCCATTGAAATAGTAAAGGGAGCCTGTCACAATTCAACCTCTTAATTCGCTGATAAAAACAATTTATATAGAATTTCGTTGCACTTAATAAAAATTTTTGTGAATGTTTCATGTTTTACATTTTTTCATGTATAAAGTTTTAAGTTGGTAGGATTCAAAGAAATTCTCACTTAGAAGTAAAATTTTATGCAATTAAACAAAGTTAATGCAATCCAACATTTATGATATTAATGATGATTGAGAAAATAGATAATTTTCAAATTTGCCCCTTATATTATTTTATTATTCATTTGTCAATCTTCTATATCAAAAATTTTATACCAGTATTGTTCTATACCAATATCATTTGTAGTTTGTCAATATTAATTTCCTCATGACTTTTAAAATAATTGTTGCTGACTCAAATAAAGGTGAGAAATTTAATGACAACAATTTTGATATATGGCAATGAAAGGTCTAGTATGTCCTAAAAAAATAGGAGGTACTTAAAACTTTGAACAACATCATGAATGAATATGAGCATGGAAACACCATTCAACATAAATGAGATCATGAGGCTTATCTAGCTCACAAAAGAAAATTTACATCACTTAGATCGCATTGCTAAATAGTAAACAAAATGATCTCATATGTGAATTTGAATAGTATGTTGCAACTCAAAAAATGTGAAAAGTCTTGAAAGACAAGTAAGGCGGTACCTCTACTAAGAAGCTGAGAAAACTCACCATCAAATTTAACACATATAGGAAGCATAAAACCAAACAATGAGGTAGCATCTAAGAGAAATATCAGATATGATCAATGAGTTTAAGTTAGATCTTATAGATGCGTAGTAGGTATAGGCCATAGTAAGGTTACTCCTAAAGACTAAGAAGATATGGAAGTCAAAATGAAACATAATGAAAATATTAGAACTTTTAATCAAATTGTGCATCAATTGGAATAAGAAGATGAACGCCTAGAGATTTCATAATCAAATGCTGCTAGTTCCAATTCGTACAAAACTTTAGTTTTTAAGAATAAGAGGAACCAAAGATTCTTCAAAAAGGGAGAGAAAAACAACGAGGGTCTAATGCAAGTGCAGTAAATACAAAGAAAAGAAAGCCAATGTTAAGGTCAAATGTCACAAATGTGACCAAATGGGCCATTTTGCTCATGAATGTACTAAGCTAAAGAAGATATTGTCCAACTATACTCTTGTTACTATATCTATTTATGTATGTAGCTCGCTCATGCTAATTAAATCGCATCCCTTGTGGATTGTAGACTCAGGAGCAACTAACCACGTAGCTAAGGACCATGGAGCCTTCATGGACTATCGCTAAGTCCAAGTTACAATGAGATGGAAACATGTAGAAAATAACTCGAGGATGGTAGTTAAAGAGATTAGAACTTGCAAAATCAAATTTCATATAGTATCCTATATGCATTAGAGATTTGGTAAAATTTAGTCTTTGTTTTGTTTCGTCTTAGTTTGAGTTTCTCTTTATATTTTCATGATGATTATATTGACATAACATTTTCTTAGTCCGAATTTCTCTTTATATTTTCATAATGATTGTGTTGACAATACAACAACTTATTTTGGCTCTGATTTGATTGAGAATGGTTTTATGTTTCTCATTAGTGATTAGAACAATTTCGTATTAATTGACGATTTTTTATTTATTACATGTTCTGGTGCAAATGTATGATATGCGAGATTAGATCATATTGGATAAGATGGAATGAATAGGTTAGTTAGAAAACGCCTTACAGGACCACTCACTAAATTGACTTGTTCACTTACGAAAATCATTTATCTAAAAAAGCAATAAAAACCATTTCTTTAAGTAAACATATAAGAGCTTCTATTGCACTTGATTCATTTTAACATATATGGTCAAATGAATGTGAGAACAAGGCATGGAGCCTTATATTTCATCACTTTTATAGATAATTACATGTGGCTTGGTCATATTTTCTTGAACTACATACGTTAGAAGTATTGGATTATTTCAAATGCAATAAATGTATGGTTGAGAATCAATTAGGTTGCAAAATAAAAGCAATGAGAATCAATCATGGATGCCAATGTTATTTTGAATAGTTTAAAAGTTATGACTATGAAAATGGTATGGTTAGATAGATGACTATTCTCTGCATTTTACAACAAAATGATGTAATATTGAGAAGAAATCATACACTATTAGATATGTTTTGGTATATGATGGTATAGGTAGATCTTTCAATATCTTATTTGGAAGATGCGCTCATGACTGCAACTTATAAACTTAAAAGGGTATCTTCCAAATCATTCACTTCTACTCTTTATGATTGTGAATATGCCAAAAGCCTAATTTGAGGCATTTGAGCCTATGAGAGGGTAGCAACGTTTATTCATAATCTCTCTCATAGATTTAAAAATTTGAGACCAAGAGGAAAAAATGTATCTTTCTTAGATATTTAAAGCACTCCAAAGGATACATGTTCATGAAAGTATGACTAAAATTGAGTCATGCATGTCATATCCTTAAAAAATAATCTTTTAAGTCATGATGAAATTAACAAGGACGTTTAATGATTGGTGGATGAACTTAAATTTTACATTAGTTTATACATAAAATTATTTGGATTAGTATTATTTAGTTCAAAATTTTGTGATTATTGTTGTTTGCGAAGAGAATAATATGAAAGGGAAAAACATATGAATTTGAGAGAGAATATATTGGATAAGGGACAAAAAAGAGAAAAATTTAAGAAAACACAACCTACATAAATTCGTTGGAACACACAAGACAGAATATAACATGGTCATATGAAAAACATGACCAATGTGATACTTGAGGCATGAGAGTTCCACTTCGCTATGTTATTTATACGTGTTAATGCACAATTTATCTTATTTTCGTATTACTATGTGAATCCAAGCATATGTATATAAAGAGCTGTTTCCTATATGAATTTTATTCACTTGGAGCTCCAAAGAATTCTAATGATTACAAAGAGAATGATTTCAGCTTGAGAGGAGAGATCGAATCTAGATAGTAGTTTTTCTTTACTTTCTCTACTTTTTGGTTAACTCTAAGATGGTCGTGAACTTTATTTTTATTTTTTAGTATATTGTAGTTATGAGGGGCTAAGGCTCTTATTCGAGGATCATGATGGATCCTATTATTAAACTATGATAAATGTATAACTTCATTAATTTCATGATATTGATAATGGATTACTTATATATCTATTTTTAATGCTTTTATGATATTAATCACCTTATAGATTCATTTGTGAATTCTATGTGATGCTTAAAAGAGATAGCATAGAATTGGCCTAAAACGTTAAATAACATATGATCTATGCATAATCCCAAGATTGTATGATCTCATATAAAAGATAAAAGTACTTATTAGCTATTTGAAGGCAATATTAGGGATGTGTTTAGTACTACTTGTTATTTTGAATTCTTATGATTTATATTGAAATTTACATTTGTCAAATTAGGTCCACATGATTTTTTCATGAAATAGCATTATTAGATATTTTCATGATTTTTCATCATTAAAATAGAAATAATACATAACAATTCGTATATATAATTTAATATTTTACAAAAAATAGTCTTTATCATCTCATAATATTTCCTAAGTAGTTTCCACTCATGTTTATTCAAAATAAATATATAGTTATATTTTTAAGAATTATAAAGTTATTAAAGAAAGAACTAAAAGAAATAAAGTAACAAATACCTTTAAATTTGAAAAATCATCCTTCAAGATACCATTTCCTCTCACTAAGCTCTTCCCTTAATTTTTGGTATGGCCAACCACAATTTTATAGAATAAAATAAGAATGAATGCTCCTAGATATGTACTTTTAATATTTTTATTTACTATAATTTTTATATTTATTAGTTAATATTATTTTTTAAATCCAACCATCCATATTTTGGATAAGGTAATCGCAAGACTACAAAACAACCTTCAAATCAATCAGCCATTAAAATTTCAAGATATGGCCCACTAAATTTCAACCATCCATTTCATAGGTGATGTTGTGAACTCAACTAGAAAATTAAGAGCAATATTTGTTTTGGTGATTAACAATCTAATTTTGAATATTAAAGATTACTAAGACACTTGGTGAATCATGTTAAAGGAAGAAACTTCAGATAAAGAACCATGACAGACCAAGTTTTATATCTAAGTTGACTCAAACACTAAACTTAGGTCAATTCTATACCTAAGTCAACCTCAGAATGCAACTTAGGTTGAAAGAATGCAAGGATTGAAGTGCGGATAGCTCAAGTTGCACCCTAAGTTGACCTCACCTTATGACTTGGGCAAAGTTGCTAGCTAAGTCGACTCCGAGGGTTGCATAAACTTAATGACTCAATTTGGCACATGCGAAGTCACACCCCAAGTCGACTCTACCTGACAACTTGATAAAAGTCAAAGACCAAGTCGACCTCATACTCTGACTTGGATTTCTAAAGAACTGAAATAGGATTCTAATATTGAGTGTCAAAAACCAATTCAAGGACTTGAAAAATCAAAGCCAAAGAGATGCATTTCATCAAATTTAAAATGACAAACGAGTAGTGAAGTCACATAGCTAAGTTGACTTCACTAGCGACTTGGGTAAAATTCTAGAGTCAAGTTGACTTAGGGGTTACATATTTCCACTGACTGGATAAACTACATGCGATGTCGCACCCAAAGTTGACTCCACATGCTACTTGGGTCAATTCAAGGACTAAGTCGACCCATGCTAGAACTTGAGAAGCATTATATTCAAAGGAGGATTTAAGAAGAGGAAATACTCCGATCGAAGTCGCACCTCAAGTTGACTCCAGTATATAACTTGGGTAAAGTTGCATCCGAAGTCGACTCACAATTTGGATGATTTAATGATCAAATTACTAGTTTAAATGACATTGTGAGCTTAAATGATGAAATTTGCTTTGTTTGGTGAGAGATACTCATATTTTGACTAATGTGAATGAATGCAGGCTATTTCAAGCTTAAATGTTGGTGAATCATGAAGAATCAAAGTTCAAGAATCAAAATGTAATTATTTGGATGAATTAGTCCTAAAAAGGATTCAAAATAATGATCAAAATGAGAAAGGAAGTTTTGGAGAAGTAACAACACAGTTTGAGGTGTGTCGGGCAGTAAATTAGTGAAAATTTGGCGCAAGCTATTTGTGACAAGCAAGGAACACGGCTGAGGCCATGTTTAGCCCAACAACAGCTTATGTATCCTGTCCTGCATTCATTCTGCACAATTTCTAAGAGATTTTTATATAAACACTTGTTAAGCACGAACTAAGGCATCTAAAGATATGATTTTGAGATAGGTTTTGTGGCTAGGGTATAGAGAAAGAGGAGAGCCAAGGAGAGAAGAAGGAAAGTGTAATTTAACAAGAGCTATTCAAGACACCATTGAAGACTCAACCCATTGCAACTCGCTGCCTTACTTCTTGACTCATGCTTTTCACTGTCTCTCGCTCCCGGATCTTAAACCTGAGCTTTAGAGATGTTCTATGATGCTTTAGGACGTTCCTAACAAGCGTTTATGTAAAGATCCAAGGAGTATTTGTGCAAATAGTCTATTTTGCGCATGAAGTCGCGTACACCAGCCCCCTGCACGGTTCAAATCATATGGACCCCAAATCCACATGGTTTGAACTGCGTGACACTCTAGTCACTTGATTTTGCTCTGAAAATTGTGTACCAGACCTAAAACAATTTTAGGTCCCAAGTGAAACACATTCTAAGCTATTTTGATCAGTGTTTTGCCTCTTTTTAATTCTTATAAATTATCAAATTGAGTGAGTCTTGGTCATTATGCTTCAACTCTCTAAGAATTGAATGAGTTCTACTTATTGGTGCAACTTGGGTAGGGTACCCGCGGGTCGACCCGCGGGTACCCTAAAAACGGTTCGGTTCGGTTCCATCATAATTACCCGTCGGTTCGGTTCGGTTCTGGGTATAAAATACCCGGGGGGTATTTGGGTAGGGTCGGTTCCAGGTTACGGGTACCCGGAACCGACCCTAATTTTATATAATAATATATATTATTAAATATAAGCATTTGCAACTTGGCTGTCATCCAGTCGTCCTGTCAGTAGGCTCGTCAGGCTGTCTTTAGCCCGCTGCTCCATCTTCACCGTCTTGCCTGCCATACTTCGCCTGTTCGTCAGTCGTCTCTGAGACTGTGAGACACACCACACCGTGACACCGGAGAAGAAACTGAAGAACGAAGAGTTGAAGACGACCGTCAGATCCGTTTGCATTCGTCTTCTCCGTCGAATCCTGATCCAGCAACAAGCCGACGAGCCTGCATCCGCTTGCATTCCAGGCAGCGACGAGCCGACAACCGTCAGATCCGTTTGCATCCGCTTGCATTTCAGGGAGCGACGAATCCCGATCCGGCATCCGCTTGCATTCCAGCCAACCGAGCCTGCTCCATCTTCACCGTCTTCTGCATCTATCGTCTTCTCCTGCATCCGCTTGCATTCCAGGCAGCGACGAGCCGACGACCGTCAGATCCGTTTGCATCCGCTTGCATTCCAGGCAGCGATGAATCCCGATCCGGCATCTGCTTGCATTCCAGCCAGCCGAGCCTGCTCCATCTTCACCGTCTTCTGCATCTATCGTCTTCTCCTGCATCCGCTTGCATTCCAGGCAGCAACGAGCCGACGACCGTCAGATCCGTTTGCATCAGCTTGCATTCCAGGCAGCGACGAATCCCGATCCGGCATCCGCTTGCATTCCAGCCAGCCGAGCCTGCTCCATCTTCACCGTCTTCAGCATCTATCGTCTTCTCGGGCATCCGCTTGCATTCCAGCCAGCCGAGCCTGCTCCATCGTCACCGTCTTCTCCATCTATCGTCTTCTCCTTCTTCTCGTCAGCCGCGTCTTCTCTGTTTTCTCATCAAGTTCGGTTCTTGTTCTCTGTTCTGTAACTTCTATTCTTAATCTCCATTGACACTTATGTTATTTCTCCCATATTTGTGATGAATATCGTCTACCTACTGAAATAGATATAAATCTTAACATTTTACTTGTCTGTAACTATGCCTGTTTGGATTTGTTCATGATTGGCTGTTAAAATTTGTGCCTTTTGTAGGAAAGGATTTGGACTAAAATTCCTCATGATCTATTATCTCATTTCACCTTTAACACTCTGACCTGAATAATCTTTTAGTACTAATCAAATAACTTTTGTTTCCCCATCAGAGTATCCATCTACTAATCAAAAGGACAGATTTATGCATACATTAGGAAATTGATCCCACATGAAAGCTGCCCTGAAACCCAAATACGGCAACAGTGAATGTCCAAAGATTCAAGCTGTTCATACAATAACATTCATGGGGAAAACAAAGACTATTTTTCCTACGGGTCAAGATGCTATCAGTGGATGGTCGGGTTACCCTTGTTGAGTTTTCTCCAATAAAATATATTAGATCTTTTCTACTTTTTTAATTTAAAACTTTCTACTTTCTATTATTGTCCTACTTTTTAATCATTTTTTACATTTTCTTATATAACTACCTTACCTTTCAGTCATTTCTACATAACTATTTATGCAACTATTTATTTTAATTTTATTCTCTTTACTTTTATTATATCAATCATTTTCTTCTAATTAAAAATTTTTACATCAAAAACTTTTTATCCAAAAGTTTTATCATTTTCCAAACACACCCATATAAAAAAATAAAATGAAAAAATCAGATTTGTGGACTAATTCAAAATTCTCAAAGGCATAACTAGTTGCTTTTTGTTAAGAAGAATTCAGTGGGGTCACCTTGGTCTCCTGTTTTCTTACTTTTCTATTAATTTTCACTTTCTTTAGACTTTTTCTTAATTCCTCAGTTTACCTAAACAAAAATTCCAACAACAAAAGCATGAAGAATTTGGTAATGATACTACCGTGCTGTTAAAGTAATGATATTGTTTCACCATAAGTTTTTGCATATATGGATGGTTTGTTAATGACAATTCGTGCCCTTTTGTAGGCATTAAACAGATACTACTGTCACGTAATATTGAGGTAAAATTTTTCTGTTACCCCTACTTGTATTAAAAATTCCTATCATTAGTTCAATATTTTAATCAATGTTCTAATGTTGCTATCCTAGGGCTAGGAGTTACTGTAATATTAAGTATGGAAGATGGCAGCAGTGTGAACAACTGTGTTGATTTGATTATGGATGATACAGTTAATATAATAGAGGACTTAGAGGCTGAGAATGAGAATGAAAATATTATGAAAGGGGCTGTAATGGAACAAGTGGGTGTGAGTGAGAAGGATTCAAAAGACGAGAGAACTACAAATGATATGGTACCTCCAAAACCGAAACCTCAATACAAATTATCTTCTAATGTGTGGCAACACTTCACTAAGAAAGTTAAGCAAGTTATAAAGAATGGTAAGAAAGAAGAGAAACAGGAAGTGACATGTAATTACTGTAAGAAGGTTTTAACTTATTCAAGTAAGAATGGAACGAGCTCAATGAGAAAACATCTAGATAGATGCACTTATTATGATCGTGGGCGGGGTGACAAGAAGCAGAAATTATTGAGTTTATCGTCTCCATCATGCAATTCTAGTGGCCAAGTAAGTAGTTTGACTGCATGACAATTTGATCAAACTGCAAATAGAAGAAGTTTTGCTGAAATGATAATAATTGATGAACTTCCATTTAAGTTGGTTGAGTGTGAGGGTTTTCGCAAATATATCACTAAAATTCAACCGCTTGTGAAATTTGTGTCTAGAACAACAGTTGCTAAAGATGTGGCTGCAGTGTATGAAAGTGAGAAAACTAAGCTCATGACTTTTTTCCATGATCAAGTGCATAGAGTATGTTTAACAACAGACATGTGGACATCTATAGCTAATGAAGGTTACCTATGCCTCACTGCACATTTTGTTGATGCCAACTGGAAGCTAAACAAAAAAGTTATTAACTTTTGTTTGTGCCCACCTCCACACACTGGTGAATGCATTGCTAATGTTGTTTATGATTGCTTAATGAAATGGAACTTCAATGGAATTTCTACTATAACTATGGACAATGCATCTAGTAATGATGTCGCGGCTAGAAAATTGAAAGAAAGTTTAAGGGAGAAGGGTTTACTCATTGGGGATGGATCTACATTTCATATTAGGTGTGCAGCCCATATTCTTAATCTAATTGTGCGTGATGGAATAGATGAGATTCAAGATTCAATCAGTCGAATTAGAAATGTGATTAAACATGTAAGAGCTTCACCTGCTAGAAAAGATAAATTTGAGAAATATTGTCAGAAAGAAGGAATCAAAGAAAAAGGCGGCTTGTGCTTAGATGTTCCTACTAGATGGAATTCCACATATTTCATGTTGGCTAGTGCTTTAAAGTTTCGAGCAGCATTTGATAAACTAGGGGAAAAGGATACAGTGGTTGCAAGGGAGGGACCCCCAACAGTGTTTGATTGGGATAATGCACAAGTTTTATGTCAATTTTTGCAAAAATTTTATGAGATTACAAAGGTTTTGTCTGGTACATCTTATGTTACTTCTTCAATACTTTTGGTCCAACTATATGAGGTTGAAAAACTTTTACTCATGAGTTCAACATCAGATAATTATCTTCTTCAAGACATGAGTAAAAGAATGAGAGACAAATTCACTAAATATTGGGGAAGCCTGGACAGAATAAATATTATCTTGTTGATAGCAAATGCTTTGGATCCACGATACAAGCTTAGATTTATAAGCTATTTTTATGCAAAGTTGTTTGATAAAAGTAAATCTGTTGAAGCCACTCAAATGGTTACTTTTGAATTGAATAAACTGTTCAAGTTTTATGAATCTCATTCTGCTCCAAGAAAGGCTTCAAGTGAGGTGGGAGAGTACAGTCAAACCAATGTTGAGGCTTGCGCAACTGATGATTTTCTAGAATTTTGTGAAGAGAATGATGAGCAATGGTCGAAATCTGAAATCGATTTGTATCTTCAAGAACCTGGATTGTTGCCAACTAGCAAAATTAATGTTTTAGATTGGTGGTCAGCTAATGCATCCAGATTTAGAGTGTTATCTTTGATTGCTCGTGACATATTTGCTATTCCTGTTTCTACTGTGGCATCTGAATCTGCTTTTAGTACTGGGGGACGAGTTCTTGACGCATATAGAAGTTCTTTATCTGCAAAAACTGTTGAGTCATTAATATGTTGTCAAGATTGGCTAAGGACAACCCCCAAACCATCCGACATTGAAGAAGTGTTTGGAGAGTTTTCCATAGCAGTACCAAGTACCAATTTAAATAGCACAACTTCAGGTAACATTTTTACATTTTTCCTTTTCTTTTTTCTTTTTTTTTACATGTATTGAATATGTTTCATAGGTAATGAGTTTAAGCATTGTTTGTTTGATAAATTATCATTAATATATGTTTTTTAATTGTTTTGCAGAAAGTACAAGTGTTCATTCCAATGTTGCTGATGTTATCACCGTTCTTAATAAGGTTGTCTTGATTTTTATTTTTCCTTCTTTAATCTTTATATTTAAACGTCAAATGATTCTTATTAAATTTTATTTCTACTTTCAGGGAAAAGGTATTCTAAATAAAGGATGATGGTTGAGAGATGAGAAGGGTTAAAGTAATTCTAATATTTTTTGTCTGAACTTTGAATTTAATCTTCGGATTAATGATCACAAACGGGTTGTGATTAAGTTGTATCTACTGTGTATTTGTGTTGTATCGGTCTTTCAAACAGTTTTTTATTGAATTAGACAGACTTAAGATTGTTGAAAGTAGCATATTCTAATGAGATAATGATTCATATGCTATTTGATTCTTCTTTAACATATTTCATTGTGTATACATTGCACTTTTTTAACAGATTCATGTTTTAGTATGTATAAATTGAATTTTTTTACACAGGTTGAAGCTGCAAATAAATCGTGTTTTAGGAACCGATTTTGGAACCGAACCGGAACCGACCCGCTCTTGAGAAAATTGGGTAGGGTCGGCTCCGGACCGACCCTGTTTAAAATAGGGTAGGGTAGGGGTTTCGCCAAAACGGGTAAGGGTAGGTTCCACCCGGACCCGGACCTACCCGACCCAAGTTGCACCCCTAGTTCTACTCCAACTTCACCTGATTTTGTACATATCAATCAATCATGATAGTTTTGTGGTAAACAAAGCTAAATCAATCAAAATATGACTCAAATAATCTTAAACACTAAATTCTCATATAATTATTATACAAAATAAATAGTATAAAATTGACTTAGCAATGGATTCTCACAATAATCTTTTACTATTGTTTGGATTGATTAAAATCATGTTTGGGTAAGTTTATACTCTAAGATTTGGGATGTAACATGTGACACTATATCTTAGCATTTGTTTTCCACTTCTTTATGAAGAAAATTTGTGTTAATTTATATCATGCGAGCATAACACTTGCTGAGTGTTTGAGCTCACATTTTGGCATGATTTTATATACTCGATGAAGTAATTGAGAAGTAAAATTCTAATATACAATAATCAAGATATTAAACTAGAAAGTTGAGACTATGACAATAGACATGACAATCTTAAAGAATTTCATGAACAAAAACAAAATTTAATAGATTCTAATCAACATAATCCCATGATAATGGGTGGTTATAAAGGTTAGGGTATGTCTTTCATACCTCAAGAGAAGATATAAAATTACCTTATGATTTGTCCTCTTTTAATATGAATTATCCACATTAAACAAGCCAGTATGCATTAAGTAACGTAAAATGTGAAATCCTAGATCCTAAAAGTTGAATCCTTTCTGGGGACATGAACGTAAAAAATGTATAAGGATAAAATAGCATGCCATTATCAAATACGGTGGACTACGTTGGACTGAATTCAAAATTTTCAAAATAAGCATGCCGATTAAGTATGTTACTACCATTTCACTTGCACATCAATTTACTTATCTAAATGTGCTACTACGACACCACTGGCAACCCGGATTGTTTTTTAGATCCATAATTTTAAAATTTTCATTTATGAAGTTATGATAGAAATTCAGCATGCTCATAGTAGCACATAACATGCTCATCAACTATCATTTTCTTAATTTTAAATATATTGATAGAATATTCAAAAATTCAAAAAATTAATGATATCTTTATTTAACATTAAAATTGTTATCAAATGAAATTCTCACACTGATTTTGCAGTATTATTTTTATTGACATGTTTATCATGGTAATTACTGGAATTACCATGCTATTATAATTTGAATGAAAAAGATAAATGGGATTAAGATGGAATTACTATGCTCTTTTTGTAAATTTATTTATATTTCCGATCTCTCCATATTTATTTATGTTTCCAATCTAATCCCTCTATGTTAATGTGCAATATATTACAGATTAGCATCTAAACTAATTAGAACTCTATTATAGTGTAATTTCACATTAATCTATACTATAAAATATTATAGTATGTTGAATTCAAAATTAGCATTCTAAACTACAAAATCACCAGATAATACAAATACAGCAAATAACAGTTGGTCATTAAAAATGTAATCTACGAAATCACTAAATAATCACTTAATTACAGAGTTATCAAAATATAGTACTTGCAGTAACATTAATTCTTAAATTTGTTTCCTAGAATTAGAAATAACAGTTGCATGCAAGGATGCCAACCATAGCAACATCTCTAATCTTCAGAAAAACCCATCCGAAACCACTGATTTTCATTGGAAAGTATGGATCTTAACAATTTTTAGGTTAATCTATAAATTTCGGCAATTACTAATGAATGACATAGTCAACTCGTGCATATTTGCACGATTTGATGATTTACGATAGAAAAAATCGGGATTTCGAATAATAAATAATGAGGTCCTTACCACCAACAGCCTTCTCGTTCCTTTTCTCCAGCAACACTAGCTTCTCGGTTGGTGGCGACACCTCCTCCCTTCTTCCCTTCCCGTCTTCCTCTTCTCTTGCAACTGCACTGGCAACCTTGGTGCTGGCAACGGTGCCTCCGACAGAGTTGGTCCTGGCAATGGTGGCACCAGCAGCCTTGGTGCTCGTAATGGTGATTCGGGTAACCCTCTCCCTTCCTCTCTTTTTCGTCGCCGTTCTCTCTCCCTCTCTATGAAAGCTTTCCAAATGCCCTTTCCAAACCCTCACCATTCCCTCTTCCTTCCTCTCTTTTCATTTGTTGTTCCCTCTCTCTCCCTATGTTCCTTTGCCAAACTCGAGCATTCTACATGTTGCGCAAAAAACCTCCCTTCTCGACTTCCTCTTCTCGTGCCATGGCTCAGGCAACGTTAGGGCTGGCAATGGTGGCTCTGGCAGCTTCGGTGCTCACAATGGTGATTTTGGCATGCCTCTTCCTTCCTCTATTTTCCGTCACCGTTCTCTCTCCCTCTCTGTCAAAACTTCCCGATGCTGATCCTTTGCCAAACCCTCAAAAACGGACAATGGGATGAATCGCTTGCACGGGAATTCGGGTGCATATTTGCTGGACCTAAACATGTCCCATATATATATATAGAGCTGTTCCTGTGTAGCGTCACTACACCGGAACAGCGGTACAGTGGCCCAAAAATGGGCCCCACATGATCATGAAATCATGATCTACTCCACCAATTGTATTTAGAATAATGTATTCTATTACCATACCAATTTTTATCCCAATCAGATACTTTAAAGTTATTATTTTCATTAAACTATTTTATTACATTGGATTTGTACCAATTTCAGATGGGGCCCATATACATATCTGATTGGGATGAAAATTGGTATGGTAATAGAATACATTATTCTAAATACAATGGGTGGAGTAGATCATGATTTCATGATCACATGAGGCCCATTACAGCGATGCTGCACAGGAATATAATCCATATATATATGTATATATATAGGAAAATGATCCAGTGCATGCGACTGCACCGTGCAGTCCATGCACTGTGGGCCCCACCTGATCATTTCCCATAAATCCACCTCACCCATTGTATTTAGAATTGTTCACTTTATTACCATACCAATTTTCATCCAAATCCAACATGTGTGTAGTCTCCATCTTAAAATGGTGCAAAATCAACGTAATAAAATAGTTTAATATAAATATCAAGTTTAAAGTGGTTTTTTCAACATCTAAACCGTCTAAAGTATGATTTATATATGGATAAATGAGTGTATAAAGCTTCATTACAATCTAATATGTGTGGGGTCCATTTTACAGCGGACTGCACAGGATCGGTTCCCATATATATATATATGTATATGTTATATATGTATATATATATGTATACATATATATATAGGGAAATGATCCAGTGCATGCGACTGCACCGTGCAGTCCATGCACTGTGGGCCCCACTTGATCATTTCCTATAAATCCACCCCACCCATTGTATTTAGAATTGTTCACTTTATTACCATATCAATTTTCATCCAAATCCAACATGTATGTAGTCTCCATCTTAAAATGGTGCAAAATCAATGTAATAAAATAGTTTAATGTAAATATCAAGTTTAAAGTAGTTTTTTCAACATCTAAACCGTCTAAAGTATGATTTATATATGGATAAATGAGTGTATAAAGTTTCATTACAATCTAATATGTGTGGGGTCCATTTTACAGTGGACTGCAGCATAATTACGGTGCAGTCCGACTGCACAGGATCGGTTCCCATATATGTATATGTAAATATATATGTACATATATATATATATGTACATATATATATGTATATGTAAATATACATATATGTACATATATATATGTATATGTAAATATATATGTATATATGTACATATATATATATGTACATATATATATGTATATGTGTATATGTAAATATATATGTATATATGTACATATATATATATGTACATATATATATGTATATGTAAATATATATGTACATATATATATCTATATATATGGGAGCTGTTCCGGTGCAGCGTCACTGCACCGGAACAGCCGTGCAGTGGCCCCAAAATGGGGTCCACATGATCATGAAATCATGATCTACTCCACCCATTGTATTTAGAATAATGTATTCTATAACCATACCAATTTTCATCCCAATCAGATACTTTAAAGTTGTTATTTACATTAAACTATTTTATTACGTTGGATTTGTACCATTTTCAGATGAGGCCCATATACATATCTGATTGGGATGAAAATTGGTATGGTAATAGAATACATTATTCTAAATACAATGGGTGGAGTAGATCATGATTTCATGATCATATGGGCCCCGTTTTGGGGCCACTGCACGGCTGTTCCGGTGCAGTGACGCTGCACCGGAACAGCTCCCTACATATATATACATATATATATATGTGTATACATATATATATGTATCATGAAGGGTAGCCTTGGCGCAATTGTAAAATTTGTCGTGGTGTGACTTGGAAGTTACAATTCAAGTAGTGGAAGCGCAACCAATAAACCGGTTCCCTTTTTTCTTTATCGTAATAAGCTTATTAAATGGTAGTTACGATGGTTTAATTTATAGTATTCATGATTAGAATTCTTTATACCAATCTAATTTGGATTCATTTTTCTAAATCAACTTAGTTTCTACTTCTTTATGTTTTGAAAGTCGTTTATTTTTCAACCTCATTAGACAGTTGGATTTCTCTTTCGGTTTCTCTTCAAACAGAGATTTTTCCCCTAAGCTGTCTGCATGATCTTAACTAATTTCTTTCTCATTCTTTTCTCTTATTTTACATTACTTGTCTTGTAAGATTCTTCCAAACAAGTAACATCTAACATGTTTCATATTTTGGCAACGACAAATTCTCAAATACAAACAAAGTTCTGAACTTCTTCTTCAAAATACGAAGCTCTCAGCTAAAAGCTGAATTCTGTTCTTCAAACAAGGAATTAAAAACAAAAAATAAAAATTGCAGGATTCAGCACGCAAAACTTATTTATTTCATTAGTTACATCTGAATTACAAGCTCCCAGGATCAGACAGATATGGGTGAATATTATTAAGATTACTTTCCAAGCCTCACAAACAAATCATTAACCAGTTGTCCTCAAAAGACTAGCTGATCCACTCGAGTTTAAATTAGAGGAAAAAGTAAAAAAGAATAATACCCCTCATGAAATCCCATAAATTTCTACAGCCACCCCCACAATGCCACACTCCATTTACAAACTGCTCTTACAAAATGAATAGAAGAGAGGACCCAATAACTCCAACACAGGCAATGAAACTAATAAACTTTGAGGATGCCCCATTTCCAGTTGGAGGAGGAGGAGATTCAACTCCAGAAGGTGCTATTGGTGGACTCTCGGGAGATCCTGCAGCTGGAGGTGGAGGGGAACCAAAGACCGTGCTATTTGAAGGAGATAGAGGGGAACCAGGAACTGTGCCATTTGAGGGAGATAGACCAGGAGGAGGAGGAGAAAGAAATGGAGGAACTAAAGGAGGTGGAGCTGCTGAGACCTTGCCACTCGTCCCACTTCTATTTGCCATCACTACAACCACCAGCTTCTCATTTTTAAGGCAGTTATCCTTGACTCCACTGATGAAGAATTGTGGACCTGATTTATCGAGGGTGAAGACTGTGTTTCCATCTTTGGAAGGTGTACCAGAGTCTACCTTGCAGTTGTCATAGCCATCCTTGTCCACTTTCAGCACAGAGTCTTTGTCAGGTTGGTAGGAAAACACTGCACGAAGCCACACAGTTTAAGCAGGGTTTATAAGCATACTTGGATCATCAGGTAGATGAAATGAACACTTTTTTCTGATATAACAAGATTAGCAACCACCGTTTGACCTTGAAAGGCAATAGGGAGGAACTTTCTTTGTATTAGCCAAGGATTGTGTAAAATCCTTGAATTCGAGACGTTTGTATCCCCACCATCTTCTTAAATTGGGGGGGGGGGGGGGGGGGGGGGGGGGAATTTTGTTGCCAATTATTTGTAAGAAAGGGACATCATTCCCGAGTATAGACAGCCAAACGATATCACACTATAAAATGTAATTCCACATGTCCCTATGGAAGAAGACGAGATCATTCCAAACAATCCGTAAACACAGATAAACAGAATTCATCGTCATCATTAATATAAGCTTTCTTTCAAGTTAATTAGGTTAGAACGGGAGATCTTGAAATCAAAATATATTATCCGGCATTCGCCAGTTTGGTTACAAAATGCCCCCACTTACTATCATTGTTTGCAAAAACACCCTTACTATTCCCTCCTTTGCCCCATCTAAACATGGTTAGGTTGATGCTGTACTTTTAAGATAATGATGGATCAATAATCTTCACGGAATTTGCCAGAATTTGACTAATTAGACTTCCACTGCAGTCAAAGCCGATAATTACAGTAATGACAAGGGTATTTTTGCAAACAACTTTAGTAGAGGTTTTTTTGCAAAATCAGGAATGGGCGAAATTTGCACAATAAGAAAAGGTGGGGAGAGAAATGGGAATAGTCCTCATTCTATTGATGGAATGCAGCTGAAATTGTGAAGAAATGGTTGGCAGTTGGAATATCATCTCTCATTCATTGTGTTTCAAGTTCTACCAAATCAACTTACGCAGGGAATCTCCAATTTGAAACCTATTGCTTTCTGCCCATTGATTGAGTGCATTATTGCCGTCTGCAGGCACCGTCCATCCGCTTGCACCTCCAACCTTGAACTGAGCTGCAGCTGCTCCCTTCACTAGAACCAAGGTGATAAAAAGACCCAAGGCATGGAAGGTCTTCATAGGATGATGTGATGTTGGCTTATTGCTAGCCATGAGCACAAGAAATTGGAGGGAAAAAGCTATTTGGGTATTTTGCCAAATGCAAGAAGAGGAGAAACTGAAATTGGATTGGAACAAGATTGCCAATCGGATGTCCTTTTGTAGGCCTCTGCCCATGAGACTTTTATGAGCTGTGGCAGTGAAGAAATTGCTCCTTTTTCTTTGATTCCTGTACTTTGGATTTCTTGGTTTCGAGTGCAAAGCATATTAGCACTTTATCGGTTCAGATGGATGGATTGCCTTCTTGGCCTAGAGATGGCAAGAATATTCATATCTTGTACTCTGGGGAAAATTAACTAAAGGCTGCTAATCTTCATAAAAGATTTACGTCTGATATCTCTAGCTTTTCATGTAATTAAAAGACAGTGGCAGTATTCGGGTCGATCTTCAACAGAATGTTGGGTTTACTTTTAGGCAAGGATACGCCTTTGTCCCTTGCTTCAACATTGGGTCGGAATCTAACTCTATTCATCTGTTTGCTTGTGCGTCACTTAAAAACATGAATATTTTCCAACATTAGTGAGATCGGGTAGTCTAATCCATGGTGGTTCACCCAAATCTGTTTGGGTGTTCCTAAACTGCAAAACCTTTCATATCTAGCTACCTTCCAAGTTCCAATGAAATTTTGCCCTCAAAAATCAACAACTCATCCTTCTCCTCTGTGTCCACAAACGTTTGCCATATCATTCTAAAATGGTTAGAAGTCTTTTCCTTTGCAGAGGCAAAATTAAAATTAAAAATAAGTCTCTCTTAAACATCTTATTTTCATATTGGCCGAAATTATACGACTCCTTAATCTACTCTTTATCATATTGCATATGGCTGAAAATCACATTCCTTCTTTCCTTACTAGGAAAAAGCAAGAGAATCCCCATTTTTTTAAACTGCATGAAATGAAAGATAGATTGGCTATGTCCAGCTCAGACTTCAAGCATTTAAAAATAACTGAAAAAGAGAGGTCACATAAAATATCGGCAAAGTAAGAAACACATCTTTCCTGAAGATGGTTTTATAAACAGAGCACCCAAATTACAAGGTTAATTTCCAAATCAAAATTATGGGCATAAATTGTCATGGGGAAATATGCAACATTGGATTTTGAAATTTATGCCCATAATTTTGATTTTGAAAATAACGCTGTAATTTGGGAGCTCTGTTTACAAAACCATCTCCAAGAAAGATGTTTTTCTTACCTTGCAAATATTTTATGTGACCTCTCCTTTTTCGGTTATTTTTAAATGCTTGAAGTGTGAGAACCGGACAAGCCAATCTATCTTTTCATCTAAAGCAGGAGAGAAGATGGGGATTCTTTTGCTATTTTTTTTTTTGGTAAGGAAATGAGGAATGTGATTTTCCAACAAAGTTTTGACTGCTTTGGGCCCACGTACGTGCATACTACTTTTTGCCCAGCTGGTTTGGCATGCTAAACCTTGATTTTTGTGTTTCGAAGTTCGAACTCAACCCAACTGAGCTAAATCGCAGTTCCCCAGATTTAGAGTTTGAAGTTGACTTTCATTAATTGTTCGATCGTGGGAACTACCTTTCTTCTTACACATTCTCGATTGGACATATTAATTATCCAATATTTTTATTTTTTAAATTTTATCTGTAATCATTTTTTACACAACTATCCTATTTATTACAATTTTATCCTAAAGATATTATATTACTATTATGCTTTTCTAAATATTTTATTTCTCACTTTACCACTTACCCACCATAACTACGTTACCAAACATTCCCCATGTTTCAACATGAATTAAAATAATCCATGTATCTTACTCATGCTAAGGCAACCCTTCCCATTCCCAACATTTTGGCGTGTTCGGACAACTCCCTAGCAAAATAATGGCCACGCGCACTGTCTACTCACAAGTAAAATGGGATAAAGATTAAGAATGAATGTGTTGTCAGAATGAGAAAAATTATACAAAAAATGAAAACAGTGTATGGAGATTGAAAAAATATATATGAAAAGTGAGAAAAATGAGTAGTTATTTTTTTTTTTTTTAGAATGAGAAAAGTATTGTTTGAAGATGAGAAGTTTGATCTTATCATCATCCCTTCCCTATTTCATCTCAGCTATGAATTTTAATTTGCTTCCACTTTGACCTTAGGATTTTGTTCGGCTAATCATGCGTTTGATTCCTGAAATCGCGAATGTGACAATATATGCATTTAGCAGCTGTAAGCTGGTAACCACAATTTTTTCAAAAAAGAAGGAAAGACTTTATGTTGATCGTTTTAAAATTTTCTGTATTTTCCATAAGAAAGAGAGATTGTAAGGAAAAATATTGAAAAAGTGAACTAATAATATGATGTAACATATATGAACAATTACTAAAAATAAAAAGAATAAAGAAAAAATAGATAGGACTGTTGTATTGAAAATGTAAAATAATAATTAAAAAATAAGATTGTTACGTAGTTGAGATTTAAAATCATATCAAAATAGGTGAAATTTTTTTTATTCTAATATTATATTATGATTTAATAATTGAAGTAGGACAAAAAGGAGAAGCGACAGGAAGAGGGTCATACTGGCAACATTGAAGTAATTTCCATTCCGGGTCAAGCCAGGTCAGACCCAATAAGAAGGAAAGTTCTTCCAAACAGGACTTGTTGACTTAAACCCAACACTACACTTGAACAACCATTTATAATTCAATTCAAAATATGTGAAGTACTGTAATTAAAATTCTTAATTTATACTTAAACACACTAATATAGGAAGCTAGAATTCTTAGAAAATCGCTACCTGCATGTAATTTCACTGCTCCGCCAAATAGACCCCAGATGCAGGAAAATTTTCAGCCTATATCAGCATTTCTAATATAAGCATTAGGTAATCTTGCTTATTATTATATGGTTGTAATCTTATTTGCCCCCAGCTGACAAAGCTTATGATTTAAGCATGGTTAGAGTGCTACAAGAAAATAAACCTTAGGCAACTTTTAAAATTTTCATTATGGGTAGTTTGGCGATCATCAAAAAAGGGGAACTGAAATTGTACGAAAAAAATTTAAAAGGACAGAGCAATGCGGTATCATGCAATGTGACAGAGAGAATGATTAGGATTCAATTCCGTGATAAAATAATTATGATAGCTATATGAAAAAACTGAAATATAGAAAAAGTAAGAGTATTAAGTAGCTAATAGCCTGAGATATCAAATTCATGTAAAAAGGTAAGGACCAAGAAGTGAATTATTATTATTATTATATTATTATTATTATTTATACATTTTGACAACTAATATTACAATCAAGCATATTCACAAACCTCACACCATGGAGGAAATCAGTAAATACCCCCACATTAAGAGGGAATTTGTAAATACCCCCAACCCAGGGGGAATTTGTAAATATCCCTAAATCATGGGAAAATGCAATTTAATTCCTATTGAGATGAAACTCGAACAGCGGACTATGGGGCAACTTTGCCGCCGTTGCTATTAATTCCCATTGAGATGAAACTCGAACAGCGGACTATGGGGCAACTTTGCCGCCGTTGCTACCACTTGGGTGAGACCTTGGTGACTAATAAGTGAGATTCTTTTCCGAAAGCCGACCAGGCCCAATAGAAAAAATTGCAACAATGTTTATTTAACTAAAGATTTTTATTCGCTATTAGTGATATTATTATTAATAATAAATATAGTTAATTAATTAGTGTCTTTTCCAACAACAATAGTTATATCAATGATGTCCAGTGACATTCGATCAAAAAAAAAATTGATGTCTCATGATAATGATTTTCTAGCAGTAAAGCAAGTTTTGGAGGGCGTCTTCACATAACAATAAGGGGAAAACACATTTATGTGAAGTCAGGGGTGTTAATAGTCATGGTCAATCCGTCAACCCACTTTTTTAACCCGTTTATAAATGAGTTTGAATTTGAATTTTTGAATAAATGGGTTATGATTCAACGACCCGTTTAACCATTTAATTAAATAAAATGGATTACAGTTGAGATTTTATAATCCATCAACCTATTTAGTAATTCGTTTAACCCATTTAACCCGTTCAACCCATTTAACCCATTTAATCCGTTCAACTCATTTAACTCATTTGACCCATTAAAATTATATATATATATATGTAAACCTTTTGGTTATTTTTTCCAGCTACTTAATTTTCATTTTCAAATACTGCCCTACTTCCATTTTCTTGTTATTACCTTATTTCTATTTCCTCTATGTTGGCCCCGAGTTTAATGGCAAAACCCAAGAGGGGAGGGGTGAATTGGGTTCTTGAAAAATTCTTTGGTAAGTTAAAACTTAACCCCTTGTAATTTCAATCCCCTTGATGAAACGTGATATGAGATAGAATGAGAGGGTGTAAATGGAATATAAAAATGTAAACAATCAAACCAAACAAGAGACAACGATATATAGTGGTTCGGGCAACCTTCCCTACTCCACTCTTCCAAGCACACACCCGTTGTGTCTTGGGTTCCACTATTGTATCTTCAATACAATCTAGAGCACCCACTCTCTTCTAGATTCTAGCTCTAGGGGGCATATACAATAATCACTTGTTGATGAGACCAACTCCAACCAACCAAGTCCAAACGATTGGTGAGACAAACTCCAACCAATCAAGCAAAACCCGTTAGTGAGACAAACTCAAACCAACCCCCTGTTTTGCTTCTTCTTGAATCCGGTCTCCAATACCGATTCAAGGCAACAACACAAAACAAAATAAACAAAAGAGAAATTACACTTTACAATGTGTATTCGATTAAGCACCGGAAGCTCCTTGTCATGTAGATGATAAACTTGGAAGCGCACTTGAAAGTTGTAGCACTTGGAAGCTTCAATAGTTATTCAAATATCTTCAACACACATGAATATTAGAAGATGGAAGCTCAACTTGTGTTTTCCTCTTTCTTTCCTCCTTCTCTCTTCTCTCCACGTTCATTCTTCAATGGTATATATAGAGGGAAAAAGGTTCTAGCCGTTGGAGTGGAGGTTCACGCGCATCTAGAGCTCCAACGTTCGGATTTTCGACCGTTACGAGTTGAAGTTGCAAGTGGAGTCGACTTCGGATGAGTGGAGTCGACTTCGGATGGGTGAAGTCGACTTAGGATGCGACTTCGTCTTGTTAAAACTTGCTGTCCAGAATTTTGCCTTCGAAGTTGCAGGTGAAGTCCACTTGGGTCTGAGACTTCACCCAAGTCGCAGGCGAAGTCGACTTGGGATGAGACTTCACTTTGCTGTCTGTCCGAAGTCGCAGGCGAAGTCGACTTGGGTCTGGGACTTCACCCAAGTCGCAAGTGAAATCGACTTGGGCTGAGACTTCACTTTGCTGAACTTGCAATTCATGAACTAGAACTCTTGAAACTTAAATTATTTCACATTCTCATTTTCATACACATAATTAGAGACAAAATATCTGAGAACACTTAGAAAAATGTGTTAGATCCTTTTTAATGATATTTCAATTATTTGTTAATCATCAAAATCAAATTAACCATTCTATTCGATAAGCACATGATCAATAATCTCAACACTCTATAACGTACCCTCTCGTTTCTCTCCGCGAGATCATTATTTGCCAGAGTTTAGGCCTTCAAGTCGTTTGCTATGCAACCCGTTAACAACTCGCCAACCCATTTATTAAATGGGTTGTAAATGGGTTAGGGTTGAGATTTTTTAAATGGGTTAATAAATGGATTAGGGTTGAGATATTTTAAATGAATTATGATTAGACTCCAACTCGTCCAACCAGATCTGTTAACACCCCTGATTGTGAACTGATTGAAATGTGGCCCCACCTTTTATGTTGATGTAGAATCTACTTTATTTATTGCATTTAGAATAATTTATTTAATTAAGAAATTAAGTTTCGTCCAAATTGAAAGTGTAAATTATAAAGACTGAAAAAAAACTAGGACATATTTAGCAGTAGAGTATTATATATGATGTGGATATTAGTACTAACACTAGAATGTCCAAATGGTTAAAGTTTTGTTTGGCACCTGAAAAGGCTAACCTCTACCTTTAGCTAACATTCATCATATTTTGTTGGAAAATCTGGCAGCATCTTCCCAAAATCATGAATCCGAAGTCAGATAGAATTATGTTGTACAAACATGCTCATAAATACAATCAAGAGACATTCTCAACTTAAAATAAAATATTTAAATACAGAAGTCAAACAAAGAAAATTATCCAAATCTCCTTCAATCTACTGTTATCATCAACTATATGTCAACTCCATAACAAATTTAATCTTATAAGAAGAAGTCTTCACTACATCATTTATCTATGCAATAAATAAAATGTTAAGTTCGATTTTTCTACTAACTAAAAGGTTAGCTCATATATGACCCAATGGACTAAGATTCCCCATCATCCCCGTCTGAGCACCAACCTCATGTTGGGCTTTCATATCAGTTTTGTCATTTAAAAATATTAACATAAGAGAGCATTGAGTCCAGTCTAACTCAACAAGTAGGAAAATAGTAAAACTCAACAAATAAATGTTATTCTCATAAAAATAGCTCAAAACATAAAAACCTCACAAAACACATACTCATCTATTCCATGCTCATGCAACCAACCATATTCTGAACACTCATCATCCTCATTAAAGTCATCTCAATGCCCTATGGACTTTTAACTATCAAAACATCCTACATGGCCATATCAAAGTACACCATGGCTCCTCTTATCCTTTGCCTCTCTAGAAGAATTGTCATACGTATATCATGTTCAACATGCGACAACGCACTCATCCATCATGCTCATGCTCATGTGATCATTTTAAAAAATATCCATCACATCAGATAATTTAATTAATTTAGAAATTATCATAAACTTATCATCAACTCAAAATAAGTTCTCAAATTACTTAACTCAGTTGAAATAGCTAATGCTAAGAAACTCACACATCTCAAGAAAGAAATTTTCACAAAAATATCAAATAGAACATCCAAACATTACAAAACAACAATGCACATAATAATTAAACATCTAAAAGCAACCAAACGAAAACAAAAAGATTCTATTTACCTTCTACGCAAATTTCTAAATCTCAAGTTGAGGCTCAATAAGACTCCAATGTTGTTTTCACATTTGATTTACATCAAAATAATAATAATATTTTAAAATAATATTATATTCTTTCCTTAATTTCATACTCACATACCCCCAATTTCTCAGTCTTAAGTCCTAGATACCTATCTTGAGATTTCTATCTTTCACATCACTTCGAATTTTTAAAAATAATTATTGTCTCTCATCATAAAATATCCTTGTAATTTTCATGCTAGCACGTCACACTTTATCTATCCATTAAGTTTTAAAATTTCTAATCCCAACACCATAAATTCATGTCAAACTATTCTCAAATCATCACAATATATTAAATAAATTGCTTACCTAATTTCCACCCACTTTTTCTCCAAATCATCAATGCTTCAAAGCCTTCCGAAGAGATCCACCAACACTCCATTGTAAATCCCAAAAACCATCCTTAAATCTTCCCTATCTTCCTCATCTTCTCTCTATTCTCTTCCTCCTCCTCCTCCTCCTCCTCTCTCTCTCTCTCTCTCTCTCTCTCTCTCTCTCTCTCTCTCTCTCTCTCTCTCTCTCTCTCTCTCTCTCTCGCTCGCTCTCTCGCTCTCTCGCTCTCTTCTTCCATTTTTTTCCATTTTTATGGCTGCTATTAGAACTGTTCATGTTGGGAAAGGTTGGGGTAAAAGAGTTGTAACACCCTACTAGCCAACATCTCCTAGACTTGCAGCTGCTACATAAAACCAATCACGACTAGTCAAGCTGATGGAATAGATAACCACCTATGATAGTAACTCGAGTACTGGGCTTACTCAATAATAACAATAGTAATATCATAATATAATCAATTGTAATGACCAATTTATATCATAATGGAAGCTAAATCAAATTTAGATAATCAATAAGAATATTTACACGAAATATCTCAAATTATTAGATTATCTCTATAACTACTGTGATTATATATATTAAACCTTTAATAAAATACTACTCACCTCATATTAATATGTGATGCGTACCAAGTGCTTGTCGTTAAGAGCACTGTGATCACCAGTTTAATTAAAATTAACTGAAACACATTAAAGCTACCACTATCGGGTGATAGTGTAGAATAACCGTGAGTCGGGTCGAATCCACAGAGAGGCGATGCAATTTTGAATTATTTTTAAGAGAAAGAGAGGGTATGGAGAAGAGAGAGAAAGAAATTATAGAGAGAAAGAAGAAGAAATTAGAGAGAGAGAAAGGGGAATGGAGAGATAAGAAAGAGGAGAGAGAGAAGAAAAGAGAAAATAGAAGAAATTAGAGAGACAGAGAGAAAGGGGAATGGAGAGATAAGAAAGTGGAGAGAGAAAGAGAGATTAGAGAGAGAAGAAAAGAGAAAAGAGAAGAAATTAGAGAGAGAGAGAGAGGGAAAGAGATTAGAAGAGTTGGAGCAAAAGAAAGTGAGACAAGAAGCTAAAATAAAAGAAATTATAATTAACTAATAACATAATTAAAGCTACTCTAAGAAAGCAATTAAAGCTATGAAATTCAACTATTAAAACAGGAAAGAGAATTACAATAAATTTAATCTAAAAATTACAAAGCATAAAATAAAGCAGTAAATCTAATCTAAGAATTAAAACTACAAATTAAAAATTAACAACTACGAAGCACTACAAACCATAAAGCAACAAAATAAAATTTACATCACCCAAATATGAAGAGAAAATCTCCAATTTATGGGAATTTTATTGTTTGGCCCCACCTCCTTGCTAGGGGTCCCACCCAAGGAAGAGGATTGCTTGGTGTGTTGAAGTGTGTGTGGAGGGACCCTCCTTTTATAGTTGTGGGGAACCCCTTCTTGAGCTTTGAGAATCCGATGTGGGATTCACATACCATGGCCCACTGTAGCTGCCTTCGTTGCTTCTCCACTTTGCTGCTGCTGTGTGAGATTGATGTTGGGCTGCTTGATCTTATGCAATGGCACGCCATTGTTTCTCGTTGCTGCTTAGGGGTAGGCTGAAAATAATGGAAACGAGTTGGATTTGGTTTTTTGAAGATGACTTAGATCAACGGTTGAGAAGGGGATGTATGGGGGTCATTCGGGCACCGAATGTGATAATTTCTGCTGCTAGATTCATGCTTGGGTGCAGGTTGAGATTTTTGTAAGCAGTTGGGAAGGACGTTGCTGAAATGGAGCGGCAGCTAATTGGGGATTGGTTTTCTATTGTCTCGAATCAAACACGGTCGAGCTGGGGACGAGCTGGATTGATGGAGTTGTGGGCGGTTTTAGCAGTTTTCAATGGAAAGGAAAAATGGAATCTGCTTTGGTTTGGAGCCGGGCAGAGGAGGCAACCAGAGAGGAGATGGTGAGCGGAGGTAGGCGCAGCTAAAGCACATGGCTCCTCTGCTTGGATTTGGCGGACAGATGGCTGGGAAGGGGCAGTAGTTGGATTTTTAATGGAGATAGCAGCTGCTCGTTGCAGTTGGGAAAGACGTTGCTGAAATGGTGGCTGCCGGAAAATGGATGGGGCGGTGAAAAGGGGCAACAATGACTGTTCATTGATTTGGGGAAGATGGTGGAGCACCGAACTGATGCTCTGGTGGTGCACGGTCTCCTGTACTCATGCAGCATATTACAAATTTAAATAACAATTCTTTGAGAAATAATTTCAATAATATCATACACCATCTTAGTTTTATCCTTTAATTTATTTTATCCAAATATAGTAATTTACTTTGTTCCCCATATTTTAAAATATAATTATAGTTATATATTTATGATTTTTCCAATTAAATGATTTTATAAATTTCCCCAAATTATATTAATAAGCTAATACACCTTTCAACAGTAAAATTTTCTAGGGGATTGATTCATAATTTTATATTTTTAAGAATGTTGCAAAATGACCCATTTTATAGCAAAATTAAAGATTTTACGAAAAATATAATTTTCACAAAATTTCACTTAAAACATGCATTTAATTCACATTTTAATATTTAACAGCGTGAATTTAATATGAAATTAAATGAAAATTTTTAAACTTATCAATATGTACCCATTTTAAAACATAGATAGATACAAAAGCTATTCGTATCACATACTAAAATAAACCATCAATTAAATACTCGAATCCGCATAAATATTTAATAAAATTTCGATTGTCCTACTGCAACCTATAATACATTACATCCTCTACTTTTCTTGTTAACTAAAAAATTGAAAATTGAGATGAGTCCGAGCAAACTCAATAAGTAAAAAAGCAAATGAAAACTGCCAAATACTGAAAATCATCTCAAAACACATTTAATTAAAATTCTGTAACTTTTACAAATATTTAACATATCAATTTTCATGCTCATACTACAACACAATTGCTCATGCTCATGCACTTAACCATTTAATTTTACTTTCTCTTTGACACTTTTATTGCATCCATGCAAGACCTTAACCATAATATTGACTTTAAGTCATCTTTCTTGTGTCATCTCATGAATTCAAGCATTATGTTCACAATATGTTAAATCATATTTTCTCAAATACAAATTCAAATTATAAACTAGAAATGTTTTATAAATAATTCAAACTTTATAAATACCACATAAACCACTTAAAATCTGATTAAACTGAAATCTATCAAGTTCACTTCAAAATGCATCGGCACTGCTAGTCACATACATAGAAATATATAAAAATCTTGAAACTTAATTTCTCAAGTTATACTTACCTTATATCTGCAGGTCAATCCTTCTTTTTCAAATTTCAGTATTTGGCTCAACCCTTGAAACCTTCATCATTCAAATATACATAAAAATTTATCAATATAATTTTTATCATTTTGTCCCAAATTCATTATATAAATAACCTATGGCCCCTGTTTTAACTTTATATTGGCACATGTAGTTAAAACTCTATATCGTATATTGAATATTCCCATTCTTAACTTCTTCAAACATAATATGGTTAAATATACTTCATTGCAAATTATAAACTCTTATTAATCTATAAAAGTTATTAAAAAACTTTAACACTAAAATCAATTCACAAAATTTAACTTTAAATAGTAAAAACTCTCATTTCTTCATGATTTAAATAATCATTATAAATAAATAAATTCCACCATATTTAATTTATCACTCACATTAATTAACTAGATACATATTCAATCATATTTTCATTGATCAATATTATCGATACAGATATGGCAATCATTCTAATTGAACCTTTTGATAATTTTATACTTTATTAATATAAATCTAATATATAGATATTAACATCTCCATGTATTAATTAATACCTCTAAAATAGTTCCTATGAAATATCTAACGGCCAAACATCTTGCAAATTGTCATGGATAAAATTCATACCAACCCCGTGGACAAGCCATTGAACGTCCATGCATTCATGCCTCCTAATAAAATATTATTTATATATTATTCCAAAACTTGAATGACCAAAACCCACATATGTCATATAACATATAATCACATTTTGAATCAATCATAAACCCCTTCATCCATCCTTATAAATAATATCACATATTAAGATTTATTAAAACTAAATTTTCTTAATTTTTGATGAAGGTCAAATCAATTTAGTCATATAATATATGTATATTACAATTAAACTTAAAGCGTGAGATTCACATCTTAACGAAAAACTAAAATAACATGCCTCAAAGTCATCCATTCAGTCTTTCCCCAGATCTTCCAAACTTCAAAACATTCTAAAGAAGAACCCGCAACCACTCTATCACATCTCCCATAAAAGTATCTAAAAATCCCCCTCTATTCCTCCCCTTCTCTCTCTCTCTCTTCCCCCTACCCCCCTGTTCTTCTTATTCTTCTTCTTCTTCTTTTTCCATTTTTTTTTCATTTTTTGTTGTTGCTTGCTTCTAGACATTCCTATGCGATTTGGGGGAGAGGATTGAAAGAGATTTTTAGGAAAAAATTTTACAATGTCCCTCCATTAATAATATTTATAAATAAATACTTTGAGTTTTATGTTCAACCTACCCTACAATAATTTTGTCCTCAAAATTTAACAAACCATGATATAAATGTCTTTTTTTGCAGTACAAATGAAATTACCAATAGATCTTTATATACTTCAACATAAAAATATTTTACTACAACAATATGGGTTCCACATTGATTGTTTGACAAGATTAAATAGTTATCATTTCACGAATATCAAAGATAACCTCAATAATATCTTCTGAAAACCCAACTAAATGTACTAACCTAAAATAGCTTTAAATGACTTTTGTGTTGGTTATCCTTCACCTTTCATATGTATACTAACAAGAGAGCAATATATTAAGGGGCTAGCAATCGGCAAAACTCAAGTTTGTTTTTTTGAGCCATCAAAACATTTAGCATTAATTGTCTGTTGACCAATTGCAACTATTGTTGGCTCTGGTTTGGTTGGTGCATTTAATGTGCATTACTCATGCTACCTCTCTCTTCCCTGCATATACTTCTGTTATAGGTCTTTGCAGGGCATGGTGAGTGATGTAAATAAGTGGCTTCAGACTGTCTTAGGTGGTGGAAACAAGTATGGGAATGCAGTAATACGATGAAGAGAAAATTCAGTCCCTTGAAATGACGTTTTTTTCTCAAACACCCCCACAAGTTGAAAAGTTTTTCTTGAAAATGCGAGTTTTACTAATTGCAAACAACCTAATCAGTCTACTTCATCATTCAACTAATTTAATGATTAGTCAAAAACCTAATTCTCTTTGGAGAGTTTTATCATTGAATTTATAGAAACTTAATAGAGAATAAACATTAATAACTATCATATACCATATTGGAAAAATTTTCAAATCAATTTCAATCCATCTTGCTAAATAAAATTCTACAATCATAATACAAACTTTACTGAAAGGGTTTACAGAGCACCCCAAATTACAAACAATTCAAACAACAATTAAACCATATCAATGAATTTTTATAAATCGTGTAACAAAGAAAATATGTGATTCTTATATGCTCTATCATAATTCCTTTTCATAAACTAATAGTTTTAACCTACTATTAGATCTAATAAAAAACACTATTGATAACATATCAAAGTTTCAAATTCCAAACTTACATTAAAGCCTGCAAATCTAAACTCATATTTTGCTAAATAAATATCTTTCTCTGTCTTGCAAAACTAAGAATTTTCATTATCAATTTAAATAAACCATAAACTTCTCTATTAATAGAAATAAAAATTTTCATCAATATGTGTTATTATCCCACTAGAAACATATATCCCTCCTTATTCTTGTCTATGCGCTAACCCCATGTTGGGCTTCCACCTCAATCCTATTATCTAAAAATATTGACATAAGAAAAGCATAAGATTAGGTTAACTCAGTAAGTAGGATAATAACCAAAATCAAATGTTAAACTCAAATGTGAATGCAAATATTATCATTCTCATAAAAATAAATCAAAACTTCAGAACCTAACAAATATATATATCCATTCAATGTCATGCAATAAATCGTACTCCAAATGCTCATACAAATGCAAATGCTCATCATCATCCAAGTTACCCCAATGCCCCAGTGGACTAATAATCATCAAAACATCCTACATAACTATACAACAGTATATCATAACTCCTTTCTTTCTCGAGCTTGCATAGAGAATCATCATGCATATATCATGCATAATATGTAATAATGCATTCATCCATCATGCCCTTGCTTTTTTAAAACATATCCATCAAACTCAAATAACTTAACTGATTTTAAAATTATCATAAATTCATCGTTAACTCAATATAATTTTTCAAAGTACTTAACTCAATTAAATAATTAAAGTCATGAAAAACATACATCTCAAGAAAGTAATTTTCATGAAAATCTCAAATAAAACATCTAAATCATCACAAAACATCCATATACGTAATAAATAAACGTCCTTAAGCATCCATATAAAAGTGAAAAAATTCTACTTACCTTTTACGCAATTTTCAAATCCCTATATATGGGATTTGTAAGATTTTAAAATCTTTTTCACTTTTAATCTACATAAAAAAATAAAGATAATATCTTTAAATAATATTCTAAAATTTATTCCTAATTTTATTCTCAAGTACCTCCATTTTTTAATTTCCAAATCTCAATACTATCATATCCTCCACTCGTCCTTGATAAATGCACAAGGAAATCCGTAGTAATCTTTTCCACTTCCATTCAAGTGATTCTATAGATTGAAATAATCCTCACGGTCTCCAATCCTCAACTTTAACCTACTAACAAGTTAAGCACTTCGCTACAAACTCAACTACATCACCCTCATCTTGTCTTTATTAAGAAAATTACTTAAAACTATACAATTTTAAAACACGTTACATTATATTTCAAGTTTAGACCCATTTGTAAACTCCTAGGAACACTATTCCCTTTTGTAGGTGAGATTTAGTTATAGGTTGTTACAGGCCCATCAGCTTCCACCTAGTTCTTCATTGAACCAAACTCACTCAACTCTAGTGTAACGCTCCGTAGTCAAAGTTAATGATTATTACTAAAGTATAGGATTGATGACAATGGAAGAACATACGAAGATGCAATACACAATTCCTTTGATTGTCATAAACCAAGTGTCTCAGTAAATTCAAATTAAACTAGATCTAAGTGATTAAATTAATAAAATACATACTTCACGTCTCCACTAATCACTAATTTAAAAAATCAAAATAGATTATTTTATATCTGGATTCATCAAGTCCTAGCCTCATCTAGTGCACTAACCCATATTGGTTTCACACACATACCTATTATCTAAAAACATGATAAAATAGGATGAATTTGGGCAAACTCAGTAAGTAGAGCATGTAAATATAAATTGAGAAAACTTGAATAAATAATATGCATAGGGGTTGAAAAAATATATATTATATTACAAATCCAATCAAATTTAAATTCATATGAAACATATGTTAATGCCCAAATATGCATCAATGCATTATAAGCAATGTCCCTTCTCAAATCAATCTTGTAAAGGTCTCAAATCCAATAGGGAGTTTCGGTATCCCGCCCTGTAACCCAACTTAATGTGCAACCTAGGTTGTCATCATTGTATCCTAATATAGTTGCCCAACTTTGCTCAATACGGATAGATCAAGAAATATCTTTATCCAAACCGGAGATATAACTGATACCTTGTTGTGCTTAACACATAGCTGCAATCACGCTGTACCACATTACGAGAATGGCTTTGGCCTCGGCCATTATATTTAGGGCCACCAATCCCACAGACTGGTTTATAACAAACATTAACCAAAGTACAAGGGTCAAATAAATCAAGTTTGTAACCCACCAACTCTATAATGGTCAGACAGGCAGGTTTGAAACAATGTTACCCAAGCTATCACAGCCTGATTCCCGGTCAGGATGTGCTAATGATCGTCACTAATAATTCAATCACGACATTTCCTAAATCCACAATAGCAATCATGACTCATAAATATGTCATCATACCAAGCAATATATGTCGATGTCATAATACATAATGTTAACGTGAATAAAAGTCAAACTCGACATCATAATAAATCATTGCAACGACAACATTTATTTACTCAAAAAAATAGAAAACAATGGCATCCAAAACATCCATGCCCGTAACTATCATTATAATACAAAATCAAAAAAGAAAAAAGAGCTCTACTTACCTTGTATAAATCTTGGATTCATTCTTATACCGTAGTTCACTATAATGCCCAAATCGTCCCACCGAAAAATAAAAATTTATTTAATTAATATTTTAATTCAAATTAATTTTTCTAATCAAGATTTAGCATGATATTCCATCTTAAGATGTACAAATACCTCTATGTATATTAACTTTATAATTTAGTCAAAATGCAATACCTTTTATAAATTACATTGTTCCCAAATTATCATCTTTAATAAATTTTATTACAACTAAAACATTATTTTGTCCAAGTTAATAACATAATTAATTTGAATTAGAGCTCATTGCAAATTACTATTTTAGCTCTCGATTTATATTTTCTGCGTTGTATTCAACCCTATTTATGAATATTCAATTTTAATTATTATTGAACGACATCCTCATAATTAATTACTAATTAATAATTATTTTATCTTCAAAATTTAATATGGTTACAGGTGGACCATCTCTTGATCATATTAAATTTCAGCAATCTATTCGTACGTAATTTAATTTTTAAAATTCTTCAAATACTTTATGAAAATTTTCCACATGATCAAGCAATTAATTATATATTTTAATTGATTATGTCATTTTTTATCATTATCTTTTGTGTTTAAAATTTTATTTTAATTATTCATCAATGTACCATACTTGATGAAATCAGAGGCATTTATCTGTCTTGATTTTTTATTTATAATCAAATTAAGGATTTCAAGTCTAAAATTTCTGCGATATATCAATAACTACATTAATTGCCTCAAAAATAATTTCAACAAAAAATATTAATTATTTATATTTTATATATTTTCATTATGCTAGATAGAGCTATTTGTTTAGGGGTGGTTAAATCATATTATTTTTATCCATATTTCTCTTATTTAAAATTTTGATTTTATGTTTTTTGAGTGATGTTCATGATGTTAGATACATCATATAAAATTTTTAGCCTTAATGTCATTATATAAAAATTACAAAAAATAAATTAATAAAGTTGGTTTTCATAGACCTCTTGCCCTATTCAAGCTGATCTGCCAATATTTTTAATTTATAAATTACAAAACATTTCAATCTGAAATTTTTGATCTTTCATTAATGGTTATATAAAGAGTTCTCAATAAATTTTATACTAAAAATAGTTCGTCTATTATTTCTTTTATATTTTTCATTTTTGTTCTAGATATACTATGTAGGTTATATAAGTTAACTTATAAACTGTTATACTTGTTAATCTAAGCCACTAATCATAGTTCTAATAATAGAAGTAACGTATTTATCATATCATATTTCTCATGTATTCTTGATCTAACAATTTAGATAATCAAAATACCTTTTTAATTAAATTTTTAATGGTGTAGATAAACTTATTACAATTTTTACTAACACAACTATTATTATTATAGAATTAAAAAAGCTCAAATACAATCATTTTTCAAGGTATCTAAACATGATATAACATTATATCTTTATGTAAAATCAAATTCTACACTCATCTAATGATTTGGATCATCTAGATTATGTATGGAATCATGGGTTGAATGACCGAGATCATCTTCTTGCAGTATAATAATATAGGATTTGTTGGGGCCCATTTTGATCAAAATTTTGAGGAAAATTTTCTCCAAATAACATCCCCTAATCATGGCCATGTTCAAATATAAAAATTTTCATGAATTAAAATTGACCTCCATCAGATTTGACAAATCTGATTTCTATGGAAAGCAGTTTCCTTCCTTCAAATTTGAAATTTTTTTTTCCAAATTCAACGATCCAGATTGATTTCTACCTTTGATCCTTATTGAATTTATAAATGAAGAAATAAATAAATAATAACTAACCTAGATGATGATGATTGATAATGAGATTAACTCGATCAAATTCTCATCTTCTCTTTCGCTCTTTCTCCTCCCCTCTCTCTACTCTTCACTGTTCCAACTCCTTCCTTCAACGTGAGTTGCTGCTGTAGAGCATATTTTCTTTTAATTAAATTTTTGCATATTTATTTTATCTTGGTTAATAGCTTGTCACATAAAATGCTGCTTACCAAACCTTGACTTGTGTACATGACACCTGGTTACCCCTAATTAATAACCATGCATGATAATCTCAAATTTTATATTATGTATTTAGTTTAAAAATTAAAAATTATCAATCCACTTGGTTAAATGAAAATAATAAGTGAAAATTTTGAGTTAGGCAAGATTCAAACCTTAGTATAACATTTTTCAAGCCATCAGTTCCTACCACTTTGGTAATATCCAACATTTGTAAAGCTTAGAACTAAATATAATATAAATTTCAAACTTTTCATTTAGTGTCAATTGCTAGAAACCATTAGTTAATTTTTTTCTTTTTTCTTTAAAATATAATTATAATTTAAAAAGTTTTATTTGTAGAGATGTTGAACACATAGTTGTAAATTTTTTTGCATAATTATATTTATGTCTTCCTTAATTACACATTTACTAGGTATTACATTAATATCAAAATTCAAAATAACAAGTGTTTACATCTAATCGCTACCCACTCACCTCAACTTTGGGTCTTTTTTAATTCGTCTCAATTCTAAGCCTTTACCGCAACATATATTGGAGGGGGTCCACTTTAATATCATTTACAACATCCTGTCATCCAACACCTCCTACGACTGATGACTGCTACCTAAAACCTTGTGAGGACCAGGTATTTTATTTTATTTTTATTATAACTTTTCTCTATTTATGAGGTAACTTATGAACATGCTAGTAAGAATTTTATGATATTAATGGAAACATAACATATATGGACATGACATCTAGGGGATGTATAGTGCATGTATTATGATCTTAGCACATTGAGTATAAATTCAAAGGTGTATGATTAGCATTCCATTGATGAGCACTACGACTATTGTTTCCCTCGCAGAGTAGGTACGGGGTTCGACCTGCCCGGTCAGGTAGCGGGGGTCAAGGGGGCAGCGCCCCCGGAGAAAATTTTAATTATTAAGTCGTATGAGTGGAGAGTAAATTACTAATTGCAATTAGACTCGTTCCATGCTTCGACCCGACCCGACCGTTCAGTAATAAAGGAAGCCTGCGCGCTAGGGTTTATTTTTCATCTCGCACCCGGCCATCTTCCTTCTTCTTCTCTTCCCGTTCTCTGCTTCTTCTCTTCTTTCCCTACCATTCAGTTCGGGCTAGCCATTAGATTCCTTCAAGAAAGCTCTTCCGACTGCTTGAAGATCATCGACTCTAATAGTGGAAGTTCCAAATCTCTGCGTCTAAGATAGAAGCACTGTTTTTGGGGGAAATTTCGATCCAGGTAGGTAGATGTCGCCCCTTCTTAATCTAGGGATGAAATTTTATGTTAACCGTGATGTGGGACTAGTAGGAGTGTGTAGCGTCGAATAATTTCATGGTATGGGGTGTAGGGCTCGTAGCAGTTAGCGTAAGCAGGGTTCATGGGGAATTTGCTATAAATGTGCGATTTTTAGGAAGCAAAGGATTCATTAGCAGTTTGTATATTGTTAAATGTGATGTTAATCGATTTGGCTTAAACGAGTGTATGAATTGAGGGTTTCCTTATGTTGCGCCTATTATGTGTTTGATAAAATGCTTGTTTGACTGTTTTGTGTGTTGAATCTAAAGTAAACTTTGCCGATGTTATATGAGTGGTTTGTGGCATTCATCTTTATCTGTTAAGTATAACGTGTTGTTTAAAATGATTGTTTGTAAAGGGTTGTTCATGGCCCTGATTAACATGAGGAGAGGGTTGTTCATGGCCCTTGATAAACATGAGTAGAGGATTATTCGTGTTCTTTTATTTAGATGTGGTTTTATGCATATGGTCTTGGGAGTGGGTGTTTGGACCCATACGTCTTATCATGGAAACAACATGTACATCCAGAATTTACTTATTTTCACTCTGTGCTAACCACTATCTACTTGTTGAGTCTGTTTAGACTCATATCGTTTGTTATTTTGCCTTTAGATCACAGGTCAGGTGGAGAACTTCAAGATAGGACAAGTTGAAGATCACATTTGGGAGACATAGCACATCAACTTTAATTTCAGTTCTTTTAAAATTTGTGCTCTTTTGATATTCGTATATGTAGACAGTTACTGAGATGGATTAACTTTGATAAGCAATTGTAATTGTTATTTTGGATTGGATTATAGCCTTTGTGGATGCACATATGCATGATCATTAGGTTTGCCTGATGTGTATGGGTAGCATTCAATGATTTTATTTCTATATGAATGTCCTTATTATATGAAGATGTAAGTATATAAATATAGAATTGAATGTTACAAATTGAAATATTTATGAATATCAGGTCATGTATTCCATATTACCCCTTGTATATTATGGGGAGATGCTGCCGAATTTTTCTTAGGATATGTAGCTCCCATTGATTAGTTATTGAGTATTTCTATGAATGGGGCGTTACAAACCTACCACGGCTAGTCAAGCTAGCGCGACATGGAACCACTTGCGGTAGTAACTTTAGTATTGGGCTCACTCAATAATAACAATAGTAATATCACAATATAATTAATGGTAATGACCAATTTATATCACTATGAAGGCTAAATTAAATTTTTATAATCAATAAAATTATTTATACTAAATATATCGAATTTAGCTTCTTTCCCTAACTACTTTGATTATATATATCTATATTAAACTTTTAAGGAAATACTACTCATCTCATATCAATCCGTACCCATTTCAAAATATAGATAGATACAAAAACTGCTCATATCGCACATTAATAGTAACCATCAATTAAATACTTGAATCCAAATAAATATTTAACTAAACTTCCATTGTCCTACCGAAACTTGTAATATGTTGCATCATTTACTTTTCCTATTAACTAAAAAATAAGAAATTAGGATGAGTCTGGGAAAACTTAGTAAATAATAAAGAGAATGAAAATTGTTAAATACTGAAAATCAACTCAAAAATATTTAATTAAAATTCTGAAATTTTTACAAATATTTAACATGTCAATTCTCATGCTCATCTACAATGCAATTGCTCATGCTCATGCACTTAATTATTTAGTTTTATTTTTTTTAACTCAATAGATTGGAGACCGAAATCACTCTTATTGCATCTGTTCAATCTCTTGTTTCATACTCATAAATTCAAACATTACGCTCATGATATGCTAAATTATACTTTATCAAATATAAATTAAAGCTATAAACTAAAAGTGTTTTACAAAATTCAAACATTATAAATACAACGTTAACGATATAAAATCTGCTGAAACTAAAATCCATTAAATTGACATTAAAATGCATCGATGTGGCCCATCGCATACATAGAAAAATGTAGAAAATCTTAAAACCTACCCACCTCTTATTTGCAATTGAACCCTTCTTTCTCAAATTTCAGTATTTGGCCCAATCGTTGAATCTTTCATCATTCAAATATACATAAAAATTTATCAATACAACTTCTTTAATTTTTCTCTTAACTTAACTATATAAATAATCTATAGCCATTTTTTCATATTGGCACGCATAATTAAAATTCTCTATTTCTATCTTGTGTTGAAAATTTTCTTTCTTAACTTTTTCTAACAAAATATGATTACATCTTCTTCATCTCAAATATATTAATTCAAACTTTAAACTCTTACTAATCTCTAAAATTTTAAAAAAAAATTAACACTAAGATCAACCCACAAAATTCAACTTTAAATAGTAAAAACTCTCATTTTTTCATGATTTAAATAATCATTATAAATAAATAAATTCCACGATATTTAATTTATCACTCATATTAATTAATTACATCTATATTCAATAATATTTTCAACGATCAATATTATCAATAAAGATATAGTAATCATTCTAATTGAACAATTTGATAACATTATACGTTGTTAATATATATCTAATATATAGATATTAGCATCTCCACATATTAATTGATACCTATCAAAATAGTTCCTATGAAATATCCACTAGCCTAACATGCGACAAATTCTCATGGATAAAATCCAATTCAAGTACTAACTCCATGGACAAGCCATTGAGCATCCATGCCTCCCATTAAAATATTATTTATATCAATCCAAAACTTGATTGACCAAAACTCACATATGTCATATAATATATAATAATCTTTCCAATCAAACATAAACCCCTTCATCGATTCTTGTAAATAATATCACATTAGATTTATATAATAATATTTTTCTTAATTCTTGATAAAGATCAAATCAATTTAATAATATAATATATGTATATTACAATTAAAGTGTGAGATTCATATCACAATAAAAAAAAATAACATACCGCAAAGTCTTCCATTTAGTATTTTCCAAAATCTTCCAAACTTCAAACATTCCAAAAAAAAAATTTCCACTACCACTCCATCACATCTTTAAAAAAAAACCTTTTAAAATCCTCCCTCTATACCTACCCTCCTCTCTTCCCTCCTCCATCATATCTTTCATAAAACCCCTTTTAAAATCCTCCCTCTATACCTCTCCTTCTCCCTCCCCTCTCTTCTTTCTTTTTTTTTTTCTTGCTTGTGGACATGTTGCCCGTTTCTTCATCCTCCCCTTATACCTTCCCTTGTCCCTGCCCACTCCTTTTTTTTTTTTGCTTGGTTGTGGACATGTTGCCCATTTCTTCTTCTTCTTTGTGCGATTGGGGGAGATCGTTTGAAGAGATTTTTAGGAAAATTTTAAATCATCATCATAAGTCATTTTCCACATAGATGGAGTCGGTTGCATGGATTCTGTCGCGCCATTTTTGGAGATTTAACACTAAATTTTTTGAAATTTGTAATATTTTAAAATCTTGTTTAATTACTTCAATCTATTTTTTTGGGTCTTCCTCTCATTCTCCTACCACCTTCTACTTGGATAAACTCTGTTCTCCTAACCTTGTGCTACTTCAGACCTCCTTTTAACATGACGAAACCATCTTAATCTATTTTTTCTCATTTTATCACAAATTAATCTCACTTTTAATTTTTCTTGAATTATTTCATTCCTAATTTTATCTTTTCTTGTTTTAACACTCATGCACCTTAACGTTCTCGTTTCTGCTACGCTCATTTTTTGTACATGTTGTTCTTTAACTGCCCAACATTCTGCCCTAAAAGCATAGCAGGTCCAATCGCAGTCCTATAAAAATTTTCTTTTAGTTTGATTGGAACTCGATGGTCATATAAAATTCCTGATGCACTTCTTTATTTCTTCCATCCTGCTTGAATTCTATGTATTATATCTTTCTCAATTTCCCCGTTCTCTTGAACTATTGATCGTAGGTACCGGAAGTGATTAGTTTTTGTTACTACTTGATCTAAAATCTTAATTGGTTCATCATCTGTGTTCTCACTATTATTAAAATTGCATTTCATATATTAAATATTTTTGCAACTAATTCTAAAACCATTAAATTCTAAAGCATCTACCCATTTATTCAATTTTAAATTTAGTCTTTTTTTAGTTTCATCTATTATAATAATGTCTTCTACAAATAACATACACCAAGGTACTTCTTTTTGAAAATGTCTAGTAATTTCATTTATTACTAAAGTAAAAAGGTAAGGACTCAAGGCTGAGCCTTGATGTAAACCTATTTTAACAGGAAAGATATTAGTATCTCCACTAATGGTCCTCACATTCGTAACAACCCCCTAGTACATATCTTTAATAATATCAATGTATCTGTTATTAATTCCTTTTTTTCATCACTTATCATATTAACTTTCTTGGTACTTGATCATGTGCTTTTTCTAAATCAATAAAAATCATGTATAAGTTCTTTTTCTTCTCCATATACTTTCAAATAGTTTTCTAAGCAAGAAAAATAACTTCAGTGGTTGATCTACCTGACATAAAACTAAATTGATTTTCAGATACATTAATGTGATACCCAGTCCTAAGTAGGACCCTTACATGTAAATGTGATTTATTTATTATTCGATTGAATTATTGATTTTACGACTATCAATTAAGAGAGGTGATTAAATTAATCACCATAGCTCGATAAGGGTCAATGTGACTAAAGAGACCCAATGAGGGTTAAAAAATGTAGATATGTTATGAATAATTATCTCACATATTATGATTTAATTAATACAAATTATGATGATATTTATGAATTTAAGGTGTTAAATGTTAGAAAATTCATAACTTGACGCCTACAAGGCGGAATGAGGTGAAATTTGAAAGATAAGCACATAATGATGTGCGCAACCTTATGAATGGATTGGATTATGAAAATTTTGATGAGATTAGGATGATAATTATTTATTTTCATCCAAATTCAAAAGATAATTTTAAATGGTCATAACTTGTGTTAGAAAGGTCATTTTGAAATGAAATTTGTCATAAACAGTTAAAATGATATGATGAATCATATAGATGGGTTTGATTAAGTTAATTATCATAGAAAATTACTTAATCATGAAAGGATGAAACCTATTGACTTTTGTCATCAAAAAGTAAACTTGTATTAATGGAAAAGTCAACCCATTAATGAAGTGATTAAAGGCTCCAAATGAGGTGGCTTAAGGAGGAATTTTTGGAGGATTTTTGCATTTCCAAAAAATTCATGAAATATCAAGGGTGTAATGGCATGGGTATAGGCTAGATGTGGTAGCCATAAATGGCTCAAAGAGGTGACATACAAGGAACGTCCAAGGGGCTTCCTTTAAGCTGATTTTTTTATTTTTAAAAATGCCAAAATATGCATCTAAATGGGCTACATGATTAGGTACATAAATGGCATTAATTTGGGATGGACTTTGATGACATAAAATGCCAAAATATGCATCTAAATGGGCTACATGATTAGGTACATAAATGGCATTAATTTGGGATGGACTTTGATGACATAAAATGCCAAAAATTCAAGCCACATGGGACATGCACAAGGTGGACAGCAAGATGGCTTGATTTGGAGCAGATTTATAATTAAAAATTGTGTAAAAATGCAATTTTACTTGGAAGAAATTGTTACAACACATTAAGGGATATGTATACATTAACTTACCCTCAAAATGAGGTAGAATATAATTAGATAAAAATCTACTTGTATAAATAGAAGGGAATGAGCAAGGGATGTCCACTTTTTTTGGCAAAATAGAGTGAGGAAAAAAAAAAGAAAAGAGGGCAGCAGCAAGGGGTATGCCAAGGAGGAAGGAAAGGAAAGAAAAATAAAAATAAAAAGGAAATAAAAGAGGAGGAGAAAATGGAAGCAACTAAGCTAGGAAAGACTTGAGCAAAGTCTCATAAACTCAAGTAAGTATGAATCAAGTTTTGATTCATTTAATTCTAAGTTTTCTAGCTTCTTTTATGGGTCATTAATTTGATCCATAATAAACCTTAAATGATGAGTTATGAAGCCCTTAATTAAGGTATTGAATGAGGAATAAATGAAAGAAATTGAATCAAGGAAGGGTAAAACCTTAAGTTAACTATATGATAGAAATTACACTTTTTTAGATGAATATTGGACATGAATTAAACCAATTGATACATGGAGGAATTAAATGGTAAAATACCCTAAACTTATGGAACATGGGACATCCAATATGGGGGTGGAAAGAAATGCAAAAATTTGAATTTTTGGAACTAAAGGTGTGGACGTCCAAGGGTGGCCAGGACACATATAAAAAGTTGCTGTTTTGAGCAACTAAGTTTATGAACTTTAAATGCATGAAAATACCCTTGATATAGGATAAGAAAAGTATGATTATAAGTTGAAATTTAGGAGATAAAAATCTGTTATGGAACATATGTCAAGATGGACGTTGAAAGTGGGAAAGAACGGTAACAAAGTTGCTGTTTTGGAACTCTACAACTAAGGGATTAAAATCCTATAAAAATAACCTAAATTATGTGTTAATTAATTGGTTTAAAAAATATAAAAGGAAGGATAAGTTGCTGTTTGGAAAAGATTAAAAACACATATTACACATCTAGTTAAAAGGGTGCACATAAAGGGTATGTATGGCAAGTTTGAGAAATACCTAAGTATGGTTTGCTAAAAGGCAAAAATAAATGAAAATGTGATTAAATGGAAAAGTAAGGTGCTGTTTTGTTAATCTCAAAATTTGTGATTAATATATAGGGCCTAAACTATCAAGTATGTGCCTAAAGTGAGCACCGATATGAGAAATGAAAAAAATGAATGATAAATGATGAATGGGAAGCAATGAACTTCCATGTGTTAAGAAAATGAAAGACTATTATATGTTTGAAAGTTTACCCTACACAAGAGTATTAAAAATGAAAGGAATGAATGGATAATGTGATGTATAAGCTATGTTGTTATATATGAATACCCGACTTAGAATACAAGTAGGTTATGTATGTTAATGAAAAACATGAGGGTTAGAAAATTAAGTTATATGCAAGCATATAAGGTTATATGTATGAATGCAATATCCTTCTTATGTGTATAGGTAAAGACAGAAAAAGTTGATACAAAAAGCTGACATGATTCAATTAAGCAAGCAACTTTCTAAAATTTTTGCTTTCTCAAAATATGATAAAATGATTGCAAATTCTATTTAAATGCGTTATATTGATTAGCAAATAGATGTTTAAATTGTTTCTAAGATTAGTTAAGGATGGTCATTCCTTATCTCAACATGTTATTGAAATGTTATTTTAACTATGACAAATGATTTGTTAACGATTCATCAAAAGGGTTGAGAAACTATGGTTCACATGTTGTTTATAAAAATCACGTTAGCATGTCCAAGTTCATGATTATGACAAGTTCATGGTGCACAAGATACTAGGTCCGCTTTAAAAGTGTAAGCAGACCAATTGTCCCTCTTTAGTGTGACCAAGTCGCTAAGATAAGCCAAAGGTCGGCGGCACCCTCCCTGAGATGGGAGAAGACAGGGACGGATGGTTGTCTAGCTCGCGTACCATCCTATGATGTCATGTTTTATGATAATGCATTGCATTATTTATGATATACTCATGATGGGTATAATAGTTCATATTTTCATGATATACTCACGAGTGGGTATAATGATGCTTTCCAAAATGCTAATTAAATAAAAAGTTTGTTTGCAAAATGAATTGCTTGAAAAAAACTATGCAGCTTGCTTACTGAGTTATAATCACGATTTATTTTCCAAACCCTAAGATAAGTGAAAGGATGGAGGCAACGAGGAGCACAGACTGAATGAGAAAAATTGATAATTCCATAAATATTTATGCATGTTAATATGTATGGAAAGATGTGCTATGAATTGAATGATTGCTGCTTGTTGCAGTTGATGTGATTTATACCGTGATGTATGATGAATTGATGAAAAAAATTTTAAGGATGAATGATGAATGTATATTTTGCTATGCTATGAAGGATACAGGATTTATGATATATGATGAATAATCAGGACTTAATAATGGCCTGGATAGACAAATTGATGTGAAATTGAACATGAATGATATGATTAACTCTTATGGAGTGAATTATAAAAGGATAAACACTCAATAAATCCCGCCGTGTGACAGGGCAACAATCCTGATCATGTTTACCAATCAATAACGGTCCCGGAGTAAGGCTCAGGATGTGTCACTCGGTTTAGGGTGCCACAATTAGTTTCCCGTCTTAGTCTATATTCAATTACTCTTTCTCATAATTTCATAATATGACTCATTAATTTTATTCCACGATAATTTGCACAATTTTGAACATCTTCCTTATTTTTATAGATTGGAACTATAATATTTTTCCTCCATTCACTTGGCATTAACTTTGTTTTTATAATCTTATTAAAAAAATTTGTTAACCATGTTGCATCTACATCTTCCATGTACTTTCATGCCTCAATTGGTATATTATCTGTGCCTAAGGCTTTTCCTGTTTTCATTTTCCTTAGAGCTTCCTTTACCTCAGATATTCGAATTTTTAGAAAATAACTGATATTCTTATTTTCTTATTTATTTAAACTAATATCTAATATTAAATGTTCATGTGGGATATTATTTAGTAAACTATAAAAATAATTTTTTATCTTTCTTTAATATCATCGTCTTTCACGAGAACTCTTTGGTCCTCACTTTTAATACATCTAATATGTGTCAAATCTTTGCCTTTATTTTCTCTTAACTTAGCCTACTTAAAAATATCATTTTCACCTTGTTTAGTTACTAATCCGTCATATAAGTTATCATAAGATTTGTGTTTAGCATCGCTAATAATCTTTTTAGTAGCTTTTTTTATAGTTTGTACTGTTGTAAGTTTGTATCATTTTTATTTCTCTGTCATGTTTTTAACTTTTCTTGTTCAGCATTTATAGCTTTTTGAACATCCTCATTCCACCACCAAGTTTCCCTATGTGAGGATCTACGATTTTTATATATACCTACAATACTTTGTCCTACTTTTATGTTTGTTTTCATTTTATCCCATATTGATTCTACTTCATCTTCTTATGTGTCCCATTTTCCTTCTTGTATCATTCTTTTACTAAAATGTTCCATGTTATTTCCCTTTAAATTTCATCATTTAATTTTTGGAATTATATTGCCTTTAGTTTTTGTTGATTCTTTTTGTATATATATATATATATATATATATATATATATATATATATATATATATATATATTCATTGCTAATAATCTATGCTGTATAGCTAAGCTCTGACCTAGGATAACCTTACAATTAATACAAAGGGATCTATCCAATTTTTTTATAAGGAAGAAATCTATTTAGCTAGAATTAGTCCCACTCTTGAAAATTATCAAGTGTTCATCTCGTTTTTGAAATAAGGTATTTGTTATAACCAAATCATATGCTATAGTAAAGTCCAAAATGGCATTCTCCATTTCATTCTTGATTCCAAAGCTGAAACTTCCATGACTTCTCTCATATCTTATATTCTCCTTTCCTATATGTCCATTTAAATCTCCACCTATCACAACTTTTTCCTCGTTAGGTATTTTTTGCATAACACTATCTAAGTCATCCAAAAATTATTTCTTGATTCTATCATCTAATTCTACTTGTGGTGCATAAGCACTAATCACGTTTATGACTTCTACACTTAATACAAGTTTTTTTTGAATAATTCTATCATTTACTCTATTGACATCTACAACTTTATTTATGAATTTGTTATCTACTATCATCCCTACACCATTTTCATTATCATCCTTTCCTATATACCATAATTTGAATTCACTAATATCTTTAGCCTTCTCTCCTTTCTACCTAGTCTTTTGAAGGCATCCTATATTAATTCTTCTCCTTCTCATATCATCTACTATTTCTATACTTTTTCCTGAAAGAGTCCCAACATTCTATGAGGTAAAACAGACCTTGTGTTTTAGTATCACATTCTTCCCTAAACCACGTCCATAAAGGCATGGTAACATTTACCAACTTCTCACTACAACCAGACGTTGTTGTGGCGCGTCGCTTCCAAGGAGACGCCCTGGCAACCCTTGCCCATTTCTCACTACATTCGGGCTCCGATGTAACGCGTCGCTTCTAGAGAAACACCCTAGCAACCGTTGCTCATTTCTCACTATAGTTGGCTCCGCTGCAGCTGATTGCTTACAGGGGACGATCTAGCATTAACAATTTTTAGTATATTTTTAAAATCCATAAGAGATGCGACTGTGATTTTTAATAGCACCGGCTACCAGCCTGACATGCCAACCTCACTTTTTTTCCAAGCTTGGGACCAGCAGTAAGATAGAAACTCTTACTGGCAATGTTGAAATTATATTTATAAATTTTACAATGATTTTGAGAAAATTTCAGAATAGTCCTTCTGATCATAAGATTTGTAAATAGATACCTTTTGAGGTTTTACACTTTGATTTTAATTGTCATGAAAAATCAACGGAAATTGTCTTTAAAACTTATTTTTTCTAAAAAAATTCAATGAATTAGAAAATGTCTTAGGCATCAAAATCAAAGAAATTTTAATTTTGAACTTATGAAAAGAAGAATCAAGTCATTCTTATGTTTCACCACTTGACTTCTAATCGCGTAATGCGAGTTTCTGTTGAGCAATGAGAGAGGTAGATTTAAGGTTCAAATATTAGATACAAGTTATGATCTCATTACCTCGCCCCTCTGCAAGGTGTTTTATTATCCAAGACGGGTAACACCATAGGAAAAATCTTTCTCATGCAACTGAGAAGATACTGTAAATTTATTACAGATAAGGCCAGATTGCCAAATTCCCCAAAAGTGCACTTGAGCTAACTTCGAAAAATTACCATAAATTTAAAAATGAAATGAGAAACTGATTCTATTACTGGAAAGAACTTGAAGTCAATGATCAATAAAGAAATCAGTTTGGTCCCATGCCGTATGATTAAGATACAATCAAAATAATGGATTGGTATCTAGAAAAATAGACTCTCGTCGGCATATGTGGACAGCTGCACGCTGGTTTGTATGTTGCCAGCTAAAATAATATTTTTATTTTTTAATAAATGTGTAAACCCCACTTAGATATTCAATCATGTAGAATTTGGAAAAATTTGGAATTAGTTGGTATTTTATTTTGATTTTTGAAAATGGATAAAATGGGCGTGCTTGGACACATGAACTCATGCGTATTTTATCCATTTAAAAATTTAAAATAAACTTTAAAATTTTCCAAAATTCACACGGTGGAATATCTGAGTGTAGCCCGCATGTAAAAGGATCAAAAAATGTTTTTTTTTTTTTTTTTTTTTTTTTTTTTTTTGCCGACCGCATGCTCAGAGTACCCAGAAAATATACGTTGAATACACTCAAGGGAGATTTTAAGGTGAAAAATGACTTAAATACCCTGAAATTTATGATTTTCAAAAAATAAAAAATAAATATCTAAATGTATTGTAAAACAGGAAAACTTGATATATAAATTAAATACACTTAAACAACATGTTTATAAAGGAAAATAAAATAAATGAATGATGTATTTTAGCCTAAAATACATCATAATCTTTATTTCTTGAAAATTGCACATGGTAGCGTACGTGTATACATGAATTCAGCAAATATATGTACATGACTCAATTAATTGAGGTGAGACATGTGGGACGCACTTTTCTCCCTGCCCGTGCAAGCGAACCCCATTTTCCCAACTTTGCAATCCTAAACAGCTTAGGAAGAGAAACAGAAAGAGAAAACAAGGAGGGGAGGAAAAATAAAGGAGAAAATAAAAGAAAGCTGTTACCGAGGTGAATTCCTTCACCTTTATCCGTTAATTATACTTTTCACTCGCCACATGAATTCAAGCATCATTTACATTATTATTAAAGTGTGAAATAAGCAAATCTAAAACCCCCCAAACATGTCCTGTTTTTACTACAAACAGATACGAATCTATTTAGTTTGATTAGAAGCATGTAAAAACCGTATGAAATAGTAGTTTTTTATGTTTAATAGCTGAAATTCAAGCTTATTGCTTGGACTCACATTTATTTTCAAGCCTTACTTTAGACCGATATTAGTCATAACCTGGTCAAAAATGGGATGGAAAGACCCTATTCAACACTTTCAAAAAAATTTAAGGTGTACTCTATATACAGGTTTAATTCCCATGGGAAATTGTGAAGAAAAATGTTTTATGTGATACATAAGCGCGTCCCTTATATGGTTTAAGGATTTAATTCAGGCTAGGAAACTGACAATCAATACCACTCTATTCAGTTTTGGACAACGTCTTTGAATGAGCAAACCTTCACATTTATTCATGAAAACTTATAGAGTCATAATCTTAAACGATTGTTATAGGTAATAAAATAAATATATGATTTTTTAAGCCTCAAAAGTAGGCTGAAGTCAGACAGGGAACTAAAAGGTTCTTGTGAAACCTCTACAAATAATGGATATATGAAGTACATAAATTTCTGATGAAATTATGTTATAGAAGCGTGTTATATGTTTCTAATAGAATGCAATGACAGGGAATTAATATTCAAATAATAAAGATTTCATGCAATTCGCTCAAGAGCAATGTGTTGACAGCACATGTTAACTGTACTAGGTTTCCCAGGGAACGAAATAGTTTTCTGAAGTTCAAAATTTTGAAACTCATTAATAAAAACTCTAATACATGTTTATTAATATCCATGATCAATAGGCACTACTTCTATGAAACTTTTTTTTATGTAACTCTTTCATTTGTTTAGCATCACTATATATAGGCTACATCTATAAATGCGTAAAATCAATGTAATACAATGATTTGTTAGATATCAATTTTAAGTAATATTTTTAGCATCTAAATCATCTAAAATATCATTACTATATAGATAAATAATTTTATAAAGTATTACTATAAATGTGTGTGTGTGAATGAATCTAATCATTTTCCCTAATTTACCGACAAATGTCTTTACTTTCAAGCAAATATAGCTTATGCACGTACCTAACTTAGATGAAGCTTAGTTTTATAACTAAATAAATAATGTTAAATATAATGAACAGACTCAATTTTGCATCATTCATCAACATGATAAAAATCGAAGTGGTTATATAGAAACATTTCTATATAATCCAATTATAAAGAAGTGAAGTCCATTACCGATTAAACATGATCACTACGAAAACTTGATGAAAAAGAAGCTTTTAGTGGGCCATTCACGCTGAATTTTGCACCAGCATGTACAATTTAGTTTAGACGTCCACAATAAACCAATTGAACCATTTGTCCAGTGGGCCATTCACGCTGAATTTTGCACCAGCATGTACAATTTAGTTTAGACGTCCACAATAAACCAATTGAACCATTTGTCCAACGGAAGATAGAATTCATGAAATTTGGTAGTATTTTCACTATATGGAGAGGAAATTAATTGGAATTTGTAACTCTTCAAAGTAATAAACTTACCACCTGAGCTGTAGCTCAGGTGGTACGCACCAAGCCCAGGGAACTCTGCGGGCGTGGTTCGAGTCCAGCTGTTTGCGGGTGAAGATTTTCATTCCCCCCAAGTGGGGGTTTTACAGATTCCTCCCTAATGTGGGGGTGGTCATTGAAAATTCCCTCTACAGTGTGAGGGTGCTGAATGTGCATGATTTATAATATCAGTTGTCATGTTGTGTATATGTACCAATCAAAAAAAAAAAAAAAAAAAAGTAATAAACTTGGATAGTGAAGAATGGGCCAGTAAGAGAACGTCAGTCACTGCATATATTATTCTTGGAGGTTAGATGGCCTAATATTGAAGCCTAAGAATTATGAAACTTTGGAATCTTAAAACCTGCATAAGAAATAGTTTATTTAAGAAACCCCTCAAATCCAAGCCTCCAAAAGTGATAGTAAGAAATGCACTTTCTGCACTTCTTTCAGGCCTATATATGTCAAGCAGTGCAAATAAGTGACGTATTTATTCAATTCAATAATTGGAACCTGATTTTACCATCAAAAAATAATAATTGGAACATGATTTAAGAATATTACAATTTAACTTTTTTCGTTATTTCCATTTTTTAAATTTTATTTTCGGTATTTACAACTTTTTTTTCGGAGTTTCTATTTTGGTGCACAATGTATGCAAAATTAATGTAGGAGATTGATCCTATGCAGTAAATTGGTCAGCGACGCGATCAACTGCATGGCACCCCACATGTAATTTTTTAAAAAACATTTCACTCATCTGTGGATCTCACTTGAATAGGTTCATAAAAAAATTTTAAAATTACATGTAGGACTCCATGTGCGGTTAACCGAACGGGATTAGTTGTCATTAATGTATAAAGCAGAATTTGGTTGAAATGATCAAATCTAGTAACTGCTCATTTGGCCACGGAGGTACTGCCCCAATGGTACTAACTTTTGGTTTCAATGAAACCGACATGGGTTCAAGTCCTACCTGGTGCAGGTGGTGATCAGGTGAGTGACCTTTACAAATTCTCCTTAATGATGATGGCTTTACAGATTTCTTCCCTAAAGCAAGAGTGTTTATACAAAATTTCCTCAATTGCATGAAGGCAGCGAATGCGCTTGTTTGTAATATCAATTGTCACATGTATAAATACCAATAAAAAATAACTGCACATTTGTGGTAATTAATGGGCATACGAATAATTAAATGAGATTAAATACATGAATTTAATACTTAAAAACATAGGCAGATACACCAAGTGTCACCGGCTGCTATGCTAGGGATGGAATTCTACGGGGTTAGATTTTCAGCCCAATTGTAGATTAGGAACAATGGTCTCCCCCGTCAATGGTCGGGAGCTTGTTATCTTTCCAGCTGATATGTAGGAGTTTGTGGTCTCTTTTTAGAAAATTTATAAGAATTGTCTTAGACTTTGATTATAATATGAGTTAAAATGTGTTGTAAATATACGCCTATCAAAAAAAATATCAATGCTTAAAATGACTTTGGAAAATTGAAATTTCATATATTTGTAACTAAATTGATTTTTATGTGGGTACATACTAGTATGCATTCAATTAAGTACGCTTGTTGTAAGGGATTTACTTTTAACAAAAATTATCGATATGATCAACATTTTCCACCATCTTTGTGTAGTACAGAATATACAAGCTAGAAAAGACTACAGTTAACATTAAGATTTTTTAACGGCCGGGGTCCAAATGGAAAAAATTCCTGCATCTTTAACATGTTGGCGGAAATTGTTCTTCGTTCCTCTAATTTACACTACTGCTAAATTAAAGTCAGCAACCGGTAGACATACGTGCATGAACTGCAATAGTTGTTGAGAAAATTATCAAATTGATACACAGTGGTACAAGCTTTCCAATTCATGACAAACACCGAAGTAACCACACGTCATGTGGTTGGACGGATTTTTGAAATCAAAACACCATAATTAAATTCCCGTTTATTATGAAATATTGAAATTCAATATACATCAATGAACATGACTTAATTCCACGATCATAAGGATCTTATTACAATGTACCAAACAACAAATTAAACAAACAACAAGAATATTAATTAATTATATCAAACAATTACTCATATACTTATCTTGGAATTGCACTCCGAATCAATACTCCCACCAAGATTCACTGCAATGTTGCATTTCGCGGTGGCCTTAGCATTCAATTTTATGATCTTCAGCAAACTTGCTTTTCCTTTGAGTTGGACGGAAGACGTGAAATTCATTTGCCCTTTGATTACCTCCGCATAAAATTGCGGAATAGATAGCAGCCTATCCCCGAGAATCACCAACGAAGTGCTGATGTCGCGAGTGGAACGAGCAGGCAACAAACCGTTCTCGATTGGAGCTTCGGCAACGACCTCCCCATAGTAGTAGATGTAGGCCGTGGAGTCCTTGTATTTGAAGCTTCCATAGTTGCGGTTTTTCACGGTCAGGACTAGTCCTAGTGTTACATTGACTTGTGGTGGGATTGTTAGAAGGACACGAACGTACTGGAGGGTAACAGGGTGAGCTTCGACGTTGGGTTTCTTGGGTTTGAAGACGGTGAAATACAAGATGATGAGAACTACGATGATAATGACAAGGAGAATGAGTGTAATCCCACAGCAGGCCACAAGGCGTCTTTTTCTTGATGATTTGCCATCAGATGGCATTTTTTTTTCCTTTTTTTGGTGGGAGTGTTTTAATTTGAAGATAAATAGACAGATAGGAATAGGAATTTAATCTAGGAAACTAGAGAATGATAACTTGGAGGAGGATAATCAAAAACCAAGAGTAACAGAGAGAGTGAGTTTTTAAAGACGACGGCTGAAACATGAAAACTTTCAGTAGCAAAGAGGTTGAATTAATAAGGATTAAAGAGGGAGTTGGGAACAATCACACGATATCTACGAAGATAAGACGAAGAAGGATAGATTGGTTGTTAGTTCCTCCGCCCTTGTTGTTTTTCTTCTTGACACTTTAGTGGCTGGGTTGGTTTCTATATATATGAACAGCTAGCTTGTGTGGGGGGTGATTGCTATGTTGTTGTCTGTGAGGTGGCTGGGTATTCCCAAATCCCAAGCATATATGCATGCCGGCCAATGGTCATTGACCCGCTAGAGATGTATGCATGAATAGCTAGTCAACGTTGCATGTATTCGATCCATCGAACTGATTGGATAAGCCAATTAATTAATGCGTACAACTGAATTTGGTGATGGCCAAGATCATAAGTTTAGAGATGATTATGATACATTAGGGTTGCTGATTAGTCCATTCGTCGGGTGTCCTAAAAGGAATCGGGTATATTACTATTTTTGGACCATTACAAGGTAGGTTTAAAATAAAATAAAAAAAGATTGTGCTTAAATGCACCCAGGTGCACTTGCCAAATGATCATTTCAGATCGATCCACAATTTTATTTTGTTTTTTTAACTTTTTTCGCCGAACAGTTAATTTAGTTATGTTTAATCTATAAGCTAATTTTTACTAATTTCTTAGATGTATATATATTTATTTTATATTTTAAAAATTACTAAAATGCGGCTGATTTTAAAAAGTCTAAAAAAAAACTACAAATCTCCAAAATTGGTAAAAATGGTTAAACATGTTAAATAAACTTAGATTAACAATTGTGTTAAAAAATTTACAAAAAAATAAAAAAAAGTCGTTGGTCCCGTATGATGGCTAATCAAAGAACTTCGGTAAAATAATATGAATCAAGAAAAAATATAAACCACGATAATGAAATCAAACTATAAGACAAGAACACGTGTAATTGTTCGGATCTCCCTATCCTACTCTACTCTCCAAGCACGACAACTTGGGTTCTACTAGTCAACTTTAACACACAAGTTACAGTGGTACAGTTTCTTCAACCGTCTTCTGGATTGGTACTAAGCTTCAGGTAGGCTCATGAAGTAATCAATGCTTTGATTCACTTTCTCTTGATTTGATGTGGCACCTCAGCCCGAGTGTCACAATCTTACTCTAAGATCTATCAATTGGTAAGTGTGATCAGGATTGTTGCCCTATCACTTGGTGGGGCTCTTTGGATATTTATCCCTTTTATCTTAACTCCTTAGGAGTTTATATCATTTTATATATTCCATTTGAAATATACACATATGTTCTCATAATTTTCCATGCTTAACCATTTCATGATAAATCATTCTCAATAATTGACCATAAATTTTTTTTTTGCTATTTATAGTCATATCATCACATAGTCATAAGCATAACAAAATCCTTATACAACATTCAAACATCAATAATGTCATTAACGTACAACCATGCATATCACAGAGTTCTATCACAAAAACTTGTAGAAATTCATTTTTTCCTTGAATCTCCACCTGTGCTCCTTGCATGGTTCTCCTCTTCACCTGTCTTTAGGATTTGGAAAATAAAACTGTGAGTCGAAACTCAATAAGCAAGCTATAAGGTTTTCAGGCAATTCATTTTCAAGGCAATTATATAAATGCATTTCTCTCCATTCGATTGAAGACACTTAGCAAGTGATCAACTACCAATGGAGTAGAAACATTTTCGTAAACCATTCATGGAAAGTCACATTATACCCTCTCGAGGATATATCTTAAAATATGCTTCTCATACCCATTCAGAGTATATTATAAACAATGCAATGCATCATTTAAAATCATGACATTCCTTTAGATAGAAGCTAGCTAGGCAACCATCCATTTTCATCCTCTCTCCCATTCCAGGGAGGCGCCGCCGGGCCTTGACCTCTCTTAGCGACTTGGCAGCACCAAAGTGGGTCCGTTTACACCTTTGAGGTGGACCTCATGCTTTTGGGCACATGCTTTCTTTCATAAACATGAACTTGACATGCTAGCATGATTTTTCATTCATAAATCATGAATTCATCATTTAACATAAGTACTTGAAAAGAAGTAAGCAATTCATTTATTTCAATAGAAATAACATGTCAATACTCATTTAGACAAGGAATGACCATCCTTAAACAACTTAGAAAGAATTGAAATCATTCATTTGCTAACTCATTTAAACAGTTAGAACATCATCGATAAGCATTTTATCACATTTGATAAAACAAAGCATTTTAGAAAACTGCTTGCTTACCTTTCTTACTTAGCTTTCCTCCTCGTTAACTTCTTTGTCTTTGCCTATACATACACATAGCATTGCATTCATATCAAGCCATTTACTTGCATACACTTAGTTTTCCAATCCCGTAATCCATATCATTTATAATCAACTTGGATATTTAAGTCGATCATACATATATGACAGACACTTATGCATCATATCATTCATTCCATAGTATATTTTAATCTCATAGTTAGGGTAAACACATAGCGTACATTCATATCTCAACATATGGGGATTTAAATCTCTCATTAACCATTTTTCATGCATTTTCCATTTTTCCTACGTCAATGCTTATTTTAAGCATATAAGTGACGTTTCAAGCTTCATAAATAAATCTCAAATATTGAGATAATTAATTCTCATTCACACAGAAATATCCTCATGAATTTTATCACATATTCATGCATATTTTTCATTTTAGCAAGTTCACATAAGCCACATATCATCCATTCATACATATGTTCCACATACGTTCAACTTACAACACATATATTATGTGTTTCTTAAATTTTCTTAACATAGCAACTTACACCCATTTTCATCATCATTAAACCCATTAATTAACATATACTTTAGGATTTAATTTCATATTTTTATCCATTTATCATTGATTTCCAAAACAGTCATGTTAAGACCCATTTTTCATCATTTCAATGCCTCTTTCATGACTTAAATCATAACAGATTTTTAAGTCATAATTTCCAGCAACTAAACTTGCTTTTCTTAACTCAAATTTAGGGTATTATCACATATTTGAAATCCATAATTCCTCAGCTTCTATAACAGCAACATTTTCATGCATATAGGGTATCCGTTTAACCCATTTTGACGTGTCCAAACATATGTTTATAAAAATCAGATTTAGGGCTAATATTTTCAAACCCTTTTGGAAACTCAAAGTACATTAAATATAGGATATTTTACTCTCCATAACATTCATAAATCATTTCACTACAATCAGCAACAAAAATCATATGAAAAGCACCCGTTTTGGCCCCCATTTGGATGTCCCTCATGCATACCCTAAAAATTAAATTTAGGGCAAACTCATCCAGCCCACTTAGGTCATCTAAAGGGTCCTTAATTTAGGGTACTTTACCCTAAAATTCATCCATAAACAATTTAAGCACTTCCTTTTGTCATTTTTAAACCAAAAATGGAAAAATCGGGCCTTTCTTGAAACTTAGGGTTTCATATTTGCTAAAATCATTAAAAAATGCTTAAATCATCATATGTAATTCAAAAGAATATGAATTACATCCAAATAAACATGCTTAAATCATATAGCAACTTGATTTAGGATTTTGAGATTTTCCAAGTTAGCTTTCATCTCAAAATTCAACTTAAACTTCCATTTTCACTCTCTTGAACTCTTGTTCTTTATGAACCATATTCGTGGCTTATGAATTGAGAGAGAAAAACTTGATTTAGGTGATTCAAAACATAGATTTCATTTACTTGAATCAACCCTAACTTGAATCCAACTTGAGTTGCTTGATTTCTCTTCTTTTTCTCCTCCTTTTTCTTCCACTTTTTCTTCTCCTTTTCTCCTTTCCTTTTGCTGGTTTGGACGTGCCCTTGGTTGCTCAAGACTTAGCAACTTTGTGAAATTTCTCCCCCCTTTCTCTTCATATGCACGTTCCAAGCATTTCTCCCTTTTATGATTTTTTTAACCAGCTAGTGGGACCCATTTGCCACATGTCATGAGGGTAATTAATTTCTACCTTATCCCTTAATTACATGGTATTTTTATAACTAAGTAAAATACCCATTTAGTAATTTATAAAAATCCACAAAATCAATGCATTTAAGCATCATGTTGCTATCCACCCATGGAACGTCCACTCTATGCTAGCTTTTGACATTTTCTTGCCATTTTTTCACTTATTTAAGTGTTCATATACTTTCCCTAGGGTCTTAGCTAGTTAGATATGCATTTTATCATTTTTAAAAAATTAAAAACCAGCCTTATCCACCCCTTGGACGTCCCTTGGCGTGACACCACACCTATGCTCCATTTGAGCTAAACTTAGGTCATTAAACCCATGTATTTAAACCCTTACTTTTCCATGGATTTGACCCTTAAATAATTCTTTAAAATCCAGCTCAATCCATTCAAAAATTGACACCTTGCATAGCATTTAAACATGTCATTTTCTCAAATGCTTTTTATTAAATGCTATGGTAGTCTAGAGTACACAAAGTCAATGTCAGGTACCTTTTTCTAATTAAAAACTTTTCCATGGTAATTAGATTAATCAAATCTACTCATTTCATAGATTTCATAATTTTATTTCATCATTTTAATTTTCATCTTAAACCGATGTTTCTACGTCAAGTTATGAACCTTTGAAAATATCCTTAGAATATGAGATAAAAAATAAATAATTATCACCTTAATCTCATTACTTGTGTCTTAATCCAATTCACTTATAAGGTTGAGCCAAAAATCATGAGCTTGCCTTTAAATTTTATCTCATTTTGCCTTATAGGCATAAAGTTATGAATTTTCTATGATTTTCAACATAACTCCATAATTTCCGTTTTAATATCTATTAATTAAATCATGGAAATTAAAATAAATATTCATGCTACATTAGCACCTGCTAATCCTCCTTAAGCATCTTTAGTCATCTTGACTCATATTGGGCTTTGGCGATTAATCGTAATCACATTCTTAATTGCAAATCCTAATTTGCAAAATTCATATATTCATGAAAATCATCCAAAATTCAATCATTTCACACATAAGTCATTCATTACACCTTAAATGAAATTATATGAGTCCTACTTGGGTCTGAGTATTACATTTGATCACCATAAACACCAAGGTAATACAAAAACAAACTTTAAATAAAAAGCAAAGTAGTTTAGCACATCTGTAAGAGTAGCATATTCAACATTTGAATGACAACTTGAAGCTTTGAATCACCACAACAACTTCACTGAGAGATAGAAACTTTTCTTCAAGAGAGTTCTTCACAAAGGAGCAAGTTTGAATTATTCACTCTTGGGTATTTGGTGAAGTTTTCTTAGTTGTTTCTGGCTCCCACATGTCCTCCTTTTAAAGCCCTTTTGAACTCATGAAATGTGGCCTAGAAGATAGTTTAAGGGTTCTCCTTGTATATCTCGACTTTTCAAAAATTCGATTTCTATTGCCCTAAAAAAGATTGACCTTTTCTATCAAAAAGGTCGACCTTTTGCTGTCTGGTTGAGACAATAAGAATTCTGAACCAAAAGGTCAACCTTTTCCCTTTTTTGTAAAAAAATGAATTTCGGGAAAGTCTAGCTTTAATCTTGTTAATCCACTCAAGATAAGCTTAAAAAAATAAACCAATCTTAATTCAAGATTAAGCATATCTCAAAAAGCATATTCCATGATTATTCCAAGTGAAGTTATCAATAGAACATATTCCAAGATTATTCCAAGCATTGTAAAAAGCATATTCTATTTTCAAATTTCAAGCTCAATCTTATCACAATTAGCATGATAAACTCAAAATAATAATTTCACAAACACATCACACTTTTCAAAATTCTATTCAAGAGCACAAAATCACATCTTTTGTCATCATCAAAACCAATCAAAAATAGATTTTCACAGAAGTTCACAAAGATATTTGTACCCAGGTGCACTCAATTAGTTAAGTGCACCTCGAGCATGCAATCAAGATCCAAAAATATGCTTATGCAATAAAGTGGGAAAGTTTATAAGTTCTGTGTATATAAAATCAATCCATATTATTATTATTATATAATTACTATAACTTTCATAAAATATATTATAATTAAAAGATATAAAAATTACTTAATTAATATATTTATTAAATTCATTTTAAAACTATATATTGTTATTGTATTGGTCATAGACTTTTAAGTACAATTAATAGTTGAATTATGTTATTTTAAATAACCAATTTAAAATCAAAATAAAAAAGATAAAGAGTAACGTAGGTTTTAAACCAACCAGCTGAAATAGGATAAGGTAAAACTTTTGAAAATGAGATAAAGATGGAATCACTCAAGACTGTACCTACCTCGAGCAAGCATGAGTTGTACTGTATAAATTGCTAGCGCCAAATCGGAGGTCATGCATGCTTCTGCCAAGAAAATGTGGTCATTTTGTTTCTAAAACTATGAAGGCTAAGCTGTCAGAGAGAATGTTGGAAAGGGTATAGAAGTGGAAACCTAGTGATTCTTACAAGGTTAAATTTTTTCAATCTTTATTTTACTTTTTAAATATATTGTTTGTTATTATTTTTTATACTAGGTCGAGATAAATTTAGTTGGAGTCTCACCTTTCTTTAATAGGTCTGATGACTATTGAGTCATTTTTATATCATGTAGTCTGAATATTAATTGAGAAGAATTTGAGTGTTTAAGGTGATTTGAATAATATTTTGACTGATTTAGCTTTATTTAGCATAAAATACTCACAATTGACTGGTATGTGCAAATTCAGGAGAAATTGGAGCAAAACTTGTGCAATTCTTGGAGAATTGAAGCATAAGAACCAAGACCCCCTCAATTTCATGATTTTAAAGAATTAAAATGAGGGAAAAATGATCAAATTAACCAAGAACATATCATGGAAGATTCAACACAAAATGGGCATCAAAACTGCAAACAAGAAAATTGAGCGTAGAATTGACATAAGATAATCGATGATTGGGAGGCAAAGGATTCAAGGCATACAAAAATGATGTTTTGAAGGGTTTAAGGAAGTACAAATAGTTATTAACAAGTTCCAAAACATGTAAAGAAGTTTCGGCACAATTCGGGGCGAAACGGGCACAAAACAAAATGGGCAAAATCTTCAAAGCAAATTGTGAGGACCAAAGACCCACATGGTCTGAACTGTGTGAAGCTTGGTGCCACATGGTTCAAACCATTTGGACCCCTAAAGATGCGCAATTCTATGCGCAGTTGAACCGTTTTGCTCAAGTTTGAGTTTTTTGGGGCAAGTTTTCGTAAGAGCTCCATATAAACACTTGTTATGAACGTCCTAAAACATATTAGAACCTCTTGAGAGCTAGGGTTGAGATTCGGGAGCAAGATGAGTGAAGATCAAAATATCTGACAATCAAAATATTAAACCGAAAAATCTGAAATCATGAAAATAATCATGATGATCTTGAAGAATTCCATGAACTTTTATAGAACTTAATGGATTCTAATTGACTTAATCTCATAAAAAATAGGTAGTTAAGAAAATTAAGGTATACCTTATAGATTTCAAAGAAAGATGTAAGGATAATGTAGGCATATTTCTCCTTTAACATATAATATCTGGATTAAATAAGCAATCCACGTATCCGTTGCGAAAAATGTATGTGAAACCCTAAATCCTAGGTACTCGCGTCCCTTGACTTTTAATTCTCGTTTCCTGTTCTTAAGATCAATCTTTTATTTTCTTATTTGTTTTCTTTCACTTTATTTTCTTTGTGTTTTATATAAGTGTTTAAATCCAACATTCTAAGTCCTGAATGTTCTGTGAATCGATATTTTATATACTACAATCTACGACCCGTGCACTTGCGGTGATATTGTGAACAAGTATTTTCGCATCATTGCTGGGGAATTTAGCGTTATTTAGGACTTTAAGTTCGAACACTTTTCTTCTCTTTATATCTTTTTTTCTTTGTATGTTCTCTTCCTAGATATTTTCTTCGTCTTTCTCTTTCTTTCCTCTTCTACTCTATCCCTCTTTGTATATTCTTTTTATAGGTAATTTTTTATTTTTATTTTTATTTTTCTAGAAGTTATTTGATGACATACTATAATCAATGGTATGATGATAGAATGAGTATTAGATCTCTTCATGATGATAGGATGGTTGCTAGAGCATGGCATGAGATTATGAAATAGCGGACCAGTACAATTCTTATGGAGAAGGGGCATCAATGACAAATGGACCATATCAACAAGACTTGGGATTTGATTAACAAAATTTCTATAACCATCCTCATCTTGTTGAAAATTCCTTCTCCAACATTTATAATTCTGATGAGCCTACACATTAAAATAATTTTTGGTCCAATAATCACACTTTTACATTTGAACAAAATTTCTTTCCACCTCAACAAGATGACTTAAATGTTGAAAATAGGTTGGACAATTTTTCTTTACCCAATCCACAACAACTAATAATTCCACAACAACTTAAAGAATCTCTTTTAAAACACATTATTGGAATGAACTAAACACTTGATTATTTAAATGAGTAGCTTTTGATTCTAGGAGAACAAATTGCAAAATAAGTCATTCATCTAAATGAGAAATCTGACCAATCTCCTAGTTATCCATGCATGGACTCTATGAATTTTTTGAGAATTACGATGAAATTATCTCGATTAAAGAAGATCAAATAGATGATGAGATGCATGTAGAAGAACAAGAGAAAATGCAAAATCAGGCTTATCATGGAAATATTCTAAAGGGTAAAGCGCTAGATGAGGACATAGAGAAAATTCAAGACCAATCAAAACTTGATGAAAGCTGTGAGAAAATGAAAGCAACTAGCTCATTCAAAGAAACAAGGATCGAGGAGTCATCTATACCATCAGAGCTACACAAACCATAATTTATTGTTCCACAAAGAGCCACTGAACATTGCATGAATCCTAAAGAAATTGATATTGATATTTATAACTTTAGAAAAATTTCTGTCTCATTTTATTTGGATCCATTTTTAGACACTAACATCATCTATGATTTTGCAGGAAACCACAACAAGGTAATGCTGCAAAAGATGTTGGATATCACATCCGGTGATAGTCCAAGTTTTACAAATATGCAGAATGCAACACATGAGAATTTAGTGAAAGATCTGCATGAACTTGTATTTGAAAGATTGGGTGTTGGTTGATGCAATGCCAACAATTTAGCTGAAGATGTTAAACTTAGTGTTGCTTGAAAGCAACCCAGGATTTAGTTAGGGGAGTATTATTTTTTAAAGTATTTTTTTAGGATTTTGATGATTTTTGATTCATAGTCTTCATTTGGTGTTTTGTAGGAACTTACTAAGGAATAATGCAGTATGAAAATATCAATGCTTAAACAAGGATGTTAACATTTGCAATCACTAAAAATATTTATTGATTCATGCTTGACTGAATAAACTGTCTTTAACATTGAGGACAATGTTAATTTTAAGTGCGAGTGTGAATGCGTTACATTATTTCTTTGATTACCCCCTCTAATTGCTTTAAAGGATTATTATAATGGATTTTCTGAAATTTTTTATTATATAGTGAAATTGTTTTAAGCTTATGTGCATGATAGTTAACTCTAAATTGATTTATATTCCACTTTGAACTCTTGTTGTTCCTTTAAGCAGACCATACTTAGGATTTCAAAACTATGAGTTATGCAATTAATTAAAATCTAGTAAGATGTTGAATTTGTTTGTGAGTATGTACTTGTTGAAAATACTTATATTTACGTCCTAGATCACTTGATGAAACTAATATACTGAGGTATCAATTTTGTTTACTTTCAAACTTAGAGTAATTCTTTCTAATTTATCAAAATTGTTTCTAGTACACACAATTGATGAATTAAATAAGATAATTTTTTCCATGTACATGAAAATCTCATTCTAGCTAACGGATTTCCAAAGCTAAATACTCACTTAACTTGTTTGTGGAATATGATTAAGGTATTTCTTTATCTGATGAACATAATTCTGATAGTATTACTGTTGTTCACCCCTTTGAGACTAAAATTTCTTTCTAGAAATTAATTATCACCTTTTGAATTGAATTGGCTTTAAATTTGAATTTGGAGTTGAAAAGAATAATGAGAATGAGGTTAACTGCATGGCTAGTACACTGATGAAAATGACTCCCTAGATACCCTGAAATATGATGAGGGGAGTTGTCTACGAAAAATAATTTTTTTAGTTACCCTGAAATATGGTGAGGGGAGTTATTACTGGACTTAGTTTTAAAAAAATAACAAAATTAAAAAAGCTGCTAAACCAAGGGTAAGAGCAGACTTTAAAAAAAAAAAAAAAGCACTTAGTGTGGGAGTCATTTTATTTCTTTGTTCATACAAGGCTCAAATCAAAGCCAAAGGCAGTTCAATTTTTAAAATTTTGCTATGAACTTAACCGTTGTCTCATTAAATTCCTTATAATTCTATAATCTAGTCAAGTGAGTCAGTGAAAGAAATTTCGATGTCGGAATTTGACGAGATGTATGTGAGGGTATTTTATGTGTCACTACCATTAATTAAATGTTTAAACGTGTGTATTAAACAACTAGATAAAATAGGAAGATATCTAAGAAATAGGAGTTTATATTACGAGTTTTTTTTAACTCTTAATTATTGAAAGCAAAAAAGATAACAGTGTGTATGGTGTTAGTCGAATGAAAAGGGATTTATTATTGGGATTTTGACAAGTGCTATGTTTCAAATTTTTTTTTTGATAATTTTACTAGCTTTGATGATCATTTATACTTGGTTTTTTCTCAAAATTTTTGAAAGACCAATCCTTGAAATTCTGTGATTTGATTATTCTGTATTTGCTTAAGGATAACCAGAGGTTCAAGCTTGGGGGTATTTGTCGAGCCATTTTGACGTCATGTATTTTGAATATTAATTGAGAAGAATTAAAGTGTTTAAGGTGATTTGAATAATATTTTGACTGATTTAACTTATTTAGCACAAAACACTCACAATCGATTGGTATGTGAAAATTCAAGAGAAATCGGAGCAAAACTGGAGCAATTCTTAGAGATTTGAAGCATGAGGACTAAGACCCCCTCAATTTGATGATTTTAAAGAATTAAAATGTTGAAAAACAATGATCAAATCAACCAAGAACATATCATGGAAGATTCAACACAAAACGGGCGTCGAACTTGCAAATAGGCAAATCGGGCATTGAATTGACGCAAGATAATTGATGATTGGGAGGCAAAGGATTCAAGGCATACAAAAATGATGTTTTGAAGGGTTTAAAGAAGTAAAAATAGTGATTAACAAGTTTCAAGACATGTAGAAGAAGTTTCGGCACGATTCTAGGCAAAACGGATACAAAACGGAACAAAATGGGTGAAATCTTTTAAGTGAATTGAGAGGACTAGAGACCACATGGTTTGAACCATGTGGAGCTTGGTTCCACATGGTTCAAACTTTGTGAACCCCTAGAGTGGCACAATTCTATGCGCAGTTGATCTGTTTTGAGCAAGTTTGAGTTGTCTTGCGCAAGTTTTGATAGGAGCTCCATATAAACACTTGTTATGAACGTCCTAAAGCATCTTAGAACCTCTTGAGAGCTAGGGTTGAGGTCCGGGAGCAAGAGGAGTGAAGAGCACGAGGCGAGAAGTGAGGCAATGAATTGCTAAGAGCAGTTAAAAAACCATCAAGGCTTCTGACCAATAAGTTTTCCCTTTCTTTCTTTCTTTTGATTTTAATTATCTTATTTATGATGAATATTAGATACAATAGTATTTTGTGTTTGATTTTAATTATAAACATGCTAGGCTAAACCCCTTATCAAAGGTTTAGAATGTAGCATGTGTTCAATATAGCAGATATTGTGATTTGATTATTTAAGGTGTTTTGTGTTAATTTAATATCTTATGACCTCAATGTTATTGGGTGTATGGTACCACACTTTGACATGATTTCATCTATTAGGTGATGTAACCGAAAAGTTGAAGTCTAATATACGACAATCAAGATATTAAACCTGAAAATCTAAGACCATGAAAATATGCTTGATAACCATGAGGAATCCCATGAACTTTCACAAAACTTAATAGATTCGACTTCACTTAATCCTATGAAAATAGGTGGTTAAGAAGATTACGGTACGCCTTGTAGGTTTCGAAAGAAGGTGCAAGGATAATATAGGGATAGTTTTCCTTTAACACATAATATCCGAATTAAATAAGCAAGTATCCATTGCAAAAAATGTACGTGAAATCCTAAATCTTAGGTACTCATATCCCTTGACTTTTAATTCTCTTTTCATGTTCTTAAGATCAACCTTTTCTTTTCTTTCAATTTATTTTTCGTGTTTTATATGAGTGTTTAAATTCATTGTTCTAAGTCCTGAATTTCCTGTGGATCGATATTTTATATACTACAATCTACAACTCACGTGGTGAGATTGTGAACAATGACCAACTTGGTATTGGTGTCAGGGTGGTAAGTTAGGTAAAAATCGTGGGCTAAATATAATAGTTTTAAGCATTTATACTCCCATCGAATACAAAATCATATCAATATTAAATTTAAAGATTGGGTGCTTCAACATTTTAGTAATTAATGAGAGAAACGCTTTTCTATAATAAAAAGTATTATTAAACATAGACAATGTAACTATGTAAAAAAAATTATTAAAACAATTTAATAAAACATACTTGACTAAATTTAATTTGCAACTTGAATCAATATTCTGGGTTAAAGTGTTCTTTAGTTTTTAATATTTTATATTAAACTTATATGTTAATTATGAAGAAATAATTTTAAAAATTAAATTATAGTTAATCATAGATAATTTAAGAATCTCAAAAAATAAGGATAAGAATAACAAATATGCTTATAATTTTTACTAGTAAAGGCATTTATGCATGGCATGGTAGGATTTTTTGGTGGGAATTTTTAGGTCGGTACATGGTCAACCAGATGACCTTATTTTTTATTTCATGCCAACATTTCTAACCCATCCCTGCCCCATTTAGCAACAATATCACTTATTAACATCATTAGCAGCAAAGTAAAATTATTGTGACTGAAATTGCGTCACGGAATCACTGTTTTGTTGTGGCCTTTTTTATATTTTTTTTTGAAGAATGTTAATCTTAAACCATTTAAAATATAACTAATAATTTATGATGCCAAAAATCAATTTATTTGGAAATTTCTATTTTATAAATATTTAACATCATTTGAGGATGTGAACATGAAACTATTATACTTTGAAAATAAATTGTATAATATATAAAAACTTTCAAATTATTCGATTTTAGCATCGTAACTTAACATAATTGGATTAATATTATAAAGGGTTTATATATTAAAAATTAAATGGAAAATGAAAAAAGCAACCATTTTTATATACCATTCCATCATCTAAAGCATTTAAAAGATAAATTAATATGAATTTATGATGCCAAAAATCAATTTAATTAGAAACTTATATATTTTGATTTTAAGCACTATTCCAGGGTGAATATGGAACTGTTGTATTTTGAAATAACTATGAAACTAAATACGTATGAATTGACTTTATCAAAAAAAATTACATTTGAATTGGTTGCAAATAAATACATTTGAATAATATTATCAAAAAATATATTTGGATAATATTATCAATTTCTTAGATATTAAAAAATTTTATGGGATATGAAAGAAACATTACCCAAGAATATTTACGCAATTTCAAATATTCAAAATTTCAAAGCCTTTTCACTGAAGTTTCCCTATCATGAAACCTCATTTTTAAGCCTAAGAAGTTAGACTACAAGCATTGTGACATATAGCTTTATCAAATTAAAAGGATGCTTGTCCCGTTAGGCGGCGTTTCTTTTTGTTTTTTTAAGAAAATATTGTCCTAACTGTATTACTTCGTTTTTCTAATTTTACATTTTTGAAGATATGTATATATTTTTATTAAGTCTTAAATCAATATTTTTTGAGGTTACAAATGACTTAAATTCCCTACACGTTGTTGATTTTTAAAATGGTTTATCCTAAATACATGCACTAACGTAAATCTCCATTCCGCTATATTTACAAAATTCTAAATATACACATTATCCATTTGGTTAGTTGCAAGACTTTTTTTTTTTTTGATGGAAGGATAGCCTCTGCCCCTACGTTCTCTCAATTTGAGAGAAAGGAAGGACAGCGGAATCCGCTAAATACATTTCCAGAAAATTGTCTATATAAATTTTTTCAATGACAGCTTGGGGTGGAACACCCCACCACAATTGATTAGCCGCAGATGAGGCGGAGACCAAATCAGCTAGGGAGTGCGCAACTGCGTTTTCCTGCCTTAACACATGATGAACAGAAAAAAAACTCTGATGAAGACATAATCGATCTAATCTCATCAATGATGAAACCCACCGGGGATGAGATAGGTTCCCGGTTGGACAAAAAATTGTAGAGCAATAGCGAGTCAGTTTCAAATTGCGCCCGCATGAAGTTTAGTTGGATGGCCCATTTAATTCCCAAAAGAAAAGCGGACGCCTCAATGAATAGAGGTTCACTCGCACCAGACCTCTTCCATCCCCGAGCAGCAATAAAGGAGCCCATCGAATCTCTGATAACTGCGGCACATCCAAACCCATCTCGAACCGCAAGACAACGGCCGTCCGTGTTTATCTTGACAAAACCTCCAGGGGGTTTTATCCATCTGGTTACCAAGCCTCCACAACTCAGCTCCGAGTGTGGCACCAAATGTGTCGTTCTGTGTTGATTAAGATATTCTCTGCACCAAGCAACGGTTCCTGCAAATTGTGGTTGGGCACCTTCCTCTCGGAGCTTGTTACGAAGAAACCAGATCCGCCAGCAACAAATAATGAAGAAGGTCAGATCATCGCGCCTCTTGTCGCGAACACATGCCTCAACGACCTCCATAACCGATAATCTAATGGGATCCCCTCTCGTAACACATCTGCAGATATCTCTAGTCACCACGCACCTGATAAAGAGATGATTTACATCTTCAATTTCCTCCCTGCAAAAAACACATCTTAAGTCCATTACAATTCCTCTGCGGTTGAGGTTTAGTAAGGTAGGGAGAACATCCTTAACCAATCTCCACCCAAAAATGACGACTTTTGATGGGAGCTGCGTTCGCCAGATAGCCCGAAATATGCCGACCTGAACCTGCGTATCGAGCCCACCACATAGCATCCTATAAGCTGACTTAACTGTGTAGGCCCCATTGGGTTCGTGAATCCAATACATGCAATCATCCACAGATCCCCTGGGAAGGGGAATCGAGTTGACTTCTGCCCATCTATTCTCTTCCAAAGCCGCTACCACGCGATCCTCGTTCCATAATTTTGTAGCCCTGTCAAAGAGATGGTTGACAGTCATATCGTCCGGCATAGAGGAAGGGAGAGGTCCAACTTTGTGAACTTTGTTTTCCAGCCAAGTGTCGAAGAACACTTTCACCCGATCCCCGTTACCGATCCGCCATCTGCAGCCCAACTGGATTACATCTCTCGCTTTCAAAATGCTTCTCCAAGTGAAGGAGTCCGATGGTTTCTCAACGCTGTGCCATATGTCAGTATTCGGGAAGTATCGGGCCTTTAGGACTCTATGACAAAGGGATTGAGGAGATGTGACCAGTCTCCAGACTTGCTTAGCAAGAAGAGCGCAGTTGAACTTATGGAGGTCCCTGAAACCCATTCCTCCGCTACATTTGGGCTTGCACATATCTTCCCACGCCACCCAGCTCAACTTCCTCTTCCCGTTCTTCTCTCCCCACCAGAATTTGCTGAGCATGGCATTGACCTGATTGCAAAAAGATTTTGGCATTAAAAAGATACTCATCGCGTATGACGGTACAGCCTGAGCAACTGCCTTAATCAGTACCTCCTTCCCACCTCCTGACAGCAGCTTGCTGTTCCATCCTTGAATTCGCTTCCAGATACGGTCCTTAATGCCTCTGAAGAAATCCGATTTTGATCTTCCTAACCACGCAGGGAGCCCCAAGTATTGGTTTAGATCCTGTCCAAAGGAGCCCAAAAGCTGTAGTAAATGAGATCTGGAATGGTCATCTGTGTTTGGACTGAAGAAAACCGCCGTTTTGTCCACATTGATCATCTGACCCGAGTAGCGAGCATATCGATTCAACACATCAAGTAGGCCCCTAACATTTGATTCAGTCGCCTTCAGAAAGATAATAGCATCGTCAGCGAAGAGAAGATGGGAGATCGTCGATCCATTGGCATTGATTTTGATTCCATGGATGGCCTTGTTTGCAATAGCCTGATGAATAAGGCCCGATAGCCCTTCCGCGCATAACAAAAAGAGATAGGGGGATAAAGGATCACCTTGACGCAACCCCCTCTGGGGTTGGAAGTATGAAGATTTGAAACCATTGATGTTCACCCTGTATGATACAGAAGATATGCAGCACATAAACCAATTGACCCACACCGGACAAAAGTTCATAGCTGTCATAACCTGTTTGAGAAAATTTCATTCAACTCTGTCATAAGCCTTAGACATATCTAACTTGACCGCCATTTCATTCTTTCGCCCCACCTTCCTCCTACGAATAGAGTGGATTGCTTCATATGCAATAAGCATGTTGTCCGTAATCAACCGACCCGGGACGAAGGCGCTCTGTTCTTCCCCAATGACACCATGGAGAACAATCTTGAGTCTATTAGCGAGCACTTTTGCTAGGACTTTGTATATCACATTACAAAGACTAATCGGCCGGAAATGAGAAAGATATTGGGCTTCCGCCTTTTTCGGAATTAGGATCAGTGTGGTGGTGTTGAGGGCCCATATAAGCCTCCGCAATTGATCCGGGTCCCTTTCTTCAAAGAACATCCTGCACCATTTAGTAACATGATTCCCCACAGTATTCCAATGCTGGTGGTAAAAACCTGCCGAAAGCCCGTCAGGACCAGGTGCCTTGGTGGGTCTCATGCTTTTGACCGCCTTAAATACTTCCTCATTCAGAATTGGCCTGGTTAGCCATTACCTTTGGTCATTGGAGATTCTTCTAGTGATGACAGACTCCACCCAAGGCGCCTCATAGTGAGAAGAAGATGAGAAAACCTCTTTAAAATGCCTGACCGCCAAGTCCAAAAGTTTGTCCTGCCCCCGGACCCACTCGCCATCCTGGTCCCTTAACACCTCAATAGTATTAGCTCGACGTCTGTTGGATGCAGTCCGATGGAAGAAACCAGTGTTCCTATCACCTTCCTGAAGCCAATGGTTCTTGGCTCGCATCCTCCATAGCTGCTCTTCGTCCTCCAATAAAAGATTAATCCGGAGCTTTAGTTTTTGCATGGCTGCATCTCTATGGTCGCTTGGGTTCTCGCGAGAAAGGGCTTCGACCTTCCTTTGGTTCTGTTCGATCCTCCTCCTAATATTACCCCTACTCCTACGATTCCAAAGTGAAAGTTCCGATGCAGTCCGCTCCGATTTCCAGCATATCTCCTTCTCAACAGTCATGTCCATCATAGGCTGAGTCTCCCAGACTTGGTTAACAATCCTAGTAGCTTCATCATCCCTGTTCCAGAATAATTCGTAGTGAAAGGTCCTTGGCGGTTTCCTTCTCTCGTGATTGGGCTCAAGAACAAGCAATAACGGACAATGATCGGAAGTTGGAGCCTGTAAATTGATAATTTGTGCATGAGGGAACCAGTTAAGCCAGGATAGATTGGACAGGCATCTATCCAATCTCGCTTCGACTCTATCTTGACCTCTTCTGTTGTTTGTCCATGTCATTGGCGCTCCATTACAGCCCAAGTCAATAAGATTGCAGCGGCCCAAGACATCACGAAAGCGGTCCATCTGTGCCTGGGGCGGGAGTCTTTCGCTAATGTATTCAGTGTGAACCGTTACTTCATTGAAGTCCCTTATAACAAGCCAAGGGTCGGGACCTTCCGAGCTTAGATGTGTGAGAGTGTGCCAGCTATTATGTCTCTGGTGAACTTCAGGGTGTCCGTAGAATCCTGTAAACCGCCAGCCACAAAAAGTTGCATCGATATGGTTGCTTGAGAAGCTCCTGATAGCAGCCTCCATCTTATTGTTCCATAATAGTGCTAGACCTCCCCTCCTTCCCTGGGGGTCTACGACAAAACACCCATCAAAATTGAGTCTTCTTCGAATTCCCTCCATCTGTTGGGACTTGGAGACATGTTTTTGACACGCAAAAACTGTCAAATCCACCGGCTATTTTACCGCATTCATGCATATGTCATTATTCCCCAGCAATGGAATTTGCGCATACGGCTGGGAATTAATTGTGGCCGCCGTCGCTGAAGGGGAGGAAATATTGACTCGTCCGCCACGCAGTTAGATACGCATCCAGCTGTTCTTGCATTATGGTATCATGCAACAACCACGATTCGTGCGTCATAAAAACGCAAATGGGGTTTGCCGGATTAGAGAGAGCCATTAATTAGTGGACTTATGTACAATTAATTACTGACAAATTTGTTTAGAAACAAACATGGATGCATTTTGTACATGAATCCACAAAAAATGATTGCTTGAAGTAACGCATCCAGAATTGTTTTTTGGGATTTTCTAATTAAATATCAAAAAATATGGTCAAATAATTAGATTATTTGTAAAATACTGAAATATAATAATATATATTTTAAGTTAATTAGTCAAAATCCACGTAGGATACCCTACATGTCAAGAGTTGACCCTTTGACTAATTGGGTCAAATGCTTAATAATGGACTTTGCCTAATTATTATAAGTTGTGGGTTATATTTTTATTTTTGGATGTTATTTCAGCAATCTGTGTTGCTCGGTTGGCATACAGGTGATCCAGTGTCTTAGAGGTCTAAAGTTTGAATAGGGGGTTACGTAGAAAAAATAATTAATTTTTGCACTTTTACCTTTCCAAGCATGTGAGCCTCACATGATAAGTTAAGATAAATATCCTACTGGATATGTTGAGATTGGAATTGAATTTAAAGCGATAAAATTCTATTGTTTATTCCTTTCCTATAATTTTAGGAAACCCAAGGAAACCTTTCAGAAAAAGGGTTGGGGAGTTACTTGACTTAGGTAACCGTTGGTAAAGTATAGTGAAGCTAGAGTTGCAGGAAAAAAGGATAAGCTACGAGAGAAATTTTAAGCCAAGTGAAATTTTATTTTAAGATTAATTTTGGTCCAGCGGTTGTATATATTATATAATATATTGTAATCATTTTTGTGCAATTAATTATGTGGTTTCAATTAATTGTACATGTGATTTTTATATCTAAATTTATAATTCTATGGAAAAATAGAAATATAAAATTTTATGGATTAATTATGTTTGGAATTTTATGTCAAAATTATGAGTTTTAATGCATATATGTATATGGCCTAATATATATATATATATATACACACACATGTGCAGGTTACCAACCTTAAAATTTTATTCTCATATGAGTTTGCAGAAATAGCTTTATGCAATGCGTAAATTTGATTTCAAATAGAACATGTATTTTTTTTATTTTTTTTTTATTGAGTTGGAGCCGCTGCTCACAACTGAAGCTAGTTTTTGCACTTTGCAGAGAGGGGGACTCGAAACCCCGACGCTGGGCAGTCATGCCCGCATGAGCTACCAACTGCCCTATGGCAGGTGCTCAAATAGAACATGTATTTTATTTTAAAGGGATTGACGTAAAGCATCAGGTACAATGCTTAAGTTATTCGGCTTCATGCTGTTATTGGCAAAAAAATATCCGTTGCTTTAAGATGCATTAAATGAAATTATTAGGAGTTTAAGACATCCATGCTTGCTCGGTCGTTTGAAAACAAAATATATATTTAACTACGTATTTTGGGTGGCATGTTATGGACAGGTGGATTGAGTGGTAATGAATTTTTTTTTCCTTCTCTGATTCTGACCTATATTTCGTCTAACATTCCTGTTATTTTTGGGTTTTGCAAATAACTATTTTGGAGAATTTTTGTAGGAAAAGACTATATATATAATACCTGTGGATGAAAAATTGCATTTGGGTCACTATGCCTTTTTATTTAGGCTAATGGTTGGGCAAACTCAATATTACAGGAAGCCTAGAATAAGAAGATAAGCTAAGAAGACCTAGAGATGACGTTGCAAATTATTTGCCCCCCAATCCATTTTATTAGAGATTGACTATTTAACTTCGATTTATATAATTAAATAGTCCATTCCTATGTTTTTATGCTTCTGGACTCAATGGAAGGGTTTGATTTTGCATTTGATGTCTAAATTTTAAGATATTAAATGATTATTTTATCATTTAATTAAGTTTTAATTTGAGTCATAATCCATTTTTAAATAATTTTCTACTTGCTAGTCATGTTGGAACTAACCTATTATTTTTGCAGGTGGACCAAATCAAGTGGGACACTAGAATTTGGATTTCATGAAGATTTTCAAGAATATTTATTTCTATTTATTTATTTCAAAGCCATGTATTGAAAATGATGGATTTGTAATTTTTTTATGCCTTGATGTAATAATGGGAACATGACTAGTGAAAGTGAATTTTCAATTCTTTCTTTATTTATGAAATTATAATAATTAATTTTGCTATAAATGTGTAATTGATCTTGAAAATTTGCATTAAATATATGGCTATGATCATTTTTCTGGACCAGTGTGTAACAAATGGTATCAGAGCAGTCACACATATAAAAATATGACTTATTAATTATTATATGAATTTTTTAAAAATATATATTTTCAAATGAATTTGTAAATCTGACCCTATGTTTTTCTTTTTGAGTCCAGAAAATAGTCAGTTCGGATGCATTAGTATACCCTAATCCTAAAATCCAAGGAAAGACCCTCCCTACTACCCATGAAAGGTTAAGTGCCTTAGAAAAGCAGGTTCTAACCTAGAGAAAAGAGTCATATCTGCAGTACCAAGCCCTAAATAAAAAGCTAGATAGAATTCTAGAAGCTATGGATGTTGCATCCCCACCTACACCTATTAAGCCTCGGGTTAGAAATCTAAATAGGGAGAACGGTAAGAAACTAGTGACCTGAGTAATAGATGACCCAGAAATTAATCTAGATAATGAAATCCTGGCTGATAAAGGTAAAAGGCTATGTACCTAGAAACTTATAGATGATGAAAATCCTAAGAAAAGAAAAGCTGAAACTCAGGCTATGCCTACACCTAAGAAGGTTGTACCCCTACCTCAAATGGCTAGAACCCTAAAACAGAACGGTCCTTCAACCTTAAGAAAACCCTCTATACAAACTAAGGTTGTCGTTTCAAAGCCTAAGATATCACCTATTAACGTACTCAAAGCCATGGATGAGTTCAAAGCTACTGATATGCCCAAAGCAATGGATGAGTTTAAAGCTACTAATGTACTCATGGCTGTGGATGTGCCCAAAGGGGTAAATGTACCTAAGGTTGTTGATATACCTAAGGCCATGGATGAGTCTTTTACTATATCCAAGCCAAAGGTAATAGTTGAACCTAGTCCAGAGCTGCAAAAGGAAGTTTTTCCTATTCAAGGACCCAGCCTAGATCTTGTTTCTACTGAGGTAGAGATTTGAGAAGTACCTTCTCAAGCTACTCATAAGTTACCCTCTATGCTGTCACAAGGTTAAGATATATAAACTAGAGTCGAGTCTAAAGAAGCCTATGCCAGGAAGGAACTAAGAACTTTTTGTATCCAATGACCCTTATAAATGAGTTGGTGTGTTATTTTTGTGATACCAATAAACACACAGCTAAAAATGTCCATATGGTAACCGAATTTGTTTCCTATGTCATTCTTCTTATCATCTCAAGGAAAATTGTCCTTTTAGCAAATATGCAAACTAGGTTGCAACTTTTTATATATAATAAAAGTTAAGATTATTTCCGTTTGCTTTAGAACATATATTAAGACCATATTCTCTTCTATGCCAGAATGAAAACCAATTCCAACGATGAACATATGATAACAGCATGTCTTCAATAGTAGTAAAGAGGACGTGACTCGAGACAAGTTTAAAGAAACTTTCTTTGCTAAGTTTTTCCCATCCTCAGTTCAAATTGCTGAGGCACGAGAGTTCTTAGAATTAAAGCAAGGCACTACGACTGTGGTCGCGTATGAAATAAAATTCAACTTTTTGTTTCTGTTTGTGCCAAGCTCAGAGTGGGAAGAAGATAGTCGGATTCGCAAGTTTAAGGATGGTCTAGCTAAAGGTATTCGCGACTGAGTAATACTTTGCCGCAATGAAACCTATGGTGTCGCAGTCAACAATGCTCTCTTAGTTGAGAGTGATACTGCGAGCTTGATAAGCATTATCTGAAGAGGAAACAATCACAAGTGAAGGATCATTCAGGAAAGAAGTAGGTCGGACAGTCTTCTTCAAAGCAAACTAGAGTTGAGAGAGGTAAAAAGAATGGAGGATTTTGAAAGAAGAAAAAGTTCTCAAGTGCGACAGATGCGGGAACTTTCATATCGGACTTTGCAAATGCTTCAAGTGCGGGAAGACTGATCATCAACCATCAAATTGTTCCATGGGCTTTGTGAACTACAACTGTAAACGACCGGTCACATCATTAAGGATTGTCTAACAGCTAGAAATGTCGAACAACTGCAACTGCAAGGGTAAAATCGTCAGGTTGGCAAACTAACAACACAACAATACCAAGGTGGTGGTGGACGATAGCCAGTTGTACCGGCTCAAGTACAAGTCCGCACCCTAATGCCCAAGTATTCGCAATCTCACCGCAAGTGCACAGGTCGTAGATTGTAGTATACAAATTATCGATCTTCAAGGAATTCGAGACTAAAAATTTTGCTTTTAAACGCTTTCGTGTCGAATATAGAGAGAATATGGTAAATAAAACGAAAAAGAAATGGGAAGAGAATATAGTAAATAGAAAAATGAGAAGAGAAAATTGAAAACTAGAACAAGTAGAGAAAACGAGAGTGCGAGTACCTAAGGTCTAGGATTTCACATGCATCTTTTGCAACGGGTAGTGGTATAATGATTTAATCTGAATATTATTTGTTAAAGGAGAACAAACCCTAATTTATCTTTGCACCTTCTATCGAAACCTACAAGGCGTACCCTAATTTTCTAAACCACCTATTCTCATGGGATTAAGTTAATTAGAATCTATTAAGTTCTGTGATTTGTTTATGGAATCCTCAAGGTCATCATGTCTATTCTCATGGTTTTAAATTTTCAGATTTAATATCTTGATTATCGTATATTAGATTTCCACCTCTCGGTTCCATCACCTAATATATAGAATTATGCGAAAGTACGGGCCCATGTACAAAGAAAGCATTAAAATCACAAGATATTAAATTAATAATAATATCCACCATAAATAAATTAAAAGCCCATACCACGCTATATTGTACGCATGCTATATCCTAAACCCTAGATTTAGGGTTTAATGAAGCATGTTTAAGTCCAAAATAAACTTAAAATCTAAATCCATCTTAAACAAATTAATAAAAAGGAAAAAGGAAAAAGATAGGAAAGCTTATTGGTTTGAAGCCCATGCCACTCACCAGTCCGCCTCTTGCCTGTGCTCTCCACCTTGCTCTCTCTGTCTCTCTAATTTTCTCTCTCAAAATTTACATAATTTCTCTTGCTGTAATCTCCTCCCCAAATTCTCTGCTGCCCGGCCTATTTATAAGTAATACCATGGTGTTGCTTTGATTTTGCATTAATCATACGCGTTGCGCAATTCTTCTGCCACAATCCAATTGCGTTAGGAATTCCTAGTTGGATGGATTGTATGCGCCAGAAAATTTGCGCACAAGAACTTTTGATGGTGCAGCTGTTTTTAAATTGGACGGCTTGGAATTCTCAAAAGGCTGCTGTTCTATTTGGCTTAATGGCTTGGACTGTAGCATAAAAAAAAACAAATCATCTGAATTGTTGAATCAAATTTCTGGACCGTTGATGGAATTAAATGGACAGAAATTTGGACGTTATCTGATAGTAAAAAAATCAACGGCTAGAATTGTTGGAAAGAATCAGGCTGTTCATTTCAAACTTTCTAGTGAAATAAAATCACATTGGACCGCTCCTAACATTCTCAACTTGGATGGTTGAATCATGGATAGCTTTGGACGGTCCACTTGGAATTTAATGAACGACCAGATTTTAACTGTTGAATAAACAGTTGGACGGCTAAGATGAACGGTGCTGATTTGTTGGCCATAGATGATCAGGTGTTTGGGCGGTGGTTTTTGGTTGCTTTCACGATTCAGATTGGCATATTCTGGTGAGCCCCGCTAATTTGCATAAAAAATATTTAAATCGTTAATTCATCAAAATCATTAGTGGGTTATCACTATAAAAATTATTTCATGTCCATTTAATTTCATAGCAACAAATAAAAATGTAATTTCAAGCCAAAGGATTACAAGAATTGTTTAAATAACTTGAAATTAATATTTAATACCCAAATGTTACAAAACCACATTTTGGAGCAAATTTCACATGAAACTCTATTAATTACCCACCAAATTGGTATAAAATGCCCCAAAATATATTATTAATTTTCAATCATCACCAAGCAAGCCCAAGCATCAACGGAGACAGTGGCGGGTATTATTCATCTCTATGATATTTTGCTCGAGTATTATTTGAAACAGGTGCAGATAGCTCTTTTATATCTAAAGAGTTCATGTGAGAGCATAAGTTGGCAGTCACGGAGTTAACTTGAGATGTCCAGGTCACATCACCTATTGGGGGTAGCTTACTAGTAAGACATGCTTATATGACTTGTACTATGAAAATTAAAAATTTAACCATCTCAGTAGATCTTTTAATCATATCCATGAAAGATCTAGATGTTATTTTGAAAATGAACTGGTCAACTAAGTGGGTATATGGAATTTATCCTCATGAGCGTCGTGTCAACTTGCGAAGATTCGATGAGCAAGGTATTAATTTCAAAAGAAGTAAATTAGGAGTACCTCACCTCATATTAGCTTTTCAGGCTAGAAAATTTCTTAGAAAGGGTTGGCAAGGATGTCTTGTTTCAATTTTAGCAATAGAGGATAAAGAGGTTAAGTTGGAAGACATTCCAGTTGTTCATGAATTTCCGGATATGTTTTCAAAGGAGTTGCCAGTAGCACACTCAGAAAGAAAAATTGATTTCATCATATAATTGATGTCCGGTACTACTCCAATTTCAAAGGCTCCTTATTGAATGGCTCCTATAGAATTGAAAAATTAACGATACAATTACAAGAGCTTCTCGATTTAGGGTTTATTCAACCTAAAAAGTCACATTGGGGAGCACATGTGCTTTTTGTAAAAAAGAAAGATGGCGGTACGAGACTGTACATCGATTACAGAGAACTAAATAGGTGACAATCAAGAACAAATACCCACCTCCCCGAGTTGATGATCTCTTTCATCAACTACAAGGTACATCGGTCTTCTCCAAAATAGATTTGCGATCAGGATATCATCAGTTAAAAGTTCGGGACGAAGATATACCTAAGACAGCTTTTAGAACCTGATATGATCATTACGAGTTTCTAGTAATGCCATTCGGAGTAAATAATGTCTCAACCGCATTCATGGACCTTGTGAATAGGGTATTTCGACAGTTCTTAAACAAGTGTATTTTGGTATTTATTGATGATATTCTAGTGTATTCCAAATGAGAAGCAAAGCATGTCGACAATTCTTAAATAAGTGTGTTGTAGTATTTATTGATGATATTCAAGTATATTCCAAATGAGTGGCAAAACATATTGGTCGTCTAAGAGAAGTACTACAGACCCTAAGAGAACATAAGTTTTATGTCAAACTCAAGAAATGTGAGTTTTGGATAGATAGTGCAACATTCTTAGGTCATGTGGTTAGCAAGGGCAAAGGTCAATAAACCCAAAGAAGATAGAAGTTATAACCAATTGGGGTAGACCGATTTAGTAGGATATTATCAAAAATTTGTAGAAATTTTCTTAAGCATAGCAATATCACTTTCTAGGTTAACCAATAAGAATGTTAAATTTATCTGGTCAAATGCTTGCAAGAGAAGTTTTCAAGTATTGAAAAGTCGCTTAACTTCAGCACCGATTTAGCCTTACTGATCACTAGCGAAAGCTATGTGGTGTACAATGATGCATCTAGGAAAAGCCTTGGTTGTGTACTCATGCAGCAAGGCAGGATAATTGCTATGTGCCTAGATAGTTAAGACCTTATGAATAAAATTATCCTATCTATGACTTTGGAGTTAGCTCCAGTGGTGTTTACTTCAAAAATATGGCAGCACTACTTACATGGTAAGAAAACAAAAAAATTTTACAAACCATAAGCGCCTGAAGTACATTTTCTCTCAAAAGAGTTGAACCTTCAGCAGAAAAGATAGTTGGAGTTACTAAAGAACTATGACATTAGTATCCTATATCATCCTGGTAAAGCAAATGTGGTCGCTAATGCTTTAATCCATAAATTTTATGTTGCGATTTGGATTACTCAACAATTGCCTCTGATGCGAGAAATTCAATACTTGCAGTTAGAAGTAATAACTCCAAATTCAATCAACACTAATTGATTGAATAAACAAAACTCAGAAATATGACAAACTTGTTATTCGTATTTAAAAAAAGTTGGAAAATTGAGAACCCTCTGATTTCGGTTGCAGTTCTGATTGTACACTACTTTTCCGAGGAAGGTTAGTTATACCTAGAGATGACATACTGCGACGAGAAATTTTAGAGGAGTCCGTCAATTTAAATTTTCTATGCATCCTGGTAATAACAAGATGTACAAAGATCTGAGATAAAAATTCTAGTGGAAAAGGTTGCGTGTCGAGTGTGCCAAATTTTTGTCTCAGTGCTTAGTATGTCAATGAGTCAAAATTTAATGGAAAAGACAAGTCGGATTGTTGCAACATTTAGAAATACTTGAGTGGAAATGGGAATATATTACCATAGACTTTGTGACTGCTCTTCTTAAGATGCAAGCTCGTTGTGACGCTGTATGGGTAGTGGTGGATAGACTTACCAAATTTGCTCACTTCTTACCCTATTGCATAACCTTCAGAATGGATTAGATGGCAGACTTGTACCTGCGAGAGATTATTCATTTACATAGTGTCCCTTCCATTGTGTGAGACAGAGATCAATGGTTTATTTTTAATTTCTGGCAACAATTACAAAAGTGTAGAGGAACAGAGTTATAGTTGAGCACCACGTATCACCTACAGATGGATGGTCAGTCTGAAAGAACTATTTAAATTCTAGAGGATTTATTGAAGCTTGTGCCTTGAATTTTCATGATTCGTGGGATGAGCACTTGTCTTTGGTTGAATTTGCCTATAACAACAGTTATCCGACTAGTATTGGTATAACTCTGTTTGAAGCTCTATATGGAAAAAGGTGTCGAAAGTCTGTCTATTGGGAAGATATCAATACACCACAACTTTTAACTTCAACCCTAGTTCAGCAAGCTGCTGATGTGGTTTAAGTTATAGGCGATGATTGGAAGCAGCACAAGATAGCCAGAAAAAGTATGCGGATGGCAAACGAAGAGACTTACAATTTACAGTAGGTGAGTTAGTCTTTTTAAAAGTCTCTCCCACAAAGGTGTTGCTCGTTTCGGGGTGAAAGGTAAGTTATCTCCTCCATATATCGGACCTTTCGAGATATTGTAAATCATTGGCGGTGTTGCCTATTGACTAGTGTTACCTCCTTCACTAGCAAGTGTTCATAATGTGTTTCATATCTCACGGTTAAAAAATATGTGGCCGATTCAACTCATATTTTGTCAGCTGAGTAATATGAGATTGAGAAAGATTTAACTCATCCGGAATGTCCTATTCGATTCTTGGATAGTTGCAAGAAAAAATTAAAGAGAAGGACAATTCGTCATGTTCTAGTGCAATGAAAAGATCACAGTGAGCAAAAAGCTATATAGGAGCTAGAGGATGATATTTGCAAAATTTGCCTAGAATTGTTTGATGATCTATCTTGAATATTGCAAGTTTCGAGGACAAAACTTTACAAGATGGGGAGAATGTAAAATATTGAAATATAATAATATATATTTTAATTTGACTGGTCAAAGTCCACGTAAGATACCCTACGTGGAAAGAGTTGACCCTTTAACCAATTTGGCCAAATGATTAATAATGGGCCTTGCCCAATTATTATAACCTGCGAGTTATATTTTTATTTTTATTTTTGATGTTATTTCAACAACCCGTGTAGCTCGGTTGGCATACAGGTAGCCTAGTTTCATAGAGGTCTATGGTTCGAGTAGAAAGTTCTGTAGAAAAAAAAAAATTAATTTTTGCACTTTTGCCTTCCCGGGCATGTGTGCCCCATATGATAAGATAAGATAAATATCCTACAAGATCAGATGAGAATGGAATTGAATTTAAAGCAATAAAATTCTATTGTTTATTCCTTTTCTACAATTTTAGGAGACCCATAGAAACCTTTTATAAAAAGGGTTAGGAAGTTGATGAATTTAGATATCTGTAAGTAAAGTTTGGGGAAGCTAGAGTTGCAGAAGAATAGAATAAGCTACGAGAGAAATTTTAATGCAAGTGGGATTTTGCTTTGAGATTGATTTTAGTACAACTGTTATATATATTATTTAATTTATTGTAATCATTTTTGTGCAATTAATTATGTGGTTTCAATTAATTGTACATATGAATTTTATATCTAAATTTTATAATTCTATGGCAGAACAGAAATATAAAATTTTACGAGTTAACTATGTTTGGAATTTTGTGTCAAAGTTATGAGGTTTAATGCATATATGTATATGGGCTAATATATATATATATATATATACATACATACATGCTGTTACCAACATTAAAATTTTATTCTCATATAAATATGCAGAAATAGCTTTATGCAATGCAGAAATTTGATTTCAAATAGAACACTTATTTTATTTTAAAGGGATTGACGTAAAGCATCAGGTAAGATGCTTAAGTTATTCGGTTTCATGCTATTATTAGCAACAAAATGCTCGTTGCTTTAAGATGCATTAAATGAAATTGCCAGGAGTTCTGGACATCCATGCTTGCTCGGTCCTTTGAAAACAAAATATATATTTAATTATTTATTTTAGGTGGCAAGTTGTGGACAGGTGGATTGATCAAATAGGTAGCGAATTTTTTTTTTCCCTTCTCACATTCTGATCTATATTTCATCGATCATTCCTGTTATTTTTGGATTTTGCAAATAATCCATTTTGGGGAATTTTTGCGGAAAGAACTATATATATAATACCTATGGGTGATAAATTGCATCTGGGTCACTATGCCTTTTTATTTAAGCTAATGCTTGGGCAGACTCAATATCACAGGAACCTTAGAACAGGAAGATAAGCTAAGACACCTAGTGATGACGTGGCAAATTATTCGCCTCCCAATCCATTTTATTAGAGATTAACTATTTTAACTCTGATTTACATGATTAAATAGTCCATTTATATATTTTTATGCTTACGAAACCAATGGAAGGGTTTGATTTTGCATCTAAGGTCTAAATTTTGAGATATTAAATGATAATTTTTAATCATTTAATTAAGTTTTAATTTGGGCCATAATCCATTTTCAAATAATTTTCTACTTGCTAATCATGTTGGAACTAACCCATTATTTTTATAGATAGATTAAATCAAGTGGGACACTAAAGTTTGGATTTCCTGAAGATTTTTAAGAATATTTATTTCTATTTATTTATTTCAAAGCCATGTATTGAAAATGATGGATTTGTAATTTTTTTATGCCTTGATATAATAATGATAACATGACTAGTAAAAGAAAATTTTGAATTTTTTATTTATAAAATTATAATAATTAATTTTGGCATAAATGTGTGATTGATCTTAGAAATTTGCATTAAATATACGGTCAGGATCACTTTTCAAGACCGGTATATGACATTATTATTTCTAACAAAAATAAATTAGACAAATTAGATAAATTTTATAAAAGTAAATTTAAAAATAAATTTCAAATAATTATTCAAGGATTTCTATAGTCAATTGTTAAAAAAAATATTTGAAATAACTAGAGGATGTTTTTACAATAATAATACAATAAAATCAATTTCATATAATTAGACAAGGATTTCAAATATATATTTTCACCAATGTATATCGAATAAATAGCTGACATTTCCATAAAAGTAATATATTAAAATAAATTTCAAATAGGTAGATGATGTTTCAATACTATAATAATATAAGAACATCATATTTCATATAATTAGACAAGGATTTCTACAGCACATTTTCTAAAATATGTATTAGAACTGTTTTCTATTTACGACAGTTTTATATTGTTCGTAAATAATTTTAAGCCTTTAAACCTTTTCCTGACATTAATGATTTTCACATATCTTTTCATTTCAAGGAAATTAAATTTTTATGGGATTTTTTACTTTTACATTTTCATGCACAAATTTTCAATTATGTTAAATAGCAAAGTTTAAAATTGTTGCATTTTAGCAAATACGTTAGCACATGTTGTCTTCTTTTGATCTTCTAATTTTACCACATATTATCGTTTACAAGATTTCTTACTTTTTATTAAAAATTTGGCATTTATTAGGAAACTACTTTTTTTTGTACCTTTGCTTAAAATTAAGCTTTTAAAAAACAACCTTTTCACTATTCTCCTATCCTTTTCGTAAATTTTCCATCTTCCTTTTATCTTTCTTTTCACTAAAATTTAGACCAATTTCTTAAATTTTATATTTCCCCGTAGTCCTACCATTTCTTAAAAAAATTTTCGAAATATTGACATTTTCAGCAACTTGAAAAATAGTGTGCTCTGTCCCCGTAATGTAATTAATTTTCGTTTTTTCACCTTCACCAGGGCATTTTTTGCAATTTTTCATTAGTTTCTTTGGTAAATTAAAAAAAAAAAAAAACTTCCAATGCATGTTGCTGCGTTACTGAGCACTCTGTTTCTCATAGAATTCTCATCTTGTATACATTTCTCCTAGAACATCTCATTGTGCCATTTTAGTTCAACCGAATCATATTATCACACTCAATGTAGAGAGCGATACTTCCGCTCTAGATGATGTGAGAAATTCAAATACATTCAACAAACCGAGATCAATATGCCAATGTTGTTGCACAGAGACCCTATCCATTCCTTGAGCGAAATCCAAACTGATAGGCCTCTTACCAGACTATCCTACATTACTTATACCAGTCTTACATGTCGGCATGTACTTTCTACACACTAGGCCGTTTATCACAAGCCTTGAAAGGACAAAGATTGATGAATGTTGTGCCAGATGACTCAAGACATTCTCAGCAATCACATAAGGTGATCATCACCTTTTCTAGTTCCATCTTTTTCTACTGCATATAAGATGTCCACGCAAACTCAGCTTCTGCTTCTTTTTTAAAGGCTTGGCAACAAGTCCCTTTGAATTCATTCACCTAAGCATGGGCTTTAGGCCATGTCCTATATATACCGAGCACCCGCCCAACACAAACAACGTACAGGCACACCATCTCTTACTTCACATATCTCTTAACAAGTATAGCATAGAACATAATAAGAAATTCATTCAACTCAGTTCCTAATAGTTCCATAACACAATAAACGACAACACAAGAAACAGTATGATGAAGACTACAGTATATAAAAGGGTCATACACAATAAAAATAGACTCGAAGCATATAAAGAACAACGCTAACTGCCAATGTCTACTTGTGGCCTAACTAATTGGTCATGGTAACATCATTCAATCTAAGATACAAACAGATCAAAAATTCATCTATTTCATATGTCAATCTTATAAATGTGGAAAACAGCTTTGACATATGCTTTCGATCCAGTCCGCGTGCACTATCATCCCATTAATAAACATGATTGCATGAATAGATGTCCAGCAAAGCGAAGTTGCTCTCCTCATCTCAATAGACAAGCCCATAGAACGCAATAGGTTAAGGAGCCTTTGAAGATCATCTTGCCATGAATGTTTGAAAGTGACAACTAGAGGTTGTCCAAAGTAGGTATCACAAATTCCTACAAAGTACTCCATCGGTTGTAGTGGTCTCCCGTGCGCACTTGCATTTGTTCTCCCACCAAGGTTGCCACGAGATGGCTCTGCATTCTGAGATGGCATGCCATGTTACCAAATAAACCTCCTACTGGAGTCTCAAATGAGATTGAGCTGGCGGTATGTTCTAAAGATCCAATGACAGGCTCTTTGCTCTGTGAGGTCTCCATTGTAAAGTCATCTCCATGCTCCTCCTTGGTGTCTTCATATGGGGGTGTGGAATGTGACCCACATGGGCACATGCATTCCCCTGTGGGACGTTAACTCCAAACAACTCATGCAAGTCATCATAACTTAAATGCTGAGGCTTCCTCAGTCTTCCGTACCTACTGTCTTGCTGCAAATGAATGATAAAGAAGGCATGGCTCAGTATTTGATTGACCGTTAAACAATTGTATGCATTATATTCATAGCAGAATGTGAAATGACATTCATACCTCGGTTAGTGCCTTCTAAACATCTTCAGGCCCCTCGAATCTATTCTCCTCATGCTTCCAACCTATGCCTATTTTATTCAATATGGTGCAATACATTCCATATGTTTTCCACATTCCTTGTACTCTATTCTTAACAATTTTAGCTGTGATGGTCATCGAAAAAATATTACTTAATTCCTACACAATAGCTTGGAGGACCACATCTTTAAATTTGTTTCCCTCTATAGTTCCTGCATGTAAGCTATAAAGGAGAATCTCAACAAGCTTTCTATCTTGGACCTTTGTCCATTGTTGTCTTCTCCTGGCAATGCGCTTGTTGCTAGAGGGGATTGGGGATTTGCTAGGTTCGAAGGTTCTCCAACCCCCACAAATACACGTCGGATGTGGTTCATGTTAATACCCTATTATATCAATATTAGTACATGTTTGCACACATGGTCTATGCAAAAGACATTATATTCCAACATGCTAAAGCCAAAAAACATATGAAAATTCACATGAACATCCATTATATAACTAATCACATCAATCATTATGAAATGCATCACTACCATACACAGGTTATAGGGGAATATGTTTCTAACAATAAGTTCCTCATACAAGTCAGATCTAAGAAATGCAAACATGCCAATAACAATATAACTAATGCAAAATGTAACATTTTATGTTTGAGATTGACATCTACCCTACAAATTTGGCCTATTCGCCCACATTCGGTATGCAATGTCATCTCGTTTGACTCTCCATGCATTTCGCGCTTCTAGAGACACCCCCTAATCATAACTTCGAGGTCATCCTCCTCGGCATCGATTGTTGCTATATTTTCTTCATCTAGCATAGGTTCTTCTGGAATAACACAAGGAAGTTCAGGCCTATCTACATTGGTAATGTAGTTATGTAGGATGGCACAAGCAATCACCATTTTCACCTGCACTCTATACGGGTATGAGGTTGCCACTTGAAGTGATAGAAATCTCTACAGCAAAAAGTCGCTCGATAGTTGTGCGCAACCTTACATGTCTAAAATTAAATAACTCTTGGTGGTTTGTGGATTCCTGTCATGCCCAAAGTTACTTATGTATAAAACCTCTTTATATGGTGTCATGAACCCAAGCACATGTACATATCTAGTATCCACTAGATGTAATGGCCTGTGACAAGTGATTAGCAATGTTATGATATATTTGTATTGTACAAGGATGTGTTATGAAGGTGGAAGGACAAATAAGTACCTCGTGGGATACTAAATCAATTGGATGACAAGTCAAGTGCAGATTGGAGCACACGTGCTTCATGTGCGCTGCCTTCCCAACCTGCCAATATGTACATGAACTTCATATTAAACTCACATGCGGCCATAACATTCTGAGTTGGATTTCCATGTCTATTCCTAAACACCAGTGCATTCTCATTAAGAAGCAGAACAAGGATATGTGTACCATCAATTGTGTCAATGCAATCTTAGAATTGCATTGAAAGTTTGCGCACAGTTAGTATGACAATAAAATCCAAAGAAGGGATGTCACTAGCCCAAAGAGGAATACCAGAAAATAAAGGGCTAGAGTTGAATCTGAGGTAATCTTTGGGTGGGTCTCAATACTAGGATTGGGTACGCAGTCTTCGTAGAGCTGGAGAATTGCATGTAGACATCTATAAAAGTGGCGATGCACTGTTTCACCCAACCTATAGAAGTACTTACCTATTACATGATTTCTAACATTATACACTAGAGTATGCAGAAACATGGTCATTTGATCATTGACCATCAGATGTCTAGTCGCTTGTAAAAGGCCTTTGCTCTTCACTATATCACACAACTAGTTGAATGCAAATGTGCTCATACGCTCATAGGAAATGCATCTTCTATCTCCACCACATAACGATGAGTACATAAACAGCTCACGTTGGAGTGCTAGATCACGATTAGTGAACTCCTGATTATGTGCATTCTCAGACTCTTATGCTAAGGCTAGTGTCTCGCCTAAGATAATAGTTGTCGTATGTCATTGTACAATGCCTCCCCCCATGCTTAGAACCTCATCAGACATTTCTAAATTTAACTCATCCAAGAATGAAGACATATTTGGCTAAGAATTGGGACCACCAAGAACAGAACATGTCATTAGAGGTAAAGGTTTATTGATTAATAAGCAGCCCTTAGGCAAAATCAATAAATAGATGAAAGAATCAACTTGTCATTACAATATTCGCATCTATCTTGGATGGTCTCATGGTAACAAAGATAAGGCTGATTAACTAATACCAGAAACATATATGGGCTGAGGATGAACTCGTAGTAAGAATGGAAAATGAGATATATCCGAAAACAAAGCTACCATCTAATAGAAGATATAGTTACTAGAGAAAAACGTCAATTTGAGTTGCGTGATGAGAATTTAAGCTGTTGCTATCGCCACGAGCTTTTTGATACATAAGCAATGCTGAATTCATGAGAATAAAGAAGAAATGTGATGAAGCATTCAAATGGGAAGCACTTCATATCACAGCATCCGCTACACAAATAAGCAATGACAATAATGAAGGTTTCCATAACTAGGGAAAGAAAATCCCCACACAAGTAAAGAAATTACCGATCAAGGTGACTAAGGACCCAACATTAGGGGTGCAATATGGGCCGATTTCAACCGAACTCGAATTGAAATAGTGTTAAAACTGTTCAATGTTGAACCCAAGCCCAATTTTCCCGGTTCAACCCAAACCTGTATTGAAAAGAATTTGATCCCGGGTTAAGCTGAACTCGAACTCAAATTATATATAATACTTATACTTTATATTTATTTTATACTCCATATAAATCCAGTCTCATTTCCCTCATACATATTATATTTATTTTATACCATATATAATCATTATTTTTCCTTAAGTTCAATTATATAATATAATATTTTTATATTTTCTTTTAGGAAAAAGAGTCTAGTCTAGTGGTAGTTTCAAGATAAAAAAAAATGAAAACTATTTTTAGAACTTAAAGATGTTTTATTTGGTATTGTAACTTAATTACTTATATGGGATATTATTATTTGGTTGTTTCAATATGATATTAGTGATTAGATATTTATTCTATTTGAAATAATTTTTTTATAAACTTATTTGACTTAGGGACTGCTTGGGAAACACCGAAACTTTTGGACGGGGTTTTTTTTTTTTTTTTTTTTTTGATTGGATTTTTGACGGGGTTCTGGTGTTTGAAAAACCATCGATTTTTAAATCGTCAGCATCTGCAGGAATTGCGGCATAATTCCGTAGACTACAACATGGACCGAAAAATGCAAGACAACATGCTCGCTGAAAATGGCGTGTGAGGACTGAGGGCAGCAACAGCGGTCTGGGAGGCGCTTCTCTGTGAAAAAAAAAAAATGCTACTGCTGGACGAGAGCTGTGATTTTTTTGCTTCATTTTTTTATGGATAAAAAAAATACGTGTCAATAAATTCATATATGTTTATACGTTGAAAGGAAGAACGAGAACATTTAAATATTTTGTCCATGTCACGTTGATTTATGTATTTTTTGAAGTGCTTTATATATTTTTTTCTTCTTTTTTTTAATTATGGTAAAAAAATGTAAAAAATTTTATAAGACTGCGATTAGACCTGCTATACTTTATGGGGCAGAATGTTGGGCAGTTAAAGAGCAACATATACAAAAAATGAGCGTAGCGGAAATGAGAATGTTAAGGTGGATGAGTGGTAAAACAAGAAAAGATAAAATTAGGAATGAAATAATTCGAGAAAACTTAAAAGTGAGACCAATTTATGATAAAATGAGAGAAAATAGATTAAGATGGTTTGGTCATGTAAAAAGGAGGCCTGAAGTCGCACCGGTTAGGAAAACAGAGTTTATCAAGTAGAAGGTGGTAGGAGAATGAGAGGAAGACCCAAAAAAACATGAATGGAAGTAATTAAACAAGATTTAAAAAAATTACAAATTACTAAAAATTTAGTCTTAAATCGCCAAGAATGGCGTAACAGAATCCATGCAGCCGACTCCACATAGGTGGGAAATGGCTTATGATGATGATGATGATGATGGTAAAAAAATGTAAATAAATAAATTCACACACGTAAGCTTAAATATGACTACCTGGACCCACCACTTCAGCTAGAATGTCCTTTCCTGTGATTTATCTCGTGGATACCCATATTGTACAATTTTCTTATAACGGTTGCTTTCACATTAATATAATATATAAATTGATATATAAAAATAAAAACCAATTACGACGAGGGTTGGACGTGAGTTGTGGAGGGACAAATACATGCACTATGTTTTTTATTTTTGATATATATTTGCAAACAACGAGAGAGAATAATAATATGGAGGTCTGTTGCTTTGGAGCCATAACATAGGGCTTGTATCATAACACTTTAACCCCCACCGTCGGATTGTGGGTAGAACGGTTTTTTTCTATTTTTTATTATTAAAAAAAATATATGTAACTAAATTCATGCATGTTTATACGTTGAAAGGAAGAACGAGAACATTTAAATATTCTGTCCATGTCACGTTGATTTATGTATTTTTTGAAGTGCTTTACATATTTTCTTCCAATCCTTTTAATTATGGTAAAAAATGTAAATAAATAAATTCTGTGATTTATGCAGTTGATACCCATATTAGTCCCTAACATATATATATATATTATTTATTTATTTATTTTAAATCAAATAATTAACTGATTGTTGGATATATATATATATATATATATATGTGTGTGTTTATGTAAGGCTCGTCATTTTATTGACATGTACATATATACATTTATAAGAAAAAACGTATATATTTTTCCACCTTTTCACCTTTTTTATTTTTTCGTTCAATTGTAACTAGACCGTCCTTCCAACTTTTCACCTTTTTTATTTTTTCGTTCAATTGTAACTAGACCGTCCTTCGGTCCAGAGGAATTGTTTTTATTTATTTGGAAATATAACAATATCGTACTTTGGTCCTGTGTGGGTATATATATATATATTTCGATAAACTCTAACTGGCCCGGCCTTTGGTCTAGTTCGGGTTTTACGTTTTTTAAAAAAATAAACAATTTAATGAAACACCTTTATTTTCATCATGTGAATGCTTAGATAGATAATCCAAAAGGGGGTACATAAGTCCATTATTGCTATCAACAAACTTTTCATTAGTTTAATTCTCAGTCTATTAACTCACGACACACTGAGGAGAGTCTTCAATCTAACATCTACATAGAGATGAAGTCTGCATCCAATGATCCATCTAGATGCATTTACACCTGTGGTTTTTTGCTACATGCTTTACAATAGCATAGGTTGACGACTACTCTATCAGAGTTATTGCAGCACTCCATACAGTCACATATATTTATCAGCAATTTGTCTTCCGTTTCACCTCTTCTATTATAATTTCGCCATGCAGTTGTTGCTTCTTCAGTGTTGGTAAAAGCTTGGTAACAGGCTCCTTTGAATCCATTCACTTGGGCATGTGCTTCGGGCCATGAAATGTACACGCCAGGCATGCGACCAGAGAAAACTACATAAGAGCGCACCATCTTTACCTCAAAATCTGTCAACATGCACAATCATTGTAGAGTACAAAGGGGATTAATTGGAAAAATGAAATTGTATGAACTAATATTGTCCATAACTATCAAAGTGGAAACTGCAAATAGATTAGTAAATTGTCTATCAGAATGCATCAATCATCAAGTACAACACAGAGTCCAATTGTACCAAAGGAGGAAAGAGATTTTTAAAGGAAAGTCATATAGTCCTAAAACCATAATCAACTCATTTAACATGCATCAAACAATAACTCAAGAAGAAGCGAAAATGTAGTCCAAATAGTCTCTTCGCCCTTCCTCGTCTGCACGGACAAATTGCATTGCTGCATGTGGATGTCTATCAAAATAACACATTGCCTGCCCAAGTAGACGTCCAGAGATAGACATCGATCTCAAAATGGAAAATACTGAGCAATAATCCTGTGTCCACTCCTTCTTATTAGTAATCACCATGGGTTGAGCCAGGACGTCCTCGATCTCGGTCCTAAGACGCGAGGCTTGTGACTGGGGTCTTCTGCGCACTGAGGATTGTGCTCTTGGCCGTGACGTATTACCAGAAGAATCCCCCATAGGAGTCCCAGATGACCTTCCTCTGTTTGATTGATCTGGTGATCCAATTTCAGGGTTCTGGCTTGGCAATGTGTCCCCACTGATACCATCCTCTGATCCGACATCTTGTTCCTCAACGGCCTGACCCTGAGTAGGAACCTCGAAAGTGCCCATATATGCACCTGTTGCACGGTTCCCCCCAAATAACTCGTGCAGGTCATCGTAGCTTAAATGTTGAGGCTTCTGTAGACTTTTGAAACATTTGTTTTGCTGCATACAGTGTAGATGATATGACATGTGTTAGTTTCATCCAAAACATAATATCCAAATAAAAATAATAACTGGACACAGAAAGAAGTTGCCAAATGTAGAATAAAGTATCTTAATACCTGAATGAGCGCACTCCACACTTCTGGGGGACCGTCAAACCTGTTTTCATCATGTATCCACCCCATCCTAGTCTTGTTGATAATAATACGGTACATTTCATACTTTTTTCGCAGTGACTGAACTCTGTGCCTCACGTTCTGGGGTGTGATACTAACTGCAAATACCGAGGATAAACCTTGTGCAATTACTTGGTACACAACATCTTTTATCTTGTTCACTTCAATGGTGCAAGTGTGCAGATTATGAAGTAATATCTCCACTAATTTTTTGTCCTGCAACTTTGTCCATTGATGTCTCCTTCTGGATGAGAACGGACCAACCACGGCCAAGGGAGTCGTAGAGTCAATGGGTTGGTGGCCACCGATGAACACACTGTACACATGATCCATGTGTCTCACCTATGCAAATCAACTTAGAACGAGACTTGTGATAAAAAGTAGGAAAGCATGAGCGTTGCAAAGTAGACATGTATAATGATGTAAACACATGAAATGAAGAACCCATCAACTATTTGATTAATATTCCAGGTTACACAAATATTGATAACATTAGAACAAACATCCACACAGACAGAAGACTGAGAACACATTAAGAGTCATCTAAGTTTACATATGCGCCCACATGTTGGCTGCTATTTCATCCTTTTTTCCTTCCAAGTATTCCGAGCTTCTACAAACACCCCCCTAATCATCATTTGTGGCTCTTCTTCTTCATCTTCAACATCAATGACATCGTCCATAGCTAGGACTGGCTCCTCTTCTATGACATGTGGAAGCTCTTGGCCATCCACCATAGTAATATAATTATGGAGAACCGCACTTGCGATTACAATTTGCACTTGAACCTTATATGGATATTCAGTGGCCACTTGAAGTATAGGGAATCTTTTCTTCCATATTGCGAAAAGTCTCTCAATGGTTGTGCGCAAGTGCGCATGACAAAAATTGAATAATTCTTGGGCACCATTTGGTGTCCTACCATGCCCGTAGTTACTCATGTGATAAGAAACACCTTTATATGGTGCCATGAAACCGGGAACATAGGCATAACCAGCGTCAACCAAGTAGTACCAACGTAGAAAAGATGAACCCACAATATAAAGTCATTCGTGTCCTTGTGCGATGGAAATTAGGCGTACGTTTCTAAGGGAAGAGGATAATATTTTACCTCGTGGTATTGTGAAGGGGTTGGCAAACCAGTCCAGTGCAGCTTTAATAACTTTTGCATCATGTGCACTACCTTCCGAACCAGCTAAAATGTATGTGAACTTCATATCGAAGTCACAATCTGCCATTACATTTTGCGACGGATTGTCATGACAGTTTCTAAAAGCAAGTGCATTTTCAGATGAAGGTTGGACAGGAATGTGAGTACCATCGATAGCTCCTACACACCCCTACGGAATACGTGTGGAGTTGTTAAAGCCTTGATGTTTGGGAACAGGAAACTCATTAACTAAGCATACCTGAAAATAAGGTGATAGAGTCGGGTCAGAGTTAATCTTATGATGAGTTGCATTGCAAGGGGTGGAGACGCAATCCTCGTGTAGCCCTAGAACTGCTCGCAGACACCTATGGAAATGACGATGCACGGTCTCACCAGATCTATAGAAATACATTCCAGAAGACCTATTTCGTACATTATGTGCAATTGTGTGCAAAAACATAGTCATCTGCTCGTCAACTATTAAATATCTGGTTGACTGAAGCAACCCTTTGCTTTTCTCAAGATCGCACAATTGGTTAAATGCATATGCGCTCATTCGAACTTGTGAAATGCTTCTTCTATCTCCCTCACGAACCATAGAGTATATGACTAATTCTCGCTGGATGGCTAAGTCACAATTGGTGAAATCTAAACTAAGTCTATCCTCCTCATCCTGAACAGTTGACGTGGCAAAGTTAAATACAATGTAAGCCCTACGTCGGCGCATAATTTCGCCAATAGTGTTGGATCACACATCATCTTCGTGTGTATTAGCAGGTGTTGCAGATGAAGTTTGCATATTTAGGTAGTGTTTTGGCCTATGGGACAAAGACATGTCAATATATGTGGCCTTTACACAAATGGCAAAAAAATTACATGATTATCTTGACGAAAATTGAATCATTCTAATATATTTACTCCTATGGGACCATGATATGTAAAATTCAACTTGTAAGCATATGTAGGATAAATAGGGGCACGAATCAAATTATTCCATCCAGAACTCTCTCACCACACAACATGAATGGCATGAAACTATGACCATTGAACATGCTGCACTGAAAAAAAAGTGTTCAATGTGGGGGTTCCAAATGGATAACTACAGAAATTTCAACCTAAGTCATGAGCACGAATCCAAGCTGTTTTCATGGGTGTGTAGGCGAGACTCTATTTTTTCCAACGCCAAGATTTGTACATATGCAAATTCATCAAGGATAACGAAAGAAAGCGCACAGATTCGAAGGGGCGTCAAAAGATTCAAAGAATATGACTGTATGGAAAGAAGCAAGTTCTCATAGAGAATTTCGCTGTACTTTGAATACTCCTATCATTATGATTAATTTCAAATTTTCAGATCAAGCCAAACAAAATTCCTCTGTAATCAGTGTGCAAACAGGATTTGAGATGAAGACGATACCTGGGTCTGGGTCCCGACCTCAAATGAACGGCGGCTTTGTGGTTTGTAAGGGGAGCTGATGGAGGGCTCCGAGTGCTGCGGTTCGGGAGGCATTGAGGACCAGTTGGAACGCATGCGTCGATGAGATCGGGAGGAACCGATTAGAGCAGCCAGCTGGCGTCCCTGGGTTCTTCTCTTCGGTCGCCGGTGCATATGCTTCTGGGGGTCGACAGTGCTGAGGATGGAGGCGGCCACAACTTCTGTCCCAACTCGATTTGAAACCCTTGGCGTTTCTTTCATTTCCGGCCGTTTTTTCCTCTTCAACGATGCACTCTGCAACTCTTCATACGGGGGCAAGGATGAAAGACGTTCTGCAGGGGTGATGAGACAGGTTTTTGCCCGGACACCCCTGCATATCGAAAAGTTTTCAGCGAGAGGAGTTTTCATATTTCCCAAACGGACCCTTAATATTATGATTGTCGAATTTTTTTTATTATGATTAACATTATAAGTTTTTTCTTATAATTAGATATTAATGTTTATATATATGGCTATGATTTTAATATTAAATTGCATAATAGGAAAATAATGCACCTTTTCATTTTTCAAAACAGGCTACTAGTCTACTCTTTTTTTTTTTTTTGAGAAATGGCTACTAGTCTATTCAATATAAGGAGAATGTTTAAAAGAGGTTTTCTTCTTTACATTGTTAAGCACTCTTGAATTTTTGCTTGAAAATAGAAAATTATCATTTTTGATTTTTTTAACGATAGATTTAAAGTTGAATAAATATAAGATAGACAATAAATATATAGAATAAATTCAACTCGAATTCTAGTCCGAAACTCAACCCGAGCCTAGATTTCAAAAATAGGTTTAGGTTTATAAATAGGTTTAGGGTTAGGGCTGAGGTTTTATAAATACGGTTAGGGTTATGGTTGAGGCAAACCCGAGTTGCACCCCTACCCAACATACAGATATGACTAATGGCCAAGAAATTAAACAGCATTTTATCTCATTGTACCATCTGGTAACTTACAGTTAGCTATTTTAAGTGGATTTCAAATATTGCCACGGCAAATACTGAACAATGTATTTATAATACAAATTTAGACACTAGCTTTAATTTTGTGTTAGATATTAGCTAATAAGATCCAGCCAAACCAAACTGTTGCTGACATTTAATTTCCTTTAAACAAGCCCTTCTTAATGTTCTTAAGTACATTTTGTTGCCCTTCTTAATTAATTTGATAGGCCAAATTTGATATGCAAGTGGAAGTGCATTAATCGGACAAGAAAAGCAACTCAATGAAAATAAACTTCTACTCTAGGAAACCCAAATCGCATAAAATATTTGAAAACATGTTAAACAACAAACCTTTTATAACCACCCTTTACAGGAATTAAAGCATCACACCAGGAGGACAAGGTCAGTTGACAGAAGATTAAGACCATTAATTGAATAATTGTAAAGCAACTTTTAAAGGCCGTAAATTGATTTATCAACATCTGGTTGTAAATTAGATTAAATTTATTGCAAATAATTATAAAACCGGTTGTGTCTCACTAAAAATTAGCTCTAAAAGCAACTCTAATTGCAGCATTACTTGCTCTAAAAATTGAATAATAATCGAGATGCATTGCCATCAGCAACTTGTGGTGATAGTAATTAATGGCTAAATCCAAAACAAGCCAGCTCAAATTAGACTATCCTACACTGTATCATTTATCATAGATGCCAATATATAAAATAATTCTTCTTTATCAATTCAAATGACTCAAAATTTTGTTTTCGTACAATATATTCATGATTTCATTTATGAATGGCCCCCATCCAACACTCGAGCACTAAAAGCAAAACCAAAGTGAAAGGCAGAGAACAATGAATATTAAATTCCTAATGTGGCTAATCAAATTTTCCAAGCTACTAATGCCATGAGCTTTCTAGGCAATTTTATAGCTTCAACGGCTCGCAAACAGACGTTCGAATAATGGAAAAATGGTTTCAATCCTAGGAACTTGCTGCTAAAACATTGGATTTTGTGGAAGTGGGTCTGGTGTGGCTAAAAGTCGGCAGCCTGGGGGTGTTCATCTGCAAGAGAGGGGGCTTATTATTATTTGTTTACACGAACCTCAAGCGTAGAGTGGAGATTATTGGGAAGAATGAAAATCATGCAGGAAGGGTGAGGAAGGAAAGGAGACGGGTGATGCCGCGTCATATTAGAGGTTTGTAGCAAAATGTCTGTGGCCCTATGCCGCCTACCTGAAAATCTACGACCACCCAAAGGAGGGCTATTTTCATGTGCAGATCTTCTTTGTCATGAACAGAGTAATACAAATGGAAACAGAGATATATGCATCGCATGCCTCACCGAGGTTTTTTTGCAGGAGGTCGCTGTCGGGGCTGTTTGAATCGCCGGCGGGGCTGTTTGAAGGGCCAGCTGACGAAGGACTCGGAACTCTGCTTTTCACTTGATGTTGATCAATGTCAGATCGCTGGCTTCGGAGACGGTGCTGCTGTTCTCCAACGGCGTTGAGCTCGGCAGGCGGCTGCACGGGCAGGGAGGTGACGTTTCTATTGCCAGGCGGATGATCCCCCGGGCATAATCACCGGACCAACGCTGAAGATGGCGGACGACGGTGGTCGCAGCGGCTCGGTGTGAGGGGAAACCCTAGCTGTGGACGCCAATTTGTGCTCCCTATGCTCGTCTCCAAAAGGCTCTGCAAGGTTGGCAAACTTCTGCCATTTGAAAGACCGCGCCAACCCATCGACATGACAAGTTTTCCCAAAACTCCCATTTGTGAAAAGTTTTAGCATTCACCATCGACTTATCTGCTTTACCAAACGGATCCTATGTTGTAATCCCAATGACGCCTACTCCCTGACATAACAGACGTACTATCCTCAACTAATGCATGAATTTACCGATATGCCTTGCAATAACTTCTAATATGAATTTACCGATTTTGGCATTCCACAAAAAATATCAAGTTAAAATTTTTCAATCTAAAACTTTTCACTCTTCATAACTATCATATTTTTTAATTATTTTTTCACATTTTTCTATACAACTACCCTACTTTTCAATCATTTCTATACAACTATCCACACAACTAACCTATCTATTTTAACTTTATCCTCTTTACTACTCATCATTACCCCTATCATATCACATCATTTGACAACTTTTAATCTCCAAAACTTTTCATCAAAAGTTTTATTCATTACCAAACACGCCCTAAATGTGGAATTCATAAAATATGATAATTCTCCAACTAAATTTGACATTTGGCAAAATCTTGATTGTTGTATTGCATAATATTTTCAACGCCCAACCCATAGGATTCCCATGAGAAAAAAAAAATGGAAGTAGGGGTACCGTGCTAAATTTACAACATAAATGCATTTATTAAAAAGTGTGAATATGTTTGGTTTCTTGATAAAATGTGGACTATATGTACACAAAATTTTGATCTATTTCATTCATTTGGTTAGGGGTGCAACTTGGTACCGGGTTGGTCCGAACCCGCCCGACCCGACCCGGTACCAAAACTAAAAATGGATTTTATTTTTAAGATTTTTTCCAAAATAGACCCGGTTTCAACCCGACCCGTAGAAACCCAAAACCAAACCTGGGTTCACACCAACCCGGTACCAAAACCCGACCCGGTCCGAACCCGATGTAATTTATATATAATTTTTTCATAAATTATACATTTTTAAAGTTTTTTGGAAACTTTGGAGACATAAATTCATTTGAATTTTGAATTTGTTTAAAAGTAGATGTAAACTTATTTAAACTTGATATTTGTTTATATTGTCATTTTAAATTTGGATTGCACTTAAATTAGATTGGAATGTTGAACCATTATTCTTAGTGTATTTAGATTTAGTTGTTTTGAATAACTGTTATGTGGATTATGTTTAAATTTGAGTTGGCATGATAAATCTATTTCATATTATACTTTCTGTTAGTATGAGAAATCTATAGTTTGAATTTCATATTATAGTATAAATTTGATTTATATTTTAAGTTTATTGGTATGACAAGTGGTCAATTTTTATTTTAGCAATTTGTATGATAAATATTCAGTTTGAATTCAATTTCAGTAATTTGTATGATAGTGTTTAGTTTCAACTACAATAGTTGGTATGATATGTTCATTTTTTATTTGCTACATTTGAGTCATTTCCATTAGCTATTAAATAGAAATGACCAACTAGTCATAAAACTAACTAATTTATCATTTACTTGTGTCTATAGGGTGCTGAAAAATTGCTCGCAGAGTTTATTCAAAGAATATTGCAAAATTCAACATGATATTGCAAAATTCTTTGAAAGGATATTGCGGAATTCAGCGTGAGACTTGACTTCATAAACACAAGTATATATATTCCAATAATTTTCTTTTAGATTATAATTAAATTTGGAAAAAAAAACAGTTTATTGGTAACCCGAATTCTAACCCGAAACCAAACCAAAACCAATGCAAACCCGGTCCTAACCCGGTCCGAACTCGGATTAAATTCTTAGGGTTTGGGTTTGGGTTTACTCCAACCCGGTTGGCTTAGGGTTTGGGTTCACTCCAACCCGGTATAACCCGACCCGAGTTGCACCCCTACATTTGGTAGATCAACCACTAAAACATATGTAGATATAATTTTTCATTATTTGATTTTTAAAAAAAATATTTGTTTAGAAAATATTATTTTTAATAAGATTTCATTATTATTGGAAAAGTTCAAAAATATTGTTTATATAAAAAATTATGCTATGTCATTTAAAGTTCATATAATGAAGATACTCTCAACGATATCAACTTCAATATTTATTTTTGGATTTTTGAAAATTTAATATTATTTTTTATTTTTTGCATGTAATTGAATCTAACAGGATTTAACTCGATCTAGCTATATCTAACCAAATCTAACTTTTGATATTAATAAGTTATTCCGAATTTAACATTTGTAATATGATCCTAAACTTCTTATAAGATCATTTATACCTTAATTACAAAAATTAAAACTCAGATAATACAATTTAATGAAATCATCTAAATTTATCAATGTTGTCAGAACCGAACCAGTGATCGAACCAGTAAAAGAACTGGTCTGGTTCGAACCGGTTTGAACCGATGATGTCAGCATGACATATTTACAATGTCATAAATATGTAATTATTTTTAAATTAATTATATGTTGGTAAGATTATATATTCATAACTCTTTTTTCGAAGAATATATTCATAACTCTTAAATCTACATATTAGACTCTAATTATCATAACAAATCATGTAGGAAAAATTAATTGAAAATGTTCAGCATAGATACTTTAAAATTTAACCAACTACTCAATTAGTAATTCACTAAATTTTAAATATCATCACTATATAATTATATAATTTTAAAATAGCAACTTGTCTACTAAATTTCAATCTGCATAATATATAATCTTAGGAAGCAATAAATTTGAACTTCTAAACTACAAAATATAATTCTAACAGGCACATAACAGCGAAATATAATTTAAAACAACTGCATGAATGCATAATGCATATGTATAATTTTAAATACAAATTATTATAATGCAGCAGCTAGCAAGTAGCAACACAATATCTATGAAGGCATCTCGATGAAGATAATTAGAGAGGTCATAGCATATAGGAGCATGTGTGCAGCAAGAGCAGGGAGGTCACATCATCACAACAGCTTCTTCTCCTATCGTCTTCCATCATCAGAGAGGACGCCAACAAAATATACAGCATTATGCGCCGAGAACTAACTGTTGCCAAGAGTTAAGATTTGCTTGGTGGTGGGAGAGCAACAGCTGACGTTTCCAATTTGGGGGGGAATGAAAATAGGAATTGGAAAATTAGGCGGCAGAGCACTAGCAACTAGCTACAAGAAGAAAGGAGCTTGGATTTTGCTGTTTCGGAAGCAGGAATCTCTACAATATTGATGGGGTTTTACCGTTTCAAAATCAAGAAGGCTGGATTTGAGAAGCAGATAGACCAATGGCGGTCGAGTCATTGATGAGAAGGAGATTGGAGGCTATGCAATCGGACGCAAGGACTGTTGCCTCTTGGAGAGGTTGAGAGGGGAGAACAATGACAACGACAGAGACCGGAGAGGATGATGGTTCCGGCGTGATACAAGGGAGTGGAGAAGAGAGTCAGCCAGCTAGGGTTGGGTTGTTGACTTCTTAATTGAAAGCAGAGGAAGGGCGGGAGCTAAATCGATTTGGGATTTTGGGGGCAAAAAATTCACGCCGATTACTTTCAATATTTTCCTTCGATGGGCAAACCAGCTGAACCAAGTTCAACCGGAAATTCCGGTTTGATCGCGGTTCAAGTGGTTCGGACGGTTTAATGGAAACAAACCGGACTGGTTACATATGAACAGGACTCGAGATCGGTTCCCAGTCGAACTGGTTCGACAGGCCGGTCCGATCTAGTTCTGACAACACTGAAATTTATAATATCTAATTGGATCTAACCGAATAAAACAAATCTGACTGAATCTAATAGCATTAAACCGAATTTAACTAGATATAATTGGATATAACTTCTAATATTAATAAGTTAATTCTAATTTAACACATGTAATATGATCCTAGACCCCTTATAAGGTCATTTATACCTTAATTACAGAAAATAAAACTCAAATAATACGATTTAATGAAATCTACCTAAATCTAACGGCATCTAACCGGATTTAGCAGTATCTAACCGGATTTAGCAACATCTAACTGGATCTAACCGGATTTAATCGCATCTGACAGCATCTAATTTTAATATTTTTAAAAAAAATTTGCATAAATTTATGAACTTTGCAAAAGATATATACTTAATAATTCATTTTAGAGCTATATGAACCTTGATTTTGAATTAAATAATTTTAAAACTAAATAAATATATAAACTATAATTAAGATAATAATTAATTTAAATTAAATGAATTAAAATTTTAAATAAATATATAACTATAGTTTAGATTTAATAATGTAAACATATACAAATTATTTGTAATTACATTTAAATAAAATATCTAAAAGATATAATAATAAAAATTATTGCATATACGTTTTTGTTATAAAATTTGTGTGAATCAAAATAGAAGCTAAAAAAAATAAAAATACAATGAAAATAAAAGGAAGTGATTAAAGTCGACCAACTGAAAAGGAGGTTATCATATTAGTTTAAATTTTCAAATGAAACTTTTGTTTAATCAATGCCATTTACCATTTCACCTATATGTACATATGTACCTAGCAAAAATATTTTAAATAAATTTGTATATTTTCCAAAATATATAGACTTAATAATTCATTTTAAAACTATACAAACCTTGATTTTGTATCAAACGTAATCGTTTATATTTGAAAATCAATAGAACATATTTGTATGATTCATTTAGATCCATCTGGAAATTCATTCAGCGGGAATGTTTTTATGTAATCCCTTCCATTTTTAACATCTAAATGGTTAATAAAAAATTCACTTCATAAAAGCTAGCTCCTTCATTCAAATGTACATCATCTTATTATTTTTCAAAAAATCAAATAGTTTTGTGCCTACAAGGCAATATACTATTTTTTGTGATTATTGGTCATGCGACTACTACACAAATGACAACTGAACATATTAATAATTAAACAAATGGCCTACAAAATGAATACTACTCATTTTAGGTTTTTCACTTGAACGGATTATAAATAACTGAACAAACAGGTTGTGTTTATTTTGTACCAGTTTATCTATTGTTGTAATTTCTGTTTCGTTCACCCCCTTTATTCCTCACTTTTTCAAATGGCAATATACGTGATTAAAATTCATTTTTGGATAAGATGAAGACAGCCTAGCTTAAAGCTTCACTTCTGCTGAAATGTGTTTTGTTGGGGGATAGTAAGCTCGAAAATCTCTAATTTCTTCTGGATTAGAAAGAATTCACCAAAACCATATGATGTTCGGATACATGCACAATGTAACGAACCACCAAGTTTTCCATCAAAACAAGTATGGTTCAATTCATAAAGAAATTGAAATACAGATATAAGGATACAAATTACATGTGTCGTTTATTACAAAAATAAAACAAAAAAATTTACAATTTCCAAATGAACAACTCTAACTACTACAATGAAAAGGATTTCACACAGAAATTTTATGATTTCCTTTGTCCTAACTCTACATTTGAGAAGAAACTGCCATCCATATAGTCTAACTGTGAGTTATGGAAAGTTTTTCAAGCTCTAGCCTCCTTCAAGTATTCACCAGTCATCAATTATTTCAATGTATCTTGCTTTAATACTTGTTTCCAATAACCTGAAAATAAAACATGTCATCCATAGAAGAATACGCTCAAATTGAGTAATAAAAATCATGAAAGGAAACAAAAGCCTCTAGAACACCATTTACATGAAGTATCAAAACAGAAACCCTGCGCAAAGCAACCATTAAGTATTTACACAAGCTGCATATCGATCAGAAATATGCATGCAAGTCTCCATTTTTAAAAGAAGTAATGGTATCAATAATATGATCATTAACTAAGACCAAAAAAATATTGGTATAATATTACAAATACTCGAAACATGAAAATTAGACCATCAAACAATGATGCATTCATCAAACAATGACAATTACAAATCCATTGAGAATTAGACCATTAGTAGGGGTGCAACTCGAGCTCACAAAACTCTAGTTCACCTCAACCCTAACCCTAACCCTATTTGTAAAACTTCAACTCTAGCCCTAACCCGAACCCTATTTGTAAACCTCAAACTCTAACTCTATTTTTGAAATTCGGCCTCGGGTTGAGTTTCAAGTTGACATTCTCCTATTAATATGTCTTTGTTACTCATCCTATATATATATATATATATATTCTATTACAAACCTATTGTATAAAAAAGTTTAAAAAACAATTTATTACACAAAAGTAAGAAAAATTCAAATACTGCTTAAGAGTAGAAAGAATGAAACCTGTTTTCAGCCTTCTCTTTGCATCGAGTAGAATAATAGCTTTATTTTTTACAACATAGAAGTACAACCGTTTTTCATTCTGCAATTTAACACCAATATCACAACTATAACATCAATATTATCATCCAATTGTAAGATAAACCTTATCATATCAATTGCAATAAAATAAAATCATCCAAAAACCACAAAATATCAAGTCGAATAAGATTATATTAATTCAAGCATCCAACTCCAAATCAAAACATCCAAGTTAACTCCAAGTCTACAACACAAGTCTTAAGTTCGAATAACCAAATTACAACAAATATTACAACACAATAGAAATAAACATTTTTATCTTCCACTGTTGTCTTCATTGCCCTTGTCTTGCATTATTTCCATATGTCAAGCCAAATTCTTCTTTCCTAAAAGAAAGACAAAAATTCGATGTTATATTATATAATTGAACTTAAGGAGTATATATATGTATATATATTCAAAGATATAACTAATACCTCATTTAAATTAATTGTTTGATGGAAGAGGAGGTAAAGAAGCACATGCCGATGTCTCATCAGCTTCCTCTGAAAGATAAATATTAATTGGAAACCAGTATTAAAAGTAAGCTAAATAATTGAAACATAGAAATATATATATTACCTCTTGCACATTTGTCTAGTTCTTCAACGAATTCTTCATAACTTGAATCATTTGAAGTTGCTCTCAACCAATCTTGAGTGCAGATCAAACACTCAACCAACATAGGTGTCAATGAACTACGATATTGGTCAAGAACACGTCCTCCCGTGCTAAATGCAGATTCTGATGCAACTGTTGAAACAGGAATAGCCAAAATATCTTTTGCCATCAAAGATAAAACCCTATATTTTGTAGTTGTGGACCACCATACTAAAATATCAAATGGTTCAACATAATTCTCAATAGGATCTTTCAAATAAGCATCAATTTCATTTGCAATAACTCCAGCACTAGAATTACTTGTGGAGTGCCATAGCTTCCATTTTGCACGCTTTGATTCGGATGTACCACACACTTCAGATAAAGAACTTGTAGTTGTAAATGTAGATCCAACTTGATAAGTTTCATACAATTCAAGCATTTTATCATACACCTTCTTGGATAATGCACAAACTTGATCCACAGGAAGAAAAATTTTAAGACAAAATTCCAAATAACCTAGCTTGTAACGTGGATCAAGCACTGCTGCAATGAGCAAGTAAACATTGAACTTGTCAATAGAACCCCAATACTCAGTAAGTTTTTCCTTCATTTTGTTACACATGTGAAGAAGGATAGGGTTACTATTCTCAATTGGAAATGTATTTAATCGATCTTGAATCGTATCAAGTTGAGCAAAATGATGTGGAGAAGTGACATATTTAGTGCCTGACAAAAGCTCGGTTGCTTCAAGAAACAAGACCAAAAAGTCACAAATGACTCTAACATGGTTCCAATCTTCTTCAAGAGGAGGACTAGTGCTCCTAAAACTTGCATCATTCACTTCGAGATGTTTGAAAGCCATTTCATAGGGCAAAGCATGTTTCAACATCAAGTATGTAGAATTCCAACGTATTGACACATCTAAACACAAAGATAATTTAGTTGAAATTCTAACACTTTCACAAGATTTTCTAAATGCTTGCTCTCTACTCAGAGAACTCTTCACCCACTTTATACTATTACGAATTCGAGCAATAGAATCCTTAATTTGATCAGTTCCCTCCTTTACAACCAGATTTAAAATGTGTGCAACACAACGGACATGCAAAGATTCCCCATCTCCAAAAAGAGCATTCTTCATTTTCAAATTCAAACGCAAAGTGTTTAGCGCAACATCATTGGTCGACGCATTGTCAATAGTAAGAGTACACACTTGTCTGATATTCCAAATATCCAAACATTCTTCAATTGCATTAGCAATATCTTCGCCTGTGTGTGGTGAAGGAAGAATACAAAAATTAAGAATTCGCTTTTGAAGAGTCCAATTCGAGTCTATAAAGTAAGCAGTCAAACATAAATACCCAATATTCTGATTTGAAGTCCACAAATTTGTTGTCAAGCATACACGATGAATATTCTCACTAAAAATCTTCCTTAATTTAGCCTTCTCCAACTTGTATATTTTGAAGACTTCTTTCACAATTGTGGTTCTAGAAACATGTTTAATAAGTGGCTGCACAACTTTACAAAATTCTGTAAACCCTTCTTTCTCGACAAATTTAAATGGCAATTCATCAACAATAGTCATTCGTGCCATTGCTCTTTTACAAGCTTCCTGGTCAAACTTCCAATTTGATATAACTTTTTGACCATCACCGGATACTGTTTGAAATGATAACAAGCGTTGACCCTTGGCTCTGTTGTTGGTATGATATTTGCATAACTTTAAGTGTCTTGTTAATGTGCTTGCTCCTTGAGTACTTGGACACTTAAGTTTGATCTTACAATATTTACAAATACCCCATGCCACTTTTCCATTTTCATCCAAAATTCTTTCAAATTCTTCCCAAACTGCTGACGAAATTTTATACCCTTTCTTTTTTTTAAGAAGAAGCTCATTTGCATCTGAACTTTCTGTAAGATCAACAGTGTTTGAGGCAGTTGGTGTATTTTTTTTTGGCTCACTGTTGATTTCCGGATCGCTAATCTTGTCTTGCATATTACTTGAACTATCCATGTTGATTTGATCACCTAAATATCATTTTTTATAATATATAAAAATAATTAGAAATTGTCCGTTTCAGAGCAATAACAAACTAATTCAAAAATCAAAATATTAACCAATGCATATCAAGTTATCAACAACTAACATAAACAAAAACAAATGAAATAATTTTTTGGAATCGCACAAATATTTGAATGCAAGCATTCAAGCTATAGAAATACCTGTTCAAAAAAATGCAAAACAAGCACATCTTTTTCAGCACTAGTGAATGAGCATTTGCTATAAATGGTAATTTCAGCACTAGTCCAAGTATTTTCCAAATGCTCTTAGATCACATCAAAACAAGCACAATACTTACATAAGTTCAGTAGCCTTGAATGAATCATGGAGAATTCATAATTTGGAGGCCTGAAACCAAACAACCAACAAATTTTGGTCCAAATAGTACACAATCTGCCGAAGTTTAATATTTGTTGACAAGAGCTTTATGAAATCTACAATCTTTAGACGCCTTGTTCAAGTAAAACAGCATAATGACAGTGCGACAGAACCTATTTGACAACCCACACAACCATCTAACGGCATATAGAAATTTCATAATCAAAAAGCCAACACACCTGTGTAATGTCCAAACCAACCTATACTCCACACAACCTCTTTGACATTTAGAAATCTTACAATCTATTCAAAATATTTCAAGCAACAAAAATTTAATATCCAAACAACCTGTTTAAGTAGTATATACTTCCTATTCAAATACAACAATGGGCATTAATCGAGTCAGGTTGACTTAGGTTGAAATCTTCTCAATCCTAACCCTATTTTTTAAATCTTGACCCAATTCCCAACCCTAAATTAACCCTATAAAATAGGTTCAGTTCAGTTGCAAATCTGTTTAATAAATTGCCCAAGTTATTGAAATAATATACTATGCAAGATGAGTACAATTTGACCAAAATTTGGAACAACTCTCCTGATAAAACACAAATGTCAATAACTAATATGAAGATCAATATATAATCTTGAAAATAAGACAAATGAATAACCCAAAACCTGAAGACAAATAATGCCAGTGCTGGCCTGGAAATATATAATCTTGAAAATAAGACAAATGAATAACTCAAAACCTGAAGACAAATAATGCCAGTGCTGGCCTGGAAATTTGCCCTTTAGAATACATCAAAACTTGTGATACATCAAAAGGATATCTCAAGATCTATGAACATTTCATAATTAAAAAGAAATCAATATGCAAATAACCTGTTGAACAAATAAACCCCAAATTAATATACAAACAACCTGTTGAGCAATCAATCAACCTGCCATACTGAACAACCTATAGTAGTTCACAGCAAGTTTAGGCAACAATCAACAGCAAGTCAACAACAATCATTTCACAACCCAGCTAGAAATCAAACAAAACAGGTACTCAACTCGGCTAGAAATGTTCTATCAGATCCTCATAGCAAAAATTTCAACAAATACTTAATTTTTTATCAACATAATCTCCCCAAAAAATCACCTACTCAAACATAGTAATATTTCTTCAAAATCTAGTTGATAATAGGACTTCCACTTTAAATAGAGGAAAATAAATGCTAATTCGAGGCTATTAAAATGTATAAACTTTGAAGAAAAAGCTAAAGAAGATCATGCATATCTGAGGCTGAGAGACGGCAGTGGGCAAGGTGGGCGGATGGAGCAATGGACAGTCGCTGAAGAAAGTAGGGAAGAAAGGAGAAGCAAAAGGGACAGTGGGTAGGGCAGCTAGACTAACGGATCAGTGGACGGTGACTGGAGGTGGAGATGAAAGAGGTGGTGGCACTGTGATGGAGAGAAGAGGGAAAAGGGAGAGAGAATCAGGAAACCAGAGAGGAAGACAGAATTGAAATCTAAGATGACAGGAAATAAACCCCCTACAGCAGCACCGAGAGGAAAAGGGAAGTAGGAAGAATGCGGGAGAGGAGGAAAGGTAGACGGAGGATTAACACGAACAAACAACTCCCATTTTTGTTTCCAGTAGTTCGACCAATGGCATATAGGGCAAGATGCGAGAGAAAGAAAGCGAGAGACGGCTAAGGCAAGATGGGGGAGAAAGAAGGTGAGAGGTGGCTAGGGCACAAAGGGGAGAAAGAAGGAGAAAGAAGCAGCCATGGGTGCGTGTGAAAATGGGCTAATCGCATCAGCCCCTTCAAGACTTTTCCATACCGGAAATGCCACCGCATATCTAAGATGTCCAACAAAAATAAATGGCAGATATCGGGCTTCCCATGAGAAGATTGCAGGAAGGGCCTCCCATGGGTTGGGGCTCAATATTTCCAACAGAATGCGAATCAAGGTGTGATTTTTTTTGAGATAGCAGAAGTGATACCTCCATACAGATACATTTTTGTTTTCTAGCATATAATCAAGTAATATTCAAGGGCAAATATCAAATACAGCTTGTGCTCTATCTCACATGTGAAGACTTAAAAAGTGTATCATATGTAATATATTTTTCGTATCTAAATCACTAAGTACATTCTAGTTAAAATTTAATACCATAAAATCATGTTTTAAATATTTTTATGAGTTATTAATAATTTAATTTGTTAAAATATTTATTTTTAAATTGATATTAGTTTCTTAAATATTATATTATCCTATTTTTCTTGCTATAAGTATATTTTATTGCATTGAACATAATGTGTAGATTTAATTTGAAAAATAAATAGTCAACATTATATAAAGGAGTGTATATACATTTAATGTTTAAGTCTTATTTTTGGTAAAAATTATGATTAGAGACATATTTGATCTATTTGTTTCTTATATAATTTGAATATAGTTCGGATCTTTCATTACGTCCCACAAAAACTCAATTGGAAAAAGCTCCAAGGGAAAGAGCCTTGTGCTCTTGAAAATCAAGGTCCTATATTCAAGGATATTACATCCCTTGTTGGGCTATTAAAAATTAATCTAGCCAAAATGCACATTGATCAACTGAATATGGATCCAATTACACTGCTAAAGTACCAAATCGAAACATATCTTCTTTGCTAAGATCTTCCTCTAGTAGTGTTGGGCTATCCACAAGTGCACAGGTTATAGCCTATAGTATATAAAATATCATTTTTATGAGGATCGAGTTGAAAACCAAACTATAGTAGGTTTAATTATCTAGACAATAAAGAATTTCATTTTAATTCAACGTATACTATCTGAGACTTATTTTTGATTGTAGGGAGTCCTATTTTCATGATTTGCAACTCGATTCATTCAATATTTTCTCATAAGCATCTAAGAAAGGTAAAGATTTATGAATGATGTTATAACTACATATATCTCTATGGAATAATTGACCGACAGGGTTACTATGTTATCTGCATTTCATAATTATTTTTGTCCAATTCTTGTTTTGAGTTAAGAATTCTTTAGGTAGAAAAAAATTATTTAATTAACCACAAAACATAAATGGCAATACATGAGTTCCAATCAGAGATGAACCCTTTTTACAATTCAAAATCATGTTGAAAGTAGCATTCATACCACATTCTGCATTTAGCAACAGCAAACACATTGAACATGAATGACATACAACCGATTTTGTCATTCATACCTGTATTAAGGTTGGGCTCCCTTTAACTTTTATCATTATTATTTTTAGGCTAAAACATGATAGAGCCATCACACTTTCCATAGACTATATAATTTTTAAAGCAAGCTGTACATACGAGTATTCCATCTACTGAAAGCCAACATCTTTGCCTCTATTCATAGCTAATTTCAACATTAAGCAATTAATAAAATTTATTTAGCCCTTATAATACATGAATCTTATAATAAATATCACACGCAACTCAAATTCAAATTACTACATGACTGCTGGGTACTTATACCCTTTGGGGCCGAGTCATCAATAATTTCATTGACCCTTTAAACCTCAATCCATTAATAAAGCATGGAGGAGTTCATAAAATCAAAAAGCCCCTTGAATTACATAGCATGCAGAGCCAGATTTATGGAAATCTTAGCCCTTTTTCACTATAAATGGCCATTCCTCCCTACACAGCTGTGATCCAGTCAATTTCTTTGGTTTTATAATTCATTATTTAGCTAAAATTTTCAGGTTTCTCCATTAATAAAATATGCGGACTCAAATTTCTTAAAATCCCCCACTTTCAGGGTCATCTTCCACCCCTATCCTAACTATCGGCCATGGATGCATGGGTAGGAGTTTAATCCTACTTTGATCCATGCTTGTCTAGCTTAAACATCCTCCCTTTACAAGTTAAAAATTGAGAACTTGTAGGATCACATGCATGACGAAAATTGGAATAAAAATCCAGATGGAAACCCATGGGACTGGAGCAACTGCTCACCTTCCTATTTTCCGGTAATACCGCAGCTTCCAACTTCTTCTCCGGCGACAGTTAGGCAGGCGGCAGTGACCGGCGGTGCCAAGGCTACTCTGCCCTTCTCTTCTCTCCCGTTTGTCCTCTTCCCCTTTCCTTCTGTTCTCTCTCCTTGCTCACGAACGAAAGGGGCCCCATACTTTATTATTTTTTTTAGCTTTTTGTTAGGTGGGCTGCATGTGTACCATGTAGGTCTTTCCTCCTACTATTTTAATATATTTATTTAAATATATGCATACATATTTATTTAATATATTTTACGCATTTTATAAAGGTAAAAGTCTAAAATTCAGATTTCATCTTCCAATTGCCCTATTATATCATTAACTAATCGCCAAATTCAAACATTAAATAATTAAAATGAAATTTTCTTGATCTTTATTTTACTTTCCTACATGCCTTTTAGGCATTAAATAACTATTTAAAACTCATGGTTCAAATGGTCTAGAATGTTTTATTAAATTAAAAATATTGTATTCATGATTTATAGTCATTCTCCAAAGTTTTACATTTTTTATATATAACATACACATATGCAATATATGTTATAATTTATTAGCCACATGCATTTGTTAAATAGTTTAATCTCATTAAACTTATTTAATATGGGATTAAAATTATTTAATATTGTTGTTAATCAAAATTAATGTTCTACAATTAATCTTGTTACCCTGTATTTTGCAAATCAATTGTAACTCTTTTCAATTTTCTTGTAGTTCCTTTCTTTTTGTTTTCATAATTTTAGGCCTTTAATTTAATATTTAATTTCATAAATTAAATTACCTAAATTTATTTTTATACCTTTTAGAATATGGACATGAAATATTATGTATATTATTTTTTGGGGGCTTTACATAGGGGTGTTAACGGATCAGGTTGAACGGGTTGAAGCCTAATCCTAAACCTAACTCATTTAATATATCTCAACCCTAATCCGTTTATTAACCCATTTAAAAAACTTCAACCCTAACCCATTTACAACCCATTTAATAAACGGGTTAACGGGTTGTTAACGAGTTGTGTTTGTTACTAATTTTCATGCTAAAAATCTTTAATAAAGTCTGTAAATTTAAATAAATTAAATAATTCGAAGCTAACATACTTAAATTTAATTTATTTTGGCTTGAAAACATCAGCTCCAATCTCAAGTCATCTCTTTAATGTCAATTCCTATTATAAATATTACATATATATATTATAATATATTATATTAAATGAGTTATATGGGTTGAACGGGTTAAATAAACGGGTTGGACAGGTTGACGGGTTGCGAAGCCTCAATCCTAATCTGTTTATTTAATTAAATGGTTGAACGGGTTGGCGGATCATAACCCATTTATTCAAAAATCCCAACCCAAACCCATTTATTAACGGGTTGAACGAGCGAGTTAACGGATTGACCATGACCATTAACACCTCTAGCTTTACATAAGCAAAAAATTATCCTAGATGAATGAATTTGATCATGTAAGAAATATCTCTCACTTTACATGTGATATTTCTATATTGATAGTATTTTTTATATTTTTCATGATTTCATGATATAGATTGATAAATAGTTAAATAGTATTTGTAATTAAATAGTCTTAATAAGTTAACTTATATGATTCAATTTGTACTAATTTCGAAGACAGTAATCGGAAGACCCTCATATAAAGTCAGAGATTAAGGTAAGACCTTTACAATTGATGGCAAAGACACTCGTGTATTGTAAGACTTTCACAAGGACGTGATGGTGTTTACTATATTTGTTAAATAATTTTGGATGTCATAAGATTACCATGCAAATGAATTTAAATGTTATCAGGACGTATCTCAAAAATAGAAGTATCACACTATGCATGTCTTGAAATGTATTGTTGATCTATTTCTATTGCTTAATGTTTATTTTGAAAATATTTATCAAGTATTATAGAGTAGACATACAATTACTAACCTTAGAGCTTATCTCACTATATTCTCAATATTTTTAGGTGATATTAATTATGGTGTGCATTGAAGCATTATTACTTAAGGCGAAATATGAAAGATAAGGAGACTCTCTTTAATTATCTTAGGAATTTAGCATTTTTGTTTCTATTTGGGAGGATGTTGTAATAAAATTGCTATGTATATAACAATTAATCTAAATGTGGCTTATTTTATTTTGGATGTTGAATACTATTTATTTACATTGCTAGTCATTATCATTGCTATTAACTAAGAATTACTTCTTGATATATCACTATGATAATTTAGCATTGTGCTTTTAGTGTTTGATGTGTACTCATATTAGAAGACATTTTAAACTCTAAGAACACAACGTGTTATGTTTTAAATTTCAATTAATTAGATCTTTTCGGATGTGGAGCGTTAAGCACACGAAGCTCAAGGCGATTCTTTTTTTAACCCCATTTGGATGTTCAGTTGAATTGAATTGCTAAAGTCATTAATAATTATACAAAAATAAAACCAAGTTGGGGGTGGGCACTATTTCTCAATTCTGTGGGTTTAGAAGATCAACCATCTCATGATTTCCTAATTTTTCCACAGAATCAATCAACGTAGCTAATTCCATTGGGAAATGATGTATCAACTTAGCATCATCCAAACACATCGTAATTAACCGCCCACGTAATTACCCACCCCGGTACTGGAATCAGCTAGCTAACCAACCAAGTAATAATTTAAAAAAAAAAAAAAAAAAAAAAAACTGTACGTGTACGTATCATGAATGGTATATCATCACCAGCAGCCGAGTAGCCGACCATCCTCCGTTGCCAACACAAAAACCAGAGCGGTAGTGAGAATCATGTACAGAATAGTAGCGGCAGCAGCAGCAGGCGATGATCGATGCCCACGGCTCTGCGGGTATTCAGAGGGCAAAGCGCACTCTTCCCCGTTGAAAAACACCTTCTTGGGGAACCCATCGCCAGCTACAATGCTCAGCCCAGGCGTCCGGCGCTTCGTGAAGGAAATGACCGACTGCTGCTTTCCGGGCACCGGAGGGTCCACTGCCGGCTTGCTCGCATTGACGATCCCAATCAAGTAGTTCAGCCCCGGCAAGCCCTGGAAGAAGATGGTGTTGTCCAGCTCCGGCAGCCTGGTCCCGTTGAAGGAATACACGTTCTCGTAGCCGGCGTAGGCCCGTCCCATCCGGATGGCGGTGAACCAGTTCTGAAAGGTGTATTGCTGCCAGTTAAAGAGCGTGATCCTGGCCGTCCACCCCTTGCGGTAGTCGGTGAAGATGTGCCAGTTGATGCTGACGCCGCAGTTGTCTGGGCAGGGAAGTGGGGCAGGGACGCGGTAGTGTTTGATCTTGGCCCAGGCCCTGGCCTTGGCGGTGCGGTTGTCGAAGGGGACGAGGAGGGCTTCGGAGGGGAGGAGCAAGGGGTTGGCGTCGGGGTCGCAGTTGGAGGTGTCGTCGCAGCCGCAGGCGCAGGTGCTGCACGGGATGACCGTGTCGTTGTAGAAGGCGGAGAAGGAGACGCAGCACCGGGCGTTCTTGCTCTTCGGCTTCGTGATATTGCACACCACCTGCCAAGTGGCGACGGCGAGGGTTACGGTATCCAGCCCGGTCTTGTCCGGAAACTCGGTGGGGCTGACCCGGAGGGGGGCCCCGCACTTGTAGGCCGGGTTGAGGACGCCGTTGATCTTCCAGCGCTGGGGCGGGTAGAGGGCGGTCCGGTTCATGTCGGGGGGTAGCTTGAAGACTTTGAGCTGGAAGGCGGCCTTGGATTTGGTGGCGTCCATGGTGGTTGGGAGGAGGCTGCCGTTCCGGCAGCAGAAGGGGATGTTGCCCAGGACGTCGTCTTTTTCCCGTTCGGGAGGGAGGTCGGAGATGATGGGCTTCTTCTCGCAGTTGAGGACGGGCGTGAAGTCGAAGTCCTGGTAGTACTGGCCGGCGTCGCCGTAGATGCAATCGCTGTAGTCGATCTTGTGGGTGTAGGCTCCTTTCATGGAGTAGATGAACTCCCCGCGCATCCATTCCCAGGTAAGATTCCAGTTGTCAAGGCGGCCGAGAGGGTGGTTGTTGTTGATGGACACCTGGGCCACGTAGTTGCCTTCGAACGATTGCATCACGTCGTAGTAGATGAGGAGATCACCGTCCCGCCGAGCCAGGAACTTGGTCTTCGTCGTCTTCGTTTTATTTGCTTTGAATTTCGGGTCCCACGAGCAGCACACATGCATTTCCGTCTCTGGTTGTGCACAACCACAGGTATATATGCACCAAGGAAAATTCATGAAATTAGCTTAACGTTGGTACTATCTTGAGGTAAGCTAACTCGCCTTTTCCTGATCTGTTTACAACTCAATTGGCTGAGAAAAAGGAGATCATGCTGGGCACCTAGGCCGGAGATAAAGGAGATATTCAAATACATAGTAAGGTCAAGAAGCGATGATCAGCTAAGCATGTTTATTCCCTTGAGCTGGAAGATCTGGTTAATGCGGAATCAATTAAGGGAAAGGGGCATTCTCCCGGATTTAGACAATGCAATAGCGTGGTGTAGATCATTCAAGGACCAGTTTGTTGATGCAAGCAGAATCTAAGGGCTGGTGCTGGGAATTACTCGTTTGGTCCCGAGATGGGTGTGTCCTAACAAGGGATATTGTAAGTTGAATGTGGATGGAAGTGTAAACGGCCGGGGCGACAGCATTGGCATGGGAGCAGTTCTCAGAAATGAGGGGGACTTTTTTTGGCAGCAAAATGCTGGCGTAAAAGTGGGCGTGCTGAAACTCTGCTCACGGAAGCTATGGCGGCTCGGATGGGAATGATACTGGGGATTGAAATGGGGCTGGAATTTCTGTAATTGGAAGGCGACTCACTTATTTTGTAAACTTTTTTGAATGGTGGGAGCCTGTGCTGTCAACGGTAGAAATTTTGTTAAAGGAGATTGAACTTTTATCCAAGTCATTCAAAACAGTGGAGTTCCATCATGTTCTGCACCAGGGAAATGAAGTAGCTCACGCTTTGGCCAAGCATGCATCTTATATGCAAGATGAAAAATTCTGGCGGGCAAACCCACTTCCTTTTATTGTCGACTGGTTGTATATTGATTCAACTTAGCTAATGAAATCTTTTCGTATAAAAAAAAAAATTTGGCTGAGAAAAATAAGTTTGGTTCCAAATGGTGGGTGGCTAACCATCTACAAAAATTTTAGTTATCGATAATTTTTGGTGCCTACACTTTAGCAGACGCAAACAAGAATTTGGTGAGCAAAGTTTTCCCAAATTAAGGCAAAGAAAGATTCACTTGCAAATGCTATCAACCTCATAATGCGACAGCACGTTAATCCACAGCCAAAATTTTAACAGCACATACTTCCACCATATATTAGTGTAATTTTTTCGGTGGTAAAAAATGAATTCTCTTACATTGATTTTTAGAGCTGCAACAAATCTGTTATATGCCGATTAAAAAATGACGTTTTTAGTATATAAATAATCACACAGTGTGTTATTGGAATCTTGATCTAGATTTGCCATAATTAATTAGGAAAATTATGCCGTGCTTTTTATTGAATAGCAACAAGAGATTTAATTTTAAATTTGTTGCAAAAAATTAAATATGTTGCCGTGATGTCCTTTTGTTGGAAATATGTTATGACTTATCCCTTGAAAGAAAATTATCCACTTGTTTGTAATGCGTAGGTGCTTTCGCAACAAAAATTCCCTTAGAAATGACTATTTGATGCAAAGATGGAAGTTTGCTGCTTACAATTATTATATGCGACAACATGTTTTTTGATAGAATATATGCAACAACATGTTAATTGCGTATAATGAAAGCACTTACTTTTTTGTTGCTAACAATGATGATTCACGTTAGACAATTAATGTCTGAAATGGAGTTTTATAGCGTCTCTTTCAATTCTTGTCTATAGCCAATACAATTATAGTTTCATATCCTACACCAAACTAATGTAACATATTAAACATGAACCGTATTAATGAAATATAATAACATATTAATGTAATAATAAATTTTATTACATTAAAATAATGCAACATGTATAAGAATGGACAGAAATTAGATAGGTTAGAGTTATGAAATGCTTACTGTGGCTAACCGGAGCGGGACACTTATAACCTTCATTATCAAGCTTGATTGTCTTGGGCATTGGAACCCTTGGAGGCTTCACACCAAACTGCGTGCCCTTGAGCTTGATGGTTGCCTGAATTTGGTTCCAATCACCGGCTGTTTCGATGGAATTCTTCAAATTCGTGTTGGGATACCCAGATAGATACGTGCCATTGTTCCCCACACGAGCGGGCAAATCATCACCGTCCACTACCACCGCCCCATCCGCCGATACCAAGATCTCCTCATGCTGAAATCCAACGAAGACCTTCCATGCTTCTAGATCGCGCGAGCCTGCATTGACGACCATAAGCGTGGATTCAAAAGCGTAGGACTGCGCAGTCGCGTTCTTTACATGCGGGAATTCCTTGCTTCTTCCCGTGAAGGCATACGACAGAAAAATCCCATTGCAGCGTTCTAAAGATGGTGGGGGTGCTGCTTTCTCATCGTCGTAATCTTGTGCATGGCTGCTAATTGCTACGTAAGAAAAAAAGAACAAGGCGAAGACGAGCTTTCGCTGCTGCCAAGACATCCCTTTGGGAATGGTTTGAACCTGTATAGAGGTGAAATCTAAACGAAATTCTGGATTGTGAGACATGGGCATCTTCGGGAAGGTAGTTTACAGTGGCCTAGTGCCGGATTTGGAGGTTTTCGGAATGAGAATTGCAAGGAATTTTACATGGCTGTCTCCATATCTCGGCAGCTCGGCGGCTTGACGATAGGGACGAGATCGTAATTGAAAAGGTGGGATTGAGAGAAAACCCCAAGGAGGATGGAGGATGAATCGTTGGGTTGTGTCATAGAAAAAGTCAAGGAAATCTCCTCCTCTATTCTTAGTTTCTTACCGACAGTTTTGGATGGAGGGACGGTTCGTTGTTCTCCACTAGTGCCTAGCTAAAATTTCAGAGTGGTCAACCTATAAGGTGGGCCACGCTTATGTGGAAAACATTATAATAAATGGCTGAAAATTACAACATGCATTTGATTATTGGAATTATTTCTGACTACGATATTATAATGATCCCATTAACTTACGTCTTCCATCTAATGCACGATGAGTCCGCATACACGTTCTTAAGAGCTACAGCGGTCAAATTACTGGTCAGCGCACCATAAAAATTAAGTCCAACTTTGTTTTACAACTTGGATGCAGATGCTCACCCGTTTTCCGCCCGGGTGGAGGTATTCGGGGATGCCATGTAAACCCTCTTTTATATAATTTTTTTTAATTTTTAATATCTTAATGATTAACGAAAAATCTATTTTATCTATTATATATAATATTTTAAAAACTCTTTCATTTGTTTAGTAATACCTCCTCATTTAGAGATATATAAAATCAACATAATAAAATATTTTAATGTTAAATAGTAATATTAAAGTTATATTTTCAACATCTAAACTATTTAAAAATATCATTTCTATGTAGATAAATAATTTTATAAATTATTATTATATTCTAATATATATATAAATAGATTTCAAATTTTTTTATAATTTACAGATGGATATATATTTTTCAATAAATTTGGTCTATGTGCATCCTTGATTTGAATAAAACTTGATTTTTTAGCTAAACAAACGATGTTAAATATAATAAATAGATTGAATTTTTCATCAAGCATCAAAATCTTAAAATTTAAAGAGAATATACAAAACCACTTTTATGTAACCTAGGCCTGAGATATATTTTTCTATTTTTAGCCATATAGTGCAACAAGTTCTTTTAACGGAAAGAATTTTTACCACCATTGTTTGCCCAAATTGTTACATGCATTGCTGCTAATTTACAATGCAAATTTGAGGTCACTACAAATATAAATTAGCAACAATATCATATTAATATTGGTGATGCATAATCCGGTTTTTATATCAAGCAACTCTTACTATCTTTAACAGCCAAAGTTTAACCTCTTGTATGAAAAATTTCTTTGCTAAAAATCAAAATTTTGTAGTGTTGGTAACAAAGGAAAAAATTTTTGAAACATCTTTTTCTCACACTTTTCTATACAATTGTACTACTTTACTATCATTTTATTCATCTTTCAATATAACTATCCTAATCATTGCCCATATCATATCAATATCATTACCAAATTTGTTTTAAAAACTTTCCTGACAACTTTTTGTTGCTTTCATTAACTTGGCTTAATCCAAGAGGGGATGGATGAATTGAGTTTATAAAAATTTCTTCAATCTAAGTATTAATCTTTTGTAATTTAATTCTCCTTGAATGGAACATGTTAAGTAAAGATTTAGAATTGAGGTAAAGCAAAACAAATACACAAGAAGAGATAAAGATTTTTATAGTGGTTTTGGTAACTTGTTTTTTCATTTTTCTAAACACACACCCCTTCTATCTAGGGTTCTACTATAAATTTAGAATATAACTCAGAACATGTACTCTCTTTTAGATTTTAGCTTTATGGGACTTTACACATAGTTTATAAAATATTAGTGAACATCGCTCTAACAAATCGATTTGTGTAAATTAGTTGGCCTTGGTTTCCAACATGAAGCTAACAATTACAATCAAATGATCAATCAGAGAAAGTTTACACTAAGATGAAGTGCAATAAGCTCTTGACTTATAGCAAAAAGATGAGCAATGAAGCTTTTCATTGTTGGATTACAAAGCTTGATTTGAAATCTTATGAAAGTAGACTTTAATTCTTGTAAGTATGAAGGTGAGAGCTCATTCAATTATGTAGCTATCTTAACTCTACTTGGAGAGATATTTAAAGACTTGATGAAAATAAGGCCATTTGGAGGTAGGTACCATGTATTTAATGCGCAAATGTTGAAATTTTTGTGACCGTAATGATTGAAGCTGTAGATGAGGTCGACTTTAAGATCTTCTTTCTTGTATGTCTTTTAAGTCGCAAAGGAAGTTGACTTCGAATGCGACTTCACACAAGTTACAGTTGGGTTTGACTTAACTATTGACTTCAAATTGATTTTTTCTTCTAGCAATATATTTTTTTGTATTTTTTCTAAGTCATAAGGGGATTCAACTTTGAGTTTTTCTTCTAGCAATATATTTTTTTGTATTTTTTCTAAGTCATAAGGGGATTCAACTTTGAGTGTCACTTCATCATAGTCGTAGTTAATGTCAACTGTGGGTGTAACTTCAACTTATGATTTCTTCACATCAACTTATTTCCTCTCAAGTTTCTTCCCAAGTCATAGGTAAAGTTGACTTCATATGAGACTTCATTCAAGTCGCAGATAGGGTTGACTTTGGATGAGAATTCACTTCCACTTGACTTATTATTTTTAGAACTGCCTTTAGAAACTTGTTTGAAGTCACTCTTAGAATTGACTTCGCTTGGGACCTTACCCAACTTGCATGGTAAAGTTGACTTGGGTGAGACTTTAGTTGTCGCACTTGTATATCTTGAATTTTGAATTTTTATCTTGCAGAAGCTTAACTAAAACCTTATTAGTAGATTCATTTTATTTCAATTGAGTTATTAATCATCAAATTATCATTCGCAATATTCTAAAATTGAGTTCATATTTTTTCTAGTTTTTCCATCGAGGTGATTTGGTGAAATTTAAAACACACATATTTATTGCATCATATTTAGTTTGGAAAAAAATCTCAATACAATATACAATGAATTTAAAACCGTACAACACTATATATAAATTTTTAAAAAAATTTAAATCAACTTTAAAGGTCATATATTTTTTGAAACAGTCTTTATTATATAAAACATTATTGAAAATAAGATTAATAATTCAAATACAAAAAATCACATTGTTGACCCAAACCAAATATTTCCACATAGAAGGAAAAAATATTTTCACTGAATCATGCCCTTTTACAATAGTTATGGCAACATTTTTTGATAAATATTTAATTTTTTATTTGTGTTTATAACTCAATTTAAGTACTTATTTTCTAATCTACTCTGGTGGTGTCAATCTAATAATGTTGCTAATAGAGTAGCCACGACCTTGCTTTAGAAAAAGGGAGACAAATTCCCCATATAAGGACTCAAAGTCATGAAATCCTACACTAGAGGCAGGATGATTTGTTAGCTATGCTAGTCACATGTTGGTAAGTGGTGTTTAATTTTTAATGTTGCTAAAATTTATATTTTTTAAAATGCCTTAACAACACTTACTTTCTATTGTTACTTCCTCTCATTCAAGTGAAACCTCCCTCCAACGAAATTGATTTTTGCCCACATTCTTAGTCCTTACTACAACAAATTTCACTTAATGTAGATAGTCTTTTGTCTACATATAAAATATAAGACAAATCTTTATGCAATCAGCTGTAAAACATAGTTGCTTATTTTTCATCATCTTTTCATTTTCTTTTAAGATCCAAGCCATGCAACATGTTCTCTTCTAATGATATTTGAATGAGATAAAAAATTACTTGAATTAAATTTTTGGATAACACATAACAAGTGTAAATGCAAAGTTCTTGTGTAGTTATATTTTTAAAGATGATTCATTATAAAAAAGTTTAAATTTATTTACTTCTAATTTTATATGTGAGCTAAATAAATATATTCAACATAATGCATGAATTGGATGTTGAAAAATAAAAAAATCAAGTGGTCGTATTTTACAATTGCATAAAAGATTTGGCATAAAATATATTTGGTTGCAAGGCTATTGGGTTAAAGGGCTCGGTAAGGATGTGAACTTTGCTTCTGTAGGAAGAGAGGAGGAGGAGAAGAGGAGAAGAGGAGAGAGAAAATTTTAGGTTGAATTTATTTTGGTAGGATTTGAAGTTGGACAATTTGGTGAAAAGTAAGTAGAATTTAAGTAAGCAATTTCTTTTAAAAAATTTCTTATTTATTGTATTTATTTAATATATTGTAATGATATAGAAGAAATTTAGCTAAATTTATGATGTTAGGAATTAGAAATTTTAAATTCTAATAGGGTAGGGGAAAAGAAATTTTTTTCACAGAGATAAAATATGAACATGAAACCTAGATGGACAATTTTAAAATGATATTTTATTATGAAAGACAATAATTACTTTTAGAAAATTTGGAATAATGTGGGAGAAAAGTGTCTAAATAGGTGTTTGAAACTTGAAAAATGAGAAAATTAGGGTATTCTTATGGAAAAACATTCATTACTATGAAGAGTCAATATATAGTTGGTTGAGAATAAACTCTGGTGGCCTTCCCCACCATGATTTAGTGTCACCAATTATACGAGAAGCACGCTTGGCCAAAAATAAGCTAACCAATTGTGAAACCCGCAATCCTAAAATAACACATGTAAACCTAAGGTTGTAAATCCTAGATTTGTGTACTAATTTTTATGATAAATAAAATTCATGAAATATGTTATATTTGCAAACGTGTGTATTAGAGGTTAAAGAAATGCAATTGTGGATTAAACCACGTGAATAGTGCACGTGAATAGTAACGTAAATAGTAATCGGAGATTAAGACACGTGATTAAGAGTTAATCACTTGGATTAACCTAATCACAAAAAGACGAAAAAAGAATTTAATCACTATAAGACAAAATAGCATTACTTTTTGTTATTTTAATCCCATTTTGGATTTTAGTGAAAAATTAAAGAAAAATTAAAGAAAAATTCATAATTTGCAATCCGGCGTTGGATTTTGATGACATTTTTTATGGATGGTTAAAAATTCATTATGGACATGATGAATGGTTTAAGATGCGATGAAAATCAAAAATTAAGGATCAAGATGAAAGTTAAAAGGAGATAAAAAAAAGTAGCTTGATTTTTCATTAATGCTACTTTTGACTTTTTATTAAATTAAATAAATAAATAAATAAATAATAATAAATAAGCAGCAGCAAAGGTAGGGACGTGCAGGGGGTAGTTGAGGAATATTGACCAAAATCAATGGTCAAAATTTATCATTATCCAAGATCAATGGCTAAGATTTAATTAGCCTAAATTAAATAATTTTAATAAATCAAAAATTATGGAAAATGGGGCTGCCATAGGGGGTTGGATCAGGCTAGGGTGGGCTACTCTTGGCTCAATGCATCTTTCAAAATTATAAAAAAAAATATTTTTATAATTAAATACCTCAAGCAAGGGGGTAAAATCTAATTTTGTGAAAAATCAAAAAGTATATATAAGGCAGCAGGGGGACGTCTAAGGCATCAAAATCCTAGTTCCACTTGAGAAATTTCAGCTCCAAAAACCCTCCCACATGTTCAAGGAAGAAAAGGAGAACGTTAGAGAGAGAAAGTGTGAGAAAAAGTAGGATATCTCCACTTCAGGTAAGTGATTTTCACCTAAATTTCTTTTGGATGTTAAATAGGGTAAAAAAATTATTAATATCTAAGCATGAGAAAATAAGTATAGTAATAATGCTTAATCGGAATTATGCCAAAACATTAAAAATTTGGAGCAAAGATGGAGCATTCGAGAAGATAACATATGATATGTGAAAATAATGCTCCAAAATTTATAAATGATGATTTGGGATGCATGAATACGATAAATATAATGTTAGAATGATGATATATTAATTTCATAATTTTTAAAATTAAGGATTATACTTAAGTGAATTTATGTTGATTTTTAGTATATGGAGAAAGTGAGTTATTTAGTCAAGTAAATGATGATAAATTCAAAATTTATAAATTTTTTCATGATATACTAAGCATAAATTATATCATTGTATTTTTTATTTTTGGAAAAAATGTCAATTTTTGGAACCCATGAACAGTAGTAACCCAAGTTACTATAAACAGCATCCTCGGGTGAACAGTGATTTGCTACAGTAACTGCTATAGTAATCCGCTACAATAAGTTGCTATAGTGATTTGCTACAGTAAACAGCGTGATTTTGGAGAAAGTTTGAGACTAATATTTAAATCTAAGGATGAAATTTTTAAGGATTTATGAATAAAAATCCATATAAGGAAATAATGACCAAATATTTTTAAGGTTAACCTCTATAAGAAATTATGGAGGAAAATAAGATCATAAATAAATATAACATATGTATGATAAAGTATGTATATCCTTTTACTTGTATAGGAAAAGGAAAGGAAATGATAAAAGATTCAGATTGAAGCAAAACAGAGATAAGCAAACAAACTTTTTAAAAATAATTTTATATATTTTTATATTGCAACCGTGGATTATGTCGGAATTACTTTATCATAAGCAAATCCATATGGAAGTAAGGAAAAATGTTGTAATATGTGGGGATTGCTTTATCATAAGCAAATTCATATGGAAGTAAGGAAAAATGTTGTAATATGTGGGGATTACTTTATCATAAGCAAATCTATATGGAAGTAAGGAAAAATATTGTAATATGTGGGGAATCCTTTATCATAAGCAAATTCTTATGAAAGTAAGGAAAAATGTGGAAATAGTTGCATTATAATGAAAAAAGAAAAATTTTGATTTCCAAATAATATTTGATTTTATCGAATGAATTTAAAATGATTTATTAAAATGTTTTGAAGCGGATTTAAGGAAGACCAACCGATAATCGATTTGAATGAAGATTTTTTTAAAAATAATGACCAAAGGATCATACAAGCTTACCTTCATATAGAAGTAACTCATGTGTCATGTGGAAAAAGAATATATTACCATATAAAGAAAATGAATTATGCATTGGTATATTCTTTGTTCATGAAAAACCCAGAAATGGGAAGAAAAGTGTTTGCAAAATCTTTTGTCTTTAGATATTAAAATATTTTCAAAATTGTTTTACCACTCAAAAATTATTTAAAAACATTTTAACAAAATTTTGAAAGTTCTATTTCTCAAATATTTTCTTTAAATATTTTAAATGTTTTAGAAATGTGTTATTTAAATAATTTCAAAATTATTTAAGGTTGGTCATCCTTACAAAATGTTTTTATTTACTTGTTAACTTGGGTTGTGCCAAGTTTTTAAGTTAGAAAAGAGAATACAGGCTAAGATCTGTATTATTTTGAAATGACATGCTAGCATCAAGTTTTGGAAAGGAAAAGTCACAGACTAGGGTCTGTGGAGTTTTATAAAAAATATGCTAGCATAAGAATGTGGAGAAAGAAATGTGCACATAAGTTATGTACTAGGTCTACTGTAGAGGATATGCAGACCGGACGCGGGTGCAAGATAGGCCCCCTCTACATAGGCTAAGTCGCTTCAAAAGGTGAAAAGTCGGTAGCGCCCTCCCTGAAATGGGAGAAGAACACGGGTAACCGCTTGACTCGCGAGTTATTAATAAAGATGGTTTCTTTCCTAAGGAGGAAAGGGTGATCACTTGGTAAGTGTCACCTACCAGACGGACAGAAACGTAATGCATGATGCATATGCTTGTTTTAAAAAGGTTTTATGAAAAATGTTTTAAAGACGTGAGAATGTCATTGGAGAAAGGAAGTTTTATGAAAAATATTCTTATGTTCATGAAAAAAGATGTTTAAATGTTAAGTTTGCAAGCATATGTTTTACGAAAGATTTTATGAAAAGGTTTCCACTAGTTGATAATAGATCACTTGATAAGTGTCTACTATTGAAAGGGAGAAATGCATTTAAATGAAAAAAAACTCTTGCTTACTCAGTTTCAACTCACATTTTGCTTTTCAAATCATAGACAGGTACAACATAGGCCAAGAAGGAAAGGAAAATGAAGGTATGAAGAAAATTTTATGATATGTTGATCTGTATATGGTATAAATGAATATATGATAAGGAATTTTTAAATTATGTATGTATGAAATGATCAGGTTAAAATAACCTGTATTGTACAAAAACAAGTATGAATGTTATCAATGATAATTGAAATTTGATGATAAGTATGTGTCTTTATGTGATGAAAGAAAAGAAAAAAAAAGAAAAAAATTGGACGAGATCAAATTAAGTATCCGCCACGTGATTAGGGCAACAATCCTGATTCACACTTACAAATCGACAAGATCTTGGAGTAAGGACAAATGTGACGCCTTAGTTCAGGGCGCCACGCCAGTTTCCATTGTGCATTACATGGTTGAATACAACTGTGTCCAATGAAAGTGATACCGATTGGATTTTAAGAGCAGAACTTCTACTGTAGACGTCACTACACACTTGTCATTCAAAAAATTAATCAAAATAAGGGAGTCACTTTCCATTTCCAGCATACCTAGCTTCAAATTAGCCCCTTATGGACAACTATGACTTCCATTAGTAGAGCATCAGAAGTACCATCACCGACATCAGAAGTACCATCACATCTCTAGCATGTTATTGCCAAAAAAGTTTCACTTGAGTCCCTAATTACCACTCTAAAGCCCATGCAATTCTCCTTTGAAATCCTACATCCATCTTCAAGAAACCCTCTCTTGGGCACATCCACCTCGATTGTAATCCCCAATGATAGATTCCCAACCCAGTAATTCTATTGGCTTCAATGTACTGATCTCTAAAGGATCTTCACCACTCTAACACATTCTCAAAGTTTGGTGTTATACCCTTTTCCTTGAGTTGCTATCTAGTGTACTAGATTTTTTGAGAAAGAAGGATAAACAGGATAAGTTGCTCATCTCCCTTTTAACTAGCTAATATGCAGAATATACACTTTATAACATGCATAGGGGCCCATTGATGCCTATTGAGTAGAATTGTTCTCCTCATATCTTTGATTTTGGTGTAACTCACAAACAGGTGGATTGCATCTTACAAAGGTCGCATGGTGAATTCACATTAACTCCCCTCCCAATGAGGTTGCTTTTTGTTGAGAGGGCATCTTTATAGAGTCTCCGCCTAAAAACCTTGACTTTGTTTGGCAGATTTGTTCTCTAAATCCTTTTAAAAACTTGTTTTTCCTAGATCTGATTGTGATTCCTCATGCCTTACAAATCTACAAAGAGAGAAGGGCTCATTTTGAGCAGCCGGTAGGCCAATTTGACATTGAAAATGGCATTTAGTTCAACCTTTGTCTCCTCAGCCGAGGTAGGTACAAGCTGGACCATCTTCCATCCCTTATCCTCCATAGTAGCAATGATTTTCTCTTTGTGCTATATTTCCTCCTCTTAATGAAGTTGCACATTCTACCATTAATATTGATCTTAGTCGGGAGTGGTCTACCTATAGTTAGGACCTACTCTGTCTATTTGTCTTGGAAAAGCCTAACCTCTTCTCTATTACTGATCCTCCATCCACCTCCCTTTAACATGACTATCTTGGATTTCAAAACACATTTCTGGATAAAAGCATTCCCTAATCATTCCTTGTAATTCTAAATGCTCCTTCTTTTTAGAACTTTAAAACATAAGGATTCCAAGTTGGTTAGGAGTCTCCATAATTGTTTTGCTAGCATTACTTGGTTGAATATCAATAGATCCCTGAATCCCATCTTCCCACTGACTTTTGAGGTGCACATCTTTCTCCATTCCACTCATCTAATCTTTCTTCTGCCACCATTATCATCCCACCAAAACTTACTAATCATGCTTAATTCATTATAGAGCTCCTTAGGGAGGAGAAACAAGCTCATAGCGTGTAGGAGAAACAAGCTCGTAGCGTAACATGGGATCACTTGGGTGACAACCTTAGTTAGATTTCCTTTCCTCCAATTGACAGAATTCTTTCTTTCTAACTCTAAATTTTCTTCCATATTTGCTCCTTAATACTTTTGAATTACATCTTCTTTGATTGACTAAGCCACATTGGTAGCCCAAGGTAAGTGGTAACATCTTCCCCAGTTGCTTCGAAGATACTCTGAATTATTGATTTGTTTTCCCTTTTATGTTAGAACTGAAGAAGGATATCATCTTATCAATATTTATCACTTGGCCCTAGCATGCATTGTATATCTTGACAACCTCCAACATTTAAGATATCTCCCTATGGTTTGCTCTCATGAATAAAAGGGCATCAACCGCAAAGAACCGATGAGAGATAATAGGACCACGAGGGGTCATCCTTAACTGCGATATTCTTTTGTTCCTAACCAGCTCATTGATTAAGAAGGATAGACCTTTTGTACAAATAAGCAAGAGATAATGGGACAGAGGATCTCCTTGTCTCAACCCCCTATTGGGGAAGAGCATCGGGGGATAAGAAACCATTAATTTTCACTTTGTAGCTTATCGATCCCACACAAGCTAACATCCAACTAATCCATTTGCCACCAAAGTTCATTTTCCGCATCATTTCTGCGTGAAAGTTCAAGTCTACTCTATCATATGCTTTTGACATATCGAGTTTGATTGCAACATCTTCTTACTTGCCAAACTTTCTCTGTTAGAGTTGGTGGATTGCTTCATATGCTATCACCATATTATCCGATATGAGGCAGCTCAGGATAAAAGCGCTCTGGTGAGCTGAGATAATAAGATTTAGACATTCTTTCAATCTATTTGCCAAAATCTTCACCAATAGTTTATATGTCACATTACAGAGGCTTATGGGTAAATAATCTTCCATCTTGCATGCATTAACTTTCTTTGCGATGAGGATAATTGATGTAGCATTTAAAAGCTGGAGGTGGTTGTGGAGAAGATGATGGTTGTCACACTCCAAAAACCTTTTAAACATTTGAAAGATATCATTTCTCACAATCTCCTAATACGTTTGGTAAAGACAGTTGATATTCCATCTGGCCCTGGAGCTTTTGTTGGGCTCATGTTTTTCATAGCCTTAACCACCTCACTCATTTCTAGTGGCCAAATAAGATTTGCTTTATCTTCCTTTGAAATTTGCTTTACTTTGAGTTTAATAATTTTTTCAATCTCCCTCGAGCTGCATGTCATAAAGAGTTGTTAAAAATAATTAAGAGTAATCTGTTCCATTCTCAACTGATGTGAAACCCCAATCTTTGAAACGTATAAAACCCTAGGGTTGTAAACCCTAGGTAATGTATTAATGAAATATATATATTCATGAAATATGAAATTATGAGGGAGTAGATGTTAAAATAATTAATTATGAAATTCGGATGAATAGTGCACGTGAATAGTGAAACGTGAATAGTAAATGTGGGATTAAGGAATATGTTAAGTTAATCGCTTTGGATTAACTTAATCACAAAAAGATAAAAAAAGAAGCTTCCCACAAAAGGACAAAATAGCAACTTTTTGATTTATTTAGTATTTTCGGATTTTAGTGGATTTTTGAGAAAAAATAAAGAAAAATTCATATCTTGCAATCCGGACATCGGATTGAGATGAAATTTTTTATGGATGGCCAAAATATGATGATGAACATGATGAGTGGTCCAAGATTGATAAAAAATCATGAATTAAGGGTCAAGATTAAACGTCATTTGAAGATCAAAAAGTAGCTTTACTTTTTCATTAATTAGCATTTGACTTTGGATTAATTTTAATTAATTAAATGGATAAATAATTAATGCAAAGCCTGCAATTGCTGCTGGAGCATGGACTTTTGGGGCATGATCCAATGGCCCATGATCATCCTTATCAAAGATCAATGGATGAGATTGAATTAGCCTAAATTAAATAATTTTAAAAAAGCTACAAAAAATAGGGCTTCCATAGGGGAGGCGTGAACAGTAGCTAGGGTGGCTGCACATGGCTCAAAGCACCTTTTGGAAATTAGAAAAAAATACATTTACAATTTAATACCTCAAGCAAGGGGGGGTAAAATCCAATTTGATGAAAAATCAAAAAAGTATAAATAGGGGGCATGGGGTGAACGACCAAAGCACTCAAACCCAGCTCCATTTGAGCATTTTTTCACCCCCACCACGTTTTAGCCTTGAGGAGAAAGAAAAGGAGGAAGTTAGAGAGAGAAAGTGCGAGAAAAAGTGGGATATCTTTACTTCGGGTAAGTGATTTCTTCCCAAATTTCTTTTGGATATTAAGTAGGGTAAAACCATGCTTAGATAATGCCTAAGCATGAGAAAATAAGTAAATTTATAATGCTTAATTGGAATCATACCGAAACATCGAAAATTTGGAGCAAAGATAGAGCATTCGGGGAAATCATGTATGATATGTGGAAATAATGCTCCAAATTTGATAAATGATGATTTGGGATGTATGATTATAATAAATATGATGTTGGAATGATGATATATTAATTTCATGATTTTTGGAATTAAGGATTATGCTTAAGTGAATTTATGTTGATTTTTAGTATATGGAGAAAATGATTTATTTAGCCAAGTTAACGATGATAAATTCATAATTCATAATTCATGAATTTCCATGATATACTAAGCATAAGCTATGTCATGGTATTTTTTATTTTTTGGGAAAAATGTCAATTTTTGGAACCCATGAACAGTAACCCACGTTGCTGTGAACAGTAACCACGGGTGAACAGTAACGTGAATAGTGATTATGAACAGTAATCTTCTACAGTGACATGAACAGTAATTATGAACAGTGAACAGCGTATTTTGGGAAAAAATTGAGATTTATTTTTATATTTATGAGGATATATGGATGAAATTTTCAAAGGATTTATGGATAAAAATCCATATAAATGAGTAATGACTAAGTATCTTTATACTATTAACCTCTATGGAAATGAGGTAATGGATAATTATAAAGCATGCATGGGAAGTACACTAAGACATGATATGATATAGATAAAATATCATTTTTCCTTGTATAGGAAAAGGAAAGGAAATGGTGGAAGATACAGACTGAGGAGGTAAGCAAGCACAACTTTGAAAATGTGATTTTATTGCTTCATTGAAAATGATGATTTGTATGCAAGCAAACTTCTTTTAAAATGTGATTTTATTGTTTCACTGTAAGCAAGCAATCTTTTTAAAAATGATGATTTGTAAGCAAGCAAACGTTTTTAAAATATGATTTTATTACTTCATCGTAAGCAAGCTATCTTTTGAAAATGATTTACTCTTTTGAAAATGATGATTTGTAAGCAAGCACAACTTTGAAAATGATGATTTGTAAGCAAGCAAACCCTTTTGAAAATATGATTTTATTTCCAAGTATTTATGAAATGTGTTTAAGGATGACCATTCCTATAATGTTTTGAAATGATAAATGTTTATGAGTTTTTATGAAAAGTCATGCCGGCATATTGATATTATGTGATGTTCATGGACATGTGCACATGTATGATGTATAAGGAAGAGGCTATGGTGGAGGCAGAAAGTGGATCAGAGGGTCCCCTTCACTATTGCCGAGTCGTATGGGCTGTGTGCCGACGGCGTCCTCCCCAGAGGTGGAGGCAAAGGAATGTTATGTTTCAATGAATGCATTGCATTTTCATACATGGATTGAAAAGGAAAGCATGGATTTGAAATTATGTTTTTAAGGGATGGTGCAAATAATTCTCTACATGAGAATGACAAGTTACCTGGTGTAAGATGGATATAACGCTGGAAAAATCAAAAGTCATGCATGTAGGAACCATGTAGGCGTCAAGAGGAAGAGAGGTTCTTCTTGATGAGGCCAAGTCGGAGACAGCCGGCGTATTGGACCATGTTATGTGAGATGTTCCCTGAGCTAGCGTACCCGCACACGAAGGTTTATGTTAGGAGTGGAAAGGAAGCATTTGCACATCCAATGTTTATGAAAAGGTTTCTATTCCATTGATAGTTGATCACTTGCTAAGTGTCTCCTATCGAATGGAGAGAAATGCATTTACGAATGATTTACATGAATGATTTATGAAAGGTTTCCAAAAATGGTTTACGAAAAGGTTTTTATTCTGTTGGTAGTTGATCACTTGGTAAGTGTCTTCTACCGAATGAAGATGAATGCATTTAAAATGAAAAATGCTTGCTTATTGAGTTTCGACTCATGTTTTGTTTTCCCAACCTCAGACAGGTGTAGGGAGAGCCAAGAGATGAAGGGCATGAGTTGCTAAAGGAAAAGAGAAATCTACAAAGGTTAGTAGATTTTTGTATGAATAGATTCCCTAATGGGATATGATGAAAAAGGACATAGGTTGTATGAAATTATGAAGTTATGAATAATATGAGAAGTTAATGATTTATGATGATATGGATAAGTCCATTATGAATGATGATGAGCATATGTTTATGTGATGAAAGAAAAGAAAAAGAAAAAGAAAAAGAAAATTGGATGAAATCCAATTAAGTACCCGCCGCGTGATCAGGGCAACAATCCTGATTCACACTTACCAATCGACAAGATCCCGGAGTAAGGACAAATGTGACGGCTCGGTTCGGGGCGCCACAACTGATCACTCCTCCACATCCCCCTATCTTCTTGCAATAATGTTTACTCTTCTTCTATTAGACGCCAGCCGATGGAAGAAATTGTTATTTCTATCTCTTAATTAAAGCCAATGCATTTTAGAGTGTTGTTTCCAAAGAATTTCTTCATCCACTAGTAGCTCATTTATCCTTCTCTCTACCCTTTGGATTTTGCTATCTTTATTATTGAAAGCTAGTTGTTTCTTTAGTTTATAAAGCACTACTTGGTTTTTCTTTATTACTCTTTGTAAATTCTCCTTCCTCCTGCGGTTCCATATTGATAGTTGCTGACCACATCTCTATAGTTTCTAATTCAACTTTGCAAAAATGGAACCCCTTGAGGCTAGTCTGTTCCAAGATTCCTCAATTATCTACTTTGCTTCTTCATCCTTCGACCGAAAGAGTTCACATCTAAACTCCCATGTAGGTCTTCTGTTCACTTCTAACATATTCGATCTTAGCACGATGGGGCAATGCTCCAAAGATGCATAAACTAGGTGGAACATTTTGGTAAAAGGGAAGTAATCCAACCACTGAATCGTGGATAATCCCCTATTGAGTCTAGCTTCTACTCTTTTAGTTCCCTTTCTCCTATTGCTCCAAGTCATGGCTGCTCCCATAAATCCCAAATCAAATAGGTTGTAGTTATCCATTGTCACTCTAAACCAATATTGTCAGAACCAAACCAATGATTGAACTGGTAAAGGGGCTGGTTTGGTTCAAACTTGTTCGACCTATTGACCAAACCGGTTTGACTTGTTGAACAAACCGGTTTGAACTGGTGATGTCAGCATAACATAATCATGATGTCATAAATGCTTAATTATTTTCAATTAATTATATATTGAAAATTTATACATTTTAATCCTTATGTTGGACTCTAATCATCACAACAAAATATGCAGAAAAAATAATAGAAAACTTTCAAAAATTCATTACTAAATATGAATATAACACATTGAATTTAAAAGAAATAAACTAAATTAACTGACCTGGAACATGTAATAAATCTTGAATCTTAACACTTAGCACTTGAATTCTCCCTATTTATTTTAGCTTGTGTAAGAATTGCCCTTTTATAAATATATTAAATAAAAAAATAACAGATAAATTGCAATGAATAACAACCTATTGGCTACTATAATAGTATAATAAAAAAAGAAACAACATGTAAGCTACAATAGATACACTTCATAAAGTATCATAGCTTTTCCAAAGTAAGTTGCAACAAGACAATCCAAATCATGAACAACAGAAAAGACCCCTTAAGTGACTTCAAAAGTTTGATTTTGGAATGAGTCCATCATATAATATTCGCCGCATACACATGAATTCATGCTTACATCCATCAGCTTAAAGAACAGTCCATCCAATGGGAATGAAAGAGGTTTTCTATCCCAACGGCAAATTCCACAAATAATTAGACATCACCAACAATCAAAAAATCCATTATTTGTTACAAATACAAAATAAATGGCCTAATCTTTAAATTAGTGACATACTCATGTTGCCATGTGGGGATTCGTCAAATGTCAAATTATTAATAGGTTGATGGATAGACACCGAAGCATTAGAAGTCAGGAAGACAGGGCCAGTTGAAATGCCCAATAAAAGTCTCTCATAACATTATAAGAAAATGGACTTTTAATCATGCTAAGATTTCTGATTTTGCATCAACATCAAGATTTCTGATCACATGCATAGCTTACCAATTGCATAAAAATGGGGCGCCTATGCACTTGTGCAATGGGCGCCCAAGAGTAGCAATATCGATGAGCTGTAGGTAGGAGCCAGAAGAAGAGCTACGAGAGGCTGCCGGAGTAGGAGTTGCGAGTAGCTTCGGAACAGGGGTTGTGCGTGGCTACTGGAGAGGAAGAAGAGCTAGGGCTGTGATTGGCACTGGAGCAGGGTTTTGTGTAGCTTCCAAGGGAAGAGGAGACGACAGAGTAGAGGCCAGATGGATTTTGACCGGTAGCAATTGACGATGATGAGGGGTTGTCGAAGAGGAGAAGAATGGACGATGCTAGATGAAGGAGGGATGTCAATCAAGGGCAGTAGACGGCTATATAGCCTCTTGCCTAAAAGTAGACGAATTGCAGAGGACGATGAAGAATGTTGGAGATGGCTAAAGCAGTGGATGACTTCGCAATTGGCCAGAGATGGGGAAGAAATCGAAAAAGGAGAGTAGAGATGGGAGCAAGGGCTCTTTGGGTAACCATGGGAGGGAAATGGAAAGCAACAACGCTTTATTTTTTTCTTTTTTTAGCTGAACTGGCCGAATCTGGTCAGATCGTCATTACTGGTTCGACTGGTTCAGGCGGTTTATTAGATGTAATTGGAACTGGGTAAATCAAACTGGAACGTTTTCAGTCCAACCGGTCGGATTGGCTGGTCCGGTCCGCTTTTGACAACATTGCTCTAAACAGATCCATCTAGGACTTAGGTCTTTCTCTTTTACTATTTATTTTTAAGATTCCAAGAACTTCATTGATGTCACTAAGGATAATCTAAGGAAGCCCACATTGGTGATTCAGACATTCAATCAAGATTTCCATCTTTTACTAGCATCTGAATTGCCATAGAACCCTGTTAGCCTCCATGTTTGCTCTTCAACTCAGCATGTAACAGGGCTTCAGTGTGATTCTTTGAGTAGCCTTTAATTTTCACTTTCTAAGATTCCTTCCAAAATAGGGCCAATCCCCCACATCTGTTGACACAACTAATTGTGAAACACCCATAAAACTTCAGTTTTCTTTTCACATAATCTAGCTCACTCACCTGTCTTTTTGTTTCACATAAGAAGACCACATTGGGATCTTTTTTCTTGAACATGTCAGGAAGGTTGTGAATTGACCGTGGGTTTTTAAGCTCACGACAATTTTATGCTATGATTAACATTTAACCCTGGTGGGGCTGAGATGATATCTTAGCGTTCACCCTCTCTTCTTTCTGACCTCACCTGTACTAGTCCCCTAATTTATGCCTTTTCCCCCTATGATCTTCAAATGTATGCTCCATATTGATAGGTGCAAATTAATAACATATTCTGTGGACATTTTATACCAAATTGGTAGGTAATTAATTAAAATTAATATGAAATTTGGTTTAAAATGTGATTTTACAACATTTGGGTATTAAATATTAATTTCAAGGAAGTTAAACAATTTCTATAATCTTTTGGCTTGAAATTACATTTTATTTGTTGCCATGAAATTTAATGGGTTTGGAATAATTTTTGATAAAAACCCACTAATGATTAATTATTTAAATATTTTTATGCAGGGAAAAGAGGTTTCATCAAGATGAACCCACATGAAATCACGTGATCTGCTGCCCACAAATCAGCAATTCACGTTTCAGCAGCAGCGTTGAACGAGATGGGCAGCAAAGCAATCCATTTGATGGCCCACCACTTCAAAATCTAGCTGCATAACGTGAATGAAATCAGCAGCAAAAATTCTATAGTTGCTGCTTATTTAATTATGTCCAAACTCACGTGAATATGCAGCTCATTCCATCAGCAGCAATTCATTACAAAGGACCCATCATAGCTGCCCATTCCAAGTAGCTTAAATCTGGACCCGGGTCATTTTTTTTATGCAGCAACAAGCATAATTCCATGCTCCCCATTCACGTGATTTCTCACATCAAAATTGCAGCAGCAAATGCAACGTGAATGGGTAGCAACATATGCATAATGAATGGACACATTAAATCCAGCAATTCATTTAACATGATGGGAATCAACTACCTCTCTCCATGCACATAACGTGAATTTTGAGCAGGGAAGTTATAGTCTTATTTTCCTTTTAATTTCTTTTTAGAAGTTTGATACTTTTTAATTTTAAGCGTTATTGGTTATTTTCAGGTTCTACGAAAAAAAAAAAAAAAAAAAAAGTACCGTTGGATGATAATTCGGTTCAATGTGCTACCACAGGGAAGTTAACATCTCATATTTCTACAATTACTCCCTTAATTTTGTTCGCATGATTTACATTGAGGACAATGTCAACTTCAAGTGTGGGGGTGAATGCGTTGCATTAATTTTCTCTAAATATTTCTTTCACTACCCTGATGTTTATATTGTTGTTAATAAAAAATAAAAAAAAAAAAAAAAACTTTGGGAAATTTTTTGCATAAAAGGTGATATTAGACCCCACGTTGAACTCTTGAATGCCTTGAAAGCAAACCATACGTGAAATTTCAACATCTTTGAGTAAGGAAAAGCTGAAGCTTAACGAGATGTTAAATTTGTCTTTAAACATGTACTTGTTGAAAATAATTGAATTTTTTGTACCTAATCACTTGATGAAACTGATATACCTAGGAGCTAATCTTGTTTTCTTCAAAAATCAGAGTAATCCTCTCTAATTTATTAAAAGTTTTTCTAATACACAATTGTCATTTAAGAAAGTAGTTTTTCCCATATACATGTAAAATTTTATAATGGTTGAAGAAATTTCCAAAGCCAAAACTCCATTGAACCAATTTATAGATATGATTAAGGCAATTTTCTTTCATGATGAGCCTATCTTTGAAAGTATAACGGTTGTTTCAAAATTCACGTTATGTGCATGGAGAGAGGTAGTTGATTCCCATCATGTTAAATGAATTGCTGGATTTAATGTGTCCATTCATTATGCATATGTTGCTACCCATTCACGTTGCATTTGCTGCTGCAATTTTGATGTGAGAAATCACGTGAATGGGGAGCATGGAATTATGCTTGTTGCTGCATAAAAAAAATGACCCGGGTCCAGATTTAAGCTACTTGGAATGGGCAGCTATGATGGGTCCTTTGTAATGAATTGCTGCTGATGGAATGAGCTGCATATTCACGTGAGTTTGGACATAATTAAATAAGCAGCAACTATAGAATTTTTGCTGCTGATTTCATTCACGTTATGCAGCTAGATTTTGAAGTGGTGGGCCATCAAATGGATTGCTTTGCTGCCCATCTCGTTCAACGCTGCTGCTGAAACGTGAATTGCTGATTTGTGGGCAGCAAATCACGTGATTTCATGTGGGTTCATCTTGATGAAACCTCTTTTCCCTGCATAAAAATATTTAAATAATTAATCATTAGTGGGTTTTTATCAAAAATTATTCCAAACCCATTAAATTTCATGGCAACAAATAAAATGTAATTTCAAGCCAAAAGATTATAGAAATTGTTTAACTTCCTTGAAATTAATATTTAATACCCAAATGTTGCAAAATCACATTTTAAACCAAATTTCATATTAATTTTAATTAATTACCTACCAATTTGGTATAAAATGTCCACAGAATATGTTATTAATTTGCACCTATCACATATCTGTTATTTCCAAAGTTGCCTTTTGTTATTTAACTCCTCTTGCTCCCTATCTGAGGATTTAGAATAAATCAGCCATTCTGGTCCCTCGGGAACCTCTACCATCTTTTTTGATCTTCTCCCTAATGTAAATAGCCAATCTCATAATCAAATATGGTTCTCTTGAAACTATATTTGCTTGATCTGTATTTGCAACCATATTAGTATATTTTGCATCAAAGTTGTTGGCCTTGAGAAGAATTTGTATCCCACACTCCTCTAACTCATCCACCCTCTGATAGTTGTTGTCTAATTGGGAACCTATAACATAGGTATGGGAGTACTGGTCTATGAATTCAACTCCTCCCCCCTCCATAGTTCAATTGGTTACTAGGGATCCTCATATTTTTTGTAGAATTTAATCCATTCTCATACTCCGTCAGACTCACATCTTGCTTTTGTATGGTTGTCCTCTCCACTCCACTCTCCTTACTTAGTTCTCCTTCTGTTCTCTTCGATTCCTTCCCTCTTAGGACCCCCTTCCTTATTTCATAATTCCCATGCTTCCTACCTCCCTCTTTAGTACTTGTCTTTCCTGGAACCCCTTACCCCATATGCTTTTATACTGCTTAGGAATTATTACACAGAAATCCCCCTTTTGACTCCTTACATTCTCCTTCACCTCTTGTCCATCCCCTCTCCTCTCCACATGACTGACAACATCACATTCTTCAAATAGGTCATCATCCCCATCACCTTCTTCCATTTTATTAAATCTATGTATTAAGTCCCTTAGGATCCTACTCTCCTTCACCCTCTCCTTTGTCCGTGGCTCTACAAATACTTTTGATTTGTCCATATCCACAGGAAGGCTCTCATAGTATATACTCAACCTCAATAATATAAGTTTAGGAAAAAACTTAATTTTTGTTGCCTCCTCTCTTTGAAACCCAAAGTCTTAAAGCCCGTACAAGGATTAATGTTGTACCGGAATCTTGAATCTGTAGTTTTTGGTTTCCCTTGAAATACTGACATTAATTGAAAGCATGTCCCATTATTCTACATAAATAGTAAAAATGGAAAGTCTCTCATATTGGAAGGGGATTCGCCTCTTCTCTGCCTTCCTACATTTAATAAAGACTCCTTTGAATAAGGGCTCTCTCACATCAATCTCAAACTTTATCCTCACATCCTCATCTCTAAGATTAATTTTCAGGATGAGCTAAAGGAGTTACCAATTGTTTCACCGAGGATTGTTTTGTTGACGAGAAAGGGCATCTCCTTGATCAGCAACTAAATGGGGGTGTTGTAGACGTTGATTTCTTTCACTCCATAAGTGACATCAGATCCTTCATTAGGAGGATTTTTCTATCATATAACCATGGACTACTTTGCAAGATAAGTTGTTTATCTTCCTCAGCATTGAAAGAGACACCATATAGGTTGTAATCCACTTTAGAGAATATTGTTGGAGTTTTGGTCTTCCATATCCTGTTCATCAATGCAATAAAAATACCGTTATTGTAGCTCTTTGACTCCAAAGGGAGTGGAGGATGGACGGATTCCCCTCTAGTTCAACTTTTAGAAGATTCTCCATCGCAATTGCGAGAGTTTGCAATTCCTACACTAGTTATTTGTCTTGATAGAGATTCATGCTTCGGTTCTTTAGAACTTGTTGGGTTTCTTACTTCCCCCTTCGGTGCTTGCTGATTTCTATTTCTCCTCCCAAATTCGAGGGCAATCTGAAGAAAGCCTAGGGATACCTTCAACTGGCACCATGCATAATTTTTTGCCATTGTCGTGCAACTTAGGAAGGATTGGAATCCTAGAAATATGTTTGAGGATGAAATTAATGAAAAATTATTTTTATTTTAGTATAGATTAAAGTAAAGAAAGTATTGGAATTTCATCGAGCCTATATGTGAGGATTTGAAATTTTACAAGAAAGGTAAGTAAGAATTTTTATGCTTTTATTTAGATGCTTAGGGATTTTTATCTATTATAGGCATGGATATTTTGTGATGGCGTAGATGTTTTATTTGAGGTTTTTATAAAAAATTTTGTTGAGATATATGTTTTTCGTGGCTTTAATTATTTAATTGAGTTGAATATATTAAAAAACTATTATGTGTTAATAATATTTTATGAAATTTCTAAATTAATTAAATTATTTAATTGTGATTGATATTTTTATGAATACATGAGCAAGGGCATGATGGATGAATGTACTATTGCATGTTAAGGATGGCATGCTCATGATGATTCTCTAGGCAAGCTGAAGAATGAGAGAAGTCATAGTGTACTACGGTAGAGCCCTGTTAGATGTTGATGATGTTGAGTTTATGCAAAGCATTAGGGTGACATGGATGTGATGTTGTGGATGAACATTTGCATTCCATGAGCATTTAAAGCATGATTGTTTGTATGATCATGTTATGGATGGACATATAAACTTTAGAGATTTTGATGTCTGAGTTATTTTATAAGAATGATGTTTATTTGTTTTAATGTTTTAGTTTTACAGTTATCCTACTTATTGAGTTGACTCAGATTTATATTTTCTTGTGCTGATGCTTTTAGATAACAAGGCCGAAGTAGGAGCCCAACATAATTTTTGTGCTCAGACAGAAGTGAGGAGAGATCCTGGCCCATCAGAGTATATATGAGTAATTATCCTAATAAGTAGGAAAAATCGAACTTCGTATTTTATCTGATGCATAAATGAGTGATGAGGTTAATTATATCGATGGATTAGATGAGATTTAGATGATTTATTTTATTTAGCTTCCATATTTTTATGTTATGTGTTATAATAAATAGTATAATGTGAGTACACGTATACATAGTGATTCCATCTAACCCTTCAGCCATATGATTCTAGGGAGATGCTACTAGATTCTTCTAGTGAAATGTAATGACTGTTGGCTAAGGGTAGAGGTTAGGCATCGAGGCATTACATCAAGAAAACATAATTGTTTGAAATAGGGAAATAAATTGAGATTAAGGTTGCTTAGGTGTTGGGGCGTCTCAAATATTTGTGGTTTGTGGTATTCTAGTTAAAGTAAAGACTATGAATGCTGGTTTTTTGGTTTGTTCCTTATGTTCAGGTATTTGTTCTATTACAACCTCATCATTTCCTTTATTTCTAGTTCTATCAGTTCTCTTTTTGAACTTCTTTCTTAAGTTCTGTGAGTTTTTATTCATGCTATTTTTCTTTTTTAGCAATTATTCTATTGTTTAATTTGCAATTATATCCCTTGCTTGTTGACTGTCTAGTATTGATTGATTCATTTTCAAAAATTCTTCTTCTATAATATATATTTTTCCTATAGTCAATGCTACTCATTCTTGTGCAATAATAGAAATTTATTTCAACAAGTTATCTTTTCTATCTTAGCGAATTGTTTTTTGAGACTTGGAATATTATATTCAACCACATCTATTCCATCTACAGATTAAACTATTTATGTTTTCTTTTGCTGGTTGTTTTCCTTTTATTAATTTTCTCTCCTTTTTTCATCTTCTCTCAGACTGTGTTTCCTCCAAATTGCGAAGATGATGTTGTCTTTTGAATGCTCTTTTAATTCATTAATATATTCTATTTCAAGGGAATCACTTCCATCACTCGAGGATTCATTTAAGTAGTGGTTAACTTAGAAGAAGTTGCCCCTATGTTATATAACATAATATATTCTCCTTGCTTGCTTGAATAACCATTAACAATCCTTATTGACCTTATTGTTTAGTGTGAAGTATTGTTTTCTTTATCTTTGTAGCTTTGTTACAATTGTTCAATAATTAATAGTTTCAGTATCTTTTGTAGCCATTTCTTTTTTGAAACATTCTTCTTTCTAAGTGTTTCTTTTATTCTTTTCTCCAATGCCTCTTTTTGAGATTTCTTCTCTCTTGATTTAGACTTGCAAAACATTTGAGTATCTTCCTTTGATTCTAGGACAAGTGATTGAACTTTCTTTGCTCTTTTGGATGATATAAGTGTGTGCATAAGATATTCTTACTTTTTAGTTGAGAGGATAGACTTGATGGCATATCTCCTCTTATCCATACGTGATTTACCAATTTAAATCTCTTTTTCTTCATTGATTTCAAACTAATAAGTCTAGTTTTGTAAACCCCCTAATTTAAATTTATTATTAACACGTTAGTTAAAGTGCAAGAGTTTAAATTATGAATAGTACTTATTATTATGTGAAATTAATATGGGGAATTAAAGCATGAATTAAACTAAGGTGAATCTTCATTATAAATAGGGATGAAGAATAAGGAATGAATTGAAATCCGTTCCCATTTAGGAAAAGAGATAGTGATAGCTAATGACTTGAGCATCTAAGCAAGGAAAGATTAATGGAAATGGAGGTAAGAAAATTTATTTATTTTTTGAATATTTATATTATTGGAAATATGTAGATGGAAAAAAATAATAACAATGATATTTTATTGAGTTGTTAGATTGAAAAAATGAAATTATTTGATGATTATGAATATAAATTAGATTTTTCAATATTAAATGTATTATTTAAGTTTCTATAAGGGCTGTCGGAGGTTATATTCAGGTTAAGTAGGTTATAATTTTTGGGTTTTATAATACTGTAAGGATGAGATCCTAGAGTTTTATGTAAATTTATAATATTAATAAGAAGTAAAGTTTACCCTCCCTTTGTATGGAGGTATTTGCATTTTTTCCCTGTGTGGGGAGGGTTATATAAAAATTCTTTCAATTGTGTGAGAATTATGATTGTGCTTCATTGTAATATGAGTTGTTATAATGTATAAATATCCAGCAAAAAATAAGAAATGAAGTTAGATGATTTATAATACAATTATATGTATAAATATATAACATAGATATATATATGGAGATGCTCTGGTATTTAAAATTGTTGTATGTTATATATATTTAATACAAATGGATGGATGGACGCATAAAAGAACCAGATGATGGATTATCCCAGTATTTTATAAATATGTATGATTCTAATGAAAATAGATGGGCATAAGTTAAAATAATAATAAATGAATAAATATAAATGACATACTATAATTAGTTCAGTGGGTCTTATTTTTCTATGGGATAAACTTATATTAATATAATACGTGCAGAAAAAGTTGATTGACAGTAATTATGATTCACCAGTTAAAAGTTATGCTTGTTTTGGTTTACTATTGATTTGACGTTTATTACAATAATAATATTAATTTTTTTATATAATTAAATTATATTATTATATTTTTGTTTAGTATTAACGTATTGTCTAGTTAAATTATAAGACTTAGAAATTCATGTGTATTAAGTAATGATATTAATTGTTGTTTATACAATTAAATTATATTATTATATTACTATTTAATATTAACATATTATCTTGTTAAATTATAAGATTTAGGAATTCATGTGTATTATATTTTAGGATTTTACAATATAACAAATTGACTAAACTATGAACAAAAAAATAAAACAAGATAAGTAAAGATATTGTCACTTTAGAAATTGGTATAGGAATGTAACAATCTTAGGTAGTTGGAATTATGAAATTGGGTTGCCATGTAATGCAAATTAGAAAAGTGTGATTGATAATTAGAAATTTATATTAACTAAAGTTATGTACTTTGATTCAGATTTGCATATACAGGGGTTGGAGAATAGTAATTTGAAGGTGAAATAGGTAAGTAATAATCTGATTTAAACTAATTTAAATATTTGGTATATTTTTCGAGCGTGTATGTTTTGGACGCTGATGATTTCTAATTTTCATTAAAAAGATTAAACTTGATTAAAAAGATGATTTATTATAACGTCGAATTTGAAAGTCTCAATTAGATTTCATAAAAATATTTTGCATTTTTCTAATAGTCATAGTTGGTATCATCCAAGAAAGAAGGCACACTAGTGGATTGTCCTTTAGCATAAGACATTTGTAAGAGCTTCTATCTGAATATCTTTTAACAGATCAAAGATTAGAGATTTTTCAATCAAGTAATATCTAGCTTTGATACTAATTATTGGTTTCATTGTATTGGTTTTAGCTTAGGAGGTGAATTGGTCTCGAAAGACTATTGCCTAATTTCAAAATTTGTATGTGTAGAACTTGATATGTGACGACAATATGACACACACTAAAAGAATAAATGAATCCAACATATGAACATAGTGTTTTGGTTTAAAATCAAGTACTAACTCAAACCTTTGAGATTATAGCCTCGAATCCCACTATGCAAAAAAATCAAGATAAAAAATCTAGTTGATTTCATGATCTCATTAATAACTCAATAGCTATTTTTATAATTCTATAAAAATGCTTAAAATTTCTTTTTGTTATCAAAGAAAAGATTATAATAAATACTTTTAATTAAGTAGATTTGTACGATAAATGGAAACAAATGTATTATAAGTGAGTGTTACTAATCTATTATTGTAATAGCTCTAGTTGGTGAATAATTGATTTAGCTTTGAATTCTTGTTCATATTTAAGTAGAAAGAGTTGAAAATAATTAATGAGATCATGATGAGATTCAATAAATACTTTTTCTAGATGTTAAGTACTATTCCTTTTTTATTACATTATATAGAGACATGCTCTTCTTTGGACTTGAATTTGGGATCACACATATCATGATGTGATACCACTAGGTTATATAATGATTCACCTCAACTACTTTTTCTTGAAGAAATACTCTTTTATATATCTAGAACTTCTTGGATTTGTTGTTGTGAAAGTTGGCCAATAGCTAACGAAGCATTTAATGAAATATTACCATTACTTCAAGTTTCCTCTAAGTTGTTAGATGAGACTTCTGCTAAGTGGACTAAATTTGGTCTTCTTCATTAAGTTACTTTCACAAGCATGAAGAGGATCTTCTTGAGCTTGGATGTTTATAAATTTTTATGTGACTCTTCTTGAGCACTCTAATTGAATTTCAATATCTTTTTTTAATGTAATCAACTTTTAATATTCTAAAAATCAAATAATATGTTCCAAGTCGTTCCATTATTTTTGTAGATTTTTAAAGTTGGCTTTAATGTAAGCCTGATAATGATATCATATGGTGTTCGCTTGAAATAAAATTTAGTTAGCTGAAAGTGGCTTAGTCTTTGGAGTTATGAATCAATCTTTTTCACACTATCAATCTTCAATAGAATTGTAATTGTTTCTTTTGTAAACCTTTACTTCCTTTTGTTAAATGTTACACCCTAGGTTTTTAAATTTTATGCTTTAAAAATTGATGAATCAAGTAAATAATTTTTTTATGAATGACATTATTTGCAATTTTTAAATATATTTAATGGCTATACAAATGTTTGATATATATATATTGATTATGGTTTTGATTAGGGTTGGCATGTGAATCATGTGATTTTAATATTATTAGAATGTTGTAAATTTTGGATAAAAATAAGTTGAAAATAAATTTTAGCAATTTTAAGGTGAGAGAAATTTTAAATTAAATATATTTATAATTTTTATAAGAAATTCAATTTTAATCCTACTTTGATAGAGCGCCATGATATTCATCTTGAATTTTCAAATCCAACATAACAAACAACTTGTTAAATAAAGTTTTAAGCAAAAAGATATTATGGATAGATATTGAAATAATAAAATATAATAATAGGAGGGGCTTTGGATAATTTTACTAAAATGCTAAGCCACCCTCCTCCCTCATATGCATTACCGATTAAGTTTTGGAAAAAAACATTGTAAGAAGGGAGGAGAGAAAAAAAAAAGAGAGGAGAGGATATGAAGAAGAGGTTTTTGGGTTTTCTTTTAGGAGGATGCAAGGAGTTCTTTTCGGCTAAAGATTTCATGAACTTGGATACTTGGATTTCCATGAAGAGGATTTGGAGAGATTGAAATGTGAAGAAATTGAGAAAAACTTGAGTTTAAGCTAGGTAAGCATTTTTTTTATTTTTCTTTGTTTTCCTTTTCTATTCTACCTATTTAATTTGTTGTAATAAATTGGAAGAGAATGCATTATATTTTATGGCGTTGGAGGGAGATTTTGAAAACCTAGGTAGTGTAGGAAAAAAGAAATAACACCATGAATACTGGCATTTTGGTAGGTAAATATTGTTCTGCACTTGTAAGGACAAATTTGAAGTGAATTAGGTATGAATTTATAATCTACACGGTGTGGGAGCTAAGGTCGGGCTAGCATTTTCTCAAAGATACTTTTTATGATTTTCTCATGAAATTTCATTATGATTTTAACATGATTTAATTTATATATGATGGGTCATGATGAATATGTTGATTCCATGGTTAGATTTATAATTTTTTTAATATTATTTTAGTGGAATGTTGACTTGACATTTAGCACAAATAAGTGTGATGATGATAATATGCTTGCATGAGAGATAGGATAAGGTTATCCTTGAGAATAAATCCATAGAGCCAGATCCTTTGCACTAAGAATGAGAATTTTATAGATAAGATAACCAGAATCCTTTTAGGCATAAGGCTATTGAGTTGAATCCCTTAAGAACTAAGTAATAGGAACTTTTTGGGCGTAAGATCATTAAGCCGGATCCTTAAGAACCAAGGAATAGAAACATTCATGGGCACAAGGTGGTTGAGCCAAATCCCTTGAGAACCACATTTTAGATTCATGAACTTATGTGAATGTATATGATAAGCATATATGCTTATATAAAATTAACAACAAATTTAGTTAAGAAACATATCATGATATATTAAAGTTGAGAGATGTTTATATGTTAGCTATTATTATTAATGGCTTATCCTTCTTACTAAGTTTGCTAAGATTCACATTTTCTTTTATTGATGTTTTAAATAACAAGCATAATTAGATATTAACGAGGCATGTATAAGCCATTGATGGATGGTGGTGGTATTAAATTGCATGTTGCTTGATAGTGGATGTATGAATGTATATGAGTGATGTTCTTAAAATGCTAGTGATGATGTTGATATTTTACGATGTAATGATGATTGTATGTAATTGATTTTGTTAATATAATTACGATGATCATAGGTCTTTTAAAGCTAGTTGATTGTTTGATGTACCCTTATATCACATGGTTTTGGAGAGATGCTGCTAAATTTTTTTAGTTGGAAAAATTATGATTCTTATCATATAGCGACTGATTATTAATGAGCGTTAGCTAGTAGGATGCTATATTGAATCTCGAAACTTAAATTTTTATTGAGAATACTTTCAAAATTATCATGTGTCAAATTTTTACTAATGTGATCCTTCAAGTAATTGCTTAACATAAAAATGTGATCATGCAAAATTATTAGTATACACAAATGTCATTCAATTCTTTGTTCATCGTCAAGACTCCTAGTCTTAGTTAATTTTATTTAAGATTGAACATGTGAACTCATGGATTAGATTCAATAGAAAATATAACTTTGAAATTAATATTGGCATCAAATAATTTTATTAATATTAATTTTAGACATCTTTAAATGGGGCTATGCATAATGATACTAGGCAAATTATAGAGTTTTCATGACAATAAAAATGATTTTGAATATAATGAATAAAAAAGATTTACTATCAATCATCAAGATGAGAAAAAATGGATGAGGTTCAATAAAAGTTGAACCTATTAAAAATAAGTTATAACGTATTCAATTTTTTATGATGAAACTAGAGGTTCTTCTTTCTTCATGTCATTAATTGGGTTTTGTTGAAATTGTTTGATCGTAACCATGGTTGGAATTTTTTGGGGAAGATGATTTCCACTTATAGTGCTTTGGTAGCTCTTTTAAGTTGACACTCATGTGACTAGGCCTGAATAAACAAACCATTGGATCCCATATGATGTTGCCATTAATTTTATAGTGGGCCTAAAATTTTATCTAACTTAAAAAGGAGTGTCTAAAGTTGGTCCTTCTTTGATGGTAATGAACAAGGTCTATGTTGAAAAAGAAAGCAAGCATTATTAAGATGATTTTTTTCTATAAACTTTTTATTTTTTGATTTTTTAATCATTTTTAAAAGATCTAGATACACACCTAATGCATTTTTTTGTTTTATAGGCTAGTCTTTGTTTGAAATATGACTTTGTCTATTAGTTTTATGATGCCCCCACTTCGAGGCTAGTGGTGAATTCCTGTGCTTTGAAGGTTGAGATGTTGCTGGATGAATGCCTCGTGCTTCATGACTTGTGAGGCCTACCTACTTAACTTAGCCAATGCTTGAGATGTAGATGACCATGCCCCTATTTTGAGGATAGATGAGTGTCTTACACTTTGTGGCTTATAGGGCTTGTGCTTTATGCTTCTAGTTTTGGCTTGAAAATAAATAATGCATGTTCCATAGCCATGGCTAAATAGATAAAAACTCAATAGGGTGAATTGAGAAAAAGAAAAATATATTCAATTAAAATTTTAATTCAATATAAGCATTCCATCATAACTCAATAATAACAACCATGCAAAATAAGCAAAAACCATTCAAGAGACAAGATTTTATAGTGATTCGATTGAACTAAACCTACTCAACTTCCTAAGCAATCACCAAGCTGAAGTTCCACTAATCCATAATGAAAATCAAATACATAATATAGTTTTTCACCCAAACTATCTTCTAGATTAATTCAGTTCCTGGTGTTATTGAAGTAAGCAATCAAGTCTTACGCACTTGTTGATTTACTTCTTGTTTATGTGCAACTTGAACTTAGGTTACACACATAATGAAAAATAAGAAGAAAGTACAAGCAATAATCATCAATGAAGTTCTCATCAATAATCTGGATGCAAATCTTCAAGCTAGAAACACTTCAATTTTGAACTTTAACAAAATAAAGTTCTTTCGATTTCAAGTAGATATCCAATAAAAATTCTTCAAGTAGTTCTAGTTCAAGACCTTCTTTTCACAATCTTCATTCTCTTGTTTTCACTTTCATCTTTCATACTTTTAAATACACTCAAGTGACTTTAAAGAGTCAACTAAGGAAAATCAAGCAATGTATTGTAGAAATAGCAATTGACTAAGATAGTTTTGTTCAAAAAATAACTAAAGTTCAATAGTAAAATCATCAATGTTTTCAACCAGCTTTGATAGTTAAATTGCAAAATAAAATGAGGAACAACTTTCATTTAAGATCTAAAAATAAATCTTATTTTTTGACAATTGTAACAATTATATATAACACAATTATTTTAATATAAATATTCAAATCTTATTAAAATAATATAAAAGCTAAATTAAATACATGAAAAAATAGTTAAATATTCTCCAACTGTGACACAGCTTCCAAATAACACAAATGAATCTTTCAATTCAAATAATGTAAAACCCACAATGTTCTAGCTTTTCATGCATACCTCAATAGAATTCAAATTCAAAATAAGAACCTCTTATTGGATGACATCTCACTCAATTCAAATCAAATTTAATTGCATTTTTCTCTCAACTAAATGACACTTCACCAATCTCAAACCAATTAGTTTCATTAACATCTCAAATGAAGCCGCATATTATGCACATTTCAAATTTCAATGGTTGCCGAAATCATTCTCCGAACGAGACATGGTATTTGACTTGCCACTTCAATTATTTTGACTTCGACAAGTCTACCCTCCTCATAGATTTAGGGTGTGTTTGGGAAGTAATAAAATTTTTTGATGAAAAGTTTTTAGTGTAAATTTTTTAAAATGGGAGAAAATTATGTGCTATGATAGGGATAATAATGAGGAGTAAAGACAATAAAGTTAAAATAAATAAATTAGTTGTATTGGTAGTTATATAGAAATGATTGAAAGATAGAGTAATTGTATAGAAAAATGTAAAAAATGATTAGAAAATAAAATAATTATGATGAGTGAAAAGTTTTAAATTAAAAAATTTTGGTTTGACAATTTTGATGGGAATATGCCCTTAAATTCAAAACATGTCACATCACGAAATTACTGTAAAATTACAATGTAGCCAACCTTCAATAAACCATAGAAGTTATACAAATTTGCAAATTCACCAATATGTCCAAATGACCTTGTTCAAATCATTTTAGCACAATAACTTGGTCTTGTGAAAATTTTAGAAATCACAAGTACATAGTTTTTGCACTAGTAAAGATATGCAACACTAAAACAAGTTTGTCAATAGCAACATGATTTAAATGAAACCATCCACATAATAAAATGTGAACAAGTATCAAACTAATGAACAGAAAGATCCTGACAATGCTTTCTTGTTCTACCAAATTGGATTGTGATCCAAAGACTTTTAATAACCATGGCCTAGCTAAAAAGGTGTAACTTATATGGAATCCAATAAGATTTACATAACATGTAAAAACCTACAATGTCTTTGACATGTGTTATCATAAAAAATTCATCAAGCATCCTTAATTCATTAACCAAATTATAGCTACAACCATGCACTTGTGTTCAATTAATTACAAGTATTCACAAACCTTCATTGTTGATGTCCAACCATGAGTTTGTTGTTAGAAACTTATGATCACCAATCTAATTTATACCGAATCTCATTAAATCTAACAATACATAGAGGATGTTATTTATTAATCAATTGTTATCTTAAGCTTGCAAAGGTGCTGAGCAATTTGTCTTTAGTCTGGTGGCTTCATATATAGATTTATTGGTTATAGATATTTTTATTACCGGTGAGTTTTTTGTGTTTGTTAGTCGACGCCATTGCTTTATCAACTTAGAAAGTCCTCACAATGATAGTTAATTCTACAAACTGTCCCTGGAAGATAAATACAGAAATTCATCTTTGTTTTTAAATTTTTGTGTTTTCTTTTGCTTCTACTTTTTAGCTCAAGGACAAAACAGTTGAAGAAAGAAGAATAATCATTTGCGTTTTTGATGATGTAGCAAAGTAATATTGAGAAGCTGCTCTGTAAGTATGCTTGTTTCCTCGCATTGTTTGCAAAATCATACATTTCTCTGAATATCAAAATAAAAATGTTGAATTTATAGTCTGTCTAACGACGAGACACTTGTTATGTACCATTCGAATAGATAATTAATACAATACATATCTTCCGTTTTTATTAGATGCATGCAATGATGAAGACACTGATGTTTGACAGCTCAGCGCTTTTTTGAACTACTTCTTGGTCCTCTGGTTTGTAGGGTTCTTCATATTATTTTATCCAATGCTTGAGGCCATTAATAATGCTCATATAAGAATCCTAATTTTCAAATTTTCATAATTTTGGGATCTCATTTGATGCTTTAAACATATTAAGCAAAATGGAACAAAATCTGAAATTTTCTCACTATTCATTCACTGGCTAGTCATTCTAGGCACTTGAAACCCCGTGAATGACCTTATAAACTTTATATAAACTGCAAGTAATTATCTTAAGATCCTCTTATGCTAATTTTCACAATTGCACAGGACAATTTGACATTTTAAGTAAACTATTTAACAAAATTTAGAGCATTGATTGGCAATACAACTTTCAATGGATACAGTTCATTGCTAACATCTATTTCACTCATTTGAATTGATCATTAGTCCATCGTCATCTATCACCTATACCTCAAACTATTATTATACCCAATTGTAGGATTGTTGACCACTAGTTAGTGGATTGGATATTTTACGCAAAGTTGATAGAAGGCAGTTAGATCTACCTGGAGTAACAATCTACTATTTATTTGATTTCATACATTCTTCACTAGACTATTCGCTTTACAATGTTTGGTAATTTCCTTAACTGTCCATTTTTTCCAAAATTATGCATTAACTATTTGCTGCTACATTATAGACATCCAGGTCTAACAAGAAAAATATTATAATTATGCAACCTACTCTTGAACTTCTACTTTCCAAAACCTTCCAGTTATTTTCTTTGTTCATTCTTTATAATCTCCATTTTAGACTTCCTCTTGCGATTAGCTTGACCATGAATGGCCTTCCAAGTGTTTTATAATCCAATTGTTTCCGGTGCTTGATTTCTTCGAGATAACCCTGTTTTTTAATGTCATTGTTACAGTTACTCACATTGGTCCGGATTTACATTTTGGGACCTGAATTGAACAAATTTAATTCATTATTATCTAATAGGATAAAATATCATGTTCTTTTGGGTCCTCTGACCCAGGCATGGGTTTCACCTAAAGCTTTTTGGACCCATTGCTAGTAGGTGGCCGGGCTTTGATAATCTTCTGTGCATTCCCTTGGCATTTTATCCTATGGTTAAGCGTTTTATCAGAAGGTGGATAAGTTGAGTTTTGTGGAGCGGCTAGCCAGAATTGAGTGACGATCAGATTTTCAGAGGTTAATGGCCAGGCTGACAAATGAAAAAGCGAGCCTACTTTTGGGCTTTCCGCACAAGGAAAAAGATACAAATTTCTTCCTCTTACTGTTTCTGCTTGTACATGTGAAGAACACCAAATTTCTGATTGGCTGCAGTTTTTTTTTTTTTTTTTTTTAAAGTATTCCAAACGGGTTGTCTGTTACTTCAGATTCCTCGGCTGCTGCAAATGACCCTTTGGATTTTGATGACCTTCGCGAAGATCGTGATGAGTGTGAAGGAGATGAATCCTTTCCCTTCTTCTGCCTTGTCTTCTTTGGAACTTTGGGTAGTTCACTGGAGGGGGAAGCCCCGAGATTTGCTGATGCTGGTTGGAGACCCAAGGATTGTTGAAAATCTGTTGGCATACATGTTCAAGCAACCAATCAGATGTAGAAAAAACCAATATGTGCTGGTTTCTGGTAAACATCGAAGAAGTGAAATCCAAGCCGATGAGCCAGAGGCCCAGAGCAGATTATTTTCTGATAAATTCATCAAGGCATTACAGGACATGTTAGCAATGGCTTTGCGCTTGCGTGTCGGTACCTGGAAGGTGCCATGTCCGATGCACCTTATTAGTTAGTTGGGAGCATGATTTAGCTGGAAGTAAATATGCCAACATCGGAGTCCATTGACTGACAGCCTGGAAATTGGATTACAAACATTCGCCAGCTTCATAATGAGGGATTTCCAGTTATTGGGATCTTCTAGACAACATTCTCTTGTCTATAATGCAATATCGCAACTAATGGGTCTCTCTATTTCTTATAAAATTGTTAATATATGTGTATTTCATTTATAAATCAATTTTTACAATTTTTTAGAAATGTATATATTTATTTTGGATTTTTAAACAGAGGGGTATTTTAGTCATTTCAGCCGTTGGAAATGACTGAATACCTGTATCTGTTAAATGGGCTGGTTCTAATCTATCCCCAAATAACTGGCAAATATAGAAAGCCTTTTTTTTAACATTAGGCAGATATACTCCCAAGTCTTTCGTCCATGTAGGATTTATAACCATAATCCATCCATGTTTCTAACTACAATGGGATTTGCAACCACGCTAACAGAAGACATTAATGAAATCTACCTGTGGAGGTTATGTAATATGTAACACCAAGCAACATTCGACGATGCCAGTTATAAAATACAAGAAGCTGAATTACTCATAATACAGTGACTGTAACTCCATTGTATCAAATGAGTTCAACTATCCAGATTATTGATGAACAGATGAGAAAGTTTTTTTTGGTTTGGGGGTAAGGTAAGTGAAAGAAAAAGAAAAATACCTTGTGAAGACCATGAAGTAACACCCAAACTTGGGTCTCTTGAGTGGCACAAGTTGCTCAATTGGGTGCTTGTAAAATCAGATGATGTCTTGAACTCGTTCATCTGCATTTGAAAATTTTAAAGAAGGAGAAAAATGGTAAATGATGCAAATGAATGCTCGATTTATTTTATGACCACGTAAAAGGCAAGATTCTTCATAATAAAAAGACAAACCGACCGTCTGACATGTTTACAGTAAACGAGGAAAAGAAAAAGATAAGGAGATGGAAAGAAAAGGCTGTTCTTGAAGGATGTTAGACTCACCCAACTCGGTGCATTGATAGACGAGCCATCCCATCCAACATGTGAAACGTGTTTCACATCCGTTGGATACCCAATTTCCATTTCATGCTCCTTGTAAACCGCTATAAGAAATAAATTACGCCAAATCAAGCACCAAACTAGAAAAAGAAATTAAGAAAGAGAACTGCGGAAAGAATAATAGGAAAATGCTAAGTCCATCTCAAATGTCCCGAAATTGGAATTGCCAGGCCCACAAACAAGCACTTGAAAAGAACAAATATTTATTACCAAAGAGTTGGGAGATGTATTTTATCCCTTTGAAGATTCCTTTCATTTTGGTAGCCATTGAAGAGCCTTCACCCCTTTGAAACAGCCTAAATAAAGCAGAGAGAACAAAAAAACACAACAAAAAAAAAGCCCAAAAAAATCAAAACAGGGGGGAAAAAGAGGAATTAGTAGTGGAAAAAGTTAAAAACCAAGATGAAAAGGTCGGTCTTATGGTAATGAAGGAGGTCCATTGGACCTGCCTTAATTGCTTGCCAGACCGACAAGCAGATTCGTATACATTTCCACGATTGGAGTGCATTTTGAAGAGAGAAAGGAGTGTGTGACGCCCCTTGAACAGGGAGAACAGTAAATCCAATTTCTGCTCAAATATTCAAAGTCAGGAGAGAATATGATTGGAAGAAGGTAAAGGAGCAAGCCATTGTCATGATGAAGAAAACGCCAAGATAGGGGAGAAAGAGATTCATATTTCATACCTCTTGAGGATTAGAAATAGTACTATAGTAATAACATTGAAGTATTTCAGCCTTCAGAAGAGAGGTCCCGATTTCTGCTCGCCATTCTTAGCATTCCCACCAAGTTTTGAGCTGAAGGCCTTTTTTCTGCAGCATTGCAAGAAAGACAAAACGTCTAGAGAGAGCCAGGCCAACAACCATAAATAAAACCCCTGCAAATGAAGTGCAGCAGCTATTTAATTGGTAAATCAATGCCTTTTGCTGGCCGGAGACAGGGTTTGTGTTGAAACAATAAAGCTTCCCAATCACAACCCAACAGGCCAACCACCTCGCAAGTTCTAATAAATAATACATGGAGGGGAAAATTTTCAGAAAACATACCAGCTTACGAACTCAGCATGTTGGCAAATACAGAGGGGCTTAAATGGGACGGAGAAATACGTTAAGATATAATGATGCGTAGGGACTGGTGAGGAGGGGCATAGGGGTTTTAATGTATGGTTGGGTGCACCGTATTTAACTTATTTTTTAATTTTTTATACAATTGTTAATCTAAGTATATTTAACATATATATCAAGTTTTACAATTTTTGGAGTTTTATAGATATTTTTTTGATTTTTTAAAAGACTACTAAAATACCATTGTTTTTTAAAAAAAATATCTACAAAGTTCCAGAAATGATAAAACTTGATATATATATATATATATGATAAATACATTTGGATTAACAGTTATATAAGTTTTTTTTTTAAATATAAAAAATCAATTTTCGCACTCCCGGTGCACAGGATCACAGCCCGTTGATGAATTGGGTAATCACCCTCCTAACATGTTTTTATAATTTGTCAACCTATTTAATTATTTAAATAAATAAATAGATTAAGACTGGACATTTATAGCGCATCAACTTATTTAGTAACGCCTCCAATTTGTTGACAACCCATTAAAATGGTATATAAGAGATCCTTGACCTTAATATATTATATTTAAAATGTAATCGCTCAATTTGATTTAATAATAGAAAGTCTTTCTTTGATCCATCCTTGTACTAAATATATGTTTTTGAGTTTTGCAAATATATATTTGTGTTGATTGAGTTGTTAGATAGAGATAAAAAATTATATACATCTTGAAATAAAAACAAAAAAGCATTGTACAAGATTAGCTATAATTTTAAAGAGGCATACGTATTGAAGCATTTATTTCAAAGCTAATTGAGTGTATTTGTGATTTGTAACTACAGTTTTTTAATTATCATGCTTTAAATTAGATTAATTTTAAGCTATTTACAACACCTATGGACAACTCATTAAAAACTTACCAACTAGTCTATTAAATGAGTTATAAATAGATTAAGGTTAAAATTTTTCTAAAACATTAATAAACAAATTTAAGATTAAGCTTTTTCTAAAGAGTTGAGGTTAGGATTAAGCTCTAATTCATCTAACTCATGCAATAACACCCCAGTAGTTAGAATTTGAAAAGCTTCTTGAAATAAAAAAAAGTTGTATTAAAAATGGTAAATTCTATATATACTTATAAATTTTATATTTAATTTTACTTCTATCTATGAACTTTCAAAATTTTTAAATATATTCATGTATTTTGCCTAAAATTTCATTTATTTCTATATCATTAGGAATTTGTTAAAGGGATCGTTAACCTCATGTGAAATGACGAATACACATATCCGTAATTATAATTTTATAACTAAAAATTCATATTCTAATAAACTTTTAATAATTCTATAACTATAAAATCATTTATTATTTGAATATGAATTTTTAACTTGAGCAAATTAACTTCAAATTATATTAAGACTTAGGTATATTCATCATTTCTTTAAGGAGTTATCGGCTCTTATAACTGATCCTTAATAGTATAAGTATAAGTAAAATTTTAAGCAAAATACATAAGTACATTTGAAATTTTTAAAAATTCATAAGCACAAATGAAATCAGGAGTAAAATTCTTACGTATACGTAACCTTTGTCCCTTGAAAATTGGAAAAAAAAAAAAAACTATTTTACAAATGGGGAATCTGATACGGTACGTATTACAACTAAACTTTACGCTTTTTCAAATAACCCCCTAACTATTGTATGCAATTTTCATATGGTCATTTATTGGCTTTAACTCCTTAAAACTTTTTTGTATCGTCATGAAAGGTGCTATTTCCATTTACTGCCCCATCTTTTGTAATTTTACACAATTCTGAACAAAATCCTAACTTTGACAGTAGTCAATGTTTGATTCGACTGGTCAAAAATTTTACCTTTACCAAAGTTTGTGGCACGCTTAAATAGAACAATGTTATTATAACTGGACCTAATGATTGAATTGCTTTGATTGGGGACAAGTTATAATACCGGCAGGCTGGATAGCTGGTCAATGGTAAATCCGAAAAGCTTGAAACTGGTTATCTAATAGGCCGGAATCCCAATCCGATTTTAATTACATTAAGCTGGAGTGATAAATCCAAGAAGTGTAAAATAGGTTAGGTAAGTTATACCAAATCAAGGTCAAATCTAACCCAAGACTAACCCTATATGTCTTCTGTTGAGTCCACTTTTTGAATTTTTCGAAAAACAAATAAAATTTTAGAATGATTTTAGGTAAGCAATTCAGGTTGTAAATGAAAGTTTGATGTCTTTACAATCTAAGGTGGACTTATTTTAAGGTCACATCCAAGTTGAACTTATCGGTTGACTAAAAATATTTTACTAATAAATCAAGCTAAGGTATCATTATTATAAGTCAACAAAGATAAAATGAAATTTATTAATCGTTATTAATAGAAACTAACAAAAGCATATTTCAATCAATTTTGCGAAGACAATGCTAGCCTAAGTTACAAATTTGTGAGTTTAGGTTTATAGTTTCCTTTTTATTTTTTTCCATTTGATCTTTTCAAAAACATTTTTTTTTGTTTTTTTTTTGAATTTTTGTATAAACATGTTAATGTAGTTGTATTTAATGTATAAATCAAATTTTACCATTTTTGATATATGTATATATTTATTTTGGATTTTTAAAAATAGGGGTATTTAAATCATGCATCTTAAATAATTTAAAATGTCTTAAATATCTCTTTTTTAAAAATCCAAAATAAATATATACGCATATCCAAAAGTGGTAAAACTTAATTTATAAATTAAATACAACTATATTAACATGTTTGTAAAAAAAATTTCAAAAAAAAAACAAAAAATATATGTTTTTGCACCGGTCTGACAAGATCGCTGCTCTTATTATTATTATTTTTTATGTTACGTATGGAGTTGAATCCTGACCGGCACCGACGCAATTTGGGCATTCGGGTAGAGATTTTAACCTACCCAATGTCGGCCAACCTATTTACTCAACCTAAGGGTGTAACCGTGTCAGTTATTCGGGTTAGACTTTAACCCTAATGTTAACATATTTTAAAAACTTTTACTCTAATTTATTTATAATTAATTTGTGAAATCCTCACCCCATAACTCTGATCTATTTAATATAAATGAAAGGTTGCGCGTTATTAACAGGTTGAATAACAAAACAAAAAAACGATACATATATTATTTCAAATATAATTCTACATAATGGATAAAACATATTTTAAAAATTTTTACCCTAATTTATTTATAACTAATTTGTGAAAACCTCACACTCTGATCCATTTAATATAAATGAAAGGTCGTGCGTTATTAACAGGTTTAATAATAAAAAAAAAATGATACATTATTTCAAATATAATTCTACATAATGGATAAAAGCTTCCAATGGTAATCATCTAATTGAATTTAAAATATCAACTTTTATATATTTTTTGTTAAAATGTTATTTTGTTGTTGATGAATATTTTTTTTTTAAGAAGGATGAATATGTATAACTTGTCGAATAAACATCAGAAAAATATTAACTCTTTAAACGGGTTTCCAAGTTGACAAGTTAAATGGGTTAATTATCAGATTGACGGATTAGACAAGCTCTACTCTTGGCTAACCCATTATTTAAATGGGTATACAAATGTTGTAAATAGATTGACTGCTTGAGAATTTTTAATCATAATCTACTGAAAATCCGATTGAGCTGACAAGATTGCCGGTTTACCTCTAACTCAACCTAGTCAAATGCAAGTAGCCTTTGAAAGAAGTTTTTTCTTTCTTTTCTCATTCTTTTGTTTTATAAAAATTCACAAAAACAAAATCATTTCTTCACGCCTAATGGATCTTAGATTCTTTTAAGGTAATAATAAATGAAACAAGCTGTTTATATATAATCTAACATCATCAGCTGGTTTCTAGACTATATATTGTAACCAGGCCCGCTTCTATGTAAACGATTTACATAGAAACGGTTCCACGTATCCCCATCCATTTTTGAAATTTTAATGTTTGATAGAAAATTCAATCCATTCATTGTATTTGACATCATTTGTTTAGCCAAAAAATCAAGTTTTATCAAAATTCAATATGTGCATAGGTCACATTTACTCAAAAATAGGTACATTATATATAAATTAAAAAAATTATTTAGATCCATTCACGTATGTATTAGAATGTAACAATACTTTATATAATCATTTAACCACATATTTACGATATTTTAGATAGTTTAGATGTTGAAAATACTATTTAAAAATTGAAATGTAATGTTAAATAATTTTATTACGTTGATTTTACATGTTTATAGTTGGAACCTATATACAGTGATGCTAGACAAATGAAAGAGTTTCTATGATAATATAAAATGAGACTAAATACAATAGATGAAATAATTTTTCCATCAACAATCTAGATATTAGAAATGAACGAAGTTTCATAGAAACGCTCCTATATTATAACAAAGTTTTTTTTTTGTAATAAAATTTAGTGACACTATTCTTGTTGTTAGGCTATCACAAATTAGCAAAATATACAACAACAAAAAATGTTTCGTTGTTTTTAGATATATGTGAAACTTCAATAGCAACCACTATATAATTTTCTAGTTGTCAATTTTGTCACTTAATAAGTAAATTTATTGTAGTATAAGCCAAAGTGGTAAAAAAAAAAAAAGTAATCAAATATCCCCTTGCTAGGTACAGATAGGGAGACATCAGTAAGCAATTTTTGCTCCTATATGTCTATGCTATCTTAATAATTGGGTTAGATAACTTTCATTACAATGCTAGTAATGAGTAACCACAAAAATATTATTAGAGCCTTAATTTAATCAACATATTTAGCTTACTCAATTCCTAGCCAATTTGGCTGGAATCATATACCCATTTATGGGGCATGGAATGAGTGAGAAATATGAATTACAAGCAGGTCCAATTTGAAATAGATTCCCTCATACTTTTAAATTTTATTAAACAAAATGTGGTCATTCTAGCTCTGATTAGCACAATTATTGATAGAATTAAAGAGCTAGCCAGATTTTTTGGGTTTTGTCAATTTACACACGCAACCCGTTCGGGTAACGTTGTAGCTCATAATTTTGTACATCTGTCTTTAAATTTAGGCGCAGGGACTTACTCTTGTTGGGGTGATTTTCCCCCTTGTATTTTGAAATCCTCATGAAAAGATTTTTTGATTTTTTGAATGCTGGGATCCTTAGCAAATCTGCTAAGGTTTGCTTCGGTGGACCACGATTCTTTACATAAAAAAAAAAAAAAAAAAAAAAAAAAAAAAAAAAAAAAAATCCCTAGCCAAATTGATGAAAACCTCTGATGCTAAACAAGTGAGGTCCAGGCAATGGTAACTCGAACTTTCTAAGGCAACTTAGGCGCCATTTAGAAATGTATAATTTGGTGAAATATTGAAATAATATGGAAAATGATAAAGAAAATATTTTAAAATTTGTATAGCTGATATGAAATAATAAAAGTAAAGTTGAAACGAATAGATTAATTGTAAAAAAAACAATTGGAGTATAAAGATAAAGTTTTAAAAAATAAGATTATTGGATAGATAAATTATTTGTCGAAGAATGCGAAGGATGGTGAAAAAGGGAGAAAAACTGTAGAAACCGTGCATGGAACGTGATTACCAAGTGCCCTTAATTATCCTTGTCGACACCAATGTTACAAAATGACGTGATGGTCAACATTTTCATTGGGGAATGCGGAAAGCTAAACTTGTCTCGAACATTGGAATCTGAGCTGAATAATTATTATGATATTGATTAATCATTTCTGCATTGTATTGTGTTGTATTAATTTTTTTTTCCGATTCTTAATGAATGTGGACTATTCAATGCCGTTTCTGACATTGTATTGTGTCGTATCTATCTTTTTCCAATTTTTAATGAATGTGCAGTATTCAACGTCCTATCCTGAATATTGGAATCATTGGCGCATAATGCCAGCCATTCATCAAAGGGAGTACTTCTAACATTTTTTTTTTTCTTAGGTGTAATGGATCTGAATGCCACAACGGAAAATTCATGGTGTTTGGGAAGTAGGAAAAGATATGGAAAAAATATGTGTGGAAAGGTAAGAAATAAATGTCAGGAACGAATGTGGTGCGATTATAAAGAATAATGGTAAGTTAAAGTGAATAAAAAAATGGTATATCAAAAAAGTGAATGAAAACGAAATGAATAGAATTTTTATGGAAAAAAAAAAGAAGAACAATACTTGAAATATAATATAGTACCATTGAGTGAAAATATATAAGCAGTGATGTAGCTGAAACTTTTTTTCACTTTCCATAAAAGTGGAAGCACTGAATTTAGCGGTTTAGGCGTACAAGGTATTTTGTTGATCTAAACCACCTGTGTACCAAACATGGTTCATGGTTCGTAGTCAAGTAGGAAACAAAAAAAATGCACCAAAAAATAATTATAATATACTATAAAATTAAAATAATTCGAATATGCGTATAAATCCGTAAAAACTTTTAAATCAAGTTCTATATTTTTTGAAAAAAATATTTACAATATATAAAATATTACTTGAAACACGATGAATGATTTAAATTTTACAAGATCATTTGGGTGAGGCCAAAACAAATCGTTATGAAAATGTTTCCACTTAATTATTACCTTCATGCATGGCTTATATGTCATATCATAAAAGTATGGACAAGTATATGAAGAATGGCGAAGGAAATTTTGCACCAAGCACGCTCCTTTTGAAAAATACACAATATAATAATTTTACATTTCATTGTTTCTTATGTTTTAAATGGTTTTTCTGTTTATTTTAATTTTATTCAAATTGCACATTTTTGTTATTTCCATTCCACATAAGCTAGTGTTCACTTAGAATTGGGTCAGATTTAACCAAATGTTGAACTAATTTAAGTGAGCCCATCTGTAGCATTTTACGAAATACATTCCATTCATTTTTCTTTATCATTATTTGTTTAACAGAGAGTGATCAAAGCAATCTTTTAACTTTTTAATAATTTTATGTTTAATATAATCTAAATCAATTATTGTAATTAACTTAAGATATTAAGCATGCATTTGTTAATGAGGAAAACAAATGGTGGGAAAAACTAAGAATTTTTTTTGAAAAAGATAGGGCCATTTCATCGGATAAAGGTGATTACAAGGAGTAAAAATACGGATAAATTAGACAAGATATTCAAAAAAATGTAAAAATTATTAAAAATATAGATAATAATGAAAAGTGTGATTGAGTGATTAAGGTGCAAAGTCTTATCAAAAGAGGTTAAAAACGGAGGAAATTTTTTTCTAATGCCAACACCCTAAATTATAATCTAGAAAATTACTTGGATTAGAGACTTAGGCGGGATACAAAGTAAAATGATTTTATGGTGAATATATTACTCTTAAGATTATTTAATAATTATAATGCCCTGCAAGAATTTTTAATAATTATGTTATCATTTATTCTGGCGAAATAAATAATTTTAAATATCTTGAATGGAATAGATTTCATTTCATCTTTATATTAATATGAAATAAGTTATTTTGAAATATCCAAAACAACTGATTCTTTTGAAATATCTCTTATTTAATAATGTAGACTTCAAAATTTTTCTAGGTCACACATAAAATGAGGTTTTTCACATCTATATTTACTCCAAAACTCTGCTTACTTGTATGATCAAATGACTAACATAAGTGTATATAGGATATAAGGGTAGGGATGTCTAGGGTCTCAAAGTTGGGTAGTCACAATAGTTTCCTTAGCCCTTTTCGGGATTACATCTCCATTAGGTGCCTATCTATCTAAATTGAGTGGCTAGATTAAAAAAAAAAACTCCTTCCGATATCTATTTATAAAGCAAATTAATAAATTCTTAGTTAGTTGGGATTTCTATATCCATACCTACATAGTTTTAACAAAATTGACCATTTTATCCAATCATTTTCATAGATTGTACTTCGAATATTATATTTAATTAGAATTTTTTTCATACATATCTAAATAGTTTAGGCAAAATTACAAGCTTATTCCTTAGTTTTACAAAATTGCAAAATTTCTATAAACATGCAAACATAACTCATTTATCAAAATTTCACGCTAATGACAACAAATTTCTTAATAGAATAAATAAAAAATGCCCCTATTAATACATATCGCAATAACTTTTATTATTGTTATCATTATTTTCATTGCAATTATTATAAAAATTATTGCCAAAAATAAATTATCTTAAAATACCTATAATAATAAAATAATAGCTAATTAACTTATTATTAACAAGACCATTTTCATCAAAAAATTTAACTACTGTTAGTGGAATCCTCTTGGAGACACGGTACAATTTTTTTTTTTTTTTATCATGATACACTAACAATTTTACGCAAACATTTTAGCATGCCTTAGATAGTACAAGGATGTGGGATGTAAAAAGTTTTATATATTAAGATTAACAAAAGTTGTATGTGAATTGAAGATTTTCTGTGAAAAATGAAAGAAATTATAATTTAGAAAAGTGCCAAAATAAGAGATTTCATCTCATCTACCTGGCCATGTCGAAGTTGTGAACAGATGAGAACCCATGTCATCAGGTTCCAATTAACAACTCACTCCGCAAAGCTTGACAGTACACTACCATTTTAATGACAATATCTGGAAATAAAAGGGCTGGATTTTGGTGGACATAGAAATATCAAAATAAGTAAACATACATGCTAAACATGCGTTTTGTTCATGTACCATATCCCAGCGGCTGCAAAAGAGTTATCACTTAGTTAGCCATTTTTTAAATTAGTCTGGACTAAGCAAATGTTTTACTTAGCTCACTTTAAAAAAATTTATTTATAATATATTTTTATTTTTTTCTTTATACACAAGTTATATCCTATAAGTTATCGTCTTACAATATTATGGAACCTAAATATTTCAAATAGTCTCATTTTAAAAAAAATTCCATTACCGAAAAAATAGGCATTAATGTCCGGTTTCACAAAATTTTATAACTTATTTTGCAAACAAATACCCAATACCAATACTACCCACTCTGGCCTAATTTCGTAGAGATGGCAGTAAGTATGAAAATATATATCCATTTATTCATACATTCTACGAAGGTCCTCTTTTTTTTTTTTTTTGGTTATATTTACATACATCTCAATACATATTACATTGAAGTTCTGAGACATTCTTACAAATACGGAGATACATAACTCCTCCAAAGAAATCTGGAGACCCAGCTCCACCAAAGAATTAGGAAGACATAGCTTCCACCAAGCCAAAGGGAGACAACAGCTCCCACACCATTTTTTCGGGCCGAAATCCCAACGTGGGATTCGAACCCACGACCGCAGCTCCGCAAACGCCTTATTACTGCTGCGGCCACCAACCGAGCATGACTCGGTTGGCGAAGGTCCTCTCTCCTAGCACCGCGAAGAAAATTAGTTTTTTGCAACTTTTTCTTAGCCAAAAAATGTATATGTCAAGAAAAATCCCACTGCTTATAATGATGTTTTGCCAGCGAGGACCATTTTTTAAAATTACGAAGATGTTTTCATAAACAAAAAAGAATTGCTTACTTGGTGATACTAGTAGTTAAGGAATTTTTTTTTTTTTTGCTAAAGATATAAATATAAATACTTTTATATTCAAATCAAAATTTACTTGTCTAAGTATAAAAACATAGACTACAACAACCAAATTTCCTTTTAACGATTATTACATGACATATGCCACAAACTATAGTCCATTAAATATTTCTTTAACAACTAAATTTTAATTTTGTATGAGAAAACTTTAGTCGCAAAAGATCAATCTGGAAAATTTTGAATTTATAACAATCATACTTCGCAAGAATACGGAAGTGTAACTGCCCTAAGAAGCCAGAAAGTTTTAAAAAGCTAGTACAGGCATATGAACTCAATAGACTTGTGAAGAGTCGTCGCTTATGTGGAGATGTATCAAAAACATGCATGAATTTTTGGTCTTATCAGCTCCGGGATTATGAAGAGCAATAAAACATGGAATGCGATCAAAGACACATCTTAATATGAAAATTCATTAGTACTGCAACTTGTTAGTAAATCAAGCATTAAACAATTTGAGTAAGCCATGTTTATGATGGTTGGAGGCACGTTTTGTTTGTGCAGCTGTTGCCTACAGGTTACAGACAACCCAACGCAAGGCCTTCAACCCATTTCCTGATATGAAAACATGGGCTATCTAATCTAGCTAGCTGTCTCTCTACTTTGGATGCCCCAATCTTTAATTTGGAATTTGGATGTGAATGATAAAGAAGCATGCAGGTGGAGTGCCATCCGCATTTCCTTACCGGAAATCTTGGGATTTCCTTCCTTAGTAACACATGATTTGAAGAGAGGTCACATCATGCCAATTGAATCAGAAGCAAGCACTTTTACCTATCTTTCTTTGATATTAGATGCTAGCTTCTTTTAAAAGTAGGAAACTCCCAAGAGCTTTTCCTAGAGTCAACTTAAGGGTGGTGTTTTAAATCGTCGCAAAATTGTTTAGAGATTGGTTGCTATTAGAGGTATTTTGATGTTCCTTGTACCATATATGTAAAGCTTGGTTTGGCAAACGCACGAGAGTCGTGCACGGGTAGCATGACTAGTATCTATGGGAAGTGATCTAAAACAAAAGTTTAGATCACCTGATTTCTGTAAACTGTCAAATATATTAAAATTTTTTATACGTTATATTATATATTTTAATTTAAAAAATTAGGGCAATGATAAAAAAACCAATTAGACAATAGGGGTTGTCTAACTGGTTGATGTTATTATTATTATTTAATATCTAAGCTATTTAAAATATTATCTATGTTATTCAGTTATGATGCAAAATGTCACGCATTTGTATAAATTGTATATACCCTATATATATATTTATTTATTTTTAAAGTTTTAAATTTTACCAACTGGGTCATGGAGGCGGTCGATAATGCCACTAAATCGTAGATTCGAATTGGACCCTCCATGGAGCTTATTGTCTTTGGTGTAAATAGGTTTAAGATTATTGTCTCCTTTATGGATTATTGAGCTTCATTATAATATGAAATAAGACGTAATATTATACACCTAATTAAAATTTTTGAACTTTTAATAAATTTATATTTACTCTCACATTTTGTTAAGTATTTGTACAAGTTTTCAATTAAGGCGATTTTTGGTGCCATAGGTATATAAATAGTTATTATATTATGAATGGATTAGATTAAAATAAGAACCTTTCAAAAATATAAAAGCAATCGAGTCGAGAACCATTTATTATCCAATCCATGTAGTTCCCAAAAAATGAATAATTATATATTTACTCTCAAAAGACGCTAACTTTTCACAAAATATAAGCTTTCAGTAAAAATAATTTTCGAACATGATAAGAAAATAGTTTTAAACAAATTAAATGGTTTATTTTGTTAACAGAGATTTTTAAAAAAAAAAAAAAAAACCAAGACGGCTGCATGAACTGGAGTCACGTGTATATCATTACCCAAAAAGAAAGGGCAAAGGATACGTGGATAACTCTTTCCCGTGGTACTCTTCTCTCCAGCTGAGTGGCTTCTATCTAGCTTGAAGCCGAACCATATATTTCTGATGTTTGATATTGAACTATTGATCATTTGCGACCGGTCGAGTATTGACTATTGAGGAGGTTTTCGGCGAACCGTTGTGCTGTTCGATTCGGCAGACTATGAGTGTGTTTGGTTGAAGATAAAATTTGTGATGGAAAATTTTGAGGGTAAAAGTTGTCGAATTGATAGAAAATGATGTAATATAATAGGGGTAATGATGAGGAGTAAAAAGAATAAAATTAAAATAAATAGGTTAGTTGTATGGGTAGTTGTGTAGAAATGATTGAAAAGTAGGATAGTTTGTATAGAAAAATGTGAAAAAATAATTAAAAAATAGAGTAGTTATGGAGAGTGAAAAATTTTGAATTGAAAAGTTTTAGGGTATGTTTGGCAATAACAAAAAAATGTCGACTTAAAACTTTTCAATCTAAAACTTTTCACCATCTATAATTATTATATTTTTTAATCATTTTTTCACATTTTTCCATACAACTACCCTACTTTTTAATCATTTCTACACAACTACCCATACAATTAACCTATCTATTTTAACTTTATCATCTTTACTCCTCATCATTACTCATATCATATCACATCATTTGACAACTTTTATTCTCCAAAACTTTTCATCAAAAGTTTTATCTATTCCCAAACACACCCTTAATTGACATATTTTAGCCCCAAACAAACACACCCTGCTGCGAGGCAGGATCGAATACCCTGCCATTTTCAACCATCTCTCTCTATCGTTCGATCTCGCAGGAGCAACCTCACCCGTTCGATTAGATTTTAAAAGCTAGCCGCTGATGGCGCAATTAGTTTGGGAAAAATTGCGAATACATTCTCTCTCCTGCACGCGATCGAGGGCCAAAAATCCCTCTTCCATATTCTCTCTCGCATCCTCTCCCACACCCGATTCCTAGCTAAATGCCCTGGATCTGCTGTCTCTGTCGGTCCTCTTTTCTCTGGTCGTCGGCCCTGCTGCTCCTCTCTCTCCTCTCTTCTCTGACTTGCCCCTTCTCTCCCAAATGCACTAGATCTACTGCATTGTTCCTCCTTATCGCTGCCTGCCGTTGAGCCGATCACCGACTGTAGTCATCACCACTATCTGCCCCTCTCCATTTCTCTGGCACTGCAGCCCCCTGTTTTCATCCAACTTGCTTTGGGCCACGAGTTTACACAATTTATTTCTTGCAATTAAATATTAATTTGTATCCATATCGGGTTTGGTTTTTTTATCACCATTTTCCGCCTCTTCCGTTTCGTAAGATATCTGGAAAGCCCATATTTTTCTGAGGCCGAAAAGCTGATTGCAGAATAAAGCTGTTGAATCCATTACCAATAAAGCTGAAAATGTTTTGGAGAAAACCTCGACGTCGATAGAGCCGTTGATTGCAGAGCGTTTCCATAGAAGAGCATTGATCCGTTGAGTTTTCATTGTTCAATCAATGTACTTGCAATTGGATTAAAGATGCTTGCTTCATGTATAATTTAGAATCTCTTTTATCCACATGGTGTAGACGTAGTGGAAATTAAAAATTTGCTAATGCTAATTTCAAGAAAAGACCCTCAAAAACGACACAAATGAATGAAGTGGAAAAATAAAGAGTAAGGTTACCATGGATGAGAATAATTTCATAAAAAAAATATTTAAACAAAGAAAAATCAGAAAATCTTGCGCATGTGAAGGTAATATCGGATGTCGTGAATCGCTTTATTAGAGGCCTCGATAGAAAATGCAGCCTGATTGAGGATTTTAGCGGAATTTGGGGCCGGTGAAAGATGGAAGGAGCAGGAAGCCACGACCGGGTGAGAGAGACAAGGGTGTTAGCTGTCGTGGAAGAAGACAGGAGAAGCATTCAACGGTGAGAGAAGGGGGAAAACAAACCTTTTCAACGGTGAGAGAAGGTGCAGCAGAGTGTGGGAGAAAAGATGAGAAAGAGAGAGGGCGATGAGGAGAGCCAAGTGTTAGAAAAAACAACCATTGATTAAATCCATAATCATTGTAGGATCTGTCTCATGCTAGAATTATCGAGAAATTAAAACTATAAGCGGAAGCGTACCTGAATCCATGGATGCTAATGATCTTTGGCTTTGGGTCTTCCAAGTTAGTGCACTCAGGATTATGGGAGAGTGTTGCTCTTCTTCTTTCTGCTGATGGATGGCAGAGAGAAAACCAACCGGTGCATAACTCGGGGACCACAACCCATTTTATAGGAAGCCTAGTTTCCTATTTCCAATTTAGTCCATCATAAAACTAGAAATTGGAATTTAGGCTATATGGTTTCTACGCATAGGAGATCCATGCTTTATTAAATGATTTAGGTCCATAAATCCTTATAAGATCACTTTTATGATTTGGACCATTAATTTATGATAGCACATATATATAAATAATATATGTATGTCCAGAAATTCCAACAATCTCCCACTTGGACTACATGTATTTTATAATTATATATATGACCTTATGAGCTCAAAACTTTATGCTATCATACCAAAATCATTTCCGAACAATCTCGTCCATTAATTATGCCAACATAGAACCAAGGCGGCCTTTGTTACATTTATCGTAACTAGACCCATCCAAGATCACATATATCAAACATAACTAAACGACATAGATCAAGCATGGATGCGTAGCATGGAAAATACATGTAACGTGATCTAACATGCCTATTTCCAACTGGTCCACCTTATTTGGTGAGATCAAACCAATACCAAAAGTACTGAAAAATCAAAAATACTGAATTCTTTATTTCTGCAGAAAATATCCATAACCATAGTAAAGTGTCTAAACCAGAAAAGCAAATAAATACAAACTCCCACTTAACTAGCATATCATTAAATGATACAACACCTGTGTGAGCAGTATGCTCATGAAAGACCATAAGGTGTTACTCTTAGTAAGCGAATCCGCAATTTTGGAGTTTGTCGCAATATGCTTTATAGACACTTTATTTTCCTGAATCCTTTCCTTAACAACCAGGAACATTGCTGAACTCCTGTTGTTGTTGGAATATTAGACTGACTACTAATTTATTGTCACGAAATAACTTAAGTGGTCTTTCAATGTTATTTATATTTTGCAGCCCTGTGACAATATTCTGTAGTCATATTCCATAATTGGATGCCCCATAATATGCTATAAACTCTGTTGTCATGGTCGAAAAGCTATAAGTGTCTGCTAAGCACTTTTTCCTGATATAGCTTTTCCAACAACAGATAAATATAGCCTGAAGTGGATCTCAAACTGTATTTGCATCCAATAAAGTAATAATCTGAATACCAAATGATCTCTTACTTATATGACTTTCTGTATGTGAACATATAATATTTTGTTTTCTAAAAAATGTTTTTTAAAAAAATCTGTTTGGCTGCATCTTAAAGATCCATTCCTGAATTACTTAAAATATCTGCCCAACATCCCAATAATGTACGCAGTAACCGAATACATACATCTTGAGATTCAAAACCTGAACATAAATCAAACTTCCCACTGCTAAAGCATAGGGAGTCTTTTGCATTTCCTTAGACTTAAAATCATTCTTGGGACATTGATTTAGATAAAATTAATTTTGTCTTCCTTAGCAAGGAGGTATTCTTAATTTGCAATCCTGCATATCAAGTATCTTAAATATTTTCTTAATATGGGTATTTTGTAATAATCCAAGAATACATCTAGAATAATCTTGATATATCTGAATTCCTAATACAAAAGACATATTTCGTTTCAAACTTCTTTGACAAAAAATATCTTAAGTTTATGCAATAAACTTATCTTGATGTTGGGAAACAGTATATCTGTGTTACTCCCACTGAAAATATGATTTCTCCCACTGAAAATTAAAGTATATGCAATCATCAACCGAATTCATTTCAAGACCAGATGAAATGATAATTTGATGACATTTGCAATACCATTATTAGGAAACTTGCTTAAGCTTGTAGATGGATCTTTTTTATCTTAAAAACTGAAAATTTATTATAAATGTTATCTTTACATCCATTTACCATAGCTCAAGGTTAAAACCCATTATTAAAACCATTTATCTTGAAAGAAATTTTCAATAAAACCGGAGAGAAAATTTCTTTGTAATCTATGCCTTCCTTTTGAGTAAAGTTCATTGAGACAAGACAAGCCTTATGCCTTTCCATATTACCTTCTTTCTTGGTTTTAAATATCCATTTATAACCAATCAATTTTATACCTTTAGGTAATAGAATAGGCTACCAAAACATCATTGTCTTTCATGAACTTAATCACATACTTATGGCATCAATCTACTTTTGAAAGGTTTTACTTTGCATTGTTTGATGAAATCGCCTTCCACCATTCCAATGTCATCCTTACGTATTGGCAAAATCTGATTCAATCATCAGAAACCGCATTTTCCTTTCTCTAGTAGATCACTTCAATGACATCCATTCTTGAGGTTGTTGAGCTTGATCATCAGGAATGTCCTGTTTATCAACTATGTCTTATAGATTTCTCTTTAAAGACATAGTCCCTAACTATATCTCCCCCTCAAGCTCAATTTCCTCAAAGAATTGACAATTTCCTCAAAGAACTGAATGTGGGATCATAGGATTTACATCTTGATATTGTTCAGCATATCCAATAATATTTAAATTCAAAAGAAGGAACTAAAATGACTATTTCCAAATGAATAAAAATAACTAAATTTATTCAATACAGAAATAGAAACCAAATTCCATTTAAAAAATGGTACCATATATCTCTTCTGAATTTAAATAAAATTTAGTTTTTAACAATAATAATAACTTAAATGACCATATAGCCTCAATAGTATTTGATTTGCTATCGCCTCCATCGATGAATCTTTCATCATCATTTGGCCTTTTAGCAACTCAAGTAACCTCACATAAACACCCTTACATGAATAGCAACACCAAATCTATTCATTAAAAAAAAAAAATGTGTCTTGGGTCTAAGGCTAAATTAATACTGAACAAACCAAAGTGAAAAATGTACCCATTATTAGTACAATTCTCCTCTATGTGTCCAAGAGCCTGTCAAAAATAATAACCAAATTTGTATTGGACCATCCGTAGTTTATTTATCATTTTTCATGTCCTTAAAGGTACTTGCCAAGTGAATACTTTTAGTATATTCTTACTTTAATTTATTCTCCTTTTGCACATAATAAAAATAAACTCATCAAGAGATCATTTATCCTTTTGTCAGTTATAATTAACTTTAAACTGACCAAATTGTGTTTAGGAGAATCAAAACTAAATGCACAAGCAAATCCGCTTTATCCTTAGTGCCTTTAGTTTCAAAGTAAGAAGAGATAAGTACTCCCTTATATTTCCTTTAACTTTATACCTTATTGAAATCAAGTTCGAACGAATCGTACTTGTTTCAGCTTTATTACCTTTAGCAATACTTTAGAATTTTCTGAATATAAATTTTGGCATTAGTTACCTTTTTGGACATGATACCCCCTTGAAAGTTTTCAAAATTTTATACTTTATAATCATAAAACACATGCAATTTTAACAATCTCACTTATTAAAGTTCCATTTTTCCTTATTGGAACTTTTAACCACAAGAGTAGTGAATCGTTCAATCCTTAGTGCATGGTTTAGATTCATAATGCCTAGAATGATCATAATATTTTATTTTCATTACTTGAACATGAAAATAAAATAAATATTGGCAGATATGGCACAAACAGATAAATTAACCAAAATTTGAACAAAACAATATGTTCACATAACTTTTATACAGAACTTTAGCAATTCAAATAATGGTAGGGCCCATCACAAGATACCTAGTACAACATTAATACTTAGTCTTTGGACAAAAGTATTAATTTGTAAGTGGTACTCTTGGTGCAGTGATCAAATATTGATAATAAAGTCCTGTCAAACAATAAGCCTTTCTTTGGACCGACTATTGTTCACATGGAATGCCTAATAATTATCACATATTTATCACCGCATGTGTCTATGTAATCCGGCCAAATATTAATCTTCCTTTGGGCCGATTAATATCCGCATAATTACATATCCACAATATTTTAGTGTAGTAATCAAATATTTAACAATAAAATCATGTCAAATAACAAGCCTTTCTTTGGACCGACTTGTTATTCACATGGAGTACCAAATAATTGTTGTATATTTATTACCATAAGTGTGTACGCAATTCGGCCAAATATTAATCTTCCATTGGGCCGATGAATATTCGCATGAATTACATACACACAATTATCTTAATGTCTTAAAAATAAATTAACTTACACAAGAGAGGCTACTTTGGTAGCATGTTGTTGCAATCAATTTATTTTAAAATATTAGACATCCATAAAAAATACTTGTACCATTATTTGAATTTAATAAAAATCCAAAATATTGAACTTATTTCTGAATTCCAAACATAAAACTTTAGTAAAAATTCAAATAATGGCAAGACCCATCACAAGATACCTAGCACAACATTAATATTTAGTCTTTGGACAGAAATATTAACTTGTAAATGGTACTCTTGTTGTAGTAATCAAATATTGATAATAAAATCCTGTCAAATAATAAGCCTTTCTTTGGACCGACTTATTATTCACATGGAAAACTAAATAATTATCACATATTTATTACCATATGTGTGAATATAATTCGGCCAAAAATTAACCTTCCTTTGGGCCGATTAAAATTCGCATGAATTACATCACACAATCATCTTAATATTTCAAAAATAAATTAATCTACACAAGAGAGGCTACTTTGGCAGCATGTTGTTTCAATTAATTTATTTTAAAATATCAGACATTCATGAAGAATATTTACGCCATTATTTGAAATTTAAATTCCAAAAGATCCAAAAATATAATTTTGCATGATAGAAAGCAATAAATCATAGACACATGAATTTATACATTATTTGCTTTCTAAATATTCATAAACTAAGCATATGACTTAAATGTAATTTAAACATTTGCATGCATATATGTTAATTTCACAAAAATAATATTTCTGGACCTATTTAGGTTAATCTGACCCTTCCATTCAATCCAGAATGTCCAAAAACATAGAAAATCACTATTGGATCGTCCAAATCGGATAAAGGGATCATCAGATATGTGAATTTTAATTTGGACGGTTATTGGGCTGCCACGTGTCTTTTTCTGGTGGGCTGTACTGTGGGTGGGCTGAAACGGGCTTAACTGAATGGGCTGGGCTTTTAGATCTGGGCTGACTGGGCCTGCTTGAACTGGGCTGTTTCCACCTGGGCCTGTTTCACAGGCCCGCCCAGGTACAAAGGAGGAGTTTAGCTATGGGCCTGATGAATTGGGCTCAGGCCTGGCCCAGCTCGAAAATTTCTGTGGCCTATTTGTAATTTCCACAAAGGGGGCGGTTTGCAAATTTCTGCAAAGGAGTTTTATACAATTTATCTAGCCAGGGGGTTTTCTGTAAAAGTTCATCTCCTCCCTTAAAAACAAAAAACCCTAACCTTAGCTACCATTTCCCCGTGCCGCCGCAGCCTACACAAGCCACCCTACTGCCCCCATCCCGCCGCAGCCTACACAATGCCCCTATGCCGCCGCAGCCTACACAATCCACCCCACTGCCCCTATGCCGCCGCAGCCTACACACTGCCCCTATGCCGCCGCACACCGTGCTGCCTTGCAGCCGAACCCGCCAGCCAAGGCGCTGTCGCCAGCAACAGCCGCCCGGACACTGCTGATCGTCTTCTTCGGCAGCCAGTCCGTTCGGAACGCAAGCCGCCCAGCAGAAGCATCCAGCGGCCCCGTCCAGTGCCGTCGCTGATCCACCTTGGATTCCGGCGTCTGGCTTCCAGCTCCCAAAACGCTGTCATCACTGCCAGCCAGCGTCTAAATCCCAGAAGCCGGATCGCAAACGGAAACCCAACACTGGCTGAATCCAGCGAAAACAAGCAGAAAACGGTGCGATTTCCAATTGTCTTTTGTTTTAATAATAAAGAAGAAGACAACGATCATGAATACTGCTTTTGACTTTCCATCCCTTTCATTTTTATTTTATTCATTTGCATCAAGATTCAAAACCAAAAATGGAGAAGAGGACAACGATCATGAATCCTACCTTTCATTTTTTTTTAATATGAAAATCAAAAGGATACAGCGATATCATGAATCGTCCCTTTCATTTTTTTTTAATATAAAAATCAAAAGGAAATGTGGCAAAGTAATTCAAACTCTGCGGCAACAAAACCAGCAGTGAAACATCTAAGATCCGGCGGCGACAAAACCGGCAGCGCAACTCCAGATCTGAATCCAGATACTCGGCAGCTCTTTTTCCAGCGGCACAAAGCACCAGATCCGGCATCCCAGTGGCAAACCCAATCTCGACGGCGACGGCAAAAAATCCAGAGAGCAAGATTTTTTTTTTTTTTTTTGATAAATTCCAGATGAACTGTGGCAGCCGTAACTAGGTTTTTGATTTTCTATAAATCCTTTACATGCATTCAAACAGCATACATGAATTCATAAATCTTTCTCAATAATCTAACATGAAGATTATGGCTCTGATACCACTTGTTAGAAAAAACAACCATTGATTAAATCCATAATCATTGCAGGATCTGTCTCATGCTAGAATTATCAAGAAATTAAAACCATAAGCGGAAGCGTACCTGAATCCATGGATGCTAATGATCTTTGGCTTTGGGTCTTCCAAGTTAATGCACTCAGGATTATGGGAGAGTGTTGCTCCTCTTCTTTCTGCTGACGGATGGCAGAGAGAAAACCAACCGGTGCATAACTCGGGGACCACAACCCATTTTATAGGAAGCCTAGTTTCCTATTTCCAATTTAGTCCATCATAAAACTAGAAATTGGAATTTAGGCTATATGGTTTCTACGCATAGGAGATCCATGCTTTATTAAATGATTTAGGTCCATAAATCCTTATAAGATCACTTTTATGATTTGGACTATTAATTTATGATAGCACATATATATAAATAATATATGTATGTCCAGAAATTCCAACACCAAGCACAATTCATAAATCAGCGACCGGCGAGTAGGAAGATGGCAACAATAAAATCTGAGAGAGGAAGAAAAGCCGTTGATGAGGTATATTTTGATTAATTCTAGTCTATGAAGTTATATGATTTTTCATGTTAAAAAAAAAAAAAAAAAAAAAAAAAAAAAAACGGAAGCAAGGATCACAGGAATCTCCAAAGGAGGTCTAAAGCAAACAGAGTAGCTCCACCAGGGGTCCGAGCAGCGGTGAACCCCGCAAGACAGCAGCTTGGAGCGGGAACCATTGCAAGAGAAGACCTTTGACGCACACCGCCGCATGTCTTGGACCGACCCGCAGAGGCAGAGGCTCCGGACAAGCTTCGAACAAGGCGCGCAGGGCCCAGGGTGGCGCAGGAGCAGACACTTGTGCCCACAATTCCCACTGGGCGAACGGCCGTAGACGTCACCGCAGGTGTGGGGAAGGATCCAAGGGTCCGGCGGCGGGTCTTCCAGTTTCCCGCAGAAGCAGCGGTAGCTGCGGGAAATGGTGGAGGCATTGTAGACCGCTCGGCATTTGGGGCAATGCCAAGAAGAGGAGGCAGAGGAGGATGGGGAGATCTGCCGCGTTTCTCTGCCGGCGTTCCCCGGCGGCTCCGAGGCGTTTGAAATGGCTGCCAAGTTTTGCTACGGCATGAGGATCGAGATCACGGCGTCGAACGTCGCCGCGCTGCGCTGCGCCGTGGAGTTCCTCGAGATGACGGAGGAGAATCTCATCTCCAAGACGGAGCGGTTCCTTACGCAGTCCGTCTTCCGGAGCATCCACGACTGCGTCGAGACCCTCAAGTCCTGCGGCGGCAAGCTGATGCCGCTGGCGGAGTCGCTGAGCATCCCGCGTCGGTGCGTGGATTCGATAGCCGCCAGGGCGGCCGCCGCCGATCCTACATCGTCTTCAACGCTGTTTGGATGGCCGGTCAGCGATGGCGACAAGGCCGCCAATGAGATCTTGTGGAATGGGATTGACACTGGTGTCCGCCGCAAGAAACCGACACGAAGCTCGCCAACGCCACTGCCACCAGGAGCGGACTCCTGGTTTGATGATCTGACCGGCCTCAGCTTGCTGCTCTACAAGCAGCTGATTTTGGCCATGAAAGCTTGAAATCTCAGCTCGGATGTCATCAAAGGAGCGCTCATGGCCTACGCGAAGCGATCGATTCCTGGGTTGTCAAGATCGAGCCGCAAGCATTCGGCGAGCTCCACGGCATCGGAATTAGAGCAGCGAGAGCTTTTGAAGACTGTGATCGAGAATCTCCCGTCAAAAAGCCGATCGGCGATGGCAGGCACCGGACCACCGACGAGATTCCTCTTCGGGCCGCTGAGGACGGCGAATATACTCCGGAGTGGATGAGGAAGATCTGGGAGGCGCTGCGGACACGGGCGACGGCGGCAAGCTGCAACATCTGGCGATCTGGACGAGGACGACGGCGCTGTCTATTGCTGCCGGAGAAGACGCGCTGCGATTTGCCGGTGCTGGACGGGCAGCTGCTGCGATCCGACGGCGGAAGGCTGTCGGAACTGTCGAATCTAACAGGGCTAAATCTCTCTGCAAACAACTTCTCCAGCCCTATTCCGGATAACCTGACAGGCATTGTTGGGTTGAGATACCTGAACCTGTCCCAGAACAACCTGGAAGGCGAGATTCCAGCAATGCTGGGCTCCCGCTTCAGCGACCCGTCGGAGTTTGCAATGAATCCGGGACTACGCGGGAAGCCGCTGGCAAGAGCTTGTGGAGGTGGGAACGCAGGTAAGAAGAGGAAGAAGAGACTAGGACTGATTCTGCTAATCGGCATCGTTACCGAAGCGGCCTGCATTTTGGCCCTCTGCGGCTGCTGCTGCTGCACTTTCTGGCTGCTGCGGTGGCAGAAGCGGTTGCTTGGAATCGTCTTCAAATGGGTCGGGTAGAAGAGAGTTCCGCGGGAAAGCAGTTCCGGTGCAGTTCCGCGGGAATCCGGTTCCGCGTGAATCCAGTTCTGCGCAAGTGTAGCTTGGCGCCCAAGCAACGTAAGTTCCGCGGCAATGAGGTTCCGCGGGAAAGCGGTTCCACCGCCGCGGAACCCATCCCAAGCCGGCAGAAAATCTATAAATACCCCACTTGGCTTCTCATTCGAGGCAGAAGGAAGAGAGGCAAGGGAGCTCTCCCGCGCTCACGACGACGAGAGGAGGAGACGGCGAAAAAAAAAAAAAAAACAGAGAGAGAGCGAGGAGAGGGCGAGGACGAGCAAGAGAGATCTCTCCCGCGCTCAAAAAAAAAAAAAAAAAAAAAAAAAAAAAAAGAGGGAAGGTGAGTTCTCAGATATATATTTTTGAGTTTCTTTAATATATATATATATATATTATATATAAATATATATATACATATATATTATTTTCAAAAACTACTTTTCCCAGCGTGGATACTCCCCGACTGGCGGGTTGAATTGACACACGGGTTAAGTATATTTTCTCCTATAAAAATATATATATGTATATTATTTATATATAAATATATATATACATATATATTATTTTCAAAAACTACTTTTCCTAACGTGGATACTCCCCGACTGGCGGGTTGAATTGACACACGGGTTAAGTATATTTTCTCCTATAAAAATATATATATGTATATTATTTATATATAAATATATATATACATATATATTATTTTCAAAAACTACTTTTCCTAACGTGGATACTCCCCGACTGGCGGGTTGAATTGACACACGGGTTAAGTATATTTTCTCCTATAAAAATATATATATGTATATTATTTATATATAAATATATATATACATATATATTATTTTCAAAAACTACTTTTCCCAACGTGGATACTCCCCGACTGGCGGGTTGAATTGACACACGGGTTAAGTATATTTTCTCCTATAAAAATATATATATATATATTATTTATATATAAATATATATACATATATATTATTTTCAAAAACTACTTTTCCCAACGTGGATACTCCCCGACTGGCGGGTTGAATTGACACACGGGTTAAGTATATTTTCTCCTATAAAAATATATATATGTATATTATTTATATATAAATATATATACATATATATTATTTTCAAAAACTACTTTTCCCAACATGGATACTCCCCGACTGGCGGGTTGAACTGACACACGGGTTAAGTATATTTGCTCCTACAAAAATATATATATGTATATTATTTATATATAAATATATATATACATATATATTATTTTCAAAAACTACTTTTCCCAACGTGGATACTCCCCGACTGGCGGGTTGAATTGACACACGGGTTAAGTATATTTTCTCCTATAAAAATATATATATGTATATTATTTATATATAAATATATATACATATATATTATTTTCAAAAACTACTTTTCCCAACATGGATACTCCCCGACTGGCGGGTTGAACTGACACACGGGTTAAGTATATTTGCTCCTACAAAAATATATATATGTATATTATTTATATATAAATATATATATACATATATATTATTTTCAAAAACTACTTTTCCCAACGTGGATACTCCCCGACTGGCGGGTTGAATTGACACACGGGTTAAGTATATTTTCCCTCTTATGAAAATAAAAATAAATATATATGTATTTTCTATAAAAATATATCAGAATATACATATATATTCAAAGGCATCCAAAAATTAAGATTTTGACTTCTAAGATTATATAAATATATATATACATATATATATATATCAAAAAAAAAAAAAATGATGACGACTTCTTCGCTCAATCCGAGCCAAAAATCTCTAAAAAGCCCAAGCTGGCTCAAAATTTTCCAAAAAAAGCCCAAGCTGGCTCAAAATTTTCCAAAAAGCCCAAGCTGGCCCAAAAATCTCCAAAAAGCCCAAGATGGCTAAAAACTTTCCAAAAAGCCTAAGTTGGCTCAAAAATCTCCAAAAAGCCCAAGATGGCTAAAAACTCTCCAAAAAGCCCAAGCTGGCTCAAAATTCTCCAAAAAGCCCAAGCAGGCCCAAAAACCCTCCAAAAAGCCCAAGATGGCTAAAAATCCTCAAAAAAAGCCCAAGCTGGCTCAAAACTCTTCAAAAAGCCCATGATGGCCCAAAACTCTACAAAAAGCCCAAGATGGCTACCAACCCTCCAAAAAGCTTGAGATAGCTCAAAAATCTCCAAAAAGCCCAAGATGGCTCAAAAATCCCCCAACAAGCCCAGTTGGGCTCAAACCCTTTTTAATGGTCAAAGTTGACCTAAAAATACTTTTAAACCCGGTTAAATCCATTTCTTGGTAAAACCACCCAATTATTCAATCCAGAGGCTGAAAGCGGGAGACGCTGGTTTCTTGTACAAGTACAGAAGCTGAAAGCGGGACACGCTGGTCTGCTGTGTAAATCCAGAAGCTAAGAGCGCACTTAGTTTGCTGTGTAGGGTCACTAGTGTAGCCGACGGGCCCCTCACTAGTTCCCAAACCGAGTCATCGCTGGTCGACGGGCTAAGCGTAAACTCATATTTATGTCATGGCGCGTGGCGTCATGTACCTCATATTCAAATTATGGCGCGTGGCGTCATATACCCCATATTTAAGTCATGGCGCGTGGCGTCATGTACTTCATATTCAAGATATGGCGCGTGGCGTCATATACCTCACATTCGAGTCACGGCGCGGGGCGAAGTGTACTCATTTATCTTTATATTTTTGTTAGACACGATTTTTCGTGCACTTGTAAAGACGTAGAAGGATCTTCTACGCACTTCATTATTATTAAGCATTTTTTCTTATGGACCATTGTATTCAGCTCTTTTAATCAAGGGTTTTCTCGTTAGAGATGTAAAATCAGAATGTGGAACACAATGCAAAATATTTCTGTGATATACTTTTCGGACTCGGTTAAAGAATTGGATGCTTTAAAATTTTGCTGGGGAATTAATTAAGCATTTATTTCCAAAGTCGTAGGAAAACAATTTTATCTTTAACCAAGTGTATGAATTATGAAATGATTTTTCTCACGAGGCCGGAACAAATGGTGAACCCGACGTGAAACATTCTCCCTTCATCTTTAAGAGCTGAAAACTATGGTCTTTATATGCTTATTTAATTTTTCACTGCTAACACTCTGAAATGCCCCTTTGCAGATTTCATGGCACATTCAATGGCTTTTGGATTTTTGCCTAATGGTGGTTTTGTCATTTCTGAGCCAGACCACATGGATGCGGCTATCCCGCATCATTTTATTCGTGTACCAGAGAAGCCGGAGCACCGTGTCTATCGACGCGTTGACTACTCTCCTGCAGCGATCAAGCAAAGAAGAGACCGATCTGCACTACTCAAGGAGCCTCTTATTGTTCAAAGCTCGAAGACCACTCCTATTCAACCGACAAAGTCTCTGCAGGCGCCCATCCGAATGGGCCCGCCTGCTCGACAGTCAGACTATGCCAAGAAGTCCGCCCATCGGCTTGCTGCACCAGCCCAACCAGCAGCACAACAGCCTGCAGGACAACCTGTTTTGCAGTCCCATTCCATGAAGAGGTCTGCGAGACAATCTACTGCAGCTCGGCTAGCGCCAACTGGCCGACCAGAAGTCAATGTTCCCCGAAAAGGGGGCAAAACTGTGCTGAATCCTGTTCGATGCACCATCACTCGCCAATTTGGTCGGGCCGCCTCAAGGATTGTTAACCTAGCCCCCCGACCTAGCCAAGGTGACACCCAGGAGCGGAAGAAGTTAAGAAGACAAACCAAGTTTTCTCAGCTGGAGGCTCCATTGGCCGATGGAGGGGATGACCAATTTAAGCCGCAAGGACCAATTGTTGTCCGATCCGGTTTAGGCACCTTGCGATTCGTCATCCCTGATCCGACGCATTCGCCCCATCAGTCAACAAATGCTCCATCTAGCTCACAAGCCAGAGTCAAATCTCCAGGTCACTATGAGACTGCCAACATAGTGACGGTTCCTCATCATGCATCAAGGAAACCAAGGAGAAAAGCGCAGCAGAAAAAGCAGTTCGGGAAAACAACTTCCCGGTTAAACTTGAAGGCTTCGTCGCCACTGCCACCAGGACCAAGGCATAGGCTGTTCTCACACCCCCAACAAAGGGGTAGGCCACAGAAGAAGCCACTGCAGAGCGCTCACAAGTCAAGAGCGCCCCAAAAACCAAGACTCTTTAGCGGGTGGCAGTATCCCCAGAGGCGCCATACGACATATCCACGTTCGGCGCTCCGGCTGATCCCTGATTTCATACACAAAAATCAATTTGCCTCATTGATCAGACTGAGGGAAGATATGACTTATGCACCTGTCATGGCCCCGTGCCGAGGAGAGCACCGAATGCCACACCCCAAAAGAGAAGCTAAAAGGAGGAGACGTCTCCTCCAGACGACAGAAGTCAACATGGTGGACCTCACCCAGCCAAGCACTTCCAAAGCGTCGGAGATGTTAACCCGGTCAAGGGCAGCCGCAATGCCCATTACGCCGCCATTCTGTAGCCTCTCTCATCCTGAAGGGATCAGGGCCGCCCTCCCAAGAGGTCAATTTGAAGCCTCTTACATGGTGGGCGAAGAAGAAGAGGTTCTTACACCCAAGTCTCAGCTCATTCATGACCTCCGGGAGGAGATTAAGAGTATGAAACGGGCTATGGAAACTCAAGGCAACAAGACATCAGGTTCCCATCAACCACCATCACCAAGGAACCGTCAATCGGTCCATCAGCCCGAGAAATCAGTCAGGCAGCAGACCGAGGAAGATGAAAATGTAGAATTGGAGCAAGGCTTTCTGCAGTTCAATAACCTACGTATCAATACCCCTCGAACGCAAGACGCGCGGGTAAACACACCCATGGGGTCTCCGCCCAGGTTTATGGCACAAAAGGAGATGGTACATCAGCTTGTGGCCGAATGCCTTCGTCGACAGGCACCTCAACTCACTGGGGTCCCTACAACGACAATCAACAGGCCTTATCCCCCAGAGGTTGAAGCGGAGCTCCTACCTAGAGATTTGAAGCCACCAAAAATCCAATTCGATGGGACTGGGAGCGCGTTAAAGCACCTGGCATCATTCCACTATGCCATGGGCAATTGGGCGCACCATTCAAATTTTTGTCTTCGAATGTTTCCCAATACTCTTTCCGGCGATGCTTTCCAGTGGTACATCTCTCCCAATCGGCTCAGTCCAAACATGGGAAGAAATGAAAGAAATGTTCACCTCCCGATTTGTTGATACTACACGAGATGTACAACTATCGGAATTATCTACCTTGTCCCAAAAGAAAGACGAGCCGGTTGAAGACTACATCACTAGATGGCAAAGGGCCGCTAATCGATGTCAAGCACCCCTCTCTCAAGCAATGAAGGTCAATCTTTGCCGAAATGGCATCAAGACGGAAATCTCGTTGCTGATGAATGAACAACTAAGTACATTTCAGGCCCTAGCTACAGAAGCTTGTCGAAAAGAATATTTGTTGTCTCAGCAAAAAGCCTGGAAGAAGGAGTCATCCACAACTACTATGTTCAAGAAGAAGAAAACTGGAGAGACCTCTGCAAATACTACAGAGGTTAAGAAGCATCCAGATAAAGCAAAGCCGCCTGTAAAAGAGCAGCCTGCAAGACCCTTCCGAAGAGAGGAAATCCAATATGCCTTTGGAGAAGATGACGTGGAGACGCTATTCCAGCACCTCATGTCGACCGGGCTATTCGAGTTGCCTGCCCCAAAAAGGCCAGAAGAAGTTGGACGCACTTCTCACCAGCGATATTGCAGTTACCACCGATATGTCGGTCACCCCACTAAGAAGTGTTGGGATCTCCAAGCAATATTGCAAGATTACATTGATAAGGGAGTTATAAAACTCAGTCCTCCAGCGCAAGCTTCATCAAATGTTGTGACAATTGAGATAGCAGAAAAGGGTGATTGGGAAGTGGTTCGAAAACCACCAAGCCTAAGACGGACAAAAAGATGTCTCAAAGATTCATGCAGAAAAGACAAAAGAATAAGGGATAAGGCCATTCTCCCTTTCTTCTCAAGGCATTTGAGGCAATCCTCACGGGTGCAACCATTCATGATCATGGACTTTTTGCAGCCCGAGTTGCTACTCCCATTCTATCAACGGCTTGCTGGAAGATCACCTCGACCAGAAAAAGAAAGATACATTCTCGAGGAGTTACCAAATACAACTCCATTTGAGAATGGTCTGTTTTGGGACCAAGATAGCAACAACGGAGAAATCGAAACTTGCTATCATATAAATGCGTCTGCATCCAAGCCTGCAAAGCGGCGAAGAACTGCCTCGGTGCTCATCCCTAACTACACCAAGTTTGAAGTTGGGATGTCACCGGTAAACCACGTCATCACGTATTTGCGAGAATCTCGACTTTTGCAAGCATCTTGGGAAACCAGAGTGGAATACTTCCGGTACTCACTGGGGGAATCAGTGATGTCTTGGTACCAAGATAATCATATCGAAGAAATTACCGAGTGGGTCATCTTGATAGATGCGTTCTTGGTCCGCTTCCTATCAAGGCAAAGAGAGCAGTTCCCTAGTAATTACTTGAGGGAAATACAATACAGTCAAGAATCTACTGCCCATTACGTAAATTATCTCAGAGACAGTACATGGAGTGATCCCTTGGCCATATGGTTGCCTGAACCTGAAATGGTCACGAAGTACCTTTCGGATGCGGTATGCCCTCCGGCTGACAACGGGTACAAGACCTTTGGAGCCAAAACTTTCATAAAGGCAATCCGATGGGTCAGCAACGAAGGCTTCAAACAAGAGGCAATTTTTAGCGATGCTGAGAGTTTTGGGAGGACTAATCAACTCCAAGTTCTGCACGTACTGCAGTTAAACGATGCACCCATCCTTCGAGTATTCCCTTTCTTAACCAGGGAGTTAAGCTATGATTGGCCACATATTCAGTTATTCCATGAAAATCATAAGTATGCGTTGCCGCACTTGTTTGATTATTCACTGGCGGTCTGTCAAATGGGGCAAACAGAAGAGTTTGCACTCGGGCACTTTGTTTTGAGCTTGGCCCATGACAGTTGTGCCCTTCTCTGGATCTCCTCGCTCCCCGAAGAAGCATTTGGTTCTTGGGAAGAGTTCGTTGATATGTTTATCCTAAGATTCCATGAATATGAAACAGAGTTCCCTCCAGAGATGATAGAAGTCATGCACCCCCTATCAGGAGAGTCTCAATATGACTACATCTTGAGATGGATAAACTGCAGAATAATCAACCAAAAATTCGACAAAGAAGAAATCATGGTTCATCAGTGCATCAAGTCAATGAGTGGGTATTTTCCTGAAATCCCAAAAGTGCAGCCATTTTTCTCAGATGTACTACGGACATTGGCTACAAATATTCAGGACTCTGCCTCCTGCAATATGGTGCAAGTTGAAGAGGATGTTCTCGCAATTCTTCGATCTGGTCGAATCACACCAGAAAACAAGGGTAAAGCCCCGATACAAGAAAATCGTACTCAGCCAGAACAGCACATACCAGCCAATCATGAGAAATCCTCAGTAAGCTATAACGTGCTTGAACACTTGAAGCGACTCCCTGCTCGACTCAGTATCTACGATGCGTTGCGGTTGTCACAAGAAGCCAGGGATGCACTGGTGAGTGCTCTGACAGATGAAAATGTCCGTCTTGCTTACCTGGTCGACGCCGCTGAATGTGATGAGGTTATTTCATTCACCGATGAGGATATGTTGCTTGGAGACGTTAATCACAACCGACCCTTATATGTTACGGGCAACCTGGGCGGTGAACTGGTCAACAGAATCATGATCGATGCCGGGTCTGCAATTAATATCCTGCCCCTTCGAACACTCAGAAGGATCGGAATTTCTCCATCAGCGTTAAAAGACACTAGTGTGGTGATTCACGGGTTTAATCAAGGGACTCAAAAGGCCATGGGCCTAATTGAGTTGGAACTAAGCATAGAAGATTTCTGCACCGAAATCCCGTGCTTTGTGATTAATGCCCCGACCTCATATAACTTGCTGTTAGGAAGGCCTTGGCTCCACAGTAATAAGATCATCGCATCAACGGTGCATCAATGCTTCAAGTACTGCAAGGATGGAGTCGAAAAAAGGATTTTTGCTGACCATAAACCATTCGCAACGGCGGAATCATTTTACTCTGATGCTAAGTATTATGACTTGGCATCTGCTGTCAACACATCAATAAAAGCAGTTGAAGCGACCACACGCGAAGGTCAGCAGGAGGTATCTCAGGCTCCCCCCGCCCCAGTAAGCACAGACATATTCTCAAAGGGTGAGAAAATGGAAGGTCAAGGTCGTGGTCGAGGGCGCGATCATGGACGAGGGACGACAGAACCGAGGGCTCAATTTCAAACCAAATTTGAAACTCGATCCAGTACATCCACTACCACGACAACGACAGGGGGCAACCATACCACCTCCTACCAGCTATAGCAACACCGCTGCAGGATCACGGTTCTACTTGGACCTCGAAGTCCTGAAAAAGGTTGCTAAACCGCCTCGAGCCAATTTCCCTAGGTTTGAGGTGGATCTGGAAGCTCTTCGGAGATTCCGGAATCAAGCCAATGAGGAAGCCAAGTCACTTTGCTGTGAGAGTGACGGAATGGCCACTGAGGCCGCTCACCAAAATCAAAAACCTAAGGAAACGCTCGATGAGGTTTTAGCAATGCTCGTGGGGTTTAATGTATCTGCTCCAAGTGTGCAGGAACCCCAAGATGAAAAATTTGCCCAAAAACATTTCATAAAGCAATATGGCAAGGTATACGGTAGCCCTAACAAATCCTCTTGTTTGCCCACGGCTAAGCTCAAGAAATGGGATTTCCATCGCTATAGCAGAGAAAGCAAGAAAATTATGGATTTGATGGGGTTCTATCCTGATGAACCACATTTATCAGGCCTTGGAAGTGACATCCCTGTCCCGTTATCCGAAATACCCCCTGGTTATCAAAAGGGAAACAAACGACTTGGCCTTGGGTATAAAGAAAAAGAAGACGACAACTTCGCCACCACCTACTGCGTCTCCACAAGCGATGACTCCAACAATGATGAAGAGGCATTAATGGAACCAGAGGATGCTCCACCTGCGATTGAGGATGGAGGGCAGCCTACTATTGACGTACTTGAAGAGTTCAATCTCGGGACTGAGGAGGACCCGAGACCCATTTTTATCGCCAAAAACCTGGCTGAAAAAGAAAAGGTGCAATTGAGGCAGCTTTTAAGTGAATTCAAAGATGTTTTTGCTTGGGGGTATTCTGAAATGCCAGGTCTCAACCCCGCGATTGCAATGCACCATCTGCATATTACGCGGGATAAAAAGCCAGTCAAGCAAGCTCCGAGAAGATTTCGACCAGAGCTCGAAGAACAAATCATCAAGGAAGTTGAAAAACTCATTGATGCTGAATTCATTCGGGAAATCAAATTTCCAAAATGGATTTCTAGCATTGTTCCTGTCAAAAAGAAAAACGGGCAGATCCGCATTTGCGTAGACTTTCGAGATTTAAACGAAGCATGCCCTAAAGATGAATTTCCTCTTCCTTTCACTGATTTGCTAATCGACAGCACAGCTCTGTACAACACGTTCTCCTTTATGGATGGATATTCGGGATATAATCAAATCAAGATGGCTCCAGCAGATGAAGCCGCAACAGCATTTCGAACACCGATGGGTGTCTTTTGCTACAAAGTCATGCCTTTTGGTCTTAAGAATGCTGGTGCAACTTATCAAAGGGCCATGCAAAATATATTTCATGATATGTTACACAAACATGTCGAGTGCTATGTCGATGACCTGGTCGTAAGATCTGAAGGTCACAATAAGCATAAAGAAGATTTGAGGTCGGTATTTCTGCGTCTAAGAAAGTACGATCTCAAGATGAATCCTCTTAAATGTGCATTCGGAGTATCATCCGGAAAATTCCTCGGATTCATAATCCGCCAAAGGGGAATTGAGGTCGATCCACTCAAGACAGAAGCAATCCAAAATATGCCGCCTCCACGAAATCTCAGAGAACTTAGGAGTCTGCAAGGCCAATTGTCGTATATCCGGCGTTTCATCTCCAACTTGTCCGGCCGCTGCCAGCCCTTTCACAAGTTAATGAGAAAAGATACGACTTTTCAATGGGACGCGAAATGCCAACAAGCCTTTGAAGCCATTAAAGAATTGCTGCAAAATCCTCATGTTTTGACAACTCCAGTAAAAGGAAAGCCACTCATTCTCTATATTGCTGCCAGCCCGCAATCACTGGGGGCATTGCTCGCACAAGAAAATGCCCAAGGCAAAGAGCAAGCCGCCTATTATCTCAGTCGACGATTATTGCAAGCTGAATGCAATTATTCCTCGATCGAGAAAATTTGCCTAGCATTGGTTTTTGTGGCACAAAAGCTAAGACATTACTTCCTCGCGCATGAGATTATACTTATATCGAAGGCTGATCCCCTCAAGTTCCTGATCACTAGACCAATGCTTTCAGGACGCCTAGCAAAATGGTCACTTATGCTATCTGAGTTTGATATCAAATATGTGCCACGAAAGGCAGTGAAAGGGCAAGTATTGGCAGATTTCCTAGCAGCTCATCCTCTTGAAGAAGAATTTCCCATCTTAGAAAACCTACCTGATGAAAAGGTTTTCTACGCAAATGATGATCCAATGTGGCAAATGTATTTCGATGGCGCTTCCAAGCCATCCGGAGCTGGTGTTGGAATTGTCGTAGTCTCCCCTCATAAAGACTTATTCCCGCACTCATATTTTCTTGGAAGAAGCACAACAAATAATGAAGCTGAGTACGAGGCCTTACTCATCGGCATGGAACTTCTTCTGCAATCAGATATTTTATTTGTGCGAATATTTGGGGACTCTGAATTGGTTATCAAACAGTTAAATAATCAATACGAAGTACATCAGCCCCATTTACGAAAATATTATGACAAAGCTCAAACTTTATTGGCAAGATTCGAAATAGTTTCGGTTGAGCATGTTCCTCGGTCAGAAAATGCAGTTGCTGATGCATTATCAAAATTAGCCAGTATCCTTGCTTTCAATGAGCTTGATGACATGACAATTCGAGTACAAAGACTAGAAGATGATGAAGAGCCCCAAGTAAATCAAATTGGACGGTGTGTATCCGAGGTAACTACAAACAATGATGATTGGCGCATCCCTATCATCAATTACCTCAAATACGGTATTGAACCAGATGATCCAAGTGCAAGGAAGTCACTGAGAAAGGATGTTTTGCGATATACCGTGTTTCAAGATAGTTTGTATCGGATCGCTTTTGATGGGCTTTGGCTTCGCTGTATTAACGGGAATGATATCTGTCAAATCCTTCAAGAGACGCACTCCAGCGAGTGCGGCGCCCACCAATCTGGACGTCGTCTTTATCATAGGATCAAAACGTTGGGCTATTATTGGCCCACAATGGTCCAAGACTCCATCAATTTTGCAAAATCCTGTGAAGCCTGTCAAATGAATGGAGATATTTATCATATTCCTGCTTCAGTAATGTCTCCAGCACCTATTTCATGGCCTTTCTCTTGGTGGGGTTTTGATATTGTCGGTCCAATAAACCCGTCGTCATCTAAAGGACACCTGTATATTTTAGCCGCTACGGATTATTTCTCCAAATGGGCAGAAGCTAAAGCTTACAAGAGAGTCCGAGCACAAGAGGTGGTTGAATTTATCAAGCACAAAATCATCTACCGTTATGGTGTTCCCTATCAAATCACCTCAGATAATGGCACACCATTCAAAAACGACAAAGTAAGTCAGTTATGCCGGAAGTTTGGAATCAAGCAAGTATTCTCATCGCCCTATTACCCACAAGGAAATGGTCAAGCAGAGGCATTTAACAAAAATATTATTCGAATCCTCAAAAGGACCACTGTGAAAAATAAGCGTGATTGGCACGAGAGGTTACCCGAAGCATTGTGGGCCTACAGAACCACACATCGAACTGCAACGGGAGCAACACCATATTCATTGCTCTTTGGCACGGAAGCGGTTTTACCAGTGGAAATTCAGTTAGCATCTTTGAGGGTTGCCATCCATTCTGGGTTAACCACTGAACAACAAGCCAAACTTCGCTTCGACGAGCTCGAGGCACTAGACGAGAAACGAGTTCAAGCACGGCAACGGATCGAACTCTATCAAGCTCGAATGGTCGAAGCATACAATAAAGTCGTAAGGCATCGCTCATTCAAAAGAGGAGATTTGGTGCTAAAGCTACGCACAGAGCTTATGGCCGGGGGCAAACTTACCGGCAAATTCGAGCCTAAATGGGAAGGGCCTTACATCATTGAGAGGGTCCATGGCAATGGCACATATGAAGTTGTTAATTGCGGAAATCAAATGAAAGCAACCGTGAATGGGAATTACTTAAAAAGATACTATCCATGAAATTACAAAGAAAGTCATATATCAAAAGAATCTCTACAAGGAAGGGACTCCTTCAAAACTCCAATGGAGTTCACTACATCAGCAGGAGAAATAGGTAACGGCTCTATCGATGTCAAATTCTCCCCGCCATAAGCATCAGACATTTCGACAGCTAAGGCAGTTATTCAAAAAAAAAAAAAAAAAAAAAAAAAAAAGGGAGGGAATTTTCCCGTTCTTCTCGGATTCTTGCGGAGGTGGAGGAGACGGAGGCTGAGGGGAAAGCTTTGCCGCCACCCCCACCTGTCATACCCCCAAGCGCGAAAAAAAGTCTCAATGAATCGAGTTCTAGTGGCAAGGTCTGGCACTGGGCGGAAAGGTTTCTCTGTCTTATGAAGATGGTAAACCTATTGATGGCAAAGGCGTTCGTATCAGACCAAGACTTTCAAAGTTGAGGTACGTTTTGCTGCTACAATTCCAATGAAAGCTATTACAAACGCTCTGCGAGGACACGATTCCTAGAGTCCTCAAGAAGCCTTAAGGGTTCTAAATATAATCCTAAGGCAGCATGCTGCAAAGCAGGGTTACCTTCTGGTTCGGCAGTCATTTTTTTCACAATGATCCTAGTAACTTTGTTGACATCGGGGGTGGAGTTCTGGGTTGTCGTGGATTTCATTCTAGATTCTGAACCAGTCAAGGGGGGCTTGCCTCTAAATATTGATGTGTCTACTACAATGATTATAAGGCCTGACCCTGTTGATGAATTTCTAATGGCTAAATCATGGTGAAATTGATTGAGGAAAGGCAAAGAGAACTCTGAAGAATCTGAGGGTGAAGACAAGACCCTCAAATATGGAATTGTAGGGCTAAGTGAGCTTCCATGCAACCAGCAAATGTTTACTTTGAAACAGAAAAATGGAGAGGCGATAGCCCGTCTCGAACCATTGAGATTACAATTTTCGATCATCGGCACATTGAGCTTAGGTCTTCTGCAAATATGCCATGCATTAATATTGGAAAGCCAAAACGCCCCACTTACTATCCTGTCGAGCTTCGCCCTCTGGTTTCATTGCAAAGGTATACTAAATCTCTGTCAAATTTACAAAGATCATCACTGGTTGAAAAATCACGACAGAAACCACAAGAAGGGATGCAAACTTTAAGTAATGCATTAAGAAGCAGCAACTATGGTGCTGATGAAATGTTGAAGGCATGCGGTGTTTCGATCAATGGTAACTTCACTCAAATAGAAGGCTGTGTCTTGAATACACCAAAGTTAAAAGTTCGCAATGATGAATTCTTTCCTAGAAATAGTCGATGGAATTTCAACAATAAGAAACTTGTGGACCCTCAAAAAAAAAAAAAAAAAAAAAAAAAAAAAAGAAGAAAAAGAAAGATGGGCTATTGTAAACTTTTCTGCTCACCGCGATGTTCGGCCTCTTGCTCGTGATCTGCACAAATGTGGGGCGATGAAAGGCATTTTCATTGCAGAACCATTTGATTACTTTGAAGAGAATACTCAATTTAGGCGTACTCCACCTACTGTTAGGGTCGACAAGATGTTCGAAATCATTCAGTCAAAGCTTCCAGGAGTCCCTCAGTTTCTTCTCTGTGTTTTGCCTGAGAGAAAGAATTGTGATATATATGGCCCCAAAAAAAAAAAAAAAAAAAAAAAAAAAATCCTCATTACGCCATGAGTCAAAAGAAGCCTGCTAAACAACATGTCAGGAATCACACCTTTACAAGTAGCCCACGACGGCATAATTCCTGAGGGGGCATTTGATGAGGTATATTTTGATTAATTCTAGTCTATGAAGTTATATGATTTTTCATGTTAAAAAAAAAAAAAAAAAAAAAAAAAAAAAAACGGAAGCAAGGATCACAGGAATCTCCAAAGGAGGTCTAAAGCAAACAGAGTAGCTCCACCAGGGGTCCGAGCAGCGGTGAACCCCGCAAGACAGCAGCTTGGAGCGGGAACCATTGCAAGAGAAGACCTTTGACGCACACCGCCGCATGTCTTGGACCGACCCGCAGAGGCAGAGGCTCCGGACAAGCTTCGAACAAGGCGCGCAGGGCCCAGGGTGGCGCAGGAGCAGACACTTGTGCCCACAATTCCCACTGGGCGAACGGCCGTAGACGTCACCGCAGGTGTGGGGAAGGATCCAAGGGTCCGGCGGCGGGTCTTCTAGTTTCCCGCAGAAGCAGCGGTAGCTGCGGGAAATGGTGGAGGCATTGTAGACCGCTCGGCATTTGGGGCAATGCCAAGAAGAGGAGGCAGAGGAGGATGGGGAGATCTGCCGCGTTTCTCTGCCGGCGTTCCCCGGCGGCTCCGAGGCGTTTGAAACGGCTGCCAAGTTTTGCTACGGCATGAGGATCGAGATCACGGCGTCGAACGTCGCCGCGCTGCGCTGCGCCGTGGAGTTCCTCGAGATGACGGAGGAGAATCTCATCTCCAAGACGGAGCGGTTCCTTACGCAGTCCGTCTTCCGGAGCATCCACGACTGCGTCGAGACCCTCAAGTCCTGCGGCGGCAAGCTGATGCCGCTGGCGGAGTCGCTGAGCATCCCGCGTCGGTGCGTGGATTCGATAGCCGCCAGGGCGGCCGCCGCCGATCCTACATCGTCTTCAACGCTGTTTGGATGGCCGGTCAGCGATGGCGACAAGGCCGCCAATGAGATCTTGTGGAATGGGATTGACACTGGTGTCCGCCGCAAGAAACCGACACGAAGCTCGCCAACGCCACTGCCACCAGGAGCGGACTCCTGGTTTGATGATCTGACCGGCCTCAGCTTGCTGCTCTACAAGCAGCTGATTTTGGCCATGAAAGCTTGAAATCTCAGCTCGGATGTCATCAAAGGAGCGCTCATGGCCTACGCGAAGCGATCGATTCCTGGGTTGTCAAGATCGAGCCGCAAGCATTCGGCGAGCTCCACGGCATCGGAATTAGAGCAGCGAGAGCTTTTGAAGACTGTGATCGAGAATCTCCCGTCAAAAAGCCGATCGGCGATGGCAGGCACCGGACCACCGACGAGATTCCTCTTCGGGCCGCTGAGGACGGCGAATATACTCCGGAGTGGATGAGGAAGATCTGGGAGGCGCTGCGGACACGGGCGACGGCGGCAAGCTGCAACATCTGGCGATCTGGACGAGGACGACGGCGCTGTCTATTGCTGCCGGAGAAGACGCGCTGCGATTTGCCGGTGCTGGACGGGCAGCTGCTGCGATCCGACGGCGGAAGGCTGTCGGAACTGTCGAATCTAACAGGGCTAAATCTCTCTGCAAACAACTTCTCCAGCCCTATTCCGGATAACCTGACAGGCATTGTTGGGTTGAGATACCTGAACCTGTCCCAGAACAACCTGGAAGGCGAGATTCCAGCAATGCTGGGCTCCCGCTTCAGCGACCCGTCGGAGTTTGCAATGAATCCGGGACTACGCGGGAAGCCGCTGGCAAGAGCTTGTGGAGGTGGGAACGCAGGTAAGAAGAGGAAGAAGAGACTAGGACTGATTCTGCTAATCGGCATCGTTACCGAAGCGGCCTGCATTTTGGCCCTCTGCGGCTGCTGCTGCTGCACTTTCTGGCTGCTGCGGTGGCAGAAGCGGTTGCTTGGAATCGTCTTCAAATGGGTCGGGTAGAAGAGAGTTCCGCGGGAAAGCAGTTCCGGTGCAGTTCCGCGGGAATCCGGTTCCGCGTGAATCCAGTTCTGCGCAAGTGTAGCTTGGCGCCCAAGCAACGTAAGTTCCGCGGCAATGAGGTTCCGCGGGAAAGCGGTTCCACCGCCGCGGAACCCATCCCAAGCCGGCAGAAAATCTATAAATACCCCACTTGGCTTCTCATTCGAGGCAGAAGGAAGAGAGGCAAGGGAGCTCTCCCGCGCTCACGACGACGAGAGGAGGAGACGGCGAAAAAAAAAAAAAAACAGAGAGAGAGCGAGGAGAGGGCGAGGACGAGCAAGAGAGATCTCTCCCGCGCTCAAAAAAAAAAAAAAAAAAAAAAAAAAAAAGAGGGAAGGTGAGTTCTCAGATATATATTTTTGAGTTTCTTTAATATATATATATATATATTATATATAAATATATATATACATATATATTATTTTCAAAAACTACTTTTCCCAGCGTGGATACTCCCCGACTGGCGGGTTGAATTGACACACGGGTTAAGTATATTTTCTCCTATAAAAATATATATATGTATATTATTTATATATAAATATATATATACATATATATTATTTTCAAAAACTACTTTTCCTAACGTGGATACTCCCCGACTGGCGGGTTGAATTGACACACGGGTTAAGTATATTTTCTCCTATAAAAATATATATATGTATATTATTTATATATAAATATATATATACATATATATTATTTTCAAAAACTACTTTTCCTAACGTGGATACTCCCCGACTGGCGGGTTGAATTGACACACGGGTTAAGTATATTTTCTCCTATAAAAATATATATATGTATATTATTTATATATAAATATATATATACATATATATTATTTTCAAAAACTACTTTTCCCAACGTGGATACTCCCCGACTGGCGGGTTGAATTGACACACGGGTTAAGTATATTTTCTCCTATAAAAATATATATATGTATATTATTTATATATAAATATATATACATATATATTATTTTCAAAAACTACTTTTCCCAACGTGGATACTCCCCGACTGGCGGGTTGAATTGACACACGGGTTAAGTATATTTTCTCCTATAAAAATATATATATGTATATTATTTATATATAAATATATATACATATATATTATTTTCAAAAACTACTTTTCCCAACATGGATACTCCCCGACTGGCGGGTTGAACTGACACACGGGTTAAGTATATTTGCTCCTACAAAAATATATATATGTATATTATTTATATATAAATATATATATACATATATATTATTTTCAAAAACTACTTTTCCCAACGTGGATACTCCCCGACTGGCGGGTTGAATTGACACACGGGTTAAGTATATTTTCTCCTATAAAAATATATATATGTATATTATTTATATATAAATATATATACATATATATTATTTTCAAAAACTACTTTTCCCAACATGGATACTCCCCGACTGGCGGGTTGAACTGACACACGGGTTAAGTATATTTGCTCCTACAAAAATATATATATGTATATTATTTATATATAAATATATATATACATATATATTATTTTCAAAAACTACTTTTCCCAACGTGGATACTCCCCGACTGGCGGGTTGAATTGACACACGGGTTAAGTATATTTTCTCCTATAAAAATATATATATGTATATTATTTATATATAAATATATATACATATATATTATTTTCAAAAACTACTTTTCCCAACGTGGATACTCCCCGACTGGCGGGTTGAATTGACACACGGGTTAAGTATATTTTCTCCTATAAAAATATATATATGTATATTATTTATATATAAATATATATACATATATATTATTTTCAAAAACTACTTTTCCCAACATGGATACTCCCCGACTGGCGGGTTGAACTGACACACGGGTTAAGTATATTTGCTCCTACAAAAATATATATATGTATATTATTTATATATAAATATATATATACATATATATTATTTTCAAAAACTACTTTTCCCAACGTGGATACTCCCCGACTGGCGGGTTGAATTGACACACGGGTTAAGTATATTTTCCCTCTTATGAAAATAAAAATAAATATATATGTATTTTCTATAAAAATATATCAGAATATACATATATATTCAAAGGCATCCAAAAATTAAGATTTTGACTTCTAAGATTATATAAATATATATATACATATATATATATCAAAAAAAAAAAAAAATGATGACGACTTCTTCGCTCAATCCGAGCCAAAAATCTCTAAAAAGCCCAAGCTGGCTCAAAATTTTCCAAAAAAAGCCCAAGCTGGCTCAAAATTTTTCAAAAAGCCCAAGCTGGCCCAAAAATCTCCAAAAAGCCCAAGATGGCTAAAAACTTTCCAAAAAGCCTAAGTTGGCTCAAAAATCTCCAAAAAGCCCAAGATGGCTAAAAACTCTCCAAAAAGCCCAAGCTGGCTCAAAATTCTCCAAAAAGCCCAAGCAGGCCCAAAAACCCTCCAAAAAGCCCAAGATGGCTAAAAATCCTCAAAAAAAGCCCAAGCTGGCTCAAAACTCTTCAAAAAGCCCATGATGGCCCAAAACTCTACAAAAAGCCCAAGATGGCTACCAACCCTCCAAAAAGCTTGAGATAGCTCAAAAATCTCCAAAAAGCCCAAGATGGCTCAAAAATCCCCCAACAAGCCCAGTTGGGCTCAAACCCTTTTTAATGGTCAAAGTTGACCTAAAAATACTTTTAAACCCGGTTAAATCCATTTCTTGGTAAAACCACCCAATTATTCAATCCAGAGGCTGAAAGCGGGAGACGCTGGTTTCTTGTACAAGTACAGAAGCTGAAAGCGGGACACGCTGGTCTGCTGTGTAAATCCAGAAGCTAAGAGCGCACTTAGTTTGCTGTGTAGGGTCACTAGTGTAGCCGACGGGCCCCTCACTAGTTCCCAAACCGAGTCATCGCTGGTCGACGGGCTAAGCGTAAACTCATATTTATGTCATGGCGCGTGGCGTCATGTACCTCATATTCAAATTATGGCGCGTGGCGTCATATACCCCATATTTAAGTCATGGCGCGTGGCGTCATGTACTTCATATTCAAGATATGGCGCGTGGCGTCATATACCTCACATTCGAGTCACGGCGCGGGGCGAAGTGTACTCATTTATCTTTATATTTTTGTTAGACACGATTTTTCGTGCACTTGTAAAGACGTAGAAGGATCTTCTACGCACTTCATTATTATTAAGCATTTTTTCTTATGGACCATTGTATTCAGCTCTTTTAATCAAGGGTTTTCTCGTTAGAGATGTAAAATCAGAATGTGGAACACAATGCAAAATATTTCTGTGATATACTTTTCGGACTCGGTTAAAGAATTGGATGCTTTAAAATTTTGCTGGGGAATTAATTAAGCATTTATTTCCAAAGTCGTAGGAAAACAATTTTATCTTTAACCAAGTGTATGAATTATGAAATGATTTTTCTCACGAGGCCGGAACAGCCGTGAATGGCAGAAAGAATGGACAAGGGAGAAGATCGGCGAGAGGGATAGGCAAAAGCAGTTGGAGCTCTTATAGAGGAGAGTCATTGCGAAAATTTCTATGGTTGGCAGAGGGAGCAGTCACAAAATGTCCTACACATTAACGCCTTTGACAACCACGAGTTTGAATTTTTAATCGGACGAGTGTGATGCATCTTGCATGATCAGACTAACAGAAATGGAGGTTGAAGATGCCAAGCATTTACTCACGGTCGTAAATAATCTAAATTCATCAGCCATTGGATGATTTTTTTAAAAACAAGCGCTAACATGGGTATCAAATGTAGGAACATTTTACAGCAGGCCCCTTTATCCAACCTACTTGTCCTCTCCCACCTGAACCCTCTCTCTCTTCCCTCTTCTCTCCCTCTCTCTCTCACTCGAAAGGCCAATCTTCTACAGGTCATCCTCGCTGAATCCAGCACCTAGAACCATGAATCAGGTCACTCACTGCTGCAATTGGCGCCATCTCATGCAATGCCCCTTCTCAATTCCCATTATGGCAGTCGGCACATTCAAACCCATCAACAATCAACTCAGCATTCCACATTGCCACTAGAGAACACAACAAAATTCATTTCTCATTTCTAAATAAATAGCCAAAATTCCAATGGGAATTACAAGCCAATGCCAACCTCCATGCTCGACGACCTTCTTCACCACTCATTGAGCCCCGCTAGCACCAATTTTATTCGATCATCGAGGGCGTGGGTCCATGATTTTTTGAAGGGAACCACCTTGCTGCCACCACCTTTCCAGCAAGAGCCGCGTCACCCTTTAGTGATCACTCCACCCAACGCTTTCCACGTTGCCACTTCTTCTTCTTTGCTAGAGCCCCCCGGCAACATAGATCATGACCTGCCTCCATTCATTGCATGATCTTTGCCAACATCCACGCGACCATGGAAATGCTCCAAAAATTCAACTATCCAGATCCATTACTGCCAAAACTAGCAATCAGATTACGCATGATCTTCCTCCATCTGTGATTTCTTGCAATTAACAAATTACCAACAATCCTCTATTTTCGAGAGAGAGCTTTGGACCAATCATAAAAGCCATTCAATCGAACATGATGTTTATGAGCCTTTGGATTATATTTACAATTGAGGACCTAATAAGAGCAATTTGTTCGAATAGGATGGCGTTGGTCAACATCATGAAGGAGACATTGTTGATACTAGCAATGGCCTGACTGCTGTTGTTGAAAGGTGGAGCAGGGGTTGACGCCTATGCCAATGGTGAAGAAGAGGGAGTGGTCGACAGTCTGGGGAACATTCTCTAGAAGGCCTACGACTTGAGGTTTTGGAGCATAGCATGGATAACCCGTCGTGTACCCTAAATCGGATAGGTTTAGTTCAGTCCTATGTTTAAAATATCATTTTGAATTCGGTTAAGGTCGGTTATTGGGAACTTAGCAAATCAAGAGCAATTTCAAGTGATAATTTTCAAATACTAAAGTAAGGAAGGCCAAGTTGTATAGCCAAGTCGACTCAGGCAATCATTAGGTCAAGTTTATAAGGAAATCGATCTTAGAATGCAACTTAATATGAAAAATCTCAAGTTTGAAGTATAGACAGGTGAATTCGCAAACCCAAGTCAATTCAGACCACAACTTGGGTGAAGTCAATGAGCCAAGTCGATTTAGAGGTTACATATTTTCATTGACTCATTTTGATGCAAGTGAAGTTGCATATCAAGTCGACTTTATCTTGCGACTTGAGCGAAGTCAAAGATCAAGTTAACCCTCATCTCCGGCTGAGTTTTTTGAAGCCCTAAAGTGGAATTCCAACATCAAGTATCAGAAACGAAGTCACACACCTAAGTCAACTCCGCTTGCGGCTTGGACAAAGTTCAAGGCCAAATCGACTCAACTGAATGACTTGACTTATCGAAGCCAAAGAAGCATATTCTATGAAGTTTAAGGTTCCAAACGGGTAGTGAAGTACTCCCTCAAGTTGGCTTCACTTGTGACTTGGGTCAAGTTTCAGGGCCAAGTCGACTTAGAGGTTGCATGTTTTCGCTAACTGGACAAGTTGCACACGAAGTCACATCTGAAGTCAACTTCATGTGTGACTTTTGTCAATTTCATGACCAAGTCAACCCAAGACAGAACTTGAAAGAGCACAAAACCTAAAGGAGGACTTAGAAGAAGCAAATTACCCGATCGAAGTTATACTCCAAGTCAACTCCAGTTTGTAACTTAGGTGAAGTCGCACCCGAAGTCTACTCCGGTTGCGACTTGCACTATAACGGTTGGAAGAATTCGAATGTTGACATATTTAATGCGCGCCACCTACCTCCTAAGATTCAAAATAACTCAATATCTATTTAAAGCATGACAATGAGGAGTTAGCTAGAGCATTCAATAAGCTTTCATCTTCCTTCTCACAAGCATTAAAGTGTGCATTAAGAAATTTACAAGGAGTAGCTCACATCTTCACTGCAAAGTACCGCAAGCTACCATTCTTTTTAATCTTTCTAAGTTTATTCAAGCGATGAATCGGCTCTACACAACTTGTAACGTGCAGATTTCATTTTTTAAATCTTTTGTTGTTTGTTACTTGGCTTGGTATTGGAGTCCAAGGCCAAGTAAATGATGGGATAAAACCTGTTCTGATAACAATAAATAATATTTATCCTCTCTCGTGTGAACCTAACAGGAAGCAATTCTGTAGAGCAGCAATAAACACAAGCACAATTTCAATCACAATCACAAGAACACCAAGAATTTTACGTGGAAAACCTCCTTGACTTAAGGAGTAAAAACCACGGGTCCTCTGAAATCTCCACTATCAAAATATAATGGGAATACACAATGTTCTCTTTAGCTAAGCTAGAAGCATATAATGCATCAATCTCAAGATTAACTAATCTTGACAACACATGTAGAATCAACAAGAAGAACAAGGGAGTTAGGATTACACAAACTCGAATCCTCAGTTCTGGGTGTGTATCTCTCTCCTGAGATTCCTGTTCAACGATCACAATGGTCAGATTGTAGAACCACGAGCGAAGAAGGACCTGTGCAAAAATCAGCTCAATCGGACGGTAGATCAAAGAGATATCTCTCTTTGAAGAAAACTGCTCGAAACCTCCCTGTTTCTGTCCAGCTCTGTTTGTAACTGCAAATCTTCTTACCGCAGCGTTCTCCGATGATAGATCTCGCCGAAGACGACGAACAGACGTTCTCCGATGATAGATCTCGCCGAAGACGACGAACAGACGTTGCGGAGAGAAAAGAAAAACCAGAGCGAAAAAGACAAGAGAGAAAAGAAAACGAGAGAGAGAGAGAGAGAGAGAAAACAACGGGCGCCGTAGCTTTTGTTTTTTTTTTCTTTCAATGTGGGCCATCTCCACGTGGGAGGAAACCCAAAGTCAACAAATCTCCCCCTTTCCGACTATGTGGAGGAATTCGTCATCCCGATGATTGAACGACAAACTTCAAGCTTCTCCCTCGGTAGATCTTTTGTTAACATATCAGAGCCATTATGATTGGTATGAATTTTCTCAAGTTCAAACAACTTATCATTAATAGCTTCTCTTATCCAATGATACCTCACATCAATATGCTTTGATCTTGCATGAAAAGAAGAATTCTTACCAAGGTGAATTGCGCTTTGACTATCACAAAATACTATATATCTCTGTTGTTTGAAGCCGAGCTCATGTAGAAACCTCTTCATCCACAACAACTCTTTACATGCTTCAGTTGCTGCAATGAATTCCGCTTCGGTTGTAGAAAGTGCAACGTATTTCTGTAGCCTTGATTGCCAAGCTACAGCTCCCCCTGCAAAAGTAATCAAGGAACCAGAGGTAGACTTACGAGTGTCCACATCTCCTGCCATATCTGCATCTGTGTAGCCAACTAGCAATGGTTTCTCATTGCCAAAGCAAAGTCTCAAACTGGAAGTACCTCGTAGATATCTCATAATCCACTTAACTGCATTCCAATGCTCTCTCCCAGGATTGGACAAGAACCGGCTAACAATACCAACTGCATAAGCTATGTCTGGCCTTGTACATACCATTGCATACATCAAACTTCCTACAGCTGAAGCATATGGAACCCTTTCCATGTCCTTCTTCTCTATGTCTGTAGAGGGACACTGCTCGATGTTTAGCTTAAAGTGAGTGGCAAGAGGAGAGTTAACCACTTTAGCTCTGTCCATGTTGAACCTCTGAAGTACTTTCTCAATGTACTTCTCTTGTGACAGATATAACTTCTTGGCATTCCTCTCACGATGAATGCTTATGCCAAGAATTTGTTTTGCAGGCCCTAAATCCTTCATAGCAAAAACTTTACTTAGCTGCATCTTCAACCTGTCAATCCTCAAAGAATTTCTGCCAATAATCAACATATCATCGACATAAAGCAATAGTATAATAAAATCATCATCAGAGAATTTCTGCACAAAGACACAATGATCAGAAGTTGTTTTTCGGTAGCCATATTTCCCCATAACTGACTCAAACTTCTTATACCATTGTCTTGGTGCTTGCTTCAAACCATAAAGGCTTTTCCTCAGCTTACACACATAATCCTCTTTTCCTTTTTCCACGAAACCCTCTGGCTGCTCCATATAAATTTCCTTGTCTAATTCACCATGGAAAAAGCAGTCTTTACATCCATCTGTTCAATCTCCAAATCAAGACTAGCAGCTAGACCCAAAACCACACGAATAGAAGATATTTTAACAACCGGCGAAAAAATGTCATCAAAATCAATACCTTTCTTTTGATTGAATCCCTTGACGACCAATCTTGCTTTGTATCGAGGTTGTGTGGTATGTTGTTCTAGCTTCACTATGTATACCCACTTGTTCTTCAAAGCTCTTTTGCCCATAGGTAACTTTACCAACTCAAATGTATGATTTTCATGCAGTGACTTCATCTCATCTTGCATGGCTTCAACCTACTCCTTCTTATGTTCATCTTCTATGGCTTCTGCATAACATTCGGGCTCTCCTCCGTCAGTCAGTAACGCATACTCATCAACAGAATATCGTGTAGAAGGACGAAGATCTCTAGTAGACCTCCTGAGTGGAACATTTGGTGAAACTTCTGATACTGGCGACTGCTCGAGAATATCATCATTAATCTCAACCTGTGTATGAGTATCAACATCAACCGTACCATCCTGATCATCTTGAACTTCATCTCTAACCTGTACTGGCACATGTGTCAGAGGAACTGGATCTAAGTCTATTAAATTATCATAATATTGAGAAACTGTTTTAACTGTTTTCTCGATATCTTGTATGATTTGGTCTTCCATAAAGACAACATCTCGGCTTCTTATAAGCTTTTTCTGCACTGGATCATAAAACCTGTAGCCAAAATCATCTTGGCCATAGCCAATGAATACACACTGTCTTGTCTTGACATCAAGCTTAGACCTCTCATCTTTGGGAATATGCACAAAGGCCTTACATCCAAAGACACGCAAGTGACTGTAGGATACATCTTTTCCCGACCAAACTCTGTCTGGAACATCAAAATTTAAAGGAACACAGGGTGTGAGATTTAACACATGTACAACGATACTCAAAGCCTCACCCCAAAAGGATCCTGGCAACTGTGCATGTGAAAGCAAACATCTCACCCTTTCAACTAGTGTCCTGTTCATTCTCTCAGCTAGCCCATTTAACTGAGGAGTCTTCGGAGATGTCCTTTGATGCCTAATACCCAGCTGTTTGCAATATTCATCAAAAGGACCACAATACTCACCTCCATTATCAGTTCTGATACACTTTAACTTCTTCCCAGTCTGTCTCTCAACTAAGGTCTGAAACTGTTTAAACACATCTAACACTTGGTCTTTTGTCTTCAAGGTATAGACCCATAACTTCCTTGAATGATCATCTATAAAAGTCACAAAATAGAGAGCACCACCAAGTGTTTTTACTTTCATGGGACCACAAACATCAGAATATACTAAATCAAGTATACCCGGCTTTCTTGAAGGAGAGGACGTTTTAAAGGCAACTCTGTTTTGCTTCCCTGCCAAGCAATGAGCACATTTCTTCAATGTTGTATTCTTCAATCCAGAAAGAAGATTCTTCTTTGCCAAAACCATCAAACCCTTCTCACTCATGTGACATAGTCTTCTATGCCATAGCTCTGTTGTACTTTCATTCTCTATTGCATTGATAATACAAGCAGAAACCTTTGCCTGCATGAAGTACAATGAGGAGCACTTCTTGCCTCTAGCCATAATCATAGAACCTTTAGTAAGCTTCCAATGACCATCATTGAAGGTGTTGCAAAACCCCTCATCATCAAGTTTACTTGCTGAAATCAAATTCAAGCGAATATCAGGAATATGTTTAACATTTTTCAAAAGTAACATCGTACCATTGTTGGTCTCCAAGCACACATCTCTCATGCCTACGGCTTTAGCTACACCATTGTTACCCATCTTAACATTCCCAAAGTCTCCGGATGTATAAGATGTAAAGAAGTCTCTTCGTGATGTAGCATGAATGGAGGCACCACTATCAATCACCCAACTAGTGTCATGGCATGCAAGGTTGACAACATCATCATCATCATACACAACAAGGAAGTCATCTGTGATGGCAGAAACTCTATCAACATCATTACTATCATCAGTTTTCTTTTCTGTCCCTTTTTCATTTTTGTAGTCTCTTTTGAGTTGTCGACAATACTTCTTTATATGCCCCTTTTTACCACAGTGATAACACTCAACATTGGCAAACCTGTTTGACTTGCTTTTGCTTCTGTCTCTGTTCTTCGGACCTTTACTCTTGCTCCTCCCCCTCTTTTCCATGACTAAGACCTCTGACTGTGACGGACCCTGTGACTTTCTTCTCATCTCTTCATTTAAAACACTACTCTTAGCCAAATCCATAGTGACTACACCATTTGGAGCTGAGTTAGATACCGACATTCTAAACGTTTCCCACGAGTCCGGTAATGTGCCTAGAAGCCATAACCCTTGCACCTCATCTTCAAACTTGATATTCATCCCAGCCAACTGATTAAGAATTCCCTGGTAAGCATTCAAGTGATCTGATAAAGGAGTTCCATCCCTGTATTTCAAGCCTATCAACTTCTTTATTAGAAACAACTTGTTGTTCCCTGTTTTTCGAGCATACAGTTGTTCAAGCTTGTCCCATAAAGAACGTGCATGTGTTTCCTCACTGACATGGTTTAAAACATTATCATCTACCCACTGTCTGATATACCCACATACTTGACGATGAAGCAAAGTCCATTCAGCATCAGTTTTATCTACCGGTTTCTGTTTCGCAAACACAGGCAAATAAAAATCTTTAACATACAGCAGGTCTTCCATTTTTCCCTTCCACACATGATAATTTGAACCATTCAAATTAATCATTCTACTTGTATTAACCTCCATTGTTCAACACAAGGCACAAGGTTACTAAAACCACGCTTTGATACCACTTGATGGGATAAAACCTGTTCTGATAACAATAAATAATATTTATCCTCTCTTGTGTGAACCTAACAGGAAGCAATTCTGTAGAGCAGCAATAAACACAAGCACAATTTCAATCACAATCACAAGAACACCAAGAATTTTACGTGGAAAACCTCCTTGACTTAAGGAGTAAAAACCACGGGTCCTCTGAAATCTCCACTATCAAAATATAATGGGAATACACAATGTTCTCTTTAGCTAAGCTAGAAGCATATAATGCATCAATCTCAAGATTAACTAATCTTGACAACACATGTAGAATCAACAAGAAGAACAAGGGAGTTAGGATTACACAAACTCGAATCCTCAGTTCTGGGTGTGTATCTCTCTCCTGAGATTCCTGTTCAACGATCACAATGGTCAGATTGTAGAACCACGAGCGAAGAAGGACCTGTGCAAAAATCAGCTCAATCGGACGGTAGATCAAAGAGATATCTCTCTTTGAAGAAAACTGCTCGAAACCTCCCTGTTTCTGTCCAGCTCTGTTTGTAACTGCAAATCTTCTTACCGCAGCGTTCTCCGATGATAGATCTCGCCGAAGACGACGAACAGACGTTCTCCGATGATAGATCTCGCCGAAGACGACGAACAGACGTTGCGGAGAGAAAAGAAAAACCAGAGCGAAAAAGACAAGAGAGAAAAGAAAACGAGAGAGAGAGAGAGAAAACAACGGGCGCCGTAGCTTTTGTTTTTTTTTTCTTTCAATGTGGGCCATCTCCACGTGGGAGGAAACCCAAAGTCAACAAATCTCCCCCTTTCCGACTATGTGGAGGAATTCGTCATCCCGATGATTGAACGACAAACTTCAAGCTTCTCCCTCGGTAGATCTTTTGTTAACATATCAGAGCCATTATGATTGGTATGAATTTTCTCAAGTTCAAACAACTTATCATTAATAGCTTCTCTTATCCAATGATACCTCACATCAATATGCTTTGATCTTGCATGAAAAGAAGAATTCTTACCAAGGTGAATTGCGCTTTGACTATCACAAAATACTATATATCTCTGTTGTTTGAAGCCGAGCTCATGTAGAAACCTCTTCATCCACAACAACTCTTTACATGCTTCAGTTGCTGCAATGAATTCCGCTTCGGTTGTAGAAAGTGCAACGCATTTCTGTAGCCTTGATTGCCAAGCTACAGCTCCCCCTGCAAAAGTAATCAAGGAACCAGAGGTAGACTTACGAGTGTCCACATCTCCTGCCATATCTGCATCTGTGTAGCCAACTAGCAATGGTTTCTCATTGCCAAAGCAAAGTCTCAAACTGGAAGTACCTCGTAGATATCTCATAATCCACTTAACTGCATTCCAATGCTCTCTCCCAGGATTGGACAAGAACCGGCTAACAATACCAACTGCATAAGCTATGTCTGGCCTTGTACATACCATTGCATACATCAAACTTCCTACAGCTGAAGCATATGGAACCCTTTCCATGTCCTTCTTCTCTATGTCTGTAGAGGGACACTGCTCGATGTTTAGCTTAAAGTGAGTGGCAAGAGGAGAGTTAACCACTTTAGCTCTGTCCATGTTGAACCTCTGAAGTACTTTCTCAATGTACTTCTCTTGTGACAGATATAACTTCTTGGCATTCCTCTCACGATGAATGCTTATGCCAAGAATTTGTTTTGCAGGCCCTAAATCCTTCATAGCAAAAACTTTACTTAGCTGCATCTTCAACCTGTCAATCCTCAAAGAATTTCTGCCAATAATCAACATATCATCGACATAAAGCAATAGTATAATAAAATCATCATCAGAGAATTTCTGCACAAAGACACAATGATCAGAAGTTGTTTTTCGGTAGCCATATTTCCCCATAACTGACTCAAACTTCTTATACCATTGTCTTGGTGCTTGCTTCAAACCATAAAGGCTTTTCCTCAGCTTACACACATAATCCTCTTTTCCTTTTTCCACGAAACCCTCTGGCTGCTCCATATAAATTTCCTTGTCTAATTCACCATGGAAAAAGCAGTCTTTACATCCATCTGTTCAATCTCCAAATCAAGACTAGCAGCTAGACCCAAAACCACACGAATAGAAGATATTTTAACAACCGGCGAAAAAATGTCATCAAAATCAATACCTTTCTTTTGATTGAATCCCTTGACGACCAATCTTGCTTTGTATCGAGGTTGTGTGGTATGTTGTTCTAGCTTCACTATGTATACCCACTTGTTCTTCAAAGCTCTTTTGCCCATAGGTAACTTTACCAACTCAAATGTATGATTTTCATGCAGTGACTTCATCTCATCTTGCATGGCTTCAACCTACTCCTTCTTATGTTCATCTTCTATGGCTTCTGCATAACATTCGGGCTCTCCTCCGTCAGTCAGTAATGCATACTCATCAACAGAATATCGTGTAGAAGGACGAAGATCTCTAGTAGACCTCCTGAGTGGAACATTTGGTGAAACTTCTGATACTGGCGACTGCTCGAGAATATCATCATTAATCTCAACCTGTGTATGAGTATCAACATCAACCGTACCATCCTGATCATCTTGAACTTCATCTCTAACCTGTACTGGCACATGTGTCAGAGGAACTGGATCTAAGTCTATTAAATTATCATAATATTGAGAAACTGTTTTAACTGTTTTCTCGATATCTTGTATGATTTGGTCTTCCATAAAGACAACATCTCGGCTTCTTATAAGCTTTTTCTGCACTGGATCATAAAACCTGTAGCCAAAATCATCTTGGCCATAGCCAATGAATACACACTGTCTTGTCTTGACATCAAGCTTAGACCTCTCATCTTTGGGAATATGCACAAAGGCCTTACATCCAAAGACACGCAAGTGACTGTAGGATACATCTTTTCCCGACCAAACTCTGTCTGGAACATCAAAATTTAAAGGAACACAGGGTGTGAGATTTAACACATGTACAACGATACTCAAAGCCTCACCCCAAAAGGATCCTGGCAACTGTGCATGTGAAAGCAAACATCTCACCCTTTCAACTAGTGTCCTGTTCATTCTCTCAGCTAGCCCATTTAACTGAGGAGTCTTCGGAGATGTCCTTTGATGCCTAATACCCAGCTGTTTGCAATATTCATCAAAAGGACCACAATACTCACCTCCATTATCAGTTCTGATACACTTTAACTTCTTCCCAGTCTGTCTCTCAACTAAGGTCTGAAACTGTTTAAACACATCTAACACTTGGTCTTTTGTCTTCAAGGTATAGACCCATAACTTCCTTGAATGATCATCTATAAAAGTCACAAAATAGAGAGCACCACCAAGTGTTTTTACTTTCATGGGACCACAAACATCAGAATATACTAAATCAAGTATACCTGGCTTTCTTGAAGGAGAGGACGTTTTAAAGGCAACTCTGTTTTGCTTCCCTGCCAAGCAATGAGCACATTTCTTCAATGTTGTATTCTTCAATCCAGAAAGAAGATTCTTCTTTGCCAAAACCATCAAACCCTTCTCACTCATGTGACATAGTCTTCTATGCCATAGCTCTGTTGTACTTTCATTCTCTGTTGCATTGATAATACAAGCAGAAACCTTTGCCTGCATGAAGTACAATGAGGAGCACTTCTTGCCTCTAGCCATAATCATAGAACCTTTAGTAAGCTTCCAATGACCATCATTGAAGGTGTTGCAAAACCCCTCATCATCAAGTTTACTTGCTGAAATCAAATTCAAGCGAATATCAGGAATATGTTTAACATTTTTCAAAAGTAACATCGTACCATTGTTGGTCTCCAAGCACACATCTCTCATGCCTACGGCTTTAGCTACACCATTGTTACCCATCTTAACATTCCCAAAGTCTCCGGATGTATAAGATGTAAAGAAGTCTCTTCGTGATGTAGCATGAATGGAGGCACCACTATCAATCACCCAACTAGTGTCATGGCATGCAAGGTTGACAACATCATCATCATCATACACAACAAGGAAGTCATCTGTGATGGCAGAAACTCTATCAACATCATTACTATCATCAGTTTTCTTTTCTGTCCCTTTTTCATTTTTGTAGTCTCTTTTGAGTTGTCGACAATACTTCTTTATATGCCCCTTTTTACCACAGTGATAACACTCAACATTGGCAAACCTGTTTGACTTGCTTTTGCTTCTGTCTCTGTTCTTCGGACCTTTACTCTTGCTCCTCCCCCTCTTTTCCATGACTAAGACCTCTGACTGTGACGGACCCTGTGACTTTCTTCTCATCTCTTCATTTAAAACACTACTCTTAGCCAAATCCATAGTGACTACACCATTTGGAGCTGAGTTAGATACCGACATTCTAAACGTTTCCCACGAGTCCGGTAATGTGCCTAGAAGCCATAACCCTTGCACCTCATCTTCAAACTTGATATTCATCCCAGCCAACTGATTAAGAATTCCCTGGTAAGCATTCAAGTGATCTGATAAAGGAGTTCCATCCCTGTATTTCAAGCCTATCAACTTCTTTATTAGAAACAACTTGTTGTTCCCTGTTTTTCGAGCATACAGTTGTTCAAGCTTGTCCCATAAAGAACGTGCATGTGTTTCCTCACTGACATGGTTTAAAACATTATCATCTACCCACTGTCTGATATACCCACATACTTGACGATGAAGCAAAGTCCATTCAGCATCAGTTTTATCTACCGGTTTCTGTTTCGCAAACACAGGCAAATAAAAATCTTTAACATACAGCAGGTCTTCCATTTTTCCCTTCCACACATGATAATTTGAACCATTCAAATTAATCATTCTACTTGTATTAACCTCCATTGTTCAACACAAGGCACAAGGTTACTAAAACCACGCTTTGATACCACTTGATGGGATAAAACCTGTTCTGATAACAATAAATAATATTTATCCTCTCTTGTGTGAACCTAACAGGAAGCAATTCTGTAGAGCAGCAATAAACACAAGCACAATTTCAATCACAATCACAAGAACACCAAGAATTTTACGTGGAAAACCTCCTTGACTTAAGGAGTAAAAACCACGGGTCCTCTGAAATCTCCACTATCAAAATATAATGGGAATACACAATGTTCTCTTTAGCTAAGCTAGAAGCATATAATGCATCAATCTCAAGATTAACTAATCTTGACAACACATGTAGAATCAACAAGAAGAACAAGGGAGTTAGGATTACACAAACTCGAATCCTCAGTTCTGGGTGTGTATCTCTCTCCTGAGATTCCTGTTCAACGATCACAATGGTCAGATTGTAGAACCACGAGCGAAGAAGGACCTGTGCAAAAATCAGCTCAATCGGACGGTAGATCAAAGAGATATCTCTCTTTGAAGAAAACTGCTCGAAACCTCCCTGTTTCTGTCCAGCTCTGTTTGTAACTGCAAATCTTCTTACCGCAGCGTTCTCCGATGATAGATCTCGCCGAAGACGACGAACAGACGTTCTCCGATGATAGATCTCGCCGAAGACGACGAACAGACGTTGCGGAGAGAAAAGAAAAACCAGAGCGAAAAAGACAAGAGAGAAAAGAAAACGAGAGAGAGAGAGAGAAAACAACGGGCGCCGTAGCTTTTGTTTTTTTTTTCTTTCAATGTGGGCCATCTCCACGTGGGAGGAAACCCAAAGTCAACAAATCTCCCCCTTTCCGACTATGTGGAGGAATTCGTCATCCCGATGATTGAACGACAAACTTCAAGCTTCTCCCTCGGTAGATCTTTTGTTAACATATCAGAGCCATTATGATTGGTATGAATTTTCTCAAGTTCAAACAACTTATCATTAATAGCTTCTCTTATCCAATGATACCTCACATCAATATGCTTTGATCTTGCATGAAAAGAAGAATTCTTACCAAGGTGAATTGCGCTTTGACTATCACAAAATACTATATATCTCTGTTGTTTGAAGCCGAGCTCATGTAGAAACCTCTTCATCCACAACAACTCTTTACATGCTTCAGTTGCTGCAATGAATTCCGCTTCGGTTGTAGAAAGTGCAACGCATTTCTGTAGCCTTGATTGCCAAGCTACAGCTCCCCCTGCAAAAGTAATCAAGGAACCAGAGGTAGACTTACGAGTGTCCACATCTCCTGCCATATCTGCATCTGTGTAGCCAACTAGCAATGGTTTCTCATTGCCAAAGCAAAGTCTCAAACTGGAAGTACCTCGTAGATATCTCATAATCCACTTAACTGCATTCCAATGCTCTCTCCCAGGATTGGACAAGAACCGGCTAACAATACCAACTGCATAAGCTATGTCTGGCCTTGTACATACCATTGCATACATCAAACTTCCTACAGCTGAAGCATATGGAACCCTTTCCATGTCCTTCTTCTCTATGTCTGTAGAGGGACACTGCTCGATGTTTAGCTTAAAGTGAGTGGCAAGAGGAGAGTTAACCACTTTAGCTCTGTCCATGTTGAACCTCTGAAGTACTTTCTCAATGTACTTCTCTTGTGACAGATATAACTTCTTGGCATTCCTCTCACGATGAATGCTTATGCCAAGAATTTGTTTTGCAGGCCCTAAATCCTTCATAGCAAAAACTTTACTTAGCTGCATCTTCAACCTGTCAATCCTCAAAGAATTTCTGCCAATAATCAACATATCATCGACATAAAGCAATAGTATAATAAAATCATCATCAGAGAATTTCTGCACAAAGACACAATGATCAGAAGTTGTTTTTCGGTAGCCATATTTCCCCATAACTGACTCAAACTTCTTATACCATTGTCTTGGTGCTTGCTTCAAACCATAAAGGCTTTTCCTCAGCTTACACACATAATCCTCTTTTCCTTTTTCCACGAAACCCTCTGGCTGCTCCATATAAATTTCCTTGTCTAATTCACCATGGAAAAAGCAGTCTTTACATCCATCTGTTCAATCTCCAAATCAAGACTAGCAGCTAGACCCAAAACCACACGAATAGAAGATATTTTAACAACCGGCGAAAAAATGTCATCAAAATCAATACCTTTCTTTTGATTGAATCCCTTGACGACCAATCTTGCTTTGTATCGAGGTTGTGTGGTATGTTGTTCTAGCTTCACTATGTATACCCACTTGTTCTTCAAAGCTCTTTTGCCCATAGGTAACTTTACCAACTCAAATGTATGATTTTCATGCAGTGACTTCATCTCATCTTGCATGGCTTCAACCTACTCCTTCTTATGTTCATCTTCTATGGCTTCTGCATAACATTCGGGCTCTCCTCCGTCAGTCAGTAACGCATACTCATCAACAGAATATCGTGTAGAAGGACGAAGATCTCTAGTAGACCTCCTGAGTGGAACATTTGGTGAAACTTCTGATACTGGCGACTGCTCGAGAATATCATCATTAATCTCAACCTGTGTATGAGTATCAACATCAACCGTACCATCCTGATCATCTTGAACTTCATCTCTAACCTGTACTGGCACATGTGTCAGAGGAACTGGATCTAAGTCTATTAAATTATCATAATATTGAGAAACTGTTTTAACTGTTTTCTCGATATCTTGTATGATTTGGTCTTCCATAAAGACAACATCTCGGCTTCTTATAAGCTTTTTCTGCACTGGATCATAAAACCTGTAGCCAAAATCATCTTGGCCATAGCCAATGAATACACACTGTCTTGTCTTGACATCAAGCTTAGACCTCTCATCTTTGGGAATATGCACAAAGGCCTTACATCCAAAGACACGCAAGTGACTGTAGGATACATCTTTTCCCGACCAAACTCTGTCTGGAACATCAAAATTTAAAGGAACACAGGGTGTGAGATTTAACACATGTACAACGATACTCAAAGCCTCACCCCAAAAGGATCCTGGCAACTGTGCATGTGAAAGCAAACATCTCACCCTTTCAACTAGTGTCCTGTTCATTCTCTCAGCTAGCCCATTTAACTGAGGAGTCTTCGGAGATGTCCTTTGATGCCTAATACCCAGCTGTTTGCAATATTCATCAAAAGGACCACAATACTCACCTCCATTATCAGTTCTGATACACTTTAACTTCTTCCCAGTCTGTCTCTCAACTAAGGTCTGAAACTGTTTAAACACATCTAACACTTGGTCTTTTGTCTTCAAGGTATAGACTCATAACTTCCTTGAATGATCATCTATAAAAGTCACAAAATAGAGAGCACCACCAAGTGTTTTTACTTTCATGGGACCACAAACATCAGAATATACTAAATCAAGTATACCCGGCTTTCTTGAAGGAGAGGACGTTTTAAAGGCAACTCTGTTTTGCTTCCCTGCCAAGCAATGAGCACATTTCTTCAATGTTGTATTCTTCAATCCAGAAAGAAGATTCTTCTTTGCCAAAACCATCAAACCCTTCTCACTCATGTGACATAGTCTTCTATGCCATAGCTCTGTTGTACTTTCATTCTCTATTGCATTGATAATACAAGCAGAAACCTTTGCCTGCATGAAGTACAATGAGGAGCACTTCTTGCCTCTAGCCATAATCATAGAACCTTTAGTAAGCTTCCAATGACCATCATTGAAGGTGTTGCAAAACCCCTCATCATCAAGTTTACTTGCTGAAATCAAATTCAAGCGAATATCAGGAATATGTTTAACATTTTTCAAAAGTAACATCGTACCATTGTTGGTCTCCAAGCACACATCTCCCATGCCTACGGCTTTAGCTACACCATTGTTACCCATCTTAACATTCCCAAAGTCTCCGGATGTATAAGATGTAAAGAAGTCTCTTCGTGATGTAGCATGAATGGAGGCACCACTATCAATCACCCAACTAGTGTCATGGCATGCAAGGTTGACAACAACATCATCATCATACACAACAAGGAAGTCATCTGTGATGGCAGAAACTCTATCAACATCATTACTATCATCAGTTTTCTTTTCTGTCCCTTTTTCATTTTTGTAGTCTCTTTTGAGTTGTCGACAATACTTCTTTATATGCCCCTTTTTACCACAGTGATAACACTCAACATTGGCAAACATGTTTGACTTGCTTTTGCTTCTGTCTCTGTTCTTCGGACCTTTACTCTTGCTCCTCCCCCTCTTTTCCATGACTAAGACCTCTGACTGTGACGGACCCTGTGACTTTCTTCTCATCTCTTCATTTAAAACACTACTCTTAGCCAAATCCATAGTGACTACACCATTTGGAGCTGAGTTAGATACCGACATTCTAAACGTTTCCCACGAGTCCGGTAATGTGCCTAGAAGCCATAACCCTTGCACCTCATCTTCAAACTTGATATTCATCCCAGCCAACTGATTAAGAATTCCCTGGTAAGCATTCAAGTGATCTGATAAAGGAGTTCCATCCCTGTATTTCAAGCCTATCAACTTCTTTATTAGAAACAACTTGTTGTTCCCTGTTTTTCGAGCATACAGTTGTTCAAGCTTGTCCCATAAAGAACGTGCATGTGTTTCCTCACTGACATGGTTTAAAACATTATCATCTACCCACTGTCTGATATACCCACATACTTGACGATGAAGCAAAGTCCATTCAGCATCAGTTTTATCTACCGGTTTCTGTTTCGCAAACACAGGCAAATAAAAATCTTTAACATACAGCAGGTCTTCCATTTTTCCCTTCCACACATGATAATTTGAACCATTCAAATTAATCATTCTACTTGTATTAACCTCCATTGTTCAACACAAGGCACAAGGTTACTAAAACCACGCTTTGATACCACTTGATGGGATAAAACCTGTTCTGATAACAATAAATAATATTTATCCTCTCTTGTGTGAACCTAACAGGAAGCAATTCTGTAGAGCAGCAATAAACACAAGCACAATTTCAATCACAATCACAAGAACACCAAGAATTTTACGTGGAAAACCTCCTTGACTTAAGGAGTAAAAACCACGGGTCCTCTGAAATCTCCACTATCAAAATATAATGGGAATACACAATGTTCTCTTTAGCTAAGCTAGAAGCATATAATGCATCAATCTCAAGATTAACTAATCTTGACAACACATGTAGAATCAACAAGAAGAACAAGGGAGTTAGGATTACACAAACTCGAATCCTCAGTTCTGGGTGTGTATCTCTCTCCTGAGATTCCTGTTCAACGATCACAATGGTCAGATTGTAGAACCACGAGCGAAGAAGGACCTGTGCAAAAATCAGCTCAATCGGACGGTAGATCAAAGAGATATCTCTCTTTGAAGAAAACTGCTCGAAACCTCCCTGTTTCTGTCCAGCTCTGTTTGTAACTGCAAATCTTCTTACCGCAGCGTTCTCCGATGATAGATCTCGCCGAAGACGACGAACAGACGTTCTCCGATGATAGATCTCGCCGAAGACGACGAACAGACGTTGCGGAGAGAAAAGAAAAACCAGAGCGAAAAAGACAAGAGAGAAAAGAAAACGAGAGAGAGAGAGAGAGAGAGAGAAAACAACGGGCGCCGTAGCTTTTGTTTTTTTTTTCTTTCAATGTGGGCCATCTCCACGTGGGAGGAAACCCAAAGTCAACAGTAAAGACAAATAGTACACAATTAGAGTGAGAGTAGTTGTCTTTTGTATTGTGATTATAAAGGCTCCTTAGAGCTGTAATCTAAAAGTGAGAAAGAGCTCTAATTGTACTATTATTGAATAGTGGAAACTAAGACACAAGAGAATGTGTTCTTAGAAGAGAAGAGAAGAGAATGTTGATTTGAACCACTATAATTGCTTATTTTTCCTGTGTGTGAGTTTGTTTGCTCTATTTACTCTCTACATTTTTATTCAAGAGGACTAAACCTACAAGGGATTGAAGTTTCAAACACTAAAGAAAGTTAAAGAACCCTATTCGCCCCTTTCATTTTGGATTCTGCCATAAACTCGAGACCAACAACGGGTGCCCAGAACCGACTCGGTTTGAATATATTAACTATATAATATATATACACTGTTGTAACTAAATCTACATGGTGTCTTTGGTTACTCCCTGAAATGGGCATATCAAACTTTCCAAAATCCATTATCTAGTCGTGTTATGAATGGCAACAAAAAGGAAAACCTTAGGAAACTACCAGTCACACAAAGAAGAATAATAGCCAGTAGCGACATGCTTATCCTTCATGCTCTCCTCATCAATTTTCTCCAACAAACCCTCTCCTCTTTGACTTTATCTAGTAGAGGCTCTTCTTAGTCTGGCTCTCCTCTCCAGCAGCTAAATCTGCCCACTCCCTTGAGATCTTTTGATAGACAATTTACTCCCTCTTTTGAATAAATTTGCCCTGTTCTCTACATAGATGATCTACTCTCTTCTCTTCTCCCAAACCATTTTTCGATAGATCATTTGCTTTTTCCCTTTCGACTAATCTACACTTTGTCTTGTGATTTTTTAGCAAATTTTTAATAGACGATCTGTTCTTCTAGCTTTATTATTCCTCACAACAGGTATATAATCATGTTCTCATTAACTACTTATATCAATTTGGCTAAGGATACAACTCGATTTCAGCCTTATCAATTAGGTAAAATATTTTTTTTCTCCCTCTCTTCTTCGGTTCTTCCTCTTAGGTTCTTCGTTCCTCTACTATTTAGCTTCGAATCTTCTTTTTCATCTCTCTACTACTTTTTTTTTACCTTTCTTCTTCTTCTCTATCTGATTCTTCTTCTTCCTCCTCTTCTTATTTTCTCTTCACCAGCTACTGCAACTTCCATTCCACCATGTCTCTATTTTTGCATTTTTAACATCCTTGCCGTAATGTCTCTATTTTTTCTTCTTCGTCTGTTGCATGCAATCTCACATGTCCCTGTTGCCTTCTTAATCCTTCAAATGAATTAGAAAAATATTGCCGCTATGAATTGTTGTTGAAATGGTATATGCTATTGTGAATGATTGTTAAAATTATGTATGCTACTATGAATTATTGTTGAAATTATATATATTGTTGTGAATTATTGCTGAAATTATACATGTTGTTGTGAATTGTTGCTTGCTTATATATTCATTTCTACTATGAATTGTGATTGCTGAATGCTTAGTTACTCATATATTACTAAAATTATTACCAATTATTATTACAAGTCATTATAGTGAAACAGATTCAATAGATTACATGTAACAGATAGTAGCATATTGCATATAACATATTGTTAATGTTAATGTGCTATAACAGATTCAACAGATTGCATGCAATAAAAACCGACATACTGCATATAATAGATTGTTAATGTTAATGTGTTATATGATACTTTTTGAAACTGATTTCGAATCGGAACCAATCTACCCTTGAAAAATAGGGTAGGGTAAGCCTCGAACCCACCGGCCTAAAATAGGGTAGGGTAGAGTTTTTTAAAAATGGGTAAGAGTAGGTTTCACACCTACCCGGCTTTATCCGGACCAAGTTGCACCCCTAGCAGTAAAGTTGTTTAATACAAAGGTTGCAAGCTTGGAAGGTGGGCAGATAAGGATGGTTGAGGTGGTGGAGAGAGTGCCGGAGCAGTAAACAACGACTATTGCTGAGTTGTTGTTGACAGGATAACAGTGTCAAAAAGATAAAAGCAGTGGCAAAGTACTTGCCTGAGCTTTTGTTGGTCATGAGGAGGATTTTAGTGGTCTACTAGGAGTGACTAGTATGATTTCAGTCTTATATGGCTTAACATTGATAATGTCCACCTCCATGATAGTTAGCTTGTGGCCTGCCACCGTGAAGAACAACTCTTCATTGAGGGCAGCATTAATGATCCACAGAAGGTGGAATTCAATGTGGTAGTGGTGAGCCACTTGATTCATGATGGTAGGTGCCAACTTCGATGGAGATGACCGGTGGAAGATTAGTCGTTCATTGCTGTCAAGTACAATGTGACTAAGAGAGGTTCCTGTAATTGGAGAAGATGTGCATGGTAGAGAGAAGCGCGGCCTGTGAAAGGGAGAGTGAGTAGAGAGGAGAGAGAGAAAATCATTACGGTGAGAGGTGTCTTTGACTGGGACGCATTTGCAAATTTTCAATGGCATTAAATGTCATGTTTCATCCAACGACTGCTGATGGTCCTGCCCAATTCGACAATGGTAACTGATGGTCGAAAATAGGGCCTGTTAACGATTGATCCTATAAGATCGGAACTCTTGATATTGTGCTCTTATGTATTTTCAATTTCGATAGTTTTTCTTAATTCACTGAATCAAAAATTGCCTTTTTTAGGAGCCTTCCTAATTATCGATAACAAAAATTTGGTGTATCAAGAACAAAAATTAATCGCCATTATCCCTTGAGTGGCGATTTTTATTGTTCTGATGTCAATCCAATGAAGTTGAGTTTGTGAATTTACATTCATGTACATTGATTGTATTGGGTACATATTAATTATATTATAGAGATGTAGTTAAGTCGCCATTGCACCGAAGGCACAGTGGTAACACCATGGTAGCAAGTATGGATCGATAGGTGTTGGACTCTCCTCTCCAGCACAAAGGATGTTTTACAAATTAGTCCTCCTGAAAAAAGAGTTTTATTATTTCTCTCCTCATGTGGAATTTTTTTTTTTACAATTTTCCCCTGCAATAAGAGTTATAAAAAAAATTTCCCTTCATGGTATGAGGATGTGAATGTGCTCCATTGTAGTATCAGAATGTCATGATGTATAAATATATAAAATAAAATAAAGATGAATTTAAGCCCTATTTGGCCGAATGATAAAATTAACGCGTTGTCACGCGTTAAGCAAAAAGCTTTTCTATTCCTCGCCTTTCAGGAGTTTCTAAAGCAAGGTCTGTCTGACTGAGAAGTATGGCGATGCAATCGTGAATTTTTTGACAAAACGCAGTTACACATGTTTTGCTTGCTAGAACTTGATGTTTTTACAAATTGTATAAGTGCATCACAGACAAGCAGACAAAAGTATCCTTATCATGCGCAACTTATAGGATACCTCTCTATCCAAAACTTTAAGCCACTTTCATCTTTGACTTCTGATCAAGAGTTAATTTCAAATATACTTAACACCTCTACCCTTAATTATTAATGTACCAACTAAGCTTGAAAATTTTCATATATATCCACTATGTATGACTAAAATTTCATTCATGCCCGTTCCATCAAGCGCAATTAAAAAATAACCGTCATTTATCGTAAGAAATATCCAAAATGCCCTCTTATATTTAAGAATAATAGTTATTTAGCTATGACAGAAATTGAATGTTATGATGAAAACACATCCAACTTGAGAGAGAAGCTAAGTGGAATGAGTTTTAATGTTTTAGATATGACACCAATGACAATGGATGCTAGATCAATCAGAGATATTTTGGGTTTTTAAAATTATTAAATGTTCCTAACTGTCATATTGGGTATATTTGAAATTAATGAAATACTTAGTGAGTATATGTGAAAGTTTCCAAACTTAGTGGGTATACTTGTAATTAAGGGTAAAGGTTGTAAGTATATTTGAAATTAACCCTTTGATCAATCATTATAAGATCTTTTAACTTATATATCATCTCAAATTAGTTATAGATCTTTCTTATGTTAAAAATTTTATCAAAAATTATAGCACCATATAAATTATTTTGATTTTTAAAAATATTTTTAGAATATTCTACCATCTCAAAAAATTATAACCATTAAAATTTATTTTGAGATCATTTTTGGTATTATAATTCATTTTGAGGTCATTCTATAAAATTTTAGCCTACTACTTTCATTTAAAAATTTCTAGTTTATAATAAACCATTTTGATTTTCAAGATACTTTTTAGTTATATAGTAATCAAACATAGCTTGAATTTTTATGTAAATTGGTAAAACATATATTCACATGGTACTAAAAATCATTTCAATCCAAGTATTGGATGAGCTATAATTGTTAAATATATGTAATTGTGTGTAAATCATAAAGACACTTAAATTCACCCACAAATCTATTAAAATGTCATAATAATTTATAAAATAATTGAAAATTTATAACGAATTAAATATTAAATTTTTTTGAATCGTAACATCATTAGCATTCTAAATTCTAAAATAGAATGCGGTCCAATTATCTATCAGAGAAACAACTTCCTCCTATTTCATAAGACTTGGAAGTACTTCTTTTGCCCTTTTTATAAATATCTTCTATTATTGAATAATTTAAATTTAAAAACATTTTCTTTATCCTTTAACTATTTTGCATATCTAAAAGCATTTTTATTTTTTAGGCCAAACCTCAAAATATTATTAAAATACTTTTCAAATTATAGTTTTTGTCATCGTACTTATTACGAAAGTTCCATTTCCAGTAGGACTTTTTAGAAAAGCCCAAATTTAAAAGCTTGGACAAACGAAGCCTAGCGCAAAAAAATAATTAAGCTGAATGGATAAACTTAGCCAAACAGGCCCCAAGTAAAGAATTATGCAACCCAAGAAAAGAGTGGGGAGTTGGTTATTAAAAGAATTACCCTAGAATAATCAATTTCCTCTACAAAAAATAAATGCAACAATGTACACCACCAATTACAAATGGCAAAATCAAATACTGGAAAGAGGAGAGATGATATCTAGATTCCAGGGCATACAAAACCATCCTCAAAACAAGATGTGGATATGCCACTCAAATACCCTTGCTTTGACATTCTCGGATTTGGTTTTCTGCTAATCCAAGAAAACTGAGGTTGAAACTGAATAGGCTGTTGTTACTGGACATTTTTTGGCTCACCTGGGTTGACTGACTGAGTTAGCCTTAGATTGTTCCCCAAAATCTCATTTGTTTCAACATGTAATTTTTTTTTTTTTTTTTCAAAGTAGTGTTCCGTAAAATGATTTATCGAAGTTTGATGCACCGGCGGATATTTGGACTCGATTTTGAAAATTTTTAAATACAGAATCCTCAAGCACCAAGTTATCCGCTTGCATATCTTTTTTTGCTGATGTTTTAGCTTCCATGCATCAAATTTCAAGGGATTAATTATAATTTCAAGATAGTAGCAGTACAGATATTGTTAGCAGCTCCTGGCATCCAAGAAGGAATGGAATAGTTCAGCTGAAACATTGATCCAATGAGAATGAAAGCAAGGTAAATTTAGACTTGCCTGTGTACTCGGCCATTTCACCTAATATTCGGATTAGAATACCGTTTCAGGGTCAACAGAATCATCTGCATGTGATATGTGTGAGATTAATATGTTGTACAATTTTTAAAATCCAAAAGTAGAGGGAAATAAGTTTTTTCAAAAATAAAAAATTTGAAAAAAAAAAACCATAAAAAACCCAAACCAACTTTGAAAAATCACTAAAAGCTGTATCAGATGAATTAAGAGGCACATTATATATGAAATCGAACTCTCGAAGTCCAAAAAATTATGGAAAAATCATTTTGTATGGTTAAGAAGTGTGAAAGTCATTACATTCAACCCAGATGTATATCATGTTGTAAAACATGAACATGGTAATATGATGCAATGTAAAAATTCACCGCGATCAGTAGACCCTAAATTAGGAGGCATACATATGTCATTTTGTAGATACTGAAGTTAAGAATTCAACCCAAAAAAATGGATCAATCCGATACCGCTTGATCAAGTTCTAATAAAACAGTAGACCTCCATGCAGCAGGCACCACTAAAAGATGCCGGATTAATACAGTTCATCACCCACTCCCCCATCCCACGATAGCAATAATAATAATAATAATAATAATAAAGACTATTCCCCATGATAGTCTGTGGAGCTAGGAGTGTTAATCATCATGGTCATTCCATCAACTCACTAGTTCAACCTATTTATAAATGAATTTGTGTTAGAATTTTTGAATAAATGAGTTATGATCCGTCAATCGATTTAATTATTTAATTAAATAAACGAATTAGGGTTGAGATTTTATAACCCGTCAACTTGTTTAGTAATCCATTTACCTCATTTAACCCATTAAAGTTATATATATATAAATATAAATGTAAACCCTTTGGTTATTTCTCCCGCTACCTAATTTTTATTTTTCAATTGCTACCCTAATTCTATTTTCCTATTATTACCTTATTTCTATTTATTCTATGCCAAAAATACTCTCTTTTCTCTTCTTGCTAGATCATCGTCTGCCAAAATTTACACCTTCAGGTCATTTGCTATACAACTCGTCAACCCATTTATTAAATGGGTTGTAAATGACGTAGAGGGTTGAAGTTTTTTAAATGGATTAATAAACGAATTACAGTTGAGATATTTTAAATAAATTAAAATTAAAATTAAAATTAAGCTCTAACCTATACAACCCAATTCGTTAACACCCTATGTGGAGCCTGTTGCTCCACATCAGCCAGCTGACACCAGCCTGTGGTGCATTGGCAGACATGAAGCAGTGATTTTAAATCATGACTAAACATTTTATCCAAAAAAAAAAATTATGACTAAACATTAGAACCAAAATAAAAAAAAATTAATGATGACTAAACATCATGAAACTCGGGATGAAGAGAACGTCTATTTTCAGGGCCCATGTTCAATTGGGTAATAAGAAAATGTTGAGGTGATCAAAACACAGCTTCAAGTAGGTAAAAATCCATTAATTCTGCACTGCGCGTGGCTCAACTTTGAATCAGCAATTTGGTAGACCATATCTGTATGAAACATCATGGAAATTTCACTCAAGGCAGTCCAAGACATTTGAAATCAAATGGACTATAGATTTTGGAAATATAGAATTTGGATCATGCAAAAATGGTCATCAAGTAGATTGCACCATTATGACTAAAGAAAATGCACAATCTGACCTTGAAATGAATAATGCAAATGACAGTTCAAATGGACTCCAAAAACCATAAAGTTTCAAGGGATTAATCATCTGTATTACAGGTGAGGATGAGCAAAATTCCAAGATGATATAATAACAGGAAGTCCGACTAGTGTCATTAAAATATGGCAGAAACTACATGAAAATTATGCACTTTTGAAGAGCATGTGATAAACAGTGTACAAAAATGAGCTGTTTAAGTTATTCAATTATTAGGATATGTTTATATGGTTGAATTTAGATGTTTTGTAGCTCCTTTGAGCAGTTTTACGTGGAGACGTGAAATTCATATCAAATACATGTAGTTTTCAGGTATAGTATAGAAAACGATGACTTCCAGATCTTTACTATGGGAACAGAAAACAACCATGCAAATGAAGCTGAAACTGAAATTTAATGATGAAAATAGAAAACTGGGGACAAAATGGAGTTGGGCTTCTAATCACTTAATGATGAAAATAGAAAATTGGGGAGAAAAAGATGAAATTAGACTTCTGAATCACTCAAAACGGAATTGAAAGCACTGAGATATCAATGTTTGAAGTTGTAGATATCAATCTAAAATTTCGGATTTCAGCTGCAATTGTGACATAATGTAAACATATATATATTTCTGATAATGGAAATTGTGATCACAAAGCATATGAAATTGCTAGAATTGCAGGAAGTTCTACATTATTGAAATTGGGATTTCCAATGAAGATCTAAGTATATTCCAGGGTTATATGATGAAATTGAGTGAGTGATGGCAGCAAAATTACAACCTATGTGTTGTATAATTCCCAAATGGACTCCAAGGATTAATCAATTTTCAACATATCAAACCTTGTTGAGATCAATAGAGCACCCCGAGTAGGGAATTGTGTTGCCTAAAGGTACATTTCTTCAAATTGGCTTTCAAGCTACAATGGTTTAGTAAGCCCAAACTCCCCATAGATGCTCCAAATAACTGTTCCAATTACCGACATAAATATGTAATCAAAGAAGACAAGCACAATATGTGCTTCACCCAGCCTGACAAGTCGTCAGGGTATTTGTAACCTGCAGGACATGACCAAGAACTTGCAATGCCCATAATGAATTTGGGAGGCAATCCTCAGCCCTCACATGAATCTGATGATACCCTGACTTGAGGTTCCACTTGGAAAAGTACTGTCCCCACAAAGCTGATTATGCTACTTATCGCCAATCTTCGACAATCAATTTGTACACTACACAACCACACAAAATCTTTCCCTTTTTTTTTCGAAAAAATCACAAGCGAAGAAACAGGACTGAAGCTAGGTTAGTGCAAGTAAGAAAAGTAGATCATCTGCTATCGGCATCATCTTGTGCTTCTGAGAATGAGGGATGGTTTACGAGTGTAACTGTGGTGTAGAATATGACATGCGTGTAAATGGGCTAGTTGCATATATAGCCCATGTACAACCCAACACACAACTATTGATATAGGAAGTGATACATGCTAGTAATTAACCTTCATCCGACTAATTGACAAAACACAAAGAAGAAATCTGATGAAATGTTGCTTACTAAAATCTTAATTATAGTTAACACAAGAAAATAACCAACTGAGATTCATGTAATTTTTTAGTGAAAAAAAAAAAAGGAAAAGCCTTTGATTTGTCTACACTCGGTGGAAACTCTGAAGGTTTTACCTATTGCTTACAAATGTTCAAAACTCTAATCGAGCCCGCAAGATCTCATTTCATATCTAGCATTAAATTGCACAATAGCTGCATTAGAAACAACTTCTACAAACATCACACAATTGTAGAATGGAAAAATCAACTACAAATCCAATTCAACACTTGACAAGAAAAAAATGTGAGGGCTAATTAAACAATCTTTGCAAACTAGGAACAATCACTTCAAATGCTTTTTGACAGCAGCAGTTGAAAATATGCATATAAGAGATCTACCTGACAACCAAGATCCAAAACCCAATGGCGACAAATTTCATAAATCCAATCTACCATTGATTATCATTTAACCATCTTATTAAACACTATCAGCATCATTGGAGCAAAATAATCGAACCATGAAAACGTTCTTTCCATCAAAATTCATGGGAGAAGCTGCCAAGTCCCTCTTCAAGCAGGAGATATCTTACCAAAAAACTTCATGACACACAGCCAAATCCTGCCTTGCCTAGTTCCAGCTAGATGGCCAGAATCCATGAACCCCATATCCAGTCTTCCAATTATCCAAATAGATCACCTTCTTCACAGCCCAGAAGGACACCACGAGCGCGACAAACATGAATGCTCGCTGAACTGTGCCATTCCGGACCAGCGGCAGGACATGAGTAACAAACCCCAGCATCAGCCCGACCACAGTGTAGAGGAATCCAACGGCAAAGCCCTCGGCTCCCAGCTGCATACCTGACCCCTGGTAGAAGAAAATCAGCTTGGATGGATCGTTCCGGTCGGCCAGAAACATGGGCATCTTCCGAATTATGTTGTGCATCGACCCAGAGACGCTGAAGAAGTAGATGAAGATGGCGAAGGACAACCACACCTTGCGATCGTGGAGAAGGGTATCACCCGCGAGCACCTTCTTGATCAAGAAGGGCAGGGAAGCGAGGAAGACGAGAGCAAAGAAAATAAGCTGGTTTCTGGAAAAGATGGGGGGGCGCTGGATGTGGCCAACGGAGAGCTTGGTCTTGGCCTCGACGAATTCGGCCATGGAGTCGGCGAGGCGGGCGAAGTCGGCCTGGTCCATGGGGAGAGAGTCCTTCAGGTTCTTGACATTGGGTCCGACAAGGCGGATGTGGGGGAGGGAATTGACGCCGAAGAGGGCGAAGGAGGACTGGGATTCCTTGAATTCCATGTCGCAGAAGAAGAGCTTGGAGTGAGACGGGGAACCGCGGTTGTTGGAGATGAAGGAGGAGGCGACGACGGTGAACTCGTTGCGGAGGGATTGGAGGTGGAGATCGGGGTTGGAGTGGAGGTGGGCGGCGTCAAAGAAGATGAGAATGGAGTAGGGACGAGGGGTGGGGGTGGAGGCGAGGAATCGGGATAGGGAGTAGTCGTCGAGGTGGATGATGCCGGTCTTGGAGCCTGCTTGGAGAGCCAGCAACTCGGAGACGCGGTCGGCATCGGAGCTTGGATCGGCGGCGGCAATGGAGATAGAAAAGAAGAGGAGGAGGAACTGAAGGGGGATTCGCATTTTCAAAGCAGTGCGGAAGCAGGGAGTCTGTCTGGTAGCACTTGGAGGTCAAGGGGAAGAAATCCAAGTGCTGGACTTGACGAGGCGGACGACGAAGACGAAGAGCAATTGTCAAGGAAGAATGGGCTTTTTCATTTGGCCCGTGTCTATCAAACCCTTCTTCCACTTGAGCCCATCTGAGCTCATTTTCCGGAAATATTTTACGTTCGCCCAAAAGGTGTGGTGTTATTGCAATATTCACGTCTCCGATGGGATGAGCATGTGAGATGAAAACAAAAACAAAAACAAAAACAAAAACAAAAAGCGTTGCTGTATGTTAAGGATGGAAAAAAATGTATTAGAATTAAGAAAATTTGTATTAAAAATAAAAAATAAGCTATTGTTTTTTAGAAATAAAAAATGTTTTTTTTGAAAATGGAAGATTTCTCATCCACATTTCCATCCCATCTAAAGATGTTAACATATCAGAGCCGTAGTACCTCCCTTTGTATGAAGCCATCAGTGAATTTATTTTTATTTTTTTACAAAACTTTTTTATACAACTATCCTACTTTCTAATCAATTTTATATATTTTTCTATGCAAATAAACTACTTTGTAAGAAGAATGATTCAATACTTCACAAGTATGAAAGCCTCCATGCTTACTTTTGATTTTTAAATTTTGAAAGGTAATTTTGAAAATCTAAACTATTAATTATGTTTAATACATCTTGTTCTGTTATGCTACAAAAAATAAATTTCATTAAGAACTTGTATCTTGTAAAAAAAATAGTACCTTTTGAGTGAATATATAGCTACGAAAAATTTTTAAAAATTTATTTTTAAACTATAATATTATATAACTTTGCAATGTATATAATTTTTGAAATCATAAATAAATACATGTAACTAAACTCGATAAATGATTTAGATTTTTTTAAAATATCTAAAAATGAAACAAAAAGTAAGGAAGTTTTCATGCTTACAAGCATTAGATCATTCCTTAATTTCTACACATTGTTATACATAACTATCCTCTACTCTTAATCATTACCCTTATTTTATCTTATCACCTTCTTGTTTTTTTTAAACTTTTTCTTCTCAAAATAACTTTTCTACATATTTTTATAAATTACCAAATACATTAAGGCCCTAAAGGTAATTGGTATTTACCAAAAAAATATTTTTCTATTTAAAACTTTTTTCCACAACTGTTATATTTTCTAATTATTTCTTAACATATTTCCTTACAACTATTCTATTTTTCAACTTTTTTACAACTTTTTATCTATTTTAACTTTTTTTTACACTTCTTATCTATTTTAATTTTTTTTTACACTTCTTATTATTACCTATATCATCTTATATTATTTTTTCCCATTTTTAGAACTTTTTCACATCCTCCAAAAGTTTTAGCAAATACAAATACCAACACCCATTGCCATCCCAGATGCAACTATGCAGCCATTGCCGCTGTTTGTGAAGCTTTGAGATTGGCTTTCAAGGCTACCTTGGTTTCCATTCCATGAATGCTTTGATTTGCAATTTCTTCTGCCTTGTAAATCGCTCGAATCGAACTATCAATCAGGATTGAAAGCGGATAAGATGATCGGCGACAACGACAAAGGGGCTACCCGCTGGGCCCCGCTCGGACCCGCAACCGGAGGTATAGGTCCTCTTTTAGAGTTGTCAAAATTATAGTCCGGGTGTTGACACCTCACATAAATGGAAAATTAGATTTTTAAACAGGCTCAGTACCATTTGGCCCACCCATCTAAGGCCCTTCATGGATTTATATTTGAATGTTTAACTCATATGTTTGCAAGCCCAATTTTGTGTAGGATCCATGTGGAAAATGGGTCTCCAATGCTTTAGGCCCACTACAGAAGTAACGGCCAATAATCCATACGGTTGATCAAGAGCAATTTGCATTGAAGATGAAGTGAAAAATTGTTTTCTTGAGTTAATTGGAGCAGATTCGACGTGATGAATGGTTTAGATTAAACAAATAATTAGTATTTTATGAGATTTTAATGGTCAAATTAGATTTGACCAAAGAAGGAGGTGAATTTACAACATTTCAAATGGTGGATGAAAACTACTAGATCCAACCCACTAAACGAATATATGAACCGTTAAAGTGGATAAGGGACATCAATAAGTGTGGGCCCCATCTAAGATTAAGGAAAATAGGTAACGATCAAGACATAAATGAAGAACGAAAAATACACAAAATCAATGGCTAAGAAAGAGTTGACTTACTAGCCAAGCAAAACAATGGGCCCATTGGAGGTTTTCAAAAACCACCCATAAATTTACCAAGGAGTCCATGTTGGGATAGAATTTTGCAAAGAAAAGAAAAATGGAATTGTGCAAAATATTACTAATATATACCAATATAAAATTTTCAAAAATTAAAAGCTATAAAAGGAACCCTCTCTCCTCATTTTTTCCACGCAAAAACACACTCAACATACCCTAAACCCTCCTCTCATCCATTTTCATCTCCCAAGATATTCTCATCCGCGCTCCCTTTTCATTAGACATTTTTTTTTTTAATTTTCATCTAGCGTACTCCAGCTCTCCTCTCCATTCACATCAAAAAAAAAAGAAAAAAATATAACATACGCACGACCCTGTTCTGTGTATCATCTTCCCTTTCCGTTCTTTTTTTTTAAAAAAAACAACAAAAGGAGAATCCAACGCTGCCACATCCCATCTTTCTTGTTTCTTTTTTTATTAAATTTTTTTTTATCCTCTGTTTGGGCGTGCATAAAAATGATTTTACATTAATGTTGCTTTATCGTTTTAAGTCACTTTTGTTTGCCATTTTGTTTTTTTTTTAAAAAAAACAACACTGTTGCATCCCGTTCCCTCATTTTTTTATTTTTTTTATCAATCCTATATCTAGTCCGTTTAACGCCCTATTACATGTTTATCAAAAATTATTTTTAATTAATGCGGTTTTATTATTTCATTTCACACTTCTTTTTTAAAAAAGAAAGAAAAAGTAACATAATACAATATCAATATTTAACTATATCTACATCCTGTTATAATATGGCATGTCCCTTTTAATGCAATCATTTGCATCTATGTATTTTTCATATAAAAAAAATGAATGAATGAGAATTAAAATCTGACAGTTAATTTCCATCCATAGACTTTTAACGAAATCTTTCTTGTTTCTTAATCATAAAAAAAGAGTAAACTTCATTTATGAAAATGAAATTTCTATACTTTCTTTCAAGCTGAGTTAAGGTCTCATAAAAAGCCTAGGGATTAACTTCCCACCTCCACCCTCCTAAGCTTTTACATAAAAAATATACGTTAATTTTCTGCAGTCTTAGGATCAATATACTGGAAAAATAAAGTTATATATTTTTTTAGTTGTGAGTTCACCCAGAAAATCTCTGTATTTCAGTGTCTTATTTTACACGGATTAACCACCGTTATATGGTTAGTGGTGACTCCAAAAATTAATATATTAAATTTTATCAGCATTTGTATGCATTTTACTAACCATTAATTGGGCCTAACTGAGATACATGTTTGTGTTTGACTAATTCGCATCATTTAAAAATCTCTAAAAACTTGCATCATCTAAAAGCTTTAACGCTTGCAATTCTTTTATTTAACTCTCATGTCTATACCTTTTATATTTTTTCCATTTCTGATCTTGAACCCTTTTTCTACATCTTTTATATTTTTATTTTCCACGTTTAATTTCGGTATTTAACTCGCATCATATCTAACTAGCTAACCAGCTAACTTGCATTTCATATTTATTTTCCTCTCTCATATTTGCCCATTTACTATCCTGCTTAGTTCATAGTTACTTTTCTTTTATATTTCTATTGAGCATACCTTATATTTTTAGGCCCATTTGCCGGCCCATCGTAGTGTAGAAAAAACCACATGCTATAGTTTGACAACTCCACTAGGGATTGGCTAGGAGTGCTAATTTTTATTTCTTAGTAAAAACTCAAAGAGGATATTTTTTAGGTTCTTTTTTTTAAAAAAGAGTAAAAGTTTCGATTTTTTTTAAAAAAATTATTAATTTTTTTTAAAAAAAGGGTTTTAAAAAAAGAAAAGGATTCTAATTTTCCTTTTTAAAAAAAGAAAACTCATTTTTTTAAAAAAAAAAGGGGTCTAGCGCAAAAAAAAGGGTAAAAAGAAAAAATTAATACCCTTTTGGAAAAGATCCATAGAGTTTAAGTATTATTGAAATTAAAAATCTACCTATATAGTAAGAATAACGCGTAAAAAGGGAATACTATCACTTCGTAGTCCAGTGGTCACTAGGTCTAAAGCAAGTCAACCAAATATGACTGAAGCAACACAAAGTAGGGGGGATCATCCTCGAATCATCCGGTCACAGATCTCACTAGTGTAACACAACGAGTAGATAAATTAGAAGAAATGATAGCTAAGGTTTTAGAAAGGTTAGAAAACTTACACTCATCTAGGAACCAAGAGGACAATGGGGAAGGCGCTTCCTCTAGCAATATGCGTAAGAAAAAAGACATAGATAATTATGAAGAGGAAGAGGTTATTCTAAAACATGCCACGGATAAAATTAAAAAAGTAAAAGATACCCTCCAATCCCAATTAAAGTAACTAGAAGATAAAGTAAGGCAACATGATGGAGAAAGGTTGTCATCCTTAAAAATAGAAGATTTATGTCCTTTCCCCGACATTAGTCTACCTAACAAGTTTGAAATACTATCCTTATCTCATTATGAAGGAGATTCATATCTTAGGGCACACCTAAAAGCTTATTGTGGAATCTTATATCCTTTGGTGAAAAAAGAAGATTTGAATACATTTGTTTCAACATAGCCTAAAAAAGGATGCTTTAGAGTGGTATACATTGTTAGATTACAAACAAATTAGAACATGAGGTGAGTTATCTTCGGCATTCTTAGATAGATTTTCTTACAAATTAAACACGGTATCTAAAAGGACCGATTTAGAAAGTTTAAAACAAAAGTCAAATGAAACTTTCTCTGATTTTACTGTTAGGTGGAGGGCTCAACCAATGAGTGAGCAAATATCCATAATAGTGAATGCTACTCAGCTTAGCATATTGGGCTATCTTATCTCCTATCCTTACACAAATTTTGCTCAGTTAATTTAAGCAGAGGATCAAGTAGAGGCAGGGATAAGACAATGAGTAATATCACCATGGGCCTATCAAAATGAGGCTGCTAGGAAAAAACTAGAAGTCAAAAGTGTAGGCAATATCGGGAATAAAACACAAGAGGTAGACACAATTGAGATACCTATAAAAGAAAAGTTAAGAGAGGCAAGAAAATCTTTTAAGAAATTTACTAGGATAGCAATGTCATATACTGATATCCTTAACATGTTAACCAAGAAAAATATCCTAAGTCCATTACAACCAAGACCACCCCCCAACCCTTTACCAAACAATTATAGAGAAGAAGAATATTGTGCATATCATCAAGGAAGAGGTCACATGACTGATCGATGTTTTACCCTAAAATATGCGATCCAAGACCTAATTGATGAAGGGAGGATTAAAGTAGATCATAATGTGCCAAATGAAAATGTCATACAAAATCATTTACAATGCACAGAAATGATGTTCCAAGGGTAGTAAATGTAGTATCGCATGAGTACCAAAAAATACATAAAACTTATGAAGTTAATATGATATAAATATTAGAGCCGGAAATAGTCTTAAAAGTTGTACCACAGAGAAATTCACGCATTCATGTACCGAATACCACAGAAACTTTGATCCTGCCAGGTTTTAGGAACCCAAGGATTGCAAACCAAGATAAAAAAATTTCTTATGACTCACATCGGGTACCATGGAAATACCCAGAACCTTCGAAATGTTCAGAAATAGAAAACATTCAACCAAATGGGAGGATAAATAGGCAGAAGGTAAATAAAAATCCCCCGATTTTTTGAAAAAGGAGAAAATTCAACCTATGACATAGTCATACAACTCAAATCTTTGCCAGCACAAATTTTTATATGGGAATTACTATGCACTTCTACTTTACACCATGAGGCTTTTACAAAAATTTTAAATAAAGCTTATATTTCAAAAGAAGTTGAACCAGAGGTAGTTGCAAACATGGTAGGGCAAATTATATCTCAAAATGCACTCACATTCACAGATGAAAAATTCCCACTGGATGGATGATGTCATATACATGCTCTAAATATCACAGTCCAGTACAAAGATTTCAAAGTATCTTTTATAACTATAGATAATGGATCTAGTTTAAATGTATGCCCATTAAAGACGATTAAAAGATTACTTATCCCCATAGATGGTCTTCGCTCAAATGATATTTGTGTTAGAGTATTTAATAATACTACCAAACCTACCATTGGAGAGTTAAATATTAATAAAACGATCGGCCTAGAAACCATGACTATAACCTTTCAAATATTAAAAATACCTGCCTCATTTAATATGTTGCTGAAAAAATCATGGATACATGAGGTAGGTGCTGTTCCATCTTCACTGTATCAAAAAATTAAATTTGTAATTAATGAAAAAATAATCATAATCAAATTCGATCCCGAAATAATTATCCATAGGGAAGAAAATACAAGTCATGAAGTTCCTTTAATAGAAGTCTATGAATCATCTGACCCATTACCATTCGTTGAGTCGCCTATAGAAGATATAAATTTCATTCCATCGGGTCTTATGATGTCTAACAATTATGTAATTACACCAACGGAGACACGAATCATTTAATAAAAAATAAGACATGGAGTAAAAGCCAATTTAATCAATATCTATGAAAAAAAAGATAAATATGGTTTAGGTTACGATTTGGAGAAGCCACAACCTAAGAAGACTGAAAGACAAAATATACTCTTAAGTGCAGGATTTTCCTACATGAGCTAAGAAAAGAAAAAAAACTAGATACAATATTGATGATTCAAAATACAGTCAATCAAGAAAAAAATACTTTCAAAACAAGCATCGGAAATAATGAAAGGGGGTGATATACATCGTCAGCCTGCTCAACTGCTTTACCACCAAAAGTTCCAGTCGCAAGGCCAAGATATAAGAAAAGAGGACCCACTGAGAAAGAACTCTGGGCCAATATTTACTACACCTAAACCACTTTAGAATTTTCAGAAGAAAACAACAATAAGGGAGGAGAAGAAGAAGAATTACAAAAATAAATGGAGGAAATGGAAGGCAAAGACGAGGCAACTGCGAAAGATTTTGAAGTTGTCAACTTAGGAACTGAAGGAGACCCCAAAATGTTAAGGGTAGGAAAACAAGTATCAGAAGAGAAAAATGGTCTAATGATAACTTTCCTTAAATCGAGGTTAGTAAATTTTGCCTTTTCTTGTAATGATATGCCAGGATTAGATGAAAACCTCATTACTTATAAACTTCCAATAAAAAAGAACTTCAAACCAATAAAATAAAAACTTAGGAGAATAGAACTTGAATGGGTTCCCAAGATTAGAGATGAGATTATTAAACAATACAATGCTGGTTTTCTAAAAGTAAGTCACTACCCTGAATGGTTGGCCAATATAATACCTATGCCAAAAAAAGATAGCAAGGTTAGAATGTCCGTATACTATAGGGACTTTAACAAAGCGAGCCCAAAAGACGACTTTCCTTTGCCCCACATTGATACCCTAGTGAATAGCACAACTAGATATAGTTGGTTTTCCTTCATGGATGAGTTTTTGGGCTATAACCAAATTAAAGTTGCACAAGAAGATCAAGAAAAAGATCTTTTATCACTCCATGGGGTACCTTTTACTCTAAGGTCATGTCATCTGGGCTAAAAAATGCCGGAGCTACTTATTAAAGGGCGAATTTTTCATGATATGACGGGTAAGGAGGTTGAGGTTTATGTAGATGACATCATCATATGTTCTCAATCTTTTGTTAACCATTTAGAGGACTTAAAAAAATTATTTGATAGGATGAAATTTTTTTAACTTAAGCTTAACCCAAGCAAATGTGTTTTTAGGGCTAGAAAAGGGATATTATTAGGTTTTATTGTAAGTAAAAATCAGACATAAGTAGATGACGAAAAAGTCAAAGCTATTTTAGAAACGCCCCGGCTTAAAACTGAGAAAGAAATTCAAGAATTTTTAAGAAGATTAAAGTACATTCGCAGATTTATTTCACAGCTAACCTTGACATGCGAGCCAATATTCAAATTTCTAAAGAAAGATTCTCCAAAAAAAATGGACAGCAGATTGTCAACTGGCTTTTGATAAAGTCAAAAATTACCTCTCAAATCCGCCTATATTGATGCCACCTGCGGTAAATGACCCATTAATTTTATATTGTCAGTTACACCAATAGCGATCGGAGGAGTACTAGGGCAATATGATACTAGTAAGAAAAAAGAGTTGCCTATTTATTATTTCAGTAGAAAGTTCACTCATACTAAAATAAAATATCCAAAAATAGAAAAAACATGTTTAGCTTTGGTCATGGCTATTTTAAATAAAGACAATACATTATGTCCAGGACAGTTTTACTAATTTCTAAGCAGGATCCCCTTAGGTAACTGTGTCAAAAAACTGCTCTTATTGGAAGATTAGCCAAGTGATAATTTCTTCTCACCGAATTCAATATTGTTTATGTTACACGAAAGGCAATCAAAGGACAAGTGTTAGCTGACTATCTAGCTGCACAAGTCTTACCAGATTATCAGCCTCTACTAAACTAATTTTTAGATGAGAATATTCTAGTTGTAGATGACAAGCCAGAGTCTACTCATTGGAGTTTGTATTTTGATGGTGCGCGGAATATGAATGGTGGAAGAATGAGAATAATTCTATATGACCCTAAAGGACTGCTTACTATGATAGTAAAGAAAATCATGTTTCAATGCATCAACAATGTTGCAGAATATGAAACATGTCTAACTGGTATAAAAAAGCTTATGATTTGGGGCAAATAAACTACAAATATTTGGAGATTCGCAATTAGTAATAAATCAGTCCACGGAAGAATGAAAAACTAGGGATGAGAAATTGAAACTTCATCAAATCGCTTTAGCAAAGTTAGTAAGTCAATTCAAAGAGGTTTCTTTCTCATATAGCCCAAGAAATCAAAATCAATTAGCAAATGCTTTAGCCAGTTTAACCTTAGTTGTAGAAATCTCATATGGATTGGCTTCACAAGAAGTTTAAGTACATATAACAAATGACCCAGCCCATTGTTTATCCATAGAGGAAGAAAATACTGTAAATGACAAACAAAAACCGTGGTACTATGATATAAAGAAATATGACAAAGATCAAATCTTTGAAGAATACGCAAGTCCCATAGATAAGCGCACTATTAGAAGATTAGCTTATCAATTTGTAATAATTGGCGATGTGTTATACCATAAATCATATAACCAGTTATTACTAAGGTGTGTAGATGAAGAAGAAGCTAAGAAAATAATGAATAAGATATGTTAAGGAGAATGTGGTTCCCATATGAATGGAATGATGCTTGCCAAGAAAATTATACGCCAAGGTTATTATTGGTTGACCTTATAAAGAGATTGTGCCCATTTTGTCAGTAAATGCGTCAAATGCCAGGAACATTAGAATCTTATTCACACTCAAGCTAATGAATTACACAATATGACTACTCCATGACCATTCTCAACATGGGGAATAGACATTATAGGGAAAATTTCACCAAAATTATCAAACAATCATAAATATATTCTAGTAGCAGTTAAATACTTTACTAAATGGGTAGAAGCTACTTCTTTTCCAACGATTAATACCAATCATGTTATTAAGTTCATTAAACATAATATTTTGAAAAGGTTTGGTGTACATAATATTTTGTTTAGTGATAACAGAATAGTGTTTACAAGCCAAAAAATGAGATAATTTTTACAGCAATATAAAATTCAATGCCATAAATCAAGTCCCTATCGACCACAAGCCAACGGGGCGGTAGAAGCTGCTAATAAAACATTGATCAAAATATTAGAAAAAAGGTAGAAAGCTATAGAGATTGGGCAGACAAATTACCTTATGCCCTATGGGCGTACAGAACATCAATTAGAACCGCTACGGAATTTTCCCCATATGCATTAACCTACGGGATGAAAGCAGTGCTACTAGTTGAAGTAGAAATACAAACTTTGAGAATTTTAAAAGAAAATGACATAAGTTCAGAATAATGGATTCATGTCAGACTCTTGCAGCTGGATCTTTTAGATAAAAAGCGAATAAGAGTGTTATCTCACATGCATGCTTACCAACGACGAATGGCGAGAGCACACAATAAAAATGTATGATGTCGTGAATTCCAAGAAGGTGATTTAGTACTAAAGAAGATCTTTGTGCCTCAACCGTCAGATAAAAGAGATAAATTTAGACTTAAATGGGAAGGGTCATAGATAGTAAAAGATGTATTAGACAATGGAGCCTTGATAATATCTCGATATGAGGAATCTACAATAGTAAAATTAATAAGCACAGATCATGTGAAAAAGTACTTTTAATAATTCCTCTACTAGCTTCTCTCACATTTTTTAATAGACAATAGATCTCTAGTATCCTGTTATTAGCTAGATAAATACTCTCTTTTAATAGCTTTATTTTCATAATATGAGTACATCCATAATATATCTATAATAATCTGTCCTCCATACAATAGATTTATTGATTTCCTCCTATGAATTAGTTTTAATACTTCCACAAAGTATGAGTGTAATTAGAAATAAATATTTATGCTCAAATACAATTATCCAATAACATACCCCATCATGTTTTTTTTCAGTTTTTTTTAAAAAATCTTTCTCTTAGATATTATCTTGCATCCAGCATCCTTTTAAAATTTTAAGCATCATATTACATTTGGTCTTTCAGTATTCAACTATGGTCAGTTGGGTATGTTAAGCTATAAATTCAAAACAAAAAAATATTATCGTATCAAGTTCTAGCATTATACTTGGTCGCTGTTTTCATTTTGTAAAAAAAAAGATTCATTATTAGGCATCTACGTCAAGCCATATCTTCCAAGATAGTATGCCTCAACAACATGATTCAGATCAGTTGGGTCATTTTACCGAGTCATTGGTGGGCCAGAAGAACCAAGTTAATTGCTGAGCCTGAAGTCAGTTTTTTTGAGCCATCCATATTTGGTCATCATGACCGGGATAATCATTATGATAACTTCTTTGATGCAAGTGGGCATGAGCTAAAGGGAAGTTCAAATTGGAGAAATCCTAAAAAAAAAAAAAAACTCCTGCATGCCAGCTAAATTACCAAACTAATAGCCTTTTCCTATATAGCTATTGAAATATGTAATTAAGCCTCTAATGAATAATATACAAATCTAGGATCAACAATCGTATAGTTAAATTGCCAATAATAGTAAAGCAGAATAGAATCGTATAGCCAAAAAAATATACTTTTCATTATAAATGTCCCTGACAAGTGTTGACATAACACACTTCAAAATTTACATGTATAAGAAAAGAAAATCATAACATGAATCTTGCACTCTAAAAGCTTCCCAAAGGAAACAAAAAATATAAAGTCAATACAGGAAGTCTTAAGAGTTTAATGTTCATGTCATACACTTTGTTCAAAAAAATATGGAATGAAAAAAATATAAAAAATCAAAATTAACTTCTTGGTGGATCTTGCATGCCAGTAGATGCGACTGGTTCCAAAGATATTTCATACCGAGACAGCACTTCACAAATAGACGAGTTTGCACTTGATAATTGTCCAATAAATGAGGTAAATGAGGTAATTTACACTCTCAAATTTTGAATTTGTGCTTCTAGGTGAGGAGGGACCATCATGGGCACGCCGATTTCTATGGCTTCTTCTTCAACATGATGAAGAACTTCATGAGCTTTAGAAACTATGTGACCCATCTCTGTAGCCAACCAGTTCCTATAGTTTAAAGAAGATTTAGGCAGTCTAGTAAAAGTCAGTCCAACTTTGTAGCAGACAGACTAAAATGTCAACCATTAAGTATTCCATTTGTAATGACAGCCCCACTATACTCAGTAAACTTAGTATAAACTCCACTCATAATAAGCACACATTGGAAAATACTAAATTGACGAAGAAACCTTTGAGGATTATAAGAACAATAACCTAAAACTCCCAATAATGTAAGACACTTATAATCCCTACAACATATAAGTGAGTCAACAAATAACCAAGATGCCCTCCAACAAACTCTTTCCTCAGACAAGTTAGATAAATGAGAAAATAAATCTAAAGGCAAAGGAGAGCACTCAAGACTTAATAAGGTGTTGGTAAGGTAAGGAAGATAGATCATATGTTCAGGGATAGGTGGAATACACCCCAGATGTTCAAATAGTCAAACCTCAATAAAAAGGGGGGTCTTCAGCAGTATACTCATGAGAAAAATAAGATATAATGAGTAGTTTAGCATTCAAACTCATTTTATTCTTGGAAAAACATAGATAAGGAAGTCATTCCAATGCCCCTCAACCCATAAATGCATTCATCAAAATATAGCTTGGGCAAAAGTCAGCAAACAAATCAAAAGACCTTATTTTGAGATTTAACAACCTCAAAAGCAACATGCAAAATTCAGAATTCATAACCTCAATGTAGCATGCAAAGTTTCAAGTTTAACAACCTCACATTGGCATGCAGAATTTCAAATTTGACAATCACAAAAGTAATATGCAAAATTTTAAAATTCATAATCTCAAGATAACATGCAAAGTTTTAGGTTTAACAACCTCACATTGGCATGCAGAATTTCAGATTTGACAATTGCAAAAGTAATATGCAAAACTTCAGATTTCATAACTTCAAGGTAGCATGCAAAGTTTCAAGTTTAATAACCTCACATTGGCATGCAAAATTTCAAATTTGATAACCTCAATATAACATACAAAATTCCAAATTCAATAACTTCAAACCAGTATGCAAAATTTCAAAGAGATTACGGCAATTGGAATTCCAAGAGGAAGAACTTAGCAAGTCATAATGAAAGGAATCCATAAACCCATCGAAAGACCCCACTTTTCAGATTTGACAATCTCAAAGCGGTATGTAAATTTTCAAATTAGACAACCTCAAAGCGGCATGCAAATTTTCAGGTTTAACAAATTTAAAGCAGCATACAAAATTCCAGGTATGATATATCCCAACACTTATATTTTAAACTAAACTTAGAGAATCAGATTAAAGGCAATACATATTACTACACTTTGCAAAAAAAATCCCTTCCACCATGACTTAGTTAAAAAAAAAAACTCATGCCTCAAAAGGAACAAATAAAAAAACATCAAAGATAGCATAATTAGAGATGATGTATGCTATTATTTAGGAACATGTTATGTTTCATCAATAGAAAAAAGAAAAGTATATTAATATTTACTTGCAAAATAGATAGGCATCCTTGTAAAGGGTCAGATCCCTCATGAAATTGGGTCAATCATTCATGAATTCCAGCTAAAACACTAGGGACAAGAGGTTTTCTCAAAATGGCCAAATGCATAAAGGAAAGAAGCTGCAATTTTAGAAAAATATCTAAAGGGAGAAGAATTTCAGTAAGAATCCCCAAAATCAAAGCGTTTCTGCATGCAACACTCCTAGGAGTACTAGGATGCTCTCTATGAATAGAGAAATCCTCATAAAATAAATCTAAAGAAATAGAAGGAGACTCATTAAGGGCAGCCAAATCATATCGCTTAGGATTTGCATTGAACAAATAAGTAAACAAATCCTTACCCACAAGTTCAAGGGGTAAAACTGAAACATCCCTAAAAAGTGGTAGCCTTGTAAGCTTGGAAACCTCCTCTAAAGAAGGAGATAACTCTACACTTTCAAATCTAAATATCTCTAATGAAGGAATCCAAAACCTAGCAACAGTTTCTAAGAAATGATAATTCAATACCACCCTAGGCAGTTCCAAGCATTCTCCCATGTGAAAAGAGGCCAACTCAGCCCTTTCAATGGCTAACAAAATAGCCACCTACCTAGACAACCTTTGACTAGCAAAAGGAATACCCGAATTAGGATTATTCCCACTAGATGAGGAAGAACCAGACAAAAGAGGATGAATACTATTCATGATTCTCAAAAGAAAATGCCTAGAAATAGAAAAGAAAGTAGGTAGCAAAAAAAAGGTAAAATGAGCAATAGAGGAAGACCAGAACACGTGGGGATAGATGACAGTGGAGAAGGAGACATAGCAATGAAGCATAAATAGAAAAAAAGTCTGTCAAAGCAATTATAAGTGAGCAGTATGACTAAGGGTGTGTTTGGGAATGGATAAAAAGTTTTAAAGAGTAAAAGTTGTCAAACGATGTAATATGATAAGGGTAATTATGATAAGTAAAGAAAATAAAGTTAAAATAGATAGATTAGTTGTATGGGTAGTTGTGTAGAAATGAATGAAAAATATGGTAGTTGTATAGGAAAATATGAAAAAATAATTAAAAAATATGGTAGTTATGAAAATGAAAAGTTTTAATATGACATTTTCTGCACATTGCCAAACACACCCTAAAAGTCAAACAAGTCCAGTCATGTCAAAAGTCAGCTCATTATAAGTCAAGGGATGTATATAAGTTATTGCTGCACAGATCAAAACAATGATAATAATAATAAATTACTTCCATGATTATAAAAAAATTCATTATAAGAGTACCATGATCAGTAATCATTAGTACTTATGCCAAGAAACACTATTCATGATGTGCTTACACAAAAGGCAATCTCTGCCTAGTCAAATCAAGTCATCATTATTCCATAGTACTACCTGCCTTTGTTCATTATAAAATCAACATATCATACCTTGCCTAAACTATATGTCATGTCTTATCAAAGTAGCCCATAGGGCCTCACTACCTACTTTTGCAATCATTACCTATCCAAGAGAGTCATGTCTAGAATAATACTAATATAAGAGTTGCTGCCACACATGTTAAAAAAGAAATCTCTAGAAAAAAGAACCTTTATGATTATAGACTATCATTACCTATCTAAGAGAGCCATGTCCAGAAAATATTTTGGAAATTGAAAGCTTAAGTTAAAGGACAACATGATCAGATTGTTTAAAAATAGTCAAGCATAGGATGGACATTACAGAACCAGATTTGAAGAAAGGAAGAAGAGAATTAAGAAAGAAAAAAATTAGAAAAAATAAGATAATTCTAGAAAGACATGAAAACACCTCCATTGAAATTAAAGTTAGAAATAAAAACTTAAGCAAGAATATAGTATACATATAATAATTCCTACAAACACTCATAATAGACAAATTTGAATAGGTCTCAATTCTAATCTATCATATACCTTCATCTTATAAAAGTGGTTAAAGTGAGTATGTATTAGTCCTTATGATGTTTATTATCACATTTATTTTAAGCATGGTAATGGGTATTTTATTAACTCGATCATCTTAAATCAAAGCATAATCAAGAGCTTTAACAAACTAATAAGGGTGGAGAAGTCATTGGAAACCAACCGAATTAAATATTAGTAAGAGTGAAATCAAAATATTAATAGACCTAAATTCTATTATCCGTCTCTGGCCTCATGAATCATTATGAGAATGACATTTCATCTAAAGCAACCACCATTAATTTATCATTTTAAATTTGCACATAAGATAAAGGAGATCATTTACATATTTATTTGTTTCACTCTGATGGCTTAGGTAAAAAAGTATAGATATATATATAACAAAAAAAAAATTCTGGATTGCCGTTTAATTAGGAGGATAGCAAATCAACCCTTTTTTTTCTTTTATTATTTTACTTTATAAAAGTGTCCTTTAAAGAAAATAGGAAAATGTACTACATATCTTAAGGGAAATACATTCAATACATTCACTATAGTAAAAGGATCATGCAAAGTAAAAAAAGGGACTGACTCAATAACAAGGTAAAGAAGAAAAGGGAAGAGAGAGAGAGGGAGGAAAGTAAAAAGTCCGGTTGCCTAAACATAAGTAAGATGGTTAACCATTATTAGAGTCATGGTTCATTAAAAACTAAACTTTCCATTATTGCTTGGCTTATCAAAAGCAAACTTAGACTAATCAATGAGTTATCAGTTGACAAATCTGCTAAAAACACATCATAAGATTCTAACATAATATCCCACCAAGGTTCAAACTTCACTCTAAGTTAAATTATATTGCAAATATGAAATAGAATGATAATAATAATAATTAGATCTGTCTCATGACAAGACTCATGGAAAATTTACATGCTTTAACACAGTAACACATGAGTCTATCTATTTCATCTTTACATTATCTACAATAATACATAGTATGAATCTAGTCTTAAAGTACTCATGATACAAGAAATTATGCATTCTTGATTGACTTAAAGCTACAAAAATTATTAAACATATATGCATTCATCATCAAACCAAGCTAAGTACTAAGCATTTTGCCCACAAGTCATATCTTATCTATAAGACAAATACATCCACAAACTAATAAATCAACCCATCTTGGCATACATAATCAATAGAAGTTATCTTTAATAAAGATTCAAAAACAGCAATCACATTAACTAAAATTACAGTTTATGATAATGTGAAAATTTATAACCTATGAAACAAATATATATATATATATATAAAAGAGAACCAGACACCATGCTAGTAAAAGCAAAAAGGAGAGAGCAAGCCGGTTTAAGAAAAGGAAAATGAAATAGATCTAACCAATGGTAGCCAGATCCATTAATAGTTGAACTATATGTACACAGAGATAGATCTGCATAATAGCATTCAGATTTAATAGCAAATGTTTCAAAAATAAAATAAAATTAAAGAATAACATAAATGAAAGGAGTGATTTCACCATCCCACGACGAATGCAGCTATAGGTAACCCGATGCAGCAATCCACAACGCCAACAATTGACAACAGCATTACAAGATCCTAACAAAAAGAAAGGAGACATTAGGAAAGGAAAATGTAAATTAAACATTTAAACAAAAAAAGTGAAGGCCTAAGTAATTTAGGCAGTCAAATTTGCTTATGCAAACCTTGATTGGTTACTAGCGATGACATTTATTAGCAATCTCAAATCCAGTGGCAGAGATCAGATGGTAGTTGACCTTGCAATGACCCAAATTTGACCAGTGACAGAGAAGATTAGAGACACTTCTCTCCCCTAACAATCAGTGAGCTCCAGAGAATCAAGCATCACAGAAGTTTATGAAGAAGATGGTTTCATTACCTTTCGGCTGCCAATGCCAAGTCCTTCTCCCTATTTTGATCAGTCACTCTTCCAGTTTGATGAAAAGCCGATTTTAGCAACGAACAGGCATAGACGGTCTACAGAGTATCCCATCAAATTCATTTCAAGAAGGCAGCTGAATACCCTAAAGTTCAAGATAAAGCTAGGTCCTGAGACTGGTGGCACTGATAGCCGGCAGAAGAAAATATCGTCATTTCTATTCCATCCGATTTTGTCGTTGGCTCTCTCTATCTAGCAGACATATATGCAACCATCTGTTGTCAATATACATTTTCGGCGATGAGTTTAGGTAGGGATACACAAGTGTCCAGCTCTTCATGTTGTGATGACTTTATTCAGGTAAGGATACACAAGTGTCTTGCACTCGATGTTGTAAAAATATAAAAAAGAGTAAAGCAATATTGTCTTATTAAAAAAACATTTAGTATTCTTGTTTTGTGTCGAGTGGAATTGGCTGATCAGCCAAAGGGCTACATGATGCCTCCTCTGGAGTTGATGGTATTACCAGTAACTGCAAGTGTCGCTGATCTTAAAGTCAAGACAGCAAAAGCCTTCCAAGACACTTATGTTCTATTCAAGAGATTGCAAGTTTTAAAGCTACTTGATTATGGGAATATGGATGATTCAACTAAAAAAAACACGAAAGAGAAGTAAAATAGATCGCTAGCAATGGCCGACCCTTACTTTTTTCGGTGCCTCTTCTACCGCCGACTGGCATCGGCTGCAGACAATAAGGAGGCCGCCTGCAATAGGTCGTCCAAGCACTCCAGCCAGTGTTGTCTTTTCTCCTGCCGTCTAGACCTCATTCATCTACTCCCTGGTTGGTAGCTCATTAATGTCCCTGAACAACCCCGTCGTTGGCCAGTGCTGACGATCTTCTATTGAAGACGGTTGACGACATGGCCAAGGTGGAAGAAAGGAACCTCAACCCAAATGGGGAAAACAGATACGAAGCCCTAATGGCGGCAAAGGAAAAGAGGCAGCAGGACAAAGAGTTGACCAGCGATGGATCGGCAAAAGAAGCTGCGGGAAGAAGGAGATCCCAGCAGGAGGAGAGGAGAAATCTCGGCCATCAGCCCTTCACGTCATCTCCTCTCCAGCCGTCAGCCCTCCATTTTTCATCTTCTCTCCAGCTGTCAGCCCTTCTGCTGCTATTGCCCCCTTTCCGCATTAGAGCACTTGATCAACAGATGGCGGTTGCCGTCGCCTTCTCTCCAGCCGTCCAAAGTCCCAGCGCCGGCAGCAAGGGAGAATGAAAACCTAGCCTTTGGCGGCGAGAGGGAAAGAGAAATGGGGGTTGATTGCGGAGCCCAAACCCTAAAAGCTCCCTTGCTTATGGTAGTTTGCATGAGTATCTCAATGACATTGCCACCGCAACGATTGGCTCATCTGAACCAGCCATCTAAACTTTGGATTGCCAAAATGAGTAAGGTATGTCATTTACCCTTAACTTCTAATGAGGCAAATTAGGCAAAGTGTATATTTTAGCATGATATTCATTTAAAAAAAAGGAGAGAGGGGAGGAAATATTAACTTTTCATAAAAATAATAATAATGATAATATTAATATTTTTACAAATCTTTTAGTAAAAACATATACATATAATGAGAAATAATAGATGATAAAAAAAAGAGAGGGTTAAATATATATATATATATGTATATATAGATACCAAGAAATAAGAAATCCTTAGTGAAAATTTTTCATGACCTATGTAAAATTCAATAGCACAAAAAAAAGAGAGAGATCTCACATGCAAATTAATGAAAATTGGTGGATACGAAGATAGTGCAATATTTTCTCATCTAAGGAGATAACTACTAATATCACTGTAAAATGTGGTGAATTGTTTTCAAAAATTAATAATAATGGTAAAATGTATAAAAAAATATATCTAAAAAAAAGAGAAGAGAAATCCCCAGATACCCTGAAATATGGCGAGGGGAAGATTTTCTTAAAAAAAAATCCCTAGATACTCTGAAATATGGTAAGGGGGAGAAGAGAAAAAAAAAATATATTTAAAAAATAAATAAATAAATACTCAGATAATATCGTAAGGAAGGGAAAATTACAATACACCATCATTTTGATACTACAGTTAACTTTCTTGGATGGGTTGGTAAAGTTTCATGTATTTAAATAACTACCAGTTGATAGATCACATGCTCACGTGCTATGTAATTTTAGATACTTTATGAAAAATTATTACCAATACAAATTAATGAAACCCCATTTTCTCAAAATAATTACTTCAATTGACAATCTTGAGAATTTTACAACTTTGTTATTCACATGGCTAAAAGAGTCCAAAATTATTAAGATAATAATAATAATAATAATAATAATAATAATAATTCTATAAAAAAAGAGAAAATTATGAAAATTCATAATATTAACAGGATTACAAAAAATGTCCCATAGAGAAATTATTAAGGGTATTCTAAGTAGTATAAAATGTATGAGAGTAGAGTAAATTATAAAAGTTAAGAAGATTATACTAAGCTGCATAAACGAAAAAAAATTTTAGGTGTCAACCATACCTTCTTCAATGATAATGTTCATTATCATCAAAGAAAGGGGAGCAACTGTTGACACCCCACATAAATAGGAAATTGAATTTTTAAACAAGCTCACTATCATTTTGCCTACCCATCTAAGGCCCTTCATGTATTTATATTTGAATGTTTAACCCATATATTTGCAAGCCCAAATTTGTGTAGAATTTATGTGGAAAATGGGCCTCCAATGCTTTAGGCTCACTATGGAAGTAACGGCCAATAATCCATACGGTTGATCAAGAGCAATTTGCATTGAAGATGAAGTGAAAAATATTTTCTTGAGTTAATTAGAGCAGAGTCGACGTGATGAATGGTTTGGATTAAACAAATAATTAGTATTTTATGAGGTTTTAGTTGTCAAAATAGATTTGACCAAAGGAGGAGGTGAATTTACAACATTTCAAATGGTGGATGAAAACTACTAGATCTAACCCATTAAATGAAGATCCGAACCGTTAAAGTGGATAAAGAACATGAATAAGTGTGGGCCCCATCTAAGATTAAGAAAAATAGGTAGCGATAAAGACATAAATGAAGGACGAAAAATGCACAAAATCAATGGCTAAGAAAAAATTGACTTACTAGCCAAGCAAAACAATAGGCCCATTTGTGGTTTTCAAAAACCATTCATAAATTTACCAAGGAGTCCATTTTGGAATAGAATTTTGCAAAAAAAGAAAAATAGAGTTGAGGAAAATATTACCAATACATACAGGTTGCAATTTTCAAAAATTAAAAGCTATAAAAGGAACCCTCTCGCCCCCATTTTTTCCATGCAAAAACACACCCAACATACCGTAAACCCTCCTCTCATCCATTTTTCATCTCCCAAGATATTCCCATCCTAGCTCCCGTTTCATTAGACGTTTTTTTATTTTCATCCAGCATACTTCAGCTCTCCTCTCCATTCACGTCAAAACAAAAGAAAAAAATATAACATACGCACGACCCTGTTCTGTGCATCATCTTCCCTTTCCGTTCTTTTTTTTTTTTAAAAAAAAAAACAACAAAAGGAGAATCCAACGCTACCACATCCCATCTTTCTTGTTTCTTTTTTTATTAATTTTTTTTTATCCTCTAGTTGGACCGACGAGTGCTCTGTTTGGGCGTGCATAAAAATGATTTTACATTAATGTTGCTTTATTATTTTAAGTCACTTTTGTTTACCATTTTGTTTTTTTTAGAAAAATCAATTCTGCTGCATCCCGTTCTCTCATATTTTTAATTTTTTTTATCAATCCAATATCTAGTCCGTTGAACGCCCTATTACATGTTTATCAAAAATTATTTTTAATGAAGGCAGTTTTATTATCTCATTTCACACTTCTTTTTTAAAAAAGAAAGAAAAAGTAATATAACAGAATATTAATATTTAACTATATCTACATCCTTTTATAATATGACATGTTCCTTTTAATGCAACCATTTGCATCTATGTATTTTTCATATAAAAAAATGAATAAATGAGAATTAAAATTCGATAGTTAATTTCCATCTATAGACTTTTAACGAAATCTTTCGTGTTTTTTAACCATAAAAAAAGAGTAAACTTCATTTATGGAAATGAAATTTCTATACTCTCTTTCAGGTTGAGTTAGGGCCTCATAAAAAGCCTAAGGATTAACTTCCCGCCTTCACCCTCCTGAGCTTTTACATAAAAAATATACGTTAATTTTCCACACTCCTAGGACCAATATACTAGAAAAATAAAGTTATATTTTTTTCTAGTTGTGAGTTCATTCAAAAAATCTCTGGATTTCAATACCTTATTATACACAGACTAAACACCGTTATATGATTAATGACGACTCCAAAAATTAATATATTAAATTTTATCAGCATTTGTATGTATTTTACTAACCATTAATCGCGCCTAACTGAGATACATGTTTGTGTTTGACTAACTCGCATCATTTAAAAATTTCTAAAAATTTGCATCATTTAAAAACTTCAACGCTTGCATCTCTCTTCTTTAACACCCCATGTCTATACCTTTTACATTTCTTCCATTTTTGATCTTGAATCCCTTTTCTATATCTTTTATATTTTTATTTTGCACGTTTAATTTCCGTATTTAACTTGCATCATATCTAACAAGCTAACCCGCTAACTTGCATTTCATATTTATTTTCCTCTCTCATATTTGCCCATTTACTGTCCAGCTTAGTTCACAAATACTTTTTTTTTATATTTCTATTGAGCATATCTTATATTTTTAGGTTCATTTGTCGGCCCATTGTAACCACGGGCTACACCGGGCCTGTGATTTTCTATAAATTTGCGTCTGGAATGTTTTGGCATTCGTTGAGATTGGTCGGGCTAATTGGACTCACCATGTGGAATGAGCCTATAGTACTTCAAATAATTTCTGAAAACGGTCGGTTGTTTAAATTTTGCCATATGGAATCATCCCGGATTATTTAGCTGATTTTGAGAATTGGGCCGGGCACTTGGAACGCACCGTCTGGAATCAGCCGGCGTTTGTGACGACTGTAGACGTTGGCTAGTTGATTTGATCTGCATGTCAGTGTCTATCCCTTCTGCATCTCTGTTTTGCAACTTGATGGGTGGTGGTGTTCGGCTTCCAATTCCAATTCTAGACGCTTCAATGAGTGATGAAGGGGCTTCCTCTCTAGGTCTGGAGGAGACAATTCAATTGCCATGCACCTGCAAGAAGACAGTGGGTCGAAGACAGTCCATCGGAGATTCGCAGCAGAATCTAGGACCTCAGTTGCCGGTGGCTGATCAGCACGCCACCCCAGATGCACCACAACCAGCCGCCTTGGTGAAGGTGAAAAGGAATCCATACAGAGCCTCTGGGTGTGTTTGGTAAGGTGAGCAGAAAAAGGGAGGGGAACACAGTTTACCATTTCTACCATTATATTCCAATTGTTTTCTCACATAACTATTCCATTTATTTCCTTTTGACCCTTATCATATCGCACAATTTTTACACTTTCCAAAACGAGAGATGACCATTTATTTCCTTTTGACCCTTATCATATCGCACCATTTTTACACTTTCCAAAATGAGAGATGACCTTTAGGCTGGCCACAAAACCTATTTTTTTTGTTTTTTAATAAACATGTTAAATTAGGTTTATTTACTCCATAAATTAAGTTTTACCATTTTTAATATATTTATATATATTTTTTATTTTAAAACACAGGGGCATTGTGGTAATTTTCATCGGCAAAAAATTACCACAATGCTAATATTTAAAAATCAAAAAATATATAAACATATCTCAAAATAGTAAAACTTGGTTTATAAATTAAATACACCTAAGTTAACATGTTTATAAAAAAATAAAATAATAGGTTAAACCACCAAACACAGTCAGGGCCTAACAAAGATTATCTTTTAAAAATATTCTCTTTCTCCTTCTCCTCTTTCCCCGACCCTCACAAAGATCTATTTTATCTGGTCATCAGCACTTGCACCAATGGAGTTCCCCTTAATCTATTCACAAGTCAGTATGCTTTCTGATTGATGTGATCATTATTGACGAAGAATATGAAGTTCCAATAGATACCTTACTTGATGGTGCTCAAGTAGATCTTTGTAGGGTAGGAGACTATCTCCGGTAGTGCGTCGCTTCCATGCAATGTACTCGAACGAGACTTTCTGGGTGCACTTCTTTTGCCCAACTCAAAAGATGACAAATCCACATGATCTTGCGGTTGAGATAAATCAGCAGCTTTAGATTTAACTACCCGGACTATGAGTTCGAGAAAGATATTCCAAGCTTCAAGAAGTGGGGGGAAAGCATTGTTGCTCACCATGGTGCAGTCCTTGGAAAGGCCAATGTGAGAGATACTATCTCGGCAATAGGACAGGGCTTCTGGAAGAATGAAGAATTAGTTTGTATACTACCATTGAATAAGTTAAAAAATCTATAATTATAAATTGGTTTCTATAATAATCATAAACATCCACTGGTTAGTTTTAATTAGATAGCAAAGTTACAAACAATTATAAAATGTATTTCCAAATAGATGGACAATTACTGATACAGCCCTGAGACCTTACCAGAATTATCTTGGATGTCTCTGCCACCGCCAATTAAAGGGCTGATTTGCACAACATGCAACATGCTTGACTACACCTGCAACTAGAAGCAAGTCAAACATTGAAACAAAAAGTTAGAATGGTATTTTTGTTAAACCACAAGAAAACCATCCATCCTGCAGATAGTAACCAAGTACCATTTGTTCTCAACTTAGACGGGATCAAGTTCGGACTAAGATGGAATGGAATCTCACATTTCCCAAAAACACTTTTTCCATTCCCAAAAACTAACACCTTACTTTTTTCATTTCTAATAGAACTTTTCTTAATCCTAATATACCTTTTCTCTTTCTTAATATACAACAATACTTTTTTTTCGTCCCACATTCTAATCCTATCTAAGCTGTTAATAGATAAAAGAATGTCGAAAGAGTAAAAACAAAAAGAAAAAACAGCAACCAAGACAGAGAATGCTGAAGCATGTATCACATGCTGTACTTACATAGGTGCTAGAAGGCAGAAACAAACTACAATATTAATATATTTGTACAAGCTCATGATATTATTTCAACCATACGAAACCATCATTCGCAAAATAGATGCCAAGTATTTAAACACGTTTATTTACCATATAAAAGAATACAGTCTAGCTAATTTGGTATTTTATTGTTGTATCATACAAAAAACTACAACTAACATCATGTATGCCAAACCCTAACCTTGGAAAGATCATAGATGACAGAACACAACAAGAACAAAACAACTTCTTGCATATGGACTGAGTACGAAGGAGAAGATATGTTTCAATCAGAAAAATGTGTAGGAGCAGTGATAAGCACCTCTACCAGCACCTGTTGCTGGAACTAAAAGTAGTAATCTAGTGGCTCTTATGACTAGCAGAGTTGCAATAAGCATGTAGAATCATTGATGATCAATAATCCAATGCCTTCTGATCAGCATTCTAGCACATGGATCAAGTGAAGATTTACTGGCCCAAAATGATCATCTGATCTAACTAATTAGCCCATATTCCATGAATCCCCAACCCAAAATGGTACTCAGATATTAAGTAAATAGGCCATGCTAATTGAATCCCCACTTCCCCATCTAGACCCATCACAGAACAAATTCTCAGCTACCTAAGTGCTTCTCTATTCTTATCTGTAAAAGATAACATCTCAGTTAAAGCACTTTACACAAGCATGGCAATGCACATGCTAAAATCCGGAAAAATTCAGCAGGTTGACGTCAGACACTGATAACTTGAGGTAATGTATATCTCCATTTGGGTCAACAAAATGAAGCACCAGAATTTAGCCCATTTGTTAGAAATCTCATGTAGTCTTAAAACATAATATTTTTCTTTTAATTTGAGAGGGTCATGTGTGTAAGGAAACTTGCCACAGGTTTAACGTAAAACAAAAGGACTTCCTAGATGATAACCAAAATGGGTATAATAATTACCTAAGAATGGTCAACTGTAGAGAGTACTAAGCACTGATGTGCATTTTCAGTGGCTTAAGTACTGTTGACTGCGTAACTATGTGCCAGGAAAAATATTCCAAAAAATAAACTACAAAATCATGAGCTTCGATAGCATTAGTTTTTTGGTAGAAATTTGTATTCGATGACATCAATTATGAAAAATATGGGAATGACTTAATTTTAATTCGATTTTATTTTCTTGCTGTTTGAGCTTTAAAGGCTATTTGGTATGAGAAATTTTTGATAAGGGACTCCTTCGCACATACCGCTTATGCAGGTTCCTGAAAAGCATCCAAATACCCAATTAAGCAGCATTTGTGAAAGTTGCATTTTGGGGCCTTTTGGCCACATGATTACAGCCATTATCATGCCATAGGAATAGGAAGCAGTTTCCTACTTTCAAAAGATGCTTTCTGGAATCTAAGAGCTGTGCTCAACGTGTGGCCAGTATACCATAATCTCATCAAAAAATCTATACCATTTCTCAACTCTAGAGGCGCAGTAAGCAAACAAAACGGATAAGTCATACCATCTCTACAAGCCACAACTGACCTGATAGTTTGTCTTCACCAGAGACCCACCTAATGCCCTCTGACTGCCCACTGGCTTGCAGATTTTGCAGGTTTGCAAGACACATGCACAAGAAGCTCCTAAAGTTTTTTTTTAATTAACCATTCCAGGGAAGTCATCATCTTGAATAGAGAGAATTTTCTTTCGGAACTTCAGTTTCTTGCTGTTTTTCTATTTGTTGTTCTTGTCTGAGGGCACAAGGTATAATGTTCAAATCTTGCTAGCCAGAGGATATGTGATCCATGATATACGTCCAGTCAAACTGTAGGTAATAAATAACCCCAATTTGGCTCAATTCAATCAGATGAGTTACAGAGATTTTGTTGGCATTGCAGATTGAAAGACCAAGAATTAAACTTGCTTTCACTTTAAAGCAATCCTTTGCCACACAACTGAGTCTATTGAACAGAAGTGGCACAAAGAACCTTTATAGTTCCGATTTCCCATGTTGGAAAATAAATTTCATTTACTTATTTAAACATTAATATCAAGTCTTTATATGTAATTTCATCTGGTTTAAGTCCCTTTTGCATCATTTCATCATGCATCTTCATGGCCTTCCTCATCTCCCTCTCATGACAAAGTGCAGTTATCATGATTAAAAAGCTCTTACTACTCAATACATCTCTCCTTATCATATAATCAAACACTTGCATTGCTTCTTCAATCCTCTTCTCCAAGCAGAGCCAGTGAAGAAGAGTGTTATAAGATGCTATATCTAGACATCCTTCCAACCTCTCTATCTTCGAGTGCAATGCCAATGCCAAATCAATGCGTGCTTCAGAACAATGATGCTCTATTAACAAGTGATACTGAAACCCTTCAGGCAACAACCCCTTTTCCAAAATCTTATTCAGAAGACTTTCAGCATCCTCCCATTTATGTTTGCTACACAGAGCATTGATATACTTGGAAAGACTTGAAGGAAGATATCCCCTCCTAACCACATCTTTCAACAGCATATTCAATTCCTCAGAAGGTTCTTCCTCACAAACAAAATCTGCCATAGCTTCAGAACAATCACAATCCATCAGAATACCTTTCTCTTGAACCAGCCTATGCATTTGCATTGCTTTGTTTAGTCTCCCCTGTCTTGCAAATGACCTCAGCAAAGACAAATAAGAAGAATCCTGTAATTGAATATCCTCTTTCTGTGCTTTATCAAAGAACATTTCTGCTGCATGCGTCCTACCCAAGTCACAAAACTTCTGCACAATCAAATTGTAGTCCAGAGAATCTGCCTCCTGGAGGAAGCCCTCCTCAATCATCTCTTTCAGTATCCAATTCATAATACCAAAATTTCCAAATTTACATGCTCCATCCAGAATGGAGCTATAAGTACTAAAACCTACCTTAAATTTCTTAACATACATCTCTTTCCAGAGTTTCAAAGCGGACGAGAAAAACCCAACTTGACAGTAATTGTCTATTATCATATTGTACATCCCAGCACTTGCAAAATCTGAATTCAGAAGCCTTGCAGCCATCCCAAGCTTCCCTTCTCTACAGAAAGTCCGGCATAGTAAAACCCAGGTACCAGAATTAGGTGCAACCCCATAACGGATAATCACCGCAAGACAACACCACATAGAGTGCGAATTAGCAGCCTGCTCAAATGCTCGGAGCAACGCGCTGCAGCTGCTCGCAGTCGGTACAGACCCAAAAGACCGAATCTTTCTGAAAACATCTAACCGTTCGATTCCGGAATTGCAATTTGGGTAGTTTTCTAGCAGGAAGCTAATGAGAAGAGTTCGAGAAGTACCGCTCTTGCAGACGGCGATGGCCGAACTGAGGGCTATTGATAGTGATATCGACGGGGATCGAAAGATGGGTTCCCTCAGAATGGCTTTTGCGGGACCACGGAGGTCGGCCTGGAGGAGGATACAGATGATTTGGAGGTGAGATTTGATGTCTGGTTTGAAGGAAATGTTGGTTTTTTTGCACCAATTGAAGAAATCTAGGGAAACTTGGGGGTGGCTCCGCGTGTTGTCAAGGATTTGGCAGAAGATGGGTAGTGTGAGTTTAGATGAGAGATTCCGATCGCGAAGGATAGTGATCCAATGCTGATGGTGGAGGAGGAGGGAGGAGATTTGGGAGACGAGCTGTGATTGATGAAGCTGAGTTCTCCATTTGAAGGAGGTCGGAGGTTTGGGAGGCTTTAGGAGACCGGTGGGCAGCTTTTGTAACATCGTTGCGGTTCGCATTTGCGGGAGAATTGACCATTTGGGCGTATATCGCTTATACGGGCCAAAGTCCTGGATTTCGAATTTAAACCCGAATTCAATGGTCGCAGGTTTGGGTTAACAGCAGCCCGAGCAAAAGCCCATCTGAAGTTCTGAACCCTAGTTGTTTCACGAATATCAAGGGTGTGTTTCGGAATATATACATATTCTTATGGTAATATATATAGGGATATATTCAGGTGCAGCAACGCTGCACCCGAATTTCCCGTGTAGGTGCGCCATCGCACCATCCGTTCCCGCGCGTGAGATCCTGGCCGCTCGTTCGGCCTTGCGTTTAGCCCGTTCGCTGGTGCGTGTAGGTTGCAGTGGCATGCATGTATGGAGCCAGCCTGTACAAATTGGCATGGGGCAGGTCAGTCATGCGCGGCTGGAATGATGGCTTCTCTCTAACATGTCATTTCGTGTAGCTGCCATGCGGGCAGTGAAGACGTTCTTAGGCTGCACCCTTGTGCCATTTGCTCCCAGCTGAAAATGATGAGTTCTCCCATGCGAAGACGTTCTCAGGCAGAGTAAAAATTCTGCTTGCTGAAAAAAGTGGAACGGGAGAGAGATGCAGCAGAAACAATTACAGATTTAACAAATTTCTCAAGGGAAAAAATTCAGCAAGCTAATTTTCTACCACAAATTTAACAGGTGTAAAATCCAGGAAGGTAATCTTTGTGTTCATTGTAGATTTTAAAAATCTTCGTGCTTAGTCATTGTAGATTTAATAAATGTTGGACCTTAGAAATCTAAGATGATTTAAATGATTTAAAAAAAGGACCTAAAAAATTTATTCATAATTTCATTAAGGCTATTAAAAATTATTATGTGATTTAAATCTCAACTATTATGTGTTAAATAATCATTACGTGATTTGTCTGTTAAATCACATAATGTATAACTATTACATGATTTATCTGTTACTGCAGTGTCTTTTTATGACTAATGTATGACTGAGAATCACAAACAAGTTCATCCAGAACTTCACACATTGCATGTATAGCATGCTTATTCAATAGGACAGAAACTAATGCCATCATAAACAGATTATTTTTAGTACCAAAATCCATACTTTGGCATGCTGATCCATGTTTTAGTATACTAATAACCAGAAATAGATGACCCAAAATTCTGCAAATTACATCTTGACATATGCTTGTTCCATGCATATCCTATAGTTAGCATGCTGATAACTAAAAATTTTGAGAAAAAGTGATTTAATAAACTTTGTATAGAATTTGACTACTATATGAGATGTCAATTGCACAAATATATGTGTAGATAGAAATCCGTTATTTAGAAGTCAATATTGGATAAGAAATGGATCAAATATTATTTATTTATCACTAGTTTTGGAGTGCATATTAAATAATTAAATAGATTTATCGAAGTAATATGTCCAACAATGACATTAGCATACTAATTTGTGAATTATATATTATTCTAATAGATATCTGAACTTTGTATAGCAAGTGTAGTTTTATAGTTTCGTATTATTATGCAAATTACGAACATCTAGTTGTATAGTTATCCTATCATTATACAATCTGTTATGTTTCAGAAAATGCATTTGGCATACTATATGGAGTTGTTAGCATGCTAATAATATGACGTAATGAGCATGGTGAAATCAGAATTCTGCAGCATTTATTGATGTATTCTATTCCTCGCAAGTTGAATTACTTATATTGTCTATGAAATGTGGTTTGCTAGGTTTTTACTAAATGATATCATCTACGGATGTGGACAAAAGTAAGTCTCCATTGCCCACAGTGGAACTCACAGGAGATGGTACATTAGCTGATGAAAGCATACAGAGCCCACCAGGTGTGATTACCTTTACTCCCAATGCACCTGCTGAGTTAATTCCTTTTATTGGGCAAGAGTTTGATAGCGAAGAAGATGCATATTCTTTATATAATTTATATGGAAGATGTTGTGGCTTCAGTATAAGAAAAAGCGATGTTAGAAGATCTAAATTAGATAAGAAGATATGCTACCGCATTCTGAAATGCTCAAGAGAAGGACATAGAAGGACTGTAGAAATTGCCGGGAAAAAGAGAAAACAGATGGACATCACTAGATGTGGATGCCTTGCGTCAGTAACGATCAAGCTCGTAAGGAACACTTCAAAATGGATGGTCATGAGTTTCAAGAAAGAGCACTCTCATAGGTTGGAGACGCCGACAAAGTCTCGATGTCTGCAATCCCATCGGAATGTGCCATCTTCACAACTCAATATAGTCGAAGATCTCTGCAAGGTTGGCATTGGAGTATCTAGATCACTGCAATTCATGACAGAAGAGGTTGGGGGTCGTGATCACCTAGGATTCACGGAGGTTGACCTTCGTAATGCCTTACGATCAAGACGGATGTCAAGGTATGGTGGAAGCGCCTCAGCTTTACTAGAGTACTTTCAGAAGCAATTTGCGGCGAAGGCAGATTACTTTTATGAAATTCAGGTCGACGAGCACCATCGGTTGATGTCATATTTTTGGGTAGATGGGGAATCCAAAAAGGATTATCAAATTTTCAATGATGTTATTTGTTTCGACACAACGTATCGAACAAATAAATATGACATGCCTTTTGGCCCATTCGTTGGAGTTAATCACCATAAGCAATCAGTTTTACTTGGTGGAGGCCTTTTATTTGGTGAGAGTGAGGAGGACTTCACATGGTTATTTAGAACATGGCTTCATGCTATGAGTGGTGTAGCACCCAAAGCGATAGTCACAGATCAAGATCCAGCAATTGCAAAGGCCATATCCATAGTCTTTCCAACCACAAAGCATATTTTTTGTTTATGGCATATACATAAGAAATTTCCCGAGAAATTGCAATCTGCCAGTGAAAAATATCCTGAACTTAAAAATAGGTTATACAAGTTGATTCACAATGCAGAGGATACAGATGTCTTTGAATCTGGTTGGTCAAAATTAATGGATGATTATGATTTGAGTGACCATGCATGGCTCCAACAAATGTACAGTGTGAGGGATAAGTGGATTCCAGCTTATACAAGAAGTTTTTTCTTGGCAGGGATGAGCACTACGCAACGGTCTGAAAGCATGAATGCCTTTTTCAACCATTTTGTTGGACCAACCACTCAATTAGTTGAGTTTGTGGAGGCATATGAATGTGCAACTAAAAAGAGGAGAGAAGATGAGAAGGATGTTGATTGTAAAAGTACGTATGATACTCCTGTTTTGAAAACTAAATTTGTTATTGAGGATGAAATTGCCAAATTATATACTAGAGAGATATTTTTAGAATTTCAGGCAGAAGTAGAGGAGTCAAATTATTATAAGCCTAAGGCAGAGGTCACGGATGGGAGTCGTGTGATCTATGAAGTATACAAGTATAAAGACCCCCTATAGGAGAACAGTTACCTGGTGTGAAGATAGGCAATTTGCAACGTGTTCATGTCGACTGTTTGACTGGCATGGGATTGTTTGTCGGCATATATTATCCATATTCCAGTGGCGCGACATCATCACTATGCCCGTTAGTCATTTACTTCGTCGTTGGTCACAACGTCCAAAAGAGAATGTTGAAGCTCCACTATTTACAGTGAAATGTGATGCTACAAATTCAGCAATGGTGCGTCGGCATTTGACACTTCCAAAATTAAATTTCATCTTAGAGGAAATGACTTCGAGTTTGGCTACTTTTCAGATAGGAAGTACAACTTTAGACACTCTTATATCAACTTTACGAGAATATATACAGTCAGAAAAGTTAGTTGGATGTTTGAATGAGCATCAACAAAACCTGAATGGTGGAAGCAAAGGTGCGAATTTTGAAGATAGTAGCCATGTAGATGGGGATGACGGGGATGATAATATCACAAGAGAAATTGAACCTTCAATAAGCAACAATGTACAGCCTGTCCCAACTCCTACAATTGACTACCCAAACATTGTGCAGCGAAAAGGACGGTCAAGCAAGCGATTAAAATCGTCTGTTGAAAAGGCTATAGAGCGCACCGGCCGATTGTGCCGCGGATGTAAGAAGTTCGTTCTTAGACACGACAGACGAAATTGTCCAGAATTACATAAGAAGAATTGAGGGCAACATGGTATAATGATATCATATTTGATTTAACCAATCAAAACCTTATACACTTATACAATCTTCATAATTTTTATATTTTTCATTCTCTTCAGCTAATTCTTCTAGTTTCTGCAGATTAGTGCATGCATGACTATTAGGCTGGCGTGGGCTGCATCAATGGTTTTGTGCGTATGGTACTATCGCTCTTATACACTGTCATTGGTTGTGTAAAGTTGTCAATGAACTATATATGCATTTTGATTATTTTATTGGCAATGCAGGATGGTAGTGAAGCATGTGGGTGTATGCATGGATAGATAAGCAACAACACGATCTACGTTCGAGTTTCATTTATAGAAATTATGACCCATTGTAATTTCAATGAACATTTTCAGATTGAAGTGTATTTTTGGTGTGGAAAGGAAAGGAGTTGTATTCATTTGTATTTACATATATACAATGACTCAACTGAATATGTATTTTTTTGTATGAAAAGGAAAGGAGTTGTAAGAATGTTGTATTCACATGTACACAATGAAAGAAATGGAAGTGTTTTTGATTCACTATATGAGGATGCAGACATCTTTGAATCTGATTGGCCAATTAGCATGCTGACGCTCACTTTAACAGGACATGGCACGCTCACTGGCCAGTCAGCGTGCTGAATCTCAGCTCAACATGACCTACACATTCCATTCCATTTCAGAATATCCACCTGTGCATATAGTATCCTTGATTGTGCATAGAAACAAACAGATGACGTGCACCTTCAATTTTTACAGGTAACACCTTAACAGGACATGACACGCTCACTGGCCAATCAGCGTGCTGACTCTCAGCTCAACATAACCTGCACATTCCGTTCCATTTCAGAATATCCACCTGTACAATCTATTTCACACACTTACTGGAGAAGCATTTCTATATCACGCTTAACAGAAAATATTCACAAACACACAACCTGTTGTCATATCAATTAAGACCGTATAAAGCATATAGCACGCTGATACAACACCACATCAAAGTAAGCACAAACATAACCTACAATTGTCACGCCAACACATGACACAATGTAAAGTCATCATTCATAACCTGTAAAATACTCAACACTACATATTTTATTGTATTCAGTCTCACAAAGTAAACAAATGTATCTACCAGTTCAACACAGAAAGTATAAAGAAATAGAAAAGCTAGTGCTGCACATCCTCCAACTATGTTTTCACTTATCTCCGTTGCCATCTCTCTGCAACGCAAGTTCAACGGCTTCAAGTCTCTTGTCAATCCTACCGACATGCTCAAGGACTTGCTCCACCCCTCTGGCAAGGCGTCCAATATTCCCAGAATACAAGGCATTGACATTTAAATGATCTGCGGTTGGTATGTCAGCAAGAGAGGGTGACGACTGCGGTGAATTGGATTGACCTTGTGATTTGGGTGCTGGACGAGGAGATATGGAAGTTGATATTAGCACTTCAGTTGGGGTATACACAGCGGGAGTGTAAAACTTAGGAGTTGTTGAGGGGTTCTCTGTGGGAGTGGACATCACGGATGTAGGGGTGGGGATAACAAATGTCGAGGTGGGCACCTCGGATGTAGGAGTGAGAATAACTGATGTGGGGGTGGCCACCTCAGATGTGGGAGTGAAACTGACATCCACTGGAGAAGTTCTCTTTACTGGAGTGACTTGTGGTGGGTTGAAGCATGTAGATAAAAGCTGGGAGATGTGAGACTTAATTTCTCTCTTCATCTCTTCGATCTTAGCACTCAACACCTCCTCCAGTCGAAGTTCAGCAATTGATGACATTGCCTCTTCCTTTTTGTCACTAACGCTATGCTCGCGTAGTGGTGTGACCGGCTCACCGGTATTTCGCTCCTTTGTTTTCTTGTCAATCTCTTCCTCTTGTGTGTTTTTCCCCACCTTCGGTGAAGTAGGAAACCACTCATTAGTCTCTTTATTATGCACGTATCTCATCCTGCGCATCAAACCACCATCAATTCTATCTGAGAATTTATGCCTCGTCACCTCCTCGCCAGACAAATCAACTTGAAAATGCTTCAAAATCCTGGTGATAGCATTCCCATATGGCAGAGCTCCATTCTTCCGCTTTCGACACTTAAGCATGTGGTCGAAAATCTCCACGGGTGCAGCAAGTAGGATCTCCTTCTCATGTGCATATAAGCAGTATGCGTCATGGATTGACACTTCGGATATCGACCCAGCTCTCGGGAAGACATTGTTCACAATCACATAGTGTAGCAGTTTCATGTTTAAAGTGAGCAACTCTCGAGAAGTTAGCCTAGCTGCCTCCTTTCCTTTCTCTTTATCGCCGCTGAGCAACGTGAATGACATCTCCTTGCTTATCACTGGAGGATCCACTCCTGACCATATCGGTATGTCAAATACCTCTTTCAGCATTTCATCATTCATTGGTATCTTCACTCCCTTAACATATGTAATGGCCTCTTTATTCATGTTACAGTAAAACATTCTCACCAGATCAGGGTAAATATCCTCTTCAACCATCACAAATTCAGACAATCCGCAGTCAACCAACCACTTAGAGAAAGGAAAATCACTGAAGTCTTCAATGCAAAGTGGTCGACCCTTCATCACTGGCCTCGATTGAAACTTCTCTTTATAAATCAACGATGTCCGCAAGTCCAGGAAGTATAAAGTCTTCTCGGAGCTCTCTTCCTGAACGACTGTTTTCTGTTTCTTGTCCGGGAGATTAATGCATGATGGCCCTGCTTCTCATCGCTTTCGAACTGCAGTCTTCTGTGGCCTAGCATTACTTCGTGTATTCACCATGTTGTACTAATTTCATAATTGTTCTGCAAAGTGTGAGACAAATTTTGGTGAGGATCATCAACCACTTATGATGCATTATATATTATTTCATTCATTTTGAAAGCAACAATGGGATGAACAGGCTAATAAGATAGTATGAACAGATACACTTCTACACCGACAAAAACTATGCTAAGTAGACAAAAAGCCCGTTGAGTACACGAATAGCTTGCTGTGTAGCCCAACAGCGCGCTGAGTAGATCAAGAGTACGCTGAGTACACACACAGCATGCTGAGTACACCAACAGCTTGCTATGTAGCCCAACAGCGCGCTGAGTAGATCAAGAGTGCGCTGAGTACACACACAGCATGCTGAGTACACAAACAACACGCTAAGTGCACCAACAGCACGCTGGTATGATATTCTATTCCAATAAATGGACAAATGTCAACCAAATATATATAAATCATTGCTTCATAATAAAATAAGTTGAGTCCTACCATTCAAGGCAATCAGAAGATGTAGCTTAAAAAAATGTACGTAATCAACTTAAAATGATGTAGGTAATCTCCTTAGTTTCAAATATTTTCTCCACAGCATTTGAATTAATGACAATTTTTCCTACTGCATACAATATAGAGACAATAGCAACCAAAGAAATTAATGAAAACTATGAATTGGTTGTTGAATATTAGGAAAATTGAAAGAGACTACGAATCCAACATCAATAACAACGAAAGCAACTCAATGGTTAAATACTCTAACATTTGTCAAGCAACATTCCGTGTTTAATGCACATGTAGCAAATTTATAGTAACAAATATAAAAGTTGTAAAGTCGTTGAACTCCTTTGTCATCTAATACAATATGTTCATTCATCATATAACATGCTGTCACTTACAAATTAGTGTGCTATACTGGACTTAGAACAATATGCTATAAATATTACGGATTCATTGAAGTAGCCATTGGTCCCTCATTATATGTTAAATAATCCTTAGCCTTAATATAATATAGAGATAGGATCATGCGTTAGAAAGATTTCATATACAGGTGAACCTTACGGAAGGCTGTTATGTCCACAAATTCCATTGAAAGGTTTTAAACAGAAGGTTTTAAGATGGATTCAAGTAGTGATTTCATAGCTATTTAATTCAATTTCTTCCTGCAAAATATTAGAGCATAGCTAACATTGAGACAGCAGAATGTATGCAAGTATGGTGATAACAAAATTACGTGGCAAAGATGGGCCCTAAATATAAGTTATGAAATAATTTTAATAAAAATACAATTAATGAACAATATGCGGGCAACAATTAGTGGATACACAATAATACAATGCGGGCAACAATTCATGGACAAAAGCACAAATTATTTTTATATTTAAGTTTGTGTAAAAGGAAGATAACCGGCAATGCTGTCTTCCTCTTTTCTCCTAGCGACGCTATCTTGCTGATGGTAGCCTCTTCCTTCGTCGTCAAGGCCGGCACCGGCAACTTCTAGTGCTCTGACAATCCTCTGTTTTTCGTCGCCTGTCTTTGTTTTGTCTCACCGATCATCTCCTTTCGTCCTGCAAGTCGGCTCTGGCAGCATCGACGCTGGCAATGGTGCCCTGGCAGCATTCAACACTGTCTCCCTCTCAGTTCTGCGGCTGCCTTCTCTTCCCCACAATCTCCCTCTCGCATTGCGTTCCTGCTCTTCCCCGCGCTCTCCCTCTCTCTTCCACCCGCTCTCTCTTACTTCCCAGCTGCCAGCCTCCTCTTCCCTGCGCTCTTCCTCTTTCTTTTTCCGGCTTTCAGCCTCCTCTTCCCCTCTCTTCCTCTCTTCCCGCTTCAACCTTCCCGCTTCCCAACACTCTCCCCTCTTCCCCACGCGCCACCTTCTCTCCTCCCCACGTTTCCACGACGGGACAGGAGTCAGCACGAAAATCGGCATGCCAGCTCCCCACTGCAACCTACACGCACCAGCGAACAGGCTAAACGCAAGGCCGAACGAGCGGCCAGGATCTCACGCGCGGGAACGGATGGTGCGATGGCGCACCTGCACGGGAAATTCGGGTGCAGCGTTGCTGCACCTGAATATATCCCATATATATATATATATATTACAAAACATATAGAACACTTTACCATATATTTTTGAATTGTATGGTTGAGACCCTTATTTATTCTTTGATTGTAAAATATATCTCTCGATCAAGTTAAATATGGAAAATGATTCATTGGAAATATTTCCCATAAATAAGGAGACGCTTAGTTTGGGCCCTACTATTATAAAAAATTATTCAACATGTTTTAGATGAATGATTTAGATAAATAGATATAAATAAATCAAAGATGAGCATGGAGGACAGTAAGTATTGAATCATTACAAAAAAAATATATATATACCATTGCTATCTACTAATTTTGTCAAAACGATTCTTACTTTCTATAAAAAAATAAGAGTTTTTACATCCGTATTGATATAGTATGCACGAATATTGCGAAATGACTTTTGAAGAAATTGAATTTATAGATACATGGTTTGTTTGAAATTGCAGATGTATTACTTTCGTTTGGGGCACTTATGGATTTTAAAATTTTTATTGAAATGAAAAAAATGCGCCTGTAAATAAAAGTTTTTCTTTTATAATATTGAAAAATGAATTTTTAAAATTATTTGTTATAGAATTTTCACACAAATTCTATTTAATGTGAGGAATGTTTCAAAGTAAAATTTTATTTTAAAAGTATTTTTTGTATTTTCTTTAATAAAAATATATATATTCGATTGATTTTCTTTTTATTATTTAAGTATTTCTTAATTTTATAACAGTATTTTTATATTTTTATAATATTTTTTTATTGACTTTTACCCTATTTGTAAATAAAAATTATATTTTTATGGGGGCGTTTTTCGGGATTTCAATAAAACTTTAATACCTATTAATGTGCTGATAATGGAAGTAATACTTTTACAATGTCATGCAGATTACGTAGGTACCAATGTAATTTCTTAAAAGACACGGTACATTATTTGTAATGCCTTGGATGCAAAACCAATTAAAAAACTAATCAAAATTAGCCATAAACATATTTTTTAGAGTACCCATAAACTTATTTAAGAGAAGTAATCTTGTTAGCCCGGGCTAAGCAAATGTTTCGCTCAGCACACCTCAAAAAACTCGTTTAGAGCACCTTTTTTCTTTTGTTTTAACACTTGTTTATTTAAGTGTATTTAACATATAAACTAAGTTTTTCCATTTACGAATACGCGTTTCTATTTTTTAAGATTTTTAAACATCTGTGTATATATGTATTAAAAATACTCATATATCAAATATATATACATATATCCAAAAATAGTAAGAGTTTGTTTATATCTTAGATATACTTAGATGAATAAATGTATGAAGGACAAAACAAAAAAAGTATTGTAAATGTGTTTTTTGCAACGGGCTAAGCAAATGCAATTTGCTGCATTTCTTAGCCCGAGCTAACAATATCATTCCTCCTTATTTAAATAAAATAGTTATTTTTTAGGTTTTTAAAGATAGAATTGAGTTATGATTAAAGTTGATGATTTATACCTTCGGTTGGGCAAACCTCAACCTGATACAAAATGATTTGAGTGGATCCTGTCTAAACCATTAGATGCACTAAATGGTTGGCCTCCTTAGACCCCACATAGCTAAAACCTAATCAAACCCTTATTTTGTTCTTCTATATTCTTTTTAGACATGTTTAGATACCGCAACAACTTTTTAAATAATTTTTTTTTCATACAACTATCCTATTCTTCAATATTTTATTTATCTTTTCTAATATAACTATATTACTTTTTAATTATTTTTACAGAACTACCCATATAACTAATTTATTTATTTTAATTTTATTTTATTTACTTTTCATTGTTATCCTTATCATATTACCTCATTTTCTCTATGCTAAAAAAAAAAACTTTTACGTCTTCCATAAAAAAAAATTTACGTCAAAAATTTTGATCCAAAAGTTCTTTTACTTCCAAAACGCACCTGCAGGATTTTACGGAAAAAAGGACAAGTAATGACAATATCTTTGGAACATCACGAATTGACAAAATCAAAAACAGTTCCATGCTTGACATCATGTGACATCTGGCCAATTTTTCTTTTTTGCAGCATGTTCTGGATTGTCCTCATGCGGCATCTACCCAATTTTTCAATACTTGCCCAAACTAAAGTTTTAATGCATCGGTGTCCAACATTCGACTCAATATATTTGAACAATGCGAGGAGGAAATTAATCTTAGAGAGAATTCAATTGCTATACGCTTTTCGCTGTTTGAACAAGGCTTTGTCATGATAATAAAGACGCTTTGAATGATAATGATATCGTCTCTTACTACTTTCCCAAAATTTTTTTGTTCAGTTTTTTCTTTTTCAGCTGTTTTCCGTATACCAAATCTGACACCTGTTCAGGGCTACCGTTAGACCAGGATATGCTTGCAAATCGTTATAAAATTTGTAGAATAGACGAAGTCTTAGGGACCGAGATGTAATATATGTGAAACTTTTTAGGAATATTTGCAAAAAATTCTTATATATTAAATATATATTAGTAACTTAGATTGGTTTTGGATGCCAGGACTTTAAAATTTACTATATTCTAACTGAATTACGTTTTCGTTTTTTTGTCACTTAGAACTTACTTTGCCTTATAGGTATTAAAAGAAGAACTTATTCTACTCATTTCAAGATATCCAAAGGATCAATCCACAGGTATCTTATTCAATTTATACCCCTATGAATACCCAACATATCTATCCTACCTTATTTTTTTAGTTGAGAGGGGAAAATGTAATGATAATTTATACCTGATCCGTACCTACCTATGGGTAATATTTCATAGCTTACTTTAACCAAATTAAATTTGGATCAATGCCCAAGTTGTACTCCTAAAAATTTAAAAAGTTTTGGTATTATAATTATGCATATATTATTTTAGCGGTCTCACTTCTATGTAACAGTTACACAGAAGCAGATCCATGTAACCCCTTTGAAATCTAAGATTTTGATTCTTAATGGAAAATCCAATCCATTCATTGTATTTAACATCATTTGTTTATCTAGACAATCAAGTTTCATCCCAATCAAGTATGTTTATGGGCTTCAAAAAAAATATATATTTATGTGTAAATTATAAAAATGTTTAGATCTATTTACACATATATTAGAATGTAATAATACTTTATATAATCTTTTATTCACATAGAAATGATATTTTGAACAGTTTAGATGTCGAAAATACTACTTTAAAATTGATATTTTAGCATTTTTCATAATTTACACACGAATATATACATTTTCTAAAAAGTGTAGCTCATAAACATACTTGATTGAGATGAAACTTGATCCCCTAAATAAACAAATGATGTTAAATACAATGAAAAAATTAGATTTTCTATCAAAGATCAAAATCTTAAATTTTAAATGAGTTACATGGGCTCGTTTCTATGTACCCTAGTTACATAGAAGCGGAGCCTGTAACTTGAAGTGACTTCATATAACCCCCTTCATTTTCTAGATGTTAATGATTGATGCAAAATCAAATCCATTCATTGTGTTTAACATTATTTATTTAACCAAAGAACCAAGTTTCATCCAAATTCAATATGCGCATAGGCCATATTTACTCAAAAATAGGTACGTTAATGGGTCAATTAAGGGAAATACTTAGATCCATTCTCATATATATTAGAATATAATAATACTTTATAGGATCATTTATCTACTTAGTAATGATATTTTAGATAGTTTAGATGTTGAAAAATACTACTTAAAAATTGATATTTAGAAACGTTGATTTTACATGTTTATAGATGGGCTTATATACAGTGATATTGACAAATGAAATATTTTTCATGATAATATAAATGATGTTAAACACAATAGATAGAGTGGATTTTTCATCAACCATCTAGATCTTAAAAATAAAAGAGGTTACATAGAAGCATCCCCTTTTAAAAATATCCTACAATTTATTCCAATAATTTTAGCAAAAATATATATTATTTAAATAAAAGATTTTATTAAAAATATAATTATTAAAAATTTTCATATAAAATCTTTTACTTAAATAATATTTTCTATATTAAAAGTAGAAATATAGAACCTATACAGATTATGGCTCACTTAAACATTTTTTTATTTCATCATATAACTAGAGTATTATAATGTTTCGCTTTGTAGGTACACAGAAGATCAAATTAAAACGATAATAAGATTCAATATTAGAAAAATATTTTCTATAATAATACAAAGATAATAGCATCATTTTTTAACATTTGAAATTTTATCTTACTAAATTACAATCTATTTTAAATAAATTGATAATGTACTATATTATTTTAAAAAATGGTTGAACCGGTTGAACCAAATCAACCCCTTAACCGGTTCACTAACTATTCGGTTTTAACAATATTACTTTTAAAATTTAAATAGTAGCTAATTCAGATTAAAGTTGATGATTTATACATTAGGTTAGGCGGACCTGAGCTAGCCTCGACAGGAATGATTTTAGTTGCATCTAAACTAAACAGTTGGATACTTGGATGTACTAAACCGTATGCTCACTTACATTCAACGGCTCACTGCTGTAAATGGATGAGAGAAAAGATGTAAGATGGAAAAGGTACTGCAGCAATGAAAAAAAGTACAGAGAGAGAGACCCATTCTTCACCGGAAGTTATGATACAACTGATATTTTATATAATTATTTATCTATATATAAATTATATCTAAGATAGTTACATGTTAAAACAACACTTTAAAATTATTATTTACATCAGACTTTCTTAGGTTAAATTTGTGTCATTTTCATATAAGGTTCATACACGCATCTAATTTGGATGACAATTGTTATGGTAATAGAATATATAATTCTAAATATAATGGATGAAGTAGATTATAATTTTATGATCATATAAAACTTATTTTGAAGTACTTGCACAAAAATATTATATATATATATATACATATCGTAGGAATGAAAAAAGTGTATTAAGATTGAAACAAATTGTATTATGTTAAAAATTAAAAGGTAGATTGTTATATATTCATTGGGGAATGAAAAAAGTATTTTTGTTACGATCTTTATCCTATTTTCATCTCATCTTATCCATACGTGAAAAAGAAAAGTCCATACGTAAAAAAAAAGAAAAAGAAAAAAAAATCATAATATCTTTGCAACATCATGACCTGGAAAGATAAAAAATAGTAACCCGACTGACATAACATTTGCCTTCAGAGGTTGTCTGTAGGTAGGCTAGGTCGTTAATATGGTATACATTATCCTCATGTGACAGCTGGCTAATTTTTCAGGACGTAGCTAAATTATGTTGCCAAGTTGAAGACATAATGCATCAGTCAGACGCCCAATCTTCACGTCAATATCTTTGAACAATGGGAGGGGGAAACTAATCTAGTGTTTTAATTTACATTTTCGCAAGAAATTCACCATTTTATTTCGTAATATTTCATATTAAATAATATTAAAATTATTTTAGAAATTATTATATTTTATATTAACAAGATTATGAAAATTCGATTTCGATAATACATAAATGGAGAGGTGGAACTTATTTTGGCACCAATCAAAGTGCACGCTAATTTGTTTCATGCAAGGCAACTTTTGTTTAAATTAGTTTACAGCTAATTTGATTATATTTTTAATATTAAATAGAGTTAATTCTAAATATAATTGATGAAGTAAATTATAATTTTATGATAATATAAAGCCCATTTTGAGGAACCTGCACAAAAATATTTCTCATATATATGTGTACATATTGTAGGAATGAAAAAAGTATATTGAAATTGAAAAAAATTATATCATGTTAAATATTAAAAGGTAGATTGCTATATATTCATTGGGGAATGAAAAAAATATTTTTGTTACCATCTTTATCTTATTTTCATCTCATCTTATCCATACGTGAAAAAGAAAAGTCCATACGTGAAAAAAAAAAAAAAAAAAAAGAAGAAGAAAATCATAATGTCTTTGGAACATCATGAACTGGAAAGATAAAAAATAGTAACCCGACCGACATAAGATTTGCCTTCAGAGGTTGTCTGTGGATAGGCTAGATCATTAATATGGTACTCATGTGACAGCTGGCTAACTTTTCAGGACGTAGCTAAATTACGTTGCCAAGTTGAAGACATAATGCATCAGTCAGACGCCCAATCTTCACGTCAATATCTTTGAACAATGGGAGGGGGAAACTAATCTCGTGTTTTAATTTACATTTTCGCAAGAAATTCAGCATTTTATTACGTAATATTTCATATTAAATAATATTAAAATTATTTTAGAAATTATTATATTTTATATTAACAAGATTATGAAAATTCGATTTCGATAATACATAACTGGAGAGGTGGATCTTATTTTGGCACTAATCAAAGTGCACGCTAATTTGTTTCATGCAAGGCAACTTTTGTTTGAATTAGTTTACAGTTAATTTGATTATATTTTTAATATTAAATAGAGTTAATTCTAAATATACTTACTACTTTTAAATAGTAGCGAATTAAGATTATAGTTGATGCTTTATACCTTAGGTTAGGTGCACCTCAGCCTGAGTTGGAATGATTTTAGGTTATGTTTGTTAATGTATATGGAAAATGTGAGATGTTCATATGCTCAATTAATAATCATATTTTTACCCTCGTACCTGGACATTTTGATTATTTTCAGTTATTTTTCTTTCCTACTACACTTTAATTATCCTATTTATTTCATATCTACTCATATTAATTCATATCAATTATACAAATTTCAAAATATCCTACTTTTCACTTTCCGTCTCATCCCACATTGAACCATAACTTTTACATTACCAAACAAGCCAAAGTTACACCTCAGCTAAACAATTGGATGTGCCAAACCGTGTGCTCACTTACGTGCAACGGTTCACCGCTCTAACATAAGCTTGGATGAGATGAAGACGTAAGCTGTAAAAGGTACTGCAATTGTAGGAATGAAAAAGGTGTATTGAGATTGCAACAAATTTGTATTATGTTAAAAGTTAAAAGGTAGATTGTTATATATTCGCTGGGAAATGAGAAAAGTCTTTGCTTCAGATGGTAGATTTTATCCTATTTTCGTCTCATTTTATCCATACGTGAAAAAGAAAAGTCCAAACGTGACATTTGACTTCTACATAATTTTTCAGTACGTAGCGAAGTTACGTAGCCTAATTAAAGACATAATGCATCGGATATTCTTCACGTCAATATCTTTGAACAATGGGAGGAGGAAACTAATCTAGTGTTTTCTATTGCGACACGTTTTCCATTGTTTCATATCATGACAAGAAAGAGGCATTCTTCGCTGTTTCCTTTTTCCAAATATCTCCTACGCAGAAATTAAAGAGCAGTTTGAAAAAGATCTCAAAGCTCATGTGATAAATTTCTTCTTCCAATCTTCCTATGTATATATATATACACACACATCAATCACCTTGCTCCAATTGCATATCACTCAAAAATGAAAGAACTTGAGGGGATCAGCCAAGCCTTCAACCAACTTCTCCTCCTCTTACTCGTTGCAGTTTCCCACATCTCATCGGCTTCTTCGACTCAAGAAGGTGAGCTACATGCATGACTCCCATTCATTTACCGTGGAAGCACTTGAGAGTTCATCAAAATTTTCATAATTATCTATTCAATTCTGTCCTCCATCCAAATGCATCATGAATATTAATCAATTAGAGTGGTGATCCCATGCGTCCGGGTGCATGGGACCCCCTTATGTGTCCCGCAATGGGAACCCTCAAAAAATATTTTTTTTGATTTTTTATACACATGTAGAGCTGAGTGTATTTAACCTATAAATTAAGTTTTATTATTTTTGGATGCTTTTAAGTATTTTTTTATTTTTAAACACAGTGACATTTATATAATTTTCTGACTCAGAATTTACGAAAAATGCCAGTGTATTTAAAAATAAAAAATATTTAAAAATTCAAAAATGATAAAACTTGGTTATAGATTAAATACATTTACTCTACATGTTTATAAAAAAAATAAAAAAATAAAAAATGAGTTTTTTGGCCGAAAGCATGGGTGCCCCCATGCACTCGGCCGCACCCCAATTACCCCTCAATAAACTAATGCCCAAAAATCACAATACTAATGTTTTTCTTTTTTTTGTGTGATTTATCTCAGCAAGCAAACTTGTCCAATTCATGACCAAAGACATTGAAGATGTGTTGGGTAGGTCATTTGACTACATAATCGTAGGTGGAGGCACAAGTGGCTGCCCTTTGGCTGCAACACTGTCTCAAAGACACTCGGTCCTGGTGGTGGAACGTGGTGGATCACCATATGGCAATCCGCTTATTGAAGAGAAGGAGAAATATGGCTATGTATATCTCGAAACTGATGAGCTTACATCCGCCGTCCAACAATTCAGATCCGAAGATGGAGTGTTCAGTAGCAGGGGAAGAATGTTGGGAGGATCAACGACAATTAATGGTGCTCTCTATGGTAGAGCTAGTGAAGAGTATATCAAGAGAGCTGGATGGGATCCGGAGTTGGTGAGTGAAGCCTATGAATGGGTGGAATCTAAGGTGGTTTTTGCTCCCTCTTTGACCGTATGGCAATCTGCCGCTGCAAATGGTATGGTGGAAGCAGGAATTCGTCCTTACAATGGTTTTACCTTGGAGCACATTGAGGGAACAAAGGTGACAGGCAGCATCTTCGATGCTCATGGAAGGAGACATACTGCTGCTGATTTATTAGCTGCAGGAAATCCGCATAATATCACTCTCCTTCTAAATGCAACAGTCCAGAACATCATCTTCCATGATGCAGGTAGGCTCGTGATGGCAATCTCTCTTTTCTTTTAGATTCGTTTCGTTTGTTTATTTCTTTATGATTCAATTATTCAATTATTTGTTAAGAAGGAAATCAAGGAATACATATGAAAAAAAACTATAGAGTAATAAGACTTTATTGCAAATCAAAATAGAGTCGGATGGGATTGTTTATGGCAGCTAAATAGCGAAAAGTTTGAAAACAAATGTTGACGTATTAAGTGGATATTTGTCTGCATAGACTACTTGAATTTCGGGCTTCAGACCTTTGGAATCCATCACTCTGTTTCTTTATTCGATAGATAAATGTTAGTCCCTCTAAGTATAATTGTTTATATTACGATAAAAATCATTCAATCAGAGCTGCCTAAGGATGAACAATAATTTGAATATTCTAATTACTATCCAAATTTAATATCTCCTATGTAAATACATCAATTCCCATCAAGCACTCTCATTAAAGAGACACCAAGAAAGGTCATGTGTATATTTTGGGATAAACTTCCATTTCACCCTGCTCATTCTTTCACATGGCAGGGATGTCAGCATGGCAAACTCGGGTCATGGAGCATAAATGACCCAAAAAATATGAGAATGTGTGTGTGTGTTCTTGGTTCTAAGCTCTACTCACCTAGTTGATGAATGCTTTTGCATGCTCCAGAATATTTATCGCTATGAATTTTAGATATTTGCATCAGTTAGACATTAATTTGGAAAGCAGAGGTCTGGCTGGTTGTTTGCCAATTCATGCGAACAAACCCCAAACAGGTGCAGAATTTAGTAAAGAATGATAGCTAATTAGCAGCTAATATGTAAGTTGTGGCACTGTGCAGGTGAAGGGAAGCAGCTCAGGGCCCATGGCATTAGATTCATCAGGAGCAATGGAAATCCAGACGAGTTTTATGAAGTATATCTCAACCATCCAAAGGACTCAGGGTTGTGGGGTGAGGTGATACTAAGCGCTGGGGCATTAGGCAGTCCTCAAATCCTAATGCTGAGCGGCATTGGTCCCAAAGAACATCTCGCCCACTTCAACATCAACCACCTGCTTGGTGCTGGAGGGGTGGGCCAATCCATGCAAGACAACCCTGCAATCGGGTTCGCTCTAAACTACTCAACCCAAGCTCTTCATCAGCTTTCTACGGAGCCACCCGAATTGGCTGGAATTGCTAATGACTTCCGATTCATATTGTATGCTCATGCCTTCCCCGCCGACAACACAAGCCTAGCAGTGCCAACGCTGGGAAAACTAGCATGCCCTAAATCAAAAGGCTCACTAAAGTTGACGAGTGCAGACCCCAGGCAAAATCCTTCAGTGATATTCAACTATCTATCTGAAGAGGAGGAATTAGATGAATGCGTCAAACTGATTCGTCTGATCGACAAAGTTGCACGGTCCAGATCAGTTACAGCATTTCTAGGAAGAAGGCAGTCAGTACTACCAAATGGAACATCCGATTCCAGCGAGTTGAGGGATTTTTGCAAGGAGAATGTGGCTTCAGTTTACCATTATCATGGAGGGTGCGTAGTTGGATCAGTGGTCGACAGGGATTACAAAGTCTTTGGGTTGGAGGGATTGAGGGTGGTAGATGGTTCCACATTTCTGAGCTCACCAGGTACAAATCCAATGGCAACTGTGCTGATGTTGGGCAGGTACCAAGGGATTAAGATGCTAAGGGAGAGGGAAAGAGAACACAAGTCTTGAATAAGTCTTGACTAGTTCTTCTGAATTGAATCTGGAGATTGAATGCCAGACACCTCACCCTGATCAAACCGGTTCCAGCTGTTGAAGCTGATACACGTCTGCTTTTCCTTACCTGCCCTTTTTTTCCCCTTATATTGTTATTATTACTTCTCCTATCATGTCTGCATCAGTGATTTACTATTTTATATGTAATAACTTTGTATCAGAAAATCTATTTGGCTAGTCAACAATTTATCTGGACTCATCTAAACGAATTAATATCACAATCCTTATTAAACAAAACAAAAACCCTATTGAGGACAATTGCTATGTAAATCGTAAATCTCTTCTACTAACTCATGTGTCTGTAAAACAAGCATCCCAGTGGCCACCATACGTGAGTTGTTGGACTTGGTGCACGCAACAACAACGGCCCCAATTGGGCTAACACGAGGCACTTAGGCAGTAACCCAGGACCTAAACTTAAATACGACTAAGGGTACCCTCGAGACCCTCTGGCAATAAGCCTAGATAAAGATTGTGGAATGGACCTTCCCAGAAACCCGATGTGTTTTTGGAACTTAGCTTAGGATTACGCTATGCATTTACTGCACGTAATGTATGGCTTTGAATCTTGTAATATGTTAAAATTAACAAAAAATTAAATTGAAATGCAATTAGGATTTGAATTGATGTACATGTTAATGTGTAAGTGAATGGAGGAAACTGGTCTAAATACAGAAAAATGTCGTAAAAAACACCACGGTTTGTAATGATTTAAGTTATAGGGTGTATGGTGAACTAGGGCTCACCCGATGGCATCACGTCAGGGGTGTGTGTGCCTGTGTGGTGAGGTTCCATCTTCGAAGTCCTATGGGAGCATTGTTTCTTCATAATGCAAAGTTGTAATGAAAAGAAAAAGTTATAAGGCATATAATATATTAAATGCAAGCTTCCTAAGTTAAAAATATTTTTCTTAAAAGATAAATTGAAACAATGTAAAATAAAAAAGAGTCGTACCATGCACCACATTTTGTATATAATTAAATGAATAATGATCAGGTACACCGACTAAGCATACTTTTGTATGTGTTTAAAAATCTAAAAAAAATACATACGTCTCTCTAAAAATAGTAAAACTTAGTTTATATATTAAATATACATAAATTAATAATTTATAAAAAAAATTAAAACAAGTTAAAAATAGTTTTTTTTTTTCTTTCCGAGCTAAGTAGTGATTTGCTTAGTCTAGGCTAATAGGATTATTACTATGATTAAATCCTAATTTTTATGCTTTTAACCCTAATTTGAAAAGTTATACAAAATTGTAGGAAAATCATTTGAAAGAGTATAATTATCAAATTGAAGGTATTAAAGTCAGGAATTCAACCGCAAAAGAAAAATCACAACAATTGGATTTGAAATGAGGGAGACATTAGCATCTCAGTGGATTTATATCCTGAATTTACAGAAAATGACGGGAATTAAACAAAAATTGTACAAAATGACGGGAATGGTGTGAAAATGGCATATATAACAAGGCGTGAACCATCTCATATTTGAAGCTCAGGTCTCAATTTTTAGTGTACGTGGACACGGTTGAAACAATAATTTTAAAGAGTTATTATTGGCCATTATTTGGCAAGTTGGACAATTTTAATAAATGTTGTTAATTAATTTAATTAAAAAGATCAAATATTGAATACTATGCGAGGTGTGCACAATAAATACTTATTAAATGAACAATTAAACGGACTGGTATGAGAGTATTAAATATGTATTATATATTAACTTATACCCAAGAGTTGAGGCAAAATGCACCCAGGTGTATTTAACCTACATTTTATTTTTTAAAATTTTTTATGTAATTGTTAATCTAAATATTTAATATGTTGATCAAGTTTTACCCTTTTTTTAGATTTGTAGATATTTTTTGCATTTTTTTAAAAAATGGTGTTTTAGTATACTAAAACTTGATTTTTAAAATTTTTTAAAAGATAAAAAATTATATTTTTACACCCCGGTGCACCTAAACTAAATCAACTCGGGTGCATATGCTTATATATAATATATATTAATATCATGACAAGCTACTTTTTTATAAAAGAGCGGAACGAAGGTTGTGGGGCACCCCCTTAATGTAGTGTAAACTCTCGAGACAGGGATTCAAATGTGCATATTTTGTATAGCAGGTCATCTCTTGCCAGTCTCCTTGGTTAGTTTTTGTGGTGGGCAAGACGGTGCAATTTTTGTGGGATGGCCTCATTGCTGGCTTTTCTTCTTCTTCTTCTTCTTCTTTTTTTTTTTTTTTTTTTTTTTTTTTTTTTTTTGTTTTTTGTGCTGTGAAGCTTTTTAATAAAATAATCCTATTATACCCATATGGTCAAAACAGTTATTAATTACCCAATTGAAAAGACAATTTTACCATTCCATAATTTCCAAATTGAAACGCTTCAACCATAATACGACTAAACCATTAATTTGTGATATCATGTGTTTCAAATATTATATTAAGGTTAAATTGTTTCAATTAGGAAAATTTTGAATGAAAAGATTATATTGTTAATAGAATAGTTAACGGTTGTTTTGACTATATGAGTATAATAGGAATTTGCGGTGAAATATTATGGGTATAAAAGAAAGTTTTGAAACTTCATCGGTATATTAGAAATTAAGGGAAAATGTTGTGGGTTTTACAGAAATTTTCCAAACAACTAATAATAAAAGATGGAGTGCTACTCATGTGAAGCAACCTATCAAAAGAAGGCAGTAACTTGTTAAAAGATGAAAATATGAAAAAAAACTGACTTACACACATGTGAGAGGTTGCAAGGTAAATATCTTTTTTAATTTTTCTTATAGATTCCTTTCCTATCATCTCTTTTTAACATGCTGTGATGATTTTTAGGAGTGAAATATTGTGGTTTTGTGGTAGTTTGAATGTTGGATTTCAAAACTTTAGCTACGGAAAGAAGATGAACAATACTTTAATGATGGAAATGAGTGTAGCTTGGCATGAAACACATGCGTGGCAATTGTGCATAAGGAATGGTGGTGAGGTTTCATTGGTAGAGCAAGAGCAAAATATTGTATAGTTTAAATGATGGACTTGGGTTGGGGTTTTGAAAGCCCCATTACAGGAGGTTTTCAAAATGGTTGTTTGTCTATTTTCATGATAATGTAGGCTCATATTTTTATGGTGTATTAGTGTTATAGTATAGGGCGTGACCCTGAGAGATTGTTTACCCATTTTCTTTATTTGGGCACTTTTTTGTTAAGTTTTTGGTGTATATTTGGGTATTACATTTTTATTTATATGTTGCATATGCATGCATGCTAAATATCATCATTTTTATTATTTGTTGTGAATTTTTATCCAGTATAAATACTTGTGGAAGTGATGACAATTGTGTGGCAATTGTGCATAAGGAATGCTGGTGAGGATTCACTGGCAGAGCAAAAACATAATATTATGTAGTTTAAATGATGGACTTGGGTTGGGGTTTTGAATGCCCCATTATAGGAGGTATTCAAAATGGTGGTTTGTGTATTTTCATGATAATGTAGGCTCAGATTTTCATGGTGTATTAGCATTACGGTATAGGGAGTGACCCGAAGAGATTGTTTACCCATTTACTTTATTCGGGCACTTTTCTATTAAGGTGTTTGGTGTATATTTGGGTATTACATTTTTATTTATATGTTGCATATGCATGCACGCTAAATATCATGATTTTTATTATTCGTTTTGAATTTTTATCTAGTATAGATACTTGTGGAAGTGATGAATGGTATAGATACTTGTGGAAGTGAGGACATGCATGGGTGATAGACTTGTTTGCCTAGATGGTTATATATTGGTGCTATATTGATAGTATGGTCTTGGTTTGTGAGAAAGGGACCTTTCTAAGCTATACAATTTGGTATGGTATTAGCATAGTCTTACCCTTGACATCAATGTGAAAGAGGGACCTCTCCAAGCTATATAACTTAGTGTGATATTAGTGGTGTGGCCATGACCTTGACATCAATATAAAAGAGTATTGTTCCTGAGCCATACAATTGATGTTGAGATAGGTGTTCCATGCCACCCAACATCTTTACAGGCTTTGGGTTAGCATCAATGTGAGAGAGATGCTTTGACCTACATAAACCATTGTCTTTATATACAATTCTATCTTATTTGTGGAGTGTAGTGTATTTGAGTTATAAAGTTGTGGGTATTTGCATGGAACACACTCATACATGCATTAAATGTGCATCATTAGTTTCAAAATGTACTTGTTGATTTTATGCTACTTACTGAGCTTGCCCAACCTCATTCCTTTTTGTTTTATTGTTTTTAGATGACCGGTAGACTAGTACAGTTGTGTAATGTGTTGATGACCCATTAAGGCATCTTGGCAGGTTACTGTTAAGTGTGAGAGAATTATCTAGTGAGGTGATGATTATGTATTTATTTATCTCATTCAAGTCTTGATATATTTGGGAGATAATTATTAGCTTAAATTTTTATCATTTGTGGTATTGTAGTTGTATATATTTTCACTTAGTTTCCCTTGCACTTGGGATGGGTATGATTGGACTAAAGAAATTCATCCCTATAATTAAAGGGCTATAAGTAGATCGATGGGCCTTTTCTTATGAAAGATAAAGTAGTAGTGTAGCACCCGCCGCGAACGCTACGATGGGCTCGGAATGGTTTTTCGAGCCTTGGAAATCTGGATCGTGTTGGACAGGAACGTGGGCTTAGTTTTCCTGCATCCACATAGGGTAAAACGCGTTAGGATTCACGGTTTTTAGATAAATCTAGCATATGGGCGTTTTCTCGTGATTTCGGTAGCATAACAGCTAAGACGGGGCTTTCCGTACACGGATCAAGTCATAAATTTGGCAGCATAACGACAGCGTATTATGCTGGAATCCGTGGACTCACGTGCACCCGCCTTGCCGGGGCGTTAACTCAAACACGCACACACAAAAATAAAGAAAAACGGAGTCGCCACTGATCTTTAAAGGGAGATCAGCCCTGTTTAATGAAATAAGGCACTAGTCGTACAGAGTCCGGGCTCCGGCCTTTGGATTGAAGCAAATATGGCTAAATCTGCCAACCCGAGGCGGTTTACACGGCGTAAAAGGGGAAAAATAAAAGACTTGAGAGAATGGAAGAGATGGAAAAGGGGGACGTGGAAGAGAGGAGTGGAGCTCGTAGAGCGGAAAAACCAGGACGCCAGGATTTTACTACAGACTCCCGTCCTCCCCTTTGGGATGCCTCTCCAAGTGTGTCTCAAGTGAGGGGGTACTCCTCCTTTTATAGATGTTGGAGTGGGTTTTGGGCCACTTGGGGTCATGGACTTGGTCAATGGGCTTGAACTTGAGGTGGGATCATGGGCTTTGGGCCTCTTGAAGGATTGGACTTGGTCCATGGGCTTGAGCTTGATGGGCTAGAGCTTGAGGTGAGAGTATGGGTCTTGGGCCTCTTGAGATGTTGGACTTGGTCCATGGTCTTGAGTTTGGTGGGCTCAAGCTTGACTAAGCCCATTTGTTGCGTCTGGTGAGTTGATCTTGATGGGCTGCATTGTGGAGCCCGTTGAGGTGGCCTGTAGGAGCTTCGCTCTTTGTGGGCCGGACCTAGTTTGTTGAAAAAGCCTGCTTCGAGGCTTGGTGGAGCTTTGCTCCCGTGGGCTGAGTGTGGAAGGGTCCGCTTAGCTGGCTTGAACTTCCTTTTTGTCTTGAATTTGCTTGGGCTTGGACCTTATTTCATTTTTTTTCCATCTTTGGGCCCAATGGTGGGGTGTCAACAGCTGCCCCCTTTGCCAGAGGCGTCTTGACGGTGAATGGCAAAGTGTCGGACACCCCGCTGACCTAAACAGTTTTTCAGGTCGTTGGGCCATTTTCCCATTTTTGCAAACTGGCGGAGGTTTCTTCTGCAAATGTGACTTGAGAGTGGCTTTTGCAAAAGATCTCTGCAAGCTTTTCTGTAAAACCCTTTGTTTGGTTAGACTGCTTTGTATTCTTCTTGAGCTCGGTGGTTTTCTGTAATTTCAAAGAAATAGTTGGGGGTCGCTTGTAATTTTTCCCTTTTAGGGTTCTAATCGTGGGCCCCTTTCTGGTTGTCTTTTCTCCTTCCCTTGCTGCCGCCGCCGACGCTTGTCCTCTCCTACGTCCGATCGATTTCTCCCGCAACGATTGACGTCGCCGCCGGCTTTGTCCTGGTCTGCGATTGCCGCTGCTGCTGCCGTCAAGGTTTTCTCCTCCATTGCCGTTGATTGGCGCCGCCGATTTCGGCTTCTTCTTTGTCGTTCGTCGGTTTCGTCGCTGGTGCTGCCGTCGTCTGTCATCGTTTCTCTGGCTACTTCGTCTCCGGCAACGGTTAGGTCGCGGCTCATCGCTGCTGGGCCCGTCCCCTTCTCCGTCGCGGTCGGGGTTTCTTCTTAGCCTCCGGTCGTCGTGGCTGCCTCCTTCGGGACGCCACAGCCCCTGCCTTCTTTCTTCTTCGGCCATCGGTGCCATCCAAGGTTCGCGAGGGGTGTGCCACCGTTGCCTTCTCCGGCATCGGTTAGTGGGATCACTGTCTTGGCGCCGTTTGGGTTGGGCCGCCGAGGGTTAGCTTTTCCGTTGCCGGCTGCTGCTGCTGCTTCTTCGCCATCAACGGTGGGCGCCGTCGCCGCTACCTGCTATTGTCGGTGCCGTCTTCTCCACTTCCGGCCGTTGCCATTGCTGCTGTTGTTTCCTTCTCCGGTGACGGTCAGGTTGTGCCGTTTGTTGCTACAGTAATTTTTTTTTGTTCTACTTGTTTGTTCTTTGCAGTTTGCCTATGCCGAGGATTTGGCTTCTGATTTGCTGACCTACTTTTGCTAGGATTTCTGAAGTGTTCCGAGCGGGCTTACTTTAAACAGGTATCTCCTTCCCTTTTTTGCTTATTTTGCTTCCGGCCTAGATCTCATTTGCACTACCTTTTGTGAAAAATGCCTTGAAGTTGTTATGAAACTAGAAGAAATTGCTAGGAGATCCTTTCCCATTATAGTTGAGATGGTATGTGAAAGCGGTTGGTCTCCATATTTTCTTTATTGAAATTTGATGTAGGCGATGCTTTTGCATTCCTTGTGGTGGTCCTATTGCTGGAATGGAGGATAGCCCCGTGTATGCCTTTGTCTTTTGTCATATGCACGGGTATCCTTTACGCGTGACTGCTTACCTGTTGCCTTTTTGGATTGAAACACTTCGTAGGCTTGTTTCTTGATGTGGTTGCCATGGTGTCTTCTCTTTTGCGTGTGTTGATCTTCCTTTACTTCATGTTATTTATGTTTGCCCGGGGTAGCTACCTCTTTTGGTTGTGTGATAACCTTTCCATTTTGCTTGAGTAGCCGCGACTTTTGTCATGACCTCCTTTTTTTCGTTTTTTCGTTTTTGATTTTTTTTTGTTTTCTTCTTTTGTTTTCTCTCTTTTTTTTGTTTTGCTTTGTTTTCTTTTCTCTTCTTTTTTTTTGTTTTTTGGTTTTTACAAGCTTGAAATGGTGGTATAAACTGACCTTATATGATTTTGCTCGGGGCATGATGCTTGTCATGTTGCTTGTTGCCTTGTGTTGACCCATCGCCTTTTATGTTGCAGTTGCCAAGATGTCTTCTAGAAAGGAGTATGGCCTACGTCCTCAGGATAGAGCAGTACTGCTCAAACCTAACGAGCCAGGTGGATCGGTGAACATGTCCATCGAGATTCCCGATGATGCAACACGAGAAGGCAAGAAGACTTCATGTTGACACCCCACCATTGGGTCCAAAGATAGAAAAAATGAAACAAGGTCCAAGCCCAAGCAAATTCAAGACAAAAAGGAAGTTCAAGCCAGCTAAGCGGGCCCTTCCGCACTCAGCCCAAGGGAGCGAAGCTCCACCAAGCCTCGAAGCAGGCTTTTTCAACAAACTAGGGTCCGGCTCACAAAGAGCGAAGCTCCTACAGGCCACATCAACGGGCTCCACAATGCAGCCCATCAAGATCAACTCACCAAACGCAACAAATAGGCTTAGCCAAGCTCTAGCCCACTAAATCCAGCCCACCAAGCCTCAGAAGCAGGCTTTTCCACAACTTTGGGCCTCTACAATAGCCCACCCAAAACAACGGGCTTAGCCAAGCTCGAGTCCACCAAACTAAAGACCATGGACAAAGTCCAACATCTCAAGAGGCCCAAGACCCATACTCTCACCTCAAGCTCTAGCCCATCAAGCTCAAGCCCATGGACCAAGTCCAATCCTTCAAGAGGCCCAAAGCCCATGATCCCACCTCAAGTTCAAGCCCATGGACCAAGTCCATGACCCCAAGTGACCCAAAGCCCACTCCAACATCTATAAAAGGAGGAGCACCCCCCTCACTTGAGACACACTTGGAGAGGCATCCCATAGGGGAGGACGGGAGTCTGCAGCATAGCCCCGGTGTCCCAGTTTTCTCGCTCGTCAAGCTCCACGCCTCTCTTCCCATTTTCCCCTTTCCATTCTCTCCCCTTCTCTCAAATACTTTCATTTTCCCTCTTTCATGCCGTGTAAACCGCCTAGGATTGGTAGATTTCATCATATTTGCTTCAATCCGAAGGCCGGAACCCGGACTCTGTACGACTAGTGCCTTATTTCATTAAACAGGGGCTGATCTCCCATTAAATATCAGTGGCGACTCCATTTTTCTTTATTTTTATGCGTGCGTGTTTAAGTTAACGCCCCGGCAAGGCGGGTGCACGCGGGTCCACAGATTCTAGCATAATACGTTGTCGTTATGCTGCCGGATTTGTGACTTGATCCGTGTACGAAAAGCCCCATCTTAGCCGTTATGCTGCCGAAATCATGAGAAAACGCCCATATGCCAGATTTATCTAAAAACTGTGAATCCTAACGCGTTTTACCCCATTTGAATGCAGGAAAACTAAGCCCACGTTGCTGTCCAATACGATCCAAATTTCCAAGGCCCGGGAAACCATTCCGAGCCCATCGTAGCGCTCGCGGCGGGTGCTATAACTTGGCGACTCCGCTGGGGACGGCGTTGCTGGTCTACATTGGCGCAAGGGGGACAGAAAGCTGAAGATCGGAGCTTCTTCCTAGCTGAACAACGAGTTCCCGGAGCTTTTCCGTCTTCCGGCAGTGAGCTTTTGGCGTTTCTGCCCAAATCACGCAGAAACCTAACAAGTTTTTAGGTCCAGAGGCGTTCGGCTCTTGAACAGCAAAGGACCCGCGAAGGGAGAGAACCATTGAACACTGCCTCGTAACTTTCCAGGCACATAAAACGAGACTACAGCAAGGACTTCCAACAAATATAAAATCAATCAACGTTAAAAAAAAATCCGGCGTAAAAATCACATTTTTTCTTCATAACGTAGGTGTTTTTTGGTCACACTTCCAGAAACGCTTTAAGCGAACTAGTCATTCTTCTAGAAACGCTTCAAGAGAACTGGTCCTTTTTCCAGAAATGCTTCAAGCGAACTGGTCACCTTTCCAGAGGCACCTCAGGCAAACCAAACTCGTGGACCTCGAACATTCTCACGCGTGGAACTTAAAACACATAAAATTTGCAAAGAACACAAAGGGACCTGGACTTGCAAGCATCCATCCAAAGGTTGATCTCCTTATTATTTGTCTACGAGTACTAATCTCTTTTTATTGATTGCTCAGGTTCTTCACCATATCTAGAAGGGAAAGCAAGCCAACCGTGGATCGAAGCCCCGTGGTTACTAGATCGAAAGCAGCTAGGATGAAGTCTGAGCAATCCTCATACCATGAAGATCGAGATCACTAGTTCAAGCAGTCCATTGAAGCCTACATGGCGGCAATGGACAAGAGGATGAAAAAGCTAGAGGAAGTCCTGTTGAACATAGGACAACCTCTAATAGGCGGTCAGAACACGGCTACACCGCCATTTTGTTCTCAAAATCCAAACGAACAAAATCCAAACCCGAACACAGAGCAAGACAGAGGATCTCAACAATCTTCCCATAAATCACGGAACGATCATTATAAAGAAGAGGAGGTGGTCTTAGAACAAGGCTGCAATGAAATCCAAGACCTCAAGAACCAACTCCAGACCCAACTAAAAGAAATGGAGGAGCGAATCCGACAACATCAAGGGGAGGGCCTACCCTCGGCAAAAATCGAAGATCTATGCCCGTTCCCCGACACCAAGCTACTCGAGAAGTTCGAAATACCGGCTTTACCTGCATATGAAGGAGACTCATGCCCGAGGGCTCATCTCAAGGCCTTTTGCGGCATCCTATACCCCTTGGTGAAAAGCGAAGAAGTCTTGATAAGGCTATTCCAACATAGCCTAAAGAAGGATGCCTTAGAGTGGTACACATCGCTAGATTGCCGATTGATCAAAACATGGGAACAACTCTCTTTGGCTTTCATGGACCGCTTCTCCTACAAGCTGAACATGGCTCCTAAACGGGCCGACCTTGAAGCACTAAAGCAAAAAGGGGACAAAACGTTCTCCGAGTACGTTGCTAGATGGCGGGCATTGGCAGCAAAAATGAAGAGCCCGTTGCCTTTGAACGAGCAAATCTCCATCATCATCAACTCAGCACACCTGAGCATCTCGAGTTACTTCATCTCTCACCCTTACGTCAACTTCACTCAACTCCTCCAAGCCGGGGACCAAGTGGAGGCGGGAATCAGACATGACACTATCTCTCTATGGCCTTACCAGGGGAACACAACTTGAAGGAAGAAAGAACCTAAAAATGGTAATTTCTCGAAGACCCCGGACGTAAATGCCATAGACACCACCCCTAAGTCTTTTCAAAGAAAAGCGCACAGAGATTTTACATCTCTCGCCCAGTCCTACACCGACATCCTCAATATGCTCATCCAAAAAAATATGCTTGCACCTCGAGCCCCAAAACCTCCACCTAATCCTCTTCCCAAAAATTACTGAGGAAATGAGTTCTGTGCCTATCACCAAGGAAGAGGTCACACCACCGAAAGATGTTTTATCCTCAAACATGCCATTCAAGACTTAATAGATGAGGAAAAAATCAAAATTTCACCAAACTCTCATGAGAATGTGATCCAAAATCCCTTACCTATGCATGAACCAAGGAATCCTAATGCGACGAACATAAACTTCATAGAAGTTGCAAGAGGACCCGCAAAGCCGAGTCATGAAGCCTACATGATCACTTTACAATGAGCCAAGCAAGAAACCATCACACTACAAGGGACAGCTCCCCGGAATGTCCATAAGCCTCAAGAAGGGTATGGCCAAGACCACCTCGTGTTACCGGCCGTGAACAACTTGAAGATTGCTCATACTTATCAAGAGCCCGTGGTACTAGCGGCCAAGCCAAAGCCAACATATGACTCACACAGGGTTCCATGAGAATATCCTCAATGCTCAGAAATAGGCAATATTTACCCTAATGGCCGAGTCTACCGACGGGAACCGGCTCGCAACGTGATCACCAACCCGGAGAGGAAACCGCCATATGACGTGGCTTCACAACTCAAGTCTTTGCCGGCTCAAATATCCATATGGGAGCTGTTATGCACCTCAACAAAGTATAGAGAGGCTTTCACCAAGGTGCTAAGCGAGACTCACATAACTACGGAGGTAACTCCCGCTGCGGTGGCTCACATGATCGGGCAAATAATGGCCCCTAACACCATCACATTCACCGACGAAGAGCTTCCTGCGAAAGGGCGTAACCATGGACACTCCTTAAGCATCACAGTCGGGTACAAAGACTTGAAGATTCCTTTGGTAACCATCGACAACGGCGCAAGCCTTAATGTTTGCCCACTACGAACAATCAAGAGGCTTGGAATCCCAACGGATCAAATGAGACCGAGCGACTACCATGTAAGAGCCTTTGATAATTCTCAAAAGACGGTATTAGGTGAAATAGACATAGAAATCCAAGTGGGACCCGACACCATGGTTGTTCCTTTTCAAGTCTTGGACATTCCCACGTCTTTCAACATGTTATTGGGAAGACCTTGGTTGCACAAAATCGGAGTCATCCCGTCCTCTCTCCATCAAAAGCTGAAATACATATCGGCGGGGCGGCTAGTGGTCATCGAAGCCGACCCCGAGATTGTCATCCCGACAGAATTTGAAAATTATCATGAAGTCCCAATTATTGAAGTATATGAATCCGCGGATCCTCTCCCTTTCAAGATGGATGATAGGCATGAAGTCCATCACATCCCTTCAAAGCAAAGACTCCCACTCCATTACGTCATACTTCCGGCCGAGAGGCAAATAACAAGATTCAACATCAAATATAGAGGAAAGACGGTATTACTCAATCATCAACAAAAGAACAACAAATGGGGCCTTAGATATAAACCCGAAGAGGACAAGTTTAAAAAATCCAACAAAGCAACTCGGTTCATAAGCGCGGGGTACATACTACCCGAAGCATTGGAGACCCAAGAAGTCTTAATGATAGCTTATAATGGCCCGAATGAAAAAAATGCCATTGTGCAAAGAGAAGCCAAAAATTAGTATGCTATATCAACTTGCTCAAGACCCGGTTCTAGCAAACACATCATACATACCGCGTCCATTCAAAAGAAAAAAGAACAAACGGAGCCAGAGATGTGGGCCAGCATTCGCTGGTCCCACGAATTGCTAGAAATTTCAGAAGATAGTGGAGTTGATGAGGAGCTGCGCGGGAACATAGAAAGGCATGAAAGCAAAGACGCGGCTTTGGATTACGAAATCGTCAACTTCGGAACCCCGGAGTTACCCAAATGTCTTCGTATTGGAAAGAACTTATCCACTGAAGAAAGAAACCAAATGCTCTAGTCAACTTCGCCTTCTCTTACGAAGACATGCCCGGACTTGACGAAGATCTAATTACTCATCAACTCCCAATAAAGGTCGGTGTCAAACCGGTGAAGCAGAAGTTAAGGAGGCTCAAACCGGAATGGATACCCAAGATAAGAGATGAGGTGATTAAGCAATACAATGCCGGATTCTTGGTCATATCGCACTATCCACAATGGTTAGCTAATATCGTTCCCGTGCCGAAGAAGGATGGAAAAGTCCGAATGTGCATTAACTATAGAGATCTCAACAAGGCTAGCCCGAAGGATGACTTTTCACAGCCTCACATCGATGCTCTAATCGACAACACGGCGGGCCACACATGGTTCTCCTTCATGGACAGATTCTCCGGGTATAATCAAATCAAAATAGCCAAAAAAGATAGGGAAAAGACCTCTTTCATTACTCCTTGGGGGACGTTTTGCTACAAAGTAATGTCATTTGCTTTAAAGAATGCTGGAGCTACGTATCAACGCACCATGACGGCCATCTTCCACGACATGATGAGCAAAGAAATGGTGGTCTACGTGGACGACATGATGGTTCGATCCTACACCTTTGAAGAGCATCTAAGAGATTTGGAAAAATTATGCAACAGGATGGAGAAATTTCAACTAAGGCTCAACCCGCAAAAATGCGTCTTTGGAGCTCAAAAGGGGCGCTTGCTCGGATTCATCGTTAGTGAAAAAGGAATTGATGTGGACCCGGGAAAAGTTAAAGCCATATTAAGCATGCCACCCCCTGCAACCGAAAAAGAGATAAGAGGATTCTTGGCCAAACTCCAATATATTAGTCGGTTCATAGCCCGTTTGGCATCCACTTGTGAACAAATTTTTAAATTGCTAAGAAAAGACTCTCCCAAAGAATTGAGTGAAGATTGTCAAATCGCCTTCGACAAAATCAAAGCCTACTTGGTTAATCCTCCAATCTTGGTGCCGCCTAGAGCGGAAGGTCTCTTGTTGTTGTACCTCTCGGTTACTTCAACGGCATTGAGAGCGGTGCTAGGACAACCGGATGAATCGGGATGGAAGGAACAAGCCATATACTATCTAAGCAGAAAATATACCCCGACGGAAGTCAAATATCCAGAAATTGAAAAGGCATGCTTGTCCCTTGTATGGGCTATGCAAAAGTTAAGGCAATATATCATGTCTCGAATCATGTTGCTCATCTCCAAGATAGATCCTTTGAAGTATCTTTGTCAAAAGACCGTGTTGACGGGAAAACTGGCTCGATGGCAATTGCTCCTCACGGAGTTTGATATAGTATATGTCACGAGGAAATCCATCAAGGGACAAGTTGTAGCGGGCTACCTAGCCGCACAGGCGCTCTCGGACTACCAACCGCTACAAGAAGACTTCCCGGATGAAGAAATACTACTTGTGGAACAAGATGAAGAAAATGATGCTTGGACCTTATACTTTGATGGCTCATGGAACGCTTCGAGTAACGGAATAGGAGTAGTACTTTGCTCTCCCCACCAAGCCCCAATCATGATATTAAGAAGGTTGGTTTTCCCGTGCACAAACAATATCGCTGAATATGAAGCTTGCATAGCCGGAGTGAGGGAAGCCTACAAGCTGGGGGCAAGAAAACTTCAAATCTATGGAGACTCACAATTGGTAATCAACCAAGTTAATGGAGAATGGGAGACCCGAGATGAAAAGCTAAAACCTTATCATACGGCGTTGTCTCACTTGGTTTACTCATTCGAAGAAGTCGCTTTCACCTACGCACCAAGGGCTCAAAACCAATGGGCGGACGCACTAGCAACCTTGGCATCTATGGTTGAAATACCATATGGGAAGGGAGCTCAAGAAATCATAGTGCAAACATCTCAACAACCGGCATATTGCTTGCAAGTAACGGCCGAAGCCGAAGAAACTCAAGTAAAAGAAAAACCATGGTATCATGACATAAAGCAGTTCTTGGAGCACCGAGCATTCGATGATCACATCACTCCCGCAGAAAGAAAAACCATCTGAAGACTAGCCTCTACCTACATAATACAGGAGGCAACATTGTACAAACGGTCTCACAACCAAATGCTACTACGTTGTGTTGATCGGCAAGAAGCAAAAGAGGTCATGACCCAAATCCATGACGGGGACTGCGGAGCACACATGAATGGGATCATGATGGAAAATAAGATAATGCTCCAAGGCTACTATTGGATCTCAATGGAAAAAGATTGCTTGGAATATGTGCGGAGATGCTTCAAATGCCAAGAGCACGGGAACTTGATACACTCACCCGCATCGTAATTGCACTACCTATCTACCCCATGACCCTTATCAACTTGGAGAATAGATATAATCGGGAAGATAGCTCCTAAATCCATCAGCGGGCATGAATACATATTGGTGGCAATAGAGTATTTCACTAAATGGGTTGAAGCAACATCCTTCCCAACTATCAATGCGGCACAAGTCATACGCTTCATCAAAGGGAACATCCTATCAAGGTTCGGACTCCCGCAAGCAATCATCAGTGACAATGGAACGGTCTTCATCAGTAAGAAGGTTCAAGACTTCCTAGCCCAATACAAAATACAACATCATAAGTCAAGTCCCTACCGCCCTCAAGCCAACGGAGCCGTAGAGGAGCCAACAAGACCTTGATCAAGATCCTTGGCAAAATGGTGGAGAACTATCGAGATTGAGCGGAAAAATTGTCATACGCCTTGTGGGCATACCGAACCTCTATCCGAAGAACTACGAGATTCTCACCCTATGCCTTGACCTACGGCATGGAAGCGGTCCTACCCATTGAAGTAGAGATTCCAACTTGGAGGATATTGAAGGAAAGTGAAATGGAAATGGAGGAATAGATGCAAATACGTCAATCCCAGCTGGATCTACTCGACGAAAAGAGAATTCAAGCCCTTCACCACACCCAAGCATATCAACGGCGAATGACACGGGCTTATAACCGATCGATAAGGTCTAAGAACTTCCAGGAAGGTGACCTCATCATGAAGAGGATCCTACTTGTTCACCCTTCGGATAAGAGAGGCAAGTTTAGGCCTAATTGGGAAGGACCGTAGATTATAGCCAAAGTATTGTCAAATGGAGCATTGGCCATTTCAAGATCCAGAGACGACGGAAAGGCCGAAATCATTAGTTCCGACCATGTTAAGAGATTCTATCCATAAAAGGGCTCATCATCAAAATAATGATACGACAGCAAAGCAAGAGGGACATCCAAAAACTGTTTTTTCTGCATCTTTCATGAAATCAAAAGCAATTCACTAGTGCAGAATTGCTGCTGCTGGAAACAGGCACTTCGACCTAAAAAGTTTTAGGATTCCACATCACTGCTCGCAAAGCAAACTTCTAGCAACCCGGCAGACGCCCCCAACATGGCCAAAAGGATCGGGAACTCAGAAACAGGGGGCAAACTTCTAGCAACCCAGCAGACGCCCCCAACATTCAAATTTGTTTTGGATTCGCGCTTTATGAGCCTTGAGAAATCCATCCTTTTCCGTGAACAACCCGCTGCTCCTCTCAACAAATCTGAATGTTGAGCAGTTGAGTTGCATCCATCTTTGTAGAGTTCATGAATCTTTCATTAATGCTTGCATTTTTGCTTTGAATGGATTAAGAATCGGTTTGGGGTGAGTTGCAGTTCGTCTCCTATCTGTTTGCCCCCTGTTTTTGAGTTCTCGATCCTTTTGGCCATGTTGGGGGCATCTACCGGGTTGCTGGAAGTTTTCTTTGCGAGCAGTGATGTGGAACCCTAAAACTTTTTAGGTCGAAGAGCCTGTTTCCAGCAGCAGCAGTTCTGCACTTGTGAATTGCTTTTGATTTCATGAAAGATGTAGAAAAAACAGTTTCTAGATGTCCCTCTTGCTTTGCTGTTGTATCATTATTTTGATGGTGAGTCCTTTTATGGATAGAATCTCTTGACATGGTCGGAACTTATGATTTCGGCCTTTTCGTCGTCTCCAGATCTTGAAATGGCCAATGCTCCGTTTGACAATACTTTGGCTATAATCCACGGTCCTTCCCAATTAGGCCTAAACTTACCTCTCTTATCCGAAGGGTGAACAAGTAGGATCCTCTTCATGACGAGGTTACCTTCCTGGAAGTTCTTAGACCTTACCGATCGGTTATAAGCCCGTGCCATTCGCCGTTGATATGCTTGAGTGTGGTGAAGGGCTTGAATTCTCTTTTCGTCAAGTAGATCCATCTGGGATTGACGTATTTGCATCCATTCCTCCATTTCCATTTCACTTTCCTTCAATATCCTCCAAGTTGGAATCTCTACTTCAATGGGTAGGACCGCTTCCATGCCGTAGGTCAAGGCATAGGGTGAGAATCTCGTAGTTCTTCGGATAGAGGTTCGGTATGCCCACAAGGCGTATGACAATTTTTCCGCTCAATCTCGATAGTTCTCCACCATTTTGCCAAGGATCTTGATCAAGGTCTTGTTGGCTCCTCTACGGCTCCGTTGGCTTGAGGGCGGTAGGGACTTGACTTATGATGTTGTATTTTGTATTGGGCTAGGAAGTCTTGAACCTTCTTACTGATGAAGACCGTTCCATTGTCACTGATGATTGCTTGCGGGAGTCCGAACCTTGATAGAATGTTCCCTTTGATGAAGCGTATGACTTGTGCCGCATTGATAGTTGGGAAGGATGTTGCTTCAACCCATTTAGTGAAATACTCTATTGCCACCAATATGTATTCATGCCCGCTGATGGATTTAGGAGCTATCTTCCCGATTATATCTATTCTCCAAGTTGATAAGGGTCATGGGGTAGATAGGTAGTGCAATTACGATGCGGGTGAGTGTATCAAGTTCCCGTGCTCTTGGCATTTGAAGCATCTCCGCACATATTCCGAGCAATCTTTTTCCATTGAGATCCAATAGTAGCCTTGGCGCATTATCTTTTTTATCATCATGATCGCATTTATATGTGCTCTACAGTCCCCGTCATGGATTTGGGTCATGACCTCTTTTGCTTCTTGCCGGTCAACATAACGTAATAGCATTTGGTTGTGAGACCGTTTGTATAATGTTGCCTCCTGTATTATGTAGGTAGAGGCTAGTCTTCGGATGGTTCTTCTTTCTGCGGGAGTGATGTGATCATCGAATGCTCGGTGCTCCAAAAACTGCTTTATGTCATGATACCATGGTTTTTCTTTTACTTTAGTTTCTTCGGCTTCAGCCGTTACTTTCAAGCAATATGCCGATTGTTGAGATGTTTGTACTATAATTTCTTGAGCTCCCTTCCCATATGGTATTTCAACCATAGATGCCAAGGTTGCTAGTGCGTCCGCCCATTGGTTTTGAGCCCTTGGTGCGTAGGTGAAAAGCGACTTCTTCGAATGAGTAAACCAAGTGAGACAACGCCGTATGATAAGGTTTTAGCTTTTCATCTCGGGTCTCCCATTCTCCATTAGCTTGGTTGATTACTAATTGTGAGTCTCCATAAATTTGAAGTTTTCTTACCCCCAGCTTGTAGGCTTCCCGCACTCCGACTATGCAAGATTCATATTCGGTGATATTGTTTATGCACGAAAAAACCAACCTTCTTGATATCATGATTGGGGCTTAGTCGGGAGAGCAAAGTACTACTCCTATTCCGTTACCCGAAGCATTCCATGCGCCATCAAAGTATAAGGTCCAAGCATCATTTTCTTCATCTTGTTCCACAAGTAGTATTTTTTCATCCGGGAAGTCTTCTTGTAGCGGTTGGTAGTCCGGGAGCGCCTGGGCGGCTAGGTAGTCCGCTACAACTTGTCCCTTGATGGCTTTCCTCGTGACATATACTATATCAAACTCCGTGAGGAGCAATTGCCATCGAGCCAGTTTTCCCGTCAACACAGTCTTTTGACAAAGATACTTCAAAGGATCCATCTTGGTGATGAGCAATATGGTTCGAGACATGATATATTGCCTTAACTTTTGCACAGCCCATACAAGGGACAAACATCCTTTTCAATTTCTGGATATTTGACTTCCGTCGGGGTATATTTTTTGCTTAGATAGTATATGGCTTGTTCCTTCCATCCCGATTCATTCGGTTGTCCTAGTACCGCTCCCAATGCCGTTGAAGTAACTGAGAGGTACAACAACAAGGGACCTTCCGCTCTAGGCGGCACCAAGATTGGAGGATTAACCAAGTAGGCTTTGATTTTTTCGAAGGCGATTTGACAATCTTCACTCCATTCTTTGGGAGAGTCTTTCCTTAGCAATTTGAAAATTGGTTCACAAGTGGATGCCAAACGGGCTATGAACCGACTAATATATTGGAGTTTGCTCAATAATCCTCTTATCTCTTTTTCGGTCGTGGGAGGCGGCATGCTTAGTATTGCCTTGACTTTTCCCGGGTCCACCTCAATTCCTTTTTCACTAAAGATGAATCCGAGCAAGCGCCCCTTTTGAGCACCAAAGATGCATTTTTGCGGGTTGAACCTTAGTTGAAATTTCTCCATCCTATTGAACAATTTCTCCAAATCTCTTAGATGATCTTCAAAGGTGTAGGACCGAACTATCATGTCGTCCACGTAGACCTCAATTTTTTTACTCATCATGTCGTGGAAGATGGTCGTCATGGTACGTTGATATGTGGCTCCGGCATTCTTCAAACCAAATGTCATTACTTTATAGAAAAATGTCCCCCAAGGAGTAATGAAAGAGGTTTTTTCTCTGTCTTCTTCGGCGATTTTGATTTGATTATACCCGGAGAATCCGTCCATAAAGGAGAACCATGTATGGCCCGCCGTGTTGTCTATCAGCGCATCGATATGAGGTAGTGGAAAGTCATCTTTCGGGCTAGCCTTGTTGAGATCTCTATAGTCAATGCACATTCGGACTTTTCCATCCTTCTTGGGCACGGGAACAATATTTGCTAGCCATTGTGGATAGTACGATACAATCAAGAATCTGACATTGTATTGCTTAATCACTTCATCTCTTATCTTGGGTATTGTAACACACCATTCCTAGAATTACTCAAGAACTAGTCAATGAGTACTACACAATCTAAGAAAAATTCGGCAGCATCCCCCCATAACATACAAGGGGTAATATGGAATACATGACCTGATATTCATAACATTTCAATTTGTAACATTCAATCCTATTTATATATTTGCATCTTCATATAATAAGGACATTCATATAGAAGGAAAATCATTAAATATTTCCCTTACACATCAAGCAAATATAATAATCATGCATATGTGCATCAACAAGGATTATAATCCAATCTGAAATACCAAATACATTATAGTTGTCAAAGCGAATCCGCCTAAATAATTGTCTACATATATGATTATCAAAAAGAGCACAAATTTAAAAGAACTGAAATTTACATATTGTGCTATGGTCTCTCATGTTTGATCTTCAACTTGTCTCATCTTTAAGTTCACCATCTGGCCTGTGATCTAAAAGCATAATAACAAACGATATTAGTCTAAATAGACCCAGTAAGTAGATAGTGGTTAGCACAAAGTGGAAATAAGTATAATGATGGATACTCATATAGTGATGAAGCTAATACATATGGGTCCAATACCCACTCCCAAGACCGTATGCATATAACCATACACAAATTGAACAACACAACCAGTCATCTACTCATGTCCATCAAGGGCCATGAACAACCCTCTCCTCATGTCAATCAGGGGCCATGAACAACCCTTACAACCAACTATTTGAGATAACACATCATACTTAACAGACAATGAAACATGTCGCAAACCACGCATACAACATCAACACAATTCAAATTCAACACATAGATCTGTCACACAAGCATTTTATCAAACACATGATAGGTGCGAAATGAAAGAACCTTCAATTCATACTCTCGATTGGGGCAAATCAATTCACGTCACATTTCAACAATATAAAAACTGCTAAGAAGTCTTTTACATCATAGAAATCGCACATTCAAAGTAAATTCTCCATGAACCCTAACTATTACGAACCCTATGCCTAATACCATGGAGTCGTCAGGCGCTACACATTCCCTCTAGCCTCACATCGCGTTTAACATAAAATTTCATTACTAAATTGAGAAGGGGCGACATCTACTTACCTTGACTGTGATTTCTCCCAAAACAGCGACCCTAGATGTGGATTGCAGAGATTCAGAGCCTTGGAGCTTCCTGGACTAGGATCTATGACTTTCAAGGAAGTTGGTATAGTTTCCCTCAAGAGATCACGTGTGGTTCGAACTGAGTGGAAGAGAAAGTAGAGGAGGAGCGAAGAACCAGAAGAGGAGAAGAAGAAAACGCAATCGGGCGCGAAATGGGAAATGAAGCCCTAGAGCGCGGGCCGCTTATGTTAATTGAATCTATTGAGTCGGGTCCGGGCATGGGTCGGGTCCAGTCGCAATTAGTAATTTAATTTCCCGCTCCTACAACTTAATAATTAAAAATTTCTTCGGGGGCGCTGCCCCCTTGACCCCCACGACCTGACCGGTCAGGTCGAACCCCGTACCTACTCTGCAAAGGGGAAAAATAGTTATAGTGCTTAACAATGATACACTAATCATACACATTTAAATTTATACTCAGTGTGCTAAGATCATAATACATTCATATATGCACTATATGTTCCTTAGATACTATATTCATATATGTTATGCATCCATTAACATTATAAACTCCTAGTGGCATGTTCATAAATTATCTCATAAATAGAGAAGGGTTATAATGAAAATAAAATAAAATAAAATACCTGGTCCTTACAGGTATCCATTCCGGTTTGAGCCTCCTTAGTTTTTGCTTTACCGATTTGTCACCGGCCTTTATTGGGAGTTGATGAGTAATTAGATTTTCGTCAAGTCCGGGCATATTTTCGTAAGAGAAGGCAAAGTTGATTAGCCGAGGCTTGAGAAAGGCGAGTATTTGATTCCTTTCTTCTGTGGATAAGTTTTTTCCAATACGAAGACATTTGGGTAACTCGGAAGTTCCCAAGTTGACGATCTCGTAGTCCAAAGTCGCGTCTTTGCTTTCATACCTTTCTATGTTGCCGCACAACTCCTCATCAACTCTACTATCTTATGAGATTTCTAGCAATTCGTGGGACCAGCGAATGCTGACCCACATCTCCATCTCCGTTTGTTTCTTTTTCTTTTGAATGGGCGCCAGATGCGTGATGTGATTGCTAGAACCGAGTCTTGAGCAGGTTGGCATAACATACCAATTTTTGGCTTGTCTTGGCACAATGACATTTTTTTCATGCGGGCAATTATGAGCTATCATTAAGACTTCTCGAGCCTTTAATGCTTCGGGTAGTATGTACCCCACGCTTATGAACCGAGTTGCTTTGTTGGATTTCTTGAACTTTTCTTCCTCGGGCCTATATCTGAGACCCCACTTGTTGTTTTTTTGTTGAGGATTGAGCAACACCGTCTTTCCTCTGTGTTTGATGTTGAATCGTATTGTCTGTCTCTCTGCTGGAGGTATGACGTAGTGGAGTGGGAGTCTTTGCTTTGAAGGGATGTGATGGACTTCATGCATGTCATCCATCTTGAAAGGGAGAGGATCCGTAGATTCATATACTTCAATAAGTGGGACTTCATGACAATTTTCAAATTCTGCCGGGATGACAATCTCGGGGTCGGCTTCGATGACCACTAGCCGTCCCGCCGATATGTACTTTAGCTTTTGATGGAGAGAGGACGGGATGACCCCCGTTCGGTGCAACCAAGGTTTTCCCAATAACATGTTGAAAGATGCCGGGATGTCCAAGACTTGAAAAATAACGACCATGGTGTCGGGTCCCACTTGGATTTCTATGTCTAGCTCTCCCAATACAGTCTTTTGAGAGTTATCAAAGTCTCTTACATGGAAGTTGCTCGGTCTCATTTGATCCGTTGGGATTCCAAGCCTCTTGATTGTTCGCAGTGGACAAACATTAAGACTTGCGCCGTTGTCGATGGTTACCAAAGGGATCTTCAAATCTTTGTACCCGACTGTGATGCTTAGGGAGTGTCCATGGTTGCGCCCTTCCGCAGGAAGCTCTTCATCAATGAATGTGATGGCATTGGGTGCCATTATTTGCCCGATCATGTGAGCCACCGCGTCGGGAGTTACCTCCGTGGTTATGTGAGCTTCGCTTAGCACTTTGGTAAAAGCCTCCCTGTGCTTTGTTGAGGTGCATAACAACTCCCATATGGATATTTGAGTCGGCAAAGACTTGAGTTGTGAGGCAACATTATATGGTGGTTCCTTCTCCGGGTTGGTGATCACGTTGCGAGTCGGTTCTCATCGGTAGACTCGGCCATTAGGATAAATATTGCCTATCTCCGAGCATTGAGGATATTCCCATGGGACCCTATGTGAGTCATATGTTGGCTTCGGCTTGGCCGCTAGTACCACGGGCTCTTGATAAGTAGGAGCAATCTTCAAGTTGTTCACAGCTGGCAACACGAGGTAGTCTTGGTCATGCCCTTCTTGAGGCTTATGGACATTTCGGGGAGCTGCTCCTTGTATGTGATAGTTTCTTTCTTAGCCCGTTGTAGAGTGATCATGTAGGCTTCATGACTTGGCCGTGCGGGTCCTCTTGCAACTTCGATGAAGTTTATGTTCGTCGCATTGGGATTCCTTGGTTCATGCATAGGTAGGGGATTTTGGATCACATCCTCATGAGAGTTGGGTGAAATTTTGATTTTTCCCTCATCTATTAAGTCTTGAATGACATGTTTGAAGGTAAAACATCTTTCGGTGGTGTGGCCTCTCCCTTGGTGATAGGCACAAAATTCATTTTCTCGGTAGTTCTTAGGAAGGGGATTGGGTGGAGGTTTTGGAGCTAGAGGTGCAAGCATATTTTTTTGGATGAGCATGTTGAGGACGTCGGTGTAAGATTGGGCGAGAGATGTAAAATCTATGTGTGCTTTTCTTTAAAAAGGCTTAGGGGTGGTGTCTATGGCATTTACGTCTGGGGTCTTCGAAGAATTACCATTTTTAGGTTCTTGCTTCCTTCGAGTTGTGTTCCCTTGGTAAGGCCATGGAGAGATGGTGTCATGTTTGATTTCCGCCTCCACTTGGTCCCCGGCTTGGAGGAGTTGAGTGAAGTTGACTAAGGGTGAGAGATGAGGTATGCCGAGATGCTCGGGTGTGCAGAGTTGATGATGATGGAGATTTGCTCATCCAAAGGCAACGGGCTCTTCATTTTTGCCGCCAATGCCCGCCATCTAGCAACATACTCGGAGAATGTTTCATCCCCCTTTTGTTTTAGTGCTTCGAGATCGGCCCTTTTGGGAGCCATGTTTAGCTTGTAGGAGAAGCGGTCCATGAAGGCCAAGGAGAGTTGTTCCTATGTCTTAATCAACCGGCAATCAAGTGATGTGTACCACTCCAAGGCGTCCTTCTTTAGGCTATGTTGGAATAGCCTTATCAAGACTTCTTCGCTTTTCACTAAGGGGTACAGGATGCCGCAAAAGGCCTTGAGATGAGCCCTCGGGCATGAGTCTCCTTCATATGCAGGTAGAGCCGGTATCTTGAACTTCTCGGGGAGCTTGGTATCGGGGAATGAGCATAGATCTTCTATTTTGGCTGAGGGTAGGCCCTCCCCTTGATGTTGTCGGATTCGCTCCTCCATTTCATTTAGTTGGCTCTGGAGTTGGTTCTTGAGGTCTTGGATTTCATTGCGGCCTTGTTCTAAGACCACCTCCTCTTCTTTATAATGATTGTTCCGTGATTTGTGGGAAGATGGTTGAGGTCCACCGTCTTGCTCCGTGTTCGGGTTTTGAGAACAAAATGGCGGTGTAGCCGTGTTTTGACTGCCTATTAGAGGTGGCCCCGTGTTGGATAGGACCTCCTCTAGCTTTTGCATTCTTTTGTCCATTGCCACCATGTAGGCTTCAATGGACTGCTTGAACTGGTGATACCGATCTTCATGGTGTGAGGATTGCTCGGACTCCATCCTGGCCACTCTCGATCTAGTAACCACGGGGCTTCAATCCACGGTTGTCTTGCCTTGCCTTCGAGCTATGGTAAAAAACCTGAACAATCAATAAAAGAGATTAGTACTTGTAAACAAATAACAAGGAGATCAACCTTCGGATGGATGTTTGCAAGTCCAGGTCCTTTTGTGTTCTTTGCAAATTTTATGTGTTTTAAGTTCCACGCTTGAGAATGTTCGAGGTCCACGGGTTCTTATTTGCCTAAGGCACCTCTGGAAATGTGACCAGTTCGCTTGAAGCGTTTATGGAAAAAGGACCAGTTCTCTTGAAGCGTGTCTGGAAGAATGACCAGTTTGCTTGAAGAGTTTATGGAGGGAAGACCAGTTCGCTTGAAGCGTTTCTAGAAGTGTGACCAAAAAATACCCAGGTTATGGAAAAAAACGTGATTTTTATGCCGGATTTTTTTTAGCGTTAATCGATTTCAGGTTTGCTAGAGGTCGTTCCTTTAAGTTCGTTTCATGTTCCTGGTCAGTTACAAATCGTTGTTCAACGGTTCTCTCCCTTTGCAGGTTCTTTGCTGTTCAAGAGCCGAACGCCTCTGGACCTAAAAACTTGTCAGGTTTCTGCGTGATTTGGGCAGAAACGCCAGAAACTCACTGCCGAAAGACGGAAAAGCTCCGGGAACTCGCTGTTCAGCTAGGAAGAAGCTCTAATCTTCAGCTTTTTGTCCCCCTTGCGCCAATGTATACTAGCAACGTCGTCCCTAGTGGAGTGGCCAAGCTGTAGCACTGGCCACGAGCGTTACGATGGGCTCGAAATGGTTTCCCGGGCATTGGAAATCTGGATCGTGTTGGACAACAATGTGGGCTTAGTTTTCTTGCATCCACATGGGGTAAAACGCGTTAGGATTCACGATTTTTAGATAAATCTGGCATATGGACGTTTTCTCTTGATTTCGGTAGCATAATGGCTAAGACGGGGCTTTCCGTACATGGATCAAGTCACAAATCCGGCAGCATAACGGTAGCGTATTATGCTGGAATCCGTGGACCCGCATGCACCCACCTTGCCGGGGCGTTAACTCAAACATGCACACACAAAAATAAAGAAAAACAGAGTCGCCACTGATCTTTAAAGGGAGATCAGCTCCTGTTTAATGAAATAAGGAACTAGTCGTACAGAGTCCCGGCTCCGGCCTTCGGATTGAAGCAAATATGGTTAAATCTGCCAACCCGAGGCGGTTTACACGGCGTAAAAGGGGGAAAATAAAAGACTTGAGAGAATGGAAGAGATGAAAAAGGGGGACGTGGAAGAGAAGCGTGGAGCTTGTAGAGCGAAAAAACTAAGACGCCGGGATTTTGCTGCAGACTCCCGTCTTCCCCTTTGGGATGCCTCTCCAAGTGTGTCTCAAGTGAGGGGGGCGCTCCTCCTTTTATAGATGTTGGAGTGGGTTTTGGGCCACTTGGGGTCATGGACTTGGTTCAGGGGCTTGAACTTGAGGTGGGATCATGGGCTTTGGGCCTCTTGAAGGATTGGACTTGGTCCATGGGCTTGAGCTTGAAGTGAGAGCATGGGCTTTGGGCCACTTGAGGTGTTGGACTTGGTCCATGGGCTTGAGCTTGATGGGCTAGAGCTTGAGGTGAGAGTATGGGTCTTGGGCCTCTTGAGATGTTGGACTTGGTCCATGGTCTTGAGTTTAGTGGGCTTGAGCTTGGCTAAGCTCGTTGTTTTGGGTGGGCCGTTGTAGAGGCCCAAAGTTGTGGAAAAGCCTGCTTCTGAGGCTTGGTGGACTTGATTTATTAGGCTAGAGCTTGGCTAAGCCCGTTTGTTGTGTCTAGTGAGTTGATCTTGATGGGCTGCATTGTGGAGCCCGTTGAGGTGGCCTGTAGGAGCTTCACTCTGTTTGGGCCGGACCTAGTTTGTTGAAAAAGCCTGCTTCGAGGCTTGGTGAAGCTTCGCTCTCGTGAGCTGAGTGCGGAAGGGCCCGCTTAGCTGGCTTGAACTTCCTTTTTGTCTTCAATTTGCTTGGGATTGGACCTTGTTTCATTTTTTCCATCTTTGGGCCCAATGGTGGGGTGTCAACAAGTAGATACATAAGAAAGTACATCTAACTTAAATTTTCCCCAATGTGTATATATATACTCTTTATTTTAATGGTGGTTCACTAGGCGGGCTCTTTAGAGTCTCGTAGTGGATTGCTGACGTCTTCTTTGTTGGAGTTAGATATCTTCTATGCAACTATAAAGCAAAGCCGACAACCATTCAAGAAAGCACAATTGAATTATGGCGCTTGAACTGCTAAGGTGGTGTAATTCTTCTAGGGCCCAACCCATGGGAAACTGTTCCTCCATTTTTCTCGGGGGAAGCTGCAAATCCACCATTGATTTCTGTTGAACAGTTAGGATGAGATTGGGCATTTTGAGAACATAGAAAAAATCGTAAGAGGGGTCAAATTTGGGTGCTCATGCTCGCGGCGGCGGATTTACGGAGGGGAGCAACGACGATCTCACTAGCAGCAAACGTTCTCACCGGCAGCAGATGATCTCATTGGCAATAATAAAGAAGGACCAGACAGTAGAGGCTGGATCCAGAAGAATGTGGGCAAAGGCTAGATATGGAAGAATGTGGGTTGCTGGAGATGGTTGCTGGACTTGGGGATCGTAGCTGGTTACCAGAGTAAGCAATCAGATTTAGGATGAAGATGAGTTTTTCCCCTTTGTCGGCGCTAGACTTGAAGATCGTGACCAAAAATGAGGAAAATGGTAGAGAGATCCTTTTAAGATCGTCATTCTCTTAGTTGGTTCCGATTAGATGAAAGCGGATTGCAGATATGAAGATCTGAAAACCCACATACCTACCATGACTCCTCTCGTTTGTCAATTTGCAAGGATGGTGATGGAGCACCAAAATGGTGCTCCAATGGTGCAATCGGAAATCATGCACACCCAACCCACAATTTTTATTTTATATTTTTTCCGCCTTCCGGCCATGTTGATTAAAAAAAACCCATGAATTACTTTTGCTACTATTCTGTAGCCGATATTCACCAGAGGGTCCTAAAATATGATTATTTCAAGCACCTTTATGAATGTAATTATGCTAATTATTACAAATCTAATATTATAATTTTGCATCTATACATTAAAATTACAAGCGCATCATTTTTTGTGAAATGTTGTAGGTTTTTGTAAATTTAACCTACTAAGGTTTCAAAACAATTCAATATAGTAAATTAATCATATTTATGCTTAATTGGTATGATATTTATTTTAATTTTAGTAAATATTTTCTTTTATTTAATTTAATATTTTAACATGTATAATTTTCTATTAAAAATTCTATGCAAACTTAACTCGCACACTAACAGCAATATGCTATGAGCAATATGATTTTTGTTATTATGATATTTTAGATATTTATGATTTAAAAGAAATTCAAAATAAAATAAGTACCACAAGTATGAATACGTTAAAAATTTAATCATTTCGAGTGGAGCTTCATTTCAAGATAATTATATTTATAAAATTAGATACAACACATTTTTTATAACTTCTCTATTTAATACAAATATTTATTAAATCCATAATTTTATATTAATTTAATTTAATTTAAATCAATAATATGATATTACAATAAATATTAATGTAGATACAAAATAAGTTAATCAAAATAATTATTTTCATCTAGTTTAAAAATATTTTTATTAACAAATCTAAAAATATGTCATTATTAAATTAACTTAAAAAGTTGTATGTTAATTTTTGATATTATGATATAAATGACCTAATTAGGAGCCTATAACCATATTATAGGTATTATATTAGGATTAACTTATTAATATAAAAATTAGATTCTGTTAGATGCGCTTAAATGCGGTTAGATGCTGTTAGATGTTGTTAGATATGGTTAGACGCGGTTAGATGTTGTTCAATTTAATTACAACCATTAAATTCTATCAATTAAAATTTTAAATTCAAAAGTTAGATCTGGTTAGATGTCGTTAGATGCTGGTAGATGTCGTTAGATTTGGTTAGATACTGTTAGATGTTGCTAGATGCTTTTAGACGCGATTAGATGTTGTTAGATACCATTAGATTAAGGTGGATTTCATTAAATCCTATTATCCGGGTTTCAAATTCTGTAATTAAGGTATAAGTAACTTTATAAGGGGCTTAGGATTATATTACAGGTGTTAAATTAGGATTAACTGATTAATATCAAAAGTTAGATCTGGTTAGATGTCGTTAGATGCTGTTAGATACCATTAGATTAAGGTGGATTTCATTAAATCCTATTATCTGGGTTTCAAATTCTGTAATTAAGGTATAAATGACCTTATATGGTGCTTCGGATCATATTACAGGTATTAAATTAGAATTAATTGATTAATATAAAAAGTTAGATCTAGTTAGATGTCGTTAGATACTGTTAGATATCGTTAGATCGGGTTAGATGCTGTTAGATGCCATTAGATGCTGTTAGATGTCGTTAGATGCTGTTAGATGATGTTAGATGTCAATAGATTAAGCGGATTTCATTAAATGCTATAATTTGGGTTTCAAATTCTGTAATTAAGGTATAAATGACCTTATAAGGTGCTTAGGATTATATTACAGGTGTTAATTTATTATTAACTGATTAATATCAATAGTTATATTCGGTTAGATATTGTTAGATGCTGGTAGATGTCGTTAGATTCGGTTAAATGTTGTCAAATGTTGTTAGATGCTGTTAGATGTGATTAGATATTGTTAAATACTATTAGATTAAGGTGGATTTCATTAAATCCTATTATTTGGATTTCAAATTCTATAATTAAGGTATAAATGACCTTATAAGAGACTTATGATTATATTACAGGTGTTAAATTAGAATTAACTGGTTAATATCAAAAGTTAGATATGGTTAGATGTCGTTAAATGTTGTTAGATATCATTAGATGCTGTCAGATAACATTAGATTAAGGTAGATTTCATTAAATCTTATTATCTGGATTTCAAATTCTATAATTAAGGTATAAATGACCATATAAGGTGCTTAAGATTATATTAGAAATGTTAAATTAGGATTAATTAATAATATCAAAAGTTAGATCCGGTTAGATGTCGTTAGATTCTGTTAGATGTCGTTAGATCCAGTTAGATGCTGTTAGATACCATAAATTAAGTAGATTTTATTAAATTCTATTATCTGGATTTCAAATTCTGTAATTAAGGTATAAATGACCTTATAATGTGCTTAGAATTATATTACAAATGTTAATTTATTATTAACTGGTTAATATCAAAAGTTAGATCTGGTTAGATGTCATTAGATACCGTTAGATTATGTTAGATCCTGTTAGATGCAGTTAGATTTTGTAATATTTGAAAAATAAACAAATATTATTAAATTTTCAAATAATCAGAAATAAATATTGAAATTGTTATTTTTGAGAGTACCTTAATTACAAGAATTTTAAATAATATAACATAACTCCTTATATAAAATATATTTTTCAACTTTTCCAATTATAATGAAATCTTATTAAAAAATAATTTTTTGTACACAAATATTTTTAAAAAATGTCAAATAATGAAAAATTATGTCTACATATGATTCAGTAGTTGATCTAGCAAATGTCAAATCATAATCATGTCATTTTCCATCATTCATCAATCATACACATTCATATTCATATGCATTTATTTCATGCATCCAAAATTCTTAGATATAGTTATATCATCATAACTAATCATATCATTCACAGTATCAAAGCATCTCATTCATAAAACATAGTCTTAGCATCTCAATATGCCACAACATATTTACATACATGCCATATCACACATATATGTACATATTTATCATCCATAACACATAAACCACCATAATTATACATACATGTGTGTCACACATAAAACCATCATCGAAGTGTCATCAGACCATAATTATACAAACTTTTCATAAAAGTTCATAAAAATCAAACTATCTTCTATAAGGACCCCTCCTTATGTAACGCCTACGACTAGGCAGAACCTGAGTAGGTTCATCGGTAATGGTGCTCGTATCAGACCATGTAGGGACATCTTCCTCCCCTCTGTCACTGCTATCACTATCATCATCTTCTTCATCGACCTCCTTTACCTCATTTTCACTCTCCTCCTCCTGTATTTTGGAAGCAAGGTACTCTATCAGGTCCTCGTTATCATTATCACTAACATTATTATTTTCATTTCCTGTGTTAAGTCGGATGGGTTTCCCATCCTGTCCTGCTATATGGATAATGATCTCATTAAGACCCGGAGCGACGGGTGTTTCTAAAATTCCCTGGGCCTGGCGTTCCCCTATTGCAATTTAGGTATGAGGTGAGTTGGGAAAGGATCCATTAGAGAGAGAGTTGCAGGACTCATTTCAAAAGCAGCCAACTAGCCAAGTGGCAGCGCGTTAAGCATATATCAAGGGAGCCTGTATGGAGAAGTTGAATGAGGGAAGGCAGGACGTGTCAGGGAGAAGAGGAGGGAGATTCAACAAATCTGGTCACGAAAAAAAGGAAAGAAATGGGTTCTTTTGAAGTATGTTGAGGTTTTGTAAATGATTAAAGTCTCAGATCACGTAACAAACATGTAAGTCCTGATGGCTTTCAGGAATTTCATCTATTAAGGAGTTCCTCGCAGAAATAAATTCTTGCCGAATTCTATTTTGCAAACAACTCTTTTAGATCACAAACAAATCGAGTGAAATGAATTATTGAAATTCAATATCTAGGGAAGATCTATAACTTTCTTGTTCATCATATTTTTAATGAAGGTCATTTAATAGGCCAATTTTGAGCTGAAAGAGATCCCTTGCTTAGGGCTACTTTCTGCACACACTTTGTCTTTATAAATTTGGTAAAACTAAAACTAAAAATAAAATCAATGTGGGTTGATGATAATTCATAAGCGTAGACGTGTGTTAGAGATTGAAAGTATGTTAATCATGTTAAAATGGGATTCAGGATTAAGTGCTATTGGATTGAAAATGAAGAAAATTTATTTTGGACCTATAGATATATTCAAAGCTGCTGGAACAAATTGGGTGGCTTGAATTTCAATTCATTTGATCATTTTAATCCACAATTATAAAACTCATTTTAAACAATGGAAATTCAATATTTTGATAATTAATTACAAGAATCACAGTTTTCATGATAAAAAGTCATTATAAAATAAGTGTACACATGTATATTTAATAAAAATAACTGTGCACGTGGAAAGTTTACTCTTCCATCTGGGCATCAGATGACTTTTTTTTTTTGAAAATGGGAACAATTATGTCATTTATTTATATATATATATTAAGAACCCTTCACCCCATTAGGGAAATAGCGAGCTTTAAAGATTGCATGGGCGAGCCAATCTTGGACAGTAGCTAACCCCACCCCACCCCACCCCCCCAAAGATAGTACCTTCCCCTTCCAGCTTTGGGTTTTTTCCCAAACCCTTTCTCTGATGTACTTGAAAACTTGGTATTTAGATCAACCCAACCACATAGGTAAACCCAAATATTTCTTGATTTGTCGGCCTCTCGATCCAAGTAGAGACTCCAGCTCATTTCTCTCCTTCATGCCAACGTTTCTGTTGTAGAAGATAGCAGTTTTGTCGATGTTCACATGTTGTCCAGATCTGGTTTCATAAAGATTGACCATCCGTTTTAGATTCGAGACTTCGCTACGATTTGCATGTAGGAAGAGAAGAGTGTCATCTGTAAAAAATAGAGAGGGTAATATAGGGCCATTCTTGGATAGCCTAACTGTGAAACCCGCAATCCTAGAATAGCACATGTAAACCTAGGGTTGTAAACCCTAGATCCCTGTACTGATTTTATGATAAATAAAATTTATGAAATATGTTATATTTTACAAATGTGTACTACAGGTTAAAATAATGCAATTAAGAATGTGACGCACATGAATAGTAAACGTGCATAGTAATTGTGGATTAAGATATGAGATTAAGAGTTAATCACTTGATTAACCTAATCACAAAAAGTCAAAAGGAGAATTAATCACTACAAGACAAAATAGCAATTCTTTTGGATATTCTAATCCAAATTTGGATTTTTGTGGAAAAATAGAAAAAAATTTATAAATTGCAATCCGGGTGTCGGAATTAGATAAAATTTTTTATGGATGGTTAAAAATACATGATGAACATGATGGATGGTATAAGATGTGATGAAACTCACAAATTAATGGCCAAGATGAAGTGTCAAATAGATGTTGAAAAAGTAACTTAACTTTTTATTAAATATACTTTGACTTTTAATAAAGTAAATAATTAAAAAAAATAAAATTAAATGCAAATGCAGCATGGCAGGGACGTGCAAGGGGGTTGCTGACTTTTGGGGTCATGATCCAATGGTCACAAATCAATTTTATCATTAATCAAGGGTTGAGATTAAGTTGCTTAAAAATAATTAATTTTAAAATTAAAAAAATAGGATAAAAATAGGGCTGCAATAGGGCTACTGTAGCAGGCATAGGGTGGCTGCTCTTGGCTCAAGGCACCTTTTGGAAATTAGAAAAAAACACATTTGCAAATTTACACCTCAAGCAAGGGGGTAAATTGCAATTTAATGAAAAATCAAAAAAGTATAAATAGGGGCATGGGGTGAACGTCCAAAGGCACAATCGCAGCTCCACTTGAGCCATTCCAAGTTCCCAAGTCATCCAAAACACGTTTTGACCTTGAAAGAATGAAGGAGAGAAGATTTGAGAGAGAAGGGCCAAGTAGAAGGAGAGTTTTTCTACTTCAGGTAAGGGGATTCTTCCCAAACTTGTTTTGGATGTTAAGTAGGGTAAAACCATGCTTAGATAATGCCCAAGCATGAGAAAATAAGTATAGATATAATGTTTAAATGGAATTATGCCAAAACATCAAAAATTTGGAGCGAAGATAGGGTATTTGGGAAGATAGCATATGATATATGAAAATAATGCTCCAAAATTGATAAATGATGATTTGGGATGTATTATTATGATAAATATGATGTTGGAATAATGATATATTAATTTCATGATTTTTGGAATTAAGGATTATGCTTAAGTGAATTTATGTTGATTTTTAGTATATGGAGAAAATGATTTTTTTTGGCCAAGTAAATGATGATAAATTCAAAATGTATGAAATATCTTATGATAAAAATCCATATAAGAAAATGACGATCACGCATTTTTAAGGATAACCTCTATAAAAAAATTTATGGTGGAAAATAAGGTCATAAATAAATATAAAATATGCATGATAAAGTATGTATATCCTTTTCACTTGTATAGGAAAAGGAAAGGAAAGGATAAAGGAGTCGGATTAAAGCAAAGCAAAGGTAAGCAAGCAAACTTTTGAAAATGATTTTTATATAGTGCAACTATGGAATATGTCAAATTTTCTTTATTATAAGCAAATTCATATGGAAGTAAGAAGAAATGTTGAAGTATGTGGGAATTGCTTTATCATAAGCAAATCCTTATAAATGAAGAGAAAGATGGAAATGGTTGCATTATAATGGAAAAGGAAAAGTTTTGATTTCCAAAATAGTATTTTGTTTTATCGAATGAATTTAAAATGATTTATTAAAATGTTTTGAAACGGATTTAAGGAAGGTCAACCAATAACCGATTTAAATGAAGATTTCTTTTAAATAACCAAAGGATCATACAAGCGTATCTTCGTATAGAAGAAACTTAAGTGTTATGTGGACAAAGAATATGATATATATATATAATGAATTATGCATTAGTATATCCTTTGTTCATGAAAAATCTAGAAACGATTAGAAAAATGTTTCCAAAGTCTTTGGTTTCCAAATATTAAAATGTTTTTCAAAATTGTTTTACCGATCAAAAATGATTTATAAACATTTTTTAGCAATGTTTCAAATTTATTATTTCTCAAATATTTCAAATGTTTTAAGAATGTGCCATTTAAATGTTTTTAAAATTATTTAAGGTTGGTCATCCTTACAAAATATTTTTATTAACTTGTTAACTTGGGCTATGCCGAGTTATCAAGTTAGAGATAGAAAAGGGAATACAGGCCGAGGTCTGTACTATTTTGAAATGACATGCTAGCATCAAGTTTTAAAAAGGAAAAGTCACAGACTAGGGTCTGTGGAGTTTTATAAAAAGCATGCTAGCATATGAATATGGAGAAAGGAATGTGCACATAGTTATGTACTAGGTCTACTGTAGAGGATATGCAGACCGGACGCGGTTGCAAGATGGGCCCCCTCTACATAGGCCAAGTCGCTTTAAAAGGCGAAATGCCGCCGGCGCCCTTCCTGAAATGGGAGAAGAACACGGATAACTTCCTGGCTCGCGAGTTATCAATAGAGATGGTTTCTCTCCTAAGGAGGAAAGGGTGATCACTTGGTAAGTGTCACCTACCAGACGGACAGAAACGTTATGCATGATGCATATGCTTGTTTTAAAAAGGTTTTATGAAAAATGTTTTAAGGACATGAGAATGTCCTTGGAGAAAGAAAGTTTTATGGAAAACGTTTTATGTTCGTGAAAAAGAGGTTTACATGTTAAGTTTGCAAGCATATGTTTTACGCAAGGTTTTATGAAAAGGTTTCCACTGGTTGATAGTAGATCACTCGATAAGTGTCTACTTTTGAACGGGAGAAATGCATTTGAATGGAAAAAAAACGCTTGCTTACTGAGTTTCGACTCACATTTTGCTTTTCAAACCATAGACAAGTACAGCACAGGCCAAGAAGAAAAGGAAAAAGAAGGTATGAAGAAAATTTTATGATATGCTGATCCATATATGGTATGACATGAACATATGATAAGGAGTTTTCAAATTATGTATGTATAAAATGTTCAGGTTAAAATAACCTGTATTGTACAAAAACAAGTATGAATGTTATCAATGATAATTGAGATTTGATGATAAGTATGTGTCTTTATGTGATGAAAGAAAAAGAAAAAAAAAATTTGACGAGATCGAATTAAGTACCCGCCGCGTGATCAGGGCAACAATCCTGATTCACACTTACCAATCGACAAGATCTTGGAGTAAGGACAAATGTGACGCCTCGGTTCGGGGCGCCACACTAACTCCATTGAATAAACCCCTATCATTATAGTTTCTGATTAATGTAGAGACGCCTTCCGCACAAAGGAGGAAGAGATAAGGGGAAAAGGATCACCTTGACGAATCCCCCGAGTAATTTCCTTAGTATTTTCTCACGAACAAAGTGATAATGATCTTCCATGTGCTTAGTATGAGCATAAAAAACTGAATTTTCTGCTAGCATGATAGAACTAATAGCAGAACTAATGCTATCACTTCTGATAGGAATAGGAACCTTCACATTCTGAAAAAGATACTCTAACAATCTTGTCAACCAAACATTCTCACATTTAACTCACATAGCTATTCGGTATTTGCCTCTGTAGTTGAAAAAGCAACATTAGGTTGTTTCTTGCTCATCTAAGAAATACTTCCCAAATGCCACTAGGATCATAGCCCAACTCGATAACACATTGGCCTTTATGCTTGTTGACCTGATTTTAAACTAAGATGATGTCTTCCATTTATTTGGAGAGCTTGTATCTTTCATTTCTATTATCTCCCATTGTTTGGGAGCAAAAAAATCCATTGAGCAAGATAGGAAAAGGGACGTGATACAGTGCACCCTAGTGCAAAAATTTATTTTTAAAATTTTTTTGAAATGTTTTTTATACAATTGTTAATTTATGTATATTTAACATATATAAATTTTTTTTTACCATTTTAAGGTACTTTTAGATATTTTTTGATTTTTTAAAATAAGTGGCATTTTCATAATTCATAAATTATGAAAAAGCCACTGATTTTAAAAAATAAAAAACAAATATCTAAAAATCTCCAAAAGAAAGGTAAAAATTGATACATATGTTAAATAAACCTAGATTAACAATTGTGTAAAAAAAATTTCAAAAAAATAAAAATATATGAGTGAAATGCACCAGGTGCATTCGACCACCCCCGCATAGGAAAATGTATTTTGGATAAGTTGTAAATATAACAATTAAAAGAAACACTTCCCAAACCATGGCTGAAATAATATCCCGAAGTAGAATGGCAATTTGTCAAATCTCTAACCTAATCCAATTCACAATAGCTTGCAAGCTTCATAGGTACACCATGCTTTACCTTCATTAATTGTGGTTTTCACATGCCTTAAGATATGTTTCAATGTGTTTTTTATGTGACTTCCTTAATTGCTGCATAAACTTACTAGCAATTCAAATTAGATAAGAAAGATATGAATGCGTGTTAGTCAAGTAAATCAATTTTCCAACACTTTCTTTGTAAATATGTGCGATAGAGTAGACATTGGTTCTTAACATTCCAAAATTTGCAAGCAATTCTAAAGAAAATTTCTTTTGAAATATAAAAATTCTTCTTTCATCTTTAGTCATTTCAATACTAAGAAAATACCAAAGATCACTCAAATCTTTCATCTCAAATTTTCGAAGGAGAGATTTTTTAAAATTTTTACTTCTTTAGAATCATTGCCAATAATAATCAAATCTCCAAATATGATAACTCCTTCAAAGTGCATAAATAAATATGAGAGGAACTAAAATTATTTTCTTTAAAAATTCTTGAATCTTTGCAAACCATGCTTTTAGTGCTTGTTTCAAGCTATAAAGTACTTTTTTTAAGCTTACAAGCATGTCTTGGCTTTTGAAAATTTACAAATCTTTCTAATCACTCCTCGCACATCTCCTTATCCATGTCACTATTTAAGAAAGCATTCTTGACATTCATTTACCGAAGATTCCATCCTTTTGCATCTATCATACTATGATAGCTCAAACACTTATAGGGTGTGCTTGGCAATGAGAAAAAAGTTTCAAGTTAAAATTTTTTTTTCGCAATCTCATCGCAAGTGCATGGGTCGTAGATTGTAGTATATAAATTATCGATCCACAGAGAATTTGAGACTATAAAATTTTTCTTTTAAATGGTTTTGCGTCGAATATGAAGATAATATAGCAAATAAAATAGGAAAGTGGGGAGAAAATACAGTAAATAAAAGGGATAGGAAATAAACAAAATGGGAAGAGAAAATTACAAATTAGAATAAGTAGAGAAAATGAGAGTGCGGGTATCCAGGGTCTAGGATTTCACACGAATCTTTTGCAACGGGTAGGGATATAATTATTTAATTTGGATATTGTTTGTTAAAGGAGAACAAATCCTAAATTATCGTTGCACATTCTCTTGAAACCTATAAGGCGTATCCTAATTTTTTTAACCACCTATTCTCATGGGATTAAGTTAATTCGAATCTATTAAGTTCTATGGTTTCTTCATGGAATTTTTCAAGGTCATCATGTCTATTCTCATGGTCTTAGATTTTCAGGTTTAAACATCTTGATTATCATATATTAAGTTTCCACCTCTTTGTTCCATCACCTAATATATGGAATCATGCCAAAGTACGGGCCCATGTACAAAGCAAGCATAAAAATCATAAGATATTAAATTAACAATAATATCCATCATAAATAAATTAAAAATCCACACTACGCTACATTGTACACATGCTACGTCCTAAACCCTAGATGTAGGGCTTAGCCGAGCATATTTAAGTCTAAAATAAAATTAAAATTTAAATCTATCTTAAACAAGGCAATTAAAATTAAAAAAAGGAAAAGATAGAAAAGCTTATTGGATTGAAGCCCTGATGGTGTGTCGGCCGCTCCACGCAACTCGCTAGTCCGCCTCTTGCCTGTGCTCTCCGCCTTTCTCTCTCAAATTTCCACCAGTATTTCTCTGTCTGCTGCTCCAAGATGCTCTCTTCTCCTGGAATTCTTTGATGGAATTCTTTATGCTGCTCGTTGGAATTTTCTGCTCCAGTCCTCTGAAATTTTTAACTGGAATTTTCTCTTTTCAAATTCTATGTCAAAAAAATCTGCTCTGGTACTCTCCTTTTATAGTTGCATACCTCAATTGTTGTGGGCCCCATCTCCATCAATTGTTGTGGACCCCACTAATCACGTGAATGGACATCTTGGTGATTTAATTGGGCAGCATGGTGGACGACTTGTGCATTTGGTGGATATTAGTGGGGTCCACTGCAAATGAATGGCTGCTGCTGCATTTTAATGCATGATCATGCATTGGAATTTATAGATAGTGTTGACCGTTGCATTTATTTGTGGGGTCCATGATTGCTGAATTTTGAATGTATTCACTTGAACTTGCATGGTTGAATTTGATATTGCTGCTGGATTTATGGATGTGGGGTCCATTGCAATAAAAATGTGCAGTTTGTGTGCAATTTATAAATAGGTATGGGCTCATCAAGGGATTCACGTGAATGGCTATGGGTAGCTATGCAATTGGACGGCTTGTATGGTGATTGCATTTGCTGCTTGATAAATAGACGTGGGGTCCACTAATCCATGTGAATTGCTGCTGTTTGATAATTGGCCGGTGATGAAATGGATGGCTTGGATTGAATGGAATTAACGCACGGCCTGCTAAGATGGAATTTTTTCTGGATGATTGGTGATTGAATTGGATGGCTTGAATTTTTGCTTGATTTGATCTTGTGGGGCCCATTTGGTGTAATTTGTTTTCCCGCATAAAGAAAAAAATATTTAAATCATTAATTCGTCAAAATCATTAGTGGGTTACTATTATAAAATAATTTCAAACCCATTTAATTTCATGGCAACAAATAAAATGTAATTTCAAGCCAAAAGATTATAAAAATTGTTTAATTTGCTTAAAATTAATATTTAATACCCAAAAGTTGCAAAAATACATTTTAAACCAAATTTCATATTAATTTCAATTAATTACCCACCAAATTGGTATAAAATGTCCATAAAATATATTATTAATTTCGACTTATCAATTTTCAATCTAAAACTTTTTACTCTCCATAATTACTGAATTTTTCAATCATTTTTCATATTTTCCTATACTACCATCCTACTTTTTAATCATTTCTATACAACTACCCATACAATTAACATATCAATTTTAACTTCATTCTCTTTATTCTTTACAATTATCCCTACCATATAACATAATTCTCTTCAAATTCAGAAACTTTTACGAAAAAAAAATTTTCATCTAAAAGTTTTATCACTTCTCAAACACATCCATAATTTTTGTCATTGGATTAAAAATCTTATCATATTCGTCCCCATAAATTTAGAAAAAAAAAACCTTTCACCAGTAATCTCACTTTCTTTTGATTTGATATTTCATTTGCATTTGATTGAAGCTTTTCTTTGAGAAAGTTCAACAAGATCTCATGTCAACTATTGTTTAGTGCTTCCATCTCTTATTTTATGGTTTGTTACTACTAAAGACTTCCTTTAGCTTCCTTATACATCCGTGACTCATTTTGCTTTAATACCTACATCATATAAGCATAATGCAAATTTATGATTATAACCATCAAATAATTTCTTTATAGGAAATCTTTGACGAATTGGACGTCATCTTTCTTCTTCTTTATTTTGCAAAGGACTGGACTCATCTTCAACATCTTCTTCATGGACTGGTTATTGTTCATCATGTTTTGGCTGTTGAGATGTTGATGATTTATTTTCTTCTACATCTTTTGTGGATGGTGAGACTTTAATCATTATGTAATAATGTAAATTCCTATTAAAAATTTACATCTCTACTCCCATAAATGTAGTGTGATGCACTAGATTGTAACATCGATATGCTTTCTTTTTTGATGAGTATCCCACAAAGATACACTTAACTACTTCATATCATAATCATTATTGCACTTGATATATGTTATGCATCCAAGTACTTTGAAATGTGTCATATTAGACATTCGTTTAAATAAATCTTGACAAGGTACCATCATACTAATGTCAATGACATAAGATTTATTAGATATGCAGTTGTCTTCATGGCTTAGTAGCCTAGTATCTTTTGAAACATTCTTTCAGTTTAACATGACTATGGCAACTTCAACAATGTGTTTGTTCTTTCTTTTAATAACGCCATTTTTCTAAGATGTTCCTAGACAAGATTTTTTTATTAGTATTTATAAATCATGACAACTGATGTTACAATTAAGTACATTTACCACACTCATATCATGGAGAGAATTTTCTATAAATACCCCTACACTAGAGGAGAATCTATAAAATACTCCCATGCTAAGGAAAAATCTGTAAGATAACCCCACATGTGGATAATCAAACACTCGATTGATGGCATTTACCATAAGCATAACCTCCTGGTGACCCCTGGACAAGTTAATTGCCTTTGATTCCATTTTGTTTGAGAAATGCATTGCAATCTTAAAATAAGTATTCTCTACCATTATAAATTCTTAAAATTTTGAGAATGCAATTGAACTAATTTTCTACCAACATTTTAAATTCCTTAAAATTTTCAAACACCTTCAATCACCTCTATAAAAAATAAATCTAGGTGTAATGCGAATATTCATCAATAAAAGATATATAATACCTCAACCTGTGTGTGATTCGATTTGACTTGATCCCTAAACATCACTATTAATGACTTAGAGTAGTTCGGTTTTAGTGAAAGATGGTGTGAAAGGATGTCGAGTTGGCTTTCATGGGCTTCACATGTATGATCTCCATCATAATTTATGAGTGGCACTCCTATTACAAGTCTATTCCTTTGCATATCCATGATTTTGACAAGATTGCAATGTCCCAATCTCAAGTGTCATAAATTCGCTATCTTGTATGTCAAATTTCAAGAGGTAATTCCATCTTGAGTGCAAATAAATGTCCTACTTTTTGTATGAGCTATAATTCTACCATCATTATTACCAAATCTGACACCCATCATCAGTAAATAAAACTTTATGGGGGTGTTTGGCAAACATTAAAACTTTTCAATTTAAAACTTTTGTCTTTCCATAATTATCCTATTTTTTAGTTATTTCTTCATATTTTCCTATACAACTGCTCTACTTTACAATCATTTCTATGCAACTATTTATACAACTGACCTATCTATTTTAACTTTATTTTGGTTACTCATCATCATTACCTCTATCATATCACATCATTTTCTACCCATTCAAAAACTTTTACACTAAAAAATTTTCATCAAAAGGGTTATCACTTCCCAAACACACCATATAGCTTTGATGTACAAGCTGGCCCATTGATATAGAATTCTTTTTCAATTTAGAAATGTGCAAAAATTAGAAAGCCTTTTTAATTGTCCATCTAAATCTTGAAGAGTAATGATAACTTTACCTTCAGCTTCAAGCATGGTGCTGTTCTAGTTACAACACTTGATGAATTTGGTCTGGACACTTTATTTGTGAAGAGCCTTCTATAAAAGTCATGTGACTGGAACATGCCAAGTCAATGTATCACTTGTTAATGTTTGTGCAACTAGTTTTGTGGTGCATAAGACTTTAGCCTGCTGTGCACTATCTCCTTGCTCTTTACCAATCAGTATTCCCACAATGTTGTGCAAAGCATCCAAAGTTTACCACAATTAAAGTATTATACTTGATTTTTAAATGTACCTTCTTGGTGAATATTGTTTGTTGTTACTACCATTATTGTAGTTACTACCATTGTTGTAGAGCTAGCACATGTATTTTGTAATAAAATTTTTTATTATGGTTGTCCACAACTACTACCTCAACCCTGTCCTCTACTTCTTCTTTGACTATGACTACATGCTTGTGAAAATAAAGCATCATTAGTCATTTCTACCTTCCTATCCTTTTTCTTTTTCGTGAACTTAATCAATATAAAGTGCAAATCAAGAATTGAGTTTTTCTCATCAAAAAAAAAGAATTGAGTTTTAATGACTAATAACCAATTTGAGAAATTAAAGGCTACTAATGAGTGTTGAATTACTATATAGAACTTAGAAGTATCAAATTTCAAGCTTAAGCTACTGAAGCCGCATAATCAAGTCAACTCCAAGAGCAACTTGGGTTAAGTTGCGACCCAAGTCAACTCCACTGTTAACTTCGGATGCAATTCCGAAGATAGAAAGTTTCAAGGAGGAGTTTTATAGTCGAAGTTGTATATCAAGTCAACTTTGCATTCAACTTGGGTGAAATTGATATTGAAGTTAACTCTAATTGCGATTTGGAGTCCATGAAACCATCAAAATTTTCTGTGACTGGAAAGAGGTATTTGAAGTCATATCCCAAATTGAATCCACATGCGAATTGGGTGAAGTCGAACCCAAAGTCAACCTTAAGCATGCGACTTGGAAGAACAAGTGAAGTTTTGAAGATTTTTAATCTTAAGTTTGAAATATGAAGTCACACTCCAAGTCTTACAACTTGGGCAAAGATCGACATAAAGTTGATCCAAGAATGAGACTTGAATGGAGGAAAGGATTAAGAAGAAAAATCTAAGAATTTAGAACCCTAGCATGTAATGAAGTCGAAAGCCGACTCACTTGGGTGAATTCTCAAGTCCTAGGTCAACTTCACATGAAGCTTGGACACCAAGGCTTAAAGGAATACTCTCTAGAAGTATACGAGTATTGAAGTTGATACCAAAGTCAACTCCAACTGCGGCTTAATTAAAGTCATAAATCAAGTCAACTCTAAGTGCGACTTCAATCATAATGACTAGAAAATTTTTAAATGTTGGCCTATTAAGTGTGCAACACATACCACATAACATTCAAAATTCCTGCAAAACTATTTAAGAGACACCAAATGAAGTTGGAGGAGTTAGGTAGAAAATTTATTGTGCTCTAATCTTCCCATCTATGAGCATTCGAAGCTTCATTCAATAGATTTCAAAGCAAATCTCTTAAGCTCAACAAAGAAAGCTCTACTTATTTCTCTCTTGCATGAGCTCTACTTATTTCATTCAACGATACTCATTTACCAATGGATTAAGTTTTTAAATCGCAAAATTTTTTTATTATCTCAATTCGCCCTTTCCTTCTTAGGTTAAACCACAACTCAAGACCAACTGCTTTTGAATTTTGTGCACCTCCAAAAGCGCTTCCTCTTGCAATAATATATTTATTGTATCTTTTAGCTCTGGTTTATTTTGTTGAATATACACTCTCATAGAGTCAAACTCGGTTGTTAAATTTTTTAAAATGATTGTTAGACAAGTGTCATTATCCTTCTCAAAGCTAATTTCCACTAGTTGGTCACAAACGTCTTTTACTTTCCTGTAAACTCAGTTATAGAATCACCTTCTTGTTTGATTGCTCCAACTCTGCTTCCAAGAATGTTTTTCTTGCATTGCTTGCCTTCTTACGTATAGTACCAAATCAATCCCATGCATCTTTTGGTGACTCCAATTCATGAACATAAGATAGCATCTCGAACCCACATGATATTTGGATTACATGTAGGGCCTTCCCATTGTGTTTCTTCCAGATTGCAATGTTTTGTTCCCGTTTTAATTTCTAATGATTTGTCATCAATGACATCTTAGAGACCCTGGCTAGCAAAATGACTATGAAGTTAAACTTTTCAATTTTCATAATTCTTAAAATTAAGAACCTCAAGAATAATTGACTTTGAAGAAGATATAGTTGAATTATACCATTAAATGTAATTGCAGAGGAAGAATTTTCAATAATGCTTATAAGTGAACAATCAAAACACTCATGAACCAAGCTCTAATACTATGTTAAAATTATAGCAACTTAAGCATGGATGGTAAATTGGAATTTTAAGAAGACTAAAAAAAGAAACTAGGGAAGATAAAAATTTGAGAAAGTTGATTTATTGTTGTACTACAAAACTAAGACTCTTAACCACCTATTTATACATGTAATGAATAGTGGCTAAGCAACTAAAAAAGATTTTATTTTCTAAATATTACAATATTAACCCAACGCATTTGCCAAAATATTCTATTAAATATTATAACTAAATACAATTTCTAAAATAGAAAATAAAATAGAATCACATAATTTACTATGACCATATATAAACTAAATAGAATCTTCTAATTTGACAATGTATCTTCAACAATTGGTAGCATTATCATCTAAACTAATAAAGACATATCCTTGCTCTAAACCATAACTTTTTAGTCATGTACCACACCAAGTTGTGATCCTTAATCATGCACCACCCTAAAGTGTGGCTCATTAGCTACTCATTGCACCAAAATCCATAGTCTATGAATTATACATTCCCCACTACATCCCATTGCATCCATTGCATAAGCCAATGGCACCATGCTATGAACTTCTCCATTTACTGCTTTATTTACATTTTATATTTTGTAAGGTGATTATTGAGTTCAATTTTCTTAATCAAGGGTTTCTTTCTAGAGATGAAAAATTTGGCTTCTAAAATATTTATATATATGCAAACCTAATGCATTTTCTAACATTATGGATAATAGTTAAAATTTAGTATCTAGTAATCTGTATTGTTGTTGTGTTGGTTTGAATCACTAGTCATCACCTTAGTGAGGCTAGTTTTAAATAGTCTCGTTGTTTTACAATTCCTTCCAATGTGGAGGTTTCACATAAATTTTTCTTAGTTTAGGTATTTTGTAGAAAAATTCCCTCTATATTGTGGGTGTGTTTGGTGATGAAGAAAAAATGTCAAATTAAATTTTTTTAATTTAAAAATTTTCACTCTTCGTAACTACATTATTTTTTTTAATTAATTTCTTCACATCTTCCTATACAACTATCCTACTTTTAAGTCATTTTTATACAACTGGCCATACAATTAATTAATTTATTTTAACTTTATTTTCTTTACTCCTCACCATTATCTCTATCATATCACATCATTTTCTTCTAATTCAAAGACTTTTGCACTGAAAACTTTTCGTCTAAAAATTTTATCACTTCCCGAACACACCCTTGATTGTAATATCAATTATCATACTGTATAATTCCTAATTAAAAAATTATTTGTGTTAGTATAAACTCTCTAGTACTTTCTCATTAAACGTACGCATACACATTTATGCCCTGATAGAGTCCCGGTCATATGCACCTAGATGCATATGACCAATTTTTTGAAATTTTTTTCACGAAACTGTTACTAAAAGTATATTTAACATGTGTATCAATTTTTACCATTTTTGGAGACTTTTAGATATTTTTGGGGATTTTTAAAAATTAGTGACTTTTTAGTAATTTAAAATTATTAAAATGCCACTGATTTTTTAAAAATACAAAAAAATCTATAAATTGTAAAAATTAATACACGTATTAAATAAACTTAGATTAACAATCGTGTAAAAAAATTCAACAAAAATTTAAAAGAACGGGTGTATGCACCCGATTGCATTGAGGCTCAATACGCTCGGGCGCATTAGACCGGAACCGATGTCGGGAGGGGGTGGTGGTGATCCAATTAATGTCCAAAACAGCTACCTATTCATTTTGCTCAAATGATTGCTATTTTCTATTAAAAAAATCAAATTAGCTATAAGTTTATTTAAATAAAGAGGTTCCGTTGAGGTTTTAAAAACAATAGGATCGAGTTAGGATTAAAGATGAATGATTTATAGTTCGGAGAACTTAGCCTGCACCTATAAATGATCTGAGATGCACCCATCTAAGCCGTTGGCTTACCTCAAAGATTTAAATATTACCGCCAGTGACCCATTCAAGTGCAACCGGACCCTTGTTTTCTTTCTACATCTACATTTTTTTTCACGGTACCGTACCCAAGCAGCATATTTCATTAAAGCCGCAAGATATTTAAGAAAAAGGAAAGTAGGATGATATCTTGGATTGCAATTTAATGCACCCAGGTGGACTCATTTTAACCTATATTTTTTATTTTTTTTGAAATTTTTTTATACAAGTGTTAATCTAAGTGTATTTAACATATGTATCAATTTTTACCATTTTTGGAGTATTTTAGATATTTATTTTTTATTTTTGAAAAAAGTGGCATTTTACTAATTTGAAATTACCTAAAATGCCACTGATTTTCAAAAATAAAAAATAAATATCTAAAATACTCCAAAAATTGTAAAAATTGATACACATGTTAAATACACTTAGATTAATATTTGTATAAAAAATTCTAAAAAAATAAAAAATAAATTAATATACCCGGGTGCAACAAAGCTTACTCGTGCATTAATGCGGTTCCCGTATCTTTGTAACATTGTGAAATTAGTGACGAGACGTAACTTTTGACTTTGGGCGTTGTCTGCAGATACGGTTCATTATTGATTTGCTCTTCATAACCCTCAAGGGACATGGCCAATTTTTCAACATGTAGCCAAATTAAACTAGTTTCAGTTCGCCAGATGCCCCAATCTTCGAGTAAATATGTTTGAACAAGACAAGGAGGAAAGTAATCTTAGTGTTCAATTGAGACACGCGTTTTATTGATTGAACTCCCACCATATCATGACATTAAAAGATGCATCATAGGATAACGATATCGTTTCTTTCTACTTTCTCAAAATTTTCTATATTTTCAATTTTATTTTTCCCACTGTTTTCCCTTTCCCAAATATCCTTATGCAGAAACAGCAGTTTGAAAAGCTCTCAAAGCTCCCGAGATAAAATTCTTTCTTCCTATACATATTCATTAAGCACCTTGCTCCATCTGTTATACCAGTCAAAAAATGAAACAACTTGTGGGGGTCAACCATGGCTTCTACCCACTTCTCCTTCTCTCACTGACTCACTCATCGTCGTTGCCCACCTCTCATCTTTTACCCTGGAAGCACTTGAGAGTTAATCAAAATTTTTACTGCTGATTCTATTCGAATCTCTTCTTCTCCATTCGAATTGGAGGTTAATTTTAATCTTAATCCATTTAAACAACTTTAACAATAATCCATTTATAACCCATTTATAAAATCTATTTCTAATCTAATTTAACATAAACCGGTTAAGTTGCTTTTGCTAATGGGTTCTTAATAGGTTGAACAATAAAAAAACTATTTAAAATGTAATCTACATAATAAACAAAGAGTTCTAATACTAATTGGCAGTTGATTGAATGCACTCGGGTGCATTTAGCCTCGGCGAATCCAGTAAATTTAATCCATTTTTAATTTTTTTTAAATTTTTTTATATAATTGTTAATCTAAGTATATTTACCATGTGTCAAGTTTTTACTATTTTTGAATATACTCTTCACTAAAATATTGATTCCAATGTTAATAAATATGTATCACTTATAAAATAGATATTACAAAAATATTAACTCTTTATGTAATATGAAAGGGTTTTCCGAGTTGATAAGTTAATGAGTTGCAATATCCAATTGGAGGGTTAGACAAGCTCAACTAATAACCAATTCATATAATTAAATAGGGTAGGAATTGTAGGTTGACCACAACCTAGTTACATGCTTAAAGTCAACTCCATAGGTAAGTGACTTTTTTAAACATTTAATAACATAAATATACTTAAAATAAAATGTATTACATACTTAATGCAATTTGTATTGAGAAGTAATCTTATTAGCCCAGACTAAGTAAATGTCTCAGTTAGTCCACTTCAAAAAATTCATTTATAACACTTTATTTTTCTTTTTTCATACACTTCTTTATTTAAGCGTATTTAACATACAAACTAACTTTTATCATTTTTGAATAAATGTATATATTTTTCAAAGATTTTTAAAGATAGAGGCATTTTAAATATATATATATATATAGATGTTTAAAAATATCAAAAAATATATACACATATCAAATAATGGTAAAACTTGGTTTATATGCTAAATACACTTAGATAAACAAGTGTATGAAGAAAAAATAAAAGTACCATAAATGAATTTCTTGAGGTGGACTAAATAAGACATTTACTTAGTCCGGACTAGCTGGATCATTCATCATTTATATATAATATATTTTACAACATATCCATTACGGTAATGAAATACTATAAATAAAAATAATTAATGTAAATAAGATTATTTTTATAATTAAAAAAATATTAAAAATAGTAGATATTGTAAGAGAAATTCAAAAAAGTATTTATTTTTAGAAACGCTCCTCAAATGAAATATATCATATGATTTTTATAAAATATATTATTATTTAATATTATTTATATAAATATATTTGTATTATTATAAATTCAAAGAAGTCATGAAGGGCATCCTTCTTTTGAAATCGACGCCCTAAAGGGAGTACTTACCATGTTAGATCAAGCCTGAAGGTTAGTAACCTAGTTGACATAAATATAAAATATGTTAAAATCGTTGGCTTAAAATAAAAAATATTAGAATAAATGCAAATATTTTACTTTTGAATTTGTATGGATATAAATAGCCTTTTATAAAAGTACAAGATAGACAACTACCAAGTGGCATATATAGGAAAATATTCCAGTGCATTTAGACTATACCATACAGTATACCATACAGTCCATGCACTATGCAGCCCATTTAATCATGTATAAGAAATCTACCCTACCCATTGTATTTAGAATTATTCACTTTATTAGCATACTAATTTGATCAAAATTAAATATGTGCATAGGCCTTATTTGAAAATAGTATAAAATTAGCATAATAAAATTGTTTAGTACAAAAAACAATTTTAAGTTGTTTTTTCAACATCTAAATATCAAATATATGCTTTTTATATGGATAAATGACTAGATAAAATATCATAGCATTCTAATATATGTGAGTTCTATTTTCTAACAAACTGCATCATATCTGCACTATAGAGAGATTTTACTATGCATTTACATACACTATAACTTAAGGTGCATCTGGCTCAAAATGGGTCCTACATACATTTAAATGTATTAATATTTTATACAATCTTTTATCCATGTATAAATTATATCTTAGATGATTTATATGTTAAAAAATACTTCTAAAATTGTTATTTACATCAAATTATTTTATTACATTGATTTTGTACCATTTTTAATAGGGCTCATACACATATTCAATTTGGATAAAAAATCGTATGCTAATAAAAGAAATAATTGTAAACACAATGAGTGAAGTAGATATACATTTTATGATCATGTGGGGCTCGTTTGATGTCAATGCACCATAAACCATAAGTTACGGTGCATTTACCAGATTACATAGAAGCGATCCTAATGTAACCCTCTTAATTTTTAAGATAGTCATCTTTAATGGATAAACCAATCCATTCATTGTATTTAATATTATTTATTTATCTAGAAAATCAAGTTTTATCCCGATCAAGTATGTTTATGGGTCACATTTGTTGAATAATATAAATATCATGCGTAAATTATGAAAAATGTTTCATTCACACATGTATTATAATGTAAGAATACTTTATAAAATTATTTATCTACATTGTAGTGATATTTTAGATGGTTTTGTATGTTTAAAAAACTACTTTAAAATTTATATCTTAGTATTAAACCATTTTATTATGTTAATTTTACAGGTTTACAGATGAGATCCATACATAATAAAAGTAAACAAATAAAAGGGTTTCCAAGATACTATAGATAATGTTAAATAAAATGGATTAAGTGGATTTTGTTGGTCCCGAGTTTATGGCAAAATCCAAGAGGGGAGGGGTGAATTGAGTTCTTGAAAAATTCTTTGGTAAATCAAAACTTAAAGCCTTTAGAGTTTTAATCCCTTAGATTGTAACAAATAGAAATGTGAGGACCAGGTATTTTTATTCTATTTTTATTATAACTTTTCTCTATTTATGAGGTAACTTATGAACATGCTAGTAAGATTTTTACGATATTAATGGATACATAACATACATGGACACGACATTTAGGAGATGTATAGTGCATATGTGCATGTATGATTAGCGTTCCATTGATGGGCACTATGACTATTGTTTCCCTCGCAGAGTAGGTACGGGGTTCGACCTGACCGGTCAGGTCGCGGGGGTGAAGGGGGCAGCGCCCCCGGAGAAAATTTAAATTATTAAGTTGTAGGAGAGGGGAATTAAATTACTAATTGCGACTGGACCCGACCCGAGCCCCGACCCGACTCAATGGATTCTATTAACATAAGCGGCCCGCGCTCTAGGGTTTCATTCCCATTTCGCGCCCGACCGCGTTCTCTTCTCCTTCTCTTCTGGTTCTTCGTTCCTCTTCTACTTTCTCTTCCACTCAGTTCGAACCACCCGTGATCGCTTGAGGGGAACTATACCAACTACCTTGAAGGTCATAGATCCGAGTTCAGGAAGCTCCAAGGCTCCGAATTTCTGCAGTCCACATCTAGGGTCGCTGCCTTGGGAGGGATCACGGTCAAGGTAAGTAGATGTCGCCCCTTCTCGATTTAGTGATGAAATTTTATGTTAAATGCGATGCGAGGCTAGAGGGAATGTATAGCTTCTAACGACTCCATGGTATTAGGCGTAGAGTTCGTAACAGTTAGGGTTCATGGTGAATTTACTTTGAATGCGTGATTTCTATGATGTAAAAGATTTCTTAGCAGTTGTTATATTGTTGAAATGTGACGTGAATTGATTTGCCCCAATCGAGAGTATGAATTGAAGGTTCTTTCATTTCGCACCTATCATGTGTTTGATAAAATGCTTGTGTGACAGATCTATGTGTTGTATCTGAATTGTGTTGATGTTGTATGCGTGGTTTGCGATGTGTTTCATTGTCTGTTATGTATGATGCGTTATCTCAAATAGTTGATTGTAAGGGTTGTTCATGGCCCTTGATTGACATGAGGAGAGGGTTGTTCATGGCCCTTGATGGACATGAGTAGATGATTGGTTGTGTTGGTCAATTTGTGTGTATGGTTATATGTATACGATCTTGGGAGTGGGTATTGGACCCATGTGTATTAGCTTCATCACTGTATGAGTATCCATCATTATGCTTATTTGCACTTTGTGCTAACCACTATCTACTTACTGGGTCTATTTAGACTCATATCATTGTTATTGTGGTTTTAGATCGCAGGTCAGAAGGAGAACTTAAGGATGGGACAAGTTGAAGATCAAACATGAGAGACCCTAGCACAATATGTTGATTCCAGTTCTTTTAGACTTGTGCTCTTTTGATAATCATATATGTAGACAATTACTTAGGCGGATTCGTTTTGACAACTATAATGTATTTGGTATTTCAGATTGGATTATAATTCTTGTTGATGCACATATGCATGACTATTATATCTGTTTGTTGTGTAAGGAAAATATGTAATGATTTCCTTCTATATGAATGTTCTTATTATATGAAGATGCAAGTATATAAATAGGATTGAATGTTACAGATGGAAATGTAATGAATATCAGGTCATGTATTCCATATTACCCCTTGTATGTTATTGGGAGATGCTGCCGAATTTTTCTTAGATTGTGTAGCGCCGTTGATTAGTTATTGAGTATTTTTATGAATGGGGCGTTACAAGAAAGCAATAAGATAATGAAAGCAATAAAGAAAAACAGTAGACAAGATTTATAGTGGTTCGGGCAACCTTTCCCTACTCCACTCTTCCAAGCTCACACACCCTTGTGACTTGGGTTCCACTATGTATTCCGTGAATACAACTAGAGTCTCCGCGCTCTTCTAGATTTTAGCTCTAGGGGGCATATACAATCAAAGCCTCTGCTCTCTTCTAGATTCAAGCTCTAGGGGGCATATACAATCAACACAAGAAGGTGATGAGTTACACTCCAATCACAACTCTACTTGCAATGTCTTGGTTTGAATCACCAAACTTAAACCAAGCACTAAAAACAAACAATAATATGAAAATAAAGGAGATCTACACATTACTGAGTTGTGTAGCAAGTTTCAGCTTGAGGAAGAATCTGTAGAAGCAACCAATTGTATTTCGTTGAAGCAAACCGCAACTTTGAAGCTTGTTCTTCCTTTGAAAGTGTATAGATCACTCAATTGTAGAGAAAAGCAAATGAAAGCTCTTACTAGCACTTCTTTCCTCACTTTAGGCTCTATATTGTATGTATCCACGTTTGCTTGAGTGTCTATATATAGATGAGGGAAGATTTTGAACGTTATAGAGTTGGTTGGCGCGTAATAAATGTTCCAACGTTCAAAAATTCAAACGTTATGTCTCCAAGTCGCAGGTGGAGTCGACTTCGTCTGCGACTTCGCCCAAGTCGCATGCTCGAGTCGACTTCGAGTGCGACTTCGGCTGTTCTTCAGCTACCAAGTCTGTCTTCTGGGTCGACTTGGTTTCAGACTTGGCCTCGAGTCGATCTTGGAGTCGACTTGGGGTGCGACTTGACTATTTCCTTGTACCAAATCAGTTTGATCTTTGTTGATACAATTCTTGCTTGCTTAACTCCTTCCTTTTTCTTATCCTTCAATACTAAAGGCTTGGATTTGTTTCAAATCTTGTGAACTTGGAGAACTTGAATTTTGTATGGACAAATAATCTTTGATTTGGAATGAATTCATATGCCTTGCTTGCTTTAAGCTTGTATTAGTCTTTATATACTTAGGAATGAAAAACTTGAGTTGTCTTCATCTTGAAATGAACTTGCACCTTTAACTTGGGTTTGAGAAACTCAAGTCGATCTTGGGGTCGACTTCATATGCGACTTGGCCTCAAGTCGCAAGTGGAGTCGACTTCGACTGCGACTTCGGATGTGTTGTCCCCCAAAATCAACGCTGGAGAGAAATGTGCAACTTCAAGTCGATATAGGAGTCGACTTCGTCTGCGACTTGGCTTTCAAGTCGCAAGTGGAGTCGACTTGGACTGCGACTTCGAATGTTCATCTTCCAATTTCAAATCTGTCCATCAGGTACCTGTTGAAGTCGCATGTGGAGTCGACTTCGAGATCGACTTCACCCTAAGTCGAAGTTGGAGTCGACTTGGGAATCGACTTGGCTGATTTTCATTCCTTAAGACATTCATTAAAACTATTAGTAATCATTTCATACTCAATTTTGAATTTGTTAATCATCAAAACTGATGCTTTGGTCAATTTGTTTTGTTTTAACTATGGTTTCCTACAATCTCCCCCTTTTTGATGATTGACAAAAGTAATTTGAGTTTGTATCTTTCAAGAAAAATACATTTATATAATTTTCAAAACAGAGCATTAAATATCTTTCAAAAAGAGCATGAAACAAATATTAGAGCATAAAACATATTTCATATCATCATGATTCATACAGATTACAATGCAAAGAAAAATAAAACTTATATACAAGCTACCCAACCCAAAAACTCTAAAACCTATGTCATATCCTAAAACTCACTCAAAACTCTATCCTATCTCCCCCTTTTTGTCAATCACTCAAAATGAGATTCAATTACCAAGGATTTGGTGAATTGAAATTTGGAAATGGGATATGAAGATTGAGTAGGTTTGACGGGTCGAACATGAGCAAACGAGTAGAAGGATGAAACAGGTGCTGGAGTAGGATCTCGATGAACTGATCCGGAATCAAATGGATCTAGTTCGGGTATGGGCTGATTACGACGACGCCCGGATGCTAAATGATAACGTATAGTCCGCAATTCCCGATCCATACAATCCTCTCGGGAATGCATGTCCATGATGGCTGTGAGGACCCCAAAGATGAGACTTGTAACTCTATTTTCCTGTTGAGCCATTTCATCTCGAATGGTTTGCAAAGTTATCTCCGGAGATGATGGTTGTGGTGCCGGATCTGGAATGCCTGAACCCCGTGGAGAGTATGATCCGTGTGACATGGGAGAGGCTGGCTCCTCAGGTATATCCTGTGGTGGAGCCGGTTGGGCTTCTGGGGGCTGCTCCCCCTCAGTCGGTGCTCGTCCATCTTCTTCTGGAGCTTTTGCTTCTGCCCTTAGTTCATGTACATTGATCTTCATTCTCTGGATCAATGCTTTGTTGATTGCATTTGTGGATTTCAGTACTTCAAAGGGCTCGCCTTCAATATCCACTTCAAAGTGCTCGAGGATCTTTGTGATCCATGTACCGTAGGGTAGAACTCCCCGTGGATTGTCCTTTCTGCAGCTAAGGGCTTCAATGAATAAACGGGGAAGACTGACTATGCAGAAACTTGATCCTTGGATGATACTTATTGCTCCGGGTGAGCTGATTATATATCTGATCAAGTGAGAGGTCTGCAGGGGTTGGTTCATCTTCATGTGGAACCTTAAGTATCTGTCCAATGTTTATCATTGCTCCTTCCAAATTCGGAGTTACGCCAATGCCAAAGAACATGTCAACTCCTTTTACAAAACTTCCATAGTATTCTTCATCCCACATGTAATAGAAGATCCTAGTTAAATCCGGATAGACTCTTTCATCTTCTTTCAGTAGTTTGGTCCATCCTTGGAATTCCAATAAATCTTCTTTATCTGATCCATAATCTTTTAGAAATTTGAAATCGATGATTTTGGGGATGAATATCTTCCGCTCGTAGAAGGATTTATAGAATCGACTGTGCTGGAGTTCGGTCTTGAAGTACGTGGTAGACATTTTCAACACCTGAGCTTTGCCAGTTGTGTTGCCTTTCCTTCTCGCCCCTGATTGAGTGCTGTGTGAGGTTTGGGGTTGTTCCTCACGACCAACTGTTGTTGACGGAGTTCCTGTTTGAAAACGAACCCGGCGGCCGGTGGAAGTGGATGGTTCTTCCCGGCCTCGCTTTGAAGAGGTTCGTTGCCTCCTAGGCACTTCGTCCTCAGTTTGAGATGTAGATTTTCTGAAAACAAGTTTAAGAGAGGGTTTTGATACAGCTATCTTGGGAGGTCTGATTTTTGGAGCCATTGGATTTTGAAATTCAGAGAGGCAGAAAGACAAAGAGCTGAGAGAGAGAGAAATAGAGAGAATAGAGACAGAGAATCTGAGCAGAGAGATAGAGAGATGAGTGCAGAGAGAAGAAAATAAAGAGAAGAGAAAGATGAAGGCAGTGACGAAAATGGCAGAGAAAGATGGGAAACGGAAATGGAAGAGAGCAGAGGAATAGAGAGACGGGGAGAGAGAGAGGAGAAGACAGGGAGAGTGAGAGAGTCAATGAAGAAAAAAAAAGACAACAGAGAGACTGTGTGTGTGAGAGAGAGAGATCTTGGAGCAGAGAGGAGAGTCGGAGGCGGAGGCGGAGAGAGAAAGAAAGAGCTTGCACGGGAGGAAGGCTGTGTGCCGGAGAGAAGAAAGAGAGAGAGATTTCAGAGAGTCCAGAAATGGAGAGGGAGCGAACCAGAGAGGAGGAAGGCTGTGCGCGGGGAAATAGAGGAAAGAAGAAAGAAAGAAAGAAGAAGAAGAAGAAGGGGAAGGCGGATGGTCGCGCGCGGAGTCGACTTTGCCCTAGGCGTAGTCGACTTCGACCCCTCGGAGTCGACTTCGCCTCAGAACGGAGTCGACTTCACATCTCCCAAGTCGACTTCACCGGAGTCGACTTGGCTTTCCCGGAGTCGACTTGACTCATCGACTTTGACCTTTTCAGATTTGATTTTCTTGTATAATTTTCCTAATTTAATTCAATCAGCCCCATTTCATTTCTAATTTTGTAAAATGATTCCTTTGCTAAGGGCTTGGTAAATATATCAGCAATTTGATCCTCAGTTTTCACATATTCTAAACAAACATCATGATTTTCAACATGTTCTCGAATAAAATGATGTCTTATATCTATATGCTTAGTTCTTGAATGCAATACAGGATTTTTTATCAAACATATGGCACTTGTGTTATCACATCTGATAGGATATTATAATAATCATTGTCGTAGTCTTTCAATTGTTGTTTCATCCAAAGTAGTTGGGCACAACAGCTTCCGGCGGCTATATATTCGGCTTCTGCTGTAGATAGAGCAACACTAGTTTGTTTCCTTGAATACTATGAAACCAACATATTTTCAAGAAATTAGCAGGTTCCACTAGTACTTTTTCTATCTACTTTGTAGCCGGAAAAATCCGTATCCGAGTAGCCGATTAAGTCAAATGTTGACCCCTTTGGATACCATAGTCCAAGATTAGTGGTATTTATCAAATATTTAAAAATTCTCTTTACAGCCAATAAATGTGATTCTTTAGGGCGTGCTTGGAATCTAGAACACATACAAACACTGAAAAGTATATCTGGTCTAGAAGCAGTTAAATACAATAATGATCCTATCATACTTCTATAAAGCTTTTGATCGATACATTTATCGTTTTCGTCCGTATCGATCTTGATTGTTGAACTCATTGGAGTATTTGCTCCTTTAGTAGTTTGCATTCCAAATTTCTTTAGCATTTCTTTGATGTACTTGGATTGATTTAAGAATATTCCTTCGCTTTGTTGCTTGATTTGCAGTCCAAGGAAGAAATTTAGTTCTCCCATCATGCTCATTTCAAATTCGCTCTGCATGATCTTAGAAAATTCTTGGCACAGAGTTTCATCAGTAGCACCAAATATTATATCATCTACATAGATTTGCACAATTAAAATATTTTTACTTTTATATTTGATGAACAATGTAGTATCAACTTTCCCTCTTTGAAATTCATGATCAATCAAAAATTTATTTAACCTTTCATACCAAGCTCTTGGGGCTTGTTTTAGTCCATGTAATGCTTTGGTTAGCTTATAAACATATTTTGATTGATCCTTTTCTTCAAATCCAGGGGGTTGTTCAACATATACTTCTTCATTCAAGTATCCATTCAAAAATGCGCTTTTCACATCCATTTGAAACAATTTGAAATTCATGTGAGAAGCAAATGCTAGTAAGATGCGTATGACTTCTAATCTAGCCACAAGTGCATATGATTCTTCAAAATCAATCCCTTCTTCCTGGGAATACCCTTTGGCTACTAATCTAGCTTTGTTTCTAATTACAAGCCCGCTTTCGTCCAATTTGTTCCTAAATATCCATTTGATACCAATAATGGTATAACCATTTGGTCTAGAAACTAAATGTCATACATCATTCCTTTCAAATTGATTTAGCTCTTCTTGCATTGCAATAACCCAGTTTTCATCATTAAGAGCTTGTTCAATAGTGGTTGGTTCAATTTTTGACACAAATGCATATTGTCCACAAATATTTTGCTTTGATCTCCTAGTTTTTACTCCTTCATAAATATTTCTAATGACTTGCTCAATTGGATGGGCATTTTTGAACTTTAAATCAATTGGAGGTTTGTAGGAATCATTACCTTCACTTACCTCTTCCTCCATGGAGTTTTCTGGCTTGAGCTCGGTTTTCTTTTGTTGTTCTTGTTGTTTTGCTTTTGTATCATCTGCGTCACTTAGTTCATCCTCCTTTCTCGGAGTTTGGTTAAATTCATCAAAAACAACATGTATTGATTCTTCTATTGTTTGATTTCTTTTGTTGAAAATTCTATATGCTTTGCTATTTGATGAATAACCCAAGAAAATAGCTTCATCACTTTTGGCATCTAGTTTTTCCAAATTTATTTTTCCATTATTTAACACATAACAAATACATCCAAAAGTATGGAAATATGATATGTTTGGTTTCCTGCCTTTCCAAAGTTCATATGGGGTCTTTTTCAATATTGCTCTAATGGTAACTCGGTTTAATACATGACAAGCTGTACTTACAGCTTCACCCCAAAATCTCTTGGACAATTTACTCTCATTTAGCATGGTCCTAGCCATTTCTTGTATTGTCCGGTTTTTCTTTTCAACAACTCCATTTTGTTGAGGAGTTCTTGGTGCAGAACATGTATGGTGAATTCCCTTTTCAATTCAAAATTCTATGAATCGACTATTTTCAAATTCACCACCATGGTCACTTCTAATGGAAATGATTGAACTTTGTTTTTCATTTTGCACCAAAGTTGAAAAAGAGACAAACATTGAAAAAGCTTCATCTTTGCTAGCTAAGAGTATAATCCAAGTAAATCTAGAAAAGTCATCCACAATTACATACACATACTTTTTCCCACCAAGAGTTAAAATGTCTGATGGCCCATAAAGATCCATATGTCGCAATTCAAGTGGTCTAGTTGTTGAAATTTCCTGTTTGGTCGAAAATGACATTTTTAGTTGTTTAGATAGTTGACAAGCTTTACAAATCTTATCTTCATCATATTTGAGCTTTGGTAAGCCTTGTACTAAATTCTTTTTCCATAAATTTTTAATATTTGACATATTTATATGTCCAAGCCTTGTATGCCATTTCCATGGATCATTTTCAATGGCTATTAGACATTTTTCTTCTAAGTCATTAAGGCAAACCAAATATACATTTTCATGTCTTTTGCCACTAAATATTATGTGCTCGTCATTATCAATAACATTACATATAGAGGATTCAAATACAATTTTATATCCTTTATCACATAATTGACTAATACTCATTAGGTTGTGTTTGAGTCCTTCAACAAATAGAACATTTTCAATACATGCATTTGAAATACCATAGACATTTCCTTTACCTTTTATTTTACCTTTTTCGTTATTTCCGAAAGCTACTGTTCCTTCATTTCATGGGTTGATCTTGTGAAATAGTCCTTTTTCTCCTGTCATATGTCTTGAGCAACCGCTATCCATAAACCATACGTTATTGGCCTTAGCTTTAAGACATACCTGCAAAAATTAATTTGAGTGGAGCTCATCATTTTGGTACCCATTTTATGGGTCCGTTTGGGTTAGTTATCCTTTGGAGTTTATGTTGATCTACCTTTGAAGCCATAAATCCAATGCTTTTCGGCATCCAAACCAATTTAGCACCAAGGTTTTGCAGTTTTCTTAGTTTACATTGATAGACCTTGTGTCCTAACTTGTTGCAAATATTACAAGCTCCCGGAAGTCTAGAAATAGGAAGCCAATTGGTAATTTGTTCCTCAGTTGGTCTTTTGGTCCAAACTACTTGATTTATCTTAGGTTTAGTATAAATGGATTTGGAGTTATTTCTTGGAGCGTTAGACTTCGTTTGTTCAAATGTATTATACCCAAGTCCTTTCTTGCAAGTTTGGGTTGTCATTTTTAAGAACATTTTCACATTTTCTCCTAGATTAGAGAACTTGGCAAGGGATTCATTTAATGATTCGTTTTCGTTTTTAAGTTTCTCTAACTCATTTTCTAAAGTATTCTTTTCATTTTTTAATTTATCTAATTTTTCAGCAAGTTTACCATTTACAATTATTACTGCATCACATTGTCTTTTCTTTATTGTAAACTTATTTCCTAATTTCTTTATTTCTTCATATAATGAATCATAGGCTTGTTGAAGTTCTTCTAACTCAGTACATTTGAGGCATTCATTTGTAGAAAAATTTGAAAAAAATTTCTGTTTGGAGGTTACCTCTTGACTACTTGTGTAGTCCGTTGAAGTAGCTTGATCCTCCAAGATTTCCATGGCTGCAAAGCATATGTCGGTATTTGCTATGCAGCAAATTCTTGCGCAATTTGCTTCGCATTCTTCACTTGAGGAGCTATTTGTTGTAGATTCTTCTTCATTCACGTACATGCCTCTTCCTTTGTTTCTTTGAAACCTTTTGTTGTCGCCTCGATCTTTTCTTTGCTCCTTTGCCTTATTTTCTTCGGGCATTGGGCATTGGGCTTGCATGTGTCCCGAACCACCACATCGGTAACATTTTGTTGTTTCTTTCTTTTTCTCTTTGGAATTTCTTTCTTTAAAGTTTCTGAAATTTTTGTCTTTCCTTACAAATTTTCTGAATCGTTTTGTGAGTAAGGAAATTTCATCGTCATTTTGTGAAGATGAGGTGGTGTCTTCCGAGTCTTGTGCGGCTCTCAAGGCAATGGCTCTTTTGCCTTTGTGGTGATCTTCATTTCTTTTCTTGATCAGCTCATGTGACATCAAGGAGCTAATAAGATCTTCCAACTTCAACGTGTTAAGATCCTTGGCTTCTTCTATTGCCGTGATTTTTGGAGTCCATGATTCAGGTAGTGCTCTCAGAATCTTCATGACCTGCTCAGATTCAGAAATTGCTTTTCCTAGCCCTTTCAAGGCGTTAGTAATCTTGAAAAATCTAGCAAATATTTCAGAAATATTTTCAGTTTTTAACATCCTAAAATTTTCCAATTCTACAATCAAAATGTTTCTCCTCGTCCCTTGGACTTGAGAGGTTCCTTCATAGATAGAAGTTAGTGTATTCCATATTTCTTTGGCAGTTAAACAAGAGGATACTCTATCATATTCGGAAGTCGTAAGAGCACAAAATAATGAATTCATAGCCTTGGCGTTGCTCTTTACAATTTTCACTTCCTCATCGGTCCATTTGGAAGCTTTTTCATCAATGGGCAAAGTCACACCATCTTGAATCGCAATCCAAGAGTCCATATCGGTAGCCATGATGAGTTGTTTCATACGTAGCTTCCAATATCCAAAATTATTCCCATCAAATAATGGTGGCCTAGTAAAGGATTAGCCTTCGGCAAATGCGGGAACGAAAGTGGATTGGGATGCCATATCAAAAAGATCTCTTTGGTAAACTCAAAGACCTGCTCTGATACCACTTGTTGGTCCCGAGTTTATGGCAAAACCCAAGAGGGGAGGGGTGAATTGAGTTCTTGAAAAATTCTTTGGTAAATCAAAATTTAAACCCTTTAGAGTTTTAATCCCTTAGATTGTAACAAATAGAAAGCAATAAGATAATGAAAGAAATAAAGAAAAATAGTAGACAAGATTTATAGTGGTTCAGGCAACCTTTCCCTACTCCACTCTTCCAAGCTCACACACCCTTGTGACTTGGGTTCCACTATGTATTCCGCGAATACAACTAGAGTCTCCGCTCTCTTCTAGATTTTAGCTCTAGGGGGCATATACAATCAACACAAGTAGGTGATGAGTTACACTCCAATCACAACTCTACTTGCAATGTCTTGTTTTGAATCACCAAACTTAAACCAAGCACTAAAAACAAACAATAATGTGAAAATAAAGGAGATCTACACTTTACTGAGTTGTGTAGCAAGTTTTAGCTTGAGGAAGAATCTGTAGAAGCAACCAATTATATTTCGTTGAAGCAAACTGCAACTTTGAAGCTTGTTCTTCCTTTGAAAGTATATAGATCACTCAATTGTAGAGAAAAGCAAATGAAAGCTCTTACTAGCACTTCTTTCCTCTCTTTAGGCTCTATATTGTATGTATCCACGTTTGCTTGAGTGTCTATATATAGATGAGGAAAGATTTTGAACGTTATAGAGTTGGTTGGCGCGTAATAAATGTTCCAACGTTCAAAAATTCGAACGTTACGTCTCCAAGTCGCAGGTGGAGTCGACTTCGTCTGCGACTTCGCCCAAGTCGCATGCTCGAGTCGACTTCGAGTGCGACTTCGGCTGTTCTTCAGCTACCAAGTCTGTCTTCTGGGGCGACTTGGTTTCAGACTTGGCCCCAAGTCGATCATGGAGTCGACTTGGGGTGCGACTTGACTATTTTCTTGTACCAAATCAGTTTGATCTTTGTTGATATAATCTTGCTTGCTTAACTCCTTCCTTTTTCTTGTCCTTCAATACTAAAGGCTTGGATTTGTTTTAAATCTTGTGAACTTGGAGAACTTGAATTTTGTATGGACAAATCATCTTTGATTTGGAATGAATTCATATGCCTTGCTTGCTTTAAGCTTGTATTAGTCTTTATATACTTAGGAATGAAAAACTTGAGTTGTCTTCATCTTGAAATGAACTTGCACCTTTAACTTGGGTTTGAGAAACTCAAGTCGATCTTGGGGTCGACTTCATATGCGACTTGGCCTCAAGTCGCAAGTGGAGTCGACTTCGACTGCGACTTCGGATGTGTTGTCCCCCAAAATCAACGCTGGAGAGAAATGTGCAACTTCAAGTCGATATAGGAGTCAACTTCGTCTGCGACTTGGCTTTCAAGTCGCAAGTGGAGTCGACTTGGACTGCGACTTCGAATGTTCATCTTCCAATTTCAAATCTGTCCATCAGGTACCTGTTGAAGTCGCATGTGGAGTCGACTTCGAGATCGACTTCACCCTAAGTCGAAGTTGGAGTCGACTTGGGAATCGACTTGGCTGATTTTCATTCCTTAAGACATTCATTAAAACTATTAGTAATCATTTCATACTCAAATTTGAATTTGTTAATCATCAAAACTTATTCTTTAGTCAATTTGTTTTGTTTTAACTATTGTTTCCAACAGATTTTTCATCAACCATCCAAATTTTAAATATGGATGAGTTTATATAGAAAAATGGTTTCAAAGAAGTGGAACCAATATATGTATAAAGAAATATTCTAGTGCATGTAAATGCACCATAACTTACGATGCATTTACATCAAAATGGGCATCACATGATCATAAAATATACATCTGCTTCGCCATCTATATTTAGAATTTTTTCTTATATCAGCATACCAATTTTCATCTAAATTAGATATGTGTATGGGTCCCATCCGAAAATCGTATAAAATCAATATAATAAAATAGTTTGATGTAAATGACAATCTAAAAGTTGTTTTTTAACATGTAAAATATTTAAGGCATAATTGATACATCGATAAATGATTATATAAAGTATAATACATTATTCATGTAGGGCCCATTTTGAGTCAAATGCATAGTAAGGTACTGTGTATGTAAATGCAAAGTAATCATATATATGTATATACGGCTCCACTTCTACGTAACTAGGTTGCATAGAAGTGGAGCTATGTAATTGCTCAATTTTTAAGATATTGATGATTAATATAAAATTCAATTCATTCATTGTATTTAACATCACTTGTTTAGTTAGGAGACCGAATTTCATCCAAATCAAGTATGTGCATGTGTCGTATTTGCTCAAAAATATGTATATTCATGTGTAAATTATGAAAATGTTTAGATCCATTCACATATATATATTAGAATGTAATAATACTTTATAGAATCATTTTTATATATAGTAGTGATATTTTGGATGATTTAGATGTTAAAAAACTACTTTAAAATTGATATGTTAGCATTGAACTATTTTATTACGTTGATTTTTCATATGTATAGATGGGGTCGATATACAATGAAATTAAAAAGATAAAAGAGTTTTTAAGATACTGTAAATGATGCTAAACACAATACATAGAGTTCATCTTTCACCGACTATCAAGATTTTAAATATGAAGGGAGTTACATAAAAGCAGCACCCATGTGTGTGTGTATACATATACAGATGTCAAACCTAATTTGGTGTTACGGTTGTATTATATTAGTAAACTTCATCCATTATAAAAAACAATAATTGAAATTCTCACGTCATATTTACTTGATAAAATTAAAACTTAAATATAAAATTTATTCTAAATAATTTTTTAATCATAAATTCATTTTTAATCTCATCCCTTTTTTAAAAAAAAATTATGGCGTTTATTATCTATGCTAAATTCAGATTATAACTATCGCATACTTATCCAAAACTCATCTAAGTTTGTATAAGGAATAGCTAACAGTTTTGAATAAACATATTACGAACAAATGAGGTAGATCTTTACCGCAGAAATTAACGTATAGTTTTAAAAGACAAAATATTATAGATATCCACGATCTTTAGTGTTTCTGTGAATTTACTGCCAAGGTCAATATATAATTTGGAAAAGACAAAATTGCTCTTCCCAATGTGTAAAGTAGAAAGCTTAAAAGAGGGATGAGCTAGAGCTTTGAGTAAGTATATTGCAATTGAAAAAAAGTCGTAAATTGTTAAAAATGTAAAAAGTAGACTATTATATATTGGGGATGAGAAAAGTGCTTATGTGAGACGGTAGATTTTATCCTATTTTCGTCTCATCAATGCGACAGCTGGCTAATTTTTCAGTACGTGGCTAAATTACGTAGCCAAATTAAGACGTAATGCATAAGACGCTCGATCTTCACGTATTTATCTTTGAACAATGGGAGGAGGATTAGACTCCAGAGTGTTTTCAATTGCGACACGTTTTTCATTGTTTCATATCATGCTGAGAAAGATGCAATGAACGATAATGATATCGTCTCTTTCTACTAACTCTAAACTTTCTAGATTTCCAATATTTTTCGTCTACACTGTTTCCCTGTCCTAAAACTCCTACGCAGAAATTAAACAGCAGTTTGAAAAAGATCTCAAAGCTTATGTGATAAATTTCTTCTTCCAATTTTCCTCCATATATATGCATTAAGCACCTTGCTTCAATTGTATACCACTCAAAAATGAAAGAACTCGGGGGGATCAACCATGGCTTCTACCAACTTCTCCTCCTCTTACTCATTGCAATTCCCCACCTTTCATCAGCTTCTTCAGCCCAAGAAGGTGAGCTACATGCATGAATTTCATTCATTTCACCCAGGAAGCACTTGAGAGTTCATCAAATTTTTCACAATTATCTATTCAATTCTCTCCAACATCCAAATGCATCGTGAATATTAATTAATTAATGCCCAAAAATCACAATACCAACATTTTTCTTCGTTTTGTGTGATTTATCTCAGCAAGCAAGGTTGTCCAATTCATGACCAACGACATTGAAGATGTGCTGGGTAGATCGTTTGACTACATAATCGTAGGTGGAGGCGCAAGTGGCTGCCCTTTGGCTGCAACTCTGTCTCAAAGATACTCAGTCCTAGTGGTGGAACGTGGTGGATCACCATATGGCAATCCGCTCATTGAAGATAAGGAGACATATGGCTTGTTGTTTCTAGAAACTGATGAGTTTACATCAGCCGTCCAACAATTCAGATCCGAAGATGGGTTGTACAATTCTAGGGGAAGAATTTTGGGAGGATCAACAGCAGTTAATGGTGCTCTCTATAGTAGAGCTAGTGAAGAGTATGTCAAGAGAGTTGCATGGGATCCAGAGTTAGTGAGTAAAGCTTATGAATGGGTAGAATCTAAGGTGGTTTTTGCACCTTCTTCGTCACCATGGCAATCTGCCTTTGCAAATGGCCTGTTGGAAGTAGGAATTCATCCTTACAATGGTTTTAGCTTGAAGCACATCAAGGGAACAAAGTGTTGAAAATAATAGTTAAAACAAAACAAATTGACCAAAGCATAAGTTTTGATGATTAACAAATTCAAATTTGAGTATGAAATGATTACTAATAGTTTTAATGAATGTCTTAAGGAATGAAAATCAGCCAAGTCGATTCCCAAGTCGACTCCCACTTCGACTTAGGGTGAAGTCGATCTCGAAGTCGACTCCACATGCGACTTCAACAGGTACCTGATTGACAGATTTGAAATTGGAAGATGAACATCCGAAGTCACAGTCGAAGTCGACTCCACTTGCGACTTGGAAGCCAAGTCGCAGACGAAGTCGACTCCAGTATCGACTTGAAGTTGCACATTTGTCTCCAGCATTGATTTTGAGGGACAACACATCCGAAGTCGCAGTCGAAGTCGACTCTACTTGCGACTTGAGGCCAAGTCGCATATGAAGTCGACCCCAAGATCGACTTGAGTTTCTCAAGCCCAAGTTAAAGGTGCAAGTTCATTTCAAGATGAAGACAACTCAAGTTTTTCAAACCTGAGTATATAAAGACTAATACAAGCTTAAAGAAAGCTAGGCATATGAATTTATTCCAAATCAAAGATGATTTGTCCATACAAGATTCAAGTACTCCAAGTTCACAAGATTTGAAGTAAATCCAAGCCTTTAGTATTGAAGGACAAGAAAAAGGAAGGAGTTAAGCAAGCAAGAATTATATCAACAAAGATCAAACTGATTTGGTACAAGGAAATAGTCAAATCGCACCCCAAGTCGACTCCAAGATCGACTTGAGGCCAAGTCTGAACCAAGTCAACCCAGAAGACAGACTTGGTAGCTGAAGAACAGCCGAAGTCGCACTCGAAGTCGACTCCAGCATGCAACTTGGGCGAAGTCGCAGACGAAGTCGACTCCACCTGCGACTTGAAGACGTAACGTTCGAATTTTTGAACATTGTAACATTTATTACGCGCCAACCACCTCTATAACGTTCAAAATCTTCCCTCCTCTATATATAGACACTCAAGCAAATGTGGATAAATACAACATAGAGCCTAAAGAGAGGAAAGAAGTTCTAGTAAGAGCTTTCGTTTCCTTTTCTCTACAATTGAGTGATCTATACACTTTCAAAGGAAGAACAAACTTCAAAGTTGCGGTTTGCTTCAATGAAATACAATTGGTTGCTTCTACAAATTCTTCCTCAAGCTGAAACTTGCTACACAACTCAGTAAAGTGTAGATCTCCTTTATTTTCACATTATTGTTTGTTTTTAGTGCTTAGTTTGAGTTTGGTGATTTAAACCAAGACATTGCAAGTAGAGTTGTGATTGGAGTGTAACTCATCACCTACTTGTGTTGATTGTATATGCCCCCTAGAGCTTGAATCTAGAAGAGAGCAGAGGCTCTGGTTGTATATGCCCCCTAGAGCTAGAATCTAGAAGAGAGTGGAGACTCTAGTTGTATTCGTGGAATACATAGTGGAACCCAAGTCACAACGGTGTGTGAGCTTAGAAGAGTGGAGTAGGGAAAGGTTGCTCGAACCACTATAAATCTTGTCTACTGCTTTTCTTTATTGCTTTCATTATCTTATTGCTTCTATTTGTTACAATCTAGGGGATTGAAACTTTAAAGGGGTTAAGTTTTGATTTACCAAAGAATTTTTCAAGAACCCAATTCACCCCTCCCCTCTTGGGTTTTTCCATAAACTCGGGACCAACACAAAGGTGGCAGGCACCATCTTTGATGCTTAGGGGAGGAGACATACTGCTGCTGATCTATTAGTAGCAGGAAATGCACATAATATCACTCTTCTTCTAAATGCAACAGTCCAGAACGTCATCTTCCATGATGCAGGTAGGCTATTGATGGTAATATCATCCTTTTCTTTGTATTTTTATTTTTTATGAACTTTTTTTTGGTTTAAGAAGGGCTAACAAAACGGGTGACAAAAAATTATGGTTAGACCAATAGGACTTTATTACAAAAAAAAGTTGGGCTGGATTGTTTATAACAACTAAACAGATAAAGTTTGGGGAAAAAATGCCAATGTATTAGTTGGATGTTGTGTCTGCGTAGGCTGCTTAGGACTTCAGGCTTAAGATCTAGCCTCTTGAATTCGTCACACTTTGTTTCTTCATTTGATAAATATATTAAATATAATTGTTTTATAACATTAAAAATCCTTCAAATTAGAGCTTCTCAAGGACAAACAATAAATTTAAAATATTCTATTCATTATCAAAAATTAAATATCCTACGTAAACCATAAAAAAGTTCCAAAAACATTAATCCCCATCAAGCGTCTTAGTCCGCATATCAGAGTTAAAATATTGAAATTCATAGTTTGATTAAAGAAACATTAAGAAAGCTTCCATTTCACCTTTCTCATTCTTTCATATTGCAATGATACTAGCATGCCGAACATGGGTCATGGTGCATAGATCAGGCCCAAATACAATAGAAAATATTCAGGTGCAGCACAACTGCACCGCTGAAATGGACCTCATATGATCATAAAATTATAATCTACTTCACTCATTATATTTAAAATAATGTATTCTATTGTCATATCAATTTTTATCCCAATCGGATATGTGTATGGATCTCATCTGAAAATGGTACAAATTCAACATAATAAAATAATTTGATATAAATAACAACTTTAAAGTGGTTCAGCATGTAAATCATTTGCTATAAAATTTATATATAGATAAATGATTGTATAAAGTTTCATTCCATTCTAATATGTGTGGGGACCCAGAAATGGGCAAATGTACTGCTGATCTGATATAGTGACGCTGCACCGGAACAACTCTTTCTCTCTCTATATATATATATAAGAATGTTTAAGTACAACTTCACTGCACTACAATTATGATGTAGTTACCTCAAAAATGGTCATGCATGATCACAAAATTATAATTTACTCTACCCATTGTATTTAGAATTATGTATTCTATTGTCATACCAATTTTCATCATAATTGGATATGTGTATGGACCTCATATGAAAATGCTACAAATTCAACGTAATAAAATAGTTTGATATAAATAACAACTTTAAAGTTATTTTTCAACATGTAAACCATTTGTTATAAAATTTATATATAGATAAATGATTGTATAAGTATCAATACATTAAGTACATGTGGGGCCCATTTTAGGTCAAATGCACCGTTAATTATGATGCAACTTCACTGCGTAGAAAATGTTATATATATGATAAATATTCAGGTGCATGTTACATTGCAGTTGCACCAAAATGGGCCCATATGCTCATAAAATTATAAGTTACTCCACCTATTATATTTAGAATCATGTATTCTATTACCATACCAATTTTCGTCAATTTTCATCCCAATCGGATATGTGTAAGACCCCATCTGAAAATAGTACAAATTCAATGTAATAAAATAATTTGATGTAAATAACAAATTCAAAGTAGTTTTTCAACATGTAAACCCTTTGCTATAAAATTTATATATGAATAAATGATTATATAAAGTTTCATTGTATTCTAATATATGTGGGACCGTTTTTTGGCAAATATATCGTTGTTCCGGTGCAGTTGTACTGCACTAGAACAACTATATATATATATATATATATAAGAACTTTTCCTATGCAGTGAAGTTGCACCATAATTAATAGTGCATTTGACCCAAAATGGGCCCCACATGTACTTTAATGTATTGATACTTTATACAATTATTTATCTATATATAAATTTTATAGCAAATAATTTACATGTTAAAAAAGTAACTTTAAAGTTGTTATTTACATTAAACTATTTCATTATTTTGAGTTTGTACCATTTCAGATAGAGTCCATACACAAATCCAATCAGGATGAAAATTAGTATGACAATAAAATACATAATTCTAAATACAATAAGCGGAATAGATTATAATTTTATGATCATATGAGGCCCATTTTGAGATAACTACACTATAATTATAGTGCAGAGAAACTGCACTTAAATATTTCTCTATATATATAAAGATGGAGTCCATATACATATCTAATTGGGAAGAAAATTGGTATGGTAATAAAATACATAATTCTAATACAATGAGTGGAGTAAATTATAATTTTATGATCATATGGGGCCCATTTTAAGATAACTACACTGTAGTTGTAGTATAGTAAAGCTACACTTGAATATTTCTCTCTCTATATATATAGAATTATAATCTACTCCACCCATTGTATTTAGAATTATGTATTCTATTACCATACTAATTTTCATCCCAATTAGACATGTATATGTACTCCATCAGAAATTGGTAAAAATTGAGCGTAATAAAATAGTTTAATGTAAATAACAACTTCAAAGTTGTTTTTTCAACATGTAAATCATTTGCTAGAAAATTTATATATGGATAAATGATTGTATAAAATATTAATAAATTTAAGTACATATGAGACTCATTTTGGGCCAAATGCACTATTAATTATGGTGCGGCTTCACTGCACAAGGAAGGTTCTCACACACACATGCGCACGCGCGCGCGCACACACACACACATATATATATATATATTCAGATGGTATTTAGATGGTATTTAAAAAATTCTTGGTTCTAAGTTGTATTCGCCTAGATGATGAATGCTTTTACAAACTCCAAAACATTGATCAGTTTGAATGTTAGATATTTGCTTCAATTCAACATCCACTATATATATATATTTGCTTCAATTAGAAATTAGTTTAGAAAATGAACAGAGGTCTTGTAGGATGTTTGCCAATTCATGCAAACCAGCCTAAAACAGTTGTAGAATTTTACTGAGGAATGATAGAAAATCAGCAACAAAGATATAAGTCATGGCGCTGTGCAGGTGAAGGAAAGCAGCTCAGGGCCCACGGCATCCGTTTCATCAGAAGCGATGGAAATCCAGACAAGTTCTACGAAGTATATCTAAACCATCCAAAGGACTCGGAATTGTGGGGTGATGTGATACTAAGTGCTGGCCCATTAGGCAGTCCTCAGATCCTAATGCTGAGCGGCATTGGTCCCAAAGAACATCTCACCCACTTCAACATCAGCCATCGGCTTGATGCTAAAGGGATGGGCCAATCCATGCAAGACAACCCTACAATCCAGATCTATCTAAACTACTCATCCCAAGTTCATCAGCTTTATCCAGATCCACCTAGAGCGACCGGAATTGCGAATGACTTTCGATTCATAATGTCTAGTAACGCCTATTACCCAGGCTACAACACAAGTTTGGCACTGCCAATGCTGGTGAAATTGGCATTCCCTGCATCAAGAGGCTCATTAAGGTTGGTGGGTGCAGACCCGAGGTAGAATCCTTCAGTGAGATTCAACTATCTATCTGAAGAGGAGGATTTGGATGAATGTGTCAAAATGGTTCGCCTGATTGACAAAGTTGCACAGTCCAGATCAGTTACAGCATTTCTAGAAAGAAAGCAGTCGATATTACCAAATGGAACATCCAGTTTCAGGGAGTTGAGGGATTTTTGCAAGGATAATTTGGCTACGATTTACCATTATCATGGAGGGTGTGTGGTTGGATCGGTGGTCAACAGGGATTACAAAGTCTTTGGGTTGGAAGGACTGCGGGTCATTGATTTTTCCACATTCTTGGACTCACCAGGTACAAATCAGATGGCAACTGTGCTGATGTTGGGCAGATACCGAGGGATTAAGATACTAAGGGAGAGAGAGAATACTAGTCTCTGAATAGTTCTTCTAAATCTGGAGAGTGAATGCACACAACTCATCCTGATCAGACCGGTTCCAGCTACTGATACCGATACACGTCTTTATCTCGACCGTCCCTTTTATCCTTATATTGTTGCTGTTACTTCTATATCCCGTTTGAATCAGCGACTTAGTATTTTATCAATGACATGAATCAAAAAATCAATTTAGCTAATCAAAAATTTGTATGTATGTATATTTTTAAGCTGAAGCTTGTTGATCAATCAAGTAGTTGGTGTCCGCAACTGGAAAGGAAATTATTATTTTTTAAATAAAATGCAAAGGAATTTATTTGTTAAATGGCCTAATGGATTAATTTTAGAGGTCCAACCATTCACTATGTTTAGTGAAGACTTCATTTATTACATTGATGCCAAAACTTTTATCAAATGTAATAATTATACTTCTTGTTAAACAAACATCCTGTTGACGACAACAGTTGTGCCAATTTCTCCTATCAGCTCACATGTCTGCGCAACAAGTCTGAAAATTCTATGGTTTCGAATCTTGTAATGTTTAAAATATTTTTCCAAAACTAATAGAAATTAAGTTGAAAACCAATAAATCTAAGGTTACGTTTGGGAAATAAAATTTTTGGATAAAAAGTTGTATAAAATTTGCTAAATTAAAAGAACATAATGTTATATAGAAGGGTAATAATGAGAAGTAAAGAAAATTAAGATTAAAATATATATTAGATGCATATGTAGTAGTGCAAAATAATTAAGAAATAAGATAGTTATACAGAAAGATGTGAAAAAATAATTAAAAAATAAAATAATTATGGAAAGTGAAAAATTTTATCCTGAAATTTTTACTATCTGTCAAACACACCGTAAATGGCTAAATCAAATAATTAGTAAAAAGAAATCAAATAATTGGTAAAAAGACAAGTCCAGAAAAGTTCTTAAAATGGCAGCAGCTAGGAGTGTTTTTTATATGTGCAAAAATTATCTAAAAAAAGAAAAAAAATTTGTGGGGCCTAGATCTCGGTGACAATTATACTGTCGCTTTTTCATGCCTAACAATTCAAACCAAAAATCGCGACACAATAATAACACCTTTGCCTCACAAGGGTGTGCGCAGGCATTCGAGTCTCCTCTCTTCCGCATGGAGGGTTTTTACAATTCCCCCTTCAGAGGCAGGGAATTTTATAATTCTCTCTCATAGTGGAGGTTCATAGGAATTTTTCCTCCATAATGTAAGGGTGTGAATGTACTCCATTGTAATTTAGGATGTGATACTGTATATAAATATACACACACATAATTCAAACTGAAAATCTGGACAACAAAGTCGTTCAAAATTTTTAAGATGACCTCCTGAAACGAGCTGGCAAAGTTGCTTATGTTACGAGCATCGCTTCTCTGCAATCGGGATTATTAATTAACTAGGCCATATTTGGCTCGGGAAAAGGTTTGTAAATAGGGTGATTAAGCTGGGTTGAAGGAACAAATCAATTACAAGGTAAGTCCAGGAATAAAGAAGAGAACAGATTTTCCTAAGGTAAATGCAATTTCCAACTTTCAGTAAAACCTAATTTATGGTCGCTTGCAAAAAAAAAAAAAAAAAAAGGATAAACGATAAAAATAATCTTTTTCACAGATATTAGAAAAAATTAAAAATAAAAAGCATGATAAATAAACAGGAGATATTGAACCTAAAAAAGAGGAGGAAAGAGGGCGCGGGGGGGGGGGGGGGGGGGGGGGTTGGGGGGTGGGGGTAAGGAGATATTGCATAGCCAAGGCCAATTTTTGCTCATTTCTCCCACTTTCTAGCCTAGACATGATTCCTCTGCACACCTCTGAACACCTCTGAGAGAGAGAGGATGAGCTAGTTCAACGCAAAATATCTGAACCAAAACTTTAGCACTTCGTGGGCTAAACTTTACATCTCTAATGGACTAAAGTTTTGAGGGCCAATCCGCCCATATGAAATGGATTTCCGAATCCACCAAATTCTCAAGAAGAATGACCATAAGAATAAGAAAAAGACAAAAATCATAATAGAAGAGTTGCTCATATTTAATAGGATATAGGAAACACAACTCAACAAACATAGTCTTCAAATACAATTGCTATCGTTGAATAAACCAACACAGCAACTTAGTACCAAGCAGAAAATAGAAGATGAAGAAAGAGACAACCACAGTCATGAAACGTTGCCCAAGAACTTAACCCATGTGCAGCAGTTCAAAAGAAAGGTTTAGAAGCTACCACCACGGAGACGGAGAACAAGATGCAGGGTGGATTCCTTCTGGATGTTGTAATCTGCCAATGTGCGCCCATCGTCAAGCTGCTTACCAGCAAATATGAGGCGCTGCTGGTCCGGAGGAATCCCCTCTTTGTCCTGAATTTTCGCCTTCACATTGTCAATTGTGTCCGAACTTTCCACCTCCAGCGTAATTGTTTTTCCAGTGAGAGTCTTGACAAAAATCTGCATCCCACCACGCAGACGCAGCACCAGATGGAGAGTTGATTCCTTCTGTATGTTGTAATCAGCAAGCGTTCGTCCATCCTCCAACTGCTTTCCAGCAAAAATCAACCTCTGCTGATCAGGCGGGATCCCTTCCTTATCCTGGATCTTTGCCTTCACGTTGTCAATGGTATCAGAGCTTTCAACCTCCAAAGTAATCGTCTTTCCCGTCAATGTCTTGACAAATATTTGCATACCACCACGCAGACGGAGCACTAGGTGAAGAGTTGATTCCTTCTGGATATTGTAATCCGCAAGCGTCCTCCCATCTTCCAACTGCTTTCCAGCAAAGATTAGCCTCTGCTGATCTGGGGGTATCCCTTCCTTATCCTGAATTTTTGCCTTCACATTGTCAATTGTATCAGAGCTCTCCACCTCTAGAGTGATGGTTTTGCCTGTTAGGGTCTTGACAAAAATCTGCATGCCACCTCTGAGACGAAGGACAAGATGAAGTGTTGATTCCTTCTGCATGTTGTAATCAGCAAGAGTTCGACCATCCTCGAGCTGTTTCCCAGCAAAAATCAGGCGTTGCTGGTCAGGTGGGATACCCTCTTTGTCCTGGATTTTGGCTTTCACATTGTCAATGGTATCAGAACTCTCAACTTCCAAAGTTATAGTCTTTCCTGTAAGGGTCTTGACAAAAATCTGCATGCCCCCCCTCAGGCGGAGAACCAGGTGCAGAGTGGATTCTTTCTGGATGTTGTAATCAGCTAGGGTGCGACCATCTTCAAGCTGTTTCCCTGCAAAGATTAAACGCTGCTGATCTGGAGGGATACCTTCTTTGTCCTGAATCTTTGCTTTTACATTATCAATTGTGTCAGAACTCTCAACTTCAAGGGTAATGGTCTTGCCCGTGAGCGTTTTAACGAAGATTTGCATGCCTCCTCTCAAGCGGAGAACCAGGTGAAGGGTGGACTCTTTCTGAATGTTGTAATCAGCCAACGTCCGTCCATCCTCAAGCTGCTTGCCTGCAAAGATAAGGCGCTGCTGATCGGGAGGAATGCCTTCCTTGTCTTGGATTTTGGCCTTGACATTGTCTATTGTGTCAGAGCTCTCAACCTCAAGGGTGATAGTCTTCCCAGTGAGTGTTTTCACAAAGATCTGCATGCCTCCCCTCAGCCGCAAAACCAAGTGGAGGGTAGACTCCTTCTGGATGTTGTAGTCAGCCAATGTACGCCCGTCTTCAAGTTGCTTTCCAGCAAAGATGAGCCTTTGCTGATCTGGGGGGATGCCTTCCTTGTCCTGAATCTTGGCTTTTACATTATCAATTGTGTCAGAACTCTCAACCTCAAGTGTGATGGTCTTACCAGTAAGTGTCTTTACAAAGATCTGCATCTACAATCATCAGGAAAAAAATAAATAAATAAATAAATAATAATAAGCATAAAATATATATATATATATATGAGAGCTGTTCCGGTGCAGTGACGCTGCACCGGAACAGCGGTACAGTGGGCCCAAAATGGGCCCCACATGATCATGCAATCATGATCTACTCCACCCATTATATTTAGAATAATGTATTCTATTACCACACCAATTTTCATCCCAATCAGATATGTATATGGGCCCCATCTGAAAATGGTACAAATCTAACGTAATAAAATAGTTTGATGTAAATAACAACTTTAAAGTATCTGATTGGGATGAAAATTGGTGTGGTAATAGAATACATTATTCTAAATACAATGGGTGGAGTAGATCATGATTGCACGATCATGTGGGGCCCATTTTGGGCCCACTGCACCGCTGTTCCGGTGCAGGGTCCTGCACCGGAACAGCGGTGCAGTGGGCCCAAAATGGGCCCCACATGATCGTGCAATCATGATCTACTCCACCCATTGTATTTAGAATAATGTATTCTATTACCACACCAATTTTCATCCCAATCAGATATGTATATGGGCCCCATCTGAAAATGGTACAAATCTAACGTAATAAAATAGTTTGATGTAAATAACAACTTTAAAGTATCTGATTGGGATGAAAATTGGTGTGGTAATAGAATACATTATTCTAAATACAATGGGTGGAGTAGATCATGATTGCACGATCATGTGGGGCCCATTTTGGGCCCACTGCACCGCTGTTCCGGTGCAGTGACGCTGCACCGGAACAGAACTCTATATATATATATATATACAAGATCTTGAGATAGCCGAAAGATCCCAAAAAAAAACCAACACAGTTGCATGAGCCAAATAATTAAAACACACAAAAATATCACACAGCAGAAAAAAATAACATATTAGCAGTCGCATTGAGACTGCAAGATAATCATCACATCATATAGCCTCAGTACCACTGAACAAAATAGAACTACCAGCCAAAACCTTGATCTCATGCTTCAAGACTGTAAGATAATCATCAAATCATACAGCCTAAGTACCAGTGAACAAAATAGAACTATTGGCCAAAACCACAATCTAATCTGAAGCAGTTATAAAATATATATATATATATAGAATAGCTAGGAAATAGAAAAAACAGTAGAGTTACAACATGGAAAAGAATGCCATCAGTGAAAATCTAGTCAATTGATCGTTCTAAAGGATGGAAATTTCATACAGAAGCATGCAGAAGTAAATCCTTATCAGTTCTTCTGTCTTGTCATCAAAACACGTTGACCCTGGGTCAAGTAGAAACTGATCAGAATAGAGTCAAATAAATAGTTAACCAAAAGTTAAAAGATCATTTTAAAACCCTAACTCAGAACACTACAGATCTGTCCCCCTCCTCACACTGTGCAACCTTGAAATAAAACCTTCCCCCCTCTCCCTCTCCCTTGCTCCTATGCGGGGAATTTGCATCATAAACCCTCTAACTTTGCGTATTAGCATTTTGGACCCCCGAAGTTTGCATATTAGCACATTAGACCCTGCGATGTCTCCGTCTTTGCATTTTAAATCCTCACCCTTAATGGCATTAAAAAATACCATAAAACTCATATGTAATATCGAATATACCCTTGTATCTGTACAAAAGCAAGACAACCATAGCCAAAAACCAACATCATCTATGCGATGGAGCCGTATGATTCTAAGAAAGTGATGGCATTCAAGTAGATAATGTTGGTTTTTAACCATTACTGTCTTACCTTTGTAGAGATATAAGAGTATTTTCAACATTACATATAGGTTTAACAATATTTTTTAACGCTACAAAGGGTGGGGGTTTAAAATGCAAAGACCAAAACTTCGCAGAGTCTAATATGCTAATACGCAAACTTCAGAGTTCAAAATGCTAATATACAAAGTTAAAAGGGTTTATGGCGCAAATTCACTCACCTGTGCAGACAACCGGCTTTTCTTGCTATACTATCAATTTCCCTCCTCCATTTCCATTTTGAGAAGCACCCTTCTCGGGCCGTCAACATGTTCAATCTGAACCTCTTCTCTTAGTGAAAAGAAGCTTCAACATCAACCATCTCAAGTTCCCCATATCACATTTCAACATCAACCATCTCAAGTTCCCAAATCACATTTCAACATCAACCATCTCAAGTTCCCAAATCACATTTCAATTTTCATAGGAAATACTTCTATACATTTTAATACCCAGTTTCTCTACATTTTAATATCCATTTTTTAAGATTATTTCTGAGATGGTTGAAACAACGATGAAAAGATTTTGTTTCATGCAGAGATGTATTCTATGGTAATAATTTCATCATTGCTGGTGTTCTTCTTCTTCTTCTTCTTCCCTTCCAAATTGAAAAAGAAGCTCATACGTCTCATTATCTAAATGCTAGAATGGAACACCACAATTGGAAGAAAAATGATAAAACAACTAACAAAGAAAGACATCTAGAACAATCCTGCCCCCTAAGTATTGTGGTTAAGACATCTAGACATATCCAAATTCCTATGGTTAAGGCATCTAAAAAAAACCAACCTCCTATGGACATTATTGACTACCTGACCTGACATGACTGTGTACGATGGCATTAATTTTAATGGTTAGGGTGTTTCCTAGGTTTAAGCCTATTTTTGGGGGATTCATTCCTTTCATTTTTGAGTGTACCATTACATTGCCTGATTTATTTTATTCCAGTTGCTACAATGGCATTCCTTCCTTCTTTACAATGCCTCCAACATAGATTACTCTTTAGTTGAATAGAATGTTACTCAGCACGAATTTACCATTCTGCTGCCAGATGTCTCATTATTTGCGGCCTCTGGATTTCATCTCCATATCAGGAGATGAGCTTCTAACTGGTTCTAGTTTCAAATTCATTGAAACTAAAAGACTTAAATCCACAGTCACGGACACTTAGGGCCATTACTTGCATCACACAATGCCAATTGTTTGCAAAATTAAAATTCTCAGGAAAATTTTCATCAAAATTTTCATTCTGGCTGGTAGAGGAAATGTTTTCTACGGAGAATATATTATAGTTGATTAAAAGAAATTTGCGATATTTTGGAGATATTGTGGACGCTGCAGAAAAACTAATTCAGGCACATGGAAGTTGCATTTGGCATATCGCAGCAACTAGATTAAAGCACACATTATGTCATACATGGTATGAAGACGATTCACTAATAAAAATAGCATACACTTATAAACTTTTTTAACTTCTCTGTACTGCAAGAAGTATTTATAAAGATAAGGAATACTTTGCAAAGGTTTTGACGATAAACTAGTCTGAATCAAATAGGTAGAACCTGAACTTGAAATTCATGACCTAGTTTTAATTCTCTACTAAAGTTTTGGAGGAAATTTTGTAAACTGAATTTCATGACTCAATTAGGTTTAGCGCTTGTAATCTGAATTTGAAACGTTTTTTAGAATTAGGGTCAGAGTTAGGGTTGGGTTTAGGGTTAGGGATGGAGTTGAAGAAAAAAATAACAAAATCATCCACAACATAAACCAAAACATGAATAGAATGAATCAGCAAATCAAGTACAACCCAACAAAGTATTTTTGTTTTTTGAGGAACGAAGGAGTAACAAACTATCAACGTTTCGAAAACATGGCTTCCATTTTTGAAAGATCCGTCGGGAAAACACATATATTGTGAGGGAAATCATCCAGAAGATTCGACAATAAAAGCGATTATCAGAATGAAATAATATTTTCAGAAAAAGAATAGTAAGGAAGAAGAGAACCTACATTTCTGAGCTCTTGCTTCGAAATCTTTTCCTCAGCTGCGCAACAAGAGAGAACGGGACTGATGGCCAACGCAAGGCCTGATTTTTATAGCGGTGGAAGCACCGCCCGCCGCATCGATTTTCTTTCCACCTCAAGAAGGTGGAATGCGCGTCCATCAAGCTCCGCTGGACTCGGTCCAGGCGCGGGCTTTCATGACCGTCTTCCGAGAGGCCCGAGACCGACGGACGTGCTGCAGTGCAAAGATTTTGGGGGCCACAGTAGCTAATTGCTCATCTCTTGCTGCAATGGTCTCAACCATTTAGATTGCACAATTCATTCATGTAATTGAAATTAATACAATAGAATTTTAAATTTATATGCTAATTTTAGACTTGTTAATTCAACGTTTAAAGAACATTAATCTTGTTAGCCGTGCTAGTTCATGCTTATTACAAATATATCCACTATAGATCCTAATATTACGTATACTCACCAAGTTTCTAAAATTCTAAATATATCTACTGCATTGGTATTTAATTCAAAAAATTGCTCGTTCCATCATCTAATGTTACCTATTTTAACAGTCATCTAGTTATCTAAGTTAACAGAACATTTATTTTTTAAATGATTGCTCTCAGCTAGATTTTGTTGTGGAATTGTATAAATTTTTATATAATGACATCACCATTTAATTAGGATGAGTTTTCTCCTACAATCTCAGCATATATGGACGCTTCACCTTTTGAAGACTGAATGCATGCAAATAAGAGAATTATTTGTAGGATATTTGACAATGTTCAAAACATTGTCGCTTATACACATATAAGTCTCAAATGTGGCAACCTCAGCCTTAGTTCATAGACATATAACACTTCTAAAGATTACATTTATCTTGAACGAATTGATTACTAAATGGAATATTTATCAAAGGAGTTTGAGAAAACCACTAATGCAATATGGGAATTTAGGCAAAAATGGATATCAGATAAATGTTTTGTTGACCAATGGCTTATACTTTCTTATAGAAGCAAAGCAATGATCTCAGGGGACTAGAAATTTTGGCAATACCAAAATCCTCATAATTGAGAATTGTTGTTTAGATTTAAAATTACGACATGTTGTAGTCTCCTTAGTCATAAATAACTAAACTTAAAGACAACTAATCTACTTATTTGTGCACCGAGGAATAACTATAAAATTTAAAAGTAGCAACATGACTGAAAGAGATCAGAAATCAAGATTAAAGAAGATTGAATGTTATTCACTTTACAAAATCATTAACTTTTGATAGAATAATTTTTTATCATTGTCTATCTTTCAATTTACTTGTTAAGATTTTTTTATTATTATTTCAAAAGAATTCAATCATAATGTTAGCTAATTTCTTCCATTATTTTAATAGTTGGATATCGGCATTACTTATTGAAATTATAGATGAACCACAAGACGTTGGGTTAAATGAGCAATTAGAAGGAGATCATGGCATTGATAATGCCCTTATAGCGAAGAAAGATTTGTCCCCAATATGCCATCTGAGTTGAAACAAACTATTGGCCAAGAATTTGTATCAAATTTGTATCTATATGTTTGAGAGCTAAATAAAAAAAAATAACAACCATGGATCTTAGTAAGAGTGATAATGGTAAGACAAAATCCTACTCGCATACTCGTTGTGCATGTCCAAAAAGGGTTGCAATATGTCTTGAAATGAAAAATGTAACTACATAATTACTTATTTTGAAGAAGCACATAATCATCCTCTTTTTACACCTACAAAAGCTCTTTTTTAAGATCACATAGAAGTGTTGGATCAAATCAATTAAATCTAATTATCAGTTTCAAAGCATCTAGTAGTATTGGTGTAGCAAGATCTATCAATTTCTTGTTGACTCGGGTGGAGGGATATTCTGACCTTAGGTATATAGAAAGAGACATTAGGAATGCATTGTAGAAAGAGCGATAGGCAATGCATGAGACTAACACTGATGCATTATTGACTTTTTTCAAGTCAAAAAGCAAGCATGATGAGAATTTCACATATGAGATTTAAGTAAATGAGAGCATGTAAATATTATCCTACTTTTGGGTTAATGGAACATCAAAGGATGATTACATAGCTTTCAATGATGTCATTTCTTTTAACACAATTGCAAATTGAATGAGTATTATATGGCTTGCAGACTCGTGGGATCAATTCAATTAAATCTAATTAGTAGTTTGAAAAGCATCTAACATTAGTGTAGCAAGATCCATCAATTTCTTGACAACTGAGTGACGGGATATTCTAAACTTGGGTGTATAGAAAGAGACATTAGAAATACATTGTACAGAAAGCAGCAGGTAAAGCATGGGACTAACGCCAACGCATTGTTGAAAATTTTTCAGTCTAAAAACAAGAATGAGGGGAATTTCGTGTATGAGATCCAAGTAGATGAGAATATGTAAATGCTATCTTACTTGTGGGTAGATGGAACAACAAAGGATGATTACATGGCTTTGAATGATGTCATTTTTTGACACAACTACAAATTGAATGAGTTTGATATGGCTATAGGATTGTTTGTTGACATAAACTACACCTACAAATTATATTGTTGGGTGGAAGCTTGCTATGCGGCAAAACTATAGATGATTTCAAGTATTATTCCAATCATGGTTAGATGCAATAAGTGGAGTTCAACCTCTAGCAATTATTATTAACCAAGATGTAGCGATTTGATGTACAATTACTAAAGTACTTGATAATTGGTAAATAATAATATATTTTATGGGCAGTTTATACGAATTTGGTGGGTAATTATTTGAGTTTATCATGAAATTTGATTTAAAATATGTTTTTGCAATAATTAGGTGTTAAATATTAATTTTAAGTTATTTAAATAATTTTTGTGATCTTTTAGGTTGAAATTAGAAACAAATATATTTGTTGTGATAAAAATAAATGAGCTTGAGATTTATTTACTAGCTTATTGCAATTACTTGGGCAGAATTTTATTAATAGCTAAACTCGAATGTTCTTAATTTTACAGGCGCAAACAGGTCGTCCATAAAGCATACAAAAATCTAGCCGTTGACCATCAGAGATTAATGGCCAGAAATTATATCGTCAGAAATCAAGCAAAAATCCGATTAAGGCATGCCGCATTGGCGTCCAAGATTTCAAGATCCAGCGGTTCAGAAATTACCACCGAAGCATCAAGATCCAGCCGTCCAAATGATTGATTATCGCGCGGCCCATCACAAATCTCGTCAGCAATTCCCCATCCTTTATTCCACCGCCCATGCAGTTAATCCAGACCATCCATGAAATTGATCCATGCAAATGGCGTCCATCATTTAGCCATGCAATCTTTCCTTCACCACCGTCCAAGCAGTGGGTCCCACGAGTTCAGCAAATCCACACTGTCCAAATGCCTATTTCCAATTCAGGCAACTCAAGTCCAAATTTCTAGCAGATCAACACCATTCTTCAGCCTCCATCAATGATCAGAAAATCAACCGTCAGAAATTTCCACCCATAAAACCTGGCCGTCCAAAATCAACGATCTTAATTTTCCAGCAAACTTTCAATGCTCACTCCCATCCAGAAATTTCAACCGGTCCTTTTTTATTGAAGAAATCCATGCTTTGCATTTAATTAATTGAAGTGGAAGAAAATATCACGCCTTGAATATCAACCGCTGATCAGGTTTTTCGTCTAAGCAGATTTTGCTGCGCAAACAAAAGGGACATGATCCTATGCTCCCGGGAGCATTGAGCCTCAATGCTTCCGGACGTATATATCTATTTTTTTATTTTTTAAAATTTTTTTTATTGTTAATCTAGATGTATTTAACCTATATGTAAATTTTTACTATTTTTGGAGTATTTTAGATATTTATTTTTTATTTTTGAAAATCAGTAGCATTTTAGGTAATTTTAAATTACCTAAAATGCTACTGATTTTCAAAAATAAAAAATAAATATCTAAAATACTCCAAAAATGGTAAAAATTTATATACATCTTAAATACACATAGATTAACAACATTGTAAAAAAATAAAATAAATAAAAAATAGGTGTATGCGCTTAGGAGCATGCAACATTGCATGCTCCCGGGAGCATACAATCGAAGTCCCAAACAAAAACCACATCATTAGCAAATTGTGCAGAGACGGCTGGAGTGCCTAAACTTATTGCCTGTGCTTTAGTTTGAGCAATTTTAACTTTATAAAAGGCCACGGTAGCAGGCAATATAAAAAGGGGAATTGGACGGAGAAAAATTCAGCGAAGAGAATTGGAGAGAGAGAAGGCAAGGGGTAGAGAGGAGGTTAAGAGAATGGGCGAGAAGCAAGGCAGTGAGTTGTATAGAGCGGTCGACACACCATCAAGACTTTCAACCAATAAGCTCTTTTTTCTCTTTTTCTTTTATTTTTAATTATCTTGTTTAAGATGGATTTAGATTAGATTATGATTTTATTTTCTACTTAAACATACTCGGCTAAACCCTAAATCTAGAGTTTATTATGCAACATGCGTACAATAGAGCGTGGTGTATGGTTTTAATTTATTTACGATAGATTTTATTGTTAATTTGTGGTTTTAACGCTTCCATAGCATTTGAGTTTCCACTTTGGCAATGATTTTATATATATTAGGTGATGGAACTAAGATGTAGAAGTCTAATATACGATAATTAAGATATTAAATCTAGAAATCTAAGACCATGAGAATAGACATGACTGCCTTGAGGAATCCATGGACGACCACAAAACTTAATAAATCCTAATTGACTTAATCCTGTGGGAATATGTGGTTAAGAATAAATTAAGATTATGTCTTATAGGTTTTGAGATAATGTGCAATGATAAATTATAGTTTGTTCTCCTTTAACATACAATATTTAGAATAAATAATTAAACTATGTACTCTTTGCAAAAGATATATGTGAAACTCTAGACTCTAGTTATTCACATCCCTGCTTTCTAATATTTGTTCTAAATTCTATTTTCTTTTCTACTTTTATATTTTTCTATTCACTTTACTCTCTTCATATGATAAGAAAACATTTAGAGCAAAGTTTATAGTCCCAAATTTCTTGTGAATCAATATTTTATATACTAAAATCTATTACCCGTGCACTTGCGATGAGATTGTGAACAAGTATTTTGGCGCCGTTGCTGGAAAATTCAGCATTACTTTGAATTTTCTTATTAGATACTTTTTTTTTCTTTATTTTATTCTCTTCTATCCTTTCTCCTCCATCTATCTTTCCTATTTTCTTTTTTTTTTCCCTGTCAGCTAATGATATTACCTTGTCCTTGTATGCACCCACATATTGGGAATTTTGTAAAACAACTAGTTAAGAAACTCTTTAATATTGGCCCTGAAATTGAACGTTCTTTTAGGAGGAGAATCTATGAATATAAAAAGCAGCCTTCCTCTCAAGAAACCATGTGGACTGCAACAACCAAGGCCTTCCACAACAAGAGCAAAAGGAAGGCCACTTGAGAACAACATTCCTCTAAGGAAGATAACTCTAAATGATCAGAATCGTCTGAACCCTCAAGGCTTTTGATCATACATAGTGGAACCCAACATTCGACTCCGGAACTTTCAACTCAAATTAGGACTTATTTGGATGGTCCAGTAGGATCGATTTGTAGGATTATCTTTTGAAAACCCCAACGTACATATCACCAAATTCTTGTAGCTAAGCAACACAATTAAAGTCCATGGAATTCTAAGAGAGGTAATCCATTTTCAACTCTTCCCATTTTCTCTTTGTGACAGGACAAGCGAATGGTTTTTTTTATGCCACCCGACACTTTCAACACATGGGACGAGCTTTCTACTACTTTCTTGGAAAAATTCTTTCCACCTACCAAAACCAAGAAGATAAAGGACTAGATCAACCAATTCACCCAAAAAGATAAGCAAGACCCTCTATGATGCATGAGAGAGAATAAAAGATCTGTAGTGTAAGTGTCCACATCACGACATCTTGTAGGGTGACATTATTGAAAACTTCTTCAATGGACTTGATCGACCTACCCTAAGTGTCATCAACTCAGCCACTAATGGCGATTCATGTGACTCACTGATGAGGAAGCTCTCAAATTCCTCAATGATTTGACCCTCTATGACTCTCAATATAACGATATTCGAAGAACCTCTAGGCGAGGTAATGTATATGACATCGAATTCATGCACTCTATTTATGCTAAATTAGATCAAATTCTACAGCAAAAGAAGCAGGAATCCACAACCGAGGTGCATCTTCTTCTCAACAAATTTCATGTGAAATCTATGGAGCGTTTGCCATCTAGGACACCACGAGCAAGCAAGCTAATGCAGTCATCAACCAAAATAACACTTGCACATATGATAATCCTCACTCAAATACTTATAATTTTGGATAGAGAAACCACCCCAGCTTTGTTATGAAACCAATAGCGAATCAAACACAATTTATATTTTGATGATTAACAATCCAAATTTGATAATACTAAGATACTAACAAGTGTGTTGAGTTGATTCAAGTTAAAAAATTTCAAATATAAGTCATGATAGATCAAGTCGCGGAGTCAAGTCAACGTAAGCATCGACTAATGTTAAGTCGATACCCAAGTCAACTCCAGTATCAACTTCAACTAGCATTTTTCGAACAACCCTGAAATTGTGGACGTGTGAGCAAGCGAAGTCAACTTTGCATGCGACTTGAGTCAAGTCGCAACCCAAGTCAGCTCCAACATGCCACTTGAGTGAAGTCCCAAACTAAGTCAATTCAGTTATGCAACTTGGGCTAAGTTGCTACTCAAGTCGACCCCAGCATTCGACTTAAGCATAAGAGGATTCAAAACAAGCAGTATAAAGCTTAAACGTCAACCAGAAAAGTTCAAGTAACACACGCCACGATAAAACAAAGACAAATGTCACATGTTGGTTGAGCAAGATATACAAGCACACTCTAAAGCCTAACAAATGTTGAGACAAATAAAGGAGAAATTCAAAATAAAAAGCACATATACTAAGGTAATCGATTCATGAAGACTTGAAGTTCCAAAGGGCTTTAATTTTAATCTCATTTAAATAGTAGAACCCAAGACACAAGCGTGTATTCTTGGAAGGTGGAGTAGGAAAGGTTGTCCTGAACCATTATAATTTCTTATATCTGCCATTGCTATTTCTCCTGCTCTTCTATTCTCCATGTTGTCATTCAAAGGGACTAAATTCACAAAGGGTTAAACTCAGTACACTGAAAGAAAATTAAAAGAACCTAATTCACCCCTCCCCTCTTGGATTTTGTCACAAAATTGGGACCAACCAGTGATATCATAGTAGATCTTTGAGTTTACATCAAAGAGATCTAATATAAATGATATCTCAATCAACTTTCACCCCCGCTTTTGCTGAAGGCCAATCCTTCACAGGACCTCTGCTATTTGATGATAGTAACTTCAGTTATTGAAAGTTGAGAATGAAACAACTTATTATGACAACTGATATGAATTCTTGGATAGCCACCTATGTGGGGTTACTCTACCTACTTGTGAAAAGGCCTCAAATTAAACTGAAGATGAGATAAAATTAGTAAAAAGAAATGTCAAGGCAATGAATTTACTGTTTTGTGCCTTCATAGTTATTGAGTATGATAGAGTGTCTTCTTGTTTGACTGCAAAAGAGATATAGGACACTCTAACCTCAATATATGAGGGTACTTCTTAAGTCTAAGAGACAAAAAGAAATATTTTAATTGGAGAATTAGAAAGCTTCAAGATGCATGATACTGAAAATATTTCTAAAATATTTACTAGATTTTTAAAAATTACTAATGCATTGAAGGGCTTAGGAAAGGAAATTTCTTAATTTGAGAAGGTTATGAAGATCTTAAGAGTCCTGCCCAAATCTTGGACCCTCAAGATCACTGTAATAGAAGAAGCAAAAGACCTAAACATGTTGAAACTGGAAGATCTCATCAACTCACTCATGTTTCATGAAATGATAAAAAAAGAAATGAAGAACACCACAAAGAAAAAAGACCATTGCATTGAAAGCTACATAGAGTTCAGATGAGTTCACATCTTCATCACAGAATGACGATTAGGAGATAACACTTCTCACAAGAATATTCAGGAGATTTGGAAGGAAAGAAATTCAACAACTCCAAAGGATATAAGGAGAGAAGTAGGAGAGAGAAGAAGAATGAAGCAACAAAATGCTTTAGATGTGGTGGAGCTGGACATATGTAAGCTCAATGTCCCACACCTAATGAAAACAAGCCTAAAGAAAAGGAAGACAAGAAAGATAGGAGCAGCTTAAGAAGATTTTCAAAGCCCAAGGGCGGAGGAATGTATGTAAATGAAAATCCATCATCTATAAGCAGCTCTTCAAATGAAGATCAAGAGGCTGAAAACTGTGCAAGAATCTGTCGTGTTGTAAGATTTGAGGAGAAAGATCAACTAAACTATTTCATAGCAACTACGTTAGTGGAAAGATTAACTGCCTTAACTGATTGCACAAGCATTAAGGAGATAACTTCTAAACTTGACCAATCTATTTCCAAATCCTTATATTCCTCCACCTCTGAATGTGTTAAATGTGTTGAATTAGAAAAATTGCAACAAGCTTATGATTCATTGTATGATAAAACCAAAAAACTAGGCAACAAATATACTTTAAAGAAAAAGCAATGCGACTCAACTATTATTGTGAATGAAAAGCTAGCTGAGAGTCAAAAGCCTAATCGATGAAGTCAAAAGTTTGACAACTGAAATTGAGAAACTAAGGAAAGAAAATGAAGCTCTAAATGAATCAGTAGCAAAATTCTGTAATTCAAGAGAGAATGTCAAAATATTCCTCAATTTGACCATCTAACCAAATAGAAAAGGACTTGAATACTCTACATTTGAGCAAGGAGAATGTGGCAAATCAAATGCTCCAAAGTGGGATCGACTCTAAGCTAAAGTAACTGCACCTTAAGGCAAAACTAAAACAACTAAAGTTTCTTGGATAAGAAGACTAACATGGGAACCAATGCATGTAGTCCCACTTGAAGAATTCATGGGGCATGCAACTTTTACAAAAACTAGTCATAAGATCTATTAATGCAAAATCAAGAAGTTGCAAAATAAAGATGTTAAACTAGTTTAGGTGCCAAAGAGTATTGGATTTGTGTCTTTTAAGTTAGAACAACATAAACTCCAAATGCTTACTAATCCAAATTGACCCATAAAATGGATATCAAAGAGATGAGCTTTACTTGATTATTTCTACAGGTTTATGTTAGAGTAAAAGCCGACAATACTTGATTTATGGATAATGGCTACTCAAGACACATGACAGGAGAAAAAGCTTTATTTCATGAACTTAAACCCTACAACGGAGAAATTATAGCTTTTGGCAACAATGACAAAGGTAAAATAAGTGGTAAGAAAAATGTTTATAGCATTTCAAATGCATGCATAGAGAAAGCGTTATTTATTGAAGAACTCAAACACAATCTAATGAGCATTAGCCAATTATGTGATAAAAGTTATAAAGTCATGTTTGAATAATCTATATGCAATATTTTTTATGGAGACAACACAGTTTTTAGTAAAAAAATATGGAAATACATATTTGGTATTGCTTGATGAATTGGATGGAAAATGTTTAGTGGTTGTTGATAATGATCGATAGGTATAGCAGAAAAGACTTGGACATATATGTTGGTCCCGAGTTGATGGCAATTACCCAAGAGGGGAGGGGTGAATTAGGTAATTAAGAATTTTAAAATTTTAATTACAGATTCTATCCCGGTTTAGTTTAATCCCCTTTCATGAATCAAATAGAAAATGATAAGATAATGAAAGCGGAAATGAAAAACAATAGACAATATTTATAGTGGTTCGGGCAACCTTCCCTACTCCACTCTTCCAAGCTCACACTCCTTTGTAACTTGGGTTCCATTATGTATTCCGCGAATACAACTAGAGTCACCACTCTCTTCTAGATTCTAGCTCTATGGGGTATATACAAACAGAGCCTCCGCTCTCTTATAGATTCTAACTCTATGAGGTGTATACAAACAGATAGCGCAAGAAGGTGACGAGTTCCACTCCAATCACACCGCTACTTTGCTATAGCTTGGTTTGAAACACCAAAGAACAAACCAAGCACCCAAAACAAAATAATTGGATAAAAATAAATGAAATCTACACTTTACAGATTTATGTAGCAAGGTTCAGCTCGAGAAATGCAGCGAATCGTTCCGTGTTGAAGCGAACCGCAACTTTGAATTTGCTCTTCCTTTGAAATTATATAGATCACTCAATTTGTAGAGAAAAGTAGATTGAAACTCTTAGTAGCACTTCTTTCCTCTTTTTCAGCCTTAACTTATATGTTTCTACGTTTGCTTGAGTGTCTATATATAGAGGAGGGAGAATTTTGAACGTTATAGAGTTGGTTGGCGCGTAATAAATGTTTCAACGTTCAAAAATTCGAACGTTATTCCTTCAAGTCGCAGGTGGAGTCGACTTCGTGTGCGACTTCACCCAAGTCGCATGCTGGAGTCGACTTCGGGTGCGACTTCAGCTGTTCTTCGGTTTCCAAGTCTGTCCTCTGGGTCGACTTGGTCTGGGACTTAGCTTCAAGTAGATCTTGGAGTCGACTTTGGGTGCGACTTGACTTCTTTCTTTTACTAAGTCAGTTTGATCTTTGTTGAAGTGTCTCTTGCTTGCTTAACTTCTTCTTCTTCTTTTGTCTTTCAATACTTGGAACTTATTTGTACAAAATTTCTTTAGCTTTAAGTCTAGAGAACTTAAAAAACTCGAATCTTGTATGAACAAGCCAACTTTGATTTAGAATGGTTGAATCCATGTGTCTTGCTTGCTTTAAACTTGGATTAGTCTTCATATATTCAAGTTGAGAAATTTAAGTTGTCTTCATCTTCATTTTGACTCAAGTCTAACTTGAAGTAGGCTTGGCCTTCGACTTGAAATTCTGAAAATCTGCACTACCCATCTGAAGTTGATGCTGGAGTAGACTTTGCCTGCGACTTCACCCAAGTCGCAAGTGGAGTCGACTTCATGTACAACTTCGGCAGCTGTGCTTTCTAATTTCAATGCTGGAAGGAAAATGTTATGTGAAGTCGATACTGGAGTCAACTTGGTCTGCTACTTCGCCCAAGTTGCAAGTGGAGTCGACTTCATCTGCGACTTCAGCAGCTCTTGGTCTCTAATTTCAATGCTGTCTAAAAAATCAACACTTGAAGTCGCTGCTGGAGTCGACTTGGGGATCGACTTGGCCTAAGTCGATATCTGAGTTGACTTGGAGATCAACTTGATCTGTCATACTTTGCATATTTTATTTTTATATCCTTAAACACTGCACAAAATGTATTAGTAGATAAGATTTACTCAAATTGTGTTGTTTAATCATCAAAACACATGGTTTGGGTATTTTTCATTTAATTTCAATAATTATTTCCAATAATCTTCCCCTTTTTTATGATTGACAAAACCAATTTGAGTTTATACCTTTCAATAAGTCATTTTGTCCTATTTTGATACAATAAGTCATTTTCCTTTTAAATTTGATAAATTTTACATGTATTTATCATTATTAGCATACTTGATTGAACAATCATATCATAAGTGATCAGAGCAAAACATAATCAAAACATAATCAAAGCATAAAATAGAACATAATTCAAGCATTTCATATATATATTAGAAAAATTCATACAAATTACAATGCAAAAGAAAATGAAACCTATATACAAGCTACCTAACCCAAAAAGAACTTTAAAATCTAAATTTAACTCCTAAAACTCAACCTAACCTAACCTATCTCCCCCTTTTTATCGATAAGGCAAAATAAGAGTCAATTACCGAAGATTTGGTAAATTGAAACTTAGAAATGGGATATAATTTTTGGGTAGGTTTGACGGGTCGAATATGGGCAGAAGAGTAAAAAGAGAACATGGGTACCGGTGTAGGATCTCGGCGAACTGATCCGGTATCAAACGGATCTAGTTCGGGGATGGCTATGTGCATGTGGCGGCCAGACGCCAAATGATATCTGATAGTACGCAATTCCCGATCCATACAATCCTGCCGGGAATGCATGTCCATAATAGTTGTAAGGACCCCTGAGATTTGACTTGTTATCCTGTTTTCTAGCTGCTCTAGGTCCTCTCGAAGGGTCTGTATTGAGGTATCCCAAGACGGTGGCCGTGATGTTAAGTCTGGAATCTCGTATCCTCTGGGTGAGCACGACCCATGTGATAGTGGTGATGTAGGCTCCTCAGGTGCATCCTGTGGTGGAGCGAGTTGAGCTTCTGGTGACAATGGAGGCTGCTCCCCCTCAACCTGTGCATCCTTGGCTTCTTCTGGAGCTGGTGCTTCCTCTTCTGTTTCAGCCCTGAGTTGATTTATATTGATCTTCATTCTTTGGATCAATGCTTTGTTGATTACGTTCGTATGTTTTAATACCTCGAACGGCTCTTGATCGATATCAACTCCGAAATGCTCTAGGATCTTCGTGATACAAGTTCCATAAGGCAGAACCCCTCGTGGGGTTGTCTTTCCTTGAGCTTAGGGCTTCTATGAACAACCGAGGGAGGCTAATTTTGACTCGGTTTACCAATTTCCATAGTATGCCAGCCTCCTGTGGGTTTAGCTGATTTTTACCCCCACCTTTGGGGTAGATGCAATGTGCAACCAATAGTCTGAGGTAGGGGTGTTAACGGATCGGGTTTAACGGGTTGAAGCCTAATCCTAATCCTAATCCATTTAATATATCTCAACCCTAATCCGTTTATTAACCCATTTAAAAAACCCTAACCCATTTACAACCCATTTAATAAACGGACTAACGGGTTGTTAACGGGTTGTGTTTGTTACTAATTTTCATGTTAAAAATCTTCAATAAAGTATGTAAATTTAAATAAATTAAATAATTCGAAGCTAACATACCTGAATTTAAGTTATTTTGGCTTGAAAACATCAGCTTCAATCTCAAGTCATCTCTTTAATGTCAATTCCTGTTATAAATATTATATATATACTATAATATATTATATTAAATGAGTTATACGGGTTGAATGGGTTAAATAAACGGGTTGGACGGGTTGACGGGTTGCGAAACCTCAACCCTAATCCGTTTATTTAATTAAATGGTTGGACGGGTTGACGGATCATAACCCATTTATTCAAAAATTCCAACCCAAACCCATTTATTAACGGGTTGAACGAGCGGGTTAACGGGTTGACCATGACCATTAACACCCCTAGTCTAAGGACCCTAAGCCTCGGGGATAAGTCTATGTAATGTAGAAACTTAATCCTAGGATGATACTTATTGCTCCTGGTGAGCTGATTGTAGATATCCGAGAGAGTGAGGTTTTCAGGCAACGATTCATCCTCATGAGGTACCTCTAAGATTTGCCCCACATTCATAATTGCTTCCTCTAACCTTGGGGTTACTCCGATTCCAAAGAACCTATCAACTCCTTTTACAAAGGTACCAAAGTACTTGTCATCCCATAGATAATAAAAAATACGAGTCAAGTCGAGATATAGTCTTTCATCTGCCTTTAGTAGGCTAGTCCATCCTTGGAAATCCAGCAACTGCTCAATGTCGGACTCATAATCCCTCAAAAATTTAAAATCGATGATTTTTGGAATGAATACCTTTCGTTCATAGAACGACTTGTAGAACCGACTGTGCTGTAACTCGGTCTTGAAATATATTGTCGGCATTTTCAGGACTTGAGCTTTCGCAGCAGGGGTTCCCTTTTTTCTAACCCCTGTGTCTGCACTCCTTGTAGTCTGGCTTTCAGAGCCTTGAGCACTGGTTGTTGATGGGGTTGCCGTCTGGAATCAAACCCGTCGTCCTATGGAGGTTGACGGTTCTTCCCAGGCACGTTTTGAGGGAGTTTGTTGCCTCCTTGGGACCTCCTCTTCGGTGTGGGAGCTAGATTGTCTAAGAATGGGCCTTGACGATGGTTTGGATACGGCAAGTTTTGGCGGTCGGGATTTAGGAGCCATTGAATTTGATTTTTAAGAATTGAATTTTCAAGTTTGAATTATAAGAGGGATGTTAAGAGGTAGTGTAATGGAGAAAATGACAGAGAGAGAAGGAATGAAACCAGAAAGAGAGAAATGAGACCGAAAGAGAAGGGAAAGTAAATAGAATGGACTTGAGAAATCTAGAGATGCAAAGGGAGAGAGAGAGGAAGACTGAGAGGTCGTGCAGGAAGAGAGAAGAGGGAGAAAAGAGGGAAGAGAGAAAGGGAATCTGAAAGAGACAGTGATAGGGAGAAAGAAGTAGATGAAGTGAACTAGAAAACAGGGTCGGACTGGGGGGAAAATGAGAGGAAGAGTTGTCGATGCAGGAGAAATGGGAGAGAAGAAAAGAGAAAAAGAAGTAAAAGGAAAGAAAGGTCGAAAGTTCGACGGTCGCGCGTGCGGAGTCAACTTTGCCCTAGGCGAAGTCGACTTTGCCCCAGCGGAGTCGACTTCGCCATGCCCAAGTCAACTTCACTATCGACTTGGACTTTTCAAGTTTGATTTTTCATTTAATTTTTCCTAATTTAACTTAATCATCCCCATATCATTTCTAATTTTGTAAAATGACTCCTTTGCTAAAGGCTTGGTGAATATATCAGCAATTTGATCATCGGTTTTCACATATTCCAAACAAACATCATGATTTTCTACATGTTCACGAATAAAATGATGTCTTACATCTATGTGTTTGGTTCTTGAATGTAATACTAGATTTTTAGTTAAACAAATAGCACTTGTATTATCACATCTGATAGGAATATTGTAATAATCAATGTCATAGTCTTTTAATTGTTGTTTCATCCAAAGTAATTGGGCACAACAGCTTCCGGCGGCTATATATTCGGCTTCTGCCGTAGAAAGAGCAACACTAGTTTGTTTTCTTGAATATCATGAAACTAACATATTTGCAAGGAATTGATATGTACCACTAGTACTCTTTCTATCTACTTTGTAACCAGCAAAATCTGCATCCGAGTAGTCGATTAAATCAAGTGTTGACCCCCTTTGGATACCATAGTCCAAGATTAATAGTATTTATCAAATATTTAAAGATTCTTTTCACAGTTAATAAATGAGATTCTTTAGGACATGCTTAAAATCTTGAACACATACAAACACTGAAAAGAATATCTGGTCTAGAAGCAGTTAAATACAACAATGATCCTATCATACTTCTATAAAGATTTTGATCGATACATTTACCGTTTTCATCCGTGTCGATCTTGATTGTTGAACTCATTTTGCATTCCAAATTTCTTTAGCATTTCCTTGATGTACTTGGACTGATTTATAAATATTCCTTCGGCTTGTTGCTTAATTTGCAGTCCAAGGAAGAAATTTAATTCTCCCATCATGCTCATTTCAAATTCACTCTGCATGATCTTAGAAAATTCTTAGCAAAGAGTTTCATCAGTAACACAAAATATTATGTCATCTACATAAATTTGCACAATTAAAATATTTTTACTTTTATACTTGATGAATAAAGTAGTATCAACTTTTCCTCTTTGAAAATCATAATCAATCAAAAATCTATTTAACCTTTCATACCAAGCTCGTGGAGCTTGTTTTAGTCCATATTATACTTTGGTTAATTTATAAACATATTTTGATTGATCATTGTCTTCAAATCCAGGGCTGTTCTACATATACTTCTTCATTTAAGTATCCATTTAAAAATGCACTTTTCACATCCATTTGAAACAATTTGAAATTCATGAGAGAAGAAAAAGCTAGTACGATGCGTATGGATTCAAATCTAGCCACGGGTGCATATGATTCTTCAAAATCAATTCCTTCTTCTTAAGAATATCCCTTGGCTACTAATCTGGCTTTGTTTCTTATTACAAGTCCACTTTCATCCAATTTGTTCCTAAACACCCATTTGGTACCAATAATGGTGCAATCATTTGGTCTAGGAACTAAATGCCATATGTTATTTCTTTCAAATTGATTTAGCTCTTCTTGCATTGCAACAACCAAGTTTTCATCATTAAGAGCTTGTTCAATAGTATTTGGTGCAATTTTTGACACAAATGTATATTGTCCACAATGTTTTGTTTTGACCTTCTAGTCTTTACTCCATAAATATTACCAATGACTTGCTCAATTGGATGAGCATTTTTGAATTTCAAATCAGTTGGAGGTTTGTAGGAATCATTACCTTCACTTACCTTTTCTTCCGTAGAATTTTCTAGCTTGAGTTCAATTTGCTTTTGTTGCTCTTATTGTTTTGCTTTAGCATCATCTGCATCACTCAATTTATCCTCCTTTTTAGGAGTTTGATTAAATTCATCAAAAACAACACGTATTGATTCTTCTACTACTTGATTTCTTTTGTTGAAAATCCTATATGCTTTGCTATTTGATGAATAACTATGAAAAATAGCTTCATCACTTTTGGCATCTAATTTTTCTAAATTTATTTTTCCATTATTTAACACATAACAAGTACATCCAAAAGTATGGAATATGATATGTTTGATTTTTTGCCTTTTCCAAAGTTCATATGGGGTCTTTTTCAAAATTGCTCTAATGGTAACTCGGTTCAATACATGACAAGCTATACTCACAGCTTCTCCCCAAAATCTTTTGGATAATTTATTCTCATTTAGCATAGTTCTAGCCATTTCTTGTATTATCCGATTTTTCCTTTCAATAACTCTATTTTGTTGAGTTCTAGGTGCAGAAAATGTATGATCGATTCCTTTTTCATTGCAAAATTCTATAAATTTATTATTTTCAAATTCACCACCATGATCACTTCTGATGGAAATGATTGAACTTTGCTTTTCATTTTGCACCAAATTTGAAAACGTGAAAAACATAAAAAATGTTTCATCTTTGCTAGCTAAGAGTATAATCCAAGTGAATCTTGAAAAATCATCAACAATTACATATACATACTTTTTCTCACCAAGAGTTAAAATGTCGGATGACTTATAAAGATCCATATGTAAAAATTCAAGTGGTCTAGTTGTTGAAATTTCCTTTTTGGTGAAAAATAGCTTTTTGGGTTGTTTAGATAGTTGACAAGCTTTACAAATCTTATCCTTGTCATATTTGAGCTTTGGTAACCCTTGTACTAGATTCTTTTTCCACAATATTTTAATATTTGACATATTTATATGTCCAAGCCTTGTATGTCATATCTATGGATCATTTTCTATAGCTATTAGACATTTTCCCTTTAGTTCATCAAGGCAAACCAAATATATATTTCCATGTCTTTTGCCACTAAATACTATGTGTTCATCATAAAAAAACATTGTATATAGAAGATTCAAATACAACTTTGTATCCTTTATCACATAGTTGACTAATACTCATTAAGTTGTGTTTGAGTCCTTCTACAAATAGTACATCCTCAATACATGCATTTGAAATACCATAAATATTTCTTTTACCTTTTATTTTACCTTTTTCATTATTTCCAAAGGCTACTATTCCTTCATTGCATGGATTGATCTTATGGAATAGTCATTTTTCTTCTGTCATATATCTTGAGCAGCCACTATCCATAAACCATATGTTATTGGCTTTAGCTCTAAGATAAACCTGCAAAAATTAAGTCAAGTGGAGCTTATCCTTTTTGGTACCCACTTTATGGGTCCATTTGGGTTAGTTATCCATTGGAGTCTATATTGATTTACCTTTGAAGATATAAATCCAATGTTTTTCGGCATCCAAACTAACTTTGCACCAAGGTTTTGTAATTTTCTAAATTTGCATTGATAAATCTTGTGTCCCATCTTGTTGCAAAAATTACATGCTCCTAGAAGTCTAGGAGTGGGAATCCATTTGGTGATTGGTTCCCTAGTTGGTCTTTTGGCCCAAACCACATGGTTTATCTTCGGTTTGGTATAAATGGGTTTTATCGAAGCATTAGATTTCTTTTGCTCAAAAGTAGTATACCCAAGTCCATTTTTATTAGTTCGGGTTGTTATTTTCAAAAATATTTTCACATTTTCTCCTGGACTAGAAAACTTGACAAGCGATTCATTTAATGATTCATTTTCCTTTTTGAGTTTCTCCAACTCACTTTTCAAGGTGTTCTTTTCACTTTTCAATTTATCTATCTTTTCAGCAAGTTTACCATTCACAATTATTACTGCATCACATTGTCTTTTCTTTATTGTAAACTTGTTTCCTAATTTCTTTATCTCCTCATATAATGAATCGTAGGCTTATTGAAGTTCTTCCAATTCAGCACATTTGAGACATTCGTTTGTAGAAAAGAAGTTTGAAAAAGATTTTTGTTTGGAGGTTACCTCTTGACTACTTGTGTAGTTTGTTGAAGTGGTTTGATCATCCAAGATTTCCGTTGCTGCAAAACATATACCGGAATTTTCCATGCAACAAATTCTTGCGCAATCCGTTTCGCATTCTTCACTTGAAGAGCTGCACGTTGTAGATTCCTCTTCATTTACGTACATGCCTCTTCCTTTGTTTCTTTAAAATTTTCTGTTGTCGCCTCGATCTTTTCTTTGTTTCTTTGCTTTATTTTCTTCGGCCGTTGGGCATTGGGCTTGCATATATCCCGAACCACCACATCGGTAACATTTTGTTGAATCTTTCTTTTTCTCTTTGGAATTTTTTTCTTTAAACTTTCTGAAATTTCTATCTTTCCTTACAAATTTTCTGAACCGTTTTGTAAGTAAGGCAATTTCATCGTCGTTTTGTGATGATGAGGTGGTGTCATCCGAGTCTTATGCAGCTTTCAAGGCGATTGCTCTTTTGCCTTTGTGGTGATCCTCGTTTCTTTTTTTAATTAGCTCATGTGACATTAGCGAGCTAATAATATCTTTCAATTTCAATGTGTTTTGGTCCTTGACTTCTTCTATTGCCGTAATTTTTGGAGTCCATGATTCGGGTAGTGCCCTTAGAATCTTCATGACCTGTTCAGATTCAGAAATTGTCTTTCCTAGCCCTTTCAAGGCGTTAGTAATCTTGAAAATTTTTGCAAATATTTCAGAAATATTTTCTGTTTCTAACATTCTAAAATTTTTCAATTCTCCAATCAAAATATTTCTTCTTGTCCCTTGGACTTGAGAAGTTCCTTCATAGATAGATGTTAGTGTATCCCATATCTCTTTGGCAGTCAAATAAGAGGATACTCTATCATATTCGGAAGCAGTAAGAGCACAAAATAATGAATTCATAGCCTTGGCGTTGCTCTTTATAATTTTCACTTCCTCATCGGCCCATTTGGAAGCTCTTTCATCTGTAGGCAAGGTCACACCGTCTTAGATTGCAATTCAAGAGTCCATATCTGTAGCCATGATGAGTTGTTTCATACGTAACTTCCAATATTCAAAATTATTCCCATCAAACAATGGTGGCCTAGTAAAGGATTGGCCTTCGGCAAATGCAGGAATGGAAGTAGATTAGGATGTCATATCAAAAAGATCTCTTTAGTAAAACTCAAAGACCTGCTCTGATACCACTTGTTGGTCCCAAGTTGACGGCAATTACCCAAGAGGGGAGGGATGAATTGGGTAATTAAGAATTTTAAAATTTTAATTATAGATTCTATCCCGGTTTAGTTTAATCCCCTTTAATGAATCAAATAGAAAATGATAAGATAATGAAAGCGGAAATGAAAAATAGTAGATAATATTTATAGTGGTTCGGGCAACCTTTCCTACTCCACTCTTCCAAGCTCACACTCCTTTGTGGCTTGGGTTCCACTATGTATTCCGCGAATACAACTAGAGTCACCACTCTCTTATAGATTCTAGCTTTAGGGGGCATATACAAATAGAGTCTCCGCTTTCTTCTAGATTCTAGCTCTAGGAGGCGTATACAAACAGATAGCACAAGTAAGTGACGAGTTCCACTCTAATCACACCGCTACTTTGCTATAGCTTGGTTTGAAATACTAAAGAACAAACCAAGCACTCAAAACAAAATAATTGGATAAAAATAAATAAAATCTACACTTTACAGATTTGTGTAGCAAGGTTCAGCTCGAGGAAGGGTTTGTTGATGCAGCAAATCAATCCGTGTTGAAGCGAACTGCAACTTTGAATTTGCTCTTCCTTTAAAATTGTATAGATCACTCAATTTGTAAAGAAAAGTAGATTGAAACTCTTAGTAGCACTTCTTTTCTCTTTTTTAGCCTTAACTTATATGTTTCCACGTTTGCTTGAGTGTCTATATATAGAGGAGGGAGAATTTTGAACGTTATAGAGCTGGTTGGCGCGTAATAAATATTTCAACGTTCAAAAATTCGAACGTTATTCCTTCAAGTCGCAGGTGGAGTCAACTTCGTGTGCGACTTCACCCAAGTCGCATGCTGGAGTCGACTTCTGGTGCGACTTCAGCTGTTCTTCAGTTTCCAAGTCTGTCCTCTGGGTTGACTTGGTCTGGGACTTGGCTTCAAGTAGATCTTGGAGTCGGCTTCGGGCGCGACTTGGCTTCTTTCTTTTGCTAAGTCAATTTGATCTTTATTGAAGTGTCTCTTGCTTGCTTAACTTCTTCTTCTTCTTTTGTCTTTCAATACTTGGAACTTATTTGTACAAAATTTCTTTAGCTTTAAGTCTAGAGAACTTGAAAAACTCGAATCTTGTATGAACAAATCCAACTTTGATTTAGAATGGTTGAATCCATGTGTCTTGCTTGCTTTAAACTTGGATTAGCCTTCATGTATTCAAGTTGAAAAATTTAAGTTGTCTTCATCTTCAATTTGACTCAAGTCTAACTTGAAGTAGGCTTGGCCTTTGACTTGAAATTCTGAAAATCTGCACTGCCAATTTGAAGTTGATGCTGGAGTCGACTTTGCCTATGACTTCACCCAAGTCGCAAGTGGAGTTGACTTCATGTGCGACTTCGGCAGCTGTGCTTTTTAATTTCAACGCTGGAAGGAAAATGTCATGTGAAGTCGATACTGGAGTCGACTTGGTCTGCGACTTCGCCCAAGTCGCAAGTGGAGTCGACTTCATCTGCGACTTCAGCAGTTCTTGGTCTCTAATTTCAATGTTGTCCAAAAAATCAACACTTGAAGTCGCTGCTGGAGTCGACTTGGGGATCGACTTGGCCTAAGTAGATATCTGAGTCGACTTGGAGATCAACTTGATCTGTCATACTTTGCATATTTCATTTTTATATCCTTAAACACTGCACAAAACATATTAATAGCTAAGTTTTACTCAAATTGTGTTGTTTAATCATCAAAACACATGGTTTGGGTATTTTTCATTCAATTTCAATAATTGTTTCCAACAATATAAACATATCAAATATCAAGATTCTGTTAAAAAGAGTTTGGTAGAAGGGTTACTAAAGAAATACGACAAAGATAAAATTTGTAAAGTTTATCAAATGTTCAAATTGTCAAAGGTATCTTTTCCACTAAAGAATGAAATTTCAACTTCAAGGCCACTTGAGTTACTGTACATGGATCTTTATGGACAATCCAACATATTAAGCCTTGAAGAAAAGAAGTATGTTTATGTTATTATTGATGACTTTTCAGAGTTCGCTTGGATAATGCTATTAGCTAACAAAGAGGAAGTCTTCTTTATGTTTGTTAGATTTTCGAAACTTGCGCAAAATAAAAAACAAAACACAATTACATCTATTAGAAGTGACCATAGTGGTCAATCTGAAAACAATAGTTTCATAGAGTTTTGCAATGAAAAGGGAATTCACCATACATTCTCTGCACTAAGAACTTTCTAGCAAAATGGAGTTGTTAAAAAGAAAAATAGAATCATACGAGAGATGGCTAGAATTATGCTAAATAAAAGTAAATTATCTAAGAAATTTTAGGGTAAAATTGTAAGTACAGTTTATCTTGTTCTAAATTGAGTTACCATTAGAGCAATCTTGAAAAGACTCCTTGTGAGCTATGAAAAGATAAAAAACCAAATATTTTATATTTTCATATATTTTGTTGCACGTGCTATGTATTGAACAATAAAAAAGATAACTTTGGCAAATTAGATGACAAAAATGATGAGGTTATATTTCTTAGATACTCATTAATAGCAAAGCATATAAAATTTTCAATAAAGGAACTAAGTTGTTGAAGAATCTATTCATGTTATTTTTGATAAATTTAACCCAAGTCTAAAGAAGGAGGATGAGCTTAGTGATGCAGATGTTTTATCAAAGAACTTCAGAAAGCTATAGGTGAGAAAGCGAGGAGGAGAAAAATCCAAACAAGATCAAAGCATAGATAAAGAAGTAAGTGAAGATAATATTTCCTATAAACCTTCCAAAAATTTAAAATTCAAAAATGATCATCCAATTAAACAAGTTATAGGAACATATATGAATGAGTGAAAACTAAGAGCTCTAGGCAAAATATCTGTGGACATTTTGCATTTATGTCAAAGATAGAGCCAAATTATATTAATGAAGCTCTCAATGATGAAAATTGGATTATTGCAATGCAAGAAGAGCTAAACTAATTTAAAAAATCAAGTATGACATTTGATTTCTAGACTTAAAGATTGCATAATTATTGATACCAAATAGGTATTTATGAATAAATTAGATAAAAGCGGACTAGTGGTAAGAAACAAAACTAGAATTGTATACAAGGTGTGTTTACAAGAAGAAGGGATTAACTTTGAGGAATCATATGCCTATGTAGTAAGATTGAAAACCATACACATATTACTAATTTTTGCTTCTCATATGGGTTTTAAATTGTTTTAAATGGATGTTAAAAGTGCATTTTTGAATGATTATCTTAACGAAGAGGTGTATATTAAACCTCCTGGCTTTGAGGAAAAGGATCAATCTAAGTTTGTATATAAACTAACTAAAGCCTTATATAGATTAAAACAAGCTCCTAGAGCTCGATATGATAGACTTAATAAATTTTTGATTGATCATAAATTTCAAAGAGGTAACATAGATACTACCCTATTTATTAAGCATAGTGGAAGTGATACTTTAATTGTTCAAATTTATGTAGATGATATAGTATTTGGAGCTACTAACAAACTTTTATGCCAAAAATTTTTCAAGCTAATGCATTTGAAATGAGCATGACGGGTGAACTCAACTTTTTTCTTGGACTGCAAATCAAGCAACAAAATAAAGAAATATTCATAAATACATCAAGGAAATGCTCAAAAATTTCAAAATGCAAAGTAGAAAAGGAGCAAATGCTCCCATGAATTTTACAATTAAAATTGACAAAGATGAAAAAGATAAATAAGTTGATCAAATATTGATAGAAGTATGATCGGTTCATTATTATACTTGACTGTATCTAGACTGGACATATTATTTAGCGTTTGTATATGTTCTAGATTTTAATTCAATCCCCAGGAATCTCACATGCTAGCAGTAAAAAGGATTTTCAAATATTTAATTGATACTACCAATGTAGGACTATGGTATCTTAAGGGCTCAACGCTCAATCTAATTGGCTATTCAAAGCGGACTTTTCCAGCTACAAGGTGGATAAAAAAAGTACTATTGGAACTTATCAATTCCTTAAAAGCATGATGGTTTCATGGTTGTCAAGGAACAAACTAGTGTTGCTCTATATACTGCAGAAGCCGAATATATTATTGCTGGTAGTTGTTGTGCCCAATTATTATGGATGAGACAGTAATTAAGGGATTACGACATAGATTATAGAGACATACCAATTAGATGTGATAATACAAGTGTTATTTATTTGACTAAGAATCTTATATTGCATTTTAGGACCAAAAATATAGATGCTAGACACCACTTCATTACAGAACATGTTAAAAATTATGACATTTGTTTGGTGTATGTTAAAACTAAAGATCAAATTGCGGATATCTTCATCAAACCAGTAGGAAATGAATCATTTTATAAGATTCGAAACAGGATGGGTATGATTGACATTGAAGCTTGAATTTGGTGTAAAATTACAACATTATTGCATAAATATGTTATTTGTGATTGCAATAAAAGATAAATAATTTGTTAGTTTGATGTGTGTAAAATGGATAATGTATATGATGTTTCCACACTTGGGTTGATGGAGTCAAGTCGACTCCACTTAGCCCAAGTTGACTTCACCGAAGTCGACTCTGCGAGCAATGGATTGGCTGCCCTATTAGACGCCGAATAAACCCAACTATCTCATTCTCTATGCTTCCCAAGTCATCCTCATTTCTTCCACTTCAAATGGCTCCAAAAGCTATCTCTGAGCCAACTAAACTTCCGGTCTCTCGCCTGTCCACCTCAAATGCCCGTGAAAGTGCCCCAAGGAGACAATGAACACTGTCTAAGCGAGCAAGAAAAAAGACCACAACCTGTACAGGACGTCAGATCCGATTTAAGGAAATCCCTCAATTTCTATCCCTTGAAAAGAAACTAGTGGTGAAGAAGAAGAGAATGTAGGAATAAAAAAAGGAACTCCCACGCCAAAGGGCAAGTGTTAAAAATGCCGGTGGAATACTTTAGAAATGAGAGGCAACACAATCGATTCTACAAACACTTTTATGAGAGAAAGACATTTCCTCTCAAAGTCATTGACTTTGAATTTTTAAAGGAGTATGAATTTGCTATAGAGGAATTAATAACTTTCAAGGTTGAACTAGTCTATTAAAAAACGATGGTAGGATATATACAGACTCGACAAGATAATTTTATTACTTATGGAATCAAGAAGAACTAAACACATTTGTCAAAGGTGTTGAAATTGATCTTAGACAAGGTCATGAAGTATGTAAGTCCAATGCCTTGTTAAGGATAGGAGACATACTTGGAGTTCAATGCATTGAAGATCATATCCTAGAAGATCTTACTCTTACTAGAATGTACAACCAATTGACAGGGAGTGACAAATACCATCTAGGTATCAAATTTTTGCATTACATGGATTTGACACCAAGATTGAGAGTTTCGAGACTCCTAATAGCCTACTATGTCTATCCTAAGGGCGAAGGAAGAAATCAAGTTAACTTGCAAAAAGCTGAAATACTATGAAAAGTGGCAAATAGGTGATACAAACCAAGTGCTTGTCGTTAAGAGCACTGTGATCACCAGTTTAATTTAAATTAACCGAAACACATTAAAGCTACCACTATACGAGTGATAGTGTAGAATAACGGTGAGTCGGGTCGAATCCACAGAGAGGCGATGTAGTTTTGAATTGTTTTTAAGAGAAAGAAAAGAAGGTATAAAAAGAGAGAGAGAGAGAGAAGAGAGAAAGAGGAGAGAGAGAGAGAAGAGAGAGAGAAAAGAAAAGAGAGAGAAAAGAAGAGAGAGAAAGAGAGAAGAGAGAAGAGAGAGAAAGAAGAGAGAGAAAGAGAGAAGAGAGAAAGAGGAGAGAGAGAGAGAGAAGAGAGAAAGAGGAGAGAGAGAGAGAGAAGAGAGAGAAAGAGGAGAGAGAGAGAGAAGAGAGAGAAAGAGGAAAGAGAAAGAAAATAGAAGAAATTAGAGAGAGAAAAGAAGAGAGAAAAGAAGAGAGAGAAAAAGATAAAATAGAAGAAATTGGCGAGAAAAGAAAGAGAGACAAGAAGCTAAAAGAAATTATAATTAACTAGCAACTTAATTAAAACTATTCTAAAAAAAAGCAATAAAAGCTATGAAATTTAACTATTAAAGCAGGAAAGAGAATTACATTAAATTTAATCTAAAAATTACAAAGCATAAAATAAAGCAGTAAATCTAATCTAAAAATTAAAACTACAAATTAAAAAGCAATAACTACGAGATACTATAAAGCATAAAATAAAATTTACATCACCCGAATATGGAGAGCAAAATCTCCACGTAATAGAAAACTTTATTGCTTGGCCCCACCTCCTTGCTACGGGTCCCACAAAATGGGTCTCACCCACTTGCTACGGGGTCCCACCAAAAGGGTCCCACCCAAGGGGTGTGTGGGGTATGGGGTGTAGTGTTGCTGAAATGGGGCTAAGGTCGGTGCTGAGATGCATGCTTGCTGGTGGATTAGACGGCATGAAAAATGGGATTGAGCTGCTGCCGGTTTTGAGTTGCTGGAATCCAGCTGCCGGGATTGGAGGATGGAGCTGCAGCCGTGACTCGGATTAGGCGATTTGGCAGAGAGCCATGGCTGTTGTTCTTGTGGCTGCCTGCTGTAATGGATCGGGGCTGGATATGTTGCTCTTTGGCTTGGATTTTCGGTTGCTGTCTATCGGTACAGGAGAAGGAAACCGAGCTCCGGTAATGGCTGCTTTGGCCGGAGAAGACGAGCTGGGTTGTTCGTCGCCGTTTTGGGGAAGATGGAGCACCGAACTGGTGCTCCGGTGGTGTACGGTGCCATTTGTACTTATGCAGAAAATAAAAACTTGATTTTCCATATTCGATTTCTATTAAAATAATTTTAATAAACCCACGTAGACTTTTAATTTACTTTTGAGTGCTTTTTGAATTTATTTTATTTTATCTTAAGATTTTATAATGATTTACTTTGCACCCATATTTCAAAGTTAGCCTATTTAATCCCTTTTAGCGTGTCTAATTATTTTTATGATTTCATATTTTCCAAAATATTGCAAAATGACCCGTTTTATATTAAAATTAAAGATTCTATCAAAAATATGATTTTCATACAATTCTACTTAAAACATGCGTTTAATTAACATTTTAATATTTAATAGCGTGAATTTAATATGAAATTAAATCAAAATTTTTAGACTTATCAATAGGCAAAGGGTAAACTTGCCCCGATTCTTTTTGAAAGCATTGGAGCTTAAAAAGGATAATCCATGAGGGATACTACCATATGGAACATGGATTACTAAGATTCTTGAGACATACCGCGTTGATTTAGATGGAGAGCCTTACGAGGTTCTAAAATCAACGAATGTTATCAATGAAGCTCTCTTGACAAGAATGAAAATAGACATAGAGGCTTTTAGGCTAGCCTAACTTCATGCAAGAATTGTAGGCAGTCCTCCACAAGAATTAGAGAGGAGGAGAGATCAAGCAGTTTCTCCTCAGGCCAAAGCACCATTTGAGGGGAAGGCACACTCACAACTCATTCCCCGACCCTCACAACCATCTCCCATACCTCATGACCCTGCATCAGTTGCATCTCATGCATCTTTTTCCTCATGGGGGTCTAGGGCCACCAACCACTTTGTTCACTCTCTGTCTCATCCCTCTACATCCATTGCTCTTCTAGATTACCTAAAGGCCATGGAAACCCGCATTTCTAAAGATCTAAGCAATATAAACTTTTCTCTTTTGGAAATGCACACTAGGCAAGACAAGATGGAACAGGAACTCACCTCCATTAAATACACCCTTACCTCCGGATTCAAACACCACCAACCAATTCTAAGCCTTCCAGATTTTGACCCATACCAAGAGGCATATCCTATGTTTCCCAGCCTATTGTCCAAAACAGAATAACCTTTTTCACACCATACGATTCCTCTTCTCCATCTCCATCTGAACCCTCGGACAATGAATCCTATCCCATCACTCCCTTCACTTGTCAGAAAGTTTCCCATATTTTTTACTTTCCCATGTCCTATTTTTTGGTGATTGGCAAAAAGGGAGAGAGAATTTGAGAGCTACAAGAGCTAATTTTGTACCTTTTGGGTTGGGTAGAATGTATTTAGGTTATTTTTGTGTCTTACTAAACAAATGAAATATTCTAACATATTCTTGTTATGTGTTCTCCAAATTAATGAACAAATTTGAATAAATATGCCAATTGATCTTCTAGTTTGCCATCTTATAAATTATATGATAATCACTCATGACAACAATGTGTGCATTTGAAAATTCTTCAACTCAAAGTTGCAACTAATTACAAATAAAAGAAAAGTTAATCTCAATATTAGTTTTGTCAATCATTAAAAATGAGGAGATTGTTATGAAACTAATAGCAAATCAAGAACAATCCATGTTCTAATGATTAACAATCTAGATTCGAGGATATTAAGATACTAACAAGTTTGTTAAGTTGATTCAAGTTAGAAATTTTTAAATACAAGTCATGACAGATCAAGTCACGGAGACAAGTTGACTCAGGCATTGACTTAGGTCAAGTTGATACCGAAGTCGACTCTAGTATCGACTTTAACTGACATTTTTCAGACGACACTGAAATTATGGATTGGTAAGCAGGCGAAGCCACATCCGAAGTCAACTTCGCATATGACTTGAGTCAAGTGGAAACTCAAGTCAACTCCACAAGCGACCTGGAGGGATTTCAGAACTCTGATGCTAAATTTGAAGAAGTCAAGTCGCATCCCAAGTTAACTCTGACATGTGACTTGAGTGAAGTCTCAAATGAATTGATTCAGTCATATGACTTGGGTTGAGTTGCAACCCAGGTCGACCCCAACATTCGATTTAAGCGTAAGAGGATTCAAAACAAGTAGTATAAAGCTCAAATGTCAACCAGAAAATTTCAAGCAATAATGCCACGATAGAGCAAAGATAAATGTCAGATGTTGGTTGAGCAAGATATACAAGTACACTCTAAAGCCTGACAAATGTTGAGACGAATAAAGGAGAAATTCAAGATAAAAGGCACATATATCAAGGCAATCAATTCATGAAGACTTGAAGTTCCAAAAGGCATTTTGAGCAACGAAGTCACAATTTAAGTGAACTCCACTTGCAACTTAGGTCAAGTCTCAGAACAAGTCAATCCCAAAATGAAACTTAAAGCTAGAAGCAAGGAGGAAAAAGTGCTGAAGATTGAAGTTACAACCTAAGTCGAATCCAGTCTGTGACTTGGGTGAAGTTGTAGCCGAAGTCGACTTCGAGTACAACTTCAATCGTAACGGTCAGAAAAATTTGAATGTTCGCTCATTCAATGCACACCACCTACCTCGTAAAATTTGAATTTATTCCTCCTTTATTTAAGACTCATCAAATCAAGTGGAAAGGGTTAGCCATAACGTTCATTAAGTCTTCATCTTCCAACTTACAAGCATGCAAGTGATCATTTAAGTGCTCTATAAGAAGAAATGTGTTATTCATTTTGTAAGTGTTGAATCCTACCATCAACCTCAAGCTCTACAAGTTTTTCTCCGTGTTAAAACTCTCTCTACACAATCTATAAAGTGTAAAATCTTCTTTTAATTCATTCTCTTGTAATTCTATTTGGCTTGTTGTTCGAGACTAAGGCCAAGTAAAGACAAGTAGTGTGTGATTGGAGTGTAATTCATCACTTACTTTTGTTATCTTTGTAAAGGCCCCCTAGAGCTAGAATCTAGAAAAAAGCAATGCTCTAATTGTAATCTTGTTGATAGAGTAGAACCCAAGATACAATAGTGTGTTATTGTGTCTGCCATTATTATTTTTCTTGCTCTTCTATTCTCCACGTTTTCATTCAAGGGGCTTAATTCACAAAGGGTTAAACTCAATATACCAAAACAAAATTAAAAGAACACAATTCACCTTTCCTCTTGGGTTTTGCCATAAACTTGGGACCAACAAACTTCTCTTGGTCAAACTAGTTAAACACCCAAAGCTATACTCAACAAACCACACAGTTTTCTAAGCAGACCTCTATATCCCCTTACTACCAAAGTCAACCAATTCCACTTGCACTACCTCAAGCACAATCTTCTGAGTCTATGCTAGAAAAAATTATTCTTATGCTAAAGAAAAATAACAAAGAAATGGACCAAATAAAAACCCACATAAACTTGGTTGAGAACCAAATTACCCAACAAGCCTTGGTCTCATCTCAAAGAAACCAAGGTCTGTTGGCCCCGAGTTAATGAAAAAACCCAAGAGGGGAGGGGTGAATTGGGTTCTGAAAAATTCTTTGGTAAATTAAAACTTAACCCCTTATAATTTCAATCACCTTGATGAAACGTGATATGAGATAGAATGAGAGGGTGCAAATGGAATATAAAAATGTAAACAATCAAACAAAATAAGAGACAACAATATATAGTGGTTCGGGCAACCTTCCCTACTCCATTCTTCCAAGCACACACCCGTTGTGTCTTGGGTTCCACTTTTGTATTTTCAATACAATCTAGAGCACCCGCTCTCTTCTAGATCCAACCAACCAAGTGCAATCTATTGGTGAGACAAACTCCAACCAATCAAGCAAAACCCGTTAGTGAGACAAACTCAAACCAACCCCCTGTTTTGCTTCTTCTTGAATTCGGTCTCCAATACCGATCCAAGGCAACAACACCAAAAAAAATAAACAAAAGAGAAATTACACTTTACAACGTGTATTCGATAAGCACCGGAAGCTCCTTGTCATGTGGAGATGATAATCTTGAAAGCACACTTGGAAGTTGTAGCACTTGAAGCTTCAATAGTTGTTCAAATAACTTCAACACACTTGAATATTAGAATATGAAAGCCCAACTTGTGTTTTCTTCTTTCTTTCCTCCTTCTCTCTACTCTCCACGTTCATTCTTCAATGGTATATATAGAGGAAAAAAGGTTCTAGCCGTTGGAGTGGAGGTTCACGCGCATCTAGAGCTCCAACGTTCGGATTTTCGACCGTTACGAGTTGAAGTCGCAAGTGGAGTCGACTTCGGATGAGTGGAGTCGACTTCGGATAGGTGAAGTCGACTTGGGATGCGACTTCGTCTTGCTAAAACTTGCTGTCCAGAATTTTGCCTTCGAAGTTGCAGGTGAAGTCCACTTGGGTCTGGGACTTCACCAAGTCGCAAGTGAAGTCGACTTGGGTTGAGACTTTACTTCCGAAGTCGCAGGCGAAGTCGACTTGGGTCTGAGACTTCACCAAGTCGCAAGTGAAGTCGACTTGGGCTGAGACTTCACTTTGCAGAACTTACAATTCATGAACATGAACTCTTGAAACTTAAATTATTTCACATTTTCATTTTCATACACATAATTAGAGATAAAATATCTGAGAACACTTAGACAAATGTATTAGATCCTTTTTAATGATATTTCAATTATTTGTTAATCATCAAAATCAAATTAATCATTCTTAAAGCAAGCATATGATCAACAATCTCAACAATCTCCCCCTTTTTGATGATTGACAAAACTTAATTGAAATATCTTCCTTTCTCAATTGAATCACAGATATGTCTATATGAAGATCATGATTTTCATCAATAAGTGCAATAATATATATTCTTTTCATATAGATGGAAATGCTTCTCCCCCTAAGTTATATGCAATATTATTCTCTTTTCTTAAGATATTTTCATTACTACACTCTCTCCCCCTTTTGTCAATCAACACAAAAAGGTAGCATAATGGGGCACAATGAGGCACAATGGGGCATATAAAATAGGTAATACAAATGAGGCTTATAAAATAGGTTCATACTACACTCTCTCTCCCCCTTTTTTTCATACTAATCATTCATTTTGAGTCAAGCATATGATCTATAATATGACTATGGTACCACTAGTTTATTAATTTCTTTAGGAGAGCAACATACCTTTACTTACCTTTGATTAAAGTTATCATTACTATTTTTCTCAACTCCCCCTTTCTTTTGCAATTCATGATCCTTCATTCTCTAGATGACTTTGAAATAAAAACCTGCATCACAAATATGATATCTTCTTTTCTTTTGGTACCCAGGTTATGGGTCCATGAATGTTAGTACCATAATGCATAGGAACTCAAGGAGACTTGGTTCCACCTTAGATATGTCTCTTTGGCATCCAATCTAATTTGACTCCATTGTAAACCATTTTTCTTGCCATGCATTGATATATTTTATGTCCAAACTTATTACAATAATGGCAAGTGATTCTAGCATAGGTTGGAGTACCATGATAACTCTTTGGTTGCCAAGTAGGTATATTTGTTCATGATTTATCAACAAGCTTCTTAAAACGTCCCCTCACATTTGATGTACTAGAAGCCTTAATCTAAATAGGAGAGTTTGTTTTATTTAGTTTGACATTAATGTGCTTTACAAATCCAAGACCTCTCTCATTAACTTGAGTGGTCATTCTCAAAAATTTCTGCACATTTTCTCCTATGTTGAAGAACTTAGCCAATGAATCCTTCAAATTTTGGTTCTCCTTTCTCAATGTCTCTGTTTCATTTTTCAAAGCATTTATATCATTTTGCAAAGATGCATTCTCCTCTGCTAATTTTTCATTTGCAATGGCAGTTGTGTTGAATTGCCTTTTCTTTTGAACATATTTGATACCAAGGCTTTTGAATTCATCAAATAATGAGTCATAAGTTTGTTGTAAATCATTCAACTCATTACATTTAGAACAAACATTAGAAGATGAATAAGAATCAGATGAGCTTACTTCGATATCCATAGATGCATCAAAATTTTGGCAAGTTTTCTTTTCATCTTCTACAATGGCCATGTAGCAAATTCTTGCCCAATTTACTGCATCTTCTCTTTCACTTGATGAAGTGCTAGAGCTTGAGGTAGTATATTTCTTTTTAAGTATTCTTCTAGCTTGTCTCTTTGAAAAGCTTCTCTTATTTTGAATTTCCAAATCATCCGGGGTGGTACATTCGATTTGTATATGTCCAAGACCACCACATTTATAACATTTTGGAAATTCCTTTCTTCTATTCTTCATTTTCTTCTTTGAGCTAGAATATTCATATGAACTTGATGTAGATTCACTTGAGCTCTTCATCATACTTTTGAGCGCAATAGACTTCTTACTTCTGCGAGATTCTTCTTTCTTGTTTTTGATGAGCTCATGAGACATGAGTGAGCTAATCAAGTCATCTACTTTGAGCTTGTTTAAGTCTTTTGCCTCCTCAATAGCTGTAATCTTTTCATTCCATGAGTTTGGCAATGCTCTAAGTATCTTCATAACCTGCTCACTTTCAGAAATTGGCTTTTCTAGGCCTTTAAGAGCGTTAGCGATTTTAGAAAATCTGGCATACATTTCTGAAATTGATTCACCATCTAACATTTGAAATCTTTCCAAATCACCAACAAGGATATTCCTTTTAGTTCCCTTTACTTGGGAGGAACCCTGATAAATAGATACCAATTTATCCCATATCTCTTTAGCCGTTGTGCATGAAGAAACTCTATCAAATTCTGCAGCGGTCAATGCACAAAATAAGAAATTCATAGCTTTGACACTACTTTGGACGGACATAGTTTCTTCTTTTGTCCAAGTGGACGCCTTGTCCCCCTTTGGTAATGTAATGCCATCTTGTATGGCTATCCAAGAATTCATATTGGTTGCCATAATGAGTTGTTTCATCCTTAACTTCCAATAACTAAAATTATTGCCATCAAATAGAGGTGGCCTTAAAAATGATTGGCCTTCGGCAAATGCAGGTACAGAAGTTAAGTAGGTTGCCATAGAAATATAGAAGAGATCACCTCAAATAAGATAGAGGTCTGCTCTGATACCACTTGTTGGCCCCGAGTTAATGGCAAAACCCAAGAGGGGAGGGGTGAATTGGGTTCTGAAAAATTCTTTGGTAAATTAAAACTTAACCCCTTATAATTTCAATCCCCTTGATGAAACGTGATATGAGATAGAATGAGAGGGTGCAAATGGAATATAAAAATGTAAACAATCAAACAAAATAAGAGACAACAATATATAGTGGTTCGGGCAACCTTCCCTACTCCACTCTTCCAAGCACACACCCGTTGTGTCTTGGGTTCCACTTTTGTATTTTCAATACAATCTAGAGCACCCGCTCTCTTCTAGATTCTAGCTCTAGGGGGCATATACAATAATCACTTGTTGATGAGACCAACTCCAACCAACCAAGTGCAATCTATTGGTGAGACAAACTCCAACCAATCAAGCAAAACCCGTTAGTGAGACAAACTCAAACCAACCCCCTGTTTTGCTTTTTCTTGAATTCGGTCTCCAATACCGATCCAAGGCAACAACACCAAACAAAATAAACAAAAGAGAAATTACACTTTACAACGTGTATTCGATAAGCACCGGAAGCTCCTTGTCATGTGGAGATGATAATCTTGAAAGCACACTTGGAAGTTGTAGCACTTGAAGCTTCAATAGTTGTTCAAATAACTTCAACACACTTGAATATTAGAATATGAAAGCCCAACTTGTGTTTTCCTCTTTCTTTCCTCCTTCTCTCTACTCTCCACGTTCATTCTTCAATGGTATATATAGAGGAAAAAAGGTTCTAGCCGTTGGAGTGGAGGTTCACGCGCATCTAGAGCTCCAACGTTCGGATTTTCGACCGTTACGAGTTGAAGTCGCAAGTGGAGTCGACTTCGGATGAGTGGAGTCGACTTCGGATAGGTGAAGTCGACTTGGGATGCGACTTCGTCTTGCTAAAACTTGCTGTCCAGAATTTTGCCTTCGAAGTTGCAGGTGAAGTCCACTTGGGTCTGGGACTTCACCAAGTCGCAAGTGAAGTCGACTTGGGTTGAGACTTTACTTCCGAAGTAGCAGGCGAAGTCGACTTGGGTCTGAGACTTCACCAAGTCGCAAGTGAAGTCGACTTGGGCTGAGACTTCACTTTGCAGAACTTACAATTCATGAACTTGAACTCTTGAAACTTAAATTATTTCACATTTTCATTTTCATACACATAATTAGAGATAAAATATCTGAGAACACTTAGACAAATGTATTAGATCCTTTTTAATGATATTTCAATTATTTGTTAATCATCAAAATCAAATTAATCATTCTTAAAGCAAGCATATGATCAACAATCTCAACAAGGTCAACTCCCTAATTAGCCTGAAATCAACCCAAGGGAGCAGATCATGGTAGTCACCTTCCGGAGTGGTAAACAACTTGAGTCAACTCGAACTGAAGAGAAATAATCTTATAACAAACCTGAGCAATCTCCGAAGCAAGTTGAGGAACCCCAACCTAAACCAGTGGTGAAGAAGCCCTATATTCCACCATTGCCATACTAGCATTCTTTACCCTTCCCGCAGAGACAAACGTAGGCCAAATTATAAAAGCAGTTAGAGAAGTTCATCTCGATTTTAAAGAATCTGTCAATCAATGTCCCATTCATTGACATGTTATCACAGTTGCCGACATATGCCAAATTCTTGAAAAAAAAATTCTGCTAAATAAGTGCAAACTCAAGGAGCACGAAACGGTGGCACTTACTAAAGAGTGTAGTGTTATGTTGCTAAACAATTCGCCATACAAGCTCAATGATCTAGGAATTTTTTCTATCCCTTATCTTCTTAGTAATGTGCAGGTAGACAAAGCTTTAGAGCTAGCATTAGAGCAATATGAAAGATGGAGTCGATTAACGCAAGGGATCAAATTGAACTTAGGCTAATAACTTTAAATCAAGCTCTTTTCAGGAGGCAACTCGAGCTTTTTCTCTTCCTTTAAGAGGATTTTTAGTTTTCTTTCTTTTTTTTATTTTAGAATTTTGATACTTTTTAATTTGAAACTTTATTGGTTATTTCACAGAGCTTACTTGATAAGAAGCACCATGGGATGGAAATTTAGTACAACTTATTAAAACAAGGAAGTTAACATCTCATATTGTAACGCCCCATTCATAAAAATACTCAATAACTAATCAACGGCGCTACACAATCTAAAAAAAATTCGGCAGCATCTCCCCATAACATACAAGGGGTAATATGGAATACATGACCTGATATTCATTACATTTCCATCTGTAACATTCAATCCTATTTATATACTTGCATCTTCATATAATAAGAACATTCATATAGAAGGAAATCATTACATATTTTCCTTACACAACAAACAGATATAATAGTCATGCATATGTGCATCAACAAGAATTATAATCCAATCTGAAATACCAAATACATTATAGTTGTCAAAACGAATCCGCCTAAGTAATTGTCTACATATATGATTATCAAAAGAGCACAAGTCTAAAAGAACTGGAATCAACATATTGTGCTAGGGTCTCTCATGTTTGATCTTCAACTTGTCCCATCCTTAAGTTCTCCTTCTGACCTGCGATCTAAAACCACAATAACAATGATATGAGTCTAAATAGACCCAGTAAGTAGATAGTGGTTAGCACAAAGTGCAAATAAGCATAATGATGGATACTCATACAGTGATGAAGCTAATACACATGGGTCCAATACCCACTCCCAAGATCGTATACATATAACCATACACACAAATTGACCAACACAACCAATCATCTACTCATGTCCATCAAGGGCCATGAACAACCCTCTCCTCATGTCAATCAAGGGCCATGAACAACCCTTACAATCAACTATTTGAGATAACGCATCATACATAACAGACAATGAAACACATCGCAAACCACGCATACAACATCAACACAATTCAGATACAACACATAGATCTGTCACACAAGCATTTTATCAAACACATGATAGGTGCGAAATGAAAGAACCTTCAATTCATACTCTCGATTGGGGCAAATCAATTCACGTCACATTTCAACAATATAACAACTGCTAAGAAATCTTTTACATCATAGAAATCACGCATTCAAAGTAAATTCACCATGAACCCTAACTGTTACGAACTCTACGCCTAATACCATGGAGTCGTTAGAAGCTATACATTCCCTCTAGCCTCGCATTGCATTTAACATAAAATTTCATCACTAAATCGAGAAGGGGCGACATCTACTTACCTTGACCGTGATCCCTCCCAAGGCAGCGACCCTAGATGTGGACTGCAGAAATTCGGAGCCTTGGAGCTTCCTGAACTCGGATCTATGACCTTCAAGGTAGTTGGTATAGTTCCCCTCAAGCGATCACGGGTGGTTCGAACTGAGTGGAAGAGAAAGTAGAAGAGGAACGAAGAACCAGAAGAGAAGGAGAAGAGAACGCGGTCGGGCGCGAAATGGGAATGAAACCCTAGAGCGCGGGCCGCTTATGTTAATAGAATCCATTGAGTCGGGTCGGGGCTCGGGTCGGGTCCAGTCGCAATTAGTAATTTAATTCCCCTCTCCTACAACTTAATAATTTAAATTTTCTCCGGGGGCGCTGCCCCCTTCACCCCCGCGACCTGACCGGTCAGGTCGAACCCCGTACCTACTCTGCGAGGGAAACAATAGTCATAGTACCCATCAATGGAACGCTAATCATACATGCACATATGCACTATACATCTCCTAAATGTCGTGTCCATGTATGTTATGTATCCATTAATATCGTAAAATTCTTACTAGCATGTTCATAAGTTACCTCATAAATAGAGAAAAGTTATAATAAAAATAGAATAAAAATACCTGGTCCTCACACATATTCCTTAAAACCACTTACTTAATTTCGATATATCTTTTTGATCGATTAATTTACATTGAGGACAATGTCAATTTCAAACGTGAGAATGAATGTGTTGCATTAATTTTCTCTGACTATTTATTTCACTACCCCGACAATTGCATTCATTGAACTTTGCACTCAATTTTTGTCACACTTTAAAAAATAATTTTGCAAATTTTTGGCAATCCTTACACAAATCTTGACACTAGACTGTTTAAGATCCCACTTTGAACTCTTATGATGCCTATATAAACAAACTATACTAGGAAATTTCAAAACCTTTGAGTTAGGCAAATAATTGAACTCCAATGAGATGTTAAATTTATTTTTGAACATATACTTATTGAAAATACTTGATTTTTTTGTCCTAGAACACTTGGTGAAACTGATATACTAAGGAACCAATTCTGTTTTCTTTCAAAATCAGAGTAATCCTCTCTAATTTTTCAAAAGTTATTTCTAAAATACATAATTAATATAGTTTTTTCTATATACATGAAAATCTCATTCTAGTTGAAGGATTTCCAAAGCTAAAACTCAACTTAACCTGTTTATGGACATGATTAAGGCATTCATATTTCTAATGAGCTTATCTCTTAGAGTATAACTGTTGTTTATCCCTATCGAGCTTAAATTGAGCATTTTTTTTCTAAACATCAATTCTCACTTAATTGAACTAACTTTGAATCTAAAATTTGAGATGAAAAGTATAATGTGAACAAGGTTTGACCTCTTGGCTTGTGCAAATAATGAACATGGCTCTCTAGATACTATGAAATATGGTAAGAAAAGTTGTTTGTGAAAAAAAGAAAATGTTCCCTAGATACCCTGAAAAATGGTGAAGGAAATTATTGTTGAACTTGTTTAGAAAAAACTAAACTAAGAGTAAGAACAGGTTAAAAAAATAATAAAAGCACTAATTGCTGGGTGACATTATTTCCTGTTGCAAACTATGGTTCAAATAAATGTGAAGATGGTTTAATTTTTAAAATTTTTAAAAGTTTATTTCTTGTGCTGAACTTAACCGTTGTTCCACTAAGTCCTTATGGATCTATGATTCGATTGATAGAGTGGATAGAGAAAATTTAGATGTAAAATTTTGAGGAGATATATATTAGGTAATTTGACTAAGATTCTTTTTGAATTACTACCATTAATTGAATTGCTGAATATGTGTATTGGAAAATCAAATAAAAAGGAGAGAATAACTTATAGTTAGGAGTTTATTATGGGAGTTTTTGACTTTTTAATGATTGAAGGCATAATTGGCGTTAGTGAATGCAATATTAATTGAGTAAGAATGGATTTTTGACTAGGGTTTTTAATAAGTATCATGTTTAAATTTTTTTATTTAACATTCTCACTAATTCCTTAATCACATTTGCTTTTTTATTCAAAGGTTTGAAGTTTTTAATTTATTCTTAAATTCCTTTGTATTTGTTTGAGGACAAGCAAAAGTTCAAGTGTAGGAGTATTTGATAATTGGTAAATAATAATATATTTTGTGAACATTTTATACTAATTTGGGGGTAATTATTTCAATTTATCATGAAATTTGATTTAAAATATATTTTTACAACAATTGGGTATTAAATATTAATTTCAAGTTATTTAAATAATTATCATGATCTTTTGGCTTGAAATTAGAAACAAATATATTTGTTGTGATAAAAATAAATGAACTTGAGATTTGTTTACTAGCTTGTTGCAATTACTTGGGCGGAATTTTATTAATAGCTAAACTCATATGTTTTTAATTTTACAGGTGCAACCAAGCCGTCCATAAAGCATATAAAAATCTAGACGGTCACCATCAGAGATTAATGGCTGGAAATTATATCTTCAGAAATCATGCAAAAACTGATTAAGGCGGCCGTTCACGATTTCAAGTTCCAGCGCTTCAGAAATTCAAACCGAAGCATCAAGATCCAGCCGTTCAAATGATTGATTATTGTGCGGCCCAACACAAGATCACGTCCGCAATTCCCCATCCTTTATTCCACCGTCCATGCAGTTGATCCATGCAAATGACGTCCATCATTTAGCCATGCAATCTTTCCTTCACCACCGTCCAAGCAGTGGGTCCCACGAGTTCAGCAGATCCACACTATCCAAATGCCAATTTCCAAGTCAGGTAATTCACGTCCAAATTTCTAGCAGATCAACACCATTCTTCAGCCTCCATCAATGATTAGAAAATCAACGGTCAGAAATTTCCACCCATAAAATCTGACCGTCCAAAAATCAACGATCTTAATTTTCCAGCAAGCTTTCAATGCTCACTCCCATCCAGAAATTTCAACCGGTCCTTTTTTATTCAAGAAATCCATGCCTTGCATTTAATTAATTAAAGTGGAAGAAAATATCACGCCTTGAATATCAACCGCTGATAAGGTTTTTCGTCTAAGCAGATTTTGTTGCGCAAATAAAAACCACATCATAGCCAAATTGTGCAGACACGGCTGGAGTGCGTAAACTCGTTGCATGCGCTTTAGTTGGCGCAATTTTAATTTTATAAAAGGGCACGGTAGCAGGCAGTATTTCCTGAGGAATTGGACGGAGAAAAATCCAGAGAAAGAGAGGCAAGCCAGCGAATTGCGTGAAACGTTTGGGACTCTCAACTAATAAGCTTTTTTTTTTTTTTTTTAAATTTCTTCTTTTATTTTAATTATCTTGTTTAAGATAGATTTAGATTATGATTTTATATTATACTTGAACATGCTCGGTTTAGCTCGAAATCTAGAGTTTAGGATGTAACATGCTTACAATGTAGCGTGGTGTGTGGTTTTAATTTATTTATGATAGATGTTATTGTTAATTTGATATCTTGTAGTTTTAAGACTTCCCTAGTATTTGAGTTCCCATTTTGATAATGATTTTATATATATTAGGTGATGAAACCGAGAGGTTGTAGTCTAATATACAACAATCAAGATAATAAATCTGAAAATCTAAGACCATGAGAATAGACATGATTACCTTGAAGAATCCATGAACAGCCACAGAGCTTAATGAATCCTAATTAACTTAATCTCATGAGAATAGGTGGTTAAGAATAAATTTGGATTATATCTTATGTGTTTAACGCTTGCCTAGTGTTTGAGCTCACATTTTGACAATGATTTCAAATATATTAGGTGATAGAACCGAGAGGTAAAAGTCTAATATACAACAATCAAGATATTAAACTTAAAAATCTAAGACCATCAGAATAGCCATGATGACCTTGAAGAATCCATGAACGGCCACAGAACTTAATGAATCATAATTGACTTAATCTCATGGGAATATATGGTTAAGAATAAATTAGGGTTATGTCTTGTAGGTTTTGAGAAAAGGGACAAGCATAAATTAGAATTTGTTCTTCTTTAACATACAATATTTATATTAAATAATCAAACAACGTACTTGTTGCAAAAGACGCATGTGAAACTCTAGACCCTTACTCACATCCCTGCTTTCAAATATTTGTTTTAAATTATAAATTCTATTTTCTTTTCTACTTCTATATTTTTCTATTCACTTTACTCTTTTGATATTAGATAAAAAAGCGTTTAATACAAAGTTTATAGTCCCGAATTCCTTATGGATTGATATTTTATATACTATAATCTACGAACCATACCCTTGTGATGAGGTTACAAACAATACTTCCAAACAAGCGCCACATACTATGCTTATGGCATATTAACAAGGAATTCCCGAAGAATTTATCCCATGTCTCTAGTGTGCATTTAATCTTCAAGTCTACATAGAATCAATGGTTGTATGATTAATCGACTACCATAGAGTTTGGTTAGAAATGATTGATCAGATCAGTTTGTATTGCAACTCATGGCTTAAACTTGTATAGTATACAAGAGAAGTGGACTTTCACTTTTATTAAACTCGTACCATAATTAGAATAATAGGATAAAATGAAAGTGTAAATGTGATATTTGAAAATTTTATAACTTATAAATTTAGTTTAATGGATTTTATGAATGGCTATAAAAAAAACTGTTCAAAGGGATCATGAAGATAAGAATCATGTAGAATTTGACACTTTGGGTGGAACACCAATGCTAAAGATTCAATGACCTATGGAAGTGGATATGGCAAAGGTATATATATTGAGGTCATTTTATGAGTTTTAGAAAGAGTTGGACAACAACACCTATCACCAGGTAAAACAAATTGTTACAGAGGGAGGCATAGAACAATGGCAAGATATATGCGTAGAGAAAAGAAGAACAATATGCAGTAGACTGCATTTTGGAATTGAGGTGGAGCAATGGCATCTTGTTCATGTCAAAAACTTGAATTTTCGAGTTTTTATGTAGACACTTTTTCACAAATTTTAAGTTGACATTATGTACATGCCTCCTCAATACATTCTTTCACATTAGACATGATTTGCTAAAAGTCAATAAAAGGGGCAATCTCATACCTCATAACGTGATGTGCATAATAATCTTATTATACTATCTTCTTTCTGTATTATTGTTCTTTCTAAAGCATCTAGTATTGCAAAAATACTTAATTTGTAAATTTGTGAAATCATATTTCGATAGAGCAACAACAGAAGTAAATGAAATGATTGAGTAAGAAATAAATGAGGTTACTATCAATGAGGAGGATGAAGGTATCGTGGCTTCCGTTAGGGATGAAGCTGATAACTTCAATGCAAATGACAAGGGAGAAGATGTTGTGGTCAATAGTGTGGGGAGAATTTCAATCAATATTCTTGCAATACAAAGTTCTCAAGTTAGAAGTGTATGAGTTCCCTAAAATGAGCTTAATAAAAGTAAGATCATCTAAATATTTTAAAAGCCCCCTTAAGCAACTAACTTCTAGAAGATGTTGTCATAAATGCTGAAAATGGATCATTGGTCATGACAAAAAGAATTGTCCCAAATTAAGAAAATCAACATGAACAAATCACAAGTAGAGCAAGTGAGGTAAAATGATTATTTTTTATAATATTTCTCTAATTATATTAATAATTGAGTACTTATGCACCTATTTACCATTGATGTTTTTATCTTAGTTAGTAGGATGAATTCCTTTTGATTTTGTTTCTAATTACAAATATATGATTTTTTCTATTTTTTTTTTTTTTTTGCATATCAATATAAATGCTTCAAAAGATTGACAACTTATTTAATTTTCTTCTGGTTTGGTTTTAGGTTAATAGCTAATATGGAGCACTAAGTGAAGTATTAATTATGCAAGTTAGATGGGACTGACAGAAGCAATCATACAAAACATCATTTTCTATATTTACTGGCTTTTAGATGATAGATTTTGTGGCTTGCTTAAGTGCACAAATGCTAGTGGATGCATAATTTGAGTGTCCTACTGCACATGGTACTTTTAGAAATTTACCTAAAAATAGATGAGATTGCCAAGTCAAGACATTGCTTAAGATTTTGGTTAGATTATCTATGTACTAATTTCTTTTTTAGCCTTCATCCTATAGATCAGATTGATCCACCATTCAGGTGATCCCCATAATATATTAAGGCGTTAATCATATGACATTGTATGCATGACTTCTAGGATTGGAGTGCATTATGGGTAATTCTTATAGCCTACTGAGGTTTAGAATTAAATGGATGCAATTAAAGAAAGCTACAAAAAACAAAGGTGGGAATGTATCCTTATGTAATTCTTTTCCTGTGGCGATGCTAATATTAGTTTGATTCATCAAGCTTTTAAGTTCTAAGGTAAAGATAAGGTGACATAGCTGAATAGTAGGGTAAGATGAGATGAAAAATTATGCCCAATATGCTTAGTAAATAAAAGATTAACATAAAATTAACTACATGCAACTCAAAAGTTTCATAAGCAGTAATTAATGGGCAACATTGCAAACATAAATTATTGGCACATAAGGAGAAGACCATCCTTGGGCTGCATTGCACATTACTGTAATGGAACCATCAACTGCTTGATGAGCAAATAGAACTTACCTTTCACTATTTGGTTCAGCTTGCTATTGCATTCTTTACAAGATATTTCTCATAAATAAGCATTAAGAAGTGAAGCATTATCAATCCTTAGGCCATAGGTACATTCTCCAATTTTGGTTCAATTTTAAGAATGATTGAGCTAAATTTCTTGTTTTTATGTTTATGAGAAAAAAAATATCACATAATAATAACTAGTCATGAACATATTTTTTTTAAAAAAAATTGTGCCTACCATCATTATCAAGAGATATTATAATGAGGAAGGATTCCTTTCCAATTTTCTAAACATGTAATTTTTACAAATTTGTAATTTTGTTCAATATTCATTTTTGAATTATGAAAATGAAAAAAGCACTATTGGAGCAGTAGAGCAAGAGACATACAAGATGAATAGGTTTATTGTTGCAAGATTTGATTTGGGTTTGACTAATCTACTTATAAAACAATTAGAATTATTGGGTTAAAAATGAAAGAGAGATGCTCCCAAATATCTGATTATAAATGGTTGCTCGTATTATGTGTAAATACCCTGCACAATAAAAATAACAAAGTACGACATAGGCAAGTCATCATTGGGTATCTAAGTAGCCTCCAAAATTCATATAAGCACATCCATAAGAGAATAGAAAACACATTTTGCTAAATATTCCAAACATCTTCTACTCCTATATGGAAAGACTAAGCAGAGATCTCAATGATTCATTTGAATGTTGTTAAAAGTCGACACCATTACTTCAATTTTAGCCTTTTGTTTCAAAAATTCAATCTCCTTCTAGCAAGAGTAAGATCTCGCTTTAAAAGTTTACCTCTTTCTTCAAACTCTTCACCGCGTCATGCTTGTATACTTGTTTATCATTCTGCACTTTCGATATGTTATATTTATTTACCCAACAAAAATAATTACATATTGTTGATCCCTGTCATGTGTGTAAAGGAATTATATTATAGAAGTATTTATTCAAACTACAAATTAATATGTATGAATTTCACACATAGCTTACCCTTTTTTAACAATAATAAAAAAAAATTGTCAGATTTCTTGGCATTTTGACCTAAATAGTTCACACAACCTTACTCATATGAACATCATATTGGTTCAACCTACTTGGCTTGCGAAGAAAAAGTCATTTGCATAAGAACTAATGAACTACAACATTAATAAAATAATATAAATAATAATCTCAAACATTCACTTAATTTCTACATCAAAACTTCAAATACCATAAGTAAATAAAAAATATGCCAATATGGATACCGTAAACTACATCCTAAATCTTGACATGATATGGTTCTATTAATGCCAATTATGAAAATTATGGATAATTTCAAAAAAAAAATACAGCTATGAATTCCAACAAGAAGAAAGCATGAGTATAATAAAAAAATTATTAGATTCGGAAAATTGTTATAATTTCTCACTAGAGACTTTTTCCTTTTCATTTTAGAATAGTTCTATAGGAATTACTATATTGTGCATGTTTATGTTTTGGAAGTGCTAAAACTTATTTTACCATGGACATATTCCAACACCATCTATTACATATATTACTTAATCAATTTACAATAATACTTCAATAAAACTTCAAGCTGGTATTTTATAAATGCTATAGAAATTGCTATCATAAGAGCAATGAAATAGAAAATGATCAATTTCATAAGAGAAAATGCAAAAATAAGGAACATCTCTTTATTTATCCTCTAGATACTACATCAGTTGAACATATAAAAAAGAAAGAAAAAAGCAAACCAAAGAACTAAACAGAAAAAAAAAAAAACAAAATAAATGCGAAAAACTCACACTAAAATCTGAAAAAATGGATGCAAACAGAAAAAATAAACTTGAAAAAGAAAACAACCGAGCAAAGAAAAAATAAAAAATAAAGAAAAAGAAAATAGAGAAAAGAAAACATCCGACAAAGAAAAATTAAAATAAATAAAAGAAATGGAATAAACAAACAAGCAAACAAAGAATAAAAATAAAAATAAAAAAGCTAGCAGAAAAAATGGAAAAGTGCAAAAATGGAAAAGTGCGAACAACAAATAAAAGACAAAAAGACAAAAAATGCAAATAATAAAAAACGCAAAAAGGCAAACAAGAAATTTTAAAAAATAAAAAAGTAAACACGAAAAACTAGGCAAGCAAAAAAAAAAATGAATAAAAAAGGCATGCAGAAATGCTCCCTTGGAGATGTACCTATTTTTAGGTGTCCACCGTTTGTCTTTCTCATTCCCCTCCTTTCCAAAGCTAGAATTGAGAAAATCGAGCAGCTAAGATGAATTTTGGAGTGCCGAAGAGAAAATCTTTCTGGCTCAATATGAGCTTGCGCATACACGTTGTCAGCTGTTGCATTGAACGAGAGATTCCGCTCTCCTTTGATGCCCCTATCACAGCCTCCATGTCAATGACATCTCCTAGCTCTCTGCGTGCATTCGGCAGGAAGCATTTGATGAGGAATTAGCAGTGGATTCCAAATGTGCAACATTTAAATGATGTCGCAAAGACACTGAGTGTTTGTTAAAAATTTTTAATTTAAAACTTTTCATTCTTTCTCACTATCTTAATTTTTAAATATTTCCTGACATTTTCTTATGCAGATTATCTTATTTTTCAATCAATTTTACACGATTACCTATATAACTAATATATCTGTTTTAATTTTTATTTTCTTTATTTCTCATTATTATTCATACAATATCACATTATTTTATCTTATTTTAAAAACTTTTTCACCAAAATACACTTATCCCACAATCAGTGTCACCCTCTCTTCCTAAAACGGTTGCCATCTCCATCTCCCAGTCCAACGACAAATAGGTTAGCACTTTGCCTATCAAGTAAGTATTAAGTCTGACAAGCTGCTAATGTTGGACTTCTCTTCACCAGCAACAAAGCCCTAATCTCCTGTGAAACCATTGGCAAAATCCCTCAAATTCACCATCTCCCGCAGGAACGATTAGCAACCACGATCTCATCTTCCTCATTACGGACATACAGTAGCAACTACTTAGCTTCATCGACGACATCTTCAACAGTTCCCCTGTAAATTCCAGCCATAGAAATTGCACCGCGGATTTTATCTCTACCAGCAAGCATCAATCGGTAACTCTGCTTCTGCTATCTACAATCCGTCATCGGCATCCCCAATTTTCAACTCTGATCCAAACGTCTACTAGCAACACCACCCTTTGCTAATCCGACCTCCATCTCTGGTTATCCTCGAGATTCATAATGGCACCAAATTCGGACAGGGAAGATAACGGTGGGTGTCGTCTACACTCTTTTCAGTCGGTTGGAATGGTTGGATTGTCCAGATGAGCCATCGATTAGGCTGCTACTGCCGACGAAGAAGAATATGATTGCTAGTCGTGAGGGGTTTTCGTTGACGACTGGTTAATCTGCTCAGATATGTAATCTCCATTTGACGGCGTCAAATCTAAAAAGAAGATGACTCTTCAAAAAAAAAAAAAAAAAAATCTAATAAGAAAATGAAGGTATCGCTGAAGATGAAATGGCTGTCGTCGATTTCGGATATGCAACAACCGCATGGCAACTGAGATTGCTGCATTTTCCAAAGAAAACAATACCTTGGATTGCAATTAGCGGTTGATTGGTTAAATCAGGGGTAGCCATGAACCGATCATGGTTAGAAGATGGCGTATGAAATTTTCATGCTCTGGCAGTGTAACCACCTTATACATGTGGGCTCCACTGCTTCAATCCTGTACGAAATTGGTTGGGCACTTCAGGATAACGACATTCAGTTACGTCTAAGAGGAGTCAGAAGTTTTAAGATTAAGGGGCTGTTCGGGAAGCTGCAAAACTTTGGTGACGTTTTTTTCCACCATGAAAGCATTTAGCATTTAGTGGACTGTTGACCAATTGCAACCGATTTCGGCGTTGGTATAATAGGTGCATTTTTGCTGTCTGAAATATTAAATGTAGTTTCACATAAATGCTCCACTGTTGGTGTCAATTTCATATTTGCAGCTAAAAAATCAGCAACAATTGAGGTCCACATCAGCAACTTGGTCATTTCTTATTGTACGGATGGTAGAAGAACCTGTATGAAAATCTGGGAACCCAATCCTATGTACCCAGGTGCATTCAGCCTCGATGCACCCGGGTGTACTACACCTATTTTTTTTTATTTTTTTTTGAAATTTTTTTTATACAATGGTTAATCTAGGTTTATTTAACATATGTATCAATTTTTACTATTTTTGGAGACTTTTAGATATTTTTTTTTATTTTTAAAAATCAGTGGCATTTTCGGTAATTTTAAATTACTGAAAAACTACTGAAAATGCCACTGATTTTTAAAAATCTAAAAAAAATATTTAAAAATATCCAAAAATAGTAAAAATTGATACATATGTTAAATAAACCTATATTAACAGCTTCATGAAAAAAGTTTCAAAAAAAATAAAAAAAAAATAGGTGTAGTACACCCGGGTGCATCGAGGCTGAATGCACCCGGGTGCATAGGATTGGGCTCCGAAAATCTGCTGCGGCAGCATGAAATGATACGTTTTGCTCCGACAGCCCTAGCATGGAAAAGTTTTAATAGAATGGGTGAGTTTTATGCAATTCCAAACAACCCCTAAATGTAAGTGAGTATATTTGAAATTAAGGTTAAATGTAGGAGGTATATTTGTAATAAAGCTCATTTAAATTTAAATTTTTTTTATAAAATTGTTAATACAAGTGTATTTAACTTATAAACTAAGTTTTACTATTTTTAAAAGTTTGTATTTGTTTTTATTGTAAACATAGGGGTAGTTAGTCATTTTTTAACTATCGGAAATGATTAAAATATTCTTATGCTTAAAAATACAAAAAAAATATACACGTATCTGCAAAAAATGTTAAAACTTGATTTTTTAAGTTAAATTCATAAAATTTTTGAAAAACATAAAAAAGGTAAAGTAACCTGAGTTACATTTGTTAGCCCTAACTAAGAAGGTCATATCTCATGTTTAAACGATATAAAACATTTCCTACACAAATGAATAATTATGCAAATTATTATAATATCTTAATGCATAGATGAATGAATTTAAGTATTGTTAGAATTTACACATAATTATACATACTTTTACTTGATATTATCGGCTAAGACTTGAATAAATAATTGAATCTTTTAAAATATACCTACTTTATTTGGCCCTAATCTTAAATATATCTGTAATATTTTTAAAATCTCAAATATACCAATTACATATATGTTTAATTTTAAAAATGTTCATTTCATTTCATAAAAACTGAGGTAAAATTTTTATAAATGCCCAAAATATTAAGTCATCAATGAGTTATGATATTCAATTTGATAGTATATTAGTAATTCCATATATTGACTAATGGTATTAACTAATGAAATAGATATTTTTAGTATTAAATGCAAACATAATAAGTATATTTAAGATTTTGAAAATATTATAGGTATATTTAGAATTATAATTAAACATACTGAGTTTATTTAGAAAAGACTTAAATAATTTTTAAAATCACTACAAATTAAATAATGATAAATAATGATGATATGGGTTTATAGCCTATTGGTCCTAGTTTAATATTTAAAACCAATAGGAAAAATAGTGAATTGTGTAATTAAAAATTCTTCGATACTTAATTTGCAAATCCCTTTTTTGTTCAGTCTTTGATAATGAAGTTCCATATAAGTTAAAAGGAGAGCTAATCATGCAATAAGATGAATAAGATGAAAACGCACAAGCAAGCGCACATGGTAGAAGACGTAAAATTTTTATAGTGGTTTGGACAATCCTTTACTCTACTCTTCTAAGAATAAATCTCTTGTATCTCGGGTTTTACTATTACATCAAAATACAACTTAAAGACTCTACTCTCTTCTAGATTTTGCTTTAGGGGGCTTAATACAAATAAATAAATGATTAGTGAGCATTGCTTCAACGAGTGTCCACTTTAACATACTCTTACATTTGGCCTCTAATACCAATTTAAGGAAAAATAATAGCACAAATCTTAAACAATGAAATATATGCTTTACAATTCATGTCAGCAATTAATCGTAGCAAGTTCTTTGACAAATGTTGGGAAGATGTAAAGTTGAAATTTTTGCTTTTGATTTCAACATAAGAGTATTTTGGCTAATCTCTCTTTTCTCATTAACTCATGTATTTATGTTTTGAGGGAGTTCTTAATCGTTACAAGGTAAGTGACATGCATTTAATGGGCTAATTTTCTAATTCCTTATACCATTTAGGTTGAGATTGATCTCACTTGCAATCTTACTAAGATCGATTTTTGGATCGATGTTAACATCAATCACACTTAAAATCCTCAAGCTTCAACAACTATATTCTTTCAAATCTATCTTCTAGAAAACTTTGAGATCGTCTCATTGTTGAGATTGATTTGATGAAATTGATCTTAATGTTGAGATTAATTTCAATATTGTTTTCCTCCATGAAATTGATCTCATTTTCAAGATTGATGTCACTCTTGAAATTTCTCTACCTTTTGAGATACCTTTCATCTTCCAAATCAATGTACTGAGATCGATTTCACATTTAAAGTTCCTAAGCTTGTAGATCTCCGATATCTTTAGAAATCCATCTCACCTGCTACATCAATATCACGAAATCGATTTCATTTGTGAGATTGATTCTACACTCAAACTTAAACTTGAGGTAGTAGCCTGGCTTATTCAAATTGATTTGATTCTAAAATCGATGTCATAATCCCATTCTAAAAATATTTACATAAATCTTTATAAGTGGGGTCTACAAACATGTAAGAGACATTCAAAAAAAAAAGATGGGTAGAGCCTATATCATTGCTACATAAGTTAACTAACTTACACACTATTGTATATAATCATATCTCAAATATACAAGGGCAATGTTGTCCGCTCAAATTTATAAACTATGATTTTTACACCATTTGAGTGCATAATTTAAATGGTGAGACTATGAACTTTAAATATTCATATGAAATATTCAAAATATGTTAAAATTCAATTATATGAAGTTAGAGGGTCCTTTTTATAAAGAATTACAATCTTGTTAGCCTAAGCTAACATAAACTTATGTTCATCTAAACCAAAATATGCATTTTATAATTTTTATAGAAATATTTTTCTAAGTATATTTTGTAGATCATATATTTGTTTTAAGAAAGATTAATTTGATTTTGATAATTAATAAACTATTGAAATATCATTAAAAAGGATATAATAATATATATAAATGTGCTTAGATATTTTGAGTCCAATTATATGTGTAAAGATGAAAATGTAAAATAAATTAAGTTTTAAGAGCTCAAGTTCATATATAACAAGTTCAGCAAAGTGAAATCTCAACCTAAGTGGACTTCGCCTACGACTTCAGTAAAGTCTCAGCTTAAGTCGACTTCACCTGTAACTTTAATGAGACAACAAAGTGAAGTTTTAACCCAAGTTGACTTCACTTGCGACTTCAATTGTGAAAACTCCGGAAATATACGCGTCATTTCGACAATTCTAACTCTAGATTCTTTTGTAAGTATTTTTATGATAAATAAAAATTCATGAATTATATTGATGGATATGTGTATTGGAGATTGAAATAATGCAATTAGGAATTTAACCCCGTGAATAGTGCACATGAATAGTGAACATAAATAGTAACCAGGGATTAAGACAGTGATTAAGAGTTAACCACTTGGATTAACTTAATCACAAAAAGAAAAAATAGAGATTTAATCACTACAGGATGAAATAGCAATTCTTTTGAATATTTTAATCCAAATTTGGATTTTTGTGAAAAAATAGAAAAAAATTCATAAATTGCAATCCGGGCGTCGAAATTCGATGAAATTTTTTATGGATGATTAAAAATTCATGATAGACAAGATGAATGGGTTAAGATGTGATGAAAATCACAAATCAAGGGTTAAGATGAAATGTCAAATGATGATCCAAAAAGTAGCTTAACTTTAATTAATTCCAATTTTGACTTTTTAATAAAATAAATAATAAAAAATAAAAAAATTAAATGCAAATGCAGCTGCTTCAGGGGCAGGATCAGGCTAGGGTGGCTGGAGGCTTGACCAAGATCAATGGTCATTAATTATCATCATCTTTAATCAACGGCTAAAATTAATTTAGCCTAATTTACTTAATTTTAAAAATAAAAAATAGGTAAAAATAGGGATGAATAGGGTGGCTGTAGCAAGCCTAGTGTGGGCAGCACATTGCTCAAATCATTTTTCAAAATTAAAAAGAAATACCAATTTATAATTAAATACCTCAAAACTAGGGGGTAAATTCAAAATTCTTGAAAAATCCAACCCTATAAATAGGGAAGCAAGGGGAGAACGTCCAAGGCATCCAAAACAAAGCTCCACTTGAGCCATTCCAAGTTCCCAAACTTTCCCACACTTCTAAGGAAGAAAAGGAGGAAGTTAGAGAGAAAAAGGGTGAGAAAAAGTGACATATCTCCACTTTGGGTAAGTGATTTCTACCCAAATTTCTTTTAGATGCTAAGTAGGGTAAAATCATACTTAGATAATTTCTAAGCATGACAAAATAAATATATATAATGCTTAAATGGAATTATGCCAAAACATCAAAAATTTGGAGTGAAGATAGGGTATTCGAGAAGATAGCATATGATATGTGAAAATAATTCTCTAAAATTGATAAATTATGATTTGGGATGTATGATTATGATAAATATGATGTTCGAATGATGATATATTAATTTCATGATTTTTGGAAATAAAGATTATGCTTAAGTGAATTTATGTTGATTTTTTAGTATATGGAGAAAATAATTTTTTTCGCCAAGTAAATGATGATAAATTCAAAATATATGAAATTTCCTATGATATACTAGGCATAAGCTATGTTATGGTATTTTTTATTTTTAGAAAAAATATCAATTTTTGGAACCCATGAACAGTAACCACGTCTCTGTGAACAGTAACTCGGATGAACGGGTCTGCTACAGTGATTTGCTACAGTAAACAGCATAATTTTGGAGAAAATTTGAGATTAATATTTAAAAATAAGGATGGAAAATTTGAGGAACTTATGGATAAAAATATCCATATAAAGAAATAATGCCCAAATATTAGAGAGCATGCATGGGAAGCAACCTGAAAAGAAGAAATAAAATTATCATTTCTCCTTGAATAGGAAAAGAAAAAGAGAAGGTCGAAGACACCCACTGAGAAGGTAAGTGAGTTATATCTTTTGTAAATTATTTCCAAAATACTTGCAAATTGTTGTAAATTGCTTTATGAAATTTATTTAAGGTTGGCCATACCTATAACTGCTTTACATGAACTGAAGTTTGTTTTGTTAAATTATTTATTAAATACTTTTTATGAATTTGTTTATGATTTGCAAATATCATGCCGGCATGTGTATGTAAATGAGCATGTGCATGAGGAATAGGCCTTAGTCGAGGTAGTAAGCTGGCCGGATGTCCCCCTCGCTATTGCCAAGTTGCTTAATAGGCCCAGGCCGGCGGCGACTTCCTTGAAATGGGAGCATGTATGGGATGGGCGCCTAGCTAGCGTCACATCCAAAGGAATGTCACAAATGCTATGTATGCATTGCATTTGCATTTTATGAAATGCATAAAATGATTGAAAAATTATGTATGACTTGCTTACTGAGTATTATTACTCACCCATGCTTTTTCAACAACAGACAGGAAATGATGATGAAGGCAGCATGCCAAGTGTTATGTAGTTTTGATATGAATGTTATATATGTGAATATTTATGTAAAGACAATGATGTTAATTTGGAGATGGATATGAATATTTTTATTTCAATAAAAATGTTTATGGAATAGTTTTTTATCATAACTGTGATATATGAAATATATTTCATGTTGGATGAATGATGGAAAATTTTCATGTATTAATGTTGTATATATAAAAAAAATTTCTGCCGTGTGATCAGGGCAACAATCCTAAGTCACGTTTACCAATCAAAATGATCCCGGAGTAAGACTTCTAGGCACCTCAGTTTGGGGCGTCACATCAATAAAGTCTCAGCTCAAGTCAACTTCACCTACAACTTTGAAGATAGAATAGTGACAGGAAGTTTTAGCCAAAGTGAAGTTATAAGCAAATTAATTTCACTCATCCAAAGTCAACTTTACTCATCCCTAGTTGACTTCACTTGCGACTTCACATTATAATCTTCAAAAATTTAAACATTGGAACATAAAATGCATGTCAACCACCACTCTAATGGCTAGATTTTCCTCTCTTCTATAAATATCATTGAAGTGTAAATGTGAAGAGATATTGGAACATAAAATGAGCCTGCACCTTCCAATATTCAAGAGTGTTGACATTATTGGAACAATTATTGAAACTTTAATTGTCGCTACTTCAAGTGAGCTTACAAGATCATCTTTTTCACACAACAAGGAGCTTTCAGAGCAGATTGATTATACATTGTAAAAAATAAAATTTTCTTTTATCTATTTTATTTTGAGTCATTGCTTTGATCAGTGTTGGAGACCAAATTTAAGAAGAAGCAAAATAGGGGGTTGTTTTAAGTTTGTCTTACTAACAGAATTTGCTGGATTGGTTTTAGTTTATCTCACTAACAAATTAGACTTAGTTGGTTGGAGTTGGTCTCACCAACAAGTAATTATTGTATATGCCCTATAGAGCTAGAATCTAAAAGAGAGCAGACATTTTAAATTATATTAGATATACAATTAGTGGAACCCAAGATATAAGAGGTGTGTGCTTGGAAGAAGAGTAAGAAAGGCTTCCCAAACTATTATATTTTGTTGTTTCTTTTGTAGTTTGATTACTTACATTTTATATTCTATTCGTGCACTCTCATTCTATCTCCTAGCATATTTTATCATAAGAGATTAAACTTTCAAAGGATTAAGTTTAAATTACCAAAGAATTTTTAAAGAACCCAATTCACTCCTTCCCACTTGAATTTTACGATAAACTCATGAACAACATATTTAACTCATATATCAAAATTTACAAATTTTGTACACTTAGTATACACTTTTTTATTTTCAAAAGTCAACATTTTGAAGGTAAAATGTCTTAAAATACCCCAAATATTTTATTTTTGAAAATAAAAATATATTAAAAATTATAATAGTAAATTACTTATACACTTGGAATTATTTTTATGAAAAATTAAAAAAATATTTTTTAGTCTCAACTACAACTAACATAAACTTATATTAGCCTGAACCAATAAAATCATAAGCCTCTTAAAACACCTCACTTAAATCGTAAGAATGGTAAAGGCTTGCGAGGCTTGAAGATACCCTAGCAAACAAAGGCAAATAATAATGTATATTTTCCAATTTTGTAATACTATAAGATAGGCTTGTAATTTTGAGTAAACTAATTTCTCATATCTTTGAGAAGTAAAAAAGGTGAAAAAGTAAAAATGAACAAACTTTTCAAACGCTAAAAGTGTAATATAATGATGAAAATAATAATTATGAGTAAAGATAGTTGTACAGAAAATGTCGAAAATGATTCAAATGAGAAAATCATATAAAAATAGTATAGTTAGACTAATATAAAAATCATAGCCAAAGGGAAAATGAAAAAAGGTTTTTTTTTGTTCCCCTCCTTATACCTCACCAAACGATTGCGTTAAGTGGACGAAGGATGACAGTCTGTCTTAGAAGGTATGGTAACTAGGGATGAAAATCGAAGCGAGTCGAGGCGAGTAAGGGTGTGTCCAACCCTGACCTACCACATTTAAAAAACCTGTTTGACGAAATTTTTAAACCAAGTCGAGACAAGATCGGTCCGACCCTCACTTTTTTTTAAGAGGTTTCGAGACAAACTTCAAGTTAGTTTCAGATCAGTATCAGGATAATGGATTGGGCTAAAAAGGTAGGTGAAAGTTTAAAAATTTTTATACACATCAATATAAACTCATATTTATAATAAATTTAAGGTTAAATGATTCAATATTTTTCCTATTTACTAAGTAAAATACAATTATCATAATAAAGCATAAGTAAAATTTTTTAAATAATTTCGTTTACAACTTAACCTTGATAAATAGTGTATCAACCTTAAAAGTACATTGATATAAATTTTGAATTATAATTAAAACTATTAAATTGCAAAATAATAATATTTATTATTGTAAGATGTAAACAACATAAATAATATATTTTATTTCATTGATAAATATGTGAATGAGATAACTTGAACAACATATGTACAATTAAAAAATAAAATTTATCAATATAGATAACTTATAAAGGAGGGGTGATGAGTGCAGTCGGGCGCATGGGGGTAGCCATGAGACCTTTTTTAAAAAATATTTTGATTTTTTTATAAACATGTAGAGCTAAGTGTATTTAGCATATAAACTAATTTTTACCATTTTTAAATGCTTTTAAGTTTTTTATTTTTAAACACAGTTACATTTTTTGTAATTTCTGAGATAAAAATTACGAAAATGTCACTGTGTTTAAAAATAAAAAATACTTAAAAACATCAAAAAATAGTAAAACTTGGTTCATAGATTAAATACACCCAACTCCACGTGTTATAAAAAAATAAAAAATAAAAATTTTCACCCCTAAATTAGTAACGGGTCGGGTCGGGTCGACTCGACCCTATTTTCACCCCAAAATTGGAGGATGTTTGGGAATACGAAAGTTGTGAGAAATGTAGTATTTGGTGGGAATAGAAAATAAAATATTTTAAAAATTACGTGATTGATATGAAATAATAAGGATAAAGTTAGAATAAATAAGTTTGTTAGAAATTAATTAATAGAAAAAATGATTAGAATATAGGAATAAAAGTGAAAAAATAAAATAATTAGTTGTAAAATAATGGATCTTGAAATCCGTGTCACCACATTTCCCACGCAATATTCCCCGACGTCCCCTTGCTAACCATCAATAGAAATTTTCGAGTGGAATTTCACAATTTGAAGCGAAATTGTACGTATATTTAAAAGCTAACTATACAATTCAGCATATACAAACGATAAGACAGCTGTAGGCGGAGCTCACTGAAGTCGCGGACTACAGGTCCTGACTTCCCACAAGCAACGAAGTCCACAATCCACATGCTTCTTATCCTCACACACTTCTTCTTCTACGCATCACTGAAAAAGGGAATTTTCAGATTCCACGAAACCCCCTATCGATTTTTTATTTAATTTTTCATTAAATTCAAATCAATATTCAATAGTATGTTATGATTGATTTGAATTTAATGAAATTTTTTATAAGTAAAGGGGAAAAAAAACCGGCGGAATCAGTGCCCCTTGAAAATAAAACTAGGCGAGAAGCTCAATCTTAATTCCTCCAACGGTGACCTCATCGGTACCATGCCTGGGCACGAGGGTCACCTCTACGTCGTCATCGGCATCGGCGCCCAAATCTTCGATGCGATCCGTAATCCCCAGCCGCAGGCACGTGCTCAATCTGCTCCGATTCGTAGCCCGCAATCGACCCTGAGGCACGTTCACGAAGCTGCCGACGAACTCGGCGGAATCCTTGGGAGGCAGGGGCGCCGACACGGGGTTGTTGATGTACACGTCGAACTTCACCACCGCTTCCCGCGGCAGCTGAATCTGCTCGATCACAAGCACCTCCTCCTCCGCCTCCTTATCCGCCTTGCTACGGGACGTCTTCGGCCGCCGCACGCGGGTCCTGATCACCGAGTCGAGCGCTCGAGGGAACTGATCGTCGATGTTGTTGGAGATGGCGGCGGACGATGATGAGTTCGGCATTAGAAGAAAAGAAAGAGCCGGCGACGATGCGGCGATGAGGAGTAGATTTCGCCTGTTGATCGGGGTTTTGTCGGGTGGTGGGATGCGGCGAAGGGTTTGAGATGGTTGCGTTTGCGGACGGGATTTGGGGGAAGAGGAAGAGGAGATGGAGGCGGAGATGCAAGCCGTAGGGTTGAAAAGGGACCGGGACGCCATCGTATGTTTATTCTATTCTACAGATATCGCCGTGAATTTCAATGCTTGTGATGATTTCTTTTATATACGCGGGCAGGACGATCGAACGCGAAGTCAACACCAACACGCCATCCGTCGCGTTCACGCAGTGGATTGGATTGCCCCGAAGCAAAGCGCGTGACTGATGCCTTCACGCTTCCTCGCTTGACGTGGACACATTCCAGGGTGCCACGTGGCTCTCGATGGATACTCATTAGTGGCTACAAAAGCCGCAACGGACGCAAGCAATATCCAACTGTACCGCATACAAGTGCAGCGCAAACGTCCGGTATCAAACGCGCCTCATGCGCATTACGAATTTACGATAAAAGCAGAGCCTAATCCGCCGATAAGATTTAGAATAATTTATTTCAGCTGACAGCAAGTTTTATCAAATCACATATGATTATGGCTCCCTTTGAAGGTATATGATTGAATGCACCCGGTGCATTTAGCTTTGTTGCGCTCAGGTGCAACGAATTTATTTTGAATATTTTGAATATTTTTTATAAAATTGTTCATCAAAATGTATTTAATCTATAAATTAATTTTTACCATTTTTGAGATTTATGGATATTTTTTGATTTTTTTAAAAATAAGGGTGTTTTAGTCATTTGAAAATCAAAAAATTTTCAACTTTCAATTTTATGGTGATGATGTCTTTTTCGAGTATTTAGGATTAGTCTATTAAGTTAAGATGTATACATTGTTGACTCGAATTTTCATCTTCTATAGCTCGATATATGCTAAATTCCTCCTTAATACCCTTCACAAATAAAGTCAACTTTTCATGCTATGCATAAATTATTACACTAGCGAAAGCTAAGAATTATCTCTCGAAAATAATGGGAATATCATTATCTTCCTCATAGTCTATCATTATGCTAGAAAGATGAACTTCTTAACTTTTACTAAAGAATTACGAAACTTCTTGGGTGTTAAGTTTGGGTGCAAGCTTCCTCTACACAATTGCGTTACATTCTTCTGATATTGCCACGATTTAAAGTTCAGTTAACTATCTTATTCTTGTGAGAACATCCTTCATAAATTTAATATAATTGGGCATCTATTAAAGAGCCTCCATATATGGGATGTTGATGTGTAACTAGGACCTCTAAGGATCTTTTAAATTGCTAGTCCTTTTTGTTTCTCGAACATTTGGGGAAAAGGCAGTAGCGGCTCGTTTACCAGCTTCTTTAATGATTCAGATTTTTCTTCATTTCGTTCTTCCTTCCTTTCGTTAACATCAACTGTTGCCACAATTACTTCTAATGGTATTAGTGACATAATTGCTTTGCTTGTTTCTTTGGCTTGCAGAGGATCTAATAATTCTTTACTACTACTAAGAGTGATGGCTTGAACTTGTTCTTTTTCTCTACCTTAAGGATTCAATTAAGTGTTGCTTGGTGTAATATCGCTTGTGGCCTATTGTTGATGGCAAAGTCGATTTGCTCAATTTGACTCTTTAAGCTTGGTATAACAATTAATCGACTTTATTGAAAAAGTCACCCAAATTTGCATGAATTAGGCAAACATATCTTCAAGGAACGTCTTCCCTTCGGTAGGCTGCTGAGATAGTATAAATGATGATTGCAATAGTAATGGTTATTGAGTAGGTGACAAAGTGAGAAACACAAGTTTTGACTATGAACTGACACCTTGATTATTCTAGAAGAAGTTCGGGTAATTTCTTCATCATAGATTATACATACTGGAGTAATTATTGTTCTAGTTCTTGTTATAATTTTCCATGTAATTCATTAATTCTAGATTTGAATGACACTGTACTCAAATATGGCCAAACTCCCCACACTAATGACACTTGATCGAAGTTGAACTAATGCACTTACATTGGCTAATAGTTGCAAATTTTGAACTTATTTGATAAGAGATGTTAATTATGCTATCATAGCTTACATCGTATTAGTTTCATAAATACCAGCTATCTTACAAGAGATAGAGCACTATTCATCCATTAAGAAATATTATCCTTCATCTTCTCCAACATGTCAAAGGCTTCATCATATGTTTTTTAGTGAACCATACTTTAGTTGCTACATTGACCACAAGCCTTGTTTATGGAATTAGTCCATTATAGAATATTTGAATATAGGCCCATGGCAGAATTGCATGATGAGAGCACTTCCTTAAAAGTTCCTTGAAATGCTCCCAAACTTTTGGCAATATTTCTCCATATTATTGTAGAAAATGATAAGATGTCATTTGTAGTTTGACTTCCTTTATTAGTGGAAAGTATCTAGTAAATAACTTTTGCCCCAAATCATTCATGAAGTAATAGATTATAATATATGAGGATTTAGCCACACTTTAGCCTTGTCTCTCAAGGTGCATGGGAACAATTGTAGCCGAATTTCATAATCAAATTCATTATCTTTCTTTAATGAGTCAAAAATTTGAAGAAAATATTGGTTTCTAGTTGTTGGCTTAACCCAAGAGGAGAGGGGTGAATTAAGTTATTTAAATTTCTTAGCAAATTAAAACTCAACTTCAGGTTAGTTTAATCCCCTTGAATGAAAGCAATAGAGTTGAGAAGAGAGCAAGAGATAAAATAATCACGCAATCATAAAGGAATATAAAGAATTATAGTAGTTTGGGCAATACTCCTACTCCACTCTTCCTAGCACACACTTCTTTGTGTCTAGGGTTTCATTATCAAGACAGAAATACAACTAGAACTCTCTTCTAGATCGTAGCTCTAAAGATCCTTTTACAAATAATCTTACGAGTAGTTAATGAGTTTCACTCAAACCAATCACTACTTATGGCACACCTTCGCCTTGGTCTCTAATACAAACTCAAGTGCTTAATCTAATAGAATTTTGAAAATAAAATAAATCTACACTTTACAGAGTTGTGGAAGCAGTAAAACATAGCGGCAACCTCTAAAAGATTCGTAGAAGATGAGAAAGTTGAAGCTCTTGTAGTATCCTTGAGAGACTTTCTTGGAATCACTTAATAAAAACTTTAATGCTTGTAGAAGGGGAGGTAATGTTGTGAACTCTATTAGCAAATCAGGCACAATCCATGTTTTAATGATTAACAATTCAAATTTGAGAATTTAAAGGTACTAATATATGTGTTGTAACGTTTTAAGATAGAATTTTTCTTAGGCAAGACATGGCGGAATAAGTTGCAAAGTAAAGTTAATTCAGGCATCGACTTAAGTTAAGTCAATACCCAAGTCGACTCCAGGATCAACCTTAATAAGCATTTTTACATTAGAGCTAAAATTATGGATGCGTGAGCAGTCAAATTCGCAACTGAAGTTGACTTTACATGTGACTTGGGTCAAGTCTTAACCTAAGTAGACTTACCATGTGACTTGAAAGATTTTAGGCCATAAATGGAGTATTAAAAAAAGTCAAGTTGCACTCCAAGTCAACTTCAACATGCGACTTGGGCGACTTGGGCAACATAGGTGTGAGAATGAAGCATTGTGAAGTTCGAAGCATGCAATAGATAATAAAGTCACATACTTAAGTCGATTTCACTTACAACATGAGTCAAGTTGCAAGCCAATTCAACCCGGTACATGATTTGGACACCAAGGGATCTAAAACTTGAAGAACTGAGCTCAAAGATCAATGAATAGAACTAAAGCTATACATATCTTGAATACTTGAATATAAATGCTACCAATTGAAGCTCAAGCTTTAAAGAATTGAAGTCTAAAATATAAGACTCAAAATAAAGAAGGTTATACTCAAGATCATATGAAAATTGAAAAGAATTGAGTCCAAGTGAGTTGAAACATAAAGATATTAGAGTAGAAAGGTCAAAGAACTCAATTTATAATGATTTAAAGTTCTAAAAGCACAATGAAAAGTGAAATCGCAACCTAAGTCGACTCATTTGCGACTTTGGTTAAGTCTCAGACCAAGTCGACCCAAAGTTGAAACTTAGAGCTAAAGACAAGGAGGAAATCTCTCGGGAAAGAAATGAGGAGACCAAATTTGCAACTTTAGTCGAATCCAGCCTATGAGTTGGATAAATTCGCATCGAAAGTCAAGTCCAGATACCACTTGGTTAGTAACGATCGAAAAAATTCAAATGTTGGCAAATTTAATGTACACCACCTACCCTCTAACATTTAAAATAACTCCATATCTATATAAAGGATGTCAAGAGGATTTATGAGGGTTAGTAAGAGCATTCATTGAGCTCACTCCTTCTCTTATATAAGCATTAAAGTGTGCATTAAGTACTCGAATTCTTACATTCACTGCAAGAGCTGCAGTGTCTAAGCAATCTCAAGCTTCTCAGAGTTCTCTTTGGTGCTGAACTTGCTCTACACTATCCATACCATACTTTGTTGTATTACTACTTGGCTTGGTGTGAGACCAAGGCCAAGTAAAGACAAGTAGTACACGGTTAGAGTGAGATTCACTGTTTGCTTGCGCTGTGATTGTAAAGGCCTCTTAGAAATATAATATAAAAGAGAGCAAAGACTCTAGTTATACCATTGTTGGAATAGTGAAACTTAAGATACAAGGGTGTACTTTTGGAAGAGTGGAGTAGGGAGAATTATCCGAAACCACTACAATTTTAGGTCTTTTGTGTGTAATCTTTATTATTCTATCTACTCTCCACATTTTCATTCAAAAGGACTAAAATCACAAAGATATTAAGTTCTATTCACCAAAAAATTTTAAAGAACCCAATTCACACATCCCCTCTTGGGTTTTGCTATAAATTCAAGACCAATAGGTTGAAGGTCATTCAATTCTCTAGCTGACCGCTTCAATGTCAATCCATGTTTCTTAAATAGATTTAAAGGAAACTTAAATATTATGTGGTAGGTGGCGTGCATTTAATGTGTTAACAGTAAAAAATTTACAAACACTACAACCTAATTCGTACCTGGAATCAACTTGGCCTATGACTTCATCGTACCAAATGCTTTCGGTGTGTTTTCCTTTGAGCTTGAGTCTCTAAGTTTTATGTGGAGTCAACTTGGGACTTAAGACTTTAGATTCACCCAAGTCACATGTGAAGTTAATTTGATTTTTGACTTCCTTATGTGTTAGGGTTCTAAAAATTTTAAATAATTTCTTTTCAAGCTTTCTGTCCTTTAAGTCTTGCTTTTTGGATAACTTCATGTGAGACTTGATCCAAGTTGCAAGTGATATTGGCTTAAAGGGTGTGACTTCATTTCTGATACTTAAAGAAATTTACAATTCTTTACATAGTCTCATGTTTTGGGTTGACTTCATATTTAAATTCACCTAAGTTGCAAATTGAGTCAATTTAGGGTTGTGATTTTTGTCTACAAGTTGCAATAGGAGGACACTCCAGACAGCTGATGAACCTCAAGTGCATTTGGAATCGACTTCGATTTGTGACTTCACTTAAGTCACATGTTGAGTCGATTTAGGGTGCAACTTCGATTATGAAAGATTTCACACTCAAGTTTCTATCTCAAAAATATGTTTGAAGTTGATACTAGAGTTGACTTAGGTATCAATTAAATTCAAGTCGAGCTTCAAGTGGACTTAATATTTCAACTTTAGTTGTTTGAACTTGAATTTTAAATTCTAACTTTCAACATAGAATCAAACTCATTAGTAGCCTTAATTATCCCAAAATTAGTTATTAATCATCAAAAGTTGATAAATCTTGATTTGCAATTTGGCTAGTTGAGTTCATAGAAAATTAATGAGGTGTTCATGCATATTTTTGTATGCCATCTTATGAAATTGTCTTATTATCTGAATCATTTGAATTATCACAAGCTTGAGTTCAAAAATGGAAAGCTGGTTGGATGATGCTATTGTGAAGCCTATCCATGTTGGGACTAGTGAACTCATACACAGTCAGTCGTGGCATCCATAGGTGTTCCCACTTAGGGTTGATAATTTGTTGATTTCCCTAGTTAGCATCATTTTCACCATTTGCAATTGCTTTATTTAGATTTTTCTCTAAATGGCTATTATTCTTGAATCCTTTTGTGTAATACATGCTTAGGTTCTATATTAGAGTATACTAAATTTGGAATACCACTACTAGACCCTCTTTGTATACACTAGCAATCAACTTGAGATCAAAACATAAGTGAAAAATCACAAAAAAACAAAATAATAAAAGCAAAAAGAAAAAATACAAATAAAATCCGATATGCTTGAAATTGCTAAAGACAAGTAACTCCCGAAAATTACTTCCTTTGTAATGACACTAAAATTGTGACAAACTATTTTTTAATGCAAGTGTATAAGGTTTTCAAGGAATATAGAAGTGAGTAGAGTATTGTTCCCATGGAGAATTTATCAAAATTTAATTATCAAAATAAGCTTAAGCAATCCAAATTCTATGTTAACATGTTCAATTATTTTACTAGTATTGTATTGGAATTAAGATGCTGATAAAGAAAAATTAAAAATAACAGATGCTAAGAAATTGAGGTTTCAATATGGACAAAAGTAGGCTGTAATTTCTCTTGACACTTCATGGATAAAATCGAGGTAACTCTCTTAACTAACTCTCTATGATTAGATTATTAATCAGAGTATTGTAATTTTTAAATATACTTTTTGATATCATATAAACTTAATAACCTGATCCAATTGTCTATATTCATATGAGAATTAAATAAAATTACAACATGAATATCAAACCATAAGCATGATTACACTAGGTTAGAGAGTGTATTCCTATCATCACTAACAACATAATTAACCGTTTTAGCTAAGATGAATCCTCACTCCTCGCATAGTATTTTGAATTGGCATTTTTTAATCTTCAAATTATATGTTATCCCTTCTAGACATTGCGCATGATTTCCATCACAATTTAACAGTTGATCTAACTGTTAGAAGCATTAAGAACTAATTAAATAGGTAATTGAAATCATAAGAATTAATTAAAGGAAAATATATAATAAAATCAAGTCTTCATGTCAAGATCATGATAATCTTAGAAAGGACAATTCATTCATGCTAGCGAGGAAAAGTCTATCACAAACAATATCCTCATTAGAATCCATGAGTGTTTAGTAAAAAAATAAAAGACTAGAGAAGAAAATAGACTTATGAAAAATTCCTCATCCAAAAGTCAATCTTCTCTTTTTTTTACTCTCTATGCTTTAGTGCTTCCAATACTCTCTTAGGGCATTCAAAAGTCTCTTAAAACTTGCTTAAAAAACTCTTAAAGAATATAATTTGCACAATAAGCAAGTGGTAAAAATGCAAAAATAAGTTTTCATGGGGTCCTAGTGCCGTAATGGCTAGTAATTTTTTGAAAAACTCAAATCTATCCACTTTTGACCCCTTGATGACATGGCGCCCAACTACTCATGTCCATTTACTTACTCTTTACTCCATTTATGCACTTGTTGTTACTTAGGTTTTGTATCTAACTTCATTCCACACTAACTCAATTATGATCAGAAAATGACCAACCATAATAACCAAGATCAAAGTTCTCTAACAAAAATTCACTTTCTGTTATGCAAATTATAGTGCACTCTAACACAATGCACAAAATAACAATAACATAATATAGTTTTAAACTAGCATCTCATTCTTTGAATAAGCATAAATAACTTTATTTTCATAGAGTTATCAAGCTCTCAAAAGATGGGGTAACCTAATATGGTGTCACAATATAGTAGTCCCTTGCTGCAGTCTCTCTGCAAGTGCATGAGTATTGTAGTATATAACATATCAATCCCATAGAGAATTCAAGACTTAAGATATTGAATTTAAACACTTTATAATAAGATCAAGAAAATATGATAAGAAGAAAATAACAAGAAGAAAGTTGATCTTAAGAATGCAGAACAGAGATTAAAAATCATGAAATGAGATTACCTACAGTCTAGGTTTTACATGCAACAACTATACGGATATGTGAAATGATTATTTAATCTAGATATTAAGTGTTAAAAGAGAACTATTTCTAAATTATCCTTGCACCTTCTCTCGAAACCTGCAATGCATATCATAATCTTCTTAGCCACCTATTCTAATGGGATTAAGTCAATTAGAATTAATTAAGTTCTATAGAAGTTCTTAGAATTCCTCAAGGTCATCATTCATATTCTTATAGTCTTAGACTTTCAAGTTTAATATCTTGATTGTCATATGTTAAACTTTCCTTTTTTGGTTCGTTCACATAATAAATGAGAACCATTGCCAAAGTGTATACTTTCACACCAAGCAAGCATTAAATTACAAGATATTAAATTAACACACTAAATCCTTCATAAATAAATCAAAACCACAATATCCGCTATATTGTACGCATGCCACATCCTAAACCATAGACAATGAGTTTAACCTAGCATATTTATGATCAAATTCGAATATAAAATAAAAGTATATCTGAAACCCATCATAAATAAGACAATATAATCAAAAGAAAAGAATAAAAATAAAGCCTATTGGTTGAAAGATCTAATGGTATATTGACAACTTCAAGCAACTTACCGCCTTGCTCCTAGGCTTGTGCTTTATATCTCCTCTCGCTCTCCAGACCTCACCACAAGATTTTGAGAATTTCTAGGATGCCTTGAGACATTCCTAGGAGGTATTTATATAAAGATCTAAGAGGTACTTGCATTTGATTTGTGCATAAAATTGTGTTTATCAAACCCCACATGATTTGAACTGTGTAAAGCCTAGGTCCACACAATTTGAAATATGTGGCACTCTAGTTGCTTGATTTTGCCCCCAAAATTTGAGGTTTTTCTGCCTATTTCGCTTGATTCGTGTTGAAAATTTCTCGACACATTCTAAACTACTTTGATCATCATTTTAACTTCTTTAAAATCTTAAAAACCATCAAATCAAATGTGGTATTGGTTCTTGAACTTTGAACTTCTTGAAATAGACAAGTTATGTAGAAATGACTAGACTAACTTCAATTAGTCATAATTTTTTATTCGAGAGGAGCTACAAGAGCCACAACTATCAACAGAAAGTATTTTTCGTGCCCGTTAACATGGCGACCAAGGTAAAGCTTAGTAGAGCTCATTTTCAATGTTAAAATCCACCATTTTTGTATGATTCAAGGCTCCAAAATTGCACGTACTTTCCTACTTCAAACAAATTGCATCAATTGTGAATGTTTACATGAAACTAAGCTTATTTAATTAAAATATGATTCAAAACATCTTAAATACTCAAATTCTTATAAAATTGTTATCCAAAATAAATAGTATGAAAGTTACTTAATACCTCTCAATAGTAGGGTGTCATAAATATTTGCCCACATGGAAAATGATGAAAATGCCATTTAAAACCATAAAAAACCATTGCATTTATTCAATGAACAGGAGAAAATTCCATTTTTTAAATAAAAATAAAAAAATTGTCTCTAAAAATTCAAAGTTAGAGTGATTTGGGTGAAGGGAAATGATTTTCATTGAGTTTTCCTGCCATGCATTTGCATTTTATTATGTGCGTCTTCTTCGCCAGAGCAATTGATTTTGTTTCACTCTATCTCACTATCATCAAAGAAGACAGAATACATGATAAAGTGAGTAGTGATCTTCCATTTTTATATTACATGAGCATTATTTTAGGAGCTGTTTGATAAATTTAAAATGTAAATAAGGAAAAAGAAATGGAAAAAGTCTACATCATTAATTATCCAACTTCAATACTTTTTCCAATTTTACCCATTGATAAGGGATGAATTGATCTTTAGATCTAAAAGAAACCCTTGGATGATCGAACGCAAAGTCAACACTAACGCTCCATCTGTCGTGTACATGCAATGGATTGGATTGCCCTAGAAGCAAAGCGAGTTACCGATGCCTTCACGTTTCCTAGCTTGACATGGACGGGGTCCAGGTGGATATTTAATAGAGCTTACTAAAATCACAACGTATGCAAGCAATATACAATGGTACCCTTATTAGGGTGCAACTTATGGCGAATGTTTGGTATCAAATGTACCTCCTTCGCATTATGATAAAAGAAAATTTTAAGCCGCCCATATGATTTAAAATAATTTATTTTAGTGAATAGTGGGTTTTATCACATCAATATCAGTTAAGCTCCATATGAAAATATTATAAAATCAAGGTAGTAAAATCATTTGATTTAAATGTTAATTCTTAATGTTATATTTTCAACTTCTAAATTCTTAAAAGTATCATTCTTTACTCAGATAATTGATCGTGATATGACAAGGATAATGATTAAGAATACGTGAAATAAAGTAAAATAGATATGATAATAATATGAAAAAATATAAAAAATAATTTAAATATAAAGATAATAATAGCAAAGCAAGATAGTTTATATGTCATGTTGTATTAAAAGAGGCACAATATACATTACCAGATAGATCTGATCCTACATACACATATAAATTTTTAAGAAAACATGACTCATTCAAGGGATTTTATAAATATATATTTCTGTAAACTCAACTATTGAAATTCTAAATCGAATATTGAGTTTTGATGATCAATAACCAAATTGAAATTACTTGAGGCTACTAATATTATTTAGGTTCTGTACATGTAAGATAAAAACTTAAAAATTAAAGTGCAAACAATTGAAGTTGCATCTTAAGTTTAAGTTGACTCCATATGAGACTTGAATAAAGTCGCAACACAAGTCGACTTTAAAAGCGACCTCATACGATGTTTTAGAGATAGAAATATTGAAAGATAGAATGCATAGGAGAAGTTGCACTCAAAATTGAGCTATGTGTAACTTGGAAAATCAACTCAGGACAGAAAATCTTGCTGGAAGGAAAAAGGAATTTGAAGTCAAAGCTGAAGTCAAACCAGATGCAACTTCAGTGAATTCATACCCAAAGACGACCATAGTTCGTGACTTCGAAGAAGTAAAGGATGAAAATGCTATAAGGAAAAACCAACTTAAAATCACACCCGAAATCGACCTCAATTACAACTTGGGTAAAGTCATTGCCAAATTCAACCCTACGTGCAGCTTGGTAGACAGCTCACAAAGAGGAAAGTCACTGTGAAGAAAACGATTATTGAAGTTGAAAGAAAAGTCCATATCTCATGTGACTTGGGTGAAGTCACACTTGAAGTCATCCTTAATAGTAACTTGAAGGGTATACATGAAAAATGGCTTTGTTGAGGAAAAATATGAGTTGAAGTCAATGACCAAGTTGATTTCAGATACAAATTAGGTAAATTCTCAAGCTAGGTTAACCTAACATACGACATTAGTTATAAAAATCATTAAAAATTGAACGTTAACACATTAAATGCATACCACTTTCCCTCAGATATTCCAATATTTCAAAAGATTATAAATATACTGTAGAGATGAGAAAATGTGGATATAAGAAAGAATATTTATTGAACTCTTACATTCCCACTTGCTAGCATTCAAAGATTTATAAAAAACAAGTCAAGTTCTTAAGATCATTACAAAAGCCTCAAAGTTTATCTCATTTCTTCTTCTACAGAAAGAGTTTTTTGTTCTACAACTTCTTACACAAATTGTAAGTGTAGTTATTTTCATTTGGTAAGTCATTGAGTGTATTGATACTTAGCTTGGTATTAGAAACTAAGGTCAAAGTGTGCAAACAAGCAGAGGTTTGGTTGGAGTGATACTCATAAACTACTTGTGTTAAGAAAGACCACCTAGAGCTAGAATCTACAAAAGAATAGAGGCTCTGTGTTGTATTTGAAAAAATATTAGTGGACGCAAGAGGTGTATGCTTTGAAAAGTGGAGTAAGAGGTTGCCCAAACTACTATAAAAATTCTTTGTGCTTTCTTATGAATTTTATCTTCTTTACTTTGTTATCTTATCTCAACTCTTTATATTTCATTTAAGGAGAATTAGTTTACAATGGCTTAATTCTTAAATAGAAAGAAATTTTAATATATTCAATTCACCATCCCTTCTTGGATAAAGTCATCTATTTGAGACCTACAGATGATATTAGAGTAGGCTTCAAGATATTTATGAAGAGATCCTATACAAAATGACTTTTCAATCAACTTCTGTTCCTACTTTTACTGAAGGACAATCCTTCACCAAATCACCATTCTTCAATGGCAATAATTTTGCTTATTGAAACTTTAGAATAAAACAGCTTACTATGACTACAAATTGGACTCTTGGATTACTATCCAAGATGTTGTCACTATGCCTAAAAGTGATAAAGCTTTTGGTTGGTCGCAAAAAGAATAAAAATAGTCAAAAGTAATATGAAAGCCATGAATTCACCATTTTTGCACTCATGGTTGTCGAATATGATAAAATATCTTTTATGTCGAATTATTAAGGAGATTTGAGATACTCTAACCTTTATTTATGAGGACACTTTTCAAGTCCAAAAGACTAAAAGAAATATACTGATAGGAGAATTAGAAGTTTTTAAGATGCTTGAGACTAAAAATATATATAAGATATTTGCTAGATTTTCAAAACTAACAAATACTCTTAAAGGCCTTAGAAAGGCAGTCTCTAGGTCTAAACAAGTGATGAAAATTTTGAGGCCTTATCAGAGTCTTGGACGCCCAAGACATAGTCATAGAAAAGCCCAAGGACCTCAACATTCTAAAACTAGAGGACTTGATTAGTTCATTAGTATCCCATGAACTAATCAAGAAGAAGAATGAGTACATTAAAGGGAAGAAGACCCTGACACTTAAAGCAAGTCAACAAAGTTCATATGACTCCTCCTCAACCATACAAAATGATGATAAAGAATTGATCCTTACAAAAAAAATTTAGAAATTTTGTGAGCAAAGGGAAGAACGTGAGCTCCTCTAAAGCCTACAATGACAAAAGTGAGAAGAAGAGAAGAAAAAAATTACTAAATGCTTCATATGTGGAGGTTTGGGCTACATGCAAGCCTAATATCCTATCCTAGATGAACACAAGTTAAAAGAAAAACAAGAAAAGGAATGATGCAACTTAAGAAAATAAGAAAACGTGTAAATTTTTTAAGCTACAAACAAGCTAGATTTTCTTTAAATTTCTTTGGAACCTCATGTTTATATGCCTACTTACTGAGTAACATACTCATACCTTTTAAAAATTTAAAATATAGTCATGTAGGCTACAGGTAACGAGACAGGTCCAAGGGCAACTAGAGGAGAAACTTATTTTCACTATTTAGTTTCTTAAATATAGAATGTATTTAGGCAAGGAAAAATTTACATAATTTTCATTACACGTGTGATATAAAATGCCTTTATGAATTTCCGTTATAAAATATAAAAAACATTTATGCTAAAATTTTACAATTTTCCATAAATCGATTCTTGGAGTTAGGTAATTCTCGTAGTGTTTAGGACTCTAGACCAGAATTGTGACGTCCATGAGTGATGGAAGATGTGAGGGTGTTGAATCAGCCTTCCATTTTCCCTTTTTCCTAATAGGAATACTTTTTCTCAGCTTGTACACCACCATTCCAAGCCATCATAGTGAATACAAAATAGAGTGGGATGGATTTGTGAGATGATTTTTTTATATGAAAAGGAGCAAATTACGGGGGGGGGAATAGAAATTTGAATTTCGAAAATCAAATACAGTAATAGTTTAGGCTAGTTTATTTGAAAAGAAAAGTGGAAAGATTCTTATGGCTATTGGAAAATATTAGGACTGTGAAATATTTATATGGCGGTGTGATATCCCACATCGGTTAGGATGAGGGGGGGAGCCTGGGTTATAAGTGGAGGCCGCCAGGTACCTCAGTGAGGCGCCTTTTGGGGAAGGATGGGATGCGCGTGAACCCAGAGGGGCAAAACCGTGCTGGCCAAGGCCTAAAGCGGACAATACCTTACTGTTAGGCCTGGGACGTTACAAATGGTATCAGAGCCGACTCCCGACCTCCAGCCGATGGTGTCCAGCGGGGACGCTGGAGCCCCAAGGGGGGGTGAATGTGATATCCCACATCAGTTAGGATGAGGGTGGGAGCCTGGGTTATAAGTGGAGGCCGTCAGGTACCTCAGTGAGGCGCCTTTTGGGGAAGGATGTGATGCGCATGAACCTAGAGGGGCAAAACCGTGCGGGCCAAGGCCTAAAGCGGACAATACCTTACTGTTAGGCCTGGGGTGTTACAGGCGGCTTGAGAGAGAGGCAGATAGAGACGTGAAGATATGGAGAGAAGGGAGCCGTGAAAAGGTAAACAGCCAAAGTCCTTTTTGTTATCTGCCACAAGCTAGGAATGCAACTAACTATCCTTTCCATAATAATGATGTTTCAAGTCCATGCGTAGGTACATTTGGAAAATAATTTAGTGCACCTGGGTGTACTTGGGCTTGGCGCATTCGGGTGCAAATACCCATTTTATATGTATTTATTTTTTGAAAATTTATTTACACAATTGTTAATCTAAATTTATTTAACACGTGTATTAATTTTATTATTTTGAGAATTCGTAGATATTTTTTTGAATTTTTAAAATCAGTGACATTTTATTAATTTTAAATTTTCAAAACACAAATTGCTTTTTTTGGTTTGGTTTTTTTTTTTTTTTTTTTAACGATTTTAGTTTCTTGTTATGTTTTTTTAACATTGCTTTTAATGCTTTTCTTTTTTTAATTTGCTTTTTTATGTTTTATATTTTTTTAATAAAACTTATTAGAATGGTTTGGTTCAAAAAACTTCTAATTTTAAAAAAAATCTTATTAAGATAGTTTTATTTTTGATTGAACTTTTTTTTTGTTAAAAAACTTATTAAGATGATTTTTTAAAAAAATTAACAAAAACAATCTTATTTAAATGAAAAAATGAAACTAAAAATTGATAGATAAATATATAATCTAAAATTATCAATCACGTGATGTATGTGTTATAAGAAAGGATCGATTACACTTAATTACTTTCTTATGCGAAGAAATTTTTTAGAGGGAAGTTATTTGGTAAAAATATGTGCTAAGTGATCTTTTGTGGTAATAAATTCAATAAAAATTTCTTTAAGGGATACATGGTCCTTGAGAAAATGATGCCTTACTTCAATGTGTTTAGTGTGTGAATGTTGTACATGATTTTTAGACTAATTTATTGCACTTGTTTTGTTAGATCTGATTGGAACATTTGTATATGACAACTCATAATCACACAATTATTTTTATCCACAAAAGTCTAGCACAACAATTGACACATGCAATATATTCGACCTCTGTTGTTAATAATGCAACCAAACTTTGTTTCTTAGAGTACCAAAATATAATCATACTACTAAGTAATTGACAAGTACCACTTGTACATTTTCTATCCACTTTATAACTTGTAAAAACAGTGTTTGAATTTCTAATCAAGAAAAAGTAAATTCTCTAGGGTGCCAAATGCCTAAAGTAGGTGTATCAACAAGATATTTAAATATTCATTTAACATTACTCATGTGTGATTCCCTTGGATTTGATTAAAAAAGTGCACACATACAAACACTAAATAAAATATAAGGTTCACTGGTAATTAAATACAAAAGTGAACCGATCATGCTTCTATATAACTTTTGATCTATTGACTTACAGGGTGTGTTTGTTTGGGGCCAAAACTTGTCAATTAAAACTTTTCAATACAAAACTTTTCACTCTTCATAACTACTCTATTTTTTAATTATTTTTTCACATTTTTCTATACAAACTACCCTACTTTTCAATCATTTCTACACAACTACCCATACAACTAACCTATCTATTTTAACTTTATTCTCTTTACTCCTCATCATTACCCCTATTATATCACATCATTTTCTATCAATTTGACAACTTCTAACTCTAAAACTTTTCATCAAAAGTTTTACCTCCAACCAAACACACCCTTGATTTATCATTATTCATTTTGATGCCTGTACTTATGGGGGTTGACATATGCTTTACGTTTTTTATTTTGAACTTGTTCAACATTTCTTTGACATATTTTATTTAAGAGATAAAAATACCTTATTTTATTTATTTTACTTGAAATCCTAGAAAGAAGATAAGCACACTTATCATGCTTATTTTGAACTCACTTTTCATCAATTTTTCAAAATCCTTGTAATACAACTCATTACTATACCCAAAAATAATATCATCCACATAAATCTAAACAATCAAAACATTTTTGTGAATATTTTTGGTATATAAAGTAGTATCAATCTTGCCTCTTTTGAATTTTTTTATCTACAAAAACTCACTAAGTCTATCATTCCAGGTTCTTTGAGCTTATCTTAATCCATAGAGAGCTTTCGATAGTTTAAACACATAATCAGGGTTTTAATGGTCTTCAAAACATGTTGACTATTTGACATAAACTTCTTCATTTATCAAACTATTCAAGCATATACTTTTACATCCATTCAAAAAAGTTTAAACTTTCTAAATGATGCAAATGCAAGTAACATTGTAATGACTTCAATTCTAGCTACAGGTGCAAAAATCTTATCGAAATCAATACACTCTTCTTGAGAGTAATGTTGTGCAACTAGATGTGCTTTATTTCTAACAATGATTCCAGACTCGTCGAGTTTGTTTCTAAAAATTCATTTTGTACCAATAACTGGATGATCATCAAGTTTAGGCACAAATGTTTACGCATTATTTCTTTTAAATTGATCTAGTTCTTCTTGTATAGCAATTATCCAATTTTCATCAGATATTGCTTTGTTGACTTTTTAAAGTTCAATATGAAAAATAAAAGCATAATGACTCAAGATATTTTGAAGTAAACTTTGGATTTTGACGTTGTCATAAACATCCCAAATAACCTAATTAAATGGATGGTTCTTATGCACACAAATTTTGAGGTTTTCCAAGAACATCACATGCATACCATTTCTTTATCTGCCAATGCTTTTTGTATTCAAAAATATTTTCTTCTTCATCTGAAAAATCAACCTTCTCAGAAGGTGACATGTATTGACTCTTCAACTGTATAAGTTCTTTTATTATAGACTCGGTATGCTTTGTTGGAAGAAGAATAATCTGGAAAATACCTTCATCACTTTTATTATTAAATTTACTAAAGTCATCTTTTTCATTATTTAATAAAAAGTATTTACAACCAAAAGTATCAAAATATGCAATGTTTGATTTTTTATCATTCCACAACTATGGATTTTTATTTAGTATTAGATGAATATAAACACAATTTATGATAAAACATGTAGTGTTTATTGTTTTAGCCCAATAACTATATGGTAAATCAACATCAATCAACATTGTTGTAACTATTTCAATCAATGTTCCATTCTTTCGCTCAACAAATCCATTTTGTTGTGATGTTCTTGGAGCTAAAAAGTTATGACTTATTCCAAAATGATCACAAAATTCTGCAAAATATTGATTGTCAAATTTTCTTCCATAATTACTTCGAATCGCAAATACTTTCAATCCATGTTCAGTTTGAATTTTACGATAAAATTTTTAAAATAAATTAAAATATTCGTCCTTGCTTTCTAAGAACAATGCCTATGTATATTTTAAAAAATCATCAACAATAACATAAGCATAATGTTTTTTAGCCAAACTTCTAGTTCATGTAGGTCTAAATAAATCTATATGCGGTAACTATAGAGGTTCTGTTATTGACATAATATTTTTTTTATTTGAAAGAGACTTTTTGTTTGCCAAATTGACGAATATCATAAATATATTTTAAATTAATTTTTGAGTTTGATAAACTATCAACAAGATTAAACTTTTACTGTTTCTTTAATAATGATGGTTTGCATGTCCTAATCTTCAATGTCAAATTAGAATCTCATTATCTACTGTAGATAAGCATTTTATATGGTATTTACTAAGATTTAGAATGTACTCATTTCCATTCCTTTTTTCACAACAAATATTATTGCCTACATTATCACAAACTATACACATGTTAGACTTAAACACAACTTCAAGGCCTTTATCAAAGAATTGACTAATGCTTAAAATATTTAGTTTAAGCCCTTCTACATAAAACACATAATTTATTTTAATACCTTTGTAATTTATCATGCTTGTACCTCTGATGAAACATTTATTATAGTCTTTGAAAGTAACATTATCTTTATTTTGCATTTTTAAAAATTTGAATGCATATTTATTTCCAGTCATATGATGTGAATAACCACTATCTATATGCCATTTTATTTAGCAAGTTGACTTCATGCATTCTTGTAAAACAAACAAATCCTTTACTATTTTGGTACCTATTTCATGGGTCTATACTGGTCAATGTCAATATTATGCATTTCAGGTTTTCAAACTCGTTTTGCTCCAAACATCTGCAATTATCTTACTGGGCAATTATATGAAAAATATCAAAAATTATAAAAAAATTGCAAATCCCATTTTGATTTCTATTATAAAATAATTTATTTTCTTTTATTTAATTTTCAAAATTTCATTTTCCTCAGCAAGAGATTTTATTTGCATTTGCAAATTCATATTTTTCTTTTTTAAATCTCAGATCAGTTTTTAATTTTATATATTTATCTGATAAGGTATTTGCAAACTAATTCAACATATTCTTGTTCCATTTGATCGGAAGGATAACTTATCTCAGAATGTTGAGATTCATCTTCATGATCTGTCATAAATCTTCAATGTAATGCAAGATTAATTTGATCATTATCAGATCTTGAAGTGACTAATAGTGAAGTATCACTATCACACGATGCCCCATAGCTTTGATTTTTTCTTTTGTTGAAATTTTTCTTTTCAATAAGGGATGGACATGTGTTCCTAAGATGTCCAAAATCTTAATAGTTATGATATCTTACTTTGTCTCCTTTTTTCTCAAAATCTTTTCTTTGGTTCCTCTATTCTCTTTTCTTTTCAAGTCATTACTGCATCCTTCTAGCAATTGCATTCCTATTGCTTGTTGTTTTCTCAATTTCGAGTGATGAATCGACTTATCTTCTTTATTAACATAACCATGTCTTTATCTTCATCACCTGCATTATCATTAGAATGATCAGAAAAAACTTTTAGACCAATTACCTTTTTACCTTTTGGATCATTATTATTATTTTTCTTTATAATGATCTCATGTGTCATAAGGGAGCCTATTAATTGATCTATAGACATGGTTATTAAATTTTGGGCTTTTCTATGGTTATAAGCTTTCTAGTCTAAGAAGGAAGTGATCTTAATATCTTCTTACTTGTTCCTTTGTCTTAATAGACTTACCAAGTGCTTTTAAGGCATTAATTATGTTGGTGTATCTACAAAACATTTCAGAATTAGATTCATTAAATTTTATAATAAAAAGTTCATAGTCATGGATCAACATATTTATTTTGGACTCGTTAACTTGGGAAGTATCTTCATGTGTTACCAAGAGTGTATCCCAAACCTCTTTGGTTGTGGCACAAGCAGATATCCTAGCCCATGATAAAGTTCTTCATTCTACATTTCCTATATCCATAATTTGTGCCATCAAAATATGGTGGTATGGTTATGAATGACCATTAACATATCAAATATCCACTTTCTTCTTAGTTGTATGATTTCTTTGGATTAATTCAAAGACTGTTCTGATATCAAAAAACTATAACTCAACAAAACATTAAAAATTTTAATCTGTCTATCATCAAAACACTATAACTGAACAATTTGCTTCTTACTGGAAGTAAAATATACATTTATAATTTCTAAACACATTAATAAAGCCTCAACAGGTCATAAATCCATAAACCATAGTAGATTATATAATACATCTCATTGCTCAAAATAGTTTATGCACACTCCTACATTTTTCATCTTAGTAACGCATCAATCTCAAAAATTACAATTTAGAACTATACAACCCATGCCTACCATAATCTGCCTTACCTAAGAATCAACATAACCAAGATCACAGCTAGGTACTTATAGTGCCAGTCCTATTAGAAATATTAAAAATAAACATATGAGTTGGGCAAACTTAGTAAGTTTGTGCATCGATAAAAACAAGAATAAACTCGTGTAAAACCATTATATGTCGTATCGTGATATGCAATGAAAATATTGAATTCTCACTAACTCCACACCATCATGTTATGCCATGTCAAAGTGTAAATGCAACTAAACCAACCTCATGTCTATTAAGGGTCATGAGTAACCCTATACTCATATCAATAAGAGGTCATGTATAACCCTATGCAAACTATGTATGTGCATAACTTATGTCATATGCATCATGCTCATGCACATCAACCTCACAAGAAATAACCCAACATATAACCAAAACAACCAAATTATTTATTAAGGGCGTAGCCTCAAATTGATAAAATCAATACACGACATGCACAATCCATCATAAAGATAACCCAAAATCTATCCAAATATAACCATAACAAGGCATGAGCCCTTACTTAGTTTTCTCAACCTTAGCTTCAAACTAAGTTATGCTAAAAACTATCTTCATTCATTTTGAACACATTACCAATTCATTCTCTCCTCAACATGTGAGTTCTACAATTCAACATCAATCTTATATAATCGCAAGTAGTTAAGTTCAAATATTCATTTCAAAATATACAACTCATGAACATCAAGCTCATCATATGTTCATTTTACATAATTCATCATCCATATGACATCGAGAATTTAAGATACATTATTTATCCCATTAAGGCCCTACACCTTTGTTTGCGCACGATTTCTACACATTAAATTTTTTTTAGGCATTTCATCAAATACATCATAGGCGACAATTAGAAACCTTATAAATTATATGCCAAATCATTTAAACTCAACCAAACACATTCAATTATCATGAACAATCATCTCCACATCACCAATTTCATGGGTTTCTAATAATTAAATCTCTACACTTCCAACTTCTTCCTACAACCTAATCGCTCAAAATAATTCAAACCAAGAGATGATTTCACAAAACCATGTCAAAACACATAATTAAGTCATTTTCAATGAAGGACCTTGCCCTAAACCATAAAAATCAATATGTAATATGAAAATTCTAAATTCTAAATCAACTTGATCCACCCAACACACATGAACCAAGATCTTTTATAAGAACATCTTAGTCTCAACAACTCTAACTTCAAACTCAGTTATGCAAGAATTTAACTCCCCTCATCCATACTTACATCATTCATCTATTCCAAGTTACCATCACCCATCCAAAGTACAAGAGTGTACATCATTCTAGTATCCATTCAATCACAATTGAAGCAAGTGAATTTAATATCTCTTACAATTAATATACCGTAATACTCCTCCGTATCAAACTATCACAAGTTTCATTCCACACCATTTAGAACCCAATATGATTCAACCACAGTAAATGATTTATTCATTTCACCAAGAAACCATATTAGCACTCATATTATAAAACTAGTTTCACTTAGGCATTTTATCAAACACAACATGAGCAATAGAAAAGAAATAGAAATTTTAAGCAACTTCATAGGCGTCCATTCATTCATATCAAACTCATGTAAAACCACTCCTACTTATTTCTGTCCATCATTCACATGCTTTTCAATAAGATTTTTCATTGTAAAAAAAATACTAGATTCTCTATACAATAATAGTCCTTTAAAAAGATGTCAAACCATAAAATCAAGACTGTCTATGAAATATATTCAAAAATATTATTCTCAACTCAAAACCAAGGTTTGGCGGAAGAAAATCAACCTATGTATACATTGAGGATACTAAATATCCATTTATGCACAAATTCAATGAATCATACCCTTCATTGGCATTTTATCGAGCATTTAATACACATAATTCAAAAATCATAACAAACCATTACAAAACTCAAGTATTTCACCTCAAACATTGGTGTAAAAATTCATTTCTAAATTCTTTGATCCATGGGTTCCAACTAAAACTACTAATTCTCAACAAAATTCAAACACAACCCAAAACTTTTAAAATTCCAAAACATATAATACAAGAGCGGTGCTTATATGCAATGGTTAAACAAGTCATTTACAAGCCAAATCTATGATTTATTTGAAAGGAAGAGGACCTACTTACCTTTAATGAAGTCTCTTGGCAAAATGCTCTATACTTTAGTTGTCTAGTTAAGCTCCATCTTATCTATGTATGTATATATACATGACTCAACACATGGGTGCATTACCCATACGTCAAGTCTACTTCAACTAACTTATATATAAGTTCACTCTTTATAAATTCATTATCCTAACATGTTACATGAATAGTTAAAGTTTTACATTTTCATTTTCATTTTCATTGAAAAATACATTTGGTGACTTCTCTTATGCATTTCATTAAACATTTGATGGGCGTTATTTAAAAATCATTGAAATCTTAAATGGAATCGAAAGATTAACCCAATACATTCAAAATAGGTTAACAAGTACTTCTACACCATTCATTTTAGGGATTTCCATCAAAATCCTCAATTTTCAACAAATCCCAATCCCTACAATACTCTTGAATGAATAAAAATCATGAAAATCATCAACCATATATATAATAATTATATAGAAAGGTTAAACAACACATTTGCACCTTGAATATATAATTTATTCAAAGAGAAAACAAGTCACTTCCTTGGAATCTGATTTTCCTCAAATTTCTTCCAAAACCCTCTTGAACCCTTATTTCTCTCTTGATGCTTGAAGCTCTTTGATGCCCAATAATAATTTTGAAAAGCTTTAGAAAAAAATAAGTTAATCCCTTTCAAGATCTCCCTAAAATCCCACCCCCTATCCTTCTTCCTCTTCTCCTCTCTTCTCTTCTCCCATTTCCTGTTTCTATTTTTTTAAAACTATGGGCTCAAGAGAGGGAGAGGACGAGTAGAAAAAATGGACTCAATAGTCGAAAGAAATTACATTATGCTATTGACTTATTATATTTTACTATTTTATCAATAATTTTTCTTGAAAACTTTGATTAACAAATCGTTTGTTGAGTTAGATTCTAGACTCCGAAACGAATCTATTGACATATGGTAGGCCTCCTAACTCCAAAAGCATAAATTATGGTACTCAATCGAAGTTTAGCCAACTTTGAATTTTCTTATAAATATTCTAAATAAATTAAATTTTCACTTTTCCACCTCAAAATCATTTCAATTTTTTTTTGTGACATATTAAAATCATATTAATATTTAACACTATATTTGAGCACTAAATTTGCTCATTCAGTGATATTTGATAATTCAAATTTTAATCTATTTCTTATCCAAATTTTATAAAATGCAAATAAAATAAAATAAAATAAAGACTCTGGGTCTCATAGAAAACAAACACAAACTACATGGGTAAGAAGACCCACTTCGTGAACACTTAATACTTGGAATGTTCCAAAAAGTATTCATAATGCATGTAATTTTTGAAGTAAATTTAGCCAAAAATTTTAACAATATAGAGTCAAGAAATTGCATGAAAGAGAAGGTAAATTAATTTGGATGTTAAAGGGCCTAGCATATGTACCACCTCAACAAAATAGAATTGCAAAATTCATATAGTAACACGTTTTGACCCAAGAGATAGGTATCAAAAGGATGAGAAAAGTTTGAATTATTTTGTAGGTGCGTCTCAAGGCTAAGCCGAATAACATATAGTTCATGGACAATGGCTGCTTAAGACGTATGATGGGAAACAAAGCTCTCTTCAATAACCTAAGACCATATAATAGAAAAACTTTTGCATTTGGCAACAATAAAAAGGATAAAATATGTGATAACGGTAACATTTATATCATTACACATGCTTGCATTGAAGAGGTATTATTCATAGCATGTCTCAAATACAATTAGATGAGCATTTGCGGTGGCATGTATTTTTGCGGTTATTCCTTAAAAGTTTACATATTTGCCCTCTCTACAAGTATGCATTTTTGCCAGTGTGTCCCTTAACATTGTAATGACTCATATAAAATAATTTTTTTTTCAAATAATTAATGATTATAACCCACCTTATGTATCCCTCATGTGTGGGGGACAACTACACATCAAGTCACCTTATTTAAATGTTAGGTACTCAATGTTATCTACTGGCTATTGGTTGATAAAAGAGGATGGCGAGAAAGATTGCAAGAATGCATGGAAAGAAGGGTGTTATGATTATTAGAAGTTGGATGAAATTGTTAAACGAAGGAAGAAACTGTCGAGGATAGTTTTGTTATGCACGCATATCGAGGTTGGCCTTTTTCATATTCTAAATCTCGTGGTTTACACACTTTAAATCTATATACAAGTTGTTCATGAATTTTCTAATATAGATAGTTGCTAGAGTATTCTTTGTTGGTCCCGAGTTAATGGAAAAACTCAAGAGGGAAGGGGTGAATTGGGTTCTTATAAAATTCTTTGGTTAATTAAAAACTTAACCCCTTGAAAGTTTAATCCCCTTGATTGATGAAATGAAATGAAAAGCAATATAATGTAGAGAGCAGAAATATAAATCAAGCACACAAGATTTTTATAGTGATTCGGGCAACCTCCCTACTCCACTCTTCCAAGATCACACTCCTTGTGACTTGGGTTCCACTATTGTATTTCTCAAATACAATTAGAGCCACTGCTCTCTTCTAGATTCCAGCTCTAGGGGGCTTCAACAAATCTCAGCACAAGTAGGTGATGAGTTCCACTCCAATCACACACTACTTTGCTTACACTTGATCTTAGTTCCTCAAACTAAATCAAGTTTAATACAACCAAATGAAATAACAAAGGAATCTACACGTTACAGTTGTGTAGAAGCAGTTTGGCGCAGAGAAGAACTCGTAGAATTGGCTTTGAAGATTCAGAAGTTGAGCTCTAGTAGTTTGAAGCAAAGTTCTTCTTCTTTGGATTGACTTGATCTCTTTAATGCTCTTGAAGATGGGAGTTATGCACACTTAATGATTTCCAGCTGCTTCCCTCGTTCACATTGAATGCCTTTTATAATTATGGAGGGAATCCGAACGTTTGAAGGTAGGTGGCGCGCATTTAATGCGTCAACGTTCGAATATTTTCCGACCGTTACGACCCAAGTCGCAGGTGGAGTCGACTTTGGGTGCGAATTCGCCCAAGTCGCAGATGGAGTCTACTTCGGGTGCGATTTCGCCTGTCCGTAGCAACTTCAAGTTCCTTGCTGGGTCGACTTGGTCATCGACTTGACCCAAGTCGCAGGTGGAGTCAACTTCGGTATGCGACTTCACCTCGTCAGTTAACTTGACGAACTTGAAAAACTTCGGGATGCTTTTTGTTTTGCTTAGGCTTCTCCATGCCTTTAGTTCTTTTGCATTTTTCATTTCTTTTTGAATCATTTTCTTCATTTTAGCTTGCTTTCATTAGCTCCATGTTTTGCAAGCCTTTGAACCCATATGGTCTTGAATCAATAATCTTGAATAACTTCTTGGTCAAGTTTATGCATCTTGCTTGGACTTGGATTAGTCTTCAAATGTTTCAGTTTGAGCATCTAGGTTGCCTTGATCTTCATCTTCATATAAGTTTGTCTTGAAAATAGTTAATCTCAGCTTGTCTTCTGAAATATCTCCTCTGCCCGATCGAAGTTGATGCCGGAGTCGACTTTGTATGCGACTTCACCTCAAGTCGCAAGTGGAGTCGACTTGGGGTGCGACTTCGGCACTTCGGGGTCTGGACTTCAACTCTGGAAGATTTTGTCATGTTAAAAGTCGATACTGGAGTCGACTTGGTCTGCGACTTCGACCCAAGTCGCATGCGAAGTCGACTTCGTTTGCGACTTCGGCAGTTCAGCTCTCCATTTTCAACTCTGGAAGGATTTGGCGCATTGAACTTGATGTTGGAGTCGACTTAGGGATCGACTTGGCCTTAAGTCGATGCCTGAGTCGACTTGGGAATCGACTTATCCTTTCATGATCTATTTTCTTCAAATGTATGTCCCTTAAACACTTCCACAAACATGTTAGTAGCCAAGACTTGCTCAAATTGATTTGTTAATCATCAAAACATAGATTTAGCTTATTTTCCACATATTTCCAACAATCTCCCCCTTTTTGATGATTGACAAAACTGATTTGAGTGTATACCTTTCAGTTGCTTAAAAATATGCTAATTTTGCATTTTGAAAATTTATCATTCTTATGCAAACAGTCAAGTTTAAAACATTCAACCAGAAAACTTTAAAAACTATCATAAAGACTTAAACTCACAAACTATTTAGACTCAAATCCCGATCCATATCTCTTCTCCAACCAGAAAACTTTAAAAACTATCATAAAGACTTAAACTCACAAACTATTTAGACTCAAATCCCGATCCAAAGACTTAAACTAACAAACTATTTAGACTCAAATCCCGATCCCGATCTCTTCTCCCCCTTTTTGTCAATGTATCAAAAATTAGAGATAGAGTGGGTAAAATTAGAGACATATGAGGTTGCTCCCCCTAAACAGGTGCTCCCCCTTAGTTTGTGCTAAGTTAATTCAAGCATTCCCATGTCATTTCTAAATTTATAAAATGGTTCTTTAGCTAGAGGTTTGGTGAATATATCTGCAATTTGATCTTCGGTTCTTACATATTCCAAACATATGTCATGATTTTCGACATGTTCTCTAATGAAATGATGTCTAAGATCTATATGCTTAGTCCTAGAATGCAATACTGGATTTTTAGTTAAACATATGGCACTTGTATTATCACATTTAATAGGTATATCTTTAAAATCTATGCCATAATTCCTAAGTTGTTGTTTCATCCAAAGCAATTGGGCACAACAGCTCCCGGCGGCAATGTATTCGGCTTCCGCCGTAGATAGAGCAACACTAGTTTGTTTTCTTGAAAACCATGGAACCAACATGTTTTCAAGAAATTGACATGTTACACTAGTGCTTTTTCTATCTACTTTGTAACCGGCAAAATCCGCATCCGAGTAGCTGATTAGATCAAAATTAGAGCCATTTGGATACCAAAGTCCTATATTGGTAGTGTCCACTAAATATCTAAAAATTCTTTTCATGGCTACCAAGTGTGATTCTTTTGGGCATGACTGAAATCTAGAGCACATACACACACTAAATAATATATCAGGCCTAGAAGCAGTTAAATATAATAAAGAACCTATCATGCTTCTATACAATTTTAAATCAATTATTTTTCCTTTCTCATCTTTGTCAATTTTAATTGTTGAGCTCATAGGGGTGTTTGCCCCTTTGCTATTCTCCATGCCAAACTTCTTCAGCATTTCTTTGATATACTTGAACTGGTTGATGAAAATCCCTTCATTTAGTTATTTGATTTGCAGTTCAAGGAAGAAATTCATCTCTCCCATCATGCTCATCTCAAATTCTTTCTGCATAAGCTCAGAAAATTCTTGACAAAGAATTTCATTAGTAGCACCGAAAATAATATCATCAACATAAATTTGAATAATCAATATATCATTTTCTTTGTATTTGATAAACAAAGTGGTGTCTACCTTTCCCTTTTGAAAGTCATGATCAATCAGAAATTTGCTTAATCTATCATACAAGCCCTTGGAGCTTATTTTAATCCATATAATGCTTTGGTTAATTTGTATACAAATTGAGATTGATCTTTTTTTTCAAATCCAGGTGGTTGTTCAACATACACCTCTTCATTTATATATCCATTCAAAAATGCACTTTTAACATCCATTTGAAACAATTTAAAGTTCATGTGAGACGCAAAAGCTAGTAAGATGCGAATAGCTTCTAATCTAGCAACCGGGGCATAGGATTCCTCAAAATCTATTCCTTCTTCTTGTGAGTATCCCTTTGCCACAAGTCTAGCTTTGTTTCTCACTACAAGTCCACTTTCATCTAATTTGTTCATAAAGACCCATTTTGTACCAATAACAGTACAATCTTTTGGTCTTGGAACAAGATGCCAAACTTGGTTTCTTTCAAATTGATTTAGCTCTTCTAGCATTGCTATAATCCATTTTTCATCATCAAGAGCTTGATCAATATTGGATGGTTCAATTTTAGATACAAAAGCATATTGTCCACAAATATTTTGTTTTGATCTTGTAGTTTTTACACCTTCATATACATTCCCTATAACTTGCTCAATTGGATGGGCATGTTTGAACTTTAAATCAGTTGGAGGTTTATAGGAGTTATTACCTTCACTTACCCTTTCCTTCATGGAGTCTTCTTGCTTTTCCACATGCAGTTTTTCAAGGCTACTTGTTATATCATCTGCATCACTTAAATCATCTTTTCTTTTGAAGCATGGGTTACATTCATAAAAAACAACATGTATTGACTCTTCTACAACTTAGTTTCTTTTGTTGAAGACTCTATATGCTTTGCTATTTGATGAGTAACCAAGGAATATTGCCTCATCACTTTTAGCATCCAATTTTCCCAAGTTGGTTTTCCCATTGTTCAAAACATAGCATGTGCAACCAAAGGCATGAAAATATAAAATATTTGATTTTCTACCTTTCCATAGCTCATATGGGGTCTTTTTCAAGATTGCTTAATGGTAACACAGTTCAATACATGACAAGCTGTACTTACAGCTTCACCCCAAAATTTCTTGGATAATTTACTCTCATTTAGCATTGTTCTAGCCATCTCTTGTATAGTTCTGTTTTTCCTTTCAACCACTCCATTTTGTTGTGGAGTTCTTAGTGCAGAAAATGTGTGATGAATTCCTTTTTCATTGCATAATTCTATGAATCATTTATTTTTAAATTCACCACCATGATCACTTCTTATAGTCATAATAGTACTTTGTTTTTCATTTTGCACCAAATTGACAAAAGTTGCAAACATAGAGAAGGCTTCATCTTTGCTAGCTAAGAGAATTACCCATGTGAATCTTGAAAAATCATCAATAATTACAAACACATATTTCTTTCCACCAATGGTTAAAATGTCGGATGGCCCATATAGATCCATGTGTAGCAATTCAAGTGGCCTAGTGGTGAAAATTTTCTTTTCGGTAGAGAAAGACATTTTAGGTTGTTTTGATAATTGACATGCCTTGCAAATTTTATCTTTGTCATATTTCAACTTTGGCAAGCCTTCTACCAAAATCTTCTTCCATAGGGTCTTTATATTTCCCATGTTTATATTCTCAAGCCTTTTATGCCAAACCCATGGATCATTATCAATGCCCATTAGACATTGACCATCTAGTTCATCAAGTGAAACCAAATATACATTTCCATGTCTCCTTCCACTAAACATGATATGTTCTCCATCAAATACATTACATATAGATGATTCAAACACAACCTTGTATCCTTTGTCACATAATTGGCAAATGCTCATTAGATTGTGCTTGAGTCCTTCAACAAACAAAACATCTTCCATGCATGCATTTGAAATACTATATCTGTTTCCTTTACCTTTAATTTTACCTTTCTCATTATTTCCAAAGGCAACCGTTCCATCGTTGCAAGGCTTAAGTTTATGAAATAAACTTCTTTCTCCGGTCATATGCCTTGAACAACCGCTATCCATGAACCACACGTTGTTTGCCTTTGCCTTGAAACATATCTGAAAAATAAACAAGTAGATCTTATCTCTTTGGTACCCATTTTATGGGTCCATTTGGGTTAGTAATATGATTCAATCTTTGTTGCTCTAACTTAGAAAGCCCAAATCTTGTGTTTCTTGGAATCCAAACTAGTTTTTCACCATGGTCATACAGTTTCTTAAAGTTACATTTATAGGCTTTATGACCCATTTTATTGCAGAAATTGCAAGCCATTGGTAATCTAGGAGTAGGCCTCTAAGTATGTAACGGTTCAAACGTTGACCTTCTAGTCCACATAATATTTTTCCTTTTTGGCTTGTATATAGGTGCAGTTTTGGTTTGATATTTCCCAAGTATTTGCACATTTGATTTTCCACTTTCTTTTTGCTCAAATGTATAGTATCCAAGACCTCTTTTATTTGTTTGGGAGGTCATGTTCAGAAATATTTTTACATTCTCTCCTGGATTAGAGAACTTAGCTAATGATTCATTTAAGGATTCGTTCTCCTTTTTCAGTTTCTCTACTTCTTTCAAAAGCAATTCATTTTCATCTTTCAATTTTGATGATCTTTTAGCCAGTTTTCCATTTACAATAATGACGGAGTTACATTGTTGTCTCTTCGATGACAACTTGTTTCCTAGCTTTTTGATTTTCTCATATAATGAATCATATGCAAGTTGTAGTTCTTCTAATTCAGCACATTTGAGGCATTCTTGAAAAGAAGAATAACTAGATTGAGAATGACAAAGTTTGGAAGTTACCTCTTCTTTGCTTATGCACTTTGTTGAGACGGTTTGTTTTTCCAAAACTTCCGTTGTGTTCAAACACAACAGATTTTCTTCTTGTTCGATTCGCGCCATGCAGCATATTCTAGCACAATTTGCCGCCTCAAATTCGTCGGTTGAGGAGCTGCTTGTTGATGAAGTTTCTTCATTGACGTACATGCCTCTTCCCTTTGGCCTTTGGTATTTTCTGTTGTCATGTCTTTCCCTCCTTTCTTGTTGATCTTTTAATTTCTCTTCCGGCATAGGACATTGAGCTTGCATATGTCCCATCCCACCGCATCTATAGCACTTTGTTGGCTCCTTCTTCTTCTCTCTTCGTGGTCTTTCTTTGAAGTCTTTGAAGTTTCTTTCTTTTCGCACAAACTTTCGAAATTTGCGAGTGAGTAGTGCTATATCTTCATCATCGTTGTGAGATGAGGAGGTAAATTCTTCTGAGTTGTGGATGACCTTTAGTGCAATAGCTTTCTTCCCTTTGTGATTATCTTCATTTCTTTTCTTAATTAGCTCATGTGACATTAGTGAGCTAATAAGATCTTCTAGCTTTAAAGTATTTAGGTCTTAGGCTTCTTCTATTGCCGTAATCTTTGGAGTCCATGAGTCAGGTAGCGCCCTTAGTATCTTCATAACCTGTTCAGATTCAGAGATAGCCTTTCTAAGACCTTTCAAAGCGTTAGTAATTTTAGAAAATCTAGCAAACATCTCAGAAATATTTTATGTTTCTAGCATTTTGAAGCTTTCCAATTCTCCTATCAAAATATTTCTCCTAGTCCCTTGGACTTGAGAGGTTCCTTCATAAATAGATGTTAAAGTATCCCATATTTCTTTAGCGGTTAGGCAAGAGGATACTCTATCATATTCAGAAGCTGTAAGAGCACAAAATAGTGAGTTCATAGCTTTAGCACTGCTCTTTACAGTTCTTACTTCCTCTTTGGTCCATTTGGAAGCTCTTTCATCAGTTGGTAAGATTACACCGTCTTGGATTGCAATCCAAGAGTCCATATCGGTAGCCATAATGAGTTGCTTCATACGAAGCTTCCAATAGCCGAAATTGTTCCCATCAAACAATGGTGGCCTAGTAAATGATTGGCCTTCGGCAAATGCGGGAACGGAAGTCAATTGGGATGCCATATCAATAGATCTCTTTGGTTTAACTCAAAGACCTGCTCTGATACCACTTGTTGGTCCCGAGTTAATGGCAAAACCTAAGAAGGAAGGGGTGAATTGAGTTCTTATAAAATTCTTTGGTTAATTAAAAACTTAACCCCTTGAAAGTTTAATCCCCTTGATTGATGAAATGAAATAGAAAGCAATATAATGTAGAGAGCAGAAATATAAATCAAGCACACAACATTTTTATAGTGGTTCGGGCAACCTCCCTACTCCACTCTTCCAAGATCACACTCCTTGTGACTTGGGTTCCACTATTGTATTTCTCAAATACAATTAGAGTCACTGCTCTCTTCTAGATTCCAGCTCTAGGGGGCTTCAACAAATCTCAGCACAAGTAGGTGATGAGTTCCACTCCAATCACACACTACTTTGCTTACACTTGATCTTAGTTCCTCAAACTAAATCAAGTTTAATACAACCAAATGAAATAACAAAGGAATCTATACGTTACAGTTGTGTAGAAGCAGTTTGGCGCAGAGAAGAACTCGTAGAATTGGCTTTGAAGATTCAGAAGTTGAGCTCTAGTAGTTTGAAGCAAAGTTCTTCTTCTTTGGATTGACTTGATCTCTTTAATGCTCTTGAAGATGGGAGTTATGCACGCTTAATGATTTCCAGCTGCTCCCCTCGTTCACATTGAATGCCTTTTATAATTGTGGAGGGAATCCGAACGTTTGAAGGTAGGTGGCGCGCATTTAATGCGCCAACGTTCGAATATTTTCCGACCGTTGTGACCCAAGTCGCAGGTGGAGTCGACTTTGGGTGCTACTTCGCCTGTCCGTAGCAACTTCAAGTTCCTTGCTGGGTCGACTTGGTCATCGACTTGACCCAAGTCGCAGGTGGAGTCGACTTCGGTATGCGACTTCACCTCGTCAGTTAACTTGACGAACTTGAAAAACTTCGGGATGCTTTTTGTTTTGCTTAGGCTTCGCCATGCCTTTAGTTCTTTTGCATTTTTCATTTCTTTTTGAATCATTTTCTTCATTTTAGCTTGCTTTCATTAGCTCCATGTTTTGCAAGCCTTTGAACCCATATGGTCTTGAATCATATAATCTTGAATAACTTCTTGGTCGAGTTTATGCATCTTTCTTGGACTTGGATTAGTCTTCAAATGTTTCAGTTTGAGCATCTAAGTTGCCTTGATCTTCATCTTCATATAAGTTTGTCTTGAAAATAGTTAATCTCAGCTTGTCTTCTAAAATATCCCCTCTGCCCGATCGAAGTCGATGCCAAAGTTGACTTTGTCTGCAACTTCACCTCAAGTCGCAAGTGGAGTCGACTTGGGGTGCGACTTCGGCACTTCGGGGTCTGGACTTCAACTCTGGAAGGTTTTGTCATGTTTGAAGTCGATACTGGAGTCGACTTGGTCTGCGATTTCGACCCAAGTCGCATGCGAAGTCGACTTCGTTTGCGACTTCGCAGTTCAGCTCTCCATTTTCAACTCTGGAAGGATTTGGCGCATTGAAGTTGATGTTGGAGTCGACTTGGGGATCGACTTGGCCTTAAGTCGACTTGGGAATCGACTTATCCTTCCATGATCTATTTTCTTCAAATGTATGTCCCTTAAACACTTCCACAAACATGTTAGTAGCCAAGACTTGCTCAAATTGATTTGTTAATCATCAAAACATAGATTTAGCTTATTTTCCACATATTTCCAACATTCTTTTGATTTTTTAAGATTTTGATTGTAGTTTTGCCAAGAAAGCTATGTTATATCTATGAAAAGCCATGATCATGAAATAAAATTGTTTCTGGACATAATTGTTGATCATATGCTTGCTTTAAGAATAATTAATTTGATTTTGATGATTAACAAATAATTAAAATATCATTAAAAAGGATCTAATAAATTTGTCTAAGTGTTCTCAGATATTTTGTCTCTAATTATGTGTATGAAAATGAGAATGTGAAATAATTTAAGTTTCAAGAGTTCTAGTTCATGAATTGCAAGTTCAGCAAAGTGAAGTCTCAGCCCAAGTCGACTTCACTTGCGACTTGGGTGAAGTCCCAGACCCAAGTCGACTTCGCCTGCGACTTCGGACAAACAGCAAAGTGAAGTCTCATCCCAAGTCGACTTCACTTGACACTTGGGTGAAGTCCCAGACCCAAGTGGACTTCACCTGCAACTTCGAAGGTAAAATTCTGGACAGCAAGTTTTAACAAGATGAAGTCGCATACCAAGTCAACTTCACTCATCCGAAGTCGACTCCACTTGCGACTTCAACTCGTAACGGTCGAAAATTCGAACGTTGGAGCTCTAAATGCATGTGAACTTCCACTCCAACGGCTAGAACCTTTTTTCCTCTATATATACCATTGATGTATGAACGTGAAGTAAGAGAGGAGGAAAGAAAGAGAAAAACACAAGTTGGGCTTTCATCTTCTAATATTCAAGTGTGTCGAAGTTATTTGAATAACTATTGAAGCTTCAAGTGCTACAACTTTCAAGTGTGCTTCCAAGATTATCATCTTCACATGACAAGGAGCTTCCAGAGCTTATCGAATACACGTTGTAAAGTGTAATTTCTTTTTTATTTATTTGTTTTATGTTGTTGGCTTGGATCGGTGTTGGAGACCGAATTCAAGAAGAAGCAAAACAGGAGATTGGTTTGAGTTTGTCTCACTAACGGGTTTTGCTTGGTTGGTTTGAGTTTGTCTCACCAATAGATTGGACTTGGTTGGAGTTGGTCTCACCAACAAGTGATTATTGTATATGCCCCCTAGAGCTAGAATCTAGAAGAAAGCGGGTGCTCTAGATTGTATTGAAAATACAATAGTAGAACTCAAGACACAACGGGTGTCTGCTTGGAAGAGTGGAGTAGGGAAGGTTGCCCGAACCACCATATATTGTTGTCTCTTGTTTGGTTTGATTGCTTGCATTTTATATTCCATCTGCACCCTCTCGTTCTATCTCATATCACGTTTCATCAAGGGGATTGAAATTATGAGGTGTTAAGTTTTAATTTACCAAAGAATTTTTTAAGAACCCAATTCACCCCTCCCCTCTTGGGTTTTGCCATTAACTCGGGACCAACAATAATTAGAAAACATTGACTGTAAAGAAGCAAGAGAATAATGCATCTAGTATCCTTGTGAAATTTTAGATCAAACATAGCTAATGATCTCCCAATTTAGAAAATTTAAGATTAAATATGCATGGTGATTACATATTTTAAGAGAAAAATATAAAAGAAGTTTTGTAGAAAAATAAATGGTGAAAATACAAGTATGATCCATGTAAAATATTATTTGGAGTATTTTACATGGTCTAGGTGAATTAATTTTAGTTAAATATGAATTTAAATAATTGGTTGAATTGATATTTAATTTTAACTCTTAAATAAACATCTTTTGTCAAATCTAATTTTGGAGATACTAATTTGAGAAATCAACCTTTCGAATGGGAAGGAATGATTTTAAAAACATACCCATAAATGTTTAGATCAATTTGACTTTAGAATGAGCACATCCAAGCCATTGAATATAAATGAATGCAAGTCATCCAAAAATATATTTAATAATAAACATTAGACTGAGCTAGATAGGCCTAGTTTATGTGATCAGCTAAGCTTAATTTCTAAAATCCCATATGATAGCAGGCTACAAGCTGTAGCCATGTTAGCCAACCAAGGCTTAGATTTAGCAAGCTAACTTAACCTTGCCTAGATAGAGATGTTATCAAATCGAGTTGGATATATCAAAGACTAATTCTAATCCTAATCTATTTAAAAATTCCAATCCTAATCTATTAATTAACTCATTAAAAAATCAACCTAATTTGTTTATAACTTTTTTAATAAACTAGTTGGTGAATTGTTAAGAGGTCAAATGAAGCTAATTTAAAATCTTGATAACTAAAAAAAATATTGATAACTACATCAACTATAATATATTTTTCATCCTTTTCTTCAATATTTTCTTGACCTTTTTCTTCCTTAACTCATTTTTAATCAACTTTTCATTATCTTTTAATATCTTCTTGAATTTGAAAAGTAAAATTCACACCAGTTTCATAATCTAGGAAGTCACTAGTACATAAAGTTGAGATTTTTATGAAATTTTCAAGTTATGGATTCTTTTGTATTAATATTAATAGGTCTAGTTGAGTTTGATAATCTGAATAATTTATTAAAGAGATAACTAATTCGTTAGGTTCCCACAACTTATTTTCTACGTACTTCTTATTACTTTCTTCAATATTCTCTCCCTCCAATTCAATCTTAATGGATATGTTATCATTACTTTTCATATTCTCTTATTTTTTACCTATTTTCTTGATTATTAAGGGGTTTAACTTGTAAAGTATTTGGAAAGGGGATTTTAGGGAGGTACCTATTAAAATTTTCATCAACTATCTTCTTTCTCTTTTCATTATTCCCTAACTTATGTTCCATAAGTTATTCATCATTACTCACCTCAGCATTTTCTTGATTACTATCATCCCTAGATTTTTCTTCACTTCTACCATACTTTCTTCTTGAGCTACACTATAGAATGTTTCATCAACCGAACTTGAATTATTTAGATCTTTTGGGATTTCACTACTTTGAATTAATTTGTATTGATAGCCCTGGAGTTTGTAAATTCAGATGATCTATTGGAGCAAAAATTGGTTGACTACTTAGTTGATTTTCATCGATCTCTCTAGCAACTTTTACTAGCCAGTTCATAAAACTTTACGTACTCGAAATTGACTCTTGTTCGTTAGCTATAAAGGTGAAGAATCTTTGTTCTAAATTTTTAACTCTTTCATCTAAGTTGTCTACTTGAGGATATGGTTGACGATTCGCCTGAGATGATAAAATTTCTTAAAAATTTTCTTGTGAGGGAATTGATGGACAATATATATTTTCATAAAATTTAGATTGATGTTGATAATCTAAATGTTGACTTTGATGGGCGGCCACAGTAATTGTTTATATGGAGGATCAATGGCATAATTGCATTTGCTAATTTATTGAAGAAGAATTGGAGGGATTTATCCAATTTGAATTATAAGTATTTGGAAATAGATTATAATCAGGCATGAATAATTCCTAAAAGTTTGGAGTTTGTTCTTGGTTAGAGAGCAAAAATTGGGCTACATTAGAGTATTCTTTTTTAAAAGGAGGAGATGTGCCTAAGAATGAACCAATTGGAATTTAGTTGAAAAGTAAATAATTAAACTTTTGGTTCACTTAATCCAACTCAGCTAACTTTTAATCAATAAAATTCATGTTCATTCGTAAATTTTAGTTTTTAATTTTAAAATTTTTTAAAATCAATAATTCATATATTGAGAATCACTAAGGTGCAATTAAATTCTATAATACTTCTTTTGGTCGGCCAAGTAAGAAGTGAGATTGTAGGAGGCTCTCCTTGCTTTCATAAAATCTTAATTAAATAACTATAAATCCATTTAGGCGTCTTCCTTTAAACATTTATCCTAGACACCAACTCTAGTTGTAAAATTTAATTTTTAATTTAAAATTTTTTAAAATTAGTAATTCGTATATTGAGAATCACTAAGGTGCAATTAAATTCTATGACACTTTCTTTGCTCAGCAAGGAAAGATGTGAGATTGTAAGAGGTTCTCTTTGCTTTCGTAAGGTCCTATTAAATAGCCATAGATCCATTTAGACGTTTGCCTTTAAACCTTTAGCCTGGACACCAACCTGTAATTGTGAAATAGAAATTTAATTAGAAGAAAGGGCTCATCCAATAAATGAACACTAATTAAAATTTGAAGTGATTTAAAATTGTTAACCTAAGGTATTTTAGTACAATAAAATAAAGAAAGCAATAAAATTACACTACTTGAAGCAAGTAAAGAGAATTTAAAGCAACTAATTAACAAATCAAAGTAACATAAACGAAGCAATAAAACAACTCAAATCTTTATAAGCCTCACAGGCAATGACCCAATTAACAAATCAAAGTAACATAAATGAAGTAATAAAACAACTCAAATCTTTATAAGCCTCACAGGCAATGACCCAACATTTGATATAAACCAAGTATTTGTTGTTAAGAGTACTATGATAATCAATTTAATTAAATTAACTAAAATACATTAAAGCTAACACTATGTAGAATATATTGTAAAATAATGGAGAATTGTGTTGAATCCACAAAGAGATAATAAAAATTTGAATTGTTACAAAAGTGCTAAAATTAACAACCAATGATTTACAAATAACTTTGAAATTACAAATTATAAGTTAATTAAAACCGATTGAAAGTAAAGCAATTCAAAATAAATAGTCTAAGAATTACCATAACATTAAAGCAAATTAAATCTAATTTTAACATTATAAAGCAAAATGTAAAGAAAATCTAATGGAAAAACTTAAATGAAAGCCATTTAACCTAACGAAGGCATTAAAGGAATCACATAAATCGAACTTTACAACGTAATAAAAACTACAACTGCAAATAAACAAAAATAAGCTTTATTTACTCCAAAGTGAGGATTGATCTACAAGAGCTATATTTTCCTCTTGAGCATGCCACTTAGAGCCCTTGGTGGTGTCCCACTAGCTTGGTGGGGCCCTCTATTTGTAGAGGGGCAATGGTGGGAGACTTTGCAATGCATTGATGTGGGATTCTGTGCTGCTTGACAGTGTAAGTACAGCTGATGCCTACTTTTTCTTAACTCTTGCCTTCAAAGTCTCGGACTCTGGTTCAATACACCCGGGTGTACTTCACCTCTTTTTTCTTATTTTTTTTTGAAAATTTTTTTACACGACTGTTAATCTAAGTCTATTTAACATATGTATAAATTTTTATAATTTTTTGAGATTTTTAGATATTTTTTTTGAATTTTTTAAAATCAGTGGCATTTTTAGTAATTTTAAATTACTAAAAATGCCACTGATTTTAAAAAAATCAGAAAAAAATGTCTAAAAATATTTAAAAAGGGTAAAATTTTATACACATGTTAAATAGACTTAGATTAACATTTTCATAAAAAAAAGTTTGAAAAAAAATTAAAAAAAATGGGTAAAGTACACCCGGGTGCATTGAACCAGGGTCCCAAAGTCTCTCCTTGTTCAGGTACGGGCAGTGAGTCATGCTGCTGTAATTTCTGTAATGGTTTGATGTTGATTTTTAGAATTTTCCAATGGCTGCTCAAGAGTTGCATTAATGGATGATTTGTTGCTATCAAATAAATAGGAACGGCTGCCATAAGATGTTGCTTGGCCAGACCTGGATGATTGATGGTGGTCGGATCGTGGAATTAGCAAAGGGCTCATAGCAGCTGCTGAATTTTGAGTTTAGAATATGGGGCTGTTGGTGCAGACGATCACTGGTTTTCGGCTGAAATTTTGATGGCTGTCAGTCTGAAATCGCCACCATTGGCTGAATTTGTACCTGCCGATGATTGAGCATTTGGTGGTTGTGATTGGTGAAATTTGATTTCACGGATTCTGCTATGAAAATCATAGGAGCTTGGGACTGGAAAATGGGTCTTTTTTCATTTATTTTGCAGGGAAGAGGAGGGCAGGCTATAACAGGTAGCCGTTGCCACTGTAATTTTGGGCACCGGGATGTAGAATTTAATGTAGATGGAATTAATGGTGGATGACGAGCTTGTTGTAGCTGGGATTAGGCGGTGATTTCTAAAACTTACTGTCATGGTAGATAAGATGGGGGTCTGGCCGCTTACCGCTATCAGAAGTCAGCGTTTTGCCAAAATTTCTAGTCGGGGCTTGAATCAATAGAGGTGTAAAGGGCGGTGCGGTAGAATCTGAATTCAATAGAGGGTTGTGATTACACAATTGCCGGCGTTTATTTTTGCAAGTAAAGGCGGTGTTGTTGGCTTGAAGGTTTGATGGCAGCCGAAGTTTGGCGGCGAAAATGGGGACAGAAGTACTCGGCGCTACTCTAAATGAATTGGGGCTTCTTATGGGAATGGTCGGCTGCATATTGCGGTGGCTAGAAGCTGCTACTAACGACGTTGACTGATAAGTTGTGCTTGCAGTTGCCGAAGCATGGATGGAAGCAGGTTATTGGTGGTCTTTCTAAAATTGACTGGACATCTCTGCTACTATTAATGGGTGAAGTTAGCGAAGAAGAAAGGGCTGCAATGAGGTGGGTTCAGCAGCTCAGGGAAGTGCTGGGCAGCCATGGCTGCCGCTTTGATGGTTTTGGGAAGATTGAGCACCAAATTGGTGCTCCGATGGTGTACATTAATCTGTATACTAGCAGCAAATATTTAGCCAGTCCAAGCCATTTGTTCATAAAAAAAATTATTATTTTAATAGGCTATTGTATTGCATAAATTATTTTAAATCTAGTTATTTTTTTCATGAAATTTCATGCCTAAATAATGCATATTCATCTATTCCATGCCCCTTTCTTTGAAATATCATCGTGAATTATTAAAATATTTATAATTTTATCTTGAATCATTTAAAAAGGATATCAAATTCTTTAAGCTTATATATATGATTTCATTTTACCACAAAATATATTTTACCATTATATTTTATATTATAAAATTGCTCATTTTGTACTTTTTATAAGGAACGTGTATATGTATGATTTATCTCATTAAAATTTTATATAAATTGATCCCAAATAAGCACATAAATATTCTTAATCATTTTAGCCCATTCAATCCTTTTAACATTTCTACTTTAATGAAATAATGAAAAATGACCTACTTCATAGCAAATATAGAAGTTTCATAAAAATATGATTTTCAAGGATTTTCACATAAAACCTATATTTAATTAGCTCTTTTTATATTTAAAAGTGTGATTTTAATAATAAAACATGCGACTTATCAATTATTGATTGTTAATTGGAGGTAAAATTGCATTAAAACTTAGTAAATAGACAGATTGTCAAGAATCTGACTAAGTGGTTAGGTTGATATCAGAAAGGCTAAATCAACCTTGTTAAGGTCAACTAAACTCTTCCTAGGTCGATTTGGGGTCGCAACATAGGGTTTAAGTCAACCCCAACGCACAACAAATTCGCATTCCTTCCGTTTTTCTTTTCTCTTGTTTTCTGCCTCTTCCCCTTATTCTTTCTTGCATACTTGCTATATTTTCCTCTTCCTAAGCTCTCACACTCCATTTCAATCCCAAGTGCTTTCTCCATCATTTCTTTGAGTTTTATCCTCATTCATATCCATGAAACCCAAAGCATCCTTTGAGCTTTATCCTCATTCATAATCCATGGCACCTGAAGCATCATTTGACCAAGCTGACAAAGAGAAGGAGGTGATCTCCTCTTCTATGCCTTCTCAGGAAGACCACAATCAATGATAAAGAGGCCACATCTAGAAGCAACATCATTTCAACCCTCTCACTCTTTCCAGGTTAGATTTGAGGATAGCAATCCTTTAATCCCTACCTCTTGTTGGTCCCGAGTTAATGGCAAAACCCAAGAGGGGAGGGGTGAATTGGGTATTTTAAAATTTATAACTTAAACAAAAACTTAACCCCGGATTAATCTAGTCCCCTTAATGAAGAAACGAAATGGAAAGCAATATAATGTAGAGAGCAGATAAATAAATCAAACACACAAGATTTTTATAGTGGTTCGGGCAACCTCCCTACTCCACTCTTCCAAGCTCACACTCCTTGTGACTTGGGTTCCACTATTGTATTCTCTCAATACAATTAGAGACACTGCTCTCTTCTAGATTCTAGCTCTAGGGGGCGTATAACACACTGCTCAATTAGGTGATGAGTCTCACTCCAATCACACACTACTTAGCATACACTTGATCCTGGTTCTTCAAACTAGATCAAGTTCAATCACAAATAAATGAAACAACAAAGAATTTACACTTTACAGATGTGTAGCAACAATTAGGCGCAGAGAAGAACTTGAAGAGTTGGCTTTGAAGATTCTGAAATGAAGCTCTTGCAGTTTGAGATGGAGTTCTTCTTCTTTGAGTGGCTTGATCTCTTTTGAGCTCTTGAATGTAGTAGTTAAGCACACTTAATGATTTCAGCTACTTCCCTCGTCCACCATGAATGCTATTTATAATTTTGGAGGGAATCCGAACGTTAGAGGGTAGGTGGCGCGCATTTAATGCGCCAACGTTCGAATAAATTCCAACCGTTGTGACCCAAGTCGCATGTGGAGTCGACTTGGCCTACGACTTGGCTTCCAAGTCGCACCTGGAGTCGACCTCGTGTGCGACTCCAGTTCTTCAGAGTTCCAAGTCCGAGTCTGGGTCAACTTGGCCTTCAGTCTTCAACTCAAGTCGATCCTGGAGTCGACTTGGGTTGCGACTTGGCTTGGTCTTTTGCAAAAACACCTTGATCTTCTTGAACTGGCTTGAACTTTGTAAAATTGGTCTTCATGATGGGTAGAGCTTCATTTGGAATAAGCTTGAAGATTAGTCTTTGGACTTGATAGACTTGATTTGAACTTTGAATATGAATCTTAGCTTTTGATCTTCAAGAAACTTCAGTTGCTTTTTGAGAATGAACTTTGCATCCTATTTGGATTTGATAAAGTCCAAATGGATCCTTGGAATAAGCTTGAAACTTCAATCTTCAAGTCTGAACTCCTCAAGTCGAAGTTGGAGTCGACCTCGTCTGCGACTTTGCCCAAGTCGCACCTGGAGTCGACTTGGCCTGGGACTTCGTTATGTTCGTTTCCACTTTTTCAATTCTGGATACTTCAAGTCGATGCTGGAGTCGACTTCGTCTGCGACTTGATTTCCTGAGTCGCACCTGGAGTCGACTTGGCTTGCGACTTCGTTATGTCCGTTTCCACTTTTCAATTCTGGATACTTCAAGTCGATGCTGGAGTCGACTTCGTCTGCGACTTGATTTCCTAAGTCGCACCTGGAGTCGACTTGGCCTGCGACTTCACTTGCTTGTTTTCTATTTTCAAAGCTATCTTCCTTTTGCCATTTGAAGTCGCTTGTGAAGTCGACTTAGGTATCGACTTCACCCCAAGTCGAAGTCCAAGTCGACTTGGTAATCGACTTGACTTCTGTGTTTTCCTTAAACACTTGGCAAACTCATTAGTACACTATTTATACTCAAATTTAGTCTTTGTTTAATCATCAAAACTTATGCTTTGTTCAATTTTTTTTGTTTGGAACATTGTTTCCAACACCTCTCACCATGACAAAGAGGAAATTAGAGAAGAACATGAAGAGGAAGAAGTTATAACAAGTAGGAAAAGGGATAAACTTAAATTGAAGAAGGCAATGGTGGAAATTCTAGTTGGATACTTTAAAAACCCCACTCAACGTAGGAGGTTTTACGAATCTTTTTATGCTAAGTTAGTTTTTATCCCTAAGAGTATTGGCTTCTAATTTTTAAGAGAATATGAGTTTGACAAATAAACATGCTTAATTTCCAAAGGTGGGCAATCTTTTGAAGGAAAAGCATAATATATATTCGAACCTTCCACTAAAATTTTACTATAGTTGAAGTAATGATGACTATATAGCCTTTTTGAAGGGAGTAGAAATGAGATTAGGTTTTAGCCAACATCGTGCATGTGCTCAAATAGGGTCAATTCTTGGAGCTCCAAGTGACGAAGAATTTGTTGGAATCAATGGCAAATTAAGCAAAATCTATATTTTGATGATTAACAACTCAATTTGAGATTATTTTGGGTACTAATGTAGTTTGTTAAACTTGGTTAAAGGCTAAAAACTTAAAATTCAGAACCTGGCAGACCAAGTCGCAAAGCCAAGTCGACTTAGCCATCAACTTGAGTGAAGTTGATACCCAAGTGACTTCCAGATCGACTTTAAGTGACAAAACCTTCCAGCGTTGAATTTGAAAGCCAAGACAGGAGAAGCCTCGCAGACAACGAACTCCATCAAAACGGGTTCCGGAAGAGGCCTCCACTATGTGGGACGCCGCGTGAGATTCCGCGAGGCCAATCCGTCGTTGTCCGCAACTTGACAAGCCAATTTAGAATCTGGATCCAGCAGCGAGACTTCGTCGGCTGCAAATAGGTAGGGTACACCTACACATAAGGGACAAGTGTTAAAGTGCCAATGACATACTTCAGAATCGAGCGGGAACACAGCAGGTTCTATAAAAGTTTTTATGAACGTAAGATTTTTGTTCCCAAGATCATTGATTTCAAGTTCCTTCGTGATTACGAGTTTGGAATTGAGGAGTTATTGGACTTTCAAGGATGGACAGGGCTACCAAAAGCCGATGATAAAGTATACCCTGATTTAACCAGAGTTTTCTACTATTTATGGGATCATACATTACGTTTGTAAAAGGAAAGGAACTAAATTTGGGAATTGGGAGTACAAATCACAGAGAAAGTGCAATCCACCGAATTGCACACATACTAGATGTTCCCGAGGCAGATGAAAGTATTCCTGAAGGGTTGTTACTTACACAAATGTACAACCAGTTGAAGAAGAGCAACAAATATCATCCGAAAATCAAATTCCTCCATTATATGGATTTATCTCCTAGACTAAGGGTTCTACGGCTTTTGATTGCTCATTGTATTTACCCAAAGGGAAGAGGTCGAAACCAATTGAACCCGCAAGAGGCCGAGATATTTTGGAAAATGGATAATCGGGTCAAGGTTAGCTTGCCTGCTTTGTTATTGGAAGCGTTAGCTTCAAAGAAAGATAATCCACGAGGCGTGCTACCCTATGGGATGTGGATCATCAGGATCATGCACTATCTTGGTGTCGACTTAGATGGGGAGATATTTGAAGTCTTAAAGGCCACAAATGCTATAAATAGGGCTTTATTAACTTGAATGAAGATAAATTTGGAGGAATTCAGGGCAGAAAGGATTAGGGAAAGGATGGGACCAGCCCAACTTGAAGCGGAGGATGCTCAGCCTGAGGGGGACCAGCCACCTTAATCTTCGCAGCAGGAGGCGACTCCGTCTCCACCACTGGCAGCACCAGCAAAGCCCATATCGCCACAGTCACATGGCTCGTGCTCTCCAAGAGGAACATAGATTCTCGATACCCATCCACACTCACCGACCTGGGCTACCTTCGTCAATGCTATAAGGGAACACCTTGAGCAAATGGAAGACTGGCTCACGTCACAGTTGGTCGAAATTCACGGCGATAATGGAGATGCACACTCGCCAGGACAAGATGGATCGTGAACTGCGCACAATCAAGTACAGACTTGCGTCGGGAAGCAGTCGAGGGCGTCCAGTTCCGAGTCTGCCTAATATTGATCGATACTTCGATGAATCCGTTAGAGCTGAACCCACCGTTCAGCCTCTCTCATCCATTTATTCATCCCCTCATATCCAGACTATCCCACCTAGTTGTCATCCATCATACCCAATCTCCGCTTTTCAATTTGCTAAATCCCGATTTTTCTATCTCCTTTTTTATTCCTTAACAAAAGGGAGGAGAGATTTGAGTTTTTAGGTTAGTTTGCTTTCATGGGTTGGGTAGTATGTACATGTAGGTCATTTTTCATTTTCATGTCTCACATTGTATTAAATTCTCGGTTATATGTATATGACATGAGTTTTTTTATTGAATTGCAATGGTTGAATGTATATGACATGTGTTTCTAATTGAATTGCAATGGTTGAATCTATACGACATGTGTTTTGTATGTATTTGCAATTATGTGCTGATTTCATTAACTTTGGAACGCAATGCAAATGAAATATGTATGTCCTAAGCGCCGAAACAAAGATGAAATATTATTTTCAAAGTAAATGAAAGGTATAACTCAAATTGATTTTGTCAATTATCAAAAAGGGGAAGATTGTTGGAATCAATGGCAAATTAAGCAAAATTCATGTTGTGATGATTAACAACTCAATTTGAGTACTAATGTGGTTTGCTAAAATTGGTTAAAGGCTAAAACTTAGATTTCAGAACCTAGCAGACCAAGTCGCAAAGCCAAGTCAACTTAGCCATCAACTTGAGTAAAGTCGATACCCAAGTCGACCTCAAGATCGATACCCAGTCACATGCCAAGTTCTAAGTTTAAGCATTTAAGATCAAGGGTATTATTAGAAGAACAAGATATGAGATGAATAACAAGCAACCAAGATCGCTTTCAAAGAAATCCAAGTTCCATCATGTGCATACAGAAAGTGAAGTCGTACCCGAAGTCAACTTCACCTGCGACTTGGGTCAGGTCCATGACCAAGTCGACCTGAAGTGGAACTTGAAGACATGTTGGAGACCGAAGTTGAAATCGAAGTCGACTCCAGTCTGCAACTTGGGTGAAGCCGCATCCGAAGTCGACTCCACATGCGACTTGGGTCGCAACGGTCCGAAAAATTCGAGCGTTGGCGCATTAAATGCGCTCCACCTACCTCCAAACGTTCGAATTTACTCCACCATTATAAAAGAGCATTCAAGAGGATGTGGTAGAAGTTAGAGAAAATATTCACTGTGTTCATCTTCCACCCTCTCAAAGCATTAAGTGATCTACACCAACTTCAAGTGAAGAACTTTGCTCCAACTTGCTGAAAGCTACATCGCTAATCAAATCATTCTCTTTACAAGTTCTTCCACGAGCTGAAACCTGCCTACACAACTTGTAAAGTATAGTTGCTCTTATTTGATTCATTATTTATATTTGATACTTGGTTTGATATTGGAGATTGGAACTAAGTGAAAGCAAAGTAGCGTTGTGACTTGAGTTTGACTCATCACCTACTTATGCTGTGTTTTGTGCAAGCTCCCTAGAACTGGAATCTAGAAGAGAGCTGCTGCTCTAGTTGTATTTGACAATACATTAGTGGAACCCAAGTCATAACGGATGTGAGCTTGGAAGAGTATAGTAGGGAAGGTTGCCGAACCACTATAAAATCTGTGTCTATTACTGCGGCTTGTTTATCTACTTTTATTTATTTATTTCTCTCCATATTCTTTGCTTGTTTCATTAAGGGGATTAAACTAAACAGGGAAAAATTTTCTGTTTAAGTAAAAATTTTAAAATACCTAATTCACCCCTTCCCTCTTAGGTAATAACCATAAACTCGGGACCAACAAGTAGTATCAAAGTAGGTCTTTGAGTTTAAACCAAAGAGATCTTATAAATGGCATCCCAGCAAACTTCCACCCCTGCATTTACCGAAGGCCAATCATTCACAAGGCCACCTCTATTTGATGGGAGTAACTTCAGTTACTGGAAGTTGAGAATAAAATAATTAATCATGGCTACAAATATAGATTCTTGGATTGCTATCCACGATAGTGTTGTGTTGCCTATTAATGAAAGAGCCTTCATATGGTCCGAGGAGGAAGTTAGAACTGTCAAAAGCAACGCAAAAGCCATTAACTCTCTCTTTTGTGCACTAATGGCATCCGAATATAATAGGGTATCCTCTTGTCAAACCGCCAAAGAAATATTGGATACACTCACATCTATTTATGAGGAAACTTCTCAAGTCCAAGGGACGAGAATAAACATTTTGATTGGAGAGCTAGAAAGCTTTAAAATACTTGAGACCAAAAATATTTTAGAAATGTTTGCTAGATTCTCTAAAATTACTAATGCCTTGAAAGGTCTGGGGAAAGCTATTTCTGAATCTAAGCAGGTTATGAAGATACTAAGAGTGCTACTCGAATCATGGACACCTTAATGATCACGACCATTGAGGAAGCAAAGGACCTCAACAAGCTACGGCTTGAAGATCTCATAAGCTCACTTATGTCACATGAGTTGATAAAGAGGAGAAACGATGAGTAACATAAAGGTAAAAGAGTTATTTTCTTAAAAGCTGCACAAATTTCAGATGACTCCACCTCATTCTCTCAAAACGACGATGAAGAGATAACGCTACTCACAAGAAGATTCAGAAAATTTGTGAGGAAAGGAAAGAACTTCAAGAGCTCTAAAGAAAGAAATTCAAAGGAGAAAAAGAAGGAAGCTACAAAATGCTTCCGGTGTGAAGGAATGAGGCATATGCAAGTCCAATACCCTACACTCCAAGAAAACAAATTAAGGGAACGAAAGAAAAAGAAGGATCGAGGTGAAAATAGAAAGTTCCAAAAAGCAAAAGAAAGAAGCATGTACGTCAACGAGGAGACGTCCACAACTTGCAGTTCCTCAAATGAAGAAAATGAGACTGCAAATTGCGCAATGATCTGTTGCATGGGTATGATGGAGAAAGATTTTAGCCTATGCTTTGCAGCAATAGAAATGTTTGAGGATCAAACCACTTCAATAAACTGCACGAGTAGTGAAGAGGTAACCTCTAAGCCAAAATCTCTTTCTATTTTCTCTTCCACAAATGAATGTCTCAAATGTGCTAAATTGAAATAACTACAATAAGCCTATGATTCATTATATGAGAAAATAAAGAAGTTGGGAAACAAGTTCACAATGAAGAAAAGACAATGTGATGCAGTAATTATTGTGAATGAAAAATTTACGAAAAAAGTTGACCATTTAACAAATGAAAAGAACACTTTGACAATTGAGGCGGAAAGACTTAAAAAGGAAAATAAATCATTAAATAAATCACTTGCTAAGTTCTTTAATTGAGGAGAAAGCGTCAAAATGTTTTTGAATATGACCGCCAAAAATAATAAGAGAGGACTTGGGTATTCCACATTTGAGAAGGGAGAAAGTAGCAAGTCTAATGCTCCAAGGACTTATAAAAACCAAGCAAAACTCATCCATGCTAAACCAAAAATGAACCATGTTGCTTGGACCAAAAGACCAACTTGGGAACCAATTACTACATGGATTCCCACTCTAAGACTCCCGAGAGCTTGTAATTTTTGCAACAAGATGGACACAAAGTATATTAATATACAATGAGAAAATTACATGACCTTGGTGCAAAATTGGTTTGAGTTCCTAAGAGTATTGGATTTATGCCTTCAATGGTAGATCAACGTAAATTCCAATGGTTAACTAACCCAAATGGACCCATAAAATGGGTACCAAAAGGATAAGCTCCAGTTGATCTTATTTTTGCAAGTATGTCTTAAAGCAAAGGCCAACAACATATGGTTTATGAATAGTGGCTGCTCAAGATATATGACGGGAAAAAAAGGATTGTTCCATAAGATCAAACCGTGTAGCGAAGGAACAGTTGCATTTAGGAACAATGAAAAATATATAATCAAAGGTAAAGGAAATGTATATGAAAATTCCAATGCATATATTGAGGATGTGCTATTTATTGAAGGACTTAAGCACAGCTTAATGAGTATTAGCCAATTATGTGATAAAGGTTATAAAGTTATATTTGAATCTTCTATATGCAATGTATTTGATGATGATTACATAGGTTTTAGTGGCAAAAGATATGAAAATGCATATTTGGTTTGTCTAGATAAACTTGATGGAAAATGTCTAATAGCCATAAAAAATGATCCATGGATATGACATAAAAGGCTTAGACACATAAATATGTTAACTATTAAAATATTATGGAAAAAGAGCTTAGTGGAGGGGTTATCAAAGCTTAAATATGACAAGGACAAGATTTGTAAGGCTTGTCAATTATCCAAGCAACCCAAGATGTCATTTTCCACCAAAAAGGAAATTTCAACGACTAGGTCACTTGAACTATTGTATATGGATCTTTATGGGAAAAAGTATGTATTTGTAATTGTTGATGATTTTTCAAGATTCACATGGATAAGGGACAACTTTCAAGATACACATAAGGGACAGGTGTTAAAGATGTCAACAACATACTTCAGAACCGAGAGAGAACACAGCAGGTTCTACAAAAGTTTTTATAAACATAAGATATTTGTGCCCAAGATCATTGATTTCAAGTTCCTTCGTGATTATGAGTTTGGAATTTAGGAGTTGTTAGACTTTCAAGGATGAATAGGGCTACTGAAAGCCAATGATAGAGTATACCCTGATTTAACCAGAGTTTTCTACTATTTATGCGATCATACATTACGTTTGTAAAAGGAAATAAACTAAATTTGGGAATTAGGAGTATAAGTCACAGAGAAAGTGCAATCCACCGAATTGCACACATATTAGATGTTCCCGAGGTAGATGAAAGTATTCCTGAAGGGTTGTCACTTCCATAAATGTACAACCAATTGACGAAGAGCAACAAATATCATACGGGAATCAAATTCCTCCATTACATGGATTTATCTCCCAGATTAAGGGTTCTACGACTTTTGATTGCTCATTGTATTTACCCAAAGGGAGGAGGCCAAAGCCAATTGAACTTGCAAGAGGCCAAGATATTATGGAAAGTGGATAATCGGGTAAAGGTCAGCTTGCCCGCTTTGTTATTGGAAGCATTGGCTTCAAAGAAAGATAATCCACGAGGCGTGCTACCCTATGGGACGTGGATCACCAGGATCATGCACTATCTTGGTGTCGACTTAGATGGGGAGCCATTTGAAGTTTTGAAGTCCACAAAAGCTATAAACAGAGCTTTGTTGACTCGGATGAAGATAAATTTAGAAGAATTCAGGGCAGAAAGGATTAGAGAACAGATGGGATCAGCCCAACCTAAAGCGGAGGATGCTCAACCTGAGGGGGAGTAGCCACCTTAGTATCCACAGCAGGAGGCGGCTTCGTCTCCACCATCGGTAGCACCAGCAGAGCTCGTATCACCACAATCAAATGGCTCGTGCTCTCCGAAAGGATCACAGATTCTCGATCCCCGTCCACACTCACCGACCTGGGCTACCTCCATCAATATTATAAGGGAACACCTTGAGCAAATGGAAGATCGGCTCACGTCACAGTTAGTCGAAATTCACACGATGATAATGGAGATGCACACTCGCCAGGACAAGATGGATCGTGAACTGCGCATAATCAAGTACAAACTTGTGTCGAGAAGCAGTCGAGGGCGTCCGGTGCTGATTCTGCCTGATATTAATCCATACTTCGACAAATCCGTTATAGCTGTACCCACTGTTCAGCCTCTCTCATCCTTTTATTCATCCCCTCATATCCGGACTATCCCACATAGTCGTCGTCCATCACACCCAATCTCCACTTTTTAATTTGCTAAATCCCGATTTTCCTGTCTCATTTTTTATTCCTTAACAAAAATGGGGAGACAGATTTAAATTTTTAGGATAGTTTGCTTTCATGGGTTGGGTAGTATGTACATGTAGGTCATTTTGCATTTTCATGTCTCACATTGTATAAAATGCTTGGTTATATGTATATGACATGAGTTTTTTGATTGAATTGTAATGGTTGAATGTATATGACATGTGTTTCTGATTGAATTGCAATGGTTGAATGTATATGACATGTGTTTTGTATGTATTTGCAATTATGTGCTGATTTCATTAACTTTCGAACGCAATGCAAATGAAATATGTATGTCCTAAGTGCCAAAATAAAGATGAAATGTTATTTTCAAAGTAAATGAAAAGTATAACTCAAATCGGTTTTGTCAATCATCAAAAAGGGGAAGATTGTTGGAATTACTTTCAAATTAAGCACAATCCATGTTTTGATATTAACAACTCAATTTGAGATTGTCTTGGGTACTAATGTGGTTTGTTAAAATTAGTTAAAGGCTAAAAACTTAGATTTCAGAACCTGGCAGACCAAGTCGCAAAGCTAAGTTGACTTAGCCATCGACTTGAGTGAAGCCGATACCCAAGTCGACCTCAAAATTGACTTGGAGAAAGCAAAACCTTCCAGCGTTGAATTTGAGAACCAAGATAGGTGAAGTCGCAATCCAAGTCAACTTTTCTTGCAACTTGGGTGAAGTTGCAGACCCAAGTCGACTCTACTATCGACTTCAGATGTTCAATTCCTTCCAGCGTTGAAATTGGGGTAGGAGACAGGAGAAGGCGCAACCAAAGTCGACTCCATATGCGACTTGGGTGAAGTCGCATTGCCAAGTCGACTCCACTACGACTTGAGTGAAGTTGGACCTCAAGTCGACCTAGGCATCCGACTTGAGTCAAGCTGGCGACAAATACAGTCCAGACAAGCAAATATTCATGAAATAATCGTTCAAGATGGTAAATCATTCAAGGAAAAATCATTAGCTACATCTACAGACTGCAAAATCAGGAAAAGGAAATCATTCTAAGATCAAAGTCATGAAGACAAAGCTTTCAAGAGAAGATGAACACGCCAAGTTTAAGAATTTAAGATCAAGGGTATTATTGGAAGAACAAGATATGAGATGAATAACAAGCAACCAGGATCACTTTTACAGAAATTAAATTTCCATCATGTGCATATAGAAAGCGAAGTCGCACCCGAAGTCGACTTCACCTACGACTTGGGTCAGGTCCAAGACTAAGTCGACCTAAAGTGGAACTTAAAGACATACTGGAGACCAAAGTTGAAACCGAAGTCGACTCCAGTCTGCGACTTGGGTCGCAACGGTCGGAAAAATTTGAACGTTGGCACATTAAATGCGCGCCACCTGCCTCCAAACATTCGAATTTACTCCACCACTATAAAAGAGCACTCAAGAGGACATGCTAGAGGTTGGAGAAAGCATTCATTGTGTTCACCTTCCACCCTCTCAAAGTATTAAGTGATCTACACCAACTTCAAGTGAAGAACTTTGCTCCAACTTACTAAAAGCTACATCGCTGATCAAATCATTCTCTCTACAAGTTTTTTCACGAGCTAAAATCTACCTACACTATTTATAAAGTGTAGTTTCTCTTATTTGATCCGTTATTTGTATTTGACATTTGGTATGATATTGGAGATTGGAACCATGTGAAAGCAAAGTAGCGTTGTGACTTGAGTGTTACTCCTCACCTACTTGTGTTATGTTTTGTTCAAGCCCCAGAGCTGAAATCTAGAAACGAGCTGCTGCTCTAGTTTTATTTGACAATTCATTCATGGAACCCAAGTCATAACGGGTGTGAGCTTGGAAGAGTGGAGTAGGAAAGATTGCCCGAATCATTATAAAATCTGTGTCTATTGCTGTGGCTTGTTTATTTGCTTTTATTGCTTTATTTTTCTCCATATTCTTTTTCTTGTTTTATTAAGGGGATTAAACTAAATAGGAAAAAAGTTTCTGTTTAAGTGAAAATTTTAAAATACCCAATTCACCCTCCCCTCTTGGGTAATAGTCATAAACTTGAGACCAATGAAATTCTTACATGAAGATCTCACACTATTTGCTCTCTACAATGGTTTAATTCGTAGTGCTAAGTATGTAGAAGGCAAGAAGTTCCCATACTATATCGACTGTCTTATAGTTCCATGTTCTTAGACTACTAGTGGGATATTGCATTTTTCAAAGGGTGAAGGACGAAGCTCTATAAATCCTTAAAAAGTAAAGATTTTAAGGAAGTTGGTAATTTTTAAGAAGATTTGTTTGCCTTTGCTCATCCTATAAGCTCTTGAATCGAAACAGGATAAACCACAGAGTATGACTCCCTATGACATGTTGATCACTAAGAGATTTTGATACATTTTGGAATTGATCTCACTAATGAGCTCTTCAAAGTTTTGAGAAGAACAAACACAATTAATAAAAATTTAATTCAAAGAATGAACATTATTGTTGAGCAGTTTAAGCTAGATCATTTAGTAGTAAGATAAAGGAGGTGCACAAATGGGAGAAGGTGGAGATGAGCACCAAGGTGGCCAAGAAGAGGTTGCTACACTAGTTGAGGGGGAGCATAATCATAATGCATCACTTATATCTCGTGCATCATCCCTTGTACATCGCACCTCACATCCTCCCACCAACTCTCATCTACTTGCATTACTACGTGATGTTTGTGCAAGCATTATAACTAAGCTAGGAAACATCAATGGCCCAGTGATAACCATGTGTGAGAGGTACGATAAACTTGAGCAAGATTTTAAGGATTTAGCTTATACTTTTGCTCCAGCATGCAATATCATCCCACTCCATCATTTGATCCCCTAGCTAGGCATTCTAGGGTTTCCTCTCCTTCACCATGACTAGTATCCAACTACTACTCCAACTCAACACCACGTTAGTTTCATTTCCATAAGGCCTCTATGTCTTATATCCCTTTCAAACCCTTTTTTTTTGCTAATTGACAAACAAGAGAAGATTTATTATATGCAAGATGGTATTAATCATAGAAATCTAAGCATGAAAGGGGGTAGCCTGTATTTAGGGAAATTTATAGTGTGATTGGTTGTATCTTATTATGAAAATTTCAAATGTGAATAGCAGTATTGGTTATATTTTGTTTTTGGTTGATATGGTTATATTTAGTTTGGAAGACTTGAATAAGAATGGTTGTAAGTTTGTTTTAAAAGGCTGTAAGTAATGTTTTGAATTAATGTATGAGAATGGTTATAAATAATTGCTATTGAAAAGTTTATCTTTGAATTGTGTTGAATGTTGCAAATGTGATATGAATAGAAATGATCTTTTATGGAAATGCAATGAGAAACTTAAGTTTTAGAATGAGAATGTAATAGGTTATGAATTTTGAATGACTTCAAGCAAGTGAATACTTGTCAAAATCAAACTTTCATAATACATATTTAAGTATCATGATGTTGAAAGGTATACATTACAATTGGTTTTGTCAATCATTAAAAGGAGGAAATTATGAACTCGCATTAGCAAATTGCAAATTTATAATGATTTTGATGATTAAAAATTTAATTGAAATAAAATAAAGTTACTAACATATCTTGTGTTAAGTGAATGCAAGTATTAAATTTATACATCAAGCTCAAGAAGATTATCAAGAAAAGCACAAGTCATACCTAAGTGCAAGACAGGCGAAGTCATAACTCAAGTTGACCTCAGTAGTAAGACTAAAATTGTATCTAAAGTTGACCCCAAAAAATGACTTGAGTATACATTGAGGGAGATATTTCAAGTTAAGAAGTGAAGCTACAACCTCAAATTCACCTAGCAAAATGACCTAGGTGAAGTCACATTTGGAAGTCAACTTCATTTGCGACTTAAGTGAAGCAGCACTAAGAGTCAGCCTCATTTATGACTCGCATAGAAGTTAGGGCCTAAAAATGATAAGATCCAAAGTCACACACACTCATGTTGACCTCGCATGGGAGTTTAATGAAGTCACATATCTAAGTTAACCTCGCATGCAACTTGAGTAAAGTTTCACTCATAATTGACCTCAGTTACGACTTGCATTGAAGTCAAGTGAACAAGACAAGGCCTAAAAATGCTAGAATCTAAAGTGAGACCTAAAGTTGACCTCAACATGTAACTTCAATACGAAGTCAATCCCTAAGTCAACTTAGTATCCGAGTTCAATCTTAAAAGTCAAAAAATTTGCATGTTAACACATTTATTGCACGCCGTTTACCACTAAACAGTAACTTTTGCCTCAAAACTTCAAATACAAAGATAAGAAGAGTTATGAGAGTTAGCTATAACATTAAATGAACTCCTATCTTCCCATCTTTACATATTAAAAAGCTTTATTTTCAAGTTCTCATTCACAAGCTCTCAAGTACAAGTGTTGAAGCTTCAATGATCAATTTATTCCCACTAAACAAGAGCTTGCTACACTTTCAAGTTGTTTACATTAAGTCTGTAAAGTGTAGTTTTCTTTTATTTCTAAACTGATTGTTTGCGTTGACTTGATATTGGAGACTAACACTAAGTGATTAGCTTATAGCAAAGATTAATTGGAGCAGTGCTCACAAATAGCTAGCATACTATACATGAAGCTCCCTATTGCTAGGATCTAGAAATAAACATTTTCTATAAGTTATATTGTAATAAATAGTAGAATTCAAAATATAAAGGGTGCGTGCTTGGATAGTAGAGTAGGGGATTGCCTGAACCATTGTATACATTATGTTCCCCATTGAGATTGTGTGTGCACTCATTCATTTTATCCTTTGCACTACACTAGTTCACTAATCTCCAGCATGTTTTATTCGTAAAGAATTAATTTAAAAAGGAGTTGACATTTGAACTTTTTTTAACAACTTAATTTACCTCTCCCTTCTTGGGTTAAGTCAACTAAATGGGACCAACAGGAGATACACTAGCAAATTTGAACAAATAACATTGTATATTTTGTAATTTTATAAAATTAAGAGATATGTTTGTAATTCTGAGTAAACTAATTTCTCATAGCTTTAGGGGAGAAGTAAAAAGGTGAGTAATAAAAATGAGAACAAGTTTCAAACAATAAAAGAGCAATAGAATGATGGAATAATAATTACAAGTAAAGATAATGTTGTGAAAAGATGCCAAAAATGATTGCAACGAAAAAATTATATAAAAGTACTATCAAAAGATGATTTTAGAAGAAAATCATAGACAACTTTTTTTTTTAATTTATAAAATTTTTGTCTCCCCTTGCACCTCTCCAAATAGATCACGATAAGCGGAGGAACGACAATGGGCATTAGACGCATGACACCCATTGAGCAGCCATTAATGGAAATTCTCATGTGGAATTTCTCAAATCCTCACACTCTACTCTCTTCTTCTCGACATCACTGAAAAAGGGAACTTTCAAATTCCTTGCAACAATTGGTCAATTTTTATCCAATTTTTTCATTAATTGAAATCAATAATCTAATAAAAGTTTGCATAATTTGCATAAAACTCTCTTAGTTTGATTAAAATTGCAAATATACCTATATATTTTTTAAAATTGTAAATTACCTGCAAATAGTTTAACCATAATTGTAAATATACCTATGTTGTTATAATGCTATTATTGCACAATCACGACTTGAATATATTTGTAACGATATGCAAATTATGTAGGTATATTGCAAAATTAATTAATATCTACACTTAAATTTTAAAATTGCAAATACGCCCACATAGTTTGCATATCTTTGCAAATATACTTATATTGTAATGTTGAAGCAATGGTGTCATAATGTGGATATATCATACAATTATAGTTAAACTTGTGGGGTTATTTGTAATTTTTAAAACTACATGCATATGTTTATACTTTTGAACAAATTAAGAGGACATATTTGCAACTTACCCTAAAACTTTATAGAGTACGTTGTTATAAATGTGAATTTAGGGTGTGTTTGTTTCATGATAAAGCTTTTCAACCAAAATTTTTCAATATAAACTTTCCACTATTCACAATTATCTTAGTTTAAATTCTTTTTTCACATCTTTCTATAAACTATCTTATTTTTGAATTATTTATATCCAACAATCTATACAACTAATCTATCTTTTAACTTTATTATCTTTATTTTTCATTATTACATATATCATATCACATTACTTTTTCTTATTTCAAAATTATTTACAATCAAAAGTTTTCTTCCAAAGCTTTATCACTTCTTAAACTCACGCTTTAAATGAAAAATATTTATAAATTAAACAAAGCCAACCCGGTGGAATCGGTACCCTTTGAAAATAAGAATAGTTGATAAGCTCTCGGGGTGACCGAATGCACCTGGGTGCATTCAGCTTTAGTGCACTCAAGTGCATTTTAACCATTTATTTTTATTTTTTTTGAAATTTTTTATACAATTGTTAATCTAGGTTATTTAACATGTGCATCAATGTTTATCATTTTTGAAGATTTTTAAATATTTGTTTTTGATTTTTTAAAATCAGTAGCATTTTCATAATTCATGAATTACGAAAATGCTACTGATTTTAAGAAATCAAAAACAAATATAAAGAAGTATCTAAAAATGATAAAAAAAATTGTTAAATATATTCAATATACTTAGATTAACAATTGTATAAAAATAAATTTTTGCACCTAGGTGCACTAAACCTAAGTGAACTCGGGTGAACTGTATCACGATCGCAGGAGCTCTGCCTTAATCCCTCAGTGGTGTCCTCATCGGTTCCATGCCTGGGCACGAGGTTTACCTCCACGTCGTCATCGGCATCGGCGCCCAGACCTTCGATGCGATACGAAATCCGCAGCCTCAGGCACGTGCTCAATCTGCTCCGACTCGCGGCCTGGAATCGCGCCTGAGGCGCGTTCAAGAAGCTGCTGACGAACTCGGCGAAATCCTTGGGAGGCAGGGACGCGGATGAGGGGTTCTTCATGTAGACATCGAACTTCGCCGCTTCCCGTGGCAGCTGAATTTGCTCGACCACGAGCACCTCCTTCTCCACCTCCTTCTCCGCCATGCTCCGGGACTTTTCGGCCGCCGCACGAGGGTCCTGATCAACTCAAGAGCTCGAGGGAACTGATCATCGATGTTGCCGGAGATGGCGGCAGATGATGATGAGTTCGGCATTAGAAGAAAAGTGAGAGCCGACGACCAAGTGGCGATGTGAAGTACATTTCGTCTGTTGATCGGATTTTTATCGGGAGGTGGGATGCAGAGCAGCATTTGCGATGGTTGCGTGGGCTGATGGGATTTGTGGGAGGAGGAAGTGGAGATGGAATCGGAGATGCAGGAGGTCGGGTTTAAAAGAGACCGGGACGCCATCATATGTCTGTTCAACTCTACTAAGCTCTCAGTGAATTCCAAATGCTTGCGATGATTTCTTTTTTATATAGGCGGGCGGGACGATGGATCGTGAAGTCAACACCAACAATCAATCCCTCGCGTTCACGACTGGATCGAATTGCCCGGAAGCAGAGCGGGTTTCTGTCTTACCGATATCTTCACGCCTCCAGCTAGACGTGGATCCATTCCAGAGTGCCACGTGGGTCTGGGCGGATATTCATTAGAGCTTACTAAAACCATAACGCACGCAAGCTATATACAATTGTACCCTAGATCAGATGCAGCCTGCGGCAATTGTCCGGTACCAAATGTGCCTCACATTATAATAAAAGCAAAATCTAATCATAATTTATTTCCGTGGATAGCAAGTTTCATCAAATCAGACATGATTATGTGCTCCAACTGAAAATGTTGTAAAATAAAGGTAATAAAATTATTTGACTTAAATATTAATTCTTAAAGTTGTATTTTCAGCTTCTGAATCATCGAAGGCGTCATTCTTATGCGAATGACTAATTGTAATATGACATTAAAAAAACTAATTGTGACATGACAAGGAAAATAATTAACGATAGATGAAATAAAATTAAAATAGATATTCTTCTCAAAAAATTAAAATAAATAGGATAATAAGATAAAAATATGTGAAATTTTAAGTGAAATATAAACATAATAATAAAAAAAGATAGTTATATGTCTCTTCATATTAAAAGTGGCACAATATACATTACTAGATGGAGCCTACATACACTATACAGTTTTAAGAAAATATGCCCCATTCAAGGATGATTTTTAGTTACATGGTTAAACAAAGGATACTGAGTCATATGACAGGCGGATTTGAGTTCTGTAGTTAACGTAGACCTTATTTGCGCAATAGTGGAGAAAAAGGAGCTGAGAGAGGCAATTGTCCCCTAAAATTTTTGAAAATCCAAAACACTCCCTTAAAAGTTTATATGGTTGCCCTTCCTACAGAGACGCATTTTTGCAAGCATGTCCTTTGACATTGCAATAACCTATGTAAAAAATAAATAAGATATTTTTGCTAATAATTAATGATTATAACCCACCTTATGTATCCCTTGGGTGTGGGGAACAATTGCACATCAAGTCATCTTATTAAACGTTTGGTACTCATTGTTATCTGTTGGCTATTGGGTCATGAAAGAGGGAGGAGAGAAGGATTGTGAGAATGTAAGGAAAGAAGGATGTTGCAACTATAAGTTGGAGGAATTTGTTGAATGAAAGAAGAGGAAGCTATCGAGGATAGTTTTGCTACTCGTGCTTTTTGAGGTAGGACTTTTTGTCATATTTCAAATCTCATGTTTTACACACCCTAAATCTATATCAAAGCTGCTCATATTCTAACATGGAATAGTTGCTAGAAGTAGTGTTCTTCTCATTTTACAAAGTTTTGATTGTAGTTGTGTATCATATAGCTATAGAAAAGCCATGATCATGAAATAAACTCATCTACGGACATAATTCGAAAATAGTAACTATAAAAAAAGTAAGAGGATAATGAATCTAGCATCCCTATGAAATATCAAAAGAGATAAGAATCTCTCGATTTATCAAATTTAAGATAAATTTTTTATTTTATTTTGAGAAATAAGATAAAATTTATATTTGATTATGTATTTTAAAAGAAAATATATAAAGAAATTTTATAAAAAAGTATAAAAGTTGAAATAAGAATACGACCCATGTAAAACATTGTTTGCAATATTTTACATTGTCTATGTGAATTTATTTAGTTAAATACAAATTTAGATAACTAATTTTAGTGATGTTTCTTAAATAAACATGTTTTGTCGAATTTGATGTTGGAGAAACTAATTTGAGAAATCAACCTAGAATGATCTTAAAAACATGCCCATAAATATTTGATCAATTTGACCTTTTGATAAACACATCCAAGTTTTTCGACATTGAATGCATGCCATTTTAAAATATATTTAATAATAAACAATCGATTGAGCTAGATAGACCTAGTTTGTGTGATGAGCTAAGCTCAATTTCTGAAAGTCATTTGATAGCAACCCACCAACTATAACCTACATCAGCCTACCAAGGCTGAGACTTGGTAGGCTCAACCAAGCTGGCCTAGCTAAGGATATTAATAGATGTAGTTGAATACTTTAAAGCCTAATTTTAATTCTAACCTATTTAAAAATTCCAACCATAATCTATTTATTAATCTATCTAAAAACATCAACTCGAATATGTTTATAATCCTTTTAATAAACGGGTTAATAAGTTGTTAATGAGTTACCTATGTGTGTGCAAATAAGTCAAAACAAAGCTAATTTAAAATCTTAATAACAAAAAAAATATATTGGTAACTCAAAAACATATTTGATTAGCTTGGAAAATGATAAATCGCAAAATTTCATAAATTTTTATAGCAATTTCATACCTTTAATTATAAAAAGAGCTAATTAGATATGGGTTTTATGTGAAATTTTATAAATTTATATTTTCATAAAATCTTTAATTTTGCTATAAAACGGGTCATTTTGCATTATTTTTACTCATGCTAAGCGAAATTAAATGAGAAAAAAAATTAACTTTGAAATGTATATTAGCCTATTAATATAATTCAGGCAAATTTATGGAGTGGTTTAACTTAGTAAATATATACATACATATACATATGATTATAAATATATTTTAAAATATGGGTTCAAAATGAACTATCATATATTTTGAAATAAAAGTAAAAAAAAATTACATAAATTAAAATAGGCTTGAAATAATTTGAATATATTCATGAGCCCATTACCGATAAATTTATATAATACTTTAATATGGTAAATTAATACGAGCACACGGAGCAAAAAATGGGCTATCAAACACTAATTTTCTAAACTACAAAAGAATAGTTTAAAATAAAATTACACGAAATTCTTGACATTAGTTTAAATTATTTTGGAAATTAAAATATTTCTTAAACTATTTACTTAATTAATGTGCTGGTAGGTTCAAAACTTGTTACAAATTGGGTTAATATATATTTTTGTTAGCTTTGATTTGTTTCCCAAGAAACCGCATGTGCTTCAGCCAAAACACACTGCCGAAGAGCAAGGAACGGAGCTCCACCATTACCGATTGGGGGGACGCAGATTAGAAATGTTAAGCAACGCGCTACCTGGTGCATAGGATTGGGCTCAGGTAATTTTTCGTAATTTTAAATTACCGAAAATATCACTGATTTTAAAAAATCTAAAAAAAATATCTAAAAGTCTCCAAAAATAGTAAAAATTGATACATATGTTAAATAAACCTAGATTAACCATTGTATGAAAAAATTTTCAAAAAAAAAAAATAAAAAAATAGGTGCAGTGCACCCGGGTGCATTGAGGCTGAATGCACTGAGCCCAATCCTATGCACCCGGGTGCATTCAGCCTCAATGCACCCGGGTGCACTGCACCTATTTTTTTTTATTTTGTTTTGAAATTTTTTTCATGAAGCTGTTAATATAGGTTTATTTAACATATGTATCAATTTTTACTATTTTTGGATATTTTTAAATATTTTTTTTAGATTTTTTAAAATCAATGGCATTTTTCGTAATTTTAAATTACTGAAAATGCCACTGATTTTAAAAAATCTAAAAAAAATATCTAAAAGTCTCCCAAAATAGTAAAAATTGATACATATGTTAAATAAACCTAGATTAACTATTGTATGAAAAAAATTTCAAAAAAAAAATAAAAAAAATAGGTGCAGTGCACCCGGGTGCATTGAGGCTGAATGCACTGAGCCCAATATTATGCACCTGGGTGCATTCAGCCTCAATCCACCCGGGTGCACTACACCTATTTTTTTATTTCTTTTTTGGAAAATTCTTTCATGAAGCTGTTAATATAGGTTTATTTAACATATGTATCAATTTTTACTATTTTTAGATATTTTTAAATATTTTTTTTAGATTTTTTAAAATCAGTGGCATTTTCCGTAATTTTAAATTACCGAAAATGCCACTGATTTTAAAAAATCTAAAAAAATATCTAAAAGTCTCCAAAAATAGTAAAAATTGATACATATGTTAAATAAACCTAGATTAACCATTATATGAAAAAAATTTAAAAAAAAAATAAAACAATAGGTGCAATGCACCCGGGTGCATTCAGCCTCAATGCACCTGGGTGCACTGCACCTATTTTTTTATTTTTTTTTGAAAATTTTTTCATGAAGCTGTTAATATAGGTTTATTTAACATATGTATCAATTTTTACTATTTTTGGATATTTTTAAATATTTTTTTTAGATTTTTTAAAATCAGTGGCATTTTCCGTAATTTTAAATTACCGAAAATGTCACTGATTTTAAAAAATCTAAAAGTCTCCAAAAATAGTAAAAATTGATATATATGTTAAATAAACCTAGATTAACCATTGTATGAAAAAATTTTCAAAAAAATATTTAAAAAATAGGTGCAGTGCACCCGGGTGCATTGAGGCTGAATGCACCGCGCCCAATCCTATGCACCCGGGTGCATTCAGCCTCAATGCACCCAGGTGCACTGCACCTATTTTTTTTATTATTTTTTGAAAATGTTTTCATGAAGCTGTTAATATAGGTTTATTTAACATATGTATCAATTTTTACTATTTTTGGATATTTTTAAATATTTTTTTTAGATTTTTTAAAATCAGTGGCATTTTCCGTAATTTTAAATTACCGAAAATGCCACTGATTTTAAAAAATCTAAAAAAAATATCTAAAAGTCTCCAAAAATAGTAAAAATTGATACATATGTTAAATAAACCTAGATTAACCATTGTATGAAAAAATTTTCAAAAAAAAATTAAAAAAAATAGGTGCAGTGCACCCGGGTGCATTGAGGCTGAATGCACCCGGGTGCATAGGATTGGGCTCCTTGCCTTTCTTTCTCCATCACCGGCTGCCATCTAAGATTCAGCCAACTGCCACCGAATCAAGCATTTCGATAACCACGATTTCAACAGAACGCCCAAAATTTCAGCCATAGAGTCACAAATATCAGTTGTCTTCTTTATTTCCAATGTCTCATCTGTGCAAACCAAGATTGCAGCCATGGCAACGATCTTGGTATCAACACCAGCAGCCACCCTGTTACTTTGGTGCCATCCAAAACCGACAACCAAAACCCAGCACTGATCCAGCCCCTTTTATTTTGGAAGCAGCAAACTTCCCAACAGCCAGCATTCATTTGCAGCCAAAAAAAAAAAAAAACCACCGGCAACGACCACGCATCCAACAGATTTCGGCAGCCAAACAATAAACCCACCAAAAACCAGCCACTAAAACGAACAGCACCGAACTCACAGCATGCATCGTCTAATCCCACCATTAGATTCGGCGATTCTCTCCTCTGCAAATTTGAGTTTTATCATTGCAACCTGTTGCTAAGAGCCACGACCAGCATTCCATCTTCCAAGCTCAAATTTTAGACTATCACCAGCCAATTTAAAAAATACCTATCAATTGGCATTTACAGCACAGCAGCACCTCCGATGCATGGCAGCGTAATTGCAACACAACACAATTCGTTACCGCAGCCCCTCTAACAATCGGCAATCATGAAGTCCTAAAACCCAGCCTCCATTAATTTCACAACTGATCATACCCATGAGAAGCCCCGATCCGTTGCAAAGAAGCTCCCCTCAGCTCCCGTCTTGTCTTCTCTAACAATCACCAGCTGCCATTAAACCCAGGAACACATCCCATCATTAATCAGCATGGCAGATCATGCAATAGCTGAACTCGCCTTCGCCCCTGCTCAGAAAATCAGCATTCTCCAATCGATACTAGCTGCCATTGCAATTCAGAGGGCCTGGAATGGTAATGAGAAAATTTCACAGGCAGCCCAAAATCCTACATCGTTGGAAAAGCATTTCAAGGGACACCCCACGTGCTTATAAAAAGAGGGGCAGTCAACCAAGCTGGGACATAGCAAAATAAAGCAACAAATGACCCTAGGGTGGAGATTTGTTCTTCGTTTTGGATTATTTCAATTTTTATTTATTGTTTTGTAGTTGCCTTTATTGTTCTGTAGTTGTTAAGTTTTACTTTGTAGTTTTAATTACATTTTCATGCTTTATCTCTTGCTTTATAATTTTTTATATTAAATTTAGTATATTTTCTTTCATTCTTTCTTAAATTAAAGGTGTGTTTGGTAAATAGTAAAATATATTAAGCTAAAACTTTTCACTCTCTATAATTATTCTTTTTTTAATTATTTTTTAAATTTTCCTATACAACTACCGTACATTTTAATCATTTTTACACTGCTACCTATACAAATAACTTATCTATTTTAACTTTATTCTCTTTACTTTTTTTCGTTATCTATACTATATCATATCATTTTCTTTCAATTTAAAAAATTTTTCATCCAAAAATTTATAACTTTCTAAACACACCCTAAAGTTTATTTCAGCAATCCTTTAGTTGTTTTTTAATTTAGACTTAATTTAAATTATTATTAATTATTTATACTTTCGTTTCCTTCTCTCTCTATCTCTCTCCTCTCTTATCTCTTTTTCCTTTCGCTCTCTAGTTTCTCTCTCTTTCTTTCGCTTCTCTTTCTAATTTCTCTCTTATCTTTTTTCTTATTACAACTAGATCCCAAACAATTCAAAACTGCATCGCCCTTTTGTGGAATCAACTCGATTCACTATTATTATATGTTATCTTCCATATAATGTTAACTTTAATGCATTTTGATTAATTTAATTAAATTGATGATTAAGTTTTTTTAACGACAAGCACTTAGTTTGCATCAGAAAACATATTCCATTACAAACATCTCATTAAACTTCTAGCTAATCCAATATCGTGCCTCTTTGTTTGTGTTCTAAGATGCAAAGGATATTCAATTTGTTAAAACCGAATTTGGTAAGAGACTGATTTTAGTTTAATCGGTTTAACTGTTTACGAAAATCGGGTCGAACTAGTTTACGAAAATTGGGTCGAACTAGTATAATAGCAAATTATATTTATCTAAAATATAGCAATTTATATAAGATGTATATTTTAGTAACCAAAACAAAATACAAATGAAGATAAAAATATTGAATATAGGTTATACAGATTCTTACCAAATTTCTAATATCTAATATTAAAAAAATAAAAGTATATTAAATACTTGTGACATGCAATATCAAAGAAACCACACATTCTCATACTCAAATGAAAAAAAATTAGAAGGTCTAGTGATGAGCACAGTACCACATTACACCCTCTTATTTGAAACCACATTGCACATTCTTCTTCTTCTTCTTTTTTATCTCACACATTTCTCACACATTTCTCACACATTGCACATTCTTAGCTCTGTTGCATTGTCAAAAATGCTTATTATTTTTTATGCAAGTAAAACATGCTTATTCGTTGTTAATACTTTGTCCAAAAACACATGATTTTCCATAATATTTGGCATTCAAATTACTTATTTTGAATTGATCGCTTACAAATCGTTAAAACGTGAAAGAAAGTACATGGAAAGGTGAAAATGCAAAAAGTAGAAAAGCTAATAAAAAATGTAAAAACAGAGCAAAATACTTAACAACGCGAGTCGGGCCGTGTTTTGGGCTCTATAATCTGTGTGGTTATGTGATGGTGAATTAATGATTCCCAAAGAATAACACGACTCATGTGATTACATACGGGCTAATTTGAAGATTCCAAGGAACCGCACGGAAGCATGTTTAACCACACGCCCAATGTGATTGTGCCGACCTCCTTACATAGTTTGTATGCAGATTTCCTTCTAATGTTTTATTGTTTTCTTTCCTTTTAATTAATGCACCTTTAAAGTTAAATTTATTTGATTAGAATCTAATACTTTTTTGATTCATTTAGATATACTCCAAGCCGTTTGTTACAAATAAGTAGAAGCATAATCTTCACTACAAGGAGGAAATCCTAGAACACCTCATTCACTAGGAGGAAATTAATACCTCCACCACAAGGGGGGATGAAGGGTTGAAACTCCAACTGTTGACTTATACTGTTTTGATGATAGACAAGTTAAGAATTTAATGCTAGAAAGGTGTTGCTTATATTTGATTCGTGATGAATGGTTATAACAAGTTAGTATTGAATTGTATTATGAATCTGTGGTTTGCTACTTCAACTGATTTAGTTTCAAACTTCAACTGTTTTGGTTTGAAACTTCAACAGTTTTTGGGTTGAAACTTTAACAGTTTGCTTAGCAAGATAAATGGATAAGTGATTGGATGATGACATGGCTAGTTTGAAGAGTTGTCCTGGGTTGTTACAGGTTGTTGAGAAAAATTCGATTGGTTGCGGATTTGGTGAAGAAAATCTCTCTTGGTGGTTTCTGTTTGTTAAGTTGTTATAAGTTGTTGAGAAAAATCTGAATGGTTGCGAATTTGGTGGAGAAAATCTCTCCTGGTGATTTCGGTTTGTTAAGCTGTTACAGGTTGTTGAAAAAAATCTGATTAATTGTGATATGATGGAGAAAATCTCTCTTGGCGATTGGAAGTTAAAGCTATAAATAGACAATGAATTTCAACTGAAAATTCAATTCAGAGAGAATATTTTCAAAAGTGCAGATCTGTCTCAAGGAGTTCTCTATGATCCTCTGTCTATCTGTCAAAAGCAACATATTGAAGATCGTCGTGACCATCCTACTAAAAGCTTCATCTCCGTGCTTCTATGCTATTAAATTGGTTGTAAGCTTTATTTCATTTTTATTATTTTACCTTGAATTAGAGGTTGTCTAATTCAAGAGGAAAGCTTTCATTGTGATTTGTGGAAAGCTTCACATGCCACCTGGAGTTGTTTGTGTAATCCAAAAGACAATTGAGATCGTACCACTATAACTTGAGTTCTAAGTTGACTAGTGGAAACCCGAGTCAAGGCGTTGACTTGGAGAGTGGAGTAGGTGTGTTAACCAAACCACTATAATTACGGTGTCTTCTTTGGATTATTTTTGTGGTGTGTGAAATTTATCTTGTTCATTCTTAGATCACTCTTTGTGCTATTATTCCTTTCTTTTATCAGTTTCATACGGGTCTAACAATTGATTTCAGAGCGGTCTTTAAATTACTCCAAAGAGATCATGACAACTGAGAAGAAAGCGGAGATTGGATATGGTGAAGGTCATTCCATAACCAGACCACCATATTTTGATGGCACAAATTATAGATATTGAAAATGCAGAATGCAGATCTTTATCATGGGTGAGGATTTAAAACTTTGGAATGTTGTTCATAAAGGTGTTATTTTACCTAGAGATGATATAACCGAACCTAATGAACAATAAAATGAACAAGTGCATTTAAATGCCAGAGCTCTAAATGTTTTATACTGTGCACTTTGCCCATCTGAATTTAATTGGGTATCTGCTTGTGCCACAGCCAAAGAGGTTTGGGATACACTCATGGTAACACATGAAGGTACTTCTCAAGTTAAGGAGTCTAAGATAAATATGTTGATGCATGATTATGAACTTTTTATGATGAAATCTAATGAATCTATCACCAAGATGTTTTGCAGATTCACCAACATAATTAATGCCTTGAAAGCACTTGGTAAGTCTATTGAGGCAAAGAAACAGGTAAAGAAGATATTGAGATCACTTCATTCTTCTTGGACTGCAAAGGTTACAGCCATAGAGGAGGCCAAGGATTTAACAACCATGTCTGTAGATCAATTAATAGGCTCCCTTATGACACATGAGATCATTATGAAGAAAAATGATGATAATGATCCAAAAGGTAAGAAGATAATTTGTCTCAAAGTTTCCTTTGATCATTCTGATGATAATGCAGGTGATGAAGATGAAGACATTGCTACGTTGACAAAAAAGATAAGATGGTTCATCACTCGAAATCGAGAAAATAACAACAACAACAACAACAACAACAACAGGAATGCAGCCGCTAGAAGGATACAACGACGGCCTGAAAAGAAAAGAGAACAGAAGGACCAAAGGAATGATTTTGAGAAAAGAGAAGGAGATAAAATAAGGTGTTATAACTGTCAAGGTTTTGGACACCTTAAGAATGCATGTCCATCTTCTTTTGAAAAGAAAGATTTTAACGAAAGAAAAAATCAAAGTTATGGGGCATGGTGTGATAGTGATACTTCGCTATCAGTCACTTCAGGATCTGATGATGATCAAGCGAATCTTGCATCATATTTAGGATTTATGGCAGATAACGAAGATGAATCTAAACATTCTGAGATAAATTATACAGTTGATCAATTAGAACAAGAATATGCTGAACTAGTTGGAGAATTTACCACTTTGTCAGATAAATATATAAAATTTAAAATTGATCTCAGATGTGAAAAAGAAAAAAATATGAATTTGCAAATGCAAATAAAATCTCTTGCTGAGGAAAATGAAAATTTGAAAAATCAAATAAAAGAAAATAAAAAAATAAATAATAGAAAGTCTAATAAAAATTTTAGAAATCAAAATGGAATTTGCAATTTTTGTTGTAATTTTGGACATTTTTTTATATATTTGCCCAGTTAGAAAACTGCAAACGTTTGGAGAAAAATTGGTTTGGAAACCTAAAATACATAATATTGATACTAACCAGTTTGGACCCATGAAATGGGTACTAAAACAGTAAAGTTTTTTTTGTTTTGCAGGAATGCATGATGTTAACTTGCCAAATAAGATGGTATATGGATAATAGTTGTTCACATCATATGACCGGAAATAAAAATGCATTCAAGTTCTTAGAAATGCAAAATAAAGGTAAGGTTACTTTTGGAGACAACAATAAAGGTTTCATCAGAGGTATGGGTACGGTAAGTTGCAGAAGCATTGAAATAAATTATGTATTTTATGTAGAAAGGCTTAAACATAATCTCTTAAGCACTAGTCAATTCTATGATAAAGGCCTTGATGTTATGTTTAAGTCTGATATGTGTATAGTTCGTGATAATATGAGCAACAATATTTGCTTTGGAAAAAGGAATGAAAATGTGTATATTCTAGATCTTAGTGTAGACCATATAAAGTGCTTATCTGCAGTAGATGATGAGATTCTGATTTGGTATAGAAGATTAGAACATGCAAACCTTCACACATTAAAGAAACTGCAAAGGTTTAATCTTGTTGATGGTTTACCAAACTCAAAAATTAATTTAAAATATATTTGTGATATTTGTCAATTTGGTAAACAAAAGAAGGTTTCTTTCAAATCGAAAGATATTGTGTCAACAACAGAACCTCTGCAGTTACTACATATGGATTTATTTGGACCTACACAGACTAGAAGTTTGGCTGGAAAACATTATGCCTATGTCATTGTCAATGATTTTTCAAGATATACATGGGTATTGTTCTTAGGAAGCAAAGATGAATGTTTTAATTTATTTCAAAAAATTTATCGCAAAATTCAAAATGAACGTGGATTGAAAATACTTGCAATTCGAAGTGATCATGGAAGAGAATTTGACAATCATCATTTTGCAGAATTTTGTGACAGTTTTGGAATAAATCATAACTTTTCAGCTCCTAGAACACTACAACAAAATGGAGTTGTTGAACAAAAGAATAGAATATTGATTGAAATGACTAGAACAATGTTGATTGATGCTGATTTGTCACATAGATATTGCGCTGAAGCAGTAAACACTGCATGTTTTATCATAAATCGTGTTTATATTCATCCAATATTAAAGAAAACTCCATATGAATTGTGAAAAGGTCGAAAGCCGAACATTGCATATTTTTATACTTTTGGTTATAAATGCTTTGTACTAAACAATGGAAAAGATGACCTAGGTAAATTTGATTATAAAAGTGATGAAGGCATTTTTCTTAGTTATTCTTCTTCCAGCAAAGCATATCAAGTCTATAATAAGCGAACTTGAACAGTTGAAGAGTCAATACATGTCACCTTTGATGAATCTAACACTAGGCTGAGAAAGGTTGTTTTTTCAGATGAAGAAGAAAATATTCTTGACATTCAGAAAACATCAAGAGATAAAGAAATGGTAAGTGCAAGTAATATTCTAAGAAAATCTCTAAATCTACGAATACATAAAAATCATCCACTTAATCAAGTTATTGGCGATGTTTATGACAAAGTCAAAACTCGAAATTCACTTCAAAATGTCTTGGGTCATTATGCTTTTATTTCTCACATTGAACCTAAAAAAGTTGACGAAGCAATATTTGATGAAAATTGGATAATTGCTATGCAAGAGGAACTGGATCAATTTAAAAGAAACAATGTGTGGACACTTGTACCTAAACCTGGTGATCATCCAGTTATTAGTACAAAATGGATTTTTAGAAAAAAACTTTACGAGTCTGGGATCATTGTTAGAAATAAAGCACGTCTAGTTGCACAAGGTTACTCTCAAGAAGAGAGTATTGATTTTGATGAGACTTTTGCACCTGTAGCTAGAATTGAAGTCATTAGAATGTTATTTGCATTTGCATCATTCAGAAAGTTTAAACTTTTTCAAATGGATGTAAAAAGTGCATTCTTGAATGGTTTGATAAATGAAAAAATTTATGTCAAACAACCACTAGGTTTTGAAGACCATGAACACCCTGATTATGTGTTCAAACTATCAAAATCTCTCTATGGATTAAGACAAGCTTGAAGAGCTTGGTATGATAGACTTAGTGAGTTTTTGCTAGAGAAAAAATTCAAAAGAGGCAAGGTTGATACTACTTTATTTATCAAAAATATTCACAAAGACATTTTGATTGTACAGATTTATGTGGATGATATAATTTTTGGATCTCCTAATGAGTTGTATTGCAAGGATTTTAAAAAATTGATGCAGAGTAAGTTCGAAATGAGCATTATGGGTGAGCCTACCTTCTTTCTGGGACTTCAAGTAAAACAAACAAAAGAAGGTATTTTTATCTCTCAAATAAAATGTGTCAAGGAAATGTTGAAAAAGTTCAAAATGAAAAATGTAAAGCATATGTCAACCCCCATGAATGCAAGCATAAAAATAGATAAGGATGAATCAGGTAAGTCAGTAGATCAAAAGTTATATAGGAGCATGATCGGTTCACTTTTATATTTAACTGCCAGTCGACCTGATATTTTATTTAGTGTTTGTATGTGTGCACGTTTTTAGTCAAATTCAATGGAATCACACATGAGTGCTGTTAAACGTATATTTAAATACCTTGTTGATTCACCCACCTTAGGCATTTGGTATCCTAGAGAATCCACTTTTACCTTAGTTGGATATTCAGATGCAGATTTTGCAAGTTATAAAGTGGATAGAAAAAGTACAAATGATACTTGCCAATTTCTGGGTAGTATGATTATATCATGGTACTCTATGAAACAAAGCTCAGTTGCATTATCAACTGCAGAGGCTGAATATATTGCTTGTGCTAGTTGTTGTGCCCAAATGTTGCAGATGAAACAACAATTGTGTGATTATGGGTTGTCATATATAAAAGTTCCAATTAGATGTGACAACACAAGTGCAGTAAATTTGTCTAAAAATCTTATACAACATTCACGCACTAAACATATTGAGGTAAGACACATTTTTTAAGAGATCATGTATTACGAAATGAAATTTCTATTGAATTTATTCCCACGAAAGATCAACTAGCAGATATTTTTACAAAACCACTTCCCTCTGAAAAATTTCTTCACATAAGAAGGGAATTGGGTGTAATCGATCCTTTTTCATAACACATGTATTTATGCAAATATTATATCATGTGGTTGATAATTTTAAAATTATATATTTATCTGCCAATTTTAGTTTTATTTTCACCCCTCCCTCTTTCCACCGTTTGCTCCATTACATGAAAAAAAATCCATGTCCTAAATTCATTCAATTTCATTCTATATTCACTGTGATGGCTCAGAAATGTGGCACACAGGCTGGGAAAAAGCACTCTTATGAGAAAAAAGGAAAGCGAAAGGCGGATTGACGTCAAAGTTCCGCCATCCACATCAATGAGAATGCAAACCCTTCTCCAAAAGTTTTAAATTTTCGCCACCCGTCTGATGAAGATACTTATGTGGGTAAATTTTCAAATCGAATATTTACCCAAGGTAAAAAGGTGAATTTTTTATTTTTTGGTAAAGAGATGTTTGGATTTGTGCATTGGTTGAAAGAATATGGACTTCTTGAATTTAGAAAGACTTTTATATCTATTCGGATCTTGTGAAACACTTTTATTTCAACTTAGCACTAGAAGACACTACTTTTACATCCTTTTTGAGAGGAATTGAAGTTAGTTTCACAGAAGAAGAGTTTGCTGGGTTTATACTTTTACCAACCCATGCCACTGGTTCATATGAAGACATTGATTTTGAAGAGGTTATTTTATATTTTACATAGAATGAGTCATTAAGTCAACAGAAATGCAATTTTAAAAACAAGAAATTTCCCAAATTAGATTATAAATTACTACATTTGATTGTTACACATTATTTTTTGCCTAAAGGGGGAGGATATGATATTGTTACACTTGATGATTTGGAATTAATGTAGGCAATTGTGAAAAATAAGTCTTATAACATTGCTAGGGTGATGTTATCTTATAAGTTGTCATAGAAAAAGAGAGCAAATAGAAGTTTGCCCTATGCTATGTATTTAACAAGGCTATTTTAGAATTTCAACATTGATTTGAGAAGAGAAGCACCTATCAAACCAACAAGCTATGATTTGATAAATGAATCTACACTCAACCGTATGCGGTATACTCGTATTGGTGATGGTGAACGGGTTATGGATTCAGACTTACATACAGCAGGTCATCAATCTCCTCTACAACAACAAAGGGTTTTTGTTCAAATTGATGATCAGGATATTGGACTTGGTCAAAGACAACATGGACATCATGGATATCAAGGTGGTTCTCCTAGAGATGCTAATTCTGAAAATGAGCCGGTCCCACCTTCGCCTTTCTATGATAGTGCACTAACAGAAGTCAATTCTTCAACTCATAAGCCTCCAAACTCACCTCACATTTTACCTCATTTTCGAAGATCCAAACCTTCCAAATCCAGCAAAACCAAGGGTCAATCATCTAAATTCTCCAACTATTCATCATCTCATATTCATTTTTCGGATTCTGATGATGATTAAGGCTTAAGCTTTATGCAGATGATTCTGATTCATTTGATGACAGACATATAGTTTTTTTGGTGTTTTGGTGGAATTCAATTTTTTTTTCTATTTTTTGTTAGCAAACAAATAATATTGGCAGACATTTATATAGTTTATTTTTATCATAAACATGATATCATACATATTGTTGCATTTAGTTAGATTTATTCTCCAGTTTTGCATTTTAGTTTGATTTTTTCAATAAGACTATCTGATATTTCTTCCTTATTGCTTTTTGTTAATGACAAAGGGGGAGAAAATGACATGAATGATTTGGAGTATTAAAACAGGGGAAGTTTTGATTGGAAAGTTCATTATATTCTTAACATGTCACTTGTGATTTGTCATCATCAAAAAGGGAGAGAATTGTTGATTTATACTATTTTGATGATAGACAAGTTAAGAATTTAATGCTAGAAAGGTGTTGCTTGTATTTGATTCGTGATGAATGGTTATAAAAAGTTAGCATTAAATTGTGTTATGAATCTGTGGTTTGCAACTTCAACTGATTGAACTTCAACTGTTTTGGTTTGAAACTTCAACAGTTTTTGGATTGAAACTTTAACAGTTTGCTTAGCAAAATAAATGGATAAGTGATTGGATGATAACGTGGCTAGTTTGAAGAGTTGTCCTGGGTTGTTATAGGTTGGTGAGAAAAATCCGATTGGTTGCGGATTTGGTGGAGAAAATCTCTCTTGGTGGTTTCTGTTTGTTAAGTTGTTACAGGTTGTTGAGAAAAATCCGAATGGTTGCGGATTTGGTGGAGAAAATCTCTCCTGGTGATTTCGGTTTGTTAAGCTATTACATGTTGTTGAAAAAAATCTGATTGGTTGTGATATGGTGAAGAAAATCTCTCTTGGCAATTGAAAGTTAGAAGCTATAAATAGACAATGAATTTCAACTAGAAATTCAATTTAGAAAGAATATTTTCAAAAGTGCAGATCTGTCTCAAGGAGTTCTTTATGATCCTCTGTCCATCTGTCAGAAGCAACATTTTGAAGATCATCGTGACCATCTTACTAAAAGCTTCATCTCCGTGCTTCTATGCTATTAAATTGGTTGTAAGCTTTATTTCATTTTTATTATTTTACCTTGAATTAGAGGCTATCTAATTCAAGAGGAAAGCTTTCATTGTGATTTGTGGAAAGCTTCACATGCCACCTGGAGCTGTTTGTGTAATCCAAAAGACAATTGAGATCGTACCACTATAACTTGAGTTCTAAGTTGACTAGTGAAAACCCGAGCCAAGACGTTGACTTGGAGAGTGGAGTAGGTGTGTTAACCGAACCACTATAATTGCGGTGCCTTCTTGGGATTATTTTTGTGATGTGTTAAATTTATCATGTTTCTTCTTAGATCACTTTTTGTGCTATTATTCCTTTCTTTTATCAGTTTCATACGAGCCTAACACCAACCAATGAGCACAACGCCCATGTCCCTGTCTAACCGTGCTATGGCTAATCTTTAGTAATTATGATTATTTGGTACTCAAATAGTATAGGAATAATAACTCAATCAAATATCTATATTATTTTTGTGATCCATACACTTATGGGAAATTAGGTGATAAGTTTTTAGCATTATTGATGAGGACTTGTGACTAGATAATTTACCTATTCTAGAAACTATTATTACATTTTAAGTTAGACATTTGTTTTCTTTTCTTTTTTCCTCTTTCCTTTTCTTCTCTTGTTGGCATTTGCTTTTTTCCAAGTCTTCGAAGGTTTATGCATAAATCAAGATAATAGTCTTTGATCTATGGAATGTTATCTGGTGCACCCGAGCACACTAACCTTTGATGTTCTTGATTCAAAAATTCCATTTTTTGAAATTTTTTATATAGTTGTTAACCTAATTTTATTTAACATATGTATCAAAATTTACCTTTTTGGAGATTTATAAATAATTTTTTGGTTTTTTAAAATTAGTGGAATTTTCATATTTTTTTATTACGAAAATGCCATTAATTTTAAACATTCAAAAAAATGTCTTCAAATATTCAAAAATGGTAAAATTTGATACACATGTTTTTTTTTATAAATATTCATACATTACAATTTGAACTAGTGTTACAATTAAGTTCTGAGACATTCTTACAATTTGCTAATAATTATTTACTTTTTCCTACCACTATTTCTTATTTTCTCCAACTGGTGGACACTCCCACAGAACCGGGGAGACTTTAATACCACCACTTTCTAGATGAATGTGATTGCCAAGGTTTGATTCCAAGACTACCCAACTTGTGGACCAAGTCCTATACCACTGAGGTACACCCTTTGTGGCAATACATATGCTAAATATACTTAGGTTAATGGTTGCATAAATTTTTTTTTTAAAATAATTTTTTACACTCAGATGCACTGAAGCTTAGTGCACTCAGGTGCATGGAATCAAATACCTTGATCTATAATTTTTTGATTTAGAGCCAAAAAGGAACCTTCATCACTGCAAGACAAAAAGCAAAATCATTCAAAATTTCTTGATAATATGGCAAAAGCCACAAACAACAATGGAAGAAATAAAAAAGGTGATAACCAATTGGTTGTCTAGAATTCTAGAGATCTTATGATTTGAGACGAGATTGTAAAATCCTTAAAATATTTTTTTTATTATAACTAGTGAGGGATTAGTTTATAATTTTATTAAAACTGGGGGCTATTTAGAAAATAAAAAATGTTTTGGATACCTTAAGCTAAGATCTGCCAAATAAAAAAAGGAAAACGAAAAGGTCGAATCAAAGAAGGAAGGCAAGTCAGAGGCAAAAAAAAAAAAATCAAGGAGGGTAAACTGAAGCAGGGAAGCAGAGAGAGGGAGGGTGGGTGGGAGGGAGGAGGAGGAAGAGAATTCTAAGGCCTAGTGGAATTGGATTTTTTAGTGGATTTGAAGTTGGAGGATTTAGAAAAGTGGATAGAAATTAAGGTAAGCAAATCCTTTCCAATTTTTCTTTGTTGATCTCATTTAATGCATTATTTAAGATATGTTGTGATGGTATGAAAAGAATTTAGCTTGAAATTGAGATATTAGGGTTAGAAATTCTAAACACAAATATAGTAGAGAAATGAAATATTTCCATGGAGATGAAATATAAGCATAAAACATAGATCGATAATTTTAGAATGATATTTTACTACGAAAGACAACAATGATATTAGAAAATTTGAGATAATATGAAAGATGGGTGTTTCCAGATAGGTATTTAGAACTTTAAAATTTAGAAAATAAGAGTATTTGAGGATGAAACTAAGCAGATAAATTTTAGAATCTATTTAAAGATATTATTATTATTTTGGATGTAGATTAAAAATGAATTGGGACATTGGGATTTTATAGAGCGCAAGTTGGAGATTTAAAAATGTGTATAGAAGGGAAGTAGAAATCTTTCTGCTTTTATTGGATATTATTGGTATTTGATAAAACTTTTGAATGAATGGTTTTTATGGAAAAGCTTTTGAAATGTGAAAAGTAATATAATATTATATAGAAAATGATGTGAAGTGAAGAGAATAAAATTAAAATAAATAAGATAGTCATGAATGATTGAAAAGTTAAATAGTTATATGAGAAGATATGAACAAATGATTAGAAAATAGAGTTGTTGTGAAGAGTAAAAAATTTTAGATTGACAAGTTTCATAGAATGCCAATATTTTTGTATTTGATAAAATTTTTGAATAAAAAGGTTTTTGTGTAAAATCTTTTAAAATGAGAGCAATGATGTACTATAGTAGGGATAATAATAATGAGTAAAAAGAATGAAATTAAAATATCCGAAGTAGTTATATGGATAGTTATAAAGAAATGATTGAAATGTAGGGTAGTTGTATTGGAAGATATGAAGAAATAATTACAAAATAAGATTGTTACGAAGAATAAAAGTTTTAAATTAAAAGTTCATGGGAATCCTATAGAAAAAAATACAACCGACAGTAACGTAATTGAAAGACAAAAGTTCCTCGCCAGAGATAAAATTACTTGCATTGATATTCTCAGCAGAACAATTTTTTGGTGGAAAACAGTATATATTTTTCCTGATTTGTTAAAAACAGTACATATTTGAAGTTTAATGCAATAATAGGATTTCTTTAATTAAAAAGTTTAAACTATATGTAATATTGTAAAAAAAATTTAAAACACGGGTTCCATTAATCAACACCTCTAGCTAGCTAGAGTGTGGCATTTGCATATATATATATATATATATATATATATATATAGGGGTGCAAGTTAGGCCGGGTTGAGCCTGAACCCGGCCCATCTAGCCCAATTTTTAACGGTATTAGAATTCGTTTTCTACAATCCGAGCCCGAATAACCCGATTTGTAAATGTAATAAGGTTAGGGTTCAAGTGAACCCGAGCCTGATTTCTATTTTATAGTATTATAAAATATATTTTATATATAATATCTCAACAATATTTCTTTATATTTTTTGAATTTTATGTTATTTATATTTATAAATACATTGACATATTGTAATTATATTATAAATAAAGTATATTATTTTCATTTATATTTATCTTTTATTTCTATAATCTACTTCATTTATCTTGTTTTTTATGTTAAATTTTTTCTAAAGATATTCTTTATAGATGAATGATTTTATTAGCCAAGGTTAAGCAAATGCCCCACTTAGCCTACTTTAAAAAACTTATTTACAACAATTTTTTTATTTTTTCTTCGTACACTTATTTATCTAAGTATATTTAACGTATAAAATAAGTTTTATAATTTTTGGATATGTGTATATATATTTTTTAGATTTTTAAAGATAAGGGTATTTTAAGTACATATATACACAGATGTTTAAAAATCTAAAAAAATATACACATATCTAAAAATGGTAAAACTTAGTTTATATGTTAAATACACTTAGATAAACAAGTGGACGAAGAGAAAAATAAAAAAATATTGTAAATAAGTTTTTTGAGGTGGGCTAAGCGGGACATTTGCTTAGCCTGGGCTAATATGATCACTCTTCTTCTTTATATTGTTATATTTTTTTAAAAATTATTTGGTTTAACTTTATAATTTGTTATGTTTATTTATATGATTTATTATTATTATATATTCATATAAAATTTTAAACCTATCACTCTTAAATAAAATGTAAATTTATTAACCTAAATTTCAATCTAAAACTCAACCTGTACCTGATTTTCAAAAATAGGATTAGGGTTTAGGTTTTACACATAGGGTTAGGATTAGGCTTAAGGTTGATGTTTTATACATAGGTTAGGGTTAGGATTAAGGTAAACTCGAGTTTCATGAGCCCGAGTTGCATCCTTCATATATACCCACCAATGGAGGCGACAAAGCCACCCGTAAGATCATTGGATCAGACGGTATCACGTTGCACAAGAGAACAGAAGCCACAGATCCACTCGTAAGATGAGATATACGGTGTCAGCTTGCATGCCTCGTGGTTTCGAATCTTTTCCACCAAACCCCAAGCCACCCATAAACGTGTCTGTCTCTTCCCATGCAGCCCGCTGACAATTTTCTATATAAACTCAACCCTCAACAATCCTTCTCATCATCCATCGCCCATCCATCCTCCACGCACCCAAAATCCGAAAACCGTATGCAAATGGCTTCCCGCAGCAGTAAGTTTCTGGCCTTGGCCGCTTTCCTAGTGCTGTTGTCGATGTCGATGGTCCACGGCGCCATTTACAGGACTGTGGTGACCACGACCGAGACCATCACGGACGACGAACGTGGGTCCGAAGAGCAACGCTGCCGCGAAGAGATGAAGAAGCATTCCCTGGGCGCGTGCCGCAGATACATGCGGCAGCAAGAGGAGGTGGCGCTGACGATGGGCAACCAGCAGATGCAGAGGGTGCCGCAGGAATGCTGCGAGAAGATGAGGAACGTGAGGGACGATTGCATGTGCTATGTTCTGAAGCGGATGGTAGAGGAAGAGCAGGAGGAAGGGCAAGGGCAAGGCACGCGTGGTGAGATCCTCAGGAGGGCTCAGCAAATCCCATCTCAGTGCCAGCTCAAGACTCGCGGGTGCGATATCGGTAGTGCCGCAGTATGATCCATCTGGTTGCATTGCATGGCATACATCGCATGCATGCAAGAGCTATCCAGTTGCTTACCAACAATAAGAAGAGAAGAATAATATGCACCCTTGTAATAATAGCAATATCCTCCTATTAAAATTAGGACTGGAGTACGTGTGCGTGTGAGAGGCACATGATCGTGTGTTTCTATGTATGCGCGTACATACCTGTATGAGTGGTTATATATGATAATGCATGGGGAGTGACTTATTAGAGAACCTCAATAAATAGCAAGGTGCACTTATAATTAATTTCTAGCTATGAGATTAATTATATATGAGTGATTTTCATCAAAAAAATTATATATGAGTGATTCCTGCGGATGTTTCCATGAAATGATTTACACATTGCTTTTTATTTTCTAAAATTTTTTAAAATCAAAACCATACATGATATAAAGGGTTTCAGCTACATGGATTTCGCTCGGAGATGTCCACACAGAACCTCGTTTTTTTATTAAAATTTTTAAAAAATCTAAACTATCTATTTTGTTTAACACCATTTATTTCATCATGTTAGTAAAATCACATTCAGAACTCATATTTTTGTTCTTTTATGTTATTAAAAAACATTTTATTGCAAACTCATATTTTACGAAATGTTATGATTATCTTTTAAAATAATATATAACTACTTTTCAATTCTATTAAATTTTTTATTATGTAATGCATTTTTTCCAATTTATTATTAATAGTCATACTAAAATTTTTCTCAATTTTACAATATAAAGGGACGCTTAGTGTGCACCTAGTTAATGTAAGACTATGAGTACATTAAGACTATTTTGATGATGAAATGAAATGAACTTTACACATAGCATTACCCATTGCATTTGATATTATTTGTTTAATTTTATTTGTTTAATTAAGACATCAAGTTTCATCTTCGTCTAAAAAGACATTAAGTTTTATCAAATCAAACATATGCGTTTGATATTATTTGTTTAATTAAGACATCAAGTTTCATCTTCGTCTAAAAAGACATTAAGTTTTATCAAATCAAACATATCAAACATATGCGTTTGATATTATTTGTTTAATTAAGACATCAAGTTTCATCTTCGTCTAAAAAGACATTAAGTTTTATCAAATCAAACATATGCGTTTGATATTATTTGTTTAATTAAGACATCAAGTTTCATCTTCATCTAAAAAGACATTAAGTTTTATCAAATCAAACATATGCATGGACCATCTTTTAAAAACTGTAGAACCAGCATAGTTAATTATTTGATTTCGATCTAAAGTTATTAATATAATATCTAAAAAATCTAAACATTAATAAATTTATAGATAAATTTTAATGAGAATTCTCAAATATACTTATGAATTTTGCCCATAATTTCTCATATACCCACAAATTTTTAAAAATTTCCCTCATATTCACAAATATTATCCCTAATTCTTTCCATGTCATGTCGTCAAGATATGTAGAAATGAAGGTTAAAACACAATGGGAATAATGATTGTGCCCTTGCAGAAAAATAATCCAATCTCACTTCTCTCGTAAGATAAAACTCTCACAGTAACTAAATCCCTAGCTCTCGTTGTCCTTCTTGCCTCCTTGAAGCCCTAAATCGCCCTTCATCTCCAGTAGCACGGGCATCCTCTCTAGCATTGGCAGATTAGCTTGTCATCTTACTCATCAATGTAGTTTTTCACTCTGTCAGCACTATCGCCGTCTTCTCCAGTGTCATTTTGGTGCAACTCTTCTCCTCCACATCTTCCTTGTTTTTTATATTCTAGTCATTCTTCGTGTTCTCATGGCAAAATTTTTAGGATATTGAGATTGGTTTGCAAAATGCAGAGAAAGAGAATCAATTCGTCATGTTGAAGAATGATTCAAATCACGTTCTTCTCCATGTACGGGTTATGCCTCCATGTTCTCCTTACTGTAGCTAGTGGATATGTCCTTGTTTTCAACAAAATTCAAATAACCAATTCTATTAGCTGATAGGATCATGCAAATGGTTAGGAAAAAATAGGAAAATCAGATTCTAATTGTAAGCAAGTCATTTTTAATTGTTAGCCTATAAAAGAGTTACGGTAGCTTTTTGTTTATGAGTGAAAGAAATATCTACCCTTCAAAAGGAATTTAGAATTCAACATTTATCTTTTGCAAAAAACTCTATTTCATCTCCGCATTTTTTCAATTTTTCTCATTAAATTTGGTTTATCAGAGCCAGTGAGTCATAGCTATGGCTAACAAGGAGAATGTAATCAGTGTTGCACAACCACTCATTCCCATATTTAAGGAGAAGGCCATGAATTCTGGAGTATCAAAATGAAAACTCTACTAAAGTCTCAAGATTTTTACGACTTGGTAAAAAGTAGGTCTTCAAATCCTAATAATGAGAATAGATTGAAAAACAACAAAAAGAAAGACGCCAAGGCACTGGTGATCATCCCACAGGCTGTCTATGATGATGTTTCCTCAAGAATTATAGCAGCAAATACAGCTAAAGCTTGGTCAATTCTGCAAAAAGAGTTTAAAGGCGATCATTACTATAAAATTACAATATCTTCATTGTGATATTGAAACTTTATTTACGTAGAATGGAGAATGAGTGCAGGACTTCTTGTTTAGAGCAATGATAATCATTAGTCAAATGTTATATTTTGGAGAGAAGATTAAAAACTAGACAATTGTTGAAAATATATTACAGAGTTTGACTCCAAAATTTGATTATGTAGTTGTAGCAATAAAAGAATATAGGAATTTATCAAAATTTTCATTTGATGAATTAACAAGGTCTTTGCAAATTCATGAGTCCAAAATTAACAAGCCACTTGAAAAGATCAAAGAAAAGGAATTTCAAGTGAAGAAGACAACCACTAAATCCAATGAAGTCGAAAGCTTAATTGACAGGGGCTGTGGAATAGGAGAATGTCATGGTCAAGGCTATGGTAAAGGAACAGACGAAGGTTGATATGACGAATAATAGAGGCAATTTAATGAGCAAAGAAGCTATAAAAATTGCCTTCAATGTCATTATTGCAAAAAATTTGGCCATGTGAAAATAGATCATTGTTATAAAGATCAACAAGTGAATTACGAAAAAATTGATGAAGAAAGTAAACTTTTTATAGCTTATTTTGATACTAACATTGAATCCAGTGATGTGTGATTTTGTAGATAGTAGTTGTTCCAATCACTTGATAGGCAAGTAATCTATATTTAAGGAGCTGGATGAGACATAAAAGAAGAAAATTAAGCTTCATGATGACAAAGAAATGCAAGTTGAAGAAAAGGCACCATGGTCATTGGAACTGTTGGTCCCGAGTTGATGGCTAAACCCAAGAGGGGAGGGGTGAATTGGGTTCTTTAAAATTTCTTTTGATAAATCAAAAATCTTAACCCCTTGAAAAAGTTAATCCCCTTTTTAAGCGACTGGAGAGCAAATAAGATAAAGCAGTAAAAATAAGTAGAACACAAGATTTATAGTGGTTCGGGCAAACCTTCCCTACTCCACTCTTCCAAGCTCACACTCCGTTGTGACTTGGGTTCCACTATGTATTCCAAGAATACACTTAGAGTCACCGCTCTCTTCTAGATTCAAAGCTCTAGGGGGCATACACAACTAGAGCCACTTGCTCTCTTCTAGATTCAAAGCTCTAGGGGGCATATACAACTAGAGCCACTTGCTCTCTTCTAGATTCAACGCTCTAGGGGGCATATACAATCACTTGCACAAGTAGGTGATGAGTCTCACTCCAATCACACCCTACTTTGCATACACTTGATCTTAGCTACCCAAGCTAAATCAAGATTTATACAACCAAATAAAGAAATGAATAAAAACTACACTTTACAGATTTGTGTAGGCAGTTTTGAGCTCGAGGAAGAAATCAAAGACAGCTGGGATGATGATCGTTGAAGCAACTTGCAGTTTGAAGCTCTTTCTTCCTTTGAAACACTCAAATATGGAGAAAAGGGATTTGAAAGTCTTTCTTGCACTTCTTTTCTCTCTATGATCCTTAGAGTAGTGAGTATTGTTTTTTTCTCACGTTCATTTGAATGTCCTTTTATAGATTGAGGAAAATATGAACGTTGTAGAAGTGGTTGGCGTGCAATAAATGAACTCCAACGTTCAAAAATTTGACCGTTATTCTCCAAGTCTAAGATGAAGTCGACTTGGCCTGCGACTTGGCTTCCAAGTCGCACATGGAGTCGACTTGGCCTGCGACTTGGGTTCTTTCAGAAACTCAAGTCTGAGACTTGGGTCAACTTGGCTTTCAGACTTCAACTCAAGTCGATCCTGAAGTCGACTTGGGTTGCGACTTGGCTTGATCTATTGCAGAAACGCCTTGATCCTTACTTAGTTTGCTTTAGATTTCTCCCTTTAGTCTTCATGAATGTTGAGTGGCCTTTATGTTTGTAGTTCTTGTGATTCGATGAAGAGCTTGGCCTGGATACTCTTGAAATGTCTTGAATCTTGCAAACTATTTGAAAGCTATGAGTCCTTACACAAAATATGTGTGTTCCTTGCTTTGTTTCGGACTCACTTGATCTTCATGACTTGGGTATTACTCCATTTGGAAGCTATCTTGAAGATTTTGCTTTGAGCTTGATAGACTTGATTTGAACTTGAACTTGGATTCTTGCTTTGATCTTAAGTCACTTTGAGAATAGTCTTTAAAGCTCATTTGTATGTGAAAAACTTCAAATGGATGTCTTGGATATGCTTGAATCTTCATCTTGGACCTCAAAACTTCTCAAGTCGAAGTTGGAGTCGACCTGGTTTGCGACTTCGCCCAAGTCGCATTTGGAGTCGACTTCGTCTGCGACTTCGTCATCTTCGGGAGCCAGATTTCAACGCTGGACATTTTTGTGCACTTTGAAGTCGATGCTGGAGTCGACTTCGTATGCGACTTGACTACCCAAGTCGCATGTGGAGTCGACTTGGCCTGCGACTTCACTCGTCAGAATTCCTTTTTCAACTTTGTCCAGTTTTGGCTTGTTTGAAGTCGTTAGTGGAGTCGACTTCACTATCGACTTCACTCCCAAGTCGAAGTTCAAGTCGACTCGAAGATCGACTTGACTTCTCTGCTTTCCTTAAACACTTGGCAAACATATTAGTCATATATATATACTCAAATTAGTTCTTGTTAATCATCAAAACTCAATCTTTGGTCAATTTGTTTTATTTTGAACATTGTTTCCAACAATCTCCCCCTTTTTGATGATTGACAAAACTTCATTTGAGTTGATACCTTTCAAAAAGTTCAAACATGTTCATTTGAGAAAACAGAGCATATTCCTTGAACATATAATTTAGAGTTTTGAGTTTAAATGAGAATATTTTCAAAACATTAGTCATTTTGGCATAGAGTATGCTTGAATACCTTTCAAGCCATATATTGAGTATTAATCATTAAGAATACTTTGTATTTATAAAAATTGCAATCACTTATCAAATATATCAATCATATCAATCAAAAACCAATAAAACATCTTTTCATATATATATATGAAGTTTCATTACAGAGAACAAACATTAAAGCATAAATGAAACCTTAAATACAATGTACCCAACCCAAAACTTAAAAAAAAAACTTTCAACTCAATTCCTATTCTATCTATTCTATCTCCCCCTTTTTGTCAATCAAGCAAAAATAATGATTTGATGAATTGAAATTGAGAGATCGGATATGGAATAGGTTTGATGGGACAATGATGGGCCGAGGAGTAAACAAGAGAAGCGTGATCGGGAGTTGCCTCTCTATGAACTGAACCCGACTCGTAGGGATCGAGTTCAGGCATGGGTCTCTTCTTATGATGGCCAGAGGCAAGATGATAGCGGATTTTTCGCATTTCCCGCTCGATTCTATCTTGTCGGGAATGCATATCTTCAAGCGCATTAAGGACACCGGTGACAAGACTTGTCATCCGGTTTTCTTGATAGCCCATTTCTGCCCTCATGGCAATGATTTCATCTTTGAGATCCCTTAGGGTGACCTCCTCAGAAGAGGTTGGAGGTACCCGTTCTCGTGCAACGGATCCTTGTGGGGAGTAGGATCCGTGGGATTGAGGTGATGGTGGCTCTTCTGGAGCAGCCGGTGCCTCGGGAGGTTGCTCCCCCTCAGCTTGTGCTTGGTCCTCTTGATGCTCTTCTTCTGGAGCATCGGGCCGGAGTTCAAGTACATTGATTTTCATCCTCTGAATTAGTGCTTTGTTGATTGCATTGGTGGACTTGAGCACTTCGAATGGCTCGCCTTCAATGTCCACTTCAAAATGTTCGAGGATCTTTGTGATCCAAGTGCCGTAAGGAAGGACGCCCCTTGGATTATCCTTTCGACTTGCCAAGGCTTCTAGAAATAATTTAGGTAGACTCACTTTGACTTTGTTTGCTACCTTCCATAAGATCGCAGCTTCTTGTGGGTTTAACTGATTTCTACCACCACCTTTGGGGTAGATGCAGTGGGCAATGAGAAGCCTTAGGACCCGTAGTCTTGGTGATAAATCCATGTATCGAAGAAATTTGATGCCCGGATGATACTTGTTACTCCGGGTGAGCTGATTGTATATCTGATCCATTGTGAGATCCTCAGGAAAAGGTTCTTCAACATAGGGGACTCCAAGTATTTGTCCTAAATGACTCATTGCTCTGGTCTGGCTTGGATTTAACCCGATTCCAAAATCTATATCTACTTCTTTGACATGTGTGCCAAAATTTTCTTCATCCCATTCATAGTAAAATATTCTGGTAAGATCTGGATAGACCTTGTCATCCTCCTTGAGCAATTTGGTCCATCCTTGAAAATCTAATAGGTCTTCTATGTCGGACCCATAATCTTTCAAAAATTTGAAATCTATGATTTTCGGTATGAATACCTTTCGTTCATAGAAGTTCTTGTAGAACCGGCCGTGATTGATTTCGGTTCTGAAGTATGTAGTGGGCATCTTCAAAACTTGAGTTTTGCCCGTTGCCGCAGTACCCCTTCTGCTTGCTCCGGAATGTGTGCTCTGTGAAGCTTGGGCATGAGGTTGGCTTTCCGACCTTGTAGCTTGTTCCGATGTGTGAGTAGAAGCTTGGAACCGAACCCTTCTACCCGTAGAAGTTGAGGGTTCTTCTCGAACCCGTTTTGCAGGTGTCCTAGCTCTCCTAGGGACTTCTTCCTCAGTGTGAGATGTGGGAGGTCTAGGCACAGGCCTTTTTGATGGTTTGGAGACGGCTTTCCTCGGGGCCATTGAGATGGGAGTTTTGGAATAGGAAAATGAACTTAGATTGAGAGAGGACTTGAGAGATTTTGAGAATGGGAGGAGAAATGAGAGAGTAGTTGAGGGAGAGAGATAGAACTGAGATGGAGGAGACGGATTGAGAGAGTTGGGAGAAGAAATGAGAGAATGCCGGAGAGATGGAAATAGCCGGAGAAGAGAGAGATAAGGAAGAAGCAGGGAAGCCGGAAAGAAATGAGGAAGAAAAGAAAGAGAAGAGAAGAAAAAGGAAGAGAAGTCGGCCGAATGCGAAACGTCGCGCGCGGAGTCGACTTGCCCTAGGCGAAGTCGACTTCGGTCCTTCTGGAGTCGACTTCGCCTGGGGCGGAGTCGACTTCGACCCTAGTGGAGTCGACTTCGCTTCTGAAGCGGAGTCGACCTGGCGTCCCTGGAGTCGACTTGACTCATCGACTTGACATTTTCAAATTTAATTTTCTTATGTATTTTTCCTAGTTAAGCTCTATCATCCCCATATCATTCCTAATCTTATAAAATGAATCTTTGGCTAGAGGTTTGGTAAAGATATCAGCAATTTGGTCTTCTGTTTTCACATATTCTAAGCACACATCATGATTTTCAACATGTTCTCTAATAAAATGGTGTCTTACATCAATATGTTTAGTTCTTGAATGCAGTACAGGATTTTTAGTTAAACATATTGCACTTGTATTATCACATCTAATTGGAATATTAACATATTCAATACCATAATCCTTTAATTGTTGTTTCATCCAAAGTAGTTGGGCACAACAACTACCGGCGGCTATGTATTCGGCTTCCGCAGTAGATAGAGCAACACTTGTTTGTTTTCTTGAATACCATGAAACCAACATATGTCCAAGAAATTGACAAGTTCCACTAGTACTCTTTCTATCTACTTTGTATCCGGCAAAATCTGCATCCGAATAGCCGATTAGATCAAAGGTTGACCCCTTTGGATACCATAGTCCAAGGTTTGTAGTTTTTATCAAATATTTAAAAATTCTTTTTACAGCAAGTAGATGTGATTCTTTGGGACATGCTTGAAATCTAGAGCACATACAAACACTAAATAAGATATCTGGTCTAGAAGCAGTTAAATAAAGCAAAGTTCCTATCATGCTCCTATAAAGCTTTTGATCGATACTTTTACCGTTTTCATCCGTGTCGATTTTGATTGTTGAGCTCATTGGAGTGTTTGCCCCTTTGCTATTCTGCATTCCAAATTTCTTGAGCATCTCTTTGACATACTTGGACTGGTTCAGAAATATTCCTTCACTTTGTTGCTTGATTTGTAGTCCAAGGAAGAAATTTAATTCTCCCATCATGCTCATTTCGAACTCGCTCTGCATTATCTTAGAAAATTCTTGACAAAGATTTTCATCAGTAGCACCAAATATTATGTCATCCACATAAATCTGTACAATCAAAATATTTTTATTTTTGTACTTGATGAATAAAGTAGTGTCTACTTTCCCTCTTTGAAACTCATGATCAATCAAGAATCTATTTAACCTTTCATACCAAGCTCTTGGTGCTTGTTTTAGTCCATATAATGCTTTGGTTAATTTATAAACAAACTTTGATTGATCCTTTTCTTCAAAACCAGGAGGTTGTTCAACATATACTTCTTCATTCAAATAACCATTCAAAAATGCGCTTTTTACATCCATTTGAAACAATTTGAAGTTCATATGAGAAGCAAATGCTAGTAGGATGCGTATGGCTTCTAATCTAGCCACGGGTGCATATGATTCTTCAAAATCAATTCCTTCTTCTTGGGAATACCCTTTGGCTACTAATCTTGCCTCGTTTCTAATTACAAGACCGCTTTCGTCTAATTTGTTCCTAAATACCCATTTTGTACCAATGACTGTATGATTGTTTGGTCTAGGAACTAAATGTCATACATTGTTTCTTTCGAATTGATTTAGCTCTTCTTGCATTGAAATAACCCAATTTTCATCATTAAGAGCTTGTTCAATGGTATTTGGTTCAATTTTCGATACAAACGCATATTGGCCATAAACGTTTTGTTTTGATCTTCTAGTTTTTACTCCTTCATATATGTTTCCAATAACTTGTTCAATTGGATGGGCATTTTTGAACTTTAAATCAGTTGGAGGTTTGTAAGAGTCATTACCTTCACTTACCTCTTCCTCCACTGGATTTTCTGGCTTGAGCTCGAGTTCCTTTGGTTGTTCTTTGCTTTTTGTCTCATCTGCATCACTTAGTTCATCCTCCTTTCTCGGACATTGGTTAATTTCATCAAATACAACATGTATGGATTCTTCTACAACTTGGTTTCGTTTGTTGAATACTCTATATGCTTTGCTATTTGATGAATAACCAAGGAATATAGCCTCATCACTTTTGGCATCTAATTTGCCCAAATTGGTTTTTTCATTGTTTAAAACATAGCATGTACATCCAAAAGCATGAAAATATGAGATATTTGGTTTCTTTCCTTTCCATAGTTCATATGGGGTCTTTTTCAAGATTGCTCGAATGGTAACTCGGTTCAAAACATGACAAGCTGTACTCACAGCTTCACCCCAAAATTTCTTGGATAGATTGCTCTCATTTAGCATAGTTCTAGCCATCTCTTGTATAGTTCTATTTTTCCTTTCTACTACTCCATTTTGTTGTGGAGTTCTTGGTGCAGAAAATGTGTGGTGAATTCCTTTTTCATTGCAAAATTCCATGAATCGTTTGTTTTCGAATTCGCCACCATGATCACTTCTTATGGTCACAATAGTACTTTGTTTTTCATTTTGCACCAAATTTACAAAAGTTGCAAACATAGAGAAGGCTTCATCTTTACTAGCTAAGAGAATTATCCATGTGAATCTTGAAAAATCATCAACTATGACAAATACATATTTCTTTCCACCAACGGTTAGAATGTCGGATGGCCCGTATAGATCCATATGTAGCAATTCAAGTGGCTTAGTGGTGGAAATTTCATTTTTGGTAGAGAAAGGCATCTTGGGTTGTTTTGATAATTGACATGTCTTGCAAATCTTGTCTTTGTCATATTTCAATCTTGGTAATCCTCCTACCAAACTCTTTTTCCATAGGATTTTTATGTTGCCCATGTTTATATGTCCAAGCCTCTTGTGCCAAACCCATGGATCGTTATCAATGGCCATTAGACATTGACCATCTAATTCATCAAGTGAAACCAAATAAATGTTTCCATGTCTTTTACCACTAAACATGATATGTTCTCCATCAAGTACATTACATATAGATGATTCAAACACAACTTTGTATCCTTTATCACATAATTGGCTAATGCTCATTAAATTGTGTTTGAGTCCTTCAACAAACAAAACATCTTCCATGCATGCATTTGAAATACTATGTATATTTCCTTTACCTTTAATTTTACCTTTTTCATTATTGCCAAAGGCAACCATTCCATCATTACAAGGCTTGAGTTTGTGAAACAAACTTCTTTCACCGGTCATATGCCTTGAGCAACCGCTATCCATGAACCATTCATTGTTTGCCTTTGCCTTAAAACATGTCTGAAAAATAAGGAAATAAATCTTATCTTTTTGGTACCCATTTTATGGGTCCATTTGGGTTAGTAATAGAATCTAATCTAAGTTGATCTAACTTTGAAAGCCCAAATCTTGTGTTTCTTGGAACCCAAACTAATTTAGCACCATGGTCATATAGTTTCTTAAAATTACATTTGTAAGTTTTATGACCCATCTTATTGCAGAAATTACAAGCCAAAGGTAATCTTGGAGTAGGTCTCCAAGCATGCAAAGGTTCAATCATTGGTCTTCTAGTCCACTTAAAATTTTTCTTTTGTGGCTTGTATATAGATGCAGTTTTAGTTTGATATTTCTCAAATATTTGTACATTTGATTTGCTACTTTCTCCTTGCTCAAATGTATGATACCCAAGACCTCTTTTATGTGTTTGGGAGGTCATATTCAAAAACATTTTGACGCTTTCTCCTGGATTAGAGAACTTAGCTAATGATTTATTTAATGATTTGTTCTCCTCTTTTAGCAGATCATTTTCATCTTTCAATTTGTCTAATCTTTCTGCAAGTTTACCATTTACAATTATTGTTGCATCACATTGTCTTTTCTTAATTGTAAACCTGCTTCCTAATTTCTTTATTTCTTCATATAATGAATCATATGCAGTTTGCAGTTCATCTAATTCAGTACATTTGAGGCATTCTTGAAAGGAAGAATAACTTGATTCAGAAAGAGAGAGTTTAGAGCTTACCTCTTCATTGCTTGTGTCTTTTGTTGAGGTAATTTGTTCTCCTTCTCGATTTGTGCCATGCAGCAAATTCTTGCACATTCTTCCGCCTCTATGTCGTCGGTTGAGGAGCTACTCGTCGTAGATTCTTCATCATTTACGTACATGCCTCTTCCTTTGTATTTCTGGAATCTTCTATTGTTCCCTCGATCCTTTCTTTGTTCTTTTGCCTTGTTTTCTTCGGGAGTTGGACATTGAGCCTGCATATGTCCCGAACCGCCACATCGGTAGCATTTGGTTGATTCTTTCTTCTTTTCTCTGGGAGTTCTTTCTTTGAAGCTTCTGAAATTTTTGCCTTTCCTCACAAATTTTCTGAAGCGTTTTGTGAGTAGGGCAATCTCATCGTCGTTTTGAGAAGAAGATGTGTCATCGGTGTCTTGTGCGGCTTTTAAGGCAATTGCTCTTTTGCCCCTGTGTTGATCTTCATTTCTTCTCTTGATTAGCTCATGTGACATGAGAGAGCTAATTAAGTCTTCAAGCTTTAATGTGTTAAGATCCTTGGCTTCTTCTATTGCAGTGATTTTTGGGGTCCATGATTCGGGTAGAGCTCTTAAAATTTTCATAACCTGCTCAGATTCAGTAATAGCCTTTCCAAGACCTTTTAGAGCATTAGTAATCTTTGAGAACCTAGCAAACATTTCAGAAATATTTTCTGTTTCTAGCATTCTAAAATTCTCTAGTTCTCCAATCAAAATATTCCTTCTCGTCCCTTGGACTTGAGAAGTTCCTTCGTAGATAGAGGTTAGTGTATCCCATATCTCTTTGGCGGTTAAGCAAGAGGATACTCTATCATACTCGGAAGCAGTGAGAGCACAAAATAAGGAGTTCATAGCTTTGGCATTGCTCTTCACTATTCTTACTTCCTCATCGGTCCATTTGGAAGCTCGTTCATCGGTAGGCAATATTACTCCATCTTGGATAGCAATCCAAGAGTCCATATCGGTAGCCATGATGAGTTGCTTCATACGAAGCTTCCAATATCCAAAATTGTTCCCATCAAACAACGGTGGCCTTGTAAAGGATTGGCCTTCAGCAAATGCGGGAACGGAAGTAGATTGGGATGCCATTTCAATAAGATCTCTTTGGTAAACTCAAAGACCTTCTTTGATACCACTTGTTGGTCCCGAGTTGATGGCTAAACCCAAGAGGGGAGGGGTGAATTGGGTTCTTTAAAATTTCTTTTGGTAAATCAAAAATCTTAACCCCTTGAAAAAGTTAATCCCCTTTTTAAGCGACTGGAGAGCAAATAAGATAAAGCAGTAAAAATAAGTAGAACACAAGATTTATAGTGGTTCGGGCAAACCTTCCCTACTCCACTCTTCCAAGCTCACACTCCGTTGTGACTTGGGTTCCACTATGTATTCCAAGAATACACTTAGAGTCACCGCTCTCTTCTAGATTCAAAGCTCTAGGGGGCATACACAACTAGAGCCACTTGCTCTCTTCTAGATTCAAAGCTCTAGGGGGCATATACAACTAGAGCCACTTGCTCTCTTCTAGATTCAACGCTCTAGGGGGCATATACAATCACTTGCACAAGTAGGTGATGAGTCTCACTCCAATCACACCCTACTTTGCATACACTTGATCTTAGCTACCCAAGCTAAATCAAGATTTATACAACCAAATAAAGAAATGAATAAAAACTACACTTTACAGATTTGTGTAGGCAGTTTTGAGCTCGAGGAAGAAATCAAAGACAGCTGGGATGATGATCGTTGAAGCAACTTGCAGTTTGAAGCTCTTTCTTCCTTTGAAACACTCAAATATGGAGAAAAGGGATTTGAAAGTCTTTCTTGCACTTCTTTTCTCTCTATGATCCTTAGAGTAGTGAGTATTGTTTTTTTCTCACGTTCATTTGAATGTCCTTTTATAGATTGAGGAAAATATGAACGTTGTAGAAGTGGTTGGCGTGCAATAAATGAACTCCAACGTTCAAAAATTTGACCGTTATTCTCCAAGTCTAAGATGAAGTCGACTTGGCCTGCGACTTGGCTTCCAAGTCGCACATGGAGTCGACTTGGCCTGCGACTTGGGTTCTTTCAGAAACTCAAGTCTGAGACTTGGGTCAACTTGGCTTTCAGACTTCAACTCAAGTCGATCCTGAAGTCGACTTGGGTTGCGACTTGGCTTGATCTATTGCAGAAACGCCTTGATCCTTACTTAGTTTGCTTTAGATTTCTCCCTTTAGTCTTCATGAATGTTGAGTGGCCTTTATGTTTGTAGTTCTTGTGATTCGATGAAGAGCTTGGCCTGGATACTCTTGAAATGTCTTGAATCTTGCAAACTATTTGAAAGCTATGAGTCCTTACACAAAATATGTGTGTTCCTTGCTTTGTTTCGGACTCACTTGATCTTCATGACTTGGGTATTACTCCATTTGGAAGCTATCTTGAAGATTTTGCTTTGAGCTTGATAGACTTGATTTGAACTTGAACTTGGATTCTTGCTTTGATCTTAAGTCACTTTGAGAATAGTCTTTAAAGCTCATTTGTATGTGAAAAACTTCAAATGGATGTCTTGGATATGCTTGAATCTTCATCTTGGACCTCAAAACTTCTCAAGTCGAAGTTGGAGTCGACCTGGTTTGCGACTTCGCCCAAGTCGCATTTGGAGTCGACTTCGTCTGCGACTTCGTCATCTTCGGGAGCCAGATTTCAACGCTGGACATTTTTGTGCACTTTGAAGTCGATGCTGGAGTCGACTTCGTATGCGACTTGACTACCCAAGTCGCATGTGGAGTCGACTTGGCCTGCGACTTCACTCGTCAGAATTCCTTTTTCAACTTTGTCCAGTTTTGGCTTGTTTGAAGTCGTTAGTGGAGTCGACTTCACTATCGACTTCACTCCCAAGTCGAAGTTCAAGTCGACTCGAAGATCGACTTGACTTCTCTGCTTTCCTTAAACACTTGGCAAACATATTATATATATATACTCAAATTAGTTCTTGTTAATCATCAAAACTCAATCTTTGGTCAATTTGTTTTATTTTGAACATTGTTTCCAACAGGAACTAGCCATGGTAAAGTGAAACTTTTACACAATGTTCAAATTATTCCTAATTTAATGCATAATCTGTTAAGTGTTGAATAACTTATGGCTAGTGGACACTCAATATTATTTGATGATTGATGATGGAAAAATGATGTTCAACATGCATTTGATTTAGAACAAAATATTTCCATTAGAAGTCTCTAACATGGAAATTTTTTTCACAACTAGTGGTAAAGATGGCTATAAGATGTGGCACTTGAAACGTGGATAGTTAAATGTTAAAGGTTTGAAGTTGTTTTTTCTAAAAGGTAAGGTTTAAAGTTGTTGAGTTAAAAAGGTATGGTTATTGGATTACCAAAAATAATGGAATTGATTTATGCAAAAGATGCACATATGGGAAACAAACTAGAATCTCATTTTGATTGAAAAACTTGGAGGGCTATAAAGTGTCTTGAGTTGGTTCAAGCTAATTTGTGTGGTCATATGAATACTAAATCATTTGGTGGGATTTGTTATTTCTTGCTTTTCACTAATGGTTATAATTGAATGAGTTGAATTTATTTTTTTGGCAAAAAATAAAAAACATTTGAGAAGTTCAAACAATTCAAGGCCATGATTGAAAGACGAAGTGGCTACATTAAAGCATTCCACACAGACAGAGATAGTGAGTTCTTGTTAAATGAATTCAATCACTTTTGTAAAGAATTTGGCAACCATGGGTAATTAACCACTCCTTACACTTTGGAGCAAAATGGATTGTTGAGGATAAGAATCAAATAGTTGTGGAGATGGCAAGAAATTTGCTAAAAGAAAAGGACTTTTGAATCAATTTTGACTGAATCAGTAGCAACATTAGTTTATTTGTTAAATCTCTCTCTAATGAGAGTTTTTTTTTGTATCAAATTCCTTATGAAACCTAGCAAGGTACAAAGTCATCAACCACCTAAGAATTTTGGTTGTATAACATATGTATTAGTAAATTCTCGAGTTCATTATAAACTTAACAAAAATTTTATAAAACACATTTTTATTAATGCTATCAATTCAAAACATATCGATTATATATTCATCTTGGTGGCAAGATGATCACTAGTAGTGATGTAATATTTGATGATGATAAAATTTGGGATTGACCTTAAAGTGTAATATTTGATGAAGATGAAAGTTAGCTAGGATTGGCCTGAAAGTGATGAGGAGAAAATATGAGTTCCAATACTAAATGAGACTTTACAAAATGAAGGTCAAAGGCTAACTCCTGTAAGTTCACCCGGTTCTTCTGTGGTGTCGCCAAGCTCATTATTTTTAACACCACCGAGTTCTTCATCTACAAACCCTTCGATCATTGAAGAGTCCTTAAATGATACTTCACCTAGGAAGTTTAGATCTTTGAAAGAAATTTATGAGTCCTATCAATTTGCTCTTATTATTTAAGATCCTATAATTTATGAAGAAGCTGTAATAAAAAAGAATGACAGTATAATAAAGAAAGTTGATAGCAATTTAAAGGAATGACACATGAGATATGGTGGACTTACCTAAAGGGAAGAGTGTAATTGGCTTAAAGTCAATATTCAAAATAAAATACCATGTAGAAGGAGGTATACAAAAGTACAAATCTTGACTTGTAGCAAAAGGATATGTATAGCAACATGATATTGATTTCAAGTCAACCTTCTCTCTAGTAACTTGTCTTGAAATTGTGAGAATTGTCTTCATACTGGTTGCATAGTTACACTGGTCTATTTATCAATTTGATGTCAAGTCTATACTCTTGAATGGAGACATATAAGAAATAGTCTACATAGCTCAACTGGAATATTTCGGTTTATTGAATGCAAATGGACAAAAGCATACAAGTTGAAAAGCATTTTACAGGTTGAAGCAAACTTTGGGTCATGGCATAGCAAAATTGATAGTTATTTTTAGCAAAATAGGTTCATAAGAAGTGAGAATGAACCTAATCTCTATTTTAAGAAGCAAGTTATGGGTTTATTATATTATTTTCTTTGTCTGGAAGTGCAACAAGTAAATGATAAAAATTTTGTTCCATAGAAGAAATACGTCAGGGATCTTCTCAACAAGTTCAGTATGCTAATCTGTAAGTATGCAACTACATCCATGAGGGGTAATGAGAAATTGCAAGTTGAAGATGAAGTTGACATGACTAATAATATAAGTTTTACAAGCTTAGTTGGAGGTTCAATTAATCTAACCCACACTTGACCTCATATTGTATTCTATATTGGTGTTATTTCAATATTTATGGAATATCCTTCAAGGAATTATTATGGAGCAACATAGCAAGTCCTATGGTTGCTGGAACTATGAATTTTAGAATTTGGTATTCAAAAGTTTCTAATTTCAGGTTATGTGGGTTTCGGATAGCGATTGGACAAGTCATTTGATGATAGAAAGAGTATTTCTGCAAATGTTTTCACTCTTGAGTTAGGAGCCACCATTTGGAGTTCAAAAAAACAATCCACAACAATATTGTCTTCTTCAGAAGGGGATTATGCTAGAATATATTGCAATAACTTCAATAGCATGTTAAGACATTGGCTAAGGAGAATAATAATAGATGTTTATCAAAATCAAGAAGATGAATAAATATTTTCTATGACAATAGAGTAACAATTGCCATGACAAAAAATCCAACTTTTTCATAATAAAACAAAGAAAATTGACATATTTTTCATTTCATCAGAAATTTTGTGACAAAAGATTAAATACCTTTAAAATATTGCAACAGAAATGATGAAATGACAAATATACTCACAAAATCTTTGACAAAAGAGAAGTTCATCTACTATAGATTTCAGATTGGTGTTTGAAACTTTGATTTAAAGGAGAGTGTTGAAGAATGATTCAAATCATGTTCTTCTCCACATATGGATTATGCCTCACGTTCTCCTTGTCCATAGTTAGTGAATCATGCCCTTATTTTTGGCAAAATTCAAATAACCAATTCTATTAATTTATATGATCTTGCAAATGGTTGAGAAAAAATAAGTAAGTCCGTTTTTAATTGTCAGCACATAAAACAGGCATCGTTGCTTTCTGTTAGGAGTGTAAAATTGATTCAATCATTGGTTTAAACTGTTTTGAACTGTAAGATAAATATAGTATAATTATATTAAATATAAATTTATCTAAATAAACTAATCATATATTTCAACTTTTAATGTATAATAGAAATTACATTCATGCAAAAATAGATAGCACAACAATGATGATATTAAAAATAAATACAACAACTAGTATTTTATCTTTAAAAAATTATTATGAAATTTGGTTGTCATTTAACGAAAGATGTCAATGAAAAATATATATCATTTTGTGCCGCTCAAGTATTTACGTCAAAAATGCTATTTTGGAAAAAAGTCGTCTGAGGGCATGACGTTGCTAATAATATTTTTACTTAACATTTGTATAGACCGGACGGCAGTTGAACCAAAATTTCACAATCCAATTGGATGGTCGGAATGGTTCTTATAATGAAATTTCAAGGGACCGAATATAAACCAGATCATTTAACCCACGGTTCATAGTCAAATCGGTTGGACAGGTCCGGTTTTTAAAACCGGCCTGGCGTCTACAAGACAGCTGCAAAGATAAAATTTAATTAATTAAAATTTTTAAAAATAACAAGAGAGGTGTTTGTTAATACAAAAAATTTTTAATTAAAATTTTCAATCTAGAATTTTTTATTTTTTACAACTACCATTTTTTTAATTATTTTTTTCACATCTTTTTATACAACTTTCCTACTTTTAAATAATTTATACATAATTACCTACAAACATATCTATTTTAACTTAATTTTCTTTGCTTCTCATCATTATCTTTATCGTATCATATTATTTTCTCCCATTTTAAAAACTTTTTTACAAAAAAAACTTTTGGAGTGCATTTGGGAAATAATAAAAAATTTGAATGAAAAGTTTTGCGTATAAAAGTTGTTAAATTTTTAGAAAATGATGTTATATAATATGAGTAATCGTGAAATTTTAAAAAAATAAAGTTAAAATAGATTAGGTTAGTTGTATCAACAATTATATAAAAATAACTAAAAAATAAGATAGTTGTATAGAAAGATGTGAAAAATAATTTTAAAATATAATATTTATAGAGAATGAAAATTTTAAATTTAAAAAGTTTTTATTAAAAACAAACATCCTCTTCATCTAAAAAAATTTTACTACTTCCCAAAAACATCTAAAATTTTAAATAAAACAACTGTTCAATTAATCAACGATGGTAACTTGCTAGCATGTTGCATGTGCGTACATAGCGTCAAAGGCTACAAAGCCACCCGTAAGGTCATTAGATCAGACGGTACCACGTTGCAAAAGAGAACGAAAGTGACAAATCCACCCGTAAGATGCGATGTATGCTGTCAGCTTGCATGCCTTGCGGTTTCGAATCGCTTCCCCAAAAACCCAATCCACCCATCAACGTGTCTGGCTCCTCTCATGCAGCCTGATGAAAATTTCCTATATAAACTCAAATTCCTCAACAATACTTCTCATCATCCATCCCCCATCCATCCTCCACGCACCCAAAATCTGAAAACTGTATGCAAATGGCTTCCCACAGCACTAAGTTTTTGGCCTTGGCCGCCTTCCTAGTGCTGCTGTCGATGGCCCACGGCGCCATTTACAGAACTGTGGTGACCACGACCGAGACCATCACGAACGACGAACATGGGTCCGAAGAGCAACGCTGCCGCGAAGAGCTGCAGAAGCATTCCCTGGGGTCGTGCCGCAGATACATCCGGCAGCAGCGGGAGATGGGGCTGATGATGCGCAACCAGCAGACGGAGAGCGTGCCGCAGGATTGCTGCGAGCAGATGAGGAATGTGAGGGATGATTGCACGTGCTATGCTCTGAAGCGGATGGTAGAGGAAGAGCAGGAGGAAGGGGAGGGACAAGGTAGGCGTGGGCAGCAGAGTGGTGAGATTCTGAGGAGGGCTCAGCAAATCCCATCTCAGTGCCAGCTCGAGACTCGCGGCTGCGATATCAGCAGTGCTGCAATATAATCCGTCAGGTTGCATTGCATAGCTGTCTAGTTGCTTATGAATAATAAGAAGAGAAGAATAACATGCACCCTTTAATACCCTCTTAATTAAAATCAGAGATCAAGTATGTGTGCATGACTGGCACATGATCATGTGTTTTTATGTACGTACATACCTGTATGAGCGGTTGTATATGATGATACACTTACTAGAGATCTTCAATAAATAGAAAGGTGCACTTTGAATTAATTTCTATCCATGACAACAATGGTCTTAATTAAATATGTAGGAGAGAGAATCCCTGATTCTGTTTTTTAACCCATCTGTCTCAAAAACAACATTTTCGTATAACTAGAGTTTGGGCTGGTAAGCTACCTCTCGAGTTCTATATCGCGTGTTGAACCAAGCTTAATTCACCTTATGAATAAAAAAAAAGTAAAAATTTGCATTAATTAACAAATATATATAACCCATCCAGGTTAATTGTGAAAACAAAAAAACAACAAATATCATATTTACAGAATAAGAAATAAACATACATAAGTAAACTAAGTCCTATTTGTTGAAATATTTATTTAATAAGAAATAAACATACATGAGTAAACTAAGACCTATTTATTGAAATATTTATAAAATAGGAAATAAACGTAAAAAAGTAAATTAAGTAATTTCTTTTTATATTTATACATACTGTGACATTTGACAATCAAGTATTTTTATAATAACTCTCATATAATGGAGGGATCCTTTCACGATCCTCACTTAATGGAGATTGGTCCTGATCCTCACATAATGGAGATTGGTCCTCACATAATGGAGGGACCAATAACCCTCACACAATGGAGGAACTAATCTATATCATCCTGATAATCCTGTTTTTTTAAGGGAAATTTCATCTGCATCCGGCGGGGACAACAGCCGTACCTGGCATGGAAGTAAACTAAGCAAACTAAGCAATTAAGTGAGAAAACATGTTAAGTGTGGATCAGTTAAACTAAGACACAAGAAATAAACATACAAAAGTAAACTAAGACCTATTTGTTGAAATATTTATAGAATAAGAAATAAAAATATAAAAGTAAATGAAGCAATTAAGTGAGAAAACATATTAAGCATGGATCAATAAAACTAAGACCTATTTATTGAAATATTTATAGAATAAGAAATAAACATACAAAAGTATTCTAAGCAATTAAGTTTTGTATAACTAAGACCTATTTGTTGAAATATTTATAGAATAAGAAATAAACATACAAAAGTAAATGAAGCAATTAAATGAGAAAACATATTAAGCGTGGGTCACTAAAACTAAGACCTATTTGTTGAAATATTTATAAAATAAGAAATAAACATACATAAGAAATAAACATACAATACAAAAGTATTTGCTGAAATATTTATAAAATAAGAAATAAACATACAATACGAAAGTATTTGCTGAAATATTTATAAAATAAGAAATAAGCATACAAAAGTATTCTAATGCTGAAATATTTATAAAATAAGAAATAAGCATACAAAAGTATTCTAAGCAATTAAGTGAGAAAACATGTTAAGTGTGAGTCACTTGTATTTTTGTCATCTAAATGCTATATCTAATTTATTTGTTACCCCATTTTATGGACATAAAATTATAGAATAAGAAATAAACATACATAAGTAAACTAAGTAAGTGAGAAAATATTTATGGAATAAAAAATAAACATACATAAGTAAACTAAGTAAGTGAGAAAATATTTATGGAATAAAAAATAAACATACATAAGTAAACTAAGTAATTAAATGAGAAAACATGTTAAATGTGGGTCACTTGTATTTTTGTTATCTAAATGCTATATCTCATTTGTTACCCCATTTTATAGACATAAAATTATAGAATAAGAAATAAACATACACAAGTAAACGAAGTGAGAAAACATGTTGTGGGTCACTTTTAATTTTGTAATTTAAATGATATATCTCATTTACCCTTTTTTATAGACATAAAATTATAGAATAAGAAATAAACATACATAAATAACCTTTTTTATAGACATAAAATTATAGAATAAGAAATAAACCTACATAAATAAACTTAAGGGAGAAAACATGTTAACGTGTGGGTCACTTATTTTTTTGTTATCTAAATGCTATATCTCATTTGTGACCTCATTTTATAGACACGAATAATATAATTTTCAAAGACTTCTAATCATACTATCTTATAGAGTTAATATTACCTTGAATGCAAAACATATCGGAATTAATTATCCTGCTTTAGGCTTTAATCATCACTACTTTTATAGGTAAGTTCACCTATATCTAACAATCCTGACCTTTGATAGATAATTCAACCCTTCTAATAAATCCAAGTTATATGAGAATGTAGGGATTAATTATTAGATCTCTAAGGATCATAAAGTATATCACGATCATCTTAAGTGAGATATTATTATGAAATATGTCACAATCATCTTAAGTCAAACACCATACAGTGATTTTTCATATTAAATAGGGCTACCTAATTATCACGACCTCTAGTGATCAATTCGATTTGTCCATTATATTCAAGATTTCCAAAAATATGGGATTTAAATATTGAATTGTTTGTGAACAAATTTTACGTAAAAATCAAATCATACCAGGCTGGAGACTAGATCTCCCTCGTCAAATGCTACTAGTAGAACCATCGCCGCTTGCACCTCTGTCTCTCTCTCTCTCTCTCGTCAAATGCCGTTGCTAGAACCGTCACTGCTTGCTATCACCAGTAGTTGCTGCTAAGAGAGGGTTTCAGGCCATTTTGAAATAAAATTTCAAGAGCTTTTCTTTCCAAAAACATCATTAATAAACCCAAAAATAAATTTAAAATTAATTGGAAAAGGCTTTAAAATATCAAGGAACTTTAACAGGTTGACGTTTTTTTTTTTGCTAAAGAAGATACTTTTACTGATGATAACCAGAAATTAAGTTCATAATCTTTATATTTTTATTGGAGCACTTTTACAATTTTACAAATATAACGTCCAGGACCTCATATGTTACTCTTCCTCTTTACCTAGATGGGATTCACAAGATTAAAAAGTTATTGTTTTCTTTTCTATATAAACACATCAAGTCTTTAGATATATTTAAAATATTAAAGGAGAAATTCTATAAGTATAAGACAGGTTTGATAAAATAAAATGCGACCATGCATTGCAAATGCCTTTAATCCAATACGTAAGATATGTTGGAAATTTTGGACACACATATATATTAATTATATATACGCTATCATAAATAGTGGCCCAATTTTTTAAAGTGATCCTATAAGGTTTTATGGACCTAAATTATCTAATAAAGTATGAGTCTCCTATATGTAGAAACCCTACAACCTAATTTCTAACTTCTATTTTTATGATGGGTTAAATTAGAAACACGAAAGATAAGCTTTCTATATAAATGGTTGTGGTCCTTAGATTATGCACCAATTAAGGTTTCTTTTTTAATATCTCATCATTGGAAAAGAAGAGTCACTTTCTCCAAAAAACCTTAAGGCATTAACTTGAAAGATCAGTAAACCTCCAGATTCAATAACAACTATTCTTATGGATTGAGTACGCTTCCACTTACGGTTTTATTTTCTTGGTAATTTAACATGGAGGATCCTTGGGTGATTAATAGTTTTAATCAATAAAATTTTCCCAACAAATGGTATCAAAGCTTTTCCATGTTGAATTATTAAGAAATTTTCGTTAGTTTATATACTAATTATATGTGAATTCAAATAGCTATTTGGATTTAATTCTTGGATTGAAGGAATTTTCTTGGAATCCGGATAGATACTCATCCATTTATTCTGTGTTGTTGATTGATTGGATGACCCATATCACTACCACTGTTTTACTAATTCGCATTCTATGGATTCAGAAAACCCATAGTTTAAATGGCACCTTTATGTTTTTCCTGCATTATTTTCTCTAGGATTTCAGTAGTTTATTTAATATTCGATTCAACATGCATAGCCATTCGATCATAGCTTTCTATGGATTCAGCCGGATGGATTTGGCCACCGAAACATAAAAAAATAATTTTTTCATGAATTTTGGTCAAAGATCGAACGGCTACCGTTGCCCCTGTTATGTATGGTGTGATGGGAGAAAACCCATGATGCAATCACAGCTTGCTGTTGGTTACGTTGCCGAAAACCATGGCGAATAGGGTTTAGGTTTTGCCGCTGTAAAATTAAAAAAAAAAGAATTCGGAAACCCCTCTGATGGCGCATTGAATGGTTGGTGGATGCCGGTAGCCATGTCGTGAAGCCAGTAAAGACATTAGGCAGCGACGGCGGCTTCTGGACGACAGGGCAGCGATGATGGGCGGCGGTGACGTTGCCGGTTGGATGGTAGTGGGTGGGGTGGCGTCGAGCTAGGTGGCGACAGCAGCGAGTACTACCGGAGAAGACGCTATTTTGCTAGGCCGCTGGAAATGCCGCCGAAAAAAATGTGGTTGCTGCAATCGCGGTGATGGTGGTGTTGCAACGGCAATGTTGCTGGGTTCAGGATGCCGGTAATGACATCATGCTGCTGTCGATTGGTCAACGGTGGATTGTTGGACGGTTTGGCTCGGTGACGATGGCGGCGGCATGGCAACATCGCAGCGGCGATGTGGCAACATGGTAGTTAGGGCTAGGGTGTCCCTGTTTTGGGGAAGAGATGAACAATTTACTAAAACCCCCTTAGCTAGAAAGGAATTACAGAAAATCGCCTCAACAATGAAAACTTACAGAGGGACCCCTACTGTCTCCGATTTGGGCTCGTGCCCAGGCCTACAGGCCCAAATCTCCAGTGGGCCTAGATCCAGCCCTTTTGAGCCTAGGCAGGCCTGTTTCACAGGCCCATGCGGAAGCAGCCCAGGCAACCAAATCAAGTTTTAGCCCAATCTAGCCAGGCCCAAAAGCAACAGCCTAGCTCGTTCGCAGCCCAAACAGTTAGGCCTATTTTTTAAGCCCAGGCAGGGTCCAGTCTAGCTCAATCTAGCCTAGCCCGTTCGAATTCTAACAGAAGGACACGTGGCCCATTACGAACCGTCCAAATAAAATTTAACATATTTTATGATTGTGGTATCCAATTTGGACGATCAAATAGTAGTTTTTTATGTTTTTGGACATTTTGAATCAAATGAAAGGGTCTGATTGAACTAAATAAGTCCAAAAATATAAGTTCTTGGGAATTTATGTAAATGCATTCAATTTTTGAATTAAATGTGCAATTAATTCATATGATTAGTTTATAAAAATTTAGAAAGCAATTTGTAACTAATTTCATGTATTTATGATTTGTTGCTTTGTATAAAATTTAAATTAATCTATCGTCATGCAAAATTCAATTTTAGATCTTTGGATGTTTAAATTCAAATTGACCCATTATCATGCAAAAGTTCTATGTTTGGAATTTAGAAATAAGTTCAATATTTTAGACTTTTTATTAAATTTAAATAATGGTACAAATTTTTTTTATGGATGTCTAATATTTTAAAATAAATTGATTGAAACAAATGCTACAAAAGTAGCCACTCTTATGTAGGTTAATTTATTTTTAAGACATTAAGATAATTGTGTGTATGTAATTCATGTGAATAGTCATCGGCCCAAAGGAAGATTAATATTTGGCTGAATTGAGTACACACTTGTGGTAATAAATATGTGATAATTATTCGATATTCCATGTGAATAACAACTCGGTCCAAAGAAAGGCTTGTTATTTGATAAGATTTTATTGTTAATATTTGATTACTACACCAAAATGTTATGGATATATAATTAATGTGGATATTGATCGGCCCAAATGAATGTTAATATTTGGCCATATTACATAGACACCTGCAGTGATAAATATATGACAATTATTAGGCATTCCATGTGAACAATAGTCAATCTAAAGAAAGGCTTATTATTTGACAGGACTTTATTATCAATATTTGATTACTGCATCAAGAGTATCACTTACAAGTTAATACTTTTGTCCAAAAACTAAGTATTAATGTTGTCCTAGGTATCTTGTGATGGGCCCTACCATTATTTGAATTGCTAAAGTTCTATATAAAACTTATGTGAACATATTATTTTGTTCAATTTTTAGTTAATTTATCTACTCGTGTTATCTTCGCCAACATCTATTCTATTTTCATATTGAAGTAATGAAAATAAAAGATTATGATCATTTTTGACTTTATGAATCTAAACTTTGCACTAAGGATTGAACAACTCACTACTCTTGCGGTCGAAAGTTATAACGAGGAAAAATAAGAACTTTGAGAAGCGAAATTGTTCAAATCGCATGAATTTTATGATTATAAAGTGTAAAATTTTGAAAATTTTCAGGGGGCATCATGTCCAAAAGGGTAACTAATGCTAAAAATTTCTATTAAAAATTGAAAAACATCTTGCTAAAATTAATAAAGCTAAAATGAGTACGATTCGGTCGAACTCGATTTCGATAAAGTATAAGGTTAAAAGAATATATAAGGAGGTACCTATCTCATCTTCCTTTGAAATTAAAGGCACTAAGGTAAGGATAAATGATCTCTTAATGAACTCGTTTTTATTATATGCAAAAGGAGAATAGGTTGAAGTAAGAAAAGACTAAAAGTACTCATTTGGCAAGTACATATAAGGACATGAAAAATTATAAGAAAACTACGAGTGGTCCAACACAAAACAAACTAAATAAGAAATTTGGCTATTACTTTTGACAGATTATTGGACACATAGAGGAGAATTGTACTAATAAGGGTACATTTTTCACTTTGGTTTATTCAGTGATTAATTTAGCTTTAGCTCCAAGATACATTTTATGAATAGATTTGGTGTTACTATTCATGTAAGGGTATTCATGTGGGGTTGTTTAAGTTGTCAAAAGGCCAAATGATGATAAAAGATTCATCGATGGAGGCGATAGAAAATTAGATACTATTGAGGCTATATGAACATTTAAGTTATTATTATTAAAAATTCAATTTTATTTGAATTTAAAAGAGGCATATGATACCATTTTTTAAAATAGAATTTGGTTTTTATTTTTGTATTGAATAAATTTGGTTATTCTTATTCATTTGGAAATAGTCAATTTAGTCCCTTCTTTTTTAAATTTGAATATTATTAGATATGCTGAATAATTTTAGAATATAAATCCTATGATCTCACATTCAATTGTTTTGAGGCAAAAAATATCGGTTATTTGAGAATATTGAGCATGAGAAGGAGATAAAGTTAGGGACTATCTTTAAAGAGAAATCTATAAGACATCGTTGATAAACAAGTTATTCCTGATGACCAAGCTTAACACCCTTAAGAATGGATGTCATTAAAGAGATCTACTAGAGAAAGGAGAATGCAGTTTCTGATGGTTATATCATATTTCTCCAATACATTAGGATGACATTGGATTGGTGGAAGTGATTCTGTCAAGCAATGCAAAATAAAAACTTTCAAAAGTAGATTGATGTCATAAATATATGATTAAGTTCATGAAAGATAATGACAATTTGGTAGCATGACCCATTACCTGAAGGTATAAAGATTATTTGTTGTAAATAGATGTTTAGAACCAAGAGGGATTCAAAAGGGTAATGAAAAAGACATAAGGCTTGTCTTGTCACAATGGACTTTACTCAAAAGGAAGACATTAATTATAAAAAAGACGTCTCTCTGTTTTCATTGAAAGTTTCTTTGAAGATTAATGACTTTAGTACCAGGTTTTAACCTTGAGCTATAGTAGAGGACGTAAGGATAATATTCATAATAGACTTTCAGTTTTTAAAATAAAAAATTCATCTACGAGCTCAAGCAAGTTTTCTATTAATGGTATTGCAAATTTCATCAAATTGTCATCTCATTTGGTTTTAAAATGAATTCGGTTGCATATGCTATAAGTTCAGTGGAAGTAAGCATAGGTTCAGTGGGAGTAACACACAAACATACTGTTTCGCAACATCAACATAAGTTCATTGCATAAAATTAAGATATTTCTATCAAAGAAATTTGAGACAAAAAAATCTTCAAAATACGTCTTTTGTATTAGGAATTCAGATATATCAGGATTACTCTTGACATATTCTTGGATTATCACAAAAGACATGTATTAAGAAAGTACTTAGAAAACTTGATGTGCAGGATTGCAAATTAGAAAATAACTCCTTACTAAGGGAAACAAAATTAATTTTGTCTAAATCAATGCCCCAAGAATGATTTTAAATTTAAGAAAATGCAAAAGACTCTCTATGCTTTAGCAGTAGGAAGTTTGATTTATGCTCAGGTTTTGAATCTCAGGCTTGTATGCTTTTAGATATTGCATACATTGTTGGGATGTTTGACAGATATTGAAGTAATTCTAGAATGAATTTTTAAGAAGAAACCAAACCATTTTTTTAAGTACTTTTAGATAACAAAACACTACATGTTCACATACAGAAAATCAGCTTAGTTAAAGATCATTTGATATTCAGATTTTGACTTTATTAGATGCAAATACAGTTTTAGATTCACTTTAGGCTATATCTATTTGCTTGTTGGAAAAACTATATCAAGAAAAAGTGCTAAGCAGACACTCATAGCTTTTCAACTATAATAACAGAGTTTATAACATATTATGAGGCATCCAATTATGGAATATGACTATAAAGTTTTGTCACAGGGCTGCAAAATATAGATATCATGGAAAGACCACTTAAATTATTTTGTGATAATAAATTAGTAGTCTAATATTTCAACAACAACAGGAGTTCAGCGATGTTCTTGGTTGTTAAGGGAAGGATGTGTTGGTCCCAAGTTTATGGCTATTACCAAGAGGGGAGGGGTGAATTGGATATTTTGAAATTTTCACTTAAACAGAAATTTTTTCCCTGTTTAATTTAATCCCCTTAATGAAACAAATAAATAATATGGAGAGAAATAAAACAATAAAAGCAAAAATGCAAACCACAGCAGTAGGCAAAGATTTTATAGTGGTTCGGGCAACCTTCCCTACTCTACTCTTCCAAGCTCACACCCTTTGTGACTTGGGTTCCACTAATGTATTATCAAATACAGTAGAGTAACAACTCTCTTCTAGATTCCAGCTCTAGGGTACGTGTACAAATCACAACACAAGTAGGTAATGAGTCACACTCAAATCACAACGCTACTTTGCTTTCACTTGGTTCAAAACACCAATATCAAACCAAATATCATATACAAATATTGAATCAAATAAAAAAAATACACTTTACAAATTGTGTAGGCAGGTTTCAGCTCGTGGAAGAACTTGTAGAAGAAAGATTTGATCAGCGATGTAGCTTTCAACAAGTTAGAGCTTAGTTCTTAACATGAAACTTGTATTGATCACTTAATGCTTGGAGATGATGGAAGTTGGATCTTAGTAAATGCTTTCTCTAACCTCTAGCATGTTCACTTGAATCCTTATTTATAATAGTGGAATAAATTCAAACATTTCTTGGTAGGTGGCGCGCATTTAATGTGCCAACATTCGAATTTTTCCAACCGTTGCAACCCAAGTCGCATGTGGAGTTGACTTTGGATGCTACTTCACCCAAATCGCAAACTGGAGTCAACTTCGGGTGCAACTTCGGTCACATGCATCTTCAAGTTCCTACTTTAGGTCGACTTGGTCCTAGACTTGACCCAAGTAGCAAGTGAAGTTGACTTCGGGTGCGACTTCACTTTCTGTATGCACTTGTTGGAACTTGGATTTCTTGAAAGTGATCTTGGTAGCTTAATATTCATCACATCTTGTTCTTCCACTTATATTCTTAATCTTGAAAGTTTGATCTTTGAACTCGACATGTTTATCTTTTCTTGGAGGCTTGTCTTCATATCTTGAACTTAGAATAATTTGATCTCGCAGTTCATAGATGTAGCCCAATGATTTTTCCTTGAGTAATATACTGTCTTGAATGATTAAATTAGACACATTTGCTTGTCTAGACTGCAAATTTCTTCATTCTGACTCAATTCGGATATCTAGGTCGATTTGGGGTCCAACTTCACTCAAGTCGCATGTGGAGTCAACCTGGGGATGCGACTTCACCCAAGTCGCACATGGAGTCAAATTCGGGTGCGACTTCACCTATCTTTGTTCTCAATTTCAACGCTGGAATGTTTGAGCATTTGAAGTCGATGGTGGAGTCGACTTGGGTTTGCGACTTCACCCAAGTCGTAGTTAGAGTCGACTTGGATTGCGACTTCACCTATCTTGATTCCCAATTTCAGCGCTGAAAGGTTTAAGCATCTGAAGTCGATAATGGAGTCGACTTGGATCTGCGACTTCACCCAAGTCACAGTTGGAGTCGACTTAGACTGCGACTTCACCTGTCTTGATTTCCAATTTCAGCGTTGGAAGGTTTTGCTCCTTTCGAAGTCGACTTGGGTATTGACTTCACTCAAGTTGATGGCTAAGTCGACTTGGCTTTGCGACTTGGTCTGTCAAGTACTGAATTTTAAGTTTTTAGCCTTTAACCAATTTAAGCAAGTCACATTAGTACCCAAAGCATTATCAAATTTGAGTTGTTAATCATCAAAACATAGATTGTGTTTAATTTGCCTTTGATTCCAACAATCTCTCTCTTTTTAATGATTGACAAAATTAATTTGAGTTGTACCTTTCATTTACATTTAAAATAACATTTCACTTTTATCTTGGCTCTTTAGATCAATCATATGTCATTTGCATGCATTCCAAAGTTAATGAAATCAACATATAATAACAAATACATACAAAGCACAAGTCATATGCATTCAACCATTGCAAATAATCCAAAACAGATTATTTTCATAGATAAGCAAGCAAATTTATAAAATGTGAAACAATGAAATGCAAAATGACCTATATGTGTACAATCTACTCGTTCCATGAAAGTAAACTATCCTAAAAACTCAAAACTCTCTCCCCCTTTTTATCAAGGAATCAAAAAGGAGACAGGAAAATTGAGATTTAGTAAGTTGGAAAGCAGATATGGGATAAAATGGGCGATGAGGAGGTTTGGTAGGCCTGATATGGGCAGAGGAATAGAAAGATGAGAGGCGCTGAACAGTGGGTTTAGCTCTCACTTATTCGCCAAAATAGGGATCCAGATCAAACATGCTCAGCACACGGCGACCTCTACTGCTTCCTGATGCAAGCCGATACTTGATATTTCGCAATTCGTGATCCATTCGGTCCTGACGAGTATGCATGTCCATGATCGTCGTATGGATCCCAGCCAGTTGTGACGAGATCTGATCTTCCATCTGCTCAAGGTTTGCCCAAAGAGCGTTGACGGAAGTATCCCATGTCGATGAATGCGGACCGGGGTCAAGGATATGGGAGCCACGAGGAGAGCATGACCCATGTGATTGGGGCGATGCAAGCTCTGCAGGCACAATCGGTGGTGGAGATGGGGCTGCCTCCTGCTGTGGGGATGGAGGGGGCTGCTCCCCCTCAAAATGTGCACCTTCCGCTTTTAGTTAGGCTGGTTGTCCCATTCTTTCCCAAATCCTCTCAGCCCTGAATTCCTCCACATTTATTTTCATTCTTGTCAACAAGGCCTTATTTATTGCATTGGTTGGCTTGAGTACTTCAAACGGCTCGCCGTCGAGATCAACACTGAGGTAATGCATTATTCTTGTGATCCAAATCCCATATGGTAACACGCCTCGTGGGTTGTCTTTCTTTGAGACCAAAGCTTCCAACAACATGGCAGGCTGGCTAGCTTTGACCTGATTGTCTATTTTCCACAGAATTTCAGCCTCCTATGGATTTAGTTGGTTCCGGCATCTTCCTTTTGGGTAAATACAATGGGCGATCAACAGTCGTAGAACCCTTAATATCGGAGACAAATCCATATAATGAAGAAATTTTATCCCGGGGAGATACTTATTGCTCTTGGTTAACTGATTGTATATCTGTGGAATTGTTAACCCTTCGGGAATATTCTCCTCTGCTTATGGAATATCCAAAATATGTGCAATTTTGTGGATTGCATTTTTATTGTGATTGTCATTTCCAATTCCCAAGTTGATATCTTTTCCTTTCACAAAGGTAAGATAGTACTCCTGATCCCAAAGATAGTAGCATACTGGGGTCAGATCAGGATATACCCTGTCATCGGCTTTTAAAAGCTTAGTCCATCCCTGAAAGTCGAGTAGCTCCTCTATACCAAACTCATAATCTCGTAGAAATTTAAAATCAATAATCTTGGGCACAAATATCTTATGTTTGTAAAAATGCTTGTAAAATCTACTATGTTGCCACTCTATTCTGAAAAATGTAGTCGGCATTTTGAGGACCTGTGCCTTCTGAGTTGGGGTGCCCTGCTTATTTGCAGTCGATAGCGTCTCGCTACTTAACCCAAATTCGAACCTGACTTGTCGGGGTGCCGGCAAGGATGGATTAGCCTCGCAAAAATGCACATGGCATCCCGCAGATGCAGAGGCCTCCTCCTAAACTCCTTTGGATGGAGTTCGTTGTCAGCGAGGTACCCCCTCGCCTGTATTTGATCTGGACGGCCTGGATACGACCAGTTTGGAAGGCTTTGAGACTGCTTTAGGAGCCATGTGATTAATTTGATAGGTTTGTGAGATGGATTTATGAAATGGGACTTTGGGAAAACAAAGAGACTACCAGAAATGCGAGCAAATGCAAGAGGAAATCCGAGCAAGGGTAGTGCCTGTTTGGAAGCAACAGCGATGGCAAAAAGTGTATCACAACCGAAGATGGCTACCGGTGGTTTTTCGGCCTACCAAGAGGGAGACAGATGCACTGTTCCAGCAGAAAGACGCGAAAATGACAAGAAAAATAAAAATAACTGAGAAACAGTGTGTAACTGGAGAGAGAGAGAGAGAGCTATGAGAGAGAGCTGAGAAAAAGAGGTCTGGAGCTAGGTTGAGATTGAGAGAGAACTGAGAGAGATAAAACTCAAGAGAGAAGGAGGAAGCTGCTACGGGAATGAGGAAGAAGAGAAAAGAGGAGAGATGAAGGACAAGACGATGTGCAGGAAAGCGAAGCGTCGAGTGCTGGAGTCGACTTGCCCTAACCGAAGTCGACTTCGCCCCATGCGGAGTCGACTTCGCCTGTCCATAGTCGACTTTGACTTTGTGGAGTCGACTTCGGCAAAGTCGACTTGGCTCTCCAGACTTGATTTTTCTAAAATGCTCCCCCTATCATATTATGCTTCTAATCAAACTCAATCATACCCATATCATTCCTAATTTTATAAAATGAGTCCTTTGCAAGTGGTTTGGTAAAAATATCTGCAATTTAATTCTCCATTTTAACATATTTCAAACAAATGTCATGATTTTCAACATGTTAACGAATAAAATGGTGTCTTACATCTATATGTTTTGTTATAGAATGCAACACAAGATTTTTAGTCAAACAAATTGCACTTATGTTATCACATCTAATTGGAATATCATGATAATCAACACCATAATCCTTAAGTTGTTGTTTCATCCAAAGTAGTTGGGCATAATAACTCTCGGCGGCAATATATTCGGTTTCCGCGGTAGATAGAGCAACACTAGTCTATTTTCTTTAAAACCATGAAACCAACATGTTTTCAAGAAATTGACATGTTCCACTAGTGCTTTTTCTATCTACTTTGTAACTAGCAAAATCCGCATCCGAGTAGCCAATTAGATCAAATGTTGACCCTTTTGGATACCATAGTTCTAGATTAGTGGTATTTATCAAGTATCTAAAAATTCTTTTTATAGCTATTAAATGTGATTCTTTAGAACATGATTGAAATCTAGAACACATGAAAACATTGAATAAAATGTCAGATCTAGAAGTAGTTAAGTATAATAAAGATCCTATCATGTTTCTATACAACTTTTGTTCGATAGATTTACCCTTTTCATCCTTGTCGATCTTGATGGTTGAACTCATTGGTGCATTTGCGCATTTGCTATTCTGCATTCTGAACTTCTTTAACATCTCCTTGATATACTTGAACTGATTTATGAAGATCCCTTCTGCTTGTTGCTTAATTTGTAGCCCAAGAAAGAAGTTCAATTCTCCCATCATGCTCATTTCAAAGTCACTCTGCATAATCTCAAAAAATTCTTGGCACAGACTTTTATTAGAAGCACCAAATATTATATCATTAACATAAATTTGAACAATTAAAATATTTTTATCTTTATACTTGATAAACAACGTTGTATCAACGTTTCCTCTTTGAAATTCATGATCAATCAAAAAATTTGTTTAACCTTTCATACCAAACTTGTGGAACTTGTTTTAGTTCGTATGGTGCTTTGGTTAATTTGAAAACATATTTTGATTGATCTTTTTTTTCAAATTCTAGAAGTTGTTCAACATAAACTTCTTCATTCAAATAACATTCAAAAATACACTTTTTACGTCCATTTGAAACAATTTAAAATCCATGTGAGAAACAAATGCTAGTAAGATACGTATGACTTCTAATCTAGCCATAGGAGCATATGATTCTTCAAAATCTATTCCCTCTTCTTGGAAATATTCTTTGGCTACTAATCTAACTTTGTTTCTCACCACAAGCCTATTTTCATCTAATTTGTTCCTAAATACTTATTTGGTACCAATAACTCTGCAATCTTTGGGTCTATGAACTAGGTGTCATATATTGTTTCTTTTGAATTGGTTTAGCTCTTCTTGCATTGCAGTGATCTAGTTTTCATCACTAAGAGCTTGATCAACGGATGTTGCTTCAATTTTTGACACAAAAGTAAATTCTTCACAAATATCATGTCTTGATATTCTAGTTTTTACTCCTTCATAGATATTACCAATAACTTGCTCAATTGGATGGTCATTTTTGAATTTTAAGTCAGTTGGAAGTTTGTAAGAATTATTACCTTCACTTACCCTTTCCTCCATAGAATTTTCTTGTTTTACTTCGACTTCGCCTTGTTGCTCTTGTTGTTCCACCTTTGGGTTCTTTGATACTTCATTTGTATCACTTAATTCATCCTTCTTTCTCGGAATTTGGTTAAATTTATCAAAGACGACATGTATTAATTCTTTTACTACTTGATTTTTCTTGTTAAAGACTCTATATGCTTTGCTATTTGATGAATAATCAAGAAAAATCACCTAATCACTTTTGGCATCTAATTTACCCAAGTTGGTTTTTTCATTGTTTAATACATAAAATGTACATCCAAAGACATGGAAATATGATATGTTTGATTTTCTACCTTTCCAAAGTTCATATGGAGTCTTTTTTAAGATTGCTCTAATGGTAACACGGTTTAATACATAATAAGCTGTATTTACAGCTTCACCCTAAAATCTTTTGGACAATTTACTCTCATTTAGCATAGTTCTAGCCATTTCTTGTATTGTCCTGTTTTTCCTCTCAACGACCCCATTTTGTTGAGGGATTCTTGGTGCAGAAAATGTATGATGAATTCTTTTATCATTGCAAAACTCTATGAATCGTTTATTCTCAAATTCACCACAATGATCACTTCTAATAGAAATAATTATATTTTATTTTTATTTTACACCAAATTTGAAAACATGACAAACATAGAAAATGTCTCATTTTTGCTAGCTAAGAGTATTATCCATGTGAATCTTGAAAAACTATCAATAATTACAAATATGTACTTTTTCCCACCAAGGGTTAAAATGTCTGATGACCCATAAAGATCCATATGCAATAATTCAAGTGGCCTAGTCGTTGAAATTTCTTTTTTGGTGGAAAATGACATATTGGGTTGCTTGGATAATTGATAAGCCTTACAAATCTTATTCTTGTCATATTTAAGCTTTGGTAACCCTTCCACTAGGCTCTTTTTCCACAAAGTTTTAATATTTGACATATTAATGTGACTAAGCATTTTATACCATATCCATGGATCATTTTCTATGACTATTAGACATTTTCTATCAAGTTCATCTAGACAAACCAAATATATATTTTCATATTTTTTGCCACTAAAAATTATATGATCATCATCAAATATATTGCATATAGAATATTCAAATACAACTTTATAACCTTTATCACATAATTGGCTAATACTCATTAAGTTGTGTTTGAGTCCTTCAACAAATAATACATCCTTAATACATGCATTTAAAATTTCATAAACATTTCCTTTACCTTTGATTATACATTTTTCATTATTCCCAAAAGCAACCGTTCCTTCACTACATGATTTCATTTTATGGAACAATCTTTTTTCTCCCGTCATGTGTTTTGAGTAACCACTATCCATAAACCACATATTACCGGCCTTTACTCTAAGACAAACCTACAAAAATAAAGTCAAGTGGAGCTTATCCTTTTGGTGCCCATTTTATGGGTCCATTTGGATTAGTTAACCATTGGAATCTACGTTGATCTACCTTTGAAGTCATAAATCCAACACTCTTAGGTACCCAAACTAATTTTGCATCAAGGTCATGTAATTTTCTCATTTTACATTGATATACCTTGTGCCCCATCTTATTGCAAAAGTTGCAAGCTCCCGAGAGTCTTGGAGTGGGAATCCATGTAGTAGTAGTAGGTTCCCAAGTTGGTCTTTTGGTCCAAGCAACATGATTCATTTTTGGTTTAGCATAGATGGTTTTTGCTTGATTTTTATAAGTCCTTTGAGCATTTGACTTGCTACTTTCTTTCTTCTCAAATGTGAAATACCCAAGTCCTCTCTTGTTATTTTGGGCGGTCATATTCAAAAATATTTTAACGCTTTTTCCTAGATTAGAGAACTTAGCTAGTGATTCATTCAATGATTCATTTTTCTTTTTAAGTTTTTCTACCTCACTTATCAAAGTGTTCTTTTCATTTGTTAAATGGTCAATTTTTTCTGCAAGTTTTCCGTTCACAATAATTACCGCATCACATTATCTTTTCTTCATTGTGAACTTATTTTCTAATTTTTTTATTTTCTCATACAATGAATGATAGGCTTGTTGTAGTTCTTCCAATTCAGCACATTTGAGGCAATCATTTGTAGAAGAGAAAATAGAGATAGATTTTGGCTTAGAGGTTACCTCTTCACTACTCGTGTAATTTATTGAAGTGGTTTGATCTTCAAAATTTTTGTTGCTGCAAGGCATAGGTTGAAATCTTCTTCCATTGTGGCCATACAATAAATCCTTGTGCAATTTGCAGCCTCGTTTTCTTCATTTCAGGAGCTGCATATTGTGGACATCTCCTTATTGACGTACATGCTTCTTCCTTTAGTTTTTTAAAATCTTCTATTTTCGCCTAGATCTTTCTTTTCTCTTCGTTCCTTTGATTTGGTTTCTTCGGGCGTTGGGCATTGGGCTTGCATATGTCTCATATTACCACATCGGAAGCACTTTGTAGCCTCCTTCTTTTCTCCTTTGAATTTCTTTCTTTAAAGCTCTTGAAATTCTTTCATTTCCTTACGAATTTTCTGAAGCGTCTTATAAGTAATGCAATCTCCTCATCGTCGTTTTGAGAGGATGAGGTGGAGTCATCTGAAACTTGTGCGACTTTTAAGGTAATAGCTCTTTTGCCTTTGTGCTGCTCCTCATTTCTCCTCTTAATTAACTCATGTGACATGAGTGAACTTATGAGATCTTCAAGTCGTAGCGTGTTGAGGTCCTTTGCTTCCTCAATGGCCGTGATCTTTAGAGTCCAAGATTCAGGTAGCGCTCTTAGAATTTTCATTACCTGTTCAGATTCAGAAATAGCTTTCCCAAGACCTTTCAAGGCATTAGTAATCTTAGAAAATATAGCAAACATATCAAAAATATTTTCAGTTTCAACCATTTTAAAGCTTTCTAACTCTCCAATCAAGATATTTCTTCTCGTCCCTTGGACTTGAGAAGTTCCCTCATAAATAGAAGTAAGCGTATCCTATATCTCTTTGACGGTTTGGCATGAAGATACCCAATCATATTCGGATACCGTTAATGCACAAAAGAGGGAATCCATTGCTTTTGCGTTGCTTTTAACAATTCTAACTTCCTCCTTGAACCATGTGGAGACTCTTTCATCGATAGGCAACACAACATCATCTTAGATAGCAATCCAAGAATCTATATCCGTAGCCATGATTAATTATTTCATTCTCAATTTTCAATAACCGAAGTTACTCCCATCAAATAGAGGCGGCCTTGTGAAAGATTGGCCCTCGGCAAATGCAGGGGTGGAAGTTTGTCGGGATTCCATATCTGAGATCTTTTTGATTTAAACTCAAAGACCTGCTCTGATACCACTTGTTGGTCCCGAGTTTATAGCTATTATCCAAGAGGAGAGGAGTGAATTGGGTATTTTGAAATTTTCACTTAAACGGAAATTTTTTCCTGTTTAATTTAATCCCCTTAATGAAACGAATAAATAATATGGAGAAAAATAAAGCAATAAAAGTAGAAATGCAAACCACAGCAGTAGGTAAAGATTTTATAGTAGTTCAGGCAACCTTCCCTACTCCACTCTTCCAAGCTCACATCCTTTGTGACTTAGGTTCCACTAATGTATTATTAAATACAGCTAGAGCAACAGCTCTCTTCTAGATTCCAGCTTTAGGGGGTGTGTACAAATTACAGCATAAGTAGGTGATGAGTCACACTCAAGTCATAACACTACTTGGCTTTCACTTGGTTCAAAACACCAATACCAAGAATCAGATACAAATATTGAATCAAATAAAGAAAACTACACTTTACAGATTGTGTAGGTAGGTTTCCGCTCGTGGAAGAACTTGTAGAAGAAAGATTTGATCAGCGATGTAGCTTTCAGCAAGTTGGAGCTTAGTTCTTCACTTGAAACTTGTATTGATCACTTAATGCTTGGAGGGGATGGTAATTGAATCTCAGTAAATGCTTTCTCTAACCTCTAGCACGTTCACTTGAATCCTCATTTATAATGGTAGAGTAAATTCGAACATTTTGTGGTAGGTGGCACGCATTTAATGAGCCAATGTTCGAATTTTTCCGACCGTTGCAACCCAAGTCGCATGTGGAGTCAACTTCGGATGCAGCTTCACCCAAGTCGCACATTGGAGTTGAATTCAGGTGCGACTTCGGTCTCCTGCATCTTCAAGTTCCTACTTCAGGTCAACTTGGTCCTGGACTTGACCCAAGTCGCAAGCGAAGTCGACTTCAGGTGCAACTTCACTTTCCGTATGCACTTGTTGGAACTTGAATTTCTTGAAAGTGATCTTGGTAGCTTGATATTCATCATATCTTGTTCTTCCACTTATATTCTTAATCTTGAAAGTTTGATCTTGAAACTCAACATGTTTATCTTTTCTTGGAGGCTTGTCTTTATGTCTTGAACTTAGAATAATTTGATCTTACAGTTCATAGATGTAGCCCAATGATTTTTCCTTGAGTAATTTACTATCTTGAATGATTAAATTAGACACATTTGCTTGTTTGGACTGCAAATTTCTTCATTCTAGCTCAAGTCAGATATCTGGGTCGACTTGGGGTTCAACTTCACTCAAGTCACATGTGGAGTCAACCTGGGGATGTGACTTCACCCAAGTCGCACATGGAGTCGACTTCGGGTGTGACTTCACCTGTCTTGGTTCTCAATTTTAATGCTGGAAAGTTTGAGCATCTGAAGTCGATGGTGGAGTTGACTTGGGTTTGCGACTTCACCCAAGTCGCAGTTGGAGTCAACTTGGACTGTGACTTCACCTATCTTGATTCCTAATTTCAGCTCTGGAAGGTTTGAGCATCTGAAGTCGATAGTGGAGTCGACTTTGGTCTGCAACTTCACCCAAGTCGCAGCTGGAGTTGACTTGGATTGCAACTTCACCCGTCTTGATTTTCAATTTCAGCGCTGGAAGGTTTTGCTTTTTTTGAAGTCGCTCTTGAAGTCGACTTGGGTATTGACTTCACTTAAGTCGATGGCTAAGTCAACTTGGCTTTGCGACTTGGTCTATAAGGTACTGAATTTTAAGTTTTTAGCCTTTAACCAATTTAAACAAGTCATGTTAGTACCCAAAGCATTCTCAAATTTGAGTTGTTAATTATCAAAACATAGATTGTGCTTAATTTGCCTTTGATTCCAACAGGATGTAGGAAAATAAAGTGTCTATAAAGCACATTGCGACAAACTCCAAGGTTGCGGATCCACTTGCTAAGGGTAATACCTCAAGGTCTTTCACGAGCGTACTGATCATATGGGTGTTGTATCATTTAATGATATGCTAGTTAAGTGGGAATTTTGTATTTATTTGCTTTTCTGATTTGGACACTTTACTATGGTTATGGATATTTTCTACAGAAATAAAGTATTCGGCATTTTGGTTATTCAGTATTTTTTGTTTTAGTTTGATCTCACCAAGTCGGACCAGTTGGAAATAGGCATTTTAGATCACATTACATGTAATTTCTATGTTACGCATCTATACTTGATCTATGTCGTTTGGTTATGTTTGATATATGTGATCATGGATGGGTGTAGTTACGATAAAAGTGACAAAGGCCACCTTGGTCCTATGTTGGCATAACTAATGGATGAGATTATTTGGAGATGATTTTTGGTATGATAGCAAAAGATTTTGAGCTCAGAAGTTTATATATAATTATAAAATATACATAGTCCAAGTGGGAGATTGTTGAAAATTTTAGACACACATATATACTAATTATATATATGCTATCATAAATAGCTGCCCAATTTTTAAAAGTGATCCTATAAGGTTTTATGTGCCTAAATTATCTAATAAAGTATGGGTCTCCTATGGTAGAAACCTTATAACAAATTTTTAATTTCTATTTTTATGATAGGCTAAAATAGAAATATGAAAGATAGGCTTCTATATAAACGGTTGTGGTCCTCAGGTTATGCACCGATTAGGATTTCTTTTCTAACATCCCATCATTGAAAAAGAGGAGTCACCTTCTCCAGAAAACCCTAGGGCATTAACTTTGAATATCAGTAAATCTCCGGATTCAACAGCAACTGCTTTTATGGATTCAGGTGCGCTTCCGCTTATGGTTTTATTTTCTTGGTGATTTAACATGGAGGATCCTGAGGTGATTAATGGTTTTAATCAATAAGGCTTTCCCAACAAGATAATGCAATATCTAAATTACTCATATATTTATTGTCCTGCTTTTGTGTAATTTTTATATATTTTTTATACATTATGTCATTCAAATATTACAATGAAGCATATGCCTACCCTCATACCATAGAGAAAAATTTGTCCTCAGCCTCTACCATGGGAGAGGAGGAATTATAAAATTCCACAGCAAGGGGGAAATTATAAAATCCCCATTATAGGAGAATTGAACTGTAAAATTCATTTATTATACCTACAACTGGCAGGTTTTGAACCCATGATCTCACCTTTGTATACTAGTGAGTTACCATGAGGCTACAACCCTCACGGCTCATGCATCTATGTAATTAAGTTACATAAAAACCGTTCCACTTAACCCTTTTGATTTTTAACATTTTGATGTTTGATGGAATTTTACTTCATTCATTATATTTAAGGTAATTTGCGACTATACCACATAGTTTGACTATATTTGCAAAGACACCCACATAATTATAAAAAGTATAAATAATAGTTTGACAATAATTTTAAACTTACCCATGATGTTATGACACCCATATTGCACCATCACAACATTGGTATGTTTACAAGTATATGTAAACTATGTAGATATATTTGTAGAAACTAAATATACCCATTTAATTTTTAAAATTGCAAATATGTCTACATAGTTTACATATTTTTATAAATACACTCACACCGTTGTAATATACTGACAGTGCGATAATGATGTAGGTATATTAGCAATTATGGTCAAACTATATGAGATTATTTAAAATTTTTGACACTATATAGGTATAATTGCAATTATATCAAACTATATAGGTATATTTAAAAATTATCCTTATATTTAATATTTGTTAGCCATGAGACCAAGTTTCATCCAAATTAAAACTGTTCATTGGTTACATTGGTTGAAAAATATATTCATGTGTAAATTATCAATAATGATTAGATCTATTTTTATATATTAGAATATAATAATATTATATAAAATCATTTATCCATATAATAATAATATTTTAGATGGTTTAGATTTTGAAAAGATTACTTCAAAATTGATGGGGTGCAACTTGAGCAAACCTCCCTTATCCTATTTTTAAAAATTAATTTTTTATATTAGTCTTCATACTATATTTGAAAATCTTAATAAAAATTTTACTTAAAAACTTATAATTAAAATGATGATGATATAATTTTAAAATGCATTTATTAGATATGTTAAATAACAAATAAATTAAACAAGTTTCTATATTTTAAAAAAGAAAAAATTCCCCTCGTACCCACAATGTTTACTCGTTATTCCTTTTATACTCACAACATTTCAAAAATTCCCCATATCTTCCTAATATTTCACCCATAATTCACCTCAACATTTCACTCCTAACTCCCCACACCAATGTCGTAATAGTCCGCCCAAACTGACGTCAAATATATGAACAAATGCCAATTTTGCCCTTATGGTAATTGTGAACGGAGAGATTTGAAGCAGAATCGCCAATTTGCTCATCCTCGTTTCCGAAATTCCTTGGCTTCTACTAGAATCTCGCTGCCTTGTTCCAAAATCGTTGCTATCGTTCGCTGCTTCTCGAAATTTTCAATCATACTTACCTTCTCTAATGGCCATCCATTCCTAGTTGCTACTCTGCTCTTGCCTAGACACCCATCCCTAATTTCTATTGCCTTTATCCCCACCTGCTTGATTGGCCCCACCTACTTCATTACTCATCTGTGCATCTTCTGCAAAACTAAAAACAATTAGTTTAACCAACCGAGGCTAGCTCGGTTGGTCGCCAGCTGCGGCGCAGACAGCCGTAGCTGCGGCTGGCGGGGGATCGAATCCCCGTATAGGCGTGGGAGCGTGGTCTCCCGGATGGAGAGTGTGGGAGCAAGGTGGTCTCCCGGGTGGAAAGTGTGGGAGCAGGTGGTCTCCCAGGTGGCTGTTGGAAGCTGTGTCTTCCAGATTTCTTTGGGACGTTATGTGTTCCCAGATTTGTAAGAATGTCTCAGATCTTCAAGTATAATATGTGTTGAGATACATGTAATTATATACCCATCAAAAAAAAAAAAAAAAAAAAAACAATTAGTTTATGGCTTTCCTTGACATTAAATACGGCCACCATTTCTAAGTAGCAACAATCACGGTTGTTTGAGAATCATTGTTATTGATGGATGCAAAGGCCTCTCTTCCATTTGGCTGTACAGATCTATTTTCTTATTTCAGAATTGAATAGACAATAGTGATCTCTTTTCTTGTTTGATGGTAGCCTCTACTTTTGAGGAGCTCTAATTATCTTATGGCACGTGAGACTATCTTATGGGAGAGGAGTAGAGAGATGAAGCGCGAGTGCGAATGGGAGGAGGAGCAGATGCGACTGGGAGGATTAAAAAGACAAATTGGAGGGATTTAGACTATTCAAGCAGCTGTTTGGGTAATTTTCGTATTTTGAAAAAATTACACATGCAACCGTTGGCTGCACTAACGTGCTGAGACGACATGAGTGCTGAGAGAATTTAGAATAAAATGTTGTGGGTGTAAGAGAAACTTCTAAAATATTGTGAGTACGAAAGGAATAACATGCAAATGTTGTGGGTAGGAGAGAAATTCTCTTTAAAAAAATATTTATATCTTCAAAAATATAGTATATTTAATAAAAGAGATGTTGAATATATATTAACAATTTAGATCACTTCCGGATACGCAAACCCTAGAACCTACCCTGCCTTAGTTACACCAGGTATTTTTTTTATTTGGTACCCATCCTATCTTATGAATAAGAAAATACTAACCTACCCTACTTATTTTAAAGTACCCAAATAGTCCATATATGGGTACCATACCATAGTTGCCCCCTTATCAAACAATTGCCTCAGAAGGCCCCTGTCAAGGGAATAAAACAAACCCTTAATTCTCAAGTGCAAACTTTAAGGGCCTAAAAATGCTTCTAACACGTTGATCTTAAAACTTATGTTTATGGACATTTTTGCGTCTTCCTAAGAGCATCCTCAGCGATCTAAGGATGCAACTAAGTCTCAATTGCAAATTCTATAGCCTGAGATTGTTCCCAAGCCTCATTTACATATCAGAAGAGCCTAAGATGGCAACTAACTATGAGCATAGAAGATTAAAGCCCAAGATATAAATTTTCCATTTTGTATATTTAATCTTTTTGTCAATCATCAAATATCACCACAAGCCTAATGTTTCACCTAAGATCCTTTGAAGTAATGTGAAAGCCAGGTCAACCTCGTCAAAATAAATTTTCGAATAAAATTAGAATTGATTCAGCCTTGACACAATATGTCCCATCTTTACCCCTAACTGCCCCTTGGCAGACCAAAATTCTTACAGTTGAAGCTTTTCTTCCAACGGATATTCTTGTTATGGGGCACCATCAGCTTCATCATTCAGCACTATTTCCCACAAAAGGAAAAATCAGTGAAAGCTGAACCAAATGCGCAAATTACAATGTGAATGGGCAAACTAATTCGGGTCGGATACTCTTGTTATGGGGCACCGACAGTTTGATCATTCAGTACTACCCACAAAATGAAAAATCTCTTGGCACGTCAACCCTAGGCGCAAATTACAATGTGAATGGCAAACTATTTCAGATTCTCGGACCTTTTTTTTTATTATTTACTAAAACATCAGGCAACATGTCCACTGACCCTTGAATATTTTCCTTGAAGGAGCACATGGTCCAAGATCTTCTGTAATTTTGGTTAGCACCTGCTTTTGCATCCACTGCCTGATCAATGCGTTCCCTATAGCCGCCATGTCAGCATAACTTTGATGGTGATTTGGCAGACGAGCTGTCTACATCATCTGTTCTGGACCGCTTGATGGTTGAGGAAGGGGATCCACCTTCAGCCCTTGGCTTGAGGTCATCAGAGATCTCAGTTTCAGACCTTTTCTGCTTGGAGGCCCCTTGCAGCTGGGAGCTCCCTTCTGTCCCTTTAGCTTTAATCACATCCTCACCAGTCTTGGCTTCATCTTTTTCTGAGGCATCAAGTTTGGTAGGAGATTGAACCAGTTCTGATGATGGGGTGGGCAGATCATCCCCAGTAGAAGGTGCCTTGGGCTTGTCCAAAGCACCTGACTTACACTGCTGTTCAAACATCATTTGAAGATATCTTCCTTGTTCCTCTATTCTCAGCTGCAAATTCCTCTGAATCTGCCAATAGATAACGATCAACAATCAATGCACTACGTTGTGCTTGACTAGACAAGCAGATGAACAACCGTCTTTTTTCTCCTCCATGTTGATGAGTATTTCACAGTTAATATAAGCAGAAACTTGTGTCAGACCTTTAAAAACTTCACAAACACATATGAATCATGATGGTTCAAGTCACTGCCACCAGAAGTCTATTTTTCATTCACCCACCACATTTTTCTGCAGCATATATGAGAAAGAAGTTTCATATATAATACCATCAGATGCACAAAATGAGACTAAAGAAACTATAATATATTCAAAAGCATGATCCAGATGCAAAACTAAGATAAAAGTGGCCAGATCATGTATCATGGTTTAAATTTCTTTTTTTTTTAAATTCAAATAGGAAAACATTTGCACCTAGGACGCATGAAGGAATCATCTGATTCTTCTCTGCCAGTTTCTCTTAACAAATACTGCTACGAGTCCTACCTGCATGACGTGGCTTCCAGTATGCTCATCATTACCCTTCTACCTACCTAGTATCCCCACATCCATCTGGAGGGACCTATGCTACACATCTTTTCATCGTTGCCTTAACACCACCCATATTTTCATCTGTTTCTGCTGCCCACAGGTCTAGCTAATAAAAAGCTCCATCCTACCCAAACTTTTCCAAGCATCAGAATAATCTCACCTTAAAATTAAGATATTTTGTAGTTGCTCAAAATGTTTCATACCTCAAGTTGTTCATGTAGCCGTTTTTGGACCTCCATTTGGAGTCGAAGTGCCTCTGTAATTTCAATACCTCTGTTACAAAATATTCATCAATTATTAGGAATGATACCAAATTTGTGCACCAATACAATTGAATCAACTTGGATTTTGTAGATGAAACATAGAGCTTTCACATTTAACACATTCTGCAGAAAAATGCCACAGGGAAAACATTCACATAGGAAGTTCAAACCACCACTTGCGAGGATAACTACCTGCCATACATCATAATTTATAGCACTCAGTAATTTTTTTGGTTGATCGTGGCAAAATGCCAATAAAAATGGGTAGAAGCTAGACTCTAACATTCTAAGACTTTCCACTGAAGAAGTAGTGCATTCATTCTGAATAAAAATGCCCCTGGGAGAAAGATACACATCGGAAGTTCAAACAACCACATGGAAGGATAACTACATGTCATGCATCATAAATTTACAGCACACAGTCACTTTATTTTGCTTTTTGTGGAGAAATGCCAATAGAAGTGGGTTGAAGCTCTCTAATATCCGAAAAAGTTTCACTAGACAAGAAGTGCATGCCAAGTAAGATGCACAGTGCTGGCTCAGACATACTACAACACATTAACTACAAGTGGATGACATTCCAGTCAAATCAAATTTAGGCAATGAAATTGATGGCTTTCCCCTTGTCGTCTGGAGTTGCCAATCCATCAAGCTTGCCAATTAAAGATATATGTTTGCCTATCCATAACTGACAAGACAATGCAAGCAAATATTGCTGGATGTTCAGACGAAGACCCATTTTCAGTTGTCCCACTCAACTAACTAATAAAGCATTTGAGCATTTTAAACAACTTTAAAAGGAAAATAATATAAGTTTTGACTACCACCCCTGAATGACCATTCACATTACAAACTGTCATCAAGGCACTAAAACGGATGAAGTTGGATGATTGTGGCATTAGCCATCTTCGCAGCAAGAATTTGGTATGCCTTTTATCATAATACCTGCATGAAGCTCACGACTCCTCTACTCAACTAAACATCTAACTCTCTATTAGGTATACGTTTGTAATGGGTTGCACATGCAAAATAACCTAGTGCACTAATGGAATGGGGTTGCAAACATTAGCCTGATGATGGGTAATGGGCAAATGCACTTTCTTAAACATATGATTAAGGGTCTGAGTTCTAAACATAATCAGTTTCCTAAAGTTCATCTTGAAAAAGATCTAAAATATGGAAAAGGCTACACCTGCAATTTCATGTAAAAATATGATCAAGGGTCTTAGATCTAAAAAACAACTAGTTTACTTGGGTTCATCTTTAAAAAAGCCATATATGGGAAAAAGCCTCTTTGATCATCATGGATGCAGAGAAATAAGCATGCAGCTAAATCCAAGCTGATTATGAAAAACAAACACCAGAATAATGAAGTAAAAATCATAAACCTGGAATATATAACTCTTCAAAAGATATCTAAGTATCCAAGTTTAGAAAATTAGAGCATGTCTTCTAATGCACTGAATTGATAAAACAGAATTGTTTGCTTACGTTTTCAAGTCGAGGGATGACATCTCTTCAAGTGGAGTCACCTTTCTCTCTGAAGGTCCTGTAAAAGGGAAGACATAGTAAGAGACAAAAAGAACAAAAAAATTGCACATGGCACCATAGGATTCTTCTAAAACAGAGGTCTTCCCACTAAACAGAACAATCAATGGGACATATTGGTCTATAGTGGGTGGATATGAATGTGGGTAACACTGACAACAATGTGACTGAAACTCACCTTCAGATGACTCTGGCCGATATCTAGCTGTTCTATATTTCTACAACAGAAGAAGTGGATACAATAAGAATCCAGAAAAAAAAAATCATTAAGCAAAATAACGATGAAAAGAATAGTGGTCACAGACCTGCAGGTGACTCTTTACATGGTAAATTGTCAGGCCCTCAACTTTCATGAGCTTCAAAACCCCTTTTGGAGTAGCTTCTGTTTGCCAATTATTGCAAGAAGTGAGTAGCCTAAGCACCAAAAATTTCTAAGGAAAAAGGTACAGAACAAAAACGCGGCCGGAGATTACCCACTTTCACCACCACCGAGCTGATTAACTGCTTCTACAAAGCACTCATGGAGCTCTGGTGTCCATCGCATTCGTGGCTTGGTTGGAGCAGTGCTGCCAGAGGACAAAGGGCTGGCAACAGGACACACTTCTCCAGATTGTGTTGGAACCTTATTTTGTGATTGGGACACGGACAAATTTGCAGATTGTTGGGATGCCTGTGTAGGCTACATAAAAAGAACAAGAATAAATTCACATTTCCATTGATTTTGTTAAAGAAACCGAAAAGGAGGAACATTATAGAATAATTCTTTTGTGAGATGATCAAGGAATGATTGAAGCACTTGGAAATATGGTTCATAGAAGGAGAATTAAATTCTACAGTTTTTACAGTCGTCATATAAACCTAAACATTGATACGGACTACCCCATAATTTTTTTCAAAATTAGGATAAGACTCAAAGATGTGGCACAAAGAATTTTTTTTTCAGTGGATTTAGAAGCAATTTGAAATCAAAAATAAACTTTAGAAGTCATCTAATGATTTGAAAACTTTGGTTGCAAACGAGTGAAGTGAAATCTATACTTATTTGATGACCCATACAGATAACATGGATTAACAGTCTATGGTACATCACCAATTTATCACCATTGAAAATGCATTGACAATGTTAGAGATAAAACAATCGTTAAATTAGGTAACCACGTCTAAACATTATTGACATCCAGGCATGTGGTGAACCAGTAATTCTGAGTTTACAGCAACAGAATGAGTAAACAGAATAACATCTTTCAGGAGAGAACCACACCACATACATTCATACATATATGCATACACACATACATAAATTCATATATACCTTTGGTACAGGGTCAGCAACATTTCCATCAACAAGAAGATCACACCAATCAGAAGTTAAATTGTCATCATCATTCATTAGTGGATCTGCCCATTCCTGCCAATCACTCTGCTTTGTGCAGTCCTCAGAAGCTAAACCACTGCTACTTTGTATTTGACTATTCTGAAGGGGTTCGTTATCAGAGAAATCAAGAAAATCCTGCAGTGGGTCTGAACACCAATCACTGTTTTCTTCTTTGGTAAAGCTACTTGATTCTGTGGAACGAAATATACTTGTCCGAGAAGAATGCATTACAGGTAAAGACGTCCCACAATTTGATGACTGGGAAAGAAATGGAGTTTTTGTCTGCCTCTCAAGGGGTGAAGCTGAGGAAAAATGAAGGTCTGAAGAGATCCCTGAAGCTGAAGAGAATAAATGCCCAACAACGGCACTGTTGGAAACTGATGGATTTACATGTGTGGACAACGTGCCTGTCCTTAATTCCCTTTCAACTGAAACCTGCTGGGAATCTGGCATTTTTGGATATCTCTCTTCAACAGACGTGGGCAGGATCGGTAAAGATGATGACATAGCTCCTGATGCTCCAAGGTTGCTCAGCTGTTTTGAATCTGATCTATATAAAGATAAAGCCGGCCGTGCGTCCATTTTTTTCCCTATATAAAGCTAAACAAGAGGATGAGTATATTTCCTTCACTACATTCAATAGTATAATCCTAGCACATCTGAGCTCTTAAAATGGAAAATGAAGCAGCAAATGTAGACATCCATAAGGAAAACCATGTCAGCATGCCTTAATGTTGGCATCTAAAACATACAGCACTATAGAATTCCAGTTAATCAACCATGTTGTGTTCATTGGAGATACAGAGTGATTCCATAATATTTAGAAGATCTGAGTTCATTCTAGCCTCCTATTCCATGTCAGCAAGTGCAGCTCCCAGTAAATACCCAGCAATAATACTTACCAATTATCAAGCAAATTTTTATTAACAATTGACTAAGCATATATGACATAGCACCAAAACAAAATCCATTATTGTACACTCATCCCATAGGAATTCGAACACACCATGCAAAAAGGCACATCCAAATTCCGTGAACTGTACAGAATAACTTCAGGTTACATAGGTTCCCTACAGAAAGCCATCTGAAAATAAGCTCATTTGGCAGCATTCATATGGACCAACCTATTAGAAAAGTGGTATATGTATGGTCATCCACATGGAACGGGCTAGGCTTAGCAACAGATCAGGATGACCAGACCACAATAAACCAACCGAAAAGTGGGGAAAAAATCAATCTTAGATGTTCTGGAATCGGGTGTTCAGATAGTCATACGAGTGGAGCGACACACTTGGTTGAGCCAACAGTTAGGACTGCACATATTAGTCAGGCCTGGGCCTCCAATATTGAGCCACGCTTAGGATCTATGCTTGTTTAGCATACATCACAGGTGATTTAATTAAAAATTTATCCTAAACCAGTAAAATTTGTGACAAGGAAATTTTCCCTCCACACAGAAATGAAGACCTTCAAAACAAATATTTAACCTCAGGGACGAAATAAAGTTTGTTGCGCAAGGTACAGTTAATCACAAACAAGAAGAAGAAAGAGAAGTTTATAAGATATAGCTGACATGACAGCAGAAGAAGAAAAGTTAGTAGAACAGATTTGCTTATTTGACAGTACTCTTATCAATTTGGACAATAGGCAAGTAGTGCATATCTTTCCTAGATCACTGAAGCAGCAATTTTTTTCATTCCAAAGGAAGTGCATTGTCTTCCCCAAAATGGCAGAGAACAATAGCATTGTTGGATTAGATACATGAATCCCTGACCACTTAAAGCATCACCTAGTTTCGTTCGAGGAAAAGGACCCACTTTGAAGGAAAAAACGAATGAAAAATATAGTGACTGGTTATCAACTCAATGCTATGTTGGACCTAGAAAAACTCAGCTATACAATTTCCCTCAAATGAAGCAACATCTCCACCACCTCTCAACATCTTATTACTTCCAAAACTAGTATTTCAACTCAGCTCCACAGTTTGGCCATCTACACTTCAAAATTAGTATCAAAAGGAAGACATAAGCAGTATTCTGATAACATGATGAAATTTTTTAAGTCACTTACTAAAACCAACCACCTGAAAATCATTTTACCATCTGGCTTTCTCATGGATCAACTAATCATGGAATGACAGGATGTGTTGTACTTGACACCATTCATGTCCTCTTGGCCTCACCTCGTCTTTCAAAAATGTTCAACTTTGAATTAGTTAAATTCTTCCAAACCAGTGCAGCTATTGTCTATTGGTGTCCACTGAAAATGGCCGAACCATCAAGGCTCAATTCATCCCATATTGTTATAGACTGACAGCACTCTTAAACTTTACCAAACATATCTACTCTAGCATCCAATCCCAATCTTCAGTTAACACCATGCAGCTCAACATTGCCATTATATAAATGCTTATGCTGTAGCCTGTAAGCATGCAGTTGATTGAAAAATCCATTCCATAAAAACACAACTAGTTAATCCAATTAGTTGGCTTAGATACATTCATCCAATGCACTAGCAATCTGCAGATAAAATCCTTCTCCAGCTCTTTCCTCTTATAAACTAAACATTCCACCATGAAGTCAAAATTGGAGATGCTGCATCTAATGTATTTCTCACACAAAACTATTTAATTAAATTCCCTATATTGTTGGCCACATGATATGGCCTCCATTCAGATATCAAAAAGAGACTCTTAGCAAGAGATTCGGACCTGAACCAGAGCATAGTTCTTTCTTGGGATTATAAAATGGCCCGCCAATGTTGTCTTGACATAACAAAGAAATTTTTTTAAAAAATAAAAAACTGTCGAAGTATTCTTGCTTTTAGCAGCAAAAGCGGTTATTCAACAACCCCGAACAACCAAGACAATTTCTATTACTAAACTGAATGAGTACAACAGGAAAGAGGCTAATGATTCTATAACAACACGAAACCTATTATCCGAATTCATTCTAAATAGTAAGTTCTTAAAATAAACCCAAGCGGCAGTTTTAAAGTTCCAATCTTGGAAACGCATGCCAAAGGAAAAATAAATACAACACAAAAAAATAAACCGGATTAGAAAAATTCTCCAACCTCCAGCAACCAAAAACCCAAAGCAAACCAGGCGAAACGATAAGAAAAGCTCCAAACTTTTGGAAGGAAACCCACGGATCCAACATTAACAGCAAACACAACGAAATTCAAATTCAAGCCGAAACAGAGAACAAACAGCGCAAAAAACGAATAAAAGCTACAAAATCCAACCTGGATTCTTCGGATTCTACCTTCCAAAAACCAAAATCAAAACCGTTCGTCCTGATTCTCACCTGCAGAGAGCACTGCTCAAACCAGAAATCTACAATTTCAGTAATCCTCGGAAGCACTGATGGCAGAAAAACCGGTAGGAAATGAGTCTATTTGCTCTCCTCCGGAGGGATTTGAGCGAGCCAGAAGAAGCGAAAAGGAAAATATTCGCGCACGAGCACGGCCGCGCATAGAATTCCATTTCTGCGCTCTCCACTTCGCGTCTATTTTTATCCATTTTGTTTTGTATTGAAATTTCTCAAATAATCACAACTTCCCAAGCAGCCCAATCCACACCGTTCATCAGCCTTATTTACAATTTAGAGAATAGAAAAAATTCCCAAAATGAATACTCCATCATGAGAGTTTTCGGCTGATCTGGGCCATCTAAGACCCACTACGGATCATGTTAGCCATTTGATTGATGGACGGTCCGCATTTTTTCACGTGTGGTTTTCTGCCCGCATGTGGTGAATCAGAGGCCATAGGTATGCCCACACGCGACGGGCGAGCGAGAGTAATTTCGGAGGGATGACGAAGTGCGCGCCTCGAGGCCAGGTCCGACAAGGGTTCTCAGTGGGGCCCGCCGCTGAGTTCAGTTTACTGGGCAAATTTCTCGGCAAATCATGAGTCGTTTATAGCACGCAGCCAAGCTTTTAACCGCCAGCTCGTTGCTCGGCTGACCACGGGTTTCAGGTGGATTAGGGTTCGAATTCTAAACCAGTTAATTTACCTATTTATATGCTATTTAATCTAGTTAAATAAATATGTCAATTCGTCGACATGATTATCCAATTCCTTTAACATTACATATTTACAACCCATAAGTTAAAAGTGTTAATATTTTTATTAATATTTATTTTGTAAATTGTACATGACATTGACAATATAACGAATATTCCGATTAAAAATATAAAAATTAATCTTTTAAATTCAAATAAATTATTAGCAGTAGAAGTCTTTATTTATTGCTTATTGTTTATATTTTAGATAACTAATTTTACATTTCATTATTCAACTAATAATTTGAAAATATACTTACATAGTTTAACCATAATTACATATATACTTATATAGTTTCACAAATAACATATTATTCTTACATAATTTTGCCAAAATTGAATATGTGCTCATGATCCGACTTTTCTGTCAACTACTATTAATATATGTCTTAAAAGTTTAGATAATAACAAAAATGATCCAGTATCAAAGCATACCTTTGGTAGAAAACACGAGACTTAATTCTATGCTCCCACGTGCATATATCCATTTTTTAAAATATTTTTTGAAAATTTTTCATGAAACTATTAATCTAAATGTATTTAACATTCGTATCATATTTTATCATTTTTGGAGATTTTTACATATTTATTTCGGATTTTTAAAAATGACTAATTTTTAAAAATCTTAAAAAAATCTAAAAATCCCTAAAAATGGTAAAAAAAAAATTTGATACATATGTTAAATACACTTGCATTAACAGTCGTATAAAAAAATTTCAAAAACATATAAAAAAAATAGTGCTCAATGCTCCCGGGAGCGTACAACTGGGGTCCTTAGAACATACCCACATATGCTGGTAAGAGAGTGAGAAGCATTGAGCTGTTCACGAAAGGAGAGATTTGAGGATATGGCTTTTTCTAAAATTTTGCAGCATTTTTTAGGAAATAGCTTCCGTTTCTAGGAAGAGATAAGAAAAAGATTTTGAAAACCATTTGCATTTTTATGGAAGGTAATTTGAGTTTCAGGTCGAGATGAAATAGAAAGAAAGTTGGAGAAAGAAAAACATGTTGAATGGATTTCAGCTTATCTGTGTACAACTTTCTTTAAATATTGAACATATTCAACGTGCAAATGGATTGAACGTTCGGTTTTTGATCTAAATAACTCAACATATGATAATGGAGAAAGGAAAATACATCTGTCTCGAGCCCAATTAAATATTAATATGCACGACAGAAACTGTTTGTTTTTGTGCAAATCATGCATGCGCAACGCTCTATCCGAGCAAGCAGGCCTTTTGTGGGTGCTTTGTCTTATGACCAATTTTAATGCCTATAATCGCTGTCAGGGAAGAGAACTATCGATGCGAGAAGCGGCGAACGCACTTAGTGATGAGAAAGCTCTGCTGCGTAGTGAGCAGGAAGAGCTGGTGCAGATGAACCAACAAAGCAATAAGCAACTATGCTTAGCCCATTCATGCCCTAAATCGATGGGTAATCCTACTGTTAGACATAAGCCATTAACACGGGTATGAATGTAATTGGTAAAATTATTCAAGTATATATACAATTACAGTCAAACTATGAAAATATATTTGTAAATTACCCTTGTTCAACTCACTAGCAACTCATTTTACTCACCCACTTAAAACCTGGATTAAGGTTAAAATTAAAATTTTTATAAATATATTGTAAACGAATCAGGATTTAAGTTTTCTAAATGGGTTAGACTTTAGGTTATGGTTAATCTCCAGTTTGTATAACGTGACTAAGTTACACCCCTTTTTGCATTAGAAATTTAGAATTTAGTAATTTCTTGGAAAATTGTTAAAAGTTTTGTTAGTCTGCTCAAAATCTTCTGGTGGGATTCGATTTGGATCTTGGACGGGGAAGTATTACTTATATCAAGAAAGAGATATTGTATTGAAAATACCAAAAATAAACTTAGGAATGAGAAAAATAAGGGTTATTATGTACCTAGAAAATGAGAAAATGAAGGTTGTATGTAACAAGAAATGAAAAAAATATTAAAAATAAAAAAATAATATTAAAAATAGAAAATGTTTTTACAACAGGTCTCACCTCATTACATGATATCCTAATACGCCCTACATTTTTTGGCTTTCAACATTCGACCAGGGATGTATGTGGAATTTTTTTTTTATGTTCGTTGTGCGACTTAACACTAAACAAAAAAATTTTCGAATTTTGTATAAAAATCCCATTCATCTGCTAACCTGAAAAATGATCATAGTCCCCCCTCTAATGACCAAGTTGTTGATATGCGTTGCGTAGGGGTGTGTAAAGCGAGGGATCCAGAGTTCGAAATCACATTTGCCTTGCCTGACTCTCCTTGAAGTCATCCTAAGTCAGTTATCTAGTCATCCAAAAGATGTCACAATAAAAGAAAATCATCATAAATATTATTAAGTGAAAATTTTAAACGAGTACAAATAGAGGAATATTCAATAAAAATAAGTATCTTGACTCATTTAAATCTAAAATTATCAAAGATTTTTCTTCATTCAACTAGAACAACGAGAAAAACATTTTAAACACGGATATTATGATTTAATATTTAACAGTAAAAGCTAAGCAAAAGATAATTTATTAATAATAATTGGGTGATTAAAAAATGATACTAAGGGGTATCGGAATCAAATTGAGCGGGTTAATGGCATTGTTCCCGATCTATCTAAACCTAACACAACGCACTTGTTAAATTCCACCACACGTTAGTATGATATATGATTAGATGTAACATGAGAGATTGAGATTTGCAAAGTAAAATTTCAAATATGGGTTTCCATTCAATTTAATATTCTGTGGTTTGAATTTCTAAAGCCTCTCAATTTGGTAGATGCATACTTCGGTGCTTGATCAAAATTCAACTAGTCACATTATTTAGAACCATTCGTTTTATTACGATATTAAAATCAATTCGATAAGAATCTTAAATAAGTTGTACGTGGCTAAAAATGTATAATGGAAAATACTAAGTTCCATTCACAAATATATTATGATTATAATAATTTACAAAATCATTTATCTATATATGAAGAATGGCTTGTATAGTTTAAATGTTGAGTTAACACCTTTGAAATTGGTTCATAATTAAAAAAATTTATTATATTAATTTCATACATTAATCATATGAGACATTGAATTGTTTGATTTAGATTATATTGGTTACCTCATTAAACAAACGAGATTTTTACAATAATGTCTACAACATTTGACAAATAATGCATCCGTGTTCCTAAGTTTTTCGATATTGCAAATATGCTCGCAAAATTTATATAAAATTACAAGTATATTCCTTCTGTTATGAAGTCGCTAAAATTTTTTGTAAAATGATGAGGATGTTCTTTAAGTTAAGTGATATCCTTATTATTTTTACAAATGGGATAAGTATATTTGCAAAAAATATAAAATAATAATATATGTAAAAATATAAAAATAATGAAGTAGCAAATATGTCTACAATATTTGAGAAATTGTAAGCATATCACTTAGCTTAAAGGTCATTATCATCATTTTACAGAAAATTCTAACGGCGTCCTAATAGAAAAATATGCTTACAATTTTATGCAAATTTTATAAGTGTATCCGCAATGTCAACAAACTTAAGGATACAAATATAATATTAATCAAACTTTATAAGGATATTTGCAAAAGTTCCTAAACAAACAATTCCAAGCATCATAGATAAAGTAAATTTGATATAATTGGGGAGATAAGATAGAACTCGAGTTGCATTGAATTGTAACCCTCCCAACATTCGAAACGAAAAGAAGAGAAATTACGTGGAATCAATTCGGTTGACTCGGGTTATTTCAACCATTATTTGTGAAAGCCCTGGATTAACTTCAACTTATTTTTCAAAGCATGTCAAATCTAATTTAACCTTGTAAAATTTAATCGGTTTGGCCGTTTCGGCTGTGTTAATATTCGATTTAAATTTTTATACGAAACAGAAAGAGGCGAAATAGGTTTGTGCGGGATATCAAAAAAAATTGCCCAATTCATAATCACTAAACTGTCAGCTAGTAAAGAAAGTACGGTAAGTGATTCAATCCATGCAAAACTCCTGGTACTAGTGGCTCCATTTGAGTTATCTTCTAGGATTTTTTTTTTTTTTTTTTTTAGAGATGAGTACAATGTTACATTTCATCATCTAATATATTACATTCATGCATAAGGAAGATACCAAATTCCCACCTTTTCAATTACGAGACAATTAGCTTCTTTCTGTCTATTAAGAAGACCCCAAACTCCCATGCATTATTTAGGGGACAAGCTTCCACTCTCTCCTATGGAGAGATTCAAACTCACGACATAAGGCCCCTTAAGCCGATGTCATGACCAACTGCACCAAAGGCCATTGACTATTTTATAGGATTCTTTTAGTGCATTTCTTTATTATTTAATAATATCATTTAAAATCATCAAAAATTTGTGTGAGTCAAACTCATAAGATAAGCATTTTAATCGATCTATATTCACTCTACAATTATACTTATTTCGTGGCCCACTTTTATCTATTTTTAAATTCAATTAATATACTCTTAACTAAATACAATTGGTAGGTGGATCCCATACAAAGTTTACGAATGGGGGCCATTTGAACCATTTCGCTTTTCATAATCTTCAAATGGTTTTATATATTTTTAAGTAGGCAGGGCTTACTCAAAATTTCTATTCAAAATATTTTTAATCTCATGATAAAATAAATGATGTTAAATAATATTACTTGTAATATTTCCATTTTATCATCATGGTGGAAGTGGGGGCAAATATAAATTTATTGTTTCTTTTAACTATAAAATTATTTTTTTCTTGTCTTCCATCATTTCGTCTCCTTACTACTCGCCCGTAGGCCCGCCTAAGCAAAGTAGTAGTGTGTGTATAATTCTGATCAGTTTTTACCCCTATCCTTCATGCGCGGGAACGGGATGCTCTGCCTGATAAACCTCAGGCGAGCTCGGGTTGCTGACTGATTACGCTGTGTATGGGACCAGTTTGTGTCAGGGTCGGTGAGTCCTGATCGAGTCATCGACCTTGTTACGTTATGCTCACTTGCATGCAGATTCGACGGAAACAACCCAAGTGACCGTGTACCACTAGCGATTTTTCCCGAGGCACAGACAGCCATGTTGCCAAGTTGTCATCGGCGCTATCCGTCTATCCTTGTCAGGGATGAATTATCTTCAATTCTGTACCGCACATAGTTTTCTTTTCATCATTTCATAGATGCGGGTCCGCACAAAAAATATGAAATTACAGACTCCATGCTTACAAATAATTTCTTAATTTTAAAATACTCTTTAAAAATCTAAACTATTTACCATTGATAGATCTCAATTTGGTGGAGGGTTATTTCCAGCCAAACCAAGATCTACGTTATGATATTATTGAATGAATCAGATTCATTACGCAGAATTGTACATGAGAAGGTCAATTTGATAATTTTTTATAAGTATTTACAATCATCTCAACAGATTTTTTTAACTTAAGCTATGGGACATTCTAACAAATTTTTTACAATATACTAACACATAGCTAATAATATTTTAAAATTTATCCAAACGGTGGACACTACTACACATCTGGAGAGACTTCTTGCCACCGACACACCACTTTTTACACTATTAGCCGCGTATCGAAAAATTCTGCTCTTGGGGTGATTCGAAACTGAGCTCCCATCTTTGGAGGCATAACAAGTTACCAATACATCATTGGCACGGTGGACTATATTAATGTCCAAAATACTAACTTATGCTAGTTGGCATGCAACTCATGAAACATGATCAACTGCTTGATTTGATTTGATCAATGGGTAGGAATCCTTATTTTTAAAGAGTTTTGAGGGCATTTGCTGGTCCTGATGGTTAGACATTTTTTACTGCTTTGGCTATCACAACACTCATTTGGTGGGAAATTGGCCTATGTCAAGATAAAAGTGTTAGTCCCGAGTCTATGATAAAACCTAAGAAGGGAGAGGTGAATTACGTTCTTTAAAAAAATTTTGAAAAATAAAATTTAATCCCTTGAATGATAGGGGTGCAACTCGGGTCGGGTTATATCGGGTTGGAGTGAACCCAAACCCTAAGCCAACCGGGTTGGAGTAAACCCAAACCTAAACCCTAAGAATTTAATCCGGGTTCGGACCGGGTTCAAACCGGGTTCGCATTGGTTTTGGTTTGGTTTCGGGTTAGATTTCGGGTTATCAATAAATTATTTTTTTTCTAATTTAATTGTAATCTAAAAGAAAATTATTGGAATATACATACCTGTATTTATGAAGTCAAGTGTAGCAAATAGCTAATGGAAATGACTCAAGTGTAGCAAATAAAAAATAAACATATCATACCAACTATTGTAGTTGAAACTAAACATTATCATACAAATTGTTGAAATTGAATTCAAACTAAATATTTATCATACAAATTGCTAAAATAGAAATTGACCACTTGTCATACCAATAAACTTAAAACGTGAATCAAATTTATACTACAATCTAAAATTCAAACTAACAGATTTCTCATACTAACAGAAAGTATAATATAAAATAGATTTATCATGCCAACTCAAATTCAAACATAATCCACATAACAGTTATTCAAAGCAACTAAATCTAAATACACTAAGCATAATGGTTCAATATTCCAATCTAATTTAAGTGCAATCCAAATTTAAAATGACGAATAAACAAATCTCAAGTTTAAATAAGTTTACATCCACTTTTAAATAAATTCAAAATTCAAATGAGTTCATATCTCCAAAGTTTCCAAAAAAACTAAAAAACTATTCGAAGACTTCTAAGTAATTTCTCCCTTGATTTCCATTTGTATTTCGAATGTCAAGTTCTTACACGTGCGGCTACCCCTCATATATTTTTTTAATTTTTTTTTAAATATCCATATTAACTATATGTTATAAATCATTAAATCATAGTTATTCATTAATTTAAATCAATTAATCACTTAAATTAAACCATTTGACTGATATATATTAAATCAATTAACCACCTATATATTAATATTACAAAAAAAGTATATAATTTATAAAAAAATTATATAAATTACATCGGGGTTCAGACCGGGTCGGGTTGAAACCGGGTCTATTTTGGAAAAAATCTTAAAAATAAAACCCATTTTTGGGTTTGGTACCGGGTCGGATCGGGCGGGTTCGGACCGACCCGGTACCAAGTTTCACCCCTATTAATGAAGAATGTGGAGAGTAGATAAAGCAATGACAATCACACATAAAAGACATAAGAAATTATAGTATTCGGGACAACTCTCCCTATTCCACTATTTCAATAGAACTACAAATAGAGTTTTTGCTTTCTTCTAGGTTATAACTCTAGAGGGCTTTTACAGTCATAGCACAAGTAGACAATGAGTTTCACTCCAACCATTTTATACGCCTTGAAAGCAAGTATTGAAAAGTCAAGATTGATAACCACTAATTAAAGAAATTGAATCAAATCTAGAACTGGAAGTTGAATTTCTTAATGATAAATGGATAAACGGAACGGTCGAGTAAGTAATAAACTCATAATAAAACTCAAGAAACGTTTAACGCATGTGTGTCAATGCGTGGTTGAAGTACGTATCCATTACGTTTGTAGGCGTCGTTTCCTATGAACAATACCATAACATATGGGTTATGTGCTTGTTAACTCTTCTAAAACTGTTTCTTTTTTTTTAACTTTTTTCTAAGTATATTTAATTTATTTGCCAATTTTTTTATTTTTGAAAATCAATATTTCGAGAAGGGTGAGAATGACTTAAAGAATCCCTAAAATGTTTATCTTGAAAATAAAAATATATATACACATACCAAAAATTGTAAAATTTGATATATTTGTTAAATGAAATTGAAAATATTATTCATGAAAAACTAAAAAGTCCACCTTTTTTAGTCTAGTTTAACATATGGTATATATGTTGTATGGGCTAAAAAGATTCTAACCCATATATTATCTATGAAATTTTACATGAATGCATTATTTTTTTAAAATGTACATAACTTTGGTTTTCGAAGTCGAGTTAGGTCGGACCCCGTAAGCAATCCTACCACTCGTCTCTTCTCTACATGCTTGAGAGAAATTTAGCTCCTTGCCAGTACTCCATGCCAAATGGCATTGGTACATGAATTATTATTATTATTTTTTGATTAAAAGATAAGCACCTATCCTGCCAACCTCTGAGAGTGAGAACGACCAGAGGTGGAAAGGATAGGGCTATCATCGTATAACATTGCCAAAAAATTATTTGTACAGAGTTTTTCATGAAGAAAAAATGGTGGAGTATCCCACCATTTTTGTTCAGGCAAAAAATGAGATGACACAAAATCAGCCAAAATATAAGCGACAGAGTTCCCAGCCCATAACACGTGGTGAAAAGACAAAGAGTGGGCCTGAAGGGCGATTTGACGAATTTGTGAAACAATCTTACCCACCGAAGCCCTAATGGAGCGATCACCCACAAAAAATCAATACGAATCAACGATTCAGATTCCACTTGTAGGTTAGCGAAATGGCCTTCCAAGGCCCACTTCATCCCCAACCACATAGCAGTGGCTTCCATGATCAACGGATCCAGAAGTTCATGCCGGTTCCATCCCTTCGTAGCAATAAAGGAGCCATGAGAGTCTCTAATAATCGCCGCCATCCCCGTATAAGTGTTGTGGAGATTCCTTCGCCCATCAATATTAACCTTGAAAGTGCCCACAACAGGTTTAGTCCATCTAGCAACTAGGGGTTTATCAAAAAGGGTTGACTCCCTTAAATCCATCGTGGTCCCATACTGATTCCTGAAGTTAATACACCACTCATTTACATCTAAAAACACCGGTGGTGTGCCATCCGCCCAGAGTTGGTTTCGCAAGTACCAGATACGCCAACAGTAAAGGAGGAAGAGAAGAAAAATATTCGTGCAATTTGTAGTGATGAAAGCCCAAAAAATATCCGAAATGGAGGTGCCAAGTACGGAGGGAAGCAGATCACCCACAATATTGTGATAAACCGGTTGGGTAGCATTGCAGTTGATAAAAGGATGAAATATGTCTTCCGAAGCCATCTTGCAGAAAAGGCATGAGGTGTCCACCATGATTCCACGCCGCTGTAAATTAAGAAGGGTGGGGAGAGCATCCAAGAACAGCCGCCAACAAAAGATAAGTATTTTGCTTGGGAGTTTAATTTTCCAGATGAATTTGAATATCTCCTGATTCCGATCACCACCGGCATCGCCATCTTCCAAAGGCCTTTCTGATATTTGTGTGAGGAGCCTGTACGCCGATTTCACCGAGAAATGGTCATCCGGTTCCAGTTCCCAGAAACAGAGATCCTCCTCTCCCTCATTCGGAGGCGGGTTTAAAAAAATGATGTCACGCCCAGACTCACCAACCGCTTGCAAAACAAGAGTTCCTCCCATTGCCCATCCAGTTCATTTTGGAAGAGACTAACCTTCGCGTCATCGGGAATGTGTGCCGATAAGGGCTTGGCCTTTTGAAGTGGAGAAGGAAGCCACCTGTCATGAAAGAACTTCACCTGGTCCCCAGAGCCAATACGCCACCGACACCCCCGAAGGATCACATCCCTAGCTCTAAGGATGCTCCTCCAGGTGAATGAATCCGATGGCTTCGCCGTGCATGCCCAGAGATTTCCATGACTAAAGTATCTGGCCCTCAGAGCAGAGTAACAAAGGGAATCAGTATTTGAGACAAGCTGCCACACCTGTTTGACGAGCAACGCATAGTTGAAAGAGATCAGGTTATGGAAGCCCATAACCCCGGCAGCCTTGGTCTTGCACATATCTTTCCACGCTACCCAGCTCATCTTACGTTTCCCATCGCTCTCGCCCCACCAAAATTTGCTCAGCATGCTATCCATTTCATTGCAGAAGCTTTTGAGGAGGAGGAAAATACTCGTAGAGTAAATAGGAATAGCTTGTGCAACATCTTTGATAAGAATCTCCTTACCGCCCCACGATAGAAGTCGCCCCTTCCACCCCTGCATCTTCCGCCATACACGGTCTTTTAGGTCTTTAAACATATCCTTCTTCGATCTCTGTAACCAGATAGGCAGCCCCAAATAAGAGTAGAAATCCAGAGCACACGATCCAAACACCCCAATAATAGAGCTCCTCACAACTGGGTTGGTATTGGAGCTAAAGAAAAGCGCCATCTGACTTGTCCAGAGCATTCGCTATATGTTCGCAGAATGGAGAGTAGATGTCGTGCCTGGGAGTCGGTAGCCCTTATGAAGATGAGGGTGTCATCAGCAAAGAAAAGATGAGATAGAGTGGGTCCCCTGGGACAGAGTCTGATACCATGGAGTGACTGGTGGAAATGAGCATGAGCAAGAAGAAAAGAGAGACCCTCAGCACAATAAGAAAAAATATGAAGAAAGTGGGTCTCCCTGACGCAGTCCCCTATGTGGGGTGAGGAGAGGGGTTTTGTGCCCATTCACTAGGATCCGGTAGTGAACAGAATGCACACACTATCTAATCCAATTAATCCACACAGGACCAAAGTTCATGGCTACCATCATGTTGCTCAGAAAATCCCATTCTACCCGATCATAGGCTTTGGACCTATCCAATTTGACTGCCAATTCTTTCTTGTTTCCCACCCTTTTTCAACGGATCGAATGAATGACTTCATAAGCAAGCAGCATATTGTCAGTAATGAGGCGGCCCGGGACAAACGCACTCTGTTGAGGGGAGATCACTTCATTAAGGCAGCTTTTCAGACGATTGGCCAACACCTTTGCCAAAATTTTGTAGGCAACGTTACATAGACTGATGGGGAAAAAATCCCCAAGTTTTTCAGCACCTTCCTTTTTTGGAATTAAGACAATGTTGGTGTGGTTGACTGCTTGTAGTTGTTGGCATTGATGCGGCGGAGTTCGAGCCTCCATAAAATCTTTGCACACCGAGAAGACATCATGCCCAACAGTACGCCAATGTGTGTGATAGAAGCCAGCAGGAAGTCCATCAGGGCCAGGAGCTTTTGAAGGGTTCATAGCTTTTAAAGCTGTCAACACCTCCACCATGGATAGGGGTCTAGTAAGATTCGCTTGTCAATCGTTGGATATCTTCCTTGTGACTAGGCAAGTGATGCGGTGTAGATCAAAGGGACCCAAACAAGAAAAAACCTCCCGAAAGTAGGATAGAGTGAGAGCAAGCATCCCCTGTGTGTCGGTGACCGCGTACCCCTATCATCAGTAAGAGCCTCAATGAAGTTACGTCTTATGTGATTGGACGCAACACGGTGAAAAAAAGAGGTGTTTCTTTCTCCATGTTGAAGCCAATGAACTTTGGCTCTTTGCTTCCATAGTAATTCCTCATCTTCCAATAGGACGTGGAATTGATGCCAAACACGTTGAATAGAAGTATCTCTTTGATCAGAAGGGATCTGAGAGTTTAAAGAATGCAATTCCTCTCGCTTCCAATATATAAGCTTGCCAAGCCGTCCCCTATTGTTTATACTCCACCTAGCCAATGCCCAGGAGCAATTCTGAATTTTTCTTAACAAGATCTCACAAGGAAAGGATCCAGTCCTATGTGTTGTTGTCCATGTGTGATCAACAATGTCATGTGTGTCTTTATCTTTGGCCTAAAAGAGCTCATACTTGAAGTCACGTTTGGGTTTACTCTTGTGCTGCATAGAATTGAGAATGAGGAGGATGAGATGGTGGTCAAACGAGGCAGAGGATAGGTGATAGACCTTTGCAAAAGGGAATATGGTTAGCCATTGTGGGGAGGCCAGACCACGGTCCAAGCGTGCTTCAACTCTCTGTGTTCCCTTCCTGTTGTTCCGTCATGTCATTGGGGGGCCAACAAACCCCAAGTCTATTAAATTGCATGTATCCATTATATTTCGAAAGAAATCCATTTAATGCTCCGATCTCGTCTTGCAACTTCTATATTCGGACGGGCCCACCACCACATTGAAGTCCCCCATGATGAGCCAGGGAGCCTCAGATTGAGTGTGGAGAATAGAGAGAAGGTTCCAAGTTTCCGCCCTCGGCCGAACCTCGGGGTGGCCGTAAAAGCCCGTAAACCGCCACCCTTGGATATCAGCGTCAATATGGTGTTTGGAGAAGCTCCTGATTATGACTCCGTAGTCATCATTCCAAAGAAGACAAAGTCCCCCCCTCCTTTCCTCTGAATCAACAGCTAAACAACATTCAAACTTCAGTTTCCTTCTTACGCAGTCCATTTCCTTCCTAGATCGTTTGGTCTCGCAAAGGAAGACCACACTGGGAGCTTTTCTCTTGACAAGGTCAAGTAAACACCAAATTGCATGTGGGTTCCCAAACCCACAGCAATTCCAAGCCAAGAGAGCCATTACTGGGGGTGGGGCCGAGGGGTGTCCTCAGCCTCCACCAGTTCCTCCTCATATGTCTTGCATCTCTTTAACGGCAATTGCACAGGAAAATTTTCCTCCCCCACCTCCACACTGAAAGGTCTCTTTGTTGTGGCTGACGTGTTGTGGTATATAGATCCTTCTTCCCCAACAAACATGGACAGCTCACGTGCTCTATGTTTCCATTGGCATTTTGGCCCATGCCCCAACACAAGGGAATGAGCAGGTTCATTAGTAGCCATCATGGGTTCCAACTTTTTCATCTCCCACTCCATCCGTGACCCAGGAACCGGCTCAAGTTGAACTTCTTGTGGCTGATGTTGGACGTCTGTCAGCTGAGGCGTGAGGGAAGTGGTGGTAGCAATAATGCCTCTGGTTGAGGCTCACTCTGCTGTTGTCCCTTTGACATGGTATGTCTGGCATCCACGGAGCATTCAGAGTGGGTGCAAGCTGCATGGGGAGTGATCCGGGAGGTTGCACTGCCTATGGAAATGGTTGTTTTGCCGAGTGTCATTGTGGGTTGTGCATCCCTTGCAGATTCACTATCCTAAGAAGATGAAGAATGGAGGCAGTTTTGGGTGGAGCACCCAGTGGAAATGTCCAGCGTAGGCGTGTGGTGAGGCGTGGACAGCGTTGTCATGAGTGGGTGAGGCATGGACAATGCTTCCTCCAATTCCCCATATAAGTGTGGAGACCGTTGCTACACCTTCCCCCTTCCCGGCGTCCAAGAAAGGTGATGGAAACCTACCCTCAGTTGGTTCCCATATGGAAAATCCTCCTCCTTCATCTTAGCAGGTAGATTGTGGTGGTGTTCGCACTCCTTGAATGTATGTCCGATTCTACCACAAGCATAGTAGAAAGTGGGTAATTTTTCGTATTCGAAAGCCAACCATTACCTATTCGAGTTGTCTATTTGAATGAAGATCCCCCTTCTGAGAGGCTTCGTTAGGTCCACCATTACTTGAATTTTGATGAGGTGGTCCATATGTTCCACCTGGATGCAATGTTCGAATGAAGTGCCCACTGCTTTTTCCAGAGACATTTTGTCGAGCAGGTATGGGGCGTTGTTGATTTGGATCCATAGTGGCGATTTGGCCATCATCACCGCCCCCAACGTAATGGGCTGGAACTGCTCCTTCAGGACCAACAATTGCCGATCATAAGTCCAAGGTCTGCCCTTCATCATAGTCTCACGGTCCTCTGTTGTTTCAAAGTGCAGTAGAAATAGGTTGTCTTCTACCTGCGTGATTGTCACCCTCTCTACCGTTGGCCATACCTTCCTCATGGTAGCCTTAAACACTTCCCTATCGTAGTGTTTGCGAGTCCAAAGTGAGCAGAGAGTTGCCGGTTTATCGCCAGGAACGATTTTTTGACAAGTTTGGTCACTGTCAAGCTTCAGAGTTTCCATCTCTTCTCCCAGTAGATTGGCCATCTCACAACACTGTCCCCTTCTCTGCTCGAGGTACCTGCCCGTCCGCCCTATTCGTTCCTGTGGTCGAAACTCCCACCCAGATCACGAGCGAGGAAAGACAGGGGCTTTGGTCGCCATCGCCAGACGAGAGTTAAGGCTATTCCAACATTAAATTTAGCTGTTGGTACATGAATTATTAGTTTAATGATTTAGTGGATTAATTAATTCACGAGATTCAAACTATTCATTATGTTTAGAAAATATATAACTAAAACACAACTGTCAAATCTATGAAAATTTTAGTAGAATACAAAAGTAATTTACTTAAAAGTAAATATTTTAATTCTTGAACATTTATTTTTTATATATACTCTGACCCACTAAATGATTTACTGTGCCATAATTGTATTCTTAATTAAAAATACATGTCTAAATAGATAAATAACTTGAATATCATAAATTAACTAATTAATTAAGGAGTAATGATTCAATGCTTATTTAAGCATAGAGCACTTCAAGTCTACCCGTAGTTTTTACATTACAAAATATATCTTTAAAACGAAATCATCTATCATATTTAACATATACTGTTTTATTATGCAACCAAAATAATTTTTATTGAAAAATTATCATTTGTAAAAAAATAAATAATATTTTTTGAAGTCAATATATAACTATTAAATTTTTGAAAATTGTATGGCACATATAGTAATAAAGTTTGAAATATATAATTTTTTGGAATTATAAATAAATACATGCTGACAAATATGATAGATAGTTTAGATTTTAAAAAATATAATTTAGAATGTAAAAACTAAGGGTAAGCATGAAGGATAGAATGCGTAAATAACTAAGAGATCATTATTCTACAAGTATTTGAAATTAAACCTACAAAGTGATCATCCTTGGGCTATGATCATTTCATTGGTTTAAAATGGGAGCCATTTCAAACCATTTCAAAAGCATATTTTCTATTTTTTTTATAAAACTTTTCATCTAGGTGTGTTTGATCTATCAATTAAATTCTACCATTTTTGGATTGTATATAATTTTTTGAATTTTTATTTTTAATCACAAGAATATTTTATTCATGTTAAATTATTGAAAATAATTACAAATTTTTTATGTTTAAAATTAAGTATATATACACATCTCTAAAATATTTGAACTTGATTTATGAAATATATAAATTTAAATTAACAGTTCAAGCGAAAAAATTTTAAAACATAGGTATTAACTATTAAAACCGGTTGGAAATGGTGGCATAAATGCTCGATTACTTACCTCAAATAGTATTTGGGTATGTTTGGTAATAAGTAAAAAAGTCAAGTTGAAACTTTTTAAAAAAATTTCATTATCTATAACTATAATATTTTTTAATTATTTTGTTTATATCTTCATATGCAACTACACTACTTTCTCATCATTTCTGAACAACTACTTATATAAGTAATCTATCTATTTTAACTTTATCTTTTTACTCATTATCATATCTCCTAAAATATCACATGATTCTCTTCAAATTCAACAACTTTTCATCTAAGAGTTTATCACTTCCCAAACAAACCCTTTGTATATCATGTTCCCGATTCAAACTTGATTATTTTCCATAAAAATTCATTTTAAAAATGATAAATATTCTAATACAATTGTTTAAAGTTTCTGCTCATATAGGATTCATATTGAAATGGCTTTTGATATCTTTGCATGGTACTACTACATGTAAACAAGATCGAGCTGACACCATGTACTACCAAAATCCTTTAAAAAAAAGATTGTTATTGTATTCTAAATAGATCAATGTGAGAAATATTTTTTAAAAAATAAATTATTATAGTATTTTAAAACTTACATTTTATAATTTTTATTTATATAGGTATTTTCATCATTTAAAAAAGGGCTTTAGTGTTCATATATACCACTGTATTTTCAAGCAAACTTTGTAAAAATAAATACATATTTCACAACTTGGATTGTTTATATAAATACATATGTAAATATAAATACCTTGTAACATATAAATACATATATTGAAGTATTCCCCAAAACTAGATTGTTTAATACCCATAAAAAATGGATTGTTTAATAATAATAATAATTTGGATTGTTTAAGTACATTTTTTATTAATATTAAGTCTCTCTTCTATGTAATCAACAATTTTATATAACTCCATCTATTTCTCTATACCTTAATGATTTATGAGAAATCTATGCCATTTAATTTATTCAGCATCTTGTTTTTTAGTTATGAGACTTAAGTTAATCCAAATCAAAGATGGATGTGCATGTCTTCTAAAAAGCAAAAGACTGACGTGCGTGAACCATATTTATTTTAAAAATATATATTTACTCCTAAATTATGAAAAATATTTAGATCAATTCGTATATGCATTAAAATATAACAATACTTTATAAAACTATTTATCCACATAATAATGATATTTTAAACAGTTTAGATATTGAAAATGTAATTTTAAAAATTGATATTTAGCGTCAAATTATTTTATTATTTTTATAGAACTATTTTATTATGTTAATTTTATATGTTTTCAACCCGAATCATGAACAATGATACTTGTTATCTCCACAAGAATATCAATGATATTAAATGCAATAGGTAAATTAAATTTTATATCAATCCTTGTTAAAAAAGGTGGCTCGCACAGAAGTTTGTTGAATAGCAGCAGAACTCTTTAATATTGTCCTGTTAATTATTTTTATTCTTCATCAGGTTAGGACTTAAGACAGAGCGAATCATTCAGTGGGTCCCTGTGGGTGGAATCCAGCTTTTTGACGTTTTATCTCCGAATCAAATTGAAAACCGATTTCGTCAGCCATCAACAGTTTTTGGCTGATAAGAATTTGAACATTCAATTGGCGATCGAAGTGCAATGCACCAAACTGGTAATTAAATATTGTAACGTGAAATAATAATAAAAAAATTTAAAACAGAAAACTGATCGTTTATTCCTGTAAGCTTTTCCAAAGTAGATGCATAGATCTATCTTAAGTACTCATGTTCATCTACAACTGGGCATTTAAAAATGCCGTGCCTGGCGATATGAAAAAGAAAGAAAGCGAAGCTTGAAGACAATGACAAGCTTGGTTGCGTGCGCGTAGTTGACATCGCAGTCGTCAAGAGCAATCATCTAACCGCGGCATGATAATATAATCCTCAAGCGTTGCCAATTCGTCATAAGAAGTAGTGTTTGGAAACGATTTGATTACCTCATAGTCTTTCCTTCCCAGAAGAAGAAAACTTTCCATTTGACGATGCCTAATCACACGAGTTTGATGTCATCCATGAAATCAATTTCGATCTACAAAACCAAGCTAATAGTTACTTTAATTATAAACGAAGTAATTCCCATTAACGAATTAAAGGAAAATACAAGATGTGCATCAGAGATCTACTTCATGAGGCACTAAAGAAAATTCATATTTTTGTCGTGTTTGATTATATTTAATATCATCCATTACTAATCACATGAATTTCATGTCATTCATGAAATCAATTTCAATGTAGATATGCTATAAAAAAATTTCAATGTAGATAAACCAAACTAATAGTTACTTTAATTATAAATGAAGTAAAAAAAAATTCAATTTAGATAAACCAAGCTAATAGTTGCTTTAATCAGAAAAAATTTATTTTCCATTAAGAAAAGAAAATATAGTCATAAGAGGCATACTCTTGTGGTAAGCTTGTAAAGATAAATAAATATTATTATAAACTGGGGTCAAAGAGGCTCAAACTCCCGCCCTCAAGATCACTCTATTGCTATTAGACCTACCTGCTAACCAACTGTGGTACCACTTCATATTGTTAAAATGTCAAGTATGGGTGTATTTGGGAATAGATAAAACTTTTGATGAATAGTTTTGGAAAGTAAAAGTTGTCAAATAATGAGATATGAAAGGAGTAATGATGAAGAATAAAGAAAATAAAGTTAAAATAGATAGGTTAGTTGTGTGGGTAGTTGTGTAAAAATATTGAAAAGTAGGGTAGTTGTATAGGAAAATATGAAAAAATAATTTAAAAATATGATAGTTGTGGATAGTGAAAAGTTTTAGATTCAAAAGTTTTAACTTAACATTTTCTGCACATTGCCAAACACATCCTATATATTTTTGCTTAGATTCAAAAATGACTTTGTAAGTTGTCATTGCTAAAGCCTTTCCTATAAAAGTGACAGCGAAGTATGACTTGTAGCACCCCATCGACCCATACCTTAGGTCGATGGACACTACAGCAAAGATCCGATAGCATCTCCCTACTTTCTATCGTACTCCGAGAAGCAAATAATTATATATACATAAATCATCATTATCATCATCATCATACGCCATTTCCCACCTAGGTGGGGTCGGTTGCATGGATTCTGTTCCGCCATTCTTGGCTATTAGAGACGAAATTTTCAGTAATTTGTGATATTTTCAAATCTTGTTTAATTACTTCCATCTATATTTTTTTGGGTCTTTCTCTCATTCTCTTACCACTTTCTATTTGGATGGAATCTGCTCTCCTAATCAGTGCCATTTTAGACCTCCGTTTAATATGACCAAACCATCTTAATCTATTTTTTCTCATTTTATCACCTATTGGTCTCACTTTTAGATTTTGTCGAATTATTTTATTCCTAGTTTATCTTTTCTTATTTTACCATTCATCCGCTTTAACATTCTTATTTCCACTAAGTTTTTTTTATGTATATGTTGTTTTTTAACTGCCCAACATTCTGCCCCATAAAACATAGTGGATCTAATCACAGTCTTGTAAAATTTTTGTTTTAATTTAATTGGGACTCAATGATCACATAAAATTCCTTATGTACTTCGTTATTTCTTCCATCCTGCTTAAATTCTATGTATTATATCTTTTTCAATTTTTCTATACCTTGAACTATTAATCCTAAGTATCGGAAGTAATTAGTTCTTGTTACTGCTTGATCTAAAATCTTAATTGGTTCCTCATCCAAGTCTCTCTATTATTAAAATTGCATTTCATATATCAGTTTTTGTACGACTAATTCTAAAACCCTTAGGTTCTAAGGCATCTACCCACCTATTCAATTTCAAATTTAGTCATTCTCTAGTTTCATTTATTAGAACAACGTCATCTGCATATAGCATACGCCAAGGTACTTCTTCTTATAAATATCTAATAATTTCATCTATTACTAAAGTAAAAAGACAAGGACTCAAGGGTGAGCCTTGATATAAACATATTTTAACTAAAAAAATATTAGTATCTCCACAATAGTCCTCACATTTGTTATAGCCCCATCATACATATCTTTAATAACATCAATACATCTATTATTAATTCTTTTCTTTTTCATCACTTACCATATTATCTTTCTTAGTACTTGATCATATGTTTTTTCTAAATCAATAAAGATCATGTATAAGTTGTTTTCTTCTCCTTATACTTCTTAAATAGTTGCCTAAGTAAGAAAATGACCTAAGTGGTTGATCTTCCTGGCATAAAGTCAAATTGATTTTCAATTACATTAGTTTCTTATCTTACTCTATGTTTAATTACTCTTTCCCATAACTTCACAATGTAACTTATTAGTTTTATTCCCCAATAATTTGCACAATTTTGAATTTTCTTTTATTTTAATATATTAAAACTATAGTGTTTTTTCTCCATTCATTTAGCATTAACTTTGTCTTTATAATATTATTAAAGAAATTGGTTAATCATGTTGCACCTACATCTCTCATGCACTTCCATGCCTCAATTTGTATTTTGTTTGAGCTTAAGGCTTTTTCTATTTTCATTTTTTTAGAGCTTCTTTTACTTCGAATATTTGAATTTTGAGAAATAACTAATATTCCTATTTTCTTCTCTATTTAAGCTAACATTTAATGTTAAGCGTTTTGGTGGAGTATCATTTAGTAGACTATAAAAATAAGTTTTCTATCTCTCTTTAATTTCATCATCTTTAACTAGAACTCTTTGTAAGGATCAGGTATTTTATTTTCATTATAACCCTTCTCTATTTATGAGATAACTTACGAACATGCCTCTAGGAGTTTGTGATATTAATGGATGCATAACATATATGAATATGGTATCTAGGGGACATATAGTGCATATATGCATGTATTATGATCTTAGCACACTGAGTATTAATTTAAATGTGTATGATTAGTGTGTCATTGTCAAGCACTATAACTATTTTTTCCCCTTCGCAGAGTAGGTACGGGGTTCGACCTGACCGGTCAGGTCACGGGGGTGAAGGGGGCAGCGCCCCCAGAGAAATTTTTTAATTATTAAGATGTAGGAGCGGGAAATTAAATTACTAATTGTGACTGGACCCGACCCATGCCCCGGTCGGACTCAATGGGTTCAATTAACATGGGCGGCCCGCGCTCTAGGGTTTCATTTCTTCCATTTCGCGCCTACTGTGCTCCCTTCTTCTCCTCTTCCGGTTCTTCGCTCCTCCTCTTCTTTCTCTTCCATTCAGTTCGAATACCAACTTCCTTGAAGGTCATAGATCCTAGTTCGGGAAGCTCCAAGGCTCCGAATCTCTGCAATCCACACCTAGGGTCGCTGTTTTGGGAGAAATCACGGTTAAGGTAAGTAGATGTCGCCCCTTCTCGATTTAGTGATGAAATTTTATGTTAAATGTGATGTGAGACTGGTGAAAATGTGTAGCGTCTGATAACTTCATGGTATGTGGCATAGGGTTCGTGACAGTTAGGGTTCATGGGGAATTTGCTTTAAATGCACGATTTCTATGATGTACAAAGACTTCTTAGCAGTTTTTATATTGTTGAAATGTGACGTGAATTGATTTGCCTCAAACGAGGGTATGAATTGAAGGTTCTTTCATTTCGCGCCTATCATGTGTTTGACAAAATGCTTGTGTGACATATTTATATGTTGATTTAAATTTTGTTGATGTTGTATGTGCGGTTTGCGACATGTTTCCTTGTCTGTTATGTGTGATGTGTTATTTCAAATGGTTGGTTGTAAAAGGGTTGTTCATGGCCACTGATTGACATGAGGAGAGGGTTGTTCATGGCCCTTGATGGACATGAGTAGATGATTGGTTGTGTTATTCTATTTATACGTGGTTATATGCATACGATCTTAGGAGTGGGTATTGGACCCATATGTATTAGCTTCATCACTAGATGAGCATCCATCATTATACTTATTTCCACTTTGTGCTAACCACTATCTACTTGCTGGGTCTATTTAGACTCATATCATTTGTTATTGTGCCTTTAGATCACAGGCCAGGTGGGGAACTTCAAGATGGGACAAGTTGAAGATCAAATATGAGAGACCATAGCACAATATTTAAACTTCAGTTCTTTTAAATTGTGCTCTTTTTGATAATTATATATGTAGACAATTACTTAGGCAGATTCACTTTGACAATTATAATGTATTTGGTATTTCAGATTGGATTATAATCCCTGTGGATGCACATATGCATGATCATTATATTTGCTTGATGTGTAAGAGTAATATTTAATGATTTTCCTTCTATATGAATGTCCTTATTATATGAAGATGCAAGTATATAAATATAGGATTGAATGTTACAGATTGAAATGTTTATGAATATCAGGTCATGTATTCCATATTACCCCTTGTATATTATGGGAAGATGCTGCCGAATTTTTCTTAGATTGTGTAGCACCCATCGACTAGTTATTTAGTATTTCTAGGAATGGGGCGTTACATTCTTTGGTTTTCACTTTTAATACATCTAACATGTGCTAAATCTTTACCTTTATTTTCTCTTAATTTAGCTAACTTAAATATACTCTTTTCACCTTGTCCAGCTTCTAATATGTTATATAAGTTGTCATAAGCTTTTTGTTTAGCGTTGCTAATAATTTTTTAGTGGCTTTTTTATAGCTTGTATTATTGTCAGTTTGTATTATTTTTGTTATTTTGTCATTTTTTAAACTTTTCTTGTTTATCATTTATAGTTTTTTGAACATTCTTATTCCACCACCAAGTTTCCTTATGTAAGGATCTATGATTTTTATATATCTCTACAATATTTTGTCTAACTTCTTTTATACTAGTTGAAATTTTATCTGACATTGATTTCACTTCCTCTTCTTGTAGGTCCCATTTTCCTTATTTTATTATTCTTTTACTAACAAGTTCCATGTTGTTTCTATTTAAATTTCACCATTTAATTTTTGAAATTATGTTGCATTTAGTTTTTGTTGACTCTTTTTTTGTATGTATATCCATCACTAGTAATTTATGTTGTATAGCTAACTCTCACCTAGGATAACCTTATAATTTATACAAAAAGATCTATTCAATTTTTTTATAAGGAATAAATCTATTTGGCTAGAATTGGTCTCACTCTTGAAGGTTATCAAGTGTTCATAATCATATATAGATAAGAGAATCCTACATATCCATAACTAATGCAATAAATAATCTTATATTAGTAAAATCAATTGAAACCACATTTATCTCCATCATTATCATAACTAATACATGAAAGCAAGACACAATCTCAGACAATGGATTTTATGTTTACAACTTACAATCACAACAATAGACTTCTCTAGGTTATATATACATAAATCATGTCCAATATATCATATACAACCTACCACTCAAAATAATATACATATATATATATGTATATTTTTTCATTCACAATAATAATAATCTCAAAATAACCATAATCTAAATCTAACACAATTTATATGATTATTCTCCTTAACCTAGGGATTAAATATAAAGTAGCCCACAACTAGGTATTTGCAACAACATTCCTACTGAAAACATTAATAATATATAAATGAGTTCAGTGAAATGCAATAAGTAGGTGCAGTCAATGAAAACAATGGAAAATCATGTTAAATCCATCATATATGTTATGTCACCACATGACATAACATATAATGCTTTGCATCAGGCTCTCACTAGCTTTAAAAAACTATATCATATCATGCCCCAAGCATACATGCAACTATACCCAATCCATAATAATGCAACTCAACTGCATGACACATTAGGGGCATGCCTCAAGCACAAAATCAATACTTGTTGCTGATACCATGACTTACCCAACTACTTAGCTTATGTCTACTCATCAATGACCCACAGACTCAGACAGTCCACAAGCCCCCACACAAGGAACTCGATTCCCATAGCATATTAACATCACTCAAACCATTAGTTATGCAAATAATGTACATGCATCAATCACACCAACACATGTCACATGGTCAAGCGAAAATCATGCATCATATAGCTTCATTAAACCATGCTAAAACACAATCAAATTATTTGTAATAAAGAGTCTCATTTTAAATTATAAAAATCAAGATGTTATATGAAAATTTTAAATCCAACTCATCCTAAAATCCATCCATCATCCAAACACATGAATCATGTCTATACATAAGCTCACTCAATAGTCTCATCAACACTAGCTCCAAACTAGGATTTAAATCTCATCCCATTGTAATACATCATCCATCCATTCCACACTATCCTTATCCTTTCCAAGCATAAGATTTTAAATCATTGTAATATCAACCTAATCACAATCCTAGCAAACAAATTTAATATCTCTTAAAAATCATAAACCTTAACACCCATCCATATCAAACCATCATAAGTCTCGTTCAATACCAATTGCAACCCAATATGATTCAATCGTAGCAAATAGTTGAGTTATTTTACCAAGATACTATATTAATACATATGTCATACAACTAGTCTTACTTAGACATTTTGCCAAACACAACATGGGCAATGTATAAAGGATATAAAAATCTTAAAAAAAACTTCATAGATTTCCATATATTGTATGTCAAACTCAAGCAAAATTATTCCAAATCATTTCTAATCTATCATTGACATGCTTTTTCATAAGATCGACCGTTTTCTAAAAATTCATTATCTCTACACAACTGTAGCCCTCCAAAAATATCCTAAACCATGAAATCAAAAATGGTGCTCGTGAAATACATTCAAATAAATTACTCTCTACTCAAAATCAAATTTTATTTGAAAAGAAATCAACCTACTTACTTTCGATGAAGTTTTCTTGCCAAAATACTTTACACTCTAAGTTCAATTGAAAAATTAATTATCTAAATAATCATTTTAATTCACTTAAATCTATACATAAATACAAATCTATAACCTCACTCATCAAAACCTTAGCCCATTCCCAACTCCCAAAATTACCACATCATGCATGTCTAACACTTTACTTAACAAATTTTAACTCTTTATCATGACCCAACACATGAAGTGCACAACACATGCCTCAAATCTAGTTTAATTAACCCACATCCAAGCTCAGGCTTTAGAGATTCATTATATCAATATATCACAGGCATCATTAAGGTTTATACTTTTATTTTCATTCAAAAATACATTTGATCAAATACTCAATAGACATTATTTAGAAATTATGACAATCTTATATGGAATTAAACAATATTAACTTAATATATTCCAAATAAGTTAAGAAGTACTTCTACATCATCCATTTCATGAATTTCCATCAAAACTTTCAATTTTCAGCAAACTTCAATCTCTATACTATTCTTGAATCAATAAAAATCATGCGAATCTTCAACTCCATGTGTAGTACTTGTCTGAAAAGGTTAATCAATATATTTACATCCAAAATATGTGATTTACTCAAAGAGAAAGTAAATCACTTGGAATCTCATTTTTCTCAAATTTCTTCCAAAATCCTTCATTGAAACTTAAAATCTTTTTATGCTTAATGCTCCTTGATGTTAAATAAAAATTTTAAAAAGCCTTAAACAAAGTTTAAAAGGTAAGTTGAAGTTTAAGAATCATGGAAGAAGAAGAAGAAAGGTAAGAGTGGAAGATATGAGATGCTAACTCCCTCTCATACCCATATATCAATTTTGAGCAAAAAATAGCAAATTGCTCTTATTTTCTTATATTTTTACGGAATTGTTTATTATAACTAAATTGAAATTATGAATTTCAAATGGTCTCTCTAATTTTTCCACAAATATATCATATCTTAATCAAGACAAACTAAATAGATATTTTCATACCAATTTTCATTAAATAAAAAATGCTCATTATCAAAAATATTACATAAAGATAATTTAGATATAACTTTATATTCCTTGTCAAATAATTGGCTTATATTTAGTAAATCATGTTTAAGACCATCTACGTTAGATTGCAAATTGTCACAACACTATAACATAACTAAAAGAAATAGGTCTCACCTATACTTGCAAGTTATAGCAACTCAAAACATCAAAAGCATTTCATCTTGTGGTATCTATTGCTGAGAACAAAAAATGAAAATACCACATAACACTGTTCAAATTATAACTATTTTATTATTAAAATTGTGCCACCTCAACATTATTGTGTATTGTACTTGTTATTTGATTTAGTGACATGTCCATTCAAGAGTGGTCATTCACCCATTTCAAGCATTCATAAGAGCTGATCTACATACACGTATGGCTTGATAAATTTGTCATGAAGTAAACCCAATAACTACTAATTGGTTTCAAAGTTGATCCATTCACATCAAATTGTAGCAGAGAGTTATCCATCCTTTCCATTCACCTCATATATTGCTAAATCACAGAGTTGACTGTGTGACTCTAGATTACGACGCATTATTACTCCATTAAAGGCTTCTCGAAAAATGTTAACCACTTTTTATGATGAAGACATCCGATCATTTATCATACTTTTCTTAACTTTGTTAAGAAGAATAATAAAATCATTTATTTCATATTTCTCAATTTTTGTCACTTTGATATTTCATAAAGAAATAGCAAAAGATCTTTATCATTAGCAATGAGGGCCAAATCGACCCTTTCTAATGCCCATTATCATAACTCTTAAAGCATGAAACGATGAATGAACTTTTCCGCTGAGCAGGCTTCTCACCAAGTAGCTAACATAGTGATGAATAAGAAAACTTCCCACACAAGGTAGATAATCAGGATAGCCACCTTTGGGCCATGCGAAATTGCCTAGCCATGAATGTGACACAAGTGACATAACAAACCATCATAAGCTACAAGCGGCAGTTCTCTCTAAGCTCTCAGCCTGCCAAGAGTTTCTACCGGTAAGGAACTTAAGGGATCATAGTGTATCTCCCCCTAATGATAAGTGCATGAAAATAACTAGGCTAGTGTGGACATAAGAGACCAGAAGCCCACCTTTAGACGGGAATCAAGGAAATAAACGAGATCCTCTTATTTTTATATATTATTCATTAGAACCTAACTTATCTGAATAATGAAACTTCGGCCATAACTTACCCCATGGTTTTCTAAATGATCCTGTATTCATAGATTATTCTTTTTTGACGTAAAAACCTATTTTTGTCCTCTCAATTTCTTGTTCTCAATTTCTTCTTCTCGACCGATATTTTGAGTCTTCAATTCAGCCTAGTTGAGCCTTTGGACCAAATTGAACTTATTTCGGCATCATTTGTGGGAATGATTTCTCTCATCTACGTTTCCTTTTGAGTTGAGAACATGAGATGTGTCCAAAACAAAGGCACCTTTTAAGATCACCTTAAGAACTCGAGATCGAATGGTTAGGAACCTAAAACTGAAGGGCACATATAACAATGAGTAACAAGAGGTCCACAAGGATAACTAAGAAGCTAATGGGGGAGAAAGCAAGGAGGCACACGTTTCTCAAGGTGAGTATGATGCAGTTTTAAGCCTCGCGTCTTGCATGTAATGTCAAGTACATGAAGGCCAACCTAGTGCCATGCTCCTAAACTCAATTGCCCACCTCCTAGTAGGGCCCTTAGAAGGCGGGCCATTACCCTCGACCCTAGTCATTTCCGTCATAGCAATAGAAGTAGCTATTTTGGTATTGGCCACTATGTTAATAACAACTAGTGCTCCTTTTACGATAGACCTAATACTCCTTTTGGCAACTTTTATTGCACCATTTTCCAAACCATCCATCTTTATGGACCAATAGGAAGGAATAGTACTTTCCCTTCTATTATAATAGCAACCATTGACCAGCCTAAAGGCCCTTAAACCCCTCTCTGCAAACTTGGGGGTCTCCTTTTATCAAGACTGCATGAAATTCTTGGCCCTAAGTATACTAGTACAAATCACATCATTTTCCAATTCATTAGCATACAACCCTAGGTCTAGTTAGTCCCCAAAAGATTTCAAATCTAAGAAATGCTAGTCTTTTCACCAGCATCCAATCCCACTAGCCATGTAGTAAACTTCAACATCCACATGGACCTATGAGTTGCTTCCAAGAGATTAAAAGGCAAAGCATTCTCATCTACCCTCAATGAGAGAAAAATGTGTTTTGCATCCCCTGCCCCAGGCTCTATCTCAAGCTTAAAATAGATCGTTGACCTGTTAAAGTCATGTTTCAGTAATCAACATCAATGAACCATCACTGCAGCATAGAGAATGTGCATCAAATAGTTGCTTAATAAGGCTTTGTGAGATTATGTCACTCATGTTGATGTAAAGGTAAGGAAAGTGACTTGCCTTCCAACAAAAGTCTTCATGTCATCCCCAATCCAAGGGATCAAAAACTAGCAGTTGATTTAAATAATTTGGCTACCAGCTGCTTAGATTAGTATGTGAACTAAACAAAGTGGTCATCAAGCACATATCCATCAAGGAGGCCGAGAAATGGAAAATAGAGAAAGACCAACCCTACGCAAAGTCCGTATGTAGAATAGCTGCTACAACATCCCACCATAGTCTCAATAGATGATCTAAAAGTCTAAAGAAGCATCCAAAATGAACCCCTAAAATCTTAACAAGTTAAGGAATATCAAGGCTAGAAGGCAAGCAATAGCCTATTTATGCAATTCGATGCTTACACATCACTCACTGTGATTCCAGAATATTTGTACCTACACTCTTGAGGGACCACCACATATAGAAAATTGATTTTGCTTAGGTCTCCTGTAATGGTCTTGTATGTTAATTTCATACTTATCTTAATTTTTACATTAATTACTATTAAAATGAGATTTAGTTATAAATAAATTTTTTATTAAGTATATGACTAAAGAAATGTATGACTTTTTATCTTAAAATTAATAAGAAAATAAACTAATAAGAATGAATAACATGTAAAAAAATGGGTGAAAGAAATCACAAAGAATAACATTAAAAAAAGAACAAAATAAAAATTATACAAATAACAAAAGTATGAAAAAATAAAAGAAATGAGTCTAAATGAAAGAAAGATAATTAGAAAATAACATGAAACGATTATCATTTGAAAGATTTTGAAGTCTTCTTTCTAACTTAAAAAGAATTATCCAAATCAAACTTAAAATGAGAAAGAAATATAGAAAACAGTAAAGGTGTATCCTGATTTCTATACTATGTAAGAAACAAAAAAAATTATTTAATTTATTAAAATATATTTAATGGTTAAATAAAATTTCTAAAACTATATCACTAAAAGAATATGGAATTTTGATTTCATCCACATATAATATGATAGGTTTGGGGTGAAAAAGATGAAAATAAAAATCATTGAAAATCAAATAGTCAAAATAGATTTAAGATTGGTACATCATTTGGGGCATAATAAGTGAGCCATCATCAGCCCTAATAAGCAAATTTGTATAAGAATTATCTGCCACCTCAATTGGAGATAAGCTCAAATGGATAAGGGTAGAAAAAATTGATTCATGAATTTGCCACATAACAAAATATGGTTCATCCATGAGGGTGAAGTATATCCAAGTGGCTTGCACATGGAACTCTCCCATTGGTGTTAATTTAAGTGCCCTTACCTAAAATATATCTAAGAATATACAAGAGTAATTCCTATACATTAAATAGAGAAAAAAATAAAAGCATAAATAGTATACTTAAGTAAGAAAAACGTAGGTAGAAGAGAAGTTGGGTGAAAGGATAGAAGATAGAAGTAAGGGAAAAATAAAAATAAAAGACAAGTATGATTAGCAAAATAGTAAATAAATTTAGACTTTTATTATATATATATTTATGCTATTTTTTTTTCAAATGTATGGTTCGGATTATTATTATAAAGGTTAGACTATGATGATTTAATTATTTTATCAGAAGTGCCCTAAATTATTTTATATATATTTGGCTATTTTTCTTTCAAATGAATGGTTTGGATCATTATTATAAAAGTTAGATTATGATGATTCAATTATTTTAGCAGAAGTGTCCTAAAGACAACATTTTTGGAGATATTTTTCGTAAATTAGTAATATCTTCCTCAAATTAAAATGGAATTTGATGAGTAAATAATCAAAATTGAGTGAAAAAATGAGATCTACAACTTTTATATTGACCATATTTCAAAATCACGGCATTTACAAGTCATTTGTAGGATGCAAGACAGATCCATTTTTAGTACCCTACTGGACAGCTATCCGACCATTAATGTGATGATCAAAGTAGGGTATAATGATGTTAATGATTTATAGGAACTGTAAACATAAATTTTGAACGTTTATATGTAAGAAAAATGATCATGTAAGTCAGGCGTAAGCAAATATTTCGCTTAGCTCACTTCAAAAAAACTTATTTACGACACTTTTTTTTACTTTTCTCTTTATACACTTGTGTTATATGAGTGTATTTAATATATAAACCAAGTTTTACTATCTTTGAATATATGTACATATTTTTTAAAGATTTGAAAACATATATGTATTTATGCATTTAAAATACCCATAACTTTAAAAATCTTAAAAAATTATATACACATATCCAAAACTGGTAAAACTTGGTTTATATGTTAAATACACTTAGATAAACAAGTATATAAATAAAAAATAAAAAAATATTGTAATGAGTTTTTTAAGGTGAGCTAAATAAGACATTACTTAGCCTAGGCTAATAGGATAACTTTTTTATATGCAATTGATCATAAGCTAATATAGAAAAGTTTTTAACTAAAAAAGCTAACCACTAGCTTTTTATGGAATTTACTACTAACCTTAGTAGAAAACTTTCTATTAAATTGTTTTCTTACATATGCACAAAGTAAGATGAATGATAAGATTTATGAATTACCAATTTAGTATGACTCTATTAGCATCAAAAAAGATTTGAATAAGATTAAATGGGTGGGGGTGACATAAAATGAAAACTTGGTTTAAGTATTATAACGTTGAAAACTAAATACATAATATTTATAAAATAATCAATGTGAATCACAAAATTGTAAAGTTTTAAGGTTGTGAAAAGGTTCAAATAATTTCAAACATTAAATTATTTAGGGCACTGCTCATATCAGATGCATCGAATATATGGATATGTCCAATATATCCATCTAGAGCATCGATTCAGGCACTGAAAATTCAAGTCCTTTGATGCTCGAGGGGTTTTTTGAAAAAAACCCACTGATGAGACAAATTTTTGAAATTTGCAAAGACTCCCCATCTAGAAAAGCACGATGCAGAAACCGTAGACACGTAGAAATAACTCATCATTGAGAAGGGATGTCGTCTCTAGGCCTTCCGCTTGTCCTCCACATTTTGCAGAGATAGAAAGTGTGCAGTGAAGGATGGAAAACGGGGTCGTTTGGTTATCATCATTGTAAGGGTCTTCTCCATGTCTTCTCCTCGTCCATAGCTGTTTTCTCCACTGGTGTAGCCTATAGTCTACCAACACCGACTCACCCTTCTCAAGGTTTCCATTCTCTTAGCAATATAAGGTTGTTTGCCGAAAAGATGCTCACACAGATTAAGCAGCATATTTTTACCAAAAAATGCAATGTAAAAATTTTGAACACACTTCAAATTGAAATGCGGATAAATACAATCCAAAAAATTGCTAAGACCATGGCATCCCCCTGTTTTAGCATATCTGCCATGCATTTCCCTCAACACCTCAGTCGTCCCCCTATTTTCGCACATTGGTCATGCCTTTCCGCCATTTTCATGGCCCAACCTTTTATTTCCTCAAAACCCCAAACTCCCCCACCCCACCCCCCCTGCATTTCCCTCAACACCTCAGTCGTCCCCCTATTTTCGCACATTGGTCATGGCCCAACATTTTATTTCCTCAAAACCCCAAACTTCCCCCCCCCCACCCCCCAACTTTTCGGCATACTGACCTGTCTTTCTCAGAAATTCGGTGAAGGAACTGCATCTAAACAAGGAAAAGGCATGACATCCTACCGAATAAAACCGAAAATGAAAAAGAAGGAAGGGTTGACATGCTCGGCTAACTGTGATAATAGCCCTTTGACGCCGATGAAAGCAAAGTCATTACCGATTTAGGGATTTCAGATAGGGAACAAGATTGCATTTTTTTTATTTTCAAATGGGAAGTCTTTGCAAATTTTGAATTTGTCTCATCCGTGGGTTTTTTTCAAAAAACCCCTTCAAGCATCCAATGGCCTGAATTTTCAGCACATAAATCGATGCTCTAGATGGATATATTTGACATATTCATGTATCTGATATATCTGATATGAGCAGCACGCTTTAATTTAAACACCAAAGTATTTAGGAATATAATTTCTTTTCAAAAGATTATTCTTATTTGAGGGATTAAACTGTTAAGTTTTCATAAATTAGGTTGTGAGTTTAAACTATAATTAAAAAAGTTATTTTTTAAAAAAATTAATAAATAATAATGATAATAATTTATACTAACCTTATGAAAAGGAAAGGAACTTTAAGAATTAATATTTCTATCATAATTTTAGGAAAGGGGAGAAAAGAAAAAGAATCACAATATGAGAGTTTTCTTGAAAAGTCGTTGTAATAGGCAATGCTTTTAAACATCTCTACCCAGTTTGTATAATCATTTTCTGAAAATTTATTGCAAAGAACTAGCAAAAATGCTTGTTAATGAATGATTCTTGAAATAAAATTTTCAAAATTATTTTATGATAAGATGCATGTGTCATATCATATGATGTGAATGCAAAGTATGGAATAACCTTAAGGCATTAAAATAAGAGGTAATTTTTATGAAGAACTGAGCTCAGGTGGTTCTAAGGGATGACGCCTAGAGGTGTTTCAAGTATCCTTTAGAGTCAAGTAGGATGACTATGATTCATGTAATGCTTTTATGAGCATAAAATTTTTATTAGACCTATTTGCACCTTATTTTCTATGCACCTACTTATTGAGTAACATAATCGTTTCTTTTTAAATTAAAATATAGCATTGCAGGCTTAGGATGATAAAGCAAGTACAAGTGAAACTCAAGGAAAGACTTATCTCTATTGTGTAGTTTCTTAGAGACTAAAATCAGATTATATCTAGTAAACTATTTGTAACATTTTTTTATTATAGACCTCAATGTGGTAAACAATCTTGGTTTACTCTTTTAGAAAAATTTTGAGTGAAATTTTACGATTTGCCATGAATCGATACTCTTATATCTGATTGAGCATGAATTGATACTCTCGTAAAATTTCACTCAATTAGATACAAGAGTTATTAGACAAAGGTTTTATACGACCTAGTGTTTCTCTAAGGAGAGTGCCGGTATTATTTATTTGGAAAAAGGATGATAGCTTGCGGTTATGCATTGATTATCAAGAGTTAAATAAGGTTACTGTCAAGAATAAGTACTCCTACCTCAAATAGATGACTTGTTTGATTAATTGAAATGAACAACAATATTTTCTAAAATAGATTTACAGTTAGGGTACAACACTTAAAAGGCATCCCTATAAATGTTCAGAAAATTGCATTTACAACTAGATATGGACATTCTAAGTTCTTTTTTTATGGGTATATTTACATACATCTCAACACATATTACGCTGCAGCTCTGAGACATTCATACAAATCGGGAGATACACAGCTACCCAAAAAATCTGGAAACATAGCTCCACCAAAGAATGAGGAAGACACAGCTTCCACCAACCGAACGAGAGACCAACTGCTCTCACAACAATTTTTCTTCGAAATCCCGAGGTGGGATTCGAACTCTAGACCTCTGCTCCGTACAGTCCACCAACAGCAGGGCTCGGTTGGTCAACATTCTAAGTTCTTAGTAATGTCATTTGGATTGACTAATGCACTAACCACATTTTATGGATTTAATGCATAGAATTTTTCAAGAATATATAGACCAATCTATAGTCATGTAAATGAAAGAAAAACATCAGAGGCACCTATGGCTAGTACTAAGCAAACTGAGAGAAAAGAAGTTGTACACTAAATTAAAGAAGTGTAAATTTTGGTTGAATTAGATATCTTTCTTAGGGTATATTATTTTAGTGAAGGGAATAAAAGTAAATCTATAGAAAAGTAAAGCAATAGCAATCAGCCAAGGCTAACAAATGTTACTGAGATCAAAAGCTTTTTGAGTTTAACTGCCAATTATTGAAACTTTGTAGAAGAATTTTCACAATTATCTGCATCGCTCGCTAAATGACCTAGAAAAGCTATGAAATTGAATGAAAAGCTGATTGTGAACATAGTTTTCAAGAACTTAAGAAATGGTTGGTTGAGGCTTCATTTCTAACATTATATAAAGGTAATGAAGGATATGTAATCTACAGTGACACATCTTATAAAGGCTTGGGATGTGAATTGATACAAAACAGGAAGGTAATAACTTATGCATCTCGGCAACTCAGGCCAAATGAGTTGAGTTATCCTACTCATAACCTGAAATTAGCTGTCATGGTATTTTTCTTGAAGATATGACAACATTACTTATATGATACCAAGTGTGAAATGTATATAGATTATAAAAGCTTAAAGTCTACACTCACTCAAAAAGAACTGAATATAAGATGTAGAAGATGTTTGGAGAAATTAAAAAATTATGGTATTACCATCTAGTATCATCTTGACAAAGCTAATGTGGTTACAGATGCGTTAAGTAGAAAATAAAATTTAGTCGCTTTGGTTACATAACAGGAAGAACTAATTCAGGAAATGAGGCAATTAGAGTTGAAAACATGTTTGAAAAAGGCAAAAATGTAGTTGAATCAGTTACAGTTGAAGCCATCATTATTTGAACGAATCCAGCAAGAACAGTTGAAAGATATAAAATCGCAAGGTTTAGTCTAAACAGTGATGTAAAGAGAAAATACCGCATTTGACATTGATGATGATAGACTTTACTAATATCAAAATCGATTGTATGTTCCTAATAAGTCGGAAATCAAGGAACAAATTTTGAAAAGGTACATTACTCACCATTTGCCATTCATCCAGGAAGTACAAAGATATAACAGGATATATAGAAAAGGTATTGGTAGAAAAACATGAAGAGGGAGATAGTCAAATTTGTGAGTAAGTGTTTGGTCTGTCAGAGAGTTAAGGCAGATCATCAGAAATTAGCAGGAACCTTGCAATTATTAGAAATACCTGAGTGGAAATGGGATGATATTAGCATAGATTTCATGGAAGGATTACCTTGAACTCAGAAAAGATATAATTCTATATGGATGATAAAGTAGTGCATTTCTTATTAGTAAAATTCACATTTTTGATAGCAAAATTAGCAGAAGTCTATTATAAAGAAATTCTTAAATTACATGGAATGCAAAAGACTATTGTATCTGATAAGGATCCCTCTTTCACATTTCACTTCTAGAAGGTTTACATCAAGTAATGGGTATAGAACTTCGCTTCAGTATAGCGTATCATCCACACACTGATGGGCAAATAGAACGGATTAATAGAATTGTGGAAGACATGTTACGAATGTGTGTAATAGATTTTGATGGATCTTGAGATGAATACTTACCCATGATTGAATTTGCATAATAATAGTTACCAAAAAAGTATTCAAATGGCTACATTTGAAGCATTGTATGGACAAAAATACAGAACTTTACTCAATTAGGATGGAGTGGGAGAGAGGAAAATTACACCTAATTTGGCCCGAAGGTTGGCAGATAATTTCAAAGGAATTTAACCATGTATATTAATAGCTCAAAGTTGTCAAAAGACATATGCAAATGAGAAAAGGCAGGAAAAAGAATTTCAAATTGAAGATCACTTATTCATTAATGTTTCTTCAACTAAGAATCACCCGATTTGGGAAAAAGAGAAAATTAAATCCAAAATATGTTAGGCCATTTGAAAATCTATAAAGGGTAGGAAACGTATCATATAGAATTGCATTGTCTCAGCTTTAGTCATAGTCCAAAATGTTTCTCATATCTCACTACTGAGAAGCTACATTCCAAACCCCCAATCGCATATTGATACGAAAAATACTCCCAATTAGAGATACCTTAAACCATGAAGAAGTTCCTAAAAAAATTTAGATTATAAAGATAGTATCTTTGAAATCAAACTATTGAATATGTCAATATTTAGTGGAATCAATATTCGGAAGAAGCTACATGGGAACCCAAGGAAGCAATATAAAAGAAATATCTGCATTTGATGGACTAATGAAAATTTAAATCTTGGGACAAACCTATTCAAGGAGAAAAGAATGTAATGACTGCGTAAATTAATCTCCAACTTATCTTAATTTTTAAGGCCAAAATTTTTTACATTAATTACTATTAAAATATGATTTAGTTAGAATTTTTTTTTTATAAAGTATATGACTAAAGAAATGGCTGATTTTTTTCTTAAGACTAATACAATATAAACTAGTAAGAATGAATAATATTATAAGAAAAAATAGAGGAAGAAATCATAAGGAATTATATTAAAACAAAAAGAACAAAACAAAAAGTATAATAATAATAAAAGTATGAAAAATATAAAAAATATAAAAATAAATTTAAATGAAAGAAAAATAATTAGAAAAGTTTCTTGGAAATTCTTGAAGTTTTTAAAAGTTAAAAAAGAGAATTTTGAAATTTTTACAAGAATTATGGTAAAGTTGCAAAGTATTAGAAAATAACACAATAGCTAAATTTCAAAAATCATAAAATGTTATATAGAAATCGAAATTATATGAAACTAATGTCATTTGAAATCTTTTGAAGTCTAATTTCTAACGCAAAAAGAATTATCTAAATTGGACTTAAAATGAGAAATAAATATGGAAAATAGGGATGGTATATCCTGATTTCTACACTATGTGAGAAATAGAAATAATTTTGATTTAATTCATTAAAATATATTTAATCATTAGATAAATTTTTAAAAACTATATGGTTAAAAATAAAAATAGAATTTTAAATTCATCCATATGTAATATTATAGGTTTGTGGAGGAAAATATAGAAATAAAAATGATTGAAAATCAAGTAGTGAGAATGGATTTCGAATTAGTCCATCATTTAGAGGCATCGCAAGTGTGCCATCATTAGCCCTACTAAGCAAATTTGTGCTAGAATTGTTTTTCACCTTAATTATTGACAAGCTTCGATGGATAAGGGTGGGAAAAATTAATTTATGAACATGCCATATGGAAAAATATGGTCCATCCATGAGGGCGAAATATACCAAAGTGGCTTGCACATGGAACTCTCTAGTTGATGCTAATGTAAGATCCTTTTCTAAAATTTATCCAAACTTAGCCAAGAGTAATTCTTGCACACTAAATAAATAAATAATTGAGAATATAATAATATACTTAAGTAAGAAAAATGCATGTAGAAGAGGGGTTGAGTGAAAGGATAAAAGATAAAAATAAGGACAAGTTAACAATGAAAGACAAGTGTGATCAACAAAACAGGTAATAAATCTACACTTTTATTTATTTTTCCTATATATTTGGGCTATTTTTCTTTTAAATGAATGATTTGGATCATGATTACAAAAGTGAGATTATGATGATTTAATTATTTTAATAGAAGTGTCCTAAAGATACATTTTTCAATGATATTTCAGTAAATTAGTAATATCATCCACAAATTAAAATGTAATTTGATAAGTAAATAATCAAAATTGAGTAAAAAAGAGAAATTTACAAACTTTTATGTTGACCATTTTTCAAAATAATGACATTTAGGGGGTCATTTGAAGGATGTAAGACAAACCTGTTTTTAACACCCTACTAGACAACTAGGTATGACCCTTAATGATTAAATCTAACCATTAATTTTATAGGTATTGTAAACATAAATTTTGAACTTTTATAAGAAATTTATTATAAGTTAATATAAAAAATTTTAAATTAAAAATGCTAATTTCTAATCTTAGCAAAAAACTTTTTATTAAACTATTTTCTTATATATGCACAAAGTAAGGTGAATGATATGACATAAAAAAAGCAAGGTGAGAGACATCCGAAAAAAATTTTAGAGTGCTCTGTTTAGTGATGAAAGCCCTCTACCTTTCCCATCTCAATTTCTTGGTAGGGCTCAGGGCAGACTGAGAAGAGGTGGATTTTTGAGGTTTTTGTTGTGCAGAACCAAAGGAAGACTTTTTTTGCTGTTGGTATTTGAGGACAAGGATTAGACAACTAGATAAAAGTTCCTTCATCTAACTCAACGGAGTCATGATATTGCCGTGTATAAGCCTTAATGCAAGACAACGAAGCTAATCTCTTGGCAAAAGAATTGCTAACACTACAAATCAAGGACCAATGTCAAAGAAGCATTGATCTGAAGGGTAAACCTGCAGCACTTTGCACCATACGGGCCACAAGAAATTATAACAGAGAGATCTTCAAGATGATGAGGAGACACCTCTGGAAGTTAAAAGGTAAGCTAGAAATTGTAGATGTTGAAGAGAATCTCTATTTATTAAAATTTGAGCAAAAGGAGGATCTATAGACAGTCTGGGGGTGACCTTGGATTTTTGACAGCCATTTAGTGATTATGATGGAATTAAATGAGCCAATTAAAAGGAAGAACCTTAAGAAGTATAATCCCCCCTTACGGATTCATGTGAATAACATTCCCTATCTCATAGATAAAGAAGCCTTGGGAGGGCTTATTGGAAATTCCTTTGATCAATGTTTTATGGTTTATGTCTCATAACAAGTCCTCAAGATACGGGTAGAAATTGATGTATGTAAACCCCTTTGAAAAGGTATTTATATACAAGATGAAGGAAAAGAGAAAAAGTGGCTGGAATTTTGGTATGAAAAATTACCAAATTTTTGCTTTATATGCAACAGAATTGGCCACATACTCAGGGAATGTACCTACAGAAGTCCAAGGGACAAAGAATTTTCAAAAGTGGACTTATAATATGGATACTTTTTTAGGGTTGGGTCTAAAGGTATGGTTACACAAAAAGAGAAGATGAAAGGAATAAAAGTGGAACTAAGAAAATTCTTAGAAGGAATCAAGAATATGGAATTAATCGACAACCAGCCAAATCGACTAGATGGGAGATATGAAGGCAGTAAACTATCAAAGGAAAACAAAATCGAAAGGGGTTTACTTTCTCTACAGCAGAGAAGAGGAGGCATAATGAGAATCAGGCTGCTGAACGGTAGAGAGGAACGAAAGATTATACAATAGTAGAAGGAATATTGGGATGGGGGATTATAGTATGTCATGAAACAGAGGTAATAACAAAGAATCAGCAAGGAACCCAAAACACTATTGAGATGAAGCATTTGAAGCAAGTTTCAGGTTATGCATCATGTAAGATAGTATAATTTATTAACGCTAATGAAGGCACACCAGAATCACAAGGCATACGTCAGAGCTTGTTGAATGTTAAAGGAGGAGGAACTGGCGACAGAAGTGCAGCTATAAATCCAGAGCTTCATTCCCCTCTTGATCAGAATTTGTGCAATCAGAAAGGAGGAATGCATGATTAGATGAAGTTATAAAACAAGCAGGTTATTCCTGTAGAAGAAAACCTCCTAGTAGATGATTTTCAATAGGAAATGAATAACATTGTTGTTGAAGCCTCAGCCTGAATAAATCCTATTAGGAGTTAGAAGAGTTGGCGAGAGCAATCAACAAATCAACCATAACAATAGACTATTTAGCAAGATAAAGAAATTAAGGAAGGAAAAGAGGAGAAATTGAAAGTTAAGAGGAGGAAGTGGAAGTAGAGGATGAATTGGTGAAAAGGGAAGAGAACAGACCAAATAAGCAGTAGGTTCTGCAATATGGGATCAACAAGAAGGCAGAAGCTGAGGAAGTTGATCAGCCCCTCTAAAACTAAATGGCAATTTTAGTATGGAATTACCTTAGGCTTCGAAACCCACAGATAATTCATAATCTTCTTAACTTAGTCAAGAAGAAAGATCCTATTTTCATTTTCCTATCAGAAATAAAAAGAAGACATGAGGAGATGGAATTAATAAAGAGAAGATTGAAATATGACTATTGTATGGCAGTAGATTGTAGGGACAGAAGGAGTGGATTAGCTATGTTATGGAAGAATGATTAAGAGGTTCTATTATGTCTTACTCTAAAAATCATATTGATGCAGAAGTCAAGATATCCAACAGGTGTTATTGGGGAATCATAGGGTTTTATATCTAACCAGAACACACAAGAGAGAGGAGTCTTCAAGATTGTTAAGACACCATAGGGATATGAGCAGTCTTCCATGGCTTGTGATAGGAGACTTTAATAAAGTAGTGGGCACCTCTAAATATCTTAGCACTCAGATGAGATCAAATGGACAGATGGAGAAATTTAGGAAGGCCATAGATGGATGTCTACTATCATGTGGGACCAACATTCACTTGGAGAAATAATAGGTTGGAGCTACTAAAGTGGAGGCTAGGTTGGACAGAGCTTTAGTAACAGTGGAATGGCTCAGTATTTTCCCTTATACAAAAAATTTTCATTGTAGTGTGGCAGCACTCTGACCATTGTCCATTGTGGATCTCTCTTGGAAACCAACAAAAAACAACTAAGAAGATTCAGATTTGAATCCTTTTAGACAAGAGATCAGCAAGAAACTCATATTATTCGAAAGACTTGAGAAAGAAACCAACTAGCTGCAGTGGTGTCCTTTAGAAGTGTGAAAAGAAAGCTTAAGAGATGTGAAGACACTTTTCAAGGATGGAATTCTAAGTTTAGAGGTAACATCATTGAAAAAATCAGATTTAATCAAGAAAGATTAGCCTAGCTTAAGGAGTCACAACCTTTTGATAAAATAGATGCTAAAATCAGGCATGTTGAGACCCAAATCAACAGTCTACTAGAAAGTGATGAGAGCATATGGCACCAAAGATCACAAATTAACTAGCTTCATAAAGGTAATAGGAACACAAGTTTCGTCCACTACTTTGCCTCAGAAAGGAGATGTAGAAACAATATCGAACTGCTTTATGTTGAAAACAACAATCCAATCAGAAGCCAACTAAGTAAAGAGAGCGTAGCAGTCAGTAATTTTGTAAATTTATTTACATCAGAGGGGGTCAGAAATTCAGACATAATAATTTCACATCTCCAAAAGCACCTCTTATCAGAAGATAATGCTCAACTAATAGCCCCAGTCACAAGGTTAGAAGTTGACAAAGCAATAAAAGATATGTCTCAATGGAAGGCTCTGGGTCCTGATGGGTGGCTAGCTTGTTTCTATCAACATTATTGGCAATTCCTGGGGGAGGACATTTATTTGGCATGTAAGAACATCATAGAGGTGACAAATTTTGAGGCTAGAAGGGAGATTACAAAGGAATAAATCAAATGGATATTGTTTTAATTCTAAAGAAATAAGGTGAAAACAGGTTAAGGGATTTTCGCTCCATCAATTTGTGCAACATCACTTATAAGATTTTTGCAAAAGTTTTGGCAAATAGGCTTAAGAAGTGTCTTTCAAAAATCATTTTGGTCAATCAAAGAGCTTTCATCCCTGGATGCCTTATTACTAACAATATGTTAGTGGCATATGAAATCATCCATAGTTTATGTAAGAGGAGCCATGAAAAATTACAACAAGTGGCTATCAAATTAGACATGGCCTAAGCCTATGATCGGGTTGAATGGGATTTTCTATGTCACGTAATGTGGAAGATGGGTTTTAATGAGTGATGGATTGATTAGGCATTCACTTGCTTGACTACTGTTACATACTGTGTAATCCCGAATGGGCATAGGTCAAAAGCTTTCACTGCAAGTAAAGGCATCAAGCAAGGTGATCCTCTATCACTATGCCTTTTTCTTTTATGTGTTCAAGGGCTTTCTACTCTTCTTAATACTGCCCAAACTTGCAAACAAATCAGTAGAATCAAAATCTGCAAAGAGGAATTTTCCATATCTCACTTACTATTTGCAGATGACACACTTCTATTTATCAAAGCTAAAAGGGAGGAGATCGAACAAGTGAAGCATATTCTTAAAATTTATGAGGAATTTTCTGGCAAAAAAGTCAATATGGAGAAGACAAGTTTCTTTTTTAGCAAAAATATGGACAAATCAATGAGAACAAATATAGTAAGTCTATTTGGGGCTCAAGACAAGAAACTTCAAATTTATCTGGGCTTGTCGGTGTGGTGTGGAAGGTCCAAATTGCAAGCATTTTAGAGCATCAAAGAAAGAATAAGGAAAAAGGTACAGGGCTGGAAAAATGCCTTTTTATCGTGTGATAGACAGGAAGTTTTGATCAAAGCAGAAGCATAAGCTATACCAAATTATGCAATAAGTCTTTTTCTCTTTCCAAAGAAATTATTGAAGAAATCAATGCCATTTTGAGCAAATTTTGGTAAGGGAGAAAGATGGAAAAAAAATTTATTTGGGTTTCATGGATCGATTATGTACTTCTAAGGCTGGTGGTGGATTGGGGTTTAGAGATTTCAGAGCTTTCAACATTGCATTACTAGCAAAACAAGTTTTGCTAGTAAATTATCATCAAGAATCTTTGTGCTACAAGGTCTTAAAAGTGAAGTATTTTAAAAGTTATGATGTGTGGAGCTGTACATTTAAACCTGGTTCTTCTCATACTTGGACGAGCATATTAACAACTAGAGACATGATTAAAAAAGGTTGCAGATGGAGTATTGCAAATGGTGGACAAGTAAATTTCTTCCAAGATCAGTCGACAGAATCAAAGTTGGAAAATGCTAGTCCTCTTCCCCAAGAAATATCAGAAGACATAGTAATAGCACAATTCATTGATCAAGGAAGGAAAGAATGGAGAGAGAACAAAATGAAGATGGTTGTGGGTGAATAGGGCTGGGATATTATGAAATGGATATTTGTACCCATGCAGGATGAGAAGGATAACATCTATTGGCATGTTGAATCAAGTGGACAATTGTCAGTGAAGTCAGCCTATAGATTCATCCATGCTGATGGCCAGACGAATAAATCACAAATGTCCGAAAATAGGAGTGCTCAAACATCCATTTTAAGAAGCCTTTGGAAGGTAAAAGTTTCGCCAAAATTATTAATTTTTGATTGGAGAATGATTACAAACTCTCTTCCCACTCAGTGCAATTTGCAGCAAAGAGGAATCCAGATAAATGACATGCATATTTTTTGAAGAAATGATAAAGAAGGCAACTTTCACATTTCCTAGCTATGCACAAAAACAAGGAGGCATCTAATGATCGGTTAATTAACTGTGTGCAGCGGGTCCACCTTGTGAACATTCTTGAGTTGCTCCAGTCACTTATAAATGTTGGGGCCCAACTTTTATTCTAAATATTTTCGGTATCTCATTGGAAGATATGGCATAATAGGAATAGCCAAATTACAAATGAGTGCTCCATTTCTTTTGCAGATATAGTTAACTGGTGGAGAAATTTTTTACATCAATACAAATTATCGTAGATGCTAGCAAGTAACAATGTTCCTGATCATACTATCCAAGTGAAATGGAGCCACCACCAAAAGGTAAAGTAAAAATCAATGTGGATGCAAGACTTAAAATAGAAAGGAGTTGTTGTGGAGTAGGAGCAGTGATTAGAGATTCTGTGGGAAGTTTGATTGCAGCTAAATATTGGTCATACAAGGGTATAATAAAACCACTGTGGTTGGAATCTTTTGTAATGCTGCTAGACGTGGAATGGCTAAAGTCTTTAAATTTGAGGGAAATAATTTTTGAGTGATTCTCTAGTTTTATGTAACATGCTGACTGATGACACCAATATTCTATCTACTTTGGGTCATCTTATTGATAGAACCAAGGATATAGGTAGGACTTTTAGTTACTGCCTATTATCTCATGTATCCCATAAGGGAAATTTTGTAGCACACAACATTACACAGATTGCACTTACACATGATACTGAAATGTACACTTGGTGGGATAATTTTTCCCTAGGCATTTTTGAAGCTTCTTGTAAAGATATTTTTTGAATTAAGGGTGGAGGCTTTTCCTGGTCTAGTCATGTTCTGGGAGCTAGGAAAGTATGCTATCCATTTTTCATGATTAAGAAAAAGTAAGATGGATGATGAAATTTATGAATTACCAATTTAATATAGCTCCATTAGCATCAATTTAATATAGCTCCACTAGTCAACCATATAATTTAAGGTTCGAATCACTCGACACTTATATTTTGATATTTTAATATTGATATTATTATTACTTAATAAAATAAAATATTTATAAAATAGTAAATGTGAATCACAAAGTTGGAAAATTTTAAGGTTATGATAAGGGTTCAAATGATTTTAAACATTAAATTATTTTTAAATTTTTCACTATTTAATTCAAACACCAAAATATTTAGGAATATAATTCTTTTTCAAAAGATTATTCTGATTCGCGGGATTAAACTGCTAAGTTTTCGTGAATTAAGTTGTGAGTTCATAGTATAATTAAAAATTTATTTTAAAAAAATTAATAAATAATAATGATAATAATTTATACTAACTTATAAAAAGGAAAGAAACCCTAAGAATTAATATTTCCATCTTATAAATAGGAAAGAAGAGAAAAGGATTTTTAAAAAAATACAAGAGGAGAGTTTTTTTTTTTAAAAAAATCATTGTGAAAGGTAAGTAAGCAATGCTTTTAGACTTTTCTACCCATTTTGTATAATTATTTTCGGATATTTTATTGCAAAAATATTATAAAAATGCTTGTGAATAACCGATGCTTGAAATAAAATTTTTAAAATTATTTTACAGTAACATGCACCTGTCATATCATGTGGTGCGAATGTAATGAATGCATGAAATAACCTTGTGAGGTTGAAATAGAAGGTGATGTTTCTGAGAAAATAAGGTCCCGTCACCTGACCATGAGGTTCTAAGGAGTGATGCCTAAAAGTGTTTCTAGTACCCTCTAGAGTCAAGCAGGATCATTATAATTCATGTAATCATTTATAAGTATGCGAATTTTATTAAACAAATTTGCACCTTATTTTCTATGCACCTACTTACTGAGTAATATACTTATATCTTTTTAAGTTAGAATATAGTATTCCAGGCTCAGGATGATAAATCGGGTAGAATTGCAACTCAAGGAGAGACTTATCCCCATTATCTAATTTGTTTTGACTAAAATTAGATTGTATCTAGTAAACTGTTTGTAAAATTTTCAGTTATAGACCTTGAAATGGTAAACAAACTTAGTTTACTCTTTTAAAAAATTTTGAGTGAAATTTTATAATTTACTGTGAATTGATTCTTGAAGTAAGGTAAATCTCGTGGCATCTTGTATTGGGGTGCTACATCTTCCCTCAACAAGCGAAACTAGAAAACTCTATTATCACTTACACGAGGAGCATGAGCATTTAACTAAGGGATATCAGTACTTCAAAGACATAGTAGAAGAAAAGATAAGGGATAAGTAAACACAGTCATGTAGGTCTACACTTAGCGTCAATGAGAGAACATTATCTACACAAGAGCAAACCATTGACCTTGGGAATGATCTACATCTCATACGAGTAATATGTACCATAGTAGGAAGAGTCACGACCAGTAGATTCACCATGGTAGAATTATGCCTGAGAGGTGATGGTGTTGGTGCTCCCATGAAGAGGGCGAAGTAAGGTGTTGTCATTCAGTTCATAAATAAGGATGCACGTCCAATCATATTCCTACATGATGACCCCCTCATCCTCACCATTCCCTTGAATAATGTCCTCATCCTAAAGCTTTAGTGAACACTAGGAGCTCAGTGGATATTTTGTTCCTAGTCACCTGCCAACTCATGGGCATGAGCATACAATACTTGCCCCATTATCCCTCACCTCTCTTGGTCTTTATTGGCCACACTGCCCAAGTAGGAGTTACCATTCTAACCCTTTACATCAATCGAGGGAACTACTCTCATATCATAGAAATCGATGTCTTGGTGGTGCATTTACCACTGGCATACAATGCCATCCTGGGTAGGAGTCCTAAATAATCTCCAAGCAGTTGTGTCAACATATTCCCTCTACATCAAATTTCCAACCTTGGTCGAAGAAGGAAGTGTGAGGGAAGACTAGCAAAGAGTAAAGTAGTGCTACCTCACAACCTTAATGTAGTTTACACCCCTCCACCCCTAGAAAAAAGGCGAAGGAAGAGCAATACTTAGAGGAGCCCAAGGAGAAGGAAAAAACTCTCCCTAGCTTTGGGCAAGATCTCAACTCAAAAGTCACCATTGAGATTAGATATAAGATGAGCAATGAAGAGCAAGGAGTCATGTACACAATAGCAGGAAGTCAAAAGCACCTGATGTGCTTGATAGACCCCATCAGAAGCTACATCTTGGTGGGGTCCTCCCGAATGACAAAGTGTTGAGGCTTGAGCCTTGATCTGACAAAGCTCCTGATACTTAGTAGAGGGTGACATTTTTATTGATGCTTATTCACTCATCCATGTTAGAGATACTTGACCTTAATAGAAGGTTAAGACTTGCTAATAAAGATCTATGGGGAAGCAGATTGTGCAGATCACCTTAGACAGAAGAATCTCATCCATAAAAGCCGGTAGACTAATTTTTTCTAATCGACCATGAAATAAGATGCTCAATGGACAAATCTCAAGGCAATTGATCGTAGAACTCACTTCCATTGTCGAGGCTAGCCATTTGGTTGATGGAGACTTGACATTCTTGGATTGTTAAAGTAATGTGACAATTCCCCATCATATAGGTAGATTACTTCACCAAGTGATCTAAAGTAAAACTATTAGAAACAATTGATAGAACAGTTATTATATGCTTTATGTGGGAACACCTCCTCTGTAAGCATAGCCTCCCAAATGCCTTTGTCACTAATAATTGTTGACAATTCGTCTTGACAGACTTTGATATATTCTATTATAAGCATGCCATCATATACGAATTTGTATTTGCAACACATCACCAAGCCATTGGGAAGTAAAAGCCACTAATAAGACTCTGTTCGATCTGCTAAAAAGAGGCTAGAAAAGTTCAGGAGATAGTGAACGAACCATGTCCCGAGCATCTTATGGGCTTGCAATACCATGCGTCAAATTCCAATTGGGAAAACACCATTCACCGTTAGTTATGGGTTGAAAGCCATGATTTCCATCGAGATTCTTAAAATGTCACCCAGAACAAAAGCATACAGAAGAGAAAAATGATTTTTTCCCATAAGTTAACCTCCATCTAAAGGAGGAACTATAAAATTAGGCTCGGATAAGGATGCTTCAGTATTAGCAATAGATGACTGAACATTTTAGCATAAAGGCGAGATCCTGCTCATTACAAATAGGGGACTAACATAGAGAAAGGTCGAGGCATTCGAGATAAATTTGACTGAAAAGTTAACCCCAAAGTAGGAAGGCCCCTATTGAATCACAATAATCAGCTTCCTAGCACTTTCATAATTACACAATGGTAAGAAAAAGAAAGAATTTCAGGCACTTGGCATGTATCCCAAGTAAAATGCTTGAAAAGGCAAAGTCTAAACATGGGAACATCTTACACCATAAAAAATATAACTTAATAAAAACAACACGGGCACAACTAGCAACCGTCAATGTTCATAGCATGCCTTTTAAACAAGCTCCAAGTCCAACTCTGGGAACTCATTAACAATTGTTGGAAACAATACTTCAAAACAAAGTAAAATTGACCAAAGATTAAGTTTTGATGATTAACAACAACTAACTTGAGTACATTTAAAGGACTAATGAGTTTGCCATTTATTTTAAGAAACTTAAGTAGCCAAGTCGATCCCCAAGTCGACTTGGACTTCGACTTAGGGTGAAGTCGATCCCAAAGTCGACTCAACTATCGACTTGAGAAAGAACCTCAAAGGCAAAATCAACTTGCAGGTGAATTCGCATCCCAAGTCGACTCCACATGCGACTTGGGAAGCCAAGTCGCAAACGAAGTCGACCTCGCTATCGACTTCAAACATGAAAAACTGTCCAGAGCTGAATTTTGGGGCACGAAGCTGCCCAAGTCGCAGGCCAAGTCGACTCCAAGTGCGACTTGGGTGAAGTCGCAGACAAAGTCGACTTCATCCGCGACTTGAGAAGTTCAGACTTCAAAGATGCAGTTTCAAAGCCTATTCAAAGAATCTCTCACTCAAGATCAAAGCAAAGATTCAAGATGGAGATCAAATCAAGTCTATCAAGTCTTAAAGACCAACTGAGTCAAATGCAAGGCAAGGCGCATGATTCAACCAAGCAGGACTCAAGCTCTCCTAGGAATCACAAGATTCAAGACAATCCAAAATAAACCAAAGGCAAGGACTAAAGGAAGAAAGTCAAGCAAGCTAGAAGCAAAATCAAATGAAGATCAAAGCATTATTGGCAAAGACCAAGTCAAGTCACAACCCAAGTCGACTCCATGATCGACTTGAGTTGAAGTCGGAAGCCAAAGTCGACTCAAGACTCAGACTTGAAAACTGACAAGGTGAAGTCGCACCTGAAGTCGACTTCACCTGCGACTTGGGTCAAGTCGATGCCCAAGTCGACCCTGACTGAAACTTGAAGTTGCGACGGAGAAGCGAAGTCGCACCCGAAGTTGACTCCATCTGCGACTTAGACGAAGTCGCATCCGAAGTCGACTCCACATGCGACTTGGGTCGCAACGGTCGGATTTTATTCGAACGTTGGCGCATTAAATGCGCGCCACCTACCCTCTAATGTTCGGATACCCTCCAAAATTATAAAAGGGACTCATGGTGGACGAGGGAAGTAGCGGAGAATCATTAAGTGTGCATAACTACCATCTACAAGAGCTTTAAAGAGATCAAGCTAATCAAAGAGGAAGAACTTTGCTTCAAACTGCAAGAGCTCAACTACTGATCATTCAAAGCAAATTCAACAAGTTCTTCTCTGCGCCAAACTGCTTCTACACAACTGTAAAGTGTAGTTTTCTTATTGTTTCTTTTGTATGTGTTGAACTTGATTTAGTTTGAGGAACTAAGATCAAGTGTAAGCAAAGTAGTGTGTGATTGGAGTGTGACTCATCACCTACTTGTGCTGTGTTTTGTTGATGCCTCCTAGAGCTGGAATCTAGAAGAGAGCAGTGGCTCTAATTGTATTGAGAGAATACAATAGTGGAACCCAAGTCACAAGGAGTGTGAGCTTGGAAGAGTGGAGTAGGGAGGTTGCCCGAACCACTATAAAAATCCTGTGTGTTTGATTTATACTTCTGCCATTTACATTACATTGCTTTCCATTTCGTTTCTTCATTAAGGGGACTGGATTAATCCGAGGTTAAGTTTCTGTTTAAGATATAAATTTTTTAAATACCCAATTCACCCCTCCCCTCTTGGGTTTTGCCATCAACTCGGGACCAACATCCCAGGCCTGATTGTAATTGGCTTCATGGACTTGAATTAAGTGACTTCAAAAGGCTTCATTAGCTAAGAACTCCCTCAAGACTTGCTCCCTGAATGGGATGGAAGAATCTTACCCTAAAAAAGTAGGCACCAAAGCTAGTGATTGCTCCATTGGCTAAGATAACTCCTTCAAGGATGAAATCTCCCTCGCATGCACCTTGGCTAGGACTCAAGCCTTGGCGATATCTTGTTGACACTGCTCAAGGTTTGCCTATAGTTTATTATTGCAAGATGAAAGTAGATTTCTTCAGACACATTTTGAGCTTCCTTAAACCAAATCAAGCTTGATACAGCTTCGTCTCTTTAAGACATTAGTACCACCCGATCCACAAAGAACATAAGATCAAGAGAAAGTTTGGTAGCCGAGCCAGCCTACGATGCTGGAGGTTGCTTGGGTTAGTGGAAGTGGGAAAAGTGCATTTGGATTAACTCCTCTTGACTTGTAAGGGTATGAGGGCAAGTCTCCCCTAGGCACCTTTATCCCTCAGGACAAATGGCTAACTTCCTCCTACATAGCCCTTACCTCACTTGTTAGATGGTCAATAAGAAAGTCTCAAAATGTGGCCGCTTGGATAGACAGGGTATAGCTTAGTTGCACTGCCTCTTACATAAGATTCTGTACACTCCATAATACCTCCCCAAAAGTCAACACCAACTTCGTGCTTATAAGCGTAAGCTGTTGTTAGAGTGTTGGCTGATTCACTTGGTGCTTTAAGAAACTAAGTTGACATCAAAGCATGCCCATACATTATTGATCTTAAGTCAAACAAATTTTGCTTGACGCACCTACAAGTCAAGCACTTCACACTACAAAAAAGATCCTTATAAGAATGATAACATATGACTATGAATCTTGTCCATTAGTAGCCCTATTGATAAGCACCTACTTCGTCTTCTCTAGTGAGCTCGAAAAAAGGTGGCTAAGAGCCTCCTCTTTGGCTTCCTCTTGAACAGGCCTCTTTTCGATCACCGTAAACATGACTTTCTTTTCAAAGGACAATCAATTCAAAAGGTAAAAGGGATCATGATATTGAAACTAATGAAAAAACTTATATGAGAAGAAGCCCCGCTCTACTGAAAACACATATGTAGACTCTCAGGTAGAAGTAATGCCGGACACACCTTTTCAACCCCTCTCTTCCACTCAACCCCTTTTCCCATCAAAGAAAAGCAACACATCATACATGCCCTTCAAGACTTAAGTTCAACCTTTATCCTAGCACCCCTTAACAAGAAGACTCTCAACTACCTTTAAAAATTCCTTGGAAGGATCTCTCAAGTATGGTACTTTAGGAATTTGCACTTGGTAAAAAGAGTGCATAACTACACTTAGCCATTGGGTCATCCTTAACAACGAAAGACTCAGGCATAAAGGGGTAACATGTTAGGGCTTCCAAGTCCATCAAAATTTTTCCTTGATTGGGATGCCTATCTAATGAACGTCTCCAAAGGACAAGATCCGAACTAGTCATAATCAGTGTAACACTTTTGATAGCTATCATGGCCAAAAGCACAACATCTGTGAAGGCCTAACCACAAAGGCGCTCTCTCTTGACCTTCACTCTGGGGTCACTTTGCAAATGGACGCTTGCCACCTTCCTGAGTATCAAGTTAAAAGCCTCGACATCCGTGGTAATGATCCTTAATATATTAGTTGATGGAGAAACCCCTTGCAAGGTAAGAATATTGTCATTGAATTTTCCTTATTGTCCACTGTGAACACTATGGCCATGATTGCTCCACATTAAGCCTCCTTTTTTAAGCTTGTACATGATAGAAATGACCACAAGGTGAGAAGAAGCAAGAGCGAAAGAAGAATAGAAAATCTTGAAGAAGTGAGGGATCTACTTCTTGACACAATAATGAATAAAAGCCTCCTTCGAGCTAGACAAGATAAGAAATTTCCCCTTCGAAAAAAGGATTTCACAAAAGTATTGGACCATGGGCGAGATTCCGACATTGGGGAACATCATGGGAACTAGGGGTGCTAATGATTATTGTCAAACCGTTCACCCGTCTATCCAACCCATTTATAAATGAGTTTAGTAAGAATTTTTGAATAAATGGTTTGTGATCCATCAGCCTATTTAACCATTTAAATAAATAAATAATTAGGGTTAATATTTTACGACTTATTTAGTAATCTGTTTAACTCATTTAAGTTGTTTAACCTATCAATCCATTTATAACTCATTAAGAAGGGTATATATTTCCTAACCCCTAAATTCATTTTTTATTTTTTTTCCTTCATATACGATTCTACAACATCTCCCCTACTATTATGCTATAGCATTACCATCACTATCATTGTCACCACCTCTGAGTGCTGTCAGTAAGATTCTTCTTCCTTATCTATCTCTCTCTCCCTCGTCTTTGTCCCCGATCATTCGCCTCTTAGTCTGTTTCCTCTTTCTGCTTCTCTATCTCTCTCTTCGTCTTTATTCTCTCTCCATCTCTATTACTATTTTTCCATCTCTATCCTCTTTCTCTCTATCTTATCGACTCATCATGAAGATCTAGCTATGCCATCTATCCGATCAGTGCGAGTCTAGATGTGCTACACATTAAATATGTACTACTCTCCCGATGAAGATTTGACTATGTCATGTATCCCATCAGTGCAAATCAATTCACCATGATAACCATAAATAACACACACTCAATTTCAAGCTAGCTTGGTTTTGACTTATTTACAATATATATACAATTTGTTAATAATCCACCAACTCGCTTATTAAATAGGTTGTAAATGGGTTAGGGTTGATCTTTTCTAAATGAGTTAATAAATGAATTAGGCTTGAATTTTTAAAAATAGAGTAGGATTGACATAGACCCCTAGTGGGAACTTCGCACTAAATCGAGACCAAAATCTCCATCTTAACAGCTTATGTAACAAAATTATTCCTTCAAAATATGCTTAGAAGAAGAATTTCCTTATGAGGCTAGTATTACCATAATGTGAAAGATAAATGAAACCCCTAGAGGCAGTGCCTATTATTAGCTGATCAGTTCACATCAATCCGTTAGCTAGAATCCAGACCCACCTTTCAAAATCATGCTAAGCAATGAATAATTCTCAAGGTGTTGGGGCAACTTGAGTACGGACATTTGATATAGGCATCATTTGTAACATGTGTAATGAGTGGGTGGGGACATTGGGGAGAAAATATTTTTAAGAAGTGTGAGAGTGATATAATATGATAAAGGTAAATTAGAAATAAACATCATAATTATGTGATAAAATAATTGAAAATGAAGGTAAAAAATAAAAAAGTAAGATAGTTAAGATGTGAAATTATTTTTTAAAAGTGTGTAGGAAGAAATGAGAGTGATTACTTTCCACCCATGTGTATAACCAAATGTACCCATATGCCTAATGGGAAGAGATATGCCCACAACAAATATAGGCTCATAGACAAAGATGTATTCCTCTAAATGAGTTATCGGAAGTTTATCAGCAAGCAGGAGGAAAAAGTCAAAGGTAAGAGAATGTTTTATCTTACCTTAATTCCCTCCAACTCCCTCAGATAGAGGGCATCGCATGCGGCATCCTCATCTATAGAAGGCTTCTTTGCGACTATGAGCTTCTCTTTCAAGAAAATCTCTTTTGTAATCTCAATGGACTCTAGCCTCGTGTATGGTTTATTTTTTTCCCAAATCATCTCCTTTCAAGACATGAAAAAAGCAAAAAGAGATAGCAAAAAGGCCTTGAAAGGTGAAACACCTCTTGCAAGGGGAGAAGAAGGTTCTTAAAATGATGGGCCACTCCACAAAATTAGTGAAAGAAATTACCATCAAAGGTGATGAATCACTTTAATCAGACACCATTGCCTCAATTGTAAAGAAGGATCATTACAATCTTTCTTCAAAAATGAAGCAATGCTTTCACAAAAGTAGATAATGAGGGCCAAATCAACCTTTCCTAATGCCTACAAGCACAACCCTTGAAGTGCAAAATGGCAAACGAGCCTTTTTACTGAGTAAGGAACTAAGTAGTTGACTTCACGATGATATGTGTCAAAACTTTCCATCTAATGCTGCTAATCAATGTAGCCACCATTGGGCCATGTGAAGCTGCCCACCATAAATGCGATTAAGGCGACGCAAAAGATAAAGCCAGATTAAGCCATCATAAGTCATGTGCAATCATCATGATCGAGCCCTCAGCCTACTAGGAGCCACCCCATCACCCTGCTAAGGATCCGAAGGGATATAGAGTATCTCCCCTTGAGTAAAAGCATGTAAGCATAACCACGATAATGCAACTATATAAGACTAAGAACCTCACACCCCCCACATTTAGAGGGAGACCACGGAAGCAAAAGAGATCATTTTATTTTTATATTCTACTCCTTGTAACCAAACTACTTTCAATAGTAAAACTTTGGTTGTCCTCAGCCTCGTAGTTTTTTAAATGATCTCTTAGTCATGAATCATTCTTTTTTCATGTAAAAAATGGAGTTTGTCCTCCCATTTCCTATTATCTCTTTCTCCTTCTCAACCAATGTTTTGAGTTCTCAATTCAATCCAGCCAGGCTTTGAACTAAACACAAGCTTCACAATTCCTATCTTTTGGTCTTTCATAGGCTAACTACAAAGGTTGTAATCCAAGATGTATAAATCCTATAACTTTATAAGTAATTAAATTCTATGAAAATAATGATATACATGTTAAATTAATAACTTTGAAACTTCAAGGTGAGCCTAAAATAAAGTGACAACACACTCATTATCTTCAATTGTGCAAGGGATCAAAAAATATTTTCAATTAATAAAATATGCAAGCGCAATAAAATATCCATACACAATAAATAAATAAGAGCTTATCCTAAATTTGCCTACTATTTTCTTAAATTCCAAATATACCTATTACGTTTGCTTTTAATCTTAAAAATGTTTATTCCATCATGAATTAAATTTTATTGGCTAATATGTCAAATTCCTGAGATGCTTAACAAATTTTAGGCTAAATTGAAGCAGTCGAGCCTATACATGTACAGTTGTGGTTATGTTACTAGAACATGGAAGTCCTATACTCTCTTTCAATGAAGCTTGTTTAATGGCTACCCTTTTTTAACCCATCAGTCACCACTTGTAAAATCTGGTTGCTATGGTCAACATGTGCTCCTCACCAAATTTAAAACCAATGACAACTTTTTCATCTCCCACGAGAGCTTCATCTTCTTCTTAGATCCAATATTAACATACAATTATTGCGTAATTCTAAGTAGGGATGCACCTTAGGTAAGGTGCCAATAGGTTAACCCATCGGTGCCCTAGAATAAGCAAGGTATGTTTCTATTTTCTACTCGTAAATTACTTAGAACTGATCAAAATTTTAATATATATTCAATTTATCATTTAAAAATATATCATATATTTAAGAGATATATTTTTATGGGAAACCTTCAAGGCAATCAAATGCATCTAATTAGGGCGTATTTGTTGCAAATTGGGCCCCACATATAAAGAATGCTATAAAACTTTATACAATTATTTATCTATATACAATTTTTAAAATGGCTTAAATGTTGAAAATACAACTTAAAATTGATATTTATATTAAAAAATTTTATTACACGAATTTTATATCATTTTAATATGGTCTGATACATATGTTTGATTTGGATAAAAATTGGTATTACTAAGTAAATAATTCTAAATAAATGAATAGCGTAGATATACATGTCATGATCAAGTGGGCCCTTTTTGATAATAATTGGGCCCTTTTATATTTTTAATATACATAAACTTGTTTAATTTTTAATTTATCTATTATTTAATATATTTAATACATATATTCTATTATATATGATTATTGATTATAAATTTTTAAGTAAGATTTATTATAGAATTATAGTTTTCAAATATAATATAAAGATCATCTTAAAGAACTAACTTGTAATCAAAACTAAAAGTGGCTTGACCTTAAGAAAATAGGGTGGAGTAGGCTTCAAACTGACTTTGCCTAAAATATAGTAAAATAGAAATTTTTTAAAAATAAAGTAAAGGTAGGGTTGGTTCTAAATTGGACCTACTTAATCTAAGTTGCACCCATAAGCTTCTTCACCGGCATTAACAACTTAACATACTAGAAATAAATGAAGACAACACCCACCATTATCTTCCCTATCTGAATTTGTCCCCATCATTTTCCCAAATCTTGCTGATTTTGCATTAATTGGGCAGCAGTGGGAATGATGGATATTGATCGACTAGCTGAGCGAGACGGGTGGGCGTGATCGAACGTCTGCAAGCTCCAATCAGCCGATTCTGGTGCCGACTGGTCGCTGGATTTTTTTTGCTGACGATTGGATGTAAGCTGGTTTGCTGGACGGTTGCGTCAACTGAGATTTGCAGGAGATAGACACGTGATTTGCAGAAGGCATCGGATTAGACTTCATGGCTACAGTGATGGGTGCTGCTTGAATTCTGCTTTGCCGAACAGCAAGCTTGAGAAGAACAAGGCTTTGTTGCTGACGAAGAAAGGTCATACATCAGCCGCTTGTTGGAGTTAATGGGGGAAGTGCTGTCCTATTGCTCGTTGGTTGCGTTAATAAGTGGCAAAGCAAAGATTTTGTCGGCGCCTGATTGGGAGTTGGGAAGGCGGTTGCCATGGCTGTTGGGGGAGAGAGGGTGAGAACGATTTGAGACTAAGTGTATTTTGGGTTTTTAAAAATTTTAACTAGCAATTAACGGAACCATTGTTAACTTTCCTAATGGCTTATGACTGACTGTGTGTTTTTTAAATTAAATGCAAACATACTGAGTATATTTGAGATTTTAGGGTTAGAATTAAAGGTAATGGATGTATTTGGATAATCCCAAATAAATGTTAAAAAAAATTTAATTATGAGATCTGAAACAGAGCCATCAAATGCAATTGTTCCATCACAAAGAGAAAATTTGGCCGCAATATTTTTTATGTTATGACCTAACTAACCTTTAACTTGCAACATTAGCTCTAGTCTCGATGGTACGGAAGCCCGATTACATGCATTATATTACATTTTATTTATTTTTTAATTTTTCTTTATAAGCATAATCTACTAAGTGTATTTAATCCATATATCAAATTTGATCTTTTACAATATTTTATATATATTTTTTATTGTTAAAGACATAAATTTTAGGGATATATAAGACATTTTTCATCAAATACAAAAATAGATTTTAAAAATCAAAAAAATATGTAAGAATATTATAAAAGGGCAAACCTTAGTATATAAGTTGAATATAAGTAGGAAAACATGTTTATAAAAAATAAAAAAATAACTAATTATGAAAATAAATAAATAATATATTTTAACTTAAAATATATCATATTGTATACATCCGGTTGGTGGCCAGAAAACTTTGCCACTTGAAGCCATACATACCCATCCGACTGTCAATATCTATGGCCTTGTAAAAGAATAAATGGACGGTTGAAATGGAACATAGCTATCGAGATTTGAGAGATAGGGACGGCTGTCGTTTTCAAAGAAAAACAGAATTTCCCATCTTCGGCAACGGACACCAGCAGCGTGTCCCATATTGATGATTATGTGTAATCCACTCCGCCCAATTTTTTTTAGGTAGGTTACTGAGTTTTATCAAAATTTAAGATGCACATGAGCCCATTTTATAAATATATAAAATCAACATAATAAAAATTATTTAATTTATAATCTTAGAATTATTATTCAGCATCTAAACCGTCTAACCTTCACCCATGAATTGATCATCTAAATTATTATATAGTTTATAAAAAAAATTAAGCAGATTTTTCAGAAGATATAGCCAATCCAATACTTGGATTGAAATTATTTTTTCGTAATATCATAAAACAACTGATTTATTTTGGGAGGTTGATGCAAAAATTTCTACGGGATCCTCGGTTCTTCTCATAAATGAATGGAGCCTAAAATGCTATGGACGTCTGGGCCACTCCAAGCGTCACTTCCTTACCAGACTTATAATAATTTCATAATCCAAGCGCCCTTTCGTCACCCCATCATCCCATAAAAGGCCAAATACAGCCTTGGCTTCTAGAATTATTATAATTAATGCTAAAGATTCTCAATTGGTGGATGATTAGAAGTGAAGTTGACCATTGAAGTCTAGAATCTCGCAAAAAAGTGTGGACATGGGGGTGGGGACCAACCTCACTTTCCCAATTTTCCACCATCTGAGACCAGGTAAGCAAAGCCATTGGGAGTGGGAGTGGGAGTGCATGGTCACACATCTATAAAAGAAATTTTTAAAAAATAAAATGTTAAAAATGATGAAGATAATATAATAATAAAATAAGGTAAAGTACTGAACAAATTCAAAATAAATCAAGCGTGTCTGTGTCCTTTTTATTCATTTTAAAAATTAAAATAAAATACCAAATACATTTAAAAATTATCAAATTTAATGAGCAGTAAAATCTAGATAAAACTCATACATCTAATAAAAAAAGGATAGAACTCATTGTCATGTTTAAACCTTATCTTCGTGATTAAATATGGTCAAACTCATTTATTAGTTTCAGTACTATATAAAACAAAAAAAAATATCCAAAATAAATTAAAATTTGTGTTAGTTAAAAAAACAAAAATCAATCTTACCCATTTAAACATATAATTTTGTACATTTTTTCAAAAGCACAGTACATATGGAATTCCCATTCAAATGATTTTTGTTACCAATGAGAAACCATCTTAAGCACATCCATCCCACCAGAATGAATTAATTATCTAGGGGCGCTTCTATGAAACCCCCTCTCTATATGATCTCCTTCATTTTTAACATCTAGATGGTTGATGAAAAATTCATTCCATCTATTTTATTTAACATCATTTATATTACTCTAGAAACTCTTTCATTTTTTTAGTATTATTGTATATGGGCCCTATCTATAAACATGTAAATCAATATAATAAAATAATTTAATGTTAAATATTAATCTTTAAGTAATATTTTTAACATCTAAACAGTATCTAATATCATAAGTATATGGATAAATAATTGTACAAAGTATTGCTACATTCTAATACATAGATGAATGGATCTAAGCATTTTTTCTAATCTACACATGAATGTACCTATTTTTGATCAAATGTGGCCTATGCACATATTGGATTTTGATAAAACTTGGTCTCCTACCCAAACAAATGATGTTAAATACAATGAATAGATTGAATTTTTCATCAAATATCAAAATTTCAAAAATAGCCTGGGTTATATGAAACTACTTCTATGTAATCCGATTATATAGAAACGAACCTATTAATTATCTATCCAATTTTGAGCTCCATCTTACTATTTTATATTAAATCCAATCCCGCTTGTTGTGTTTAGCAATAATTATTTTACTAAAGCACCTAAAATTATAACAATTAAAGTTATATGCAAGCCACATCTTATAAATGTGAGACATTCTTCTGCTCGAGGATGAGCATGCATGTCCCAAGGTTCCTTCCTTAAGTGCTTCATCACTAGGTCACATATATCCATTCAATCTCGGATGAGGGATTGATAGACCGGCTATTTGTCTTATCGAGACCTTCAAGCTTGCCAAAATGTTCATTTGTGTAATCCCTTGGTGAAGAACATGCTTTTGATGAAGCCCTATTCTTTTGAGAAGAGTGTCGAGCCTCAATCTTATCAGTTGTCAGACATGACTTGGTCTAATCCTATCACATTTCCCCTATACAAGCGAGGTTTTCTTAAAATATTCAATTCTACATACTACTAGTCTTTTGGGGAAAAGACTATTCTTTAGTAATGGTGAAGCTTCCCCTTATTTTGTGGTGATCAAATGCTATAAAGTTCACCCTTCCTCCCAATTCTATAGTAGTGACGTGTCATTGATATCATGATGAGTTATTGTAAAAATTTGAAGCCATTAATCCCTATATCTTTTGAAGATCATAGGTATTAGGTGAGAGTTACTGCCCATGTAAGACATTCCCTTTAGTCCAGGACATGTGACAACACTGAGTAAACACACGCAACTTTCCAAGGTGTATTAGACGTTCTTGATGTTGATAGATCAAGGGTGATATGAATGCTTTTGGTTTCCATGCCTATATTAACAGTTTATCTTTTAATCTATTATGAAGTGGCAAGTCCCCTAGTTAATTAGTTGAGGGAGCCAATTTGGCTATAAAAAGGCCAACTTAGGTAAGCTTTTGCCATCACACATTTTCTCTTCCATCCTTGACAAGTCCTATCACCTTTTGATGGAGCTTCAATGATACATTTGCTAGAGTTTTGAGATTCAACATTATCCTTTCGACTAGGAGATGAGGTTTTTAGTCTTGTACAATTGGAGATTATTTGTAGATTGCATAGAGTGGGGCATGTGGTGTGTGTGGCTATAGTTGTGGGCTATCTTGGACATTTCAAGGCCCATGGATGAGCTTTGTGCTCCGTTAGTGTAGCTTCTTAATAAGCCTTTGTGATAATGTTCACACCCTCACCTAATCTTCTTGCGTTGTTATCTTTGGACATTAGCTTGAACAACGAGAGGATGAAAGGAGCACACTACATGTTGATCATCTGACCTCTCTATTTGGAAGGAATATGTTGCAAGTGTTGAGTCTAACTGCACTATGGTGTGACTCTTTGGCTAGTCCCACACATTACCTTTTCTTCACTTTCCTTTGTCTTGCTCAAGAAATTCTGTCTAAATTATCTTTCTAGTGTATTCTTTCTTTTCTTCTTTTTGTCACTTGTAATATTAGGAAACTAATGTACTTTGTATTCATGGAGTTGTACTTGTTAATTATAAATGAATAACAACTAATTTCCTTTATTCTTTGTTTAATCATTCTTTTTATCTTCCTAGCTTTCCATGCGATCTAGTCGCTCAATTTCCTATTTTGCCTGCAATAAGAGTTGAGCTTAGCTGTACACCATGGCTCATTGTTAACATAAAAAATTAATATTTAGGAGTGGTAAGAAGTTTTCCTAAGTTTCTCTCATCACTATTGGGTTTCTTCTTGTTAATGGCTCACTTCTCTCTATAGCAAGGGGCCTAGTTGCAATTTAGTTTTTAAGGAAATATTTCCTTCCTTATCACTCACTCATCATTCAAATTTGTAGGACATCAGCGATTGGTTTGGCCTAGACAATTTAAGCCTAGTATAGATTGTGGGGTCCCATTTGATAAAATATTTTAGCTGGTTTCTACGCTTGGTGAGTTCAGTAAGTTGGAGACTTATAACACACTTCTAGGTGAAATCGTTTAATTCTTAGTTTGGCTAGGCAACTTAGGTCCAATCATTAGGATCTAGGGGTGTAAATTGGGTTGGGATGACTCAAGTTAGGGTATTTTGTTGGTCCTGAGTTTATGACAATACCCAAGAAGGGAGGGTGAATTGGGTTCTTAAATTTTTTTTTTAATTAGAAGCTTCACCCCCTGTAAGTTTGATCCCCTTGATGAAATGTTCAATAAGGTAGAATGAGATGGTGCAATGAAATATAAAATACAAACAATTAAACCACGAAAAAAGATAACAATATATACTGGTTTGGGAAACCTTCCCTACTTCGCTCTTCCAAGCACACAAACGTTGTATCTTGGGTTCCACTATTGTATAATTAATACAATCTAGAGCATCCGCTCTCTTCTAGATTCTAGCTCTAGGGGGCATACACAATCTCAGTACGAGTAGGTGACGAGTTCTACTCCAATCACACACTACTTTGCCTTCATTTGGTTTCAGTCTCCAATACTAAACCAAGTGAGAAAAATAAATAATTAAATAATAAATAAGAATTCTACACGTTACAGATGTGTAGGCAGATTCATGTGCGAAGAAGAACTTGTAGAAGCAGTTGTGGATTAGTCAGTTCAGCTTTCAGCAATTTGAATGCAATGTTCTTCTTGAAAGACTTCTTGTAGATCACTTATATGCTAGAGGAAGTGGAAGGGGAGCTCAATCAATGTTTTTCAAACCGCCTCCTAGTTCACTTGAAGCTCCTCAAATAAGTGGAAGTAATTTCGAATGTTTGGTGGTAGGTGGCGCATATTTAATGCGCCAACATTCAAATTTTTCTAACCATTGCAAGCCAAGTCGCACTTGGAGTCGACTTGGGATGCGACTTCGTTCAAGTTGCAGAGTGGAGTCGACTTCGGGTGTGACTTCACCCAAGTCGCGGACTGTAGTCGACTTCAAAAGCGACTTCGGCCTTCAGCTTCCAACTTAAGTTTCATGCTCAGGTCGACTTTGTTTCAGACTTGACCCAAGTTGAATGTGGAGTCGACTTTGGATGCGACTTCACCAGTCATATGTCTTGTTCGAATTTCAAAACTTTTGCTTGTAATCTACTTGTTGTGTATGGCCTTTCTTTCTTCTCTTTTCGAATGCTTGGATCCTCAGCCCTTGAAATGAATCACGATGCTTGGTTTATAGAATACCTTGGTCCCAAAAGAAACTTCTTCAGTGGCCTTAACTCAGGGTTATCATTGCCTCTTAATTTTAACTTCCATCTTCTAATAAGGGAGTTTTAGAAGCAACATGATGTTGCTTTATACTTAAGTCATAGGCTTGAGTCAACTTGGAGTGCTACTTCACCCAGTCGTATACTGGGGTCGACTTGGGATGCGGCTTCACACAAGTGGAGTCAACTTCGGTTGCGACTTTGTCTGTCTTGGAGTCTTAATTTCAGCGCTGTCGACTTTGAGGCGTTTGAAGTCGATCCTGGAGTCGACTTGGGTATCGACTTGACCTAAGTCGATGCCTGAGTTGACTTGGCATGCGACTTGACCTACTATCCTTTTGAACTTTGATTGTATGAACCTTGGCATCACTTAGCAACCACATTAGTACTAAAATAATTCTCGAATTGAGTTGTGAATCATCAAAATATGGATTATGCTTAATTTGCCTTAAATTCCAACAATTTTCCCCTTTTTAATGATTAACAAAACCAATTTGAGAAAAACCTTCCATTTTTGTTATATATGTTCTCAACATGTTTGGTATACATCATTTCAGACAATTCAATCATAACAATTCAATCAAACAATGCAATTTCACACATATAACAAGAGAAATTTCCATTCAAATAAGGAATTTGTACATGCCAACATAAAGACATACAAAAATGTTTCAAATGTACATACTACCCAACCAATCCTAAGTCCTAGTAGTCTCTCTCTCTCATTCTCCCCCTTTTTGTCAAGACATCAAAATGGAATGTAAGGAAAGCGAGACTTATGAAATTGAAAGGCTGAGATTGGATAGGAGATTGGATAGGATGGAGGGATAGGACAAGTGCAGGCCGATGAGAATGGGGTCAATAGAGCCTGAAGGTGGGTTCAGCTCTAACTGACTCGCCCCAATACGGATATAAGCCTGGGAGGCTAGGAATGGGTCGGCCGCGATGACTGCCTAATGCAAGTTGTTACTTTATCGCTATATCTCTTGATCCAATTTATCTTCTCTTGATCCAACTTATCTTGTCGGCCGTGCATTTCCATCAAGGCGATGTTTATGTTCCCCAACTCCTCTGATATCCGACTCTCCGTCTGTTATAGATACTCTAAGATAGCCTTGGATGCGGACGGTTGTTCGGGAGAGTGAGCTAAGTGATCGGTGGCCCGTGATCCATGAGAAGAACAGGATCCATGGGGCATCGGTAAGGCAGGAGCTGGAGGTGCGGGAGGTGGAGATGGAATGGGATCATATGGTGCAGATCCTTCACCTCGGGATGAGCACTCTCGGCTTCTGGCTGAGCAGGAATTCTTGGAATTCATTTCTCATTCGTTCCCTTAACCGATAGCCCGAAATGCCTCCAAATCAATCTTCGTTCTAGTCGGGAAGGCACTGTTGATGGCATTTGTTGGTTTTAACACTTCAAACAACTCACCATCCAAATCAACATGATAATGAGCTATGATTTTGGTAATCCATGTGTCATATGGTAGAACGTTCCGTGGATTCTCCTTATTTAGCTTAAGAGCCTCCAAGAATAGCCTGGGAAGACAGACTTTGACTCGGTTTGCTACTTTTCATAGGATTTTGGCTGCCTCCCTTGGGGTAGATACAGTGGGCAATCAGCAACCTCAGAAACCTTAGTATTGAGGATAAGTCCATGTAATGTAGAAACTTGATCCCTGGATGGTATTTGTTGTTGTTAGTGAGCTCGTTATACATCTGAGTAAGGGATAGGCCTACTGAAAGGGGGTCATTGTCTCTAGGTATGCCTAAGATGTTAGCGACACGAGCAATGGTGTTCATTTTGCTGATCCCTTGTCCATGCCCCAGGTTTATCTCGACCCCTTTGACGTAAGTACTGAGATATTCCTGATCCCATAAATAATAAAATAGCCTGGTCAGGTCAAGATATATCCTATCATCCTCTTTTAGCAACTTGGTCCATCTTTGAATATCCAGTAGTTCCTCTATTCCAAACACATATTCTTGTAGCAACTTGAAATCAATGATTTTGGGCAAAAAAGTTTTCCTCTCATAAAAATGCCGATAGAACTTGTTGTGCTTGTGCTCGGTTCTAAAGTAGTCCTTGGGCATTTTTAGAACTTGGCCCCGTTGAGTAGGGGTCCCCTTTCTTTTTCCACCCAACTCAGACTATCACTGGATTCCTTATTTTCTTCATCTCTAGAAGCAGAAGTAGATGGGTTACCTTCATGGAACCGGACCCATCGACCTATAGACACTGTAGCCTCTTCCTAGGCTCTTTTGAATGGCGTACGTTGCTGACGAGGCACGTCCTCCCCAGTGCGTGATTGGGACAGTCTTGAAACAGATAGTTTGTTGGGTTTGAATACAGCCTTGAGTGCCATGAGTTTTGGAATTGCTAGATCTTGAAAATGTAGATGGATGTGGAAATTTAGGAAGAGAAAGAAGAAATTTTTGAGAGGATTCTAAGAGGAAACGAGGAGATTAAGGAGAGAAGGGAAGAGACAATAAGAGAAATGGAGAGAGTGGGCACGCACCCGCCTCATGTACGCACAGAGCAGCCGAAACGACACCTCCGAAGTTGATTTCGAACCTAGTCGAAGTCGGCTTCACTCATCTAGAGTCGACTTCGGCGAAGTCGACTCGGGATGAGTGGAGTAGATTTGGCTTCTTCGACTTAGGTTCAATACACTCACTAATTTTTACTCATCCTATTTAATTACAAAAAAATTCATGTATCTAATCAATGTCAATCATACCTATATCATTCCTAATTTTATAAAATAACTCTTTTGCTAATGATTTGGTAAAGATATATGTAATTTAGTCCTCAGTTTTAACATATTCTAAGCAAATATCATAGTTTTCAATATGTTCCCTAATGAAATAATGTCCCACATCTATATGTTTAGTTCTAGAATGCAGTACAGGATTTTTGGTTAAATATATTGCACTTATATTATCACATCTAATTGGTATATCTTTATATTTAATTTTATAATCTCTAAGTTATTGTTTCTTCCAAAGTAATTAGGCACAATAGCTCCTGGCAGCAATATATTCAGCTTCCGCAATAGATAGAGCAACACTAGTTTGTTTTCTCAAATCATGAGACCATCATGTTTCTAAGAAACTGACATATTCCACTAGTATTTTTTCTATCTATTTTGTAATCAGCAAAATCCACATTCGAGTAGCCGATTAAATCAAATGTTGAACCCTTTGGATACCATAGACCTAGATTAGTAGTATTGATTAAATACCTAAAAATTCTTTTTTACAGTTATTAAATGTGATTCTTTGGAACATTTGAAATCTTGAACACATACAAACACTAAACAAAATATTCGGTCTAAATGCACTCAAATATAATAAAGATCCTATCATGCTTCTATACAACTTTTGTTCAACTAATTTACCTTTTTCATCTTTCTCAATTTTGATGGTTGAACTCATGGGTGTGTTTGGCCTTTTGTTGTTTTGCATTCCAAACTTCTTGAGCATTTTTTGATGTATTTGGATTGATTTGTGAAGATTCATTCGACTAATTGCTTAATTTGCAGTCCAAAGAAAATTTTAGCTCGCCCATCATGCTTATTTCGAATTCACTCTGCATAATCTTAGAAAATTCTTGACATAGAGTTTCATTAGTAGCACCAAATATAATATCATCCACATAAATTTGAACAATTAATATAACTTTACCCTTTTATTTGATAAATAGAGTTGTATTAACTTTTCTCCTCTGAAAATTATGATTAATCAAAATTTGCTTAACCTTTCATACCAAGCTTTTAGAGCTTATTTAAGTGCTTTAGTTAATTTAAAAACAAATTTTGATTGATCTTTCTCTTCAAAATCAGGAGGTTGTTCAACATATACTTCCTCATTTAGATATTCATTCAAAAATTCATTCTTCACATCTATTTGAAACAATTTAAAGTCCATGTGAGAAGCAAAGGCTAGTAAGATGCGTATAGCTTTCAATCTAGCCACCGGAGCATATGATTCCTCAAAATCAATTCTTTCTTCTTGGGAATATCCTTTGGCTACAAGTCTGGCTTTGTTTCTTACCACAAGTTCACTTTCGTCTAGTTTGTTCCTGAAAACCCATTTGGTACTAATAACAGTGCAATCTTTAGGTCTATGAACTAGGTGTCAGTCTTGATTTCTTTCAAACTAATTTAGCTCTTCTTGCATTGTCAAAATCCAATTTTCATCATTTAGAGCTTGGTCAATTGAATTTGTCTTTATTTTAGACGCAAAAGCAAAATCTCCACAAATGTTATGCCTAGATCTTCTTGTTCTTACTCCATATATATTGTCAATAACTTGTTCAATTGGATGGTCATTTTTGAACTTTAAGTGTGTATTTGGGAATGGATAAAACTTTTAGTGAAAAGTTGTAGAGATGAAAAATTGTCAAATCATGTGATGTGATAAAGGTAATGATGAAGAATAAATAGGATAAAGTTGAAATAGATAGGTTTGTTGTGTTGGTAGTTGTGTAGAAATGATTGAAAAGTAGGGTAGTTATATAGAAAAATGTGAAGAAATTATTAAAAAATAGAGTAGTTGTGGAGAGTGAAAGTTTTAGATTGAAAAGTTTTAACTTGACAACTTTTTATTGTTAACGAACACACCCTAAATCCTTTGGGGGTTTTTAAGAATCATTATCTTCAGTTACCTTTTCATCCGTGGATTGCTCTTATTTTGTTTCCAATTCTCCTTGTTGTTCCAATTATTGCTTTTCAGGATTTTTTGATGTGTCATTTGCATCACTTAGCTCATCCTCCTTTTTGGGGTTAGGATTGAATTCATCAAACAACATGTATTGATTCTTTTTACTGCTTGATTTCTTTTGTTAAAAAACCTATATGCTTTGCTCTTTGATAAATACTCCATAAAAATTGCATCATCACTTTTAGCATCTAATTTTTCTAAGTTTATTTTTACATTATTCAACACATAGCAAGTACAACCAAAAGCATGAAAGTATGAGATATTTAATTTTCTGCCTTTTTATAATTCATATGTAGTCTTTTTCAAAATTGCTCTTATGGTAACCCGATTCAGTACATGGCATGTTGTACTTACAGCTTCACTCTAAAAATTTTTGGATAGTTTACTTTCATTTAGCATAGTTCTAGCCATCTTCTATATTGGCTTATTTTTCCTTTCTATTACTCGGTCTTGTTGAAGATTCCTTGGTGCGGAGAATGTGTGGTGAATTCCTTTCTTATTGCGGAATTTTATAAACCGTTTGTTTTTAAATTCACCACATGATTACTTCTAATGGATATGATTGTATTTTATTTTTTATTTTACACCAAATTAGAAAAAGTAACAAATATTGAGAAGACTTCATCTTTGCTAGCTAAAAGTATTATCGATGTAAATCTTAAAAAATCATCAACAATGACAAACACATATTTTTTCCCTCCAATAGTCAAAATGTGGGATGACCCATACAGATCCATATGTAATAGTTCAAGTGGCCTAGTCGTTAAAATTTTCTTTTTTGGAGGAAAATGACATTTTAGGCTGTTTGGATAGTTGACATGTCTTGCAGATTTTATTTTTATCATATTTGAGCTTTAGTAATCATACTAAGCTCTTTTTTCACAAAGTCTTAATATTTGACATATTTATGCGTCTAAGCCTTTTATGTCATATTCATGGATCATTCTCAATGGTTATGAGACATTTTCCATCAAGTTCATTAAGAAAAACTAAATATACATTTTCATATCTTTTGTTGCTAAATATTATGTGGTCTTCATAAAAAATATTACATATAGAAGATTCAAACACAATTTTATAGTCTTTGTCACATAGTTGACTAATGCTCATTAAATTATGTTTGAGTCATTCAACAAATAGTACATCCTCAATACATGCATTTAAAATACCGTAAACATTTCCTTTACCTTTTATTATGCCTTTCTTATTGTTTTCAAATGCAATAGTTCCTTCACTATAATATTTGATTTTGTGGAATAATCATCTTTCTCCCATCATGTCTTACGCAGCCACTGTCCATGAACCATATATTGTTGGCCTTTGCTTTAAGACGTATCTGTGAAATAAAATCATGTAGTGCTTATCTCTTTGGTACCCATTTTACGGGTCCATTTTTGGTTAGTGAGTCATTGGAGTCTACATTTGTTCTACTTTGGGATGCATAAATCTAATATTTTTTGGTACCCAAACAAATTTTGCACTATGATCATATAATTTCTTTATTTTACATTGATAAATTTTGTGGCCCATCTTTTTGCAGAAATTGCATGTCCTTGGAAGTCTTGGAGTAGGAATCCATCTAGTGTGAGGTTCCTAGATTGGCCTTTTTGTCCAAGTAACATGAATCATTCTCGGTTTAAGAAAAGTGGGCTTGGTTTGGTTTTTACCAAGCTTTGGAGCATTTGATTTACTGCTTTCACCTTTCTCAAATGTAGAATATTCGAGTCCTCTTTTGTTATTCTAGCTGGTCATGTTCAAGAATATTTTCACACTTTCTCCTGGATTAGAGAACTTAGCTAATGATTCATTTAAAAACTCATTTTCTTTCTTCAGTCTTTCCACCTTGTTAGTTAAAGCATTATTTTCATTTGTTAGGTGGTTGATCTTTTTAGCTAACTTTTCATTCACAATAATAAATCACGTTGTGTTTTTTTATTATGAATTTATTTTCTAGTTTCTTTATTTTATTATACAATGAATCATACACTTGTTGTAGTTCCTCTAATTCAGCACATTTGAGACAATCAAGTGTAGAAAAGTAAATAGACTTGGTATTTAAGTAATTGAGTTTGAAGGTTACCTCTTCGTTGCTTGTACAGTTTGTTAAGGTGGTTTGTCCATTTATGATTTCTGTTGCAGTGAGGTAGACCATGTTGTGTTCTTCCTTTATCCTTGTCATGCAACATATTCTAGCACAGTTTGCTGCGTCATTGTCTTCATTCGACGAGCTGCTTGTTGTAGACATTTCCTCATTTACGTACATTCATCTTTCTTTAACTTTTTGAAATTTTCTATTTTCATTTATGTCTTTCTTCTCTTGTCGTTCTCTTGTCTTACTTTCTTCTGGTGTAGGACATCGAACTTGTATATGTTCCTCTCCACCACATCTATAACATTTGGTTATTTCTTTTTTTCTCCCTTCTATTTCTCTCATTGAATCCTTTAAAGTTCTTCCCCTTTCTTACAAACTTTCTGAACCTTTAGGTGAGTAAAGCAATTTCTTCATCATCATTTTGAGAGGACGAAGTGGATTCATCCGAGTTCGGTGCAGCCCTCAAAGCAATTAACCTTTTTCCTTTGTGCTGCTCCTCATTTTTTTTCTTTATCAGCTCATGTCACATGAGTGAGCTAATAAGATCTTCTAGTCTTAGAGAATTCAGGTCCTTTACCTCTTCAATAACCGCGATCTTTGGAGTCTACAACTCAGGTAGAGCCCTTAAGATCTTCATGACCTGTTCAGATTCAGATACTGCTTTTCCAAGACCCTTTAATGCATTAGTAATCTTGGACAATCTAGCAAACATTTCAAATATATTTTTAGTATCTAGCATTTTAAAACTTTCTAACTCTCCAATCAAAATATTTCTTCTCGTCCTTTGGACTTAAGAAGTTCCCTCATAAATTGATGTTAGTGTATCTCATATTTCTTTGACGGTTCGACATGAGAATACCCTATCATATTCAACAGCCGTAAGAGCACAGAAGAGGGAGTTTATGACTTTGGCATTACTTTTTATGGTCCTAACTTCCTCTTCAAACTATGCGAAGGCTCTTTCACTGATTGGTAGAGTAACTCCATCTTGAATAGCAATCCAAGAATCTATATTATAGCCATGATGAATTATTTCCTTCTCAACTTTCAGTAACTAAAGTTACTTCCATCAAATAATGATGGCCTTGTAAGTGATTGACCCTCAGCAAATGCAGGAGTGGAAGTAGATTGGTACATCATTAATAAGATCTCTTTAGTATAAACTTAAAGACCTGCTCAATAGAAGTTCTTATAACAAACCAAAGTTGAATCCGAAGTTGATTTTGAAGTCCACTCTACCCGCTACATGGGTGAAGTCTCACCGCAAGATCGACTTCAAATGTAACTTGAAGGCAAAGAACTTCAAGGGAAACTCAGTAGGAGAAAATGCCACATTGAATTTGATACCCTGGCTGACCTCATATATGACGTAAGTGAAGTCACAGGCTAAGTCGACCTTAGTCGCGACTTCAATCATAATGGTTGTATATTTTTGTTGTTGGCACATTAAATCCGCACCATCTATCCTTGAACATTAAAAAATCTTTCAAGGCTATAAAACCCCATCAAGTGGAGTTAATGAGGTTAGCTAAGACATTGATTGTGCTCTCACTTACTAAATCTCAAGCATTCAAAGCTCCACTTAAGTGTTCTTAATTGAAGTTCTCAAGTCTACTGCAAAAGCTTTAAATTTAATCACTCTCTTCATCTTTCTCAAAGCTTGTTGTGGCAAAAAGGATCTACACATACTATAAAGTATGACTTGCTTTATTTGATAACTCTTGTTGTAATTTGAAACTTGGCTTGGTATTTGAGACAAGGCCAAGGTATGGAAATAAGCAGTGTTTGGCTGGAGTGGTACTCACTAATTGCTTGTTTGGTTGTGAAGGCCCCTATAGCTATAATCTAGAAAATAATAGATGCTCTAGATTATATTTAATAAATTATAGAAGAACCGAAGATACAAGTGATGTGTGCTTGAAAGAGTGAAATAGGGGAGTTGCCTGAAACACTAAACATTTGTGTCCTCTTGTGCATTCATTTTCTATTTTCTTGCTCTCTAACTTTGGTTGTTTACGTTTATTCAAGTGAATTAATCTCAAAGGGGTCAAGTATAAATAGAAAAAATTTTAATTATCAAATTCACCTCTCCCATCTTTGGTAAAGTCACCTGTTCAGGACCAATAGTCATCTAGTTAATTCAATTTGAAAAAAAAAGAAATTCACAATATTGTATATAGTGCGTATTGGCTCTCCTCCAAACCCGTATGATACATGTATATCACATTGGTATTGGATCATATTAGCTTGTATCAAACTATCTTTTAAGCTAATAATATGAACAAAATATCCATAATTTGTGAAGTGCAACAATATATTGTTATTTTATCTTTGAGCAATGATCCTGTTAGCTCGGACTGAGCAAACGTCTTGCTTAGCCTACGTCAAAATATTATTTAAAACACTTTTTTACTTTTTTCTTCATAAACTTATTTATCTAAGTATATTTAATATAAAAAAGAAGTTTTACCATTTTTAAATATAAAATAAAAAGAATCAGGCTTCTTCAAAGCGCTAACCAATACACCTTGTATCATGTATAGAATATTACCGACACGTATATGACGTGGTCGGATTGTATCAGTATAACTGTGTTGTATTCTTACCAACCAATATTAAAATCATGGGCTGCTAGATGCTAACAAGATAAAAAGTTAGCCAAATGCATAAAGTGGATTTGTTTGGTATTTTACGTCATATAAGTAAACACATTTATATTTTAGATTTTAGGGTTGTATATTTATATTTAGACTATTACTTTTCTTTATTGCCTTTAAAATTTTTTTGCTAAACCACTTATTAATAATGGTTAATGTTAAGTTTTATTTTGTGAAAGAAAACTTATCGAGTTTGATACAATGTTTTTAGAATGGAACTGGTGATTAAACTGAAAAGACTAGTCTAATTCAAACCAATTTAACTGGCTTGTGTCATCTATCATTTGTCAAGATTTTTTTTTGTAGTAGAGCAATGTCAAACCCACTTTGAAATAGAGAGCAAACATGCGTATATGTAGGTTGGGTATTATTGCCTATGCTATGTTACTAAAATAGAGAGTAATTACATATTTTTCTTCTCTTTTTAAAAGTCAAAATGCAATAATATGCTAGATGTTTATTGTTGAGTTTGTCAAATGATAGTAGGCTTTTATGCGGTAAGGTTAGCTGAGTGTGCCCCTTTTTTAAAAAAACCATTTAAATCAGACAAATGAGTTGGAATGGTCTAATGACAGTTTAGATGGTTTTGTGGCTTTCAATTAGGCTTGTCACTATTGAATTGAATAGACTACTGATTTACGGTGAAATTGGTCAGTCTAATTTTGATAATAATGATTTTTGTTTAATATGTAAATATAAGAACCTCAAGATTTGATTTGTAATTAATAGCAATCGAGGGTCTAAAATTAAAATTTAATATATAATAAAAATGCCATAAAATATAACTAATTATTTTAAAGATATTCTCATATCAAAATAAATGAATTTAATATCTTTTAATTTGTGCACTGTCACAATTAATAACATTTAAAATTACTTTTGTTATAAAATGAAAGTAAAAACAAAAAAAACTCTTAAATAACCAATAATTTTATTTTTCTAAAATTTTTTAACTCTATTAAATCAATTTAGTGGCAATAAAAATTTGTAAATTCTCCAAATGAATAATATTAAAGGTTATTTCTTGTCTTGTAAAAGAAAATTGAAATATCATTAACATAAAAACCTATTTTATTGTATTTTTTTATAACATGAGAAAATTTGTTTCAATATTAATTATTGTGATAATTTATAGAATTTGATCATCCAAAAGACATCAAATTAACTTATTTAATGTTAGATATTTATAAAAGATAAACTTAATTTTAATATTATATACTATAATAATTTATACAAAGTAAATGAAATTGAATTGATTTATTTAATGTAACTAATATTTAAAAATATTTTTAGTATTTTAAAGATATTTTCTCATGATTTTCTTTTATAATACAAAAAATTAAACTTTTAGTATTATTTTTTCATGATTATATGCAAAATTTTGAAGATTCTTCTATAATTAATTAATATAAGGAATTTTTAAAGAATAAAATTTTTGAATACTATAAGATACTTTTAAGTTTAGACTGTGAAATTATATTTTTTACATTTTAAACATTGTAAATTTATTAATTACGAATGAAACTTCTTATTTTCATATTACATTATTAATAAATTTATATGTGATCATCGCTGAACATGATATCTTTTGAACTATATTATTGCGAAAAACCTAATATATTCAATATTCGCACTTTTGGATGCAAATGTTTGCACATAACATTGAAAGGATAACCTAAGAAAATTCGACGTTAAGTCTGACAAAGCAATTTTTTTCTTAATCATTCTTTTCTCAAAAAGGAATTCATGGTGCACGATAAAAGAACTTATGTAATAAAAGAATGTGTATTATCCTATGCATGCATATTTTTCACACGTGTCAACGTCTAAATAAAGGGGTGTATAAATACATCTCTTAGAGTTTCAAAAACATAAAAGAGGGGGTACGAAGTAGAGAACTTGGGAGAAAAAAGAGATGAGCTTCAAGACAAGGGGAGGGGATTAAGAATGACATCACCTTAAAGAAGGAATCCATCATAGTTTTATTTCTTCTTTCTTTTTCTCTTCTTTATATTTTCCTTCTCTGTATCTCATATGTATTTGAACATTATTTTGACGGGATTCTTAGTTATGTTCATAGGCTAAATATTGTGTCGAGGGTTGAGATGAACTTGAACTTAATATTATGCTAGTTGTATTCTATTAAAATGATTGAATGTTGCAGATCTGAGATTCATGTGTTTGTGTGAGATTTACTTTTACATATTATGTTTAATGCTTCCACAAGCTTGATTACCTTGTGGATTAATGTAATACCTGGATCTATGCTTGAAAAAGTGAGGTTTAGATGGGATTCATATGTAATTTCATTGGCTTGTAGTTATTGAATATTAATATGGATATGAATATACCTATTAACCATGTGTGGTCTTGTTTAGTTTATACGCTAATCAACCTTGTTTTACTTAGTTGCATTGGAACATAACAATTGACTGAACAAAGTGAAGTTCATATATGTTGGAAGACATATAAATATAAATGAACTTAGATTAGTAAATGAAAGTGCAAATTACCATAATAGAATTAATCTAGTATTGTTTTAAGTCAAGAGATTCACAATTCTCAACTATCTAATTATCTCTCTAAAGGAATCCATTCATTCCACTCTACTAGTAGTTGTTAGTTTCATTTATTTTTACTTAACATTCTTAAATGATAAAATTCATTCAATCAATTAATTTGTAAGTGGCAAGTGAAATTTTTGATAATGCTACATTTAACTCTCTCTCCTCATGAGAACGATCTCTTACTTTTTTTTTCTTTATTACTGGAGTAGAACGTGCATTTGCATTGCAAGCCAATACATTTATTGTGTTGACCCATCAAATTTTTGATGCTATTACCGGTGAGGGTAAAGCTAAACACAGAATATCAATCTTTTAATTTGTCATTTATAGAATTTTACATATAATCCATATACTATTTTATTTTTCTTTCTTTGCTTTTGATACAATCTTATTTTAAGAGTCTTCATTTTGCACAACTCAATGACTTCAAATATTTTCCAATGGCTACATGGAAGATTTTTCATACTAAGCACTTTGGGTTTCCTTGAGTTTGTACATGATTACCTCCTACTCGAGTTGCAGCTTTTGACAATCAATCGCAATGCATGGACTATACCCATTCAACTAGTTGTGGTTGGTGTGGAATAGGAGGACATTCGTTAAATCACTGCTCGTATAATCTAGCATTTGCAAGTTGTATATGCACTCAAACTGTTTAAGTGTTCAAAGTAACCCACTATTGCAAGGAACAACCTTGGAGACCAACAATAAGAAGAAGAATGATGTTGATAGATTTTCAAGTACATCAAGTGGAGGACACATCATATCCTGCACATACCCATCTCTAGAAGATATGTTTATGCAGTATATGCAATGCCAAATGGAGTTTAATTCGAAGCTTAAAATACAGTTGGAATAATTGGTTACCCAATCAAGTATCAGCATCAAGTATCTTCTTCCGGTTATGATGAAGAAAACTCTTAGGAAGATGTGTTGGATAAGGGCGGTGAAGGGAAGGGGTAATGATCAAAGTGATAGCACAATATACATCTTAAAATGTTCTTGAACAAGACATGTTCAAGCAATTCATGCAAGGTCAGTTGGAGTCTTACAAGAACATAGAGAAACAAGTGGAATGATTGACTAATCTGATTAAAAGCAAGCATTAAGAGGCGTCTTCTAGTGATATTCAAGAAAATTTAAAGGAAGATGTGTTAGGTGCAACACCCCATTGCCTAAATATTCTCAATGGCTAGTCAAGGGGTACCATACAACCTAAGAAAAATTCGGCAGCATCTTCCATAATATATAAGGGTTGGTATGGAATACAAGACCTGTTATTCATAAGCATTTTCAATTTCATTCCAAAATATAACATTCAACTACATTTATCCACTTGTATCTTCATATTAAAAAAAATTTCACATAGTAAGAAAGTTATTGAAATTTATCCTTAAACAACAAACAAATAAAAAGATCATATATATGTATCTACATAGATTGTAATCAAGTTCAAAATACTAAATACGATATGTTTGTCAAAGTTGAATCTAACTGAGAAATTGTCTACATATACTAATATCAAAAGAGAGCATAAATTCCAAAATAACTAATATCAGAGATGTTAATATAATGGTCTCCAAGATTAGGTCCTCCACTTGTCCCACCTTAAGACTCCTCACTTAGCCTGTGATCTAAAAGCAAAATAACAAACTATGTGAGTCTAAATAGACTCAGTAAGTAGATAATATTTAGCACAAAGTGGAAATAAGTAAAACTCTTGATGCACATGTTATGATCAATACAAGACATATGGGTCCAACACTCACTCTCAAGAACATATGCATATAACCACCTATAAAGAAAAGGACATGAATAATCTTCTACTCGTGTCAATCAAGGTCATGAACAACTTTCTCCTCATGTCAATCAGGGGCCATGAACAACCCTTTTACAACCACTCATCTTAAATAATATATCACACATAATAAATAAGAATAAATGTCACAAACTACACACAACATCAACAAAATTTACAAAGTTTACTTTAAATTCAATATATCAACTATCACACAAGTATTTTACCAAACACATGGTAGGTGCAAAAGGGGAATCTCTAGTTCATCTTCTCGTTTTAGCCCAATCAAGTAATGTCATATTTTAATGATGTAAAAATTGCTAAAGAGTCATTTATTTCATAAAATCACACATTAACATTAGATTCTCTATAAACCCTGTTAATCCTAAACTGTTACGAATCCTATGCCCCAACCACTAAGTTATTGGATGCTACACCTTTCCACCAGCCCCATATCATGTTTAATACAAAATTTCATCACTAAATCGAAAAGAGGCGACGTCTACTTACCTCGATTGTGATCTCTCTCAAAAATAGCGATCCTAGACTTGAATCTCTAAGATTTTGAGCTTCCTTAATGTGAATCAATGATTTTGAAAGTAGTTAGTAGATTTTTTAGAAAGATTTAGGGTTAGATTGAACTAAAAAGAAAGGAAAAAGGAAAGAAAAAGAAGCAGAAAACAAAAAGAGAAGAAGAGAGAAAGACAATTGAGTACGAATGAAGCCCTAGCCCGAGCCCTCCTTCTAACTAAACCCTCATCGAGTCGGGTCGGGCCAAGCATGGACCAAATTCAATCACAATTTGTAATTTACTTTCTCACCCATACGACTTAATAATTAAAAATTTCTCCGGGGTGCTCCCCCTTGACCCCTATAATTTGACCGAGCAGGTCGAACCTCGTACCTACTCTGCGATGTGGAAAATAATCATAGTGTCCAAAAATAGCTACGTCAATCATATACCTCTAAATTTATACCTAATAATCATACCATAACCAAGCGATACAACTATAGAAACCTGCTAATGTACAACTCATAATCATGTCCCAACATGTTATAAATGGTGTCCCATACAACCAATGTATTACCATAGCACATGCATATATGCCCTATACATTCCCTAGATGTCATGTCCATATATGTTGTGCATCCCACAAATATCATAATTCCTAGTAGTCTATTCATAAATTACCTTATAAACAGGGAAGGTTTATAATGAAAATAAGGGCAGGATAGTGAGGTCACTATGAGCATTAATGAAGATATATCAGTCAAGGTGATGTAGCAATTTGCACCTCAATAAGTACTTCAACAAATGGTCGAGTCAATGGAAAGCAAGTAATTTGAAGAGGAAAACAATGAAGAAATAGAAGTGGTTATAGTGGAAAAAGATGAAAATTATCACATCAACACACCTCTAATATGCCTTGAAAGAATCCAAGAGCCACATGACTTGATTAATCAAATGGCACTCTTGGAGAGCAACATATTGAAGTCATTAACTCAAGACCCTGAAGAACTCTTCTTTAGCCTCTATGAAATTGAAGAAAAGAGACTAATAAATCCATTTGAGGAAGCTAAGAAAAGATCTAAACTTCTAATGCATAATCCACTTCCTAGGAAATTCAAAAGAGCGAGTATTTGTTGATTATCAAATGGATGTCGGGCTAACAGTGTTAAACTTAGCGCTGAATGAGAGGCACTTCGTTACTCTTTTTGGTAGAAACTTTTTAGTTCAAGACATGATGTAAAGATCAATTATATGCGTCTTGAAGTAAAGAAACTTGAGAACAATTACTACTTTTGGAAGCTTTCATGTAAAAGAGAATTTGATACTTCAATTGGTCAATTCTCTTTAATATTTGCATTGTGATATTAAAAGTTATAGCTTAAGCATGATTTCAATAGTTATGATATAGCCAAGGGTGTGATTTTAGCAACAAAGAAGTTTTAACTCTTCAAATTTCCATTCGATGAAAAGCATAATCATTAGTTGTCAATGCTCGACACGTTGGCAAAACAAGTTAATGAAGGCTGCATTTTTGAGAGATTAGATGTGCAAGAGAATTCAAGTTCAACCAATTATTAAAATAAGGTCATCTATTTGCAATATGGCATCAGTTGTATGATTTGTAATACTTGAAATGAGAACCTTGTTATGAAGTTCAAATTCATTTACTCTCCAAGCTGTGAGAAACAAGACCAACTGGCTCAATTTAGTGAATTCAAGTCAAGTTAGAATCATAAATTGAGGAAATGATCATTCTAGGGAGTACAAGTTCAAGTAATGAAAAATAAGGTTATCATGATCAAAGTTGGAATTTCAATCCATTTTCAAGTTGTTTAAATGATGGAATTAAGGAGCTTGAAGTTTACCGAGATCATTCAAGTGTTTCAAGGTAGTCAATGTGGGGCCCCGACCTCCAATTTGGAAGTGCCGGTGCCAAACTACTACAATGAAGCAACTTGCAGCAAATGAAGAAAGTGTCAATGGCACCCCAACTCCAACATGGCTTCAGAAAAGAAAAGCAGGTAGCAGCAATGGCAACACGGCTCTAAGGCAATGGAGCCCCGACTCCACAACAAAAAAAAGAAGCATTACCACGATGCCACCCTAACAATGTCACACTACCACCCCAACACTACTAATTTTTTTCATTGCTTTTCTTTTTCATTTTTTCTAACCTAAATTTACGATTCTCTTCTCTATTTCTATCTTTCTTCCTTTTCTTCTTTTTTCTCATTTTCCTTCTCCACCTCTTTTTCTTTTATCCCATCACATTCCATCTTCTTCTCTACCTATTTCCATCAAATTCTTTTCATTTTTCCCTTTAATTCAATTTTTTATCATCTTTGCCCTATCTCCTTTCCTCCACTGAACTTCTAAATTCCTTCTTATCTTCTCCCCTCATTTCTTCTTTCTTCCTTCTCTACATCCTCTCTTCCTTATTCCTCACTTCTAAACTCTCCCATACCTAGTTTCTTCCCTTCTCTTCCCCATTTCAAAACACCAAACCATAACTTCTCAAAAGCTCTCCTCTTTTCTCCCCCAATCTTCACTTCTTCATTTCTTCTCTTATTCCATCTCCCTTCATTTTTCTTTTCTCATTCTCCCTTTTCATCTCCATCTTCTTCCTCTTTTAACATTTCCCGTTCCTCAACTCTCCTCCTATTTTCATTTCCCCATCTTCCTCATAACTCTCCCTTACTCTTCTTCCATTTTTCCCTTCTTCTTCATTTTTTTCCTCCCACCCGCAAGCTGCATTTTTGGGGCAGGCTTGTTGACACCAGGGTGCCACCTACTCCAGGTCGTGGCTCTAGCTCTCCCCACATGATGAAAAACTGCTGCATTTTAGAAATTATGGAGGAGCATCCAAGGGTGATCTCTACAGACCTTGCTCAAGAGATTTGCAAAGTGGCTCGATGAATTGAATAGTTGATAAGTTGCTTGTCATTATCATATGCATTTGATATTGTTTAGATGAGAGTTATCTTCTAAAGTGGATTGATTTATCACTTGAGGGAGGCAAGTTAGTTTCTGCATTCGAAGTTTGTTGATTGGCCTATGGAGATCAGCTTGATACTTGACATTATCGTGTTATGCTTGGTTGTGAATGGGTATCAAGCTTGATTGAAATTGAAGGATAGAATACTAAATTGCTTGGATTGGGTTGTGTTTACCAAGTATTGTGCTTATACTAATATTTAGAATCCTTTATTCAAGTGGTTGGTTGAAATTCTGGAATTTGTGGCCTAATTTGTTCTTCATGCATTAAGAGAGGTTGGAATTGAAAGTGCTTTGCTTGTAATTCAGTTGCGTCAAAATTTGAATGTGCATTGAGAAGGTGATTGTAGTTGTCTTATTATGAATCTTCTTGACTTGAATACTTGGGGTGTAGAGCCATTTGCATTTAAGTTTGACACTTCCAAGTTGGTATTGAAAAGGCGATTTGTAAGTTGTTTGCCTCACGTCACTCTCGATCGAGATATCCTATTTTACATGATCCTCACTAGCAAGTCAATCCCAATATTAGATGTTTCATCTATGAGCAATATTGAACAGTGCAAAGGCGCCCTATGGCATATTTTAGTACTCGTCTCTCATTATGAGTTTGTATTATATATTGGGATTGCATTAGCCAAAGGCCGAGGAGGTGTTGCAATGTCAAGCAGTCATGGATGATTGGTTTATCTTCCACCTCTCTTGAGAGCTATTCTCTATGGTGCACATCCTCTGCACGCAGACCCCTTATAACATTCTACTCGACCAATACACGACAAGTGTCCATTTCATGAGTGACTTAAGGATATCATGGAGCAGTTGATGATTCCTTCTGGATATGCACGGAGTAGCTATGATGACTCAAGCTACCTGTCATAAGATTGCCCAGTAGATGGGCATCAATGTCACCACGCTTACATGCTTCCCAAAGCTACCAGTGTAGTTAGCCGTCTGTTCCTCAGCTAGTGGAGAGAGAAGAACAGAGCGACGACGACAAGCACTCTTCCCACTCAAACGATTAGGGGAGTCACGTGTCTTTGCCTTTTTCCTTTGCTTTCTTTTCAGTGTCTATCATTTCCATTTGCATATCAGTTTCACTTGCATTTTCATATCATGGTCATTTGCATTTTCTTTTTAGTTTTTAGGCATTGAAACCTAATTCACGAAAATTTGAACTTTTTAAGCCATGATTTTTCATTGATTGAGCTCTAAGGGTTAATTTTTTTCAATATTTTCAAGTGATATGTGAATGATATTATTAGTTACGTATTGAATTTTATAGTTTATATTCATGCTAATATGTTCAATTGATTAGGGCAATTTTTTGTGTAATATGAATACTTGTGCCTAGTTGTGCTTGAATGCCATATCTTTTTTGCAATCTTTGTTCCTCATTTTCGAGCCTATATATATCTTTTTGTTTTTAACCATGTGCTTTAAAGTAAATATATTCTCTCATTGATTCATTCTTTAATTCATCTATTTACTTGAGACTTAGGGTTGGATAACATATGTTATAGTATATCAGCTTATATATTGAAGTGTTTAAAGAAGCAAAAATAATGATCAACAAGGTCCAAGACATGTATAAAAAGTTTCAACACAATTTGGGGCAAAAATCGTGCTAAAATGGGCAGCAAAACTTCATGAAATGGAGCAAAATGTATGGAATCAAAGACTAACGCGACCTAGACCATGTTGGATTGTTCTAAACACAACCTAGGTCATGTTTGGGTGTGTGCAATATGGCCCAGGTTGAGTTGTGCACTGGTGCGAAAAAATATGCAATTTGGACTCCATGCAAGTTTCCTCCCGTATTCTATATAAACACCTATTATAAACATCCTGGGGTATCTCAGAATCTCTTTGGAGCTGAGGTTAAGTTCCGAAAACAAGAGATGCGTAGAGCAAGAGGTAAGGAGTGAGGCGAGACATTGATTGAAGTTATCAATACACCATTGAAGTTTCCGTACCAATAAGCCTTTTTCTTCTTTTCTTTTGATTATATTGCCTTGTTTGTGATGAGTTTGAGATGTAATTTTATTTTAAGTTTGGATTTGATAATAAATATGTTATGCTAAACTCTTAATCTAGGGTTTAGGATGTAGCATGCATATAATATAATAGATGTTGTGATTTTGATTTATTTATAAAGGATATTGTGTGTTAATTTAATATCTCATGAAGTTAATGCTTGCTTGGTATTAAGGCCTGCACTTTAGTAATGATTTCCATATATTATGTGAAGAAACTAAAAGGTGAAATTGTAATACATAACAATCAAGATATTAAACCTAAAAATCTAAGACTATGAGAATAGGCATGATGATCTTGAGAAATTCCACAAATTACTAGAACTTAATGAATTTTAATTAACTTAATCTCATGAGAATAAGTGGTTAAGAAGATTATGGTTACACCTTGCAGGTTTTGAGAGAAGATGAAAAGATAATTTGTCATTAGTTCTTTTTTATCATATAATATCTAGATTAAGTAAGCATTCCACATGTCCATTGCAAACATCACATGTGAAATCCTAGATTCTAGATACTCTCATTTTTTAACTTTTAATTCCTCATTCTGCATTCTTAATATAAACTTTCTTCGTTTGTTATTTCTTTCCATTTCTTTACTCTCTTTGTATTTGATATAAGTGTTTAAAAATACATCTTAAGTCCTGAATTTTCTGTGGGATCAATATTTTATATATATAATGTACTATTGGTGCACTTGAAAAGAGATAGCAACAGATTGCCAGAATGGTTGTAGTTTCAAGTATACCCAATCGCCAACTTCAAAATGCACATTCGTCCTCTGTTTACTAGCTGATTTCTTCATCTTATATTGGGCAACTCTAAGTTTAACCTTAAGAGAATCAAGAATCCTATTGCAAATTTGCCCCTGAATAAAGGCAATGCAGTGAAGTGAGCATATTTTGAGAGTCTATCCACCACCATTAATATAGCGAATTTGCCCCTAGATAAAGGCAATGCACTAATAAAGTCCATAGTTACTTCCACTCATATCTAATTTGGAATTTGAAGTGGCTAGAGTAATCTCGCAAGACTTTTTGGGCCATGTATTTTGCTTGATTATAAATATCACACTGAACAACATACTGGTAAACCCTCTGCTTCATATTTGGCCAAATAAAATGCTCCCTCAACCTCTTATAGGTTCTCAATACTTTGGAGTGCCCACCTAAAACAGAATCATGGATCTAATTAAAGCAATTTGATGTATGATATTTTTTAGGATTAACAACCTACCTTCTTTATATAACAAATCCCCTCACATAAAATATTTCAAAATTTTTAAATTTTGAGCTTCAATCTTGGCCCATAATTGCTGCAACTCAAGAGTCAATAGGTGTTTTTCTCTAATTGCACCAAATAGAGGGAATTCAATTCACGAAACTGTCACTGCACATATCTCATGCTACCTTAATAGACCATCTACCCCTAAATTGTGTGACCTCTTTTACACTCCACTTTAAAGTTATAACCAATTAATTTTGCCATCCATTTTTATCACAGAGGAGTGGCAACATTTTGTTCCAATAAGAATCTCAAACTGTTACAGTCGATTCAAACCATAAATGTCTTGCCCACCAAATATGGACTCCACTTTTTTACCACCAACATTACAATAATCAAATCCTGCTTATAAATAGTTTGCCATAATAACTGACAATTAAAGCTTTATTATAACAAGCTATTGGTCTTTTATCTTAGATAAAGATAGCTCTGATCCCTAAATTTGAAGCATCACATTCGACTACAATGTTTTGTTGAAATCAAGGAGTTGAAAAATCGGCAATGACATTAGTGCTTTGATAATTCTCAAAATGTTCATATCATTTCATGTTAATTTCACAACTTCAAATATAAAAATGTTAATTAAATACAGATTTTATGTGAAATTTCATGAATATTATAATTTTCATAAAATCTTTAATTTTGCTATAAAATTGTCATTTTTCAATATTCTTTAAAATATAAAATTATGAAGATAAATACGCGTGCTAAGATAAAATCAAGTAGGCTAAAAAAATTTAACTTTCAGATATGTATTAGCATATTAATACAATTTGGGACAATTTATTAATTAATTTAATCGGTTAAATCATACATATATGACTATAATTATATTTTAAAATATGGGGAACAAAATAGATTATCATATAATTTTTAGATAAAATAAATTAATTGATAAAATAATCCAAAAGAGTCCAAAATGAAACTTATGAAATGTTTTTAACTTATTAAAATTATCTAGGTAGAAAATATATAATGTTGTAATGTTTTAATTTTAATTTTTTATGTTGCATATGTACGAGTGCAGGTGCACCGCCAAAGCACCATTTTTAGTGCTCCATCACCCCCAAATCAAGCTTCGACTGCCCCAATGCTCTCTGCAACTCAAAACCAATGACTACACAACCACGATCGAAATCCCCATTCAAGAAGCAGTTGTCCACCTGCATCCAGCCAAAACTCCAAATGTTTCGCAGCACTAACCAATGGCACAAGATTGCAACAGCCCATGATCAACCGGAAACATTTTTTAGCCAAACAAATCATCTTGCAAACCATCGATAATCCACCTCTCCACCAAAATCCCAACAGGCAGCCTTTGCTCCATTAAACTAGGCAGCTCCGATAGCCCCACGTTTGTGTCGTTTCCACCATCCTTTCTCATCGACCTATTCGGCGACCAATCAGCAAAAATTCAGATGACAACAGTTGCATTCAACCATTAATTCAAGCAACCCTCGAATTTGACTAGAAGAAAATCTAGCTCACCCCTTTTATTTTGGTTACATCAAACTTCCCAACGGCAAGCATCCCTTGCTGAAAGCGAAAAGCACTGGTCCTTTCGACAAATGCTTCTTTTGCGCATTCCACAAAAATCTACCTTTCTCGAATAATTTAGTTAATACTGTAAATATAATGGGTGTGTTTTTTTTAATTTAGTTAATACTGTAAATATAATGGGTGTGTTTTATTTTTTGGGGGGTAAAACTTGTTTATGAAAAGTTTTTGAGGTAAAAGTTGTCAAATTGATAGAAAATAATATGACAGAGATGATGACGAAATGTAAAGAGAATAAAGTTAAAATTTGTAAATTTGTTGTATGGGTAGTTACCTAGAAATAACTGAAAACATAATAGTTTGTGTAAGAAAATGTGAAAAAAATAATTAAAATATAATAGTTATGAAAAGTGAAAAAAAAATTATTGAAAAGTTTAGGTTGACATTTTTCAGCCCCACCAAACACACCAATGTCATAATCTTTAATGAACTTCCTACAATATCCACATAACCCAGGAAGGATCACAACTGCATTACTGTACAAGGGCTCTTCAAACCAACATTGCAGCAATTTTACTGTCTTTTATTTCTACACCATCAAATGATACCTTATGTCGAAGCTAATGAATTTGGGCTCGAGTAAACTCGCACTTGGAAAGATTAGCATGTAAACATTTTTTTTCTAAAGTTAACAAAACTACTTCCAGATGTCGTTTGTGCTCCTCCCAACTACTATTATACACCAATATATCATCAAAAAATACCAAAATAAATTTTCTTAGATATTGCTAAATACCTTAATCATTAGAACTGAAATGTGGCTGGAGTATTGGTCACCCAAAAGGTATTATCAAAAACTAAAACTGTTCATAGTGAGTACAAAGAGTAGTTTGTGGATATTTTCCTCACTCATAAGTATTTGACGTTTGCTAAATTTTAAATCCAATGTTGAGAACATTGCTACTCCCTTTAATTTATCCAATAACTCATCGATAATAAGTATTGGGAGCATATCTTTGATGATGATAGCATTCAAAGCCCCATAATCAACACACATGCCATGTTCCATCTTTTTTCTTGACAAGCAAAGCCGGTGCAGAAAATGGGCTAGTACTTTCCCTAATGAATCCTTTATCAAGGAGTTCTTGAACCTGTTTCGCAATTTCATTTTTCTACACATATGAATACCTATAAAGTCCCACTACAGTAAGGAGAGAACCTGGCATTAACTGAATGAAGTGTTCTAAACCCCTGTTATGAGGAAGGCCCGTGGGTAAAGAAAACACTTGATGGTACTCTGAAGTAAATTCTGTAACTCCTATTCACGAACAGAATTTAATACCACCCTACCTCACATTTGAAGGCCTTCACTATCTTCATGAATTACGCACGACTATAAATTTTCATTACCACCTTTTGCTATTTTGGAGCATGAGACCTCTACCGCATACTCTAGATGCATTCCTTAGACCCTTAGCTTCTTGTCATTTAACATAAACGACATTGATAACTGCTTCCAATTATGCATGATATCACCAAATCCCACTAACCACTAGACATCCAACCTGTTCCTCCCAAATCTAATGGACAAAAATCTAACCTTCCCACATAACCTTGAGGCTCCACTTTTACTTGACTACAAATTCCTTCACCTGTGAGTTTGCATCCATTAGCAGTAAACACGATGAATTGCTCCCTTGTAAAATGGCCATTCCATGTCTATCCATCTACCTCTTATTGATGAAGTTCATTGTGCTTCGACTATCAATCAACGAAGTTAATTGTCGGCCTTCTATTTTCCCTTTACCCTTTTTTAGCTGAAACGTGGGTTCTCCTATTGAAGCATGTATAGAAATCTTCATCAATTCACATGCCTCCGGATTCTTCGTCCGTACTTTGTCTTGTACATCATCCTCTAGTATTATCATGTTAACCTGCTTGTTTGGATAGACATGGCCATGAGTATACTTCTCATCACATGCAAGACAAAGTTCCCTTTCCTTCTTCTCCTACATTTCCTCCTATGAAACCTTTCTTCCCCTTATTTTTCCACTACCCTTTTTACGAACTTCCCTATTGGCAACTTAGAATTTTCAGTCATGCTCCCTCCTCCAGATTGCCCCTGTACCAAACTCTGATTTGTCCCTTTTCTTATCTACCTTGTAGGCAATTTCAATTGCTGCCCTCAATGTATTTGGATCATAAAACTCTAATTCTACTTGCAAATCACCCTTGAGACCCTATAAAACAATTTCTCAACTGTCCTTTTGACCAATCAATGTACTTGTTATATAGCCACTCAAACTCCATGATGTGCTGAGAGCGATTCATCAAAGTCTTGTCTATATCCTTCATCGCTAATCCTCCAAATCTTTTCCACGTAGCCTTCGCAAATTCATTTCGAGAGATTTTGGGTCTATCCTTTTGGATAAATTCACTCTAATGCACCTCATCCCACTCTAAATGTTCAATGGCGATTAGTACCTTCATTTCCTCAGATGTTCCAGCAATATTGAAGAAATTTTTAACTTGAATCAAGCACAAATTAGGATCTCTATTACTAAAAGTAGGAAACTCAACTTTATCATGTTGCAGGTTACTCTCAGATCTTGGTCGTCCTCCCAATTGTCATCCATTTGCGTCATGCATAGATGATGCCGAACATTTGACACTTGAACCCGAAGACGAGGCTAGCATGTTGTTGCCACAACTATGTATCGATCTCCCCAAAATTTTGAATTTTTGTGTTGAATCTCTTTCATGCCGATCTAATAACTCCAGTATCATAGATCTATCAGATTTGGATTTCTGTTCATGCACGTCAAATCGGGCAAAAAGTTCCTCCCATTGTTGTTTGAGATGCTAACCGCTCTTCAATTGACAAATATTCTCCATATTAGTCTAGAACACAAATGTGGGCACCCAAATCTGTGTACTGTAATACCAAATCGATAGGAATTAATAGAAGACTATCTAATTAAAGATTTTATTGAGGAAAGAAATATGATTTACCAATTTTGAAGCAAAAATGACCTCCACCCAACTATATAGTGTCTTCTATATGCAAGACAAAAAAAGGAAAGAAGAAAAAAACATAAGAGAAGATTCAACAAGAATGCCAACCTCATGATTTAGGAAAGAGATTCCTCATTTATGTGTCTTGGTGGCACTGGAGAGACTATTGCAACTCACACGCAACATCTGACTAAGCTATTATCTTAGCTACTCAACTTTACCCTTCACATCTGAGCTTGGGCTTAATCAAATGTCTGGGCCTAAGTTTTTACCCATGATCTCCTTCAGTGTCACCTCAAACAAGTGTTTGTGGTGGGGCAAATATTATAAACCCATCAATCTAATACCTTGGCAAGCAACGACGAGGTTTGGGAGCTTTTGTCTAATTCCTTACCAGGCAAATCAAAAGTGTTGTCCTCCTCATTCTCAGCTCTAGCAACATTTGTAATAATAGCCCAATCCTCATAGTTACGAAACTGTAATCCAAGAAGGTAAATGAAGGATCTTCAGTGACAAATAATTTCTGGCATATTTAATGCCTTCTTTGCTCCTCCTCAACAAAGGTCTACTCAGATTGATCCTGAGTTTTAGCTACCCCAACGAGCTCTTGTTGTGAAAGCTCCTCAACAAAGCTCCTCTGCTTCCTCAAAAGATCATATCATCTTCGATACGGTGACCCTATTTTGCTTTCGCCTTAAAAGAGAAATTAGTCGAGTATAAGAAAGGGGCAAAAGTTTTTAGATCATGATACTAAACAATGGTTTGCTAACAATCTCATAGATTTTATATTTTTCAATTTTTTTTCACAACTTTTATGTGAACCCAAGTGCATTAGTTAAAATACAAAAAATTATTAGTTTTATATTATTATATATTTATAATTTTTTCAAAATAAAAATTTTTATCATGAGAATCTCATGTCTAGGGATTTGTGAAATGAGTGAAAAAATTTTAATTTCTAACTTTTGTAAAAATATACATGAGAAACCAAAAATGTTAAAATTTGATGTTTAAATCAAATACACTTCGTTCACATAAAAGTGAAGAAAAACTGAAAAAGTATATAGTAAAAAATTCTAAAAAAATTTTGGAAAACGTTTGACAAAAATGAAAGAATGACGTAGAATGATAAAGGTGATTACCGGTAGCAGAGGGAAAAAAGTAAAAATATAAAAGGAATCGTATAGAAAGATGTGAAAAAAAATTTAAAATAAAATATAATCATATTAATCCAGGCTAAGCAATGGGTTATTTACCTCATGCCAACAAACTTATTTTTAATTATTTTTTCACTTTTTCACAAACTTACTAATCTAAAAATATTTAATATAGAAATCAAATTTATTATTTTTGGAGATGTGCATAATTTTAAAAAGATTTAAACATTAAAGTATTTTAGCCATTTAAAAATTACTAAAGTAACCACCAACGACTAGAGCAAGTATCCAAAGCCATCAGCCTCTTAAGGAACATCCTAGGTTTGAAACCAAGGAGCAGCTTTATCTCTCTTTGATATTTAGAAGTCTATGATCTCACATGATCATATTTGAGAGCTTGTATGGTCTCCTCTTGAAAATTTGTACGAATTATCTCACTTTGATATTTAGAAGTCTATGATCTCACATGATCATATTTGAGAGCTTGTATGGTCTCCTCTTGAAAATTTGTACGAATTATCTCAGTACATGATTGTAAGATGAGATATGATGTAAAAAATATACCAAGCAAAAAATAACTAAAACAACCTTGTATGTAAAAATTTTAAAAATATATCAACATCTCTAAAAATGGTTAAATTTTGTTTAAATTTTAAACACGCCTAGTTTAACAAATTTTTAAAAAGCCAAAAAAATGTAAATAGATTTTTTGCTAAGTTAAGTAAACTAATATTTAGCCCGAGCTAACAAGATCATACCTCTAAGAAAAAAGATAACTGCAGAAAGAATGTATGCAAAAGTTGGGAGAAAGTATTTCCCATTACCAAAACATACACATTGAGTCATCTATAGTTGAGGAAATCTCAGTTATTGTTACAGATGTTTGAAGTGGACTTGGGACATTTGTGTCAAGCACAAAAACCAATGGAATAATAGATAGACAATAACATTTAGAGTAATTTGGACCATTGATAAGTAATTCCCTCGGCTTGATTTTGATTCAAACTGGAACATTAATATGGTACCTGATCCATTGTCATCAAGATATCCAAATCAAGTAGTCATCTTTGTTGGGCCCATGTTTGTATTGTTGGCCTACATAATGGAGAGTCGACAATAGCAAGCAATATATATGCACTTATGATGCAGTCCGAATGCACTTGAATATTATCATATAAAAGTAGTAATACTTTATAGAATTATTTATTCATATAGTAGTGATATTTTAGTAGTAAGATATAATAATATTTTATAAAATCATTTATCCACAAAATAATGATATTTTAGTTAATTTAGATGTTAAAAATACTGCTTAAAATTGACATTTACACTAAGTGATTTTATTATATTGATTTTATATATCTGTATATGAAACACATATGAAGTAATACTAGACAAATGAAATAGTTTTCATGATAATACAAATGATAGTAAATATAATAAAGGGAGTAGATTTTTTATCAATCATCTAAATATTATAAACGGAGAAGGTTTTATAAAAATGTCCCCGATGTGTGTATAACTAGCTCATAGAAGCGGTTCAATGTAAACATTTCAAAATTTAATAGAATATTTAATCTATTCATTGTATTTAATATCTTTTTTTAGTTAAAAGACCAACTTTCATCAAAATTAAATATGTCAATGGGTCACATTTGCTAAAAATTAATATATTCTTATGCAAATAGACTACACCATAATTACGGTGTAGTCCATTGCAAAATGGGCTCCACACATATTAAAATATAATAATATGTTATACAATCAATTATCTATATAAAAATCATACTTTTGAGGTTTAAATATTGAAAATATCACTTTAAGATTGATATTTATGTTAAATTATTTTATTACATTAATTTTGCACTATTTTAATATGGGACACATACATGTTTGATTTGGATGAAAATGAATATGCTAGTAAAGTGAATAATTATGCACAATTTTGCATGACCAAGTAGGCTCCGCTTTGCAAAAACTTCATGGTGCAATTATATGCATTAGATCAATTATATATATACACACACACGCGTACATATAGAGAGTTTTGATCACGCACATTTATGTACCACAAGTTATAACACATTTGACTCAAAATGACCCCACATGATTGTAAAATTATAATCTACTCCTCTCATTATATTTAGAATTATTTATTTTATTAGCATACTAATTTTTATCGAAATTAGATACATGTATGGGCTCCATCTAAAAATAATAAAAAATCAATATAACAAAAAATTTTGATGTAAGAGTGATTTTAAATTTCTTTTTTAGCATATAAACTATCTAAGTTATAATTTATACATGGATAAATAATTGTATGACATATTAATACATTTAGCTGTACCATATCATACCTCATATATATATATAATATTCAAATGGGACCACACCAGTCCACTACAAAACAAGGCCCACATGATCATGAAATTAACACCTACCCCACCCAATAATAGCATGCCAATTTTCTTCTAGATCAAACGTGTATGGGCTTCATCTTAAAATAGTATAAAATCAATATAATAAAATAATTTGACACAAAAATTAACTTTAAAGTTGTATTTTTAACATCTGAACTATCTAAAATATGATTGTTATATTGATAAAATTAACATAATAAAATAGTTTAACACAAAAATTAACTTTAAAGTTGTATTTTTAAGATATAAACTATCTAAAATATGATTGTTATATTGATAAATGATTATATAATGTATAATTGTATTTTAATACACAGGGGTGCATTTTGCAACAAATTGCACCATAATTATGATAATGTCCTTCATGTTCTCTCTCTATATGCATGTAAGGCTTCACTTCAATAAAACTCTTCTTCCATGTAAACCTCCTTTATTTTTAATGTTTGAATTATTAATGAAAAATCCAATTCATCTATTTTATTTAACATTATTTATATTGTCATAAAAAATCTTTTATTTGTTTAGTATTATTATATATGGGCCTATCTATAAATGTATGAAATCAACGTAATAAAATGATTTAATATTAAAAATCAATTTTTAAGTAATATATTCAACATTTAAACTATTTAAAATATCATTGCTAAATAGATAAATAATTGTACAAAATATTATTATATTCTAATATATATGTAATAGATCTAAGTATTTTTTCTAATTTATAAATGAATATATTTATTTTTTAAGCAAATGTAACCCATGCACACATTTGATTTAAATGAAACTTAATCTCCTAGTCAAACAAATGATGTTAAATATAATAGATTGATTGAAATTTATAGCAATCATCAATATTTAAAAATGAGAAATGGTCTTGTTAGCCCGACTTAAGTAAATGTCTTACTTAACCCACATCAAAAAAGCCATTTACAATATTTTTTATTTTTTCTTTGTACGCTTGTTTATCTCAGTGTATTTAATATATAAACAAAGTTTTATCATTTTTATATATGTATATATTTTTAAAAAAAAATTTTAAACATCTATCTGTATGTATATTAAAAATACTCATATCTTTAAAAATCTCAAAAAAACATATACACATATCCAAAAATAATAAAAGTTAATTTATATATTAAATACACTTAGATAAACAAATGTACGAGTAAAAAAAACAAAAGCAAAATGTTGTAAATGAATTTTCTGTTGTGGGCTAAGTAAGATATTTAATTAACTTAAGTTAACTGGTTCACTTCTCTTTAAAAATAAAAGAGATTACATTAAATCACTTCTCATACCATGTCCCAACAAAAGCAGCCCACGTTAAGCAATGCCAAATGAAACCTTAATAGCCTTCTAATTACAAATAAGAGTTCCAAGCAGGGAAATTGAGCGTTAAAAAGTAAATTTAGGAAATTGAAGAACTAACAACAATATATGGTCTAATTTCTAGAACAGGAAAACGAATAAAAAATTGCAAATCAAAAGACGGAAAAACTAAAAGAAGTAAAGGAATTACCAACCGGGCAGTATCCTTATTCGTCACGGACGGGGACGCAGATGCCTGCAAAATGAGTTCAACCTTCCATGAGGTCGATTTGGTAGGAGGAAGCGGGTTATCTACCAAATGAATAGGGATGGGAGCTGTTGTCTTTCGTGTAGATTAATGAGCTTAATTGTAATATGAAATGAGATATAATGTTTACAGCCAATGACAAAAAAAGAAAGAAAGGAATTAATTGGATAATCTCAGTTTCCCTTGCTTGGCAAAGACGATCTCGCTTCAAGCAGTTTGATGGCGCATCTGTATTCTCAGTGGGCCGAAGGCATAAGGGAACTTGGCTTAGCTGGCTTTAATAGACTAATACCAACCCGTGTGAACTGGCCTTTCCCAAATATATACAGAAAGCTACTTCATGAGGAAATTTCCAGCTTAAGCCAGGAAAGAAATCGAAGTAAGAATAGAAGCTAGAAAGTGGAGATTGTTTATTTCCTTGTTGCCACTGACATTACAATGCCTCTGTTCTCTACCCTATTACAACAGATCACACCCAAGTTATCTCTTGGCCCCTACCATACCAATCATGCCCTAGAATCAGCTAATATCTTCATCTTTTTCGCGAAAGTCTGAGCAACAAGGAATGCGATGGTTGCATCGCAGTGAACCTGTATAAAATGGATCTGAAATTTAGCAAGAAAAGATGGAAAATGAAGAAGAGAAAATAATCACTCAGAGAAGCTACGACTAAGGATTTATTTGGGCTATCTTATTATGCGTCTTAAGCATTTCCTGAGCATGGGAAGTTTCTCTAAAAGCAATTTTTGGCTATTTTTCTCCTATAAAGTCGTACAGAAAATTCTCAAAAGAGAACAGTACTTTTTCCCCCTTCTTCCGAGTGCGTAACCTAACTAAACTGGCCTAAAAGTGAGTAATAGAAGGAAAAAATCGACCTCAAAATTGACGAGAACAAGTACAGCTTAGAGCTGCATATGAAGTGATCCGTAACCATAGAAAAGAAATTGGGTTAATTTTAAATATATTCACTACATTTGCCTTAATTATAAATATATCCATTAAGTTTGCAAATTTTCACGTATGCCTACTAAGAACAGGTAAATTTTCATCCATACTCATTCCTTCAATCACAATTAAAAATCACCGTTATTCATCATAAAAAATGTCCAAAATATCTTTTATTATTTAATAATAAAAGTCGTTCATTTATGGCAGAAGACAAATAATGTAATGGAAACACGTCCAACTTAAAAACAAGCTAGGCAGAATGAATTTTGACGGTTTAGATATGACACCAACGACAATGAATGCTAGATAAGTTAAAAGAATTTTGGGATTTTAAAATTATTAAATATTTTAACTGTCATATTCAGTATATTTAAAATTAATGAAATACTTAGTAGGTATATGTGAAAGTTTTGAGTATATCTATAATTAAGGGCAAATGTAATATTTATATTTGAACTTAACCCAAAGAAATTAAATGCTCCTAAATGAACTAGAATGGCTCGTTGTAGAGAGAAAGCACATGTAACGAGTCCATTGTCCCTTCACTAACACGTGCAATTTGCCGAACCTCAAGAAAAAAAGGGTTTAGGTCAAATGCTTTCTAGCCAGAGCTCCAATTTCGACGAAGCCGGAATTACAGTACGGTCGCTCTTGGTTAGGGGAAAAAACAAACCTGAACTGTATAACTGGGAAAAATCAGAAAAACTTGAAGAGTATGGAATGGTTGATTTTTACCCTCCGTTCTTTTGACGTTAGTCATTTTCCTTTGTCTAAGTTAATTTTTAGTTAGTTATTAACAAAGAGAGAAAGGGATGGTTCCATAGAAATCATCTTTTTATTATTATTACCGTGGTTTTTCATTTATTCATTTGTGACCTTGAAGACTGTAGTTTACCTCCGATTCAACATTACTGATGCCATCTAGGAGTGAATCTAGCTTTTGGCATTGATTTCTGTGGGGCGGAAAAGAAGTTCCAGCTGATGTATGGGTCGTTGAATTGGATGGAACAACAGGCAGAGTTGATAAATTGGCTCTTTTATGTTCATTTTCTTCACTGTAAAAATTGCAAAAGCGTGTTGGATGAACAACAAAATAAATTGCAAACATATATCATTATGAGAATTTATATCAAGAGTTAATCTGAATTCGAACCTCAGATTATTTTTAATAGTTACGGTTTAGATTTTATAAATAGAATCTGAGGTTAAGTGTTACAAATAGAATTAACATTAGGTTTAGAGTTAAGATCAACCCAAGTTTTATGGGCCCGTATAACAACCATAAACTTTACGAGAAAAAATGGTAAATCTCCTAAATCCATTTGCCCCCATTTTGGAGATGGTTAAATTCCTATTAGCAGAATAGAAGGCTAGAAGAGCCCAGCCCCTTTCATTCCTGGTGGGTCAAATAGACAGTAGATACAAACAAATTGTTCAAATGGGGGCAAATGGATTTAGAGATGTTCTACACCTTCTTCCATAGGTTCTTATAAATAGAATCTGAGGTTAAGTGTTACAAACAAATGGGGGCAAATGGATTTAGGAGAATCTATATATGTGTTTTGTGCATGGTGCAGAAGATGCTTGAAGTATTATTTCTTTTTATAATTGTGTGAATTATATAGATATATATATATTGTGTATGATGGAGGAATATTTGGAGTGTGGGAGATATCGTGTGGTTATGATGAATTTGTGAAGAAAAGGAGTGATTGTGTTTATAAAGAAGTATAACAGGTTATTTCTTGTTGTAAAGAATTATGTGATGAATGTTTGTATTAAGGAACATCTTAGTTACTGATGAGATACCGCCAAAATTTTTATAGATGTTAAAAAAAACTTAGACCATTTTATTCACTATTTGGTGTATAGACATAACTTAAGTTATGGACTTTGCCACTTTTAAAAAGATCCTTGGCATAAAATCCTATGATGAGCTTGACGTATAGAGTTGTCATAGGTGGGGGCTCTGCAGAAGTGGTATTAGAGCATAAGTGGTAAAGTTGTAAAAGATTTTTGGATTGATTATTTTAGATTATAATCTAATTTGTAAGTTTAATATCATAATTCTGAGCTAAGAAATATAATGCTACATTTCTTGCTCTATGTTTTTCTATTTTTTATAAATAGATTTGATCACGAGTCAAGACTCGGAGCCCATGCTCGCGATGGTAATGCAAATAGAATAAGAGGCGACGAGAAGATGTTAATTACAAGATGAAAAGATAAGATGTTGGTTCTGTGGGCAAGAGGACTTAGTGCAACTTGAGCAACCTGCCCCTTCGCCAGAAGTAGAACATGGTGAAAATCTAATGTTCTTGGCTCAAAATATAACGTTTCCCATAAGGAATCCTCCCACAATACTTAATAGATTATAAGAAAGGCGAATAGCAGAATTTTGGGAAGGAATTCTCACTTCTGAGGATCCTGAGCAGGAGTCTAGATATAAATTAGAGCACGGCCTCCACAGGTTTAGAGACGGAGCAACAGTTGCAAAAATTGCGTATAACGAAGGAAGATTAGCACAATAGATAGTAGAAAGGCAAGCGAGAGTTGAAGAAGTAGAACTATTGGATCGTGATGGGAAGACAGCAATCCTCATTTTGGTTAATAAACTGGTTAAAGAGGAGGATGGTAATGAAAATGTCATTGTGAATGAACAAGAACCAAATGATTCAATAGGGCCTGAGGACAAAGATGATCCAATAGAGTCAGAGGATGAAGATGACCTAATAGAACTCAAGGACTAAGATGACCTCCCAGAGCCTAAAGAAGAGGACCTTGAAGATCCTCAAGAGGAAGAACTCGAATAGCCAAAGGATGAGGCATTCGAGGAACTCAATGAGGAGGGTAAAGGGTTTGATGAGGAGCCGAAACTTGAAGAAAAGGGAGATTTTAAAGATGATATTGAGGAGGAGACGGAAGTGATTGATATAGGAGAAGATGTCCCACTTGCTAGTAATTCAGAAAGACCTTAGCACTAGCTAAAGAAAGAGGGGCTCCGGGACAAAACGACTTATACAATTCTTTTTAGTGCAATAATAGATGCTTTAGAAATATTATCGTACATTTTTTGGAAAAATGTAAATGTTTACAAAAGTGGAATGTGACACATTTTTTGAATATTGTTTAACTTGCCAAAAATGAATATATCTCAAAATGTTTAACTTGCCAAAAGTTAAAACAGGCTATCAGAAAATGGCCGAAAAATTGCAATCCTTAGAAGTGCCTAAGTGGAAATGGGATGATATTATCATGGACTTTACAGAAAGATTGTCAAGGACTCAAGGTGAACATAATTCTATATGAGTGATTGTTGATCGATTATCAAAAGTGACACATTTTCTCCCAATTAAGTTAAGTTTTATGGCTCAAAGATTAGCTTGAATTTATTATAAAGAAATTGTGGGATTGCATGAGGTACCTAAGACTATCGTGTCAGACTAACATTCTACATTTGCTTCTAAATTTTTAAAAAAATTTATACCAAATGATGGGTACATAATTGAGGTTTAGCACTGCATTTCAGTCACAAACAGATGGGCAGACAGAAAGAGTCAATCTGATTTTGGGAGATATATTGAGAATGTGTACACTAGAATTTTGAGAAGCATGAGATGAGTATTTATCTATTGAAGAGTTTGCATATAATAACAGTTATCAAGCGAGTATTCAAATGGCTCTATTTGAAGAACCTATGGAAGAAGGTGTAGAATATCTCCTAAATCCATTTGCCCCCATTTTGGAGATGGTTAAATTCCTATTAGCATAATAAAAGGCTAGAAGAGCCCAGCCCCTTTCATTCCTGGTGGGTCAAATAGACAGTAGATACAAACAAATTGTTCATTCCGGATTTGTAGTTTTCCATGCAAACAACCCGCTATTTTTCCTGCCACGCCTAAGACCAAGTTTATTTTCTTACTGAACGTGATGCACTTGTAATATGAAGAGATAGTGATTCGCATTAAAAAATAATAATAAAGATAAAATAGATATAATATGTATATAAAAAGATATAAAAAATGAGTAGAGATAATTAAAAAAACATATCTAAGTCAATATTGTGATAACCGAACTGGTGATTGAACCGGTAAAAGTACTAATCTAGTTCGACCAGTTGCGCAAACCGGTTTAGACTGGTGACATCAGCATGACATATTATGATGTCATAAATATTTAATTATTTTTAATTCATTATACGGTCATAAATTTGAAGTCTATATATTAGATTTTAAGCATCACAACAAAACATGTAAGAAAAAAGGAATAGCAAATTTTTAAAAATTTTAAGCATGAATATCAGAAAAAATTAATTACATTAACTAACCTAAAATGTGTGATAAGTCTTTAGCATTGATCTTGACTTTTGAATCGTCACTTTTATGAATTGTACTTCTGTAAACATATCTAACACAATAAGAAATAAAAATTAATAATTGTTGAAGGATTGAACAATTAACTAATTCATAATAATATAGGAATTAAAAAGAACTCATATGTACCATGAAAATTTTGCTGTTGTGGTAAACCTGTTGGCATTGAAGGGAGAGGTCGTAGGTTCAAACCCCCTCCTTAGGGAAGGGTAAATTTTACAATAGCCCTCTGAATTGTGAGGGTTTTTACATTTTTTCTCAGTGTCACGTTTCATACAAATTTCTCCTAAGGTTGAAGGAAAAAAATTATTTGTATGTTGTAAAGGTTATGAATGTATTTGTAAAATCAATTATCACATTGTATAAAAATTTGAATAAAAAACTCATATGTTCAACAAAAATGAAAATTTAAAAGTCTATAAATACCTTATTCTTATCAAATATATAATTTTTTTGATGGGAATCAAATATATCATTTTAAAAGTGTACAAACACATCTTCTCATAAAAGGGAAAGAAGATAGCAAATGAAAATCCAATAGCAATTAGCAAATGAAAGAAAATTAAAAAATTGCTCAAGTTTGATTTATTCGACATATATGCATCTTAAGAAAATCTTGTTCTTTATAATCTAATGTTTACCATCCAAAATTGTGTAAATAATGAATCTGCCGCGGAAATGTCAAATGCACATATTCCGTGGTTTTGTGTTCCAGTAATAAGAAGCATTTGAATCTTGACGTTGGGCGGTGCAACTCGGGTTTTGATTAGTTTATTTAGTTGTTCTGTAGTATAAGTGTATAACAAGAGCCTATGAACGTGTAAAAATGATGGTGTTCCACCAACTATTAAATTTATTGCCACTCCCAACAAATCCTTGCATGACAGGAATGTGTCAGCACTCAGCACGGCACCCACAGAGGAGAGGAGGAGAGACGGTGCCACGGTCCGTGAAAAAAAAAACCATAGCGTAAAGGGCTTGGCGGAGAATTAATAAAATTTTTGATAAAAAATTTCGAAAAGTAAAATTTGTTAAATGATGTGATATAATAAAAGTAATAATAAGTAGTAAAGATGATAAAAATAAAATAAATAGATTAGTTGTGTGGATGGTTATATAGAAATGATTGAAAAGTAGGATGATGTTATAGAAAAATGTGAAAAAATAATTAAAAAATATGATAGTTGTAGATAGTGAAAAATTTTAGATTAAAAAATTTTAATTTAACATTTTTTAACCATTGACAAACATACACCAACAGAGCTGTTAACTAGGACTTGGGAGACGGCAACCAAACCCGAACCAGGACGGGTTGTGCGCTTGCTACTGCCGTCAGGATGCCGGCACCGAGTCGAGCTCGCCAACGCCGGAGGACTCTACTGCTAGTCAAAAAACGGAGGACTGAAGGATCTCACTGTGCTGAAGGATCTCGTTGCTACTGGTCGACTATCCACCTGGCTGAGCAGCTGCTGCTGCTACCGGGAAGCAGAAAGTCTAGTGTGGGGCGGGAGCAGGGTGAATTTGGGGGTAAAACGAAAAACGAAGAACGAAAATCTTGTTACGTTAGGCGCTGGTTCAATGCACCGGCTTCACTGCTTTCCGGTATATATACCTTCTTTTTTAAAAAAAAAAAAAAAATTATAAATTTATTAATTTAAGTATATTTAACATATGTATAAATTTTACTATCTTTGAAGATTTTTAGATATTTGTCTTGGATTTTTTAAATCAATGGCATTTTTAGTGCCTCTGATTTTTAAAAATTCAAAAGTATTTAATCCTAACAAGTCCATTTCGTTAAAGACCGTTAGATAAGTTAACATTAGTCCATATAAACCAAGTCATATTTTCATAAATACCTAAAATGCCCTTAATGTAAAATAATAAAAGGTTAAATGAAATGGAAGGGGAATGAAATTATAGATGTCTGGACTTTAGCTGTTGTCAATTACAATAGCGATGAGTCATGTCATTCAAATCTTTCAACTCAACTTTAAATTTAATGGATATATTGGTAATTTTATATAGAAGCTAACGGCATTTGTTAATACTGGTAACGCAATTGGCACTTTTAGGATTAGATAAAAACATTATAGGTATAACTAGAATTTCTTAAACATGGTGAAAAGTGTGGGATTAAAGTGAAAGATAGCAGATATATTCAAGAAAAGTCCTTCTAACCACTTAATAATCTACTTTTTTCTAATTATTATTTATATTTTCAATTATTATTTCACTTGTTTTAATACAAGTACGGACTCTATTTTATTTTTGTTGCTTTTACTCCTATAGTACCACGTCAATATCTCACCTTTCAAAATTTATTTCTACAAAATTCCTTTATTCCCTTCGTTGTCATGTATACCTAATCTCCACTTTTAATTTCTAGAAAATCAATTTTTCTTAGAAACTCTTAATTTCTAGATTCATTTAATTAAGTGAAAATTTATAGATCACCAAAATCCAGCTAGCACGGTAATCTTACAAAGTTGCTTAAACTATTAGAAGATAAACATTGCTTCTCTTATGTCTAGCATGTTAACGTGTGTAGCATGCTACACAATAGACACAACAATCCATGCACGATAATGTCAATACTATTTTAATTTTATTCGTAAAATTTAACTATTAGAACAAAATAAAATAATGATGATGACCATGATTAAACAAATGACACTAGAATGTTGCAGGCAATAATGAAATAAAAATGAGGAATATCCTGTTAGTTCGGGCTATGCAAATGATCTACTTAACCCACCTAAAAAACTCATTTACAATAACTTTTTTTTATTTTTTCTTCGTATATATTTTTTTATCTAAATAAATTTAATATGCAAACCAAATTTTATCATTTTCGGATATGTTTATATAAAAATATATAAACATATCCGAAAATGGTAAAATTTAGTTTGTATGTTAAATGCACTTCAATAAATAAGTATATGAAGAAAAAACAAAAAAATGTTTTAAATGAGTTTTTTGAGGCAAATTAATATTTGCTTAGCCTAAGTTAATAGGATCACTCCTCAAAAAAAATATAAAATTAGGAGAATAAATGAACATAAAGCGTTTATCATGCGCAACAGCCCATATATTTGTTGGAAAATGTTGACTATGTCTGTACTCTTGATTATCCATGTTATTATTATACTTTAGTACATGTCGCCCCCATTTTGCAGCTGTCTGGTTTTTATATGTATAGATATATATGAGTTTAGATTATGTACATTTATGTATCACAAGTTATTGTATACTTGGTTCAAAATGGGCTCCACATGATGACCTAATTATAATATACTTGGCCATATGTATTTAGAATTGTTTATTTTATTATCATACCAATTTTTATCCAAATTAAATATGAATATGAGTCTCATCTAAAAATAATATAAAATCAACATAATAAAATAGTTTATTATAAATAATAATTTTAAAGTTACTTTTTCAAAATATAAACTATTTAAGGAAAACTTTATACATGGATAAGTAATGACATACAATATTAATATATTCAAGTGAATATAGGGCCTATCTTGAGCCACATGTACCGTAAAATCATATCTTTAGATAGAGAAAGAGAGAGTTTCGATCGTATACATTTACATGTACAATAACTTACGATATATTTGGCTCAAAATGAGTTCCACATGTTCATAAAATTATAATCTATTGTACCCGTTATGTTTAAAATCGTTTATTTTATTAGCATACCAATGTTCTTCTAAATTAGATGTGCATGTGGCTCTAGTCTAAAAATGGTATAAAATTAATGTAATTAAATAGTTTGATATAAATAATTATTTTTAAATTATTTTTCAACATGTAAACTATCTAATACATAATTTATACATGAATAAATGATAAATAAAATATCAATACATATAAGTACAACCCATTTCGAACCAAATGTATCATAACTTATGGTACATGTAAATATACAAGATAAGGTCGCATATATACATATATAAGAGTCATTTAAGTATAGTTGTATGCACTATAATTAAGGGGTATTCCATCATAAAATAGGCCCCACAAATATTAAAATGCTATTATACTTTATATAATCATTTCTACATATAAAATCATACTTTAAATAGTTTAAATATTGAAAATATAATTTTAAAATTAATATTTACGCTAAACTTTTTATTGCATTATTTTTTGTCATTTTAAGATACGAACCATGTATATGTTTGATTTGGATGAAAATTAATATGTTATTATAATAAATAATTTTGAATATAATAGATGAAGTAGATGTCAATTTCATAATTGAGTGTACCCCATTTTGCAGTAGACTGCACTATAATTATGGTGTAATCTAGATATACTTGATATTTTTCTTTGTACATGGAATATAATATAGTGTACTTAACTATACCATAACTTATGATACAATTAGCTTAAAACAAGCCCCACATGATCATAAAATGATAATTCACTCCATCCATTATGTTTCAAATTGTTTAGTTTATCAATATATTAATTTTCATCCAAATTAGATATGTGTATGGGATCCATCTGAAAATGGTACATAATCAACCTCATAAAATTGTTTGATATAAATAATTTATACATACATAAATTATTATATAAAGTATTAATATATTTAAATAAATGTAGGGCTCATTTAAGCTAAATGTACTGTAACTTATAATCGTATAAATATACATAATCATATTTATATATGTGAAACATAATCATGTATATTTACATGTATCATAAGTTATAGTACATTTGATCCAAAACCTTACATTCACTTAAAATATATTAATACTTTAATAATTATTTATTCATATAGAAATTATATCTTAGATAATTTACATGTCAAAAAATAATTTTAAAATTATTATTTACATTAAACTATTTTTTTTTAAGATGAGGCCTATACACATATTCAACTTGGATGAAAATTAGTATGTTAATAAAATAAATAATTCTAAATACAATGTGGAGTATATTATGATTTTATGATCATGTAGGGCACATTTTGAGCCAAAATGTACTAGTAATGTAAATAATCAAAACTATATATATAAAGAGGCCGAATCCCCTGTTGAAAGGTGAGTTCATTTTTTTAAATGATGGGTTCAATCTTTAACCTAATTGCATGTACAAATACCTGCCATCTGTCCATTCTATAATCTGTACTGCAAGTGTAAAATTTAGTAAGTTCTCATTACCAATCTTATACCTCTTTAAAGTTTTAACAATTTGCTGGAAGTTCATTAATGAAGAAAAAATAATGAAGTGCCTCTTTATATATGTACAGGATTTAATCAGGTGCATTCCACCTGCACTGTAGTTGCTATGCAGATGCCCCATCCAACCATTCATTTGGGCAAAGATGATCTTAGCCACTGATTCTCTGATGGGCGTTGAGTGCTACACGCAGTATAAGCACTTAAAATTTTTAGGGGATAGACATTTCAAAACCCACGAGCCATGATGAAGAAATCCCAAAAACGCTGCCCTTATGATGAAGAAGAAATGGCTCAAAGCTAGACACATTAAACATTGGTTCCATCTAAATTCTTCGCTCGCATATCTAGATTTGGCATCCAAATTCTCCAGACTTCAATTTTAAAGTTATATTTTCAACATCCAAATCATCAAAAACAAGTTTTTAAATAAATGAATAATTATGTAAAATATTATTACATTCTAATATTGTAAGGCTCATTTTACAACCATTGTACGTCAATCTGCACTGGATAGATTCTCTCTCTTTATCTCTCTATAAATATATAACTCATGAATTTCATCCCTAATTCTATTTATATCCCTGAACCATCAAAAATTTTAATATATCCCAAAAATTCCATCACACCCGAGCCTTTACAAATTTGTTGAATTAGCTGTTAACCCTCCTTTAAAATATTGAATATATCTGAGCCCTAATTATGATTCTATGGCTAAAAATTTACATTTTAATACTTTATAGTTATAAGTTATATATTATTTGAATTTGAATTTTTAGCTTTAAGCAATTCAGCTCCCAGTTATATTAAAACTTGGATATATTCATCATTCCATAAAGAGATAAAGTATCCTTTTAACATGTACTTAATTGCTCAAGTATGAATGAAACTTTAAGCAAAATACATATTAGAGTGTTAATGGTCATGGTTAGCTTGTCACCCTGCTCGTCCAACCCATTTATAAATAGGTTTTGGTTGACATTTTTCAATAAATAAATTATGATCCACCAATCCATTTAACTATTTAATTAAATAAACAGATTAAAAATGAAATTTTATAACTCATCAACCCGTTTAGTGACCCATTTAACCCATATAACTCGTTCAATCCATTTAACTCGTTTAACTCATTAAAATTTTATATATATTAATGTAAACTCTTTAGTTATTTTTCATCTCTAAACCTTCCTTCCGTTACTTAATTTTTATTTTCTATTCACTGCCCTAATTTCATTTTATTATTACTACCTTATTTATATTTTCTTTATGCCAAAAACATTCTCCATCTCTCACTGTGGAATCATTGTCTACTAAATTCTAAACTACCAGGTCTCTGCTATATAACTCGTTAACAACCCACCAATCCGTTTATTAAATAGATTGTAAATGGGTCAGAGTTGAAATTTTTAAATGGATTAATAAATAGAAAAGGATTGAAATTTTTTAAATGGGTTCGAATTAAGATTAAGCTCTAATCCATTCAACCCGATCCGTTAACACCCCTAATACACATGCATATTTGAAAATTTTAAAAGTTGTCAGATATAAATAGAATTAGAAATAAAATACATTGGTATATGTGAAATTCATCGCACTCAATATGCTAAACTCCTTCACAAAATTCCTATTCTGCCACCTAAGATAGCGCATCATTACGTACACCATGATGTATTTTAAACTAAAATACAACATTTATTTTATTTTACTTTTCTTCATAAATATATTTTCCTAATTGTATTTAATTATATAAAATTTTTCCATTTTACAACACTTCTACATATTTTTATTTTAAAAAAACATCAATTTTCAACAGCATTTAAGTCATTTTTCATCCCTTAAAAATTTGATTTTTAAAAATAAGAAATAAATATGTAAAAATATTGCAAAATGGAAAAACTTTGTTTATAGATTGAATACACTTGGTAGAACACGCTTATGAAGAAATATCCAAAAGTTCAACTAATTATAAAAATAAATTAATGTTATATTGTACCCTAAATACATATGATGCATATAATCAAGCTCCAAGATGATCACAATCTCCCTAGATACGTGGCCCTGTTTTGCTTTTTCCTTGGAATAGAAAATTAGTACAAGGATAAGAACATCGTTTCCCACCTCTTCTAGAGCTAGGGCTTCTTGTCTGGGAGTCTTTATCTGTCAGTTATAGCGAAGTCCTGTGTACATGATTTTTAGGAGCTTAAGCAAAGCTTAGACGAGCCTCTTTCCACGAAAAATCTTCCTCTCCGCCCATCATCAACTAGCAAGTATATCCTGAAATTAATTAATACATTTGCGTAATATACTCGTATCATTCAATTTAATTTAAAAGGTAAATTTTTTAAACTCGTAAATTATTCAGATTTCGATTCTATTCAACCCTAATCAAACCCTATTTATAAATCCAGCTACGTTTGACTCTAATCTAGAAACATACACTTCTTTTCTCATACAATAACGTCCGATTTTCAGGGTCAAGAGCCAGACCCAAAGGGGAAAGCTCTCCCAACACCTATTTTTTCCTATTCACAATTCTTGGAACCCAAGACCGAGGGGACCGAGTTCCTTGCCACTCGAACCAACAGGTCTTGGTAGAAACACCAACTTTGCAAATCTTAATTCTGGCCCCGAATTCAAGAGTATTCTGGTGCAAGTTCCTATTTTCTACATATATAGGAACAAGGATATAATCTACAAAATCAATCTACTTCCTATGAATAAGGATATAATCTACAAAATAAATCTCCTTCCTGAGCACCCCTAGCACATTGCTATTATGAGTACACGGATAGCCAAGTGGAAATGGACACAATTAAAACCATAGTTAACAAACCATATTGCACAAAGGTGTCAATGTGGTCCACCCTCTCCATCTGTTTTTGCAAAGCCTTCCATATAGAGTGGATGATGCAAAGCTCCTGCAAATTCAGAAATAATCTCAGCAGATAAAAAAAGGCAACTGAAATTGATATTGAGGATAATGAGATTCAGAATATAAATTTTAATCTCCCCGTAAATTATAATGTTCTTCAAATTTGAGTGTCGGGGCCATCAGATGGGGCCTAATATATGCATGTTAAGCACGCATGCTGTTTGTGAGCAGACAAACAGATCTAGTTTTCAAGTTTGAATCACTTGATCAAGTCAGAAATCACAATAGAAACCGTTTCAGTTCCTAATGTGTAGTTTGATTCGCGCGTGGGCTTTTGTAGTAAGCAGCAGGTCCAAGAGCTGCCTTCTTGGGAGTATATCTTCTCCCATGTGTCCGCACTATAAGGAAAACAAACCCCTTGGCATGGTTAGGATTGATTGAGCACTAAAACACTAACCTCTCTGATCTGTTTACTCAAATTGCCATCAGCAGAGCTGGCCGGTCTGCTTTTCCCAGTGTTGCTTGGTCTTGGATCTAATGGCCTCTTGGGTGTTTGGGAAAGCTTGCCTGAAAATGTTGAATATGCAGAGTCTGTGTGAATCGTCTCCATCACTGACCCAAAGAAGTTTGTGACAGGAACCTGGGATGAAAAAGCCACAAATTCTGAAAGATGAGCTTGATGATAATTTAAAAATTAAATAAATAAATTATATAAAAAAAAAAAAAGAGAAAATTTCAAAGACAAGCTCAACCAATATCAAAAGGAAATTGTTGCTCCATCTCAATGATATTATGGGAAGAAGGTAACTAGTCGATAAGAAGATTGAAATTCCAGCCCAAAATGGCTGAGAACTGAGAGAAAATTTGTAAAAGAGAACCATGGGTCCATTTGGCATTTGGTACAAAAAATACACACACTCCACCGCTTCCTAAACTTTTAGTATGATTTGACACCTTAACTACCTACCTAACATATTTTTTCTATTATTACCTCTATTTTCAAAATATTTTTCATATTCTTTCATAAAACAACCGTCTATTTTAACTTTATTATCCTTATTACTCTTAATCATTGTCCCTATTATATCACATCACATCATTCTACAACTTTTTCAAAATTTTCCCCACTTGTTTTACCAAATGCCAAACAGACCCCATATTCAAATACCTGCTTCTTCAACTTTTATTTCTTTCTTAGTTTTTATTATATACTTTTATTTAGTCTACCTAAGAAGTTCTAATCTGCTATTTCTGTGATCCCTGAGGCAAACATGTATTCACAGAAGAGACAATTGGATCAGAGAACCTTGGCTCATCAGGCATATACAACTAGTAGTAATCCCACAACCATCAAGATGTGTGTTATTAAGTGTTACTCTATTTGTACATGATTATCACACACTTCTGGGAATCAAAGCACCCTTGGTCAAGAGTCAAGACCATAGTTGAACAATGTGGCTATCCACACGACTACAAAAATATAAGCTTTGTACTTTGTTTATTTTCTCCCACGAAATGCTTGGTACCCCAAATTAATACAGATAAAGTGCTCGAGTGCTTCAGAAAACTGCAAATATTGAAAACGAACCTTCTTTCCTACTTTGTTTTTGTTTTTTTTTTTTTTTTGTTTTCTTTTGTTTTCTTTTTTTTTGTTCAGTCCAAATATAAAACCAATGTCATCAGCATACACACCTTGTCCAAAGACCGTTGATATAAATCTGTTCTGTAATATGCAGTTGAGAGCAGTGTACTGGGACTGTATGAACCAAAAAGACTGCAAAAACAAAATGTTCTACTCAGTACACAACCAAATCATGCCTAATCTTTCTAAAACCATCAGGCATGGCAGAAATTAAACATAAACCTATAAACAGGAAACATGAGATGCTAGGGAGTTGTGTTATATGAACAAAAGAAACAACGTTAATCTACATTTTTGAATCAATCTTGCTGTGAAACAACACCTTTGCAGTAGACTAGATATTAACATTATCGGCCTAATGCACACATAATAATCATCATAATATAAGGAGGCTGATCAACAGCTCAGATCAAAACATTACCACAAAAAGAAGAATCCGAAGGGGTCGGAAACTACATCTGATAGGGTCCTCCAACCCTGTTAAGGTCCAGCTGTTTACACCCATGGAGGTCCAACAAAACTGAACACCATGGAGCTCCTCAGCAAACCCCTAACCTCAGCCAACATTGTGAAAACTGGATCAGCTTTCCAACTGGAAAGCCAGCCAGTTCCTTGCCAGTTATTTCCAGTTTAACCACAACCCACAAACCAGGAGAGCTAGCACCCCAGATCCAAGCCTATAAATACCATCTCTCCTGACTTTTAATAAGGTCAGAATCTTCTCCTAGCTCTTCTTGGAGGATCCTTGAGCGGTGGGTCTATCCAAAGAGGAGTAGCCACTCTCCCCACCACCAAGGACGGTGCCTTCCGTCACAAAGCCTTCATTTCCAGGAAGCACGTTCATATCCTCCTATCTCAAGAGAGGGACATCATAGAAAATTTTTAAAAAATAAAAATTTTAGTTTTCCACAAGTCTGAGCAATGATGGTTCTCACTAGGAGATCCTTCCCCTAAGCAGTAGGGATCTTCGATGACTGATCTAGTGGTTGTGCTAATCTCGTTCTTTGGTCAGGTAGGATGTCTTTGGATTGCTCTGCCCAGGTCAGATAGCATGTCTCTAGATCATATCACTTATGATTTGATAACACATCTTCAAACTATTACGCCTATTGGTTCAGTAGCATGTCTCCAACCTGATTCATCTATTCGAGGAAACTTAGAAGTTAGGTCCATTTCCCCAAAGTTATGTGGAACATCATTGCATTACTCCACTACCAGTGCATACTTATGAGTCACAGGATATTGCTCAACATTGTCCTCCTAACCTATCACAAAACAGACTAATGGATTGAGAAAATTCTGCTTTGATTACTTGGAATGAAAAGATGATGGGATCAGTATGGATACAGAACTGGTGGAATCTTAAGGGAAAAGAACAGGAATCCAATGAAGAAGGAGAGGCAGGTGAGGCACTGGATCAAATAGTTGTGTGGGGAGATGTTGATGTGACGCAGACACCACTGCAACAGACTTCCTGGAGCAGGCCGACCGTCGTGGAAGGGTCCGAAAGTGATGAATGAACAGGTCAACTTCAATTCAACTCTTATAGATTTTGTTTTATTAATTTTCATTTTTTACTATTTTTAGTAAATTCCAAATTTACTATTTTTAGTAAAACATATGCAAGTGGTTGGTTAAGAGTTCTTCGTATGTTCTGCATACGTGTGTTAGTGGTGGCTAGGGTTTGCTTATAAATATGTGACCTCCTTATTTTGTAGATAGACTTGATGAATAAGAATCTCTAAGTTTTCTCTTTTCCTTGTGATTAAGTTTCCATGTGGATACTTTATCAACTTTGAGGTGTAGCTTTATGCTAGTCTTGTTTCACGTTTCCCTTGCTGCGTCATGATGTTGCAGCGGATGGTGTTTCTCAAGTAGCTGAGTTGGGTCAGTAATATGGGTTGCAACTCACATCAATGATTAGATCCAGACCCAGATGGGAAGGCGGAAGCTGGTACAAAAGCTGAGGTGTCATGCATGTGGGCGTTGACATGGTTGCATCCACCAATGGGATTGTGACACCTGGACTTACAGCTAGCTGTGATAGTTGGGCCTAGAAATAGGGAAAGTAAGTTGTAAGTTGGGTAGTTGATCACTTCGTTTTGAGTTCTGTTGCAATTTCCCTTTTCTTCTTTTCCCATTCTTCTTTCAAAGTTACACTGGAACTGTCCTTTCGGTGTGTTGACAGGCGTGGAAACAGGATAAAGTTTGCCAGGAATTTTGGGTGCACCGGCAGCGTCTGCCTCCATCAGATCATACTTGGTAGGAGGAAGCTTTGTTTCATAGGCATTTTCCTGAATTTGATGTGTCTAATGGGGCAGTTTCTCATGCAGGGGGATGATGGGATCAGTAGGTATGCAGAACTGGTGATGCGAGTATTAAGGGAGAAGACCAGGAGTCTAGTGGAGAAGGAGAGGTGAGTGAGGCACTGGATCGAAGCGTTGCAGGAGAAGATGTTGCTAGGGGAAGTGGCTGAGTTGGGAGTTGGGACACAGGTATTGGTTGCGACTCAGATCAATGATAAGGCCCAGATCCGAGTGGTAAGGCTGAAGCCGGTATGGACACAGGCATCATGCACTTGGGCTTGCATCTGCATATTGCCACTGACGTTGTTGCATCCGCCAATGAGATTATGACACCTGGACTTACAGCTGGCTGTGGTATAGTTGGGCCTATAAATAGGGAAATCGAATTGTAAACTGGGTTATTGACGACTTTGTTTTGAATTCTCTTACAATTTCCCTCTTCTTCTTTTCCCTTTCTTCTTTCAAAGTTGTACTGGAACTGTCCTTTTGGACAAATTGCAATAGAAATTGGATTATATTTTTCATAGATTCGACATGAGTCTATCAAAAGAATAGGATTTGTCTGAAGAACTTTTGGCAATTAGGATTTTGTAGAAAAAAGAGTAAAGGCTTTTTCGAAAAAAAATAGTAGGAGAAGAACCCTAGGAGTAGGAAGAACCCTAGGAATTACTCCTAGGTTTAGGTATCACACCTCAGGGAATCACTCCCACAGTCTAATCTCTGGAAAGATAATTTTTCTTCACAAAAAATTTATAGCATCTGAGCATGCAGCTATCTCTTCCAATCTCTTTGTGAGAGAAAAAAACCAATAATGACAAAAATGGCCTTAAAATTCATAATTCCATTACAGGCCAAAAATTTATTCATGCAGGCTTATGTCCAAAACAGCATTTATTTCGTGTAATCTAAATCCCAGTTGTACATTAACACAATTAGGAATCAAATTGCAGTATTTTGACCCTTACTGAGCCTGATTTCTTGCATCGAAATTGACATATGAAAAAATAATGAATTAACCCAGAAAACTCGAACCCTAGAAAAAACTTCAAAACAAACCATCTAAGAAAATCCTAAATTAATAAAAACTTTCTCTATCAATGCTAACTCTTATGTCGACCCCATATTGCCATGATGATGCTTGCTAAATTACACATGCACAAATGCTACATTTAATCCCCTTCATAACCTCCACCTCGTTGTATGAAGTGACTGACAAGCTACATCCAGCTCAGTGCATGGTTTAGTTGATTGAACATCTTGCCATCCTATCTTTTAACTTGATTTATGTATTCAGCTCTTGTAATCAACGAATTCTATTTGAGGCATAAAAAAAGAACGGTGAATAAAGATGTATGTTCTGATTTAAATCAAACATGTTTTTGGATCAATGAAATAATGCAATTCTTTCTTTAGTTTTGTAATGCACAAACCCAGAAAACTTGTCCTCGGCACATAGTGTAATATTGTCCAATCTTGCTTGGTAGCTCAGTCACATGGTTTTAAAATCCATCACACCATACTTAACTTGCAACCCATTCATAAACTTCTAGAAACTCTCTTTCTTTTCGATGTGGGATTCAGTTTTGGGCCATTACGGGCACGCTAACTTCCAGCCGGTTCGTCCCTGAACCACAACTCAACTTTGGGCTTCTGCTTGCAGCCTGGGTTTTCATTGAATCAACTCTCCAACTCTCCGAACACATCTATTGAAAGGGGTCTGCTCTAATGCCACTTGTAACGCATCGAACCAGAAAACTTATCCTAGGCCCATGGGCTATAGATCCATTAGTGTGATATTGTCTGCTCTAACCTAACAGCTCCGTCACACAATTTTAAAATGCATCACACTATATTTAACCTGAGACCCCGCATAAACCTCCAAGAACTTTCTCCACTTTCAATGTGGGATTCAGTTATGAGCCATTAAAAGTTTCATTACCAACACTTTCTGAATTGACTCCTAAGCCAGCAAACTTGAATTTATTCCTGTAATTTATTCAAAAGCACCAGTTCCTATTTTGTGGTTTGAAAACCTAAAAATTGTGGAGGGAAAGAACTGATGCAATTCTGTTTGATCTAGTCTGTTTATTAGAAAGGGTTCAATCATACAACTACAAAGAAGTGATATTGGTCCACCTTAGAAGCGATGTCTATAAGAGAGATATATGGTTGCAAAAAGGCAAGCACTAGTTTGTAATCAGTGTGGATGTGTATTTATGGGTAATACTGACAGAGGTTACCAACACACATGCTTTTCAAATAAGGTAAAGCCAACACCAATATAGAAATTAGCAATATTGCCGCTATACCTCCCAATCAATTACGTATATTGCGAACAATGGCATGGATCAGTAGGAAATACCATTCCCTCACAAGACGCGGTGGGTTGCTCATCGGATTAGCAAGTATATAATATTTGATATGACATAAAACATTAGGAGCATAAAAAAAACGAAGGGGACGAAAAAATAGCAAAAGAAACCTAATCTACTAGATCCTTTACATAAAAATAAGGCTAAGGAGCAATGTAGCCAGATGAAGAAGATTGTCTCCCACTAAAATAAGGGAGAGAAATGATGAAGACTGAAAAAACGATTTAAGGTGGCAACATCCACAAAGATAGCTTATGCAATCAAAATAAAGGAGAAGATCTTGGTGGCACTTGGCAGGATCCAAAAGAATGTCCAAGGCCTTTTATAAACTATGTATCTTCTTCATTCGTACATTATGTACTTTCATGTTTAAAACTATTGATAAGCAATTATGATTCATCCTTAATGGCATCATCCATGGAAATAGGTTTTGCAATCAAAACAAAAGAGGAGATCTTGGCAACACTCGGTAAGGTACAAAGGAATGTCCAAGGCCTTCCACAAACTATGTATCTTTTCTTTTATACATTATGTACTTTCATGTTTAAAACTCTTGATAAGCAATTAATACTCATCCTTAGCGGCTTTTCAATTGGCCATTCTTTTCTTTCCTTTTCTTTTCTTTTTCTTTTTTTTTTTTTTAATTACACATTCATTTCTTTTCTTCATTTTGAATAATAACACTTTTGGAAACACCTCTTGACAGGGACATCCCTACTTTGTGAAGTTCACTCATTCTTGTTAGATGAAGGCCAGGATTTTACCTAAAATTGAACTGGGTTTGTGTTTATTATGAAAAAAGAAAATCCTTTTACCACTAACAGACATTAATGTTTTATATTGAGATCTTACGTGTAGAGGAATAACATGCTGCATTGATTCTCCTCTAGCACTTACCCCTCATGGTTCCGTCACATAGGTAGATAGCCCCATAATGGGGTACAATTCAAGCTGATGAACCTTGAATATGACTTGAGGAATTCAAAAAAAATCAATATTCGGATTTAGATCTTCAAAACCTAAACCCAAGGAACCCTATTTTTAAATAGGGTGAGGATTCAAAAAAAACTTGAACTGAAGCCTAATTTCCCCTATTTATAATTTATATATATCATGTATTATGCACACAAAAGCTAAAAATATTTCTACATATGCGTGCAATTTAATTATGGGAAGTTCTTCATTGGTATACTAGGATCGTTGAAGATTTCAATGCGCCACCCCATTTGAGGTCCATCTTGATTATTAAACAAAATTCTAATACCTTCATTTTGTTTAAAATTATTTATTTTATCATGACATCAAAAACATCTCAATCAAAGTCTTCAGGGGCCACACCTTCTTAAAACATATAAAAACACGTGAAAATTATCAAAAACACTTATATCTATTCAAATATGCATAAAAATACTATAGTATTTCATAGAATCATTCATTTATACATTAACAATGTTTTAGATGGTTTAGACGTTAATTAAAAACTTTATGATTAATAAATCAAACAATTTTATTATATTGATTTTACACATTTATTAGATGGGGTCCATGAAGATATCTGACTTGCAATGAACTTGGTTCCTAGTCAAACAACAAATAATTTTAGTTTCTGTTTTGTAAGAGGTAAAAAAAAAGTGAGGAAAATTTTTTTTAAAAAAATGAGAAAGTATCATAATATGATAAGGATAATAATCGTGTAAAGAAATAAAGCTAAAACAGCTAAGATAGTTGCATGAAAAGAAGTAAAAAAAAATGAACATGTAGAGGTAATAACAGAAGTGTCAAGTAGTTAGGTAATTAAGATATCAAATTATATCAAAAAATGTGTAGGATGATGTGGATTTTTTTAGTTTTTTAGTTTTTGACTCTTTCCAAACAGAACCTTAAACGCAATAAGTGGATCGAACTTTGATTAATCATCAAAGTAGGGCACTGAGATCTTCAGTGATATCGGTACCACTGAAGTATTTCCTTTCAATTATTTATAATTATGTTTGGATACATGCTTGTAATATTGAAATTATCTTCTAGGTAAACTATATTATTTTCATCTGCATTTGCATTTATGTTGACATTGTTAAATTCAAATTTGTTAATTTTCTTCTCTTATCTTGTTTCGAAAAGGTAAATTTCATTCTATAAGTATATTACACATTACTATGCTTTTCCTAAATTCAGTTAGGCTCTGCATTATTATTTTCACTAACACTAACATAATTTGTTACTTATTAGTTCTTGAATGTTCACATAATATTTTAATATTGTAATTCTTAACTTAAACAGAACTTACCAACCCAATTTTTAACCCGAGCCCAGTTTATATGGAAAGGGTTAGATTTTAGGTTTACAAATAAGGTAAAGGTCTAAATTATAGTCTGCAAATAAAGATAGGCTAGGATTGAGTCAAAACCAAGTTTCATGAACCTAAGTTGCACTCCCAGCCCCATGAAGCTCGTTAAGAAATGAATTGATTTAAAAAAAAAAAAAAAAAAAAAAGGAACTACTAAAATAAATTCAAAGATGACTCAACCAAAAAACTGTACAGATTTATCACAAAAATTATCACGAAAGAAATAAAAGAGATTGATGTCATCCCAATTTAACTACACAATTGAATACTGATGCAAATAAGGTGATTTGAAGAAACAGATGCTTCATTACATTCTCACCTGCTCAAGGAGGCGTTGTTATACATAGTCAGCTTCTCAAAAAAAGCAAGGGTGTGGAAAGTAAAACGATCTACAACGGATACACCTATCTGCATGGCAGGAAAGCATAGTTAATTTCCTAAAAATTTCTACACAGACAGCAGGTTAATTGGTAAATGAAGGGGATAATATAATCAAGGAAAATGCGTTATTCAAACTGTCCTCCAATGGTGACAATACGAAACTGCAGAGATGAATAAAATTGCTCTTACGTCTGAGTCAAGGTGATGAGAATATGAATTTTCTCCTTTCATACTACTTCCAATTGCCAGAACCCCGGGAGAATGGAGCTGCAAATGTTTGTTTTAAACATAATGAAGATCATAAAAATGTAAAACAGATTGAGAAAAGAAATTAGAGTCTGTATGGGATCCTTTTCAAAACATAATGGCGCTATTCATTAAGTACGTTAATCAGAAGTTTAGCACCCCAAAAGCAATATAAAAAACATGAATGTGTTATGCATTACAACAAGATATCGGGTGACTAAGTGGTAAAAGTATAGTAAATGAAATGTAGTTACCTACGTTTACGGGTGCAAGTTGAGCTATGACCCGCCCCGATGCAACCTGCTTTTAACTAGGTTGGACAGGTATTTTGGCAGACCCAAGGTGAGGTTGACTCGAACTCAAAATTAAAGTTGGGGCGAGCCAACCATGTCACAGCCCTACCACAATTCATTTATTACAAAAAAAAAAAAAAGTCTATTAATATGTTTTTTTATCATTCTCATTTTCCCTAAATCTGTTCTTTTATTTATGGTTAATTATACTTTAATTTAGTTTATCAATAATATTTTGTTGCAATTGACGTAAATTGAACAAGGATGAGACTTTAACTAAATGTAAATGTATCAAAAATCTTAACTTTGACCTGAATTTTCAACCAGAATTAGCAGCCCAATCTTGACTTTATTTCTAAAACATATGGTCAGGATTGAATTGACCACTTGGCCTATATTTACTCGCCCGATTCACACCCCTACAGATACAGAAGCAAAGATTAAATACGCCTCTCCCATTTGGTCATTGAGATGATTCTGCCAAGTCCTTGACTCAATCTAAAACCATCTTTTGGAGCGCTGGATGCTTAAATGCCAAATGTAGTTGTTTTTGGGTCATCTCATGTCCCTCTGAGTGAAGAACATATTTTAGCTGTTTAGTTGCCATGTTGGAGCATCATCATTAATTTATTTCTGCTGAAAAGGATCATGTAAATGCTTGCTAATATCCACTAGATGTGGAAACTATGGATCGTACATACATTTGATCCAAATCTGTCACTAGAATCTTGATGCCTGTAATCAAACAATTTGGTTCCCTATTCATGTGATCTCTTGCTGAAACCATGGCTTTCAATATCCAGTACAACACAGTTGATACATGATTTGGCTGTATCATATAGGATTTAGCGTGGGATGAGACACAATATACACATGTATCAGCCAGTCAGAAAAAGTTGGCAGTATAAGCATATATGGACCTTGGATCCACTTGCTTATGCACCAGTAGAAATGGTTCCACCAATAATGAATTGTCAAGTCAGTTTAAACCTTTGAAGAAAGGGAAATTGAAAATTGCAGTAACATGGTGAGATTTTATTTCTCAATATATTTTCTTTTGGTACAGGAATTCATGCTTTTTTAATGCAATATCTGAAAACATTTTCTTATATTGAATTATTAAGAACTGATGATATAGCATCATAATTTCTGTAAATCTAGAAACTTTTTATTTGCATAACCTTGAAGCCCACAAAAGTGAAAGATTATATTACTGATTACTCAAATCAAAAATTTATTTAGAGTTTACATTATCATATCCTATGATGCTGCGTTTAATTACATGACTTTTGTTTATATAAGTTGTTCATAAATTCATCTTCAAACCCAATATATAAGATGAATAAAATAGAAGTACACTGCAAGCACTAAAAACTCAGTCTAACTCATGAAGCCAGATGCAATTATTTGAGATTCTAGTCGATGTATAAACGATAAATTTCAAGTTCACAATCATGTTTACATCAATGAGATTGAATATCTTTTAAATAGTTAATGGCCCATTACATAGATGAATTTTTAAAAAAAAAGTACACTTCCTAAAATTATAATCCAATATCAGAGGCTGGAAAATTCAATTTAACAAATCTGTTTAAATGTAATAAAAAATTAATCCGCATTTCGCTAAGATAGGCAGGCCCATTAGATGGACGAATTGGGAAAAAAAAAAAAACAATAACTAAAATTATGATCCTATACTACTCCTAAATTCGATATAAAAGAAAAACTTTTTAAATACATCTACCATACAAAAAAGAGCAATGATTCAATACAGGCGAGCTGCATACCCTTTTTTATTTTAAACTTTTTTCCTAGATTTAAACCATTCATTTATTTTGTTAACACTTGTTTTAGCATGTCAACTAATAAAATTTTCATTGAAAACTTATATTTTGTAAGAAATAGCATCTTTTGAGATTGTAAGAAATAGAATCTTCTGAGAATGAATATATAACCACTAAAATTTTTTAAGAAATATAGTATATAGAAGTTTTCAATACATGTGATTTTTTGAATCATATATAAGTGCATAGATAAACATGATAGATGATTTAGAATTGGAAAAAGGAATATTTTAAACTTAAGAAAACAAGGGACTGCATGGAGCTGACTGTATTGAATCGTTACCCGGCAAAAAAAAAAAAAAAAAGGTTTTGAAAATCAAAGTTCATACATCCAGCCTGGACCAAAAAAGGAATTATGAGACAATAGGGATCTTTAGCCTCACATGATATATTGAGAAACGAAATCTCACCCAGTCATCATAATGGTCAAACTTCTCTTTCCTCAAGGGCTGAAGCTAACATGGCAGCTCATTAGAGGTGGTACAAGTACTTTAGCAAGGCACAAGCATGGTGGATCTCTGGACTCCTGTATATAGGCCCGTATAAGTGGCATCAAACTAGGTATATCAGCCTAATTGGTTGACACATCTTTTTAATAATAAACTATTCGAGTGGGAAAAAAAAACTCATACTTTCCATTTCCGGCAGCATTCTCTCTCTTTACAATCAAAATTTGGATTTTCGTACGTATATTAAATTTTAAACAAATCAAGAAATGGTTGTTTTAATGATTGAGGATCATTTTCAAAAACCCACTCTAGTGTTTATGGGAAGATAAATTAGGGATTGAAATTAAAAGAATATCCTTCCTCTTTAAAATCTGAGTTAAGTATAGGAAAGAGAAGCTATTTTGAACCATAATGGAGGATTCTCTGAAAGGAAAATATGCAAGGCAAAAAATAATAATACTAATAATAATAATAACAATAACGCATGTTAAGGGACTGTTCAGTTTATGGAATTTGACACTGGAAAGGAAAGGGAATTTGGAAAAGTAAGATTGTTGAAGGGTTATTGTGCTAGGTATATGTCAAGTCATATACCAGAAGATGAAAATTTTAAGTGATAGCAAGGAAAAATAGGATTTTTACGATTAAAAAATGGGAGCTTGCACTGGAAATCTAACAGATTCAAAATTTTTCAGTGTAAATCCAAATCCAACTGAACCAGATTCAACCCAACGGGAATGTAACTGTTTACTAGTCAATTTATAACTGTGATACTAACATATGAAAAAGTTTAAAGCCTCACCATTTACAAAAAATTGCAATGTAGAAATCAGTAACCGACGTAAACCAAATTGATTGAGTCACAAAAAAATTGACAGTTAATGGATCGTAATTCGTAATAAGAAATACAAAATAGATACATATTCGTGTATGTCAGCTTTTTTTTTTCTAAACATTTTTTCACTTAATTTTTAGACCTAGAAAAAGACCATGTAATGCAAGGCGATTTGATAAGCAAATATTTTGCAGGTTTTCAGGTGGCTAATACTGATATTGAGGGGTATGATGCAATAGGAGATGTTTCATAAAAGTGTGCCCGCTTCCAAAATGATTTAGCTGATTTTAGGATTTTAGGCTCCTCAAGCCTGCACATAATCCAAATTTTTTTTCAAATACCTTCTCAATGTAGGATTCAGTACTTCCTAATGTGATTTGTGGCATTCTTTCTCACCTAATGACTTTGTGCCCTTGTGAGTAGTGAATAAGGGAACCTTCTACATCCTAATGGAACCATGGGGACTTTCCATGATTCTCATGGAATGTATCCAACAGCTCATCTGATCTAGTAGTGAAGCGCCTTGGTTATGCAGAGCTTAGATGTAAATGCACTCACAGGTGACATTTTCTAGCATGAACACATAAAGCTCCAAAGTAGATTTCCTTTTTTTTAAAAAAAAAAAAGAGCAACACACCTGATTAAAAAGAGTTGCAGCTTGGCAAGTGTCTACCATGATTAACAGTTCCTTGAATCTGAAAATAAAAGGACAGGACTGATAAGCAAGAGAAGTCAATAATGAAAGCATTTGTTCAGATTCTATTGCTTTCGTGTGGGCAACCCCTTCTTGCACAGAAGAATTCAATTTCTATATAGGAAGTCACTTTAATTTGTTAATAAAAACTCAATATCGACGAGGAAACTACAAAAGCAAAGACTCAAAATAAACATGCAATACTTTCATACTTATGCTTCTCCTTCATCTGCTTCACTGCATCAGCCAAATCATGACTTTGAAGCTCTTCGGAGTCCTGGAATTTAAGAAATTCGTCTCCTCCATGCCCAGTCATGTACAGAAGTATGTGACTTCCTTCATCACTTAAAAGACGCTTTGATCGTGGAACAGCAGTTTGATGGCGGCCAGTCAAAACCCGTAAAAAAATTTCAACAGTTACCTCATATCCTCGATAATCAACCTGAAGAATGAAGTTTTCATAAAAACTTGCAGGACAGTTGAAAATGTACCAATATGTGTTGTCACACTTCATTACACAATTATACAAATTTTTCTTTCTCAGCAGTAGAAAATATATCAATACACACAAAGATCATCATAAGAATCTTTTTTGTCAAAATTTCTTGGATTTTTATTCAAAAGGAAATGTTACTTTGATGGTTCCTGCATCAAAGTCATACGAAGTTTGATGCCCACTGCTCGCACGGAAAGTATTATGGTGATCAAGAGATTGGGACACAGAAGAAAGCCCAGAACCAATGGTCAAACCAAAAATCATATAACTGCAATCATCAGCTGGTATTTATAATTGGGCATGAACAGAATCTTATTTGTATTTAACCATTCAACTTCCACATCGCCCGGTGGGTTTGCAGTTCTGATCCATTAATATGCTGATAGCATCTTCATTGAATTATTGGTTTTCAAAATAAAGTCCTAGCTGGCTTCACGAGAGTCGTAAATAGATAGAGAGGAATGATTTCCCTACAAATATTTGCATGGAGGAGTTTATACTAATGGTTGCTTTTTCTATTTTTTTTAAAAAAATTTACATCTAAATCACATAAAACATAAAGTAATATGCATGAATTTATGATGTCAAAAATCATTTTAATTGGAAACTCATATGTCATAAATATTTCATATCATTTAAGGGTGAAAATGAAACAGTTAAAGTTTATTTTAAATTTATAATATTTAAAGAGAAATACTTCAATGTTGCTAACACTATTGAAGATTTCAGCATTGCTACACAATTTGGGCCCAACTTAATGGTTAGATCAAAATCCAATCCACCCATTGCATTTAAAACTATTTGTTTAACCAAGACACCAAGTTTCATCCACATCAAATATATGTGCGGGTCCTATTTGATAGAAGTGTTAAAGTGTAAAATCAACATCAATGTAATAAAATTATTTGATTTTGATTTGTAATTCCATTTAAAAACTGTTAATTCAACATCTATACCATTTAAGGTAGAGAAAGAGGAGTTTAGCAAGCCTGATAGTAGCCAGCTCAAGACTAGGGAAAAGATTGGCACTCTTTCTGTCGATAAATGATTCTATGAATTTATAACATTCCAATGAATCTATGAACAGATATAAGTGATTTACATATTTTACATTTGATTATAAAAAAATTTTAAGCAGGTCCAACCCACCAAAAAATTTGGGGAGTATTTGTTTTAAAACTAAAACTTTTCAATCTAAAACTTTTTAATCCACACTACCCTATTTTTTAATCATTTCTTAACATCTTCCTATACGATGACCCTATTTTTCAATCATTTCTACACATCTAACCATACAACTTACCTACTGATTTTAACCTATTCTTTTTACTCATCATTACCTCTATCATATCATATTATTTTCTTCTATTTCAAAAACTTTTACAACAAAAACTTTTCATCCAAAAGTTTTATCAATTCCCAAACACACCCTTGATGGAAATGATTTTGGTGCCATTAAGAAAACAAAATATTTTAGACAAAATGAGTGGATTGGTCATTCACTTAATCATCAAAACAGCCCAAAATGAGAAGTAATGCTGAAGTATTTCAATGTATCAGTTGCATAAGTATTTCTCATATGTAAAAGTTTTGAAAATATTTGAGCTTTTGCACCATAATTCATAACTATGTATAGATAAATATTATTTTAGATATTAATAGAATATATGGAAATTACTTCTAACTGAAATAAAAGTCCGCTCTTTGCTTCACTCATGGGGAATGTCTCAGAGATCATAACTTCAGTTCTTTGTAATATCATGCACAAAGAAAAAAAACCAGAAAAAACTGTATAAGTTATGATGCTCACTTCCACATTATCTCCATATAAGTTAAGGCGATGATTTTCATTGTTGAAAACCTGGGCAGGGTAGTTGTTTCGAGCATTGCAAGCCATGTCATCTGCAAGCATAAGTATTATCCTCTCATCAGGTATTCCAAGCCGCTTAACCGTCCTGATAAGAGGAAGGAACAATCACATGAGTGGTCCAAGAGGAGTTGAATGGGGAGAAAAGGGTTGGGGGAAGGAACCTGTATAAGGATAATGTGTTAGCCATATGCCGATAATTAAACCTGGTTAAGAATCAGAAGATTATGTAACTGAAATGCTAACAAGAGAAGATATTTGAGTAGTATAACATAAAGTAGAAGAAAAAACCAAAGGGAACCAGATTGAATCAGAAACATACAGCTAGAAGATTCGTTACATAGCAATGTTACAGCATCAAACCACAATGGTCATTGTTTTCAGACTTGCAGCATTTAGAATTTTCCTTATATTGATTTTGTGATGCTCTTAACACCACCATAAATGAAAATTATTGGAAAAAATAAGCAACAAGTTTCAAGGAAATGAAGCTGTATCCATACTTTGAACATGAGAAAAAAATAAAACAAATAAACTAAGTCAGGGTCCACCATGTGAATGAAAATATTCAGAACAAAGAGAAATGAAAGACCAGGATACCGTCGTACAGATGCAAGGAGTCCTGGGCTGTACTGTAGCCTGTTTTCAACATTAAAACAGCCATTTTTAAACTGCAAATTTCATGCCCTGGCCTAGAGCCTGATTTACTGCCAGTCAAATTTCTTCCAAGCATCATAAATCCGTTTCCAATTTTTAAACCAGAAGGAAACAAGGACCAAATGACCCAGAGTGACAGAGTCCCAGCACAGATGTGCAGCTAGCCATTAGCAACTTACAAATGTAAGAGCCTTGGCATAGACATGGGTGTAAAAGGTCACAGGCTGAGCATTGTAATGAGAAAGTTAAAAATGAGAACAAAATGCCAGTAGGGCATTGCATAAATGTCGTTTCTTATGTAACAAGGAATAAATCAAGAAGTTGCACATCCAAACCACTTTGGTTAGAAGGAGAAGGCTCCATCTTTGACAGGAACTATCAATTTAGCCTGCATTTCTAACCCTCAAAAATAGATCTCTGTCTTTCCATTTCATGAGAGGGAAATCTAGTGAAAACAAAAGGTTATATCCAACTAAAGCAATTATGAATTTGCACAGGCAAATACTGCCAGAAAGTACAGCACTGGTTTTCCACCCACACAACTTGATCAGCTGGTCTGAGTTACAATTTTTTCTACAGTTACAGCTGTTGTGACAGAAATGTGGCCTTTTCCTGTACAATATAAGGCTAAAACGAGGTTGCTCGCATGTCAGGACATCTCCATTTGCAAATCCAATTCACCTTTTAGGGTACAATAGAATTCCATATAAAAACAGAGTTATGCCGACACAGGAATTGATTACATAGATGTTACAATAAAATCCAACAGTTTGGACCAATTCCAAAAATAAAATAAAATCCAACAGTGTGGGGAAAACTGGACCTGTTTCTTTATAATGAAACTTATGTCAAAGTCTCAAATTTCAACTATTTATTAACGCTTTTCTCAATAGAGATATCTCACTAAACATATTTTCCCTTCGATTTGTTACAAAGATTCAGTTGAAGGTTGTTGGTGAGTTTCAATGATCTGTAAGAGCATGAACAGATGGAGATGAGATATAGTTTATGAGAGAAGGTTTAGATTACCAAAAACGGGAAGTGCAAACCAAAACGGCCCAGTTGTTGGTGTGCATGGACGAAGAAGATGGTGTGCTGGAGTCACATAAATGCATTGAAAGGAACAACAGCACCACAAACTTTACATTTTTGAAGCTCCCAAGATTCAACCATCTGAGATTGTAGACCATTTTTGCACTGACACTCTCAGCACTCCACTCCGATCTGTCTTCTGGATTACTGGAAGCTCGTTGCAACTTCGGAATTTGACTTGATTTTCAAATTGCCCTATACTTGCATAAAATTGCATCTTAGACTGCCAATCCTTAAAAAAAAAATACATGTAATACATGTAAAATAATATAAGCTTGTAAAGTATGCACATTCATTCCTTTCCTAAAAGGGCACTGGTGGGTAACTGTTTTCTATTTCCTTTTTGGGGCGAGTACACTAAGGTTCTGTTTGGGAAGTGATAAACTTTTAGATGATAAGTTTATGATATAAAAGTTCTTAAATTGAAAGAAAATTATGTAATACGTAGGAGTAATGATGAAGGGCAAAGAGAATAAAGCGAAAATAGATAGGTCGGTTGTGTAGGCAGTTGTGTAGAAATAACTGAAAAAAAGGATAATTATATAAGAAGATGTGAAGAAATAATTAAAATATAAGATAGCTATCGAGAGTAAAAAAATTTTAGATTGAAAACTTTTAGCTTGTCATTTTTTGCTTATTGCCAAACACACCCTAATTCAAAAAATTATGGAATCACATATGTAAATTTTGGGTTTGCATATTTTCATGAGTATGAATTAATTCAAAACAACCTCTTGATTTTATTATAATTTTAATATGTTAATATGATTTCAAATGTTAAATTATAATCCAAAAACTCACTTTGATTGGAGGCTTATGCAAACCACAAAATGAAATCATTTTACTATGAATACCATTGTTAAAATTATTTTTGGCCATAAATATTTAATCTAATATTTACGCCTTCAAATTTAAAAAATTCATATCAGTTTAACACTCAAGTAGTTGATCTAAATATTTTTCATATTTTACAAATAATCTTATATATTTTCTAATCATATGGCCCATAAGAATCTTTGCTTAATATCTTATCATGCATTCTAATTAAATGTATATTGTTAAATATCATGGATGGATTGGATTTCATTCAATCTTCATATTAATGTGAAAATCAAAAGATTTTTTTGAATTATAACAGCCAAGTCCCACAGTATGATATTGTCACTTTGGCTACTCATGCTATGTCATATTTTTTAAAATGTGCCGCATCATGTTTATCTTATTCTCTACATTTAAGCTAGCAGGAATACACTCTCATTTTCAATGTGCGATCAATCCGTACTCTATACCAAGCCCTCTGCCTTCATGCACTTGTCAAGGCATCACAAACCCACTTCTCAGGGCATCACAATGTGGTCTTAACGACCAAACAAAATCATTGGTCTTGGATTCAAATGGACATGACTGTAGAAGTTTTAACATTTAAAGCATTGAGCCAAGGGTGTGTCAAGCTTAGTACTAAAATTCATAGAGGACAAGGCTAGGAACATATTTTCAATGTGTAACACCTAGCCTAGTATAGTAGTATTGAAATGAACCAAGAGGTATAGCTCTCTGTTATACCATGACTAGGCTTGAGTGTAATAGAAGCTTTCTTATCCTTTGAGGATGTGACATTAAAAGGATGTCTTTTTACGCCACAGCCCAAACTTCCCCTTTGGGCGTCTGAAGAGTCACCCATCCCACACCCCAGGCTTCCCCTTCAAGCGTGTGAGGACTTCTTCAACCTACCCCTCAGGCTGACCCACTAATCAGGTTTATCCCTTAGCCCAATGTTTAGCTTTCTTGTGTAGCTATAGTCAACCACGCTCAAACCCATGACCAAGATATTTGTTAGTTTTTCAAACCACACCTTTCACCAATTGAGAAAGGCATAATTTGAAAAATCATTAACTCCCTTGTGTGCAAGTTCAAGCGTGATCAGTTGTCACTCGATTGGTGAGAGACATGGTCTTAAGAACCTACAAAACTCTTAGCCCTAGGTTTTAAGTGAAGGTGACTACAGACTTGTTAGAATTCAAAGCGTTGGGCGAAGGGATAACACCTGATAAGTAGGCCTATAATACGCTAAAAAGCACATAAAAGTGAAAAGGATGGGAGATGGTATAAAGGATAAACCAATCCCACATCAAAAAGAAGAAAGTGTTCTTAATAGTTTGAACGTATAGGATGAGTTAAACATGGTATGACGAGTTTTAAAACTGTATGGCAATATCGGCAGCCAAAGTAGATAATATCACACTATAGGACTCAGACTACTACAATTTTAATGTAAGGTGTCAATTCAATCAAGGTCTAACCTTGTACCTGTATGTTAGCTACCTACCTCAACATCCAAGGAGACTCCATGAGTAATTTTTGGCAGCAATTCCACTTCAATGTTATCCTAATACCAAGTTACAAGATCAATAGTGTAAGCAGTGCAATCAATAAACTAATGCAAGATGTGTAGTGACTGCAAGAAACAAATAGCAATGGATCATCTAGTTTGTTGATGAAAAAAAGAATATTGCCAAATAAAGCATGCATCTAAGCATCCTTGAACTCCATAAAAGAATAAAACAATACTTGATTGAAAATTAAGTAGTTGTATAAAGCTCAAATTTGATATAAAAGGAAAGCTAACATCTTAGACCCCATTCGTAAAAGGAAAGCTCAAATTCAGTGCTAACAAAGGCACAAATGCTCCACATCTTAGACCCCCATTCATTTTTTCCTGTTTTGTAACTGTTCTCAATCCTGGATAATTTTTTTTTTGCTTAACTAGTTCCAGGGATTTATATGTGACATCAGAGGCATCAGATGTCTTAGAAATGGAAAACTTGATGCGCGATGCAATCATGATTACCAATTATTAAGAAAATTTTTATTCAATGGATCAAGTATATATGGCATTTCAATTGCCCATCCCATAGGAATTCAAATACACCACCCAAAGGCTCATCCTAACCCTGTCGAGTGCACATGATAACTTTGGGTTGTATACATTCCCTAACTCTAAAGATAACATCACCTCAAAAAAAAAAAAAAAAAAAACTCTAAAAATGTCATCGGAAAATAAGCTCATCTGGTACCTAAGGTGACAGCATTCATATGGGCCGAAGTAGTAAAACTGTAAAATGGCATATGTGTGGTCATGGAAGGGGCTAGGTCCAGCAATGGATCAGGACGACCCAACCACAATAAACAAACTGAAGTGGAGAAAAATCAAGCTAAATGTTCTGGAATCAATTGTTCAGATAGTCCTGCAACTGCAATCACTTAGTTGGGGCAACGGTTAGGGCTGCACATATTAGCCAGGCTTGGGCCTCCTATATCAAGCCATTGTTCACACTCAAGCATAGAATCTCTGCTTGTTTATCATACATAAAACACACACATAGGTTAATCAAAACTCTATCCTAAACCAGTAACTTTCGAGCGAACCAAATTTTCCCTCCGCACAGAAATGAATACTTTCAAGAACAAATATTTCTCATACAAAACTAGTGAGTTCAGTATATGGAAATTTACTTTTTAGACAAATATTAACTCATGCTATGGAGAAGTACACCTTACCGAAAAACATTGCCCACTTTTTCGTTCTCCATATTGGGACACAAGGACTGCTTTTACAGACACCAACTCCTCTATATTGCTGGCCACATGATAGGCCATCCATTTAGACATCAAAAAGAGGCTGATAGCCAGAGATTTGGACACCAGCAGCATTAGGACTGCTGAACCACAGATGTTAATTCTTTCTGAGATTAAAAAAAAATCCGCCTATGCTGTTTTGAAATAAGAAACAAATTTAAAGTTTAAAAAAAAAAAAATTAAAAAAAGCTGTTCAATACTCATGTTTAACAGCAAAAGCGCCTATTCAACAACTCCAAACAAACAAAACAATTTCTACAACTAAACTGAATAAGTACATTATGAAAGAGGCTGCTGATCCTATGACAACGGGAAACCTAGTATCAGAATCCATCCTAAACCCAAAGTTCATAAAATTCCAAGAAGCAATTGTAAATTTTCAATCTTGAAAATGCATGCATTAAGCAAACGAGTACAAAGGCATTAAAAAACCCCATACCAAAACAAACATCTCCAATTGTCAGTAACCAAAGACCCAATGCGAGCCACAAAGAGAGATAAGAAAAGCTCCGAACTTTTGGAAGTGGACCCATGGATCCAACATCAAGAGAAAAAAGCAAACAAAACATAATTCAAACTCAAGCCTAGACAGAGAACAAACATTAGAAAGTAAATAACAACTACAAATCCCAATCTGGATTCTTCAGATTCTAACATCGAAAAAACAAAATCAAACCAGTTCATCCAGATTCTTACCTGCAGAAAAGACTGCCCAAGCCAGATCTACAATTTCAGTCCTGCTCAGAACTCGGAAGCACAGAGTCAGAGTAACAGGTCGGAAAGGGGAGTCCTCGTTTAGGCTGGTTATCAGGTCTCTCTAGGGGTGCAACTTGGGCTCATGAAACTCGGGTTTGTCTCAACCCTAACCCTAACCCTATTTATAAACCGAAACCCTAACCCTATTTTCTGAAATTCGGGCTCGGGTTGAGTTCCTTTTATCGATGTATATTTATTATTCATCATATATATATTCACAAATCTATTGCTAAAAAAAATTCTAAATTGACAATTTATTATAACTATCAAAATACCCAAGCTGATTCTAAGCTCAAGCAAAAAAGAGCAGACATCAGGTAGGCAGCCAGTCATGATCTTCCCTGAGTGTTAACAAAAGGCTAAAACTAAAAAGTAGGGACAAAACTACAAGGAAGAAAATGGTAAAAATCATTAATTTTTACAATTCTAAAGTGACAATTTATTATAACTATCAAAATACCCAAGCTGATTCTAAGCTCAAGCAAAAAAGAGCAAACATCAGGTAGGCAGCCAGTCATGATCTTCCCTGTGTGTTAACAAAAGGCTAAAACTAAAAAGTAGGGACAAAACTACAAGGAAGAAAATGGAAAAAAATCATTAATTTTTACAATTCTAAATTGACAATTTATTATAACTATCAAAATACCCAAGCTGATTCTAAGCTCAAGCAAAAAGGAGCAGACATCAGGCAGGCAGCCAGTCATGATCTTCCCTGAGTATCTAACAAAAGGCTAAAACTAAAAAGTAGGGACAAAACTACAAGGAAGAAAATGGAAAAAAATCATTAATTTTTACAATTCTAAATTGACAATTTATTATAACTATCAAAATACCCAAGCTGATTCTAAGCTCAAGCAAAAAGGAGCAGACATCAGGCAGGCAACCAGTCATGATCTTCCCTGAGTATCTAACAAAAGGCTAAAACTAAAAAGTAGGGACAAAACTACAAGGAAGAAAATGGCAAAAATTCATTAATCTTTACAATTCTAAATTGACAATTTATTATTACTATCAAAATACCCAAGCTGATTCTAAGCTCAAGCAAAAAAGAGCAGACATCAGGTAGGCAGCCAGTCATGATCTTCCCTGAGTATCTAACAAAAGGCTAAAACTAAAAAGTAGGGACAAAACTACAAGGAAGAAAATGGTAAAAAATCATTAATTTTTACAATTCTAAATTGACAATTTATTATAACTATCAAAATACCCAAGCTGACTCTAAGCTCAAGCAAAAAAGAGCAGACATCAGGTAGGCAGCCAGTCATGATCTTCCCTGAATGCTAACAAAAGGCTAAAACTAAAAAGTAGGGACAAAACTACAAGGAAGAAAATGGTAAAAAATCATTAATTTTTACAAGGAATACATTCTTAAGGTAACTGAACCTACATAGCAAGGGCAATGCTATGATGATGATAATTATGAAAGAGTATACAAATATCCAGACCACCAGTAGATCACATATTAGCCAAAGTTTAAATTGAAAGCTCTTCAAGCATGAAAATTGAAAAATACAGCCTGTAGTCCTGTTCATTTCCTCAGAATAGATTGCATATTGAAATAACTCGAGTTGAGACAAATTTTCCAATCGAATGTAAGAAAGGGTTCACAGTGGTCATCGAGTCTAGAAAGAATATAAACGTGCTGTAAGCTTGAACTTATATATTTGTATTCTGGGCATTTTGAGCATTGAAAACATAAGGGAAATGCCAGTAATTTCCACGAATTTTGGCCCTGAATTCATATATTAATCTTACAAAACGTTCCCCCAGCCCCAAAATTAAAACTCCCCCATCAAAAGTCAAGGCCTAAATCAAGTCTTCCATTTTCACTCCCAGCACTTTGGCAGAAACAGAATTCAGCAAAAAAAAAAAATCAATTGAGAGAATGAGATAGCGATAGAGGGAGAGAGAGTACAGGTCCGTTGAGGTTAACTCCTTCAAAAATCCATTCCCGGCCTTTAGGGACAGCCGGGGCGAGGCCTTGGGAGCGAATCTGAAATTTTTGAACGAGAGGAGGCGTTGTAGGCGTTCTAGCTGCTGTGGTCGCGCATTGGAAAAATCCGAGATATGGGGTTTTGACAAGTCCAGCAGTTGCTATGAAACGGGGCGCTCACCGGCTCCTGACAAGAGGAGAACCTGTGGCCGGCGACCCCGAGGTAGGCGATGCGGCCTTGTAACAGCTGCTGAGATGAGGCGTCTGGAGAAGAGGGTGCTTTCGGTTGCTGCTATGACGATGACGGTAACCCGCGTCCGGAGAAGATGCAGCAGCCGCCGCGACAGGAGAAGGTGGCGTCCCGCGGAAGCTACGACGACAACAGCTGCTGTGACGACGATGAAGACTGCCGGAGAAGATGAGACGTCCGGCGAGTGAGCCTGGACGGTGCGGGCGGGCGGCGGCTGCCTGTTGCGACGGTGAGGAGCTGACGATTTTCGGGGAGAAATTGGGGCAGGGGTCGAAACATCCAGTTTTAGACGGGAATTTGAAATCGGGTTCGGGTTGCGGGTCGATTCATATCAACCCGAAACTGGATCCATTTTCAATCGGCTCAGGCGAAACCCGCGAATTCGGGCTCGGCCTCATCATCATACGATTCCAGCACTACCCAAACCGGGTTCGGGCCGAACCCGGACCAAGTTGCACCCGTAGGCTTCTCCCATCAGGGTTAATGGATCAGCTTGAACATGCACAAGCTTAATCTTAATCTTAACTTATTTAAAATATTTTGATCTTAATTTATTTATTCATCCATTTAAAGACTTTAACTTAACTCGTTTACAATTCATTTAATAAATAAGTTAATAAATTATTAACAAATATATAATAGACAATCTAAAGGACTAAACTTTCAAAGACGAGATCTCACAGAGAGTGACGATAGAATGTTGAAAATATGATAATAATGGAAAAATAGAATTAAGATAACAGTGAAAAATGAAAATTAAGTTGCAGCAAGAATAGTTATTGGGAAAATAATCGAGGAATTTACACGCACACATATATATATAATGGGTTAAACGAGCTAAACAAGTTACTAAACTGGTTGACAGGTTATAAAATATCAACCCTAATTTATTTAATTAATTAAATTGTTGAATAAGTTGGCGAATAATAACTCATTTGTTTAAAAATTTTAACCCAAACCATTTAAAAATCGGTTAGACCAGCAAGTCGAATGATCATTAACACCCCTACTCCCGTCGAAACAAAGAAGGTGCTTTTGCATAATTAACGTTTAACTTTGTCAATTTAACTATTTGCCTTTATTTTTAAATATTTATGAAAATAACATTGTAAGCTTGAGATTCTTGTAAATCTAACATGTTATCACAAGACGAGTCATTTGTAAGTTTTTAAACAAAAAGGGTCAGTTTGGCAACATAAAAAACTTTTTGATATATTTTTTAGTTGAAAAAATGTCATCCATGCCTACATTGTCAGTGTCGTTTGAACAGTTGCTTGTGTATGCATTAATGCATCTCCACATTGATGCGGCCTAGTCAACATGTGTGGTGCCCCGAACTGAGGTGCCTAAACCCATTCATCATGTCCATCATGAATTTTTAACCATCCATAAAAAATTTCATCGAATTCCGACGCCCGGATTGCAATTTATGAATTTTTTTCTATTTTTCCACAAAAATCCAAACTTGGATTAAAATATCCAAAAGAATTGCTATTTTGTCTTATAGTGATTAAATCTTTATTTCGTCTTTTTGTGATTAAGTTAATCCAAGTGATTAACTCTTAATCACGTGTCTTAGTCCTTGGTTACTATTCACGTGCACTATTCATAGGGTTAAATTCCTAATTGCATTATTTCAATCTCCAATACACATATCCATTAATATAATTCATGAATTTTTATTCATTCATAAAATAATTACAAAATTACAAATATCGAAATGACGCATATACGGTTGAAATGACGCGTATACGGTCGGGGTTTCACAACATGGGCTTAAAATGGTCATTAATAAGTGGAAATTTTCAAAAGTACTTTTGCAAGCTCGTTTTGTCAACATAATGGAAAATTTTCGATGGCAGCTTATACGAGTTGTAGACACAAGCATTCGATGAATGATGTGGCAATGCTAAAAAGACAAGTTTTTTTGCACACACCCTCACTTTGAAAAGTTTTTGCAGTTTATATGAGTTTTCAGTAATGCAAAATGTACCTAAAATTGCTCACACTTTCTCATTCGAAGCTTTTCTAGAAATGGAATGATTCAATATTTATATATATGATTTTTAAATTTTTAAAATCTAAACATGAAAATTTTAAAATCTAAAATATTTATTATATTTATACATCTTATTTATCACCTCACAAAAATAAATTTTCATTGAAAATTTTGTATCGTATAAAAAATGTAGTATCTTTTTTCAGAACTAAAAAAATAATATCTTTAACGGGGAATTATAGCGTATTCAGTATGTGCAAAAGCATGGAGTCCTCCATGTTTATCGTTGCTTTTCAAATTTTTAAAAATTTAATGGTCATGGCCAACCCGTCAACCCACTTGTCCAATCCGTTAATAAATAAATTTGGGTTAGAATTTTTTAATAAATGGGTTATGATCCACCAACCCGTTTAACCATTTAATTAAATAAACTGATTAGGGTTGAGACTTTGTGACCCGTCCAACTCGTTTATATAACCCGACAAACCTGTATAACCCATTTATAATATATTAAATATAATTATATATATGAATTTAGTCGGTTCCTGGCTTCCCGCTCTCGGCACTCTGTCTCACCCAGTGCCTGCGCATGATGTTAACTTCTGCAGTCGCAACCTAGACTAAGATCTGAAGTTTCCTTGGATTTTTCACCGCACACACAACCATATTTCAGAGCTGGAACCTCTTCTACAAAAGAACCAATTGCTTTTGACTCCCCCACTCAATAACTCATGATAATTGCGCTGCGCTGCACTATCAACAAAACCACATACACATAAATGAATCGCATTTAATGATGCTGTTACATCAACTAAAGCATTCTTCAAGGGCATAGAGTGTCTCCTTTGCCCACTCATTTTCGTCCTTTTCTCCCATGCTCGCTCTGGTGTTGATTTGTGGATTGTGCTGATTCTCTTCATCGCCCTTTTTCTTTTCTCTCCTTTCTTCTATTACTCTCTTCTCTTCTTTCTTCTCTTACTTGCCACTAGAAAGGCTAGCTCGTCTCATCCTCTTACCATTGTGTACCTCTCCGATCCGTTGAGTCGTCGAAGGGCTTGCCTGTAAATTGCAAAGGAGCGGGTATCATATTCGACACTCGACATACGTCAGCAGTCGACAACCATTGCAACCTTTAATTTGTTGCCACACGCCTGAAGACTAGGCAGACGTCGACATGCCGCGACCTTTAGATCTGCGGCGCCGCATGCATAAAGACTCGACAGCTCAGGTATGTTAACTTCGAGTTATTTAATTTATTTAATTTTATAGATTTTATTAAAGGTTTTTAGCATTAAAATTAGTAACAAACACAACCCAGTAACAACCCGTTAACCCATTTATTAAATGGGTTGTAAATGGATTAGGGTTGAAGTTTTTTAGATGGGTTAATAAATGGATTAGGGTTGAGATATATTAAATAGGTCTCCGACCCGTTCAACCCTATCCGTTAACACCCCTAGCTGGAAGACTCTTCCTATTCGAATTGTTGATCTATAGGAAATGATTTTGAATACTAATTTTTTGTGTTCTTCATATACATTCTTTGTAATAGATTTGAAGGATTCTCTGTAGTTATAGTTGGATCGGTTTCAGATAAAATTTGTAAATATTTCTTTTTTTTATATTTATTATCTATTTATTCAAGTTTTTCTTTTAAATCATTTATACTTAGAGGCATAGAGAGTGTAGGAGTGAATTCTAAAGAAATATCCAATGGTTTTTTAAAAAATGATAAACTTGATTTAACTGGTTTAGATGCTTTAATCTCGGGTTCTAATAATTTTTCTTTCCCGTTAGCATTTTCTAATTACTTTTCTATATTTATAAGTTTATGATTTGAGAAATTATTTTGTTCAATCAATTGAGATAAATCTTTTAAATGTACTGGCATTTCTTTATAACTAGATTTCTTATAAGTCTCTTGTATTATCAGTCCATCTAACTCTTTATTTGTCCTATTCATTCTTCTTTCAAGTTATATATTCATTTCAAATATAAAAGAAGTAGAAGATGGAGTCGGATTGGAAGATTCAAAGGTGTCGGTTGTTGAGGTTGTTGTAATGTATTTATGGATAATAAAACTTGTTCATCATATCATCGAAAGAAGGGAATATTTTGATCAATACTTATGTAATAATAAAACCACTTTCTTATGATTTGTTTTAATTCTTTTGTTTTGTAGGTTTCTGATATCCAATCTCTTTTCTCTTCATTTTTCTCTGATTTATAGTTTTTTAATAATGATTCTTTGTCAAATATAAGCGTTGATTTTTCAATAATTTGGTTTATTTGAAAGTCTGATTCCGAAGGTTTTATTTTTGGTTTAGCTATATTTTAATAATAATTTAATGGAAACCTGCTTGTGGATGGAATAGATGATATAGATTTTTTTTCTAATGTTGGTGAAGAAGATTTTAAAGTAATTTTTGGAGTTTTTATTAGTCCCAGGTTAATGACAATTACTTAAGAGGGGAGATGTGAATTGGGCATTTAAAATTTTTTAACTTAAACAGAAATTTTACCCCAGATTAATTTAATCTCCTTTAATGATTCAAATGGAAAGCAACAAGATAAAGAAAACGGAAATAAAAATCAATTGACAAGATTTATAGTGGTTCGGGCAACCGTCCCTACTCCACTCTTCCAAGCTCACATTCCCTTGTGACTTGGATTCCACTATGTATTCCGCGAATATAATTAGAGCCTCCGCTCTCTTCTAGATTTCAGCTCTAGAGGGCATATACAAACAGAGCTCTCGCTCTCTTCTAGATTCTAGCTTTATGGGGCATATACAACACACAACACAAGTAGGTGACGAGTCCCAACTCCAGTCATCACGCTACTTTGCTATCACTTGGTTTGAAACACCAACATTAAACAAAGCATCAAAAATTGAATATTAAAATGAAATGAAAAAATCTACAATTTACAAATTTGTGTAGTTAAGTTCAGTTCGAGGAAAAACACGTAGAAGTGATGAATCGATTGGCGTTGTAGCAAATAGCAACTTTGAAGCTTGTTCTTCCTTTGAACATATATGAATCACTCAATATATAGAAGAAAGTGGAATATAAGTCTTAGTAGCTTCTCTTTCCTCTTTTTCTGCTTTATTTTGTATTTTTTCATGTTTGCTTAAGTGTCTATATATAGTGGAGGGAGAATTTTGAATGTTATGGAGTTGATTGACACATAATAAATGTGCCAACATTCAAAAATTCGAACGTTATGATCCAAGTCGCAGGTGGAGTCGACTTCGGGTGCGACTTCGGCTGTAATCAGGCTGTTCAAGTTCTTCCTTAGGTTGACTTGGTCTTGGACTTGACTAAAGTCGCAGTTGGAGTCGACTTCGGGTGCAACTTCAGATTTTTCCAATTTTCAAGTTTGTCTTTTAGGTCGACTTAGTCTGAGACTTGCCCCAAGTCGATGTTGGAGTCGACTTCGTTTGCGACTTGACCTCCTTATTTTGCTAAGTGAGCTTAAACTTTTTGAGATGACTTTGCTTGCTTAACTTCTTCATGCTTAATTTCCTTCCATTGTTTTATATTTCTTAGAACTCTATATGATTATTTATCTTGAAAATCATTGGATTCTTTATCTTGAATTCTTGAGTACTTGAGTCTTGGAATGCATGAAAGATGTCCAAATATGTGTTTATGATCCAACATGATGAATTCATGTAACCTTGCTTGCTTTGGACTTGTTTTGATTTTCATTTGATACAAGTCGAATGCTTAAGTCGATTTGGCCTTCAACTTCAGTCAAGTCTGGCATAGAGTCGATTTGATCTGCGACTTACCTCTTCAAGTTTTACACTGTCAATCTAAAGTCGAAGTTGAAGTCGACTTGGTCTGCGACTTTGCCCAAGTCGCAAGTGGAGTTGACTTCGTTCGCGACTTCGGCAGCTTTTGGTCCCCAATTTCAACGCTGGATAAAAAATGGGCCTTGAAGTTGTTGCTGAAGTCGACTTGGGGATCGACTTGGCCTAAGTTGATGCCTAAGTCGACTTGGAGATCGACTTGACCTGCCATGTTTCATATTTTTCATTTTTATATCCTTAAACATTGCATAAAATATATTAGTAATTAAAACTCGCTCAAATTGTGTTGTTAACATCAAAACACATGCTTTGGATATTTTGCATTTGATTCCAACAATTGTTTCCAATAGTTATAGGTCTAGAGATACTAAAAGAATGTCTTTTAACCATTGGTTTGAAGTTTAAAATTATATTATCTGGAGCCTCTGTTATAGCTTCTATTTTTTCTGCAAATTGTTCTAAAACTTATGGTAATATATCATTTTTGATTTTCCATCCGGTAGGAAGATTTATTTCCGAACATAAAATTCTTTTAGGTTTGACTCTCTTATATATAGGATTAGTTATAAAATATAGAGTAGTACCCTTTTCTTGAGTAATCAATAATCTAGGTACTAGAGTCTTCATAGCTTTATAATAAATTCTATATTTTATACATAGAAATTTTGATCCTGATCTCATATTAAAACTTTAGGTTTGAATTAATAATGACAATACATCTAAAGCATATGGATCTCTTAAACTAATAGAGAAATTCGGAAAACTATTAAAATATACTAGGTCAGCATGTAATGAAGTTTGTAATATGCCTAAAATAGAATTTGAAAATTATCTGTGTCTATTATCCTTTAAACAGGCTAACACTGAGGCTTGAAGGCCTGCTCTTATTAATGGTTAGATTGCTATTTGTATTAATCCAAAATATAAAAATTTAAATTCTTTATCACATAAATCTTTAATAGCTTTTTCTGTAATAATTATTTTTGGTGTGATCCTTATCCAAATTCTAATACAATCTTCGGAGTTTTAATTTTGTATTCAGTTCTAAAATCAAAAGCTCCAATTTTATAAATTTATTTAATACGGACTTTAGGAGTTTTCCAATTTTGGATTTATTTTTCTATATTTTCATATGCTCCTTCAAATATGTTTTGAATCTCATCTAGCCTAACTAAGTGAATCTCAGTATCAGTGGAAGAAGAAGATGATGATGTTAAAAATATTCTCTTTAAAGAACTCATCCTCACAATCAACATCTTATTTGTTGTATTCTCTTAATACAATCTTAGAAACATGGGATTTCAGCTCGCTGCGCAACTTCATGATGATTGAGTTTCTTTAGAAAGATATTTTTAACATAATCGTCTTCAACCAGGCTAAGGTGTCAATCTTTGAAGGAGCGTGTATGCACATTTTGCGTGAGCCCTTCTTCTCTCCCCCTTCCCCTTTTCTTTCGCAGCAGCTAGAGCTCAAAGTCTTCTTGGTCGTCTAGACATCTCCCGCGACATGTCTCCTATAATTTCATACTAGGATTGTGAGATTTAATGGGTAATTAGCAATTTCAGCTGACAATACAGAATCATGCTGTCAGACTTGAGTTTATCATTACTTACAATCAATGGGAGAAAGTTGGTGGATTTGATGCTAGGTGGTTTGGTGACTAGCATTGCTGGACGAATACTATTCTGCTGCTGTGGTTGACTGCAAATTATTAACGAGATAGTGCTGGATATATCTTGGATTTGAAAAGGAGGCAACGAAATTTCTTGGGTAGTTTTATTGCTGAAAATTTAATAAAAAAAATTGTTACTACAATTTTTTATTTTTTTGTTAGAAGCATGTCATGATTTAGTTGGTTCCATTTACATATGAGAAGGCACTAAAAGGAGAGGTGGACAATAGGAGTGCAACTTGGTATCAGGTTGGTTTGAACTCACCTAACCCAACTCGATTTCAAAACTAAGTTTGAGTTTTATTTTTCAGATTTTTCCAAATTGGACGCAGGAGAACCCGAAACCAATACTGGGTTTATAGCAACCAAGTTCAAACTCGATATTCCTTATAGTTTATTAAAATAATTATATTAGTTTATGCATTAAATATTTTAGCTATAATTATAATAAAAATTCTTTGATGTAATTATAACCTGATTAAACTATAAAATGTTTATTTTAAACCCTAAATGTTATCTACATCTATCCATAAAAGTTGAATCTATTGCATTTACGTAACTTTATTTGCAAATAATTATAAGCATATAAATTCTTTAAAATAATTATAAATAGCCAATTAACAATGAGATATATAAAAATTACTTTTATTAAACTTTAGATAATGATTTTATACAATCCAATTTATTTTTCTTACATTGATTGTTAATGGTAAATTTATTATATTTATTGTACTAATAATTATTTTTAATTAAAAAACAAAGATATCATGAGTCATAAAAGTATATTAATGTACAAAATTATAAATAAATAAGTTATTGTAATAAAAAAATACTTTTAGAGTTGGTACAAATGCAATAACATTTAATCATTATCATTATTTGTAAATTTTAACTTTTATTAGTTTGAAAATAATCCAAATCTCAACCTAAAACTAAGATTGGAGCTAATGTCAAAAGGCTTGGGTTTATCTAAATCTAATAGGCTTAAGGTTTGAATTCACTTAAACAAGTGGGAAAACCTGCATTTGTATCAGTAGTCTCTCAAAGTTCGAGTATCGATTCTAGTAGTCAACAACATATGCCACTAAGCATTGAGCCCAAGCCCCTTGAAAAAAGTAAAATGTGGGATTGTGGGAGCCTAGGAATTAAGAACATGATGCAGCAAATATTTTTGTCCGTCTATTTTGATTATTGGAAATATTTTTGCAAGCCAATTGGAATATTCCGAACTTTAGATACGGGAGCAATCAAAATCATTTAGGGTGTGTTTGGTAATGAATAAAACTTTGATAAAAAGTTTTAGAGAGTAAAAGTTGTCAAATAATGTAATATGATAGGAGTAATGATAAGTAGTAAAGAGGATAAAATTAAAATAGATAGGTTAGTTGTGTGGATAGTTGTGTAGAAATGATTAAAAAGTAGGGTAGTTGTATATGAAAATGTGAAAAAAGATTAAAAATATAATAGTTGTGGAAATTGAAAAGTTTTAGATTGAAAAGTTTTAACTTGACATTTTCTATGAATTGCCAAACACACCTTCAATGTAATAAAATTCAAATGTTCAGGGGACGTTGTTTATTGTGAATGCGAAAAATAAAATCGTTATATATTATTATTTTTGATTAAAAATCGTTATATATAAGAAAATTAGATAATATCATTCGTTAATGAGAAATGGAAAAAGTGATATTAGAAATTTCTTTTTTTTTTAATATTGACGATTTTCTTTACTGTTGAACTCGTCTATCTTATACATGGAATGATCCTAACACTAGATCAGTTCAAAGATATGCACCTCTTTGCAAGCTAAAAAATTATAGATGGATCATTGACTCCATTAATAGAAGCTTGCTTGTGCTTAAAGCACATCTTTCTTTACGCTGGAACAGGTCATCTGCTTTGAGAAACACTTGCACAAGCTTGAGCACTAATTCCAAACACAGAATATATGCATTATGATGCAGACTGACGTGCTATGTTTAGAAATTGATAAAAATTGTTGAATGAAAAGTTTTGATATAATAGTTATTAAATTAAAAAAATGATGTGATATGATAGAGGTAATGATAAGACATAAAGATAATAAAATTAAAATAGATAAGTTAATCGCGTAAATAGTTGTGCAGAAATATTTAAAAATAGAATAGTTATATAGAAAAATATAAAGAACTAATTAAAAATAAAATAATTATGAAAAGTAAAAAGTTTTAGATAAAATAATTTTAGCTTGACATTTTTTTAACATTGCCAAATTAATTTCAAAGTTGTGGATTACATGCAAGCTCGATCATATGCGACGTGTTGCATTTTCCTCCTTTTGACGACAACCCCATCTCTACCGTTCAAGCTCTTTCAATCTACATCATTTGTTTTTCATTAAGGGTGTGTTAGGCAATTAATAAAAAATGTCAAGTTAAAACTTTTCAATCTAAAACTTTTCACTCTCCACAACTATCATATTTTTTAATCATTTTTCACATTTTCATGTACAACCACCCTACTTTTTAATTATTTTTACACAATTATCCACACAATTAACCTGTTTATTTTAACTTTATCTTCTTTACTATTCATCATTATTCCTATCATATCACATCATTTAACAACTTTTACTTTTCGAAACTTTTTATCAAAAGTTTTATTCATTACCAAACACACTCTAGATGTGTCATTGAAGCAAGGCATGAGGCTACGATGACATGGATGACCATGCATATCAGGACGTCGCTCATTGAATGAATTAGGGTCATTTAATGAGAGAGACTCTCTTTCTTTCTCTATTGCGCGTGCATTCAACCTCCATTTGAAACCGGTGTTATAAGAACTGGACCGGACCGGCCAGTCCAATCGGGAACCGGTCCAGTTTTCAGTTCAATACGCTCGGTTTGGTTCATTTATATAAAACCGTCCGAATCAGGGGTCGAATCGGAATATGAGGTCGAACTAGATTTGACCGGTTTGACGGTTTTATATAAAAAAATAAAAAACAAATGAATTTACTTACATCGCAACCCACTTCCTGCTCGTTCTCTGCACTCGCAGCGCACACGGGATCAAGAGTTGCATTATAGAACGGCCCTCGCGGTGGTAGAGAATGAGTGGCGATGCGCAACTCTGTGGCGAATATTGGTTGAATTGAATGCCCACTTGTCTTTTCTCCACCACTTTCTTACTTTACCTCACTTTTCTTTTCTCACGTTACTTTTAGTTGTTCGCTTGTTAAAAATAATTTTTTATTTCAAAAATGTAATAATTATTTTTTTATTTTCTATATAATTTTTCCTTCAACTTTTTCTATTAATAACATATAATAACATTTTTTCTGAAAATCTAGTAGAGTGCACTTGGATAATTGGGGGTTCAAGATGTGCTTGCTTTAGAAGAGAATGAAAAATGAAAGATTAGAATAAAAAAATTAACACCCGGCTATCTTACTTTTTTTTAAAAAAAAATTATCTGTATGTTTTAATCATTTCACATATCTTTACAATATATACCCAGTGTATAACCCATTTTTAAAATGTTTTAGCTCTTCTTTTTATAAAATTGTTAATTTAATTATTCTTAGTTTATATATCAAGTTTTTCTATTTTTGGAGATATGTACATATGATTTTGAAATATGAGGGTATTTTAATCATTTTAACTCTTCGACATGACTAAAAATGCTAAAATGTCATTGCAATTAAACATTAAAAAATGCGTGTCTCCAAAAATAGTAAAATTTAATTTATATATTCAATATACCTATATAAAAAATTTTGCTAGGTATGTTTATAGCAATTCATCAAGGTATCGAGATAAACAGGAAGAATTAAAGAACTAATTGTTGGAAATATGTGGAAAACAAGTTAAATCTATGTTTTGATGATTAACAAATCAATTTGAGTATGTCTTGGCTACTAACAAGTTTGTGAAATGTTTAAGGGATATACATTTGAAGAAAATAAAGCATGGAAGGCCAAGTCGTTCCCCAAGTCGACTCCAAGATCGACTTCAAAGTGCTAAAACTGTCCAGAGTTGAAATTGGGAGAAGAACAGGTGAAGTCGCAAGCCAAGTCGACTCCACTTGCGACTTGGGAAGCCAAGTCGCAGACGAAATCGACTCCAGTATCGACTTCAAACGGGAAAATCTGTCCAGAGTTAAAACCGAGATCCGGGAGTGCCGAAGTCGCACCCCAAGTCGACTCCGCATGCGACTTGGGCGAAGTCGCAGACCAAGTCGACTCCGGCATCGACTTCGATCGGGCAGAAAAGAAATTTCAAAAGACAAGTTGGGATTAATTGATTTCAAGATAAATTTGTATGAAGATGAAGATCAAGTTAATCTAAATGATCAATCTGAAACACATGAAGATTAATCCAAGTCCAAAGAAAACAAGATGCATGAAACCAACCATTCAAATCAACAAATTGCTCATGAATACAAGAATCAAGACTCAAGGACTCAAGACTTGCAAAATCATGGAGCTAGAGAAGACAAGCCAAATATGAAGATATACTGGTCCAAAGAGAAACATCAAGAAGGAATATCAAAGACATGAGGACATTCAAGCAAGGAAATCATATTCCAAGTTTTCAAGGTTGTTAAGCAAGCTGTCAAGGTGAAGTCGCACCCGAAGTCGACTCCACCCGCGACTTGGGTCAAGTCGGAACCCTAGTCGACCCTGACTAGAACTTGAAGTTGCGACGGAAGAGCGAAGTCGCACCCGAAGTCGACTCCATCTGCGACTTGGGCGAAGTCGCATTCGAAGTCGACTCCACATGCGACTTGGGTCGCAACGGTCGAAATTTATTCGAACGTTGGCGCATTAAATGCGCGCCACCTACCTTCTAACGTTCGGATTCCCTCCAAAATTATAAATAGCATTCATGGTGGACGAGGGAAGTAGCTGAGAATCATTAAGTGTGCTTAACTACTACATTCAAGAGCTCAAAAGAGATCAAGCCACTCAAAGAAGAAGAACTTCGCTTCAAGTTGCAAGAGCTATATTTCAGAATCTTCAAAGCCATTACAACAAGTTCTTCTCTGCGCCAAAACTGCTACTACACAACTGTAAAGTGTAGTTTTCTTATTGTTTCATTTGTTTGTGTTGAACTTGATTTAGTTTGAGGAACTAAGATCAAGTGTAAGCAAAGTAGTGTGTGATTGGAGTGTAACTCATCACCTACTTGTGCTATGATTTGTTGATGCCCCCTAGAGTTGGAATCTAGAAGAGAGCAAGAGGCTCTAGTTGTACATGCCCCCTAGAGCTAGAATCTAGAAGAGAGCAAGAGGCTCTGGTTGTTACATGCCCCTAGAGCTAGAATCTAGAAGAGAGCAAGAGGCTCTAGTTGTATTCGTGGAATACGATAGTGGAACCCAAGTCACAAGGAGTGTGAGATTGAAAGAGTGGAGTAGGGAGGTTGCCCGAACCACTATAAAAATCTTGTCTGCTTGATTTATATTTCTGCTCTCTACATTATATTGCTCTCCATTTAGTTTCTTCATTAAGGGGACTAGATTAATCCGGGGTAAAAGTTTCTGTTTAAGTTGCAAATTTTTTAATAACCCAATTCACCCCTCCCCTCTTGGGTTTTGCCATTAACTCCGGGACCAACACTAATAACCAAATAACAACGGTCATGACTTATTACAAGTTTAAGTCTTTGATGTTAGTTAATGTAGTTAATTTTTCTAACATTCATACTTAAAGATTTTTTAAAACTTGCTATTAATTTTTTTCTGCATATTTTGTACTTATATCATGGTTCTTAAAATCTAACTTATATATTTAGGATTTATGAAAATAAAATTTTATCAATATATTTATTCAAAATTTAAAATTTTTTAATATTTATGACATCATAAATATGTCATGCTGACTTCACAGGTTTAAACCAGACCAGTTTCTTTATTGGTTCAATCACTAGTTCAGTTCTGACAATATTGTTTGAAACGGCTACCCAATTGTCACTGAGGCAGTCAAAGACGATGCCTCATCTTATTAGGCGTCTTTGGTTCGAAAGTCGGTGGCCGCATGTAATGGTAACTTTGGTGGTAGTGGTGGTTCTTCTAGAATTTTTGTGAAAGCATCCACGTGGGTATTTAAAAATTATTGTTAGAAAAAATTAGATTACTGTTTAGATATTTGTAGAATATTAGTAGAAAAATTAAGAAAACATCTTAGAGTCCAATTGTAATACGAATTTAGATAATGTAATATTTATGAAATAAAAAATCTTATTTTATTGGATTATATTCCAATTGTGAAAAGAGGCACATCAATATTAGTGTACCATTTCGTGAGCTTGATATGTAATAAGAAGTGGAAAAAAATGTGTAACATTGCAGGTAAAAAAATCACAATTGGAACAATATTTTTTAAAAAATTACAATACCATGAATGAAAATTGAAAAAAATTTATTTATAGCTTTTAGGGAAAGTGTTTATAGAGCATCTAAATATAACACAATTCCACTATAAATTCAAAATTCATAAAACCTTTTGAAGGAGGCCCACCTTAACAATGAAATAAAATTTTAATTTGGTTATTATGTTAAATTTCATTTGTTTTGTAATGGTACACAATCATTTAAGTCCGAGTCGTTGGTAGGATGGACTCATTTGTCTACTTAAAAATGCATATTCACGTGTAAAATATAAAATTATTCAAATCTATTTACAAATGTATAAAAATCTTATAATAATTTAAATAGTCACATAATTTTTTATCGTAAATAGTAATTTAATTAGAATATTTTAGACAAGATAAAAGCAAATAATTTTATTTATTCCATTTTACCTTATCATTGAATCCGTGTCTAAATTTGGTTTGAATGAAACTTATTTTGTGGTTAAACATATAATTTAAAATCCAATGTGTAAGGTGAATTCCATGTAATCATGAAGGTGCTGGGGCTAAATTAAGAGTTTTGGAGATAAATAAATCATTATAAATTCAATCGCAATGGGGGTACGATAAAATAATCAAAAATAACTAAATATAAACCGCCAACTGAGGTTAGCTCAGTTGGTGGAGCACCGGTTGGGGTGCTGTCAGGTTGTGGGTTCGAAACCTACAGATAGCATTTGGTGTGAGCTTTTGTAACTCCTTGCATGTGTCCTTCTTGTTATAGAGGTATTTATACTTAGTCCCTTAAGTACGAGGGTATCTGTAATATGTCTTTCCATTGTGAGGGTTGTGAATGGGTTTGATTTGGAATATCAAGATGTCACATGTGTATATAATATTAATTAAAAAAAAAAACTAAATATAAACCAACAAAGCATGGCTGCGTTGGTTGGGAGCGCGCATTATCGCAGCGTTAGGTTTCGAACAGTTTGAGTGGAAAATTCAAAAGAATTTTATTAACATGTAAGAAATTCGCACTGATTTTTCACTAGAGGAATGTGAGAAGAAAGTCGAGGGAACTACGCTCTTGGCAAGCTTAAGAAAGGAGAATCAGGAAACATCTCAGATCTGATTTTTTCCGTGCCAATCACCTTGACGCTGGGCCTTTTATAGACATGACCACCGACTTCATGATGCCAGCTTACCTCTACGATATAGTCATGTGTCTTGCCGATGTGGTTGTGCTGCCGCCCATACGAGCAATCGCAACATGCTCGTTCCTAACACATAGCCCCCCATGCGTGGATTCTGATGGGTTTGACTTGGAGTAATTACATGGAAAATAAAATATGATTTCAAGAAGAAATAATAAAAAATATGACTAAACATAATTAAAATGCACGGAAGAAAAAAATTGCATGAGACTGAAGCGAAGAAAAAAATTAAAATAAAAGAAAGAAAACAACAAAAGATAAAAAATTGAACGAAAGAAAACAACAAAAGATAAAAAATTGAACGAAAGAAAAAACAAATAAAACAAATAAAAACAACGGTCAAAGAAAAAATAAAAAATAAAATAGAAAACTCAAAAATTAAAATGACCAAGAAAAAAACCTTTAAAATAAATAAGAAAAAACGCAAATGAAAACAACCGAGAATGATCAATTGAATGAGAGAATTTCTCTTTACCATATATTCAAAGCATCATTTATGAGCCATGTCATGTTGCACTAATGGGTGTTTGGGGAAGTATAAGTTCGGGGATTGTAAGATGGAGTGTGAAGTAAAAAATAAAATATTTTAAAAATTATATGATTGATAAAAAATAATAAAGATAGACTTAAAATAAATAGGCATGATGGAGATAGTTGGTCGGAAAATTAATTAAAATATAAGGAGTAACAGTAAGAAAAATATGATAATCATTGGTCTCGAAAACGGGATTCCTATCGTCTCCCACCCCTTCACTTGGATAGAATGACAAATCAGCTTGCCCCTCTCGGGCATCCACCTCACTCTCTCCTTGCTGTACCGGGGCATTTAATGCAAAATAGATTTTGTAGTCTAGGGGTGTGTTTGGAAATGGATAAAACTTTTGATGAAAAATTGTAGATATGAAAAGTTATCAAATAATGTGATATGATAGGGATAATAATAAGAAATAAATAGGATAAAGTTGAAATAAATAAGTTTGTTGTGTTGATAGTTGTGTAGAGATGATTGAAAAGTAAGGTAATTGTATAGAAAAATGTGAAGAAATAATTAAAAAATAGGATAGTTGTGGAGAGTGAAAAGTTTTAAATTGAAAAGTTTAAACTTGACAACTTTTTGTTGTCAACAAACACACCCTAGATGAGCTACCGTAGACGGTAAAGATGAGTTGGGCAGGAGTTTTTTTTTTTTAAGGATACAAGACATTGAATGTTGACTAGAGCTTGATCCATCCATATTGCACCTTCACCTTATGCTTCTATTGCTATTTTTGCTAGGTGGTGAGCTGCTCCGTTGCCCTCTTTTAGGACATGTTGAAAGCATATGTGCTTGTAGATACCTCAATTTTGACCATATTAATTAAATATTGATCCATGAAATGACACTATTTAGAATTATATATTTTTTCAATTAAAAGATACACCAACTGGCCATATTGGCATTTGGGGAATTATCACAAAAAGTGCGGGCCATCAGTGTAGAAGAATCAATGGCTGTGATTTTTTTTCAAATGAGCTGCGTGTGTACGGATTTGTATGCATCCTCATAGTGCCATACCCTGAATCCATCTTCCCCAAAAAAATCGCACGACTTTCTTCCATGCTGTTCAACGAAAAACCCTATGGCTACTCATGCGATCTCCTCCCACAGCCGCCGGAAGGCCAATCTGCGCTGTTCATTAGGCCGACGACATGCACACCTGCTGGACCCCTCTTCCACATCTCCGGCAGATCAACTTTCTTCCAAGTTCTGTCCCAAAACCCATCTCCTCCATGGCTGCTGTTGATGAGCCGTTGATGCGCCCTTGCTACGCCATTGCTCTCCTCTACCTCAATCCGACGATGTGGGAGAAGAAGAAACTCATTGCTACCCGCAACCCATTTACAATCCACTTGCGCTTGCCTTCATACAAAGCCAATCGAAGCCAGATCAGGCAATGGGCCACCATCCTCCTTGCACCCAACACACAACAGCCACTAGTCGACGCCCATCTCAAATCTAATGGCCAGAAATCTACGGCCCACCGCCATCAATCACGTCCAGCAAAACCCAGGCTATCAATGATCCAAACCGTTCTTAGTAACATCCGCGTCCTTTCCAACCAAGAGAAACCGAAGCAATTGCTCAGCGTGTCTCGACCACTCAAGGATCTCAGCCATTCAGAAGCATCTCCACCGTTCAACTCAGTTTCTTGGGCACCAAGTATACTTGGAGGGGAAGTAAAGGGAAGAACCCGCTAATATCCAACATGAGCTCCACGGACCAACGAATTGCCCGCGGAATTGAGGAAGACGCTAGAATACTCAACACACGCTGAAGACCCCACACCAGTAGCCAATTGCAGCGCACCACGTCAATAGCCCTTGGCCAAATGCCTATAAATGCCCGGCGGAATAAGTTCCCCAAAAATAAAGTAAGAAGAGAGGGAGGTTGTTCGGCTGCCACGTTGGTTATCCTCTAATCTTCCTCATCCCCTCTCCACTTCAAGCCAGCACCTAGCCACCTCACTCTTTATCAACCCGAACTTTAATAAAAAAAACTCAACGCCTCCATCATAAAATAAAACTAAATCTCCACCGCAACTTCAGCAATCCAGAAAAAACATCCAATAAAAATCCAGCGCCTGCTACTATCAATATTATAGCACTCTCAAAAATGTCTTCTTTATTTTTATTATACCATAACATAGATTTGCCGGTAGCCTGTATCTTTATTTATGTTAACTGGTACTTTATCAATACAATATTTGAGTTTTAATCTTTACAAAAAGAGTAGTGGCAACTCATTTTTTATATTTTTGTTATTATTTTCATTTTAATGCTTTAATTCTTATTTATTGCAATAATATCTATCATAGTAGCTACTGCTTGTGAAAACACATTATAGCTTGGCGACTCAATTGGGGAAGACTATATTTTTTAAATCATTATCCTATGGCATACGGAAAAAAGGGAAGCATTTTTATTTCCATTTTGGTAACATTACATGCGATTAACACAAGCTTTTAAGCCTATAAACGGGTGCTGGAAGAGGAAAAAACATGCTAAGAAAAATCTCTATGACCAAACTTAAGAAGTTTTCAAGCCTTGAGGCGTTCGACAGATTTTGCCCACAGCTCCACTTTGATATGAAGATACCTATCTGTGCTTCATCAACGCTGTAGCAAAAATCGGCCATAACAAAGCATGACAAATAAGGGTGTCGCGAAGTAAAATAAAAAAGAAAGGAAAAGTTGCAAAAAGAATCTGTCTAAGAACCTAAGACATTTTTAGGTCCAAGGGCGTAAAAAAAGCTCCGCTCACGGCTGACTCTAGCTCTGCATGTCCATATCGACATTCCATATTTTATATCGAAAAAGGCATTACCACTGATTATCATTTACAGTCCTACTAATCTTTGAGCTAGTTAACATACGAGAAGCCAAAGGACAACTCTTTTATCCCCATTTTCATGATCGACACAAATCTAGAGACGTGCTATTGCTTTCCGACAAAAGTAGACTGAAATAAAAATTTGAAAAGCAACATCAAAGTCTGGATGAAGCAGCTGGGCACTAAAGAGAGCCCTGTGACTAGACTAAAAGAATTTTTAGGTCCAATGACATCTATAAACATTTGAATGAGGCATCAGCAAGCCAGTAACTAGTTTTCAAGCCCAAGGCATTAAATCAACTTCTCCACCCTTGATTCTGAAACAAGGGGCATCATATCACATTTTCAATAATTCTCCTTTGGCTTCTTACCAAAAAAGGAGGGGTGAAAAAAGAAAAAGGAAAAGTGAAAAGGAAAAGCAAAAAAAAAAAAGCCAAAAAAACAAAAACAAGTGAAAAAGAAAAGAAAAAATGAAAAAAGAAAAGCAAAAAAAGTGAGAAAGAAAAGAAAAAAAGAGTGAAAAAGAAAAGAAAAATATAACTCAAAGTTTTGATTGTTTTCAAGCCAAAGCTATATGCATAGAGCCGACGAATCATTTTTCAAAGAAAAATACTACATTCTCATTTGAAAAATGAGATTAAATAATACAACAGAAGCAACGAATGGAGGACATGCTCTATGAAATACTAGAGCAACATCGATCAACATTAGATCTCTAACATCAAGCAACATTGTGTTCATCACAACATCAGTAAATAACAACTTTAGGCTTATAGTCTATCTTAACTCAAAGACCACATGACCTAATGAATATGCAAGGCTAAATAGAAAAGGTCAAGACACAGTTTCAAAATCAGCTCCAAGAGATAGAAAGAAAAATTAAGCGACAACAAGAGGAGGACCTTCCTTTGGCAAAAATGGGAGACTTATGCCCATTTCCAAATATACAACTACCTGAAAATTTCAAAATGTCAACCCTCTCTATCTACGAAGGAGACTCATGCCCACGTGCTCACCTTAACGCCTTTTGTAGCGTTTTATACCCTCAAGTAAATAAAGAAGAAACTCTAGTGGTGTTAGTCCAACATAGCTTTGTTGGAAACAATGTTCCAAACAAAACAAAATTGACCAAAGCATGAGTTTTGATGATTAACAAGGTTAAATTTGAATTTTAATAAAGTACTAATGCATATGTTCAATGTTTTAAGGAAAGCAAGAAGTCAAGTCGATTACCAAGTCGACTTGGACTTCGACTTGGGGTGAAGTCGATACCCAAGTCGACTTCACAAGCGACTTCAAATGGCAAAAAGTGGATAGCGTTGAAAATAGAAAACAAACAGGTGAAGTCGCAGGCCAAGTCGACTCCACTTGCGACTTGGGAAGCCAAGTCGCAGACGAAGTCGACTCCAACATCGACTTCAAACGACAAAAAGTGTCCAGAGTTGAAATGTGGAAATGGACATGGCGAAGTCGCAGGCGAAGTCGACTCCAGGTGCGACTTGGGCGAAGTCGCAGACAAGGTCGACTCCATCCTCAACTTGAGAAGTTCCAACTTCAAAGATGCAGTTCCAAGCTCATTCCAAGAATCTACTTGGGACTTCTCAAATCCAAATCAAGGTGCAAGACTATTCTAAAGATTAACTTGAGTTTCTTAAAGTTCAAAGCAAAGATTCAAGTTCAAGATCAAATCAAGTCTATCAAGTCCAAGGCAAAGATACAAGTATGTTTCAAAATGAAGAAATATTCAAGTCTTGAAGATCAAATGACTCCAAAGCAAGCAAGGTGCATAAATATATCATGCAAGACTCAAAGTTCCCCTCAGATTCACAAGATTCAAGCCAATCCAAGATGGATCAAGGACAAGCTCTCCAAGAATCACAAGATCTACAAGTATGAGGAGCTATTCCAGAATCAAAAGGACTAAAGGAAGAAAGCCAAGCAAGATAGAAGCAAAACAAATGAGGATCAAAGCTTTTTTGGCAAAAGACCAAGTCAAGTTGCAACCCAAGTCGACTCCAGGATCGACTTGAGTTGAAGTCTGAAGCCAAGTCGACCCAAGACTCAGACTTGGAAATCTGAAGAACTGAAGTCGCACACGAAGTCGACTCCAGGTGCGACTTGGAAGCCAAGTCGCAGGCCAAGTCGACTCAATCTTCGACTTGGAAAATAACGTTCGAATTTTTGAACGTTGGAGATCATTTATTGCGCGTCAACCACCTCTACAACGTTCAAATCTTCCTCACTCTATAAAAGGACACTCAAATGAGCGTGAAAGAATATACAAGACACTCATATACACTACTATACACACTACAAAGTTAAAAGAGAGAAAAGAAGTGCAAGAAAGAGTTTCTATTTTATTTTCTCCATATTTGAGTGGTCCATATACATTCAAAGGAAGAAAGAGCTTAAGTTGCAAGCTGCTTCATCGATACTCATCCAAGCTGCTTCTACAAATTCTTCCTCGAGCTAAACCTGCCTACACATCTCTGTAAAGTGTAGTTTTTCTTATTTCTTGGTCTTGTTGTATTAAACTTGATTTAGCTTGGGTAGCTAAGATCAAGTGTACGCAAAGTAGTGTGTGATTGGAGTGGGACTCATCACCTACTTGCGCAGTGTGTTGTTTATGCCCCCTAGAGCTGGAATCTAGAAGAGAGCATAGGCTCTAAGTTGTATATGCCCCCTAGAGCTAGAATCTAGAAAAGAGCGGAGACTCTAAGTGTATTCGAGGAATACATAGTGGAACCCAAGTCACAACGGAGTGTGAGCTTGGAAGAGTGGAGTAGGGTAGGATTGCCCGAACCACTATAAATCTTGTCTTCGGCTTCTTTTTACTGCTTTATCTTTATTACTCTCTATTTGTTTTCAAAAGGGGATTAATCTTTTAAGGGGTTAAGATTTTTATTTTACCGAAGAATTTTTTAAAGAACCCAATTCACCCCTCCCCTCTTGGGTTTTGCCATCAACTCGGGACCAACAAGCTTGAAATTGGATGCTCTTGAGTGGTATACATCACTCAACTGCAAACAAATCAAAACATTGGAGTATCTTTTTTTTAGCTTTCAGGGATCGATTTTCTTATATGCTAAATGCTGCAAAAAAAAAACCTGATTTGGAGGTATTGAAGAAAAAAGACAATGAGACTTTCTTAGAATGCATGATAAGATAGTGAGCTCTAGCAGCAAAAATAAAGGTTCCCTTACCCTCTGATGAGCAAATATCTATCATCATCAATTCAACACACCAAAATATCTATAGATACTTAGTCTCACATTCCTTTGCCAGCTTTATACAACTATTGCAAGTGGCGGAGACCTAACGAAAGAAATGCTTTTTCTATGACCACAATAAGAGAATGTTATTTATCTAAAATGCAAGCTAGACGTCTCAAGTGGCGGACATCAGTATGAAAGTTAATTTTGTCAAGGGTAATAATAAAATTTTTGATCCATCTATTTTCATAACAAAAGCCTAACCTCATAATGATCTTATTATTTTACAAGGTCAAAAGTCAATCCTACTACCTTTTAAAGAAAATGTGTCAATCTTATCATTTTATTAGAAAAACTTGCAAAGCTTATATAAGAAAATCCTGTTTTACATAAGCCACCCGTAGTTGAAAGAAAACTCTTTAGTATTTTTTCTACAATCCAAAGATTAGACTTGAAATAACGAACCAACTTTGCCTCGCGTGTCCAAAGAAATGTCTTTTTTCTAGCCAATCAACTAACATACCCATAGTTTAAAAATAAAGAAGAAAACCCAAAAGCTCCTTATAAAGCCTCAACAAATCATTATTAGGGGTGCAACTCGGGTTGGTTCGGTTCCTAGTATACTCTCCCCTACCCATTATCCATAGGGTTCGTTTCGGTTTCAAATCATTCCTTTTAATACTCAAATATAATATATTTTTTAAAAATTTCTATGTTATTTTAAATAATGTAAAATAATACTCATTTATGTTTTAAAATCATAAGTACATATATTATTGTTTATATTATTATATAAAAATACGAAGTATAGACCATAATGACCTAATTATTAAAATTATTAATATATTATAATCATAAGTCATAAGCTTATTTATAAGAGTCTTTCGGAAGTCAATGACATATGTATAAATTCATTTAAATTATACTTCACAAAGTACAAAATTTTTTTAAATTTGAATTTATTAAAATATGTGTGCACATAAGATGTTAAAGATAAAACATAATAATACTATATAACACATTTTAGACTTATATATAATTATGCACCTACTTAATTACCCATATGAGTACCTATGCGGGTCGGTTCTGGGTACCCAACGTATCTACCCTACCCTTACCCTATTTGAGGAAGCGGGTAATAATTTATGCCCTACCCATACTCATGGGTAATATTTTTTACTATACCTTACTCAAATTAGGGTCGGGTCGATGGTTATCCATGGGTACCCTACCCAATTTGCACTCTTAATCATTATCAACACAAATAACATCAACAAAGTCGAACAACTAGCAAGATTAGTCCCAAAAGCCGCAAAATTAGCGGGATACACAACCGTTATTGGTCAACTCATTGTCACATATGCATCTCTATTACATCCACAAGAGACACTTAAAATGGTTACAAGATAGACTTTCCACCAATCTTGAAAGGAAAAATGCCAACAGTAAGTGTAGATAATATGTCACCGAGGGCAATATTTATTCAAAAAATCTCATGAGTCAACACTCTATTTTGATGGGACTGCCATAACGGAAATCAATCAAAAGAAGCAAATTATCCAATCTACTTGTCAAAGCAATATTAAATTCAAGCAACAAAAAAGAGTTTACAGACAAGGACTAAAGGGGAAAAGGCGGATGAAAATATTTTTATCTCACTATAATACATGGGGGTGGGCAATTTCCAAAATAAAGGACAAATTATTTTTATATCAAGACGAATTTCACTTCAACCAAGGTATGGGATCCTAGAGGCAAAGTTGCATGAAGAAAGGTAATTATGTACGTATACTCTTTCAAAAAATTAAAAAAAAAGAGAAAGAGAGAGAAAAAAGAAAGAGAGAGAGAAAAAAAATTAAAAATAGAAAAAAGAAAAAAGAGAGAAGAAAGAGAAAAGAGAGAAGAAAGAAAAAAGAGAGAGACAAAGAGCAAGTGAGGAAAAGAAGAAAGAAAGAGAAAAAAGAGAAAAAAAAGAAAAAAATTTACCAATGACTTTGTAACAGAGAAAGGAGAAGACAATGAAGTTAGTGACCAAGAAGACCTCAATTTGGTGGACACTTCAAAAACTAAGGGTATTAAATTCTTTGTCATTCACCAACAAATCGCCTCTGGCAAAGGGGGGCAGATGTAGACACCCATTTTTAACCATAGTAATTAAATATTGGCCCATTTATGAAATGATACTATTTGGAATTATATATATTTTTCAATTAAAAGATGCACCAACTGGTCATATTGGCACTTTGGGAATTATTATAAAAAGTATTGGGCCATCAGTGTAGAAGAATCAACAGCTGTGATTATTTTTTCACATGAACTGCGTGTGCACTAATTTGTATGCATCCCCATAGCCATACCCTGAATCCATCTTCCCCAAAAAAATCGCACAGCTTTCTTCTAGGCTGTTCAACAGAAAAACCATGGCTATTCATGCAATCTCCTCCCACAACTGCTGGAAGGCCAATTAGCCCAGTCATCGAGCTGACGACATGCACACCATTGGGACTTCTCTTCCACATCTCCAGCAGATAAACTTTCTTTCAAGTTGCGTCTCAAAACCCATCTCCTCCATGGCTGCCGTTGCTGCACCGCTACTCTCCTCTACCTCGATCCGACGGTGTGGGAGAAGAAGAAACTCACCGCTACCTGCAACTGATAATTCTAAAAACATCCTTTTAATTCCATGTTAAATTCGCACAATTAAATACTAAAATGATAATTAAATACATGTTTTAAGTGGAATTTCATGAAAATCATATTTTTGATAGAATCTTTAATTTTGCTATAAAATGGGACATTTTGCAAATATTCTCGAAAATATAAAATTTTGACTCAATCCCCTAGAAAAATTTTAATTTTGAAATATGTATTAGCATATTAATATAATTTGGGCAAAATTATAAAACCATCTAATTGAAAAATCCTACATACAATTATAAATACAATCTACAATATGGTTATAAAGTAAACTTTTATGACATTTAAGATAAAATTTCATAAAATAAATTCAAAAGGGGCTCAAAAGTAAAATAAAAGTCTATGCGGGGTTAGGAAAATTATTTTAACAGAAACTAAATATTTAAATTCACGTTTTCATTTTCTGCATAAGTACAGATGGCCGGAGCACCGCCGGAGCACCATATATGGTGCTCCATCATCCCCAAATCAAGCTTCCCATCAACGACAACACCAACACCACCGGCAGCTGCGATTCAGCCACGAAAATCCAGCATCAACCTCTGCTCTAAGCTGGCCCAAATCCCTTTCCTTCTCTAAACAGCAAAATCTTCCTAAAATGGCTGCACTTCATCATTGAGTTCATCACTGAAAATTTTTAAGCAGCCAATCACCGTTAATAGCCATTAAACCCACCACATCTTCATTTTAGCAACCTGCAATTAGATCGATGAGTAGAGAACGAGTAGATTGATTGATTCAACACTATCTTCTCCATGCCAAGCAACCATCCAGCATCCCCATTTTAGAAACCCAGCCTCAGTCATCCACCCAATTAGCCAGCAGCGAAATAGATGCCTGCTCGTATTGCAGAAGTCCACTGCCCCAAAGGAACGAAGATGGTTGTCCTCCAAACAGCTCACACCAGCCATAGCCATGTCCCTGTCCCTGCATCAGTTGGATTTTCAGCAGCTCCATAATTGAAATCCATCAAAATCGGCAACCCCTAATTTCAACATCAACTAACTGCAGTCGACACCGATCAAAAATAGAAATAGCAGCCAAACCAACCAGCTCCTCTTCTCCGGCCATGGCGTCTACCCCTTTGCATTTTCCATTCTTAGCTAACACCTCCAAAAACCAGCTAACGTCCTAGCCAAGAAGAGCCCTTCAATTCGAGCATGATTACTGTTAATTTTCACTGCCCAATTCCCAATTCGTCTGCTCAGTCTATAGCAACATCCATAGAAGCTGTAGCACACCATCGTCTTCTCCAAGCAATGAGCTGAGTATTCCACACCATGTGTAAAAACAAACGGAGAAGCAATGAAGGCAGCCAAGGCAGGCAATGGAATGAATCCCACATCGGATTCCACGTTGGAGGAAGGGTCCCTCACACAGCTATAAAATGGGCCTTCCACTCATCCCAAGAAGGCACCACACACAACACACTCTCCTACCCCTTGAAGTGGGACCCATTTTAATGGGACCTTTGCCAAGTGGGAAAAACTCCAAGAGCTTGGATTGCTGCTTAAAAGAGTGATCTTCGAGCAAGTATTGGGGTAAATAAATTTTAGTTTTATAGTTTTTTTCTTTAATGCTGTGGTTGTTAATTTTAATGTTTAGCGTAGATTTACCGTTTTATGCATTGTAATTTTCAAATTAAATTTAATACAATTTTCATTCCTGTTTTTGTAGATTAAATTTTACTTCTGTAGTCTTTTAATTACTGTCCTAGTTTAGATTTAATTCTAGTTAATTGCAATTTTTCCTCTCCTTTCTCTTTCTCTTTCTCTCTCTTCTTTATCTGCTTTCTCTCTCTGCTTTCTCTCTCTTTCTAATTCTCTTTTCTTCCCTTTCTATTTTCTATTTTCTTTTCCCTCTAATTTCTTCTCCTTTATCTCTAATTTCTTTCTCTCTCTTCTCTATACCCTCTTTCACTTTTCTCTTTTTACTTAAAATAATTTAAAATTATATAGCCTCTCCATAGATTCAACCCGACTCACCGTTATTCTACACTATCACCCGTATAGTGGTAGCTTTAATGCGTTTCGATTAATTTTAATTAAACTGGTGATCACCGTGCTCTTAACGACAAGCACTTGGTGCGCATCAAGTTTTTAGCACCGTTGCTGGGGAGACATGAAATTTTGAATTATTTTCCTTAATAATCTGAATTTTTCTTTATTAAATCTCATCTTGTGTTGCTTTATTTCATGTTAACTATTATGCTGTTAGTTTAATATCATTGCTTTCCTTTGTTCATCACTCAGTTTATTTGTTATCTGTTTTTTTTACGCATTTTAAGAAACTTTAAATTACAAAAATTTAAAACTTAATCCCTTTTAAAAAATTAATATATTAAATTTTATCAATATTCGGACACATGTTACTAACTGCTAATTGCGTCTAATTAAGATACATGTGTGTGTTTGACTAACTAGCATCATTTAAAAAGTTCTGAAAAACTCGCATCATCTAAAAGCCTTAATGTTTACATCTCCCTTCTTTAATCCCCATGTCTACACCTTTTTATATTTTTTCCATTTTTGATCTTGAACCCCTTTTCTGCACTGTTTACATTTTTTACTTTCGCATGTTTAATTTCTGCCATTAACTCACATCATATCTAACCAGCTAACCTGCTAACTCGCATTTCATATTTGATTGTGCATTTACACATTTTTCTAAAAACTTCGTATCTCATACTTATTTTTTTTCCTTGGTGTACGCATATTTTATCATTTAGTTCATGGTTATATATTTTTGAGCCTGTCTTACCCTTTTTAGGCCCATTTGCCGGCCCATTGTAGCACGCTAAAAATCACGTGCTACAGTTTAGCGACTCCATTGTAAAAAAAATTAATAATATATGCATGGTAGGAGATCTTTAAATCCCGAGTTGATAAAACCAAACCTTGAAATTGAAAGATTCCTACATCAATTAAGAAAATCACAAAAATATATAATGAATCAGAATCAAATGTTAGAAATAAATAATGATGAACCTGATCCTCCTAAACAAATGAAAGAATATTTCATTCCAACCAATTATAATCCCTCTTCTTGCATTCAACTACCTCAAACTCAAGCCAATCAATATGAAATCAAACCAGGACCATTCAAATGCTTCCATTTTTTTATGGAAATGCTAATGAAGATCCTTATAAGCATTTAGATGAATTTTTAGAAATTTGCTCCATGGTAAAAATACAAGGTTTCTCTGATGACGCTCTCAAATTAATGCTTTTTTCATTTCCCTTAAAGATAAGGCTAAATATTGGTCAGGTACGCTAAGTAGACCTATCACTATTTGGAATATGATGCAATAAGAATTTCTAAAGAAATACTATCCTATAGGCCGAACCAATACCATGAGAAGAACAATTACTCAATTTTCCCAAACACCTGGGGAACAAATCCATAAATCCTGTGAAAGATTAAAAGAATTATTAAGAAAATGTCCACATCACAGGTTATCCAAATGGAAGATTGTTCAAGCCTTTTATGAGGGATTAGCTGATCATTATAAACAAATGGTAGGTGCATTATGTGGAGGAGCATTTATGAGTAAAAGCGAAGATGAAATATATGACTTATTTGAAATGCTTAGTGAAAATTCTATAAACCATGCTTCATTATCATCATATGAAAGAAATATGGGCTCGTCTAAAAAGGGAGGATTATATGAAGTTAAAAATTATATGGAACCTAATTCAAGATTAGATATAAATTTATTGTACAAAAATTAGAAAAATTAGAACAAATGGATGGGCTAACCCAAAAAGTAAATCAAATGTGGAATAATCAACTTCCATCTTGTCCATATCCTAATTTTCAATCACCTCAAGAAGTTTGTGCCTTGTGTTCAAGCCCAACACATCCTATAAGTGAATGCCCTACTGCAGCTCAACTCCCACCTTTCATCCAAGAGCAAGTGCAGGTAACTCAAGGATTTTCCAAACCAAATAATGATCCATGCTCCAACACCTATAATCCAGGTTGGAGAAATCATTCTAATTTTTCTTGGAAGAATCAAGCTCAACACCAAGTGGCAAATCCTTCTACTTCACACTTTTCCAAACCACCAACACAAAATCACTACCAAAATCAACAACCGCAAACTAATTTTCAGACTAGTGTGTACTCAAAAGGACAACAAATTGAGTCACAAGCTAATTATTCATCAAACTACCAACCACCTTCTCCAGCTAATGATGTTAATGAAAAATTTGCAGAACTAAAAGGTTTTTCCAACAATCTATATCTAAGTTAGAAAGTCATGTGGGTCAATCGATCTCTAATTTAGAAAACCAGATAGCTTAGATAGCTGAAGCAAATAGGAGAAGAGAGGTAGGACATCTACCTAGTCAACCAATACCTAATTCAAGAAATTATCCTCCAGGCTTTCAAAATAAGCCAGACATATTAAAAAACTCACAATTTGAAAACGCAAGAGCATTTCTACTTTAAGAAGTGGTAAAACCTTAGAAGATCCATATAAATCTAAAAAAAATTTCAGTCAAATGAAACAAGAAGAAATTTTAGAGGATGACGAAAAATTAGTAGAAACCAAGTTGGGGGGAGAAGATAAAGGGAAGGAAATAATAAATGAAGACCCCAGTAAATATCAACCTGTAGCTCCTTTCCCGAGTGTCTTAAAAGCTAAATCTGTTAATAAACAAAAGCTTACACAAAATGAGGAAATGTTAGAATTGTTCAAACAAGTTAATATTAACATTCCTCTTCTTGATGCTATCAAACATGTTCTGACCTATGCGAAGTTTTTAAAAGACCTTTGCACTCAAAAGAGAGAACCTCGTTCCGCTCCCCAAAAGATCATGCACTCAGTAGAAGCGAGTGCAGTGATTTTGGACAAACTTCTACAAAAATTAAAAGATCCTGGTACTCCACTTATTTCTTATGACATAGGTGGAATAACATTTGATAAAACGCTTTTGAATCTTGGGGCTAGTGTTAATCTCTTACCCACTTCTGTTTATGAAAAATTTAATATGGGAGAGTTAAAACCTACTTTAGTCATTCTACAACTTACAGACAGATCAGTAAAAACCCCACGAGGACTTGTTGAAGATGTTATAATAAAAATTAATGATTGTTATTTTCTAGTAGATTTTCTTATTCATTACATGACCTCAAATTCAGAGTTAAACAATGCACAAATCATTTTAGGGCGCCCATTCTTGGCCACAGCAAAAGCTAATATTAATTGTGAAATTGGTATAATGGACGTCTCATTTAGGGTGAAAAATTCAAAATTGATATTTTTAAAGCTTCTAGGTACCCAGACTGTGATGAAGGGTGTCTTACGGTTGACATTATCAATGATTTGTCAAGTTTCACGCTCGTTTTGAACATAATTTCATATATGAGGTAAATGCTTTAAATAATTGCCCTCAGTCTTTTAACTATTGGAATAATGTTGAACCTTTACCAATTTTGCAATCTCAGCCATCACTTACATCTATTGAGTCACCACCACAACTTGAGCTTAAATCCCTACCTACCTCTCTTAAGTATGCATTTTTGGGTCCTAATCAAACATTACCAGTAGTAATAGTCTCAAATCTAACCATAACTCAAGAAAAACAACTTGTTGATATTCTTAGAATACATAAGAGTGCTATAAGCTTGTCGTGGCTGATTTGAAAGGAATTAGTCTATCTATTTGCTTGCATCACATATACTTAGAGAAAAATGCTAAACCTAGCAGAGAAATGGAAAGAAGATTAAACCCCATTATGAAAGAAGTAGTGAAAAAGGAAGTTGTCAAGTGGCTTGATGCAAGAATCATTTATCTAATTTTCGATAGTAAATGGGCAACCCAACCCAAGTAGTACCAAAAAAATCTAGACTCACAGTAATAAACAATGAAAAAGGTGAAATAGTACCCACTAGGTTGATCACAGGATGGAGAGTTTGTATTGATTATAGAAAATTAAATACTATGACTAAGAAAGATTATTTTTCGCTCCCATTCATTGATCAAATCCTAGAAAAATTAGCAGGTCAAAAATACTTTTGTTTCCTAGATGGATATTCAGGATACAATCAGGTTGCTATTTATTCAGAAGATCAAGAAAAGACCACCTTTACTTGCCCATAAGACGCATTTGCATTAAGGAGAATGTCATTCGGACTATGTAATGCACCAGCAACTTTTCAACGGTGTATGATGACAATCTTCTCAGATATGGTAAGGAATTTATCGAAATCTTTATAGATGATTTTTCACTTTTTGGCGAATCATTTGACATTTGCTTGGAAAATTTACAAAAAGTGCTAAAAAGATGCATAGAAAAGAATCTAGTACTGAGTTGGGAAAAGAGTCATTTTATGGTTAATAAGGGAATAGTTCTTGGCCATATAGTCTCAGAACGAGGGATAGAAGTAGATAAACCTAAAATCGATTTAATTACTAATCTACCGCCTCCAACCTTAGTAAGACAAGTTAGATCATTCCTTGGTCATGCTGGTTTCTATCGCCGATTTATTCAAGATTTTTCTAAAATCTCTAGACCCTTAACAAGTTTACTATGTAAAGATTCTCCATTCAACCTAGATGAATCCTGCTTAAAGGCATTCAAGCTATTAAAAGAAGAATTAACTAAAGCTCTAATTCTTCAATCCCCTAATTGGTCTCTACCATTTGAAATTATGTGTGATACCTCTGATTTTGCTGTTGGGGCTATTTTAGGGCAAAGGGTAAATAAGAGGCCTATTATAATTTATTATGCAAGTCATACACTTACTGATGCCCAAATCAACTATACCACCACAGAAAAAGAACTGCTTGCAGTAGTATTTGCTCTTGAAAAATTTCATTTTTATTTATTAGGAGCCAAAGTTATTATCTACTTAGATCGTTCAGCCTTAAAATATCTATTATCTAAAAAGAGGCAAAAACAAGACTTATTAGATGGATTCTCTTATTATAAGAATTTGATATTGAAATTCGAGTTAAAAAAGGTTCTGAAAATGTAGCAGCTGATCATCTTTCTCGAATCATTACACCAGAGAGCACATCTATAAATGACTCTTTTTTAGATGAGCATCTTTTAGCATCACTCAAACATCACCTCCATGGTCTGCACATATCGTCAATTATAAAACAATAGGACAGATTTCAAAAGATTGGATAAAGCAAAAAAGAGATAGATTCTTTGCACAGGATAAATATTATATTTGGGAGGATCCGAAACTTTTTAAAATTTGTTTTGATTATTCGCAGATGTGTTTCGGAAAGTGAACAACAAAGTATTTTGAAATTTTGCCACAATCTTGAATGTGGGGGACACTTTTCAGGAAAGAAAACAGCAACTAAGGTGTTGCAATGTGGTTTTTATTGGCCAACTCTTTTAAATATGCCTACAACTTTAGCCAATCTTGCATTAAATGTCCAGCAATAGGAAATATCACAAAAAAATATGATGCCTTTAAACCCTATTCTTGTCGTTGAAATATTTGATGTACGGGGAATGGATTTTATGGGACCATTTTCGTCATCTTATGGATATGAGTACATCTTTGTGGCAGTAGATTATGTATCTAAATGGATTGAGACTACCGAAACTAGGACTAATGATCACAAGGTAGTTTTAAAATTCATCCAAAAAAATATTTTTTCTCGGTTTGGTTTCCCTAGGGCCATTATTAGCGATGGAGGAACACACTTTACCAATTACTAGTTTAGAGCCCTATTGAAGAAATATGGAATCACCCATAAGATAGCCATAACTTACCATCCTTAAACTAGTGATCAAGTAGAAGTTTCTAATAGGGAGATTAAAAATATATTGCAAAAGACTGTTAGGCCTGATCATAACGATTGGTCAGACAGATTAGATAATGCATTATGGGCTTATAGAACAACATTTAAAACTTCTATTGGAATGTCTCATTTCAGGTTAGTATATGGAAAAACTTGTCATCTTCTGTGGAATTAGAACATTAGGCTTATTGGGCTATCAAGCAATATAATTTGGATTTAAATAATGCAGGAGCACATCGAAAATTGCAATTAAAAGAGTTGGAAGAATTACGCAAAGAAGTGTATGAAAATTCTCAAATTTATAAAAGCAAAATGAAAACATTTTATGATAAACATATATCTAGAAAAACCTTTGAGCCTAACAAAAAAGTATGGTTATTTAATTCAAAGTTACGTTTATTTTCTGGAAAATTAAGATCTTGTTAGGATAGACCTTTCATTGTGGATAAAGTATTTCCTTATGGTGCTGTGAAAATTCGCGACCGAAGAGTGAAAATATTTTTACAGTGAATGGTCAACGACTTAAACCATATATTGATGACATCTCTGATAAAAAGGTTATTAACAAGGTTAGACTGATTGACCCATATTGATCTAACCTCCACAACGTCTGAATGAAGACGTTAAACTTAGCGCTGATTGGGAGGCAACCTAATATTTTCGATATATGTTTATTTCTTTTTGTAGGAAAAGAATATTTTGTTGCAGAAGAATATTGTTGATAAATCAACAATTGCATTGTTTAATTACAAAATTACACCCCAGGTTGTCTCCTTCCCTGCTATCTTATTTTCGTAAATTTATATTTTGTGCATGTTTATTAAAGATAGCTATATTTAAGTTGGGGGGGTCTGGCTTGGTTAACTTGAATAAAAAAAAGCATAGAGATAAATCAAAGTGCACTTGCTATGCTTGATAGTAAGTGAAGAAGAAAACTGTAATTAGTAAAAATATTTTCATGGTGTTTTTAAAATTTTATTAGCATTGATTGTACTTACACGCCAATGAACCTTGTGGGCATTATGATAACATAATTTTTTTCTCTCATCCAAGCAAGTAACCTTTAATATCATTGCAATTGATAGTTTCTAGTTAAATATATATATATTGTAGATCCCCAAAATACCCTTAAATATGTTGAGGGGAGAGAGAAATAAATAAATAAAAACAAAAAAAATCCCTAGATATCCTGAAATATGGTGAGGGGAAAAAAATAAAAAAGAAAAAAAGAAAAAGAAAAAGAGGAAAACTCCAGATATCCTGAAATATGGTGAGGGGAAGAAAAAAAATGAAGATATATATATATATATATATAAACTGTCACTATCATAATTTTGATATGAAAGTTGCTTAGATTAGATGAGCTGAAACTAACTTATTTATCTAAGGTCAATTTGTTCATTAGTACTCGTACACACGTGCTATATACTCTTTTATGCATCATGAGATATTTTTACTCATATTTACTAAAGAAATTTACTTCTAAAAGCCTACCATCCTTATTACCAGTGCACCTAGTTTTTTACAAAATTAGTAGTACACTATGAAAAAAAGAATTATATATTAAACTATTTCCATTGCTAAGGGACTAGCAATGTTTAAGTTGGGGGGTGTGATAATTCTAAAAATGTCCATTTAATTCCATGTTAAATTCGCACAATTAAATACTAAAATGATAATTAAATACATGTTTTAAGTGGAATTTCATGAAAATCAAAATTTTGATAGAATATTTAATTTTGATATAAAATGGAGCATTTTGCAAATATTCTCGAAAATATAAAATTTTGACTCAATCCCCTAGAAAAATTTTAATGTTGGAATATGTATTAGCATATTAATAAAATTTGGGCAAAATTATAAAACCATATAATTGAAAAATCCTACATACAATTATAAATACAATCTACAATATGGTTATAAAGTAAACTTTTATGATATTTAAGATAAAATTTCATAAAATAAATTCAAAAGGGGCTCAAAAGTAAAATAAAAGTCTATGCGGGGTTAGGAAAATTATTTTAACAGAAACTAAATATTTAAATTCACGTTTTCATTTTTTGCATAAGTACAGATGGCCGGAGCACCGCCGGAGCACCATATTCTGGTGCTCCATCATCCCCAAATCAAGCTTCCCATCAATGGCAACACCAACACCACTGGCAGTCGCGATTTAGCCACGAAAACCCGGCGTCAACCTCTGCTCTAAGCTGGCCCAAATCCCCTTCCTTCTCTAAACAACAAAATCTTTCCAAAATGGCCGCACTTCATCATCGAGTTCATCACCAAAAATTTTCAAGCAGCTAATCATCGTAATAGCCATTAAACCCACCGCATCTTCATTTCAGCAACCTGCAATTGGATCGACGAGCGGAGAACGAGCAGCCTGATTGATTCAGCACTATCTTCTCCATGCAAAGCAACCGTCCAGCATCCCCATTTTAGAAACCCAGCCTCAGTCATCCACCCAATTGGCTGGCAGCCAAATAGATGCCTGCCCGTATTGCAGAAGTCCACTGCCCCAAAGGACGAAGATGGTTGTCCTCTAAACAGCTCACACCAGCCATGTCCCTGCCCCTGCATCAGTTGGATTTTCAGCAGCTCCACAATCGAAATCCATCACAATCGGCAACCCCTAATTTCAACATCAACTAACTACAGTCGGCACTGATCAAAAATAGAAATAGCAACCAAACTAACCAGCTCCTCTTCTCCGGCCATGGCTCTACCCCTTTGCATTTTCCATTCTTAGCTAACACCTCCAAAAACCAGCGAACGTCCTAGCCAAGAAGAGCCCTTCAATTAGAGCATGACTACTGTTAATTTTCACTGCCCAATTCCCAATTCGTGTGCTCAATCCACAGCAACATCCATAGAAGTTGTAACACACCATCGTCTTCTCCAAGCAACGAGTTGAGTATTCCACACCATGTGTAGAAACAAACAGAGAAGCAACGAAGGCAGCCAAGGTAGGCAACGAAATGAATCCCACATCGGATTCCACGTTGGAGGAAGGGTCCCTCACACATCTATAAGATGGGCCTTCCACTCATCCCAAGAAGGCACCACACACAACACACTCTCCTACCCCTTGAAGTGAAACCCATTTTAGTGGGACCTTTGCCAAGTGGGAAAAGCTCCAAGAGCTTGGATTGCTGCTCAAAAGAGTTATCTTCGAGCAAGGATTGGGATAAATAAATTTTCTTTTTATATTTTTTTTCTTTAATGCTGTGGTTATTAATTTTAATGTTTAGCGTAGATTTACCATTTTATGCATTGTAATTTTCAAATTAAATTTAATGCAATTTTCATTCCTATTTTCGTAGATTAAATTTTACTTCTGTAGTCTTTTAATTACTGTCCTAGTTTAGATTTAATTCTAGTTAATTGCAATTTTTCCTCTCCTTTCTCTCTCTTCTTTATCTGCTTTCTCTCTCTCTCTCTCTCTCCTTTCTCTCTCTTCTTTATCTGCTTTCTCTCTCTCTCTCTCTCTCCTTTCTCTCTCTTTCTAATTCTCTTTTCTTCCCTTTCTATTTTCTATTTTCCTTTCCCTCTAATTTCCTCTCCTTTATCTCTAATTTCTTTCTTTCTCTTCTCTATACCCTCTTTCACTTTTCTTTTTTTGCTTAAAATAATTTAAAATTAAATAGCCTCTCCGTGGATTCGACCTGACTCACCGTTATTCTACACTATCACCCACATAGTGGTAGCTTTAATGCATTTTGGTTAATTTTAATTAAACTGGTGATCACAATGTTCTTAACGACAAGCACTTGGTGCGCATCAGCAACCCATTTGCAATCCACTTGCGCTTATCTCTATATGAAGCTGATCGAAGCCAGATTAAGCAATGAGCTACCATCCTCCTTGCACCTGACACACAAGAGCCACTAGTCGACGCCCATCTCAAATCCAATGACCAAAAATATGCGGACCACCTCCATCAATCGTGTCCAGCAAAACCCAGGTTATCAACGATCCAATCCGTTCCTAGCGACATCCGCATCCTTTCCAACCAAGAGAAAGCCAAGCAGTTGTTTAGCATATCCCAACAACTCAAGGATCTCAACCATTCAGAAGCATCTCCACAGTTCAACTAAGTTTCTTGGGCATCAAGTAAAATACTTGGAGGTGAAGTAAAGGGGAGAACTCGCTAATATCTAGCATGAGCTCCACGGACAAACAGATTGCCCGCAGAACCGAGGAAGACGCTGGAATACCCAAAACATGCTGAAGACCCCACACTAGCAGCCAATTGAGTGCGCCACATCAGCAGCCCTTGGCCAAATGCCTATGAATACCCAACCCCACCACAACGTCGGTTAGAATAAGCTCCCTAAGACTGGAGTAAGAAGAGAGGAAGGTCGCCTGGCCGCCACGCTGGTTGTCCTCCTATCTTCTTCATCCCCTCTCCACTTCAAGCCAACACCCAACCACCTCACTCTCTATCAACCCAAGCTTCAATTAAAAAATCCACTACCTCCATCATAAAACAAAACCAAATCCCCACCACAACTCCAGCAATTCAGAAAAAGCATGCAACAAAAATCCAACTCCTGCCACTATCACTATTATAGCCCTCTTAAAAATGCCCTCTTTATTTTTATTATGCCATAACGTATGATTTGCCCATAACTCATATCTCTGTTTATGTAAATCAGTGCTTTAACAATACAATATTTGGGTTCTAATATTTCCAAAAAGATTAGTAGTGACCCATCTTTTTATATTTTTGTTATTATTTTTATTTTAATACTTTAATCCTTATTTATTACAATAATATCTATTGTAGCACCTACTACCTGTGAAAGGGGTGTTACAATGTTCAAAGTCAGTTTTAAGGCTGTGTATTTTAGTGATCAAATCTTTATGTGTTGATAGGATCGTTGCATCGTTTTGCTACCATAAAATAGGAATTTGGGCATCCGACTCCACAATTGCAGATTAGATGTGGCATTCCAGCAACCAGCTTATACCAAAGAGAATAGTGATTTCCTGTTTTAAAGGATTTGGGATTCCCCGTTCTTTCCAAGTTCTTACAGCTATAAAGGTGACATTTCAATCTCTAATCACAGCTCCATAGCCCACTAAACTTCTATCTTCTTCGTTGGCAGCATCCACATTAACCTTCCAAGTACCGTTCCTTGGCTTCTCCCATCTTACTTAACTATTTTGGTTCATTAAACCACCTGTATGCAGAAGCAGCTATGACTGGTAGTGGTGAATGTATGCTCTGCACCATTGGATCATATCTTGTAAAGATTCCTCCATTTTGTCCATCACCCTTGTTTCTGTTATACCAAATTCTCCAATGGCTAATAATGTATAAAGTCAATAATGAGAAGTCGTTATTTGGACTTACTGCTTCCAACAACTCCATTAAGCATGAGTAGCTCCTGTCGTTAATGTAGTTAAAGGTTGGGATATTTCAAATACGCTGCACTTTTATACAATTATAGGACATACGAAGGTTGTTCTCTATCAAATTTCTGTCCATACATAAAGGGCAATAAATTTCCAAATTGATTCCTTTCTTGAAAAGATTTTCTCTTGTTGGGAGGGAATTCCATATCATTCTCCATCCAAGTGTTGGATCTTCCTTAGAATCTGCATCTTCCAGATCTTTTTCATTATTCTACTCATCGCTGTATCTTATCTTTTAATGCACCCCCTTGGAATCCTCTTTATGTTGCTTCTCACTATGTGCCAAATGGTATGTGGAACATATACTAAATTGCTTGTCCAGTTTGGGACTCCAAAAGAAGCTATCCTCCACCCTCATGTTTGTGACAGGAATTCCTCTTGATCATTTCCCAACCGACTTCTCCAGCCAGCTGCTTAATCATCTCCTCTTTTCATTCCCTTTTTTCTTTATCAATGAAGAACGCCACTGATTGGAAGTTCGAACATTCATTCACTTGGTAAAAGCCTAAGAGACGTCACTAGAAAAGCAAATCCATAATGCAATTTTCAAAAAAAATGAGATAATTTACAATCATACCTACATTGGCCATAATTATAAATATACTTACACATTTTCAAAAATAATAAATAATCATTATGTAATTTAGGGACCGGTTTCGCTAAAAACATTTTGACGCTTGCTAAAAATGCAGATACAATATCTGTTATCCATTTCAAACGTGTGGTTGAGATTTGATGGGGCAAAATTGCAAAGTATGCTAGCATAGTCGCGTGAATACTCGCGTGTATGAATTAATAATGCCCGTTAGCTTCCTGCAAAAGCTACTTGTTTCGATGGGACAGAGAGAGACATAGAAGAGGAGAAGCTAAGAGTAGAAGCCGCCTGTCGCACTGTCACCGGAGAAGAGTAGAAGCCGGGAAGAGCCGCCAGATCTTGTGTTGATGAAGGTTAGATAGAAAAAGTTGGATTTTTTGATTTATTCCATTCCCCATTTAAATCAATGCATGTAGAGCATGATTTGGGATGTAACCAAATTGCATGCGGGCATCTTCATTTTCTGTCCTCTTCATTTTAATCTCATGAGGTTCCTTGTTTGTTTTCCTCTGTTTAGATTGACTCTACAGCCATGTAATCTGGAGTTTATTTTCATTTTTTTCAATAAATCAACTGGAATAAGCCAATCTTCATTGCCAGGAATAAAATCGCAGGATCTATTTTTATTTCTATTGATTTCGGATTCTATTAGATTGTCTTTTGTTCTGTCTTATATTTGTCTTTAGTTGTTTTCTGGATTTTCTTTAATGATTTATATTTGGGTTTATACTCATCTTAGGATGAATAAAATCACCCCTGTTGATAGTCTGAAAGCATCTTTGGCTTAATGGGGTTCGTTTTTCCATTTTTGATTTTGAGTTCTGTACGTCGTCACTGACATATGGATATTGTTGTTGGTTCTCCTTTTTGATTATTTCTCAGGGTGCTGTTATTCTTGTTTTCTTACTGGGCATGTATACATATGTATATATACATACATGAAAAGTTTTTTTTTACTGGTACTGCTGTTCCGTTTTATATCTTTTAGTGTTGGTTGGTTCGAAAGTCCATTTTATCTTATACAGTCCTTTTACCATGATTTTATTAGGTTTTCAGTTTAGTTATAGGAATTTATGCATAGAACAAGGAAACCGGCTACATATTACTTGCTTTGTATGCTATGCTATTTTTAACACATTTGTTTAGGTTCTCTGTTTTTTTAATTATGTAGGAATTGTGTGGTTCCATAGGGTTTAGTTTCTACTTTTTAATAAATTTGCATGCAATAAGTTTGTCTTGGTTGGTCTTGAACAGATAGCGGAACCTTTCTGATTGCTTTAGATTGATCATTTTGAGGTTTCTGTTTGGTTTCCCATCATTTTTGGATGACTGAAGTGGTTTGTCCAAATTTGTTTTGATTCTGGAAGTTTCTTTCATTTCATTTTTAGTTTTTTCTTTATAATCTCTAGGTTCTTAGCTCAGACTAATGATATACTTTTCAATGGCAGCAACCTGTGTTTGACCCCCAGGCTTTGAATGAATTGCAGATGGTTTGCATTCTTATTTCTGTTTTTAATTTTGCTTGTTTGTGCCTGTTTGGATTTGTTTTTAATGGTTAGATTTTCAGTCTCGATCGAGAGGGTTCATGCATATAAAAATAAAAATGATCACATCTGATCATGGATGCAATTACTCTATTTCAGATTGGTTTGAATTTTTTGTGTGTTGCTGATTTTTTTCCTTTTACAATATTAACATGACAAGTCGGCATGATGTCTTATCTTGTTCATCTTTTCATGAAAGAGTGCTAAAATTATTCATTCTGATTGAAATAAAATTCTTTTGAAAGTAATCTTTCGTCGTTTTTGTCTAAATTTGTGCAAATAATTTGTTTTATAGGGAATGCTTGGACGAGTGAGGCTATTGCAGTAAAGATTCGATGGACAGTACAAGGTAACATAATTTTTTTTCTCATTTAAGATGCTTGGAATTTGTGGATGAAGAGGTCAAAAACTTATGTTCATTATATTTGATTCAATCACTGCCATGGTAGAATCTTTGTTTTGATGTTGTATTGCAATGTATTGCAAACACGATTTCACTTTTGTTTATAAAGTAAAATTTTGTTAAGAGATGGTTGTATACTCACACTTGGATAATTGAATAGTTGATGCTCAATTCAAATTCTTGTAAGATGGATTGCGGAATTTTGTACATTTGCTGTTCAAATGGGATTTTGCTTCATGGATGTATATGTATTCATATGTGAAAATGGAACTTGGATAGTTTATTGATATGGAATGCAGTTGTCTTTACAGTTTACATCACTATTTAGAAAAAATCAACCAAAATAAAAAATGAAAAATCTACTTGAGTAAAAGGAGAACTAATAAACACCTATTGGAACCCGTTTAGGGTGCAAAGGATGCCTAAACTCTTCCCTTTGCATAACTAAGCAACCTACTTGGAATCTCTAGCGGCAAAAGTAGGAATGTTAGCATCCCAGGACAAAGGTGAAAATTTATTTTCAAACTTAGATAAGGATCTTACTGTTAGGGTGCAACTCGGGTCGGGTTATACCGGGTTGGAATGAACCCAAACCCTAAGCCAACCGGGTTGGAGTAAACCCAAACCCAAACCCTAAGAATTTAATCCGGGTTCGGGTCGGGTTTTGATTTGGTTTTGGGTTAGAATTCGGGTTACCAATAAACTATTTTTTTCCAAATTCAGTTGTAATCTAAAAGAAAATTATTGGAATATACATACTTGTGTTTATGAAGTCAAGCCTCACGTTGAATTCTGCAACATCCTTTCAAAGAATTCTGCAATATTCTTTGAATGAACTCTGCAAGCAATTTTTCAGCACCCTATAGACACAAATAAATGACAAATTAGTTAGTTTTATGACTAGTTGGTCATTTCTATTTAATAGCTAATGGAAATGACTCAAGTGTACCAAATAGAAAATGAACATATCATACCAACTTTATAGTTGAAACTAAACATTATCATAAAAATTGTTGAAATTGAATTCAAACTGAATATTTATCATACAAATTGCTAAAGTAAAAATTGACCATTTGTCATACCAATAAACTTAAAATATGAATCAAATTTATACTACAATCTGAAATTCAAACTAATAGAATTCTCATACTAACAGAAAGTATAATATGAAATAGATTTATCATGCCGACTCAAATTCAAACATAATCCACATAACAGTTATTCAAAGTAACTAAATCTAAATACATTAACATAATAGTTCAATATTCCAATCTAATTTAAGTGCAATCCAAATTTAAAATGACAATATAAACAAATCTCAAGTTTAAATAAGTTTACACCTACTTTTAAACAAATTCAAATTTTGAATGAGTTCATGTCTCCAAAGTTTCCAAAAAAACTAAAAAACTATTCGAAGACTTCAAAGTAATTTTTCTCTTGATTTTCATCCGCATTTCTAATGTCAAGTTCTTCCTCCTCGATTTACATATTTGAAAATAATATGACGAAAAAAATGCATGCAACTGTTAACAATAAGAAGATAATAATCATAAAAAATTATCCTAGAAATTAAGTTACCTTAAGCATGCTTTGGTAATGAAAAAAGAGGTGATTTGTCTAAATTAGAGTTAGTAATGCCTAAAACATATATATATATTAATATTACAAAAAAACATGTATAATTTATGAAAAATTATATAAATTACATCGAGTTCGGACCGGGTTTCTTCGGGTCGGGTTGAAACTGGGTCTATTTTGAAAAAATCTAAAAAATGAAACCCATTTTTTGGTTTTGATACCGGGTCGGGTTGGGCGGGTTCGGACCGACCCGGTACCAAGTTGCACCCCTACTTACTGTTGTTATGGGTGTAAGAATAATATCTTCTACTGCCTACTATTTTTAGTGGAATTCATAATTTTCTTTTGTCCCTTTCATTGCTTGATTCTCCATGACATTTCTTCCTTTTTCTTGTTTCTCTTAGTGCTAATATCTTATCCTAATTTTTGTTTTCTCTATAGATATATCGTTGAATAACATTGTGGATGAATAGAAAAGTTGGATAGGTAGTTAAAAACTTATATATCCATACAAATATATCCAATGGTTGGGTCTGCTTGCATTTTTAGTGACATTGATCATATTAATTCAGATCTAGCAACTCTGGATAAGTGGAGTTGGTTATTAAGGTCATTGTTGTATTAGGAAGTTAGGATGTTTGACTCTAGCATCTATGGTCTCCCTAGAATGACTTGGAAATGAATGGGTCTTGGTTAGTTCAATCAAAATTTAACTTGGATAATGTTTAGTCCATGTACCTTCTCTCGTGTTACTCTGGTCTATTGGTAAACTACTTATAATTGCATCTTAGCAGTAGTGACGGCTAAGGCTGGCTTGGACGTTTTTAGTTGCGTTTAGGGGTGGGAATCGGGGCAGGTCGACCCGTGACCCGCCCCGCCTCGACCATGTTTAATACCGGGGCGGGTCGGGATTGCGTACCTGGCGGGGTGGGTCAAAATTTTGCTGATTTCACAGAAATGCGGGCCGGGGCAAAATATAGTTTCTTAACAGGATGACAGGTCGGGTCAAGGCGGGTTGGGGCGGACTTACCTGCTGACTCGCTTTCTGATATTTTACATGAAAAAACCTCATTCAATACTAATATTTATGTTTTATTTAATTATTTATATTTACTTTGATTGATTAATAATAGATTCAAGCATATAGCAGTTAAATTTAATATAAAATTGTCTTTAGACTGATATTTTTATAAATTTTTAAAAATTTCTTACTTGACCCGCAATTTTTTACCCGACCTGTTGACTCGATACTGACCCGAATTTTGTCCCGAGACCTAGTAGAAAAAAGTAAGGGTCAAACCGACCTTGTCCTGACCCGGTTAAAATAAGGGTTAAACAAGATTTTTGAAAAGGAGGGTCAGGGTTGGGCACACCCTGACCCACCCCGATTCCCACCCCTAGTTGCGTTACTGGGGTAAGCAGTTTTTAAAAGAATATTTGGAAGGGAATTTTGTACTTGGGGCTTTACATTTTTTGGATGGATAATGATTCATGTCCTCTTTAGCAGGTTAGTGCTTTTATTTTTTACTTTTAAAGGATAAGAAAAAGTAAAGTGATGAGATATTGAAAGCTTTGTTATTTGTACCAAGAAAATAGAATAATAAACGATGGGGCAAAGCTTGCCATATTTTTGTTCTTGAACTTCTTATCTGTTTTCATTTAAAAACTATCTTTATACTGATTAACTGGAGGTTACAAATGGATTGATCACCATATTACTCTTTTTTGCATTGTTTTATTTATTTATTTCTACTAATTTTGATTTGTCAATCTTGTGTTGGTTAGTCATAAGATTGTGTTGAAAACATTAACAGTAATACAGAAAGCTATCATGAGATAATTTTAACCTTCTATTTTCTTGATTAGAACCTCTTGTGTTAGTACTCAAATGCACAAAATTTAGAATGATGTCATACTCGAAGGCACTAAATTCTTAGTTGTCACAAAAGCATGACAAGAAAAAAATATTGTTATGATTTTACTATGCTTATAGACATTAGTAATCACATCAACGATTGCCAATTACATTGACTTTGGTACCTCTTAGATACACTTATTCTAGTATTGTTCTGCATCAAATTTAAAAGTAGCGGAATGTTTAATTTGCATGAACAACACTTGGTAGTTGGGAAGTTACTATAGTTCTCTTTTAATGAGTTATTTTCTAATGTACAACGGGATGCATTTAACTTTAGTTTCCCATTATTGTGTTCTATTACAGCTTTAACAACAAGAAAATTCATTTGATTGTGGCTTATTCTTGCTCCATTATGTGGAAATATTTTTGTATGAAGCCCTTCATGTTCTTTCTAAAATAGATAAAGGCCTCCATTAAATTGAAGCATGAAGGCTTCATTGTATTCTTTTGGCTTCAATTTATGTTCAATTATAGATGCCATATGTTCTTTCAGGATAATGATTTTAATGTATTTAGAGAAACACTTTTCTTTAAAGAGCTATTTTCGTCTCACTTGAATTTGGGATGTTTCTGGATGAAACTGTATTTGAAGAGCTTTTTTTCCCGTACGAAGGTGTCTTTGTATGAGTAAAGTGCAAGTAATGATTTTGTTGTTGTTGTTATTGCATGAAGCTCTATGGTTATACGAATACTAAAGGGATAAATTCTATTATTTTTCTACCTGTAATGTGCACCAAACCCAATGAACTACAAGTTTTTAACTCTCTCCAAATTTCTTAATGATAAAGATGAAACTAAAGGAAAATCTTTAGATCTTCTATCAATGATGTGCAAGTTCTGTATATAGCTTATTTTATAACTATTTAATAAGTAAAAAAATATAAAAGGACTTCAAAGATAAATAACTAAAATCACCAATTCAAAACAAAATTACTTTTGTGGTAAACAATTAAAATTGTCTGTTAAATAATTTTTTATGTGAGTATTTTCTTCGTGATTATAATTATTTTTGAGTAAATTTTTCTAGGTATCAAATACAAATTTGTACATGTAATTTATTTGATTCTTAAAAATTTCAATCCTAACTTTGTTACAAAATAAATTTATTTTTGCAATTTTGTTCAAAATATTGGTATTATAATGTTCTCACATAAATATTATATTTATCTTAGTTCAAATTGCTTACACGTCACAGATTGTAAAATAAAAAATATGATGATGCTAATTTATTAAAGACATTTTATATTGCCCTTATTAGGAAAAAAATAATTTTGGCCAAATGATTCAAATTACATATCTAATAATATTCTTATGTGAACATCATACTATTTTCATCTTACCAATATTTAATTTTATGCAAAGATATGAGGAGATGAATACAATTATATATATAATTTTTTGGTGCATAAAATTTTGAAAATCAACAAAGAAAATTACAAGTGTGACATCGTTAATTAATTCTTGTTTTGATATCATGATAATATTTTTCAGAGTTAAAATTATTTTGATTTTACGGTACAAGGTGAGAAAAAGGTGCAAAATGCACCTCATATGTAATGTTTAATGCTCATACCCCCAATCATGTTTAAAAAATAATGCAACCACGTCATTCTTCTTAATTGATTCGCTCTTTATATGAATTTATTAAAATTTATATAAGTAATTTATTTGTGCTTAATAATCTTTAAATCACTAAAGAAAATTGTTAGTGGGACATGTAATTAAAATTACTTATTAATTAACTCTCGTTTGGATATTATGAATTTTTTAGATCTCCAATACGACTAAGTAAAAAGTGCAAAATGTACATCGTTATTGGTGTTCAATGATTGAAACCACCAACCATGTTGAAAAAGGTGTACAATACTTGATTCTTCTGGTAATTGAGTGCTTATTAACTTTGTATATTAATACAATTTATACAAATAATTTATTTGATGCATAATATAATAGTACAAATTATTTCACGATTTATAACACTTGCTGAGAAAAATATACATAAATTGCATCTCATTATCTATGTTCAATACTTAAAATTTTAATTGTTGGTCATTTTTTTAAAAAGGTGCTCATTAACTCATTCTCCCAAAATGATGGGTTACTTGTGTGTATTTATTCTAAACAATTATAGTTTATAATTTTATTTTTACCTATTAAATAAATATAAATATAAATTAAAATTATATGTTAAGAACTTAACCAGGTAATGTGACCAAAAAAGTAATTAAATGGATTTTTAATATTCTTTTTAAAAAGTGTTATTTAATATTTTAAAAAATTTAGTATTATTTGACAGATAATATATTTAATACAGATTATATGAATAATTTGTAAAATCCATTGGATTAGTTCATAGGAATTTGAATAATCAGTAAAACTTATCAAACTAGTTCATTTGAATTTGAATAATCTTTAAAAATCATAAAATATGAAGATATAAGTTCCTGACTTTCTAGCATTATTATAAAATTTGTACTGCCCATATAATTTGTCAAAATAAAATTTTATCAATTTAATTTAAGGGGTCAAAAATGTAAAGCTTTTCTATATTATTAAACAACTATATAACAAACTATATATTCTGTAAAATTCATAAAATAACCAAAAACTGTGGAATACATATGGACACTTTTTGATGTATTTGAATAACTTGTAAAATTGTAAAATACATTTTACAGGATAAAATTCATAAAATCGGTACAATCTATAAAATTTGTAAAATCCATAAAAACTGTAAAAAACAGTAAAACAAGCTAAATTACTTTGGTCATTTTATTACGTTTGTTGATAAATCTAATTTACTGTCTTAGATTTTGAGCATAAATTATGCATTATCATTTACAGTAATTATATTACACATTAGACGTCTTAGATCATTTATGATTAATATTATTTTGTTAAAAGAAAATGGCTGCTTATAAAAAAACATGCACCACAAATTACTATAAGTTGTCTCACTTACCCTTACTCACACTTCACCTTCAATCATACTCACATGTAAGAAATGACCATATTACCCTTTTTGTATTTTAAACAAAAATAAAAATGTTTTTATTTTATCCACGCTCTATAATTTAACATGAATTCCAAGCGTATCGACATTGTCCCTTTTTCGTCACGACTGTGGTTGTATGCTCCCGGGAGCATGCAGCCCTGCATGCTCCCGGGCCCATACACCTACTTTTTTTTATTTTTTTTGAAAATTTTTTCATAAACTTGTTAACCCAAGTGTATTTAACGTATGTATCAATTTTTACCATTTTTGGAGATTTTTAGATATTTATTTTTATTTTTTGAAAATCAGTGGCGTTTTCGTAATTTAAAATTACCTAAAATGCCACTGATTTTCAAAAATAAAAAATAAATACCTAAAATACTTCAAAAATGGTAAAAATTTACCCAAAGATTAAATACAGCTGGGCTAACAATTGTATAAAAAAAATTTCGAAAAAAAATTAAAAAAAATAGGTGTATGAGCCCGGGAGCATGCTCCCGGGAGCATACAACCACAGTCCTTTTCGTCATGGCGTAATAAACTGTAGTTGACGCCAATTTTTGGTCATTTTTTATTGACCGAAATATCCCCGCTGCTTACACCCAATGGAAGAAGATGCAACAACCTGAGCTATAGCAACAGAGCTCACCACCGATTTAAGAAAAAATTGGTTCTTCTGTTCTGATTTCTTCTAAATTTGGCACAGTAATCCATGAAATTAAGAAAATTTCCGTTGCATGATGCTACTACCTCCATCACAGATCTTCTCTGTCGGGGACAAGATTTGATAGAGTTGCAGTTTTGATTGTCGCCATCCAGCGTTTGGCGGATTTGATGGAATTGCCAAAGTAGAGGAGGGACGAACCACTGCCAAAATTGGAGAAATGTTTGCATGTGCACGTTCACTTAGTTTTCAGCCTCTTGTGGCTGAAATGGCTCTTGCAGACGGAGCCAGATGTTCCATAGATTCTACTCTTTTTTTCTTTTTAGTTACCAACCTACAAAATATACAGCGTTAGTCAATACAACAACGCCAATAATTATTTGCAACATGGACAAGAAAACAAGCATATTAGCAAATAGAACCTACGACAGAGACACCCGACAAGGAAGAAACTAGGTTTTCTAGAAGATCAAAAGGTACTGGCCATACACCAGTATGAATTGTGCAAAGAAGGTTCCTATGAACTCCTTAGGTCATGTTGTAAGATTATAGTGCAAGGTTTTGAAGTGGACTAAACTATAATCCATAACTATGTTTATTTTTCTACTGAAAATATGATTAAATAGAGCCAGCTGAGATTTTAGGAATCAAGAACGGAGCTAAGTTTGTGGATTAAACACCTGCATCCATAGGAAAATCTCGTAATCTCTAGGATATATAGGGTTAGAAAAAAGAACTGAACCATAATAAAACAAATCTTTCAATATGTAATCCCTGAAAAATGTATGGGAGTAGCTCACAATCATGTGTCTTCGAGTAGAACAGGTACGACCAACTCTCCACATTCAAAATTCGTCTCAGCTATACTGCCAACTTTTCATTCCCGTTAAGGAGTTCACAACATCTTTCATTTCTTTTTAACTATTCAAGAATATTGGTAGTTGGAAGCTTCTTAACATGACTCCATCTTGACGAATAATATAAAACAAGGAGCTTTGGAATAAATTTGTGTACTTTTGTGGCTCCCCCATCTTGAGGCACCGGATCTTTACTCCGGGACCATTATTGATTGGTAAATGCGAGTCAAGATTGTCGCCTTGGTTACATGGCGAGATTTTTTTCAATCAATTTCCAATTTTACAAGTATCTGTCACTTGTAATACATTTCAAATGGCATTCATAACAACATACTTGATTTGTTTACATCAAAGGTTATCATTATCCTATAAAATCATGTTCATAAACATAACATTCATCTTGATGCATACAGATGAATATAAGAACATAGCTTTTCTTCATTTAAACATGTTCTCTGCTCCTTGATCCTCCTTGTACCTGTTTAGGGTTTGGAAAAATAAAACATGAATACTAATACTCAGTAAGCAAGCATTTTCCATTCTTAAGCAAAACTTGTTTTGAAGGCATTTTTTTTTCAAACATTTTCATGTTCCAATCTTAAAAAATTCATAAAACAATGCATATGAAATGTACAGTTTTCCTTCATGATTGGGTGATACTCTAGCAAGGCGATCACCCTCTTGATCCAACTCCCATTCTAAGGAGAACGCCGCCAGCCTCTGGCCTGTATTAGCGACTTGATCATACTAGAGGATGACAATCGGTTTGCTTACACCTCTACAGTTGACCTAATTCTCGTGCTCCATGCACCAACAGATGACACTTACCAAGTAACCATCCACCCATTCATCATTCAGATGCCGCCGGCCTTTGGCCTATATCAGCGACTTGGTCACACTAGAGGGGGACAACCAGTTCATTTACACCTTTACAATGGATCTAATCCTCGTGCTTCATGTACCGGTAGATGACACTTACCAAGTGATCAATCACCCCACTCATCATTCATGCTATCGCGCATTTTTCAAGGATAACATTTTGCTTAATCATTTCAAATACTATTTTCACAAGCCATTATTCAAATTCATTTGTGAGAACATAAACAAAGAAAGATGTAAAGGATGACCACCCTTAAACAATTTTAAAAACGTTCACGTAAAATAATTTACAACAATTTTTCAATACTTGAGGAAAACAGTATTTTCAAAGTCTCGCTTGCTTACATGTGGCTCAACTTGAACCTTCTTTTTTCTCTTTGCCCTTTCCTATATAAGTGAAAAGGGTTACCTTTCATACTTGCATCATACTTTATGCTTGTATGCCTTGCCTTTTATGCATGTATATGTATTTATCACTTATTCCCAACCCTTACATGTTCTCATTCTATATGTGACCCTGAGTTATTCAACTTTACTCAATTCTTTCTTTGAGATGAACACTTTCATCTCTTAAGTCACATATATTTTCATATTTTCCAATGATAAGTCATTTACTTGATTCATCATCCTAATCTAGGGCATTTAATCACTTTTTGATCATTCAAAATACTTGTATAATGCTTACTTGAAACCTTAAAAACCAAGTTCAAGTAAGGTTTTCTCAATTTCACAATTACTCTTCTAATATTCATTTTTTTACACCTATATGTTCTAATAATTAATTGCTTTGAATACTATACTCTTGTAGTTATTGGAGGCAATAATTCACAACTTAAATTAATTAAATTCCTTCATGAAATTTTTGAAATTTATTTTCATTTATCAAAACAGCCCTATACATGCATGAATTCATCCTATATTGGTTCTACAATTGCATACCAATCTTTCATACATGTATCTCTACTACTTAACAACCTTGGTAATATCTTTGAATGCTTGTTTATAACATGTGACAAGTAATACTTCACTTAAAATTTCTGAATTAATTCATCATTCCAAAACAACCATATATATCCTTGTTTTTGTTGAGTTTTATTCCTGTACTTGCATATTAATTCAATAATCATATTTGCTTTCAACACTCTTAATTACACCATTTGCAAAGCTATTTATCATATGACAATTAGAAATAACTTCAACAAAAATTTCCTTGCAACTACTAATAAATTTGAACGTCAACTTAAGCATAGCATAAATGAATAATCAAGTATATATAAAGTATACCTATTGGACGTCAACTAAGTATGAAATGAGCTAATAATTAACAAAATTTTACTTAATTGCACTTGTCTTGGATGTGAATGGTTGCCTTCCTAAGGGTAAAATTTGCTGAATTTTTTACCCCTGGCTGCCTTGGACGTTTTCAAGTTGCTGCCTTGTTTTGAGAATTTTTTTCTCACTTTCGAGTTGCTAGAAATTCATCAAAAGGTGTGGCGCCCCGAACCGAGGTGCCTAGAAGCCTTACTTCAAGATCGTTTTGATTGGTAAACGTGACTCACTCTTAATCATACATCTTAACCCCTGTTTACTATTCACGTGCACTATTCACGGGGTTAAATTCTCAACTGCATTATTACAACCTCAAATACACATGTCCATTCATAAATTTTTATTTATTTATAAAAGAATCTTCAAAATTTACAAATGTCGAAATGACGCGTATATGGTCGAAATGACGCATACACGGTTGGGGTTCCACAAAAGGGCTGCCCCTTTACCCCCTTATATAATGCTGCATTTTACCCTTGGTTTGCCACCTTTTAACCATAATTAAAGCTACTTAATCGCCTTAGTTTACTGGTACAATCCTAGTCGTCCAAGTGTCCATCTCTTCCTCTTTTTCATTTAATTTTGGTGTATCATTTTCAACCATCCAAATGTGATGCATTTTTGTCATTTAATCTCCCCCTTACATGTTTCATAGATTGCCAAATCACTTTCCTAGCCATGCCACATTATCACTTCATTTTGCATTTTGCAAAAAATCAAAAATTGCCTCAATTTTTGCTGCTCAAACATGTCCACATTTAGCTAGATTTAATTATTAATTTTCACGGTTTTTATTTCATAAAAATCAACCCAAATCACCTAATCTTGCCACATTAGCCTCAAAGCATTAATTATCTCCCTTTTTTACTGCTTATCTCTTGGATTTATGGCTGTTGAGATAGGGTTCATCTTTTTGATAATCCCCTTGCTAATCAAGAGTTTATCATAAGATTTTTCATAATCAAAACCATTCATAACTTAAAGAATGTGCCCTTGACTTTCCGTAAAAATTTTCATCCTTAAATGATCAATATTGGCTAAGAAATGATCATTTGGAATTAATTTAAGATATTTCATTAAATTTCATGTTGTTTAACAAATTTCTAATCAAAATACTCATAATTCACTCCATTCAGCATGTAAGGTACCCTAACTTAGGTTTATCCTAAAAATTTCATATCAACTTGCCTTACACATCTCAAGATATGAGCTTAATCACTTAATTAGCCAAAATGACATGTAAAGCAGGACATTAATGCACAATCCACCTCACATTTTCTACCACTCTTTTGTCTTGTAGTGGAGATCTTAAATTTTGTCATTTAGTGAGACATCTCATCTTTTTGTCTTTTAATGAGTTTGTCTTTTAGTACTCATCAAAATGATTAATTTTAAGCACTTTGCTTAATCAACTTTCTTAATCTCATCCATCTAGATCGTAGAGCATATAGTTTTACACCTATCAAAATTTCACCTCAATTGGAGTTAAACATACTTAGATCTAATGGAATTTGTCATGGATGAATGTAAATTCTACATTTGGAACCAATCAAGGGTCTAAAATTTCCATTTATTTTTATTTTCCCATAAGCTCCACAATTTCAAACCGTTCGAATCTGTATCTCAGAATTTGGAAATTCCTTTTCGAAAAATTTCCAAAAATTCATTTATCATTTTTATCTCATACAAACTGATTTTTCATTTCCTAAATTCGAAACAAGTGGAGTTTCACAATCCTCCTCCTTATAAAGGGTTACGTCTTGAAACCTATTATGATCCAAACAATTGAGGATATTTTCTTTCAACTTCCTCATTTAGTTCTCAAGTTACTTATTTTTCAAGTATCGATTCCATTGAACCTTAACATGCTCAATCTCTTAGTTCTGAAGACTTTGTATCTTATAATCTAAAATCCTAGTTGATCTCTCTTCATAATTCAAGTGGTCTTGTATTGATAATTTTTCTACTATCAGTACATGAGTTGGATCTGCTACATAATTTATAATCATAGAAATATGAAATACGTTATAAACTACCACTAAGATTGGAGGTAAGGCTATTTTATAAGTTAAATTACCAGCCTTTTCTAATACTTCAAATGACCCTGTATACATGGGATTTAGTTTACCTCTTTTCCCAAATCTTATCACACCCTTGAATGATGTTACTTTTACGAATACGTGATCACTAACTTGGATATTTAAATCTCTTCTTTTGTGATCTGTATAATTCTTTTGCCGATTCTGAGCTGTGAGTATATACTGTCTAATTATTTATACCCTTTCCTCCATTCTCCGTGACAAGTTCGGGGTTAATTTTTTCTCTCCTATTTCATTCCAATTTAATGGTGTGCGACACCATCACCCATATAAGGCCTCGAATGGGGACATTTGTATGCTTGCCTGGTAGCTATTGTTATAGGCAAACTTATCTATTGATATGAATTCATGCCCTGACCCTCTAAACTCCAATATGCACATTCGGTCTTCCGTAATCTGGTTAACTCGCTCTGTTTGACCATTAGTTTAGGGATGAAATGCTATATTGAACTTCAACTGAATGTGTAGGGTTTGGTGCAAACTTTTCCAAAATTGAGATGTAAAACTTATATCTTGATCGGAGACTATCAACGTAGGTACTCTATGGAGACGGACGATCTCCTTCTAATATACTTTGGTCAACCTTTCTACAGTAAAAGTTTTCTTCATAGGTAAAAAATGCACTACCTTCGACAAGCGATCCACTATCACCCAAATGGAATCATTTCCATTCTGAGTCTGAGGTAGTCCTTCAATGAAGTCCATAGTTATGCCATCCTATTTCCATTATGGGACTTCTTAAGACTGCAATTTACCTAGGGTTTTCTGATGGTCTGCTTTTACTCTTTGGCAGGTTAAGCATTTAGCAACATACTCTACAATCTCTCTTTTGATATTTTCTACCAATAATTCTTTTTGAGATCTTGGTATATTTTTGTACTTCCAGGATGCAAACTAAATGGACAGAAATGTTTTTTTTAAAAATACTTGATTTGGTACACAAATGCGACCTTTGTATTAGAATGTACCCTGATCATTCATAGTATATTTCTTAGGATCCTTCTGTTTTATTTTCTTCGTGTATTCCTTCAAGTTGTATTATTTTGCTGTTCATCTTTAATTTGTTCAAACAACGAGGATTGTAATTGCATCCGAGACAACCTAACTTGTGTTTTCGGTGGACATACAATTAGCTTAATCTGTCTTATTTCTTAAGGAAATCCTTCCTCCTTGGTAATCAAATGAGCTACGCTAGCATTTCGGCTTAAGACATTTGCTACTACATTTGCCTTTCTTGAATGGTATAGGATAATAAGGTCATAATCTTTAAGTAGCTCAAGCCATTGCCTTTGCCTCATATTGAGTTCCTTTTGAGTGAAAATGTATTTGAGACTCTTATAGTCAGTGTACACTTCACACTTAGCGCCAGATAAGTAGTGCCTCTATATTTTTAGGGCAAATAGTACTGCTGCCAGCTCCAAGTCATGGGTCAAGTAATTTACCTCATTCGACTTGAGCTGTCGGGACGATTAGGCGATAATTTTTGCCTTTCTACATGAGTACACATCCTAATTCCTTCCTTGAGACATCACTATATACTACGAACTCTTCATCTCCTTCCGGTATGCTTCTACCAATTTGAGCTTCAACTCTTGAAAACGATTTTCACATTCATCTGACCATATATTTAATCCCTTTCCATGTTACCGGGCAAGTGGTGCAAATAGTTATGAAAATCCCTCTATGAACCTTCTGTAATAGCAAGTCAATCCTAAAAAGCTTCTGATTTATGTGATACTTGTCGGTTGTGGCTATTTTAATACTACCTCAATCTTTTGGGGATCAACTTGTACTCCGAGTGCTGTTATAATATGTCCCAAGAATGTAACTTGCTTCAACCGAAAATCACACTTTTTCAACTTGGCATATAATTTCTATTTTCTCAACTTTTCTAACACCATTCTAGATATTCCTGGTGTTCTTCTTTTGTTCTTGAATAAATCAAAATATCATCTTTGAATACCACCACAAACTGATCTAAATAGTCTTAAAAGACTGTTCATCATATGCATAAATATAGCAAGGGCATTAGTAAGTTCTAATGGCATCATTAAAAATTCAGAATGCCCATAACTGGTTTAGAATGTTGTCTTGTGAATGTCCCCTGAGCTAATTCTCAACTGGTGGTACCTTGATTGTAGGTTTATCTTCGAAAAGGTAGATACTTCTTTCAATTAGTCAAATAGATCATTGATTCGAGGAAGAGGGTACTTATTTTTTACTATAAACTTATTCAATTCTTTATAGTCAATACAGAGCTTTAGACTCCCATCATTCTTCCTCACGAATAGTACCGGGGCTCCCCCCATGAAGACACACCAGGCCTAATAAAGCTCTTATCTAATAAATCATAAATTTGAGTTTTTAACTCAGCCATTTCTGCTAGAGCCATGCGGTACAGAGCTATAGATATCAGAGCTGTGCCCGACATGATATCAATCTTCATAACCATTCCTCTTTCCGATGGTAAACTAGATAACTTATTTGGAAATACATCGGGAAACTCCTTTACCACTGAAATTTGCTCGATTAATATTTCCTTCCCTTTAATTGCACTCACTGATACAAAGTAAGCTTGGTAGTGCTGGCGAATCATTTTTGCTACTTTCATTGTCGACACCAAGATGGAGTCATCATTTGGCTGTTTTAACTTTCCAATAACTACTTCCTATTCTAGGGCCGCCTCAAATTGTATTATTTTTCATTTACAATCTATTGTGGCTCTCCATCGGCTCAACCAATCCATTCTCGATATTATATCAAACTTAGTCATGGGTAATAGGATTAGGTCCGCCTTTAAAATCATAGAACCTATCCTTACCGAGCATGACTTACATACATGGTTAATACTTGCCAACCTATAAACAGTGGATTCTACATGGATAGATTTGTTTCTTTTGCGGTCAGTGCATGTTTGGTTGCATATTGGTATGCCATGAAAGAATGCATAGCAAATGCTGATGTAGAATTTTCTAAAATATAAACCATACATGTAATCACTTTCTCCTCTTGATCCTGTGACTCAGTGCGAGTCAAGGCCTGTACATGCACTGGGTTCGAAGAAGTTCCCTGTCGAGCCGCGATTGTAGTTGCTATTTTGTTGGGCTAGTCTCCCACGTCCTTGTGCTCTTTGCAATTTGTTTGGACAATTGAGAGCAATGTGTCCTGCTTGACCACAAGTGAAACATTTTATCATTCTAGCCTCAACACTTCCACAGTCCCTTGCCATGTGTCCATCTTGGCCACATCTAAAGCACTTGATTGCATTTCGCAAGCCGTCGCCATGGTACGCCTTTGACAACTTCTACACAGTGAGGAATTCTTGGTTTTGACATCAGGTTTTCTTCTTCCAACCCATGCTTTCTTCTCCATTTCCTTCCTTGCATCATTTTCTTTGATGCTTGGAGGATTTTGTTTTTGCCCTTGCCTCCATTCTAAGGTTATCAACAATTCTATTTCTAAAGCTCTTGACCTCTCAATGCTAGATGCATAGTCTCTTATCAATAGAGGTGAAAGGCCCTCTCATAGGTATGACCTTAACCATTGTTGAAATCTTTGTGCTTTATTTTCGAGCACATTCGCAATCCAAGACACATACCTGACCAAGGCATTAAACTTGGTTGCATACTCTGTGACAGTCATTCTGTCTTGATATAACCATTCGAACTCAATAACCTTCTGGCTTTAAAGGCCTGCGGGAAGGTATTCCTTATTGAACTTTTCCACAAAGGTTTACCAGGTCACTTGCTCTGGCTGGGGCATGGTCATCAATAAAGTTTCTCACCATTTGTGGGCATCCTTAATCAATATATGAGTAACACATAAGACCTTCTGGTTCTCATTGCAGGATGAGATCCGAAATAGTTTCCTAATCTCAGTCATCCACCGATCAACTTGGATGGGATCGGGTTCCCCTGAGAACTTGGGAGGGCGCCGAGCTAAAAAGGCATTGATCACTTTCCGATCGACCTTTAGAATGTTGTCCTCGATTCTCACTGGTCGTTGTGCTGGATAGGGGATAGCTGCTTGAGCTGTCTTTCCCCTTCAATTCCTCCTATTCGTGCCTGCTGTGTTCTTTCCCAAAGGCCTTGGATTATATGTGCTATTTGGGTCACCCATTCTCGGGTGGCTTGTTGTGTAACTTTTTTATGGCCGTAGCTACTCAATTCTTCTATCATCCTAACTTGCCTTGTGTTGGTATCACCTTCAACATTGGGCTTAGGATTTTCATCTCCTCGTGTTTGATGAGTCCTTGCGTTTTCTTTCTCCCCATCGCGTGGGTCACTTAGCCTTATTACTAGTTTCTCCTGTCTCCCATTGGCTCACGGATACCTCATCAGCAACTGCCTTTCCCTTATTCATCTTAGCCCTTGATCTCTTGTTAGGCACGATGGCTTCTAGACACGTGAAAACCATGTTAGCGCAATCTTTCATTTATCACTAGATCAAGTTATCACATACACAATCATTCATATCAAGAGAAAAGTTAGTTGTAAGTCACAACTATCTCTTTTTCATCCATTCGTATATTACATGTACAAAAAAGCTTAACTTGTTTATTAAAAGCACACATTGTGATATCAGTATATAATACATGCATTTTTTTATCAAAACAAAAAGAGGCTTCTACTACCTCTATCTACTCAACCTCACTTCACAGTTCCTATGTATGGGTCATACTATTGTAGGTTTCTCTGTGAGAGTGTTGGTATTAGACTAGTCGGGTGGGTTCTCACTCCCATTTTTCTTCTCATTTTCATTTTCTCCTTCATCATCTATAGTCCCTTCGCTGGGGTCCTCATCATCATTCTCACTTTCCTCTCCGATGGATTCACCATCACTATATACTATACTTAGAATATGTATGTTCATTGGGTTCGCGTGGAGGAAGTTCCTCTATAACTGGAATACCCTAAACTCGGGCTTCCTCCCTCCTAGTAAAATCTTTTCCTCTTCATCTATAACATCGCAGCTCACCCCGTAGCGAAAATAAATGAATTCGTTCACAAATTGATGCCACGGTCCCTGCTTAGATGGGACAAGTGCAAGAATCTGGTCCCAAAACATTTGTAACTCTTGTGCATTAACCCTGTCGGTAATCATGGGAGGGAATGGTCGAAGGGGTGCTTGTGGGGGTAGTGTAACTTCTCGTCTAGGAGCTCCACTAGTGGATCCTCCCTAACTAAGCATCATTTGTGCAAAGTGATGGTGTAGGCCTGTGGTGTCTCCCTCTCGCATCAGTGATGTGGAAGGTGAGTGGAGGTACTCTTTGGGAACTGGAGGCCTAAATGTAAGGTACTATTGTGTGGCCCACCATCTGTTTAGACTCTCCTCGGCCCTCTGCCTCATCTTGACTTCCTCCATCTCCATCCTTATCTCACCTACCCTCATCACTGCCTTTCCTTTGTATGCTATCTACATATCATTACATAGAAAATCAACTATAACTTTCAACTAATCATAGCATTGCATCAAAATTTGATATATCATAGAAACAATACCTAGCATATAATATCATGCTTTCGATCTATTTCTTTTCATCTATTTATTTTTCTTTTTTTTCATAACTTATTTATCAATCCTTGCTCTGATACCATACTCTGTGGTGCTCCCATCCCAAGGCGTCAGATCCTTACTAAGGGACCATTATCGGTTGGTAAACGTGAGTTAGGATTGTCGCCCTGATCACACGATGAGATTTTTTTCAATTAATTTCTAATTTTACAAGTATCTATACTTATAATCCATTTCAAATGGCATTCATAACAACATACTTGATTCATTTATATTAAAGGTCATCATTACCCTATAAAATTATATTCGTAAACATAACATTCATCTTGATGCATACAGAGGAATACAAGAACATAGCTTTTCTTCATTTAAACCTGTTCTCTACTCCTTGATCCTCCTTGTAATTGTCTAGGGTTTGGGAAAACAAAACATAAGTTTTAATACTTAATAAGCAAGCATTTTCCATTTTCAACCAAAATATTTTTTGAAGGCATTTTTTTGTCAAACATTTTCATGTCTTAATCTTGGGAAGTTCATAAAACAATGCATATGAGATGCATCGTTTCCTTTCATGATTAGATGATACGCTAGCAAGGCTACCTCCCTCTTGATCCCGCTCCTATTCTAGGGCGAACGCCACCGGCCTCTGGCCTGTATCGGCGTCTTGGTCACACTAGAGGGAGACAACCGATCCACTTACACCTCTACAGTAGACCTAATCCTCGTGCTCCATGCACCGGTAGATGACACTTACAAAGTGACTATTGGACAATGTCAGCCTTTGGCCTATATCAACAACTTGGTCACACTAGAAGGGGACAACTGGTTCCGTTACACCTTTACAGTGGACTTAATCCTCGTGCTTCATGCACTGACAGATGACACTTACCAAGTGATCATCTACCCCACTCATCATTCATGCTGACATGCTTTTTCCAAGGATAACATTTTGGTTAATCATTTCAAATACAATTTTCATAAGTAATTATTCAAATTCATTTGTGAGAATGTAAACATATAGAGATGTAGGTACGTCCACCCTTAAACAATTTTAAAAAATTCACATAAAATAATTTGCAATAATTTTTCAATACTTGAGGAAAATAATATTTTCAAAGTCTCACTTGCTTTCCTGTGGCTTGACGAGCTACGTATATGTCCAATTAAAATGCTTATTTTAATGCAAGTATACATGCCGATCAAGTAATAAACAGTAAGTAGAGTATCGTTCCCACAAGGATTGTGTTAAACGAATCAGCACCTTGAATCTCAATTGTCTAAGTGAATTGATAAAATGAATGAGAGTTGTTTTTAAAGAATTAAATTAAAGAAAACTTAGCAAAGCAGTAAATGACCAAAGTGGAGTGAAATACTACTGAGATTGTCTTGAGATGATTAAGGTAGGTGGGAATATGAATTCATTGAATCATAGCTAAGTTATTTAGTCCCATTTGAGTTAGTTGTGCAGAGATTACTAATATAGGTTCATTCATATTCATATATGTCTTCCAACACATACAAACCTAACCAAGTTTTAGTTATGTGCTATGTTCCCATGCACACAAGTAAAACAAGATTGATAACCACATAACCTAATTAAGATTACATAGGGTTAATAGGTATATTTCTATCCATATTAAGATCCAACACAAACAAGAGCTAGAATACCTGTGCCTTATATATCGATCTTATTCAAATTCCACTTTTCCAAGCATGAATCTGAATATTCGATCAATCCACAAGGTTACAAAGCTTGTAAACACATTAAACATGATATATAAGGGTAATCTCAAGTAACATAAGTCACAACACAAGTATATTGTCATTTCGAGCATAAAAAATCAAATATCATAATCTATAAGTTCAAATCTTAAATATCTCCCACCATAGCAAGGTTTAGCCCATGAACATGACTTCGATTCCCATTAAAATTAAGTTACAATCATCTCAAGCAAGGAGAATAACAAATAGGAAGCGATAGATGAGAAGAGGAGATGAAACTCAATAAATTTGCAGTGATAGCTTGGATTTCCACTTGCTCTTCTGTCATTCCTTGAAGGTTTTGTGTTTCTCCCTTCCTCCACAGCAGCCACCACCACTCTCTCTGTCTTTTCCTAACAAACGCTAAGCAGGTATTTAAATCTCTATGAGTCCGTTCAAACACGTGCAGAGACACACGTGTGCGGGGTCGCCGTGGCACCTAGGTGCCAACTCTCTGGAGGCTAATTGACTTAAAAACTTCCGACATATTTCTGCATGGTAGTGAAATAGGGCCTAGGCGCTAAGTCCCTAAAAGCTTTTCATTGTGGCAATGCTAGAGTATTCTAAGGTTGTAGGTTAGCACCTAGTCGCCAGCCTACTTGCTTCTTCCTTTGCTCGGTTCTTCATCTTGACTCACTCGCGCATGGAAAGTTGCCTGTCCTTCCTGCAAAATCAACTAAAACTAAATAAATGAACTATAAGTGCCTATTTAATACTAAAAATGCATAAAAACTACATTATGCTCCTAAAATGCAAAGTGAGTGAAAGTAAGCTAAATGGGTGCAAACTAACCATATTCTCTTGGACTAACATGTAAAATTAGTCTAGAACGGGCCATGATAACTCGTATTTTTAGGAGTTATCACATCCCCAAACTTAAATGTTGTTAGTCCTTGAGCAACACATGAAAACATAATGAATAAATGAATGAATGAATGAATTAATTAATTTGGACTCTATCAACTCAACCTGATTCTCATTATACTTCTAATAATGACATCTCTCTATTCAACAAGATTAAGAATAATCTTAACTTGAAAAATCATCCATCTCTCAAAATAGAACATGTATATTCATTTTCCATTCTCGAACCAAGTTACATGTATATGATAGCATTTCTAGTACAAAGTAATGATTCCATCATGCTAATCTTTCTCTTGATCAATAGAAACTGGTTAGGAAATCAATACAAAACAGGTAAACTAAGGTTTAAGCAGAATTAGCTGGTCAAAGAACATGATAATAATTCACTGGATTTCATTTTGCCTACTGTACATTCTTTCTCCCCAAACTTATTGCAAGACTCTCCTTACCATATGTCAGGATATTTGGAGATTTGTTTTTATCTTTTTGTTTGATTTTTTTGGCTCTCCTCACTATATTTCAGGGTATCTGTAGAGAGTTTTCTTTTAAAAGCTTTATTACTGTGTTTTTTTATTTTATTTTTATGCGAACCTTGACATTTGTTGATGCCAAATCCCAGTTACTCAACTTAGGTCAATCAACCCCTAACTTGGTAGGAATACTAAACATGCAAAATTTTTTTGTAAAGTATTACCATTTCTGAGACCATTAATTCCCTTAAAGCACATGGTTAACATTTGTTTAACTCAATTCTTATCATTTCAGTTAAAAAAATTAGCACGGAATTCAATTATAATAATGTATTATGAGATTTAGTCCAATTCTTTCACATGTTACTAGCAAATTTTCTTAACACATAGTCCTTAGCCTGAATTTCAGATTTTTCATGAAATCGATTTCAAGTTAAAGTTTTTCTCGACCTTGCACATATTTTATCAAAATGGATTGAAACAAGATAATTTTCACAGGTAAAATTTGACCTGATATGCAATCTAACACATGTATACAAGATATAAATCACAACACACCAAAAGGAATTATACACCCCTCAAACTTGAGGGATGCATTGTCCTCAATGCATGCAACTATATCAAACCTACATGATCATAAACTGAGAAGTAAATATAAAAGAAATATAAAATGGAAAGGACAGGTACTCCCCTAGATGTCTGATGCGAAGGAGTCGTTGTTGTCGCGCTCACTTTCTGCACCAGGCTGATGTGAAGATTGACCAAACAGGCTCGGAACTCGAGAGGTGTCAATGGGAATAGTGGTAAAGCCTTTATATCAATCTGTCGGTCCTCCATGAGTCTTCAAAAGTGCGCCTCGATAGCTCGATTGGAGAGTTGTAGAAATTGGGCTTGGGCTGCTATTAGATTATCCAAGTTGGTCAACCTCACATTGGTTGGGAGCGGTTGAGAGCGACGTCACAAATAGAAAGAAGGAAGAACGAGCAGCACAATATTGAAAAGTGCACTGCAAGCTCAACTGTCCATGTCTTTACACCTAAAATTTAATTCATACAAGCTCTTCTTAGGCGATCAAACTCAAGTTTCAAGCCATATTATTGATACCACAAGTGCAGTCCATAAACTCCTCTCCCACTACTTTAAACTTTTAGCCACAACAAAATAATGGAATAGCTTGAACCAAAAAGTTACCAACAAGCAACACATCCATATGCCACAAAAATATAAAAAATACAAACCACCCACTTGCACACCTTTTATTTAAAGTAATAAAATAGGTGATTCACTAAAAAGTAGTAAAAAAAATTGCGTAGAACTTCAACGGCCCAAAATATGCAAAGATGGAGGATTTTGATATCGAAAATGATATCAACTAAGCAAACTATGGTTTTCTTGTTGATGGGCTTAAAAAATGCTTTCCGTTGATATATGGTAGCTCTTGTAACTCTTTCAGAATCAAAAGTTATGACCAGTTGAAGTTGGCATGCTGAAAACTCATGTTTTGCTTTTTTTTTTTTTATGCTGGCTGGGGGGATGGCATCGGGAAACCAAAAATTGAGGCCGGGGTGCCAACTTGCTAACTCAAAAGTTTCAACATGATGTTTCCTTGAAAAAAATATAGTGCAGGGGCGCCGGATCATGGTGCTGGAGCGCCACTTCTCTGATCCCAATTTACCGCAACATGTTCTTTTGCAAAAAACTTAGCATCGGGGCGCCAAAAATTGAAGCCAAAGTCTCACTCCAACTATGTTTTCTTGTCTTGAATGATGAATATAAACTTGAAACTCCTTGTTTCCATCATCTATCAACTTCAATGTAGATTGAAAATCCATATGATAATCATATCCTTCATTGCCGTGGGAGATACTACTTTATTCTTGGATCAAAAATAAAAAAATGTAATGAGTTGTCTCCCATTCAAAGCTAAATTTATTATTTTCAGCCTAATGTCCCATTATGATTAACAAATTCTCGCTTTATCGAACTTCCTTCCATACAGATTGTGCACTGGAAGTTCAGATCTCTTCTTAGCCTCTTCAAATAGATTAGATAGCCTCTTTTCTCGAATTTCATAGAGACTATAGAAGAGTTGGTCTTCGAGGTCTTGAATTAATGATTGCTTCAAGATGCTGCTTTTCAAGGCTATGCATCGATCAATTAAGTCATGTTGCACTTAAATTTGGGAAGACAAATTAGAGAAGTGTTAAAATGATAATTTTCAACTTTCTCCACTATATCAACATCTATTTCTTCATCAGTTTCTTCTTCCACTTCCTGACTTTCTATCGGCTCGGCCAATTGTTCAAGAATATGTTGAGGTACAAGTTGCTCTATCACATTGATTGATATATCTTCATTAATGCTCGGAGTGATTTCACAGCCTTGTTCCAACTCATCTTCTTTTGAAATTTCTTCTATATGACTGAAAGACAATTCTTGATGCCGATATTAGATTGCAATAGTCAATTGCTCTAACTATTTTTGTATGTTCTCATTAAATTGTATTTGGCTCTTCATGAATTGTATGAACATGTCATCCAAAGATGACTTGTTTTCAGGTGGTGATGGCTTCCCTGCTTGACATGCTTGAAATCCTATCGACATCATATTATCTAATTGTGGGTCTCCATAGTCGTCCTATGCACCATCTGAATAATCAAGATGTCCCATGGATGTTGAGTAATATACGCATGGATTCGATAAATGTCCCTCGCCTCCACACAAATTACACTAAGTTGAATAAAAATTGTCCATATCCTGCATTCGATTATCGAAACTTGCAAATTGAGTTGGAGGTGCCCATCTATTGTCATACTCATGCAAGCCCATTGTGCATGGTGTTGAAAATTTTGAAATAAAATTTTGTCAAAAACAAAGAATGAAAAGAAAAAACTATGTAAAATATATACACATTTACAAAAGACAACTGAAATTGTCAGGTTATAAGTTTAAAGCACCAATCCTCGACAACGGCGCCAAAAACTTAACGAGCTGCATATATGTCTAATTAAAATGCTCGTTTTAACACAAGTATACGTGTCGATCAAGTAATAAAGAGTGAGTAGAGTATCGTTCCCACAAGATTGTGTTAAACAAATCAGCACCTTGAATCTCAATTGTCTAAGTGAATTGATAAAATGAATGAGAGTTGTTTGTAAAGAATTGAATTAAGTAAACTTAGCAAAGTAGTAAATGACCAAAATGGAGTGGAATACTGCTGAGATTGTCTTGAGATGATTAAGATAGGTGGGAATATGAATTCATTGAATCATAGCTATATTAGTTGGTCTCTTTTAAGTTAGTTGTGCAGAGATAACTAATCTAGGTTCATTCATATTCATGTATGTCTTCCAACACATACAAACCTAACTAAGTTTTAGCTATGTGCTATGTTCCCATGCATACAAGTAAAAAAAGATTGATAACCACATAACCTAATCAAGATTACACAAGGTTAGTAAGTATATTCCTATCCATATTAAGATCGAACACAAACAAGAGCTAGAATACCTATGCCTTATATATGGATCTTATTTAAATTCCACTTTTCAAAGCATGAATCTGAATATACAATCAATCCACAAGGTTACAATACTTGTAAATGCATTAAGCATGATATATAAGGGTAATCTCAAGTAACATAAGTCACAACACAAGTATATTGTCGTTTTAAGCATAAAATAACCAAATATCATAAGCTATGAGTTCAAATCCTACATATCTCCCACCATAGAAAGGTTTAGCCCATGAACATGACTTCAATTCCCATTAAAATCAAGTTATAATCATCTGAAGTAAGGAAAATAACAAATAGGAAGAGATAGATGAGAAGAGGAGATTAAGCTCAATGGATTTGCATTGATAGCTTGGATCTCCACTTGCTCTTCTGTCATTCCTTGAAGCTTTTGTGTTTCTCCCTTCCTCCACAATAGCCACCACCACTCTCTCCGTCTTTTTCTAACGAACCTTAAGGAGGTATTTAAATCTCCATGAGTCTGTTTGAAACATGTGCAAAGACACACATGTGCGGGGTCGCCGTGGCACCTAGGCGCCAACTCTCTAGAGGCAATTGACTTAAAAACTTCCGACATATTTCTGCATGGTAGTGAAATGGCGCCTAGGCGCCAAGTCCCTGAGAGCTTTTCATCGTGGGGATGCTGGAGCCTACTTGCTTCTTCCTTTGCTCGGTTCTTCATCCCGACTCACTCGGGCATGGAAAGTTGCCCGTCCTTCCTGCAAAATCAATTAAAACTAAATAAATGAACTATAAGTGCCTATTTTATACTAAAAATGCATAAAAACTACATTATGCTCTTAAAATGCAAAGTGAGTAAAAACTAAGCTAAATGAGTGCAAACTAACCACATTCTCTTAGACTAACATGCAAAACTAGTCTGAAATGGGCCATGATAACTTGTATTTTTAGGACTTATTATGGCTCAATTTGAACCTTCCTCTCTCTTTGCTTTTTTTATATAAATTAAAAGGGTTATTTTTCATACTTGCGTTATACTTTATGATTGCATGCCGTGCCTTTTATGCATGTATATACATTTATCACTTATTCTCAACCCTTACATGATCTCATTCTATTTGTGACTCTGAGTAATTCAACTTTATTCAATTCTTTCTTCGAGATGAACACTTTCATCTCTTAAGTCACATATATTTTCACATTTTCCAATGATGAGTCATTCACTTGACTCAATAATCATTTACTAGACTCAACACCCTAATCTAGGGCATTTAATATGTTTTTGATCATTCAAAATACTTGTGTAACACTTACTTAAAACCTTAACAACCAAGTTCAAGTAAGGTTTTCTCAATTTCACAATTACTCTTCTAAAATTCATTTTTTTCACCTATATGGTCTAATAATTGATCGCTTTGAATACTATGCCCTTCTAGTTATTGGAGGCAATAATTCACAACTTATATAAGGTAATTCCTTCATAAACTTCTGAATTTTTTTTCCATTTATCAAAATAACCCTATACATGCATGAATTCATCCTATATTGGTTCTACAATTGCATACCAATCCTTCTTGCATTTATAACTACTACTTAACAACTTTGGTAATCACTTTGAATGCTTGTTTATAACATATGACAAGCAATATTCGAGTTAAAATTTTTGGATTAATTTATCATTCCAAAACTGACATATATATGTATATACTTGTTTTAGTTGAGTTTTATTCCTATACTTGCATATTAACTCAATAATCATATTTTCTTTCAACACTTCTAATTATACCCTTTCCAAATTAGAAATAACTTAAACAGAAAATTTCTTACAACTACTAACAAATTTGAACGTTCACTTAAGCATACAATAAATCAATAATCAAGTACATATAAAGTATACCTATTGAACGTCAACTAAGAATGAAATGAGCTACTAATTAACAACAAAATTTTACCTAATTGGATTGGTCTTGGACGTGAATTGGTTGCCTTCCTAAGGGAAAAGCTTGCTGAATTTTTCCCCCTTGCTGCTTTGGATGTTTTCAAGTTGCTACCTTGTTTTGAGAATTTTTTTCTCATTTTCGAGTTGCTGATAATTCGTCCAAAGGATGGCCCTTTACCCCCTTATGCAGTGCTGCATTTTACCCTTGGTTTGCCACCTTTTAACCATGGTTAAAATGACTTAATTACTTTTGTTTGCTGCCGCGATCCTTGTTGTCCAAGTGTCCATCTCTTCCTTTTTTCATTTAATTTTACTGCATCATTTTCAACCTCCAAATGTGATGCATTTTTGTCATTTAATCTCCCCCTTACATGTGTACAGATTGCCAATTACTTCCCTAGCTATGCCACATTATCACTTCATTTTGTATTTTGCAAAAAATAAAAGATTGCCTCAATTTTAGTTGCCCAAACGCATCCACATTTAGCCGGATTTAATTATGATTTTTCATAATTTGTATTTCATAAAAATCAACCCAAATCATCTTATCTTGCTGCCTTAGCCTGAAATCATTAATTAACTACCCTTTTTACTTTTTATCTCTTGCATTTATGGCTCTTGAGATAGGTTTCATTAATGCAGATCCTCTCTTTGATAATCCCCTTGCTAATGAAGAGTTATTATAAGATTGACATAATCAAAACCATTCATAACTTAGGGAATGTGCCCTTGACTTTCCATGAAAATTTTCATCCTTAAATGATCAATATTGGCTAAGATATGATCATTTGGAATTAATTTAAGGAATTTCATGAAATTTCAAGTCGTTTACATCTTTCTAATCAAAATACTCATAATCCACTCCATTCTACATGTAGGGTACTCTAACTTAGGTTTACCCTAAAAATTTCATATAACTTGCCTTACACATCTTAAGATATAAGCTTAATCACTTAATTAGCCAAAATAACATGTAAAGTAGGCCATTAATGCACAATCCACCTCACATTCTCTACCACTCTTTTGTCTTGTAGTGGAGATCTTAAATTTTGTCATTTAGTGAGACACCTCATCTCTTTGTTTTTTTATTGAGTTTTATCTTTTAGTGATTATCAAAGTGATCAATTTTAAGCACTTTGCTTAATCAACTTGCTTAATCTCATCCATTAGATCATAGAGCATGTAGTTTCACACCTCTCATCAACATTTCACCTCAATCGGAGTTAAACATGCTTAGATCTAATGGAATTAGTCATGGATGGATATAAACTCTACATTTTAAACCAAGCAGGGGTCCAAAATTTTTATTTATTTTTATTTTACTATAAGCTCCACAATTTCAAACCATTCAAATATGTGCATCTTAGAATTCGAAATTTTCTTTCTGAAATATGTCTAAAAATTCATTTATCTTTTGTATCCCATACAAACAACATTCATTTTCTAAACTCGAAATAAATGGGGTTTCATAACTTTGCATGCACATGAAGTACAAGGGATGACTACTTTAAATTTCAAATACACAACAAATGTTTAACAAATACAATTCATGTGGAATGGGCTAGTCTTCTGAAGAAAATAGGTTCGAGTTTGAATAGAACGAGGATTTGAATTCTGAGTATATTTGGTATGTATCCTATCACCCTCCTTCAAACTTGGCATGGGTAGAGTTGTCCAGCCACCAAGTTTGGTCCTCAAATCATGAAACTAGTGATGAATAATAAATTTAGTGAAGCATCCATTTAGCAACTGAGGGGACAAACTTACTAATATTATGGTCACAAAAAATCTTCTACATACAAAATGATAGTCAGTCTCAACATGCATCATGTGAGCATGAAAGATAGGGTTAACAGTAAAGTTGAACAGTGGAAGCATTATTAGAGAAGAGAAGAGCCAGAGAGGCTGAGGAAAGTTGATGTCACGAAGAACATAATGTTGGTCCCGAGTTGATGGCAAAACCCAAGAGGGGAGGGGTGAATTGGGTTATTAAAATTTACAACTTAAACAAAAACTTTACCCCGGATTAATCTAGTCCCCTTTTAATGAAGAAACGAAATGGAGAGCAATGTAAAGTAGAGTGCAGAAAAATAAATAGACACACAAGATTTTATAGTGGTTCGGGCAGCTTCCCTACTCCACTCTTCCAAGCTCACACTCCTTGTGACTTGGGTTCTACTATTGTATTCCACGAATACAACTAGAGTCTCCACTCTCTTCTAAATTCTAGCTCTAGGGGGCATATACAACCAGAGCCTCTTGCTCTCTTCTAGATTCTAGCTCTAGGGGGCATTAACAATCACAGCACAAGTAGGTGATGAGTTCCACTCAAATCACACACTACTTTGCTTTCACTTGATCTTAGCTACCCAAGCTAAATCAAGTTCAATATAACAAAAGAAACAATAAAAGAAACTACACTTTACAGTTGTGTAGAAACAGTTTGGCGCAGAGAAGAACTTGTAGTAGTGGCTTTGAAGATTCAAAAGTTGAGCTCTTGCAGTTTGAAGTGAAGTTCTTCTTCTTTGAATGGGCTTTATCTCTTTAATGCTCTTGAAGATGGGAGTTAAGCACACTTAATGATTTTTAGCTACTTTCCTCGTTCACATTGAATGCCTTTTATAATTGTGGAGGGAATCCGAAAGTTTGAAGGTAGGTGGCGAGCATTTAATGCGCCAACGTTCGAATATTTTCTGACCGTTGCAACCCAAGTCGCAGGTGGAGTCGACTTCGGGTGCGACTTCACCCAAGTCGCAGATGGAGTCGACTTCGGGTGCGACTTCGCCTGTCCGTTGCAACTTCAAGTTCCAGATAGGGTCGACTTGGTCTTTCGACTTGACCCAAGTCGCAGGTGGAGTCGACTTCGGGTGTGACTTCACCTTGATAGGAATCTTGATGAACTTGAAATCTTTAGTTCTTGAGTGCTTGATTCTAGGAATGCTTTTTGCTTGCTTGAGCTCCTTCATGTCTTCTTGATTTATTTCTCTTTGGACCATTGTATCATCAATCTTGTTTGTTCTCTTTAACTCCAAGATTTGCAAGCCTTGAGTCCATGAATCTTGATTCTTGTATTCATGAGCAAGTTCTTTTATTTGAATGATTAAATTCATGCATCTTGCTTTTGGACTTGGATTAACCTTCATATGTTTCAGTTTGATCATCTAGGTTAACTTGATCTTTATTTTCATACAAGTTTGTCTTAAAATCAATTAATCCCAACTTGTCTTCTGAAATTTCTTTTCTGCCCAATCGAAGTCGATGCCGGAGTCGACTTGGTCTGCAACTTCGCCCAAGTCGCATGTGAAGTCGACTTGGGGTGCAACTTCGGTGCTCCCAGATCTTGGTTTCAACTCTGGACAGATTTTGCCATTTGAAGTCGATGCTGGAGTCGACTTCGTCTGCGACTTGGCTTCCCAAGTCGCAAGTGGAGTCGACTTGGCCTGCAACTTCACCTGTTCTTTTCCCGATTTCAACTCTGGAGTGTTTTGGCTCTTTGAAGTCGATCTTGGAGTCGACTTGGGGAACGACTTGGCCTACCATGCTCAATTTTCTTCAAATGCATATGCCTTAAATACTTCCACAAACTTGTTAGTAGCCAAGACTTACTCAAATTGATTTGTTAATCATCAAAACATAGATTTAGCTTATTTTCCATATATTTCCAACACATAATGTATCCAAGTAAGCTATATAGTAGTCGAAATTAAAGCCCAATATTTAACTTCCACAGAGAAGAGCCAGTAATGCTTGAGGAAGTTGATCTCAAGAAGAACATAATGTGTCTAAGTAAGCTCTATAGTAGTAGTAACTAATGCCCAATACTCAACTTCTACAGAGAAGCATCCATTATTGATTGCTTCTTAATACTCCATGGAATCTAACTAGAGTTAAGAAAAACACAGAATTCAGTAGTGGAATGTTGTTTCTCATGACACCAAGCCTAATCAGCAATAGAGAATGCAAGAGCCACAAATAAGAGATCCATAAACATAATGGAATGCACACTTTAAATAAGTGAAATCAACCATTGAAGGGGCAAACATGTGTTGACTAACTATATTGACAACAAACTTCTATAAAAAGACGAATTGGGGGAACGATTGATTGTCCTTCTGATTTGAAAACTTAGAAGACAAAAGAGTGACAATGAGCTTACTTCGATGCATTAAGGCCTCGGTGAGTAGATCAATAACATATTTGTGTTGTGAAAGAAATAGCCTGCCTCGATCAGTTTGGTGCACCTCAAGCCCAAGAAAATAATAGAGAGCATCCAAATCCTTCATTGCAAAAGGTGTCTTCAAGTCATGAATAAGCTCTAAGAGAAGATCATCTTATCTCTAGTAAGAATAATGTCATCCATATAGAATATAGTATGATCATGCTAACAATAGATAAAAAAGAGGAATCCATACTACTATAAAGATACCCATAACGAAGTAGATATGTATTAAATTTATCAAATTGTGCATACAAGGCTTGTTTGAGACCATATACACAACACTGCAAAAGACAAACATGATCAACATAGGTAGAATCATGGAAGCCTAGAGGTTGTTCCATGTAAAACGAAACCCATCACCATGAAGAAAGACATTCTTCATGTCAAGCTATTGATTGGGCCACACCTTTCTATGGCAATAGTGAGAACAGTACGAAGAGTACTTTTTTTGATAATGGTATTGAAGTTTTCAACATAACCTTTACTTTCATCTTGCTAAAAATCCTTAGCAACTAAACTAGCCTTAATCCGATCAAAAGAGTTACCTACTTTCAGTTTCATATAGAAAACCCACTTGCAGCCACACCCTAAACTTTTATTGCACCCCCTACTAGTTGAACATAATAGTATGGGATTGACAGTAAAAGTTGCATAGATTGATTGAGATTGGTACCTCACTCTCAGTATAAAGCTCACAACTCTATACCTGTGGAATTATCTTTGGAAAAGAGAGGAAAGGAGGGCGAAGTATCATGGTTTCGAAGGCCTTATAGCTATCATCAAGGCCCTCAAGGAGTCTAAAAACTTTAGTTGTGTTAGACACAAGTTTGCTAATGGCATTTCATTGATCACACACAAATTTAAAATCTCTTCGATACGAGGACAGAGGTTTATTTCCCTTCGCAGCATGCTAGAGTTGTCAAAAAAGATCAAACTCGTGGATGAAAAAAAACTAAAAAAAATATTCTTCAGTGTGAGCCCCACCTCACTAGCAGTTTGAAAACAATAATATATTCGAAAATGTCCTATGAGAGTGGGCTAATGATCCACAATTTGATTAACCAATCAATTCAAAACCCATGATGTGTAATCTACATTGAGAACTTATGTCTCATTTTTACTAAGAACATACTACATAGGTATCAGAATGGATGCAGTAAGGAAGCCTAACAAACTTTCAATAAGTTAGATTACCAGTCTCCCATAACAAAAAGTTATTTTCTCTAAGCTTCATTGTAATAAAATTAGCAACATTTAAACTCAAAGAAAATGGAAATTTTGGTGTAACAGGAGAAACCATAATGAGTGGTGTTGACAAAAAGAGATTAAGAAACTTCAACGGTGAAAAAAGTACCTTTGAACAGCTGAAAAGCTTTGGCATTGAATGAAAATTAAATGCCATTGAAGACATAAATCTTCAACCAATGCCAAAGTTTTTGGCTTTGAACAAAAACTAAACACTATGAGATTGGATAACTTTAGATGCAAAAGAACTAAGAAACAATAAATTGAAAGTGTGAGGAGGTTGGCTTGCTCTTGATTGCTCCACTACCATGTAAAATAATATAAAATAGGGAGATTTGGAATGAATTAGTATATTTTTCACACACGAGATATTGGAGATGACTGTTTTAATAGTCGAAATTTTTACAAATATGCTTATAAGGTTTGACCAATATTGCATCCGTGTCCCTAAGTTTGCCGAATTTTCAAATACACACACAAAGTTTGCATAAAATTGCAACCGTTTCTTCCATTAAGATGCCGTTAGATTTTTATGTAAAATGACAATAATACCCTTTAATCAAAGTGATAAACTTGCAATTTTTTCAAATATTGTAGACATATTTTCTATTTCATTATTTTGTATATTTTTACTTGTATTATTAGTTCGGATTGTTTTTGCAAAAAAATATTTACAATATTTTCAAAAATTGAAAGCGTATAATTTATCTTAAAGGCATTACATTATTTTACATAAAAATCTAATGGCATCCTCACGAAAAGGACACGATTGTAATTTTATGCAAACTTTGTGGGTATATTTGAAAATTTGGCAAACTTAAGGATATTGATGCAATATTGGTCAAACTTTGTAGGAATATTTGCTAAAATTCCTTAATAGTTAAATACAAAACAAACATTATTTAGTACAATACACATGGAAGAGGTAAAAGAGTCATAGTCACAAGGAGAAAATAATGATAAAGTTTGAATAGAATAAGCATTTGAATTTGCATATCTTGGTTATATATATATTTTTATTGGAAAGGAGGAGGATTCTTAGTAGGGGTGGGAATTGGGGCAGGTCAACCCGTGACCCGACCCCTTTTTGGCTGGGTAAAACAAATATATTTTTGACTCGGTATAGGGATGGGTTAGAAATTTTGACCCGAATTCAAAAATAGGGTTGAGGTGGGTCAACCATGTCCCAACCTGAAGAGTCCGGCCCCACATATATAAATTTATTAAAAATTTTAAGCATATATTTAAATATTATTTTTTTTCAAATTTCTCATTTTTTATAATCAACTCTATTAACAATAGAAGAATCAATTTATTCAAAAAGAAATATAAGAATCAATAAAATAAATTTGTACATATATAACCATTATGTGTAATTGTATATGAACCTATTTTAATAAATGTATACTATATTTTTAAATGTTTTGTTTTCGTAATATGTGTTTTAATAATTAGTGAAATATTGAAATATATAATATTTAAATTTAGTATAGATGTATACTTATGTTTGATAGGTATATAAATTCTGAAAATTAGTTTATTTGACCCGTATTTTTGACCCGACTCGTTATCCCAAAACCGGTCCGATACTGGCTCGAATTTTGTCACGAGACCTAGTAAAAAAATAAAGGTCAAACCAACCTTGTCCTAACCCGGTATAAAAATAAGGATCAAATAAGATTTTTGAAAAGAAGGGTTAGGGTTGGGCAAACCCTGACCCGTCTCGATTCCCACCCCTAATTCCTAGCCACCCTCCCATGCCCGTTTGCTCAAGAGGATGGGAAGAATCTTCGCAAACAAAACACCACATCTGTCATTACACATTACGACAGCTGTGTAAGCAGGAGATTGATCCAACCACGAACAGTGGGCATGATTTGCGGAGTGAGATATCGTATTACCAGATCTGGAAACAAAAGAGAAATTACAGCTTTCAAAATTTTGACTACATAGCTTTATCTCCTCCACAATTTGGCCCACTAGGGATTTGATCTCATACCCGTCAACAAGGAAACATGAGAGAAGGAGAGAATCAGATTCAAGGACAATATTTTTAGTGGAAAATTGTAATGCCCATTTAATACCTAGGAGCATAGTTGTGGCTTCCATCTATAATAGGTCCATCCAGTCCTTCCAAGACTAGTAGAGAGCAGCAATAAAGCATTTATCATCATCATGGATAATCAGATCCTACTTATCTTACATCCTGCGTCCACATCTTTACTTTACCAATTGATGGAGGAATCCATTGAACAAGAATATTCCCAACAAACATATTCCCCATTGGATTAGAATGAGCCTTTCTCCCTTTTCTTCGTAATGATTTCTAGATTATCAAATCATCCACCATATGACCAGCAGATGAGGCAGCACATTTTCAAATCTCTTTTGAGTTATCCTAAACAGCTCTGACAATGGTTCATCCTTCCAAAAAATATTAACATTCTCAAGGGAGGATCATACAAACTAATTATCTATGGACAACTCAGAAAGAGATGGTTGACATATAATTAGCACAATGATTCAAAAGCGGTGGACTAATATGTCATTTCAGGATTTAAAGAATAAGGCGGTAGCAAATTGATTACATGACAACATAATAGCCCATTCAAGGTGGTGACAAGATGGAAAAAAGTTATGGCTGCATTTATATTTAAATAATTTAAATGATTTAGTATAGTCAATTCACCATAAATAATATATGTTGGATTTTTTATTTATATGTATAATAATTATATATATGCTATCATAAATAGTGGTCCAAAATTATAAAGTAATTTCATAAGGTTTATGGGCCCAATTATCTAATAAAGTATGTCTCTCCTATGCGTAGAAACCCTATTGGCTATTTTCTAATTTCTAATTTTTATGATTTTCTAATTTCTATTTTTATGATGCTAAATTAGAAATTAAAAAGATGGGTATGCTATATATAAATGGTTGTGATCCCCAAGTTATGTACTTTTAGGGTTTCTTTTCTAACATCTTATCATTGGAAAAGAGGAGCCTCTTTTCTCCAGAAAACCCTAGGGCATCAACTTGGAAAACTCAGAAATCACAAGATTTAAATATAACAACTATTACTCCTATAGATTCATGTATGTTTCGGCTTATGGTTTATTTTCTTGGTGATTTAGCTGGAGGATCCTGGGGTGATTATATGGTTTTAATCAATAAAGTTTTCCCAACAAGTGGTATCAGAGCCAATCTTCATGTTGAATCATTAAGAATTTTAAGTTTATGCAAATTTCAATCTAATTGCATAATGCATCGATTTTCTCGTTACTTTTCTTCCATTGGCATGTATTGAGAATCTAAGTACATTTATAGCTTGGAAAAACTACTTGTGTATTGTTCAAATGCTTTTTTTGGTTGTCATGCTGTCCCATCAAAATTCTTTTAGTGCATGCTTATGGAATCTACTGATTGAACTTACCACATACCTATGGTTGAAATTTTTAAATATGTCGGTTAATTATAGTAGCAAAACATTGAAAACTAGAACAATGGTAAAACCTTGGCTTTTTATTAGTTTGTTTGAATTTTTTGTAAAATTCAAACTATCCTGCCACTGTTAAAAAACAAAAATCAAGGATTAGATGATCTTTGTTTGCATCTGGTTTGATGCACAAAACTATCATTCATTTATAGCCCCAAATCTGATACTAATATGAATTTTTGGTTTTAAATCTCAATTTCTTGCATCTAAAAAACCATGATTTTTTTTATTTTAAAAAATAACATAAACAAAAACCCATCTTGCTGTTGGGTTTTTCGTTGCTGGCGACGACTAGAATATCGGTGCTGGAAGTGCTAGTGGAAGCAAACCAGTCCTCAAGCATGTTTGCCTCAGCAGTCGGCCCAGTCAGGTTCCATCCCAACTTAGCCCAATTCTAGTTTAGCCCAATAGCCTATAAAAGACACGTGACACTTAATAGTTATCCAAAAGTAATTTTAACATCTTTTATGACCTCGGCATCTAATTTGGACAATTCAATAGTAGTTTTCTATATTTTTGGATATTTTGAGTCGAATGGAAGAGTTTGATTGAACTAAATAGGTCCAAAAATATAAGTTTTTAGGAATTTATGTATATGCATGCAACTTTGAATTATATGTGTAATTAATTCATATGGTTAGTTTAGGAAAAATTAGAAAGCAATTTGTAGATAATTTCATGCCTTTACAATTTGTTACTCTCTATTAAATTTTAAATTAACCTATTTTCATACAAAATTCAATTTTTATATTTTTTAAAATTTAAATTCAAATAATAGTACGAATATTCTTAATAAATGTCTAACATTTTAAAATAAATTAATTGAAACAACATGCTGCCAAAGTAGCCTCTCTCGTGTAGGTTAATTTATTTTTGAAACATTACGATAATTGTATGATATAATTTATGCGAATATTAATCAGCCCAAAGAAAGGTTAATTTTTAGCCAACTTGTATGCACACGTGTGGTAATAAATATGTGATAATTATTTGGCTTTCCATGTGAATAGTACGTCAGTTTAAAAAAAAACTTATTATTTGACAGGTCTTTATTATCAATATTTGATTACTACAACAAGAGTACCAGATACAAGTTAATATTTTTGTCTAAAGATTAGATATTAAAGCTATGCTAGGTATCTTGTGATGGACCTTGCAAATATTTGAATTTTTCTAAGGTTTTATATGAAACTTATTTGAATATCTTATTTTGTTCTATTTTCAGCCAATACATCTACTTTTACTGTTTTTTCCAACATTAATTATATTTCCATGTTGAATAGAACCAATTTTAAGCAATGGAAAGAGAATGTTAGGATCATTTTTGGTTGCATGGATCTCGACCTTGTATTAAGAGTTAAATAACGCACCCCTCTTACTGCTGCAAGTTCCATTGAGGAAAAAAGGGACTTTGAAAAGTGGGATCGTTCAAATCGCATAAGTCTCATGATCATACGCAAGACAATTCTACAAGCTTTCAGGGATGGTGTATCTGAATAAGATACTTTTGTCAAGGATTTCCTTGATAAAATTGAAAAGCACTTCAAAAAAAGCGATAAGGCTGAAAGAAGTTTGACTCTATAAAGATTAATTTCAATGAGGTATATGGGCAAAAGAAACATAAAGGAGTACATCATAGAGATGTCTTATTTTGCTTTGAAACTAAAAAAACTCGGATGATAACTATTTGATGAATTGCTAGTGCATTTAATTTTGATTTCTCTTCCTACACAAGTCAATTAGTTTAAGATCAACTACAACTGTTAGAAAAATAAATGATCTTTTAATGAGCTTATTTCACACTATGAGGAAAAAGAAGAATGGATGAAGCGAGACAAGCTCGAAAGTGCTAACTTAGCAAATATTTTTAAGAAAAAGATCAAAAAAAAGAAAAAAAGGATAAGGAAGCCACATGTGAGGTAACGAATAAGAAACAATAAAAGAAATCAACTAAGGAATCGGGCTATTACTTCTGTCACACTCCTGGATACCAAAAGAATAATTATACCAAATATCATACTTGGTATGTAAAGAAAGGTACACTTCTCACTTTTGGTTTGTTCTGAGGTTAATTTAGCTTCTGTACCTAGACATACTCGGTGGATAAATTCTGCTGCTGCTACTACTCACATAAGTGTATATATGCAGGGTTGCCCGAGCTGTTGAAAGCCAAATGATGCTGAAAGATTTATCTATATGGGTGATGAAAAATCAGTTGAAGTTGAGGCGATAGACATATTTTGGTTATTATTAAAGACTGGTTTTTATTTGGACCTAAAAAAGACATATTGTACCATCTTTTAGGCAAAATTTAATTTTTATTTCTATATTGGACAAATCTGGTTATTCTTGTTCATTTGAAAATAGTCAGTTTAATCTTTCTTTAAATTGAAATATTGTGGGTATCGACTCGTTATTTTGTTATGATAATCTTTATTTGCTTGATAGTTGCTAACTTTGTCGAATTCTTGCATGTGAATTCATGTGGTACAAAATGAAAATTAATTGATAAGAATTCTGCATCACTTTGACACAAACGTTTAGGACATATATCTAAACAAAGAATTAAGTTGATTGTGTTAAGAAAAACAGAAAAAAGGAGATTTGGTGCCAACAGATCTTTAGATGTCTTAGAATTAATACATACGGACATTTGTGGGTCATTTCTTATGACTTATTAGAATGGTCAATAATATTTTATTACGTTCATAGACGATTTCTCTTGTTATGACTACCTATATCTTATCCATGAGAACTTTTTCGTTGGATATTCTGAAAGATCCTTGGGGTATAAATTTTATGATTTCGCATCCAGATCCTTTTTTTAAACGAAAAATGCCCGGTTCTCTGAGAATATTGAGCTTGGGGTGGAGGATAAGGTTAGAAACTATATTTTGAGGAGAAATTTGTAACTTTTCTTTTGATTGTTCTTCCTGACATTAATCAAGGAACAATACCAGAACCATAAGACATTGTTGACAACCTCCCTGATCAATGTTAATAGAATATTTCTGTTGATCAAGCTCAACAATCTCAAGAACTAATACCATTAAGAATATCCACTAGAGAAAGGAGAAGTATAATTTCTAATAATTACATTATCTTTCTTCAAGAACATCATGATTACATTGCAATGATGGAATGCAATGCAAAACAAAAATTCTCAAAAGTGGAGTAATTCCATTGATGAAGAGATTAAGTCCATGAGAGATTGATGTTTGGGAACTCGTCCCATTGCCCGAAGGTTGAAAGCCCATTAATTGTAAATGGATATTTAAAACCAAAAGGGATTCGAAGGATAATGTGGAAAGGTATAAGACTCGCCTTGTCGCAAAGAGCTTTACTAAAATAGAAGACATTGATTATAAAGAGATTTTCTTTCTGGTTTCATCGAAAACTCTTTTAAGATAATAATGACTTTAGTAATATATTTTGACCTTGAGCCATATCAGATGGATATGAAGATTGCGTTTCTCAATGGTGACATTGATGTGATCATTTATATAGTGTAACCAGAAAATTTTGTGTCCGGAGATGCAAAATGAATGGTTTGTAACTAAAGAAATCTATCTATGGGCTCAAGCAAGCTTTCGTCAATGATATTACTGAATATGGTTGATGACTGTGTATACCACAAGTTCTATGGGAGTAAGCACATTTTTCTGATTTTATATGTCGATGACATACTGCTTACCCGTAATGATATAGGTTTATTGTATGAAATTAAAAGATTTCTATTAAACAAATTCGAGATGAAAGATCTTGATGAAGTAACTTTTGTATTTGGAATTCAAATACATTGGGATTATTCTTGAGGTATTCTTGGATTATCACAAAAGACTTATATTGAAAGAGTACTTGAAAAATTTGACATGCAGGATTGTAAACTAGGAGGTACCCCTGTTGCCAAGGGAGATAAATTTAGTCTTGATCAGTGCCTTAATAATGATTTTGAATCTAAAAAAATACAAAAGATCCCTTATGCTTTAGTAATGGAAAGTTTAATATATGCCTAAGTCTGTAAATGTTCAGATATAACATTCATTATTGAGATGTTGGGCAAATATCTAAGAATGGATCATTGGAAAGTAGCCAAAAGGATTTAGATTCCTTCAGAAAATAAAATACTACATGCTCATATACGGAAGGTCAGATAACATAGAGATCATTAGATATTCGTATTCCGATCATACTGGATGTCAAGACAGTCTTAGATCTACATTGGGCTATATTTATCTTCTTGCTGGAGGAGCTGTCTCTTGGAGTAGTGCTAAGTAGGCACTCGTTGTGGCGCCGCAGCCCGAGCGTCACAACCTTATCTCAAGATTGTTCGACTGGTAAACGTGATCAGGATTGTTGCCTTGTCACACGGCAGGTTTTAACAGATATTTTTCTAGTTAATCCTAACTCCTTAGGATTTTATATCATTTATACATTCTATTTCCATCAAATGCCATTTTAGGCCATTATATCATTTGAGAGTTACACATGTCATCTCATAATCTTCATACTTAACCATATCATGATATTTCATGCCTTAGCATTTACCCATAAAAATTTTTCCACCAATCTATAGACATAAAACATAGCATAATTCTTCTACAACATCGAAGCATAATTCTTCTACAACATCGAAAAATAATTTAATTGTTAACATTCATATAATCATTCAACCCTTAGATTCATATACAGGTACTCAAGGAAATTCATTCATCCTTGAATCTCCACCTATGCTCCTTGCCTCCTTCCTTCCACCTGTCTTTGGAAAACAAAACGTGAGTGATAACTCAATAAGCAAGCTTATATTTTACAGGCAATTCATTTTGAAAGCAATTATATTTAAAACATTTCTCTCCATTTAGTAGAGACACTTAGCAAGTGATCAACTACCTGCGGAGCAGAAATCTTTTCATAAATCATTCAAATAATTTTCATAAATATTTCATAAATATTGGATGTGCAAATTCATCATTTTCATTGATGACGTTATCCTTCATGTGATGGTACGCTGGTAGGGGGAATCCTCTTTCATGACATGTTCCTTTCCATCATTGGCGCCAGACCTACCGACTTGACAACGTCAAGGGGGATTCCTTGTCCACTTATTACCTTGACTATCCTGCTTGATTTTCATTCCATGCATGACTTTTAGTCACCCCAGCATCATATACCCCCTTACACATGGAACTTGTCATTCTTATGTAGAGAATTCTTTGCACTATTCCTTTTAAAACATCATTTCAACGAAACATCATATGAACTCATGTTTCAACACATTTGAAGCATAATTGCGAAACCATAAGAAATAATTTATTTCAACAGAAATAAACATTTCAATACTCATATAAACAAGGAATGGTCATCCTTAAATACCTTGTAATGAAAATTAAAATCATTTAGAAAGCTGCTTGCTTACCTCTCTTGCTTAGCTTTTCGTTTCGCTTATCCCTTTGCCTTTGCCTATACATATAAGAATGATGTAACATTCATATATTTCTGTGCTTGCATTCAACTCAGTTTTCCAACCCATGTTCATTAACATACATGATTTCTTCGACTTCTCAAGTCGTTATGCCCGTATAGCACATACTTGTGCATTACCTAGGCTAATACATAATATGTTTAATCCCATAAGTAGGGTAATCATGCAATCACTTAATAATCATCCAATAATTATTATTTAATGGCTCATTACCTTCTGTAAGCCATTTTTCCAAAATTCACACATCATTATTCATTTTAAGCACCCGTTGTTGCCTTAAGCCTCATTAATTAATCCCAAATTTTGAGATTAACCTCACGCGATTCTAAACAGTTATATATTCACAAAATTTATCATATTTTCATGCATTTTTGCACAAAACCAAATTACATAGGTCATTTACCACTCATGCATGTCTATCCTTTCACATATAGCCATTCAATAATACATATATGAGGCATTTCATAAAATTTCCCAAGTTAGCAATTTAATCCACATTTCAGCATGATAATTATCCTTAATTAACACTGTACTTAGGGTATTTTCATGGAATTTAAATCCACTAATCGTAGGTTTCCAAAACAGCAATTTTAGAACCCATTTTTCACATGTTTAACATATCTCTTGACACATAACCCTAAGCAGATTTATAAATCTGAATTTTCAGTAATTAATCCAACATTTCCTAACCTTAATTTAGGGTATTAACATATATATCAATTTGGATTGTTTCTACAGAGCTCTTATATTTTTTTTTGATTTTTTTCTCAAACTATCCACATATGCTAAAATCAGGCGTACCGAAATCTCAAAATCTTGAATTAATATCAAATCAAGTAATTTGATCTAAAATTTCTACCATATCTTAATAACTACATTAATTAACCAAAATAAATATTTTCAGCAAAAAAAATTAAGCATTTATATTTATTTTGGTATTTTTATCTTGCTGAACAGAAGAATCCATTTTCAGAGATCCTGAATGATGTTAATTATGGGGTATATTTATACCCATAAAATCCTAATTTTTAATTTTTTATGTGATCCTAAATATGTCTTATATATCTTGTAAATATTTTAGTCCAAAATTCCTTGTATAAAAATTATTAAAAATTATTTTCTCTAGCTGATCTTGTCACTCATTTTACCCTGTTTGGGTTAATATTCTTGGATTTTTAATTTGCAACAAGCTTATCCTTTTAATCTGAAAATTGAGTCGTTCCTTAATTACCCCATCATAATTCTTTCCAAAAAGTTTTATGCTAAAATTCATCCATTTACTATTCATTCATATTTTAGTTTATAACATCATATAACTTCCAGATTTGAAGCATAAACTCAAAATAATCATATACTTACTTGATTAAATGATAATCTCTCCTTTTCTCCTTATTTTTCTCTTATTTTTCTTTCTTCTTGGCTGGGCTAGGTGCTGGACATGAGCTGTTGCCTTGGGGTATAAGTTTCAGCACTTTGTAAAATGCCCAAATCATGTGAACGTGCATACTCTTGTAGCGCTCAATTTTCCAGCTATGGGCCCCACTTGTTGCTGCATTTTCCACAACCATTGAATGCATGCTTATCTCCACTTATGTGCTGGTGAACTCACAGCCAAGTAAATTCACTTTTTATCATTTTTCAAAAATTCAAAAATTTGTTTTAATCACAATCATCCACTTGTTCAGAAATCACGTCCATTGTTGCTGCCATTTGCATATTTTTTCCCAACATGATTTGCTTAATCCAAACCTTCCAAAAGTTGCATCTCATAATTTCATTCAACCGTTTCAAATGTCATCTCAATTCGATTTTCCTAGCTTAAGTTATAGCCGTTTGAAGTTAACGATTAGATTTGAGCTATGTTCAATAAATCATCATAGTAATTTTGTCAAGGATTTTCATAACCCATTAATTTCATAATACCAAGCCCAACATCATCAACTTTCATCTTAAATTTCACTTGAATCCGCCTTACAGGCATTGAGTTATGAATTTTTTATCATTTTCACCTTAATTTCATAATTACATTTTAGTCTCAATAAATTAAGTTATGATTATTAACATGATTATTCATGACACATTGTCACCATTAAATCCTCATGAAGCCCCTTGGGTCATACCGACTCACTTTGGGCTCCGGAGATTAAATTTTTAATCATTGTTTCCAATGGAAACCCTAATTCAAAATATCATAAAATTCTAAAATCATCCAATAATTCCATTTAATTCACATATAAATCACTTGTATATGTCCAATGCTTACATTGGACCCTAATTAGGTTGGGTTTCATACTTGTTGCTCCTTCCACCATGATAGCTGAATTTACAATGTATTTTGAGGCATCTAATCAGGCTATATGGCTGTAAAATTCTGTCATGGGACTGCAAATTGTAAATGGAATTGATAGACCGCTCAAGTTGTTTTCTGATAATAACTCAATTATCTTGCATTCCAACAACAACAGGAGTTTAATGAAGTGAAAGTTTATTGACCTTAAGTTCTAGTTGTTAAGGAAAAAATTCAGGAAGGTTAAGTGTCTATAAAGCATTTGGAATAAACTCTATGATTGCGGATCCGCTGACTGAGGGACTGCCACCCAAGGTCTTTCATGTGCATACTGTTCACATGAGTGTTGTATCACTTGATGATACTATGGTTTAGTGGGAGTTTGTATTTTGTTCTTTTCTAGTTAATACTCATTTTGTTTATTATAGTTATGGATATTTTTTGTAGAAATAAAGTTTTTAGTATTTTGATTTTAGTTTGATCTCGCCAAATAACTTAGACTAGTTGAAAATAGGCATGTCCGATCACATTACATGTACTTTCTATGCTACGCATCCATACTCGATCTGTATCGTTTGGTTATGTTAGATATGTTGGTCCCGAGTTAATGGCAAAACCCAAGAGGGGAGGGGTGAATTGGGTATTTAAAAATTTATAACTTAAACAGAAACTTAACCCCAGATTAATCCAGTCCCCTTAATGAAGAATCGAAATGGAAAGCAATATAATGTAGAGAGCAGATAAATAAATCACACACACAAGATTTTTATAGTGGTTCGGGCAACCTCCCTACTCCACTCTTCCAAGCTCACACTCCTTGTGACTTGGGTTCCACTATTGTATTCTCTCAATACAATTAGAGCCACTGCTCTCTTCTAGATTCCAGCTCTAGGGGGCATATACAACCAGAGCCTCTTGCTCTCTTCTAGATTCCAGCTCTAGGGGGCATCAATAAATTACAGCACAAGTAGGTGATGAGTTACACTCCAATCACACACTACTTTGCTTACACTTGATCTTAGTTCCTCAAACTAAATCAAGTTCAACACAAACAAATGAAACAATAGGAAAACTACACTTTACAGTTGTGCAGAAGCAGTTTGGCGCAGAGAAGAACTTGTAGTAATGACTTTGAAGATTCTGAAATATAGCTCTTGCAACTTGAAGTGAAGTTCTTCCTCTTTGAATGGTTTGATCTCTTTAGAGCTCTTGAATATAGTAGTTATGCACACTTAATGATTCTCAGCTGCTTCCCTCATCCACCATGAATGCTATTTATAATTTTGGAGGGAATCCGAATGTTAGAAGGTAGGTGGCGCGCATTTATTGCGCCAACGTTCGAATAAATTCCGACCGTTGCGACCCAAGTCGCATGTGGAGTCGACTTCGGATGCGACTTCGCCCAAGTCGCAGATGGAGTCGACTTCGGGTGCGACTTCGCTTCTCCGTCGCAACTTCAAGTTTCAGTCAGGGTCGTCTTGGGCATCAACTTGACCCAAGTCGCAGGTGGAGTCGACTTCGGTATGCGACTTCACCTCGTAAGTTATCTTGATGAACTTGAAATCTTTGGGATGCTTTTGTTTTCTTCATGCCTTGTTGTTCTTCCCTGATTGAGTTCTTCTTTGAGTCATTGTCTTCACTTTAGCTTGTTTCTTTTGGCTCCATGTTTTGCAAGCCTTGAATCCATGAGTCTTGATTCTTGCATTCATGAGCAAGTTCTTTGATTTGAATGGTTGAGTTTATGCATCTTGCTTGAACTTGGATTGTTTTTCTTCTTTGAAGACCTTGTGAATCTTGGAGACTTTGTATTGTTTGATTTTGCCTTTGATTCATTAATATTCATATCTTGAAAATATGCTTGGAGCTTTGCCTTGGACTTGAGAATCTTAAGTTGATCTTGAGATCATTTAATCCAGCTTGTCTTCTGAAATTTCTCCTCTGTCCGATCGAAGTCGATGCCGGAGTCGACTTGGTCTGCGACTTCGCCCAAGTCGCATGCTGGAGTCGACTTGGTCTGCGACTTCGGTGCCCCCAGATCTTGGTTTCAACTCTGGACGAAAAACGACGCCTCCAAGTCGCTACTGGAGTCGACTTGGCCTGCGACTTCACCTCAAGTCGCAAGTGGAGTCGACTTGGGGTGCGACTTCGGCACTTCGGGGTCTTGACTTCAACTCTGGAAGGAAACGTCATTTTGAAGTCGATGCTGGAGTCGACTTCGTTTGCGACTTGGCTTCCCAAGTCGCAAGTGGAGTCGACTTGGCCTGCGACTTCACTTGTTCTTCTCCCATTTTCAACTCTGGACAGTTTGGGCTTTTTGAAGTCGATCTTGGGGTCGACTTGGACTACGAATTGGTCTTTCATGCTTTATTTTCTTCAAGTGTATATGCCTTAAACATTTTCACAAACATGTTAGTAGCCAAGACTTACTCAAATTGATTTGTTAATCATCAAAACATAGATTTAACTTGTTTTCCACATATTTCCAACAATCTCCCCCTTTTTGATGATTGACAAAACCAATTTGAGTGTATACCTTTCAATAACTTAATAACATGCTCATTTTACATTTCATACTTATGCTCATGCAATCATTCAACATATGCTCATGCAATCTTTCAAACATATGGTATTCTTCTACTCTTCTCTTCCTCAAATCCTATTTTTCTCCCCCTTTTTGTCAATAAATCAAAAAGATTAGAGGGTAAAGAAAGAGATAAGTGGGATTGCTCCCCCTAAACAGGTGCTCCCCCTAAGTTTATGCTAGCCTAACTCAATCATTCCCATGTCATTTCTAATTTTATAGAATGCTTCTTTGGCTAGGGGTTTTGTGAATATGTCTGCAACTTGATCCTCTGTTCTTACATATACCAAACATATGACATGATTTTCTACATGTTCTCTAATGAAATGATGTCTGAGGTCTATATGTTTGGTCCTAGAATGCAAGACTGGATTCTTGGTTAGACATATGGCACTGGTATTGTCACGTTTAATAGGTATATCTTTAAAATCCATGCCATAGTCCCTAAGTTGCTGTTTCATCCAAAGTAATTGGGCACAACAGCTCCCGGCGGCAATATATTCGGCTTCCGCCGTAGATAGAGCAACACTAGTTTGTTTTCTTGAAAACCATGAAACTATCATGCTTCCAAGAAACTGACATGTTCCACTTTTGCTTTTTCTATCTACTTTGTAACCAGCAAAATCCGCATCCGAGTAGCCGATTAGATCAAAATTAGAACCCTTTGGATACCAAAGTCCTATATTGGTAGTGTCTACTAGATATCTGAAAATTCTTTTCACAGCTACCAAGTGTGATTCTTTTGGGCATGATTGAAATCTAGAGCACATACACACACTAAACAAGATATCAGGCCTAGAAGCAGTTAAATACAACAAAGATCCTATCATGCTTCTATACATTTTCAAATCAACTATTTTCCCTTTCTCATATTTGTCAATTTTAATTGTTGAGCTCATAGGGGTGTTTGCTCCTTTGCTATTCTCCATGCCAAACTTCTTCAGCATTTCTCTGATATACTTGGACTGGTTGATGAAAATTCCTTCATTTAATTGCTTGATTTGCAGTCCAAGAAAGAAATTTAGCTCTCCCATCATGCTCATTTCAAATTCTTTCTGCATAAGCTCAGAAAATTCTTGACAAAGAGTTTCATTAGTAGCACCAAAAATGATATCATCAACATAAATTTGAATGATCAATATGTCCTTTTCTTTATACTTGATAAACAAAGTGGTGTCTACCTTTCCTTTTTGAAAATCGTGATCAATCAGAAATTTGCTTAGTCTATCATACCAAGCCCTTGGAGCTTGTTTTAATCCATATAATGCTTTGGTTAGCTTGTATACAAATTTAGATTGATCTTTTTCCTCAAATCCAGGTGGTTGCTCTACATACACCTCTTCATTTATATAACCATTCAAAAATGCACTTTTGACATCCATTTGAAACAATTTAAAGTTCATGTGAGATGCAAAAGCTAATAATATGCGAATTGCTTCCAATCTAGCAACCGGAGCATAGGATTCCTCAAAATCTATTCCTTCTTCTTGGGAGTATCCTTTTGCCACAAGTCTAGCTTTATTTCTCACTATAAGTCCACTTTCATCCAATTTGTTCCTAAAGACCCACTTGGTGCCAATAACAGTACAATCTTTTGGTCTAGGAACAAGATGCCAAACTTGGTCTCTTTCAAATTGATTTAGCTCTTCTTGCATTGCTATAATCCAGTTTTCATCATTGAGAGCTTGGTCAATATTAGAGGGTTCAATCTTAGACACAAAAGCATATTGTCCACAAACATTTTGCTTTGACCTTCTAGTTTTTACACCTTCATACACATTCCCTATAACTTGTTCACTTGGATGTGCATGTTTGAATTTTAAATCAGATGGAGGTTTATATGAATCATTACCTTCACTTACCCTTTCCTCCATGGACTCTTCTTGCTTTTCCACATGCAGCTTTTCAAAGTTGTTTGCAATCTCATCTGCATCACTTAAATTATCTCTTCTTTTGTAACATGGGTTAGTTTCATAAAAAACAACATGTATGGATTCTTCTACAACTTGGTTTCGTTTATTGAATACTCTATATGCTTTGCTATTTGATGAGTACCCAAGGAATATTGACTCATCACTTTTAGCATCAAGTTTTCCCAAGTTGGTTTTTCCATTGTTCAACACATAACATGTGCATCCAAAGGCATGAAAATAAGAGATATTTGGTTTTCTTCCCTTCCATAGCTCATATGGGGTCTTTTTCAAGATAGCTCTAATGGTAACTCGATTTAAAACATGACAAGCTGTGCTCACAGCTTCACCCCAAAACTTCTTGGATAATTTGCTCTCATTTAACATTGTTCTAGCCATCTCTTGTATAGTTCTGTTTTTCCTTTCAACTACTCCATTTTGTTGTGGAGTCCTTGGTGCAGAAAATGTGTGATGAATTCCTTTTTCATTACATAATTCTATGAATCGTTTGTTCTCAAATTCACCACTATGGTCACTTCTTATAGACATAATAGTACTTTGTTTTTCATTTTCCACCAAGTTTACAAAAGTTGAAAACATAGAGAAGGCTTCATCTTTGCTAGCTAAGAGAATTATCCATGTGAATCTTGAAAAGTCATCTACAATAACAAATACATATTTCTTTCCACCAATGGTTAAAATGTCGGATGGTCCATATAGATCCATGTGTAGCAATTCAAGTGGCCTTGTGGTGGAAATCTCCTTTTTGGTAGAAAAAGACATCTTCGGTTGTTTAGATAATTGACATGCCTTGCAAATTTTGTCTTTGTCATATTTCAACTTTGGCAAGCCATCTACCAAACTCTTCTTCCATAGGGTCTTTATGTTTGACATGTTCACATGTCCAAGTCTTTTATGCCAAACCCATGGATCATTATCAATGGCCATTAGACATTGACCATCTAGTTCATTAAGTGAAACCAAATATACATTTCCATGTCTTTTTCCGCTAAACATGATATGTTCTCTATCAAACACATTGCATATAGATGATTCAAACACAACCTTGTATCCTTTATCACATAATTGACTAATGCTCATTAGATTGTGCTTGAGTCCTTCAACAAACAAAACATCTTCCATGCATGCATTTGAAATACTGTAAATGGTTCCTTTACCTTTAATTTTACCTTTCTCATTATTTCCAAAGGCAACCGTTCCGTCGTTGCAAGGCTTAAGTTTGTGAAATAAGCTTCTTTCTCCAGTCATGTGCCTTGAACAACCACTGTCCATGAACCATATATTGTTTGCCTTTGCCTTGAAACAAATCTGAAAAATAAGCAAGTAAATATTATCTCTTTGGTACCCATTTTATGGGTCCATTTGGGTTAGTAATATTATTCAACCTTTGTTGCTCTAACTTAGAAAGCCCAAATCTTGTGTTCCTTGGAACCCAAACTAATTTTGCACCATGGTCATATAATTTTTTAAAGTTACACTTATAGGCTTTATGACCTATTTTATTGCAGAAATTGCAGGCCATAGGTAATCTTGGAGTAGACTTCCAAGTATGCATTGGTTCAAATGTTGGCCTTCTAGTCCACATAACATTTTTCCTTTGTGGCTTGTATATAGGTGCAGTTTTGGTTTGATATTTTCCAAGTATTGACACATTTGATTTGCCACTCTCTTTTTGCTCAAAAGTATAATATCCAAGGCCTCTTTTATTTGTTTGAGCAGTCATGTTCAGAAACATCTTCACATTTTCTCCTGGATTAGAGAACTTTGCTAATGATTCATTCAAGAATTCGTTCTCCTTCTTCAATTTTTCTACCTCTTTCAGCAATGATTCATTTTCCTCTTTCAGTTTTGTTGATCTTTCAGCTAGTTTTCCATTTACAATAATAATAGAATTGCATTGTTGTCTCTTCAATGTCAACTTGTTTCCTAGCCTTTTGATTTCCTCATATAATGAATCATATGCAAGTTGTAGTTCTTCTAATTCAGCACATTTGAGGCATTCATGAAAAGAAGAATAACTTGATTGAGAATAGTAAGGTTTAGAAGTTACCTCTTCATTGCTTGTGAATTTTGTTGAGGTGGATTGTTCTTCTAAAACTTCAGTTGTGTTTAGGCATAACAAGTCTTCTTCTTGTTCGAGCCGTGCCATGCAGCATATTCTTGCGCAGTTTGCTGCATCGTTGCCTTCGGTTGAAGAGCTGCTTGTTGATGAAGTCTCTTCATTGACATACATGCCTCTTCCCTTAGGCTTTTGATACTTTCTTCTTTCATGTCCTTCTCTCCTCTCTTGATAATCCTTTGGTTTTTCTTCCGGCGTAGGACATTGAGTTTGCATATGTCCTATGCCCCCGCATCTATAGCACTTGGTTGGCTCGTTCTTCTTCTCTCTTCGTGGTCTTTCTTTGTAGTCTCTGAAGTTCCTTTCTTTTCTCACAAATTTTCGGAATTTGCGAGTGAGAAGTGCTATGTCTTCATTGTCGTTTTGAGATGAGGAGGTAGATTCTTCTGAGTTGTGGGTGGCCTTTAGTGCAATGGTTTTCTTCCCTTTATGATTGTCTTCGTTTCTTCTCTTAATTAGCTCATGTGACATTAATGAGCTAATGAGGTCTTCTAGCTTTAAAGTGTTGAGGTCTTTTGCTTCTTCTATTGCTGTAATCTTTGGAGTCCATGAATCTGGTAGAGCTCTTAAGATCTTCATGACCTGTTCAGATTCAGAGATAGCCTTTCCAAGACCTTTCAAAGCATTAGTAATCTTGGAGAATCTAGCAAACATTTCAGAAATATTTTCTGTATCTAGCATTCTAAAGCTTTCCAACTCTCCTATCAGAATATTTCTTCTAGTCCCTTGGACTTGAGAAGTTTCTTCATAAATAGATGTTAGAGTATCCCATATTTCTTTAGCGGTTTGACAAGATGATACTCTATCATATTCGGAAGCTGTAAGAGCACAAAATAGTGAGTTCATAGCTTTGGCATTGCTCTTTACAGTTCTTACTTCCTCTTCGGTCCACTTGGAAGCTCTTTCATCAATTGGCAATGTTACACCATCTTGGATAGCAATCCAAGAGTCCATATCTGTAGCCATGATGAGTTGCTTCATACGAAGCTTCCAATAACCAAAGTTATTCCCATCAAACAATGGTGGCCTTGTAAAAGATTGTCCTTCAGCAAATGCGGGAACGGAAGTAGATTGGGATGCCATGATAATAGATCTCTTTGGTAAAAACTCAAAGAACTGCTCTGATACCACTTGTTGGTCCCGAGTTAATGGCAAAACCCAAGAGGGGAGGGGTGAATTGGGTATTTAAAAATTTATAACTTAAACAGAAACTTAACCCCGGATTAATCCAGTCCCCTTAATGAAGAATCGAAATGGAAAGCAATATAATGTAGAGAGCAGATAAATAAATCACACACACAAGATTTTTATAGTGGTTCGGGCAACCTCCCTACTCCACTCTTCCAAGCTCACACTCCTTGTGACTTGGGTTCCACTATTGTATTCTCTCAATACAATTAGAGCCACTGCTCTCTTCTAGATTCCAGCTCTAGGGGGCATATACAACCAGAGCCTCTTGCTCTCTTCTAGATTCCAGCTCTAGGGGGCATCAATAAATTACAGCACAAGTAGGTGATGAGTTACACTCCAATCACACACTACTTTGCTTACACTTGATCTTAGTTCCTCAAACTAAATCAAGTTCAACACAAACAAATGAAACAATAGGAAAACTACACTTTACAGTTGTGCAGAAGCAGTTTGGCGCAGAGAAGAACTTGTAGTAATGACTTTGAAGATTCTGAAATATAGCTCTTGCAACTTGAAGTGAAGTTCTTCCTCTTTGAATGGTTTGATCTCTTTAGAGCTCTTGAATATAGTAGTTATGCACACTTAATGATTCTCAGCTGCTTCCCTCGTCCACCATGAATGCTATTTATAATTTTGGAGGGAATTCGAACGTTAGAAGGTAGGTGGCGCGCATTTAATGCGCCAACGTTCGAATAAATTCCGACCGTTGCGACCCAAGTCGCATGTGGAGTCGACTTCGGATGCGACTTCGCCCAAGTCGCAGATGGAGTCGACTTCGGGTGCGACTTCGCTTCTCCGTCGCAACTTCAAGTTTCAGTCAGGGTCGTCTTGGGCATCAACTTGACCCAAGTCGCAGGTGGAGTCGACTTCGGTATGCGACTTCACCTCGTAAGTTATCTTGATGAACTTGAAATCTTTGGGATGCTTTTGTTTTCTTCATGCCTTGTTGTTCTTCCCTGATTGAGTTCTTCTTTGAGTCATTGTCTTCACTTTAGCTTGTTTCTTTTGGCTCCATGTTTTGCAAGCCTTGAATCCATGAGTCTTGATTCTTGCATTCATGAGCAAGTTCTTTGATTTGAATGGTTGAGTTTATGCATCTTGCTTGAACTTGGATTGTTTTTCTTCTTTGAAGACCTTGTGAATCTTGGAGACTTTGTATTGTTTGATTTTGCCTTTGATTCATTAATATTCATATCTTGAAAATATGCTTGGAGCTTTGCCTTGGACTTGAGAATCTTAAGTTGATCTTGAGATCATTTAATCCAGCTTGTCTTCTGAAATTTCTCCTCTGTCCGATCGAAGTCGATGCCGGAGTCGACTTGGTCTGCGACTTCGCCCAAGTCGCATGCTGGAGTCGACTTGGTCTGCGACTTCGGTGCCCCCAGATCTTGGTTTCAACTCTGGACGAAAAACGACGCCTCCAAGTCGCTACTGGAGTCGACTTGGCCTGCGACTTCACCTCAAGTCGCAAGTGGAGTCGACTTGGGGTGCGACTTCGGCACTTCGGGGTCTTGACTTCAACTCTGGAAGGAAACGTCATTTTGAAGTCGATGCTGGAGTCGACTTCGTTTGCGACTTGGCTTCCCAAGTCGCAAGTGGAGTCGACTTGGCCTGCGACTTCACTTGTTCTTCTCCCATTTTCAACTCTGGACAGTTTGGGCTTTTTGAAGTCGATCTTGGGGTCGACTTGGACTACGACTTGGTCTTCCATGCTTTATTTTCTTCAAGTGTATATGCCTTAAACATTTCCACAAACATGTTAGTAGCCAAGACTTACTCAAATTGATTTGTTAATCATCAAAACATAGATTTAACTTGTTTTCCACATATTTCCAACAAGATATATATGACCATGGATGTGTCTTGTTGCGATGAATGTGACAAAGATCGCCTTGATCCTATGTTGGCATAACTAATGGACGAGATTATTCGGAGATGATTTTGGTTGTGATAGCAAAATATTTTGAGCTTATAAGGTTATATATAATTATAAAATTATATGTAGTCCAAGTGGGAGATTGTTAGATTTTTAAACTTACATATATAATAATTATATATGCTATCATAAATAGTGGCCTAAAATTATAAAATGATCTCATAAGATTTATGACCAAATCATCTAATAAAGTATGGGTCTCCTATGCGTAGAAATCCTGTTACCTATGTTGAAATTTAAGGCAAATTAAGCACAATCCATGTTTTGATGATTAAAAACTCAATTTGAGAATTATTTAAGTTCTAATGTGGTTGCTAAGTGATGCCAAGGTTCATACAATCAAAGTTCAAAAGGATAGCTGGTCAAGTCGCATGTTAAGTCAACTCATGCATCGACTTAAGTCAAGTCAATACCCAAGTCGACTCTAGAATTGACTTCAAACATCCAGAAATTGACAGCAATGAAATTAGGATTCCAAGACAGATGAAGTCATAATTGAAGTCGACTCCGCTTACGACTTAGGTAAAGTCGCAACCCTAAGTCGACTCCACCTGCGACTTAAGTAAGCCTCGATTATAGACTTAGAAAATGTTAAAGTTAAGTCGCACATCAAGTCGACTCTGTTATACGACTTGGGTGAAGTCACATCTCAAGTCGAAAACAGTATATGACTTGGGTGAGTAGCACTACAAGTTGACTCAAGTCTATGACTTAAGTATAAAGCAACATCATATTGCTTGAAAAACTGCTTATTAGAAGATGGAAGTCAAAATCAAGAGACAATGATAACCTTGAGTCAAGGGCACTGAAAAAGTTTCTTTTGGAACCAAGGTATTCTACAACCCAAGCATCATGATACATATCAAGGGCTATAAAATCAAATGAGAATCCAAGCATTCAAAAAAAGAAGAAAGGGCTATGCACAACAAGTAAATCAGAAGCGAAGTGTTGAAGTTCTAACAAGACATATGACTGGTGAAGTCATATCTGATGTCGACTTCACCTACGACTTGGGTCAAGTCTGAGACCGAGCCGACCTGAGCACGGAACTTGAGTTGAAAGCTGAAGGCCGAAGTCGTTACCGAAGTTGACTCCAGTTTGCAACTTGGGTGAAGTCGCACCCGAAGTCGACTCCACCCTGTGACTTGAACAAAGTTGGATCCCAAGTCGACTTCAAGTGCGACTTGGCTCACAATGGTCAAAAAAATTCGAATGTTGGTACATTAAATGTGCGCCACCTACCACCAAACGTTCGATTTTGCTTCTCATTATTTAAGGAGCTTCAAGCAAACAAGAAAGGAGTTGGAAAAACATTAATTGAGCTCACATTCTACTTCCTCTAGCATTTAAGTGATCTACAAGAAGCTTTTCGAGAAGAACATTGCATTCGAATTGCTGAAAGTTGAATTGTCTCATCCTCAACTGCTTCTACAAATTCTTCTTCACACTTGAATCTGCCTACACATCTGTAACGTGTAGAATTCTTGTTTATTATTTGATTATTTATTTTTTTCTCTTAGTTTAGTATTAGAGACTGAAACCAAGTGAAGGCAAAGTAATGTGTGATTGGAGTAGAACTCATTACTTACTTGTGCTGAGATTGTATATACCTTATAGAGTTAGAGTCTAGAAGTGAGTGAGTGCTCTAGACTGGATTGATTATACAATAGTAGAACCTGAAACACAACAGGTGTGTGGTTGGAAGAGTATAGTAGGGAAGATTGCCCGAACCACTATATATTGCTGTCTTCTTGCGTGGTTTGATTGTTTGTATTTTATATTTCATCTGCATCTCTCATTCTAACTCACTGAATGTTTCATTAAGGAGATTAAGTTTATAAGGAGCTAAGTTTCTAATTATGCAAAGAATTTTTAAGAACCGAATTTACTCTTCCTCTCTTGGGTTTTGACATAAACTCGGGACCAACAACCTATTTTTTAATTTTTATTTTTGTGATGAGCTAAATTAGAAATTATAAAGATGGAAATGTTATATAGAAACAGTTATGGTCCCCAGGTTATGCACTTTTAAAGTTTCTTTTCTAACATCCCATCATTAGAAAAGATGAGTCACATTCTCCAGAAAACCTTAGGATATCAACTTGGAAGACCTAGAAACTACAAGATTAAAAAAAACAACAATTGCTTTTATGGATTTAGATATGCTTCCGCTTATGATTTATTTTCTTGGTGATTTAGCATGGAGGATCCTGGGGTGATTATGGTTTTAATAAATACAGTTTTCCCAACAATATAAACTTTTCATCATTTCTTTTATTGATGGTATTTTAATTAGTCTACATTTTCATTAATTTCTCCTTTTTCTTCTCTATATAATGTTAAGTTATTAATACAAATTTTAACTTCTATTATTTTTAACGACTCAAATTTACATTTTATACATGTTATGTGTCCATGCTTAGTTTAACATTTTTAGATGTTACGTTATTAAAAAGTCACTTTTTCCTACATTGAAGCCTTTCTCCTTTTTACAATACTTTTACAAATAAACTTTTATTTGGGCAATCTAAATATAATGTCAATGGCAATGTATTTCTCCAACATAGGATGATGTGAATTATGATTTCTTTCTCGACAATGATTAATGCTTTTACAAAAAAGTATATTTTATTGAATTTTAATAGTATGTGTTATTATATTTGAAGTAATATGTTTTTATTCAAATATAAAATTGAATTTAAAATTGAAAATTTCAAAATAATTATAAAAATACTCTACGACTCATATTTTATTATAATATTTCATGTTATTTATCTTTAGCAACTAAAATATAAAATATTATAAATTAAATGGCATAAATTAAAAAGAGAAAATACTAATGTACATACAGTGGAAGGCTTAGTAGCGCTTTCAGTATATCTCTCATATAAGGAAGTATCAAAGTTAAAATCATAAGGTAAGACGATATACTTTTATGCATAAAAACATTCTATGTTAGGAATTTTACAGCTAATATGCTTATTTATATAATTTTTTGTTATGGCAATGCATTTTTTTTAAATGGAAGTTATGATAGTTCACTTGATCAATAGATTTTAGCTAATTTTCCTTCGAAGAGTTTGTATTTCTTTTAAAATTTCTAAAATGATTCCGAAAGGGATTACAACAGTGTGAACGGTGTCCAAACCATTGTGTAGACAAGTTGTATGATAGTAGTGGGGTGTGTAGTGGGTAGCAATGGGAATTTTGTTGCCATTGACAATGTGTACATTGTCCCAGTCCACATTCTCATCTCGGATGCTCAACGTGTGGCCTATTTTTTACTTTAGGGTTACCAAAATTTGCATCCAAATTGGGCTACTCTAAAAGGTTTAGACAAATGTATTGACTGTAAAACTTGACTACAATTTGATCTACTGAGAAGGTTAAGGCTCAGTTTGGCCCATTTATTAAATTTCAATTTTTTTAAAGAGTCTAATCACAAATTTGACTTTTGTAAAATGTGTGATGCATGCCAAAAAATCGTGAAGTGTTTGTCCTTATAATTAAAATGAATTTTAATAGGAAATTCCCTCATTGTATAAATGTATGAGGGTTGTGAATGTGATTGATTATTATATCAGTGTCGTTATAAATAAAAACTGACCAAAAAAGCATTTTTATGGTTTTTGGAATTGTACTTGATCATTTAGGCAAGAGTTTAGTATCTCAACTTTTAAAGAAATTGCAACTATACTTGTGTGGTTTATCCTTAATTGTATGTCTATCGCTTTCCTTAATTACGTTAAAATTTTTAATTAAAATGACAAAAATACCACAATGAAATTTTTTTTTTCAAATTTTATAAAAATTTATGCAAAAAATATCATCAAATGATGAAATGCACAATGAATACTTGAATAATAAAAAATATTTGAATATACATTTCCATTAAATAAAAATTACAAGAAAATTCTTTAAAATCTAGAAATTATTATTAAAAATATTTCTCACATGAAATAAATTAATTTTTTCTGATTAGATTTTGAAATTTTCTATAATAATTTTTCAATATTTTAATAGAAAAATATTTAAATAAAAAAAATTATTCATAGGCACATTTTTGTTATTTCAAAATTTTTTAACTCCCATTAACATGTCCCTGACGAAAATAATACACTTTTAATTTTAGACAAACCATGTAGGCATGGATGTAATTTCTTTAAAAGTCATGATGTACTAGCAATTTGACTAAACTATGTAGACATCAATACAAAATATCTCATTTTTATGTTTCGCTTGCAAAGATAAGAATTTTTTTAGGCGTGTAAAATGTTTAAAAAGAACGTAGGAAGTATTTTTTAATTTTAATCGTTTACTAGTAAAAGATATTTCCTATCTATCATTGAGTAAATAAATTGCTATTGAAACATTGAGAAGATTTTTAATAAATTTTATAATTTATAAAAACATAGGTAAATATTTATTTATTTCAAATATTACGTAAATAAAATAATAACCAAAATCTTAAGTAATTTAGAAATATTGGTAAAAATTTATAATTTTTATGTAATATAACCTTTTTATAATGATTATTGAATAAATTCTTTCAATTAAAATATATTATTTTAACGAAATAAATTTGTAAAATCCTCTTTTATTGATTAGTTTCAAGGGTAAGTTTGGATAGTTTTGTTCAAAAAATATAGACAATCATTTTTCATAAAAGGTTTGTTTTAGTTTTTTCTTAATTCATCTTACAATCAAGCCCTGAGACAATTCTTACAAGTTTCAATAAGAAGATTACAAACTCCTAAATATCACTAAGGAAGGGTACAAACTCCCACATATCAATAGATGATACCACATAGTCGCAAATATTAAAAAGAAGATCAAGCTCCCATGCTTGATTTTAATCTCGTCTAAGAAAGATGTTCCCTTTACCACCTGTGCTAGTCGCAGGTGGTCAAAATTAGATAGTTCCACATAAATAATGGTTCAATATTTAAACAATTGAAGTCCTCGTGCTTACCTTTTGTCTTTTAATTTTAGAATATTTTTAAAATTTAAACACTTTATCATGTTTATTCATGTCTACTTATTTATACTACAAAATCCACGTTTATTTCAAACTTTTTATATTGTGTTTATTCTATATATATTTTTAAAAATTTTGATAGTTGAATATTCAAGCAATTAATATGTTGACTTTTTACGTTCTATATTTCCCATTCTTATTCTTAATTTATCAAAAACCTTAAAAGGGATAGCACTAGAAAATAAAAATAGTAGATAAATAGAAGATAACAATAGTCACCAATCTAGAACCCATAACATTTAACGTTGTCAATAGCTTGTGCTGGTAAAAAAACTCGTCATCACGTGCAAAAAATGAAAATTTTAATATGTATCTAGAATTGTCCCTAATTATGTTGGAAAAAACTTTGTAATAAACCCATTAATCAACCAGGATCCTCCATGCTAAATCTGAAGAAAATAAACATAAGCGGAAGTATACCCGAACCCATAAGAGTAGTTGTTGTTGAACTTGGAGGTTACTCGTATTTCAAGTTAATGCCTTAGGATTTTCTTGAAAAGGTTGACTCCTCTTTTCTAATGATGTAATGCCAGAAAAGAATGTTGGAAACAATTGTTGAAATCAAATGTAATATATCAAAAGCATGTGTTTTGATGATTAACAACATAATTTGAGTAAGTTTTAGCTACTAATATATTTTGTGTATTGTTTAAGATATAAAAATAAAAAATATGAAGCCTGGCAGGCCTGTCGATCCCCAAGTTGACTCAGGCATCGACTTAGGCCAAGTCGATACCCAAGTCGACTCCAGTAGAGACTTCAAGTGTTATTTTTTGTCCAGCGTTGAAATTGGGGACCAAAAGCTGCCGAAGTCGCAAATAAAGTCGACTCTACTTGCGACTTGGGCGAAGTCGCAGACCAAGTTGACTCCAGCTTCGCCTTCAGATTGACAGTGCAGAACTTCAAGAGCTAAGTTGCAAGCAAAGTCGACTTGATGCCAGACTTGAGTGAAGTTGAAGACTAAGTTGACTCAAATACTCGACTTGGATCAAATGAAGATCAAAACAAGTCCAAAGTAAGCAAGGTTGAATCTATCATGATGAATCATAAACACATACTTGGACATCTTCTATGCATTCCAAGACTCAAGTACTCAAGATAAATAATCATACAACATTCCAAGGTTTTCAAGATAAATAATCATACAACATTCCAAGAAATGCATAACAAAGGAAAAATATTTAAAGTTGAAGAAATTAAAGTGACTAAGTCTTTTTATGAAAGTTTAAGCTCACTTGGCAAGATAAAGAGGTCAAGTCGCAAACGAAGTCGACTCTAGCATCGACTTGGGTCAAGTTCCAGACCAAGTCGACCTAAATGACAGACTTGAAAAAAAAAGAATCTGAAGACGCACCCGAAGTTGACTCCACATGCGACTTGGGTCAAGTCCAAGGTCAAGTCGACCCGAGGAAGAACTTGAACAACCTGAGAACAGTCGAAGTTGCACCCAAAGTCGACTCCATATGCGACTTGGGGTCATAACGTTCGAATTTTTGAACATTGGTGCATTTATTACACGCCAACCAACTACATAATGTTCAAAATTCTCCTTTCTCTATAAGTAGACACTCAAGCAAACATGAAAACATACAAGATAGAGCAGAAAAAGAGGAAAGAAGAGCTTCTACGACTTATATTCCACTTTCTTGTATATTTGAGTGATCTATACACGTTTGAAAGAAGAACAAGCTTCAACTTGCTGTTTGCTTCAACATAGATCGATTTGTCGCTTTTACGGATTCTTCCTCGAGCTGAAACTTGCTACACAAATTTGTAAAGTGTAGATTTCTTTCATTTCATCTTGTTATTTGGTTTTTGATGCTTAGTTTGATTTTGGTATTTCAAACCAAGTTATAGCAAATTAGGGTTGTGACTGGAGTGGAACTCATCACCTACTTGTGTTACGTGTTGTATATGCTCCCTAGAGCTGGAATCTAGAAAAGAGTGGAAGCTCTAGTTGTATTCGTGGAATACATAATGGAACCTAAGTCACAAGGAGTATGAACTTGAAAGAGTGGAGTAGAGAAGGTTCCTCGAACCACTATAAATCTTATCTATTGTTTTTCATTTCCACTTTCATTATCTTATTGCTTTTCATTTGTCTCATTAAAGGGGATTAAACTAAACCGAGGTAAAGTTTCTAATTTAAGTTTAAAATTTTTAAATACCCAATTCACCCCTCCCCTCATGGTTAATTGCCATTAACTCGGAACTAACAAGTGGTATCAGTGCAGATTTTTGAGTTTTACCAATGAGATCTTTTGATATGACATCTCAATCTACTTCCGTTTCAGCATTTGCCGAAGGCCAATATTTTACTAGACCACCATTGTTTGATGGAAATAATTTTGGCTATTGGAAGCTACGTATGAAACAACTCATCATGACTACAGATATGAACTCTTGGATTGCAATCCAAGACAGTGTGACTTTGTCTACTGATGAAAGAGATTCCAAATGGATCGACGAGGAAGTAAAAGTTGTTAAGAGCAACGCCAAGGCTATGAATTCATTATTTTGCGCACTTATTGCTTCTGAATATGATAGAGTATCCTCTTATTTGACCGCCAAGGAGATATGAAATATATTAACATCTATCTATGATGGAACTTCTCAAGTCCAAGGGACAAGGAGAAGTATTTTGATTGGAGAATTGAAAAGTTCTAAGATGTTAGAAACAGAAAATATTTTTGAAATATTTGCTAGATTTTCTAAGATTACTAACGCCTTGAAAGGGCTAGGAAAGACAATTTCTGAATCTGAGTAGATAATGAAAAATTTAAGGGCACTACCCGAATCATGGACTCCAAAGATTATTGCGATAGAAAAAACTAAAGACCTAAACACATTAAAGTTAGAAGATCTCATTAGCTCATCGATGTCACAAGAGCTAATTAAGAAAAAAAATAAAGATCACCACAATGTCAAAAGAGTCATTGCTCTAAAAGCCGCACAAGATTCTGATGATACCACTTTGTCGTCACAAAACAACGATGAAATCGCCTTACTTATAAATTGATTCAGAAAATTTGTAAGGAAAGATAGAAATTTTAGAAACTTCAAAGAAAGAAATTCTAAAGAAAAGAAAAAAGAAATAACAAAATGTTACCAGTGTGGCGGTTTGGGGCATATGCAAGTCCAATGCCCAACGCCCGAGGAAACTAAAGCAAAGGAAGAGGCATGTACGTAAACGAAGAAGAATCAACAACATGTAGCTCTTCAAGTGAAGAATGTGAAGCTGATTGCGCAAGAATTTGTTGCATGGAAAATTCTGACATATGTTTTGTAGCAACGGAAATCTTGGAGGATCAAGTTACTTCAACGAATTGCACAAGTAGTCAAGAGGTAACTTCCAAACAAAAATCCTTTTCAATTTTTTCTTCTACAAACGAATGCCTCAAATGTGCTAAATTAGAAGAACTACAACAAGCCTATGATTTATTATATGAGGAAATAAAGAAATTAGGAAATAAGTTTATAATAAAGAAAAGATAATGTGATACAGTAATGATTGTGAATAGTAAACTTGCTGAAAAGATTGATCAATTGAAAAATGAAAAGAATACCTTGGTAAATGAGCTAGAGAAACTCAAAAAACAAAATGAATCATTAAATGAATCACTTGCTAAGTTCTCTAATCCCGGAGAAAGTGTGAAAATATTTTTGAACATGACCTCCCAAAGTTGTAAATAAGGACTTGAGTATACCACATTTGAGTAGGACAAACCTAATGCTCCAAGGAACAAAATCAAACACATTCATGTTAAACCTAAAATAAATCATGTGGTTTGGACTAAACGACCAACCGAGGAACTAATTACCAAATGGTTTTCCTTTTCTAGACTCTTGGGAGTTTATAACTTTTGCAACAAGTTAGGATACAAGGTTTATCAATGCAAGTTGAAAAAATTACAAAACCTTAGTGCAAAATTGGTTCGGATGCCCAAAAGTATTGGATTTGTGGCTTCAAAGGAAGATCAACATAGACTCCAATGGACAACTAACCCAAATGGACCTATAAAATGGGTACAAAAAAGATGAGTTCTACTTGAATTGATTTTTGTAGGTTTGTCTTAGAGCTAAGGGCAATAACATATGATTTATGGATAGTGGCTACTCGAGACACATGAAAGAAGAAAAAGGACTGTTCCATAAGATCAACCCGTACAATGAAGGAACAGTTGCTTTTGGAAATAATGAAAAAGATAAAATAAAAGGTAAAGAAAATATTTATGAAATTTCAAATGCATGTATTGAGGATGTACTATTTGTTGAAGAACTTGAACACAACCTAATAAGTATTAGTCAATTATGTGACAAATGATATAAAGTTGTATTTGAATCCTCTATATGCACTGTTTTTGATGATGAACACAGTATTTAGTGGCAAAAGGCATGAAAATATATATTTAGTTTGCCTAGATGAACTTGAGGAAAAATCTCTAATAGCCATATAAAATTATCCATAGATATGACATACAAGGCTTGGATATATAAATATGTCAAATATTAAAATATTATGGAAAAAATCTAGTACAAGGGTTACTAAAGCTCAAATATGACAATAATAAGATTTGCAAAGCTTGTCAATTACAACCCAAAATATTATTTTCCACCAAAAAGAAAATTTCAATGACTAGATCACTTGAATTGTTGCATATGGATTTGTATGGGCCATCAGACATTTTAACTCTTGGTGGGAAAAAGTATGTGTATGTAATTATTGATGATTTTTTGAGATTTTCTTAGATTTTCTTAGATTATACTCTTAGTTAGCAAAGATGAAGCACTTTCTATGTTTGTCACATTTTAAAATTTGATGCAAAATGAAAAATAAAGTTCAATTATTTCCATTAGAAGTGATCATAGTGATGAATTTGAAAATAAATGATTCATAAAATTTTGTAATGAAAGATGAATTCACCATACATTTTCTGCACCAAGAACTCCTCAACAAAATGGAGTTGTTAAAGGAAAAATCAGACAATACAAGAAATGACAAGAATTATGCTAAATGAGAGTAAATTGTCCAAAAGATTTTGGGGTGAAGCTGTAAGTACAGCTTGTCATGTATTAAACCGAGTTACTATTAGAGCAATATTGAAAAAGACCCCATATGAACTGTGGAAAGGCAGAAAACCAAAGTAGATAGAAAGTAGATATGAACTCCGGATACAAAGTAGATAGAAAAAGTACTAGTGGAACATGTCAATTCCTTGAAAACATGTTGATTTTATGGTATTCAAGGAAACAAACTAGTGTTGCACTATCTACGGCGGAGCCGAATATATAGCCACCAGGAGCTATTGTGCCCTACTACGTTGGACGAAACAACAACTAAAAGACTATGGTATTGATTATTATAATATTCCAATTAGATGTGATATCCTATATTGCATTCTAGAACCAAACACATAGATGTAAGACATTATTTTATTCAAGAACTTATTGAAAATCATGATGTTTGTTTAGAATATATGAAAACTAAGGATTAAATTGCAGATATTTTTACCAAACCTTTAGTGAAGGAATCATTTTACAAAATTAGAAATAATATGGGGATGATCGAGTTCAATTAGGAATAGTTAGATGGGAAAAATGGACTTAGCAAAGTCCAAGTCGATAAGCCAAGTCGACTCCGCTGGGGCGAAGTCGACTTCACGCGCGATCGTCGAGCTTTTCCGTCTTGTCTTCTTCTTTCTATTCTTTCTTTTCTTCCCCCATTTCTCTTCTCCTCCCGCGATAGCCCATCTCCCTCTAGTCTCCTCTCTCTCCGACACTCTCACTCTCTAGAGGAGCCAGCCTCACCAGCATCACATGGCTCATGTTCAGCTCATAGCTCTGAGATATCGGATCCTGCTCTTAGGCCTCCATCATGAGATACCTCAGTGAATGCAATTCGGGAGCATTTAGAGCAAATCGAAGATCGATTGGCAAGTCAGATCTCTGGGGTTCTAATGGCCATCATGGATATGCATTCTCGCCAAGATCGCATGGATCGAGAACTAAGGACGATTCGATACCATTTGGCATCCGAGAGCCATTGAAATCAACCTATTCCCGAACTAGATCCATTTGACACCAAATTAGTTCATACAGATTCAACTTCGGCACCCGTATCGTCTTTTTATTCCTCTACACATGTCAGACCTATCCATCCTACCCGTGCTTCCCAATCTCCATACTCTACATCGGCATTCTTATATGCCAAATCTCACTAAATCAACCCCTATTTGATTTATTGACAAAAGGGGGAGAAAAGTTGAGTTTTGAGTTTAGATTTGTAGGATTTTGGGTTGGGTAGTCTGTATATAGGTTTTATATTATGCTTTTGAAACTTGTATGAAATTTGTGATTATATATATGAAAATGTTGTTTATGTTTATCACGTATATTACGCTCTGATTACAAATGCTCTATTTTATGTTCCGATTAATTGAGTTTTACTCTGATCACTAATGTTCTGTTATGAAATGGTTGGTTTCAACTTATTGAAAATGAAATATTTATGACAACTTCACTAAGTTCAAAAAGCATATGACTTATGGTTGTCCTAAAAATGTCAAAACAGGATAAAATGACATATTGAAAGGTATAAACTCAAATTGGTTTTGTCAATCATAAAAAAGGGAAAGATTGTTAGAAATAATTATTAAAATCAAATACAAAATATCCAAAGCATGCGTTTTGATGATTAATAACAATATTTGAGTAAGTTTTAGCTACTAATATATTTTTTGTATTGTTTAAGGATATAAAAATGAAAAATATCAAGCATGGCAGGCCAAGTCGATACCCAAGTTGACTCCAGTAGAGACTTCAAGCGTCATTTTTTGTCCATCGTTGAAATTGGGGACTAAAAGCTGTCGAAGTCGCAAATGAAGTCGACTTCACTTGCGACTTGGGCGAAGTCGCAAGTCAAGTCGATTTCAGCTTCGACTTCAGATTGACAGTGTAGAACTTCAAGAGCTAAGTTGTAGGCCAAGTCAACTTGATGTCAGACTTGAGTGAAGTTGAAGACCAAGTCGACTCAAATACTCAACTTAGATCAAATGAAGATCAAAATCAGTCCAAAGAAAGCAAGGTTGAATCCATCATGATAGATCATAAACACATACTTGGACATCTTTCATACATTCCGAGACTCAAGTACTCAAGAATTCAAGATATGGAATCCAAGGTTTTCGAGATAAATAATCATAGTGTTCCAAGAAATGCAAAATAAAAGAAAAATATTTAAAGTTGAAGAAATTAAAGTGACTTGTCTTTTTAAGAAAGTTTAAGCTCACTTGGCAAGATAAAGAGGTCAAGTCACAAACGAAGTCGATTCTAGCATCGACTCGGATTAAGTCCCAGACCAAGTCGACCTAAAAGACAGACTTGAAAAATGAAGAATCCGAAGTCACACTCGAAGTCCACTCTACATGCGACTTGGGTCAAGTCTAAGGCGAAGTCGACCCGAGGAAGAACTTGAACAACCTGAGCATAGCCGAAGTCGCACCCGAAGTCGACTCCATATGCGACTTGAGGTCATAACGTTTGAATTTTTGAACATTGGCATATTTATTATGTGTCCACCAACTACATATCATTCAAAATTCTCCCTCCTCTATAAGTAGACACTCAAGCAAACGTACAAGATAGAGCACAAAAGAGGAAAGAAGAGCTTTTAAAACTTATATTCCACTTTCTTCTACATTTGAGTGATCCATACACATTTAAAGGAAGAACAAGCTTCAACTTGCTGTTTGCTTTAACACAAATTGATTTGTCGCTTCTACGGATTCTTCCTCAAGTTGAAACTTGCTACAAAAATCTGTAAAGTATATATTTCTTTCATTTCATCTTGTTATTTAGTTTTTGATGCTTGGTTTAATTTTGATATTTCAAACCAAGTTATAGCAAAGTAGGGTTGTGACTGGAGTGTAACTCGTTACTTACTTGTGCTACATGTTGTATATGCCCCCTAGAGCTGAAATCCAGAAGAGAGCAGAAACTCTAGTTGTATATGCCCCCTAGAGCTGGAATCTAGAAGAGAGCAGTGGCTCTAGTTGTATTCGCGGAATACATAGTGGAACTCAAGTCACAAGGAGTGTGAGCTTGGAAGAGTGGAGTAGGGAAGGTTGCCCAAACCACTATAAATCTTGTCTATTGTTTTTCATTTCCGCTTTCATTATTTTATTGCTTTCCATTTGTCTCATTAAAGGGGATTAAACTAAACTAGGGTAAAGTTTCTAATTTAAGTTTAAAATTTTTAAATATCCAATTCACCCCTCTCCTCTTAGGTAATTGTCATTAACTCAGGACCAACAAAGAAATCCTAAAAGTGCATAACCTGGGGACCATAACTGTTTATATAGCGTACACATCTTTCTAATTTCTAATTTCGTGCATTATAAAAATTAAAATTAAAAAATAAGCGATAAGGTTTCTACGCATAAGAGATCCATACTCTATTAGACAATTTGGGCCCATAACCTTATAAGATCACTTTATGATTTGGGCTACTATTTATGATAGCTTATATATATAATTATTATATATGTTAGTCCAAAAATTCAACTATCTTCCACTTGGACTACATATAATTTTATAATTATATACAACCTTATGAGCTCAAATCCTTTTGCTATTATAACAAAATCATCTTCAAACAATCTCATTCATTAGTTATGCAAACATAGGATTAAAGCGGCCTTTGCCACATTCATTGTAACTAGATTCATTCACATATATCAAATATAACTAAATGAATAGATTAAGTATGGATTCATAGAATGAAAATTGTATGTAATATGATCTAACATGTCTATTTTTAACTGGTCTAACTTATTTGTTGAGATCAAATCAAAACCAAAAATACTGAATAACCAAAATACTGAAAATTTTATTTCTACAAAAAATATCCACAACCATAATAAACAAAATGTGTATCAACTAGAAAAACATAACCTTCCTAAATTCTTTCCTTAATAACTAAGAATTTAGAGGTCAATAAACATTTATTTTGTTGAGCTCTTATTATTGTTGGAATACAAGACGGTTGAATTATTATTAGAAAATAACTTAAATGGTCTTTCAATTCCATCTACAATTCATAGCCCTGTGATAAAATTTTGTAGCCATATAGCCTGATTGGACACCTCAAAATGCTATAAATTCAGCAGCCATGGTGAAATGAGAAATGGGTGCCTGCTAAACACTTCTCCAAGAGACAACTCCTTTAGCAAGCAGATAAATATAGCTCGAAGTGGATCTAAGACTGTCTTGGCATCTAGCATGGTCAGAATCAAAATATCTAATGATCTTTATGTTATCCAACCTCTTATATGTGAGCATGTAGTGTTTTGTTCTCTGAAGGCATTTCGAAATCCTTTCGGCTGATTTCCAATGATCAATTCCCGAATTACTCAAGTATCTGCCCGACATCCCAATAGTGAATGTTGTATCTGGATATGTACAAACTTGGGCATATATCAAACTTTCCACTGCTGAAGCATCATGGATCTTTTGCATTTTCTTAGATTCAAAATCATTCTAAGGTCACTGATCGAGACTGAATTTATCTCTCTTAGTAACAGAAGTATCTCCTAGTTTACAATCCTGCATGCCAAATCTTTTAAGTATTTTTTCAATATAAGACTTTTGTGATAATCCAAGAATACCTCGAGAACGATTCCGATGTATCTGAATTCCTAATACAGAAGTCGCTTCACCAAGATTATCCATCTCAAATTTGTTTGATAGAAATCTCTTATTTTATGAAATAAACCTATATCATTACTGGCAAGCAGTATGTTATCGACATATAAAATCAGAAAAATGTGCTTACTCCCACAGGACTTGTGATATACGTAGTCGTCAATCATATTCATCTTGAAACCGAAAAAGATACCAATTTGAAAAAATTTGTAATACTATTGATGGAAAGCTTGCTTGAGCCTATAGATGGATTTTTTTAATTAAAAAACCATTCGTTTTGCATCTTCGGAAACAAAATTTTTTGATTACACCATATAAATAGTCTCATTAATGTCACCATTAAGAAACACAGTCTTTACATCTATCTAATATTGCTCAAAGTCAAAATGTGTCACTAAAGCCATCATTGTCCTGAAAGAGTTTTTCAACTAAATCGAGGAGAAAGTCTCTTTATAATCAATACTTTCCTTTTGAGTAAAGTCCTTTGTGACAAGATGAGCCTTATACCTTTCCACATTACCCTTTGAATCCCTTTTAGTTTTAAATATCCATTTACAACCAATGGGCTTTGCACCTTCGAACAATGTGATGAGTTCCCAAACATCATCATCTCTCATAGTCTCTTCATCCGTGACATTAATCCATTTTTGAGAATTTTTGCTTTGCATTGCTTGATGAAAGTTAATATAATCATCTTCCATCATTGCACTGTCATCTTGATATTTTTTGAGAAAGATAATGTAATCATTAGAAATTAAACTTCTCCTTTATTTAGTAGAGTTCCTTAATAACATTGGTTCTTTAGGTTGTCCAGCTTGATCAACGGGAATATCTTGTTGACGTTGATTGGGGAGGTTGTCAACAATGTCTTGTGGTTTTAGCATTATTGCTTGAACCATATTAGGAACAACAATCGAAGGAAAGTGACAAATTCTTCCTAAAAGGCATAGCCTCTAACCTTATTCTCCCCCCAAACTCAATATCCTCAGAGAACCGGACTTTTTCGTTTTAAAAAAGGACTTGGATGTGAGATTGTAAAATTTATACCCCCGGGACCTTTCAGAATATCTAACGAAATAACTATTAATTGTTCTTAAGTCTAGTTTCTTTTTATTTGGCCTATAAGATCTTGCCTTAGTTAGACAACCCAAATGCGTAAATGCTTTATGATAGGCTTTTTGCCCATCGATAATTCATAAGAGGTTTTGGAAGTTGACTTGGTTAGTACTCTGTTAAAGATATAAGCTGCAATCTTTAATGCTTCTCCCCAAAGTGAGTCTGGTAATGTAGTACAACTAATTATATTCCTTACCATGTTTTTTAAAGTTGTATTTTGTCTTTCAGTAAGACCATTCATTGTGGGACTTCCTGACATGATGTACTACGAGACGATATTGGACTCTTCTAGAAATTTGGCAAATGGCCCTACACGTTGTTCACTTGATTCGTCATATCTACCATAATATTCATCACCACGATCAGATCAAACGACTTTAATTTTTTTGCTAAGTTAATTTTTAACTTCAGCCTTAAAAATTTTAAATACGTCCAGTGATTGAGACTTCTCATGGATGAGATATAGGTAGTCATAATGAGAGAAATCATTTATGAACATAATCATTTATGAACATAATAAATATTGTTAACCATTCCGAAAAGTCATAGGGAATGACCCAAAAATGTCTATATGTATTAGTTCTAAGACATCTGAAAACTTGTTGGCATCAATCAACACAGACTTCAAAATTTGACAAATCAAGAAGATTGAGAATTCCATCTGACACAATTCCCTTAATTATTTATTTAGATATATATCCTAAACATTTGTGCTAGAGTGAAGAAGAATTCTCTTCAGTTAATTTGTGTTTTTTACCACGTGAATTCACCTTCAAGGATTCAACAAAGGAGACAACTATTTCAAGCAAATAAAGATTATCATATCAAGATAAAGAGTCGGTATCCATAATATTTGAATTTAAAGAAAGATCAAATGACTATTTCTAAATGAACAAGAATAACCAGATTTGTCCAATACAGAAATAGAAACCAAATTCTATTTGAAAGATGGTACAGTATATGTTTTTTTAAATCCAAATAAAAACCAATCTTTAATAATAACCAAAATATATCTACCACCTCAACTTTAACTGATTTGTCATCATCCGCATAGATGAATCTTTCAGCATTATTAGACTTTCAGCAGCTCAGGCAATCCTGCATAGACACACTTATGTTAGTAGTAGCACCAGAATCTATCCACCAATTATGTCTAGGTATAAAGTTAAATTGACCTCAGAATAAACTAAAGTGAGAAGAGTACATTTCTTTGCACGCTAAGCATGATATTTGATACAATCCTTCTTTTGTGTCTTGGAGTACGGCAGAAGTAACAGCCTAATTCCTTAGTTGATTTCTTTTGTTGTTTCTTACATATCACCCCACTTGCAACTTCCTTATTCTTTTTCATTTTTTAGTTTTTTTCTTAAAAGTACTTGCCAAGTGAGCACTTTCGGGCCTGACTCGTTTCATCCTATCTTCTTCTTTAACACAATGTGAAATGAGCTAATTAAGAGACAATTTCTCCTTCTGACAGTTATAACTAACTGAATTGTGCTAGAAGAAAAATTAAAACTAAATGCATCAGCAAATAGTCAAATAGCTATAACCCAAGTGCCTTTAGTTTCGAAACAAGACGAGACATCTTGATGATGTACTTCATTATGTTTCCTTTTCCCTTATATCGCATTGAAACTAAGCTTGATAGAGTCGAACTTGTTTTAGTCTTATTGCTTTTTCAAAGCGCTTTTCGATTTCATTAAGGAAATCCTTGGTAGTAATATTCTATTCAGACACAATCCCTGAAAGCTTTTAAAATTGTCTTGAGTATGATCATGAGAATCATGCAATTTGAACGGTCCCACATCTCAAAGTTCCATTTTTATTTAATGAAACTTGTAGCCATAAGAGGGAAGAGTTATTTAATCCTTAACACAAGGTCGAGATCCATACAACCAAGAATAGTCATAATATTCTCTTTTTGTTGCTTAAAATTGGTTCTGTTGACATGACAATAAAATTAATGTTGACAGATATAGTAGAAGCGGATGTATTATCTGAATATAGAACAAAAAAACATATTCACATAAATTCCATATAAAATTTTAGAAAAATTCAAATAATGACAGGACCTATCATAAGACACTTAACACAACATTAATAACTAGAATTTAGATGAAAATATTAACTTGTAAGTGGTACTTTTGTTGTAGTAATCAAATATTGGTAATAAAGTCTCATCAAATAATAAGCCTTTCTTCGGACCGACTTACTATTCACATGGAAATCTGAATAATTATCACATATTTATCACCACAAGTGTACACGTAATTCGGCCAAATAGTAATCTTTCTTTGGGCCGATTAATATCTGTATGAATTACACTCACATAATTATTTTAATGTCTTAAAAATAAATTAACGTACAAAAAGAGGCTACTTTGGTAGCTTGTTGTTTCGATCAATTATTTTAAAACATTAGACATCCATAAAAATAATACTTGTACTGTTATTCGAATTTAAATTCCTAAAAAAGTCCAAAATATTGAACCATTGCATGACAATAGATTAATTTAAAATTCGATAGAAAATAATAAATCATAAGTACATTAAAATTATTCACAAATTGCTTTCTAAATTCCCATTAATTAACCATGTGAATTAATTGTGCATATAATTTTTGCATGCATATACATAAATGCATAAAAAACTCATATTTCGGGACCTATTTGGCTTAATCAAACTCTTCCATTTAATTCAAAATGTTCAAAAATATAAAAAATTACTATTGGATCGTCCAAATCAGATGTTGGGATCATAAAATATGTTTAATATGTTATGGACGGCTCAAAATTGGCCATGTGTCACTAGGTCGGGATTTGGGCGGGCTGGGCTAGGGTTCTCGCTTGGGCCACCAGGCACAATGGAGTAGTTAATGAGCCTTTTAAATCTGGAGCCCAATCGTATGCACCCGGGTGCATTCAGCCTCAGTGCACTCGGGTGCACTGCACCTATTTTTTTTATTTTTTTTGAAAATTTTTTCATGAAGCTGTTAATATAAGTTTATTTAACATATGTATCAATTTTTACTATTTTTGGAGATTTTTAGATATTTTTTTTAGATTTTTAAAAATCAGTGGCATTTTCCGTAATTTTAAATTACCAAAAATGCCACTGATTTTTAAAAATCTAAAAAAAATATCTAAAAGTCTCCAAAAATAGTAAAAATTGATACATATGTTAAATAAACCTAGATTAACCATTGTATAAAAAAAATTTAAAATAAAAAAATAAAAAAAATAGGTGCAGTGCACCCGGGTGCACTGAGGCTGAATGCACCCGGGTGCATACGATTGGGCTCCTTTAAATCTAGGCTGGACTGGTCTGGGCCTGGAATTTGGTTCGATGTTATGGGCCTCCAAGCCCAAGCTCGTTAACGCTTGAGCTAAAGCCTACATGTAAGAGAGGTAGACTGAAGCCCAGGCCCGCATGAAAAAGAAGGCTAGTTTCGAACCTGACCTATGTGAAAAAATGTTTCTGGATAGAAGATTTTGTGCAAAATTTTGGGATCTTCTCCCCCAAGCCAACATAAAAAAAAAACCCAGCCGCTCAGCACGCCACTGCCGCCTCGTCGTCGCCGCCCAGCTGTTGCCGCCGGCAGTAGCATGAGACCGTTGCCGGCATCCGATCCAGTGGCCACCGTCGCAGGTAACAAGTATAAAGTATTTTGCATCGATATTGATTTCAAAAGTATAAAACCTCTACCAAATTTCTAAATCCATAATCAGAACCGATCAAATATTTTATGATAATAGAAACTCCAACAAGAATTGTGGAATTCAAAAAACAACCGGATTAATCAAAATCCGTTACATGTATTAGTTAGAATCGTGAACAATAATATAACATGAATCCAAATCCCGGACTTCACATTCATGCAAGCCTGACAAAATTAATAGGATTTGCAATTCCAGAAGAATTAAAATGCGGAAGCATGATAATAATGAAATCTAATGGGCTGAATCAATACATAAGCATGTCACGAAACTACAAATTATTTAAGTAAATAAGCCAAAATTTGCATAAATTCTTATTTCCTTAATTATTTAACGTGAAGAATGGTTCTGATACCACTTGTTTGGAAAACCTATTGATTAATACTATTAATCAACCCAAGATCCTCCATTCTAAATCACAAAAAAAATAAACATAACCAGAAACATATCTAAATCTATTGGAACAGTTGTTATTGAATCCGGAGGTTTCTGGTCTTCCAAGTTAATGCCATCCGATTTTTTAGAGAAATATGACTCCTCCTTTCTAATGATAGAAAGTCAGAAAAAAAAACCCTAAAAGTGCGTAACAAAGGACCACAACCGTTTATATAGCGTATCCATCTTTTTAATTTCTAATTTAGCCCATCATAAAAATAAAAATTAGAAAATAAGCAATAGAATTTCTCTGCATAGGAAACCCATACTCTATTAGACAATTTAGGCCCATAAACCTTATAAGATCGTTTATAATTTAGACAACTATTTATAATAGCATATATATAATTATTATATATGTTAGTCCAAAAATCCAAAAAATTGTACCTATGCTAATTAAATTTTTAAAAATTTCTCTCATATCCCATATATTTTGCTACTAATTCCACTCATAACGGCATGATCAACACTACTGGCTAATTTACTACATGCAGTTTTTAAAATATTGTAGAAAAATTCCTTTTGTATATGTAATTTTTACTCCATATTCCTAATATATTCACCAAGTTTCAACGATTCTTCTCATACGATGACATTTAAAGCTAAATTCTAGTCCAAAAAATTAAAAACAGCTAGATTCTAGTCGGTTTTTTAAATTGTTAATCTTTTCCGAAATTACTAAACTGCCCAAGGATGAAATCAATATTTTCGTCCACCAGCCCAGAATCCCCATTTCTAATTTGTTTGCGATGCTGGAAGAGCTGAAAATTCCTAAACTTCTGGCCGCTGGAAGATATTGCCGTCGTATTAAGTCCGGTGACCAATGCCAGTCTTCTTCAACGCAACTTTGGCAGCTGCCTGCTGCCCAAAATACCGTCCCTCTCGACCAATGCCCGCCCTGGAAATTTTCATCTGTGTTTGTTTGTAATGTTATAAAACTTTTAGATTAAGGGTGCGTTTGGCAATCCATAAAAAACGTCAACTGAAAACTTTTCAATCTAAAACTTTTCACATTCCATAACTATCATATTTTTTAATTATTTTTTCACATTTTTCTATACAACTACCCTACTTTTCAATCATTTCTACACAACTATCCACACAACTAACCTATCTATTTTAACTTTATCCTCTTTACTACTCATCATTATCCCTATCATATCACATCACTTGACAACTTTTACTCTCTAAAAGTTTTCATCAAAAGTTTTATTCATTACCAAACACACCCTAAAAGATTTTACGATAAATAAAAATTTTTAAATTTAAAGAAATAATGCAGTATAATAAATATAATGATAAAAAAGTAAAAAAATTAAGTTAAAATAAATAAGTTAATTGCATGAATAGTTGTGTAGAAATAATCGAAAAATAATGTAACAGTATAGATAAATGTAAAAAATAATTAAAAAAGTCTCGCATTAAAAATTTTTGGTTGGAAAAATTTTTGGTTAAGCAAACATGCCATTATAAAATTATTTTTTATTTTCAAAAGATAACAGTTTATATTTTTCATTTACAATATAATTTGTCTCAATTTCAACACATCTTTTTCTATTGCTAAAATATTTCAATCCAAAACAGATTAGCAAGCAACATTCTCTAGCAGCGTAAGTATTGGTAATCGTATAGTTGGGATTTGTAAATCGTGGTCGGCTAGAATTTTTGCTGTAATGTCGGCTTGACGATGAGATGGATTTCACCGAACTGCCTTCCAAGTAGTAGATCGCCAAAATTGATGCTGGGCTTTCGCTGGAGAAAAATTACAAATCCTATGCGGTGTTTATTGGGGTTACAAATTCGTTCATTGGCATCATCAAGATCTTGCGGGAGTTAAGAAAAAGAGGTTTCGTACACACCAAAATCATTACACACCAAGTTTCATCGTAAGGGGATTTTAGTCTCGCCTCTGTAGCCCCGAAAGGCGACGTTGTTGTCGTGATCGGGACTGAGTGCGAGTAGAAGGGAGGACGGGCGCTTCGCCGGAGGCTTTGGCGATGGGTGGCTGGTCTGTGTCCATCTGTGGGAGGGTATTGGTTGTAGTGTAATCAGGCGCTCTTTTCGCTGGCAGCATGAATCCGAGCATGGATGATCTGCTACAGGCAGAATTGAAAATACTATCAATCGACGGGTTGGCGATTAAGAAGATCAGGTCGGGAGACAAAGCCGCGATCCTATGCTCGTTGTGGACTTCGAAGTCATATAATAAAGAGTTCTTTAAGGGTATGCTCAAGAGAATCTGGAGGACGAAGGAGAGGTTCTTCTTCACGGAGGTGGGCGAGAACCTTTTTAAGGTGTCTTTAACAAATAGAGAGGACAAGGAAAGGATCATGGCGGGCAGACCTTGGCTGTTTGAGCGGTGCATCGTCGTCCTTTCCGAACTAGAGGGGGAAATTGATCATGCCACTTGCTGCTTGTGAATACGCCGCTGTGGCTGCACGTCAAAGGAACTCCATTCATTGTCGACAAGGAGGTTGTGGGGCAGAGTATCGGAGCTACTTTCTCTGAACTTCTGGATTGCAGAATTACAGAGATAGAGATCAAAATGAAAGTGATGGTGGATTGCAGAGAACCCTTGCGTAGAGGAATGTTTATAAAGATTGGTTCTCAATAGAGGAAATGGCTGAGTTTCCAGTATGAAAGTCTTCCACTGTTTTGCTATCTTTGTGGGATTATAGGGCATTCCCATAAGGACTGCCCGTTAACTGCAAAACAGGAAACAATCACGATGGAAGCCGATATGCCATTCGGGAGCTGGTTACGGGTGGGGACTAAACCAATGAGGTTGAAAGAGGAACTCAGTGGGGGAAACAGAATGAAACCAACAAAGTATGTGGGATTCATGGATGTTGATCCAGGTGAAAGCAGACAGTTGGCGGCACAAGGGGGAGAAAGGAATCCTCTAATGGAGACAGAAGTGGGGTTCATGGCTGCTGATCTAGATGAAAGCAGACAGTTGGCGGTACAAAGGGGGGAAAGGAATCCTCTAATGGAGTCAGCTGTGCAGGTGGATAACTTTGAAAGGGGAAGGAAACTAAAGGATGATGCTACTATACATGGGCTGCTGCTGTCCTCAAAATCTTCGTGTGGGGAACGGTCAAGTGCAGGTATTGAACCTCCTACTCAACAGCTTCAGCATAGGGACTTAGTACACCCTATGGGAAGTGTGGATGCTGTGATGCAATGGGGGGTTGAGGTGGTGAGTGGGAGGGATAAAGAAGAAGGCAAGTCAACTGGGAAAATGGCCGCTGGTTTGGATGAGGGTTGGGATAGGAAAGGGGCTGATGTTGAATGGCAGTTGGGTGCAGAGGAGAGAGGCCACAAGGAGTATATGGGGGAGGTTAGGGGGGGAATGAAGGGGAAATGGCTGGGAGAGGGGCTGGTAGGTGGGAGGAGAAAAGAAGTGGGGGAAAGGACATGGTGGAGGGCTGCAACTTTGCTGATATAATTGTGCAGGAGGTCAGCGGTTGTATTTCAATATTACCAGAGGTATATGCTGATGGGGCAGGGAGGGGGAAATCAGTGGTAGTTCAGTCTGCTTCGGTGAGTAGGCACCGATGGAAGAGGAAGGTGAGCCATGAGCGTGGGCGGTTATTAGAAAAATCAAAAGTGTTTGGGTTGACTGAAAGTGCAAAAAGAAGATGGACTTTGGAACCAGATGAGCAAGGTGGGGGACAAAAGAGGGCGAAGCATATGGAAAATGCAGAACATAGGGAGGTGGAGGCTCGGGGACTAACTCGGTCCCACCTCAACTAATATGGCTATTCTAGCTTGGAATTGCCGTGGGCTTGGGAACCCACATGCAATTCGATGCCTCCATGACTTGGTCAGGAAAAAAGATCCCAAACTGGTTTTCCTCTGCGAAACGAAGCGGTCCACAAAGGAGATGGAAGGGATTAGGCGTAAGATCCATTTTGATTCTTGCTTTGTGGTGGATCCCGTGGACAGGAAGGGGGGACTGGCACTTTTTTGGAATAATGGTCTGTCTGCATCACTCAGAAGTTTTTCGAATCATCATATTGATGTGGATTTTTTGGGTGGTGGTTTACTGGCTTCTACGGTCATCCTGAAACGCATTGCCGTCATCAAAGTTGGGCTATTCTCAATCAGCTAGGGGAGGGATACAACTCCCCATGGCTTATTTTGGGAGATTTTAACGAAGTTGTCGGTCCGAATGAATATATTAGTATGTGTACCCGTCCTCAATCCCAAATGGACCTTTTTTGTGAATCTATTGACAGATGTAACCTCCAAGATATCGGTTTTGTGGGAGCATCTATGATATGGAGCAATAATCGCAGAGGTTCTCAGAGGGTCGAAGCAAGATTGGATAGAGGACTGGCGAATTCTTCTTGGCTTAATCTTTTTCCTTTCGCGAGGACTTTCCATCTGGGGGCGACCACTTCAGACCATAGCCCGCTTTTGGTATTGCTTGATCACCAGTTCCGTACTAGACACCCTCCAAAGGAATTCAGATATGAGCTGTTTTGGGCTCGTGATCCTGAGGCAAGTGAAATCATTCAAAAAGTGTGGGAGATGTCACCATTGGGTGCTGTAAGGAATGCCGACCTTCTGGCCTGGAAAATTAAGCGATGCGGTTCAGAGCTCTCATTGTGGGACAGAAAAGTTCGAGGAAACCTTAGAAGAGCCATTAAGAGAAAGCAAAGAGATTTGTCAGCTCTCTTGGTTCTTGATCCGTCCGATGAGCATGACGATGCCGCCGAGAAGCTGAAATTCCATATTAACATGTTGTTGGAGGACGAGAAACAATTCTGGCGTATAAGAGCGAAGACCCATTGGCTTAATGAGGGGGACAGAAACACTTCTTTTTTCCATCGGGTGGCTTCCAATCGCAGAAGGTCAAATTTCATTGTGGAGCTTAGGGATTCAGGTGGCGGGTGGATAAAGGATCAGGATCAGATGCTTGAGTTGGCGATGTCATACTTCTCTTCGGTTTACACCTCTTCGGCCTCGGGGAATGCATCCTGGGTTAATGATCACATTGAAAGGAAAATTTCTGATGACCAACGGCAGTTTTTGACTACCCCACTTACAATGGAGGAAGTGGAGGGTGCAGTGAGGAGTATGCATCCGACTAAGGCCCCGGGGCCGGATGGTAGGTCTCCAGCATTTTTTCAGAGGCATTGGAACATTGTTGGCAAGGATATCTTTCTGTGGTGTAAACTCTTCTTGGAGGAAAATGTTCAGACCCAGAGGGAGCGCCATATTATGGATGCTAACACTACCTCTTTGGTGTTAATTCTTAAGGTTGCTGGGGCGAATGATCTATCAAATTTCTGACCTATTAGCCTATGTAATGTGGTTTATAAGATCTTGGCAAAAGTTTTAGCGAATAGGCTCAAGGGGGTGCTCCATGGGGTAATTGGTTTAGAACAAAGTGTGTTTGTTCCCTGTCGGCTGATTACTGATAATATGTTGATTGCCTATGAAGCGATCCATTCTCTTCGGAAGAGGAGGGGTGCCAAGAGGGGGGAGCTGGCTATTAAACTCGACATGTTTAAGGCATATGATAGGGTCGAGTGGGACTTCCTTTGTCAGATTATGGGGGCTATGAACTTCTGCCCGGTATGGATCGAGTGGATTAGACGTTGTATCTCTACTGTTAGGTACCGAGTTAGAATGAATGGATTCATGTCTAGACTTTTCCAGCCTCATAGGGGCCTGAGGCAGGGAGATCCACTGTCTCCCTATCTCTTTCTTCTATGCGTGGAGGGTCTTTCTGCTCTCATCACTAGGGTGGTGGCCCAGGGTGTGCTTCATGGTATCAGAATCAATCCGAAGGGGCCCCAGATTTCGCACCTTCTCTTTGCTGATGATGCCCTGCTATTTGTTAGGGCGGACGGAAGGGACATAAGGATCTTAAAGGATATCCTTAACAAATATGCGGCTTCTTCTAGTCAGCTGGTCAATGTTAATAAAACCTCCATCTTCTTCAGCTCAAATTTGAACAATCATGATCATAGGGTATGGACCGAGCAATTGGCGGCACCGGGCCGAGATTTGCATCATTACCTGGGGCTCCCGGCATGGCTTGGTAGGTCCAAGAAAGGGTTGTTCAAGGGCATTCAGGAGCGTATATGGCAAAAAATCCAAGGATGGAAGGGGCGTCTTCTTTCTTGGGGGGGAAAAGAGGTTTTAATCAAGGCCGTCGCCCAAGCCATCCCGTCCTACGCTATGAGTATCTTTCTCCTCCCCAGGTCCTCCTGCCAGACCATCAATGGTATGCTGAGCAAATTTTGGTGGGGCGAGAAGGCTGATAAAAAGAAGATAAGTTGGGTCGCTTGGGCGGACATGTGCAAACCTAAGAGGGCGGGAGGGATGGGCTTCAGAGACATAATTGCTTTCAACTACGCCCTCTTAGCTAAACAGGTGTGGAGGTTAGCATCAAACACTGATTCCTTTTGCCATAGAGTACTCAAAGCTAAATATTTCCCTTCCTCGGATATCTGAAGCTGTCAAGGTAGATCTAATGACTCTTTCACGTGGAGGAGTATACTCAAGGCTCGGGAGGCGATCCGATCTGGCTGTAAATGGAGGGTGGGAGATGGTAAACGGATTCGATTTTTCAAGGATGCATGGCTTAATTCTAATGTGAGCAAGGCAGGCCCCTTACCATTATCCATACCAGAGGAGGTCCTGGTTAGTCATTTCATTACCGATGAGTCTAAATCGTGGATCAGGGATAGGGTTGTGGCTGCTGTGGGAGAGGTTGGCTGGCAGGAAATTGGGCTTATTCCACTACCCCGGGGTGTTGATCCGGATTGTGTATTCTGGGCCCATGAACCCAATGGTCTATACTCTGTGAAGTCAGCCCACAGGATGCTTTCGACGACCATGTGTGAGCCCAACTTGGCTTGCTACTGTTGGGCTATTTGGAGGACAAGGTTGCCTAGCAAGGTGAAAATTTTTGGCTGGCGGTTACTGAAGTATGCTCTCCCTACATTGATGAATCTGTCTCACAGGGGGGTACCTGTTGAGGTGCTATGCTTGTTTTGCAAGAGGGAGGTGGAGGATATTCATCATCTGTTCTTGAGGTGTTCGAGTGTTGCGAGGATTGGTAGGATTGCTGCTTGTAGGAGCTCTCCTGAATCGTCGGTGACAGAATCGTTGTGTACCCTGTCTCGAGGAAATAAATTGGAGGAGCTGACTTTCTTTATTGTGTACTGCTAAAGAATATGATTTTTGCGTAACAAGTGCAGGGAGGAGGGCGTCCAACCTAACTTTGGGGATACGCTACGGTGGTGTCATGCTTATATTGATCAGCTTAGGAGGGCGAATCTTATTGGTCAATCTTGTGTCCTGGATCGCCCTCTTGTGGCTAGATGGATTCCTCCCCCTCAAGGTGCTTTCAAGTTGAAACTGACGCTCGTTGCGTGATGGAATGGAGGGTCATGGGGCTGGCGGCAGTTATAAGGGACTCCCAGGGTCTCTTTGTTGCGGCCAAAGGTTGGAGATGGAAGGGTGTGGTGGAACCGCTGATGATGGAAGCTTATGCTCTCCTTATGGGTACCAAGTGGGCGCTCCAGCTTAATTTGGGCAACATACAGTTTGAATCCGACTCTCTTCTACTTTGCTCGTTCCTTTCAAGAGACTGCTCGATCTCGTCACCGGTGGGACATGTTGTCTCCGAAATTAGATCTATACTCGCTTCTAATACCCACTTCTCATTACACCATGTTCTAAGGCAAAGAAATGGGGTGGCCCATTCCTTTGCTGATTTGGTTTCTATTTCTGGATAGGATCATTTTACTTGGTGGGGACACCCCCCATAAGCAATTATAGGAAAAATCTATACAGACAATTTTTTGGCAATGAATTGCGCGGATTACTCTTCTCCGAACCCTTTTCAAGTGGAAAGGGGGTCGGGTTAGAGTAATTCTTTTGTCAAAAAAAAAGAAAAAGAAAAAGAGGTTTTGAGATTTCAGGTCGTTAGACGAGGCAATTTGGTGGTGATCATCTCTGAGTGGTCGGCACGGCGAGATCTTGTCGTTGGACGGGTCTGATCGACGAACAGACGATCGCCTGCAGGTCCATGAAGAGTGGCACCCGTGGTTGGCTAGCTGGAGAAGACGACTCTTTGGTACGGTAATTTGGCAGCGTACCAAGATCTGTGTACATGTAACCCCTTTTAGATGATCCAAACCGTGGACCAACATTATGCAACATGCTATTCATGCTTTGATTATTTTAATGTGATACGAATTCACAAATCTAAAAGAGAAATTGCAATTCAAAATGTTATTCCAATGGCCGATTGCTAAGGTCAGTGGGTTCATCTCATGGAGGGAACAACTCCGAAAACTTGTATTTACAAAGCAATGAAAACAATTCTCGCCTCAAATGAAATCTCTAAGGCCTATTTATACTTCAAACAAGAAACGTAAAGAAGAAGCTTGAGGATGTTAGCGCCAACAAAGATTACAAGTGCATCAGTGTATAAGTTCCACTTGGCCAATTGTGACAGCTAGCAAGACAACGACCTGCCTCACAGATCCGAGGCCCAACCCAGGGGAAGCACTTCCCTTGAGAAAAAAAAGGAAGTTGGGCATTGTGGTAATTTTACAGCGAGAGTATATTTGGTTAAAAACGTGAGTATGTTTGGTTTTTTGGTAAAATTTGTATTATATATATAAAATCTCAATCTATTCCATTTATTTGCTAGATCAAGTATTCAAATGTATGTAGACATAATTTTTCATTATTTGACAATTTCTAAAAATATTTGTGTACAAAAAATTATTTTTTAATAAGATTTCATTATAATTGGTAAAGTTGGAAAATATAATTTTTATTAGGAGTTATTTTATATTATTTAAAGTTAATGTAATTAAGGTACTCTAAAAAATAACTTCTTTTATTTTTCTCGAATTTTTGAAAATTTATTAATATTTTTATTTTCTGAATATAATCGGATCTAAGGGCATCTAACAGCATCTAACGGAATCTAACAGCATCTAACAGCATCTAACGACATCTAACCGCATCTAACCGCATCTAATTTTTGAAACTAATAAGGTAATCCTAATTTACTATTTGTTATATGATCTTAGTCCTCTTATAACGTCATTTAGACCTTAATTACGGAATTTGAAACTCATATAATATAATTTAATGAAATCACCATAATCTAACAACGTCTAATCGCATCTAACGGCGTCTAACCGCATCTAATTTTTGAAATTAATGAATTAATCCTAATTTAGCACCTGTATTATGATCCTAGGCCCCTTATAACGTCATCTAGACCTTAATTACGGAATTTGAAATCCATAAAATATGATTTAATGAAATCACCATAATGTAACAGTGTTTAATCGCATCTAACGGCATCTAACAGCATCTAACGACATCTAACAACATCTAACCGATCTAACCGTATCTAATTTTTGTAATTAATGAATTAATCCTAATTTAATACCTGTAATATGATCCTAGGCCCCTTATAACATCATTTAGACCTTAATTACAAAATTTGAAACCCATATAATATGATTTAATGAAATCCAACTTAATCTAATAGCGTCTAATTGCATCTAACGGCGTCTAACAGTATCTAACAGCATCTAACGACATCTAACAGCATCTAACCGCATCTAATTTTTGTAATTAATGAATTAATCCTAATTTAACACCTGTAATATGATCCTAGGCCCCTTTATATCGTCATTTAGTCCTTAATTACGGAATTTAAAACCCATATAATATGATTTAATGAAATCCAACTTAATCTAACAGCGTCTAATCGCATCTAACAGTATCTAACGACATCTAACAGCATCTAACGACATCTAACAGTAATCCTATTTAACACCTGTAATATGATCCTAGGCCCCTTATAACATCATTTAGACCTTAATTACGGAATTTGAAACCCATATAATATGATTTAATGAAATCCAACTTAATCTAACAGCGTTTAATCGCATCGAACGACATCTAACAGCATCTAACGACATCTAACAGCATTTAACCGCATCTAACTGCATCTAATTTTTGTAATTAATGAATTAATCCTAATTTAACACCTGTAACATGATCCTAGGCCCCTTATAACGTCATTTAGTCCTTAATTACGGAATTTGAAATCCATATAATATAATTTAATGAAATCCAACTTAATCTAACAACATCTAATGACATCTAACAGCATATAACGGCATCTAACAGCATCTAACGGCATCTAACAGTATCTAACCACATCTAATTTTTGATATTTTATAAATATTTTACTTAATTTGTGTATTTTGCAAAAGATATATAATTAATAATTGATTTCCTAACTATGCAAACCTTTAAATAATTGGAAAACTAAATAAATATATGAATTTATAATTAAAAATATTAACTAATTTAAATTAAATAAAATCAAAATTTACGGTAATATATAAAATTGTAAAAATTATTATATATGATGCTATAAAACTAAAATTGTAATAAATTATATATAACTGTAATTTATATTTAATATATAAATATATGTTTCTTTCTAGGATTGGTTGAATAATCAATTTAGTTAATAACTACATTTAATAGAAATTTTAAAATTAAATTTATTAAGATTATATAAAAATATTATTATAGTTTATATTACAAAAATATGATAATTGTAATTTTTTGTTACCATTATTAATTAAATTAAACAAGAAATACAAATTTATTTACTCCAAATGAACTCAATGTGGATAAATAATTTAATTAAAATTTACATTGAATATAAAATTTATAAAAAAATTTATGTTCTATAACACCTCTAAAAATGTACCCTTGTGTTATATCTCCTGTAAATTTTTTATTCAAAACAAAATATTTTTAGAAAATAGTATATTCATTTTTTGAGGCCCACGGGACACATATATATTTTTAGAAAATAAAAAATTCATTTTTACAGGCCCGTGGGACACATATATATTTTTTAGAAAATAAAATATTCATTTTTGGAGGCCTGCGGGACGCATATCTATTTTTAGAAAATAAAATATTCATTTTTGGAGGCCCGCGGGACACATATATATTTTTTAGAAAATAAATAATTCATTTTTGGAGGCCCGTGGGACGCATATCTATTTTTAGAAAATAAAATATTCATTTTTGGAGGCCCGCGGGACACATATATATTTTTCGAAAATAAAAAATTCATTTTTGGAGGCCCGCGGGACACATTTATATTTTTAGAAAAAAAAATATTTATTTTTTGAGGCTCGCGGGACGCATATATTTTAGAAAATAAATAATTCATTTTTGGAGGCCCGCAGGACAAATATATATATTTAGAAAATAAATATTCATTTTTGGAGGCCCGCGAGACACATATATATTTTAGAAAAATAAAACATTCATTTTTGGAGGCCCACGAGACACATATATATTTTTAGAAAATAAAATATTTATTTTTGAAAGCCCGCGGGACACGTATATATTTTAGAAAAATAAAATTTTCAATTTTTGGACCCCTTGCGGGACACATATATTTTAGAAAAACAAAACATTTATTTTTGGAGGCCCGCGGGACACATATATATTTTTAGAAAATAAAATATTCATTTTTTAGAGGCCCGTGAGACACATATATATTTTAGAAAAATAAAATATTCATTTTTGGAGGCCCGCGGAACACATATATATTTTTAGAAAAAAAATTCATTTTTGGACGCCCGCGGGACACGTATATATTTTTAGAATACAAAATATTCATTTTTGGAAACTTTTATATGTATATAAACTTTCGTATGTATTTCTATTTTTTAACACAAAAATTATGAAAATTGCATTTAACAAAGCACTTTTTGTGTATTTTTATGAAAAACACAATTTTCTCATAAAATTTTAGTTAAATAAATTGGGGATTATAAAATAATTGGGGTACAATTGCAAAATTATTTGAATAGTTCATTTTACAACATGGCCCGCATGTGCACCAAAACGGTGTGTCGTCGGAGTATTGAACTCTAGTGCTCCACCGTCTTCCCTCTCCCGATGTCCTCCATGGCTGCGCAAACCCATCTTTTACGGCCAGCAATTTTTCTTCCCTTTATTCAAAGAGTCGGTGTATTTTGCCGTTACAGAAAATTTCCGACCGTCCTTACTCAAATCTAGCACCGGCAGCGGTGTTTTATCTCTAAAATCCGGAGACCCCTTACATTTCAGATTTGGCCCTTGCAATAAACTCCCAGCTAATCTGAACCGACCGATTGGCTGTTGTTGTGCATCTCCCAATTACCTAGGTAAGGCTGACAGAAAAGATGCCCCAGTCCAGAAATCCACCAATGACAGAAATTTATGATGGCCATGGCTACCAAACCTCTATCTTCCCTATTATCGGTGGCAATTCCATCCAAGCACTGGTAGCATGCTTAGCAACTAATCAATTGCAGATTTCTTCAACCCGTCGTACCTCCTCCAAGCCGCAACCAACCGCACAACCATCATCCCTACACTTGCTCGATGCAAAGGGCACCAACACCAGCATGTCCAGTTGGCAATACAGCAGCACTAAATCTCCAGCCTTTCTCCCATCTCAATGGCAACCAAATGATCGACGACGTTTGCTGCAATCCCAGCAAAAATCCCAAAAATGACCCCTTTTTCCATCTTCTAACAATAATCAAGCAATCCATTGTCAACAGTGCCTCTTCTTTGCCCGACTTTAGTAGCCATGAATTCAAGCAACATCGGATTAGCTAATGGCAGCCGATGGAGGAAAAGTGAAGACAGAGAGGGAGGACGTAAGTAGAAGCACCGTATTCAATGCACACGCACCAAATTTTCATCTGCCGAAAATGCCCAACTGCATCTCATCCATCAAACCGAAATGGACGGCGGATCGTAGGCTTCCATTGATAGTTACAGGGGAAGCGCTTCCCATGGGTTAGCTCTCCACAGATCCAACCATTCTCTTGGATGAATCCCGCCCTAAGGCCCAAACCAGGGGAAGCGCTTCCCTTGAGAAAAAAAAGGAAGCTGGGCATTGTAGTAATTTTACAGCGAGAGTATATTTGTTTAAAAATGTGAGTATGTTTGGTTTTTTGATAAAATTTGTATTATATATATAATCTCAATCTATTCCATTCATTTGCTAGATCAAGTATTAAAATGTATGTAGACATAATTTTTCATTATTTGACAATTTCTAAAAATATTTGTGTACAAAAAATTATTTTTTAATAAGATTTCATTATAATTGGTAAAGTTGAAAAATATAATTTTTATTAAGAGTTATTTTATATTATTTAAAGTTAATGTAATTAAGGTATTTTCAAAAACAACAACTTCTTTTATTTTTCTCAAATTTTCTCAAACTTATTAATATTTTTTTATTTCTGAATATAATCATATCTAACGACATCTAACGGCATCTAACAGCATCTAACCGCATCTAATCAGATCTAACAGCATCTAACCGCATCTAATTTTTAAAATTAATAAGTTAATCCCAATTTAATAACTAGAATATGATCTTAGGCCCCTTATAACGTCATTCAGACCTTAATTACGGAATTTGAAACCCATATAATATGATTTAATGAAATCACCATAATCTAACAGTGTCTAATCGCATCTAACGGCATCTAACAGTATCTAACGATATCTAACAGCATCTAACCGCATCTAATTTTTGAAATTAATAAGTTAATCCTAATTTAACACCTGTAATATGATCCTAGGCCCCTTATAACGTCATTTAGACCTTAATTACGGAATTTGAAACCCACATAATATGATTTAATGAAATCCAACTTAATCTAACAGTGTTTAATCGCATCTAACGGCATCTAACAGCATCTAACGACATCTAACAGCATCTAAATGCATCTAACAGCATCTAACCGCATCTAACTGCATCTAATTTTTGAAATTAATAAGTTAATCCTAATTTAACACCTATAATATGATCCTAGGCCCCTTATAACGTCATTTAGACCTTAATTACGGAATTTGAAACCCATATAATATGATTTATTGAAATCACTATAATCTAACAGTGTCTAATTGCATCTAAGAGCATCTAACAGCATCTAACCGCATCTAATTTTTGAAATTAATAAGTTAATCATAATTTAATACATGTAATATGATCCTAGGCCCCTTATAACGTCATTTAGACCTTAGTTATGGAATTTGAAACCCATATAATATGATTTAATGAAATCATCATAATCTAACAGCGTCTAATCGCATCTAACGGCATCGAACAGCATCTAACGGAATCTAACAGCATCTAACCGCATTTAACTGCATCTAACAGCATCTAACCGCATCTAACCGCATTTAATTTTTGAAATTAATAAGTTAATCCTAATTTAACACCTGTAATATGATCCTAGACCCCTTATAACATCATTTACACCTTAATTACGAAATTTGAAACCCAGATAAATATGATTTAATGAAATCACCATAATCTAACAGCGTCTAATCGTATCTAACGGCATCTAACAGCATCTAACGGCATCTAACAGTATCTAACCGCATCTAACCGCATCTAATTTTTGAAATTAATAAGTTAATCCCAATTTAACACCTGTAATATGATCCTGGGCCCCTTATAACGTCATTTAGACCTTAATTACGAAATTTGAAACTCATATAATATGATTTAATGAAATCACCATAATCTAACAGCGTCTAATCACATCTAATAGCATCTAACGGAATCTAACAGGATTTAACAACATTTAACCGCATCTAACCGCATCTAATTTTTGAAATTAATAAGTTAACCCTAATTTAACACTTGCAATATGATTCTAGGCCCCTTATAACGTTATTTACACCTTAATTACGGAATTTGAAACCCAGATAATATGATTTAATGAAATCCACCTTAATCTAACAGCATCTAACATCATCTAACTGCATCTAACTGCATCTAACCACATCTAACCGCATCTAACTGCATCTATTTTATGATATTTTATAAATATTTTACCTAATTTGTATATTTTGCAAAAGATATATAATTAATAATTCATTTCATAACTACGCAAAATGTTTAAATAATTTTAAAACTAAATAAATATATGAATTTATAAGTAAAATTATTAAGTAATTTAAAATAAATAAAAATTTTTACGTAAATATATAAAGTTGTAAAAATTATTATATATAACGCTGTAAAACTAAAATTGTAATAAATTATATACAATTGTAATTTATATTTAATATAGAAATATACGTTACTTTTTAGGATTGGTTAGTTTCACAATATGGTAAATAGCTACATGTAATAGAAATTTTATAATAAAATTTATTAAAATTATATAATAATATTTTTACAGTTTATATTAGAAATTTAACATATTAATATATTAAAATTAATTAAAATTATAAAATAATATTATTATAATTTATATTACAAGTTTAACATATTAATATACTACTTGTGATTTATTGTTAATAGAATTAATCAATTTAAAATAAAAATACAAATTTATTTACTTCAATTGAAATTGATTTAAAACTATGTAATTATTAAATATTTACATTGAATAATAAATTTTCCCAAAATTTATACACAAATTATATGTTCCAAAATTGTAATTAAAACTATTCCAAAACTTAAATCAGTAAAAAATAAGGGAAGTTAAATAATTATTTAATTCGACATCTCAATATTATTACTTAAGTAAATAATGTTTAATTATATGTCCCAACATTGTAACGAAATAAGGTTGAATCAAATATAACCAAAGTTAATCAAATATAACTAAAATTGAAAATTAATTTAAATCCATATGAAAAGTATTAATTAAAATATATATCTTGCAAAATAAATATTTTTTAATGATGATAAATTATTTATTTCAATTAATTTTTTATAATCTAATAGCATCTAATGTTTTATAATTTTTGAATCTTTTACTTAATCTGTGTATTTTGCAAAATATATATACTTAATAATTTATTTGATGTCTAAATAATTTTAGAACTATTTAAATATATAAATTTAATAAAAATTAACTCTTCTTGATAAAATGAAATAGAAATTTACGTAAAAATATAAAATAGTTAAAATTATTATATATATGACGTTGTAGAACTAAAATTATGATTACTTATATATAACTGTAATTTAGATTTAATTAGTAATGTTACTCTATTGTATTGTTAACTATAAATATGAAGAAAATACATGTTGACTCTTTTGAATATACATTACGATTATATATAATTGTAATTTTATAAGAAAATTTCTTAAAATTATAAAATATTATTATTATAGTTTATGCAATCTAAATTTTAAGTATTAATATAATAATTGTAATTTATTGTTACTATTATTAATTAAATTAAACTAGAAATACAAATGTTATTAATGTACTTAATTATTTACTTTTATCTGTTATGCTATTAGAAATTTAGTCACATGTTTTTTATTATTTAAAATTTTTGAATTTTAAAATTTTATGAATAAATTTATAACGATGTACTTCAGCCACGATATGCATATAAATGAGAAGTATGCTTCAAGAAATGCATGAACGACACCTACTTATGTAGCTTTTGGAGATTACCATGAGTTTTGATTTTTAAAGGTGGATGATATTTTTAGCTCGCAAATTATAATTTTATAAAAATTTTATGCATTAAACTCTAAACCTCAATATATAGCAATTTATATTAACTATTCAATTGCACAAAATAATTTCATATTCTTTTTAAGTTAAAACTAAATAATCACATGGTAATGGACTCAAATAGGCCCATAAGTTAAGGAATTAATATATAACTCTTAAATACAATTTATAATTAATAGGTGTGAAAATAAAAAAAGACAAATATACACAAAGTTGTAAACTATGCACTTATCATAAGGTTAGCCCAATAAAATTATTTTCGTGCATCAAATCAATAAAAAATTGTTGCATGTGCACATTTGGTTATTGCATTGTGGGAGCACTATAATTTGATGTTCCATTATCCCCCAATGATGGAAGGCTGCCATGGATGATTTACTCATCTTGTGTGCCAGTGTTGATGCATATTCTGGTGATTAGAGCCAACCAAAAGGATGTAGGTAAAAATCTCTCTATAGATTGGAAGTTATTTTGCTAGTATTCATGTGTATATATTTACATGAAATGATTATTAACAAAAAATTTTAAAATGATTTTTAATGATAAATATATTTTAAAATTACAATTAATATAATATATAAATATATTATTTTAGACCCTTTATTTGAATGGATATTAAACCCTTTAAATTTATACCATTAATTATTATTATTTTTAATATTAGTGGACAAAACTGTTGGGGAAGTTTAATTTTTTATTACATCTAATTTTAATATTCTTAAAAATATTTTACATAAATTTTTGTATTTTACAAAATATATATACTTAATAATTCATTTTAGAACTAAGCAAACTGTGATTTTGATTTGAAAAACTTTAAAATTAAATAAATATTTAAAGATATAATTAAAATAATATTTAAGCATCTATTGCTTGCCATAATTTTCTTATTATTTTATTTGAACAAAATCTAGTTTTTGTATTTTTCATGCTACTATAAAATCTTGATAATTTAAAGTTATTAAAAAATTAAATATTATATCCTATTGGTCCCCATTAGAAAATTTTTTTCTTTATTTTTATAATTTGTAAATTTAAGTTTTTTATATTGTCACTCTTAGACAACTTATTACATGTTCCTTTCAACATCAATAGCTACCTTGTGAATATCAAAAAAAAAAAGCTACCTTGTGTTTATTCATATTTATTTAAAATGTTTTATATTTTTATAATATTTGTAATTTTCTTTATTATTCTGAAATTTCCAAACTAGTTCGATTTTTTAAAAAAAATTAGGTTGGGGTTGATGAGCTAATCTATTGGCGAGACTATGGTCTTAGTCATACAACTACTCGTTCTGGGCCTAATCTTCTCTCGGCCCATTATTTTTCTTCGTTCTTCTGAAATTTCTAGGTAGTTTCGCTGTTTTTTCAAAAATTTTTGACTTGATCCATTTGCAAATGTCTCTAGCCAAGGGGCTTTTTGTAAATTTCACGGAAGTCCTTCTTCTTCCTCGAACCGGTGAAACCCTAGCTGCCACATGACCCATCACCACCAACTGTCCCCCTTAGCCCTAGCCGGCCACAAGGCTCCATATCCGGCATCCAAACCGTCGCCGACGACCATGGCTGCGACAATGGCAACTGCTATCCATGCGCCGTCTAAAAGCTGGGTTTGAAAAACGCATTTGAATCAAGCTAGATCGTGCCATCAGATTCATCGAATTGCAAAAAAAAAAAAAAAAAAAATGGCTACCAAAATTGCAGTGCTTAATCCATATGGGCAGCGGAAGCAAAAATAGGACGGCTTGAATCTTAAGATGTAGCAGGTAAAGACGGCAACAGAAGAAATTTTCAAATAGGCACATGACAGATTTATTCGATTGCGAAACCCCAAATTCAAGCCCTTTTTCAATTATGTAACATGATTGAATTGGCTGGATACCTTTAATGGTGAGGGATAAAAAAAACAAATCTGAGATTAAAAAAAATAGCAATAGCCAATTTCAAACCAAGATCAAGCATGGGTTTGACAGATTTGATAGTCCGAACAGGGATGGAAACGAGCACGAGGAAGAACGATGGACGGGAGGAGAAGTGCGAGTAAGCAAGAACCCTCCATGCGTTCCATTCGAATTTTTAAGCTACCCAAAATACCCTGATAAATCTTAGCCGTCAAACTCAAATGAACGGCAGAGATGCAGCTTCCCTTGAGAAAAATCAGGGAAGCCCTTCCTATGGGTTGGCTCTCTTCCTTAAGTATTGTAGCATCATCATTCTGGCCGGGAGCTGATCTAAAGCCGCTGACTCCTGGTTTCTGGAGACGGTGAAGGGAGCGGCCATCCAGCTCTTTAACTTCACCGAGGCAATCAGCAGCAGCCGCTGGTCACCTGCCGCTGCATTATCTCCCTTGCAGATTCCGGGTCCACCAGCAGGTTCGCCAGCCTTCCGCCTGAATGATGCATTTGCCCTGAACTGGAATGCAGCCTTTGGCATTGCTTCCTTCTGCTCATTATATTTTGCCTCGTCTTCTTCTGTATCAAAATCCCACCGGTGGAGACGACCCTTGGCCCTGCCACCCATGTCCATTTTCGTTAAGTCATCCTCATCATCACTGTCTACAACTTCACGATTATATTCTTGATACCTAGGATAACATTCAGAATAACTCTCTGAGATGAAATTTGGGTCCTTTTCCTGGTCATCATTTCCCTCAAAATTCAGTTCGCTGTCCAAGGAGAATCCTTAGAACAACATCAGATGGCACCCTTCCACCTAAAAGTCTAGAACCCGGACCCCCGATTTCACCAAAAAATAACATTTTATCAATCACCGGATTCAAAAAAATTTCCCAATACCTCACTTCACGTCCCCTAATGCAAAATCCAAATCTGATTCTACCTCCGAGGATGGAAGGCAGCAATTTATCATAATTCTAGGCCCCATTCAGCTGACCAGCATCAAATAAACGACCCGCATTTGATGAAGAAAGAAAAATAGGAACCCTTTTTTACATCAGCTACGACAATTGAAAATTTTCCTTATGGTGTACATCAAATCTATTTCGAGTACCGTAGCTGGGAGTATCTTTATCTTTATGCTCACCACTTGCCTGGGAGTATCTCTCCCGTGATGCTCCTGGTGGCCACCTTCCTCCCTGAGCAGCACCAAATGGCCCTCTAGGATACATGGAACGAGCTTTAGAACGAGGATGATATTGGAGTACTTCAGAAGGGAAGGGCAATATCCCGTCACCTTCAGAACCCATGAATGGAGTTGCTCGCGGGATCTTCGAGTCCTTGAAATCAACTTAAGAGCTCAACAATGTTCTCGATAATTCTAGAAATGGCGAGCTCTTAATCAAATCCTCTGCTTTTAGGCTTAGTTTACTTGGATATGAGAAATAAATAGTGTGTCCACATCTAAGCCCTTCACATCTGCATTGCTCTCTGATGCTGCTGTTTCCTAGTGAGAAAAAAAAACAACGCCACCTCTAGCGAATAGATTCTGGAGCCACCTACAAGCTCCAGATTCAATTGTTGTGTGTGTACTCGTTTGCAATTCTAGACCAAATCACCATTAGCAAGTCCGAATTCTTCAACACGCCTTTGGTATTTGAAGAATGCTCTGTTGCACATACTAGTCCTTCCTCGTTGCTACCACAGCCTTCTTCACCACTTGCCAACCTATGAGCAGAACTCCTCCAATGGTTGCTGCTTAATACTAATTTGTTAATGTTATCAGTGGAAATTGAAATTTCTTGTGTTTGCTTGTTTGCGATTCTGAAGCCACCCACGAGCCATTGCCTGGAAAATCGCCACACCTGTCGGACCTTCCTCGGTGCCGCCATTGCATTCTTCAACACTTGCCGGAAATCCACGAGCAGAACTCCTAAGGTTGCTGCTTGATATCGATTTTTCTTAATGTTTTTTTTTTTCAGATGAAAAGCTATGCTATGATGAAAACCCAAATCAAAATCTCAAATAGCTAGCACAAAATATGAACTGTCGAGCTGCACGAAGACAACCAAATCCACTTCACCCACTATAAATCCAAGATCTTCACCATAGATCTGTTTGCTATTTCTCCAACAACGAGCTTGATTCTGGCTAAGTCAAAAATCCAAGATCTTGACCCTCTGTCTATCCTCCCATTACAAACCATGGCCACTACTTCATGGCGTTGAAGTCCGCCCTTGCCATTAGAATCGTTATTCATATCTGCAAGATAGATATCCCATTTTCTACAGTACGAATCCCCCTCTTTTTTTTTTATAACTTATATTCTACGGTTATTGTGTACTAAAGTGGGGCTCATATGCCCAAAATCCGATCCCTCAAATGCCTTCTACGAAAATTTTGTTGCAATCGTATGGGATAATTTTTGCATCACTTGTTGTGGTTCTCGCCCCTTCTTTTCTCCTCTTTCTTTTTTTTTTTTTTGCAATTTTTTCTTTTCGTAATAAATTTGCTGGTCTATTAAAAAAATTTTGGCTATCAGGTGATTCCATAATAATAATTAACCATTTGTAATTTTTTCTTCTCTTTTTTTTGCCATCAATTTTCCTTTTGTTGTACTTTTTTTCTTTTTTTAATCGTATAATTTCATAAACCATGGTTCAAAATATACCTAATCATCCACCAAAATTGTAACTTCAAATCTTCATACATTTTTATGTTATCAAGATAAATGGTGTAAGGAGAATAATGAGCCTCATATAGTACCTTGATTATAATTGGAGCCTTCTTAGGAATAGCTAATCACCCTCTACATTCGGGAATACCGTCATCCATTGTAAAATCAGCTAGCTCACCCTCCTTCATCCAGTCAAGCATTCTCAAATGTTGCTAAGCTTGCTTAATTTTTTTTTTGTTAAGGTAGGCTGTAATCTCAATTGACTCACTTGTGCCACTAGTCTATCTACACTAACATGTAAATCCATTCTCCTCATCTCTTCAAAATTTTTTGGCTAATTAGTGATTAGGCTTATCAGACTACTACTTGACTACTTGCTAAGTGCATCTGCTACTACATTCACTTCCTCTAGATGATAGTGAATCATAAAGTCATAGTCCTTTAGCAAGTTTAACCATTTTCTTTATTTCAAATTTAGTTCTTTTTGTGTGCATATATACTTTCAGCTCCTGTGACTAGTATATATATCACCTCTTCCCATATATAAGTAATGTCTTCAAATGTTCATTGCAAATACCGTAGATGCTAACTCCAAATCATGTGTGAGATAATTTTGGTTGTGTGGTCTCAACGGTTTAGATGCATAAACTATTACCTTCCCATTCTATATAAGCACATAACCCAATCTTTCCTTGGATGCATTACTATACACCTCAAAATCTCCTTTGCTCATAAGCATTATAAGAATGGGTGCTTCCACTAGTCTCCTCTTTAACTCTTAAATGGCCTATTTACATTTTTTGTCCAATCAAACTTCACTCCTTTCTGAGTTAGCTTAATGAGTGGAACCGCGAGTGTAGAAAATTCTTCTGCAAATCACCTATAATAACCTGCGAATCCCAAAAACCTTCACAATTCGATTACATTTGTTGGTCTAGCCTCATTTAATACTGCCACAATCTTATATGAATCCATTGTTAAATCATCCCCTGACACCACACGACCCGAGAATGATATTGATTGTAGCCAAAAAATCATACTTCTTGAGTTTTGTATAAAGTCAGTCCTCCCTTAACCTCTGTAATGTCATTCTCAAATGCTACTCGTGCTCTTCTCCACTTTCTTGAAAATACATGAGCAACTTGCAACTAATCTAATAAATCATTAATCCTCGATAGCAGGTACTTGTTCTTCACAATTGCTTTATTGAACTCCCTATATTCAATACAGAATCTAAGATTTTTATCCTTTTTTCTTCTCAAATAGAACTAGAGCTTCTTAAAGCGACACAGTAGATCTAATGAAACCCTTATCTAGATCTTGCAACTGGAAATAAAATATTTCATTGAAGGATTACTCTAGTTTCTCCATCATATGAAAAAGATTTGCAACTAGTATTTTAGGATTTGGAAATTAGTATTTTTTAAGCCACTAACTTTGCTATTTGTGACACTAAGGCGGTAGCTTAGGTGGTTTGTGCCCAGGGCTAAAAAGCAGGAGCCATAGTTTCAAGTTTCATTTCATGCTAATGAAATTTTATATTGCCCTTAATTTGGGGGTTTATTATGAACTCCCCCTAAGTGGGGCTTTTCCTAATCTCCCCTTCGTGGGAGTAGTTATAGAATATTTCCTCCATTATGTGAGGGTGGTGAGTGTGCTTGTAATGTCTTGATCCACAAGCTTGCTGTTTCGGCCTCAAATAGTCCCGTTCGGGTAGGTGGTTTTTAGAAAATAAATGCTCGATTAATTCCCCCAGTAAAATTTTAAAGCATTTAATTCTTTAAACGAGTCCAAAAAGTATATCACAGCATGTTTTGCATTGCATTCCACATTCTAATTTTACATCCTTAATGAGAAAATCCTTAATTACACACCTAATATAATAGTCCATAAAAATGATGATTTCATTAATCTAATGATAAAATGTGTAGAAAGTCTTTCTACGACTTTACAAATGGATGAACAATTATGTCTGACAAAAATACAAGGATGAGTACACTTCGCCCCACAATGTGACTAAAAAATGGGTAGCATATGACGCCACGTGCCATGACTTAAGGTAGGTTGCATATTGAGCATGTGACATGACTAACAAAAATAAATATAGATCACTTTGCCATCACCATGACCTAAAAAGGTGAGCACACTACGCCACACGCAGCGACTCGAAAAAAGAACGAGTATATGACGCAACGCGCCATGACTCAAATGTGAGTTTATGTTTAGCCTATAGACTAGCAATGAATCGGTTTGGGACTAGTGAGGGATCCATCGGCTACACTGGCAAACCTACAAAGCAAGCTAAGTGTGCGCTGAAATTTTGGATTTACATAGTAGATTAGTGCCTCCCACATTCGGCTTAATAAGTCATTATGTCCCCTATTCAGTCATTGGATTTACATAGTAGACCAGTGTATCCTACATTTAGTCTTTGAATACACGCAACAGCCAATGTGTTTCGCATACAACCTTGAGATTGAAAATTAGGTGGTTTTACTAAAAACTAGGTTCAACCGAATTTTAAAAATATATTTTGGTCAACTTGGACCAGCTAAAGATATTTGGGCCCAATTAGGCTTGTTGAAAAAGAGTTTCAGCCTAACTAGGCTTAACTCAACAAATTTAAGGCCTAAGTGGCTTATAGGAGGATTTTGGTTCAAATGGGCCTATTGTGTAGGGTTTTGGGCTCAATTAGGCTTGCTACAGAATTTTGGGCCCAAGTGTGGGATATTAGGCCTAATGGAGCGGCGCGGGTAGAAGTTACCCACCTGGCTTTCAAATGTGAGCTTTGTAGAATTTACATGTGTATAAATTGCAATTGATTTATAAATTCTCAATCCTAGCTTAAGAAGAGAGTTTTCATAACTTCTCAATGCAAAACAACTTTTCCCTCTTTTGAATTTGCATGACCATAGGTCTCTACCAACTAGCGGGTCCTGCGGATCATACGTATTCCTAAGTGAGGGCAAAGTGCTACAATAAGTCTACTATAAAAATCGCTTGCTATAAGAATGAGATCTATATAGATTCATCACGATCTGATTGCTCAGATCATGAAAACTAGTGTTGGAAACAATGTTTAAAACAAAATAAAATTGACTAAAGCATAAGTTTTGATGATTAACAAAGTCAAATTTGAGTATAAAAATGATTACTAATGAATGTGTTGAATGACTTAAGGAATGAAATCAGCCAAGTCGATTCCCAAGTCGACTTGGACTTCGACTTGAGGTGAAGTCGATTCTGAAGTCGACTCCACATGTGACTTCAAGTGGTTAATTTTGGACAGCGTTGAAAATGGGAGTTGAACCTTCTGAAGTCGCAGACGAAGTCGACTCCATCATCGACTTGAAGTTGCAATTTCTTTCCAGCGTTGAATTTGGGACAGAACATTCCGAAGTCGCAGTCGAAGTCGACTCCAGCATGCGACTTGGGCGAAGTTGCAGACGAAGTCGACCCCAAGATCGACTTGAGTTACTCAAGTCCAAATCAAAGGTGCAAGCTCATTCCAAGATGAGGATAACTCAAGTTTTTCAAATCTAAGTACATGAAGACTATAGAAAAGCTGGGTACATGAATTCATTCCAAATCAAAGAAGATTTGATCATACAAGGTTCAAGTTCTCCAAGATTCACAAGTTTTGAAGCCAATCCAGAATGAAAATAATGTTCTATTATTGAAGGAAAAGAAGCTAAGCAAGCAAGAGGTGAATCAGCAAGGATCAAATTGTTTTGGCACAAAAACTGGTCAAGTCACACCCCAAGTCGACTCCAAGATCGACTTGAGGTCAAGTCTGAAACCAAGTCGATCCAGAACTCAGACTTGGAAACTGAAGAGCTGCCGAAGTCGCACACGAAGTCGACTCCAGCATGCGACTTGGGCGAAGTCGCAGACGAAGTCGACTCCACCTGCGACTTGGAGAAGTAACGTTTGACTTTTTGAATGTTGGAACATTTATTGCGCGCCAACCACTTCTATAACGTTCAAAATCTTCCCTCCTCTATATATAGACACTCAAGCAAACGTGGATATACACAAGACAGAGTCTAAAGAGAGGAAAGAAGTGCAAGCAAGAGTTTTTTATTTGCTTTTCTCTAAATTTGAGTGATCTATAAACTTTCAAAGAAAGAACAAGCTTCAAGTTGCGATTTGCTTCAACGAAACATAATCCGTTGCTCCTACAGATTCTTCCTCAAGCTGAAACTTGCTACATAACTCAATAAAGTGTAGATCTTCCTTATTTTCATTTTGTTGTATTGAACTTGATTTAGCTTGGGTAGCTAAGATCAAGTGTAAGCAAAGTAGTGTGTGATTGCAGTGGAACTCATCACCTACTTGTGCTGTGTATTGTTGATACCCCCTAGAGCTAGAATCTAGAAGAGAGTAGAGGCTCTGGTTGTATATGCCCCCTAGAGCTAGAATCTAGAAGAGAGCGGTGACTCTAGTTGTATTCGCGGAATACATAGTGGAACCCAAGTCACAACGGTGTGTGAGCTTGGAAGAGTGGAGTAGGGAAAGGTTGTTCGAACCATTATAAATCTTGTCTATTGTTTTTCTTTATTGCTTTCATTATCTTATTGCTCTCTATGTGCTACAATTCAGGGGATTGAAACTTTTAAAGGGGACAACCTTTGATTTACCAAAGAATTTTTTAAGAACCCAATTCACCCCTCCCCTCTTGGGTTTAACCATAAACTTGGGACCAACAACTAGGTGGGATTTGACTATTTCGTTCTAGCAGCATAGCAAGTTGGCACATTGATTTTATTTGAACAATAAGGTTTCTGTTAAGAAAAAAAATAATTTTTTAAAAAAGATTAAGAGAATAATACTTAACCTCACGTTTCAATTCAACCACCCGGGGAGTATCTACATGGGGAAAAGTGGTTTTAGAAAATCATTTTTAGGAATAGAAGGATAATACTTAACCTCGTGTCTCAATTCAACCCGCAACCCTGAGAGTATCTGCGTGGGGAAAAGTAGTTTTAAATAATCATTTTTAGAAACAGGAGGATAATACTTAACCCCAAGTATCAATTCAACTCACCACTCGGGGAGTATCTATATGGGGAAAGTGGTTTTAGAAAATTATTTTTAAAAATAGAAGGATATACTTAACCCCGTGTATCAATTTAACTTGCCACCTAGGAGTACCTATGTGAAGAAAAGTAATTTTAGAAAATGATTTTTTTTGAAAAAGATTTTTGATATTTTTCGAAAGGAAGCTAAAAAAATACTGGTTATGGAAGGAGAGCTCGGTTGTAGGGCCTGGTGTGGGTGGTTGAGAGAGGAGAGCTTGGATTTTCTAAGGATTCTGTGTGTTTCGGGTTGTGTTATGAGGACCTTATTTATAGGCCTTGGACAACTCCAGGCAGGCAGCTGTTTTAAAATCTTGGGAGTGTTATCACAGAAGTGCAGCTTTCTTCCATGTGTCTTTGGTCAAATGCATGGCTTGGGCTGCAAGAAACTTTTCATGCGGAATTACTATCCATCTTCCACGTGTCTTTAACACTATGTAGCTTGGTGTTCAAGCAATTGTGGTTTTGCTGCATTCCTTTGTAGTTGGTTGACGAATTGCGTATATGTCTAATTAAAATACTCGTTTTAACGTAAGTATACATGTCGATGAAGTAATAAAGAGTAAGTTAAGTACCGTTCCCACAAGGATATGGTCTAACTAAGATTATTAATTAGTTTAATTGCTTTCGGTGAAAAGAAAATAAGGTTTCATAATTAAGATTGAAAATATCAAATGCATACAAGAAATAGAGAAGAGTTTCATGGGACTGCTGGAATACTAAAAAGAAATTATTGATTGGGGATGACAGATGCATAATTGGGAATCCTTGAATCTAAACTATATAGCATTGGTTTCTTTTTATTAGATTGTGTAGGAATTTACTAGTCCAATTTCAATAGTCCTTATATATATCTTCCAACACATATAAAGCTAATTACACCTCATTTAATCGCTATGTTCCTATGCCATTAAATGAAATAGAATTGATAAATACATGACTTGTTCGTAACTACATAGGGTTTAACGGTATATTTTTATCCATTAAACAACTCTCCTTAATAAAGAAGAGACCTATGCCCTGTACATGGATCTGGCAGGGATTTCCCTTTTCCAAGGATTAATCCTGCAAGTAAATCATCTTACAAGGTAGCTAATATTGTAAAAAGCGTTAGACAACATATGCAAGGGTAAATCTACATCGCAAAATCATGTAGAAATTAAATATTCATTATTGAATCTTAAAGAACAAAAATAATATAGTTAGATATCAATTCATCCTAACTATCCATCTAATGGAAGTTTAACTCAAAGACATGTCATAAAAATTCTTCACATCCAGAATGAAAGTATCCAGGAAAAACAGAGAAAAGGAAATAGAAAGAGAAAGAGAAAACTGAATCTTAGAAGCTTCCACCAACGAGATCGAATCTCCTCTTCAGATCGCGCTTGAATTGGGTTTTGTTCCTTCTCTGTGTGTCTATTCCATCGGCTCTCTCTTTCGTGCATGAATCCCTAGGTTTCTATTTAATATGTTCAGCCTGCACAACACATGCAGAAACCTATGTGTGCGGATTCGCTTGGGCGCCTAGGCGCCCTTATCCAATGTTTGCACGCCAACTCCCTGTGTGTTATGTAATTTAGAAATTCTTCGGGATGCCTTGGATACTTGTGCCGTGGCACTGGGCGCCCACTCCCTGGAAGCTTTGTGACTTGAAAACTTACTGAAATGCATTTGTATGCTAGTGAAGTGGTGCCTAGGCGCCCCACTCCGGTGCCTGGGCGCCAACTCACTGGAAGCATTTTGTTGTGTGAGGTCCTGAAACTTTTGGCTAAAGCATGTTGGGTGGTGTATAAGCACCAACCTACCTACTTCTTCACTTGGCTTTGTTCATCCTTCGACTCGCCCTCATGCCTGTAATTTTTTTGTCCTTCCTACAAAAATGATTGAAACTAAATAAATGAACTAAAAATGCCTAATTTATATTAAAAATGCATAAAAACTACATAATGCTCTTAACATGCAAAGTGAGTGAAAATTCAGCTAAATTGATGCAAACGAAACATAATCTCTTAGACTAACACGCAAAAATAGTCTAAAATGGGTCATGATAACTCTCGTTTTTGCCAATTATCATTGGCTACCCTCCATGTATAAGCCATTTGTTGGCTCATTTTTCTTTTGCTTTGGGTGTGCATTCACCATTGCTTTATGGTGTCCTTAAATGGCTTGATTATTGCCACGTTAATTGCCTCTTCCTGAATTAATTTTTCGACTTCACCGATTGGGTCCTATCATGATCGGCAACTAGCCTAGCTGTGGGAAATAGCAGACGTGCCAAGCAGCCCTCTCATGTATGAAATTAATTTTTTTATTGATCTCATATCAAATGATCATAATGCCGAGATCCAAACCATTGATAATTTTTATCTGGAGATTTAAACCCATCTTGCTTTTCTCCTTGCTATGTTGTGATTACATGAAATTTTAACCAAAGAACGGCATGAATCTAAACCGATTCAATTGCTCTCTCTCCATGTGCATTAAATGCTTGGTTTGACTCTTGGAGGAAGACATGACCGAACTTGCTTCATCTCTCCGTGCACATTAATTTTATTATCGATCTCATATCAAATGGTCTTAATGATGAGATCCAAACCATTGATAATATTTTTGAGCATTAAACCATCCATCTTGCTTCTCTCCTTGTAATATTGCAATTACATGCGATTTTCAATCAATGTTTCCATGCTTGATTTCATTGCTCTCTCTCCATGTGCATTAATTGCTTGGTTTGACTCTTGGAAGAAGACATGACCAGACTCTCTCTATGCACATATATTTGTGTGAGATTAATTTTTTCATTGATCTCATATCAAATGGTCTTAATGATGAGATCCAAACCATTGATAATTTTTGTTTTGAGATTTAAACCATCAATCTTGCTTCTCTCCTTGTAATATTATAATTTCATCGAATTTTTAATCAAGGTTTTCATGCTTGATTTCATTGCTCTCTCTCTCTCTCTCTCTCTCTCTCTCTCTCTCTCTCTTTCTCCATGTGCATTAAATGCTTGGACTTTTGAGAGGATTGAGATGACCGAGCATGTGCTAGGTTATGGACTCCATAACTCATACATGTATTCTTCTTTGGTGCATCTCATATGCATGTAACCATGCAATGGGACATTTCTTCTTTTGCCCATTTAGTTTGCATTTTTTTTATCATCCGCCCATTTTTGCATGCATTTTTTTTTATGAAAAGGAAAACCTTATTCGCTCTCCCCTTCAACATGGAAGGGAGATTGGATAAGATGATCCGTGCAATTCATTGCCAAAAAAATATCTATACAGATTTTTCCTTGTATTACATGAGGGGGATTGTCCCACCATACCTGTTGATCCATAACAGAAATAGACACAAAATCAGCTAATGCATGGGCTACAGCATTTCCTTGCCTGAGAACATGATGCACCGATATGAAATTTGAAGATTGAAGAATAGCCTTTATTTCATCTATCACCAAACCTGCCGGGGAAGAGATGGAACCCTTCGAAGAAAGGAAGTGGACAAGGAGTAGGGAATCAGATTCAATCTGAAATTTCGTCAGGTTGAGCTGGAGACCCCATTTGACACCATAAAGACAGGCATATGCTTCCATGAGTAAAGGTTCCAGCAATCCCCGTTGTTTCCAGCCTTTAGCCCCAATAAAGGAGCCAACAGAATCCCTGATGACCGCGGCAAAACCCATTGACGAGGTCCGGCGAATACTTTGAGCATCGACATTCATTTTGAAGGATCCTTCGGGAGGTTTGATCCATCTAGGAATCAGAAAACGATCAATTGCACCCTCAAGGGTGAGAGGGGCAGCCCTGCGATGTTGTTCCATATATTCCACGCACCAATCAAGAGTTTTGGAAAGGTCCGGTTGGGTGCCATCCACACTTAGAGCATTTCGCATATACCAGATCCTCCAACAGCAAAGTATGAAGAGAGTAAGGTCACCTGTCCTATGCCGTACCACCATAGAAGTGATGAGTTCCTTTACAGTGGCAGGCGAGGACATATGCCTGGTAGCCTTCAAACAAATCCCCCTGGTTAGAGCACATTCAGCGAATAGGTGATTGGTATCTTCGGTGACCACTCTGCAGATAACGCACACGAGATCAACGTCAATGCCCCTTTGCCGCAAGTTGAGGAGTGTCGGGAGGCTATCCAGGTAAAGTCTCCAGGCGAAAATGGTAATTTTAGATGGGAGCTTTGTTTGCCAAATTTCCTTGAATATAGAGGGTTGGAGGGAGGAAGCATATCCCGTGTGGAATTTCTCTCTTTGTGCCGCACACATTTTTGTAATAAAAAACATACAACTAAAATTTATCACATAATTATAGTGGGCCTATGGTTCAAATTGTGCCTTATCAAATGCACCCTCAAGAATTATGCTGTCGTCAACCACTGTAAAGGCATGATTCCTAACTTGCTGTATCGCATGCCTTTTTTGATTTTGTCCTTCCTTACTGGAATAAAATGACTTGCTTTTATCATTAATGTTTCTTTAAGGCCTTATATTACCAGGACATGAGATTTTTTTATTTGTAGCTAGGCATAGTACTTTGAGAGCTTTACGATGTCAATGAGCCATGGCCCCATGGGCTCAACAAAGTTGCTAAAAAAACCTCATAGCAGGTAAGCAAATGATAAGAAGTTGATAACCCCCTAATTGAGCAAGCAAGCCCAATCTTAGTGATTTGAAAACCAAGTTTCTAACCTTGAGAAAACAAACTAGCACAAACCAAACATCGAACAGTTGGTTAGCTACTCCAACTGAGCGAGCCACCAGAATAAATGGCCCAAAGAAGGTTGAATTAAGCTGATTTGCATATTGGGTAGATGACTCATGTGAGGATGTTGTATCCCAATAGATTGATCCAAGCAGGTTACAAAGAAGCATGTCAATGAGGCAAAATTAGCAAATTAGCCATTAACTTTGATGAGCAACCCATTATGCATGGTTGGAACTTCTTAGACAACTTGATTTAGAGAAAAACTCCGATGTGGCAAGCTACACTCGAAGGGTGTGACCGAAAGTTATCTAAATTCCATCAAATGGACAAGTGGAAATGCCCTTAACATTTTCCCTATATGCCATGTAGTTGAATGAATAATCAAAATAAGTGAGTCGACTGCTGTAAAGTTGATGAGTAACCCACTAAGAGGGTTGTGTAACCACTTAGCCCATGGTGGGTGACAAAGGAAGTTCAATTCCTGCACTTGCTTGCATGTTTTCCTTTGAGAAACCCTGAGTAGCAATCATCTCTCGACACTGCTTTTTATGAAAGGTATCCTTCACACTTTAACAGTGCCTTTGAAATCTTGCCTAACTTTGATGGAAAGTGGAGTAAGTTGTAACTTCCTCACACCAGGAAAGTTGGCCACAATAATGTGTGATGAACGGAGTGGGTGATACTAAGGCCTTCATACTAAGAAAATCCAGAGGCTAAAATGAGTAAAGTTAACACTTGTGTATCATCTTTTTGCTTTGATCGAGCTTTCTGATGTTGCAAATTTAGAAGGTAAACCCCTTTATTGATCTCATCTCTTTCTTCTATTGTCAATTAAATGTCTAACTCTTCTTTTTATTCTTAGCAGCCACCTCGGTTGTTGAAGTATCCATTTAAGGTGCTAATGGAGATCAAAATCCAAGCCACCCAACCATTGGAAGGTTGTCTATCTCACCTTGTTGAGTGCAAAATTTATTTTTTTCTCCTTGATAGATGAAGGCCTCAAGTCGTAGAGGAGGTAGAGAATAGGAGGATGACCTCTAAAGTCACTTGAGCTTCCTTAGTGATGAAGCAACCTGAAGTTCACTGTATTGTCACATCTATCTTCACAAATATAAACTGAATTCATTGGTTTCAACTTCTAATGCACTCCAATCCGAAGATGATTTTTATGGCAAAAGGGTTGCTTCGGCAGATTAGGACCTCTCTGGATTAGAAGCTAAGGTTGAGGAGCCTGGAGCTTACACGGTCCCTCCTGCTGAGGAGTAGGCTCTCTTCAAACTCTAAGAGAGTCGCTTCCTTCCGCGAGGGAAATTGTAGGAATTTGGATGTAATCTTCATGGATAATACTTTTTTCAAGTAATTTTCATTTCTTTTTGCGTTGACTTCATTTTTGTAATTTATAATTTTATATGTGCCATTTCCATAGACCTTCTCAATAATATAGGGTCCTTCTTATTTAAGCTCAAATCACCCCCAGCCATAAGCTCTATGTGCAGCTTCAGCACCAAATTACTTCTTTTAAATAAGTGATGTCGCACGACTTTGTTGTATGCTTCGACCATTCGAGCTTGATGAGTTTGATCCGTTGTTGCGCTTGGACCCGCTTTTCATTTAATGTCTCAATTCGTCAAAATAAAGCTTAGCTTGTTGTTTCGTAGTTAATCTAGAATGGATAGTAACCCTTAAGGATGCTAATTGGGTTTCTACTAGTAAAACTGCTTTGGCACCAAAAAGTAATGAATATGGCGTCGCTTCCATTACAGTTTGATGTGTGATAAGCTCATAATGCTTCGGCAATCTCTCATGGCAATCACTCTTATTCTTCACTATGGTTTTCTTGAGGATTTAAATAATATTTTTGTTATACGCTTTTACTTGGCAGTTTTCTTATGGATAATATGGCGACGAGAACACTTGTTTGATTCCAAACTTCAGGATAGTCGGTCCACTTTGTCATTTTTGAATGGTGTGCCATTATCCGAGGTAATTTGATAAGGAACGCCATAACGATAAATAATCTTGTGTTTGATGAATTTGACCACCTCTTGTGCTAGCACCCTTTTATAAGCTTTAGCTTCTGCTCACTTGAAAAAATAATTTGTGGTGACCAAAATATAGAGGTGCCCCTTACATGATGATGGGTTGATTGGATGATAATATCAAAATCCCACCAAGAGAAAGGCCATAAAATGGGTGTCAGTAACATTTTCAAGGTAGGAACATAATAAATATCCCAATGTATTTAATAGGCTTCATAGGATTTTGCAAAATTGATTAAGTCTTGGTCCATTATGGGCCAATAATACCACAATGTCCTGATCCTATAAGAGAGACATCGCCTTGATTGGTGAGTGACACATTTACTAGAATGTGTCTCTTGAAGAACTTAATAAATCTCATTTCCATAAATGCAATGAAGCCAAAGCCCATCTAAAGAGATTCGATATAACTCGTCTCGAAACACGGTACATCACTAGACATCCTTTTTGAGTGATTTTCTTGCATTAAGATCATCGGCAACACACCATATTTGAGGTAGTTGATGATGGGTATGTGTGAATCATCATTGCTTGCGATTGCCTCAAACACACTTCGTCCAACTTGGTTCACTTGGAGGTCTTCGTCATCTCTGAGCCTTTGCACTTGAACTGTCATATCAGTAAGCTCATTGAAAGCAAGAATACCGACTAACTTTGATATTGCATCAACAACTATATTTTTTGATCGATGAACATGCTTTATAGAAACCACTTCGAATTTTGCAAGCAAAGCTTGAGCTTTTTCGTAATATTTTTGTAAATGTGGTTGATGCAATTTGTATTGATTATTTAATTATTTAATGACCAACTCCGAATTTCTAAATAGTCATACAAATAAAATATCTGATTGCAAGAGTTCTACATGAATGATGAAGGCCTCATATTCAACTTTGTTATTTGTTGCTTTTTTTTGAGAAAATATAGTGTGAGGATAAGTCCTTATGAGGTGAAACTAAGACAATTCCAACACCAGCTATAGATAGCTTTAAAGCGTCATCAAAATACATTTGCCACATTGGGTCATTTTTTGCATAGAAAACTTTCTCATTAGGTAGACTTTCCAAAATAGGAAACTCTTCTTCAAGCGGATGGGCTGCTAGGAAGTCCAGTAATATTTGACCTTTCACCGCTTTTTGAGGTATGTATTGGATGTCAAATTCGGCTAACAGCAATGACCATTTTTCCAAATATCTTGAAAGCATGGGTCTGATGAGTGAAAATTTGTGGGGGTCATCCTTCTAATGTGTAAGGAAGTAATGCCTTAGCTTTTGAACCACAAAGATTAATGTTAAGCAAATCTTTTTGATCGAAGAATAATTACACTCGGCTTGTAATAATCAACGACTGAGATAATATGTAGCTTGTTCTTTTCCTTGGGCATTCTTTTGTACAAGTAATGCCCCTAATGATTGGGAACTAGTTGCAATTTAAAGAATAAACGGCTTTCCTTTGACTAAGGTCTTGAAAATAGAAGGTTTTTGTATAAACTCTTTAATAACTTTGAAAGCTCATTGACACTCTGTGCATTGCAACTGTCGGATATAGTCCTGACATTTCAGTATACCATCAGGCAAATACATCTTTGAATTCACTCAAGAGTTGCTTCAATTTCGCCTTATTTCCTTCGGGCAGGTTTTTGGTAATAAAAAATGGGCCTCAGATTCTCCTCAGTCCCAAGATTGAATTCTTCAAGTACGTTGATGGTGGTTTGTCCTCCATCCTTAATTGCAGGTTGACTGTCCACTGGTTCCATTAATGCTTCTTCATTATAACTGGAGCTTTTGCTTATAAAGATGCAATAAATGACAACAAAGTCACCATTTTCTTCTTTGTATTTAAGGCCAAACCTTTTGTTACCTTTTTGATAACCAGAGGGCCTTTTAGATAATGAGATAGGGATATCATCTTTGAGACTCGAAAGATATGGTTTGTCAGAATAGAATCCATCAGGTCCATAATCTTCTTACTTTCTTTTTAAGCAATGGAAATTCCATTTCTTAAGCTTATTAGTTGGAAAGTAGGACTTGTTTAGATTGCCATAGACTTTTTCATATTGCTTAACAAGTACATCCTGGCATAGTTCTCATCTTGAGGTTCATGCACACTTGGAGTATATACATTAAACCTAACAAGCATTGCTAAGACCTCATCGTGTGATTCCTTTGATCTTGTTTAGCGGCTTCAGTGACCATTTTGTCACCATCATAACAAAGTGACTTGGCATTCTCATTGGACTCGCTCCAGAACCTCCGAAGAGCTTCCAGATCCATCTCAAACATAGGGGGGTTCGGTCAAAGGTAGTTTAGCAACCTTTTTTAGGACTTCTAGGTCCAAGTAGAACTGTGAATCTGCAGCAGTGTTACTGTAGCTAGTAGGAGGTGGTATGGCAGCCCTCTATCGTTGTCGTGGCAACGATTATATTGGGCTGAGGTTCATATTTTCAAATTTTGTTTGAAATTTAGCTCTTGGTTTTGTCATCTCTTGTCTATTATCTCAACCTCGACCATGACCTCGACCTTCCATCCTTTCATTTTTTGGAAAAATTTCTGTGTTTGTTGGGGCAGAAGGAGCACGAGATACTACCTGTTAACTTTCCAACATTGTTGCATGACCACCTTTGTAAGATTGTTGTCAATAGGTGCTAAGTCATAATGCTAAGGATCAAAGTAAAACGCCTCTACCATTGTAAATGACTTATGATCAGTGAAAATCCTCTTTTCTCCTTCATCCTTGTAATATTTGAAATATTGATGCACTGAAGAAGCGACAATCCTGTTGCTATAGGGCCAGAGTCTTCCCAGCAACAACTTATATGAGGTCGGAACATTGATCACGAAACACAGGATCTCAGTGCAAAAATCCTCTATACTTAATTCTAACTCAACTAAGCTCATAGACTTTTAAGTCTCTGATAATTAAAAATTAATAATATATTTTGTGAGCATTTTATACTAATTTTGTAGATAATTATTTGAGTTTAATGTGAAATTTTCTTTAAATTGTATAGTTTCGCAATTAGTGTCAAATATTAATTTTAAGTTATTTAAATAATTTTTGTAATCGTCTGGCTTAAAATTATATTTTTTAGTTGTCATACAATTAATGGGCTTGAATTTTTTTTATTATTGATAACCCATCAATGAATTTGTTGAATTAATGAATTACATATTTTTATACAGGAAAACAAATTCCTGGCGCGGGGTCCACCATGCAGGTCACATGACCATCGTTAAGCATAGTCCATCAAAGCCATCCATCCATTTTATCACAGTCTCATTCTATCCATAAATTCACAACCGTTCAATTACAATTAAGCTGGCCTAAATTACAAATCAGATTTCCACTGCCCCAGTTGATCTCCAAGTCAAGCAACCGTCCAGCAAATCATGCAGCGTTAAGCAGTTGTTCATTAATAATCTCAGCCATTCATTAAGGTCCACCAGAGCACCGTCCACTTTTAGATTCAGCAAATCAAGATCTTGTTGTCTACTTTCAAATCAGTCGTCCACATGCAATCAAATGGCAAGAAACTTTCTATCTGTAGCAGCAATAGAAACACCAGTTTCAACCATCCATTTTGATCAACTTCTTATCCAATTCAAACCGTCTCACCGTCCAGTTTGTCCAAGCTCATGTACGGCCCACTAGAATCCTTACCATCCAAACTGTTGATTAATGTAAGACCCACCAGAAATCATGTGCGTCCATTCAATGCAAATCCAAGCTGTCTACGACAGCTAAATTCTTGTGCAAATCAACATGCAGTCCACCATTAAATCATAGCAGCTAGTGCATGCCATCTAGCTATTATTTTTTTAAAATCATGCAATTTGTGTCCAAATCTTATCGAGAAGCGTATCTTTACGCAAATTTTGAGAGTAATATAAAAAAGGGGTTTTGAGAGCACAATTGGGGGGAGAAAAAAACTTAGAAATTTATAGGAAAAAATTGAGAGAGAGCAAGGGGTGGAGAGAAGGTGGAGAGCACTGAGCAAGAGGTGGCACAGTGAGTTGTGTGAAGTGGCTGACACATTATCGGAGCTTCCAACCAAAAAGCTTTTCTTTATCTTTTTCTTTTAATTTTAATTATCTTGTTTAGGATGAGTTTAAACTTTAATTTCATTTTGGACTTAAATATGCTTAGCTTAGCTTTAAATCTAGGGTTTATGATGTAGCATGTGTACAATATAGTGTGGTGTGTGTTGTTTTAATTTATTTATGATGAATATTATTGTTAATTTAATATCTTATAATTTTAATACTTGCTTTGTACATAGGCCTATATTTTGCCATGATTCCATATATTTGGTGATGGAACTGAGATGTGAAAATCTAATATACGATAATCAAAATATTAAACTTGAAAATCTAAGACTATGAGAATAGACATGATGACCTTGAGGAATTTCATGAACAAGCCATAAAACTTAATAGATTCTAATTAGCTTAATTCCATAAGAATAGGTGGTTAAGAAAATTATGGTATGCCTTATAGGTTTCGAGAGAAGTTGCAAGGATAAATTTGGGTTTATTCTCCTTTAATAAACAATATTCGGATTAAATAAATATACCGCTACTCTTTACAAAAGACACATATGAAACCTTATACCCTAGATATTCGAATCCTTATTTTCTAATACCTATTCTAGTTTTCAATCAGTTCAACTTGATAAAACAGGAAAGTCAATATCTCACACTCCTTAAAACCACTCACTTAATTTTGATTTATCTTTTTGATAACATGATTTGCATGAGGACAATGTCAGTTTCCAGTGTGGGGGTGAATGCATCGCATTATTTTCTTTGACTATTCCTTTCACTACTCCAATTATTTCATAGACTGAATATTGCACTCAGTTTATTGAACCTCACACTCTACTCCATTTTTGTCATATTTTGAAAAAAATTTGAAAATTCTTAGTAATTATTGCATAAGCTTTGATATTGGACTGATTGAGACCTGTCTTTGAACTCTTGTAAGTCTTATAAGCAATTCTTAGAATTTCAAAATCTTTGAGTGAGGAAAAGAACTAAACCCTAATGAGATGTTAAATTTATTTCTGAACATGTACTTGTTGAAAATACTTAGATTTTTGTCTTGAATTATTTGATGACACTGATATATTAAGAAACCAATTCTGTTTTCTTTCAAAATCAAAATAATCTCCTCTCATTTGTCAAGGGTTATTTCTAATACATACAATCTAAAAGGTGGTTTTTCCTATATACATGAAAATCTTATTCTGGTTGAAGAATTTCCAAAGCTAAAACTCAATTGACCTGTTCGTGGACATGAGTAAGTAATTTTTTCTTGATGAGCCTATCTTTGATAGTATAAAAGTTGTTTATCCCTATTAAGCCTGAATTAAAAATTTTTTATTTTTTAAACCTCAATTTCCATTTGATCGAACCAACATTGAAATTGAATTTTGAGCTAAAAGGTATAATGGGAATAAGGTTTGACCTCATGACTTGTGTAAATAATGAAAATGACTTCCTAGATATCCTGAAATATGGTGAAGGGAGTTATTTGTAAAAAAAAGAGAGTTTCCTAGATATCCTGAAATATGGTGAGGAAAATTATTGTTGGATTTGGTTTGAAAATTTTTTTTCATATTAAACTAAGAGTAAGAGAAGGCTTCAAAGAGAATGAAAGCACTAAGTGTTAGGGTAATACTATTTCCTGCTACAAAATGAGGCTCACATCAATGTGGTAACGGTTCAATTTTTCATATTTTATTTCTTGTGCTTAACCTAATCATTATCCTGCCAAGTCCTTATGATCCATGAATTGGTTAATTGAGTTGGTAGAGGAAATTTATATGCAAGACTTTGATGAGATGCATGTGAGATAATTTGACTGACATTTTTTTGCATCACTACCATTACTTGAATTGTTAAATATGCGTATTAAATAACTAGATAAAGGGGGAGGATATTTGATAATTAGGAGTTTATATTGCGAGAGTTTTTGAAATCTTAGTGATTGAAAGCAGAAATGATAACAGGGTGTACAGTATTAATCTAATGGAAAGGGATTTTTGATTGAGATTTTGACAAGTGCTCTGTTTCAAAGTCTTTTATTCAACATCCTCACTAATTTTGATGATCATTTACATTTGATTTTTTCTCAAAGTTCTTGAAAGGCCAATTCTTGAAATTTTGTGGTTCTGTTTGTCAATTGATAGAAAATATCAAGTTAAAATTTTTCAATTTAAAACTTTTCACTTTCCACAATTATCATATTTTTTAATCATTTTTTTACACATTCCTATACAACTACCCTACTTTTCAATCATTTATACACAACTATCTACATAACTAACCTATCTATTTTAACTTTATCTTCTTTACTAATCATCATTATCCTTATATATCACATCATTTGACAACTTTTACTTTTCAAAACTTTTTATCAAAAGTTTTATTCATTACCAAACACATCCTGTGATTTGATTATTTCATATTTTCTTGAGGACAAGTAAATGTTCAAGTGTGGGAGTATTTATAAACTCACATTTATATTATGAATTTTGATTATTAATTGAGAAGAATTTGAGTGTTTAAGATACTTTAAATCATATTTTGATTGATTTAGCTTTATAAAGCATAAAACACTCATGATTGACTGATTTGTGTAAAGCAAAAAAAAAAAATACATGCAATTTTAGCATATAATATGGACAAACTGATAAGTTCGATGAAAGTGGGAGTAAATTATAAATTTAAGACTCAAGTCTGAAGCAAAACTGCGTTTCAAGAACGGCACTATTCACATGCAGTTATTGTTCTCATGTGGTACTGTTCATGCTCAACTATTCATGCGAGTTACTGTTTATGCACAAATGTTCATGTGTGGACTATTCATGAGCAACTGTTCATAGGCACACTCTTTGGACATTGTTCATGCGCATTATTCATGTTACTATTCATGCACACTATTCACCTTTGTATAAAACTTGTGGAAAATGTCCTAAAGATCAGGGGAGAACATTCTGAGAGCTTGAGTTGAGATCCAGAGAGCGAGAGATGGCATAAAGCATGAGGGAAGAGGAGAGATGATGAGTTACTTGAGGCGGATGACACACCATCGGGGCTTCCAACTAATAAGTTTTTCTCTCTCTTTCCCTTTTTAATTTTAATTGCCTTGTTTTAATTTTATTTTGGACTTAAACATAATTATACCACTACAAGGTGCTCACACTCCTGTTTTCTACTACACAGTCTAGTTTTAAATTTTATTTTATCTTCTCAATTTTCTAATTTTTATTCCATTTTATTTACTATATTCTCTTCATATCTTACACTAAAGCGTTTAAAAGAAAAGTTATAGTGAGATTGTGGATCGATAATTTATATACTATAATGCATGACTCGTACACTTATAGTGAGATTGAGAGCAATTACGAACAAGTATTTTGGTGCCTTTGATGGAGAATTCGGCGTTACTTTGAATTTTATTATTAAACATTTTCTTCTTCCTTTTCTCTATTTATTGTCTTCTTTCTTCTTTATCTATCTTTCTTATTTCCTTCTTTTCTTTTCTGAATCTACTAGTTGTTTTGCCCTATCCATGTATGCACTCGCATACTTGGAGTTTTGCAAAGCAATTAGTAGAAAAACTTTTGCAGGGTCATGTTGACTCTGAAATTGAACGATTTTTCAAGAGAAGAGTTCGTAAGTACAAAAAGCATAAATCCTCACAATAAACCATGGTGGACCACACCAATCAAGTCCCACCACCATAAGAGTAGGAGGAAGGCCAAACTGACAATAGCGCTCCTCTAAGAAGGATAACTATCAGCGGTCGAAACCACCCAAACCCTCAAGGATTTCGATGATGCATAGTAGACCCAGAAATTGATGCAAAAAACTATGAATTCAAACCAGGACTTATCTAAATGGTCTAACAAGATCAATTTGTAGGATTACGATATGAAAACCCCAATATACACATCACTAAGTTCCTGTAGTTGAGCGAATAAAGGTCTAAGAAATTCCACGTGAGGTAATCTGTCTCCAATTCTTCTCGTTTTCTCTTCTTGATAGGGTTAGCAAGTGATTCTTTTCTATGCCACTCAACACCTTCAATACATGGGATGAGCTCTCTACTGCTTTCCTAAAGAGATTCTTTCCGCCCACCAAGACCAGAAAAATTAGGGATGAAACTAATCAGTTCGTCCAAAAAGATGGCAAGACCCTCTTTGATGCATGGGAAAGAATGAAAGACCTGCAATGCAAGAGTCTAATCATGTCCTCTCTTAGTCTAATTAATGATGCAAATTGGTTTGCACGCTTAAAGTTTGTGATCAGACTAAGTGCTGAATGCGGATATGTTGTGTGATGCTTAGGACGATATTGTCATCCATTTGTAAGCCTTAGTTTTTGAAAGGTCCTTAGCTTGGAAATTTTCGTCATCTACTTCTTTTGTAACTTGCCCTTTGATAGAGGTGCGATAACAACTTGTGTCTTGACCTTGGTGGAAGTGGTGATGAAACTCTCAATTTTAGGCAGAAAGTTATTTTCCTAAACTGCTTTTCTACTGCGCTTTCCTCGTTTATTTTCTTAGTTTAGGACAAGAAACTTCCATAGCATTGGCAATAACATGATTGATTCTAGCTTTTGAACTAAACGGAGTAGTAACTGATTGATAAGGCGAATATAATGGACTAGGGATGATGTATTACAAAGTATCCAAGTCAAATTGGATAATAATAGGTCCTTATAAGTTGGGTCGGTTGTTCCTTTAGCAGGCCTCCTTAACTTTTCCCACTTCTGGGTAGTATCTCGGTTAGGTCAGGGAACTAGGTTGATAACCCTTGAGGCAGATTGGTCAAATTGGCAAGTAATAGTACATTCGATAAGATTTGGGGCAGTTTTGCTCCCATTTTGGCTACTAGCGATCAACAAGGCACCCTTTAGATGACAAGCTAGTGTCGACCAAGTTGCAGCAGATCAACTTGTAGACTTTCTTATGGAGTTGGCCTGCAAACTGGGTCGACCCGTAGGTTGTCATATTACTCGCTAAGCTGGTGCAGCAAGTTGGTGAGCAAACTTCTTAGTATTACCCGATCGCAGGCAGGTGAATTTGCTTGGGTTGGCACAAGTGATGATTGTGCTGCTAAGTGGGAGTAGCTTGGGGGATGACAACAAACTTAATTACATTATTGGCAATTGCAGCAACACGAGGACCTCAAACACCATGGGGCTCCTTTGGTGGTGTAGATCGATCCTTCTTTCACAGGATTGCCGTTGGAGAGTAATCAACGTGTTGATAGATATGATGTTCTGGCTTCTCTGATACGCGAATGAAGTGATGCAAGATGGCTGCATCCATGTCCTCTGGTTCAACAACAATAAAATTTCCATTAGGTAAGAATCCAAATGCTAACGAATGCGCCATGAGATTTTCAAAAGAATACTAAATAGCATGGAATTAAATAAAAAATAAGCAGATATAAAAGACTATGGTTTTCAGCTCTTAAAGATGAAGCAAGAGTGTTTCATGTCCAGTTCATCATTTGTTTCGACCTCAAATTTTCGAGTTTGGTCGTCCCATTCAGGTAGGTGGTTTTCAGAAAATAAATGCTTGATTAATTTCCCTAGTAAATTTTTAAATCATTTAATTCTTTAACCAAGTTCGAAAAGTATATCATAGAAATATTTTGCATTGCGTGCCGCATTCTGATTTTATATTCATAATGAGAAAACCCTTAATTAAAAGAGTTAAATACCATAGTCCATAAAAAATGATTTCATTAATCTGAAGATAAAATACGTAGAAGGTTTTCTATAACTTTACAAATGCACAAAAAATCATGTCTGATGAAAATACAAGGATGAGTACACTTCGCGCCATGTCGTGACTTAAAAATGGGTAGCACATGACGCCATACGCCATGACTTAAGGTAGGTTGCATATTGAGCAAGCGACATGACTTACAAAAATAAATATAGATCACTTCGCCGTGCGTCGTGACTTGAAAAAGATTAGCTCACTACGACACATGCAATGACTTTAAAAAAGAGGGAGTACATGATGCCATGCGCAATGACTCAAATGTGAGTTTATGCTTAGCTTATCGATTAGCGATGACTTGGTTTGGGACTAGTGAGGGATTGTAGGCTACACTAGTGACCCTACATAGCAAGTCCAGTGCGTGCTCAACTTTTGGATTTACACAACAAACTAGTGTCTCCCACATTCAGCTTAATAAGCTAGTGTGTCCCGCATTTAGTCTCTGAATTTGCACAGCAGGCCAGCGTGTTCTGCATACAACCTCTAAAATAAAAATTGAGTGATTTTACCAAAAATTAAGTTTAATTAAATTTTGAATATATGTTTAGGTCAACTTGGACCAACCCAAAAGATCTGGGCCCAACTGGGCTTATTGAAAAGAGTTTGGGCTTAACCGGGTTTGAATTAACAAATTTGGGGCCCAAGTGGTCTTATTAGAGGGTCTTGGTTCAAATAAGCCCATTATGAAAGGTTTTGGGCCGAACTAGGCCCGTTGAAGAGTTCTAGGCCTAATTGGGCCATCTAAAAGTTATGAACCAAAGTGTGGGATATTAGGGCTAATGGAGCGGCACACATAGAAGTTATCCATTTGGCTTTCAGATGTGAGCCATTTAGAATTTACATGTGTATAAATCATAATGGATCTATAAGTTCCCAATCATAGCTTAAGAAGAGAGTTTTCATAGCTCTTAATGCAAAGCAACTTTCCCTTCTTTTGAATTTGCATGTCCATAGGTTGCTACTATTTAGTGGGTCCTGTAGATCACGCGTATTCCCCAAGTGAAGGGAAAGTGCTAGCAATATATCTATTATAGAAGCCTTCTATTATGGCAAGTGGGGTTTGACGATTCTGTTTTAGTAGCACAACAAGTTGACATAATAGTTTTATTCGGACAAGAAGGTTTGGTTTGAGAACAAAAAATAATTTTTTTTTTAAAAAATCAAGAGGGTAATACTTAAACCCACTTTTCAATTCAACCTGCCACCTAGGGAGTATCTACATGGAGAAAAGTAGTTTTAGAAAATTATTTTTAGAAACAAAAGGATAATACTTAACCCTATGTATCAATCCAACCCATAACCTGGAGAATATCAACATGGGAAAAAGTAGTTATAAATTTTTTTTAGAAACAGAAGGATGTACTTAACCCCACGTATCAATTCAAGCCGCCACCAGGGAGTATTTGCATGGGGAAAATGGTTTTAGAAAATCATTTTTAGAAATAGAAGGATAATACTTGACCCTGGGTATCAATTCAGCCCGCCACCCAGGTGTTGGTCCCGAGTTTATGGTAATAACCCAAGAGGGGAGGGGTGAATTAGGTATTTTAAAAATTTTACTCAAAACTTTCCCCCATTTTAATTCAATCCCCTTAATGAAACAACAGAGAATATGGAGAGAAATAAAGTAATAAAAGCAGTTTAGCAAGCCACAACAATAGACATAATTTTTATAGTGGTTCGGACAACCTTCCCTACTCCACTCTTCCAAGTTCACACCCGTTGTGACTTGGGTTCTACTAATGGGTTATCAAATACAACTAGAGCAGCAGCTCTTTTCTAGATTCTGGCCTTAAGGGGCTTGCACAAACACAACACAAGTAGGTAACGAGTCACACTCAAGTTACAACACTACTTTGCTTTCACTTGGTTTCGATTTCCAATACGAACCAAATGTCAAATATAAGTAATGAATCAAATAAAGGAAACTACACTTTACAAGTTTGTGTAGGTAGGTTTTAGCTCATGGAAGAACTTGTTGAGAGAAAGATTTGATCACTCGAAATTGGTGTAGATCACTTAATGCTTAGAGACGGTGGAAGGTGAACACAATGAATGCTTCTCTAATCTCTAGCATGACCTCTTGAATGCTCTTTTATAATAATGGAGTAAATTCAAACGTTTGGTGGTAGATGGTGTGCATTTAATGCGCCAACGTTCCAATTTTTCCAACCGTTGCGAACCAAGTCGCGTGTGGAGTTATCTTCAGATGCAACTTCACCCAAGTCGTAGACTGGAGTCGACTTCGGTCTCCAGTGCGGCTTCAAGTTCCACTTCAAGTTGACTTGGCCTTGGACCTGACCCAAGTCACAGGTGAAGTCGACTTCGGGTGCGACTTCACTTTCTGTATGCATATAATGGAACTTGGATTCCTTTGAAAGTGATCCTTGATGCTTGTTATTCATCTCGTATCTTGTTCTTTTAATAATACCCTTGATCTTATGTGCTTGGTCTTGGACCTTGACATGTTCATCTTCTTTTGAAAACTTTATCTTCGTGGCCTTGATCTAAAAATGATTTGCCTTCCTTGAGTTTGCAGTCCAAAGATGTAGTTAATGATCTTCCCTTGAATGATATATCATCGTGAATGATTTTGTCATAGATATTTGCTTGTATGGACTGTTTTGGTCTTCAACTTGACTCAAATCGGATGCTTGGGTCAACTTGAGGTTCAACTTCACTCAAGTCGCATTGCGCAGTTGAGTTGGGAATGCGACTTCACTCAAGTCGCAAGTGGAGTCGACTTCGACTGCGACTTCACTTGTCTTCTAGCCTAATTTCAACACTAAAAGGAATTAATCTCCTGAAGTCGATAGTGGAGTCGACTTGGGTCTGGGACTTCACCTAAGTCGCAGGTGGAGTCGACTTCGACTGCAACTTTGCCTGTCCTTGTGCCCAAATGCAGTGCTAGAAGATCTTTCTCATTTGAAGTTAGTCTTGAGGTCGACTTAGGTATTGACTTCGCCTAAGTTGATGACTAAGTCAACTTGGCCTTGCTACTTGGTTTGCCTTGTTCTGAAATCTTAAGTTTTATCCTTTAACTAAGTTTAAAAAACCACATTAGTACCCAAAACATTCTCAAATTGAGTTGTTAATCATCAAAACATGGAGTGTGCTTAATTTGCCTTTAATTCCAACACCAGGGAATATCTATGTGGGAAATAGAAGTTTTAAAAAATAACTTTTTTAAAAAGGATTTTGGATTTTTTTTAAAATGAAGCTCAAAAAAACATATACGGGCTATGAAAGGAGAGCTAGGTCGTAGAGCTTAGGGTGGGTGGGTGAGAGAGAAGAGCTTGGTTTTTCTCGAAATTTTGTGTCTAGGTTGTGTGGTGAGGGCCCTATTTATAAGCCTTGGACGACTCTAGGTAGGCAGTTCCATGATTTTAAAAGCTTGGGAGTGTTACCGTGGAACCGGTAGCTTTCTTCCACGTGTCCTTGGTCGATTGGGCTGCAAGAAAATTTTCAGGCGGAATTGCTATCCATCTTCCATGTGTCTTCAACACTATATAGCTTGGCATTCAAGCAATTGTGCTTTTGCTGCATTCCTCCATAGTTGGCCATGCTCCATGTGTAAGCCTTTTGTTGGATCATTTTTCTTTTGCTTTAGGTATGCGTTCACCTTTGCTATAGGTATCCTTAAATGGCTAGATTATTGCCATGTCAGTTGCCTCTCCCGAAATTAATTTTTCAACTTCACCAATTGGGTCTTGTCACCATCAACAACAAGCTTAGTTGTGGGAAAATAGCAAATGTGCCAAGAAGCTTTCTCATGTATGAAATCAATTTTTTATTGATCTCATATCAAATGATCATAATGATGAGATCCAAACCATTGATAATTTTTGTTTGAAGACTTGCTTTTCTCTTTGCTATGTTGTGATTACATGAAATTTTAATCAAAGATTGGCATGAATCTAAACCGATTCCATTGCTCTCTCTCCATGTGCATTAAATGCTTAGTTTGACTCTTGAAGGAAGACATGACCGAACTTGCTTCATGTCTCCATGCACATTAAGTTTTTCATTGATCTTATATCAAATGGTCTTAATGATGAGATCCAAACTGTTGATAATTTTTATTTTAAGAATTAAACCATCCATCTTGCTTCTCTCCTTGTAATATTACAATAACATAGGATTTTTAATCAAGGTTTCCATGCTTGATTTCATTACTCTCTCCTTGCACATTGAATGCTTGGTTTGACTCTTGGAAGAAGACATAACGAAACTCTCTCTATGCACAAATATTTGTACGAGATTAATTTTTTATTGATCTCATATTAAATGTTCTTAATGATGAGATCCAAACCGTTGATATTTTTTATTTTGAGATTTAAATCATCCATGCTTCTCTCCTTGTAATATTGCAATTACATGGGATTTTTAAGGGTAATTTGCATATATACTTAGATAGCTTAACTGAAATTGCAAATATACTAGCATAGTTTCACGTATTGCATAGTACGTTTATATAGTTTCATCAAAATTACATATAATCCCCATGTTAATGGTTTCAATCGAATAGAAGGTATAAGGACATTAGTGAATTATTTGGTTTCCCAAAATAACTTCGTGTATCTATCAAAAATCACAGTGGTCTTAGGAGCTTACCCGTGCCCATTGCCACCTCATGTGCACACCATATGAGCTCGCCCTTCATGGCTTCCGAGATGGAGCTATCTACTAGACTACAACGCTCTTTCCATCTCCGACCCACATCTATTATCATTATCTCGTGGTTGCTAGAAATCGCATGCAAAAGTACGCAACCATGGTCATGACACTTCCCAACCTCTCTCAACCCACACATTAACCCAACCGTCCTCTGCCAGTGGAATTTTTCAATGGACTCAGATGAAACATCCAGCTAATAGCCCCAAACAAATTGAATCGAGAGCTGGGAAAAGAGCTAACGTCCCATCTAACGATCCATGGGATTGATTCGGTAAGAAACGAAGCTTCTGGTGGTTTTATGAATGCAAACAGAGTATCAGCGATTTGGATTCTTTCATCTGTAACTGAAAATGGTTTAATCATTTGAAGGAACGGAGTGCCTAGAATGATTTTCTATTGCATATTTTTTATCAATATAAATGTTTTTTTAAACATAATTTTTTATTACAGATGTGAGCAGATGATAATTTATATTTAACGATCATATATGTTCCATCTGCGTGGCTATAGAGGAATTTGTGGATTCAAAATATTTTGGGGGAGGATAATACCTTCATTTATACAATTTAGATCAGCTCTGGAGTCTACCAAAGCGACTGTGCTGATGGTGAAATCTAGAAAATCTTTTATTTTTAGAGTTATTTTGATGTACCATTTTGTGATATAATTCGTTGAGCTTCATTACATATTATAGAAATAGAGTTTTCTTCGATTTCTTTTAGTTTTGAAGTTTCAGCCTTTTGTTCTTTTAAAATTTGATGAAAATGTTCTTCAAATTCATCTTCATTGTTTTCTTCTTGTTCCACGATTATAGATAATTCTTTTAATTCTAATATTTGGATTCTGTTTTTTAGTGCTGCAATTTCCCTTTTCATTTCTTTAATTTCTTGTGATAGCTCATTACTCTCAAACAACTTCGTTTCTTGCCGAATCATCTAATATAGAAAGAGAAATCCCATCTAATGATCCATGGGACTGATTCGGCAAGAAACAAAACTTCTGGTGGTTTTATGAATGCAAACAGAGTATCAGCGGTTTGGATTCCTTCATCTGTAACTGAAAATGGTTTGATCATTTGAAGGAACAGAGTGCCTAGAATGATTTTCTGTTGCATATTTTTTATCAATATAAATGATGTTTTTAAACATAATTTTTTATTACAGATGTGAGCAGATGATAATTTATATTTAACGATCATATCTGTTCCATCTGCTGTGGCTATAGAGGAATTTGTGGATTCAAAATATTTTGGGGGGATAATACCTTCATTTATACAATTTAGATCAGCTCCGGAGTCTACCAAAGTGACTAAGCTGATGGTGAAATCTTCTGGAAAATTTTTTATTTTGAGAGTTATTTTGATGTACCATTTTTACGATATAATTCGTTGAGCTTCACTACATATTATAGAAATAGAGTTTTCTTCGATTTCTGTTAGTTTTGAAGTTTCAGCCTTTTGTTCTTTTAAAATTTGATGAAAATGTTCTTCAAATTCATCTTCATTGTTTTCTTCTTGTTCCACATTTATAGATAATTCTTTTAATTCTAATATTTGGATTCTGTTTTTTTGTGCCGGTTGTAGTGTCTATATAGAAAGAGAAATCCCATCTAATGATCCATGGGACTGATTCGGCAAGAAACGAAGCTTCTGGTGGTTTTATGAATGCAAATAGAGTATCAGCAGTTTGGATTCCTTCATCTGTAACTGAAAATGGTTTAATTATTTGAAGGAACGGAGTGCCTAGAATGATTTTCTGTTGCATATTTTTTATCAATATAAATGATGTTTTTAATCATAATTTTTTATTACAGATGTGAGCAGATGATAATTTATATTTAATGATCATATCTGTTCTATCTGCTGTGGCTATAGAGGAATTTTTGGATTCGAAATATTTTGGGGGGATAATACCTTCATTTATACAATTTAGATCAGCTCCGGAGTCTACCAAAGCGACTAAGATGATGGTGTAATCTTCTGGAAAATCTTTTATTTTTAGAGTCATTTTGATGTACCATTTTTGCGATATAATTCGTTGAGCTTCATTACATATTATAGAAATAGAGTTTTCTTCGATTTCTTTTAGTTTTGAAGTTTCATAAGAAAATTGAACCAAAAAAGATTTTATGGTCTGATATAAACCTCCCAACTGAATGGAAAATTGAAAAAGAAGAAAATCTGGTTGTCCCAGAACAAAATTCTGAAAAAATTGAAACTATAATTGAAAACTCAGATAATATAACTTTACACTTTGAACTTATTCCTGCTAGACATTCTGTCTGTATTTCTAGACCTTCTACATCAAAACATATTATAACAGAATCAAAAAGACCTTTGTCTTCAACTTCTGAAAGGTTCCCACTCCAATTTGAAATCATATCGCCAGACCTGAGCCAGAACCTACGGAATCAGATTTTTAGATAAATGTTATAGAATTTAAACTCAATTATAAAAAATTATTAAAAGAATTTTCAGAATCTCATAATGAAAAAAAAAAGAAAATGGATAACTAAAACCTATAATGAAGAAGAAACAAAGAAACTAATAAAAACCTGGATTGCTTATTGTAACTCTATAAAAGAAAACATCTATTTTTTATATTGGTATTAGAGCCAAGTTTTGAAGATTGTTTAAAACAAAATTCTAAGAACAGTCATTAAGTTCTCACTCATCGCGCAGTTAAGCCGTTGAGCCGTGTAAAGGCGTGAAAGGTGTTTGTAAGTCGTTGTCTGTGAAGAACTATGGCTTCTCTTAAAAGAATATTTTCAACTTCTTCTTCTTCTAGTAATGATACTGAAATTCACTCAGTCAGATTACACGAAATTCAAAACATGTCTGAAGGAACATATGAAAATATTAAAAAGTCTATATAAAATTGCAAAATTCCAAAAGTCCCAATTAAAGAAATTTATAAAATTGGAAGCTTTGACTTTAAAACTAAGTTTAGAATCAAAACAGTTGAAACAGTTTTAGTATGAGTGTACTCTATGAATGGAGTATCGATAGTATGTTTGCATATCAATTGTGGAATATGACTCACAGTATGATCATGTGTGCTACCATGCTACAAGTTATAAAAAATGTATCTAAATCCGATGCTGCTCATATGATAGTGTGGGGATTTATAGGACATCTCAAAGCATGGCGGGATATCCAATTAGGAACCGCCCAACAACAACGAATTCTAAAAGACCCAGATCCAGTCAATACTCTTGTTAGTACTATAATCCATCAATTTTTAGGAACAATAGAAGACTATCAGTCAGTTATCAGAGAAAGAGTATTAAAATTAAGATGTAAAAAAACTATCTAAATTTCGATGGTATAAGGATGTATTTTTAACTGATCTACTAATGCTTGAAGATGGAAGTCAACCTGTCTATAAAGAAAAATTCCTACAAGGTCTTCCGTCAGCAATAGAGCTAAAGGTAATAATGGTAAATTAGATTATAATAAATATACTTGGGGAACTCTGTTTACAAAAATAAAACAAATAGGGATAGAACTTTGTAAACAAAAACATATGAATGAAACTAAATTTCTAAAATGTCAAGATCTTTCTATGTTTTGCTCAAACTATGGTATAAAACAAACCCCTGTACAGAGAATAATGAAAAAATCAAAATTCTTAAAAGCAAAGAATTATCAAAAGAAATCAAAAGAAAAATCTTTTAAAGACAGACCTCCAAAACAAAACTATTCCAAAAGAAAATTCAAAAAATTCAAATCAAAACCAACTCAACAAAAGAATGTAAAAGAAATAAAATGTTATAAATGTGGAAAACTTGGGCATTATGCTTCAAAATGCTATAAAAATCAAGTTAAAGAACTTTTAGCTGATAAAGGTCTTACTATGGAAGAATTAGCTAAACAATTAAACCAATTAAGTATAACTTCTGAAAGTGAAAGTGAAGAATCATCTAGTGAAAGTGAATATGAGCTAAATGAAATTTTTAATAACTCAGATGAGCATCAGTGTCAGTGTTCCTATAGCCAACCTTATTATCAAACATCTTCAGATTCTGGATATTACTCTCTAAACATGTTAAATAATTCTAACCAAATGCTATTAGATCTTATAAATCAAATCGAAGATCCAAATCAAAAGATTGAGTTATTAAATAAATATCTAAAAATGACAAAGAACCCAGAACCACTGACCATTCCAGAAGCTGTTGGTCCCGAGTTGATGGCAAAACCCAAGAGGGGAGGGGTGAATTGGGTAATTAAAAATTTACAACTTAAACAGAAACTTTACCCCAGATTAATCTAGTCCCATTAATGAAGAAACGAACTGGAAAGCAATATAATGTAGAGAGCAGAAATAAAATAGACACACAGGATTTTATAGTGGTTTGGGCAACCTCCCTACTCCACTCTTCCAAGCTCACACTCCTTGTGACTTGGGTTCCACTATGTAATCCTGGAATACAATTAGAGTCACTACTCTCTTCTAGATTCTAGCTCTAGGGGGCATCAACAACCAGAGCCTCTTGCTCTCTTCTAGATTCTAGCTCTAGAGGGCATCAACAACCAGAGCCTCTTTCTCTCTTCTAGATTCTAGCTCTAGGGGGCATCAACAACCAGAGCCTCTTGCTTTCTTCTAGATTTTAGCTCTAGGGGGCATCAACAACCAGAGCCTCTTGCTCTCTTCTAGATTCTAGCTCTAGGGGGCATATACAACCAGAGCCTCTTGCTCTTTTCTAGATTCTAACTCTAGGGGGCATGTAACACAGCACAAGTAGGTGATGAGTCCCACTCCAATCACACACTACTTTGCTTTCACTTGATTTTAGCTACTCAAGCTAAATCAAGTTCAGTACATCAAAAGAAATAATAGAAGAAACTACACTTTACAGTTGTGTAGAAACAGTTTGGCGTAGAGAAGAATTTGTAGTATTGGCTTTGAGGAATCAGCAGTTGAGCTCTTGCAGTTTGAAGCAAAGTTCTTCTTCTTTGAATGGGCTTGATCTCTTTAATGCTCTTGAAGATGGGAGTTAAGCACACTTAATGATTTCCAGCTACTTCCCTTGTTCACATTGAATGTCTTTTATAATTGTGGAGGGAATCCAAACGTTTGAAGGTAGGTAGCGCGCATTTAATACGCCAACGTTCGAATATTTTCCGACCGTTGCAACCCAAGTTTCAGGTGGAGTCGACTTCGGGTGCGACTTCGTCTGTTCGTAGCAACTTCAAGTTCCAGGTTGGGTCGACTTGGGTATCGACTTGACCCAAGTCGCAGGTGGAGTCGACTTCGGGTGCGACTTCACCTTGATAGGAAGCTTGATGAACTTGAAAACTTAGAATGCTTTAGTTTGCTTGGTCCCTTCATGCCTATTGTCCTTCTGTATTCTTCAACTCTCTTTGAACTAGTGTGTCTTCATTTTGGCTTGTCTTCTTTAGCTCCATGATTTGAACTTTAGTACTTCATCTTCATATCTTGAATTCTTCTTTCTTTGATTCTTCATTTGATCTTCATGTGTTCCAATTTGAACATCTAAGTTAACTTAATCTTTTACTCAAGTCTATCATGGAATTAATTTAATTCAAACTTGTCTTCTGAAATTTCTCTTCTGCCCGATCGAAGTCGATGTCGGAGTCGACTTGGTCTGCGACTTCGCCCAAGTCGCATGTGGAGTCGACTTGGGGTGCGACTTCGGTACTCCCAGATCTCGATTTCAACTCTTGACAGATTTTGCCATTTGAAGTCGATGCTGGAGTCGACTTGGTCTGCGACTTGGTTTCCCAAGTCGCAAGTAGAGTCGACTTGGCCTGCGACTTTACCTGCTCTTCTCCCAATTTCAACTCTGGAGTGTTTTGGCTCTTTGAAGTCGATCTTGGAGTTGACTTGGGGAACGACTTAGCTTTCCATGCTCTATTTTCTTCAAATGCATATGCCTTAAACACTTCCACAAACTTGTTAGTAGCCAAGACTTACTCAAATTGATTTGTTAATCATCAAAACATAGATTTAGCTTGTTTTCCACATATTTCCAACAATCTCCCCCTTTTTGATGATTGACAAAACCTATTTGAGTATATACCTTTCAATAGCTTAAAAAACATGTAAAATATATAAACTTAGACTTAAAAGACAATCCTACTTTTCTCCCTTAAACAATCATCACAGACAGTCATGAAAATTAAAGGCTTATCCTCTTAGCCTATGGGAACTCAAATCAAATCCTATTCTTCTCCCCCTTTTTGTCAATATATCAAAAAGGTTAGAGGGTAAAGAAAGAGACAGGTGGGGTGGCTCCCCCTAAACAGGTGCTCCCTCTCAGTTTGTGCGTTAAGTGAGTTCAAGCATTCCCATGTCATTTCTAATTTTATAAAATGGTTCTTTGGCTAGAGGCTTTGTGAATATATCTGCAATTTGTTCTTTAGTTCTAACATATTCCAAACATATGTCATGATTTTCTACATGTTCTCTAATAAAATGATGTCTAAGGTCTATCTGTTTGGTCCTAGAATGTAATATAGGATTTTTGGTTAGACATATGGCACTAGTATTATCACATCTAATGGGTATATCTTTAAAATCCATGCTATAGTCCCTAAGTTGCTGTTTCATCCAAAGTAATTGGGCACAACAGCTCCCGGCGGCAATGTATTCGGCTTCTGCCGTAGATAGAGCAACAATAGTTTATTTTCTTGAGAACCATGAAACCATCATGCTTTCAAGAAATTGACATGTTCCACTAGTGCTTTTTCTATCTACTTTGTAACCGGCAAAATCTGCATCCGAGTAGCCGATTAGATCAAAATTAGAGCCCTTTGGATACCAAAGTCCTAAGTTGGTAGTGTTTACTAAATATCTGAAAATTCTTTTTACAGCTACCAAGTGTGATTCTTTTGGACATGATTGAAATCTAGAGCACATACACACACTAAATAGTATATCAGGCCTAGAAGCGGTTAAATACAATAAAGAACCTAAAATGCTCCTTTACAGTTTTAAATCAACTGTTTTTCCTTTCTCATCTTTGTCGATTTTGATTGTTGAGCTCATAGGCGTGTTGGCTCCTTTGCTATTCTCCATGCCAAACTTCTTCAGCATTTCTTTGATGTATTTGGACTGGTTAATGAAGATTCTTTCATTTAGTTGCTTGATTTGCAGTCCAAGGAAGAAATTCAGTTCTCCCATCATACTCATCTCAAATTCTTTCTGCATAAGCTTGGAAAATTCTTGAAAAAGAATCTCATTAGTAGCACCGAAAATAATATCATCAACATAAATTTGAATAATCAAGATATCTTTTTCTTTGTATTTAATAAACAAAGTGGTGTCTATCTTTCCCTTTTGAAAATCATGATCAATCAGAAATTTGCTTAGTCTATCATACCAAGCCCTTGGAGCTTGTTTTAATCCATATAATGCTTTTGTTTAACTTGTATACAAATTTAGATTGATCTTTTTCCTCAAATCCAGGTGGTTGTTCTACATACACCTCTTCATTTATATATCCATTCAGAAATGCACTTTTAACATCCATTTGAAACAATTTAAAGTTCATGTGAGATGCAAAAGCTAGTAAGATGCGAATTGCTTCCAATCTAGCAACCGGGGCATAGGATTCCTCAAAATCTATTCATTCTTCTTGTGAGTATCCCTTTGCCACAAGTCTAGCTTTGTTTCTCACCACAAGTCCACTTTCATCTAATTTGTTCCTAAAGACCCACTTGGTGCCAATGACAGTACAATCTTTTGGTCTTGGAACAAGATGCCAAACTTGGTTTCTTTCAAATTGATTTAGCTCTTCTTGCATTGCTATAATCCAGTTTTCATCATCAAGAGCTTGATCAATAGTGGATGGTTCAATCTTGGATACAAAGGCGTATTGTCCACAAACATTTTGTTTTGATCTTCTAGTTTTTACACTTTCATATACATTCCCTATAACTTGTTCAATTGGATGGGCATGTTTGAATTTCAAATCAGTTGGAGGTTTGTAATTATTAGCTTCACTTACCCTTTCCTCTATGGAATCTTCTTGCTTTTCCACATGCAATTTTTCAAGATTGCTTGCTATGTCATCTACATCATTTGAATCATCTTTTCTTTTCAAGCATGGGTTAGTTTCATCAAAAACAACATGTATGGACTCTTCTACAACTTGGTTTCGTTTATTGAATACTCTATATGCTTCGCTATTTGATGAGTATCCAAGGAATATTGCCTCATCACTTTTAGCATATAGTTTTCCCAAGTTGGTTTTTCCATTGTTCAAAACATAGCATGTGAACCAAAAGCATGAAAATAAGAGATATTTGGTTTTCTACCTTTCCATAGCTCATATGGGGTCTTTTTCAAGATTGCTCTAATGGTAACTCGATTTAAGACATGACACGCTGTAGTTACAGCTTCACCCCAAAATTTCTTGGATAATTTTCTCTCTTTTAGCATAGTTCTAGCCATCTCTTGTATAGTTCTGTTTTTCCTTTCAACTACTCCATTTTGTTGTGGAGTTCTTGGTGTAGAAAATGTGTGATGAATTCCTTTTTCATTACAAAATTCTATGAATCGTTTGTTTTCAAATTCACCTCCATGATCACTTCTTATAATCATAATAGTACTTTGTTTTTCATTTTGCACCAAATTTACAAAGGTTGAAAACATAGAGAAGGCTTCATCTTTGCTAGCTAAGAGAATTACCCATGTGAATCTTGAAAAATCATCAACAATTACAAACACATATTTCTTTCCACCAATGGTTAAAATGTCGGATGGCCCATATAGATCCATGTGTAGTAATTCAAGTGGCCTAGTGGTGGAAATTTCATTTTTGGTAGAGAAAGACATTTTGGATTGTTTTGATAATTGACATGCCTTACAAATTTTATCTTTGTCATATTTCAATTTAGGCAATCCTTCTACCAAACTCTTCTTCCATAGGGTCTTTATATTCGACATGTTCACATGTCCAAGCCTTTTATGCTAAACCCATGGATCATTATCAATGGCTATTAGACATTGACCATCTAGTTCATCAAGTGAAACCAAATACACATTTCCATGTCTTTTTCCACTAAACATGATGTGTTCTCCATCAAACACATTACATATAGATGATTCAAACACAACCTTGTATCCTTTATCACATAATTGACTAATGCTCATTAGATTGTGCTTGAGTCCTTCAACAAACAAAACATCTTCCATGCATGCATTAGAAATACTATAAATGTTTCATTTACCTTTAATTTTACCTTTCTCGTTATTACTAAAGGCAACCGTTCCATCGTTGCAAGGCTTAAGTTTATGAAATAGACTTCTTTCTCCGGTCATATGCCTTGAACAACCGCTGTCCATGAACCGTACATTGTTTGCCTTTGCCTTGAAACATTTCTGAAAAATAAACAAATAAATCTCATCTCTTTGGTACCCATTTTATGGGTCCATTTGGGTTACTAATATGATTTAATCTTTGTTGCTCTATCTTAGAAAGCCCAAATCTTGTGTTCCTTGGAACCCAAACTAATTTTGCACCATGGTCATATAATTTCTTAAAGTTACACTTATAGGCTTTATGACCCATTTTGTTGCAGAAATTGCAAGCCATTGGTAATCTAGAAGTAGGCCTCCAAGTATATAATGGTTCAAATGTTGGCCTTCTAGTCCACGTAATATTTTTCCCTTTTGGCTTGTATATAGGTGCAGTTTTGGTTTGATATTTTCCAAGCATTGACACATTTGAATTGACACTTTCTTTTTGCTCAAATGTATAATATCCAAGACCTCTTTTATTTGTTTGGGAGGTCATATTCAGAAACATCTTTACATTTTCTCCTGGATTAGAGAACTTTACTAATGATTCATTTAAGGATTCGTTCTCCTTTTTCAATTTCTCTACTTCTTTCAACAATGATTCATTTTCCTCTTTTAGTTTTGATGTTCTTTCAGTAGTGTTCCATTTACAATAATAATGGAATTGCATTGTTGTCTTTTTAGTGATAATTTGTTACCTAGCTTTTTGATTTCCTCAAATAATGAATCATATGCAAGTTGTAGTTCTTCTAATTCAGCACATTTGAGGCATTCTTGAAAAGAAGAGTAACTAGATTGAGAATGGAAGAGTTTAGAAGTTACCTCTTCATTACTTGTGCATTTTGATGAAGTAGTTTGTTCTTCCAAAACTTCAGTTGTGTTCAAACATAGCAGATTTTTTTCTTGTTCGATCCTTGCCATGCAGCAAATTCTAGCACAATTTGCCACCTCAAATTCGTCGGTTGAGGAGCTGCATGTTGATGAAGTTTCTTCATTGATATACATGTCTCTTCTCTTTGGCCTTTGGTATTTTCTTCTTTCATATCCTTCCTTCCTCTCTTGATAATCCTTTGGTTTTTCTTCTGGTGTAGGACATTGAGTTTGCATATGTCCTACGCCCCCGCATCTACAGCACTTGGTTGGCTCCTTCTTCTTCATTCTTCATGGTCTTTCTTTGAAGTCTTTGAAGTTTCTTTCTTTTCTCACAAACTTTCGAAATTTGTGAGTGAGCAGTGCTATGTCTTCATCATCATTGTGAGATGAGGAGGTAGATTCTTCTGAGTCGTGGGTGACCTTTAGTGCAATGACTTTCTTCCCTTTGTGATTGTCTTCGTTTCTTCTCTTAATTAGCTCATGTGACATTAATGAGCTAATTAGATCTTCTAGCTTTAGTGTATTTAGGTCTTTGGCTTCTTCAATTGCCGTAATCTTTGGAGTCCAAGATTCTGGTAGAGCTCTTAGTATCTTCATAACATGTTCAGACTCAGAGATAGCCTTTTCAAGACCTTTCAAAGCGTTAGTAATTTTTGAAAATCTTGCAAACATCTCAGAAATATTTTCTGTATCTAGCATTTTAAAGCTTTCCAATTCTCCTATCAAAATATTTCTCCTAGTCCCTTGGACTTGGGAGGTTCCTTCATAAATGGATGTCAAAGTATCCCATATTTCTTTTACAGTTAGACAAGAGGATACTCTGTCATATTCAGAAGCTGTAAGAGCACAAAATAGTGAGTTCATAGCCTTAGCATTGCTCTTAACAGTTCTTACTTCCTCCTCAGTCCATTTGGAAGCTTTTTCATCAGTTGGTAAAATTACACCATCTTGGATTGTAATCCAAGAGTCCATATCTGTAGCTATGATGAGTTGCTTCATACGAAGCTTCCAATAGCCGAAATTGTTCCCATCAAACAATGGTGGCCTGGTAAATGATTGGCCCTAGGCAAAAGTGGGAACGGAAGTAGATTGGGATGCCATGATAATAGATCTCTTTGGTAAAAACTCAAAGACCTGCTTTGATACCACTTGTTGGTCCCGAGTTGATAGAAAAACTCAAGAGGGGAGGGGTGAATTGGGTAATTAAAAATTTACAACTTAAACAGAAACTTTACCCCGGATTAATCTAGTCCCCTTAATGAAGAAACGAATTGGAAAGCAATATAATGTAGAGAGCAAAAATAAAATAGACACACAGGATTTTATAGTGGTTCGGGCAACCTCCCTACTCCACTCTTCCAAGCTCACACTTCTTGTGACTTGGGTTCCACTATGTAATCCTGGAATACAATTAGAGTCACTACTCTCTTCTAGATTCTAGCTCTAGGGGGCATCAACAACCAGAGCCTCTTGCTCTCTTCTAAATTCTAGCTCTAGGGGGCATCAACAACCAGAGCCTCTTGCTCTCTTCTAGATTCTAGCTCTAGGGGGCATATACAACCAGAGCCTCTTTCTCTCTTCTAGATTCTAGCTCTAGGGGGCATGTAACACAGCACAAGTAGGTGATGAATCTTACTCCAATCACACACTACTTTGCTTTCACTTGATCTTAGCTACTCAAGTTAAATCAAGTTCAGTACATCAAAAGAAATAATATAAGAAACTACACTTTACAGTTGTGTAGAAACAGTTTGGTGCAGAGAAGAATTTGTAGTATTGGCTTTGAGGAATCAGCAGTTGAGCTCTTGCAGTTTGAAGTAAAGTTCTTCTTCTTTAAATGAGCTTGATCTCTTTAATGCTCTTGAAGATGGGAGTTAAGCACACTTAATGATTTCCAGCTACTTCCCTCGTTCACATTGAATGCCTTTTATAATTGTGGAGGGAATCCAAACGTTTGAAGGTCGGTGGCGCGCATTTAATGCGCCAACGTTCGAATATTTTTTGACCGTTGCAACCCAAGTCTCAGGTGGAGTCAACTTCGGGTGCAACTTCACCCAAGTCGCAGATGGAGTCGACTTCGGGTGCGACTTCGTCTGTTCGTAGCAACTTCAAGTTCCAGGTTGGGTCTACTTGGGTATCGACTTGACCCAAGTTGTAGGTGGAGTCGACTTCGGGTGCGACTTCACCTTGACAGGAAGCTTGATGAACTTGAAAACTTAGAATGCTTTAGTTTGCTTGGTCCCTTCATGCCTATTGTCCTTCTATATTCTTCAACTCTCTTTGAACTAGTGTGTCTTCATTTTGGCTTGTCTTCTTCAGCTCCATGATTTGAACTTTAGTACTTCATCTTCATATCTTGAATTCTTCTTTCTTTGATTCTTCATTTGATCTTCATGTGTTCCAATTTGAACATCTAAGTTGACTTGATCTTTTACTCAAGTCTACCATGGAATTAATTTAATTCAAACTTGTCTTCTGAAATTTCTCTTCTGCCCGATCGAAGTCGATGTCGGAGTCGACTTGGTCTGCGACTTCGCCCAAGTCGCGTGTGGAGTCGACTTGGGGTGCGACTTCGGTACTCCCAGATCTCGATTTCAACTCAGGATAGATTTTGCCATTTGAAGTCGATGCTGGAGTCGACTTGGTCTGCGACTTGGTTTCCCAAGTTGCAAGTGGAGTCGACTTGGCCTGCGACTTCACCTGCTCTTCTCCTAATTTCAACTCTGGAGTGTTTTGACTCTTTGAAGTCGATCTTGGAGTCGACTTGGGGAACGACTTGGCCTTCCACGCTCTATTTTCTTCAAATGCATATGCCTTAAACACTTCCACAAACTTGTTAGTAGCCAAGACTTACTCAAATTGATTTGTTAATCATCAAAACATAGATTTAGCTTGTTTTCCACATATTTCCAACAGAAACTTCATCGATGCTCCATCTTATTAAAAATCAAAGAAAATATATTAAAGATATTCCAAAACCAGAAACCACCTATGAGCTATCATAAGAAATTAAAGAATTGAAAAGGAAAATTGCAGCACTAAAAATTAGAATTCAAATATTAGAATTAAAAGAATTATCTATAAATGTGGAACAAGAAGAAAATAATGAAGATGAATTTGAAGAACATTTTCATCAAATTTTAAAAGAACAAAAGGCTGAAACTTCAAAACTAAAAGAAATCGAAGAAAACTCTATTTCTATAATATGTAATGAAGCTCAACGAATTATATCGCAAAAATGGTACATCAAAATAACTCTCAAAATAAAATATTTTCCAGAAGATTTCACCATCAGCTTAGTCACTTTGGTAGACTCCGGAGCTGATCTAAATTGTATAAATGAAGGTATTATCCCCCCAAAATATTTTGAATCCACAAATTCCTCTATAGCCACAGCAGATGGAACAGATATGATCGTCAAATATAAATTATCATCTGCTCACATCTGTAATAAAAAATTATGTTTAAAAACATCATTTATATTGATAAAAAATATGCAACAGAAAATCATTCTAGGCACTCCGTTCCTTCAAATCATTAAACCATTTTCAGTTACAGACGAAGGAATCCAAACCGCTGATACTTTGTTTGCATTCATAAAACCACCAGAAGCTTTGTTTCTTGCCAAATTAAAAGACACTCTTAACTATAAAAGGAATTTTCTATGCTATCTTCAAGATAAAAACTCTATAAGATATATAGAAAATGAAATAAATGGTCCATTAAAACCATACATTGAAGAATTTAAAACTAAATTAGTTAAAGAAGTTTGTTCTGAAGCCCCTAATGCATTCTGGAACCCCTAATGCATTCTGGAATAGAAAAAAATATATAGTTAAATTGCCTTATATAGAAGAATTTAATGAAGAAAAGATTCCAACTAAAGCACGACTAATTAAAATGAATAAAAATTTGCTTGATTACTGTAAAACAGAGATAAAAGCCTTATTAGCTAAAACATTAATACGTCCTAGTAAATCACCTTGGAGCTGTTCAGCATTTTATGTAAATAATGCTGCTAAACTCGAAAGAGGAACCCCCCGATTAGTTATAAACTATAAACCACTTAATAAAACCCTAAAATGGATTAGATATCCGTTACCCAATAAAAAAGATTTATTAAATAGAATTATAAAAGCTAAAATATTTTCTAAATTTGATTTAAAATCTAGGTACTGGAAAATTCAAATAGCCGAGGAAGACAAATATAAAATAGCTTTTAATGTTCCTTTCGGCCAATTTGAGTGGAATGTTATGCCTTTCCAACTAAAAAATGCTCCTTCAGAATTCCAAAATATAATGAATGATATCTTCTATAACCACAGTGATTTTATAATTGTTTATCTTGACGATATCTTAATTTTTTCTGACTCTATCCAGCAACATTGGAGACATCTAAAGAACTTTAAAAACATAATTTTTCAAAATGGGTTAGTCCTATCAGAAAGAAAAATAAAATTATTTTAGACAGAAGTAACATTTTTAGGATTTTCTATAAAAAATAGAACTATTCAGCCTATAAATAGAGTTATAGCCTTTGCAGATAAATTTCCAGATGTTATAAAAGATAAAACCCAACTTTAAAGATTCCTTAGATGCTTAAATTATGTTTCTGAGTTTTTTGAAAAATTGGCTTTTGACAGAGCTATTCTTCTCAAAAGACTTAGAAAAAATCCTTCTTCTTGGACAAATGAGCACACTAAAGCTGTTAAAAATATAAAGCAAAAGGTTAAATATCTTCCTTGCCTTCATCTGGCAGATCTAGACCTTTTTAAAATTGTAGAAACTGATGCTTCAGATGAATGATATGGTGGGATATTAAAACAAAAAACTCTTAAAAATAAGGAACAACTTCGTTTCATTTTAGGACTGTGGAACAAAACTTGTAAAACATACCCTACTATAAAATAAGAAATGCTTTCTATAGTTACCTATATTAAAAAATTTCAAGGAGATCTACTCAATAAACCATTTCTATTAAGAGTAGATTGTCAAGCCACTAAACACATATTGGAAAAAGATGTTAAAAATGATGTCTCTAAGCATATTTTCACTAGATGGCAAGCTACTCTAGCACAATTCGACTTTGACATTGAATTTATAAAAGAAAAAAATAACTCTCTTCTTGACTTTTTGTCAAGAGAATTCTTACAGGGATCTAAGCAATGGCGTCATCAAGCTCAGCCCCTGCTTAAGCTATAGAAAAGTCCCCTTCGGGCAAATCGCCTGCTTCTCCTATAACAGTTTCTCCAAAGAATTATAATTTTGAGCTGCACAATGATCAAATATTTCTATATCTGGAAGAAGTCGACTATAATCTGTGCAAGAAAAATCTCCCTTCTATAACATTCTTCTCTTCTAGTGACAAAGAGTCACAAGCTATAAGAGATACCTCCCGGATGGTTTACCAGAAGTATCTTCCTAGATATGAATGGTTCGTACCTCATGTCCCAGGGAAAGAAATCTACTACTATGAAAGAATTCTTATAGAAACCAATTCAGTCGCTATAGACCATGTTAAAGTAAAAAATAGCAATGACATTCAATATTCAAAAATGTTTATTCAAAGAATCATCCCTCTATATGAATGACCAGCTCCTAATCCAAACACTTTTATCCCTTTCCATGATCGTCCAGCTATAGATGAAGAATATTACTATAGAAAATACAATTATTGGGATTATCAAGATGCATGGAAGAAGGTCTTCTTGAGACAAAATCTCATTTTCACACATTCCTGATGGATTCATTTTAATCTAGTAAAACCATCTCAGCAGATTCTGGTGTGGTTCTATGAAAAATTTTGGGACCACTGGGGATTCCACTGGTCCATTCTCTCTGAAGACTTGATCCCTCATTTATCTTTTGATCCTAATGATTCTATAAAGCTAAATAAATTTGTTATCAGAGAATCAGTCCCATGGATCATTAGATGGGATTTCTCTTTCTATATAGACACTACAACCACCAGCTATATTTCTTATACTTCTTATCTGAAGTGGTGGCCCAAATTTGATATGGACTATATTCTATATTCTGAGAGTTGGAAGAAGAAGAATCAAAAGAAAAAAGCTTCTCAAGTTACAGAAAAATTAATTGGTTCTTCAAGTTTTACTTCCCTTCAAGACCTTAAAGAAACTAACGAAGCTAGAGATACTTTCAAAGGAGCTCTCAACGCAGCTAAAAGACTATTTCCAAATTTGTCTGGAAAAGAATTAAAGAAGAAAGCTTTTGAGCTTATGTTTGAAAGCCAACTTGAAGAAGAAGATAGTGATATGGAGATCTCTACTCCATCCTTATCTTCACCCTAATAAAAGCCTCCATTATCCATTATTGCTTTCTCAGTGGCCGCTATCAATTTCGCCAGCTATAATGCAAAAGCAGATTCGCCAACTATAAAGCAAAAGGATTCTCCAATAGCAGTGCGGTACGACTCCAATACTTCAAGGACACGTGTCATCTGCTTTCGGTAAAGCTTATCCAGATTTGCTTTTTGGATTCCATCTCTTGTAAAATTTTGCGGACTTCAAGCATGTTGGAATCTGCAACTACTTTTCTTTCCCTTTAAATTGACAGACCTCGATTCCGATTTACTCATAACAGCTAGCCTGATGATTTTTTCGGAATCCCATGATTTCTCAACACCACCTTGAATGACGTTGAAAAGGCAGTGTTGGTTGGATGCACCACCATTTCCAAGTACAAATCTCCAATTGCTTTTATGCCACTGGGATCTTAGATTTATCTGGACTAGCCTACCTTCATTAGCATTGCCTTTCCACTCGGATCCCGCATCTTGTGCTTTTGTTCATACCACGAAGAGACGATGCTCGAGTGATGGTTGTTGGCGGCATAAGCACACCCTCTACTCTGCTCTGTTCAGCTAGCAGCATAGGCACACACTCTAGTCTGCTCTATTTGGCTAGACGCTAAAGAGGCTTTGTCCTCATCTCAACCTAGTTGAAATTGTCTACCGATCGCGTCTCGTCTATGACATCGCTATCAAAACTTCCTTCTCATCGTGTATCCTGGAATCACTCCCTAATGGCACCTCTTCTATCACACGCCTCCACCCTAGCAAGTTGCTTAGGTTGAGATTTCTTAATAATAGACATTTTCATCTGTTGATGTTAAGATTCCAAAAAGAAGTGACGAGCAAATGGCGCTGCACAAAGCATCATCAACCACGCTCTTTGCTGCCTTGAAACATTTCTCCTTTTGGGATTATGCCAATCCTTCCTTCTCTCCTTCTTTGTCCCCTGGGCCATCTTCCTCCTTCTTGGTCTTCTTAATCCCACCCTCACCATCCTCCTATCCCACGACTTTGCCTATCAAGTTGCTGATTTCGAGCTCTTCATCCTCAACTCTGAGGTCCTTGTTGTCGTCTCTTTAATTTGCATCTCTCATGGCATTTGCAAGTACGACTAGCGGGAATTCCTCTTCGTTGATCACTTTCACATCCAAATGTTTAGGTTAAAAATAAATATATTTTAAGATATGAGTACAAAGTAAACTATCATATAATTTGAGATAAAATAAATTACTCTGAAGAAAAAGTGCTTGCGGGCTTAATCTTCTAGCCATTGATAAGCTTCAAGTTTCCTACTAGAAATACGTGACCCCATAATAACTTATTGTTTAATTTAAATGCAATTTCTAATGTCTATCATACTAGTGCATGATAAATCAAAATTTTTTTAATTTCAAAAATTCAAAAAGATTCATTTAGTTACGACAAAAAATATTATAAAAATATTATATAAGCTTACTTAGGTGGGGTTGCAATAAATTTTTTTAAAATTAATTAAAGAAGGTGACTCGTATGGAAACGACATAATTGTCACGTACAGTTTAATGCACCAAATCACTTTTTTAAATAATCATCAACGACTTACAATATATATTTTTAAAATTTTCAATACTCATATATGAGCCCTGGTTGATGTGTTAGAATAATTTTTTCTAAAATTACAAAAAATTAAACCAAGATCATCATCGCTTGATCTATAAAAATTAAAGAAGAAGATGTGATAAATATCACATGTACGTAGCTAAGAACTGTAATATAATTGACAAAGAATGTAAGCTTAAATAATTTAAAAAGAGCTGCACTAAAACAAGGATATAAATACAAGTCAAAGAGATTAAAATAACATAATTTGCATGCACCTTAAAAAGATATCATCATATCAAAAGACAAAAAGTGATATATTTTATATTTTAATTACACCACTTAAAAAGTTAACTACGGTGCATTAATTTTCTAAAAAACACACTTCCTTTAAAAGCTAAAAAATGATATAGTATCATTCGGATGTCAATTTAATATATACAAAATAATTCTAATCATTTCTCTTCAAAACATTATTGTAGGAGTTGTGATGTAATCCAACTTTAAATTTCTTTGACTAGCATCCATATTTAACCTGCATCAAAAATAAAAATATTTTAGAAATGAAATCTGTAAGTTTGTTGAAAAGATTAATGATTAAAATATGTGCTGGATTTACTATAAGATTTTGACAATTGGCTGAAGAATTTTGAAATATTGAAGAGAAAAGAATGTCAGTTTCTCTTAAAACATAAATCAAACTTTTCTATAGAATGAACACATTGAAATAGATCAGATGAGCCTGACAGATTAATAAATATGATCTATACATTTTCATCAAAAAGACGAGTTGTAGTCTTATTTCAACCAACAGATCTAATTCTAAGCATTCAAAAGGATCCGTCCTTGGTTTAGCCATCAGGTTTAGCGCACATTGCAAATAGAAAAATGATAGAATTTATCTCTTCCTATTCATACAACCATGAAATTTTATACAAAAAAATAAAACTTGCATTTTATTCATTCAAAGATAGCCTCATACAGGGAAGAAAAAAGCTTTTCAAATACAACTCTACACAAAAATATCCCAAATTTAGGTGAGACCAAAACGCATTTTATTCATTCAAAGATAAAACATGACATTAAATTAAATGTGTATGGGTGTTAAGAGAAAGACATGGATATCAACAATAGTGCGAAAATTGCATTTTCCTGTATATATGCACAGATTATTCTCAACAAAGCTTTATTTCAACAGTCAATATGCTATCTCTACAAACTTTTCTACAAAAACATAAACAGGATATATGTTGTATAGGACACATCATGCTCAAGTGTATAATTTTCTCCGAACATAATTTTCATTTCTCACTCGAAAATATACATAAATGCAAACTCAGACATATAAATGGCAAACAGAAGCTGAAATGGCAAGGCGGGTTTATTAGGAACTAGGAAGCAACATTCTAGTCAGCAATAGTCTTTCACAAAAAAGAAAAAATTATGAAAATATGAGAAAAACCATCAAATGCAAATACGCATCCAAATGAAGCCTTTCGTTCTAATGTTCAAAGGCAAAGCAAGCACGGAGCATGAGCTTTCAATGCGAGCAGTCATCAGTAGCGGCCCCACACCATCGCTCATAATCGTCGAAAAACCTCAATGAAATCGACGCCTCAACAACAGATTTCAAAGAACAGAAAGGGCAACCACAACTGCAAATGCAATTATATTGTCCTAAAAAAATAAAACAAGCATTCCATTTTTTGTGAATGCTTAGGGATGGGGAAGATAAGGGTGTACCAAATTGATGATTCAGGTTTTCCTCATTCTCTTCCCAACAATCAGTCTCCGCCGTCTCCTCGGTGACAACACTGATCTTCAACACTTTCCGCAATGATCAACAACTTTCTCCCTTCCTAGATGGTTGTGGTCTCCTTCTTCTATCGTAACGGGCTTTATTCCATGCAGAAATTTGGACAGACAAAATCAACATAAAAGAGAACGGGATTAAATGTACATACCTAAAGCGAGATGAAAAACCAAAACTCTGAAAATGAATCCAACCTAGTCCCGTTTCAAGAAGAAAATAGATAAACAGTCAGCCACCGATTGAGATACAAAAGAAAATGAAAGAGAGCTGCAAAATCGGCTACCTCACTTCCAATTCTCTCTCTCCTTCCTCTTCTCTGTATCTTTCTCTCACAGAAGATAGCTGGGGTTTAGGTGGAAAGCTTTCTCAGGAAGCACATGACCATTAGTTAACCATCATGTACATGTGTATAAGTATAACAAACGTTCCCATTTTACCCATGAAAATCTTAGCCGCACGTCTAAAATGGACGGTAAATACAACATTTCCACATTTAGCCATCATCTAAACGTTTGCACAGAAACCGGTCTTTAACAAGAAATGTGCTTAGAGGATTTTACAAGAACAAATTTAGTATGCTTGTGTAATCCGTTTTTAAGAAAAATAATTGGTAAAACACTAGAACATTAGTATGCTTTTGTAATCCATTTTCAAGAAAAATATCTAGTAAGACACTAGAACGTAAGACAACAAAGTATATCAAATAAGTCATACAGCCAATTTGTAGACCGCAGGTAGTAGATAAGAACTTCCAAGAAGAACAGGCAGGCTTAATTTTGAATGTATTTTGAGCTTTTCAAATGAAAGAACTTCTAACATACCCATCAATACATCTCTTTCTACAGTGCTCAATGTAAACATCAGTATACATTGCAAAGATTTGATCAAGCCGTTTGACCAGTGAAAGAATTTTTGTGCATGGCATGATGTCCCACACTTTCAGCACTTGGATATAATTTCCATCTATTTCAATATCCACTATCCATATCACATATAGATCGCTAACACGACACTGTTTTACCAACCCAAGAGAGTCAGAAAGATCAAGACCTTTCCTCGCAGGGCGCCATCCTTCAGAAAGCTTCAATAACAATTTAACAACCATCTGTTTAGTTTGCAGATACTTTAACTTTGCAAATGATTTGAGGAAATCATTGCTCAGTGAAACCTGTGCACATAAGCAACTTGCATTAGGAGACCATATATTACACTGTAACTCATAGTTCTAAACATCTAGCTAAGAGATCACAGACTCAACTACTAACATACTTCATACTTCTAAACATCCTGGTAAAGATTTCCACAAGCACACTAGAGAGCGTTTAGATGGTGAAAAAAGTAACATGAGATGAAAATAGAAAAGATTAAAAAATAGAATAGACAGAAAATCAATTCATTAATTGCATTCAAATTGCATTTTCTTTACATTTACATTTTGTCCAAACAAAAATTAAATAAAAACACATGAATTATAAGTCAAAGTTTAGGATACAATATGCTAACCTATCAACATTTTTTAGCTTTCCACTAATGCACTATCTTAAATGATTTTCATGATGCAAATATAGTTCAAAATAAAGAAATTTTATATGTTATAAATCAAAGTTTGTGATAAAATATAATACCCTATCAACATTTTTAGCTTTTTCACTAATCCACAATCATTAAGGATTTGCATGCAAACAAATATAGCTCAAGTAAATGAAATGTTACTTGTTGGTAGATAACAATTTCCATATTCAATGTGGCGGATAAATTTTTGTTGGCTTGCTGCTGCCACTCACCTATTATTGGTCTTCAAGTATTTGGAGCTCTTGCTGTCTGAAAGTCATTTGACAAAAGCATTATCAGCATCGGTCAGCTCTTGTTAGTCCTCAATACTGCAAGTGGAAACTAGAGGAAGTATTGAGATTGATGACTTACCGAATAGATACAAGTCATCTCCCATGTAGTATTTTACAGTAAAAAAAGCAGGAGGCAATTTTTTTAGCTTCTCTGCACTCGAAGAAGAGAATTTATAAGGTGTCTTTCCCAAGATACTAATCCATTAAATGCTCATGCTGCAATGCATAGTCAACGACTGTCTTACAACAGAATAATTATTTCTATTTATTTATTTTAAAGGCATGTATTGAGAATGATAGACTTATAAAATTTCTTTTTCTTTATGCCTTGATATAAATAATGGGAACATGACTAGTGGAAGTGAAATTTTGAAATTTTTATGAAATTATAATAATTAATTTTGCCATAAATGTGTGATTGATCTTGAGAAATTGCATTAAATACACGGCCCGGGATCACTTTTCTGGACCGGTATGTTACAACTATTAACCTCATAACTCACCCCTAGATATACAGACCTGAAAAATGCACTTCATAATGAAAATCATCAAATTAACCATTAATTCAGAGTGCCTTAACATGGATTGAGCTTCGTTTCGGCCTACTTTCCTTAGAGATGACAGTGACCAATCATAGGTCGATAATCAACATGTAAAATATTCTAATCTAGCTGATTAATTTGAGATACAACGCCTTGTGAATTCATTAATTAGTTGAATCATCAGCAGAAGGTAAATATTCTCAAATTAAGAAAAGAAATATTTTAGATATTCCTATGACTCAATAAATCCTGAAGGCAAGAGACATAAAACTAGAGTTGTTAACCAATCCCATGGAACTATAACATGGTAACAGAAGGACTTGGGATAGGCCGAACTTTGATTAAAATTTGGAAAGAGAAAAACTTGCATTTTTTGAACTTTATATTTTTCAGTTCAAGTTAAATTTTCCTAGATAGATACACACACAGAGCTGCACGATCACCTAGGATGAGAAATTCATGAAAGGTGCAAGTTCCGCTGGAGTGAGCAAATCTTCCTTCATGATCAAATTTGGGTAAAGGCTAGTGAGTGGAAGCATCCTCAACTGTCCACCATATAAATAAGACCCAGCAAGATAGATGTAAGTTTTGTGTTTGTAGCCAAGAGCCGAAAGCATGAGAGCTGCTTCTTTGGGTGTCAATGGACATCTACCCAATTTCCTTAATTTTGCAGGAGAGGGGACCCTGAAAGAAATCAGTCATAAAATATATCATATTAATGAAATGACAATTAGCAACCTAACGAAGAACTTTACTAAGGCCATTGATATCCAAACAGGCTAATGCATGCTGCTTGTGCTTTTTTAAGTTACTCTAAGCTGCACATTATAGTCTGATCACTCGGACAATGACAAGCAAGCACAAGCTAATGAATTCATCAGGTTAGCCAAGAGTGAGTTTGTAACAATACATGACCACTTGATGATGTACAACCCAAAATCTATTTTGTGGAGGTTGTTTTCAAGACCGAATTAGCAGGCATCTATAGCAGAGTTTTTTGTCTAAAATTCAGAAGAAGAAACATAATTTTGTCTCTTCCATGCGCTTCACCAGCGGAGGAGAATGTATGCTCCTGTAGGCTTGCAACTCCTTTCCCTCATTTTCTTGTCCTCCAAAATTGCATAGTGAATATGCTACCATATCCATTTCAAATCTCAAGTGCAATGCAAGATATTTGGATGGACCTTGATGCGCACCAAGTGCTTGTCGTTAAGAGCACTGTGATCACCAGTTTAATTAAAATTAACCGAAACACATTAAAGCTACCACTATGCGGGTGATAGTGTAGAATAACGGTGAGTCGGGTCAAATCCACAGAGAGGCGATGTAGTTTTGAATTATTTTTAAGAGAAAGAGAAGATATAGAGGAGAAGAGAGAGAAAAATGAAAGAAAAAGGAAAGAAATTAGAGAGAGAAAGAGAGAGGAGAGAGAGAAGAGAGAGGAGAGAGAGAAGGACAGAGAGGAGAGAGAAAGAAATTAGAGAAAAAGAAATTAGAGAGAAAGGAGAGAAGAGAGAGAAGGAGACGTTAGAGAGAGAAAGAGAGAAGAGAGAGAAAGAAAAGGAAAGAAATTAAGAGAGAGGAGAGAGAGAAAGAGAGAAGAAAGAGAAAGAGAGAAGAGAGAAAAAGGAGAGAGAGAGAAAAAAGGAAGAAATTAAGAGAGAGGAGAGAAAAGACGTGAGAGAGAGAGAAGAAAAGATTAGATAGAGGAGAGAAGAGAGAGAAAGAGGCGTTGGATAGAGAGAGAAACTAGAAAATAGAAGAAATTAGAGAGAGAAAGAGAAAGAAATTAGAAGGAGAGAAAAGAGGGAGAAGATTAAAGAAAAGGAGACAAGCAGCTAAAAGAAATTATAATTAACTAACAATTTAATTAAAACTATTCTAAGAAAGCAATAAAAGTTATGAAATTTAACTATTAAAGCAGCAAAGAGAATTACATTAAATTTAATCTAAAAATTACAAAGCATAAAATAAAGCAGTAAATCTAATCTAATAATTAAAACTACAAATTGAAAAATAATAAGTACGAAACACTACAAAGCATAATAAAATTTACATCACCCGAATATGTAGAGAAAAACCTCCACGTAATATAAATTTATTTCTTGGCCCCACCTCCTTGCCACGGGTCCCACAAAATGGGTCCCACCCACTTGCTACGGAGTCCCACAAGATGGGTCCCACCCAAGGGGTTGTGTGTGGGGTATGGGGTCTGTTTCTTGGGATGAGTGGAGCTCTTTTATAGACGTGTGAGGGGCCCTCTCTCCGAGCATGAATCCGATGTGGGATTCCATCTTCCTTCATCGCCAGGCCACCTCGCCGCGTGCTAGAGCACGATTTCCTCGTAATGTATTGGAAGACGCAGTTTCAAATCCTTCTTTCTTGTGGTTCCAATCCTGTCTCCACAATCGTCCGTCTGCCAATCCAGGACTCGACACCATCAATTCAAACCACTTCCAGGCCGTTGGATCATCAACGCCAAAGGCGGAGAAAGCGCGGCGAATGTGAGAGTTTTAGTCAGAACAGCTGCTCCCAATCCCATCAAGGCGACGACGCCGAGGGGAAGCGGCTGGGTGATGATGCCGACGATCATTGCAAGAAAAATCGCAAGTAACTGCCATGCATTTTTCGACACGCTAGACGGAACAGGAACCAGATAATCACTCCCGTGGCGATCGACGCAGCCAAAGGCTTCAGAGCAGCTCCGTGCCAAGGCTCGGAAGGGGCGGTGCTTGAATCACTGAATCTGCTCGTCTTCTGCTCGTCGATTTGTTTGCAGATTGCTGCCGTTTTGCCGTGGCTGCTGGTAATTGGCTGGGATGCTTGCTAATATCGAATTCTATGATGGAGCATTTACAAGATCAGCTAATTGGAAGAAAAGGCAGAGCTGATGATTTTCGGTGGTGATTATGTGCTACCGAAAATACGAAGGATTCAGCGGAAGAGGGGTGGCTTTGGGTTCGTGTGGCTGGAAAGGGAGAAAGGGCTGCTGCTGAAGTGGGATTTTCCCCTTTCTTTTTCGAGGATTGCTGCTGGATCGTGGCTGGAATTCATTTGCAGCTGCAGGTCAGATGGGTTTTCCATGGCTGCCGCTGGTTGCTGAAATTAAAGGGCTGGTCGGAACGATCTGCTCGCTGCCGTAAAAATAGGTGTTGGTTTGCCGTGGTTGCTGGTGCTCGATGCAGGGCTATTTGGCTTTGTGAAAAATTAGGGGCGCTGCTTGCTTGAATTTCTGCTGGGATAGATGATAGCTTTGGGTGATTGCTAACAACCGGGATTGGCTGCTGGACGGTTGCCCGGTTGGGGCTTGTGATTGGTGAAGCTGCTGGTGCGGGGAGGAAGATGACGAGCTGCCGGCTTTGATGGAGAAGGGGTTCTGGCCGCTGGTATTGGCTTGAAAGAGGGCTGCTCGGAGCTGATTTTTATGGCTGCCACAATTGCTGGCAGATGCTGGCTTGGATGAAGGTCGGATGGGTTTATTTCGTTGTTGCTGGTTGAATTCGATGAGTGCGATTTAAATTTCGGGCATGGCTTGTGACGTCACGGCTTGCAAATTGGGGCTAAGTTCGGTTAGATTTTTGCTGCCGTAATCATGCTTGAATGGGTGGGCACGAGCTGCTGCCATGGCTGCAGTCGATTTGGGGAAGATGGAGCACCAGAATATGGTGCTCCGGCACTGCACAACTGCGTGTACTCATGCAGCGTAAAATACGAGTTAAATATATATTTTATTTTATTTTATTGTAAATACTTTCAATAATAACACGTATCATTTTAGTTTAATCTTTTAATTTATTTTATCTAAATATAATACTTTACTTTGCTCCTAATATTTTAAAATATAATTATAGATATATATTTATGATTTTTCCAATTAAACGATTTATAAATTTGCCCAAATTATATTAATAAGCTAATACACATTTCACATTAAAATTGAGTCATAATTTTATATTTTCAAGAATGTTGCAAAATGATCCATTTTTATAGCAAAATCAAATATTCTATTAAAATTATGATTTTCATAAAATTCCACTTAAAACATGCATTTAATTAACGTTTTAATACTTAACGATGTGAATTTAATATAAAATTAAATGAAAATTTTTAGACTTATCAGACCTCTTGATCTTTCATTCTGATTCTCAGGGCTAGTTGGCATGAACTTCCCAAACAAGTGTTTGTCTATTAAGCTGTGCTATCCATTGTAGAAAATGCTACCATATCCATTTCAGTATATCATGTTTCAAGTAGAAAATGACCAGACATGATCATTCCATACATTTCTGTTCAATGATACCCATGAAAACAAGTTCTTTAAAATCAAAACCCTAATATACCCTCATCACTGGTAAATGCAAATCGCTTTTTCTTTTTCATAATTTCTCTTTCCATAATAATAGATTTATTTAGATATAAACAAACCCCCATGATTTTAACAAAATTTAAGAGAAAATTTCAAAAATCCAAAACAAAACACATTTCCTTCTTACCTTAGGTCGTCGAAAGTGGAGGGGGTGACGGCGTCGGCGAGATGGGTGGCCAACATGATGGCGTGGACAAGCTCCTCCTTTCCCTCTTCTCCCTCTTCTCCCCTTCTCCCTTTCTCTTCTCTCGTTCTTATTCTCTTATCCCTTTCTCTTCTCTTCCTCTACGACAGCTGCGATGGAGAATCCGACAAGCAACTACTGGATTCCGCAGCCGGCCATCGCGACCACCAAGCTTCTCCATCTCCTTTCTTCTCTCATATCGTCCTCTGCCGATCTTCCCCTATGATCGAACATAGTGTGCAAATCGATAGCTTCTGCAGGAAGCTTATTTGGCAAGCTTCTAACCCACCTCTACACGTGAGTAGCAATGCATCCCTCTCCATTTCTACCCTTACATATCTCAACCACATATTTTGAATCTATGGTGGAGATGGTGTTTTCACTCTCAGCCCTTCCTGCAAATATTTGCAGTGAAATCAAACTCCGAGGTTAGAGAGGCAGTAGGGTTCGAAGTCATCGACGCCGACCCCCAGCATCGGGCGAAATGCGAGCGTATCCAACCAGTGCTCAGGGATTCCATACACGAACTTGGTGCCATAGAAGGACACATCGAAGTTGATCAACTATGGGTTGTACGGTCGAGTGTCGATGTGGTTGCGGAACTTCTCCCAATCCTCGTCGTCCTTCTTCATGTGCGGTTGCTCAAAATCAAACAACCCATTGGCCTTGAGCTAGACAACATGCGCTCCGTCCGTGTTTCGCCGGACTTAGACCTCGAAGGGATCATCACGGAGGACCGCCTCATACGAGTTGGAGAGGTAGATGACTGAAGACGCACTGCTGTCATCGTCATTGACGAGGGCGATGCGCTGGAGCCAAAGCTTGAGATTCGCGAACTCCTGGAAGATGATGTCAGGGACATCAAAGTGCTTCTTCGGGGGATGAAGCATGGGATCCTTGTCAATTTTCAGGCGGAGAATGCCGCGTTGATAGGCAAGGATCCGCAAGAGTAGCGGCTTGCAAATTGGCTTTGCTTGCTGCTATTCATCATCTCCGGTGACCCTTTCGATGGCCCATGGGAGTAGTTTGCTAACGAGGTCACTGTTGTAGATGGCGACATCGAAGGCCTTGAGGGAGTAGGATCGGGGCCTGTGGAATGTCTCGTGCCCCACCTTTTTGAGGTGTTATGAATGATGTCTACTTTGTCAAATCTAAGAATAAAATCTCTCAAGATGGAAATAGATACCAAGATACAAAATCATAAAACTTTTAACTATTACATCTCAAGTTTACCCCTCACGGAGTCATAATACATATTTCGTGTCCATTATTAATATAAGTAAAGATTATATAAAAACTTCAACAACTCTAAACTTTTTTATCTTTTGCTCTACTAGTTTCACCTTTTTGCCATGTTGATGGTGGCTCTAGTTTAACATTGTATCCTTGTGTTTCCACTGAAAACAAAACTATGTTAGCTAAAAGTTCAATAAGTAAAAATATATATTTTTTACTAAATTCATTTTCGCAATTGTTTTGATTTTTCAACAACAATGACAAAATCTATATTATCTTTTATGTACAACAAACTGTAGTTAATGAAAAATTCAAAACATCTCAATACATGTGCACATATATGTCATTTTTAAAAAAAATCATCCATTCACACTGTAGGTATTGTCATTTTCTTGAGCTCGCATGCAGTCGTGTTTCACATTCGTGAGCCAATTCATCTTCTTTGGTAGTCCTAAGGTCACTAACCAGGTACTACCATAATACTTTTATTCCTTAGCAAAGCCAATATGCATCATGCTCATCCATTGATTAATGCATCACTTAAATTCACTACTTAATATGATTTTGAAATAATAATGCTCATATTTGAATAAACCAACTTGAAAGAAAATTTCAATTTAAACAAATAATCACAGTTCATAGCAAATCACAATATTCAAATAACATTTTCAAAGTCATGATTTGGTAAATTTTACTTACCTTTAAGTAGAGTTTAAAACTCTTCTTTTTCCAATTTTTTGTAGTAGCCTCAAGTCTCTTTTCCTAATTCTCATCGTAATATGTTCATTATTTTACTCTATTTTTCATAAATATTATTTAAAATTTTATTCATGACTTTCTCATAATTTTAATCGGTCAAAAATTCTATTTTCTCCTATTTATTCTCATATTATTCTACTTTTAAACAACTTTATTTCTTATATATAAAAGAAATTTGGAGTCATATTTCTTTAAATACTTACTTTAAATTTTTCATTTTTTTGTAAATTTTCATAATTTATTTAATTATTTTTATAACGTCACACCTTTTAAATATTTTATTTTTTTTATAAAAATTATAAGTTTAAACTCGTTTAAGCTTCTAAATATTAACTTTAATTTTCTGGGTATTTTCATAATTTTCTGTATTTTTTCTAAATTTTCTATTTTTATTTTGATTATTTTTATTTTTTTCCCGCCTGTCGGCCAGCAGGTCACTAGCGTCAGCAGCTAGCCGCCCGGTGGCTATTTTTCGGTGGGCTAGACCTGTACTAGGCCGACATAGGTGGCCTGGGTCCTTTGCTTGGAAGTTGGGCCAGGTTGCTTATGTGGGCTAGGCTTTGTTTCTGTGGGCTTGGAGCTAGTAGACTTTCTTCTGGGCTTTATGGTTCACTGGCCTTTTCCAGATGGGCTTCGCCCACCAGTCCAGAAGCTCTTATTTATTTATTTATTTATTTCAATGATCCATATTCTCTGAATATAATTGCTTATATCTCTTAATGTAAATCCCTGTTTGATTTAAAACTTTAGGAGTAAGCTTATAAAATTATGTTTTATAATCTACACGGTCCATTTCTCGAAATCTATCATCAGATTTGACATACATGGTTTAATAAAGGATTAAAATTAAACATCACTTCAAATAGCTACGTAAACTAATTTTTAACAAAATTAATTCATCATATGTACTGTAAAATATCTCAAATAATGTTTGTAATAGGTTAAATTATTATTTTTGCATCTATATTTTCGTACAATTTTTTTGTGTTTTATCCTTAAAATACATGTTCACCACTCTAAATCTTCAAAAAAATTACCATATCTAGAAACTTTAAGTCTAATCATTTTGAAAATTTGCAGGCAAGCTAAACATATGATTATCTTATTATTGTACGGTCAAAATTCTCTGATTATACCCAAAAGTATGTTTATTTTGTCTATAGCATTTTCTACCCTGTATTTGATACTTCTCATAAAAATAAGTGAAATTTCAACATCAAATATTTCAATAATACTTCTATGACTAATTAACCATGCTAACAGTATTATGAATGGATTAGATCTGAGAAATGAGTTGCTTATATTGCAAAAATTGATGAGATTAACCAAAAAATGGTTCTACTGAACTTACCTCCACAAAACACTTTCTTCTTCCTTCATCTCTGTTGTCTTTTGTGCAATCTAGCAATCTCTCCTTCAATGGGTAAAACCCACCTCACGTCTCCTCTTTTATATTAATGGTTTGCTAAACGGCTTAATTTCCGATCGTTACCTGCATGACCCACCATTTCACCTGGCATTCACCCGTTACTACATGGCCCACTATTTCTTGAAAACGTGTCCGTTACAGGAAGAGGCCATGGTGTTAACTGGGAAGAGGAGTAGAAGAGCAGAGTGGAGGTTGGGTGCAGAGGCAAAAGTTCAGAAGAGAAATATGGGCCGATGAGCATTTCCATAAACAAATAGATAAATTTTGATTGTCAAGACATTGATTTCTGAAAATTCTAATAGAAGTGAAAGATGAAGAAGGCGAAAGAGATGAAGAACATGAGCAGGTTTCAAACTATCATTACTATAAAAGTTGATATTTTAGCATTAAACTATTTTATTACATTAATTTTACACATTTATAGATATGACTCATGTGCAATGATACTAAATATAATAGATAGAGTGGATTTTATTTCAACTATCAAGATTTTAAACATAAAGAGATTACATAGAAAAATGTGTTGGAAACAATGTTCAAAACAAAACAAAATTAACCAAAGATTGAGTTTTGATGATTAACAAAGACTAATTTGAGTATTTTTAGAGTACTAATGAGTTTGCCAAATGTGTTAAGGAACTTAAGTAGCCAAGTCGGTCCTCAAGTCGACTTGGACTTTGACTTCGGGTGAAGTCGATCCCAAAGTCGACCTCACTATCGACTTGAGAAAGAACCTCAAAGGCAAAATCAACTTGCAGGTGAAGTCGCAGGCTAAGTCGACTCCACATGCAACTTGGGTAGCCAAGTCGCAAACGAAGTCGACTTCACTATCGACTTCAGTCGAGAAAAACTGGACGGACCTGATTTTGGGGCATGAAGCTGCCCAAGTCGCAGGCCAAGTCAACTCCAGGTGCGACTTGGGTGAAGTCGCAGACAAGGTCGACTTCATCTGTGACTTGAGACGTTCAGACTTCAAAGATACAGTTTCAAGCCTACTCCAAGAACTTTCACTCAAGATCAAAGCAAGGATCCAAGATTAAGATCAAATCAAATCTATCAAGTCCAAGGCAAAGTTTCAAGATGAAGAAACAATCAAAGACATGAAGACCAAATAAGTCTAATTCAAAGTAAGAATTCATGATAAAGATCAAATCAAGTCTATCAAGTCCAAGACAAAGATACAAGTATGCTTCAAATCAAGTCTATCAAGTCTTAAAGATCAAATGAGTCCAATGCAAAGCAAGGTGCATGAATCAACCAAGCAAGACTCAAGAAATCCAATGATTCACAAGGTTCAAGAGAGATCAAGGTCAAGATCTTCAAGATCAACAAGATCTACAAGTATGAGGAATCATTTTAGAATAAATATGATTCAAAGGAAGAAAGCCGAGAATGATAGAAGCAGATTAAATGAAGATCAAAGCATTTTTCAGCAAAGCCCGAGTCAAGTCACAAGCCAAGTCGACTTCAGGATCGACTTGAGTCGAAGTCTGAAGCCAAGTCGACCAAGACTCAGACTTGGAAACCTGAAGAACTGGAGTCGCAGACGAAGTCGACTCTAGATGCGACTTGGGTAGCCAAGTCGCATGCCAAGTTGACTCCACCTTCGACTTGGAAAATAACGTTCGAATTTTTGAACGTTGGAGTTCATTTATTGTGCGCCAACCACCTCTACAATGTTCAAATCTTCCTCCTTCTATAAAAGGACACTCAAATAAACGTGAATACATATACAAGACACTCATATACACTGCCATATACACTACAAAGTCCAAAGAGAGAAAAGAAGTGCAAGAAAGGTTTCCCATTTGCTTTTCTCCATTGTTGAGTGGTCCATATACATTCAAAGGAAGAAAAGAGCTTCAAGTTGCAAGCGCCTTCATCGATATTCATCCAAGCTGCTTCTACATCTTCTTCCTTGAGCTGAACTTGTCTACACATCTCTGTAAAGTGTAGTTCTGTTTTATTTCATTGTCTTGTTGTATTAAACTTGATTTAGCTTGGGTAGCTAAGATCAAGTGTATGCAAAGTAGTGTGTGATTGGAGTGGAACTCATCACCTACTTGTGCAGTGTGTTGGTTATGCCCCCTAGAGCTGGAATTTAGAAGAGAGCAAAGGCTCTAAGTTGTATATGCCCCTTAGAGCTGGAATCTAGAAGAGAGCGGAGACTCTAGGTGTATTCGAGGAATACATATGGAACCTAAGTCACGACGGAGTGTGAGCTTGGAAGAGTGGAGTAGGGAAGGTTTGCCTGAACCACTATAAATCTTGTGTTCTATTTCTTTTTACTGCTTTATCTTAATTGCTCTCCATTTGCTTTCAAAGGGGATTAATTTTTCAAGGGGTTAAGATTTTTTATTTTACCAAAGATTTTTAAAGAAACCAATTCACCCCTCCCCTCTTGGGTTTAGCCATCAACTCGGGACCAACAAGTGGTATCAAAGTAGGTCTTTGAGTTTACCAAAGAGATCTTATTAATATGGCATCCCAATCTACTTCCGTTCCCGCATTTGCTGAAGGCCAATCCTTTACAAGACCACCGTTGTTTGATGGGAACAATTTTGGATATTGGAAGCTTCGTATGAAGCAACTCATCATGGCTACCGACATGGATTCTTGGATTGGTATCCAAGATGGAGTAACCTTGCCTACCGATGAAAGAGCTTCCAAATGGACCGATGAGGAAGTAAGAATTGTTAAGAGCAATGCTAAAGCTAGAAACTCACTATTTTGTGCTCTTACTGCTTTTGAATATGATAGAGTATCCTCTTGCTTGACCGCCAAAGAGATATGGGATACGCTAACCTCTATCTATGAAGGAACTTCTCAAGTCCAATGGACGAGAAGAAATATTCTGATTGGAGAACTAGAAAATTTTAGAATGCTAAAAATAGAAAATATTTCTAAAATGTTTGCTAGATTCTCAAAAATTACTAATGCTTTAAAAGGCCTTGGAAAGGCTATATCTGAATCTGAGCAGGTTATGAAAATTTTGAGAGCTCTACCGTAATCTTGGACACCAAAGATTACTATGATAGAAGAAGCCAAGGACCTTAATATATTAAAGCTTGAAGACTTAATTAGCTTACTCATGTCACATGAGCTAATCAAGAGAAGAAATGAAGATCAACACAGAGGTAAAAGAGCAATTGCCTTGAAAGCCGCACAAGACACAAACGACACCTCATCCTCTCAAAATGATGATGAGATTGCCCTACTCACAAAACGGTTCAGAAAATTTGTGAGGAAAGGCAGAAATTTCAGAAGCTTCAAGGAAAGAACTTCCAGAGAGAAAAAGAAAGAACCAACCAAATGCTACCGATGCGGCGGTTCGGGACATATGCAAGCACAATGTCCAACTCCCGAAGAAAGCAAGGCAAAAGAACAAAGAAAAGATCGAGGAGACAATAAAAGATTCCAAAGAAACAAAGGAAGAGGCATGTACGTGAATGACGAGGAATCTACAACGAGTAGCTCCTCAACCGACGAAATCGAGGGGGAAGAATGTGCAAGAATATGCTGCATGGCGCAAATCGAACAAGAAGAACAAACTACCTCAACAAAGTGTACAAGCAATGAAAAGATATGCTTTAAGGCAAAGGCAAACAATGAATGGTTCATGGATAGCGGTTGCTCAAGGCATATGACCGGTGAAAGAAGTTTATTTCATAAACTTAAGCCTTGCAACGATGGAATGGTTGCCTTTGGCAATAATGAAAAAGGTAAAATTAAAGGTAAAGGAAATATACATAGTATTTCAAATGCATGCATGGAAGATGTTTTGTTTGTTGAAGGACTCAAACACAATTTAATGAGCATTAGCCAATTATGTGATAAAGGATACAAAGTTGTGTTTGAATCATCTATATGTAATGTATTTGATGGAGAACATATCATGTTTAGTGGTAAAAGACATGGAAATGTATATTTGGTTTCACTTGATGAATTAAATGGTCAATGTCTAATGGCCATTGATAATGATCCATGGGTTTGACATAAAAGGCTTGGACATATAAACATGGGAAATATAAAGACCCTATGGAAAAAGAGTTTGGTAGAAGGATTACCAAGATTGAAATATGACAAGGACAAGATTTGTAAGACATGCCAATTATCAAAACAACCCAAGATACCTTTCTCTACCAAAAAGGAAATTTCCACCACTAGGCCACTTGAATTGCTACACATGGATCTATACGGACCATCTGACATTTTAACCATTGGTGGAAAGAAATATGTATTTGTGATTGTTGATGATTTTTCAAGATTTACATGGATAATTCTCTTAGCTAGCAAAGATGAAGCCTTCTCTATGTTTGCAACTTTTGTGAATTTGGTGCAAAATGAAAAACAAAGTACAATTGTAACCATAAGAAGCGATCATGGTGGGGAATTCGAAAATAAACGATTCATAGAATATTGTAATGAAAAAGGAATTCACCACACATTTTCTGCACCAAGAACTCCACAACAAAATGGAGTAGTTGAAAGGAAAAATAGAATTATACAAGAGATGGCTAGAACAATGCTAAATAAGAGCAATTTATCCAAGAAATTTTGGGGTGAAGCTATAAGTACAGCTTGTCATGTTTTGAACGAGTTACCATTCGAGCAATCTTGAAAAAGACCCCATATGAACTATGGAAAGGAAGGAAACCAAATATTTCTTATTTTCATGCTTTTGGATGCACATGCTATGTTTTGAACAATGGAAAAATCAACTTGGAAAAATTAGATGCTAAAAGTGATGAAGCAATATTCCTTGGTTACTCATCAAATAGCAAAGCATATATAGTATTCAATAAACGAAACCAAGTTATAGAAGAATCCATATATGTTGTATTTGATGAATTTAACCAAACTCCGAGAAAGGAGGATGAACTAAGTGATACAGATGAAACAAAAGGAAAAGAACAACCAAAGGAACTCGAGCTCAAGCCAGAAAATCTCATGGAGGAAGAGGTAAGTGAAGGTAATGATTCTTACAAACCTCCAACTGATTTAAAGTTCAAAAATGCCCATCCAATTGAGCAAGTCATTGGAAATGTATATGAAAGAGTAAAAACTAGAAGATCTAAACAAAACATTTGTGGTCAATATGCTTTTGTATCAAAAATCGAACCAAATACCATTGAACAAGCTCTCAATGATGAAAACTGGGTCATTGCAATGCAATAAGAGCTAAACCAATTTGAAAGGAACAACGTATGACATTTAGTTCCTAGACCAAATGATCATACAGTCATTGGTACCAAATGGGTATTTAGGAACAAATTAGACGAAAGCGGACATGTAATTAGAAACAAGGCCAGATTAGTAGCCAAAGGGTATTCCCAAGAAGAAGGAATTGATTTTGAAGAATCATATGCACCCGTGGCTAGATTAGAATTCATACGTATTTTACTAGCATTTGCTTCTCATATGAATTTCAAATTGTTTCAAATGGATGTAAAAAGTGCATTTTTGAATGGTTACTTAAATGAAGAAGTATATGTTGAACAACCCCCTGGTTTTGAAGAAAATAATCAATCAAAGTATGTTTATAAATTGACCAAATCGTTATATGGATTAAAACAAGCTCCAAGAGCTTGGTATGAAAGGTTGAACAAGTTTTTGATTGATCATGAGTTTCAAAGAGGAAAAGTAGACACTACTTTGTTCATTAAGTATAAAAATAAAAACATTCTAATCGTACAAATTTACGTGGACGATATAATATTTGGTGCTACTGACGAAAATCTATGCCAAGAATTTTCTAAGATTATGCAAAGCGAATTCGAAATGAGCATGATGGGAGAATTAAATTTCTTCCTTGGACTACAAATCAAGCAACAAAGTAAAGGGATATTTCTAAACCAGTCCAAGTATATCAAAGATATGCTCAAGAAATTTGGTATGCAAAACAGCAAATGGGCAAATACTCCAATGAGCTCTACAATCAAGATCGACACGGATGAAAACGGTAAAAGTATCGATCAAAAGCTTTATAGAAGCATGATAGGATCTTTGCTATATTTAATTGCTTCTAGACCTGATATTCTATTCAGTGTTTGTATATGCTCTAGATTTCAAGCATGTCCTAAAGAATCACATCTACTTGCTGTAAAAAGGATTTTTATTTATTTGATAAAAACTACCAATCTTGGACTATGGTATCCAAAGGGGTCAACTTTTGATTTAATCGGCTATTCGGATGCGGATTTTGCCGGCTATAAGGTAGATAGAAAGAGTACTAGTGGAACGTGTCAGTTTCTTGGACATATGTTGGTTTCATGGTACTCAAGAAAACAAACAAGCGTTGCTCTGTCTACTGCGGAAGCCAAATACATAGCCGTCGGTAGTTGTTGCGCCCAATTACTTTGGATGAAACAACAATTAAAAGATTATGGTATTGATTATGTTGATATTTCTATTAGATGTGATAATATAAGTGCAATTTGTCTGACTAAGAATCCTGTACTGCATTCAAGAACCAAGCATATTGATGTGAGACACCATTTTCTTCGTGAACATGTTGAAAATCATGATGTATGCTTAGAATATGTGAAAACAGAAGATCAAATTGCTGATATCTTTACCAAACCACTAGCTAAGGAATCATTTTGTAAAATTAGAAATGATATGGGGATGATAGAGCTAACTTAGAAAAATTAAATAAGAAACTAAAATTTGAGAAAGGTCAAGTTGATAAGTCAAGTCGACTCCGCCAAGTCGACTTGGGAAAGTGAAGTCGACTCCGCTTCATTAGCGAAGTCGACTCCACAAGGGTCAAAGTCAACTCCGCCCCAAGGTGAAGTCGACTCCGATGGACCGAAGTCGACTTCACCCAGGGCAAGTCGACTCCGCGAGCGCGCAACCGTCCGGATTCCATTTCTTTTTCTTTTTCTTTTCTTTCTCTCTTCTTTCTTCCTCATTTCCCGCCGTCGACTACCCTGTTTTCCTCTTCTCCGGTTCCGGCGATTTCCTCTTTCCCGGCGATAGCCTTTCTCCCTGCGATTTCCATTTTCGGCCATTTTTTTCTTCTCCGGCAACCTCTCTTTTAGGCCAGTTCTATCTCTCTCAGTTCTCTCACAACTCATTTTCTCTTTCTCACTCTCTGTTCCCACTCTTTTTCTCTCAAACTCCATTTCTCCTTCCTTCTCAACTTAAATCCTATACTCTCAACTCCCTGTTTCCAATGGCACCTAAAGCTAGACTCCCAAAGCTAGCTGTCTCAAAGCCTATCCAAAGGCCAGTACCTAGACCTTCCCAATCCAACAATGAGGAGGAGGTTCTTAGAAAATAGAGAACACCGGCAAAAAGGGCTAGAGAGGAACCCTCGACATCAACGGGTAGACGGGTTCAATTCCAAACCACTACTCAATCATCTGATCGAGCTCCGAGGTCGGAAAGTCAACCTCAAAGCTCATCCACCTCAAGAATTCCTATCAAGAAAGGGCAAGTCTTGAAAATGCCCACGACCTACTTCAAGACTGAGCAGCAACATACCCGCTTCTACAAACATTTCTATGAGCGGAAGGTATTCATTCCCAAGATAATCGATTTCAAATTTCTTAGCGACTACGAGTTTGATATAGAAGAGTTGCTCGACTTCTAAGGTTGGACACACCTGTTAAAGTCTGACGAAAAGATCTATCCCGATCTCACTAGACTCTTCTACTATTTGTGGGATGATATCAAGTTCTCAGCCTATGTCAAAGGAAGAGAGATGTATCTGGGTTCTCTAAATTACCCAAATCAAGATGAAGCCTTAAGGAGAATTAGGAACATTCTTCAAGTACCTTATGAAGAAGAATAGCTTCCCAAAGACCTGACAATGGATAAAATCTACAACGAGCTGACAAAGAGCAACAAGTACCATGCAGGCACAAAATTTTTGCATTACATGGATCTTTCTCCTAAGCTCAGAGTCCTCCGTCTGCTAATCGCCCACTGTATCTATCCAAAAGGGGGCGGGAGAAATCAATTAAATCCACAAGAAGCTATGATCCTGTGGAAGTTAATAAATAAAGTCAAGATCAGCCTTCCTAGGCTATTTCTAGAAGCCTTGGCATGCAAGAAAGATAATCCAAGAGGCGTACTACCTTACGGATCCTGGATCAAGAGGATCCTTGAGCGGTTCGAGGTAGATATTGACGGGGAACCATTTGAAGTCCCCAAAACGACGAACGCCATCAACAAGGCTCTGCTCCAAAGAATGAAAATCAACCTGGAGCAATTCAGAGATGATCGAATCAGGGAGAAGCTAGGCGAGCCAGCTAGAGAGCATGAGGACCATGCACAAGCTAAGGGGGAGCAACCTCCCGAAGCACCGCCTGCTCAAGAGGAGCCCGCATCTCCCATCTCACACGGATCCTATTCTCCACAATGATCTGCTGCACCTGAACGGATGCCTCCAACTTCATCTGAGGAGGTCACCCTGAAAGATCTTCGAGATGAAATCATTGCCATCTGTGACGAAATGGGGCAACAAGAGAACCGGATGACAAGTCTTGTCTCCGGAGTTCTGAATGTACTTCAGGATATGCATTCCCGACAGGATCGAATCGATCGAAAATTGTGTACCATCCGATACCACCTCGCATCGGGTCGTCATCAAAACCAGCCCATTCCCGAACTTGATCCATTCGATACCGGATCAGTTCGACGTGACCCAACTCCCGCACCTTGTTCATCTTTCTACTCATCTGCCCATGTCCGTCCCATCAAACCAACTCAATCTGTCTATCCCATTTCCCAATTTCAATTTACCAAGTCTTTGGTAATTGAATCATTTTTGATAGATTGACAAAAAGGGAGAGAAGATAGATTAGGTTTGAGAGTTTTTTTTGGGTTGGGTAGTTTGGTTTCATTTTTTTTTTGCTTTTACTCTGTAACTTTGTAAAATGAAACTTGATATATATGAAAGATGCTTTATGCTTTATGATTGCTTGCAAAGTTTGGTGAATGATAAACTTATCAATGATTGGTTCTATAATAATGCTGTGTTTGAAAAATATGAATTCTATGTTTACTCTATGCTAAAAAGCTCTGAACCATATGACTATCAATGCTTTCTATGATTCAAAGCTCTGAACCATATATGTTTGAAAGATACCTATGACAATGCTCTGTTTTTTTCAAAAACCATATGAACATGTTTAATGTTTGAAAGGTATCAACTCAAATGTAGTTTTGTCAATCATCAAAAAGGGGAAGATTGTTGGAAACAATGTGTTGGAAATATGTGGAAAACAAGCTAAATCTATGTTTTGATGATTAACAAATCAATTTGAGTAAGTTTTGGCTACTAACATGTTTGTGGAAGTGATTAAAGGTTATAAACTTGAAGAATATGAAGCATGATAAATCAAGTCGATTTCCAAGTCGACTCAGGCTTCGACTTAGGCCAAGTCGATCCCCAAGTCGACTCCAGCAGCGACTTCAAAGCGACATTTCCTTCCAGAGTTGAAAACAAGGAGGAGAACTGCCGAAGTCGCACACCAAGTCGACTCCGCATGCGACTTGAGGTGAAGTCGCAGGTCAAGTCGACTCCAGTAGCGACTTGGAGGCGACGATTTCTATCCAGAGTTGAAACCGAGAACTGGGGCTGCCGAAGTCGCACCCCAAGTCGACTCCGCATGCGACTTGGGCGAAGTCGCAGACCAAGTCGACTCCGGCATCGACTTGGACAGAGAAGAAATTTCAGAAGATAATTTGAATTAAATGGGATTCAAGGCAGACTTGAGTAAGGACGAAGATCAAGTCAACTTAGATGCTCAAATTGGAACACATGAAGATCAAATAAAGAATCAAGAAAGAAGAATTCAAGATAAGAAGATTAATATCCAAAGAAAGCAAGATGCATAGACTCAACCAAGAACTTGTTCAAAATTACATGATTCAAGACTCATGGATTCAAGGCTTGCAAAACATGGAGGAAATGAAAGCAAGCTAAAATGAAGACACAATGACTCTAAGAAGAACCAAATTAGAGAAGAACAACAAGACATGAAGGAGTTCAAGCAAGCAAAAAGCATTCCAAGATTCAAGCACTCAAGAACCAAAGATTTCAAATTCGTCAAGCTTCCTGTCAAGGTGAAGTCGCACCCAAAGTCGACTCCACCTGCGACTTGGGTCAAGTCGAAGACCAAGTCGACCCTGTATGGAACTTGAAGTTGCAACGGACAGGCGAAGTCGCACCCGAAGTCGACTCCATCTGCGACTTGGGTGAAGTCGCACCCGAAGTCGACTCCACCTGTGACTTGGGTTGCAACGGTCGAAAAATATTCGAACGTTGGCGCATTAAATGCGCGCCACCTACCTTCAAACGTTCGGATTCCCTCCACATTTATAAAAGGCATTCAATGTGAACGAGGGAAGGAGCTGAAAAGTCATTCAATGAGCATAACTCCCATCCTTAAGAGCATTAAGAGATCAAGCCCATTCAAAGAAGAAGAACTTCGCTTCAAACTGCAAGAGCTCAACTTCTAAATCTTCAAAGCCAACATTACAAGTTCTTCTCTGCGCCAAACTGTTTCTACACAACTGTAAAGTGTAGTTTTCTTTTAATTTTTTCTTTTGTTGTATTGAACTTGATTTAGCTTGGGTAGCTAAGATCAAGTGGAAGCAAAGTAGTGTGTGATTGGAGTGGGACTCGTCACCTACTTGTGCTGTTGTTGATGCCCCCTAGAGCTGGAATCTAGAAGAGAGCAAGAGGCTCTGGTTGTTGATGCCCCCTAGAGCTGGAATCTAGAAGAGAGCAAGAGGCTCTGGTTGTATATGCCCCCTAGAGCTAGAATCTAGAAGAGAGTGGAGACTCTAGTTGTATTCATGGAATACAATAGTGGAACCCAAGTCACAAGGAGTGTGAGCTTGGAAGAGTGGAGTAGGGAGGTTGCCCGAACCACTACAAAAATCTTGTCTGCTTAATTTATATTTCTGCACTCTACTTTATATTGCTCTCCGTTTCGTTTCTTCATTAAAGGGGTCTAGATTAATCCGGGGTAAAGTTTTTGTTTAAGTTGTAAATTTTTAATTACCCAATTCACCCCTCCCCTCTTGGGTTTTGCCATCAACTCGGGACCAACAAGTGGTATCAGAGCAGGTCTTTGAGTTAAACCAAAGAGATCTATTGATATGGCATCCCAAACGACTTCCATTCCCGCATTTGCCGAGGGCCAATCATTTACCAGGCCACCATTGTTTGATGGGAACAATTTTGGTTATTGGAAGCTTCGTATGAAGCAACTCATCATGGCTACAGATATGGACTCTTGGATTGCAATCCAAGATGTTGTGGTTTTGCCTATTGATGAAAAAGCTTCGAAGTGGACCGAAGAGGAAGTATGAACTGTAAAGAGCAATGCTAAAGCCATGAACTCACTATTTTGTGCTCTTACAGCTTCTGAATATGATAGAGTATCCTCTTGTCTAACTTCTAAGGAAATATGGGATACTCTAACATCTATTTATGAAGGAACCTCCCAAGTCCAAGGGACAAGGAGAAATATTCTGATAGGAGAATTGGAAAGCTTTAAAATGCTAGATACAGAAAATATTTTTGAAATGTTTGCTAGATTCTCCAAGATTACTAATGCTTTGAAAGGTCTTGGAAAAGCTATTTCTGAATCTGAACAGGTCATGAAGATCTTAAGAGTTCTACTAGATTCATGGACTCCAAAGATTACAGTAATTGAAGAAGCCAAAGACCTAAATACACTTAAGTTAGAAGATCTTATTAGCTCACTAATGTCACATGAGCTAATTAAGAAAAGAAATGAAGATAATCACAAAGGGAAGAAAGCCATTGCATTAAAAGCCACTCATAATTCTGATGAGTCAACCTCCTCGTCTCACAACGGTGATGAAGACATAGCACTGCTCACTCACAAATTTCGAAAGTTTGTGAGAAAAGAAAGAAATTTCAAAGACTTCAAAGAAAGACCACGAAGAATGAAGAAGAAGGAGCCAACCAAATGCTATAGATGCGGGGGCGTAGGACATATGCAAACTCAATGTCCTACACCGGAAGAAAAACCAAAGGATTATCAAGAGAAGAAGGAAGGATATGAAAGAAGAAAGTATCAAAGGCCAAAGGGAAGAGGCATGTATGTCAATGAAGAGACTTCATCAACATGCAGCTCTTCAACCAACGAATTTGAGGCAGCAAATTGTGCAAGAATATGCTGCATGGCACGGATTGAGCAAGAAGAAGATCTGTTGTGTCTGAACACAACTGAAGTCTTGGAAGAACAAACCGTCTTAACAAAGGGTACAAGTAATGAAGAGGTAACTTCCAAACTTTGTTATTCTCAATCTAATTACTCTTCTTTTCAAGATTGCCTCAAATGTGCTGAATTAGAAGAACTACAACATGCATATGATTCATTATTTGAGGAAATCAAAAGGCTAGGAAACAAGTTGTCATTGAAGAGACAACAATGTAACTCCGTTATTATTGTAAATGGAAAACTAGCTGAAAGATCAACAAAACTGAAAGAGGAAAATGAATCATTGTTGAAAGAAGTAGAAAAATTGAAAAAGGAGAACGAATCCTTGAATGAATCATTAGCAAAGTTCTCTAATCCAGGAGAAAATGTAAGAATGTTTCTGAATATGACCTCCCAAACAAATAAAAGAGGTCTTGGATACTATACATTTGAGAAAAAAGAAAGTGGCAAATCAAATGTGCCAATACTTGGAAAATATCAAACCAGAACTGTACCTATCTACAAGCCCAAAAGGAAAAACATTATGTGGACTAGTAGGCCAAATTCTGAACCATCATCTACTTGGAGGCTCACTCCTAGATTACCAATGGCTTGTAATTTCTGCAACAAAATGGGTCATAAAGCCTATAAGTGTAACTTTAAGAAATTATATGACCATGGTGCAAAATTAGTTTGGGTTCCAAGGAACACAAGATTTGGACTTTCTAAGTTAGAGCAACAAAGATTAAATCATATTACTAACCCAAATGGACCCATAAAATGGGTACCAAAGAGATGAGATTTATTTGTTTATTTTTTAGAAATATTTCAAGGCAAAGGCAAACAATGTATGGTTCATGGATAGCGGTTGTTCAAGGCATATGACCGGAGAAAGAAGTCTATTTCATAAACTTAAGCCTTGCAACGATGGAACAGTTGCCTTTGGTAATAATGGGAAAGGTAAAATTAAAGGTAAAGGAAATATTTACAGCATTTCAAATGCGTGCATGGAAGATGTTTTGTTTGTTGAAGGACTCAAGCACAATCTAATGAGCATTAGTCAATTATGTGATAAAGGATACAAGGTTGTGTTTGAATCATCTATATGTAATGTGTTTGATGGAGAACATATCATGTTTAGTGGAAAAATACATGGAAATGTATATTTGGTTTCACTTGATGAACTAGATGGTCAATATCTAATGGCCATTGATAATGATCCATGGGTTTGGCATAAAAGACTTGGACATGTGAACATGTCAAACATGAAGACCCTATGGAAGAAGAGTTTGGTAGAAGGATTGCCTAAATTGAAATATGACAAAGACAAAATTTGCAAGGCATGTCAATTATCAAAACAATCCAAAATGTCTTTCTCTACCAAAAAGGAAATTTCCACCACTAGGCCACTTGAATTGCTACACATGGATCTATATGGGTCATCCGACATTTTAACCATTGGTGGAAAGAAATATGTGTTTGTAATTGTTGATGATTTTTCAAGATTCACATGGATAATTCTCTTAGCTAGCAAAGATGAAGCCTTCTCTATGTTTTCAACTTTTGTAAATTTGGTGCAAAATGAAAAACAAAATACCATTATGTCTATAAGAAGTGATCATGGTGGTGAATTTGAAAACAAACCATTCATAGAGTTTTGTAACGAAAAAGGAATTCATCACACATTTTCTGCACCAATAACTCCACAACAAAATGGAGTAGTTGAAAGGAAAAACAGAACTATACAAGAGATGGCTAGAACAATGCTAAATGAGAGCAAATTATCTAAGAAATTTTGGGGTGAAGCTGTAAGTACAGCTTGTCATATTTTGAATCGAGTTACCATTAGAGCAATCTTGAAAAAGACCCCATATGAGATATGGAAAGGAAGAAAACCAAATATTTCTTATTTTCATGCTTTTGGATGCACATTCTATGTTTTGAACAATGGAAAAACCAACTTGGGAAAACTAGATGCTAAAAGTGATGAGACAATATTCCTTGGTTACTCATCAAATAGCAAAGCATATAGAGTATTCAATAAACGAAATCAAGTTGTAGAAGAGTCCATACATGTTGTCTTTGATGAAACTAACCCATGCTTGAAAAGAAAAGATGATTTAAGTGATGCAGATGATATAGCAAGCAATCTTGAAAAACTACATGTGAAAAAGCAAGAAGATTGCATTGAGGAAAGGGTAAGTGAAGGTAATAATTACAAACCTCCAACTGATTTGAAATTCAAACATGCCCATCCAATTGAACAAGTTATAGGGAATGTGTATGAAGGTGTAAAAACTAGAAGATCAAAATAAAATGTTTGTAGACAATACGCCTTTGTATCTAAGATTGAACCATCCACTATTGATTAAGCTCTTGGTGATGAAAACTGGATTATAGCAATGCAAGAAGAGCTAAATCAATTTGAAAGAAACCAAGTTTGGCACCTTGTTCCTAGACCAAACGATTGTACTGTTATTGGCACCAAGCGGGTCTTTAGGAAAAAATTAGATGAAAGTGGACTTGTAATGAGAAACAAAGCTAGACTTGTGGCAAAGGGATACTCACAAGAAGAAGGAATAGATTTTGATGAATCCTATGCCCCAGTTGCTAGATTGGAAGCAATTCGCATCTTACTAGCTTTTGCATCTCACATGAACTTTAAATTATTTCAAATGGATGTTAAAAGTGCATTTCTGAATGGATATATAAATAAAGAGGTGTATGTAAAACAACCACCTGGATTTGAGGAGAAAGATCAATCTAAATTTGTATACAAATTAAACAAAGCTTTATATGGATTAAAACAAGCTCCAAGGGCTTGGTATGATAGATTAAGCAAATTTCTGATTAATCATGACTTTCAAAAGGGAAAGATAGACACCACTTTGTTTATCAAATACAAAGAAAAAGATATATTGATTATTCCAATTTATGTTGATGATATCATTTTCGGTGCTACTAATGAGATTCTTTGTCAAGAATTTTCTGAGCTTATGCAGAAAGAATTTGAAATGAGCAATTTGGGAGAGCTAAATTTCTTCCTTGGACTGCAAATCAAGCAACTAAATGAAGGAATCTTCATTAACCAGTCCGAATACATCAAAGAAATGCTGAAGAAGTTTGGCATGGAGAATAACAATGGAGCAAACACACCTATGAGCTCAACAATCAAAATCGACAAGGATGAGAAAGGAAAAGCAGTTGATTTAAAACTGTATAGAAGCATGATAGGTTCTTTATTGTATTTAACTGCTTCTAGGCCCGATATATTGTTTAGTGTGTGTATGTGCTCTAGATTTCAATCATGTCCAAAAGAATCACACTTGGTAGCTGTGAAGAGAATTTTCAAATACTTAGTTGACACTATCAACTTAGGACTTTGGTATTCAAAGGGCTCTAATTTTGATCTAATCGGCTACTCGGATGCGGATTTTGCCGGTTACAAAGTAGATAGAAAAAGCACTAGTGGAACATGTCAATTTCTTGGAAGCATGTTGGTTTCATGGTTTTCAAGAAAACAAACTAGTGTTGCTCTATCTACGGCAGAAGCCGAATATATTGCCGCCGGGAGCTGTTGTGCCCAATTACTTTGGATGAAACAACAACTTAGGGACTATGGCATGGATTTTAAAGATATACCCATTAAATGTGATAATACTAGTGCCATATGTTTAACTAAAAATCCAGTCTTGCATTCTAGGACCAAACGTATAGACCTTAGATATCATTTTATTAGAGAACATGTGGAAAATCATGATATATGTCTAGTATATGTAAGAACTGAGGATCAAATTGCAGATATATTCACAAAGCCCCTAGTAAAAGAAGCATTTTATAAGATTAAAAATGACATGGGAATGATAAATTTAACCTAGCACAAACTTAGGGGGAGCACCTGTTTAGGAGGAGCACACCCACCTATCTCTTTCTTTAACCCTCTAACTTTTTGATATATTGACAAAAAGGGGGAGAAGAGTAGGATTTGAGGGGGAAAAGAGTAGGATATGTTTGCATGAGCATAAGAATGATAAAATTTCACAATACAACATGAGCATGTTTTTTTTTAAGCAATCGAAAGGTATACACTCAAATCAATTTTGTCAATCATCAAAAAGGGAGAGATTGTTGGAAATATGTGGAAAACAAGCTAAATCTATGTTTTGATGATTAACAAATCAATTTGAGTAAGTTTTGGCTACTAACATGTTTGTGGAAGTGATTAAAGGTTATAAACTTGAAGAATATGAAGCATGATAAATCAAGTCGATTTCCAAGTCAACTCAGGCTTCGACTTAGGCCAAGTCGATCCCCAAGTCGACTCCAGCAGCGACTTCAAAGTGACATTTCCTTCCAGAGTTGAAAACAAGGAGGAGAACTGCCGAAGTCGCACACCAAGTCGACTCCGCATGCGACTTGAGGTGAAGTCGCAGGTCAAGTCGACTCCAGTAGCGACTTGGAGGCGACGATTTCTATCCAGAGTTGAAACCGAGAACTGGGGCTGCCGAAGTCGCACCCCAAGTCGACTCCGCATGCGACTTGGGCGAAGTCGCAGACCAAGTCGACTCCGGCATCGACTTGGACAGAGAAGAAATTTCAGAAGATAATTTGAATTAAATGGGATTCAAGGCAGACTTGAGTAAGGACGAAGATCAAGTCAACTTAGATGCTCAAATTGGAACACATGAAGATCAAATAAAGAATCAAGAAAGAAGAATTCAAGATAAGAAGATTAATATCCAAAGAAAGCAAGATGCATAGACTCAACCAAGAACTTGTTCAAAATTACATGATTCAAGACTCATGGATTCAAGGCTTGCAAAACATGGAGGAAATGAAAGCAAGCTAAAATGAAGACACAATGACTCTAAGAAGAACCAAATCAGAGAAGAACAACAAGACAACAAAAAGCATTCCAAGATTCAAGCACTCAAGAACCAAAGATTTCAAGTTCGTCAAGCTTCCTGTCAAGGTGAAGTCGCACTCGAAGTTGACTCCACCTGCGACTTGGGTCAAGTCGAAGACCAAGTCGACCCTGTATGGAACTTGAAGTTGCAACGGACAGGCGAAGTCGCACCCGAAGTCAACTCCATCTGTGACTTGAGTGAAGTCGCACCCGAAGTCGACTCCACCTGCGACTTGGGTTGCAACGGTTAGAAAATATTCGAACGTTGGCACATTAAATGCGCGCCACCTACCTTCAAACGTTCGGATTCCCTCCACATTTATAAAAGGCATTCAATGTGAACGAGGAAAGGAGCTGAAAATTCATTGAATGAGCATAACTCCCGTCCTTAAGAGCATTAAGAGATCAAGCCCATTCAAAGAAGAAGAACTTCGCTTCAAACTGCAAGAGCTCAACTTCTGAATCTTCAAAGCCAACATTACAAGTTCTTCTCTGCGCCAAACCGTTTCTACACAACTGTAAAGTGTAGTTTTCTTTTAATTGTTTCTTTTGTTGTATTGAACTTGATTTAGCTTGGGTAGCTAAGATCAAGTGGAAGCAAAGTAGTGTGTGATTGGAGTGGGACTCGTCACCTACTTGTGCTGTTGTTGATGCCCCCTAGAGCTGGAATCTAGAAGAGAGCAAGAGGCTCTGGTTGTTGATGCCCCCTAAAGCTGGAATCTAGAAGAGAGCAAGAGGCTCTGGTTGTTGATGCCCCCTAGAGCTGGAATCTAGAAGAGAGCAAGAGGCTCTGGTTGTATATGCCCCCTAGAGCTAGAATCTAGAAGAGAGCAAGAGGCTCTGGTTGTATATGCCCCCTAGAGTTAGAATCTAGAAGAGAGTGGAGACTCTAGTTGTATTCGTGGAATACAATAGTGGAACCCAAGTCACAAGGAGTGTGAGCTTGGAAGAGTGGAGTAGGGAGGTTGCCCGAACCACTACAAAAATCTTGTCTGCTTAATTTATATTTCTGCACTCTATTTTATATTGCTCTCCATTTCGTTTCTTCATTAAAGGGGCTAGATTAATCCGGGGTAAAGTTTTTGTTTAAGTTGTAAATTTTTAATTACCCAATTCACCCCTCCCCTCTTGGGTTTTGCCATCAACTCGGGACCAACACAATGTTCAAAACAAAACAAAATTGACCAAAGATTGAGTTTTGATGATTAACAAAGACTAATTTGAGTATGTTTAGAGTACTAATGAGTTTGCCAAATGTGTTAAGGAACTTAAGTAGCCAAGTCGGTCCTCAAGTCGACTTGGACTTGGACTTCGGGTGAAGTCGATCCCAAAGTCGACCTCACTATCGACTTGAGAAAGAACCTCAATGGCAAAATCAACTTGCAAGTGAAGTCGCAGGCTAAGTCGACTCCACATGCGACTTGGGTATTCAAGTCGCAAACGAAGTCGACTTCACTATCGACTTCAGTCGAGAAAAACTGGATGGACCTGATTTTGGGGCATGGAGCTGCCCAAGTCGCAGGCCAAGTCGACTCCAGGTGCGATTTGGGTGAAGTCGCAGACAAGGTCGACTTCATCCGCGACTTGAGACGTTCAGACTTCAAAGATACAGTTTCAAGCCTACTCCAAGAACTTTCACTCAAGATCAAAGCAAGGATCCAAGATTAAGATCAAATCAAATCTATCAAGTCCAAGGCAAAGTTTCAAGATGAAGAAACAATCAAAGACATGAAGACCAAATAAGTCTAATTCAAAGTAAGAATTCATGATAAAGATCAAATCAAGTCTATCAAATCCAAGACAAAGATACAAGTATGCTTCAAATCAAGTCTATCAAGTCTATCAAGTCTTAAAGATCAAATGAGTCCAATGCAAAGCAAAGTGCATGAATCAACCAAGCAAGACTCAAGAAATCCAATGATTCACAAGGTTCAAGAGAGATCAAGGTCAAGATCTTCAAGATCAATAAGATCTACAAGTATGAGGAATCATTTTAGAATAAAAATGATTCAAAGGAAGAAATCCAAGAATGATAGAAGCAGATTAAATGAAGATCAAAGCATTTTTCAGCAAAGCCCGAGTCAAGTCGCAAGCCAAGTCGACTTCAGGATCGACTTGAATCGAAGTTTGAAGCCAAGTCGACTAAGACTTAGACTTAGAAACCTGAAGAACTAGAGTCGCAGACGAAGTCGACTCCAGATGCGACTTGGGTAGCCAAGTCGCATGCCAAGTCGACTCCACCTTCGACTTGGAAAATAACGTTCGAATTTTTGAACGTTGGAGTTCATTTATTGCGCGCCAACCACCTCTACAACATTCAAATCTTCCTCATTCTATAAAAGTACACTCAAATAAATGTGAATACATATACAAGACACTCATATACACTGCCATATACACTACAAAGTCCAAAGAGAGAAAAGAAGTGCAAGAAAGGTTTCCCATTTGCTTTTCTCCATTGTTGAGTGGTCCATATACATTCAAAGGAAGAAAAGAGCTTCAAGTTGCAAGAGCCTTCATCGATATTCATCCAAGCTACTTCTACATCTTCTTCCTTGAGCTGAACTTGTCTACACATCTCTGTAAAGTGTAGTTCTGTTTTATTTCATTGTCTTGTTGTATTAAACTTGATTTAGCTTGGGTAGCTAAGATCAAGTGTATGCAAAGTAGTGTGTGATTGGAGTGGAACTCATCACCTACTTGTGCAGTGTGTTGGTTATGCCCCCTAGAGCTGGAATCTAGAAAAGAGCAAAGGCTCTAAGTTGTATATGCCCCCTAGAGCTGGAATCTAGAAGAGAGCGGAGACTCTAGGTGTATTCGAGGAATACATAGTGGAACCCAAGTCACGATGGAGTGTGAGCTTGGAAGAGTGGAGTAGGGAAGGTTTGCCTGAACCACTATAAATCTTGTGTTCTATTTCTTTTTACTGCTTTATCTTAATTGCTCTCCATTTGCTTTCAAAGGGGATTAATTTTTCAAGGGGTTAAGATTTTTTATTTTACCAAAGATTTTTAAAGAAACCAATTCACCCCTCCCCTCTTGGGTTTAGCCATCAACTCGGGACCAACAAAATGGTCTCATGGAAGCGAAGTCCACATATTAAATAAGCTTTTATTAGTTATCAAAATAAACATATTATTTTTTATTGGTGAAATAAATATATTATTAGCTCAACATATGGATGGAGTTCATATGAGCAACATCATAACAGAGTGTGAGTATATTATGCATTTTTGCACATTTTAATTGCTCTGCCTCTTGATCTAAAAATAATTTTCAAAATTACTGAATTACATATTAAATAAGTCTTTTGTTAATTATCAAAATAAACATACTATTAGTTTGATGTAAGGATGGAGCTCGCAAAAGCAGCACGAAAATGATGTATAAGTACTGAAAAATTCATAATTTAGAAATTTATAGCCATTTGCCACAGATAGCAAAGTTTTTTTATTCATATACTATATATGAGAAATATTCAAGTGTAACTTCACTGCACCACAATTACAAGACAATTATCTCCAAATGGGCTCATATGAACATAAAATTATAATCTACTCTACCTGTTGCATTTAGAATTATGTATTCTATTATCATGTCAATTTCCATCACAATTGGATATATGTATAGGCTCCATTTGAAAATGGTATAAATTTAATATAATAAAATAATTTACTGTAAATAACAACTTTAAAGTTATTTTTTCAACATGTAAATTATTTGCTCTAAAATTTATATATAGATAAATAATTGTATAAAGAATCAATACATTTAAGTAGATATGGGTCCATTTTGAGCCAAATGCACTGTTAATTGTGGTGCAGCTTCATTGCGTAGGACAGCTTCTTTGTAATCAGGTTACATAGAAGCAGACCTGAGTAACTCCTTCAAAATCTAAAATTTTAATCTTTGATAGAAAATCTAATCTATTCAGTATATTTAATATCATTTGTTTGTCTAGGAGATCAAGTTTTATCCCAATCAAGTATATTTATGAGCCACATTTGTTAGAAAAAATATATATGTTTGTGTAAATTATGAAAAATGTTAAAATATCAATTTTAAAGTAGTATTTTTGACATCTAAACCATCTAAAATATCATCTCTATGTGAATAAATGATTCTATAAAGTATTCTTATATTTTAATACATATGTAAATAGATCTAAGCATTTTTCATAATTTGCACATGAATATATATATATATATATATATTTGAACAAGCCTATAAACATACTTGATTGAAATGAAACTTGGTCTCTTAGAAAAATAGATGATGCTAAATATAATGAATGAATTGGATTTTCTATTAAGGATTAAAATCTTAGATTTTGAAGGAGTTACATGGGTTCTCTCCTATATATCCTGGTTAAATAAAAGCGGGGCCGATATATATATATGTATGTATGTATGTATGTATAACCTTTTCTATGTAATGAAGTCGTATATCAAATTATTTAAACTTGTACAATTTTTAGATGGGGTCCATACACATATCCAATTGGGATAAAAATTAGTATGATAATAAAATACATAATTCTAAATACAATAGGTGGAGTATATTATAATTTTATAATCATATGGGGCTTATTTTGAGGTAACTACACTGTAATTGTTGTGCAATGAAGCTGCACCTGAATATTTATCATATATCTATACACACACGCACATATATATATAACATAGCAATCTATTACAATTAAGCACTATTCTCAAATAACCAGTAAATACATATGATGCAGACTTGATAGAAGAGTCTTTATTTCTAATAAAGCTGTGAAGATAATATTTGTAATTCTTTCAAGGTATTTGGAACCTTGGAATGATGTTATTAAAATTGTTTGTATTAAGTTTAAATTTATTACGTTGAGGTTATAAAATATAGAAGTTAGCTTTCCATATAAGGTATGATTTTCTAAGAGAAGTACTAGTTGAACTAAAGTAGAGGTGACTGAATTTAGTAGAAAATATTAGATTATATAATGATTATTAGATTTTGTCTTGCACAAAAGTTCTAAACATAGATGATATGTTGTTGGATTTTAATGAAGAAAATGGAATCAAAATAGGTTCCAAAAAAAGAAAAAATTAAACTAATTTTCAAACATATTAGAAAGGTTAATGCTTGTGTAAGAATAAAATTTTAGTTTCATTCAAAATTTCACCACTTAAAAAGATTCATAGAGTAAGGTTTCACATTCTAGCGAGTGCTAAGGCACAATTTGAACTGTGGGCCCACTATAATTATGCGATTAATTTTAATTGTATGTTTTTTATTACAACAAATGTGTGTGAAAAACAGAGCGGAGTAGAGCAGACTAGAGGGTGTGCCTATGCTGCTAGCTGAACAGAGCGGAGTAGAGGGTGTGCTTATTGTTGGAAACAATGTTTAAAACAAAACAAAATTGATCAAAGCATAAGTTTTGAAGATTAAAAAAGTCAAATTTGAGTATAAAATGATTACTAATGAATATGTTGAATGTCTTAAGGAATGAAATTATCCAAGTCGATTCCCAAGTCGACTTGGACTTCGACTTGAGGTGAAGTCGATTATGAAGTCGACTCCACATGCGACTTCAAGTGGTGGTTTTTGAACAACGTTGAAAATGGGATTTGAACATTCTGAAGTCGCAGGCCAAGTCGGCTCTACATGCGAATTGGAAGCCAAGTCGCAGACGAAGTAGACTCCAGCATCGACTTGAAATTGCAAATTCCTTCCAGCGTTGATTTTGAAACAGAACATTCTGAAGTCGCAGACGAAGTCGACTCCAGCTTGCGACTTGGGTGAAGTCGCAGACGAAGTCGACCCCAAGATCAACTTGAGTTTTTCTCAAGACCAAATCAAAGGTGCAAGCTCATTCCAAGATCAACTTGAGTTTCTCAAGTCCAAGGCAAAGCTTTAAGCATATTTCAAGATGAAGAAAATTCAAGATATGAAGACCAATATAAATCAAAAGCAAGCAAGGTGCATGAATCAAAGGCAAATCAACCATATAAGTTTTCAAACTCTCCAAGATTCATAAGGTCTACAAAATGTGAAGCCAATCCAGAATGAAAATAATTGAAGGAAAGAAGCTAACCAAGCTAGAGGAAAATCAATCAAGAATCAAGTTGCAACCAAAGTTGACTCCATGATCGACTTGAGGTCAAGTCTGAAACCAAATCAACCTAGAACTCAGACTTGGAAACAGAAGAACTGCCGAAGTCGCACACAAAGTCGACTCCAGCATGCAACTTGGGTGAAATCGCAGATGAAGTCGACTCCACCTGCGACTTGGGGAAGTAACGTTTGAATTTTTGAACATTGGAACATTTATTGTGCGTCAACCACTTCTATAACATTCAAATCTTCCGTCCTCTATATATAGACACTCAAACAAACGTGGATATAACAGAAGACAGAGTCTAAAGAGAGAAAAGAAGTACAAGCAAGAGTTCTTATTTGCTTTTCTCTAAATTTGAGTGATCTATACACTTTCAAAGGAAGAATAAGCTTCAAGTTGCAACGTGCTTCAACGAAACACAATCCGTTGTTCCTATAGACTCTTCCTCAAGCTGAAACTTGCTACACAACTCAGTAAAGTGTAGATCTTCTTATTTTTCATTTTTTTGTATTGAACTTGATTTAGCTTGGGTAGCTAAGATCAAGTATATGCAAAGTAGTGTGTGATTGGAGTGGAACTCATCACCTACTTGTGCTGTGCATTGTTGATGCCCCCTAGAGCTGGAATCTTGAAGAGAGCATAAGCTCTAGTTGTATATGCCCCCTAGAGCTAGAATCTAGAAGAGAGCGGAGACTCTAAGTGTATTCGCGAAATACATAGTGGAACCGAAGTCACAACGGTGTGTGAGCTTGGAAGAGTGGAGTAGGGAAAGATTGCCCGAACCACTATAATTCTTGTCTACTATTTTTCTTCATTGTTTTCATTATCTCATTGCTCTCCATCTATTTCAATTAAGGGAATTTAAATTTCAAGGGGTTAAGTTTTTAATTTACCAAAGAATTTTATAAGAACCCAATTCACCCCTCCCCTCTTGGGTTTTGTCATTAACTCAGGACCAACAAGTGGTATCAGAGCAGGTCTTTGAGTTTATCAAAGAGATCTTATTGACATGACATCCCAATCCACTTCCGTTCCCGCATTTGCCTTAGGCCAATCCTTTACTAGGCCACCATTATTTGATGGGAACAATTTTGGATATTGAAAACTACGTATGAAACAACTCATCATGGCTACCGATATGGACTCTTGGATTGCGATTCAAGATGGTGTGACTTTGCCCACTGATGATAAAGCTTCCAAATGGACCGATGAGGAAGTAAAAATTGTAAAGAGCAACGCTAAGGCTATGAATTCATTATTTTGTGCTCTTACGGCTTCCGAATATGATAGAGTATCCTCTTGTTTAACTGCCAAAGAGATATGGGATACATTAACCTCCATCTATGAAGGAACTTCTCAAGTCGAAGGGACAAGGAGAAACATTTTGATTAGAGAATTGGAAAACTTTAGGATGTTAGAAACTAAAAATATTTCTGAAATGTTTGCTAGATTTTCCAAAATTACTAACGCCTTGAAAGGGCTAGGAAAAGAAATTTCTGAATCTGAGCAGGTTATGAAGATTCTGAGAGCATTACCCGAATCATGGACTCCAAAAATCACGGCAATAGAAGAAGCCAAGGACCTTAACACATTTAAGTTAGAAGACCTTATTAGCTCTTTGATGTCACATGAGCTAATCAAGAAAAGAAACAAAGATCATCACAAAAGCAAAAGAGCCATTGCCTTAAGAGCCACACAAGACTCGGACGACACCTCATCTTCACAAAACGACGATGAAATTGCCCTACTCACAAAACGTTTTAGAAAATTTGTCAGGAAATGCAGAAATTTCAGAAATTTAAAAGAAAGAAACTCCAAAGAGAAAAAGAAAGAAACAACAAAATGTTACCAATGTGGCGGTTCGGGACACATGCAAGCCCAATGTCCAACGCCCGAAGAAAACAAGGCAAAGGAGTAAAGAAAAGATCGAGGCGACAACAAAAGGTTTCAAAGAAACAAAGGAAGTGGCATGTACGTGAATGAAGAAGAATCTACAACGAATAGGTCCTCAAGTGAAGAATGCGAAGCAGATTGTGCAAGAATTTGTTGCATAGCAAATACCGACATATGCTTTGCAGCCACAGAAATCTTAGAGGATCAAGCCACTTCAACGGACTGCACAAGTAGTCAAGAGGTAACCTCCAAACATAAATCTTTTTCAAATCTTTCTACAAATGAATGTCTCAAATGTGCTGAATTAGAAGAACTTCAATAAGCCTATGATTCATTATATGAGGAAATAAAGAAATTAGGAAATAAGTTTACAATTAAGAAAAGACAATGTGATGCAGTAATAATTGTAAATGGTAAACTTGCTGAAAAATTGGATAAGTTAAAAGATGAAAAGAATACCCTAGAAAATGAGATAGAAAAACTTAAAAATGAGAATGAATCATTAAATGAATCTCTTGCCAAGTTCTCTAATACAGGAGAAAATGTGAAAATATTTTTGAAAATGACAACCCAAACTTGCAAGAAAGGACTTAGGTACAATATACTTGAACAAACAAAGTCTAATGCTCCAAGAAATAATACCAAACCTATTTATACTAAACCAAAGATAAATCAAGTAATTTGGACCAAGAGACCAACCGAGGAAAGAATTACCAAGTGGCTCCCCATTTCTAGACTTCCTAAAGCTTGTAATTTTTGCAACAAGTTAGGACACAAGATATATCAATGTAAACTAAGAAAACTGCAAAACCTTGTTGCCAAATTGGTTTGGATGCCGAAAAGCATTGGATTTATGGCTTCAAAGGTAGATCAACTTAAACTCCAAAGGTTAACTAACCCAAACGGACCCATAAAATGGGTACCAAAAGGATGAGCTCCACTCAAATTAATTTTTGCAGGTTTGTCTTAGAGCTAAGGCCAATAACGTATGGTTTATGGATAGCGGTTGCTCAAGACATATGACAGGAGAAAAAGGATTATTTCACAAGATCAACCCATGTGATGAAGGAACAATAGCTTTTGGAAATAAAGAAAAAGGTAAAATAAAAGGTAAAGGAAATGTCTATGGTATTTCAAATGCATGTTTTGAAAATGTTCTATTTGTTGAATGACTCAAACACAACCTAATGAGTATTAGTCAACTGTGTGATAAAGGATATAAAGTTGTATTTGAATCCTCTATATGTAATGTTATTAATGATGACAAGCGCATAATTTTTAGTGGCAAAAGACATAGAAATGTATATTTGGTTTGCCTTGATGACTTAGAAGGAAAATGTCTAATAGCCATAGAAAATTATCCATGGAAATGGCATGCAAGGCTTGGACATATAAATATGTCAAATATTAAAATCTTATGGAAAAAGAATTTGGTACAAGGCTTACCAAAGCTCAAATATGACAAAGATAAGATTTGTAAAGCCTGTCAACTATCTAAACAACCAAAAATGCTACTTTCGACCAAACAAAAAATTTCAACAACTAGACCACTTGAATTGCTACATATGAATCTTTATGGGCCATCAGACATTTTAACTCTTGGTGGGAAAAATATATATATGTAATTGTGGATGACTTTTCTAGATTTACTTGGATTATACTCTTAGCTAGCAAAGATGAAGCTTTTTCAATGTTTGTCTCATTTTCAAATTTGGTGCGAAATGAAAAACAAAGTTCAATCATTTCCATTAGAAGTGACCATGGTGGTGAATTTGAAAATAGTCGATTCATAGAATTTTACAATGAAAAAGGAATTCACCATACATTCTCTGCACCAAGAACTCCTCAACAAAATGGAGTTGTTGAAAGGAAAAACCGGACAATACAAGAAATGGCTAGGACCATGCTAAATGAGAGTAAATTGTCCAAAAGATTTTGGGGTGAAGCTGTAAGTACAACTTGTCATGTGTTGAACCGAGTTACTATTAGAGCTATATTGAAAAAGACCCCATATGAACTTTGGAAGGGCAGGAAATCAAACATATCATATTTTCATACTTTTGGATGTATTTGTTATGTGTTAAATAATGGAAAAATAAATCTGAAAAAACTAGATGCCAAAAGCGATGAAGCTATTTTCTTGGGTTATTCATCAAATAGCAAAGCATATAGAATTTTCAACAAAAGACATCAAACAATAGAAGAGTCAATACATGTTGTCTTTGATGAATTTAACCAAACTCCGAGAAAGGAGGATGAACTAAGTGATGCAGAAGATACAAGAACAAAACAACAAGAACAACAAAAGGAAATCGAGCTCAAGCCAGAAAACTTCACGGAAGAAGAGGTAAGTGAAGGTAATGATTCTTACAAACCTCCAACTGACTTAAAGTTCAAAAACGCACATCCAATTGAGCAAGTCATTGAAAATATTTATGAAGGAGTGAAAACTAGGAGTTCAAAGCAAAACATTTGTGGACAATATGCATTTGTGTCAAAAATCGAACCAACTACCATTGAACAAGCTCTCAATGATGAAAACTGGATCATAGCAATGCAAGAAGAGCTAAATCAATTTGAAAGGAACAATATATGACATTTAGTTCCTAGGCCAAATGGTCATACAATTATTGGTACCAAATGGGTGTTTAGGAACAAATTGGACGAAAGCGGACTTGTAATTAGAAACAAAGCTAGATTAGTAGCCAAAGAGTATTCCCAAGAAGAAGGAATTAATTTTGAAGAATCATATGCACCCGTTGCTAGATTAGAAGCCATACGCATCTTACTAGCATTTGCTTCTCACATGAATTTCAAATTATTCCAAATGGATGTGAAAAGCGCATTTTTGAATTGATATTTGAATGAAGAAGTATATGTTGAACAACTCCCTGAATTTGAAGAAAAGGATCAATCAAAATATGTTTATAAACTGACCAAAGCATTATATGGACTAACATAAGCCCCAAGAGCTTGGTATGAATGGTTAAATAGATTTTTGATTGATCATGAGTTTCAAGAGGGAAAGTTGATACTACTTTATTAATCAAATATAAAAGAAAAAATATTTTAATTGTGCAAATCTATGTAGATGATATAATATTTGGTGCTACTGATGAAAATCTATGCCAAGAATTTTCTAAGATCATGCAGAGTGAATTTGAAATGAGCATGATGGGAGAGCTAAATTTCTTCCTTGGACTACAAATCAAGCAACAAAGCGAAGGGATATTCTTAAATCAGTCCAAGTATGTCAAAGAAATGCTAAAGAAATTTGGAATGCAAAATGCTAAAGGAGCAAATACTCCAATGAGTTCAACAATCAAGATTGACACGGACGAAAGTGGTAAATGTATCGATCAAAAGCTTTATAGAAGCATGATAAGATTATTGTTGTATTTAACTTCTTTTAGACCAGATATTCTGTTTAGTGTTTGTATGTGTTCTAGATTCCAAGCATGTCCTAAAGAATCACATCTATTGGCTGTAAAAAGAATTTTTAAATATTTGATAAATACTACTAATATTGGACTATGGTATCCAAAGAGGTCAACATTTGACTTAATCGGCTATTCGGATGCAGATTTTGCTGGCTATAAAGTAGATAGAAAAAATACTAGTGGAACCTGTCAATTTTTTGGAAATATGTTGGTCTCATGGTATTCAAGGAAACAAACTAGTGTTGCTCTATCTACTGCAGAAGCCGAATATATAGCAGCCGGAAGCTGCTGTGCCCAACTACTTTGGATGAAACAACAATTAAAAGATTATGACATTCATTATTACAATATTCCTATTAGATGTGATAATACATGTGCTATATGTTTGACAAAGAATCCTATACTGCATTCAAGAACCAAGCATATAGATGTAAGACATCATTTTATTCGAGAGCATGTTGAAAATCATGATATTTATTTGGAATATGTGAAAAACTGAGGATCAAATTGCTGACATCTTTACCAAACCATTAGCAAAAGAATCATTTTATAAAATTAGAAATGATATGGGGATGATAGAATTAAGTTAAGGAAAATTATACAGGAAAATCAAATATGAAAAATCATAAGTCAAGTTGACTCCATGGGAGCCAAGTCGACTTTAGTGAAGTCGACTTGGGAAAGTGAAGTCGACTCCGCCTCTAAGGCGAAGTCGACTCTGCTCTAAGGCGAAGTCGATTCCGAGGTACCGAAGTCGACTTCGCCTAGCGCAAAGTCGAATTTGCGCGCGACCGTCCGACTTCTCCCCTCTTTTCTTCTTTCTTCTTCCTCTTCTTTTCATTTTTCCACCGTCTTCCTTGTTTCCAGCGCCTTTCTCATTCTCCGGAGATTTTCTTCCTATTCCAGCAATCTCCGGCATTTTCCCCTCTATTTTCGACACCTCCTTCTTCTCCGGAGACTTTTCTTTTCCCCCTTCTTTCTCTCCGGCACAGTCTACCTCATTACCTTCTCTCTCTCTCCGACAATTGCCTGTCTATTATCTTTGCTTCTCTCCTCATTTCTCAGCCAGCTATCTCTCTCATTTCTCTGTCTTCTTCTCACTCTCTCTCTGCTCTCATTTTTCAGTCTCAAGCTTCTCTCTATATCTCTCTAAAATCCTGAATCAATGGCTCCAAAGACCAGACCTCTCAAACTAGCTATCTCAAAACCATCCCTCAAACCAGTTCCCAGACAATCTACATCCCATACTGACAATGAAGTGCCCAGGAGACAACGCACATCCTCAAACCGAGCCCGGGAAAAACCATCTACTTCCACTGGCCGTCGAGTGCATTTTCAAACGAAAACACCATCAAATACAGCAGGTCGTGAGGAATAAGCCCAAACCTCACAAAGCACCCAATCTGGGGCAAGAAGAAGAGGCAATATTGCTGCAAAAGCCCAAGTACTAAAGATGTCAACTACGTATTTCAAAACCGAACTCCAACACAGTCGGTTCTACAAGCACTTCTACGAACGGAAGGTATTCATCCCTAAGATCATTGATTTCAAGTTTCTCAAAGATTATGGGTCGGATATAAAAGATCTTTTGGAATTTCAAGGTTGGACCAAGCTACTAAAGGAAGACGAAAGGGTCTATCCAGATCTAACTAGGATCTTCTATTACCCATGGGATGAGGAATATTACAGCAGCTTCGTAAAAGGAGTTGACATATTCTTTGGAGTTAGAATAACCCCAAGTTTGATAGGCGCAACGATCAACATAGGACAGATACTTGAGGTACCACATGTAGATGAGCCACTCCCTGAAGATCTTTCACTTGATCAGATGTACAATCAGCTCACTCGGAGCCATAAATATCATCCCGGGATCAAGTTTCTACATTACATGGATCTGTCCCCAAGGCTGCGGGTTCTACGCCTGCAAATAGCTCATTGCATCTATCCCAAAGGCGGAGGAAGAAATCAGCTGAATCCTCAAGAAGCCAGGATTCTATGGAAGATCGTGAACAGGGTCAAAGTAAGTCTTCCCCGATTGTTTATTGAAGCTCTCAGCTGTAGAAAGGACAATCCACAGAGAGTCCTACCCTATGGTACCTGGATCACGAAGATCCTCGAGCATTTTAATGTGGATATTGAAGGCGAGCCCTTCAAAGTACTTAAATCTACTAATGCAATCAACAAGGCATTGATCCAGAGAATGAAGATCAATGTGCGTGAGCTCAGGGCCGAAGAAGAAGCTCCTGAAGAGGAAAGACGAGCACAAACTGAGGGGGAGCAACCTCCAGAAGTCCAACCGGCTCCTCCACAGGATATTCCTGAGGAGCCCGCCTCTCCTATATCACATGGATCCTTCTCTCCATAAGGATCTACCATTCCAGATCCGGCACCTCAACCACCATCTCAGGAGACAACTTTACAGTCTATTCGAGATGAAATTGCTGCTCTATGAGAAGATATGGCTCAACAGGAGAACAGAGTTACCAGTCTCGTCTCTGGTGTCCTAAATGCCATCATGGACATGTATTCCCGGCAGGATCGTATGGATCGGGAAATGTGCACTATCCACTACCATCTCGCATTTGGGCGTCATCGAAATTAGCCCATACCTGAACTTGATCCATTTGATACCGGATCAGTTCATCGAAATCCAACCCCTGCACTTGTTTCCTCATTCTACTCATCCGCTCGTGTCCAACCCGTCAAACCCACACAATCCTCATATCCCATTTTCAAATTTCAATTTACCAAATCCTTGGTCATTGAGTCGCATTTTTGAGGGATTGACAAAAAGGGGGAGATAGAATAGGATAGGAATTTGTGAGTATTACATAGCATAGGTTTTAAAGCATTTTTGGATTGGGTAGCTTGTATTTAGGTTTTACTTTTTGCTTTACATTGTAATCTGTATGAATCATGATGATATAAAACTTGTTTTATGTTCTAATATTCGCTTCATGCTTTGTTATATTTTGTGATGCTCTGTTTTGAAAATTATATGAATGTGCTTTTCTTGAAAGGTACAAACTCAAATTAGTTTTGTCAATCATCAAAAAGGGGGAGATTGTTGGAAACAATATTTAAAACAAAACAAAATTGACCAAAGCATAAGTTTTGATGATTAACAAAGTCAAATTTGAGTATAAAATGATTACTAATGAATATGTTGAATGTCTTAAGGAATGAAATTAGCCAAGTCGATTCCCAAGTCGACTTGGACTTCGACTTAAGGTGAAGTCGATTCTGAAGTCGACTCTACATGCGACATCAAGTGGTGGTTTTTGAACAACGTTGAAAATGGGATTTGAACATTCTGAAGTCGCAGGCCAAGTCGACTCCACTTGCGACTTGGAAGCCAAGTCGCAGGCCAAGTCGACTCTACTTGCGACTTGGAAGCCAAGTCGCAGACGAAGTCGACTCCAGCATCGACTTGAAATTGCAAATTCCTTCCAGCGTTGATTTTGAAATAGAACATTTCGAAGTCACAGATGAAGTCGACTCCAGCTTGCGACTTGGGTGAAGTCGCAGACAAAGTCGACCCCAAGATCAATTTGAGTTTTTCTCAAGACCAAATCAAAGGTGCAAGCTCATTCCAAGATCAACTTGAGTTTCTCAAGTCCAAAGCAAAGCTTCAAGCATATTTCAAGATGAAGAAAATTCAAGATATGAAGACCAATATAAATCAAAAGCAAGCAAGGTGCATGAATCAAAGGCAAATCAACCATACAAGTTTTCAAACTCTCCAAGATTCACAAGGTCTACAAAATGTGAAGCCAATCCAGAATGAAAATAATTGAAGGAAAGAAGCTAACCAAGCTAGAGGAAAATCAAACAAGAATCAAATTATTTTTGGCACAAGAACTGGTCAAGTTGCAACCAAAGTCGACTCCAAGATTGACTTGACATCAAGTCTGAAACCAAATCGACCTAGAACTCAAACTTGAAAATAGAAGAACTGCCGAAGTGGCACACGAAGTCGACTCCAGCATGCGACTTGGGTGAAGTTGCAGACGAAGTCGACTCCACCTGCGACTTGGGGAAGTAACATTCGAATTTTTGAACGTTGGAACATTTTTTGCGCGCCAACCAATTCTATAACATTCAAATCTTCCCTCCTCTATATATAGACACTCAAGCAAACGTGGATATAACAGAAGACAGAGTCTAAAGAGAGAAACGTGGATATAACAGAACTCAGTAAAGTGTAGATCTTCTTATTTTTCATTTTGTTTTATTGAACTTGATTTAGCTTGGGTAGCTAAGATCAAGTATAAGCAAAGTAGTGTCTGATTAGAGTGGAATTCATCACCTACTTGTGCTGTGCATTGTTGATGCCCCCTAGAGCTGGAATCTAGAAGAGAGCATAGGCTCTAGTTGTATATGCCCCCTAGAGCTAGAATCAAGAAGAGCGCGGAGACTCTAAGTGTATTCGCGAAATACATAGTGGAACTCAAGTCACAACGGTGTGTGAGCTTGGAAGAGTGGAGTAGGGAAAGATTGCCCGAACCACTATAATTCTTGTCTACTATTTTTCTTCATTGTTTTCATTATCTCATTGCTCTCCATCTGTTTCAATTAAGGGGATTTAACTTTCAAGGGGTTAAGTTTTTAATTTACCAAAGAATTTTATAAGAACCCAATTCACCTCTCCCCTCTTGGGTTTTGCCATTAACTCGGGACCAACACTTATGCCGCCGACAGCCATCACTCGACCATCGTCTCTTCGTGGTATGAACAAAAGCACAGGATGCGGGATCCGAGTGGAAATGCAATGCTAATGAAGGTAGGCTAGTCTAGATAAATCTAGGATCCCAGTGGCATAAAAGCAATTGGAGATTTGTGCTTGGAAATGGTGGTGCATCTAACCAACATTGCCTTTTCAACGTCATTCAAGGTGGTGTTGAGAAATCATGGGATTCCGACAAAATCATCAGGCTAGCTGTTATGAGTAAATCGGAATCGAGGTCTGTCAATTTGTGTGGGGCTATTAGGTGGATGTCTCATCTAAGTCCATTGAAAAATACCACTAGCAGAGGATGGTTGGGTTAATGTGTGGGTTGAGAGAGGTTGGGATGTGTCATGACCATGGCTGCGTACTTTTGCAAGCGATTTCTGGCAACCACGAGATGACGACAGTAGATGAGGGTCGGAGATGGAAAGAGCATTGTAGTCTAGTAGATAGCTCCATCTCGGAAGCCATGAAGGGCGAGCTCATATGGTACGCACATGAGGTGTCAATGGCACGGGTAAGCTCCTAAGACCACTGTGATTTTTGATGGATACACGACGTTATTTTGGAAAACCAAATAATTCACTAATGCCCTTATACCTTCTATTCAATTGAAACTATTAACATGGGGATTATATGTAATTTTGATGAGACTATATAAAGGTACTATGCAATACGTGAAACTATGCTGGTATATTTGCAATTTCAGTTAAACTATCTAAGTATATATGCAAACTACCCTTAAAAATCTCATGTAATTGCAATATTACAAGGAGAGAAGCATGGATGATTTAAATCTCAAAATAAAAAATATCAACGGTTTGGATCTCATCATTAAAAACATTTAATATGAGATCTATAAAAAATTAATCTTGTACAAATACTTGTGCATTAAGAGAGTTTAGTTATGTCTTCTTCCAAGAGTCAAACCAAGCATTCAATGTGCAAGGAGAGAGAAATGAAATCAAGCATGGAAACCTTGATTAAAAATCCTACGTTATTGTAATATTACAAGGAGAGAAGCAAGATGGATGGTTTAATTCTTAAAATAAAAATTATCAACAGTTTGGATCTCATCATTAAGACCATTTGATATAAGATCAATGAAAAATTAATGTGCATGGAGACATGAAGCAAGTTCGGTCATGTCTTCCTTCAAGAGTCAAACTAAGCATTTAATGCACATGGAGAGAGAGCAATGGAATCGGTTTAGATTCATGCCATTCTTTGATTAAAATTTCATGTAATCACAACATAGCAAAGAGAAAAGCAAGATGGGCTTAAATCTTCAAAAAAAAAATTATCAATGGTTTGGATCTCATCATTATGATCACTTGATATGAGATAAATAAAAAATTGATTTCATACATGAGAAAGCTTCTTGGCACATTTGCTATTTCCCGCAGCTAAGCTTGTTGTTGATGGTGACAGGACCCAATTGGTGAAGTTGAAAAATTAATTTCGGGAGAGGCAAATGACATAGCAATAATCTAGCCATTTAAGGATACCTGTAGCAAAGGTGAACGCATACCTAAAGCAAAAGAAAAATGATCCAACAAAAGGCTTACACATGGAGCATGGCCAACTATGGAGGAATGCAGCAAAAGCACAATTGCTTGAATGCCAAGCTATATGGTGTTGAAGACACATGGAAGATGGATAGCAATTCCGCATGAAAAGTTTCTTACAACGCAATCGACCAAGGACACATGGAAGAAAGCTACTAGTTCCATGGTAACACTCCCAAGCTTTTAAAATCATGGAACTGCTTACCCGGAGTCGTCCAAGGCCTATAAATAGGGCCCTCACCACACAACCTAGAGACAAAATCTCGAGAAAAACCAAGCTCTCCTCTCTTACCCACCCACCCTAAGCTCTACGACCTAGCTCTCCTTTCATAGCCTGTATATGTTTTTTTTAGCTTTATTTTAGTTGGAATTAAAGGCAAATTAAGCACAATCCATGTTTTGATGATTAACAACTCAATTTGAGAATGTTTTGGGTACTGATGTGGTTTTTTAAACTTGGTTAAAGGATAAAAACTTAAGATTTCAGAATAAGGCAAACCAAGTCGCAAGGCCAAGTTGACTTAGCCATCAACTTAGGCGAAGTCGATATCTAAGTCGACCTCAAGACTGACTTCAAATGAGAAAGATCTTCTAGCACTGAATTTGGGCACAAGGACAGGCAAAGTCGCAGTCGAAGTCGACTCCACTATAGACTTCAGGAGATCAATTCCTTCTAGCGTTGAAATTGGGCTAGAAGACAAGTGAAGTCGCAGTCGAAGTCGACTCCACCTGCGACTTGAGTGAAGTCGCATTCCCAACTCGACTCCGCAATGCGACTTGAGTGAAGTTAAACCTCAAGTTGACCCAAGCATCCGACTTGAGTCAAGCTGAAGACCAAAACAGTCCATACAAGAAAATATCCATGACAGAATCATTCACGATGGTATATCATTCAAGGGAAGATCATTAACTACATCTTTGGACTGCAAACTCAAGGAAGGAAAATCATTTTTAGATCAAGGCCATAGAGATAAAGTTCTCAAAAGAAGATGAACATGTCAAGGTCCAAGACCAAGCACTTAAGATCAAGGGTATTATTAAAAGAACAAGATACGAGATGAATAAAAAGCATCAAGGATCACTTTCAAAGGAATCCAAGTTTCATTATATGCATACAGGAAGTGAAGTCGCACCCGAAGTCGACTTCACCTGTGACTTGGGTCAGGTCCAAGGCCAAGTTAACCTGAAGGGGAACTTGAGGCCACGCTGGAGACTGAAGTCCCAACTGAAGTCGACTCCAGTCTGCAACTTAGGTGAAGTTGCATCTGAAGATAACTCCACATGCGACTTGGTTTGCAACAGTAGGAAAAATTGGAACGCTGGCGCATTAAATGCACACCACCTACCACTAAACGTTCGAATTTACTCCATTATTATAAAAGAGCATTCAAGAGGTCATGCTAGAGGTTAGAGAAGCATTCATTGTGTTCACCTTCCACCGTCTCTAAGCATTAAGTGATCTACACCAACTTCGAGTGAAGAACTTTGCTTCAACTTGCTGAAAGAGACACTTTTGATCAAATCATTCTCTCAACAAGTTCTTCCATGAGCTAAAACCTGTCTACACAAACTTGTAAAGTGTAGTTTTCTTTATTTGATTCATTACTTGTAATTGACATTTGGTTTGATATTGGAAATCGGAACCAAGTGAAAGCAAAGTAGTGTTGTAACTTGAGTGTGACTCGTCACCTACTTGTGCTGTGTTTGTGCAAGCCCCTTAAAGCCAGAATCTAAAAAACAGCTACTGCTCTAGTTGTATTTGATAATCCATTAATGGAACCCAAGTCACAACGGGTGTGAGCTTGGAAGAGTGGAGTAGGGAAGGTTATCCGAACCACTACTCTCCAGGTTATGGGTTGGATTGATACATAGGGTTAAGTATTATCCTTCTATTTCTAAAAATGATTTTCTAAAACTACTTTTCTCCATGTAGATACTCCCTAGGTGGTAGGTTGAATTGAAAAGTAGGTTTAAGTATTACCCTCTTGATTTTTTTTTTTAAAAATTATTTTTTTGTTCTCAACCCAAACCTTCTTGTCCAAATAAAACTATTATGTCAACTTGATATGCTACTAAAATAGAATCGTCAAACCCCACTTGGTTTTCATGATTTGAGCAATCGGATTATGATGGATCTATATAGATCACATTCTTGCCATAACAGAAGGTTTTTATAATAGATATATTGCTAGCACTTTCCCTTCACTTGGGAAATACATGTGATCTACAGGACCCACTAAATGGTAGAACCTATGGACATGCAAATTCAAAAGAAGGTAAAGTTGCTTTGCATTGAGAGCTATGAAAACTCTCTTCTTAAGCTATGATTGGGAAATTATAGATCCATTATGATTTATACACGTGTAAATTCTAAATGGCTCACATCTGAAAGCCAGACGGATAACTTCTACGTGTGCTGCTCCATTAGCCCTAATATCCCACACTTTGGTTCATAACTTTTAGATGGCCCAATTAGGCCTAGAACTCTTCAACAAGCTTAGTTCGGCCCAAAACCCTTCACAATGTGCTTATTTGAACCAAGACCCTCTGATAAGCCCACTTGGCCCCAAATTGTTGATTCAAACCTAGTTAAGCCCAAACTCTTTTCAATAAGCCCAGTTGGGCCCAAATATTTTGGGTTGGTCCAAGTTGACTAAACATATTTTTGAAATTCAATTAAACTTAATTTTTGATAAAATCACTCAATTTTCATTTTAGAAGTTGTATGCAGAACACGCTGGCCTGCTGTGCAATCCAGAGACTAAATGCAGGACATGCTAGCTTATTAACTTGAATGTGGGAGACACTAGTTTGTTGTGTAAATCCAAAAGTTGAGCACGCACTTGACTTGCTGTGTAGGGTCGCCAGTGTAGCCTACGATCCCTCACTAGTCCCAAACCAAGTCATCGCTGATCGATGAGCTAAGCATAAACTCACATTTGAGTCATTGCGCGTGGCGTCATGTACTCCCACTGTTTTAAAGTAGTTGCATGTGTAGTAGTGTGCTAATCTTTTTCAAGTCACAACCGACCCAGCTTACAAGGACCTATTATTATCTAATCTGACTTAGATACTTTGTAATATGTCATCCCTAGTTCGAAGTATTCGCCTTATCAATCAGCTACTACTCCGTTTAGTTCAAAAGCTAGAGTTGATCATGTTATTGCCAATGCCATTTGTAATATAAACTGTAATAATATTATTTTATAATTTTAATAAATTTAGTTATAAAATTTGGCTTCTAGAGCATAATTTTACAAAAAAAAACTCGTGAATGTAAGATTTCGCAAAAAGGTACCTATTACTACGAAATTATAGAAAAACAAATTTTAATAGAAAATTTATAGAAGATATAGCATGAGGGTACATATTTAGAGGTGTTCTATAAAATGAAATTTTTTATAAATTTTTTGTTCAATGTAAATATTTATTAAATTGTTTGTTTACATTGACTTCTTGAAGTAAATAAATTTATATGTTTACTTTAAATTAATTAATTATATAATGATAAATAACAATTATTATATTAATACTTTAAATTTATAATATAAATTGTAATAATATTATTTTATAATTTTAATAAAAATTTTTATAAAATTTCTATTAAATATAGTTATTTGCTAAATTGATCATTTAACCAATCTCAAAAAGTAACATATATTTATATATTAAATCTAAATTACAGTTATATATAATTTATCACACGTTGCCTAGGATCATATTACGAGTGTTAAAACAGGATTAACTTATTAATTTCAAATTTTAGATGCGGTTAGACGCGGTTAGATTAAGATGAATTTCATTAAATTGTATTATCTATGTTTCAAATTCTGTTATTAAGGTACAAATGACGTTATTAGGGACCTAGGATCATAATACGGGTGTTAAATTAGGATTAATTTATTAATTTAAAAAATTAGATGCTGTTAGATGCCGTTAGATTAAGGTGGATTTCAATAAATTGCTTATCTGGGTTTCAAATTCCATTATTAAGGTATAAATGACATTATTAGGGGTCTAGGATCATATTATAGATGTTAAATTAGGATTAACTTATTAATTTCAAAAATTAGATGCGGTTAGATGCGATTAGACGCTATTAGATTAAGGTGAATTTCAATAAATCGCCTTATCTGGGTTTCAAATTCCGTTGTTAAGGTATAAATGAGTTATAAGGGGCCTAGGATCATATTAGAGGTGTTAAATTAGGATAAACTTATTAATTTCAAAAATGAGATGCGATTAGATGTGGTAGATGCATTTAGATGCGATTAGACGCGGTTAGACGGCGTTAGATTAAGGTGGATTTCAACAAATCACCTTATCTGAGTTTTAAATTTCATTATTAAGGTATAAATGATGTTATAAGGGGCCTAGGATCATATTACAGGTGTTAAATTAGGATTAACTTATTAATTTTAAAAATTAGATGCGGTTAGACACGGTTAGATGTTGTTAGGTTAAGGTGGATTTCAATAAATCGCCTTATCTGGGTTTCAAATTTTGTTATTAAGGTATAAACGACGTTATAAGGGGCCTAAGATCATATTGCAGGTGTTAAATTAAGATTAACTTATTAATTTCAAAAATTAGATGCAGTTAGATGTCGTTAGATGCGATTAGACGTGGTTATACGTTGTTAGATTAAGGTGATTTCATTAAATCATATTATGTGGGTTTCAAATTCCGTAATTAAGGTATAAATGATATTGTAATGAACCTAGGATCATATTACAAAGTTAAATTATGATTAACTTATTAATTTAGAAAATTAGATGTGGTTAGATACTGTTAGATAAGGTTAGATGCAGTTAGATGTCATTAAATTCTATTATATTCGAAAATAAAAAATATTAATATATTTTCAAAAAACAAGAAAAATAAATGAAATTGTTATTTTTGAGAGTACCTTAACTACATTAACTTTAACATAACTCATAATATAAATTATATTTTTCAACTTTACCAATTATAATAAAATCTTATTAAAAAATAATTTTTGTACACAAATATTTTTAGAAATTGTCAAATAATGAAAAATTATGTCTACATACATTTTAGTAGTTGATCAACCAAATGAATGGAATTGATTAAGATTATATATATAATATAAATTTTATCAAAAAATCAAACATACTCACATTTTTAAATAAATATACTCACGCTGTAAAATTACCATAATGCCCCTATTTCCTTTTTTTCTTATGGGGAAGGCTAGGGGTGCAACTTGGGTAGGGTACCCATAGACCTAACCCTGATTTGGGTAGGGTAGAGTAGAAAATATTACCCATGGGTATGGGTATGATACACATTATTATCCGCCTCCTCAAATAGGGTACAGGTAGGGTAGATACATTAGGTACTCATAACCGACCCGCATAGGTACTCATATGGGTAATTAATTAGGTGCATAATATATATTATATATTATATTTTATCATTGACATCTTATGTGCACACATATTTTAACAAATTCAAATTTAAATGACTTTTGTATATTGTGAAGTATAAAACTAGTTTGGTTATTTACATATATGTCATTGACTTTCAAAAGACTCTTACAAATGCGCTTGTGACTTATGATTATAATATATTAATAGTTTTAATGATTTGGTCATGATGGTCTATACTTCATATTTTTATGTAATAATATAAACAATAATATATGTACTTATGATTTTAAAACATATATGATTATTACTTTAAATTATTTAAAATAACATACATTTTTTTTAAAAAATATTGTATTTGAGTATTAAAAGAACCGATTTGGAACAAAAAACGGAACCAATCCTATGGGTAATGGGTAGGGTAGGGTATACTAGGAACCGAACCAATAAATAAGTAGGGTAGGGTAGGCCTTTTACAAATAAGGTATGGGTAGGCTAGACCACTATCCAAATGGAACAGACCCAAGTCGCACCCCTAGGGAAGGCTTCCCATGGGTTGGGACTCATTGTTTGGCACCCTTGTCTACGCAGGGTTGTACCGAGAGTCGACCCTCCAAGACAACACACTATTAAACAGCTTACGCCCTCACAGCTGTTAGAAAATGGGGCGCATGAAAATGTTGATTTTTAAAATTTGAAATGATAAAGTTAAGTACGTAAGAAGATTTACTCGCGAGTCTATAAAAATCAAAAGAAAAGTAAAAAATGTTAAAAGCTCAAAGCATCACGCTTAGCAAATACGTAGATATTGGATCATGGGAAAATCTTCAATGCACGTTATGTAAAATACAACAACTTAATTGTTTGATTTTTTTTTCAATATTTTTCATTTTTTAAAGATCCAAGTACTAGCGATGCACCATGTTCTCCTCTAATAATATTTGTATGACATAAAAAGTTATTTCAATTAATTTTATTTATAATTTACAACAAGTATAAACACACAAGGTTCTTTATAATTAGGGTAAATTTCAAATATACCCGTAACCTTTACCCTTAATGTCAAATATTTCATATATACCTACAAGGTAACTAAAAATATCAAATCTACCTAATTCCATCTTAAGCCGTTAAAGAACTGTCACTAATGAGATGAAATGATAGTTTTGCCAGTTTGAAACCTGCTCATGTTCTTCATCTCTTTCGCCTTCTTCATCTTCCACCACTGTTAGAATTTTCAGAAATCAATGTCTCGACAATCAAAATTTATCTATTTGTTTATGGAAATGCTCATTGGTCCATATTTCTCTTCTGAACTTTTGCCTCTGCACCCAACCTCCACTCTGCTCTTCTACTCCTCTTCCCAGTTAACACCATGGCCTCTTCGTGTAATGGCCACGTTTTCAATAAATGGTGGGCCATGCAGTAACGGGTGAATGCCGAGTGAAATGGTGGGTCATGTAGGTAACGATCGGAAATTGAGTCGTTTAGCAAACCATTAATATAAAAGAGGAGACGTGAGGTGGGTTTTACCCATTGAAGGAGAAATTGCGAGATTGCACAAAAGGCAACAAAGATGAAGGAAGAAGAAAATGTTTTGGGGAGGTAAGTTCAATAGAACCATTTTTAGGTTAATCTCATCAATTTTTACAATATATGCAACTCATTTAGCAGATCTAATCCGTTCATAATACTTCTAGCATGGTTAATTAGTCATAGAAGTATTATTGAAATATTTGATGTTGAAATTTTACTTATTTCTATGAGAAGTATCAAATACAGGGTAGAAAATGCTATAGACAAAATAAACATACTTTTGGGTATAATCAGAGAATTTTGACCGTACAATAATAAAATAATCATATGTTTAGCTTGCTTGCAAAATTTCAAAATGATCAGACTTAAAGTTTCTAGATATGGTAATTTTTTTGAAGATTTAGAGTGGTAAATATGTATTTTAAGGATAAAACACAAAAAAAATGTAGGAAAATATAGATGCAAAGATAATAATTTAACCTATTACAAACATTATTTGAGATATTTTACAGTACATATGATGAATTAATTTTGTTAAAAATTAGTTTACATAGCTATTTGAAGTGATGTTTAATTTTAACCCTTTATTAAACCATGTATGTCAAATCTGATGATAGATTTTGAGAAATGGACTGTCTAGATTATAAAATATAATTTTATAAGCTTACTCCTAAAGTTTCAAATCAAACAGGGATTTACATTAAGAGATATAAGCAATTATATTCAGAGAATATGGATCGTTGAAATAAATAAATAAATAAGAGCTTCTGGACTGATGGGCTAAGCCCATCTGGAAAAGGGCAGTGAACCATAAAGCACAGAAGCAAGTCCACTAGCTCCAAGCCCACAGAAACAAAACCCAAGCCTATAGAAACAAAGCCTAGCCCACATAAGCAACCTGGCCCAACGTCCAAGCAAAGGACCGAGCCCACCAGTGCCGGCCTAGTACAGGTCTAGCCCATCGGCAGCCAGCTGCCAGTGCTAGTGACCTGCCAGCCGGCAGGTGGGAAAAAAATAAAAATAATTAAAATAAATACAGAAAATTATGAAAAATACCCAGAAAATTAAAGTCAATATTTAGAAGCTTAAATTAGTTTAAACTTATAATTTTTATAAAAAAAGAAATTATTTAAAAGGTGTGATGTTATAAAAATAATTAAATAAATTATGAAAATTTACAAAAAAAATGAAAAATTTAAAGTAAGTATTTAAAGAAATATGACTACAAATTTCTTTTATATATAAGAATTAAAGTTGTTTAAAAGTAGAATAATATGAGAATAAATAGGAGAAAATAGAATTTTTGACCGATTAAAATTATGAGAAATTTTGGAAAAGTCATGTATAAAATTTTAAATAATATTTATGAAAAACAGAGTAAAATAATGAACATATTACGATGAGAATTAGGAAAAGAGACTTGAGGCTACTACAAGAAATTGGAAAAAGAAGAGTTTTAAAGTCTACTTAAAGGTAAGTAAAATTTACCAAATCATGACTTTGAAAATGTTATTTGAATATTGTGATTTGCTATGAACTGTGATTATTTGTTTAAATTGAAATTTTCTTTCAACTTGGTTTATTCAAATATGACCATTATTATTTCAAAATCATATTAAGTAGTGAATTTAAGTGATGCATTAATCAATGGATGAGCATGATGCATATTGGCTTTGCCAAAGAATAAAAGTAGTATGGTAGTACCTGGGTAGTGACCTCAAGACTACCAAAGAAGATGAATTGGCTCACAAATGTGTAACACGACTGCACACAAGCACAAGAAAATGACAATACCTACAGTGTGAATGGATGATTTAAAAAAAAATTGACATATATGTGCACATGTATTGACATGTTTTGAATTTTTCATTAACTATAGTTTGTTGTACACAAAAGATAATATAGATTTTGTCATCGTTGTTGAAAAATCAAAACGATTGCAAAAATGAATTTAGTACAAAAAAATATATTTTTACTTACTGAACTTTTAGCTCACATAGTTTTGTTTTCAATGGAAACACAGGAATACAATGCTCAACTAGAGCCACCATCAATATGGCAAAAAGGTGAAACTAGTAGAGCAAAAGATAAAAAAGTTTAGAGTTGTTGAAGTTTTTATATAATCTTTACTTATGTTAATAATGGACACAAAATATGTATTATGACTCCGTGAGGAGTAAACTTGAGATGTAATAGTTAAAAGTTTTATAATTTTGTATCTTGGTATCTATTTCCATCTTGAGAGATTTTATTTTTAGATTTGACATAGTAGACCTCATTCATAACACCTCAAAAAGGTGGGGCACGAGACAACCCACAGGCCCCGATCCTACTCCCTCATGGCCTTCGATGTCGCCATCTACGACAGTGACCTCGTTAGCAAACTACTCCCATGGGCCATCAAAAGGGTCACCGGAGATGACAAATTGCAGCAAGCAAAGCCAATCTGCAAGCCGCTACTCTTGCAGATCTTTGCCTATCAACGCGACATTCTCCGCCTGAAAATTGACGAGGATCCCATGCTTCATCCCCTGAAGAAGCACTTTGATGTCCTTGACATCATCTTCCAGGAGTTTGTCAATCTCAAGCTCTGGCTCCAGCGCATCGCCCTCGTCAATGACGATGACAGCAGTGCGTCTACAACTCGTATGAGGCGGTCCTCCATGACGATCCCTTCGAGGTCTAAGTCCGGTGGAACGCGGATGGAGCACGTGTCGTCTAGCTCAAGGCCAATGGGCCGTTCGATTTTGAGCAGCCGCACATGAAGAAGGACGGCGAGGATTGGGAGAAGTTCCGCAACCACACCGACACCCGACCGTACAACCCATAGTTGATCAACTTCGATGTCTCCTTCTACGGCACCAAATTTGTGTGTGGAATCCCTGAGCACTGGTTGGATACGCTCGCATTTCGCCCGATGCTGGGGGTTGGCATCGATGACTTCGAACCCTACTGCCTCTTTAACCTCGAAGTCTGATTTCACTGCAAACGTTTGCACGAAGGGATGAGCGTGAAAACACCATCTCCACCGTCGATTCAAAGTATGTGGTTGAGATATGTAGGGGTAGAAATGGAAAGGGATGCATTGCTACTCGCGTGTAGAGGTGGGTTAGAAGCTTGCCAAATAATCTTCCTACAGAAACTATCGATTTACACACTATGTTCGATCACAGGGGAAGATCGGCAGAGGACGATATGAGAGAAGAAAGGAGATGGAGAAGCTTGCTGGTCGCGATGGCCGGCTGCGGAATCCAGTAGCTGCTTGTCGGATTCTCCATCGCAGCTGTTGTAGAGGAAGAAAAGAGAAAGGGATAAGAGAATAAGAAGGAGAGAAGAGAAAGGGAGAAGGGGAGAAGAGGGAGGAGGGAAAGGAGGAGCTTGTCCACGCCATCATGTTGGCCACCCATCTCGCTGACGCCATCACCCCCTCCACTTCCGACGACCTAAGGTAAGAAGGAAATGCATTTTTTTTTTCGGATTTTTGAAATTTTCTCTTAAATCGTGTTAAAATCATGGGGTTTTGTTTATATCTAAATAAATCTATTATTATGGAAAGAGAAATTATGAAAAAGAAAAAGCGATTTGCATTTACCAGTGATGAGGGTATATTAGGGTTATGATTTTAAAGAACTTGTTTTCATGGGTATCATTGAACAAAAATGTATGGAATGATCATGTCTGGGCATTTTCTACTTGAAACATGATATATTGAACTAATACCACCTTTGCTTTGCCATGTAAATAGGACTTGTTTCATTTAAACAAAAAAGTCATTGGATGAATGGATATGTAAAGAACAATTTATTAAGTAAATAGAAGTATTTTATGTTTTGTGTGGTTGTTGATGATGACAGGTATGCAATGTTGTTGTCGTTGCTTCTTTACTTGATGCAACTCTTGTTCTTCCCAGGTTCCTATACAACAGTGTTTGGAAAGATCCCAGGTATGCCATGATAGTATGATAGTGCAACAAGAAGAATGGTTCTTTCTCCTGTCTATCGAAATCACACTAGCTGTTGTAAATTTGCGATTTGCATCCATTATAACTTTTGCATCCTTCAGAAGCTTCTTTCAGACTTGCACTATTTACTTGATGTTAGTGCAGCCAGTTTGGTGATATTTATCAAGAAGACTACTTCATAGATTATTAGAAGAATGACATCAATATTGTGAAGGAGTTGCCTTCTCATCTCCAGTCACTGGACATGAAAGCAATTGGTAGTCTGGTACATTCTTGCCATAAATTCTCTTTAATATGTTCTCTTATTAAGAACGAGGACACCTTCTTCATTTCAATAAATTTAGGGATTTGTTGCAGAATGTTGCCATTTGACTGTTCTTATCTTTCTTCATTTGCAGATAACTGATGCTGATATTATGAAGGAGGCAAAATCAATCTATTTTATCAATGAAATACTTTCTATTCTTCTACAAAATGAAGTCATTCACTTCCTTGGATTTGGCAATCGGCTTGGTTTTGATCCATTGCCTTCAAAGTTGCAGGTTATTCGAATAATGTGATAGATCCTTTTCTTGATTTACTGCAGTTTGTGAATTGTTCTGCCTTAATAAATTGCCTTGCAAATTCCTCTAAAGCAAATTACCAAGGAACAATAATTCTATGGACTTTTTTGTATTTTTGTTAGTACGATATTTCTTCAATCTAAGCTGCACTGCCCTGTTTATCTCCTGTTCAGGGTTCTAGACTTCCCACATGCTTTCAGTGTAATGAAGTTTTACTAACTATGAGTTTATATGTAGTGTTGTTCTTTTATGCCACTTTCTCCTTTTTTTGGCTTTGGATGTATGACATTAGTTGACTTCCTTTTAACGGGCTGTAAATTTTAAATATAATCTTATAGCAGGAATGCTTGGTTGTAACCCCATAAATAGTTTCTTTGAGAAATCTTTGCATGTAGTCAATTCCTACATCAAGCTATGAGTAAAAGCCATTAGCCTTGCATCTACAAGTATTTAAGGGCCAGTGAAGTCTTAGACTGCCCACAGTGGCAAAATAATCTTTCAAGTCAAATGACATGTCCTACTCTATTCCATCTTGTTAATAGAATAAGAGGAAATGAAATTTTATTTGTTTCAAGAAAAAAGGAATCTTTTTGGCTCTTTTGCATTGTAGTCTATTCGAGTCCTATCAATTTCAAGATATCTACCTGTTATTGTCCAAGTAATCTTAACCTGGCATTGGTTGGATATAAAGTGAAACTATGATAAGGGTTGAGAGTTGTAGAATGGAATGCTACGAAAAAAAGAAAAACATTGTCTTCTTTTTCCAGATCCACACAATCAAACAATTATATATTTAACAGCTTTCAATTGGAGATGGTTCGGGCAACAAAATCAGACATCAGACCATATAGCAACAGTTTAATCTTCTTCCCGACTCCTTAATATTTGTTTCAGACCCTTCTACAATGTCTTTATCAATCTGAAGTGGAACAGCAGTTTAAAATTATTTTCAACGGTTCTTATACAAGTTGGTGCATTTCATTGAGTTTCATTTACACTTAAAAAGGTCCTGAAACTTCATCTACTACTTTTCTACCATTGCCTTGTGCATTTCTAGTACATTTTCTTGAACACGTTATGATTCTCTATCATTCGGAACATTTCTTTAAAGTCTATTCAATATTTTTGTGCATGCTCCTTGTCTGGACTAACCGCTACATTTGCTTTTCAAAGATTAAGATGCAAATGCAACTTCCATGCATTGAAGTTTGTGCTAAAAATTCAACAAGTTGGTTCTTTATTGATTAGGAGGATCCGAAAGTACAATGGATAGCACAGCTTAATAGACAAACACTTGTTTGGGAAGTTCATACCAACTAGCCCTGAGAATCAGAATGAAAGCTCAAGAGGTCCATCCAAATATCTTGCATTGCACTTGAGATTTGAAATGGATATGGTAGCACACTCACTATGCAATTTTGGAGGAGAAGAAAATGGGGGAAAGGAGTTGCAAGCCTATAGGAGCATACATTCTCCTCTGCTGGTGAAGCGCATGGAAGAGACATAGTTATGTTTCTTCTTCTGAATTTTAGACAAAAAACTCTGCTATAGATGCCTGCTAATTCAATCTTGAAAACAACCTCCATAAAATAGATTTTGGGTTGTACATCATCAAGTGGTCATGTATTGTTACAAACTCACTCTTGGCTAACCTGATGAATTCACTGGCTTGTGCTTACTTGTCATTGTCTGAGTGATCAGACTATAATGTGTAGCTTAGAGTAGCTTAAAAGCACAAGCAGCATGCATTAGCCTGTTTGGATATCAATGGCCTTAGTAAAGTTCTTCGTTAGGTTGCTGATTGTCATTTCATTAATAGGATATATTTTATGATTGATTTCTTTCAGGTTCCCCTCTCCTGCAGAATTGAGGAAATTGGGCAGATGTCCTTTGACACCCAAAGAAGCATCTCTCATGCTTTCGGCTCTTGGCTACAAACACAAAACTTACATCTATCTTGTTGGGTCTTATTTATATGGTGGGCAGTTGAGGATGCTTCCATTCACTATCCTTTACCCAAATTTGATCACGAAGGAAGATTTGCTCACTCCAGCGGAACTTGCACCTTTCATGAATTTCTCATCCTAGGTGATCGTGCAACTCTGTGTGTGTGTGTGTATCTGTGTGTGTATCTATCTAGGGAAATTTAACTTGAACTGAAAAATATAAAGTTCAAAAAAATGCAAGTTTTTCTCTTTCTAAATTTTAATCAAAGTTCGGCCTATCCCAAGTCCTTCTGTTACCATGTTATAGTTCCATGGGATTGGTTAACAACTCTAGTTTTATGTCTCTTGCCTTCAGGATTTATTGAGTCGCAGGAATATCTAAAATATTTCTTTTCTTAATTTGAGAATATTTACCTTCTGCTGATGATTCAGCTAATTAATGGATTCACAAGGCGTTGTATCTCAAATTAATCAGCTAGATTGGAAGATTTTACATGTTGATTATCGACCTATGATTGGTCACTGTCATCTCTAAGGAAAGTAGGCTGACATGAAGCTCAATCCATGTTAAGGCACTCTGAATTAATGGTTAATTTGGTGATTTTCATTATGAAGTGCATTTTTTAGGTCTGTATATCTGGGGGTGAGTTATGAGGTTAATAGTACAAGTAGAAATCATCACAATGTCTTGGTATCCTAGGGATTAACAAAACATTCTTATGTATATATATGCAGAAACATTCTTATGTATATATATGCAGCTAACATTTCATTAACGTCTATTGAAAATGCATATTTGAAATAGGGAAAATGTGGTGATATTTGATATTATTGAAAATGCATGGTCCTATTTATAATTTTACACTAAAGATAACCATTCTTGTGTTTTTCCATTCTTTTCTTCATTCCCAAGTGAAGGATCTTTAAACTACTTATAACTATCTTCATTTCTAGCAAGTAATTTGACCAACAGCATGACTTTCCCATTTGAAAAGGCAGACGTAACACCATTCTTCATCCGTTCAGGCAATGCTAGAAAATTGTCAAGATGGGCACATAGTATTCTTCTTTGTGCTTGGAATCATCCGTAATTTAAATTTCAGAACACAACTTGTTCTACTCATCGAACGTCTTATGTGCCACATGCCACATGCTGCATTATTGTACGATTTTGGATATTGATAGATATGATATTATAAATTTGTTTAGTTATTCTATGAAATGAAGGGCACTAACAATTGCCACACATCTTGTGGGCCTTGAAATGAAGACAACATTAATCTTTAGGCCCTGTTTCTTGTCATTCTGAAATTTGATGTCGTTGTTTTCCCATCAGTTTGTGAATAATCCTTCTACTTTTCCACTTTTATGTCTGAAAAACATGAAATATTATTCAGAAAGAAACGTTTAGTTCAAATTGTAGTAAGATAGGCCAAGCCTGTGATTGATACAATCCAGTATAATGATTTTGAACTTAGACATGATTTATTGAAATATAAAAGCTAATTGGTTGGGTGTCTCTATAGAGGGCCTGAGTACTAGTTTCTCATCATAAATACTTATTCATATTTGGCTTACAAGAAATTTGGTATTATTTGTTTTGAATTTTTGATGATAAATTTTAACAAATTTTTTATTTTAAATTTATCTTTGTTTTAGCCATATCGTTAGGTAAGATAATGGAACTATATAAGTAATATGGGGAATACATCGTTTTTGGGCCCTCTACTGTATATTTTTATTCGGATCTTATGAAGATTAGTTGAGTATAGAATTCTATTGTAAGATAGTTGTTGACCATGCATTGCAGCATGAGCATTTAATGGATCAGTATCTTGGGAAAGACACCTTATAAATTCTCTTCTTCGAGTGCAGAGGAGCTGGAAAGATTGCCTCCTGCTTTTTTTTACTGTAAAATACTACATGGGAGATGACTTGTATCTATTTGGTAAGTCATCAATCTCAATACTTCCTCTAGTTTCCACTTGCAGTATTGAGGACTAACAAGAGCTGACCGATGCTGATAATGCTTTTGTCAGATGAATTTCAGACAGCAAGAGCTCCAAATACTTGAAGACCAATAATAGGTGAGTGGCAGCAGCAAGCCAACAAAAATTTATTCGCCACATTGAATATGGAAATTGTTATCTACCAACGAGTAACATTTCATTTACTTGAGCTATATTTGTTTGCATGCAAATCCTTAATGATTGTGGATTAGTGAAAAAGCTAAAAATGTTGATAGGGTATTATATTTTATCACAGACTTTGATTTATAACATATAAAATTTCTTGATTTTGAACTATATTTGCATCATGAAAATCATTTAAGATAGTGCATTAGTGGAAAGCTAAAATGTTGATAGGTTAGCATATTTTATCCTAAACTTTGACTTATAATTCATGTGTTTTTATTTAATTTTTGTTTGGACAAAATGTAAATGTAAAGCAAATGCAATTTGAATGCAATTAATGAATTGATTTTCTCTCTATTCTATTTTTTTAATCTTTTCTATTTTCATCTCATGTTACTTTTTTCACCATCTAAACGCTCTCTAGTGTGCTTCTAGAAATCTTTACCTGGATGTTTAGAAGTATCAAGTATGTGTTGTAGTTGAGTCTGTGATCTCTTAGCTGTATGTTTAGAACTATGAGTTACAGTGTAATACATGGTCTCCTAATGCAAGTTGTTGTGTGCACAGGTTTCACTGAGCAATGATTTCCTCCGATCATTTGCAAAGTTAAAGTATCTGCAAACTAAACAGATGGTTGTTAAATTGTTATTGAAGCTTTCTGAAGGATGGCGCCCTACGAGGAAAGGTCTTGATCTTTCTGACTCTCTTGGGTTGGTAAAATAGTGTTGTATTAGCGATCTGTATGTGATATGGATAGTGGATATTGAAATAGATGAAAATTATATCCAAGTGCTGAAAGTGTGGGACATCGTGCCATGCACAAAAATTCTTTCACTGGTCAAACGGCTTGATCGAATCTTTGCAATGTATATGATGTTTACATTGAGCACTGTAGAAAGAGATGTATTGATGGGTATGTTAGAAGTTCTTTCATTTGGAAAGCTCAAAATACATTCAAAATTAGGCCTGCTTGTTCTTCTTGGAAGTTCTTATCTACTACTTGTGGTCTACAAATTGGCTGTATGACTTATTTGATATACTTTGTTGTCTTACGTTCTGGTGTTTTACTAGATATTTTTCTTGAAAATGGATTACACAAGCATACTAACGTTCTGGTGTTTTACCAGTTATTTTTCTTAAAAATGGATTACACAAGCATACTAAATTTGTTCTTGTAAAATCCTCTAAGCACATTTCTTGTTAGAGACCGGTTTCTGTGCACACGGTTAGACGATGGCTAAACGTGGAAATGTTGTATTTACCGTCCATTTTAGACGTGCGGCTAAGATTTTCATGGGTAAAATGGGAACGTTTGTTATACTTATACAGATGTACATGATGGTTAGCTAATGGTCATTTGCTTCCCGAGAAAGCTTTCCACCTAAACCCCAGCTATCTTCTGCGAGAGAAAGATACAGAGAAGAGGAAGGAGAGAGAGAATTGGAAGTGAGGTAGCCGATTTTGTAGCTCTCTTTCATTTTCTTTTGTATCTCAATCGGTGGTTGACTGTTTCTCTGTTTTCTTCTTGAAACGGGACTAGTTTGGATTCATTTTCAGAGTTTTGGTTTTTCATCTCGCTTTAGGTATGTACATTTAATCGCGTTCTCTTTTATGCTGACTTTGTCTGTCTAAATTTCTGCATGGAATAAAGCCCGTTATGATAGGAGAAGGAGACCATAGCCATCTAGGAAGGGAGAAAGCTTTTGATCATTGTGGAAAGTGTTGAAGATCAGTGTTGTCGCCAAGGAGACGGCGGAGACCGATTGTTGGGAAGAGAATGAGGAAAACCTGAATTATCAATTTGGTACACCCTTATCTTCCCCATCCCTAAGCATTCACAAAAAAATGGAATGTTTGTTGTATTTGTTTAAGGACAATATAATTGCATTTGCAGTTGTGGTTGCCCTTTTTGTTCTTTGAAATCTATTGTTGAGACGTCGATTTCATTGAGGTTTTTCGGTGATTGTGAGAGATGGTGTGGGGTCGCTACTGATGATTGCTCGCATTGAAAGCTCATGCTCTGCTCTTGCTTTGCCTCTGAACATTAGAACGAAAGGCTTCATTTGGATGTGTATTTTTCATTTGATGGTTTTTCTCATATTTTCATAATTTTTTCTTTTTTGTGAAAGACCGCTGCTAACTAGAATGTTGCTTCCTAGTTCCTAATAAACCTGCCTTCCCATTTCAGCTTCTGTTTGCCATTTATATGTCTGAGTTTGCATTTATGTATATTTTCGATGAGAAATGAAAATTATGTTCGGAGAAAATTATACACTTGAGCATGACGTGTCCTATACAATGTATATCCTGTTTATGTTTTTGTAGAAAAGTTTGTAGAGATCGCATATTGACTGTTGAAATAAAGCTTTGCTGAGAATAATCTGTGCATATATACAGGAAAGTTCAATTTTCGCACTATTGTTGATATCCATGTCTTTCTCTTAACACCCATACACATTTAATTTAATGTCATGTTTTATCTTTGAATGAATAAAATGCGTTTTGGTCTCACCCGAATTTGGGATATTTTTGTGTAGAGTTGTATTTGAAAAGATTTTTTCTTCCTTGTATGAGGCTATCTTTGAATGAATAAAATGCAAGTTTTTTCTTTTTTTATAAAATTCTATGGTTGTATGAATAGGAAGAGATAAATTCTATCATTTTTCTATTTGCAACGTGCGCCAAACTTGATGACTAAACCAAGGACGGATCCTTTTGAATGCTTAGAATTAGATCTATTGGTTGAAACAAGACTACAACTTGACTTTTTGATTAAAATGTATAGATCATATTTACTAATCTGTCAGGCTCATCTGATCTATTTCAATGTGATCATTCTATAGAAAAGTTCGATTTATGTTTCGAGAGAAACTGACATTCTTTTCTCTTCAATATTTCAAAATTCTTTAGCCAATTGTCAAAATCTTATAGTAAATCCAAAACATATTTTAATCACTAATCTTTTCAACAAACTTACAGATTTCATTTCTAAATATTTTTATTTTTGATGCAAGTTAAACATGGATGCTAGTCAAAGAAATTTAAAGTTGGATTACATCACAACTCCTACAATAATGTTTTGAAGAGAAATGATTAGAATTATTTTGTATATATTAAATTGACATCCGAATGATACTATATCATTTTTTTAGCTTTTGAAGGAAGTGTGTTTTTTAGAAAATTACTGCACCGTAGTTAACTTTTTGAGTGGTGTAATTAAAATATAAAATATATCACTTTTTGTCTTTTGATATGATGATATCTTTTTAAGGTGCATGCAAATTATCTTATTTTAATCTCTTTGACTTCTATTTATATCCTTGTTTTAGTGCTGCTCTTTTTAAATTATTTAAGCTTACATTCATTGTCAATTATATTACAGTTCTTAGTTGCGTACATGTGATATTTATCACATCTTCTTCTTTAATTTTTATAGATCAAGCGATGATGATCTTGGTTTAATTTTTTGTAATTTTAGAAAAATTTATTCTAACACATCAACCAGGGCTCATATATGAGTATCAAAAATTTTAAAAATATATATTGTAAGTCGTTGATGATTATTTAAAATAGTGATTTGGTGCATTAAACTGTATGTGACAATTATGTCGTTTCCATATGAGTCACCTTCTTTAATTATTTAAAAAAAAATTATTGCAACCCCACCTAAGTAAGCTTATATAATATTTTTGTTGTAACTAAATGAATCTTTTCGAATTGTTGAAATTTAAAAAATTTTGATTTATCATGCACTAGTATGATAGACATTAGAAATTGCATTTAAATTAAACAATAAGTTATTATGGGGTCACGTATTTCTAGTAGGAAACTTGAAGCTTATCAATGGCTAGAAGATTAAGCCAGCAAGAACTTTTTCTTGAGAGTAATTTATTTTATCTCAAATTATATGATAGTTTACTTTGTACTCATATCTTAAAATATATTTATAATAATAAATATGTATATATGATTTACCCACTTAAACCATTCAATAAAATTGTTTGAATTATATTAAGTGGCATACACATATTTCATAGTTACTTTTTGGCCTATTTAATTTTATTAGCATGTGTAATTATTTTTAAAAATAATACAAAACGACTCATGCATGTGTGAGATTTAAATTGTTTTGGATAATACTAATTTTCGGGTCAATGGGAGGCTAAATAAAATTTTGCAATTATGATATTCAGTAATTAATAATTTTGGTATTACCCATGTCTAATAACATTATTTTTTTACTAGCAAGTCGAGTAAGTAAAATTACCTACTAAATGACTTTCGTTAATGAAATTATAATTATTTTTTTGTCTATGATACAGGGTGCAATAAAAATTGAGCAAAATAAACTCACTAATTTATTCACTAAATTATTCAGTGCTTAAAATTTTTGCTACCAACCATGTTAAAAATAAGAATAATAGATTCATATTGATGTATTCTTTTTGATTGATTAGTTTATTATAACAAATTATAGCATTTAGTGCTTGTTTTGTACCTATTCAATAAAATTATTTTTGCAACAAATCATTACAATTATCTATTAAATAATATTCTCAAAAGAACATTACAATATTTTCTTCTGGATTAATTTTTTGGGTCAACAACATGAATTACGAAATAAAAGTACAAGTAATTATTTTGATACTAAATAATTTTGATATTACCCTTGTTAAGAAATGAAATTACTATAGCAACATTATCTAAATTACTCGTAAAATAATATTCTCACGTGTACATTACATTATTTCTTCCTCAAATGTAATTATTTTATAGGTCAATTGTACAAACTACCAAACAAACTTTGTGTAATTAATTTATTTAGTACTTAAAAATTTTGATACCACTATTGTTAAAAAATATAATTACATCTAATACAAATAATTCAAATTACTATCAAATAATATTCTCATGTCAATATTTCTCTATTTTTTTCTCAATTATAATTATTTTCAACTCAACAATTCAGGATGATAAAAAAATTGTACAATAATTTGTTGGGTACTTAATAATTTCGATACCACTTTTATTGAAAGTAGTATTACTTACCTGACAAGTAATTAAAATTGAGAAGTAATCTTTTTAGCCCGGGATAAGCAAATACCTAGCTTAGCCCACCTCAAAAATTCATCTGTAATATTTTTATTTTCTTTTTTCTATATATACTTGTTTATTTAAGTGTATTTAACATATAAAATTAAAATTATTTCTTAGTCTATAATGAATTAAAATTATTTTTTGGCCTACAGCACAGACTAGGAAAAATAAGTACAAAATATACCTCGTTAACGATGTTCAATATTTAAATTTTAGGTCGTTAACTATATTTATAAAAAAAAGGTGCATATAAACTCATTTTCCCAAATTGATAGGTGCATTATATGTATTTATTATAAAAAATTATAACGCATAATGTTTATTTTGTGCTTATTTGATAAATCAAAATGTAAATAAACAACATGAATCCAAATTAAACTCATTTTTAAATCTTTTCCTATTTATATATGGGTTAGAGTAGGCTTCTATCAAGTTAAAAATAAATTTATTTTCATCCAATTTATTTTTCGAGTGATAGATTTTGTATGGTACTATAATATAGATGTTGTCTTTTCCATGTCATTTTCCATACAAAATATTCTTTCAAGCAAAAAATAATAATTTTAGTTTTAATAATTCATTGGACCAATGGTATAGCAAGCTAAATAAAATTGGCATGGATAATTTTGTTGGCACAAAAACATAGAGTTATTTTAACATATTATTTAATAAAATATGTATACAAATTTATTACATAGAATTTTTTTAAAAAAAATTTAGGTCTACAGCGTGGGCTGAGAAAAATAATTGTAAAATGCACCACATTAATGGTTTTCAAACTTAAAATTTAGGCCATCGACTATATTTCTAAAAAAAAGTGCACATTAACTTATTCTTCTAAATCGATAGATTTATTATATGTATTTATTGCAAAAAATTATAGCATAGAATGTTTATTTTGTTCCTATTTAATACATAAAAATGTAAATTAAGATAATACGATAACAAAATGATTAAATTAAAATTTAATAGAATTCTAAAATGTGTTACTTAATTTTTTTTAAAACATCAGTATTACTTGATAGCTAATACATTTAATACAGATTATATGAATAATCTGTAAAATCCATTAGATAAGTTCATCAAAATTTGAATAATTTGTAAAAATCATAAAACATGTAGACATGAGTTCATGATTTTCTAGTATTCCTATAAAGTCTGTATTTTCCATATAATTTTTAAAAATAAAATATCATCAATCTAGTTAAGATGTCAAAAACTATATAACTTGTATATATCATTAAACAATTACACAGGAAAACAATATATTCTGTAAAATTTGTCAAATATCTAAAAACTGTCAATTACGTATGCACATTTTCTGCTATATTTGAATAACCTGTAAAATACATTTAACAGAAAAAAGCGAAGATAGATAACCTATATAACTCATCATCCTCATGAATTGCATATAAACTGTAAAATCCATAAAATCTATAAAATCAATCAAACAAACGAAATTACTTCATCCATTTAGTTATATTTTTTGACAAATCTAATTTATTGTTCCAAAATTTGGGCATAAATTGTCTATTATCATTTATGATCATTGATTTTTGTCAACTCACAATAATTTGTTGGAGATTTCCCACGAAAAGTCACCATCAAATAATTCTTCATATTCTATAAAAAATATATATTACCTTATTATCATTGATTTTTGTAAAAACATATATACTTATGAACATTGTTCACAAAAATATCCATACGTAATGTAAATTTTGACTTTATTTATGTAGGTAATGGTTCAATGCTTACCATTATCCTGAATTATTTTAAAATATTTATTATATTTATTTATTATTTTAAAGATTGCATATAATGCATAATTTTTATGTCCTATACGCTTATTATATATTTTTTAAAATTTTCAATAGCTATGTGTTGTGTGTAGTATCTAATAAAACTTTTGGAAGAAAAAATTTTGGTAAAAAAATTTTTGAAGTGAGGAAAATGATGTGATATAACGGGGATAATGATGATGAATAAAAAAAAAGTTAAAAATAGATGGCAAAGTTGTAAGAAAAGATTGAAAAATATGATTATTGCAGAGAAATATGGGGAAATGTTTGAAAAATAGGATAATTATAGAGGAAAAAAGTTTTAGATGAAAAGACTTTTTTTGATAAATACAGAAATCCTTTTTGGGAAAAGCCAAATACTAACAACTACACATAAAAAGAAAAATAAAAACAAATAGAAGCATACTAATTAAGATCTTAAAAGACCACATATACGACCTTCGTACCAACATCTTAAAAGGCCACCAATAATCGGAGCTCCAGCAGACAGGGGCAGGCCGGTCCAAATCAGGAGCATTTGACTGTTCCACAATAGTCATGCCCGGCGGCAGTACCGGTTCTCGCCGCCTGCCAGGAACACCCCCCTTGAAAAATCCTTTCACGTCAGGTGCCCTGACGAATTGAAAATCCAAGGCACGTTCAGCACAGGAGCCGAATCCGCCAAACTCAAGAAAGCGTACATTCGTGAATGGTATTTCTGATATGATTCATTGCACCGGTTGTTTTAATTTGTTTTGTTATTTTTTTGAATTTTTATACAATTATTAATTTAGTATATTTAATATGCATATCAAGTTTTACTAATTTTTAGTTTTTATATTTTTATATTTTATTTTTAAAAATCAGTGTGTAAAAATTTTCAAAATTAGTAAAACTAGATATACATATTAAATATACTTAAATTAACATTTACATAAAAAAATTTTAAAAGAGGTTAAATGCACCCAAATGCACTGAGACTAAGTACATCTGAATGCCAAACTTAAGAAAACGTCCGTGGGTGAATGGAAATAGAACTTGTACACAGTAGTTAGAGTGCAAAACACTATAAAATATGCTCCATACTAGTTAAAATTCAATAATATTTGATATAATTATTTATTCATGTAAAAATTATATTTTATAATTTAAATATTCAAAATGCAACTTTAAAATTGATATTTACATTAAACTATTTTACACGGTTGATTTTGTATCGTTTCAAGATAGACCCCGTACACATGTTCAATTTAAATAAAAATTAACACAGTATTAAAATAAATAATTTTAAATTTAATGAATGGTTCATAATCAAGTGGCCCCCTTTATAGCAATTTGCACCTTAATTTTGATGCTGACCAAATACACTAATGATATTTTCCTATATATGCTAATTTCGGTCATCTTGCAGCTGATAAAGTATTGAATTGTGCCTAGATGATCCAAGTTTTGCTCCCCGCCGAGAGTTAGAACAAAATATAAGATAAAAATTATGATGTGAATTAATACCAATAAAAAAATTTATGATGTGAACTAGAAATAAATTATAACAGAAAAAATACATTACAACAATGAATCATCGGAAAAAAGAAAGCATATATACACATGAAGCCCCACCAAATTATCAACGGAATATGATTGGCGATAAATGAGACTCACACCTATGAAGAAACCAAAATTCACAGCTTATATCATTTAAAAGCATTCATTTTATTATATTAACAAAATATCATTTCGATCCGAATTTTGGGCTGACTATACTCACTGATATAAAATTTTAAATGTAAAGTATAAAAAAATAAGACCAATCTATATACGTGTTAGAGTCTGGATACTAATAAGATTTCAAAAAGAATCATATATATTCATATATGTACATATACATATATCATTTGATATATATCAAAATGTGCACCTTGGAGGAATTTATTACCAGGAGATGACACTACTTCTCCACCTTGAATTAGATTTTTGTTAAAGAAGCATGATTATATGCATCATAACGTATTTTAAGCTAAAATATTATATTAATTTATTTTATTTTATTTTTTCTTCATAAATATAGTTTCTTAATAGTATTTAATCCTTACATTAAGTATTTGCATTTTGCAATACTACATATTTATTTTTTTAAAAAAATTCAATTTAAGGGGCATTTAAGTCATTTTTCACCCCTCGAAAAATTTATTTTTAAAAATAAAAACTAAATATGTAAAAATATTGTAAAATGCAAGATTAAATTGAATACACTTAGTAAAATATGTTTATGAAGAAAAATTATAAAATATAATTAATTATAAAAATAAATAAATATTTTATTTTGGCTTGACTACAAAGTTAAAGTCCAACACGAATATGGGCTTTTCCCTAGTGTTTTTGCTTGTGGGAGAAGCGCCGCTGAATTGCTTTGACCTCGTTGCTCCCGGCGTAAACCAATTGGATCAGTCTCCTCGATTTCTGCAGTTCATGTGATTGATCTAGCTATTTTGGAATTAGACTGCATCGAATTTAATGGAACCGATCACGCTTCTAGTTTCCAATTAAGCTGGTTCACCGGGCTTGTCTGGTCCATTTTAATAACAGTAGTGGCTATTTTTCTATAGATATTCATATACATCATTACGATTCATATTACATTCGAGTATATATTCTTAACTTTTATATAATTGAGGAAAATTTTCAATAAGATCCCATATAAAAAGGCCAACTGCAAATGCCTCCCTTAGCTATTTGAGAGTGTTGAACTCTCCTGGAACATGAAAGGCACCAATTTAATGAAATTTTTTAAATTTTGATACCGTCACTCATATTATGCATTTAGCTCATTTTAATAGTTACACTCTTGATCTAAAAACAACTTCCAAAATTATTCAATTACATATTAAACAAGCTTTTGTTAATTATTAAATAAACATATTGTTAGTTTAAGTGTTTGTCAACTACTGAAACTTTTCACCATCTATAATTGTATTATTTGTTAATCGTTTCTTTATATCTTCCTAAACATCTACCTTACTTTTCAATTATTTTTATATAATTATCTATAAACTAATATGTCTATTTTTACTTTATTTTTTTACTCCTCATAATTACCCTTATAATATCATATTATTTTTTTCATTTTAAAAGCTTTTACATTGAAAACTTTTCATTCAAAAATTTCCTCACTTCCTAAACATGCCATAAGTATGGAGTTGAAAAAGCAACACCCCTAATGGGACATGCATATATCATGCATTTTACACATTTTAATGGTTACGTGGTATGGCTCTTGATTTAAAAACAACTTTTGAAATTGCTCAATTGCATATTAAGTAAGCTTTTATTAATCATCAAAATAAGGGTGTGTTTGGGAACTGATAAAACTTTTGATGACAAATTCTTAGTTTAAGAACTTGTCATCAAAAGTTTTCAAATTGATAAAAAATATGTGATATAATACGGGTAATAATAAAAGTAAAAAGAATAAAGTTAAAGTAGATAAGTCTTTTGTTTAGGTAGTTGTGCAGAAATGATTGAAAAATAAGATAGTTATATAGAAAAATATGTGAAGAAATGATTACAAAATTAAATAATTATAAAAAGCAAAAAGTTTTAGATTAAAAATATTTTGTTAGAAAAGTTTTAGGGTTTGTCGAACATACCCTAAATATATTATTAGTTCAATATAAAGATAGTGCTCAAAAAGAAATGGGGCAAGGGTGTATTATGCATCTTACAAGTTCTAATGATTATGTCCCTTAGTCTAAAAATAATTTTCAAAATTACTCAATTACGTATTAATAACCTTTTGTTAGTCATCGAAATAAACATATTGTTAGTTAAATATGAGGTTGGAGTTCACAAAAGCAACACCGTAATGGGGAGTGAGTAAACTGTTGGCCCCGAGTTAATGGCGATTACCCAAGAGGGGAGGGTTAAATTGGGTACTTAAAAAATTTAAATTTAAACAGAAACTTTTACCACGGATTAATCTAATCCTCTTTATGAAGAAACAAATGAAAAGCAAAATAGTGCAGAGAGCAGAAATAAATATCAACACACAAGATTTTATAGTGGTTCGGGCAATATAGCTCTCGTTCTCGATTTCAACTCTGGAATGACATGACGTTTCGAAGTCGCAGCTGGAGTCGACTTAGTCTGCAACTTCACGTCAAGTCGCAAGCGGAGTCGACTTAGGATGCAACTTCGGCAGCTCTCGTTCTTGATTTCGACTCAGGAAGGAAATGGCATTTTGAAGTCGCTGCTGGAGTCAACTTGGGGATTGACTTGGCCTAAGTCGATGCCTGAGTCGACTTGGAAATCGACTTGACTTGTCAGGCTTCATATTCTTTATTTTTATAACCTTTAATCATTTTCACAAACATGTTAGTGACCAAAATTTACTCAAATTGATTTGTTAATCATCAAAACATAGACTTGACTTGTTTTCCACATGTTTCCAACATAAACCATGCATTTTGAACATTTAAATGGTTATGTCCCTTGGTTCAGTTTAATGTGGGAATGGAGTTGGCAAAAGCGACACCAAATTGAGGAGTGAGTGTACCATACATTTTGAACATTTAATGGTTAAGTCCCTTGGTCTAAAAACAACTTTCAAAATTACTCAATACATTCTTTTTGAAGCTTACTCAATTCCATGTTAGATAACCTTTTGTTAGTCGTCAAAATTAACATATTATTAGTTCAGTGTGAGGATGGAGTTCAAAAAGGAACACATAATGGGAAGTGAGGGTACTACGCTTTTTGAACATTTTAATGGTTATGTCCCTTGGGTCCAAAAACAACTTTCAAAATTACTCAAATGTTAAACAACCTTTTGTTAGTCATCAAAATAAACATATTGTTAGTTCAATTTGAGGATAGAGTTGGCAAAAGCAACACCATAATGGGGAGGAGTGTAGCATGCATTTTGAGTATTGTAATGATTATGTCACCTGGTCTAAAAATAACTTCCAAAATTACTCAATTACATATTAAATAACCTTTTGTTAGTCACCAAGATAGATATATTGTTAGTTCAATTTGAGAATAGAGTTGACAGAAGCAACACCATAATGGGAAGTGAGTGTATCATGCGTTTTGAACATTTTAATGGCCATGTCCCTTGGTCTAAAAACAACTTTCGAAATTACTCATTTACATGTTAAATAACTTTTTGTTAGTCATCAAAATAAATTAGTTCAATCTAAGGATGGAGTTACCAAAAGGAGCACCATAATGGCGAGTGAGGGTACTGTGCATTTTGAACACTTTAATGACTATGTCCCTTAGTCTAAAGACAACTTTCAAAATTACTCAATTACATATTAAATAACTTTTTGTTAGTTATCAAAATAAACATATTGTTAATTCAATGTGAAGATGGAGCACAAAAGCAACAACATAATGGGGCTTGTGTGTACCATGCATTTTGAACATTTTAATAATTATGCCCGTTGATCTAAAAATAACTTTCAAAATTATTTGATTACATATTAAGTAACCTTTTATTAATTGTCTAAATAAAAATATTGTTAGTTAAATGTGAAGATGGAGTTCACAAGAGCAACACCAAAATCAATCGTGAGTGTATCATTTATTTTGCATATTTTTTTCATGAAAATTTATTTTGAACATTTTAACATTACGCCCCTTGATCTAAAAACTAATTCAAAAATTACTCTATAGTATATTAAATAACCTTTTGTTAGTCATCAAAACAACATATTATTAGTTCAATGTAAAGAATGGAGTTGATAAAAGTGACACTGTAAGAGGGTGTGAGTGTATCATGCATTTTGCACATTTTAATGGTTATGCCCCTTGATCTAAAAACACTTTTCAAAATTACTCAATTGCATATTAAATAGGCTTTTGCTAATTATCAAAATAAACATGTTATTAGTTCAATAAAAGGATGAAGTTCACAAAAGGAACATCAAATTAAGATGTGATTGTGTCATTTATTTTACACATTTTAATGGTTATGGCCCTTAATGTAAAAATAATTTTCAAAATTACTATATTACTTATTAAATAAAATTTTTTTAGTCATCAAAATCAACATGTTGTTAGTATAATTGGAGGATGGAGTTCAAAAAAGCAACACAATAATGGGGCATGTGAATGTATTGTGCATTTTTGCACATTTTAATGGTTATGCCCCTTGACCTAAAAACAACTCTGAAAATTACTTAATAGTGTATTAAATAACCTTTTGTTAATCATCAAAATAAAGATATCGTTAGTTCAATGTGAGGATCGCTTTTACAAAAGCAACACCTAAATGGGGTATGAGTGTATTATTCATTTGCACATTTTAATGGTTATGCCTCTTGATCTAAAAATAACTTTCGTAATTACTAGATTATATATTAAAGATCTTTGCTAGCGGAGCCATGTAACCCTTCCAAATTTTAAGATTTTGATCATTTATGGAAAATCTCATTCATTTATGTTATTTATTGTATTTAACATTATTTATTTAGTTAGTGACCAAGTTTTATCCAAATTAATTATGTACAAGGGCTACATTTGTTGAAAAATATATACATTGACTATAAAAAATGCTAAGATCCATTTAAATATATATTAGAATGTAATAATATTTCATAAAATCATTTATCCACATAAAAATAATATTTTCAATTGTTTAGATGTTGAAAATATTACTATAAAAGTTGATATTTTAACATTAAACTATTTTATTACATTAATTTTACACATTTATAGATATGACTCATGTACAGTGATACTAAATATAATAGATAGAGTGATTTTTTTTCAACTATCAAGATTTTAAACATAAAGAGATTACATAGAAAAATGGTCTCACTAAAGCGAAGCCCACATATTAAATAATCTTTTATTAGTTATCAAAATAAACATATTATTTTTTATTGGTGAAATAAATATATTATTAGCTCAACATAAGGATGGAGTTCATATGAGCAACATCATAACAGAGTGTGAGTATATTATGCATTTTTGCACATTTTAATTGCTTTGCCTCTTGATCTAAAAATAATTTTCAAAATTACTGAATTACATATTAAATAAGTCTTTTGTTAATTATCAAAATAAACATACTATTAGTTTGATGTAAGGATGGAGCTCGCAAAAGCAGCACAAAAATGATGTATAAGTACTGAAAAATTCATAATTTAGAAATTTATAGCCATTTGCCACAGATAGCAAAGTTTTTTTTATTCATATACTATATATGAGAAATATTCAAGTGTAGCTTCACTACACCACAATTACAATACAATTATCTCCAAATGGGCTCATATGAACGTAAAATTATAATCTACTCCACCTGTTGTATTTAGAATTATGTATTCTATTATCATGTCAATTTCCATCACAATTGGATATATGTATAGGATCCATTTGAAAATGGTATAAATTTAATATAATAAAATAATTTAATGTAAATAACAACTTTAAAGTCATTTTTTCAACATGTAAATTATTTGCTCTAAAATTTATATATAGATAAATAATTGTATAAAGAATCAATACATTTAAGTAGATATGGGCCCGTTTTGGGCCAAATGCACTGTTAATTGTGGTGCGGCTTCACTGCGTAGGACAGCTTCTGTGTGATCGAGTTACATAGAAGCGGACCTGAGTAACTCCTTCAAAATTTAAAATTTTAATCTTTGATAGAAAATCTAATCTATTTATTGTATTTAATATCATTTGTTTGTCTAAGAGATCAAGCTTTATCCCAATCAAGTATATTTATGAGCCACATTTGTTAGAATATATATATATATATATTCATGTGTAAATTATGAAAAATGTTAAAATATCAATTTTAAAGTAGTATTTTTGACATCTAAACCATCTAAAATACCATCTCTATGTGAATAAATGATTCTATAAAGTATTCTTACATTTTAATACATGTGTAAATAGATCTAAGCATTTTTCATAATTTGCACATGAATATATATATATTTGAACAAATGTGGCCTATAAACATACTTGATTGAAATGAAACTTGGTCTCTTAGAAAAATAGATGATGTTAAATATATTGAATGAATTGGATTTTCTATTAAAGATTAAAATCTTAGATTTTGAAGGAGTTATATAAGTTCGCTCCTATATATCATGGTTAAATAAAAGCGGGGCCGATATATATATATATATATATATGTATATATGTATGTATGTATAACCCTTTCTATGTAATGAAGTTGTACTATAATTAACAATGCATTTGGCCCAAAATCGGCTCTACATATACTTAAATATATTGATATTTTATACAATCGTTTATCCATGTATAAATTTTATAGCAAATAGTTTATATGTTGAAAAAACAACTTTAAAATTGTTACCTACATCAAATTATTTAATTACATTAAACTTCTCCATTTTTAGATGGGGTCCATACACATATACAATTGGGATAAAAATTTGTATGATAATAAAATTTATAATTCTAAATATAATAGGTCAAGTATATTATAATTTTATAATCATGTGGGGCTTATTTTGAGATAACTACACTGTAATTGTTGTGCAGTGAAGCTGCGCCTGAATATTTATCATATATCTATACATATATATATAACATAGCAATCTATTACAATTAAGCACTATAATGGTTGCATAAGTTAATCTCCTACTAATTTTATTAAAATGTGATTTAGTTATACTAAATTTTATATAGCATGCAATTAAAGAAATATATGATTTTTATTTTAAGACTAATAAAAAATAAACTAAAAAGAATGAATATTATTATAAGAAAAAATAGTTTGAAGAAATCACAAGGAATTAAATTAAAAAAAATAAAAAGAATAAAATAAAAATTATACACATAATAAAATATGAAAAATTATAAAAAATGAATATAATTGAAAGAAAGATTATTAGAAAACTTCTTTTGAAATTCTCAAAAATTTTAGAAATTAATAATAATGAATTCCGAAATTTTTACAAGAATTATGGTAAAATTGCAAAGTAGCAAAAAACTACACAACAACTAACTTTCAAAAATTATAAAATATTATATGTAAATCTAAATGATATGAAACTAAGTTCATTTGAAAGGTCTTGAAGTATGTTTTCTAACTCCAAAAGAATCATTTAAATTAGAATTAAAATAAGAAAAAAACTATGAAAATAGTGAAGATATATTTTGATTTCTACACTATGCAAGAAATAGAAATAATTTTAATTTAATTTGTTAAAATATATTTAATGGCTATGATTTCTGCACTATGCAAGAAACAGAAATAATTTTGATTTAATTTGTTAAAATATTTTTAATGACTAGATAAATTCACAAAAATTATATCATTAAAAAAATATAAAATTTGAAATTCATCCATATATACTATGATAGGTTTGGGAGGAAAATATAGAAAGAAAAAATTATTGAAAATCAAATGGTCAAAATAGATTTCAAATTTGGTAAATCATTTGAGGGTATCACGAGTGGATCATCATCAACTATAATAAGCAAATTTAAGTTTGATTCGGATGTCACCTCAATTAGAGAAAATCTCATATGGATAAGAGAGAAAATTGATTCAATGGACTTGCCCCGTGGCAAGATAGAGTCTACCCACGTGGGTTGAACAAATTCAAATAATCTTCTGCATGGAGCTCTCTCATTGGTGAAAACTTGATAGGCCTTATTAAAAATTAATTATAGCCTGTCCAAGAGTAAATTCTACATACTAAATAAAAAAAATTTAGAGTATAGATAATATACTAAAGGTATAAATTCGTAAATACAAGAAATTTTACATAAAAGAAGAAGCAGCAGAAGAAATGAGCAAAGTAATAGTGAAAGACGAGTGTGATTAGCAAAGTAGATAATCAATCTAGATTTTTATTTTTTATATATTTGGGCTAATTTTCTTTCAAATGAATGATTTGGATTATGATTATAAAGGTTAGATTATAATGATTTAATTAATAATGATTTAATTAATTCAGCAGAATTGTCCAGAAGACAATGTTTTTAAAGATATTTTGGTAAATCAGTAATATGTTTATTAAATTAAAACAAAATTTGATAAATAAATCATCAAATTGAGTAGAACAATGAGATTTATAGCTTTAATATTGAGCATTTTCCGAAATAACGACATTTAGGGGCCATTTTTAAGACATAAGACAAACATGTTTTGAGTGCCCTACTGGATGACTTAGTATGAATTTGAATTATCGAAATATTATCACAATGTTAATGATCAAATGAGTGAATGGTGATCTTTATGACTGATTTATAAATTAAATATATATTTTGAATCTATATATAGAATAGATCTCGAATTAACATATATAGTTTTTAAATTAATTTTTTAAGTATATGAAAACATAGCCTTGTTTACAAGCTTTTTATAATTATTCCTAAGATAATAAAAATAATATTAAAAATTATTAGATTGTTAATCCAAATTAATTTAAGTCACTGTGAGAAATAAAAATATATTTCAAATAAATAAATAAATAAAATTATTAAGTAGTGGATGGAAAAAAACCAATAGAGGAAAGGGGGAGGCATGAGGATGTTAAATGTTTTAAATGTAAAAATCGTTGAAACTATATAAGCACCCTAGATACTATTATGGTAGTTAAGTTGTGAGGGAATACGAGTGTGATTGTTGGTTCAGATCATCCTCTAGCTTATTTTTAATATGTTAATATTATCACTTTTACTAATTACAAAGATTACCTTAATAGTAAAGTTTTAAGGCTATGACATGGGTTTAAATAATTTTAAACATTAAATTTTATTTAAAAACCGACATGCTTAGAAATATGATTTCTTTAAAAAATGATTATTCTTATTAGAAGGATTAAACCTTTAAATTTTCAAGGATTAAGTCATGGGTTCAAACTATAATTAAGAAAATTAATTAATTAATAAATAATAATAATAATTTTTATACTAATTAAGAATTAGTATTTTTAGGAATCTTAAGAATTAAATATTTCTATCCTAATTATAGGAAATGGGAGGAAAGGGAAAAAATACAAGAAAAATATATTCTTGTATATATTATGATTTATGAGCTATGAGATATGTGATTTCTAACATCTATTTTAAATGGGTTAAGATTATATATGAATTAGTTTATGCGTAATAAAGTTTTGGGTATTAGGCTTATTTTATATGTGTAAGAAGATTCGCTACCCTTTATATGAGCTTTAAAGGATATATTCAGTTTAGACCTTACAATATATAAAGGTTATTTATGTATTGTGCGTAGGGTTTATTTTGTCATAAGTGTTAATTCATGCGTTAAATACAAAGTTTATATATGTATAAGTTTATCTAAATATATTTTTGAGTATAAAAGTATGAAAAGGCTTTAATAGCCTATAATATATGAAATGAAGATACGAGTTAGATTGAAATTTTATATTCTAAGTATGTAAGATTTATAGGATTGAGATTAACTTAATTTCATGATATCAATAAGTTGAATTTTGTATAAGAAAAGTCATAAATGAGAATAAGAGATTTGTTAAAGTGTAGGATAAATCATATTTAAATGAGATTTTCAAGCGAAAAAATGCTTAAATTTTTTATTTAAAGGCCATAAGATAAATAGTCATGTAGTTTGGCATACATGATATGCTTAGATGTATTCCTTATTGGTTATGATAGAAATGTGTAAAGAAACAATTGAGGAAAGTTGAAGGAAAAAAGTAAACAAGTCATTCAAAATTTTATTTCAAAAGAATTTTATGAAAAGAAAATACGTTCTCATCATTTTGTTTTATGAAAGGATATTTACCAATGAATGATTATTTTATTTTTCTTTTATGTGTTTATCGGCAAAGAAGTGTAAAGTAAATTATTTTATTTAAATGTCTCTTTAAATCCATATGCATTATAAATGTATTTAAGGATGACTATTATCCTACGTTCAAAAAAATGTTTTAAATATGTTTCACAAATTGGCTTTTATGTACAAACCTTATTATTATGTTGAGCTGGCAAAACTCATTTCACGTCATGAAATACATAGGAGGCATGCGTGAATGAATTCATACATGGAAAGTAAATTCAAGAGGTTCATCAAGTTCTAAGTTAGACATTTTGTCTATTTTGAGGTAGCTCAGTCTGTGTTTCCGGCGCCTTTCAATAGAAAGGTTTTTATGGATGGATGATTGCTTGGTAAGTGTCATTAATCGAAAGATTTTATTAATGGATGATCATTTGATAAGAATCATCTGCTGAATGAGGAATAACCCGTGATGCATGTATGCACTCATTTCATTATGATACATGCATAAAAGGCATTTAAGAATTTTATGTTTTCAACAAATACAGTGGATTATGAAATTACAAGTATTTCTAAATGCTTACTGAGTATTTTATACTGACTATTCTCAAATAACCAGTAAATACATATGATGCAGACTTGATAGAAGAGTCTTTATTTCTAATAAAGTAGTGAAGATAATATTTGTAATTCTTTTAAGGTATTTGGTGCCTTGGAATGATATTATTAAAATTGTATGTATTAAGTTTAAATTTATTACGTTGAGGTTATAAAATATAGAAGTTAGCTTTCCATATAAGGTATGATTTTCTAAGAGAAGTACTAGTTGAACTAAAGTAGAGGTTAATGAATTTAGTAGAAAATATTAGATTATATAATGATTATTAGATTTTGTCTTGCACAAAAGTTCTAAACATAGATGATATGTTGTTGGATTTTAATGAAGAAAATGGAATCAAAATAGGTTCTAAAAAAAGAAAAAATTAAACTAATTTTCAAACATATTAGAAAGATTAATGCTTGTGTAAGAATAAAATTTTAGTTTCGTTTAAAATTTCACCACTTAAAAAGATTCATAGAGTAAGGTTTCACATTCTAGCGAGTGATAAGGCACAATTTAAATTGTGGGCCCACTATAATTATGCGATTAATTTTAATTGTATGTTTTTTATTACAACAAATGTGTGTGAAAAAAAAAGAGAGAAATTATTACAGAATAAAAATAAAAGACAGATGACCAAAAATAAAAATTAAAAAAGAAGAAAGTAGGAAAAACGAATGGTTGAAAATGCATAAAAAATGACATCCAAAATGTGTGCAAAAATATGCAGCAGAAAGAAATGCAAAAATGGACAGTTGATAAAAAAATGCAAATTAAATGGGCAAAAGAAGAAACGTCCGGTTGAATGGTTACGTGCATACGAGATGCACTAAAGAATAATACATGCATGAGGTATGGAGTCATAAACCAAGGCATGCTCGGTCATCTCTCTCTCCTCTCAAAAGTCCACTAAGCATTTAAAGCACATGGAGAGAGAGCAATGAAATCAAGCATGGAAACCGTGATTAAAAATCGGGTAATTTATATATATATATCCACATAATTGACCGAAATTGTGGATATACCCACATGGTTCACAAATTATATATTACCCTCTCATTTAATTTCCAAAAACACCCTCGTGAGTCATATTACATATCTTCTTTGAGAATTTACCACTCATAATTGTGGATTCACAAAGAAGCACTAACTTCTATGCATGGGCAAGATCGCCCAATGAATGAAGATCATGGTGAGGGACTGCTGGCCCGTTGAGTAAGAAGAGATAGAGAGAGAACGATTGTTTAATTTTGTCTCTCGTATTTTACTCCTTTGCCTTCACGTAGATATCATTCTCATCAATCAGATGGCTGAGATTGTTCCATAAAAGAGCTGTGTTTGTAATTAATCACTCTTAAAAATTCAAAATTTTAGAGAGAAAATAGCAAAGTAGCCAAAATTGTGATCAAGGCATTGCTCGCCTAGATGTTCTCGACGTATTTCTTGCATAACCTAAAGATTTGACCATGAAAGTGATCAACGAAGAGGAATTTCCGCGAGTCGTACTTGCAGATGCCATGAGAGATGCAAATTAAAGAGACGACAACGAGGACCTCGGAGTTGAGGATGAAGAGCTCGAAATCAGCAACTTGATAGGCAAAGTCGTGGGATAGGAGGATGGTGAGGGTCGGATTAAGAAGACCAAGAAGGAGGAAGACGGCCCAAGGGACAAAGAAGGAGAGAAGGGAGGATTGGCAGAATCCCAAAAGGAGAAATGTTTCAAGGCAGCAAAGAGCGTGGTTGATGATGCTTTGTGCAGCGCCATTTGCTCGTCACTTCTTTCTGGAATCTTAGCATCAGCAGATGAAAATGTCTATTATTAAGAAATCTCAGCCTAAGCAACTTGCTAGGGTGGAGGCGTGTGATAGAACAGGTGCCATTAGGGAGTGATTCCAGGAGACATGATGAGAAGGAAGTTTTGATAGGATGTCATAGACGAGACGCGATCGGTAGACAATTTCAACTAGGTTGAGATGAGGACAAAGCCTCTTTAGCGTCTAGCCAAATAGAGCAGACTAGAGGGTGTGCCTATGCTGCTAGCTGAACAGAGCGGAATAGAGGGTGTGCTTATGCCGCCGACAGCCATCACTCGACCATCGTCTCTTCGTGGTACGAACAAAAGCACAGGATGCGGGATCCGAGTGGAAAGGCAATGCTAATGAAGGTAGGCTAGTCCAGATAAATCTAGGATCCCAGTGGCATAAAAGCAATTGGAGATTTGTGCTTGGAAATGGTGGTGCATCCAACCAACATTGCCTTTTCAACGTCATTCAAGGTGGTGTTGAGAAATCATGGGATTCCGACAAAATCATCAGGCTAGCTGTTATGAGTAAATCGGAATCGAGGTCTGTCAATTTGTGTGGGGCTATTAGGTGGATGTCTCATTTGAGTCCATTGAAAAATTCCACTGGCAGAGGACGGTTGGGTTAATGTGTGGGTTGAGAGAGGTTGGGAAGTGTCATGACCATGGCTGCGTACTTTTGCAAGCGATTTCTAGCAACCACGAGATGATGACAGTAGATGTGGGTCGGAGATGGAAAGAGCGTTGTAGTCTAGTAGATAGCTCCATCTCGGAAGCCATGAAGGGCGAGCCTATATGGTGTGCACATGAGGTGGCAATGGGCACGAGTAAGCTCCTAAGACCACTGTGATTTTTGATGGATACGCGAAGTTATTTTGGGAAACCAAATAATTCACTAGTGTCCTTATACCTTCTATTCGATTGAAACCATTAACATGGGGATTAGATGTAATTTTGATGAAACTATATAAAGGTACTATGCAATACGTGAAACTATGCTAGTATATTTGCAATTTCAGTTAAACTATCAAAGTATATATGCAAATTACCCTTAAAAATCTCATGTAATTGCAATATTACAAGGAGAGAAGCATGGATGATTTAAATCTCAAAATAAAAAATATCAACGGTTTGGATCTCATCTTTAAGAACATTTAATATGAGATCAATAAAAAATTAATCTCATACAAATATTTGTGCATAGAGCGAGTTTCATTATGTCTTCTTCCAAGAGTCAAACCAAGCATTCAATGTGCAAGGAGAGAGCAATGAAATCAAGCATGGAAACCTTGATTAAAAATCCTATGTTATTGTAATATTACAAGGAGAGAAGCAAGATGGATGGTTTAATTCTTAAAAGAAAAATTATCAACAGTTTGGATCTCATCATTAAGATCATTTGATATAAGATCAATGAAAAATTAATGTGCATGGAGACATGAAGCAAGTTCGGTCATGTCTTCCTTCAAGAGTCAAACTAAGCATTTAATACACATGGAGAGAGAGCAATGGAATCGGTTTAGATTCATGCCAATCTTTGATTAAAATTTCATGTAATCACAACATAGCAAAGAGAAAAGCAAGATGGGCTTAAATCTTCAAACAAAAATTATCAATGGTTTGGATCTCATCATTATGATCATTTGATATGAGATCAATAAAAAATTGATTTCATACATGAGAAATCTTCTTAGCACATTTGCTATTTCCCACAACTAAGCTTGCTGTTGATGGTGACAAGACCCAATTGGTGAAGTTGAAAAATTAATTTCGGGAGAGGCAACTGACATAGCAATAATCTAGCCATTTAAGGATACTTGTAGCAAAGGTGAACGCATACCTAAAGCAAAAGAAAAATGATCCAACAAAAGGCTTACACAAGGAGCATGGCCAACTATGGAGGAATGCAGCAAAAGCACAATTGCTTGAATGCCAAGCTATATAGTGTTGAAGACACATGGAAGATGGATAGCAATTCCGCATGAAAAGTTTCTTAAAGTCCAATCGACCAAGGACACGTGGAAGAAAGCTACTAGTTCCATGGTAACACTCCCAAGCTTTTAAAATCATGGAACTGCCTACCCGGAGTCGTCCAAGGCCTATAAATAGGGCCCTCACCACACAACCTAGACAAAATCTAGAGAAAAACCAAGCTCTCCTCTCTTACCCACCCACCCTAAGCTCTACGACCTAGTTCTCCTTTCATAGCCCGTATATGTTATTTTGAGCTTCATTTTAGTTGGAATTAAAGGCAAATTAAGCACAATCCATGTTTTGATGATTAACAACTCAATTTGAGAATGTTTTGGGTACTAATGTAGTTTTTTAAACTTGGTTAAAGGATTAAAACTTAAGATTTCAGAATAAGGCAAACCAAGTCGCAAGGCCAAGTTGACTTAGCCATCGACTTAGGCAAAGTCGATATCTAAGTCGACCTCAAGACTGACTTCAAATGAGAAAGATCTTCTAGCACTGAATTTGGGCACAAGGACAGGCAAAGTCGTAGTCGAAGTCGACTCCACTATCGACTTCAGAAGATCAATTCCTTCTAGCGTTGAAATTAGGCTAGAAGACAAGTGAAGTCGCAGTCGAAGTTGACTCTACCTGCGACTTGAGTGAAGTCGCATTCCTAACTCGACTCCGCAATGTGACTTGAGTGAAGTTGAACCTCAAGTTGACCCAAGCATCCGACTTGAGTCAAGCTGAAGACCAAAATAGTCCATACAAGCAAATATCCATGACAGAATCATTCACGATGGTATATCATTCAAGGGAAGATCATTAACTACATCTTTAGATTGCAAACTCAAGGAAGGCAAAACATTTTTAGATCAAGGCCACAGAGATAAAGTTCTCAAAAGAAGATGAACATGTCAAGGTCCAAGACCAAGCACTTAAGATCAAGGGTATTATTAAAAGAACAAGATACGAGATGAATAACAAGCATCAAGGATCACTTTCAAAGGAATCCAAGTTCCATTATATGCATACAGAAAGTGAAGTCGCACCTGAAGTTGACTTCACCTGTGACTTGGGTCAGGTCCAAGGCCAAGTCAACCTGAAATAGAACTTGAAGTCACGCTGGAGACCGAAGTCGCAACCGAAGTCGACTCCAGTCTGCAACTTGGGTGAAGTTGCATATGAAGATAACTCCACATGCGACTTTGTTAGCGACGGTCGGAAAAATTGGAATGTTGGCGCATTAAATGTACACCATCTACCACTAAACGTTCGAATTTACTCCATTATTATAAAAGATCATTCAAGAGGTCATGCTAGAGGTTAGAGAAGCATTCATTGTCTTCACCTTCCACCATCTCTAAGAATTAAGTGATCTACACCAACTTCAAGTGAAGAACTTTGTTTCAACTTGCTGAAAGAGACACTTCTGATCAAATCATTCTCTCAACAAGTTCTTCTATGAGCTAAAACATGTCTACACAAACTTGTAAAGTATAGTTTCCTTTATTTGATCCATTACTTGTATTTGACATTTGGTTTGATATTGGAAATAGGAACCAAGTGAAAGCAAAGTAGTGTTGTAACTTGAATGTGACTCGTCACCTACTTGTGCAGTATTTGTGCAAGCCCCTTAAAGCTGGAATCTAAAAAACAGCTGCTGCTCTAGTTGTATTTAATAATCCATTAGTGGAACACGAGTCACAATGGGTGTGAGCTTGGAAGAGTGGAGTAGGGAAGGTTGTCCGAACCACTATAAAAATCATGTATGTTGTTGTGGCTTGCTAAACTGCTTTTATTACTTTATTTCTCTCCATATTCTCTATTGTTTCATTAAGGGGATCGAATTAAAATGGGGGAAAGTTTCTGGTTGAGTAAAATTTTTAAAATACCCAATTCGCCCCTCCCCTCTTGGGTTATTATCATAAACTTAGGACCAACACTTGGGTGGCGGGTTGAATTGATACCCAGGGTCAAGTATTATCCTTCTATTTCTAAAAATGATTTTCTAAAACCAGTTTTCCCCATGCAAATACTCCCTAGAGGTGGCTTGAATTGATACGTGGGGTTAAATATATCCTTCTGTTTCTAAAAAAAAAATTTATAACTACTTTTTCCCACGTAGATACTCTCCAGGTTATGGGTTGGATTGATACATAGGGTTAAGTATTATCCTTCTGTTTCTAAAAATGATTTTCTAAAACTACTTTTCTCCATGTAGATACTCCCTAGGTGGCGGGTTGAATTGAAAAGTGGGTTTAAGTATTACCCTCTTGATTTTTTTTAAAAAAAATAATTCTTTTGTTCTCAACCCAAACCTTCTTGTCCAAATAAAACTATTATGTCAACTTGCTATGCTACTAAAATAGAATCGTCAAACCCCACTTGGTTTTCATGATTTGAGCAATCGGATTATGATGGATCTATATAGATCACATTCTTGCCATAACAGAAGGTTTTTATAATAGATATATTGCTAGCACTTTCCCTTCACTTGGGGACTACGCGTGATCTACAAGACCCACTAAATGGTAGCAACCTATGGACATGCAAATTCAAAAGAAGGGAAAGTTGCTTTGCATTGAGAGCTATGAAAACACTCTTCTTAAGCTATGATTAGGAAATTATATATCCATTATGATTTACACACGTGTAACTTCTAAATGGCTCACATCTAAAAGCCAGATGGATAACTTCTACATGTGCTGCTCCATTAGCCCTAATATCCCACACTTTGGTTCATAACTTTTAGATGACCCAATTAGGCCTGGAACTCTTCAACAGGCCTAGTTCGGCCCAAAACTCTTCACAATGGGCTTATTTGAACAAAGACCCTCTAATAAGCCCACTTGGGCCCCAAATTTATTGATTCAAACCCAATTAAGTCCAAACTCTTTTCAATAAGCCCAGTTGGGCCCAAATCTTTTGGGTTGGTCCAAGTTGACCTGAATATATTTTCAAAATTCAATTAAACTTAATTTTTGATAAAATCACTCAATTTTCATTTTAGAGGTTGTATGCGGAACACGCTGGCCTGCTGTGCAATCCAGAGACTAAATGCGGGACATGCTAGCTTATTAAGCTGAATGTGGAAGACACTAGTTTGTTGTGTAAATCCAAAAGTTGAGCACACACTTGACTTGCTGTGTAGGGTCGCTAGTGTAGCCTACGATCCCTCACTAGTCCCAAACCAAGTCATCGCTCATCGATGAGCTAAGCATAAACTCACATTTGAGTCATTGCACGTGTCGTCATGTACTCCCACTTTTTTAAAGTCGTTGCATGTGTCATAGTGTGCTAATCTTTTTCAAGTCACGACACACGATGAAGTGATCTACATTTATTTTTGTTAGTCATGTCGCTTGCTCGATACGCAACCTACCTTAAGTCATGGCGTGTGGCGTCATGTGCTACCCATTTTTGAGTCACGACATGGTCCGAAGTGTACTCATCCTTACTCGTATTTTCATCAGACATGAGTTTTTGTGTATTTGTAAAGTTGTAGAAAGACTTTCTACGTATTTTATCATCGGATTAATGCAATCATTTTTATGGACTATGGTATTTAGCTCTTTTAATTAAGGGTTTTCTCATCATGAATATAAAATCAGAATGTGGAACGTAATGCAAAATATTTCTATGATATACTTTTTGGACTTGGTTAAAGAATTAAATGCTTTAAAAATTTACTAAGGGAATTAATCAACCATTTAATTTCTGAAAACCACCTACCCGAATGGGACGACCAAACTCGAAAATTTGAGGCTGAAACAAATGATGAACTGGACGTGAAACACTCTTCCTTCATCTTCAAGAGCTGAAAACCATAGTCTTTTATATCTGCTTATTTTTTATTTAATCCCATGCTTTTTAGTATTCTTTTGCAAATCTCATGGCACATTCGTTAGCATTCGGATTCTTGCCTAATGGCAATTTTATTGTTGTTGAACCAAGGGACATGGATGCGGCCATCTCACATCACTTCATTCGCGTATCAGAGAAGCTAGAACATCGTATCTATTGACACGTTGATTACTCTCCAACGGCAATCCTGTGAAAGAAGGATCGATCTACACCACCAAAGGAGCCCTGTGGTGTTCGAGGTCCTCGTGTTGCTGCAATTGCCAATAATGTAATTAAGTTTGTTGTCATCTCCCGAGCTACTCCCACTTAGCAGCACAATCATCATTTGTGCCAACCCAAGCAAATTCACCTGCCTGCGGTCGGGTAATACTAAGAAGTTTGCTCACCAACTTGCTGCATCAGCTCAGGGAGTAATATGATAACCTACAGGTCGACCCAATTTGCAGGCCAATTCCATCAGAAAGTCTACAAGTTGATCTGCTGCAACTTGGTGGACACTAGCTTGCCATCCAAAGGGTGCCTTGTCGATCACTAGTAGCCAAAATGGGAGCAAAACTGCCCCAAATCTTTTTGAATGTACTATTACTCGCCAGTTCGGCTAATCTGCCTCAGGGTTATCAACCTAGTTCCCCAACCTAACCAAGATACTACCCAGAAGTGGGAAAAGTTAAGGAAGCCTGCTAAAGGAACAACCGACCCAGCTTACAAGGACCTGTTATTATCTAATCTGACTTAGATACTTTGTAATACGTCATCCCTTGTCCGATGTATTCGCCTTATCAATCAGCTACTACTCCGTTTAGTTCAAAAGCTAGAGTCAATCATGTTATTGCCAATGCCATTTGTAATATAAACTGTAATAATATTATTTTATAATTTTAATAAATTTAGTTATAAAAATTGGCTTATAGAGCATAATTTTACAAAAAAAACTCATGAATGTAAGATTTCGCAAAAAGGTACCTATTACTACGAAATTATAGAAAAAACAAATTTTAATAGAAAATTTACAGAAGATATAGCATGAGGGTACATATTTAGTGGTGTTCTATAAAATGAAATTTTTTATAAATTTTTTGTTCAATGTAAATATTTATTAAATTGTTTGTTTACATTGATTTCTTGAAGTAAATAAATTTATATGTTTACTTTAAATTAATTAATTATATAATGATAAATAACAATTATTATATTAATACTTTAAATTTATAATATAAACTGTAATAATATTATTTTATAATTTTAATAAATTTGGTTATAAAATTTCTATTAAATATAGTTATTTGCTAAATTGATCATTTAACCAATCCTAAAAAGTAACATATATTTATATATTAAATCTAAATTACAATTATATATAATTTATCACAATTTTAGTTCTACAGTGCCATATATATAATATTTTTTACTATTTTATATTTACGTAAATTTCTATTTCATTTAACCGAGTGGAGTTAATATTTTTAATTATAACTTATATATTTATTTAGTCTTAAAATTATTTAAATATTTGCGTAGTCCTGAAATAAATTATTAAGTATATATATTTTGTAAAATACACAGATTAGATAAAATATTTATGAAATATCAAACATTACATATTTTAGATACGGTTAGATGTGTTTAGATGTAGTTAGACGAGGTTAGAAGCTGTTAGATTGAGGTTGATTTTATTAAATCATATTATCTGGGTTTCAAATTCTGTTATTAAGATATAAATGACATTGTAAGGGGCCTAGGATCATATTACGAGTGTTAAAACAGGATTAACTTAGTCGGATTGCCTGGACAGCCATTGCTTCCTTGGCTGCCGATTTGAGGAAGATGGATCACTAGAAATGGTGCTCCAGCGGTGTTCCAGTAACCATGCACATGCAGAAAACGAAAATATGGATTTAACATTTAATATTTTTTTTGTCAAAATAATTTTAATAAGCTTGCAAAGATGTTTAACTTACTTTTTTTTTCTTTTTAAGCCCCTATTTATTTTATCTTAAGGTTTCATAATGGTTTACTTTATACTCATATTTTAATGTGAGTCTATTTAATCCCTTTTAGCATGTGTAGTTATTTTTATAATTTTATATTTTCAAAATATCGCGAAATGACCCATTTTATATCAAAATTAAAGATTCTATCAAAAATATGATTTTCATAAAATTCCACTTAAAACGTGCATTTAATTAACATTTTAATATTTAACAACATGAATTTAATATCAAATTAAAGGAAAATTTTTAGACTTATCACTTTACCCTTAATGTCAAATATTTCATATATACCTACAAGGTAACTAAAAATATCAAATCTACCTAATTCCATCTCAAGCCGTTAAAGAACTATCGCTAATGAGATGAAATGATAGTTTTCCAGTTTGAAACCTTCTCATGTTCTTCATCTCTTTCGCCTTCTTCATCTTCCACCGCTGTTAGAATTTTTAGAAATCAATGTCTTGACAACCAAAATTTATCTATTTGTTTATGGAAATGCTCATCGGCCCATATTTCTCTTCTAAACTTTTGCCTCTGCACCCAACCTCCACTCTGCTCTTCTACTCCTCTTCCCAGTTAACACCATGGCCTCTTCCTGTAACGGCCACGTTTCCAAGAAATGGTGGGCCATGCAATAACGGGTGAATGCCGGGTGAAATGGTGGGTCATGCAGGTAACGATCGGAAATTAAGCCGTTTAGCAAACCATTAATATAAAAGAGGAGACGTGAGGTGGGTTTTACCCATTGAAGGAGAGATTGCGAGATTGCACAAAAGACAACAGAGACGAAGGAAGAAGAAAGTGTTTTGTGGAGGTAAGTTCAGTAGAACCATTTTTTGGTTAATCTCATCAACTTTTACAATATATGCAACCCATTTCTCAGATCTAATCCGTTCATAATACTTCTAGCATGGTTAATTAGTCATAGAAGTATTATTGAAATATTTGATGTTGAAATTTCACTTATTTCTATGAGAAGTATCAAATACAGGGTAGAAAATGCTATAGACAAAATAAACATACTTTTGGGTATAATCAGAGAATTTTGACCGTACAATAATAAGATAATCATATGTTTAGTTTGCCTGCAAATTTCAAAATGATCAGACTTAAAGTTTCTAGATATGGTAATTTTTTTAAAGATTTAGAGTGGTGAATATGTAATTTAAGGATAAAACACAAAAAAATTATAGGAAAATATAGATGCAAAAATAATAATTTAACCTATTAAAAACATTATTTGAGATTTTTTAAAGTACATATGATGAATTAATTTTGTTAAAAATTAGTTTACTACTATTTGAAGTGATGTTTAATTTTAACCCTTTATTAAACCATGTATGTCAAATCTGATGATAAATTTTGAGAAATGGACCATCTAGAGTATAAAACATAATTTTATAAGCATACTCCTAAAGTTTCAAATCAAATAGGGATTTACATTAAGAGATATAAGCAATTATATTCAGAGAATATGGATCATTGAAATAAATAAATAAATAAGAGATTCTGGACTTGTGGGCTAAGCCCATCTGGAAAAGGCCAGTGAACCATAAAGCCCAGAAGAAAGTCCACTAGCTCCAAGCCCACACGAACAAAACTCAAGCCTATAGAAACAAAGCCTAGCCCACATAAGCAACCTAGCCCAACATCCAAGCAAAGGACCCAGCCCACTTGTGCCGGCCTAGTACAGGTCTAGCCCACCGAAAAATAGCCACCGACGGCCAGCAGCCGGCGCTAGTGACCTGCTGGCCAGCCGGTGGGAAAAAAATAAAAATTATCAAAATAAATACACAAAATTTAGAATAAATACAGAAATTTATGAAAAATACCTAGAAAATTAAAGTCAATATTTAGAAGCTTAAATGAGTTTAAACTTATAATTTTTATAAAAAAGAAATTATTTAAAAGGTGTGATGTTATAAAAATAATTAAATAAATTATGAAAATTTACAAAAAAATGAAAAATTTAAAGTAAGTATTTAAAGAAATATGACTCCAAATTTCTTTTATATATAAGAAATAAAGTTGTTTAAAAGTAGAATAATATGAGAATAAATAGGAGAAAATAGAATTTTTGATCGATTAAAATTATGAGAAATTTTGAGAATGTCATGAATAAAATTTTAAATAATATTTACGAAAAATAGAGTAAAATAATGAACATATTACGATGAGAATTAGGAAAAGAGACTTGAGACTACTACAAAAAATTGAAAAAAGAAGAGTTTTAAACTCTACTTAAAGGTAAGTAAAATTTACCAAATCATGACTTTGAAAATGTTATTTGAATATTGTGATTTGCTATGAACTATGATTATTTGTTTAAATTGAAGTTTTCTTTCAAGTTAGTTTATTCAAATATGAGCATTATTATTTCAAAATCATATTAAGTAGTGAATTTAAGTGATGCATTAATCAATGGATGAGCATGATGCATATGGCTTTGCTAAGGAATAAAAGTATTATGGTAGTACCTAGTTAATGACCTTAAGACTATCAAAGAAGATGAATTGGCTCACGAATATGTAACACAACTGCACGCGAGCACAAGAAAATGACAATACCTACAGTGTGAATGGATGATTTTAAAAAAAATTGACATATATGTGCACATGTATTGAGATGTTTTGAATTTTTCATTAACCACAGTTTGTTGTACACAAAAGATAATATAGATTTTCTCATTGTTGTTGAAAAATCAAAACAATTGCGAAAATGAATTTAGTAAAAAAAATATATTTTTACTTACTGAACTTTTAGCTCACATAGTTTTGTTTTCAGTGGAAACACAAGGATACAATGCTAAACTAGAGCCACCATCAACATGGAAAAAAGGTGAAACTAGTAGAGCAAAAGATAAAAAAGTTTAGAGTTGTTGAAGATTTTATATAATCTTTAGTTATATTAATAATGGACACGAAATATGTATTATGACTCTGTGAGGAGTAAACTTGAGATGTAATAGTTAAAAGTTTTATAATTTTATATCTTGGTATCTATTCCATCTTGAGAGATTTTATTCTTAGATTTGACATAGTAGACATCATTCATAACACCTCAAAAAGGTGGGGCACGAGACAACCCACAGGCCTCGATCCTACTCCCTCATGGCCTTCGATGTCTCCATCTACAACAGTGACCTCGTTAGCAAACTACTCCCATGGGCCATCAAAAGGGTCACCAGAGATGACGAATAGCAGCAAGCAAAGACAATCTACAAGCCGCTACTCTTGCGGATCTTTGCCTATCAATGCGGTATTCTCCGCCTAAAAATTGATGAGGATCCCATGCTTCATCCCCTAAAGAAGCACTTTGATGTCCCTGACATCATTTTCCAAGAGTTTGCGAATCTCAAGCTCTGGCTCCAGCGCATCGCCCTCGTCAATGACGATGACAGCAGTGCGTCTTCCGTCATCTACCTCTCCAACTCCTATGAGGCGGTCCTCCGTGACGATCCCTTCGAGGTCTAAGTCCGGCGGAATGCGGACGGAGCGCGTGTCGTCTAGCTCAAGGCCAATGGGTTGTTCGATTTTGAGCAGCCGCACATGAAGAAGGACGACGAGGACTGGGAGAAGTTCCGCAACCACACCGACACCCAATCGTACAGCCCATAGTTGATCAACTTCGATGTGTCCTTCTACGGCACCAAGTTCGTGTATGGAATCCCTGAGCACTGGTTGGATACGCTCGCATTTCGCCCGATGCTGGGGGTCGGCGTCGATGACTTCAAACCCTACTGCTTCTTTAACCTCGGAGTCTGATTTCACTGCAAATGTTTGCACGAAGGGCTGAGCGTGAAAACACCATCTCCACCATCGATTCAAAATATGTGGTTGAGATATGTAGGGGTAGAAATGGAAAGGGATGCATTGCTACTCGCGTGTAGAGGTGGGTTAGAAGCTTGCCAAATAAGCTTCCTGCAGAAGCTATCGATTTGCACACTATGTTCGATCATAGGGAAAGATCGGCAGAGGACGATATGAGAGAAGAAAGGAGATGGAGAAGCTTGGTGGTCACGATGGCCGGCTGCGGAATCCAGTAGCTGCTTGTCGGATTCTCCATCGCAATTGTCGCAGAGGAAGAGAAGAGAAAGGGATAAGAGAATAAGGAGAGAAGAGAAAGGGAGAAGGGGAGAAGAGGGAAAGGAGGAGCTTGTCCATGCCATCATGTTGGCCACCCATCTCGCCGATGCTGTCACCCCCTCCACTTCCGACGACCTAAGGTAAGAAGAAAATGTGTTTTTATCGGATTTTTGAAATTTTCTCTTAAATTGTGTTAAAATCATGGGGTTTTGTTTATATCTGAATAAATCTATTATTATGGAAAGAGAAATTATGAAAAAGAAAAAGTGATTTGCATTTACCAGTGATGAGGGTATATTAGGGTTTTGATTTTAAAGAACTTGTTTTCATGGGTATCATTGAACAGAAATGTATGGAATGATCATGTCTGGTCATTTTCTACTTGAAACATGATATACTGAACTAATACCACCTTTGCTTTGCCATGTAAATAGGACTTGTTTCATTTCAACAAAAAAGTCATTGGATGAATGGATATATAAAGAACAATTTATTAAGTAAATAGAAGTATTTTATGTTTTGTGTGGTTGTTGATGATGACAGGTATGCAATGTTGTTGTCGTTGCTTCTTTACTCGATGTAACTCTTGTTCTTCCCAGGTTCCTATATAGCAGTGTTTGGAAGGATCCCAGGTCTGCCATGACAGTATGATAGTGCAACAAGAAGAATGGTTCTTTCTCCTGTATACAGAAATCACATGAGCTGTTGTAAATTTGCAATTTGCATCCATTATAACTTTTGCATCCTTCAGAAGCTTCTTTCAGACTTGCACTGTTTACTTGATGTTAGTGCAGCCAGTTTGGTGATATTTATCAAGAAGACTACTTCATAGATTATTTGAAGAATGACATCACTATTGTAAAGGAATTGCCTTCTCATCTCCAGTCACTGGACATGAAAGCAATTGGCAATCGGGTACATTCTTGCCACAAATTCTCTTTAATATGTTCTCTTATTAAGAACGAGGACACGTTCTTCATTTCAATAAATTTAGGGATTTGTTGCAGAATGTTGCCATTTGACTGTTCTTATCTTTCTTCATTTGCAGATAACTGATGCTGATATTATGAAGGAGGCAAAATCAATCTATTTTATCGATGAAATACTTCCTATTCTTCTACAAAATGAAGTCGTTCACTACCTTGGATTTGGCAATCGGCTTGGTTTTGATCCACTGCCTTCAAAGTTGCAAGTTATTTGAATAATGTGACAGATCCTTTCTTGATTTACTGCAGTTTGTGAATTGTTCCACCTTAATAAATTGCCTTGCAAATTCCTCCAAAACAAATTACCAAGGAACAATAATTCAATGGACTTTTTTGTATTTTTGTTAGTACGATATTTCTTCAATCTAAGCTGCATTGGCCTGTTTATCTCCTTTTCAGGGTTCTAGACTTCCCACATGCTTTCAGTGTAATGAAGTTTACTAACTATGAGTTTATATGTACCGTTGTTCCTTTGTGCCACTTTCTCCTTTTTTGGCTTTGGGTTTATGACATTAGTTGACCTCCTTTTAACGGGCTATAAATTTTAAATATAATCTTATAGCAGGAATGCTTGGTCGTAACCCCATAAATAGTTTCTTTGAGAAATCTTTGCATGTAGTCAACTCCTACATTAAGCTATGAGTAAAAGCCATTAGCCTTGCATCTACAAGTATTTAAGGGCCAGTGAAGTCTTAGACTGCCCATAGTGGCAAGACAATCTTTCAAGTCAAATGACATGTCCTACTCTATTCCATCTTGTTAATAGAATAAGAGGAAATGAAATTTTATTTGTTTCAAGAAAAAAGGAATCTTTTTGGCTCTTTTGCATTGTAGTCTATTCGAGTCCTATCAATTTCAAGATATCTACCTGTTATTGTCCAAGTAATCTTAACTTGGCATTGGTTGGATATAAAGTGAAACTAGGATAAGGGTTGAGAGTTGTAGAATGGAATGCTAGGAAAAAAAGAAAAAGACTGTCTTCTTCTTCTAGATCCACATAATCAAACAATTATATATTTAACAGCTTTCAATTGGAGATGGTTCGGGCAACAAAATCAGACATTAGACCATATAGCAACAGTTTAATCTTCTTCCCAACTCCTTAATATTTGTTTCAGACCCTTCTACAATGTCTTTATCAATCTGAAGTGGAACAGCAGTTTAAAATTATTTTCCGTGGTTCTTATACAAGTTGGTGCATTTCATCGAGTTTCATTTACTCTTAAAAAGGTCTTGAAACTTGATCTACTACCTTTCTATCATTGCCTTGTGCATTTCTAGTACATTTTCTTGAACACATTATGATTCTCTATCATCCGGAATTTTTCTTTAAAGTCTATTCAATATTTTTGTACATGTTCCTTGTCTGGACTAACCACTACATTTGCTTTTCAGAGATTAAGATGCAAATGCAACTTCCATGCATTGAAGTTTGTGCTAAAAATTCAGCAAGTTGGTTCTTTATTGGTTAGGAGGATCCGAAAGTACAATGGACAGCACAGCTTAATAGACAAACACTTGTTTGGGAAGTTCATACCAACTAGCCCTGAGAATCAGAATGAAAGCTCAAGAGGTCCATCCAAATATCTTGCATTGCACTTGAGATTTGAAATGGATATGGTAGCATATTCACTATGCAATTTTGGAGGAGAAGAAAATGAGAGAAAGGAATATCTAAAATATTTCTTTTCTTAATTTGAGAATATTTACCTTCTGCTAATGGTTCAACTAATTAATGGATTCACAAGGCGTTGTATCTCAAATTAATCAGCTAGATTAGAAGATTTTACATGTTGATTATCGACCTATGATTGGTCACTGTCATCTCTAAGGAAAGTAGGCCGACACGAAGCTCAATCCATGTTAAGGCACTCTGAATTAATGGTTATTTTGATGATTTTCATTATGAAGTGCATTTTTCAGGTCTGTATATCTGGGGGTGAGTTATGAGGTTAATAGTTGTAACATACCGGTCCAGAAAAGTGATCCCGGACCGTGTATTTAATGCAATTTCCCAAGATCAATCACACATTTATGGCAAAATTAATTATTATAATTTCATAAAAATTTCAAAATTCCACTTCCACTAGTCATGTTCCCATTATTACATCAAGGCATAAAGAAAAAGAAATTTTACAAGTCTATCATTCTCAATACATGCCTTTAAAATAAATAAATAGAAATAATTATCTTGAAAATCTTCTTGTAAATCCCAAAACGCTAGTGTCCCACTTGATTTGGTACACCTGTAAAAATAATGGGTTAGTCTCAACATGACTAGCAAGTAGAAAATTATTTGAAAATGGATAATGGCCCAAATAAAACTTAATTAAATGATAAAATAATTATTTAATTTAATATCTTAAAAATTAGGCCTCAAATGAAAAATCAAACCCTTCCATTGAGTCCAGAAGTATAAAAAATATAGAAATGGACTATTTGATTATTCAAATCGGAGTTCAAAGGAATAAATCATAACAAAATGGAATGAACGACCCATATTATTCCACATCATCATGGCCTTCACTGCAGGTAGGTCCCACCTAGACCTCTCTCACTTAGCCCTTATTGCTGTAATGACCCACATATCATTTTTTCAATATTCCTTGGACATCAGAAGCAGTAAAGTGATTAAACATATAAAAATGGTCAAAAGCAACAAAAATAAATTCATTGCAAAAAGGAAGATCCAAATCAACCGAGCAATCCGTTCTCTGACGGAATTTCTTCCTTTCCGAATTTCGACGCTCGTCGAAATTCTTTTCTTTCCTCCACTGGACGTCTGTGAATATCGAAATTAGCTTATATAATTTGATTTTACGCACATCATATTATACATGAGCATTATTACATATATTATAATTAACCCACATATATAATTTCGATATTCATATATTTATTGCATATCAATAAAATGCATAAAAAATTCGAAAATCTCAATACATATAATTTTTAAGCATAAAATTTGACATATTTATCTGTAAAATTTTATATCCTAAAAACTTAGGATTATAAAATTTAATTATGTCAAATTTAGCCGAAAAATTATATAATATAATGCTTTATAAATAAAAATTGTATAAAAATAGTTCCAATGCAAATAACATAATTATCGAACTAAAATAAATTTCTAAATAAAATCCCACTTGCCTTTGAAGAAAATAAATTTCCTCCTTCCGCCACTTTACCTCCCAAACCTTCTTACGAACATCCCCATCTATCAAGTCCTTACCCCAATTTATAGAAGTCTCGTAACTTCTAAGGGATAGGAAGATAGGAATAAAATAAAATTTATTTTAAAATTAGATTTTATCTTAACAAATCTTATCTATGATAATTCTTATCTCATCATATCTTATCCCCTGGAATCTATGATAATTCTTATCTCATCATATCTTATCCTCTGGAATCTAAGATAATTCTTATCTCATCATATCTTATCCCGTGGAGATAAGATTTGTTTCAAAATTAAATTCTATCTTAACCACCCTATCTAGGAGAGTTCTTATCTCATCCTATCTTATCCCGTGGGGCCCACATGTCTGTAGAGGCAAAAATTAATTATTATTATTATTATTTTTCAATATTTTACAATAGTACAAGTAGAAATCATCACAATGCCTTGGTATCTTAGGGATTAACAAAACATTCTTATGTATATATATGCACCTAACATTTCATTAACGTGTATTGAAAATGCATATTTGAAACAGGGAAAATGTGGTGATGTTTGATATTATTGAAAATGCATGGTCCTATTTATAATTTTACACTAAATATAACCATTCCTGTGTTTTGCCATTCTTTTCTTCATGCCCAAGTGAAGGATCTTTAAACTACTTATAACTATCTTCATTTCTAGCAAGTAATTTGACCAATAGCATGACTTTCCCATTTGAAAAGGCAGATGTAACACCATTCTTCATCCATTCAGGCTATGCTAGAAAATTGTCAAGATGGGCACATAGTATTCCTCTTTGTGCTTGGAATCATCCTAATTTAAATTTCAGAACGCAACTTGTTCCACTCATTGAACGTCTTATGTGCCACATGCCACATCCTGCATTATTATACGATTTTGGATATTAATAGATATGATATTATAAATTTCTTTAGTTATTCTATGAAATGAAGGGCACTAACGATTGCCACACATCTTGTGGGCCTTCAAATGAAGACAACATTAATCTTTAGGCCCTGTTTCTTGTCATTCTGAAATTTGATGTCGTTGTTTTCCCATCAGTTTGTGAATAATCCTTCTACTTTTCCACTAATATGTCTGAAAAACATGAAATATTATTCAAAAAGACACGTTTAGTTCAAATTGTAGTAAGATAGGCCAAGCCTGTGATTTATACAATCCAGTACAATGATTTTGAACTTAGACATGATTTATTGAAATATAAAAGCTAATTGGTTGGGTGTCTCTATAAAGGGCCTGAGTACCAGTTTCTCATCATAAATACTTATTCATATTTGGCTTACAAGAAATTTGGTATTATTTGTTTTGAAGTTTTAATGATAAATTTTAACAAATTTCTGATTTTTAATTTATCTTTGTTTGAGCCATATCGTTAGGTAAGATAATGGAACTATATAAGTAATATGGGGAATACATCGTTTTTGGGCCCTCTACTGTATATTTTTATTCGGATCTTATGAAGATTAGTTGAATATAGAATTCTGTTGTAAGACAGTCGTTGACTATGCATTGCAGCATGAGCATTTAATGGATTAGTATCTTGGGAAAGACACCTTATAAATTCTCTTCTTCGAGTGCAGAGGAGCTGAGAAGATTGCCTCCTACTTTTTTTTACTATAAAATACTACATGGGAGATGACTTGTATCTATTTGGTAAGTCATCAATCTCAATACTTCCTCTAGTTTCCACTTGCAGTATTGAGGACTAACAAGAGTTGACCGATGCTGATAATGCTTTTGTCAGATGAATTTCAGACAGCAAGAGCTCCAAATACATGAAGACCAATAATAGGTGAGTGGCAGCAGCAAGCCAACAAAAATTTATCCGCCACATTGAATATGGAAATTGTTATCTACCAACGAGTAACATTTCATTTACTTGAGCTATATTTGTTTGCATGCAAATCCTTAATGATTGTGGATTAGTGAAAAAGCTAAAAATGTTGATAGGATATTATATTTTATCACAGACTTTGATTTATAACATATAAAATTTCTTTATTTTGAACTATATTTGCATCATGAAAATCATTTAAGATAGTGCATTAGTGGAAAGCTAAAAAATGTTGATAGGTTAGCATATTTTATCCTAAACTTTGACTTATAATTCATGTGTTTTTATTTAATTTTTGTTTGGAAAAAATGTAAATGTAAAGCAAATGCAATTTGAATGAAATTAATGAATTGATTTTCTGTCTATTCTATTTTTTTAATCTTTTCTATTTTCATCTCATGTTACTTTTTTCATCATCTAAACGCTCTCTAGTGTGCTTGTGGAAATCTTTACTTGGATGTTTAGAAGTATCAAGTATGTTTGTAGTTGTGTCTGTGATCTCTTAGCTGGATGTTTAGAACTATGAGTTACAGTGTAATATATGGTCTCCTAATGCAAGTTGCTTGTGTGCACAGGTTTCACTGAGCAATGATTTCCTCCAATCATTTGCAAAGTTAAAGTATCTGATAGACATTATAAATTTCATTTAAATTAAACAATAAGTTATTATGGGGTCACGTATTTCTAGTAGGAAACTTGAAGCTTTTCAATGGCTAGAAGATTAAGCCCGCAAGCACTTTTTCTTCAGAGTAATTTATTTTATCTCAAATTATATGGTAGTTTACTTCGTACTTATATCTTAAAATATATTTATAATAATAAATATGTATATGATTTACCCACTTAAACCATTCAATAAAATTGTTTGAATTATATTAAGCGGCATACATATATTTCATAGTTACTTTTTGGCCTATTTAATTTTATTAGCATGTGTAATTATTTTTAAAAATAATACGAAACGACTCATGCATTTGTGAGATTTAATTTGTTTTGGATAATACTAATTTTTGGGTCAATGGGAGGCTAAATAAAATTTTTGCAATTATGATATTCAGTAATTAATAATTTTGGTATCACCCATGTCTAATAACATTATTTTTTTACTAGCGAGTCAAGTAAGTAAAATTACCTACTAATTGACTTTCGTTAATGGAATTATAATTATTTTTTGTCTATGATACAGGGTGCAATAAAAATTGACCAAAATGAACTCACTAATTTATTCACTAATTTATTCAATGCTTAAAATTTTTGCTACCAACCATGTTAAAAATAAGAATAATAGATTCATATTGATGTATTCTTTTTGATTGATTAGTTTATTATAACAAATTATAGCATTTAGTGCTTGTTTTGTACCTATTCAATAAAATTATTTCTGCAACCAATCATTACAAATATCTATTAAATAATATTCTCAAAAGAACATTACAATATTTTCTTCTGGATTAATTTTTTGGGTCAACAACATGAATTACGAAATAAAAGTACAAGTAATTTTTTTGATACTAAATAATTTTGATATTACCCTTCTTAAGAAATGAAATTACTATAGCAACATAATCCAAATTACTCGTAAAATAATATTCACACGTGTACATTACATTATTTCTTCCTCAAATGTAATTATTTTTTAGGTCAACTGTACAAACTACCAAATAAAATTTGTGTAATTAATTTATTTAGTACTTAAAAATTTTGATACCACTATTGTTAAAAAATATAATTACATCTAATACAAATAATTCATATTACTATCAAATAATATTGTCATGTCAATATTTCTCTATTTTTTTCTCAATTATAATTATTTTCAACTCAACAATTTAGGATGACAAAAAAATTGTGCAATAATTTGTTGGGTACTTAATAATTTCGATACCACTTTTATTGAAAGTAGTATTACTTACCTGATAAGTAATTAAAATTGAGAAGTAATCTTGTTAGCTCGGGATAAGCAAATACCTAGCTTAGCCCACCTCAAAAATTCATTTGTAATATTTTTTATTTGCTTTTTTCTATATATATTTGTTTATTTAAGTGTATTTAACATATAAAATTAAAATTATTTCTTAGTCTATAATGAATTAAAATTATTTTTTGGCCTACAGCACGGGTGTGATATCCTACATCGGTTAGGATGAGGGGGGGAGCCTAGGTTATAAGTGAAGGCCGCCAGGTACCTTAGTGAAGCGCCTTTGGGGGAAGAACGGGATGCACGTGAACCCAAAGGGGCAAAACTGTGCGGGCCGAGGCCCAAAGCAGACAATACCTTACTGTTAGAACTGCGGTGTTACAAACGGTATCAGAGCCGACTCCCGACCTCCTAACGATTGTGTCCAGCGGGGACGCTGGAGCCCCAAGGGGGGGTGAATGTGATATCCCACATCGGTTAGGATGAGGGGGGGAGCTTGGGTTATAAGTGAAGGCCGCTAGGTACCTTAGTGAGGCGCCTTTTGGGGAACGACGTGATGCACGTGAACCCAGAGGGGCAAAACCGTGCGGGCCGAGGCCCAAAGCAGACAATACCTCACTGTTAGGCCTAGGGCGTTACAATGGACTAGGAAAAATAAGTACAAAATACACGTCGTTAACGATGTTCAATATTTAAATTTTAGGTCGTTAACTATATTTATAAAAAAAAGGTGCATATAAACTTATTTTCCCAAATTGATAGGTGCATTATATGTATTTATTATAAAAAATTATAACGCATAATGTTTATTTTGTGCTTATTTAATAAATCAAAATGTAAATAAATAACATGAATCCAAATTAAACTCATTTTAAAATCTTTTCCTATTTATTTATATATGGGTTAGAGTAGGCTTCGATCAAGTTAAAAGTAAAGTTATTTTCATCCAAGTTATTTTTCGAGTGATAGATTTTGTATGGTACTACAATATAGATGTTGTCTTTTCCATGTCATTTTCCATACAAAATATTCTTTCAAGCAAAAAATAATAATTTTAGTTTTAATAATTCATTGGGCCAATGGTATAGCAAGCCAAATAAAATTGGCATGGATAATTTTTTTGGCACAAAAACATAGAGTTATTTTAACATATTATTTAATAAAATCTGTATACAAATTTATTACATAGAATTTTTTTTAAAATTTTTTAAGTATACAACGTGGGCTGAGAAAAATAATTGTAAAATGCACCGCATTAATGGTTTTCAAACTTAAAATTTAGGCCATCGACTATATTTCTAAAAAAAAGTGCACATTAACTTATTCTTCTAAATCGATAGATTTATTATATGTATTTATTGCAAAAAATTATAGCATAGAATGTTTATGTTGTACCTATTTAATACATAAAAATGTAAATTAAGATAATACGATAACAAAATGATTAAATTAAAATTTAATAGAATTCTAAAATGTGTTACTTAATTTTTTAAAAAACATTGGTATTACTTGATAGCTAATACATTTAATACAGATTATATGAATAGTCTGTAAAATCCATTAGATAAGTTCATCAAAATTTGAATAATTTGTAAAAATCATAAAACATGTAGACATGAGATCATGATTTTTTAGTATTCCTATAAAGTCTGTATTTTCATATAATTTTTAAAAATAAAATATCATCAATCTTAGTTAAGATGTCAAAAACTATATAACTTGTATATATCATTAAACGACTACACAGGAAAACAATAAATTCTGTAAAATTTGTTAAATATCTAAAAACTGTCAATTACGTATGCACATTTCCTGCTATATTTGAATAACCTATAAAATACATTTAACAGAAAAAAACGAAGATAGATAACCTATAAACTCATCATCCTCATGAATTGCATATAAACTGTAAAATCCATAAAATCTATAAAATCAATCAAACAAGCGAAATTACTTCATCCATTTAGTTATATTTTTTGATAAATCTAATTTATTGTTCCAAAATTTGGGCATAAATTGTCTACTATCATTTATGATGATTATATTACACATTAGACGTCTCGGATTATTCATGAACACGACCATTTTATTAAAAGCATATGATTTACTATAAGAAAACATGTACCACAATTTATTATAAGTTGTCTCACCTACCCATACTCACATTTCACATTCAATCATACTCACATGTGCGAAATGACTATATTGCCCCCATTTGCATTTTACCCAAAAATAAAAACATTTTCAGTTGAATCTGTCCCTTAACCTTGACATCTTCAAGTACCTCCACGACTAGCCGTTCGGGGTCTACGAGTTGATCTCGTTCCTGCTCTTCCATGAGCAGACCTCTAGCATGGCTAAACACGACTGAAACGTAGATCGACATGCTTGCGCTGAGGTGGGATGAGGGTGCCCAAGGCCAGAATTGGGTAATTTTGTCATTTAAAAATTTTTGTCCAGCCCAAAAGCCTTCTCTAACGGCTTGAGACAGAATTGGGTGGATTTCATATTTTTGGTTTACGTATTGGGTATATATGGAATATTTGATACTCAGTGGGTATATTTGAAATTAAAGATAAACGGTGTGAGTATATTTGAAATTTCACTTATAATTCTATTTTAAAAAGTATTCATTATAAAAAATTTCAATTTTTTTTATATGCAGGCGAATAATAGTATTCAACACAATCTATATTAGTTAGAAGTTAAAAAAAATAAAAATCAAGTGGTTGCATTCAACAACCGGTTGCATTGAAGATTTTCCCTTGGATCATTATATGTGTGCGTGTGATCACATGCACTAGCTTATGTCAAAATTATCACTTAATCGAACATAATTTTTCCATCAAAATATAACTTTCATACATAAATGAGAAACGCACACCATGCGCCCAAATTACCTCTTGACCTGGAGACCGTCAACTTGGTAAGTGCGGTGACTGCGGTCATCAAACTATTTGCATAAATATCATATATTATATATTTGGTTACTCTTCAAGGAAAAAAAAACTATATTTGGTTGCATTAGATGTAGTTTTAGCCATAGCTAATTATTTAATTAAGAATAATTAATTAATTGCTTTCAAGTATTACCATTTGGTTAAATATAATTATTTTTTACCTTAAATCTAGTTTAAAATAATATTTAATGTAGGTGTTAAAATTCGATTGAAAATACTAATAAAATTGCGGCTTTAGTTGGATTCGAAACCACAATATAGGCAATTTTAATTCGGCTTTGCAAAAAGGAGGCATATGATAAATTTAATTTGTTGGAGTGGATGTTGTCCACACAATGGCACATCGGGCCGTGAAAGAAGAAAGATTAATTAGCACATTAACAGTGAAGGATTTTGCAAAATACACCTTAAAGCACTTTTCAGGGTTGTAAATCAGCATGTATATACTTTCGGATATTTGAAGAATAGACCCTCAAATTTTCAAAAGAGTTCAAAATAGACCGATTAACCATGGAGCCTGTTACTCCCATGCGCATATCCAAAGTATCATGCAAAGTTACATATGATGTCTATTTTTCAAAAATCCCTAATTTAGTGGCGGAGTCCTGACCTTTAGAGAGGGAAAGCAAACTCCGATGAAAAGGGCAACCATATGAACATTAATTATATTTTTAATTTTTTAAAAAAATTTTAAAGCGAGTTTCTTGAATTTTAAACCCGTTGGCTACCGCAAAAGAATTTTGGTGTCACAAGCTACGTGGAAACCTCTTCCTTTTGGCAGGTTAAGCTTAGTGTTGATGATTGTATTTGCAGCAAGATGAATTTGTGTGGTATAGGGGCGATGCTCGAAGGTTGGGATGGTGAGCTGCTAGCTATTAAAAATTAGGAGTGGAACGAGATGGCAGACCCATCTTGGATTGGGACCCATGCCAAGTTATTCAGTAAATTGTAGTTTAAGTATTTAAGCTTTTCATAGATCATTTGTGAGAGTGATTCTCTCCTTCTGAAAGCCATGATTGAAATTAGTGGGAAGATATAATCTCCAGTTTTTTTTTTTTTTTTTGTTTGACAAAATCACAAAAGTAGCCAATTCATATATTGTGATTTGACACATGTTTCTTGCATTGGTAACAATGTTGCGCATATTAGTATAAAGTTTGCATTACAACGAGGTTTATAATTTAGGAATCTATTATACAAGGGTAAGCAATTGATGATATGGTCATTTTAATTAAATTAGCTAGTGAAAGAAAGTCATGCATCGATGCTAGCAAGAGATGGAAACGAGAAGCACAGCATATGTGGTGTCCGCATCGCCTGCAATATTTAAGGATTTTCAGATCCTTCAAGAAATTTTATTCAAATATCATTACTTTTAGAAAGTGCCCATATTCATGCAAGACAAGAAATCAAATTAATATTAAACAGGTAGCTATTTGCGAGTCCATCACTAGCTACGCACATTTATGGTGAATACATAGCAACCTCCTGATGCATGTTGCTTTATTTAGATAAACAAAGTTGCTTGCAAGTCCATCACTGTACGCATCCCCAGAACTGAGCCTGGTACTGAGCTTTCAATAGATCAATGATTTCCTTTTCTACCTGAAAAGCCCTAGCCAGAATGTCATCCGATATGGGTGGCTTGGAACCAAAGGTAGTATTGGCTATTGTAATAACCCCTGGATATTGACTATTAAAACTTGCGTGCGCGACTGCGTTTCCCTTGCCTATATTTTGTTGGAAGTGAATGAGGCCATGGGGGAAGGCGAAGACATCACCGGCGTGAAGGATCTTGGACATGAGGCGGTGGTCAGGGTTGGAAGTGACAAAGCCAGCTAAGAGGGTTCCCTCAAGGACTGTGAGGATCTCTGATGCACGAGGGTGAATGTGAGGAGGATTTACGCCGAATGGGGCGAAGTCGATTCGGACCATGGCGATTCCCAACGTGTTGAGTCCAGGTAGCTCATTAACAGTCACGAAGGTGATCTTCGACCTAATCCCGTTTCTTGTGTCCCCTGATACGTTCAAACCCGTGAAGAAGAAATCATCGGCCACAACTTGATTTGGGTCTTTGCAAGTAAACCCATTCACAAACACTGCATGCATTTAAGACAGACACTTTAAATTAGTTACTTTGTCTCCAACTCCACACATATTTTGGGATGCGTTTGAATGATCATATAACAGCTAAAATAATAACATAAACAACTTTGTTTCAGTTAGAACATATACTAAATATAAGCTTTTTCGTATAGTAAAACTCATAATAACTTTAAATGGCTAGATAAAATTTTATTGCATGTCTAACTGCATGCTTCATTTTTCAGAAGTTTCCTCACCATTGATAAGGAGAGGATACTAACCTGGTGAGTTTTTGTTAATGGCTACACAGAAGTCCTGCAAGGGACCAGGGTCCGCAGCATAAGTATGGGAACAAAATAAGGAAAGGAGGGCAAGGCCAAGCACAAGGACGCTAGAAGCCATGGTCCTCAATTTTCTCTCAATCTAGCAAAGGAAGAACAATGCAGAGCAAAGATTAATATGGAGTTGTGGGGTTAAGTGGTTGCAAACAACACATATTTATAGACACGTATACATGGTATGTCATTGTTGGTAAGTTAGTGGAGACATTTATCGGTTATTATTAAAATAGCCAAATTAAGCCTTGGACAAGAGGTCATAATATTGAGGTCTAATGATGTCGGCTAAATCTATATTTTTGCCCTAGATAATTAAAATCATCATTTTCTTACTTTTTAGTTTAAGTTGCTTTGACTTTCTCACCACTTTTGAAATGAATTGAAGGCAGATGGTGAAATAAATGTCATCATAGAGGACTTCTTGAAGTGGGCTAATCTTCATGAAAAGTTCCGAGAGTGGAAAAGAACATTGTCAACTTTAACGGACCTGGTCGTATGCTCCCGGATGCATACACTAATTTTTTTATTTTTTTTTATAAAACTGTTAATATAAGTGTAATTAACATATATATTAATTTTTACCATGTTTGGAGTATTTTAGATTTTTATTTTTTATTTTTGAAAATCAGTGGCATTTTAGGTAATTCATAGGTAATGGTTCAATGCTTACCATTATCCTGAATTATTTTAAAATATTTTAATTTTAAACTATTTATTATATTTATTTATTATTTTGAAGATTGCATATAATGCATAATTTTTATGTCCTATACGCATATTATATATTTTTTAAAATTTTCGATAGCTATGTATTGTGTGTAGTATCTAATAAAACTTTTGGAAGAAAAAATTTTAGTAAAAAAAATTTTTGAAGTGAGGAAAATGATGTGATATAATGGGGATAATGATGATGAATAAAAAAAAAGTTAAAAATAGATGGCAAAGTTGTAAGAAAAGATTGAAAAAAATGATTATTGTCGAGAAATATGCGGAAATGTTTGAAAAATAGGATAATTACAGAGGAAAAAAGTTTTAGATGAAAAGACTATTTTTGATAAATACAGAAATCCTTTTTGGGAAAAGCCAAATACTAACAACTAAACATAAAAAGAAAAATAAAAACAAATAGTAGCATACTAATTAAGATCTTAAAAGACCACATATACGACCTTCGTACCAACATCTTAAAAGGCCACCAATAATCGGAGCTCCAGCAGACAGGGGCAGGCCGGTCCAAATCAGGAGCATTTGACTGTTCGACAATATCATGCCCGGCGGCAGTATCGGTTCTCGCCGCCTGCCAGGAACCCTTGAAAAATCCTTTCGCGGCAGCAGCCCTGAAGAATTGAAAATCCAAGGCACGTTCAGCACAGGAGCCGAATCCGCCAAACTCAAGAAAGCGTACATTCGTGAATGGTATTTCTGATATGATTCATTGCACCGGTTGTTTTAATTCATTTTTTTATTTTTTTTGAAATTTTTATACAATTATTAATTTAAGTATATTTAATATGTATATCAAATTTTACTAATTTTTAGTTCTTTATATTTAATATGTATACCAATAAAAAAAATGACAAACTTAAGAAAACGTCCGTTGGTGAATGGAAATGGAACTTGTACACAGTAGTTAGAGTGCAAAACACTATAAAATATGCTCCACACTAGTTAAAATTCAATAATATTTGATATAATTATTTATTCATGTAAAAATTATATTTTATATAATTTAAATATTCAAAATGCAACTTTAAAATTGATATTTACATTAAACTATTTTACACGGTTGATTTGTATCGTTTCAAGATAGACCCCCATACACATGTTTAATTTAAATAAAAATTAGCATAGTATTAAAATAAATAATTTTAAATTTAATGAATGGTTCACAATCAAGTGGCCCCCTTTACAGCAATTTGCACCTTAATTATGATGCTGACCAAATACACTAATGTTATTTTCCTATATATGCTAATTTTGGTCATCTTGCAGCTGATAAAGTATTGAATTGTGCCTAGATGGTCAAAGTTTTGCTCCCCGCTGAGAGTTAGAACAAAGTATAAGATAAAAATTAAGATGTGAATTAATACCAATAAAAAAAAATTATGATGTGAACTAGAAATAAAGTGTAACAGAAAAAATACATTATAACAATGAATCATCGGAAAAGGAAAGCATATATACACATGAATCCCCACCAAATTATCGACGGAATATGATTGACGGTAAATGGGACTCACACCTCTGAAGAAACCAAAATTCACAGATTATGTCATTTAAAATCATTCATTTTATTATATTAACAAAATATCATTTCGATCCGAATTTTGGGCCGACTATACTCACTAAAAGATATAAAATTTTAAATGTAAAGTGTGAAAAAAATAAGACCAATCCATATGCATGCTGGAGTTTGGATACTAATAAGATTTCAAAAAGAATCATATATATTCATATATGTATATATACATATATCATTTAATATATATCAAAATGTGCACCTTGGAGGAATTTATTACCACGAGATGACACTACTTCTCGACCTTGAATTAGATTTTTATTGAAGAAGCATGATTATATACATCATGATGTATTTTAAGCTAAAATATTATATTAATGTATTTTATTTTATTTTTTCTTCATAAATATATTTTCTTAATAGTATTTAATCCTTACATTAAGTATTTTCATTTTGCAATACTACATATTTATTTTTTTTAAAAAAAAATCAATTTAAGGGGCATTTAAGTCATTTTTCACCCCTCAAAAAAATTATTTTTAAAAATAAAAAATAAATATGTAAAAATATTGTAAAATACAAGATTAAATTGAATACACTTAGTAAAATATGTTTATGATGAAAAATTATAAAATATAATTAATTATAAAAATAAATAAATATTATATTTTGGCATGACTACAAAGTTAAAGTCCAACACAGATATGGGCTTTTCCCTCATGTTTTTGCTTGTGGGAAAAGCGCCGCTGAATTGCTTTGACCTCTTTGCTCCCGGCGTAAACTAATTGGATCAGTCTCCTCGATTTCTGCAGTTCATGTGATTGATCTTGCTATTTTGGAATTAGACTACATCGAATTTAATGGAACCGATCACGCTTCTAGTTTCCAATTAAGCTGGTTCACCGGGCTTGTCTGGTCCATTTTAATAACAGTAGTGGCTATTTTTCTATAGATATTCATATACATCATTACGATTCATATTACATTCAAGTATATATTCATAACTTTTATATACACTACTTCTCCACCTTGAATTAGATTTTTGTTGAAGAAGCATGATTATATACATGCTTAGCCAAGTTGACTTAGCCATCGACTTAGGCGAAGTCGATATCTAAGTCGACCTCAAGACTGACTTCAAATGAGAAAGATCTTCTAGCACTGAATTTGGGCACAAGGACAGACAAAATCGTAGTCGAAGTCGACTCCATTATCGACTTCAGGAGATCAATTCCTTTTAGCGTTGAAATTGGGCTAGAAGACAAGTGAAGTCGCAGTCGAAGTTGACTCTACCTGCGACTTGAGTGAAGTTGCATTCCTAACTCGACTCCGCAATGCGACTTGAGTGAAGTTGAACCTCAAGTTGACCCAAGCATCCGACTTGAGTCAAGCTGAAGACCAAAACAGTCCATACAAGCAAATATCCATGACAGAATCATTCACGATGGTATATCATTCAAGGGAAGATCATTAACTACATCTTTGGACTGCAAACTCAAGGCAGGCAAAACATTTTTAGATCAAGGCCACAGAGATAAAGTTCTCAAAAGAAGATGAACATGTCAAGGTCCAAGACCAAGCACTTAAGATCAAGGGTATTATTAAAAGAACAAGATATGAGATAAATAACAAGCATCAAGGATCCCTTTCAAAGGAATCCAAGTTCCATTATATGCATACAGAAAATGAAGTCGCACCTGAAGTCGACTTCACCTGTGACTTGGGTCAGGTCCAAGGCCAAGTCAACCTGAAGTGGAACTTGAAGCCACGCTGGAGACTAAAGTCGCAACCGAAGTCGCAACCGAAGTCGACTCCAGTCTACAACTTGAGTGAAGTTGCATATGAAGATAATTCCACATGCGACTTTGTTCTCAACGGTTTGAAAAATTGGAACATTGGCGCATTAAATGCACACCACCTACCACTAAACGTTCGAATTTACTCCATTATTATAAAAGATCATTCAAGAGGTCATGCTAAAGGTTAGAGAAGCATTCATTGTGTTCACCTTCCACCGTCTCTAAGCATTAAGTGATCTACACCAACTTCGAGTGAAGAACTTTGCTTCAACTTGCTAAAAGAGACACTTCTGATCAAATCATTCTCTCGACAAGTTCTTCTATGAGCTAAAACTTGTCTACACAAACTTGTAAAGTGTAGTCCTTTATTTGATTCATTACTTGTATTTGACATTTGGTTTGATATTGGAAATAGGAACCAAGTAAAAGCAAAGTAGTGTTGTAACTTGAGTGTGACTCGTCACCTACTTGTGCAGTGTTTGTGCAAGCCCCTTAAAGCTGGAATCTAAAAAACAGCTGCTGCTCTAGTTGTATTTGATAATCCATTAGTGGAACACAAGTCACAACGGGTGTGAGCTTGGAAGAGTGGAGTAGGGAAGGTTATCCGAACCACTATAAAAATCATGTCTGTTGTTGTGGCTTGCTAAACTGCTTTTATTACTTTATTTCTCTCCATATTCTCTATTGTTTCATTAAGGGGATTGAATTAAAATGGGGGAAAGTTTCTGGTTGAGTAAAATTTTTAAAATACCCAATTCGCCCCTCCCCTCTTGGGTTATTATCATAAACTTGGGACCAACACTTGGGTGGCGGGTTGAATTGATACCCAGGGTCAAGTATTATCCTTCTATTTCTAAAAATGATTTTCTAAAACCATTTTTCCCCATGCAAATACTCCCTGGCGGTGGCTTGAATTGATACGTGGGGTTAAGTATATCCTTCTGTTTCTAAAAAAAAAATTTTATAACTACTTTTTCCCACGTAGATACTCTCCAGGTTATGGGTTGGATTGATAAATAGGGTTAAGTATTATCCTTCTGTTTCTAAAAATGATTTTCTAAAACTACTTTTCTCCATGTAGATACTCCCTAGGTGGCGGGTCGAATTGAAAAGTGGGTTTAAGTACTACCCTCTTGATTTTTTTTTAAAAAAAATTATTCTTTTGTTCTCAACCCAAACCTTCTTGTACAAATAAAACTATTATGTCAACTTGCTATGCTACTAAAATAGAATCGTCAAACCCCACTTGGTTTTCATGATTTGAGCAATCGGATTATGATGGATCTATATAGATCACATCCTTGCCATAACAGATGGTTTTTATAATAGATATATTGCTAGCACTTTCCCTTCACTTGGGGAATATGCGTGATCTACAGGACCCACTAAATGGTAGCAACCTATGGACATGCAAATTCAAAAGAAGGGAAAGTTGCTTTGCATTGAGAGCTATGAAAACTCTGTTCTTAAGCTATGATTAGGAAATTATAGATCCATTGTGATTTATACACGTGTAAATTCTAAATGGCTCACATCTGAAAGCCAGACGAATAACTTCTACATGTGCTGCTCCATTAGCCCTAATATCCTACACTTTGGTTCATAACTTTTAGATGGCCCAATTAGGCCTGGAACTCTTCAACAGGCCTAGTTCGGCCCAAAACCCTTCACAATGGGCTTATTTGAACTAAGACCCTCTAATAAGCCCACTTGGGCCCCAAATTTATTGATTCAAACCCAGTTAAGCCCAAACTCTTTTCAACAGGCCCAGTTGGGCCCAAATCTTTTGGGTTGATCTAAGTTGACCTAAATATATTTTCAAAATTCAATTAAACTTAATTTTTGATAAAATCACTCAATTTTAATTTTAGAGGTTGTATGCGGAACACGCTGACCTGCTGTGCAATCTAGAGACTAAATGCGGGACATGCTAGCTTATTAAGCTGAATGTGGGAGACACTAGTTTGTTGTGTAAATCCAAAAGTTGAGCACGCACTTGACTTGCTATGTAGGGTCTCTAGTGTAGCCTACAATCCCTCACTAGTCCTAAACCAAGTCATCACTGATCGATGAGCTAAGCATAAACTCGCATTTGAGTCATTGCACGTGGCGTCATGTACTCCCACTTTTTTAAAGTCGTTGCATGTGTCATAGTGTGCTAATCTTTTTCAAGTCATGACACACGACGAAGTGATCTACATTTATTTTTGTTAGTCATGTCGCTTGCTCGATATGCAACCTACCTTAAGTCATGGCGTGTGGCGTCATGTGCTACCTATTTTTGAGTCACGACATGGCTCGAAATGTACTCATCCTTACTCGTATCTTCATCAGACATGAGCTTTTGTGTATTTGTAAAGTCATAGAAACACCTTCTACGTATTTTATCATCGGATTAATGCAATCATTTTGATGGACTATGGTATTTAGCTCTTTTAATTAAGGGTTTTCTCATCATGAATATAAAATCAGAATGTGGAACGCAATGCAAAATATTTATATATGATATACTTTTTGGACTTGGTTAAAGAATTAAATGCTTTAAAAATTTACTAGGGGAATTAATCAACCATTTATTTTCTGAAAACCACCTACCCGAATGGGACGACCAAACTCGAAAATTTGAGGCTGAAACAAATGATGAACTGGACGTGAAACACTCTTCCTTCATCTTCAAGAGTTGAAAACCATAGTCTTTTATATCTACTTATTTTTTATTTAATCCCATGCTTTTTAGTATTCTTTTGCAAATCTCATGGCGCATTTGTTAGCATTCGGATTCTTGCCTAATGGCAATTTTATTATTGTTGAACCAGAGGACATGGATGCGGCCATCTCGCATCACTTCATTCGCGTATCAGAGAAGCCAGAACATCGTATCTATTGACACGTTGATTACTCTCCAACAGCAATCCTGTGAAAGAAGGATCGATCTACAACACCAAAGGAGCCCCGTGGTGTTCGAGGTCCTTGTGTTGCTGCAATTGCCAATAATGTATTTAAGTTTGTTGTCATCCCCTGAGCTACTCCCACTTAGCAGCACAATCATCACTTGAGCCAACCCAAGCAAATTCACCTGCCTGCGGTCGGGTAATACTAAGAAGTTTGCTCACCAACTTGCTGCACCAGCTCAGTGAGTAATATGATAACCTACGGGTCGACCCAGTTTGCAGGCCAACTCCATAAGAAAGTCTACAAGTTGATTTGCTGCAACTTGGTCGACACTAGCTTGTCATCCAAAGGGTGCCTTGCCGATCGCTAGTAGCCAAAATGGGAGCAAAACTGCCCCAAATCTTGTTGAATGTACTATTACTCGCCAGTTCGGCTAATCTGCCTCAGGGTTATCAACCTAGTTCCCCAACCTAACCAAGATACTACCCATAAGTGGGAAAAGTTAAGGAAGCCTGCTAAAGGAACAACCGACCCAGCTTACAAGGACCTATTATTATCTAATCTGACTTAGATACTTTGTAATACGTCATCCCTTGTCCGATGTATTCGCCTTATCAATCAGCTACTACTCCGTTTAGTTCAAAAGCTAGAGTCAATCATGTTATTGCCAATGCCATTTGTAATATAAACTGTAATAATATTATTTTATAATTTTAATAAATTTAGTTATAAAAATTGGCTTATAGAGCATAATTTTACAAAAAAAACTCGTGAATGTAAGATTTCGCAAAAAGGTACCTATTACTACGAAATTATAGAAAAAACAAATTTTAATAGAAAATTTACAGAAGATATAGCATGAGGGTACATATTTAGAGGTGTTCTATAAAATGAAATTTTTTATAAATTTTTTGTTCAATGTAAATATTTATTAAATTGTTTGTTTACATTGATTTCTTGAAGTAAATAAATTTATATGTTTACTTTAAATTAAATAATTATATAATGATAAATAACAATTATTATATTAATACTTTAAATTTATAATATAAACTGTAGTAATATTATTTTATAATTTTAATAAATTTTGTTATAAAATTTCTATTAAATATAGTTATTTGCTAAATTGATCATTTAACCAATCTCAAAAAGTAACATATATTTACATATTAAATCTAAATTACAGTTATATATAATTGATCACAATTTTAGTTCTACAGCGCCATGTATATAATATTTTTTACTTTTTTATATATTTACGTAAATTTCTATTTCATTTAATCGAGTGGAGTTAATATTTTTAATTATAACTTATATATTTATTTAGTCTTAAAATTATTTAAAGGTTTGCGTAGTCCTGAAATAAATTATTAAGTATATATATTTTGTAAAATACACAGATTAGTAAAATATTTATGAAATATCAAACATTACATATTTTAGATACAGTTAGATGTGTTTAGATATAGTTAGACGAGGTTAGAAGTTGTTAGATTGAGGTTGATTTTATTGAATCATATTATCTGGGTTTCAAATTCTGTTATTAAGGTATAAATAACATTATAAGGGGCCTAGGATCATATTACGAGTGTTAAAACAAGATTAACTTATTAATTTCAAATTTTAGATACAGTTAAACACGGTTAGATTAAGATGAATTTTATTAAATCGTATTACCTGTGTTTCAAATTCTGTTATTAAGGTATAAATGATATTATAAAGGACCTAGCATCATATTACATGTGTTAAATTAGGATTAATTTATTAATTTAAAAAATTAGATGTTGTTGGACGCTGTTAGATTAAGGTGGATTTCAATAAATTGCTTATCTGGGTTTCAAATTCCGTTATTAAGGTATAAATGATATTATTAGGGGTCTAGGATCATATTATAGATGTTAAATTAGGATTAACTTATTAATTTCAAAAATTAGATGCGGTTAGATGCAATTAGATGCTATTAGACGCTGTTAGATTAAGGTGGATTTCAATAAATCGCCTTATCTAGGTTTCAAATTTCGTTGTTAAGGTATAAATGAGTTATAAGGGGCCTAAGATCATATTAGAGGTGTTAAATTAGGATAAACTTATTAATTTAAAAAATGAGATGCGATTAGATGCGGTAGATGCATTTAGATGCGGTTAGACGCGGTTAGACGGTGTTAGATTAAGGTGGATTTCAATCAATCACCTTATACGAGTTTCAAATTCCGTTATTAAGGTATAAATGATGTTATAAGGGGCCTAAGATCATATTACAAGTGTTAAATTAGGATTAACTTATTAATTTTAAAAATTAGATGCGGTTAGACGCAGTTAGATGCTGTTAGGTTAAGGTGGGTTTCAATAAATCACCTTATCTGGGTTTCAAATTTCGTTATTAAGGTATAAATGACGTTATAAGGGGCCTAAGATCATATTACAGGTGTTAAATTAAGATTAACTTATTAATTTTAAAAATTAGAAGCAGTTAGATGCGATTAGACGTAGTTAGACGTTGTTAGATTAAGGTGATTTCATTAAATCATATTATGTGGGTTTCAAATTTCGTAATTAAGGTATAAATGATATTATAATGAACCTAGGATCATATTACAAATGTTAAATTATGATTAACTTATTAATTTCAAAAATTAGATGCGGTTAGATGCTGTCAGATAAGGTTAGATGCAGTTAGATGTCGTTAGATACTATTATATTCAAAAATAAAAAATATTAATAAATTTTCAAAAAGCAAGAAAAATAAATGAAATTGTTATTTTTGAGAGTACCTTAACTACATTAACTTTAAATAATATAACATAACTCATAATATAAATTATATTTTTCAACTTTACCAATTATAATGAAATCTTATTAAAAAATAATTTTTGTACACAAATATTTTTAGAAATTGTCAAATAATGAAAAATTATGTCTACATACATTTTAGTAGTTGATCGAGCAAATGAATGAAATTGATTGAGATTATATATATATATTATAAATTTTATCAAAAAATAAACATACTCATGTTTTTAAATAAATATACTCACGCTATAAAATTACCATAATGCCCCTATTTCCTTTTTTTTCTTATGGGGAAGGCCAGGGGTGCAACTTGGGTAGGGTACCCATCGACCTAACCCTGATTTTAGAAAATATTACCCATGGGTATGGGTATAATACACATTATTATCCACCTTCTCAAATAGGGTACAGGTAGAGTAGATACGTTGGGTACCCATAACCGACCCGCATAGGTACTCATATGGGTAATTAATTAGGTGCATAATATATATTATATAGTATATATTATATTTTATCCTTGACATTGTATGTGCACATATATTTTAACAAATTCAAATTTAAATGACTTTTGTATATTGTGAAGTATAAAACTAGTTTGGTTATTTACATATACGTCATTGACTTTCGAAAGACTCTTATAAATACGCTTGTGACTTATGATTATAATATATTAATAGTTTTAATGATTTGGTCATGATGATCTATACTTCATATTTTTATGTAATAATATAAATAATAATATATGTACTTATGATTTTAAAACATATATGATTATTACTTTAAATTATTTAAAATAACATACATTTTTTTTAAATATTGTATTTGAGTATTAAAAGAACCGATTTGGAACCGAAAACGGAACCGATCCTATGGATAATGGGTAGGGTAGGGTATAATAGGAACCGAACCGATAAATGGGTAGGGTAAGGTAGACCTTTTACAAATAGGGTATGGGTAGGCTAAACCACTATCCAAATGGAACAGACCCAAGTTGCACCCCTAGGGAAGGCTTCCCATGGGTTGGGACTCATTGTTTGGCACCCTTGTCTACACAGGGTTGTACCGAGAGTCGACCCTCCAAGACAACACACTATTAAACAGCTTACGCCCTCACAACTTTTAGAAAATGGGGCGCATGAAAATGTTGATTTTTAAAATTTGAAATGATAAAGTTAAGTACATAAGCGTATTTACTCGCGAGTATATTAAAATCAAAAGAAAAGTAAAAAATGTTAAAAGCTCAAAGCATCACGCTTAGCAAATATGTAGATATTGGATCATGGGAAAATCTTCAGTGCACGTCATGTAAAATAAAACAACTTAATTGTTTGATTTTTTTTTCAACATTTTTCATTTTTTAAAGATCCAAGTACTAGCGATGCACCATGTTCTCCTCTAATAATATTTGTATGACATAAAAAGTTATTTCAATTAAGTTTATTTATAATCTACAACAAGTATAAACACACAAGGTTCTTTATAATTAGGGTAAATTTCAAATATACCCGTAACCTTTACCCTTAATGTCAAATATTTCATATATACCTACAAGGTAACTAAAAATATCAAATCTACCTAATTCCATCTCAAGCCGTTAAAGAACTGTCACTAATGAGATGAAATGATAGTTTTACCAGTTTGAAACCTGCTCATGTTCTTCATCTCTTTCGCCTTCTTCATCTTCCACCGCTATTAGAATTTTCAGAAATCAATGTCTTGACAATCAAAATTTATCTATTTGTTTATGGAAATGCTCATCGGCCCATATTTCTCTTCTGAACTTTTGCCTCTGCACCCAACCTCCACTCTGCTCTTCTACTCCTCTTCCCAGTTAACACCATGGCCTCTTCCTGTAATGGCCACGTTTTCAAGAAATGGTGGGCCATGCAGTAACGGGTGAATGCCAGGTGAAATGGTGGGTCATGCAGGTAACGATCGGAAATTAAGCCGTTTAGCAAACCATTAATATAAAAGAGGAGACGTGAGGTGGGTTTTACCCATTGAAGGAGAGATTGCGAGATTGCACAAAAGACAACAGAGACGAAGGAAGAAGAAAGTGTTTTGTGGAGGTAAGTTCAATAGAATCATTTTTTGGTTAATCTCATCATTTTTTACAATATATGCAACCCATTTCTCAGATCTAATCCGTTCATAATACTTCTAGCACGGTTAATTAGTCATAGAAGTATTATTGAAATATTTGATGTGAAATTTCACTTATTTCTATGAGAAGTATCAAATACAGGGTAGAAAATGCTATAGACAAAATAAACATACGTTTGGGTATAATCAGATAATTTTGACCGTACAATAATAAGATAATCATATGTTTAGCTTGCTCGCAAATTTCAAAATGATCAGACTTAAAGTTTCTAGATATGGTAATTTTTTTAAAGATTTAGAGTGGTGAATATATATTTTAAGGATAAAACACAAAAAATTTGTAGGAAAATATAGATGCAAAAATAATAATCTAACCTATTACAAACATTATTTGCGATATTTTACAGTACATATGATGAATTAATTTTGTTAAAAATTAGTTTACGTAGCTATTTGAAGTGATGTTTAATTTTAACCCTTTATTAAACCATGCATGTCAAATCTGATGATAGATTTTGAGAAATGGACCGTCTAGATTATAAAACATAATTTTATAAGCATACTTTTAAAGTTTCAAATCAAACAGGGATTTACATTAAGAGATATAAGCAATTATATTCAAAGAATATGGATCGTTGAAATAAATAAATAAATAAGAGATTCTGGACTGGTGGGCTAAGCCCATCTGGAAAAGGCCAGTGAACCATAAAGCCCAGAAGAAAGTCCACTAGCTCCAAGCCCACACAAACAAAACCCAAGCCTATAGAAATAAAGCCTAGCCCACATAAGCAACCTGGCCCAACTTCTAAGCAAAGGACCCAGCCCACCTGTGCCGGCCTAGTACAGGTCTAGCCCACTGGAAAATAGCCACCGGCAGGCGGGTAAAAAATAAAAATAATCAAAATGAATACAAAAAAATTAGAAAAAATACAGAAAATTATGAAAAATACCCAGAAATTTAAAGTCAATATTTAAAAGCTTAAATGAGTTTAAACTTATAATTTTTATTAAAAAAAATTATTTAAAAGGTGTGATGTTATAAAAATAATTAAATAAATTATGAAAATTTACATAGAAAATGAAGAATTTAAAGTAAGTATTTAAAGAAATATGACTCCAAATTTCTTTTATATATAAGAAATAAAGTTGTTTAAAAGTAGAATAATATGAGAATAAATAGGAGAAAATATAATTTTTGACCGATTAAAATTATGAGAAATTTTGAGAAAGTCATGAATAAAATTTTAAATAATATTTACGAAAAATAGAGTAAAATAATGAACATATTACGATGAGAATTAGGAAAAGAGACTTGAGGATACTACAAAAAATTGGAAAAAAAAAAGAGTTTTAAACTCTACTTAAAGGTAAGTAAAATTTACCAAATCATGACGTTGAAAATGTTATTTGAATATTGTGATTTCCTATGAACTGTGATTATTTGTTTAAATTGAAATTTTCTTTCAAGTTGGTTTATTCAAATATGAGCATTATTATTTCAAAATCATATTAAGTAGTGAATTTAAGTGATGCATTAATCAATGGATGAGCATGATGCATATTGGCTTTGCCAAGGTATAAAAGTATTATGGTAGTACCTGATTAGTGACCTTAAGACTACCAAAGAAGATGAATTGGCTCACGAATGTGTAACACGACTGCACGCGAGCACAAGAAAATGACAATACCTACAGTGTGAATGGATGATTTTAAAAAAAATTGACATATACGTGCACATGTATTGAGATGTTTTGAATTTTTCATTAACTACAGTTTGTTGTACACAAAAGGTAATATAGATTTTGTCATTGTTGTTGAAAAATCAAAACAATTGCGAAAATGAATTTAGTAAAAAATATATATTTTTACTTATTGAACTTTTAGCTCACATAGTTTTGTTTTCAGTGGAAACACAAGGATAGAATGCTAAACTAGAGCCACCATCAACATGGTAAAAAGGTGAAACTAGTAGAGAAAAAGATAAAAAAGTTTAGAGTTGTTGACGTTTTTATATAATCTTTACTTATATTAATAATGGACACGAAATATGTATTATGACTCCGTGAGGAGTAAACTTGAGATGTAATAGTTAAAAGTTTTATGATTTTGTATCTTGGTATCTATTCCATCTTGAGAGATTTTATTCTTAGATTTGACATAGTAGACACTTCAAAAAGGTGGGGCACGAGACAACCCACAGGCCCCGATCCTACTCCCCATGGCCTTCGATGTCACCATCTACAACAGTGACCACGTTAGCAAACTACTCCCATGGGCCATCAAAAGGGTCATCGGAGATGACGAATAGCAGCAAGCAAAGACAATCTGCAAGCCGCTATTCTTGCGGATCTTTGCCTATCAATGCGGCATTCTCCGCCTAAAAATTGACGAGGATCCCATGCTTCATCCCCCGAAGAAGCACTTTGATGTCCCCGACATCATCTTCCAGGAGTTTGCGAATCTCAAGCTCTGGCTCCAGCGCATCGCCCTCGTCAATGACGATGACAGCAGTGCGTCTTCAGTCATCTACCTCTCCAACTCGTATGAGGCGGTCCTCTGTGATGATCCTTTCGAGGTCTAAGTCCGGCGGAACGCGGACGGAGCGCGTGTCGTCTAGCTCAAGGCCAATGGGTTGTTCGATTTTGAGCAGCCGCACATGAAGAAGGACGAAGAGGATTGGGAGAAGTTCCGCAACCACACCGACACCCGACCGTACAACCCATAGTTAATCAACTTCGATGTATCCTTCTACGGCACCAAGTTCGTGTATGGAATCCCTGAGCACTGGTTGGATACGCTCGCATTTCGCCCGATGCTGGTAGGGGTGTTAACGGATTGGGTTGGAGCCTAATCCTAATCCTAACCCATTTAATATATCTCAACCTTAATCCGTTTATTAACCCATTTAAAAAACTTCAACCCTAACCCATTTATAACCCATTTAATAAACGGGTTAACGGGTTGTTAACGGGTTGTGTTTGTTACTAGTTTTCAAAGGAGAATTACCAAAATGAGAGAGGAGGGAGTATCAGCACTCACCACTTAGTTGAACCTTTTTCAAATTTTGGAGTGATAGAATTTGGCCTTCGGGGTCAACGGAACCTCTATTGGTTGGAGAGGAGCGAAAAATCGAGCCTTCCCCTTTGCAGGAACACGAGACGATTCACCATTCCTGATTTCCTGTACTCCAATCCAAAGTCCAGGCTGTCTAGCTTTGCTCTGCTACAACCTACAGAGGATCAGAAAAAAATATGAGCTGATCTGCTAGAGTGCCAGTCTACTGCTTGTAGACTATCGAAAAAAATTAGTCGAAAGCTGCTCTGCCAGTCTGCTGCACGTGGACTACCGAAGCTGCTCTTCTCTATGCCTCTGCCAGTCTTCTGGTCTGACGGCAGTTCCGACACCGGTCCCTCCTACGGCAGTGTTGATAGTCTTCTGTCGTCGCCTCCGTCGCCCAGCACCAATGGCCCCACTACGAAGCTGCTCTTCTCTGCGGTCTCTCGGTGAGTATGCAGCAGGGTACCCAAACAGGAAGAAGAAGAAAAAAAAAGAAACGGTAGAAGTAGGGATGGAATCTGTTCGAGCAAGATGGAACAAAGAGGAGAAGAAGTTGCGGCAGCAGCAGAGTTTGACTATTCGAGCAAGAAAGAAAAAGCGGCAGCAATGGGGATGGATTCGACTTCAGTCTACTGCTCGCCGCTTGCTCGTAAAGTGCTTAGGCCCACACAAATTTGGCGAAAGAAGCAACAATGAGACAACGATCTGCTGGCACGAAAGATTGACTCCCGGATCTACCGCAAATCCATCCAGATGAAGGATTGCCTGGTCGTGGAGTCATTGTGCGCGACCTCTCAGTTAGGCGTCAGCTGCTTGTGGACGATGTGTTGGTGGATTGCAGGATTAGGTATTTAGGTTTTCAACGCGGGCGGGAAGGAAGGGCAGGGCCGAAATATATTTCATAATATATAATATATTATATATATTATATTAAATGGGTTATACGGGTTGAATGGGTTGGACGGGTTACATAAACGTATTGGACGGGTTGATGGGTTGCAAAGCCTCAATCCTAATCCGTTTATTTAATTTAATGGTTAAACGAGTTGGCGGATCATAACCCATTTATTCAAAAATCCCGACCAAAACCCATTTATTAACGGGTTGGACGAGCGGGTTAGCTGGTTGACCATGACCATTAACACCCCTAGATGCTGGGGTTCGGCGTCGATGACTTCGAACCCTACTGCCTCTTTAACCTCGAAGTCTGATTTCACTGCAAATGTTTGCACGAAGGGCTGAGCATGAAAACACCATCTCCACCGTCGATTCAAAATATGTTGTTGAGATATGTAGGGGTAGAAATGGAAAGGGATGCATTGCTACTCGCATGTAGAGGTGGGTTAGAAGCTTGCCAAATAAGCTTCCTGCAGAAGCTATCGATTTGCACACTATGTTCGATCACAGGGGAAGATCGGCAGAGGAAGATATGAGAGAAGAAAGGAGATGGAGAAGCTTGGTGGTCACGATGGCCGGCTGCAGAATCCAGTAGCTGCTTGTCGGATTCTCCATCGCAACTGTCGTAGAGGAAGAGAAGAGAAAGGGATAAGAGAATAAGGAGAGAAGAGAAAGGGAGAAGGGGAGAAGAGGGAGAAGAGGGAAAGGAGGAGCTTGTCCACGCCATCATGTTGGCCACCCATCTCGCCGACGCCGTCATCCCCTCCACTTCCGACGACCTAAGGTAAGAAGGAAATTTGTTTTTATCGGATTTTTGAAATTTTCTCTTAAATTGTGTTAAAATCATGGGGTTTTGTTTATATCTGAATAAATCTATTATTATGGAAAGAGAAATTATGAAAAAGAAAAAGTGATTTGCATTTACCAGTGATGAGGGTATATTAGGGTTTTGATTTTAAAGAACTTGTTTTCATGGGTATCATTGAACAGAAATGTATGGAATGATCATGTCTGGTCATTTTCTACTTGAAACATGATATACTGAACTAATACCACCTTTGCTTTGCCATGTAAATAGGACTTGTTTCATTTAAACAAAAAATTCATTGGATGAATGGATATATAAAGAACAATTTATTAAGTAAATAGAAGTATTTTATGTTCTGTGTGGTTATTGATGATGACAGGTATGCAATGTTGTTGTCGTTGCTTCTTTACTCGATGCAACTCTTGTTCTTCCCAGGTTCCTATACAGCAGTGTTTGGAAGGATCCCAGGTATGCCATGACAGTATGATAGTGCAACAAGAAGAATGGTTCTTTCTCCTGTATACCGAAATCACATGAGCCGTTGTAAATTTGCAATTTGCATCCATTATAACTTTTGCATCCTTCAGAAGCTTCTTTCAGACCTGCACTGTTTACTTGATGTTAGTGAAGCCAGTTTGGTGATATTTATCAAGAAGACTACTTCATAGATTATTTGAAGAATGACATCACTATTGTAAAGGAGTTGCCTTCTCATCTCTAGTCACTGGACATGAAAGCAATTGGCAGTCTGGTACATTCTTGCCACAAATTCTCTTTAATATGTTCTTTTATTAAGAACGAGGACACCTTCTTCATTTCAATAAATTTAGGGATTTGTCACAGAATGTTGCCATTTGACTATTCTAATCTTTCTTCATTTGCAGATAACTGATGCTGATATTATGAAGGAGGCAAAATCAATCTATTTATCAATGAAATACTTCCTATTCTTCTACAAAATGAAGTCGTTCACTTCCTTGGATTTGGAAATCGGCTTGGTTTTGATCCACTGCCTTCAAAGTTGCAAGTTATTTGAATAATGTGATAGATCCTTTTCTTGATTTACTACAGTTTGTAAATTATGCCGCCTTAATAAATTGCCTTGCAAATTCCTCCAAAACAAATTACCAAGGAACAATAATTCTATGGACTTTTTTGTATTTTTGTTAGTACGATATTTCTTCAATCTAAGCTGCACTAGCCTGTTTATCTCCTTTTCAGGGTTCTAGACTTCCCAAATGCTTTCAGTGTAATGAAGTTTGCTAACTATGAGTTTATATGTAGTGTTGTTCCTTTGTGCCACTTTCTCCTTTTTTGGCTTTGGGTTTATGAAATTAGTTGACTTCCTTTTAACAGGCTGTAAATTTTAAATATAATCTTATAGTAGGAATGCTTGGTTGTAACCCCATAAATAGTTTCTTTGAGAAATCTTTGCATGTAGTCAACTCCTACATCAAGCTATGAGTAAAAGCCATTAGCCTAGCATCTATAAGTATTTAAGGGCCAGTGAAGTCTTAGACTGCCCACAGTGGCAAGACAATCTTTCAAGTCAAATGACATGTCCTACTCTATTCCATCTTGTTAATAGAATAAGAGGAAATGAAGTTTTATTTGTTTCAAGAAAAAAGGAATCTTTTTGGCTCTTTTGCATTGTAGTCTATTCGAGTCCTATCAATTTCAAGATATCTACCTGTTATTGTCCAAGTAATCTTAACTTGGCATTGGTTGGATATAAAGTGAAACTAGGATAAGGGTTGAGAGTTGTAGAATGGAATGCTAGGAAAAAAAGAAAAAGACTGTCTTCTTTTTCTAGATCCACATAATCAAAAAATTATATATTTAACAGCTTTCAATTGGAGATGGTTCGGGCAACAAAATCTGACATCAGACCATATAGCAATAGTTTAATCTTCTTCCCAACTCCTTAATATTTGGTTCAGACCCTTCTACAATGTCTTTATCAATCTGAAGTGCAATTTAAAATTATTTTTAGTGGTTCTTATACAAGTTGGTGCATTTCATCGAGTTTCATTTACTCTTAAAAATGTCTTAAAACTTGATCTACTACCTTTCTATCATTGTCTTGTGCATTTCTAGTACATTTTCTTGAACACATTATGATTCTCTATCATCCAGAACATTTCTTTAATATCTATTCAATATTTTTGTGCATGCTCCTTGTCTGGACTAACCGCTACATTTGCTTTTCAGAGATTAAGATGCAAATGCAACTTCCATGCATTGAAGTTTGTGCTAAAAATTCAGCAAGTTGGTTCTTTATTGGTTAGGAGGATTCGGAAGTACAATGGACAGCACAGCTTAATAGACAAACACTTGTTTGGGAAGTTCATACCAACTAGCCCTGAGAATCAGAATGAAAGCTCAAGAGGTCCATCCAAATATCTTGCATTGCACTTGATATTTGAAATGGATATGGTAGCATACTCACTATGCAATTTTGGAGGAGAAGAAAATGGGGGATAGGAGTTGCAAGCCTATAGGAGCATACATTCTCCTCTGCTGGCGAAGCGCATGGAAGAGACAAAGTTATGTTTCTTCTTCTGAATTTTAGACAAAAAACTCTGCTATAGATGCCTGCTAATTCGGTCTTGAAAACAACCTCCACAAAATAGATTTTGGGTTGTACATCATCAAGTGGTCATGTATTGTTACAAACTCACTCTTGGCTAACCTGATGAATTCACTGGCTTGTGCTTGGTTGTCATTGTCCTAGTGATCAGACTATAATGTGCAGCTTAGAGTAACTTAAAAGCACAAGCAGCATGCATTAGCCTGTTTGGATATCAGTGGCCTTAGTAAAGTCCTTCGTTAGGTTGCTGATTGTCATTTCATTAATAGGATATATTTTATGACTGATTTCTTTCAGTTTCCCCTCTCCTGCAGAATTGAGGAAATTGGGCAGATGTCCATTGACACCCAATGAAGCAGCTCTCATGCTTTCGGCTCTTGGCTACAAACACAAAACTTACATCTATCTTGCTGGGTCTTATTTATATGGTGGGCAGTTGAGGATGCTTCCATTCACTAGCCTTTACCCAAATTTGATCACGAAGGAAGATTTGCTCACTTCAGCGGAACTTGCACCTTTCATGAATTTCTCATCCTAGGTGATCGTGCAGCTCAGTGTGTGTGTGTATCTATGTGTGTATCTATCTAGGGAAATTTAACTTGAACTGAAAAATATAAAGTTCAAAAAATGCAAGTTTTTCTCTTTCCAAATTTTAATCAAAGTTCGGCCTATCCCAAGTCCTTCTGTTACCATGTTATAGTTCCATGGGATTGGTTAACAACTCTAGTTTTATGTCTCTTGCCTTCGGGATTTATTGAGTCGCAGGAATATCTAAAATATTTCTTTTCTTAATTTGAGAATATTTACCTTCTGCTGATGATTCAACTAATTAATGGATTCACAAGGCGTTGTATCTCAAATTAATCAGTTAGATTAGAAGATTTTACATGTTGATTATCGACCTATGATTGGTCATTGTCATCTCTAAGGAAAGTAGGCCGACACGAAGCTCAATCCATATTAAGGCACTCTGAATTAATGGTTAATTTGATGATTTTCATTATGAAGTGCATTTTTCAGGTCTGTATATCTGGGGGTGAGTTATGAGGTTAATAGTTGTAACATACTGGTCCAGAAAAGTGATCCCGGACTGTGTATTTAATGCAATTTTCCAAGATCAATCACACATTTATGGCAAAATTAATTATTTTAATTTCATAAAAATTTCAAAATTCCACTTCCACTAGTCATGTTCTCATTGTTACATCAAGGCATAAAGAAAAAGAAATTTTACAAGTCTATCATTCTCAATACATGCCTTTAAAATAAATAAATAGAAATAATTATTCTTGTAAATCTTCTTGTAAATCCCAAAACGCTAATGTCCCACTTGATTTGGTACACCTGTAAAAATAATGGGTTAGTCTCAATATGACTAGCAAGTAGAAAATTATTTGAAAATGGATAATGGCCCAACTAGAACTTAATTAAATGATAAAATAATTATTTAATTTAATATCTTAAAAATTAGGCCTCAAATGCAAAATCAAACCCTTCCATTGAGTCCAGAAGCATAAAAAATACAGAAATGGACTATTTGATTATTCAAATCGGAGTTCAAATGAATAAATCATAACAAAATGGAATGAACGACTCATATTATTCCACATCATCATGGCCTTCACTGCAGGTAGGTCCCACCTAGACCTCTCTCACTTAGCCCTTATTGCTGTAATGACCCACATATCATTTTTTTCAATATTCCCTGGACATCAGAAGCAGTAAAGTGATTAAACATATAAAAATGGTCAAAAGCAACAAAAATAAATTCGTTGCAAAAAGCAAGATCCAAATCAACTGAGCAATCCATTCTTTGACGGAATTTCTTCCGTTCCGAATTTCGACGCTCGTCAAAATTCTTTTCTTTCCTCCACTGGACGTCTGTGAATATCGAAATTGGCTTATATAATTTGATTTTATGTACATCATATTATCCATGAGCATTATTACATATATTATAATTAACCCACATATATAATTTCAATATTCATATATTTATTGCATATCAATAAAATGCATAAAAAAATTCAAAAATCTCAATACATATAATTTTTAAGCATAAAATTTGACATATTTATCTGCAAAATTTTATATCCTAAAAACTTAGGATTATAAAATTTAATTATGTCAAATATAGCCTAACAATTATATAATATAATGCTTTATAAATAACAATTGTATAAAAATAGTTCCAATGCAAATAACATAATTATCGAACTAAAATCAATTTCCAAATAAAATCTCACTTGCCTTTGAAGAAAATAAATTTCCTCATTCTGCCACTTTACCTCCCAAACCTTCTTACGAACATCCCCATCTATCAAGTCCTTACCCCAATTTATAGAAGTCTCGTAGCTTCTAAGGGATAGGAAGATAGGAATAAAATAAAATTTATTTTAAAATTAGATTTTATCTTAACAAATCTTATCTATGATAATTCTTATCTCATCATATCTTATCCCGTGGAATCTATGATAATTCTTATCTTATCATATCTTATCCCGTGGAGATAAGATTTGTTTCAAAATTAAATTCTATCTTAACCACCTTATCTAGGAGAGTTCTTATCTCATCCTATCTTATCCCGTGGGGCCCACATTCTGGAGAGGCAAAAATACAAAAATTAATTATTATTATTATTATTTTTCAATATTTTACAATAGTACAAGTAGAAATCATCACAATGTCTTGGTATCCTAGGGATTAACAAAACATTCTTATGTATATATATGCAGCTAACATTTCATTAACGTGTATTGAAAATGCATATTTGAAACAGGGAAAATGTGGTGATATTTGATATTATTGAAAATGCATGGCCCTATTTATAATTTTACACTAAATATAACCATTCCTGTGTTTTGCCATTCTTTTCTTCATTCCCGAGTGAAGGATCTTCAAACTACTTATAACTATCTTCATTTCTAGCAAGTAATTTGACCAACAGCATGACTTTCCCATTTGAAAAGGCAGACGTAACACCATTCTTCATCCATTCAGGCTATGCTAGAAAATTGTCAAGATGGGCACATAGTATTCTTCGTTGTGCTTGGAATCATCCTAATTTAAATTTCAGAACGCAACTTGTTCTACTCATTGAACGTCTTATGTGCCACATGCCACATGCTGCATTATTGTACGATTTTGGATATTAATAGATATGATATTATAAATTTCTTTAGTTATTCTATGAAACGAAGGGCACTAACAATTGCCACACATCTTGTGGGCCTTGAAATGAAGACAACATTAATCATTAGGCCCATTTCTTGTCATTCTGAAATTTGATGTCGTTGTTTTCCCAGCAGTTTGTGAATAATCCTTCTACTTTTCCACTTTTATGTCTGAAAAACATGAAATATTATTCAGAAAGACACGTTTAGTTCAAATTGTAGTAAGATAGGCCAAGCCTGTGATTTATACAATCCAGTACAATGATTTTGAACTTATACATGATTTATTGAAATATAAAAGCTAATTGGTTGGGTGTCTCTATAGAGGGCCTGAGTACCAGTTTCTCATCATAAATACTTATTCATATTTGGCTTACAAGAAATTTGGTATTATTTGTTTTGAAGTTTTAATGATAAATTTTAACAAATTTCTGATTTTTAATTTATCTTTGTTTGAGCCATATCGTTAGGTAAGATAATGGAACTATATAAGTAATATGGGGAATACATCATTTTTGGGCCCTCTACTGTATATTTTTATTCGGATCTTATGAAGATTAGTTGAGTATAGAATTCTGTTGTAAGACAGTCGTTGACTATGCATTGCAGCATGAGCATTTAATGGATCAGTATCTTGGGAAAGACACCTTATAAATTTTCTTCTTCGAGTGCAGAGGAGCTGAAAAGATTGCCTCCTACTTTTTTTACTGTAAAATACTACATGGGAGATGACTTGTATCTATTTGGTAAGTCATCAATCTCAATACTTCCTCTAGTTTCCACTTGCAGTATTGAGGACTAACAAGAGCTGACCGATGCTGATAATGCTTTTGTCAGATGAATTTCAGACAGCAAGAGCTCCAAATACTTGAAGACCAATAATAGGTGAGTGGCAGTAGCAAGCCAACAAAAATTTATCCGCCACATTGAATATGGAAATTGTTATCTACCAACGAGTAACATTTCATTTACTTGAGCTATATTTGTTTGCATGCAAATCCTTAATGATTGTGGATTAGTGAAAAAGCTAAAAATGTTGATAGGGTATTATATTTTATCACAGACTTTGATTTATAACATATAAAATTTCTTTATTTTGAACTATATTTGCATCATGAAAATCATTTAAGATAGTGCATTAGTGGAAAGCTAAAAAATGTTGATAGGTTAGCATATTTTATCCTAAACTTTGACTTATAATTCATGTGTTTTTATTTAATTTTTTTTTGGACAAAATGTACATGTAAAGAAAATGCAATTTGAATGCAATTAATGAATTGATTTTCTGTCTAATCTATTTTTTTAATCTTTTCTATTTTCATCTCATGTTACTTTTTTCACCATCTAAACGCTCTCTAGTGTGCTTGTGGAAATCTTTACCTGGATGTTTAGAAGTATCAAGTATATTTGTAGTTCAGTCTGTGATCTCTTAGCTGGATGTTTAGAACTATGAGTTACAGTGTAATATATGGTCTCCTAATGCAAGTTGCTTGTGTGCACAGGTTTCACTGAGCAATGATTTCCTCCAATCATTTCCAAAGTTAAAGTATCTGCAAACTAAACAGATGGTTGTTAAATTGTTATTGAAGCTTTCTGAAGGATGGCACCCTACGAGGAAAGGTCTTGATCTTTCTAACTCTCTTGGGTTGGTAAAACAGTGTCGTGTTAGCAATCTATATGTGATATGGATAGTGGATATTGAAATAGATGGAAATTATATCCAAGTGCTGAAAGTGTGGGACATCGTGCCATGCACAAAAATTCTTTCACTGGTCAAACGACTTGATCAAATCTTTGCAATGTTTACTGATGTTTACATTGAGCACTGTAGAAAGAGATGTATTGATGGGTATGTTAGAAGTTCTTTCATTTGAAAAGCTCAAAATACATTCAAAATTAAGCCTGCCTGTTCTTCTTGGAAGTTCTTATCTACTACCTGTGGTCTACAAATTGGCTGTATGACTTATTTGATATACTTTGTTGTCTTACGTTCTAGTGTTTTACTAGATATTTTTCTTGAAAATGGATTACACAAGCATACTAATGTTCTGGTGTTTTATCAGTTATTTTTCTTAAAAATGGATTACACAAGCATACTAAATTTGTTCTTGTAAAATCCTCTAAGCACATTTCTTGTTAGAGACCAGTTTCTGTGCAAACGTTTGGACGATGGCTAAATGTGGAAATGTTGTATTTGCCATCCATTTTAGACGTGCGGCTAAGATTTTCATGGGTAAAATGGGAACGTTTGTTATACTTATACACATGTACATGGTGGTTAGCTGATGGTCATTTGCTTCCCAAGAAAGCTTTCCACCTAAACCCTAGCTATCTACTGCGAGAGAAAGATACAGAGAAGAGGAAGGAGAGAGAGAATTGGAAGTGAGGTAGCCGATTTTGTAGCTCTCTTTCATTTTCTTTTATATCTCAATCGGTGGCTGACTGTTTCTCTATTTTCTTCTTGAAACGGGTCTAGGTTGGATTCATTTTTAGAGTTTTGGTTTTTCATCTCACTTTAGGTTTGTACATTTAATCGCGTTCTCTTTTATGCTGATTTTGTCTGTCCAAATTTTTGCATGGAATAAAGCCCGCTACAATAGGAGAAGGAGACCACAACCATCTAGGTTGTTGATCATTGCGGAAAGTGTTGAAGATCAGTGTTGTCGCCGAGGAGACGGCGGAGACCAATTATTGGGAAGAGAATGAGGAAAACCTGAATCATCAATTTGGTACACCCTTATCTTCCCCATCCCTAAGCATTCACAAAAAATGGAATGCTTGTTGTATTTTTTTTAGGACAATATAATTGCATTTGCAGTTGTGGTTGCCCTTTTTGTTCTTTGAAATCTGTTGTTGAGGCATCAATTTCATTGAGGTTTTTTGGCGATTGTGAGAGATGGTGTGGGGCCGCTACTGATGACTGCTCGCATTGAAAGCTCATGCTCCGTTCTTGCTTTGCCTTTGAACATTAGAACGAAAGGCTTCATTTGGATGTGTATTTTGCATTTGATGGTTTTTCTCGTATTTTCATAATTTTTTGCTTTTTTGTGAAAGACGCTGCTAACTAGAATGTTGCTTCCTAGTTCCTAATAAACCTGCCTTCCCATTTCAGCTTCTGTTTGCCATTTATATGTCTGAGTTTGCATTTATGTATATTTTCGAGTGAGAAATGAAAATTATGTTCGGAGAAAATTATACACTTGAGCATGACGTGTCCTATACAACGTATATCCTGTTTATGTTTTTGTACAAAAGTTTGTAGAGATCGCATATTGACTGTTGAAATAAAGCTTTGTTGAGAATAATCTGTGCATATATACAGGAAAATGCAATTTTCACACTATTGTTGATATCCATGTCTTTCTCTTAACACCCGTACACATTTAATTTAATGTCATGTTTTATCTTTGAATGAATAAAATGTGTTTTGGTCTCACCTGAATTTGGGATATTTTTGTGTAGAGTTGTATTTGAAAAGCTTTTTTCTTCCCTGTATGAGGCTATCTTTGAATGAATAAAATGCAAGTTTTATTTTTTTGTATAAAATTCCATGGTTGTATGAATAGGAAGAGATAAATTCTATCATTTTTCTATTTGCAATGTGCGCTAAACCTGATGTCTAAACTAAGGAATCCTTTTGAATGCTTAGAATTAGATCTATTAGTTGAAACAAGACTACATCTCGTCTTTTTTATTAAAATGTATAGATCATATTTATTAATCTGTCAGGCTCATCTGATCTATTTCAATGTGATCATTCTATAGAAAAGTTCGATTTATGTTTCGAGAGAAACTGACATTCTTTTCTCTTCAATATTTCAAAATTCTTCAACCAATTGTCAAAATCTTATAGTAAATCCAACACATATTTTAATCATTAATCTTTTCAACAAACTTACAGATTTCATTTCTAAAATATTTTTATTTTTGATGCAGGTTAAATATGGATGCTAGTCAAAGAAACTTAAAGTTGGATTACATCACAACTCCTACAATAATGTTTTGAAGAGAAATGATTAGAATTATTTTGTATATATTAAATTGACATCCGAATGATACTATATCATTTTTTTAGCTTTTGAAGGAAGTGTGTTTTTTAGAAAATTACTGCACCGTAGTTAACTTTTTAAGTGGTGTAATTAAAATATAAAATATATCACTTTTTGTCTTTTGATATGACGATATCGTTTTAAGGTGCATGCAAATTATGTTATTTTAATCTCTTTGGCTTCTATTTATATCCTTGTTTTAGTGCAGCTCTTTTTAAATTATTTAAGCTTACATTCTTTGTCAATTATATTACAGTTCTTAGCTGCGTACATGTGATATTTATCATATTTTCTTCTTTAATTTTTATAGATCAAGCGATGATGATCTTGGTTTAATTTTTTGTAATTTTAGAAAAAATTATTCTAACACATCAACCAGGGCTCATATATGAGTATCGAAAATTTTAAAAATATAGATTGTAAGTCGTTGATGATTATTTAAAAAAGTGATTTGGTGCATTAAACTGTATGTGACAATTATGTCTTTTCCATACGAGTCACGATCTTTTATTAATTTAAAAAAATTTATTGCAACCCCACCTAAGTAAGCTTATATAATATTTTTGTCGTAACTAAATGAATCTTTTCGAATTTTTGAAATTAAAAAATTTTTGATTTATCATGCACTAGTATAATAGACATTAGAAATTGCATTTAAATTAAACAATAAGTTATTATGGGGTCACGTATTTCTAGTAGGAAACTTGAAGCTTATCAATGGCTAGAAGATTAAGCCCGCAAGCACTTTTTCTTCAGAGTAATTTATTTTATCTCAAATTATATGGTAGTTTACTTTGTACTCATATCTTAAAATATATTTATAATAATAAATATATATGATTTACCCACTTAAACCATTCAATAAAATTGTTTGAATTATATTAAGCGACATACATATATTTCATAGTTACTTTTTGGCCTATTTAATTTTATTAGCATGCGTAATTATTTTTAAAAATAATACAAAACGACTCATGCATGTGTGAGATTTAAATTGTTTTGGATAATACTAATTTTTGGGTCAATGGGAGGCTAAATAAAATTTTTGCAATTATGATATTCAGTAATTAATAATTTTGGTATCACCCATGTCTAATAAAATTATTTTTTTACTAGCGAGTCGAGTAAGTAAAATTACCTACTAATTGACTTTCGTTAATGGAATTATAATTATTTTTTTGTCTATGATGCAGGGTGCAATAAAAATTGAGCAAAATGAACTCACTAATTTATTCACTAATTTATTCAATGCTTAAAATTTTTGCTACCAACCATGTTAAAAATAAGAATAATAGATTCATATTGATGTATTCTTTTTGATTGATTAGTTTATTATAACAAATTATAGCATTTAGTGCTTGTTTTGTACCTATTCAATAAAATTATTTCTGCAACAAATCATTATAATTATCTATTAAATAATATTCTCAAAAGAACATTACAATATTTTCTCCTGGATTAATTTTTTGAGTCAACGACATGAATTACAAAATAAAAGTATAAGTAATTTTTTTGATACTAAATAATTTTGATATTACCCTTCTTAAGAAATGAAATTGCTATAGCAACATAATCCAAATTACTCATAAAATAATATTCTCACGTGTACATTACATTATTTCTTCCTCAAATGTAATTATTTTTTAGGTCAACTGTACAAACTACCAAATAAACTTTGTGTAATTAATTTATTTAGTAATTAAAAATTTTGATACCACTATTGTTAAAAAATATAATTACATCTAATACAAATAATTCAAATTACTATCAAATAATATTCTCTTGTCAATATTTCTCTATTTTTTCTCAATTATAATTATTTTCAACTCAACAATTCAGGATGACAAAAAAATTGTGCAATAATTTGTTGGGTACTTAATAATTTCGATACTACTTTTATTGAAAGTAGTATTACTTACCTGACAAGTAATTAAAATTGAGAAGTAATCTTGTTAGCCCGGGATAAGCAAATACCTAGCTTAACCCACCTCAAAAAATCATTTGTAATATTTTTTATTTGCTTTTTTCTATATATATTTGTTTATTTAAGTGTATTTAACTTATAAAATTAAAATTATTTCTTAGTCTATAATGAATTAAAATTATTTTTTGGCCTACAGCACGAGTGTGATATCTCACATCAGTTAGGATGAGGGGGGGAGCCTAGGTTGTAAGTGAAGGCCGCCAAGTACCTTAGTGAGACGCCTTTTGGGGAAGGACATGATGCACGTGAACCCAAAGGGTTTAAACCTTGCGGGCCGAGGCCCAAAGCGAACAATACCTTACTGTTAGGACTGGGATGTTACAAATGGTATCAGAGCCGACTCCCGACCTCCTGCTGATTGTGTTCAGCGGGGACGCTGGAGCCCCAGGGGGGTGAATGTGATATCCCACATCGGTTAGGATGAGGGGGGGAGCCTGGGTTATAAGTGAAGGCCGCTAGATACCTTAGTGAGGCGCCTTTTGGAGAAGGACGGGATGCACGTGAACCCAGAGGGGCAAAACCGTGCGGGTCGAGGCCCAAAGCGGACAATACCTTACTGTTAGGCCCAGGGCGTTACAATGGGCTAGGAAAAATAAATACAAAATACACCTCATTAACGATGTTCAATATTTAAATTTTAGGTTGTTAACTATATTTATAAAAAAAGGTGCATATAAACTCATTTTCCCAAATTGATAGGTGCATTATATGTATTTATTATAAAAAATTATAACGCATAATGTTTATTTTGTGCTTATTTAATAAATCAAAATGTAAATAAATAATAGGAATCCAAATTAAACTCATTTTTAAATCTTTTCCTATTTATTTATATATGGGTTAGAGTAAGCTTCGATCAAGTTAAAAATAAATTTATTTTATCCAAGTTACTTTTCGAGTGATAGATTTTGTATGGTAATACAATATAGATGTTGTCTTTTCCATGTCATTTTCCATACAAAATATTCTTTCAAGCAAAAAATAATAATTTTAGTTTTAATAATTCATTGGGCCAATGGTATAGCAAGCCAAATAAAATTGGCATGGATAATTTTGTTGGCACAAAAACATAGAGTTATTTTAACATATTATTTAATAAAATCTCTATACAAATTTATTACATAGAATTTTCTTTTAAATTTTTTAAGTCTACAACGGGGGCTGAGAAAAATAATTGTAAAATGCACCGCATTAATGGTTTTCAAACTTAAAATTTAGGGCATCGACTATATTTCTAAAAAAAAGTGCACATTAACTTATTCTTCTAAATCGATAGATTTATTATATGTATTTGTTGCAAAAAATTATAGCATAGAATGTTTATTTTGTACCTATTTAATACATAAAAATGTAAATTAAGATAATACGATAACAAAATGATTAAATTAAAATTTAATAGAATTCTAAAATGTGTTACTTAATTTTTTTAAAAACATTGGTATTACTTGATAGCTAATACATTTAATACAGATTATATGAATAATTTGTAAAATCCATTAGATAAGTTCATCAAAATTTGAATAATTTGTAAAAATCATAAAACATGTAGACATGAGTTCATGATTTTCTAGTATTCCTATAAAGTCTGTATTTTCCATAGAATTTTTAAAAATAAAATATCATCAATCTTAGTTAAGATGTCAAAAACTATATAACTTGTATATATCATTAAACGACTACACAGGAAAATAATAAATTCTATAAAATTTGTCAAATATCTAAAAACTGTCAATTACATATGCACATTTCCTGCTATATTTGAATAACCTGTAAAACACATTTAACAGAAAAAAACAAAGATAAATAACCTATATAACTCATCATCCTCATGAATTGCATATAAACTGTAAAATCCATAAAATCTATAAAATCAATCAAACAAGCAAAATTACTGCATCCATTTAGTTATATTTTTTGATAAATCTAATTTATTGTTCCAAAATTTGGGCATAAATTGTCTATTATCATTTATGATGATTATATTACACATTCGACGTCTCGGATTATTCATGATCATGATCATTTTATTAAAAGCATATGATTTACTATAAGAAAACATGTACCACAATTTATTATAAGTTGTCTCACCTACCCATACTCACGTTTCACCTTCAATCATCTCACATGTGCGAAATGACTATATTGCCCCCATTTGCATTTTACCCAAAAATAAAAACGTTTTCAGTTGAATCTGTCCCTTAACCTTGACATCTTCGAGTACCTCCACGACTCGCCGTTTGGGATCTACGAGTTGATCTCGTTCCTGTTCTTCCATGAGTAGACCTCTGGCACGGCTAAACACGGCTGAAACGTAGATCGACGTGCTTGCGCTGAGGTGGGATGAGGGTGCCCACGGCCAGAATTGGGTAATTTTGTCATTTAAAAATTTTTGTCCAGCCCAAAAACCTTCTCTAACGGCTTGAGACAGAATTGGGTGAATTTCATATTTTTGGTTTACGTATTGGGTATATATGGAATATTTGAAACTCAGTGGGTATATTTGAAATTAAAGATAAACGGTGTGAGCATATTTGAAATTTCAATTATAATTCCATTTTAAAAAGTATTCATTATAAAAATTTTCAATTTTTTTTTATATGCAGGCGAATAATAGTATTCAACACAATCTACATTAGCTAGAAGTTAAAAAAAATAAAAATCAAGTGGTTGCATTCTACAACCGGTTGCATTGAAGATTTTCCCTTGGATCATTATATGTGTGGGTGTGATCACATGCACGAGCTTCATGTCAAAATTATCACTTAATCGAACATAATTTTTCCATCAAAATATAACTTTCATACATAAATGAGAAACGCACACCATGCGCCCAAATTAGCTCTTGACCTGGAGACCGTCAACTTGGTAAGTGCGGTGACTGCGGTCATCAAACTATTTGCATAAATATCATATATTATATATTTGGTTACTCTTCAAGGAAAAAAAACTATATTTGGTTGCATTAGATGTAGTTTTAGCCATAGCTAATTATTTAATTAAGAATACTTAATTAATTTCTTTCAAGTATTACCATTTGGTTAAATATAATTATTTTTTACCTTAAATCTAGTTTAAAATAATATTTAATATAGGTGTTAAAATTCGATTGAAAATACTAATAAAATTGCGGATTTAGTTGGATTCGAAACCACAATATAGGCAATTTTAATTAGGCTTTGCAAAAAGGAGGCATATGATAAATTTAATTTGTTGGAGTGGATGTTGTCCACACAATGGCACATCGGGCCGTGAAAGAAGAAAGATTAATTAGCACATTAACAGTGAAGGATTTTGCAAAATACACCTTAAAGCACTTTTCAGGGTTGTAAATCAGCATGTATATACTTTCGGATATTTGAAGAATAGACCCTCAAATTTTCAAAAGAGTTCAAAATAGACCGATTAACCATGGAGCCTGTTACTCCCATGCGCATATCCAAAGTATCATGCAAAGTTACATATGATGTCTATTTTTCAAAAATCCCTAATTTAGTGGCGGAGTCCTGACCTTTAGAGAGGGAAAGCAAACTCCGATGAAAAGGGCAACCATATGAACATTAATTATATTTTTAATTTTTTAAAAAAATTTTAAAGCGAGTTTCTTGAATTTTAAACCCGTTGGCTACCGCAAAAGAATTTTGGTGTCACAAGCTACGTGGAAACCTCTTCCTTTTGGCAGGTTAAGCTTAGTGTTGATGATTGTATTTGCAGCAAGATGAATTTGTGTGGTATAGGGGCGATGCTCGAAGGTTGGGATGGTGAGCTGCTAGCTATTAAAAATTAGGAGTGGAACGAGATGGCAGACCCATCTTGGATTGGGACCCATGCCAAGTTATTCAGTAAATTGTAGTTTAAGTATTTAAGCTTTTCATAGATCATTTGTGAGAGTGATTCTCTCCTTCTGAAAGCCATGATTGAAATTAGTGGGAAGATATAATCTCCAGTTTTTTTTTTTTTTTTTGTTTGACAAAATCACAAAAGTAGCCAATTCATATATTGTGATTTGACACATGTTTCTTGCATTGGTAACAATGTTGCTCATATTAGTATAAAGTTTGCATTACAACGAGGTTTATAATTTAGGAATCTATTATACAAGGGTAAGCAATTGATGATATGGTCATTTTAATTAAATTAGCTAGTGAAAGAAAGTCATGCATCGATGCTAGCAAGCGATGGAAACGAGAAGCACAGCATATGTGGTGTCCGCATCGCCTGCAATATTTAAGGATTTTCAGATCCTTCAAGAAATTTTATTCAAATATCATTACTTTTAGAAAGTGCCCATATTCATGCAAGACAAGAAATCAAATTAATATTAAACAGGTAGCTATTTGCGAGTCCATCACTAGCTACGCACATTTATGGTGAATACATAGCAACCTCCTGATGCATGTTGCTTTATTTAGATAAACAAAGTTGCTTGCAAGTCCATCACTGTACGCATCCCCAGAACTGAGCCTGGTACTGAGCTTTCAATAGATCAATGATTTCCTTTTCTACCTGAAAAGCCCTAGCCAGAATGTCATCCGAGATGGGTGGCTTGGAACCAAAGGTAGTATTGGCTATTGTAATAACCCCTGGATATTGACTATTAAAACTTGCGTGCGCGACTGCGTTTCCCTTGCCTATATTTTGTTGGAAGTGAATGAGGCCATGGGGGAAGGCGAAGACATCACCGGCGTGAAGGATCTTGGACATGAGGCGGTGATCAGGGTTGGAAGTGACAAAGCCAGCTAAGAGGGTTCCCTCAAGGACTGTGAGGATCTCTGATGCACGAGGGTGAATGTGAGGAGGATTTACGCCGAATGGGGCGAAGTCGATTCGGACCATGGCAATTCCCAACGTGTTGAGTCCAGGTAGCTCATTAACAGTCACGAAGGTGATCTTCGACCTAATCCCGTTTCTTGTGTCCCCTGATACGTTCAAACCCGTGAAGAAGAAATCATCGGCCACCACTTGATTTGGGTCTTTGCAAGTAAACCCATTCACAAACACTGCATGCATTTAAGACGGACACTTTAAATTAGTTACTCTGTCTCCAACTCCACACATATTTTGGGATGCATTTGAATGATCATATAACAGCTAAAATAATAACATAAACAACTTCGTTTCGGTTAGAACATATACTAAATATAAGCTTTTTCGTATAGTAAAACTCATAATAACTTTAAATGGCTAGATAAAATTTTATTGCATGTCTAACTGCATGCTTCATTTTTCAGAAGTTTCCTCACCATTGATAAGGAGAGGATACTAACCTGGTGAGTTTTTGTTAATGGCTACACAGAAGTCCTGCAATGGACCAGGGTCCGCAGCATAAGTATGGGAACAAAATAAGGAAAGGAGGGCAAGGCCAAGCACAAGGACGCTAGAAGCCATGGTCCTCAATTTTCTCTCAATCTAGCAAAGGAAGAACAATGCAAAGCAAAGATTAATATGGAGTTGTGGGGTTAAGTGGTTGCAAACAACACATATTTATAGACACGGATACATGGTATGTCATTGTTGGTATGTTAGTGGAGACATTTATCGGTTATTATTAAAATAGCCAAATTAAGCCTTGGACAAGAGGTCATAATATTGAGGTCTAATGATGTCGGCTAAATCTATATTTTTGCCCTAGATAATTAAAATTATCATTTTCTTACTTTTTAGTTTAAGTTGCTTTGACTTTCTCACCACTTTTGAAATGAATTGAAGGCAGATGGTGAAATAAATGTCATCATAGAGGACTTCTTGAAGTGGGCTAATCTTCATGAAAAGTTCCGAGAGTGGAAAAGAACATTGTCAACTTTAACGGACTTGGTCGTATGCTCCCGGATGCATACACTAATTTTTTCATTTTTTTATAAAACTGTTAATATAAGTGTATTTAACATATATATTAATTTTTACCATGTTTGGAGTATTTTATATTTTTGAAAATCAGTGGCATTTTAGGTAATTTATAGGTAATGGTTCAATGCTTACCATTATCCTGAATTATTTTAAAATACTTTAATTTTAAACTATTTATTATATTTATTTATTATTTTGAAGATTGCATATAATGCATAATTTTTATGTCCTATACGCATATTATATATTTTTTAAAATTTTCAATAGCTATGTATTGTGTGTAGTATCTAATAAAACTTTTGGAAGAAAAAATTTTAGTAAAAAAAATTTTTGAAGTGAGAAAAATGATGTGATATAATGGGGATAATGATGATGAATAAAAAAAAAGTTAAAAATAGATGGCAAAGTTGTAAGAAAAGATTGAAAAATATGATTATTGTAGAGAAATATGGGGAATGTTTGAAAAATAGGATAATTATAGAGGAAAAAAGTTTTAGATGAAAAGACTTTTTTTTTTGATAAATACAGAAATCCTTTTTGGGAAAAGCCAAATACTAACAACTAAACATAAAAAGAAAAATAAAAACAAATAGTAGCATACTAATTAAGATCTTAAAAGACCACATATACGACCTTCGTACCAACATCTTAAAAGGCCACCAATAATCGGAGCTCCAGCAGACAGGGGCAGGCGGGTCCAAATCAGGAGCATTTGACTGTTCCACAATAGTCATGCCCGGCGGCGGTATCGGTTCTCGCCGCCTGCCAGGAACACCCCCCTTGAAAAATCCTTTCACGTCAGCAGCCCTGGCGAATTGAAAATCGAAGGCACGTTCAGCACAGGAGCCGAATCCGCCAAACTCAAGAAAGCGTATATTCGTGAATGGTATTTCTGATATGATTCATTGCACCGGTTGTTTTAATTCATTTTTTTATTTTTTTGAAATTTTTATACAATTATTAATTTAAGCATATTTAATATGTATATCAAGTTTTACTAATTTTGAGTTTTTTATATTTTTATTTTTTATTTTTAAAAATCAATGCGTAAAAATTTTCAAAATTAGTAATACTAGATATACATATTAAATATACTTAGATTAACATTTACATAAAAAATTTTAAAAAGAGGTTAAATGCACCCAAATGCACTGAGACTAAGTACATCCGGATGCCAAACTTAAGAAAACTTCCATTGGTGAATGGAAATGGAACTTGTACACAGTAGTTAGAGTGCAAAGCACTATAAAATATTTTCCGCACTAGTTAAAATTCAATAATATTTGATATAATTTTTTATTCATGTAAAAATTATATTTTATATAGTTTGAATGTTCAAAATGCAACTTTAAAATTGATATTTACATTAAAATATTTTACACGGTTGATTTTGTATCGTTTCAAGATAGACCCCGTACACATGTTCAATTTAAATAAAAATTAGCATAGTATTAAAATAAATAATTTTAAATTTAATGAATGGTTCATAATCAAGTGCCCCCCTTTACACCAATTTGCACCTTAATTATGATGCTGACCAAATACACTAATGATATTTTCCTATATATGCTAATTTCAGTCATCTTGCAGCTTATAAGGTACTGAATTGTGCCTAGATGGTCGAAGTTTTGCTCCCCGCTGAGAGTTAGAACAAAATATAAGATAAAAATTCTGATGTGAATTAATACCAATAAAAAAATTATGATGTGAACTAGAAATAAATTATAACAGAAAAAATACATTATAACAATGAATCATCGCAAAAAAGAAAGCATATATACACATAAAGCCCCACCAAATTATCAACGGAATATGATTGGCGGTAAATGGGACTCACACCTATGAAGAAACCAAAATTCACAGCTTATGTCATTTAAAAGCATTCATTTTATTATATTAACAAAATATCATTTCGATCCGAATTTTGGGCCGACTATACTCACTAAAAGATATAAAATTTTAAATGTAAAGTGTGAAAAAAATAAGACCAATCTATATACGTGCTCGAGTCTGGATACTAATAAGATTTCAAAAAGAATCATATATATTCATATATGTATATATACATATATCATTTGATATATATCAAAATGTGCACCTTGGAGGAATTTATTACCACGAGATGACACTACTTCTCCACCTTGAATTAGATTTTTGTTGAAGAAGCATGATTATATACATCATGATGTATTTTAAGCTAAAATATTATATTAATGTATTTTATTTTATTTTTTCTTCATAAATATATTTTCTTAATAGTATTTAATCCTTACATTAAGTATTTGCATTTTGCAATACTACATATTTATTTTTTTTTAAAAATTCAATTTAAGGGGCATTTAAGTCATTTTTCACCCCTCGAAAAATTTATTTTTAAAAATAAAACATAAATTTGTAAAAATATTGTAAAATGCAAGATTAAATTGAATGCACTTAGTAAAATATGTTTATGAAGAAAAATTATAAAATATAATTAATTATAAAAATAAATAAATATTATATTTTGGCATGACTACAAAGTTAAAATCCAACACGGATATGGGCTTTTCCCTTGTGTTTTTTCTTGCGGGAAAAGCGCCGTTGAATTGCTTTGACCTCTTTGCTCCCGGCGTAAACTAATTGGATCAGTCTCCTCGATTTCTGCAGTTCATGTGATTGATCTTGCTATTTTGGAATTAGACTACATCGAATTTAGTAGAACCGATCACGCTTCTAGTTTCCAATTAAGCTGGTTCACCGGGCTTGTCTGGTCCATTTTAATAACAGTAGTGGCTATTTTTCTATAGATATTCATATACATCATTACGATTCATATTACATTCAAGTATATATTCATATTTCATCAAAAAGTATATATTCATAACTTTTATATAATTGAGGAAAATTTTCAACAACATCCCATGTAAAAACGCCAACTGCAAATGCCTCCCTTAGCTATTTGAGAGTGTTGAACTCTCTTGGAACATGAAAGGCACCAATTTAATAAAAAATTTTAAATTTTGATACCGTCACTCATACTATGCATTTGGCTCATTTTAATAGTTACACTCTTGATCTAAAAACAACTTCCAAAATTATTCAATTATTCAATTACATATTAAATAAGCTTTTGTTAATTATTAAATAAACATATTGTTAGTTTAAGTGTTTGGCAACAAATGAAACTTTTCACCATCTATAATTGTATTATTTGTTAATCGTTTCTTTATATCTTCCTATACATCTACCTTACTTTTCAATTATTTTTATACAATTATCTGTACAACTAATATGTCTATTTTTACTTTATTTCTTTACTCCTCATAATTACCCTCATAGTATAATTTTTTTTTATTTTAAAAACTTTTACATTGAAAACTTTTCATTTAAAAATTTCCTCACTTCCTAAACATGCCATAAGTATGGAGTTAAAAAAGCAACACCCCTAATGGGACATGCGTATATCATGCATTTTACACATTTTAATCGTTACATGGTATGGCTCTTGATTTAAAAACAACTTTTGAAATTGCTCAGTTGCATAGTAAGTAAGCTTTTATTAATCATCAAAATAAGGGTATGTTTGAGAACTGATAAAACTTTTGATGACAAGTTTGAGAACTGATAAAACTTTTGATGACAAATTTTTCAAATTGATAAAAAAAAAATGTGATATAGTACAGGTAATGATAAAAATAAAAAGAATAAAGTTAAAATAGATAGGTCTGTTGTTTAGGTAGTTGTGCAGAAATGATTGAAAAATAAGGTAGTTATATAGAAAAATATGTGAAGAATTGATTACAAAATTAAATAATTATAAAAAGCAAAAAGTTTTAGATTAAAAATCTTTTGTTAGAAAAGTTTTAGGGTTTGTCAAACATACCTTAAATATATTATTAATTCAATATAAAGATAGTGCTAAAAAAGAAATGGGGCAAGGGTGTATTATGCATCTTACAAGTTTTAATGATTATGCCCCTTAGTCTAAAAATAATTTTCAAAATTACTCAATTATGTATTAATAACCTTTTGTTAGTCATCAAAATAAACACATCGTTAGTTAAATATGAGGTTGGAGTTCACAAAAGCAACACCATAATAGGGAGTGAGTAAACTGTTGGTCCCGAGTTAATGACGATTACCCAAGAGGGGAGGGGTAAATTGGGTATTTAAAAATTTTAAACTTAAACAAAAACTTTTACCCCGGATTAATCTAGTCCCCTTTATGAAGAAACAAATGAAAAATAATATAGTGCAGAGAGCAAAAATAAATATCAACACACAAGATTTTATAGCGGTTTGAGCAACCTTCCCTATTCCACTCTTCCAAGCTCACACTTCTTGTGGCTTGGGTTCCTCTATGTATTTTGCAAATACAACTAGATTCACTGCTCTCTTCTAGATTCCAGCTCTAGGGGGCATCAACAATATACAGCACAAGTAGGTGACGAGTTCCACTCCAATCACACACTACTTTGCTTACACTTGATCTTAGTTACCCAAGCTAAATCAAGTTCAATACAATAATAAAAATAAAAGAAAGTTTCTACACGTTACAGTTATGTAGAGGCAGCTTTGGCGCAGAGAAGAACTTGTAGTGTAGGCTTAGAGATTCAGCAAGCAGCTCTTGGCAGTTTGGAAGCAAGGTTCTTCTTCTCATTGTTGGCTTGATCACTTAAAGCTCTTAGAAATGGGAGTTATGCTCAATCAATGAATTCTCAGCTACTCTCCACGTTCATATTGAATGCCTTGTATAATTGTTGAGGAAATCTGAACGTTTGGAAGTAGGTCGTGCGCATTTAATGCACCAACGTTCAAAAATTTTCCGACCGTTGCAACTCAAGTCACAGGTGGAGTCGACTTCGGGTGCGACTTCACCCAAGTCGCAGATGGAGTCGACTTCGGGTGCCACTTCGGCTCTCCGCAACTTCTTCAAGTTCCAGTCTGGGTCGACTTGGTCCTCGACTTAACCCAAGTTGCAGGTGAAGTCGACTTCGGGTACGACTTCACTTCTTCAGCTTGCTAGATGAACTTAAAATCCTTGGAATGCCTTGTTTGCTTGAATTTCTTCATGTTTGGTTGTTCTTCCCTTGATTATATCTTTTGCAATTCAGTATAATCATCCTAGCTTGATATCCTTTTAGCTCCATGACTTGCAAACTTTGAATCCTTGAAATGTTGAATATATGCATGAATCTTTGAGTGCCTAATGATGTCTAAATATATGTTCATAATCCATCATTGTTGATTCATGCAACCCTGATTGCTTTTATTCTTCATTTGAGTGTTTGAGTCGTCTTGGCCTTCATCTTCACTTGAATATAGCAATGAGTCATCTTGATCTGCATGTTCCACATTAAAGTCGAAGATGGAGTCGACTCGGTCTGCGACTTCACCCAAGTCGCATGCGGAGTCGACTTGGGATGTGAATTTGGCAGCTCTCGTTCTCAATTTCAACTCTGGAATGACATGACGTCTCGAAGTCGCAGCTGGAGTTGACTTGGTCTGCGACTTCACCTTAAGTCGCAAGCGGAGTCAACTTAGGATGCGACTTCGACAGCTCTCGTTCTTGATTTCGACTCTGGAAGGAAATGACATTTTGAAGTCACTGCTGGAGTCGACTTGGGGATCGACTTGGCCTAAGTTGATGCCTGAGTCGACTTGAAAATCAACTTGACTTGTCATGCTTCATATTTTTCATTTTTGTAACCTTTAATCATTTTTACAGACATGTTAGTGACCAAAACTTACTCAAATTGATTTGTTAATCATCAAAACATAGACTTGGCTTATTTTCCACATGTTTCCAACATAAACCATGCATTTTGAACATTTAAATGGTTACGTCCCTTGGTTCAGTTTAATGTGGGAATGGAGTTGGCAAAAGCGACACCAAATTGAGGAGTGAGTGTACCATACATTTTGAACCTTTTAATGGTTAAGTCCCTAGGTCTAAAAACAACTTTCAAAATTTCTCAGTACATTCTTTTTGAAGCTTACTCAATTCCATGTTAGATAACCTTTTGTTAGTCATCAAAATTAACATATTATTAGTTCAATGTGAGGATGGAGTTCAAAAAGGAACACATAATGGGAAGTGAGGGTACTACGCTTTTTGAACATTTTAATGGTTATGTCCCTTGGGTCCAAAAACAACTTTCAAAATTACTCAAATGTTAAACAACCTTTTGTTAGTCATCAAAATAAACATATTGTTAGTTCAATTTGAGGATGGAGTTGGCAAAAGCAACACCATATTGGGGAGGAGTGTAGCATGCATTTTGAATATTGTAATGATTATGTCACCTGGTCTAAAAATAACTTTTAAAATTACTCAATTACATGTTAAATAACCTTTTGTTAGTCACCAAGATAGATATATTGTTAGTTCAATTTGAGAATAGAGTTGACAGAAGCAACACCATAATGGGAAGTGAGTGTATTATGCGTTTTGAACATTTTAATGGTCATGTCCCTTGGTCTAAAAAAAACTTTCGAAATTACTCATTTACATGTTAAATAACTTTTTATTAGTCATCAAAATAAATTAGTTCAATCTGAGGATGGAGTTACCAAAAGGAACACCATAATGGCGAGTGAGTGTACTGTGCATTTTGAACATTTTAATGACTATGTCCCTTAGTCTAAAGACGACTTTCAAAATTACTCAATTACATATTAAATAACTTTTTGTTAGTTATTAAAATAAACATATTGTTAATTCAATGTGAAGATGGAGCACAAAAGCAACAACATAATGGGGCTTGTGTGTACCATGCATTTTGAACATTTTAATAATTATGCCCGTTGATCTAAAAATAACTTTCAAAATTATCCAATTACATATTAAGTAACCTTTTATTAATTGTCTAAATAAAAATATTGTTAGTTAAATGTGAAGATGGAGTTCACAAGAGCAACACCAAAATCAGTCGTGAGTGTATCATTTATTTTGCATATTTTTTTCATGAAAATTTATATTGAACATTTTAACATTATGCCCCTTGATCTAAAAACTAATTCAAAAATTACTCTATAGTATATTAAATAACCTTTTGTTAGTCATCAAAACAACATATTATTAGTTCAATGTAAAGAATGGAGTTGATAAAAGTGACACTGTAAGAGGGTGTGAGTGTATCACGCATTTTGCACATTTTAATGGTTATGCCCCTTGATCTAAAAACACTTTTTAAAATTACTCAATCGCATATTAAATAGGCTCTTGCTAATTATCAAAATAAACATGTTATTAGCTCAATAAAAGGATGGAGTTCACAAAAGCAACATCGAATTAAGACGTGATTGTGTCATTTATTTTACACATTTTAATGGTTATGGCCCTTAATGTAAAAATAATTTTCAAAATTACTATATTACTTATTAAATAACATTTTGTTAGTCATCAAAATCAACATGTTGTTAGTTTAATTGGAGGATGGAGTTCAAAAAAGCAACACAATAATGGGGGCATGTGAATGTATTGTGCATTTTTGCACATTTTAATGGTTATGCCCCTTGACCTAAAAACAACTCTGAAAATTACTCAATAGTATATTAAATAACCTTTTGTTAATCATCAAAATAAAGATATTGTTAGTTCAATGTGAGGATCGATTTTATAAAAGCAACGCCTAAATGGGGTATGAGTGTATTATTCATTTGCACATTTTAATGGTTATGCCTCTTGATCTGAAAATAACTTTCGTAATTACTAGATTATATATTAAATACCTTTGCTAGCGGAGCCATGTAACCCTTCCAAATTTTAAGATTTTGACCATTTATGGAAAATCTCATTCATTTATGTTATTTATTGTATTTAACATTATTTATTTAGTTAGTGACCAAGTTTTATCCAAATTAATTATGTACAAGGGCTACATTTGTTGAAAAATATATACATTGATATGTAAACTATAAAAAATGCTAAGATCCATTTAGATATATATTAGAATGTAATAATATTTCATAAAATCATTTATCCACATAAAAATAATATTTTGAACTGCTTAGATGTTGAAAATATTACTATAAAAGTTGATATTTTAGCATTAAACTATTTTATTATATTAATTTTATACATTTATAGATATGACTCATGTGCAGTGATACTAAATATAATAGATAGAGTGGGTTTTTTTTCAACTATCAAGATTTTAAACATAAAGAGATTACATAGAAAAATGGTCTCATGGAAGCGAAGCCCACATATTAAATAACCTTTTATTAGTTATCAAAATAAACATATTATTTTTTTTAGGGGAAATAAATATATTATTAGCTCAACATAAGGATAGAGTTCATATGAGCAACATCATAACAAAGTGTCAGTATATTATGCATTTTTGCACATTTTAATTGCTCTGCCTCTTGATCTAAAAGTAATTTTCAAAATTACTGAATTACATATTAAATAAGTCTTTTGTTAATTATCAAAATAAACATACTATTAGTTTGATGTAAGGATGGAGCTCGCAAAAGCAGCACAAAAATGATGTATAAGTACTGAAAAATTCATAATTTAGAAATTTATAGCCATTTGCCACAGATAGCAAAGTTTTTTTTTATTCACATACTATATATGAGAAATATTCAAGTATAGCTTCACTGCACCACAATTACAATACAATCATCTCCAAATGGGCTCATATGAACATAACATTATAATCTACTCCACCTGTTGTATTTAGAATTATGTATTCTATTATCATGTCAATTTCCATCACAATTGGATATATGTATAGGCTCCATTTGAAAATGGTATAAATTTAATATAATAAAATAATTTAATGTAAATAACAACTTTAAAGTCATTTTTTCAACATGTAAATTATTTGCTCTAAAATTTATATATAGAAAAATAATTGTATAAAGAATCAATACATTTAAGTAGATATGGGCCCGTTTTGGGCCAAATGCACTGTTAATTGTGGTGCGGCTTCACTGCGTAGGACAACTTCTGTGTAATCGGGTTACATAGAAGCGGACCTGAGTAACTCCTTCAAAATTTAAAATTTTAATCTTTGATAGAAAATCTAATCTATTCATTGTATTTAATATCATTTGTTTGTCTAAGAGATCAAGTTTTATCCCAATCAAGTATATTTATGAGCCACATTTGTTAGAAAAAATATATATTCACATGTAAATTATAAAAAATGTTAAAATATTAATTTTAAAGTAGTATTTTTGACATCTAAACCATCTAAAATACCATCTCTATGTGAATAAATGATTCTATAAAGTATTCTTACATTTTAATATATGTGTAAATAGATCTAAGCATTTTTCATAATTTGCACATGAATATATATATATATATATATTTGAACAAATGTGGCCTATAAACATACTTGATTGAAATGAAACTTGGTCTCTTAGAAAAATAAATGATGCTAAATATAATGAATGAATTGGATTTTCTATTAAAAATTAAAATCTTAGATTTTGAAGGAGTTATATGGGTTCGCTCCTATATATCCTGGTTAAATAAAAGCGGGGCCGATATATATATATATATGTATATATATATATGTATAACCCTTTCTATGTAAAGAAGTTGTACTATAATTAACAATGCATTTGGCCCAAAATCGGCTCTACATATACTTAAATATATTGATATTTTATACAATCGTTTATCCATGTATAAATTTTATAGCAAATAGTTTATATGTTGAAAAAAAACTTTAAAATTGCTACTTACATCAAATTATTTAATTACATTAAACTTCTCCATTTTTAGATGGGTCCATACACATATCCAATTGGGATAAAAATTAGTATGATAATAAAATTTATAATTCTAAATACAATAGGTGGAGTATATTATAATTTTATAATCATGTGGGGCTTATTTTGAGGTAACTACACTGTAATTGTTGTGCAGTGAAGCTGCACCTGAATATTTATCACATATCTATACATATATATATATATATATATAACATAGCAATCTATTACAATTAAGCACTATAATGGCTGCATAAGTTAATCTCCTACTAATTTTATTAAAATGTGATTTAGTTATACTAAATTTTATATAGCATGCAATTAAAGAAATATATGATTTTTATATTAAGAGTTGATCTCGTTCCTGCTCTGCCATGAGCAGACCTCTAGCACGGCTAAATGCGGCTGAAATGCAGATCGACATGCTTGCACCGAGGTGGGATGAGGGTGCCCAAGGCCAGAATTGGGTAATTTTGTCATTTCAAAATTTTTGCCCAGCCCAAAAACCTTCTCTAACGGCTTGAGACAGAATTGGGTGGATTTCATATTTTTGGTTTACGTATTGGGTATATATGGAATATTTGATACTCGGTGGGTATATTTGAAATTAAAGATAAATGGTGTGAGTATATTTGAAATTTCGCTTATAATTCTATTTTAACGAGTATTCATTATAAAAAATTTCAATTTATTTATTTTTAATATGCAGGTGAATAATAGTATTCAACACAATCTATATTAGTTAGAAGTTAAAAAAAATAAAAATCAAGTGGTTGCATTCTACAACCGGTTGCATTGAAGATTTTCCCTTGGATCATTATATGTGTGCGTGTGATCACATGCACGAGCTTCATGTCAAAATTATCACTTAATCGAACATAATTTTTCCATCAAAATATAACTTTCATACATAAATGAGAAACGCACACCATGCGCCCAAATTAGCTCTTGACCTGGAGACCGTCAACTTGGTTAATGCGGTGACTGCGGTCATCAAACTATTTGCATAAATATCATATATTATATATTTGGTTACTCTTCAAGGAAAAAAAAAACTATATTTGGTTGCATTAGATGTAGTTTTAGCCATAGCTAATTATTTAATTAAGAATACTTAATTAATTGCTTTCAAGTATTACCATTTGGTTAAATATAATTATTTTTTACCTTAAATCTAGTTAAAAATAATATTTAATATAGGTGTTAAAATTCGATTGAAAATACTAATAAAATTGCGGCTTTAGTTGGATTCGAAACCACAATATAGGCAATTTTAATTCGGCTTTGCAAAAAGGAGGCATATGATAAATTTAATTTGTTGGAGTGGATGTTGTCCACACAATGGCACATCGGGCCGTGAAAGAAGAAAGATTAATTAGCACATTAACAGTGAAGGATTTTGCAAAATACACCTTAAAGCACTTTTCAGGGTTGTAAATCAGCATGTATATACTTTTGGATATTTGAAGAATAGACCCTCAAATTTTCAAAAGAGTTCAAAATAGACCGATTAACCATGGAGCCTGTTACTCCCATGCGCATATCCAAAGTATCATGCAAAGTTACATATGATGTCTATTTTTCAAAAATCCCTAATTTAGTGGCGGAGTCCTGACCTTTAGAGAGGGAAAGCAAACTCCGATGAAAAGGGCAACCATATGAACATTAATTATATTTTTAATTTTTTAAAAAAATTTTAAAGCGAGTTTCTTGAATTTTAAACCCGTTGGCTACCGCAAAAGAATTTTGGTGTCACAAGCTACGTGGAAACCTCTTCCTTTTGGCAGGTTAAGCTTAGTGTTGATGATTGTATTTGCAGCAAGATGAATTTGTGTGGTATAGGGGCGATGCTCGAAGGTTGGGATGGTGAGCTGCTAGCTATTAAAAATTAGGAGTGGAACGAGATGGCAGACCCATCTTGGATTGGGACCCATGCCAAGTTATTCAGTAAATTGTAGTTTAAGTATTTAAGCTTTTCATAGATCATTTGTGAGAGTGATTCTCTCCTTCTGAAAGCCATGATTGAAATTAGTGGGAAGATATAATCTCCATTTTTTTTTTTTTTTTTTTTGTTTGACAAAATCACAAAAGTAGCCAATTCATATATTGTGATTTGACACATGTTTCTTGCATTGGTAACAATGTTGCGCATATTAGTATAAAGTTTGCATTACAACAAGGATTATAATTTAGGAATCTATTATACATGGGTAAGCAATTGATGATATGGTCATTTTAATTAAATTAGCTAGTGAAAGAAAGTCATGCATCGATTCTAGCAAGAGATGGAAACGAGAAGCACAGCATATGTGGTGTGCGCATCGCCTGCAATATTTAAGGATTTTCAGATCCTTCAAGAAATTTTATTCAAATATCATTACTTTTAGAAAGTGCCCATATTCATGCAAGACAAGAAATCAAATTAATATTAAACAGGTAGCTATTTGCGAGTCCATCACTAGCTACGCACATTTATGGTGAATACATAGCAACCTCCTGATGCATGTTGCTTTATTTAGATAAACAAAGTTGCTTGCAAGTCCATCACTGTACGCATCCCCAGAACTGAGCCTGGTACTGAGCTTTCAATAGATCAATGATTTCCTTTTCTACCTGAAAAGCCCTAGCCAGAATGTCATCCGAGATGGGTGGCTTGGAACCAAAGGTAGTATTGGCTATTGTAATAACCCCTGGATATTGACTATTAAAACTTGCGTGCGCGACTGCGTTTCCCTTGCCTATATTTTGTTGGAAGTGAATGAGGCCATGGGGGAAGGCGAAGACATCACCGGCGTGAAGGATCTTGGACATGAGGCGGTGATCAGGGTTGGAAGTGACAAAGCCAGCTAAGAGGGTTCCCTCAAGGACTGTGAGGATCTCTGATGCACGAGGGTGAATGTGAGGAGGATTTACGCCGAATGGGGCGAAGTCGATTCGGACCATGGCAATTCCCAACGTGTTGAGTCCAGGTAGCTCATTAACAGTCACGAAGGTGATCTTCGACCTAATCCCGTTTCTTGTGTCCCCTGATACGTTCAAACCCGTGAAGAAGAAATCATCGGCCACCACTTGATTTGGGTCTTTGCAAGTAAACCCATTCACAAACACTGCATGCATTTAAGACAGACACTTTAAATTAGTTACTCTGTCTCCAACTCCACACATATTTTGGGATGCATTTGAATGATCATATAACAGCTAAAATAATAACATAAACAACTTCGTTTCGGTTAGAACATATACTAAATATAAGCTTTTTCGTATAGTAAAACTCATAATAACTTTAAATGGCTAGATAAAATTTTATTGCATGTCTAACTGCATGCTTCATTTTTCAGAAGTTTCCTCACCATTGATAAGGAGAGGATACTAACCTGGTGAGTTTTTGTTAATGGCTACACAGAAGTCCTGCAAGGGACCAGGGTCCGTAGCATAAGTATGGGAACAAAATAAGGAAAGGAGGGCAAGGCCAAGCACAAGGACGCTAGAAGCCATGGTCCTCAATTTTCTCTCAATCTAGCAAAGGAAGAACAATGCAGAGCAAAGATTAATATGGAGTTTTGGGGTTAAGTGGTTGCAAACAACACATATTTATAGACACGCATACATGGTATGTCATTGTTGGTATGTTAGTGGAGACATTTATCGGTTATTATTAAAATAGCCAAATTAAGCCTTGGACAAGAGGTCATAATATTGAGGTCTAATGATGTCGGCTAAATCTATATTTTTGCCCTAGATAATTAAAATCATCATTTTCTTACTTTTTAGTTTAAGTTGCTTTGACTTTCTCACCACTTTTGAAATGAATTGAAGGCAGATGGTGAAATAAATGTCATCATAGAGGACTTCTTGAAGTGGGCTAATCTTCATGAAAAGTTCCGAGAGTGGAAAGGAACATTGTCAACTTTAACGGACCTGGTCGTATGCTCCCGGATGCATACACTAATTTTTTCATTTTTTTATAAAACTGTTAATATAAGTGTATTTAACATATATATTAATTTTTACCATGTTTAGAGTATTTTAGATTTTTGAAAATCAGTGGCATTTTAGGTAATTCATAGGTAATGGTTCAATGCTTACCATTATCCTGAATTATTTTAAAATACTTTAATTTTAAACTATTTATTATATTTATTTATTATTTTGAAGATTGCATATAATGCATAATTTTTATGTCCTATACGCATATTATATATTTTTTAAAATTTTCAATAGCTATGTATTGTGCGTAGTATCTAATAAAACTTTTGGAAGAAAAAATTTTAGTAAAAAAAATTTTTGAAGTGAGGAAAATGATGTGATATAATGGGGATAATGATGATGAATAAAAAAAAGTTAAAAATAGATGGCAAAGTTGTAAGAAAAGATTGAAAAATATGATTATTGTAGAGAAATACAGGGAAATGTTTGAAAAATAGGATAATTATAGAGGAAAAAAGTTTTAGATGAAAAGATTTTTTTTGATAAATACAGAAATCCTTTTTGGGAAAAGCCAAATACTAACCACTAAACATAAAAAGAAAAATAAAAACAAATAGTAGCATACTAATTAAGATCTTAAAAGACCACATATACGACCTTCGTACCAACATCTTAAAAGGCCACCAATAATCGGAGCTCCAGCAGACAGGGGCAGGCCGGTCCAAATCAGGAGCATTTGACTGTTCGACAATAGTCATGCCCGGCGGCAGTATCGGTTCTCGCCGCCTGCCAGGAACACCCCCCTTGAAAAATCCTTTCACGGCAGCAGCCCTGAAGAATTGAAAATCCAAGGCACGTTCAGCACAGGAGCCGAATCCGCCAAACTCAAGAAAGCGTACATTCGTGAATGGTATTTCTGATATGATTCATTGCACCGGTTGTTTTAATTCATTTTTTTATTTTTTTGAAATTTTTATACAATTATTAATTTAAGCATATTTAATATGTATATCAAGTTTTACTAATTTTGAGTTTTTTATATTTTTATTTTTTATTTTTAAAAATCAATGCGTAAAAATTTTCAAAATTAGTAATACTAGATATACATATTAAATATACTTAGATTAACATTTACATAAAAAATTTTAAAAAGAGGTTAAATGCACCCAAATGCACTGAGACTAAGTACATCCGGATGCCAAACTTAAGAAAACTTCCATTGGTGAATGGAAATGGAACTTGTACACAGTAGTTAGAGTGCAAAGCACTATAAAATATGTTCCGCACTAGTTAAAATTCAATAATATTTGATATAATTTTTTATTCATGTAAAAATTATATTTTATATAGTTTGAATGTTCAAAATGCAACTTTAAAATTGATATTTACATTAAAATATTTTACACGGTTGATTTTGTATCGTTTCAAGATAGACCCCGTACACATGTTCAATTTAAATAAAAATTAGCATAGTATTAAAATAAATAATTTTAAATTTAATGAATGGTTCATAATCAAGTGCCCCCCTTTACACCAATTTGCACCTTAATTATGATGCTGACCAAATACACTAATGTTATTTTCCTATATATGCTAATTTCGGTCATCTTGCAGCTGATAAAGTATTGAATTGTGCCTAGATGGTTGAAGTTTTGCTCCCTGCAGAGAGTTAGAACAAAGTATAAGATAAAAATTATGATGTGAATTAATACCAATAAAAAAAATTATGATGTGAACTAGAAATAAAGTGTAACAGAAAAAATACATTATAACAATGAATCATCGGAAAAAGGAAAGCATATATACACATGAAGCCCCACCAAATTATCAACGGAATATGATTGGCGGTAAATGGGACTCACACGTATGAAGAAACCAAAATTCACAGGTTATATCATTTAAAAGCATTCATTTTATTATATTAACAAAATATCATTTTGATTCGAATTTTGGGCCGACTATACTCACTAAAAGATATAAAATTTTAAATGTAAAGTGTGAAAAAAATAAGACCAATCCATATACGTGCTGGAGTTTGGATACTAATAAGATTTCAAAAAGAATCATATATATTCATATATGTATATATACATATATCATTTGATATATATCAAAATGTGCACCTAGGAGGAATTTATTACCACGAGATGACACTACTTCACGACCTTAAATTAGATTTTTATTGAAGAAGCATGATTATGTACATCATGATGTATTTTAAGCTAAAATATTATATTAATGTATTATATTTTATTTTTTCTTCATAAATATATTTTCTTAATAGTATTTAATCCTTACATTAAGTATTTGCATTTTGCAATACTACATATTTATTTTTAAAAAAAAATTCAATTTAAGGGGCATTTAAGTCATTTTTCACCCCTCGAAAAAATTATTTTTAAAAATAAAAAATAAATATGTAAAAATATTGTAAAATGCAAGATTAAATTGAATACACTTAGTAAAATATGTTTATGAAGAAAAATTATAAAATATAATTAATTATAAAATAAATAAATATTATATTTTGGCATGACTACAAAGTTAAAGTCCAACACAGATATGGGCTTTTCCCTCGTGTTTTTGCTTGTGGGAAAAGCGCGGCTGAATTGCTTTGACCTCTTTGCTCCCGGCGTAAACTAATTGGATCAGTCTCCTCGATTTCTGCAGTTCATGTAATTGATCTTGCTATTTTGGAATTAGACTACATCGAATTTAATGGAACCGATCACGCTTCTAGTTTCCAATTAAGCTGGTTCACCGGGCTTGTCTGGTCCATTTTAATAACAGTAGTGGCTATTTTTCTATAGATATTCATATACATCACTACGATTCATATTACATTCAAGTATATATTCATAACTTTTATATAATTGAGGAAAATTTTCAAGAACATCCCATGTAAAAACGCCAACTGCAAATGCCTCCCTTAGCTATTTGAGGGTGTTGAACTCTCCTGGAACATGAAGCACCAATTTAATGAAATTTTTTAAATTTTGATACCGTCACTCATAATATGCATTTGGCTCATTTTAATAGTTACACTCTTGATCTAAAAACAACTTCCAAAATTATTCAATTACATATTAAATAAGCTTTCGTTAATTATAAAGTAAACATGTTGTTAGTTTAAGTGTTTGGCAACTACTGAAACTTTTCACCATCTATAATTGTATTATTTGTTAATCATTTCTTTATATCTTCCTATACATCTACTTTACTTTTTAATTATTTTTATACAATTATCTATACAACTAATATGTCTATTTTTACTTTATTTCTTTACTCCTCATAATTACCCTCATAATATCATATTATTTTTTTCATTTTAAAAACTTTTACGTTGAAAACTTTTCATTCAAAAATTTCCTCACTTCCTAAACATACCATAAGTATGGAGTTTAAAAAGCAACACCCCTAATGGGACATGCGTATATCATGCATTTTACACATTTTAATGGTTACGTGGTATGGCTCTTGATTTAAAAACAACTTTTGAAATTGCTCAATTGCATATTAAGTAAGCTTTTATTAATCATCAAAAAAATGGTGTGTTTGGGAACTGATAAAACTTTTGATGACAAGTTCTTAGTTTAAGAACTTGTCATCAAAAGTTTTCAAATTGATAAAAAAAATATGTGATATAGTATGGGTAATGATAAAAATAAAAAGAATAAAGTTAAAATAGATAGGTTTGTTGTTTAGGTAGTTATGCAGAAATGATTGAAAAATAAGGTAGTTATATAGAAAAATATGTGAAGAATTGATTACAAAATTAAATAATTATAAAAAGCAAAAAGTTTTAGATTAAAAATCTTTTGTTAGAAAAGTTTTAGGGTTTATCAAACATACCTTAAATATATTATTAATTCAATATAAAGATAGTGCTCAAAAAGAAATGGGGCAAGGGTGTATTATGCATCTTACAAGTTTTAATGATTATGCCCCTTAGTCTAAAAATAATTTTCAAAATTACTCAATTATGTATTAATAACCTTTTGTTAGTCATCAAAATGAACACATCGTTAGTTAAATATGAGGTTGGAGTTCACAAAAGCAACACCATAATAGGGAGTGAGTAAACTGTTGGTCCCGAGTTAATGGCGATTACCCAAGAAGGGAGGGGTAAATTGGGTAATTAAAAAATTTAAACTTAAACAGAAACTTTTACCCCGGATTAATCTAGTCCCCTTTATGAAGAAATAAATGAAAAATAATATAGTGCAGAGAGCAAAAATAAATATCAACACACAAGATTTTATAGCGGTTTGAGCAATCTTCCCTATTCCACTCTTCCAATCTCACACTTCTTGTGGCTTGGGTTCCTCTATGTATTTTGCAAATACAACTAGATTCACTGCTCTCTTCTAGATTCCAGCTCTAGGGGGCATCAACAATATACAGCACAAGTAGGTGACGAGTTCCACTCCAATCACACACTACTTTGCTTACACTTGATCTTAGTTACCCAAGCTAAATCAAGTTCAATACAAAAATAAAAATAAAAGAAAGTTTCTACACGTTATTGTTATATAGAGGCAGCTTTGGCGCAGAGAAGAACTTGTAGTGTAGGCTTAGAGATTCCGCAAGCAGCTCTTGGCAGTTTTGAAGCAAGGTTCTTCTTCTCATTGTTGGCTTGATCACTTAAAGCTCTTAGAAATGGGAATTATGCTCAATCAATGAATTTTCAACTACTCTCCACGTTCATATTGAATGCCTTGTGTAATTGTTGAGAGAATTTAACGTTTGGAAGTAGGTGGTGCGCATTTAATGCACCAATGTTCAAAAATTTTCCGACCGTTGTAACCCAAATCACAGGTGGGGTTTGACTTCACCCAAGTCGCAGATGGAGTCGACTTTGGGTGCGACTTCGGCTCTCCGCAACTTCTTCAAGTTCTAGTCTGGGCCGACTTGGTCCTCGACTTAACCCAAGTCGCAGGTGAAGTCGACTTCGGGTACGACTTCACTTCTTCAGCTTGCTAGTTGAACTTAAAATCCTTGGAATGTCTTGCTTGCTTGAATTTCTTCATTTTTGGTTGTTCTTCCCTTGATTATATCTTTTGCAATTCAGTATAATCATCCTAGCTTGATATCCTTTTAGCTCCATGACTTGCAAACTTTGAATCCTTGAAATGTTGAATATATGCATGAATCTTTGAGTGCTTAATGATGTCTAAATATATGTTCATAATCCATCATTGTTGATTCATGCAACCCTGATTGCTTTTATTCTTCATTTGAGTGTTTGAGTCGTCTTGGCCTTCATCTTCACTTGAATATAACAATGAGTCATCTTGATCTGCATGTTCCACATTAAAGTCGAAGATGGAGTCGACTCGGTCTGCGACTTCACCCAAGTCACATGCGGAGTCGACTTGGGATGCGACTTTGGCAGCTCTCGTTCTCGATTTCAACTCTGGAATGACATGACGTCTCAAAGTCGTAGCTGGAGTCGACTTGGTCTGCGACTTCACCTCAAGTCGCAAGCGGAGTCAACTTAGGATGCGACTTCGACAGCTCTCGTTCTTGATTTCAACTCTGGAAGGAAATGACATTTTGAAGTCGCTGCTGGAGTCGACTTGGGGATCGACTTGGCCTAAGTTGATGCCTGAGTCGACTTGAAAATCGACTGAACTTGTCATGCTTCATATTCTTCATTTTTGTAACCTTTAATCATTTTCACAAACATGCTAGTGACCAAAACTTACTCAAATTGATTTGTTAATCATCAAAACATAGACTTGGCTCATTTTCCACATGTTTCCAACGTAAACCATGCATTTTGAACATTTAAATGGTTAAGTACCTTGGTTCAATTTAATGTGGGAAGGGAGTTGGAAAAAGCGACACCAAATTGAGGAGTGAGTGTACCATACATTTTGAACCTTTTAATGGTTAAGTCCCTAGGTCTAAAAACAACTGTCAAAATTTCTCAGTACATTCTTTTTGAAGCTTACTCAATTCCATGTTAGATAACCTTTTGTTAGTCATCAAAATTAACATATTATTAGTTCAATGTGAGGATGGAGTTCAAAAAGGAACACATAATGGGAAGTGAGGGTACTACGCTTTTTGAACATTTTAATGGTTATGTCCCTTGGGTCCAAAAACAACTTTCAAAATTACTCAAATGTTAAACAACCTTTTGTTAGTCATCAAAATAAACATATTGTTAGTTCAATTTGAGGATGGAGTTGGCAAAAGCAACACCATATTGGGGAGGAGTGTAGCATGCATTTTGAATATTGTAATGATTATGTCACCTGGTCTAAAAATAACTTTTAAAATTACTCAATTACATGTTAAATAACCTTTTGTAGTCACCAAGATAGATATATTGTTAGTTCAATTTGAGAATAGAGTTGACATAAGCAACACCATAATGGGAAGTGAGTGTATTATGCGTTTTGAACATTTTAATGGTCATGTCCCTTGGTCTAAAAACAACTTTCGAAATTACTCATTTACATGTTAAATAACTTTTTGTTAGTCATCAAAATAAATTAGTTCAATCTGAGGATGGAGTTACCAAAAGGAACACCATAATGGCGAGTGAGTGTACTGTGCATTTTGAACATTTTAATGACTATGTCCCTTAGTCTAAAGACGACTTTCAAAATTACTCAATTACATATTAAATAACTTTCTGTTAGTTATTAAAATAAACATATTGTTAATTCAATGTGAAGATGGAGCACAAAAGCAACAACATAATGGGGCTTGTGTGTACCATGCATTTTGAACACTTTAATAATTATGCCCGTTGATCTAAAAATAACTTTCAAAATTATCCAATTACATATTAAGTAACCTTTTATTAATTGTCAAAATAAAAATATTGCTAGTTAAATGTGAAGATGGAGTTCACAAGAGCAACGCCAAAATCAGTCGTGAGTGTATCATTTATTTTGCATATTTTTTTCATGAAAATTTATTTTGAACATTTTAACATTATGCCCCTTGATCTAAAAACTAATTCTAAAATTACTCTATAGTATATTAAATAACCTTTTGTTAGTCATCAAAACAACATATTATTAGTTCAATGTAAAGAATGGAGTTGATAAAAGTGACACTGTAAGAGGGGGTGAGTGTATCATGCATTTCGCACATTTTAATGGTTATGCCCCTTGATCTAAAACCACTTTTTAAAATTACTCAATCGCATATTAAATAGGCTTTTGCTAATTATCAAAATAAACATGTTATTAGTTCAATAAAAGGATGGAGTTCACAAAAGCAACATCAAATTAAGACGTGATTGTGTCATTTATTTTATACATTTTAATGCTTATGGCCCTTAATGTAAAAATAATTTTCAAAATTACTATATTACTTATTAAATAACATTTTCTTAGTCATCAAAATCAACATGTTGTTAGTTTAATTGGAGGATGGAGTTCAAAAAAGCAACACAATAATGGGGGCATGTGAATGTATTGTGCATTTTTGCACATTTTAATGGTTATGCCCCTTGACCTAAAAACAACTCTCAAAATTACTCAATAGTATATTAAATAACCTTTTGTTAATCATCAAAATAAAGATATTGTTAGTTCAATGTGAGGATCGCTTTTACAAAAGCAACGCCTAAATGGGGTATGAGTGTATTATTCATTTGCACATTTTAATGGTTATGCCTCTTGATCTTAAAATAACTTTCGTAATTACTAGATTATATATTAAAGATCTTTGCTAGCGGAGCCATGTAACCCTTCCAAATTTTAAGATTTTGATCATTTATGGAAAATCTCATTCATTTATGTTATTTATTGTATTTAACATTATTTACTTAGTTAGTGACCGAGTTTTATCCAAATTAATTATGTACAAGGGCTACATTTGTTGAAAAATATATACATTGATATGTAAACTATAAAAAATGCTAAGATTCATTTAGATATATATTAGAATGTAATAATATTTCATAAAATCATTTATCCACATAAAAATAATATTTTGAACTGTTTAGATGTTGAAAATATTACTAGAAAGGTTGATATTTTAGCATTAAACTATTTTATTACATTAATTTTACACATTTATAGATATGACTCATGTGCAGTGATACTAAATATAATAGATAGAGTGGAATTTTTTTCAACTATCAAGATTTTAAACATAAGGAGATTACATAGAAAAATGGTCTCATGGAAGCGAAGCCCACATATTAAATAACCTTTTATTAGTTATCAAAATAAATATATTATTTTTTATTGGTGAAATAAATATATTATTAGCTCAACATTAGGATGGAGTTCATATGAGCAACATCATAATAGAGTGTGAGTATATTATGCATTTTTGCACATTTTAATTGCTCTGCCTCTTGATCTAAAAATAATTTTCAAAATTACTGAATTACATATTAAATAAGTCTTTTGTTAATTATCAAAATAAACATACTATTAGTTTGATGTAAGGATGGAGCTTGCAAAAGCAGCACAAAAATGATGTATAAGTACTGAAAAATTCATAATTTAGAAATTTATAGCCATTTGCCATAGATAGCAAAGTTTTTTTTTATTCATATACTATATATGAGAAATATTGAAGTGTAGCTTCATTGCACCACAATTACAATATAATCATCTCCAAATGGGCTCATATGAACATAAAATTATAATCTACTCCACCTGTTGTATTTAGAAGTATGTATTCTATTATCATGTCAATTTCCATCACAATTGGATATATGTATAGGCTCCATTTGAAAATGGTATAAATTTAATATAATAAAATAATTTAATGTAAATAACAACTTTAAAGTCGTTTTTTCAACATGTAAATTATTTGCTCTAAAATTTATATATAGGTAAATAATTGTATAAGGAATCAATACATTTAAGTAGATATGGGCCCGTTTTGGGCCAAATGCACTGTTAATTGTGGTGCGGCTTCACTTCATAGGACAGCTTCTGTGTAATCGGGTTATATAGAAGCGTACCTGAGTAACTCCTTCAAAATTTAAAATTTTAATCTTTGATAGAAAATCTAATCTATTCATTGTATTTAATATCATTTGTTTGTCTAAGATATCAAGTTTTATCCCAATCAAGTATATTTGTGAGCCACATTTGTTAGAAAAAATATATATTCATGTGTAAATTATGAAAAATGTTAAAATATTAACTTTAAAGTAGTATTTTTGACATCTAAACCATCTAAAATACAATCTCTATGTGAATAAATGATTTTATAAAGTATTCTTACATTTTAATACATGTGTAAATAGATCTAAGCATTTTTCATAATTTGCACATGAATATATATATATATATTTGAACAAATGTGGCCTATAAACATACTTGATTGAAATGAAACTTGGTCTCTTAGAAAAATAAATGATGCTAAATATAATGAATGAATTGGATTTTCTATTAAAAATTAAAATCTTAGATTTTGAAGGAGTTATATGGGTTCGCTCCTATATATCCTGGTTAAATAAAAGCGGGGCCGATATATATATATATGTATGTATGTATAACCCTTTCTATGTAATGAAGTTGTACTATAATTAAAAATGCATTTGGCCCAAAATCGGCTCTACATATACTTAAATATATTGATATTTTATACAATCGTTTATCCATGTATAAATTTTATAGCAAATAGTTTATATGTTGAAAAAATAACTTTAAAATTGCTACTTACATCAAATTATTTAATTACATTAAACTTCTCCATTTTTAGATGGGTCCATACACATATCCAATTGGAATAAAAATTAGTATGATAATAAAATATATAATTCTAAATACAATAGGTGGAGTATATTATAATTTTATAATCATGTGAGGCTTATTTTGAGGTAACTACACTTTAATTGTTGTGCAGTGAAGCTGCACCTGAATATTTATAACATATCTATACATATATATATATAACATAGCAATCTATTACAATTAAGCACTATAATGGCTGCATAAGTTAATCTCCTACTAATTTTATTAAAATGTGATTTAGTTATACTAAATTTTATATAGCATGCAATTAAAGAAATATATGATTTTTATATTAAGAGTTGATCTCGTTCCTACTCTGCCATGAGCACACCTCTAGCACAGCTAAATGCGGCTGAAATGCAGATCGACATGCTTGCGCCGAGGTGGGATGAGGGTGCCCAAGGCCAGAATTGGGTAATTTTTTCATTTAAAAATTTTTGTCCAGCCCAAAACCTTCTCTAACGGCTTGAGACAGAATTGGGTGGATTTCATATTTTTGGTTTACGTAATGGGTATATATGGAATATTTGATACTCAGTGGGTATATTTGAAATTAAAGATAAATGGTGTGAGTATATTTGAAATTTCGCTTATAATTCTATTTTAAAAAGTATTCATTATAAAAATTTTCAATTTATTTATTTTTAATATGCAGGTGAATAATAGTACTCAACACAATCTATATTAGTTAGAAGTTAAAAAAAATAAAAATCAAGTGGTTGCATTCTACAACCGGTTGCATTGAAGATTTTCCCTTGGATCATTATATGTGTGCGTGTGATCACATGCACGAGCTTCATGTCAAAATTATCACTTAATCGAACATAGTTTTTCCATCAAAATATAACTTTCATACATAAATGAGAAACGCACACCATGCGCCCAAATTACCTCTTGACCTGGAGACCGTCAACTTGGTAAGAGCGGTGACTGCGGTCATCAAACTATTTGCATAAATATCATATATTATATATTTGGTTACTCTTCAAGGAAAAAAAAAACTATATTTGGTTGCATTAGATGTAGTTTAGCCGTAGCTAATTATTTAATTAAGAATACTTAATTAATTGCTTTCAAGTAGTACCATTTGGTTAAATATAATTATTTTTTACCTTAAATCTAGTTTAAAATAATATTTAATATAGGTGTTAAAATTCGATTGAAAATACTAATAAAATTGCAGCTTTAGTTGGATTCGAAACCACAACATAGGCAATTTTAATTTGGCTTTGCAAAAAGGCGGCATATGATAAATTTAATTTGTTGGAGTGGATGTTGTCCACACAATGGCACATCGGGCCGTGAAAGAAGAAAGATTAATTAGCACATTAACAGTGAAGGATTTTGCAAAATACACCTTAAAGCACTTTTCAGGGTTGTAAATCAGCATGTATATACTTTCGGATATTTGAAGAATAGACCCTCAAATTTTCAAAAGAGTTCAAAATAGACCGATTAACCATGGACCCTGTTACTCCCATGCGCATATCCAAAGTATCATGCAAAGTTACATATGATGTCTATTTTTCAAAAATCCCTGATTTAGTGGCGGAGTCCTGACCTTTAGAGAGGGAGAGCAAACTCCGATGAAAAGGGCAACCGTATGAACATTAATTATATTTTTAATTTTTTAAAAAATTTTAAAGCGAGTTTCTTGAATTCTAAACCCGTTGGCTACCGCAAAAGAATTTTGGTGTCACAAGCTACGTGGAAACCTCTTCCTTTTGGTAGGTTAAGCTTAATGTTGATGATGGTATTTGCAGCAAGATGAATTTGTGTGGTATAGGGGCGATGCTCGAAGGTTGGGATGGTGATCTGGTAGTTATTAAAAATTAGGAGTGGAACGAGATGGCAGACCCATCTTGGATTGGGACCCATACCAAGTTATTCAGTAAATTGTAGTTTAAGTATTTAAGCTTTTCATAGATCATTTGTGAGAGTGATTCTCTCCTTCTGAAAGCCATGATTGAAATTAGTGGGAAGACATAATCTCCAGTTTTTTTTTTTTTTTTGTTTGACAAAATCACAAAAGTAGCCAATTCATATATTGTGATTTGACACATGTTCTTGCATTGGTAACAATGTTGCGCATTTTAGTATAAAGTTTGCATTACAACAAGGTTTATAATTTAGGAATCTATTATACATGGGTGAGCATTCGATGATATGATCATTTTAATTAAATTAGCTAGTGAAAGAAAGTCATGCATCGATCCTATCAAGAGATGGAAACGAGACGCACAGCATATGTGGTGTCCGCATCGCCTGCAATATTTAAAGATTTTCAGATCCTTCAAGAAATTTTATTCAAATATCATTACTTTTAGAAAGTGCCCATATTCATGCAAGACAAGAAATCAAATTAATATTAAACAGGTAGCTATTTGCGAGTCCATCACTAGCTACGCACATTTATGGTGAATACATAGCAACCACCTGATGCATGTTGCTTTATTTAGATAAACAAAGTTGCTTGCAAGTCCATCACTGTACGCATCCCAAGAACTGAGCCTGGTACTGAGCTTTCAATAGATCAATGATTTCCTTTTCTACCTGAAAAGCTCTAGCCAGAATGTCATCCGAGATGGGTGGCTTTGAACCAAAGGTAGCATTGGCTATTGTAATGACCCCTGGATTTTGACTATTAAACCTTGCGTGCGCGACTGCGTTTCCCTTGCCTATATTTTGTTGGAAGTGAATGAGGCCACGGGGGAAGGCGAAGACATCACCGGCGTGAAGAATCTTGGACATGAGGCGGTGATCAGGGTTGGAAGTGACAAAGCCAGCTAAGAGGGTTCCCTCAAGGACTGTGAGGATCTCTGATGCACGAGGGTGAAAGTGAGGAGGATTTACGCCGAATGGGGCGAAGTCGATTCGGACCATGGCGATTCCCAACGTGTTGAGTCCAGGTAGCTCATTAACAGTCACGAAGGTGATCTTCGACCCAACCTCATTTCTTGTGTCCCCTGATACGTTCAAACCCGTGAAGAAGAAATCATCGGCCACCACTTGATTTGGGTCTTTGCAAGTAAACCCATTCACAAACACTGCATGCATTTAAGACAGACACTTTAAATTAGTTACTCTGTCTCCAACTCCACACATATTTTGGGATGCATTTGAATGATCATATAACAGCTAAAATAATAACATAAACAACTTCGTTTCGGTTAGAACATATACTAAATATAAGCTTTTTCGTATAGTAAAACTCATAATAACTTTAAATGGCTAGATAAAATTTTATTGCATGTCTAACTGCATGCTTCATTTTTCAGAAGTTTCCTCACCATTGATAAGGAGAGGATACTAACCTGGTGAGTTTTTGTTAATGGCTACACAGAAGTCCTGCAAGGGACCAGGGTCCGTAGCATAAGTATGGGAACAAAATAAGGAAAGGAGGGCAAGGCCAAGCACAAGGACGCTAGAAGCCATGGTCCTCAATTTTCTCTCAATCTAGCAAAGGAAGAACAATGCAGAGCAAAGATTAATATGGAATTGTGGTGTTAAGTGGTTGCAAAGAACACATATTTATAGACACGTATACATGGTATGTCATTGTTGGTATGTTAGTGGAGACATTTATCGGTTATTATTAAAATAGCCAAATTAAGCCTTGGACAAGAGGTCATAATATTGAGGTCTAATGATGTCGGCTAAATCTATGTTTTTGCCCTAGATAATTAAAATCATCATTTTCTTACTTTTTAGTTTAAGCTGCTTTGACTTTCTCACCACTTTTGAAATGAATTGAAGGCAGATGGTGAAATAAATGTCATCATAGAGGACTGCTTGAAGTGGGCTAATCTTCATGAAAAGTTCCGAGAGTGGAAAGGAACATTGTCAACTTTAACGGACCAGGTCGTATGCTCCCGGATGCATACACTAATTTTTTCATTTTTTTTATAAAACTGTTAATATAAGTGTATTTAACATATATATTAATTTTTACCATGTTTTGAGTATTTTAGATTTTTATTTTTTATTGTTGAAAATCAGTGGCATTTTAGGTAATTCATAGGTAATGGTTCAATGCTTACCATTATCCTGAATTATTTTAAAATATTTTAATTTTAAACTATTTATTATATTTATTTATTATTTTGAAGATTGCATATAATGCATAATTTTTATGTCCTATACGCATATTATATATTTTTGTAAATTTTCAATAGCTATGTATTGTGTGTAGTATCTAATAAAACTTTTGGAAGAAAAAATTTTAGTAAAAAAAAATTTTGAAGTGAGGAAAATGATGTGATATAATGGGGATAATGATGATGAATAAAAAAAAAAAGTTAAAAATAGATGGCAAAGTTGTAAGAAAAGATTGAAAAATATGATTATTGTAGAGAAATATAGGGAATGTTTGAAAAATAGGATAATTATAGAGGAAAAAAGTTTTAGATGAAAAGACTTTTTTGTTGATAAATACAGAAATCCTTTTTGGGAAAAGCCAAATACTAACCACTAAACATAAAAAGAAAAATAAAAACAAATAGTAGCATACTAATTAAGATCTTAAAAGACCACGTATACGACCTTCGTACCAACATCTTAAAAGGCCACCAATAATCGGAGTTCCAGCAGACAGGGGCAGGCCGGTCCAAATCAGGAGCATTTGACTGTTCGACAATAGTCATGCCCGGCGGCAGTATCGGTTCTCGCCGCCTGCCAGGAACACCCCCCTTGAAAAATCCCTTAGCGGCAGCAGCCCTGAAGAATTGAAAATCCAAGGCACGTTCAGCACAGGAGCCGAATCCGCCAAACTCAAGAAAGCGTACATTCGTGAATGGTATTTCTGATATGATTCATTGCACCAGTTGTTTTAATTCATTTTTTTATTTTTTTTTTGAAATTTTTATACAATTATTAATTTAAGTATATTTAATATGCATATCAAGTTTTACTAATTTTTAGTTTTTTATATTTAATATGTATACCAATAAAAAAAATGTCAAACTTAAGAAAACGTCCGTTGGTGAATGGAAATGGAACTTGTACACAGTAGTTAGAGTGCAAAACACTATAAAATATGCTCCACACTAGTTAAAATTTAATAATATTTGATATAATTATTTATTCATGTAAAAATTATATTTTATATAATTTAAATATTCAAAATGCAACTTTAAAATTGATATTTACATTAAACTATTTTACACGGTTGATTTTGTATCGTTTCAAGATAGACCCCGTACACATGTTCAATTTAAATAAAAATTAGCATAGTATTAAAATAAATAATTTTAAATTTAATGAATGGTTCAGAATCAAGTGGCCCCCTTTACAGCAATTTGCACCTTAATTATGATGCTGACCAAATACACTAATGTTATTTTCCTATATATGCTAATTTCGGTCATCTTGCAGCTGATAAAGTACTGAATTATGCCTAGATGGTCGAAGTTTTGCTCCCCGCTAAGAGTTAGAACAAAATATAAGATAAAAATTATGATGTGAATTAATACCAATAAAAAAAATTATGATGTGAACTAGAAATAAATTGTAACAGAAAAAATACATTATAACAATGAATCATCGCAAAAAAGAAAGCATATATACACATGAAGTCCCACCAAATAATCAACAGAATATGATTGGCGGTAAATGGGACTCACACCTATGAAGAAACCAAAATTCACAGCTTATGTCATTTAAAAGCATTCATTTTATTATATTAACAAAATATCATTTCGATCCGAATTTTGGGCCGACTATACTCACTAAAAGATATAAAATTTTAAATGTAAAGTGTGAAAAAAATAAGACCAATCGATATACGTGCTGGAGTCTGGATACTAATAATATTTCAAAAAGAATCACATATATTCATATATGTATATATACATATATCATTTGATATATGTCAAAATGTGCACCTTGGAGGAATTTATTACCACGAGATGACACTACTTCTCCACCTTGAATTAGATTTTTGTTGAAGAAGCATGATTATATACATCATGATGTATTTTAAGTTGAAATATTATATTAATGTATTTTATTTTATTTTTTCTTCATAAATATATTATCTTAATAGTATTTAATCCTTACATTAAGTATTTGCATTTTGCAATACTACATATTTATTTTTAAAAAAAATTCAATTTAAGGGGCATTTAAGTCATTTTTCACCCCTCGAAAAAATTATTTTTAAAAATAAAAAATAAATATGTAAAAATATTGTAAAATGCAAGATTAAATTGAATACACTTAGTAAAATATGTTTATGAAGAAAAATTATAAAATATAATTAATTATAAAAATAAATAAATATTATATTTTGGCATGACTACAAAGTTAAAATCCAACACGGATATGGGCTTTTCCCTTGTGTTTTTTCTTGCGGGAAAAGCGCCGCTGAATTGCTTTGACCTCTTTGCTCCCGGCGTAAACTAATTGGATCAGTCTCCTCGATTTCTGCAGTTCATGTGATTGATCTTGCTATTTTGGAATTAGACTACATCGAATTTAGTAGAACCGATCACGCTTCTAGTTTCCAATTAAGCTAGTTCACCGGGCTTGTCTGGTCCATTTTAATAACAGTAGTGGCTATTTTTCTATAGATATTCATATACATCATTACGATTCATATTACATTCAAGTATATATTCATAACTTTTATATAATTGAGGAAAATTTTCAACAACATCCCATGTAAAAACGCCAACTGCAAATGCCTCCCTTAGCTATTTGAGAGTATTGAACTCTCCTGGAACATGAAAGGCACCAATTTAATAAAAAAATTTAAATTTTTATACCGTCACTCATACTATGCATTTGGCTCATTTTAATAGTTACACTCTTGATCTAAAAACAACTTCCAAAATTATTCAATTACATATTAAGTAAGCTTTTGTTAATTATTAAAAAAACATATTGTCAGTTTAAGTGTTTGGCAACTAATGAAACTTTTCACCATCTATAATTGTATTATTTGTTAATCGTTTCTTTATATCTTCCTATACATCTACCTTACTTTTCAATTATTTTTATACAATTATCTGTACAACTAATATGTCTATTTTTACTTTATTTCTTTACTCCTCATAATTACCCTCATAATATCATTTTTTTTATTTTAAAAACTTTTACATTGAAAACTTTTCATTCAAAAATTTCCTCACTTCCTAAACATGCCATAAGTATGGAGTTGAAAAAGCAACACCCCTAATGGGACATGCGTATATCATGCATTTTACACATTTTAATGGTTACGTGGTATGGCTCTTGATTTAAAAACAACTTTTGAAATTGCTCAATTGCATATTAAGTAAGCTTTTATTAATCATCAAAATAAGGGTATGTTTGGGAACTGATAAAACTTTTGATGACAAGTTCTTCGTTTAAGAACTTGTCATCAAAAGTTTTCAAATTGATAAAAAAATATGTGATATAGTACGGGTAATGACAAAAATAAAAAGAATAAAGTTAAAATAGACAAGTCTGTTGTTTAGGTAGTTGTGCAGAAATGATTGAAAAAAAAAGTAGTTATATAGAAAAATATGTGAAGAATTGATTACAAAATTAAATAATTATAAAAAGAAAAAAGTTTTAGATTAAAAATCTTTTGTTAAAAAAGTTTTAGGGTTTGTCAAACATACCTTAAATATATTATTAATTCAATATAAAGATAGTGCTAAAAAAGAAATGGGGCAAGGGTGTATTCTGCATCTTACAAGTTTTAATGATTATGCCCCTTAGTCTAAAAATAATTTTCAAAATTACTCAATTATGTATTAATAACCTTTTGTTAGTCATCAAAATAAACACATCGTTAGTTAAATATGAGGTTGGAGTTCACAAAAGCAACACCATAATAGGGAGTGAGTAAACTGTTGGTCCCGAGTTAATGGCGATTACCCAAGAGGGGAGGGGTAAATTGGGTATTTAAAAAATTTAAACTTAAACAAAAAATTTTACCCCGGATTAATCTAGTCCCCTTTATGAAGAAATAAATGAAAAATAATATAGTGCAGAGAGCAAAAATAAATATCAACACACAAGATTTTATAGCGGTTTGAGCAACCTTCCCTACTCCACTCTTCCAAGCTCACACTTCTTGTGGCTTGAGTTCATCTATGTATTTTACAAATACAACTAGAGTCACTGCTCTCTTCTAGATTCCAGCTCTAGGGGGCATCAACAATACACAGCACAAGTAGGTGACGAGTTTCACTCCAATCACACACTACTTTGCTTACACTTGATCTTAGTCACCCAAGCTAAATCAAGTTCAATACAATAATAAAAATAAAAGAAAGTTTCTACACGTTACAGTTATGTAGAGGCAGCTTTGGCGCAGAGAAGAACTTGTAGTGTAGGCTTAGAGATTCAGCAAGCAGCTCTTGGCAGTTTGGAAGCAAGGTTCTTCTTCTCATTGTTGGCTTGATCACTTAAAGCTCTTAGAAATGGGAGTTATGCTCAATCAATGAATTCTCAGCTACTCTCCACATTCATATTGAATGCCTTGTATAATTGTCGAGAGAATTTGAACATTTGGAAGTAGGTGGTGCGCATTTAATGCACCAATGTTCAAAAATTTTCTGACCGTTGCAACCTAAGTCACAGGTGGAGTCGACTTCGGGTGCGACTTCACCCAAGTCGCAGATGGAGTCGACTTCGGGTGCGACTTCGGCTCTCTGCAACTTCTTCAAGTTCCAGTCTGGATCGACTTGGTCCTCGACTTAACCCAAGTCGCAAGTGAAGTCGACTTCAGGTACGACTTCACTTCTTCAACTTGCTAGTTGAACTTAAAATCCTTGGAATGCCTTGCTTGCTTGAATTTCTTCAGGATTGGTTGTTCTTCCCTTGATTATATCTTTTGCAATTCAGTATAATCATCCTATCTTGTTATCCTTTTAGCTCCATGACTTGCAAACTTTGAATCCTTGAAATGTTGAATATATGCATGAATCTTTGAGTGCCTAATGATGTCTAAATATATGTTCATAATCCATCATTGTTGATTCATGCAACCTTGATTGCTTTTATTCTTCATTTGAGTGTTTGAGTTTTCTTGGCCTTCATCTTCACTTGAATATAGCAATGAGCCATCTTGATCTGCATGTTCCACATTAAAGTCGAAGATGGAGTCGACTCGGTCTGCGACTTCACCCAAGTCGCATACGGAGTCGACTTGGGATGCGACTTTGGCAGCTCTCGTTCTCGATTTCAACTCTGGAATGACATAACGTCTCGAAGTCGCAGCTAGAGTCGACTTTGTCTACGACTTCACCTCAAGTCGCAAGCGGAGTCAACTTAGGATGCGACTTCGACAGCTCTCGTTCTTGATTTCGACTCTGGAAGGAAATGACATTTTGAAGTCACTGTTGGAGTCGACTTGGGGATCGACTTGGCCTAAGTTGATGCCTGAGTCGACTTGAAAATCGACTTGACTTGTCATGCTTCATATCCTTCATTTTTGTAACCTTTAATCATTTTCACAAACATGTTAGTGACCAGAACTTACTAAAATTGATTTGTTAATCATCAAAACATAGACTTGGCTTATTTTCCACATGTTTCCAACATAAACCATGCATTTTGAACATTTAAATGGTTATGTCCCTTGGTTCAGTTTAATGTGGGAATGGAGTTGGCAAAAGCGACACCAAATTGAGGAGTGAGTGTACCATACATTTTGAACATTTTAATGGTTAAGTCCCCTGGTCTAAAAAAAACTTTCAAAATTACTCAATACATTCTTTTTGAAGCTTACTCAATTCCATGTTAGATAACCTTTTGTTAGTCATCAAAATTAACATATTGTTAGTTCAATTTGAGGATGGAGTTGGCAAAAGCAACACCATATTGGGGAGGAGTGTAGCATGCATTTTGAATATTGTAATGATATTGTCACCTGGTCTAAAAATAACTTTTAAAATTACTCAATTACATGTTAAATAACCTTTTGTAGTCACCAAGATAGATATATTGTTAGTTCAATTTGAGAATAGAGTTGACATAAGCAACACCATAATGGGAAGTGAGTGTATTATGCGTTTTGAACATTTTAATGGTCATGTCCCTTGGTCTAAAAACAACTTTCGAAATTACTCATTTACATGTTAAATAACTTTTTGTTAGTCATCAAAATAAATTAGTTCAATCTGAGGATGGAGTTACCAAAAGGAACACCATAATGGCGAGTGAGTGTACTATGCATTTTGAACATTTTAATGACTATGTCCCTTAGTCTAAAGACGACTTTCAAAATTACTCAATTACATATTAAATAACTTTTTGTTAGTTATTAAAATAAACATATTGTTAATTCAATGTGAAGATGGAGCACAAAAGCAACAACATAATGGGGCTTGTGTGTACCATGCATTTTGAACACTTTAATAATTATGCCCGTTGATCTAAAAATAACTTTCAAAATTATCCAATTACATATTAAGTAACCTTTTATTAATTGTCAAAATAAAAATATTGCTAGTTAAATGTGAAGATGGAGTTCACAAGAGCAACGCCAAAATCAGTCGTGTGTGTATCATTTATTTTGCATATTTTTTTCAGGAAAATTTATTTTGAACATTTTAACATTATGCCCCTTGATCTAAAAACTAATTCAAAAATTACTCTATAGTATATTAAATAACCTTTTGTTAGTCATCAAAACAACATATTATTAGTTCAATGTAAAGAATGGAGTTGATAAAAGTGACGCTGTAAGAGGGTGTGAGTGTATCATGCATTTTGCACATTTTAATGGTTATGCCCCTTGATCTAAAAACACTTTTTAAAATTACTCAATCGCATATTAAATAGGCTTTTTCTAATTATCAAAATAAACATGTTATTAGTTCAATAAAAGGATGGAGTTCACAAAAGCAACATCAAATTAAGACGTGATTGTGTCATTTATTTTACACATTTTAATGGTTATGGCCCTTAATGTAAAAATAATTTTCAAAATTACTATATTACTTATTAAATAACATTTTGTTAGTCATCAAAATCAACATGTTGTTAGTTTAATTGGAGGATGGAGTTTAAAAAAGCAACACAATAATGGGGGCATGTGAATGTATTGTGCATTTTTGCACATTTTAATGGTTATGCCCCTTGACCTAAAAACAACTCTCAAAATTACTCAATAGTATATTAAATAACCTTTTGTTAATCATCAAAATAAAGATATTGTTAGTTCAATGTGAGGATCACTTTTACAAAAGCAACGCCTAAATGGGGTATGAGTGTATTATTCATTTGCACATTTTAATGGTTATGCCTCTTGATCTTAAAATAACTTTCGTAATTACTAGATTATATATTAAAGATCTTTGCTAGCGGAGCCATGTAACCCTTCCAAATTTTAAGATTTTGATCATTTATGGAAAATCTCATTCATTTATGTTATTTATTGTATTTAACATTATTTACTTAGTTAGTGACCGAGTTTTATCCAAATTAATTATGTACAAGGGCTACATTTGTTGAAAAATATATACATTGATATGTAAACTATAAAAAATGCTAAGATCCATTTAGATATATATTAGAATGTAATAATATTTAATAAAATCATTTATCCACATAAAAATAATATTTTGAACTGTTTAGATGTTGAAAATATTACTAGAAAGGTTGATATTTTAGCATTAAACTATTTTATCACATTAATTTTACACATTTATAGATATGACTCATGTGCATTGATACTAAATATAATAGATAGAGTGGATTTTTTTTTCAACTATCAAGATTTTAAACATAAAGAGATTACATAGAAAAAATGGTCTCATGGAAGCGAAGCCCACATATTAAATAACCTTTTATTAGTTATCAAAATAAACATATTATTTTTTTTAGGGGAAATAAATATATTATTAGCTCAACATAAGGATAGAGTTCATATGAGCAACATCATAACAAAGTGTCAGTATATTATGCATTTTTGCACATTTTAATTGCTCTGCCTCTTGATCTAAAAATAATTTTCAAAATTACTGAATTACATATTAAATAAGTCTTTTGTTAATTATCAAAATAAACATACTATTAGTTTGATGTAAGGATGGAGCTCGCAAAAGCAGCACAACAATGATGTATAAGTACTGAAAAATTCATAATTTAGAAATTTATAGCCATTTGCCACAGATAGCAAAGTTTTTTTTATTCACATACTATATATGAGAAATATTCAAGTGTAGCTTCACTGCACCACAATTACAATACAATCATCTCCAAATGGGCTCATATGAACATAAAATTATAATCTACTCCACCTGTTGTATTTAGAATTATGTATTCTATTATCATGTCAATTTCCATCACAATTGGATATATGTATAGGCTCCATTTGAAAATGGTATAAATTTAATATAATAAAATAATTTAATGTAAATAACAACTTTAAAGTCATTTTTTCAACATGTAAATTATTTGCTCTAAAATTTATTTATAGATTAATAATTGTATAAAGAATCAATACATTTAAGTAGATATGGGCCGGTTTTGGGCCAAATGCACTGTTAATTGTGGTGCGGCTTCACTTCATAGGACAGCTTCTGTGTAATCGGGTTATATAGAAGCGGACCTGAGTAACTCCTTCAAAATTTAAAATTTTAATCTTTGATAGAAAATCTATTCTATTCATTGTATTTAATATCATTTGTTTGTCTAAGAGATCAAGTTTTATCCCAATCAAGTATATTTGTAAGCCACATTTGTTGGAAAAAATATATATATTCATGTGTCAATTATGAAAAATGTTAAAATATTAATTTTAAAGTATTATTTTTGACATCTAAATCATCTAAAATACCATCTCTATGTGAATAAATGATTCTATAAAGTATTCTTACATTTTAATACATGTGTAAATAGATCTAAGCATTTTTCATAATTTGCACATGAATATATATATATATGAACAAATGTGGCCTATAAACATACTTGATTGAAATGAAACTTGGTCTCTTAGAAAAATAAATGATGCTAAATATAATGAATGAATTGGATTTTCTATTAAAAATTAAAATCTTAGATTTTGAAGGAGTTTTTTGGGTTCGCTCCTATATATCCTGGTTAAATAAAAGCCGGGCCGATATATATATATATGTATGTATGTATGTATGTATGTATAACCCTTTCTATGTAATGAAGTTATACTATAATTAACAATTCATTTGGCCCAAAATCGGCTCTACATATACTTAAATATATTGATATTTTATACAATCGTTTATCTATGTATAAATTTTATAGCAAATAGTTTATATGTTGAAAAAACAACTTTAAAATTGATACTTACATCAAATTATTTAATTACATTAAACTTCTCCATTTTTAGATGGGTCCATACACATATCCAATTGGGATAAAAATTAGTATGATAATAAAATATATAATTCTAAATACAATAGGTGGAGTATATTATAATTTTATAATCATGAGGGGCTTATTTTGAGATAACTACACTGTAATTGTTGTGCAGTGAAGCTGCACCTGAAAATTTATCACATATCTATACATATATATATAACATAGCAATCTATTACAATTAAGCACTATAATGGCTGCATAAGTTAATCTCCTACTATGGCTGCATAAGTTAATCTCCATTCCCCTCCCCGTGGATGCTATGGATGACTGCATGTTTTGGGTTCATGAACCCAATGGGGCTTATACAGTCAAGTCTGCTTATAGGATGCTATGTGGTGGGTCCGATACGCAGGTTCAGGGCGATGTATTTCGTGCAATCTGGAGATCGCAGCTCCCATCAAAAGTTGTCATTTTTAGGTGGAGATTGGTTAAGGATGCTCTCCCTACCTTACTAAACCTCAACCGCCGAGGTATTGCTTTGGACTTACGATGCGTTTTTTGCTGGGAGGAAATTGAAGACGTTAACCATCTCTTTATCAGATGCGCGGCCACTAGTGATATCTGCAGATGTGTTATTCGAGGGGATCCTTTTCGGTCATCGGTTTTGGAGGTCATTGAGGCTTGCGTTCGAGATAGGAGGCGTGATGATCTGACTTTTTTCATTCTGTGTTGTTGGCGAATCTGGTTCTTTCGAAACAGGTTCCGCGAGGAAGGGGTCCAACCACAATTTGCTGGTACTGCTGCATGGTGCAGAGAATATCTTAATCGGTACAGATCGACGCATTTGATGCCACAATCGGAGCTTTGTGTTGGGGCCTTGGTTACTCGCTGGACAAAGCCCCCCATCGGCTTTGTTAAGATTAACACGGATTGCCGATGTCTTGCGGATCGACACGAATATGCATGTGCTGCAGTTATTAGAGATGCGATGGGTTCCTTTGTTGCTGCTAAGGGATGGAAGGGGTCTGGAGCGAGTGATCCCCTTCTCATTGAAGCATATGCCTTTCTTATGGGTGTCAAATGGGCCATTCAGCTTAACTTCTGGAGGACGCATTTCGAAACTGACTCGCTTGTGCTCTACAAGTTCTTATCCACTCGTGACCCTATATCTTCACCGGTGGGAATCGTCATTGAGGAGATTAGATCGTTGTTGTCCTTTTCAGAGTTTTTTTCTGTTCACCATGTGTTACGGAAGGGAAACGCTGTGGCGCACTCCCTTGCTGATTTGGTTTCCGCCTCGTGTGAGGTAAATCACTTGTGGTGGGGTGTTCCACCCCGTGATATCATTGGGAAATTTTGTATAGACAATTTTTTGGAAATGAATTTTGCGGATTCCGCTGTCCTTCCCTTCTCTCAATCTTGAGAGAACGTAGGGGCAGAGGCTATCCTTCCAACAACAAAAAAAAAAATTTATATTTTTAATTTTTTAAAAAATTTTAAAGCGAGTTTCTTGAATTATAAACCCGTTGGCTACCGCAAAAGAATTTTGGTGTCACAAGTTACATGGAAACCTCTTCCTTTTGGTAGGTTAAGCTTAATGTTGATGATGGTATTTGCAGCAAGATGAATTTGTGTGGTATAGGGGCGATGCTCGAAGGTTGGGATGGTGAGCTGGTAGCTATTAAAAATTAGGAGTGGAAAGAGATGGTAGACCCATCTTGGATTGGGACCCATGCCAAGTTATTCAGTAAATTGTAGTTTAAAGATTTAAGCTTTTCATGGATCATTTGTGAGAGTGATTCTCTCCTTCTGAAAGCCATGATTGAAATTAGTGGGAAGATATAATCTCCAGTTTTTTTTGTTTTTTTTGTTTGACAAAATCACAAAAGTAGCCAATTCATATATTGTGATTTGACACATGTTTCTTGCATTGGTAACAATGTTGCGCATTTAAGTATAAAGTTTGCATTACAATAAGGTTTATAATTTAGGAATCTATTATACATGGGTGAGCATTCGATGATATGATCATTTTAATTAAATTAGCTAGTGAAAGAAAGTCATGCATCGATCCTAGCAAGAGATGGAAACAAGACGCACAACATATGTGGTGTCCGCATCGCCTGCAATATTTAAGGATTTTCAGATCCTTCAAGAAATTTTATTCAAATATCATTACTTTTAGAAAGTGCCCATATTCATGCAAGACAAGAAATCAAATTAATATTAAACAGGTAGCTATTTGCGAGTCCATCACTAGCTACGCACATTTATGGTGAATACATAGCAACCACCTGATGCATGTTGCTTTATTTAGATAAACAAAGTTGCTTGCAAGTCCATCACTGTACGCATCCCCAGAACTGAGCCTGGTACTGAGCTTTCAATAGATCAATGATTTCCTTTTCTACCTGAAAAGCCCTAGCTAGAATGTCATCCGAGATGGATGGCTTTGAACCAAAGGTAGCATTGGCTATTGTAATGACCCCTGGATTTTGACTATTAAACCTTGCGTGCGCGACTGCGTTTCCCTTGCCTATATTTTGTTGGAAGTGAATGAGGCCACGAGGGAAGGCGAAGACATCACCGGCGTGAAGAATCTTGGACATGAGGTGGTGGTCAGGGTTGGAAGTGACAAAGCCAGCTAAGAGGGTTCCCTCAAGGACTGTGAGGATCTCTGATGCACGAGGGTGAATGTGAGGAGGATTTACACCGAATGGGGCGAAGTCGATTCGGAACATGGCGATTCCCAACGTGTTGAGTCCAGGCAGCTCATTAATAGTCACGAAGGTGATCTTCGACCCAACCCCGTTTCTTGTGTCCCCTGATACGTTCAAACCCGTGAAGAAGAAATCATCGGCCACCACTTGATTTGGGTCTTTGCAAGTAAACCCATTCACAAACACTGCACGCATTTAAGACAGACACTTTAAATTAGTTACTCTGTCTCCAACTCCACACATATTTTGGGATGCATTTGAATGATCATATAACAACTAAAATAATAACATAAACAACTTCGTTTCAGTTAGAACATATACTAAATATAAGCTTTTTCGTATAGTAAAACTCGTAATAAATTTAAATGGCTAGATAAAATTTTATTGCATGTCTAACTGCATGCTTCATTTTTCAGAAGTTTCCTCACCATTGATAGGGAGAGGATACTAACCTGGTGAGTTTTTGTTAATGGCTACACAGAAGTCCTGCAAGGGACCAGGGTCCGCAGCATAAGTATGGGAACAAAATAAGGAAAGGAGGGCAAGGCCAAGCACAAGGACGCTAGAAGCTCCGGTCCTCAATTTTCTCTCAATCTAGCAAAGGAAGAGCAATGCAGAGCAAAGATTAATATGGAGTTGTAGGGTTAAGTGGTTGCAAACAACACATATTTATAGACACGTATACATGTTATGTCATTGTCGGTATGTTAGTGGAGACATTTACCGGTTATTATTAAAATAGCCAAATTAAGCCTTGGACAAGAGGTCATAATATTGAGGTCTAATGATGTCGGCTAAATCTATGTTTTTGCCCTAGATAATTGAAATCAATTTTCTTACTTTTTAGTTTAAGCCGCTTTGACTTTCTCACTACTTTTTAAATGAATTGAAGGCAGGTGGTGAAATATATGTCATCATAGAGGACTTCTTGAAGTGTGCTAATCGTCATGAAAAGTGCCGATAGTGGTAAAGAACATTGTCAACTTTAAGGGACCTAGTCGTATGCCCCCGGGTGCATACACCAATTTTTTCATTTTCATTATAAAACTATAAATATAAGTGTATTTAACATATATATATATATATTAATTTTTACCATTTTTGGAGTATTTTAAATATTTATTTTTAATTGTTGAAAATCTACCTAAAACGCCACTGATTTTCAAAAATAAAAAATAAATATCTAAAATACTAAAAAAATGGCAAAAAGTTATACATATATTAAATACATCTAGATTAACAATCTTATAAAAAATTTTCGAAAAAAACTAAAAAATGGTGTATGCACCCGGGAGCATTGAGAGCTCAATGCTCCCGGGAGCATACGATAACATCCCCAACTTTAATGTCAACTTTAAATCACCATAATTTTTCATCTGAGATAGACGGGGGCTACAGTACATCAACGAAAAGAATTTATTGAATCCATCAACATGACAACAAGATAAATTTGGTTTAGCAAAAAAGGATTTTCTTTTTAGTTGAATTCATTTTGCAAAAGCTGGAGTGACATGTTCTTGTATTGCAACAAAAGTTGACATTTGTAACCATGATTGACAACGAATATAAGACTTCCATCGGTAAAAAGGGATAAAAAGAAATTTCTATTTTTTATCCTTTTGATGTAAAGTAACATCTTAATCACTTAATTATCATATTTTAGTTATCCTTTTTAATCAACCGTTTCAATTACTTTTCACATTTTTGTCCTATCTATTTTATCTTAATTCCTTTTATTATCAATCATGATCGCAACATCTCATTACATTACTTCCTCATTTTTTAAAGTTTTTCTTTTTTCATGTTACCAGAGGGAGTAGTTTGTTTTCACAAAAACCAGAGTACAATAACGTCACCACTTACTAGTAGAGATAAGACTAGAACTTGAGTAGTTTGTTGAATGATAGAGATTGACCACTCAATGATGCATGACCCCTCAGTGGCAAATAGCAATTACTTTAATCTAGCATTTGTTAGCAACAAAATAGTTGATTAATATTGCCAAAAATTTTACAATTAAATTTTCTAAGATTTTTAATAAAAAAATATTTCCAAGGTTATTGCATAATTCTTGCAAATGAACTCTTCTAGCAGGCAATGAGAGATATGAAGAAGCTCATCTCCTTCATCATCTCTAGAAACAGAAGAAGCATGCAGGGATGGTGGGTTTTCTGTTGATACAGATAGGATTTTGCTCCATTCTTCATGTAGTAATAACACATTAATCCTGAAGTAATCGTGGATAAAAATCAATAAATTAAAATAAATAAATAAATAGTAATATAATATATTATCCAACACTTGTTTATGAGCTTAGGAAGCACAGATTTAATGCTATTCTTTTAAATGGAAGAAGGAGGAGAGGTGTAAGGGACAACATCGAAAGAGGCGAGGGCGAACAATGGTCGAGCTCACTATTATTTGTTGGAGATTTCCCACGAAAAGTCACCATCAAATAATTCTTTATATTCTATAAAAAAATATATATTACCTTATTATCATTGATTTTGTAAAAACATATATACTTATGAACATCGTTCACAAAAATACCCATACGTAATATAAATTTTGACTTTATTTTTGTAGGTAATGGTTCAATGCTTACCATTATCCTGAATTATTTTAAAATATTTTAATTTTAAACTATTTATTATATTTATTTATTATTTCGAAGATTGCATATAATGCATAATTTTTATGTCCTATATGCATATTATATATTTTTTAAAATTTTCAATAGTTATGTATTGTGTGTAGTATCTAATAAAACTTTTGGAAGAAAAAAATTTTGTACAAAATTTTTGAAGTGAGGAAATGATGTGATATAATGGGGATAATGATGATAATAAAACAAAAAGTTAAAAATAGATGAAAAAGTTGTTAAAAAAGATTGAAAAAAATGATTATTGTAGAGAAATATGGGGAAACGTTTGAAAAATAGGATAATTATAAAGGAAAAAAGTTTTAGATGAAAAGACTTTTTTTGATAAATACAGAAATCCTTTTTGGGAAAAGCCAAATACTAACCACTAAACATAAAAAGAAAAATAAAAACAAATAGTAGCATACTAATTAAGATCTTAAAAGACCACATATACGACCTTCGTACCAACATCTTAAAAGGCCACCAATAACCGGACCTCCAGCAGACAGGGGCAGGCGGGTCCAAATCAGGAGCATTTAACTGTTCCACAATTGTCATGCCCGGCGGCAGTATCGGTTCTCGCCGCCTGCCAGGAACACCCCCCTTGAAAAATCCTTTCACGTCAGCAGCCCTGGCGAATTGAAAATCGAAGGCACGTTCAGCACAGGAGCCGAATCCGCCAAACTCAAGAAAGCGTACATTCGTGAATGGTATTTCTGATATGATTCATTGCACCGGTTGTTTTAATTCATTTTTTTATTTTTTTGAAATTTTTATACAATTATTAATTGAAGCATATTTAATATGTATATCAAGTTTTACTAATTTTGAGTTTTTTATATTTATATTTTTTATTTTTAAAAATCAATGCGTAAAAATTTTCAAAATTAGTAAAACTAGATATACATATTAAATATACTTAGATTAAAATTTATATAAAAATTTTTAAAAAGAGACTAAATGCACCAAAATGCACTGAGACTAAGTACATCCGGATGCCAAACTTAAGAAAACGTCCATTGGTGAATGGAAATGGAACTTGTACACAGTAGTTAGAGTGCAAAGCACTATAAAATATGCTCCACACTAGTTAAAATTCAATAATATTTGATATAATTATTTATTCATGTAAAAATTATATCTTATATAGTTTAAATGTTCAAAATGCAACTTTAAAATTGATATTTACATTAAAATATTTTACACGGTTGATTTTGTATCGTTTCAAGATAGACCCCGTACACATGTTCAATTTAAATAAAAATTAGCATAGTATTAAAATAAATAATTTTAAATTTAATGAATGGTTCATAATCAAGTGGCCCCCTTTACAGCAATTTGCACCTTAATTATGATGCTGACCAAATACACTAATGTTATTTTCCTATATATGCTAATTTCGGTCATCTTGCAGCTGATAAAGTACTGAATTATGCCTAGATGGTCGAAGTTTTGCTCCCCGCTAAGAGTTAGAACAAAATATAAGATAAAAATTATGATGTGAATTAATACCAATAAAAAAAATTATGATGTGAACTAGAAATAAATTGTAACAGAAAAAATACATTATAACAATGAATCATCGCAAAAAAGAAAGCATATATACACATGAAGCCCCACCAAATTATCAACAGAATATGATTGGCGGTAAATGGGACTCACATCTATGAAGAAACCAAAATTCACAGGTTATATCATTTAAAAGCATTCTTTTTATTATATTAACAAAATATCATTTCGATCCGAATTTTACGCTGGCTATACTCACTAAAAGATATAAAATTTTAAATGTAAACTATGAAAAAAATAAGACCAATCTATATACGTGCTAAAGTCTGGATACTAATAAGATTTCAAAAAGAATCATATATATTCATATATGTATATATACATATATCATTTGATATATATCAAAATGTGCACCTTGGAGGAATTTATTGCCAGGAGATGACACTACTTCTCCACCTTGAATTAGATTTTTGTTGAAGAAGCATGATTATATACACCATGACGTATTTTAAGCTAAAATATTATATTACTTGATTTTATTTTATTTTTCTTCATAAATATATTTTCTTAATAGTATTTAATCCTTACATTAAGTATTTGCATTTTGCAATACTACATATTTATTTTTTAAAAAAAATTCAATTTAAGGGGCATTTAAGTCATTTTTCACCCCTCAAAAAATTTATTTTTAAAAATAAAAAATAAATATGTAAAAATATTGTAAAATGCAAGATTAAATTAAATACACTTAGTAAAATATGTTTATGAAGAAAAATTATAAAATATAATTAATTATAAAAATAAATAAATATTATATTTTGGCATGACTACAAAGTTAAAGTACAACACGGATATGGGCTTTTCCCTCGTGTTTTTGTTTGTGGGAAAAGCACCGCTGAATTGCTTTGACCTCTTTGCTCCCAGTGTAAACCAATTGGATCAGTCTCCTCGATTTCTGCAGTTCATGTGATTGATCTTGCTATTTTGGAATTAGGCTACATCGAATTTAATGGAACCGATCACGCTTCTAGTTTCCAATTAAGCTGGTTCATCGGGCTTGTCTGGTCCATTTTAATAACAGTAGTGGCTATTTTTCTATAGATATTCATATACATAATTACGATTCATATTACATTCAAGTATATATTCATAACTTTTATATAATTGAGGAAAATTTTCAATAACATCCCATATAAAAAGGCCAACTGCAAATGCCTCCCTTAGCTATTTGAGAGTGTTAAACTCTCCTGGAACATGAATGGCACTAATTTAATGAAAATTTTTAAATTTTGATACCGTCACTCATATTATGCATTTGGCTCATTTTAATAGTTACACTCTTGATCTAAAAACAACTTCCAAAATTATTCAATTACATATTAAATAAGCTTTTGTTAATTATTAAATAAACATATTGTTAGTTCAAGTGTTTGGCAACTACTGAAACTTTTCACCATCTATAATTGTATTATTTATTAATTGTTTCTTTATATCTTCCTATAGATCTACCTTACTTTTCAATCATTTTTATACAATTATCTGTACAACTAATATGTTTATTTTTACGTTATTTCTTTACTCCTCATAATTACCTTGATAATATCATATAATTTTTTTTTATTTTAAAAACTTTTACATTGAAAACTTTTCATTTAAAAATTTCCTCACTTCCTAAACATGCCATAAGTATGGAGTTGAAAAAGCAACTATGAAACCCCAACTTAAGTAGGGTCCAATGTATCCATTGGACATATACAAGTGATTTATATGTGAATTAAATGGAATTTTTTGATGATTTTATAATTTTATGATATTTGGAATTAGGGTTTTCATTGGAAACGGTAATTAAAAATTTAATTGCTAGAGCCCAAAGTGAGTCGGTATGACCCAAAGGGCTTAATGAGGATTTAAAGGTGACAAGGTGTCATAAATAATCATGTTAATTATCATGATTTAATTTATAGAGATTAAAGTGTACTTTTGGAATTAAGGTGGAAAATGATGAAAAATTCATAACTTGAAGCCTATAAGAAGGATTTCGATGAAATTTGAAAGGTAAGCTCACGAAGGTGGGCCTAATCTTATGAATGGATTGGATTAAGGGAATAATGATGGTATTAGGGTGATAGTTAATTATTGTTATTCCTAAATCCAAAAGATAAATTCAAGTGGTCATAACTTGACGTAGAAACGTCGGATTGAGATGAAATTTGAAATGATGGAATAAAATTATGAAATCTATGAGATAAATGGAATGGATTAAGCTAATGATCATTAGAAATGGCTTTCTTGGAGAGCAAGTAACAAGTTTCTTAAGAGCTAAGCAAAGAAGGGCAATTGTGGACAAGTGGATAGTTGCGATTAAAGTAAATATTTTGACTTTTGTAATTGGTAAAACTAGATTTTACTTAGCTGCAAATGTGCCACCACATATGGTAGATAAGGGAGCATTTAAGGAGTGTGGAATTGCAGCACCAAGTGGGCCCCATAGCCGGAAAATCCAGCACCTATGTAAGGCCATGCACGTTCACATAGAAGGGAATTTGGAAAATTGGTTAAGTGCTGAAAATTCTTCTTCTCCAAGCAACAGCAAGCCACGAATTTTCCCAGAAAAGGGGGAGGGAAAACCAAGGGAAAAGAAGGGGGAAAAGGAGAGATTTATCATTTGATCAAGTAAGTATATGATTATTTGATTTTTATGCATCAAATCTGGAAAGTAAATGATGCTGAAAAGTAAATTCTGGTCGGAACATTAAATGAATTAATTTTCATATGAAAATATTTGAGCACAATCTTCATGGTATGATTAAGGAAAGACCCAATTTTCAGCTTAAAAGGATATGTATGCTGCAAATTAAAAATCCGAGAAGATTAGCCTAAACAGGGTAAAACGGGTGACAGGATCAGCTGTAGAAAATGATTTTTAATAATTTTTATACAAGCATTTTTGGGCTGAAAAGTTTACCGGATGTACAAGAAATATTGATTATTAAAAGTAAAAATTTCAAATGAGGTTTTTATGGGTTTAAATATACCCCATAAATAACGTAATTACGGCTGACTGGAAATGGATGCTACTGTTCAGCAAGGTAAAAATGCCCAAATAAATATGTAATGTCAATATTTCGTGCTGAAATTTTTATGACAGATAATGCATGAAGTTAATAAGGTATGGTAGAAATTTCAGATAAAAAATACTTGATTTGAGTTTAATTCAAGATTTTAAGATTTCGGTACTCCTAATTTCAGCATATGTGGTTAGTTTGAGAAAGAAATCAGAAAGAAATATGAAACCTATGTGGAAATAATCCAAATTGATATATGTTTTAAATAATTAAATTTTTATTAGGAAAAGTGTGATTATTTACTGAAAATTCGGATTTATTAAACTGCTTAGGGTTATGTGTCAAAAGACACGTTAAACGGGTGAAAAGTGGGTTCGAAACTAACTGTTATGGAAACCTATGGAAAGTGAATTTAAACCTTATAAAAATACCTTAAATGAAGTGTTAATTAAGGGTACTTAACCCGCTGAAATATGAATTAACCCTCTGACTTAGAACATTTTATGAAAGCCATTATGTATATGTTGCCAAATGAGCATATGTGAAGAAACAGATATGCAAGGGTGATCAATAACTTCTGAAATTTACTTTTGTGTAAAAAGACATGAAAATATGATATATTTCATGATTATATATCTGTTTAGCACTTCATGAGGTTAATTTCTAATTTTGGAATTATGTAATGAAGCCTAAGGTCATAACGGGCGCTCGGAACGGGCACCAATGTATAAATTTTGGAAAATGAGTGGAAAATGGCTTAAGGAAGTTAATGAGCCATTAAATAATGGTTATTGAATGATTATTAAGTAATTGGATGATTACCCTATTTATGAGATTCAATAGGGTGTGTAAAAGCTCAGGTAATAAGTATGTGCTATACGGGCGTAACGACTTAAGAAGTCGAAGGAATTATGTATGTTAATGAAAATGGGTTGGAAAACTGAGTTCAATGCAAGCAAAGGAGATATATGAATGTTATATCATTCTTATATGTATAGGCAAAGGCAAAGGGATAAGCGAAACGGGAAGCTAAGCAAGCGAGGTAAGCAAGCAATTCTTTTGAAAATGATGATTTGTAAGCAAGCAACTTTCTAAATGATTTTGGTTTTCATTACATGGTGTTTAAGGATGGTCATTCCTTGTTTATATGTGTATTGAAGTCTTTATTTCTGTTGAAATAAATGATTGCTTATTGTTTCGCCATTATGCATGAAATGTGTTGAAACATGAGTTTATACGATGTTTCATTGAAATGAGGTTTCGAAAGGGATGGTGCAAAGAATTCTCTACATGAGAATGATAGGTTCCATGTGTAAGAGGGTATATGATGCCTGGGTGACTAAAAGTCATGCATGGAATGGGAATCAAGTAAGCTAGTTGAGGTAGTAAGTGGACAATGAGTCCCCCTTGACGTTGCCAAGTCGGAAGGTCCGACGCCAAAGATGGAAAGGATCATGTCATGAAAGAGGGTTCCCCGTGCTAGCGTACCGTCACATGAAGGATAACGTCTCAATGGAAATGATGAATTTGCACATCCCATGTTTATGAAAAGTGTTTGAATGAATTATGAAAATGTTTTGCTCCACAGGTAGTTGATCACTTGATAAGTGTCTCTACCGAAGGGAGAAAATGCTTTGGAATAAACATGCCTTCAAAATGAATTGCCTGCAAAATATACAGCTTGCTTATTGAGTTGAATTTCAACTCACGTTTTGTTTTCCAAACCCATAGACAGGTGAAAGGAAGGAGGCACGGAGCACAGGTGGAGATTCAAGGATGAACGAATTTCCATAAGTACCTGTATATGACGCTAAGGATTGAATGATTATATGAATGTTAACAATTAAATTGTTATTCAATGATTTATGACGCTCAGGCAATGCTATGTTGTATAATAGCCGAATGTGTGTAAGTTATGATAATGGGTGCAAAATAAACCATATATGTGTATAATGACGTATGAAGTCAAATGAATGATGGATGTCTATGAAATGAGTTGGAAAACTGAGTTGCATGCAAGCAAAGGAAATATATGAATGTTATATCATTCTTATATGTATAGGCAAAGGCAAAAGGATAAGCGAAACAGGAAGCTAAGCAAGCGAGGTAAGCAAGCAGCTTTCTAAATGATTTGGTATTACAAGGTGTTTAAGGATGGTCATTTCTTGTTTATATGTGTATTAAAGTCTTTATTTCTGTTGAAATAAATGATTGCTTATTGTTTCACCATTATGCATGAAATGTGTTGAAACATGAGTTTATACGATATTTTATTGAAACGAGGTTTCGAAATGGATGGTGCAAAGAATTCTCTACATGAGAATGACAGGTTCCATGTGTAAGGGGGTATATAATGTCGGGGTGACTAAAAGTCATGCATGGAATGGAAATCAAGTAGGCTAGTCGAGGTAGTAAGTGGACAAGGAGTCCCCCTTGACGTCGCCAAGTCGGAAAGGACCGGTGAGGTAGGCTAGTCAAGGTAGTAAGTGGACAAGGAGTTCCCCTTGACGTTGCCAAGTCGGTAGGTCTGGCGCCAAGCATGAAAAGGATCATGCTATGAAAGAGTGTTCCCCGTGCTAGCGTACCGTCACATGAAGGATAACGTCATCAATGGAAATGATGAATTTGCACATCCCATGTTTATGAAATGTTTACGAATGATTTACGTGAATGGTTTTTCATGAATGATTTTCATAAAATGGTTATGAATGGTTTATGCAAGTTTTGTAAAAACGTTTCTGCTCCGCAGGTAGTTGATTACTTGCTAAGTGTCTCTACTGAATGGAGGGAAATGGTTTTAAAGAGTGTTGCTTTCAAAATGAATTGCATGAAAACCCTAAGCTCGCTTACTGAGTTTTGACTCACGTTTTGTTTTCCCAACCCATAGACAGGTGAAAGGAAGGAGGCAAGGAGCACAAGTGGAGATTCAAGGGTGAACGAATTTCCATGAGTACCTGTATATGACTCTAAGGATTGAATGATTATATGAATGTTAACAATTAAATTGTTATTCAATGTTGTAGACGGATTATGTTATGTTTTATGCCTATGGATTGGCCCCTAACCCAAGTAGGCCATATGTATGCATTGAACATGTAGTTGATAATTATTTATGAATTATGGAATTATAAAGGTATTTTATGATTTTTTATGGCAATTAGGGTTATGGGTTAGCATTATATGGAAATTGATAATTGTGAAGGAAAGTATTGAAAAATTCATAACTCAACGCCTATAAGGCGGATTCAAGTGAAATTTGAAATGGAAAGTGTGATGGACTTGATATTATGGAATGAAAAGATTATGAAAATTCTTGATGAAATGAGAATTATAAATTTTTCAGTATAAGTTCATTTCAACCGTCAACTTTAAACGGCTATATCGGGAGCTAGAAAACTCGGATTGAGTTGAAATTTAAAATGGTTGAATGAAATGGTGAGATATTTATTTTGAATGGATTGGATTATGCATGAGACATTGGGAAAGTGCCTGCAATGAAAAAGGTGGGTAAGTTTGACCCATGCACCCAAAAGTACCAAAGCATTAATGATGGAGTACCATACATAAATGCATGAGGTAAAGGTGAATGTGAGGTGTCCATTGCAGGGATTTTTGGGAGGAATTTATGCATTTAAATAAATGTCATAATTCCATGATTATCTAATTAATTAATGCTCAAAATGATGGAGCTATGGAGCATAGGCAAGGTGGCAAGGCATGGACGTCCAAGGGCAATGGGGTTGCCCAATTTGATTTTGTTTTATTTTTTTAAAAATGCCACATGTTGCTGCGATGAAAGTACATAAATTGTGCAAGCAATAATGGAGAGTTTCAGCAATTAAAAAATGCAAAAAGGGAGGAGTATGCAGCTGAAACCGTAGATTGCATTGTGGGTGAAATATGTGCAGAAAAATGGCAGTTTTAGCTATTTTATTAATTTTTTTTAATGCCAAATTTATGGAGGAATTAAAGGATAATTAGGAGCATAAATTACCCACGTTTTGGTGATTTTTAAAAATGCAAAACTGTTGGAAAATCCAGCTACAAGTTGACCTGCAAAAATGGACAGCTTTGATGGTCAAGATGATGCAAATTTTGTGGATTTTGTAAAAAGTAAAAATGCAATTTTACTTGGCCCATATTCACCCACCTCATATGGTAGATAAAGGAGCATTGAATGGGTGTGGACTTGCAGCACAAGTGGGAAAAGTCCAGCTACATGCAAGCCTTGTGCACGTTTAATTGAGATGGCAATTATGGAAAATATTCTAAGTGTGGAAAACGTCCAAGGGAGTTGCTGCAACTCACGAATTTTTCCAGCAAAGGAGAAGAGAAAACCAAGGGAAAAGAAGGGGGAAAAGGAGAGATTTCTCATTTAATCAAGTAAGTATATGAGTATTTGACTTTATGTATCAAATCTGAAAAGTAAATGATGTTGAAAACTAAATTATGGTCGGAACATTAAATGGATGAATTTTGGCATGAAAATTTTTGAGAATAATCCTTATGGTATGATTAAGAAAATACCAAATTTTCAGCTTAAATGAAAGAAAATTAAAAATCTGTGAAAATTAGCCCAACCAGGGTAAAACGGGTGACAGGATCAGCTGTAGAAAATGATTTTTAATAATTTTTATACTAGGATTCTTGCGTTGAAAATTTTATAAGATATACAAGAAATATTTAGGATCACAGAAAAAATTAAAAATGAGGTTTTGATGAGTATAAATATATCCCATAAATAACGTCATTCAGGCTATCTGGAAATGGAGTATACTGTTCAGCAAGGTAAAAATGCCCAAATAAATATGTAATGTCAATATTTCGTGCTGAAACTTTTATTACAGTTAATTTATAAAGTTATTAAGGTATGGTAGAAATTTAATATAAAAAATACTTGATTTGATATTAATTCAAGATTTTAAGATTTTAGCACGCCTGATTTCAGCATATGTAGTTAGTTTGAGAAAGAAATAAAAAAGAAATATGAGACCTATGTATAAATTATCCAAATTTATTTATGTGTTAAACCATTACATATGGATCAATAAAATTATGATTATATGCTGAAATTTCGGATTTATTTGACTGCATAGGGTTATGTGTCAAAAGACACGTTAAACGGGTGGAAAACGGGTTCCAAAATTGCTGTTATAGGAACCTATGAAGAATGGATTTTAAACCCCATGAAATACCCTAATAAAGGTGGTATTAAAGGGTAATTAACCCACTAGAAAATAGATTAAATTTCTGAGTTAAAAAATTTTAAGAAATGCATTGTGTTTAAGTGCTAAATGAGCTTATGTGAAGGAATAACGGTAAACGGGTGATGAATGATTTTTGAAAAATGATTTTATGAAAAAATGCATGAAAATGAGATCAAATTCATGTGTATGGATTTGTTTGAAATGATATGATATTAATCCAAACTTTTGGACTTAATTCATGAAGCTAAAGTAATGCCATGTATGTAGAAGAAACACTCGTATGTGTGTTATGAGAAAAAAATGGAAAAAATGGCAAAGTAAGCTTAATGAAGCTATAAATAATGTGTGTGAAATGAATCTTATGATATTGAAAGAATACCCTAATTTGAGGGTTCTATGTATATGCCACGACGTATGATAGCCGAATGTGTGTAAAAGGTGCTAATATGTGCTCAATGAGCTATGTATGTGTATGATGACTTGTGAGGTCAAATAAATGATGTGTATATGGAGTGGGTTGGAAAACAAAGTAAAATATGAGAAAAGGAAATAGTATGAATTCATACTATTTTTATGTAGGCAAAGGCAAAGAAAAAGTGGTGACGGAAAGCTAAGGAATTCAGTTAAGCAAGCAATCCTTTTGAAAATGATGATTTGTAAGCAAGCAGCTTTCTAAATGATTTGGTTTTCATTACAAGGAGTTTAAGGATGGTCATTCCTTGTTTTATGAGTATTGATATGTTTATTTCTGTTGAAATAAATGATTGCTTATTGTTTCGCAATTATGCATGAAATGTGTTGAATCATGCGTTTATACGATGTTTCGTTGAAACCGTGTTTAAAGAGGGATGGTGCAAAGAATTCTCAACATGAGAATGACAAGTTCTATGTGAAAGAGGGTATACGATGCCGGGGTGACTAAAAGTCATACATGGATTGGAAATCAATTAGGCAAGTCGAGGTAGTAAGTGGACAAGGAGTCTGACGTTGCCAAGTCGGTATGTCCGGCGCTAAGGATGGAAAGGACATGTCATGGAATATTGTTCCTCGAGCTAGCATATCATCACATAAAGGATAACGTCATCAATGAAAATGATGAATTTGCACATCCCATGTTTATGAAATGTTTACACATGGTTTACGTCGATGGTTTTTCATGAATGGTTTTCATGAAATGTTTATGCAAGTGTTTTGAATGATTTAGGAAAAGGTTTGCTCCCCAAGTAGTTGATCACTTGTTAAGTGTCTCTACTGTAGGGAGAAAAATGCTTTTAAATAAACATGCCTTCAAAGTGAATTGCCTGCGAAATATACAGCTTGCTTATTGAGTCGAATTTCAACTCACGTTTTGTTTTCCAAACCCATAGACAGGTGAAAGAAGAGACCTGACGCTCAAGGAGCAAGAACTGAGCATTGAGGAAATGAAGAGCAATATAAGTTTCATGTTGTGAAAAACTTATGTTGAATGATTGATTGTAAATTTACCTTGATGGTTCATGTTGACATCTATGATGGTACATGCTGTGACATCTGATTTATGAGATGGTTTGAAATATGTTATGAAATTCATGTCTAGTTATGACATTATTGGATGGTAATGACTCCGATATGCATGAAATGAACATACGAGGAATTAAACTCTTATGAAAAGATATTTAATTGGATAAATATCCATTAAAACCCGCCGTGTGACAGGGTAACAATCCCGATGACGTTTACCAGTCGAATGATCTTGAGGTAAGGTTGTGACGCTCGGGCTAGGGCGCCATAAATAATGGTATCAGAGCAATGATTGGTAAATAGGCGGGAGAAAATAAAGGATGTTGAAAGGATAGGTCTGATACCACAGAGATGGGTATCAGAGAATGGACTCGTTCATAGATAGGTACATAGACAGGGAAAAGTTTAAGTGTAGTGATTAAATATCATATGCATGATTTTATGATGACTGCATAAGTGATTATCATGATAAGATGCATGATATATGATGATGATAGTAGTAAAATTTATGATGATGAATAATATCACATGCTTGTGATGCTTCGATATTGAGCATGATATGATTAGTTATGAGGATGTAACTATCTGTAAGGATTTTGAATGCATAAATGTATGCATATGATATGATAGCAATGTTTATAAGCTTAGAGCATATGTCTATGTGAATAGATGATAAGTTATATCTATGTGATATGCTAGGTATGATACCGCAGAAGTTGGTATCAGATGTTTTGTTTGGAATCAGGTAGGGCACATCGCCCCGAATTGTCTAAATAAGGTACAAACGCTGCAAAGGCAAGGAAGATCAACTCATTCAAGGTTAATAGAAGCAGCTTACCGACAGGTTATCTTTACAAACCCGGTACGTGTTCATGCTCTAACTCAAGTGGAGTCACGGGAGCAAGAGGAGGAAATGGTTCAGGTATGGATTAAATTTTAGAAAGTTGATAAATGATTATCATAAAATTGCCAATATGGTTAGCTATGGTTAATGAAAAATGTTGATGGTCAATGGAACAAAAGCTATGAAAGTAAGAATATTTGGGAATGAAAGGAAGAAGTGGAACAAAAATACCCCCATTTATTTAAGAAATAGACGGTTTCGGGACGAAACCTGCTATAAGGGGGGGAGGATTGTGAAACCCTAACCCAAGTAGGCCATATGTATGCATTGAACATGTAGTTGATAATTATTTATGAATTATGGAATTATAAAGGTATTTTATGATTTTTTTATGGTAATTAGGGTAATGGGTTAGCATTATATGGAAATTGATAATTGTGAAGGAAAGTATTGAAAAATACATAACTCAACGCCTGTAAGGCGGATTCAAGTGAAATTTAAAATGGAAAGTGTTAATGATGGACTTGATATTATGGAATGAAAAGATTATGAAAATTTTTGATGAAATGAGAATTATAAATGTTTTAGTATAAGTTCATTTCAACCGTCAACTTTAAACGGCTATATCGGGAGCTAGAAAACTCGGATTGAGTTGAAATTTGAAATGGTTGAATGAAATGGTGAGATATTTATTTTGAATGGATTGGATTATGCATGAGACATTGGGAAAGTGTCTGCAATGAAAAAGGTGGGTAAGTTTGACCCATGCACCCAAAAGTACCAAAGCATTAATGATGGAGTACCATACATAAATGCATGAGGTAAAGGTGAATGTGAGGTGTCCATTGCAGGAATTTTTGGGATGAATTTATGCATTTAAATAAATGTCATAATTCCATGATTATCTAATTAATTAATGCTCAAAATGATGGAGCTATGGAGCATAGGCAAGGTGGCAAGGCATGGACGTCCAAGGGCAATGGGGTTGCCCAATTTGATTTTGTTTTATTTTTTTAAAAATGCCACATGTTGCTGCGATGAAAGTACATAAATTGTGCAAGCAATAATGGAGAGTTTCAGCAATTAAAAAATGCAAAAAGGGAGGAGTATGCAGCTGAAACCGTAGATTGCATTGTGGGTGAAATATGTGCAGAAAAATGGCAGTTTTAGCTATTTTATTAATTTTTGTTAATGCCAAATTTATGGAGGAATTAAAGGATAATTAGGAGCATAAATTACCCACGTTTTGGTGATTTTTAAAAATGCAAAACTGCTGGAAAATCCAGCTACAAGTTAACTCGCAAAAATGGACAGCTTTGATGGTCAAGATGATGCAAATTTTGTGGATTTTGTAAAAAGTAAAAATGCAATTTTACTTGGCCCATATTCACCCACATCACATGGTAGATAAAGGAGCATTGAATGGGTGTGGACTTGCAGCACAAGTGGGTCCCACAAGTGGGAAAAGTCCAGCTACATGCAAGCCTTGTGCACGTTGAGTTGAGATGGCAATTGTGGAAAATATTCTAAGTGTGGAAAACATCCAAGGGAGTTGCTGCAACTCACGAATTTTTTCAGCAAAGGAGAAGAGAAAACCAAGGGAAAAGAAGCGGGAAAAGGAGAGATTTCCCATTTAATCAAGTAAGTATATGAGTATTTGATTTTGTGTATCAAATTTGGAAAGTAAATGATGTTGAAAACTAAATTATGGTCGGAACAGTAAATGGATGAATTTTGGCATGCAAATTTTTGAGAACAATCCTTCATGGGAGGCAAGCGACACTTCTTATGATAAATAATTTATCCTAAGTGTTGCCAAGGATGGGAATACTTTATGTTAATGGAATTGAGAAATTTTGCTTATGAGTAAGCAAGTTCTCCATGTTAATGTTGTTTTACAGATTTCATGTTTAATATCGATGGTTTTAAGAATTTTCTTTTAAGGAAGAAAGTTCTATATGATATTGTTCAACAGCGTTTTATAGGAAAAAGGAAATTTTATCCTTTTTCACAAACTATTGATTGTAAATGAGTTTTGAGTTATTTTTACCATAACTCGCGATAAACAATGATGAAAAAGATTTGTTTTATTAGGGCAAGATAACTAAATAGTAAATGATAGTTTGGACATAGTCCATATGTTTTGAAATGATGTTTGAAAAGTTTTGGTTTCCTTTAAAAAAGGAAATCTATGTTGAAAATGTTGGAAAAATATTTCTACGGATGTGTTGAAAGGGGATTTATGGATGACCAACCTCCTATGATTGATTTCATAAAATGGTTTGATTTCAGGTTGCTTAATTGCTTGCAAAAGATTGTGCAATTTCCCTATATGTAAAAATAAGAGACATGTGGACAATTATTAAATTTTTAGGTTTTAGATAAGGGGATAGTAAAATTGCATACCTTTTGTAAACAAAAGGACTCGAAATGGAAACCAAGCAAATAGTAGAGAAAAATATGATTTATTTATGGAAATCCAAAGGATTTAAAATTCTTTTATTAAAAGAATTTTAAGATGTATTTTTTCTCAAACAATTCAAACGTTTATCAAACTATTTTACTCAAAAAGTTTCTAAAGGAATTTAAGGAAGGTCATCCTAAAATTGGATTTCAAATAACAACTTGTTAAAGTGGGTGCGCTCGCTTACAAGTTGACACGGACTGCGGTCTGTGATGTATTTTTAAAAATAATTGCTAAATATAGACTTCGGTCTACGATTTTTGTGCATATGGATGCAGGCTGCGGTCTGTGATCCCGGTTTAGAAGAACATGGGTTGCGGCCTATGGTTCTTCAAACCAAAACGAACTGCAGTTCGTCAGGATAACGTACGGTGCACCGGTACAAGGAATAGGCTGGTTGTAGAGCACGGTTGGGATGACCGGGGCCCACTCTACATAAGGCCAAGTCGCTAAGGGATGACAGGAGTGCCAGCGGCGCCCTCCCTGAGATGGGAGCAGGATCAATACACAGCCGCTGGGCTAGCGTGTTGTTAAGGATTCTCTTCCAAAAAATAGCATGATCACTTGCTAAGTGTCACTACTGGATGGAGAGAAATGCCTTTGCTTATGTTTTATTTTGGAAAAGCCCAAAGATTGGGTCATAAACATGTGATTTTAGGAAAGTATCCTAAAGGAATTTTTGCAAAATGGTTACCCTAAAAGAAAGGGTGTTTTATACAAAAGTGTAAATACTCAGAATTAAAAGAAATGTATTTGTGCAAATGCATTTATGAAATGGTTGACGTATTTTGTTTTCTTTTTTTGTTATAAACAAGCCCTAAGATGGGGAATTATGAAAAAGATTTATGTGAAACGTGCATTGGATAGAGGAATGTCCATTTCTAAAAGAGCCTAAATGAAGAATGTTTATGGACATAAGAATGTCCATTTTTAAAGAACCTAAATGATAAGGGTTTATGGACGTAGAACGTCCTATGCTAATATGTTGGATTTGAAAAAATATTTTTGGACATAAAAATGTCCTTTGCCGAGAAAGGCTTATGTGATTGATGTTTTAGGACATATGAATGTCTATTGCCAAATGAGGTTATGTAAAAAATGTTTTGAGACATAAAATGTCTCTTGGCTAAAGGATTTTATGAGAGCTTTTGTGCATGATGTTTCGAGACATGAAATGTCTCTTGATTTTGTGATGGTTTATGTTAATGATGTTTTGAGACATGAGATGTCTCCCTTGCCTAAGGATTTACATCGTTTTGGATGTGAAACATCCACTGGCAACCGAGTGATTTCATGTAATGGCTATGAACATTAGAAATGTGCATATAAGATTTAAGGGAACTCATCAACAAAGGTAAAATGTATATGTTTTGCCTAAACAAGCCCAGGTGTGGCTTGTAAATGATGTTAAGAATGAATGCTTTATGAAAACATTCAAGGACATGGAATTGTCCTTCTAAACAAAGGATTTTATGATGGTATTTTCGGACATATACATGTCGTCAAGAATAAGGTATTCCCGATGTTTCTGAAAAAGGTTTTCAAGAAGCCTTGCCCTAAAGATAAAATGCTTGCTTACTGAGTTATCACTCACATTTTGTTTTCTAAACCCTTAGACAGGTATCAAGGAAACTCAGAAGGTTGTGAACCTAAAATGTGGAGGAAAGTACATGATGATAGCCTTGAAGGCTATGAGGAATGGAAAAGCATAAATATGCTAAGGTAAGCTAATGTGTATGTGAACTTAATGAGAATATTAAGTACTATATATGATTTAATGGTTGAATGTATGGATGTATGTATGTAAAATGTGAAGCTTAAATCAAGGAATCTTTCACCGTAGAAAGGCCTGAAAAGATGCTATGTGTTTATGTATATCCGAACTTAGCTAGAGTTCTAAGTTCCATGTGAATTAATTACTGAATGTATGAAAGTATGATTTATAAAATGATTAAGTGTATAATGACAGTCATGTAAAGATGTTTTGCATGAAATGATGAATTTTATAACAAGTGAAATGTTACAATGTACGACGATTGTCATGTCAAGATTATGAATGAAGACAGATGAATAATCGAAAAATTTTGGACATATTCCAATTAAGAACCCGTTGCATGATCAGGGCAACAATCCTGATTCACATTTACCAATTGATAGATCTTGAGGTCAAAAAATGACGTCTCGGTTCGGGGTGCCACATATGTTCATTTCATGCATATCGGAGTCATTGCCATCCAATAATGTCATAACTAGACATGAATTTCATAACATATTTCAAATCATCTCATAAATCAGATGTCACTGCATGTACCATCATAGATGTCAACATGAACCATCAAGGTAAATTTACAATCAATCATTCAACATAAGTTTTTCACAACATGAAACTTATATTGTTCTTCATTTCCTCAATGCTCAGTTCTTGCTCCTTGAGCGTCAGGTCTCTTCTTTCACCTGTCTATGGGTTTGGAAAACAAAACGTGAGTTGAAATTCAACTCAATAAGCAAGCTGTATATTTTGCAGGCAATTCACTTTGAAGGCATGTTTATTCAAAAGCATTTTTCTCCCTACAGTAGAGACATTATCAAGTGATCAACTACCTGGGGAGCAAAACCTTTTCATAAATCATTCAAAACACTTCGTCAATATGTCATAAACATTGGATGTGCAAATTCATCATTTCCATTGAGACGTTATCCTTCATGTGATGGTACACTAGCACGGGGAACCCTCTTTCATGACATGATCTTTTCCATCTTTGGCGCCGGACCTATCGACTTGGCAACGTCAAGGGGGACTCCTTGTCCACTTACTACCTCAACTAGCCTACTTGATTTCCATTACATGCATGACTTTTAGTCACCCCGGCATTATATACCCTATTACACATGGAACCTGTCATTCTCATGTAGAAAATTCTTTGCACTATCCTCTTTAAACACCGTTTCAACGAAACATCGTATAATAACAGGATCAGCTGTAGAAAATAATTTTTAATAATTTTTCTACAACGTGGTTTGGGCTGAAAATTTTACAGGATATACAAGACATATTGTGGATCACAGAAACAAATTAAAAATGAGGTTTTGATGAGTATAAATAGATCCCATAAATAACGTCATTCAGGCTATCTGGAAATGGAGTATACTATTCAGCAAGGTAAAAATGCCCAAATAAATATGTAATGTAAATATTTCGTGCTGAAACTTTTATTACAGTTAATTGATGAAGTTCTTAAGGTATGGTAGAAATTTAATATCAAAAATGCTTGATTTTATATTAATTCAATATTTTAAGATTTTAGCACGCCTGATTTTAGCATATGTAGTTAGTTTGAGAAAGAAATCAAAAAGAAATATGAGACCTATGTATAAATGATCCAAATTTATTTATGTGTTAAAAAATTACATATGGATCAAGAAAATTATGATTATATGCTGAAATTTTGGATTTATTTGACTGCATAGATGTGTCAAAAGACACGTTAAACGTGTGGAAAACGGGTTCCAAAATTGCTGTTATAGGAACCTATGAAGAATGGATTTTAAACTCCATGAAATACCCTAATAAAGGTGGTATTAAAGGGTAATTAACCCACTGGAAAATAGATTAAATTTCTGAGTTAAGAAATTTTAAAAAATGCATTGTGTTTAAGTGCTAAATGAGCTTATGTGAAGGAATAACGGTAAACGGGTGATGAATGATTTTTGAAAAATGATTTTATGAAAAAATGCATGAAAATGAGATCAAATTCATGTGTATGGATTTGTTTGAAATGATATGATATTAATCCAAACTTTTGGACTTAATTCATGAAGCTAAATTAATGCCATGTATGTAGAAGAAACACTCGTATGTGTGTTATGAGAAAAAAATAGAAAAAATGGCAAAGTAAGCTTAATGAAGCTATAAATAATGTGTGTGAAATTAATCTTATGATATTGAAAGAATACCCTAATTTGAAGGTTCTATGTATATGCCACGACATATGATAACCGAATGTGTGTAAAAGGTGCTAATATATGCTAAATGAGCTATGTATGTGTATGATGACTTGTGAGGTCAAATAAATGATGTGTATATGGAATGGGTTGGAAAACAAAGTAAAATATGAGAAAAGGAAATGTATGAAAATTCATACTATTTTTATGTAGGCAAAGGCAAAGAAAAAGTGGTGACGGAAAGCTAAGGAATTCAGTTAAGCAAGCAATCCTTTTGAAAATGATGATTTGTAAGCAAGCAGCTTTCTAAATGATTTGGTTTTCATTACAAGGAGTTTAAGGATGGCCATTCCTTGTTTTATGAGTATTGAAATGTTTATTTCTGTTGAAATAAATGATTGCTTATTGTTTCGCAATTATGCATGAAATGTGTTGAATCATGCGTTTATACGATGTTTCGTTGAAACCGTGTTTAAAGAGGGATGGTGCAAAGAATTCTCTACATGAGAATGACAAGTTCTATGTGAAAGAGGGTATACGATGCCGGGGTGACTAAAAGTCATGCATGGATTGGAAATCAATTAGGCTAGTCGAGGTAGTAAGTGGACAAGGAGTCCCCCTTGACGTTGCCAAGTCGGTAGGTCCGGCGATAAGGATGGAAAGGACATATCATGGAATATTGTTCCTCGAGCTAGCATACTATCATATAAAGGATAACGTCATCAATGGAAATGATGAATTTGCACATCCCATATTTATGAAATGTTGACACATGGTTTACGTCAATGGTTTTTCATGAATGGTTTTCATGAAATGTTTATGCAAGTGTTTTGAATGATTTAGGAAAAAGTTTGCTCCCCATGTAGTTGATCACTTGATAAGTGTCTTTACTGTAAGGAGAAAAAAGCTTTTGAATAAACATGCCTTCAAAGTGAATTGCCTGCAAAATATACAGCTTGCTTATTGAGTTGAATTTCAACTCACGTTTTGTTTTCCAAACCCATAGACAGGTGAAAGAAGAGACCTGATGCTCAAGGAGCAAGAACTGAGCATTGAGGAAATGAAGAACAATATAAGTTTCATGTTGTGAAAAACTTATGTTGAATGATTGATTGTAAATTTACCTTGATGGTTCATGTTGACATCTATGATGGTACATGCAGTGACATCTGATTTATGAGATGATTTGAAATATGTTATGAAATTCATGTCTAGTTATGATATTATTGGATGGCAATGACTCCGATATGCATGAAATGAACATATGAGGAATTAAACTCCTATGAAAAGATATTTAATTGGATAAATATCCATTAAAACCCGCCGTGTGACAGGGCAACAATCCCACTCACGTTTACTAGTCGAACGATCTTGAGGTAAGGTTGTGACGCTCGAGCTGGGGCGCCACTACCGACTTGGCGACGTCAAGGTGGACTCCTTGTCCACTTACTACCTCAACTAGCCTACTTGATTTTCATTACGTGCATGACTGTTAGTCACTCCGGCATTATATACCCTCTTACACATGGAACCTGTCATTCTCATGTAGAGAATTCTTTGCACTATCCTCTTTAAACACCGTTTCAACGAAACATCGTATAAACGCATGTTTCAACACATTTCATGCATACTTGCAAAACCATAAGCAATCATTTATTTCAACAGAAATAAACATTTCAATGCTCATAAAAAAAGGAATGGTCATCCTTAAACACCTTGTAATGAAAACCAAATCATTTAGAAAGCTGCTTGCTTACCTGAAGTCCTTAGCTTTCCGTCACCACTTCTTCTTTGCCTTTGCCTTTGCCTGCATAAAAATAGTATGAATTTTCATACATTTCCTTTTCTCATATTTTACTTCGTTTTCCAACCCATTCCATATACACACATCATTTATTTGACTTCATACGTCATACACATAAATAGCTTAGTTTGCATACATTAGCACCTTTTTCACACATTTGGTTACCATACAACATAGCATATACACGTAATCCTAAAATATATCATAAAATTCATTCCATAATCCTCAGTCATAGCTTACTTTGCCATTTTTTACCATTTTTTCTCAAAACACACATACGGGTGTTTTTTTCTTCGTACATAGCTTTGCCTTAGCTTCATAATTCAAGTCCCAAAAACTTATGTTGAATGATTGATTGTAAATTTACCTTGATGGTTCATGTTGACATCTATGATGGTACATGCAGTGACATCCGATTTATGAGATGGTTTGAAATATGTTATGAAATTCATGTCTAATTATGACATTATTGGATGGCAATGACTCCGATATGCATGAAATGAACATATGAGGAATTAAACTCCTATGAAAAGATATTTAATTGGATAAATATCCATTAAAACCCGCCGTGTAACAGGGCAACAATCTCGATCATGTTTACCAGTCGAACGATCTTGAGGTAAAGTTGTGACGCTCAGGCTGGGGCGCCACAAGTAATGGTATCAGAGCAAGGATTGGTAAATAGGCGGGAGAAAATAAAGAATGTTGAAAGGATAGGTCTGATACCACAAAGACGAGTATCAGAGAATGGACTGGTACATAGACGGGGAAAAGTTTAAGTGTAGTGATTAAATATCATATGCATGATTTTATGATGACTGCATAAGTGAAAATCATGATAAGATGCATGATATATGATGATGAATAATATCACATGATTGTGATTGTGTGAATTGGCATGTTAAGATGCTAAGACTGTGCTTTAGAAGTGGATGCTTTGATAATGAGCATGATATGATTCGTTATGATGATATAACTATCTCTAAGGATTTTGAATGCATAAAATGTCTGCATATGATATGATAGCAATGTTTATGAGATTAGATCATATGTCTATGTGACAAGATGATAAGTATGTGATTGAGATGATAGTTATGAGATGAGATGAAATCTATGTGAATAGATGATAAGTTATATCTATGTGATATGATAGGTATGATACCACAAAAGTTGGTATCAGATGTTTTGTTTGGAATCAGGTAGGGCACAACACCCCGAATTGTCCAAAGAAGGTACAAACACTGCAAAAGTAAGGAAGATCAACTCATTCAAGGTTAATAGAAGCAGCTAACCGATAGGTTATCTCTACGAACCTGGTACATGTGCATGCCCCAACTCAAAAAGAGCCAAGGGAGCTAGAGGATGAGTGGTTAAAGTTTGGCAATGGCTTAGTTTGATTTTGATGAGAATCATTTAGTCATAAAATTGCCAATATATAACCACAGAGGAAACCAATAAGTGGAATTCTTTATAAGTAGGTTAGCTATGATTAATTAAAGGTATTAATGTTCAATTGGACAAATATTCTGAAAGCAAGAATATTTGGAAACTAAGAGAAGAAGCAGAAAGGGAATAACCAATTATTCAAAGAATAGACGGTTTCGGGACGAAACCTATTATAACGGGGGGAGGATTGTGAAACCCCAACTTAAGTAGGGTCCAATGTATGGATTGGACATATACAAGTGATTTATATGTGAATTAAATGGAATTTTTTGATGATTTTATAATTTTATGATATTTGGAATTAGGGTTTCCATTGGAAACGGTGAGTAAAAATTTAATCGTCGGAGCCCAAAGTGAGTCGGTATGACCCGAAGGGCTTGATGAGGATTTAAAGGTGACAAGGTGTCATGAATAATTATGTTAATTATCGTGATTTAATTTATGGAGATTAAAGTGTACTTTTGGAATTAAGGTGGAAAATGATAAAAAATTCATAACTTGAAGCCTATAAGAAGGATTTCGATGAAATTTGAAAGGTACGCTCATGACGGTGGGCCCAATCTTATGAATGAATTGGATTAAGGGAATAATGATGGTATTAGGGTGATAGTTAATTATTGTTATTCCAAAATCCAAAAGATAAATTCAAGTGGTCATAACTTGACGTAGAAACGTCGGATTGAGATGAAATTTGAAATGATGGAATAAAATTATGAAATCTATGAGATAAATGGAATGGATTAAGCTAATGATCATTAGAAATGACTTTCTTGGAGAGCAAGTAACAAGTTTCTTAAGAGCTAAGCAAAGAAGAGCAATTGTGGACAAGTGGATAGTTGTGATTAAAGTAAATGTTTTGACTTTTGTAATTGGTAAAATTAGATTTCACTTGGCTGAAAATGTGCCACCACATATGGTAGATAAGGAAGCATTTAAGGAGTGTGGAATTGCAGCACCAAGTGGGCCCCATAGTTGGAAAATCCAGTACCTATATAAGGCCATGCACGTTCACATAGAAGGGAATTTGGAAAATTGGTTAAGTGCGGAAAATTCTTCTTCTCCAAGCAACAGCAAGCCACGAATTTTCCCAAAAAATGAGGAGGGAAAACCAAGGGAAAAGAAGGAGAAAAAGGAGAGATTTATCATTTGATCAAGTAAGTATATGTTTATTTGATTTTTATGCATCAAATCTGGAAAGTAAATGATGCTGAAAAGTAAATTATGGTCGGAATAGTAAATGAATTAATTTTCATATGAAAAATTTTGAGAACAATCTTCATGGTATGATTAAGGAACGACCCAATTTTCAGCTTAAAAAGACATGTATGCTGCAAATTAAAAATCCGAGAAGATTAGCCCAAACAGGGTAAAATGGGTGACAGGATCAGCTGTAGAAAATGATTTTTAATAATTTTTCTACAAGGATTTTTGGGCTGAAAAGCTTACCGGATGTACAAGAAATATTGAGGATTAAAAGTAAAAATTTCAAATGAGGTTTTTATGGGTTTAAATACACCCCATAAATAACGTAATTACGGCTGACTGGAAATGGATGCTACTATTCAGCAAGGTAAAAATGCCCAAATAAATATCTAATGTCAATATTTCGTGCTGAAATTTTTATGATAGATAATTAATGAAGTTATTAAGGTATTGTAGAAATTTCAGATCAAAAATACTTGATTTTATTTTAATTCAAGATTTTAAGATTTCAGTACGCCTGATTTCAGCATATGTGGTTAGTTTGAGAAAGAAATCAAAAAGAAATATGAAACCTATGTAGAAATGATCCAAATTGATATATGTGTTAAATAATTAAATTTTTATAAGTGTGATTATTTACTGAAAATTCGGATTTATTGAACTGCTTAGGGTTATGTGTCAAAAGACACGTTAAACAGGTGAAAAGTGGGTTCCAAACTAACTATTATGGAAACCTATGGAAAGTGAATTTAAACCTCATAAAAATACCTTAAATTCAAAGGTAATTAAGGTTACTTAACCCGCTGAAATATGAATTAACCCTCTGACTTAGAACATTTTATGAAAGCCATTATGTATATGTTACCAAATGAGCATATGTGAAGAAACAGATATGCAAGGGTAATCAATAACTTGTAAAATTTACTTTTGTGTAAAAATACATGAAAATATAATATATTTCATGATTATATATCTGTTTAGCACTTCATGAGGTTAATTTCCAATTTTGGAATTATGTAATGAAGCCTAAGGTCATAACGGACGCTCGGAACGGGCACCAATGTATGAATTTTGAAAAATGAGTGGAAAATGGCTTAAGGAAGGTAATGAGCCATTAAATAATGGTTATTGAATGATTATTAAGTAATTGGATGATTACCCTATTTATGATATTCAATAGGGTGTGTAAAAGCTCAGGTAATAAATATGTGCTATACGGGCGTAACGACTTAAGAAGTCGAAGGAATTATGTATGTTAATGAAAATGGGTTGGAAAACTGAGTTGAATGCAAGCAAAGGAGATATATGAATGTTATATCATTCTTATATGTATAGGAAAAGGCAAAGGGATAAGCGAAACGGGAAGCTAAGCAAGCAAGGTAAGCAAGCAATCCTTTTAAAAATGATGATTTGTAAGCAAGCAGCTTTCTAAATGATTTTGGTTTTCATTATATGGTGTTTAAGGATGAACATTCCTTGTTTATATGTGTATTGAAGTCTTTATTTCTATTGAAATAAATGATTGCTTATTGTTTCGCCATTATGCATGAAATATGTTGAAACATGAGTTTATACGATGTTTCATTGAAACGAGGTTTCGAAAGGGATGGTGCAAAGAATTCTCTAGATGAGAATGATAGGTTCCATGTGTAAGAGGGTATATGATTCCGGGGTGACTAAAAGTCATGCATTGAATGGAAATCAAGTAGGCTAGTTGAGGTAGTAAGTGGACAAGGAGTCCCCCTTGACGTTGCCAAGTCGGAAGGTCCGGCGCCAAAGATGGAAAGGATCATGTCATGAAAGAGGGTTCCCCGTGCTAGCGTACCGTCACATGAAGGATAACGTCATTAATGGAAATGATGAATTTGCACATCCCATATTTATGAAAAGTGTTTGAATGAATTATGAAAAGGTTTTGCTCCACAGGTAGTTGATCACTTGATAAGTGTCTCTACCGAAGGGAGAAAATGCTTTGGAATAAACATGCCTTCAAAATGAATTGCCTGCAAAATATACAGCTTGCTTATTGAGTTGAATTTCAACTCACGTTTTGTTTTCCAAATCCATAGACAGGTGAAAGGAAGGAGGCACGGAGCACAGGTGGAGATTCAAGGATGAACGAATTTCCATGAGTACCCGTATATGACTCTAAGGATTGAATGATTATATGAATGTTAACAATTAAATTGTTATTCAATGTTGTAGACAGATTATGTTATGTTTTATGCCTATGGATTGGGAAAATATTTTTGTGGGTAATGTTATAATGGCCTAGAAAGGCATTTGATGGAAAGTTGAAAAAAGTGGAATGATATAAGCTCCGAAGGAGTGAGGTTGAAGTGGATAAAAATCCAAAAAGAACCCGCCGCGTGATCAGGGCAACAATCCTGACTCACATTTACCAGTCGAACGATCTTGAGGTAAGGATGTGACGCTCGGGCTGGGGCACCACAGCAACACCCCTAATGGGACATGCGTATATCATGCATTTTACACATTTTAATGGTTACGTGGTATGGCTCTTGATTTAAAAATAACTTTTGAAATTGCTCAATTGCATATTAATTAAGCTTTTATTAATCATCAAAATAAGGGTGTGTTTGAGAACTGATAAAACTTTTGATGACAAGTTCTTAGTTTAAGAACTTGTCATCAAAAGTTTTCAAATTGATAAAAAAATATGTGATATAGTATGGGTAATGATAAAAGTAAAAAAAATAAAGTTAAAATAGATAAGTCTGTTGTTTAGATAGTTATGCAGAAATGATTGAAAAATAAGGTAGTTATATAGAAAAATATGTGAAGAAATGATTACAAAATTAAATAATTATAAAAAGCAAAAAGTTTTAGATTAAAAATATTTTGTTAGAAAAGTTTTAGGGTTTGTCGAACATACCCTAAATATATTATTAGTTCAATATAAAGATAGTGCTCAAAAAGAAATGGGGCAAGGGTGTATTATGCATCTTACAAGTTCTAATGATTATGTCCCTTAGTCTAAAAATAATTTTCAAAATTACTCAATTACGTATTAATAACCTTTTGTTAGTCATCAAATTAAACATATTGTTAGATAAATATGAGGTTGGAGTTCACAAAAGCAACACTGTAATGGGGAGTGAGTAAATTGTTGGCTCCGAGTTAATGGCGATTACTCAAGAGGGGAGGAGTAAATTGAGTATTTAAAAAATTTAAACTTAAACAGAAACTTTTACCCCGGATTAATCTAGTCCCTTTTATGAAGAAACAAATGAAAAATAATATAGTGCAGAGAGCAGAAATAAATATCAACACACAAGATTTTATAGCGGTTCGGGAAACCTTCCCTACTCCACTCTTCAAAGCTCACACCTCTTGTGACTTGGGTTCCACTATGTATTTTGCAAATACAACTAGAGCCACTGCTCTCTTCTAGATTCTAGCTCTAGGGGGCATCAACAATACACAACACAAGTAGGTGACGAGTTCCACTCCAATCACACACTACTTTGCTTACACTTAATCTTAGTTACCCAAGCTAAATCAAGTTCAATACAATAATAAAAATAGAAGAAAGTTTTTACACGTTACTGTTATGTAGAGGCAGCTTTGGCGCAGAGAAGAACTTGTAGTGTAGGCTTAGAGATTCAGCAAGCAGCTCTTGGCAGTTTGGAAGAAAGGTTCTTCTTTTGAATATTGACTTGATTACTTAAAGCTCTTAGAAATGGGAGTTATGCTCAATCAATGAATTCTCAGCTACCCTCCACGTTCATATTGAATGCCTTGTATAATTGTTGAGAGAATCCGAACGTTTGGAAGTAGGTGGTGCGCATTTAATGCACCAACGTTCGAAAATTTTCCGACCGTTGCGACCGAAGTCGCAGGTGGAGTCGACTTCGGGTGAGACTTCACCTAAGTCGCAGATGGAGTCGACTTCGGGTGCGACTTTAGCTCTCCGCAACTTCTTCAAGTTCCAGTCTGGGTTGACTTGGTCCTCGACTTAACCCAAGTCACAGGTGAAGTCGACTTCGGGTGCGACTTCACTTCTTCAGCTTGCTAGTTGAACTTGAAATCCTTGGAATGCCTTGCTTGCTTGAATTTCTTCATGCTTGGTTGTTCTTCCCTTGATTATATCTTTTGTAATTCAATATAATCATCCTATATTGATATCCTTTTAGCTCCATCACTTGCAAACTTTAATTCCTTGAAATCTTGAATATATGCATGAATCTTCGAGTGCCTAATGATATCCAAATATATGTTCATAATCCATCCTTATTGATTCATGCAACCCTGATTGCTTTTATTCTTCATTTGAGTGTTTGAGTCGTTTTGGCCTTCATCTTCACTTGAATATAGCACTAAGTCATCTTGATCTGCATGTTCCGCATTGAAGTCGAAGATGGAGTCGACTTGGGATGCGACTTCGAAAACTCTCATTCTCGATTTCAATCTGGAAGGAAATGACGTATCGAAATCGCAGCAGAAGTCGACTTGGTCCGCGACTTCACCTCAATTCGCAAGCGGAGTCGACTTAGGATGCGACTTCGGCAGCTCTTGTTCTTGATTTCAACTTTGGAAGGAAATGACGTTTTGAAGTCGCTGCTGGAGTTGAATTGGGGATCGACTTGGCCTAAGTCGATGCTTGAGTCGACTTGAAAATCGACTTGACTTGCCATACTTTATATTCTTCATTTTTGTAACCTTTAATCATTTTTCCAAATATGTTAGTGACCAAAACTTACTCAAATTGATTTTTTAATCATCAAAACATAGACTTGGCTTATTTTTCACATGTTTCCAACATAAACCATGCATTTTGAACATTTAAATGGTTATGTCCCTTGGTTCAGTTTAATGTGGGAATGGAGTTGGCAAAAGCGACACCAAATTGAGGAGTGAGTGTACCATACATTTTGAACATTTTAATGGTTAAGTCCCTTAGTCTACAAACAACTTTCAAAATTACTCAATACATTCTTTTTGAAGCTTACTCAATTACATGTTAGATAATCTTTTGTTAGTCATTAAAATAAACATATTATTTGTTCAGTGTGAGGATGGAGTTCAAAAAGGAACACATAATGGGAAGTGAGGGTACTACACTTTTTGAACATTTTAATGGTTATGTCCCTTGGGTCCAAAAACAACTTTCAAAATTTCTCAAATGTTAAACAACCTTTTGTTAGTCATCAAAATAAACATATTGTTAGTTCAATTTGAGGATGAAGTTGGCAAAAGCAACACCATAATGGGGAGGAGTGTAGCATGCATTTTGAATATTGTAATGATTATGTCACCTGGTCTAAAAATAACTTTCAAAATTACTCAATTACATGTTAAATAACCTTTTGTTAGTCACCAAGATAGATATATTGTTAGTTCAATTTGAGAATAGAGTTGACATAAGCAACACCATAATGGGAAGTGAGTGTATCATGTGTTTTGAACATTTTAATGGTCATGTCCCTTGGTCTAAAAACAACTTTCCAAATTACTCATTTACATGTTAAATAACTTTTTGTTAGTCATCAAAATAAATTAGTCCAATCTAAGGATGGAGTTACCAAAAGGAACACCATAATGGCGAGTGAGTGTACTGTGCATTTTGAACATTTTAATGACTATGTCCCTTAGTCTAAATATGACTTTCAAAATTACTCAATTACATATTAAATAACTTTTTGTTAGTTATCAAAATAAACATATTGTTAATTCAATGTGAAGTGGAGCACAAAAGCAACAACATAACGGGGCTTGTGTGTACCATGCATTTTGAACATTTTAATAATTATGCCCATTGATCTAAAAATAACTTTCAAAATTATTCAATTCAATATTAAGTAATCTTTTATTAATTGTCTAAATAAAAATATTGTTAGTTAAATGTGAAGATGGAGTTCACAAGAGCAACACCAAAATCAGTCGTGAGTGTATCATTTATGCCCCTTGATCTAAAAACTAATTCCAAATTTACTCTATAGTATATTAAATAACCTTTTGTTAGTCATCAAAACAACATATTATTAGTTCAATGTAAAGAATGGAGTTGACAAAAGTGACACTGTAAGAGGGTGTGAGTGTATCATGCATTTTGCACATTTTAATGGTTATGCCCCTTGATCTAAAAACACTTTTCAAAATTACTCAATTGCACATTAAATAGGCTTTTTCTAATTATCAAAATAAACATGTTATTAATTCAATAAAAGGATGGAGTTCACAAAAGCAACATCGAATTAAAACGTGATTGTGTCATTTATTTTACACATTTTAATGGTTATGGTCCTTAATGTAAAAATAATTTTCAAAATTACTATATTACTTATTAAATAACATTTTGTTAGTCATCAAAATAAACATGTTGTTAGTTTAATTGGAGGATGGAGTTCAAAAAGCAACACAATAACGGGGGCATGTGAATGTATTGTGCATTTTTGCACATTTTAATAGTTATGCCCCTTGACCTAAAAATAACTCTCAAAATTACTCAATAGTATATTAAATAACCTTTTGTTAATCATCAAAATAAAGATATTGTTAGTTCAATGTGAGGATCGCTTTTACAAAAGTAACACCTAAATGGGGTATGAGTGTATTATTCATTTGCAAATTTTAATGGTTATGCCTCTTGATCTAAAAATAACTTTTGTAATTACTAGATTATATATTAAAGATCTTTGCTAGCGGAGCCATGTAACCCTTCCAAATTTTAAGATTTTGATCATTTATGGAAAATCTCATTCATTTATGTTATATATTGTACTTAACATTATTTATTTAGTTAGTGACTAAGTTTTATCCAAATTAATTATGTACAAAGGCTAAATTTGTTGAAAAATATATACATTGATATGTAAACTATAAAAAATTCTAAGATCCATTTAAATATATATTAGAATGTAATAATATTTCATAAAATCATTTATCCACATAAAAATAATATTTTGAACTGTCTAGATGTTGAAAATATTACTATAAAAGTTGATATTTTAGCATTAAACTATTTTATTACATTAATTTTATACATTTATAGATATGACTCATGTGCAGTGATACTAAATATAATAGATAGAGTGGATTTTTTTTCAACTATCAAAATTTTAAACATAAAGAGATTACATAGAAAAATGGTCTCATGGAAGCAAAGCCCACATATTAAATAAGACTTTATTAGTTATCAAAATAAACATATTATTTTTTATTGGTGAAATAAATATGTTATTAGCTCAACATAAGGATGGAGTTCATATGAGCAACATCATAACAGAGTGTGAGTATATTATGCATTTTTGCACATTTTAATTGCTCTGCCTCTTGATCTAAAAATAATTTTCAAAATTATTGAATTACATATTAAATAAGTCTTTTGTTAATTATCAAAATAAACATACTATTAGTTTGATGTAAGGATGGAGCTCGCAAAAGCAGCACGAAAATGATGTATAAGTACTGAAAAATTCATAATTTAAAAATTTATAGCCATTTGCCATAGATAGCAAAGTTTTTTTTTATTCATATGCTATATATGAGAAATATTCAAGTGTAGCTTTACTGCACCATAATTACAATACAATTATCTCCAAATGGGCTCATATGAACATAAAATTATAATCTACTCCACCTGTTGTATTTAGAATTATGTATTCTATTATTATTTCAATTTCCATCACAATTGGATATATGTATAGGCTCCATTTGAAAATGATATAAATTTAATATAATAAAATAATTTAATGTACATAACAACTTTAAATTTATTTTTTCAGCATGTAAATTATTTGCTCTAAAATTTATATATAGACAAATAATTGTATAAAGAATCAATACATTTAAGTAGATATGGGCCCGTTTTGGGCCAAATGCACTGTTAATTGTGGTGCAGCTTCACTGCGTAGGACAACTTCTGTGTAATCGGGTTACATAGAAGCGGACCTGAGTAACTCTTTCAAAATTTTAAATTTTAATCTTTGATCGAAAATCTAATTTATTCATTGTATTTAATATCATTTGTTTGTCCAGGAGATCAAGTTTTATCCCAATCAAGTATATTTATGAACCACATTTGTTAGAAAAAATATATATATTCATGTGTAAATTATGAAAAATGTTAAAATATCAATTTTAAAGTAGTATTTTTGACATCTAAACCATCTAAAATACCATCTCTATATGAATAAATGATTCTATAAAGTATTCTTACATTTTAATACATATGTAAATAGATCTAAGCATTTTTCATAATTTGCACATGAATATATATATATATATATATTTGAACAACCCTATAAACATACTTGATTGAAATGAAACTTGGTCTCGTAGAAAAATAGATGATGCTAAATATAATGAATGAATTGGATTTTCTATTAAATATAATGCTGAATATTTATCATATATCTATACACACACACACACACACACATATATATATAACATAGCAATCTATTACAATTAAACACTATAATGGCTGCATAAGTTAATCTCCTGCTAATTTATTAAAATGTGATTTAGTTAGACTAAATTTTATATAGCATGCAATTAAAGAAATATATGATTTTTATTTTAAGACTAATAAAAAATAAACTAATAAGAATGAATATTATTATATGAAAAAATAGTTTGAAGAAATCACAAGGAATTAAATTAAAACAAATAAAAAGAATAAAATAAAAATTATACAAATAATAAAATATGAAAAAATATAAAAATGAATATAATTAAAAGAAAGATTATTAGAAAACTTCTTTTGAAATTCTCAAAAATTTTAGAAATTAATAATAATGAATTCTAAAGTTTTTACAAGAATTATGGTAAACTTGCAAGGTAGCAAAAAACTACACAACAACTAACTTTCAAAAATTATAAAATATTATATGTAAATCTAAATGATATGAAACCACGTTCATTTGAAAGGTCTTGAAGTATGTTTTCTAACTCCAAAAGAATCATTTAAATTAGAATTAAAATAAGAAAAAACTATGACAATAGTGAAGATATATTTTGATTTCTGCACTATGCAAGAAATAGAAATAATTTTAATTTAATTCGTTAAAAGAAATTTAATGTCTATGATTTCTGCACTATGCAAGAAACAGAAATAATTTTGATTTAAAAAATATTTTTAATGACTAGATAAATTCACAAAAATTATATCATTAAAAAGAATATAAAATTTGAAATTCATCCATATATAATATGATAGGTTTGGGAGGAAAATATAGAAAGAAAAAATTATTAAAAATCAAATGGTCAAAATAGATTTCAAATTTGGTAAATCATTTGAGGGCATCATGAGTGGATCATCATCAACTATAATAAGCAAATTTAAGTTTGATTCGGATGTCACCTCAATTAGAGAAAATCTCATATGGATAAGAGAGAAAATTGATTCAATGGACTTGCCCTGTGGCAAGATAGAGTCTACCCACGTGGGTTGAACAAATTCAAATAATCTTCTGCATGGAGCTCTCACATTGGTGAAAACTTGACAGGCTTTATTAAAAATTAATTATAGCCTGTCCAAGAGTAAATTCTACATACTAAATAAAGAAAAAATTTAGAGTATAGATAATATACTAAAGGTATAAATTCGTAAATACAAGAAAGTTTAGATAAAAGGAGAAGCAGTAGAAGAAATGAGCAAAGTAATAGTGAAAGACGAGTGTGATTAGCAAAGTAGATAATCAATCTAGATTTTTATCTTTTTTATAATATTTGGGATAATTTTCTTTCAAATGAATGATTTGGATTATGATTATAAAGGTTAGATTATAATGATTTAATTAATAATGATTTAATTAATTTAGCAGAATTGTCCAGAAGACAATGTTTTTAAACATATTTCGGTAAATCAGTAACACGTTTATTAAATTAAAACAAAATTTGATGAATAAATCATCAAATTGAGTAGAACAATGAGATTTATAGCTTTAATATTGATTATTTTCCGAAATAACGACATTTAGGGGCCATTTTTAAGACGTAAGACAGACATGTTTTGAGTGCCCTACTGGATGACTTAGTATGAATTTGAATTATCGAAATATTATCACAGTATTAATGATCAAATGAGTGAATGATGATCTTTATGACTGATTTATAAATTAAATATATATTTTGAATCTATATATAGAATAGATCTCGAATTAACATATATAGTTTTTAAATTAATTTTTTAAGTATATGAAAACACAGCCTTGTTTACAAGATTTTTATAATTATTCGTTTGCTAATAAAAATAATATTAAAAAATTATTAGATTGTTAATTCAAATTAATTTAAGTCACTGTGAGAAATAAAAATATATTTCGAATAAATAAATAAATAAAATTATTAAGTAGTGGATGGAAAAAAAACATTAGAGGAAAGGGGGAGGCATGAGGAGGTTAAATGTTTTAAATGTAAAAATCGTTGAAACTATATAAGCACCCTAAATACTATTATGGTAGTTAAGTTGTGAGGGAATACGAGTGTGATTGTTGGTTCAAATCATCCTCTAGCTTATTTTTAATATGTTAATATTATCATTTTTACTAATTACAAAGATTACCTTAATAGTAAAGTTTTAAGGCTATGACATGGGTTTAAATAATTTTAAACATTAAATTTTATTTAAAAACCGACATGCTTAGAAATATGATTTCTTTAAAAAATGATTATTCTTACTAGAAGGATTAAACCTTTAAATTTTCAAGGATTAAGTCATAGGTTCAAACTATAATTAAGAAAATTAATTAATTAATAAATAATAATATTTTTATACTAATTAAGAATTAGTATTTTTAGGAATCTTAAGAATTAAATATTTCTATCCTAATTATAGGAAATAGGAGGAAAGGGAAAAAATACAAGAAAAATATATTCTCGTATATATTATGATTTATGAGCTATGAGATATGTGATTTCTAATCATCTATCGTAAATGGGTTAAGATTATATATGAATTAGTTTATGTGGAATAAAGTTTTGGGTATTAGGCTTATTTTATATGTATAAGAAGATTCGCTAACCTTTATATGAGCTTTAAAGGCTATATTCAGTTTAGACCTTACAATATATAAAGGTTATTTACGTATTGTGCGTAAGGTCTATTTTGTCATAAGTGTTAATTCATGTGTTAAATACAAAGTTTATATATGTATAAGTTTATCTAAATATATTTTTGACTATAAAAGTATGAAAAGGCTTTAATAGCCTATAATATATGAAATGAAGATACGAGTTAGATTTATAGGATTGAGATTAACTTAATTTCACGATATCACTAAGTTGAATTTTGTATATGAAAGTCATAAATGAGAATAAGAGATTTGTTTAAGTGTAGGATAAAGAGATTTGTTCAAGTGTAGGATAAATCATATTTAAATGAGATTTTCAAGCGAAAAATGCTTAAAATTTTTATTTAAAGGCCAAAAGATAAATAGTCATGTAGTTTGGCATGCATGATATGCTTAGATGTATTCCTTATTGGTTATGATAGAAATGTGTAAAGAAACGATTGAGGAAAGTTAAAGGAAAAAAGTAAACAAGTCATTTAAAATTTTATTTCAAAAGAATCTTACGAAAAGAAAATACGTTCTCATCATTTTGTTTTATGAAAGGATATTTACCAATGAATGATTATTTTATTTTTCTTTTATGTGTTTATTGGCAAAGAAGTGTAAAATAAATTATTTTATTTAAATGTCTCTTTAAATCCATATGCATTATAAATGTATTTAAGTATTACTATTATCCTACGTTCAAAAAAATATTTTTAAATATGTTTCACAAATTGGCTTTTATGTACAAACCTTATTATTATGTTGAGCTGGCAAAACTCATTTCATGTCATGAAATACATAGGAGGCATCCGTGAATGACATTCATACATGGAAAGTAAATTCAAGAGGTTCATCAAGTTGTAAGTTTGACATTTTGTCTATTTAGAGGTAGCTCAGTCGGTGCTTCCGACGCCTTTCAATAGAAAGGTTTTTATAGATGGATCATTGCTTCGTAAGTGTCATTAATCGAAAGATTTTATTAATGGATGATCATTTGATAAGTATCATCTACTGAATGAGGAATAACACATGATGCATGTATGCACTCATTTCATTATGATACACGCATAAAAGGCATTTAAGAATTTTATGTTTTCTACAAATATAGCAGATTATGAAATTACATGTATTTCTAAATGCTTACTGAGTATTTTATACTGACTATTCTCAAATAACCAGTAAATACATATGATGCAGACTTGATAGAAGAGTCTTTATTTCTAATAAAGCAGTGAAGATAATATTTGTAATTCTTTCAAGGTATTTGGAGCCTTGGAATGATATTATTAAAATTGTATGCATTAAGTTTAAATTTATTACGTTGAGGTTATAAAATATAGAAGTTAGCTTTCCATATAAGGTATGATTTTCTAAGAGAAGTACTAGTTGAACTAAAGTAGAGGTGAATGAATTTAGTAGAAAATATTAGATTATATAATGATTATTAGATTTTGTCTTGCGTAAAAGTTTTAAACATAGATGATATGTTGTTGGATTTTAATGAAGAAAATGGAATCAAAATAGGTTCTAAAAAAAGAAAAACTTAAACTAATTTTCAAACATATTAGAAAGGTTAATGCTTGTGTAAGAATAAAATTTTAGTTTCATTCAAAATTTTACCACTTAAAAAGATTCATAGAGTAAGGTTTCACATTCTAGCGAGTGCTAAGGCACAATTTGAACTGTGGGCCCACTATAATTATGCGATTAATTTTAATTGTATGTTTTTTATTACAACAAATGTGTGTGAAAAAAAGAGAGAAATTATTACAGAAGAAAAATAAAAGACAGATGACCAAAAATCAAAATTAAAAAAAGAAGAAAGTAGGAAAAACAAATGGTTGAAAATGCATCAAAAATGACATCCAAAATGTGTGCAAAAATATGCAGCAGAAAGAAATGCAAAAATGGACAGTTGATAAAAAATGCAAACTAAATAGGCAAAAGAAGAAACGTCCGGTTGCATGGTTACATGCATACGAGATGCACCAAAGAATAATACATGCATGAGGTACGGAGTCCATATACCGAGGCATGCTCGGTCATCTCTCTCTCCTCTCAAAAAGTCCACTAAGCATTTAAAGCACATGGAGAGAGAGCAATGAGCAATGAAATCAATCATGGAAATCTTGATTAAAAATCGGGTAATTTATATATATATCCACGTAATTGACCGAAATTGCGAATATAACCACATGGTTTCACAAATTGTATATTACTCTCTCATTTAATTTCCAAAAACACCCTCGTGAGTCATATTACATATCTTCTTTGAGCATTTACCACTCATAATTGTGGATTCACAAAGAAGCACTAACTTCTATGCATGGGCAAGATCGCCCAATGAATGAAGATCATGGTGAGGGACTGCTGGCCCATTGAGTAAGAGGAGATAGAGAGAGAACGATTGTTTAATTTTGTCTCCCGTATTTTACTTCTTGCCTTCACGTAGATAATCATTCTCATATACAGATGGCTGAGATTGTTCCATAAAAGAGATGTGTTTGTAATTAATCACTCTTAAAAATTCAAATTTTAGAGAGAAAATAGTAAAGTAGCCAAAATTGTGATCGAGGCATTGCTCGCCTAGATGTTCTCGTCGTATTTCTTGCATAACCTAAACATTTGGCCATGAAAGTGATCAACGAAGAGGAATTTCCGCGTGTCGTACTTGCAGATGCCATGAGAGAAGCAAATTAAAGAGACGACAATGAGAACCTCGGAGTTGAGGATGAAGAGCTCGAAATCAGCAACTTGATAGGCAAAGTCGTGGGATAGGAGGATGGTGAGGGTCAGATTAAGAACACCAAGAAGGAGGAAGACGGCCCAGGGGACAAAGAAGGAGAGAAGGGAGGATTGGCAGAATCCCAAAATGAGAAATGTTTCAAGGCAGAAAAGTGCGTGGTTGATGATGCTTTGTGCAGCTCCATTAGCTCGTCACTTCTTTCTGGAATCTTAGCATCAGCAGATGAAAATGTCTATTATTAAGAAATCTCAGCCTAAGCAACTTGCTAGGGTGGAAGCGTGTGATAGAAGAGGTGCCATTAGGGAGTGATTCCCGGAGACAGGATGAGAAGGAAGTTTTAATAGCGACGTCATAGACAAGACGCGATCGGTAGACAATTTCAACTAGGTTGAGATGAGGACAAAGCCTCTTCAGCGTCTAGCCAAATAGAGCAGACTAGAGGGTGTGTCTATGCTGCTAGCTGAACAGAGCGGAGTAGAGGGTGTGCTTATGCCGCCGACAGCCATCACTCGAGCATTGTCTCTTTGTGGTACGAACAAAAGCACAGGATGCGGGATCCGAGTGGAAAGGCAATGCTAATGAAGGTAGGCTAGTCCAGATAAATCGAGGATCCCAGTGGCATAAAAGCAATTGGAGATTTGTACTTGGAAATGGTGGTGCATCCAACCAACATTGCCTTTTCAACGTCATTCAAGGTGGTGTTGAGAAATCATGGGATTCCGACAAAATCATTAGGCTAGCTGTTATGAGTAAATCGGAATCGAGGTTTGTCAATTTGTGTGGGGCTATTAGGTGGATGTCTCATCTGAGTCCATTGAAAAATTCCACTGGCAGAGGACGATTGGGTTAATATGTGGGTTGAGAGAGGTTGGGAAGTGTCATGAACATGGCTGCGAACTTTTGCATGCGATTTCTAGCAACCACGAGATGATGACAGTAGATGTGGGTTAGAGATGGAAAGAGCGTTGTAGCCTAGTAGATAGCTCCATCTCGGAAGCCATGAAGGACGAGCTCATATGGTGTGCACATGAGGTGGCAATGGGCACGGGTAAGCTCCTAAGACCACTGTGATTTTTGATGGATACACGAAGTTATTTTGGGAAACCAAATAATTCACCAATGTCCTTATACCTTCTATTCGATTGAAACCATTAATATGTGGATTATATGTAATTTTGATGAAACTATATAAAGAAACTATGCAATACGTGAAACTATGTTGGTATATTTGCAATTTCAGTTAAACTATCTAAGTATATATGCAAATTACCCTTAAAAATCTCATGTAATTGCAATATTACAAGGAGAGAAGCATGGATGATATCAACGGTTTGGATCTCATCATTAAGAACATTTAATATGAGATCAATAAAAATTAATCTCGTACAAATATTTGTGCATAGAGAGAGTTTCGTTATGTCTTCTTCCAAGAGTTAAACCAAGCATTCAATGTGCAAGGAGAGAGCAATGAAATCAAGCATGGAAACCTTGATTAAAAATCCTATGTTATTGTAATATTACAAGGAAAGAAGCAAGATGGAGGGTTTAATTCTTAAAATAAAAATTATCAATAGTTTGGATCTCATCGTTAAGACCATTTGATATAAGATCAATGAAAAATTAATGTGCATGGAGACATGAAGCAAGTTCGGTCATGTCTTCCTTCAAGAGTCAAACTAAGCATTTAATGCACATCGAGAGAGAGCACTGGAATCAGTTTAGATTCATGCCAATCTTTGATTAAAATTTCATGTAATCACAACATAGCAAAGAGAAAAGCAAGATGGGCTTAAATCTTCAAACAAAAATTATCAATGGTTTGGATCTCATCATTATGATCATTTGATATGAGATCAATAAAAAATTGATTTCATACATGAGAAAGCTTCTTGGCACATTTGCTATTTCCCACAACTAAGCTTGCTATTGATGGTGACAGGACCCAATTGGTGAAGTTGAAAAATTAATTTCGGGAGAGGTAACTGACATAACAATAATCTAGCCATTTAAGGATACCTGTAGCAAAGGTGAACGCCTACCTAAAGCAAAAGAAAAATGATCCAACAAAAGGCTTACACATGGAGCATGGCCAACTATGGAGGAATGCAGCAAAAGCACAATTGCTTGAATGCCAAGCTATATAGTGTTGAAGACACATGGAAGATGGATAGCAATTCCGCATGAAAAGTTTCTTGCAGCCCAATCGACCAAGGACACGTGGAAGAAAAAGCTACTACTTATATGGTAACACTCCCAAGCTTTTAAAATCATGGAACTGCTTACCCGGAGTCGTGCAAGGCCTATAAATAGGGCCCTCACCACACAACCTAGACACAAAAATCTCGAGAAAAAACAAGCTCTCCTCTATTACCCACCCACCCTAAGCTCTACGACCTAGCTCTCCTTTCATAGTCCGTATATGTTTTTTTGAGCGTCATTTTAGTTGGAATTAAAGGTAAATTAAGCACAATCCATGTTTTGATGATTAACAACTCAATTTGAGAATGTTTTGGGTACTAATGTGGTTTTTTAAACTTGGTTAAAGGATAAAAACTTAAGATTTCAGAATAAGGCAAACCAAGTCGCAAAGCCAAGTTGACTTAGTCATCGACTTAGGCGAAGTCGATACCTAAGTCGACCTCAAGACTGACTTCAAATGAGAAAGATCTTCTAGCACTGAATTTGGGCATCAGGACAGGCAAAGTCGCAGTCGAAGTCGACTCCACTATCGACTTCAGGAGATCAATTCCTTCTAGCGTTGAAATTGGGCTAGAAGACAGGTGAAGTCGCAGTCGAAGTCGACTCCATCTGCGACTTGAGTGAAGTCGCATTCCCAACTTAACTAAGCAATGCGACTTGAGTGAAGTTGAACCTCAAGTTGACCCAAGCATCCGACTTGAGTCAAGTTGAAGACCAAAACAGTCCATACAAGAAAATATCCACGATAGAATCATTCACGATGGTATATCATTCAAGGGAAGATCATTAACTACATCTTTGGACTACAAACTCAAGGAAGGCAAATCTTTTTTAGATCAAGGCCGCAGAGATAAAGTTCTCAAAAGAAGATGAACATGTCAAAGTCCAAGACCAAGCACTTAAGATCAAGGGTATTATTAAAAGAACAAGATACGAGATGAATAACAAGCACCAAGGATCACTTTCAAAGGAATCTAAGTTCCATTATATGCATACAGAAAGTGAAGTCGCACCCGAAGTCAACTTCACCTGTGACTTGGGTCAGGTCCAAGGCCAAGTCAACCTGAAGTGGAACTTGAAGCCACATTGGAGACCGAAGTCGCAACTGAAGTCGACTCCAGTCTGCAACTTGGGTGAAGTTGCATCTGAAGATAACTCCACATGCGACTTTGTTTACAACGGTCGAAAAAATTGAAATATTGACGCATTAAATGCACACCATCTACCACTAAATGTTCGAATTTACTCCATTATTATAAAAGAGCATTCAAGAGGTCATGCTAGAGGTTAGAGAAGCATTCATTGTGTTCACCTTCCACCGTCTTTAAGCATTAAGTAATTTACACCAACTTCGAGTGAAGAACTTTGCTTCAACTTGCTGAAAGAGACACTTCTGATCACATCATGCTCTCAACAAGTTCTTCCATGAGCTAAAACCTATCTACACAAACTTGTAAAGTGTAGTTTCCTTTATTTGATTCATTCCTTATATTTGACATTTGTTTGATATTGGAAATCGGAACCAAGTGAAAGCAAAGTAGTGTTGTAACTTGAGTGTGACTCGTCACCTACTTGGGTTGTGTTTGTGCAAGTCCCTTAAAGCCGGAATCTAAAAAACAGCTGCTGCTCTAGTTGTATTTGATAATTCATTAGTGGAACCCAAGTCACAACGGGTGTGAGCTTGGAAGAGTGGAGTAGGGAAGGTTGTCCGAACCACTATAAAAATCATGTCTATTGCTGTGGCTTGCTAAACTGCTTTTATTACTTTATTTCTCTCCATATTCTCTGTTGTTTCATTAAGGGGATTGAATTAAAATGGGGGAAAGTTTCTGGTTGAGTAAAATTTTTAAAATACCCAATTCGCCCCTCTCTTATTGGATTATTATCATAAACTCGAGACCAACACTTGGGTGGCGGGTTGAATTGACACCTAGGGTCAAGTATTATCCTTCTATTTCTTAAAATGATTTTCTAAAACCATTTTCCCCATGCAAATACTCCCTGGCGGTGGCTTGAATTGATACGTGGGGTTAAGTCTATCCTTCTGTTTCTAAAAAAAAAAAAATTATAACTACTTTTTCCCACGTAGATACTCTCCAGGTTATGGGTTGGATTGATACATAGGGTTAAGTATTATCCTTCTGTTTCTAAAAATGATTTTCTAAAACTACTTTTCTCCATGTAGATACTCCCTAGGTGGCAGGTTGAATTGAAAAGTGGGTTTAAGTATTACCCTCTTGATTTAAAAAAAAATATATTTTTTTGTTCTCAACCCAAACCTTCTTGTACAAATAAAACTATTATGTCAACTTGTTATGCTACTAAAATAGAATCGTCAAACCCCACTTGGTTTTCATGATTTGACCAATCGGATTATGATGGATCTATATAGATCACATTCTTACCATAACCGAAGGTATTTATAATAGATATATTGCTAGTACTTTCCCTTCACTTGGGGAATACGCATGATCTACAGGACCCACTAAATGGTAGAAACCTATGGACATGAAAATTCAAAAGAAGGGAAAGTTGCTTTGCATTGAGAGCTATGAAAACTCTCTTCTTAAGCTATGATTGGGAAATTATAGATCCATTATGATTTATACACATGTAAATTCTAAATGGCTCACATCTGAAAGCCAGACGGATAACTTCTACGTGTGCTGCTCCATTAGCCCTAATATCCCACACTTTGGTTCATAACTTTTAGATGGCCCAATTAGGCCTGGAACTCTTCAACAGGCCTAGTTTGGCCCAAAACCCTTCACAATGGGCTTATTTGAACCAAGACCCTCTAATAAGCCCACTTGGGCCCCAAATTTGTTGATTCAAACCCAGTTAAGCCCAAACTCTTTTCAATAAGCCCAGTTGGGCCCAAATCTTTTGGGTTGGTCCAAGTTGACCTAAATATATTTTCAAAATTCAATTAAACTTAATTTTTGGTAAAATAACTCAATTTTCATTTTAGAGGTTGTATGCAAAACACGCTGGCCTGCTGTGCAATCCAGAGACTAAATGCGGGACACGCTAGCTTATTAAGCTGAATGTGGGAGACACTAGTTTGTTGTGTAAATCCGAAAGTTGAGCACGCACTTGACTTGCTATGTAGGGTCGCTAGTGTAGCCTACGAACCCTCACTAGTCCCAAACCAAGTCATCGCTGATCGATGAGCTAAGCATAAACTCACATTTGAGTCATTGCATGTGGCGTCATGTACTCTCGCTTTTTTAAAGTCGTTGCATGTGTCGTAGTGTGCTAATCTTTTTCAAGTCATGACGCACGACGAAGTGATCTACATTTATTTTTGTTAGTCATGTCGCTTGCTCGATATGCAACCTACCTTAAGTCATGGCGTGTGGCGTCATGTGCTACCTATTTTTGAGTCACAACGTGGCGCGAAGTGTACTCATCCTTACTTGTATTTTCATCAGACATGAGTTTTTGTGTATTTGTAAAGTCGTAGAAAGACCTTCTATGTATTTTATTATCAGATTAATGAAATCGTTTTTATGGACTATGGTATTTAGCTCTTTTAATTAAGAGTTTTCTCATTACGAATATAAAATCAGAATGTGGAATGCAATGCAAAATATTTCTATGATATACTTTTAGGAATTGGTTAAAGAATTAAATACTTTAAAAATTTACTAGAGGAATTAATCAAGCATTTATTTTCTGAAAACTACCTACCTGAATGAGACGACCAAACTCGAAAATTTGAGGCTAAAACAAATGATGAACTAGACGTGAAATACTCTTCCTTCATCTTCAAGAGCTGAAAACTATAGTCTTTTATATCTGCTTATTTTTTATTTAATCCAATGCTTTTTAGTATTCTTTTGCAAATCTCATGACGCATTCGTTAGCATTCGGATTCTTGCCTAATGGCAATTTTATTGTTGTTGAACCAGAGGACATGGATGCGGCCATCTCGCATCACTTCATTCGCGTATCAGAGAAGCCAGAACATCGTATCTATTGACACGTTGATTACTCTCCAACGGCAATCCTGTGAAAGAAGGATCGATCTACACCACCAAAGGAGCCCCGTGGTGTTCGAGGTCCTCGTGTTGCTGCAATTGCCAATAATGTAATTAAGTTTGTTGTCATCCCCCGAGCTACTCTCACTTAGCAGCACAATCATCACTTGTGCCAACCCAAGCAAATTCCCCTGCTTGCGGTCGGGTAATACTAAGAAGTTTGCTCACTAACTTACTGCACCATCTCAGCGAGTAATATGACAACCTACGAGTCGACCTAGTTTGCAGGCCAACTCCATAAGAAAGTCTACAAGTTGATCTGCTGCAACTTGGTCGACACTAGCTTGTCATCCAAAGGGTGCCTTGCCGATCGCTAGTAGCCAAAATGGGATCAAAACTGCCCCAAATCTTGTTGAATGTACTATTACTCGCCAGTTCGGCAAATCTACCTCAGGGTTATCAACCTAGTTCCCCAACCTAACCAAGATACTACCCAGAAGTGCGAAAAGTTAAGGAGGCTTGCTAAAGGAACAACCGACCCAGCTTACAAGGACCTATTATTATCTAATCTGACTTAGATACTTTGTAATACGTCATCCCTAGTCCGATGTATTCGCCTTATCAACCAGCTACTACTCCGTTTAGTTCAAAAGCTAGAGTCAATCATGTTATTGCCAATGCCATTTGTAATATAAACTGTAATAATACTATTTTATAATTTTAATAAATTTAGTTATAAAAATTGGCTTCTAGAGCATAATTTTACAAAAAAACTCGTGAATGTAAGATTTCGTAAAAAGGTTCCTATTACTACGAAATTATAGAAAAAATAAATTTTAATAGAAAATTTACAGAAGATATAGCATGAGGGTACATATTTAGTGGTGTTCTATAAAATGAAATTTTTTATAAATTTTTTGTTCAATGTAAATATTTATTAAATTGTTTGTTTACATTGATTTCTTGAAGTAAATAAATTTATATGTTTACTTTAAATTAATTAATTATATAATGATAAATAACAATTATTATATTAATACTTTAAATTTATAATATAAACTGTAATAATATTATTATATAATTTTAATAAATTTTGTTATAAAATTTCTATTAAATATAGTTATTTGCTAAATTGGTCATTTAACCAATCCCAAAAAGTAACATATATTTATATTTTAAATCTAAATTACAATTATATATAATTTATCACAATTTTAGTTCTACAGCGCCATATATATATAATATTTTTTACTATTTTATATATTTACGTAAATTTCTATTTCATTTAACCAAGTGGAGTTAATATTTTTAATTATAACTTATATATTTATTTAGTCTTAAAATTATTTAAAGGTTTGCGTAGTCCTGAAACAAATTATTAAGTATATATATTTTGTAAAATACACAGATTAGGTAAAATATTTATAAAATATCAAACATTACATATTGTTAGATACAGTTAGATGTGTTTAAATGTAGTTAGATGAGGTTAGAAGCTGTTAGATTGAGGTTGATTTTATTAAATTATATTATCTGTGTTTCAAATTCTGTTATTAAGGTATAAATGACGTTATAAGGGACCTAGGATCATATTACAGGTGTTAAATTAGGATTAATTTATTAATTTAAAAAATTAGATGTTGTTAGACGCTGTTAGATTAAGGTGGATTTCAATAAATTGCTTATCTGGGTTTCAAATTCCGTTATTAAGGTATAAATGACATTATTAGGGGTCTAGGATCATATTATAGATGTTAAATTAGGATTAACTTATTAATTTCAAAAATTAGATGCGGTTAGATGCGATTAGATGCGATTAGATGCTGTTAGATTAAGGTGGATTTCAATAAATCGCCTTATCTAGGTTTCAAATTCCGTTGTTAAGGTATAAATGAGTTATAAGGGGCCTAAGATCATATTAGAGGTGTTAAATTAGGATAAACTTATTAATTTCAAAAATGAGATGCGATTAGATGTTGTAGATGCATTTAGATGCGGTTAGACGGTGTTAGATTAAGGTGGATTTCAATAAATCACCTTATCTGGGTTTCAAATTCCGTTATTAAGGTATAAATGACGTTATAAGAAGCCTAGGATCATATTACAGGTGTTAAATTAGGATTAACTAATTAATTTTAAAAATTAGATGCAGTTAGATGTAGTTAGATGCTATTAGGTAGGTTAAGGTGGATTTGAATAAATCACCTTATCTGGGTTTCAAATTCCATTATTAAGATATAAATGACGTTATAAGGGGCCTAAGATCATATTACAGGTGTTAAATTAAGATTAACTTATTAATTTCAAAAATTAGATGCAGTTAGATGCGATTAGACGTAGTTACACATTGTTAGATTAAGGTGATTTCATTAAATCATATTATGTGGGTTTCAAATTCCGTAATTAAGGTATAAATGATATTATAATGAACCTAGGATCATATTACAGATGTTAAATTATGATTAACTTATTAATTTCAAAAATTAGATGCGGTTAGATGCTGTTAGATAAGGTTAGATGCAGTTAGATGTCGTTAGATTCTATTATATTCAAAAATAAAAAATATTAATAAATTTTCAAAAAATAAGAAAAATAAATTAAATTGTTATTTTTGAGAATAGCTTAACTATATTAACTTTAAATAATATAACATAACTCATAATATAAATTATATTTTTCAACTTTACCAATTATAATGAAATCTTATTAAAAAATAATTTTTGTACACAAATATTTTTAGAAATTGTCAAATAATGAAAAATTATGTCTACACACATTTTAGTAGTTGATCGAGCAAATGAATGGAATTGATTGAGATTATATATATATAATATAAATTTTATCAAAAAATCAAACATACTCACGTTTTTAAATAAATATACTCACACTGTAAACTTACCATAATGCCCCTATTTCCTTTTTTTCTTATGGGGAAGGCTAGGGATGCAACTTGGGTAGGGTACCCATGGGTACCCATCGACCTAACCCTGATTTGGGTAGGGTAGGGTAGAAAATATTACCCATAGGTATGGGTAAAACACAAAAAAATTGCAGGAAAATATAGATGCAAAAATAATAATTTAACCTATTACAAACATTATTTGAGATATTTTACAGTACATATGATGAATTAATTTTGTTAAAAATTAGTTTATGTAGCTATTTGAAGTGATGTTTAATTTTAAACCTTTATTAAACCATGTATGTCAAATCTGATGATAGATTTTGAGAAATGGATTGTCTAGATTATAAAACATAATTTTATAAACTTACTCCTAAAGTTTCAAATCAAACAGGGATTTACATTAAGAGATATAAGCAATTATATTCAGGGAATATGGATCGTTGAAATAAATAAATAAATAAGAGCTTCTGGACTGGTGGGCTAAGCCCATCTGGAAAAGGCCAGTGAACCATAAAGCCCAGAAGCAAGTTCACTAGCTCTAAGCCCACAGAAACAAAACCCAAGCCTATAGAAACAAAGCCTAGCCCACATAAGCAACCTGGCCCAACATCCAAGCAAAGGACCCAGCCCACCTGTGCCAGCCTTGTTGGTCCCGAGTTAATGGCAAAACCCAAGAGGGGAGGGGTGAATTGGGTATTTAAAAATTTATAACTTAAACAGAAACTTAACCCCGGATTAATCCAGTCCCCTTAATGAAGAAACGGAATGGAGAGCAAAGCAATATAGAGAGCAGAAATAAAAGCAAGTAGACAAGGATTTTTATAGTGGTTCGGGCAACCTCCCTACTCCACTCTTCCAAGCTCACACTCCTTGTGACTTGGGTTCCACTATTGTATTCTACCAATACGATTAGAGTCTCCACTCTCTTCTAGATTCTAGCTCTAGGGGGCATATACAACTAGAGCCTCTTGCTCTCTTCTATATTCTAGCTCTAGGGGGCATATACAACCAGAGCCTCTTGCTCTCTTCTAGATTCCAGCTCTAGGGGGCATCAACAAATCATAGCACAAGTAGGTGATGAGTTACACTGCAATCACACACTACTTTGCTTACACTTGATCTTAGTTCCTCAAACTAAATCAAGTTCAACACAAACAAATGAAACAATAAGAAAACTACACTTTACAGTTGTGTAGTAGCAGTTTTGGCGCAGAGAAGAAGTTGTAATGGCTTTGAAGATTCTGAAATATAGCTCTTGCAACTTGAAGCGAAGTTCTTCTTCTTTGAGTGGCTTGATCTCTTTTGAGCTCTTGAATGTAGTAGTTAAGCGCACTTAATAATTCTCAGCTACTTCCCTCGTCCACCATGAATGCTATTTATAATTTTGGAGGGAATCCGAACGTTAGAAGGTAGGTGGCGCGCATTTAATGCGCCAACGTTCGAATAAATTCCGACCGTTGCGACCCAAGTCGCATGTGGAGTCGACTTCGGATGCGACTTCGCCCAAGTCGCAGATGGAGTCGACTTGGGGTGCGACTTCGCTTCTTCGTCGCAACTTCAAGTTCTAGTCAGGGTCGACTTGGGTTCCGACTTGACCCAAGTCGCAGGTGGAGTCGACTTCGGGTGCGACTTCACCTTGACAGCTTGCTTAACAACCTTGAAAACTTGGAATATGATTTCCTTGCTTGAATGTTCTCATGTCTTTGATATTCCTTCTTGATGTTTCTCTTTGGACCAGTATATCTTCATATTTGGCTTGTCTTCTCTAGCTCCATGATTTTGCAAGTCTTGAGTCCTTGAGTCTTGATTCTTGTATCCATGAGCAATTTCTTGATTTGAATGGTTGGTTTCATGCAGCTTGCTTTTAGACTTGGATTAATCTTCATATGTTGAATTTCTGCATCTTTTATTCTTCATGATCTTCATGTGTTCCAATTTGAACATCTAAGTTTGCTTGATCTTTATCTTCATACAAGTTTGTCTTTGAAATCAGTTAATCCCAACTCGTCTTCTGAAATTTATCTTCTGCCCGATCGAAGTCGATGTCGAAGTCGACTTAGTCTGCGACTTCGCCCAAGTCGCATGTGGAGTCGACTTGGGGTGCGACTTCGGCACTCCCGGAACTTCGGTTTCAACTCTGGACAGTTTTTTTGCCATTTGAAGTCGATGCTAGAGTCGACTTCGTCTGCGACTTGGCTTCCCAAGTCGTAAGTGGAGTCGACTTTGCCTGCGACTTCACCTGCTCTTTTCCCGATTTCAACTCTGGAGTGTTTTGGTTTCTTGAAGTCGATCATGGAGTCGACTTGGGTTACAACTTGGCCTTCCATGCTTTATTTTCTTCAAATGTATATCCCTTAAACATTTCACAAACTTGTTAGTAGCCAAGACTTACTCAAATTGATTTGTTAATCATCAAAACATAGATGTAGCTTGTTTTCCACATATTTCCAACAATCTCCCCCTTTTTGATGATTGACAAAACTGATTTGAGTGTATACCTTTCAATTGCTTAAAAAATAACATGCTCATTTTGTATTGTGAATTTTTTATCATTCTTATGCTCATGCAATCATTCATCATATGCATATGCTATTCTTCTCCCCAAACTTATCTACTGTTCTTCTTCAAATCCTATTTTTCTCCCCCTTTTTGTCAATAAATCAAAAAGATTAGAGGGTAAAGAAAGAGATAGGTGGGATTACTCCTCCTAAGTTTATGCTAGCCTAACTCAATCATTCACATGTCATTTCTAATTTTATAGAATGCTTCTTTGGCTAGGGGTTTTGTGAATATGTCTGCAACTTGATCCTCTGTTCTTACATATACCAAACATATGTCATGATTTTCTACATATTCTCTAATGAAATGATGTCTAAGGTCTATATGTTTGGTCCTAGAATGCAAGACTGGATTCTTGGTTAGACATATGACACTGGTATTGTCACATTTGATAGGTATATCTTTAAAATCCATGCCATAATCCCTAAGTTGCTGTTTCATCCAAAGCAATTGGGCACAACAGCTCCCGGCGGCAATATATTCGGCTTCTGCCGTAGATAGAGCAACACTAGTTTGTTTTCTTGAAAACCATGAAACCATCATGCTTCCAAGAAACTGACATGTTCCACTAGTGATTTTTTTATCTACTTTGTAACCGGCAAAATCTGCATCCGAGTAGCCGATTAGATCAAAATTAGAGCCCTTTGGATACCAAAGTCCTATAATGGTAGTGTCAACTAGGTATCTAAAGATTCTTTTCACAGCTACCAAGTGTGATTTTTTTGGACATGATTGAAATCTAGAGCACATACACACGCTAAACAAAATATCAGGCCTAGAAGCAGTTAAATACAATAATGAACCTATCATGCTTCTATACAGTTTCAAATCAGCTGCTTTTCCCTTCTCATCTTTGTCTATTTTGATTATTGAGCTCATAGGCGTGTTTGCTCCTTTGCTATGTTCCATGCCAAACTTCTTTAGCATTTCTTTGATATACTTGGACTGGTTAATGAAGATTCCTTCATTTAATTGCTTGATTTGCAGTCCAAGGAAGAAATTTAGCTCTCCCATCATGCTCATCTCAAATTCTTTCTGCATAAGCTCAGAAAACTCTTGACACAGAATTTCATTAGCAGCACCAAAAATAATATCATCAACATAAATTTGAATAATCAATATATCCTTTTCTTTATACTTGATAAACAAAGTGGTGTCTACCTTTCCCTTTTGAAAGTCATGATCAATCAGAAATTTGCTTAGTCTATCATACCAAGCCCTTGGAGCTTGTTTTAATCCATATAGTGTTTTGGTTAACTTGTATACAAATTTAGATTGATCTTTCTCCTCAAATCCAGGTGGTTGTTCTACATACACTTCTTCATTTATATATCCATTCAGAAATGCACTTTTAACATCCATTTGAAATAATTTAAAGTTCATGTGAGATGCAAAAGCTAGTAAGATGCGTATTGCTTCTAATCTAGCAACTGGTGCATAGGATTCCTCAAAATCTATTCCTTCTTTTTATGAGTATCCCTTTGCCACAAGTCTAGCTTTGTTTCTCACTACTAGTCCACTTTCATCTAGTTTGTTCCTAAAGACCCACTTGGTGCCAATAACAGTACAATCATTTGGTCTAGGAACAAGGTGCCAAACTTGGTTTCTTTCAAATTGATTTAGCTCTTCTTGCATTGCTATAATCCAGTTTTCATCATCAAGAGCTTGATCAATAGTGGATGGTTCAATTTTGGATACAAAGGCGTATTGTCCACAAATATTTTGCTTCGATCTTCTAGTTTTTACACCTTCATATACATTCCCTATAACTTGTTCAATTGGATGGGCATGTTTGAATTTCAAATCAGTTGGAGGTTTGTAAGAATTATTACCTTCACTTACCCTTTCCTCCATGGAATCTTCTTGCTTTTCCACATGCAATTTTTCAAGATTGCTTGCTATATCATCTGCATCACTTAAATCATCTTTCTCGTTATTGCCAAAGGCAACCGTTCCGTCGTTGCAAGGCTTAAGTTTATGAAATAAACTTCTTTCTCCGGTCATATGCCTTGAACAACCGTTGTCCATGAACCATACGTTGTTTGCCTTTGCCTTAAAGCATACCTGAAAAATAAGGAAATAATTCTTATCTCTTTGGTACCCATTTTATGGGTCCATTTGGGTTAGTAATATAATTCAATTTTTGCTGCTCTATCTTAGAAAGCCCAAATCTTGTGTTCCTTGGAATCCAAACTAGTTTTGCACCATGGTCATATAATTTCTTAAAATTACATTTGTAAGTTTTATGACCCAATCTATTGCAGAAATTACAATCCATAGGTAATCTTGGAGTAGGCATCCAAGTACATGATGGTTCAAGTGTTGGCCTTCTCGTCCACATAACATTTTTCTTTTGTGGTTTGTATATTGGTGCAGATTTGATTTGATATTTTTCAAGTTTTGGCACATTTGATTTGCCACTTTCTTTTTGCTCAAATGTGTAATATCCAAGGCCTCTTTTATCTGTTTGAGCAGTCATGTTCAGAAACATCTTTACATTCTCTCCAGGATTAGAGAACTTTGCTAATGATTCATTTAAGGATGCGTTCTCCTTTCTCAATTTTTCTACCTCTTTCAACAATGACTCAATTTCTTCCTTCAGTTTTGTTGATTGTTCAGCTAGTTTTTCATTTTCAATGATAACAAAGTTACATTGTTGTTTCTTCAAGGATAACTTGTTTCCTAGCTTTTTGATTTCCTCAAATAATGAATCATAGGCAATTTGTAGTTCTTCTAATTCAGCACATTTGAGGCATTCATGAAAAGAAGAATAACTTGATTGAGAATAGCAAGGTTTGGAAGTTACCTCTTCATTGCTTGTGTATTTTGTTGAGGTGGATTGTTCTTCCAAGACTTCGGTTGTGTTCAAGCATAACAATTCTTCTTCTTGTTCGATTCGTGCCATGCAGCAAATTCTAGCACAATTTGCCGCCTCAAATTCGTCGGTTGAGGAGCTGCTTGTTGATGAGGTTTCTTCATTGACGTACATTCCTCTTCCCTTTGATCTTTGAAATTTCCTGCTTTCATGTCTTTCTTTCCTCTCATGATTCTCCTTTGGCCTCTCTTCCGGTGTAGGACATTGAGCTTGCATATGTCCTATGCCCCCGCATCTGTAACATTTTGTAACCTCCTTCTTCTTCTCTCACGAATTTTCAGAATTTCTGAGTGAGTAGTGCTATGTCTTCATCACCGTTGTGAGACAAGGAGGTTGACTCATCAGAATTATGAATGGCTTTTAATGCAATGGCTTTCTTCCCTTTGTGATTATCTTCATTTCTTTTCTTAATTAGCTCATGCGTCATTAGTGAGCTAATAAGATCTTCTAACTTTAGTGTATTTAGGTCTTTGGCTTCTTCAATTGCCATAATCTTTGGAGTCCAAGATTCTGGTAGAGCTCTTAGTATCTTCATAACCTGTTCAGACTCAGAGATAGCCTTTCCAAGACCTTTCAAAGCGTTAGTAATTCTAGAAAATCTTGCAAACATCTCAGAAATATTTTCTGTATCTAGCATTTTGAAGCTTTCCAATTCTCCTATCAGAATATTTCTCCTAGTCCCTTGGACTTGAGAGGTTCCTTCATAAATAGATGTCAAAGTACCCCAAATTTCTTTTGCAGTTAGACAAGAGGATACTCTGTCATATTCAGAAGCTGTAAGAGCACAAAATAGTGAGTTCATAGCCTTAGCATTGTTTTTTACAGTTTTTACTTCCTCTTCGGTCCATTTGGAAGCTCTGTCATCAGTTGACAAAATTACACCATCTTGGATAGCAATCCAAGAGTCCATATCTGTAGCCATGATGAGTTGCTTCATACGAAGCTTCCAATAACCAAAGTTGTTCCCATCAAACAATGGTGGCCTTGTAAAAGATTAGCCTTCAGCGAATGCAGGAACGGAAGTAGATTGGGATGCCATGATAATAGATCTCTTTGGTAAAACTCAAAGACCTGCTCTGATACCACTTGTTGGTCCCGAGTTAATGGCAAAACCCAAGAGGGGAGGGGTGAATTGGGTATTTAAAATTTCTAACTTAAACAGAAACTTAACCCCGGATTAATCCAGTCCCCTTAATGAAAAAACGGAATGGAGAGCAAAGCAATATAGAGAGCAGAAATAAAAGCACGTAGACAAGGATTTTTATAGTGGTTCGGGCAACCTCTCTACTCCACTCTTCCAAGCTCACACTCCTTGTGACTTGGGTTCCACTATTGTATTCTACCAATACAATTAGAGTCTCCACTCTCTTCTAGATTCTAGCTCTAGAGGGCATATACAACTAGAGCCTGTTGCTCTCTTCTAGATTCTAGCTCTAGGGGGCATATACAACCAGAGCCTCTTGCTTTCTTCTAGATTCCAGCTCTAGGGGGCATCAACAAATCATAGCACAAGTAGGTGATGAGTTACACTGCAATCACACACTACTTTGCTTACACTTGATCTTAGTTCCTCAAACTAAATCAAGTTCAACACAAACAAATGAAACAATAAGAAAACTACACTTTACAGTTGTGTAGTAGCAGTTTTGGCGCAGAGAAGAACTTGTTGGAATGGCTTTGAAGATTCTGAAATATAGCTCTTGCAACTTGAAGCGAAGTTCTTCTTCTTTGAGTGGCTTGATCTCTTTTGAGCTCTTGAATGTAGTAGTTAAGCACACTTAATAATTCTCAGCTACTTCCCTCGTCCACCATGAATGCTATTTATAATTTTGGAGGGAATCCGAACGTTAGAAGGTAGGTGGAGCATTTAATGCGCCAACGTTCGAATAAATTCCGACCGTTGCGACCCAAGTCGCATGTGGAGTCGACTTCGGATGCGACTTCGCCCAAGTCGCAGATGGAGTCGACTTGGGGTGCGACTTCGCTTCTTCGTCGCAACTTCAAGTTCTAGTCAGGGTCGACTTGGGTTCCGACTTGACCCAAGTCGCAGGTGGAGTCGACTTCGGGTGCGACTTCACCTTGACAGCTTGCTTAACAACCTTGAAAACTTGGAATATGATTTCCTTGCTTGAATGTCCTCATGTCTTTGATATTCCTTCTTGATGTTTCTCTTTGGACCAGTATATCTTCATATTTGGCTTGTCTTCTCTAGCTCCATGATTTTGCAAGTCTTGAGTCCTTGAGTCTTGATTCTTGTATCCATGAGCAATTTCTTGATTTGAATGGTTGGTTTCATGCAGCTTGCTTTTAGACTTGGATTAATCTTCATATGTTGAATTTCTGCATCTTTTATTCTTCATGATCTTCATGTGTTCCAATTTGAACATCTAAGTTTGCTTGATCTTTATCTTCATACAAGTTTGTCTTTGAAATCAGTTAATCCCAACTCGTCTTCTGAAATTTATCTTCTGCCCGATCGAAGTCGATGTCGAAGTCGACTTAGTCTGCGACTTCGCCCAAGTCGCATGTGGAGTCGACTTGGGGTGCGACTTCGGCACTACCGGAACTTCGGTTTCAACTCTGGACAGTTTTTTTTGAAGTCGATGCTAGAGTCGACTTCGTCTGCGACTTGGCTTCCCAAGTCGTAAGTGGAGTCGACTTGGCCTGCGACTTCACCTGCTCTTTTCCCGATTTCAACTCTGGAGTGTTTTGGTTTCTTGAAGTCGATCATGGAGTCGACTTGGGTTACGACTTGGCCTTCCATGCTTTATTTTCTTCAAATGTATATCCCTTAAACATTTCACAAACTTGTTAGTAGCCAAGACTTACTCAAATTGATTTGTTAATCATCAAAACATAGATGTAGCTTGTTTTCCACATATTTCCAACAAGCCTTGTACAGGTCTAGCCCACCAAAAAATAGCCACTGACGGCCAGCTGTCGGCGCTAGTGACCTGCCAGCCGGTAGGCGGGAAAGAAATAAAAGTAATCAAAATAAATATAGAAAATTTAGAAAAAATATAAAAAGTTATGAAAAATACCTAGAAAATGAAAGTCAATATTTAGAAGCTTAAATGAGTTTAAAATTATAATTTTTATAAAAAAAGAAATTATTTAAAAGGTATGATGTTATGAAAATAATTAAATAAATTATGAAAATTTACAAAAAATGAAAAATTTAAAGTAAGTATTTGAAGAAATATGACTCCAAATTTCTTTTATATATAAGAAATAAAGTTTTTTAAAAGTAGAATAATATGAGAATAAATAGGAGAAAATAGAATTTTTGACTGATTAAAATTATGAGAATTTTTGGGAAAGTCATGAATAAAATTTTAAATAAAATTTATGAAAAATAGAGTAAAATAATGAACATATTATGATGAGAATTAGGAAAAGAGACTTGAGGCTACTACAAAAAATTGGAAAAAGAAGAGTTTTAAAGTCTACTTAAAGGTAAGTAAAATTTACCAAATCATGACTTTGAAAATGTTATTTGAATATTGTGATTTACTATGAACTGTGATTATTTGTTTAAATTGAAATTTTCTTTCAAGTTGGTTTATTGAAATATGAGCATTATTATTTCAAAATCATATTAAGTAGTGAATTTAAGTGATGCATTAATCAATGGATGAGCATGATGCATATTGGCTTTGCCAAGGAATAAAAGTAGTATGGTAGTACCTGGGTAGTGACCTCAAGACTACCAAAGAAGATGAATTGGCTCACCAATGTATAACACGACTGCACACGAGCACAAGAAAATGATAATACCTACAGTGTGAATGGATGATTTTAAAAAAAAAAAAATTGACATATATGTGCAAATGTATTGAGATGTTTTGAATTTTTCATTAACTACAGTTTGTTGTACAAAAAAGATAATATAGATTTTTGTCATTGTTGTTGAAAAATCAAAACGATTGCGAAAATGAATTTAGTAAAAAAATATATTTTTACTTACTGAACTTTTAGCTCACATAGTTTTGTTTTCAGTGGAAATACAGGGATACAATGCTAAACAAGAGTCTCCATCAACATGGCAAAAAGGTGAAACTAGTAGAGCAAAAGATAAAAAAGTTTAGAGTTGTTGAAGTTTTTATATAATCTTTACTTATATTAATAATGGACACGAAATATGTATTATGACTCCTTGAGGAGTAAACTTGAGATGTAATAGTTAAAAGTTTTATGATTTTGTATCTTGGTATCTATTTCCATCTTGAGAGATTTTATTCTTAGATTTCACATAGTAGACCTCATTCATAACACCTCAAAAATGTGCGGCACGAGACAACCCGCAGGCCCCGATCCTAATCCCTCATGGCCTTCGATGTCACCATCTACGATAGTGACCTCGTTAGCAAACTACTCCCATGGGCCATCAAAAGGGTCACCGGAGATGAAGAATAGCAGCAAGCAAATCCAATCTGCAAGCCGCTACTCTTGCGAATCTTTGCCTATCAACGCGGCATTCTCTGCCTGAAAATTGATGAGGATCCCATGCTTCATCCCCCGAAGAAGCACTTTGATGTCCCTGACATCATCTTCCAGGAGTTTGCCAATCTCAAGCTCTGGATCCAGCGCATCGCCCTCGTCAATGACGGTGACAGCAGTGCGTCTTCAGTCATTGTGGCGCCCCGAACCGAGGCGTCACATTTGTCCTTACTCCAAGATCTTGTCGATTGTTAAGTTTGAATCAGGATTGTTGTCCTGATCACGCGGCGGGTACTTAATTCGATCTCGTCCAAAAAAAATTTTTCTTTTTCTTTCATCACATAAAGACACATACTTATCATCAAATCTCAATTATCATTGATAACATCAATACTTATTTTTGTACAATACAGGTTATTTTAACCTGAACATTTTATACATACATAATTTGAAATCTCCTTATCATATGTTCATGTCATACCATATATGGATCAGCATATCATAAAATTTTCTTCATACCTTCTTGGCCTGTGCTGTACCTGTCTATGGTTTGAAAAGTAAAACGTGAGTCGAAACTCAGTAAGCAAGTATTTTTCATTTAAATGCGTTTCTCCCGTTCAATAGTAGACACTTATCAAGTGACCTACAATCAATCAGTGGAAACCTTTTCATAAAACCTTTTATAAAACATATGCTTGCAAACTTAACATAAAAACGTTTTCATAAAACTGCCTTTTCCCAAGGACATTCTCATGTCCTTAAAACATTTTTCATAAAACCTTTTCAAAACAAGCATATGCAACATACATGATGTTTCTGTCCGTCTGGCAGGTGACACTTACCAAGTGATTACTCTTTCCTACTTAGGAGAGAAACCATTTCATTTGATAACTCGCGAGCTAAGCAGTTATCCGTGTTCATCTCCCATTTCAGGGAGGGCGCCGCCGGCATTTCGCCTTTTGAAGCGACTTGGCCTATGTAGAGGGGGCCCATCTTGCAACTGCGTCCGGTCTGCATATCCTCTACAATAAACCTAGTACATAGCTCATGTGCACATTTTTCACGTTCATATGCTAGCATGCTTTTTATAAAACCCCACAGACCTTGATCTGTGTCTTTTTCCTTTTCAAAATCTGATGCTAGCATAACCTTTCAAAATAGTACAGACCTCGGCCTGTATTTCTATCTCTAACTTGATAACTCGGCATAGCTCAAGTTAACAAGTTAATAAAATATTTTGTAAGGATGACCAACCTTAAATAATTTTAAAAACATTTAAATGGCACATTCTTAAAACATTTGAAATATTTGAGAAATAATAAATTTGAAATATTGCTAAAAAATGTTTATAAATCATTTTTTATCGGTAAAACAATTTTGAAAAACATTTTAATATTTGGAAACCAAAGACTTTGGAAACATTTTTCTTCTCGTTTCTAGATTTTTCATGAACAAAGGATATACTAATGCATAATTCATTTTTATATATATATATATCATATTCTTTGTCCACATAACACTTAAGTTTCTTCTATACGAAGATATGCTTGTATGATCCTTTGGTCATTTAAAAGAAATCTTCATTTAAATCGGTTATTGGTTGGCCTTCCTTAAATCCATTTCAAAACATTTTAATAAATCATTTTAAATTCATTTGATAAAACAAAATACTATTTTGGAAATCAAAACCTTTCCTTTTCCATTATAATGCAACCATTTCCGTCTTTCTCTTCATTTATAAGGATTTGCTTATGATAAAGCAATTCCCACCTACTTCAACATTTCTTCTTACTTCCATATGAATTTGCTTATAATAAAGCAAATTTGACATATTCCATAGTTGCACTATATAAAAATCATTTTCAAAAGTTTGCTCGCTTACAATGAAACAATAAAATCATATTTTAAAAAGCTTGCTTGCTTACAATAAAACAATAAAATCATATTTTTAAAAAAAGTTCGCTTGCTTACCTTTGCTTTGCTTTAATCCGACTCCTTTATCCTTTCATTTCCTTTTCCTATACAAGTGAAAAGGATATACATACTTTATCATGCATATTTTATATTTATTTATGACCTTATTTTCTACCATAATTTTTATAGAGGTTATCCTTAAAAATGCGTGATCATCATTTTCTTATATGGATTTTTATCCATAAATCCTTAAAAATTCAATCCATATATCCTCATAAAATATAAAAATAAATCTAAAATTTTCTCCAAAATCACGCTGTTCACTGTAGCTAATTACTGTAGCAATTACTGTAGCCTTATGCCTAGTATATCATTGGACTTTTCTTATCTTTTGCATTTATCATCATTTACTTGGCCAAAAAAATCATTTCTCCATATACTAAAAATCAACATAAATTTACTTGAGCATAATCCTTAATTCCAAAAATCATGAAATTAATATATCATTATTCCAACATCACATTTATCATAATAATACATCCCAAATCATCATTTATCAATTTTGGAGCATTATTTTCATATATCATATGCTATCTTCCCAAATACCCTATCTTCACTCCAAATTTTTAATGTTTTGTCATAATTCCATTTAAAAATTATATCGCTACTTATTTTCTCATGCTTGGGCATTATCTAAGCATGGTTTTACCCTACTTAAGATCTAAAATAAGTTTGGGAAGAATCTCCTTACCTGAAGTAGAAAAACTCTCCTTCTACTTGGCCCTTCTCTCTCAAATCTTCTCTCCTTCTTTCTTTCAAGGACAAAACGTGTTTTGGATGGCTTGGGAACTTGGAATGGCTCAAGTGGAGCTGGGATTGTGCCTTTGGACGTTCAACCCATGCCCCTATTTATACTTTTTTAATTTTTCATTAAATTACAATTTACCCCCTTGCTTGAGGTGGAAATTTGCAAATGTGTTTTTTTCTAATTTCCAAAAGGTTCCTTGAGCCAAGAGCAGCCACCCTATGCCTGCTACAGCAGCCCTATTGCAGCCCTATTTTTATCCTATTTTTTTAATTTTAAAATTAATTATTTTTAAGCAACTTAATCTCAACCCTTGATTAATGATAAAATTGATTTGTGACCATTGGATCATGTCCCCAAAAGTCAGCAACCCCCTTTCATGTCCCTGCGATGCTGCATTTGCATTTAATTTTATTTTATTTTAATTATTTACTTTATTAAAAAGTCAAAGTATATTTAATAAAAAGTTAAGTTACTTTTTCAACATCTATTTGACACTTCATCTTGGCCATTAATTTGTGAGTTTCATCACATCTTATGCCATCCATCATGTTCATCATGTATTTTTAACCATCCATAAAAAATTTCATCAAATTTCGACGCCCGGATTGCAAATTATGAATTTTTTTCTATTTCTCCACTAAAATCCAAATTTGGATTAAAATATCCAAAAGTAATACTATTTTGTCTTGTAGTGATTAATTCTCCTTTTCACTTTTTGTGATTAGGTTAATCAAGTGATTAACTCTTAATCTCATATCTTAATCCACATTACTATGCACGTTTACTATTCACGTGCACTATTCACGGGGTTAAATTCCTAATTGCATTATTTCAATCTCCAATACACATATCCATCAATATAATTCATAATATTTTATTTATTCATAAAATAATTACAAAATTACAGATATTGAAATGACGCGTATACGGTCGAAATGACGTGTATACGGTCGGGGTTTCATAGTCATCTACCTCTCCAACTCGTATGAGGCGGTCCTTCGTGACGATCCCTTCGAGGTCTAAGTCTGGCGGAACGAGGACGGAGCGCGTGTCGTCTAGCTCAAGGCCAATGGGTTGTTCGATTTTGAGCAGCCGCACATGAAGAAGGACGGCGAGGATTGGGAGACGTTCCGCAACCACACCGACACCCGACTGTACAACCCATAGTTGATCAACTTCGATGTGTCCTTCTATGGCACCAAGTTCGTGTATGGAATCCCTGAGCACTGGTTGGATACGCTCGCATTTCGCCCGATGCTGGGGGTCGGCATCGCTGACTTCGAACCCTACTGTCTCTTTAACCTCGGAGTCTGATTTCACTACAAACGTTTGTACGAAGGGTTGAGCGTGAAAACACCATCTCCACCGTCGATTCAAAATATGTGGTTGAGATATGTAGGGGTAGAAATGGAAAGGGATGCATTGCTACTCGCGTGTAGAGGTGGGTTAGAAGCTTGCCAAATAAGCTTCCTACAGAAGCTATCGATTTGCACACTATGTTCGATCACTGGGGAAGATCGGCAGAGGACGATATGAGAGATGAAAGGAGATGGAGAAGCTTGCTGGTCGCGATGGCCGGCTGCGGAATCCAATAGCTGCTTGTCGGATTCTCCATCGCAGCTGTCGTAGAGGAAGAGAAGAGGAAGGGATAATAGAATAAGAAGGAGAGAAGAGAAAGGGAGAAGGGGAGAAGAGGGAGGAGGGAAAGGAGGAGCTTGTCCACGCCATCATGTTGGCCGCCCATCTCACCGATGCCGTCACTCCCTCCACTTCCGACGACCTAAGGTAAGAAGGAAATGTGTTTTTTTGGGGATTTTTGAAATTTTCTCTTAAATCGTGTTAAAATCATGGGGTTTTATTTATATCTAAATAAATCTATTATTATGGAAAGAGAAATTATGAAAAAGAAAAAGCGATTTTCATTTACCAGTGATGAAGGTATATTAGGGTTTTTATTTTAAAGAACTTGTTTTCATGGGTATCATTGAACAGAAATGTTTGGAATGATCATGTCTGGGCATTTTCTTCTTGAAACATGATATACTGAATTAATACCACCTTTGCTTTGCCATGTAAATAGGACTTGTTTCATTTAAACAAAAAAGTCATTGGATGAATGGATATATAAAGAACAATTTATTAAGTAAATGGAAGTATTTTATGTTTTGTGTGGTTGTTGATGATGACAGGTTGCAATGTTGTTGTCGTTGCTTCTTTACTCGATGCAACTCTTGTTCTTCCCAGGTTCCTATACAGCAGTGTTTGGAAGGATCCCAGGTATGCCATGACAGTATGATAGTGCAACAAGAAGAATGGTTCTTTCTCCTGTCTATCGAAATCACACGAGCTGTTGTAAATTTGCAATTTGCATCCATTATAACTTTTGCATCCTTTAGAAGCTTCTTTTAGACTTGCATTGTTTACTTGATGTTAGTGTAGCCAGTTTAGTGATATTTATCAAGAAGACACTTCATAGATTATTTGAAGAATGACATCAATATTGTGAAGGATTTGCCTTTTCATCTCCAGTCACTGGACATGAAAGCAATTGGCAGTCTGGTACATTCTTGCCACAAATTCTCTTTAATATGTTCTCTTATGAAGAACGAGGACACCTACTTCATTTCAATAAATTTAGGGATTTGTTGCAGAATGTTGCCATTTGATTGTTCTTATCTTTCTTCATTTGCAGATAACTGATGCTGATATTATGAAGGAGTCAAAATCAATCTATTTTATCAATGAAATACTTCCTATTCTTCTATAAAATGAAGTCGTTCACTTCCTTGGATTTGGCAATCGGCTTGGTTTTGATCCACTACCTTCAAAGTTGCAGGTTATTTGAATAATGTGATAGATCCTTTTCTTGATTTACTGCAGTTTGTGAATTGTTCTGCCTTAATAAATTGCCTTGCAAATTCCTCCAAAACAAATTACCAAGGAACAATAATTCTATGGACTTTTTTGTATTTTTGTTAGTATGATATTTCTTCAATCTAAGCTGCACTGGCCTGTTTATCTCCTTTTCAGGGTTTTAGACTTACCACATGCTTTCAGTGTAATGAAGTTTACTAACTATGAGTTTATATGTAGTGTTGTTCCTTTGTGCCACTTTCTCCTTTTTTTGGCTTTGGGTTTACGACGTTAGTTGACCTCCTTTTAAGGGGATGTAAATTTTAAATATAATCTTATAGAAGGAATGCTTGGTTGTAACCCCATAAATAGTTTCTTTGAGAAATCTTTGCATGTAGTCAACTCCTACATCAAGCTATGAGTAAAAGCCATTAGCCTTGCATCTACAAGTATTTAAGGGCCAGTGAAGTCTTAGATTGCCCATAGTGGCAAGACAATCTTTCAAGTCAAATGACATGTCCTACTCTATTCCATCTTGTTAATAGAATAAGAGGAAATGAAGTTTTATTTATTTCAAGAAAAAAGGAATCTTTTTTGCTCTTTTGCATTGTAGGCTATTCGAGTCCTATCAATTTCAAGATATCTACCTGTTATTGTCCAAGTAATCTTAACCTGGCATTGGTTGGATATAAAGTGAAACTAGGATAAGGGTTGAGAGTTGTAGAGTGGAATGCTAGGAAAAAAAGAAAAGGACTGTCTTCTTTTTCTAGATCCACACAATCAAACACGTATATATTTAACAGCTTTCAATTGGAGATGGTTCGGGCAACAAAATCAAACATCGAACCATATAGCAACAGTTTAATCTTCTTCCCAACTCCTTAATATTTGTTTCAGACCCTTCTACAATGTCTTTATCAATCTGAAGTGGAACAGCAATTTAAAATTATTTTCAGCGGTTCTTATACAAGTTGGAGCATTTCATCGACTTTCATTTACTCTTAAAATGGTCCTGAAACTTGATCTACTACCTTTCTATCATTGCCTTGTGCATTTCTAGTACATTTTCTTGAACACATTATGATTCTCTATCATCTGGAACATTTCTTTAAAGTCTATTCAATATTTTTGTGCATGCTTCTTGTCTGGACTAACTGCTACATTTTCTTTTCAGAGATTAAGATGCAAATGCAACTTCCATGCATTGAAGTTTGTGATAAAAATTTAGCAAGTTGGTTCTTTATTGGTTAGGAGGATCCGAAAGTAGAATGGACAGCACAGCTTAATAGATAAACACTTGTTTGGGAAGTTCATACCAACTAGCCCTAAGAATCAAAATGCAAGCTCAAGAGGTCCATCCAAATATCTTGCATTGCACTTGAGATTTGAAATGGATATGGTAGCATACTCACTATGCAGTTTTGGAGGAGAAGAAAATGAGGGAAAGGAGTTGCAAGCCTACAGGAGCATACATTCTCCTCTGCTGGTGAAGCACACGGAAGAGACAAAGTTATGTTTCTTCTTCTGAATTTTAGACAAAAAACTCTGCTATAGATGCCTGCTAATTCAGTCTTGAAAACGACCTCCACAAAATAGATTTTGGGTTGTACATCATCAAGTGGTCATGTATTGTTACAAACTCACTCTTGGCTAACCCGATGAATTCACTGGCTTGTGTTTTCTTGTTGTTGTCCGAGTGATCAGACTATAATGTGCAGCTTAGAGTAGCTTAAAAGCACAAGCAGCATGCATTAGCCTGTTTGGATATCAGTGGCCTTAGTAAAGTTCTTCGTTAGGTTGCTGATTGTCATTTCATTAATAGGATATATTTTATGACTGATTTCTTTCAGGTTCCCCTCTCCTGCAGAATTGAGGAAATTGGGCAGATGTCCATTGACACCCAAAGAAGCAGCTCTCATGCTTTCAGCTCTTGGCTACAAACACAAAACTTACATCTATCTTACTGGGTCTTATTTATATGGTGGGCAGTTGAGGATGCTTCCATTCACTAGCCTTTCATGAAAATCATTTAAGATAGTGCATTAGTGGAAAGCTAAAATTGTTGATAGGTTAGCATATTTTATCCTAAACTTTGACTTATAATTCATGTGTTTTTATTTAATTTTTTTTGGACAAAATGTAAATGTAAAGCAAATGCAATTTGAATACAATTAATGAATTGATTTTTTGTCTATTCTATTTTTTTAATCTTTTCTATTTTCATCTCATGTTACTTTTTTCATCATCTAAACGCTCTTAGTGTGCTTCTGGAAATCTTTACTTGGATGTTTAGATGTATCAAATATGTGTTGTAGTTGAGTCTGTGATCTCTTAGCTGTATGTTTAGAACTACGAGTTATAGTGCAATACATGGTCTCTTAATGCAAGTTGCTTGTGTGCACAGGTTTCACTGAGCAATGATTTCCTCCAATCATTTGCAAAGTTAAAGTATCTGCAAACTAAACAGATGGTTGTTAAATTGTTATTGAAGCTTTCTGTAGGATGGCACCCTACGAGGAAAGGTCTTGATCTTTCTAATTCTCTTGGGTTGGTAAAATAGTGTCGTGTTAGCGATCTGTATGTGATATGGATAGTGAATATTGAAATAAATGGAAATTATATCCAAGTGCTGAAAATGTGGGACATCGTGCCATGCACAAAAATTCTTTCACTGGTCAAACAACTTGATCAAATCTTTGCAATGTATACGGATGTTTACATTGAGCACTATAGAAAGAGATGTATTGATGGGTATGTTAGAAGTTCTTTCATTTGAAAAGCTCAAAATACATTCAAAATTAAGCCTGCCTGTTCTTCTTGGAAGTTCTTATCTACTACTTGTGGTCTAAAAATTGGCTGTATGACTTATTTGATATACTTTGTTATCTTACGTTATGGTGTTTTACTAGATATTTTTCTTGAAAATGGATTACACAAGCATACTAACGTTCTGGTGTTTTACCAGTTATTTTTCTTAAAAATGGATTACACAAGCATACTAAATTTGTTCTTGTAAAATCCTCTAAGCACATTTCTTGTTAGAGACCGGTTTCTGTGGAAACGTTTGGACGATGGCTAGACATGGAAATGTTGTATTTGCTGTCCATTTTAGACGTGCGGCTAAGATTTTCATGGGTAAAATGGGAACGTTTATTATACATATACATGTGTAGATGATGGTTAGCTGATGGTCATTTGCTTCCCAAGAAAGCTTTCCACCTAAACCCCAGCTATCTTCTGCGAGAGAAAGATATAGAGAAGAGGAAGGAGAGAGAGAATTGGAAGTGAGGTAGCCGATTTTGTAGCTCTCTTTCATTTTCTTTTGTATCTCAATCGGTGGCAAACTATTTCTCTGTTTTCTTCTTGAAACGGGACTTGGTTGGATTCATTTTCAGAGTTTTGGTTTTTCATCTCGCTTTAGGTATGTACATTTAATCGCGTTCTCTTTTATGCTGATTTTGTCTGTCTAAATTTCTGCATGGAATAAAGCCCGTTACGATAGGAGAAGGAGACCGCAGCCATCTAGGAAGGGAGAAAGCTGTTGATCATTGCGGAAAGTGCTGAAGATCAGCGTTGTCACCGAGGAGACGGCGGAGACCGATTGTTGGGAAGAGAATGAGGAAAACCTGAATCATCAATTTGGTACACCCTTATCTTCCCCATCCCTAAGCATTCACAAAAAATGGAATGCTTGTTGTATTTTTTTAAGGACAATATAATTGCATTTGCAGTTGTGGTTGCCCTTTTTGTTCTTTGAAATTTGTTGTTGAGGCGTCGATTTCATTGAGGTTTTTCGGCAACTGTGAGCGATGGTGTGGGGCCGCTACTGATGACTGTTCGCATTGAAAGCTCATGCTCCGTGCTTGCTTTGCCTTTGAACATTAGAACGAAAGGCTTCATTTGGATGTGTATTTTGCATTTGATGGTTTTTCTCATATTTTCATAATTTTTTCTTTTTTGTGAAAGACCGCTGCTAACTAGAATGTTGCTTCCTAGTTCCTAATAAACCTGCCTTCCCATTTCAACTTCTGTTTGCCATTTATATGTCTGAGTTTTCATTTATGTATATTTTCGAGTGAGAAATGAAAATTATGTTCGGAGAAAATTATACACTTGAGCATGACGTGTCCTACTATTTATGTTTTTGTAGAAAAGTTTGTAGAGATCGCATATTGACTGTTGAAATAAAGCTTCGTTGAGAATAATCTGTGCATATATACAGGAAAATGCAATTTTCGCACTATTGTTGATATCCATGTCTTTCTCTTAACACCCATACACATTTAATTTAATGTCATGTTTTATCTTTGAATGAATAAAATGTGTTTTGGTCTCACCTGAATTTGGGATATTTTTGTGTAGAGTTGTATTTGAAAAGCTTTTTTCTTCCCTGTATGAGGCTATCTTTGAATGAATAAAATGCAAGTTTTATTTTTTTTGTATAAAATTCCATGGTTGTATGAATAGGAAGAGATAAATTTTATCATTTTTCTATTTGCAATGTGCTCCAAACCTAATGGCTAAACCAAGGACGGATCCTTTTGAATGCTTAGAATTAGATATGTTGGTTGAAACAAGACTTCAACTCGTCTCTTTGATTAAAATGTATAGATCATATTTATTAATCTGTCAGGCTCATCTGATCTATTTCAATGTGATCATTCTATAGAAAAGTTCGATTTATGTTTCGAAAAAAACTGACATTCTTTTCTCTTCAATATTTCAAAATTCTTCAGCCAATTGTCAAAATCTTATAGTAAATACAACACATATTTTAATCATTAATCTTTTCAACAAACTTACAAACTTCATTTCTAAAATATTTTTATTTTTTATGCAGGTTAAACATGGATGCTAGTCAAAGAAATTTAAAGTTGGATTACATCACAACTCCTACAATAATGTTTTGAAGAGAAATTATTAGAATTATTTTGTATATATTAAATTGACATCCGAATGATACTATATCATTTCTTTAGCTTTTGAAGGAAGTGTGTTTTTTAGAAAATTACTGCACTGTAGTTAAGTTTTTAAGTGGTGTAATTAAAAGATAAAATAAATCACTTTTTGTCTTTTGATATAATGATATCTTTTTAAGGTGCATGCAAATTATGTTATTTTAATCTCTTTGACTTCTATTTATATCCTTGTTTTAGTGTAGCTCTTTTTAAATTATTTAAGCTTACATTCTTTGTCAATTATATTACAATTCTTAGTTGTGTACATGTGATATTTATCACATCTTCTTCTTTAATTTTTATAGATCAAGCGATGATGATCTTGGTTTAGTTTTTTGTAATTTCAGAAAAATTTATTCTAACACATCAACCAGGGCTCATATATGAGTATCGAAAATTTAAAAAATATATATTGTAAGTCGTTGATGATTATTTAAAAAAGTGATTTGGTGCATTAAATTGTATGTGACAATTATGTCGTTTCCATACGAGTCACCTTCTTTAATTATTTTAAAAAAATTTATTGCAACCCCACCTAAGTAAGCTTATATAATATTTTTATAATATTTTTGTCGTAATTAAATGAATCTTTTCGAATTGTTGAAATTAAAAAAATTTTGATTTATCATGCACTAGTATGATGGACATTAGAAATTGCATTTAAATTAAACAATAAGTTAATATGAGGTCATGTATTTCTAGTAGGAAACTTGAAGCTTATCAATGGCTAGAAGATTAAGCCCGCAAGCACTTTTTCTTGAGAGTAATTTATTTTATCTCAAATTATATGATAGTTTACTTTGTATTCATATCTTAAAATATATTTATAATCATAAATATGTATATGATTTACCCACTTAAACCATTCAATAAAATTGTTTGAATTATACTAAGCGGCATACACATATTTCATAGTTACTTTTTGGCCTATTTAATTTTATTAGCATGTGTAATTATTTTTAAAAATAATACAAAACGACTCATGCATGTGTGAGATTTAAATAGTTTTGGATAATACTAATTTTCGGGTCAATGGGAGGCTAAATAAAATTTTGCAATTATGATATTCAGTAATTAATAATTTTGGTATCACCCATGTCTAATAACATTATTTTTTTACTAGCGAGTTGAGTAAGTAAAATTACCTACTAATTGACTTTCGTTAATGGAATTATAATTATAGTTTAGTCTATGATACAGGGTGTAATAAAAATTGAGCAAAACGAACTCACTAATTTATTCACTAATTTATTCAATGCTTAAAATTTTTGCTACCAACCATGTTAAAAATAAGAATAATAGATTCATATTGATTTATTCTTTTTGATTGATTAGTTTATTATAACAAATTATAGCATTTAGTGCTTTTTTTGTACCTATTCAATAAAATTATTTTTGCAACAAATCATTACAATTATCTATTAAATAATATTCTCAAAAGAACATTACAATATTTTCTTTTGGATTAATTTTTTGGGTCAATGACATGAATTACGAAATAAAAGTACAAGTAATTTTTTTGATACTAAATAATTTTGATATTACCCTTGTTAAGAAATGAAATTACTATCGCAACATAATCCAAATTACTCGTAAAACAATATTCTCACGTGTACATTACATTATTTCTTCCTCAAATGTAATTATTTTTTAGGTCAACTGTACAAACTACTAAATAAACTTTGTGTAATTAATTTATTTAGTACTTAAAAATTTTGATACCACTATTGTTAAAAAATATAATTACATCTAATATGAATAATTCAAATTACTATCAAATAATATTCTCATGTCAATATTTCTCTATTTTTTCTCAATTATAATTATTTTCAACTCAACAATTCAGGATGACAAAAAAAATTGTGCAATAATTTGTTGGGTACTTAATAATTTCAATACCACTTTTATTGAAAGTAGTATTACTTACCTAACAAGTAATTAAAATTGAGAAGTAATCTTGTTAGCCCGGGATAAGCAAATACCTAGCTTAGCCCACCTCAAAAATTCATTTGTAATATTTTTTATTTGCTTTTTTCTATATATACTTGTTTATTTAAGTGTATTTAACATATAAAATTAAAACTATTTCTTAGTCTATAATGAATTAAAATTATTTTTTGGTCTATAGCATAGGCTAGGAAAATAAGTACAAAATACACCTCGTTAACGATGTTCAATATTTAAATTTTAGGTCGTTAACTATGTTTATAAAAAAAACGTGCATATAAACTCATTTTCCCAAATTGATAGGTGCATTATATGTATTTATTATAAAAAATTATAACGCATAATGTTTATTTTATGCTTATTTAATAAATCAAAATGTAAATAAACAACATGAATCCAAATTAAACTCATTTTTAAATCTTTTCCTATTTATTTATATATGGGTTAGAGTAGGCTTCGATCAAGTTAAAAATAAATTTATTTTCATCCAATTTATTTTCCGAGTGATAGATTTTGGATGGTACTACAATATAGATGCTGTCTTTTCCATGTCATTTTCCATATAAAATATTCTTTCAAGCAAAAAATAATAATTTTAGTTTTAATAATTCATTGGGCCAATGGTATAGCAAGCCAAATAAAATTGGCATGGATAATTTTGTTGGCACAAAAATATAGAGTTATTTTAACATATTATTTAATAAAATCTGTATATAAATTTATTACGTAGAATTTTTTTTGAAAATTTTTAGGTCTACAGTGTGGGTTGAGAAAAATAATTGTAAAATGCACCGCATTAATGGTTTTCAAACTTAAAATTTAGGCCATCGACTATATTTCTAAAAAAAGTGCACATTAACTTATTCTTCTAAATCAATAGATTTATTATATGTATTTATTGAAAAACATTATAGCATAGAATGTTTATTTTGTACCTATTTAATACATAAAAATGTAAATTAAGATAATACGATAACAAAATGATTAAATTAAAATTTAATAGAATTCTAAAATGTGTTACTTCAAGTTTTTAAAACATCGGTATTACTTGATAGCTAATACATTTAATAAAGATTATATGAATAATCTGTAAAATCCATTAGATAAGTTCATCAAAATTTGAATAATTTGTAAAAATCATAAAACATGTAGGCATGAGTTCATGATTTTCTAGTATTCCTATAAAGTCTGTATTTTCCATATAATTTTTAAAAATAAAATATCATCAATCTTAGTTAAGATGTCAAAAACTATATAACTTGTATATATCATTAAACGACTACACCGGAAAACAATATATTCTGTAAAATTTGCCAAATATCTAAAAACTATCAATTACGTATCCACATTTTCTGCTATATTTGAATAACCTGTAAAATACATTTAACAGAAAAAAACGAAAATAGATCACCTATATAACTCATCATCCTCATAAATTGCATATAAACTGTAAAATCCATAAAATCTATAAAATCAATCAAACAAGCAAAATTACTTCATCCATTTAGTTATATTTTTTGATAAATCTAATTTATTGTTCCAAATTTTGGGCATAAATTGTCTATTATCATTTATGATGATTATATTACACATTAGACGTCTCGTAGTATTCATGATCACGACCATTTTATTAAAAGCATATGATTTACTATAAGAAAACATGTACCACAATTTATTATAAGTTGTCTCACCTACCCATACTTACATTTCACCTTCAATCATACTCACATGTGCGAAATGACTATATTGCCCCTATTTGCATTTTACCCAAAAATAAAAACGTTTGCAGTTGAATTTGTTCCTTAACCTTAACATCTTCGAGTACCTCCACGACTCGCCGTTCGGGGTCTACGAGTTGATCTTGTTCCTACTCTTCCATGAGTAGACCTCTAGCATGGCTAAACGCGGTTGAAATGCAGATCGACATGCTTGCGCTGAGGTGGTATGAGGGTGCCCAAGGCCAGAATTGGGTAATTTCGTCATTTAAAAATTTTTGTCCAGCCTAAAAAACTTCTCTAATGGCTTGAGACAGAATTGGGTGGATTTCATATTTTTGGTTTACGTATTGGGTATATATGGAATATTTGATACTCAGTGGGTATATTTGAAATTAAAGATAAACGGTGTGAATATATTTGAAATTTCACTTATAATTCTATTTTAAAAAGTATTCATTATAAAAATTTTCAATTTTTTTTATATGCAGGCGAAAAATAGTATTCAACACAATCTATATTAGTTAGAAGTTAAAAAAAATAAAAATCAAGTGGTTGCATTCTACAACCGGTTGCATTGAAGATTTTCCCTTGGATCATTATATGTGTGTGTGTGATCACATGCACTAGCTTCATGTCAAAATTATCACTTAATCGAACATAATTTTTCCATCAAAATATAACTTTCATACATAAATGAGAAACGCACACAATGCGCCCAAATTACCTCTTGACCTGGAGACCGTGAACTTGGTAAGTGCGGTGACTGCGGTCATCAAACTATTTGCATAAATATCATATATTATATATTTGGTTACTCTTCAAGGGAAAAAAAACTATATTTGGTTGCATTAGATGTAGTTTAGCCGTAGCTAATTATTTAATTAAGAATACTTTTTTTTTTTTTGATTGGTATATAATTACATGTATCTCAACACAAAGAATACTTAATTAATTGCTTTCAAGTAGTACCATTTGGTTAAATATAATTATTTTTTACCTTAAATCTAGTTTAAAATAATATTTAATATAGGTGTTAAAATTCGATTGAAAATACTAATAAAATTGCAGTTTTAGTTGGATTCGAAACCACAACATAGGCAATTTTAATTTGGCTTTGCAAAAAGGCGGCATATGATAAATTTAATTTGTTGGAGTGGATGTTGTCCACACAATGGCACATCGGGCCGTGAAAGAAGAAAGATTAATTAGCACATTAACAGTAAAGGGTTTTGCAAAATACACCTTAAAGCACTTTTCAGGGTTGTAAATCAGCGTGTATATACTTTCGGATATTTGAAGAATAGACCCACAAATTTTCAAAAGAGTTCAAAATAGACCGATTAACCATGGAGCCTGTTACTCCCATGCGCATATCCAAAGTATCATGCAAAGTTACATATGATGTCTATTTTTCAAAAATCCCTAATTTAGTGGCGGAGTCTTGACCTTTAGAGAGGGAGAGCAAACTCCGATGAAAAGGGCAACCATATGAACATTAATTATATTTTTAATTTTTTTTAAAAATTTTAAAGCGAGTTTCTTGAATTTTAAACCCGTTGGCTACCGCAAAAGAATTTTGGTGTCACAAGCTACGTGGAAACCTCTTCCTTTTGGTTGGTTAAGCTTAATGTTGATGATGGTATTTGCAGCAAGATGAATTTGTGTGGTATAGGGGCGATGCTCGAAGGTTGGGATGGTGAGCTGGTAGCTATTAAAAATTAGGAGTGGAACGAGATGGCAGACCCATATTGGATTGGGACCCATGCCAAGTTATTCAGTAAATTCTAATTTAAAGATTTAAGCTTTTCATAGATCATTTGTGAGAGTGATTCTCTCCTTCTGAAAGCCATGATTGAAATTAGTGGGAAGATATAATCTCCAGTTTTTTTTTTTTTTTTTGACAAAATCACAAAAGTAGCCAATTCATATATTGTGATTTGACACATGTTTCTTGCATTGGTAACAATGTTGCGCATATTAGTATAACGTTTGCATTACAACAAGGTTTATAATTTAGGAATCTATTATACATGGGTAAGCAATCGATGATATGGTCATTTTAATTAAATTAGCTAGTGAAAGAAAGTCATGCATCGATCCTAGCAAGAGATGAAACGAGAAGCACAGCATATGTGGTGTCTGCATCGCCTGCAATATTTAAGGATTTTCAGATCCTTCAAGAAATTTTATTCAAATATCATTACTTTTAGTAGGTGCCCATATTCATGCAAGACAAGAAAACAAATTAATATTAAACAGGTAGCTATTTGCGAGTCCATCACTAGCTACGCACATTTATGGTGAATACTTAGCAACCACCTGATGCATGTTGCTTTATTTGACGAATGATCTTTTCAGACCGGTCCGGTCCAAAAATTTATTTTTTTATTTTTTTTTTGAAAAATAATTTTATAAACTTGTTAATCTAGTTATATTTAATTTATAAATCAAGTTTTAACATTTTTGGATATATCTATATATTTATTTTGGATTTTTAAATACAGGGGTATTTAAGTCATTTTAAGAATATTTAAAATGACTTAAATACCCCTATTTTTAAAAATCCAAAATAAATATATATACATATCTAAAAATGATAAAACTTAGTTTATAAATTAAATATAACTAGATTAACAAGTTTATAAAATTATTTTTCAAAAAAAAATAAAAAAAATAAATTTTTGGACCGGTCTGGATTTCCGACCGCTCTGAAAAGATCAGTCCTCGCTTTATTTAGGTAAACAAAGTTGCTTGCAAGTCCGTCATTGTGCGCATCCCCATAAATGAGCCTGGTACTGAGCTTTCAATAGATCAATGATTTCCTTTTCTACCTGAAAAGCCCTAGCGAGAATGTCATCCGAGATGGGTGGCTTGGAACCAAAGGTAGCATTGGCTATTGTAATGACCCCTGGATTTTGACTATTAAAACTTGCGTGCGCGACTACGTTTCCCTTGCCTATATTTTGTTGGAAGTGAATGAGGCCATAGGGGAAGGCGAAGACATCACTGGCGTGAAGGATCTTGGACATGAGGCGGTGATCAGGGTTGGAAGTGACAAAGCCGGCTAAGACGGTTCCCTCAAGGACTGTGAGGATCTTTGATGCACGAGGGTGAATGTGAGGAGGATTTACGCCGAATGGGGCGTAGTCGATTCAGACCATGGCGATTCCCAACGTGTTGAGTCCAGGTAGCTCATTAACAGTCACGAAGGTGATCTTCGACCTAACCCGGTTTCTTGTGTTCCTTGATACGTTCAAACCCATGAAGAAGAAATCATCGGCCACAACTTGATTTGGGTCTTTGCAAGTAAACCCATTTACAAACACTGCATGCATTAAGACAGACACTTTAAATTAGTTACTTTGTCTCCAACTCAACACATATTTTGGGATGCGTTTGAATGATCATATAATAGCTAAAATAATAACATAAACAACTTCGTTTCATTTAGAACATAAACTAAATATAAGCTTTTTCGTAATGTAAAACTCGTAATAATTTTACATCGCTAGATAAAATTTTATTGCATGTCTAACTGCATGCTTCATTTTTCAGAAGTTTCCTCACCATTGATAGGGAGAGGATACTAACTTGGTGAGTTTTTGTTAATGGATACACAGAAGTCCTGCAAGGGACCAGGGTCCGCAGCATAAGTATGGGAACAAAATAAGAAAAGGAGGGCAAGGCCAAGCACAAGGACGCTAAAAGCGATGGTCCTCAATTTTCTCTCAAGCTAGCAAAGGAAGAACAATGCAGAGCAAAGATTAATATGGAGTTTGGGGTTAAGTGGCTGCAAACAACACATATTTATAGACACGTATACATGGTATGTCATTGTTGGTATGTTAGTGAAGACATTTATCGGTTATTATTAAAATAGCCAAAATAAGCCTTGGACAAGAGGTCATAATATTGAGGTCTAATGATGTCGGCTAAATCTATGTTTTTGCCCTAGATAATTGAATTCATCATTTTCTTACTTTTTAGTTTAAGCCACTTTGACTTTCTCACTACTTTTGATAAATGTCATCATAGAAGACTTCTTGAAGTGGGCTAATCGTCATGAAAAGTTCCGATAGTGGTAAAGAACATTGTCAACTTTAAGGGACCTGGTCGTATGCTCCCGGGTGCATATACTAATTTTTTTATTTTTTTGTAAAACTGTTAATATAAGTGTATTTAACATATATATTAATTTTTTATCATTTTTGGAATTTTTTTATTTTTGAAAATCAGTGGCATTTGAGATAATTTTAAATTACCTAAAATGCCATTGATTTTCAAAAATCAAAAATAAATATCTAAAATGCTCCAAAAATGGTAAAAAGTTATACTTATATTAAACACATCTAGATTAACAATCTTGTAAAAGATTTTCGAAAAAAAATAAAAAAAAATGGTGTATGCACCTAGGAGCATTGAGAGCTCAATGCTCCCAGGAGCATATGATGAATAAATTAGTGAGCTAATTTTGCTAAATTTTTATTGCACCCCGTATCATAGACAAAAAAAATAATTATAATTCCATTAACAAAAGTCAATTAGTAGGTAATTTTACTTACTCGACTTGCTAGTAAAAAAATAATGTTATTAGACATGAGTGATACAAAAATTATTAATTACTGAATATCATAATTGCAAAATTTTATTTAGCCTCACATTGACCCAAAAATTAGTATTATCCAAAACAATTTAAATCTCACACATGCATGAGTCATTTTGTATTATTTTTAAAAATAATTACACATGCTAATAAAATTAAATAGGCCAAAAGTAACTATGAGATATGTGTATGCCGCTTAGTATAATTCAAACAATTTTATTGAATGGTTTAAGTGGGTAAATCATATACATATTTATTATTATAAATATATTTTAAGATATGAGTACAAAGTAAACTATCATATAATTTGAGATAAAATAAATTACTCTCAAGAAAAAGTGCTTGCGGGCTTAATCTTTTAGCCATTGATAAGCTTCAAGTTTCCTACTAGAAATACATGACCCCATAATAACTTATTGTTTAATTTAAATTCAATTTCTAATGTCTATCATACTAGTGCATGATAAATCAAAATTTTTTTAATTTCAACAATTCGAAAAGATTCATTTAGTTATGAAAAAAATATTATAAAAATATTATATAAGCTTACTTAGGTGGGGTAGCAATAAATTTTTTTAAAATAATTAAATAAGGTGACTCGTATGGAAACGACATAATTGTCACATACAGTTTAATGCACCAAATCACTTTTTTAAATAATCATCAACGACTTACAATATATATTTTTAAAATTTTCGATACTCATATATGAGCCCTGGTTGATGTGTTAGAATAAATTTTTCTAAAATCACAAAAAATTAAACCAAGATCATCATCGCTTGATCTATAAAAATTAAAGAAGAAGATGTGATAAATATCACATGTACGCAGCTAAGAACTGTAATATAATTGACAATGAATGTAAGCTTAAATAATTTAAAAAGATCTATAATAAAATAAAGATATAAATAGAAGTCAAAGAGATTAAAATAACATAATTTGCATGCACCTTAAAAAGATATCATTATATCAAAAGACAAAAAGTGATATATTTTATCTTTTAATTACACCACTTAAAAACTTAACTACGGTGCAGTAATTTTCTAAAAAACACACTTCCTTCAAAAGCTAAAGAAATGATATAGTATCATTCGGATGTCAATTTAATATATACAAAATAATTATAATCATTTCTCTTCAGAACATTATTGTAGGAGTTGTGATGTAATCCAACTTTAAATTTCTTTGACTAGCATCCATGTTTAACCTGCATAAAAAATAAAAACATTTTAGAAATGAAGTCTGTAAGTTTGTTGAAAAGATTAATGATTAAAATATGTGTTGGATTTACTATAAGATTTTGACAATTGGCTGAAGAATTTTGAAATATTGAAGAGAAAAGAATGTCAGTTTTTCTCGAAACATAAATCGAACTTTTCTATAGAATGATCACATTGAAATAGATCAGATGAGCCTGACAGATTAATAAATATGATCTATACATTTTAATCAAAAAGACGAGTTGTAGTCTTGTTTCAACCAACAGATCTAATTCTAAGCATTCAAAAGGATCCGTCCTTGGTTTAGCCATCAGGTTTGGCGCACATTGCAAATAGAAAAATGATAAAATTTATCTCTTCCTATTCATACAACCATGGAATTTTATACAAAAAAATAAAACTTGCATTTTATTCATTCAAAGATAGCCTTATACAGGGAAGAAAAAATCTTTTCAAATACAACTCTACACAAAAATATCCCAAATTCAGGTGAGACCAAAACACATTTTATTCATTCAAAGATAAAACATGACATTCAATTAAATGTGTATGGGTGTTAAGAGAAAGACATGGATATCAACAATAGTGAGAAAATTGCATTTTCCTGTATATATGCACAGATTATTCTCAACAAAGCTTTATTTCAACAGTCAATATGCGATCTCTACAAACTTTTCTACAAAAACATAAATAGTAGGACACATCACGCTCAAGTGTATAATTTTCTCCGAACATAATTTTCATTTCTCACTCGAAAATATACATAAATGCAAACTCAGACATATAAATGGCAAATAGAAGTTGAAATGGGAAGGCAGGTTTATTAGGAACTAGGAAGCAACATTCTAGTTAGCAGCGGTCTTTCACAAAAAAGAAAAAATTATGAAAATATGAGAAAAACCATCAAATGCAAAATACACATCCAAACGAAGCCTTTCGTTCTAATGTTCAAAGGCAAAACAAGCACGGAGCATGAGCTTTCAATGCGAGCAGTCATCAGTTGTGGCGCCCCGAACCGAAGCGTCCACATAGTCCTTACTCCGGGATCTTGTCAATTGGTAAACGTGAATCAGGATTGTTGCCCAGATCACGCGGCGAGTTCTTAATTGGATCTCGTCCAATTTATTTATTTTTCTTTCTTTTTCTTTCGTCACATAAACATATATCATCATCATTCATAATGGACTCATCCATAACATCATAAATCATGAACTTCTCATATTATTCATAACTTCATAATTTCATACAATCTATGTCCTTTCTCATCATATCCCATTAGGGAATCTGTTCATACAAAAATCTACTAACCTTTGTAGATTCTTGTCCTTTAGCAACTCGTGCCCTTCATCTCTTGTCTTTCCCTACACTTGTCTGAGGTTGGGAAAACAAAACATGAGTCGAAACTCAATAAGCAAGCATTTTTCATTTTAAATGCATTCCTCTCCATTCGATAGAAGACACTTACCAAGTGATCAACTACCAATGGAATAGAAACTTTTTCGTAAACCATTTTTGGAAACCTTTCATAACCCATTCATGTAAATCATTTGTCAATGCATTTCTCTTTATTCGATAGGAAACACTTAACAAGTGCTCATCTATCAATGGAATAGAAACCTTTTCATAAACATTGGATGTGCAAATGCTTCATTTCTACTTTTGACATAAACCTTTGTGTGCGGGTACGCTAGCCCAGGGAACATCTCACATAGCATGGTCCAATATGCCGGCTGTCTCCAACTTGGCCTCATCAAGGGGAACCTCTCTTCCTCTTGATGCCTACATGGTTCCTACATGCATGACTTGTGATTTTTCCGACATTATATACCTCTTACACTAGGTGGCTTGTCATTCTCATGTAGAGAATTATTTGCATCATCCCTTAAAAATACTTTCTTTCCATTCGTGACATAAACCTTTGTGCGTGGGTATGCTAGCCCAGGGAACATCTCACATAGCATGGTCCAATATGCCGGTTGTCTCCGACTTGGCCTCATCAAGGGGAACCTCTCTTCCTCTTGACGCCTACATGGTTCCTACATGCACACAGCCCATACGACTCGGCAATAGTGAAGGGGAACCCTCTAATCCACTTTCTACCTCCACCAAAGCCTCTTCCTTATACATCATATATGTGCACATGTCCATGAACATCACATGATATCAATATGCCGGCATGACTTTTCATAAAACCTCATAAACATTTATCATTTCAAAACATTATAGGAATCGCCACCCTTAAACACATTTCATAAATACTTAGCAATAAAATCACATTTTAAAAAAAGTTTGCTTGCTTACAATAAAACAATAAAATCATATTTTCAAAGTTGTGCTTGCTTACAATAAAACAATAACATCATATATTCAAAGTTGTGCGTGCTTACCTTCTCAAACTGTATCTTCCTCCTTTTCCTTTCCTTTTTCTATACATGGAAAAATGATATTTCATCTATATCATTCCATATCTTAGTTTACTTTCCATGCTTGCTTTATAACCATTCATTATCTCATTCCCATAGAAGTTAATCGTGTAAAGATACTTTAGTCATTACTCATTTATATGGATTTTTATCCATAAATCCTTTAAAATTTCATCCATATATCCTCATAAATATATAAAAATAAATCTCAATTTTTTCCAACATACGCTGTTTACTGTTCACTTTTACTGTTCACCCAAGGTTACTGTTCACAGTGACGTGGGTTACTGTTCATGGGTTCCAAAAATTGATATTTTTTTCAAAAATAAAAAATCCCATGACATAGCTGATGCTAGTATATCATGGAAAATTCATGAATTATGAATTTATCATCATTAACTTGGCTAAATAAATCATTTTCTCCGTATACTAAAAATCAACATAAATTCACGTAAGCATAATCCTTAATTCTAAAAATCATGAAATTATTATATCATCATTCCAACATCATATTTATCATAATCATACATCCCAAATCATCATTTATCAAATTTGGAGCATTATTTCCACATATCATACATGATTTTCCCGAATGCTCTATCTTTGCTCTAAATTTTCGATGTTTCGGCATAATTCTACTTTTGCATTATAACCTTACTTATTTTCTCATGCGTAGGCATTATCTAAGCATGATTTGACCCTACTTAACATCCAAAAGAAATTTGGATGTTAATCCTTAATTCCAAAAATCATGAAATTATTATATCATCATTCCAATATCATATTTATCATAATCATACATCCCAAATCATCATTTATCAAATTTGGAGCATTATTTCACATATCATACATGATTTTCCCGAATGCTCTATCTTTGCTCCAAATTTTTGATGTTTCGGCATAATTCTACTTTGGCATTATAACCTTACTTATTTTCTCATGCTTAGGCATTATCTAAGTATGATTTGACCCTACTTAACATCCAAAAGAAATTGCTTACCCGAAGTGTAGATATCCCACTTTTTTCGCACTTTCTCTCTCTAACTTCCTCTTCTTCTTTCTCCTCAAGGCTAAAACATGGTGGGGGTGAAAAAATGCTCCAATGGAGCTGGGTTTGAGTACTTGGTCGTTCGCCCCATGCCTCCTATTTATACTTTTTGATTTTTCATCAAATTGAAATTTACCCCCTTGCTTGAGGTATTAAATTGTAAATGTATTTTTTTCTAATTTTCAAAAGGTGCATGGATCCATGTGCAGCAACCCTACAGCAGCTCCAGCCCCCTATGGCAGCCATATTTTTCCTTATTTTTTAATTTTTAAATTAATTAATTTAGGCTAATTAAATCCTAGCCGTTGATTTTTGATAAGATTGATTTTGGGCCATTGGATTTGGCTCCAAAAGTCCAAGCTCCAGCAGCCATAACAGCTTTTCATTAATTATTTATCCTTTAATTAATCCAAAGTCAAATGCTAATTAATGAAAAAGTAAAGCTACTTTTTGATCTTCAAATGACGTTTAATCTTGACCCTTAATTCATGATTTTTGATCAATCTTGGACCACTCATCATATTCATCATCATATTTTAGCCATCCATAAAAAATTTCATCTCAATCCGATGTCCGGATTGCAAGATATGAATTTTTCTTCATTTTACTTCAAAAATCCATTAAAAATCCGAAAATATTAAATAAATCAAAAGTGGCTATTTTGTCCTTTTGTGGGAAGCTTCCTTTTTCGTCCTTTATGATTAAGTTAATCCAAAGTGATTAACTTAACATATTTCTTAATTCTACATTCACTATTCACTTTTCACTATTCACATGCACTATTCACGTGCACTATTCATCTAAATTCCATAAATAATTATTTTAACCTTTATTCCCATATATTTTCATACTCATGAATATATATTTTATTAATATATTACTTAGGGCTTACAACCCTAGGGTTTCATACACGTGTCTAAGATCGAGGTTTCACATCAGTAGCGGCCCCACACCATCGCTCACAATCGCCGAAAAACCTCAATGAAATCGATGCCTCAACAACAGATTTCAAAGAACAAAAAGGGCAACCACAACTGCAAATGCAATTATATTGTCCTTAAAAAAATACAACAAGCATTCCATTTTTTGTGAATGCTTAGGGATGGGGAAGATAAGGGTGTACCAAATTGATGATTCAGGTTTTCCTCATTCTCTTCCCAACAATCGGTCTCTGCCGTCTCCTCGGCGACAACACTGATCTTCAACACTTTCCGCAATGATCAAAAGCTTTCTCCCTTCCTAGATGGCTGCGGTCTCCTTCTTCTATCATAACGGGCTTTATTCCATGCAGAAATTTAGATAGACAAAATCAGCATAAAAGAGAACGCGATTAAATGTACATACCTAAAGCGAGATGAAAAACCAAAACTCTGAAAATGAATCCAACCTAGTCCGTTTCAAGAAGAAAACAGAGAAATAGTTAGCCATCGATTGAGATACAAAAGAAAATGAAAGAGAGCTACAAAATCGGCTACCTCACTTCCAATTCTCTCTCTCCTTCCTCTTCTCCGTATCTTTCTCTCGCAGAAGATAGCTGGGGTTTAGGTGGAAAGCTTTCTCGGGAAGCAAATGACCATTAGCTAACCATCATGTACACGTGTATAAGTATAATAAACGTTCCCATTTGACCCATGAAAATCTTAGCCGCACATCTAAAATGGACAGCAAATACAACATTTCCACGTCTAGCCATCGTCCAAACGTTTGCACAGAAACCGGTCTCTAACAAGAAATGTGCTTAGAGGATTTTACAAGAACAAATTTAGTATGCTTGTGTAATCCATTTTTAAGAAAAATAACTGGTAAAACACCAGAATGTTAGTATGCTTGTGTAATCCATTTTCAAGAAAAATATCTAGTAAAACACTAGAACGTACGACAACAAAGTATATCAAATAAGTCATACAGCCAATTTGTAGACCACAAGTAGTGGATAAGAACTTCCAAGAAGAACAGGCAGGCTTAATTTTGAATGTATTTTGAGCTTTTCAAATGAAAGAACTTCTAACATACCCATCAACACATCTCTTTCTACAGTGCTTAATGTAAACATCAGTATACATTGCAAAGATTTGATCAAGCCGTTTGACGAGTGAAAGAATTTTCGTGCATGGTACGATGTCCCACACTTTCAGCACTTGGATATAATTTCCATCTATTTCAATATCCACTATCCATATCACGTATAGATCGCTAACACGACATTATTTTACCAACCCAAGAGAGCCAGAAAGATCAAGACCTTTCCTCGTAGGGCGCCATCCTTCAGAAAGCTTCAATAACAATTTAACAACCATCTGTTTAGTTTGTAGATACTTTAACTTTGCAAATGATTGGAGGAAATCATTGCTCAGTGAAACCTGTGCACACAAGCAACTTGCATTAGGAGACCATGTATTACACTGTAACTCATAGTTCTAAACATACAGCTAAGAGATCACAGACTCAACTACAACACATACTTGATACTTCTAAACATCCAAGTAAAGATTTCCAGAAGCACACTAGAGAGCGTTTAGATGGTGAAAAAAGTAACATGAGATGAAAATAGAAAAGATTAAAAAAATAGAATAGACAGAAAATCAATTCATTAATTGCATTCAAATTGCATTTTCTTTACATTTACATTTTTTCCAAACAAAAATTAAATAAAAACACATGAATTATAAGTCAAAGTTTAGGATAAAATATGCTAACCTATCAACATTTTTAGCTTTCCACTCATGCACTATCTTAAATGATTTTCATGATGCAAATATAGTTCAAAATCAAGAAATTTTATATGTTATAAATCAAAGTCTGTGATAAAATATAATACCCTATCCACATTTTTAGATTTTTCACTAATCCACAATCATTAAGGATTTGCATGCAAACAAAGATAGCTCAAGTAAATGAAATGTTACTCGTTGGTAAATAACAATTTCCATATTCGATGTGGCGGATAAATTTTTGTTGGCTTGCTACTGCCACTCACTTATTATTGGTCTTCAAGTATTTGGAGCTCTTGTTGTCTAAAATTCATCTGACAAAAGCATTATCAGCATCGGTCAGCTCTTGTTAGTCCTCAATACTGCAAGTGGAAACTAGAGGAAGTATTGAGATTGATGACTTACCAAATAGATACTAGTCATCTCCCATGTAGTATTTTACAGTAAAAAAAGTAGGAGGCAATCTTTTCAGCTCCTATGCACTCGAAGAAGAGAATTTATAAGGTGTCTTTCCCAAGATACTGATCCATTAAATGCTCATGCTACAATGCATGGTCTACGACCGTCTTACAATAGAATTCTATACTCAACTAATCTTCATAAGATTCGAATAAAAATATACAGTAGAGGGCCCAAAAACGATGTATTCCCCATATTACTTATATAGTTCCATTATCTTACCTAACGATATGGATAAAATAAAAGATAAATAAAAATCAGAAATTTGTTAAAATTTATCATTAAAACTTCAAAACAAATAATACGAAATTTCTTCTAAGCCAAATATTAATAAGTATTTATGATGAGAAACTAGTACTCAGGCCCTCTATAGAGACACCTAACCAATTAGCTTTTATATTTCAATAAATCATGTCTAAGTTCAAAATCATTGTACTGGATTGTATAAATCATAGGCTTGGCCTATCTTACTACAATTTGAACTAAACGTGTCTTTCTGAATAATATTTCATGTTTTTCAGATATAAAAGTTGAAAAGTAGAATGATTATTCACAAACTGATGGGAAAACAACCACATCGAATTTCAGAATGACAAGAAACAGGGCCTAAAGATTAATGTTGCCTTCATTTCAAGGCCCACAAGATGTGTGGCAATTGTTAGTGCCCTTCATTTCATAGAATAACTAAACAAATTTATAATATCATATCTATCAATATCCAAAATCATACAATAATGCAGCATGTGGCATGTGGCACATAAGACGTTCAATGAGTGGAACAAGTTGTGTTCTGAAATTTAAATTACGGATGATTCCAAGCACAAAGAAGAATACTATGTGCCTATCTTGACAATTTTCTAGCATAGCCTGAATGGATGAAGAATGGTGTTATGTCTGCCTTTTCAAATGGGAAAGTCATGCTGTTGGTCAAATTACTTGCTAGAAATGAAGATAGTTATAAGTAGTTTAAAGATCCTTCACTTGGGAATGAAGAAAAGAATGGAAAAACACAGGAAAGATTATATTTAGTGTAAAATTATAAATAGGAACATGCATTTTCAATAATATCAAATATCACCACATTTTCCCTGTTTCAAATATGCATTTTCAATACACGTTAATGAAATGTTAACTGCATATATATACATAAGAATGTTTCTGCATATATATACATAAGAATGTTTTGTTAATCCCTAGGATACCAAGACATTGTGATGATTTCTACTTGTACAATTAACCTCATAACTCACCCCCAGATATACACACTTGAAAAATGCACTTCATAATGAAAATCATCAAATTAACCATTAATTCAAAGTGCCTTAACATGGATTGAGCTTCATGTCAGCCTACTTTCCTTAGAGATGACAGTGACCAATCATAGGTCGATAATCAACATGTAAAATCTTCTAATCTAGCTGATTAATTTGAGATACAACGCCTTGTGAATCCATTAATTAGCCGAATCATCAGCAGAAGGTAAATATTCTCAAATTAAGAAAAGAAATATTTTAGATATTCCTGCGACTCGATAAATCCTGAAGGCAAGAGACATAAAACTAGAGTTGTTAACCAATCCCATGGAACTATAACATGGTAACAGAAGGACTTAGGATAGGCCGAACTTTGATTAAATTTTGGAAAGAGAAAAACTCGCATTTTTTGAACTTTATATTTTTCAGTTCAAGTTAAATTTCCCTAGATAGATACACACATAGAGCTGCACGATCACCTAGGATGAGAAATTTTTGAAAGGTGCAAGTTCCGTTGGAGTGAGCAAATCTTCCTTCGTGATCAAATTTGGGTAAAGGCTAGTGAATGAAAGCATCCTCAACTGCCCACCATATAAATAAGACCCAGCAAGATAGATGTAAGTTTTGTGTTTGTAGCCAAGAGCTGAAAGCATGAGAGCTGCTTCTTTGGGTGTCAATGGACATCTGCCCAATTTCCTCAATTCTGCAGGAGGGGAACCTCAAAGAAATCAGTCATAAAATATATCCTATTAATGAAATGACAATCAGCAACCTAACGAAGAACTTTACCAAGGCCACTGATATCCAAACAGGCTAATGCATGCTGCTTGTGCTTTTAAGCTACTCTAAGCTGCACATTATAGTCTGATCACTCGAATAATGACAAGCAAACACAAGCCAGTGAATTCATCAGGTTAGCCAAGAGTGAGTTTGTAACAATACATGACCACTTGATGATGTATAACCCAAAATCTATTTTGTGGATGTTGTTTTAAAGACTGAATTAGCAGGCATCTATAGCAGAATTTTTTGTCTGAAATTCAGAAGAAGAAACATAACTTTGTCTCTTCCGTGTGCTTCACCAGCAGAGGAGAATGTATGCTCCTGTAGGCTTGCAACTCCTTTCCCTCATTTTCTTCTCCTCCAAAACTGCATAGTGAGTATGCTACCATATCCATTTCAAATCTCAAGTGCAATGCAAGGTATTTGGATGGACCTCTTGAGCTTGCATTTTGATTCTTAGGGCTAGTTGGTATGAACTTCCCAAACAAGTGTTTATCTATTAAGCTGTGCTGTCCATTCTACTTTCGGATCCTCCTAACCAATAAAGAACCAACTTGCTAAATTTTTATCACAAACTTCAATGCATGGAAGTTGCATTTGCATCTTAATCTCTGAAAAGAAAATGTAGCAGTTAGTCCAGACAAGAAGCATGCACAAAAATATTGAATAGACTTTAAAGAAATGTTCCAGATGATAGAGAATCATAATGTGTTCAAGAAAATGTACTAGAAATGCACAAGGCAATGATAGAAAGGTAGTAGATCAAGTTTCAGGACCATTTTAAGAGTAAATGAAAGTCGATGAAATGCTCCAACTTGTATAAGAACCGCTGAAAATAATTTTAAACTGCTGTTCAACTTTAGATTGATAAAGACATTGTAGAAGGGTCTGAAACAAATATTAAGGAGTGAGGAAGAAGATTAAACTGTTGCTATATGGTCTGATGTTTGATTTTGTTGCCCGAACCATCTCCAATTGAAAGCTGTTAAATGTATAAGTGTTTGATTGTGTGGATCTGGAAAAAGAAGACAGTCTTTTTCTTTTTTTCCTAGCATTCCATTCTACAACTCTCAACCCTTATCCTAGTTTCACTTTATATCCAACCAATGCCAGGTTAAGATTACTTGGACAATAACAGGTAGATATCTTGAAATTGATAGGACTCGAATAGACTACAATGCAAAAGAGCCAAAAAGATTCCTTTTTTCTTGAAATAAATAAAACTTCATTTCCTCTTATTCTATTAACAAGATGGAATAGAGTAGGACATGTCATTTGACTTGAAAGATTGTCTTGCCACTGTGGGCAGTCTAAGACTTCACTGGCCCTTAAATACTTGTAGATGCAAGGCTAATGGCTTTTACTCATAGCTTGATGTAGGAGTTGACTATATGCAAAGATTTCTCAAAGAAACTATTTATGGGGTTACAACCAAGCATTCCTGCTATAAGATTATATTTAAAATTTACAGCCCGTTAAAAGGAGGTCAACTAATGTCATAGACCCAAAGCCAAAAAAAGGAGAAAGTGGCACAACGGAACAACACTACATATAAACTCATAGTTAGTAAACTTCATTACACTGAAAGCATGTCGGAAGTCTAGAACCCTGAAAAGGAGATAAACAGGCCAGTGCAACTTAGATTGAAGAAATATCATACTAATAAAAATACAAAAAAGTCCATAGAATTATTGTTCCTTGGTAATTTGTTTCGGAGGAATTTGCAAGGCAATTTATTAAGGCAGAACAATTCACAAACTGCAGTAAATCAAGAAAAGGATCTATCACATTATTCAAATAACCTGCAACTTTGAAGGTAGTGGATCAAAACCAAGCCGATTGCCAAATCCAAGGAAGTGAACGACTTCATTTCATAGAAGAATAGGAAGTATTTCATTGATAAAAGAGATTGATTTTGCCTCCTTCATAATATCAGCATCAGTTATCTGCAAATGAAGAAAGATAAGAACAGTCAAATGGCAACATTCTGCAACAAATCCCTAAATTTATTGAAATGAAGAAGGTGTCCTCATTCTTCATAAGAGAACATATTAAAGAGAATTTGTGGCAAGAATGTACCATACTGCCAATTGCTTTCATATCCAGTGACTAGAGATGAGAAGGCAACTCCTTCACAATATTGATGTCATTCTTCAAATAATCTATGAAGTAGTCTTCTTGATAAATATCACCAAACTGGTTGCACTAACATCAAGTAAACAGTGCAAGTCTGAAAGAAGCTTCTAAAGGATGCAAAAGTTATAATGGATGCAAATTGCAAATTTACAACACTCGTGTGATTTCGATAGACAGGAGAAAGAACCATTCTTCTTGTTGCACTATCATACTGTCATGGCATACCTGGGATCCTTCCAAACACTGCTGTATAGGAATCTGGGAAGAACAAGAGTTGCATCGAGTACAGAAGCAACGACAACAACATTGCAACTTGTCATCATCAACAACCACACAAAACATAAAATACTTCTATTTACTTAATAAATTGTTCTTTATATATCCATTCATCCAATGACTTTTTTGTTTAAATGAAACAAGTCCTATTTACATGGCAAAGCAAAGGTGGTATTAGTTTAGTATATCATGTTTCAAGTAGAAAACGCCCAGACATGATCATTTCATACATGTCTGTTCAATGATACCCATGAAAACAAGTTCGTTAAAATCAAAACCCTAATATACCCTCATCACTAGTAAATGCAAATCGCTTTTTCTTTTTTATAATTTCTCTTTCCATAATAATAGATTTATTTAGATATAAACAAAACCCCATGATTTTAACACGATTTAAGAGAAAATTTCAAAAATCCCCCAAAAAAAACACATTTCCTTCTTACCTTAGGTCGTCGGAAGTGGAGGGGGTGACAGCGTCGGCGAGATGGGCGGCCAATATGATGGCGTGGGCAAGATCCTCCTTTCCCTCCTCCCTCTTCTCCCCTTCTCCCTTTCTCTTCTCTCCTTCTTATTCTCTTATCCCTTTCTCTTCTCTTCCTCTACGACAACTGCGATGGAGAATCCGACAAGCAGCTATTGGATTCCGCAACCGGCCATCGCGACCAGCAAGCTTCTCCATCTCCTTTCTTCTCTCATATCGTCCTCTGCCAATCTTCCCCTGTGATCGAACATAGTGTGCAAATCGATAGCTTCTGCAGGAAGCTTATTTGACAAGCTTCTAACCCACCTCTACACGCGAGTAGCAATGCATCCCTTTCTATTTCTACCCCTACATATCTCAACCACATATTTTGAATCAACGGTGGAGATGGTGTTTTCACGCTCAGCCCTTCGTGCAAACATTTGCAGTGAAATCAGACTCCTAGGTTAAAGAGGCAGTAGGGTTCGAAGTCATCGACGCCGACCCCCAGCATCGGGCGAAATGCGAGCATATCCAACCAATGCTCGGGGATTCCATACACGAACTTGGTGCCGTAGAAGGACACATCGAAGTTGATCAACTATGGGTTGTACGATCGGGTGTCGGTGTGGTTGCGGAACTTCTCCCAATCCTCGCCATCCTTCTTCATGTGCGGCTGCTCAAAATCAAATAACCCATTGGCCTTGAGCTAGAAGACACGCGCTCCGTCCGCGTTCCGCCGGACTTAGACCTCGAAGGGATCGTCGCGGAGGACCGCCTCATACGAGTTGAAGAGTTAGATGACTGAAGATGCACTTCTGTCATCATCATTGACGAGGGCGATGCACTGGAGCCAGAGCTTGAGATTGGCAAACTCCTGGAAGATGATGTCAGGGACATCAAAGTGCTTCTTCAGGGGATGAAGCATGGGATCCTCGTCAATTTTCAGGCGAAGAATGCCGCGTTGATAGGCAAAGTTCCGCAAGAGTAGCGGCTCGCAGATTGGCTTTGCTTGCTGCTATTCGTCATCTCCGGTGACCCTTTTGATGGCCCATGGGAGTAGTTTGCTAACGAGGTCACTGTCGTAGATGGCGACATCGAAGACCATGAGGGAGTAGGATTGGGGCCTATGGGTTGTCTCATGCCCCACCTTTTTGAGGTGTTATGAATGAGGTCTACTATGTCAAATCTAAGAATAAAATCTCTCAAGATAGAAATAGATATCAAGATACAAAATCATAAAACTTTTAACTATTACATCTCAAGTTTACTCCTCACGGAGTCATAATACATATTTTGTGTCCATTATTAACATAAGTAAAGATTCTATAAAAACTTCAATAAACTTTTTTATCTTTTGCTCTACTAGTTTCACCCTTTTGCCATGTTGATGGTGGCTCTAGTTTAGCATTGTATCCCTGTGTTTCCACTGAAAATAAAACTATGTGAGCTAAAAGTTTAGTAAGTAAAAATATATTTTTTTTACTAAATTCTTTTTCGCAATCGTTTTGATTTTTCAACAACAATGAGAAAAATCTATATTATCTTTTTTGTTTAACAAACCATAGTTAATGAAAAATTCAAAACGTCTCAATACATGTGCACATATATGTCAATTTTTTTTAAAATCATCCATTCACACTGTAGGTATTATCATTTTCTTGTGCTCGCGTGCAGTCGTGTTACACATTCGTGAGCCAATTCATCTTCTTTGGTAGTCTTGAGGTCACTACCCAGGTACTACCATACTACTTTTATTCCTTGGCAAAGACAATATGCATCATGCTCATCCATTGATTAATGCATCACTTAAATTCACTACTTAATATGATTTTGAAATAATAATGCTCATATTTGAATAAACCAACTTGAAAGAAAATTTCAATTTAAACAAATAATCATAGTTCATAGCAAATCACAATATTCAAATAACATTTTCAAAGTCATGATTTGGTAAATTTTACTTACCTTTAAGTAGACTTTAAAACTCTTCTTTTTCTAATTTTTTGTAGTAGCCTCAAGTCTCTTTTCCTAATTCTCATCATAATATGTTCATTATTTTACTCTAGTTTTCATAAATATTATTTAAAATTTTATTCATGACTTTCCCAAAATTTCTCATAATTTTAATCGGTCAAAAATTCTATTTTCTCCTATTTATTCTCATATTATTCTACTTTTAAATAACTTTATTTCTTATATATAAAAGAAATTTAGAGTCATATTTCTTTAAATACTTACTTTAAAATTTTCACTTTTTTGTAAATTTTCATAATTTATTTAATTATTTTTATAACATCACACCTTTTAAATAATTTCTTTTTTTATAAAAATTATAATTTTAAACTCATTTAAGCTTCTAAATATTGACTTTAATTTTCTGGGCATTTTTCATAATTTTTTATATTTTTTTCTAAATTTTTTGTATTTATTTTGATTATTTTTTTATTTTTTTCCCGCCTGCCGGCCGACAGGTCACTAGCGCTGGTAGCTGGCCGCCGGTGGCTATTTTTCGGTGGGCTAGACCTGTACTAGGCCGGCACAAGTGGGTTAGGTCCTTTGCTTGGAAGTTGGGTTAGGTTGCTTATGTGGGCTAGGCTTTGTTTCTATAGGATTGGGTTTTGTTTCTATGGGCTTGGAGCTAGTGGACTTGCTTCTGGGCTTTACGGTTCATTGGCCTTTTCCAGATGGGCTTAGCCCACCAATCCAGAAGCTCTTATTTATTTATTTATTTCAACGATCCATATTCCCTGAATATAATTGCTTATATCTCTTAATGTAAATACTTGTTTGATTTGAAACTTTAGAAGTAAGCTTATAAAATTATGTTTTATAATCTAGACGGTCCATTTCTCAAAATCTATCATCGAATTTGACATACATGGTTTAATAAAGGGTTAAAATTAAACATCACTTCAAATAGCTACGTAAACTAATTTTTAACAAAATTAATTCATCATATGTACTGTAAAATATTTCAAATAATGTTTGTAATAGGTTAAATTATTATTTTTACAGCTATATTTTCCCGCAATTTTTTTGTGTTTTATTATTAAAATACATATTCACCACTCTAAATCTTCAAAAAAATTACCATATCTAGAAACTTTAAGTCTGATCATTTTGAAATTTTGCAGGCAAGCTAAACATATGATTATCTTATTATTGTAAGGTCAAAATTCTCTGATTATACCCAAAAGTATGTTTATTTTGTCTATAACATTTTCTACCCTGTATTTGATACTTCTCATAGAAATAAGTGAAATTTCAACAACAAATATTTCAATAATACTCCTATGACTAATTAACCATGCTAGAAATATTATGAACGGATTAGATTTGAGAAATGAGTTGCATATATTGTAAAAATTGATGAGATTAACCAAAAAATGGTTCTACTAAACTTACCTCCACAAAACACTTTCTTCTTCCTTCGTCTCTGTTGTCTTTTGTGCGATCTCGCAATCTCTCCTTCAATGGATAAAACCCACCTCACGTCTCCTCTTTTATATTAATGGTTTGCTAAACGACTTAATTTTCGATCGTTACCTGCATGACCCACCATTTCACCCGGCATTCACCCGTTACTGCATGGCCCACCATTTCTTGAAAATGTGGCTGTTACAGGAAGAGGCCATGGTGTTAATTGGGAAGAGGAGTAGAAGAGCAGAGTAGAGGTTGGATGCAGAGGCAAAAGTTCAGAAGAGAAATATGGGCCGATGAGCATTTCCATAAACAAATAGATAAATTTTGATTGTCAAGACATTGATTTCTGAAAATTCAAACAGCGGTGGAAGATGAAGCAGGCGAAAGAGATGAAGAACATGAGCAGGTTTCAAACTAGCAAAACTATCATTTCATCTCATTAGTGACAATTCTTTAACGGCTTGAGATGGAATTATGTAGATTTGATATTTTTAGTTACCTTGTAGGTATATATGAAATATTTGACATTAAGGGTAAAGGTTACGGGCATATTTGAAATTTACCCTAATTATAAAGAACCTTGTGTGTTTATACTTGTTGTAGATTATAAATAAACTTAATTGAAATAACTTTTTATGTCATACAAATATTATTTGAGGAGAACATGGTGCATCACTAGTACTTGGATCTTTAAAAAATGAAAAATGTTGAAAAAAAATCAAACAATTAAGTTGTTGTATTTTACATAACGTTCACTAAAGATTTTCCCATGATCCAATATCTACATATTTGCTAAGCGTGATGCTTTGAACTTTTAACATTTTTTACTTTTCTTTTGATTTTTATAGACTTGCGAGTAAATCTGCTTACGTACTTAACTTTATCATTTCAAATTTTAAAAATCAACATTTTCATACGCCCCATTTTCTAACAGCTGTGAGGGCGTAAGCTGTTTAATAGTGTGTTGTCTTGGAGGGTCGACTCTCGGTACAACCCTGCATAGACAAGGGTGCCAAACAATGTGTCCCTACCCATGGGAAGCCTTCCCTAGGGGTGCAACTTGGGTCTGTTCTATTTGGATAGTGGTCTAGCCTACCCATACCCTATTTGTAAAAAGCCTACCCTACCCTACCCTATTTATAAAAGGCCTACCCTACCCTACCCATTTATCGGTTCAGTTCCTAGTATACTCTACCCTACTCATTACCCATAGGATTGGTTCCGTTTTCGGTTCTAAATCAGTTCTTTTAATACTCAAATACAATATTTTTTAAAAAAATGTATGTTATTTTAAATAATTTAAAGTAATAATCATATATGTTTAAAATCATAAGTACATATATAATTGTTTATATTATTACATAAAAATATGAAGTATAGACCATCATGACTAAATCATTAAAACTAATAATATATTATAATCATAAGTCACAAGCGTATTTGTAAGAGTCTTTCGAAAGTCAATGACGTATATGTAAATAACCAAACTAGTTTTATACTTCACAATATACAAAAGTCATTTAAATTTGAATTTGTTAAAATATGTGTGCACATAAGATGTCAAAGATAAAATATAATATACACTATATAATATATCTTATGCACCTAATTAATTATCCATATGAGTACCTATGCGGGTCGGTTATGGGTACCCAACGTATCTACCATACCTGTACCCTATTTGAGGAGATGGATAATAATGTGTATCCTACCCATACTTGTGGGTAATATTTTCTACCCTATCCTACCCAAATCGGTGTTAGGTCAATAGGTACCCATGGGTACCCTACCCAAGTTGCACCCCTAGCCTTCCCCATAAGAAAAAAAGGAAATAGGGGCATTATGGTAATTTTACAGCGTGAGTATATTTATTTACAAACGTGAGTATGTTTGATTTTTTGATAAATTTATATTATATATATATAATCTCAATCAATTCCATTCATTTGCTCGATCAACTACTAAAATGTGTGTAGACATAATTTTTCATTATTTGACAATTTCTAAAAATATTTGTGTACAAAAATTATTTTTTAATAAGATTTCATTATAATTGGTAAAGTTGAAAAATATAATTTATATTATGAGTTATCTTATATTATTTAAAGTCAATGTAGTTAAGGTATTCTCAAAAATAACAATTTCATTTATTTTTCTTATTTTTTGAAAATTTATTAATATTTTTTATTTTCAAATATAATAGAATCTAACGACATCTAACTGCATCTAACCTTATCTAACAGCATCTAACCGCATCTAATTTTTAAAATTAATAAGTTAATTATAATTTAACACCTATAATATGATCCTAGGTTCATTATAATATCATTTATACCTTAATTACGGAATTTGAAATCCACATAATATGATTTAATGAAATCACCTTAATCTAACAACATCTAACTACGTCTAATCGCATCTAACCGCATCTAACTGCATCTAATTTTTGAAATTAATAAGTTAATTTTAATTTAACATCTGTAATATGATATTAGGCCCCTTATAACGTCATTTATACCTTAATAACAAAATTTGAAACCCAGATAAGGTGATTTATTGAAATCCTCCTTAACCTACCTAACAGCATCTAACTGCATCTAACCGCATCTAATTTTTAAACTTAATAAGTTAATCCTAATTTAACACCTGTAATATGATCCTAGGCTCCTTATAACGTCATTTATACCTTGATAACGGAATTTGAAACCCAGATAAGGTGACTTATTGAAATCCACCTTAATCTAACACCGTCTAACCACGTCTAACCGCATCTAATCGCATCTCATTTTTGAAATTAATAAGTTTATCCTAATTTAACACCTCTAATATGATCCTAGGCCCCTTATAACTCATTTATACCTTAACAACGGAATTTGAAACCTAGATAAGGTGATTTATTGAAATCCACCTTAATCTAACATCGTCTAATCACATCTAATTTTTGAAATTAATAAGTTAATCCTAATTTAACATCTATAATATGATCCTAGACCCCTAATAATGTCATTTATACCTTAATAATGGAATTTGAAACCCAGATAAGCAATTTATTGAAATCCACCATAATCTAACAGTGTCTAACTGTATTGAATTTTTTAAATTAATAAATTAATCCTAATTTAACACCTGTAATATGATCCTAGGTCCCTTATAATGTCATTTATACCTTAATAACAGAATTTGAAATACAGATAATACGATTTAACGAAATTCATCTTAATCTAACTGCGTCTAACGGCATCTAAAATTTGAAATTAATAAGTTAATCCTATTTTAACACTCGTAATATGATCCTAGGCCCCTTATAACGTCATTTATACCTTAATAACAGAATTTGAAACCCAGATAATATAATTTAATAAAATCAACCTCAATCTAACAACTTCTAACCTCGTCTAACTACATCTAAACACATCTAACCGTATCTAACAATATGTAATGTTTGATATTTTATAAATATTTTACCTAATCTGTGTATTTTACAAAATATATATACTTAATAATTTGTTTCAGGACTACGTAAACCTTTAAATAATTTTAAGACTAAATAAATATATAAGTTAGAATTAAAAATATTAACTCCACTCGGTTAAATGAAATAGAAATTTACGTAAATATATAAAATAGTAAAAAATATTATATATATGGTGCTGTAGAACTAAAATTGTGATAAATTATATATAACTGTAATTTAGATTTAATATATAAATATATGTTACTTTTTGGGATTGGTTAAATGATAATTTAGCAAATAACTATATTTAATAGAAATTTTATAACAAAATTTATTAAAATTATAAAATAATATTATTACAGTTTATATTATAAATTTAAAGTATTAATATAATAATTGTTATTTATCATTATATAATTAATTAATTTAAAGTAAACATATAAATTTATTTACTTCAAGAAATCAATGTAAACAAACAATTTAATAAATATTTACATTGAACAAAAAATTTATAAAAAATTTCATTTTATAGAACACCTCTAAATATGTACCCTCATGCTATATCTTCTGTAAATTTTCTATTAAAATTTATTTTTTCTATAATTTCGTAGTAATAGGTACCTTTTTGCGAAATTTTACATTCACGAGTTTTTTTTTGTAAAATTATGCTCTAGAAGCCAATTTTTATAACTAAATTTATTAAAATTATAAAATAATATTATTACAGTTTATATTACAAATGGCATTAGCAATAACATGATTGACTCTAGCTTTTGAACTAAACGGAGTAATAGCTGATTGATAAGGCGAATACATTGGACTAGGGATGACGTATACAAAGTATCTAAGTCAGATTAGATAATAATTGGTCCTTGTAAGTTGGGTCGGTTGTTCCTTTAGCAGGCCTCCTTAACTTTTCCCACTTCTGAGTAGTATCTTGGTTAGGTTGGGGAACTAGGTTGATAACCCTGAGGTAGATTAGCCGAACTGGCGAGTAATAGTACATTCAACAAGATTTGGGGCAGTTTTGCTCCCATTTTGGCTACTAGCGATCGGCAAGGCACCCTTTGGATGACAAGCTAGTGTCGACCAAGTTGCAGCAGATCAACTTGTAGACTTTCTTATGGAGTTGGCCTGCAAACTAGGTCGACCAGTAGGTTGTCATATTACTCGCTGAGCTAGTGCAGCAAGTTGGTGAGCAAACTTCTTTGTATTAACCGACCGTAGGCAGGTGAATTTGCTTGGGTTGGCACAAGTGATGATTGTGCTGCTAAGTGGGAGTAGCTCGGGGGATGACAACAAACTTAATTACATTATTGGCAATTGTAGCAACACGAGGACCTCGAAAACCACGGGGCTCCTTTGGTGGTGTAGATCGATCCTTCTTTCACAGGATTGCCGTTGGAGAGTAATCAACGTGTTAATAGATACGATGTTCTGGCTTCTCTGATACGCGAATGAAGTGATGCGAGATGGCCGCATCCATGTCCTCTGGTTCAACAACGATAAAATTGCCATTAGGCAAGAATCCAATGCTAACGAATGCGCCATGAGATTTGCAAAAGAATACTAAAAAGCATGGGATTAAATAAAAAATAAGCAGATAAAAGACTATGGTTTTCAGCTCTTGAAGATGAAGGAAGAGTATTTCATGTCCAGTTCATCATTTGTTTCAGCCTCAAATTTTCGAATTTGGTCGTCCCATTCAGGTAGGTGCTTTTCAGAAAATAAATGCTTGATTAATTCCTCTAGTAAGTTTTTAAAGTATTTAATTCTTTAACCAAGTCCGAAAAGTATATCATAGAAATATTTTGTATTGCGTTCCACATTCTAATTTTATATTCATAATGAGAAAACCCTTAATTAAAAGAGCTAAATACCATAGTCCATAAAAATGATTTCATTAATCTGATGATAAAATACGTAGAAGGTCTTTCTACGACTTTACAAATACACAAAAACTCATGTCTGATGAAAATACAAGTAAGGATGAGTACACTTCGCGCCACATCGTGACTCAAAAATGGGTAGCACATGACGCCACATGCCATAACTTAAGGTAGGTTGCATATCGAGCAAGCGACATGACTAACAAAAATAAATATAGATCACTTCGTTGTGCGTTGTGACTTGAAAAAGATTAGCACACTACGACACATGCAACGACTTTAAAAAAGTGGGAGTACATGACGCCACACGCAATGACTCAAATGTGAGTTTATGCTTAGCTCATTGATCAGCGATGACTTGGTTTGGGATTAGTGAGGGATCGTAGGCTACACTAGTGACCCTACACAGCAAGTCAAGTGTGTGCTCAACTTTTGGATTTACACAACAAACTAGTGTCTCCCACATTCAGCTTAATAAGTTAGCGTGTCCCGCATTTAGTCTCTGGATTGCACAGCAGGGCTGCGTGTTTTGCATACAACCTCTAAAATGAAAATTGAGTGATTTTACCAAAAATTAAGTTTAATTGAATTTTGAAAATATATTTAGGTCAACTTGGACCAACCCAAAAGATTTGGACCCGATTGGGCTTATTGAAAAGAGTTTGGGCTTAACTGGGTTTGAATCAACAAATTTGGGGCCAAAGTGGGCTTATTAGGGCTAATGGAGCAGCACTCGTAGAAGTTATCCGTCTGGCTTTCAAATGTGAGCCATTTAGAATTTACACGCGTATAAATCATAATGGATCTATAATTTCCCAATCATAGCTTAAGAAGAGAGTTTTCATAGCTCTCAATGCAAAGCAACTTTCCCTTCTTTTGAATTTGCATGTCCATAGGTTGCTACCATTTAGTGGGTCCTGTAGATCACGCGTATTCCCCAAGTGAAGGGAAAGTGCTAGCAATATATCTATTATAAATACCTTCGGTTATGGCAAGAATGTGATCTATACAGATCCATAATAATCTGATTGCTTAAATCATGAAAACCAAGTGGGGTGGGTTTGACGATTCTATTTTAGTAGCATAGCAAGTTGACATAATAGTTTTATTTGGACAAGAAGGTTTGGGTTGAGAACAAAAAAAATAATTTTTTTTAAATCAAGAGGGTAATACTTAAACCCACTTTTCAATTCAACCAGCCACCTAGGGAGTATCTACATGGAGAAAAGTAGTTTTAGAAAATCATTTTTAGAAACAGAAGGATAATACTTAACCCTATGTATCAATCCAACCCATAACCTGGAGAGTATCTACGTGGCAAAAAGTAGTCATAAATTTTTTTTAGAAATAGAAGGATATACTTAACCCCACATATCAATTCAAGCCAACGCCAAGGAGTATTTGCATGGGTACAAATGGTTTTAGAAAATCATTTTTAGAAATAGAAGGATAATACTTGACCCTGGGTATCAATTCAACCCGCCACCCAAGTGTTGGTCCCAAGTTTATGATAACCCAAGAGGGGAGGGGCGAATTGGGTATTTTAAAAATTTTACTCAACCAGAAACTTTCCCTCATTTTAATTCAATCCCCTTAATGAAACAACAGAGAATATTGAGAGAAATAAAGTAATAAAAGCAGTTTAGCAAGCCACAGCAACAGACATGATTTTTATAGTGGATCGAACAACCTTCCCTACTCCACTCTTCCAACCTCACACCCGTTGTGACTTGGGTTCCACTAATGGATTATCAAATACAACTAGAGCAGCAGCTGTTTTTTAGATTCCGGCTTTAAGGGGCTTGCACAAACACATCACACGTAGGTGACGAGTCACACTCAAGTTACAACACTACTTTGCTTTCACTTGGTTCCGATTTCCAATATCAAACCAAATGTCAAATACAAGTAATGAATCAAATAAAGGAAACTAAACTTTACAAGTTTGTGTAGACAGGTTTTAGCTCATGGAAGAACTTGTTGAGAGAATGATTTGATCAGAAGTGTCTCTTTCAGCAAGTTGAAGCAAAGTTCTTCACTTGAAGTTGGTGTAGATTAGTTAATGCTTAGAGACAGTGGAAGGTGAACACAATGAATGCTTCTCTAACCTCTAGCATGACCTCTTGAATGCTCTTTTATAATAATGGAGTAAATTCGAACGTTTAGTGGTAGATGGTGTGCATTTAATGCACCAACGTTCCAATTTTTCCGACCGTTGTGAACAAAGTCGCATGTGGAGTTATCTTCAGATGCAACTTCACCCAAGTTGCAGACTGGAGTCGACTTCGGTTGCGACTTCGGTCTCCAGCGTGGCTTCAAGTTCCACTTCAGGTTGACTTGGCCTTGGACCTGACCCAAGTCACAGGTGAAGTTGACTTCGGGTGCAACTTCACTTTCTGTATGCATATAATGGAACTTGGATTCCTTTGAAAGTGATCCTTGATGCTTGTTATTCATCTCGTATCTTGTTCTTTTAATAATACCCTTGATCTTAAGTTCTTGGTCTTCAACCTTGACATGTTCATCTTCTTTTGAGAACTTTATCTCTATGGCCTTGATCAAAAGATGATTTGCCTTCCTTGAGTTTGCAGTCCAAAGATGTAGTTAATGATCTTCCCTTGAATGATATACCATCGTGAATGATTCTGTCGTGGATATTTGCTTACATGGACTGTTTTGGTCTTCAGCTTGACTCAAGTCGGATGCTTGGGTCAACTTGAGGTTCAACTTCACTCAAGTCGCATTGCGGAGTCGAGTTGGGAATACGACTTCACTCAAGTCGCAGGTGAAGTCGACTTCGACTGTGACTTCACTTGTCTTCTAGCCCAATTTCAACGCTAGAAGGAATTGTTCTCCTGAAGTCGATAGTGGAGTCGACTTCGACTGCGACTTTTCCTGTCCTTGTGCCCAAATTCAGTGCTAGAAGATCTTTCTCATTTGAAGTTAGTCTTGAGGTCTACTTAGATATCGACTTCGCCTAAGTCGATGGCTAAGTCAACTTGGCCTTGCGACTTGGTTTGCCTTATTCTGAAATCTTAAGTTTTTATCCTTTAACCAAGTTTAAAAAACCACATTAGTACCCAAAACATTCTCAAATTGAGTTGTTAATCATCAAAACAGGAATTGTGCTTAATTTGTCTTTAATTCCAACTAAAATGAAGCTCAAAAAAACATATACAGACTATGAAAGGAGAGCTAGGTCGTAGAGCTTAGGGTGGGTGGGTAAGAGAGGAGAGCTTGGTTTTTCTCGAGATCTTGTGTCTAGGTTGTGTGGTGAGGGCCCTATTTATAGGCCTTGCACTACTCCGGGTAGGCAGTTCCATGATTTTAAAAGCTTGGGAGTGTTACCATGTAACTAGTACCTTTCTTCCACATGTCCTTGGTTGATTGGGCTGCAAGAAACTTTTAATGCGGAATTGCTATCCATCTTCCATGTGTCTTCAACACTATATAGCTTGGCATTCAAGCAATTGTGCTTTTGCTGCATTCCTCCATAGTTGGTCATGCTCCATGTGTAAGCCTTTTGTTGGATCATTTTTCTTTTGCTTTAGGTATGCGTTCACCTTTGCTACAGGTATCCTTAAATGGCTAGATTATTGCTATGTCAGTGGCCTCTCCCGAAATTAATTTTTCAACTTCACCAATTGGGTCCTGTCACCATCAACAGCAAGCTTAGTTGTGGGAAATAGCAAATGTGCCAAGAAGCTTTCTCATGTATGAAATCAATTTCTCAAATGATCATAATGATGAGATCCAAACCAGTGATAATTTTTGTGTGAAGATTTAAGCCCATCTTGCTTTTCTCTTTGCTATGTTGTGATTACAAGAAATTTTAATCAAAGACTGGCATGAATCTAAACCCATTCCATTGCTCTCTCTCCATGTACATTAAATGCTTAGTTTGACTCTTGAAGGAAGACATGACTGAACTTGCTTCATGTCTCCATGCACATTAATTTTTCATTGATCTTATATCAAATGGTCTTAATGATGAGATCCAAACTGTTGATAATTTTTATTTTAAGAATTAAACCATCCATCTTGCTTCTCTCCTTGTAATATTACAATAACATAGGATTTTTAATCAAGGTTTCCATGCTTGATTTCATTGCTCTCTCCTTGCACATTGAATGCTTGGTTTGACTCTTGGAAGAAGACATAACGAAACTCTCTCTATGCACAAATATTTGTACGAGATTAATTTTTTATTGATCTCATATTAAATGTTCTTAATGATGAGATCCAAACCGTTGATATTTTTTATTTTGAGATTTAAATCATCCATGCTTCTCTCCTTGTAATATTGCAATTACATGAGATTTTTAAGGGTAATTTGCATATATACTTAGATAGTTTAACTGAAATTGCAAATATACCAGCATAGTTTCACGTATTGCATAGTTCCTTTATATAGTTTCATCAAAATTACATATAATCCACATATTAATGGTTTCAATCGAATAGAAGGTATAAGGACATTAGTGAATTATTTGGTTTCCCAAAATAACTTCGTGTATCCATCAAAAATCACAGTGGTCTTAGGAGCTTACCCGTGCCCATTGCCACCTCATGTGCACACCATATGAGCTCGACCTTCATGGCTTCCGAGATGGAGCTATCTACTAGACTACAACGCTCTTTCCATCTCCGACCCACATCTACTGTCATCATCTCGTGGTTGCTAGAAATCGCAAGCAAAAGTACGCAGCCATGGTCATGACACTTCCCAACCTCTCTCAACCCACACATTAACCCAACCGTCCTCTGCCAGTGGAATTTTTCAATGGACTCAGATAAGACATCCACCTAATAGCCCCACACAAATTGACAGACCTCGATTCCAATTTACTCATAACAGCTAGCCTGATGATTTTGTCGGAATCCCATGATTTCTCAACACCACCTTGAATGACGTTGAAAAGGCAATGTTGGTTGGATGCACCACCATTTCCAAGTACAAATCTCCAATTGTTTTTATGCCACTGGGATCCTAGATTTATCTGGACTAGCCTACCTTCATTAGCATTGCCTTTCCACTCGAATCCCGCATCCTGTGCTTTTGTTCATACCACGAAGAGACGATGCTCGAGTGATGGCTGTCGGCGGCATAAGCACACCCTGTACTCCGCTCTGTTCAGCTAGCAGCATAGGCACACCCTCTAGTCTGCTCTATTTGGCTAGACGCTGAAGAGGCTTTGTCCTCATCTCAACCTAGTTGAAATTGTCTACCGATCGCGTCTCGTCTATGACATCGCTATCAAAACTTCCTTCTCATCGTGTCTCCTGGAATCACTCCCTAATGGCACCTCTTCTATCACACGCCTCCACCCTAGCAAGTTGCTTAGGCTGAGATTTCTTAATAATAGACATTTTCATCTGCTGATGCTAAGATTCCAGAAAGAAGTGACGAGCAAATGGCGCTGCACAAAGCATCATCAACCACGCTCTTTGCTACCTTGAAACATTTCTCCTTTTGGGATTCTGCCAATCCTCCCTTCTCTCCTTTTTTATCCCCTAAGCCGTCTTCCTCCTTCTTGGTCTTCTTAATCCGACCCTCACCATCCTCCTATCCCACGACTTTGCCTATCAAGTTGCTAATTTCGAGCTCTTCATCCTCAACTCCGAGGTCCTCATTGTCGTCTCTTTAATTTGCATCTCTCATAGCATCTGCAAGTACGACACGCGGAAATTCCTCTTCGTTGATCACTTTCATGGCCAAATGATTAGGTTATGCAAGAAATACGTCGAGAACATCGGCGAGCAATGCCTCGATCACAATTTTGGCTACTTTACTATTTTCTCTCTAAAATTTTGAATTTTTAAGAGTGATTAATTACAAACACATCTCTTTTATGGAACAATCTCAGCCATCTGATAGATGAGAATGATTATCTACGTGAAGGCAAGAAGTAAAATACGAGAGACAAAATTAAACAATCGTTCTCTCTCTATCTCTTCTTACTCAACGGGCCAGCAATCCCTCACGATGATCTTCATTCATTGGGCGATCTTGCCCATGCATAGAAGTTAGTGCTTCTTTGTGAATTCACAATTATGAGTGGTAAATGCTCAAAGAAGATATGTAATATGACTCACGAAGGTGTTTTTGGAAATTATATGATAGAGTAATATACAATTTGTGAAACCATGTGGTTATATCCGCAATTTCGGTCAATTATGTGGATATATATATATAAATTACTCGATTTTTAATCAAGATTTCCATGATTGATTTCATTGCTCTCTCTCCATGTGCTATAAATGCTCAGTGGACTGCTTTTGCGAGCTCCATCCTTACATCAAACTAATAGTATGTTTATTTTGATAATTAACAAAAGACTTATTTAATATGTAATTCAATAATTTTGAAAATTATTTTTAGATCAAGAGGTAGAGCAATTAAAATGTGCAAAAATGAATAATATACTCACACTCTGTTATGATGTTGCTCATATGAACTCCATCCTTATGTTGAGCTAATAATATATTTATTTCACCAATAAAAAATAATATGTTTATTTTGATAACTAATAAAAGCTTATTTAATATGTGGGCTTCGCTTCCATGAGACCATTTTTCTATGTAATCTCTTTATGTTTAAAATCTTGATAGTTGAAAAAAAATCCACTCTATCTATTATATTTAGTATCACTGCACATGAGTCATATCTATAAATGTGTAAAATTAATGTAATAAAATAGTTTAATGCTAAAATATCAACTTTTATAGTAATATTTTAAACATCTAAACAGTTCAAAATATTATTTTTATGTGGATAAATGATTTTATGAAATATTATTACATTCTAATATATATCTAAATGGATCTTAGCATTTTTTATAGTTTACATATCAATGTATATATTTTTCAACAAATTTAGCCTTTGTACATAATTAATTTGGATAAAACTTGGTCGCTAACTAAATAAATAATGTTTAATATAATAAATAACATAAATGAATGAGATTTTCATAAATGATCAAAATCTTAAAATTTGGAAGAGTTACATGGCTCTGCTAGCAAAGGTCTTTAATATATAATCTAGTAATTACGAAAGTTATTTTTAGATCAAGAGGCATAACCATTAAAATGTGCAAATGAATAATACACTCATACCCCATTTAGGTGTTGCTTTTGTAAAAGCGATCCTCACATTGAACTAACAATATCTTTATTTTGATGATTAACAAAAGGTTATTTAATATACTATTGAGTAATTTTGAGAGTTATTTTTAGGTCAAGGGGCATAACCATTAAAATGTGCAAAAATGCACAATACATTCACATCCCCCATTATTGTGTTGCTTTTTTGAACTCCATCCTCCAATTAAACTAACAACATGTTTATTTTGATGACTAACAAAATGTTATTTAATAAGTAATATAGTAATTTTGAAAATTATTTTTACATTAAGGGCCATAACCATTAAAATGTGTAAAATAAATGACACAATCACGTTTTAATTCAATGTTGCTTTTGTGAACTCCATCCTTTTATTGAACTAATAACATGTTTATTTTGATAATTAGCAAAAGCCTATTTAATATGCAATTGAGTAATTTTGAGAAGTGTTTTTAGATCAAGGGGCATAACCATTAAAATGTGCAAAATGCATGATACACTCACACCCTCTTACAGTGTCACTTTTGTCAACTCCATTCTTTACATTGAACTAATAATATGTTGTTTTGATGACTAACAAAAGGTTATTTAATATACTATAGAGTAATTTTTGAAGTAGTTTTTAGATCAAGGGGCATAATGTTAAAATGTTCAAAATAAATTTTCATGAAAAAATATGCAAAATAAATGATACACTCAGGACTGATTTTGGTGTTGCTCTTGTGAACTCCATCTTCACATTTAACTAACAATATTTTTATTTATACAATTAATAAAAGATTACTTAATATTGAATTGAATAATTTTGAAAGTTATTTTTAGATCAACAGGCATAATTATTAAAATGTTCAAAATGCATGGTACACACAAGCCCCATTATGTTGTTGCTTTTGTGCTCCATCTTCACATTGAATTAACAATATGTTTATTTTGATAACTAACAAAAATTTATTTAATATGTAATTGAGTAATTTTGAAAGTCATCTTTAGACTAAGGGACATAGTCATTAAAATGTTCAAAATGCACAGTACACTCACTCGCCATTATGGTGTTCCTTTTGGTAACTCCATCCTCAGATTGAACTAATTTATTTTGATGACTAACAAAAAGTTATTTAACATGTAAATGAGTAATTTCGAAAGTTGTTTTTAGACCAAGGGACATGACCATTAAAATGTTCAAAACGCATGATACACTCACTTCCCATTATGGTGTTGCTTCTGTCAACTCTATTCTCAAATTGAACTAACAATATATCTATCTTGGTGACTAACAAAAGGTTATTTAACATGTAATTGAGTAATTTTGAAAGTTATTTTTAGACCTGGTGACATAATCATTACAATATTCAAAATGCATGCTACACTCCTCCCCATTATGGTGTTGCTTTTGCCAACTTCATCCTCAAATTGAACTAACAATATGTTTATTTTGATGACTAACAAGAGGTTGTTTAACATTTGAGTAATTTTGAAAGTTGTTTTTGGACCCAAGGGACATAACCATTAAAATGTTCAAAAAGTGTAGTACCCTCACTTCCCATTATGTGTTCCTTTTTGAACTCCATCCTCACACTGAACTAATAAAATGTTTATTTTGATGACTAACAAAAGATTATCTAACATGGAATTGAGTAAGCTTCAAAAAGAATGTATTGAGTAATTTTGAAAGTTGTTTTTAGACCAAGGGACTTAACTATTAAAATGTTCAAAATGTATGGTACACTCAATCCTCAATTTGGTGTCGCTTTTGCCAACTCCATTCCCACATTAAACTGAACCAAGGCACGTAACCATTTAAATGTTCAAAATGCATGGTATATGTTGGAAACATGTGGAAAATAAGCCAAGTCTATGTTTTGATGATTAAAAAGTCAATTTGAGTAAGTTTTGGTCACTAACATGTTTGGAAAAATGATTAAAGGTTACAAAAATGAAGAATATAAAGCATGGCAAGTCAAGTCGATTTTCAAGTCGACTCAAGAATCGACTTAGGCCAAGTTGATCCCCAAGTCAACTTCAGCAGCGACTTCAAAACGTCATTTCCTTCCAGAGTTGAAATCAAGAACGAGAGCTGCCAAAGTCACATCCTAAGTCGACTCCACTTGCGACTTGAAGTGAAGTCGCAGGCCAAGTCAACTTCAGCTGCGACTTCAAGACGTCATTTCCTTCCAGATTGAAATCGAGAATGAGAGTTTCCGAAGTCCAAGTCGACTCCGCATGCGACTTGGGTGAAGTCGCAGACCAAGTCGACTCCATTTTCGACTTCAATGCGGAACATGAAGATCAAGATGACTCAGTACTATATTCAAGTGAAGATGAAGGCCAAAACGACTCAAACACTCAAATGAAGAATAAAAGCAATCAGGGTTGCATGAATCAATAATGATGGATTATGAACATATATTTGGATATCATTAGGCACTTGAAGATTCATGCATGTATTCAAGATTTCAAGGATTCAAAGTTTGCAAGTCATGGAGCTAAAAGGATATCAAGCTAGGATGATTATATTGAATTGCAAAAGATATAATCAAGGGAAGAACAACTAAACATGAAGAAATTCAAGCAAGCAAGGCATTTCAAGGATTTCAAGTTCAACTAGCAAGCTGAAGAAGTGAAGTCGCACCCGAAGTCGACTTCATCTGCGACTTGGGTTAAGTCGAGGACCAAGTCGACCCAGACTGGAACTTGAAGAAGTTGCGGAGAGCTGAAGTCGCACCCGAAGTGGACTCCATCTGCGACTGAGGTGAAGTCTCACCCGAAGTCGACTCCACCTGCTACTTAGGTCGCAATGGTCGAAAAATTTTTGAACGTTGGTGCATTAAATGCGCACCACCTACTTCCAAACGTTTGGATTCTCTCAACAATTATATAACATGGAGGGTAGCTGAGAATTCATTGATTGAGCATAACTCTCATTTCTAAGAGCTTTAAGTGATCAAGCCAACATTCAGAAGAAGAACCTTGCTTCCAAACTGCCAAGAGCTGCTTGTTGAATCTCTACGCCTACACTACAAGTTCTTCTCTGCACCAAAGCTGCCTCTACGCAACAGTAACGTGTAGAAACTTTCTTTTATTTTTATTATTGTATTGAACTTGATTTAGCTTGGGTAACTAAGATCAAGTGTAAGCAAAGTAGTGTGTGATTGGAGTGGAACTCGTCACCTACTTGTGCTGTGTATTGTTGATGCCCCCTAGAGCTGGAATCTAAAAGAGAGTAGTGACTCTAGTTGTATTTGCAAAATATATAGTGGAACCCAAGTCACAAGAGGTGTGAGCTTGAAAGAGTGGAGTAGGGAAGGTTGCCCGAACCACTATAAAATCTTGTATGTTGATATTTATTTCTGCTCTCTGCACTATATTGCTTTTCATTTGTTTCTTCATAAAGGGGACTAGATTAATCCGGGGTAAAAGTTTCTGTTTAAGATTAAATTTTTTAAATACTCAATTCACTCCTCCTCTCTTGGGTAATCGCCATTAACTCGGGGCCAACAGTTTACTCACTCCGCATTATGGTGTTGCTTTTGTGAACTCCAACCTCATATTTAACTAACAATATGTTTATTTTGATGACTAACAAAAGGTTATTAATACGTAATTGAGTAATTTTGAAAATTATTTTTAGACTAAGGGACATAATCATTAGAACTTGTAAGATGCATAATACACCCTTGCCCCATTTCTTTTTGAGCACTATCTTTATATTGAACTAAGAATATATTTAAGGTATGTTCGACAAACCCTAAAACTTTTCTAACAAAATATTTTTAATCTAAAACTTTTTGTTTTTTATAATTATTTAATTTTGTAATCATTTCTTCATATATTTTTCTATATAACTATCTTATTTTTCAATCATTTCTACACAACTACCTAAACAACAGACCTATCTATTTTAACTTTATTCTTTTTACTTTTATCATTACCCGTACTATATCACATATTTTTTTATCAATTTCAAAACTTTTGATGACAAGTTTTTAAACTAAGAACTTGTCATCAAAAGTTTTATCAGTTCCCAAACACACCCTTATTTTGATGATTAATAAAAGCTTACTTAATATGCAATTGAGCAATTTCAAAAGTTGTTTTTAAATCAAGAGCCATACCACGTAACCATTAAAATGTGTAAAATGCATGATATACGCATGTCCCATTAGGGGTGTTGCTATTTCAACTCCATACTTATGGTATGTTTAGGAAGTGAGGAAATTTTTGAATGAAAAGTTTTCAATGTAAAAGTTTTTAAAATTAAAAAAATATATGATATTATAAGGTAATTATGAGGAGTAAAGAAATAAAGTAAAAATAGACATATTAGTTGTATAGATAATTGTATAAAAATGATTGAAAAGTAAGGTAGATGTATAAGAAGATATAAAGAAACGATTAATAAATAATACAATTATAGATGGTGAAAAGTTTCAGTAGTTGCCAAACACTTGAACTAACAATATGTTTATTTAATAATTAACAAAAGCTTATTTAATATGTAATTGAATAATTTTGGAAGTTGTTTTTAGATCAAGAGTGTAACTATTAAAATGAGCCAAATGCATATGCATAATATGAGTGACAGTATCAAAATTTAAAAAATTTCATTAAATTGGTGCCTTTCATGTTCCAGGAGAGTTCAACACTCTCAAATAGCTAAGGGAGGCATTTGCAGTTGGCCTTTTTATATGGGATGTTATTGAAAATTTTCCTCAATTATATAAAAGTTATGAATATGAATCATAATGAATCATAATGTAATATGAATCATAATGTAATATGAATCATAATGATGTATATGAATATCTATAGAAAAATAGCCACTACTGTTATTAAAATGGACCAGACAAGCCCGGTGAACCAGCTTAATTGGAAACTAGAAGCGTGATCGGTTCCATTAAATTCAATGTAGTCTAATTCCAAAATAGCAAGATCAATCACATGAACTGCAGAAATCGAGGAGACTAATCCAATTGGTTTACACCGGGAGCAAAGAGGTCAAAGCAATTCAGCGGCGCTTTTCCCACAAGCAAAAACACGAGGGAAAAGCCCATATCCGTGTTGTACTTTAACTTTGTAGTCATGCCAAAATATAATATTTATTTATTTTTATAATTAATTATATTTTATAATTTTTCTTCATAAACATATTTTACTAATTGTATTTAATTTAATCTTGCATTTTACAATATTTTTACAGATTTATTTTTTATTTTTAAAAATAAATTTTTTGAGGGGTGAAAAATGACTTAAATGCCCCTTAAATTGAATTTTTTTAAAAAAATAAATATGTAGTATTGTAAAATGCAAATACTTAATGTAAGGATTAAATACTATTAAGAAAATATATTTATGAAGAAAACATAAAATAAAATCAAGTAATATAATATTTTAGCTTAAAATACGGCATGGTGTATATAATCATGCTTCTTCAACAAAAATCTAATTCAAGGTGAAGAAGTAGTGTCATCTCCTGGCAATAAATTCCTCCAATGTGCACATTTTGATATATATCAAATGATATATGTATATATACATATATGAATATATATGATTCTTTTTGAAATCTTATTAGTATCCAGACTTTAGCACGTATATAGATTGGTCTTATTTTTTTCATAGTTTACATTTAAAATTTTATATCTTTTAGTGAGTATAGCCAGCCCAAAATTCGGATCGAAATGATATTTTGTTAATATAATAAAAAGAATGCTTTTAAATGATATAACCAGTGAATTTTGGTTTCTTCATAGGTGTGAGTCCCATTTACCGCCAATCATATTCCATCGATAATTTGGTGGGGCTTCATGTGTATATATGCTTTCTTTTTTCCGATGATTCATTGTTATAATGTATTTTTTCTGTTACAATTTATTTCTAGTCCACATCATAATTTTTTTTATTGGTATTAATTCACATCAGAATTTTTATCTTATATTTTGTTCTAAGTCTCAGTGGGGAGCAAAACTTCGACCATCTAGACACAATTCAGTACCTTATAAGCTGCAAGATGACCGAAATTAGCATATATAGGAAAATATCATTAGTGTATTTGGTCAGCATCATAATTAAGGTGCAAATTGCTGTAAAGGGGGCCACTTGATTATGAACCATTCATTAAATTTAAAATTATTTATTTTAATACTATGCTAATTTTTATTTTAATTGAACATGTGTACGGGGTCTATCTTGAAACGATACAAAATCAACCGTGTAAAATATTTTAATGTAAATATCAATTTTAAAGTTGTATTTTGAACATTTAAACTATATAAAATATAATTTTTACATGAATAAAAAATTATATCAAATATTATTGAATTTTAACTAGTGTGGAACATATTTTATAGTGCTTTGCACTCTAACTACTGTGTACAAGTTCCATTTCCATTCACCAATGGACGTTTTCTTAAGTTTGGCATCCGGATGTACTTAGTCTCAGTGCATTTGGGTGCATTTAACATCTTTTTAAAATTTTTTATGTAAATGTTAATCTAAGTATATTCAATATGTATATCTAGTTTTACTAATTTTGAAAAATTTTACACATTGATTTTTAAAAATAAAAATAAAAATATAAAAAACTCAAAATTAGTAAAACTTGATATACATATTAAATATGCTTAAATTAATAATTGTATAAAAATTTCAAAAAAATAAAAAAATGAATTAAAACAACCGGTGCAATGAATCATATCAGAAATACCATTCACGAATATACGCTTTCTTGAGTTTGGCGGATTCGGCTCCTGTGCTGAACGTGCCTTCGATTTTCAATTCGCCAGGGCTGCTGACGTGAAAGGATTTTTCAAGGGGGGTTCTCCTGGCAGGCGGCGAGAACCGATACTGCCGCCGGGCATGACTATTGTGGAACAGTCAAATGCTCCTGATTTGGACCCGCCTGCCCCTGTCTGCTGGAGCTCCGATTATTGGTGGCCTTTTAAGATGTTGGTACGAAGGTCGTATATGTGGTCTTTTAAGATCTTAATTAGTATGCTACTATTTGTTTTTATTTTTCTTTTTATGTTTAGTTGTTAGTATTTGGCTTTTCCCAAAAAGGATTTCTGTATTTATCAAAAAAAGTCTTGTCATCTAAAACTTTTTTCCTCTATAATTATCCTATTTTTCAAACGTTTCTCCATATTTCTCTACAATAATCATTTTTTTCAATCCTTTTTTACAACTTTACCATCTATTTTTAACTTTTTGTTTTATTATCATCATTATCTCCATTATATCACATCATTTTCCTCACTTCAAAAATTTTGTACCAAAATTTTTTCTTCCAAAAGTTTTATTAGATACTACACACAATACATAACTACTGAAAATTTTAAAAAATATATAATATGCATATAGGACATAAAAATTATGCATTATATGCAATCTTCGAAACAATAAATAAATATAATAAATAGTTTAAAATTAAAATATTTTAAAATAATTCAGGATAATGGTAAGCATTGAACCATTACCTACAAAAATAAAGTCAAAATTTATATTACGTATGGGTATTTTTGTGAACGATGTTCATAAGTATATATGTTTTTACAAAATCAATGATAATAAGGTAAAATATATTTTTTTATAGAATATAAAGAATTATTTGATGGTGACTTTTCGTGGGAAATCTCCAACAAATAATAGTGAGCTCGACCATTGTTCGCCCTCGCCTCTTTCGATGTGACCTTACACCACTCCTCCTTCATCCATTTAAAAGAATAGCATTAAATCTGTGCTTCCTAAGCCCAGAAACAAGTGTTGGATAATATATTATATTATTATTTATTTATTTATTTTAATTTATTGATTTTTACCCACGATTACTTCAGGATCAATGTGTTATTACTACACGAAGAATGGAGCAAAATCCTATTTGTATCAACAAAAAACCCACCATCCCTGCATGCTTCTTCTGTTTCTAGAGATGATGAAGGAGATGAGCTTCTTCATATCTCTCATTGCCTGCTAGAAGAGTTCATTTGCAAGAATTATGCAATAACCTTGGAAATATTTTTTTATTAAAAAGCCTAGAAAATTTAATTGTAAAATTTTTGGCAATATTAATCAACTATTTTGTTGCTAACAAATGCTAGATTAAAGTAATTGCTATTTGCCACTGAGGGGTCATGCATCATTGAGTGGTCAACCTCTATCATTCAACAAACTACTCAAGTTCTAGCCTTATCTCTACTAGTAAGTGGTGACATTATTGTACTCTGGTTTTTGTGAAAACAAACTACTCTTTCTGGTAACATGAAAAAAGAAAAACTTTAAAAAATGAGGAAGTAATGTAATGAGATGTTGCGATCATGATTGGTAATAAAAGGAATTAAGATAAAATAGATAGGACAAAAATGTGAAAAGTAATTGAAACGGTTGATTAAAAAGGATAACTAAAATATGATAATTAAGTGATTAAGATGTTACTTTACATCAAAAGGATAAAAAATAGAAATTTCTTTTTATCCCTTTTTACCGATGGAAGTCTTATATTCGTTGTCAATCATGGTTACAAATGTCAACTTTTGTTGCAATACAAGAACATGTCACTCCAGCTTTTGCAAAATGAATTCAGCTAAAAAGAAAATCCTTTTTTGCTAAACCAAATTTATCTTGTTGCCATGTTGATGGATTCAATAAATTCTTTTCGTTGATGTACTGTAGCCCCCGTCTATCTCAGATGAAAAATTATGGTGATTTAAAGTTGACATTAAAGTTGGGGATGTTATCGTATGCATACATCATTTTTTTAGTTTTTTTCGAAATTTTTTTTATAAGATTGTTAACCTAGATGTATTTAATATATGTATAACTTTTTACCATTTTTGTAGTATTTTAGATATTTATTTTTGATTTTTGAAAATCAATGGCATTTTAGGTAGATTTTCAAAAATAAAAAATAAAAATCTAAAATACTTCAAAAATGGTAAAAATTAATATATATGTTAAATACACTTATATTTGTAGTTTTATAAAGAAAATGAAAAAATTGGTGTATGCACCCGGGGGCATACGACCAGGTCCCTTAAAGTTGACAATGTTCTTTACCACTATCGGCACTTTTCATGACAATTAGCACACTTCAAGAAGTCCTCTATAATGACATTTATTTCACCACCTGCCTTCAATTCATTTCAAAAGTAGTGAGAAAGTCAAAGCGGCTTAAACTAAAAAGTAAGAAAATGATGATTTCAATTATCTAGGGCAAAAACATAGATTTAGCCGACATCATTAGACCTCAATATTATGACCTCTTGTCCAAGGCTTAATTTGGCTATTTTAATAATAATTGATAAATGTCTTCACTAACATACCAACAATGACATACCATGCATACATGTCTATAAATATGTGTTGTTTGCAGCCACTTAACCCCACAACTCCATATTAATCTTTGCTTTGCATTGTTCTTCCTTTGCTAGATTGAGAGAAAATTGAAGACCATGGCTTCTGGCGTCCTTGTGCTTGGCCTTGCCCTCCTTTCCTTATTTTGTTCCCATACTTATGCTGCGGACCCTGGTCCCTGATAGGACTTCTGTGTAGCCGTTAACAAAAACTCACCTGGTTAGTATCCTCTCTCTATCAATGGTGAGGAAACTTCTGAAAAATGAAGCATGCAGTTAGACATGCAATAAAATTTTATCTAGCCATTTAAAGTTATTACGAGTTTTATTATACGAAAAAGCTTATATTTAGTATATGTTCTAACTAAAATGAAGTTGTTTATGTTATTATTTTAGCTGTTATATGATCATTCAAACGCATCCCAAAATATGTGTGGAGTTGGAGACAGAGTAACTAATTTAAAGTGTCTGTCTTAAATGCATGCAGTGTTTGTGAATGGGTTTACTTGCAAAGACCCAAATCAAGTTGTGGCCGATGATTTCTTCTTCACAAGTTTGAACGTATCAGGGGACACAAGAAATGGGGTTGGGTCGAAGATCACCTTCGTAACTGTTAATGAGCTACCTGGACTCAACACATTGGGAATCGCCATGGTCCGAATCAACTTCACCCCATTCAGCGTAAATCCTCTTCACATTCACCCTCGTACATCAGAGATCCTCACAGTCCTTGAGGGAACCCTCTTAGCTGGCTTTGTCACTTCCAACCCTGACCACCGCCTCATGTCCAAGATCATTCATGCCGGTGATGTCTTCGCCTTCCCCCATGGCATCATTCAGTTCCAACAAAATATAGGCAAGGGAAACGCAGTCGCGCACACAAGATTTAATAGTCAAAATCCAGGGGTCATTACAATAGGCAATGCTACCTTTGGTTCAAAGCCATCCATCTCGGATGACATTCTGGCTAGGGCTTTTCAGGTAGAAAAGGAAATCATTGATCTATTGAAAGCTCGGTACCAGGCTCAGTTCTGGGGATGCGTACAGTGATGGACTTGCAAGCAACTTTGTTTATCTAAATAAAGCAACATGCATCAGGTGGTTGCTATGTATTCACCATAAATGTGCGTAGCTAGTGATGGACTCGCAAATAGCTACCTGTTTAATATTAATTTGATTTCTTGTCTTGCATGAATATGGGCACTTTCTAAAAGTAATGATATTTGAATAAAATTTCTTGAAGGATCTGAAAATCCTTAAATATTGCAGGCGATGCGGACACCACATATGCTGTGCGTCTCGTTTCCCTCTCTTGCTAGGATCGATGCATGACTTTCTTTCACTAGCTAATTTAATTAAAATGACCATATCATCGATTGCTTACCCATGTATAATAGATTCCTAAATTATAAACCTTGTTGTAATGCAAACTTTATACTAAAATGCGCAACATTGTTACCAATGCAAGAAACATGTGTCAAATCACAATATATGAATTGGCTACTTTTGTGATTTTGTCAAACAAAAAAAAAAAAAAAAACTGGAGATTTTATCTTCCCACTAATTTCAATCATGGCTTTCAGAAGGAGAGAATGACTCTCACAAATGATCTATGAAAAGCTTAAATCTTTAAACTACAATTTACTGAATAACTTGGCATGGGTCCCAATCCAAGATGGGTCTGCCATCTCGTTCCACTCCTAATTTTTAATAGCTACCAGCTCACCATCCCAACCTTCGAGCATCGCCCCTATAGCACACAAATTCATCTTGCTGCAAATACCATCATCAACATTAAGCTTAACCTACCAAAAGGAAGAGGTTTCCACGTAGCTTGTGACACCAAAATTCTTTTGCAGTAGCCAACGGGTTTAAAATTCAAGAAACTCGCTTTAAAATTTTTAAAAAAATTAAAAATATAATTAATGTTCATATGGTTGCCCTTTTCATCGGAGTTTGCTCTCCCTCTCTAAAGGTCAGGACTCCGCCACTAAATTAGGGATTTTTGAAAAATAGACATCCTATGTAACTTTGCATGATACTTTGGATATGCGCATGGGAGTAACAGGCTCCATGGTTAATCGGTCTATTTTGAACTCTTTTGAAAATTCGAGGGTCTATTCTTCAAATATCCGAAAGTATATACATGCTGATTTACAACCCTGAAATGTGCTTTAAGGTGTATTTTGCAAAGCCCTTTACTGTTAATGTGCTAATTAATCTTTCTTCTTTCACGGCCCGATGTGCCATTGTGTGGACAACATCCACCCCAACAAATTAAATTTATCATATGCCGCCTTTTTGCAAAGCCAAATTAAAATTGCCTATGTTGTGGTTTCGAATCCAACTAAAGCTGCAATTTTATTAGTATTTTAAATCGAATTTTAACACCTATATTAAATATTATTTTAAACTAGATTTAAGGTAAAAAATAATTATATTTAACCAAATGGTACTACTTGAAAGCAATTAATTAAGTATTCTTAATTAAATAATTAGCTACGGCTAAACTACATCTAATACAACCAAATATAGTTTTTTTTCCTTGAAGAGTAACCAAATATATAATATATGATATTTATGCAAATAGTTTGGTGACCGCAGTCACCCGCACTTACCAAGTTGACGGTCTCCAGGTCAAGAGGTAATTTGGGCGCATGGTGTGCGTTTCTCATTTATGTATGAAAGTTATATTTTGATGGAAAAATTATGTTAAGTGATAATTTTGACATGAAGCTCGTGCATGTGATCACACTCACACATATAGTGATCCAAGGGAAAATCTTCAATGCAACCGGTTGTAGAATGCAACCGGTTGTAGAATGCAACCACTTGATTTTTATTTTTTTTTTAACTTCTAACTAATATAGATTGTGTTGAATACTATTATTCACCTGCAGATTAAAAAAAATAAATTGAAATTTTTTATAATGAATACTTTTTAAAATAGAATTATAAGCGAAATTTCAAATATACTCACACCATTTATCTTTAATTTCAAATATACCCACTGAGTATCAAATATTCCATATATACCCAATACGTAAACCAAAAATACGAAATCCACCCAATTCTGTCTCAAGCTGTTAGAGAAGGTTTTTGGGCTGGACAAAAATTTTTAAATGACGAAATTACCCAATTCTGGCCTTGGGCACCCTCATCCCACCTCGGCACAAGCATGTCGATCTGCATTTCAGCCACATTTAGCCGTGCTAGAGGTCGGCTCATGGCAGAGTAGGAACGAGATCAACTTGTAGACCCTGAACGGCGAGTCGTGGAGGTACTCGAAGATGTCAAGGTTAAGGGACAGACTCAACCGAAAAATTTTTTATTTTTGGGTAAAATGCAAATAGGGGGCAATATAGTCATTTCGCACATGTGAGTATGGGTAAGTGAGACAACTTATATAAATCGTGGTACATGTTTCCTTATAGTAAATCATATGCTTTTAATAAAATGGTCGTAATCATGAATGATCTGAGACGTCTAGTGTGTAATACAATCATCATAAATGATAATAGACAATTTATGCTCAAATTTTGGAACAATAAATTATATTTATCAAAAAATATAACTAAATGGACGAAGTAATTTCGCTTGTTTGATTGATTTTATAGATTTTATGGATTTTACAGTTTATATGCAATTCATGAGGATGATGAGTTATATAGGTTATCTATCTTCATTTTTTTCCTGTTAAATATATTTTACAGGTTATTCAAATATAGTAGAAAATGTGCATATGTAATTGATAGTTTTTAGATATTTGACAAATTTTATAGAATATATTGTTTTCCTGTGTGGTCGTTTAATGATATATACAAGTTATATAGTTTTTGACATCTTAACTAAGATTGATGATATTTTATTTTTAAAAATTATATGAAAAATACAGATTTTATAGGAATACTAGAAAATCATGAACTCATGTCTACATGTTTAATGATTTTTACGAATTATTCAAATTTTGATGAACTTATTTAATGGATTTTACAAATTATTCATATAATCTGTATTAAATGTATTAGCTATCAAGTAATACCGATGTTTTAGAAAAAATTAAGTAACACATTTTAGAATTCTATTAAATTTTAATTTAATCATTTTGTTATCGATTATCTTAATTTACACTTTTATTTATTAAATAGGTACAAAATAAACATTCTATGCTATAATTTTTTGCGATAAATACATATAATAAATCTATCGATTTAGAAGAATAAGTTAATGTGCACTTTTTTTTAGAAATATAGTCGATGGCCTAAATTTTAAGTTTGAAAACCATTAATGCGGTGTATTTTACAATTATTTTTTTCAACCCACGTTGTAGACCTAAAAGATTTTAAACAAAAATTCTATGTAATAAATTTATATATAGATTTTATTAAATAATATGTTAAAATAACTCTATATTTTTGTGCCAACAAAATTATCCATGCCAATTTTATTTGGCTTGCTATACCATTGGTCCAATGAATTATTAAAACTAAAATTACTAGTTTTTGCTTAAAAGAATATTTTGTATGGAAAATGACATGGAAAAGACAGCATCCATATTGTAGTACCATAAAAAATCTATCACTCGAAAAATAAATTGGATGAAAATAAATTTATTTTCAACTTGATCCAAGCCTACTCTAACCCATATATAAATAAATAGGAAAAGATTTAAAAATGGGTTTAATTTGGATTCATGTTGTTTATTTACATTTTGATTTATTAAATAAGCACAAAATAAACATTATGCTTTATAATTTTTATAATAAATACATATAATACACCTTTTAATTTGGGAAAATGAGTTTATATGCGCCTTTTTTTACAAATATAGTCAGCGACCTAAAATTTAAATATTGAACATCGTTAACGAGGTGTATTTTGTACTTTTTTCCCTAGCCCGTGTTATAGGCCAAAAAATAATTTTAATTCATTATAGACCAAGAAATAATTTTAATTTTATATGTTAAATACACTTGAATAAACAAGTATATATAGAAAAAGCAAATAAAAAATATTACAAATGAATTTTTGAGGTGGGCTAAGCTAGGTATTTGCTTATCCCGGGTTAACAAGATTACTTCTCAATTTTAATTACTTGTCAGGTAAGTAATACTACTTTCAATAAAAGTGGTGTCGAAATTATTAAGTACCCAACAAATTATTGCATAAATTTGTTTGTCATCCAGAATTGTTGAGTTGAAAATAATTATAACTGAGAAAAAATAGAGAAATATTGACATGAGAATATTATTTGATAGTAATTTGAATTATTTGTATTAGATGTAATTATATTTTTTAACAACAGTGGTATCAAAATTTTTAAGTACTAAATAAAGTAATTACATAAAGTTTATTTGGTAGTTTGTACAGTTGACCTAAAAAATAATTACATTTGAGGAAAAACTAATGTAATGTACACGCGAGAATATTATTTTACAAGTAATTTGGATTATGTTACTAAAGTAATTTCATTTCTTAGCAAGGGTAATATCAAAATTATTTAGTATCAAAAAAATTACTTGTACTTTTATTTCGTAATTCATGTCGTTGGCCCAAAAAATTAATCCAGAAGAAAATATTGTAATGTTCTTTTGAGAATATTATTTAATAGATAATTGTAATGATTTGTTGCAGAAATAATTTTATTGAATAGGTACAAAACAAGCACTAAATGCTATAATTTGTTATAATAAACTAATCAATCGAAAAGAAGACATCAATATGAATCTATTATTCTTATTTTTAACATGGTTGGTAGCAAAAATTTTAAGCATTGAATAAATTAGTGAATAAATTAGTGAGTTCATTTTACTCAATTTTATTGCACCCTGTATCATAGACAAAAAAATTATAATTCCATTAACGAAAGTCAATTAGTAGATAATTTTACTTACTCGACTCGCTAGTAAAAAATAATGTTATTAGACATGAGTGATACCAAAATTATTAATTACTGAATATCATAATTGCAAAAATTTTATTTAGCCTCCCATTGACCCAAAAATTAGTATTATCCAAAACAATTTAAATCTCACACATGCATGAGTCGTTTTGCATTATTTTTAAAAATAATTACACATGCTAATATAATTAAATAGGCCAAAAACTAACTATGAAATATGTGTAAGCCGCTTAATATAATTCAAACAATTTTATTGAATGGTTTAAGTGGGTAAATCATATGCATATTTTTTATCATAAATATATTTTAAAATATAAGTACAAAGTAAATTATCATGTAATTTGAAATAAAATAAATTACTCTCAAGAAAACTGCTTGCGGGCTTAATCTTCTAGCCATTGATAAGCTTGAAGTTTCCTACTAGAAATATGTGACCCCATAATAACTTATTATTTAATTTAAATGCAATTTTTGACGTCCATCACACTAGTGCATGCTAAATCAAAAATTTTTTAATTTCAACAATTCAAAAAGATTCATTTAGTTTTGACAAAAATATTAGAAAAATATTATATACGCTTACTTAGGTGGGGTTGCAATAATTTTTTTTAAAATAATTGAAGAAGGTGACTCGTATGAAACGACATGTTTGTCACATACAGTTTAATGGACCAAATCACGTTTGTAAATAATCATCAACGACTTACAATATATATTTTTAAAATTTTCGATACTCATATCTAAGCCCTGGTTGAATGTATTAGAATAAATTTTTCTAAAATTACAAAAAATTCAACCAAGATCATCATCGCTTGATCTATAAAAATTAAAGAAGATGTGATAAATATCACATGTACGCAGCAAAGAACTGTCATATAATTGACAAAGAATGTAAGCTTAAATAATTTAAAAAGAGCTACACTAAAACAAGAACATAAATAGAAGTCAAAGAGATTAAAATAACATAATTTTGCATGCACCTTAAAAAGATATCATCATATCAAAAGACAAAAAGTAATATATTTTATATTTTAATTGCACCACTTAAAAAGTTAACTATGGTGCAATAAGTTTCTAAAAAACGCACTTCATTCAAAAGCTAAAAATGATATAATATCATTCAGATGTCAATTTAATATATACAAAACAATTCTAATCATTCTTCAAAACATTATTGTAGGAGTTGTGATATAATCCAACTTTAAATTTCTTTGACTAGCATCCATGTTTAACCTGCATCAAAAATAAAAATATTTTAAAAATGAAATCTGTAAGTTTGTTGAAAAGATTAATGATTAAAATATGTGTTGGATTTACTACAAGATTTTGACTAATTGACTGAATAATTTTGAAATATTGAAAAGAAAAGAATGTCAGTTTCTCTTGAAACATAAATCGAACTTTTCTATAGAATGATCACATTGAAATAAATTAGATGAGCCTGACATATTAATAAATATGGTCTATACATTTTAATTAAAAAGACCAGTTGTAGTTTTGTTTCAACCAACAGATCTAATTCTAAGCATTCAAAGGGATCCGTCCTTGGTTTAGCCATCAGGTTTGGCGCACATTGCAAATAGAAAAATGATAGAATTTTATACAAAAAACAAAACTTGCATTTTATTCATTCAAAGATAGCCTCATACAGGGAAGAAAAAAGTTTTTCAAATGCAGCTCTACACAAAATATCCCAAATTCAGGTCAGACCAAAATACATTTTATTCATTCAAAGATAAAGCATGGCATTAAATTAAATGTGTATGGGTGTTAAGAGAAAGACATGGATATCAATAATAGTGTGAAAATTACATTTTCCTGTATATATGCACAGATTATTCTCAACAAAGCTTTATTTCAACAATCAATATGCGATCTCTACAAACTTTTCTACAAAAACATAAACAGGATATACGTGGTATAGGACACGTCATGCTCAAGTGTATAATTTTCTCCCGACATAATTTTCATTTCTCGCTCGAAAATATACACAAATGCAAACTCAGACATATAAATGGCAAACAGAAACTGAAATGGGAAGGTAGATTTATTAGGAACTAGGAAGCAACATTCTAGTTAGTAGCGGTCTTTCACAAAAAAGAAAAAATTATGAAAATATGAGAAAAACCATCAAACGCAAAATACACATCCAAATGAAGCCTTTCGTTCTACTATTCAGAGGCAAAGCAAGCATGGAGCATGAGCTTTCAATGCGAGCAGTCACAGTAGCGGCCCCACACCATCGCTCACAGTCGCCGAAAAACCTAAATGAAATCGACGCCTCAACAACAGATTTCAAAGAACAAAAGGGCAACCGCAGCTGCAAATGCAATTATATTGTCCTTAAAAAATACAACAAGCATTCCATTTTTTTGTGAATGCTTAGGGATGGGGAAGATAAGGCTGTACCAAATTGATGATTCAGGTGTTCCCCATTCTCTTCCCAACAATCAGTCTCCTCCATCTCCTCGGCGAAAACACTGATCTTCAACACTTTCCGCAACGATCAACAGCTTTCTCCCTTCCTAAATGGCTGCGGTCTCCTTCTCCTATCGTAATTGGCTTTATTCGATGCAGAAATTTAGACAGAAAAAATCAGCATAAAAGAGAACGCGATTAAATGTACATACCTAAAGCAAGATGAAAAACCAAAACTCTGAAAATGACTCCAACCTAGTCCCATTTCAAGAAGAAAACAGAGAAACAGTCAGCCACCGATTGAGATAAAAAAGAAAATGAAAGAGAGCTACAAAATCGGCTACCTCACTTCTAATTCTCTCTCTCCTTCCACCTCTCAGTATCTTTCTCTTGCAGAAGACAGCTGGGGTTTAGGTGGAAAGCTTTCTCGGGAAGCAAATGACCATCAGCTAACCATCATGTACACGTGTATAAGTATAACAAACTTTCCCATTTTACTCATGAAAATCTCAGCCGCACGTCTAAAATGGACGGCAAATACAACATTTCCACGTTTAGCCACCGTTCAAATGTTTGCACAGAAACCGGTCTCTAACAAGAAATGTGCTTAGAGGAACATTTTACAAGAACAAATTTAGTATGCTTGTGTAATTCATTTTTAAGAAAAATAACTAGTAAAACACCAGAATGTTAGTATGCTTGTGTAATCTATTTTCAAGAAAAATATCTGGTAAAACACCAGAATGTAAGACAACAAAGTATATCAAACAAGTCATGCAGCCAATTTGTAGACCACAAGTAGTAGATAAGAACTTCCAAGAAGAACATGTAGGCTTAATTTTGAATGTATTTTGAGCTTTTCAAATGAAAGAACTTCTAACATACCCATCATTACATCTCTTTCTACAGTGCTCAATGTAAACATCAGTATACATTACGAAGATTTGATCAAGCCATTTGACCAGTGAAAGAATTTTTGTGCATGGCACGATGTCCCACACTTTCAGCACCTGGATATAATTTTCATCTATTTCAATATCCACTGTCCATATCACATACAGATCACTAACACGACACTATTTTACCAACCCAAGAGAGTCAGAAAGATCAAGACCTTTCCTCGTAGGGCGCCATCCTTCGGAAAGATTCAATAACAATTTAACAACCATCTGTTTGGTTTGCAGATACTTTAACTTTGCAAATGATTGGAGGAAATCATTGCTCAGTGAAACCTGTGCACACAAGCAACTTGCATTAGGAGACCATGTATTACACTGTAACTCATAGTTTTAAACATCCGGCTAAGAGATCACAGACTCAACTACAACACATACTTGATACTTCTAAACATCCAGGTAAAGATTTCCATGAGCACACTAGAGAGCGTTTAGATGGTGAAAAAAGTAACATGAGATGAAAATAGAAAAGATTAAAAAAGTAGAATAAATAGAAAATCAATTCATTAATTGCATTCAAATTGCATTTGCTTTACATTTACATTTTCTCCCAATAAAAAATTAAATAATAACACATGAATTATAAGTCAAAGTTTAGGATAAAATACGCTAACCTATCAACATTTTTAGCTTTCCACTAATGCACTATCTTAAATGATTTTCATGATACAAATACAGTTCAAAATCAAGAAATTTTATATGTTGTAAATCAAAGTCTGTGATAAAATATAATACCTTATCAACATTTTTAGCTTTTTCACTAATCCACAATCATTAAGGATTTTCATGCAAATAAATATAGTGTAAGTAAATGAAATGTTCCTCGTTGGTAGATAACAATTTCCATATTCAATGTGGCAGATAAATTTTTGTTGGCTTGCTGCTGCCACTCACCTATTATTGGTCTTCGAGTATTTGGAGCTCTTGCTGTCTGAAATTCATCTGATAAAAGCATTATCAGCATCGGTCAGCTCTTGTCAGTCCTCAATACTGCAAGTGGAAACTAGAGGAAGTATTGAGATTGATAACTTACCAAATAGGTACAAGTCATCTCCCACATAGTATTTTACAGCAAAAAAGCAGGAGGCAATCTTTTCAGCTCCTCTGCACTCAAAGAAGAGAATTTATAAGGCGTCTTTACTAAGATACCGATCCATTAGATGCTCATGCTGTAATGCATGGTCAACGACTGTCTTACAACAAAATTTTATACTCAACTAATCTTCATAAGATCCGAATGAAAATATACAGTAAAGGGCCCAAAAACGATGTATTCCCCATATTACTTATATAGTTCCATTATCTTACCTAATGATATGGCTAAAACAAAGATAAATTAAAAATTAGAAATTTGTTAAAATTTATCATTAAAACTTCAAAACAAATAATACCAAATTTCGTGTAAGCCAAATATGAATAAGTATTTATGATGAGAAACTGGTACTCAGGCCCTCTATAGAGACACCCAACCAATTAACTTTTATATTTCAATAAATCATGTCTGAGTTCAAAATCATTGTATTGGATTGTATAAATCACAGGCTTAGCCCATCTGACTACAATTTGAACTAAACGTGTTTTTTGAATAATATTTCATGTTTTTCAGATATAAAAGTGGAAAAGTAGGAGAAGGATTATTCACAAACTGATGGGAAAACAACGACATCAAATTTCAGAATGACAAGAAACAGGGCGTAAAGATTAATGTTGTCTTCATTCCAAGGCCAACAAGATGTGTGCCAATTGTCAGTGCCCTTCATTTCATAGACTAACTAAACAAATTTATAACATCATATCTATCAATATCCAAAATCATACAATAATGTGGCATGTGGCATGTGGCACATAAGACGTTCAATGAATGGAACAAGTTGTGTTCTGAAATTTAAATTACGACTGATTCTAAACAAAGAAGAATACTATGTGCCCATCTTGACAATTTTCCAGCATAGCCTGAACGGATGAAGAATGGTGTTACGTCTGCCTTTTCAAATGGGAAAGTCATGTTGTTGGTCAAATTACTTGCTAGAAATGAAGATAATTATAAGTAGTTTAAAGATCCTTCACTTGGGAATGAAGAAAAGAATGGCAAAATACAGGAATGGTTATATTCGGTTCAAAATTATAAATAGGACCATGCATTTTCAATAATATCAAATATCACCACATTTTCCTTGTTTCAAATATGCATTTTCAATACACGTTAATAAAATGTTAGCTGCATATATATACATAAGAATGTTTTGTTAATCTCTAGGATACCAAGACATTGTGATGATTTCTACTTGTACTATTAACCTCATAACTCACCCCCAGATATATAGACTTGAAAAATGCACTTCCTAATGAAAATCATCAAATTAACCATTAATTCAGAGTGCCTTAGCATGGATTAAGCTTCGTGTCTGCCTACTTTCCTTAGAGATAAAAGTGACCAATCATAGGTTGATAATCAACATGTAAAATCTTCTAATCTAACTGATTAATTTGAGATATAACGTCTCGTGAATCCATTAATTAGCTGAATCATTAGCAGAAGGTAAATATTCTCAAATTAAGAAAAGAAATATTTTAGATATTCCTACAACTCTGTAAATCATGAAGGCAAGAGACATAAAACTAGAGTTGTTAACCAATCCCATGGAACTATAGCATGGTAACAGAAGGACTTGGGATAGGCCAAACTCTGATTAAAATTTGGAAAGAGAAAAACTTGCATTTTTTGAACTTTATATTTTTCAGTTCAAGTTAAATCTCCCTAGATAGATACACACACACACAGAGCTGCACGATCACCTGGGATGAGAAATTCATGAAAAGTGCAAGTTTCGCTGGAGTGACCAAATCTTCCTTCTTGATCAAATTTGGGTAACGGCTAGTGAATGAAAGCATCCTCGACTGCCCACCATATAAATGAGACCTAGCACGATAGATGTAAGTTTTGTATTTGTAGCCAAGAGCTGAAAGCATGAGAGCTGCTTCTTTGGGTGTCAATGGACATCTGCCCAATTTCCTCAATTCTGCAGGAGAGGGGAACCTGAAAGAAATCAATCATAAAATATATCCTATTAATGAAATGACAATCAGCAACCTAACGAAGAACTTTGCTAAGGCCACTGATATCCAAACAGGCTAATGCATGCTGCTTGTGCTTTTAAGCTACTCTAAGTTGCACATTATAGTCTGATCACTTGGACAATGACAAGCAAGCATAAGCCAGTGAATTCATCAGGTTGGCCAAGAGTGAGTTTGTAACAATACATGACCACTTGATGATGTACCACCCAAAATCTATTCTGTGGAGGTTGTTTTCAAGACTGAATTAGCAGGCATCTATAGCAGAGTTTTTTGTTTAAAATTCAGAAGAAGAAACATAACTTTGTCTCTTCCATGCGCTTCACTAGCGGAGGAAAATGTATGCTCCTGTAGGCTTGCAACTCCTTTCCCTCATTTTCTTCTCCTCCAAAATTGCACAGTGAGTATGCTACCATATCCATTTCAAATCTCAAGTGCAATGCGAGATATTTGGATGGACCTCTTGAGCCTTCGTTTTGATTCTCAGGGTTAGTTGGCGTGAACTTCTCAAACAAGTGTTTGTCTATTAAACTGTCCTGTCCATTGTACTTCCGGATCCTCCTAACCAATAAAGAACCAACTTGCTGAATTTTTGGCACAAACTTCAATGCATAGAAGTTGCATTTGCATCTTAATCTCTGAAAAGCAAATGTAGCGGTTAGTCCAGACAAGGAGCATGCACAAAAATATTGAATAGACTTTAAATAAATGTTCCGGATGATAGAGAATTATAATGTGTTCAAGAAAATGTACTATAAATGCACAAGGCAATGATAGAAAGGTAGTAGATCAAGTTTCAAGACCTTTTTAAGAGTAAGTGAAACTCGATGAAATGCACCAACTTGTATAAGAACTGCTAAAAATAATTTTAAACTGCTATTCCACTTCAGATTAATAAAGACATTACAGAAGGGTCTGAAACAAATATTAAGGAGTTGGGAAGAAGATTAAATTGTTGCTATATGGCCTGATGTCTGATTTTGTTGCCTGAACCATCTCCAATTGAAAGTTGTTAAATATATAATTGTTTGATTGTGTGGATCTGGAAAAAGAAGGCAGTCTTTTTCTTTTTTTCCTAGCATTCCATTCTACAACTCTCAACCCTTATCCTAGTTTCACTTTATATCCAACCAATGCCAGGTTAAGATTACTTGGACAATAACATGTAGAAATCTTGAAATTGATAGGACTTGAATAAACTACAATGCAAAAGAGCCAAAAAGGTTCCTTTTTTCTTAAAACAAATAAAACTTCATTTCCTCTTATTCTATTAACAAGATGGAACAGAGTAGGACACGTCATTTGACTTAAAAGATTGTCTTGCCCTTGTGGACAGTCTAAGACTTCACTGGCCCTTAAATACTTGTAGATGCAAGGCTAATGGATTTTACTCATAGCTTGATGTAGGAGTTGACTACATGCAAAGATTTCTCAAAGAAACTATTTATGGGGTTACAACCAAGCATTCCTGCTATAAGATTATATTTAAAATTTACAGCCCATTAAAAGGAGGTCAACTAATGTCATAAACCCAAAGCTAGAAAAAGGAGAAAGTGGCACAAAGGAACGACACTACATATAAACTCATAGTTAGTAAACTTCATTACACTGAAAGCATGTGGAAAGTCTAGAAACCTGAAAAGGAGATAAACAGGCCAGTGCAGCTTAGATTGAAGAAATATCGCACTAACAAAAATACAAAAAATTCCATAGAATTATTGTTTCTTGGTAATTTGTTTTGAAGGAATTTGCAAGGAAATTTATTAAGGAAAAATAATTCACAAACTACAACAAACCAAGAAAAGGATCTATCACATTATTCAAATAACCTGCAACTTTTAAGGCAGTGGATCAAAACCAAGCCGATTGCCAAATCCAAGGAAGTGAACAACTTCATTTTGTAGAAGAATAGGAAGTATTTCATTGATAAAATAGATTGATTTTGCCTCCTTCATAATATCAGCATCCGTTATCTGCAAATGAAGAAAGATAAGAACAGTCAAATGACAACATTCCGCAACAAATCCCTAAATTTATTGAAATGAAGAAGGTGTGCTCGTTCTTAATAAGAGAACATATTAAAGAGAATTTGTGGCAAGAATGTACCAGATTGCCAATTGCTTCCATGTCCAGTGACTGGAGATGAGAAGGCAGCTCCTTCACAATATTGATGTCATTCTTCAAATAATCTATGAAGTAGTCTTCTTGATAAATATCACCAAACTGGCTGCACTAACATCAAGTAAATAGTGCAAGTCTGAAAGAAGCTTCTGAAGGATGCAAAAGTTATAATAGATGCAAATTGCAAATTTACAACAGCTCGTGTGATTTCAATAGACAGGAGAAAGAACCAATCTTCTTGTTGCACTATCATACTATCATGGCATACCTGGGATCCTTCAAACACTGCTGTATAAGAACTTGGGAAGAACAAGAGTTGCGTTGAGTAAAGAAGCAACGGCAATAACATTGCATACCTGTCATCATCAACAACCACACAAAACATAAAATACTTCTATTTACTTAATAAATTATTTTCTATATATCCATTCATCCAATGACTTTTTTTGTTTAAATGAAACAATTCCTATTTACATGGCAAAGCAAAGGTGGTATTAGTTCAGTATATCATGTTTCAAGTAGAAAATGCCCAGACACGATCATTCCATACATTTCTGTTCAATGATACCCATGAAAACAAGTTGTTTAAAATCAAAACCCCAATATACCCTCATCACTGGTAAATGCAAATCGCTTTTTCTTTTTCATAACTTCTCTTTCCATAATAATAGATTTATTTAGATATAAACAAAACCCCATGATTTTAACACGATTTAAGAGAAAAATTAAAAAATCCAAAAAAACACAATTCCTTCTTACCTCATGTCGTCGGTAGTGGAGGGGGTGACGGCGTCGGCGAGATGGGTGGCCAACATGATGGCGTGGACAAGCTCCTCCTTTCCCTCCTCCCTCTTCTCCCCTTCTCCCTTTCTTTTCTCTCCTTCTTATTTGCTTATCCCTTTCTCTTCTCTTCCTCTACGACAGTTGCGATGGAGAATCCGACAAGTAGCTACTGGATTCCGCGGCCGGCCATCGCGACCAGCAAGCTTCTCCATCTCCTTTCTTCTCTCATATCGTCCTCTGTCGATCTTCCCCTGTGATCGAACAGAGTGTGCAAATCGATAGCTTCTGCAGGAAGCTTATTTGTTAATCTTCTAACCCACCTTTACACGCTAGTAGCAATGCATCCCTTTCCATTTTTACCCCTACATATCTCAGCCACATATTTTGAATTGACGGTGGAGATGGTGTTTTCACGCTTAGCCCTTCGTGCAAACGTTTGCAGTGAAACTGGACTCCAAGGTTAAAGCGGCAGTAGGGTTCGAAGTCATCGACGCTGACCCCCAACATTGGGCGAAATGCGAGCATATCCAACTAGTGCTTAGGGATTCCATACACCAACTTGGCGCCGTAGAAGGACACATCGAAGTTGATCAACTATGGTTGGTACGGTCGGCTGTCGGTGTGGTTGCGGAACTTCTCCTCCCAATCCTCACCGTCCTTCTTCATGTGCGGCTGCTCAAAATCAAACAACCCATTGCATTGAGCTAGACGACACGCGCTCCATCCACGTTCCGCCGGACTTAGACCTCGAAGGGATCGTGACGGAGGACCGCCTCATACGAGTTGGAGAGGTAGATGACTAAAGACGCACTGCTGTCATCGTCATTGACGAGGGCGATGCGCTGGAGCCAGAGCTTGAGATTGTCATACTCCTGGAAGATGATGTCAGGGACATCAAAGTGCTTCTTCAGGGGATGAAGCATGGGATCCTCGTCAATTTTCAGGCAAAGAATGTTGCGTTGATAGGAAAAGATCCGCAAGAGTAGCGGCTTGTAGACTAGTTTTGCTTGCTGCTATTTGTCATATCCGGTGACCCTTTTGATGGCCCATGGGAGTAGTTTGCCAACGAGGTCACTGTCGTAGATAGCGACATCGAAGGCCACGAGGGAGTAGGATCGGGGCCTGTGGGTTGTCTTGCGCCCCACCTTTTTGAGGTGTTATGAATGAGGTCTACTATGTCAAATTTAAAAATAAAATCTCTCAAGATGGAAATAGATACCAAGATGCAAAATCATAAAACTTTTAACCATTACATCTCAAGTTTACTCCTCACGGAGTCATAATACATATTTCATGTCCATTATTAATATAAGTAAAGATTATATGAAAACTTCAACAACTCTAAACTTTTTTGTCTTTTGCTCCACTAGTTTCACCTTTTTGCTCTACTAGTTTCACCTTTTTGCCATGTTGATGGTGGATCTAGTTTAGCATTGTATCCCTTTGTTTCCATTGAAAACAAAACTATGTGAGGTAAAAGTTCAGTAAGTAAAAATATATTTTTTTTACTAAATTCATTTTTGCAATCGTTTTGATTTTTCAACAACAATGAAAAAATCTATATTATCTTTTGTGTACAACAAACTATAGTTAATGAAAAATTCAAAACATCTCAATACATGTGCACAAATATGTCAATTTTTTTTAGAATCATCTATTCACACTGTAGGTATTGTCATTTACTTGTGCTCGCGTGCAGTTGTGCTACACATTCGTGAGCCAATTCATCTTCTTTGGTAGTCCTGAAGTCACTACCTAAATACTACCATACTACTTTTATTCCTTGGCAAACCCAATATGCATCATGCTCATCCATTGATTAATGCATCACTTAAATTCACTACTTAATATGATTTTTAAATAATAATGCTCATATTTGAATAAACCAACTTGAAATAAAATTTCAATTTAAACAAATAATCACAGTTCAAAGCAAATCACAATATTCAAATAACATTTTCAAAGTCATGATTTGGTAAATTTTACTTACCTTTAAGAAAACTTTAAAACTCTTCTTTTTTCAATTTCTTGTAGTAGCCTCAAGTCTCTTTTCCTAATTTTCATCATAATATGTTCGTTACTTTACTCTGCTTTTCATAAATATTATTTAAAATTTTATTCATGACTTTCCCAAAATTTCTCATAATTTTAATCGGTCAAAAATTCTATTTTCTCTTATTTATTCTCATATTATTCTACTTTTAACTAACTTTATTTCTTATATATATAAGAAATTTGGACTCGTATTTCTTTAAATACTTATTTTAAAATTTTCATTTCTTTTGTAAATTTTCATAATTTATTTATTTATTTTTATAACATCACGCCTTTTAAATAATTTCTTTTTTTATAAAAATTATAAGTTTAAACTCATTTAAGTTTCTAAATATTGACTTTAATTTTCTGGGTATTTTTCATAATTTTTTGTATTTTTTTCTAATTTTTCTGTATTTATTTTGATTATTTTTATTTTTTTCCCGCCTATTGGTCGGCTGGTCACTGGCGCCAGTAGCTGGCCGCTGGTGGCTATTTTCCGGTGGGCTAGAGCTGTACTAGGCTAGCACAGGTGAATTGGGTCCTTTGCTTGGAAGTTGGGCCAGGTTGCTTATGTGGGCTAGGCTTTGTTTCTATAGGCTTGGGTTTTGTTTCTGTGGGCTTGGAGCTAGTGGGCTTGCTTCTGGGCTTTACGGTTCACTAGCCTTTTCCAGATGGGCTTAGCCCACCAGTCCAGAAGCTCTTGTTTATTTATTTATTTCAACGATCCATATTCTCTGAATATAATTGCTTATATCTCTTAATGTAAATCCCTGTTTGATTTGAAACTTTAGGAGTAAGCTTATAAAATTATGTTATATAATCTAGACGGTCCATTTCTCAAAATCTATCATCAGATTTGACATACATGGTTTAATAAAAGGTTAAATTAAACATTACTTCAAATAGCTACGTAAACTAATTTTTAATAAAATTGTCATATGTACTGTAAAATATCTCGAATAATGTTTGTAACAGGTTAAATTATTATTTTTGCATCTGTATTTTCCTGCAATTTTTTTGTGTTTTATCCTTAAAATACATATTCACCACTCTAAATCTTCATAAAAATTACCATATCAAGAAATCTTTAAGTCTGATCATTTTGAAATTTTGAAGGCAAGCTAAACATATGATTATCTTATTATTGTACGATCAAAATTCTCTGATTATGCCCAAAGGTATGTTTATTTTGTCTATAGCATTTTCTACCCTGTATTTGATACTTCTCATAGAAATAAGTGAAATTTCAACATCAAATATTTCAATAATACTCTTATGACTAATTAACCATGCTAGAAGTATTATGAACGGATTAGATCTGAGAAATAAGTTGCATATATTGTAAAATTGATGAGATTAACCAAAAAATGGTTCTACTGAACCTACCTCCACAAAACTCTTTCTTCTTCCTTCGTCTCTTTTGTCTCTTGTGCAATCTCGCAATCTCTCCTTCAATGGGTAAAACCCACCTCACGTCTCCTCTTTTATATTAATGGTTTGCTAAAGGCTTAATTTCCCATAGTTACCTGCATGACCCACCATTTCACCCGGCATTCACCTGTTACTGCATGGCCCACCATTTCTTGAAAACATGGCCATTACAGGAAGAGGCCATGGTGTTAACTGGGAAGAGGAGTAGAAGAGCAAAGTGGAGGTTGGGTGCAAAGGCAAGAGTTCAGAAGAGAAATATGGGCCAATGAGCATTTCCATAAACAAATAGATAATTTTTTATTGTCAAGACAATGATTTCTAAAAATTCTAACAACGGTGGAAGATGAAGAAGGCGAAAGAGATGAAGAACATGAGCAGGTTTCAAACTGGCAAAACTATCATTTCATCTCATTAGTGACAGTTCTTTAATGGCTTGAGATGGAATTAGGTAGATTTGATATTTTTAGTTACCTAGTAGGTATATATGAAATATTTGAAATTAAGGGTAAAGGTTACGGGTATATTTGAAATTTACCCTAATTATAAAGAACCTTGTGTGTTTATACTTATTGTAGATTATAAATAAACTTAATTGAAATAACTTTTTATGTCATACAAATATTATTAGAGGAGAACATGGTTCATTGCTAGTACTTGGATCTTTAAAAAATGAAAAATGTTGAAAAAAATCAAACAATTAAGTTGTTGTATTTTACAATAACGTGCATTGAAGATTTTACCATGATCCAATATCTACATATTTGCTAAGAGTGATGCTTTGAGCTTTTAACATTTTTTACTTTTCTTTTGATTTTTATAGACTCGCGAGTAAATCTGCTTACATACTTAACTTTATCATTTCAAATTTTAAAAATCAACGTTTTCATGCGCCCCATTTTCTAACAGCTGTGAGGGCGTAAGCTGTTTGATAGTGTGTTGTCTTGGAGGGTCGACTCTCTGTACAACCCTGCGTAGACAAGGGTGCCAAACAAGGAGTCCCAACCCATGGGAAGCCTTCCCTAGGGGTACAACTTGTGTCGGTTCCATTTGGATAATGGCCTAGCCTACCCATACCCTATTTGTAAAAAGCCTACCCTACCCTACCAATTTATCAGTTTGGTTTCTAGTATACCCTACCCTACCCATTACCCATAGGATCGGTTCTGTTTTCGGTTCCAAATCGGTTCTTTTAATACTAAAATACTATTTTTTTAAAAAAATTGTATGTTATTTTAAATAATTTAAAGTAATAATCATATATGTTTTAAAATCATAAGTACATATATTATTGTTTATATTATTACATAAAAATATGAAGTATAGACCATCATGACCAAATCATTAAAACTATTAATATATTATATCATAAATCACAAGCATATTTGTAAGAGTCTTTCGAAAGTCAATGACGTATATGTAAATAACCAAACTAGTTTTATACTTCATAATATACAAAAGTCATTTAAATTTGAATTTGTTAAAATATGTCTGCACATAAGATGTCAAAGAGAAAACATAAAACATAATATATAATATATATTATGCACCTAATTAATTACCTATATTAGTACCTATGCGGGTGGAGTATGGGTACCCAACGTATCTACCCTATCCGTACCCTATTTGAGAAGGCGGATAATAATGTGTACCCTACTCATACCCATGGGTAATATTTTCTACCCTACCCTACCCAAATCAGGGTCGGGTCAATGGGTACCCATGGGTACCCTACCCAAGTTGCACCCCTAGCCTTCCCCCATAAGAAAAAAAAAGAAATAGGGGCATTATGGTAATTTTACAGCGTGAGTATATTTATTTAAAAATGTGAGTATGTTTGATTTTTTGATAAAATTTATATTATATATATATAAAATCTCAATCGATTCCATTCATTTGCTCTATCAACTACTAAAATGTATGTAGACATAATTTTTCATTATTTGACAATTTCTAAAAAACTTTGTGTACAAAAATTATTTTTTAATATGATTCCATTATAATTGATAAAGTTGGAAAATATAATTTATATTAGGAGTTATGTTATATTATTTAAAGTTAATGTAGTTAAGGTACTCTCGAAAATAACAATTTCATTTATTTTTCTTATTTTTTGAAAATTTATTAATATTTTTTATTTTCGAATATAATAGAATCTAACGACATCTAACCGCATCTAACCGCATCTAATTTTTTGAAATTAATAAGTTAATCATAATTTAACATCTGTAATATGATCCTAGGTCCATTATAATATCATTTATACCATAATTACGGAATTTGAAACCCACATAATACAATGTAATGAAATCACCTTAATCTAACAATGTCTAACCATGTCTAATTGCATCTAACTGCATCTAATTTTTGAAACTAATAAGTTAATCTTAATTTAACACCTGTAATATGATCTTAGGCCCCTTATAACGTCATTTATGCCTTAATAACGAAATTCGATACCCAGATAAGGTGATTTATAGAAATTCACCTCAACCTAACAACATCTAACCACGTCTAACCGCATCTAATTTTTGAAATTAATAAGTTAATCCTAATTTAACACCTGTAATATGACCCTAGGCCCTTTATAACATCATTTATACCTTAATAACGGAATTCGAAACCCAGATAAGGTGATTTATTGAAATCCACTTTAAACTAACACCGTCTAACCACATCTAACCGCATCTAAATGCATATACCGCATCTCATTTTTAAAATTAATAAGTTTATCCTAATTTAACGCCTCTAATATGATCCTAGGCCCCTTATAGCTCATTTATACCTTAACAACGGAATTTGAAACCCAGATAAGGCGATTTATTGAAATCCACCTTAATCTAACAGCGTTTAATCGCATCTAACTGCATCTAATTTTTGAAATTAATAAGTTAATCCTAATTTAACATCTATAATATGATCCTAAACCCTTTATAATGACATTTATACCTTAATAACGGAATTTGAAACCTAGATAAGCAATTTATTGAAATCCACCTTAATCTAACAGCGTCTAACAGCATTTAACCGCATCTAATTTTTGAAATTAATAAGTTGATCCTAATTTAACACCTGTAATATGATCCTAGGTCCCTTATAATGTCATTTATACCTTAATAACAGAATTTAAAACACAGATAATACGATTTAATGAAATTCATCTTAATCTAACCGTGTCTAACCGCATCTAAAATTTGAAATTAATAAGTTAATCCTGTTTTAACACTTGTAATATGATCCTAGGCCCCTTATAACGTCATTTATACCTTAATAACAAAATTTAAAACTCAGATAATATGATTTAATAAAATCAACCTCAATCTAACAGCTTCTAACTGCGTCTAACTACATCTAAACACATCTAACCGTATCTAACAATATAATTTTTAATATTTCATAAATATTTTACCTAATCTGTGTATTTTACAAAATATATATACTTAATAATTTATTTCAGGACTACTCAAACCTTTAAATAATTTTTAGACTAAATAAATTATAAGTTATAATTAAAAATATAAAATCCACTCGGTTAAATGAAATAGAAATTTACGTAAATATATAAAACAGTAAAAAATATTATACATATGACGTTGTAGAACTAAAATTATGATAAATTATATATAACTATAATTTAGATTTAATATAAAAATACATGTTACTTTTTGGGATTGGTTAAATGATCAATTTAGCAAATAACTATATTTAATAGAAATTTTATAATAAAATTTATTAAAATTATAAAATAATATTATTACACTTTATATTATAAATTTAAAGTATTAATATATTAATTTTGATTTATCATTACTATAACTAATTAATTTAAAATTTAATATAAACAAACAATTTAATAAATATTTACATTGAACAAAAAATTGATAGAAAATTTCATGTTATAGAACACTTGTAAATATGTACCCTCATGCTATATCTTCTGTAAATTTCTATTAAAATTTATTTTTTCTATAATTTCTTAGCAATAGGTACTTTTTTGCGAAATCTTACATTCACGGGGTTTTTTGTAAAATTATGCTCTAGAAGTCAATTTTTATAACTAAATTTATTAAAAATATAAAATAATATTATTACAGTTTATATTACAAATTTAACATATTAATATAGTAATTGTGATTTATCGTTACTAGAATTAATTAATTTAAAATAAAAATACAAATCTGAAATCTATTTTGACCACTCGATTTTCAATAATTTTTTATTTCTATATTTTCCTCCCAAACCCAGCATATTATATATGGATGAAAATTTTATATTCTTTTTAATAATATAATTTTTGAGAATTTTTTTAGTCATTAAATATATTTTAATGAATTAAATCAAAATTAATTTTGTTTCTTGCATAGTGCAAAAATCATAGCCATTAAATATATTCTAACACATTAAATCAAAATTATTTCTATTTCTTCCATAGTGCATAAAACGGAATATATCTTCACTATTTTTATAGTTTTTCTTATTTTAATTCTGATTTAAATGATTCTTTTTTAGTTAGAAAACATACTTCGAGATCTTTCAAATGAACCTAGTTTCATATCATTTAGATTTACATATAATATTTTATAAATTTTGAAAGTTAGTTGTTGTGTAGTTTTTTACTACATTGCAAATTTAACATAATTCTTGTAAAAATTTCAGAATTCATTTTTCTTAATTTCTAAAATTTTTGAGAATTTCAAAATAAGTTTCCTAATAATCTTTCTTTCAATTATATTAATTTTTATAATTTTTCATATTTTATTATTTGTATAATTTTTATTTTATTCTTTTTATTTTGTTTTCATGTAATTCCTTGTGATTTCTTCAAACTATTTTTTCTTATAATAATATTTATTCTTATTAGTTTATTTTTTAGTAGTTTTAAAATAAAAATCATGTATTTCTTTAATTGCATGCTATATAAAATTTAGTCTAACTAAATCATATTTTAATAAAATTAGTAGGAATCATTATAATGCTTAATTGTAATATAAATTGTTATGTTATATATATATATATATGAGAAATATTAAGATGCAGCTTCACTGCACAGTAATTACAGTGTAGTTACCTCAAAATAAGCCCCACATGATCATAAAATTATAATCTACTCCACTCATTGTATTTATAATTATGTATTTTATTATCATATTAATTTTCATCCCAATTGAATATGTGTATGGACCTCATTTAAAATGGTACAAGTTTAATGTAATTAAATAATTTGATATAACTAACAATTTTAAAGTTGTTTTTTCAACATATAAACTATTTGTTATAAAATTTATACATGGATAAATGATTATATAAAATATCAGTATATTTAAGTATATATAGAGCCCATTTTGGGCCAAATGCATTGTTAATTATAGTGCAACTTCATTATACAGAAAAGGTTATATATATATACATATATATGTATATATCAGCCCTGCTTTTATTTAACCAGGATACATATAAGCGAACCCATGTCACTCCTTCAAAATTTAAGATTTTAATCTTTAATAAAAAAAATCCAATTCATTCATTGTATTTAGCATCATTTATTTTTTCTAAAAGACTAAGTTTCATTTCAATCAAGTATATTTATGGGCCACATTTGTTCGAAAATATATATTCATATGCAAATTATGAAAAACACTTAAATTTATTTACACATATATTAGAATGTAAGAATACTTTATAGAACCATTTATTCACATAGGAATGATATTTTAGATGGCTTAGATGTCAAAAATACTACTTTAAAATTGATATTTTAACATTTTTCATAATTTATATATGAATATATATTTTTTCTAACAAATGTGGCCCATAAACATGCTTGATTGGTATAAAACTTGATTTCCTAGACAAACAAATGATATTAATACAATAAATAGATTAAATTTTCCATAAAATGTTAAAATTTTAAATTTTGAAGGGGTTACTTAGGTCCACTTCTATGCAACCTGATTACATAGAAATTGAACCATATATATATGTATAACCTTTTTTATGCAGTAAAGCCTCACCAAAATTAACAGTGCATTTGGCCCAAAACAGGCACGTATGTACTTAAATATATTCATACTTTATACAATCATTTATCTATACAAATAAATGATATTAAATACATTGAATATATTAGATTTTTCATCAAAGGTTAAAATTTTAAATTTTGGAGTTATTTAGTTCCGCTTCTATGTAACCTGATTACACAGCAGCTGAACCATATATATATACACACACATACACATTTAAGCCTTTCTCATGCAATGAAGCTGCACCACAATTAACAGTACATTTGGCCCAAAACAGGCCCGTATGTACTTAAATGTATTTATACTTTATACAATCATTTATCTATATATAAATTTTATAGCAAATAATTTACATGTTGAAAAAATAACTTTAAAGTTGTTATTTACATTAAATTATTTTATTATATTGAATTTGCACTATTTTCAAATGGAGTCTATACGCATATCCAATTGGGATGAAAATTGGGATGATAATAGAATACATAATTCTAAATACAACGGGTGGAGTAGATTATAATTTTATGTTCATATGAGCCCATTTGGAAATTATTGTATTATAATTATGGTGCAGTGAAGCTACACTTGAATATTTCTCATATATAGTATATGAATAAAAAAGCCTTTGCTATCTGTGGCAAATGGCTATAAATTTCTAAATTACGAATTTTTCAGTACTTATACATTATTTTTGTGCTGCTTTTGCGAGTTCCATCCTTACATCAAACTAATAGTATGTTTATTTCGATAATTAACAAAAGACTTATTTAATATGTAATTCAGTAATTTTGAAAATTATTTTTAGATCAAGAGGCAGAACAATTTGTTGGAAACAATGTTCAAAATAAAACAAATTGACCAAGGATTAAGTTTTGATGATTAACAAGAACTAATTTGAGTATATATATATGACTAATATGTTTGCCAAGTGTTTAAGGAAAGCAGAGAAGTCAAGTCGATCTTCGAGTCGACTTGAACTTCGACTTGGGAGTGAAGTCGATAGTGAAGTCGACTCCACTAACGACTTCAAACAAGCCAAAACTGGACAAAGTTGAAAATGGAATTCTGACGAGTGAAGTCGCAGGCCAAGTCGACTCCACATGCGACTTGGGTAGTCAAGTCGCATACGAAGTCGACTCCAGCATCGACTTCAAAGTGCACAAAAATGTCCAGCGTTGAAATCTGGCTCCCGAAGATGCGAAGTCGTAGACGAAGTCGACTCCAAGTGCGACTTGGGCGAAGTCGCAAACCAGGTCGACTCCAACTTCGACTTGAGAAGTTTTGAAGTCCAAGATGAAGATTCAAGCATATCCAAGACATCCATTTGAAGTTTCTCACATACAAATGAGCTTTAAAGACTATTCTTAAAGTGACTTAAGATCAAAGCAAGAATCCAAGTTCAAGTTCAAATCAAGTCTATCAAGCTCAAAACAAAATCTTCAAGATAGCTTCCAAATGGAGTAATACCCAAGTCATGAAGATCAAGTGAGTCCAAAACAAAGCAAGGAACACACATATTTTGTGTAAGGACTCAAAGCTTTCAAATAGTTTGCAAGATTCAAGACATTTCAAGAGTATCCAGGCCAAGCTCTTCATCGAATCACAAGAACTACAAACATAAAGGCCACTCAACATTCATGAAGACTAAAGGGAGAAATCTAAAGCAAACTAAGTAAGGATCAAGGCGTTTCTGCAATAGATCAAGCCAAGTCGCAACCCAAGTCGACTTCAGGATCGACTTGAGTTGAAGTCTGAAAGCCAAGTTGACCCAAGTCTCAGACTTGAGTTTCTGAAGAACCCAAGTCGCAGGCCAAGTCGACTCCATGTGCGACTTGGAAGCCAAGTCGCAGGCCAAGTCGACTTCATCTTAGACTTGGAGAATAACGGTCAAATTTTTGAACGTTGGAGTTCATTTATTGCACGCCAACCACTTCTACAACGTTCATATTTTCCTCAATCTATAAAAGGACATTCAAATGAACGTGAGAAGAAGGAAGTGACACTACTCTAAGGATCATAGAGAGAAAAGAAGTGCAAGAAAGACTTTCAAATCCCTTTTCTCCATATTTGAGTGTTTCAAAGGAAGAAAGAGTTTCAAACTGCAGGTTGCTTCAACGATCATCATCCCAGCTGTTTTTGATTTCTTCCTCGAGCTCAAAACTGCCTACACAAATCTGTAAAGTGTAGTTTTTATTCATTTCTTTATTTGGTTGTATAAATCTTGATTTAGCTTGGGTAGCTAAGATCAAGTGTATGCAAAGTAGGGTGTGATTGGAGTGAGACTCATCACCTACTTGTGCAAGTGATTGTATATGCCCCCTAGAGCTTTGAATCTAGAAGAGAGCAAGTGGCTCTAGTTGTATATGCCCCCTAGAGCTTTGAATCTAGAAGAGAGCAGGTGGCTCTAGTTGTATATGCCCCCTAGAGCTTTGAATCTAGAAGAGAGCGGTGACTCTAAGTGTATTCTTGGAATACATAGTGAAACCCAAGTCACAACGGAGTGTGAGCTTGGAAGAGTGGAGTAGGGAAGGTTTGCCCGAACCACTATAAATCTTGTGTTATATTTCTTTTTACTGTTTTATCTTTATTGCTCTCTAGCTCTTTTCAAAAGGGGATTAATTACTCAAGGGGTTAAGTCTTTATTTACCAAAGATTTTTTAAAGAACCCAATTCACCCCTCCCCTCTTGGGTTTTGCCACTAACTCGGGACCAACACAATTAACATGTGCAAAAATGCATAATATACTCACACTCTGTTATGATGTTGCTCATGTCAACTCCATCCTTATGTTGAGCTAATAATATATTTATTTCACTAATAAAAAATAATATGTTTATTTTAATAATTAATAAAAGGTTATTTAGTATGTGGGCTTTGCTTCCATGAGACTATTTTTCTAAGTAATCTCTTTGTGTTTAAAATCTTGATAGTTGAAAAAAAATCCACTCTATCTATTATATTTAGTATCACTGCACATGAGTTATATCTATAAATATGTAAAATTAATGTAATAAAATAGTTTAATCCTAAAATATCAATTTTTATAGTAATATTTTCAATATCTAAACTATTCAAAATATCATTTTTATACAGATAAATGATTTTATAAAACATTATTACATTCTAATATATATCTAAATGGATCTTAGAATTTTTTTAGTTGACATATCAATATGTATATTTTTCAACAAATGTGGCTCTTGTACATACTTAATTTGGATAAAACTTGGTTATTAACTAAATAAGTGATGTTAAATACAATAAATAAAGTAAATGAATGAGATTTTCCATAAATGATCAAAATCTTAAAATTTGGAAGAGTTACATGGTTCCGCAAGCGAAGATCTTTAATATGTAATCAAGTAATTTCGAAAGTTATTTTTAGATCAAGAGGCATAACCATTAAAATGTGCAAATGAATAATACACTCATACACCATTTGGGTGTTGCTTTTGTAGAAGCCATCCTCACATTGAACTAACAATATCTTTATTTTGATGATTAACAAAAGGTTATTTGATATACTGTTGAGTAATTTTGAGAGTTGTTTTTAGGTCAAGGGGCATAACCATTAAAATGTGCAAAAATGCACAATACATTCACATGCCCCTATTACCGTGTTGCTTTTGTGAACTCCATCCTCAAATTAAACTAACAATATATTTATTTTGACGACTAACAAAATGTTATTTAATAAGTAACAGAGTAATTTTGAAAATTATTTTTACATTAAGGGCCATAACCATTAAAATGTATAAAATGAATGATCAATCACGCATTAATTCGATGTTGCTTTTGTGAGCTCCATCCTTTTATTGAACTAATAACATGTTTAGTTTGATAATTAGCAAAAGCCTAATTTGAAAATTGTTTTGAGATCAAGGGGCATAACCATTAAAATGTGCAAAATGCATGATACACTCACACCCTCTTACAGTGTTGCTTTTGTCAACTCCATTCTTTACATTGAACTAATAATATGTTGTTTTGATGACTAACAGAAGGTTATTTAATATACTATAGAATTATTTTTGAAGTAGTGTTTAGATCAAGGGGCAGAATGTTAAAATGTTCAAAATAAATTTTCATGAAAAAAAATATGCAAAATAAATGATACACTCACGACCGATTTTGGTGTTGCTCTTATGAACTCCATCTTCACATTTAACTAACAATATTTTTATTTAGACAATTAATAAAAGGTTACTTAATATGTAATTGAATAATTTTGAAAGTTATTTTTAGATCAACAAGCATAATTATTAAAATGTTCAAAATGCATGGTACACTCAAGCCCCATTATGGTGTTGCTTTTATGCTCCATCTTTGCATTGAATTAACAATATGTTTATTTTGATAATTAACAAAAAGTTATTCAATATGTAATTGAGTAATTTTGAAAGTCGTCTTTAGACTAAGGGACATAGCCATTAAAATGTTCAAAATGCACGGTACACTCACTCTCCATTATGGTGTTCCTTTTGCTAACTCCATCCTCAGATTCAACTAATTTATTTTGATGACTAACAAAAGGTTATTTAACATGTAAACGAGTAATTTTGAAAGTTGTTTTTAGAACAAGGGACATGACCACTAAAATGTTCAAAATGCATGATACACTCACTTCCCATTATGGCGCTACTTCTATCAATTCCACTCTCATATTGAACTAACAATATATCTATCTTGGTGACTAACGGGAGGTTATTTAATTTGTAATTGAGTAATTTTGAAAGTTATTTTTAGACCAGGTGACATAATCATTAAAATATTCAAAATGCATGCTACATTCACTTCCCATTATGGTGTTGCTTTTGCCAACTCCATCCTCAAATTGAACTAACAATATGTTTATTTTGGTGACTAACAAAAGCTTGTTTAACATTTGAGTAATTTTGAAAGTTGCTTTCAGACCCAAGGGAAATAACCATTAAAATGTTCAAAAAGTGTAGTACCCCCCACTTTCCATTATGTGTTGCTTTTTGAACTCCATCCTCACACTAAACTAACAATATGTTTATTTTGATGACTAACAAAAGGTTATTTAACATGGAATTGAGTAAGCTTCAAAAAGAATATAATTGAGTAATTTTGAAAGTTGTTTTTAAACCAAGGGACTTAGCCATTAAAATGTTCAAAATGTATGGTATGCTCACTCCCAATTTGGTGTCGCTTCTGCCAACTCCATTCCCAGATTAAATTGAACCAAGGTACATAACCATTAAAATGTTCAAAATGCATGGTTTACTCACTCCCCATTATGGTGTTGCACATTTAACTAACATTGTGTTTATTTTGATGACTAACAAAAGGTAATTTAATAAGTAATTGAGTAATTTTGAAAATTATTTTTAGACCAAGGGACTTTAAGATGCATAATACACCCTTGCCCTATTTCGGTGTTGGTTTTTGAGCACTATCTTTATATTGAACTAATAATATATTTAGCGTATGTTAGACAAACCCTAAAACTTTTGTAACAAAAGATTTTTAATCTAAAACTTTTCACTTTTTACAATTATTTAATTTTGTAATCGCTGCTCCGCATATTTCTATACAACTATCTTATTTTTCAATCATTTCTGCACAGCTACCTAAACAACAGACTTATCTATTTTAACTTTATTATCTTTATCATTATCATTACCCGTACTATATCACATCATTTATTTTTATTAATTCGAAAACTTTTGATGACAAGTTCTTATACTAAGAACTTATCATCAAAAATTTTATCAGTTCCCAAACACACCCTTATTTTGATGATTAATAAAAGCTTACTTAATATGCAATTGAGTAATTTCAATAAATCAAGACCCATACCATGTAACCATTAAAATGTGTAAAATGCATGATATACTCATGTCCCATTAGGGGTGTTGCTTTCTCAACTCCATACTTATGGTGTGTTTGGGTAGTGAGGAAATTTTTGAATGAAAAGTTTTAAATATAAAAATTTTTAAAATGGAAAAAATAATATGATATTATAAGGGAAATGATGAGGAGTAAAGAAAATACAGTTAAAATAGACATATTAGTTGTATAGATAATCGTGTAAAAATGATTGAAAAGTAAGGTAAATTTATAAGAAGATATGAAGAAATGATTAACAAAAGATACAATTATAGATGGTGAAAAGTTTCAGTAGTTGCCAAACACTTGAACTAACAATATGTTTATTTAATAATTAACAAAAGCTTATTTAATATGTAATCGAATAATTTTGGAAGTTGTTTTTAGATCAAGAGTGTAACTATTAAAATGAGCCAAATGCATAACATGAGTAACGGTATGAAAATTTAAAAAATTTCATTAAATTCGTGCCTTTCATGTTCCAAGAGAGTTCAACACTCTAAAATAACTAAGGGAGGCATTTGCAGTTGCCCTTTTTATGTGGGGTGTTATTAAAAAATTTTCTCAATTATATAAAAATTATGAATATATGCTTGAATGTAATATGAATTGCCATGATGCATATGAATATCTATAGAAAAATAGCCACTAATGTTATTAAAACGGACCAGACAAGCCCAGTGAACCAGCTTAATGGGAAACTAGAAGCGTGTTCGGTTCAATTAAACTCGATGTTGTCTAATTCCAAAATAGCAAGATCAATCATATGAACTGCAGTGAAATCGAGGAGACTGATCCAATTAGTTTACACTGGGAACAAAGAGGTCAAAGCAATTCAGCAACGCTCTTCCCACAAGCAAAAACACGTGGGAAAAGCCCATATCCGTGTTGGACTTTAACTTTGTACTGAAGGCAAAATATAATATTTATTTATTTTTATAATTAATCATATTTTATAATTTTTCTTGACAAACATATTTTACTAAGTGTATTTAATTTAATCTTGCATTTTACAATATTTTTACATATTTATTTTTTATTTTTAAAAATAAATTTTTCGAGGGGTGAAAAATGACTTAAATGCCCCTAAAATTGATTTTTTTTTTAAAAAATAAATATGTAGTATTGAAAAATGCAAATAGTTAATGTAAGGATTAAATACTATTAAGAAAATATATTTATGAAGAAAAAATAAATTAAATTAAATTAATATAATATTTTAGCTTAAAATACATCATGATGTATATAATCATGCTTCTTCAACAAAAATCTAATTCAAGGTGGAGAAGTAGTGTCATCTCCTGGCAATAAATTCCTCCAAGGTGCACATTTTGATATATATCAAATGATATATGTATATATACATATATAAATATATATCATTTTTTAAAAATCTTATTAGTATATAGACCAGCACGTATATAGATTGGTTTTATTTTTTTCATAGTTTACATTTAAAATTTTATATCTTTTAGGGAGTATAGCCAGCCCAAAATTCGGATTGAAATGATATTTAGTTAATATAATAAAATGAATCCTTTTAAATGATATAACCTGTGAATTTTGGTTTCTTCATAGGTGTGAGTCCCATTTACCGCGAATCATATTCCGCTGATAATTTGGTAGGGCTTCGTGTGTATATATGCTTTCTTTTTTCCGATGATTCATTGTTATAATGTATTTTTTCTGTTACAATTTATTTTTAGTTCACATCATAATTTTTTCATTGGTATTAATTTGCATCATAATTTTTATCTTATATTTTGTTCTAACTCTCAGCGGGGAGTAAAACTTCGACCATCTAGGCACAATTCAATACCTTATAAGCTGCAAGATGACCGAAATTAGCATATATAGGAAAATATCATTAGTGTGTTTGGTCAGCATCATAATTGAGATGCAAATTGCGGTAAAGGGGGCCACTTGATTATGAACCATTCATTAAATTTAAAATTATTTATTTTAATACTATGCTAATTTTTATTTAAATTGAATATGTGTATGGGGTTTATCTTGAAATGATACAAAATCAACCGTATAAAATAATTTAATATAAATACTAATTTTAAAGTTGTATTTTCAACATTTAAACTATAGAAAATATAATTTTTATATGAATAAATAATTAAATATTATTGAATTTTAACTAATGTGGAACATATTTTATAGTGTTTTGCACTCTTAACTACTGTGTAACAGGTATAGGGAGGAAGGGAAACAACCGGATTTCGATGGAATCACTGAGTGGTGTCACGAGTTTCTCGAGCAACATAGTAGAGCAAAACTCCTTTGCCAGGAAGGGGCGATTGACCGCCCTCTTGTTCCCGGATGGTCACCGCTGCCACCGGGTGTACTCAGGATAAATGTGGATGCTAGGAAACATAGCAGTCGGATGTTTACGGGATATGCGGAGGTCATCAGGGACTCCAAGGGTGGCTTTATTGCGGCAAAAGGTTGGCGGCGGATGGGCGCACTTGAACCCTTACTCATGGAAGCCAATGCGTTCCTATTGGGCGTAAAATGGGCTCTCCAGCTGCGTCTCAACTGTGTGCAGATCGAAACCGACTCACTTCTCCTTTTCAACTTCTTATTGTCGGATTCTTCTGTGCTTTCCCCGGCTGGAGTGGTTATCGCGGATATCAAAGCCATTCTGTCCGCGTCTACTCACATATCGGCCCAGCATGTTCTTCGGCAAGGAAACAGGGCTGCTCACTCTCTTGCTGATTTTATGTCAGTTTCTTTTTTGGATCAGTATGTTTGGTGGGGAAACCCACCTCATGCCATCTCGGCAAACATTTGTACAGATAATTTTTTGGCAATGCATTGTTTGGACCGCTCGATCCTACCTTCCTTTCGGATTGAAAGTGAGCTGGGATAGAGTTGGATCCTTTTCATTAAAAAAAACTACTGTGTACAAGTTCCATTCACGAATGAACGTTTTCTTAAGTTTGACATCTGGATGTACTTAACCTCAGTGCATTTGGGTACATTTAACCTCTCTTTTTTAAAAAAAAAATTATATAAACGTTAATCTGAATGTATTTAATATGTATATCAAGTTTTACCAATTTTTAAGGTTTTCACACATTGATTTTTAAAATTAAAAAATAAAATATAAAAAACTCAAAATTTGTAAAACTTGATATACATATTAAATATACTTAAATTAATAATTATATAAAAATTTCAAAAAAAATTAAAACACCCGGTGCTATGTATCATATCAGAAATACCATTCACGAATGTACGTTTTCTTGAGTTTGGCGGATTCGGCTCATGTGCTGAACGTGCCTTGGATTTTCAATTCGTCAAAGCTGCTGATGTGAAAGGATTTTTCAATGGAGGATGCAGTTGTGTGCACCGGGTGCATTGAGCCTGGGTGCATGCAATTATTTTCTTAATTTTTTTGAAATGTTTTTTATAAAATAGTTAATATATGTGTATTTAACATATGTATCAATATTTATCATTTTGGAGATTTTTAGATTTTTTTTTTAGTTTTTTAAAAATTAGCACTGACTTTTAAAAATCTAAAAAAAATATCTAAAAGTTTCTAAAAATGGTAAAAATTAATACATATATTAAATACACTTATATTAACAGCTTTATGAGAATTTTAAAAAAAAAAAATTAAAAAAACATAGATATAATACAGCCGGGTGAATTGAGGCGGCGAGAAGCGACACTGCCGCCGCGCGTGACTATTGTGGAACATCAAATGCTCCTGATTTGGACCCGCCTGCCCCTGCCTGCTGGAGCTCCGATTATTGGTGGCCAGTAAGCTACTATTTGTTTTTATTTTTCTTTTTATGTTTAGTTATTAGTATTTGGCTTTTCCCAAAAAGGATTTTTGTATTATCAAAAAAAATCTTTTCATCTAAAACTTTTTTCCTTTATAATTATCCTATTTTTCAAACATTTTCCCATATTTCTCTACAATAATCATATTTTTCAATCTTTTTTTCAACTTTCTCATCTATTTTTTAGCTTTTTTTATTCATCATCATTATCCCCATTATATCACATCATTTTCCTCATTTCAAAAATTTCTTTACCAAAATTTTTTCTTCCAAAAGTTTTATTAGATATTTCACACAATACATAACTATTGAAAATTTTAAAAAATATAAAATATGCATATAGGACATAAAAATTATGCATTATATGCAATCTTTGAAATAATAAATAAATATAATAAATAGTTTAAATTTAAAATATTTTAAAATAATTCAGGATAATGGTAAGCATTGAACTATTACCTACAAAAATAAAGTCAAAATCTACGTTACGTATGGGTAATTTTGTGAACAATGTTCATAAGTATATATGTTTTTACAAAATCAATGATAATAAGGTACTATATAGTTTTTTTTATAGAATATGAAGAATTATTTGATGGTGACTTTCATGGGAAATCTCCAACAAATTACAGTGAGCTCGACCATTGTTCGCCCTTGCCTCTTTCGATGTGACCCGTACACCTCTCCTTCTTCATCCATTTAAAAGAATAGCATTAAATACGTGCTTCCCAAGCCTAGAAACAAGTGTTGGATAATATATTATATTACTATTTATTTATTTATTTTAATTTATTGATTTTTACCCGCGATTACTTCAGGATCAATATGTTGTTACTACAAGAAAATGGAGCAAAATCATATCTATATCAACAGAAAACCCACCATCCCAGCCTGCTTCTTTTGTTTCTAGAGATGATGAAGGAGATTAGCTTCGTCATATCTCTCATTTCCTGCTAAGAAGAGTTCGTTTGTAAGAATTATGCAATAATCTTGGAAATATTTTTTTATTAAAAAGCTTGAAAATTTTAATTGCAAAAGTTTTGGCAATATTAATCAACTATTTTGGTGCTAACAAATGCTAGATTAAAATAATTGCTATTTGCCACTAAGGGGTCATGCATCATTGAGTGGTCCACCTCTATCATTCAACAAACTACTCAAGTTCTAGTCTTGTCTCTAGTAGTAAGTGGTGACATTATTGTCATCTGGTTTTTGTGAAAACAAACTACTCTGTTTGGTAACATGAAAAAAGAAAAACTTTAAAAAATGAGGAAGTAATGTAACGAGATGCTGCAATCATGATTAGTAATAAAAGGAATTAAGATAAAATAGATAGGACAAAAATGTGATAAATAATTGAAACGGTTGATCAAATAGGATAACTAAAATATGATAACTAAGTGATTAAGATATTACTTTACATCAAAAGGACAAAAAATAGAAATTTTTTTATCCCTTATTACGTCAAAAGGACAAAAAATAGAAATTTTTTTTATCCCTTATTACCAATGGAAGTCTTATATTCGTTGTCAATCATGGTTACAAATGTCAACTTTTGTTGCAATACAAGAACATGTCACTCCAGCTTTTGCAAAATGAATTCAGCTAAGAAGAAAATCCTTTTTTGCTAAACCGAATTTATCTTGTTGCCATGTTGATGGATTCAAAAAAATTGTTTTCGCTGATGTACTACAGCCCCCTTCTATCTCAGATGAAAATTGTGGTGATTTAAAGTTAGACATTAAAGTTGGGGATGTCATCGTGTGCTCCTGGGTGCATACACCCTTTTTTTTTAGTTTTTTTCAAAAAAAATTTCACAAGATTGTTAATCTAGATGTATTTAATATGCATATAAATTTTTACCATTTTTGGAGTATTTTAAATATTAATTTTTAAATATCAGTGGCATTTTAAATAATTTTTTGATAAATTACCTAAAATGTCACTGATTTTCAAAAATAAAAAATAAATATCTAAAATATTCCAAAAATGGTAAAAAATAATATATATGTTAAATACACTTATATTAACAGTTTTATAAAAAAAATTCCAAAAAAAAATAAAAAAATGAGTGTATGCACCCGGGAGCATTGAGCTCTCCCAGGAGCATACGACCACGTCCTTTAAAGTTGACACTCTTCTTTACCACTATTGGAACTTTTCATGACAATTAGCCCACTTCAAGAAGTCCTCTATGATGGTGTTTACTTCACTATCTACCTTCAATTCATTTCAAAAGTAGTAAGAAAGTCAAAGCGGCTTAAACTAAAAAGTGAGAAAATGATGATTTCAATTATCTAGGGCAAAAACATAGATTTAGCCGACATCATTAGACCTCAATATTATGACCTCTTGTTCAAGGCTTAATTTGGCTATTTTAATAATAACCAATAAGCATCTTCACTAACATACCAACAATGACATACCATGTATACCTGTCTATAAATATGTGTTGTTTGCAGCCACTTAATCCCATAACTCCATATTAATCCTTGCTCTGCATTGTTCTTCCTTTGCTAGCGTGAGAGAAAATTGAGGACCATGGCTTCTAGCGTCCTTGTGCTTGGCCTCGCCCTCCTTTCCTTATTTTGTTCCCATACTTATGCTGCGGACCCTGGTCCCTTGCAGGACTTCTGTGTAGCCATTAACAAAAACTCACCAGGTTAGTATCCTCTCCCTATCAATGGTGAGGAAACTTCTGAAAAATGAAGCATGCAGTTAGACATGCAATAAAATTTTATCTAGCTATTTAAAGTTATTACGAGTTTTGCTATACGAAAAAGCTTATATTTAATATATGTTCTAACTGAAACGAAGTTGTTTATGTTATTATTTTAGCTGTTATATGATCATTCAAACGCATCCCAAAATATGTGTGGAGTTGGAGACAGAGTAACTAATTTAAAGTGTCTGTCTTAAATGCATGTAGTGTTTGTGAATGGGTTTACTTGCAAAGACCCAAATCAAGTTGTGGTCAATGATTTCTTCTTCACGGGTTTGAACGTATCAGGGGACACAAGAAATGGGGTTGGGTCGAAGATCACCTTCGTGACTGTTAATGAGCTACCTGGACTCAACACGTTGGGAATCGCCATGGTCCGAATTGACTTCGCCCCATTCGGCGTAAATCCTCCTCACATTCACCCTCGTGCATCAGAGATCCTCACAGTCCTTGAGGGAACCCTCTTAGCTGGCTTTGTCACTTCCAACCCTGACCACCGCCTCATGTCCAAGATCCTTCACGCCGGTGATGTCTTCGCCTTCCCCCATGGCCTCATTCACTTCCAACAAAATATAGGCAAGGGAAACGCAGTCGCGCACGCAAGTTTTAATAGTCAATATCCAGGGGTCATTACAATAGCCAATGCTACCTTTGGTTCCAAGCCATCCATCTCGGATGACATTCTGGCTAGGGCTTTTCAGGTAGAAAAGGAAATCGTTGATCTATTGAAGGCTCAGTACCAGGCTCAGTTCTGGGGATGCGTACAGTGATGGACTTGCAAGCAACTTTGTTTATCTAAATAAAGCAACATGCATCAGGAGGTTGCTATGTATTCACCATAAATGTGCGTAGCTAGTGATGGACTCGCAAATAGCTACCTGTTTAATATTAATTTGTTTTCTTGTCTTGCATGAATATGGGCACTTTCTAAAAGTAATGATATTTGAATAAAATTTCTTGAAGGATCTGAAAATCCTTAAATATTGCAGGCGATGCGGACACCACATATGCTGTGCTTCTCGTTTCCATCTCTTGCTAGGATAACCTTGTTGTAATGCAAACTTTATACTAATATGTGCAACATTGTTACCAATGCAAGAAACATGTGTCAAATCACAATATATGAATTGGCTACTTTTGCGATTTTGTCAAACAAAAAAAAAAAAAAAAAAAAAAAAAAACGGAGATTATATCTTCCCACTAATTTCAATCATGGATTTCAGAAGGAGAGAATCACTCTCACAAATGATCTATGAAAAGTTTAAATCTTTAAACTACAATTTACTGAATAACTTGACATGGGTCTCAATCCAAGATGCGTCTGCCATCTCGTTCCACACCTAATTTTTAATAGCTAGCAGCTCCCCATCCCAACCTTTGAGCACCGCCCCTAAACCACACAAATTCATCTTGCTGCAAATACCATCATCAACATCAAGCTTAACCTACCAAAAGGAAGAGGTTTCCACGTAGCTTGAGATATCTTGACACCAAGATCCTTTTGCGGTAGCGAACGAGATGAATTGCATTGCTGAATATATTGTCAGCTCCAATTGTGATGGCTGCAATGGATGTTACTACATCTCTAGCCCTACCTGTGTTTTGATAATACTATAGCGTCTAATCAGACATTAGAAACAGATCAAATGTAGTCTTTAAATCTGCCTTTGTGAACTCAAAAAATAAAACTATCAAATTGGCGCGATTCTTATGAGCAAGCAGCCTGACCAGTTGGTGATCAAAAGTCTCCTTCATTTTTTGACCCAACCATATTAGGCGAACTAAATCTTCAACTTCATTGACACAGAATTCACACATAATGGCAATTGGATCTCTCTTTTATCCAAGTTGCGCTTTGAAGGATTCACACATAATGACACAGAATTCACACATAATGGCAATCGGGAAATTTTAAAATAGAATTTCAAATCTAAAATATTTTTGTTATTTAACATATCTGTTTTATCATACTACCAAAAATAATTTTTTTAAAAACTTGTATCTTCTAAAAACAGCATCTTTTGAGAATGCTGATACGATTGGTTTTCATCTAAAGCTTTTTTCATCTATATTTTATCCTATTTTTCAAGCATTTCTCCATATTTATCTACAATCATTTCTTTATAATTTTTCATGCAACTTTGCTATTGATTTTAACTTATTTTCTTTACTCATTATCATTATCCTTATTATATTGTATCATTTTTCTTATTTCAAAAACTTGTTTACTAAATGTTTTTCTTCCAAAATTTTTATTAAATACTAAACATAATAAATAACTATTGAAATTTTTTAAAAATATATAATATGAAAATGCCTCCGAAGCAGACTCACGTAACCTCTTCAAAATTTAAGATTTTAATCTTTGATGAAAAATCTAATCCATTTGTGTTTAACATAATTCGTTTATCTATGAGATTAAGTTTCATCCCAGTCAAGTATGTTTATGTGCCACATTGGTTAGAAAATGTATATATTCATATGTAAATTATTGAAAAATGTTATACTAAACATGTACGATGCTTCCATGTGACATATTGGCCAAAAAATATAATAATGATTTTTTTTTTTAAATGAGATCCTCAAAGATGACAAAAGTAGAAAGAATGCAGCAGTTTGTTTGCATGTTAGAGCAATTAATGATTGACCCTAAATCTCCAAACTGTACCACGTCAGTATGGAATTAATCTCTATTATATACTGATGCTGGGGTCTTTTCTGTAAGCGTCTTTTATCACATTAACGTCATGTATTGCCTCAGCTGCAACATAAAATAACCTTCCATTTGGATCCATTAATTAGTTTCTATATGTATATATATCAAGGAGGACAGTTAATCAAATGGATAAAATACTAAGCCCCAACAACCCATCATCAACGGAGGAATTAGGCATTGCTCCCCTGAATTTTTAGAAATTCAAGAAACTCACTTTAAAATTTTAAAAAAAATTAAAAATATAATTAATGTTCATATGGTTGCCCTTTTCATCGGAGTTTGCTCTCCCTCTCTAAAGGTCAGGACTCCGCCACTAAATTAGGGATTTTTGAAAAATAGACATCATATGTAACTTTGCATGATACTTTGGATATGCGCATGGGAGTAACAGGCTCCATGGTTAATCGGTCTATTTTGAACTCTTTTGAAAATTCGAGGGTCTATTCTTCAAATATCCGAAAGCATATACATGCTGATTTACAACCCTGAAAAGTGCTTTAAGGTGTATTTTGCAAAACCCTTTACTGTTAATGTGCTAATTAATCTTTCTTCTTTCACGGCCCGATGTGCCATTGTGTGGACAACATCCACTCCAACAAATTAAATTTATCATATGCCGCCTTTTTGAAAAGCCAAATTAAAATTCCTATATTTTGGTTTCGAATCCAACTAAAGCTGCAATTTTATTAGTATTTTCAATCGAATTTTAACACCTATATTAAATATTATTTTAAACTAGATTTAAGGTAAAAAATAATTATATTTAACCAAATGGTACTCCTTGAAAGCAATTAATTAAGTATTCTTAATTAAATAATTAGCTATGGCTAAACTATATCAAATGCAACCAAATATAGTTTTTTTTTTCCTTGAAGAGTAACCAAATATATAATATATGATATTTATGCAAATAGTTTGATGACCGCAGTCACCGCACTTATCAAGTAGATGGTCTCCAGGTCAAGAGGTAATTTGGGCGCATGGTGTGCGTTTCTCATTTATGTATGAAAATTATATTTTGATGGAAAAAATATGTTCGATTGAGTGATAATTTTGACATGAAGCTAGTGCATGTGTTACACGCACATATATAATGATCCAAGGGAAAATCTTCAATGCAACCAGTTGTAGAATGCAACAACTTCATTTTTTTAACTTCTAACTAATATAGATTGTGATGAATTGTAATAACCTGACTTAGATGTGTTGACTTGACGTGTAATACTGTTGTGACACGTTGAATTTTTAACCATTGAATTTTTACCATCTGATGTGTCAGCAAAAATAGATGAGGTAGCCGGATTGACTCATTGACTTTGACTTATTGACTCAGGTGGGTAAATATGATTTCAAGAAAAACGGGATCTCGAATATATTTATTTAAATTAATTTGCAATTTAAATTAACAAATTATTGAAATGCTAAGATGGTTAGAAATGTGGCAAGTAAATTTGAGATAGTGGGTTCGAGTTACAACTTGTAGAATTAAATAATTTTTCTTTTAGCAATTCATCTATGCGGGACCCACAAATAGATAAGATTTGGTTTTTAAATTTTAAAATTTTAAATTTAAGTGTTAGAGAGAATAATGGGAGATTGCGATTAAATGGAAGGAGATGTGGGAGAAAAGAAAGGGTGAACGGAGTTTGGAAGGAAAAGGAAGAATTTGTTGCAGATTGAAAATGAGAAGGAAGCAAAATATTTTTTTCAGAAAATTCTTCCATGGGTTCTACAAAAAGGTAAGTGAAGAAATAATTAAATATTTTTTTGAGCCACGTATATTACTTAGGTTATTTTGAAGATAATCTGTGGAAATTATTTGTTATATAGTTTCCCAATGATATGGCTAGTAATAAGAAAATGATTGGACAAAATGATGATTGTGATGAAATATTATTCTTGACTTAGTAATTTTTGTCTATTAGAAATTCTATGGAATTTGGAAGTTTGCCGAGTATAGTTACATATTATATAATTTAATAGATTGTAGATTGTGTAAGGGATTGGCATAGTTTGAATTTATTGTGCTGTATATAAACTTTGCATTGATTAAATGGATTATTTTGATAAGTTTAACTTAGTTTTATATCTACGACCGTTATTATATATATATATATATATGCATGGAACTTTCTCTGTTGGTGGAGTCTAAAACCAACGGATGGATGTTATTTATATAACATTATATTATATATTTTTGATCATTGAAAGCTCTTGAACCATCATCACTTTTTACTAAATATATTATATACATCGCCGATGGAAGTTTAAAACTTCGGGTGCTTATGCACAATTCAATGTTCTGTATATTTACGGAAGTTATAATCTTCAAAAACGGATAGTATATAATATAAAATATCTATATAAATTATTATAGAAGTTTAAAAACTACTGAAGCCAATTAATTATAATGGAGCATGTTACACTTATGGGCCGGATTGTTATATTATATGTATATTATAAATATATATTAGATAGCATTTTGAGGCTTTTAAGATTGATTGCATATAATTTTGTCTATGGTTAAATATTGCAGGAATGACATGTATAATATTTTATATACATATCCTTTTATCATTTACATGGGATCTTATTATTTTTAAATCTAATTGGGTGAAATAAAAAGTTGTAGAAAGTATGTGAATACCTAGCAGATTAACATCATTGCTAGAGTATATGAACGAGATGATTTATTTTTGAATTTGAATAGAATTTTAAAATAAGTTGGAGTCACATTTCAATATTTATAAAATTTATACTAAGATACAATAGCAACAGAGGGACGCTTTTGCTAGAGCCGTGGCGGTGTTCATCTAAATACATATTATATATAATATAAGTTGAGGGGTGATTCTATTAGCCCGGGCTAAGTAAATGGCCCACTTAGCCCACCTCAAAAAACTTATTTACAATAAATTTTTTTTACTTTTTTTTTCATGTACTTGTTTATCTAAGTGTATTTAACATATAGACCAAGTTTTACCATTTTTGAATATATTTATCTATTTTTTTGAGATTTTCAAACATCTATGTGTATATATGCATTTAAAATACCTTTATTTTCAAAAATTTAAAAAAAATATATGCACGTTTCCAAAAATGGTAAAACTTGGTCTATATGTTAAATACACTTAGATAAACAAGTGTATAAAGAAAAAAACAAAAAAAAGTTGTTTTAAATATGTTTTTTGAGGTGGGCTAAGTAGGCCATTTACTTAGCTCGGGCTAATAGAATCACTCCTCATATAAGTTATACATTTACAGTTGGAAGCTAGATTAGTCCCACGTATAATACTCGTGTGTATATATATATATATATATATATATTAATTTGATGTTGAAATCTCCAGGTACTAGTAGTGGCTCTATTAGATATATAGATAATCTATATATATATATAGATATATAGATATATATATATAGATAATCTATATCTATATATAGATATATAGATATATATATATAGATAATCTATATCTATATATAGATATATAGATATATATATATATAGATAATCTATATCTATATATAGATAATATATATATCTATATATATATAGATATATATATATATAGATATATATAGATATATATGAGGAGTGATTCTATTAGCCCGGGCTAAGTAAATGGCCCACTTAGCCCACCTCAAAAAACCTATTTACAATAAAAAAAATTTACTTTTTTTTTCATGTACTTGTTTATCTAAGTGCATTTAACATATAGACCAAGTTTTACCATTTTTGAATATGTTTATCTATTTTTTTGAGATTTTCAAACATCTATGTGTATATATGCATTTAAAATACCCTTATTTTCAAAAATCTAAAAAAAATATATGCACATTTCCAAAAATGGTAAAACTTGGTCTATATGTTAAATACACTTAGATAAACAAGTGTATGAAGAAAAAAACAAAAAAAAGTTGTTTTAAATAGGTTTTTTGAGGTGGGCTAAGTGGGCTATTTACTTAGCCCGGGCTAATAGAATCACTCCTCGATATATATATATATAGATATATCTATATATATATGTAGATATATATAGATATATATATCTATATATATATATATTAAGGACGGTTAAAGCCCCTCGACCGGTGCCTTTCATTATAATATAATATATTATATTTGTTTCAACCCTCCAGGGCCGGTTCTCTATATTACAAGGTGTTATATATATATTTTTTGTTTTAAGAAACACCACAAAAATAGGTTATATGCTATGCAACGTGTGTGCGTATATATATTTTAATTGCAGCTTAAATCACTGTGTGTTGATTACATAAATATATTAAATGGATGGTGACCCGAATATATGGTTATCCATAAATGGACAGAAATTTCAGCCAATGTTGCATAAAAAAAATTACGTAATTAAACTTTTATTATTGGGATGAAACAAATACATTGGCTGTGCATGGAAACAACTCCTGAGCCAACCAAGGCCTTTGTATATTCGAGCCGGAATGATTTCTTCTTAATAATATCTAATCCCATAAATTTATCTACCACTAAGAGAATACCCAAGCATAAATTTGAAATTAAAAAGAATTTTATTTCCATTAAACCAATTCTGTTATGGTAGCATAATTAAACTTTGTATTGTAATTATATGTGACCATGAGAGAATCCCGTGTAACTCCATAAGGATATATATACATGTGGGAAATTTTTAGTTATGGAAGTCAAGGATGCCCATGAACGGTCCATTTTGGTTAGATAAAAAGATACGTATATCTTTAAATTAATATACGTTCATGAACTTTAGATCTCATACAAAAATCCTTTTTGGAGGTATGGTTATTTACGGGCAAACAAAATGTATCAATTATATTTTGCGTTAGCAATTATATAATTAATTTATATAATAATAAATTAATTATTTGATATTCTTTGTGTTGACAATTATAAATTGTATGGATAGACATTTTGTTTGGCAAATATTAAATAGGGTATGGTGGAGGATAAATTAAATTAGGATTGATATAGATGATGGATTAAGAGTTTATAATTACATTCCAATAAATTATTTGATTCTCTAATGAGATTCTTGGAATAAGAAGAGTAAGATGTGATATAGTATTTATAAATTAAAATAAAGAGCATATTCAAAATTATTGAGAAATAAATGGAAATAGCAAGTTATGCTATGTAAATTATTTGCGGTTGCTCATTTTGACATTTTGACTACTTGCTAGTTATGATGGAAGTTTTTCTTGAATTTATTTAATTAAATTTCAGTTAGTTGGTTTACCCAATTAAATGTGGATGACACATTATTTTAGTTGGTAAAATATTTAATTGGGTTGAGATAGTTGTTATGATGCTTAAGTGAGAATGGTGTGTGTAATGCATCATGATTATTGCCAAGTGGAACGGAATTGCATATGTGCGATCCAAGGATATGTGTATTAGTTTTATTTATTTCCTTAATAGGTCCTATGCATGCTAGAAGACTACTTTGGAATGTCCATTCGTGGACAGTGAATTATTACCTTAATGGGTTGTGGTATGTTCTTTTGTGGACTGTGTGTTGTGCCCTGTAAGGCTATGAGTTTGCTCTGTTATGAGCAGTGTTGATAACCTTACATATTGGATCAGTGGTTTATGCATTTCCTACGGTGTTTCTATGATGTTATACACTATTACATACGTGGTTTAATTCTAGCTTACTAAGTTATTTAACTCATTCCTAACAATTTAAATTTCCGCAGAGTCGGGACCATCTGGTCAATAGTATGGGTTAATGGGCTAAGACGGTGCAATAGAGACATTTTATTTTTATTTATTTATTTATATTTGTTGGCTTGTAATAAATTAATAAGAATTATTCCTATTAATTCAGTAGATATTTGTGATAAATTTTGGACATTATTGAATGAAGTACTAATTATTAAGTTCATTGAAGCATAACTGATCCGGGTTCGTCGCCCAATTAGAGTGGTCAACAACCCTAGGATTGGGTCATGACATGAATACTATTATTCGCTTGCATATAAAAAAAATAAATTGAAAATTTTTATAACGAATACTTTTTAAAATAGAATTATAAGTAAAATTTCAAATATACTCACACCCTTTATCTTTAATTTCAAATCTACCCACTGAGTATCAAATATTCCATATATACCCAATACGTAAACCAAAAATATGAAATCTACCCAATTCTGTCTCAAGCCATTAGAGAAGGTTTTTGGGCTGGACAAAATTTTTTAAATGACGAAATTACCCAATTCTGGCCTTGGCACCCTCATCCCACCTCGGCGCAAGCATGTCGATCTGCATTTTAGCAGTATTTAGCCGTGCCCGAGGTCTGCTCATGGAAGAGCAGGAACGAGATCAACTCGTAGATCCCGAACGGCGAGTCGTGGAGGTACTCGAAGATGTCAAGGTTAAAGAGGCAGTAGGGTTTGAAGTCATTGACGCCGACCCCCAGCATTGGGCGAAATGCGAGCGTATCCAACCAGTTCTCAGGGATTCCATACACGAACTTGGTGCCGTAGAAGGACACATTGAAGTTGATCAACTATGGGTCGTACGGTCGGGTGTCGGTGTGGTTGCGGAACTTCTCCTTCCAATCCTCGCCATCCTTCTTCATGTGCGACTGCTCAAAATCGAACAACCCTTTGGCATTGAGCTAGACGACACACGCTCAGTCCGCGTTTCGCCGGACTTAGACCTCGAAGGGATCGTGACGGAGGACCACCTCATACGAGTTGGAGAGGTAGATGACAGAAGACGCACCGCTGTCATGGTCATTGACGATGGCGATGCGCCGGAGCCAGAGCTTGAGATTGGTAGACTCCTGGAAGATGATGTCAGGTACAACAAAGTGCTTCTTCAGGGGATGAAGCATGGGATCCTCGTCAATTTTCAGGCGGAGAATGCCGCGTTGATAGGCAAAGATCCGCAAGAGTGGCAGCTTGCAGACTGGCTTTGCTTGCTGCTATTCGTCATCTCTGGTGACCCTTTTGATGGCCCATGGGAGTAGTTTTCCAACGAGGTCACTGTCGTGGATGGCGACATCGAAGGCCACGAGGGAGTAGGATCGAGGCCTGTGGGTTGTCTCGCGAGGAAAGTGCAACACCCCACCTTTTTGAGGTGTTAAAAATGAGGTCTACTATGTCAAATTTGAGAATAAAATCTACCAAGATTGAAATAAATATCAAGATACAAAATCATAAAACTTTTAACTTTTACATCTCAAGTTTACTCCTCATGGAGTCATAATACATATTTCGTGTCCATTATTAATATAAGTAAAGATTATATGAAAACTTCAACAACTCTAAACTTCTTTGTCTTTTGCTCTACTAGTTTCACCTTTTCTGCCATGTTGATGGTGGCTCTAGTTTAGAATTATATCTCTGTATTTCTACTGAAAACAAAACTATGTAAGCTAAAAGTTCAGTAAGTAAAAATATTTTTTTTACTAAATTCATTTTTACAATCGTTTTGATTTTTCAACAACAATGACAAAATCTATATTATCTTTTGTGTACAACAAACTGTAGTTAATGAAAAATTCAAAACATCTCAATACATGTGCACATATATGTCAAATTTTTTAAAAATCGTCCATTCACACTGTAGGTATTGTCATTTACTTGTGCTCGTGTGCAGTCATGTTACACATTGTGAGCCAATTCATCTTCTTTGGTAGTCCTGAGGTCACTACCCATGTACTACCATACTACTTTTATTACTTGGCAATCCCAATATGCATCATACTCATGCATGGATTAATGCATCACTTAAATTCACTACTTAATATGATTTTGAAAAAAATAATGCTCATATTTGAATAAACCAACTTGAAAGAAAATTTCAATTTAAACAAATAATCATAGTTCATAGCAAATCACAATATTCAAATAACATTTTCAAAGTCATGATTTGATAAAAGTTTACTTACCTTTAAGTAGACTTTAAAACTCTTTTTTTTCCAATTTCTTGTAGTAACCTCAAGTCTCTTTTCCTAATTTTTATCATAATATGTTCATTATTTTACTCTGCTTTTCATAAATATTATTTAAAATTTTATTCATGACTTTCCCAAAATTTCTCATAATTTTAATCGGTCAAAATTTCTATTTTCTCCTATTTATTCTCATATTATTCTACTTTTAAATAACTTTATTTCTTATATATAAAATAAATTTGGACTTGTATTTCTTTAAATACTTATTTTGAAATTTTCATATTTTTTTGTAAATTTTCATAATTTATTTATTTATTTTTAAAACATCACACATTTTAAATAATTTCTTTTTTATAAAATATAAGTTTAAACCCATTTAAGCTTCTAAATATTGAATTTAATTTTATGGATATTTTTCATAATTTTCTATATTTTTTTCAAAATTTTTTGTATTTATTTTGATTATTTTTATTTTTTTCCCGCCTGTCGGCCGGCCGGTCACCAGCGTCGTCAACTGGCCGCCAGTGGCTATTTTCCAGTGGGCTAGACCTGTACTAGACCAGCACAGGCGGGTTGGGTCCTTTGCTTGGAAGTTGTGCAGGTTGCTTATGTGGGCTAGACTTTATTTCTGTGGGCTAGGCTTTATTTCTATAGGCTTGGGTTTTGTTTCTGTGGGCTTGGAGCTAGTAGACTTGCTTCTGGGTTTTATGGTTCACTGGCCTTTTCCAGATGGGCTTAGCCCACCAGTCCAAAACTCTTTTTTTTAATTTATTTCAATGATCCGTATTCACTGAATATAATTGCTTATATCCCTTAATGTAAATCACCGTTTGATTTCAAACTTTAGGAGTAAGCTTATAAAATTATATTTTATAATCTAGATGGTCCATTTCTCAAAATTAAATATCATCAGATTTGTGTATTATCATTAAAATACATATTCACCACTCTAAATCTTCAAAAAAAAGTACTATATCTAGAAATCATTAAGTCTGATCATTTTGAAATTTTGCAGGCCAGCTGCACATATGATTATCTTATTATTGTACGGTCAAAATTTTCTGATTATGCCCAAAAGTATGTTTATTTTTTCATATAGCATTTTCTACCCTATATTTGATACTTCTCATAGAAATAAGTGAAATTTCAACATCAAATATTTCAATAATACTCCTATGCTAATTAACTATGTTAAAAGTATTATGAACATATTATATCTGAGAAATAAGTTGCATATATTGTAAAATTGATGAGATTAACCAAAAAATTGTTCTACTGAACTTACCTCCATAAAACTCTTTCTTCTTCCTTAGTCTCTACTATCTCCTGTGCAATCTCGTAATCTCTCCTTCAATGGGTAAAACCCACCCACGTCTCCTCTTTTATACTAATGGTTTGCTAAACGGCTTAATTTCCGATCGTTACTTGCATGGCTCACCATTTCACCCGGCATTCACCTGTTACTGCATGGCCCACCATTTCTTGAAAACGTGGTCGTTACAGGAAGAGGTCATGGTGTTAATTGGGAAGAGGAGTAGAAGAGCAGAGTGGGGGTTGGGTGCAGAGGCAAGAGTTCAGAAGAGAAATATGGGCCCGATGAGCATTTCCATAAACAAATAGATAATTTTTTATTGTCAAGACATTGATTTCTGAAAATTCGGTGGAAGATGAAGAAGGCGAAAGAGATGAAGAACATGAGCAGGTTTCAAACTGGCTAAACTATCATTTCATCTCGTTAGTGACAGTTCTTTAACGGCTTGAGATAGAATTAGGTAGATTTGATATTTTTAGTTACCTAGTAGGTATATATGAAATATTTGAAATTAAGGGTAAAGGTTACGAGTATATTTGAAATTTACCCTAATTATAAAGAACCTTGTGTGTTTATACTTGTTGTAGATTGTAAATAAACTTAATTGAAATAACTTTTTATGTCATACAAATATTATCAGAGGAGAATATGGTGCATCGCTAGTACTTGGATCTTTAAAAAATGAAAAATGTTGAAAAAAAATCAAACAATTAAGTTGTTGTATTTTACAATAACGTGCACTGAAGATTTTCCCATGATCCAATATCTACATATTTGCTAAGCGTGATGCTTTGAGCTTTTAACATTTTTTACTTTTCTTTTGATTTTTATAGACTCACGAGTAAATCTGCTTACGTACTTAACTTTATCATTTCAAATTTTAAAAATCAACGTTTTCATGCACCCCATTTTCTAACAGCTATGAGGGTGTAAGCTGTTTGATGGTGCGTTGTCTTGGAGGGTCGACTCTCGTTACAACCCTGCGTAGACAAGGGTGCCAAACAATGAGTCCCAACCCATGGTAAGCCTTCCTCATGAGAAAAAAGGAAGTAGGGGTATTATGGTAATTTTACAGAATGAGTATATTTATTTAAAAACGTGAGTATGTTCGATTTTTTGATAAAATTTATATTTTATATATATAAAAGGTGTGTTTGTTTAGCGTAAAAAAGTTCAACTAAAACTTTTCAATCTAAAACTTTTCACTCTCCATAATTACTCTTTTTTTAAATTATTTTTTAACATTTTTCTATACAACCTACCATACTTTTCAATCATTTCTACACAACTACCCATACAACTAACCTATCTATTTTAACTTTATTCTCTTTACTCCTCATCATTATTCCTATTATATCACATCACTTTCTATTGATTTGACAACTTCTACTACTAAAACTTTTCATCAAAAGTTTTACCTCCAACCAAACACACCCAAAATCTCAATCAATTCCATTTATTTGCTAGATCAACTACTAAAATGTATGTAGACATAATTTTTCATTATTTGACAATTTCTAAAAAAATTTGTGTACAAAAATTATTTTTTAATAAGATTTCATTATAATTGGTAAATTTGAAAAATATAATTTATATTAGGAGTTATGTTATATTATTTAAAGTTAATGTAGTTAAGATACTCTCAAAAATAACAATTTCATTTATTTTTCTTGTTTTTTGAAAATTTATTAATATTTTTTATTTTCGAATATAATAGAATCCGACGACATCTAACCGTGTCTAACCTTATCTAACAGCATCTACCGTATCTAATTTTTTTAAATTAATAAGTTAATTATAATTTAACATCTGTAATATGGTCCTAGGTCCATTATAATATCATTTATACCTTAATTACGGAATTTGAAATCCACATAATACGATTTAATAAAATCACCTTAATCTAACAACGTCTAATTGCGTCTAATCGCATCTAACTGCATCTAATTTTTGAAATTAATAATTTAATCTTAATTTAATACCTGTAATATGATCCTAGGTCCCTTATAACGTTATTTATACCTTAATAACGAAATTTGAAACCCAGATAAGGCGATTTATTGAAATCTACCTTAACCTAATAGCATCTAACCGCGTCTAACCATATCTAACTGCATCTAACGGGATCTAATTTTTTAAATTAATAAGTTAATCCTAATTTAACACCTGTAATATGATCCTAGGCCCCTTATAATGTCATTTATACCTTAATAACAGAATTTGAAACCCAGATAAGGCGATTTATTAAAATCCACCTTAATCTAACATCGTCTAATCGCATATAACCGCATCTAACCGTATCTCATTTTGTAAATTAATAAGTTTATCATAATTTAACACCTCTAATATGATCCTAGGCCCCTTATAACTCATTTATACCTTAACAACGGAATTTGAAACTCAGGTAATATGATTTATTGAAATCCACCTTAATCTAATAGCATCTAATCGCATCTAACTGCATCTAATTTTTTAAATTAATTAGTTAATCTTAATTTAACATCTATAATATGATCCTAGACCTCTTGTAATGTCATTTGTACCTTAATAATGGAATTTGAAACCCAGATAAGGCAATTTATTGAAATTTACCTTAATCTAACAGCGTCTAACAGCATCTAACCGCATCTAATTTTTAAAATTAATAAGTTAATTCTAATTTAACACCTGTAGTATGATCCTAGGTCCCTTATAATGTTATTTATACCTTAATAACGGAATTTGAAACACAGATAATACAATTTAATGAAATTCATCTTAATCTAACCGCATCTAAAATTCGAAATTAATAAGTTAATCCCGTTTTAACACCTGTAATATGATCCTAGGCCACTTATAACATAATTTATACCTTAATAACGGAATTCGAAACCCAGATAATATGATTTAATAAAATCAACCTAAAAAAACAGCGTCTAACCGCGTCTAACTACATCTAAACACATTTAACAGTATCTGATTTTTGATATTTTATAAATATTTTACCTAATCTGTGTATTTTATAAAATATATATACTTAATAATTTATTTCAGGACTACGCAAACCTTTAAATAATTTTAAGACTAAATAAATATATAAGTTATAATTAAAAATAATAACTTCACTTGGTTAAATGAAATAGAAATTTATGTAAATATATAAAACAGTAAAAAATATTATATATATGACGCTGTAGAATTAAAATTGTGATAAATTATATATAACTGTAATTTAGATTTAATATATAATTATATGTTACTTTTTGGGATTGGTTAAATGATCAATTTAGCAAATAACTATATTTAATAGAAATTTTATAACCAAATTTATTAAAATTATAAAATAATATTATTATAGTTTATATTATAAATTTAAAGTATTAATATAATAATTATGATTTATTTTTACTATAATTAATTAATTTAAAATAAACATATAAATTTATTTACTTCAAGAAATCAATGTAAGCAAACAATTTCATAAATATTTACATTGAACAAAAAATTTATAGAAAATTTCATGTTGTAGAACACCTCTAAATACGTACCCTCATGCTATATCTTCTGTAAATTTTCTATTAAAATTTATTTTTCTCTAATTTCTTAGTAATAGGTACCTTTTTGCAAAATCTTACATTCATGGGATTTCTTGTAAAATTATGCTCTAGAAGTCAATTTTTATAACTGAATTTATTAAAATTATAAGATAATATTATTACAGTTTATATTAAAATTTTAGCATATTAATATAATAATTGTGATTTATTGTTACTAGAATTAATTAATTTAAAATAAAAATACAAATATGAAATCTATTTTGACCACTCGATTTTCAATAATTTTTTATTTCTATATTTTCCTCCCAAACCCATCATATTATATCTGGATGCAAATTTTATATTCTTTTTAATAATATAATTTTTGACAATTTTTCTAGTCATTAAGTATATTTTAACGAATTAAATCAAAATTATTTTTGTTTCTTGCATAGTGCAGAAATCATAGCCATTAAATATATTCTAACGCATTAAATCAAAATTATTTCTATTTCTTGCATAGTGCATAAAACAAAATATATCTTCACTATTTTCATAATTTTTCTTATTTTAATTCTGATTTAAATGATTCTTTTTGAGTTAGAAAACATACTTCAAGATCTTTCAAATGAACCTAGTTTCATATCATTTAGATTTACGTATAATGTTTTATAATTTTTGAAAGTTAGTTGTTGTGTAGTTTTTTGCTACCTTGCAAATTTACCATAATTCTTATAAAAATTTCATAATTCATTTTTCTTAATTTCTAAAATTTTTGAGAATTTCAAAAGAAGTTTCCTAATCATCTTTCTTTCAATTATATTAATTTTTATAATTTTTCATATTTTATTATATGTATAATTTTTATTGTATTCTTTTTTTATTTTAACGTAATTCCTTGTGATTTCTTCAAACTATTTTTTCTTATAATAATATTCGTTCTTATTAGTTTATTTTTTATTAGTTTTAAAATAAAAATCATTTATTTCTTTAATTGCATGCTATATAAAATTTAGTCTATCTAAATCATATTTTAATAAAATTAGTAGGAATCATTATAATGCTTAATTGTAATATAAATTTTTATGTTATATATATATATACGTATAGATATATGACAAATATTCAGATGCAGCTTCACTGCACAATAATTACAGTGTAGTTACCTCAAAATAAGCCTCACATGATCATAAAATTGTAATCTACTCCACCCATTGTATTTAGAATTATGTATTTTATTATCATACTAATTTTTATCCCGATTAGATATGTGTATGAACCTCATTTAAAAATGGTACAAGTTTAATGTAATTAAACAATTTGATATAACTAACAATTTTAAAGTTGTTTTTTCAACATATAAACTATTTGTTATAAAATTTATACATAGATAAATGATTGTAGAAAATATCAATATATTTAAGTATATGTAGAGCCCATTTTGGGTCAAATGCATTGTTAATTATAATGCAACTTCATTATACAAAAAAGGTTATATATATATATTAGCCCCGCTTTTATTTAATTGGGATACATATAAGCGAACCCATGTAACTCCTTCAAAATTTAAGATTTTAATCTTTAATAAAAAATTTATTTCATTCATTGTATTTAGCATCATCTATTTTTCGAAGAGACCAAGTTTCATTTCAATCAAGTATGTTTATGAGCCACATTTGTTCAAAAATATATATTCATATGCAAATTATTAAAAACACTTAGATTTATTTACACATATATTAGAATGTAAGAATACTTTATAGAATCATTTATTCACATAGGAATGATATTTTAGATGGTTTAGATGTCAACAATACTACTTTAAAATTGATATTTTAACATTTTTCATAATTTATATATGAATATATATTTTTTCTAACAAATGTGGCCCATAAACATGCTTGATTGGGATAAAACTTGATCTCCTAGACAAACAAATGATATTAAATACAATAAATAAATTAGATTTTCCATTAAATGTTAAAATTTTAAATTTTAAAAGAGTTCCGCTTCTATGCAACTCGATTATACAGAAGCTGAATCATATATATATATAACCTTTCTTATACAGTGAAGTTGCATCACAATTAACAATGCATTTGGCCCAAAACAGGCTCGTATGTACTTAAATGTATTGATACTTTACACAATCATTTATCTAGACAAATAAATGATATTAAATACAATCAATAGATTAGATTTTCCATCAAAGGTTAAAATTTTAAATTTTGAATGGGTTACTTAGGTCTGCTTCTATGTAACCCGATTACACAAAAGTTGAACCATATATATATATATATATATATATATAACCTTTCTTATGCAGTGAAGCTACACCACAATTAACAGTGCATTTGCTTAAAATAAGCCCGTATGTACTTAAATGTATCGATACTTTATACGATCATTTATCTATATATAAATTTATAGCAAATAATTTACATGTTGAAAAAACAACTTTAAAGTTGTTATTTACATTAAATTATTTTATTATATTGAATTTGTACCATTTTCAAATAGAGTCTATACACATATCCAATTGAGATGAAAATTGACATAGTAATAGAATACATAATTCTAAATACAACAGGTGGAGTAGATTATAATTTTATATTCATATGAGCCAATTTGGAGATAATCGTATTATAATTGTGGTGCAGTGAAGCTGCACTTGAATATTTCTCATATGTAGTATATGAATAAAAAAATTTTTGCTATATGTGGCTAATGGCTATAAATTTCTAAATTATGAAATTTTCAGTACATATACATCATTTTCGTGCTGCTTTTGCAAGCTCCATCCTTGCATCAAACTAATAGTATGTTTATTTTGATAATTAACAAAAGACTTATTTAATATGTAATTTAGTAATTTTGAAAATTATTTTTAGATCAAGAGGCAGAACAACTAAAATGTGCAAAAATGCATAATACACTCACACTCTGTTATAATGTTGCTCATATAAACTCCATCCTTATGTTGAGCTAATAATATATTTATTTCACCAATAAAAAATAATATGTTTATTTAGATAACTAATAAAAGATTATTTAATATGTGGTCTTCCCTTCCATGAGACAATTTTCCTATGTAATCACTTTATGTTTAAAATCTTAATAGTTGAAAAAAATCCACTCTATCTATTATATTTATTATCACTGCACATGAGTTATATCTATAAATGTGTAAAATTAATGTAATAAAATAGTTTAATCCTAAAATATCAATTTTTATAGTAATATTTTCAACATCTAAACAGTTCAAAATATCATTTTATATGGATAAATAATTTTATAAAATATTATTACATTCTAATATATATCTAAATGGATCTTAGCATTTTTATAGTTTACATATCAATATGTATATTTTCAACAAATGTGGCTCTTGTACATATTTAATTTAGATAAAATTTGGTCACTAACTAAATAAGTGATGTTAAATACAATAAATAAAATAAATAAATGAGATTTTCCATAAATAATCAAAATCTTAAAATTTGGAAGGGTTACATTGCTCCGCTAGCAAAGATCTTTAATATGTAATCAAGTAATTTTGAAAGTTATTTTTAGATCAAGAGGCATAACTATTAAAATGTGCAAATGAATAATACACTCATACCCCATTTCGGTATTGCTTTTGTAAAATCCATCCTCACATTGAACTAACAATATCTTTATTTTGATGATTAACAAAAGGTTATTTAATATACTGTTGAGTAATTTTAAGAGTTGTTTTTAGGTCAAGGGGCATAACCATTAAAATGTGCAAAAATGCACAATACATTTGCATGCCCCTGTTACCGTGTTGCTTTTGTGAATTCCATCCTAAAATTAAACTAACAACATATTTATTTTGATGACTAACAAAATGTTATTTAATAAGTAACAGAGTAATTTTGAAAATTATTTTTACATTAAGGGCCATAACCATTAAAATGTGTAAAATGAATGATCAATCACACCTTAATTCGATGTTGCTTTTGTGAGCTACATCCTTTTATTGAACTAATAACGTGTTTATTTTGATAATTAGCAAATGCCTATTTTGAAAATTGTTTTGAGATCAAGGGGCATAACCATTACAATGTGCAAAATGCATGATACACTCACACCCTCTTACAGTGTTGCTTTTGTCAACTCCATTCTTTACATTGAACTAATAATATGTTGTTTTGATGACTAACAAAAGGTTATTTGATATATTATAGAATAATTTTTGAAGTAGTTTTTAGATCAAGGTGCATAATGTTAAAATGTTCAAAATAAATTTTCATGAAAAAATATGCAAAATAAATGATACACTCACGACCGATTTTGGTGTTGCTCTTGTGAACTCCATCTTCACATTTAACTAACAATATTTTTATTTAGACAATTAATAAAAGGTTACTTAATATGTAATTGAATAATTTTGAAAGTTATTTTTAGATCAACAGGCATAATTATTAAAATGTTCAAAATGCATGGTACACTCAAGCCCCATTATGGTGTTGCTTTTATGCTCCATCTTTGCATTGAATTAACAATATGTTTATTTTGATAATTAACAAAAAGTTATTCAATATGTAATTGAGTAATTTTGAAAGTCGTCTTTAGACTAAGGGACGTAGCCATTAAAATGTTCAAAATGCACGGTACACTCACTCTCCATTATGGTGTTCCTTTTGCTAACTCCATCCTCAGATTCAACTCATTTATTTTGATGACTAACAAAAGGTTATTTAACATGTAAATGAGTAATTTTGAAAGTTATTTTTAGACCAAGGGACATGACCATTAAAATGTTCAAAACGCATAATACACTCACTTCCCATTATGGCGCTGCTTCTATCAACTCCACTCTCAAATTGAACTAACAATATATCTATCTTAGTGACTAACAGGAGGTTATTTAACTTGTAATTGAGTAATTTTGAAAGTTATTCTTAGACTAGGTGACATAATCATTAAAATATTCAAAATGCATGCTACACTCACTCCCCATTATGGTGTTGCTTTTGCCAACTCCATCCTCAAATTGAACTAACAATATGTTTATTTTGGTGACTAACAAAAGTTTGTTTAACATTTGAGTAATTTTGAAAGTTGTTTTTAGACCCACTTCCCATTATGTGTTGCTTTTTGAACTCTATCCTCACACTGAACTAATAATATGTTTATTTTGATGACTAATAAAAGGTTATCTAACATGGAATTGAGTAAGCTTCAAAAAGAATGTAATTGAGTAATTTTGAAAGTTGTTTTTAGACCAAGGGACTTAGCCATTAAAATGTTCAAAATGTATGTACCACTCACTCCCAATTTGGTGTCACTTCTGCCAACTCCACTCCCAGATTAAATTGAACCAAGGTACATAACCATTAAAATGTTCAAAATGCATGGTTTACTCACTCCCCATTATGGTGTTGCACATTTAACTAACAATGTGTTTATTTTAATGACTAACAAAAGGTAATTTAATAATTAATTGAGTAATTTGAAAATCATTTTTAGACCAAGGGACATTAAGATGCATAATACACCCTTGCCCCATTTTGGTGTTGCTTTTTGAGCACCATCTTTATATTGAACTAATAATATATTTAGGGTATGCTTGACAAGCCCTAAAAATTTTCTAACAAAAGGTTTTTAATCTAATTTTTTTTACTTTTTACAATTATTTAATTTTGTAATCATTTCTTCGCATATTTCTATACAATTATCTTATTTTTCAATTATTGCCGCATGACTACCTAAACAACAGACTTATCTATTTTAACTTTATTATCTTTATCCTTATCATTACCCATACTATATCACATCATTTATTTTTATTAATTTGAAAACTTTTGATGACAAGTTCTTATACTAAGAACTTATCATCAAAAGTTTTATCAGTTCCCAAATACACCTTTATTTTGATGATTATTAAAAGCTTACTTAATATGCAATTGAGTAATTTCAAAACTTATTTTTAAATCAAGAGTCATAACATGTAACCATTAAAATGTGTAAAATGCATGATACATGCATGTCCCATTAGGGGTGTTGCTTTCTTAACTCCATACTTATGGTGTGTTTGAGAAGTGAGGAAATTTTTGAATGAAAAGTTTTCAATATAAAAGTTTTTAAAATGGAAAAAATAATATGATATAATAAGGTAAATGATGATGAGTAAAGAAAATACAGTTAAAATAGACATATTAGTTATATAGGTAATTGTGTAAAAATAATTGAAAAGTAAGGTAGATTTATAGAAAGATATAAAGAAATGATTAACAAGTAATACAATTATAGATGGTGAAAAGTTTCAGTAGTTGCCAAACACTTGAACTAACAATATGTTTATTTAATAATTAACAAAAGTTTATTTAATATGTAATTGGATAATTTTGGAAGTTGTTTTTAGATCAAGAGTGTAACTATTAAAATGAGCCAAATGCATAACATGAGTGACGGTATGAAAATTTAAAATTTTTCTTAAATTTGTGCCTTTCATGTTCCAGGAGAGTTCAACACTCTAAAATAGCTAAGGAAGGCATTTGCGGTTGCCCTTTTTATGTGGGATGTTTTTGAAAAATTTTCTCAATTATATAAAAATTTTGAATATATGCTTGAATGTGATATGAATTGCCATGATGTATATGAATATCTATAGAAAAATAACCACTAATGTTATTAAAATGGACCAGACAAGCCCGATGAACCAGCTTAATGGGAAACTAGAAGCGTGTTCGGTTCAATTAAACTCGATGTAGTCTAATTCCAAAATAGCAAGATCAATCATATGAACTGCAGTGAAATCGAGGAGACTGATCCAATTGGTTTACACCGCGAGCGAAGAGGTCAAAGCAATTCAGCAACGCTTTTCCCACAGCAAAAACACGTGGGAAAAGCCCATATCCGTGTTGGACTTAAACTTTGTACTCAAGCCAAAATATAATATTCATTTATTTTTATAATTAATCATATTTTATAATTTTTCTTCACAAACATATTTTACTAAGTGTATTTAATTTAATCTTGAATTTTACAATATTTTTACATATTTATTTTTTATTTTTAAAAATAAACTTTTTGAGGGGTGAAAAATGACTTAAATGCCCCTAAAATGTTTTTTTAAAATAAATATGTAGTATTGCAAAATGCAAATACTTAATGTAAGGATTAAATACTATTAAGAAAATATATTTATGAAGAAAAAATAAAATAAAATAAATTAATATAATATTTTAGCTTAAAATACGTCATGGTGTATATAATCATGCTTCTTCAACAAAAATCTAATTCAAGGTGGAGAAGTAGTGTCATCTCCTGGTAATAAATTCCTCCAAAGTGCACATTTTGATATATATCAAATGATATATGTATATATACATATATAAATATATATCACTCTTTTTGAAATCTTTTTAGTATCTAGACTCTAACATGTATATAGATTGGTCTTATTTTTTTCATAGTTTACATTTAAAATTTTATATCTTTTAGTGAGTATAGCCAGCCCAAAATTCAGATTGAAATGATATTTAGTTAATATAACAAAATGAATGCTTTTAAATGATATAACTTGTGAATTTTGGTTTCTTCATAGGTGTGAGTCCCATTTACCGCCAATCATATTCCGTTGATAATTTGGTGGGGCTTCATGTGTATATATGATTTTTTTTTTCTGATGATTCATTGTTATAATGTATTTTTCCTATTACAATTTATTTCTAGTTCACATCATAATTTTTTCATTGGTATTAATTCGCATCATAATTTTTATCTTATATTTTGTTCTAACTCTCAGCGGGGAGCAAAACTTCGACCATCTAGGCACAATTCAGTACCTTATAAGCTGCAAGATGACCGAAATTAGCATATATAGGAAAATATCATTAGTGTGTTTGGTCAGCATCATAATTGAGGTGCAAATTGCTATAAAGGGGACCACTTGATTATGAACCACTCATTAAATTTAAAATTATTTATTTTAATACTATGCTAATTTTTATTTAAATTGAACATGTGTACGGGGTTTATCTTAAAATGATAAAAAATCAACCGCATAAAATAATGTAATGTAAATATTAATTTTAAAGTTGTATTTTTAACATTTAAACTATATAAAATATAATTTTTATATGAATTAATAATTATATAAAATATTATTGAATTTTAACTAGTGTGGAACATATTTTATAGTGTTTTGCACTCTTAACTACTGTGTATAAGTTCGGTTCACGAATGAATGTTTTCTTAAGTTTGACATCTGGATGTACTTCAGTGCATTTGGGTGCATTTAACCTCTTTTTTAAAAAAAATTTTATATAAACTTTAATCTAAATGTATTTAATATGTATATCAAGTTTTACTAATTTTCAAGTTTTTCATATATTGATTTTTAAAATTAAAAATATAAATATAAAAAACTCAAAATTAGTAAAACTTGATATACATATTAAATATACTTAAATTAATAATTGTATAAAAATTTCAAAAAAATAAAAAAATTAAAACACCCGGTGCAATGTATCATATCAGAAATACCATTCACGAATGTACGTTTTCTTGAGTTTGGCGAATTTGGTTCCTGTGCTGAACGTGCCTTGGATTTTTAGGGTGTGTTTGGGAATGAATAAAACTTTTGGTGAAAAGTTTTGAAGAATAAAAGTTGTCAAATGATGTGATATGATAGGGGTAATGATGAGGAGTAAAGAGGATAAAGCTAAAATAGATAGGTTAGTTGTATAGGTAATTGTGTAGAAATGATTGAAAAATAGGATAGTTTGTGTTGGAAGATGTAAAAAAAAATTAAAAAATAGAAACGTTGTAGAGAATGAAAAGTTTTAGATTGAAAAATTTTAGGTGAAAAGTTTTTGTTATTGCCAAACACCCCCTTAATTCGTCAAAGCTACTGATGTGAAAGGATTTTTCAATGGGAGTGTTCCTGGGGATGCACTTGTGTTCACTCGGGTACATTAAGCTTCAATGCACTTGGGTACATAAACTTTTTTTTAATTTTTTTGAAATGTATTTTACAAAATGGTTAATATAAGTGTATTTAGCATATGTGTCAATTTTTATCAATTTTGGAGATTTTTAGATATATTTTTTAGTTTTTTTAAAATCAGTGGCATTTTAGTAAGTTTAAATTACTAAAAATGCCACTGATTTTTAAATATCTAAAAAAATATCTAAAAGTCTCCAAAAATAGTAAAAATTGATACATATGTTAAATACACTTATATTAACAGATTCATGAAAAAATTTTCAAAAAAAATAAAAAAAATAGGTATAATACACCCACGTGCACTGAGGCTACGAGGACCTATACTATGCATGACTATTGTGGAACAGTCAAATGCTCCTGATTTGGACCCGCCTGCCCCTGCCTGCTGGAGCTCCGATTATTGGTGGCCTTTTAAGATGTTGGTACAAAGGTCGTATATGTGGTCTTTTAAGATCTTAATTAGTAAGCTACTATTTGTTTTTATTTTTCTTTTTATGTTTAGTTATTACTATTTGGCTTTTCCCAAAAAGAATTTCTGTATTTATCAAAAAAAAATCTTTTCATATAAAACTTTTTTCCTCTATAATTATCCTATTTTCCAAACATTCCTCATATTTCTCTAAAATAATCATATTTTTCAATCTTTTTTTTCAACTCTGCCATCTATTTTTTAGCTTTTTTTTCATCATCATTATCCCCATTATATCACATTGTTTTCCTCATTTCAAAAATTTTTTTACCAAAATTTTTTCTTCCAAAAGTTTTATTAGATACTACACACAATACATAACTATTGAAAATTTTTAAAAATATATAATATGCATATAGGACATAAAAATTATGCATTATATGCAATCTTCAAAATAATAAATAAGTATAATAAATAGTTTAAATTTAAAATATTTTAAAATAATTCAGGATAATGGTAAGCATTGAACCATTACCTACAAAAATAAAGTCAAAATCTACATTACGTATGGGTCTTTTTGTGAACAATGTTCATAAGTATATATGTTTTTACACAATCAATGATAATAAGGTACTATATAGTTTTTTTTTATAGAATACGAAGAATTATTTGATAGTGACTTTCGCGGGAAATCTCCCACAAATTATAGTGAGCTCGACCATTATTCTCCCTCGCATCTTTCGATGTGACCCTTACACCTCTCCTCCTTCATCCATTTAAAAGAATAGCATTAAATCCGTGCTTCCCAAGCCCAGAAACAAGTGTTGGATAATATATTGTATTACTATTTATTTATTTTAATTTATTGACTTTTACCCACGATTACTTCAGGATCAATATGTTGTTACTACATGAAGAATGGAGCAAAATCATATCTATATCAATAGAAAACCCACCATCCCCGCCTGCTTCTTCTATTTCTAGAGATGACGAAGGAGATGAGCTTCGTCATATCTCTCATTGCCTGCTGAGAAGAGTTTGTTTCCAAGAATTATGCAATAATCTTGGAAATATTTTTTTTATTAAAAAGCTTGGAAAATTTAATTGCAAAAGTTTTGGCAATTTAATCAACTATTTTGTTGCTAACAAATGCTAGATTAAAATAATTGCTATTCGCCACTTAGGGGTCATGCATCATTCAGCGGTCGACCTCTATCATTCAACAAACTACTCAAGTTCTAGTCTTGTCTCTAGTAGTACGTGGTGACATTATTGTCGTCCTGTTTTTGTGAAAACAAACTACTCTGTTTGGTAACATGAAAAAAGAAAAACTTTAAAAAATGAGGAAGTAATGTAATGAGATGATGAAATCATGATCGGTAATAAAAGGAATTAAGATAAAATAGATAGGACAAAAATGTGAAAAATAATTGAAACCGTTGATCAAATAGGATAACTAAAATATGATAACTAAGTGATTAAGATGTTACTTTACATCAAAAGGACAAAAAATAGAAAAATAGAAATATGATAACTAAGTCTTATATTCATCGTCAATCATGGTTACAAATGTCAACTTTTGTTGCAATACAAGAAAATGTCACTCCAGCTTTTGTAAAATGAATGCAGCTAAAAAGAACATCCTTTTTTGCTAAACCAAATTTATCTTGTTGCCATGTTGATGGATTCAAAAAATTCTTTTCGTTGGTGTACTACAGCCCCCTTCTATCTCAGATGAAAAATTATGGTGATTTAAAGTTGACATTAAAGTTGGAGATGTCATCTTACGCTCCCGGGAGCATTGAGCTCTCAATGCTCCCGTGTGCATACACCCTTTTTTTAGTTTTTTTCAAAAAAAAAATTTCACAAGATTGTTAATCTAGATGTATTTGATACGTGTATAAATTTTTACCATTTTTGGAGTATTTTAGATATTTATTTTTTATTTTTGAAAATCAGTGACATTTTAGATAATTTTAAATTACCTAAAATGTCACTGATTTTCAAAAATAAAAAATAAATATCTAAAATACTCCAAGAATAGTATAAATTAATATATATGTTAAATATACTTATATTAACAGTTTTATAAAAAAAATTTCAAAAAAAATTTAAAAAAATGGGTGTATGCACCCAGGAGCATTGAGCTCGGAATGCTTCCAGGAGCATACGACCACTTCCTTTAAAGTTGACACTCTTCTTTACCACTATTGAAACTTTTCACGACAATTAGCCCACTTCAAGAAGTCCTCTATGATGGCATTTACTTCACCATCTACCTTCAATTCATTTCAAATGTAGTAAGAAAGTCAAAGCGGCTTAAACCGAAAAGTGAGAAAATGATGATTTCAATTATCAAGGGCAAAAACATAGATTTAGCCGACATCATTAGACCTCAATATTATGACCTCTTGTCCAAGGCTTAATTTGGCTATTTTAATAATAACCGATAAGCGTCTTCACTAACATACCAACAATGACATACCATGTATACGTGTCTATAAATATGTGTTGTTTGTAGCCACTTAATCCCACAACTCCATATTAGTCTTTGCTCTGCATTGTTCTTCCTTTGCTAGCTTGAGAGAAAATTGAGGACCATGGCTTCTAACGTCCTTGTGCTTGGCCTTGCCTTCCTTTCCTTATTTTGTTCCCATACTTATGCTGCGGACCCTGGTCCCTTGCAGGACTTCTGTGTAGCCATTAACAAAGACTCACCAGGTTAGTATCCTCTTCCTATCAATGGTGAGGAAACTTCTGAAAAATGAAGCATGCAGTTAGACATGCAATAAAATTTTATCTAGCCATTTAAAGTTATTACGAGTTTTACTATACGAAAAAGCTTATATTTAGTATATGTTCTAACTTAAACAAAGTTGTTTATGTTATGTTATTTTAGCTGTTATATGATCATTCAAACGCATCCCAAAATATGTGTGGAGTTGGAGACAGAGTAACTAATTTAAAGTGTCTGTCTTAATGCATGTAGTGTTTGTGAATGGGTTTACTTGCAAAGACGCAAATCAAGTTGTGGCCGATGATTTCATCTTCACAGGTTTGAACTTATCAGGGGACATAAGAAACGGGGTTAGGTCGAAGATCAACTTCGTGACTGTTAATGAGCTACCTGGACTCAACACGTTGGGAATCGCCATGGTCTGAATCGACTACGCCCCATACGGTGTAAATCCTCCTCACATTCACCCTCGTGCATCAGAGATCCTCATAGTCCTTGAGGGAACCCTCTTAGCTGGCTTTGTCACTTCCAACCCTGACCACCGCCTCATGTCCAAGATCCTTCACGCCGGTGATGTCTTCGCCTTCCCCCATGGCCTCATTCACTTCCAACAAAATATAGGCAAGGGAAACGCAGTCGCGCACGCAAGTTTTAATAGTCAATATCCAGGGGTCATTACAAATAGCCAATGCTACCTTTGGTTCAAAGCCACCCATCTCGGATGACATTCTGGCTAGGGCTTTTCAGGTAGAAAAGGAAATCATTGATCTATTGAAAGCTCAGTACAAAGCTCAGTTCTACGGAAGCATGTAGTGATGGACTTGCAAGCAACTTTATTTATCTAAATAAAGCAACATGCATCAAGTGGTTGCTATGTATTCACCATAAATGTGCGTAGCTAGTGATGGACTCGCAAATAGCTACCTGTTTAATATTAATGTGTTTTTTTGTCTTGCATGAATATGGGCACTTTCTAAAAGTAATGATATTTGAATAAAATTTCTTGAAGGATCTGAAAATCCTTAAATATTGCAGGCGATGTGGACACCACATATGCTGTGCTTCTCGTGCTAAGATCGATGCATGACTTTCTTTCACTAGCTAATTTAATTAAAATGATCATATCATTGTAATAGCCATCGTCCGTCCGTTTCTAAGAAACAGATGGAAACGGGTGGGATTGATGAGCCATGCACATTCATTTTGAATTGATGTCAATTAATCCCAGCCGTTTAGGATATAGATTAGTATAAAAAGGGCACATGTGAGATGGTTTTCGGCAAATCGAACAATAATATGCGTAGTAACGAGAGACTGACAAGAAAGAAGAGTTTTTTTTGAAAGCAACATCTAACCATCTTACTGTAAATCTCATTCATTTTATATTATACGCAAGTTATTTCATAGATCTAAACCATTCACAATGTTTCTAACATGACTAATTAGTCACAGAAGTATTATTGAAATTTTAATGTCAAAATTTTACTTATTTAATTAAGAAGTACCAAATAATGGGTATGAAATGATATATGATGAAATAAACGCACTTTTGAGCATAATCAGAGAATTGTGACCGTAAAATAACAAGATAATTATATGATTAGCTTGCATGCAAAATTTTAGATTGATCCGACTTATAGATTTTTAGATATAGCAATTTCACACATAATATAGAGTGGTAAATATGTATTTTAAGAGAAAAACACAAAAAAATAATTACGGAAAAATATAGATGCAAAAAGAATAATCTGAACCATTAAAAACATTATTTGAGATATTTTACAATATATGTGATGAATTAATTCTATTAAAAATTAATTTATATGGCTATTTGAAGTGATATTTAATATTTAACCCTTTATTAAACTCTTTATATTAAATCTGATGATAGAGATGTTATTTTGAAAAATGGACTGTCCAAATTATAAAACATAATTTTAGAAGCTTACTCCTAAAATTTCAGATCAAACAAATATGTATATTAAGAGATATAAGCCATTTTATTTGAAAAATATGGACCATTGAAAATAAACGAATAAATGAATAAGCTCCTGAGCTAGTGGGCTAAGCCCATTTGAACAGGCCCATTGAGTCTGAAGCCCAAAAACCAAGCTTAAGCACACATAAACAAAAGCCCAAGAGTTTCGCCCACTTAAACAGAGTCAGCCCACTATCTAGTCTGACTCAACTTTCAACAAAGGATCTGGCCCACTAGTCTGATCCACTATTCTGGCCCGCCAGTAGCAGCCTACCGGCGGCGGAAAAAAATTCAAATAAATACTCAAAAATTTGAAAAAAATACAAAAAATTATGAAAAATACCAAGAAAATTAAAGTAAATATTTATAAGCTTAAATGACTTTTAAAATTATAAATTTATGAAGAATGAAAGTTTATGAAGGTGTGATAAATGGAAAATACATATATGTATAAAATTATAAAAATATGAGAAAAATTAAAGAAAAATATCTAAAGAAGTATAAGTCCAAATTTATTTTTATGTATAAAAATAAATTTGTTTAAAAGTGAATTAATATAAGAATAAATAGAAGAAAATAGGATTTTGACCGATTAAAATTATGAGAAATTTTGATAAAGTTGTACATGGAATTTTAAATAATATTTGTGAAAACCAAAGTGAAATAATAAACATATTATGATGAAAATTAGGAAAAGAAACTTGAAGCTACTATAAAAAAATTGGAAAAAGAGGAGTTTTAAAGTCTACTCAGAGGGAAGTAAACTTTTACCAAAGCATGTCTTTGAAAATATTATGTGAATATTATGATTTGCTATGAAATGTGATTATTTATTTTCTTTCAAATTTGTTTATTAAAGAATGAACATTATTATTTCAAATTCATGTTTAGTAGTGAATTTAAGTGGTGCATCAATTAAAATTCATGAGCATGATGCATAATTGCATGTTGGGTTTGCCGCCACGGAGTAAAGTAGTATAGTAGTACGTGGGTAGCGTCCTCAGGACTACCAAAGGAGATGATTTAGCTCACGAATGCGTAGCACTGCTGCACGCGAGCACAAGTAGATGACAATACCCATAGTATGAATGTATGATTTAAAATTGACATATGTGTGCACGTCTATCAAGATGTTTTTATTACGGTTTGTTGTGCATAAAAAATAGTATAAATATTATATTTGTTTTTTTAAAAAAAATCAAAATAATTGAAAATGAATTTAAAAAATATATTTTTACTCACTGAGCTTTCAACTCACATAGTTTTTGTTTTCAGTGGAAAAACAGGGATACAATGCTATACTAGAGCCTTTATCAACATGGGAAAAAGGCGAACCTAGTAGAAGAAAAGACAAAGAAGTTTAGAACTTTATTGAAATTTTCTTATAATGCTTGCTTATTTTGATTTTAGATATTGAAAATTATATAATAACTCCTTAAGGAGCAAACTTGAGATATAATAGTTAAAATTTTTATGGTTTTGCACCTTGATATCAATTTCCATCTTGGGAGATCTTATTTTTAGCTTTGACATAGTAAACCTCATTCACAATACCTCAAGGGTGGGGTGTTACAATCATTGATTGCTTACCCATATATAATAGATTCCTAAACCTTGTTGTAATGCAAACTTTGTACTAATATGTGCAACATCGTTACCAATGCAAGAAACATGTGTCAAATCACAATATATGAATTGGCTACTTTTGTGATTTTGTCAAACAAAAAAAAAAAAAAAAACCGGAGATTATATCTTCCCACTATTTTCAATCATGGCTTTCAGAAGGACGGAATCACTCTCACAAATGATCTATGAAAAGTTTAAATCTTTCAACTACAATTTACTGAATAACTTGGCATGGGTCTCAATCCAAGATGGGTCTGCCATCTCGTTCCACACCTAATTTTTAATAGCTAGCAGCTCCCCATCCCAACCTTTGAGCACCGCCCCTATACCACAAATTCATCTTGCTGCAAATACCATCATCAACATTAAGCTTAACCTACCAAAAGGAAGAGGTTTCCACGTAGCTTGAGATATCTTGACACCAAGATTCTTTTGCGGTAGCCAACGGGATGAATTGCATTGCTGAATATATTGTCAGCTCCAATTGTGATGGCTGCAATGGATGTTACTACATCTCTAGCCCTACCTGTGTTTTGATAATACCATAGCGTCTAATCAGACATTAAATCTGCCTTTGTGAACTCAAAAAATAAATCTATCAAATCGGCGGGATTCTTATGAGCAAGCAGCCTGACCAGTTGGTGATCAAAAGTCTCCTTCATTTTTTGACCCAGCCATATTAGGCGAACTAAATCTTCAACTTCGTTGACACAGAATTCACACATAATGGCAATTGGATCTCTCTTTTATGCAAGTTACTCTTTGTAGGCATTGAATCGGGAAATTTTAAAATAGAATTTCAAATCTAAAATATTTTTTTTATTTAACATATTTTATTTATCATACTACAAAAATAATTTTTATAAAAACTTGTATCTTCTAAAAACAGCATCTTTTGAGAATACTGATACGATTGGTTTTCATCTAAAACTTTTTTCCTCTATATATTATCCTATCTTTCAAGCATTTCCTCATATTTTTCTACAATCATTTCTTTATAATTTTTTATACAACTTTGCTATTGATTTTAACTTATTTCCTTTACTCATTATCATTATCCATATTATATTGTATCGTTTTTCTCATTTCAAAAACTTGTTTACTAAATTTTTTTCTTCCAAAATTTTTATTAAGTACTAAACATAATAAATAACTATTGAAATTTTTTTAAAAATATATAATATGAAAATTGCTTCGAAGCAGACCCATGTAACCTCTTCAAAATTTAAGATTTTAATCTTTGATAAAAAAAATCTAATCCATTTGTGTTTAACATCATTTGTTTATCTAGGAGATCAAGTTTCATCCCAATCAAGTATGTTTATGTGCCACATTGGTTAGAAAATATATATATTCATGTGTAAATTATTGAAAAAATGCTATAATGAACATGTATGATGCTTCCATGTGACATCTTGGCCGAAAAATATAATAATGATTTTTTTTTTTTTAAATGAGACCCCCAAAGATGACAAAAGTAGAAAGAATGCAGCAGTTTGTTTGCATGTTAGAGCAATTAATGATTGACCCTAAATCTCCAAACTGTACCACGTCAGTATGGAATTAATCTCTATTATATACTGATGCTGGGGTCTTTTCTGTAAGCGTCTTGATCACATTAACGTCATGTATTGCCTCAGCTGCAACATACAATAACCTTCCATTTGGATCCATTAATTATTGGTTGGGGGGGGGGGGGGGGGGGGGGGAGGGAGGCGATCATATTTCTTAATTAATTAGTTTCTATATGTATATATATCAAGGAGGACAGTTAATGAAATGGATAAAATACTAAGCCCCAACAACCCATCATCAACGGAGGAATTAGGGCATTGCCCCCTGAATTTTTGGAAATTCAAGAAACTCACTTTAAAATTTTTAAAAAAATTAAAAATATAATTAATGTTCATATGGTTGCCCTTTTCATCGGAGTTTGCTCTCCCTCTCTAAAGGTCAGGACTCCGCCACTAAATTAGGGATTTTTGAAAAATAGACATCCTATGTAACTTTGCATGATACTTTGGATATGCGCATGGGAGTAACAGGCTCCATGGTTAATCGGTCTATTTTGAACTCTTTTGAAAATTCGAGGGTCTATTCTTCAAATATCCGAAAGTATATACACGCTGATTTACAACCCTGAAATGTGCTTTAAGGTGTATTTTGCAAAGCCCTTTACTGTTAATGTGCTAATTAATCTTTCTTCTTTCACGGCCCGATGTGCCATTGTGTGGACAACATCCACCCCAACAAATTAAATTTATCATATGCCGCCTTTTTGCAAAGCCAAATTAAAAATGCCTATGTTGTGGTTTCGAATCCAACTAAAGCTGCAATTTTATTAGTATTTTCAATCGAATTTTAACACCTATATTAAATATTATTTTAAACTAGATTTAAGGTAAAAAATAATTATATTTAACCAAATGGTACTACTTGAAAGCAATTAATTAAGTATTCTTAATTAAATAATTAGCTACGGCTAAACTACATCTAATACAACCAAATATAGTTTTTTTTTCCTTGAAGAGTAACCAAATATATAATATATGATATTTATGCAAATAGTTTGGTGACCGCAGTCACCCCGCACTTACCAAGTTGACGGTCTCCCGGTCAAGAGGTAATTTGGGCGCATGGTGTGCGTTTCTCATTTATGTATGAAAGTTATATTTTGATGGAAAAATTATGTTAAGTGATAATTTTGACATGAAGCTCGTGCATGTGATCACACTCACACATATAGTGATCCAAGGGAAAATCTTCAATGCAACCGGTTGTAGAATGCAACCACTTGATTTTTATTTTTTTTTTAACTTCTAACTAATATAGATTGTGTTGAATACTATTATTCACCTGCAGATTAAAAAAAATAAATTGAAAATTTTTATAATGAATACTTTTTAAAATAGAATTATACGCATAATTTCAAATATACTCACACCATTTATCTTTAATTTCAGATATACCCACTGAGAATCAAATATTCCATATATATCCAATACGTAAACCAAAAATATGAAATCTACCCAATTCTGTCTCAAGCCGTTAGAGAAGGTTTTTGGGCTGGACAAAAATTTTTAAATGACGAAATTACCCAATTCTGGCCTTAGGCACCCTCATCCCACCTCGGCGCAAGCATGTGGATCCGCATTTCAGCCGCATTTAGCCGTGCCAGAGGTCTGCTTATGGAAGAGCAGGAACGAGATCAACTCGTAGATCCCGAACGGCGAGTCGTGGAGGTACTCGAAGATGTCAAGGTTAAAGAGGCAGTAGGGTTCGAAGTCATCGACGCCGACCCAGCATCGTGCGAAATGCGAGCGTATCCAACCAGTGCTCAGGGATTCCATACACGAACTTGGTGCCGTAGAAGGACACATCGAAGTTGATCAACTATGGGTCGTACGGTCGGGTGTCGGTGTGGTCGCGGAACTTCTCCTTCCAATCCTCGCCGTCCTTCTTCATGTGCGGCTGCTCAAAATCGAACAACGCTTTGGCATTGAGCTAGACGACACGCGCTCAGTCCTCGTTCCGCCGGACATAGAACTCGAAGGGATCGTGACGGAGGACCACCTCATACGAGTTGGAGAGGTAGATGACAGAAGACGCACCGCTGTCATCGTCATTGACGATGGCGATGCGCCGGAGCCAGAGGTCACCGTCAAAGTGCTTCTTCGGGGGATGAAGCATGGGATCCTCGTCAATTTTCAGGCGGAGAATGCCGCGTTGATAGGCAAAGATCCGCAAGAGTAGCGGCTTGGAGACGGGCTTTGCTTGCTGCTATTCGTCATCTCCGGTGACCGGTTTGAAGGCCCATGGGAGTAGTTTGCCAACGAGGTCACCGTCGTGGAGAGCGACATCGAAGGCCACGAGGAAGTAGGATCGGGGCCTGTGGGCTTGAGCTAATTTGCAGAAGGGGGGGTCTGGTTGCAGTTAAAGAACTCATCCCTCTTCCAAGAGGAGATTGCGGAGAGGTGTAGGAGCAGGAGTTGGAGGAGAGGAAGTACTTTATTCGGTTGTCTCGCGGGGGAAGAGGCCATGGTGTTAACTGGGAAGAGAAGTAGAAGAGCAGAGTGGAAAAGTTGGGTGCAGCAAGAGTTCAGAAGAGAAATATGGGCCGATGAGCATTTCCATAAACAAATAAATAAATTCTTCTTGTCAAGACATTGATTTCTGAAAATTCTACGAGCGGTGGAAGATGAAGAAGGCGAAAGAGACGAAGAAGATGAGCAGGTTTCAAACTGAGCCCTAAATTTTGGGCAAAACTATCATTTTATCTCATTAGCGACGGTTCTTTAACGACTTGAGATGGAATTAGGTAGATTTGATATTTTTAGTTTACCCAGTAGGTATATATGAAATATTTGATACTTAGTGAGTATATTTGAAATTAAAGGTAAACGTTATGAGTATATTTGAAATTTATCCTAATTATAAAGAACCTTGTGTGTTTATACCGAAGACCCAATCCTATGCACCCGGGTGCATTCAGCCTCAATGCACCCGGGTGTATTGCACCCATTTATTTTTATTTTTTTTCGAAATTTTTTTTACAAAATGATTAATCTAGGCTTATTTAACATATGTATCAATTTTTACTATTTTTGGAGACTTTTAGATATTTTTTTAAGATTTTTAAAAATCAGTAGCATTTTCGGTAATTTTAAATTACGGAAAATGCCACTGATTTTTAAAAATCTAAAAAAAATATCTAAAAATCTCCAAAAATAGTAAAAATTGACGCATATGTTAAACAAACCTATATTAACAGATTCATAAAAAAAAAATGAGTGTAGTACACCCGGGTGCATTGAGGCTGAATGCACCCGGGTGCATAGGATTGGGATCCGTTTATACCTGTTGTAGATTATAAATAAACTTAATTGAAATAACTTTTTATATCATACAAATATTATTAGAGGAGAACATGATGTATCACTAGTACTTGGATCTTTAAAAAATGAAAAATGTTGAAAAAAATCAAACAATTAAGTTGTTGTATTTTACAATAACGTGCACTGAAGATTTTCCCATGATCCATTATCTACATATTTGCTAAGCTTGATGCTGTGAGCTTTTAACATTTTTTACTTTTCTTTTGATTTTTATAGACTCGCGAGTAAATCTGTGCGAGTAAATCTGCTTACGTACTTAACTTTATCATTTCAAATTTTTTTATAAGTTTAAAAATCAACGTTTTCATGAGCCCCATTTTCTAACAGCTGCGAGTGCGTAAGCTATTTGATAGTGTGTCGTCTTGGAGGGTTGGTCAAAGACCGACTCTCGGTCCAACCCTGCCTAGGCACGGGTGCGAAACAATACAAAGGTACGGTTTAATGGTTTTCACAGCCATCGAAATATTCCAATATTATCATCTTATTTCTGATCCATTTGATTAATTAAACCAAAATCTACTCCATTTATTATATTGTTATGTAACTCCATTTATTTTATTTAGAATTATTTATTTTTTCGAAAATAATTTTTATTCAAATCAAAGTTGTGCATAATCCTTATCAAACGAATTATTAAATAAATTTAATAAAACTATTTAATTCATAATATAGATTTTAAATTTATTAGTTCAACATTTAAACTTTCGAAAACAACATTCTTGTTACATAAATAATTCTATAAAGCACCATAACATTATAATGTATATGCGAAGGAATTTAAGTATTTTCATAATTTTACATGAGACTTTCTTTAACACAACTAAGCGTAATGCATCATTGATTGTATTTTTAAATTTTTATTTTGTGATGTTTTACTTTAAATATAAGTCCTCTGTCATGTTTTACTCCATTTATATTTGCATGACATGAAAAATTATGTTATTTGAATTTGTATATGATCCATACTAAGTGTAAATTCATTAGATTATCTATAATTATATTCTTAAAACTATTATTAATAAAAGTTTTTATCCTTAACCTGAACTCATTGTTAAAAAGCAGAAAAATTCTCTGCGTACTCACAACATTTCGCGATTATTCTCTTTATATCGACAATATTTCAAAAATTCCTCTAACAAAGAGACGATATGATTTTTGAGTTGTTTTGAATTTACTCTATAAGAGAAGAGAGAGAAGAGATGCAGAAAGAAAATAGAAAAGCTAAAGAGAGAAGAAGGAGAGAGAATTTAGAAAGAAGAGAGAGAAGAAAGAGGTAAGGAGAGATAAGAGAGGAGGTAAAGAGAGAAACGAGGAAGTAAATGAGAGAGAGAAGAGAAAAGGTGAAAGAGAACAGAATAATAAAGGAAAGCGTAACTAATCAATAATAGTGTAAATTAAATTTAAACTAGGAAAATAATTAAACGATTGCATAAATAAAGCAGGAAAGAAAATTGTATTAAATTTAATCTAAAAATTGCAAACATTAAATAAAGAAATAAATCTAATCTAAAAATATAAATATGAAATTAATAATTACAAAGCATAAAAAAACTATAATTAAAAGAAAATTTATTTACCCAAAATTTGCTCAAAGACTAATCTTTGAGGAATAATCCAGAGGCTTTGGAGCATTACACACTTAGGATGTGTGTGAGAGGTGCGTCCCACCCTTGTGGGGGCCCTCTTTTACATTTGGCCAAAGTTGGGCAGGGAGTTATCCCAAACCGATGCGGGATTACTATTTCGGAAGTTAGTGTACCTACACTTTCATTTGCTTCTTCCTCTTGCCTTCGGTAGCTTCTGCTTTGCATCATTGCCAGCACTGAACGTGCTGTATTTTCTCCATTGGTTACTGAATTTGCTGCTTGCCGCCAGATGCTATCTTCAATGGAAATTGGTTGAGGCGTCAGATTGGAGAAGACCGAATTGGGCTTCGAAATTTCTGCTGCAACCTTCTGGGCACCGGTTATTGAACTACCGGCTTCTAGATTAGGGGATTTCTTGGAATGAATTTTTGTTTACTGGCCATGAATGTGTAGCTTCCAATGTTTCTGGACGGGTTTCGGTGCTCAAAAGTGGGTCGCTGGAAAACTAGTAGATGTAACTTTGGACGTTGTGCGTTGGTGGAGGGCAAAACAGCTATGGCTGTCGAATTTTGCTGAGAGGAAGATTTGGAAAAGTGGATGGAAGGGCTGTTGCATCGGTTTCAACTGGAAGACGGCTTCAAAAGTGGATGGAGGGTAAAACTTAATTTATACGTTAACTACACTTAGATAAACAAATGTATGAAGAAAAATAAAAAAGTCATTGTAAATGAGTTTTTTGAAGTGGGTTAAGTGGGGCATTTGCTTAGCTCGAACTAATAAGATCATTCATCTACAAAGAATATCTCAAGAAAAAATTTAACATAAAAAACAAGATGAATGAAGCAGATTATATAAAAGTTAAATAAAAATAAAAGTAATATACTTTATTTATAATATAATTACAATATGTCAAATATGTATTTAAATATAAATATAAATAACATAAAATACACAAAATATAAAGAAGTATTGTTTAAATATTATATATAAAATATATTTTATAATAAATATAAAATAGAAATCGGGATTGGGTTTACTTGAAATCTAACCATATCATATTTACAAATCGGGTTTACTGGGTCGGGGGTAATTCAGGCTCGGGTTGTAGAAGAGCAAGTTTTAACATCATTGGAAATCGGATTTGGTGGGTCGGGTTTGGACTCAACCCGGCTCAAGTTGCACCCCTAGTCAATGCTTCTTTTAACAGTTCAAATGCCATCAAGTAGGACTCATCTAGGTTAAATAAGACATCTTTTCCTAGAAAATTTGTCAAAGGTCGGGAAATCTTGGAAAAATCTTGAATGAATCGGCGATAGAAACCACATAACCAAGAAATGAGCGAACTTGTCTTACTGAGGTTGGATGAGGGAGATTAGTAATTAAATCAATTGTAGCTTTACCTACTTCTATCCCTTGTTTTGAAACTATACGATCAAGAATTGTTTTCTCCTTAACCATAAAATAACTTTTTTTTCCAAACTTAGTACTAAATTGGTTTCTATACATCTTTTTAACACTTTTTCTAAGTTTTCAAGACAATTATCAAATGGTCTCCAAACATCAAAAAATCATCCATAAAAACTTCAAACGATTCTCCCACCATATTCAAGAATATTGCCATCAAGCACCTTTGAAAGGTTATCGGTACATTGCATAGTCCTAAAGGCATTCTCTTAATATTGTATGGGCAAGTAAATATGGTCTTTTTTTGATATTCTAGATAGATAACAACTTGATAACACCCTAAACATTCATCTAAGAAAGAACAGTATTTTTGACCAGCTAATTTTTCTAAGATTTGATTAATGAAAGGAAATGGAAAGTGGTCTTTCTTAGTTATGGCATTTAATTTTTTATAATCAATACAAACTCTACACTTTGTTGTCAACCTAGCGGGCCTTGCTTTACCTTTATCATTGTTTAATATTGTGAGTCTAGATTTCTTTGGAATTACCTGATTGGGCTTACTCATTTACCATCAGAGATTGGGTAAATAATTTTTATATCAAGCCACTCGACAATTTCCTTTTTAACTATCTCTTTCATAAATGAGGATTAGCCTCCTTTGTATTTCTCCACTTGGTTTGGCATTTTCCTCTAAATAGATATAGTGCATGTAAATTGATGGGCTAATTCCTTTCAAATGAATCATTGACTAACCTATTGCACCCTTATGTATTCTAAGGACTTCAATAAGTTGTTTCTCTTGAGTTATCGTGACATTGGAAGCTGTTACTACTAGTAATGTTTGATTAAGACTCAAAAATGCATACTTAAGAGAGGCCGATAGAGATTTGAGTTCAAGTTGTTGTGGCGACTCAATAAATGGTGGTGATGGCTGGGATTATAATATCGATAAAGGTTTAACTAAATTCCAATGGTTAAAAGATTGATGGCAATTTAAAGTATTTACCTTCTTTATGAATCCATGTTGAAAATTTTGAGTAGAGTTTAACAAATCATCAATAATGTCAATTGTAAAGCACCCTTTATCACAATTTGAGTACTTAGAAGCTTTAAAGATATTAATTCGAAACATTTTACCTCCAAATGAAATATTCATTACACCAGTTTTACAATTAATATTGGTTTTTGCTTTTGCTAAGAACGGGGGACCTCAATTGCATGCTCCTGAGAGCATACAGTGCTGCATGCTCTGGGGCGCATACACCTATTTTTTTATTTTTTTTTGAGAATTTTTCGTAAAATTATTAGCCCAAGTGTATTTAACGTATATATTGATTTTTATCATTTTTGGAGATTTTTAGATTTTTATTTTTTATTTTTGAAAATCAATGCCATTTTAGGTAATTTTAAATTCCCGGGAGCATAAGATCAGGATCCAAGAACGGGTGCCCTAAAATGATTAGTACATTGTTTATTTTTGAAGTTGAGGTCATGCTAAGAATAAGAAAATCCATTAGAAAATAACAATCATTAATTTTTTAATAATATCTTCAACAAGTCTCCCAGAATTGTAACTAACCTATGTACAAGTTGTAGAATGATTAAAGTGGGTTTTATTCTCCAATATTAAATTTTTCATAAATAGAAATGGGTAAAAGATTCACACCAGCCCCAAAATCCAAAAGTGCTTTATCAAATGTTTTTTTGCTTATGTCACAAAAAATGAGTAAGGCACCGAGATCATTTAACTTCTGCAGAAGGTTGTCTAAGATTATTGCACTCGCCTCTATAGGGAAGATGATCTTTTGAGGAGTGAAATGTGGTTTTCTCTTTTGGGTGCAGAGGAATTGGAGCTCCAATGCCACCAACTGACATACCCGCTGCTACAGGAACATTCCAAACAAGATGAAGTGTCCAACGAGGTTGGTGTCACAGTGCCGCACGTGTTTCACTTCAACTTTGAGGGGAGTATCAAACCAATTCTTAAATTTTACAGCACAAAAAGGACAATTGAATTTTAGGGTAATAGTTGTTTACTCCTATCCTAGTTGTTTAGTTTGTCTTGCATTTGAGATTTTATTAAATATTCATAAAAGATGATTGTTTGATATCATTAGTGATGAATAGATGAAATCATGTTGAATCAAGAAATTTTTTTATTGAGATTTGTTGGTATATGCTAGTATTGAAAATGAAGATATTTAATTTATGTTTTAGTAAATTTCGAAGATGGAATTTATTCAGTAAATTTTTATAAGGTTGGTAGAATGTGAAACGCCTAATTTCTAAATAATTTTTGGGACTTACATGAGTATGTGAATAAAGATTTGATATTTGTATAAATTTTGATGATTTTATTATTTATAAATTAGTAATGGGTTGATTTCTAATGTATGGAAAAAATGTGTGTAATTTTGTACTACATATAAGTGAAAATTTTGAAGGGAATGACGTGAAAATTTTTGAAGTTAAGTGGAGAGTTAGATTGATTATATTTTATTATTTTTGTTTAAGTTTGGTGCATGGGGCCACAACGAGATAACTATGCATTTAGTGTAGTGATAAATTTTCATTTATTAGAAATTCTTAATTGCATGCGTTAAGGGGAATGCATTAAAAGAGGAGGTGCTTTCTCGGGCGCGGGGGGTGGGGCCGTGGGGGGTGTGGGTGGGAGAGCAAATGGACTACTCCATGCAGATGCAACTGTGGAAGAATATTAGGGCGTGGCTAGAGATTTTGAGGAAGAGCCAAGTTTTTATCTTTTTTATTTTGGAAATTTATATAAAATAAATAGGTGGAGTGAGATATGATAATTATGAAAATGTGAAAGTTTCTATATTTACAAATTAGTAACAGGTAATGGTTGATGTATGCAAGAATTAAAAGTATTTTGTAATTTATATAAAAGTGTAATTTTTTGACTGAATGATGTGAAAATTTCATGGTGATGGAAGAGTTATATTTACTATATTGTTTATTTTTTGCGTCGAAATCATTAGTCAGGTGTCCCGCGGGGGTCCAAAAATGAATATTTTGTTTTCTAAAATATATATATGTGTCCCGCGGACCTCTGAAAATGAATATTTTATTTTATAAAGATATATGTGTGTCCCGCGGGACTCTAAAATATATATATATATCCCACGGGCCTCCGAAAATGAATGTTTTATTTTTTTAGAATATATAAATGTCCCATGAGCCCCAAAAAATCATAGATTTATTTAATAAAAATATATATGTGTCCCGCGGGCCTCAAAAAATGAATATTATATTTTTATAAAAATATCTATGTGTCCCGCGGGCGTCCAAAAATGAATATTTTGTTTTATAAAAATATATATGTGTCCCGCGGGCGTCCAAAAATGAATGTTTTGTTTTTTAAAAATATATAAATGTCCCATGGGCCTCAAAAAATGAATATTTTATTTTTATAAAAATATATATGTGTCCCGCGGGCGTCCAAAAATGAATATTTTGTTTTATAAAAATATATATGTGTCCCGCGGGCGTCCAAAAATGAATGTTTTGTTTTTTTAAAATATATAAATGTCCCATGGGCCTCAAAAAATGAATATTTTATTTTTATAAAAATATATATGTGTCTCGCGGGCGTCCAAAAATGAATATTTTGTTTTCTAAAAATATATATGTGTCCCGCGGGCCTCCAAAAATGAATGTTTTGTTTTTTTAAATATATAAATGTCCCACGGGCCTCAAAAAATGGATATTTTGTTTTATATAACCGGACGGCATCACGTCACACCAGTACAGTGACATTTACTAGGCATTTTTCAAAATTTTCATACCAGTTGATATAATGCACTATTGACATTTACTAGGCATTTTTAAAAATTTTCATACCAGTTGATATAATGCACCATTCTAAAATCTTTTGAAAATTTTATGATATGCATACATCTCCCAGATCTGTTCCGGTAAATGCCTAAGTAGGCATGCCAATTAAGTTAATTTAATTTTTTGGGCTATTTTATTAAATATTCGATTAGATTTGTAAACTTATGTAATTCGTACACTTTTTCCTAAAACTCTGTAATTTGAAAATTCAAATTTAATTAAAATTCAGCTTGCCTATATTAAATAACGATCCCAAAAATGTGTCCACAAGTAAATTTAAAGTTTATGTACGCAGTTGGAGCCTTGGAGCAAGCGACGAACTCTTAAAGCGAAACGAACGAACGGACGGAAAAAAATAAACAGACCATTTGCAACTAAAACGCGGGCTATGTATCTGGTTGTACGCGAAAGAAGACATCTTCAGTGCAATCTTCTGTGTATAAGTATATTTATCAAATCTGTTTCGACAGATCCCTCCATAGGCATGCCAGCTAAGTTTTTGTGAATTAATCATATTTTTTTAATAACCGTTTAATTGAAATTTCTGGTCTTTTCTGATTTGTGTATTTTGGGCATTAATTACCTAATTTGGCTAGATATACAGAAAGAAAAAGTATTGCCTAATATACAATAAATAAGAAACGGAAATGTGTGTGCAAAAGTGAGTTTAGGATTCATTAAGTCATTTGCCGCATTAGAGTAAACCATACACAGATACATGACGGGGGTTGTTTCCTTGGTCAAAATTGAAGCTCCAATTTTGACCGAAATTGCTCAAATTCGTCGAAATGGCAGTTCGGCTGCATTACTTTTAAAAAATCACGTATCTATTTCTAGCAAATTATGAAATAAACAAATGTCAATCGAAAATTTACATGAGGTATAACACAAGGGTACATTTTCAGAGGTGTTATATAACATAAAATTTTGTATAAATTTTATATTCAACGAAAATTTTAATTAGATTATTTGTCCACGTTGAGTTCATTTGGAGTAAATAAATTTGTATTACTAGTTTAATTTAATAGATAATGGTAACCGAAAATTACAATTATTATATTCTTTGTAATATAAACTGTAATAACATTATTATATAATTTGGACAAATTTTATTATTATATGTGTCCCGCGGGCCTTAAAAAATCTCATATTTTATTTTCTAAAATATGTATATGCCTCCCGCGGGCCTCAAAAAATGACAATTTTAATTTCTATATGTGCCCGCGGGGTCCAAACAATCAATATTTTGTTTTTCTGAAATATATATGTCCCACAGGCCTCAAAAAATGAATATCTTATTTTTATAAAAATGTATACGTGTCCCGTGGGCGTCCAAAAATGAATATAATGTTTTATAAAAATTTAAATGTGTCCCGCGGGCTTCAAAAAATGAATGTATTGTTTTTATAAAATATATAAATGTCCCGCGGATCTCAAAAAATGAATATCTTATTTTTATAAAAATGTATACGTGTCCCGTGGGCGTCCAAAAATGAATATAATGTTTTATAAAAATTTAAATGTGTCCCGCGGGCTTCAAAAAATGAATGTATTGTTTTTTTAAAATATATAAATGTCCCACGGGCCTCAAAAAATGAATATTTTGCTTTTATAAAAATATATACGTGTCCTGTGGGCATCCAAAAATGAATATAATGTTTTATAAAAATATATACGTATCCCGCGGGCGTCCAAAAATGAATATATTATTTTTTTAAAATATATAAATGTCCCACGGGCCTAAAAAATGAATATTTTGTTTTTATAAAAAAATATACGTGTCCCGCGGGCGTCCAAAAATGAATATATTGTTTTTTAAAAATATATAAATGTCCCACGGGCCTCAAAAAATGAGTATTTTGTTTTTATAAAAAAATATACGTGTCCCGCGAGCGTCCAAAAATGAATATATTGTTTTTTTAAAATATATAAATGTCCCACGGGCCTCAAAAAATGAGTATTTTGTTTTTATAAAAATATCTACGTGTCCCGCGTGCGTCCAAAAATGAATATATTATTTTTTAAAAATGTATAAATGTCCCACGGGCCTCAAAAAATGAGTATTTTGTTTTTATAAAAATATATACGTGTCCCGTGGGCTTCAAAAAATGAATATAATGTTTTATAAAAATTTAAATGTGTTCCATGGGCTTCAAAAAATGAATGTATTATTTTTATAAAATTTATAAATGTCCCACGGGTCTAAAAAAATGAATATTTTATTTTTATTAAAATGTATACGTGTCCCGTGGGCGTCCAAAAATGAATATAGTGTTAGCTAAAAATTTTAAATGTGTACCGCGGGCCTCCAAAAATGAATGTAATGTTTTTATAAAATATATAAATGTCCCACGGGCCTCAAAAAATAAATATTTTATTTTTATAAAAATATATACGTGTCCCGCGGGCGTCCAAAATTCAATATAATATTTTATAAAAATATAAATGTGTCCCACGGGCCTCCAAAAATAAATGTATTATTTTTTTAAAATATATAAATGTCCTACGGGCCTTAACAAATGAATATTTTTTTTTACAAAAATAATCATGTGTCCCGCGGGCATCCAAAATATATATAATATTTATTACTATTTTATTTCTTTATATAAATTTTTATTTCATTAAATCAAGTGGAGTTAATATTTTTAATTATAATTTAATATATTTATTTGGGTTCCAAATTTGGTTTTGAAGACATATATGATCTTATAAGGGCCTTAAGATTATATTAGAGGTGTTAAATTACGATTAACTTATTAACTTCAAAAATTAGATGCTGTTAGATGCTGTTAGATGATGTTAGATGCGGTTAGATGCTGTTAGATGCTGTTAGATGTGGTTAGATGCTTTTAGATTTCATTAGATTCCGTTAGATGCTGTTAGATGTCGTTAGATGCCGTTAGACGCTGTTAGATTAAGTTGGATTTCTTTAAATCATATTAATTGGGTTTCAAATTCAGAAATTAAGGTCTAAATGACCTTATAAGGGGCCTACGATCATATTACAGGTGTTAAATTAGGATTAACTTATTAATTTCAAAAATTAGATGCTGTTAGATGCTGTTAGATGCTGTTAGATGCCGTTAGATGCCATTAGATGCCGTTAGATGCTGTTAGATGCTGTTAGATGCCATTAGATGCCGTTAGACGCTGTTAGATTGAGTTGGATTTCTTTAAATTATATTAACTGGGTTTCAAATTCAGAAATTAAGGTCTAAATGACCTTATAAGGGGCCTAGAATCATATTACAGGTGTTAAATTAGGATTAACTTATTAATTTCAAAAATTAGATGCTGTTAGATGCTGTTAGATGCTGTTAGATGCCGTTAGATGCTGTTAGATGCTGTTAGATGTCATTAGATGCCGTTAGACGCTGTTAGATTAAGTTGGATTTCTTTAAATCATATTATATGGGTTTAAAATTCCGTAATTAAGGTCTAAATGACCTTATAAGGGGCCTAGAATCATATTACAGGTGTTAAATTAGGATTAACTTATTAATTTCAAAAATTAGATGCTGTTAGATTCCGTTAGATGCTGTTAGATGCTGTTAGATGCCGTTAGATGCTGTTAGATTCCGTTAGATGCTGTTAGATGCTGTTAGATGCCGTTAGATGCCGTTAGACGCTGTTAGATTAAGTTGGATTTCTTTAAATCATATTAACTGGGTTTTAAATTCCGTAATTAAGATCTAAATGACCTTATAAGGGGCCTAGGATCATATTACAGGTGTTTAATTAGGATTAACTTATTAATTTCAAAAATTAGATGTTGTTAGATGCTGTTAGATGCTGTTAGATTCCGTTAGATGCTGTTAGATGCTGTTAGATGCCGTTAGATGCCGTTAGACGCTGTTAGATTAAGTTGGATTTCTTTAAATCATATTAACTGGGTTTCAAATTTAGAAATTAAGGTCTAAATGACCTTATAAGGGGCCTAGGATCATATTACAGGTGTTAAATTATAATTAACTTATTAATTTCAAAAATTAGATGTTGTTAGATGCTGTTAGACGCTGTTAGACGCTGTTAGACGCTGTTAGATGCTGTTAGACGCTGTTAGACGCTGTTAGATTATGATGATTTTATTAAATCATATAATATGAGTTTCAAATTCTGAATTTATGGTCTAAATGACATTATAAGGGACCTAGGATTATATTACAGGTGTTAAATTAGGATTAACTTATTAATTTTAAAAATTAGATGCTGTTAGATGCTGTTAGATGCTATTAGATGCTGTTAGATGCTGTTAGATGCCGTTAGATGCTGTTAGATGCCGTTAGATCCGATTTTATTCAGAAAATAATAAAATATTAATAAATTTTCAAAAATTCGAGAAAAATAAAAGAACTTGTTATTTTTGAGAGTACCATGATTACATTAACTTTAAATAATATGAAATAACTTCTAATAAAATTTATATTTTCTAACTTTACTAATTATAATGAAATCTTTTTAAAAAATAATTTTTTGTACAAAAATTTTTTTAGAAATTTTCAAATGATGAGAAATTATGTCCACATACATTTTAATATTTCATTTAGCAAATGAATGGAATAGATTGAGATTTTGTATATATATAATACAAATTTTATCAAAAAACCAAACATACTCACGTTTTTAAGTTATTATACTCTCGCTGTAAAATTACCAAAATGCCCAGCTTCCTTTTTTTTACCCAAGGGAAGTGCTTCCTATGGGTTGGGACTCTTAATTTCTAAGCGAGGGCCAACCCATGGGAAGTGCTTCCCATGAGAAAAAAAAGGAAGTAGGGGCAATGTGGTAATTTTCTATCGTGAGTACGTTTGTTTAAAAATGTGAGTATATTTGATTTTTTGATAATTTTTGTATTATATACATACAAAATCTCAATCTATTCCATTTATTTGATAGATCAATTATTAAAACGTATGTAACCATAATTTTTCATTATTTGATAATTTTAAAAAATATTAGTGTACAAAAAATAATTTTTTAATAAGATTTCATTATAATTGGTAATTTTGAAAAATATAAATTTTATTAGGAGTTATGTTATATTATTTAAAGTTAATGTAATTAAGGTACTCTCAAGAATAACAATTTCTTATATTTTTCTTGATTTTTGGAAATTTATTAATTTTTTTTATTTTCTGAATATATTAGAATCTAACCGTGTCTAGCCGAGTCTAACTGTGTCTAACCGTGTTTAACCGCGTCTAACCGTGTCTAACCTGTCTAATTTTTGAAATTAATAAGTTAATCATAATTTAACACCTATAATATGATCCTATGACCCTTATAAGGCCATTTATATCTTAAGAACCAAATTTGGAAACCAAATAATAGGATTTAATAAAATCATAAAAATCTAACTGTATCTAATCGTGTCTAACCGCGTCTAACCGTGTCTAACCGTGTCTAATATTTGAAATTAATAATTTAATCCTAATTTAACACCTGTAATATGATCCTAGGGCCCTTATAAGGCCATTTCTATCTTAAGAACCAAATTTGGAATCCAAATAATACGATTTAATAAAATCACAAAAATCTAACTGTGTCTAACCGTGTCTAACCGAGTCTAACCGAGTCTAACCGCGTCTAACCGCGTCTAACCGTGTCTAACCGTGTCTAATTTTTGAAATTAATAATTTAATCCTAATTTAACACCTGTAATATGATCCTAGGGCCCTTATAAGACCATTCATATCTTAAGAACCAAATTTGGAACCCAAATAATATGATGTAATAAAATCACAAAAATCCAACCGTGTCTAACCGAGTCTAACTGTGTCTAACTGTGTCTAACCATGTCTAACCGCGTCTAACCGAGTCTAACCGTGTCTAACCGTGTCTAACCGCGTCTAACCGTGTCTAACCGAATCTAATTTTTTTTTATAATTTATGAATTTTTTACCTAATCTATGTATTTTGCAAAATGTTTATACTTTAATATTTATTTGAGGACTAAATAATTTTAGAACTAAATAAATATATAAATTTATAATTATAAATATTAACTCCACTTGATTAAATGAAATAGAAATTTACATAAAGAAATAAAACAGTAAAAAATATTATATATTGATAATATATAATATAACCAAAATTTTGATAATCGATATATATAACTGTGGCCTAGATTTAATATGTAAATATATGTTACTTTCTGGGATTGGTTAAATGATCAATTTTGCAAATAACTATATTTAATAGAAATTTTATAACAAAATTTCTTAAAATTATAAAATAATATTATTATAGTTTATACGATAAATTTAAAGTATTAATATAATAATTTTAATTTATTGTTACTGTAATTAATTAATTTAAACTAAAAATATAAATTTATTGACTTCAAGTGAAATCAATGTAAATAAACAATTTAATAAATATTTATATTGAACAAAAAATATATAGAAAATTTCATGTTATAGAACACCTCTAAATTTATTACAGCTTATATTATAAATTTAACATATTAATATACTAATTGTGATTTATTGTTACTAGAATTAATATATTTAAAATAAAAATAAAAATTTATTTACTTCTAGTCAAATCAATGTAAAATTATCAGTTTAATAAATATTTACATTGAACTAAAAATTTATAAAAAATCTTCATATTATAGAAAAAAAAATATTCATTTTTGAAGGCCCGCGGGACACATATATATTTTAGAAAATAAAATATTCATTTTTTGACGTCTGCGAGACACACATATATATATTTTAGAAAAATAAAACATTTATTTTTCGAGGCCCGCAGGACACGTATATATTTTTAAAAATAAAATATTCATTTTTGGATGATCGCGGGACACATATATATATTTTTATTAAAATAAAATATTCATTTTTTGAGGCCCGTGGGACATTTATATATTTTAAAAAAAAAAACATTCATTTTTGGAGGCCCGCGGGACACATTTATATTTTTAAAAAATAAAATATTCATTTTTTGAAGACCGTGGGACATTTATATATTTTTAAAAATAAAACATTCATTTTTAGAGGCCCGTGGGACACATATATATTTTTATAAAATAAAATATTCATTTTTGGACGCCCGCGGGGCACATATATATTTTTATAAAAACAAAACAATCATTTTTTGAGGCCCGTGAGACATTTACATATTTTAAAAAATAAAATATTTATTTTTGGAGGCCTGCGGAACATATATATTTTTATAGAACAAAATATTCATTCTCGGACGCCCGCGGGACACATATATATTTTTATAAAAATAAAATATTTATTTTTTGAAGCCCATGGGACACATATATATTTTAAAAAAACAAAACATTCATTTTTGGAGGTCCGCGGGACACATATATATTTTTATTAAAATAAAATATTCATTTTTTGAGGCCCGTGGGACATTTATATATTGTAAAAAAATAAAACATTCATTTTTGGAGGCCCGCGGGACACATTTATATTTTTAAAAAATATAATATTCATTTTTGGACGTCCGTAGGACACATATATTTTTATAAAAACAAAATATTCATTTTTTGAAGCCCATGGGACATTTATATATTTTAAAAACAAAACATTCATTTTTAGAGGCCCGTGGGACACATATATATTTTTATGAAATAAAATATTCATTTTTGGACGCCCGCGGGAAACATATATATTTTTATAAAAACAAAATAATCATTTTTTGAGGCCCGTGGGACTCATATATATTTTTATAAAACAAAATATTCATTCTTGGACGTCCGCGGGACACATATATATTTTTATAAAAATAAAATATTCATTTTTTGAAGTCCGTGGGACACATATATATTTTTAAAAAACTTTACAAAAATTCACCCAATATTATCTCTAATTTTGTTAAATTAAATTAATTTAAATTGAAGCTCCATGAAAAATGAATTATTCAAATAATTCAACTTACTTTTTAGAACAAAGTTATGGTATAAATATTTGACAAATTTGTATTTCAACACCACCAATGGCCAATAATGAAGCCTAAGATAAATAATTTAAAAAATTATTTTTGACAAAATAAATATATATGACCTTTTAGGAATGGTTCAATTATACGTCCAAAATTGTAATTTAAACTGTCCTGAAACTTAAATCGGTAGAAAATACTTAATTTAAATGATTACTTAATTATATGTCCTAAATTCAATAATTAAGTATAATAAAGGTTTAATTATATGTCCAGAAATTATAATTTATATTTAGATAACCTAAATAAATATATATACCTTTTTGGGATAGATTTAATAAATAATAATTATTATTATATTATTTCTATTCACATTTAAATAAAAATATTTGCACTATTTTAACCGTCTACATAATTATTCATATTTATAATTTAATTAGCTGATTTTTTCTAATCTAAACCGTCTATTGTTATAATTTAAAATAAATATTTATTCAAGTCAAATTAAAATAAAAAGAACAAATTAAATTTACAAAAATTTATTAGCAATGTACTCATATGATTGGATTTTTTTAACCTAAGATATACAAGCATACGATTAAAATTTTATAACATGAAGAATGCATGTTTGAGGGTTAATTTTTTTTTTAAATTTTTTATTTAAGTAAAAAGTAGCGAGAATATTCAAAAATAACTTATGAAAATAAGGAAGTGAAGTGAATTAGATTTTTTTTTTTCATTTTACAATGGTAACAATTTCTTTATTTCAAAAATTTATACTAATCTATCTCACAACAATAAGCATTTGTATTAGATTTGTAAACTTTCATAAATTTAAGGGTCAAATTTGTAAAATTTAAAGCTCAATTTCGATAAGCTAATTATTTCATCCTTCTAATTTTTAAATTTTTTCATCTTAAGAAGATTTTATATGAAAACTTTTTGATAATTATATTTTATATAAAATCTTTCAATTGACTACATTTGTGAATTGAATAATTGACATCTATACAAATCTAAAAAATTCCGACTACATAAAAGAATTATTTGTACAAGTTTATTTAAAATATATAAATAGAAACTTTATAAAAAAAATACATTTTTTTGTAGTTGTTTTATATCATTTTCACAAAATGTTAAGAGAAATTACATTGAAATTGAGGTTTCGATGCAATAAGTATGATATTTATATTTTTTTACACAAATATTATATTTATATAATTTGGGGATTCTATTAGATTATCTCCACGAATTGCAGCCGGCAGTCGTGCCCCTACCTCAAAACCCACCAGCCGTCGGCCGTTGGATCGCCAATCGGAACAGACGGATGACTCGCCAAGGGCTTGCTAACTGTGATGCCTAACTCGCCGGACCGATCTGTTGTCCAATCGCCTGAATCTAAAAAAAACTAATGCTGCGAGTTTTCTTCTCTTCTGCCGGTCGATGCTGTCATTGCCGCTCGAACCCACCCGATTCATTGCTGTAAAGGAACGTCATCGGCAACAGCAGTTCGTCGGCAGCGCGTCGTCTCCTAGGCGGAACCCGTCATCTCAGATCTCACCGTGTCGTCTCCACCTTCTCCGTCCCGCCGGCTTCCAAGCAAATCCGGCTAAACTCCACAGCGAGTCGCAAGGGAAGGGAGAAGCAGAGCATGGAAACGCAAGGGAAGGGAGAAGCATGGGGTGGAAACGAAGGCAAGGGAGAAGCAGAGCATGGAAACGAAGGGGAAACGCATTTTCAACTACCGAAAATGCCCTGTGAAATCAAAGCCGTCGATTCAATCTGGACGGTTCAGATGAGGCTTCCTACGACAAAAACGTAGGAAGCACTTCCTATGGGTTGGGCCTCTTTCTAAGCTTCAAGCACTTGAACTGAGAAGTCTGCCAGTGATTACCACAATCTGGAAGGGAGAAATACCACTTGGGAGCCTCAGGAATGTTGAGAATCTTCGTGTTGCAGAGTGCCATAGCCTGAAAAGCCTCTTCCTTCCTCGGCTAGTTCAGAGGCTAGAAGGACTCAAGCAACTAGAGATAACAACATGTGGGATTCTAGAAAAACTGATCTCAAATGAGGAGGAGCTGGCCGTAGTTGGAGGAATGCAGACATGGCCAGCCTTCCAAAATCTTCAAAGGCTTACCATTACGAACTGCCTCAGCATTGCCAAACTCTTTTCAGTGAAGGTAGCTCGCAATCTCGGGCAATTAGAAGAACTCCGCGTCAATAACTGTTCAGCAATGGAGAAAATAGTTTCAGAAGACAGCAGTGAGGGTGATGATGATCTTCTCCCTAAGTTGAAGATTTTGATCTTGACTAAATTGAAAGTATTGACTAGTTTTGGTGAAGGTCGATGTATTCTTGATCTGCATTCACTAGAACACATCAAAGTGTGGAGGTGTTCAGAACTGAAGAGGATTCCAATTGGACCCAAAAGCTTGCTGAAATTGAAGAAATTCGAACCGGTGGACAAAGACTGGTTTGAGGAATTGGAGTGGGAGGATGAAGCGACAAAATCTCGCCTCCGTGAACTTCTTCGGCTCTGAGTAAAGTCTATAAAGACTTCTGAATTTTCCATCGAAATTCCAACCCACCTTTTACCCGGTGAAAAAGTAGGGCCAAATGCATCATGTTCTAAACTTTCCCATCTGTGCATTTTACCCTCATATTTCAATTAGTTTTTCTTACAATTATCAGATTAGAACAGTTTAGGAACTGTCTCATGGAGAGTCCTGCTGTAATGCCACGGTCGGTGGTGCCGGCCAATCCACCCTTGGTGGCTGATGTTAAGAGGCGGCGTGGAGCGTGCAGAATCCCAGGATTGTTCCCTTGTAATTGTTCCCAAACTGCTCTAATTCACATTCAAATCCATTGCCTCTTATAATAAGTGCATGTTTCATTTTGATATGAGATTCTTAGATTGAATCTGTATCATCATTCTCAATACAACTTTCTATTCTCAGAATTTAATTATAATACCAGTTGAGATTGTAATGTATGAATACTCATAAAAAAATAAAAAAAAACTTTCTATTCTCAATACAGCTTTTTCAATTTTGCAGTACAATTTTACTCATTCCCAACACACATTATTACATTCTCATCTTAGAAACAATTTGGATTCAAGAATCTCGTATCATTTGAAATACGCACTAAAGAATTTACCTACAATGGAAAATTTGTAATTTCACATTTGCACTGGTTGTTTGGTCTTGACTGGATTTGATGAAACTTTTTTTCTTTTGGTTGGTGATGAAACTTGATTATGTTTAATAGATTTCAAATACATCTAAAAATTCATTAATACATATATATAAAGTCTTGTTTTTCCGGTCTAAGCATATTGAATATTGACGGACTTCGTTCATATAGAAGCATTCCCAATTCTCTTTTTCTTTTTAAATTCTTGCATTTACGACTTAACTTACGTTCATAATTCAATTCAATTTCCAAGGATATAAATTTAACAATGTTGCTGACGAAGTAGCTATGAACATATTGTTCGGAAAAATGGAATATAAACTCTCTAAACTGAGATTCGAAGCTTGGACCTCCTACACTTAAGATGAGACTGTTCTCAGCATTGACGGTTATTAATAATACTTGATAGGATTTTGAACGTGGGCTTAATTAAGGGCTTAATCAGTTCTTACAAGGTCACTGAGTTTGGTTGATTAGATTTAACTGCGTTTGAAAAATTATGGAATTTGGATTATATAGGCTTAATTGCGTTTTAATGGGTTTAATATTTTTTAATCATCCTTGACAAGCTTGATTGATAGGTTTGACTTTTGTAAGTTTGAAGTTATTTCTCATACGATCTTGCTTTTATAAAACCACTTTTCATTGTAACTTTTTCATTTTTAATACCTTGATGGTTGATGGAAAAATCTACTCCATCTATTATTTAACATCATTCATAGTATTTTGAAAACCCTTTTATTTGTCTAATATCACTATATATGGGCCCATTAAAAACTAATATAATAAAATAGTTTAATGTTAAATATCAATTTTAAAGTTGTATTTTCAACATCTAAACGTTTAAAATATCATTTGTATGTGGATAAATGATTTTATAAAATATTACTATATTCTAATACATATGTAAATGTATCTAAACATTTTTCATAATTTATACACAAATATATATATATATATATTTCAATAAATGTAGCCTATAAATATACTTGATCAGAATGAAACTTAGTCTATTAAATAAAAAGAAACGATGTTAAATACAATGAATGAATTAGTCTTTTTATCAAAGATCAAAATCTTAAAAATTAAAGGGTTTACATAACTCCACTTATGTAACCTAGTTTTAATGAAAAATTTTGATGTAAAAGTTTTTGAAATGTGAAAAAATGATATGATATTATATGAATAATGATAAGGAGTAAAGAGAATAAAATTAAAATAGATAGATTAGAGATATTAGTAGTTGTATAAAAATGATTGAAAAGTAGGATAGACATATAGGAAAAAGTGAAGAAATAATTAAAAAATAATTATAGAGAGTGAAAAGTTTTAGGTGTTAACAAACACCTTTAAGTAAATTTTTTCTTATTCTATTATTTGCTTATTTAGAGTGTGTTTGGAGTTGGATATAACTTTTGAAATGCTATTTACATTTTTGGTCCTTCTAACTATTTGCATTTGCTTTTTAAACCGAGTGTTTCATGTATTTACTTTTTATACCATATAAGTTTGGCTCCTATGCATTTTAAACCTTGCCTTTAATGCCATCCACCAAACAAATGGAAAATTCGTCAATAGTTGTCATACAAACTTTGTAATGATGGTATTATCCTTAAAAGGAGTCGACTCATGGAATGAGTCAACTCAACTTATCCACAATAAAAACTGTTGTCTACAAGTTTAAGTAGTTCGTGTTCACAAGTCGACTCAACTAGGCCATATAAAATTATCCTGTCCGCACGTGTGAGTTGACTTAAATTTTCATAATAGTATTTTGAACTTTTCATTTAAAAATAACAGTTGTTAGTTGGATGTTTTTAAAATTGATGGTAGGTTTTAAAATGCCAAGAAGGAAAATTTACAAGTTTTAAAAAGTAAATACATGAAACTCATGGGTTAAAAAACAAATAAGCATATAAAGAAGTTGTTGGTGTAAAATTTTTTGAAATGAAACAAGTGATGTGATATGAGATAGGTAATAATGAAGAATAATAAGAATAAAATTAAAATAAATAGGATTGCTGTATGAGTATTCATAGAGAAATAATTGCAAAGTATGGTAAGTGTATAAGAATTATGAAAAAATGATTAAAATTAGGATAGTCATAAGAATGAAAAGTTTTAAGACAAGTTTTCATAATTATCAAACACACCTACTATCTTAAAGTTATCAAATTAATTCATTTCTTGTAGTCATGCCTTAGTATTGTAAATTTATTATTAATACCCATTCTTTGATATATATATACATATATATATATATAAGTAAATGTAATTAAGCAACCCAAGTGTTTTAACGATAGACTGGGAACCAAGAAGAATTTAGAAATTCGATGATGTACTTAGAATTTTTGTATAAATTGCATAATAAAAGATTTCGTAATGCCAAAAATTTTATTTTCAAAAACTCTTACTCTAACCTATTTTAGATCGAGTCTATTCTATGCTTGCCCTAACCTATTGAGTCGATTTCGATTTCGAATCCAAATTACTCCTTTTAAAATAATCACTATATTATATTTGAAAACTAAAATTTTATTCTAATACTTACTTAAAAACTTATAATCAAGACGATAATAATATAATTTTCAAAATATATTTGTTAAATTTACTAAATAATCGATAAATTAAAGAAGTTTCTATATATTTAAATAATATATTTATCTTTTTCAATATAAAAGATATTTCATAAAATACAGATTAAACATATATTAGTAATTCATGTAAATTTAGGGTACTCAAATCATGAGACCTACTTTACCACAATTGTACCGGGTATTTTAATTTTTACTTAAAATCTACCTTACCCTATGGACATAAAAATAATCAAGAAACAATTTTGGGATGACTTAGATAGTGTTACGCAAAGGATATCTGACCAAGAAAAGGTTGTGGTAGGTAGAGATTTAAATAGACATATAGAAAAGGAGTATCTAGGATATGAGAGAAATCATGGAAATTTCGGCTTTGGAATAAAGAATGAAATGGAAAATGTCATTTTGGACTTTGCTGTAGTATATGATTTGGTTATAGAAATACCTTATTTCAAAAACGAGATGAACACTTGATAACTTTTAAGAGTGGGTCAAATAGATTTCTTCCTTATAAAAAATTAGATAGATCCATTTGTATTAATTATAAGGTTATCCCAAGTGAGAGCTTAGCTATGCAGTATAGATTATTAGAGATGAATATATATACACGAAAAGAGTCAACAAAAACTAAAGGCAAATAATTTCAAAAATTAAATGGTAGAATTTAAAGGGAAACAACATAGAACTTTTAAGTAAAAGAATGATAGAAGAAGAAAAATGAGACACACAAGAAAATGGAATAGAACCAATATGGGATAAAATGACAACTAACATAAAAGAAATAGGATAAAAGTATTGTACGTATATATAAAAATTGTAGATCCTCACATAGAGAAACTTGGTGGTAGAATGAAGATGTTCAAAAAGCTATAAATGTTAAACAAGAAAAGTTTAAAACATGATAGAGAAATAAAAATACTACAAAATTATAACAATACAAACTATCAGAAAAGCTACTAAAAAGATTATTAGCAATGTTAAATACAAAGCTTATGAGAACTTATATGAAAGATTAGGAACTAGAGAAGGTGAAAAAGATATTTTTAAGTCGGTTAAATTAAGAGAAAATAAAGCAAAGATTTAACACATATTGGATGTATTAAAAGTGATGACCAAAGAGTTTTAGTAAAAAATGATGATATTAAAGAAAGATGGAAAACTTATTTTTATAGTTTACTAAATGATACCCCGCACGAACATTTAACATTAGATGTTAGTTTAAATAGAGAAGAAAATAGAAATATCAGTTATTTACCAAAAATTCGAAAATATGAAGTAAAGGAAGCTCTAAGAAAAATGAAAATAAAATTAGTCTTAGGCCCAGATAATATTCCAATTGAGGTATGGAAGTGCATGAGAGATGTAGGTGCAACATGGTTAACAAATTTTTTTAATAAGATTATAAAAACAAAGTTAATGCCTAGCGAATTGAGGAACAACATTATAGTTCCGATCTATAAAAATAAGAGAGATATTCAAAATTGTGCAAATTATCGTGGAATAAAATTAATAAGTCATACTATGAAATTATGGGAAAGAGTAATTGAGCATAGACTAAGACGGAAAACTAATATATCTAAAAATAAATTTGGTTTTATGCCAGGAAGATCAACCATTGAAGCTATTTTTTTACGTAGACAACTATTTGAAAAGTATGTGGAGAAGAAAAAGAACTTATATATGATTTTTATTGATTTAGAAAAAACTCATGATCAAGTACCAAGAAAGTTAATATGACAAGTAATGAGAAAAAATGAATTAATAACAAATACATTGATATTATTAAAGATATGTACGAGGAGGCTATTACGAATGTGATGACTATTAGTGGAGATACTAATGTCTTCCTAGTTAAAATATGTCTACATTAAGGCTCAACCTTGAATCCTTATAATTTTACTTTAGTAATAGATGAAATTACTAGACATCTCTAAGAAGAAGTACCTTGGTGTATGTTATTTGCAGATGACATTATTCTAATAGATGAAATTAAAGAAGGACTAAATCTAAAATTGAATAGGTGAGTAGCTGCTTTAGAATATAATGGTTTTAGAATTAGTCGCACAAAAACCGAATTTATGAAATACAATTTTAATAATAGTGAGAACTCAGATGAGGAACCAATTAAGATTTTAGATCAAATGATAACAAGAACTAATTACTTTCGGTACTTAGGATCAATAGTTCAAAAGAACTAAAAAATTGAAAAAGATATAATACATAGAATTCAAACAGGATGAAAGAAATGGAGAAGTGTGTTAGGAATTTTACATAACCATCGAATTCGAATCAAATTAAAAGAAAATTTTTATAAGACTGCGATTAGACCTGCTATGCTTTATGGGCAGAATGTTGGGCGGTTAAAGAACAACATATACAAAAAAATAAGCATACCGGAAATGACAATGTTAAGGTGGATGAGTGGTAAAACAAGAAAAGATAAAATTAGTAATGAAATAATTGAAGAAAACTTAAAAAAGAGATCGATTTATGATAAAATAAGAGAAAATAGATTAAGATAGTTTGGTCATGTTAAAAGGAAATGCGAAGTAGCACCAGTTAAGAAAACAGAGTATATCCAAGTAAAATGTGGTAAGAGAGTAAGAGGAAGACTCAAAAAAATATGGATGGAAATAATTAAACAAGATTTAAAAATATTATAAATTACAGAAGATTTAGTCTTAAATCGCCAAGAATGGTATAACGGAATCTATACAACTGACCCCACACCTAGGTGAAAAATGTCTATGATGATGATTATGATGATGATGATACCCTACAAGTCACTTATGCGTACCCTACCTAAATTGCACCCTTAGGTTTATGAAAAAAATCAATAAGTAAAAGATAAATATTATATAAAAGTTGACATGTGACTTGTTGCATGTCTTCCTTCTTATTTCATATTGCAATTTATTAAAATTATTTGTATTTTGTTGTAACATAATCGTGAAAATTTGAGGTTGAAAATGCATGCTCTGTAGTGATGTTCCAGCAGCGAGAATGCTCCAACCCAATCCAATTAATGTTAATTTATCTTGTGTTTGGGAAGTTAGAAAATTTTTAGATGAAAAGACTTTTGTATATATATTTTTTGAAATGGTGGAAAATAATATGCTATTACAGGAGTAATGGTCAGAAGTCAAAAGAATGAAGTTGAAATATATAAATTAGTTGTATAAATAGTCTTGTATAAATAATTAAAAAATAGGATAGTTGTATAAAAAATTGTGAAAAATAATTTTAAAATATGTTGATATTGAGAGTGAAATGTTTTAGATTAAAAAATTTCTTCAGTGGTATTTATACAACTTAATTACTAATATTACAATCGAGCACATTCACAACCCTCACGTAATTGAGAAAATTTTTCTGTAAATACTCCCACATTGGGGGGCAATCTGTAAATACCTTCATTTCAGGAAAAATTTGTAAAACACCCCATACCAAGGTAAATTGTAAAATGCTCATCTATTGAGGAGGAGATTCGAAGTCTGGTGGACTGCTTGCCAGCCACCTAGGTTATCACCTTGGCAAATGTCATGGTTACATTGAAAAAGTTTTAGTTTGAAAAGTTGTTGGTATAAATAAACACATTGTAAATATATTATATTTGAGTTACCGCTTTAATAAAAGAGTGATCGACACAAAGAGGTAGTGTAAGATGGGAAGTTAAGGTTCAAAGTTAGAGGTACTTATTTTTCAGTTATTTGGTCATCTAAGGAAGTAACATAGTAAAAAAAAATTATTAATATAAGTTTGAGAGGATTAATTATTGATTTTATTGTTGGACACAAATTATAATGGTTATACAAATTAAATATATGTTAGAATTTTCAAAAAAAAATTATGTTTAATTACAAAACTAAATATTAATATTTTCATATACCCAACTAAATAATATTGTAATTTTAGGAAATGTTCGTTAACCTAGAAAATTTCGAAAAAAGAAAACTTGCGAAGAAAAGTTCTTGAAATAGACTGGAAAATAATATGATATAATAAGATAATAATTAGTAATGTAGTGAAGAAAAGAGTTAGCGGACGCTCTCAACCCTACTCCTCCCCCATCCTCTGCTGTCGCTTAACACCCTCCTTTTGCCATTAGTGATCAGATGTTCGTCAATTTTATTATTTTTTTCCTTTAAATATTCTTATTCCTTGACTTTGGATGAGATGACGAAGGGTCTGAATTACTGTTAATTAAACCCGGTTCTCTCCTCCAAAGCAGTGGCGTTATTGCTCTTGAAGGGATCGACGTTAGTGGATTTGGCGAATGGGCTTTTCCCGAAGACGACGTCGGAAAATGAGTTTTCAACGCCCCCGAATATGCATATTTAGAGGTTGGATTGGGTTGTAATGGTTGGAGTTTAATTCTAATTTTATCTTATTTAAAATACGTCAATTTAAATCGTTTATTAAATTATTTAAAAAATCTCAACTTTAACTCACTTAATAAACAGGTTGACAGATTGTTAACAGCTTGTATAGTCGACAACTTGAAAACTTACACTGGTAGACAATGACTTCACAAGGAGAGGCGAGAGGGTGTTTTCAATATATGAGAAATGAAAATGGGGCAATAATAGAAAAACAAAATTAAAGCAACAATGAGAAAATGAAAATTAGACGGTGGGTATAAGATAGTGAAAGAAAATAATCAAATGATTTACATTTATATTTAACTTTAATGAGTTAAACTGGTTAAATGGGTTAAACAGTTCAATGAGTTATAAAATTTCATCTTAATTCATTTATTTAATGAAATAATTGAACGGATTGGCTGATCATAACACATTTATTCAAAAAATCAACCCAAACTTATTTATAAATTGGTTAGACGAGCGGGTTGACGGGTTGACTATGAACACTAAAACCCCTATGCATATTTAGAATTGGATTTGGCTTCCATGTAACCCATTTAAATTTTAAGATTTGAGCATTTGATCAAAAATTTAATTCATTCATTATATTTTACATAATTTATTTAGCTAAAAGGCCCCGTTGAAAAATATTTAGTATTAAACCATTTTATTATGTTGATTTTACACATTTATAGATGTGACCCATATACAATAGTACTAAACAATGAAAGGATTTATGTAATAATATAAATAATACTAAATACAATGGAGAAGTAATTTTTTCATAATCCATGAAAATATTAAAATAAAGAGAGCTATACCATGGAGGGGTTTTCATCCAAGCAATGCCGTTTAGAATTTTCCAGTCCTGATTGCTCATTGATTCTGTTTGAAATATCCAGCTCATTCTTTTGGACTCCGTTGCCGTTTTGATGGTAGTTTTGCATTTGCAATTGCTGCTGGGACGATGCCTGGGAATTCCATCCGGTGGAGCATGGACACGAATTGGGGCGATTGGTTCTTGTACGACATTCCGCATATGTAATTTGGGAATTTTGAAAGTATTATGATATTGGAAAAATTCCTGTTCTACCTAAATTATTTACTTTTAAATTTTAATTTATAATATACTTGTAACTTTTCACTAATTATTTTTATATCCACAATATTTAATCCTAAATTACTAACATAACGTGCGATCAACCAGTGAAATGATCATTTTCAGACTAGTACAAAAATAATTCTTAAATTTTTACAAAAATAATTCTTAATCTAGTTATATTTAATGTATAAACTAATTTTTACTAATTTTGAAGATGTATATATATTTATTTTAAATTTTTTAACTTAGGATATTTTAGTCATGTTTCAATAATATAAAATGACTAAAATATTCTTGTATTTAAAAATTCAAAATAAATATATCTTCAAGACTAAAATATTCTCGTATTTAAAAATTCAAAATAAATATAACTACAAAATAGTAAAACCTGATTTTATAAATTAAATATAATCAAGACTTGATTTATAAATTAAATATAATCAAATTAACAATTTTGCAAAAGGAAGAAAGATTGCAAAAGGAGGAAAGAAGAGATGACTGTACAGTTAGACATCTCAAAGGTCTGTGATAGAATTGAGTGGAGTTGTCTGTGTGATTTAATGAAGCAAATGGGGCTTGAGAGCAAATTGATCAGATGGATTATGTGTTACGTGTCAACTGTTTCATATAAGGTAAACTTCAATGGGAGCTATACGGATATCATAAACCCAAGTAGGGGTGGGAATCCGGGGGGCCCGTGACCCACCCCAACCTGACCCTATTTAATACCGAGGCGGGTCGGATATTTGATATTTTTATGGATGGCGGGTCGGGTCGGGTCGGGGCCAGCCAGTAGGATACATGATATTTTTTAAGAAAAGAGGGTTGGGGCGGACCTATCCGTTGACCCTTTTTTTATGTCTCACATTAAAAAAAAAAACTCATTCAGTGCTAATATTCTTGTTTTATTTAAATATTTATATTTTACTTTGACTGATAGTAATATATTGAAACATATAATAGTTAAATTTAATATAGATTTATCTTAATACTTGATAGGTTCATAAATTTTTTTAAAACTTCTTACTTGACTCGCAGTTTTTACCCTACCCGTTGACTTAATACCAATCCGAATTTTGTCCCGAGACTTAGTAGAAAAAAGGAAGGGGTCAAACCAACCTTATCCAACCCAGTATAAAAATAAGGGTCAAACAAGATTTTTGAAAAGTAGGGGAAGAGTTGGGCACACCCTGATCCGTCCCGACTGGCCCCGATTCCCACCCCTAAACCCAAGTAGAGGTCTTAGGCAAGGTAATCCCTTATCTTTCTATTTTTTTTCTCATTTCTATGGAGGGTTTATCAGTAGTAATTCAGGAAGCACACGAGAACACGAAGTGGCATGTACAGTCAGGGAACACAAAGTGAGAAGGAAAGTCTACTAGGTTCCACAAACAAAAGTTTTCAAATATTTGGGATTGCTAGCATAGATTGAAAGAAATAAGAAGAAAACTTTTCAGAGTGTTGAAAAGGAACTTTTGAACAAAATTTAAGGATGGCAAGGAAATCTTTTATCTAGTGGAGGGAAGGAAACACTAATTAAAGTTGTAGCCCAAGTTGCACCAAGTTATGCCATGAGCTTATTTTTTTTCTTGCAATTACTATGTGTAGAACAACTTAATGCAATGGTGAGCAAGGGACAAGGATGGTTGAAGAAAAATTCGTTGGGTTTCATGCAAGAAGCTTTGCTTTCCAAAGTCCATTGGTGGTTTGGGATTTAGAAATCTAATTGATTTTAATACAGCTTTGATTGCCAACACAGAATCTCCAGACTAATAAACATTATGTTTCCATGTCTTCAAAGCAGTGTACTTTCAAGATGGATCCTTGTGGGAGGCAAAGGCAGAAAGGTAACAACTCTTTCACATGGAGATGTTTGATAAAATCGCTGGAGTTGAATTAAGAAGGGATGCAAATGAAGTATCAGAAAGGGAGATAAAATAAGGTTTTTTGCAAATAGGTGGGCTATGAAAATACATTCCTAATGTATGTTCCTTTGCCAAATGGGAGCAAATGGGGATGCTAAAGTTGGGAGCTTCACTGACTGGGAGAAAGAGATGTGGAAAGAAGACATTATAAAAATGATAGTGGAAGAGGAGGCTAGAAAATAATTAAAGATATCCTCATTTCTAAAAGGGACAAAGAGGATCACATTTATTAGGGAAGGGAGTCAAATGGAGCTTTCTCTGTTAAATCAACATACTCCTTGGTGAGAGAAATGAGGATGGAAAAGAATGAGAATCTAATTATACAAAAGGTGGTTGATTGTAAAGAAATTCTACAGGCTACATGGAAGGCAGATATTCCAAAGAAGATTCAAATTTTCGGGCGGATAGTTATAACAAACGAGGCCCGACCCATGGGAAGTGCTTCCCAGCGTTTTCTCATGGGAAGCCTATCATCCATCGTCCATTTTCGATGGATGGCTTAGATTGCTAAGGGTAATTTAAGCATTCGAAAATTTTCGAAGGGGGCGTCGACTCGCACTTGCGGCTCCCATCATCCCTCCTCTTCCTTCTTCTTTCTGCCCCTTCTATGCCCTAGCTCTCGTGATCTCTCGCTCCTGCTCTGGCGATCTTTCCTCCCACCACTCTTGCAATTACTTCTCCACCCCTTTCTCTCCCCTTCTTGGTTCCTCGGCCTCCTTTCTCCCCATTTATGTTGTTGGCCACTTGCATCTCTATGTAGACCAACGAACAACTGCTGCAGGCAAGTCTTCCCGGGCCCCCTTTCTCCCCATTGCAACTGATGTCAGCCACTGGCAACTCTATCTGGACCAGTGAACAACTTTCGTAGGCAATTTGAGATGCCATTAAGGTTAATTTTTTTGATTTGAAAGGGAGAGGAAAACTCCCAATATTCTTTTCTGTTCTTCGTATCTATGAAACCAATTTGGTTAATGGCTTCTAATTTGTTCATCACACAGTATCCATCTTCTTCCATTTTGTTTTCTTCCCCTGGTTCCTCTTTCTTTGCCATTTTCATTTTGTTTCGACTTCAAAGCTCACTGCCATTGCAGCTCTTATGCGCTGCAACTCCAGCTTATTTTCGTAAGCTGGCACTATCACTTTTGCTATTCTTGATGTGTTTTTGTGCTCTTTTCTCTACCTATTTGAATGTGGCAGTTCTTTTTTTTATGCTTTGATGATATCTCACAGTTCATACTTGTTTGATTAAATGCTCAAACCGGTAAAATGAAAACAGTTACTTCTGTGGTCGGTTCTGATGGCATCACTCCAAGTGCCTAACAACGCTCCTAGGCTTTGTATCTAAATATATATTGAGTTGGATTGGAATGTTGTGTGGTGTGGATCTGTAGATTGCATTTTGGAATGTGGCATGTTATTGTAGGCCAACATCCCTTGTGGTTAGATTGCAATGCTATGTGGCAGCGTGGTTAGATTGAAATAACCATGTTTGTGTTTAATTTTAACTCAAATTGAAAAACATTTACTGCTTATCTAATTTTGTTCATGACTTGTAGATAATATGAAAATATTTGCATTTTAGCCTAATCTGCTATTTAGAATAGACATGATTGTAGGATGAGATTTTTGATTTAATGATGGCTATTAAGTTTAGATTTATTAGTTTAAACTATAATAGCGTTGAATTTTTTGTTTACATGTTATATGAACATGTAGCATTGCATTGTATTTTTTCTTATGACTTATTTTTTCAGACGCAGAATATCATTACGAAAATTCTGGGTTGTCATCTGCTATCTTGTCTATTTCTTATATATTGATACAAGCATTGCCAACCTCCTTGAACCAAATCCTCAGTTAAAACATTTGTTCCAAGGTTATGGCCTGCTAGTTGCACATCTATATACACCTTTGTTTTCTCCTTATTCATACATTTATCCTATAAATATAAGCCACAGATGACATGCCTTCACGGATGCATATGAATAGTACTCATAACATCATTAGGAAACTCCTTGATTTTATTCACCCTATTTAACATGAAAATCACCAACCCATGGGAAGTGCTTCCCACGGTTCTCTCATATGAAGCAACACATCTATCGTTCATTTTCAATCAACGGTCTGGATTGAAATGGGTAATTTCGGTAATTACAATAATTCAGAAGCAAGAGTCGAGAGAGATTATGCATAATCACTATATAAAAATTAAAATATATTGGATATATGTATAATCGATGAAAACTAGCATATAGGAACCAGATTTAAATTGTTAAATGTGTATCCAATATTTTTTATAATGTTAATTTTTTATTTTATAATATTATTTATTTATTTCCAAATCAAATTCATACATTATGTTTTTTTGTATATTTCTGTCCATTTCAATATTTCTTATAATATGATCAAAAATATTTCTTATTATAATGCCCTGATACATTCTTATGAATATGTAAAGATACAACTTCATCTATAAAACTTTGAAACTTACCCGCACTGCCCGACATCTCCCCTTTCTTTCCCTTTCTTCTCCTATTGCAAGACCTCAAGCCCTAGAACCAAGAATCCCATTTTGATTCCAATTCCATCATCAAATAAGTGACGACATCCTCATCGTCAACCTCTCCCCCGTCGTCGCCATCAAACAAGTGTCGTCATCCTTATCATCAACCTCTCCCTCGTCCGTCTCCAAATCGCAAACCCCACGTTCAGTTTTTTTATGGCAATTTTCTTGCAACTGTCTTCTATTTGTTGTTCATTCCTGCATCTACATTGAGTTTATTCTTGCCAAGGGGGCAAAACCTATTTAGCTTTGGTAATTTGAATCTAAATGTTCCTGGTACAAATAGAGGGTTGGTTTTAAATGATATCACATATATGCATAAGACTACAGATAGAGCATATCAAATCCAGTGCATATACACAAACACATATATGCATATGCATATATACATATATGAGAAATATATCATTTTCTGCTTGTAGTTAGAGTCTGAGATTGGTGCTACAGATTGAAGCTGTGGCTAGGGAAATGGAAAACCGGTCAGTTCCATCTGCCCCTTATGTTCTAGTAGCTGCATTCTTCCACAACACTTGTTTGAAGGGTAGGAGGGCCGCATATGATGACGCCAACATTGACGTGGCCCATTTCTCAGAAGCAGAGTCAAAAAATTCTGCAAATCCATTTAGAGATAAAAGTCATTAAGAACACTAATCACATGGGTGATACAGGGCATAAAAGCAGCATAGGAATAGAAAAAAATTAACCATTAGGGGAGAAATGGCATTGTGATCATTAATTGGGAATGGGTTGGGGATCCTTAATTGTTGAGTTTTCTAGCTGTGCGAAACTCCGGAATGCGCTTGGTTGGGTCAGAAGGGGTCTAAACTACAAAGTAATGGAAACAATACTATAGAAAGATAAAAACTCACATCATAGACACAAATGGGTTTATATATACTTTTAAAAAAGAAAAAAAATGATGAAAGACATAGGTAAGTGGTTGAAAAGTGGAAAGTACTTAAAGACAACTATAAACAAGATATGAATTAAAACACAGAGATAAAACTACATAAAATAACCAAATGTCTTTGTGGCTCACCTTAGTAACACTAGCCAAATGCATATATCATGTTTTAGTAATTTTATCTTCACAACACTTGTCCATGTTAGCTTGATACAACTGTCTTCTATTTGTTGTTCATCCTTGCATCTACATGGAGTTTATTTTTGCCAATGGGGCAAAGCCTATTTGGCTTTGGTAATTTTTCACTCGCAGTTTCCATTTTTGTAGTAGACAGGAAGAATCGAACTGATAGATATACTTCTTGCACCAATGTAGAATATTGGTATCTGGTATGAGTATTCTGCCCATCGTGATTGATTTTCTAACTTGCAATGAGCGGCCAAATTATTTGAACATAGGTTGCAAACCTGGTTTGGTAAATAAATTTAATAGTTCCATGATGTTGTTGAAAAATTTTTCCTAGCAACTTTTTCATCAACAGCACCGCCATAGCCTCTATGGTATTTGGCCAAAGCCACATTCTATGGAATATATCTGACGTGGAATTCCAGCAAAAATTAGTGCTAGCATTTAGTTAGATGCCTCTTTTCTAAAGGTTTGCATTTGTGAGTGGCACATTTTTGAATAGTTTATAGTCGAAAATCTTTATTTGTGGACACAATTCAATTTTTCGCACTAGTTCTGCACTTTCTATTTGGAAGAGTTTGAGCTAGCAATGCTTATTTGATTCTGCTTAGTAGTATTGCGCATTAATCTACATGTAGATTTAATACTAAATAATTCATTTATCCCTACTTGTAATAGATATTATCAACTACCTCAATTAGGTTGAGAATCGACTTTACAATATCCCACTCCTACTTCCCCACAACAACTTTTACCTTCTCAATATCTCATTTCTTGGTTTCCCATCTAATGAATTTTTTCACATTCACATCTTCAAGAATGACTTTTTGGGAGGAGGCTCGCCTTGCATAACTCTACCTCTATCCATTTATCATAAAAGAACCTTGAATTTACGGTTGCCTTTTTCCTTGATTGAATTCTCTTAGCACAGACTCGAATTAGGAAATTCAGTTTGGATGGTTGGTAAGTGGCAAGTGCTACTTGCATTTCAAAAATTGGGTTTTAGAGTCTGTCGTTTGTGTGCCATTTATCATGTGTCTAAGGCTCTCATTGCTTCAGCATTGACTATTTAACAAATTTGTTTTATACATCAAAATTTTAACTGGTTAGGAAAATGCCATTTCAAGTACCAAATGTCATCAACCTTTATAATGTTTCAAATATTTGTGTTATTTCCTTGCTACTAAGGGTAGATGATTCTTCATAAGAGGCTCTGATTTAATAATTTGATTTTAGAGTTACTCTTGCCAACACTGCATCAAAGAATTTGATTCTATGAAATATGTTTTCTTACTAATATTATGTTCAAGTCAGTATTGAAATAAAGCCTTGCTAGAAGTGAGCTGTGCATTTATACATGGAAATGTATTTTTTTAAAGAATACATACATGCCAGAAATATTCCAAACCAACCCAAATAAGTTGAAAAATCTATGTTAGTAGAAGCAAAAGTAGCAAACACCTATGAGAACCCACATTGGCATGCAAAGGATGCCTAAACCTTTCCCTTTGCATAACCAAGCACTTAAATCAGATTCTCGAATGTGGACCAGTTGCATATAATCTTGCTTTCCAATTTTTCCCTAATAGTTGGTGGCATTTCCCAAATTTTTGAGCTTGTCCTGTTTTGTTATAAAACAAAAAATTACTCAAACTATAAATAATGCAATATATGTATTAGGTACATAACAATAACAGACTTCTTTTGCAAGATTTTTAACTTATTTGTTATTTCTATGGGTGGAAGTACTAGAGATATCAATTTCTATTTTTTGGAAATATTTTAGATAGATTATATGCATATTGAAATTTTACTTAATTGTGAAATATTGCCACTTCAAATATGTTGTATACATGTTGAATGAGTTGTTTGGATCAAATAGGTTGTGTTGGCTGTTTGGTCATGAAATTTCCACATGAAGTATTAACTCATTTTCCAATCATATTTACATGTATATGATTCCTGAGTTTTGCAGATTCACGAATCAGAGAGGTAGCCAAATGCACTATATCAAGAAGTAAAAACCAAAGTAAACTTTACAAACTTTTATCTTAACCACAGTTGGTATGACCCACTGCGTCCTAAGTTGTATTTCTATTTATGATAATAATTATGGCTTACTCTTCTATATGTAATAAGTTGATTTTGACAAATGCAATTTCCTAGATATTATTTCAATAGTCACAATAATGTAACTTATTACATATAGCTTCTTTAAAGAGTTTATAAAATTATGAAAACAATGAGAACGTGCGTGCCTTATAAAAAAATGTTTATGAAGTCCCAAGGAGTTCTAATTTTAAAGTTGTTGTATCTCTACAATTGTTTTTTAACTCTATAAAAGAAATTACAATTTCATTTATTGATTACATTTATAAAAACTTGGTTTATGTTTTACAGTGATTTGTTTTAAAAAGGGCTTATAATATCCTCATTATTTATAGTCCTTTTCTTGACTGTTTGTATAAAGTCTGTGTCAGCTCTTCATTACTTTTGATCACAAAAGTCTACTCAAACATGAGTGTAGATCCTGATATTCTGTTATTGTTGTTGAAAAAAATGTTGAGAGGACAAGAATTGGGGAAAATTAGTATGTACGTTTTTTTGTATTTGGAAATTATATGAATACATTATCTATATGGACCTTTTGTGATGGATGAGTTGTCCATGGCTTGTGTGTTTCAGTGTTGCATTGAATCTTGAAAATATATTTGCATGTGAGGAATCTTCTTGTTGTGCATTTTCTAGCTCTTTCTTTTTCACTTTACAACAATTGGTTGTTGTGAAAATAATGTGAAGTTCTTATCCAGCTTACTTTTAAATATAGCTAAGACCACCTTTTATGTTTGCAAAATGAATGCACGAATTGGATAGGAAATATGTAAATTACAAAGATGAATTATAATGAAGCAAGCCAGCAAATTGCAAAGATTACGTAATTGCCTAACTGCCTAATTGTTGCAGATGCAATGTTTGTTTACTCACTGTGATCTTCATTTTGATGCATCTTGTTAAATGCTTTCTCAGTTGTTTATTTGTGACACATAGTGTTGTATTTTCTTTCCAAATTACAAGAACAAACTACACTAGCCGAAGAAGGGATTTCATTTTCATCTTTAAATGTTTTCTTTCTATTGGATTTTGTCATGCTAACAGTAGATTTTCGAATTATTTTGTCTATTCCTTATTAATCATTCTTTATATCTAAGCATTAATGCATTTCTTGACAATTGATGTGGTATGTGCTGAAATTGAATGAGGTGGAGCCTCAGCTTCATACTTTATTCGTTGTTGATGATTTATCATTTCTGTTTATTCCTGAAATGCCTTATTGTATATTGAAGCACACAGATGACTCTAGCCACTTTCAATCAATGGATATGAACTAGAAGCCGTGGGTGGCTTATGTGTTCATAAAAATCACTGTCATATGACGATGGATGGCGTCAGATGTTGTAGTGGCTAAAGGCATTTATCATGGAAATACACAATTGGCTGAGTGATGCATGTAAATTGTGTATAGGGTGTTAACAATGATGGTTTTAGATGTAGTCTTTAAATTTGTGTCATAAATTTTTTTGTTCTAATATACAAAGAATTTTCTTGTCATTCATTTGTCAATGGGAATTTTTTTAAGGAGAACATTTCGAATTTACCTTCATTGTTGTCCTGCTGAAATGTTGACTGTTTGGAAATATGATTTAGATATGCAGCTTATTTCACCCAATATTAAACCATATTAAGAATATTTTTAATGAGACTTATGAACTGCTTTGAATGAGATTCAAACATTTTTAAGTTGGAAGTCTAAGTGAGATTCAATCAAATAGTCCAGAAAGTTCACATAGTAAATGCAATTTTACTTCTACTCATTTGAAATGAAGTTTTATTTTTAAAATTTTGGTTCCGTTTTAGTAACAATAAACGCAAGAATTAGGGAATGGCGGAAAATTAGCATGGACCAATTGTACTACTCTAGTTGACTGTCCTTTTTATAAATCTATGAAAATTTCTCCAATTGTTATAATTTCTATCATAAAGTTACTATGTTGAGTGGTCCATGAGTAGGATCAAGACGATGTGACTGCCTACCATCACTCTAATGCTTTTAAATATATTATTGTGTAAGTCGTATTTAATTACTAATAATAACTAAGTTGATGCCAACTAATTATAAGAAGCAACCAAGCATCATGGTCCACCAACGGCTGTGTAGCTTAATAGTGAAGATAAATAAGCTAAATTTCGAAACTCACATACGCTACTCACCCATAGGCACATATAAATGGGTTTGTTAGTTATCCACATTTTCTCAAATTTTGTTGTAGGTATCTGGTTAATAGTTTGTTCAATGTCTGTTATTTTAATTGCATTTATGTTAAAGTATATTAGGTCATGTTATTTATCATGTTGTGTTATTGTCTAAATTTTTTAATTGAGTTTGTTGCAATATAGAAGTATTATGCACGTTCTGCATTTTGTTTAGCTTATGGGCTCGATCATTGTGAAAAAGGAGTTCACTGTCTGAATCTTAAATGTATTGCAACTTACTCCTTTCCAATTTGCAAATTTGAGTCAGCATGGGATGGACCCATTGTTGGAGGAAATGATCTTCTGTCTTTGTTTGCACAATTTATTGTATGGAAAATCTGTTTCGTGTTGTCAATGACCTAAGAAGGTGAGTTACGCCTACACTGTATGTCCTTAGCACATAAACTATTGGGTTTGCATCCGGAGCATTTGTTTTTGGACAATCTATAGCATGGCAGGAATGGGCTGCCTGTACATCATGTTAATATGTTCCAATATCAAAAATGCTGAATGTTGGTCTTGTTGGAAATATGTGGAAAATAAGCTAAATCTATGTTTTGATGATTAACAAATCAATTTGAGTAAGTCTTGGCTACTAACATGTTTGTGGAAGTGTTTAAGGCATATACATTTGAAGAAAATAGAGCATGGAAGGCCAAGTCATTCCCCAAAGTCGACTCCAACATCGACTTCAAGGAGTCAAATTCGTCTAGAGTTGAAATTGGAAGAAGAGCAGGTGAAGTCGCAGGCCAAGTCGACTCCACTTGCGACTTGAGAAGCCAAGTCGCAAACGAAGTCGACTCCAGCATCGACTTCGGATGCCAAAATCACTCCAGAGTTGAATTTGGGAGAGAAAGATGCCGAAGTCGCAAACGAAGTCGACTCCAGTTGCGACTTGGGTAAAGTCGTAGACGAAGTCGACCCCAAGTTCGACTTGAAGTATTCTAAGTTCAAGCAAGATGCATAAAATCAACCAAGAAGGTTATTCAAGTTCTCATGGATTCAAGGCTTGAACATAGAAGCAAGCTAAATAGAAGACAATGATCCAAAAGGAAATGAAGGAACCAAGCAAACAAATTTTCAAGTTCATCAAGCTTCCTGCCGAGGTGAAGTCGCACACCGAAGTCGACTCCACCTGCGACTTGGGTCAAGTCGATGCCCAAGTCAACCCGATCTGGAACTTGAAGTTGCGACGGAGAGGTGAAGTCGCACCTGAAGTTGACTCCATCTGCGACTTGGGCGAAGTCGCATCCGAAGTCGACTCCGCCTGCGACTTGGGTTGCAACGGTCGAAAAATATTCGAACGTTGGCACATTAAATGCGTGCCACCTACCTTCAAACGTTCGGATTCCCTTCTCAATTATAAAAGGCATTCAATGTAAACGAGGGAAGCAACTGAAAATCATTAAGTGCGCTTAACTCCCATCTTCAAGAGCATTAAAGAGATCAAGCTCATTCAAAGAAGAAGAATTTTGCTTCAAACTGCAAGAGCTCAACTTCTGAATATTCAAAGCCAATGCTACGAGTTCTTCTCTGTGCCAAATTGCTACTACACATTTGTAAAGTGTAGACTTCTTTTGTTGTTTCATTTGTTTGTATTGAACTTGATTTAGTTTAAGGAACTAAGATCAAGTATAAACAAAGTAGTGTGTGATTGGAGTGGAACTCATCACCTACTTGTGCTGTGATTTGTTGACGCCCCCAAGAGCTGGAATCTAGAAGAGAGCAGTGGCTCTAGTTGTATTTGTGGAATACAATAGTGGAACCCAAGTCACAAGGAGTGTGAGCTTGGAAGAGTGGAGTAGGGAGGTTGCCCGAACCACTATAAAAATCTTGTGTGCTTGATTTATATTTTTGCTCTCTATATTATATTGCTTTCCATTTCATTTCATAAAGGGGAATAGATTAATCCGGGGTAAAGTTTCTGTTTAAGTTATAAATTTTATTTAAATACCCAATTCACCCCTCCCCTCTTGAGTTTTGCCATTAACTCGGGACAAACAGGTCTGTCAAGATTAAAATAGAAAATTCTTGAGGAATAATCATTGACAATTACTGCTCTATTATGTAATCCATTAGATCCATCTATCAAATGTGTAAAGGCGAACTATAGGTATTAATAACTTTTTGAGATATTCAATGTCATTTCTAATTGTTCTTATTGTCCGCTCATTGAAATCTGTGAAAGAATAGTAGAACCATATGTGAATTTGATTTGTCTCTCTAGTCTTCATGCTGAATTAATGTTGATCATGTGATGACGACATATCTCTTATTCGCACTCTCTCCTTATATATAATGAAAATTCTATTCGATATAGATTCTTATCATAGGGATTTGTCAAATCAGATGTATTTGGTACTAAAAGTGCTGAATTCTTACATGAATGCATGTTTATCCTTGTATGTGGATAATTTGGACAACTTGTTGGAATGGTCTGTGTATTTGCTTTCCAAATTACAACCTTTGCAAAAATTATTTGAATCAGTACAAAGAAAAAAAGATAAGATGCGACTATATAAAACGAGCATGAACACCTGATTTGACTCATACACCCTAACATTTTGCTTGTAACAAATGAGTATTCATTGAGAATAAATTGTGTTAAGCCTCTTTTTACTATCAAATCAATTTTATTTTCATCGCATCATATGTATCGAATATTTTTTCTTTTTTATAAAATGATTTCATATGAAATTCTTACCAAATAAATTGTTGGAATGTTTCATTATAGTGACAAAAAGTTGATTTTAGACTGTTTAAGCAAGTTCTCTTTAGATTTTAGGTTAACTTGTCATCCCTCATTGAATTGTATTTCTTTTTAATCCTCATATATCATGTTTTTCTCATTTTATGGACTACCAAAAGTTTCGTTATGATTTTATTCATTTTACAAATGTCTATCTGCACAAATATGCGACCCAAGAGATAGCTTCCAGTTTATGGACACAAGTGTGCTCTGCATGATTAACCAATTATGCATCCAACAAATCAAGTTTGGATCCTAGAAATTTATACAATGCATCCTGTATGTCAAGATCATATCCTGAAGGTTCCTTAATGTCTTTTTCCCATACTAATTCATTAATCCCTCTTTAACAGCTGTAACATTCCGCAATATTACCCGATAACGCAACAGATTAGCTCTGCATGTTTTTACGAAGTCAATTAACCTAATATTGACATCTTCAATATCCATGAAAAATCAAAATTTTTACATCACTATCCTTTAAGACTGCAATTAGGTAAGAAGACGTAATTGCTTGTTAAAGCTAAGGTTTTTCAAGAGAATTCTGATTGTTGTCTCACGGGTGATGAATTTCAGAGGCAACTTTTAGTTGATGTTGTCTCACCTTATGATATTGGCATAACATTTGATGATATTGGCGCTCTGCTGAATAACAAGTACACGCTGAAGGCGTTGGTGAAGCTACCTTTACAGAGACCTAAACTCTTTTGATAGAGGACATCTGGCAAAGGTTATGGATAAGCTCCTACTTGAATTAAATAGAATATTCCATTGCTCGAATGAAAGAACATAGTCCATTGTGTTTTAGAGATGACACAATCAGTCAGCAACAATTGTGGTTATACTATCCCACAACTGTGCATTTCAATATTTGTTTTGTCAAGAATGAGTTTATCCTTGAGCTTGTACTTGTTTGTTTATGCACATTAATGGATATTCTATTATGGCTATTATTATGATTTATATGTTGTTTTCATGCTTCTTGAGATGTTGGCAGTTTCATGTTTTTCTCATATCCTTCTTAACTTTAGAGTTAAGATATAAACAATGTTTGAAAATGATGATATCAAGTAGTGTCAAATTTATCATGCTATTTTCTCTTTCTAATCTTGTAAACGGTTTGATAGCTGCTTCGAAAACAGATTGAATGCTATGTTTGATGCTCACATGAGTAATTGAAGGATAAAATTACATGCCAAATGACTGTTTGGATAAGTATGATGAGTGTGTATTGTAAAGGAGGATGTAGTATAGGTAAGAAATGACGATAATGTACTGTCAAGTGATACGCTTGTACGGAGAAACTAGTATTAATATTTGTGTTTTGAATAAGAAATGTTGGCTACTTCTGTGGTGTTGTAAATGAGGGTAAATTATACCATTATGTTTTTTGATGTCTTCGTAACAAGTAAATATGGATTTCTAGTATCCCCATATCGTCACCTAGATGAATGAGAAGAAAAGGTTGGCATTAGGAAACACTAATTAGAACAGAGGTTGAACCTTGTCATGAAGGAATATAGATGATAGTGAATTCATTCCCTACACAACTAATCTAATCTAGGAACAGAATGTATATATAATTCATTACACATTTATAAATTCATGTGTGTTTGTGTGTGTGTGTGTATATATATATATCTATTTGAATCGGTGTGTAGCGTAGTCTAGACATAATGTCTTTATGCTTGCAATTCAACCCGGAAAATTGAAGTTCATCTATTAAGGAACTTGCATTTAGCCCTCATATTCTCATGAAATTGTGGTCGGCATTTATCCCACATATTTGATAGAGCCATTGCATATATTTTTCCAGTGTACTGCTTCCGCTAAATAATTATGTTCTTTTTATTAGCCTTCGCCAAACATTTTCAGATGCTTCGAATAAAATGTCATGTTTGCTAGATCTCATTACTTGCTATTGTACTTTTAGGAAATGTGTCTTCTATAGATTGAGTTACATTTTATGCAACTGAATCACTTCTTCATTGGATATTTGTTTTCATTAGACTAAGTGGCTGCAACGTGTAGTTTGCGATTATGCGTTAATGGTTTATATCATTTGAAATTTTCTGGCCCAATTTTATGATGCTTCCCTTACTTGGCTGCTAAGGCTTCTAAGCAACAAGTGCACCTGTGGCTCCGTGAAGGAACCTAGTAGGTGAAGATAATCTACACGAGACCTAAAGGTACTTGAAATTTCTAACAATATATTTTTATATGTTCATACACATATTGTGTGATTAAAATCCAAAACAACCATAAAATGGCCGAGATGAGCTATTTGTCCTCATGTTGTATACAAATGTGCTTTGATTTTTTAAATCTCTTTGCATGCGTTGGCCCTTTTTTGTGATGCTTCCCTAACATTTTGATGCTTCAGCTTCTGAACACTACAAACCTTGATCAATTAAAAATAGAAATGGAGGCACCTCAAGACACACTTATGGAAGAAGTTGCCAGTACTCAGCCATATGCCACTTGGGCAGTAATGTGGATCAACTGTATGTTGGACAGGAATTTAAAAACGAACTAGAAGCTTGTGAATTCTACAAAGCCTATGCAAAGTCCGTTGGGTTTAGTGTCAAACTGAAACAAGTTCGCAGAATAAGCTATACTGCGGAGATTACATGGAGGCGCATGACATGCTCTTGTGAAGGCATGCATACGCCAAATGCTAATGACGAAGACACCAACTGTATCGCAAAAAAGATCAGAAGAAAAAGACTTTCCATTCGGTGCAACTATATGGCGAGATTGGAGATTTCAAGGAAGTAAAATGTAGGACGATGGGTGGTTACTCATTTTTTGGACAACCACAATCATCAACTTGTAGATAAAGCATAGGCACATCTCTTGAAATTGCATCGCAAAATTGACGACGAATTTGCCTCAATCTTAAAAGCATGTAATGAGGTCGGCATTGGTCCATCAACAGCTTATAATCTTGTCAAAGAGTTAGGCACTGAGTCCAAGATCTGCTTCACTCGACGGGATGTTCAGAATTTCAAATCAAGATCTCGTAGTCATCTGCTGGCCCGGGATGCAGATCTTGCAATTGATCACCTACAAAGGATGCATGATGCCAATCACGACGTGTACTTTGCGGTTCGCAAGAACAAAAAGGGCGGTTTGGCTTCTTTATTTTGGTCTGATGGTTGGTCAAGGCTAGATTTCAAAGCATTTGGTGACGTTGTTTGTTTTGACACTACGTACAAAACCAACAAATATAACATGCCCTTTGCACCATTCGTGGGATTAAATCATCACAGGCAAACCATTGTCTTCGGCTGTGGTTTACTAGTGGATGAGGCAATTGACTCCTTCGTATGGCTTTTCTAGCAGTTCAAAGATACAATGTCCGGACAGATGCCATTGTACATCATTACCGACCAAGATGCAGCAATAGAAGCAGCAGTTGATCAAGTCTTTCCATTTGCTATTCATAAGTACTGTCTGTGGCATATTATGAGGAAAGTCCCAGAGAAATTCCAAGAAGCCTTCACCCAACTAGTGTACAATGATGTTGGATCCTAATCCTATGCACCCGGGTGCATTCAGCCTCAATGCACCCGGGTGTACTACACCCATTTTTTTTATTAATCTGTTAATATAGGTTTGTTTAATATATGTGTCAATTTTTACTATTTTTGGAGACTTTTAGATATTTTTTTTAGATTTTTAAAAATCAGTGGAATTTTCCGTAATTTTAAATTACAGAAAATGCCACTGATTTTTAAAAATCTTAAAAAATATCTAAAAGTCTCCAAAAATAGTAAAAATTGATACATATGTTAAATAAACCTAGATTAACCATTGTGTAAAAAACGTTTCAAAAAAAAATAAAAAAAAATGGGTGTAGTACACCCGGGTGCATTGAGGCTGAATGCACCCGGGTGCATAGGATTAGGATCTAATGATGTTAGCCCAGAGGATTTTAAAGCGCAGTGGACTAGCATCCTAGAAGAATATGGTTTCTTTGATCACGAGTGGTTGCAGATGCTATATAGCAAATGATCTAAGTGGGTACTGGTGTTCCACAAGCGCTACAGATTTCACAGAATGTGCACAAATCAATGCAGTGAAATATTTCATTCATTTATTGATCAATATGTCAATCAAAAAACTAGTTTGCTTGAATTTATAAATCACATTGCACGAGCCATTAGTCGACAGCGTGAGATGAAATGGATGCGGATAAACATAATCGTTATAAGTTGTCCAAGTTGCTAAGAAATAGGCTATTTTGCAAAGGAAGACCTCATTTCTCGTTGAGGAAGCCTTCTTCAATGCTTACACTCAGTGCAACTTATCAAGTATTCAACAAGAAATGTGGGAGAGTAATGCATTCAAAGTGGAACTTCTCGACGTTGAAGATGAAGAAGCAATATTCCAGATTTCAAAAGGAAAGGATATACAAGCTTCTCGGGTGGTTCAGTTCAATCGTGTGAAGAATTGTGGGAGATACAGTTGTATGCAGTTTGAATCTACTGGAATAATATGCAGGCACCTATTTGCGGTATTCTGGGAATTGAAAATGACCGAGGTACCTGAATATTTCATGTTGAAACGGATGTCGCGTACTCCTCGTAGAGGTCTTCAATTGGAATCTTCTAAGTTCACAACTTCGGCGAAGCACCAACAGGATGACCTTCTAGCCATATGGAAACTCAATCAATGCTACCACGTCGTCACATCGTCGTCTACTGTATAATGCAATAAAAGGGATGACAAGGCTGTCGCGTGAACTAAATGAACTAAAGTAGATCTTTTCCGCTGAAGACGGATATGCAAAAGAGTCATCGCCAGTACAGGATCAAGAGAACGACCAAGAGATTATCACAGGCAACCCCCATGTGACATCCAATCGTGGACGTCCGAAGCGAGGTGGAAAAGGGCAGGGAAAGAGGAAGAATCACCAAACTCAGTGATTCAACGAGTTTTACATATAGATGTACAAAGATCCACATTCACATATGAATTGTGTGTTCTATTCTGTGTGCTTGTTTTACTTCCAAGAATGTGATGTTGGTTTGTTTTGTGAGCATTATATATAACGACCACTAGTCTGTGTTGTGAATCTAATGGCATGTGATTCAGTTTCTTTTTAATGATTTCTAATGTCCACTTTTTCCCTATCACAATTTTTTGCCTCCCATATGAAATCTTGTTAATCATATGATTTTTCTTTGCTTTCAATTCGTGTAAGCGCTTTTATAATTTTCATCCCTTTATATTTCAGCTGCTGTACATTCATTAACTGACCATCTTTGGCATGCATTTTTTTGGTTTGCAATTGGATTTGATGGATGTGGATGGCGTGGAGAAGATGTCGGAGACTCAAATGGATGCTGCCACTGAAGCTACTCATTCCCCCCATACCGATACTCCTACCACATCAAGGAAAAGAAAAATTTTGGAAAACTCTTTGAAGAGAGTAAAAAAGCAATCAGTGTGCGCTGTTCGGAAGTTTGTGGACTATTGCTGTACAATAAGCACAGACCAACGAGAGGCCGTATCTAATATGGGTTTTGGAGGTTCGCTATCGATGAGAGTACGTTCTATACAACTTGGGCTAATTAAGTGGCTAGCACAACAATGGGATGAGGGCAATAAAGCCTTCCACATCACAAGTAAGCGATTGGAGTTTACAGCGCGCGATGCTAATCTCATATTGGGACTTTCTTTTGGAGGCCAGAGCGTCCTCCCTGTAATTGAGGAGTGTAGTACACATCAGTTGCGTGTACAATTGAAATTGGAAAAAGGAAACACTCTACTCGCTGCAGAGATTTACAAGAACCTGGCTGTAGATGAACAAGACGTGAAATGGCATCAATCATTTGCTCTGTATGCGCTCTCTACTTTGTTGTGTCCAACGTCGATGGGAAAAATGGAGGATGTCTACCTACATCATGTGCTCGATATCCAGAGGATAAGAGACTTCGATTGGGCAACACATGTGGTGGACATGTGTAAGAAGTCGTTTTCACTATATCATTCACAAAGACTAAAATTAATCGGAGGATACACAGTCTTAGTACAGGTAATGATATTGTGTATTGTATTTTATATCAATGCTTACTCTTATTTGTGATGAATATCTTGCTTTGTGCAAATATGGTTCCTGGAGCTCTTGCAGAATAGTGTTGCAGACCTCTCCAATATGCATCTTAGTGTACCGCTCATTAAGAATTGGACCTCTAAAGCTTGCATGAGATTGGACTGAACCTGGGAGAAGGCAGACTTTGACCAAATGCTGGTAATTTTCCTCATCTCCAATATGCAAACAAAATGTCTTCAACAACATGTGTAATGTATTCCTCACTGCTTTGTAGATACAGGAGAGCATCTATGGTGACGTTGGACAGATCCGCGGTGGACCAGAATGGATAGTCGTACGACATGACTCACGTGATCAGACTACCTCTTCTAGTCCTCCAAAACTGGACTATGCGGATACTAGTGTGCGAGCTAGCCCACGTGCTCGGCAAGAAGACATTGCACCCACTGAGGTGGAGAGGCTAACCAAGGAGAACGAAGCCCTGCATGCCGAATTAAGAATAAGTTGTCATGTTCTACTCCTTCGATGTGGAGAATTTTCCGTCTTGCCAATGGTAGATGCTAAAATCACTGGCGACCTATTACACAAACCAATCATGCAGTCTAATAATTATGGTTTTGTGCCCTTTTCAGGTTTTAAGACAAATGCTAGAAGAGTCATAATTTGTGATAAAATCATTAGAATCATAAATCCAGGTATATCAATCTCTGTATATACATTTGAATTTGTCTTACAATGAACATTGTTATTGAATGATATATAGTGTTGCTAGAATTCGTTCAGGCACTCGACAGTACGATACAAAAAATGGAACGCAAGAAGACAGTTGGTGCCACCCATGGGATTATAACAAATTTGACGGTAATTAATAGTAGTTTTCCTGATTTCAATAGCGTCATCTTCATTTAGTACAAGACAACCCTAACTTGGAATTCTAAAATCCAATACTAGGTAGGTGCAGAAGGCCCTGAGTTGGTTTCGGTGAATGTATGAGGGAGCTTTGAACCAGCGAAATCGAGTCGATGTGTTCAGGAAGATGTCACGGCTCCCGTCGATGTAGCACAGGTGTCGGAACCCGCAAACATTGCCGCTACGGTCAGGAGAGGAAACCGGAATATAAAGACCTCTAGATTGCTCTAGTCACACTACGAAACAACATCTAAGAGAGGGAAGCCAATTGCACTTAGATGACATATTTGACAATCGGTGGCTGCTTCTGAAGCTAGAGCGGTTAGGAATTAGATTTCTAGCTTATGATTTCTTTATGGTTTCCATGGCTACACCATGTACTTGCATGCTATTTATTATCCGTACTGCGAGTTTGGATGCTAAATTGCTTTTTTCTTATGTTCAATTACTATATCCGTGGACAAGTTGTTAAATGAATATACACTTGTGGAATTTCTCCTGCATATCATAGAATCCAGGAAAATCTTGGAATTGACAAGATGTGAACTTTGAGTTGAGGCGATTAACAGACATGGAAGACAAAATTGTCACATTTGCATTTTCTAGATCCCTGCCGAAAGAGTAAGTCGATCTATTTCCTATTGTGTCATAGACTAAATGTTTTTTGCTCTATGCAGCTATACATCAATGGTGTATTAGATTTAATGAGGTGTGTCATGACTTGAATGTTTATCTGTACAGTAAGATTCTATTCCAATGCGAAGGCATGGCATTGACAAGAAAGTTGTTTCTGTTGCTTGCTCCAGATGAGAAAGTGCAAGCTCTCGTACATTGAATTATCGTTGGTTGCTATCGTAGTTCATGTTGAATACAGTAGTATTTAACTTGTCATCTTCTTTTTGTAGGTGCAGATCGTAGACACACTTACAATGCTATGCAACATGCAACAGCTTTATACAAGTTCGGGTGTGATCCGATTTTACTTTGATTCAATATTTTCAGTAAGTTTTTAATGCTAATTGTTTATATCAGAATGACTTCTGCATGGTTTCCAATCTACATATTTTTATATTTTCCATTTTGTGGTATGTAGCTATATCTCATGTGCGACCCAGTTCTCCAAATTATATATATGATTCCGAGCGGGTTAAATGTCATGTGGGCGATGCAGGCTGGGTAAAAAATTGAGAAATCATCTTGTTGTACATTTCTGCATTTATATTCTCTCTAGTATGACTTGAAAGTTTCTCTAATGATGGACGTTACCGCTTTGATGCAAATTTTTGTACCAATATGCAGAGGCGATCATTGGTTTGCATGTGCCATTGACACAGTCTGCGAGGAAATATATTTGCTAGACTCAATGTCAACGAGCAGAGATTATGGGATGAAGGTGATTAAGAATGAAGTGGTAGGTATAGTTAACGATTTGCTTATGCAATTGACACGGGTTTCAACCATCATAACCATGTGTATTATGTTGTGTAAATACATTTAGGCATTTGCAATAGAGGATTATTTTAACTATGTCGGTGAGTCGAAGGCAGTGTCGTCGTGGGATGTTAAGTTGGCAAATGGATTGCTGCACCAAACTAATGAGTATGGTTATCTTAAACTATGTCACATAGTAGTGTGCAATGTTTCTGCAGTCTAATAACATATATATGATTGGATTACATGACAGTGTCGACTATGATGTGCATATGTTGTGCAATATGTTCTCATTTATTCCTGAAAAGACTCTGAAATATAGATTGGTACGTTTGTCAATTTTTTTGCAATGATGATGCAGGTAGTAGTTACTTAAAAATTTGCATCGTTTATACTTAACAATAGTCTGAACGATAATTTGAAGAGTGTATAGCGCAAAGCATTCAAGGACACATATATTCCACAAAACTGATTGGGTTGCAATGTATAGGATTTTGTGAATGGGTTGCACCTGAGATTTTTATTGTAAACAACTCTCTTAGGTTAGTTCCATTGTAACATTTTTTGTATAGTTGATTCCTATGTGGTGGTCCTCATTTTTTGCTCGATACCACATAGATGTACATCCCATGAATATTATGTATTTAAGCAAATGAAATGGTTTTAAAATTAAGATTTGAGATTATTGAACATTCATATTCGTCATATATTGTCTGTATAATGGTGAGAAAGGCTTAATCATTGAACGTAGTAGGCCCTAACTACGAATGTTAAAAAAGCAGAAGCAAAGGGGTAAAGATCAGTTTCATCTAAGCATACCAATCACAGACTAGCATGAGCATTCCAAAAATAACATCATGTTTTTTCTATATCAACGGGGCAACTTGCTCATTTCTCCATTTGCAGATCTTTGTTAAACTAATTAGTCACGTGATGATAATTGTCTTGGGCCAACATATTAAACCTATCAGTGAGAATTTTGCATCCAATATGCTTCTTATAGCTCCCGGTGATTATCTGTGTAACACAACGCCACGAATGATATGTATGGGCCATAATAAAATGTCTACGAGGCGATGAATGTACAATTTCATCACTCAACAGTGATGAGTGAATATACCTTACTGAACTGCACTGTGTATGGCCCGGTGTAATGCTCTATAATATTGATGATGTCTACTCCGGAGTCCTCTCTCTAATAAACAAAGACCTAAGCCACATTAGCCAACCAATGTTGACTCAAAAAATTGCAATGCACGGTAGAGCTATACCTTGTACTTATGAGTTCAACAGTGTTGCGCACATTGTGGAAGGCATATGCATCTCGAACCTCATTATTTATGTCAAACATCTTCTTTACCATGCTAAGCTGGAGATCAACTCGAAAAATGACAAACATATGTTCACTAATATTTAATTTGTAGAAGTAGCAATCCATTCAAAAGACTTACCACTCACTAGTTAGTTGCCATAAACCTATTTGACTTGTCCTCTTCAGTGACGTCAATGTAGTGTATTTCGCAGAGTATCATATCAACCACATATGCAAACCAGGTACCATCGTGATATTGAATTGGTATAAACATCTGAGTCCAAGGCAATAGAACAATCAGTGCACGTAGCTATTTCAGAAACTACCATCTAATAAGGCACAGTGCGAGTATTTAATTACTTATTTTGCATCAAGGATACAATATTGAAGCATGTCGACCGACCATTCAACTTAAATATTGTCTAGCTTTCCTAGTAACAGTCTCCTCAGCATGGGATGGAAATAAAATTATTGTATTATTGAATAGCCTTAACTACTATATTTGCTCAGGGAACATTCCGGGTTGAAATTTTAACCCCGACAAACGATGAGAAGTAATGACGCCGTACACCAGATATTCCCTCTTACTGATGAAAATTTAGAATTAGAATATATGCATCAACAGTCTGTCACCATGCCATGGACGATAGTTATAAATCAATAAAAATAATGATAAATAATACGTAATCGATTAACAACAACATTACAGACTCAAGAGTTACTTACACAAGGATTAATATTACCATAACTGGTAAAACATTGAAAGTCCTTTTGGGTCACATGAGTCATTTGTAGCTTAAAGACCCTTGCCCTGTATATTAAAATTGGCCACAAACAAGATGAAGACAACATTTTTAAGAAAATTGATGTTGAAAATTTTGAATTTAATGTTGCAAGCGCATTGAAAGTAGAAGACGTATTCAGTATGCAGTCTCGGGTCACCTAATACCCACTCAAGAAGTAGCATCTTCTCTACCGTGACATAGGCTAGGTTCATCTTTATCAGAAAGTGATGTCTAAATTGGCTTGGATCCTGCAAAATGTCGTTAATGGCGAGAGATTGATTTTTTCTAAATTTTTATTGGAAGTATGAACACGTCATAAACTATAGAAAAGACGTGCCTCTCCTATAGGCATATTCAGCCCTCGCCATGATCTTTTCTGAGAAAGCCAAGCATATATCATTGGAGGCTTCTGCTGACAATCGTTCAAGCCCCACGCATAGACGATTTCAAATGAATCATCCAAATGCAAGGAGAGACAATGAGATCCTCCTTTACTGTTGCCAGAAGTGGGCAGTTTGCTACAAGACACACGTCGTGCGTTTGAACGTTGCAAAATTCTCACCCGATCCTCGAGTTCCTATTCTATGACTCAGAGTTAGATAAATCATAGATTATTCAGTGGATAAAAATTGAAGAACACTTTCTCTCACTACAACTTGACAGACAGTACGTTGGACATGCTCAACATGTTGTCGCACCATTTTCTCCATATCCTAAAATAGAATGCCATGTCGTGAGATAATTTCACAAGGATTTCCATTACGAATAAAAATAGAAAAAAATAAAAGAAATAGAGTAATTTTTCTAACAATAGATTTACTTGGAATTGTGAGTTTGTCCTTCTCATCGGGGTATAATGTAATATACATATACATGGAATGATAATTAAGATCATTTATACAACCGTTATACCCGTCGTAGTTACTAACAAAATGTTTGAAAGAGATATATATATTTTCTACTTGTTATTTTCATGTGATTTTTAACTAGAAATGATAACTAAATTTTAATTTATAAGTAAAATTTTCATTTTTTGTATTTTTGAAAATTTTATTTGTCATTTATTTATATTTTCGTAGAAAAGAACTTTGCATCAGAAAGGATATAATATGATTGCACAAAAGACAAACTAAATATCACAGTAATACTTCTACGTTTCCAAATAATTTCACCGCACTTGGATAGAAATCTCTTATTAAAATTATTTTTAAACACTATTAAATTATATATTTAAGCTATAAATAACATTTGCCATTATTGGATATGGGTATATGTTTCCAATTTTTAATAAGAGTAATTCAGGTATTTGTGCAAATGGTTTAAATATTGTTATTTTCAAAATAAAAAAATATAAACATATCTGTAAATTAGTAAAATTTAATACTTAAGATTAATACATGTAGATTAATGGTATTACAAAAAATAAAAAAATTAAAATTAAAAATTGTCCCCACGTACATTTAAATGGGCGATGCATCTAGATGTATGTAAATATACATTAAAAATATTACCAAACATATGAAATGTCGGTAGGTGAATCAAAATAAAATAGATTAATCTTATAAGAAAATGACTATTTTAATGTTAAAAGTACAGATTTATAATGTGTGCAAAAATAAAATTTTCATGAATAATGGAATTAAATCATCTACCAAATATGCGATACCCATGACTGTTTTATTACGTATAATTGAGGATGTGGCGGGATCAAGATACCCCTCAAATGCTTGATGTGGCGGGATCAAGATACCCCTCAAATGCTTTCTTGTGACAGAACCCATTATTTTTTAGTCATTCTGAAATTATTAATCTAAATATATTATCTACAAATCTTGTTTTGTTATTTTTAAAGATGTATACACATTTAAATAGACAAGTTTTCTTTAAATAAATAATCTGGTGGTTTTTAATCATTGACAATATCATCCCCGTAGGTTTCCAAGTATCTGGTAAGTTCCTTTCATTCACAAATAATGAAATCTAACACAACATACATTTATGGAGCTCATCTAAATGATAAACCAAATTTAGCCAAATATTTACAACTATAATCTACAAATCAAACATATTTTTATGGGTATAATAAATAGGAAACAAATGACTATTCTCCACTGTGTTCGTGGAAAGTGAAATTCATACCTTGACATGAAAATCCATCAGAGCTTGGCTTCATGTAGCGGTTCACGGGTCGGATGTGAAGCTGTATCTGCTGCTGGGAGGAAATAAATGATGTGAGACGAAAATCTGCCGGAAGGAAGAAGTAGAAATTGTCGTGTGGTGGTCGTTTAGGAAAACGACTGCAATGAAGAAGAAGACATAGAGTACTCGTGTATGAATTTCCAGAGCTACTACCAATGTACTGTAAAGCTATCAATCTCGCTGTCAACAGTACTTGATCTGCTCGGCTATAAATATTACGCACCATTTATGTTCGGCGGCAAGGTTGGTGAACTCTCGGCGGCAGCACGTCACAGCGTCCACTCATGCATTCAGTATAGTTTGTTTAGATTTAATATCCGTTCTCTAAATGAAATTTAACATTTTTTGTTTGAAATTATGATATACATCCATTTCTCTTATTTGTTCTAGAGAATTCCTTTGTGGGTACACCAATTAAGTTTTTGTAAATTTTCATGTACTTCTTTTTAAACATTTAATAAAAATTTTAATTTTTTATAATTGGTCCACTTTTTGCCAAAACTCCATAAATTTTCTAGATTAACAAAAAGAAAAGTAATGGACAAATCTATATTAAATAAGGAACCCAGATGTGTATCTAGATGTTAATTTTGAGTTCATTTGGGCAGTTGCCGCAAGTGGCAAACCATTACACTAAAACATGTGAACAGATGGAAAAGCAGAAAAAAATGAAGCAATTTCGTTTCTGTTACAGATTTGACAGTACTCAAAGTCCAATGTTTTTTTTTTGTTCAAAATTATGATATACACACATTTCTCATATCTGTTTTAGTAAATCCCTCCGTGGGGACCCCAATTAATTTTTATAAAATTCTCATGCTTTTTAGTTAAAGATTTGACAATAATTATAAGCTTACATTAATTCGTCCATTTTTTTTTTTGCCCAAACTCCATAGATTCGCGAGATTTACAAAAAAGAAAAGCATTGGGAGAATCTGTAGTAAATAATGAACCCAGATGTACGGCCAGTAGCGAATTTAAGAATTATTTAAGCATTTGCCGCAATATGATAAACCACGCAGAACAAACATGTAAGCGAACACAATTAAATTGCTGCTTCATCTAATTTTGACCAGTTGCCCAATTTTGACCAATTGAAATGCCTTTTTCGGTTGCTTTTTCCGTTTGAAATCGAAGTAGTTTCGTTGCTTTTTCCATTCCAATGTTTGACCGACGATTTGAAAACAAATTTCGGTTGCTTCTTCATTTTTTACTATTTTTGGTTGATTTTTCATATTTGACCATTCAACTGCTGCAATTTCTAGATGCAGCATTTTACAAAAAACTCCCATGAATGCAAGCTTTCGCAAAAAGGTATATATTACTAAGCAATTATAGAAAATTTATAGGAGATATAACATGAGGGTACATATTTAGAGGTGTTCTATATCATAAAATTTTTTTTATATTTTTTGTTCAATATAAATATTTATGAAATTGTTTGTTTACATTGATTTCGCTTGAAGTCAACAAATTTGTAATTTTAGTTTAAACTAATTAAGTTGATTACATGTCCTTTTAGAAAAAAAACTATTCTCATGTAAAATATAAAAAGTTCTTAAATTCATATGCATTAGAATTTAATAATATTATAGGATATATTATAGGATTATTTATCCACATAAAAATGATGCTTGAAATAATCTTGAATATCACTTTAAAATTGATATAATCACTGCAATAATATTATTTTATAATTTTAATAAATTTTGTTATAAAATTTCTATTAAATATAGTTATATGCAAAATTGATCATTTAACCAATCCCAAAAGTAACATATATTTACATATTAAAACTAAGTCACAGTTATATATAATTTATCAAATTTTTAGTATAAAATTATATCTTTATCAGAGGCATTAAAAAATTTAAATGTTTTAATATAAAATTAAAATTAAAATTAAGATTTTAAATTTGTTTTAAGGTTTTAAATTTTGATTTGCTTTATGGAGTATTGAAAATAATTAAATAAAAGTATTTACATTGACAAAAATTATCAAAAAAATTATTACTATTTATATGAAATATATATATATGTGTCACGCAGGTCTCCAAAAATAAATGTTTTGTTTTTCTAAAAATATACATGTCCCGCGGGCCTCCAAAAATGAAACTTTTATTTTTCTAAAAATATATGTGTGTCTCGCGGGCCTCCAAAAATGAATGTTTTATTTTTTGAAAATGTATACATTTCCTGCGAGCCTCCAAAAATGAATATTTTATTTTCTAAATATATATATATGTGTCCCGCGGGCTTCCAAAAATGAATGTTTTGTTTTTATAAAATATATACATGTTCTGCGAGCTTCCAAAAATAAATATTTTATTTTTTAAAAATATATATGTGTCCCGCGGGCCTCCAAAAATGAATGTTTTGTTTTTTCTAAAATATATACATGTCCCGTGGGCCTCTAAAAATAAATATTTTATTTTCTACAAATGTATACCCTGTCTCGCAAACTTTCAAAAATGAATATTTTGTTTTCTAAAATATATGTGTCTCGCGGGCTTCTGAAAATGAATATTTTGTTTTTCTAAAATATATACATGTCCTACGGGCCTCAAAAAATGAATATTTTATTTTTATAAAAATATATATGTGTCCCCTGGGCCTCAAAAATGAATATTTTATTTTTATAAAAATATATATGTGTCCTGTGGGCCTCAAAAAATAAATGTTTTATTTTTCTAAAATATATACATGTCCCGCGGTGTCCAAAAAATAAATATTTTATTTTCTGAAATATATATGTATCATGTGGGCCTCTAAAAATGAATATTTTGTTTTCTAATATATATATATATATGTATACCACGGGCCTCCAAAAATGAATGTTTTTTTTTTAAAATATATACATGTCCTGCGGGCGTCCAAAACATGAATATTTTGTATTCTAAAATACATATGTGTCCTGCGGGCTTCCAAAAATGAATATTTCATTGTCTAAAATATATATGTGTCTCGCGGGCGTCCAAAAATGAATATTTTATTTTCTAAAATATATATGTGTCCCGCGGGCTTGCAAAAATGAATATTTTGTTTTCTATAATATGAAGATTTTATATAAATTTTTAATTCAATGTAAATATTTATTAAAATGATAATTTTAAATTGATTTGACTTGAAGTAAATAAATTTTTATTTTTATTTTAAATTTATTAATTATACTAACAATAAATCACAATTAATATATTAATATAAACATGAAAGTTTAGAGGTGTTCTATAACATGAAAGTTTCTATATATTTTTTGTTCAATATAAATATTTATTAAATTGTTTGTTTACATTATTTCACTTGAAGTCAATAAATTTGTATTTTTAGTTTAAATTAATTAATTATAGTAACAATAAATTAAAATTATTATATTATACTTTAAATTTATAGTATAAACTATAATAATATTATTTTATAATTTTAAGAAATTTTCTTATAAAATTTCTATTAAATATAGTTGTTTGAGAAATTAATCATTTAACCAGTCCCAAAAAGTAACATATATTTACATATTAAATCTAGGTCACAGTTATATATAATTTATCAAAATTTTGGATCTACAACGTCATATATATAATATTTTTTATTGTTTTATTTCTTTATGTAAATTTCTATTTCATTTAATCAAGTGAAGTTAATATTTTTAATTATAACTTTATATATTTATTTAGTTCTAAAATTATTTAGTCCTCGAATAAATATTAAAGTATATACATTTTGTAAAATACATAGATTTGGTAAAACATTCATAAATTATAAAAAAAAAATTAGATTCAGTTAGACACGGTTAGATACGATAAGACGCGGTTAGATACGATTAGACACGGTTAGACTCGATTAGACACGATTAGACACAGTTAGATTATGGTGATTTTATTAAATCATATTATTTGGGTTCCAAATTTGGTTGTTAAGATATAAATAACCTTATAAGGGCCCTAGGATCATATTACAGGTGTTAAATTAGGATTAAATTATTAATTTCAAAAATTAGACACGGTTAGACATGGTTAGATGCGGTTAGACCCAGTTAGACACGGTTAGGCTCAATTAGACATGGTTAGACACAGTTAGATTATGGTGATTTTATTAAATTATTTTATTTAGGTTCCAAATTTGGTTGTTAAGATATAAATGGCTTTATAAGGGCCCTAGGATCATATTACAGGTGTTAAATTAGGATTAAATTATTAATTTCAATAATTAGACACGGTTAGACCCAGTTAGACTCGGTTAGACTCGGTTAAACACGGTTAGACACAGTTAGATTATGGTGATTTTATTAAATTGTATTATTTGGGTTCCAAATTTGGTTGTCAAGATATAAATGGCCTTATGAGGGCCCTTTGATCATATTACATGTGTTAAATTAGGATTAAATTATTAATTTCAAAAATTAGACACAGTTAGACACAATTAGACGCTGTTAGACACGGTTAGACTTGGTTAGACACAGCTATACACAATTGGATTATGGTGATTTTATTAAATCATATTATTTGGGTTCCGAATTTGGTTGTTAAGATATAAATGGGTTTATGAGGGCCTTAGGATCATATTACAGGTGTTAAATTAGGATTAAATTATTAATTTCAAAAATTAGACACGGTTAGACACGGTTAGACGCGGTTAGACACAGTTAGACATGGTTAGACTTGGTTAGACACGGTTAGATTATAGTGATTTTATTAAATCATATTATTTAGATTCCAAATTTGGTTTTTAAGATATAAACGGCCTTATAAGGGCCCTAGGATCATATTAAAAGTGTTAAATTAGAATTAAATAATTGATTTCAAAAATTAGACACGGTTAGTCACGGTTAGACTCGATTAGACTCGATTAGACATTGGTAGATTCTATTATATTCAGAAAATAAAAATATTAATAAATTTTCAAAAAATCAAGAAAAATATAAGAAATTGTTATTCTTGAGAGTACCTTAGTTACATTAACTTTAAATAATATAATATTGTTGGAAACATGAGGAAAACTAGCTAAATCTATGTTTTGATGATTAACAAAACAATTTGAGAAAGTCTTGACTACTAACAAGTTTGTGAAATGTCTTAAGGAATATACATTTGAAGAAAATCAAGTTGGAAGGCCAAGTCGTTCCCCAAGTCGACTCCAAGATCGACTTCAAACATGCAGAACGTCCAGAGCTGAAAACGGAAGAAGGGAAGGTGAAGTCGCAGGCCAAGTCGACTCCACCTGCGACTTGAGTAGTCAAGTCGCAAACGAAGTCGACCTCACCATCGACTTCAGTCGGGCGAAACCTTCCAGAGTTGAATTCGAAACAGCAGAATGCCGAAGTCGCACCCCAAGTCGACTCCACGTGCGACTTGAGGTGAAGTCACAGCCGAAGTCGACTCAGACATCGACTTCGCTCAGGCAGACGGAAAAATTCAAATGACAAGTTCTGGATTACTTGATTTCAAGCCAAACTAAATGAAGATGAAGATCAAGGCAACATAGATACTCAAGCTGAAACATTTGAAGACAAATCCACGTACAAGCAAGAAGCATAAACTCAATCGTTCAAATCAAGAAGATATCTAAGATTACATGAGTCAAGATTTTCAAGAACATCATGACAGTGAAGTCGCAAAGCCAAGTCGACCTCATGATCGACTTCAAGTGGGCAAAACCTTCCAGCGTTGAAACTGAAGACCGAAGTTCGCGAAGTCGCACCCGAAGTCGACTTCATCTGCGACTTGGGTGAAGTCGCACCCGAAGTCGACTCCACCTGCGACTTGGGTCGCAACGGTCGGAATTAATTCGAACGTTGGCGCATTAAATACGCGCCACCTACCTTCTAACGTTCGGATTCCCTCCAAAATTATAAATAGCATTCATGGTGGACGAGGGAAGTAGCTGAAAAACATTAAGTGTGCTTAACTACTACATTCAAGAGCTCTAAAGAGATCAAGCCACTCAAAGAAGAAGAACTCTACTTCAAATAGCAAGAGCTTTATTTCAGAATCTTCAAAGCCATTACAACAAGTTCTTCTCTGCGCCAAAACTGCTACTACACAACTGTAAAGTGTAGATTTCTTTGTTTCATTTATTTGTAATTGAACTTGATCTAGTTTGAGGAACTAGGATCAAGTGTATGCTAAGTAGTGTGTGATTGGAGTGAGACTCATCACCTACTTGAGCAGTGAGTTATATGCCCCCTAGAGCTAGAATCTAGAAGAGAGCAAGAGGCTCTAATTGTATTCGTGGAATGCAATAGTGGAACCCAAGTCACAAGGAGTGTGAGCTTGGAAGAGTGGAGTAGGGAGGTTGCCCGAACCACTATAAAAATTCTTGTCTGCTTGATTTACATTTCTGCTCTCTTTATTACTTTGCTTTCCATTCAGTTTCTTCATTCAAGGGGATTAATTCTACAAGGGGTTAAGTTTTTTAAGTTACCAAAGAAATTTTTAAGAACCCAATTCACCCCTCCCCTCTTGGGTTTTGTCATCTATTCGGGACCCAACAAGTGGTATCAGAGCAGGTCTTTGAGTTTATCAAAGAGATCTTATTGAAATGGCATCCCAATCTACTTCCGTTCCCGCATTTGCTGAAGGCCAATCCTTTACAAGGCCACCGTTGTTTGATGGGAACAATTTTGGATATTGGAAGCTTCGTATGAAGCAACTCATCATGGCTACCGACATGGACTCTTGGATTGCTATCCAAGATGGTGTAACCTTGCCTATAGATGAAAGAGCTTCCAAGTGGACCGAAGAGGAAGTTAGAACCGTCAAGAGCAATGCCAAGGCAATGAATTCTTTATTTTGTGCTCTTACGGCTTCGGAGTATGATAGAGTATCTTCTTGTTTGACTGCAAAAGAGATATGGGATACTCTAACATCCATTTATGAAGGAACCTCCCAAGTCCAAGGGACTAGGAGAAACATTTTGATTGGAGAGTTTGAAAATTTCAGAATGCTAGATACTGAAAATATTTCTGAAATGTTTGCAAGATTTTCTAAGATTACTAATGCTCTCAAAGGTCTTGGAAAAGCTATCTCTGAATCCGAACAGGTGATGAAGATACTAAGAGCTCTACCGGATTCATGAACTCCAAAGATTACAGCTATTGAAGAAGCAAAAGACCTCAACACCCTAAAGCTAGAAGATCTAATTAGCTCACTAATGTCACATGAGCTAATTAAGAGAAGAAACGAAGAGAATCATAAAGGGAAGAAAATCATTGCATTAAAAGCGGCACGCAACTCAGATGAGTCTACCTCCTCGTCTAACAATGGTGATGAAGATATTGCACTTCTTACTCACAAGTTTCGAAAATTTGTGAGAAAAGAAAAGAACCTTAAAGACTTCAAAGAAAGACCACAAAAAGAAAAGAAGAAGGAGGTCACAAAATGCTACCGATGCGGGGGCGTAGGACATATGCAAGCTCAATGTCCTACACCGGAAGAAAGGCCAAAGGTGAATCATGAAAGAAGAAAATACCAATGGCCAAGAGGAAGAGGCATGTTCGTCAACGAGGAACTTTCATCAACATGCAGCTCTTCAACCAACGACAATGATGCAGCCAACTGTGCAAGAATATGCTGCATGGCACGAATCGAGCAAGAAGAGGACTTGCTATGCTTGAACACAACGGAAGTTTTGGAAGATCAATCCATCTCAACAAAATACACAGAAAGTGAAGAGGTAACTTCCAAACCTTGTCATTCTCAATCTAGTTATTCTTCTTTTCATAATTGCCTCAAATGTGCTGAATTAGAAGAACTACAACTTGCATATGATTCATTATATGAGGAGATCAAAAAGCTAGGAAACAAGTTGACATTAAAGAGACAACAATGTAACTTTGTTATTATTGAAAATGGAAAACTAGCTGAAAAATCAACAAAACTGAAAGAAAAAAATGAATCATTGTTGAAAGAGATAGAGAAACTAAGAAAAGAGAACAAATCATTAAATGAATCATTAGCAAAGTTCTCTAATCCAGGAGAAAATGTAAGAATGTTTCTGAATATGACCTCACAAACTGATAAAAGAGGACTTGGTTACAATACATTTGAGCAAGGAGAAAGTGGCAAATCAAATGTGCCTACACTTGGGAAATATCAAACCAAAACTGCACCTATATACAAGCCACAAATGAAAAATGTTATGTGGACTAGAAGGCCAACATTTGAATCAAAATATACTTGGAGGCTTACTCCTAGATTACCAATGACTTGCAATTTTTGCAACAAAATGGGTCATAAAGTTTATAAGTGTAACCTTAAGAGATTATTTGACCATGGTGCTAAATTAGTTTGGGTTCCAAGAAACACAAGATTTGGGCTTTCAAAATTAGAACAACAAAGGTTGAACAATATTACTAACCCAATTGGACCCATAAAATGGGTACCAAAAAGATAAGGATTATTTGTTTACTTTTCAGATTTGTTTAAAGGCAAAGGCAAACAATGTGTGGTTCATGGATAGCGGTTGTTCAAGGCACATGACCGGAGAAAGAAGTTTATTCCACAAACTTAAGCCTTGCAACGACGGAACGGTTGCCTTTGGTAATAATGAGAAAGGTAAAATCAAAGGTAAAGGAAATATTTACAGTAGCTCAAATGCATGCATGGAGGATGTTTTGTTTGTTGAAGGACTCAAGCATAACTTAATGAGTATTAGCCAATTATGTGATAAAGGATATAAGGTTGTGTTTGAATCATCTATATGCAATGTATTTGATGGTGAACATATCATGTTTAGTGGAAAAAGACATGGAAATGTATATTTGGTTTCACTTGATGAACTAGATGGTCAATGTCTAATGGCCATTGAAAATGATCCATGGGTTTGGCATAAAAGACTTGGACATGTGAATATGTCAAACATAAAGACCCTATGGAAAAAGAGTTTGGTAGAAGGCTTGCCAAAGTTGAAATATGACAAAGACAAAATTTGCAAGGCATGTCAATTATCTAAACAACCAAAGATGTCTTTTTCTACCAAAAAGGAGATTTCCACCACTAGGCCACTTGAATTGCTACACATGGATCTATATGGGCCATCCGACATCTTAACCATTGGTGGAAAGAAATATGTATTTGTGATTGTTGATGACTTTTCAAGATTTACATGGGTAATTCTCTTAGCTAGCAAAGATGAAGCTTTCTCTATGTTTTCAACTTTTGTAAACTTGGTGGAAAATGAAAAACAGAATACCATTTTGTGTATAAGGAGTGACCATGGTGGTGAATTTGAGAACAAACGATTCACAGAATTATGTAATGAAAAAGGAATTCATCACACATTTTCTGCACCAAGGACTCCACAACAAAATGGAGTAGTTGAAAGGAAAAACAGAACTATACAAGAGATGGCTAGAACAATGCTAAATGAGAGCAAATTATCCAAGAAGTTTTGGGGTGAAGCTGTGAGCACAGCTTGTCATGTTTTAAATCGAGTTACCATTAGAGCTATCTTGAAAAAGACCCCATATGAGCTATGGAAGGGAAGAAAACCAAATATCTCTTATTTTCATGCTTTTGGATGCACATGTTATGTTCTGAACAATGGAAAAACCAACTTGGGAAAACTTGACGCTAAAAGTGACGAGTCAATATTCCTTGGGTACTCATCAAATAGCAAAGCATATAGAGTATTCAATAAACGAAACCAAGTTGTAGAAGAATCCATACATGTTGTTTTTGATGAAACTAACCCATGCTTGAAAAGAAGAGATGATTTAAGTGATGCAGATGAGATTGTAAGCAACCTTGAAAGGCTGCATGTGGAAAAGCAAGAAGAGTCCATGGAGGAAAGGGTAAGTGAAGGTGATGATTCCTATAAACCTCCATCTGATTTAAAATTCAAACATGCACATCCAATTGAGCAAGTTATAGGAAATGTGTATGAAGGTGTAAAAACTAGAAGGTCAAAGCAAAATGTGTGTGGACAATATGCTTTTGTATCCAAAATTGAACCTTCTAATATTGATCAAGCTCTTGATGATGAAAACTGGATTATAGCAATGCAAGAAGAGCTAAATCAATTTGAAAGAAATCAAGTTTGGCACCTTGTTCCTAGACCAAATGACTGTATTGTTATTGGCACCAAGTGGGTCTTTAGGAACAAATTAGATGAAAGTGGACTTGTAGTAAGAAACAAAGCTAGACTTGTGGCAAAAGGATACTCACAAGAAGAAGGAATAGATTTTGAAGAATCCTATGCCCCGGTTGCTAGATTAGAGGCAATTCGCATCTTACTAGCTTTTGCATCTCACATGAACTTTAAACTGTTTCAAATGGATGTCAAAAGTGCATTTCTGAATGGTTATATAAATGAAGAGGTGTATGTAGAACAACCACCTGGATTTGAGAAAAAAAAGATCAATCTAAATTTGTATACAAGCTAACCAAAGCATTATATGGATTAAAACAAGCTCCAAGAGCTTGGTATGATAGACTAAGCAAATTTCTGATTGATCATGATTTTCAAAAAGGAAATGTAGACACCACTTTGTTTATCAAGTACAATGGAAAGGATATATTGATCATTCAGATTTATGTAGATGATATTATTTTTGGTGCTACTAATGAAACTCTTTGCCAAGAATTTTCTGAGCTTATGCAGAAAGAGTTTGAGATGAGCATGATGGGAGAGCTAAACTTCTTCCTTGGACTGCAAATCAAGCAACTAAATGAAGGAATCTTCATAAACCAGTCCAAATACATCAAGGAGATGCTCAAGAAGTTTGGCATGGAGAATAGCAAAGGAGCAAACACGCCCATGAGCTCTACAATCAAGCTTGACAAAGATGAGAAGGGCAAAGTAGTTGATTTAAAATTGTATAGAAGCATGATAGGCTCCTTATTGTATTTAACTGCTTCTAGGCCAGATATTTTGTTTAGTGTGTGTATGTGCTCTAGATTTCAATCATGCCCAAAAGAATCACACTTGGTAGCTGTGAAAAGAATTTTTAGATATCTAGTAGACACTACCAACTTAGGACTATGGTATCCAAAGGGCTCTAATTTTGATCTAATCGGCTACTCGGATGCGGATTTTGCTGGCTACAAAGTAGATAGAAAAAGCACTAGTGGAACATGTCAGTTTCTTGGAAGCATGTTGGTTTCATGGTTTTCAAGAAAACAAACTAGTGTTGCTCTATCTACGGCGGAGGCCGAATATATTGCCGTCGGGAGCTGTTGTGCTCAATTACTTTGGATGAAACAGCAACTTAGGGACTATGGCATGGATTTCAAAGATATACCTATCAAATGTGATAATACAAGTGCCATATGTCTAACCAAGAATCCAGTCTTGCATTCTAGGACCAAACATATAGACCTTAGACATCATTTCATTAGAGAACATGTAGAAAATCATGACATATGTTTGGTATATGTAAGGACAGAGGATCAAGTTGCAGATATATTCACTAAACCCCTAGCAAAAGAAGCATTTTATAAGCTTAGAAATGACATGGGAATGCTTGAACTAACTTAAAGCATAAATTGAGGGGGAGCACCCATTTAGGGGGAGCACCCATTTTTGATATATTGACAAAAAGGGGGAGAGAGATTTAAGAATAAGGAGAAGAAGAGGATTTGAGTATAAGTTATTTGAGTATAAGTCTTTATGATTAAAGGGGAGAGAGATTTAAGGAGAGAAGAGTAGGATATGTATATGCTTAAATGAATACTTTGAATGTTTGCATTATGAATATGAGCTTATTTATTTAAATGAAAGGTATCCACTCAAATCGGTTTTGTCAATCATCAAAAAGGGGGAGATTGTTGGAAACATGAGGAAAACTAGCTAAATCTATGTTTTGATGATTAACAAAACAATTTGAGAAAGTCTTGACTACTAACAAGTTTGTGAAATGTCTTAAGGAATATACATTTGAAGAAAATCAAGTTGGAAGGCCAAGTCGTTCCCCAAGTCGACTCCAAGATCGACTTCAAACATGCAGAACGTCCAGAGCTGAAAACGGAAGAAGGGAAGGTGAAGTCGCAGGCCAAGTCGACTCCACCTGCGACTTGAGTAGTCAAGTCGCAAACGAAGTCGACCTCACCATCGACTTCAGTCGGGCGAAACCTTCCAGAGTTGAATTCGAAACAGCAGAATGCCGAAGTCGCACCCCAAGTCGACTCCACGTGCGACTTGAGGTGAAGTCACAGCCGAAGTCGACTCAGACATCGACTTCGCTCAGGCAGACGGAAAAATTCAAATGACAAGTTCTGGATTACTTGATTTCAAGCCAAACTAAATGAAGATGAAGATCAAGGCAACATAGATACTCAAGCTGAAACATTTGAAGACAAATCCACGTACAAGCAAGAAGCATAAACTCAATCGTTCAAATCAAGAAGATATCTAAGATTACATGAGTCAAGATTTTCAAGAACATCATGACAGTGAAGTCGCAAAGCCAAGTCGACCTCATGATCGACTTCAAGTGGGCAAAACCTTCCAGCGTTGAAACTGAAGACCGAAGTTCGCGAAGTCGCACCCGAAGTCGACTTCATCTGCGACTTGGGTGAAGTCGCACCCGAAGTCGACTCCACCTGCGACTTGGGTCGCAACGGTCGGAATTAATTCGAACGTTGGCGCATTAAATACGCGCCACCTACCTTTTAACGTTCGGATTCCCTCCAAAATTATAAATAGCATTCATGGTGGACGAGGGAAGTAGCTGAAAAACATTAAGTGTGCTTAACTACTACATTCAAGAGCTCTAAAGAGATCAAGCCACTCAAAGAAGAAGAACTCTACTTCAAATAGCAAGAGCTTTATTTCAGAATCTTCAAAGCCATTACAACAAGTTCTTCTCTGCGCCAAAACTGCTACTACACAACTGTAAAGTGTAGATTTCTTTGTTTCATTTATTTGTAATTGAACTTGATCTAGTTTGAGGAACTAGGATCAAGTGTATGCTAAGTAGTGTGTGATTGGAGTGAGACTCATCACCTACTTGAGCAGTGAGTTATATGCCCCCTAGAGCTAGAATCTAGAAGAGAGCAAGAGGCTCTAATTGTATTCGTGGAATGCAATAGTGGAACCCAAGTCACAAGGAGTGTGAGCTTGGAAGAGTGGAGTAGGGAGGTTGCCCGAACCACTATAAAAATTCTTGTCTGCTTGATTTACATTTCTGCTCTCTTTATTACTTTGCTTTCCATTCAGTTTCTTCATTCAAGGGGATTAATTCTACAAGGGGTTAAGTTTTTTAAGTTACCAAAGAAATTTTTAAGAACCCAATTCACCCCTCCCCTCTTGGGTTTTGTCATCTATTCGGGACCCAACAAATATACCTTCTAATAAAAATTATATTTTCCAACTTTTCCAATTATAATGAAATCTTATTAAAAAATTATTTTTTGTACACTAATATTTTTAAAAATTGTCAAATAATGAAAAATTACGTTTACATACGTTTTACTAATTGATCTATCAAATGAATGGAATAGATTGAGATTTTATATGTATACAATACAAAATTTATTGAAAAACCAAACATACTCACGTTTTTAATCGAACATACTCATGATGGAAAATTACCACATTGCCCTTGCTTCCTTTTTTTCTCATGCCAAGTGCTTCCCATGGGTTGGCCGTCATAACAAACACTCTACCAACAAAGTTAAATATGCAAAAAAGATGAATACAAGTGGATCTTAAATGTCAAAGATGCGATGAAAACAATACAGCGGAAGACAATTCCTATATCTTTTAGTCTCGCAAAAAGATAGAACCCTATTCAAAAGGATTATATTCAGATCAACCAGAGACCTTTTCTGCAATCCGAAACGGGCACTACAACATTTTTTCTAGTAAAAACCCCCTTCCTCTTAATTTATTTGTCATAATCTACTGGAGAATATGATTTCTGAGAAATCAGGAGACTATAGTGGGGGAAAATGTTAAGCTAGAAAACACAGTTGAACGGTGTATTGACTACTTGCATAAATACACTTTTGCAAAATTGTTGAAAAATGGAAAGCTAATATGGGAGGAAAGCTCGCCTCATTGGAAGAGGCCAGATGTGGTTGCTGGAGGAAATGTAGATGAATCAGTTAGAGGTTACGGAACAATCACTAGAAACTGGATAGGCGATTTTTCTGCTGCTAGATGCTGGGCAGACAAGGGTTCAATAATGCCACTCTAGATAGAAACTAAGGCATGCCTATTGGGTTTATTATGGGCAAAGGAGCTGGGCCTTAGAAGACTGGAAATATAAACTAATTCTCTTAGAGCTATAAATTTTATTTTGCGAAAGGAAAAGGTAGCATCCCTTTTGAAAGCTCTAATAGATGAAATCCATGATTTGTGTAAGTCATTTGAGCAGGTATCTTTTCGACACATTCTTAGATATGCAAATTCAGCATGTTGCTGCAAAGATGGCAATTGCAAATGGGGGAACACACATATGTTGGTGGGGAAACATTTTGTATGGAGTCAAACATTTAGGGTGTGTTTTGTTGGGGGTAAAACTGTTGATGAAAAGTTTTTGAAGTAGAAGTTGTCAAATTGACAGAAAATAATGTGACGCAGTAGGGGTAATGATGAGAATTAAAGATAATAAAATAGATAGGTTAGTTGTATGAGTAGTTGCGTAGAAATGATTGAAAAATATGGTAGTTTATATAGGAAAATGTAAAAAAATAATTAAAAAATAGAGTAATTATGAAAAGTAAAAGGTTTTAGATTAAAAAGTTTTTATTAACATTTTTTTGCCCCAAACAAACACATCCTTAAATGGATTGGATTATAATAGACTGCCAAACCCCTAACCCCAACAAGATCGGGAAGGAGGGGAATGGTTGCCCTATTATTGTTTTTTGTTATGGTTTTTTGGTTGAAAGATACTTTGTAGTCATCCAAAAAAATAATTTTGCAACCTCAAAAAAAACAAACGAATATGTATTTTGGAACGGTTTGAAATGGCGGCCTTGCTCAACTATGTAACTCAAAAGGCATATCTGCCCCTGCAAATTGTCCAATCCTTAATTTGAATGATTCACTAACTATCGAAAATTGCGGATCTTGAAAATAATGCTTGAGAAGTCGTTATTGGATCATTATGATATAGCACAAACAGACGAGCTGGGGATCTCTCTTCCTGCACAGCCCTTTCCTAAACATTCAGACAGAGTGCTAAGACCTCGGGGCTGGATTCGTCCAAAAGAATGGTTAGATTTGTAAGGCAAGTCATTGTTTAGCTATTGTCTTGCAAGCTATCAAAATTGGCCACGTGGAATTCATCATCGATACACATGTAATCCGTGCTGGCACTACCATCCTCGAGCTTCTTCTTTACGTTTCTTGCTCGAAGTATAAATAGGCCTTAGAGATTTCATTTGAGGCGGGAATTATTTTCATTGCTTATAAATATAAGTTTTCAGAGTTGTTGCCTCTGTGAGAGGAACCCACCGATCTATGCAATTGGCGGTTGGAATAATATTTTGAATTGCAATTTCTCTTTTAGGTCTTCGAATTAGTATCAATTTGGCATTAGAGCCGCCAATCTTGGAAGAATCTGGCAAGGCATCTGCGAAAACTTCAAATTGCAAGAACACTTTCTTCCTCCGAGAACATTAAGCATCCGGTAACTGTATCCAAACCGGATTCCCTCGGTAGGAGGCCTAGCTCTCCGAAGGAACAAGGAAGTGGTGGGGGACAGGATCACCAGGTAGCTTTGGAGTAGGGATTGGGAAGCGTCATGCAATAGTTGAAGGAACGGAAGGCTAATGTGAGTTTGTTGTTCGTTAAAAAGAATGGACAGAAGAAAATGAAGAATCATGACATCGTGGGAGGTTCATTGAAGACAGATCTGTCCTCTGAAGATAGGAAGGATCATCGAGCTTAGAGATTTCATAAGAAAGAGAAATGGTGGAAGCGACATGAAAATGTAAGTTCAGATTTATAATTTGAAAATGCTCTCTATACAGTTTCTTTACAAGCTCTAGATGGGATTAGAAGGAGTTCTAAGTCCAAAAATCCTTCAATGAAAATTAAAGGAAGTGTTAGTAGTCAGGGGGTCATAATTTGTAATATCTTGCCAACGACGTCAATCGTCACTACTAAAGTACAGGATCGATGATAAAAGGAGAACATATAAAGGTGAAATAATATAATTTCTTAACCATCATGAACTAGAGATTTTACTAATTTCAAATTAAACTAGATCCAAATAATTAAATCTATAGGATATATACTTCACATCTTTACTATATTGCTCTTAAAAATCAAAATAAATCATTATAAATCTGGATTTGTCAAGTCCTAGCCTCATCTATTATACTAACCCCATTTTGGTTTCTACTCGCATACTTGTTATCTAAAAAAATTAACAAAATATGATAAGTCCAGGCAAACTCAGTAGGTAGATTATATATACATAAACTGGCAAAACTTAAGTAAACAATATGCATAAGGATTCACAAAACATAGATTAAATCACAGTTTCGAATCAAATTTAAATCCATATGAAACATATGTTAATGCCCAAGCATGCATCAATGCATCAAACACATTTCATTTCTCTAATCCATCCAATAAAGTTTCAAATCAAATGGAGAGGTTTGATATCTTACCCCATAATCCAACCTGTTGTACAATCTATGTTTCTATCACCGCATCACAGCACAAGTAGCTAACCTTGCATGATACAGATAGATCGAGAAATACTTTTATCCAAATTGAAGATGTAACTAATATTCTGCTGCGCTCACCGCATAGCCTCAGCCACACCGCACCACATTACGTGAATGACACTAACCTTAACTGTTACGTTGATGGTCATTAATCTCACAAACCGTGTCATAATATATATTATCCAAATCACAAGGGCCAGACAAACCAGGTCTGCAGCCCACCAAATTCATACCGACCAAACAAGTAGGTTTGAACCAATGTCAACCAAGTTATTACATCTCAATCCTCAGTCGGGATATACCAATGGTCACCACCGAAAGTCCAACAACAATAATTCACAAATTCACAACTATAGTCATAACTCATAAATATGCCAGCATAGCAAGTACGATAGGCCAATGTCATAATATATAATGATAGCATGAATAAAAACTAACCTCAGCATCACAATAAATCATCATAACTGATAATATTCATTTACTCAAAAATTACGAAACAATGGCATCCAAAACATCTATGCCCGCAAGTACATATTACAACACAAAATCAAAAAGAGAAGAAAAGAGCTCTACTTACCTTGCACAAATTTCAGATTTATCCTTGTATTGGATTTCACCACAATGCTCAAATCATTGCATTGAAAAATAACACTTTTATTTAATCACTATATAAACTTAAATTAACTCTTTTAATAATGATCTAGCATGATATCCCATCTTAAGATGTATGGATACTTTTATACTTTAATCAATATGCGGTTCCTTATATGAATTAAATTATTCTAAAATTATCATTTATAATAAAATTTAGTAATTCTAGAATATTACTTTATCGAAGTTGATAAAATAATTTGTTTGCATTGGAGCTCATTTCATAGAATTACAAACTCCTTTAGCTTATGATTTATATTTCCACATCGCATTCAACCCTATCTTATAAAAATTCAATTTTATCTATTTAAAATCATTCTCGTATGAGTAACTCCTAATGAAATATTATTTGAGCTCCAAAACTTAATACAATCGCAGTTGGACCCTCTCTTGATCACATTAACTTTCAGTAGTCTATCTGCATCCAATTTAATTCCCAACATTCACCAAATATTTAATAAAAATGTTCAACATAAATCAACTCAATAATCATATATTTTAACTATTCATATCAATTTGGATCATTATTATTTAAGTTTCAATTTTATTTTGATTATTCCTCAATCTATCCATATATTTGCTTAAATCAAACACACTGATCTCTATCATAAAAGTATTTTAAGTTTGAAATTTCTATCATACATCAATAACTACATTAATTAACCAAATTAAATATTTTAGCATAAAATATTAATTATTTATATTCATTTATGTATTTTTATTCTGCTAGATAGGGGTATGAGTTTAGGGATGGTTTAAATCACATTAATTATTATCCATATTTATATCAGCCAAAAATTTATTGTTATTTCTGGCGAGTGATATTTAGGATGTATTTTATATCATATAAAACTTTTACCCTCAATTTCATTGCATAAAAAGTATGAAAAATCAATTAGTGCAGCTAATTCTAACAGTCATACTGCCCTATTCAGGCTTATTTTCTACACTTTTTAATTTACAATATACTCAAAATTTTAAGATGAAATTTTAGTTGCTCCTTAATGATAGTATAAAGAGTCCTTCGAGAAAATTTGCGTATTAAAAATTATTAGTTTATTATTTCTTTTATAATTTTCATTTTGGTTCCAATTCTATTACATGGGTGGTGTAAATTAAGTTATAACCTGTTATAATTATTAATTTAAATCACTAATCATAGCCTTGATCATAAGTTTAACACATATATTATAGAAAATAACTCATTTAGTCTTGACTCCATGATTTAGATTATGAAATTATATTTTTAAGTAAACCTTTAACGATTTAGATCAATCTCGTAACAATCTCCAGTAATACAAGAATTATGGAGACATAGTTGCAAATGACCAAATCTAATGCTCAATCAAGGTGTTCACACATGATCTAACATCATTTTTTATGTAAAATTAAATTTTACATGCATCGACTATTTGGATCATCAAGATTATACATAAAATCATAGATTCAATGGTTGAGATCATTCTCTTGCTATCCAATTATATATGTTCTGTTTAGGCATCACTTTGATCACAATTTTCAACATAATTTTTTCCAAACAACATCCTCTGATCATATTTATGTCTCTCCAATTCATAGTTTCAAATTGACCTCCATTAGATTTAATAAATCTGATTTCTATGGATATCAACTTTCTTCCTTCAAATATGAAATTTTTCTCCCAAATCCAACGGTCTAGATTAATCACTACCATTGAATCTTGTTTAATTTAAAAAATATATAAAATAAATCATAAATAACGTGGATGATGATGATTGATGCCCCCTCCCTCTACACTATTTAGCTTCTCTCCTCTAATGTAAATACCATGTGCTTGGCAGATTTATATATCTTCATTATTTCATTTATTAATTAATTAATTATTTATTTATTTTGGTTAAAATCATGCCACCTAGAAAGTGTTTCTACCCAACTTTTGACTTGCTAATTTAACTGGCCACCTTACCATCTCTAATTAATGTCTATGCCACAAATTTTACAAATTTTTATTTATATATTATTTTAAGAATTAAAATAATTAATCCTATTAGTTAAAATGTGAATAATACAATAGAATAAAAAATTCAAAATGTGAAATGGAGAGATTCAAACCTTGAATGTAATTTTTCAAGTCACTGATTTCTACCACTTTGATGATGTCCAATATTTGAAAGATGGGGAACTAAATATTATATATCTTAAGCATTTCATTCTTGCCAAATTTCCACTACACATGTTGTTGGTTAGTTTCTTATTCCTTCTTTAAAATATACTCATAATTCGAAACTTTTTATTTGTAGAGATGTAAAACACAGAGCTATAATATTATTTTGTATGATTATATTTGATGTGTTCCTTAATTACATATTTACTAAGTATTACGTTAATATCAATATTCAAAATAACTAAGGTTTACATAATTATTGTGGACTTAGGCAACATCATAATTTTGTACACAAAAAGTTAGTTGATTGTCTTAGATTAGTGGTTCTGCCCACTAAAAAATTTTCTAGTAACCACAGTAGATGGTTTTGAATTGGAAGGCCATGGTGTATGTAAACGGGTGGTGGTTGATATACAAGGAGGAAAACATCATATGAAAATTTATCCACTTCAACTAGGGGGGAACCAACGTCTGATTGTTGCTCATCTCACCAAGTTGTTAAAAAATGATGGATATTAATGGTCAAGTTCAATTGAGGAAGCTTTTATGCAGCTTAAGCAGGTAATGAGTTGGCCTCTATTTGCAAGCTCCAAATTTTTCTAAAACATTTATTGTTAATTGTGATGCATCAGGTTTAGGAGTTTAGGCTGTGTTAAGCCAAGAGGGACACCTTATTGCAATTTTTCAGTAAAGCTCATTCTATCCAATCACATGGAAAATTTATGTATGAGCAAGAGTTGAAGGCTATTGTGTTGGCTATTTGAAAATGTAGGGCATACTTATTAGGTTAGCAATTTATTATCCATATTGACCACAATAGCACTAAGCATTTGCTCAGTCAGCAAATTTTATCCCCGAATCAACAGAGGTGGATGAGTAAACTCATGGGTATGATTTTGTGGTGGAATATAAGAATGGCGGTACTAATGTAGTAGCCGATGCCCTATCTGAGCAAGTGGCACTATCTACTTTATCTGTGACATAAAATTTTGTGTCTTAGATGGCTTAAATATTGGAGGCTAATCACACTAACCCTCATTTATCTGATATTCGATCAACTATTGAGGCTAATCCTACCGATCATCTGAAGTATTCGGTGTTGGATGCTCTTTTATATTACAAAGGTCAAATTGTTATCCCTGCGAATCATGAGGTTATTCTTGCATTATTGCAATATTTTCATGGGGTTGTTGGGGTCCATGCCAAAGTGTATGCACATTCAAGTGTACAAATGAGCATTTCTATTCGCAGGGGATGAGAAAAAGAATTCAGCGGTGGATAGCTGCATGTTACATATGTAACAAGGTAAAATATTAATGTGGAAACCAGCGGGATTGTTACAGCCCATTTTGTTACCTGACAAGCTTTGGTTAGAAATTACAATCGATTTTATTACAGGCCTCCCTTGTTCACATAACAATTCTGTCATCTTGGTTTTTATGGGTTGGCTATCTAAATTGGATCATTTTTTGCTTTGAGTCATCCCTTTACTGCAGCTCTTATTGCTAAAGTTTTCATTCAAGATGTTATCAAATTACATGGACGGCCTAGTTCTATAATTATTGACAGAGACTTCATGTTTTTGAGTTATTTTTGGGAGACTTTGTTCAAAGACCAAGGAGTGCATTTGAAGTAGGAGTGAAAATTGGAACCCGCCCTATTTTTGCACAAGGTTGGGAGTTGGGACAGAGTATAGGGTTTTTCGAGGTGAGTCCGGTCAGCATTATTGAAAAAACTCAGTTTTTTAGGTCGAGACTGGTTTCAGTGAAAATGTTTTCACGCTTGAGTGAAAATACACATGCTCTATCTGCCGTTCATTTTCAAGTGGATGGTTCAGGTGCACTGCAGCAAGGAAGGGTAATGTGGGAAGAGAATGGGAGAGACTCTGTGTATGTAGGAATGGGCATAGGTCAATAACTCGCGAAGGAAGCTATCTCCTTAGTTGTCGACTTAGGAAGAGCAGCATAGAACAAAAGAACCTGCAAAAGAGAACCTGCATTTGACGAAGTGGAGAAGAAGAGCCAAAGAAAGATAGGAGAACCGAGAGAACTAGTTGGTCTTAAAACAGAAGAAGGAGATCGCAGCCATGTAGGAAGGGGAAAAGCTGTCTGTCACTGAGAGAACAGATAGAGCTGAATTTAGCATGCAGAGATGCTCTGTCTGAAGGCGAACACACTGAGCAATGAGGTGTTTGCCTGTTTGGTTCGCTCGGCACAATTCTTCCCATGGATTTTAAGGAATTGCAATTCTATCCCCTTCCATTTGCTCTTGGGACTGTGGATTTTTATGCATAGGTTGGTTTTGTCCTTCTGATGAATGGCGGTTGTAGTAGGGTAAGCTCTATACAGAGATACTTGAGGAGGAGAGATTCCCCCCAACCCCCCCAACCCACCCACCCCCGGCTCCCGCCCCTCCTCAACCCGAAACCAAAAACACCCACAGAACCTCTAATAGCACTTCTGTTGTGTCGTCAAGCTTGGTTTTGTTGCTTCTAGATTTCTTTCATCCCTTTGTTGCTAGGAAGCAAAATATGGATTTTGTACTGGTAGCAAACAGAGCATATAAGCTGATGATAAAATAAGAAATAACTTTTTATTTTTTCCCGTGATTGGTAAGTTGTATAGAGCTTAAAAGTGGGCTTCAATTTTTCTGCAAGTTGGTTTTGTTTGTAGGATGAAGTGAAGGCATTTATAATAAAAATAGTAGAGTGTAAGGCCTGTGGTCATGGTGTTTTTGAGCCTTTCTTCCCTTGGATGCTGGGAGTTTGTTTTTTGCAGATTGCTAATTGATGGGTTTGGAAGTACTCTATCAAACATCTAAGTCAGCTTCTGCGTGCTCCAGCCAGTGATTTATGTTTTTATTAGTGGGTTGTGCAGTTAATTTATAGAACATGAGAACTGGTTGTAATCATTGTCTGATGCCTCTCTTCGGTTTTGTTTTCTAAGAAAATAAATGGATTTTATTCGGTATTTGAGATAGTATCAAGCGGTTATTATTGAAAATGAAAATGAAAATGAAATTGCCACCAGCACTAGAGGTGCAATGGTTAATGGTTAGGCATTTGGGCATGGTGCCCAAACGATTCCAATTCAAAACTTAGGATAAACAAAAATGTGATTTTCCCATGGGACCGGTTTTAGTGAAAATGTTTGCAATTAAAATGAACATGAAAATGCCTAATCTGCCGTCCATGTAAAACTTGCGGCTGAGATTTGGAAGGGCAAAAATGGAATGGATTAACATCTACACGCGTGTAGATGTTGGCTTCAGTCCTCGTTTCTCCCTTTCCTCTCTGTCTCTCTTCTCTCTCTCCTTCCTGCCTCATCCCTCCCGCTCTCTGCTGCCGCTGCTCCCTCCCTTTCCTCTCTGTCTCTCTTCTCTCCCTCTTTCCTGCCTCATCCCTCCTGCTCTCTGCTGCCGCTGCTCCCACCCTTTCCTCTCCGTTTCTCTTCTCTCTCTCCTTCCTGCCTCATCCCTCTCGCTCTCTACTGCCGCTGCTCCCTCCCTTTCCTCTCCGTCTCTCTTCTCTTCCTCCTCTCTGCCTCATCCCTCTTGTTCCCTACTGCTGCTACTCCCTCCAGCATCTCATTACCCACGATCGTCCACAGTCATCTCCTTCTCCCCTACTGTTGCTACTCCCTCCCGCATCCCATTGCCGGCGAGCTCTTCGCCCTGCTGCTGCTGCTGCTGCTCCCTCCCGCATCCCATTGCCCGCGAGCTCAGGTCTCTGCTGCTGCTGCTCCCTCCCGTGTCTCATCGTACGCGATCATCTACCGTGCCTGAGATCCGACCGCAGTCCAGGTAGGAGTCATCTCCTTCTCCCCTTTACCTCCCTCTCTCTCTCTCCCCATTGATCTTACACTCTCTGTCTTTCTTGTCTTCTCTCCCTAACTCCCTCATCTCATTACTAGCCCCAATGTAACCATTTTCGAAAAAAATTAAAAATAGAAAAACTTAGGAAATCCCGCAACTGATAAGATAATAGAGATCCATGTGGACATGTGAATGGATTCTCTATCCAAGGCCTGGAATAGGAGATTCGATGAAGCAGATGTGGACACTTTTGACTGCATTGATTTCTCTAGTGGAACTCTCGATCTCGCTGGATTGTATATTTTGAGATGGTTCTCTTTAATTTCACAAAAATCATTTAGAAATTTCCATTTTTTTGCATTTATATCCATTCTAATCTCCTCTAGCACAGAAGAGGCCATGGGACTGTTTTTCCATTGGCCACGAGATGAGCTCTTCTAGTTTCGGCAGCCCAAATTGCTTTTGTGGGTGATACAAATAATTTCCTTCTAGGTATAAGTAAATGAAAAAAATATATACGATTGAATAACAACAGAAAGATACCTTTTGATGGAATCTAGATTTCTAGGCTTCTTATTTGTAGAACGCACATGAGATGGCAACATTTTTGTGGTCCTTGGTAAGAAATTAGGAATCCTTAATCTCTTAACTTTTATATCATTGCTCCTATAGTGTTCATCATAGAATTTAACTACCAGATAGGGGTATAAATGTATCAATTAAAAGGTGATAACTCCCCATGTCAATTTTCTTCTACTAGAGTAAACATGAAACATGCTCCAGCTTGCACCAGGAAAAGAAATACCACCATGCACTAACAAACATATGTGGAATAAAGATTAAATTAGTACGATTATATCCAAGTGATAAAAGTGTGGGGCATTGTGCTAGGCACAAAAATTCCTTCACTGGTCAAATGGCCTGATCAAATCTTCGCAATGTATACTGATGCTTACATTGAGCACTGTAGAAAGAAATGTATTGATGGGTATGTTAGAAGTTCTTTCATTTGAAAAGCTCAAAATTCATTCAAAATTAAGGGTGCTCGTTCTTCTTGGAAGTTCTTATCTGCTATTGTGGTCTACAAATTGGCTGCATGACTTGGTTGATATACTTTGTCGTCTTACGTTTTATCAGTTATTTTTCTTGACAATGGATTACACAAGCATACTAAATTTGTTCTTGTAAGCACATTTCTTGTTATTGCCATTTGATATCTATATCTTGGTATTCATTGAACTCATGCATTGTAATTATATACTTTGAGAATGATTTGTTCTGTCCGGGAAAATTCCAACTATTTAGATTTTTGCATGTGTTTGGATGTGACTTTGTTGTTGTATAGAATGTTTGACCATGTATATTGTAGGCCCACCTTATGCAGTCCCTTTCCTTTTTGGAAAACTAGGTGTTATTTTCCCTTTACCTTATTCTGTTATGAAAGCATCCCTTATTCTCTTTGTTCATTCATTTCGCCTTATGCTGGTACTGTTCCCTTTAACGGTTAACAGACAGCTGAACAATGTAGAATGGCTTTTTAGAAGTATCTCAAAGATTAATTTTCTGAGAAAATTTGAAAATTAGAAAGACTTTCTCCATGGTCTGTCATTTTCTATAGGTATTTAAATTTGTCTTTTAAGAAATTTCTTGAAGATTAATTAATCGAAACGTCGAATTAAAGGTCAATTGCAGAAGAACATTTTGACACACTTTTTTTTGATGAACCATATTTTACATTTTATTCTTCCTTTTCGTCATCTTAGTCCAGCTCTTGGATTTTGTGCTTGCAATCTATGCTTCTCAGTTCATTGCAATCTGTTATTTAGGCGAAACAAAATTCATTGAAAGATTTAAATAGAATATGTTAATGGTTTCTTTTCTTATTTCTAGAAAACTTGAAGTGCCCATGTCTTGGAATCCACAAAAAGTTATTAATCGTTACACAGAACACCGTAAACTTGAACATATGGAGGATTGTAAGGTTAAGGAAAATTTGCCGCTTTTGAAATTCTATTCACTATCATCAAGAGTGGTTAATCATCTGCTTACTGACAATGAAGGCAAAGAAATTGATGTTCCTTTTGAATTAAGAGACCAAGAAAAAGAAGTTGTTTGTTTCCCAAGGAGTGCTTTTATTCTGGGCAGATCAAGAACAGACAAAACCACTGCACTTGTAATGAAACTTATTCAGAGGGAACAACATCATCATATGTTTTTGAATGGATTATTGATGGAAAGGCATGTTACTCTTCTCATGTATCCAAGGAGAATGGGCTTGGCAAGGATCTTGCTTTGAATGAAAATATTTTGCGCGAAGTTTTTATCACTGTCAACCCTAGACTTTGTGCAGCAATTCGAGACAAAATACAACGATTTCGAAGGTACACTGAATTTATACATTTTTCATGTTATTATTGAAATTCTCTTGTTTTGGGGTGGTTGCCTTTTCACTTTCAAATTTAGGAGTGCAGCTCAGTTTGAGTCTGTGTGACCCTAGTTCTGTCTTTTGAGTTATAATTTGTGCCCTAATCTTAACTCATACCTATTAAAAAAACTTTAGTTTCATCCCTAACCCTGTTGGTCGCACTTGGGTTGGAATCTTACACAAAAATTAGAAGACCGGCAACTTAAGAAGGTTAAGTATTGCCAATAAGTGGCATTTTGTCTATGGAGATTCTGTTTTAGTGGAGGAGTTCCAATATGGTACCCTCATCTTCAAAATAGTTTACTTTTTTTTTCTTGCCCCCTTATAGATGAGGGCACTGGTTAAATAAAATTGGATTCCCTTTTTCTTATGAAATTCTATTTGGATAAACTTACTTTTTCTAACCGGAGATATTTCTAGAGTTAATTTTGACATGTCTAAACCTCCTTCGTTTATTTTTCCTCATTTTATTATTTACCGATTGCTCCTTTAGAATATCTTGTATAACTTTATTTTTAATTTTATCTTTTCTTTTTACACTGCTTACCACCTTTAAATGCTCATTTTTGCTACATCCATTCTATAACATTTGGCCTTGTGTGGCATAGTAAGTTTAATTGCCACCTAATAAAAATTTTCATTTAATTAAATTGGCACTAGACAGTCACATAAAATTCTTGAACCACTTTGCCATTTGTTTCAGCCTGCTTGGATTCTTTTTATGATGCTTTTCTCAATTTCCTCATTCTGTTGGAGTATCAATCCTAATTACCCAAAGTGATTATTTTACAGTTTTTGTGTAGTTAATTCTAGAACCATTAAATTCTAAAGCATATTTGCACTTAGTCAATTTCATCCATTAGCACTATTTTATCAGCAACTAATACATACCAAGGTACTAGTTCTCATAAATTTCCAGTAAGTTCATTTACAACTAAAGGGAAAAGGTAATGAACTTATTGCAATTGGAAAATTAATAATATTTCCACTTACAATCCTCACATTTGTTATAGTACACAACATCAATATATTTGTTGTTAATTGCTTTCTTTTCCATCATTTGCATGTTAATTTTCCATCACTTTTCCGTCAATTGTCTATACTTTTTAAATAATTGTCTAAGGTAAGAAAATAGTTTCAATAATTGATCTTTTGTAAGTTTATGTTCAATTACTCTTTTTCATAATTATATAATACAATTCATTAGTTTTATTCTATAGTATTTTGCAATTTTAAATATCTTATTTATTTTTGTAGAATGGTACTGTAGTATTTTTCTCCATTCATTAGATATTACCTTCGTCCTTATGGTCTTATTAAAAATGTTTATTATCCCATTTACACCTAGATATTCTATACACTTCTATGCTTCCATTGGAATTCCATGATAACTACTTCGAATGTTGTCCTGGTGGCTACAATTAAATGGAATTGATTTGTCCTACGGAAGCCACAATTAATTGAAATAACTTTCTCATATTGGTTCTAGGACTTGATTTCTGATATCATATCTCTGTCTGCATTGTCTTTATCATAGCTTTTCGATGCTGGAAATTTTGATATAGCTACTTTGTGCTTCAAGCATGCTGGGGATGAGCTCTGGCAAAGATGGGCAAAGGCAGCTGCATATCAATCTTCTGGTGACCGTATGCTGTTCAAAAATCTTAACCAGGCGAGGGAAGCACTGGAACAAGCCGCTAAGATTTATGAGTCCATCGGCAAGAAGAAAGCTGCTGCAAATTGTTTTGTAATTCTGAAGAAGTACGAAAGAGCAGGTTGGGATTCTTGGCTCATCTACTATTTTCTCTATGCTTTCTTCTACTTGCTAAAGTAATTTACTATTGCGTGTTTTGCCTCTTCTCGCATATGTGGAACAGGAGAAATGTATGTGGATATTTCTAGTCTCGAGGAGGCAGGGGAGTACTTTGATATGGCCAGATTTTGGAACCTCGCTGCTGAGGTGTATGCTCGAGGAAAATATCTGTCCAAGTGCTTGTCTGGTTGCATCAAAAGACGACTTTTTCGTTTGGGTCTTCAATTCCTTGCACAATGGAAGCAAGATTCAACTTTGGGCGCTGTCTATAACAGTGAAGAAGTCGATTGCTTGAGAACATCATTTCTGATGAGCTGTGCGCGTAGCTACTTAAAACTTGGAACCACAGATCGCAAGCTCTTTGCTTGAGCTTTCCAGTCTATGGATTTAATCCGTAAATTCTTGAAGACAAGAAATTTAATTGATATCCTGCTTGAGGTCGAGTTTGATTCCGGAAACTATTTTGAGGCCACTGAGATTGCAAGAAGTAGAGGACATCTTCTACGTGAGGCTGCTGCATTTGAGAAACTGGGAGAATTTCGTGAGGCATCACAATTAATAATCCTCCATGTTATCATGAACTCCTTATGGGCACATGGAAGCAAGGGTTGGCCCTTGAAGCAGTTCCCACAGAAATTGGACCTCCTGATGAAGGCCAAATCACTGGCAGAGAAAGTTTCAAATGACTTCTACCAGCCAGTTTGTGCTGAGGTAATCATATTATCAGATGACACAGAGACCTCTTTGACAAGTGTTTTACTTCAGTGGAGTGTTGCTCAGAGAGTTCAGAATAATCGATTAGAATTATTCGCTTCTCGAAGACTTCTTGACATTCATCTGACGTTAGATCCTTCAGAATTTCATTATGATTACGAGACAGACCAAGAATTCAGCAAGCACACAGAGGAAATGCTGTTCTTTAAATGCACATCTGTTGAAACGTTAATACGCTCTTGGGATTTGTAGAAGAAAAGGATTATGAACGTGTTGTCTTACCTTCAATTGCTCAGAAAAAATAGATGACTTGAGAGTTCCTTGTATGCAGATTTTTGTATGACATATTTTGGAGTGGGGAGAATGGGTAAAGAAAATACCTTGACAGTGCTTAATTCCAAAGCGTATTGGTGCAAAGTAACTGATGATAATTCTCTGCAACAGCCACAGAATATGGTTCAAATGAATATCCATCAATTTGCATCTCATGCACGAAACTTCTGTTCCAAGGAACTGATCTCCGTTGGCATAAGGCTCCTCAATAAACTTTATTCCCTGCATGAATTTTGTTACATTGACTCACTGCCATTGTCCTGCCATGGGCAGGTTCTCATTCATATTTTTAATGTTGCAAGATTTCTCAAGGAATCTAAATATCTTGACATGAAAGATCCTGCAGAGAGAGAAATTAAAAGTTCTGCAAAGAGAGAAATTAGATGTTTTCTTGCTTCTGTAGAGAGAGAAATTAGTAATTTTCTTGCTTTTTTAGTTTTCCCCATTGAATTTGACAAAGGGACAAGAAAATGTACGGTATCAATGCGTAAGAACGAGTTTGGCAAAGATATCCTGGAAGCAATCCTCGGAAAGGATGTCAATCATATGAATCGCTGTTTGACACATGACCTGATTGGTTGGATTGTGGTGCTTCTTTTTAGAGTCTGGTTTCACTACAAACGTTTTCACGTTTGCTTAAAGTGCAAATGCCACATATGCCGTCTATTTTAAGTCAATGGTTGAGATTCACTAGAGCAAAATTGGAAAGATAAAAAGCATAGTTGCGTGTATGCCTGTGTGGAATTGACGGGGCCCGTTAGCTTCCTCCGAAAGCTGCTTGTTTAGATGGGAGAAATCGACCAACAGGAGGAGACCGACCGACCAAGAGTGGTGGGTCTGTGTTCGGTTGATTGCAATAGATTGTTGCAAGAAATGGCGTTGGGTGTAAGCTCTGGGTTTGAGTGGAATTGATGGCAACAATTTTGGTGGGTTTAGGAGGAAAAATCGACGACTAAATTTGTGGTTAAGGTTGGCCGAAAGAAAGACGAAGGGCAGCAGGGGCAGTGGCGTTTTGATTGGTGCTGCTATAGCTGGATTTGTGGAGATTAACAACTAGATGGAAAAAAAATGGAAGATGCAGGGTCGAAGGTGAATTTGGGCATTGGTTTGCAGCTGCCAGCGATTTGAAGAGGAGAAGAATGGGTTGTGGGATTATCTAGCCGGGATTGGCCTGGAGAGAGCGCTGCACAATTTTAAGCTTGCTGCCAGACTCAGGCGTGGCTGCTTTCTGGTGGGCTTTTGCTGCAATTGCCATTGATGAAGAATTGGGGGAAAATGGTGGAGCTTGCACCACCAGTAACCATGGCTGTTGCCGGAAATAGGGGAGACACAGTGGTGGTTGGATTTTGTTAAGAGAATCGGTCGTTGATTAAGGAGGAGAGGACAGGGGCATAGCCGGTAGCCATGGCTGCCGATAGCTTTGAGATGATGGAGCACCAGAAATGGTGCTTCAGCGGTGCCCTTGCACTCATACACATGTGACATAAATTATTATAATATTTTAATACACGTAAAAACTAAGTATTTTCTGTGATTTAAACATAATTGCAATAGCTTTGCAATCTTTTTGAGAAAATGAAAATAATTTTGAGATAAATAATTTAAAACACAAACACAAATGCGTTCACATGACCATTATATTAATTTCTTCTTAATTATAATTATTTTTGTCGATGTACAAGGAGACAAATGGAATTTAATGCTTATTATTGGCACATAATAATTTTGAGTTCATCCTTGTTAAAAAAATAAAAATATTTTTTGAGACAAATAGTTTATATTACTCATTGAATAATGCTTAAATTTTTTTATTAAATAAAATTATTCTTGGTGATGATACAGATAGCCAAGTGGAATTTACACAAAATGAATTTCATGCAAATTTATTAAAATAGGGCTCTACGTGAATAACAAAAAAATTTAAACATTACTTACATTACAAAAAATTCCTTCTGTGATAGATAATTAACATTATTTTTCAAGTCAATGACATGAGATGCCAAATAAAATTTGTACAATTAATTTATTTGGTATTTAATAATTTCTATATTATCCTCGTTAAGAAACAACGTTACTTTAGTAGCATAATCCAAATTACATGTAAAATAATGTTATCACATGTACATTACACTATTTTCTTCTCTATTGTAATTATTTTTAGGTCAACCATCTGGGCTACCAAATAAAATTTGTATAATTAATTTATTCATTATTAAAAAATTTTGATACCATTGTTGTTAAAAAATATAATTACATTTAAGACAAATAATTTAAATTATCTGCCAAATAATACTTTTCGTGTGAAGATTACTTCATTTTTTCTCAATTGTAATTATCTTTGGGTCAATGATTGAAGATGCCAATAAAATCTATGCAATAATTTGTTTGATAATTAAAAACTTTGATAAAATCTATGCAATAATTTTTTTGATAATTAAAAACTTTGATACTACTTCTAAATTATATGCAATAAAATTATTGAATTCATTAAATATATTAACTAAATTATATGTTCAATATAAGAATTAATAAAATTTTAAAAAGCTTCCAAATTTTCTTATTTAATATTTTTTATAATTTTTATTTCACACCTGCAGGTGAGTCGTTCAATATAGATTATATGAATAATATGTAAAATTCATCAAACCAGTATTTTAGAATTTGAATAATCTATGAAAGTTATAAAATATGTATATATGAGTTTATGATTTTCTAATATTATCGTAAAATCTATATTGCCCATATAATTTGTGAAAATAAAACATCACGAATCTTATATAAGGTGTCAAAACTATATAATCTGTTTATGTCATTAAACGATTGTATAACAAAACAATATATTCTGTAAAATTCATAAAGCATCCAAAAACTATCAATTACATATGCACATTTTTCTTTATATTCGAATAACTTGTAAAATACATTTAATAGGAGAAAATGAAAATAAATAACTTATACAACTTATCGAGTTATGATCTTGTGAAGCCGGCTTCACGGAAGCTTCTATGAAGCCAGTCCAAAAACTTATTTAAAAATATTTTTTTTTGATTTTTTTTCATGGGTAAGTAAATCTAGATGTGTTAAACCTATAAACCAAGTTTTACCATTTTTGGATGCTTTTAAGTATTTTTTTTTAATTTTTAAACACAGTGGCATTTCCGTAATTTTCTGAGATCAGAAAATTACGGAAATGCCACCGTGTTTAAAAATCAAAAAGAAATACTTAAAAGCATCCAAAAATGGTAAAACTTGGTTTATAGGTTTAACACACCTAGATTTACTTACCCATGAAAAAAAAATCAAATTTTTTATTTTTAAATAGGTTTTTGGACTGGCTTCATAGAAGCTTCCGTGAAGCCGGCTTCACAAGATCATAACTCCAACTTATCATCCTTATGAATTGCATATAAACCGTAAAATTCATAAAATAGGTAAAATTCATAAAATCTGTAAAATCTATAAAATGAGCTAAATTATTTCGTTCGTTTAGTTATATTTTTTAATAAATCTTATTTATTGTTCCAAATTTTAAGCATATATTTCTAATTATCATTTATGATGATTATGTTACATATTTAACGTCTCAGATCCTTCATCATCTATACTATTTTATTAAAAGCATATGATATACCATAAAAAATACTTGCACCATGATTTACCATGACCAAGTCCACCTACCCATACTCACCCCTAAGCTACTAAGGTACTCTCAATGTGCGAATTTACCAAAATGCCCCTGCTTGCATTTTAACAAAAAATGCAAACATTTTCATTGCATCCTTTCCCTTCTTTTTATATCTGGAAGGCTAAAAGACAATTTCTATGAGAAGACCGAAGCTGGTTTGAATCAGATGCTAGCATGGAAATCATTCATTAGACAGCTTAAGACTTACTTAGATACCAGTTTTAAGCGAAGTTCTTTAGTCTACAAATTCAATGAGGCTCTAGAAAGTACATACCAAGATGTCTGGAGAAAACGTGGTTATATGTCCCTTCACTGTTTTATGTATCTTTTTGAGTGTCTTGTTTTTTGGCATCATCCTGTCTAAAGCGTGGAAGCTTTTATACAACAAAATCAACTCTCCTTAAAATGGCTACATGTGATGTTTGGAAGAGTTCTTTCATTTTCCATTTGGCTGATCCCAACGCAGATGGAGAAAGTGTGGAACTGATTGCAGAAGGAGAATGGAATGCCTTCGGTGACATCAATTCAGTGCTTACGACTTGGTCGAATAAAGAAAATGCTGAAATTTTGCCAAAACGAAAGGTATTTGAAGGAAACCATACTAAATGTGGAGAAATTGATGGAGGATCTGACACGCAGTGACAATCCCAAGAAGAAGAAATTGCTGACCAAGATGTGGACGGAAAAGTTTGGATACCATTATTGCTAAAGTCAAAGAGAAAATTGCTGTGGATACGGTAGAAGTATCTAAGGGTGAATCCCCTGAAAACAGAGACATTGATGAACGAGCACCAAAGAGCGGCAAACTCAACTTAAATTTTGTCGTATGGAATACAAGAATCCAGAAATGGCACATGAAGAATTCAGTAATGGGATAGAATTTCAATTTAACGTGATTGAAATATTCCAATTTCTGTCAAAAACTGCTTTGGAGCTTCTAATTAAGAAAGAGATTACAAAGGAGTGGGCAGAGACAATGCCTTCGATAGCCATAACATTTTTCTACCCTTTATTCCTGTCTAGATTAGTTGTGGCAATCAGTTTGGTACACCTTAACTCTAGATGGGATCTTTCCCAAATCGAAAAATTGTTCTATAGTAATGTAGTTCTTGAGGACTTGTCAAAGGAATTCTTGGAAAGGTTACGGGTGTTGGAGCCTGATGCAATGAGAAATGGAGGTCAATTTTTGAGAGTGGTTGCAGAAGCATCAAATGCAGTTGGGCATTCTTTGATGTTGGTGAGAGAAGTGAAACAGAAGCCAGAGCAGACAAGGAGAGACGATTCCGATATCCCTACAAACAATCCTGAGAAAGTTGGTCTTTCTTCCGAAACTAAAAATGAATAGAATAACAGTGAGTTTGAAATTGTAAGTTTTAGTCCTGCGCATAATGCCATTGATGTTGATGTACTAAGAATATACCTGCTCTCTCTCCATATATTTATGTATGCATCTCTTTCTCTATTGTTTTCTCATGGCATTATTTTGTTTTGTTGAACATGGAAACCCCAATCTTCTCTTTGTGTGCCCTATTTCTTCAGATCAGAATTGACATCTTCATAGAAAGCTGATGACCGAAATTAAAAGCATTCAAAAAATTGAAAGAGGCATAAGGTAAGTGGAGTTGGTTTTGTGATTATGCAAGTATCTTTCATTAGTAGGTGACAAGATGGTTAAGAGATTTTGAGTTAGAAATCGATTGTTGAACTGTTTTTGGATCTGCAATGAATGTTTGAACTGTTTTTGGATCTGCAATGAATGTTCCGAATTTTGGTCTCTCTCTCTCTCTCTCTCCCTCTCTCTCTCTCTCTCTCGTTTGGTTCCTTGTCAACCAAGCTTAAATTTCTCCATACTTTTAAGCTCATTTTTTCCAGCTTGGTTTCAGTAGGTTCAATTTCATTTTTTATTTTTTTCTCTTACTTGGATTTGGAAGTCGTGCCTGACAGTTGATCTCTAGTTGCCTCATGGGCTATCAATACGTTGATTTTGGTTAATTTGTCAAAATAGCAGCCACAAAGCCTGATTGACTGATAATTCGATTAGGCATTTCATGTTTTAGCAGTTGTATTAATTGTCACAAGTCAGTGAGATGGTAGTTTTTAACTTATATCTTGGTATTGAATTGGTTATTCTATGTTTTGTTGATTTTGCTTGAATGACAGTAGATGGTTGGATCATTTCATTCACAAAGGCAAGGAGCAGGAGAACAAGATTCCAACTGTGAAAATGTTTTGGGAGAAATGAAGGGAGCATAGGCTAAGGCATCTTTCTTGGGTTACTGTGTTTACCGGCTGAGGAAAGTGCCGTGAAGTACTCTCCCTTTCTGTTCGTCTGAATGACCACTGGCAAAGAAACAATTCAGAGCGTGGAGTAAATAACCCTTTACTTTTTTTCTTTTTCCATTTTTTTGTGAAAGAAATACCCATTTACTTGAGCAAGTAACCATGTCAATGTCAGTGATGTTAAAAACCAATTATAGGGATAAATGGGCACTTTGTTGGTTGGTCTTCTCTTTATTGGTTGAAATGCTTCCATGTAGACAGAATTAATTTAAAAACAAATTCCAACTTGTCTGTTAATTTTTTATAATAATAATAATTATTTTTATGGTTTGTTTGAGAAGTATAAAACTCTTAAAATTTTGTGTGTAAAAGTTTATGAAATGAGAGAATGATATTTTGTAACGAGGGTAATTATGAAGAGTAAAAAAATAATATTTTTTAAGGGCCAGAATAAAGTTAAATAAATAGGTTAGTTGTATGAATAGTTATATAGCAATAATTAAGAAATAATTTAGCTATATAAAAAAATGTGAAGAAATGATTTTAAAATTTGGTAGTTGTAGAGGGTAAAAAATTTTAGATTGAAAAACTTAGTTTGAAATAAATTTTATATATAGCCAAAAATTCCGTTTTATTTGTACTTTTGTTTTTTCCAATTTATACAATCAAGTAGACTTTAGATAGTTCATGGATAGTGAAGCACGACTATAAAAGAAATTTAAAAACTTAATATTTTAAATAAGTACATAGAAAAGTTCATACCATTCATTTGAAGATATGATTTTTAAAATCATTATATGGAGAACGCTTGTATAATATATTTAGAATTTAAATTTTAAAATTTTTAGATGAAAAATTATTCTATAAAATTTCTAAATCTAAATATTAAATTAATTTGAAGAAGAACATTTCTATAGCAAAATTAAAACCGTAAATTTTATATTAAATACATGAAGAACATTTATATAATGTATTTAAATATATAAATCTCAAACTAATTATGTGGAAAATGATGCTATAAAATTTTTCTCATTATTACAATAAATTTATCATCACAAATTATAACTATTTTTGTGATAAATAATTTAAATTCAACATCACATAAAATTCTCACCTAACTTTTATACAAATTCTATACTTTTTGAGGTAATAGTACAAGGTGACAAATAAAATTTATGCCGTTAATTTATTTTTGATTTATTTACTTTTATTTCGTTGTAAATTCGTGCCGTTAATTTATTTTTTATTTATGTTCATTTATTTACTTTTATGTCGTTGTAAATTTTATATGATTTACACAAAAAAGTAAATAAATCAAAGTAAATCGTTTTTAATGAAAGTAAATCATAAATGAATGAAAAAGTAAATAACGACTGGTCTCAAAATTTATAATTTTTCTAATAAACCGAAGTAAATCGTTTAAAATTTGTGCCATTTTATTCTAAGTTTACTGATACGAGATGACAAATTATTGTAAATTATACGAGACACAAAAAAGTGACAACGGTCATTTATTTACTTTTTAAGACCACCTATTATAAATTAAATTCCTCCTACAATAAATAATAAAAATTAATGATACTTATAAATAATCATATAAGTATTATAGTATTTGTTCATTTTTTAGTCACAATATAGGGTTAAAAAATAGGTGCATAATGAGTATGAGGATGAGTTTTATGCTGACTATAATTAATATACTTGCTTATTATAAAAATTTATAATATATACAAATTTCTACCTTTCCAGTAAATAAAAGTGTAAATAATTATTACTGATTTATTAAATATATTAATTGGGTAAAGGATCCAATTATTGGATTTATTTAAAATTTAATAAGAATCTATATTTTATTATTTAATATTATTAGTATCTTTCGTATTACATTTACGGATAATATATTTGATATAGATTTTATGAACAATCTATAAAATCCATCAAACCAGTTCATTACAAATTGATAACTCTATAAAAATCATAAATCATGTATATATTAGTTCATGATTTTGCATTATTCTTGTAAAATTTGTATTGCCCATCTAATTTATGAAAATAAAATGTCATCAATCCTATTTCAGGTGTTAAAACTGTATAACTGGTTTATGTTATCAAACAAGCATGTAACAAAATCATATATTCTATACAACTCGTAAAATATATAAAATTTATTAATTGCATATGCGCTATTTCTGTGATACTCGAATAACCTGTAAAATTTATTTTATGGGAAAAATGAATAAAGATTACCAGTATAACATATCATCCTTATGAATTGCACAAAAAACTGTAAAATCCGTAAAATCTATAAAATCTATAAAATCAGTCAAATATGCTAAATTATATTATTCGTTCAAATTTATTTTTTTAAATAAATCTATTCTGAATTTGCAAATTTTAGGCATACATTACTGATTATAATTTAAAATAAATATCATTCAATTTAACGGCATGGATCACTCATTATCTATAGTACTTTATTAAAATCATATAATTAACCATAGAAATACATGCACCCCAAAGTACTATAATTAATCTTACCTACCTATATTCATACTTTATCCACAATGCTACTCTCATGGTACGAAATTACCATATTACCCCCATTTGCATTTTATGCAAAAGTGCAAACGTTTGCACTCCTGCCTCTTTTCCCATCGCGGTTGTACCAAATATTGGAACTAGTAAAAGGAAAATGAAAATGAAAATATTTTTGTGGAAAATAATTAAAATTAACAGTTAATCAATATTTCTATGTGGTTATTACACAAATTACTCATTTTAGGGTCAACAATGAGAAGTGTTAAGTAAAATTTTTATAACTTACTTAATTGATGATTAGTAATTTTAATACCACCCCTATTAAAAAAAAAATTTCTTTTGGCACAAATAATTCAAATTACCTACTGAATAAAATATTTCACTACTTTCGTCTGTAATCTAATTACTTTCAGGTTAATTATTTTCTATCTATAAAACAAGGTGCAAAGGGTATTGAGCAAAATAAATCTCATTCTTTTTTATTGATTGATTTCTTATAGCAAATTATAGCATTTACTGCTTATTTTATGCCCATTTAATTAAATTAATTTTATAATAAATAATTAAAATTACCTATTAAATTTTGTTTTCATATGAACATTACAAGATTTTTTTCTAGATTAAAATTATTTGCGAGTCTACATAATAATTTCGATACTACCCTGTTAAGAAATAAATTATGTTAGCAACATAATCTAAATTACTGATAAAACAATGTCCTCAAGTGTACATTAAACTGTTTTCTTCTTGATTATAATTATTTTTGTATCAACCATCCACTGAATAAAATTTGTGTAATTAATTTATTTAGTACTTAAAAATTATGATACCATTACTGTTAGAAAATTCAATTACATCTAAGAAAAATAATTCAAATTACCTATAAAATAATATTCTGGCATCGAAAATTTTCTTTTTTTTTTCTCAAATATAATGATTTTTGGGGTTAATGATTTGGGATGCAAATAAAATTTATGTAATAATTTGTTTGGTACTTAATAACTTTGATACCACCCCTATTAAAAAAATTATTCATGTGATGGGTAATTAAAATTTCTAACTAAATAATGCTCTTCTGTGGACAATACATAAATTTTTCAATTATAATTATTTTTGGGTCAATGATAATGGGTGCTGAATAAAGTTTCCAAAAAATAAACTCGATTTTGAGACCAACTATATTAAAAAAATAAAAATAATAAGAGGGGATGATTATCAGCAATCAATGGTTGCCATATGCACTTTACCACGTCGACTCACTCCTCATAATTAATAGGTTTATTACATGTGTTTTATAAAATCTACTTTCAATTTTACCATAATTTTTTTAAAATTTAAAATAAATTAACATTATTGAATTATTTTATGATAAATAATATTGAATTATGTGTAAAGCAAGCTTTATTATTATTATTATCAAAAATTAACCACGGGAGCTCAATCTTCAAAATTTTAATGTATAGAGTCTATTTTGTAATTATTCAATAAGTGAAAATGTAAATTAAATTTATTCACTTTATCTAATATGTTAACTAGATTATAGGTTCAATATAAGAATTTGATAAAATTTTAAAAGGCTTCTGGAATTTATTATTTAATATTTTTATAAATTTCGTTACATTCTTATAGATGATATGTTCAATATAGATTGTATCAATAATCAGTAAAATTCATTAAATCAATTCATTAGAATTTGAATAATCTGTAAAAATCATGAAACATGTTAATATCAGTTTATGATTTTCTAACATTATTGTAAAATCTATATTGCCCATATAATTTGGGAAAATAAACATCATCGAGCGTATCTACGATGTCAAATCTATATAACTTGTCTATGTTATGAAACCATGATACAATAAAATAATATATTCTATAAAATTTGTAAAACATCTCAAAACCATAAATTACATTCAAATATTTTTTACCATGCCTGAATAACCTGTAAAATACATTTTATAGGGAAAAACAAAAATAGATAATCTATACAACTCATCATCCTCATTAATTGCAATAAATTATAAAAATCCTAAAATCTGTAAACTCCATAAAATCTATAAAATTAATAGATTAAGTTAAATTGTTTGGTTATTTCAGATATATTATTTCATAAATGTAATTTATTATTTCAAATTTTAGACATGAATTGTTTATTATCTTTTATAAAGATTATGTTACATATTTAGCGTCTTAGATTGTTCATGATCTACACTATTTTATTTAAAACATACGGTAGACTATAAAAAAATTTGCATCTTAATTTACCATAACTAATTCTAGCCACTGATGCTCTCATCGTAACTGCAACCATACTCTCAACACGGGAAATGACCAAAGTGCACCTATTTGCATTTCGCCAAAAAATGCAAACGTTTTTATTGACACCTTTCTCTTTTAGGTCGAGGTTGGATTAGGGGTGTTAACGGATCGGGTTGAACGGGTTGGAACCTAATCCTAATCCTAACCCATTTAATATATCTCAACCCTAATCCGTTTATTAACCCATTTAAAAAACTTCAACCCTAACCCATTTAATAAACGGGTTAACGGGTTGTTAACGGGTTGTGTTTGTTACTAATTTTCATGCTAAAAATATTCAATAAAGTCTATAAAATTAAATAAATTAAATAATTCGAAGCTAACATACCTAAATTTAATTTATTTTGGCTTGAAAACATCAGCTCCAATTTCAAGTCATTTCTTTAATGTCAATTCACGTTTCAAAATACAACATATTTTATTTCTATCAAACAATTCAATCAATGTTATAAATATAGAACTCATAAACATACATGTGAGAAGAATCAAGTAAGACTTTCATTATAATAAACTCAAACAATCACATTTCAAAAATTTAAATATCACATATTGTCTTCAAACACATAGCAATAAGTAGAGTTCAAAGCTCAAACAACTTCGATCTAAATATAAAAATAACAAATAATTGTTTTATGTTTTCCAAACTTGATAGTTCTTCATTCACTTTTTCTATTTTATGCAACATCATTTTAGTCTTGAAAATATATAGTAAAACGAAATAGATATTAGAAAACAGTTAAACATATAAAATTAATTTGTAAAAAATTAAAGAACTATATAAGCTGTCTAATTTTTTATTATTACCTCAATTAAGATCCAACTGTTGGAGAAAATTCATACTTGTCTTAAGATTAACAGAAGTTATTATATCTGCAAAATTATTGAAAAGTGTCAATGAATATGTGAACAGAAATAAAATAATATAATTATTGGACAGGTTGAACGGGTTAAATAAACGGGTTGGACGGGTTGACGGGTTGCAAAGCCTCAACCCTAATCCGTTTATTTAATTAAATGGTTAAACGGGTTGGCGGATCATAACCCATTTATTCAAAAATTCTAACCCAAACTCATTTATTAACGGGTTGGACGAGCGGGTTGGCGGGTTGACCATGACCATTAACACCCCTAGGTTGGATGATAGTGTCCCAGTTCGACCCGACCCGCATATACCCGAGTCTATTAAATATAAATATATAATATAAACCTAACCCTGCCCCTTTCGATTTCTCCTTCTGCTCTACCTCAGGACCCTCCAGCTGCTTTGATTTGAGCCTTCGACCCTTCTCCTTTTGCTCTGCCTCGACCATTGCTCGTTGGAAGAATCATAACGCCGAGACAGCTGGTCTAGCAACCGGTGGAGGAGAATGCACATTCTAAGCGCTGAAATCAAGCGCACGCCTCGCTCCAGGCTCAAGCCCCGCTTGCCCCTTACACCTCTCCATTAGTCTCTACAACAGCAGGCTGCTGCTGCTCTTCCCTTCCTCTTTTTCCTTCTCTGCAACTTTTGTCCCTCCATGCTTATGTTAGCACATTACCCTCTTATCTAGGCAACGACCTTGAATCTCTCTCCCATCTCTTTTATGTGTCCTATTTTTCTACTCTTGTCGGCTCTTCCTCCTCCTCCCTCGCACCCTCTCATAAAAGGCTTCCTCTTGATTATCATTGTTGGACATTGGGGAATGGCATCAACAATAGCTCCGACGCTGGCTTATTAAACTGTCCACATCTTGAGTTGTGCATTCATGGATTGCTAGAAATAAGGAAGCGAGGAAATATACGTAAACTATTTTTTAAATAGTTTAATCGGTACATATTTGCAGATATAAATTTATAAATCCTTCTAGAAAATTTGATGATTTACAATTTTGACATTTTATTTGCATTATGTTTGGGTAAGAAATTAGAAATTCACTTGAATATGTGTTCGCAATTTCACCGCAAGTGCATGGTCGTAGATTGTAAGGAATTCGGGACTATAAACTTTTAAATGCTTACGTGTTGAATATAAAGAAAATAAAGAAATGGAATAAAAAGTAGAAAAGTGAGAAGAAAAAATAAAATTAAAAACTAAAATGGGTAGTAAAAAATTAGGATGCGAACACCTAGGTCCAATGTTTCACATGCGACTTTTGCAATAGATAATGGTATAATTATTTAATTCGGTTATTGTTTATTAAAGGAGAACAAACTCTAATATCCTTATACATTCTCTCAAAACTTATAAGTCGTACCCTAATTTTCTTAATTACCTAATTTTATAGGATGAGTTAATTAGAATCCATTAAGTTTTATGGCTTATTCATGGAATTCCTCAAAATCAAATGCTTATTTTAATGGTTTTAGATTTTTAGGTTTAATATCTTGATTATCATATATTATATTTTCACCTCTTGGTTCCATCACCTAATATATGAAATCATACCAAAGTATAGCCCATGTACAAAGCAAACACTAAAATTACAAGATATTAAATTAACAATAATATCCATCATAAATAAATTAAAACCACACATCACGCTACATTGTATGCACGCTACATCCTAAATCCTATATTTAAAGCTTAGCCGAACATGTTTAAGTCCAAAATAAAATTAAAATTTCAACCTATCTTAAACAATGCAATTAAAATTAAAAAGAAAAAGAGATAAAAAAAAAAAACTTATTGGTTTGAAACCCCAATGGTATGTCTGCCATTCTACACAACTCGCTAGTCAACCTCTTGCTCATGCTCTCCACTTCATCTCTCTCTCTCTCTCTCTCTCTCTCTCTCTCTCTCTCTCTCTCTCTCTCTCTCTCTCCCTTTATATAGATTTTAGAAATTTGCATTAACTTTCCCTTGTGCACTCAAGCATTGTTCGTGAAATTTTCTTTATGTGCAATCGCTTCTTAATGTTGACGTCTTGCTTACGTAAAAAATCAAAGGATTTGCATAAAAATGGACAGCTTTAAACCGTAAAAGGGGTGGTGGAGCTACTAAATATTTGGGCAGTTGAGATGTAGGTGCTTAAACGGTGGATTTTTATCAAATCTAAGAGTGGTTAAAATAATCAAAGGCTGGACGAAATTACTAGATGGTTGGACGTAGCTTCAAATTGGTGAATATATGCACAGCTTGGATACTTTGGGCAGTGGAAGCTGAATGGACAGCTGCGATGATCATGTTGTACGTGATTTTCTGCCTATTTAGACACTCCATAGAATGAACAGCTTGGACTTTACTTGATTTGGACGGTGGAGATCTGCATGGCTGGATACATCTAAACGGTCCAGAACTCTCTTGGCTGAACGGTGGACAGCTTTTAAACGGTCTCGATTTTTCTGGTTCGCTGGAATTTTCCAACCTTAATGAACGACCGAGATTAAATGGCTAGGTGGCTGGATCTTACAAATGCTTGGAAAATTTCTGATTGCTACTGGATTGTAGCTTTTCATGGCCTGATTTGGAGAATTGGATCAACAGCCTGGATCTTGCTTCATAAGTGCTGAAATTCTGCCAGGAATTTGAACGTTGCAATTTTGTGATGAATTGGATAGCAAGATGGACAACTTGGCTTGTGGGCCCCATGCATGGCTTGTTAATCAGCATTAAATAAATTAAATTATTGATTCATCCAATTAAAAAACAGGTGGTTAAAATTAATGGAATCCAGTTATTGCAACAATTATCAACACATTTGATTTTATAAAATTTCAAGCTAGAAAATCGCAAAAATTATTTAAATAACTCGAAATTAATATTTAATAGCCAATTATTGCAAAAATTTATTTTAAATCAAATTTCATATTAAACTCAATTATTTACCCACTAAATTAGTATAAAATATCCATAAATGTATTATTAATTTTCAGTTATCAATATGACTGATGATGATTGTAGGAATATACATGTGGAAAATATGGATGAGAAATAACTAGTTTCAATGGATGGGGTGGATGTTGATGCATAGATTGTCATTCCTATTGCTTTGAACCTATAAAAACAATGAGAATCGAACCAATAATGATTACAAAAAGAGCAATTATGTATGGAAACGTTTCACAAAAAATGAAAAGAAAGATGGAAAGGAACCCATGGCATCATGTACTTATTACAAATGGCCTTTTAAGTGTGCTAGTAAGTATGGTACTAGTTCACTTTCAAGGCATTTAATAAGATTTAAATATTTTCCAAAGCACAGGTGTGATACCCAGACTCAAGTAACGCTTATGTATATGCATTTGGCATATACATATGAATCATGTATGATTTAGATGAATTCTGAATGATTTTTCTAAGCAATATTGATGATTTATTGCAATTAAGGTAAGTGATTATGAATAATCAATATAAGCCGATATGGGTCAATATGATTAAAGATGCTAAATGAGGATTAAGGAATGTTTATATATTAAAGATAATTACCTCATATATTATGACTTAATTTATGAAGATTAAGTTGATAATTATAGATTTAAGGTGGTAAATGACAGAAAATACGTAACTTGACGCCGGGAAGGCAGATCAAGATGAAAATTGAAAGGTAAGTACATAATTTTGTGATTAATCATATGAGAAGGTTAGATTATGAAAATAATGATGAAATTTAGATGAAAATTGATCATCACCGTTCAAAAATTCAAATGATCATAATTTGAATTATAAAAGTCGGATTGAGACGAAATTTGAAATGAACGGTTAAAATTATGAGATCTATGCAATGAGAGGCATGGATTAAGCTAATGATGATAAAACCAAGTGATTAATGACATGATTTAGTGGCTAATGGATTAGCTCAAAAGAGCTTGATATAAGTGGCATGAAATGGACGTCCAAATGGGTTGTTTACATGGAATTTTTGATTTTTAAAAATTACAAAATATGTAATTAAGTGAGCTAAATGCCAAGGGTAGTAAATGGTCTTGATTTCGGACGAATTTGGTGGCACAAAATGACAATAATTCAATACATAAATGACGTTGAAAAATGGACAGCATTATAGAGCAAGAGAGAGGTCACAGTAAAGGTGGCTTTTTGTGATTTTTTATGATTTTTTTAATAGCTAAATTGACCCCTAATTAAGCTAATTACCTAGGGTGATTAAATACTCATTAATTAAAGTAAAAATTAGGGAAAAATTCGTGCAAAAGCTACTGCAAGTGGACCCCACCCAAGTGGACAGCTACATGAAGGAAGAGAGATGCACGTTCAAAGGCTGCTATATTTGATTTTTTTTAAAATAAGCAAAGTAGACCCCCTAAGTAGCCTATTAGCTAGGATGGTTAATTATCCATTAATTAAAGTCAAAATTGCTGTGGAAAAAATTGAAAAAGTTGGTGAAAAGTGGACGTCAATAGTGGACAACAACATGTGTGTAAATGACATGGATTTTTAATAATTTTCTTTAAGATAATTACATAATTTACTTAGATCATATTTTGCCATGTCATTTACATGTATTAATCATGTTGTCCCCATTTTCCAACAGCATGAGGAGGAGGAAAAGAGGAGAAAATGGGAACGAAAAATGGGAAGAAAGAAGTGGAACCAAGCTAGGAAAAATGGAGTTCAAGTTGATTTGATTCCAAGTAAGTATACCCTTTGATTATGGGTTGAAAATCATGGATGGAATTTTCTTAAATCCTATGAGATGTTGCTATTTTGATGTTTAATCATGATTATATGATGATTCATGATTAAATTAATTTTATAAGTTGATTTATAAATTTTAATTTGGAGATTAAACAGCCCATATCATCTAATCTACGCTTAAGTGTAGTAAATCTGGACCTGGAAAGCAAAATACAGAAGAAATCGTTACTGAATGAATTTTATCATGATAATTTGTGAGAAGACTCATTATAGAGTATTAAATAACTACCAAAGTTTTAGCTCAAAAGGATAAGAATTTTGGAAAGTAAATATCCGAGAAAATCAACCTGAACAGGGTTGAACGGGTGTCAGGATTAGAAGCCCCAAATAATTTTTTATAATTTTTATACAAAGAATTTTGAGCTGAAATTTTTACAGGATATATAAGAAATAATTGAGATCACAAAAAAATTAAAAATTAATTTTTAATGGTATAAATATACCAAATAAATAACATGATCTGGACTGTCTGAAAAGGGATACTACTATCCAGCAGAGTACAAATACCAAAATAAATAGAAATATTAAATATTTCGTGCTATAAATATTTATTTTGGTTAATTAATGTAGTTATTAAGGTATGATAGAAATTTCAGATCAAAACTACTTTATTTGGTATTAATTCAAGATTTTGAGAATTTAGTGTGCCTAAATTCAGCATTATGGACAACTTAAAAAAATAAATCAAGAAAAATATTAAATTCCTGATTTTTGGGATAGAATTTAAATTATAATGGGATATAAACAAGTATCATAAGTGATTATGAGGATTTAATCTATTAAAGGTGAGTTTTAGAAAGGATGGAACTTCGGGTTATGTATAAGACCTGATTTCTATGTTTTGATATTGAAAATGATAAATGGATTATATGAAGTGTTGAAGTGAAAAAATGCATAAAAATATGATGAAAAATGTGGATTAGGTTTCTGTTTTAATAAATGGTGATAATCTCAAATTTTGATATTATTATATGATGTCTAAGTTAGCAACTAAGTGCTTAAAATGAGCACCGATGAGTAATAAATGGAAAATATGTTAAAAATGATAAATGAAAGTAATGAACTTCCAAATAATGATTTAATGAATGATTAATATGTTTATGTAAGATTACCCTACATAAGAGTATTAAAATGAATGGATGGATAATTTTATATGTATAGGCAATGTGCTAAGTATGAATACCTGACTCAAAGGACAAGTGGGTCAAGCTAAGTCCAAATGAATTTACGTAGGTTGGAAAACCTAAGGGATTTGTGTATTTGAAGTTAATGTGAATAAATGAAATGTTATTTTCATTTATTTAGACAAAAGCAAAGAAAAGAATGGAAGAAAGGGATTATGGCGATCTCAAGTAAGCAAGCGAACTTTTCAAATTACTGATTTTTCCTTATGTAATGAAATGATGATATGTCGATGTTTATATGAATGTTTTACAAGTAGGTAAGCATAAGTTTTGGAAAATGACGGTTTTTATGAAAAGCCTTAAGATTTGTTTCATGGGAAGCAAGCAACACCGTTTCAGATAAATAATTTATCTCAAGTGTTGCCAATGTTGGGAATACTTTACGTTAATAGATTTGAGAATTGCTTATGAGTAAGCAAGTTCTCCATAAATATAATTTTAAAGGGTTTTATGTTTTATGTCGATTTTTTTAAGAAATTTGCTTTTAAGTAAGCAAGTTCTATATGATGTTGTTTCAAAAGTATTTTATAAGAAAAAGAAAATTTCGCCTTTTTCACAAAATAAAAAATGTAAATGACTTTTGAATTTCTCTTATGATGTTTTACTATAAATGATTAATATTATAAAAGAGAAAGATTAATTTTCTATGTCAAGATATTTAATTATAAATGATATTTTAGACATAGTCCGTATGTTTTGAAATGATATTCTAAAAGTTTTGATTTCCTGTAGATAAGGAAATCTATGATGAAAATGTTTTCAAAAATGTTTATACGAATATTGTTGAATGAGATTTAAGGATGACTAACTTAATAAGTGATTTCATAGAATGGTTTAATTTCAGGCTGCTAAATGGCAAGCAAAAGATTATGCAATTCCCCTTCATGTAAACAATAGTATAATAGATATGTGGACAATAATATAATTTTTAGGTTGTGGAGAAGGGGATGGTATAATTGCATAACTTTTGTAAGCAAAAGGGCCTGAAATGGAAACCAAGAAAATATTAAAGACATATATGATTTATTTTTTAAAATCTAAAAGTTTTAAATTTCTTTTATTATAAGGGTTTTTAAGATATATGGTTTCTCAAATATATCAAATGTTTATCAAAATGTTTTACTCGAAATAATTCTAAAAGAATTTAAGGAAGGTCATCCTAAAATTTGATTTCAAATGACAACTTGTTTAAAGCGGGTGCGCTCACTTTACAAGTTGACACGGACTGCGGTCTATGATGTGATTTTAAAAATTATTCTCAAATATAGACTTCGGTCTACGATTTTTGTGCATATTGATGTAGGTCATGGTCTGTGATCCCGGTTTAAAAGGACATGGGTTGCGGTCTATGGTTCTTTAAACCAAACGGACTGCGGCCTGTCAAGATAACATACGGTGCACCGGTACAAAGAATAGGCCGGTTGTAGAGCACGGCAGGAGTGCCAGCGGCGCCCTCCCTGAGATGGGAGCAGGATTCTCTTCCAAAAAGTAGCATGATCACTTGCTAAGTGTCACTACTAGATGGGAAAAAATGTATTTACATACGTTTTGCTTTTTAAAAGCTCAAAAATTGGGATATAAAAGCATATATACAAAAAGTTATCCTAAAAGGAATTTTTATGAGCTAATATGCATATGTTACCCTAAAAGACGGGGTGTTATACACAAAAGTGTAAATAACAGGGATAAAAGAAAATATTTTTATGCAAATGCAGTTATAAAAATGATTTATGTATTTTATTTGCCTTGTTTGCTATAAACAAGCCCCAAGACGGGGATTATGAAAATGATTTATGTGAAACGTGGATTAGACATAAGAATGTCCCTTTCTAAAGAGCCTAAATAATAAGAGTTTATGGACATGAGAATGTCCGATGTTAATGTGTTTAAATAAAAAGTGTTTTAGGACATATGAATGTCCATTGCTACAGGAAATTATATGAAAAATTTTTTGAGACATAAAATGTCTCTTGGCTAAAGGATTTTATGATAGTTTTATTGGAAATATGTGGAAAACAAGCTAAATCTATGTTTTGATGATTAACAAATCAATTTGAGTAAGTCTTGGCTACTAACATGTTTGTGGAAGTGTTTAAGGTTATAAGCTTGAAGAAAATAGAGCATGAAAGGATAAGTCGATTTCCAAGTCGACTCCAAGATCGACTTCAAAGTGCCAAAACTGTCCAGAGTTGAAATTGGGAGAAGAACAGGTGAAGTCGCAAGCCAAGTCGACTCCACTTGCGACTTGGGAAGCCAAGTCGCAGACGAAGTCGACTCCAGCATCGACTTCAAACGGGAAAATCTGTCTAGAGTTGAAACCGAGATCCGGGAGTGCCGAAGTAGCACCCCAAGTCGACTCCGCATGCGACTTGGGCGAAGTCACAGACCAGGTCGACTCCGGCATCGACTTCGATCGGGCAGAAGAGAAATTTCAGAAGACAAGTTTGAATTAAATTGATTCCATGACAAACTTGAGAGAGGATGAAGATCAAATCAACTTAGAAGTTCAAACTGAAACATATGAAGATTAATCCAAGTCCAAAAGCAAGATGCATAAACTCAATCATTCAAATCAAAGAACTTGCTCATAAATACAAGAATCAAGATTCATGGACTCAAGGCTTGCAAAGAGAACAAACAGGATTGATGATACAATGGTCCAAAGAGAAATAAATCAAGAAGACATGAAGGAGTTCAGGCAAGCAAAAAGCATTCCAAGATTCAAGCACTCAAGAACTGAAGATTTCAAGTTCGTTAAGCAAGATGTCAAGGTGAAGTCGCACCCGAAGTCGACTCCACCTGCGACTTGGGTCAAGTCGAAGACCAAGTCGACCCGACCTGGAACTTGAAGTCGCGGACTTAGGCGAAGTCGCACCCGAAGTCGACTCTATCTGCGACTTGGGTGAAGTCGCACCCGAAGTCGACTCCACCTGCGACTTGGGATGCAACGGTCGGAAAATATTCGAACGTTGGCGCATTTAATGCGCGCCACCTACTTCCAAATGTTCGGATTCCCTCCACAATTATAAAAGGCATTCAATGTGAACGAGGGATAAAGCTAAAGTCATTGAATGAGCATAACTCCCATCCTTAAGAGCATGAAGTGATCAAGCCAACTTTGAGAAGAAGAACTTCGCTTTCAAATTGCAAGAGCTTAACTGCTGATTCTTCAAAGCCATTACTACAAGTTCTTCTCTGCGCCAAACTGTTTCTACACAACTGTAAAGTGTAGTTTCTTTTATTATTTCTTTTGTTGTATTGAACTTGATTTAGCTTGGGTAGCTAAGATCAAGTAAAAGCAAAGTAGTGTGTGATTGGAGTGGAACTCATCACCTACTTATGCTGTGTTGTTGATGCCCCCTAGAGCTGGAATCTAGAAGAGAGCAAGAGGCTCTGGTTGTTGATGCCCCCTAGAGCTGGAATCTAGAAGAGAGCAAGAGGCTCTGGTTGTATATGCCCCCTAGAGCTAGAATCTAGAAGAGAGTAGAGACTCTAGTTGTATTCGTGGAATACAATAGTGGAACCCAAGTCACAAGGAGTGTGAGCTTAGAAGAGTGGAGTAGGGAGGTTGCCCGAACCACTATAAAATCTTGTGTGTCTATTTATCTTTCTGCACTCTACTTTATATTGCTCTCCATTTCGTTTCTTCATTAAGGGGACTAGATTAATCCGGGGTAAAGTTTTTGTTTAAGTTGTAATTTTTTAATTACCCAATTCACCCCTCCCCTCTTGGGTTTTGCCATCAACTCGGGACCAACAGGTTTATATTAATGATATTTTGAGACTTGATATGTCTCCTTTGCCTAAGTATTTATGTTGTTTTGGACATAAAACGTCCACTAGCAACCGACGATTTCAAGTAATGGCCATGAACATTGAAAATGTTCATATAAGATTTAAGAGAACTCATCATCAAAGGTAAAATGTGTATGTTTTGCCTAAACAAGCCCAGGCGTGGCTTGTAAATGATTTTAAGAATGAATGCTTTATGAAAACATTCAAGGACATGGAATTGTCCTCATAAACAAAGGATTTCACGATGATATTTTAGGACATATACATGTCCTCAAGAATAAGGTATTCCCGATATTTATGAAAAAGGTTTTCAAGAAACTTTGCCCTAAAGATAAAATGCTTGCTTACTGAGTTGTCACTCACATTTTGTTTTCCCAAACCATAGACAAATACCGGGAAACTCGAGGAAATGCAACTCTAAGCAATGAAGTAAGGCACGAGATGATAGCCAGATAGGCTATAAGAAATGGGAAAGCATAAATATGCTAAGGTATGATAATGGATATATGAACTTAATTAGAATTTTAAATTTTATATGATTTAATGATTGAATGTATGAATGTATGGATGTAAAATGTGATGATTTTATCAAGGAGACTTTTGCTGTAGAAAAGTATGATGAGAGGTTATAAATGAAATATAAAATATATTACAAGTGTATTGTCACTTATATGATATATGATGTTGATTGTAAAGAAATGATTGATGAATAATGAAGTAAAATATAGAATGATGAACGATATAAAATGTAAAAATGTGAATGATGATGAATAAAAAAAATTTAGACGAGTTCAGATTTAGAACCCGCTACGTGATTAGGGCAACAATCATGATTCACATTTACCAATCAATAAGGTCTTGAGGTAAGGAAGTGATGTCTCGGTTCGGGGCGCCACAACAGGCAAACCAAGAGGCAGAAGTTGTTGACATTCTTTGCATCACATTCCAATTCCACTAAAGTTAGCACTATTGTAACATGGGAATTTGAGCAAGCTAAACGCAGAAGAGAGCTTGCTAAGACGATTATTCTAGATGAAGAACCGCTCAAAATTGTGGACCATGAGGTATGAAGGAGATTTGTTCATATGTTGCAATCATAGTTAAATGGGTTACTAGACCAAAAATTGCAACTGATTGTTTTGCAATTAATGAAGACGAAAAGAAAAAGTTGAAAAAGATCTTTGCAAGTAAGATCCAAAGGGTGTGTCTAACTACAGAATTGTGGACATCTATTTGAAATGATGGTTACATGTGTCTCACAATGTACTACATTGATGATCAATGGAAGTTACCAAAGAAAATTATTAACTTTTTCATGCTTCCACCTCCACACATTAGTGTGCCAAGTGGTTGAAGATTGTTTGCTGGGTTAAGGTTTGAATAAAATCACCACTTTGACTATAGACAATGCATCTACAAATGATGTTGCTTTGAAAATTCTTAAAAAAAATATTAGTGAAGAGAGGATTTTTAATATGTAAGGGTGAATATTTTCATGTGTGTTATGTTGTTTATATTGTTAATTTTATTGTGAAGGTCAGGATCAATAAAGTTAGTGAATCAATAAGTAGAATTTGAAGATATGTAAGATTTATTAGAGGCTCTTCACAAAGAGAACATAGTTTTAAAGTATATTATCTAAAATAAAGAATCACTTCTATGATTGGGTTGTGCATGGATGTGCCTACAAGGTGGAATTCTACTTGATGTTTGAAAAGGCTTTGAAATATCAAAAGGTTTTTTATCGATTGATGTTGTTTGATATTGCATTTGCTAAAAAAGATACTCCTACTGGTAGTGATTGGAGAGTTGGCAAAGCCTCGTGTTCTTTTTTGGAGAAGTTTTATAATGTGACAAATACATTATCTAGGACTTTATATGCTACCTCACCTCTTTACATAGATGAGATTCATAAGATTTTTTTTTACCAAAGAGATTAATAAGATTGAAACATTGTTGTTGAATTATTCCACAAAAAGATTTTGTCCTTAGAGATATGTCTAGAAAAATAAAGAAATTTTTTTATAAGTATTGGGGCAATTTTGACAAGATAAATGTGTGGTTGTTGATTGCAAATGTCTTAGATCCAAGATGTACAATGAAGTTTATCAAATTTTGTTATTCACAGGTATGTAATGTTGAAAAGTTTAAGAGAGATCATGTCCAATGTAAAATTCGAGTTTGGAACCCTTTCAAGGTTTACAAAGCTAAATTTTCTTCATCAACTAAAAGCAAAGCAGAAGAATCTCAAACACAAACAAAAGAAAAAAAAAACTTTCAAGAGCTGCATATTGAAGTTCTTAGAGACAAATGAGATAGAAAATAAGAAGACAGAGATTGACCAATATTTGAAAGAGCATGTAATAGTGGAGGATGATAGTTTTGACATCTTAGAATGGTGGAAAATAAACACATACAAGCATAAGTATTGTCTCATATGGCATATGATCTTCTTGTTATTTCTGTGTCTACCGTTGCGTCTAAATCAGCTTTTAACACAAGTGGACGTGTGTTTAACCCTTATAGGAGTTCTTTGTCTCTAAGACTTGTGGAAAACTTAATTTGTACTCAAGATTAAATGAGAACAAAGCCAAAGACAAATGATTTTGAAGAGGATGCAAAGGAACTAACTACAAACGCAATAAGTAACTTAATTTGTTTGAACTTTGTTTCTTTTACTATGATACAAATGATTTGCTTAGACTCAATTAACTTCTATCTTGGTTATTGCAGCCATTAAAAATGATAAAGCCGGAGATGGTCCTTTTGTAGACATAAAGGTTTGATTATTACTTTTTTACAATGTTAAGTTTCTTTTATATATTTATTATTAGATTAAATTTTGATTTTTCAAGGAAAGGACATTGTTATTGATGGATGAACATGTGAAAAGGCGAGTGGATGAGATCAACAAGGATATAATTGTTTCGTGGTGTGAGACAATGAGGACGGTATGTGTGTTTGTTAGACTTTATACTTGCTTAACTTTGAGACAAATTTATATGCATGTTCAACTTTGACTTATTTATGTGCGGTTTCACTGAATGTAAGTTTAACTTTAAGGCTTCTTTACGTTAATATCATTTTATTGAATATATATATATTCAATTATATAACTTTTGAATGTGGATATGATCTATTTGGATGTGTATTGAGTTTTTATGACTTGTTTATGGGATATAATCTTTCTTTCCTGATTACATAGGTGTCCGTCAACATCTTTGGGAATATTCCTCAACAAATTATGAAGCATTATCGATGAAGTTTGCTCTTTTAAGGTAGTGAATATTATCATTTTGCATTATTACAGTTTTAATTATAATTCAAAATTTTACAACTATACTATTTTTGTTGAAGGTGCATATATACATTTGGTATTTTGCAAAGTCAAGTCGTAATGAAATCATCAAAAAGTTATGATCTACTAACACTTTCTTATAGCAATTAATTTTTCTTGTGCCAAATAATAAATGTTGAAATTTTTTAACTATTAAACTTAGCATATATGTGATTCTATGTTAATAAGCATATAAATTCTTGAACCTATAACATTTTGACTCGAATTTTCAACCCACCTTGTTGTCCTGAAACCAACCCCTCCTAGCATTCCATCGAATGAACCTCATTCTTTTGGCAGAAGTGGATACTTTGCTGCGGAGTCGTTATCAGACTTTCAGTTTGTTTGGTGACAATTTGTTGCAAGCGGCCCAACCCATGAGAAGCGCTTTCTACGTTGTTCTCGTGGGAAGCATCATCTCCACCGTCAATTTTCAATAGATGGCTAGAATGAAGTGGGGTATTTTGGGGAGCTTGAAAAATGTAAGGGAGGCAGGGAAACAAAGGTTGCCTACTCGCCTGCTCGGTTCCGTGGGTTATCAGCTTCAATGGAGAAATCATCAGCTTCAATGGAGAAATCATGTGTGTTTGCTAGTCGATTTTTGGCCGGGAGAGATGGGTTTGTTTCGCTGATCAGGGGACGCCATAGGTTGGAGTTGCCAGACCTGCGATGCTTTCTGTTGACGGATTTCAGAGAACTCACTGGATTCTATTGATGGTTTTTCTGTTAGATGCAGATCGATGGTTTTAGTGGAGGATTGCCGGATTTCGGTGGATCATGGCCTGTTGCCAGTTGGCCGTGGAAGATTAATGAATTTTTTCTTCTTCTTCATTGTCGGTGGGTTTGGATTTTTTGGCAAATCTAGAGTTAGCATTGGAGAGGACGAATCTATTATGGCTTCCCCATTAGACATCGGATTGATGGATTAGATTTTTGGATGATAGCCGATGTAGATCGAATCTGGCTTGGATTGTGCAGCCTTGGCTGCCTTGTGCGAAAGATGAGTGATGGAGAAGATCGATGCAGCCATAGCTGCTGCGTCATTTTCTGGCTCTTTCTGGCAAGAGACGAGCTTTTCTTCTTTCATTGGCTTAAAACGCAAGGCAACCCACGCGTTTGGAAAGTTCTCTACAGCCATGACTCGTTCTGTTTCGGGAAGGATGGAGGAGATGGAGCACTAAAATTAGTGCTCCAGCGAGTGCATCCAAAATGTTGCACATGCGTTTTGGTGCTCCGATAGTGTATCAAAAATGTTACACATGCAACTTGATTATTGAACTATCTTAACCACAAAAGCAAGTCTAATCAAATTTATCATTTTCGAGTTTGGTTATATTTTCTAAAAAATTCAAAATTAAATCAAAATAATAAATTTATTACATTTATAATTAATACCTATTGTTAAATTAATAATTGAATATTGATTTAATTTGTTTAAATTAATACCTATTGTTGTTTAAAATTTATTATTTTACCTTGAATTATAATCAAAGATTAAAAAATTAATGTTGATATAAACTTTATTTTGATTTGCAAAAATTTTATAACAAAAGAGGATGAGCGATATAATTTTTGCTATTAAAAATGTAAATATCTTTCGTTTAAATTTAATGCCTTCGGGTAAGAAATTTAAAATATTATTAACTAATATATAAATATAATATTTAATTATAAACTCAAACACTATATGATTTTTCTGTAAAAATGTTCTAGTATTAATTCATAAGGTCTAAATTATTTGATTGAATCCAGTGAACCAAATTATTTCGTATTTTTGTGTTAAGTGAACTACATCATAGTGATCTTCGTTTTAAATTAATTTATAAGATTTCTCTTTAATACATAATTTTATATTGATTTAATGCAATTATAGTTAATATGTATTTTTCAAAATTTATTGATTTGAAATTTAAATGAGCAATTGGAGAGAGGAGTGAATATTAAGGGTTACCGCATATTTAACTCTTCATATCGAAAAAAATATTACAACGAAAATGCATATACCATTATTCTTAAATCAATACGAACTGGTCACATATATTTATATTATTAAAGTTAAATTATAGTTATATATAATTTAAATAAAAATAATTTATTACAATTTTATTTTTAAAAAATCATATATAATAATTGTTATAGTTTTATATATTTATGTGTCTTTATATTATTAAATTTAAATTAATTATTATATTTAATTATAGCTTTATCTATTTATTTAATTCTAAAGTTCTACTTATATTCTTGCTTTCATGGACGATCTCGAAGATACAAATAGTAGTGAATATTGCCATGAAATGATGAAAAAGATTTGATTTTGCCGGCTATTTGGCACTTATAAATCTTGAAAAAAATTCAGCGATTTGATTATAGACTCCGCTTCTTATCAAGTTGAAACTAATTAAAATGAAACTTTACTTCGGTTTAATAAAAAATAATAGTAAAATAAAGTTTAAACAAAAAAATGTTAATAGCAAAGAACAAAACAAAAATACAGTCAATAAACAAAAAAGTTTAAAAAAAATAGTGAAGTAACAAAATCAAGCAAGATTAAAAATATTTTGTTGAAAAAATGTTAAAACAAAAAAGCTGAAAACATTAAAAATAAAAACCGCTTTTTAAAAAAAGTTCAAAAGGAAAAACGTTAAAACCAAAAGAAGAAGAAGAAGCATTGAAAAACCACGTAAAAAAAAAAAGAAAAGAAAAGAAAATAACCTCCAGGAGAAACAAAAAAAAGGGATGTTCAAAAGAAATAAAAAGAAAAATTTAAAACTAAAGTTTGGATCTAAACCGAGAAAAACAAAAGGTTCAATAATTTAAAAAAATAATAATAATGGCAAAACGAAAAAAACGTTAAAAAAGAAAAGCTGAAAACTTTTTAAAAAAAAAAAGTAAAATCAAGAGCGTGGAAGAAAATAGTTTAGAAAAATAAAAATTAACTGTAAAAACTGTTTAAAAAGTAGAAGTAATTTCATCGGGTTTCCAAAAATGAATATTTTGTTTTTCAAAAATATGTGTCACGCAGGCATTCAAAAAATGAATATTTTGTTTTATAAAATATATCTGCGTCCCGCGAGCTTACAAAAATGAATGTTTTGTTTATCTAAAATATATACGTATCCCGCGAGTGTCCAAAAATGAATATTTTATTTTTTCTAAATTTATACGTGTCCCACGGGCGTCCAAAAATGAATATTTTGTTTTCTAAAAATATATGTGTCCTGCGGGGCTCCAAAAATGAATGTTTTGTTTTTTCTAAAACATATACGTATCCCGCGGGCATCCAAAAAATTAATATTTTGTTTTTCTAAAATATATAAGTGTCCCGCGGGCATCCAAAAATGAATATATTTTTTAAAAATATATATATATATATGTGTCCCGTGGGCCTCCAAAATGAACGTTTTGTTTTTCTAAAATATATAGGTGTCTCGCGGGTGTCCAAAAACTGAATATTTTATTTTTCTAAAATAAATACATGTCCCGCGAGCGTCCAAAAATGAATATTTTATTTTTCTAAAAATATATATGTCCCGCGGGCCTCCAAAAATAACTGTTTTGTTTTTCTAAAATATATACGTGTCCCGCGTGCGTCCAAAAAATGAATATTTTATTTTTCTAAAATATATACGTGTCCCGTTGGCGTCCAAAAATGAATATTTTATTTATAAAAAATATATATGTCCCGCGGGCCACCAAAAATAAATGTTTGTTTTTCTAAAATATTTACATGTCCCGCGGGCATCCAAAAATGAATATTTTATTTTCTAAAAATATATATGTGTCTCCCGGGCCTCCAAAAAATAAATATTTTATTTTCTAAAAATATATATGTGTCCCGCAGGCCTCCAAAAATGAATATTTTGTTTTCTAAAAATATATATATGTCCCGCGAGCCTTCAAAAATGAATGTTTTGTTTTTTCTAAAATATGTACATGTCCCACGGGCATCCAAAAAACGAATATTTGGTTTTTCTAAAATATATACATGTCCAGCGGGGGTCTAAAAATAAATATTTTACTTTCTAAAAATATATATGTGCCTCGTGGGCCTCAAAAAATGAATGTTTTGTTTTTCTAAAATATGTACGTGTCCCGCGGGCGTCCAAAAAATGAATATTTCATTTTTCTAAAATATATACGTGTCCCGTGCGCGTCCAAAAATAAATATTTTATTTTCTAAAAATATATATGTGTCCCGCGGGCGTTCAAAAATGAATATTTTATTTTCTAAAATATATATACGTGTCCCGTGGGCCTCCAAAAATGAATGTTTTCTTTTTCTAAAATATATACATGTCTCGCGGGTATCGAAAAAACGAATATTTAGTTTTTCTAAAATATATACATGTCCCGCAGGCATCTAAAAATAAATATTTTATTTTCTAAAAATATATATGTGCCTCGCGGGCTTCAAAAAATGAATGTTTTGTTTTTCTAAAATATATACGTGTCCCTTGGGCATCCAAAAAATGAATATTTTATTTTTCTAAAATATATACGTGTCCCGTGGGCGTCCAAAAATGAATATTTTGTTTTCTAAAATATATATGTGTGTCTCGCAGGCCTCCAAAAATGAATATTTTGTTTTTCTAAAATATATATGTGTCCCCCGGGTATCTAAAAATGAATATTTATTTTTCTAAAATATATATCTGTGTCCCGCGGGCCTCCAAAAATGAATGTTTTGTTTTTCTAAAATATATATATGTCCCCCGGGTTCCAAAAATGAATATTCTGTTTTCTAAAATATATATGTGTCCCGCGGGCCTCCAAAAATGAATATTTTATTTTCTAAAAATATATATGTGTCCAGCGGGAGTCCAAAAAAGAATATTTTATTTTCTAAAATATATATATATGTGTCCCGCGGGGCTCCAAAAATGAATGTTTCGTTTTTCTAAAATATATGTGTCCCCCGGATGTCCAAAAATGAATATTTTGTTTACCAAAATATATATATGTGTCACGCGGGCCTCCAAAAATGAATATTTTATTTTCTAAAAATATATATGTGTCCCGCAGGTGTCCAAAAATGAATATTTTATTTTCTAGAATATATATATGTGTCCCGTGGGCCTCCAAAAATGAATGTTTTATTTTTTTAAAATATATACGTGTCCCGCGGTAGGGGTGCAACTCGGGTCGGGTTATACCGGGTTGGAGTGAACCCAAACCCTAAGCCAACCGGGTTGGAGTAAACCCAAACCCAAACCCTAAGAATGTAACTCGGGTTCGGACCGGGTTCGGGTCGGGTTCGCATTGGTTTTGGTTTGGTTTCGGGTTAGAATTCGGGTTACCAATAAACTATTTTTTTCCAAATTCAGTTGTAATTTAAAAGAAAATTATTGAAATATACATATATGTGTTTATGAAGTAAAGCCTTACGCTGAATTCTGCAACATACTTTCAAAGAATTCTATAATATTCTTTGAATGAACTCTACAAGCAATTTTTTAGCATCCTATAGACACAAATAAATGACAAATTAGTTAGTTTTATGACTAGTTGGTCATTTCTATTTAATAGCTAATGGAAATGACTCAAGTATACCAAATAGAAAATGAACATATCATACCAACTTTGTAGTTGAAACTAAACATTATCGTACAAATTGCTAAAATTGAATTCAAACTGAATATTTATCATACAAATTGCTAAAGTAAAAATTGACCACTTGTTATACCAATAAACTTAAAATATGAATCAAATTTATATTACAATCTGAAATTCAAACTAACAGATTTCTCATGCTAATAGAAAGTATAATATGAAATAGATTTATCATGCCGACTCAAATTCAAACATAATTTACATAACAGTTATTCAAAGTAACTAAATCTAAATACATTAAGCATAATGGTTCAACATTCCAATCTAATTTAAGTGCAATCCAAATTTAAAATGAAAATATAAACAAATATCAAGTTTAAATAAGTTTACATCTACTTTTAAACATATTCAAATTTCAAATGAGTTCATGTCTCTAAAGTTTCCAAAAAAACTAAAAAACTATTCGAAGACTTCCAAGTAATTTCTCCCTTGATTTTCATCTGCATTTCTAATGTCAAGTTCTTCCTCCTCGATTTACATATTTGAAAATAATATGCATCAACCTAGACGAAAAAAATGCATGCAACTGTTAATAATAAGAAGATAATAATTATAAAATATCATCCTAGAAATTAAGTTACCCAAGCATGCTTTGATAATGAAGAAAGAGGTGATTTGTCTAAATTAGAGTTAGTAATGCCTAAAACATGTATATATATAGATTAATATCACAAAAAAACATGTATAATTGATGAAAAAATTATATAAACTACACCGGGTTCGGACCGGGTCGGGTTTTGGTACCGGGTTGGTGCGAACCCGGTTTTGGTTTCGGGTTTCTACGGGTCGGGTTGAAACCGGGTCTATTTTGAAAAAATCTTAAAAATAAAACCCATTTTTGGTTTTGATACCGGGTCGGGTCGGGCGGGTTCGGACCGACCCGGTACCAAGTTGCACCCCTATCCCGCGGGCATCCAAAAAATGAATATTTGGTTTTTCAAAAATATATACATGTCCCGCGGGCGTCTAAAAATAAATATTTTATTTTTTAAAAATATATATGTGCCTCGTGTGCCTCAAAAAATGAATGTTTTGTTTTACTAAAATATATACGTGTCCCGCGGGCGTCCAAAAAATGAATATTTTGTTTTTCTAAAATATATATGTGTCCCGTGTGTTGGGTCCCGAATAGATGGCAAAACCCAAGAGGGGAGGGGTGAATTGGGTTCTTAAAAATTTATAACTCAAACAGAAACTTTACCCCGGATTAAGCTAGTCCCCTTAATGAAGAAACAGAATGGAAAGCAAAGTAATGTAGAGAGCAGAAATAAAAACAAGTAGACAAGAATTTTTATAGTGGTTCGGGCAACCTCCCTACTCCACTCTTCCAAGCTCACACACCTTGTGACTTGGGTTCCACTATTGTATTCTCTCAATACAATTAGAGCCTCTTGCTCTCTTCTAGATTCAAAGCTCTAGGGGGCATATACAACTAGCACAAGTAGGTGATGAGTCACACTCCAATCACACACTACTTTGCTATCACTTGATCTTAGCTACCCAAGCTAAATCAAGTTCAATACAAACAAATAATCAATGAAAGTAAACTACACTTTACAGGTGTGTAGAAAACGTTTTGGCGCAGAGAAGAACTTGTAGTGGGCTTTGAGAATTCTGAAATGAAGCTCTTGCAGTTTTGAAGCACAGTTCTTCCTCCTTGAGTGATTTGATCTCTTTGAAGCTCTTGTAGATATGAGTTATGCTCACTTAGTATTTTTCAACTACTTCCCTCGTCCACCATGAATGCTATTTATAATTTTGGAGGGAATCCGAACGTTAGAAGGTAGGTGGCGCGCATTTAATGCGCCAACGTTCGAATTAATTCCGACCGTTGCGACCCAAGTCGCAGGTGGAGTCGACTTCGGATGCGACTTCACCCAAGTCGCAGATGGAGTCGACTTCGGGTGCGACTTCGCATCTCCGTCACAACTTCAAGTTCCAGTCAGGGTCGACTTGGGTTCACGACTTGACCCAAGTCGCAGGTGAAGTCGACTTCGTGTGCGACTTCACCTCGTCAGTTGATTTTCTGAACTTGAATAATTTCGAGATGCTTTGTTACTTCATGCCTTTGCTTCTTTTGTATTTTTCATGTCTTGAATCATTAGCTCCATGATCTCCAAACCTTTGACTTGATAGACTTGATTTGATCTTGAACACCTTGAAACTTTTTGTCTTGGACTTGAAAGGCTTTGAGTTGATTTTTGAAATCATTTAATCTTGAAACTGCATCTTTGATCTTTGAAAGAAGCTAGCTTTCCCATCCTTGATCCTTTAAATCTTCAAGTCGCACTTCGGGGTCGACTTCGTTCGCAACTTCACCCAAGTCGCACCTGGAGTCGACTTGGGCTGCGACTTGGCAGCTCCGTTCCTCAACTTTCAACTCTGAAAGAAATTGCACGACTGAAGTCGATAGCGAGGTCGACTTCGTTTGCGACTTGGCTACCCAAGTCGCAGGTGGAGTCGACTTGGCCTGCGACTTCACCTTCCCTTCTTCCGTTTTTCAACTCTGGACAATTTTGCATGTTTGAAGTCGATCTTGGAGTCGACTTGGGGAACGACTTGGCCTTCCAACTTGATTTTCTTCAAATGTATATTCCTTAAGACATTTCACAAACTTGTTAGTAGCCAAGACTTTCTCAAATTGATTTGTTAATCATCAAAACATAGATTTAGCTAGTTTTCCTCATGTTTTCAACAATCTCCCGGATGTCCAAAAATGAATATTTTGTTTTCTAAAATATATATATGTGTCACGCGGGCCTCAAAAAATGAATATTTTATTTTCTAAAAATATATAAGTGTCCCGCGGGCGTCCAAAAATGAATATTTTATTTTCTAAAATATATATATGTGTCCCGTGGGTCTCCAAAAATGAATGTTTTGTTTTTCTAAAATATATACGTGTCCCGCGGGCATCCAAAAAACAAATATTTGGTATTTCTAAAATATATACATGTCCCGCGGGCGTCTAAAACTAAATATTTTATTTTCTAAAAATATATATGTGCCTCATGGGCCTCAAAAAATGAATGTTTTGTTTTTCTAAAATATATACGTGTCCCGCGGGCCTCCAAAAAATGAATATTTTGTTTTTCTAAAATATATACATGTCCCGTGGGCGTCCAAAAATGAATATTTTGTTTTCTAAAATTTATATGTCCCGCGGGCCTCCAAAAATGAATGTTTTGTTTTTCTAAAATATATATGTGTCCCCCGGGTGTCCAAAAATGAATATTTATTTTTCTAAAATATATACATGTGTCCCGCGGGCCTCCAAAAATGAATATTTTATTTTATAAAAATATATATGTGTCCCGCGGGCGTCCAAAAATGAATATTTTATTTTCTAAAATATATACGTGTCCCGTGGGCCTCCAAAAATGAATGTTTTATTTTTTCTAAAATATATACGTGTCCCGCGGGCATCGAAAAAACGAATATTTGGTTTTTCTAAAATATATACCTGTCCCGCAGGCATCTAAAAATTAATATTTTATTTTCTAAAAATATATATGTGCCTCACGGGCCTCAAAAAATGAATGTTTTATTTTTCTAAAATATATAGTGTCCCTTGGGCATCCAAAAAATAAATATTTTGTTTTTCTAAAATATATACGTGTCCCGTGGGCATCCAAAAATGAAAATTTTATTTTCTAAAATATATATATGTGTCCCGCAGGCCTCTAAAAATGAATATTTTATTTTCTAAAAATATTTATGTGTCCCACGGGCGTCCAAAAATGAATATTTTATTTTCTAAAATATATATATGTGTCCCGTGGGCCTCCAAAAATGAATGTTTTATTTGTCTAAAATATATACGTGTCCCGCGGGCATCGAAAAAATGAATATTTGGTTTTTCTAATATATGTACATGTCCCGCGGGCATCTAAAAATTAATATTTTATTTTCTAAAAATATATATGTGTCCCGCAGGCCTCCAAAAAATAAATATTTTATTTTCTAAAAATATATATGTGTCCCGCGAGCCTTCAAAAATGAATGTTTTGTTTTTCTAAAATATATACATGTCCCGCGGGCATCCAAAAAATGAATATTTAGTTTTTCTAAAATATATACATGTCTCGTGGGTGTATAAAAATAAATATTTTATTTTCTAAAAATATATATGTGCCTCGTGGGCCTCAAAAAATGAATGTTTTGTTTTTCTAAAATATATACGTGTCCCGCGGGAGTCCAAAAAATGAATATTTTGTTTTTCTAAAATATATACGTGTCCCGTGGGTGTCCAAAAATGAATATTTTGTTTTCTAAAATATATATATATGTGTCCCGCGGGCCTCCAAAAATGAATGTTTTGTTTTTCTAAAATATATATGTGTCCCTCGGGTGTCCAAAAATGAATATTTTGTTTTCTAAAATATATATATGTGTCCCGCAAGCCTCCAAAAATGAATATTTTATTTTCTAAAAATATATATGTGTCCCGCAGGCGTCCAAAATAAATATTTTATTTTTTAAAATATATATATGTGTCCCGTGAGCCTCCAAAAATGAATATTTTTTTTTCTGAAATATATACGTGTCCCGCGGGCATCCAAAAAACGAATATTTGGTTTTTCTAAAATACATATATGTCCCGCGGGCATCTAAAAATAAATATTTTATTTTCTAAAAATATATATGTGTCTCGCGGGCCTCAAAAATGAATGTTTTGTTTTCTAAAATATATATATATGTGTGTCCCGCGGGCCTCCAAAAATGAACGTTTTGTTTTTCTAAAATATATGTATCCCCCGGATGTCCAAAAATGAATATTTTGTTTTCTAAAATATATATGTGTGTCCCGCAGGCCTCCAAAAATGAATGTTTTGTTTTTCTTAAAATATATATATGTCCCGCGGGCCTCCAAAAATGAATGTTTTATTTTTTAAAAATATATAAATATCCCACGGGCCTTAAAAAATGAATATTTTATTTTAATAAAAATATATGTATCCCGCGGGCGTCCAAAAATGAATATTTTATTTTAAAAAATATATACGTGTCCCGTGGGCCTCGAAAAATAAATGTTTTATTTTTCTAAAATATATACATGTCCCGCGTCCCTCGAAAAATGAATATTTTATTTTGTAAATATATATATGTGTCCCGCGGGCCTTGAAAAATAAATGTTTTATTTTTCTAAAACATATACATGTTTCGCGGGCGTCCAAAAAATGAGTATTTTATTTTCTGAAATATATATGTATTCCGCGGGCATCCAAAAATGAATATTTTGTTTTCTAATATATATGTATACCGCGGGCCTCGAAAAATAAATATTTTTGTTTTTCTAAAATATATACATGTTCTATGGGCGTCCAAAAAATGAATATTTTGTATTTCTAAAATACATATGTGTCCCGCGGGCCTCGAAAAATAAATATTTTATTTTTCTAAAATATATATATATGTATCTCGCAGACGTCAAAAATGAATATTTTATTTTTTAAAATATATATGTGTCCCGCGGGCTTGCAAAAATGAATATCTTGTTTTATATAATATGAAGATTTTCTATAATTCAATGTAAATATTTATTAAACTGATAATTTTAGATTAATTTGCCTTCAAGTAAATAAATTTTTATTTTTATTTTAAATTTATTAATTATAGTGACAATAAATCACAATTAGTATATTAATATGTTAAATTTGTAATATAAACTGTAATAAATTTAGAGATGTTCTATAACATGAAATTTTCTATATATTTTTTGTTCAATATTATTATAGTTTATTAAATTGTTTGTTTACATTGATTTAACTTGAAGTCAATAAATTTTTATTTTTAGTTTAAAATAATTAATTACAGTAACAATAAATTAAAATTATTATATTAAGACTTTAAATTTATAGTATAAACTATAATAGTATTATTTTATAATTTTGAGAAATTGATCATTTAACTAAGCCCAAAAAGTAACATATATTTACATATTAAATCTAGGTCACAATTATATATAATTTATCAAAATTTTTATTGTACAACGTCATATATATAATATTTTTTACTATTTTATTTCTTTATATAAATTTTTATTTCATTTAATCAAGTGGAGTTAATATTTTTAATTATAACATTTTATATTTATTTAGTTTCAAAATTATTTAGTCCTCGAATAAATATTAAAGTATATACATTTCGCAAAATACATAGATTAGGTAAAATATTCATAAATTATAAAAAAATTAGATTCAGTTAGACACGGTTAGACACAGTTAGACGCGGTTAGACAGGGTTAGACACGGTTAAATTATGGTAATTTTAATAAATCATATTATTTGGGTTTCAAATTTAGTTTTTAAGATATATATAATCTTATAAGGGTTCTAGGATCATATTACAGGTGTTAAATAAATTAGGATTAAATTATAAATTTCAAAAATTAGACACGGTTAGACGCAGTTAAACACGGTTAGACACAGTTAGATGCGGTTAGACACAGTTAGACGCGGTTAGACACGGTTAGACAGGGTTAGACAGGGTTAGACACAGTTAGATTATGGTGATTTTAATAAATCATATTATTTGACTTCCAAATTTGGTTTTTAAGATATATATGGCCTTATAAGGGCCCTAGGATCATATTACAGGTGTTAAATTAGGATTAAATTATTAATTTTAAAAATTAGACACGGTTAGACACGGTTAGACATGGTTAGACAGGGTTAGACGCGGTTAGACAGGGTTAGACACGGTTAGACACTCATATTATTTAGGTTCCAAATTTAGTTTTTAAGATATATATGGCCTTATAAGGGCCCTAGGATCATATTACAGGTGTTAAATTAGGATTAAATTAATAATTTCAAAAATTAGACACAGTTAAACGCGGTTAGATACGGTTAGACGCGGTTAGATACGGTTAGACGCGGTTAGACGCGGTTAGACAGGGTTAGACACAGTTAGATTATGGTGATTTTAATAAATCATATTATTTGAGTTCCAAATTTGGTTTTTAAGATATATATGGCCTTATAAGGGCCTTAGGATCATATTACAGGTGTTAAGTTAGGATTAAATTATTAATTTAAAAAATTAGACACGGTTAGACACGGTTAGACGCAGTTAGACAAGGTTAGACGCGGTTAGACAAGGTTAGACACGGTTAGATTCTATTATATTCAGAAAATAAAAAAATATTAATAAATTTTCAAAAATTCAAGAAAAATATAAGAAATTGTTATTCTTGAGAGTACCTTAATTACATTAACTTTAAATAACATAACATAACTTTTAATAAAAATTATATTTTTCAACTTTACCAATTATGATGAAATCTTATTAAAAAATTATTTTTTGTACACTAATATTTTTAAAAATTGTCAAATAATGAAAAATTATGTTTACATATATTTTACTAATTGATCTATCAAATGAATGGAATAGATTGAGATTTTGTATGTATATAATATAAAATTTATCAAAAAACTAAATATACTCACGTTTTTAATGAAACATACTCACGATGGAAAATTACCACATTGCCTCTACTTTCTATTTTTCTCATGGAAAGTGCTTTCCATGGGTTGGCGCTCCTTAAGGAATGCTTTTATCGTGCCGTAACTTGCTCTCTAGCCTCCGGGAGTACAGAGATGAGTGCATGGAGAGTTGCTCGTGCTCCGCTTATGCTGGTGCTGATGTTGACGGGTGGGCTGGCAACTGTTTGATTTGGGAAGGAGAATTGACAGGTCTCAAGTGAGTGCATGGAGAGTTGCTCGTGCTCCGCTTATGCTGGTGCTGATGTTGACGGGTGGGCTGGCAACTGTTTGATTTGGGAAGGAGAATTGACAGGTCTCAAGCAATATACGTGGATTTATATGTGCGTTCAGCAGCTTCCAAAATCGATTCAAACTGGAAGAGGAAAAAGCTGCCGTTTTCTTTTTCTACTGCATGATGTGACCACTGAAAAAAAAAGAGACGCAATGAGGGGGGTTCGAACAAGCAGAACTCGGGTCCGCGCGCGTAAATTAGTGTTACGTGAGATCTTCAATGGCTAGCATGTGAAACCGCACCACACACCCACGGAATCACGCCCAAGCCCGCGTAACCGAGTACTCCATACCATCCTTGACCTATAAATAGGACCCTCAGGCCCCTCACTAGGATTCATTTTTTCATCGGAAAGTTTATGATCTCGAAAGAAAAAAAAACATAAGTTTTTAACCTTTTTTTTAGGCTCATTTGTTTCCTTTTTTATATATGTTATAGAGTTTTTATCTTGAAGATAGCATAAAAAAAAAATTTTATAATTTAAAGTATCTTTTAATTCGGCAAGAAGCGAAGCTTCTGGTAGTTTTATGAATGCAAATAGAATTTCAGGAGTTTGAATTCCTTCATCTGTGACTGAAAATGGTTTGATCATTTGAAGGAATGGAGTGCCTAAAATGATTTTTTGTCGCATATTTTTTATCAATATAAATGATGTTTTTAAACATAGTTTTTTATTACAAATGTGGGCGGACGATAGTTTGTATTTAACGATCATATCAGTTCCATCCGCTGTGGCTATAGAAGAGTTTGTGGATTCGAAATATTTTGGAGGGATAATACCTTCATTTATACAATTTAGATCAGCTCCGGAGTCTACCAAAGCGATTAAGCTGATGGTGAAGTCTTCTGGAAAATCTTTTATCTTTAGGGTTATTTTGATGTACCATTTTTGCGATATAATTTTTTGAGCTTCGTTACACATTATAGAATTAGAGTTTTCTTCAATTTTCTTTAGTTTTGAAGTTTCAGCTTTTTGTTCTTTTAAAATTTGATGAAAATGTTCTTCAAATTCATCTTCATTATTTTCCTCTTGTTCCATATTTATAGATAACTCTTTTAATTCTAATATTTGAATTCTGTTTTTTAGTTCTGCAATTTCTCTTTTCATTTCTTTGATTTCTTGTGATAGCTCATAGGTAGTTTCTGGTTTTGGAATATCTTTAATATTTTTTTTATTTTTAATAAGATGTAGCATTGATGAAGTTTCTGGGATGGTGAGTGGTTTTGGGTTCTTTGTCATTTTTAGATATTTATTTAATAGCTCAATCTTTTGATTTGGATCTTCGATTTGATTTATAAGATCTAATAGCATTTGGTTGGAATTATTTAACATGTTTAGAGAGTAATAGCCAGAATCTGAGGATGTTTGATAATCATGTTGGCTATAAGAATACTGGCACTGATGCTCATCTGAGCTATTCTTAAAATTTTCATTTAATTCATACTCACTTTCGCTAGATGATTCTTCACTTTCACTTTCGGAAGTGATACTTAATTGGTTTAGTCTTTTAGCTAATTCTTCCGAATTAAGACTTTTATCAGCTAAAAGTTCTTTAACTTGATTTTTATAACATTTCGAAGCATAGTGTCCATGTTTTCCACATTTATAACATTTTATTTCTTTTATATTCTTTTGTTGAGTTGGTTTTGATTTGAAATTTTTAAACTTTCTTTTAGTATAATATTGCTTTGGGGGTCTTTCCTTAAAAGATTTTTCTTTTGATTTCTTTTGGTAATTTTTTGCTTTTAAGAATTTTGATTTTTTCATTATTCTTTGTATAGGAGTCTGTTCTATACCATATTTTGAACAAAACATGGAAAGATCTTGAGATTTTAGAAATTTAGTTTCATCTATGCATTTTTTATTACAAAGTTCTATTCCTACTTGTTTTATTTTTGTAAACAAAGTTCCCCAAGTATATTTATTATAGTCTAGTTTACCATTGTTCTCTTGTTTTATTAAAGTTTTAACTTTTAATTCTATTGCTGACGGGAGGCCTTGAAGAAATTTTTCTTTATACACGGGTTGGCTTCCATCTTCAAGCATTAATAGGTCAGTTAAAAATACATCTTTATACCATCTAAATTTAGATAGTTTTTTACATCTTAATTTTGACACTCTTTCTCTTATAACTGACTGATAGTCTTCTATTGTCCCTAGAAATTGATAGATTATAATACTAACAAGAGTATTAACTGGGTCGGGATCTTTTAAATCCCCGCGCTATCATATGAGCAGGACTTAATCAAACGGAATTTTATGCCAGAAAGATGGAAATTTGTTTACTTAAAACTTTTATTTCTAATTGAGTCCATTCCAATTGCTCGTTATAATATTTTACAAATCTAAGAGTAGTTGTGTTCGTTATAATATTTTACAAATCTAGGAGTAGTCGTGTATTCTAATGCTTCAAATAAAAATTCTTCATAATTTCTAAGAGTTCTCATATGAAAAAGCAAATCATTCAAAGCTTTCATAATACAAACAAAGGAAGAGAAATCTTACAAAAGAAGGTTTCGAGCATCTCAGCTGAACCTCAAAAGAAGAGCACTTGAAGAAGGAGAAGATTCTCTAAGAGAGGCACACCACACTTAAACTATATGGGCTTGAATATTTTTCGATGCCCTTACAATACCTTAACAACTCTATTTATAAAGGAAGAAAAGAAGTTGCGGATTCAAACATGCTTGAAGTCCGCGGAATTTACAAGTGATGAAATCCGGATAATACTTTAGCCGAAAGCAGATGACACGTGTCCTTGAAGTGTTGGAGTCGTACCGCATCTGCTACAGGAAAATGCCTTTGCTTTATCAATATAGAATCTATTATAAAGCCATGAAAACCTTAGCCCCAAAATCCTTGGTAACCCAAGAACGAGGAGCTACACCCTACTTTATAACAAATCCAATCCACAAGAAAATTGAACCTAGAAAGATTTTGTGGTCAGATATAAATCTTCCAACTGAATGGAAATTTGAAAAGGAAGAAAATTTGGTTATCCCAGAACAAAATTCTGAAAAAATTGAAACTATAATTGAAAACTTAGATAATATAACATTACATTTTGAACCTATTCCAGCTAGACATTCTGTCTGCATTTCTAGACCTTCTACATCAAAACCTATTATAACAGAGTCAAAAAGACCTTTGTCTTCAACTTCTAAAAGGTTCCCGCTCTAGTTTGATAATCATATTGTCAGACCTAAGCCAGAACCTACAGAATCAAATTTCCAGATAAATGTTATAAGATTTAAACTTGATTATAAAAAATTACTAAAAGAATTTGCTGAATCTCATAATGAAGCAAAAAGAAAATGGATAACTAAAACTTATAATGAAGAAGAAAGTAATAAATTAATAAAAACCTGGACTGTTTATTGTAAAACAATAAAAGAAAATGTTTATTTTTTTGATCGGTATGATTCTCAAGTTAAAACTTCATTAAACATGCTTAATATTGATGATGTACAAAATCCATCCACCTCAAAAAGTCCAACAGAAATAGAAGATGATTACATCCCTGAAAGAAATATTGGAAAACCCGCTAAAGAAAATGATAGAAAAATCCTTCAACAACCCTATAAACAATCAGTATATGAAGATCTTCCAATACAAGCTAAAGATCTATCTCAAGTTATAGAGCAAGGAAATTTTACAAATTACAAACTGATACAAATAGAAAAAATGTTAAAAAGAAAATCTACTAAAAGTATGTCTTTCTATACAAGGCCTCTTGAAGTTGAGTTTAAAAATCTTTCTCTTGAAGATAAGGTAGAAGGAACAGATATTTCTAAAATGGCAGCCCAACCAACTTCTATTACAAATGAATTAAGAAAAAAGGTGACCGAGTTAAAAAATAAATTTTTTTTACAAACTATCTCAGAACACCCTAAAAATGAAATAAACAGAGTACTAAAAACCCAGAAAGATGGAAATTTGTTTACTTAAAACTTTTATTTCTAATTGAGTCCATTCCAATTGCTCATTATAATATTTTACAAATCTAGGAGTAGTCGTGTATTCTAATGCTTCAAATAAAAATTCTTCATAATTTCTAAGAGTTCTCATATGAAAAAGCAAATCATTCAAAGCTTTCATAAATATAAACAAAGGAAGAGAAATCTTACAAAAGAAGGTTTCGAGCACCTCAGCTGAACCTCAAAAGAAGAGCACCTGAAGAAGGAGAAGATTCTCTAAGAGAGGCACACCACACTTAAGACTATATGGGCTTGAATATTTTTCGATGCCCTTACAATACCTTAGCAACTCTATTTATAGAGGAAGAAAAGAAGTTGCGGATTCAAACATGCTTGAAGTCCGCAGAATTTACAAGTGATGAAATCCGGAAAGCAAATCCGGATAATACTTTAACCGAAAGCAGATGACACATGTCCTTGAAGTGTTAGAGTCGTGCCGCATCTGCTACAGGAAAATGCCTTTGCTTTATAAATAGCGAATCTACTTTTTAGCTGGCGAATCTGCTTTTAGCTGGCAGGCTGATAGCGGTCACTGCGAATCAATAATAGAAACTTTAACAGGGTGAAGATAAGGATGGAGTAGAGATCTCCATATCACTATCTTCATCTTCAAGTTGGCTTTCAAACATAAGTTCGAAAGCTTTCTTTTTTAATTCTTTTCCAGATAAATTTGGAAATAGTCTTTTAGCAGCAGTGAGAGCTCCTTTGAAAGTATCTCTGGCTTCCTTAGTTTCTTTAAGGTCTTGAAGAGATGTAAAACTTGCAGAACTAATTAATTTCTCTGCAATTTGAGAAGCTTTTTTCTCCTAATGCCTTTTCTTCCAACTCTCAGAATATAGAATATAGTCCATATCGAATTTAGGCCACCACTTCAAATAAGAAGTATAAGAGATATAGCTGGTGGTTGCAGTATCTATATAGAAAGTGAAATCTCATCTAATGATCTATGGGACTGATTCTCTGATAACAAATTCATTTAGCTTTATCGTATCATTAGGATCAAAAGATAAATGAGGAATTAGGTCTTCAGAGAGAATGGACCTGTGGAAGCCCCAGTGGTCCCAAAATTTTTCATAAAACCACACCGGAATCTGCTGAGATGGTTTTACCAGATTAAATCAAATCCACCAGGAATGAGTAAAAATGAGATTCTGTCTCAAAAAGACCTTCTTCCATACATCTTGATAGTCCTAATAATTGTATTTTCTATAATAATATTCTTCATCTATAGCATGACGATCATGGAAAGGAATATAGGTGTTTGGATTAGGGGTTGGCATTCATATAGAGGGATAATCCTTTGAATAAACATTTTTGAATATTGAATGCCATTGCTATTTTTTACTTTAACATGATCTATAGCGACTGAATTGGTTTCTATAAGGATTTTTTCATAGTAATATACCTCTTTCCCTGGGACATGAGGGACGAACCATTCATATCTAGAAAGATACTTCTAGTAAATCATCCAGGAGGTATCTCTTATAGCTTGTGACTCCGTGTCACTAGAAGAGAAGAATGTTATAGAAGGGAGATTTTTCTTGCACATATTATTATCAACTTCTTCCAGATATAAAAATATTTGATCGTTGTGCATCTCAAAATTATAGTTCTTTGGAGAAACTGTTATAAGAGAAGCGGGTGATTTGCCCTAAGGGGACTTTTCTATAGCTTGAGTAGGGGCTGAGCTTGATGACGCTATTGCTTAGATCCCTGCAAGAATTCTCTTGATAAAAAATCACGGAGAGAGTTATTTTTATATATATTCAATTTCAAAATCAAATTGTGCTAGGGTGGCTTGCCACCTGGCAAAAATATGCTTAGAAACTTCATTTTTAACGTCTTTTTCTAATATATGTTTAGCGGCTTGACAATCTACTCTTAATAGGAATGGTTTATTGAGTAGATCTCCTTGAAAGCAAGCATTTCTTATTTTATAGTAGGGAATTTTTTACAAGTCTCGTTCCACAGTCCTGAAGTGAAACGAACTAGCTGTTCCTTATTTTCAAGGGTTTTTTGTTTTAATATCCCACCATATACTTCATCTGAGGCATCAATTTCTACAATTTTAAAAAGATCTGAATCTGCTAGATGAAGGCAAGGAAGACATTTAACCTTTTGCTTTATATTTTAACAGCTTTAGTGTGCTCATCTGTCCAATGAGAATGATTTTTTCTAAGTCTTTTGAGAAGAATAGCTCTGTCAAAAGCCAACTTCTCATAAAACTTAGAAACATAATTTAAGCATCCAAGGAACCTTTGAAGTTGTGTTTTATCTTTTATAACATCCAAGGATTTATATGTGCGTTCGGCGGCTTCCGAAATCGATTCAAACTAGAAGAGGAAAAAGCTGCCGTTTTCTTTTTCTACTGCATGATGTGACCACTAAAAAAAAGACGCAATGAGGAGGGGTTCGAACTAGCAGAACTCGGGTCCGTGAGCGTAAATTACTGTTACGTGAGATCTTCAATGGCTAGCATGAGAAACCGCACCGCCAATCCACTACACCCACGGAATCACGCCCAAACACGCGTAACCGAGTACTCCATACCATCCTTGACCTGTAAATAGGACCCTGAGGCCCCTCATTAGGAGTCATTTTTTCATAGGAAAGTTTATGATCCCAAAAGAGAAAAAACATAAGTTTTTAACCCTTTTTTTATAAATATATATATATTTAAGGCCTTCAAAATTATATATTATTTTCTAAAATATATATATATTCAAGGCCTTCAAAAATATATATTATTTTCTAAAATACATATACATATATATATTCAAGGCCTCCAAAAATATATATTATTTTGTAAAATACATATATATTAAAAGGTCTCCAAAAATATATATTATTTTCTAAAATACATACGTATATATTCAAGGCCTCCAAAAATATATATATTATTTTTCTAAAATACATATATATAATAAAAGCTTCCAAAATATATATTATTTTCTAAAATACGTATATATATATATTAAAATACCTCCAAATATATATATTATTTTATAAAATACATATATATTAAAAGGCTTCCAAAAATATATATATTATTTTCAAAAATGCATGTATACATTAAAATGCCTCCAAATTAAATACATATATATATATTATAGGCTTCTAAAAATATATATTTTATTTTCTAAAAAACATATATATATTATAGGCTTCCAAAAATATATATTGTTTTCTAAAATACATATATATTAAGAACTTCCAAAAATATATATACATACAATTCTCCCCAAGTAGATACGCCTCAGGTGAAGGGTTGAGTTGATACACGGGGCTAAGTACTTTTTTATTAAATATATATATTAAAATCCTCCAAAAATATATATTAAAAAATAAAGATATATATAGTAAAGGCCTCAAAAAATATTTATATATAATATGTTATTTTCTAAAAGGCCTTCAAATATATATATTATTTGGCAAATATATATACATCTTAAAGGCCTTCAAAAAATATATATATTATTTTCAAAAATATATATATATACATACATAAACTTCTCCCCAACTAAGTACTCCCCAGGTGATGGGTTGAGTTGATACACGGAGCTAAGTACTTTTTTATTATTAAAAAAAGAAGAAAACCTTTTTACTCAAACTCGAACTTTGATGTCCCAGTAAGGCCACTATGTGAACCTGCTGCGTTGCTGGAACAAGATCATCAAACCCCCTGGTTTTCATGATTTAAGCAATCAAATCGTTATGGATCTAAATATATCCTACTATTGCTTAGCAAGAGAGTCTTTGTAATACACCTAGTGCAGGCACTTTACCCTTACTTGAGGAATACATGTGATCCATGGGACCCTCTAAGTGGTACCTACCTATGGACATGGAAATTCAAATAGAGGGGGAAGACGCTTTGCATTGAACAGTTATAAAAACTCTTTTCTTAAGCCATGATAGAGAATTTATAGATCCATTATGATATGTATATGTATAAATTCGACACTGATCATGCTTGAAAGCTAGGGGAGCAACTTCCACCTATGCCTCTTATTTAGGCTCGAGTGGGCCCAAAACTCTTCAGCGGGTTCGAGTGGGCCCAAAAACCTTCCAAAAGACTCAATTGGGCCCAAAATCCTCTAGCAGGCCTAGGACCCTAGGTAGGGGTGCAACTTGGGTCGGGTAGTTCCAGGTATGAGTGGAACCTACCCTTACCTATTTTTTAAAAACCTTTACCCTATCCTATTTTAGACCGGGTCGGTCCGAACCCTACCCTACCCTACCCAATTTTTTCAAGAACGGGTCGGTTCTGGTTCGGTTTCAAATCGGTTCTTAAAGAAGTCATGCATTCAAAACTGTCCACACATGAATCACTACAAAACATGTAATCTTGTTACATGCAATTAACTATATAGACATTGCAAAATGAATAATCAATTACATGTAATTTTCTGCAATCATCAACCCAAAATGAACAATTGATTATATCCAAAATGAAGGAGCAATGTGGAATAGAATTTGACTTTTTGACTAACTATAGTAGGAAGTAGATGCATGAGAAAATTTTGCATCGATCTCCAAGTGCATATTTCTACAACATTGTTTGACTTGCTGCAAGACGATTTTGGAGCCACCCTACATCAATCCCAATAATGGATCCGTAGTCACCTAGAAGGTTTGAAAGCATACACAGCTTCACACATAGTTTTTAATAATATTTTTTTAAAATACAGCAAACACATTCTGGAATTAGTCTTGATAAGGACTCATAACATGAAAATGGTAGAATGTTGGAATATAGAATATAAATGGTATAAATTAGCCACTGCCAAGTAGGGGTGTAAATCGGGTCGGGTTGACTCGGGTTGGCACAAATACAACCCTAACCCACCTTGTAAAATCACAACCCAACCCTACTTTCAACCCTACTTTTCACATCTTAACCCAACCCTATTTCAACCCACCTCAAATCGGTTCGGTTCGGGTTAGAAATCGGGCTAATAGATTACACATGTTATCAATGCTAGTTAAAGTTTTGTTCACATGAATTTCTAAAATAATAAAAATAATGATAATTATAAAAACAATAAGTACCAATAAAAGTTCTACATAACTCAAAAGTGGAGGATAAGTTTAGTAATTGATTTGTTTTTTTGTTTCTGTATTTTTGAGCAATCGATGTCTTCTGCAAGTCAAAAAGTGAAAGCCAAGTAAAATTATTACAGTAAATTATGCAAAATAGAAAAATGAATATTATAGTCTTACTTACCTTCTTAGTTGGCTTCCAATCAAAGCTACAAACATCTTAAGTTCTCAGTTGACCTGTTATGTTATTCTAAATCACCAATGCGAGCAAATATCTAAACAACCTATTTACGATGCAATATAACCAAATAATCCAAACACAATTTCACAACTAATTATCCAAATATATTTCCAAACCAAATAAATTCAAACAACATTTGACAATCAAATAGTCAAACAAATTTCCAAACTCAACACGATTTTATTTAAATATCTAAGCAATATGAATGAAATACACTCTCATAAATATATGTAAATACATATCTTATGAATCGGGTCGGGTCGGGTTGATCGACCCCTAACCCAACCCAACCCATTTTTAAAATCGGGTCGGGTTGAACCCATTTTTTAAAAACCAAATTTTCAAAACCTCAACCCAACCATGGTATAAATCAGTTCGGGTTGATGCGGGCTCGGGTTGAACCCAACCCCATTTACACCCTTACTGCCAAGGTTATAAACTAATATTCAATTTGGCAGCCATGTAATGAATTGTCAAATCGAAAAATTGACTTGCATCATTAGTATTAAATGATTTTTGTGAGGTGAAGATCAAACCATTTTGATTTTTACGGCAGCTCATCAATCACTATAATGGGGCCTGTGATTTTGACATTATGTAATATGCATTGCCTAGGATCCGTGCCATTGTCACTCAAATGAAGGATGAATCATTACATAGGGATCAACTGAAAACGAGATGAGAAGACCAAAAGGAAGGCAGTGCAATTACCTGGAGCAACACAAAGATCAAGGACGTGATCTCCTTGGGAGACATTCAAGGCCAAAATAGCAGCTCCAGATGCAGCATCCATGCCATAAACCTAAGTGAACACGGGAAAATAAATCAAGAAAATAACATAAGGATTCATATTGGCTGGAGACAACAGCATAAATTCATTCCACCTTCCTTTGCCGGTATGCAGTAGAGCTAGCTAACTAGACACTGAGTGGTATACAGAAGAACCCAGGCAACCAACCAACCTTCTCAGCCTTACATTTGATCTCCTTTTGAAGTTGTAGAAGATGGGACTCTCCACCAGATTTTATCCTTCCAAGAAGGAGACTCCATTAAAAGAGGAAGAATTAAAGGATTTCATTATGGAAGTTTGTTTCTCTATGCACCCATGGAAGCCTTCCAGAATTTCTGGCCAAGTCCATGTCAAACAATATGCCCCCAAAAGAAACACAGTCTACAATGAAAAATACTGTTCTGAAAAATACTGTTAAACATTAAATATTTTGAACACCCCACCTGCAGAACCTCTTCTGTCCTTTTCTCCTTCTTCATCCGAAGCTTGGCAACTATTATTTGTACCCCATTAAATAAGATAAGGAAGGAGGACAACTTCCCTCTTCCCCGCTGAAGGCAGAGTTTCCAATCATACCCTTTTCCTCTGCAGATTAAAGGGAGTAGCCCTCATCTAAAACTCCAATCCAAAAAACTCAACAAAATCCACAAAGAAAATCGCTTAATAACACTTAAAACAAGAGATTTCGGTTCAAAAACAGGTAAAAAATGGGTTTCTTCCATCTCTCTTTTCCAGAAAGAGATGGGCTAGTGAGAAAGAGAGAGACGGTAAATGACAGAGCGTACGTAGGTACACGAACACAGGCACACAGTGGTTGAGGATGACAATCAAACGCCGAATGGCCCGAATCTCGATTACTGCAATGCTGCCTTGCTGGTCCTGGACGGGAAGACCAGAGATGGCAAAGAGAACAGGCGTGGTCGATGGCGATAGCAGACAAGGTAGAGGGCATCATTGACTCGGTGTTCCGGCGATGGTGTTGGAGAACAGGTGACGACGTTAGAGAACAGGCGATGCCGATGGGCGGAGGGCGTCGACGTTGGAGAACAGATGACGGCGACGGCGTCGGAGAATAGGCACGCGATGTTGCGATGGCGATTTGGGATTTGGGATTTGAGAATTTAGGGTGCAGAGAGAAACATGACACGAGTGACTGATGACTGACAAGCCTGCGTTCGCAAATTGCAAACCTTTAACCTTATAATATATATTTATTTATTATACCCTGCAGTTGGAACCGACCCTACCCAAATTATCCCGGGTATTTTTAAACCGGAACTGAACAGACCCTGTAGGTAATCCTGGTGGAACCGAACCGACCCTATTTCGGGTACCCATCAGGTCGACCCTTGGGTACCCGACCCAAGTTGCACCCCTAGGCCCAGGTAGACCCAAAATCCTTCAATAACCTTATTTGAGTCTAAAATTTCCCAGGGTGGCTTAAAACATCCTAGTTTGACCCAAAATTCTATCAGCAAGCCCAGTTAAGCCCAAAACTTGTTAGTAAACTAATTTGAACCAAAACTTTCCAAAGCTTACTTGGGCTTAATATTCTATATTTGGGCCCATAACCTCTCCTGGCCCACTTAGACCCAAAAATAACTTCATTTGGGCCCAGTCTGGCCCGCTTGAATCCATTTGAACCAAAAAACCCACTGGAGCCCAAGTTGTTAAGTCAAGCCCAGGTAGGCCCTAATTCCTTCCAATAAGTCCAATTGGGTGCAAAACCTCTTTAATTGGTCCAAGTCGACCCAAGCAAGTTTTAAAATTTGGTCAAATCTAATTCTTGGTAAAATCACCCAATTTTTCAATCTAGAGACTGAATGCGGGACACGCTGGCTAGGGGTGTTAACGGATCGGGTTGAACGGGTTGGAGTCTAATCCTAATCCTAACCCATTTAATATATCTCAACCCTAATCTATTTATTAACCCATTTAAAAAACTTCAACCCTAACCCATTTACAACCCATTTAATAAACAGGTTAACGGGTTGTATTTGTTACTAGTTTTCAAAGGAGAATTACCAAAATGAGAGAGGAGGGAGTATCAGTACTCACCACTTAGCTGAACCTTTTTCAAATTTTGGAGTGATAGAATTTGGCCTTCGAGGTCAACGGAACCTCGACTAGTTGGAGAGAAACGAAAAACTGAGCCTTCCCCTTTATAGGAACGCGAGATGATTCACCATTCCTGATTTCCTGTACTTCAATCCAGATTCCAGGCTATCTAGCTTTACTCTGCTACAACCTATAAAGGATTAGAAAAAAATATATGAGCTGGTCTGCCAAAGTGTCAGTCTGCTGCTCGTGGACTATCAAAAAAAATTAGCCGAAAGTTGCCCTGCCAGTCTGCTGCTCGTGGACTACCGAAGCTGCTCTTCTCTACGCCTCTGCCAGTCTTCTGGTCCGACGGCGGTTCCGACACCGGCCCCTCCTAAGGCAGCGTTGATAGTCTTCTGTCATCGCCTCCGTCGCTCAGCGCCAATGGCCCCACTATGAAGCTGCTCTTCTCTGCGGTCTCTCAATGAGTATGCAGCAGGGTACCCAAGCAGGAAGAAGAAAAATAGAGAAGAAACGGCAGAAGTAGGGATGGAATCTGTTACAGCAAGATCGATCAAAGAGGAGAAGAAGTCGCTGCAGCAGCAGAGTTTAACTATTCGAGGAAGAAAGAAGAAGCGGTAGCAGTGGGGATGGGTTCGACTTCAGTCTGCTGCTCGCCACCTGCTCGTTGAGTGCTTAGGCCCACACAAATTTGGCGAAAGAAGCAACAATGAGACAAGGATCTGCTGGCACGAAGGATTGACTCTCGGATCTACCACAAATCCATCCAGATGAAGGATTGCCTGCTCGTGGAGTCGTCGTACGCAGCCTCTCAGTCAAGCGTCAGCTGCTTATGGACGATGTGTTGGTGGATTGCGGGATTAGGTATTTAGGTTTTTAGTGCGGGCGGGATAAGGGAGCGGAAAGGAAGGGCAGAGCCAAAATATATTTCATAATATATAATATATTATATATATTATATTAAATGGGTTATACGGGTTGAACGGGTTGGACGGGTTGACGGGTTGCAAAGCCTCAACCCTAATCCGTTTATTTAATTAAATGGTTAAACGGGTTGGCGGATTATAACCCATTTATTCAAAAATCCCAACCCAACCCATTTATTAACGGGTTGGACGAGCAGGTTAGCAGGTTGACCGTGACCATTAACACCCCTAACGCTGGCTTATTAAGCTAAAAGCAGGAGACGCTAGTCTGCTGTGGAAACCCAGAAGCTGAGAGTGTACTTAGCTTGCTGTGTAGGGTCACCAGTGTAGCCCACGGGCCTCTTACTATTCCCAAACCAAGTCATTGTTGGTCGACGGACTAATAAGCGTAAACTCACATTTAAGTCATGGAGCGTGGCGTCATGTACCACGTTCCATGACGGACTAAGCGTAAACTCACATTCGAGTCACAACACGGGGTGAAGTGTACTCATTTATCTTTGTATTTTTATGAGACATGATTTTTTGTGCATTTGTAAAGTCGTAAAAAAATCTTCTACGTACTTTATCATCATTTCAATAAAATAATCATTTTTAGACTATTGTATTCAGCTCTTTTAATCAAGGGTTTTCTCTTTGGAGATGTAAAATCAGAGTATAGAACATAATGCAAAATATATCTGTGATATACTTCTCGGACTTGGTTAAAGAATTAAATGCTTTAAAATTTTATTGGGAAGATAATTAAGCATTTATTTTCCAATCGAAGAGGAAATTTTTGAGGCTAGAACAAATGGTGAACCCGACGTGAAACATTCTTCCTTCATCTTTAAGAGTTGAAAATCATGGTCTTTATACGCTTACTTAATCCCTTACTACTGACACTCTTGAGTGTCCCTTTACAGATCTTATGGCGTATTCGATGGCTTTAAAATTCTTGCCCAATGGTGGTTTTTCCATTACTGAATCAAAGAACATGGATGCAGCTATCCCGCATCACTTCATTCATATACCAGAGGAACCAGAGCATTGTGTCTATCAACATGTCGATTACTCTCCAGCGGCAATTCTATGGAAGAAAGATCGACCCGCACCACCTAAGGAGTCTCTTGATGTCTGAGGTCCTCATATTTCTTCTAATGTCATCAAGTCTACTCCTGTTCTGCTGGCACAATATTCACTAGTGCCGACTCGTGTAGACCCACCTGCTTTTCGATCAAGCTATGCTGAGAACCTGCAAGTCAATCTGCTGCAACTTGATTGACACCAACCCATCAGCCTAAGGGTGCCCTGCCGGTCATTACTAGCTCAAAGGGGAGCAAAGTTATGTCAAAACCTGTCCAGTGTATTATTACTCGCTAGTTTTGCTAATTCGCCTCAAGGGTTGTCAACTTAGCTTTCCAACCTGACCAAGATGTCATCCGGAAGTGAAAAAGTCAAGGAAACTTGGTAAGGCTTCACGGAATGTTGCTCCACTAACTAATCAAAGGGATGGTTGAGTCAAACCACAAAGGAGTATTATTGTCCGATATAATTTGAATACTTTATGATTCATCATCCCTGATTCGATGTATACACCTCATCAGTCAACTGCTGCTCCGTCTAGTTCAAGAGCCAGAGTTAAGTCTCCACATCATCATGTCATTACCAAGGCCGTGGAAGCCTCTTCTTCTACTTTAAGGAAACAGAAGAAGAAAGCATAGTAGAAAAAGCAGTCCAGAAAAGCCACTTCTCGCTTAAATTTGAAAGTTTCACCGCCATTGCTAACAGGGCTAAGATTCAAGTTGCTCCTATACTCACATCAAAGGGGTAGGTCATAAAAGAGGCAAGCAAGAAGAATTCCTAAGCCAAAGGCATCCCAAATGCCGAAGCTCTTTAATGAAAGGCAGTACTCTCCCAAGCGCCACACAACGTACCCACGATCGGTGCTTAATCTGATCCCAAACTTCGAGCATGCAAACTAATTTGTATAACTAATCAGACTAAAGGAAGATATAATTTATGCACCTATCAGAACCCTGTTACAAGCAGAAGATCGAAAGCCACGTCCTAAAAGAGAGGCTAAAAGGAGAAGATGTTTTCTGTAAATGGCTGAAGTTAATAGGTGGATCTCACTCAACCAAGTACTTCAAAAGTCTCTTGAATGTTAACTCAATCAAGGGCAGCCGCAATGCCCATCATGCCACCCTTCTGTAGTCTTTTTCATCCCAAAGATATCAGGGCCTCTCTCCTAAGAGGTCAATTTGAAGCCTCTTACAGGGTAAGCGTAAAAGAAGAGATCCTTACACCTAAGTCTCAGCTCATTCATGATCTCCAGGAGGAGATTAAGCGTATGAAATGGGCTATGGAAATCCAAGATGACAAGGCGACAAGTTCCCATCAGCCACCATCACCAAGGAATCATCAATTAGTGCACCAGCCTGAGAAACCATCTAGGCGATGGATGGAAGAAGTTGAAAACATAGAAATTGAACAAGGCTTTTCTCAATTCAATAATCTGTGTATCAATACTCCTCGAACTCAAGATACATGGGTAAATACACATATGGGGTCTCCACCTAAGTTTGTGGCACAAAAAGAGATGGTGCATCAGCTAGTGGTTGAATGTCTTCGTCGCCAGGCACCTCAACTTACAAGGGTCCCTACAATAATAATCAACAGGCCTTATCCCCTAGAGTTTGAAGCAGAGTTGTTGCTTAGGGATTTGAAGCCACCAAAGATCCAATTTGACGAGACCGGGAGTGCATTAAAGCATCTAGCATCATTCCACTATGTCATTGGCAATTGGGCACATCATTCAAACGTTTGCCTTTGAATGTTTCCTAATACCTCTCTGGTTATGCTTTTCAGTGGTACGTATTTCTCTCGACCAGTTCGGTACCAACATAAAAAGAAATAAATGAAATATTCACTTCTCGATTCGTCGATACTACTTGAGAAGTACAACTATCAGAATTGTCGACCTTGTCCCAAAAGAAAGATGAGTCGGTCGAAGATTATATTACTAGATGCCAAAGGGCTGCTAACCGATGTTAAGCACCCCTCTCTCAAGTAATGAAGGTCAATCTTTATCGAAATGGAATCAAGACCGAGATTTCCCTATTAATGAATGAAAAGTTAAGTACATTTCAGGCCCTAGTTATAGAGGTCTATCGAAAAGAGTATCTATTATCTTAGTAGAAAATCCAGAAGAAAGAATCATCCACAACTACGGCGTTTAAAAAGAAGAAAACTGGTGAGACTTCTGCAAACACTACGGAAGTTAAGAAGCAGCCAGATAAAGTAAAGCTGCCGGCAAAACCTTTCTATAGAGAAGAGATCCAATATAACTTTGGAGAAGATGATGTGAAGACATTATTCCAGCATCTCATATCAACTGGGCTATTCGAGCTACCCGCTCCAAAAAGGCTAGAAGAAGTGGGGCGTACCACTCATCAACGATACTGCAGCTACTATCAGTATGTTTGTCACCAACCAAGAAATGTTGGGACCTCCAGACAATATTATAGGATTACATCGAGAAAGAGATTATCAAACTTAGTCCTCCGGTGCATGCTTAATCAAATGTTGTGATAGTTGGGATTACCGAGAAAGATGATTGAGAGGTAGTTCGAAAACCAGCAATTCTAAAGCGAACAAAAAGATGCCTTAAAAATTTATACAGAGAAGAAAAAAGAATTAGGGATAAAATCATTTTCCCTTTCCTCTCAAGGTATTCAAGGCAATCTTCACGGGTGCAACCATTCCTGATTATGGATTTCCTTCAGCCTGAATTATTGTTTTCATTCTACTAATGGATTTTTAGTAGATCACCCCATTAAACAAAAGAGAAATATATAACTGAGAATTTACCGGACACTACTCCATGTGCATTTCCCAAAGATGGTCCATTTTGGGACTTGGATAGCAATAGAGATGAAACAAAAACTTACTATCACATAAATATATCTTCATCCAAACCTACAAAGCGGCAAAAAACTGCCCCAACTCTCATTTCTAACTACACCAAATTTGAAGTTGGGATATCACCAGTAAACCACATAAACACATATTTGTGGGAGTCTCGACCGCTGCCAGCATCTTGGGGAATCAGAGTAGGATACTTCCAAGAATCACTTAGACATTTGGTGATATCTTGGTATCGGAATAATCATCTTGAAGAAATTACAGAGTGGGTAGTCTTGGTAGATGCATTCTTGATTCGCTTCTTATCAAGGAAAAAGGAGCAGTTTTCCAGTAATTACTTGAGGGAAATACAATACAGTCGAGAATCTAATGCCTACTAAATAAATTACCTCAGGGATAGCACATAGGGCGATCCCTTAGCCATATGGTTACCTGAACCTGAAATGATCAAAAGTACCTTTCGGATGTAGTATGTCCTAGTTTAGATGATGGGTATAAAACTTTTGGAGCCAACACTTTCATAAAGATAATCTGGTGGGTTGGTAGTAAAGGTACAAGCAAGATGTAATTTTTAGTGATGTCGAAAATTTTAAGAGAACGAATCAACTCCAAGTCCTGCGTGTGCTATGACTGAATGATGCGCCCATTCTCCGAGTGTTTTCCTTCTTGACTGAAGAGTTAGGCTATGATTGGCCACATATTCTATTGTTTCATGAGAATTATAAGTATGCATTACCACACTTGCATGACTATGAACTAGCAGTCTATCAAATGGGGCAAATAGAATAGTTCGCACTCGAATACTTTATCCTGAGTTTGGCCCATGATAGTTGCGCCCTCCTCTGAATTTCCTCACTCCCTAAAGAAGCATTTGGTTCATGGGAAGAATTGGTTGATATGTTTATCCAAAGATTCCATGAATATGATATTAAATTTCCTCCAGAGATGATCGAAGTAATGCACAATTCGTCAAGAGAATTTCAAAGCAATTATATCTTGTGATGGATAAACTGCAGGATATCAACGAATAATTTGGTAAAGAGGAAATCATGGTTCACTAGTGCATTAAGTCCATAGATGGGTATTTCTCAGAAATCCCAAAGATACAAGTGTTTTTCTCAGATATAACTTTGAACATTAGCCACAGACATTCAAGACTCTGCCTCTTGTAATATGGTGCAAGTTGAAGAGGAAGTTCTAGCTGTTGGTCCCGAGTTAATGGCAAAACCCAAGAGGGGAGGGGTGAATTGGGTTCTTATAAAATTCTTTGGTAAATTAAAAATTTAACCTCTAGAAAGCTTAATCCCCTTGATTGAAACAAATAAAGAGTAATAAAATAATGAAAGCAATAAAGTAAAACAGTAGGCAAGATTTATAGTGGTTTGGGCAACCTCTCCCTACTCCACTCTTCCAAGATCACACACCGTTGTAACTTGGGTTCCACTATGTATTCTGCGAATACACTTAGAGTCTTCGCTCTCTTCTAGATTCTAGCTCTAGGGGGCATATACAACTAAAGCCTATACTCTCTTCTAGATTCCAGCTCTAGGGGGCATCTACAATGCACAGCACAAGTAGGTGATGAGTTCCACTCCAATCACACACTACTTTGCTTATACTTGATCTTAGCTACACAAACTAAATCAAGTTCAATACAACAAAATGAAAAAATAAGAAGATCTACACTTTACTGAGTTGTGTAGGCAAGTTTCAGCTTGAGGAAGATTTTGTAGAAGCAACCGGTTGTATATCGTTGAAGCTACTTGCAACTTTGATGCTCGTTCTTCCTTTGAAAGTGTATAGATCACTCAAATTTGGAGAAAAGAAAATGGGAGCTCTTGTTTGCACTTTTTTTCTCTCTTTAGGCTATGTAGTGTATATTTTCACATTTGCTTGAGTGTCTATTTATAGAGGAGGAAAGATTTGAATGTTCTAGAAATGGTTGGCGCGCAATAAATGTTCCAACGTTCAAAAAATTTGAACGTTACTTCCCTAAGTCGCAGGTGGAGTTGACTACGTCTGCGACTTGGCTTCCCAAGTCGCAACTGGAGTCGACTTCGTGTGCGACTTCAGTTCTACAGTTTCCAGGTCTGAGTCTAGGTCGACTTGGTTTCAGACTTGACCTCAAGTTGATCTTGGAGTCGACTTGGGTTGCGACTTGACCAATTCTTTGTGCCAAAAACACTTTGATCCTTGTTTGATTTTCTTCTATCTTGGCTTCTTTTCTTCAACAGTCTTTATTCAGGATTGGCTTCATATTTTGTAGATCTTGTGAATCTTGGAGAGCTTGACAACTTGTACGGTTGATTTGCCTTTGATTCATCCATCTTGCTTTCTTTTGATATAAGTCTTTTGAATTTCTTTATCTTGAAATATGCTTAGAGCTTTTCCTTGGACTTGAGAAACTTAAGTTGATCTTGAAATGAGCTTGCACCTTTGATTTGGATTTGAGAAAAACCTTAAGTCGATCTTGGGGTCGACTTCGTCTGCGACTTCACCCAAGTCGCAACTGGAGTCGACTTCGTCTGCGACTTCGGGATGTTCCGGCTCCAAATTCAATGCTGGAAGGATTTTGTCATCTCAAGTCGATGCTGGAGTCGACTTCGTCTACGACTTGACTTCTCAAGTCGCAACTGGAGTCGACTTCACCTGCGACTTCACTATATTCAACTCCCTTTTTCAACGCTGTCCAAAAATGGACACTTGAAGTCGCTGGTGGAGTCAACTTGGACTTCGACTTCACCTCAAGTCGAAGTCCAAGTCGACTTGGAAATCGACTTGGCTATTTCCTTTGTTTTCATTCCTTAAACATTCAACATATTCATTAGTATTCAAATTTTACTCAAACTTAACTTTGTTAATCATCGAAACTCATGCTTTGGTCAATTTTGTTTCATTTTAAACATTGTTTCCAACACTAGCAATCCTTTGATCTGGTCGAATTACACCAGAAAATAAGGGCAAAGCCACAATGCAGGAAATTCGTACTCAGCCAGAACAATCTGTACCAACAATTCGTGAAAAGCTCCCAGTGAGTTATGATGTACTTGAACACTTGAAGCGACTCCCTGTTCAAATCAGCATCTATGGTGCCTTACAGCTATCACAGAAGCCAGAGATGCCCTAGTTAGTGCTTTGGCTAACCAAAATGTTTGTCTTACATACTTGGTCGACGCGGCTGAATGTGATGAGATTATTTCATTCACTGATGAGGACATGTTGCTCGGAGATGTCAATCACAATCGGCCTCTATATGTCACAAGCAACATGGCCGATAAACTGGTTAACAAAATCATGATCGATGTCGGGTTTGTAATTAATAGTCTATCCTTTTGGACACTCAAAGGAATTGGAATCTCCCCGTCAGTATTAAAAGATACCAGTGTGGTGATTTATGAATTTAATCAAGGAACTCAAAAGGCCATAAGTCTAATTGAGTTGGAACTCAGCATAGAAGATTTCTGCACCAAAATCTCATGCTTTGTAGTTAACGCTCCAACATCATACCATTTGTTACTAGAAAGACCTTGGCTTTACAGCAACAGGATCGTCACATCAATGATGCATCAATGCTTCAAATATTGCAAGGACGGAGTAGAAAAGAGGATTTTCACCAACCATAAGCTACTCACGACAACGGAAGCATTTTACTCTGATGTCAAGTATTACGACTTAGTACCTACTATCAACACTCCTACAAAGACAGCAAAGGCGACAACATTAGAGAATCAACAGGAGGTATCTCAGACTCCCCCTACCCCAGTAAGTAAAGACATCTTTTCAAGGAACGAAAAGACGAAAGGTTGAGATCGTGGTCGAGGACATGATCATAGACAATGGATGATAGGACCAAGGATTGAATTTCAAACAAAATTTGAAAATATGAGCCTGAACCCATTGCAGCCACTACCACAACAGCGACAGGGAGCAACCGTACCACCTCCTAACAACTGCAATAGCACTGCTGCAGACTCACAGTTCTACTTAGACCTAGAAATCTTGAAAAAGATTGCTAAACCGCCCCGAGCCAATCCCTTTAGGTTTGAGGTGGATCTGAAAACTCTTCGGAGGTTCCGAAGCCAAGCCAGTGAGAAAGCCAAGTTACTTTGCCGTGATGGCAACAAAATGGCCACTGAGGTCGCTCAACAAAACTAAAAATCTAAGGACTCGCTTGATGAAGTTTTAGCAATGCTTATCGGGTTTAATGTGTCTACTCCAAATGCACGAGGACCCGAAAATGAAAATTTTACCAAAAAATATTTTATGAAGCAATACGTTAAAGTTTATGACAATCCAAACAAATCCTCCTGCTTGTCAACCACTAATCTCAAAAAATGAGATTTCCATCGCTATAGCAAAGAAAGCAAGAAAATCATAGATTTGATGCGGTTCTACTCTGATGAGCCACATCTATCAGGGCTCAAGGATGACATCCCAATCCCATTATCAGAAAGACCCCCAGGTTACCAAAAAAGTAACATGAAATTTGGTCTCGGGTATAAGGAGAAAGATGATGGAGACTTTGCTACCTCTTGTTGCATCACTATGAGTGAAAGTTCTTAGCAACAATGAAGAAATATTAATAGAACCAGAGGATGCTCCACCAGCAATAGAAGACGGAGGACAGCCTACCATCGATGTACTCGAAGTATTTAATCTTGGGACTGAAGAAAACTCGAGGCCTATTTTCATCGCCAAGAACTTAGCCAAAGAGGAGAAAGGGGCACTAAGATACCTTTTAAGTGAGTTCAAGGATATTTTTGCTTTGAGATATTCTGAAATACCAGGGCTTAATCCTGCAGTTGCACTGCACCATTTGCATATTGCACGAGATAAAAAAAAACAGTTAAGCAAGCACCGAGAAGGTTCCGACCAGAACACGAAGAGCGAATCATCAAAGAAGTTGAGAAACTCATTAATGTTGATTTCATCCAAGAAATCAAATTTTCGAGATGGATTTCCAACATTGTTCCTATTAAAAAGAAGAATGGATAGATCCACATTTGTGTAGATTTTCGAGACCTAAATGAAGCATGCCCGAAGGATGAGTTTTCTCTCTCTTTCACTGATTTGCTGATCGACAGCACGGCCTTATATGATACATTCTCATTCATGGATGAATATTTTGTTTATAATCAAATCAAGATGGGCTCAGCGGATGAAGCCGCAACTGCATTTCGAACACTGATGGGTGTCTTTTGCTACAATATTATGCCTTTTGGGCTAAAAAATGCTGACGCAACTTATCAAAGAGCTATGTAAAATATATTTCACGACATGTTACATAAACATGTCGAATGTTATATTGATGACCTGGTCGTAAGATCTGAGGTTCACAAAAGACATAAAGAAGATTTGAGGTCGGTATTCCTACGTCTAAAAAAATATGATCTCAAGATGAATCCTCTCAAATGTACATTCAAAGTGTCCTCTGAAAAATTTCTTGAGTTTATAGTTTGGCAAAGAGGAATCGAAGTCAATCCGCTAAAGACAAAAGCAATTCAAAATAAGCCACCTCCACGGAACCTTAAAGAACTTAGGAGCCTGCAAAGTCAATTGTCTTATATTCGTCGTTTTATATCTAATCTCTCCGGCCGATGTCAACCATTTCACAAATCAAACAATTACTGCAAGAACTCCCTGTTTTGACAACCCCAATTAGAGAAAAGTCACTTATTCTCTATATTGCAATCAACCCACAATCACTGGGGGCATTGCTCACACAAGAAAATGCTCAAGGCAAAGAACAAGCTGCATATTATCTCAGTCATAGGTTATTGCAAGCTGAATGTAATTATTCTTCAATCGAGAAGATTTGTGGCGCAGAAGCTAAGATATTACTTCCTCGCACATCAGATCATACTTATATCAGAGGCTGACCCTCTCAAATTCCTTATCACTAAATCCATGCTTTCAGGACGCCTAGTAAAATGGTCACTGTTGTTATTTGAATTTGATATCAAATATGTACTGCGAAAGGCGATGAAAGGGCAAGTGTTAGCAAATTTTCTAGCAGCCCATCCGCTTGAAGAAGAATTTCCGATCTTAGAAAACCTACCTGATAAAAAAGTTTTCCATGTAAATGATGATCCAATGTGGCAAATGTACTTTGATGGTGCTTCAAAGCCATTCGGAACTGGCATCAGAATTGTCATAGTCTCCCCTCATAAAGACTTGTTCCCGCACTTATATTTTCTTGAAAAATGAGCAACAAGCAATGAAGCTAAATATGAGGCTTTACTCATTGGCATGGAACTTCTTTTGCAATCATACATTTTATTTATGCGAATATTTAGAAATTCTGAATTAGTTATTAAACAGTTAAACAATCAATACGAAGTGCACCAGCCCCATTTGCAAAAATATTATGATAAAGCTCAAACTTTATTTGCCAAATTCGAAATTATTTCTGTTGAGCATGTTCTTTGGTCATAAAATGTAGTTATTGATGCATTGTCAAAGCTGGCAAGTATCCTCGCTTTTAATGAGCTTGTTGACATGACAATTCAAGTGCAAAGACTAGAAGATAACGAAGAGCTCTAAGTAAATCAAGTTGGACGGTGTGTATTCAAGGTGACTACAAATAATGAAGACTGGCGCATCCTTATCATCAACTACCTCAAATATGGTATTCTACCAAAGGATCCTAATGCAAGGAAGACACTCAGAAAAACTTTGTTGTGATATACCGTGTTTCAAGATGATTGGTATCAGATTGTTTTTTATGGAATTTGGCTTCGTTGCATTAACGAGAATGATATCTGTCAGGTTCTTCAAGAGACACACTCCAGCGAGTGTGGCGCCCACAAATTTGAACAACATTTTTATCATAGGATTAGAACATTGGGTTATTATTAATCCACAATGGTCCAAGACTCCATCAATTTTGCAAAATCCTGTGAAGCCTGTCAAATGCATGGGGATATTTATCATGTTCCTGCTTTGAGAATGTCATCAGCACCGATTTCATGGCCTTTCTCTTAGTGGGGCTTTGACATTGTCTGTCCAATAAACCTGTCATCATCCAAAGAACACTTATATATTTTTGCCTCCACGGATTATTTCTCCAAATGGGTATAAGCTAAAACTTACAAAAGAGTCCGAGCATAAGAGGTGGTTAAATTTATCAAGCATAAGATCATCTACCGTTATGGTGTCCCCTATCAAATCACCTCAGATAATGGCACACTATTCAAAAACAATAAAGTAAATTAGTTATGCCGAAAGTTTGAAATTAAGCAAGTGTTCTCGTTGCCATATTATTTGCAAGGGAATGGCCAGATAGAAGCATTCAACAAGAACATCATTCGAATCCTCAAGAGGACAACAGTAAAGAACAAACGAGATTAGCACAAGAGGTTACCCGAAGCACTATGGGCCTACAAGACCACACATCGAACTACGATAAGAGCAATGTCATATCATTGCTTTTTAGCGTTGAAGCAATTTTACCAGTGGAGATCCAATTCGCATCCTTAAGGGTTACTATCCATTCTGGATTAACTACTGAACAGCAAGTCAAACTTCGTTTCGACGAGCTTGAAGCACTAGATGAAAGGAAAATCCAAGCACGACAATGAATCAAACTTTATTAAGCTTGGATGGTCGAAGCATGCAATAAATTTGTGAAACATCGCTAATTTAAAAGAAGAGATTTGGTGTTAAAACTGTGCACGGAGCTCATGACAGGAGGCAAGTTTACTTGTAAATTTGAGCCTAAATGAGAAAGGTTTTACATCATTGAGAAGGTCTATGGCAATGACACGTATGAATTTATTAATTGTGAAAATCAAATTAAAGCGATCATAAACAGAAACTACTTAAAAAATATCATCCATAAAATTACAATGTAGTCACACATCAAAATTCTGCAAAAGAGTCTTTACCATCTCCCTTATGAAAGGTAGCAACTCCTTCAATATTTGGAGAGAATTCATTACGTTGATGGGAGGAATAGTATATACCTGTAACTCTTCTACCTTGGCCTCCATAATAGAGATGTCTCGACTCTCCGAATCAATTCTCACTTTGTAAAGATCAACTTCAACCTGGATCTCATTAGAGATTGAAATTATTGAATTCAACCTACTTCTATCCACAAAAATAAAAGTGACAATGCAATGGACCTCAGCCTACTTTATCATTATAAACGCGCGAATTTCCTCGGCAATCATCTTTTTGCCTTCCGCCTCCTTGGCAACTCGCAGATTATGCTCCTTGAGTTGAGCAAGGCGATCTTTACATCTAGCAAGGTTGGCTTCTGCTGATGCTAAACTTTCTGCATAAACCAAAGGTCTTGCAGCAGCTTCAAGCTCACGCCAATGAGCATGTAACTTCTCCAATGAGAGTATGACGTCACCAAAGCCGAAAACCTCAAGTTGAAGCTTGTCTAAAACTATAGAAAAGTCTTCACAAATATCTAATGCTTTGGTGACATCATCAGGAGAATCACGTCCCTCAAAGAAAAAATGATGCAACCTTTGAATCGTGCTATCGCACACCATAGGCGCTTGAGATCTCGCTGCTCTAACTGCTCAAATTCGATCACCCTGAAAGTTGAAAAGAAATCATGCAAGAGATCTAAGAAATGGTCTTTGACATCAGGAAGCTGGCGAGTCCCACTAGAACTTGCTCCAGTGCTAGGGCCAGTAGAGCCAAAATGAAGATCGCCTAAGCAGCCAGATCCCAAGGCTAAAAAATGACAAGCTAAAATGTCAGAATAGTAAGTTAAAAAAAAAAAGAGCACAAAAAAAATCATGCCTTGGTTTTTTAAAGCCTTAGAGAATCATTGATGATAAGTGCGTTATTTTATTCTAGCCAAAAAAGAAAATGCATCAAAAGAGGCGCGTCAAAAGAGGTCTGTCATACAACATGTCAAGAATCACACCTTTAAAAGTGGCCCACGACGGCATAATTCCTAAGGAAGCATTTGATGACGTATATTTTGAACCATGGGTCCACTACAATTACATGATTAATTTCAGTTTATGAAATTATACAATTAAAAAAAGAAAAAAAAGAAAGAGAAAAAACTTACAACAAAAGGAAAATTGATGGCAAAAAAAAGAGAAGAAGAAAAAAATTGCAAATGGTTAATTATTATTATTAAATCATCGATAGCCAAACTTTTTTTATAGATCAGCAAATTTATTACGAAAAGAAAAAGATTACAAGAAAAAGAAGATAAGAAAAAAAGAAGGGGTGAGAACCACAACAAGTGATGCAAAAATATCACATGTGATTGCAACGCAATTTTCGTAGAAGGCATTTGAAGGATCGGATTTTGGGCATATGGGCCCCACTTTAGTTACACAATAACCGTAGAATATAAATTATAAAAAAGAGGGGGATTCATAATGTAGAAAATGGGATATCTATCTTGCAGATAAGAATAACAATTCTAATGGCATGGGCGGCCTTTGACGCCATGAAGCAGTGGCCATGGTTGGTAATGGGACGATAGACAGCGTGTGAAGATCTCGGATTTTTAACTTAGCTAGAATCAAGCTCATTGTTGGAGAAATAGCAAACAGATCTATGGTGAAGATCTTGGATTTATAGTAGGTGAAGTGGATTTGGTTATCTTTGTGTAGCTCGCCAGTTCAAATTCTGTGCCTGATATTTGAGATTTTGATTTGGGTTTTCATCAGAGCATAGCTTTTGATCTGAAAAAAACATTAAAAAAATCGATATCAAGTAGCAACCTTAGGAGTTCTACTCGTGGATTTCCGGCAAGTGTTGAAGAATGCGGTGGCGGCACCGAGGAAGGTCCGACAGGTGTGGTGATCTTCCAGGCAGTGGCTCGTGGGTGGCTTCAGAATCGCAAACAAGCTAACACAAGCAGTTTCATTTTCCACTGAAAACATTAACAGATTAGTATTAAGCAGCAACCTTTGGAGGAGTTCTGCTCGTAGGTTGGCAAGTGGTGAAGAAGGCTGCGATAGCAACAAGGAAGGACTGGTATGTGCAACAGAGCATTCTTCAAATACCAAAGGCGTGTTGAAGAATTAAGACTAGGTAATGGTGATTTGGTCTAGAATTTTGAACGAGCAAACACACAACAATTGAATCTGGAGCTTGTAGGTATCTCCAGAATCTATTCGCTAGAGGTGGCGTTGTTTTTCTCCTCACTTGGAAACAGCAGCATCAGAGAGCAATGCAGATGTGAAAGGCTTGGATGTGGACACACTATTTATTTCTCATATCCAAGTAAACCAAGCCCAAAAGCAGAGGAATTGATTAAGAGCTACCCATTTCCGGAATTATCGAGAACATTGTTGAGCTCTTGCGTCGTTTTCAAGGAGTTGGAGATCCCTCAAGCAACTCCATTCATGGGTTCTGAAGGTGACGGGATATGGCCCTTCCCTTCTGAAGCACCCCTTCAATATCTGGTTCTAAAGCTCGTTCCATGTATCCTGGAGGGCCATTTGGTGCTACTCAAGGAGGAAGGTGGCCACCAGATGCATCACGTGAGAGATACTCCCAGGCAAGTGGTGAGCATAAAGATAAAGAGACTCCCAACCACAGTAATTGAAATAGATTTTATGCTCACCAGAAGGAAAATTTTGAATTGTCGTAGTTGATATAAAAACGAGTTCCTATTTTTCTTTCTTCATCAAATGCAGGTCATTTAGCTAACGTTGGTCAGCTGAATGGGGCCTGGAATTATGATAAATTGTTGCCTTCCATCCTCGGAGGCAGAATTGGATTTTGGTTTTGTATTGGGGGATGTGAAGTGAGGTTTTAGGGAATTTTTCTAAATCCGGGGATTGATAAAATGTTATTTTTTGGTGATATTGGGGGTCTGGGTTCTAGACTTTTAAGTGGAAAGATGCAATCTAATGCTGTTCTGAGGATTCTCCTTGGACAGCAAACTAAATTTTGAGGAAAAGGATGCTCGGGAAATGGACCCAAATTTCATCTCAAAGAATTATTTTAATGCTATCCTGGGTATCAAGAATATAATCATGAAGTTTTAGACAGTGATGATCAGGATGACTTATCGAAAATGAACATTGGTGGCAGGGCCAATGGTCGTATCCACTAGTGGGATTTTGATACAGAAGAAGACTGAGCAAAATATAATGAGCGGAAGGAAGCAACGCCAAAGGCTACATTCCAGTTCAGGGCAGATGCATCATTCAGGCGGAAGGCTGGTGAACCTGCTGGTCGACCCGGAATCTGCAAGGGAGATAATGCAGCGGCAGGTGACCGGCGGCTGCTGCTACTGATTGCCTCAGCGAAGTTAAAGAGCTGGATGGCCGCTCCCTTCACCGTCTCTAGAAAGTAGGAGTCAGTGGCTTTGGATAAGCTCCCGGCCAGAATGATGATGCTACAATACTTAAGGAATGCTTTTATCGTGCCATAACTTGCTGTCTAGTCTCCAGGAGTATAGAGATGAGTGTATGGAGAGCTGCTCGTGCTCTGCTCTGGTGCTGATGTTGACAGGTGGGTTGGCAACTGTTTGATTTGGGAAGGAGAATTGACAGGTCTCAAGAAATATATGAGTGGAGCCATGGATTTTTATGTGCGTTCAGCGGCTTCCCAAATCGGTTCAAACTGGAAGAGGAAAAAGCTGTCAGAAAAAAAAAGATGCAAGGGTGGGGGAGAGAGAGGGGGTGGGTGGGTGGTTTCGAACCACCAGAATTCTAGTTCCGCGGAACTGAGTACTCCAGACAATCCGGGACTTATAAATATGACCCTGAGGCTCCTCATTGGGGGCATTTTTTCAAAGGGAAGTTTCTGATCCTGATAGAAAATAACGTAAATTTTCAACCCTTTATATATATATGTATGGGATATATTCAGGTATAGCAACGCTGCACCCGAATTCCCAGTGCGGGTGCGCCATCACACCATCCATTCCAGCGCGTGAGATCCTGGCCGCTCGTTCTGCGTTTAGCCCGCAGCTGCTGCGTGTAGGTTAGCATGGGGAGCTAGCATGCCAATTTTTGTGCTGACTCCTGTCCCGTCGTGGAAACGTGGGGAAGAGAGAAGGTGGCGCGTGGGGAAGAGAGGGGGAGAGTGTTAGGAAGCGGGAAGGTTGAAGCGGGAAGAAAGGAAGAGAGGGGAAGAGTAGGCTGGAAGCTGGAAAAAGAGAGAGGAAGAGCGCAGGGAAGAGGAGGCTGGTAGCTGGGAAGTAAGAGAGAGCGGGTGGAAGAGAGAGGGAGAGCGCGGGGAAGAGCAGGAACGCAGTGCGAGAGGGAGATCGTGGGGAAGAGAAGGCGGCCACAGAACTAAGAGGGAGACAGTGTTGAATGCCGCCGGGGCACCATTGCCAACGTCGATGCTGCCAGAGCCGACCCGCGGGACGAAAGGAGATGATCGGTGAGCCAAAACAAAGATAGACGACGGAAAACAGAGGATTGCCGGCGCACTAGAAGTTGCCAGTGCCGGCCTTGATGAGGAAGGAAGAGGCTACCATCAGTAAGACAGCGTCGCTAGGAGAAAAGAGGAAGACAGCGTTGCCGGTTATCTTCCTTTTACACAAACTTAAATATAAAAATAATTTGTGCTTTTGTCCATGAATTGTTGCCAGCATTGTATTATTGTGTATCCACTAATTGTTGCCCGCATATTGTTCATTAATTGTATTTTTATTAAAATTATTTTATGACTTATATTTAGAGGCCCATCTTTGCCACGTAATTTTGCTGTCTCCATACTTGCATAGATTCTGCTGTCTCAATGTTAACTATGCTCTAATATTTTGCAGGAAGAAATTGAATTAAATAGCTATGAAATCACTACTTGAATTCATCTTAAAACCTTCTGTTTAAAACCTTTCAATGAAATTTGTGGACATAACAGCCTTCTATAAGGTTCACCTGTATATGAAACCTTTCTAACGCATGATCCTATCTCTATATTATATTAAGGCTAAGGAATATTTAACATATAATGAGGGACCAATGGCTACTTCAATGACTCCGTAATATTTATAGCATATTGTTCTAAGTCCAGTATAACACACTAATTTGTAAGTGACGGCATGTAATATGATGAATGAACATATTGTATTAGATGACAAAGGAGTTCAACGACTTTACAACTTTTATATTTGTTACTATAAGTTTGCTACATGTGCATTAAACACTGAATGTTGCTTGACAAATGTTAGAGTATTTAACCATTGAGTTAATTTCTTTGTTATTGATGTTGGATTCGTAGTATCTTTCAATTTTCCCAATATTCAATAACCAATTCATAGTTGTCATTAATTTCTTTGGTTGCTATTGTCTCTATATTGTATGCACTAGGAAAAATTGTCATTAATTCAAATGTTGTGGACAAAATATTTGAAACTAAGGAGATTACCTACATCATTTTAAGTTGATTACGTACATTGTTTTAAGCTACATCTTCTGATTGCCTTCAATGGTAAGACTCAACATATTTTATTATGAAGCAATGATTTATATATATTTGGTTGGCATTTGTCCATTTATTGGAATAGAATATCAGACCAGCGTGCTATTGGTGCACTTAGCATGCTGTTGGTGTACTCAGCATGCTGTGTGTGTACTCAGCGCACTCTTGGTCTACTCAGCACGCTGTTGGGCTACACAGCAAGCTATTCGTGTACTCAATGGGTTTTTTGTCTACTTAGCATAGTTTTTATCGGTGTAGAAGTGTATCTGAGCATACTGTCTTATCAGCCTGTTCATCCCATTGTTGCTTTCAAAATGAATGAAATAATGTATAATGCATCATAAGTGGTGATGATCCTCACCGAAATTTGTCTCACACTTTGCAGGACAATTGTGAAATTAGTACAACATGGTGAATATACGACGTAATGCTGGGCCAAAGAAGACTACAGTTCGAAAGCGACGAGAAGCAGGGTCATCATGCATTAATCTCCCAAACAAGAAACAAAAAACAGTCGTTGAGGAAGAGAGCTCCGAGAAGACTTTATACTTCCTGGACTTGCGGACATCGTTGATTTATAAAGAGAAGTTTCAATCGAGGCCAGTGATGAAGGGTCGACCACTTTGCATTGAAGACTTCAATGATTTTCCTTTCTCTAAGTGGTTGGTTGACTGTGGATTGTCTGAGTTTGTGATGGTTGAAGAGGATATTTACCATGATCTAGTGAGAATGTTCTACTGTAACATGAATAAAGAGGCTATTACATATGTCAAGGGAGTGAAGATACCAATGCATGATGAAATGCTGAAAGAGGTATTTGACATACTGATATGGTCAGGTGTGGATCCTCTAGTGATAAGCAAGGAGATGTCATTCACGTTGCTCAGTGGCGATAAAGAGAAAGGAAAGGAGGCAGCTAGGCTAACTTCTCGGGAGTTGCTTACTTTAAATATGAAACTGCTACACTACGTGATCGTGAACAACGTCTTCCCGAGAGCTGGGTCAATATCTGAAGTGTCAATCCATGACTCTTACTGCTTATATGCACATGAGAAGGAGATCCTACTTGCTGCACCTGTGGAGATTTTCGACCACATGCTTAAGTGTCGAAAGCAGAAGAATGGAGCTCTGCCATATGGGATTGCTATCACCAAGATTTTGAAGCATTTTGGAGTTGATTTGCCTGGAGAGGAGGTGACGAGGCATAGATTCTCAGATAAAATTGATGGCGGTTTGATGCACAGGATGAGATACGTACATAATAAAGAGACTAATGAGTGGCTTTCTACTTCACCAAAGGTGGGGAAAAACACACAAGAGGAAGAGATTCACAAGCAGACAGAGGAGCCAAATACCGGTGAGCCGGTCACACCACTACACGAGCGACACATTAGTGACAAAAAGGAAGAGGCAATGCCACCAGTTGCTGAACTTCGACTAGAGGAGGTGTTGAGTGCTAAGATCGAAGAGATGAAGAGAGAAATCAAGTCTCTCATCTCCCAGCTTTTATTTACATGCTTCAACCCACCAAAAGTCACTCCGGCAAAGAGAACTTCTCCAGTGGATGTCAGTTTCACTCCCATATCCGAGGTGGCCACCCCCACATCAGTTATTCCCACTCCTACATCTGAGGTACCCACCCCAACATTTGTTATCCCCACCCCTACATCCGTGATGGCCACTCCCACAGAGAACCCTTCAACAACTCCTAAGTTTTACACTCCTGCTGTGTATACCCAACTGAAGTACTAATATAAACTTTCATATCTCCTCGTCCAGCACCCAAATCATAAGGTCAATCCAATTCACCATAGTCGTCACCCTCTCTTGCTGACATACCAACTGCAGATCATTTAAATGTCAACGCCTTGTATTCTGGGAATATTGGACTCCTTGCCAGAGGGGTAGAGTAAGTCCTTGAGCATGTCAGTAGGATTGACAAAGAGACTTGAAGCCGTTGAACTTGCGTTACAGAGAGACGACAACGGAGATAAGTGAAGACATAGTTGGAGGACGTGCAGTACTAGCTTTTCTATTTCTTTATACTTTCTGTGTTGAACTGGTAGAATATTTGATTACTTTGTGAGACTGAATACATTACAATATGTAGTGTTGAGTATTTTATAGGTTGCTAATGATGACTTTATATTGTGTCATGTGTTGGCATGACAATTGTAGGTTATATTTGTGCTTACTTTGATGTGAGGTGTTGCATCAGCGTACTATATGCTTTATACGGTGTTGATTGATATGACAATAGGTTGTGTGTTTGTGAATATTTTCTGTTAAGCGTGGTATAGAAATGCTTCTCAAGTAAGTGTGTGAAATAGATTGTATAGGTCATCTGAAATGGAACGAAATGTGCAGGTCATGTTGAGCTGAGAGTCAGCACGCTGACTGGCCAGTGAGCGTGTCATGTCCTGTTAAGGTGTTACCTGTAAAAATTGAAGGTGCAAGTCATCTGTTTGTTTCTATGCACAATCAAGGATATTATATGCACAGGTGGATATTTTGAAATGGAACGGAATGTGCAGGTCATGTTGAGCTGAGAGTCAACACGCTGACTGGCCAGTGAGCGTTCCATGTCCAGTTAAGGTGTTTCCTGTAAAAATTGAAGGTGCAGGTCATCTGTTTATTTCTATGCACAATCAAGGATACTATATGTTGGTCCCGAGTTAATGGCAAAACCCAAGAGGGGAGGGGTGAATTGGGTTCTTATAAAATTCTTTGGTAAATTAAAAACTTAACCCCATGAAAGCTTAATCCCCTTGATTGAAACAAATAAAGAGCAATTAAATAATGAAAGCAATAAAGTAAAATAGTAGGCAAGATTTATAGTGGTTTGGGCAACCTCTCCCTACTCCACTCTTCCAAGATCACACACCGTTGTAACTTGGGTTCCACTATGTATTCCGCGAATACACTTAGAGTCTTCGCTCTCTTCTAGATTCTAGCTCTAGGGGGCATATACAACTAAAGCCTATACTCTCTTCTAGATTCCAGCTCTAGGGGGCATCTACAATGCACAGCACAAGTAGGTGATGAGTTCCACTCCAATCACACACTACTTTGCTTATACTTGATCTTAGCTACACAAACTAAATCAAGTTCAATACAACAAAATGAAAAAATAAGAAGATCTACACTTTACTGAGTTGTGTAGGCAAGTTTCAGCTTGAGGAAGATTTTGTAGAAGCAACCGGTTGTATATCGTTGAAGCTACTTGCAACTTTGATGCTCGTTCTTCCTTTGAAAGTGTATAGATCACTCAAATTTGGAGAAAAGCAAATGGGAGCTCTTATTTGCACTTTTTTTCTCTCTTTAGGCTATGTAGTGTATATTTTCACATTTGCTTGAGTGTCTATTTATAGAATTGGGAAGATTTGAACGTTATAGAAGTGGTTGGCGCGCGATAAATATTCCAACGTTCAAAAATTCGAACGTTACTTCCCCAAGTCGCAGGTGGAGTCGACTTCGTCTGCGACTTGGCTTCCCAAGTCACAACTGGAGTCGACTTCGTGTGCGACTTCAATTCTACAGTTTCCAAGTCTGAGTCTAGGTCGACTTGGTTTCAGACTTGACCTCAAGTCGATCTTGGAGTCGACTTGGGTTGCGACTTGACCAATTCTTTGTGCTAAAAATACTTTGATCCTTGTTTGATTTTCTTCTATCTTGGCTTCTTTTCTTCAATAGTCTTCATTCAGGATTAGCTTCACATTTTGTAGACCTTGTGAATCTTGGAGAGCTTGAAAACTTGTAGGGTTGATTTGCCTTTGATTCATCCATCTTGCTTTCTTTTGATATAAGTCTTCTGAGTTTCTTCATCTTGAAATATGCTTGGAGCTTTTCCTTGGACTTGAGAAACTTAAGTTGATCTTGAAATGAGCTTGCACCTTTGATTTGGATTTGAGAAAACTCAAGTTGATTCTTGGAATGAGCTTCCACCTTTGATTTGGACTTTGAAAAACTTTAAGTCGATCTTGGGGTTGACTTCGCCTGCGACTTCACCCAAGTCGCAACTGGAGTCGACTTCGTCTGCGACTTCAGGATGTTTCTGCCCCAAATTCAACACTGGAAGGATTTTGTCATCTCAAGTCGATGCTGGAGTCGACTTCGTATGCGACTTGGCTTCCCAAGTCGCAACTGGAGTCGACTTCGCCTGCGACTTTACTATGTTCAATTTCCTTTTTCAACGCTGTCCAAAATATGCTACTTGAAGTCGCATGTGGAGTCGACTTAGGTATCGACTTCACCTCAAGTCGAAGTCCAAGTCGACTTGAAAATCGACTTGGCTATTTACTTTCCTTAAAACATTCAACATAGTCATTAGTAATCACTTTATACTCAAACTTAACTTTGTTAATCATCAAAACTCATGCTTTGGTGAATTTTGTTTTTTAAACATTGTTTCCAACACTATATGTACAGGTGGATATTCTAAAATGGAATGGAATGTGTACGTCATGTTGACCTAAGAGTCATCATGCTGACTGGCCAGTGAGTGTACCATGTCCTGTTAAAGTGAGCGTCAGCACGCTGATTGGCCAATCAGATTCAAAGACGTCTGTATCCTCAGTATAGTGAATCAAAAACACTTCTGTTTCTTTCATTGTGTACATGTGAATACAACGTTCTTACAACTCCTTTCCTTTTCATACAAAAAATACATATCCATTTGAGTCATTGTATATATGTAAATACAAATGAATATAACTCCTTTCCTTTTCATACCAAAAAAACCCTTCAATCTGAAAATGTTCATTGAAATTACAATGGGTCATAATTTCTATACATGAAACTCACGTAGCTCGTGTTGTTACTTATCTATCCATGCATACATCCACATGCTTCACTACCATCCTTCATTGCCAATAAAATAATCAAAATGCATATATAGTTCGTTGAAAACTTTACACACACAACCAATGACAGTGTATAAGAGCGATAGTACCATACGCACAAAACCATTGGTGGAGTCCACACCAGCCTAAAAGTCATGCATGCACTAATCTGCAGAAAGTAGAAGAATTAGCTAAAGAGAATGAAAAATATAAAAATTATGAAGATTGTATAAGTGTATTAGGTTTTGATTGGTTAAATCAAATATGATATCATCATACCATGTTGCCCTCAATTCTTCTTACGTAATTCTGGAGAATTTCGCCTGTCGTGTCCAACAACGAACTTCTTACATCTGCGGCACAATCGGCCAGTGCGCTCTATAGCCTTTTCAACAGATGATTTTAATCGCTTGCTTGACCGTCCTTTTCGCTGCACAATATTTGGGTAGTCAATTGTAGTAGTTGGGACAGGCTGTACATTGTCGCTAATTGAAGGTAAATTTCTCTTATGATATTATCATCCCCATCATCTCCGTCTACATGGCTATTATCTTCAAAATTCATACCTTTGCTTCCACCATTCAGGTTTTGTTGATGCTCATTCAAACATCCAACTAACTTTTGTGACTGTATATATTCTCGCAAAGTTGATATAAGAGTGTCTAAAGTTGTACTTCCTATCTGAAAAGTAGCCAAACTCGAAATCATTTCCTCTAAGATGAAATTTAACTTTAGAAGTGTCAAATACCGACGCACCATTGCTGAATTTGTAGCATCACATTTCACTATAAATAGTGGAGCTTGAACATTCTCTTTTGGACGTTGTGACCAACAATGAAGTAAATGACTAACGGGCATAGTGATGATGTCGCGCCACTGGAATATGGATAATATATGCCGACAAACAATCCCATGCCAATCAAACAGTCGACATGAACATGTTGCAAATTGCCTATCTTCACACCAGGTAACTGTTCTCCTATAGCTGGGGTCTTTATACTTGTATACCTCATAGATCACACGACTCCCATCCGTAACCTCTGACTTAGGCTTATAATAATTTGACTCCTCTACTTCTGCCTGAAATTATAAAAATATCTCTCTAGTATATAATTTGGCAATTTGATCCTCAATAACAAATTTAGTTCTCAAAAAAGGAGTACCATACGTACTTTTACAATCAGCATCCTTCTCATCTTCTCTCCTCTTTTTAGTTGCACATTCATATGCCTCTACGAACTCAAGTAATTGAGTGGTTGGTCCAACAAAATGGTTGAAAAAGGCATTCATGCTTTCAGACCGTTGCGTGGTGTTCATCCCTGCCAAGAAAATACTTCTTGTATAAGCTGGAATCCACTTATCCCTCACACTGTACATTTGTTGGAGCCATGCATGGTCACTCAAATCATAATCATCTATTAATTTTGACCAACCATATTCAAAGACATTTGTATCCTCTGCATTGTGAATCAACTTATATAACCTATCTTTAAATTCATGATATTTTTCATTGGCAGATTGCAATTTCTTAGGAAATTTCTTATGTATATGCCATGAACAAAAAATATGCTTCGTGGTTGAAAAGACTATGGATATGGCCTTTGCAATTACTGGATCTTGATCTGTGACTATGGCTTTAGGTGGTACACCACTCATAACATGAAGCCATGTTCTAAATAACCATGTGAAGTCCTCCTCACTCTCACCAAATAAAAGGCCTCCACCAAGTAAAACTGATTGCTTATGGTGATTAACTCCAACAAATGGGCCAAAAGGCATGTCATATTTATTTGTTCGATAAGTTGTGTCAAAACAAATAACATCATTGAAAATTTGATAATCCTTTTTGGATTCCCCATCTACCCAAAAACATGACATCAACCGATGGAGCTCGTCGACCTGAATTTCATAAAAGTAATCTGCCTTCGCTGCAAATTGCTTCTGAAAGTACTCTAGTAAAGCTGAGGCGCTTCCACCATACCTTGACATCCGTCTTGATCGTAAGGCATTACGAAGGTTAACCTTTGTGAATCCTAGCTGATCACGACCCCCAACCTCTTCTGTCATGAATTGCAGTGATCTAGATACTCCAATGCCAACCCTGCAGAGATCTTCGACTATATTGAGTTGTGAAGCCGGCACATTCCGATGGGATCGCAGACAACGAGACTTTGTGGGCGTCTCCAACCTATGAGAGTGCTCTTTCTTGAAACTCATAACTATCCATTTTGAAGTGTTCCTTACGAGCTTGATCGTTAGTGACGCAAGGCATCCACATCTAGTGATGTCCATTTGTTTTCTCTTTTTCTCAGCAATTTCTACATTTCTTCTATGTCCTTCTCTTGAGCATTTCAGAATGTGGTAGCATATCTTCTTATCTAATTTAGATCTTCTAACATCATTTTTTCTTATACTGAAGCCACAACATCTTCCATATAAATTATAGAAAGAATATGCATCTTCTTCGCTATCAAACTCTTGCCCAATAAAAGGGATTAACTCAGCAGGTGCATTGGGAGTAAAGGTAATCACACCTAGTGGACTCTGTATGCTTTCATCAACTAACGTACTATCTCCTGTGAGTTCCACTGTGGGCAATAGAGACTTACTTTTGTCCACATCCGTAGATGATGTCGTTTAATAAAAACCTAGCAAACTACATTTCATAGACAATATAAGTAATTCAACTTGCGAGGAATAGAATACGTCAATAAATGCTGCAGAATTCTGATTTCATCATACTCATTACGCCATATTATTAGCATGCTAACAATTCCATATAGCATGTCAAATGCATTTTCTAGAACATAACAGATTGTATAATGATAGGATAACTATACAACTAGATGTTCATAATTTGCATAATAATACAAAACTACAAAACTACACTTGTTATACAAAGTTCAAATATCTATTAGAATAATATATGATTCACAAATTAGTATGCTAAGTCATTGTTGGACATATTAATTCGATAAATCTATTTAATTATTTAATATGCACTCCAAAACTAGTGATAAATAAATAATATTTGATCCATTTCTTACCCAATATTAACTTCTAAATAACGAATTTCTATCTACACATACATTTGTGCAATTGGCATCTCATATAGTAATCAAATTCTATACAAATTTTATTAAATCATTTTTTCTCAAAATTTTTAGTTATCAACATGCTAACTATAGGATATGCATGGAACAAGCACATGTCAAGATGTAATTTGCAGAATTTTGGGTCATCTATTTCTGGTTGTTAGTATACTAAAACATGGATCAGCATGCCAAAGTATGGATTTTGGTACTAAAAATCATCTGTTTATGATAGCATTAGTTTTTGTCCTGTTGAATAAGCATGCTATACATGCAATGTGTGAAGTTCTGGATGAACTTGTTTGTGATTCTCAGTTATACATTAGTCATAAAAAGACACTGCAGTAACAGATAAATCATGTAATAGTTATACATTATGTGATTTAACAGAAAAATCATGTAATAATTATAAATCACATAATAGTTGAGATTTAAATCACATAATAATTTTTCATAGCCTTAATGAAATTATGAATAAATTTTTTAGGTCCTTTTTTTAAATCATTTAAATCATTTTAAATTTCTAAGCTCCAACATTTATTAAATCTACAATGACTAAGCACAAACATTTTTAAAATCTATAATGAACACAAAGATTACCTTCCTGGATTTTACACCTGTTAAATTTGAGGTAGAAAATTAGCTTGCTAAATTTTTTCCATTGAGAAATTTGTTAAATCTGCAATTGTTTCTGCTGCATCTCTCTCCCGTTCCACTTTTTTCAACCAACAGAAATTTACTCTGCCTGAGAACGTCTTCATGTGGGAGAACTCATCGTCTTCGGGTGGGAGCAAATGGCACAAGATCGCTGCCTGAGAACGTCTTCACTGCCCGCATGGCAGCTGCACGAAATGACATTTAGAGAGAAGCCATCATTCCAGCCGCGCATGCCTGAACATACCCATGCTGCAGTTGCAGGCTTGCATTAATTGACCACACTGTCGTTTTTCCCACGGCTGGAGAGAGGAGGCTAGCTCCATACACGCATGTGCACTAACCTACATGCAGCAGCTGCGAGCTAAACGCAGTCTCCCACGCAGGGCTGAACGAGTGACCAGGATCTCACGCGCTGGAATAGATGGTGCGATGGCGCACCTGCACGGGGAATTCGGGTGCAGCGTTGCTGCACCTGAATATATCCCTATATGTATATATATTCAAGGCCTTCAAATATATATTATTTTCTAAAATACACACATATGTATATTCAAAGCCTCAACAAATATATATTATTTTCTAAAATACATATATATATTTAAGGCCTTCAAATTCAATGTTATAAGAACCGAACTGGTGATTGAACCGGTAAAGGAACTGGTCTAGTTTGAACCAGTTTAACAGGTTAAGCGAACCGGTTCGAACCGGTGACGTCAACATGACATATTTATGATGTCATAGATATTAAATTATTTTTAAATTTTAAGTAAATGTATTGATAAGTTAATCCTAATTTAACATCTATAGTATAATTCTAAGCCCTTTATAAGGTCATTTATATCTTAATTACAGAATTTAAAACCCAGATAATAAGATTTAATGAAATCTACCTTATCTAACAGCGTCTAACAGCATCTAACGACATCTAACGGCATCTAACAACATCTAAGTTTTGATATTAATAAGTTAATCCTAATTTAACATATGTAATATGATCCTCAGCTCCTTATAAGATTATTTATACCTTAATTATAGAATTTGAAACTCAAATAATATAATTTAATGAAATTTGCCTTAATCTAATAGCGTCTAACAGCATCTAATGACATCTAACAGCATCTTACGACATTTAAAGGACATTCAAATTTTATGAAATAAATAAAATATTAAAAATAAATTTTCAGATTACACATAAATTGTCCAAGGACTAAGAAATTCACCTAAAATTTAATTTTCTTATTTGTTACGTCGTCGGTATAAAGATGCATGTGATTATAATAATTCACATCTTATGGAAGATCATGTCAATTTAAAAATAAAATATTATTAATTGAATTAATATTTTTATTAAATAAAAACTTTTTTAAAAATTACGTCATTTTGTAGTTATTTTATATCATTTTCACTTCGTTTTAAGAGAAATTATATTGAAATTGAGGTTTTAATGTAATACTTAGTGATATTTAAATTGTTTACATAAAAATTATATTTACATAATTTAGGAGATTCTATTTATTATCGAGGAATTTTTATAAAATTATTTTGAATGCTCTATATTGCAAATAACGATTTGCACATACACAAATTCAGTGGTCCGCTGGACCACCAGAAAAAAAATTTCCCCTTCTTCTCGCAAGGCCGCTCATGGCTACCGCATCAAAGAAAAAACCCATCCTTGCTTTGGGCTCCTTATCTCAACGGCCAGCCATTTGACAACATTGGGAAATATATACGGAGGGCGAGCATCGATTAAAGAACCGTTTTCTCGATTTCGTGGCTGTTTGCTGTTAGATGGACTTTTCCAATATACGGAGGGCGAGCATTTTCGTTTTTTCGATTTTTCCTTCAGTTTTTTTTTAAAAAATATATATTAGGGCCTGCAAACCGGGCGAACCCGGTTGGACTGCCTCTTCTGGTTCGACCGTTGGTTCGCCGGTTTGAGCGGTTTTTCTCAAACGAACCGAACCACTCTATGTTGAACCGGGGACGGGACCAGTTCCCGGTTGGACGGGTCCGACCGGCCAGTCCGGTCCGGTTTAAACAATATTGCTCCAAATATATATTAATTTTTAAAACCATATATATATATATATTCAAGGCCTCTAAAAATATATATATTATTTTCTGAAATACATATATATATTAAAAGACTTCCAAAAATATATATTATTTTCTAAAATATATATATTATTTTTTAAAATACATATATATTAAAGGCCTCCAAATATATATTATTTTCTAAAATACATATATATTAAAGGCTTCCAAATATATATATTATTTTCTAAAGTACATATATATATTAAGGACTTCCAAAAATATATATATACATACACTTCTCCCCAAGTAGATACTCATCAGGTGGTGGGTTGAGTTGATACATGGGACTAAGTGTTTTTTTATTAAAAATATATATATTAAAATCCTCCAAAAATATGTATTAAAAAATAAAGATATATATATATATTAAAGGCCTCCAAAATATATATTATTTTCTAAAATACATATATATTAAAGGCCTCAAAAAAATATTTATATATAATATATTATTTTCTAAAAGTCCTTCAAAAATATATATTATTTGCCGAATATATATACATCTTAAAGGCCTTCAAAAATATATATATATATACATACATATACTTCTCCCTGAGTAAGTACTCCACAGGTGATGAGTTGAGTTGATACACAGAGCTAAGTACTTTTTATTATTAAAAAAGAAGAAACACTTTTTACTCAAACCCAAACCTTGATGTCCGAGTAAAGCCACTATGTGAACTTGCTGTGTTGCCAGAACGGGATTGTCAAACCTCCTAGTTTTCATGATTTGAGCAATCAAATCATAATGAATCTAAATAAATCCTACTATTACTATAGCAAGAGAGTCTTTGTAATACACCTAATGCAGGCACTTTACCCTTACTTGAGGAATACGAGTGATCCATGGGACCCTCTAAGTGGTACCGACCTATGGACAAGAAAATTCAAATAGAGGGGGAAGACTCTTTACATTGAACAGTTATGAAAACTCTTTTCTTAAGCCATGATCAGAAATCTGTAGATCCATTGCGATATGTATATAAATTCTACACTGCTCCTGCTCATGCTTGAAAGTTAGGTGAGCAACTTCCACCTGTGCCTCTTATTTAGGCTCAAGTGGGTCCAAAACTCTTCAACAGGTTTGAATGAGCCGAAATACCTTCCAAAAGGCTCAATTGAGCCCAAAATCCTCTAGCAAGCCCAGTTGGGCCCAAAAACCTTTAGCAAGCCCAATTGGGCCCAAAATCCTTCAATAACCTTATTTGAGTCTAAAATTTCTCAGGGTGGCTTAAAACATCCTAGTTTGACCCAAAATTCTATCAACAAGCCCAGTTGAGCCCAAAATTTATTAGTAAGCTCATTTGAACCAAAACTTTCCAATAAGCTTACTTGAGCTTAATATTCCATATTTGGGCCCATAACCTCTGTTGGCCCGCCTGGACCTAAAAATAACTTCATCCTGGCCCAGTCTAGCCCACTCGAACCTATTTGAACCAAAAAGCCCACTTGAGCCCAAGTTGTCGAGTCAAGCCTAGTAGGCCCTAATTCCTTCCAATAAGCCCAGTTGGGTGCAAACCTCTTTAGTCGGTCCATGTTGACCCAAGAAGGTTTCAAAATTAAGTTAAATCCAATTCTTGGTAAGACCACCCAATTTTTCAATTCAGAGACTGAATGCGAGACACGCTGGCTTATTAAGCTAAAAGCAAGATATGCTAGTCTGTTGTGAAAACCTAGAAGTTAAGAGTGTACTTAGCTTGCTGTGTAGGGTCACTGGTGTAGCCGACAGAGCTCTCACTATTTTTAGACCAAGTCATCACTGGTCGATAAGCTAAGCATAAACTTACATTTAAGTCATGGCGCGTAGCGTCATGTACCACATGTTTGAGTCACAACGCGGGGCGAAGTGTACTCATTTATCTATGTATTTTTGTGAGACATAATTTTTCATGCATTTGTAAAGTCGTGGAAAAATCTTCTACAAAGTTCATCATCATTTTAATAAAATAATCATTTTTTAGACTATTGTATTCAACTTTTTTAATCAAGGATTTTCTCGTTGGAGATGTACAATCAGAGTATGGAATGCAATGCAAAATATTTCTATGATATACTTCTTGGACTCGGTTAAAGAATTAAATGCTTTAGAATTTTACTAAAAAAATAATTAAGCATTTATTTTCCAATCGAGGAGGAAATTTTCAAGGCCGGAACAGTGGAATGGGATGAAAAGTGACATAACTAAGTTTGTATATAAGTGTTTAACTTTTCAATAGGTTAAAGCAGAGCATCAGAGACTGGAAGAATTACTTTCACTTATAGAGTTGACTAAATGGAAGTGAGAAGAGATCACTATGGATTTCATTGTGGGTTTGCCAAGGATGAGCGGAGGATATGATAGTATGTGGGTGATTATGGACTGGATAACCAAGTCAACACATTTCATTTCAGTCAAAAGACAACCTAAAATGCAAAGAAGTTAGCTTGTATACATCATAAGGAGATAGTGAGATCACACGTAGTACTTGGATATTTTATTTCACATAGAGGTTCTATCTTTACTTCAAAGTTTTGAAAAGCATTGCATAAAACTATGGACACTCGGTTGAAATTTAGTTTTGTTTTTCATCGTCAAACCAATGGGTAAATAGAGAGGATTAATCAGCAACATGAGGATTTATTAAGGTCATACTAGATTGGGGTAGTATGTGAAGTGAGTACCTAGCTTTAGCAGAGTTTATCATATAATAATAACTACCATTCTAGTATTAAGATAAAACCATTTGAGACATTATATAGTAGGAAGTGCAGATCAGCATTGTGTTGGGGCATAGTATGAAAAAATAAAATTTTGCATCCTTAGATGATAGCAGAGACAGAAGAGAAAATGTGAACAATTGTTAGCAGCTCGGTCTAAGCAAAAAAGTTATGCAGATAACAAGAGGAGGCCTCTACAGTTTATGGTAGGAGATAAAGTGTTCTTAAAAGTGCTGCCTATGAAGGGAGTTGTTAGATTTGAGAAAAAATGCAAGTTGAGTTCTAGAAATGTTAGTCCTTAAGAAATATTGAGGAAAGTAGGAAACGTTGCATATAAGTTAGCATTATGCTAAATGATGTCTAGAGTTCATGATGTATTCCATGTGTTGACGCTGAGCAAATATGAGCCAAATCTTTCTCATGATTTACAGCCAGAGCAGTTCTTTGTAAAGGATAATTTGCAGTACGATGAGAGACTAATTGGAGTCTTAGACAATTAAACTGTGCAATTGAGAAACAAGGAGATCAGACTTGTAAAGATCTAGTGGAGTAATCATTATGAGGAGGAAGCAACATGGGAGTGAGAAGAGGAAGTGCAATCCAAGTATTTAGACCTTCTAACATAGCCAAGTATTGAGGACAAAACTATTTATAGGAGTACAATTCGGGCTCATGAAACTCGGGTTTATATCAACCTTAACACTCACCATATTTCTAAAACCTCAACACTAATTCCAATCTTAACCCTATTTATAAATATAAATCCTAACTTTAGTTTTAGAATTCGGGCTCGGGTTGAGTTTTAGTTAATATCTTGCCAACTAGTCTTTTCTTACTCATTACTTAAACCGTACATATTTAATTAACCACCTAAATATCATTTTCATAATACATAATACCTGTGCAAATCAAAACAATAACCAACACAACACAATATAAACACACTATCAAATAAATTAAATAATGACCTCACTAAAAATGAGGATCGATGATGGCAGATGTTGTTAGATCCTTGATTAGTAGAGTGGAAATTTCTATGTGAGTTGTTGCTTGCTTGTCGATGTTGGATCGAGCGGCTGCTTACCTACCGATGCCAATCAAGAGGCTACATGTCTCATCTCCGTGGTTCATGCATTTTAATGGTGGCGGATGAGAGACTTGGAGTGCTGGTGCCGAATTTGGTCGAGGAAGATGGGCCTGGCCACGTGGGTTGACTATCAATGGTGACCTTGCCAGATTTGAAGAGCGTCGTTGAGTCCAGTAGGTAATGGATGGTAGCACCAACATCAACAGTTTATTATCAGAAGAGAAAACATCAAAAGGGGAATTTGTTACCAAAAGAGAACCTAACGATCGAAAGGATCTGCTGGAAGAGAAAATGATGGATCTAAAGCCATGGGGGACAATGTCATTGGAATAGAGCAGCTGTTGCTGGCTGCCTAGTGAGAAGAGGAAGCAATGGCGTATGTGGTTGGTGAGAACACGTCCTCGCAACTACGACAATGAGTATGCCATGGCCTAGTAGATAGCTGGCTGGTTCACTGGCGTATGTGGTTGGTGAGAACACGTCCTCGCAACTACGACAATGAGTATGCCATGGCCTAGTAGCTAGCTGGCTGGTTCACTGGCGACGACGAGAGGGAGCTAGGGTTGGGGCTTTAAATGCACAGAATATGACATGTGATAATATATTCAAATCGAGTTCGGGTTCACAGTGCTTAGGTTTACCTGAACCCAAGACTAAACCTCTTTGAATTCGGTACGGGTTTAGGCCTAGAAAATTAGATTCGGGTTGAAATCTATACAATTTGAGCACTGCTTCGACTTGAGTTCGGCAGTTCGAGTTTGGGCCGAACCCAGACCAAGTTGCTATGCTGACTATTTGTAAGGCGAGTAGGATGCAAAATGCAAAAAAAATAATTAGAAACTATAATTGGTAAGGGACTATTTTAAAAGTTATAAAAGGGACAAGGGCCAAAAATATAAATAAATAAATAAACAGGGACCAAACTGACGAACTAAAGAAGGAGGAGCAGAAAACTTCAGAGGGATTTAGATTTTTGAGTTGGGTTTGAAGTTAGAAGATTTGAGAAAAGTAGGTACAAATTGAGATACTCAAATTCCTTTCAATTTTTCTTTATTCAACATATTTACTACATTATTTAATACATATTGTAATAGTATAGAAGAAATTTAGCATAACATTGAGATATTAAGGTTAAAAATTCTAAACCCAAATAGGGTAGAGGAATGAAATTTTTCCATAAAGATGAAATACGAGTGTGAAACCTTGATAATTTTATGAGGATATTTTCATAATGAAATATAGTTATTATTTTAAATATTTGATGTAATATGAAATATGGATGTCTCCAAATAGGTGTGTAGAATTTGAGAATTTAGAAAATAGGGTATTTGAGAATGAAATTAAAGAAAATTATTTTTAGAATATTATTTAAGAAATATTATTATTGTTTTGCGTAGTGTAAAGCAAAGAATATTGAAAACTTATAAAACTCAAAGTTAGAGATTTGGAAATTTGATAACAAGTAAGTAGGATTTTTTTGCTTTTATTTGAATGTTCATGGATTTTAATGGTAATTATTTTTTGGGCATGAATGTTTCGTGATGATTTGGATATTTTATTTTAAATTTTATACGAATTTCTTTCTTGAGATGTATATTTTTGATGGCTTTAATTGCTAACTTGAGTCGAGTATCCTAATAAATTATTTTGAGGCAATGATGACTAATGATAATATTTGAATTACATAAATTATTTAAATTTAGGAATATATTTAGAATGAGTGCATGAGCATGAGCATGATGTATGAATGCATCGTGTTTATGATGAGCGTAACATATGACGATTCTCTAAGCGAGCCAAAGAATAAAAAGAGTGACGGTATACCGCAGTATAGCAGTGTAAAATGTTTGTTGATGATGACTCTACTCGAGGCACCGGAATGACATGGAAGTGATGTGGAGGATGAGCATTTTCATTGCATGAGCATTTGGAGTATTGTTTACTTGTATGAGCATGGTATGGATGAATATGTAAAGTATAGAAATATTAATATTTGAGTTAAATTATGAGAATGATGTTTATTTGCTTTAATAATTGAGTTTTACTGCTATCATATTTACTGAATTGTCCTAAACTCATGTTATATGTGTTGATAATTTTATAAGATAGGACCAAGATAGGAGAGTTGATGCATAAATGAGTGATGTCGTAATGACTCCTTTGTAAAGCTCATTTATTATAGAATTGATATGTGGTTGATTATATAAATGGATTGGATTAGATTTGGATGATTTACTTTGTTTAGTTTTTATATTTCATTGTTAGATATTATAATAGATAATATAATGTGAGAATGCTTCTACAAGTGATTCCATTTAACCCCTTAGCCTCACGGTTTTGGGGAGGTAATATCGAAATGTAACGACCCTTGACTAAGGGGAAAGGTTAGTCTGTAGGGCGTTGCACTATAGTTATTTTTTACATCTTTATATATAGTTATTTTACTTTTCAATCATTTGTACATAATTACTTATAGAGTTTGATCATATATATCATAATATATTTTAGACTAAAATACAACATTAATTTACTTTCATAATTAGTTATATTTTTTTATTTTTCTTCAAAAACATTTTTTTGCAAATGTATTCGATTTATATACAAAATTTTACCATTTTACAATATTTTTATATATTTATTTTTAATTTTTAAAAAATCAAGTTTCTTAGGGATGGAAAATGACTTAAATGCCCTTGAAATTGATATTTTTTAAAATAAAAATAAATATGTAAAATTATATAAAATGAAAAAATTTGATATTGAATTAAATATAATTAGGAAAATATATATGTTTGTCATTATGTTTTTTAAGCTAAAATATAATATTCATTCATTTTTTCTTATTTTTATTTAGTTTCTTCTTCATAAATATGTTCTTTAATTGTATCTAATTAATGTATCACTTTTCGTTGTTTTACAATATTTTTACATATTTATTTTTAATTTAAAAAATATTAATTTCCAGGGCATTTAAGTCATTTTCCACCCCCGAGAAACTTGATTTTTAAAAAATTAAAAATAAATATGTAAAAGCACTATAAAATGGCAAAATTTTATACATATAAATTAAATGCACTTAAGAAAACATGTTGTGAAGAAAAATCAAAAAGAAATAACTAATTATAAAAATAAATAAATATCCTATTTTAATCTAAAATACATTATGATGTATATAATCGGGCTCATTTTAACTTTGAGCATGTTTAGATGCCATAAAAAAATTTTAATATAAAATATTTTCTCTTCAAATTTTTCATATTTTTAAAATTATTTTTCATATATTCTTGTATAATCATGATACTTTTCAATTTTTTTTACACAACTATTTGTACAATTAACCATATCTATTTTAACTTTATTCTCTTTACTCTTCATTATTATCTTTATCATATCACACAATATTCGTGAAATTCAAAAACCTTTATATAATAAACTTTTTATCTAAAAGTTTTATCACTTCACAAACACACTATTTATGTTCTTTACTTCATCCAATTTTTTTTTTTTTTACTTCTTAAATGCACATCTTATTTTTTGTATTTTTCGTCATCAATTTTATTACTTCCAAAATACACCTTTTATTTTATGTATTTGCTATCATTACTATTATTAGCTCACATTATTTTCTCCTAATTCAAAAACTTTTAAATGAAAAATTTTTCATCTAAAAATTTTATCACTTCCCAAACATACCCTTAATTTGTTGTTTACATAGTTTTATTTTCTTAAATAAGCTTGTTCCGTGTCATCTAAATGTTTGGCATGTCTACTTTGGAGTATGATTATATACATTATGATATATTTTAAACTAAAACACAACATTCGTTTATTTTTATAATTGGTTATATTTTTAAATTTTTTCTTCAAAACATATTTTTTAAGTGTTAGTAATTTATATACTAAGTTTTGCCATTTCACAATACTTTTGCATATTTATTTTTATTTTTAAAAATTAAGTTTTTAAGGGGTGAGAAATGAGTTAAATGCCCCTTGAAATTGATGATCTTTAAAATAAAATTAATATGTAAAAGAATTATAAAATGGTGAAACTTGATATACATATTAAATATACTTAGAAAATATGTTTATGAAGAAAAATAAAATAAATTTATGAAAATTATATTTTAACCTAAAATACATTATGATATATATGCTTTCTCTCTCTACATGCTTATCAAATGAGCTTTTGTCCATGTTAGTATTTTTCCTACTAATGTGTGTTTTGTAGTAAATACAAGATGAAAGGTGGATATTAAAGGCCCTTTCAAGTCATAAAAATTCTTGAATTAGATCGGTTCTTCATTTCCAATATAACTTTCCATGATATAATTTTTCAAAATTCTATATAGCTTTTTATATTTCGAGTGTGTTTGATAATTAACAAAACATGTTAAGTTAAAACTTTTTAATCTTCATAACTACTATAATTTTTTAATCATTTCTTCACATCTTTCTATATAATTACTTTATTATTCAATCATTTCCTACATAGCTACCTATCCAATTAATATATTTAGTTTAATTTTATTTTCTTTATTCCTCGTCATTACTCATATTATATTATATTATTTTTTCATTTGACAATTTCTATGCCAAAAACTTTTCCTACAAAAGTTTTATCACTTCCCAAATACACCCTTCTAATACAACTTTTTTCATTAACAATATATATTATTACATTCTTATAACAAATCCAGATTTCATTCAAAAATTTCGTATCATTTCATCTAGGCATGCATACACTTGGACAGTGGAGATGAAGCGTTGTAGAAATGCCTGAAAATACAAAATATTACATGCAATCGTGGTCAGTGGGACACATGGGGTGTGTTTGACAATTGATAGAAAATGTCAAGTTAAAACTTTTCAATCTAAAACTTTTCACTCTCTACAACTATCATATTTTTTAATCATATTTTCATATTTTTCTATACAACTACCCTACTGTTTAATCATTTCTATACAATTATTCATATAACTAACTTATCTATTTTAATTTTATCCTCTTTACTACTCATCATTATCTCTCTTATATCACATCATTTAACAATTTTACTTTCCAAAACTTTTTATCAAAAGTTTTATTCATTACCAAATAGGCAAATACGTATCGAAATTCAATGCACCCAGATGCACTGAAGCATTAACCCATTTTTTATTTTTTTGAATTTTTTTTGTACAAGTGTTAATCTAAGTGTATTTAACATATGTATCAATTTTTACTATTTTTGGAGTATTTTAGATATTTATTTTTTATTTTTGAAAATCAGTGACATTTTAGGTAATTTTACTAAAATGTCTAAAATGTCATTGATTTTTAAAAATAAAAAATAAAAATCTAAAATATTCCAAAAATGGTAAAAATTAATATACATATTCAATACACTTAAATTAACACTTGTATAAAAAAGTTTTTAAAAAATAAAAAATAAGTTAAAATAAATTTAATGCACCGGTGTAGCGAGTGTTAGTGCACTCGGAGTGCAGGAGATCGCGATCCACCAAACACACCCATGATTATAATCCGCGTCCATAAGCCTCCCCGCTCCACCAAAATCAAGATTCAAAAGCCGGAGGAGTTAGAACCCGAAGTTTTCAAATTGCATCCGTTCAATCGTTCACCCGCCAGTCAGTGGCATTTATGGAATTTCACGTTAAAAAGATATGGCGGTGCATCGAACCGTGTAAAATTTCTACGAATGTTTCAGTGCTGGCTTGGTGTTCGGTCGAATCCAGTGGACTAGAGTTGGGGTTGGTAGTTTCAGTAAAAATTGACAAGTAAGGGCAGGAAAAAAAGTGTAAAAGGTAAGATACGGATGCGATGAGACAAGACTAATGATTAAGAGAAAAATATGATTGTAACGATGTGTCCGTCAATTGATAGAAAATATCATGTTAAAACTTTTCTATTTATAACTTTTTACTTTCTATAATTATTATATTTTTTAATTATTTTTTTACATTTTTCTATATAACTATTCTATTTTTCATTCATTTTTACACAACCATCTACGTAACTAACCTATCTATTTTAACTTTATCTTATTTATTACTCGTCATTACTCCTATCGTGTCATAAAATTTGACAATTTTTACTTTCTAAAACTTTTCATTAAGGGTGTATTTGAGAATGGATAAAATTTTTGATGAAAAGTTTTGGAGAGTAAAAGTTGTCAAATGATGTAATATGAAAGGGATAATGATAAAGAGTAAAGATGATAAAGTTAAAATAGATAAGTTAATTGTATAAGTAGTTGTGTAGAAATTATTGAAAAGTAGGGTAATTGTATGGGAAAATGTGAAAAAATAATTTAAAAATATTATAATTATAAAGAGTGAAAAGTTTTAGATTGAAAAGTTTTAAGTTGACATTTTTTCTTCATTGCCAAACACGCCCTAAAAATTTTATTCATTACCAAACACACAATATAAGTATGTTTTGTAATTGATAGAAAATGTCAAGTTAAAACTTTACAATCTAAAATTTTTACTTTTCACTTTTCACAACTATTATATTTTTAATCGTTTTTCACATTTTTCTATACAATTACCTTATTTTTTAATCATTTCTACACAACTATCCACATAACTAACCTATTTATTTTAACTTTATCCTATTTATTATTCATCATGACACCTATTATATCACATCATTTGATAACTTTTAATCTACAAAACTTTTCATCAAAAGTTTTATTCATTTTGTGAAACCCATGTTATTAGAAACTTAGTGAATGCGATACGTACTAAAAGCTTATACATTGTGTCCATTATTGCTATAAAGCTATAGAAAAATGCGTATTATAATTTTAAAAAATAAAATTAAAGCACAAATTTAAAAGAGGGGTAAATAATGATTTCATAAATATTAGATATAAAAATGAAGTTTTATAAATTTTTTGAGAAGGAATTTTAAAATTCTAAATTACATAAATTGAGACTGTTTAAATTTACGAATCTTATGGAAAAATAAAAATAAATGAAAATTTTTGGACTGATTAGGGGTACTAATTAAGGGCTTATATTCATCTACGCTATTTTTATTATATCTTAGAATGTATAGCTAAGAACAACGAGAAAATTTAATAGAAAGTATTAAATTATGTGCTCTTTAATCTAGACGGATTAGATTATGAAAAATAATTAAGTAAAGTGTTTAACTTAACTTCATAAAAAAACGTGCCAAAAAACAAAAAAACAAAAACAACGGTACGTCCGGTCCAGAGCCTCCTTTATCACTTTTTATTTTTTTTAATTTTTACATAAGTTTTTTGTTTAATTCATATATTAATGTATATAAGGCGGTTTTATCTGAAATTTAAGGATTAAGCTTATTTTAACCTATTCTACATAGTGAATGGTTTAGATCATGAAAATTATATTTAAAAAATTTTTAAACAATAAAAATTAGATGAGATTTCATGAATTGATTTTGAATACTAATATCTTAACCTACCCTAATTATTTTAATACGAAACTTAAAATGGGTGGTTAAATTAATCTATTCTATAATATGAATGGATTGAATTATGAAAAATAATTTAATAAAACATTTATGAAAATCCAATTATTGTCTTGGAAAACGTGCATAGCTTAAAACGTGAGAGGTTGTTTGGGACATGCATTAGTATTACTTTCTCTGTACGTTTCACGGTTTATTGATTGCATTTATTATATATATACAACTCCATTTGAGATAAAATTTCATGGGTAAGTCTAAATTTATATACCCTACCCGATGAAAGGAATAGATTATACAAAATATAACTACAAATGGGCAGAAAAATTAAAATTTGAATGAATTTTATTAATTAATTGAAAATGTATATATTTTAGCCAATTTTAATTACTTTAACACGAAACTTCATACGAATAGTTAAATTAATGTGTTGTATAACATAGACGGTATGGATTATAAAGAACACCTTTAGAAAATTTTAAATCAGTTTTGAATTATATAAAGCAATATATACACATATTAGGCGGTACCTACTGAACGCAATCCTATGCACCCGGGTGCATTCAGCCTCAATACACCCGGGTGTACTACACCTATTTTTTTTTACTTTTTTTTTAAATTTTTTTTACACAATGGTTAATCTAGGTTTATTTAACATATGTATCAATTTTTACTATTTTTGGAGACTTTTAGATATTGTTTTTAGATTTTTAAAGATCAGTGGCATTTTCGGTAATTTTAAATTACTGAAAATGCCACTGATTTTTAAAAATCTAAAAAAAATATCTAAAAATCTCCAAAAATAGTAAAAATTGATACATATGTTAAACAAACCTATATTAACAGCTTCATGAAAAAAATTTTAAAAAAAAATTAAAAAAAATAGGTGTAGTACACCCGGGTGCATTGAGGCTGAATGCACCCGGGTGCATAGGATTGGGCTCCGGTACCTACGGCCATAAAAAGTTATTAATTAAATAAATAAAATGCAGATTTTACCGCTGCCTTCAAAGTACGGTAAATAGGGAACGTGTAAATCTTATAACCATCCACCGAACTTAAGTAGGAAAGAACTTTCATCAAAAAAGTAGGAAAGAACAAAATCTATCGTGGACAGCTGCAGCCAGATCTGTCACCATTGGATTTGTGGGCTTATACATGGTTAAAATTCAAGGTAAAACGTAGAGTATAAATAGACGTGCAGTGAAAGAAAAAAAGGATGAATAATAAACAACAATGGACAAGCCTTGCACGTCCAGCACCAGCAGCATCATCACGAGAAAAAAATAGGAAAGAAGCGGCATGGAAGGAGAACGGGTTGCACTTTAAAAAGAGACGAAAAGGGAGAACAGCTAATAAGAACCGGGGACAGTAGGGTAGGGCGTCCAACAGGTTCAATTTTTTTTCCTTTGTTATACTCAATTCACGTCTAGTAGAATACAAGATGGTTTTAATATGTAAAAAATTAAGAATTTTACCATCCATAAAATTCAGTCCAAGATAACCGTGAATTGCATACCGCTAGAAATTTTAAGGTTACCACTAATATCCCAACAAATTTAACACAAGTAGGATATATATATACGTGTGTTAATTTAAAAGGCTATTAGGAGAAATGAACATTAATTTCAGAAAGTTCATTTTAATTTATATTGTTATAGATTATGAACAGGTACCTTATATAATGTGGTTACAAAATTTAATATGCTTGACATGGGTGTTGAATAAAATGAATAATCTAATTTAATTACCAAATAATAGATCTATATAGATATAAAATATCTATACAATGCCAAAAAATGTAAGATGATCTTTTCGCTTGTTTAGGAAAAGGAAAAGAAAAGGCTGAAGAAGTAAGCTGAAATTCTAAGGTAAGCAAGTAACGCCTTGAAATGATTTATTTTCAAAATAATTGAATGTCTTGTAATTATTTCTTGAAGTTACGATAGCATGTATATGATGCATGGTGCATAAAAGTATAAGTCCATTCTAGAGGTGTAAGCGGACCAAAGTCCTCCTCTAATGCGACCGAGTCGCTGATATAGGCCCAACGGCCGGCGGCGCCTCCCTAAAATAGGGGGTAGACAAATTGATGGTCGCCTAGCTAGCGTACCGTCTAATGAAGGTTTAAAGAATGATTGTGTAATGTGCATTTTCATGTGCATTATTTATGAAATGTCAAATTGTGAAACAAAAATATTTACTTAAATAAGAATACTTGCTTAATGAGTCCAGTACTCACATTTTCTTTTTCCCAACCTTAGACAGGTACCGCAGGGTTTAAGAAAAAAAAATGTCGAAATTTAGAGACTCGTAAGGTTGTATAGTTTTTATATATTTTAATGAATGATGAGGTTGTAAAGATACAATACTATCAAATTACAAAGATTGACAGTGTGTATGAATTTTTAATACTTAGTAAATATTATTGTGAATATTTGATTAAAAATTAATATGAGATTGAATTGAAAACCGTACCGCGTGAACAGGGCCACAATCCTGCTCACAATTTACTGATTAGACGATCCTGGAGTAAGGCTCCGGCGCCTTGGGTTTAGGGGCGCCACATCATTACCAAACAGACCCTATATGAGAATATATAAAAATAATTAAAAGTATGATAGTTGTATATAAAAATTAATAAAGGGTGTGTTTAGCAATTGATAGAAAATGTAAAGTTAAAACTTTTCAGTCTCCACAACTATCATATTTTTTAATAATTTTTTCACGCCTTCCTATACAACTATCTTACTTTTCAATCATTTTTACACAACTATCCACATAACTAACCTATCTATTTTAACTTTATCCTTTTTACTACTTATCATTATCCCTATCATATCACATCATTTGATAACTTTTACTCTCCAAAACTTTTCATTAAAAGTTTTATTCATTATTAAACACACCTACAAATAATTAAAAAAATATAATAGCTCTATGGAAAAGTAGAAAATTTTGGTGATTATTATTCCTTCCTTGTATCCTAAATACACCCATAATTTTCTCAAAAAAAAATTTACACCAATAATTTATGCATTTGAGGATGTACTTTAGGTTTGGGTTGAGAATGACCTTAAAGCTTAACTCAACTTTATATTAGACTGTATTTTTCAAGCCACTATTCAATATTAAATTAATGAGACGTATGTTTATCCCAATAACTTTTCAACTTAAAACTTTGACAGAACAAAAAACTCGTCCGAATGGTGTATTTGGGATTGAGTAAAACTTTTGATAAAAAATTTTAAAGAATAAAAATTGTCAAATGATGTGATATGATAGAGGTAATGATGAGTAGTAAATATGATAAAGTTAAAATAGATAGGTTAGTTGTGTAGGTAGTTGTGCAGAAATGATTGAAAAGTAGGATAATTATATAAAAAAATATGAAAAAATAATTGAAACATATAATAGTTGTAGAGAGTAAAATGAAAAGTTTTAACTTAACATTTTTTAACTATTATCAAATATACTAAAATTGTTAAAACTTTTCAAGTGCTATGCATGTATGTAAAAACCTGTATTTTTACCATTGCGCGTCTTGTACCTACCTTACTTGGATGCATTAATGCATGCACCGATTGGATTTTTTGCTTAAAAAAATGTGCCAAACATCCAGAGGGTGAATTTGGCAATGAGTATAAAATGTCAAGTTAAAATTTTTTTATATAAAATTTTTCACTTTTTGTAACTATTATATTTTTTAATTATTTATTAACATTTTCCCATATAACTATACAATTATCTATACAACTAACATATCTATTTTAATTTTATCCTCTTTATTCCTTATCATTACCCCTATTATTTCACATAATTTGATAATTTTTATTCTAAAAACGTTTCACTAAGGGTGTGTTTGGCAATTGATAGAAAATGTCAAGTCAAAACTTTTCACTCTCAACAACTATCATATTTTTAATCATTTTTTCACATTTTAGTATATGACTACCATACTTTTCAATCATTTCTCACAACTATCTACACAACTAACCTATCTATTTTAACTTTATTCTCTTTACTACTCATCATTATCCCTATAATATTACATCATTTGACAACTTTTACTCTTCAAAATTTTTCATCAAAAGTGTGTTTGGTAATAAATAAAACTTTTGATGAAAAGTTTTCGAGAGTAAAAATTGTCAAATGGTGTGATATGATAGGAGTAATGATGAGTAGTAAAAATGATAAAGTTAAAATAGATAGGTTAGTTATGTGGATAGTTGTGTAGAAATGATTGAAAAATATGGTAGTTGTATAGAAAAATGTGAAAAATAATTAAAAAATATGATAGTTGTAGAGAATAAAAAGTTTTAGATTAAAAAGTTTTAACTCGACATGTTTTATGAATTGTTAAACACACTCCAAAAGTTTTATTCTTTACCAAACAAACCCTAAAGGTGTGTTTGTTAATAAGTAAAAGTCGTCGAGTTAAAATTTTCAATCTAAAACTTTTTACTCTTCTCAACTATCCTATTTTTTTAATCATTCATCGCATTTTTCTATAAAATTATCATACTTTTCAATAATTTTTATACAACTATCAACACAACTAACTTATCTATTTTAACTTTTATCCTATTTATTCATCATCATTACCCCTATCATATCCATCATATCATATTATTTGACAACTTGTACTCTCTACAACTTTTCATCAAAAGTTTTATCCATTATCAAACAAATCCTAAAAGTTTTATTTATTTTCAAACACACTTTTAATATTAACCTTAGCATGAGCATGTGACCGAACATGGGGACTTTTTTCAATGCTGAATAGTTTTAATTTAAAATTTTTTACTCTATACAATTGTCATATTTTTTAATTATGGTTCATTAACCCTCTAACTCATGCTAACTTCCGAAATCCGTCGGTTCAAATTGGGTTGTGTACCCTATTTGTACAGACATGCTTAATCTGGATTGAAACTAATCGACCGACTGTAAGGCTGTATCCAACTTAATTATATAGCCGAATGCATCTTATCACGACCTTTTGCTTTCTAAATCTGTCATATTTTTCAATTACGGTTCATCAACCCTCTAACTCATGCTAACTTCCGAAATCCATCGGTTCAAATTGGGTTGTGTAACCTACTTTTCCAAAAATGCCTTTCGGGATTGAGACTGACCGACTGACCGTAAGGCTGTACCCAGCTTAATTATACAGGCGAATGCATCTTATCAGTCAGCTGCTGAAAGGAAAAGCAGGGGCGGGAAAATAAAAGAATGGGCGAGGGACCGAAAGGCTGTGCCCAGCTTAATTATACCGCCGAATGCATCTTATCATTCAGCTGCTGAAAGGAAAAGCAAAGGCGGGAAAATAAAAGAAAGGGTGAGGGGGGAAGAGCGACAGAGAGCGTCAGAGTATCAGGTGAATTTCGATCTTTTCCTTTGATTTTTTGGTTTGCTGATCATTCTCCCTTCTCTTTCTAGAAATGCTAAATTTCATGCCTGCTGCTTATATGTTAAATGTTTGAAAATCTTAAAATCTGCCCACGGAGAATCATGGAACTCTGGGAATTTCGCTTCTCTCGCTGGCTGCGAAAATCAATTAATTCATAATTTTTTCGATCCTCGTGAATTCCGATAGGGAAATGTCATGGAATACTACTGATTTCGGGCAGGATGATTGCTCACAGTACATTGTTTTTGCTCTCTAGATCTAGTTTTCTTTGTTAGAAATGTGGGATTTTCTGCATTGCAAAGCTCGAATCTTCATTCTGAACTCCTTAGCACTTTGTAGAAGAACTGTGGATCCATTTTGTATCCGATTCATTAGTTGTTTGGAAACAAGCAAAAAATCTCAAGATAATAACTACCTTATTTTTTAATCACTTCTTCACATCTGCGTATACAACTGCTATGCTTTTCAATCATTTCTATACAACTACCTAGATAACTAACCTATCTATTTTAAGTTTATTAACTTTACTTTTCATCATTACCCCTATCATATCACATCATTTTCCTCTAATTTAACATATCACATCATTTTCTTCTAATTTAAAAACTTTTCATCCTAAAGTTGTGTCAATACCCAAACACACTGATGTGCTGTATTTGAGAATTCCCACTCCAAAACTTTGAAACAATTTTTTTGCTGTCTGTCCTTGTCCATGTTGGCCACTGGCCCCTTGATGGGCGGATGAAAATATGAAACTGTACTATGACTGTGCTGTGTGCCTGAGAAAGAAACTATTGTCAGTGTTTTTTTGACTATATCTATTTTTTTTTTTTTTTGATGGTTTATATTTACATACATCTCAACACATATGATCTGCTTCAGTTGGTTAGGACTAATATAGTTTTGATCTCGTTTTTATGATGGTTGTCACAACTTTCAAGATTTTTTTTAGAGTCGTAATATTCGTGATCCATTAGATCTTATTTGCAGGTTACGAGGATGGGTGTAGAGAATTACCATGTTATAGAATTGGTGGGGGAGGGTTCATTTGGTAAAGTATATAAAGGAAGGCGGAAGTACACAGGGAAGGTTTGAATGCACTTACATAGCACAATTCAATTTATCTTACTTGCTGGGAGACATTTCTTGGTTCTCCTTAAATTAATTCTTCTGCCATTCATACTTGCAAAATTATTCTTATGTTGGCTGCAGACTGTTGCCCTGAAATTCATTCTTAAACATGGGAAAAGTGATAAGGACATACACAATTTAAGGCAGGAAATTGAGGTATTTCATTTGTGTTAGATACTTTATTCTTCATTTTTTTTTTTTTTTTTTTTTTTTTGCAAAAAATATCTCAGGGTGGATAATTTTTCCTGGTTTGCTGCTGTAAACTTCATGCAAACGTTTGTAGTTGATTTTTTGTAGCTTAAACTGTTCTTGCACCAAGCTAATGCTAGGAATGAGAAATGGTAAACTAATGCTATTTTTTCTGGGCCTCTCATATGGAGTAGGCTGTCATGCTTTCAAGGGATGTATAGTTTAAACAGGCCTCATTACAGGATTCCAGTCTTGAGAATAGACTTCTGTTGGAGCTCTTTCTTTCGGTACCATATAAAGGGTTGTGTGATTAATGATCTGTATCTTTGCTCCAGTTCAAAGGAAAAATAAATGTTGTGGTCTGTTTTCATCATTTCATTGCTAGAGTTCTACTATGTTGAGGTTTCACTTGGTTATGGACTAATGGTGTGGTGTTTAATGCCAGTTTCTTTGGTCAAAATTGAGATGTTGCAGCTGTTATCTGGATATTTTAGGCATAAAAATGTTGCTCTCAAGGAATTAAGTGCTGAACCAGTATTACATGCTGATGGTGTCCTTTTTCCCAGGATTCAGAATAAATCATAACCACTTGTAGATGATTATATGCAGTTTTTGAGTAAGAGGCTCTGATTTGATGCTATAAGCAACATTTGGTTATTTACATGAGAAGTGATCAACATAGCATGAGCTGTTTTGTTTATTGTGATTTTATTTATGTTCAATGATGATAATTTCTATTCTAATATATACTCATTTGTGATTTTTTTGGGTTAGATATTAAGAAAGTTGAAGCATCAAAATATTATTGAAATGCTTGATGCCTTCGAAACCCCTGAAGAATTTTGTGTTGTAACAGAATTTGCACAGGTACTGAAACTTCTTTCTGTGATGAAGTTGGTCAAAACTCCAAACATGTTCAGATGCTCTTTCATTTACTGAATAATTTTGGATTTGTTTACATTCAGGGTGAACTCTTTGAAATTCTTGAAGATGACAAATGCCTTCCAGAAGAACAGGTCCAAGCAATAGCTAAGCAGCTGGTTTGTTTTCAGCTACTTATCTGAATGTTAGAAATTCTGAGTCTTTAATTACGTATTTTACTTAATGGGTTTCCATTAAAGAGTGCTTCCTTTGACGCCTGATGTATCAAGCATGATGTTTTGAAAAATTTGTTGTTTGAAATGTTAGGTGAGGGCGTTGCATTACTTGCATTCTAACCGCATTATCCATCGGGATATGAAACCTCAGAATATTCTTATTGGAGCAGGATCCGTAGTTAAGGTCAGCCTTTAAAATGTTTGAAATCTAATATATATTTTTATTTATTTATTGTTGATTTTTAATTAATTTGTTTTTTAAACTGAACCAGATAAGCTTCTTGAATGATGCACCTTTCTAATTTTGGAAACTGAATGTATTTTATTTGCATTGATTCTTACCATCCTTCAATCCTTGGCATGCCCATGTTTCTTCATATCATCTGATTAGAGGATCTGATTTTCTTCTCTTGTAGTTGCAATACCTAGGCCAAGATCTGCTGTTTCTCTTTATACAGTGTCTTTTGACTCTTTAATTTATTTGGTGCACTGCACTTATTTATTCATCATGACAGTGAAGTTAAGCTTTTGAAGCATTGTTTCATACACGTGAAACCTATGCAAAATCCATGCATTGTTTGTGTAGCCGTTCTGGGACATTAATGCTTGTGATATTCCTAATATGGCATTACTGTGCTTGGAAATCAGGTGAATGGTTACCTTCAGCTTATTCATTGTCCAGTTGAGTTTTAGTTTGCATTGGCAAGTTAGAAGATAGGTCTGACCAGCCACTGGTTGAGTAATTTTCAAATTCTGCCACTTATTTCATATGTATCATTACTCTATTAATTGTTTTATATTTTGTTTTAATGGATACATGCATATATGCTATAGTGCGGCTATCCAATTAGTATTGAATTTTATTGTCGCCTATAATTTCTCACGCGATTTCAAATTGAATAGTAGTATTCTCTTATCACTCTTGCCTCTCGACAATGGCATCATTTTATTTCTGATACACCATATGAATATTTCCAGGGCTTTCCATCTGGAAAGTACTGAATTGGAATCATCTGGTCGATTGAAATCACCTTCACCTTGGCATAGGTGATGATAATCTGTAAGGTGTTTCATACTTTAAGACGTAGAAATACAATGGGACACCCTTAAACTGTGATGCACAAGAGGCAAGCATTTTCTGCAAATGTCATGTGGGGAAACTACCAATATTCCACTTACATTTCTATTTGGCAGGCTAAACATGTACATGTCAGAGATTAGAAACCTCACCACAGGGAATATGTAAGCTGCCACACCCACCCCCCACCCCCAACCGCAACCACACAGGGAATATGTCATGGATGCTAATTCATCAGCTCTTTAAAACACCTTAGTAGTGAACCCTACTGTTTCTTTTCTTATTATGAATTTTATAAAAATCTGGTATACTCTACAATTGATTTGGACTGTCAACTCAGTACTAGTGTCACTTTTTTTTCCCAGCGAAAAACAATGATCTTGACGATGCTAACATCTAGTCTGGCCTATAGCAAATAAACTAATAAATAGATTTGGTTGTTTTCTTAAACCATCTAACAGATAATTCCTTTTTGTTGCTATGATTCCAAACTGGCGAATCTCTTTTGATGATCATATCATCGATGTACAGCTCTTTCAAAACAAGTAGATTGTTGGAATTCAGTTTAGATTTGCTATTTTATTAGTGATTTTCTCATTCATTTGTCCCATTAGTACTACTGATTGAATGGTCTGCAGAAATCAAAGCATGTCCCAAGGTATATTTTAGAGCATTCTCCTTTTTGTGTATATTGATAGTCGTAATCTATAATGAAGGGCTTTGCTAATTTTAAATGTGGTGCAACGTCTTCCTGCTTAGGTTTACTTTATGTATATTTGTTTTAGATCCAAGCCATGCATCATATTTTTCTCCATGAATATTTTTATGATGTGAAAAATCATTTTAATAAAATTTATATATAATAATAAAAGTACAAAACCACTAGGTTCTTTAAAATCATATTTTTTAATATTAGAAATTATAAAAGCTTTCAATCAAGTTGGTTTTTTATGTTATTGTTATGTAAATAGTTCTAACTTCTGAATGCAGTGCATGGCTTGGATCTAAAAAAAATATCAACAAAATGGAAACACAAGTTGCATCCGGTCTCAAGGGAGAAAAGCCCCTATGAATGTTATTATGGTGGATTTGATATTTTGTTATAAATTAGGGTCTGGAACATCAGGTATCCAGCTTATCTGCCTTCTTGAATCGAGAATATTGTAGTGCTTTTTGGTTTGTGTCACAGCTTTGCGACTTTGGTTTTGCAAGAGCAATGTCGACAAACACTGTTGTCCTGCGCTCCATAAAAGGTTTGCTTCTTTTAGAAGCTGATATCTGTTCTTCTTTATTCTCATCGCTACAAATCTCCAAGAAAAGGATCTAATACCTGATGAATTTTTCAGCAATTATTTTGGGTTTTCGAGTAACTCTTCCATTCTTACTGTCTTTTACCATGCATATTACTGGCATAGAACATTTCATAAACAAGCAGTGCTGTCAATTTCTGTTGCTTCAAATATTCTGCTTGAATGCCATTTAGGTACACCTTTATACATGGCTCCAGAACTGGTCCGTGAACAGCCATATAATCACACTGCTGATTTATGGTCCCTTGGAGTCATTCTGTGAGTACTTTTATCAAACAAATATTCCTTTTTTGATTGAATTATCTTTGTCATATCGGTTTTATTCATTGGTCATTAACGTAATCTACTTAATGTGCAAGTAAAACTTCCTTGGTAAACTGTTGTTTCTATTGCCTTGTTCAAAGTTCATGTTGATTGAGTACTATGCTTTCAAAATATGCATTTAAGTTTGTTTGTTTGTTTGTATGTTTTTTTTTTTTTTTTTAAATTTTATTTTACTGTCATAAAAAAAAAATCTTCGACTTGCTGTTGTCTTTCTAACACATGCTTCCTCAATTGCTAAAAAAATGGGGCATGAATAGGTATGAACTCTTTGTTGGGCAGCCTCCATTTTACACGAACTCAGTGTACGCACTTATCCGACATATAGTCAAGGTCAGTCGTAAGCCTCTCCCCTTTATCTTGTGAAGTTTTTGATTTTTAAAATCTGGGTTACTGGGACTGATTGTCTTTCTCGTCTCCTTTAACAGGATCCAGTAAAATATCCAGATAACATGAGCCCAAATTTTAAAAACTTCCTAAAGGGTTTACTCAACAAGGTTGTTTATTATTATTGTTGTTGTTGTTATTATTACTATTATCATTATCATCTGCCACTTGGATAAGTCATGGTTATCTATCATCTTTCTCCAAAACCTTTATCCACACACAATTTACTTCTACTATGGCGGCTTGCAGGTCCCACAAAATAGGCTATCTTGGCCTGCCCTTCTTGATCATCCATTTATTAAAGAAACCTCAGATGAGCCAGAGGCCAGGGTAATGTTTTTTTGTTTTTCTTTACACAAAGCTTAAAGAGTTGCCTTTTGTGCCATTTACTTATTTATAAATATTTTTTTTCTTCAGCTCCTAACTAATTTATAAATCATTTCCAGGAAATTCCTACTACAGAAGCTACTTCCAGGGGCCATGATGTAGCTTGGAGGGAAGATGGAAAGTCTCCTTGTTTATCAACTGCATCCTCTGCTGCCAGCATAGGTGGTGAGCCTTTTGTCATATTTTCCTTACCTCACCTTGGCCCTTTTTCTTTCCAAAAGTTCCACTATAGTTTGTTTGCAGGTAAGAGAAATTTTTCTGCTGTTACTGAGAAGACAGGTGTTCAAACAGTTTCAGATGACAGTCGAGCTGAAAGCCCTTTCTTGACCAACAATTCTTCACAACAAGAAGAGCCGTCTGAACTTTTTGTATCTGCTGGTTTGGTTTCCTCAGGTACATATATTTCATGTATAAGTGAAAATTCACATGCAAATTTCCAGCAAATATTTCCTTACATTTTTTATTTTAGTTTTTATGCATTCTGCTTGTTAGTCGAAGGGATGGAGATGTATTTTTCAGGTTTGAAACTGGAAGAAGTAATTAGCATAAAGAAAATTGTATTTTTTTGATTTCTCAGTATGCTGTAGCAGGAACATGCTGAGGAGGATCATCCTTTCATCCTCTGACTTGGATTATTGAGAAAGCTATGCTGGAAGAAATTAAATAATAAATGTTAATGGAATGATGGAAAGGAATTTTGTATTACTTGAACCGTATTCTCTTGTTTGCTTCAAGCATGATCTTTAGCAATTTGGTGAATCACTGGCCATATCCTCATTAACAATTTAAATCTAAATGAATTCAATGTATGTGGAGCTCAGCAACTTTTGGATATTGGTCTTGATGTATGGCCACTCATAATGCACTTACAGAAAATCAACTGCTCAAATGTGGACTTGCTTTTTACTTTTGTTTGGAGGTTCTCTCCTTCTTTCAGGCTGATAATACTGTCCCTTTTTGGTGACCTGTTGTTGCATAACATTCTATGCATTTTTTTACCTTTATTAGAATAGCAGGTCAATGTTTTCTGTACTGTTTTAATTCGGGAAGTTTATGAGTCTTCTCAATCTGTACTTCCTTGTTTCTTAATATCCTAAAGGCTTCTGAGTTTCCTTTTTTGATTGTGTGTTTATTGACATCTAAAGAGTCTTCGCTATGAAGGGTCTTGCAATTCCTTTCAGTTTATTTCCACAAATTTATTGAACTTCTACATACAGGTTTATCCAAAGGTTGTGGATGCAACAAACATCAACTAGGTCGACTTTTCAAATGTTAATCCTTAGGAAATTTAACATGCATTTTTTTTTCTCCTTTTGAGGTCAATTTATCACACTCCTCTGCCTTCCTCTTGAACTTTAGTCCAGTGATACCTGACTACTACTTTCCAGGCTGCCAGGTATTGGATAGATTGGAAAAGACCTCACGCACAGTGAAAGGAGCAACCAGTATTGGTCAAGATAATGAAGCACTGGCATCTGTCATGTTGCCTTTAAAGACTTGGCCTGGAGGATCCTCAGGTTCTTGCAGGTGATTTTTCTTTTCATTATTTTTTTTTCTTATCCTCCTGAAGATTTTCCCTCACTACATCTGAGATCTTTACTATTGGCCTTCTAGAAAATTTATAGCAACAATAAGACAGGACGGTGGCCTACTTACTGCTTCTCTAAAATGTTTGTAAATCTTTTGCAGCTCTCTTTGGTTGTCATGACTTATAGCCCCTGTTGTCTGAACTCTGAAGCTGTTAATCCCAGTTTTTCATTTGTGTTCTCAGGATCCACCATATCCTCATTACACATACATCCTCAAAATCAGCTGCTTCCCATTTCAGTGAAACTAAATTTGCTTTTTGAAATCCAAACAGAGATCAGGATATCGTTTGCACAAACCAGTCCCTCAGAATTATCTCAAACGTAATTACAGCTGGAGCCCTTAAATGTAGCGCAGTAATTGATGACATGATATGCACGCTTCTTGGATTTGCTGGTGTCACAATTGACATGAATTTTACTGCTGGTTTCGATGGTAGTTCTTTAATCTTAAAGGTAAATTTCCTTGGATTTAAAAGTAATTTTCAATGCTTATCACACTTAATTATGGTATATGAACATGAATACTGATCTTGCCACTTCTTTTTTCGGGGGCTCAAATATATTTGAAAATCAACATCCATTGTAGTAAAATCATTTTGTACTATTTTTTGGCAGTGATCATTATACTTAATCCATGCAGAGTCTTTCAATTTTAAAGAAACTTCTGGACTACAGCGGATGCGCTATGAGTAGCTGTTACAGTCATCACTGGGTTGCTGTTACAGAACTTTATTCCAAGGTCCCTTACCATCATGCAACTGGTGTTTTTCTGAATGACTTCCTTCCAGCGATATCTTTTTTCACTATTTATCCTTCTTTTACCTGCAGGTTATAAGTTATACCAGTGACACGTCATCTGGAAAAATGATGTATGAAGCTACTGCATGCATTGCAGTCATTTTATCTCAAGTTGTTAGGGGGCTGAAGTCTTCAACTGTGTTTTCTGAGGATGTCCCTTCCCATTCCTCAGTACAGGAAACTCTGAAAGAGATACTAGAACATGCCATAACATCTGGCAGTGTGGATCTACTATGTCAATGCTTGACAAATTCAGGATCTAGCCTCATCTCTGGTTCTTCAAATATGTTACCTTCGGCTTCTGAAGCTTGGAAAGCTCTTTGGGCATTGGCTGATGCACAGGAAATTATGTATGCGAAAGGACATGCAAGTCTATTTCCTTTGAACTCTTTGCAAAACCATTCATTGCTCCGACTTGATATCAATGGAAAATCAGAGACAGAATCATCTAAAATTGTTCATACAGTGGCTAGAGAATTCCTCAAATCAAAACCCATCCAGGTTGCTACATACTATTGCATCCACCAAGGCTTACAGTCCACCTTATCAGCTGTTATCCAGGTGTTTATCCTCTTACATTAAGAAAGTGGCAGAATTTCTGTAGACTACATGCTCTTTTCATGATATAATTATGTCATGACTGTGAAAGTTAGCTCGTGTGATCATGTTAATGCTTATAGAGTTAGGAATCTCCCAGGCTGTTAGGACAAAATAGCTGAAGTCATGAGGTTTCAGATGTGTGCTGGTCTTGGCTGTTTCTCCAGAGATCGCTGTACATGTTTTGAGTGTGCAATTAATTATGTGCATTAGAAACTCTAAAGAACTTGAGATTACACATGGTGCCTTTTTCCCTGTCTTAGCAAAAGGTATGACAAAAAAACAGTTCACCGTTTTTTGTCATGTTTTGAACATGAAGGCTAGCCATTTATGAGTGTAACTTGAAGGCCCTTAGACTTGGCAACAGAAAAATTTTTTAGCCTAGGAATTTTGTGTCCTGGGGGTGAATCATGGGAAACTTAATATTTTGCATCACCCTGACAGCTTTAGTCACTGGGTATCATGAGCTTCCAGGCATATACACCAACATAATCTTCAACCTTTGTTTGTCTTTGGTGATTTTCAGTTAGAAATCAAAACACTATTCTTTTAATTTTTGGCCCGATCATTATTATTGAAAATGTTCATCCCTCTTGTTTCTGCTAATGTTGATGCCTTAGTTATTTTTCCAGCTCTTGCTGAGGATGTGCATTTCAAGTACATTGGTCTGTGACGTGCTCTGTGGTCTGCCGAATTCCTTGCCTGTTACCACTGCTGTCAGTGGCAGTGGTGATGGAACAATCGTTTCTGATATTTTCTCTATATTATCAATATGCGCTTCCACCTCAAACAAAGAACCAACTTCTGGTGAATCAGGCAACCAGAAAAGTAAATTATCCAATCCACAAGCCCTGATTTTGTATTCTTGTCTCACACTGGCAACAATTGCTCAGAGCATAAAGTCAAGTGGCAGAGTTTCAGCGTCATACATGCTGACAACTACTCAGAAAAAACAGCGTGCTCGGCTTTCAGTTCTTGCACACTTGTCTTCCTTGGATGATTGGGTCACAAACTCCTCTCAATCGCAATCTGCGGCTGCCATGTTGGCCCTTGCATCTCTCGTCTCCCTAGAAAGTAGTAGCTCCACTATCTCTCCAATTGCTGAATCTGCACTGCCTTTGATTCCTCCCATGGCATCCTTGCGTGCCTATCTGAGGGTTACATCAACTGATGAAAATGGGGTGAATTTGAAATTAAAAGGGATGCTCTCCAACTGGCATGGATTGAGGGATGGTTGTGTGGGGTTGTTGGATACAAGACTGAAGTTAATTGGGCCACTAGCTATTGAGCAAGCATGTTCCCATGGTATTCCTCAATTGCTTCTAGGTCTGTTAGCAGACAACCCTCAGAATGTCAACATGCAAACAACAGATGGCATAGAGGATTTGGTTGGGCTCTCACCTGCTGGTGTTGTATGGGCTGTTTCTGCGATAGGCCACTGCCTTTCAGGGGGTGCTTTCCGTGAAATTTTGTTCAGGAGAGAAGCTGTTAAACTAATATCTGGTTTGATATCTGAACTGCACCTTAAGATTTTAAAGCAGTGGACTGGGCCTGGGGGTGGAAGCAATGGGATCAAGGATCTAACTAATGCAGTAGTTGATCTTCTCGCATTTCCTTTCGTTGTAGTACAGACTGCTGGTGGAATACCTTCAACAACTGCATCAATCAACAGTGGGTTTCTCCTCAATGTGGGGTCACCAGGTGGCAGAGTTGGAATCGAGAACAAGGATATGGCAAAAGCAATTGAGGCAAACATGCTTCACTATGTTCAAATCCTTATGGAGGTGAGATTTTTATTTTTCAGACAGTCAAGCACCTGACAGTTTTTTAACGAAACTGTTTGATTGGCAGGTTGGGCTACCATCTTGTATTCTTAGGTGCTTGGAGCATTTGGGGTCCAAGGATTCAGCCAGGCCATTAGCCTTGGTTGCAAAAATGACAACCTATCGACCCCTCGCCATTCAACTTATTAGAGATGGTTTACTGGATCCAAGAAGAATGAGAAAGCTGCTTGACGGTTCTAGTCCTCTGGAAGTGGTTCTGGACACATTGATGATAGTTTCTGATCTTGCTCGGATGTCAAAGGTCAGTGACAGATTGGTGCATATGGGAGAAATTGTTTCTCCATCTCATCGTATATCCTGATTTGTTCTCATTTAGCTCATTTCCTATGTGGTCACTGTCTTTTTTATAGTAGTGTCGAACTTTATTTGATGAAAGGGGATTGGGGGATGCAGTGAAACTAACATTGTTCCCACAACCACCTTCATCTTAATCTTCATTCTCCAAGCTTATGAAGATTATCATGCCATTCTCCAGGATTATACTTTCATGAATAATGTGTCCTAGAGTCCTATTTCTTTATATGTTTTCCCTTTTCCCTACTTCTTCGATGCTTTGGTTCCAACAGGAAGAGCAAACTTCCAAAGGTGAAGTTAGAGAAGCCAAGCACTTTTTTGAATGTGGGAGTGTTCCTGTGACCATATCCTCAATCATCTCTTCTCATGTTGTTTTACAAGTTTCTTCCATACTTTCAGCTTGAACCAACTCATCTGGTATTGGTCTTGGTTTTGACGTACTTGACCATACCATCTAAGAGGAACAACTTAGTTTATCTGAAGCCTAATTCTTTACACAACATCATTGGTAATCACTCCATTCTCACCAATTATTATCAACATTTAGAAATTTTTGCTACTGGAATCATACAGGTCATTGTCAATTCAGTGTTCCATTCTTGCCATTACAAATATTGTTTCCGTTCATTTATAGGGAAATACTTCAGTGGTACTTGATACCATCGAAAATTTTAATGTGCCACCTCTATTTGGGCCCATCTTGATGATAAAAAAAATCCAATCTACTTATTTTATTTAACATCATTTGGTTCATCGTGGTACCAAAAATCATTTCAATTGAAGTCTTGGATGGGTCATACCTGCTTAAAACGTAAATAATCATGTGTAAATTATGAAAAAACTTAGATCCATTTATATGTGCATTAGAATGTTATACTACTTTATATAATCATTTATTTATATAAGAATAATGTTTTAGATGGTTTAGATATTGAATTAGCAACTTTGAAATCGGTATATAAATCAAACAATTTTATTACGTTGATTTTACACCTTCCTTAGATGGGGCTCATACAGGTATTTGATTTGCATGAAATGAATAGTTTTAAATGAAATGAGTGAATTGGATTTTGATTTCATCATCAAAAGTTGCTCCAAATGGGCGCAATGGGCGCGACACACTGAAATCTTTTGTACTACTGGTGTCATCGAAATATTTCCCGTACTTACATGTCTGCTGATTGTGAAACCTTGACATTTAGCACAACTTTTAGTTTTTTATATTACATGTCACTTGTCTCATCAACAAAGCAATATGCCAAAAGCACAATGCTTGTAGTTATTTTCTTGAATGAGTAATTTAACTCATTGTAGTGATGTGCACATTGTTGCAGGACTTCTATGAACCTATAGAGAAGGCTGATTTATTGGAATCCTTGAAAGATCTTTTAAATCATGAAGATGCAAATTTGAGGGCAAAAGCATGCAGTGCCATAGGCAACATGTGTCGTCACAACTCATATTTCTATGGTTTGCTTGTAAGAAAAGGATTTTACATTTCTTTTTTGAACTTAACTGTATTTACTTGCTCGATATGATATTTAAACTTTGCATGACTTGTGCTTTCCCTCTTTAAATATGCAGGCAAGGCATCATATAATCGGTCTCCTTATTGGCAGATGTGCTGATCCAGATAAGCGTACCAGGAAGTTTGCTTGTTTTGCTGTAAGAACAGTCCATATTCAGTTTTTTTTTTTTTTTTTTTTTTTTTTTTTTTTTTTTTTTAAAATTTTTAAATCATGCTTTAGCATATACTAGCTGCATGGATCTGCTTCAGTATTTTCATTTTCTCCTGGAATTACTAGGAAAACAAACATGTGTTCGACCATGTTTGTTTCATTATTTATTTATTTTTTCAGTTCATTTTTTTTTGACTAGGCAAGCTAATGTAATTTTTTGTTTTTAGTACAGTTTATTGCAAAATATTTATTCTTATAAACCAAAACAATGGTGAAGTTTCTTGCTTGGGTCAATATAATGTTCGAACCAAGGTGCATTTTTTTGTTTATTTATTCATGTCAACTCCAGGAGATAATGCTAATGGTAGAACAAATTGAACGGCTTAAATCAGTGTTGCTGGCTCCTTTGTTAGACATTCCCCTAGAATTTAGGTGAAGGTCAATGCTGGTGAGAACGTACATACTAAGCATAGTCAGATGGACTGGATCATGTGGTTGAAATATTGGGTTTTAAGTTTTCACCAAGCAATCCCAGGTTCCATACTTACAGTCTTCATTCATGAATGCTCCCCATTCTGAGGTTTTAGGCCAGGCAAGGTCTATGTGCAATTTTGGTTTTGGTGCTGTGAATTCTAATCGTTTTTCTCCTCTCCAGGTGGGAAACGCAGCATACCACAATGACATGCTGTATGATGAGCTGAGGAGAGCCATACCACAACTCACAAATCTTCTGCTCAAGGGAGAGGAAGACAAAACCAAAGCAAATGCTGCAGGAGCGCTCAGCAACCTTGTTCGCAATTCCAACAGGCTTTGTGAGGACATCATTTCCAAGGGCGCAATTCAGGTTTGCAAATTGATTGCTTCCAGCTCTTGGTAGCATGGAAGCACGTTCTCTACTTCATTTTAAAAGCATTAAGATGACAGGCACTGATAGTTTGCTTATTGCTAAGGCATTGTTTTCTACGTAAGAATTAGAAACATGTTAAAATGTGTGTGAACAGCTTAAGATTTAGGGATCTGTATCTGCCTTGTTCCAGGCATTGCTCAAACTGGTGGCCGAATGTTCAGTGGTAGCATTGAGCCCGAGCAGACGTGATGCTGCTGTAAATGAATCGCCGCTCAAGATTGCATTATTCTCCTTAGGGAAGATGTGCGCCCACCTTCCTTGCAGACACTTCATCCGCTCGTCTGAGTTCTTTCCGACCCTGACAAGGCTGAGGCAGTCTCCAGATGCTATCATCGCAAACTATGCATCCCTCATTGTGGACAAAGTGTCCGAATCCTGAGGTGTGAGATACGAATCTGACTGAATGTCAGCATTGTCTGCCCAAGAGAGTGTATAGAACATATATACTTAAGGAGGACATAGTAGTTTGTAAACAAGATCTGGATTGAAGGTGCATTTCTTCCCCAGTTGATCGTGGCTATCGCTGAGAATTGAACGAAGGTTATTGATGCTGGTTGGCATACTCCCCATGTCATCCATTACTTCAAATAAGCTAGGTCAAACTCAAAATATCGCATACTTAGGCCCTGTTTGGCCACGATTTTCAACACAGCTCGGGCACTTATCCTAGAAGTGACGCTATAAGTTCAATTCCTGTTTGTTTAAGATAATTATCGTTATCAATTCCTGTTTGTTTAAGATAATTATCGTTAGCTTTTGCTTCTGACATTTGGTTTATGCCTAAGGTTAGTAATAAAAATCCTAGCCTTCACAGTTATGTGGTGTTTATTAATTACCTTGTGGTGGGGGTGTTTTACAATTCCTCTCTAATGTAAAAGTATTTATAGAAAAATTTAGTCCGTTTTGTGAGGATTGAATATGCTTAATTGTAATATTAAATATCATAGTATGTATATATACACCAATAAAAGAAAGTTAGTAATAAAAGGGCGAAATAAGGGCTGATGAGGGAAACAACAAATTCTCGTTTACATGTGAAGGGCAGAACTAAATTCACGGAAGCAAAACCGGAGTCTATCTGCGTGCCCAAATGAAGCCTTTCTCTTCCTCTCAAAAGCACTTCTAAAAGCAACTCGGCCGTTTTGATCTCCTAAAATCAAGTTGGCCCTCAAATAGAGTGCTTCAACTTCAACTAGCCATTGAAAAATAAATTTCTTAAACAGTATTTTTAGGAAGCATCGATAATAAAATTATTTTAATATTAATTTTAAAGATGGCTAAATGGTTTATTTGATTGAAGATATATGCATATCATTTTCTCCCATTTCAAAAACTTTTACACTAAAATTTTTCATAAAAAATTGTCATTTTCTAAACATACCAATAAAATCGTATGTGAGGGCATCTTTGTCATTTGAGAGAGGGTATGAGTAGAAATGAAATTTTGGTTTAAACTAGGTAGGCATATTTGGAATTAAGAAAATCTTGTATATTTGGGATTTGCTTTGAAGTCTGAAAATGGGGGCTAGGTTTTGATTTGGTATGTCTCGTTTATAAAAACTATTACGTTGGAAAAAAATAATGCTTAAAAACATATTAAGGCCCAAATAATATGCCGGCAAATAGTCTTTTTCAATTAAATTAAACTATGAATATGTGATATCCTTATAACAGTGGAATTTGGTGAAGGAAAACCCTTATTTTCATGACTTCGAGATGCCTAGATGATTTAATTCAAAATGAATACATAAGTGGAGTTTTAATAGAAACAGTAGCATTTTTTTAAACTTTAAGTTGCGGCAACATATAATAGCAGTGTTGTTGATATAAGAAACTAAAAGCGATTGACTTAAAAACTTAGATACATAATATTTAACAAACCAACCCAAAAATATAGAAGAATTAGCATACGCGAGGGGTGGTTTTAAGAGTTACATTACTGCAATATTATAATTAAGAAGTTCGCTCTTTACATCTTAATAACTGGACTTGAAACATTCAGTATTAACTATCTATACACTATAGTTAAGTATCTAATGATTAATGCTCCAAAACTTGTGAATAAAAGTGGAGAAATGGAAGTCAAACAGGGACCTTTCCTAGGTGTAACTGCTGAACATTGGAATTATGAAATCTTCTTCAATCAACTTAGCAATTGGATGTTGGATAGCTTTCGGGTTCTATTATCAAATGAAGAAGTTCGTTTAAAAAGACCTTAAGCAAACAAGGAACTTTTATCATTGAACAGTTACGAAAATTGAAATTTAAAACCGACAGATATGCGTTAGAAAGCTGTTTTCATGAATTAATTTCAACGATCAAATCTCGATCTAAGAAGAAGAAAAAATATTTTAAAATAGTTAAATCATAGAAGTTAAAATATTTTACAAATTTTCAATAATAGAAATTCAAGGCCCAACCTTAGATTGTCAAAAAAAAAAAGAGTTTAAAACCAATTTTCTCCAACAAGAAAATGACCTGATAATATGAAAAATTCGAAGTTCGTTAAGTCCCGCAACAAACAGTTAGTGAAAATTATGTTTAAAATATTTTGAATATGGTAAAATCTTTTTTCTTTGTTATTTTAAGATTAATATACTCGTTTAATATACTCGTTTTTATAGCTCAAATTAAAAATCATCATCATCATCATCATCATAAGTCATTTCCCACCGAGGTGGGGTCGGGTGCATAGATTCTGTAATGCCATTCTTGGCGATTTAAGACTAAATTTTCTGTAATTTGTAATATTTTTAAATCTTGTTTAATTACTTCCATCTATATTTTTTTTTGTTCTTCCTCTCATTCTCCTATCACTTTTTACTTGGATAAACTCTGTTTTCCTAACCGGTGATACTTCTGGCTTCATTTTAACATGATCGAACCATCTTAATCTATTTTCTCTTATTTTATCACAAATTAGTCTTACTTGTAAGTTTTCTCGAATTATTTCATTCCTAGTTTTATCTTTGCTTGTTTTACCACTCATCCACTTTAACATTCTCATTTTCGCTACGCTCATTTTTTATATATGTTGTTATTTAACTGCACAACATTCTACCCCATAAAGCATAACAGGTCTAATCACAGTCTTATAAAATTTTCCTTTTAATTTGATCGGAACTCGACGATCACATAAAATTTCTGACGTGCTTTTCTATTTCTTCTATCCTGCTTGAATTTTATGTATTATATATTTCTCTATTTCCCCGTTCTCTTAAACTATTGATCCTATAGCTTAAATTAAAAATGCAAAAGCAAAATTTATTTTAAAGGAAAAGGATAATGCATTTGAACAGAATTATAATATCCCTTTTCTTTTTATCTTTAATAAGTTAAACAAAATTTGATAGGTAAATGTTAGGGCCGTCACTTTTGCAATTGATTGGAAATGGGGTCATTTCTGAATGATCATAAATATAATATTTACTTTTTTTTGGCTTTTTCTATGAAAATGTTATGTTAGGTGTATATAATCCATAAAACAAGTTTATTATTTTTGTAAATGTATGCATATTTTTTGAATTTTAAATGGGGTATCATGATCATTTTCATAATAGTTTTATAAAAAATACCATTTTGGACCAGTCGGAAATGATCACTCGGGAATATTAATGGACTAGGATGTTTGGGAACTTGTGCAAGATAATATCCAACAGACTAAGAAGAAAGAACTAAGAATATTTGCTAATATTTGGGTAAATAAGGTGGGCATGGTCTACGAATCTTAGAAAATTACTTCCTGAATTATAAGCTTTCAGATCTATCATTATATTTAAAAGAAAAAAAAAGTGCCTGCAACGCCCCCACTTACGACAACTCTATACGTCGACCTTGTCATAGGATCTTATGCCAGAAATCTTTTTTAAAGTGATGAAGTCCATAAACCAAGTTGTATTTATACACCAAATAGTGAATAAAAGTGGTCTAAAATTTATTTTTAATATCTATAAAAATTTTGGAAGCATCTCATCAGTAACTAAGATGTTCCCTAATATAAACATTCACCACATAATTCTTTACAATAAGAAATAGCCTATTTCACTTCTTCATAAACACATTCACCCATTTTCTTCACAAATTCATTATAATCACATCATATCTCCCATACGCCAAATATTCCTCCATTATACACAATAATATATATCCATAAAATTTACATAATTATAAAAATAAATAATACTTAAGTATCTTCTGCACCATGCACAAAACACATATATGTAATTCATACATGCATCAAATAGACCAAATGAAAATCTAACACTTCCAAAGTTTAGCTTATTACAAAACACTTTTAGACGTATACAAAAGCATATATGACTCTCCACTTCACTACTTTCTACCCAGTGAAGTCTCCATAACTCTTGAATTCGTAATACTCTACCTACAACTGTTTAATAAAAACGGTGAGTTTAAAGAACCCAGTAAGCAAGCGTCATTTAAAGAAAAAATCGTGAAAATCTCTATGGAAATATCATATATAAATGAGGATGAAATGCAGTCACAATATGCATCATTCAATGACATAATTTCCTCTTTGATAGGTGACACTTATCAAGTGATTACCCACTCATATGTCGGATGCACTAACTAGGCAACGTCAAGAACTGACTATTTGTCCAATTACAACCTTGGTGAAGCCTTACATTCATTCCCATACATGATTTTATTCACACAAACGGTCAAATACATCTATATCGTGAAAGGAGTTTGCTCGACTAATCATAAAGAAAAGATTTGTTCCAAAAGCTTGTTTTAATAACATAAATATATACATAAATGATGAAAATAGGGTAATGGTCATTCCCAAAGATTTTATTGTTTGTATAAAATTTAATTAGAATACCTATGGAAAATGACTTGATTTAAATATCTTTCTACTGAAACATATAAAAGCATACTATGAACTTTTGTTGTAAACATCCTTTGTCAAAGTAAATGGCAAAATAGAAATTCTTATCATGACAATTTATTAAGTTTAAAAAACTTACTTACCTCAGAATCTCAAGCTTTATCTTCCACTTTCTTTTTTTTCCTAACAAATATTAATAATCTTAACTAAGTATTTACTTAAATCACTATGCATTGCATTCTAATTTTAATGTCTAAGGATGCATTAATTTAAAAGCTAATTTTAGCTTTTCTTTCAAAGAGAGTTTCCAATACTCTTTTGATAAGGAAAACATTCTCGCTTAAATGTCCATTTTAATTATAATGTTATTTACCTTATATCTAAAATTACATAGACTATTAAAGAGCATTTACTCCTATTATATTTTTTTCATCCATTAAATGCCCAACTTAAACATATATTTTAGGCATATTAAAACCTATCTGATTACTCTTATACTATGTGAATTGGTTATTTATCAATTTTGCATAAAATCTCGACTTCCATACCTTACTTACAACTTAGCATAATTTTTTCATTGTATTTTTAACTTTCTAAATATCTTAAAATTTACCCATAAATAATATTTAGGCCAAATACTCTAAAAACTTCATGTTTAACCCACATTTTTGGGGTTGTCCAATTTTCACAAGTTGTGAAAAATTCTAATTTTTCTCTTGCTAGCTTGAATTGGGCATATCAATATATAATTAACATATCCTAATAACATTTGCAACTGTTATATTATGATTTGGAACAAGAAAATTTAGATATACCACTCTTGAATTTTTGATTTCACACTTAGGCTTGATTTTAGTCTTCCATTTTCATGATCTAGGTTCTAAACATAATCCTATCTACGAATTTATCAAAAGCCTCATGATTTTCTATCTATATTTGAGGGTAAAAATCAAAATCCTACCTATTTCAACTCTTCATCCCTAAAAAACCAAATCTACTATTCATATCCATGTATTTTACTTACATACATATTTATCTAAGGTATTTTAGCAAAACCCCCACGTTTCTAGCATGATTTAGGCAAAAATTGAAAAAAACTCCACAAAAAAAATACATTTCTTCCTTACCTTCAGTGACCAGGGACAGGCGACAGGCATGTGGGCAGCGACAACAAGCTCTCCCCCTTGCTTTCCTTTCTCTCTTCCTTCCTTTCTTCTTTCCTCCTTCTCCATACATTCTTCTCCCCTTAAAAAGGTTTTGTCTCGAAACCATTTAATCATTTATAAATAACTGGAGATACCTACTTTACACCTCTTCTCTCAATTCTCATGTGGCTTCCCTGTCTGGGTACCAATTCCATTAAACTTTAACATATTCAATTATTCTGTTTCTCAACTTTTGCTTCTTATAATCTATAATTCTCAAGGGTCTTTCTTCATAATTCAAATGATCTTGAATCAGAAGTGATTCAACAGCAAAAATATGCTTGAGATTCGCTACATATTTCCAAAGCATTGATATATGAAATATATTATATACTGTTGTAAGGGCTGGTGGTAATGCTATTCTATATGCTAGATTTTCAATCTTTTTTAACACTTTGAAAGGATCAATATATATGAGACTTAATTTTTCTTTCTTTCCAAATCTAGTAACTCTCTTCACCGGAGTATCTTTGATGAATACATTATTCCTAGCTTGAATATTCAAATCTTTTCTTTTGTAGTCTACATAACTTTTCTGCCTACTCTGTGCTTTTCTTATGCATTGATGAATTACTTGGATTTTCTCTATCATCCTTTAAGATAAATCAGATGCTAAACTTCTTAAACTTACCTCATCCCAATTTAGAGATGTTCTACACCTTCTTCCATACAGTGCTTCAAATAGAGCCATTTGAATACTCGCTTGATAACTGTTATTATATGCAAACTCTTCAATAGATAAATACTCATCTCATGCTTCTCAAAATTCTAGTGTACACATTCTCAATATATCTCCCAAAATCAGATTGATTCTTTCTGTCTGCCCATCTGTTTGTGACTGAAATGCAGTGCTAAACCTCAATTATGTACCCATCATTTGGTATAAATTTTTTTAAAAATTTAGAAGCAAATGTAGAATGTTAGTCTAACACGATAGTCTTAGGTACCTCATGCAATACTACAATTTCTTTATAATAAATTCAAGCTAATCTTTGAGCCATAAAACTTGACTTAATTGGGAGAAAATGTGTCACTTTTGATAATCGATCAACAATCACTCATATAGAATTATGTCCACCTTGAGTCCTTGACAATCTTTCTGTAAAGTCCATGATAATATCATCCCATTTCCACTCAGGCACTTCTAAGGATTGCAATTTTTTGGCCATTTTCTGATAGCCTGTTTTAACTTTTGTCAAGTTAAACATTTTGAGACGTATTTTGCAATTTCCTTCTTCATATTGTTCCACCAATACTCTTGTTTGATATCTCTATACATTTTAGTATTGCTTAGTTGTATCAAAAATGGAAAAAAATAAGCTTCTTTCAACAGTAAATCCTCCACATCCCTTGAATTTAGAATGTAAAGATGACCTTTATACTTGTAAATTCTCTACTCATCATTAGCATAATCAGGATTTTCCTTTTTCTTCATACGATTCATCAATTCTTGCAACTTTGTATCTTTTTGTTGTTCACTTTTAATTTGTTCAAATGGAGTCGACTGCAACTGCAATTAAGCTATTCGTACTGGTAACCCTGACATACTGACAATTAAATTCATCAGCCTCATTTCACAGAGTATTCCTTTTTTGCTGTAAGTAAATGAGTGAGACTTATATTCCGACTCAATGCATTTGCAACCACATTAGCCTTTCCTGGATGATAATGAATGATTATATCATAATTTTTCAGTAATTTCAACCACATTCTCTACCTCATATTTAGTTCTTTTTGTGTAAAAATATATTTAAGACTCTTATGATTTGTATATATTTCACATTTCTCTCTTTACAGATAATGTCTCTAAATTTTGAGAGCGAATACTACAACAGTCAATTCTAGATCATGGGTTGGATAATTTAGTTCATTAGGCTTCTATTATCTGGAAGCGTATGCAATTAATCTATTTTCTGCATTAACACACCCTAGACCTTAATGATGAGATGTATCATTATAAATCACAAAATTCTCATTACTATCCGGAATTGTTAACACTTACGCTTGAACCAACTTTTGTTTGAGTTTTAAGAAACTCGACTCGCAATCATCGGTCCATTCATATGTAACTTCCTTTCAAGTTAACTTAGTGAATGGTGCAGATAATTTAGAAAATTCCTCAATAAATTTCCGATAATAACTAGCTAATCTCAGAAAACTCTGAACTTCAGTTGTTGTGGTTGACCTAGGCCATTTCATTACGGCTTCTATTTTTTGTGGATCTGCTTTGATTCCTTCAGTAGAAATGATATGTCCCAAAAATGTAACTTGTGTTAGCCAGAAATCACATTTTTTTATTTTGGCATACAACTTCTCTACTCTTAGCCGATTCAACATGATCCGCAAATGCTCACAGTGTTCTTCCTTTGACTTAAAATAAATTAATTTATCATCAATAAACACCACTATGAATTTGTCCGAATACTCTATTCATGAGATCCATAAATACTACAAGGGCATTGGTTAATCCAAAAGGCATCATAAAAAATTCATAATGTTCATATCTTGTCTTGAATGCCGTCTTTGGAATGTCCTGCGGAATCACTCTAAGCTGATGATAACCCAAATGCAAATCAATCTTACAAAACACCACGACCCCATTAAGCTGATCAAATAAATCATCTATTCTTGGCAATGGATACTTGTTCTTGATAGTTATCTTATTTAGTTATCGATAATCAATATATAACTTAAAGCTCCTATCTTTCTTTCGAACAAACAGTATTGGTGCACCCCATGGAGACAAATTAATACATATAAAACCTTTATTCAATAATTTTTGCAATTGTTCTTTCAACTTAGCCATCTCTGCAGGCTCTCTGCAGTAAGATATCTTAGAAATTAGTGCAGTGTTAGGTAAAACCTCAATGGTCATATCCACTTCTCTTTTTGGAGGCAAACCTGGTAATTCCAATTTAGATTGATTCTCTTCAACTAACTACATTGCAACCAAGAAAGTTATACATTGTCGACGTACTAGCTTAGCGGTCGTCATTGCTGAAATCAATATTGCAGGCTCCTTTAATTTCTTCAATCCCTAGTGCTGCGGAAAAAGAAAATTTTTTATTTGTAATTTATAGTTACGCCTCATTGAATTAACTAGTTCATTCCTAATATTACATCAAATTCAGTCACAGGAAGTAAAATCAAGTCTGCTTCCAAGATGCATGATTCTATCCTAATAGGATAAGACTTAAATTCTTGATCAACACTGGCTATCTTATATATATATATATGTGATTCTACATGTACAATGATATCAGTTTCATTTACAATCAAGTTATGTGTGGCTACAAATTGATATGATATAAATAAATGTGTTGCACCTGAATCAAATAACGCTACCTGTCACAACTTTTTCCTCATGTTGTTTTGATTCATTTTGAGTTAGCGCATGCACTTGAGCTTGGGTTCCTTGCCAACTCGAAATTGATGTTAGTTTCAGCTGAGCAGTCTTCCCACGAGTATTCTAGTTACTTCGACTTAAGTTTGGATATTTAACCATTTTATGACTAGGTTTATTGCACCAAAAACGCCTGAGCTGACTTCTTGAATGTAATAACTTGCTTCTTGAATAGTGCCACAGTCTTCAGCTTGGTGGCCAGTTTTTCCACATTTGTAACATTGAAAAGTCCACTTTAAACACTCTCCTTTATACTTTTTGACATTTAGGGAATACAGGGAGTTTACTTCTCTCTCTTTTCCCCTTCTTGCCCTTTTCAAGCATTAACTGTTTAAATCTCTGCCCCATGTTATTCTTTTTATTCAAATTAGAATTTGTTTGCTTTCGAATTTGCTGAATCTTGTAGGTTCTTTGTTTTGCGGCTTCTAAGACTCTTGCTCCTTCTAATGTTGTAGAATAATTGACCAGCAAAAAGAGAGCTAAGCTCTTCCTAAGATGAGTTCTCGATCCATCCTAGGGGTGCAACTCAGGGCAGGTTGTACCGGGTTTGAGTGAACTCAAACTCTAAGCCTACTAGGTTTATGTGAACCTAAACCTTAACCCTAATATTAGAATCCGGGTTTGGGTCGGGTTGGCGTTGGTTTCGGGTTATTCTCAAACTAATCAAAGTTGAAATTATCGATAAAGATAACAAATAAAAAATCTTTTAAATATTATTGCATTAATACATAAATGATTTACATGTGAATATATTTATGTGTCCTATGATATTTTTGGTTTTGATGAAAATTAGTCTTTTAATTAAAAGATAATTCTAAATATAATGAATGTAATGAATTTACACATAACAATCAAGGTAATGTTATAAAAAACAATCAAGGTAAGAAAAATAAATGAGATTATATGAAATTACTATCTAAAATTTTATAAAAGTGAGACTTATATATCTCATAATTAATTAGTCAATATGCAATAATTTTAAAGAGCTAATATATTTATAATTATTTATAAATGAAGTTAATTTAGATGTAATATATTCAACTTTTATTGACAGATGTATACAACATTTAGGTTTTAGGATAAACATTTTACAATTTAATTAGGTTATGATTACATGAAATAACTTTGATCTCAACTATAATTGAAATACTTAGTGCATAAATAAACATAAATATTTTAATAAATTACTTTGCTTGATTTTGAACCGAACCTATTGAAATCTATATTTATTGGGTTCGCCCTTCTTTAACTTGGTTCCAGAATACTTTGAATGTTTTCTCTTCGTGTTGCCCCCAAATGCATATTTATCTGACCCTCTCGTTGCATAGATCCTCCACCAGTATTTACATTTATGCATATCTGTTCTTCTTTTTCTCTTTGATAGTGTATAAAGTTCTCCATCATATCTGCTTATTTGGTAGTCCATCGCTGATCCATGGCATCCATATCTTGAGCTATGTCTTCACGCAATACCTCATGTATTTTTTATCCATGATTTGCAGAGGGTCTTCTGATGATGACATTGATTTTGCTCTTGCAAGTGAATTTGATATTACATTCTTCGGTGGTCTAGTCTCTTGTTGATTTGGCTCCGACATTTGGATTTTGGCCACTTTTCATTTCTTAAAATGTCCTAGTTTTCGTCTTTCCACCATCTTTACTTGCTATACAACAAGATTTAGGTTACAAACACATATATCATACCTAATATGTCCAAAACAGCTAATAAAATTCACATTAACACACCTAGTCAATAAAAGATGTGTATTTTTTTATTTTAACAATGTACATCATTTACAATTGCGTTATAGATGCATGATACTGTGTGCTCATGTCTCTTGAAAAGAAAGTCATACATGTACAATATTCAAAAAATGTGTCACATTCCACTTTTGTAAACATTTACATTTTTCCAAAAAATGTACGATAATATTTCTAAAGCATCTATTATTGCACCAAAAAGAATTGTATAAGTCGTTTTGTCCCGGAGCCCCTCTTTCTTTAGCTAGTGCTAAGGTCTTTCTGAATCACTAGCAAGTGGGACATCTTCTCCTATATCAATCACTTCCGTCTCCTCCTCAATATCATCTTTAAAATCTCCCTTTTCTTCAAGTTTCGGCTCCTCATCAAACCCTTTACCCTTCTCATTGAGTTCCTCGAATGCCTCATCCTTTGGCTATTCGAGTTCTTCCTCTTGAGGATCTTCAAGGTCCTCCTCTTTAGGCTCTTCGAGGTCATCTTAGTCCTTGAGTTCTATTAGGTCATCTTCATCCTCTGACTCTATTGGATCATCTTTGTCCTCAGGCCCTATTGAATCATTTGGTTCTTGTTCATTCACAACGACATTTTCATTACCATCCTCCTCTTTAACCAGTTTATTAACCAAAACGAGGATTGCTGTCTTCCCATCACGATCCAATAGTTCTACTTCTTCAACCCTTGCTTGCCTTTTTACTATCTATTGCGCTAATCTTCCTTCGTTATACGCAATTTTTGCAACTGTTGCTCCGTGTCTAAACCCGTGGAGGCCGTGCTCTAATTTATATCTAGACTCCTGCTCAGGATCCTCAGAAGTGGGAATTCCTTCCCAAAATTCTGCTATTTGCCTTTCTTATAATCTATTAAGTATTGTGGGAGGATTCCTTATGGGAAACGTTATATTTTGAGCCAAGAACATTAGATTTTCACCATGTTCTACTTCTGGCGAAGGGGCAGGTTGCTCAAGTTGCACTAAGTCCTCTTGCCCACAGAACCAACATCTTATCCTTTCATCTTGTAATTAACATCTTCCCGTCGCCTCTTATTCTATTTGCATTACCATCGCGAGCATGGGCTCCGGGTCTTGACTCGTGATCAAATCTATTTATAAAAAATAGAAAAACATAGAGCAAGAAATGTAGCATTATATTTCTTAGCTCAGAATTATGATATTAAACTTACAAATTAGATTATAATCTAAAATAATCAATCCAAAAATCTTTTACAACTTTACCACTTATGCTCTAATACCACTTCTGCAGAGCCCCCACCTATGACAACTCTATATGTCAAGCTCATCATAGGATCTTATGCCAAGGATCTTTTTAAAAGTGGCAAAGTCCATAACATAAGTTATGTCTATACACCAAATAGTGAATAAAATGGTCTAAGTTTTTTTTAATATCTATAAAAATTTTGGCGGTATCTCATCAGTAACTAAGACGTTCCCTAATACAAACATTCATCACATAATTCTTTATAACAAGAAATAACCTGTTATACTTCTTTATAAACACAATCACTCCTTTTCTTCACAAATTCATCATAACGACACGATATCTCCCACACTCCAAATATTCCTCCACCATACACAATACATATTATCTATATAATTCACACAATTATAAAAAGAAATAATACTTCAAGTATCTTCTGCACCATGCACAAAACACATATATAAAATTCATACATACATCAAATAGACCAAATGAAAATCTAACACTTCCAAGGTTTAGCTTGTTCAGATGTACACAAGAGCATATATGACTCTACACTTCACTGCTATTCTACTCAGTAAAGTCTTTATAGCTCTCGAATTCATAATATTCTACATTGTTTAATGAAAATGGTGGGTTCAAAGAACCCAGTAAATAAGCGTCATTTAAAGAGAAAGTCATGAAAACATCCATAGAAATATCATATCTACATGATGATGAAATGCAATCACAATATGCATCATTCAATGACATAATTTTCTTTTTGGTAGGTGACACTTATCAAGTGATCACCCACTCATACATCAAACGCACTAATTAGGTAATGTCAAGAACTGACTACTCGTCCAATTATAACCTTGGTGAAGCTTACATTCATTCTTATACATGGATTCCATTCACACAAATGGTTAAATACATCTATATCGTGAAAGGAGTTTGCTTGACTAATCATAAAGAAAAGATTTGTTCCCAGAAATCAAGTTCAAAAGCATGTTTTAATAACATAAATATACATACATAAATGATGAAAATAGGGCAATAGTCATTCCCAAAGATTTTATTGTTTGTATAAAATTTAATTAGAATACCTATGGAAAATGACTTGATTTAAACATCTTTCTAATGAAATAAATGAAGGCATATCATGAACATTTGTTGCAACATCCTTTAAAAGTAAATGGAAAAATAAAAATTCTTATCATGACAATTCATTGAGTTTGAAAAGCTTGCTTACATCGGAATCTCAAGCTGTGCCTTCCACTTTTTCCTTTCCTATTCCTATCAACATTAACAATCTTTACTAAGCATTCACTTAAATCACCAAATATTGCATCCTAATTTTAATGTCTAAGGATGCATTAATTAAAAGCTAATTTTAAGTTTCTTTTTTCAAAGAGAGTCTCCGAGATTCTTTTGATGAGGAAAACATTCTTATTTAAACTCTCATTTTAATTATAATATTGTTTACCTTATATCTAAAATTACATAGACCATTTAAGGGCATTTACTCCATTTACATTTTTTTTCATTTATTAAATGTCCAACTTAAACATATATGTTAGGCATATTAAAACCTGTCTAATCACTCTTATACTATGTGAATTGGTTATTTACCAATTTTGCATAAAATCCCAACACCCATTCCTTACTTACAACTTAGCATAATACCACCATAATTTTTTTCATTGTATTTTCAACTTTCCAAATATCTTAAAATTTACTCATAAATAATATTTAGGCCAAATACTCTAAAAGTCCCATTTTTAACCCACGTTTTTGGGGTGTCCAATTTCCACGGGTCTTGAAAATTTCTAATTTTCTCTTTCTACCTCAGATTGGGCATATTAATATATAACAAACACATCCTAATAGCATTTTCAACTATTATATTATGATTTAGAATAAGAAAATTTAAATATACCACTCTTGAATTTTTGATTTCATGCTTAGGCTTGATTTTAGCCTTTCATTTTCATAATTTAGTTGCCAAACATGGTCCTATCTACAAATTTATTAAAAGTCTCATGGTTTTCCATCTATATTTGAAGGTAAAAATCAAAATCCTACCCATTTCAACTCTTGAATTCCTAAATAACCAAATCTACTATTCAAATCTATGTATTTTACTTATATATATATATATATTTATCTATAGTATTTTAGCGAAACCCTCATGCTTCTAGCATGATTTAGGAAAAAATTGAAAAAAATCCCACAAAAAACACATTTCTTTTTTACATCCAGCGATTGATAACCGACAACGTGGGCAAAGGCACGTTGACAACGACGATAAGCTCTCCCCCTTGCCTTTCTTTCTCTCCTCATTCCTTTCTTCCTTTCTCATTCATTCTCATTCTTTTCTCTCTTCCATTTTTTTTCTTTGCTGGACAATCGTGCGTCTCGTATCTCCTCCCTTTTGTAAAATTTGGTGCTCTGCATGTGCACCAAAAATGTGCTCATGCAGCACCTATTTTTTTAACATTTGGACCGGGCCCTATAGTGCCAAAAAAGAGAAAGCACGCCTGAAGAATTTCTGTAAGAAAGTAAGCAAGTACTTTTGATTTTTTCGCTTATGTATTTGCTTAATTTTGAATAAATTTCTTACCATGACTGTTTGTTAGTATTTATGAACGAATCATGATTTATTTTGGTTTTCATCCCTGATCTTTGAAATAGATTTTATAACTATGTTTTAGAATAGATGATATGCAAATGTCCTCGCTAGTATTCATACTATATGGCATAAATGATATACATAAAAAATAAGGAACGATTAGGTCAAAAAAGTTGCATTGCTAACCGATGCTCATAATTGATTACGATCGCAGTAGAAAGCGCGATTTGCAAATACGCCTACTTAATTTAATCATAATTGGAAATAATATACCCACATAATTTTGATAATTACAAATTATCTCACATAGTTTGCCCATAATTACAAATATGCTCATGTTGTTATGACGCTGTTACTACACTACCATGGAATGAGTATATTTGCAAATGTTCGCAAACTATGTGAGTATATTTACAATTTCAAAAATTAAGTGCCTATATTTAGTTTTGATAAATATATCCATATAGTTTGCAAAGGCAAATATACCCACGTCATGAAGGTATGATACCAACATAATAACAATATGAGTATATTTGCAATTATTTTTTAATTATTTTTCACTTTTTCCTATATAACTACCATATTTTTCAATCATTTTTATACAACTACCCATTCATATACCTATTTGTTTTAACTTTATTTTATTTACTTTTCGTTATTACCCTATTATATCACATTATTTTCTCACATTTTAAAAACTTTTATACAACAAAATTTTTTATCAAAAATTTTATCACTTCCTAAATGTACCATTTATTTGTACCTATCACGGTCTTCCTTATGGAGTTTGATATCAACGATTGCAAGTCCTGCTAAAAATATCAATAACAAAATGCATGAGTGCGAGCAAACTTAACAAGTAGGATAATGAGCGATCAAAAAAATCAAAAATTGCAGTTAAACCAATGAGTAAACATCACCAAAATATGGCCTCTCACAAAATTGAACCACAACATGTTCTAGCTAGACCACACGATTATGGACTTATCAGATTATGGACTTATCTCATCTATAACTACTTATCCAATAAATTAAAGTTTATTCCAAGCCACATACAACATTACAAGATTCATAATTGTGGCACATCCTCATCCACAAATCTAAATATGAATGTTCCATCCATGGGATGTCTCAAGCCACCATGAGTTCTATTATTTCCTGATTTCTTATCCAAAGTCATCGCCCAACTTTGACCATATAACCTCTGCTGGCCAAAACAAGTTCTATAGCTTAACCCATTTCAAGTTCCATGGCTTATCCTCTTAGCATGAGGTAGGCTTATCTTGATCAGATAGGATAACCAATAGGGTGATTTGCAAATACGCCTACTAGTTTGACTATAATTGAAAAAATATCCACATAGTTTTAGAAATTACAAATTAACCCACATTGTTTGACTATAATTGCAAATATATCTACATCCTTATGATGCTGTTACTACATTATCGAACGTAGAATATTTGTAAATAATTGCAAATTATATGGGTATGTTTGTAATTTTAAAAATTAAATGAGTATATTTAATTTTTAAAAATATACTCACGTAGTTTGCAAACCTTTGTAAATATACCTACACTATGACGGTGTAGTAACGACGTCATAACTGTGTGGATATATTTACAATTATGGTCAAACTGTATGAGAGTAATTTGCAATTTTTGAAATATGTGGGTATTTGCAAATTATCCTAACCAACCCTATCGAGATAAGATGAGTATCTTATTTAAATAAAGATGTCATATGACCCATCTATAAACAAAAAAGGATTTGGTTCCCATAGGAAAGACGAAATCAATCCAAATACTCTTCCTTCCCATAGGAAAGATAAATTCAATCCAAATACTCTCCCTTCCCCATTTCATTCCTGTAGGCATTTAAGTAGTGGATAATTTGACTTTTGATTTTGTGATCTCTATTTGACTAAACGATATATGTTTGAGGTGCAATGATGATCTCCACTTCTGTAGTTAAACCTTAAAAGGTGCACCCTAATCATTTTCCTTATAATAACACCTTGAGAACTCCACAAGGTATAAACCTAATATATTAGTGACTAAAATCTCACATTTAAAAGAGGAGAGTGTTTCAATAGTTTAAGACATGAATCTTAAGTTAATATTGTATGACATGTTTTAATCATATGACTAAGTTGCCAGGCCTAAAAGGATAATATCATATTGTAGAACCTCAGGTTGTGGGTTGTTATTTGGGTTTTACTTAGTTAGATGTGGTTCTAAGACATAAACCAATGGAAGCACATTTGATGCGCTTCACAAAGGAATTGGACTTGGATAGTTCGGCCCATTTATTAACTCATTTAAAAAATCCTGACTTTAACTTATTTACAATCCATTTAATAAATTGATTAATGAGTTGTTAACAAGTTGTATAGTAGAGATTTAAAGGTCTAGACTCCAACAGATGATGATCTTGTAGGGATAGAAGAGAGATTATTTTCAATGCAGGGAAAAATGAAAATACGACAACAATGGGAATTAGGGTGGTGGTAGGAAAATAGAAATTAGGTTGCGAGAGGAAAACGACAAGAGAAAATAATTAAGAGGTTTACATATATATATATATATATTAGACTTTGATGGGTTAAATTAGTTAAATAGTTAAATAGGTCAAATGAATTAAACAAGTTGACGAGTTATAAAATTTTAATTTTAATTCGCTTATTTAATTAAATGGTTGAAAGGATTGGTGGATTATAAACTATTTTATTTAAAAATTCAACCCAAACCCATTTATAAATGGATTGGAGGAGCTAATTGACGAGTTGAATGACCATTAACACCCTTGCTAGAATAAGTCTAGCAGATGTGGTTCGAGGACGGACCAAGTGAAAAGTGGTGGGTATCTGATGCTTCGAGAATTATAGAAGATAGAAGAATTGAAAGAGTAGAGAACCTAATAATATATCAAAAGTGGAAAGGGTTCATGGTGGTCTAAGATGTTGTCTCAAGTTGTGATACATTTTAGAACCATGTGACTGAATTGCTAGGTCTATGCAAATAATATCACAGTATGGAACTCAAGGCCTTGGATTGTTATCTATGCTTATGTCAAAAGTTTTATAAAAGATTATATTATCAACTATCAAAAGTTTTATAAAAGATTATATTATCAACTAGGAGCCCGTAGCTCCACTATCTATAGTCTCACTATCGTGTGATAAATCAATCTATTATGCTGCCTCTCTTATTATCCAAATGCCAAACCTTGTCCATGCATGACTTCCTCAAATCATAGTTGTTCGTGAAATACATCAACTCAACTAAGTTTTCCTTGGTACCATTTATTTAATTATTATTCGTAATCTCACCGCAAGTGCACGAGTCTTAGATTGTAGTATGTAAATTATTAATCCTTAGGGAATTTGGGACTATAAAATTCACTTTTAAATGCTTCTATGTGGAATATAAAGAGAATAGAATAAATAAAATGGAATAAAAAGTAGAAAAATGGGAAGAGATAATAAAACTGAAAACTAGAACATGTAGTAGAAAATAAAGATGTGAATACCTAGGGTCTAAGGTTTCACATGCATCTTTTGTAACTGGTGATGGTATACTTATTTAATTTAGATATTATTTGTTAAAGAAGAACAAACTCTAATTTATCTTTGCATCTTTTCTCGAAATTTACAAAATGTATCCTAATTTTCTTAACCACCTATCTTATGGGATTAAGTTAATTAGAATCCATGAAGTTCCATGGCTTATTGACGGAATTTCTCAAGGTCATCATGCCTATTCTCATGGGGCTTAGATTTCTAGATTTAATATCTTGATTATCATATATTAGATTTCCAGCTCTTGGTTATATTACCTAATATATAGAATTATGCCAAAGTGCGAGCCTATTTACAAAGCCAATATTAAAATCACAAGATAATAAATTAATAATAATATCTATCATAAATAAATTACAACTACACATCACGCTACATTATACGTATGCTACATCATAAATCCTAGAGTTAGGGTTTAGCTGAACTTAAGCATGTTTAAGTTCAAAATAAAATTAAAATTCACACCCATCTTAAACAAGGTAATTAAAATTAAAAAAAAAAGAGATAAAAAAAACTTATTGGTTGGAAGCCCCAAAGTATACTAGTCTCTCCATGCAACTCACTGTCCGCCTCTTGACCTGTGTTCTCCACCTCGTCTCCACCCTTCTCTCTCTTTTCTCGTAATTTCCTTCTGCATGAATTCTCTATGGAAAATCTCTCCCCTCCAATTCTCTCTGCTCGGATCTTTTTTTTATAGACTCTAAAAATTGCGTTAAATCAAGTTGTACACAACCTGCTGACGTTGCTTGATTGTTATGCATAAAAGGCGTAATTGCAGTGGATGGCTTGCGCATGAACTATTTTGTCTTGGAAGAATTCTGGACGTTGGCAGCTGCTTCAGGTGCACGACCTTGATCTATGGCTACTGAATTTTGAAGATAAGCTGATGGAATGCCACCTGGACGGTTGGGATTAATAAATTTGGTAGGCTTAGAAAGAAATTAAATAGACGCCTCATATTAGCTTCGGCTATTTTGAATAAATGGACGGCTGCAAACTGGGCGCATAGCTTGGAAATTTCTGGCGGCTTAGATTTAAAAAAAATAGTAAACGACCTGGATTTAAAGTTTCTGGACGGATTAGATGGGCTTGGACGGTGATTGCTAGGCTGGGAAATTGACGACTTGGACGCCGTGGGACCCACTGGTTGGATGGCTTGCTTAATATTATCCGGGACAGTGCTTTCTTTGGAAAACTTAGATCAGCTGATCTGGACGTTTGATCTGGGGTGGTGCATATGAATGGACGACTGATCTTGCATAGACTGCTGCTGCTTATTTTTTTAGACGGCACATGAATAAATAGCCGGTGGCTATTTTTGGACGTGATTTCTGTGGGCCACACATTAATCAGTCATTTGGACGGTAGGATATTGACGTTTGGACGACTTGTATCAGATGGATGGTATGGCTGGTGGGCCGCATGTGTGGACTTTGTTAATCTAAGGGTGTTGAAAAATCTGGACCGTTGGTTGGTGGATTGCTGCATAAATTGGAGGTTTAGATGGCTAGGATGCTGCATACACAACGGGACGTTAATTGTGGGGTCTACTACTGGCATTTTTTAACCTGAAACAAAAAATATAATTAGATCATTAATTAATCAAATTCATTAACAGGTTATCAATGAAAAATATCTCATGGCCATTTAATTTCATGGTAACAAAAAAAAAAAAAGTAATTTCAAGCCAAAAGAATACAAACATTATTTAAATAACTGGAAATTAATATTTAATACCGAACTGTTGCAAAAACATATTTTAAATCAAATTTTACATTAGACTCAATTAATTACCCAGCGAATGAATATAAAATATTCAAAAAATATATTATAATTTTCCAATTATCAATTATCATATAAGGTCCTCACAAAACTCATGAATTTGTCTAAGTATTAATGAGGGTTAACATTCAAATTTTCTATTTCCATTTTTTTATATGGCAACCAACGTTATTCACAATCACTTCCCACCAAAATAAGTCTCTAAATACAATGAAATTCCACAGTCCACCTATAGTCTTAGAGATCATGATCCCACACCAAAAGTGAATCAACCTACCTACGTAACTTAAGAGAATGCATGAAATGTTCCCAACATCACGTGAGGTAAAGTTAAAACCCCAAAATGTCCTTAAGATCCTAGAGTCTTAGCCTTGTGAAGTTAAGGAGGTTCTCCTAATATTTTTTATTCATTTCCATTTAATTTTGATATACTTCTACATACATTGGCATTTAATCGAATATATGATATGTGTAATTTGAAAAACATACTGAAATCTATATATCTCAACATAATACCAACTTAATATATAGAAATTAGTTCTAAGTCACTTGAGGCTTTCATTTTTACCAAAATCCTAAAATTTCATGATTTCAAAATTCCTTAGGTATTCAAAATAAATTATCCCAAGTCCATGTTTCAATCCATGGGGCCTACATGTAATGTTCAAAACATGCCAATAAATTGCAAAACAAGCTCCAAATAATTAAAAATAATTCACTACTTGGATGATTAAGTGGTTGACATAAGTGTGCATGAGTGTTAAAGCCAAGAAGGTATGAGTTCGAAGTTGAGTAGAGGCAGTGGCCTCATTACCCCTCCCTAGATGACATCTTTATTAAGCAATTGATCATCTAAAGTGAGTGACCCAATAAAAAAATAAAAAACAAACCTACTTACCTTGTATTCTAAAAGTCTTACTTTTTCCCTTTAGGATTTTAACTCAAATCCTTGTCAAATATTTGAATATAACCATCCTAACTTCCCTACTAAAATTTCCTTATCTTATTCATGAACCCTTGGTCTCCATCATGATATGAGAGTTTGATTTAAGAAAATAACTTGTACCTTACCCTAAATTTAAGCATTTTTCTCCTCTCACCATAAGTCCTAGTCTCCCTCTTTAATTATCACTTCAAAGAAGGAATGCAAAAGTATAACACACCATTCCTCAAAAGCCGTTGTAGAAACACCTTATGTCGATTGGCACTACAACACACAAATACCGATGCCACGACATACAACTAGTTGGACGTCGACTCAGATTTTTAGGTGTCATGGCGCCCTTGGCTCTCTCACTAACCTTTTGCTTTACATTGTTTTGCTATAAAAAATTTCTTTATACAAATTTGACTGAGATGTTTTTTTGTTTATTTCATAACTTCGAATATCATTTCTCCACAAATTTTTAGCTTAACATTTTAAAAACATAAAAGATGACATGCATTTTACTATTACTAGGGGTGCAACTTGGGTCGGGTACCCGCGGGTCAACCCGCTGGGTACCCTAAATCGGGTAGGTTCGGTTCCATAGAACCTACCCGTAAGGTCGGTTCGGTTCCTCGGGTAAATTACCCGGTCAATTTCGGGTAGGGGTCGGCACGGCGGCAACGTCGCATCTGTGGCGAGCTGCAGAAGGTCGCGGCGATCCGGTAAGGCGGTAACAACCCTCTCTCCCTCTCCCTCTCTCCCTCTCTCCCTCTCCCTCTCTCTCTCTCTCCCTCCCTGCCATTCAAGACTAATGCGGTAATGCCCTGTTAGACACTGCTTCGAAGGTCATTTATTACTTCTATATTTGATTGTCATTTGATGTATGCGTGGGGTTGGTGCTGCACTGCTGCTTATTTGGGTGGTATTATCATTCCTAGAAAACGATTCCGGGGGTACAACTGATGCTGAACAGTTGCTGCGATGGTTGACTGCTTGATTATTTTTGGGTTCGTGTTTGTAATACATTGAAGAAAGAGATTGCTTTCAGAGCCTGCCAAAATTTTGGTTAATGTGATGACTGCATACCCAACCCAACAGACGTAAACAATAATGACCTTTAAGTTTGTTTGCAAAATAGATCCTGCCATAAGGCCTTTAGTTACTAGTTGACAGTCTTGCTAAATCAACCAGAAACTCGTCTTAAAGGCTGGCCCAAAGTTCTATTTTTGAAGAACATGCAGATCTTTCAATGAAATTCAGTGGTGCTCTTGCCAACCACTTCATTCCTCCATGCTACAACCACCTCTACTTGCCATTACACAGCTCTGACTCTATACAAACATTTGAATCGAGTTTTTAAGTAGCCAAACAAATTGTTCACCAACACTTGGGTCTTCAACCTCAAACCAGTGTTGTACAAACAACATCTAAACTCAGATTCTCAAAAGATAACCTCTCAATTTCCTTCCTATGGTGGCCTCCCACCCGCCCACTGCCCAAGTCATACCGTCAATTGTTCCCCTCATTAAAAAAGCTCACATCCTGTCTCTGTACATGAGGGGAAAAAAAAGAAGAAAAAAACAAGTTTATTCCGAGACTTATTGCGATATTTCTATGTTGTTGTCTTTCATTCTATTTCTAATATGCTGTATTGGTAATTTTTTTATATATAGCGTTGAATTATCAACGAAAAGTGGTATTTTTGCGTGGTAAACCTTCTAACTTTTCCTATTTTTAGTATGTATAAATTGAATTTTTTTACACGGGTTGAAGCTACGAATAAATCGTGTTTTAGGAACCGATTTTGGAACCGAACCGGAACCGACCCGCTCTTGAGAAAATAGGGTAGGGTAGGCTCCGGACCGACCCTGTTTAAAATAGGGTAGGGTAGAGGTTTTGCCAAAACGGGTAAGGGTAGGTTCCACCCGTACCCAGACCTACCCGACCCAAGTTGCACCCCTAACTATTACATCATCTTATAACAACTTTGACGACAATTAAATATCCTTGTGATATTTTAGCAATACCTTTTTATAGAGAAGTCCGGTTAATGTATCATTTCTTGGGTTAGATTTTAGGTCTAAGATTCAAGTGCAATTTGGGTTGGGTAGATCTACGTTCGTTAGGGTAGATTCTATCCTTATACTTTTTTAAAAAAGTCTCTATCCTGTTCTATTTTAAGTTAGCTTGGTTCTGAGCATATGCTACCCTTTTTTTTAAAGCACCAATTTGTTCCAATTCTAAATTAGTTTCCAAAATATCATGTAATTATCTTCATTTGCTATATATTTGTGCCCACGATAACTGCTAGTAGAGATAAGTGAACTACCAAAGCATGCAACTTGTTACATATTTATTGAGTGTTAATTGTCAAGTAGCAACCTAAATATTATCTTATTAGAATATATGTTGATGTTATATGTGTGGTATCATGCAAAGAATAGCACTTCATAAAATAATTAGAAAGTCATGAATGATGAATTTGTACAACTATATAACCATAGTATAAATATTTAAACTTATTGCCTAATCACACATCCAAAATGGTTCAAACATCCGACCAATTAGTAATTCTAAAAAGCTATTGACATTAAAGTTCAACAATCTCAAGTTTCAAAATCTAATAACAATACTAGCATCCAAGTTGATCATTTCTCAAATAAAAATCTTTAGCACCAACAACTTTAAGGGGATGTTTGATAATGTTAATTTTAGTAGGTTGTGAGAAATAAAAAGGAAAATATTTAAGAAATGTGTTATTGATATGAAACAATAGGGGTAAAAGTGTAATAAATAGATTAGTTAGAAGGAAAAATGATTAGAATGTAAGAGTAAAAATGAAAAATAAGGTTGCTAAATTATCAAATGATTTATGGAGAAATGGGGAAGATGAGACATTTCCTATCCCACTGGTAAACGTGATATGGATTGATGCCTTGTCAAGCTGGTTTTAACGGATATTTATCCAATTAATTATGTTTTCATTGGAATTTATTTTCTTCCATTTCTCAGCTCATGCATATTTAGTTCATTTCCATCCAATAATGTCATAACTAAAAATGATTGTCATAACATATTTCAAAACCTCTCATAAATCAGATGTCACTGCATGTATTATCCAAAGCTGTCTACATAAGACATCAAAGTAATTTACATCTATTCATCATATGTTTTTCACAAATATGAAACTTATAATGTTCTCCATTTCCTCAATGGATAGCTCCTGATCATGTTTACCAGGGGACGAAACCTGTTATAAGGGCGGAGGATTGTGAAACCCCAACCTATGTAGGACTCAATGGGATGCATTGAATATATATACATGATTTATATGTGATGAAAATGAATTTTGAATAATTTTTGTGAATTATGTCTTATTTTGAATTAGGGTTTCTATTGAAAACGGTGATTAAAAATTTAATCACCGGAGCTCAAAGTGAGTTGGTATGACCCCGATGGGCTTAATAAGGATTTGAAGGTGACAAGATGTCATGAATAATCATAATTTAATTTATGAAAACTAAAGTGTAATTATGAAATTAAGGTGAAAATGATGGAAAATTCATAACTTGACGCCTACTAGGCGAATTTCGATGAAATTTGAAAGGTAAGCTCATCACGGTGGGCCCAATCTTACAAATGGATTGGATTAAGGGAATCATGATAGGTTTAGGGTGATAATTAATTATTTTTATTCCTAAATCCAAAAGATAAATTCAAGTGGTCATAACTTGACGTAGAAACGTCAGTTTGAGATGAAATTTGAAACGATGGAATAAAATTATAAAATCTATGAGATAAATGGAATGAATTAAGATATTATCATGAAAATTTGATTTCTTGAAGAGCAAGTAACAAGTTGCTTAAGAGCTAATAAAGAAGTGCAATTGTGGAAAGTGAAAATGGAATTTACTAAAATGATGTTTTCTTTCTATGTGATGATATGTGATTAAAATTATTTATGATTATGTTTAAACGAACGGGCAAGTACAAGTTTTTAAAAATGACGGCTTTAATGAAAAGCCACAAGTTTTGAAAATGATGGCTTTAATGAAAAATTACTAGTTTTGGAAAATGACGGCTTTAATGAAAAGTCATAAGTTTTGAAAAAGAATGACTTTAAGAAAAAGTCTCAAGGTTTACTTCATGAGAAGGAAGCAACATTTTTAAGATAAAGAATTTATCACAAGTATTGCCATGAATTGGCAATGCTTTATGTTAATGGATTGAGAAATTTGCTTATGAGTACGCAAGTTCTCCACGATAATATTTTCAAAGGATTTCATGTTTGATGCCGATGTTTCTAAGAATTTGCTTTTAAGTGAGCAAGTTCTTTATGATATTGTTTCAAAAGTATTTTATAAGATAAAGAGAATTTTTCCCTTTTTCACAAAGCAACAAATGTAAATGAGTTTTGAATTTCTCTTATGATGTTTAATGATAAATAATCATGTTATAAAAGAAAAAGGGGGATTTGATTTATGAAAAATATTTATTTTTCTAGGTCATGATAATTAAATAATAAATGATGGTATGTACATAGTTCATATGTTTTGAAATGATATAAATAGAATTTTTCAGCCGTGTTGATGTATATGTGAACTTGTTTAAAGTTCCGAGTTTTAGGTGAACTAATGATTGAATGAGTGTATGTATGCAATCGAAATGCCATTATTAGGTCAAGAGGGCCCATGATGTATAACAACATGATTAAAGGATGTGTACAAGTGTACCATTGATTATGTTATAAATGAAATGATGATTAATGAAGAAACAAAAAAAATTTGGACGAGTTCCAATTAAAATCCCGCCGCGTGATCAGGGTAATAATCCTGATTCACATTTACCAATCGATAAGATCTTGAGGTAAGGAAGTGACGTCTTGGTTTGGGGCGCCACACCTACCCCACTCATCCATGTTCTCAAATAAGTCCTAAGTTCAATATAATAGTAAACTAACACTACTCCAATCAGATTATAACTCTAGGGTGTGTTTGGGAAGTGATAAAACTTTTGATGAAATATTTTTGGTGTAAAAGTTTTTGAATTAGGAGTAAATGATGCGATATAAAAAGATGTGGAGTAAAAATAATCAAGTTTAAAGAGATAAGCTAGATGTATGAGTAGTTGTATAGAAATGGTTAAAAAAGTAGGGAAGTTGTATACCAAGAAGTGAAGAAATAATTAATAGTTGTGGAGAGTGAAAAAATTTTGGTGTAAACAAATACTCCTTTAATAAATTAAAATCAAAGTTAAAGAATATTAAAATTAAATTAATACAACTAACAAGGGGAAATTGAGGGTTTTATAATTAGATGGGGGTATTCGACTAAAGCATATTTGGAGAAGAGGAAGCTAGGCTGCAATAGATGCAGATTTGAAGAAGAGGCAGATGATGGTGTTTGATCAAAGCAACTTGAAGAGGTAGATGGGGGCTTCCATAAAAGCAACCTGAAGAAGTAGATGGGGCATTTTAGTGGAGTAGATTTGGAGATGAGAAAGCTATGCAAATTTGAAGAAGAGGTAGCTTTGAGCCTTTGAGGTTAAAATTGAGTTGTCTCATATGATACCTAAACCCAAGTAGGGCTCATATAAGTGAATTTGGCATGTAAATATGAATTATGTATTTATTGATTGATTTATGAACGATTTTAATGACTTGATGATTTATTACAGTTAGGGCCAATGATTAAGGATGGTGATTAAAATTAATTGCCACAGGCCAAAGTTGGTCAATATGATTAAAGTGACCTAATGAGGATGCAAAAATATTAATGTGCAATGAATAATTATATCATTTATCATGATTTAATTAATGGATATTAGAATGGTAATTATGGAATTAATATGATAAATGCTAAAAAATTCATAATTTGATGCCTATAAGGTGGATTTAGACAAAATTTGAAAAGTAAGCACATGATTAAGTGCCCAATCTTATGGATGGATTGGACTATGAAAATAGTGATGAGAATAGGATGATAATTATTTATTTTCATCTCAAATTCAAAAGTTAATTTCAAATGATTATAACTTGAGATAGAAAATTCAGATGAAATTTGAGATGAATGGATAAAATTATATGGTGAATATTATGAAAAGATTTGATTAAGATAATTATTATGAAAATATGCTTAATCACAAAAGGACAAAGAGGTTTTGGCTTTTGAGTTAAAAAGTGACATGAGCATTTACGATAGAGTAAGGAAGTTAATGAAAGATTTATGGCTCCATACGAGGTGTCAAGTGACGGTGTTTTTGGCTTGATTTTGTGGATTATTTAAATGATAAAATCCATAATAATATCAAGTGGTTAATTCTTGGCTTAATGGCTATGGGTATTGCCTTGAGGAGGCTTGGAGAGGTAGCACAACAAGGGATGCCCAAGCTTGACAAATATGGAATTTTTGATTTTTTAAAAATGCAAAATATGTATTTAAATGACCTAGGCAGCTAGGGTGAGTAATGAACGTGGAAATGGGTTGATTTTTGTGGCAAAAACATTGCCATAAGATGATGACTAGTGGACATCTCCAAGGGGCAGCTTTATGGCCAATTAATATGATGATTTTGATAATTATTATATAAGATAAATACATAATTTACTTAAATGTGAATGAGCTATGTCATTAAGGGATAAGAGGAAAATAAATTACCTTCTAAATGATGTGGCAAGTGGGCCCAAAAATCTAGAAAATGAAGGGCATAAGAAGGGGCATTGGATGTTCCAAGCAAGAGGTTAGAGAGAAAAATTTTGAGGAGGAAAATCTTCCAAGCAAGGCAGAAGCAAGAATGTCCCCAACTAGCAAGAAAAGGAGGAAAAAGAGGAGAAAATAAGAAGGAAAAAGAGGAAGAAAAGGGAAAATCCAAGTTGGAAAAGTTTGGAATCAAAGTTAGGACACGTTTGGTAATGTTTATGGAAAACATGGGATGAAAAATCATGGTAAACACGGTTTTCGAGATCCATCATCTCACAACCAATCATTATATTTTTCACTTTTACCCTTATATTTCAATCATTTTTCTATAAATATCTCATAACAAACCTATTTATTTCAAATTTATCCCTATCATTTCATATCAATCACACAATTCCTAAAATATTCCATTTCTCACTTCCCATTCCATCCCACAATTTCCACAACTTACATGTTACTAAACATCCCCTTACTTAGAATCAAGTATACTTCATGTATTGGGTTCTTTAATCCTAAGTTTCTCATATCAAATTGTGGGTCATGGTATTGGGTTCTTTAATCCTAAGTTTCTCATCTCAAATTATGGGTCATGAATTTGATTCATAATGAAACCTTGAAGGATCATTCATGATGCTCTTAATTAGGGTATTTAATGAGGATTGAATGGTATGAATGAATTCAAGGGTTCAAAGGGGTTAAATTGAATTCTAGAGTTGTTTATGCGTGAATAACCTAGCTTGAACTTTCTTAAATCCACATGATAAGTTTATGTTTTGATTAATTACTATGATTAGATTATGATTCCTACTTTTATGAATTATATATGTTGATTTGGGCATAAGCTATGGATTTTAGAAAGGACGGAATTTAGGGTTTTGTATATGACCCCATTTTCATCTTTTTATGATATGTATGAAGCATGAATTATACTAATGAGTTTATGGATGATTTAGAGGGTAAAATACCCTAGATTTAGGATACCTTAGACATCCAAAATGGGTGTGGAAGGTTTGCGATAAATCTAATTTCTAAGGGTATGCATAGGGACGTTCAAAGATGGGTGCAAAGGGTATCCAAAACGTGTATGAAAGTCATTATTTTGGAAGCAATCAATTTATGAATTTTAAATATGTGATATTACCCAAAATTTAGGTTAAGAAAAGAATGATAATTCCTAGAATTAATGGGTTAAAAATCTATTAAGAATTAAGCATCAAAAGATACATTGAAAGTGTGGAAAAGAGGTGCCAAAGTTGCTATTTTGGAACCCTATGATCGATGGATTAAAATTCCATAAATATACCCTAAATTATATTCTAATTAAGGGATTTAATCATGCTAAATTACGAGGCAGGTTACCGTTTTGAGAAATTTTAAGAAACATATAAGATATGTATTGTGAGATGGGTATGTATGGAAAGATATGCATGAATAAATGATAAATGACTTATGTGATTTGCTAAAATGCAAAAATGCATGAAAATATGACGAAATGCATAATTATGTAGCTTTTTTGATAATTAAGTATAATCTCAAATTTTGGAATTAATATATGAGGACTAAGATGTCAAATATGTGCCTAAAATGAGTACCAATATATGAAATATGAAAAAGTAAAAATGATAAATGGAAGGTAATGAACTTCCATATGATGATTTAATAAAAGATTATGACGTGTATAAAAGTTTACCCTACATAAGGATATTAAAAATGAATAAATGGATGATATGATATATAAGCTATGTTGAATACCCGACTTGAAATACAAGTGGGTTATGTAAGCTAATAAAAATCATATGGGATATACATATGACTTAAGAAATATGAAATTGAGAAACTTTGCTTGAACTTGATTATTGAAGTCTCAAGTGAAGGTTACCCAAGTGTTTTGAATGATTAAAAGGAGATTAAATGCAAGTTAAAAACCCTATACCATATATATGCCTATGATATTGAGATATATGAATGGAATGAAGAAAATAAACCACTCACTAAGATTACATAGTTATGTGATTGTCAAAAGACTTATGAGTAAATCATATATATAATGTGATCATTAACAAGGGTGAAGATGGATATGCATTCCAAAGAAATAATGATTTAAAGTTAATGTGCAATAGACATATGAGATTAAACCGATATGACACATATATGTGAATTAAAGAAAAAGACAAGGCATACAAGCGTAACATATGATGAAAATATATAAGATAATCATGTTTACTTGTCTAGGAAAAGGCAAGGAAATGATGGAAGACGCAAAAAGATCGCTACAGGTAAGTAAACAGGACTTTTGAAAATGACATTTTATTCTCAAACGCTAAAATGTTTTCACTTGTTTTACTTGAATATTTCTAACGTTATTTAAGGGTATTCATCCCTTCATCCCTTCATCCCTTTGTTATGAATTGATTACTGCTTTAATGAAATGATTGAATAAATTCTTATCTATTTGGAAATGGCATGCTAGCATGAATTTGAATGATGTTTCATCGATATGATGATCAAATGGATGGTGTAAAGAATTCTCTACATGAGAACGACAAATTATCATGTATAAGAGGTATATAATGTCGAGGTGACTAAAAGTCATGGATGGAATGAGAATCAAGTAGGCTAGTCAAGGCAGAAGCATGATAAGGAGTCCGCCCTTGACATTGCCAAGTCGGAAGGTCAGACACCAAGGATGGAAAGGATTATGTTATGAAAGGATGTTTCCCGAGCTAGCATACCCTCACATGAAGGATTATGTCATGAATGAAAATGATGTATTTGCACATCCAATGTTTATGAAAAGCCCAAAAATTGGGATTTATGAATGGTTTACATGAATAATTTTCATGAATGGTTTACGAATGGTTTCCATGAATGGTTTATGAAAGGATTTTTGTTATATTGATAGTTGATTATTTGCTAAGTGTCTCCTACTAAATAGAGAAAAATGCATTTAAATGAGAATGAAAGATGCTTGCTTATTGAGTTTCGACTCATGTTTTGTTTTTCCCCCTTAAACAGGTGCAGGGAAATCAAGTAACAGTGTGATGCCTGGACCCAAGTAGGGCTCATATATGTGCATTTGGTATTGAAATATGAATTATGTATTTATTGATTGATTTATGAATGATTTTAATGACTTGATGATTTATTGCAATTAGGGTTAATGATTAAGGAATGGTGATTAAAATTAATTGTCATAGGCCAAGGTGGGTTAATATTATTAAAGCGACCTAATGAGCATGAGAAAATATTAATGTGTAATTAATAATTATTTCATTTATCATGATTTAATTAATGGAGGTTATGTTGATAATTACAGATTTAAGGTGATAAATATTAGAAAATTCATAATTTGATGCCTATAAGGCGAAATAAGATGAAATTTGAAAGGTAAGCACATGATGATGTGCCCAACCTTATAAATGGATTGGATTATGGAAATTATGATGATATTAGGATGATAATTATTTATTTTCATCCAAATTCAAAAGACAAGTTCAAATGACTATAACTTATACTAGAAAGGTCATTTTAAGATGAAATTTGTCATGAACGGTTAAAACGACATGACGAATCTTGTGGATGAGTTTGATTGAGATAATTATCATAGAAATTTCTTAATCATAAAAGGATAAAAGAGGTTTCTTAAGAAGCAAGTAAAGGAGGTAACTTAAGGAGGAAGCAAGGTAGGTTTCTTAAGAAGCAAGCAAAAGAATTTTTTAGGAAGAAAGCAAATGAGTTTCTTGGGTAGCAAGAAAGGAGGAAATAAAACAAGAAAAAGGGTAGCAAGGCAAGGGCTGGTCGTTCAAGCCAAGGAAGAGAGAGAGAGAAAGAGAAGAGAGAGAGAGAAGAGAAGAAGAAGAGAGAAGAGAGAAGAGAAAGAAGGCATCTTGAAGATTTTTTGGGGGATTAATTCCCCTATTAAAATTCAAGTATGTAGTGATATATTAACATGTTCTAAATTTAAAATATTCTTAATTAAATAGGTTTATTTATAAAGTTTTATTCGGTCGTTAATCAGCCCATGCTATTTAACCGATGCTCATATATAGTGAATTTGGAAAAGAAAAACAAAATATGAATGAAATAGTAAATGAATGAGTTTGTATATGAAAATTTGTATAAGAAATCATGATAGGGTGATTAAGGGCCAACTCAAGTTTCATCTTAAAAGGATAATCAGGTTGTAAATTAAAAGTCCAAGAACATTAACCTAAACAGGATTGAACGGGTGTCAGGACCAGCTACACCAAATAATTTTTAATAATTTTTTATACAAGGAATTTTTAGCTAAAAATTTTATATGATATAGAATACATGTTGAAGAACACTGGAAAAAAATAAAAATTGATTTTAGAAGGGTATAAATATACCTAATAATTAATGTTATTTGAACTATTTAAAAATAAATGTTGCTGTCTAGCAGAGTAAAAATACCAAAATACATATAAATACTTAATATATTGTGCTGAAAATATTTATTTTGGTTAATGAATTTAGTTATTAATGTATGAAATAAATTTGAAATGCCCCATTCATAGAAATACTCAATAATTAATTAATAGGTGCTACACATCCTAAGAAAAATTCGGCAGCATCTCCCCATAATATACAAGTGGTAATATGGAATACATGACCTGATATTCACAAATATTTCAATTTGTAACATTCAATCCTGTATTTATATACTTATATCTTCATATAATAAGGACGTTCATATAGAAAGAAAATCATTGAATGCTACCCATACACATCAGACAAACATAATGATCATGCATCTGTGCATCCACAAAGGTTATAATCCAATCCGAAATACCAAATACAATTGTTTATCAAAGTAAATTCATCTCAATAATCGTATACATGTACAAATATCAAAAGAGCACAAATTTTAAAAGAACTGAAATTAAAGTTATTGTGCTATGTCTCCCAAATGTGGTCCTCAACTTGTCCCATCTTGAAGTTCTCCACCTGGCCTGTGATCTAAAGGCAAAATAACAAACGATATGAGTCTAAATAGACTCAGCAAGTAGATAGTGGTTAGTACAAAGTCGAAATAAGTAAATTCTGTATGCATATGTTGTTTTCATGGTAAGACGTATGGGTCCAAACACCCACTCCCAAGATCGTATGCATAAAACCACATATAAATAGAAGAACACGAACAACCCTCTACTCATGTCTATCAAGGGTCATGAACAACTCTCTCCTCATGTCAATCAGGGCCATGAACAACCCTTTACAACTAGTTATTTTAAACAACACATTATACATAACAGACAAGAATAAATGCCACAAACTACACATACAACATCGGCAAAGTTTACTTTAAATTCAACACACAAAATTGTCATACAAGCATTTTATCAAACACATGATAGATGCAAAATAAGGGAACCCTCAATTCATACTCTCGTTTGAGCCGAATTGATTAACATCACGTTTAACAATATAGAAACTGCTAACAAATCCTTTGCTTCCTAGAAATCGCACATTCATGGCAAATTCCCCATGAACCCTGCTTACTCTAACTGTTACGAGCCCTACACCTCATACCACGAAATTATTCGACTCTAGACATTCCCACCAGTCCCACATTACGTTTAACATGAAATTTCATCACTAGATTAAGAAGGGCAACATCTACTTACCTGAATCGTAATTTCTCCCAAAAATAGTGCTTCTCACTTGGACGCAGAGATTTGGAACTTCCACGATTAGAGTCGACAATCTTCAAGCAGTCGGTAGAGCTTTCTTGAAGGAATTTATGGCTAGTCCGAACTGAATGGTAGGGGAAAGAAGAGAAGAAGAAGAGAACGAGAAGAGAAGAAGGAAGCTAGCCGGGTACGGGATGTAAATAAACCTTAGCGCGCTGGCTTCTTTTATTACTGAACCCCCATCGGGGTTGGGTCGGGTTGAAGCATGGGTCGGGTCTAATTGCAATTAGTAATTTACTCTCCCACTCATACAACTTAATAATTAAAATTTTCTCCGGGGATGCTGCCTCCTTCACCCCTATAAGGGGCACTGCCCCCTTGACCCCCGCGACCTGACCGGGCAGGTCGAACCCCGTACCTACTCTGCGAGGGAAACAATAGTCATAGTGCTCATCAATGAAACGCTGATTATAACCTTTGAATTTATATTTAATGTGCTAAGATCATAATACATGCACATGTGCAGTATACATCCCCTAGATGTCATGTCTATATATGTTATGTATCCATTAATATCGTAAAATTCTTACTAGAATGTTCATAAGTTACCTCATAAATAGAGAAAGGTTATAATTAAAATAAAATAAAATACCTGGTCCTCACAAAATTTCAGATTTAAATTCCTTGATTTGATTATGATTCAAAAATTAGAGAGATTAGTGTATCTGATTTCAGCATTATGGACAGATTGACAAATAAATCAAAATAAATGTTAAATTTTAAATTTTTGGGATGAAATTTAACTTATAATAGGATATAAACAAGTATCGTAAGTGATTGCAGGAGTTTAACCTATTAGAGGTGGATTTTAGAAAGGATAGAACTTAGGGTTATGTATATGACCTGATTTTCATCTTTTTATGATATGTATGAAGCATGAATTATACTAATGAGACTATGAATGATATAGAGGGTAAAATAACCTAGATTTAGGGTGCTTTGTATGTTCAAAATGGGTTTGAAAGGTTTGTGAAAAATATGATTTTTTAGGGTATGCAGGAGATGTCCAAAGAGGGGAGCAAAGGGTACCCAAAACGTGTATGAAAGTTGATATTTTGGAAGCAACCAATTTATGAATTTTAAATATATAATATTATCCTAAATTTGGGTTAAGAAAATTATGATTAATTTCTGGAGTTTATGGATTAAAAATCTGTTTTGATTTAAGTATCAAAAGAAATGTTGAAGATGTATAAAACGGGTTCCAAAGTTGCTGTTTTGGAATCCTATGATAAACGGATTAAAATTCCTTAAATATACCCTAAATGATGAACTAATGAAGGGATTTAATCATGCTGAATTAGGATACAAGTTACAGTTTTGAAAAATTTTAAGAAACACATAAGTTATGTGTTGTAAGATAGGTATGTATGGACAAGTGAAAAATGACTTATATGATTTGCTAAAATGCAAAAGTGCATGAAATTATGATAAAATGCATGTTTATGTTGTTGTTTTGATGATTAATGATAATATTAGGTTTTGAGATTAATATATGAAGCCTAAGACATCATATATGTGCCTAAAATGAGCACCAACGTATGCAATATGAAAAATATGTGACAAATGATAAATGGGAGGTAATGAACCTCCGTATAATGATTTGATGGAAGGGTTATAATGTATTTAAATTTCTACCCTACATAAGGATATTAAAAATGAATGAGCAGATGTTATAATATATAAGCTATGTTGCTATATATGAACACCTAACTTGAAATACAAGTGGATTATGTAAGTTAATGAAAATCATATAGTATATGCATATGACTTAAGAAATATGAAGTTGAGAAACCTTGCTTGAACTCGATTGTTGAAGTCTCAAGTGAGGGTTTCCCAAGTGTTTTGAATGATTAAAAGGAGATTAAATGTAAGTTGAAAACCCTACAATATATATATGTCTATGATATATGAATGGAATGAAGAAAATGAACTACTAACTAAGATTACATAGTGATGAGGTATATTTTGAACCATGGGTTGACTACAATTATATGATTAGTTTCGGTTTATGAAATTATATAATCTTTCATGTATAAAAAATTAAAAAAAGAAGAAGAAGAAAGAGAAAAATTACAACAAAAGGAAAATTGATGGCAAAAAAAAAAAAATTCACAACTGGTTAAAAAAAGAGATTACAAAATCACAGATAGACATGATTTTTAAGATTTTTATCCAAAAAAGAAAGAAACTTATTTATAGATTGGAAAATTTATTAAAGAAAAGGTTGCAAAAGAAAATGAAATGAATGATGAAAAATAAAAATAAGGAAAAAAAAGAAGAGAAAAGAAAAATGAAAGAAAACAAGCAAGGAACTGGTTGGCCGGTCAAACAAGACGACTAAGGTTAAAAAAATGCAAAAGAGGCATTTTGGGCAAAGTGAGCCGTGGCCACCCCGGTAGAAAATCTCATGTCATTGCCAAGTTTAGGTGGAACTAAAAAAATAGGAAAGGTAGTGAAGAGCAGCAATGGGAAATTTTTCCCACTCGAAATCTATCTAGTTTAGAGAAGCTGAGTTTGGAAGCTTGTGGGCAAATGAATAAAATAAAATTAAAAAAAGAGAGACGAAGAGAGTGAGGATGCTTTTCATTCCCATCCGATTTTCTCTCTGCACGAATCAAGATGTAGCACAAAAAAATAAGCATATCGCAACGATCAAAGGGGCAGCCAAAAAAAGAAAAAATGGATTGGATTGAAGAAGAAAGGCACTAAGACTGTCACCCAGTTCATGACCAAAGAGTAGGTAAAAAATAAGTGATTAAGAAATAAAAGGCATCAGGATTGATAATCCAGTGAAAATTATAGAAAATGCAACAAAATTGCCGGTAATTGAAACAAGTTGTTGTCGAAGTTATCTCTTCCATGGCTAAACATCGCTTAAATCCAGTCAAATATATGAAAAAAATGTAGAGATGTGAAACCACATCTGCTCCAATTCATGCCTAGATTAAGTCGGCCATGGAAACAAGCAAGCTACACCTTGTCACCAGGCCCTAAATTGTGGAAATTCAAACTCGAAATGACCTGCATTAGTGAGTTCTTGGGTTTTAGCAATGAACATTGATGAAGATGGGTGTTCTATAGTAGCTTGCTTCCAAATGCATGGATCTATTTTTACTGCGAGGTTGCCTCTACATTAGAGCCAGTTTTCTTTTTTATTTATGATCACTACAGAAAGGGTGAAAATGATTTTCCATGAACAGGAAGTCCCGAGAAGTCAAAGGTTTCGTCTCTTTAAGAAGCTACGACATTTCTCATGCTGCTACTTGTGAAAAATGGATCATATGAAGTCATTTTCAAGGGCTTAGCTCCCTTTGCAGGAAATTTTGGCTCTGCTTGAGCTTTTCCACCATTCATCTTCTCCGAGCAAGCGGCGATGAGAGTAGCAGCTATAGCGGCTGATCCAACAATCATGGCAGATAAAGCAGTTACCATTACGATAATAAAATTTATGACAAACCGTCTTCTTTCAAGGAAGCAGTTTGTTGTTGATGTTTTACATCTAGGGAGTGCAAATGTCTCCAAGGCAGATCTGAAAGAAAGGTTTGCTAGAATGTATGAGGTGAAGGATCCAAATACGATCTTCATATTCGAATTTCGCACTCATTCGGTGGTGGCAAACCCATAGGATTTGGTCTGATTTATGACACATTGGAGAATGCCAAGAAGTATGAACCTAAGTACAAGCTCATTAGGAATGGACTAGCTACTAAGGAAGAGAAATCGAAAAGCTTGACGAGACTAGATAACATGAGCAGACAGCAGCTACTACGACAATGACAAGACAAGACATGCGGCCGAATACAAACTCTGTGGGGAGTGGTTTCTGATAAGTGGAAATTAATAACATATTTTGTGGACATTTTATACAAATTTGGCAGGTAACGAATTGAGTTTAATGTGAAATTTGATTTAAAATATGTTTTTTGCAACAATTGAGTATTAAATATCAATTTTAAGTTATTTAAATAATTTTTATAATCTTGTGGCTTGAAATTACATTTTGTTTGTTGCTATGAAATTAAATGGGCTTGAAATAATTTTTATAGTGATAATCCACTAAAAATTTTGATGAATTAATGACTTAAATATTTTTTATGCAGATTTGTAAGTTCAAGTGGGCCCCACAATGTCATCTGCCCATCTGGACTGTTAAAGCATTAGCTCAAAACCATCACCGACCATTACCAAGTTGCCTAGCCTTTGCAATCCAAATGTCTATTTTTGTGATTAGCAGCAAAAATCAAGCCATCCAGAAATTAACGGCCAAAGATCATGCAAGCTGTCCATTGAAGGACAGAAATTCACAGGCATGCGGGCAAGTCGAAGAAAGAATGGAGCAAAGTGAAGAAGCAGGTAGGGTGGCACCTAGGTGCAACCCTACATGCCTTAGCCAAAAGATCTTACACCTCACACTGCAAGAAGCTCCTAGTGAGTTGGCGCCCAGGCGCCACTTCAATAGTATACAAGCATTCCAGAGAGCTTCCAGACCACAAGGACTCCAGGGGGTTGGCACCTAGGCACCACGACAAAAGTAAGAAGGACATCCCGATGAAGTTTCTAAGTTACACAACACACAAGGAGTTGGCACCCAGGCGCTGGCTAGGAGCCACGGTGAATCCACACGCGCGGGTTTCTGCACATGTGTTGCACAGACTGTTAGGTTTAAATGGAAACTTAGGAATTCATGTGAGGGTGAGAGCAGAGAGTTCATGGCAGAATTTTGAGAGAGAGAGAGAAAGGAGGAGGAGAGCATGGGAAAGAGGGGGATCGGCGAGTTGCATGGAGCGGCCTGTTGGTCCCGAGTTTATGGCAATTACCCAAGAGGGGAGAGGTGAATTGGGTATTTAAATTTTTTCATTTAAACAAAAAATTTACCCCAGTTTAGTTCAGTCCCTTTAATGAAACAAATAGAAAATATGGAAAGTAATAAGATAATCAGAACAGAAATATAAATCACAACAATGGGCAAGATTTTATAGTGGTTCGGGCAACTTTTCCTACTCCACTCTTCCAAGCTCACACCCCTTGTGACTCAGGTTCCACTATATATTTCACAAATACAATTAGAGCCTCTGCTCTCTTCTAGATTCCAGCTCTAGGTGGTATAAACAACTCACAACACAAGTAGGTGACGAGTCCCACTGCAGTCACAACGCTACTTTGCTATCACTTGGTTTAAAATACCAATATCAAATCAAGTATCAAAACCAAATAACAAATTATAAAGAAAGGAGATCTACACTTTACAGATTGTGTAGGCAAGTTACAGCATGTGGAAGAACTCGTAGAAGAGACGATTTGATCAGCGTTGAAGCATACAGCTAGTTGGAGGTCGTTCTTCCTTCAAAACTTATATAGATCACTCAAAGCTAGGTGAAGATGGAATTTAGATCTTAGTAGTTGCTCTATCTTCTTGCTTTCACGTTTATTTGAATGTCTATTTATAATGGTGAAAGAAATTTCTACGTTTGAAGGTTGGTGGCGCGTACTTAATGTGCTAACGTTCGAACGTTGCTACCCAAGTCGCAGATGGAGTGCGGCTTCACCCAATCGCAGACTGGAGTTGACTTCGGGTGCGACTTTGGTCTTCAGCAAGCTCTTTAAGTTCCTCCTCAGGTCGACTTAATCTTGAACTCGACCCAAGTCACAGGTGAAGTCGACTTCGGGTGCGACTTCACTTTCTGTACTTGCTTGATGAATTTGAAATCCTTGAAAGTGACCTTGGTTGCTTGATTTTCTTCATGTTGATTATTCTTTCACTGATTTCTTTTACTTGCAGCTCAGTATGATCATCTTTTCTTGAAATCTTCTAACTTCATGTCTTGAAGTTGGAATATTTGAATCTTGAAGTTCGTAGAAATGCCTAAATGAGTATTCCTTGATCTTGAATGATTTATTCATGTAAATTAGCTTATCTTGGACTTGATTTATCTTCATTTTGTTCCAAGTCAAAAGTTTGGGTCGATTTGGGTTCCAACTTCGTTCAAGTCATATGTGAAGTCGACTTGGGTATGCAACTTCGCTTTCTAAATTCCCAAATTCAGTGCTGGAGATTTTGGGTTCTTTGAAGTTGATACTGGAGTCGACTTGGTCTGCGACTTCACCCAAGTCGAAGATAGATTCAACTTCGTATGTGACTTCGGCAACTTTTGCTCCTTAGATTCAATGCTGACCATAAAATTGCATTTGAAGTCGATGCTGGAGTCGACTTGGGTCTGCGACTTCACCCAAGTCACAAATGGAGTCGACTTTGACTGCGACTTCGCTTGTCCTTGTGCCCAAATTCAGCACTGAAAGGATACATCTTGTAGGTTTTGAGAGAAGGTGCAAGGATGAATTAGGGTTTGTTCTCCTTTAATAAATAACATCCAGATTAAATTATTATACCACTACCCGTTGCAAAAGACGCATGTGAAATCCTAGACCCTAGGTACTCGCACTCTCGTTTTCTCTACTCTTTCTAATTTGTAATTTTCTCTTTCTATTTTTTTTCATTTTATTTACTATATTCTCTTCCCACTTTTCTATTTTATTTTTTATATTCTCTCCATATCTGACATGAAAGCATTTAAAAGCAAAGTTTATAGTCCCGAATTCCCTGTTGATCGATAATTTATATACTACAATCTACGACTCGTGCACTTGTGGTGAGATTGTGAACAAGTATTTTGGCACGTTGCCAGAGAATTCGACATTACTTTAAATTTTATTTTTAGATACTTTCTTTACTTTTTTTCTTTCTCTATTATTTTCTTTCTTTTTTCCTTTTTTCTTTTTTCCTTTTTTCTTTCTACTTTCTGTCTTTTGTCCCTATCTATTTTTATTTTTATTTTATTTTTTCTTCTTTTCCATCTCTCGTTCTTATCTTTTTTGAACTAACTAGTTGATTTTTATATGCACTCACATACTAGAAGCTTTGAAAAACAACTAGCTGAAAAACTCTTTGTTGCTGACTCTGAGATTGAACATTCTTTTAGGAGAAGAATTCGTGAGTATAAGCAGCAACAATCTTCTCAAGACGCCATGGCGGAACATAACAATCCAAACCCACTACATCAAGAGCAGGAGGAGGTTAGGCTGAGAACAACGCTCCTCCAAGAAGGGTAACTCTTAGTAATCGGAACCCCCCGAACCCTCTAGGACTTCGATCATGCATAGTTAAACTAGAAATTGATGCAAGAAACTTTGAACTCAATCCCGGGCTTATTCAGATGGTTCAACAAGACCAATTTGCAGGACTACTTCTGAAAACCCGATAGTACACATCACTAAATTCCTGCAACTGTGCAACATAATCAAGGTACAAAATATCCCATGCGAGGTAATCCGTCTTCAGCTTTTCCCATTTTCTCTTCGTGATAGGATAAGCGAATGGTTCTATTCTGTGCCACCTGACACTTTCATTACATGAGATGAGCTCTCTACTACCTTTTTGGAGAAATTCTTTCCACCCACTAAAACCAGGAAAATACGGATGAAATCAATTAGTTCGTCCAAAAAGATGGCGAAACTCTATACGATGCGTGGGAGAGAATAAAAGATCTGCAGAGCAAGTGTCCTCATCATGGCATCTCACAGGGTGACGTTATTGAAAATTTCTTCAATGGAGTCGATTGACCTAACCGAAGTGCCGTCAATTCAACTGTTGGTGGCCGATTCATGTGACTCACTAATGAGGAGGCTCTCAAACTCCTCGATGACTTGGCTCTTTATGATTATCAATACGGCAAGGTAATGTGTATGATATCGAATCCATAAATTCTCTTCATGCTAAACTCGATCAACTTTTGTAGCAAAAGAAGTAGGAACCCACAGACCGGAATGCATCTTCTTCTCGACAAATTTCGTGTGAGATCTGTGGAGCTTTACAGTACACGTCTGAGTGTAGTTTTGCCATCTAGGACACCAGAAATGAGTAAGCAAATGCATTTAACAAATAGTATGATACTCTCACTTATAGTAACTCTTACTCAAACACTTACAACCCTGGATGGAAGAACCAACTCAATTTCTCTTGGGCAAACCAGTCAAATACCCAAAATTATGCTCAAAATAATAAGTCTTCTGGTTTCCTAAGAAGACCACTGAGTCCTCCCTCATACCAAACTCAAGCACAATCCTCTGATCCCTTGATTGATAAACTACTTGAAGAAATGAGCCAAATGAAAACCCTTATTAAACTGCTTGAAAACCAAATTGCTCAACACACCACTATCACATCCCATACAGACTAGGGCAAACTCCCTAGCCAACCTGAAGTTAAGCCTAGGGAACAAGTGCAGGCAGTTACCTTGCAGAGTGGAAAGCAGCTCGACCCACATCATCCAGCTCAAACTGACACTAGAAAAGAGGCCGAATGGGAACAAAAAGCAAGAAGAGGAGCCACAACCCCAACCAGTGCTGGAGAAGCTGTACGTCCCATCACCTCCTTGCAAGCCTCCTTTTCCCTTCCCACAAAGGCAGGGACAGGCAAAACTTCCAAAGAAATTTGAGAAATTTATTTCAATACTTAAGAACCTATCAATCAGTGCACCATTTCTCGACATGATCTCTCAGATGCCAACTTATGCAAAATTCCTAAAAGAGATGTTGTCTGACAAAAGAAAGCTCGAGGAGCACGGAACCATTGCACTCACTGAGGAGTGCAGCACCATCTTGCAGAACATGCTAGCTGAAAAGCTAAAAGATCTTGAGAGCTTCTCTATTCCTTATGCTCATGGGAATTTCTAAATTAGCAAGACGTTATGTAATCTTGGAGCTAGTGTAAGTCTGATCCCTCTCTCCATTTGTAAAAAGCTGAACATCGGCAATCCAAAACCAACTTCTATGTCGCTCCAACTAGCCGATCGATTAATCAAATTCCTGGTTGGCATTCTTGAAGACGTTCCATTGAAAGTCGATAAGCTGTTCATCCCGGTTGACTTTGTAGTCCTCGACATGGAGGATGATCGCCAAATTCTAATCATTTTTGGACGACCTTTCTTAGCCACTGCTGGAACCATCGTAGACATCAAGAATGCTAAACTTTCTCTGATAGTTGGACATGAGAAAATGGAATTCAACCTCTTTTCGGCCATGAAAAACCCCTCTCTCGATAACTCTTGTTTACGAGTTGATGTGGTCAATGGGTCAACAGACAAAGGAACTTCAAGCAACGTAACTCTGATGTCCAAAAATAAAGAAGAAGCTGCGGAAGACTTAAATCAACAAGTTGCTAAATCTGTGGCAACATCTGAAAGCGATATATCAAAAGAACAGAAATCTGATGAACAAAAGAGAAAAGCTGACAAAATGGTAATAATTTATTGTCCTTCTTTTTGTTCTTTTAAAACTAATTGCAGTGGTTCATTGGCAAGAAAAGTTCTCAAGAAAATATGGAGGCCAATTCAAAGAACGATGAATGTGAGAAAATCAGAAGGCAAGAAAATAAAATAATGGAAATGCAGAAGTTGTAGTTGGTTAACAACAAATGATCAAACTGAAGTCAGGCTGACGACTTTAAACTAAGCGCTTCTTGGAAGACAACCCGAACTTTTCCTTTTTCTTTCAGGGAAGTTTTAGTTTTATTTTTTCTTTTAGTTTCTTCTATTTTAGAATTTTGATATATATATTTTTTAATTTGGAGCTTTATTGGTTACTTTTCAAGGCTTACTTGGAAGGAAGCACCATTGATGAAAATTCGGTTCAACTCGCCAAAACAGGGAAGTGAACATCTCAAACTTTTTACAGTTACTTCATTTATTTTGATGACATGATTTATATTGAGGACAATGTCAATTTCAAATGTAGGGGTGAATGTGTCACATTAATTTTTTCTAAATATTTCTTTCACTACTCTATTTTTGTCATGATTATAATTTTTGCCACATTTCAAATTTTTTTTTTGAAAACTTTGGGTAATTCTTGCATAAAACATGCTATTAGACCTCACTTTGAACTCTTGTATGGCTTGTATGGAATTTCAAAATCTTTGAGTTAGGAAAAGTTGAACCTTAACGAGATGTTAAATGTATTTTTGAGCATGTACATGTTGAAAATACTTGGATTTTTGTCTTGAATCACTTGACGAAACTGATATACTAAGGAACTGATTTTGTTTTCTTTCAAAATCAAAGTAATCCTCTCTAATTTATCAAAGATTTTTTTAATACACACAATTATCATCTAAGAAGGTAGTTTTTCCCATATACATGAAAAATCTTATTTTGGTTGAAGAATTTTCAAAGCCAAAACTCTATTTAATCAATTCATGGACATAATTAAGGCATTTTTTATGAGCCTCTCTTTGAAAGTATAACAGTTTTTTACACCCATTGAGTCTAGACTTAAATTTTTTTAAAAATCTCAATTCCCACTTAGTTGAACCAACTTTGAAATTGAATTCTGAGCTAAAAAATAAAACGAAAATAAGGTTTGACCTCTTGATTGATCAAATAATGAAAACGAATTCCTAGATACCCTGAAATATGGTGAGAGAAATTGTTGCCTGACTTGGTTTTAAAAAAAAACTAAACCAAGGGTAAGAACAGACTTGAAAGAAAATGAAAGCACTAAGTGTGGGGGTAATTTTATTTCTTGTTGCAAAACGAGGCCCAGTTATTTGGAGACGGTTCAATTTTAAAAATTTTTGAAATTTTATTTCTTGTACCAAACCTAACCGTTGTCCTACTAAGTCCTTATGATCCTATGAATTAGCTAATTGAGTCGGTAGAGGAAATTAAAAATATAAAAATTTGATTAGATGTATATGAGGTAATTTGATTGATATTTTTTGCATTACTACCACTATTTAAATGATTGAATGTGTGTATTGAATAACCAAATAAATAAGGATGATATTTGATAATTACGAGTTTCTTGCGGGAGTTTTTGAACTCTTAATGATTGAAAGCAAAAGAGGTGATATGGTGTACAATAGTAGTCACGTGAGAAGGGACTGTTGACTGAGATTTCAAAGAGTGTCATGTTTTAAAAATTTTTAGTTTAATACTCTCATTAGTGTTTAATGGTTGGCTAAACATTTATTTTCAGTTTTTGCTCAAAGTTTTGAAATTTTGCAATCTATTCTTGAAGTCTTTTATATGTGCTTGAGGACAAGCAACAGTTTAATTGCGGGGGTATTTGATAAGTGAAAATTAATAACATATTTTGTAGAAATTTTATACCAATTTAGTGGGTAACTAATTGAGTTTAATGTGACATTTGATTTAAAATATATTTTTTGCAATAATTGGGTATTAAATATTAATTTCAAGTTATTCAAATAATTTTTATAATCTTTTGGCTTGAAATTACATTTTGTTCGTTGCTATGAAATTAAATGGGGTTTGAAATAATTTTTATAGTGATAATCCACTAAAATTTTTGATGAATTAATGATTTAAATATTTTTTATGCGGGTTTGTAAGTTCAAGTAGGCCCCACGAGGTCATCTGCTCATCTGGATTGTTAAAGCATCAACTCAAAACCATCACCGTCCATTACCAAGCTGCCCAGCCTCTGTAATCCAACTGTCCATTTCTGTGATCAACAGCAAAAATCAAGCCATCCAGAAATTAACGGCCAAAGATCATGCAAGCTTTCCATTGAAGGATAGAAATTCGCAAGCATGCGGGCAAGTCGAAGGCAAAATGGAGTAAAGTGAATAAGCAGATAGGCTAGCGCCAATAAGTGGCGCCTAGGTGCAACCCTACATGCCTTAGCTAAAAGATCCAACACCTCGCACTACAAGAAATTCCCAGTGAGTTGGTGCCCAGGCGTTGGTGTAGTCACTTCAATAGTATACAGGCATTCCAGAGAGCTTCCAGATCATAAGGGCTCTAGGGAGTTGGTGCCCAAGCGCTGACTTGGGGCACCTAGGCGCCACGGCACAAGCAAGCAGGGTATCCCGATGAAGTTTTTAAGTTACACAGCACATAGGGAGTCGGCGCATGGCGCCACGGCAAGTTTGCATGTGTGAGTTTCTGCACATGTGCTGTGCAGGCTGTTAGGTTTAAATAGAAACCTAGGGATTTGTGAGGGGGAGAGCAGAGAGTTCGCGAAAAAATTTCGAGAGAGAGAGAAAGGAGAGCACGAGAAAGAGGTAGAGGCAGACCATCGGAGGCTTCAAACCAATAAGCTTTCCTATCTTTTCTTTTTTTAATTTTTATTGTCTTGTTTAAGATGGATTTTGATTTTAATTTTATTTTAAACTTAAACATGTTTGGCTAAGTCTTAAATCTAGGGTTTAAGATGTAGCATGCGTAAAATATAGCATGGTGTGAGTTTCTAATTTATTTATGATGGATATTATTGTTAATTTAATATCTTATGATTTTTAATGCTTGCTTTATGCATGAGCCCGTACTTTGGCATGATTACATATATTAGGTGATGAAACTGAGAGGTGAAAATCTAATATACGACCATTAAGATATTAAACTTGAAAATCTAAGACCATGAGAATAGGCATGATGACCTTGAGGAATTCCATGAACAAACCACAGAATTTAATGGATTCTAATTAACTTAATCCCACGAGAATAAGTAGTTAAGAAAATTAGGATACGCCTTATAGGTTTTGAGAGAAAATACAAGGATAAATTAGGGTTTTTTCTCTTTAACAAACAATATCCGGATTAAATCATTATCCCATTACTCGTTGCAAAAGACGCATGTAAAATCCTAGACTTTAGGTACTCGCACTTTTATTTTCTCTACTCATTCTAATTTGCAATATTCTCTCCATATCTGACACGAAAATGTTTAAAAGAAAAGTTTATAGTCTCGAATTCCCTGTGGATCGATAATTTATATACTACAATCTATGACCCGTGCACTTGCGATGAGATTGCGAACAGTTTCATATGCAAGCTGGGTTGCTAAGTTGCTTGTGGTTCAAGGGGATGTTTGGTAATGTGTAAAATGGTGAGATTGTAGGAAATGATGGGAAATGAAAAAAGAATATTTTGAGAAATGTATGATTAGGAAATGATAGATGCATAGTTGGAATAAATAGGTTTGTTGTATGTAGTTGGTAGGAAAAATAATTGGAATGTAGGGGTAAAAGTGAAAAAATAGTGTGATTGATGGAGTAATGATTGGTTTTGGAAAACCAAATACCATGGAAAAACTATGGTTCCCATACTCATATGTTACCAAACGTCCCCCAAGTCACGTGTAATTCAAGGAACCAAACGCAGGCAATTTCTCTTCGCGCGGAATTGCCACATAAAAATCGTCACATGTGACCGGAATTGTCATATCAAATGAACTTTGCCGCTCAACTTTAATTCCGCATAGACATTGTCGGGCGTCCAAATTTTTGTTTTGCCGCGAAACTAGCTACCATAACTACCCGAACTCTATCAATAGCGCACTTGGTCCCTCAACAAAAAAAGGAAAAAAGAGAAAAGAGGAACCGAAGGCGAAAAAAACTCGAGATGAGATCTCACCCCCAAGAGAAAAAAAAAGGAGGACGTAAGTTCTCACCTTTTTTAAGTATTTTTTCTTTTAAGAATACATATATATATATTAAAGGCCTCCAAAAATATGTATATTATTTTCTAAGATACATATATATATTAAAGGCCTCCAAAAATATGTATATTATTTTCTAAAATACATGTATATATTAAAGGCCTCCAAAAATATATATTAAAGGCCTCTACAAAATATATTATATTCTAAAATACATATATATATTAAAAACTTCCAATATATATATCATATATATATACATATACTTCTTCCCAATTAGATACTCCCAGGTGGTGGGTTGAGTTGATACACGAGGTTAAGTATTTTTTTATTTTTTATTAAAAAATACATATATATATTAAAATCCTTCAAAATATATATTATTTTCTAAATTACATATATATATTAAAGGCCTCCAAAAATATCTATATTATTTTCTAAAATACATATATATATATATATATATTAAAGGCCTCCAAAATATGTATATGATTTTCTAAAATACATATATATTAAAGGCTTCCAAATATATATATCATATACATATATACATGCATATACTTCCCCCCACGTAGATACTCTCCAGTTGACGGGATGAATTGACACATGGAGCTAAGTATTTTTCCTCCTATTAAAAAAATTACTTTTGTTTTTACTCAACCCGAACTTTGATGACTGAGTAAAACCACTATATCAACTTGCTGTGCTGCCAGAATGGAGTCGTCAAACCTCCCTTGGTTTTCATGATTTGAGCAATCAAATTGTGATGGATCTAAATAGATCCTATTCTTGCTATAGCAAGAGAGTTTTTGCAGTAAACCTACTGCTGACACTTCACTCTCAATTGAGGAATACGTGTGATTGGCTGGGTTCGCTAAATGATAGCGACCTATGGACATGCAAATTCAAAAAGGGGGAGAAGTTGTTTTGCATTGGCAAATTATGAAAACTCTTTCTTTAATCAAGATTAGAAATTTATAGATACATTATGATTTGTACGCGTGTAAATTCTACACAGTTCAAATATGAAAGTCAAGGCAAGTAATTTTTTTGAGCCTAATACCTTACATTTGGGTCCATAGCCTCACTTGGGCCAATAACTCCTAAAATAGGCCCCAGTTGGGCCTAAAACCATTCAGTAGGTTGGTTGAGCCCAAAACTCTTCAACAAGCTCACCTGGGCCCAAAACCTTCAAAAGCCTTCGTAACAGGCCCATCTGGACTAAAACCCTCCAATAAGCTCACTTGAGCCCAAATTGGTTGAGTCAAGCCTAGTTAGGCCCAAACTCTTTTCAACAAGCCCAGTTGGGCCCAAACCTCTTTAGTTGGTCCAAGTTGACCCAGACATATTTTCAAAATTCGGTTAAATCTAATTCTTGGTAAAATCACTCAATTTTTCAATCTAGAGACTGAATGCGGAATACGTTGGCTTATTAAGTTGAAAGCAGGATACACTAGTCTATTGTGGAAACCCAAATGCTGTTAGCATACTTAGCTTGTTGTGTAGGGTCACTAGTGCAGCCAACGAGCCTCTCACTACTCCCAGACTGAGTCATCGTTGATCGATGGGATAAGCGTAAACTCATATTTAAGTCATGACGCGTGGCATCATGTACCACACATTCGAGTCATGGTGCGGGGCAAAGTATACTCATTTATCTTTGTATTTTTGTGAGACACGATTTTTTGTGCATTTATAAAGCCATAGAAAATCTTCTACGCATTTCATCATCATTTTATCAAAATAATTGTTTTTTAGACTATTGTATTCAGCTCTTTTAATCAAGGGTTTTCTCGTTGGAGATGTAAAATCAGAGTGTGGAACACAATGCAAATTATTTCCGTGATATACTTCTCGGACTCTGTTAAAGAATTAAATACTTTAAAATTTTACTGAAAAAATAATTAAGCATTTATTTTCCAATTGGCGAGGAAAATTTTCAAGGTGGAAACACATAGTTATGTAGTTGTTAAAAGACCTAAGAGTAAGTCAATATATATATATGTATATATATGTCCATTAAGAAGGGTAAAAATGGATATGCATTTCAAAGAAAGGATTAATAAGAAAATAACTTGCTACAACAGTATGAATGCGTATCTTGAATAGTTTCGAGAGATTCATACACAAGATATAAGTATGGAAGGAGAGAAACAACCCATGTATTAAATTTATATGGGTACGAGGTTATTGGAAAATACAAGTGTTAATGTCAAAGAAAGAATGATTTAAAGTTAATGTGTTATGGATTTAAAGTTAATGTGTTATGGACCATATGGGCTTAAAAACTATATGACACGTATATTTGAATTGAAGAAAAAGACAAGGCATACAAACACAACATATGATGAAAATATATAACATAATCCTGTTTACTTATCTAGGAAAAGGCAAGGAAATGATGAAAGACGCAAAAAGGATTGTTACAGGTAAGCAAGCAGGGCTTTTAAAAATAATATTTTATTCTCAAATGCTAAAATGTTTTCAAGTGATTTTACTTGAATGTTTCTAAAGTTATTTAAGGATGGTCATCCTTTCATCTCTTTATTACGAATTGATTATTGCTTTTAATGAAATGATTGAATAAATTCTTCTCTGTTTGGAAATGGCCTATCAGCATGAATTTGAATAATTTTTCATCGATATGATGTTTAAATAGATGGTGCAAAGAATTCTCTACATGAGAATGACAAGTTAACATATGTAAGAGATATATAATGCCAGGGTGAAGTCATGCATGGAATGGAATCAAGTAGGCTAGTCAAGGCAGAAAGTAAGATAAGGAGGTCGCCCTTGACTTTGCTAAGTCAGAAGGTCCAATGCCATGAATGAAAAGGAAAATGTTATGAAAATATGTTCCCCAAGCTAGCGTACCCTCACATGAAGGATTATGTCATGAATGAAAATGATGCATTTGCATATCAAATGTTTATGAAATGACTAAAAATTGGGATTTATGAATGGTTTACATGAATGATTTATGAATGATTTTCATGAATGATTTATAAAAAGGTTTCTATTTTGTTGGTAGTTGATCACTTACTAAGTGTCTCCTAAATGCATTTAAACGAGAATGAAATATATTTGCTTATTGAGTTTCGATTCATGTTTTGTTTTCTCTCCTTAGATAGGTGCAAGGAAATCAAGTGATAGAAAGCATGGTCTCCTTGAGAAAAGGAAAAATGAATTTTTAAAAGTTTGTAATCTTTTGTATGTGAAATATGAGTAAATGCCCTATTGTGATCTAGGGTTTGTGATGATGATAAAATGACAGGTTGCGTACATATAATCTGAATGTGTAAAGAAAAGCAACCTTACATCGTGAAAGGCGAATATGATACCACGGAGCTTGGTATCCTTTATGATTGAGAAAGTAAAAGATTAGATTTAAATGCCTTGTATAGATATGATATGACTGAGACAAGAAATGTCTTAAATGATAAGTGCTTGCATGTTAAGAGTTGGTGGATATTTGTTATTGACATGAACGAAAAGGCTTGATATCACAAAGCTTGATATCCAAGCAAAGATTGGTAGTATCTTATTGATATGGAATATTTCGATTATGTATGCATGGAATGAAAAGGACATGATTAAGTCAAGAGGACCTTTAATATAGAAAAGCAAGTTAATATGTTACGAATGTTATGTGCAATTGATTAAAAGTGTATCGTCGCTTGTAAGGTAAATAAAGTAAAATGTAAAGAAATGAAATGAAAAAAAATTTGGACGAGATTTAATTAAGAACCCGCCGCGTGATCAAGTCAACAATCCTGATTCACATTTACCAATCCATAAGATTTCGGGTCGGGGCGCCACAGACAGAAAGCATGTTCTCCCTGAGAAAAGGAAAAAGGAATTTTCAAAGGTTTAAAATTCTTTGTATATGAATAAATTCCCTATTGTAATCTAAGGATTATGAATATGATAAAATGACAGGTTGCGTACATATGATCTAAATGTTTAAGGAAAAACAACCTTACACCATGAAAGGCGAATATAATACCACAGAGCTTTATGATTGAGAAAGTAAAATATTAGACTGTAAATGCCTTGTATAGATACGATATGACTGAGACAAGGAATGTCTTAAATGATAAGTTCTTGTATGCTAAGAGTCGATAGATCTTTGTTATTGATATGGAAATGAAAAAGCTTGATATCACAGAGCTTAATATCCAAGCAAAGATTGGTAGTATTTTATTGACATGGAATATTTGGATTATTTATCCACCGTAAGGTTCTCATAATACTCCCTGTATTCGACCCCAGCAATGTAAGATTTGGGAAAATCCTATTGCCATTACCCTCCTCTCCTTTGAGCCCCAAGGTCTTAAAACCCGACTGGAGATTTATGCTACACCGAAATTTTGATTTTGCAAGCTCTGTCTTTCCTTTGGCACACACACATTTGTTAAAAGCATTCCCCATTCTTCCACAATGATAGCAAGTAATGGAATCTCTCATACTAGAAAGGGATCCATCTCTTCTTAGCCTTCCCACATTTAATAAATACTCCTCTATGTAAGGGCTCTCTTACATTGATCTCAACCTTGATCCTCACTCCCTCTTCTCTGGGTTTTACCTATAGCATGAACTGAAGGAGTTAACCACCGTTTCTCCCAATATTGTTTTGTTGACAAGAAATGAAATCTTCTTAATAACCAGCAAAATAGACGTCTAGAGGGAGCAGAGGATGGATGGTTTCCCCTCTGGTTTGACTTTTGGCAAGCTCTCCGACCCAATCGCAAGGGACTATAGTTCCTTCAATAGTAGCTCATCTTGCTTGATCTTCATGCTTCAGTCCCTATACCTTTGGTATATTTCATCTTTCCCCTCTCGATTTACGTTGATTCTTTGGGATTCCCCTCTTGATTTCCAAACCAATAGAAACCCTAGGGACTCCTTCACCTAGCGCTATGCATGAAATTTTTCCCTTTGTCGCACCACTTGGAAGGCACTTGGCCCATAAACATACTTGATTGCGATGAACATTGATCTTCTAAATAAACAAAAGACGTTAAATACAATGAATGAATTGAATTTTAATCAAAACTTTAAATTTTAAAGGAATTATATAACTTCACTTCTATGTAACCTAGTTAGAAGTGGGACCAATACACAAGATCCACATTTAAAAAGAATGTATACTATATTGTTATGTAGCTTAGTAACAACTAGACCATGTTGCTGGAGAGAAGTCACAAAATGTTATGCTAATTTTTTTTTTTAAAAAAAAAAAAATCTCTTCTCTTGCAGCTCAAATTACTTTAAGGAGATTTTTTTCGAATTCTCTTTTGACAAAGTAAATCTAACAATGTATCCATATTACTCATAAAAGTAGAAGACAAAGCTCCACAAGCAAGATCAAACTCAAGACGCTCAGCACAAAGGCTAGAAACTTTACCAGCCTGGGTCTGCCCGTGCTTTACCCGTTATGCTAATTTTAAATGCTATACCTTTTCCTTCAATTCCTCGAGGTCTGCATTATCTGTGGTGAAGCTAGTTATGTGTCCAGTTATAGGTTTAATACAGAAGACTTTCCTTTGAAAATCTCAGTTTAACACTATATACGCGTAATACGCCTTTGAAAACATTTGGCTATTGATAAGATTTTGGCATTTTCTTGCGTTCTAAGTTTGCTGCGTGGGTTAATTAGTTCTACTGATAACAAGATGTAGACACTCGAAGGTAGACGTCGTGGTTACTACTGCTGGTGGTATAGAGGAAGACATTATAAAGTGTCTTGCCCATATGGAGGTGATTTTTCACTGCCTGGAGCTCATTTGCGATCGAAAGGACTGAACCGAATTGTGCCAAATGACAACTATCGCAAATTTGAGGACTGGATCATTCCACTATTTGACCAGATGCTACAAGAGCAAGAGCAGTTTGAAAAGGCGACGTCGTAATAAATTTTCTTCCATGTAATCATAAATTTAACAAATGCCTATAACATAAATTTGACTAGAGTCACTGCAACAAAATGACCTTTTGGTGATAGAATATTTGACTAACGGTGTGTTTCGAGATTTTTAGATTTTTTTGAATTTTTACTAAAATGTCATTGATTTTTAAAAATCTAAAAAAAATATAAAATCCAAAAAATAGTAAAAATTGATATATATATATATATATAAAGAGTGATCCTGTCAGCTCGGGCTAAGTAAATGTCCTACTTAGACCACTTTAAAAAAACTATTTATAACAAAAAAAATTTTAACTTTTTTCTTCGTGTACTTATTTATCTAAGTGTATTTAACATATAGACTAAGTTTTACCATTTTCGAATATGCTTATCTATTTTTTGAGATTTTTAAACATCTATGTGTATATATGTATTTAAAATTTCCTTATTTTTAAAAATCTTAAAACTATATATACATATATACAAAAATGGTAAAATTTGATTTATATATTAAATATACTTAGATAAACAAATGTATGAAAAAATAAAATTTTTTATTTTAAATAGGATTTTTGAGGTGGGCTAAGTGAGACATTTACTTAGCCCGGACTAGTAGGATCATTTATATATATATATATATGTTAAATACACCTAGATTAATAGCTTCATGAAAAATTTTCAAAAAAATAAAACAATAGGTGTAATACACTCAAGTATATACGATTGCACTCCTGAAAATGACAGGTGTACGTACAGAACCATGGAAATGCAAAAGATGTCAAATAAATTTTAAAATTGTCAAATTTAATATGGAAGAAGTTTTTTTTTAGGCGTAGATATTTATAAATATAAAAATAAAAAATAAAAATAGTTTTTAGGCCACTTATATTAGACCCATACTATGGGGGGTCCTATAAGATTGCCAGCTGTAGGGTGAAATTTCTTTGCACAAAATAGATTGTTTCGGATCTCACCATAAGTTTCTAATTATGGGTGTATTTGGTTGGAGGTAAAACTTTTGATGAAAAGTTTTGGGAGTAGAAGTTGTCAAATTGATAGAAAATGATGTGATATAATAGGGATAATGATGATGAGTAAAGAGAATAAAGTTAAAATAGATAAGTTAGTTGTATGGATAGTTGTGTAGAAATGATTGAAAAGTAAGGTAGTTTGAATAGAAAAATGTGAAAAAATAATTAAAAAATAGAGTGGTTATGAGGAGTGAAAAGTTTTGGGTTGAAAAGTTTTAGATGACATATTTTAGCCCCAAACAAACACACCCTATGAAAGCACTAAGATTTTACTTTCTATTTTGATTCCTATATGAATCTTTTTTATTTTTCTCAGAGGATGCGTTTGGTTGGAAGTAAAACTTTTTGATGAAAACTTTTCAGATTAGAAGTTGTCAAGTTCTTAGAAAATGATGTGATATGATAGGGATAATAATGAGGTGTAAAGAAAATAAAGTTAAAATAAATAGGGTAGTTGTATGGGTATTTGTGTAGAAATGATTGAAAAATAGGATTGTTTATATAGAAAAATGTGAAAAAATAATTAAAAAATAAGGTAGTTATGAGGAGTGAAAAGTTTTTAATTGAAAAGTGTTCATTGATATGTTTTGTGTGTAACAAAACACACCTAGAATATCCTTTGGACACCATTGAAGGTGATAGCTCGCCTTGGAAAAGAAATAAATGATGAGAGTTCATATCTGTATTGGGCATTCAAGGTGAGCAATTTCCTCTTTACTTTTGATTACCTTTGATTAATTTCAAATGAGACTGCAAAAGGAGAAATTCCAACAACTCTGCCATGAAGAATATGAAGTCAAAGCTTTTCCTTTGTGTATCAAAGTTTTTGCCCCCCTTTATATTTTATTAGCCTCAAATTTTCTACGACAAATATATAAGATTAATCAAATGTGCCCGACCGTAATATCAATTACTATTATGATGAATAAATACTAATAAAAATGTATAAGATTGATATTTTTCTCATTTATTAGGTTTGGGATCGACCAGCCTGTAATTTAACGCCATGACTATATATATATTTTTTTGTTGTATGACTGACATAACTTTTTTTTTGTTGCTTTGTAATTAATCCACGCATGTCTTATTCTCTGTCTTGTTTACGGGCATGTATTTACTGACGATGTTTTGTAGGTATTCCTCTAGAACAATGTTCCTGTCTTCTGCCCAGGCTTAACTGATGGTTCGTTGGGTGACATGTTAGATTTCCATTTCTTCCGTAACCCTGGTCTAGTCATTGACAGTGTCCAAGGCAAGTTATTCTTTCGTACGTTTGGTGGTGGTGCTGCCACTGCTAATTACTAGTAAGCAGGTTAATTGACCCCTTTTGGAGCTGTTGAGCAGATATCAGGGCAATGGATGGGGAAGCTGTTCATGCACCTCCTATGAAGACTGGTATGATAATTCTTGGAGGGGGACTGCCAAAGCACCACATCTGCAACGCCAATATGATGCGCAACGGTGCAGATTATGCGGTTTTTATCAACTCAGCCCAGGAATTTGACGGCAGTGATTACGGTGCTCGTCCTGATGAGGCTGTATGGTTCTGCGAAAACTGTTAAAGTGCGCACTCTGTCAGACCAGTTTCTATTGCTTTATCATTTATGTTTCTGTACATTTTATTGATTTGGGTCCGTCTAGGAATATGTTAAAAAAAAAAAAGTTCTCCTTCATTTCTGTACATCTTCCAATGTAATTTGACATTTAAATTATCATAGCTACTGTACTTTTTTTAGAATTATCTTTACATTCCAATCATTTTATTATATCTTTCCATACAAATACATGTACTTTTCTACTTTTTTTTTTCAAAAATTTTCTTTTTACTACTTAGTTTGATCATAAGTTCTTTGAGTGATTATTTTCTTTTCTTAATTTTCCATCTTTGTTTTGCTGAAAGTTAGAATTGTTTCATACAGGTTCACTGCGATGCAACCATAGCATTCCCATTGCTTGTTGCTCAGACTTTTGCCGAAAAGAAGGGAGAAATGGACTGATTCTAGAGCATGATGGTACGATAGGGGCCTATAGAGAAATTGGTGTTAGTTGTAGGGTGTGTTTGTTTAGGGTAAAAAAGTGTCAACTAAAACTTTTCAATCTAAAACTTTTCACTTTTCATAATTACTCTATTTTTTAATTATTTTTCACATTTTTCTATACAAACTACCCTACTTTTCAATCATTTATACACAACTACCCATACAACTAACCTGTCTATTTTAACTTTATTATCTTTATTCCTCATCGTTACTCCTATTATATCACATCACTTTCTATTGATTTGACAACTTCTACTCCAAAAACTTTTCATCAAAAGTTTTACCTCCAACCAAACACACCCGTAATCAATTGAGAGAAATTGGAGGTCATGTAGTCGTGATTGAGCTGTAAGGGATTAGTCACGTGGGTGTGATTTGTTTTAAGGGAATATAAAACAAAGGCATTGTAATGTAAGTGGTAACCAGGAAATAAACAATCTCCACTTTCCAGTTATCTGTTCTTCCTCCCCTTGATTTCTTTCCTAGCTTTGGTTGCAAATCTGCTTAATTTGAGGTTAATTGCAGATATACCTATATTGTGTTACAAATTGCATACTATTCTTATAAAGTTTCACAAAAATTACTTGCATACTCATGTTAATGGCTAAAATTTAACGATTGTTAAGTAAAAAGGGTAATTTTCTAAATTTTACAAAAATTGCTTACTCATAACACATTTTTTGTCATTAGAAATTATTAACACATGCATTAAAATTTTGAAAATTGAGAAAATTAATCCTATTTAAAGCTATATTAGAATCTCGATAGGCGATTTAGCTATTAACATGGGTATGCAAGTATTTTTAGTAAAACATTGGGAGTAATATGCAATTCGTGAAATAATATAGGTATATCGGAAATTAGCGTTAAACTAAGTGAGTATATCGACAAATTATATTTTTTATTTAACAGTCGTTAATATGTATATATAAGAAATTTTTGTGAAACTTTATCGGTGTAAATTTGGAAAAAGAATATAGGCATATCAACAATTAGTATTAAATTAAATAGATATATCAACCAATTACCCTAAATTTCCTAATGAAGTAGCTTAGGTTATCAACAATGGTGAGCTTTGTTCCGTAGAGGAATCCACAACATTATGTAGGCAAGGGTGCTGTTGCTGGGCATAGAATGGTTTTCTGAAATGGATTATAAAAGATTGAAATTGAAAATGATGCCTTAATAATTTTCAATCTTCTTAGAGATAATGACACCGTGTTATCCAGTTCGAGCATTTTTCTTGAAGGAGATCCAAACGTACATCTTAATTTTGAAAAGGTACTTGTCCTCCATCTGATGCATGAGGGTAACAGAGTAGCACGCCTACTTGCAAACTTTGCTTCTTTGGGTGTAGGATGCAGTGATATTTGGTGGGGGAATCCTTCTATTGTATAAGGAACAATTAGGTGAGGATCAGTGAACTATGAAAGGATGATAAAATAAAATAAAAAAAGAGTATCTTTTCATGTGAATGGGTTGCATTAATGGCTCTGTCTCCTTTGTTTTAATCTGGAATACAGGAGAAGAAATATTTATGTAAAGGAGCATAATAATATTCAGTATAATGTATTTTGAGGTATAATGTATTTTGAGGTAAAATATAATATTCATTTATTTTATTTTTATTTCATTTTTCTTCATAAGTATGTTTTCTGAAGTGCATTTAATCTATATACAAATTTTGCCATTTTAGAATATTTGTATATATTTCTATTTTTCAAAAAATCAACAAATTTGGAGGCGTTTAAGTCATTTTCACTCCTTAAAAACTTGATTTACAAAAATAAATATATAAAAAATATTGTAAAATGGAAAAACTTAGTATATAAATTGAATACACTAATGAAAATGTGTTTATGAAGAAAAATCAACAAAATATAACCAATTATAAAAATAAATTTTCATCAAAATAATTATAAAAATAAATAAATATTATATTTTACTATTTTAAAAATTTTGGAAATTTTTAAATATTATTTTCGGATTTTTAAAATTTATTGATGTTTTAGTAATTTACTATTTTTAAAAATTCAAAAAATCTAAAAATTTCAAAAAAATGATAAAAATTGATACATATGTTAAATACACTTAGATTAATAATTTAATAAAAAATTTCCAAAAACATAAAAAAACAAATATAGTACACCCAGGTGCATTGAGGCTTGATGCACGTACGATCTCACCCCATTCTAAGCACTCATGCGACCATTAAAATCCATCAGCAGCACCTGTCTTCCATAAAAATTCAAATCGACGACAACTTCAAATTCACCAAGCCCTGCTTCAGCCACTACCGACCCACCTCAAAAACAGCTACCCGCTGAAAACCCGCACAGCCTTTTACAGCCCTTGCTCAGCAAGACCGAGCAAAATTGCAGCAATTTGTCACTCAATTCAACAGTCAATAAAAACTGGGCGACAAATCCCAAAACCCGGCCTCATCGCCATCACCCCAAGCGTCTGACCGTCCTGCCTCTACTTCAAAAATCACCGCCCCTTTTCAAAATAGGCGGTCCCGCTGTCATCTTCAACAGAAAAATCCCTTCCCGTTCAACCGCTCGCTTATTCTCTTCTCCAGCAGTCAATCAAACTTAGCAGCACCGATCAGCGGCTTTAGCTATGGCCGCTCTGTCTTCCGTCAATTGCACCAGCAACAAACCGGCTCAAGCAAACTATCGCCTTCAGCCCCTGTTCCAGCAGAAATTTGAGCAACAATTACCCCTAAAATTTTACCCGTGTCTTCTCAGCACAAATCGACACTCCCCACGCTATCATTTCTCTTGCCAAGTCTAAATTCAAGCAGTAGCCACCATCAAAGATCTCACCAACTGCAACAACGTAAAGGAGCAACGCAAATCAGCTACAGTTGAAGTCAGGGGTGCCTCGTAACAATAAAAACAGGGTCCCTCTTACCTTTTGACCAATCTCAACACACCGGCCTTGGGTGGGACACACGTCTTCTCAGATATGATTTTCCCTTCGAGGGATGGAAATTTTAGAGCTTGTTTCAGGTCATATAAAATTTTTGGATTGAATATTTATTCTCATTTTCAAGGCAACTTTTTAATTTTCAATGTAACTTTACTTATTTTCAATACATATCATTACAAATTTTCAATATAACTTTAATTATTTTCAATACATATCATTACATTCACATCCTATATATAGATTTGATGCATGAATTTTGTATAGTTTGGAACATGTCTTTATTTTTATTTTTGCTTGATTTCCCTTTTCGCTTTATTTCTATTGGCTCTCTTCTTAATCTTTCTAGTCTCTCTCTATTCTTTTGCTCTTTATTTTTGATATATCTCTCTTTTTGTGCTTCCTGTCTTATCTCTTTCTCTTATCATGTTTCAGGGGATCTAGACTGACTCATAATTATTCTACATTATTTTCCATATAGTATTAGCTTTAATGTGTTTTAGTTATTTTAATTAAATTGATAATCATAGTGACAGAAATTGGCTCGCATCATATATCAACACCATCTCATATCATTTCAAAATCTTCGACACTAAAAAAGCTTCATTTGAAAATTTTATCACTTCCCAAGCATAATAAAAATTAAAAAATTTTAGATTTTTCAAAAATTATAATATATCAAATATTTTATATATTTTGAATTATTTAAATGTGTACCTTTGCAATTGCATGAGTTTAATTTGTGGCGTCGGTCTTAGGTCTGAATTAATAATTCTTGGCTTAATTATTTATGTGCAGTACCACCCCAACATTATGAGAGAGAGCATTGCAGGCACAACTAGGGTATATGTAAATAAAGTTCCGGATAAGTGGAGAAATGTCAATTAAGTTCCGGATAACCTTAAACGAAATCAGAATCCACATAATCCTTAACCAAATCAAGTTATTAATGTTTGAATTTAAGTATTTAACTCACCCTACTAATTTTGACCGTAGCCCGTACTTACAGGTAGGCTCCATATGCCGCATAATTTCAAGATAAATTTTGAAATTTTGATTTATTGCAAGTTTAATTTACGACAAGGTCTCGAACTTCCTACCAAGAAAACTAAAGTGGATTTGGAAACCACATATATTGGCGGGCCTTGTTTGATTTTGCTGGATTATAAATATACTAGTTGTCGCTAGGTGATGAAAAATTCGCTTTGATTAAAATAAATAATAACATAAAATTATTAACTTGTGTGGATAAAAACGAAGAAGGAATGCTAAAGTAATTAACATTTAAAATTATTTGAGATAATAACTCATATTTTGTTACAATTCAAAACTAATAAAGTTAATAGTGGTCCATGCCTTGTTATCCATGCATTTCCAAATACCATTTTTTTCCTTTGAAATAATGGGTGTTGATCATGGGAGCCCAGCTACATGCACTCGGGTGCACTTAAACTAAGTACACTTTGGACTTTTAAAAAGTAGCATCATTTTAGTAATTCTAAATTACTAAAAATGCCACTAATTTTTAAAAATTCAAAAAAATCTAAAAATATTTAAAAATGATAAAAATTAATACACGTATTAAATAAAATTACGTTAACAGTTGTGTTAAAATTTAAAAAAAATCAGGTGCATTGAGTCTAAATGTACTCAAGTCCTAATGCACCCAAGCGCATTCAACTAACTCCCATGATCATGTCCGACACGTCGTAAATGTGTTTGAACTTTTTCTTAAATTTTTTATAATTTTTAAACTTATATATCCAAGTTATATAGTCCATAAATAGATTTTTAAGATTTTTGGGAAGATGTATGGGTATTATGGTATTTTCAAAGGGTGAAAATCACTGTAATACCCTTGTATCAAAATTGGGGGTTTGCTCCATATAATTAACTTGAAAGATATAACTCCCACAACAACCATCCTCATATACTGGAGGTATAAATATTTTAAACTCCTTCACTATAGAGGAAACTTGAACACAGGGCCAACAGTAGAAGTGCAATTTGGGTGGGGTTGTATTGGGTTGAGGCGAACACTAACCCTAAGCCTTCAGGTTTAGGTGAACCTTAACCTTAACCTTAGCATTTAGAAATCATCGTTTGTATTGATTTTGGTCTTGGTTTCGGATTACCTATAAACTATTTTTAAACATCAAATGTAATAAAGAAGAAATTTTTTGGAGTATAAATATTTTTTGATTATATATGAAGTTTGCGCATTATTTATGGACTTGTATTCTTATGATGTAGTAGAATGTGTATTCATGAAAGATGGAACGTCCAAGTATGTAAAATATACTATATATTATTATATATTAACAATGAAAATATTTCTATGAAACCAGGTTCCATAGAAATGATTTCATGAAACCCTTTTCGTTTTCGAAATGTTGATTCTTATGGAAAATACAATCCATTCATTGTATTTTATATCATTTGTTTAGCTTGGAGACCAAGTTTTTTCCCAATTTAATATGTGAATAGACCACATTTGCTCAATAAATAAGTACATTCATGTGTAAATTATGAAAAATGCTTAAATCTATTCACACATATATTAGAATGTAAAAATACTTTTTAAGATCATTTATCTATATATTATTAATATTTTAAATTATTTAGATGTTGAAAAAGCTACTTTAAAGTTGATATTTTAATATTGAACCATTTTATTATGTTGATTTCTACACATTTATAGATGGGATCCATATACAATGAAATTAAAAAAAATGGAGTTTCTAAGATACTATAAATGATGTTAAATACAATAGATAGAATGGACTTTCTATCAACCAAAATCGAGGGGGTTTCATAGAAGAGAACCCATATATGGTGAAATTTATAAAATAAAAGGGTTTCCAAGATACTATAAATGATGTTAAATATAATGAATTAAGTGAATTTTTAATCAACCATCAAGATTTTAAAAATGGAGGAAGTTTCATAGAAGTGTCCTCGTGTTAACAATATCCAGTAGATACTATCTAGCGAGTATCTACCGATCGAAGATGGATTGTATTATATATATATATAGAGAGAGAGAGAGAGAGTTGTTCCGATGTAGCACAACTGCACCGGAACAGTGGTGCAGTTGCCCAAAAAATGGGCCCCATGCATATTAGAATGCAATGAAGCTCTATCCAATCATTTATCTATATATAAATCATACTTTAGATGGTTTAGATGTTGAAAAAACTACTTTAAAATTGTTATTTACATCAAACTATTTCATTACGTTGAATTTATATTATTTTTAGATGGAGCCTATACACATATCTGATTGGGATGAAAATTGGTATGGTAATAGAATATATTATTCTAAATCTGCACTGGAAATTCTGGTGCAGCATGCTGCACCTGAATATTTCTTATATATATTCAGATATATATAAGATACTGTCTAGCGATACAAGATAAATTGTATAATATATATAGATATATTATAGATAAGTAACATTAACCAGATGGAAGTTTAGCATTTAAAAAAATTACACATGGATGTCCAACATCTAGACGTCGGATTCACCACCTGCCATGCATGGACGGCCAAAAGTAAAAGGACAGGAAAAAACCGCGGCTTATAATCAATATAATAAACCTGCTATTAGCAGAGTCTTATAAAATCTGCTGTTTATCCTTACTAGAGTAGATTTACCGTTCCTCTTCTATGCAACTGGGTTACATAGAAGTAGGCATATATAACCCCTTTAAAATCTACATAATCCCTTCAAAATCTAAATCTAAGATTTTGAAGGAATTAGATACGTTCATTTCTATGTACCACCGTTACGCAGAAGCGAAACTCATATACATATATATATTGTTAGAATAGATATATATATGTGTGTTGTTATATATTAAATAATATATAATATATGTACGAGTTCACAACTGATATTATAAGATCCATTACTTATGGGCTATATGTGTATGTGAAAATTATTGGCTAGTGGTATCATATTACCATGGCTGGATGGATGAGTGAAAATTATTGGTTGGTGGTATATTATATTACCCACGGTTGGATGGATGACGGCTTGCTTGGAGTGGGTACATGCTGTGACTTTGTTGGACAAAAACATGTATAATTTAGGAGAAAAAGATATATTAAATATATAAAAGGCATCGGGTTGATCCAAAGTCAAATTTTGGTATTAAGTTGATGCAAATTCGGTATTGATTTTGGCTTCTCTTTAGTCGGGTTGACATCAATCTTATTTTAAAAATTTTCTGCGCGGGTTCAGGCTCATTACCCATTGGCTATATTATCATATCTTTTTTTTTTATTCATGTATATATACAACAAGCCATTTAATATTACAAATTATTACATGCATAATCCTTAGGAACCAAATAACAGCCCGCCACTATGAGGACAACAACATATCTTTGATGAGGGCTAACCCATGGGAAGCACTTCCCATGAGAAAAAAAAGGAAGCAGGGGCAATACGATAATTCTACGTCATGAGTATATTTTTTAAAAAACGTGAGTATGTTTGGTTTTTTGATAAATTTTGTATTATATACATACGAAATTTTAATCTATTCCGTTCATTTGATAGATCAATTAGTAAAATGTATGTAAACATAATTTTTCATTATTTGACCATTTTTAAAAAATATTAGTGTACAAAAAATAATTTCTAATAAGATTTCATTATAATTGGTAAAGTTGAAAAATATAATTTTTATTAAGAATTATGTTATATTATTTAAAGTTAATGTAATTAAGGTACTCTCCATAATAACAATTTTTTATATTTTTCTTGATTTTTTGAAAGTTTATTAATATTTTTTATTTTCTGAATATAATAGAATCTAACCATGTCTAACAGCGTCTAACCGTGTCTAATTTTTGAATTTAATAATTTAATCCTAATTTAACACCTGTAATATGATTCTAGGGCCCTTATAAGACCATTTATATCTTAACAACTAAATTTGAAACCCAAATAATATGATTTAATTAATCACAATAATCTAACCGTGTCTAACCATGTCTAACCGTGTCTAACAGCGTCTAATCGTGTCTAACTGAGTCTAACCACATCTAACCGAGTCTAACCGCGTCTAACTGTGTCTAATTTTTGAAATTAATAATTTAATCCTAATTTAACAACTATAATATGATTCTAGGGCCCTTATAAGGCCATTTATATCTTAATAATTAAATTTGAAACCCAAATAATATGATTTAATAAAATAATCATAATCTAACTGTGTCTAACCGCATCTAACCGTATCTAATTTTTGAAATTAATAATTTAATCATAATTTAACACCTCTAATATGATCCTAGGGCTCTTATAAGGCCATTTATATCTTAACAATCAAATTTAAAACTCAAATAATCCGATTTAATAAAATTATCACAATCTAACTGTATCTAATTGTGTCTAACCGTGTCTAACCGAGTCTGACCATGTCCAACCGTGTCTAACCGTGTCTAATTTTTTAAATTAATAATTTAATCCTAATTTAACACCTATAATATGATCCTAGGGCCCTTATAAGGTCATTTATATCTTAACAACCAAATTTGAAACCCAAATAATATGATTTAATAAAATCACCATAATCTAACCGTGTCTAACCGTGTCTAACCGATCTAACCGTGTCTAACCACGTCTAACCGTGTCTAATTTTTGAAATTAATAATTTAATCATAATTTAACACCTGCAATATGATCCTACGGCCCTTACAAGACCATTTATATCTTAACAACTAAATTTGAAACCTAAATAATAGGATTTTATAAAACTACCATAATCTAACCGTGTCTAACCGAGTCTAACCGTGTCTAACCGAGTCTAACCGTGTCTAACCAAGTCTAACCGTGTCTAACTGTGTCTAATCGAATCTAATTTTTTTATAATTTATGAATTTTTTACCTAATCTATGTATTTTTCAAATTAATAATAAATTATTATTCAATTAAATATGTAATTAATTTAAATTGAATAAAATAAAATTTAAATTAATATATAAAACTATAATTATTATATTGACTTTTAAAAATAAAATTGTATAAATTATATTTATTTAAATCATATTACTATAATTAACATTTGATAATATAAATATATATGACTTTTCGGTACAGATTTAATAATTAAGTGTTTTTAAATGTTATGAATAAAATATTTGACTTTTTGGGACTTTTAAGCTAGTAAGCTTTTTATGTGCATTATCTGTAATATAATTTCAACATATAAACATGCTTTCAAACATAAAAATAAATAATATAAAATAAAATAATTGCTTTTTTGAAAAATGAAGAAATGCAAAATATAAAATAAACTATTCCATTAATGCGAAATGAATATATAAAATTATAATTAAAAATATTAACTCCACTTGATTAAATGAAATAGAAATTTACGTAAAGATATAAAATGATAAAAAATATTATATATATGACATTGTAGAACCAAAATTTTGATAAATTATACATACATACGTTGCTGCAATAGAAAAGGTGTATATGCATATATGAATATTCTAATAGATGATTCTAAAACATTCTTATTCCTTGTGCATGATTCTAAAATATTTATAGATTATTTTAATACTTTTTATTTAAAAATTCAACTAATTATAAGTGTTTTGATTTTTAAAATATTTTGAGTGAATGCTTATCACATGTTAGTTGATTTGCAATTGAATCTAAATAAGTAATAATATTTATTATATATTTATTTAAGATTTGTAAAATCATGTATTGGAGAATGGCCACTTTTAATAATAGAGCACCAATCAAACAAAAACAAGTACAACAATGACAAGACAACAATGAGAAGAATGGAATAATGAAATGTACGTCCAGGGCATTTGGACGGCCTCGTTTCTTTAATTGATAAAATTGTCATTTCTTGGCCCGCCATTGTAGACCTGCCTTCATTCATCGTGGGCATGGTAATGAAATAGATCACCAATAAAATAAAACGGGTAAAACAACTACAACAACAATCAAAGTTCATATATAAAATATTTAGTAATTTAAATTAAATAAAATCAAAATTTATGTAAATATATAAAATTATAAAAATTATTATATATGATGCTGTAAAACTAAAATTGTAATAAATTATATATAACTGTAATTTACATTTAATATAGAAATATATGTTACTTTTTGGGATTGTTTAAATAATCAATTTAGTAAATAACTACATTTAATAGAAATTTTATAATAAATTTTATTTAAATTATATAATAATATTATTATAGTTTATATTAGAAATTTAACACATTAATATATTAAAATTTATTAAAATTATAAAATAATATTATTACAGTTTATATTACTAGTTTAACATATTAATATACTACTTGTGATTTATTGTTAATAGAATTAATTAATTTAAAATATAAATACAAATTTATTTACTTCAATTGAAATCGATGTAAAACTATGAAATTAATAAATATTTACATTGAATAAAAAATTTATACAAAATTTATAGAAAAATTATATGTTCCAAAACTGTAATTAAAACTATGCCAAAACTTAAATTGCTAAAAAATACTTAATTTAAATCATTATTTAATTCCACATCTCAATATTAATATTTAAGTAAATAATGTTTTAATTATATGTCCCAACATTGTAACAAAATAAGGTTAAATCAACTTTAACCAAAGTTAATCAAATTTAAATAAAATTGAAAATTAATTTAAATCCATATGAAAAGTATTAATTAAAATATATCTTGCAAAATAAATATTTTTTAATGATGATAAATTATTTATTTCAAATAATTTTTTATAACTTTTTATAATCTAATAGCATCTAATTTTTTATAATTTTTGAATATTTTACTTAATCTGTGTATTTTGCAAAATATATATACTTAATAATTTATTTGATGTCTAAATAATTTTAAAACTATTTAAATATATAAATTTATATAAAAAATTAACTTCTCTCGATAAAATGAAATAGAAATTTACGTAAAAATATAAAATAGTAAAATTATTATATATATGATGTTGTAGAACTAAACTATGATCAATTATATATAACTATAATTTAGATTTAATTAGCAAATATATGCAACTTTATTGTATTGTTAACTATAATTATGAAGTAAATACATGTTGACTCTTTCGAATATACGTTAGGATTTATATAATTGTAATTTTATAAGAAAATTTCTTGAAATTATAAAATATTATTATAGTATATATTATAAATTTTAAGTAATAATATAATAAAATTCATTTTTGGAGGCCCGCGGGACACATATATATTTTATAAAATAAAATATTCATTTTTGGAGGCCCACGGGACATATATATATTTTAGAAAATAAAATATTTATTTTTGGACGCCCGTGGGACACATATATATTCATTTTTAGAGGTCCGCGGGAGACATATATTTTAGAAAATAAAATATTCATTTTTGGACGCCCGCAGGACATATATATTTTAGAAAATAAAATATTCATTTTTGGACGCCCGCGAGACACATATATATATTAGAAAACAAAATATTCATTTTTGGATGCCTGCGGGACACATATATATTTTAGAAAATAAAATATTCATTTTTTGACACCCGCGAGACACATATATATTTTAGAAAAACAAAACATTCATTTTTGGAGGCACATTCTCAGTTTTCTGTTCTGTCCCATTATGTTAAAATATAATTGACATGTATAGCGTCCAATTTAGCACACGAAGCAAACATATTTTCTTTTTTTTAAACACAATGTACCTATTCCAAAATTTGCATAACAAAACTTGTAGAAGATTTATTAATAACTAAATTCATTAAATTGAATTAGAATGTAATATATTGTTGTATACATTTTGCTACAAACTGAAAAAAATCATATCTTTATTCAAGACATTATATGTCAACAGCCTTGTTTGTTTCAAAGCATACAAAGACGTCCAAAAGATCTTGAATTGCACAATTCTTTGACAGTAATGTTTGTGATCTTCGATTTTCTGACCGTCAATGTTTGTCTTCCTGAACGAGCATCCTTTCTCAAATCCTAGTAGTCTGTACAATGACCTTGAGGCTTATTTATGTTGTCTTTTCTGACCATAAGCCAAACTTCTTTTTCTTGTCCCACAGGGATCAAAGTCTGAATGACAGAGATGGAACCTGTAAATGAAGAAAAATATGAGATAAAAATGGATGTCCGTGGAGTCAAGGATGGCACTAAACGTAGAAGGCAATGAGTTGTGAATGAGGTTTGTCCTCTTTTTTTGTTTGTATGCTTTACCCAATGCTTTGGAAACAGTCTTCAACTTTATCATTCTGCTCATCATCACTTGCATTATGATCATAATCAGGCTTAGAAATATGATTAATGTTCTCTTTGCTAAGATCAGCCATAGCATTGCCCATAGGATTGTTTACTTCCTTCTGTTCATCTACGGTCTTTGCCAAAGATAGGAGGATATTTTTTACTTTTTGGTCAGGGGGAAATCCTCGTGACTCCACTTCTTTGAACTATATAACTGCACTTCCAAAATCACCATTCTTTCCATGTGCATCCATGATAGTCGTGAAGATGGTTTGGTTGTTGTCAAGGCCTTGCATATGCATTTCTTCATATATCTGCATCATTTTTCAAGGTTGATTTCCTTGGCATATCCCTTGGCATATCCCTTCATCAGTGTCCCGTAGGTCACCACATTGGGTTCAAACCCATCTTGTTTGAGCCATTTAAAAAATATTTCAGCTCCTTCCATGTCAGATGCACTGACATAAACAGATAGCATTGTTATATAAGAGAAAAGATCAGGGTTGCACCTGCCAAAAGCACGGGAAATAAATTAAAAAGTTGGAAGGCATTTTCTTGTTCTCTAGCAATTAACACAACACCTAAAAAAAGAAAAAAAAACAAACTAAAAAAAATTACAGGAGTTTGAGAAAAAAATTTCCACAAAATATAATAAAGACAGTTGAGGGTCTGTATTCTAGCACTAGATAAGAAATAAAGTTTAAATAGTGAATATGGAATAAACAAGGGAAGGAAAGAAGAAGATCTGCATTATTATCAGAAGCAAACAATAGGAAAATTTGACCTCTTATTTTTTGAGTCCAAAAACAATCATATGATTGATGCCAATACAATAAATTTATTATCAGACTTATCATACAAGGCCATGCCTTTTGCAGACTAAAAATCTTGTCAGTATCCTATGCCTTCTGAAATAAGACCCTGACAAGGCCATGCCAAGGCCATGCCTTTCACCCTCTTCTGGAATAAGACCTTATGTCAGCAGACAATACAGTTAATCATCAACCAAAGGAAGAACTCAGAAAATCCTATGAATTGATACTAACTGATCAATGCATGGTTCTACAACTCAGGAGTGGGGAAGAACAACATTGATATTTTGAAAATTTGGATGAGGCAGAGTTAAGATCTTGGCCCCACAATTCCATAATCAAGGTCTCTCCTGGGTAAACATGAAGAAGGAAGCAGCCCAATATTTTTTTCATGATAGAGGGATCCCCATTGCAAACACACTTGATAATTGCTCTGACTGCAAACCCAAGTGTGCACAAGCCATGCAGAATGGGTCGGGAGAACCTTCAAAAAAGAAGTTGCAAAAGAGTGATAATGGATAATTGTTTATGAAAATTCAAATATTCTAGTCTATATTTCGCAATGTGTTAATTTTCTGCTGTAATAATAACTATCCCACCATATGCCACAGAACAATGAAACACAAAGAGTAGGGGGAAAGGAAACAAAACATACCCCCACAGAGAATCATAATTTTAGGATCAGTTCACGTAATTGTCAATCTAGCCTACATGATTGCATAAGGGATTGACATGTTGGAACATAAAGTCTAATCACTCAAATTTTTAATGTGTGTCTTATTGCAAGAAATTTTTTTAAAAAACCTTTATTTAAGAAACAAAAGAAAAAAGTTTAGTTTCAAGGTTTGGATCTGATGGCCTGTGTTTTGAATTTCGATGAATTAGGGACTTTGACCTTTCTCGGAGATGCCCCACTACTGAAGATCCAGAATTTATTTTCAAACAATAATTAGCTACTAGGTCAAGGTGCATGTCCACAAATTGAGGCAAGAGTTAAAGGAGAAAAGAAATTTGTATTAAAAACTCTAAAATTGTTTCAAAATTTTCTTAGACCTCCAGTGGAACAGGCTAACAAGTATGGTATTGGTAGCATCCACCATCACTGCCAGGCTCTATGATTCTATATTGTGCCATACACATGAAACGAGAAATAAAGTAACGTGGCGATAAGTAAATCGAACTTGATAATGAAAGTGCAACACTGCTTGCAAACGATGTTAATCAAGGAAAATGGAAAGCTAGAAGAGCATATAAATGATAAACGTTGAATGCATACACAAACAAATGAGCTAAAAACAATTCAGTCCCAACACCAAAATAAAATTTCGTACTAACCCAGCAATACGAGCAATAGTAGGATCTAAACATAAAGGATTGTAGTCTCCAGATAACCTATATAACAATGCCTACATCATCAGCATGCAAAATTTCAATTTCGTGATTCTTTATTACAAAACGATAAGAAGAATATTATAGAATTCCCAATTTTCAAAGTAACATGTTCTACTGATATTCATTGAACTAAAACAACCTAACCAGTACAAATTAAAGTAGGGACCATGTATGAACATCGACCAAATTTTTGCAGATCAGTCCAAAAGGGCAAATAGGTTGTCATGAAGAGTTATGAGAAAGAAAATGAACAAGGGCTCGAATTTGACTAAAAAAACCACATGTTAAATTATCCAATCTACACACTGAATATGTTTCACTTTCAATCGAATTCGAGTGGCTTTCATGTCAGCATATGCCATATATGCATTTGGTAAGTGACCATATTTGGTACATCTCCAGTTGCACACCTCTTTTCCCTGACTATTCTTTCTTTCCTTCTTTGGGGGATGGGGAGAGGGATTCCATTGAAGAATATGACCAAAATTCAAATAACTTGACACTTGGATCTCAACCATCATAATTCTATCATCCAAAATGCAATAGCACACAATATTTCTAGCAAATATACATATGTATATTTGTATCCTACTGGACGAAATAACTGTATAAGAATCATAAAGATCCCCTTATGCCATGTGTTCCAAGTTCCTTCTAACCTCTTTGAAGAAGCTTTGCAAATAATTCAAGAGTAATGCTTACATAATGGTTGAATTTTTTGTAACTTCTATTTTCATTCGATATAAAGATTTCAAACATAATAAATTACGAACTAAAACTCTCGAAGACTTACTTGAGATTGATGTGTGATGTCTTCATAAACAACAAAAGGCTTATACTTCAGAATTCTAACAGGAGAAATCTGCTTGGATGGATATTTAGAATATGAATATAAAGAAGAAGATTTTGAGAAGCCACTAGCCCCACGCAAATACAAAATGTTCCTGCAATTTGGATAATATGACAAGTTGAAATTCTTGTTGTTGTAAGATTCCATGGCTATTTTTAAGTCAATATTGACCTGTTCATGCACAGAGCTTCACCAGACTCACTATAGCTAGTGGTTTCTATTTCAAGAATAGTTGCTTTACCTGTCAATTAATATAGCTTAATTCATTGATAGAATCTCAAATCTGTTTCAAATAACAAAAATACAATTGTTTGACCATTTTGCGCTCATAACTAATTGTCTAAAAGTGTTTTTCATCCTAATTTGACTAAGAAAAGACTAGACTCACCCAACTCTAAGGCAAACCAAATCACTGAAACCAGCGGAAAACCATTAAAAAGCTTCAGAATGCATGATGAATTAACTAATGCTTGTGTGGTCTAACAAATTCAGAAATTCCAGTAGGCCATTAAACACTAGTGGAATCTAATAGCCATGGTGATATTTAGATCTTCTTGATCTCTGGACATTCCATTTTCATTATGGAATAATCATGATGAACACTTAGACGACATATGCACCACCTGTAGGGGTCACCAAAAATAGACCTTAACCCGAAACATCCCTGTATCATATACCAGTGATGTCAGTTACCAATCCGATATCAACCAGTATTCTGAACCATAATTCCTAGTACTCATGTATGTGATATTAATATGTATGCTTTGTGTTTGAGCTAAGCAGCACCCATGTATTGACTTTTGTTCATAAATGGGATGGATTATTCATTTGTTTTGAGGTCTTTGATTAGTTCCTCATTTTGACCTGGATTGCTATATAAATATAACCTGCACGAGAACTTGGATTTCAACGGTATTTTTGTCATTATTGTTTGTTCTCTTCTGAATAGGTTGCAATAAATAGCTACAAGATAAGAAACATAAATTTTTGGTAAATAAAATTTTCTTCTGAAGATTGGAATATGGGGAATGATTCCCTTAGATGTAAAAACTTGAAGCTGTCAGCGATTCTTAGGATTTCTTCTTCTATTATTGTATTTCCATTAAAAAGAGTTTCTCTTATCTTTTCCTACAGAAGTCCTAATTCACACGTTCAAAGCAATTAAAGCAGAATTTCTCAATCCCTAAGCTTCTTCTGTATCGTTGAATTATTTGCATTAAGGAGATGGAAAAGAAAGGGAAAAAATTTTCTCTTTTCTCCACCACCAAATATACACATTACATACCGTGAATGTCATAATAAAAAGTTTAGAAAGTTTATGTATAAAATAACCTTAAAAAAAGAAATTTCCACATAGATCTTTATTGGAAAAAAAACCACTGATGCTTAGCTATAACATAGAAAATAATCAATACAAGAGTGCAATCTGATTAAGTCATGGACATTCTTTGGTAAATCATGAAAATATGATAACAGGAGATCAGAGTGCAAGAAAATGAACAGGAAGAGTAAGTTCTTTTCCCTTTGTAATTATTTCCTTCAATAAAAAGCAGAAAAGAGGAGGATTCTTGAGTTGCAAGGTAAACATTACATTGACTCAATGATGTTATACAAGCATATAATTACCTCCACATTTCTTAAGTTTAAAGCACTATCCACATCATCAGCTATCAAAATAGTTCTTTTGGAGTGGCGCATACATTTAATATCCTCCTGAAAATTTAAGAAAAGAGAAGTTCTTCTATCACTTTTGGAGTGGCACATACATTTAATAGCCTCCAGCAAATTTAAGAAAAGAGAAGTGCTTCTATCAGAAATGCTAAAGAAAATATAGTTTCTGCATAAAAGCAGCTGAAATGCCTGTCGGAGAGTGCACAAAAAAGCCAGTCCAAGGTAATCATGAATTCCCAATGCAACGACAAAATACAACTACATAAGCATAATGATAAACATGGTCTTGAATAACAATGTGATCATTAAAGAAACATATGATGCAGAAGATGAAATAGAAAAAGGAGAGGATAGGATCCTCTCAAAGGGATAAAAAGGAAAAAAGGATCATATCCTCCACTAAGCAATAAAACCCAATACAAGCTACTTCATTAATAGAATCAAAAGAAAAACTTAAGTTGAGGAACCAAAAACAAAAAAAAAAAACTCAAATAAAGCATTGAAAGAATATCCAAAATGGTTATCACATTTAAACTTCCAAAATAAAAAAATTAAACTACAATTTTGCAAAAACATATTAATCAGATGCATAGCATCATGATCTCCATATAGCAAATGGCCTCTCATTTCAACTGAGGCAATAGCATACAACATATTGATGGCCTAACTCGAATAAGATAGCAACCAACCTACCCTAACTAGTTAGGTATGATCATGATGCAAAAGATGAAGTGACCTGGCTTAGGTGGTTTGATAATGTGCAGGAAGATAAATAATTGCACTAGTCAAGAGAAGTTAGTTCAAATTGAAGGGTTGTAGAAGGCTAAGAAACACCCAAAAGACACAGGTGAAGTTAATAGAAAGTTTGCAATTTTGCTACAACCATGATCTTTTTCTCTTAAACCTAGTTAGTTGTTATAAGAATTTGCCAACAATGATGACTACAATAGAAATAATAAGAACAAATTGGGCAGAACCAAATACCTGCATGATCTCACAAACTCGATATTCCACATCAAGAGCAAGAGCAAGTGCAACATCTGGTGATAAATTATTGATGTCTATACTCTGTGCAATGACCTCAATATTTTCCTTAGGTACAATGCTCATATTAAAAAAATTTCATAAATCTCACGCCAAGAGTCCCCAAAGTTTTGTACATTGTAATAACTTGTCTCAGATATAGCACCAACAAAGAGAAACTAATAACGGAACTTATACATCTCAATGGAGGCAACCTTCCACCAACTATCATTCTTAGCAGACATCAAAATTAAAGGCTTCTTCAAAATTAAAGGTTTCTACGTATAAACTGTCAAAGTGAAACAATTAGCGTATTATGAACATACCAGTGAGGTAACGGCTAACTTGCACTACTCTTCCTAAGAACTGATATTCAAATTGCAATTATCATGCACAAAAAATTCGGAGTAAATGGCAACACAACTGCACAAATCAAATCATCAAAGCATCCACGAGGTTTCATTTAGATGGAAATCCTTGTTTATTTTTCCTCTTTCCGATGGAAAGATTCAAGTAGTAGAATTTAGAAAATCAATTTTGGGAAAGTAGGAAGTAATGAAAATCAATTTTCGAGAAACTAGGAATCAATGAAAATCTACATTGAGAATGTATTTGATCACTTGGCCCAGTTTATGACAACCCTCAAACATAGACAAAAGACCTCAAACTATTAAGATAAAACATTCTTTCTTCTTCCTTTGGACTGAAGGTCATTTAATAAAATGGAAAATAATGAAAATGGAATATGAGTCAACAAACAGATACACCTCCGAAAAGGTTAGTAGCCTCTGGCTTTTTTAGCACTAATTGGCCGCTTCTAGACTTGAAACCACAAGTCCAGCTAACAGCCTGAGGCATTTAGCTATTTACTAATAAACCAAGTGCCAATCCTTGGTAGGTATCCAGTGAAGTCATAAAAGTAACCTAGGCTGTCTAAAACAACAACTTAATTTTTATGAAGATGATTCAAGCAAACCAAATTATGCCTTCTCACAAGCATAAGTGTTTCCTTGATGGATCAACCTCAAAAGCGAGACAAAATTTGACCATTTATTAGGTTAACTTCAAGCTTATCTTCCAAACACTATCAAAATCTATATCCAAAAGATTTGACCATTTCTTTCAACACTATCAAATCTATATCCAAAAGATTTGATACGAAGTGAATTTCAAAAAACCCAAACCATATTCAAATGATTGGATTGCCAAAATAATACAAATGAACTAACAGGCAATACGGGGAGGTCGAGGACTCCAAAAGCTCAGAATCTTCACAAGTTTCCAACTAACTACGGAATTCAAATCTAAACCCAAGAGGGGAGGGGTGAATTGGGTTCTTTAAAAAATCTTTGGTAAATTAAAAATCTTAACCCCTTGAAAGCTTAATCCCCTTTTGAAAACAAATAGAGAGCAATTAAGATAAAGCAGTAAAAAGAAATAGAAGACAAGATTTATAGTGGTTCGGGCAATCCTTCCCTACTCCACTCTTCCAAGCTCACACTCCGTTGTGACTTGGGTTCCACTATGTATTCCTCGAATACACTTAGAGTCCCCGCTCTCTTCTAGATTCTAGCTCTAGGGGGCATATACAACTTAGAGCCTATGCTCTCTTCTAGATTCCAGCTCTAGGGGGCATAAAAAAAACACACTGCACAAGTAGGTGATGAGTCCCACTCTAATCACACACTACTTTGCATACACGTGATCTTAGCTACCCAAGCTAAATCAAGTTCAATACAACAAGAATTAGAAATAAGAAAAACTACACTTTACAGAGATGTGTAGGCAGGTTTAGCTCGAGGAAGAATTTGTAGAAGCAGCTTAGATGAGTATCGATGAAGCAGCTTGCAACTTGAAGCTCTTTCTTCCTTTGAATGTATATGGACCACTCAAATATGGAGAAAATGAAATAGAAACTCTTTCTTGCACCTCTTTTCTCTCTTTTGACTTTGTAGTGCGTATAGTAGTGTATATGAGTGTCTTGTATTATTTTTCACGCTCATTTGAGTGTCTATTTATAGAGTGAGGAAGATTTGAACGTCGTAGAGGTGGTTGGCACGCAATAAATGATCTCCAACGTTCAAAAATTCGAACGTTATTCTCCAAGTCGAAGATGGAGTCGACTTGGCCTGCGACTTGGCTTCTAAGTCGCACCTGGAGTCGACTTGGCCTGCGACTTGGGTTCTTCAGATTTCCAAGTCTGAGACTTGGGTCAACTTGGCCTCAGACTTCAACTCAAGTCGTTCCTGGAGTCGACTTGGGTTGCGACTTGACTTGGTCTTTGCCAAAAATGCCTTGATCCTTATTTGATTTTGCTTCTAACTTGCTTGGCTTTCTTCCTTTAGTCTTCTTAAGTGTTAAGTGGCTCCTCATAGTTGTAGATCTTGTGATTCTTGAAGAGCTTGTCTTTGATCCCTCTTGGATAGGCTTGAACTTTGTAAAACTTTGGAGAGCTTGAGTCCTTGCGTGATATATTCACACACCTTGCTTTGCATTGGACTCATTTGGTCTTCATGACTTGAGTATATCTTCTTTTTAAAATAAGCTTGAAGATTTGCGTATGACTTGATAGACTTGATTTGATCTTGAACTTGAATCCTCGCTTTGAACTTTAAGAAACTCAAGTTAATCTTGAGAATGGACTTTGCACCTCATTTGGATTTGAGAGGGTTCAATTAGATCCTTGGAATGAGCTTGGAAATGCAACTTTCAAGTCTGAACTTCTCAAGTCGAAGATGGAGTCGACCTTGTCTGCGACTTCGCCCAAGTCGCACCTGGAGTCGACTTCGCCTGCGACTTCGCCATGTCCATTTCTACATTTCAACTCTAGACACTTTTTGACGTTTGAAGTCGATGTTGGAGTCAACTTCGTCTGCGACTTGGCTTCCTAAGTCGCACGTGGATTCGACTTGGCCTACGACTTCACCTGCTTGTTTTCTATTTTCAATGCTATCCACTTTTTGCCATTTGAAGTCGCTTGTGAAGTCGACTTGGGTATCGACTTCACCCCAAGTCGAAGTCCAAGTCGACTTGGTAATCGACTTGACTTCTTGCTTTCCTTAAATCATTGAACATATGCATTAGTACTTAATTAAAACTCAAATTCAACATTGTTAATCATCAAAACTCATGCTTTGGTCAATTTTATTTTGTTTGGAACATTGTTTCCAACAAAGAACAGAGTTCGGCTCGAGGTTATCGTTTTAGGGTCGTGGTGTGGCTGGTGCGGAATGCTACGACAGCGACGGATTCGGGTAATTTGGTGCTCAGGAATGGCAGCAATAGGAGAGGAGATTCGAGCTAGGGCAGAAAAGGGGAAAGGAGAGATCGTCAGGAAAGAGGAGATTCAATGTAGGGCAAAAAAGGGGAAAGGGAAGAAAAATCGAGAGAGAAAGCGGGCGCGTATGAGAAAACAGCCGATTGCGTCTACCCCTACCACAATTTTGCATACCGAAAATGCCCTATCCTATCTCAACCGTCGATTCAATATGGACGGTTCAGATGAGGCTTCTTATGAGAAAAACGCAGGAAGCGTTTTCTATGGGTTGGGCCTCATCTTTAATAGTCCTTTAACAAAAGGTCGAACTGACAGCCTGTGGGCAAAAACCCCACAGCGGCTACAGCGCCACTAACAGCGCTAAAGCTATATTATCATATCTTTGATAGTCCTTTAAATGAGAAATATGAGAGAATTGTGGTAACTAGTTCCCAATCCCATACCGCTTCAATATGTTCCAAATGATTTGGATAATTACGTTGATTAGTAAATCTTTAATAGATCGTCAACAAATTGCTTGCTTGCTTAATTAGTTTCAGATAATTGATTCTGGCCCAAATAACTACTTAAATTAAAATGTTCTAAATGCTTAAATAATATTCATTCTACAGCTAATTAGAGAAAGATATAAGGATGTTTCAAAAGCCATAAGGACCACATAATTTTTTTAAATTAAAAAATCCCCTTAAAATTTTAAAATTATTTTTAAAATATAATTTATTTTTTTGGCTGCCCCCCTAAATAATATTATGACAATATGGGTCATTTGAATTTGCAACCCCTTACCACAGGTCCTGGCCCGAGTTTCGATTGGGCAGTTACTCGCCGAACAGAGGAATCTTGGCAAACCAAAGAATCGGGCCGCCAAAGTCCAATTCAATCGAATAAATTATGCATTTCTATACCGTCTTTTTTAACAGCCATATCAAGCTGGGGCCTGACTTCTCATCTTATACTTTGAATTTCTTCCTATGTTCATCCTCCGTTTACACTGTATATTTTGAATATATCATTCTCAATCAAAACAGAGGAATCCCTCATGCACGAACTATGGGGAATTTGGATCATTTTGCATGTGTAGCAGTCATGAGGGATTCCCGTGGTTCTTTTATTGTGGTGAATGGATGGAAACGAAGGAGCACGTCGGACCCGCTATTAATGGAGGCTTCGGCATTTTTCTTGGGCCTCAGATGGGCACTCAGGTTAAAGGTCCAGTATGCTCAGTTTGAAACTAATTCGCTCATTCTGTGCAATTATTTATTGAATAGAAAATCCATCTCATCCCCGGTAGGTTTTATTTTTGCTGATATCCGGTCTATCTTAAACAACTATGTCCATTTCTCTGTTCATCATGTTCTTAGACTTGGAAATGAACTGGCTCATTCTTTAGCAGAGTTGGTCTTGGTCTCGAATGATGACCATATGTCATGGTGGGGCAATCCACCCCGGTGTATCACAGGAAAATTATGTAAGGACAATTTTTTGGTAATGCATTCCTTGGGTAACTCTATCCCTAATCCCTTTAGGTTTGGAAGGGAAGAGGGTTAGAGTTTTCTCAAGTTTCTATTATCAAAAAAAAAAAAAAAAAAAAAACTGATCATGGATGCAATTGTCAGGTGGCCAACTAAGACCAGCTATGTGCACAAGAAAACTCAGGTGATTCATGGAGCTCGCGTTTGCATTTCATTAATATTGCTTAATGCTATATTAAGGACAATTTATAGTCATTTCCGACCGGCCTGAAATGAGGATTTAAAACGCATATTTTGTTCTTTTTTCAATTTTTTTATAAAATTGTTATTCTAGTTATGTTTAATTTATAAATCAAAATTTACCAATTTTGGAGATGTGTATATATTTATTTTGAAGCTTTAAATATAGGGTATTTTCATCATTTTAAATTGTTGAAACATGACTAAAATACTTCTACATTTAAAAATTCAAAATAAATGTATATATACATATCCAAAAGTGGTAAAAATTGAATATAACTAGATTAACCGTCTTGAAAAAATAAAAAATATGTTTTTGAATTGGTTTGAAACATCTGAAAAAAATCATTTCGCAGAATTAAATTTGGCATTCAATAAGATTTTTATGGGTTGGGTTGCATCCCATAATCTTGATATCATGCCAAGGTAAGTCTCCTACAACTGAATGGAGAAAAACAACGGTAAAAATATTAGTCATCGTCCTTAGCTTTTTAGCAAATTAAACTATGTAAGTCATACATTGAATCATTCTTAATGATAGAAAAATAACGCTTTTGTTTCTTGGATTTAATTAGACTGGCATGACTGATCTCATAAGCCAATGCACATTCATTATTAGATATGTCGGTATAAAGCTTGCCAGTCATTAATTGATAGATTCGTTGTTTTTGTATACATTATTTTCGGCTGATTCACATGCATTTTCAGAAAGTGAGTAGACAAAGGGAAAAATACATATTGTTAATGGCTACATGGCAACAAAGCAAAACTACCACACTTGCTAGTGAAATCATCCTAAAAATTCTATCTAATGGAGAAATGACTACTCAGTGAGGATAGCCTAACACCCAGTGCCTTATCAAAGGCTAAATATGAATTTGGGTACACATTTTTGGTTTATTTAACATGCACTATTGCAAAGAGTAATTAAAATTTTGTAATACCTACAAATGCTAACAACATCAATGTGACAACCAGTGTGGCTTATACAATCTAATGATTTTGTTTGATCTATGGATTCTTTTTCTTGGTTTGTTAGTTCTCATGTCCCAATTTCTACTTTGTTGTTTATTTATTTTATCTTGTTTTTTCATATGTTATGACACTTGGTCAAGCGTGTGTTGGAATTCAGCACAAAATTAACTTGATCAATTGGAATAAGCAAAGATGGATTTGGTATATGCATTTTCAATGTAGAGTAATCTTCGATCTTTTGGCACATTTGATTTTCAAAGTACATTGATTGTCTAACTTTGATTGGCACTTCAATTGATATTCTTAAAAGATGATGGAATGGCTAAGTTGTGTGATCTTTGTTTTCTTGAGTTCAGAATGCATATTTGCTAATTGCTACAACGTCGTGCATTTATTTAAGGCTTTTTTCTACTGCCGTATTTGATTGTGTTATCAAATATTTTCCATGTATAGGTATGAGAACAGCATAGAAGAGCGGTGGGTGAGTAGTCTATTTCATTTGAAAAAACACATGCAAAGAAGCTTTGAGGAAGGGAGGATGGAGATTTCTAATTTACCCATGATAAACTTACTTTATTTATGGAGATTTCTAACTTACCCATGATAAACTTACTTTATTTATGACATTTATTCTAGTGCATAAATATAAATTTATGATGTAATTTGAATGTGGACTTATAAGTGGTTGTCATTTTTTGATAGAGCTACGGTGTACCGAACCCTAGGGATAGGACATATTAAAACTATAATGGACATATTGCTAATCATTTGAATGGATAGGGCATTTGGTAATACTCGTCTAAAAACATATATCTACTGTTTTCATCGTGTAGCAAGACAAGTCTCTAGATGATGAGCTCAAGTTGGGTTTTGTCCCACTAGTTCACCCACAGGTTTACCCAGGAGGAGAATCTAAAGTTGTCGGATCCTGCAGTGGTGCATAATATCAAAGTGTTCTATTTAAAAGCCATCGTATCCTATTATAGTATGTAACCAATCACTAGCGAATCAATCATGCTAACTGAAGGCAAGCCCATTTCCTCCTCCTGTGAAGATACACGTGACACGGTCGTTCGGGTTGAATCCATCATTTAATGAGCAGAAGGTGCTACGAAATATCCGCGGCCACGTGAGGAGTACTAGGCACTGTATATATTTGTTACACTATCATATATTAACAGGTGGGCCCCAATTCATGGGAAACCCTTCCCACGTTTTTCTTATAGGAAGCCTGTCATCCGTCATTCCTTTTGGTTCGATGGTTTGGATTCAAAGGGACAATTTTGGTACTCGAAATATTTTGCTAGGGGTGTCAATTGCCATCCTCTCGCACACACTGGCGGTTCCCATTGTCCTTTTCCCTCTTTCTTCCTTTCTCCACCTTCTTTGCCCTACCTCACATCAACATTCTTCTCATCACCCTTGGTATCTCTACTCCACCCCTCTCTCTCCCCTTCTTCGCTGTTGGGCCTCTTTCTCCAGCTCCCATTGGGCCAGCGAACAACTACAACCGGTAAGTTGAGACACACCACTAAGGTTAATTTTTTTTATTTGAGAGGGAGAGGAAAACTCCCAAAATTCTTATTTGTTCTTTATTATCTCTGAAACTGTTGACACCCCACAAAAACGCAAAGGAAAAAATAATAATATATATAATAATAAAATAAAATAAAATTTCAAATGGGCTTACTATTATCCAAAGTTTTGTGGATTCATTTTGACTTTTAACCGATATATTTGCAAGTTCAAAATTGTGTAGGATCCGTGGGCCTCCAAAACCTCAAAGCCCACTACGGAAGTGACGGCCACTAATCCATATGGCAGATCAAGGGCAATTCGCATTCAAGATAAAGTGAAGAATATTTTCTTAAGATAATTGAAGCGGAATTGACATGATGAACGGTTTGGATTAAACAAATAATCATTATTTTAGGAGATTTTAATGGTCAAAGTCAATTTGACCAAAGAAAGAGGAGAATTTGCAATATTTTCAAATGATAGATAAAATTGATAAATCCAACTTATTAAGTAGAAATCTGAACCGTTAAAATGAATAAGGAACATTAATAAATGTGGGCCCTATCAAAAAATCAAGGAAAATATTTAATAATTAATATATAAATAAAAGGTCAAAATCAAGGGCTAAAAAAACTTTGACTCACTAGCCAAGCAAAACCATTGGCCCCCATGGGTGGTTTTCAAAAACTACTCATAAAATTAACTAAAGGTCTATTTTTGTTAGAATTTTCCAAAAAAGGGAAATATGGAGTTGTGCAAAAAAATCAAAAGAAAATACCAAATTGTAATTTCTCAAACTTAAAATCCTATCAAAGGACCCATTCTCTCCTCATTTCCCACGGTGAAAAAAAAAAACCTCCCAAAAAATCAGTCATTCTCCCTTTCTTGTCTAAGCTTATTTGAGACCCATTTTTTCACCTGTTCATTTTTTTCAAAAAAAAAAAACAACGGAAAGAAGGAAACGCAAGCTGCGTCATGCGTCCATTTCCATTTCTGCATCATCAATCCTTATAAAAGCTATATAACATATATCAGGGGATTACAAATCACCATCAACTTTTAAAATATATATATATATACAGCATATCTTCTCTCTTCAAATCGTCATTTTTTAAAAAAAAAATCAAAAAAAGGGGAAAATACCCTGCACGTTGCTTTCCTGGATACTATCTACTTTCATTTTTTTTTTAAAAAAAAAAAAAGAGACCAAGGCGTAAACCTCCAGCGCATTCGCCTTTCATTTTTTTCATCTTTTTTTAAAAATTCTTTTACGGTGACAAGCATCCAGTCCGTTTCTTTTTCATTCACCGCCTCCCTTTCATTTTCCTTTTTTTTTTTATAAAAAAAAATAAACAAGTTCCTGCGCATCCTTTTTCTTCCTATTCGTTTCTTTTCTTTAACGTTTTTTTTTTAAAAAAAAAAATCAAAAGAAGAAAACAAGAACCCGCCAGCGCGTCCTTTTTCCCCTTTTCATTTTTCTGTTTTTTTTTTTTTAAAAAAAACGCTGAACTCGAGCACATCCTTTCTCTTCCTCTTTTTCATTTTTTTCGTTTTTTTTTTAAAAAAACAACAAACAAGTTCCAGCACGTCCATTCTCTCTCTGTTTTTTTTTTTATTTCTCGTTTTTTTTTTTAAAAAAAAAGAATGAACTCCAGCACCTTTTCATTACTTCCTTTTCATTTTTTTCGTTTTTTTTTTTTAAAAAAAAAAGAAAATCAAAGAGAGTCAAAATCCCATTGACCCGTTATCCTTTTTCATCCTTTTCATTTTTTTCGTTTTTTTTTTAAAAAAAAAACAGACAAGCACAAGCACTTTTTCATTTCTTCCTTTTTCTCATTTTTCGTTTTAAAAAAAAAATCAAAAGAGGACACAACTCGCCAGCACGTGTTAGTTTCTCCTTTTCACTTTCCCTTTTTTTTTTTAAAAAAAAAAATAAGTTCTAGCACACCCTCTTTCTTTCTTTTCATTTTTTTCGTTTTTTTTTTTTATAAAAAAAACTGCTATTGAAGTTTCTTTTTAACTGCTCATAATTTTTTTTATGCGACAAGTATATGTCATTATAATGAAATAAATATATAAAAAGCAAAAATACAAAATCAAATCATTATAAGAAATATTCTATTTCCATGCAGTAAGAACAATTACCTACATCCAACTTCCAGATTGAGTTAGGGCCTCAAAAAAAGCCTAGGGATTAAATTCCCGCCCCTACCCTCCTGAGATTTTACATAAAAATATATATATATATTAATTTTTCGCACTCCTAGGACTGATGTACTAGAAAAATAAAGTTGTATTTTTTTCTAGTTGTGAGTTCATCCAGAAAATCTCTGTATTTCAATGTCTTATTATATACGGACTAACCACCGTTATATAGTTAGTGGTGACTCCAAAAGTTAATATATTAAATTTTATCAATATTTGTACGCATATTACTAATTGCTAATTGCATCTAATTGATATACATGTTTGCGTTTGACTAACTCGCATCATTTAAAAATCTCTAAAAACTTGCATCATCTAAAAGCCTTAACGCTTGCATCTCCCTTCTTTAACCCCATGTCTACACCTTTTATATTTTTTCCATTTATGATCTTGAACCCCTTTTCTATACCATTTATATTTTTATTTTCGCACGTTTAATTTTTGCACCTAACTTGCATCATGTCTAACCCGCTAACTCGCTAACTTGCATCTCATACTTATTTTCTTCTCTGGTGTATGCATATTTTATTTTCACATTTTAGTTCACGGTTATAGGTGTGTTTGGTTGGGGGTAAAACTTTTGATGAAAAGTTTTTGAGGTAGAAGTTGTCACATTCATAGAAAATGATGTGATATAATAGGAGTAATGATGAGAAATAAAGAGAATAAAGTTAAAATAGATGGGTTAGTTGTATAGATAGTTGTGGAGAAATGATTGAAAAGTAGGGTAGTTTGTATAGGAAAATGTGAAAAATTAATTAAAAAATAGAGTAGTTATGGAGAGTGAAAAGTTTTAGATTAAAAAGTTTTGGTTGACATGTTTGTATCCCAAACAAACACACCCTATATATATTTAATGAGCCTACCTTACACTTTTTAGGCCCATTCACCGGCCCATCGTAGCGCGCTAAAAATCATGTGCTACAGAAACCCATTCGGTCAATGGCTTTTGATTCATCACTTGACAATCATTGCACAGTATCCATCTTCTTCGATTTTATTTTCTCCCCTATTTCCTCTGTCTTTGTCATTTTTATGTTCTTTTGACTTCAAAGCTCACTACCACTGTAGCTCTGGTGCACCGCAACTCAAGCTTATTTCCGTGAGTTGGCACTATCACTTTCATAATTCTTGATGCATTTTTGTGCTCTTTTTCGCACCTATTTGAATGTGGCAGCTCTTTTTATGCTCTGGTGATGATCTCATGATTCAAATCTATTTGATTAAATACTCAAACCAGCCAAACCAAAATAGTTGCTTCGGTTGGTTTTGATGGCATTGCTCCAACTGCCTAACAACACTCCTAGCCTTTGTATCTTAATTGAGTTGGATTGAAATGTTGTATGGTGTGAAACTGTGATTGGATATTAGAATGTGGCATGTTATTGTAGGCCGACATCCTTGGTGGCCGGATTGCAATACTATGTGGCAACATGGTTGGATTGGAATACCATGTTTGTGTTCGGGTGTTTACTCAAATTGGAGAAAGTATTTGAGGAAGATGAGAACTTGTACCTCTTGCAGTGTTGTTAAGAGTCTCTCATTAAAGATCCCTTAATGTATTCTTAATTGCTTGAAAGTAAAAAGGTGGAGGCTTAATGAATGTTCTAGTTAACCTTCACGACTTTCCTTGACATGTATTAAATAAATGTAGGAAAAACTTGAACATCGGAAGATTGGTGGTGGACATTAACTAGGCAACTTTTGAAATTTTTTAACAATTACGACTCAAGTCGCATCTGGAGTTGACTTGGGATGCTACTTCACTTAAGTTGTAGATTAGAGTTGACTTGGCATATAACTTCGGTCCTTCATTTCCTTCCAGAACATTTTTCTTCTGTCTTTACTTTCCAAGTTATATCGTGAATCAATTTGATTCAAGTCGCAAGTGAAATTGATTTGGATATACAACTTCACTATATGTTGAAATCTAGGAACTTTAAACTCCATTCTTTTTTCATTTTTCTCTTCAAGTCTTACTCCGAGGTTGACTTGCCATGAGACTTGACCTAAGTCGCAAGTGAGATCAACTTGGGGTTGCAACTTCACTCCTGGTATTTAGTCAAATTCATATTTGTCTTTTAGAACTCCAAGTCTCAGAACTGGGTCAACTTCTATCCTATTTCACCCAAGCTGCATACTGAGTCTACTTGGGGTACAATTTCATTTGTTCAAACTTCCAATTTTCAATTCTGACTCAGAAATGCCATTCCAAGTCAATTGCTAGAGTTAGCTTAGGTATTAACTTAACTCAAGTCGATGTTGGATTCGACTTAGCTATACAACTTGAGGTGTTTTCATTTGAATTTCAAAGTTCTTACTTCACTCAACAAATCAAATACATTAGTAGCTTTACCATTATCTTATTCGATTGTTAATCATTAAAACTTATATATGCTATGATTTATAACTTGACTAGTTGAGTTCATAATTATAAATTTCTTGCCAAAAATAATTATACATATTTACATGTCTCTATCAATTTTATGAGGTTATTTGTCTCCTCTAGTCAATTATGAGTGCGATTGGCTTGTGAGATATGGATAAGCATTGAATTTGTGTTTCAATATTATCCCAATTTTCTATGATTACAATCCTCAAAGCTGCACTAATTTTTTTTTGCCAAACATTTATTGAAAGCATCAAACGCTCAGCCGAACATAGCATAAATGTTGGTTGCTTTAAAACTTTTTGAAACTCAACCTGGCTTTTATTTTTCAAAAACGAATGCTACTCTCACAGGCTGCAATGTGCTTAGTGAGGATGGTTTTTGTGTTTAATTACAGTATGCAAGTACGTAATATATTCTAGTATAATTATGACTTATGAATACGTTGGCAGTGCAAGTTTAAATTGTTGCAATTGATCAAATCAAAGTTTTTTTTTTTTTTTTGCATATTCCTCTATATGCTTTTTGATTTAGTAATTTATACCCAAAAATCTCAATATTCTTTTGTAATAATGAATTTGTCAAGTTTAGTTTTTAAATGCCAAAAGTGTATCGAATGGGCTTAACAATGCTGCATTTTTGTTTTAATGAAAACAACAACCAAATTAAAAACAAGTATCTTTGCTAAAAAGTCTCATTTGCACATTTTTAGGAAGCATTAAAAACATAAGGGAAGTTGCATGCAAAAAGCAGAGCAGTACTTACTTCATCTGGTTGCCGGCCATTTTAGAATAATAATTTCAGCAATGCAGCACAAGCGTCTTCTTTTCCCTCTTTACGGTTACACAGCAGATATAATTTTTTTTTTTTTTTAGTATAGATACACATTATGATATTAATATTACCACAAGCACATTCAATTCTCATTCAATAAAGAGATTTTTTATAAATACCTCTGCACTGTGGAGGAAACACGCCGCCACTTCTAGGAGGAAGTAATAAAACCGATATTTTGTGCCGGTACGCTTCTACGGATCCCTTCTTCTAAGAAATTCTATATATTTTTTAAATCTTGATAATGGATAGAAAATTCACTCCATTCATTTATATTTAGTATTATTTATAGTATCTCGGAAACTCTTTTATTTTTTTTATTTTACAGGATATGGGTCCTATATATAAATATGTAAAATCAACATAATAAATGGTTCCAATATTAAAATATCAACTTTCAAGTAGTTTTTTCAACATCTAATATCAATAATATGTAGATAAATAATACTATAAAGTATTGTTACATTCTAATACATGTGTGAATGGATCTAAATATTTTTCATAATTTACACATGAATGCACTTATTTTTAAGCAAATGTGGCTTACTCATATATTAAAAAAATGTGGCTTACTCACATATTGGATTGGGATGAAACTTAATATCTTAGCTAAACAAATGGTGTAAAATACAACGAATTGATTAGATTTTCCATTAAGATCAACATTTCAAAAAATGAAAAAAATTTCACAAAATTACTTCTGTAAAACACAGTTTGATAGAAGTATTTCTGCATCTTGTGAGACTCCATCCTTGAACCAACCACCCAAGCGTTTTTTAGATTTCAAATTGAATGGCTTGCTGCTCCGCGTAGAACCGGGAGTGCCAAATCATTCTTATGATTGTGTACGTGATGTAATATATATTTAATATTGAAAGTACGTAAAACAATATATTCACGCATATTATCGTAAATAAAAATTTTAAGTATATTGTTATTTTTAAAAAATTTTGTATAATGCTAATTGTATCATTAATAACTTTTTAGATTTTTATTCTTAAAAAATATTTTTGAAAGAAAATGAGCTAAATAACCCAAAAAATTATTATTTTAAACTAAATATTTGTAATCTAAATTTTGTAAATTTTGTAAATAAATTAAATACATTCAAGACTATTTTTAATGAAAAGATCAAGAAATGTAAAAGTACATCTTTTAACTGGAGCTAATGTAAAATTTTGTAAATAAATTAAATACATTTGAGACAATATTTTCATTAAAAAGACAAAGAAATATAATAAATGGTCCTTAGCGCTCGTGTAAGCGTTACTTATTTTTAAAATTTTTTTTATCAATATGTGGTATCAATTAAAGAGCTTTTAGATATGAAATTTAATTTTAAAATTCAAGATAAAAATATTTTAAAATAAAAAATCGTATTTCATATCTAAAACATTTTACTTGGGACCACATGTTAAACACTTTATCAATATTGGTGTCAAATCATGCTTTTGATTGTGTACGTGATCATATTCATGTACTATATATTTAATATTAAAAGTACCTTAAAAAATATATTCATGTATATTATCTTACATAAAAATTGTAAATATATTAATTATTTTTAAAAAATTTAATACACATATTATTCTTTTAGATTTTTATTCTCAAAAACAGTATTTTTGGGAAGAAAATGAGCTAAATAACCCAAAAATTGTTATTTTAAAATAAAATATTTATGCATCTAAATATTGAAAATTTTGTAACTAAGTTTAAAAATTTGAGACATCATTTTTCACAAAAAAGACCAAGAAATGTAAAAGTACATCTTTTAATCTAAGCTAATGTAAAATTTTGTAAACAAATTGAATACATTTGAGACAATATTTTCATTAAAAAGACAAAGACATATAATAAATGGTTATTAACGCTCATGGAAGCATTACCTATTTTTAAAATTTTTTTTATCAATATGTGGTACCAAATAAAGTGTTTTTAGATGTGAAATTTAATTTTAAAATTCAAGATAGAAATATTTTAAAAATAAAAATCGTATTTCATATCTAAAACATTTTACTTGGGCCCACATGTTAAAGAGAAAATCTAAAATTTTTAAATGATAATGGTTAACAATGCTCTTATGAGCATTAAACCATGAATTATATGAGTCTATATAATTTAATACTAATTTTTAAAAAAATTTGATAATTAATGTAATGTATTATTTAAATAATTTAAATATTAAAATTATGGAAAATATTTTAAATAGATAATATTGGAGCACGACCCAAGGCGACATCACTAGGAAGCATGAGAGTCCCAATTATGGAAAAATTTTCAACCTAGCCCTAATTTCACCATGAATTATATAAATCTGTATAATTTAATACTAGTTTTTCAAGAATAATTTTTATGGCTAATTTAATATATAATTTTCACCGCCGTTGCTACGTATCACATTTTGCTTGCTATCTCCAATGAAGGCAATGTGTTCTGTAAAATGTAGCTCCCTGCTGAGCCGCAGGAGGTACGTCTTGACTGCAATTTCTTACATTTTTTCATAGAATCATAATTTCTTGCATTTTTTTTTTTTTTGTAACCTCGATGCGTTCTCTGTCGTGCGTAGCTCACAGATAGAGCAGGCTCAAGTAAGCACGCCAATGTTGGCAGTGTTAGATAGGGATTCCTTGCAAGAGAGTGGGTCACAGATTTCACGTCCCTCATACTGCTTTGATATATGCATACACATACTATGCATGTAGACGTTTTTCTGAGAAAAACATGTAAACTACTGTTGACATCTTCCACCTCACGGCCACAACTATAAGGACCTCAATGCGTGTTGGGTGTGGTTCGAGTCCCAATTATGAGACTTCTACCGGGAACCTTTGGCCTCCATTGAAAATAGGTAGGAGTAATTAGTCTTCCTAAATAAATAGATGAAAACTTATTGTTTTCGTTTAGATAAATAGGAGCTTGTGGTCTCTTGGATGAATGGATTTGATGTGTAATATCATATGTCAGGACGTACAATACCAATAAAAAAAAATTTGACCTCCTCCTATAATGAGTATGGATTAATACTTAATATTAAAAATTACATTTTGTCATATAACTAGGGTTGTAATTTAGACCCAAACCCGACACTAAACCCGAAACTTGAAGTCCAGATTAGGTAAAAGTGGGTCAAGCTAGGTTCGGATTGGGTCTACTTTGCGGTTGACTAAGCCACTTTTCCCCTTTTTTATATTTTACAGCAAAAACAAAAAATCCATAAATTACATATATTTGGATTCAATTTGGATTGAATAATTTTCCATAATTATTTCTTCATCACATAAATAGTAATTTAATCCAGTTTTAATTAGGAGTGCAACTTAGATAAGATATCCATAGATATCCATTGATCTGACTCTAATTTGAGTAAGGTAAGGTAGAAAATATTATTCATGGGTACTGGTAGAGTATAAATTATTACCTACCCCATCAACTAGGATATGAGTAGGGTAGACATATTAAATACCTGGAAGCGACCTGCATGGGTATTTGTTTGAGTAATTAATTACATATATAATTATATATAGAGAGGAGTGATCCTATTAGCCTGTGTTAAATAAATGCCCCACTTCGCCTACCTTAAAAAACCTATTTACAATAATTTTTTTATTTTTTCTTTGTACACTTGTTTATCTAAGTGTATTTAATATACAGATCAAGTTTTACCATTTTTTAATATATTTATTTTTTTTAAAAATTTTAAACATCGATGTGTATATATGTATTTAAAATATCCTTATTTTTAAAAATTAAAAAAATATCTACACATATCCAAAAATGGTAAAACTTGATTTATATATTAAATACACTTAGGGAAACTAGTATATGAAGAAAAAAATTTAAAAAAAAGTTGTTTTACATAGGATTTTCGAAGTGAGCTAAGCGGGACATTTACTTCGCCTGGACTAACAGGATCATTCCTCATCTATATAATCTATATTGTATAGTATGTATTGTGTACTATCTATGATGACTTTTGTGTATCAAATTCAAATGAATCTTGTGCGCTATGGAGTTTTGGATATTGAATTAAGAAATCGATTCAATTTTTTATATTTATATTATTAACTTTCAAAAGCTTTTTATAAATATGGATTGTACTATATTAAATATTGATTTGCAAAGAATTCGATACTATAAATTTTATTTCTAAATGCTTTTATACCAAACATCAAGAAAATAAAGTGGAATAAAAAATAAAAAGTAGAAAGAGAAAATAAAATTTTAAAGTGTAGAATTGAAAATTAGAAAACAAGGATGCAAATACTTCGGGCTAGGATTTCACATGCGACTTTTGTGATAGAATACATTGTATGATTATTTAATTCAGATACTGTTTGTTAAAGAAGAATAAATCTTAATTTTTCCTTGTACCTTTTCTCAAAACATACGTGGTGTACTCTAATTTTCTTAACCATCTATTCTCATGAGGTTTAAGTCAATTAACATCTATTAAGTTTTGTGGTCGTTCGTAGGGTTTCTCAAGGTTAATATACATATTCTCATTATCTTAGATTTTTAGGTTAAATATTTTAATTTTTGTATATTAGATTTCCACTTCTCATGAATCTTTTTTATTTCTGTATGTTGGACATCGCATTGATTTAATGGGCTGCATGATTTTTGGATTTTAATGGATGGATGAAATTAATGGACGTGATGAACAGCTTGGTCATTTAAAAATCTGGTCGATTGAATGGCCATGCTTGTTATAGCAAACCTGCATAAAAAAGTATTTAAATTATTAATTCATGTTAATAAACAGGTATTTAAATTATTAATTCATGTTAATAAACAGGTGGTGAACATATACAAAAAATTATTTGAAACCTAATTATTGCAATAATTTTTATGAACATATCGAACACAAGTGAATACATGGTAACAAATAAAAATATATAATTTCATGCCGAAAGATCACAAAATTTATTAAATAACTTGAAATTAATATTTAATATTCGCTTGTTGCAAAAACATATTTAAATCAAATTTCACATTAAACTCAAATGATTACCTATCAAATTAGTATAAAATACAAAATATATTATTAATCCACAATTATCAATAAGCCTACGAATTGTGACTGTAATATATTAATAGTTGTAATACAAAAAAAAACAAAAAATATATTAATAGTTTTAATGATTGAGTTATGACAATTTTTATTTTTATTTTTATATAACAATGTAAAAGTGACGTATGCGCCTGTGATTTTAATATATAAATGAGTATTATTTTATATTATTTAAAATAATAATTTAAAAATATTGTATCTGAGTATTAAAGGAACTGATTTGGAACTAAATTAGAATGAATCTTATGGTTAACGGGTAAGATAGGGTACACTAAGAATTGAACTGATACATGGATAGGGTAGGAAAAACTTTTTACAAATGGGGTACAAATATAGTAGATTATTACTTACACCGAATCAACATGAGTTGTATTCTTAGTTTTAGTTTATAGAGTGTACATGTATGAATTTAATATATATCCCGGTGGTTGGGATTATAGGTTTTTTGTATTTTACTCTACCTAAGAATGTATATTTGCTTTTTCAATATCGATGTTTATATATTTGCTTTCTAAATATTGTAAATTCACTTTCATTTTAAACTCAGTCATTAGAACAACCCTCAAAAAAATGGAAATGGCAGTAACTCCCTTGAAAAGAGTGATCACATCTTTGAGGGATGTTGATACAGCCAGTTGTGTCGATTTACTTCATAATGGCCTTTGTCTGTTGCATGAAAATTTTATTTTCTTTAGAACTCCCATTATCATTTAATAAAAAAATAAGTATACAAATTATTTTAAATCATATCATAAGTTATTGAAAATAATTTATACATATCTTATATTAAATGACAAAAAAATATCAAGAAAATAAAATTTTGTAATTTAAGATAAAAATGAATTTTTACTTTTAAGTAGATTTTCAGATGGCGTAAAATGGCAAGATATAAAATGCAAAGAAAACAATCTTATAAGGTTCAAAACGCAAATATACAAACTTCAGAATGTAAAAGCAAAACGTACAAGATATTTAGGCCACATTTTTTATAAAAAAAAAATTAACCACGTGTATGAACAACGATCTGTGGAGAACGGATTCATCAATCCGAATTCTTAAAATAGAAATTCCTTTGACGAATGCAACAGATCAGCCCCGGCTACAAACATTACAATCGAAAAGCATATCCTTAGCTTAAGCTTACATGTAAAATAATCGTCCATTATGTGTGAATTGGCATGTGATCAACGCAGTTCGGTTGCCTTCCAACCCGTAACATTTTGTTTTCTCCCAATTGAGCTTCATAATCGGCGAGCAGGTGGGCCACCTAGTTACCATTACTGTAAATGCGTAAAAGATATTGAATTCAAATTCAAACTGCTCCTCCTCATCTCCTTCGATACCTTCATTACTCAGCATGTTTACCAAGACAAAATAATCACTCTCTACATCCACCTTTCCTCTTGCATTTCCATGAGCCATTTCATTCCCAGCTACATCGCCATTATGGCCATTGCTTCCATTGTAAAAGAGTCCAAAGTACCCATTTGCGTCCAACATTTAGCAGCCACAAATTCTCTATTTAATTGGGTTACCCACTTGAATGATCATATATTTAATGAAAGTATAATCAAGAAGAGAGGTAATGAACAATGTTACCCAAATTGGATCAAATTGGCGGTTGAATCAGTTCAACCGGTGACCGATTATATGTCTAGTTGGTTGTTTCAATGGGTTCAACTAGAATAACAGGGAACTGGACAGCCAACCATCTAGAAAACTGGCCCAGTTTTCATTTTATTGATAATGATGCTATTATCTCTATCCAATTTTAAATCTTAGACCTTCCAACCTTAACACCTTGTACACATTTATGTCAATATTACACACTTATGTCAATTATTTGGTCATCCGAGTAACAACAAAATTTATATTTGTAGTCAAGATAGTAAAAAATCAATATTATTAAAATTTAAATGGATTGCTTTAAAGAGTTTTGATATAGTATAGTTGGCTTAAGTTACAATTAGCTTTTATGGGTCCCTTTTGTAAACATTTTTTTGGTTTTTTATTTTAATATAGGCCCAAATGTATGGAGCCTATATAACTAGTTATACCACATTAAAATTGTTCTGTATATTCTTCATAAATATTTGAAAACCAAAATTTTTTTTTTTTTATCCATCTCACTTTCCTCTTACATGAAAAATGAGGAAAATTGTTTACTTTTAAAAATATGTAAAAATATGTCAAAAATCGAAAAAAGTAAAATTGGATATATAAACTTCATACAATTTGATCCACATGAAAATAGAAAAACAAAAAATTTTAAAAGTATGACCAATAACAGCCAACACGTGGCAATAGCGCAGTGGTCAGGTTCGTTGGCAGTTTTGCCGACGACCTATATTTGAATCCCCTGTAATGTTGGTGAATAAAATGTTGGTGAATAAATAGTTGAGCTTTGTCCCCATAGTAATTTGATAAAAGTTTGTCTCTTTCGAGTGGATAAATGAGAGTATGTTTGTCTTCCCAAATGATAGATAATGGATTATATATACATAATGTATTTTAGGTTAAAATACAACATTCATTTATTTTTATAATTAGTTATATTTCTTATTTTTCTCCATAAACATATGTTCCTTACTATATTCTATCTATGTAACAAGTTTCGTCATTTATAATATTTTTTACATATTATTTTTATTTTTAAAATCAAATATTTTAAGGTATGAAAAATGACTTAAACACTCCAAAATTGATGATTTTTAAAAATTAAAAATAAAAATGTAAAAGTATTCTAAAACAGCGAAACTTGATATATGATTAAATACACTTCAGAAAACATGTTTACATAGAAAAATCAATTAACAATAAAATAAAATAAATGAATATTGTATTTTAGCCTAAAATATATCATGGTGTATATAATCATACTCCATAGATAATAGGTTGTTATCTTCGTTGGGCTCGAGTGTAATATCTAAAATAAATTGCAATATACGCAGCCAATCAAAAAAATAATAATAATAATAATAACAACTAGCATGCACACAATTATATTACAAATGTATGTCTATATATTCTATCCAAATTGTGTTCATAATATGTATAGATAAGTGATGACTGAAAAATGAGAGAGGATTTTAACTTCTTGTAATGATAAACTTTAAATGATTTTTGAATCTTTGCACATAGTGTATTATTTTCTTAGAAGATGATATTCATATGGCAATAAGATAAAAATATTTTTTTATATTTTTCGAATCAGTCAGTAACCTAATACATGATTAGCAGCTTAGATTCAGACCAGACAACTATGACATATCCAAAAATAGAGCGCAACATCAGACTACTAGTGTTTTTTTAGTGCTAAATCACGTATAAATTATTGCTATGATGGGATTTGGCTTTTGCAGGAAAGGCTACGAACCAATGCCGGCTGATCATTTGTGCCCATTCGCAAACAGGCTAAAAACATTTTTTTTTTTTTTTTGAAATTTTTTTTGTGCAACTCTTAATATAAATATATTTAATATATAAACAAAAATTAATGATAAAATTTGATTTATATATTAAATATATTTATATTAACAGTTATAGAAAATTTTCAATATATATATATATGGGAACCAATCCTGCGCAGTAATTACGGTGCAGTCCGCTGTAAAATGGACCTCACACATATTAGATTGTAATGAAACTTTATACACTCATTTATCAATATATAAATCATACTTTAGACGGTTTAGATGTTGAAAAAATCACTTTAAACTTGATATTTACATTAAACTATTTTATTACGTTGATTTTGCACCATTTTAAGATGGAGACTACACACATGTTGGATTTGGATGAAAATTGGTATGGTAATAAAGTGAACAATTCTAAATACAATGTGTGGGGTGGATTTATGGGAAATGATCAGGTGGGGCCCATAGTGCATGGACTGCACGGTGCAGTCGCATGCACTGGATCATTTTCCTATATATATATATATATATATATATATATTTGGCTCAGTTGGGAATAGTGACCAGGCGCACAATATCAGCCCTCAAAAATCAACAACAGCATCACCCACTACTCGGTTGATTGCATAGTTAAAAAAAGCAACTGTCATTCCTGCAATTTCGAAAGTTTTAGTCAAGTTTGTTTGTTTCAAGGCGTGACAGAGCATCAAATGCGTTCAACCCCGTGCAAATGCATTAGTAGTTCGGCCATTGTTCTAATTGTGGTACCGAGTGAATGCCCGATATTTAATATATAAACAAAAATTAATGATAAAATTTGATTTATATATTAAATATATTTATATTAACAGTTATATAAAATTTTCAATATATATATATATATTTGGCTCAGTTGGGAATGGTGACCAGGCGCACAAGATCAGCCCTCAAAAATCAACAACAACATCACCCACTACTCGGTTGATTGCAAAGTTAAAAAAAGCAACTGGCATTCCTGCAATTTCGAGAGTTTTAGTCAAGTTTGTTTGTTTCAAGCGTGACAGAGCATCAAATGCGTTCAACCCCGTGCAAATACATTAGTAGTTCGGCCATTGGTCTAATTGTGGTACCGAGTGAATGCCCCCTCTGCATCGAAATTTTCTTGTAATGTAAAATTAAATTTTTTTAAAAATTTTTTAATTTAGATATGTTCAATTTATATATTAAGTTTAACTAATTTTGGAGAGATGCACATATTATTTTCAAAAATAAGAATATTTTAGTCATTTAAAAGTCAAAACATGTGTATATTTCCCTTGAGTTTGTTATTCTCCTTGAGCTTAATTTTAATTATTGTAATATCAGAAATGAGTTGCAATATAAACACCCATTTGAAAAAAATAAAAAAAAACTAGCATGTAGGTGCATGATGTACCGTATTACAACTCTTAAAAGAAATTCTAATGTAAAATAAAGAGGATATTTGGTAATTGATATTTTTGTAAGATTGTAGGATGGAGTGGGGAGTGGAAATGAGATATTTTGAAAAATGTGTGATTGATAGAAAATAATATAGGTAAAGTTGAAATAATTAGAATTGTTGCAAAGAAAAATAATTGAAATAAAAGTACAAAAGCAAAAAATATAATTATTGATATAGTAAATGATTGTCTTAGAAAACGAGCCTCATACCTTATTATACCACCCTATGCATGGAGATTGACAAACGTCCCCTAACTTTTTAAATTCTATTACCCACATGCACATGATTATATTATAAATGGATGGGATACTCTCCAATATACCCACGTATTGTACCTATGATTCTTCCTATATTCGTATATTTTTAAATATTTCTCTGATACGTACGAATTTTACTCATAATTTCTGTCATCGCTGTTCAGGTGACGAGAGACAGACGATGACAAGAGAGAGACGTTAACTAATGATTGCACTGACGATTATGCCCCTGTGAAAAGTCACAAAACGATTCATCATTTCATCTCCAGCAGCCTCTTCTCTGGTGTTGACAGAGTTTGGGAACGTTTGTTAACATTTAAGTGTGGGAAATGTAGTTTTTTTCATGGTATTTAGTTTCTCAATACTAATTATTACTCTATTAATCACATTATTTTTTTCACTTTTATCCCTACATTCTAATTATTTTTCCTTCTAACTACATATAACAAACCTATTTATTCCAACTATACATCTATTATTTCTTATCAATCACACATTTATCAAAATATTCTCTTTTTCATTTCCCACAATTCCACAATTTTACACATTACCAAACGTCCCCTTAACTCGACATCTCCATTAGTCACGGCAGCTCCTCTCCTCCGTGCGCCATCATAGCCTTCTCCAGTGTCGCCCCAATATAGCGCAGCTTTCTTGTTTCCCAACACTGTTTTCTTCCATTGCTACTGCCGGCATTTTTTTTTTTTTTTTGGCTATCTACCAATTTCGGTTTTCCGCTGAAGCATCTTGGATAGATTTTTGAATTTGGATTACTCCCATGGTCACGTTCATCTTACTGTAACTTTGTTGGCAGCTGCAACAATCGGCGGCATGCGGTGTGGCTGCCTTGCTAGGTTGCTACTAAGAAACTAATTTCAAGATGTTGTTGAACAATGAGGTCGATTTTTCTAGGTGGATTGTGATTGAAAATTTGCCAATTGATCACCTAATTTTAAAGGGACATTTGTTAGAATCAGATTCGGTGGAGATGCCTATGACAAAATGCAGTAGCCATTGATCGGGGATGCAGTTTACTGTTGATGGGTGCACTGCTGGTTGATCGCTACATTGGGTCGATAGAGAACCGACAAGGGGTTTGCTGTTGGATCTCTGATCATCACACGGTGATGGCTAGCTACCAATCAAAACAGGGGTCAGATTCGGCCTGTGTTGTGGAAATCATGGTTGCGGATGCTGTGTATCAAACGGACGGGGACATGATGGGTACGAGGGAACTACAAGAGAAATATTTAAAAATCTATTAGTATAAGAGAAATTACGGGCAAAATAAGTGAGTATATTTTGGCATTCTACTCAATGGATGTCTATATATTTTATCCAATTTTTTTTTTCTAATACGTAGACAAGTGATGACTAAAAAATGAGAAAGGATTTTAGCTTCTTGTAATGATAAATTTTAATGATTTATGAATCACTGCACATAATGTACTATTCGCTTAGAAGATAATATTCATATGACTATGGGATAAAAATATTTTTTATATTTCTAGGATCCGTTTGTAAGAACACATGATTAGTGGCTTAGAATCAAATCAGACAACTATGATATATCCAAAAATGGAGTGCAACATCAAACCATTAGTGTTTTATTTAGTGCCCAATCACATTCCATTATTGCTAGGATGTGATTTGGCCCTTGCAGGGAATGCTACGGACTAACGCCTATTGATCATTTGCACCCGGTTGCAAATGGGCCAAAAATCAAAGATTAATAATAAAACTTGATTTACATATTAAATGTACTTTTTTAGCTCGGTCGGAAATGGATGAGGCCATTTGCTTGTGACCAGGCATACAAGATTAGCCCTCACAAATCAACAGCAACATCACCCACTGTAATCTAATTGACCTAAGTTGATTGCAAAGTAAAAGAAAAGTGAGATTCTGGTAGCTGGCTTTACTGCGACTTCGAAAGTGTAAGGTAAGTTTGTTCGTTTTAAGCCACATGACAAAGCATCAGATGCATTCAACTGACACAGTGGTCACATTGCGGTACCGAGGAAAGCGAATATTAATGCTTTCAAGGCCTAATATTGATATATATCCAAAATAGATGACGTAAATGCTTCTTTACATGCTCTTCTGATGCAATGCACTGTTGCATCGAAATTTTAGTGTAATCAAGTGCAAAATAATTTCTTATCTTTTGAATTTTTTTATAAAACTATTAATTTAGATTCAACTTATATTAAGTTTAATCATTTTTGGAGAGATATACATTTTTATTTTAAAAAAGGAATATTTTAGTCATTTAAAAATCAAAACGTGTGTATATATACACACCGAATTTTTTTTAAAAAATGATTTTGTTAGCCCAGCTAAGTAAATATCTTACTCAGCCCACCCAAAAAATTCATTTAAAATATTTTTTTATTTTTTCTTCATACACTTGTTTGTATAAGTGCATTTAACATATAACCAAGTTTTATCATTTTTAGATATGTGTATATTTTTTTAAAGATTTTAAACTTATATGTTTATATATGTATTGAGAAATGATCCTGTTAGCCTGGGCTAAGCAAATATCATCCTTAGCTTGCCTCAAAAAACTCATTTAAAAATATTTTTTTTACTTTTTCTTCGTATACTTGTTTTTCTAAGTGTATTTAATATATAAACCAAGTTTTACCATTTTTGAAGATGTGTATATATTTTTTAAAGATTTTTAAACATAGGGGTATTTTAAACACATATAGTCATAGATATTTAAAATTTTCAAAAAATATACACACATATCTAAAAATGGTAAAACTTGGTCTATATATTAGATATACTTAGATAAACAAGTATATGAAGAAAAAAGTTAAAAATTATTTTTAAATAAATTTTTTGATGAGGCTAAGTCGGGCATTTGCTTAGCCTAAGCTAATAAGATTATTCCTCATATGTATTTAAAGGTGAATGATCTTATTAGCCCAGGCTAACCAAATGTATCACTTAGCTCACTTCAAAAAATCTATTTACAAGATTTTTGTGTTTTTGACTTCATACACTTATTTCTCTAAGTGTATTTAACATATAAACCAAGTTTCATCATTTATGTATATATATATATATATATATATATATTCTTTTAAAATTTTCAAAGATAAGGAGTATTTTAAATACATATTAAATAGATATTTAAAAATCTCAGAAAATATATACACATACCCTAAAATGTAAAACTAAGTTTATATGTTAAATACACTTAGATAAACAAATGTATAAAAAAGTTTTAAAAAAAAAGCATTATAACCGAGTTTTTTGAGGTGGGCTAAACAAGACATTTGCTTAGCCGGGGCTAACAACATCATCATCGTATTCAACATACCCTTATGTTTAAATATCTCAAAAAAACACATACACATATTTAAAAATGGTAAAACTTGGTTTTATATGTTAGATACATCTATATTAACTAATGTATCAGGGTAAAAAAGCAAAAAAAAAAAAAAGTATTTTTAAATAAATTTTTTTAGGTGGGCTAAATAAGACATTTACTTAGCCTGGGTTAACAGGATCATTTCTCTTTTTATCATCTTATATTATAAGTGTATTTTGGTCAAAACATGCAAAAATTCATTTGTAGGTTTTTGGAAAATTCACCTGAGCATGGAGAAAAGTCTAATCCCTTCCATTTGATTGATAATCCCATAAAAACTTCAAGGATTGGTTTCTTACACTTTTATTTTTCTGGAATATTAAGTGAATAATTATTAATATAATAAATATGGTGTGAATTTTTTATTTAATGTGTGTTTAGGAGGAGATAAAACTTTCCAATGAAAAGCTATTGGTATAGTAGTTTTTGAATTATAAGAAAATAATGTAATACGATAAAATAATAATAAGGAGTAAAGAGGAAAAAGATAAAATAAATAAATTAGTTACGTGGGTAGTTTGTGTAAAAATAATTGAAAAATAAGATAGTTATAAAAAGTAAAAGGTTTTATGTTGAAATTTTTTTACTGATTGTCAAACACACCCTATATGAAAATTTTGAAATATTAGAAATTATTACGTCTACATATGAGCAAGTTACCCTCACTTTTAAAAATTTTTCTATCAATTTTTTCAGTTTACAAATCTTTTTGAGTTTTTGTTTATTTTTTTCTGTCAATGGTTCATATGTGGGCTTAAACTACTTGTTTCATTTTTTTTTTCTTTTTTTACGGGGAATGAATCAGCGGATTTGTTCTTTGGCTGGAATTTCCTGAACACTTTCACAGCAGAGTTTTTGCTGGTCCGTTCCCGTGCTTGGATGATGATGATGTCGGTAAGCCTGGTATATTCTTGGTGCTACACATCTGACGAATTTTGACGCCAGCTCGTCTAGCCGTTAATTTCCCATCATCCAAAAAGAGTGGCAGGAAAGAAGTTGGGTTCTGGGTGGAGTATTCATTAGGTGCAACCAGGGGGCACAGAAGTTTTGATTAAGTGCACCTGTGACCATTGAGTCTCAATACTCCTGGATAAATATACCTATTTTTTTTTATTTTTTTCAAAATTTTTTCATGAATGTATTAATCTAAGTATATTTCAGATACATATCAATTTTTATCATTTTTGTATATTTTTAAATATTTATTTCAGATTTGTCCCTAAGTTTGTCGAATTTGCAAATATGCCTATAAAGTTTGTATAAAATTACAACCGTGTCCCTTCTGTTAGGATGCCGTTAGATTTTTATATAAAATAATGTTACTCTTTAAGCTAAATTATACACTTTCAATTTTTGAAAATATTGTAAAATTTTTTGCAAAAAAATCTAAAATAATAATACACAAAATAATGAAATAGAAATATATCTACAATATTTGAAAAAATTGCAAATTCAACACCTGGGTTAAAGGGCGTTCTCATTATTTTACATAAAAAACCGAACGACATCTTACCAAAAGGGACATAATTGTAATTTTATGCAAATATGTAGGCATATTTGTAAATTCGGCAAACTTAGGGATACGAATGCAATATTGGTCAAACTTGTAGGTATATTGGCAAAAATTCCTATTCATATCATATCATATTATTTTCTTTTAGTTCAAAAATTTGTGTAACAAAAATTTTTCATCTAAAAATTTTATCACTTTTCAAGCATACCTTTTGTTTAAAAAATATAATAATGTAATAATGTAACGGAAAAAGAGACTTAGTTTTCTCTATCTAGCTTCTTCATTTTCATCTCTTTTATCAGTTAAGGTAACCCGATTTCAACCCACAATGACCAACTTTTACCTAATCGACTTCAGTATTCTGTATTTGGCATTGGGTTGGATCCAGCCCTATAGAGCTGGCGTCATTGCAACCCTAGTTAAAATGTTCAGCGTACGAAAATGAGTGTCGTCTAGCTTCATAAAATGACTTTCTGACAAAATATAATATTTAATACTGACATATACCCAAATTAGGAAGGCGTCCACTTTAATTGATATGCATAGTAAGTATATATCCAAAAGCGGTATGTGGAAATCGAAATCTGTAAACTGCTCTCTTACTAAAGAACGAAATTACAAATTGACAAGAAAAGGTATAAAAATGTACACGGACGGATAATCTTTTAGTTTTTCACTTGTCAGATGGCAGCAGCATCCATGCAGGGTTTTCCTTTACCTTTACCTGTCATAGCCGGTGTTTTAAAAACCGGAACGGACGTTACGACTGTTCGAATGGCGAACCGCCAGCTTAGCGGTTCGGTTTGGCGCCGGTTCTTGGGTTTTTAAGAAAACCGCACGAACCGTTTGAACCAGGCGATCGAATCGTGAAAACCTGTCGAACAGCAGTTCGGTTCATAGGTTTTAAAAATAAAAAAATAAAAAAACAATTTAAAAATATCATGCGGGGTGTTCCCAGCTTTTCCTGCTCGGTCGTCTCCGCCGTCTCTTCCACATTAGGGTTTCTAGAACCCATCGCTGGCGGCCTTTCCCCATCATTCAGCCAGCGAGAATCAACGTCTGACAAGGTCCCTCTCTCCAGTGGCGCAAACCCATCTCTCCCGTCCCGCCCTCCCGTTGATTCCCGCTCGCTTGGCCCCTCTCTCATAGACCGTAGGTTTTCTAGAACCCATCGTCAGCAGCCCCTTTCCCCATATTTTCTGCCGGTGAGAATCGTCTCCTCATCGCCTCCTCATGTCCGGTTTTGTCCTCCTGTCCGAATCGCCTGCACCGGCACTGCCTCCTCCATTGGTTATGCCTCCTCTCATCCTCCACCGGCTTTGCGTCAGCCTCATCGCCGGATTCGATCATAGAAGAAGACAGTGTCGGCAACATCATCCATTTTAGGAGGAAAAAAAAACTCAGACCCATTCAAATCCGAGGTACCAGTTCGCCGTGTGCGTGGATTTTAATTAAATGCTAGCAATGTGCGTGATTTAAATTGAAAGCTAAAGCTTTGCATTTTTTATATAATTTCATTTTGGCTGGATGTAATAAAAAAGCCTGCACTTGGGCCATAATCATGAGCATACGCTGCATGCACCTGCATCTTTATGTGGATATGATATAAAAAATTTCTGCATTGTGGCCCACACTTCATATGGCTTATAAAAATTTAGAAATGACCAGATGTGGTATGTGTATACGTTATTATGATTTTAGTTTTATTTATTTAATTTTTTAAATATCATGTAATATTTTAGATGGCTTATTATTTAAATATAAGATGTGCATGAATGATAAAATGTTATTTATAACTTGACTTGTAGGTTTAAAAAAAATGTTAGAACATTTTCAATTACAGTACAATTTTAAATGTTTTTTCTTATTAATTTCTTCAAGTAAAGTAAAATTATTTTTTTATAAATATCTTATATCCTTCTATTAATATTTGAAATTTCATTACAGATATTCTGATCAACCATATAGGAACAAAAAAAGATGAAAGAATTGCACTTATTTCAGGTCAGTGCACTCTTATTTTTTTCTTGATTTGCATGATAATTTTAATATGATGTACTTAAATGTATTGTTGATGCCAAGTGTAATGTTTGTATTACATAGAATTTATATATTTAATTTAATTTTAAAATAATTAAAATAAATTAAATATAATTATTACATCATAATTATGTCATGCTGACGTCACGGTTTAAAACGGTTTGAACCACAGTTGAACCGGTTGAACCTGAACTGAATATAAAAATGGTTTAGTTACCGGTTTGAGTTTTAAAACATTGGTCATAGCCGCTGAAGTTGCATTCGTACATCCTTGTGCTGCAGCTCCATCACAGGCAACGTTTGTCATTACATAATAAATGCGGTATGGGATTCATGGGTGAGAGTGCATATTTCAATAACAGTTATCCCGTAAATAACAATCACATTTTTCTATTTTTACTTTGAATTCTGATCTTTTCCGACCGGTCGTTCGGTCACCCTTTCTCCGACCCTCCCTCGCAGTCGTCCGATCGGGCGCGTCTAATTTCATCCGTTGGATCAGCAAGGGTGCATGCCTACGCAGAATCAGGCGCATTCAATGCTGGAATGCAACGACCCAGCCCCTGTCAGTGGGAAAAATTGCCCAGGGGCACCCGCCTCTCTCTCTCTCCCACTCCCTCTCGCTCGGTCTCTCCCCCCTGCCACTCTCTCTACTGGTCAGTTCCTCCCTCCCGCTCCCTTCCGCATCCCTCGATCTACCCCGCTGCTGCCTGCTGGTCCAGCACCTCTCCCCCCTCGGCCCGGTCTCTCTCCCTTGCCACTCTCTCTCCCCCCTGCTCAGCACCTCTCTCCTCCCTCATCTCTGACAGCAGCATTCTCCGCCCAAGCACCGGCAGCGACACCCTCCACCTCGGCAGTGATCCCGATATCTCCTGCTCTCGATCTCCGGCATTCTCCGCCCCAGCACCCATCCCGATCTCCCTTGCTCCCGATTTCTCTCTCTTGCTCCCGATCTCCTGCTCCTAATTTCTCTAGCCGGAGACCTCTCTCGTCTCCCCCCGCTCGGTCTCTCTCCCTTGCTACTCTCTCTACTGGTCGGTTCCTCCCTCCCGCTCCCTCCCGCACCCCTCGATCTACCCCGCTGCTACCTGCTGGTCCCGCACCTCTCTCCCTTGCCACCCGGTCTCTCTCTCTTGCCACTCTCTCTCCCCATGCTCGTCCTCTCTCCTTCCTCATCTCTGACAGCGGCATTCTCCGCCCCAGCACCGGCAGCGGCACCCTCCACCTCGGCAGCGATCCCGATCTCACCAGCAGCGGCATTCTCCACCCCAGCACCGGCGGTGGCACCCTCTACCTGGGCAGCGATCACGATCTTCCCTATCTCCCCTGCTCCGACAACGTCATTCTCCGCCCCAGGTACCTAGATTACGTCTTTCCTATCTGCTCTCTCTGCTATCTACTCTCTCTGCTAATTTTTCCAGCTTCCTAGTTCTGCTCTCCGCTTATTTTTTTGGCTTAGAATCTGCTCCAAAATTTCCGCCCCAGCACCCATACATATTTATTTCTGTCAGGAAATAAGATTCACTTTAATATTTATTTTGACAGATATGCATATATTAAACAAGAATTAGATGAACAATGATAAGATTAAATGCAAAGAAAATAAAAGTTTAAGTAGAAAATCCTTCAACCAATTAAAAGAAAAATCAGTGAAAAGAAAAATGGAACTTGTTACATGAATACAATTTGTTTTGCCTCAAGTGTATAATTTCGGATGTTGTGTTATTCAATTAGGTTGAGATCATGAGATCGCGGTTGGTAGAATATTTTTATTTATTTCGGGAAAGAACTGTGGTTGGCAGATAATTTTCGTTTGTTTGACGTTGAACAATACATGGACTGCACTATCGAGTCAATGCAACTGAATTCAGGAAATGTGGTGGAACATGTTTTGCCTGAGGCAGTTCCTAGTGGAAGACCAAATTTAGAGAATGCCCTAACGGACGGGATGTTCACGCCTTATGCCCCAAATGAGATAACACAGAAAGTTGGCATGACTTTTGAATCCATAGATGCAGCGTATGAGTTTTATAACAATTATGGGTGGCATTGCGGGTTTAGCACCAGGAAAGATACCAGTCGTAAGTCAAAGACCGGTCAAATATTGAGGCAAATCTTGACATGCTCCCGAGCTGGCCCTGGCCAAGAGAAACGTAGTAGTAAAGGTTGTTTCATATCTCGTTGCTCGTGTCCAGCTAAAGTATACCTGAATTTGAATCTAGAAGGGCATAGTTATCATATCTCTCAGTTTGTACAGATGCATAACCATGCATTGTGTACTCCAACAAAAACTCGGAAGCTAAGGTCACACAAAAAGTTAACGGAAGATGATTTAAATCTAATATCATCTTTGAAATCCTCTGGGATTGGTGTGGCACGATCCATTAACTTCATGAGGCATGAAGTAGGAGGTCATTCTCACCTCCACTTCTCTGAAAGGGATGCTAGGAATGCTTTAAGGCAGAAGCGGAAAATGATGTTTGGAGGTGATGCAAACACTCTGTTGCGCTTTTTTCAGTGAAAAGGTCAAGAGGATTCTCAGTTCTCTTACGAAATTCAGATCGACGAAGAAATGAGATTGACGTCTTGTTTTTGGGTTGATGGAAAATCGAAGGAAGACTTCATGGTTTTTGGTGATGTTGTATGTTTTGACACCACTTACAAGACAAATGAGTATGAAATGCCTTTCGGGCCATTTTTCGGTGTCAATCACCATAAACAATCGATATTATTGGGAGCAGGCTTGCTCTTCAGCGAGACAATAGAGGACTTTAAGTGGTTGTTTCAGACATGGGTACATGCAATGGGTGGTGTACACCCTAAGACCATAATAACCGATCAAGATGTAGCGATTGGGGCAGCCGTTGAAGCCATTTTTCCAAACGCAAATCACCTGCTCTGCTTGTGGCATATATGTAAAAAATTGCCCGAGAATTTATCTCATGTCATACACGAGCACCCAACTTTCAAGAGTAAGTGGAATCATTGCTTATATGGCACCGAATGTGAGGTTGATTTCGAGGAATGTTGGCAAGCAATGATTCAAGAGTTCGGTTTAGAAGAGAATGCCTGGTTGGCACACTTGTATGAAATACGTCAAAAATGGATTCCAACGTTTACACAGAAATTTTTCTCTGCTGGCATGAGGACAACAGCTAGGAGCGAAAGTAAGAATGCATTTTTGATGGGTTTATAAATCACAAGTCCAATCTAATTGATTTTGCTCATGGATATGATAAAGCCGTTGAGGCCAGACGCGAGGCGGAGGCGGAAGCAGATTTTCGTACTTTGCATGGTGTACGCCTGTTGAAAACAACTCTTACGTTAGAAGCTCAAATGGCGAAAGTGTGTACTCTGAATTTGTTTTTATTATTTCAGAAGGAGCTGGAACAAAGCCTCTTATATTTTGCTGAGAGAACAGAAGGAGAGAGCACACGTCAACAGTGGCGAGTGTACCATTGCGAAGATGAAGACGAAAGTAAACAGAAGATCATAACATGGAACGCAGAGGAATTAGTGGCTACCTGTCCGTGCATAAAATTTGAATCATTTGGTATGCTTTGTAAGCATATCCTTGCATTACTGCGATTTCTAAAAGTCAAGTTCATGCCACCTTTCCACATAATGGCACGATGGACACAAGATGCAAAATCTCAATTTAAACATCCATCTACATTATCTGAGAATGAGTCTAGGCAGTCTCTTGCGGTTCAAAATCATGCATTGTTAAAGTGGTATAGTTATGTAAGACACGAGGCGTTGCATAATATGGATGCATTTGAAATTGTCAAAGTTAACATGGAGAAGATGATTACTGAGCTTGATGCGTTGCCTAAGCAGCCATCGTCTATCGAGGATGGGGGTACAGTTGCGAATGACAACTTTGATATAAATGAACATGGTCCAAATACTGTTTGGAGGCGATGCAAATATGATCTCAACAGCTGCTTTCGAGCCGCAGTCTTCTCAGGCATTCAGCATCGATTCTCCATATATCACGCTCAGAAAAGGAAGATCTTCAAAACGTATGAAAGGAGCATTGGAGGCATTGCGTGGTGGTTGCAAACTATGTCGTGGATGTAACAAATTCGTGGTCGGACATGACAAACGCAATTGTCCTGCACTTAATAATCCAACCGTTACAGTTGTGTCTGAATCTGTAAATGATACATGCATTTCTAGAGATCGAGGTCGAGGACGACGAGGTATTTCTTTCGTTTCTGTTGTCTTATAAAATGATCGTGATTTGACATTTGCTGTTATTTATGTTGTCTTTATAATAATATTATTAAGGGCATTTTAATCTCACATACTCCAATTAAATGGTGATTCCTTCTGTACATTTTGGGGCTTCTACTTAAATGCTTATGTACTTGAATGCATGTTTTTACCAGGTGGACATAGGTGACATGGCTTCAGCTTCCAGTGGATTCTTCGATGCTAATACTTGCACACATTACACCTGTTCATGTGGTGTACCCGTTATTATGTTGACGTCAAATACTAAAAGAAATCCCGGTCGTCGTTTTCTTCGATGTCCATATTTCTGGGTTTGTTTTTCGCTACATTGCCTATTGATTCAATTATCTCATGTTCTTTATCACTATTAGTAATCATGATAATTGTATAGATTGTTATTTACCATAGCTAAATTTATTTTTCTCAAATCAATAGGATCCAACTAAGTGTTGCAAATTTTTTAGATGGGTGGATCCAGGCTCTGAGATGAAGGTTGCGGCTGTATCAAAGGATGAAAGTAGGATAGAAGTACAAGACAACACAGATTCTACCCTTCCATCATGATGACCTTGTTGCAGATATTGGAGAGGTGGTGCAATGCGTTGCCGATTTAAGGGAGATCCAACTCGCAGAATTGAATGAAATAAAACAAATGCAGAAGCTCACAACAGATGAATTGAAGGGTGAATGGCAACATCTAAAGGAAATCTTGGTCGTGAGGGATGTAGAACTGAAGGAGGCTTTTGCAAAGAGAGACTCGGAGGTGCTCAAGTTGAAGAGAGCAATGGTGCTCATTATTGCGATAGCTGTCATAGTTCTTTTTCATTATATCTATATGTTATGACTGGTATTGAGTTGGGCTTGCTGCTAGAGAGTGAATTGGAATGTTATATTGGAACGGTGAATCTCAACTTTTACATGTATTTGTTATGACTGGTATGAATCTCAATTTTTATCTTAGTATGTGTATGCATGAGCTTTTGCCGGCTTCAGGAACATGTGCTATAATTCTACCAATATTGGGTGTGGATATCGATATTCTTTGTAGAGTTATAGTGTGTTCCTCTAGCTGTTCGCGGTAGGAAATAGGGATCAGGTAACATTGTGATTCTGTTTTCTATGAATATTGGGTATATGTAATATTCTTAGTTCTTACGCATATGAAGGATGTAAGATAATGTCTGAAAGGTGGTTGTGCATGTTGATATTCTTTGTAGAGTTCTGCTGTGAGTTCCTCTGGCTATTCTCAATAGGGAATATGGGTCAGGCATCAGGTACTATTGTGATTCTGTTTTCTATGATTGCTGGGTATCTGTAATATTCTTAGACATATGAAGGGTGTAGGATAATGTCTCAGAGGATGATAATATTCTTCATAGAGTTCTCGTGTGAGTTCCTTTGCTGTCTCTTGGTAGGAAATAGGGATCAGGCATCAGATATAACCATATAAGTTAATAAGTTATACGTCATTCTTTAGAGCAAGATATAAGATGTCTTATGCTAAGGAGAATGGAGAAAAAGGGCTATTTTTTTGCCTGTGCCTTTTGATTAATGCTTGGTGGGCTTAAAGATGCCTGATTGAGAATTAAGCTCATTTCTGCCTATCTCAATAATTTGGATTGGCCGTATGGGCAAATGCAGTAGATTTTTATAGGATGCCTTAATTGATAATGTGCTATACTCCTACCAATAATGGACGGCCATCTCCTTTATATTCCAAAATAGATTCAGAAAATCTTAGCAAGATTTAAGAAAATCCAAGAAAACCCATGGTCAGATCTCGACAAGATTTTGATATCTTGGTTAATATCTCCAAAGACAACAAGGATGTCCACATCCAACCGTTGTGCAGCCTGCAAATGCCTTAGGAGGAGATGTCCGGAAGATTGGCTGCAAATGTGGTGCTCATAGAAATTGCAGCCATGAATGTCAATTGGTGGGTGTTCTTCAAATTGACATTAGAGTTTAGATGGAAAAGAAAACACAAGTGCAAATCGACGTATAACAAATCTCGATTACAAAATATCCTGTATATTTGTAACCATACTACGAATTTGTGAAATAAATGGGCACATACTCTTTCTAAATTGTAATTATCTGTGAATGAATAGACGTCGAAAGTTGTTTTTTCAGTCACAAAAATTAATTTTAAAAACAAGAATTATACAACCATTAGTCAATTAAACATATTACTCCAGCAAATGTAGATTATCTCTGTATCTAAACTAAACAGGGATGTCAGCAAGCAACTGCTTCCTCCATGTTTTTCAATCAAACTCCTCTACCTCGGACACTAAAGGTGACAAACATGGTCAGCAACACTGCTTTCTGCATAAAAAGAACCACATATTAGGGGAAAGACAAAAAAAATGCACAGTAGTAAAACAACTGAAGGTACTGCTAAAATTTTTTTAAGGCCCAACCAGGATAGACAATCAAGTCCAGATGTACCTCATGTAACTCATGCAACATGTGCACACACTGATAAAAATTCATTAGTCATCAACATCATCAACAAATGTAGCATGAACCATTAATGCGTCATCGGCTAAATTGAATGTAGAGGAGTGGACTAAATTTGCTTGTCAAAATTAATTTTCTAGGGACCTGCCATTCTGTAACACTTATGATTCATGTAAGATGGCTGCAACATAATTGAAACTGGAGATGGTGAGAACAAAAAAAAGAACCCAAATGCTACAAACGCTACCCAGTTCCACACAAAGAAATTCCTACAATAATGCCTAGAACCAAAATCAATACACCAGCATGGAGAGATCAATCTTTGTGCCGCATAGCCAAGCAGCAGTACCATCGTTACGCATTCTCTATACCTTTGTAAAATGGGCTCCTGGAGGCATCAAAGTTCCATCCATGACATTCACATGTAAGATAAACCGACTTTCTAACTTTGAAATCAATGGTCTCATTCAACAGGTTTGACTTAAATGTGCTAGTGGGCCATGGAGCAGTTCGTCCCACACCAAAAAAGTTTTATTAACTGACGTAAAACTCAATCAGGGTGTTACACAAAGAAAGCAGAAGCAAGAAAAATTCGAAGAAAATACCATACAGGGATGCGAGATCTTAGAGATTGATAACTAGCTCGGTCAATCCTAGTATAATCAGTTGCATTTCCCATTTTTGCGTAACAAACTCTGCACAGATCATAGTCTTCTTCACTGCAGAAGAAAAGAAGAAATCAATGAAAACTTGCAACGTTTTTACAAAGAAATGTAGAGTTGCGAGGATGCGAACAAATAAATGTATGTTTACAGAACCCGTTGGATCCGGCACTGACAGCCCAAGCGGGAGGGAGGAACTGACCAGTGGAGAGAGTGGCAAGGGAGAGAGACCGAGCGGGGGGAGACGAGAGAGGTGCAAGCGAGAGAAATCAAGAGCAGGAGATCGGCAACAAGAGAGAGAAATCGGGAGCAGGGGAGATCAGGATGGGTGCTGGGGCGAAAATTTTGGAGCAGATTCTAAGCCAAAAAAATAAGCGGAGAGCAGAACTAGGAAGCTGAAAAAATTAGCAGAGAGAGTAGATAGCAGAGAGAGCAAATAGGAAAGACGTAATCTAAGTACCTGGGGCGGAGAACGACGTTGTCAGAGCAGGGGAGATAGGGAAGATCGTGATCGCTGTCCGGGTAGAGGGTGCCACCGCCGGTGCTGGGGTGGAGAATGCCGCTGCCGGTCAGATCGGGATCGCTGCCAAGGTGGAGGGTGCCGCTGCCGGTGCTGGGGCGGAGAATGCCACTGTCGGAGATGAGGAAGGAGAAAGGACGAGAATGGGGAGAGAGAGTGGCAAGAGAGAGAGACCGAGTTGCAAGGGAGAGAGGTGCGGGACCAGCAGGCAACAGCGGGGTAGATCGAGGGGTGCGGGAGGGAGCAGGAGGGAGGAACCGACCAGTAGAGAGAGTAACAAGGGAGAGAGACCGAGCAGGGGGAGACGAGAGAGGTCTCCGGCTAGAGAAATCGGGAGCAGGAGATCGGGAGAAAGAGAGAGAAATCGGGAGCAAGGGAGATCGGGATGGGTGCTGGGGCGGAGAATGCCGGAGATCGGGAGCAAGAGATATCGGGATCACTACCGAGGTGGAGGGTGTCGCTGCCGGTGCTTGGGCGGAGAATGCTGCTGTCAGAGATGAGGGAGGAGAGAGGTGCTGAGCAGGAAGGAGAGAGAGTGGCAAGGGAGAGAGACCGGGCCGAGGGGGGAGAGGTGCTGGACCATCAGGCAGCAGCGGGGTAGATCGAGGGATGCGGAAGGGAGCGGGAGGGAGGAACTGACTAGTAGAGAGAGTGGCAGGGGGGAGAGACCGAGCGGGAGGGAGTGGGAGAGAGAGAGAGAGGCGGGTGCCCCTGGGCAATTTTTCCCACTGACAGGAGCTGGGTCGTTGCATTCCAGCATTGAATGCGCCTGATTCCGCGCAGGCCTGCACCCTTGCTGATCCAACGGATGAAATTAGACGCGCCCGATCGGACGGCTGCGAGGGAGGGTCGGAGAAAGGGTGACCGAACGACCGGTCGGAAAAGATCAGAATTCTTTTAATTTTATATTTCAATCAATTTTTGTATCAAGTACCTTTCTTCAAACCTAATTATTTTTTGACAAGTCAACTCTATCATAGTTGTGAAGGCGACATTGTAACAACCATGTGCTAGTCACACAGATTTAATTCGCGTAAAGATGGCAATAGGTATGAGCAAGTCGTGTTAGCGTACAATGGTGAATAGGGTTGAGAATTGGTGTGGGTATATCCATGACTACCTTTGACCCGTTTTTGCCAAGTAAAACTAATATTTTTTTATCCGATATAGGAATGTGTTAGAAATTTTGATCTGAATTTAGAAATAGAGTTGGTATGAGTTAACCATGCCCCGACTTGAAGAGTCCTAATCTACCACACACACATATATATTTATTAAAAATGATAAGCCTATGTGTAAAATATTTTTTTATTGGAATATGTGTAAAATGTTATTATCATTTTCTTTTAGAATTCTCATATTAATTAAATTAACTATATAGATAATATAAGAACTAATTTATTTAGAAAAACAATATAAGAATCAAGAAGAAAAATTTGCGGATATATATGACTCTTATGTATAACTATGTATTAGCCTATTTTATTTTTTTGATTGGTGTATATTTTACATTATATCACAACTTGTATTACAATCAGCTCTAAGACAATTCTTACGAGTCTTTAAAAGGAAACTATGAGCTCCTAAATATCAAGAAGAAAGACCAAATGCTCCCAAATATCACGGGAAAGACAATGCTCTCAAATCACCTATACCCAGATACCAAATCAGGACTTTATAAAAAGCTATGTACAACCTATTTTATTAAAGCCACATTATATTTACTCATGTTTCGTTTTAGCAATGATATATTTTTATTCATTATAAAATATTAAAGCATACAATATTTAAATTTAGCATAGATATATTTTTATATTCGATAATATGTAAATTATTAAAATTATCTTATTTGACCAATATTTTTCACTCAATTCGCTATTCCAAAACCAATCTGATACCAACTCAAAATTTATCTGAAAACCTATTGAAAAAGATGAAGTTCAACCCAACTTTATCCCCCCTCGGTATAAAATAGAGTCAAATAAATTTTTAAAAAGTAAGATCAGAATTTAGTAAACCCTGACCCGCCTAATTCCACCCTACTAGCGATCAACTCAAGAGTGAACAAGAACAAGCTTTTACATAGTACTACTCTGAAAACATAGTGTTAGTAAGAACTATTAATTTTTCTCCATGTGGGCTTCATTACTGGCAAATATAGGATGGTTATATATACATTCTCTAGTCTAACATTTTCTTTTTGAAGCACACAAGCAGCCACCACTAGCCTCATGCACTACGTAGGGTATTTGAATCCCCTCGAGGTATGGATATTATTATTCCCGCCATAATGTGAGATTAAGTTGTAGGAAGGGAGCTTATGGGTCTCCCAAGTTATATAGGTTAATTATTTTCATTTTTATGTTAAATAAATTTTATAGCTTATTCGAGTATATAAGAAAATGTGCATATGTATTTGAAAGTTGTTGCGTATTTTACAAATTATACCGACTATATTTTTTTGTTGTATAGTCATTTAATAACATATATAAGTTATACATTTTTGACACCTTAGATAAAATTGATGATATTATATTTTTATTAATTATACAGGAAATACTGATTTTATAAAGATGCTAGAAAATCATGAATTTGTATCTACATATTTTATGATTGTTTTTACAGATTATTCAAATTCTCATGAACTAATTCGATAGATTTTATAGATCATTTGTATATTCTATAAAAAGAATTAGACAATAAAATTTAGACACTTGTTTAATTTTTATTAAATTCCTATATTGAACATATTATTTAATTAATATCTTTAATAAACTTAATAACTTTAATTTATATTTTTACTTATTGAATAAGTACAAAATAAACTCTATACATTATAATTATGCAGATTGAAGTGACATGGTTTAGTTTGATAATAACAAAGCTTTTTTACCAATAATTCAATAGTATTTGTCACAAAATAATTCAATTATGATAACTTATTTTAAATTTAAAAAATTATGATAAGGTTGAAAGTAAATTTTACAAACTACATATAACAAACCTATTAATTAAGACAAGTGAGTTAGTGCGTTGAGCTACTTGAGCAACTATCAATTGCAGTCTACTTGCTCCCTCCTATTATTTTTATTTTTAACATAGTTGGTCTCAAAAATTTAAAGATTGAATAAATTAGCCTCGTGTTTATTTTGACAAATTTTATTCCACATGTCATATCATTGACCGAAAAATGATTATAATCTAAAATTTTATATAATAATCATTCGAGAATATTCATTAATGGTAATTTTAACTATTCTTCCCTTAGTAATTTTATTTTAATAGGGGTAGTATCAAAATTATTTGACACTAAGTAAACTATTCACACAAATTTTTTTCGTACATAATCGAGTCAAAAATAATGTATTGTCCATGTGGAAACATTATGTGATTGGCAATCTGAATTATTTATACCAGAAGTATTTTTTAAACATGGGTGGTGTCAAAAATTTTAAGCATCGAATAAATTAGTAGTACAAATTTTATTCAGTAGCCTATATAATAGACTTGGAAGTAATTCTAATAGAAAAGAATATAATGTAATATTCACGTCACAATTTATTTTTACAAGTAATTTGAAATATTCTCCTCTTAAGTAATTCTATTTTTAACATGAGTGTGGTATCAAAATTATTAAACACTAAATAAATTATCTACATAAAATTTACTCAACATCTCGTATTGTTGAATAAAAAATAATTATAATCTAGAAGAAATTTGTTTAATGGGCACTAAGTATATAAATTAATGGGTAATTTTAATTATTCATCTATAAGTAATTTTATTTTTACCAACGATTGTACTGAAATTATTAAAAGTCATAAATTAGTTGCATAAAATTTATTCAGCACCTCCTATTATTGATCTCATCATCATCATAAGTCATTTCCTACCTAGGTAGGGGCCTCCTATTATTGATCTAAAAATAATTATTTTATATAATATCCACGTGAGAATACTATCTAATAGATAACTTTAATTATTTATCCATAAGTAATTTTATTTTTAAGTGGGTGGTATCAAAATTATCACACATCGAGCATAAATTTTATTCAGCACCCTTTATCATGGAACTCAAAATAATTATAATCTACAAAAAATAATATAAGGTTCGTGTGAGAGCAATATTTAAGAGTAATGTTAATTATTTATCATAGAAGTAGTTTTATTTTCAATAGGGGTGATATCGAAATTAATAAGCAGCGAATAAATTAGCTACACAAATTTTATTTAGAGGAGGTTGCACCAAAACATGTTAGTTGTGGACATCACTAATGCATGCAAATATTGAACACTTTTGAATATTTGTAATTTTACCATTTACTAGTATTATTTAATATTTTTAATTTTAAAAATAAAAAATCAACTTTTTGTCTACTCACATGAAAATTGAAAATTGGTTTTTACAACTTTAAAATTCAAAAAAATTAAATAAAATCAATAAACAATAAAATTATGTATAATAAGTATATGTCTAGGCCCATAATGATGAAAATTCAAAAAAAAAATTAGAAAGGGTAGCGCAGTTGCTTTTGAAATTCCCTCGCACATGGCATTTCAAATCATTTGTTTACCCTTGAAATCATTTGTATCCAAGTGCACAAGACCCGATTTGTGATACATGTATACAATATACATGATAAAATTATTTGATTTACAAGGTCAAATTCCAAATATTATCACATTTTTTACTCTTATTTCCAGATACAACCATGCATTTACAAAAATGTCGAGATACTTCCAAATATGATAACAGCTTCATCTGTATGTACTTAAAATATCATTGATTTGAAACTTAAATCTTAGAAGAAATAAGTTATTTATGTGTATCATTAAAAAAAAAAAACAAGAGTATACAGCGATTTGCCATGAAAATGTTTTTTCACATGAAAAGGAAGAGAAAAATTTAAGTTTAGCCCTATGTTCACTTTATCAGTCAATCTAAGAAAAAATATTTTCTAGCCTATATTATTAATTTTATTGAAAAAATTTAATAGTACGATAAAATTTTTAAATAAAAATAAAAGTAATTTTAAAAAGCATGAAGATATAAATATATAATTATAAAAGCATAATTAGAACATAAAGATCTACATAAAAAATATTATTTAGTGATGCAAAGAAACACATATTTGTAACTAAATATTATTAGATTGTATATATTCTCTTGAATTAATATGTAAATTTAATGTAATAAAAGTATATAAAACTATTATATCATATATCATATTTTTTTATTAATCCATGTATTTAATGTACTAAAATATATTAAAATATTTAGAACTTAGAAAATCGAAACCGAATAATAATATTAAGCCATCCAAAAGTATACCTTCAACAAAAATAAAATTTTTATAGGTTCAAAATTACATATCCAGTGGTGGTATCATGGTAAGCTGTTGTGACTCACAAGGAGCTGGCACGGGTTTCAATTTTTTATGGGGGTATTTTCACAAGTGTCTTCTCGAGTTGCGGGGGTTTTACAATTCCTCTTGGTACTGGAGTTCTCCTACAAATTTTCCCGGTGAAGGGTTTTGAAGGAAAAGAAAATTTTATATTGTGAGGGTTGTAAATGCACTTAATTGTAATATCAATTATCACGCTATATAAAAATCTCAATAAAAAAATTACATATCTAGTGTAGCATGGGTGTTAATATATTAATCTTCTCAAGCAAATAATATAATTTTTTAGAAATTTTTACTAATATCCAAAATATGTAAGTTAAAAATTATGATATGTAGCAAAATGCTAATTTTTTTATAGAACTTAATTAACCCATCTAAAAGTATAACTTTATACAAAACTTTTATAGCTTCAAAATTACGTATCCAATATGGGTATTGTTATAATATTCTACTCAAGCAAATAAGGAGTACATAAGTTTTAAATTTTTTTAATAATTTTATATAAAATATGTAAGTTAAGAATTTATAATACGTAGCAAAGGTTAATTTTTTATTGTGGAATTTTATATAGAAATATAAATTTTAGAAGCTTATAAAAATAAAAGTTAGGTAGTATGCCGAACATAACAACGAACAGGTGAATGATTCACATCAAATTAGTGACCGAACTTTTATAGGTTCAAAATTATATATCCAATATGGGTATTGTTATAATAACCTACTCACGCAACTAAGGAATACATGTTTTTAAAATTGTTAATAATTTTACATAAAATATGTAAGTTAAGAATTTATGATACGCAACAAAGGCTAATTTTTTTTATTATAAAATTTTATATAGAAATATAAATTTTAGAAGCTTATAAAATTAGAAGTTACATAGGTCGCATTAGGTGTGTTAACGATCAGCTTGAACGGGTTGGAACCTAATCCTAATCCTAACCCATTTAATATACTTAACCTTAATCTGTTTATTAACCCATTTAAAAAGTTTTAACCCTAACTCATTTACAACCTATTTAATAAACGGGTTAATGAGTTATTAACGGGTTATATTTATTACTAATTTTAATGCTAAAAATCTTCAATAAAGTTTGTAAAATTAAATAAATTAAATAACTCAAAGTTCACGTACCTGAATTTAATCTATTTTGGCTTGAAAACATGAACTCTAATATCAAGTCATCTCTTTAATACCAATTCCTATTTCAAAATACAACATATTTTATTTCTATCAAACAATTCAATCAACATTATAAATATGGAACTCATAAACATATATTTGAGAAGCACCAAGAAAGACTTCCATTAAAAAAATAAGACTTTCGTTATAATAAACTTAAACAATCATACTTCAAAAGCTCGAATATCACATATTGTTACACATTATTGTCTTAAGATACATAAAAATGAGTAGAGTTTAAAGTTCAAACAACTTCAATCTAAAAGTAAAAAACAACAAACAATTGTCTTCTACTCTCCAAACAACAAATAATTGTCTTCTGCTCTCCAAACTTGATAGTTCTTCATCCATTTTCACCCTTTTATGCAATAACACTTTAATCCTAAAAATATATAGTAAAATAAAATAGATATTAGAAAACAGTTAAACATATAAAATTAAAAACTATATAAGCTATCTAAATTTTTATTATTACCTTAATTAAGATCCAACTATTTGAGAAAATCAATACTTGTCTTAAGATTAGTAGAAGCTGTTATAGTTGTAAAATTATTTAAAAATGCCAATAAAAATGTGAATAGAAATAAAATAGTATAGTATGAAGTATGAAAATTAGTTTAAAAAGATAAATAGTAATTACTTAATTCAGTTGCTTCAATTTCTGTCAAGTTATCCTCAAGTCCTATGGGTTGTGGTGATGCTTTGATGTAGTCATGTGCACATACTAAAATCTCCATAAGTCATGATGTTAGAGAGCTTCTAAATTGATCAACTACACATCCACTTGTGTTAAAAGCTGAATCCGAAGCAATTGTAGATATTGGAATTGCCAAAATATCTCATGCTAGATGAGGTAATATTTTATAGTCCTTATTTTTAGACCACTGTGCCAAAATATCAAACCCAGGTGCCCTGCCCACCCTCGCTTCTTCTAGATATTGATCCACTTCTATTTTTGAGTGTTCACACTTTGACAACCAATCACATTGATATCAAGCATTATCTTCACCAAAATCTTCCGAGTTCATGTTAACCTTAGCCACCTCATCACTATTGTCATCTTTAAATATAGTCTCACAAAGCTCAGCTTCATAAATGTTATACAACTCATACAATTTTTTCTTCACTTTCTCACCAATTTCTAATGCTTTCTCTAATCCATGACTCATTTTATAATACTATTCAACATATCCTAAATTGTATCGTGAATCTAACACCACGACAATGATTAATAAAATGTTCATCTCCTCAAAAGTCCTCTAATACTTATCAAATTAGGTGACTTTTGAAGAGAAAGCAAGAGCCTTTCAATCTTATACACTTCTACAAAATAAATATTTGAAGTGCAATACAAAGAACCAAATACACAGGTAGTGATGTGATAAAACTTCTCCAAAAATTTACAAATTACTTTGATATTCTCTCAATCTTCATCAATTAGAGGACTGTCTAATCTAAAAACACTATCTTTATGAGCAAGCCAATCAAATGCCCTTTGATATTTTAAAGCAGATTCCAGCATTAAATATGTAGAGTTGCAACGAGTTGGTACATCTAAACATAGAGAATGTTTACATGTAATTTCTTCTTCCTCAATGCACATTTTGAATTTTTTGAGCCTACTTAGAGAACTTTTCACATATCTAACAGCAAATCAGATTCGAAGTATTGAATCTGTGTTTGGTAACAACAAAAAGTTTTCAGTTAAAACTTTTAAATCTAAAATTTTTCACTCTCCACAACTACCCTATTTTTTAATCATTTCTTCACATTTTTCTATACAATTACCTTACTTTTCAATCATTTCTACACAACTATCAGCACAACTAACCTATTTATTTCAACTTTATCCCATTTATTCTTCATCATTATCCCTATTGTATCACATCATTTGACAACTTCTCATCTCTACAACTTTTCATTCAAAGTTTTATCCATTCCCAAACACATCCTTTGATTTCATCTATACCATCTTTTACAATTAAATTTATCATATGTGGAGCACATCTAACATGCAAATATTCTCCACCACATAAAAGGCATTTTTTTTAGCATTCTTCTCCCAAAATTCTTTATAGCAACATCATTGGAAAAAGCATTATCTACACTAATAGTGCAAATTTTCTTAATGCCTCAACTTTTAAGACCCAACTCAAGAGACTGTGCAATAATATCCCCGATGTATGGTGATGGGAGAATACATAAACAAATAATCCTCTTCTATATCTTCCAATTTACATCAATGTAATGTGCAGTGAGACACAAATATCCTTGATGTTGGTTGGAAATCCATAAATCAGTAGTTAAGGGAATACGATTAACTGATTGTTGAAAATTTTTTCTAATTTTTCCCTTTCTGACATATAAATATCCACACAATCTTTAGTAATTACAGCTCTTGTGACAATGTTAAATCTTGGTTGCAATGATTTACAAAACTGACTAAAGCCATTCTTTTCAATAAACTTAGAAGGTAATTCATCATCAATGATCATACCTGTCATTGCCATCCTAGAGAATTCTTAACCAAATTTCCAGTTACTTTAAACATTTCCATCACTTCTTGATCTTGCATTAGTTGAAAATGTTAATAATTGCTGTTTTTTATTTTTATCATCATGGGGATACTTAGGGCATTGAATATCTAAGTGTCTTTTAAGTATCGTTGTACCATGACCATTGTTATGTTCATGTGATTTTTGTAATAGTTGCATTTGCATGTCCCTAAAAGCTTTCTATTTTCATCTTTATCTTTAGTAAAATGTTCCCACATTGTTGAAGTTAACTTTCTAACTCTTTTTACCTTAGACTTAATCATAGATGTTGAAGCAACTTGGGATTCAAGGGTGGGTTGATTAATTTTCATATATTCTTCAGCCATATACAATACCTAATTCTATATCAATTGCAACAAGACAAAACATAAATTATACAACCATGACATAATAATGTAATTTATATGAACAACCATAATTTGTAGTATTCATAGTCATTTGATTGTTCACATGTTAATACAGGGTCCATCAAAGGAGAAGCTTCAAAAAAGGAAAAACATATATACCGGCGGCAAGTTGGACAATAGCAAAACTTCGTGAACGAATATCCACCTAGGCGGAGATTTGAGAAAAACAACAGTAAAGTTGGACAATAGGGAGAGAGAGAGGGAGAGGGAAGGAGGGCAGAAGAGAGAAACCGCCTACCTGCCTTCAAGCTTGCACTGAACACAGGGGTCATCTAAGAGGGGTGATCGAGATTGGAATGTTGGATGCCACAGCTCGAACAGCGGAGAAACAGTCAACTGTGCAAGAGAGTTTGAGGGACTTGGAGGAAATTAGAAGGCTGGGGGAAACTTAGAAGGTTGTTATGATTAGGGGACGACTAGGGCACAACTAGCTGGATGCTACAGTAGGCTGCCGCGAATTTGCGATTAAACAGCACTAGGGAAGATTGAAAGCTAGGGGACGACAGTCGACAGGCGTCACATGATGATGGGACAAAGAAGAAGGATTCTACGAAGCTAGGGCATGAACAGGGGAGCGGGAATGAGCGTTGTACGGGATAAGGGAGCGGGAAGGAACTTTAGGGCCGAAAAAATTACACATGTATATATGATATATTATATCTTATAAATGGGTTATACGAGTTGGACGACTTATATAAAGGGTTTGATGGGTTGTAAAACCTCAACTTTAGTCCGTTTATTTAATTAAATGGTTGAACAGGTTGGCAGATCATAAACTGTTTATTCAAAAATTTCAACCTCAATCCATTTAAATGGGTTGGATGGATGGGTTGGTAGGTTTACCATTACTATTAACACTACGCAGCATGCAGAACATGACAACGATCGGGTGAATGATTCACATCAAATTAGTGGTCACACGGCCACAAGAGAAGCTTTGGCGCGACAATAAACATTTGCTTCCCAGACGACGCTCTGAATCTCGCTCTATTACTGCGAAGTTGTACATTCGAACGGAACGCATAAAAAATGCACGTGTATGGATAATCTTTTCATTTTTCTCTTGTTTTATTCATATCAAAGAAATAACTGGCAGGTGGCAGCAACTAGCAGCATCCACGCAGCGGTCCCCCTCTCTATCGGAGTCGTGGAGATGACGTTCGTACATCCTAGTGCTTGCGCTGGTCGTATGCACCCGACTTAATGTTTATAATTTTTTTTAAAAAAATTTTATAAAATTATTTATCTAAATGTATTTAATATGTGAATTAATTTTTACTATTTTTGGAAACTAATAGATTTTTTTAGATTTTTAAAAATTAATGGTATTTTTAGTAATTTAAAATTACTAAAATGTTGCAGATTTTTAAAAATCTAAAAAATATCTAAAAATATAAAAAAATAGTAAAAATTGATACACATATTAAATATACTTAAATGAAAATTTGTGTAAAGAAATTTTAAAAAAAATGAGTGTATGCACCTGGGTGCATTAAGACTTAATGCACTAGGTGGATACGACTGAGCCCCGATGCTTGAGATGCTTGGCAATCGACATAAGAAGAATCCCTAACCAACACTACAGGCATCGGCATGCTTTCTTGTATCCCACAGCGAAGACAAGAACGTACCAAGGAAAATGTCCTTCTTCCCAAGAACGTACCAAGGAAAATGTGAGCATAACATATGGGTGAAAATAGTTTTGGGTTAAAAAATTTTCATCTTCTAGTTTCTCATATGCTTCCCAGCAATTAAGGGTGTTAATGAATCAGATTGGATAGACTATTTAATAAAAGTTATTAACAACGATTTTTTTACTGCATATATTTATATATTGCAAATTTGAGGCTTAAGGAAGCAATCTGGTTCGTACAAAAATAATTTTTCTTGTAGCGAAATGATGTTTTCACATCATGTATTGGAGGCAATAATATTTAATATTGCATCAATTCTTCTGGATTCAGTAAATACTAATTAAATATGTTGGCAGCATATTAAGTTGCCCGAGTACACTCCATTTTTCTCAACATTCGTCTTGACATGCAAATTACGGGAGTTTCTTAAACGAGATAAAAATACTTGTCAACCCCCCAAGGAAATGCAACAAAATGAAATGCAACAAAATGTAGAACATTAAGACTTAAAAATAAGGAGAGATCAAAGCCTGAATTTTAAGCCCCGAATCTAGAAACCTTCGAATCCTATAAATATATAATTATTAGAACACGACCTAGATGTAAATTGAGGGTGTGTGATGCTGGAACATCATCCGCTATGGTGGAATTGTCAATAAAACCACTTTGGATGGCTACGTTAAGGATATTTTATCTTCACAAGAGGAAAACAAACATCATGCTTAATAAGTAAGACTTGAAAATAAACTTTAATTCACAAAATTCATGTCTTCAAAGTTCTCAAGAGAATTTTATTTATAAATAAGCCTGGGGAAAGCCTTACATTACTTTCCCGATGTGGGACAAACAAAACGAAAAAGTGAATACATAAAAACTTATTTCTAACTTTTCAATGTAGGACAAAACAAACTCTCTGTCAATGTGTTTAGAAAGTTTTATAACTTTTCTTTATCAAAAGTTATAAAACTTTTAAATGAAAAACTTTTAGTGTAAAAGTTTTTGAAACAAAAGAAAATAATGTGATATGATAGAAGTAGTGATGATAAGTTAAGAGAGTAAGATTAAAATAGATAAGTTGATTGCATAGATATCCGTATAAAAATAGTTGAAAAGTAGGTAGTGCACAATCACGGGTGTATCATTAAGAACTCATGACCACCAATATCAATTTATACTAAATCATATTAAAACTAATAGCTAACAATAACATAGAATAATGATGAGATGGGTTGAATCTAGAGAGCGACAATAAAAGTTGAATTATTTAGAAAAGAAAATTTTTATTCAACTAAATATCCAAAACAAAATTACAGCTAAAATTAAAGTGTAATAAAAATAACCATATATAAAATCTAACTAAAAACAAAGAAAATAAAATTCTAAAATTAATAAAGAAAAAGAAAAAAAATCTGAATAGCTTGCGCAAAGATCTCTTTTCCCTAAGTTTCTCGTGACCTATTGCAAAAATTGAAGATCGGATTGGAAAAGTAGACTGAGATTAGGATTCGTCGTGCCTTGCCACCACTCCCTTTTATACGGGAGAAAAACCGTGGGGAACAAAAAGGATTGCTGGCGTTGCTTGATTCCTGTGCACTTGTTTGCTGGATTTGCGGATAAATGCGGGGCATACTTCCTCCACCAGCTTGCCGCTGAATTGTTGGACCCTGCAAATGAGACGATACACATGCTTCTAAAACGGACGCTGCAGATCAACTAAATTGCTGTTATGATTTAGTTATTGAGATCCCGATCTTGTTCACCTGGGTGCATTTAGCTTCAGCGCACCAGGCTGTATTAACCTATTTTTTTTGTTTTTCTAAATTTTTTATACAAGTGTTTATCTAAGTGTATTTAACATGTATATCAATTTTTATTATGTTTGAAATATTTTTTACATATTTATTTTTTATTTTTGAAAATCACTGGTATTTTAGTAATTTTAAATTACCTAAAATACTACTAATTTTTTAAAATAAAAAAATAAATATTTAAAATACTCCAAAAATGTTAAAAATTGATAAACATGTTAAATATACTCAGATTAATACTTTTATAAAAAAATTCAAAAAAAATAAAAAATGAGTTAATATGGCTTCAGTGCACCTGGGTGCAAATGATTCGAATCCGAATCATCGGTGCTTGAGTTAAAGCAGTGTTGCAATCCTAGCCGAGGTGGGAACAGTTGGAACTGATGGAGGCCACGGAATTTGCTAAAAATGGATGTTGGACTCCCTTGAAACAGACACGTGGACCGTTAGAATTAGCTTCGATTAATCTAGACAGCTAGATTTGAGCTTCTATGTCTACGGTAGTGATTGATGTAAAATGGACCGCAAGATAGATCACGGTTGGATTGCTTGATATTTTGAGGCTCTACTCAAACCAAACCAAGACTTGTTTTCGAAAACTCAATTCAAACCAAAACAATTTTATAAAATTTGAATTAAACTTTGGATCAGAAGAATTAATGGTTTTAGCTGATAATTTGGGTTAATACCTTATATTTTCAATTTCTTATAAATATTTTACATTGTTTTACGTAAAATTTATTAAATGAATTTCTTTTAATAATAAATAACTATTAAGTTTCCAAAAATTACAGAAAAAAAACGAAGTTTCAAAAACTGCTAAAAGTGTTATTCAATGTCGTTAATATTGAAAATCTAGTTCAGTGCGAGATCGACGATGATGATGAAGAAGACGGCATCGCCGACGAACAAATGGTCGGTTTATTTCTGCAATGAAGATGGCATTTTTCACCGAAAGAGGCATGGGTACCAGATCTGGTCTGGTACAGATTTAGGTATTTGGTGGCCGACGGCAAAGCAGGTGCGACGTGAAATCTTTGTTTACAAACGGCATTTAAGCCGGCGTGAGGGTAAGATAGACTTTTCCGCTTGCAATTGACTTCTGTTTCGGGTTTAGCATGACGGCATGGGCACACGGAGATTCACGGGCAAAATCATCTTTTCAAAAGCATAAATAATAATGGTACTGGTGGCATAGGCATGAAAGGAACTTGATAAAATATTATATGCATAAAAGAAATTTATAAAACATTATGAGTATATAAGGAATTTTGAACAAATGTTATGGACATGTGAGAAATTTTCCTAAATTTAATTAAAAGTGATAAAAAGAAAATAAGATTAAAAATATTTAAAATAAGATCGAAGTTTATAGTTCATTAGCAATATAATCAGTTTAGTTATATATTTAAAGTTAATATAGGATATCGGCTTATATAAATATATTGAAACGATTTTATTTAATCTAACTCTTTTGAATTGAAAATTGAATTATTTACTTATGCAATTCAAGTTCGGATTTTGGGTTCTGTTCGGATTATAATTAACTGAAGCTAAATCATATTGTAATTTGATTTGGGTTAAACCCGAATTTGTACTCCAAACCCAAATAATCTCAGTCCAAACCATTTAAATGTCAGGTTACTTGGGTTGGTATTTGAGTTACTTAGTTGCACCCTTACATATAATATATAACTGGATATGGCTATTCGTTCATTATTTATTAGGCAGAAAGCAAAAAATTATATATACTTATCTCAATGTGTCTTTTTGAATGTAATACTTATAAAACGTAGATGAAGATAAAGTTTGTATTATGAATTTGACTCATGCACTAGCCCTTGTTGGCTGTCAAAATCGCTGGTCATATTTAATTATATAAAGTATATAGATCAAATCATTATTTAACCGTCATGATAAGACCATGATATTAGGTTCAATTGGTTATTTCTCTTTAAAGTGAAGTAAAATGTCATAAATTACGCTATAAGAAATTGGATAAATTTCAAAGTGGATTACGATCTTTTTTAAATTCTCCTTTTATCTTGCAACTCAAATTATCCGAAATACGAGAGGTAGTGCTAAAAATTGTTTATATGATACAAAGTTCCTTCAACTGGAACCGAACTCAGGACATCTGACACAAAAAGAAGTTGCCAATGGAGATATATGCGCATGTAGGCGATTATGATCTTTTTGGAGCAAATTAACATGAATTCTTGTTAGTTTATTTTTTACTTTTTCAAAATTTTCTTGAAAATGTAGGTTTAAGTGCATTTAATTTATACGGAATATCATAAATTTTTGAGTATGTACTTCTAAAATTTTAAAATCAACAATTATTTAAACTATTTAAGTAATTTTTTAATCTAAGAACTATGGATTTTTTAAGTCCCAAATAATGTAATACGTACATATTTAAAATTGTAAAATTTGATGTGTAGATCAATTATACTTAAGTCCAGATTTTCGTAAAAACAAAAAGATTTAAAAAATTTGCCCAAACTAACATGAGCTCCTATTAAACAGGACTAATAGGGTCATGACTCTTCAAAAAAATTACATTAGTTGTCTTTAGTTAATGAAACTTTAAGAATAAATTATTTAATGTATTTCATTAAAGAAAAACTATAAGAATAATTAATAAATTAAGAACTTGAAACTAAAATCATTAATATTATGATAATTATATTTAGATCCTCGATGATATAATAATTCTAATCTAAATGACATTCAAAAAGTACTGCGGTTGAGAATAGTTGTTAGTCCAACGAAAATCATCATTGTGTATCTCATTGCGCATCCATTATATTATTTCTCTAAGTTTAAAGAATGAACATTGTGCATCCATCATGTTATCGTTTCTAGGTTTAACAAAGCAATCATTACTTCTTTTAATATCGTTTCTAGGTTTAACAAAGCAATCATTACTTCTTTTAATACTGCATTACATGCAAAATATATTTTACAACAAGAAAAATCATTTTATATAGCAAGAAAATTAGCTACATAAGAATAAGGGTTAAGTTCAAATATATCCACTACATTTGCCTTTAATTATAAATATATCCACTACGTTTGAAAACTTTTACATAAACTCACTAATTATGAGTGAAATTTCAAATGTACTCATTCCGTCAGAGATAATTAAAACTCATCGTTACTCATTATATGAAATATCCAAAATACCCTTTATATTTTAACAATAATAGTCATTCAACTATGATAGAAATTAATGATAAAAAGGATAATTTGCAAAAATACCTTGATAGTTTGACCATGAATACAAATATATCTATAGAGTTTTATAATTTATAACTAACCCTTATAAAGGTTCACAATCAAATATATCCACAGAGCTATCATGTTATCATTACACTGTCATAGTATATGTGTATTTGAAGAGACATACAAACTATGTGAGTATATTTATAATGTCTGAATTTAAATTAGTATATTTAATGTTTGTAAATATAACCGTATAGTTTGATCATAATTGCAACGATACCCTTGTCTTAATTGTGCATGATGATGTAAATATATTTACAATTATGGTTAACTATGTTAGGTTATTTGCAATTCCTAAAATTATGCAGGTGTGTAAGCAATTATGGCCAAATTATTGGGACATATTTGCACATTATCTTAAAAAAATAAGTACCTGAATATTTTTGGTCATCCTTCCGTTACATTTGCTCGATCAACTGCATACAGGTAAACGCACATACGATTTTTTGAACTATTAGGGATGGATCTATAACAGCTTTTACCATCAAAAAGGGACAAATAAATAACACTAATTTTTTTATATCAACAGTGGCCATTTAACAAAAGAAATCCATCAACTACAAATATTTTTAAACATGACATAAACAACTTTTTGACAAGTGATAAAACCATGACTTATATAACACTTTAATAAAGAAAATTACTACATGTTCATATGTGTATGTTTAATATGGAAAACAAAATGGGCTATTACTCATTAAGTTATAAGGCAGATAAATTTAATTGGAATATAACCGTTTTTATATTATTTTGGAGATATTAAATATAAAAGTATATATCTCTCGAGTAATATTCAAGTGCAGTGGCATCAAAATGGGCCCCACATAATGATAAAAATATAATTCACTCTACCCATTGTGTTTAAAATAATATATTCTATTACAATATCAATTTTTGTCTCAACCATATATGTGTATGGACTTAATCTGAAAAATGGTATAAATTTAACGTAATAAAATAATTTAATATAAATAACAAATTTAAAGTTGTTTTTTCAACATGTGAACCATTCTTTATAAAATTTATATATAAATAAATAATTTTATAAAATTTTATTATATTTTAATATGTTTGAAGTGCATTTTTTGATAAATGTACTGTTGTTACAATACAATGGCACAATACGTGACAACTCTTTTTATCTTTAGTTAATTAGTAGATTGCCTTATATTGTTCACTAAAGGACCATGATTTTGCTAATTTTTAGATAGAATAAAAATATAAATCAAATAGGCATGAAATGATTAAACGATATTTATTAGCCTATCAAAATAAAATTATCATAAAAATATATTTATGTTAAGATAAAAATAATATTTTAATATACAAATATAAATTGATTACAAAAAATAAATTACGCAGGATTAAAATATTTTAAAGTTTAATTAGTAGATTAAAATGCATTTTAAATATCTTAAAATGGACAGGTAATGCAAATGCTATTGCATGTGCACAGACGTTTGGTGCACTGTCAGAGCCTGCAAGGCGGTATAGTGCTCCGCCTTCGCCAACCGGATGACAACCGATGGTTGCCCCTCAGCCCAGCTACCACCCACGGCATCATACCCATCTTCAACCATGACGCTCAAGACCAGCATCCATGAAATGAAAATGACAAAAAAAAAAAAAAAAATACCAGGCTTCTGCATTTTCTGCAGTTTTCTACAAGTCAAACAGCTCATTTTTTCGACCATGCCCCAACTCGTCGTCCTCCACAGTTGCAGCCACACAAAACCCACCGGCGGCAACACGGTAGGGACAAGATGGTAGCCAACCAACAAAAAAATTTTCGATCACAGTATTCTAGATGGGACCCATTAAATTTTAATCAGGAATTTGGTCCAAGTAAGCACCGATCGAGCAACCCCTCTTCGTTCTTTTTTTCTTTTTTCTTTTTATTTCGACGAATCAGAACCACTAAGCACGCCTTCAAATTTGGCAGCAACAAGATCTCAAGTTCGGCAACTTATAAGTTATAACCAACAAAATTGGACAAGCCTTGTCAGTGGCTGCACTCCGGCACCCACTAAGTAAAGCACCATTAATACGGGAGTCTACCCATCCACCTTTAACTATAACCAATGCACCGATCGCAGCAATTGAGGTACAATCCAGCAACATGGTGAAAAAAACACCAAAATCGACGGTAGCAGCTCTGTTAAAGCCGGCGGTTCACCGACCAAAATGCTGCAGACCATATAATGTTCTTTTTTTTTTATGATTATATTTACATACATCTCAACACACATTACATTGAAATTATGAGACATTCTTACAAATACGGAGATACATAACTCCCCCAAATACGGACATCCTGTCAATGACGATTAATTGACCTTGGCTCCCAACAGAAGCTCTCATTTTCACTGCCCCACCTTTCTTAACGAGGCAAAACATAAGGAAAAAAAAAATTAAAGAAAGTGACAAAGGTGAAAATAAAACTAAGTTTTACTTCAATCGTGCTAAGACATTACTTTAGTTAAGACAATTTTACTACCTTATTTATTGTTTTGGGTAATTTTACAGTTATCCCAGTATAAAGAAAATGAAACTTGAACTATAACAAAAAAAAAGCACATCTTTTAGGTACATGAACACCTGAAGACAGAATTTTTGATTGAACAGAGAAATTTAAAAAAAAACATAATAATATTGCAAATCAACAGGATGTCTAAGGAGAGAAAAGGATGAGTGAATGATTGAAACCTCACATTGCATCTCTTCATTTTACATCTAATAAATTTGCTACATGTCATTTTAAACATTGTTAATATAATTGCCTATGCTGTTACTGCTTTAGCTATTTTGCTTTTATTGTTTATCTATGATACAATATAATGCATATGATAATTTTTAAAATCCTAACATTCCCTTGTCATTTTCCAAATTAATATTAACTCTATTCAACTAAAGAAATCTCATAGATAAATAAAGATATCGTGCAGATTTAAATCTTTACTTAATGAAAATATATTAACAATTACCAAGGTGTATAGTAGCCAAGGTTTTTAACTGTCAACCCCATTTGATAAATTAGGCATACCTCACATACAATATTTTAAAATACATTCAGTGTTGTAAAAGGCAACAAGATATAACCATGTGTCGGTGTCCTAATTTCATGAGTACCTCAGAGTGAATCTACACACTTTATAATCAAAAGCGGTCTCATTTAATACTCATATAGGTTGATCTATGTAGAGTACCCTGTAACTAAATACTTCAACAATTAGATTCATTAAGAGTATAAAACACTCAACCTTATAAATACGTTATAAGATTCAAGCACTGCCTGAGAGATGCAAAAATATAAATGTAATCAATGCTTACAAGTTGCAAAAATAACTTATTTTGGTCATTGAACGCTTAGACTTGGACTACAAAAATAGAGTTGAGTTTCGATTATAGCAAATACTAGATGCGGATTTTAGTCTCATCCCTCTTGATTTTTTCTGGACCACTTTCTTAGTAAGGGTTTTGGTAAGTAGTCTACCAAGTTTTCATTTGATCTTACAAAGTCTATATTAACTATTCCATCTTGGAGCAATTGTCTTACATAATTATGTCTCAATGCAATATGTCATGACTTATATATGTAAGTTTTATTATCTACTCTAGATGAGATTGCTTCGCTATCACAATGTAAATAAATGAAAAGCATTAGTTTAGGCCAAATAGAAATCTCAAGTAGTAGATTTTTAAGCCACTCTAACTCTTTCCCTACTGCAGCTAAAGCAAGGAACTCAAACTCCATGGTTGAATGTGTAATGCGGGTTTATTTTTTGGAAGCCCAAGAAATAACAGCTCCCCAAATTGTAAAAATCAAGCCACTAGTAGATACTGATTCTTTGATATTAGAAATCTAATTTGCATCACTATACCATTCTAATACATTGGGTTCACCACTAAAATACAATCTATATTCAATGGTCTTTCTCAAAGTTTTTAAAATTCTATAAATTGCATTTTAATGTATATATCTGGTTACCAATGAAGTTTTTTAATACACCTACAATAAAAGCAATATCTAGTCTAGTACAACATATAGGATATATTAAACTTCCTATTACTTTAGCATAATTAACCTATTTTATGGATCTACCATTATTAAACTGCTTGAGCATCTTTTTAATGTAATGAGATTGAGAAAAAGAAAATACATTACAATCTCTTACAATTTTGATGCCAAGAATGAAATCCGCTCTGCTCATATCTCTCGTATTAATGTTAACTGATAGAAAATTTTTAATTTTTATAATACTCTCAAGGTCAGTATCAAATATAAGAATATCGTCCACATATAAATAAATAGTAACACATCTATTGTCAATAAATTTACAATAATATATTTATCTAACTGAATTAATTTAAAATAATTTGCTAACACAACTTAATCAAAATTTTCATATCATTATTTAGGTGCTTGTTCCAAATGATATAAAGGTTTTATTAATCTATAGCCTTTTGTTTTCTTGTTAAGGTAATATAAAATTTTCAAGTTGTTTCATATAAATTTCCTTATCTAAATCTTCATTTAGAGAAGCAGATTTTTACATCTATTTGATAAATTTCAAGATGATAAATTGACGCTAAAGTCATTAATAACCCAATGGTCGAAATTATAGCAATTGGGGCTTAAGTTTCAAAGAAATCAATATCTTCCTTTTGTTTGCATCTCATAGCTATTAATCTTGATTTAAATTTATTAATGATTTAATTTCTTTTTAAATATCCATTTGTAGCCTATAATTTTAGACTCATTTAGTAAATTAACCAATTTCTATGTACCATTTTTCGTTATTGAATCAATTTCATCTTGGATGACTTCTTTTTAGTACGATGCATATATAAATTTCATGCTTTTCATAAGTGGATGAATCCCCTTTATTATAAAATATAATCATATGTTCTTCATTTGTTTTACCTCTAGATCCTTCTACAGGGTATAACTGAAAATCAAGGTCAAAACAGTTATAGTCATCTTTCCTAGCTCGTTTACTTCTTCTCACATTATCATCTTTTATATTTTTTCTATAGGTATAAAGTTATTATTTATGGATTTATTCAATGGTTGAGAAAATTTTCATCACTTTGATCGAGCCTAGTTATTGACTTATAAATATTTTCTTAAAAATTAGCATCTCAAGATTCAATATTGATGTTCTATTGAATTGGATTATTAGGCTCTACTATCACAAACCCATAAGCTTTACTATTCATTGCATAATCTATAAATATACATTTTATTCCTTTTGTCCTAATTTTGTTCTTTTAGGATCATATAATCATACTCTAAAGGATTTAAAATTAGATGTTTTATTTTTTTATAATTCATATGGAGTAACCTTAGTTTTCTTATGGGAAATTTTGTTAAGAATATAACAAGCCATTAATAAAGCTTCACCCCACTAGCTTTTACTTAAGTCTATATTAATTAACATTGAATTTACTATTTCAACTAAAGTTCTATTTTTTTATTTATAGTTCTATTTTTTGATGTGTATATAGGGTTGTTACTTGGTGAATTATTACAATATTTTCACAAAAATTAATAACATTATTTGATAGCTATTCACCCCCTTTATCTGATCTTAGGCATTTAATTATCTTTTCAAATTGATTTTCAATTTTAGCCTTACAGGATTTAAATTTATCTAGGACTTCGTATTTAGTTCTTAATAAATAGATATAAGTATATTTATTAAAATTATCTGTAAAAGTTATAAAGTATTTCTTTCTACCCCGTCTTAATATATTCTCCATATCACAAATATATGGATGAATTAAACCTAATAATTCAAAATTCTTTTCAACCTTTTGAAATAATTTTTTATTAATTTTAATTTGAACACATTATTTTACATTTATCTAAAAATTCATTAGACTTCATCATAGTATCCATACTAAAAAAATTAACAAGACCTAGTCTACTATGCTATACAGAAAAGAGTCTATAATATAAGTAGAATATGATGATCCATTATTGACGTTTATGTAAAATATGTCATTTATAATATAGCCTTTGCCCACAAATACACCTCTCTTGGTTACAATGATTTGATTTGACTCAAATACCAATCTAAAATCTTACTTACTAAGAAGACTAATTGAGACAAGATTCTTATGTATTTCTCGTACATGACGTACGTGTAAAACTCCAAATATAGTATATGAATTTATAAATATTTTTTATAACATAGGGGCTATTTTGAGAATTTAATGAAATTAGAGACAAATTTGAAATTTTCAAATACCCTTTCATTTATCCCCAATCGTCCAGCAGCTTTAAAGCTAAAGCAAAAGCAAAAAGAAAAAAAAACTGAAAAACTGAAAGGAGTGAAGAAAGAAGACAGATCAGAGATTTAAAAAAAAAAAGAAAAAACCCGAGAGAAGAGAGAGAGATAGAGAGAGAGAGAGGGAGGGTGGGAAAGGGGGTAGAGAGAGAGAGAGAGAAGGAGAGGTGGATGGATTTTTTTAGTGGAATTACTGGAGAGATTTGAGTGGAAGATTTGGGAAAATGGGGTGCAAATTGAGGTATGCAATCTCCTTTCAATTTTTCTTTATTTATCTTGTTTACTACATTACTTAATATATATTGTGATGGTATGGAAGAAATTTAATATAAAATCAAGAATTAGGGTCAGAAATTCTAAACCTTAATAACATAAAGGAATGGGATTTTTCAATAGAAATGAAAAAGGACCATAGAAATTTGATGGATAATTTTATGAAGGTATTTTTGTGATGAAATATAATTATTGTGTTAAATATTTGAGGCAATCTGAAAGATGGATGTGTCCAGACAAGTGATTAAATTAAGAATGAGAAAATTAGGGTATTTGAGGATGGGATTAAAGAAATTATTTTTTTGAAATATTATTTAAGAATATTATTACTATTTTTAGCGAGCGAATTATTTGAGTTTTATAAAATGTTTTTAAAATGAGCATATGAGTATGGGCGTGACGTATGAGTGCATTGTTGCACGTAAAGCATGATATATGATGATTCTTCGGGTGAGCCGGTGAATAAGAAGAGTTACGGTATACTGTGGTATAGCCATGTGAGATATTTGATAAGGATGAGTCTATCTGGTGCACCAGGCGATATCAATGTGATATTGAGGATGAGCATTTGGAATATGGTTGTTCACATGAGCATAGCGCAAATGAGAATATAAGCTTTAGAAATTTTGATATTTGAGTTCTTTGTTAAGAATGATGTTTATTTGTTTTAATATTTGAGTTTTATAGTTATTCTAGTTACTGAGCTGGCCTGCACTCATAATTTCTTATGTTGATTTTTTAGATGGCAGGGTTTAGATCGGAGAACATTTTACTTGATGCATAGATGAGTAAGGATTAATTTTATAAAAATTCAATTTTTATAGAATTGATGCGTATTTAATAATGATGGTGGTTTGGAGGAGAATGGGAAACTTTTATTTTATTTACATAAAGTAGTAACAACGGTTAAAGAGTTTCTAACAAATGTTTGACAGTTGATGTAAGTTTTCGTTAATATTTGAGAGATGTGGTTATTGGTTTATTAATTTTCCCTCAACATAAATTAGTTATGTTGTAGGGACTTCTTGAAAAAATTATTTTGCTATGGATCTAATATGTGGTTGTTTATATAGATGAATAAGAGGAGATTTCGATAAATTTATTTTGTTTAGCTTTGATATTTTCATGTATGAATTAATATGGATATTATCATGTGAGCATGCTTGTATAGGGTGATTCCATCTAACCCTTCAATCTTATGATTCTAGGGAGATGTTGCTAGATTTTCAGTAAAGTATAATGACAGCTAGCTAAGTAGGGCAGTTAGCTAACGAGGCATTTCAGAATGGTATCATAGCAAAGTTGAGAATGGTTGGATGGAATCATAGTGATTAAACCGTGCAAGGGAAGTTGTAATGAAAGTATGAGCGAAAGTTGAGATGAATTGAACTAATTGTAGTATTGATTTTATGTATGTGGATTGAAAATGGTAGGATGATTTCTAAGGATGAAGAAAACATGTTTTGTTGAATTTTATTTTGTGAGTTGTCGCAACTTTCCTTGTTTATTATCAAGAGTTAGATTTTGCAGTTTTTGAGATTTAGTTCCTAATATTATTTTTGAGATATGATTGAGATGGAAAAATTGATCTTCGTTATTAGCTTTTGAAGTGATTCAAATGGGGAAGTTGATCCTTGGTTTTGGTTTAAGATACTAGATTGATTTTGAGTAATCGGTCTTTGGTAATGGTTTATAATTGAGAATATTTGAGGGCTTGCACCTTTGTTTGAGTTTTGGTTTTTCTTTGAGTTTGGGAATCAAATTCCCAGTATTGGTTATAGAGGCTTGATTGTAGAATTTCAATTAGAGATTCTATTCTTTGTGCTTGATTAGTGCATATTTAAATGTTATATGAGTTAACGGAAAACCCAATTATGGACTGGATGGTTTAAAATTGAGGAATTTAGGACCGTAATATCGAGTTGGTCATGGATGAGACATAATATGTGAGGAAAAAAAAAACTCCTGGACTCAATATTTGGAGGCTTAGGCCATTGAGTTAGTTGAATTGCTCATGATTAATGGTAAATCGATTGTAAGTTTAATAATCCTCTAATGATAGACAATGAGGATAATGGATTGACAGGAAAGGTGGAGTTAATCATTTTATGATGAGAAATGTGTTTATATTGCAATATGATAAAATGAGTTGTATATAATAAACTTGTGTAGGGGGATCTTGATTAAGGTGATTGGATTGTGAGCATCTTAGATGCTTAATGAGTTTAAAAGAATCTAAAGTCCACGTCTTGGAATGTTTTGTTGTACAAATTTTAATGATGAAATTTTTATTAGAGGGTAGAATGCAATAATCTAGATTAGCAAATATATATAAATGGATTATGATGTGTATACTATATCCTAAGAAGCCATAGGATAGTATGATGTATAATAAAGAGGCTTTGGCAGATGTAGAAAGCGGATCAGAGGGTCCCCTTTCACTATTGTCGAGTCGTATGGGTTGTGTGCCGGCGGCGTCCTCCCCAAAGGTGGAGGCAAAGGAATGCTATACGTGAATAAATGCATTGCATTTTCATACATGGATTGAAAAGGAAAGCATGGATTTGAAATGATGTTTTAAAGGGATGGTGCAAATAATTCTTTATATGGGAATGACAAGTCACCTGATGTAAGAGGTATATAACGTTGGGAAAATCAAAAGTCATGCTTGTAGGAGACCACGTAAGCGTTAAGAGGAAGAAAGGTTCCCCTTGATGAGGCCAAGTCGGAGACGGCCGGCATATTGGACCATGCTAGGTGAGATGTTCCTTGGGCTAGCGTACCCGCACACAAAGGTTTATGTCAAGAATGGAAATGAAGCATTTGCACATCTAATGTTTATGAAATGATTTTTATGAAAAGATTTCTATTTCGTTGGTAGTTGATCACTTGGTAAATGTCTTCTATTGAATGGAAAGAAATGCATTTAAATGAAAGAAAAATACTTGCTTATTGAGTTTCAACTCATATTTTATTTTCTCAACCTCAGACAGGTATAGGGAAAGCCAAGAGATGAAGGACATATGTTGCTAAAGGAAAAGAGGAATCTATATAAATAGATGCCTTAATGGGATATGATGAAAAAGGACATAGGTTGTATGAAATTATGAAGTTATGAATAATATGAGAAGTTGATAATTTATGATAATATGGATGAGTCCACTATAAATGATGATGAGTATATGATTATATGGTAAAAGAAAAAAAAGAAAAAAATTCGAACGAGATCTAATTAAAAACCCGCTGTGTGATCAGGGCAACAATCCTGAGTCGCATTTATCAATCGATAAGATTTCAGAGTAAGGCTTCTAGGCACTCTGGTTCGGGGCCCCACACATTGCATCTCTTCATTTCACATATAATAAATCTAATACAGGTCATTTTAGACATTGTGGTTGTTTGAATTTCAAATGTGCATCCTTTGGTGAATGGTTGCTTTGCAAATAAAACTGTCAAAAAATACATGTGGAAGACTCAAACTTGTGACTTATTCCATAACTACTTTTGTCATTACCGTTGTCGCTTGTTCTATAACTGCCTTTGTTATTACCGCTTTAGCGATTTGGCTCTTGTTGTTTATCTATGACACAATATAATATATATGATAATTTTGAAAATCCCAACATTTCTTTCATCTAATAGCAACTTTCAACCACTAAACTCCTAAAAAAATCAGCTCAAATCTTCAGTTGCTAAACTAGAGCAGAAACTTAAAATGGCTTGTCGTCCAACTTTGAAGTTGTTGAATCACCCATTAATTTCAACAAAATTGTTCTCCCGAATCCCTTTAGCATTAAAAGTTTTAGAAATTTTTAGATATTTTTTCGAATTTTTAAAAATTAATGGCATTTTAATAATTTTAAATTACTAAAAATGCCACTGATTTTTTAAAAATTCGAAAAAAATAAGAATCTTTAAAAATGATAAAAATTGATACATATGTTTAATACACTGTGATTAATAGTTTTACGAAAAATTTTAAAAAAATGGGTTAAATGGACCCTAATGCATTCAACTGAATCCCGATAATATGCACTCATTTTTTAGTTTCATCTAAGTAGAACAAGAGAAGCTGTCCACCGTTTATCATGGAACAAATTGACTTTATTGTATTTGACCCAAAACCAGTCTGTACTTAGTAATGGAGGCTCTAATATTTCTTTCGTGCAATAAAGTTTTTGTTAAACTGTTTCTCTTCTATAATGCAGGTTGTAAAATGAAGCGCAACCAGCATAAGCTAAGGAAAACCTGCCGGAGGCATAGTCAGCTTCAGCCAAGGAAAACCTGCCAGTGGCATAGCCAACATCTGGTCAGGAAAACCCGGAAGCAGAACCAACATCAGTTCTGTTGGGCTCGCTATGTGGATCATCTTTATGATTTTTTAAAATTTTTTTTTTTTAGGTCTCTTATAGCGAAAGAGGTCGTTCCAGCCACCTTCGGATTTGGTTTTGTTTTGACCTGATAAACTACCGTCCTGTCCTAGCGCATATGTTTCTCCCAGAATGTAGTTGTTATATATATCTTCAGCTTATGTATATAATTTATGTAGCCTTATGAGGTTACGTTGTTTTACTGTAGGTTTTTTTTTTCCAGCAATGATTTTTACTCCTGGTAAATTTTTTGATGCTGGGTATTCCTTCTAACTTTTCTGGCTCAACGCCTGAGGAATTTTCTGTAAGGTTTTCTTACTGAACTGCTAAAAAAGTTTTCACATGGATTCAACTCCATGGCTGTCTAGGTCATTGCACCCATTAGGAGGTATTTTCGCCGTTATTTTATTTGGGCCAGTTGAGTTTTAGTTTTAAACTAATTCTGTAAGATGGTTTTCATATTATATTCGAAAATAAATTTCATTATAAATCTTATTTAAAAGCCTCTTATCAATATAATAATAATAGTAATGTATTTTTATTAAATATACTAAATGATAAATAAATTAAATAAGTTTATGTATATTTAAAAAGATATCTTTTGTATTTTTAAAAATATCTTATATTTCATAAAAGATATATTAATTATGCATAAGTAATTTTGGTAGATTTTAAGTGCTCGAACCTTGAAACTTACTCTACCTTAATTAAATTAATTTTGTTTTTGCTTGGACCCTGCCTTACTATGAGAGTATAAATATTGAAACCTACTTTACTAATTGTGGGTAACTTGATGTTGAAATTGTACCCCTAATTTCATGCCATTAACATCTAATGGGCCATTTAGTTAGAGGACTAAAATGGTAAAAGCCTGAAACTTGGAGAATGTAAGGCACAAAATCTTCGAACTTTTTTTTGATGATATTACAGTATCTCAAGTGATAATTACAATCAAGCTCTGAGATATTCTAACAATTGTCGAACTAAGAATCTAATATTTGTAACAATAAATCACAAACTACTCACTTAGTGGACACTCCCACAAAAAATTCGGGGAGACTAAACGCCACTACTAAATTCTTCTCAAAATATTTGAACTTAAACCTCTGCAACAAATATAAAATCTATGGGTAAAAACTGTATTTTGCAAACTAGAGGTACCAATGCGCAAATCACCCTCGAAGGCAAATATAAAGGCTCCGAAATTCTAAATATTGTCCAAATACACATCTAAATCCAAAATAAATAAATAAATAAATTGATTAAGGAGCTGGTTGGCCCTTTTTAAGTGAAAAAAGTGCTGAAATATTACGTGTGGATATTTACCCTGACTTATCACGGCCACTAAAAGTTTTGACAGTAAAACATGTAAAAAGACTTTGTACGAATAACTGCTTTTTTCTTAATTATGTGTGGTGATTTCATTTTCACCCTAGCTCAAACAGGCCCTAAAAACGAAATACACAGCAAAGGCTTATAAGCCATAGCTACTACTTGCATCAGAATGTTGCAAATTAGAAATTTCATATGCAAGCAATATCAAATCACTGGTTGATCAGGTGTACTAGTTCCATTTTCATCCTCCCACAAAATTTTTGGAGGCCCAAATTATAGGAAGTGCTTCCAATGAGAAAAAATGGAAGCGAGGGCATTGTTTTTATTTCAAGTCGTGAGTACACTTGCTTCAAAACATGAGTACATTTGATTTTTTTTTATGAAATTTACATTAAATACACAAAAAATCTCAATCTATTCCATTCAATTGATAAATTAACCACTAAAGCATATGTACATATAATTTTTCAAATTTTGATATTTTATAAAAATATTTATGTTGAAAATATTATTCTTTTATTAAGATTTTATTATAATTGATAAAAAGCTCGAATATGACCAAATCAATATTTGAGATTCCAAGAAAGTGAGAGTTCGATCCCTTTCTCAAGTCACCCAAGGCTAACGGCTACCTGAACCAAGTTCACCAGTTTCATTAGCCCTGTGGATTTCCTGGAAACAAACCCAAATGCCTTACCAGAATGTTGTACCATCCTTCGAGTTAAATGTCTTATGAAAAGTGCTAATCGGTGGGTTGAACTCTTCTTTAGTTATTCATTTCACTCTTATTCTAATTCCATAGAATTAAGCTTAGCCCTTAACCAATGATGGGTTTTGAGCTCCTTAGACTAGGGATTCACTCGGATTCCTTCTGCAACTTCTAGGCTTTCTGCCTAGGGTTTGGTAGACACTGAATTTATTGACCTCTATTTTATGACATTACACACTGAATAACAATAGAACCGCTTGAGACTTGAACAAACTTCGTTGATGAACATAGTTTATGTGCCGCTAATGTAGCGACTTGTCAAAATTGAGAATATATTTTGTATATCAAATATATATTATCTTATTTAGAGTTTATATAGAAAAGGTGTTCTTTGATATTAATATTTTCTATATTTATTTTTAAAATTTTGAAATTCATTAATTTTTAAAATTTTTTAGAATAGTACAAAATCTAATTGCATCTAGCAATATCTAACAGGATCTAACTATATCTAATAATATCTAACTGAATCTAACAATATCTAATTAAATTTAATGACCTCTAATAATATCTAACTTTCATTATATATATGCTAATTGTAACTTAACAATCATAATATACTTTTTTATATGTTTTAGAGCTTAGAACATAGAGCTTAGTTAATAGAATTTTATTGATCTACCTAAATCTAACAATATCTAAAAGTGTCTAACAACATCTAACAACGTCTAACAGTATCTAACAATGTCTAACGATATCTAATTTATGATAACCTTCATTTAAAACTAGTGAATGTTTCTAGGCCTTTTACAAGGTGATTTATACCTTAAATACAATAACTAAACTTATTTAATAGAATTTAATTAAGGGTGTGTTTGTTTGGGGCCAAAATATGTGAACTAAAATTTTTGAACCCAAAACTTTTCATTCTCCATAACTACTCTGTTTTTTAATTATTTTTTCATATTTTTCTATACAAACTATCCTACTTTTCAATCATTTTTACACAACTACCCATACAATTAACCTATTTATTTTAACTTTATTCTCTTTATTCCTCATCATTACCCATATTATATCACATCATTTTTTATCAATTTGACAACTTCTACTCCCAAAACTTTTTATCAAAAGTTTTACCTTCAACTAAACACACCCTAAATTATATAAAGCTAATAATATCTAAATCATCTAAAACTAACAATATGTAATGATATCTAACAATATCAAACAACATTTAATAATATCCAACAACATCTAACGAAATATCTAATTTTTATAATTAATATGATAAGCCTAATTGAACATAGATAACAAATTCTAAGGCTTTTTATTAAGTCATTTACATCTTAGGTATATTAATTAAAACTCATTTAATTGGATTTAATTCAATTTATCTAAATCCTTCAGCAACTAACAACGTCTAATAAAATCTAACAATATTTAACAATATCTGACACCATTTAACAATATCTAACACCGTGTAATAGAATCTAACATCTAATTTTTATAATTAATATGTTAATCTTTAATTCAACACTGGTAATATGTTCATAGGCTTCTTATTAAGTCATTATACCTTAAATGCATTAATTAAAACTCATTTACTAAGATCGCGTATTGGGGTAAGACTGGGATTGGGTATTAGTATTCAATAAGAATCATAAGAATTTTATTTATAGGCATATTAGTTAGGGACTCAGTGGAACCTTGAGAGGTGTCCGATTGGGACACGAGAGAGGGGGTTACCAGAGTGTCTTATTTAGGGTGTGTGTGAGGCATCCAAAGAATATGTATAAGGTATTCTATGTGTATCTCTGTAACCTATTTATTCTAATGATTGATATATATCTCCCATGGTTTTTCCCTTCTTGGTTTGAAGAGTTTTCCATGTAAATCTTGGTGTCTTCTTGTGTTTGATCTTGTTGTTCTCTCTTTGATATTTTTTTATTATATGTGCTTCTGTTGTGATCTGTATCTACCCGAACTAAATTTCCTAACAAGTGGTATCAGAGCTATGGTGATAGATTTGTGATTCTATAAGATGATAAATTGTTGGATCAACGTTTTGTGGAAGGTAGAATAATAGCATTACTTTGAAGGCACGAAATCTGGTGGTGATTTTGTATGACTAAGTGTGGTTGGATTTGGAGTTTGATCTGCACAGCCATGGAGCTATGGCCATGGCGGTGAGGTGGAGATGGATCTGGATGGCCAGATCTGGGCTGCTGGATGGATCCAAAGAAGAAGTCCGGTGGGTGCATTCATGGCCGACTATGGTCAATGATGTGGAAGTGACTGCAAACGGATCATGCAAATTTTGGTCCAAATTTGATTTAGATGGCTAAGATCGAAGGAAAGGCATGAAAAGCAAGCAGCAGTGGGTTGCGACACGTGACCAGTTGAAGCAATGTACGGAGAGAGGCAATGATCCAATGACTGCTGATGGAATGTCAGACGTGGAAAGAAGACCAGTGGCAGATTTTTGCGGCCTAAAAAGATTTTAGGTGCAGCAGCGTTTTTGGTGGTTGTGATTTGTGGGACGAGCAGAGGTTGTGAATGAATTTCTTTGGTGGGTTTTATCATTGAATAAGTAGATTGGTCGAAGATGGGTTTTTCGGCGAATGAAGAATGGCAAGGGCGCAGAAGGGATTGTTCGGAGAAGGGGAAGCAGAGGCGGCATAGCAAGTGGCCGACCTTTGCTCAGATCTAGCGGTGACGTAGAAGAGAAGAACGTGATCTTCTAGGCGGCGTTAGCAGCGGCGTTGTTACACCTGTGTTTGGATGAGCAGTAGCTCGCAGGTCATTGCGAACCGACAGAGAAGAAAGAGAAGGAAGTGACATCTTCTGCAACATGGATCCAGTGACCTGGAAAGTTTTTAGGTATAGAAAATAAGTCGCTGGTGATGGAATCTGGCGAGGGCTATTCCGACTGACGGAGATCAGCAATCCGGCAGCCTAGGCGATCATGCATGGAAGAGGAGGCAGCGAGAGATGTTTTTTTTTTTGTTTGAAAAGAAGTCGCTGGAAGAAGACTCGATTTTTTTTGGTGTATTGAGGCGTGCATAAGTCTGTGCATAAGTGGCTTGGTTTGGTAATCTTGGACTCAGATTTTAGTGATCTAGGTATGGATCTTCATGTTCCAGGTGCTCTGGACACAATGATGAGTTCTGTTTAGGCAGATTTTGCTTCAATTAATGTTCCGCATTGATGTGGAGATCTAAGTGAGATAAGATGTTTTGCTTTTTGTGGGCGGTGCAGATCAAGAGGATGCTACATTATTAGGCGTGGTCAGGTTGGATCATGTAGATCGAGGTTGATTGGGTTGATTAGGAGGAATTAAGTTCGATACGTTTTGAAGCAATAACTCATGAGCAAATCTTTTGATGGTCTATGGTTGTGCTGATGCTAAGAATGCATGGAGAGCACATAAAGATAAACCGAGTTTTCCAAAATTCAACAACGGATAGTGGCTTTGATATCCTGAGAATGCATTGGCATTGGATTGTGGAAAGCCTGGGGAGTCCTGAGAATGAAATGATTTTGGAAAATGGAAAGCAAGTCATGTTGTTTGTAGCTGATGCATAATTGATTGCAGGGTTAATGCCATGATGCAAAATGAAGTATGATACACACAACATTCAAGCTAAGGTAGAGATTTGTTAGGTTTGTCTTGTATTCCACTCCGATTAAGTTTGTGTATCTTATGTAGTTTAGTTATATGAGACTGAAATTGTGTATTAGTATTGTGCAGAGTCATAAGAATTCTATTTATAGGCAGATTAGTTAGGGATTCAGTGGAATTTTGAGAGATGTCCTGTTGGAATGTGAGAGAGGGGGTTATTAGAATGTTCTTGTTTAGGGTATGTGTGAGACATCCAGATAATATGTGTGTAGTATTCTATATGTAACCTGTTTATTCTAGTAGATTAGTATATTTCTTTTGGGGCTTTTTCCTTCTTGATTTGAAGGTTTTTTTACGTAAATTTTGGTGTCTTCTTGTGTTTGATTTTGTTGTTATTTTTTTATCCTATTTTATTGTTTATGCTTCTGCTGTGATACATATCTCCCCAAATCACATTTCTTAACACTGGCCATGGTAAATCTGCATGATTCTCTCTCTTGTTCTTTTTTCTTTTAAGTGAAAATCTGGACGTTCATTCTTCTGTCTTCTTCTTTCTATTTTTCGTACTAAAAAAGAAAAGCCAAAACAACTAGTGTCTCCATTTTTTTCTTCTTTATCATTCAAAGGCTTTTGCTTCACATAAGATCAGCACCATTGCACCCCACTCTTTGTCTCTTTTTGTTTTGATTTTTGTTTTGATTTTTTTTGTGTGTTTTACAATCTTTTTGCTTTTCCACTGCCATTTATGTCGAGATGCTTCTGCTCATTTCAAAATTTTGATCGCCATTCCTTTTCATGCTATCATGTTTTCTTTTTCATTTTAGTTGCTGCACCTTCCCTGGCCATGGCAAATCTGCATGCTTCTCTCTATCTCTCGTTCTTTTCTTTTTCTCTCTCTTTTTTTTTTCTAAATGAAAATCTGCATGTTCAATCTTTGTCTTCTTCTTTCTTTTTTTTTGTTCTAAAAAAATAAAATAACAAAATAACTAGCATCTCCATTTTTTTCCTTCTTTTGTCATTCAGAGGCTTTTCCTTCACAGAAGATCAGCACCATCGCACCCCTTTTTCGTGTGCTTTACGATCTTTTTGCTTTTTTACTGCCATTTATGCCGAGATGGCTTCCGTTCATCCCAAAATTTTGGTCGCCATTCCTTTTCGTGCTATCATGTTTTCATTTTCATTTTAATGGCTGCGCCTTCCGTGGCCGTGGCAAATCCACATGCTTCTCTCTCTCGTTCTTTTCTTTTCTTTTTTTTTTTTTAAAAAATGAAAATTTAGATGTTAAATCTTCGTCTTCTCCTTTCTTTTCTTTTTTTTTTATTATAAAAAAAACCGAAATGACTAGCATCTTCATTGTTTCTTCTTTTGTCATTCAGAGGCTTTTGCAGAAGATCAGCACCATCACACCCCATTTTTTTCTCTTTTCATTTTTATTTTTGTGTGCTTTACGATCTTTTTACTTTTTCACTGCCATTTAAGCCGGGATAGATTCCGTTCATCTCAAAATTTTGGTCGCCATTCCTTTTCATGCCATCATGTTTTCTTCTTCATTTGAGTGGTTGTGCCTTCGCCGGCTATGGTAAATCTTCATGCTTGTCTCTCTCGTTCTTTCTTCTTCTTTTTTTAAATGAAAATCTGGAAGTTCAGCCTTTGTCTACTTCTTTCTTTTCTTTTTTTTTTCTGAAAAAAAAACAAATAACTAGCGTCTCCATTTTTTCTTCTTTTATCATTCAAAGGCTTTTGCTTCATAGAAGATTAGCACTATAACACCGGGATGTAATCTTATGCTTCCGGGAGCATGCGGTGTTGCATGCTCCCGGGTGCATACACTTATTTTTTTTATTTTTTTTAAAATTTTTTCATAAACTTGTTAGTCCAAGTATATTTAATCTGTATGTAAATTTTTACCATTTTAGATTATTTTGGATATTTATTTTTGATTTTGAAAATTAGTGGCATTTTAGGTAATTTTAAATTATTAAAACGCCACTGATTTTCAAAAATCAAAAATAAATATTTAAAAATTTCCAAAAATAGTAAAAGTTGATACATACGTTAAATACGCTTGGGCTAATAATTTTATGAAAAAATTTTCAAGAAAATAAAAAAATAGGTATATGCGTCCGGGAGCATGCTCCCATAACACCCTCCCACACTTTTTTTTTTGCTTTTTTTCGTCTTTTTTGTTTTCTTTTTTGTGTTAGTATCTTGTTGAACCCCATACGTCTACCCTTATTGGTCTTTCATCAATCTTGCATGCCAATTTTGATCTTGTAGCCACAAATTTAGAATGCGTCAACTTGCAAGAAGTGCACTTTACAGAGTGTGGATCTTTCTATCTATGAAGTTTCAAGTGATGGTTGAGGTTGCCCAGTGCTGAAGTTGTTGATTCTCAATAGCTGTGATGTATGTGTTTTCTTTTTAATAGTTGTTGTTATTTACTTGTTCCCATCAAGCATTGTCCGGTTGTCATTGAAATTTATATAATATATGTTGCAGGATGTAATAGTTGTCTGACCATCTATCTGATATATATACTGAGGTTGGTGTTCTGTTGCAAACATCACTGAGAGGCTGAACATGCCCATTCTGTATGTACTCTAGTTAAAATGGTTGGTAATTGCTTGAACAAAACCTAATGAGAGAATTCAAATTGTATTTTCTTTTCCTATTCTCTTACCTATATGCTATGAATGTGTTGCCTAAACTTTTGTGACTGTTTATTAAGTGACCTCTAGAAGTTTGTAACAAAAGCATGTCATATGAATGGAGTCAGCGTGTGCAATATTGTCCAACTTTGTTAGTTACACTTAGTAGGATTGCTTGCAGTATGCTATTTTATGGCCTTGGAAGTAGTTCAGTTATGGTTTCTTGGATGATGAGCTATTGTTGAAAGTGACCAGTGGCTCATACTTGTAAGATCTCATTTTTTGGACGGTTAAGAATCGTCGAATGATCAAATGATTTCTTAGCATTGCATTTGAATTTATAATTTAATAACCTTGAAAAACAAATTGTTGTTATTTATACTTGAAGCGTAGTTGACTGGATTCCATGTTTACAACATGTTCTTGAAAATCGTATGTGAAACCTGTATAATGACAAGGCCAAGCAAACTTGCCTTATAGTTTATCATAGTCAAGGAGAAAAATCTTTGTATAATCTTAAATGATTCTGACTTTGTGGCTTATTTGGGTGTTTTATGAGTATGATATTTACTTCTTTACTATGTGGATAGTGTTAAAGGTGATAAAAGTCTGTCATAAAATTCTAAAATTTTATGTTCGATGAGAATGATGAATTTGTCAACTTTTAAATTTTCATATGTATCGAGCACATGAGTTGTTTTTATTTCTTATTTTATTATAAATTATTTAATTGTTCAACACTTTAATGATTATTGATTTATTTTATTTCTCATTATATTAGATATATTTACAAAAGCGCAATTCATAAAAGCACCGAGATAAACAAGAAAAATTCAAGAGTTAAGCATTTAGGGTCAAGGATTATTACAAATTTCAGGTCAGTTAATATAATTAATTTTTTCTAATTTAATATGCTGAATTTGGGCTTAGTTAATATTTTTTAGAATTTTCTAATAATTTTTTTGCATGTTTTATTATGATGATTAGAGTTTAACATATATAGATTTAAGAATTATGAATATATACTTTTGCTGATATATAATTAATTAAAAATAATTAAATATTTATGAAATCATAAATATGTTATGTCAACATAACTAGTTTAAATTAGTTTGCTTAACCTGTCGAACCAGTTCGGACTGTACTAGTTCTTTTATTGTCTCAATCACTGGTTCGGTTCTGACAACATTGGTTTTATTTAATACTTTTAATTTTCAAAATAAAAAATTCACTTTTTATTTACTCACATGAAAATTGAAAATTAGTTTTAGAACTTTAAAATTCAAAAAATATTAAATAAAATCAATAAATGATAAAATTATTTATAACAGATATATGTCTAGGTCCACATAATGATGAAAATTCAAAAAAATTTAAAAAGGTAGTGCAATTGTTTTTGACATCACTTCTCACGTGGCATTTCAAATCATTGCCTATAAAGTTATTTGTATCGAAGCATGCAAGACCCGATTAGTGATAAATATACAACATACAGAATCAAATTATTTGATGTATAAGTTTAAATTCCAAATATTATCACATTTTTTTACTCTTATTTCTAGATACAACTATGTATTGACAAATATGTCGTCTGAATATGCGTTTTCATTATACTTACAAATATAGCTCCAATCCACGGGTGGCCCTCAATGTAAAATCTTACTCCACAGATTTTTTGAAGCGGTGAAAGTTGTGAATTAAACTAAAGTTTCAATCTTATGCAAGCAAAACTTTTTTTAATGGAATGAAAGCTTTTCTAAGGTGACTAAAAGATCAATCCAATTTTCTTTTTTCCTTTTAGAACTTATATTGATTCCACTTTCTTAACTAAAATTTGGCAGCACACCATCTGTATTTAGGACATTCGGGCAATAGAAAACCTAATAGTCATTATGTAATCTAACATTCTCTATTAAATTCATTCACATCTCTATTTAAATTCATCAAATATCTCACTTATGCAATCATAACTTACATGGAAAGTTAACTTCTACACTATATAATATTAACATAACAAATTTAAACCAAATACATACTCACGAATTCAATAAATACATTCCAAGGCCCCAAATACCGCAAACACGTTAAAAATCACACTTTCATCGCTTTATTAGCAATGAAGATTCTTCTATCAAATCTACATCATCTGCGTTTACTATTAATTGAGAGTCAATTAGTATAAATTATTCAATGAGCAAGCAATTAAGATATATATATATATATAATTTCTAAAACCCATGGCTTCAATTGAAAACATAAAATTTTTCAATGTTATTGTGCATGTGTGATAATGACATGAGTGTACACATATGCATCATTTATGACTTCATTTCCATTTGATAAGTGATCATCTACCCATAAGAACCCTTCTACTGAAAGGCGTCAGGTGCACTGACTCGGCTACAACGAAGGCAAACAACTCGTCCTCTTCCAACTTTTTTTTTTATATAAAAATCCTCTTCGACCTTGACAAGTTTGCTTAATTCATTTTTCATGCATGACTTTTATTCACAGATGCACCATATGTATTTCGTGACATGAATTGAGTTTTGCTAATTGAACATGGCCATAATGTTTGAACTAATTAACAACTGCCTTTTTAACTTAACAACTGCCTTTTATTCATTTAAATTCATAAAACTAATTATTTTTATTTCAAATCTATCAGCTTTCCACGTAGAATCCATGAGTTAATCTGGTAAACTTGTTTTCATGGCCCATTGATTCCTCTATTCTACACTTTCTAATTTATTCTTGACACCCATAACTAAATACGCGCATGTATTTTAACATTTTAAATCACATTAATCTTTTAGAGTAATGAATTCAATAAATTAATCATCGAAAAATAACAATACATTCATTCCTTTACTTCGATGCACAGATGCATTCCTCCGACTTCCATGCATCTTTCTCATGAAATTAACATTTCATTCTCCTAAACATGTTTTAACATTCATACTAAATCATTAGAAATCATTAATTAGAATTATTTTCTTCACTATTTAAGGAAATCTATCATCAGCCTTCCTATGACTTAGTTTGTTTCACTACAAATTAACATTTTCATTTTATATTATTTTTACATATCTTGAAATAATTAAATCTAACATTTTCATATCCAACACATGCATATAGGCAATTTATCCAATTGCCCCATCCATGACCGTCACAATAAATTTACTATCTACTATCTAATAGTTTATAAATCAGGCCTCCCGCCTTTTACATGTTTTACATAAAAATCTCATATTTAAATTCATTTTATAGACTTATAATGTGACTTTCATTGGAATTTCTCTTATCTTATGAAATTTATTCTATAATTATTTATAAGTCATTTAACACAAGTTGGGTGCAAAAGCCTTGTGCTTAGGCCACATTTTTGGGCCTTCCATGCATCTAGGATATGATGAAAAATTGTAATTTTCTTTTCTACCCAAGATTATACATGTTATTTTGTAACTAATACATCCCATCATCATTTAAATACACTATATAGTGATTTGGGGTAAAAATACTAAAGCTTTTCAACTCTTGAATTTTTGGATTTATGCACAGGAGCAATATTGGACTACTTATTGCATGTTTTAAACTCTAATCATCATTATATACACGAATCTATTTAAAATCTCATGATTTCCACCACGATCTGGAATAGAAAATCAAAACCCTAACTCTCCCTAACCACAAATCCAAGTTTTCTTTCTCCTTCTCTATAATTTCTCTCTCCATTCCTATAGAGCTACTCATATTTAACAAAATCCTCATGATTTTCCCATACTTAGAAAGAAATTCAAAAAAATTAATAAAACCCATCTCTCTCACCTTTGGTACCGGTGACGGGGTGGACGATAGGGATAACAACTTGTGTTGGCGACAACCTGTGGTGGAAGAAAACGGTAGAGCTACTCTCCCTCCTTCATTCTCTTCTTTTCTCATCCTCTCTTCTTCTTTCTCCCTTCCTCCCCATCCGTTCACAAGAAAAGAGTTGGCTCTTTTTTGTTTTGGTAGTCAGCACACACTTTTATGAATGCTCCTCACATTATTTACCAAATATATATAATAATTAATCAAACATTTACAGAAGTGTCAAGAAGAAAATTAAGGGTGGAACTAGAAGTGTTAATGTTCATGATTAACCTGTCAACTCCTGCTCATCCAATCCGTTATAAATGGATTCATATTGAGATTTTTGAAGATAGATTATGGTCTGCTAATCGATCTAATCATTTAATTAAAGAAATGGATTAAGATTGATGTTTTATAACACGTCAACCCATGTAATAATCTCTTCAACTCATTTAACCCATTTAACTAGTTTATCATGTTCAACCTATTAAAATCCAATATATGCATATGTATATAAATGCAAATTGTAAACTCCTTAGTTATTTTCCCTCGCTAAATCTCCCTCGCACCACCTAATTTTCGTTTTTCCATCATTGTCTTAATTCTATTTTTCTATTGCTATCTTATTTTCATTTTCCCATGCGTCGAAAACACCATATCGTTTTTCCCTACGAGATTATCATCTATAGAGTCCGGGCTATTGAGTCATCTGCTATATAACTTATTAACAGCCTGCTAAAAAGAGGTTAGTTTGAGTTTTTTCCTGAGTTAATAAATGGATTAGGGTTGTGATGTTTTAAGTGAGTCAGAATTAGCATTAGGTTCCAACACATCCAACTTAATCTGTTAACACCCCTAGGCAAAACTTGATTCGGACCCAAATCACATTGACATATCTGCACTGGATGGCAAACAACTTGAATGAGAACTAGTTGCACCAACCATCAGTGGAAACTATTATATTTCAAATATCCAACCATATATTATATTTTAAATAAAGGAAAATTAAAATGTTTACTCTCCACAACTATTTTATTTTTTAATTATTTATATATATATTTCTATGCAACTAGTATACTTTTCAATCAATTCTACCAATTATTTATGCAACCAACTTATATATTTTAAATTTATTCTTTTTACTCTTCATAATTACTCTTATAGTATCACATTATTTTCTTTAATTTTACAAATATTTACACCAAAAATTTTATTTCTTCCTAATATACTAAAAAATTTAATTATTTACAGTAAAAGTCATACATATTATCGGTTTTCTTAATAAATTATAATCTAGGTATTTTAAAGGTATATGTTTTTAGATTATAAGTAATATTCAATAGCATACTTTAGATAATTTGAAATTGTGATGCATATGTATTTTAACCAGATGTATCTAAAAGACCTTTTGATATGATGATAAAATCATTAAATATCATTTTATGTGATAACGGTATACTTTTTATAATTTCTATTTGTTGAAGATCTTTTCATTATCTTATTTATTTGAATTTTATTTTCAACAGTTAAAGTTATATTTAAAATATGATATAGTATTGGATTGTGAAACATAAAAGAAAAATGAACGTATTGAATTAATTCCCATTAAGCGCTTGGGAACCAGATCCCATTGAATCCGTTCTCAATAGACGTTTTCAATAGATGCGGTCAATTTTTTAGAGAGGCGGTCTAAATATTCCAACCGGCTAGAGAATTCAATTTTTGCATTATAGTTCTTCGAATTATGCATATTTGCTTTTTAAATCTTGAAATCTATATATTTGTATTTTGAATCTTGTAAGTTTGCCTTTTTTGTATTTTAAATCCTAGCTTGTTCACCATCTAAGAACCCATCCATAAAACATACTTCACAAAATATTTTTCAAAAATTATTCTTACACATATTCCTCAAATTAAATAAATTAACTTCTGTTAAAAATAAATTAATTAAATTCACACCATAAATATTTTAAAAATGAATTTCTTAGTCGAACATATTCCACAAAAATGAATAAATTTCATATCACAAATGCTTGAAATTTTAAATTTCTAATATATTTGTGAACAAAATATTGATAAAAAATGAGCCAACTTAGCGTTGATTTCAACTTGATAATATGATTTGGGAAGTTGCGGCCTGGTCGAGCCGATGCACTTAACAAATCAACTATACCGTAAGACATACATGCTAAAATTGACTCCACTTTTGAGTAGACTGAACATACGATTAAATTAAATTTTGCTCTTTTATAAAAATATGTTCTATGTATTTCTATATTAAATGAAAAATGCTCAAGCAAATAAAACATTTGTATAGTGAACGAATTCTTGAAATTGAATTTTTAGTGAAATTTCTATTCAAAGTGTATGTAATTCTCTAATAATTTGTTAAATGATATGAATTAAAATTTTGCCTATCATTTTTACATATACGGTAAACATTATTTAAATCATTTAAGAATATAATTATATACATTTAAATAAAAAACTAAAAATCAATCTTTACCTTAGATAACAAATTTTTATTTACTTAAGAGTATTTTTATAATTTAATAGAAAATATGTATATAAATTCTTTGCAATAATTTATTATCTGATTTAAAATAATTTTTGTACGTATATTTTTATTAAATGATAATGGAAATTCTAAAGAATATAAAATTCTCATGCAACGGACAAAGCGCATTATCAAGTGAGTCCAAACAACTAAAATTTTTTAACGCAACGATTGATACAATTTCTATTCGTTTTAAGGGTTGTATTAATGACAGAGTTCAGAATACAAAGAACTTAAACTCACGGAGCAAATGCAAATATTTGAACCTCAATATTTAGAAGGCAAATATGCATACTTAGAGCTTTTGAATTGTAAAAATACCTATAATCCCAAGTAGCAAGATATATATAGTACATGGACACCCTGTAAACTAATTATGTAATTCATGTGTTCTGTTTTTCAGCAAAATATATAAAAAACAGAGCAATGGCTTAGTCAGCTGTCGAGTTGTCTTAAATTGAACTCACATTAACCTGGTCTGAACTTTAGGATTCAAAGATTGTATCCTGCTCTCTGACGAGGAGTCATTACTATACATAAAATAGGAAGAGGCCAATATTGCTTTATATGCATAGTACTTATATATACCAAAGCAGTTAAGAAGGAAAATGAAATCTGTATCCTGCTCTCTGACGAGGAGTCATTACTATACATAAAATAGGAAGAGGTTAATATCGCTTTATTTGCATAGTACTCATATATTCGAAAGCAGTTAAGAACGAAATTGAAATCTGTATCCTGCTCTCAGACGAGTCATTACTATACGTAAAATAGGAAGAGGTCATTATTGCTTTATTTGCGTAGTACTCATATATGCTAAAGCAGTTAAGAAAGAAAATGAAATCTGTATCTTGCTCTCAGGCGGGAGTCATTATCTGACGCTGCCTCTCTCGCTGCACTGTCTCTGACGAGGAGTCAATAATCTGATGCTGCCTCTCTCGCTGCACTTCGTAGTGCAAAGCGAGCTAGGGATCAGTTTCCGTGCAAACACCTCATGTACGTGTTTGGGAGGTGCCTTCTGGCAAAAAACAAATAACAAGTGGGCCACCGTTTTTCTTTTCTGATAAGGGTGTGTTTGGGAATGAATAAAACTTTTGGTGAAAAGTTTTGAAGAATAAAAGTTGTCAAATGATGTGATATGATAGGGGTAATGATGAGGAGTAAAGAGGATAAAGTTAAAATAGATAGGTTAGTTGTATAGGTAATTGTGTAGAAATGATTGAAAAGTAGGGTAGTTTGTGTTGGAAGATGTAAAAAAATAATTAAAAAATAGAAAAGTTGTAGAGAATGAAAAGTTTTAGATTGAAAAGTTTTAGGTGAAAAGTTTTTGTTATTGCCAAACACCCCCTATATTTTGTTGTTTTTAGTTTTAACTTCATTAAAATGTGTTGTCATTAAAATGTTTAAAAATGGCATTATATCTATCTTGTGTTAAAATGTAGCTGCTGCTGTTTTTTATTTGATATTATTATATATTTATGATGTTTTTTTAATTTAATTTAATTACTTGTTCTTAGGCTGCTATGTGCCACTGTGCCTGTTGGAAATGGAATTTCAAATGTTGCTGTTGGTGCTATATGCCTATTGAAATGGAATTATTTTGTTGTTTTAGGTTTTGGCTTCATAAAAAAATTTAATATTGTAAGTGTGCATTTGTTTGACTATTAGAATGTTCATATTATTTTCTTACTCAATAGTTCTAGATATTACTGTTTTTTAGATAAACTTCATACAAGGCGGGCCTTGTTTTAGTCAGGCCCATGCCTTGGAAGTGTGCCTTGCGCCTAGCCCCCGGGACTCCTCGCGCCTCTGACGACTATGGAATAGGTATAAGGTGGGCGCAGGTCAACATAATCTCCATCACATTCTATTGGTAGAAAGCAGAACCATTTATTGCGACTAATTGCAATCTTGAAATTAGAACCATATAAAAATGCTTAAACATCACTCACAAGCTATAATTAAACAAACTCGGAAACAAGCCATCGACAAAATGTACTACGCGGACATGTATAATGAAACCTAAAACCAGAAAGCAGACGTTCAGCAATGTCGAAATACGGGGGTAAACAACAACAAAAACATCATCAACAAATTAGATCTCATTCAACATCCAAGATCAGAACAAAGACTTCAAAGTATCACAAAAACCTATAAAGCAAATGCCAAAAATACCTCTTACCATGCAATTTGTGATGTCGTCAAGACTCACCCATGAACATTTAGGGTGTATTTGACAATTTACAGAAGTTGTGAAGTTAAAATTTTTCAATCTAAAACTTTTCACTCTCCATAATTACTCTTTTTTAAATTATTTTTTTACACATTTTTCTATACAATGACTTTACTTTTCAATTATTTCTACACAACTACTAATCCAACTAACCTATTTATTTTAAATTTATTCTCTTTACTCCTCATCATTATTCCTACAATATTATATCATTTTCTACTAATTTGACAACTTTTACATAAAAAACTTTTCATCAAAAGTTTTACAACTTTCCAAACACTGATTTACCCTCCTCAGCAACTAGCCGAAATGGTCCTGTTTCAATTTTAAAAGTAAAAAATTTATTTAAAAAGCTAAGAAAACAATAGGATAATGCAATCCCTCGGAAGAACATCAACCGGAAAACTAGAAAGTTTAAGGATTCACATTGACAGTACTCTAACTCTGTTATGAACATTCAAGTGCAGAGACTAAGTGGCGATGAATATGTACTTCGTGTTCTAAAAATTTCTTCTTCCATCATGCAACAATAGTAAATCCCTTATATATATATATATATATTTATATTTCTTCTAGAATTCCCGCAATAAATGATGCAATCAGTTTATACTGTTTGGTTCCTTTCGTAGTTGTGAAAGGGGGTCAACAAATAAACGATGAAAGCCTTATGAGTCTTTTTCAATGGTAGTGATTGGAATCCAGAATATAACAACCTCGAATTACAATGTTATAGCATGAACATGCCAAGCAGCTTCATTCTCCCACGGACAACTGCTACAATTAAACTATTAATAACATTTTCAAGAAAGGTAAATTACAGTTGCCTTTGTTTGCAGTACTTGGTCTTGCCAAGCAGCTCCATTTCTCTCATGGATACTAATGCAAGTTAATTGCCATTTGATAATTTAAAAAAATAAACAGTGGGAAAAAGTAATCGTGCCATTGTTTATTCAAATATCATCTCAAACTGCTTTTTAAACCACTGGTTTATCTCTTTCATACATGTTGAATCTCCCACCATGTATGAATGGAAATCAGAGTAAGCCAAGTAGATGCCTTCCTCCGCAAGGCCAGGTTATATATTGTTAGAGACTAAAAATAATAATAACATTAAAGTGCTGAACAAAAATGAAATTATGAAAGGCAAGTCCAGTATCAGAGGAGTAGTTTGCAACTGCAAGGCCAACTTAAATATTGTTAGACCAAAAATAATAATAATAACATTAAAGTGCTGAACAAAAATGAAATTATGAAATTATGGTAGAATATAATGAACGCCCAGCCAATAACATTAACGGTTGCTAAAGTATAGGATTAACGATAATGGGAGAACATACAGAGATGCAATAACATAATTCATGAAATCATCATAGACTAGATATCTCATTAAGTTTAAATTAAACTAGATCTAAACAATTAAATTCATAGAATATATATTTCACATCTTTATCGCATTGCTCTTAAAAATCAAAATAACTAATTATAAATTTGGATCTGTCCTGTCCTATTGCATTGCTCTTAAAAATCAAAATAACTAATTATAAATTTGGATCTGTCCTGTCCTATCGCATTGCTCTTAAAAATCAAAATAACTAATTATAAATTTGGATTTGTCCTGTCCTAGCCTTATTTGGTACACCAATCCCATATTGGTCTTCACCTGCATACTTGTTATCTAATGACACGATGTATTTAGTGTTTTGGTAAGATGGTGAGTCACGAGTTGGCGTGGGTTTGAACTCGTCACGTATGAAGGGTATTTTCACAAGAGTCCTCTCGAGTTATGAGAGGTTTTACAATTCTTGGTATGAGAGTTTTTATACAAATTTCTCTTGCGAAAAGGTTTGCAGGAATGTGAGGAGTATGAATATATTTAATTTTAATATCAATTGCCATATATGTAAAAATCTTAATAAAAAAATTACAAATCTAGTATGGGAGTTGATGTGTTAATCTTCTCCAGCAAATAAGGAGCTTATAATTTTTAAAATTTTTTACTAATTTTTTTATAAAATGTATAAGTTAAAAACTTACGATATGCAGCAAAATGCTATTTCTTTATAGAACATATAAAATCGAAATCGACTAATAATATTAACCCATCTAAAAGTATAACTTTATAAAAAAACTTTTATAGGTTCACAATTATGTATCTAGTATTGTCACATTAATCTTTTCAAGCAAATAAGGAGTATGCATTTTTTAAACTTTTAATAATTTTTAATAATTTTTATAAAATATATAAGGTAAAAATTTATGATGCGTAGCAAAGGCTAATTTTTTATTATGAAATTTTATAAAGAAATATAAATTTTAGAAGCTTTTAAAAATAGAAATTATATAGGTAGCATGCTGAATATAACAACCAACAAGTGGATGATTTACATCAAATTAGTGGCTGCACTTCCACTAGAGATGCTAGAGCACCACCATAAACATTTTCTTCCCAAACGATGCTCTGAACATAGATTTATCGTTGTGAAGCTCTACATTCGAATATTCGATCGGAACTCATAAAAATGGACACGTACGGACAATCTTTTTCTTTTTCTTTTTCTTTTGCTTTATTCATATCAGAGAAATAACTGGTCGGTGACAGCTATTAATGGCATCCAAGCAGAACAGCCGCGGTGTATCGGAGTAGTGGAGGTGAAGTTCATATATCTTGGTGCTTACGCTTTTTGTCGCGGACACGTTTGGTAATAAAAAAGTGTGGTTACGGTAGTACAGATTACGAGGATAGTTATTTATCAAATAATAATTATGTATTTTTTCATAAAAAATAATTATATTTTTTCACTTTTATTCTTATATTCCAATTATTTTTTTACAACTACTCTCTATCAAATCTATTTATTTCAATTTTACTCTTATTAATTTCTATCAATCAGACAATTTTTAAAATATTTTTTTTCTTACTACCATCCCATACTATAATTTTTTCACATTTCACATAATATTTTCTTATTACCATCCCATACTATAATTTTTTCATTTCACGTTCCCAAACATGCCTTTGTGAATAATCTCTATCCCACACTGCCTACGTTGGCATGCTTCTTGTAACGCATGGCGAAGATCACATTGACATCCATGAAAGTGCAAGAAATCGCAGTCAGATGTACCTCTTACTATGTTGCAGTGTGTAGAGTGAACTTGACTTTATAGAACGCCCTTCCTCCCTTGAATGTACAAAGGAAAATGTGATGCATACCATATGGGTGAAAATAGCTTCGAGTTAAATTTTTTTTTTTCATTATCTAGACTCTCGTATACTTCCTACCCATTATTGGTGTTAAGATCATGTTGGATAGACTAGAGTTTAATCCTGATCCTAATTCATTTAATTTTTTTTTAATCTTAATAATTTTATTAACCCATTTAAAAAACTTCAAACCTAACTTATTTACAACATATTAATAAAGGTTATTAAAAGATTATATATATTATAAACAAATTAAACTAATTTAAAGTTGAGTATATGTTATTTGAAATTATTATAGTGAATATTAATTATTTATATTTGTTTATGTATTTTTATTTGATTGGATAGGGCTATGAGTTTAGGGATAATTCAAATCATGTTAATTTTTACCCATATTTGCATCATCAAAAAATTTATTTTTATTTTTGATGAGTGATATTTAGAATATATTCTATATCATATAAAAGTTTTAGCTTCAATTTCGTTGTATAAAAATTATGAGAAATCAATTAATATAGCTGATTCTGACAGTTGTTTACCCTGTTCAAGCTAATCTTCTAGTATTCTTAATTTACAAACTACAAAGTATTTTCATTTAAAATTTTGGTCAATCATTAATGGTTATATAAAGAGTTCTTAGTAGGATCTTTATACTAATTTGTTTACTATTTCTTTTATATTTTTTATTTCAATTTCAGATCTACGACATAGATTATATAAGTTAACTTATAAACTATTGTAATTATTAATCTAAACCACTAATTACAAATCTAATCATAGATATAACAAATATATCATAGAAAATAATTTATTTAGTCTTGATCCAACGAATTAGATCATAAAATTATATTTTTAATTAAAATTTTAATAGTTTAGATCAATTGATTACAATTTTCATGAATACAAAGATTATTGAGATAGATACAAATGTTATGTAAAACAAAATTTTACAAACATTTCGATCATACATGGATTTGTTCATTGAAGTGCTAAGATCATCATCTTATTGTCTAATGATATAAAATCTGTTTGGGCCACTTTGATCAAAATTTTGGGAAATTTTTTTCCAAATAATAACCCCTTCTCATGGCATGTTCAAGTACCAAAACCCCCTCATTCATAGATTCAAATTGTCCTTCATTGTATTTACAAATCTAATTTTTATGGATGATAGTTTCTTTCCTTCAAATCTGAAACTTTTCTCTTAAATTTAATGGTTAAAATTGATCTGTACCCTTGATCCTTGCTTAATTTATGAAAGAAGATATAAAATAAATAATAATTAACTTGGATGATGATAATTGATGGTTGAGATTCGCTTGATTAGAGCCCCATCTCCTCTCTCTCTCTCTCCATTCTATTGTTTCCGCTTCATTCTTCAACATGAGGTATTGTTTTATAGTAGATTTTTGTCTAAATTAATTAATTAATTAATTTTGGCAAGCATCATGCCACATAAAAAGTTCTCCATTGACTCTTGACTTTGCTAATTCAACTTGCCATCTTAGTATCCCTTAATTGATTTTACTGCAATATAATTTACAGATTTTTATAGATAATTTTTTGTTTCAAAAATTAAGATAATTAATCTAGTAGTTAAATATAATTACAATAGAATAAAAATAAATCAAAACTTTGACCAAAGGAAGGTTTGAACTTTGGTATGGGAATTTTAAGCCATTGGTTCCTGCCACTTTAATAACATCCAATATATGATTGGTGGGGGAACTAAATATTATATATTTTAAGCAATTCATTTATTCCAAATTTCTCCTACACCATCATTTGGTTAATTTGTTGTTTCTTCTTTAAAATATAATTATAATATAAAACCCTTTTTTTGTAGAGGCTATGAACACATAACTAATTTTTTGCATAATTATATTTTATGTGTTCCTCAATTACATATTTACTAAGTATTGCATTAGTATCTATATTGAAAATAATGAGGGTTTGCATTGCACCTCCCATATAAAAATTTTATCCTTGAAATTAACTAAACTACAATGTATAGATAATTCATCACGATACTAGTAAAATATCAATAAATCTCATCCGAATTCTACACAAAATAATTTGATTGAATTAACATGTTTTCACATAGCACTTAACACTCATCATTTCACAAGTATTAAGGATTCTTAAAATCTAACTGACGTACTAGCTTGAAATAGCCATAAATGGTTTTCTATTTATAATCATTCACCTTTCATATTAAGAAAACAGTATACCAAATTTTATTGGTATGCTTCATCACTCATCCAAATTGATAATTAACTACAAACCTCATTTTCTATGGAAAATTTCATTCTTGAATTACAAACAATTATCAAAAGCAACACAATCATATTGGAAATTTTTCATAAACCATGCAATGAAGCAAAATATATGATTCTCATATGCTTACTAAAGTTCATTCTTAACATCATGCTATTAAATAAACTGTATGTATATCATAATCAACACAGTATTAATTATCATCAAAATCATATCAAAACTTCACAATCTTAACTTGTATTAGAGCCTTCAATTTCAAGCTCATATTCTACTCGGTAAATATCTTTATCCATTGCTAATAATAATAAAAATTTTCATTTGCCAATATCTTGCTCATTGAATATCCATAAATTCAAGTCATCAAATATAGCGTCAAATTCTATTGTATATATTTAAATAGAGTAATTATGCTTAACACAAAGTATTAAGCAATCAAGGTAAAGGAGACATATATAAGATGGTCATTATCGCACTAGTCTTGTTTTAGAAAATTGTCCTCGATTACCACAGTAAGCAATTTTGCGTTAACCTTAATCAAAACAAAGAAGACAAATAAGTAGCTCAGGGTTTCTAATCTATCATCCTAGACTAGCACCCACTGCTAGTCTAAACATTGTGGTTCTTACTCATTATTTTCTCTGTTACCATTTTGTAATGCCTTGCTTACGGTCGTTATTAAAATACAGGATCGATAATAATGGAAGAATATATACAAGTGCAATACACAATCCATTAAATCATCATAAACTAGGTATCTCATTAGCTTTAAATTAAACTAGATCCAAATAATTAAACTTATAACATACTTCACTTCTTTGCTAATCATTCTTTAAAAAATCAAATAAATAATTTTGATCTAGATTCATTAGGTCCTAGACTCATTTAGTACATCAACCTCATGTTGGTCTCACCAGCATACCTGTTATCTAAAAAAACAACAAAATAAGATGAGCCTGGGCAAACTCACTAAATAGAGCATATAAATTAAAATTGGTAATTTTTGAGTAAATTGTAAGCATAGGATTTAACAAATGTGGCACCTCACCCCGAGCATCACAATCTTACTCCAAGACCTATCGATTGTTAAACGTGATTAGGATTATTGCCCTCTCACACGACCGCTTATTAGATATTTATTCACTTTATCCTAACTCCTTAGGAGTTTAATCATTGATTCACTTTCCACCAAGTGCCTTTTTAGTTCATTAAATTAATTTAGCATACACATATGATATCATAAATTCCATACTTAGCCATATCATGATCAATCATACCTTAACATTTGAACATAAAATTTTTTCGTTACTTATAGTCATAATCATTATTCATAGTCATAAACATAGCATAATCCTTCTACAACATTGAATAACAATTTAATTGTCATCATTCACATAACCACACAAATAATAAATTCATACACTGTTAACTTATAGAAATTCATATTTTCTTGAATCTCCACCTGTGCTCCTTGCATGGTGTTTCCTTTCACTTGTCTTTAGGATTTGAAAAACAAAACTGTGAGTCGAAATTCAATAAGCAAGCTATAAGATTTTCAGGTAATTCATTTTCATTTAAAATAACTTGAAAAGTCGTATTATACCCACTCGAGGGTATGTCATAAAAATATTCTTCTTATACCCGTCTAGGGTATGTCATAGAAACATGCTTCTTATACTCGTCTAAAATTATAACATTCCTTTGGATAGAAGTTAGCTAGACAACCATCCACATTCATCCTCTCTTCCATTCCAGGGAGGCGCAGCCGGCCTGAGACCTATCTTAGCGACTTAGTCGCACCAAAGGGGGACGATTGATCCACTTACACCTTTAGGGTGGACCTCATACTTTGTGTACATGCATCTTTCATAAACATTCCTTGACATCCTAGCATGATTTTTCATTCACAAATTCATGATTCATCATTTGTCATAATAATTGCAAAACAGTAAGCAAATCATTTATTATATTGAAATCATTTCAATACACATTTATATAATATAATGACCATCCTTAAATAACTTAGAAATGATTTAAAACATACATTTACTAAATCATTCAAGCAGTTAAAATATCATTGATAAACATTTGATTGCATTTTGATAAAACAAAAGCATTTAGAAAATTGCTTACTTACCTTATTCGCTTAGCTTTCCATGTTAACCTTTTCTTTTCTTTTGCTTATATATAAAAATATAGCATTGTATTTATAACAATCTATTGGCTTGCATTCCTTTAGTTTTCCAATCCCATAATCCATTTCATATATAGCCAACTTGGATTTTCAAGTCGGACATACGTACACAACATTCACTTATGCATCATACCATTCCTTTCATATTTCATTTTAAACTCATATTTAGGATAAACACATAAAAATCATTCATAAGTCAACATATGAGGATTTATATATCCAATTTATTATTTTTTATCCTACGTCAATGCTCATTTTAAGCATATAAGTGACGTTTTAAGTTTCATAAATAAATCTCAATATTTGAGATAATCAAACTTCATCCATACAACAACATTAGTATGCATTTCATCACATGTTCATGCATTTTTGCATTTTAGAAATTCTACATAAGTTATATATCATCCATTCATACATACGTTCTACATACATTCAACTTACAATATATAGATTATGTGTTTCTTAAAATTTCTTAACACAGCAACTTACATCCAATTTCAACATCATTAAACCCTTTAATTAACATATATTTTAGGGTCTAATTTTAGAATTTTAATCTATTTATCATTAGATTCCAAAACAGTCATGTTAAGACTCGTTTTTTTATCATTTCAACGCCTCTTTCAAAACTTACATCTTAACAGATTTTTAAGCCATAATTTTCAGCAACTAAACATGATTTTCTTAACCCAAATTTAGGGTATTATCACATATTTAAAATCTATAATTTAGTTGCTTCCTAAACAACAAAATTTCAAGCATATAGGGTACTCCTTTTGACCCATTTTGACGTGTCCATATATATGTTCTTAAAAATCAAATTTAGGGTAAATCTTTCCAAGCTCTTTTGGACATTCAAAGTACCCTAATCTTTGGGTAATTTACTCTTCATAACATTCATAAATTAATTATTTACAAACAAAAATGAAATTCATATGTAAGGTACCTGTTTTGACCCCCATTTGGACGTTCTATACATATAAAAATCAGATTAAGGGCAAACTCTTCTAAGCCACTTAGGTCATTCAAAGGGTCCTTAATTTAGGGTATTTTATCCTATAATTCATCCACAAACCATTTAAGCACCTCTTTGTATCATTTTTAACTCAAAAATGAAAAAATTGGGTATTAAATGAAATCCTAAGTTCCATTTTTGCTAAAATCATTAACAATGATCAAATCAACTGTGTGATCTAAAAAACATGAATTACATCCTAATCATCATGCTTTAATCATACAGTAACCTGATTTAGGGTTTTGAGAAATTCCAAGTTGGATTTCTTCTCAAAATTCAACCATAACTTTCCTTTTCACTCTCCCGAACTATTTATTTCATTTATACCTTTTAAAAATCATTCAATACTCATACCAAGGCCTCATAATTCATCCTTTAAGAGTTCATTATGAATCATATTCGTGACTTATAATTTGAGAGAGGAAATTTTGATTTAAATGATTCAAAATCTGAGTTTCACTTACTTGAATTGAATCTAACGTGAATTCAACTTCCTTAGCTTGGTTCCTTCTCTCTTTCTTCCCTTTTTTCCTCGTCTTTTTCTCTTCTTTTCTACTTCTTCCCTTGCTGGTTTGGACGTGCAAAGGGTTTCTCTCAGACTTAGAAAATTTTGAGAATTTCTCTCCCCCTTCTCATATGGACATCCCATGTGATAAGGTCCCCTTTTTATAATTTTAATCAGCCGATGGGACCTACTTTGCCACATGTCATGAAGGTAATTTAATTCTAACTTATCCCTTGATGACATGACATTTTTATAACTAAGTAAAATATGCATTTTTCATTTATAAAAAATCATCAAAATCTATGCATTGATGGAATGAATTACTGTACAGTAGGGGCGTCCCCATTAGGCATGCTTTTGACATTTTTATGCTTCAATTTCCACACATTTAAGTGTCTCATTAGTTTCCCTACCTACTTAGATATGCATTTTAGGATTTTTAAACAATTGAAATATCAAGCCTTATCCACCCCTTTGACGTCCCTTAGTGTGACACCACACCTATACTCCATTTGAGCTAAACTTAGGTTTTTAAACCCATGCATTCAAACCCTTACTTTTCCATGGATTTGACCCTTAAACAATTCCTAAAAATCCAGCTTCATTCACCTCCATTTTACACCTTTCATAGCATTAAACTAACTCATTTAACTTGCTTTAACATAAATGCTATGGTAGTCTAGGGTGCACGAAGTCAATGCTAGACACTTTTTTCCAATTAAGCACTTTCCCATGGAAATTAGCTTAATCTATTCCTTCGAAATCATAGATTTCATAAATTTATTCAATCGCTTTAAATTTCAACTCAAACCAACTTTTCTGTATCTAGTTATGATCCTTTGAAAATAACCTTAGAGTGTGAGATTAAAATCAAATAATTATCATCTTAATTTCATCACTTTTTCCTTAATCCAATCCACTTATAAGGTTGAGCCCAAAATCATGGGCTTACTTTTTAAATTTCATCTCATTTCCCTTATAGGCGTCAAGTTATGAATTTTCTACAATTTCAAACATAATTCTATAATTTTCATTTTAATCTCCATTAATTAAATCATAAAAATTAAAATAAATATTCATGCTACATTAGCATATTGTAATTCTCGCTAAACCCATTTAGTCATCTTGACTCATATTAGGCTATGACAATTAATCTTAATCACCATTCTTGATTGCAAACTCTAATTGCTAAATTCATCAATTCATGAAAATCATCCATAAATCAATCAATTCATATATAAATCATGATTACACCTTAAATGCACTTATATGAGTCCTACTTGGTCTGGGTATTACAATCCCCCTGGCCTTGCTTTTAGAATACCTATTCCATTGAACTTTAACATATTTAATCTTTCTATTATAAAACTTTTGTACCTTATGATCTAAGATCCTAAGAAGTCTCTCCTTATAATTGAAATGATCTTGAATTGGTAGGTTCTCTGCTACTAGCACATGTGTTGGATCTTGAACATATTTCCTTAATATTGAAATATGAAAAACATTATGTACTATAGCTAGGGCTGGAGTTAATGCTATTCTATAAGCTAACTTCCTAATTTTCTCCAACACTTTACATGGCCCAATAAAATCCATTGTTATATCATCCCATTTCCATTTGGGAACTTCTAAAGACTTTAGCTTTCCCGGCATTCGTTGGTGATCTGCCTTCACCCTTTGACAAGTTAAGCACTTTGATATGTATTTAGCGATCTTTCTTTTCATGTTATTTTGCCAATATGTTTTCTTGAGATCCTGATACATCTTCGTGCTTCCCAAATGCATAGAAAATGGCGAAAAATGAGCTTCTTTGAGGATTTATTCCTTTAATTCTCCTGAATTAGGTATGCATAAGTGACCTTTGTATCGATATATACCTCGCTCATCAACAATGAATTCATTCAACCTCTTTTTCTTCATCTTTTTCCTCGTATGTATGTAGGTATGTGCCCTCTTACTGCGTAGTTTTAATCAGTTCAAATAAGGATGATTGTATGTGCATTTGTGATAATCTTGCTTAAACTCTAGGGGGACATACAATCAATTCCAATTTCCTTATTTCTTGAAGCAATCCTTCCTCTTTGGTGATAAGGTGGGCTATGCTGGCATTTCTGCTAAATGCATTGGCTACCACATTTGCCTTACCTGGATGGTATAAAATTTTCAAATTTTAGTCCTTAAGTAATTCGAGCAATCTTCGTTGTCTCATATTCAATTTCTTTTGAGTGAAAATGTACTTAAGGCTTTTGTGAATTGTATAAATTTTGTATTTAGTACCATATGGGCAGTGTATCCAAATTTTCAAGGCAAATACCACTTCTGCTAGTTCTAAGTTGTGAGTAGAGTAGCTTACCTCATTAGGCTTCAACTGCCATGACACCATGACGCATAAGCTATTAAATTTCCTTTCTGCATTAGCATGCATCCCAGTCCCTTCCTTGAAGCATCACTATAAATCACAAATCCTTAATTTCCTTCAAGTAGAGTTAGGATAGACGCTTTTACTAACTGTTGCTTTAAGTCTTGAAAACTGCATTCGTATTCTTCAGACCATACATAATTGACTTCTTTACGAGTCAACCTCGTCAGTGGGGCTAATAATTGTGAAAATCTTCCACAAATCTTCTGTAGTAGCCAGCTAATCCTAAAACTTTTGATTTCTGTAATATTCGTTGGTCTCGGCCACTTTAATACCGCTTCTATCTTCTAAGGGTCAACTTGTACACCCTTCTTTGAGATTATATGCCCGAGAAATGCTACTTTTTTTAACCAAAACTCATATTTCTTTAGCTTGGCATATAGTTTTTCCTTAACCTTTCTAATACCCTTCTTAAGTGAATTTCATGTTCCTCTTCTGACTTGGAGTAAATCAGGATATCATCGATAAGAATGACCACAAATTGGTCAAAATAATCTCGAAATACCCTATTCATCGTATCCATAAATACAGCAGGGGCATTAGTGAGTCCAAAAGGCATCATGAAGAACTCATAGTTTCTATACCTTGTCCTAAAAGCTGTTTTGTGAACATCGGTAGGACTTATCTTTAATTGATGGTACCCTGACTACAAATTAATATTTTAAAATATTGTAGCTCTTTTTAACTGATCAAATAAATCATCAATCCTCAGCAACGGGTACTTGTTCTTCATTGTAACCTTGTTCAACTCCTTATAGTCAATACATAATCTAAGACTCTCATCTTTTTCTTCACAAATAACATCAGAGCTCCCCAGAGTGATACAATGAGTCTGATAAAATTTTATCTAATAGCTCCTGTATTTGAGTTCTTGACTCATTCATCTTTGCTGGTGCCATTCGATATGGGGCCTTAGATATTGGAGCTGTATCTGAGATAATGTCAATCATCATATCCATTTCCCTTTCTAGAGATAATATAATCAATTCTTTCGGAAAAACACTGGGAAATTCCTTAAATCTTAATAGATTTTTAAGTCATAATTTTTAGCAACTAAATATGCTTTTCTTAACCCAAATTTAGGCTATTATCACATATTTAAAATCTATAATTTAGTTGCTTCCTAAACAGCAACATTTTCAAGCATATAGGGTACTCCTTTCGACCCGTTTCGACGTGTCCATATACTTGTCCTTAAAAATTAGATTTAGGGTAAATCTTTTCATGCCCTTTTGGGCATTCAAAGTATCCTAATCCTAGGGTAATTTATTATTCATAACATTTATAAATTAATTATTTACAAATAGCAATGAAATTCATATGTAAGGTAACTGTTTTGGCCTCCATTTGGATGTGCCATACATGTACCATAAAAATTAGATTTAAGGTAAACTCATCCAAGCCATTTAGGTCGTCCAAAGGGTCCTTAATTAGGATATTTTACCCTACAATTCATTCATAAACCATTTAAGCACCTCTTTATATCATTTTTAACTCAAAAATGGAAAAATCGAGTATTAGATGAAACCCTAAGTTCCATTTTTGCTAAAATATTAATAAATTATCAAATCAACATGTGTAATCCAAAAGAACATGAATTACATCCTAATCATCATGCTTTAATCATACAACAACCTGATTTAGGGTTTTGAGAAATTCCAAGTTAGATTTCTTCTCAAAATTCAACCCTAACTTCCCTTTTCACTCCCTTGAACTCTTTATTTTACTTATACCTTTTAAAAATCATTCATACACATGTCAAGGCCTCATAACTTATCCTTTAAGAGTTCATTATGAAACATATTCATGACTCATAATTTGAGAGAGGAAATTTTGATTTAAATGATTCAAAATCTAAGTTTCACTTACTTGAATTGAATTCGACTCCAATCCAACTTCCTTACCTTGGTTCCTTCTCTCTTTCTTTCCTTTTTTACTTGTCTTTTTCTCCTATTTTCTCCTTCTTCCCTTGCTGGTTTGGACTTGCAAAGGGCTGCTCTCAGACTTAGAAAATTTTGAGAATTTCTCTCCCCTTCTCATATGGATGTCCCATGTGATAAGGTCCATTTTTATAATTTTTAACCAGCCGATGGGACCCACTTTGCCACATGCCGTGAGGGTAATTTAAATCTAACTCATCCCTTGATGACATGGTAATTTTATAACTAAGTAAAATATGCATTTTTCATTTATCAAAAATCATCAAAATCCATGCATTGGTGGAATGCATTACCATCCACTAGGGGCATCTCCCATTAGGCATACTTTTTGACATTTTTATGGCTCAATTTCCACAATTTAAGTGTCTCAGTAGTTTTCCTAGGTCTTAGCTACTTAGATATGCATTTTAGGATTTTTAAAAATCCAAATATCAAGCTTTATCCACCCCTTGGGCGTCCTTTGGTGTGACACCACACTTATGCTCCATTTGAGCTAAACTTAGGTATTTAAACCGATGTATTCAAACCCTTAATTTTCCATGGATTTGACCCTTAAACAATTCCCAAAAATTCAGCTCCATTCACCTCCATTTAACACCTTTCATAGCATTAAACCAACTCATTTAATTCACTTGCTTTAACATAAATGCTATGGTAGTCTAGGGCGCATAAAGTCAATGCTAGGAACCTTTTTCTAATTAAGTGTTTTTCCATGAAAATTAGCTTAATCTATTCCTTTCAAATCATAGATTTTATAATTTTATTTAGTCGTTTCAAATTTCATCTCAAACCAATTTTTTTATGTCAAGTTATGATCTTTTGAAAATAACCTTAGAGTGTGGCATTAAAATCAAATAATTATCATCTTAATCCTATCATTTTTTCCTTAATTCAATCCACTCATAAGGTTAAGCCCAAAATCATGAGCTTACCTTTCAAATTTTATCTCATTTTGCCTTATAGGCGTCACGTTATGAATTTTCTACAATTTTCAACATAATTCTATAATTTTTATTTTAATCTCTATTAATTAAATCATGAAAATTAAAATAAATATTCAAGCCACATTAGCATATTATAATTCTCATTAAGCCTCGTTAGTTATCTTGACTCATATTGGGCTATGGCAATTAATCCTAATCACCATTCTTAATTGCAAACCTTAATTGCAAAATTCATCAATTCATGGAAATAATCCATAAATTAATCAATTCAAACATAAATCAAGATTACATCTTAAATGCACTTACATGAGTCCTAATTGGGTCTGGGTATTACAACAAAGCACAATTTGTATCACAAATCCAAATCAAGTTTAAATTCATACGAAATATACGTTAATATCATAGCATACATCAATGCATCACATACATGTGACTTCTCCAATCCATCCAACAAAGGTCTCAAATCCAATGGGGAGGTTTGGTATCTCGCCCTATAGTCCAACTCACTATACGTCCTAGTTGTAATCATTGCATCCTAGCATGAGTGACTAACCTTACACAATACAGAAAAATCGAAAAACACCTTTATCAAATGGGAGTTGTCATTGATACTTTGCTGCAATCTCCACGTAGTCACAGTCATGCTGCACCATATTATGTGAAAGACTTTGGCCTCAACCATTATGTTGAGGGCCGCTAGTTTTACAAATTGGTTTGCAATATACATCAACCAAATCACAAGGGCCAGAGGAACTAGGTCTGTTGCCGACCAAATCCACAATGGTCAGATAGGTAGGTCTAAATCATTGCTACCTATGCTATCACATCCTTATCTCTGGTTAGAATGTCCCAACGATTGTCATCAATGGTCGACCAATAACCCTTCACAAATTCACAACTACAACCATTACTCATGAATATGTCAACATACCAAGCAATATGTACCAATGCCATAATGCATAATGCTAGCATGAATAAAAGCAAAACTCGGCATCACAATAAATCATCATATTTGATAACATTTATTCACTTAAAAATTAGAAAATAATAGCATCCAAAACATTCATGCTTGTGACCATACGTTACAATGCACAATTAAAAAGAGAAGAAAAGAGCTCTACGTACCTTATATAAATTTCAAATCCATTCTTGTACCGTATTTCACTATGTTGCTCAAATTATCAAATCGTGCAAATAACAATTTTATTTGATTGATGTTCTAAGTCAAATTAACTTTTCTGTTCATGACTATGTAACTTAACTTTTATAATTTAGTTAGAATATGATTTCTTGTATAAATTATACCATTCCAAAATTATCATTTATAATAAATTTTATTAATTTTAGAATATTACTTTATCTAAGTCAATAAAATAATTAGTTTGAGTTAGAGCTCGTTTCACAGAATAATTGACTTACACATGTAGCTTGCGATTGTATTTTTTGTATTGTATGCAATCTTATTTTACAAATATTCAATTTTCATTACTAAATGTTATTCTTAAACTTTCAATTACTAATTATTTTATCTCTAAAAATTAATATGATCAGAGGTGAGCCCTCTCTTGATCACATTAATTTTTTAAAATTTATTTGTATCTAATTTAACTACAATATTCTTCAAATATTTTATGAAAATTTTTCTCATGAATTAATTTAATAATAATATATTTTAACTAATCATATCAATTTATATAATTATTATTTTAGTTTAAATTTTTATTTTGATTATTCCTCAATTTGTGCTCATACTTGTTGAAATCAGATACACAAAGTACTTTGGATTTTTTATAATCCAATCAAAGATTTTAAGTCTGAAATTTTTACCATAAATCCAAAATTACATGAATTGACCAATAAAATAATTTTAACATAAAATACTAATTATTTATATTTGTTTATATATTTTTATTCTTTTGGACAGATGTATAAGTTTAAGGATGGTATAAACCACATTAATTTTTAGCCATATTTACATCAATCAAAAACTTTAACTTTATTTTTGATAAGCGATATTTATAATATATTCTTTATCACATAAAAGTTTTAGCTTCAATTTTATTTTATAAAAATTATGAAAATCAGTTAGTGCAGCTGATTTTGACAGTGACTCTACCTTGTTCTGCTTGATTTTCCAGTTTTTTTAATTTATAGGTTACGAAATATTTTAATTTCAAATTTTGGTTATTCATTAATGGTTATACAAAGAGTGCTAAAAAAGATTTTCATAATAAAAATAGTTTATTTACTATTTCTTTTATATTTTTTAATTTGGTTTCAGATCTGCTATATAGGTTATATAAGTTAACTTATAAACTATTATATTATTAACTTAAACTATTAATTACAGATCTGATCATAAATATAACAAATATATAATGGAAAATAACTTATTTAGTCTTAATCCAAAGATTTAGATCATGAAATATATTTTAATTAAACTTTTAATGGTTTATATCAATTGGTAACAATTTTCATTGATAGAAAGATTATTTAGATAGAGTTACAAATTTCATGATCAAAATTTGGGGTAGAATTTTTTCCAAATTCGACCCCTTATCATGAACATGTTCAAGTACCAAACCTGCCCAACTCATAGATTAAAATCATCCCCCACCACATTTAGTAAATCTAATTTCTATGGAAAGAAGTTTCCTCCAAATCTGAAACTTTTTCCCCAAATTTAATGATCCAGATTGATATCTATCCTTGATCCCTTCTTAATTTAGGAAGGAAGACATAATATAGATAATAACTGACTTAGATGATGATGTTTGAGATTATTTGATCAAAGCCTTATCTCCTCTCTCTCTCTCTCTCTCTCTCTCTCTCTCCCCCCTCATTCCATTGTTCTATCTTCATCCTTCAACTTGAAGTGCTGTTTTATAGCAAACTTTTGTCTTAATTAATTAATTAGTACTTAATTTTGGCCACATAAAATGTTCTCCACCGATTATTGACTTTGCGAATTCAATCGTCACTTAGCATCCCTTAATTAATGTTACTACAATATAATTTACAGATTTGTATTGATATATTTTGTTTCAAAAATTAAAATAATTAATATATTAGAATAAAAATAAATCAAAATTTTGATCAAAGGAAGGTTCAAACCTTTGTATGGAATTTCAAGCCATTGGTTCTTGCCATTTCAATAACATCAAATATATGAATGACGGCGGAATTAAATATTATATATTTAACCATTTCATTTTTCCTAAATTTTCCCTAGACACATCGTCGGTTAATTTGTTGTTTCTTTTTTAAAATATAATTATAATATAACACCCTTTTCTTTGTGGAGATGTTGAATACATATCTAATTTTTTGCGTAATTATATTTTATGTATTTCTTATTTAAACATTTACTAAGTATTACAATAATATCTAAATTTAAAATAATCAGGGTTGCAAGTACGACTCGACGAGACAGATAGAGGGGACAAAGAAAGAAAAACAATAATTGAGATAACAAGGAAAGTCTAAAATGGAGAAGGAAAGACGAGGAAGGAGAGAGGAAAGATTTAGATAGGAGGATGATCGAAGATGAAGAGAAAGAGAGAGAAAATGGGGTAACTTCTATGAAACATCTCTTTTTTGGAACCTCTTTTTTTTTTAACATCTGGATAGTTCATGAAAAATCTAATCCACTTATTGTATTTAATATTATTTATATTATAAAAACTTTTTCATCCATTTAGTATCATGTATATGGGCTTCAGTTACAAACATCTAAAATCGATGCAATAAAACAATTTAATGCTAAATATTAATTTTTAAGTAGCACTATCAATATTTAAATAATCTATAGTATCATTAATGTGTAGATAAATGATTCTATAAAATATTAGTATCTAAGCATCTTTCTTAATTTGCAAATTAATGTACCTATTTTGAGCAAATGTGACTAATGCATATATTGAATTAGATAAAACTTGATCTCCTAGCTAAGAAAATGATATTTGATATAATTAATAAATTGGATTTTACATCAATTATCAACATTTAAAAGTTGAGATAATTTCATGGAATCACTTGCATGAGACTTGACTTTATATAAGTATTCCCTATATTTTATTGTTAAAATAAAAATAATCCATCTAACTTCTGACTATTGTTCTATCATTCATCATTACGAGGTTTTAGCACCATTTTGCTACTCTTGTCCAAAAATATCTAACTCATTGAATAGTTTTGTAAAATCCTGGTTATACTTTAAGTAATACTTATGATTTTTTAAAATGGTTGGAATGCTATACTTTATTGATTCATTTAAAAAATTATAAATAATTATATTTTATAGTAAAGATTTTTTTAATCGTTGTCAAAAAATATTACATAATACCTATGATATTGTTGTCATGGCCTAACTTATTTTAGATTTGGTTACCCATGGCTTATTTTATGCAGCAAAAAAATTTATAACATATATGAGTTTGTGTTAATTCTCTCTATACACAGCTAAAAGTTCACAACCTATAGTATAAATAGGAAGTAGGATTTTGCCACGTATAATATTGGATGCAACAACTATTTTGTCTACATCTATGGAAATGATAGATATTATTATATGATGCCCAAATGAATTGTTTTGTATGTTTAAGTGTTTCAGGGAAAATTTTCGTTAAGGGAGAGGGGAGACAACACTCCCCTCGAATTTTTGAACGTCGGAAGGCTGGAACGAAGCCAGCGTGTTATGGGGATATGCTTGGGCACTCAATCTTCATCATATATTATTAATATATAAAATTGATCAAATATATCTAAATGAATTAATTTACATACCCTGATCAAGAAAAAAGAACTTTCCAATCCTTTCTAAATGTAAACATAGATGATTGCATGGATTTTTTTGAAAACCCATGATTCCATACATCAGTCATTGACACAAACATCTAAATTCAAAAGAATGTATAGATACATGATAAGAAAGAAATAAAAAATATGTTGCTCCAAAATATCATTATCGGAGGATAACTCACATGTCGACACCTCTATTAACTATAAATAAAATAATAAAATATATTTATGAAATGATAGAAGCAATTATAAGTCTTCCTCCAGAAATGGCAACAGTTATGAGAATATTTTTTAAATTGTAAACAGATGCCTCGCTAAAAACCACACCCCTCCGCTCCTAGAAAAAACGAGGTGGAGTGGAAAAGAATGCGTCTATAAAGCTAAGAAATTGTCTTCATCGAAAAGGTAGTGATTTTTTCTACTGTTCTTTCTCTCATTTGATTTCAAAAAGTCTTATTCTTTCCTTATGATTTCAAATAGTAAGTTTGTTTGCATTCTTCAAATTATACATGTAATATCTCAATGTCAAAAATTGAATCAACAGATATGATTAGAAGAAAAGTCATTCTACTTGGTGAAATTATGCCACCGAATAAAAATTTTAGCCCCTTTTAATATTATAGGCAACTACTTTTCCTTATAGATAATATTGTGTATATATCAAGCCAATCTTATTTTATAAGCTGTGGATTTATTCAGTAAGTTCCTTTCCTGACCACTCATATTCAAGTGCAATACAAGTGACAGTAAAAATTATTTTTAATTTTTAGTTTTTATAAATATACAACTTCACCTACATCTTTGTACTTGTGAAATTTTATAATTTTTAAAATGTATTAAGAATTTTATTTTGATTTTCAAATTTTATTTTGGCAATTAGATCTTGACGGGGATCCACAATCCCTCCATCACGCTTGGATAAGAACTAGCTGAGATGGGCCATTGTAGCTTACATTCAAATGAAAAATATCTTTATATAAGTATGATGTAATACATGACAGTGGAGTTCGCCACCATACATTTTTAAAAATTTCCATTTAACATATTATCTACACGATGATGAGTTGCACCATTACAATTCTCTTTATATAAAACTTATTCTACGATAACCAAACTCTCTACAGGAAGCATAAACAGAAAATGAGAAGAAACTATTTCTTTCTCATCAATAGAGATTAACCGCATCCTCTTGACTCTAGGCGTTCCTACCTGTTAGGAGACTCCACAATTACTCTACAAAACCGTCTAAAAAAGACGTTCGCATATTTTGTTATTTTTTCTTTTTTCTAAATTTTAAAACTAATTTAGTTGTTGTCTATTTTTCAAGAAAAATTTTTGATGAATAATATGATAGATATGAATAATTTTTTAATCATAGACGCTTCATATGTATATCATTTGATTTATTATTTAATTGTTGTTACTAACTTTTTTATATGATAAAGATTATGGATAACCAGGATTATCAACATGGTCAGCATTTTCCAGAGTATATACGTGCCATTGCCCGTGGAGAACAATTTATGTTTGTTTATCGAAGACGATTTCCTCCAACATGTTCTGGAGATTTAAACTTAGACACAGAGGCATTTCATCAGTGAGTTATTCAAGAACGTCTGACTCCATTCGCCTGAAATTTGTTGTCAGCCAACCAAGGAGGACTTAATTTTGCAATCGGTGTGGCTATTCGGCGTTGTCTAGATATCACTGATTCTCGACTTTTTCATATACCACAGAATCGTTATCGATTAGATTCCAGATGGTTTAGTTCACTCTCAAATATAATGCGAGCACATTTACGAATTTACATGGAGCATCAGGTTGAGCTAGACATTTGGTTTTTTCAGTTTTCACATACCATGACCCCGAGCTTATTGATAACTGATATATATGTGAGTATTTTTTGTTGAATTTATATTGTCATTTGTCATTGTTATTCTCATTATGATTATCATATAATTAATTTTTTACAGAATCCGGCGCTTCCACCTGTGAACTTTAACTTGGCCAATTTACCTCAACCTGCTCAAGATCCTCCGCAGCTCTAAGCTCCAGCCCAACCTCCTCCATAGCTCTTGATATTCTTTTCTGTAGTGTCTTAGTTCTTTGCTGATCATGGTTGTAAGTTGGGTTGATTTTATTTCACCATGTGTGGGATTCTTATGGTCAACATACTCTATTAAAGTGATAAGTAAACAAGTAGGTGTAGGAGTTTAAGAGTGCAGCCAGATTGTAAAAGGATTATATCTACTGTGTTTATTTGTGTATAGGTTTTATGTAGATATATTTGTCATCTGAGTTGCTTTTTTTATATCTTTAGATTCTAAAGTTGATGAATGTGGATAGATGAGATGTGTTTGTTGTGTTTTCATGTTGTTGTCTTTTGGAATGGAGCATTGTAGCTGGTACGTGATTGAAAATAGAAGTTACATATGGCTAGTGTAAAAGTCATACATTTTCAACAAGATTTGACTCAATAATTAATTCAATAAAAATCAAATAGTGAAAAAATCAACTCGTTTCCCTCTTTTTACCCCATGATTTTTTGTTTGCAAACTCAAATCAAGTTCAACGAATCACACAGTTCAAAGAAGCTACAACTCATTCAATGGGTTTGAGTGATTGCTAACATTCTATTCTTTATTTGTTTCATTTCTCAGTTATTCATCTTTTGTAGTGTGCCATTTCATTTCTATTAATTTTTTTTAGTTTCATTCTACTATAGGCTGTGGACATCAGATGGTCATACATTTTCATGTCGAGAGTATGGAGAGGGTGAGAGAGTTGTTTTTAAGTGGTTGCTCCTATACAAGCTCCATTGTAAGTTGGAGAGCTTACAATGCGTGTGCAGAATAAAAAGGTCACATTTAGCATATTCAAAGCAATGTAATTTTTGCATGATTCGGAGGAGTGTTTTATGGTCGATATGGTGGAATCAACTGTAGAGCTGAATTCCAAGTTACTTTGCACAAAGACTAAGCATCGTTGGTAGGAGAAGTGAATGAAGCAAATGAGGAATCAATTGAGATGGTACGTTATTTGCAGTAATCTCCAACCTTTACACGCTATCCACAAAAGTTTGAATCGTTAGAGCTCAATCCAGATTCATTTAAATACTTAAAGACAAAAATTGCGGAGCTGCCTATGTTGGAGATGAAACCTCTGCCATCTCATCTAAGATATATATATTTGGAGGCAAAATCATCGCTCCCAGTTATCATTTCTGCGGCATTGGATTCTGTACAAGAAGAAAAATTGCTTAGAGTGCTCAGAGATCACAAGAAGGATATCGGATGGACTATCACAGCTATCACGAAAATTAACCCATCTTTCTGTATGCACAGAATTCCGTTAGAAGAGAATTCAAAGCCATTCATTGAAGCTTAGAGAAGATTGAATCTTATCATGAAGGAGGTAGTAAAAAAGGAGAATATCAAATGGCTTGATGCAAACGTTATCTATCCTGTCTCCAACAGTTCTTAGGTTAACCTGGTGTAATGTTCCCAAAAAAGTGGAATGATGGTAGTATCCAATGAGAATAATGAATTGATCCAAACTTGGATAGCTACGGGTTAGAGAGTATGTTTGGACTACCAGAAGTTGAATAAAGCTATTAGAAAGTATCACTTCGTACTCCCATTTATTGATCAAATGCTAGATAGGTTGGCAGGTCGAGAATTCTATTACTTTCTAGACGGTTATTCTAGCTACCACCAAATTATGATAACACCTAAAGAGGAGAAGACTACCTTTACATGTCCATATAGAACATTCGCATTTAGGCAAATGTCATTTGGGAATGCAAATGTCATTTGGCTTATGTAACGCGCTTGTCACATTCTAGCGTTGCATGATAGCCATTTTTATTGATATGATTGAGGACTTTCTAGAAATATTTATGGAAAACTTCTTTGCGTTCAAAAATTCATTTGACGACTATTTTGTCAATCTATAAAAAATGCCGCAACGTTGTGAAGAGACAAACCTGGTTCTCAACTGGAAAAAATGTCATTTCATGGTGTGAGAGGGTATAATATTCAAGCACTAAGTTTTCAAGTAGAGAATTGAAGCCGATAAAGCAAAAATCAAGGCGATTGAAAAGCTTCCTTCTCCGACATCAGTGAAAGACGTTTGCAGTTTTTTGGGACATGCAAGATTCTATAAAAGATTTATAAAAGATTTCTTAAGGATTGCTAGGCTGCTATGCACTCTATTAGAGAAGGATGCACCATTCGACTTTGATATGACATGTATGCAATTGTTTTAAGAGTTAAAAAGGAGAAGATCTGCCTATCATTTCTCCTGATTGGGGTCTTCCTTTTGAATTATTGTGTGATGCTAGTGACTTTGCACTTAGGGCAGTCTTGGGACAAAGAAAAATAAGGTCTTTTATTATATTTATTATGCAAGCAAGACCTTAAATAAGGCACAACTAAATTACACCACTACAAAGAAAGAGTTATTGGTAGTGGTGTTTGCCTTTAACAAATTTAGAGCATATTTGGTTGGATCAGGGTGATTTTTTTACGGATCATTCAGCAATTAAATACCTGATTTAAAAGAAAGATGCGAAACCCCACTTAATTCGGTGGGTCTTATTGCTTCAAGAATTCGACTTTGAAATTAAGGACAGAAAAGGAGTGAAAAATTAGGTAGTTGATCACTTATCTCACCTGGAGAGCAGCCAACATTTCCCAGATATGGATCAAATTAGAGAGTTGTTCCCAATGAGCAGCTATTTTCAATTTCTCAAGGCAATCCACCCTGGTATGTAAACTATGTGAATTATATAGTTAGTGGTATATTGCCTCCAGAGTTGAATTCTTGACAAAGGAAGAAATTTCTTCACGATGTCAAGTTCTATTTCTGGGATGAACCATACTTGTTCAAACAATGCCTAGACCAGTTATACATGAGTTGCATTCTGAAATGTGAGGTAGAGCAAATATTGCAAAGCTGCCATTTGTCACCATATGGGCATCACTTCTAGGGAGATGAAACTGTTGTAAAAGTATTTCAGTCTAGGTTCTATTGGCCTTCTTTATTCAAAGATGCTCATTTATTTGTCAATAGGTGCGACCAATGCCAGCGTATAGGGAATATTACGAAAAGGCATGAAATGCCGGAAGTTAAGCTCTTTAATATTTGGGGCATTGACTTCATGGGACCCTTCATTCCTTCTTTTGACAATCAATATATCCTAGCTGCAATGGATTATGTGTCAATATGGGTTGAAGCAATAACTACTCCAGCAGGTGATGCCAAAACATTTCTTAAGTTTTCCAAGAAAAATATATTCACTAGTTTCGGCATATCAAGGTTGATAATTAGTGATGAGGTTCATATTTCTGCAATTGGCAATTCCTAGCTGTATTAACCAAATATCGAATATGTCATCAGGTCACCATAGAATACCATCCTCAAAACAAGGCTTCAATTCGTATTCAAGGACATTGGCGCCTAGGTGCCACTTCAATGCCGCAGAAGAAATCTCTAAAAATCCTCAAGTAGGCAAGCTTCCAGTGCGGCGCTGACTCCCACATGTGTGATTTTGATCATGTGTTTCGTGCTAGGTTAAAGGAGAGTATAAATATAACACTTCGGGTTTCAAAAAGAGGAGGGTTGATGAGCTGCGTATATGTCTATTAAAATTGCTCGCTTTTAATATAAGTATACATGCCGAATCAAGTAATAAAGAGTGAGTAAAGTATCGTTCCTACGAGAAAATGATCTAATTAGGATTATTAATCAGTTTAGTTGCTTTTGGTGATTAGAGAATTTAAATTTCAAACCTAAAACTAATTCTATCAATTGCAATACTAAAAGGAGTTATCAATTGGGGATGACAGATGGATAGTTCGGAATCCTTAAATCTAAACTATATTGCATTGGTTCCTTTTTAGTAGATTGTATAGGGGCTTACTAGTCCAAGTTCAATAATCTTTATATATATCTTCCAACGCATAGAAAGCTAATTACACCCTACTCAATTGCTATGTTCCAAGCCATTAAATAAAGTGAAATTGATATATTCATAACTTGTTCATGACTACATAGGGTTTAACGGTATATTCCTATCCATTAAACAACTCTCCTTAGCAAAGCGGAAACCTATACCCTACACATGGATCTAGCAGAGATTTTCCATTTTCAAGGATTAACCATTGAATTAAATCATCTTACAAGGTAGCTAATCTTGTAAAAAGCATTAAACATCACATGCAAGGGTAAATCACAACACACAATCATATGAAAATCAAGTATTCATTCTTGAAATTTGAAGAACCAAGACAATATAGTTTAGGGTTCAATTCATCCTAACTATCCATCTAAAGGAAGTTTAGCTCAAAGATATGATATAAAAATTCTTTACATCCATTATAAAAGTATCCATTAAAACAGAGAAAAAAATAAAAGGATGAAGAGAAAACTGATTCTCTGGTAGTTTCCACCAATGGGGTTAAATCTTCTCTTCAATCTGCGCTTCAAATGAGTTCTTTTCCTTCTCTGAATGTTTATTCCGTCAGGGCTCTCTCTTTTGCGCATGAATCCCTATTTTTCTATTTATATTGGTTGGTTTGCGCAGCATATGTGCAGCAACCCGTGTGTACGGATGCATAGTGGCGCCTAGGTGCTAACTCTCTGTGTACTAGGTGACTTAGAAACCTTTCTAAATGCCCTAGGAGTTCATGCCCTGGCGCTTAGGTGCCAATTCCCTAGAAGCTTTTATCCTAAAAGCTCTTCTGGACTTGTCAGCATGTTAGTGACGTGGCGCCTAGGCGCTAACTTTCTGGAAGCTCTTTTATCTCGTGAGGTGTTTGAGATTCTGGCAAAGGCCTATAGGGTGGTGCGTAGGCACCAACCCCATGTTCTTTTACTTAGCTCTGTTCTGCATTCGACTCACCCTTATGCCTGTAATTTGCCCGTTCTTCCTGTAAAAAATGAATGAACTAAAAATTCCTAATTTATACTAAAAATGCATAAAAACTGTATAATCTCCTAAAATACAAAGCAAGTGAAAATTAAGCTAAATGGATGCAAAGTAAGCCCCATCCCTTAGACTAACATATAAAAGTAGTCTAAAATGAGCCATGATAACTCGCATTTTTACGAGTTATTACACCCCCAAACTTAAATGTTGTTAGTCCTCGATCAACACATGCAAACACAATGAATGAATGAATAAATGAATGAACAAATGAAACATGGACTTTGTCAACTAAACCTGCTTCCCATTACACTTCTAATAATCCATTACTTTATTCAACAAGGTTAAGAATAATCTAAACTTGAAAAAAATATCCATTTCACTAGACAGGACTTGCATTTTCAATCGCGAACCAAGTTATATGCAAATGGCAGAATTCTCTTGTACAGAGTAATAATTCAACATGTTAATCTTACTCTTGATCAAAAGAATTTGGTTAGAAAATCAATCCAAATAGGTGAACCAAGGTTGAAGCTGAACTAATTAGTCAAAGAAAATGATAATCATTTACTAGATTCAATTTTTGCCTCACTGCGATTCTTGCCCCTAAAACTTATTGCAAAACTCTCCTCATTGTATTTCAGAATATCTGGAGATCTATTTTTTTGGCTCCCCTTATCATATTTCAGGGTATTTGGGAAGAGTTTTGATTTTAAAGCATTATTAATGTGATTTTCCTTTACTTTTTTACGCAAACCTTGACATTTGTTGATGCCAAGTCCCGATTACTTAGCTTGGGTCAATCACCTCATTTTTATTATTCCGACAACTTGGTAGGGATCCTGAACATGCCATTCAACTTGTTTGTGAAGTATTACCCTTTCTGAACCTATTAATTCCCTTAAAGTACTTGATTAGCATTCATGTAACTCAGTTCTTATCATTTTAGTTGAAAAATTTACATGTACTGGAATTAGAACAATGTACTATGAAATTCTCTTGAGTCATTCACATGTCACTGGCAAATTGCTTTTACACATAGTCCTCAATCCGAATTGCTAATTTTGTGTGAATTCAATTTCAAGTCAAAATTTTTCTCAACCTTGCACATTTTCGTTAAAATGGATTAAAAAAATAAATTTCATTAGCAGAAGTTGACATAACATGCAAGCTACACAAAACAAAAAAAACTGCACTTGAGAATTATACACCCTCCAAACTTGAGAGATGTATTGTCCTCAATGCATGATACTGAAAATAACCTCGGAAATAAAAACAAAGCTAAATAAAATAAAATAAAAGAAATAGAAATGACCGGGACTCCCTCATGAATCAGACTCAGTTGCGTCATTGTCCTCGCTTTCGCCACCCTGATGCTTGGAGGACTGCTGGAAGCAAGCTTGAAACTCCGAAGGCGTCGATGAGAATGGTGGAAGAATCGATGTGGCGCTCCTCCATCAATCGTCCGAAGTGGGCTTCCATTGCCTTGTTGGACTGATGCAAAAACTTGGCTTGAGCCTCCATGAGGTGCTCCAGGTTAGTTAGTTGCTCGATGGTGGTAGGTGGTTGAGAGGAGGGTCCTGCTGATAGCGCTGCTGTGGGGCGAGTCGTGGCAGTGCAGACTCGTGGCTGGGTGCGATAGGACAGGTCGTCGATGATTTCCTAGCAATTCAGGACTTCCTCCGTCGCTTCCCATCTAACTCCCACTTGCTTGTAAAGCCCTGTGATCAGGGATGAGAAGTAATAACTACCCCGGGGAGCTGTTGTGCTTGCATAGATCTGGTGATAGATCAGTCTCCCTACATCGATCGTTAACCCATTGTAGATGGCATACAGTAAGAGCGCCCTGTCCATCGTGATCTCGTTGACATGAGTCGACGACATCATCCGGGCAGAGATGAAGTGGAATAGCATTCTCCCATGATAGTGCATGTCGCTATGCTTGAAGGACGTGGGTTGTCCGCCTGTTGACTTCCATGTCGTTGGCCTTTCGTAGAAATACATAGTCAAGGTATTGACATCTCGGTCATCTCCCTTTAGGAATGCCTCGTACTGATCAGGGTGATCAAAAGTCGGTGTGCCGTAAAAAGAGTTGATCGCCTTGGGGTGGAATGAGATGATCTTTCCTCGAACCTTGACCCATCCCGACTCGTGCTCTACCACATTGGTGTAAAATTCCTTGACCACCGGGATGATCGCAGGTTGTGGCTGTGTTAAGAATTTCTTTCAACCGCGGGCATTCAACGCATGGACGAAGTTATCAGAGAATACATCAATCTTGATTCCCCTCTTTCGAATCAGGTGGCACTTCTACAATAAGTTCGTGTACCGTGTGAAAGCTTGAGCGAACACGAATCAGTTGGCGTCAAACTCAATTAGATCCTGAGTCTTCTTCCGCTTGGCCGAGGATGAGGATGCTATGTCTCCGATATATAGCAATCAATCACCACATAACCCTCCACAGCCAATATCACACAAACCACCCTAAAAAAACTTCATAATGAGCTCCAATCCGCCGTCCAACCACACAACATACAAATGCCAAATCCCAATCTTGTAGCAAACCCATACCAAAGAACTTGCAAAGCACTTAGAATTCACCAAAGAACAAGAAATTTTACCTCGGGTGCTTGGCAACTTTGAAATTCTGAATTTCAGCAACTTTTTGAACTGGCGCCAGGGCGCGGTATGGTGGCACCTAGACACCGCTGTGCTGCCTTCGAAAATTGACGCCAGTCGGAAGAAAATATTAAAATGGGGTTTGAAATGAGGCCCAAAAGGAAGTGAAATTGATGGGAAATGATGTTTAGGGATGGGGCTTAGGATTTGGTGAGGAAAAACTTAATTTTTGGATGGATTTGAGATGGATCTTAGAAAGGAGAAAAAGTGGAAATGGAATGGAAAATGGGATGAATGAAATGGGGAGGACATTGAGAATCAAATGGAGTTGGATCGAGGTTGAAATGGCTTGAAATCATGTTGACAAGAATCAAAAATGAGAAGGGGAAAACTCTACTATAAGGTCGTCCAAGTCGCGTTGTCCACGACCCAGCGCTGGGGCGCCACTTTACGGTGCCGATAGCGCGCTCCGTGTTCTTCAGGATCTCACTTTTGGCGCCTAGGCAATGTGCTTCAGTAACTTTTTGAAATTTTTGCTCCCAGCTGCTTCCTAGCATGATCTTTATGCAATTAAGCTCCAAGTCATTCTCCTACATAAAAAATAATAAAAACAAAAATAAAAATAAAAATGAGTAATGGGTTGCCTCCCATTTAGCACTAAGTTTAACATTCTCAGCCCAATGTTCCCACTATTCAGGGATCTTTCAATTCCATCACCTCTTTGCAACGCTTTAGATCGTCTCCCATATAATGCTTTAGCCGTTGCCCATTCATGACGAAACTGTTTCTGGTAGCCTCATTCAGTACTTCCACTGCTCCATCCTTAGTCGCCTTTAGCACCATGAATGGTCCCGACCATCTGGATTTGAACTTGCTTGGAAACAATTTCAATTTTGAATTGAAAAGCATGACTCTTTGACCTGACTCGAATTTCTGTAGTAAAATCTTTTTGTCATGTCATTTATTCACTTTTTCTTCGTAGATCTTGGCATTTTCATATGCCTTCATACGGAATTCGTCCAGCTCATTGAGTCGCAGCAATCGACGGTCCCCTGCTTATTGCATGTCCAGGTTTAATTTCTTTACTTCTTAATAAGCATTACGTTCTAAATCCAGCGGTAGATGGCAAGCCTTCCCATAAACCGGTTGGTAATGAGATATTCCAACTAGGTTTTGTAGGCAGTTCTATATCCCCATAGCTCGTCGTCCAGCTTGATAGACTAGTCCTTGCGAGATGACTTGATCATTTCTCCAGAATCTGCTTCAATTCTCTATTGGCTAACTCAACTTGTCCATTAGCCTGTGAATGATAAGCTGTCGTCACCGTGTGTCGTACTTCGTATTTGTGTAAAAACGCCATGAACCGCTTATTGCAAAAATGAGAGCCTTCATCACTGACAATCACCCAGGGCATGCTAATATGTGCAAAAATATTCTTCTTGATGAATTTGAGATCCGTTTTGGCATCTCATACTTGAGTGGGAATCGGTTCTACCCATTTGGAAATGTAATCAACGGCCACTAGAATATATTGGTTTCCAAAAGAAGGAATGAAAGGGCCCATGAAGTCGATACCCCAAACATCGAATAATTCCACTTCAATGACATTAGTGAGAGGTATTTGATGTCTTTTAGAGATATTACCTGTTCGCTGGCATTGATCGCATCTTTTGACATAAAAATAGGTGTCCTTAAACAAAGATGACCAGTAAAACCCGGATTGGAGTACCTTAGCTGCGGTTTTGTTTCCTTGGAAGTGGTCCCCATACGGTGATGAATGGCAGCTTCGCAATATAAATTCCTATTCACATTCGGGAATACATCTCCTATATAATCGATTTGGGCATTGCTTAAACAAGTATGGATCATCCTAGAAGTAGAATTTCATATCATAAAAAAATTTCTTCTTTTGATATGAATTCATCCCCGGAGGCAACAATCCACTTATGATATAATTTACGAAGTCTACATACTATGGTGGATTGCTTGGAGAGATGGAGAAGAGCTGCTCATCGGGAAATACTTCTCAAATTTGCTCCGTGTTTTGAACTGGTTGGGTTCTTTCAAGGCAGGACAAATGGTCAGCGACTTCATTTTCAACTCCCTTTTGGTCTTTAATTTCAAGGTCGAACTACTGTAGCAATAGGACCCACCGGATCAAGCGTGACTTTGCATCTTTCTTTTCGATCAAATACTTTATAGCCAAATGGTCTGTATACACGATCACTTTGGTCTCCACTAGATAGGCTCTGAATTTGTCGAATACAAAAACCACCTCTAGTAATTCCTTTTCTGTAGTGGTATAATTCATTTTCTCCTCATTCATAGTTTTGCTAGTGTAGTAGATGGAGCGAAAAACTCTATTCTTTTGTTGGCCTAGTACTGCTCCTACTGCATAATCGCTCACATTGCACATTAATTCGAATGGGAGGTTCCATTCTGGAGAAATGATGATTGATGTAGAAACTAATTTCCTTTTCAACTCCTGGAATGCCTCCATGCATTCATCAGTGAATTCGAATGGCGCATCTTTCTCGAGCATCGAACATAGAGACTCGGCTATCTTAGAGAAGTTTTTTATGAAACGCCGGTAGAATCCCGCATGTCCTAGAAAACTGCAAATGCCTTTGACTAAGGCGGGTGGAGTTTCTCGATCATCTCGATTTTGGTTTTGTCCACTTTGATTCCCTACTTGAAAACCCGGTGCCCAAGTACGATGCCCTCCTGCACCATAAAGTGACACTTTTTCTAGTTAAGAACCAGGTTCGTATCCTCACAACGTTGGACCATCTTTGATAAGTTGGTCAGGCACTCATCATATGAATTCTCGAATACCAAGAAATCGTCCATGAATGCCTCCAGAAAATCTTCAACTATGTCTGTGAAATTGCCATCATACAATGCTGGAAAGTCACTGGACCTTTGCATAGGCCAAATGGCATCCGCTTGAATGCGAATGTGCCATACGGACATGTGAATGTGGTCTTTTCTTGATTCTCTGGTGTGATCATGATCTAGTGGTATCCCGAATAGCCGTCCAAAAAGCAATAGAATTTTTGCCCCTCCAATCTATCCAGCATCTGATCAATGAATGAGAGCAGAAAATGATCCTTTCGGGTGGCTTTGTTCAGCTTGTAGTAGTCCATGCAAACTCTCCAACCAGTAATTGTCTTGGTCGGAATCAACTTATTATTCTCATTGGAGACGACCGTCATACCACCTTTCTTCGGGACACACTGCACCGGGCTAACCTAAGAGCTGTCAGAGATCAAGTATATAACGCCTGCATCTAGCCATTTGATGATCTCATTTTTTACCACTTCTTTCATGATCGGGTTCAACCTTCTCTGTGCTTCAATGGATGGCCTAGAATTCTCCTCCACTTGAATTTTGTGCAAGCAAAAGAATGGGCTGATGCCTCTGACGTCAATGATGGTCCATCTTATGGTCTTTTTGTGATTCCTGAGCACTCTGAGCAGTTTTTTCCTTCATGAGATCCAATGCAAAAGAAATAATCACAAAGAGTGAGGATTCAGCTCCCGAGTAAGCATATCTTAAGTGCTTTCACAGAGGTTTCAGCTTCAGAATAGGCGACTCTTTGATTGACGGGTTTAAGTGTTTGAATGACTCTAGTTTGAATTCCAGCAATTTGAACTTCTACAGGTATTTGTAAAGCCCCAATTCTAAATATTCGTAATAACTAGTCAAAAGGGGTACCATATGACCTATGAAAATTTTGGCAGCATCTCCCCATAATATATAAGGGGTGTATGTAATACACAACCTGTTATGCATAAGCAATTCAAATTCATTACAATATGTGACATTTAACTCTATAGTTATATATTTGTATCTTCGTATGATAAGGGAATTCATATGGAAGGAAATCATTCAAACTTATCCATACACAATGAGTAAACCGAATGATCATAACTACATGCATCCACATAAATCGCAATCCAAATCTAAATACTGAATACAATCTGTTTATCAAGGTCAAATCTAGTTCCATAACCGTCTACATAATGCTAATGTCATAAGAGCATAACATTAAAATAACTTTAATTAAAGATGTTCTAATGGTTTTCAAGGTTTGGTCTTCCACTTGCCCCATCTTGAGGTTCCCCACCTGACCTGGAATCTAAAGAACAAAAAGAATAACAAATCACGTGAGTCTAAATAGACTCAATAAGTAGATAATGGTTAGCACAAAGTGGAATAACAAAGTTTTGGATGCGCATGTCATGATCAAAATAAAACATATTGGTCTGATACCCACTCCCAAGATCGTATACATATAATCACATATAAATAGAAGGACGTGTATAATCTTCCACTCATGTCAATCAAGGGCCATGAACAACCCTCTCCTCATGTCAATCAGGGGCCATGAACAACCCTTTTATAACCAATCATTTTAAATAACACCTCATACATAACATACAAGAATACATGTCACAACCACACATACAACATCTACAAGTTTTACTTTCAATTCAATGTATAAAACTGCCACACGAGCATTTTAACAAACACGTGGTAGGCACAGAAAGAGAAAACTCTAGTTCGTACCCTCGTTTAATTCGAATCAACTAACATCACATTTTAAGACTACAAAAGTTGCTAACAAGTCCTCTACTTCATAAATTCACTCATTCACGATAAATTCCCCTCAAACCTTACTTACCCTAGCTGTTACGAACACTACGCCCCAAACCATGGATTTGTTGGGTGTCACCCACCTCCCCAGTTTCACATCATGTTTAATACGAGATTTCATCATTCAATCAAGGAAGGGTAGCATCTACTTACCTTAATCTTGATTTTCCCCAAAAACAGCAACCCTGGGCTTGGATTGCAGAAATTCGGAGCTTCCTTGACTAGAATCAGTGACTTCTAAGGCAATTAGTAGAGATTTCTTGAAGCAATCCACAGCTGGATCGTACCGAATAGGAGGAAAGAAAAGAAGAGGCAGAGAACAGGAAGAGAAGAAAAGGGAAACGGAGTCAGGGCGCAACATGGAAGATGAACCCTAACTCGCGGGCTCCTCCTTATAACTGAACCTCCATCGGGTCGGGTCGGGCCTAATCGCAATTTGTAATTAACTTTCCCACTTCTATGACTTAATAGTTAAAAATTTCTCCGGGGGCGCTGCCCCCTTGACCCCTGCGATCTGACCGGGCAAGTCGAATCCCGTACCTACTCTACGAGGTAGAAAATAGTTGTAGTGCTCAACAATATCTGTATAAGTTATTAATCCATTAACATCATAAATTCCTAGTAGCATATTCATAAATTACCTCATAATGAAGAAGGATTATAATAAAAATAAAATAAAACACCTGGTTCTCACAGTATTGTGAAAAAATCAAAAATTGGTGCAAGTAATGTATCATCTCTGCTAAATTGTCGTCAGATTCAGCGATTTCTCTAACCAGCGACACTTCTAGGATTTCCGTATAGGTTGAGTTTTGGAATTCAGCTTGAACCTTTGAATCCATCATATCGATCATCAGGCATTCATCTGGATCATTCTGAACCCACATAGTCAACTCTCCAGTTTATACGTTAAAGATAACTTTGCTCTTTGTAAGGAAAGGCTGACCTAAGATGATTGGCACATCCTGGTCTTTTTCATAATCCAAGATAATAAAATCTGCAGGAAAAATGAACTTTTTCACCTTGACAAGAACATCTTCAATGATGCCCTCTGGACTTGTCATGGACTGATCCGCCAGTTACAACATAACTATCATAAGTCGAGCTTCCTCAATGCCTAGTTTTCTGAAATTTAACTTGGGCATGAGATTAATGTTGGCTCCCAAGTCACATAGAGCTCTCCCAAAGTATTGGTTTCCGATTGTGCATGGGATAGTGAAGCTCTCTGGATCCTTGAGCTTAGGAGGCAGTTTCCTCTGCACTATTGCACTAGTTTCCTCTATTAATGCCACAATTTCGAATTTCGTCAACCATCTTTTTTTACAGAACATCTTTCATGAATTTGGCATATCTCGACATTTGTTTCAATGCTTCGACAAGAGGTATGTTAATATGTAGCTATTTTGGTATCTCCAAAAACTTTTTTAACTGGCCCTCCTTTTTGTTCTTTGAGAATCTCTGAGGAAATGGAGGAGGCGACCTTTGATTTGTGGCGATTTTAACATCAAGTTGCTTTCGAGTTGAATCCGGTTCCTCTGGTTCCTGTGATTGCTGAATTAGAGGACTAGTCAGTTACTGCTTCTGATAGAGTTGCATTGAGTACTTGCTTTCCATTATGTAATGTGACTGCCTGCACATGTTCTTTGCCTTTTTCTTTCAGATTTTGCTCCGTGTCACTCGGCAGTGCACCTTGAGGCTGATTGTTTAGGGTAGAGGCCAGTTGACTGATTTGTGCTTCCAGATTTCTGTTTGTCGGAATCTAGGATTGCATGAACTGCATAAAAAGGTTTTCTAGATCCGATTTCTTTTCATCCCAAGGTGACAAATTGAATTAGACTAGTCTTGCTGGTTGTTGCTACGATGGCTACTGTGAGAATCCCGACAGCTGATTTGGCCTCACCTGGTTATTCCTTGAGAAGTTGGGATGATTCCTCCAACCTAGATTATAATTGTTTACATATGGATTTGCCGGATTTCTCTAGAAATTTTCCACATAATTAATGGGCTCCGGATGGGAGGCACATTGATCACTGGGATGGTTGAATTCTCCACACCACGTGCAAATATCTGCTGCTAACAGTTGTTGTGGTGTAGATGCCCCTACTGCATTGACATTGGTGGAGCCCAATCGTATGCACCCGGGTGCATTCCGCCTCAGTGCACCCGGGTGCACTGCACCTATTTTTTTTTTTTTTTTTTGAAAATTTTTCATGAAGCTGTTAATATAAGTTTATTTAACATATGTATCAATTTTTACTATTTTTAGAGATTTTTAGATATTTTTTTTAGATTTTTAAAAATCAGTGGCATTTTCCGTAATTTAAAATTACCGAAAATGCCACTGATTTTTAAAAATCTAAACAAAATATCTAAAAGTCTCCAAAAATAGTAAAAATTGATACATATGTTAAATAAACCTAGATTAACCATTGTATGAAAAAAATTTCAAAAAAAAATAAAAAAAATAGGTGTAGTGCACCCGGGTGCACTGAGGCTGAATGCACCCGGGTGCATACGATTGGGTTCCGACATTGGTAGGCCTGGATAAGTTCTGAATTTGCCTGGAAAGAGCGTCGATGTGAGCCTTTATCAAATAAACCGCGTCCAATTGGAGTAGACCTGCACTTCGGCTTCTGTCAGACGACAGCTGATAGGTGTTGGTTGCCATATTCTTTAGTAGGGCATATGATTCTCGGTAGCTTTTTCTCAGCAGGAAACTGTTTGACGATGAATCCACCATGTGACGGGCGAAATTTTAGAGACCATTATAGAAAATTGAGATTTGAACCCATCGTTGAATTTCGTGATGTGGGCATTCCCGGAGTAAGTCCTTGAAGCTATCCCACGCCTCTGATAGAGTCTCTTCTCCGTGTTGTTTGAATAAGACTATGTCTATTCTCAGTTTGGCGAACTTGGAGGGCGGAAAATATTTTTTCAAAAATTTCTGAGCCAAGTCATTCCATGTGTTAATAGAGTTCGGTGGCAGCGAATCCAACCACTCCGAGGCTCTATCCTTCAGTGAAAACGGGAATGTCCATAGTCGCATTGCTTCATTGAAGACTCCATTATGCTTAAACGTGTTCATGATCTACAGGAAATTCCGCAGACGGCGGTGTGGATCTTCAGAAGACAATCCTCCAAACTACCCAATGGACTGGAGCATTTGGAATACCACTGGTTTAATCTCAAAATTGTTGGTATGAATAGGAGGAGGTACAATGCTAGTTTGAACTGTATTTTGTCCAAGCGTAATGAGATCCCAAATAGGTTAGTCCAAATCATCTTGTGGTGGATTAATTGGAACCTCAACCCTTTGGTTCCTTTGTTGGTCAGCATAAATGTTCTCGTCCTGATATCCAATGCACTCCATGGTATGTTATTGACTCCTAGCTTCCCTGCTCTTGCGACACTCACTGAAATAGGTTCTCTCTGGTTCCATATTAAAAGGAATAATGATCTCCTTTTTAGCTCTGCCTTGGCGCATGCAAAAATAATTAACCTTGTGAAAACCAATTCAATTGAACTAGTTGGAAATTCTAAACTAAAAGAAATTATAAAAATGAACTATATTTACAGAATTATACAAGAAAGCAATTAAACTAATAATAATTAGTTATACCAATTTCCCGGCAATGGTGCTAAAGACTTGACGAGCTGCGTATATGTCTATTAAAATTGCTCGCTTTTAACGCAAGTATACGTGCCGAATTAAGTAATAAAGAGTGAGTAGAGTATCGTTCCCATGAGAAAATGGTCTAACTAGGATTATTAATCAATTTAGTTGCTTGTGGTGAGTAGAGAATTTGGATTTCAAACCTAAAACTAATTCTATCAATTGCAATAAGAAAAGATAAAAGAGTTTCACAGAACAATTGGAATACTAAAAGGAGTTATCAATTGGGGATGACAGATGGATAGTTCGAAATCCTTGAATCTAAACTATATTGCATTAGTTCCTTTTAATAGATTGTACAGGGATTTACTAGTCCAATTCCAATATTCTTTATATATGTCTTCCAACGCATATAAAACTAATTATAGTCCATTTAATTGCTATGTTCCAATGCCATTAAATAAAGTGGAATTGATATATCCATAATTTGTTCATGACTACATAGGATTTAACGGCATATTCCTATTCATTAAACAACTCCCCTTAGAAAAGCGAAAACCTATGCCCTATATATGGATCTAGTAAAGATTTTTCATTTCCAAGGATTAATCATGCAATTAAATCATCTTACAAGGTAGCTAATTTTGTAAAAAGTATTAAACATCACAGGAAAGGGTAAATCACAACACATAATCATATGAAAATCAAATATTCATTCCTGAAATTTGAATAATCAAGACAATATAGTTTAGGGTTCAATTCATCCTAACTATCTATCTAAAGAAAGTTTAGCTCAAAGACATGATATAAAAATCCATTACATCCATTATAAAAGTATCCAGGAAAACAAAAAAAGAAAAATAGAAGCATGAAGAGAAAACTGGTTCTTCGACAGTTTAGAAGGATGAAGAGAAAGCTGGTTCTCCGGCAGTTTCCACCAACGGGGTTGAATCTTCTCTTCAATTTGCGCTTTAAACGAGTTCTTTTCCTTCTCTGGAGATCTATTCCGTCAGGGCTCTCTCTTTCACACACGAATCCCTATGTTTCTATTTATATTGGTTAGTTTGCATAGCACATATGCAGAAACTCATCCATACGAATGCATAGTGGTGCTTAGGCGCCAACTTTCTGTGTGCTGGGTGACTTAAAAAACTTTCTGAATGCCTTGGAAGTTCATGCCCTGGCGCCTAAGCACCAACTCCCTGGATATTTTGTGACTTAAAAACTCTTCGAAATACTTGTACGATCATGCTATGGCGCCTAGGCACTAACTCCCTAGAAGGTTTTGTCCTAAAAGCTCTTCTGGACTTGTCTGCATGTTAGTGAAGTGGCGTATAGGCACCAATTCTCTAGAAGCTCCTCTATCTCATGAGGTGTTGGAGATTCTGGCAAATGCCTATAGGGTGGCACATGCGCGCCAACCCCATGCTCCTTCACTTGGCTCTGTTCTGCATTCGACTCGCCCTCATGCCTATAATTTGTCCGTCCTTCCTCTAAAAAATGAATGAACTAAATAAATGAACTAAAAATGTCTAATTTATACTAAAATGTATAAAAATTGTATAATACTCTTAAAATGCAAAGCGAATGAAAATTAAGCTAAATAGATGCAAACTAAGCCTAGTGTGCAAAAGTAGTCTAAAATGGGCCATGACAACTGACATTTTCACGAGTTATCAAAGGTAGAGCTCATGGGAGTAGCCAAGAAGAAAAAAGAAAAGGATTTTCAATCCAAGAGTAACTTGAAGTAAAGTTCAACTTCATTTAATGGAAACTAGAAAGTTTTAGCTTCTCTTTTTTTGATCTCTACATATTTTTCTTTTCCCTCTTGTCGGGATATATTCAAACTTGGTTTTAATGGAATTCAAATTCATGTTCATGAGCTAAACTTCAAAATATGGGATGTTGAGATGATTTGACTCTTAAACTATATTATTTTGGTTCTTGATGATTTACATATGAGTATTTAATTTTTGTACACTTGTGTTATATGGATTTACCTTGCATATAGTGCTTAATGCTTTTTACAAGCCTAGCTAACTTGTAAGGTGATTTAGTTACTATATTCATATTTGTAAAAGGTGAATCTAGGAAAGGTTCATATGCAAGGCATAGGTTTCTCACTTTGATAAGGAGAAATGTTGAAATGGATAGGAACATACTATTAAACCCTATGTAATCATGAGCAAGTTATGAGCAAATCTATCCCATTATATTTGCTTGCATAGGAACATAGTGATCAGGTGTGTGTGATCAGCTAAACTTCAAAATATGGAATGTTGAGATGATTTGACTCTTAAACTATATTATTTTGGTTCTTGATAATTTACATATGAGTATTTAATTGTTGTATATTTGTGTTATAAGATTAACCCTTGCATGTAGTGCTTAATGTTTTTTACAAGCCTAGTCATCTTGTAAGATGATTAAGTTGCTAGATTCGTATTTAGAAAATGTGAATCTAAGCAAGGTTCATATGTAAGGCATAGGTTTCTCACTTTGATAAGGAAAAATGTTGAAATAGATAGGAATATACAATTAAACTCTATGTAATCATGAGCAAGTTATGAGAAAATCGATCCCATTATATTTGCTTGCATGGGAACATAGTAATTGGGTATGTGTGATCGGCTGTATTTGTGTTAAAAAACATATATATAGATTATTGAACATGGATTAGTAAGTCCCTGTGCAACTGAGTAAAAAGGAACCAAATTAATATGGTTTAGAGTCAAGGGTTCCCAATTCTCCCATCTATTAATCCAACCTTACAAATCCCTATCAAAGTTATGCTCATCCACTAATCTCTAACTTACTCCCTTTATTTTGATGCACATTTGTTCAACAATCACTTAAAAAATCTCTATTCATCAAAAGCAATTGAAGTGTTAAGAAATAATTAATTTAGACCAAATGCTCATGAGAACGATACTTTACTCATTCTATATTACTTAATCGACGCATATACTTGTGTGAAAATAGACATTTTAGTTAAACATACAAGCAGCTTGTCAGTTTGCATCATGTCTGCATATCATGCATTGTGTATAAATTTCATGCATTTTAGTTGAATTCAATGTAATTTATATCATTTTAGTTTATTGCTATTGTATTAAATCATTTAAGATAACATTTACTTATTTTGTGTCTTTTATTATAGGAAAAGGTAGTGCCTACTTCATAGACTTCAAGCTAAAGTTATGGAAAGAGAGTTGCATTGCAAGTATACATTAATATTCAAGGTAGCAAAGTTGGTGCCCCAGCTTCAGACACTGCTATATGAAAATTTTAGAAATTAGTAGTTTTCAGATAGCCCAATTGCCGACCCCCTCATGTGCAAACTTTGGCACAAGTGAATTGGGTGTATATATATGTGTATGTGTGTGTGTGTGTATATATATATATATATATGAGAGCTGTTCTAGTGCAGCACAACTGCACCGGAACAAGATACATTTGATCAAAAGTGGGCCCCACACATATTAAAATGCAATGAAACTTTATATAATCATTTATCCATATACAAATTTTATAGAAAATGATTTATATGTTGTGAAAATCACTTTAAAGTTGTTATTTACATCAAACTATTTTATTACGTTGAATTTGTACAATTTTCAGATGGGGCCCATATACATATCTGATTGGGATGAAAATTGGTATGGCAATAGAATACATTATTTTAAATACAATGGGTGGAGTAGATTATGATTTAATGATCATGTGGGGACCATTTCAGCAATGCTGCACAGGAATAATTCTCTATATACATATATTTCTAAGGGTTTACTAAACATAATCCCAAGAGCACATAGCCACTGTGGAGAAAGAGAAAAGAAGGAATTTCAAGCCAAAGGGAAAGATAAGTGGAGATTCAAGATGTTTTATTGAAGATCATTGAGTTTGATCTACTCTTTTCTTTTTCCTACTTATTTTTCTTATTCTCCTTCCTTGGGTTTATTGTAAATATCATTTTATGGATGTTAACATCGTGTTTATGGGCTAAATCTCCTTGTGGTGGAAGATATGGAGGATTTGACATCATAACTATGTTATTTTATTTCTTTGTATTTGAATGAGGAAATAGTTGTGTTGTGACTTTAGTTGCTTGAGATTACCCTTATATATCCTGTTTAATGCATTTACAAGCTTTGCAACATTGTAGATTGATTGAGTATTCAGATTCATACTTGGAAAAGTGGGATCTGAATCAGATTTATATATAAGGCGAAGGTTTTCCAATCATATTTGTGTTGGATGTTAATATAGATAGGTATATATTAATTGTTGAAAATAAATGGCAAATTAAGCACAATTTGTGTTTCAATAATTAACAATTCAATTTGAGAAGTTATTCTTATAAACGTGTGTGTTAAAGTGATCAAAGACCTAAAGATTTCAAGATTCAAAGCTTGGCAAGCTAAGTACCAAGCCAAGTCAACTCAAGCATCGACTTAAGTTAAGTCGATACTGAAGTCGAATCCCACATCGACTTCACCGGGCCATTTTTTGATAGGGCTAACATTATGGACGCATGAGTAGGGGAAGTCATATCCGAAGTCGACTTTGCATGCGACTCGCGTTAAATCAAAATCCAAGTCGACTTCGTTAGTGACTTAGGATATCATCAGGGGTGTGAAGCCGAATTTGACAAAGTCAAGTTGCAACCGAAGTCAACTCTGATATATGACGTAAGTGAAGTCGCACATGAAGTTGACCTAGACATGCGACTTAGATGATGTTGCAAACCAAGTCGACCCAAGCATCTAAGTTGAGTTCAAGAAGATTAAAGTCAAGCTTGTTCAAGTTCAAGAGTAATAAGGCAGGCTCAAACATCATCATTTTAACACCATCCAAAGATCAGAATAAGTCCAACCAAAATTTTCTTAAAGGATATAATTAAGCTCAATTCACAAGAAGCAAATGGTCAACATACAAAGTGAATCCCGTGGGAGAAAATCTAACTAGATGCAAGGATACACAGACTAAAATGAAGAGTTTATGAAGCACCATGTTCAAATGAGCGAAGTGGGAAGTGAAGTTGCAACCGAAGTCAACTTCACTCGCGACTTGAGTGAAGTTTGAAACCAAGTCGACCTGGAATAGAACTTGGAATAGAAGAGTGAAGACTGAAGTCGCAACCTAAGCCAACTCTAGTTGTGATTTAGGTGAAGTCGTGCACGAATTCGACTTCGCATGCAACTTGAGTTGCAACGATCGTAAAAATTCGAACGCTGGCGCATTGAATGCTTGCCACCTACCACAAAAATGCTCGAATTTACTACTCTCCTATTTAATACTCGTCAAATGCAAGGGAGAGGGTTAGCTAGTGCATTGATTGAGCTTAAACCTTCCAATATTCAAGCATTCAAGTTATCTCTTAAAGCTCTCCAAGAAGAATTGAAGTAATTATTGCAAAGTACAAAACTAAGTCAATTACTTATCCTCTTACACATTCTTCTTAGCGCTCAAATTCTTCTCTACACAACTATAAAGTGTACTCTTTTGATTTCATTTCTCTTGTTCGTGATTTCACTTAATTTGGTGTTAAGTACCAGGATCAAATGAAGGAAAATTAGTATGTGGTTGGAGTATGGAGTATGACTCACCACTTGTGCAAATATTTTAAATGTCCCCTAGAGTTGGAATCTAAAAGAGAGCAAGGGCTCGAACTATGTACTCATTGATATAGTAAAATCTAAGGCACGACGGAGTGTTCTTAGAGGAGTGGAGTAGGGAAGGTTGTCCCAAACCATTATAACTTCTGTGTTTTATTTCCTTGTTTTATTTGTTATTCCATTCTCTACATTTTTCATTCATGGAGACTTAGCTTACAAGGGGATAATTATGATATACAAAAAAATTTAAAAGAACCCAATTTACCCCTCTTCTCTTAGGTTTGCCATAAACTTGGACCATTAACCCTATGTAATCTTGATTCTGTGATATGGTTATCAGTTTTATTTTACTTACATGTATAAGAACATAGAAAATAACTAAAACATGTTTATGTTTTGTGTATGTTGGAAGATATATGAATATAAATGAATCTAGATTAGTAATCCTTGCTCAACTAATTTAAAAAGAAAATAATTTGACATAGCGATGAGTCAATGAATTCATACACCCATCTATCTTAATCATCTTAAGAAAAACTCTCCTACAACCACTCTATTTTGGTTAATTTTTGTTGAGATTAATTAAGTTTAATTTCAATTTTTTGAACATAATTTTTTTTTCAATTTATAATTCACTTTAAACAATTGAATTTTAAGGTAGTAATCCATTTACCATAATCCTCATCAAAATGATACTCTACTCACTCTTTATTACTTAATCGATATGTATACTTGCATTAAAATGAGCATTTTAATTAGACATATAAGCAGTTTATACGGTTAGATGGAATTATCCTGTACAAGCATACTTACATCACTATCTAACATAAAATTATGAAAGCTAAATAGAATAAATTATACAAATCTCCTCCAACCCACCCACGTAAGTAACATAGATCTCAACTTTACAAAAAAATAGACTTTATAAAGAAGCAATATTGTTCAAACCGAACCGGTGATTTAACCGGTGAAGTAACTGTTCTAAATCAAATTGGTTCAACAGGTTAACTAAACTGGTTTGCACTGATGATGTCGAAAAAATATATTTATGATGTTATAAATGTTTAATTATTTGTAATTAATTATATGTTGATAAAATTATATACTTATAATTCTTAAATCTATAAGTTAGAATTTAATATTCATAACAGAACATGCAAGAAAAAGTAATAGAAAATTTTCAAATATGCATTAAGTAAGCAAAAATATAATAAATTAAATTTAAAAAATGAACTACATTAACTAACCTGAAATGAATAATAAGCCTTGACTTTTGAATTAGCTAATTGATGAAGGATCTTATATATTGATATGTTGTTGATCCATATCTTATATTAACTTATCTAAAGCAAAAAATAATAATAATAAAGTACATTTTCGAATGCATTCATGCTGGCAATCTCTAGTCCAAAAAATTTCCAAAGCAGAATGTTATTAGACGACAATGAGACAACATGCATGTCTATTTATCAAGACCTATAATGCTTCTCTGAGATTTTTTTTTTCATTTACCAATGATTAATGACTAAGATGACTTTAGTATTTGAACCATGGCGTTTCATGAAAGAACAAGTCGACCTAGTGGAAGAACATCCAAAAGCAGTAAGAAGCAAAAGATATTTGGTGATAACAATAGATTATTGTGAAAAATAGGCTGAGGTAAGAGCATCGAGATCTGTAATTTCTGTTCAAGGCCATCGAAGATTTTGAATAAGGCCTCTTCCATGATACAATGCATAAGATTGATGTTCTAGGATAAAAAATATGCTAAATTATAAATTTATAACCAATTCTCAAAAAATCTAACATAAAAATGCAAATCCTTACTGGTTGATTTCCAAGCTCCAACCGATGTATCTCGGCCAATCATTAACCAAATATGGTTGCCAACAAGCAGGGACCACCAAGCTAGGGGGAGGATAGTGATGTCGAAGAGCATGGAGAAGGAGAAGTGGGTTTGTTAAGAAGAGGAATTGTGTTTACTGGAAGAGCATGGGTAGAGTTGTAGAGTGTGGAGTGGCTAGGTTCGCTGGGATGGTGATGGTAGGGGTGTAAATAGGGTCAGTCCCGACCTAAGCCCTCATCAACCCAAACTTAAATCGAGTTTAGCCAAGTGGGTGGATTGTCAGTGAAAAACGACTTTACCTCCTTTAAATAATAATATATTATATGATATATATATCTACTGAAGGTCGAAACCCTAAGGTTTCTCTCTCCCTTAGTCCCATCCCCTGCCCACCCCACTACGTTGTCTCCTCCCTCCTATTTTGCTACCATGGTCGCACGTCCTCTCTCCCTTCTTCCCCTTTTAATTTCTCTCCTTCCTTCCTTTCTCTTCACCTTCCCTGCTCACACCTGCATAATTCTCCCCTCTCCCCTCCTAGTTCCTTTACAAATCCTTGATCACATCTAAATAGTTCTCCCCTCTCCCTGCCGATTCCTTCGCTGCTGTCTCCGCACTGCACATCTCCCTTCTTCCCCTTTTGAGTTCTCTCCTCCTTTTCTTTCCTCCCTCCCTACTCACACCTACATAGTTCTGCTGTCTTTCCCGCCTAGTTCTTCCGCCGCTGCCACTGCTGCCACTTTGCCATGGTCATAACTGCACTTACTACCTTTGTGAGGTATACTTCAAAATTTGAAGAGAAATAGCTGTTTTGACTTCAAAATTTTTGAGTTGTTTTGGGTTTTTGTGTATCATTTTGCGTTTGGATAGTTTTAGAAAATAAATTCTTAATAATTCCCTAATAAAATTTTAAAGCACTTAGTTCCTTTAACCAAGTATAAAAATTATATCACGAAAATATTTTGCATTGTGTTCCATACTCTGATTTTACATCTCTAATGATAAAATTCTTGATTAAAAGAGCTGCATACCATAGTCTATGGAAATTAATGATTTCATTAAAATGATAATTAAGTGTGTAGAAGGTCTTTCTATAACTTTACAACTGCACGAATAATCGTGTTTAACAAAAATTCAAATATGAATGAGTATACTTTGCCCGAAATCATGACTCAAAAGTAGGTAGTACATATGCCACATGCCATGACTTAAAGTGGGTTGTGTATCGACCACACGACATGACTAACAAAAATAAATGTAGATCACTTGGTCATGAATCGTGACCTAAAAAGGTGAGTACGCTATGCCACATGCAGTGACTCGAAAAAGGAGTACATAACGCCACGCACTATGATTCAAATGTGAGTTTACGCTTAGTCTGTCAACCAGCAATGACTCGATTTGGGTCTATTGAGGGATCCGTTGGCTACACTAGCAACCCCACTTACCAAACTAAGTGTGCTCTTAGCTTTTGGATTACACAGCAGACCAAAGTGTCCCGCTTTCAGTTTCTGTACTTGTACAAGAAACCAACACTCCCGCATTCAGTCATTAGATTTACATAGAGGCCAGCGTGCTCTACATATAGCTTCTAGATTGAAAATTAGGTGGTTTACCAAAAATAGGTTTAACCGAATTTTAAGAACATGTTTGAGTCACTTGGACCAAATAAGAGGTTTATTGGAAAGAGTTTGAGCCTAAGTAGGCTTGACTTAACAAATTTGGGTCCAAGCGGGCCAGTTGGGGGGTATCAGTTCAAATGAGTTCAAGTGGGCTTGACTAGGGACCAAGTGAAGTTGTTTTGAGTCTAGGTGGATCAACTGGAGGTTATGGGTCCAAACATGGAATATTAGGCTCAAGTAAATTCATTAGGGAGTTTTGGGCAATCGGGGTTGTTTGGAGGGTTTTAAAGTTACTCTAGGTTATTTGGAGAGTTTTAAACTCAAATAGGTTCATCGGAAAGTTTTTGGGTCAACTGAACCTGTTGTGGCGCTTTTAGATCAAATGAACTAGCTTTTGAAGGTTTTTGGCTCAATTGGGCCTGTTGAAGGGTTTTGGGCCCAATTGGACTTGCTTTGGAAGTCATGGGACCAAATGTGTTTAAGAGGGCAAAGTTGAAGAGTTCTAGACCCGCTTGGGCCTGTTGAAAGTTGTTTGGGTCCACTCGAGTCTGTTGAAACATGTTTGGGCCCACTTGAGCATGTTGAAAGGTGTTTTGGGCCCACTTGATCCTGTTTAAAGGTTTTGGACCAAATTGGGCTGTTGATAGTGTTGGGCCCACTTAGGCCTAAATAAGATTTACGAGTAGAAGTTACCCTCCTGACTTTCAGATGTGAGTTGTGTAGAATTTACATGTATACAAATCACAATGGTTCTATAAGTTCTCAATCCTCGCTTAAGAAGAGAGTTTTCATAGCTTCTTAATGCAAAACATCTTTCCCCTCTATTGAATTTGCATGTCCATAGGTTACAACTACCTAGAGGGTCTACCGGATCACGCATATTCCCCAAGGGAGGGCAAAGTGCCAACAATACATTCACCACAAAAACCTCTTGTTATAGCAAGAATAGGATCTATTTAGATCTATCACAACTCGATTGCTCAAAACCTGAAAACCAGGTGGAGTTTGATAATTCCGTTTCCACAGTGCAGCAGGTTGGCACAGTGGCTTTATTTGGACACCAAGGTTTGGGTTGAGTAAAAACAAAAATGACTTTTTTATTTATAAAAATGATTATTGAAAATAGGAGAAAAATACTTAACCTTGCATATCCATTCAACTTGCTAACCGGGGAGTATCTAATTTGGAAAAAGTAGATTTTAGAAAATGATTTTTGAAAATAGAAGAAAAATACTTAACCCCGTGTATCCGTTCATCTTTGCAACCGAGGAGTAATTTTGGGAAAAGTAAGTATTAGAAAATAATTTTTAAAAATATGAGGAAAATACTTAACCCCGTGTATCCATTCAACATACCAACCACGAAGTATATACTATGGAAAAAGTAGTTTTGGAAAATAATTTTTGAAAATAGGAGAAAAATATTTAATATTTCATATCTATTCAACTTGCCAGGGAATATCTACTTAGGAAAAATTAAATTTTAGAAAATAATTTTTGAAAATAGTACAAACTAGTCTCGTAGGTACGCACATCCGCGGCTCAAATAACTTGGGTATCAAACTCATATGCGCAGAACTGGAGTCTCGTAGGTATGCATTCCACAACCAGATATATAGTTCTGTGTGGCGGTTTTACCTTTAGACTATTAGAGTTCTGCGGAAATGAAATAACTTGAGCTCCAAGAATGTCCAGCTTGCTCCTGCTATTCTCCACGTGCTTTGAACAGGTTTCATGTGGCAATTCCGCACGAAGAGAAATTGCTTGCGTTTGGTTCCCTGAGTCACACACGAGCTGAACCACAAGCAACTTAGCAACTAGTTTGGCATACGAAACCACGTCCCTACGGAACTCGTATTTGTGTCTTGTCTTGCCATAACAGCTGTTATCCATGCATGCTATTTAGGGGTGCAACTTGGGTCGGGTACCCACGGGTCGACCCGATGGGTACCCTAAATAGGGTCGGTTCGGTTCCGGGTAAAAAATACCCGGGGGGTATTTGGGTAGGGTCGGTTTCAGGTTACGGGTACCCGGAACCGACCCGAATTTTATATAATATATATTATTAAATTTAATCGTTTGCGGTTTACAGGCTGTCGGCCTGTCGCGGCATCGCCTCCTGTCATGTACAGCCTCAGCCCTCACGCCTGCCGCCTACGCCTGCCATCTTCCATACTTTGTCTCAGCCTCAGCCCTCACGCCTGAGCCTGCTTGCTTGCGTGCCATGAGCCATCTTCCATACTTTGTCTCAGAGGAAGTGAGAAACCGGGTAGTGGGTTACTAGGTATTGCGGTACCAGAGAAGAAACTGATGAGTGAAGACGACCGTCACGACCCGTTCCTCTTGTCTCGACAGTCGAATCCTGATCCAGTGACGAGGCTGCGACGAAACTGAAGAGCGACGAGGCCGCGAGGAAACTGAAGAGTGACGAATCCGATCCCGATCTCGTCTCGACTGTCGAAACTGAAGAGTGAATCGGCGAATCTTGCGAGGCAGCGACGAATCCCGATCCCGCATCCCGGCAGATCAACTCCAGAAGACTCCAGAGTTCATCAATCGGAAAGCGTCCGACAACAGAGTTGACAGTTGATTCAGTTTGATAATATTGGCTACAAATTTCTAGTGAAATGAAGGCTGTGATTAATGAGTGGGTAACTTGTTTATATTTTTTCATGTTATTTGTGAAAAGACACCAAAGTTCAATGCTGACGAGTAAACAGAAAAAGATGGATGGTACTATTTTTCTTCACTTCTGGCTGTCCTTTTATCACCAAGCAATCTAGATTTTCCGTATTACAACATTGTCTGTGAAGTGTTTGTTTGGCAAATGTATCTATTGATAAGCAATTCCCCCCTCCCTTTTTGGATCATTACAGACATGAAAGAGAAATATAAATGATCAGAAAGAGGAATTTGGCAATGACCATCATCTGTTTGATGTGTTGTAAGACTGAATATATTAATCAATTGAAGAAAATTAAAAAGAGGAATTTGGTACTGATTATCATTTGCTTGTGTTGGAAGAATGAATAATTTAATCAATTATAAGTTGTCACATGTCCAGTTGCCACGAAAATTCGGTACAACTTAGATGCTAATTCATGTGCTAGAGTGAGCTTTGATAAGCACTTCCTATGACGTGAATCGGAAAATCTGTAAAAGGGATAAGATGAAGACAATAATTGGTAAAAATTGGTTTCTCTTCTTTTCTATTTTTTCTGTTGCTGTTTATAAGAACATGATGAGTAGATCTTGCTGGTGTTTGAGAATGAGCATTTGACATTGTAGAGACTGTGAACCAGTAATAGAACAAAGAAGAGGTATGATTTCCCGAGGTTTTGAATCTTTATTTTGGAAAATGGAACTGGGTTAGTTTTGGATGTGATTGTGCCGGAAAACTCCTTAAAGAGTCATAAAATTCTCTTATTGTCTTGAATTTATTTATTTATTATTCTCTTTCTTTAAAAAAAGAGTAGGGCAAACTGAAGTGGGGCTTGTTGAAATAAACCAAGGCTTGAATGATCGAGGACAAATTGTAATGTGGATATGGTTGCAATTAGGACTGTCTCAATGCACAGTATAACTACTTTGTTCTGTTATTTATTCTAATGTCGAGTTTTTTCCCTAACTAACCATATGACCTTGTTCTGTTGTTGTGCTGTCTAGGCTATTGAGTTCAGTAAATTGGTTGGATGTTTGAAGCCAAAAGAATCAGAAGAGGTGATTGTTTCATCTTATCAAAAGCTTAATGCTTTCTTCTAGGAACGCCTAAAGCAGAAACTTGTATTTGTCACCCAACATGGTTTGCTCCCACTTATGAAATTACTCCCACATATTGTAGTAGATGAATTCGGAAGTATCTTTAACAGTTTTTAGAATGATGAAAAGTTGGCTTGGATGGATTGGCTGTGTGGAATAGGATCCTTAGAACTGCCTTAGCCGGGAATATTTTATGACAATTTTGAAGGACATGTATGGACAGTTTTGAATGCATGACTTCTTTAGGAACCGATTTGGAACCGAACCGGAACCGACCCGCTCTTAAAAAAATTGAGTAAGGCTCCGGACCGACCCGGTCTAAAATAGGGTAGAGTAGAGGTTTTTGAAAAATGGGTAAGGGTAGGTTCAACCCATATCCGGACCTACCCGACCCAAGTTGCACCCCTAATGCTATTCGATTGATCCATTCTCTGCTCCTGCTTTTTCTTTTCTTATTTTCTTATTTCAACAATGGCGTAGTATAAATTAGGGGTGCAACTTGGGCTAAGTTGAGCCTAAATTGGGCCCGCCAAATTCTATTTTCAATGGTGTTAAAACTTATTTTTTCGTAACTCGAATCCGTAGAACCTGAACCTAAGAAACCCAATTTGTAAATATGATAGGGTGAAGGTTCAAGTGAACCCGAACTCAAAGAACCCAAGCCCGATTTCCCATTTTATATTTATTATAAAATATATTATATACATACTATTTTAACAATATTTCTTCATATTCTTTATATTTTATGTTATTATATTTGTATTTTAATACATGTTGGGTATATTGTAATTTTATTATAAATAAAATATATTATTTTCATTTATATTTTTTTATTTCTATCATTTACTTTTACACTCATTAATTTTCTTTTTTATCTTATTTTTTATGTTAAAATTTTTAAAAAAGATTCTTTATATTACTATTTTTAAAAAATTTGTAATTTGATTATATATTATTATGTTTGCTTATACGATTTGTTATTATTATTTATTTAATGAAATTCTAAATATATCACTTTTAAATAAAATTTAAATTCATCAATATAAATTCCAACCCAAAACTCAAGCCAAACCCGATTTTCAAAAATAGAGTTAGGATTTAGGTTTTACAAATAGAGTTAGGATTTAGGTTTTACAAATAGAGTTAGAGTTAAGGTTAGAATTAATGTTTTATAAATAGAGTTAGGATTAGAGTCGATGTAACTCAAATTTCATGAGCCCGAGTTGCACCCCAATCCTAGGTCGTCAACGTGGTAGTGTCTGGGAATAGTAGTTCCAAGGCCGCCGCCTTCTTCTCCCTAAGTCCAGTTCCTTCAATCTTAGCGCTCCATTTCCCCACAATTTGATCTCAGCCTCTACTTTTCCAAGCTCTTTTCGTTGTCATCGGTGTTGACCCAGAACGCGTCTGCTCTCATTGTCATCATGAAGTGGCATGGTGCAGTGGCCTTTATTGCCGATAACGCTGTTGCTGCTTCGTCCTACGACCATAGATTCTTGGTCACGAAGGCCTTGGAAACATGGGTGAGCAGTCCCCATCTCGTTCTTCTTTCCGTTCAAACCAGCGGGATATTCTTCCACATTGCCCAAATCGATAAGGCATCTATGATCGATCAAAGCCTGCTAGAGTTCATTTATCACTGATTGTTGCAAAAACTTGAAGACAGTAGGTCGCCTAGCATCATCTCGTCACCCTGAACTCCTTGTCAACGAATTTGACTGCCAAGCTCTTAAGGCCAAGGCTGTTGATCGATTGGCTTCGTGTTCTAAGCCTGGTGATCCTCGCTGCCCTTGCCACGGCTGGTTGTTGGCAGAGTCTTGCCCACGCAGTGGTTCGCCACTCAGATAGCTGTCAGATGGAGATGATGGGTTTGGCCTCCGTTCTCTCTGTGTCAAGCGTCCACAGATTCGCATTTTTCAAAATCTGGCACCCAAGCCCCTACTTTATCCCTCGTCGAAGGAATCGTCGCCATTGCTGCTTTAAAGTTTTAGCCTCCTTTTTTTTGCTAGCAGCTCGAATTCTCCTCCAATAGCGCGATTTGTCTTTTCTTGTCCCTTGGTATTGGTTTAAAGAGCGAAAAAGAAAGCCTAAAGAGTATTGGAAGAGGAAGATTCCATGGATGTTGGATAAGGATACTTCTCGGTGGGTTTGAAAATGGTGCCGCAAATTTCCGGGACTTTAGCTTGGTGGGCAACGGTTGTTCATCCTTTTTTCTTTTACTTGACTGTAGGAATTTGGTAAGCAGCAGCTTCAATGGTCTAACATCATTTTTTTTAACAGATCCTGAATATCGGCATCATCTAGCATGGCTACCTTGTACTCCCTTTGGACCATTCTTGAGATTTGTCATTTGAAGGGGATTCAGCTAGCACCGATATCCTCTCTTTTCTTTTCTTTTTTTTATGCGGATATGTAACCTTGATCTACAGTTTCGATGTATTTACATGATTTTATTAAAAAATCATATAATTCTTTCTTCCAAAATCCGATCCATCAATAGCACGTTTGATAAATATGAGCCTCTGGTTACTTAATTGAAAGTTAGTGAAAATGAGCCTCTATCACTTAGTTGCATGTTCTCTTCTCCCATTCTTACTAGTTCTTGAGACAAATATGAAATGTCGAATTTTTGCCACTCAAATTCTCTCCAAATCAAACACTTAAGATAGAGTATGTTAATATGTTTGGATAATTATGTTAGTCCCGAGTTTATGACAATAATCCAATAGGAGAGGGATGAATTGGGTATTTTAAAATTTTCACTTAAACAGAAATTTTCTTCCTGTTTAGTTCAATCCCCTTAATGAAACAAGTAGATAATACGGAGAGAAATAAAGAAATAAAAATAGATAAGCAAGCCACAACAGTGGACACAGTTTTTATAGTGGTTCGGGAAACCTTCCCTATTCCACTCTTCCAAGCTCACACCTATTGTGATGTGGGTTCCACTAATGTATTATCAAATACAACTAAAGCAACAACTCTCTTCTAGATTCCAGCTCTAGGGGGCTTGCACAAACACAACACAAGTAGATGACGAGTCACACTCAAGTCAAAAAATTACTTTGCTTTCACTTGGTTCATATTTCTAATATCAAACCAAGTATCAAATACAAGTAATGAATCAAATAAAGAAAACTACACTTTACAAGTTATGTAGGCAGATTTCAGCTCATGGAAGAACTTGTTAAGAGAATAATTTGATCAGCAATATAGCTTTCAGCAAGTTGGAGCAAAGTTCTTCATTTGAAGTTGGTGTAGATCACTTAATGCTTAGAGAGGGTGGAAGGTGAACACAATGAATGCTTTTGTAACCTCTAACACATTCTCTTGAATGTTCTTTTATAATGGTGGAGTAAATTCGAATGTTTGGTGGTAGGTGGCGCGTATTTAATGCGCCAACGTTCAAATTTTTTCGACCGTTGCAAACTAAGACGCATGTGGAGTCGACTTTGGATGCGACTTCACCCAAGTCGCAAACTGGAGTCGACTTTGGTGGCAACTTCGGTCTCAAGCATGGCTTCAAGTTACACTTCGGGTTGACTTGGTCTTGGACCTGACCCAAGTCGCAGGTGAAGTCGACTTCGGGTACGATTTCACTTTCTGTATGCATATGATAGAATTTAAATTTCTTTGAAAGCAATCCTTGATGTTTGTTGTTCATCTCAAATCTTGTTCTTCCAATAATATCCTTGATCTTAAGTGTTTGGTCTTGAAACTTAGCATATTCATCCTCTTTTGAATGCTTTACTTTCAAAGCCTTGATCTTAAAAGGATTTGCCTTACTTGAGTTTGAAGTCCAAAGATATAGTTAAAGATCTTTCATTGAATGATATAATATCTTGAATGATTATATCATGGATACTTGCTTGTATGGACTGTCTTGGTCTTCAGCTTGTCATAAGTTGGATGCCTGGGTTGACTTCGGGTTCAACTTCACTCAAGTCGCATTGTGGAGTTCACTTGGGAATGTGACTTCACCCAAGTCACATATGGAGTCGACTTCGACTGCGACTTCACCTGTCTCTTACCTCAATTTCAACGTTGGAAGGAATTGATCTCTTGAAATCAATAGTGGAGTCGATTTGGGTCTGTGACTTTACTCAAGTCGCAAGTGGAGTCGACTGCGCCTGTCCTTGTGCCCAAATTAAGCGCTGGAAGATTTTTCCCATTTGAAGTCAATCTTGATGTTGACTTGGGTATCGACTTCGCTCAAGTCGATGGTTAAGTTGACTTGGCCTTGCGACCTGGTCTGCCAGGTTCTGAATTCTAAGTTTTTATCCTTTAACCAAGTTTAACAACCACATTAGTACCCAAAATATTCTCAAATTGAGTTGTTAATCATCAAAACATGGATTGTGTTTAATTTGCCATTGATTCCAACAAATTGAACGTATTGACTTATAATAATACAGTATTGTTGTACGTTGATTGTTTCATTGTTTATATTGATTTATCTGTCTAATTGATGGGTTGAAATGGTTTATTTTTTGTGCATTAATCAGTATGGATAATGATGATGTTATTAAAGTGCATGCCTATATACCATCTATCAGGAACAAATCATGCGGATGTTTCATGAGATTATGGACATGTATTTCAAATAAATTATGTGGATGTGTTTCATGTGATGTATTTTTGGATGTATTTATGGACATGTATTTTGAACATGTTGTTTGGATATTTAAAATAGATTGTTTGTTGTGTTTGGAAATATGGTTGGTTAATTAGTTGTAAAATTATATTCGGATTTATATGGTTCGGAAATATATTTGTATAATTAGTTGTGAAATTGTGTTTGGATTTATTTGGTCATATATATGTATTTTAAACATGTTGTTAAGATGTCGTTTATGTTGGTGATTTGGATTAGGGCAGTTGAGGTGTTAATTTTAGCTCTCATTGGATGTTAACTCGGAAGGTACGACTATGCTATTTGATTTTTTGTTTTGCATAATTTAGTGCAATGTTATGATTTCTCTTTCACTTTTGAGGTATGCATAACTCCTACTATTACTTATTATTTCTATAATTTATCAATATTTTTATTATTTTAGAAAATTGTGCGAATAGTGGCCAACTAGCATCAATAATTTGCATAATCTAATAGTCCGATTTGTAACCTGAAATGAATAGATTTCTTTAGGGTTGGGTTATGGAAAAATAAGGTTGAAAGTAGGGTTAGATTAAAATTTTACAAGATGGTTTAGGATTATATTTACCCCAACCCGAGTCAACTCGACTTGATTTACACACTTAGGCAATAACGTGATGCACAGATGGATGCACTGATGGAAGTGCCATCTAACGAAAGCAGCGACTGTAGAGTACTAAGATTGGAGAAGGAAGAATGAGCTAAAAAAAGGAGGGAATCAAGTTCTAGGAGAAACAACATGGAGAAGAAGAGTTAGTAAGATAGTTGGGCTCGATTAGGGTGCTGAAATGGGTGCTAAGGAGGCAGAGTAGGGTAGTAGATATGATTGATGAGAAGAGGAGCTTGGGGCTTTAGCACGGTGAAAATGGCAGATGCAGGGGTGTCGGTGTGTGATAATTCTAAAAATTTTCATTTAATTTCATATTAAATTCACACAAGTAAATATTAAAATGTTAATTAAATGCATGTTTTAAGTAAAATTTTATGAAAATCATATTTTTGATAACATCTTTGATTTTGCTATAAAATGGGTCATTTTGCAATATTCATGAAAATATAAAATTATGACTCAATTTTAATGGTGAAATATGTATGACCTATTAATATAATTCAGAAAAATTTATAAAAAAGAGTAAATAGGGTAATATATATACATTTATAAGTATAGTTTAAAACATGGGTTAAAGTGAATTATTATGTAATCTTCAAATAAAATGACAAAATAAGAATTGCATTGATAAAATGAACTCAAAAGAGTACAAAATCAAATTTAGGAAATATTAAAGTTGTCTGGGTAGAAAATACATAGTGCTGAAATATTTTAAATTGCAATTTTTATGTTGCATGTGCCCGACAACAAACCACCGCCGGAGCACCATTTCTATACTCCATCTTCCCCAAACCAGCCCCCTTCTTCAACTCACGTTTTCCATTTCTGCCCAAACCCATCAAGCATAGCAGCCATGGCCGATCGCTCTCTTTCTCTTCCCAAGCCGGCAGTTCGCCGATCTGGCCTGCCGCAATTGGGAAAACTTCCCAGGCAAAGCAGATCCATCACTGGCCCAAAGAACTCGAGCAGCCATTAATCAAAATCCAGTTGCCGTCCACCGCGTCCAGCAAACCGTCAACAGGCAGCCATGGCAGCGACAAACGCTTCCCGCAACTGCTTCAGTGAACCATCGAGAACGAGCATCACGCTAACTGAGCAAACCTCTATTATTCATGAAACCAAAAATTTCAGCATGCCCGAGTCGTCGATTTAAGCCGCTCCACCATCTTCCCCAATCCGGCACCTAACAGCCACAATCCAGCAGTAAGCCATCATTTAATCGCCTAGCTGCCCCTTCATCCAAACGGCCCCAGCTTCTTTATCTCGCTACCAAAACAGACCACCAAATCCAGCATCACCCTATTGCAGCACTTCCTCTTCTCCGGCAATAGAAACCTCCTTAAAGGAAAACCAGCATCAACCTTTGAACCGGCTACTTCCTTCGAGCTCCAACCAGAGCACCCATTTTCACGGCAGCAAGACCCTTCAATCTGCCTTCTTTCAGCACCTAGATCAAAACTATCCATGGATTAAAGCATCAATCTTTAGCCAGCAGCAAAATCGCCGTTGTGCACAGCATCTGACCGAAAAATTCAAAAATCGCCAGCATGAATCAGTTTCGGCCATTCACAGGCCATGATTTCGCAAGCTACCAGCAGCTGCCATGTGAGCAATCAAAAGAATCCAGAAGCCTCAAATTTCGGCAGCCAAAAATCAGCTCTCTTCTTTCACGCCTTCAAATCTTGGCCGACAACTCTATTTGGGCACCCAATTTTTGCTAAGTTAATTGATGCCAAAAATCAAATTCGGCCAATCATCAGCATCGAAAGCATCCTTATCTAGCCACGATCTCTTTTCCAACTGGCCGAGCTCATGCAGAAAGAAGAAACGGGCAAGAGCAGTTATGCAAAAAAGGGGCACTTCATAAGAATCCCACATCGGAAGCCAAAATGGAGAGAGGGCTGTCCAACACTTATAAAAGGAGTCCCTCCATCCATCCCAGAAGAAGACACCAACGCGCACAACCAAGCAATCCTCTCTTTCCCTTGGGTGGGACCCATCTTGTAGGACCCCTAGCAAGGAGGTGGGGCCAAGCAATAAAATTCCCATAAAATGGAGATTCGCTCTTCATATTTAGGTGATATAAATTTTATTTTGTTGCTTTATGGTTTATAGTGCTTCGTAGTTGGTAATCTTTAATTTGTAGTTTTAAATTTTTAGATTAGATTTACTGCTTTATTTTATGCTTTGTAATTTTTAGATTAAATTTAATGTAATTCTCTTTCCTGTTTTAATAGTTGAATTTCATAACTTTTATTGCTTCCTTAGAATAGTTTTAATTAAGTTGTTAGTTAATTATAATTTCTTTTAGCTTCTTGTCTCCCTTTCTTTTATCTCCAACTCTTCTAATCTTTTCTCTCTTCTTTCTAATTTCTTTCTCTTTCTCTCTCTAGTTTCTTTTATTTTATTTTCTTCTCTCTCTCTAACGTTTCTTTCTCTTTCTCCTTTCTCTCTTTAATTTCTTCTATTATCTCTTTTCTTCTCTCTGTAACGTCTCTTTCTCTCTCTTCTCTCTGATCCCTCTAATTTCTTCTCCTTTCTCTCTAATTTCTTTTTCTCTAACTTCTTTCTCTCTCTTCTCTATACCTTCTCTTACTCTTAAAAACAAATCAAAATTATATCGCCTCCCTATGGATTTGACCCGACTCACCGTTATTCTACACTATCACCCGTATAGTGGTAGCTTTAATGTATTTCAGTTAATTTTAATTAAACTGGTGATCACAGTGCTCTTAATGACAAGCACTTGGTGCGCATCAGCGTGCTACCGGGCTCAGAGGAGGCAAGGCAAGGCGGCAAGCTCGAGCAATGGTAATGGTAATTTCTGCAACTCTATTTCGTATCATCAGCTTGTAATCTATGTAGAAGGAAATTGAGCTATTAGACTGGAGAGGAGTAACAAAGAGATGAAGAAGATGGAGGAGTATCGTTTAGAAAGGCTTGCTTTCGTGGTGAGAGTTTAGAGAGCAGTAATGCTCAGCTTTACGTTTTGGGGGGAAAACGAAAATAGGGGAGGAAGAGAACTCAGAAATCTACAGCATAGTAGCTGATTTGTTTTCTTAATATCTCGACCAAGATGATTGAAAGCGGTTCAACCAGCTATTCTGGTTCAACCACAGTTTGGGTTTAGAATCTCTAATCTCAATATCTTAGTTCCTGCTATATTTCTTCCATATTATCATAGTATATATAATAAATGGAAAAGATGAGAAAAATAAAAAAGAATGGAAAATAAATTGCTTATCTAATTTCCTTCCAATTTTCCAAAATCCTCAAATTTTAAAACTTATCTAAGAAATCTTAATCTACTAAACCTTAAAGTATCTCGCCCTCTCCCTTTTACCCCAACTTCCCTCTCTGCAATCTTTCTCCCTATTCATCTACCCCTTCTCTTTATTATAATTTACAAAAGTTACTTTCAAGAGTTTTGCATGTTATCATCTTACAAATAGTTTTGTCCTCAAAACTTGCTATGATAGAAGGTCAGGACAATTAGCTTGCATGTCCTCTTGTTGCTCTGACATCACTTCCTCCTTAGAATGGTTACTTAACTGAAACTTTATAAATCGAATCTCCTTATTCCTTAATTGCATAGTCTTATTGTCAAAGACTTGAATTGACCTCTTATCACATTGTAAATTATCTTTAACAAAGATCAGTTCTGATTGTATAATATGAAAAGGATAGGGTGTAGATCATATGCTTGCTTTAAGAAAAATTAATTTGATATGATGATTAACAATCCATTAAATTATCATTAAAAAGGATCTAATGAATATGTATAAGTGTATTCAGATATTATACCAATTTCGCGTGTAAAAATGAAAATATAACATAAACGAAGTTTTATCTCAAGTCAATTTCATTTGCAACTTCAACAAAGTGAAGTTTCAATCCAAGTCGTCTTCACTTATGACTTTAGTGAGGTCTCATCATAAGTTGACTTTATCTATAACTTCAAAGGTAAAAAAAATAGATAATAAGTTTTAGCAAGGTGAAGTTGCACTCGGAGTCGACTTCACATGTGACTTGAATCTCATCCTAGGTCAACTCAACTTGCAACTTCATGCTATGATGATCGAAAATTGCGAATGTTCATATAATGAAGAGCTTCTGGAGCAAATTAAATACATATCGTAAAGTATAAATCTTCTTTTTATGTATTCTATTTTATATTGTTCCCTTGAATCAGTGTTAAAGATAAAATTCAAGAAGAAGCAAAATAGGAGGTTGATTTGAGATCGTCTCACTAATGGATTTTGCTTAATTAGTTTAAGTTTGTCCTACTAATAAAATAGACTTAGTTGGAGGGAGTTGTTTTACAAGAGATTACTGTATATGTCTCCTAGAATTGGAATCTAGAAAAGAACATGTGCACTAAACTGTATTGAATATATAATAGTAGAATTCGAGATGCAAAGAGCGCGTGTTTGGAAGAGTGGAGTAAAAAAGGTTTCCTAAACCACTATATATTATTTTTACATGGTTTGATTGCTTGGATTTTCTATTATATTTGCACATCTCATTTTATCTCCTTGCATATTTCATTATAGGGCATTAATTAATAAAGGGGTTTACAATTAAGTACTAAAAAATTTTAATGCCCCAATTTACGCCTCCCATCTTAATTTAAGCTTATAACTCAGGATCAACAATGGTATACAAGTAACTCTCTATCTTATTTGAGGTGATCTCTTTATATATCTATGATAGCCTACTCAATGTCGGTACCTACTTTTGCTGAAGGCCAATCATTTTTAAGTCACTTTTATTTGATGGCAATAATTTTGTCTATTGAAAGTTGATGATGAAATAACTTATTATGAAAATTAATATGGATTCTTGGATAGCCATACAAGATGAAATTATATTACTGAAAGAGGACTAGGCGTCCACTTGGATGGAAGAAGAGACCAAAACTATCTAAAGTAATGTTAAAAAGTTATGAACTTTCTATTTTTATGCATTAAATACAGTAGAATTTGATAAAATTTCTTCATGCACAACAGCTAAGTAGATATGAGATAAGTTAGTGTCCATTTATGAAGGTTCCTTCCAAGTAAAGGGTACTAAAATGAACATTCTTGCAAAACTAGTGGACCAATTTGAAGAAGTCACCTCCTTATAAAACCCAAGAGCTCAAAACTAGTTAGCTGATGCTTTGGCTAGTTTCACCTTGGTTATAGAAATCCTATACAGATTATCATCTCATGAGTTTTAGGTATAAATAACAAATGATCTATCTTTTGATTTTATAACATGAAGAAAAACATTAATGATCAAACTTTCGAAGAATATTCGAATTCTATAGACAAAGGCACTATTAACAAGCTTGCTCACCAATTTATAATAATTGGTGATGTGTTATATTGTAAGTCATATACGGAGTTACTACTAAGATGTGCGGATGAGTTCCATGAAAACAATGTGTGGATGAGAAAGAGGCTATGAAAATAATGAAAAACGTCCGTGAGGGTTATGTGATTCCCATATGAATGAATCGATGTTTACAAAGAAAATTTTATGACAAGGGTATTATCAGCTGATATTAGAAAGAAATTGTGCTCATTTCATCAGCAAATGTGTCAAACGTAAAAAACATGAGAATTTTTCCCATTATGTACACAATGAGTTACACAATATGTCAACTGGCTATTTTCAACACAGAGAATAAACATCATAAGAAAAATCTCTCGAAAATAATTAAATAATCATGAACATATTCTAGTAGCAATTGAGTAATGGGTAGAAACTACTTTTATTCCTATCCATTAACACTAATCATATTATTAAATTTAAAAAATCATATCTTAATGAGGGTTGGCGTACCGAATATATTGGTTGGTCGTAATGGGACAATATTCATAGGTCAAAAAATGATTTTTTTTACAATGACATGAAATTCAACATCATAAATTAGCTCCCTGTCGACCATAAGAAAATGGTGTTGTAGAAGCTACTAACAAAACCTTAGTTAAGATATTAGAAAAGATCGTGCAGAGTTATGGGGATTGGCTAGATAAACTACCTTATGCCCGATGGGCATACAAAAAATCGATTATAATTGTTATGAGATTTTTCGTTATATGCATTGACCATGGGATGGAAGTAGTATTGTTAATTGAAGTAGAGTTCCTAACTTCAAAAATTCTAAAAGAAAATGACATGATCATGTAGGAATAGATTGATGCCAGAGACCTATAATTGAACCTCTTAGATTAAAAGAGAGTAAGAGTGTTGTCACACACACACATAGAGCTACCAATAACGAATAGCTATAGCATACAATAAAGAGTTATGACCTCATAAGTTCCAAAATGGAAACTTGGTACTCAAAAGGATCTTCGTATCATTGCTATCATATAAAAGAGGCGAATTCAAGCCAAATGGGAAGGATCGTGGTTTATGAAAGAGGTACTTGTAACGCCCTGCCGACCAAATCAGCGGCTACTACCACTACACTACAGGACTGATGATAAAGGGGAAAACAAGTAGGTGCAACAGCTTAAAACATGATATAATATTAAATATCATTGTAGGTCACTATAAACTTGATGTCTTGTCGAATGTAAAATTAAGCTATATCCAAACGCTCAAATTCATAAAATGTACATACATTATGCCTTCCTTACATCAATATCAAGATAAATAATTCCAAATACGGACTTATCAAGTCCTAGCCTCATTTGATGCACTAACGCCATGTTGGTCTCCACCCGTATGTTTATCATCTAAAAATATGATACGATAAGATAAGACCAGACAAACTTAGTAAGTAGGATAGTTAATGAAAACTACTAAATACTGAAAATTAGATCACAACCATTCACCTAAAAAACTAAAACTTTTAACATGCCAACGCTCATGCTCATACTTATGCTCATGTATCCACTTAACTCTATTTCACGAAACTTAAGCATTCGTCAAGCCTTACTTCCTCTTTCAGCTTAGTGGCTCATGAAACTCATGCATTCATCAAGCCATTAATTAACCTTAATTTTAAGACATCTTTCTCATGTCCTGCTCATGCATTCAAATATCATGCTCATAACATGCTAAATCATGCTTTCTCAAGTATAATTCAAAACGATAAACTGAAATTTCTTTTTCAAATAAATACCGCATAAATCACATAAAATTCACTGAAATAAAATTCATCAAATTCACATCAAAATATATCAGCACAACCCATTAGATACATGGAAAAATGAATTCAAAAACTCTTGTTTACAAGTTAGAAAAACCATACTTACAAATAAAAAAAGTTCAACTTACCTCATGCTTCACTCTAATCCACCATCTTGAGATAGTAGTAATTCTCTTAAATTAATCATTAATTTCGCTTACATCATTTCGCAAGTTCATCTCAATTAGATCAAGTGTTAAGTGATAAATTAATACTTAAAAATCTCTATTATCATCTTAATGGGTCGTAATTGAGTGAAATCTCCTCCATTAAAAATCTACCCATTAATAACTTTTAATAAAAATCTTTTATGGATAATCCATCTGGCGATGAAATCGTAGGATTTTTTTCCTTCTCCTTTTTCGTTCAGATGATTTGGTGTTGCAGAAAGAGGAGAATCGAGGATTCTTGAATGGGGAAGGGCATGACAAGATAGGGATTGCAGAGGAAATGTTAGATAATGAAGCTGACTTATTAGGAGAAGAAATACAGACCCTGTGAAACGATTCGGCCAAGTGCAAACGAATTGATCCAAGGGGGAAGACTACTGTTTTGTGCTTCATATGGACGAGAAGAAGCTATAATCTAGAGATGTTCAAGATGATGATGAAAGATATGGAAGCTGAAAGGAAAAGTTTCTTTTGAGGAGAAGGATAATAACCTGTGTTTAATAACCTTTAAGAAGGATGAAAATGGGGAGTGCTGGATTGCCAGCCTTGGTTGTTTGATAGATAGTTGCTGGTTTTAGAAGATGTGAAATCCCTGATCAATGTGGAGGAAGTAGCTTTGTACACGATGTTAGAAACAATAGTTAAATTAACCAAAGCATAAGTTTTGATGATTAACAAATACAAATTTGAGTATGAAATGACTACTAATAAAATTAATGAATGTTTTAAGGAATGCAAAATCAGTCCGAGTCAATTCCCAAGTTGACTCCAACTTCGACGTAGGATGAAGTCGATCCTGAAGTCGACTCCACAAGCGACTTCAAGAGGCTATTTTTGGACAGCGTTGAAATTTGGGAGCTGAACATCTGAAGTTGCAAATGAAGTCGACTCCACGTGCGACTTGAGGCCAAGTCGCAGATGAAGTCGACTCCAGTATTGACTTGAAGCTGCATTTTCTCTCCAGCGTTGATTTTGGGGGCAGAACATCCGAAGTCGCAATCGAAGTTGACTCCACTTGCGACTTGAGGCCAAGTCGCATATGAAGTCGACCCAAGATCGACTTGAGCCTCTCAAAGCTTAAAGTCTGCAGCAAAACTTCTAAAGTCACAGGCAAAGTCATCAACCTCAATTATAAGGTAGATCCTCAAGCTCAAGTCAAAGTACAAGCCTATTTCAAGATGAAGTCAACTCAAGTTTATCAAACCTGAGTTTATGAAGGGTAAAGCAATCGAGGCATATGAATTCATTCAAAATCAAAGATAATTTGTCCATACAGGATTCAAGTTCTCCAAGATTTGAAGCCAATCCAACACAAATAATGCTTCTAGTATTGAAGGAAAGAAGCTAAGCAAGCAAGAGTTAAAACAACAAAGATCAAACAAATTTGGCACAAGAAAATAGTCAAGTCGCATCCCAAGTCGACTCCAAAATCGACTTGAGGCCAAGTCTGAAACCAAGTCGACCCAGAACACAGACTTAGAAGCTGAAGAACAGCCGAAGTCGCATACGAAGTCGACTCCAACATGCGACTTGGGCGAAGTCGCAAACGAAGTTGACTCCACCTGCGACTTGGGGAAGTAACGTTTGAATTTTTGAACGTTGGAACATTTATTGCGCGCCAACCAACTCTATAACGTTCAAAATCTTCCCTCCCCTATATATAGACACTTAAGCAAACGTGGATAGATACAAGATAGAGTCCAAAGAGAGAAAACAAGTACAAGCAAGAGTTCTTATTTGCTTTTCTCTAAATTTGAGTGATCTATACACTTTCAAAGGAAGAACAAGCTTCAAAGTTGCGATTTGCTTCAACGAAACATAATCGGCTACTCCTACAGATTCTTCCTCATGCTGAAATTTGCTACACAACTCAGTAAAGTGTACATCTTCTTTATTTTCACATTATTGTTTATTTTTAGTGCTTGGTTTGAGTTTGGTGGTTCAAACCAAGACGTTGCAAGTAGAGTTGTGATTGGAGTGTAACTCATCATTTACTTGTGTTGATTGTATATGCCCCCTAGAGCTAGAATCTAGAAGAGAGCAGAGGCTCTGGTTGTATTCGCGGAATACATGGTGGAATCCAAGTCACAATGGTGTGTGAGCTTGGAAGAGTAGAGTAGGGAAAGGTTACCCGAACCACTATAAATCTTGTCTACTGTTTTACTTTATTGCTTTCATTATCTTATTGCTCTCTATTTGTCACAATCTAGGGGATTAAAACTTTTAAAGGGGTTAAGCTTTGATTTACCAAAATTTTTTTTCAAGAACCCAATTCACCCCTCCCCTCTTGGGTTTTGCCATAAACTCGGGACCAACACAGGACTCCCATATGGATTCAGATTGCAGACGTATCTTACTTGATTGAGAAGTATGAGTTGGGTAGATTGATTGGTGACTCCTTTCCACATTGCTTTAAGGTTAAGGTAATCGAATATATCATCAAAATAAAAGTCTTATTGGATGCAAGAAAACCCTTAAGAAGAGGTATCTTTATTCAAATTACCACACATGAGAAGAGTTGGATTAGTTTTTAGTATGAAAAACTACCTTCATTTTGTTATGGTTGTGGAAGAATAGGGCACATTTTTAAAGAATGCAGTCAAGAGATGTTGGAGAAGAGTGAGGCAGATATGCCATACGGATGCCATTTAAGGGTGGGTTTCAAACCTAGCCATGGGTTTCAAATTTATGGGACTGAAAGGTGAAATGGGGAAAAGAAATAAAGTGATACCCAAGTTGTACGTGGTTGAGTCTTGCATGGACACAGAATAATGAATGCAAAATGACACTCTTATATTAGAGCTAATAGGTAGACATGCATTGGCGGTAGGCCCCGAGGGGTCCACTGATGAAGGTTTGAAAGGGATAGCAATAGGGTTATGTGGGCGATGAACAAGGACTAGTTAGTGACAAGGAGTGGTCCCATCTGTATAGATTCTACTACAATCGCAAGAGAAGGGAACAACCCTGTAGGGTCCAGGTCTTCAAAAAATATTAAAAGGTGCAGAGAGGAAGGTATAATGGTCATTTATGAGTCTCAGAATGCTGTTGCAACGGCTGGGGTGATACAAAAAGGGATTGCATATGTTAAAAGGGGCGATGACAATGCCAAGGAGTGTTGGCCAGGTAGTAGTGTGCTGGGTATCTAGTAGGAGGTCCTCTTCAATAAGGAAGGTCACACAGGAATATGTCAACATGTTTTGAGCTTAGACCCATGGGTATGGGTAGAATCCAAAAATTATAAAAGAACACAGTCGTAGGGAGAATGTTGCCTCAAGCACTTTAAAAACTGTAAGTTAGAGAGGGTTTACAGATTGGGAATCCAATTGCGGAAAACTTGACAAAGCAACTTTAGAAAATGGATTGGTGAACTCCCCTTCAGATAAATTATAGCAACTGAATGATCTCTAGATAACTACTAATGATCAAGGCAATTGTAGGACAATTATATCTGATGGGGTGCTAATGACTCTCAGAACTTTTGAAGACAAAGGAGAATGCAGAAATGTTCAGTCACAGGCTAGTAGTAAAAAAACTAAAGGCATAGAAGGGACTTGGAAAAGAATACAAAGAATGCAAGGGATGTTTAGTGAGAGTTTAGGGAAATATACAAACAGGGCTGTGGCAGATTGTAAGAGGGGTATTGATGGGATTATGGAGGATGGGATGTGTGGTTGTGATCCAATGAAGAAACAAAAGGGAGGGGAAAAGAGTGATGCCACCAATTCAATAATAGCCGCAATGCTTGAGATTCTAACTCAGCCCCGCTTAAACAAAAGAGTATTTTAGCTTGGAATTATCTTGGGCTTGGGAATTCACGTACAATTCAAAACTTTCTTGACATTGTTAAGAAAAAAATCTCCCAGCATAATCTTTTTAGCTAAAAGAAAGCATAGAGGTTCAGAAGTGGATGCAATTAGAGTGAAGTTGAAGTATGACTACTGTTTCTGAGTGGATTGTTGTGAAAGAAGGGTGGTCTTGCTTTGTTGTGGAATAAAGATGTCTCTACCTTATAGGATCTTATTCCCTGAGTGGCAATTAATGACTGCAACTTGAGGGACTTGGGCTTTATTGGTGCGCCATTCACTTGGAGAAACAACAAACACGGTGATGCTCGTGTGGAGGCAAGATTAGACAGAGCTCTAGTGTCTAATGATTAGCTCAGGTTGTTTCCTCCTTCTCACCTCCTTCTCACCTCCTTCACTTATCTTCTATCGTGTCTGATTACTACCCTATCTTATTATTGCTATATAGTTTGAGACAAAGAAGGTTAAAATGTACCTTCAAATACGAACACTACTAGGGAAAAGATATGGTAGCTAAGCAGGTGGTAGTGGACAGCTGGAGCACTTATGAAGGGGATGACTAGATAACTTTTGGGATAATCAGGCAGAAAATCAAATTATGTGTTAGAAAGATGAAGGAGAAAATCAAATTATGCGTTAGAAAGATGAAGGAGAAACCATAAACCATATGTCGGCATGACATGAACCATAAACTTGATAAAAATCATTTGAAAAGCAAACAAACATTTATACATGGTGGGGGTGGGAAAATGCCCAAATTTTCCTCCTCTCCTCCTTCTCTCTTTCTCTCTCTTTCCTCTTCTCCTCAAGCTAAAATGTGGTGGGGGTGGAAAAATACCCAAATTTGGAGCTCGGTGGTGTGCCTTGGTCATTCACCCCATTGGCTTATTTATAGGATTTGATTTTTCATCAAATTGTATTTTACCCCCTCTTGCTCCATGGGTTAAATTCCAATTATTTTTCTTCAAAATCCATGAATATTTTTTTGAGCCAAGTGTAAACTCCTTGCTGCCCATCACGTCCACTGTAGCTACCCCTTCTTAGTTATTTTTGTTTTATTTAAAAATTCATATTTTATGCTAAATTCATCTCATCCATTCATTGTTTGATAAGGATGATTTTGGGCCGTTGATTTTGGCTTAAAAATTCATGCATGTCCACATCCTAGCTGCTCCTTGCAGATATGCATTTAATTTTTAATTTTTAATTAATTAAAAATAACCCAAAAGTCAAACTATAATAAATGAAAAAGTGAAGCTACTTTTTGATCTCCAAATGAGGTATAATCTTGACCTTTAATTCATGTTTTTTATCATATCCTAAATCATTCATCATGTTCATCACAATTTTTTGGTCATCCATAAATAATTTCACTTTAATTTGACGTTTGGATTGCAAGTTAATGAATTTTTCTTCATTTTCTCTTCAAAAATACCTTAAAATTCGAAAATTATTAAAAAATTCAAAAGAAATTCTACCTCTTTTTCGTCCTTTAGTGGAAAGCTTCCTTTCTTGTCTTTTATGATTAAGTTAATCCAAAGTAATTAACTTAACATATTCCTTAATCCCACATTTACTATTCATGTTTACTATTCATTCGAATTAACATTCCATAATTAGCTATTTAATCCTCCAATGACATATATTGCAAAATATCATTAATATATATTTCATATAAATATCATTACATTACCTAGGGTTTATAACTCCAGGGTTTCATACACGTTCCTAAAATTGGAGTTTCACACCACAAGCAAAGCATTAAAGTTCCAACAATACTTATGGTTGGTGAAGTTGCACTCGAAGTCGACTCCACCCATAACTTGGGTCAAGTTCGAGACCAAGTTGACCCAAGCATTGAACTTGAGTTGAAAGCTGAAGATCGAAGTGGCAACCAAAGTCGACTTCAGTCTGCGACTTGGCTGAAGAAGCACCCGAAGTAGACTCCACCCTGCAACTTGAATGAAGTCTCATCCCAAGTCGACTCCAAATACGACTTGGCTAGTAACGGTGGAAAAATTTCAAACGTTGACACATTAAATGTGAGCCACTTACCATCAAACATTTGAATTCACTTCTCATTATTTAAAGAGCATCAGATGAATGTCAATACAGTTGAAAAAATATTGAATGAGCTCCCCTTCCACTCTCTCTTGCATTAAGTGATATACAATAAGTTTAAAGAAGAACTTGGCATTTAAAATACTAAAAGCTGCATTGCTTCATCCACAACTGCTTCCACAAGTTCTTTTATGTGCTTAAATCTGCCTATACAATCTGTAACATGTAGATCTTTGTTATTTATTATTTACTTATTTTTTCCACTTGATTTGATATTAGAGACTAAAACTGAATGAAGGCAAAGTAATGTGTGATTAAAGTGAAACTTGTCACCTACTTGTGCTGAGATTATACAAGCCCCCTAGAGCTAAAATCTAGAAGAGAGAAGTTGCTCTAAGTTGTATTGATAATACAATAGTAGAACCCAAGCCACAACGAGTGTGCGCTTGGAAGAGTAGAGTAGAGAGGTTGCCCGAACCACTATATGTCGCTGTCTCTTGACGTGGGCTAATTGCTTGTGTTTTATACTTCTATTGCACCATCTCTTTCTAACTCACTGGTCATTTCATTGAGGCGATTAAATTTTCAAAAGAGAAAGTCTATAATTAAGCAAAGAATTTTTAAATACCCAAGTTACCCATCGCCCATAAACTCAAGATCAAAAAATGGTATCAAAGTAGGTTTTTGAGTTTATTCCAGAAAGATCTTACTAATGGCATCTCAACCAACTTCCAACTCTGCATTTGTTAAAGGCCAATCATTCACAAGGCCACTACTATTTGATGAAAGTAACTTTCGTTACTGAAAGTTGAGAATGAAACAACTTATCATAGATACAGATATAAATTCTTGGATTGCTATCCAAGATGGAGTTGTTCTACCAATTGGTGAAAAAGCCTCCACATGGTCTGAAGAGGAGGTTAGAAATATGAAGAGCAACATGAAAGCCATGAACTTCCTCTTTTATGCTTTCACAACCGCTAAATATGATAGGGTATCCTCACGTCAAACAACCAAAGAAATATGAGATATATTAACATCAATCTATGAGGGAACCTTTCAAGTCCAAGGGACGTAATGCACTAAAAGGTCTCAAAAAATAATATCTAAATCTGAACAGGTTATAAAGATTTTAAGGGCTCTACCTGAGTCGTGGACACCAAAGATCATGGTCATTAAAGAAGCAAAGAACTTGATACTCTAAGACTAGAGGATCTCATTAGTCCACTTATGTCACATGAGCTGATAAAGAAAAGAAATGAGGAGCAATACAAAGGAAAAAGGGTAATTGCTTTAAGGGCTGCACTAAACTAGATGAATCCACTTTATTCTCTCAAAATGATGATGAAGAGATCGCCCTACTCACCCAAAGATTCAGAAAATTAATGAGAAAGGGGAAGAACTTTAAAGGATTAAAAGAGAGAAATGAAAAGAAGAAAAAGAAGGAAATCACCAAGTGCTAGTGCTACAGGTGTGGTGGAGTAGGACATTTGCAAGCTCGATGTCCAACACCAGAAGAAAGTAAGACAAAAGAACGGCGAGAGAAAAAAGACAGAAATGAAAATGAAGATTTCAGAAAGCTAAAGGAAGAGGAATGTATGTAAATGAGGAAATGTCCACAACAAGCAGCTCGTCAAATGAAGACAATGAAGCTACAAACTGTGTTAAGATATGTTGCATGGCAAGGATGGAGGAAGAACATAACATGGTCTGCCTCATTGCAACAAAAATCTTAGATGGACAAATCACCTCAACAAACTGTACAAGCAGTGATGAGGTAACCTCTAAACTAAATCACTCAAATACCAAGTCTATTTATTTTTCTACACATGATTGTCTCAAATATGCTGAATTAGAGAAACTACAACAAGCATATGATTCATTATATGATGAAATTAAGAAACTAGAAAATAAATTCACAATAAAGAAAAGACAACATGACTCAGTTATTATTGTGAATGGAAAGTTGGCTGAGAAGATCAACCACCTAATAAATGAGAATAATGCTTTAATTAATGAGGTAGAAAGACTGAAGAAAGAAAATGAGTTTTTAAATGAATCACTAGCAAAGTTCTCTAATCCAGGGAAAATAGGGTTAGATTAAGATTTTACAAGGTGAGTTGTGTGAAACCCCGACCGTATACGCGTCATTTCGATATTTATAATTTTGTAATTATTTTATGAATAAATGAAAATTCATGAATTATATTAATGGATATGTGTATTGGAGATTGAAATAATGCAATTAACCCTATGAATAGTGCACGTGAATAGTGCATGTGAATAGTAACCAAGGACTACGACACGTGATTAAGAGTTAATCACTTGGATTAACTTAATCACAAATAGAAAAAATAGAGATTTAATCACTACAAGACAAAATAGCAATTCTTTTGGATATTTTAATCTAAGTTTGGATTTTTGTGGAAAAATAGAAAAAATTCATAAATTGCAATCCGGGCGTCGGAATTCGATGAAATTTTTTATGGATGGTTAAAAATTCATGATGGACATGATGAATGGGTTAAGATGTGATGAAAATCACAAATCAAAGGTCAAGATTGAATGTCAAAATAAGATAAAAAAGGTAGCCAACTTTTAATAAAAGCTACTTTTGACTTTTTAATAAATAAATAAAATATTTATGGAATAGTTTTTGTCATAACTGTGTTTGTGAAATATATTTCAAATCGGATGAATGATGGGAATTTTCCATGTATTGATGAGGAGAAAAAAATCCTGCCGTGTGATCAGGGCAACAATCCTGAGTCACGTTTACCAATCAAAACGATCCTGGAGTAAGGCTTCTAGGCACCTCAGTTTAGGGCACCACAAGTTGTGTGTGTGTATATCAGAGTGGACGAGGGAAGTGAAATTTGTAACCCACTCTCTTACAAGGAATCCCTATCTAACACTGCCAACATTGTCATGATTACTTGAACCTACTTTGCCTATGAGCAACGCACAACAAAAAAAAATGCATTGAGGTCCATGAAAAATGCAAAAAGTTATGATCCTATAAAAAAAGTAAGAAATTGTAGTTAGGACATATCCCTCACTGCTCTACATAGAGGAAGCTACATTTTACAAAACATTTTTCCATCATTGGAGATAGCAAGGAAAATGTGATACATAACAACAATGGTTTTAGTTGTAGTATTTTTTGCATGTAGTTGTGATATTTAATGAGGTTTTTTTGCTTTCGATAAATGCAATTCTCTTTTTTAAATGATTCATTAGTAAAGTTCTCTAATCCAGGAAAAATAGGGTTAGATTAAGATTTTACAAGGTGGGTTGTGTGTGTGTGTATCAAAGTGGTACAAGGGAAGTGAATTTTGTAACCCACTCTCTTACAAGGAATCCCTATCTAACACTGCCAACATTGGCATGATTACTTGAACCTACTCTGTCTATGAGAAATGCACAACAAAAAAAATGCATTGAGGTCCATAAAAAATGCAAAAAGTTATGATCCTATATAAAAAAAGTAAGAAATTGTAGTTAGGACATATCCCTCACTGCTCTGCATAGAGGAAGCTACATTTTACAAAACATTTTGCCTTCATTGGAGATAGCAAGTAAAATGTGGTACGTAGCAACAATGGTTTTAGTTGTGATATTTTCTGCGTGTAGTTGTGATATTTAATGAGGCTTTTTTGCTTTTGATAAATGTGATTCTCTTTTTTGTTTTTTATTGAAATTTTTCCTGATAGATATGTCTGCTATTTCTATGGTTTTCATTTGCATTTATTTGTTTAGTAGTTTCCTATCCCCATTTTCTAGCAGAACTTGTTCCTGATCAATGCATTTGGCATTTTTGTTTTTCTTCTAGTTAATTTCTTCTATGACAGATACGTTCTCTTGATGTTTTGTATTTCGTTTTTTGTTTTATATTCAAATAGGTTGTTGAATGTTTTCTTTTCATTTTATTGTTTGATTAAAATGCATATATCATATTTATGTTCTGTTAGGCTTAACTAATCTTAATATTTTAGGGTGATCGTGCTATGTAGTTTGAAGTCATGCATGAAATAAGAGCCGGCTACATTTATATAATGGTTGGGCTATTTGGATTGGTTTAGTTGCAGTCAGGTTTATCAATCACCCATTTTTTTGAGTTCTCAATTGGTTTCATTTTAATTTCTGTTCAAGCTTTGGCCTTTCTTTTGGTAATGATGTGATAGTAGTCTAATTTAGTAATTGCAAACAGATTTATTGGAATAATAGAGTCGTAGTTCTCTTCCTATAAATAATGAATATATGAAAGCAGAAAATACAAATTTACTTTCAAAAGATTTGTGTTTAGATTTGTGTTTAGATTTGTGTTTAGTGGATCTATTTTAACTAGATAGCCTTGTTTTGTTGATTGGAATGAATTTTTGTTAGTTTGCTATGTATTCATCTCGTGTTTTCTCCAAAAACCTATGCATGGAAAGGGTTGTAATCTATTCAATAATTGGAAAGGAATGTTTCAATGAATGAAGTTATTGGCTTATTGCATTTCGGAATTTGTTACAATGCTTAATGTGATATTGATTCTTCTCATTTTGCAATCTGAAATATGAAAAATTTGTATAGTTGGTATCCTATTCAAGCTATTTTGAAAAGGATTACCAAATCCATGTATAGGATTTTAAATCTGCCAAGTTCCATTATTTTTAGTGTTCAAGGCTGTAAGATACAGTTAGAGTTGTTAGGAAAGAAATGAAAGTCTTTGATTTACATAGAACATGACTCAAGGTCAACAAGAATGATGCAGTGGCATTCTTCTAGCAGACCCCACATGGATGGAAGCAGAAAAAAGAAAAAATTTGGTAAATTATAGAAAAATTATATGAAATAGTCAAATAGAATTAGAAATTTAGATTTTTGGATTGATATGAAGCTTGAGACATGGTGACCCTTCTCGAATGATTTAGTTTGAATCTCAAGGCGTAATACAAAGCCAACACATTGAGATCAACAACTAGGGATAATTTTGAAGGACGCTTTTGCTGAATATCTCTTTCCTTGATTTTTTTTATTTGTTTTGGTGAATTATATAGTTTTTCACAAAATCTATATGCTTTCATTTTCACATGTGGTGGTTGATATGGCTTAATGTATATTATGTTGCTGCCTTTTTTTGTTATGGTTTTTACTTCTTTGTTTTCGTTTGATTGACGTTTATGGTTGGTGGTCAACAAGTATTTTCTTATATTTTTTCTTTATCATTAATATTATTTTATGTTGAATTTTGATTTTGGCCCATACATTTATTTGGCCTCGATTCTTTGGATTTGATGTTGCAAAATGCGTGAAGATGGGTTTGGCTGCTAGTGAAATTAACTCATGTTTGAGCTCATGGGAAGGTGTTGGCAAGTAATGTTGAACATTAGACAATAATATTATCTTTTGAATCCCCATAAATGTGACTAACAGACCGCTTTGATAAAGATGCAATTCATCGATTAAAATATCTTATTAACATTAGTTTATATAAAACATAAATTTATGTCGTCTATTGAGCATTTTTTTATGGAACAGGTAAAAATATTATGAAGTATATCGATACACAATACGAACAACATTTTCCACCCGGAGTTCAACTTCTTACAGTACACGATCATTTTATATTCCTACGCCATCGAAGGTTCAATTCTCGTGATTTTGGGAATTTAAGGTTGTGCGTAAACGACTTTCGATTGTTATTTAATCACCTGCTGACTGAGGATGAAAGATAAAATTTGCAACAGAGCATTATCATAGCTGATGTGATTGTAATATTTGACAGCAGAAGTGAGTTTTTTAAAAGTGCACTTTGTCTCCTTTACGCACAACAATTATCATTACATAGAAATTAGTGTTCAATCAACAGACTTGGCATTTTAGTGTCTCTAAGTTTTTATTTAGAATTGGAACATGACTGATATCTAATTTTTTCGGGCTGAAGGCTCCTTACAACTAGGCTTTATAGTTACAAATATGTGTGTAAGTTTACATCATTCTGACTATTAATATTATTTATTTTATTATGGTCATTTTTATTATTTGTTGTAACGATTGATTTTTTTCAGTCTCATCAAGATTTTTTCTTGCACATTGTTCATTAGCTCAACACTTACTATGAAGTTCTTGTAGAGCGAAATGACGGTGTTCTAATAATTTTAATTGTACCCAATCAAAACAACCCTAACATTAACTAACACGAGTTTACTAAGTAAGCTCTTTTGTACTTTCTTTCCTCTCATTTTCCCTTCTTCTCTCCTCGTTTTCCTTCTTTCTTCCCTTCTACTTCCAATGTCTTAATTTCATTTTTAGTTCTTCTTCTTCTTTTTTTATTGTGCATTACAATTGGAGGAATCTCAAACTGTCTGCTTCTTCTAGATTGGTTTCTTTCTCTTTTCTAGTTTAATGGGAATAAAAGATTTAGATATGGATTAGTATATTAATCTTCCAAATTACATTCGATAGTTTTAGTCAACTCTAGAAACTAGGAAATTTTGTTAACTTCCATCTTTGCATCTACAATTATGCCTTTGGTATTGTAAACCCAATGGTTAATATTTTGAGCTTCTACAAATAAATTGCATGTGTAGCATCTACTTGATGTGTGCAGATTCCTTTTGAAACTCAAAGAGAATGAATCCTTTTTCCTGTATATATTCGGAGCATTAATTTTTTTCTAATTCCTTAGCAATTTTTTTTGTAGTGATTAAGAAAAATTTGCAATCATTCTGAAGTGATTTCCCAATTGCTGGTTTGCTTTTGCAAACTTGATTTTTGCATTTGGGATTGGGTCGAGCAGGGTCACCATTGGAATACATATGTGGCGACTGTAACGAGTGCTGGTGCTCCCCTGCCTGTTTCAATGGTATTATTGTGACGATATTCTCTTTATGCCTAAGAAACTTGTTTTGTGGAATTATTTCATAAAACATTGTTCTTAATTGTTTCATGGCATAAATGGGGTTCTTTTGTTTTGATTGTAAGACTTATATTTTATTATTTTGTTTCTATTCAACCACGTTCTCCCCTTAGATGGAACTCACAGCTGGTAATAAAGATAAGCCAAGAAACTGCTCAAATTGTCAATGGTACTCAACTTGCTTCTTGAATGTGCAAGGAAGTTTTGTGCCAAATGGTTAATGGAGAACTCTAGCATATGTATTTGATATTTTAATATGATGAGCATCAGCTTTGCAATCATCTGATAGTCAACTACCTATTGGAGATGGGTGAACTAACTAGAAATTGCAGAGGTCTGTTTTTAGGAGAGCAGTAAATGCTTGGAGTTCATTATTGTTTCAAATGCGCATTTCTTCTCTTTTTCAGTAAAATCAAGCAAATAAGTATATTCAGTTTATACCTTACTACCTGTTAATCCATTCTTGGCAGGTTACTAGTTCAGCTTGTTCTTATTGTTTCCATTTGATATAGATGGGTGCTGCCAATGCATTGCAGAATGAGAAGAAATATACTGCTGATATTTTATAAATAAAGGAAGCACATTGCCGCATCATCCCTTATATCCATAGAATTTCTGTTTTAACATCAGACTCTCTAAATTGTGTCGTTGGGAGGAGACTCATTTTCAAGCTGAATATCTTGAATTGCATATTGGTTCATAAAAACAAATAATTTTTTTCTTTCATCAAAATAACAATATAGTCTATTTGTACTCTCTTGATGACCAAAGCTGTCAAGATCGAGCAAACGCTAATTCTATATCATGTGAACATTAGATGTCTTGTGGAAACATAGGACTTCAGCCAATGTTCCAATTTAAATGGTGGTAAATCTAGTAGTTTGTATGTTGCTTAAGTATTACCTATTTGCGACATGAATTTGAAAAAAATGTATTTTATAACCCAGTTTGAACCAAACCGATTTCAAAAGCGGGTTGGTTTTAGTTTGATGATTTTCAACCCGACCCGATTCGATTTTATACATTAGTGTACAATATAATAAATTTTCAGTAAATAGTCTTACATTAGTACATAATACATAGAAATTAACTAGATATTATTAATTTGACATAATATTATTTAGCACTTATATCATTGTATAAGTCATAAATTTAAAAGTACTCATATAAAAATAATTAATTTTTAATCTTTCATATTAAAAATATATTTAATTAAGCAAAATATTTTAAATATTATATATTTATTAACCCAATTTCTAATTCGTACCGAATCGATTTCTATATAGTTAAAATAGAGTTGGTAAAGGTGTAAAAAATAAGATCGAAATTAGGGTTGGGTTGAGATTTTATAAGGTGGGTTAGGGTTTTATTTTCCCTAGTCTGAGTCAACCCGACCCAATTTACAACCCTAGTAATGATAAATGGGTGGCCCTACTGCTGGCAGATTATGTAATTCAATTGGGGAAAAACTATATGGTACGGGTGGAAAGGCCACCAAACTGAATTGATCACATGCCAATTCATACGTAGTGGTCGCTTATTTTGCGTGTAAGCTGAAGCTAAGCATATACTGTTGGATAGTAATGTTTGTAGCTGGTGCTAATCTGGTGCATTCTCAAAGAAATTTCTATTTTGAAGAATTAGGATTCATGAATCCGTTCTCCACAAACATTGTTCATAAACGTGGTTAATTTTTGAGAAAAAATATGGTCTAAGTATCTTATACATTCTAAAGTTTGTACATTTGTGGTTTGAACCTTACAAGTTTGTTTTCTTGGAATTTTTTTTATCTTGCCATTTTACGCCATTTGAAAACCTGCTTAAAATTTAAAGGTAAAAACTCATTTTTGTCTTGAATTACAAAATTTTACTTTCCTGATGACTTCTTGTCATTTAATATAAGATTTGTATAAATTATTTGTAATAATTTATTATATAATTTAAAATAATTGCATGCAATAGACAAGGTGTGGTGAAGTTACTTGACACAGCTAGGCTGTATCTACATCCCTCACTGATGTGATCCGTCATTTCGAGGGCATTACTGCCATCCCTATTTGTTTTGAAGCTTGTATTAATGACAAAGTTTAAATGAAAAGAAGGTAAATTTATAATATTTAAAAAGAAAATACACATACTTGGAGTAAAAATGCAAAAAACCTATAATCCCAACCACCATATCGCATTAAATTCGTACATGCATGCAACTCAAGTTGGTTGGGTTCGATAATAATCTACTTTATCCATACCATATTTGCAAAAAGCATCCCTGTCTTACCCATTTGTCGGTTCAATTCCTAATATACACTACCCTACCTATTAACCAAAGGATCTGTTTTGATTCATTTTCAAATTGATCCTTTAATACTTTAATACAATATTTTTAAAAAATATTTCTATGTTATTTTAAATAATATAAAGCAATACTTATTTACATTTTAAAATCACAACTACATATGTCACTATTTGTATTATTATATAAAATATAAAATATAAGTTTCCATAACTCAATCATTAAAACTATTAATATATTACAATCATAATTCATAGAATTATTTATAAAAGGCTTTTAGAAGTCAGTGACTTAAATATAAAAAATCAAATTCATTTCTTAATTCAATATCAATACCTCCACGGAGCACAAGATACATTTGAATTTTAATTTGCTACAATGGATGTAAACACAACCTATCATAGCCAATACATAATATAATATATAACATAGATTATATACATATATAATTTTATACTTAATTAATTACCCATATGAGTACACATTCAGGTCGCATCCTAGTACTCGATGTATCTTCCTTACCCGTGCCCTATTTGATAGGCATGTAATAATAGATAATCTAATCATACCCATGGGTTATTTTCTACCCTACCCTGCTCAAATTAGAGTCAATTTAGTGAGTATCTATGGATATCTTATCCAAGTTACACCCTTAACTAAAACATGATGAAATTACTATTTATGTGATGAAGAAAGAATTATGGATAGTTATTTAATCCAAGTGGAAACCAAATCTATGTAATTTATTTTTTTATTTTTGCTACAAAATATATAAAATGGGGAAAAGTGGCTTAATTAACTGCTAAGCTGGCCCAATTCAAACCCACCTTGACCCACTCTTACCTAATCAGGACTTTGGGATTCAGGTTTGGTAGTGGGTTCGGGTATAAATTACAACCCTAGTAAAAATGTCCAACGTAGGAAAATTACTATATGACAAAATATAATTTTTCATATTAAGTATTAATTGATACTCAAAATAAGAAGAGGTCAATATCAGTTTACGTGTTTTCTCAAAAAAAAAATTTACATGTATAATATGTGTGTGTGTACCAAAGTGGTACTGAGGGAAGTGAAATCTGTGACCCACTCTCTTACAAAGAATTCCTATCTGACACTGCCAACATTGGCATGATTACTTGAACCCACTCTGTCTATGAGCAACGCACGATAAAAAAATGCGTTGAGGTCCATGAAAAATGCAAAATTTTATGATTCTATAAACAAAATGTAAGAAATTGCAGTTAGGGCGTACCCCCCACTGCTCAGCACAGAGAAAGTTACATTTTACGAAACATGTTGTCTTCATTGGAGATAGCAAGGAAAATGTGGTACGTAGCAATAATGATGATAATGATATATTACAATTAATTATCTAAATTTTTTTGATAAAATTAATTATCTAAAATTATTTTTGAAAAAATCGTATCAAATTATACAAATTTATATAATTCATGGTGAAATTAGGGTTGTGTTGAAACATTTTCCATAATCACGACTCTCATGCTTTCTGGTGATGTCGCCTAGGGTCGTGCTCGTATATTATATATTTAAAATATTTTCCATAATTTTAATATTTAAATTATTTAGAATAATACATTACATTAATTGCCAAAATTATTTTTAAAATTAGTCTTAAATTATACAGACTCATATAATTCAATTTTTAATGCTCATAAGAGCATTATCAAGCATTATTCATTAAAAATTTTAATTTCTCTCTTTAGCATGTGGGCCCAAGTAAAATGTTTTCAATTTGAAATAAAATTTTTATTTTTTAAATATTTTATCTTGAATTTTAAAATTAAATTTCATATTTAAAAACCTTTATTTGATATCGCGTATTAATTTTAAAAAAATAATGCTTTCATACATGTTAAGGATCATCTATTATATTTTTTTGTCTTTTTTACAAAAATATTTTCCCAAATATATTCAGTTCATTACAAAATTTTTACATTAGCTCAAGTTAAAAGATGTACTCTTATATTTCTTGGACTTTTTAAGAAAGCTATTGTCTCGAATATATTTAATTTATTTACAAAATTCAATATTTAGATGTGTAAATATTGTATTTTAAAATAATAATTTTTGGGTTATTAAAGTCATTTCTTCCCAAAAATGTTGTTTTTAGAATAAAAATCTAAAAATTTATTAATATTTATATACAATTACTATTAATACAAAAAAATTTAAATTAATTAATACATTTTTTCTTTTTAAAAATTAATGTATTTAAAATTTTGACTTAAAGGATGAATATATTATTTTAGATACTTTTAATATTAAATATATATATATATATAGTACATGAATATGATCACGTACACAATTAGAAACATGATTTAGGGCTCTAAGTTATGAATGTAGCAGTAAGCCATTCAATTTGGAAGCTAAAAACCCTTGGGTGACTACTTGAGTATGGAGTCCAACAAGGCGTGGGTTATATTACTTCCTCCCGTGGGTGGAGGCGTTTCCTATTTCCTCTCTAGTCTAAAGATGTCTGTAGAAAAATCTTTTCAGTCTAAAGATGTTTGTAGAAAAATCTTTTCATTGTATGAGAATTGAATTTGCTTGTGTATTATCAGATATTATAGTGTGTATATACAACAATGAAAAAAAGATACCTAAAGTCTATATAAACGTAAAAAGGGAAAGTAGATGCTGATGCTACATTCCAAAAATTATTATTTTAAATCAACGACAACCAAATGAATAAAGCATTGCCTGCCTTTTGCATGCAACTTGCATTATGTTTCTGGTGTTTCCCGAAGATGTGCAAATGAGACTTTTTAGCAAAGATATTTGTTTTTAATTTTGATGTAGTTTTCATTAACAAAAAATGCAGAATTATTAAGCCCATTTCATACACTATTGGCCTTTAAAAACTAAAATTGATGAATTCATTATTAAAAAAGAATATTGAGATTTTTGTGTATAAATTACTAAATCAAAAGGTACATAGAGGAATATGTTGTGAAACAAATAGTAAATCAAGCACAATTTATGTTTTGATGATTAATAATCTAAATCTAAGAGTCCTTTAGATACTAACAAGTGTGTGAAGTGTTTCAAGTTAGAAATGTTCAAATTTAAGGCATAACAAGTCAAGTTACAAAGCCAATTTGACTCAGGCATTAACTTAGGTCTAGTCGAAACCCAAGTCAACTTCTGTATCGACTTCAACCTGCGTTTTTCAAACAGTATTGAACTTGTGGATGCGTGAGCAGGCAAAGCCTACTTCTCATGTAACTTGAGTAAAGTCACAACCCCACAAGTGACTTGGATGGACTTCAGGGCTTCGTTGCTAAATTCAATGGAGTCAAGTCACAATTCAAGTCGACTCAAATATGTAACTTGAGTGAAGTCCGAGATGAATCGACTTAGTCATGCGACATAAGTTAAGTTGTACCTCAAGCCGACCTCAACACTCGATTTAAGCACAAGAAGGTTCAAAACAAGCAAAAAATAACTCAAAAAGGCTCAAGCAACTCTGACATGTTAGATCAAAGACGAAAACGATATCCATGAACTTGAACCAAGATGAAGAAGAATACACCTTACAAGATTGAAAACTACTAAGATTCGGAAAGAAAAATAAGAAGCATACAGACCAAAGAGATCAACCCATGATGACTTGAAGTTCCAAGAGCGTATTGATCAATGAAGTCCCAACACGAGTCAACTTCACTTGCTACTTGGGTCAAGTCTCAGACCAAGTCGACTCCAAAATGGAATTTAAGGCTAGAAGCAAGAAAAAAAAAGTCCTAAGTAGAAGTACCAAAGACTGAAGCTGCAACTTAAGTCAACTCCATTTTGCAACTTAGGTGCAGTGGCACCCAAAGTTGACTCCAAGTGTGACTTGGATTGTAACAGTCGAAAAAATTCAAACGTTGATGCATTACATGAGCACCACCTAACTACTAACATTCAAAGTTATTTTCTCTCTATTTAAAATTTGTCAAATAAAGTGGAGAGGGTTAGCTAGAGCATCGATTAAGCTTCTACCTTCCAATGTACAAGCATTCAAGTGATTATTTAAAGTGCTCTACTAGAAGAACTACGCTACAAATTTGCAAGTGCTGAAATCTCTCCATCAAACTCACTCTATAAGTTCTTCCTCGTACTGAAATTGTATCTACACAATTTGCAAAGTTTAGAATCTTTGTTGTACTTATTCCCTTGTGATTCTACTATGCTCGATAGTGGTAACCAAAGCCAAGTAAAGACTAGTGTGTAGTTAGAGTGTAACTCACCTCTTACTTGTGATATTTGTAAAAGTCCACTAGAGCTAGAATTTAGAAGAGTGCAAGGGTTCTGATCATAATACTATTGACATAATGGAATCAAGCCACAAAGTAGTGTTCTTAGAAGAGTGGAGCAAGGAGGGTTGTCCCAAACTACCGCAATCTCATATGTCTGATATTATTGCTTTGCAAGTATGTCTATTCTCCACCTTTTCATTCAAGGGGATTTAATTTCCAAGGGATTAAGATCAATACACTAAAAGATTTTAAAAAGAACCCAATTTACCCTCCCCTCTTGAGTGTTGCCAAAAACTAGGGACCTACAGAATATGCAAAAAAAAACTTTAATTTGTTCAATTGCAACAAATTAAACTTGTATTTTCAACGCATAAGTCATAATTGTACTAGAACATATTACGTACTTGCAACCTGTAATTAAACAAAAAACCATCCTCACCACTAAGCACATTGCACGCTATGAGAGTAGCATTTATTTTTTCAAAAAGAAAAAGCCAAGTTGAGTTTCAAAAAGGTCAAAAGCTACCAACATTTATGTTATGTTTCACCAAGAATTTGATGCTTTCAATAGGTCTTTTTTAACTAATAAGCAATAACATCTTGTAAAAAAAGTGTTCGGCAAGAAAATAGTGCAACTTTGAGGATTGCAATCATAAAAAATTGGGATAATATAGAGGCAAAAATTTGATGCTTATCCACATCTCATAAGCCAACTGCACTTCTAATTGTCTAAAGGACACACAAAACCTCATAAAAATGATAAAAACATATAAATATGTATAACTATTTTTGATAAGAAATTTATAATATCATGAACTTATATTTTTCTTGCCAAGATTATATATGTATTTTAATCACTCTAGTATACCTAAATATATAGACTTTAAAATTTATATATTGATTTGATCTTGTTTATTCGTAATACCATTTTATTTTTCTAGTAAAATTGATCTTGTATCATTTTTTGATATTAATATCACTAGGATTTAAATATTTATTTTAATTAATACTTTACTTCTAAATATATAGCCTTTGAAATTTTATGTATTGATTTATTTATTCTTAAAATCGTTTTATTTTCCATGAATTATAAATCTAAAATTGATCTTATATCATATTTAATATTAATCTCATTAAAAAGATTTTTATTAAAAAAATTTAAAGTTTAATGCATAATGTCTAATTCTATTTTTTATCGAATTTAATGGGTAATTTGCAAATATACTCATATAGTTTGACATCAATTGTAAATATACTCGCGTAATTTAATGTTAGTTGTAGATATTACTCCCACATAGTTTCATCAAAATTATGTGCATGCCCATAAGCTCACTTTCCCATTGGCTACCGCCAAGTCATAGCTGGATATTTTGTAAAATGACGGAAATGATTTCTAAGGTGTACGTCATTCGGGATCCAAAATTCATCAAAATACTAATAGTTCTGACTATGAAGATAGTAATGAAGTATATTGCTAGGGTCGTACTCATAAACAAGAAATTGTTGATGATAGGATATGTAGTAGCCTACAATGGAAACCAAATTGCGATGATGCACATGGCTAATGATCTCAACCTTTGCTGTAAAGTCTCACTCACCCTGCCCACCATCAACCTCGAGCTGTTTTATAGCTACTTTTCTTCCATCTGGCAAGCAACCTTTGTGTACAAAACTGAACCCTCCCACCCCGCCTAAAAGATTGTGCTCTAAAAACCCACCAACGGCTTCTTAAAACTCATTGCAAGTAACCCTGCCCAACCTTGAGAAAATGCGAACAATGGTCATTCCAAGCATGGCCTAGGTTGAATCTGTCGCCAGGAAGCATGGGTTGGCCTTGCATTGGAGATACTTTCAATTTCTTTTCCCAAAATTCACGTGTGTTTTTCGCCACTAAATGAAGAAGGCACATGAGATATATTTGCATGTTGCTGTGCATGAGCTGTTGGAAAACTCTTACTGATTAAAATCATAATCATCTTAGGATCCTTCATGCTAAATTACTAAGAAAATAAACTATGTGTCTAAATCTATAAGAGTAATTATTCTTGAATCTTATGGTTTCTGGGCCTTCCAAGTTAATGCTCTAGGATTTTCTAGAGAAGAAGACTTTCTCTTTTCCAATGATGAAATGTTAGAAGAAAAACACTAAAATTGCATAACTTAGAAACCACTACCATTTATATAGCATGCCTATCCTTCTGTTGACACCCCACCATTGGGCCCAAAGATGAACAAGTGAAACAAATTTCAAGCTCATGCAAATTCAAGACAAAAAAATTTTAAGCCAAGCTAAGCGGGCCCTTCCGCACTCAACCTACGGGAGCGAGGCTCCACCAAGCCTCGAAGCAGGCTTCTTCAACCACCAGACCTGGCCCACAAGAGCGAAGCTCCTACAGGCTACCTCAAAGGGCTCCATAAAGCAGCCCACCAAGCCTCAGAAGCAGGCTTCTCTACTACTTTGGGCCTCCACAACGGTCCATCCAAAATGATGGGCTAAGCCAAGCTCTAGCCCACCAAGCCAAGCTTATAGACCAAGTCCAACCCTCCAAGTGGCCCAAAAGCCCACAATCTCAACTCAAGTCCAAGCCCATGGACTAAGTCCATGACCCTAAATAGCCCAAAAGCCCACTCCTACATCTATAAAAGGAGGAGCACCCCTCTCATTTGAACACACTTGAGGAGAGGCATCCCAGAGGGGAGGACGGGAGTCTGCAGCAACACCCCGGCATCCCAGTTTTCACGCTCTCCAAGCAACAAGCCTCTCTTCCGGTTTTTCCCTTTCCATCTCTCCCGTTCTCTTAAATCTTTTTATTTTCTCCCTTTCACGCCGTGTAAACCGCCTCGGGTTGGCAGATTTCTCCATATTTGCTTCATTCCATAGGCCGGAATTCGATCTTTTTACAACTAGTGCCTTATTTTAATAAATAGGGGTCGATCTCCCTCTAAAGATCGGTGGCAATTCCATTTTCTTTATTTTCTTGTGTGCGTGTTTAAGCTAACGCCCCAGCAATCCGGGTGCACACGGGTCCACAGATTCCATCATAGTAAGCTGCCGTTATGCTGCCGGATTTGTGACTAGATCCGTGTACGAAAAGCTCCGTCTTAGCCGTCATGCTGCCGAAATCACAAGAAAACGCCCATATACCAACTTTCATAAAAAACGTGAAGCCTAACTTGTTTTACCCCATGTGAAATGCAAGAAATCTAAGCCCACGTCGCTATCCAACACGATCCATATTTTCAAGGCCTGGGAAACTATTCCGAGTCCATCGTAGCGCTCACAGCCGGTGCTACAGCTTAGCGACTCCACTAGGGACGGCGTTGCAGGTCCACATCGGCGTAAGGGGGTCAGAATCTGGAGATCGGAGCTCTTCCCTCGCTGGACAGCAAGTTGCAGAGAAAATCCCGTCTCCCGGTAGCGAGTTTCTGAAAAATTTCTACCCAAATTGCGCAGAAACCTGAAAAGTTTTTAGGTCCAGAGGCGTCCGCTCAAAAACTGGCACCTTTGAGCACCGCCTCGTGACTGTCCAGGCACTTAAAACGAGTATAAAGGAACGACGTCCAGCAAGCATGAAACTAATTAATGCTAAGTAAAAATTCGGCATAAAACTCACTTCTTTTTCATAACCTGAGCATTTTCTGGGCATATTTCCAAATACACTTCAAGCGAACTGGTCTTTCCTCCAGAAACTCTTCAAGCGAACTGGTCATTCTTCCAGACACGCTTCAAGAGAACTGGTCTTTTTTTTAGAAACGCTTCAAGCGAGGCACCTTAGGCAAACCCAAACCCGTGGACCTCGAACATTCTCACGAGCGGAACTAAAATTAAATAAAATCTGCAAAAAAAATACACGAAAGGACCTGGACTCGCAAGCATCCATCCAAAGGGTGATTCTCTTCGTTATCTATCTACAAGTGCTAACCGTGTTTATTGATTGCTCAGGTTTCTCACCATAGCTCGAGGGCAAAGCAAGTCTGTCATGGATCGAAGTCCCGTGGTTACTAGATCGAGAGCGGCTAGGATGGAGTCCGAGCAATCCTCACATCATGAAGATTGGGATCACTAGTTCAAGCAGTCTATTGAAGCCTACATGGCGGCAATGGACAAAAGGATGCAAAAGCTAGAGGAAGTCCTATCAAACATAGGACAACCTCTATAGGCGGTCAAAGCACGGCTACACCGCCATTTTATTCTCAAAATCCGAACCCAAAATAAAACGGCGGACTTCAACCATCCTCCCACAAATCACGGAATGATCACTACAAAGAAGAGGAGTTGGTCTTAGAACAAGGCCGAAATGAAATCCAAGACCTCAAGAACCAACTCCAAAGCCAACTAAAAGAAATGGAGGAGCGAATTCGACAACACCAAGGGGAGGGCCTACCTTCGGCCAAAATAGAAGATCTATGCCCGTTTCCCGACACCAAGTTGCCCGAGAAGTTCGATATACCGGCTCTACCCGCATATGAAGGAAACTCATGCTCAAGGGCTCATCTCAAGGCATTTTGCGGCATCCTATACCCCTTGGTGAAAAACGAAGAAGTCTTGATAAGGCTATTTCAACATAGCCTAAAGAATGATGCCTTGGAATGGTACACATCGCTTGATTGCCGGTTGATCAAAACATGGGAACAACTCTCTTTGGCTTTCATAGACCGCTTCTCCTACAAGCTAAACATGGCTCCCAAAAGGGCCGACCTCGAAGCGCTCAAGCAAAAAGGGGACGAAACGTTCTCCGAGTACGTTGTTAGATGGCGGGCATTGGCGGCAAAAATGAAGAGCCCGTTGCCTTTGGATGAGCAAATCTCCATCATCATCAACTCAGCACACCCGAGCATCTCGGGTTACCTCATTTCTCACCCCTACATCAACTTCACGCAACTCCTCCAAGCTAGGGACCAAGTGGAGGCGGGAATTAGACATGGCACCATCTCTCCATGGCTTTACCAGGGGAACATGACTTGAAGGAAGCAAGAACTGAAAAACGGTAATTCCTCGAAGACCCCGGACGTAAACGCCATAAACACCACCCCTAAGCCTTTTCAAAGAAAAGCATACAGAGATTTTACACCTCTCGCCCAGTCCTACACCGACATCCTCAACATGCTCATCCAAAAAAATATGCTTGCACCTCTAGCTCCAAAACCTCCACCTAATCCCCTTCCCAAAAATTACTGAGAAAATGAGTTCTGTGCCTATCACCAAGGGAGAGGCCACACCACCGAAAGATGTTTTACCCTCAAACGTGTCATTCAATACTTAATAGATGATGGAAAAATCAAGATTTCACCAAAATCTCATGAGGATGTGATCCAAAATCCCCTACCTATGCATGAACCAAGGAATCTCAACGCGACAAATATAAATTTCATAGAGGTTGCAAAGGGACCCCCAAAGCCGAGTCATGAAACCTACATGATCACTTTATAATGGGCTAACCAAGAAACCATCACAATACAAGAAGCCGCTCCCTGAAATGTCCATAAACCTCAAGAAGCGCATGGCCAAGACTATCTCGTGTTGCCGGTCGTGAACAACTTGAAGATTGCTCCTACTTATCAAGAGCCCGTGATGATAGCGGCCATGCCAAAGCCAACATATGACTCGCACAAGGTCCCGTGGGAGTATCCTCAATGCTCGGAGATAGGCAACATCTACCCTAATGGCTGAGTCAATCGACGGGAACCGACTCGCAACATGATCACCAACCCAGAGAAGGAACCGCCGTATGACGTGGCTTCACAACTTAAGTCCTTGCCGGCTCAAATATCCATATGGAAACTATTATGCACATCAGTAAAGCATAGAGAGGCTTTCACCAAAGTGCCATCACATTCACTGACGAAGAGCTTCCCGCGGAAGGACGCAACCATGGACACTCCTTGAGCATCACGGTCGGATACAAAGGCTTGAAGATCCCCTTGGTAACCATTGACAACGGCGCAAGTCTTAATATTTGCCCACTGCGAACAATCAAGAGACTTGGAACCCAGCGGATCAAATGATACCGAGCGACTACCATGTAAGAGCCTTTGATAATTCTCAAAAGACCGTATTGGGAGAACTAGACATAGAAATCCAAGTGGGACTCGACACCATGATAATTCCCTTTCAAGTCTTGGACATCCCCGTGTCTTTCAATATGTTATTAGGAAGACCTTAGTTGCACCAAACCGGAGCCATCCCGTCCTCTCTCCACCAAAAGCTCAAGTACATATCGGTGGGAAAGCTAGTGGTCATCGAAGCCGACCCTGAGATCATCATCCCTGTAGAGTTTGAAAATTGCCATGAAGTTTCACTTATTGCAGTATATGAATCTGCGGATCCTCTCCCTTTCAAGATGGACGATGTGCATGAAGTCTATCACATCCCTTCAAAGCAAAGACTCCCACTCCACTACGTCATACCTCCGGCTGAGAGGCAAACAACAAGGTTCAACATCAAATACCGAGGAAGGACGATGCTGCTCAATCCTCAACAAAAAAAATAACAAATGGGGTCTTGGGTATAGGCCCGAGGAAGATAAATTCAAGAAGTCAAACAAAGCAACTCGGTTCATAAGCGCGAGGCATATACTACCCGAAGCATTGGAGACCCAAGAAGTCTTAATGATAGCTCACGATGGCCCGAATGAAAAAAAAATGCCATTGTTTCAAGACAAGCCAAAAACTGGTATGCCATGCCAACTTGCTCGAGATCCGGTTCTAGCACTCACATCACGCATCCGACGCTCATTCAAAAGAAAAAGAAGCAAACGCAGCCGGAAATGTGGGCCAGCATTCGCTGGTCCCACGAGTTGCTAGAAATCTCAGAAGAAAGTGCAGTTGATGAGGAGCTGCGTGGAAACGTAGAAAGTCATGAAAACAAAGACGCGGCTTTGGACTACGAGATCGTCAACTTGGAAACTTCTGAGTTACCCAAATGTCTTCGTATTGGAAAAAACTTATCCACTGAAGAAATGCTCACCTTTCTCAAACCTTGGCTAGTTAACTTCGCCTTTTCCTATGAAGACATGCCCGGACTTGACGAAAATTTCATTACTCATCAACTACCAATAAAGACCGATGTTAAACCGGTGAAGCAAAAATTAAGAAGGCTCAAACCAGAATAGATACCCAAGATAAGGGATGAAGTGATCAAGCAATACAATGCTGGATTCTTGGTCGTATCACATTATCCACAATGGCTAGCTAATATTGTGCCCGTGCCCAAGAAGAATGGAAAAGTTCGAATGTGCATTGACTATAGAGATCTCAACAAAGCTAGCCCGAAGGATGACTTCCCACTACCTCACATCGATGCTCTAATCGATAATACGGCAGGCCACACATGGTTCTCCTTCATGGACAGATTCTCCGGGTATAATCAAATCAAAATCGCCGAAGAAGATAGAGAAAAGACCTCTTTCATTACTCCTTGGGGGACATTTTGCTATCAAGTAATGTCATTTAGTTTAAAGAATGCCAGAGCTACATATCAACGCACCATGACAGCCAGCTTCCACGACATGATGAGTAAAGAAATGGAGGTCTATGTGGACGACATGATAGTCCGGTCTTACACTTTTGAAGAGCATCTAAGAGACTTGAAAAAATTGTTCAACAGGATGGAGAAATTTCAGCTAAGGCTCAACCCGTGAAAATGCGTCTTTGGAGCTCAAAAGGGATGCTTGCTCGGATTCATCGTTAGTGAAAAAGGAAACGAGATGGACCCGGAAAAAGTCAAGGCAATACTAAGCATACCACCTCCCGCAACCGAAAAAGAGATATGGGGATTCTTGGGCAAACTACAATACATTAGTCGGTTCATAGACCGACTAGCATCCACTTGTGAACCTATTTTTAAGTTGTTAAGGAAAGACTCTCCCAAAGAATGGACTGAAGATTGCCAAATTGCCTTCGACAAGATCAAAGCCTACTTGGCCAACCCTCCAATCTTGGTGCCGCCTAAAGCGGAAGGCCCCTTCTTGCTATACCTCTTGGTCACTTCAACGGCATTGGGGGCTGCGCTAGGACAATCAGATGAATCGGGACGGAAGGAACAAGCTATATACTACTTGAGCAGAAAATATACTCCAACAGAGGTAAAATATCCAAAAATTGAAAAGGCATGCTTGTCTCTTGTATGGGTTATGCAAAAGTTAAGGCAATATATCATGTCCCGCACCGTATTGCTCATTTCCAAAATGGATCCGTTGAAGTATCTTTGTCAAAAGACCGTATTAACGGGAAAACTGGCCGGTGGCAATTGCTCCTCACAGAATTTGACATAATTTATGTCACAAGGAAAGCCATCAAGGGACAAGTGGTAGCGGATTACTTAGCTGCACAAGCACTCCCGGACTACCAACTGCTACAAGAAGACTTCTCGGATGAGGAAATACTACTTGTGGAGCAAAGCGAAGAAAATGATTCTTGGACCTTATACTTTGATGGCGCATGTAATGCTTCGGGCAACGGAATAGGGGTAGTGTTTTTCTCTCCTGACCAAGCCCCGATCATGATATCAAGAAGGTTGATTTTCCCGTGAACAAACAATATCGCTGAATTTGAAGCTTGCATAGCTGGAGTGCGGGAAGCCTACAAGCTGGGGGCAAGGAAACTTCAAATCTATGGAGATTCGCAGTTGGTAATCAATCAAGCCAATGGGGAATGGGAGACCCAAGATAAAAAGCTAAAGCCTTACCACACGATACTAACTCACTTGGTTTACTCATTCGAAGAAGTCACTTTCACCTATGTACCATGAGCTCAAAACCAAAGGGCGGATGCACTAGCAACCTTGGCATCCATGGTTGAAATATCATATGGGAAGGAAACTCAAGAAATCGTAGTGCAAACATCTCAACAACCCGCCTATTGCCTACAAGTGACGACAAAAGCCGAAGAAACTCAAGATGAAGAAAACCGTGGTATCATGACATAAAGCAGTTCTTGGAGCACCAAGCATTCGATGATTACATCACGCTCGCGGAAAGAAGAACCGTCAAAAGACTAGCCTCTACCTCCATAATACAGGGGGCAATATTATATAAAAGGTCTCACAATCAAATGTTACTACGGTGTGTTGACAGGCAAGAAGCAAAAGAAGTCATGACCCAAATTCATGAGGGAGACTGCAGAGCTCATATGAATGGGATAATGAAGGCAAAAAAGATAATGCGCCAAGGCTACTATTGGATCTCAATGGAAAAAGATTGCTCGGAGTATTTACGGAGATGTTTCAAATGCCAGAAGCAAGGGAACTTGATACACTCGCCCGCATCGGACTTGCCTTACCTATCTACCCCATGGCCCTTCTCCACTTGGAGAATAGATATAATAGGCAAGATAGCTCCTAAATCCATCGGCGGGCATGAATACATATTAGTGGCAATAGAGTATTTCACTAAATAGGTTGAAGCAACATCTTTCCCGACTATCAATGCAGCCCAAGTCTACACTTCATCAAAGGAAATATATTATCAAGGTCCGGACTTCCCCAAGCAATCATCAGTGACAATGGAACGGTCTTCATCAGTAAGAAGGTTCAAGACTTCCTAGCTCAATACAAAATACAACACCACAAGTCAAGTCCCTACCGTCCTCAAGCCAATGGGGCTGTAGAAGCTGCAAACAAGACGTTAATCAAGATCCTTGGAAAAATGGTAGAGAACTAACGAGATTAGGCGGAAAAGTTGTCATACGCCTTATGGGCATACCGAACCTCTATCTGGAGAGCTACGGGATTCTCACCCTATGCCTTGACTTACGGCATGGAAGCGGTTTTACCCATTGAAGTAGAGATTCCAACTTAGAGGATATTGAAGGAAAGCGAATTAGAAATAGAGGAATGGATGCAAACACATCAATCCCAATTGGATCTACTTGATGAAAAGAGAATTCAAGCTCTTCACCATACCCAAGCATATCAACGGCGAATGGCGCGGGCTTATAACCGATCGGTAAGAGCTAAGAACTACCAAGAAGGCGACCTCGTCATGAAAAGAATCCTACTTGTCCACCCCGCGGATAAAAGAGGCAAGTTTAAGTCTAATTAGGAAGGTCCGTGGATTATAGCCAAAGTTTTATCAAACAGAGCGTTCGCCATTTTAAAATCCAAAGACAATGGAAAGGCCGAAATCATAAGTTCGGACCATGTCAAGAGGTTCTATCCATAAAAGGGTCCACCAACGAAGTAATGACACAACAGCGAAGCAAGAGGGACGTCCAGAAGTCATTTTTCTACACCTTTCAGAAAATCAAATGCAAATCACAAGTGCAGAACTGCTGCTATTGGAAACAGGCTATTAGACCTAAAAAGATTTTAGGTCTTACAGCGTTGCTCGCAAAACAGACCTTCAGCAACCCAGCGGACATCCGAAACGCAACTAAAGGGGTCGGGAACTCAGAAGCAGGAGGCAAGCAGATAGGAGATGAGCTACAACTCACCCCTAAGATGATTCTTAATCCATTCAAGGTAAAAACGCAAGCATTGGTGAAAGATTGTGGTATCCTACAAAGAAGAATGCAACTCAACGGCTCAACGTCCAAAATCCGGACTCACCGGGAGGTGCAGTGGTGTTGTTCACAGAAGATGACGGATTTCTCAAGGCTCGCAAAGCTCAAAATCAAAGCAAATGAAGGAACATCAAAATATGGCCAAAAAATTCCATTTCATTCATTCCCAAAGATGCAATTACAAATCAACGAAGGAGAAAAGAATCTCTCCAAGTACAAAGCTGCCCAAAAATAATTCTAAGGGAAGGAGGGAGCCATACACATGAAAACAACAAACATGGCTATACAATCCACTAGCCCCGCTCCTTCAACATTCACAAAAAGAACCAAAAAAAGGGGCTCCACATAGCAAAGGAACTAGCGCCTAGCATTTAGAAGCTGATTGAGATGCTCCAAGTTGGCTTCATGATGATCTAGCGTTCCTCCCATGGCGGCTAAGGCATCAGACTGGTGCAAGCAAAAAGAAGCCAAAACTTCCACTTGAGAATGAAGGGCTTGCATATCCCGGTAGACCCGCCGAAATTCCATAAAGAGATCCACCGTAGACACAGCTCTATTTGCTGCAAGTCCTCGAGGACGCATGCCCGCAACAAGTTGGCTCATCCAAGAGCAATAATCGCTAGTCGCCTCGGGCATCACGGTGGGCATGGCTCCCAATTCCAAGGTCGTGCGGCTCGAAGCCCACTCTTGCTTGAAGATACTAACCGAAGATAAAAGATGAGGATCATAGCATGAGTACCCAAGGGGAGAGCCATAAACATAGGGGAGATCTTGCAACATCTCAAATTGCCTCATGAAACGTTGGGGAAGATGGGGCGAGCACCAATATAAGTCAAGCAAGGTTAAGCAACCAAAATTTTTAGCATAAAGAATGGGATCGACTGCAAGCCATGGGGGCAACCATATGACGTCCACCTCGATCAAATCTCTCAAGTGACTACGAATATCTGTGGGCAAGGGGGTCAATATGGCCGCAAACAACGTCTTCACAAGGTTAGGACCTTCCACCAAGGCCCGAGGCACACCTATGAAAGCTCCCAAATGCTCCAAAAGTCATACCTACAAAAAGAAAGAACATCAAAGGGGTCATCCATGAACAGAGAAGGCAAAGGAAACAGAAATTCATGTTATACCTGCAATACGGACAAGCAACATTGGAAGGGAGTTTTCTCTAAGCGCCTTAAGGTCAATCCTTCATAGATATGTGCTAACACCAAAGAAACAAGAGATTCATGTTGAATGACCATGGAAACTACGGGAAGCAATTTGGGCCTAAAGCCGACGGCCGGACAAGGAATTAGCACTTCAGTGAGGATAGCAAAAATCAAGGCATTCCTACAATGGATCCGTCTCAACCCATCAATCCGGCGGTTATATGAAAAGAAGGAATAAAAGACGTCCAATGACATGTGCATGTCAAAATTATCATAACTCAAGGCAATGATAGAAGCCCGTAAGCCGAACAAATCAAGTAATATCCCTCCCACGCCACCAATGGAGCAAGGCGCATACATGGCACTAGATAATGGGAGTCCCACCAATGGAGCAAGGCGCATACATGGCACTAGATAATGGGAGTCCCGTCAATGCAGCAACTTCCTCCAAAGAAGGGGAAAGCTCTACAGTCCCAAACCAAAAAACACATAGGTCGGGTATCCAATGCTCTACGGCCATAGTCAAGAGATCAAAGTTCAAGGGGACCCTAGCCAAATCCAGCACATCCAGAAAGTTCAAGGGGACCCTAGCCAAATCCCCCGCATAAGGGCCTTGAAGAGGGGAAATGGGAAGGAAAACAGAGTTCTCACAAGGCAGAAGGTCTTCCATGAATAGACCCCCGTTTAGCAGCATTGCACCCCCATTAACAGGTGGAAAATCATTCTCATTACCCATGAAATCAGTCATAAAGTAAGAGGATTAGAGGCAGAAATAGAAGCACCATGGAAAGGGGAAATCAAGAAGTAAAGACAGTAAATGGCATAGCAGAAACAACAGTGAATGCAGCCATAAAAACACCATTGAAGGGGCTTAAAAAGAGGATGAAACAGCCACCAACCCGCTGAAACAGAAGCAGAAAACGATGATTGCAAATCCATTCGCAGAATGGCTATCAACTGGAAATCCGGGGGAAGGAGGAGATCAGACGCAAAATAATGAAGGACGGACGCCATTAATGGAGAACCCATACCCCTTAATCACAGCAGCAGCAGATCTTGGTGCAAAGAGTACATCCGTACCCAAGCAAGTTGACTTTCTACATTCCAAAAGGAGAACGATGAGCAAAGAGAAGGTAAATCGCGAGAAAAATGCTGCCACAGTCCGTAGCAAGTGCAGATGAGGAATGGCAGGCGGGTCCCAACTCGCACGGAAGGGGAAATCGCGCAGAAAGGGGGAAAATACGGACAAATGGGAAGTTTCAGCCCGCTAATTGCAAAAATAAAGAAGAACGTCGATTGACCTAAAAAGTTTTTAGGTATATATATATAATTCTTGCAGTGCCCACAGGCAGAGTTTTCAAAAGGCCTACGGCCTACAAATGATTAAAAGCATTACAAGAGACGTCAAGAAAAAGAATTTTACAAGATCAATACCCTGCAAAAACAATGCACCACAGAGTCCAAACCACAAGGCAAGAGACACATCCAAAAAATAAGTCGGTATTCACACGGCTTTACATTTCACAAAAAATAGGACATTCAAGCTCTCAGATTTACAGTTAGGCCAAAAGGGATAAGATGAAGAAAGATCTTCAGAGTATTCTGTCAGCGGTCCTAGCCCGAGCGAGAATGTCACCACCTGAAGCTTCGTGACGACCATCTAAGATAAGGTTGGGAGCTGGGACATGGTGCCCATACACCGAGTACCACCGATCATATCCTCCTTCAGACAACTCAAAATGTTCCAATCCCCATCCATCCTGACATTGGTAGAGCTCTTCTACGGAAATCGAAGTTTGCTCCACAAAAGAATGGTGGACAAGAAGAGACGGAATTCGTTTGCCACCCATCAACTGCCATACTAATCTATCCCCAAAATACCAAGTGGCGCGGATCCCGTCTGACAACAAGAAGCGACTAGTAGACTCTCCCATCATCGCAATAATGATTGGATCATGCATCCACCAGGCGTATGGAGCAACTTGAAACTGCCAAAAAAAAGAGAAAAAGAAGTAAACAAGGCAAGCCATGATCAAAGCCAGAAGACGAAGGAAAGAAAGGGAAAAGGCAGTAAATAGGCAAACTTGTTCTTCGGACAAGTTGCTAATCAAGGATCGCCACATCAAAGGGGGAATGTGAGTCTTGCGAGACTCCGCCCATCGAGCAGCCTGAGGGAGGGCATCAGGGAAATCATTATGGGGCCGCCCGACCGAAAAATACTCTTAAAAGCATAGCTGCCAAAAGGAGAAAAGATATGATAGGCGATACATACTAAGGAAAAAAGGGAAAAGAGAATAAAAAAGTTATACCCCGATGAGATGCGAAAGGCCCGAGCAACCCCTGCAACCCCGACTGACGGCATCCAAGTTGACATAGAGATTGCTCAAGAGGATACGTCCCCACCCGATTGGGTGAGGGAAAGTCAAGTCCCTTAAAACTTGGAGCCACCTCAAGTCCATATTCTGAGAAGAGTCACCCCGAAAGAACACTCCGACAAGATAGAGGAGGAAGCTGCAAACCTCTTACTGAATGGCTTCAGGGCTAGCCTCCTCCACCTTCACTTGGTCCCAGAATTTCCATAGCTCCTCTAAAGGAAAAGATTCAGATGAAGATGCCTCTAAACCAGTCAGAGCTAGGCAGTCCTCCACGGTGATCGGGTCAAGTGAAGAAAAGACGACGCCCTCCCAATCCATACATGGGAGTCCCAATTGCATCTCCACGTCTAAAAGGGAGATCCCCTATTCTCCCATAGGTAGATGGAAGGTATGAGTCTCCGGCCGCCACTGCTTAGTCAAGGATGTCTTCAAGGCCCGAAGAATTAAGACTGGCTTGAGGCTCGCCAATTTATGAAATGGAGTTCGACCCAAAATATCTCGATGAGCGGCGAACAACTTCTCAAAGCAAGCACGAACTCCATTCCAAGAATGGTAATAAGTGACGTGGGAATCAATTTGCAGTAAAAAGCAAGTGCTAGAAGGTCAACCAAACATCAAAAAGGTACATGAGCAAAGAAAAAAGAGCAACAAAAAAGGGATATATACTTTGCCCGCCGGTACCACCGCGAGGGCACTGGACTCATAGTTGACCAAGAAAGGGTCTTCTCCTACACCCGGACGGATCGAAGGCGATACGAGCAAAGAAATTGCCCGCGGGGCAACAAACCCCTCACCCTCTATCGGGGATCCTGCTCCATGGGCAGAAGCCATCTCCTCACCGATCGGCAGTTCTTCAAGAGGCCCATCTTCTGTGATAGGCGCAGGCCCCCTTTCTTGGCCAAGGGATCCCCCTCCTTGGACACAACCATCTTCTTCTTGAACAGAAGGATCATCTCGAATTGGGTCGCCTCCCTGAACAAAAAATTCCTATGTCGGCGTGACGAACCCTTCATCAAGAAAAGAAGAGCTTGTTGCCAAATCTGAGAACCGCTTCCTTGGACTAATGACCCGCCCTCTAAAGAATAGAAAACAGCGTCGGAAGACATGTCATCGTGCTCCCCTGAACCGGATTCCGTCTCAACCGAGTCTGAACTAACTCCCTGTGAGATAGGAGCAGCATCAATAGGACGGCGAAAGGGAAGCTTAGCACGGCGACACCTGGATGAGGAAGTCCCCACAGCCGAAACTTGGACCTTCTTCTTGCTTGGTCCAACCGCGTCATCTAAAATTTCTATGGGCATGCTCGCAGATCCACCCGGCTCATTGGGTTTGAACCGTACCGCCCTATCTCAAAGACACAAGCCGTACTTCTTTCTAGAAGACATCCCGACTGCAACATAAAAGGGTGAGAGTCAATACAAGACAACAGGCAACACGAGACAACAGGCTACATGACAAGCATCATACCCCAAGCAAGATCATATAAGGCAAACCCAAGCAATATGAAGTAATGAAAGGACAATATACGAACGTAAAAGAGAAGACATCATGACAGCAACATCGAGAAATGGGTCCACCTGGAAAAATGTCGGCAGTCCCATATAAAGGGCACCCGCACACATGACAAAAGCGAAGCTATATACAAGGCTACCCTTTGTTCCAACAATAGGCCCACCACAAGGAATGAAAAGCAAATTTCAGTAAAATGAGTGGGACCACCCTCAACTATGACAGGAACTGGACTCCTAGCAATCTCTCCAAGTCATAGAGTCATCCTAAGACATTTCTTGAAAAAATAGCAATACAAAACGAATATAAGAAAAAAGAGAAAGGAAACTAACAAAGCAAATCCAAAGGAGCAAGTACATGTCTAAGGCACCTCAGAAAATCCCAGCGATAGCAGAACAGCAGATCAAATGACAAAATTTCAGCACAGGTAGGCTACGGATAAAAAAAAGAACCGTACCAGAGCTCAGTGACAGCCTGAAGCGGAGCAATTGACTGGCAATGGACCCTAATCAGACGGACACGGCAGCCGCGATATCTACTTCGGTAACGGAGGCAGCAGCCTTAGCCGGAGGCAACAACAGCAACGATGGCCTTAGCCGATAGCAACCGTAAACGATAATGGCGGCAACCGGGCGGGAGGCCGGGAATGGCGAAGAAGTCGTCCAACAGCGACAAGATGAAAGCAGGAAGAAGAGGGTGGACAACGGCCGAAAACGATGAAGAAACCGTCCGACAGCAACAACGGTGATTCCGGCGGCGGCCCTAGCCGACAAAAGGGACGGTTTCGGAGGCGGCAGCAGCTGCCGGGCTGGAAGAAGACAAGGCTACCCAAGCAACAGGACTCGGTAGCAACCGGCAGCAATAGAACCCAAAGCAGCCATGGTGGCCGGAGGCTAGAGGGATGACGGCCGATGAACGACGCAACCGGGAACAAAGGAAAAGGAATATGGATAGACGGCAGCAGCAACAGGCGGCTCCACCATAGCCATCATCGAAGACGACAACTAGGCAGCCCCGACAGCGACCATGGCCAGAGATGGGGAAGACGAATCAACAGCAACAGCCACGACGGCTAACCGTCAGTAAGCACGACGGCGGCAGCGACTAACGAACGCCAAACGTAGAAAGGAAAACCCCCAACGGCAGCAACGGCGGCGATGGGCAGCGCCGGAGATAGCAACGACGCAACGGCAGAGGCAGCAGAGCCTCAAACGACACCGGGGAAGACGGGCAGCAAAGGCAGTGGCTGCTGCAATCAGATGCGAGGAAGGAAGCGACGGCCACAATGGCAACAACGATGAAGGCAGCAACGACCGGTCGAAGGCGACAACACCTGTGCGAAGACTTCGCCAGCACAGGGGGAGATGGGCGGCTGCGGTAGGTGGCAGAGAGCAGGCAAGCAGGGAACAACTAGGAAGGGGGCCCACAATCAAAGCCCTAAAATTGGGAGAATTATAAACGGCCCCCAATCGCTTCACAAAATTGCAATATCTCCCTGCTCAACGAAAAATGCAAAGAAGCCCAGCAAAACTCCCGGTTTTACAAAACAAGACCAACAGAGGTTTTGCAAAAATCACCTTCAAATCACATTTACAAAAAAGCCACCACAAGTTTGCAAAAATGGAAAGACGGCCCAGCAACTTGAAAATTGTTTAGAACAGTGGGGTGTCCGTCACTTTGCCATTCACCGTCAAGATGCCTTTGGCAAAGGGGGGCAGCTGTTGACACCCCACCATTGGGCTCAAAGATGAACAAGTGAAACAAATTTCAAGCCCATGCAAATTCAAGACAAAAAAGTTTTAAGCCAAGCTAAGCGGGCCCTTCCGCACTCAACCCAGGGAGCGAGGCTCCACCAAGCCTCGAAGCAAGCTTCTTCAACAACCAGACCCGGCCCACAAGAGCGAAGCTCCTACAGGTCACCTCAACGGGCTCCACAAAGCAGCCTACCAAGCCTCAGAAGTAGCTTCTCTACTACTTTGGGCCTCCACAACGGTCAATCCAAAATGATGGGCTAAGCCAAGCTCTAGCCCACCAAGCCAAGCTTATGGACCAAGTCCAACCCTCCAAGTGGCCCAAAAGCCCACAATTCCAACTCAAGTCCAAGCCCATGGACTAAGTCCATGACCTCAAATAGCCTAAAAGCCCACTCCTACATCTATAAAAGGAGGAGCACCCCTCTCATTTGAACACACTTGAGGAGAGGCATCCCAGAGGAGAGGACGGGAGTCTGCAGTAACACTCTGGCGTCCCGATTTTTACGCTCTCTAAGCAAGAAGCTTCTCTTCCGGTTTTTCCCTTTCCATCTCTCTCGTTCTCTTAAATCTTTTTATTTTCCCCCTTTCACGCCGTGTAAATCGCCTCAGGTTGGCAGATTTTTCCATATTTGCTTCAATCCGTAGGCCAGAATCCGATCTCTGTACAACTAGTGCCTTATTTTATTAAACAGGGGCCGATCTCCCTCTAAAGATCGGTGGCGACTCCATTTTCTTTATTTTCTTGTGTGCGTGTTTAAGCTAACGCCCCGGCAAGGCAGGTGCACGTGGGTCCACAGATTCCAGCATAGTATGCTGTCATTATGCTACCAGATTTGTGACTAGATCCATATACGGAAAGCTCTGTCTTAGCCGTCATGCTGCCAAAATCACAAGAAAACGCCCATATGCCAACTTTCATAAAAAACATGAAGCCTAATTCGTTTTACCCCATGTGAAATGCAGGAAATCTAAGCCCACGTCGCTATCCAACACGATCCATATTTTCAAGGCCCGAAAAACTATTCCGAGTCCATCGTAACGCTCACGGCGGGTGCTACACCTTCATATTTCTAATTTAGTCTATAATAGAAATAGAAATTAGAAAATATGCAATAGAGCTTCTAGCATAAGAGACTCATCATGTTGTATGGTTGCACCACTCAATTATCATATGATTTGTTGGGCATTGACTTAGAGGTATATGATTGACATATTATTTGAAATATTAATACTATCTTGAACCTCGCGAAGTAAGTACGGGGTTCAAACTAAGAAGGGCGTGCACAACCTCCCTCCATTCCTTTCTCTTCCCATTTTTGCTCCTTCTCCCCTCCTTTTCCTCCACTCTTCAGTTATTTTTTCAACCTTAAATCTTCTCGAAATCTATCTAACAGTTTGTGTACATCAAGAGAGCTCAAAAATCTCAGAGGTTTGATGATCTAGATAAGTAGATGTTTTTTTCTCAATTAGTGACAAAATCTTATCTTAAAAGTAATATAGAACTAGTGAAAGGGTAACATTCAACAACTTCATGGTTTTTGGCATTTTAGGATTATTGACAACTTAGGGTTTGCAGGATCCAAGGGAAATCGAACATTGCTAATACATTTTTGTGAATAGATGACAAATTAGTAGTTTTTCGCTCACTAGAATGTGCTATTTCTCTAGTGGGTTGTATTAATAGGATCATGTACATATTTTCTCTTTAACATCTATCATATTTCGGTGAAATACTTGTATTATAGTTGGTATGCTAAATTTAAAGTTTACATTATTGAATTTACTAATGTTGTATAATTGATTTGTGGCATTTGTTATCATGTGTATTGGATGATTTACTATTCAAGATAAGTGGCTATAGTTGACAATTCAATACATATATATGATCATGGGCATATTGCATCACATAACTTTTTATGTAACTAGATGTATGAATGAGTTGTCTGGTTGTATTGAGTTGTTCATAGCCCTTCGTTAACATGAGAAAAAGGATTATTCATGACCCTTGGTTGACATGAGGGGAGGGTTTACATATGGCTTGCTAAAGATGTGCAGTTATATTCATACATTTTTTGGGTGTGAGTGTTGGTCTCATATGTCTTGCATAGTCATTTACAAATCATCATATTGCATCACTATCATAGTGTGTGCATTAAGAGTCTTATTTGTACTCATTTTGTGCTAACTGCTATCTACTCACTAAATCTATTAAACTCATGTGATTTGTCATTTTTCTTTTAGATTATAGGCCAGTCGAGGCACCTTGGGATGGAGCCGAAGAAGAATACAACCTTAGAGACATGACTTGGTAGACTAGGGCTTATTTCTTGTTATTTTGGAATTTTTTCTTTTGTTGATGTTAGGGAATTTAGATGTTTACTTAGTTGACCTAACTATGTTAAACCTATTATTTTTATGCATTTTGAACTTCATTATAATTTATGTGTATATATATGAGTCTTTTGGGATATTTTATTATGCAATGATGGTGTATGAGGTTTTTTTTTCCTTACTATATGGATGTCATTATGATATGAGAATGTAAACGTATGAATGTAGAGATAAATATTATATTTGAGAATAAATTTAAGATGTTTATGAATAATAGGTCATGTATTCCTACCACACCTTATAGCTTAGTGGAAAATGTTACTGGAATTTCTTATATCACGTGGTACTTGTTAACTAGCCATTGAGGATATCTAGGCAATAGGATATCATATATATCTCAACACAAATATTATTATATATTGTTAATAATAAAGAAAAATTCTAAATAAGATTCTAATTTTTTTTGTCCTTAGAGTTATTAGATTCTCTTTTCTCTCATGTATAAGGTAACTCAACTATTGGATTAAGATCATATTACACCATCGGAAAAAGAATGAAGTGAGCTAAAATCTGTCTAAGTAAGTAGCACTTTGGAATTCATTTTTTCATCTTTTTGGTCTATAGAGTAAAGATATCGTCCATGTCATCTCTCCGTATAAATGAAAGTTTCAATTAAGAGAATTTAGGTATATTTATCCTCATAATGTGCATGACATACTTAATTCATTCATCTGCCTCATGTATTGAAGGGCATTGTCATTCGCTATGCTCACATGCAACTATAGTATGCATTTGTGAGCTAATTTATCTATTGATATAACCTAAGGTTGCTATCTAGGTCCAACTAAGCTATTTGTAATCTTGGCACATTAATCCAAAAATTACCTTATTGTACGGCAAGCACAACATACAAGCTTAGTAGCGTATACCATATTTATACATTTTGATTAGTACACCTCCTAAATTCTCAAATTAGCACAACTTGAAGCTAAAAGAATATTTGTAATCATCTTGCTCATGCTTGAATTACTCAATCTCAGAAGAGAATTTAAACAAATAATTTCATACCATGATATGTTAATTTATATCATCAGATTCGTGCTTTTGAAAGCATGGTTTGGGTAAATTTTAGTTACCTAGTAACGAACATTAAAACACTTTAAGAAACTATAGAAGTAACTTCATCCACTTTCTTATTATATTTTCATCATAACATAGACATTAATACACTTTGCTTCCCATACATTTCATAGTAATTTCGTCATTTTATATTCATTATTTTTGTGAGTTTATTTTTCATCTATTACTTCCCATAATTTTCTCATAATCTTATTTGGCCAAAATCTATTTTTTCTAATTTTCTATAATAATATAAATTTTTATATAATTTAATATTATCAAAACAACTATTACATTGTCTACACTGCCATGTGACACCCCGTTGCCTAAACATCTATAATGGCTAGTCAACAATGTCATATAACTTAAGAAAAAATTCAGCAGCATTTCCCCATAATATATTAGGGGTTGTATGCAATCCAAGACCTGTTATTTATAAATATCTGAACCTCATCCTGTAATATCATATTTCATTCTACATTTATGCATTTGTATTCTCACACGATAGAGGCATTCATATAATAAGTAAATCATAAAAATTCATCATTCACAACAAGCAGTCCAAAAGATCATTTACATATGTGTCAATATGGATTGTAATCTAGTCTAAAATACCCAAGTATAATGTGTTTTGTTATAGTTGGATTTGACTGAGTAAGTGTCCATAGACATTAGTATCAAAAAAAACATAAAGTCTCAAATAACTAGAAACAGAAATGCTAATCTAATAGTCTTCAACATTGTGACCTCCTCTTATGCCATTTCGAGACTCCTCACCTGGCCTGCTCTAAAAAAAATAAAATAACAATTCTTGTGAATCTAAATAGACTCAGTAAGTAGATAACAGTTAGCACAATATGAAAATGAGTAAGGCTTTAAATGCACATGCCATGAAAAATTGTAGAAAGACAATTCTTGAATAATTGTACAAGACACATGGGTCTAATACCCGCACCCAAGAATATATGAAAAAGCCGCACACAAATAGAAAGATCACAACAATCCTCTCCTTGTGTCGACCAAGGGCCATGAATAATCCTCTCCTCATGTCAACCAAAGCCACGAACAACCCTTTTACAATCATCCATCTCATATAGCACATTATTTATAACACACAAGAATGAATGTCACAAACGATGCAAACAACATCAACAAAATTAACAAAGTTTACTTTAAATTTAGCATACCAAAAGTCACACAAGCATTTTCTCGAATACATGATGAATGCCAAAAGGAAAAACGTCTAGTCCCTCATCCTGGTTTAACCCACTTGACAAATATTGCATTCTAATCATACGGTTCATCTATTTTACAAAGATCACATAGTAACAATCAATTTTTTCCCCAAACCCTATCAACCATGAACTATCACGAACTCTAATGTTCTAAACCACGAAATTGTTGGATACTGCCCCTTTGCAACGGCCCTATATCATGTTTAAAATGATATTCCATCACTAATTCAACAAGAGGTAGTATTTACTTACCTCAATCGTGAATTCCCTCAGAAACAGTGGCTTTAGACTCGGATCTTCGAGATTTCGAGCTCCCTTGAGATAAATCGATAATTTATGAAGAAGTTTGGAAAGCTTCGATGCGATTTAAAGCTAGATTGACAATGAGAAGAAGAGAAAAAAAGGAGAAACAGCGGGAGAGAGGAGGAGGAGAGAGAAAGAGAGGCTCGAGCGATTAAGCCCTAGTGGATCTATCCGCATTTTAATCCTCGTTGAGACGGGCCGGGTCTGAGCATGGGTTGAGCCCAAACATAATTGCAACTTGCTTTTCTTACTTATATAACTCAATAAATCAAAATTTTCTCTGTGTGGTGTCAATTATACACTTCTAAATTAAATATCCAATAATCATATCATAAATAGGTAGTGTTGCTATATAAACTTGCCACAAACTCATACTTGTGTTTAACATACTCATGAATGTATCTCATACGACCCAACATGTCAAAACGTCATTTATTCCTAGCAGCATATTTGTAAATTATCCTATAGTTAGGTATGAAATAAGATGATGATGATGATGATGATGATAATAATAATAATAATAATAATAATAATAATAATAATAAAATACCTAGTCCTTACATGCAGTAGCCACAAAAATTCTTCTTAATTTTTCCTTGTTTTCTTATAATTTATAAATTCATTTTTCTGTGCTTTCTCCACCCTTAAACAACCTTATTTCATAGTGTTTTAGCAAATAACAGCTACTTCGTATTTGTTCATACTTCTAAATATTTATTTAAATTTTTATAAGTTTTAGAATTTTAGAATTTTTATTTTATTTTTTGATTTTTTTTGGAAACCATGCTTGGTTTTCGAGTCCATCTATTCGTACAAGGCCTGACTTGGATTGGTTATTGTAGAGTAAGGCTTGCTCTAGGCTCATCCACTAATTCTTTCTTTCATTTCTTTTCTTTTTTAGATGTCCCACATTAAGTTATATTCAATGGATTGGATATGCTAATATTAAAGTATGATTGATCTAAAATTTCATATGTGTGCTCCTAAAATTATTATCTTCTATCTAGATAGTTTGTATATCATAACATCATCATTCGATTGCTAAAAGATGCTTAATTGTATCACTCAAATCAATAATATAAATTCATATCCAACTAAATTAACTCAACTAGATTGTCTAAAATGTCCCAAATAAAATTTCACTTGAATTATTTTTTATTCATATTTTTGTAATACCATTCTCAGCTTTTTCTCTTAAACTACATCGTTGTCATACAAGGTCCTCAGAATTGCTAAATTGAGATGTCTTTAACACTGTTTAACCTGAAGTTTCACAAGGATACTGGATAAATCATTATTTTGCTTATATATGTTAATTTACTAAAATTATTTCCCGAGATGGATCTTTTCATTCCTTTTCAACTGTTGCAACATATGCTTTTCTTAAAATAGCTAAAATCACAGCTTAAAAAAAGAGCACTTTTCCTAACAATGTTAGATGCTTAAAAATTAAAAATGTCTTAGATCAAGGTTTGGACTTGTAAATGCTAAAAAATTCAAGTGATGGCTAAAAAGCCTACCTCAAATTGATGCGGTGCTTATCACTCTTATTTTTGCTTCATTCAACACCTGTGCCTTCCTTATCTTTGGCTAAACTTTAGAAAACATCACAAAAAATGACCCCTCTCTGACTTGGGATTTGTTACCGACTATGCATCCTTATTACGTATATAAGTTCTCCTAATAACTTGCATTAATTTAGGATGGGAAGAGATTTTGTGAGATTTGACAAGAGTCCTTCTCCTTATGAAAGTTGCATAAGATGAGCTTAGGTTATTTATTATAATTAAAATATTTATTTTTACTATACATTTTACTTAAGTCATTACAATATCAAGCATAGCTAACACATTTGCCGATGTTGGATGTGAAGACACTTTCGTAAATTAAGATTTAAATTATTTTAGGGTATTTGTTTCTATTTTAGATTTGTTAGAACATTTTAGAAGATATCCTAGAATATCTTAGAATTTGTCAAAATAAATTTGTATTTACTTTAGATTTACCTCTCCTTGAAGTGTTCTTCTTTTTTTATAGAAAGAAGTCTTCTTTAAATATACAATTTTTTATAAATGTTTACCTGTAAATAAAATATTGCTAAATACACGTATAAATATAATTCTAATAAGCTCTTAGAAGCATCATAGTTTGAATACTTAAATATGTTTCTCTGGTTTCTCTATTACTACTTCTTCCTTTTCTTCTTATATTCTCCTACTTATTCTTCTATTCTTCCTATCTCTTTCTTCTCTTATCATCCTCTTGAGAGGTTTTTTCTTTTTTCTTCTATCTTCTTTCTCTTGCCTTGCATTATTTGTATTAATAGATTTTCATTTAAAAAGCAGGAACTTCATATGATACCCCAACCTTAAAACAATTGCCCGACAATGAAGTTCACCTACAATAAGAATTACCTTTATCTAGGAATTGAGTTATGAAAATTTGTTAAATCATGCCCAAAAAATTTTCTAATAAAGCATGCTGATATATATATATCTAAGATATTTGCAAGCATTTTCTAGTCATTCTTATCTAGCATCCTGTATTACAAATTATAGAAAAATGTTCTAAGTATCATGAATTGTGATACTCTTACTTAACTGTATACGGTGATACTATTCTAGGTCATACTTAGACCCACTTCCTTTATTTAAACCTATATACAATTTAATCGGGAAAGCAAGAGTATAACACTAAGTACTTAATTTAACTCAATCATAATCTAATAAATTTGCGTTTTCCTGTGCATATCGTTGTGCATCATATGAAATTCAATACATCTTCCCTAAACCAACTTATCTCATCTTGGTCCCACTTCTAATAAGTATGGTTGTGACTCTAAGCTAATCAGCTCAATCACCTCATGTATCTAATAACCTTAGTATTAGTAACTATGTATATTAGAAGGAAGCATATAGGATGAGGCCCAAGGGTTATATGATGGTGGAATTTGATAATAAAGGTTAGGTATGGCAAAAATTAAGCAAGTTGGAGCCAATATGAAGCTTTCGATTAGAAAAAACCAAAGTAATGTTTTTGACAAACATCCTACTTGTGATCAAAGATCGAGTCCTACGTATTATTAAAGCGACGTGGATTGTTGTAAGGCATTAGTATAACTAGATTATACATGTTTGAAATTTAAGTCATGTATGTGAACATTGAACTAGTAAAGGGCTATAAAGGTACCATATTTTTATAAGACATACTTTGATAAACTAAATGGCTCAAATAGGAGGTTGAAAGAATATGTAATGTGTGCATATCCACATAATAAATTTAAAATGTGTTAGAATTAGTTTTGGAAAAAATGTTTGTAGAAAAAATAAACTTTTCTTTACAGTATGCAAAGGTGATATTTTTTTTTGCTATTGAGCATGGGAGGTTCATGTAAATTCACTTGAGATGATCAGAATATGTATACTTAATACTAAATAAATAGTTTAGTAAAGTATAGAAGTTTAGAATAGATTTGAGAGAAAATTATTCCAATTGGATGTTTGACAAAAACTTTTAAAATGCATAAATTAAGTGAATTATATGAGCTTCATGTTGGAAAAACCTTATTGATTAAATTCATAATCATCCCAGGTCCTCTATGCTAAATCACTAAGAAAAATAAATCATAAGCGGAAGCATGCCTAAATCCATAGGAGCAGTTGTTCTTTAATCTTGTGGTTGCTGGGTCTTCCAAATTAATGCCCTAGGGTTTTCTAGAGAAAGTAGCTCCTCTTTTCTAATGATGGGATGTTAGAAAAGAAACCCTAATTAGCACATAACTTGGGGACCATAACCGTTTATACAAGAAGCCTATTTTTCGTATTTCTAATTTAGCCTATTATAAAAATAGAAATTAAAAATTAGATTGTAAAGTTTCTACACATATGGGACCCATACTTTATTAGATGATTTAGGCCCATAAAACTTTATAAGATCACTTTAAAAATTGGGCCGCTATTTATGATAGCGTATATATAATTAATATATATGTGTATCCAAAATTCCAACAATCCCCCACTTGGACTACATATATTTTATAATTATATATACAATGTTATGAGTTCAAAACCTTTTAGCATCATTTCAAAATCATCTCCAAACAATCTCATCCATTAGTTATACCAACATAGGACCAAAGCGGCTTTTCTCTCATTTATCACAATTAGACCTATCCATCATCATATATATCAAACATAACTAAATGATATAAATTAATAATGGATGTGTAGTATGAAAATTAGATGTAATGTGATCTACCATACCTATTTTCAACTAGTCTGACTTATTTGGTGAGATCGATCAAAACTAAAATACTGAATAACCAAAATACCAAACACTTTATTTCTGTAGAAAATATCCATAATCATAGTAAAGTGCCCAAACTAGAAAAGAAAATAAATACAAACTTTCGCTTAACTAGTATATCATCAAATGATACAACACCCATATGAGTAGTACGCTCATGAAAGACCATAAGTGTTACCCTTAGTGAGCAGATCCGTAACTTTGGAGTTTGTCGCAATATGCTTTATAAACACTTTATTTTTCTAAATTCTTCCCTTGACAACTAGGAACATCATTGAACTCCTGTTGTTCTTGGAATATTAGACTACTAATTTATTGTCACAAAATAACTTAAGTAGTTTTTCCATGATATTTATATTTTGCAGCCTTGTGACAAAATTCTATAGTCGTGTTCCATAATTGGATACCTCATAATATGCTATAAACTCTGTTATCATTGTTGAAAAACTATAAGTGTCTGCTTAATACTTTTTCCTGATAAAGCTTTTCTAACAAGCAGGTAGATATACCCTGAATTGGATCTGAAACTGTATTTGCATCTAATAAAGTCAAAATCTAAATACCAGATGATCTCTAACTTATCTGACTTTTTGTATGTGAATATATAATATTTTGTTCTCTAAAAATGCTTTAAAAAACTGTATGACTGCGTCTTAAAGATCCATTTCTGAATTACTTAAATATCTGCCCACCATCCCAACAATATACGTAGTATCCGAATGCATACAAGCCTGAGATTCAAAACCTGAGCATAAATTAAACTTCTCACTGCTAAAGCATGTGGAGTCTTTTGCATTTCCTTAGATTTAAGATCATTCTTGGGATACTGATTTAGACAAAATTAATTTTGTCTCCTTTAGCAAGGAGGTATTATCTAATTTGCAGTCATGTATACTAAGTATTTTAAGTATTTTCTTAATATAAGTCTTTTTGATAATGTAAGAATACGTCAAGAATAATCTTGATATATCTGAATTCATAATACAAAAGTCATATTTTCAAGATTTTTTGTTTCAAATTTATTTGACAAAAATATTTTAATTTTATGCAATAAACTTATTTTGATGTGGAGAAACAGTATATCTATATGTTACTCCTACTGAAGCTATGATTACTTCCACTGAACTTATAGTATATATAATATCAACCGAATTCATTTCAAAACTGAATGAAATGATAATTTGATAAAATTTGCAATACCATTAATAGAAAACTTGTTTGGGCTCGTAGATGAATTTTTATTTAAAAAATTGAAAGTCTATTACGAATATTATCCTTATATCCATTTAGTATAGCTCAAGGTTAAAACTCATTACTAAAGTCATTTATCCTGAAAAAAACTTTCAATAAAACCGAAGAGAAAATTTCTATGTAATCTATGTTTTTGAGTAAAGTTCATTACGACAAAACAAGCCTTATGCCTTTTCATATTACCCTTTTTCTTGGTTTTAAATATACATTTATAACCAATCAACTTTATACCTTCAGGTAATGAAATAAGCTAGTCATTGTCCTTCACGAACTTAATCATATATTTATGACATTAATCTACTTTTGAGAGTTTTTTTGCATTGTTTGATGGAATCACCTCCTATCAATCCAATGTCATCCTAATATATTGAAAAAATATGATGTAACCATCAGAAACGAAATTCTTCTTTCTCCAATAGATCTCTTCAATGACATCTATTCTTGAAGATGTTGATATAACCTATTTATCAACGACGTTTCATAGATTTCTCTTTAAAGATATAGTCTCTAACTTTATCTCCCCCCTCAAGCTCAATATCCTCAAAGAACTGACATTTTTGGTCTTAAAAGAACTGAATATAGGATCATAGAATTTATATCTTGAAATTGTTCAGCACTTCTAATAATATTCAAACTTAAAAAGGCTAAATTAACTATTTTCAAATGAATAAAAATGATTAAATTTATTCAATACAAAACTGAAAACCAAATTTCATTAAAAAATGATATCATATGTGTGAAACCCCAAATTTTAAGCTTAAATAAATATAGCTTGAAATCGTCTAAAGATAAAATCAAAAATTTCATAAAATGAAGGGCTCCGGTGTAACCCATATGGAAAATGAAAATTAGTGGGAAAATGATAAAGTGAAGTGGGATTAGCAATAATCACGAAAAGACCAAATCGCAAGTTCACAAAGTGAGATTAAATTGTAAATTTAGAAAAGATGATTGATTGGTAATTATGACAAGAGTGGAGACAAAAAGGGAACTTAATGAGAATTTACAAAGGTTATATTTGGAATTTATAAGAAAATGGAGGGTAATTTCTGATCCCACAAAGATTAGCTATGAAAATGAATTTTTACAAATATTTTGGGAAGAAATTTCAAAATTCTGAGACTAAGTGAAACTGTTTAAATTCACAGACCTTATAAACAAATAAAAATAAATAAAAAAATTTTGACCAATTTAGGGCTCTAATTAAGGGCTTATATTCATCCTCATTATTTTCATTAAAATCCTCATATTTTCATTAGATCTAAGCATATATAACTCATCTAGACAAAATTTAATAGAAAATACTAAATTATGTGTTCTTTAATCTAGATGGAATAGATTATGAAAAATAATTTAAGTCTAGTGGATATTTATTATTTTTACATAATTAATTAGTTAATTAATATCTTGATGTATATAAGGTTGTTTGAGATGAAGTTTTAGGAGTAAGCCTATTTTAATATACCCAATTTAGTGAATGATTAAATTTTGAAAAACATGTCTACAAATTTTTTAAAATGAAATTTTACGCCAAAATATGATTTTAATTAAATTAAAATATATACTTCGCCCCAATTAAAGTAAAATTTTATGGATAATCCTATTTTAATATGCCCAATTTAATGAAGGAATGAAATTCTAGAAAACATGTTTTCAAAATTTTAAAAAGAGATTTTTGTCCAAATATAAATTAATTAATTAAAATAAAATAAAAATTCCAAAATTCCAAAAAGTGAATTTTGTGAGCAATTGTATATATATTAATAAATTAATAATATATAAGTTTGTATGTAGCCAATTATGAATTAATTTATTAATGTAGATAAAAAAACTAAAATGGAAAGAAGCAGTGCTTCTAGCAAGTAAGATGTGGACGATGCAGGAGCTGGCTCTAAATGAGCAATGTGTAATGAATTAACGCCAACATGGACAGCTAAGAAAAAAATGAAAAAAATTAAAATGGCAACATGTGTAACGGTCACCATGGATTAAATTTAATTTTAACTATGGTGAAACCGCTTAAACATATCTATAAAGGGGGATGGACGTTGCTATTTGTTGCTGAAAAAAAAGAGGCCAGACGTGAAGTGCATTGAGGAGAGAAGAACAGCAGCGATAGACTTGTTACTAAAGGTGTAATCCAAACTCCAGCATTTTTCAAAAACAATCAAAGCAGAGGAGAAAGAGAGGGGCATTGAACAGCAGCAACAAAAATGGTTGTTAAAACCAAATAAAGGTGTGGGCAGTCCATAATCTAATCCAGCAACAGGTTTTCTTATTTCTAGTTATTTTATTTAAAAAGCATGATTTTAGAAATGCTATTTGGTTATTATCATGCATTTTAAAATTTAATTATATTTGGAATGAACATGTATAATAATATATAAACCACTATTTGATTTCAGATTATCAATATCATATATATATATAGGAAAATGCTGAACGTGAATCGTACTATTTTAATTTTAAAACTAGCTGGACAATTGATGTTACTGAATATATGATTAATGTCATTAAAATAATTCAGTGTTAAACTAATTTAGTGATATTTTCATGATTAATTTGATAAGTTTAAGTTAATCTCAATTTATTGATTCAAATTTGGAGTTTATGTAATATTAGAAACAAAAATATGAATGAGATAGTAAATGAAAGAGTTTTGCCATGAAAATTTTTGCACAAGCTCATTATGTTATCATTAAGGAACGATCAAATTTTGCTTAAAATATTAAGCAGGTTGAAAATTAAAAATCTGAGAAGATTAACTTAAACAGGGTAAAACGAGTGATGGAATCAGTTGTACTAAATGATTTTTAATAATTTTTGTAGATGGATTTTTGATCTGAAATTTTTATATGATGTATAAGATATCATGATTATCACTTGAACAAAATAAAATATTATTTTTGGATGACATAAGTATGGTTTAAAATTAACGTGACTAAGGTTGTTCCTAATTTCTCAACACTGTCCAATACAGTGAAAATGCTAAAATAAATATATAATATTAACATTTCTTGTTAAGATTTTTATGAAGGTTAATATATAATATTAATATTTCTTTTTGAGATTTTTATGAAGGTTAATTCATGTAGCTATTGATGTATGATAGAAATTTCAGAATTAAATACCTTAATTTGATTACAAATCAAGATTTAAAGAAATCAATACGCCTGATTTCAGCAAATCTGGATAGTGTAAGAAATAATCAAAAAGAAATATGAAACCTAAGTGGAAATGATCCAAATTGATATGTACATTAGGCAAGAATGTAATAAAGGATTAAGGATAGGAAGAATGATTAATAATTAATCTTATAATATATATATAGAATTAATGGGTAAATAAAAAGATGAAACTTAGTGAAAATAAGAAAACAAAGGCTGTTTTGGAATTTAATAATAAGTTCTAGAAATTTTAAATGGAATTTATTTTCATTATAATGTGTAAACAAGGTTTACAAAAAAGGTACAAATTTATGATAACTAAGTAAGTGATTAAGTACCTAAGATGTGATTTTAAAAAATATAAATGAGGTTAAAATGTAATATATAGGGCTGTTTGAGGGAAATCACAAAAATTATAAAAATTATAGACCCAAATTATAATCCCTTACCCTTAAGCAAATATCTTGAGACTTTCTCAAATAATATGTCAATTATAGGAAATATATGCTAAATATAAAATGCTAAAATCCAAGATGTTAGATTTAGCTAAGTGTTACAAATCCTAAGTAGGATTTGAAAAATTAACCATTAAATAATGATGTCAAAATAAATAGAATAGTTAGAACTTGAAACAAGTTCAACCAAATGAGGATAAGAGTGGTTGGTATTAGCCGAATATGTAAATGTGGTTAGAAGATAATTATATGAAATGGAATTTATGGAAAAAGAAAGATAAGGGCTTATTTGAATTGGTGACATCAAATGACTTAGGAAGTTCATAACTAATTACCTTGAGAAGTTGATTAAAGGAAAGAAAACAAGTGTTAAAGATAGAATTGATAAGTGAGAGATGGTAAACATAAGTGAATTGGAACAGGGTGATAATAATATTGAACTAAAGGTAGAAATGGGTCAAAGTTGATATGAAACACACATAGGTTAAAAACCCCAAGATAGATTCAAAGTTAATAGTAGAAATGTGCAAGCATGGGATATTATGTTTATATGAGAAAAAAATGATCTTTTTCATTTGTATAGGAAAAGGAATGGAAAAAGTGGAAGGTACAAGTTAACTACGCAGGTAAGCAAGCACAACTTTGAAAATGATATTTTATATGCTTTCGAAATTATTTCTAAATGTTTGCAAATTGTTTGCTCACATGTTTTTAGGAAATATATTTAAGGATGGTCATTCCTATAATGCTTTACATGAAATGATTGCTAACTATTTGTTAACTGCTTTTATGAAATGTTTAGGATTTAGAAATGTCATGCCAGAATGTGTATGTGAATGATTATGGTGCACGATGAATAGGTCACAAGAGAGGTGTAATTAGACCGGTTGTCCTCCTCTAACGTGACCGAGTCGCCGATACAGGTTGAGGCCAATGGCACCCTCCATGAAATGAGAGCAAAAATCAAGTAGTGGACGCCTAGTTAGCGATCCATTTGGAAAAAGGTCATGTATGCTTGAATGAATTGCATTCTCATAATACGTATAAGGATGAAAAAGTTTATGATCTATTGATAGTTGATCACTTGATAAGTATCTCCTATCCGATAGAAAGAAATGCATTTGAAGGAAAAGAAAATGTTTACTTGCAAAAGAAAAAGGCTTGCTGACTAAGTATTATTACTCACATGTGTTTTCAAAATATCAGATAGGCTATGGAGCTGACTTATAAAGGATGCCAAGTAGAAATGACATACGAATATTATTTGCAGTCCTATGTATGTGTCCAAAGGGGGAAATGTAAGATGATCATATTTAAAGACATATTTTATGAATATGATAAGTATGATTGTACTTATGTGAATATGTGAATTATTTCAATAAAAGAAAATATGAATGGTTTCATGATAATATGAATGATTATATGGAATTTTCAAAGTATGTATGTGTGAAATATTTAGGTTGAGAGAATTTGTGATGTAAACAAATCAGTTATTATGATATGAATAATATATGCGAAATTAATATAAAAAATATGTTTATATATAATGACATGATTTTACGAGATGAGTAAAAAAAAATTTGGACGAGATCCAATTAAAAATCCCACCGTGTGATCAGGAAAACAATCTTGAGTCATGTTTACCAATCGATAAAGATCCCGGAGTAAGGTTAGTAGGCACCCCTGTCCGAGTTAGGGGTGCCACATATGCCTTTTTTAAATTAAAATAAAATTGAGTTTTTAATAATAACAACTTAACTATTCATATAGCCTTAATAGTATCTGATTTACTATCGCTTCCGTTGATGAATCGTTCATCGTCATTTAGCTTTTTAGCAACTCAAGCAACCCCTTATGGACACTCTTAAATGAATAGCAACACCAAATCTATTCATAAAAAATATGTCTTAGGTCTAAGGCTAAATTAATCACTGAACAAACCAAAATAAAAATGTATTATTATTGGTACAATTCTCCTCTATGTGTCCAAGAGCCTGTCAACAGTAATAACCAAATTTTTTATTTGGGGGGTGTTTGTTAACAACAAAAAGTTGTCAACTTAAAACTTTTCAATCTAAAACTTTTCACTCTCCACAACTATCCTATTTTTTAATTATTTCTTCACATTTTTCTATACAACTACCCTACTTTTTAATCATTTCTACACAACTACCAACACAATAAACCTATCTATTTCTACTTTATCCTATTTATTCCTCATCACTACCCCTATCATATCACATCATTTGACAACTTTTCATCTTTAAAACTTTTCATCAAAAGTTTTATCCATTCCGAAACACACCCTTGGTTTATTTTGTATTAGACGAATAGTAGTTTCCTTATCATTTTCCATGTCCTTATAGGTACTTACCAAAGGAGTACTTTTAGTCTTTTCTTATTTTAACTTATTTTTCTTTTTCACACAATAAAAATACTCATCAATAGATTATTTATCCTTTTGTCAGTCATAATTAACTTTAAACTTACCAAATTGTGTTTAGGAGAAACAAAACTAAATGCACAAGTAAATCCACTTTAACCTTAGTGTCTTTAGTTTCAAAGTAAGATAAGACAAGTACTCCCTTATGTTTCGTTTAACCTTATACCTTATTGAAATCAAGTTTGACCGAATTGTACTTGTTTCAGCTTTATTACTTTTAGCAAAGCACTTTACAATTTTCTTAATATAAATTTTGGCATTAGTTACCTTTTTGAACATGATATCTCCTTAAAAGTTTTTAAAATTTTATACTCTATAATCATAAAACTCATATAATTTGAACAATTTCGCTTCTCAAAGTTTTCATTTTTCCTCATTGAAACTTTTAACCTCACGACTAGTGAATTGTTTAATCCTTAATGCAAGGTTTAGATTCATAATGCCAACAATGATCATAATATTCTATTTTCATTACTTCAACATGAAAATAATAAAGTCCTACCAAGCAATAAGCCTTTTTTTGGACCGACTATTATTCACATGGAATGCCTAACAATTATTTCGTATTTATCATTGCAAGTGTCTATGTAATCTAGCCAAGTATGGACCTTTTTTTGGCCGATTAATATCCGCATTAATTTTCATATCCACAACATTTTGGTGTAGTAATCAAATCTTAACAATAAAATCCTATTAAATAACAAGTCTTTCTTTGGACCGACTTGTTATTCACATTGAGTACCAAATAATTATCTCATATTTATACCACAAGTGTATATGCAATCCGGCCAAATATTTGTCTTCCTTTTCGCCGATGAATATTCCCATGAATTACATACACACAATTATCTTAATGTCTTAAAAATAAATTAACCCACACAAGAGACACTACTTTGGTAGTATGTTGTTTCCATCAATTTATTTTAAAATATTAGAAATTCATAAAAATACTTGTACCATTATTTGAATTTAATAAAAAGTCTGAAATATTGAACTTATTTTTGAATTCCAAACACAGAACTTCTGCATGAAAATGGGTCAATTTGAATTTAAACATACAAAGATCCAAAATTGAATTTTGCACAACAATAGGTTAATATGAATTTTAATAGAAAGCAACAACTCATAGAAGCATGAAAATTATTCATAAATTACTTTCTAAATTCCTATAAATTAACCATGCTCATAGAATTCAAAAATTGCATGCATTACATAAAATTCACAAAATTGATATTTTTGGACCTATTGGCTTAATCGGACCCTTCCATTTGATCCAGAATGTCCAAAAACATTAAAAAATCACTATTAAATCGTCCAAATTAGATACCAGGTTATAAAATAGTTTGAATAATATTTGGACGATTATTAGAATACCATGTGTCCTCTAAGTCAAAATTCAAACGGGCTAGGCTGAATTGACCTAGACTGGACCCCTCTAGGCTTACAAAAAAGCTGAGCCTAATTGTTTGGGCCGTAGATGGGCTGGAGGTTGGACTTCTCTAGTGGACAAGCTTGGGCTTCAAGACCGGGTTGCTTCCACCTGAGCCTATGAAATAAGCCCACCCAGGCGCAAAGACGGTTTGGCTTTAGGCCTGTTGGACTAAGTTAGATAGATGGGTATGACTCTTGAGCCCAATACCACTAAAAGGAGATAGACTAAAGCCCAAGCCCACGTTTCTTTGCAACTTGGCGAATGTGAAAAAATATATATATATTTCTTAATTAAAGGAAGAAAAAACCTAGCCGCCACACCGTCCAACAATCGCCGCCTACCAACATGAAGAAAGAGGTCAGCGCCTCCCCCCCCTTCTCAAATTCACTGAGGCTGTTCCAACGAGCAGCAGCCGCCGCCGTCGCCCGCTGGCCCACCTCCGTCAAGCATGCCATTACCCGGCGTCCCAAAAATCGCAGGTAGCGACAAACTTTTGGTTTGAAAAATCCATTTGAATGTGCACGACAGCCATATTTTGATGATCCCTTTTTATATGCGTATATAAGGCTTGAATCCTTAACCGAAAAATGATTTGTAATCGAAGGCAATAATAGGATCACTCAAATCGAAAAAAAAAAAACTTTAATCATGGCTTCTATGACAAAATAATGATAGACAGGGATGAGTTTTATCTTTATCGTTTCTTTAATAAATATGTGGCCAAAACACGCATCCATCCAATAAAAAATACCGACGCATATACTATCATAGCATGAACAACTGAATCCAATCCACGATGAACATATAATGAAGCACCGAATCCACATAAATACAAAGAGGCTAGTTTGAATGCTTCAATTTTATGGAAACCCATCCTGGCCGAAATCCATATGGAAGATGATTACATCTGTCACAAGATATGTCGTAATCAAAAATATTATTTGGATGAGTTTGACTGTCTAAAAAAAAATAGCCATCATTGGATTTGAGAAGAAAAGAGAGAAAATCTTTTCTTAGAATTTCACGTTAGAAATTCGTATATATGGAAGTATACGATCGCATCCAATGCAAAGTACTGAATCCGGCAATATATATATATATATATATATATATAGATGTCCAAATATGCTCCAACAGGTTTTCTCGGAAGACTTGTATTATGGTATATTCATAAAAGTTCGAGAAAATTTTTCAATGATTTAACATAAAGAATCCTCTAATACCACTTGTCGGGAAAACCTTATTGATTAAATCCATAATCATCTCAGGATCCTCCATGCTAAATCACTAAGAAAAATAAATCATAAGCGGAAGCGTATCTAAATCCATAGGAGTAGTTGTTCTTGAATTTTGTGATTTCTGGATCTCCCAAGTTAATGTCCTGGAGTGTTCTGAAAAAGGTAATTCCTCTTTTTAAATTATGAAATATTAGAAAAAAAACTCTAATTAGCGCAAAACCTGGAGACCATAAGCATTATATAAGAAGCCTATCTTTTATATTTCTAATTTAACCTATTATAAAAAGACGACTGATCATTTACGACCGGTCGGAAATCCGGTGATTTCCGACCGGTCAAAAAATATATATATTTTTTATTTTATTTTAAAAATAATTTTATAAACATGTTAATCTAGTTATATTTAATCCATAAACCAAATTTTACCATTTTTGGATATGTATATATATTTATTTTGAATTTTTAAATACAGGGGTATTTAAGTCATTTTAAATATTCTTAAAATGACTTAAATACTCCTGTATTTAAAAATCCAAAATAAATATATAAACATATCCAAAAATGGTAAAATTTGGTTTATAGATTAAATATAACTAGATTAACATGTTTATAAAATTATTTTTCAAAAAAAATAAAAAAAAATATATTTTTTGACCGGTCGGAAATCACCGGATTTCCGACCGGTCGTAGAAGATCAGGCCTCTTATAAAAATAGAAATTAGAAATTAAGTGGTAAGGTTTCTATGCATATGAGAGTCATACTTTATTAGATGATTTTGGCCCATAAAACTTTATAAAATCACTTTATAAATTAAGCCGCTATTTATGATAATATATATATATAATTAATATATGCATGTGTACAAAATTCCAACACTTCATTATTTGTTTTCTGAGAATTATAAAGCTTATTATATATTGTTATTGTGTTCATCTCAGACTTCAAAGATTTTATCCAAGAAAGGTTATGTCAATTGGACTTTTCTACAGAAACAGAAAGGTACTGCTAAAATGAGTCATAATTATAAGCGAGTAATCGTGTAGACGACTTACCAATCTGGTGTGTTGAATTCTTAACAGAACTTGTAGCCATTAACGCATCCGTTAAACAGCTGTGAAAGTCAAGATGTGAAGCCGCGTCTGCTGACATTGCATCAAATATTTGCTTTGGAGAGAGAAAATGTAGTTTTTGTGCTCGAACTAATTTTTCAGCATGAGAAAAGACGCAATTTCATTTCTTTCCACCAAAGCTTGTATCTATTATAAAAAAACATGAAATGAAAATGCGGCCACAAAAACGTGAATTTTGTGATTTACCTCCCACTAAGAACAAGATCTAAATTTTTTTTTTTTTTTTTTTTTTTTAGCTAGCATAGTTTGTAGCAACTAACAAAAAAATAATAATATTTTTAAAAAATTATTGTTGGAGCTAGCATAGTGTGTGGCCGTTTGTATGTACATATTTTTAGAAATAAGAAATATATATGCTAACCAGCAAAGATTTCTATAACTTAAAATTTTTTAAAAATTATATATTTATATATTGAGTATTTTAGCTATTTTCATAAGCTAAAAATATTTGAAGCAGCAGTATGTTCAGAATTAATAAACGTATATGAATCTCTATAAATTAAGTTATGTATATTAAAATGTTTAAAATTTATATATTTAAACATTGAGGTATTTTCGTCATTTTCATATGTTACAATTGTTTGAAATACCCATACATTTAAAATTAAAAATATGTACGTGTTTCGATAAAAATTTAAATATTTTTTGAAATAATATATAATTTTTATTGAAATATGTATATATTTAAACGCCTGGTATTTTAGCCAGTTTTATATGTTAAAAATATTTCTAAACATATGGGTACTTCAAACATTTTTAACGTGTGAAAATGACTAGATTACCTTAGCGTTTAAATATATAAACTTTAAATATATTTAACATATATAAATTTTTATTGAGACGCGTACATATTTTTATTTTAAATATATACATATACAAAAGGCCAAGCACTATACTAGCTCCAATATTAATTTTTAAAAAATATTATTTTTATTAGTTGCTACGAAATATGCTAGCTTCAGAAATAATTTCATGTCTTGTTATTAGATATATCACAAAATTCGCGTTTTTTATTTTTTCTGGCGTCTCTTCAACCGTCCGAGCAGTGTCGTCTTCTGGCTCAGATAGTAGGATGTGTTGCATGGCTTTCATCTGGGTGTTTTTTTTTTTTTTTTAATCACTGTTGCAGAATATTTAATGCAGCGTCAACAAACATGCTTTACGTGGGCAGCTCTTTTGACTTTGAGAGTTTCATGACTGATGCATCAGTGGTTACAGATCTTCTTTAGAATCCAACGCACCAGATTAGTAAGTTATTACCGCATATAGTCACGACTCTTCTAAAATATCAAGGATATTTAGTTGTCATCAAAGTTGTTGTAAGATGATTTGCAGTAAAATTCATGTCATCTTTTATGCTTTTAGAATTTTCAGTTGAAAATTTGTCGAGAGATTATATTTAAAATTATGAAAGCAACAAAAAAGAACTATCTCAATTAAATTTTTATTAACTAATTTATAAACTATCGCAACACCTAAAAATCTAATTTGACATCCAGCAAGTTGGATGCCATGGCGTTAGTATTTGAATGTTATAGTGCCAATCGACATAGGAAGTTTTCAAATAAGGGCTTTTGGAGAATGATTTGTTGCGTTTTTGCATTCCTTCTTCGAGAAGATAATTAAAGAGGGAGAATAGGACTTATGGCGAGAGGAGAAAAATGCTTGAATCTAAAGTAAGACACATGTTATTTTCTTAAATCAAACTCTTATATCATGATGGAGATAAAGGATTCATGAATGAAAAAAGTAAATTTTGATGAGGAAGGCAGGATGGTTATATTTAAAGATTTAACAAGGATTTGAGTTAAATTATAAAGAGGAAAAAATGAAACTTTTAAGATTTGAGGTAGGCTTGTTATCAATACTTTTTTTGCAATGATTTTTTATTGGGTCACTAGTTTTAGATGATCAAGTACTCGACAAAGTTACTCTCCAGTAATCAAATAACGAGGTCACTGCCTCTATCCAACGCCGAATCTTAGACCTTCCCACCCTAACACTCTATACACACTCATGTCAGCTACTTAGAAATCTACGTGGGTACTTATTTTTAATGAGTTTGAACTTCTTTTTTTATCGATTCACATGTCTTGAACATTGCATATAGGCCTTGTGGATAAACATAGATTTAAGATGTTTTTTTAAAAAAATATAAGGAATTTCTAAATCATGAAATTTTAAGATCTTGGTAAAAATGGATGCTTTAAATGACTCAGAACTAATTTTATATTTACTAACTTGGTATTATGTTGAGATATATAGATTTCAAAAATGTTTTCCAAATTATGCATATCATATGTTCGGTTAAATGCCATTGTGTGGGGAAGTATATTGAAATTAGATGGAAATGAATAAGAAATATTAGGAGAACCTCCCCAAATTCATAGGATCGAGACCCTAGGATCATGAGAAAATTTTAGGGTTTTAACTTTTACCTAATATGATTTTATAAACAATACATGCATGCTCTTAAGTGTCATAGGTAGGTTGATTCATTTTGGGCTATGGGATTATGATTCCTAAGACCATAGGTCGACTATAGAATTCCATTGGATTTGGAAACTAATTTTGGTGGTGGGAAGTGATTATGAATATACTATTGGTTAACATGTAAAAAAATGGAATTATAAAATTCAAATTTAACCCTAATGGACTCTACTCCTTAATCAAATTTATAAGTTTCAAAAGGAAGCCTCAGATGATAACTTGATAAATGATATGATGGCAAATTTAGTTGAGTGGATGTGAGTTAAGAACGGCTATGACTTGTGGGAGTCATGCGTGGCCAAGGGTTAGAATTTGGATGATATGAGAGGTTTGCACAATAGATTAATTTATCGCATGGTAGTGAGACCATGGATAATGAAGTTATAGGATCCTAGTTGACCTAAGTCAAACCTAGATAACAATCTAAGGCCCTAGGTTCCACAACATGATATTATCCACTTGGACCTAGCGACTCATTTGCATGATTTTAAAATGCATCATGTCATGTTTAACTTAAGACAACATCTTCAACCACCGAGAACTCTCTCTCCTTTGATATAAGATTAGGTTGTCTACTCTTTCTAATCTTCTAACTTTCACGGTTTCCAAAGTATCAAATGCCCGCCAAATTTTCCTTGGTTCGTCTTCAAACTACATCTACAAAAATTGTGCCTTGTTCGACTCTCCAAGCTATGAATCACATCCATTGTGCCTCCACTAATTTATCTCTTTGAACTACATTTAACTAAGTTAAACTCGAAAAACAACCCAAGACCCTAGATCCACAATGTGATATTGTTCTCTTAAGCCTGATAGCTTAGTCATATGATTTTAGAACATGTCATACTGTATTTAACTTGAGATTCACATCTTAAACCACTAGGAACTCTCACCTTTTTTAATATAAAAGAGATGTTCTTGTCCCATCCCCCAAGAATAATACTAGAAAGGATAAGAAGAAAACCCCCCAGAGGAAAGAATAAACTTACAGTCATTACACAAAGAATTAGAGATATATAAAGTGTGGACACCCCTCGAGACAGTACAAATTTTGCTATGGTGTGAGCACCATAGCTACCATTCCTAAGAACATGGAAGGAGTGACATGCATTGAAGCTGCAACTATGAACCTTAATTCTATGAATGAGATGAGCAGTGGGTGAATGGATAGGGTGATCCTCATTAAGGAGACAACAAGGATAAGGGAATCCGTTTCAAAGATGACATTTGAGTAATGGAACAATTGTCTCCATGCCACCCTATCAAAATTTCCATTTTGCGGCCAAAAAGTGACCTTGAGAATCGCAAATACTAATATGATCCAAATAGCACTCCAAATCAAATTGCAAAGAATCTTAATTTTATTAGAACCAAATGGCAATTGATTTACAAATCAATTCCATAATCTCAACTGAAAACGCCGAGTCCCATAACCCAAAAACTAAGCTCTCTCTCTATTCCCTCTTATTCAGTAACTAGGCATATCCCAAAACCCAAAAACTCCTCAATCCTCAACTCCAGGCTACATTTATAACTCAGGTCCAAGCCCATCGAATTACACCCCTTTCTTAATACACTGCCCTCTCCCCTTGTACACTACCCTAATATACTCTTCTTATAGCTACCCTATCATTCTCCACCCCTTAAATTCACCTTGCCCTCAAGGTGAATACAAAATTCTTACCAAAACAAGAGAACATACAACAATAAAACACAAAAGAACAACCTACACACCATGCCTAAAATAGCCACATCATTATTGATTCACTTATCATCCACAACTACTTGCCCCATGACAGTAACTGCCTCCACCTAGATCCAATATCCATATGACGCCACCATCCATCGTACAATCAAGAGCCCCCTACACATGCATATAGATGATCATTGTATCCGCTAAAGCCACCAACTCGTCCACATGATATCCTCTATCACGACCGCTCCATTTAGACTTTTCTTCAAATGCATTGTGATCGTGGCAGACCGAAGTATCTTGTTGATGCTGGAATTCCAAATCACAGTTAGAAATTTCCGATAGACAATCATCCCCCCATATATTGCACGTACATTGCTTGTTTTCTATGATTCAGCTTATCATCACCCAGTTCCCTCATAATGACCTCATCGATGGTGGAAGGTTAGTAGAAACATGGGTCATCCCCACAACAGCAACCCTCTTCATAAGTGTCGTTGAAGGATAATCTAAGTTGTGATTGATAAACAATGTGACGACAGATTTATCTTCGTCTAGTTCATCTTCTTCAGCCATAATGACAGTTGTCAAAGATACAACTGATTCTGTCGCCTCTACTGCATCTACTTCTCCTCTCCCATAACCATATTTTCCATAGATGTCAGGGGAATTGAAGATGAATTGGGATGATACGATGCCTTGTAAGCGGCATTCGCTGAACCGAAGCCCTTCATGGAATGTCTCTGCCTCACTCGTTCTTGGAAACAAAACTTGAAATATCAGTCTTCCTTAATCGCGCATGACGTTGTCATTGCTATAACCTACATCACTTCTGCTAACAAATCTGTGGAACCTACCCTCCTCAGCCAATACATGTGACACCTAGGGTTGTAAACCCTAGATTTTGTAATAATTTATTTATGATGAATAAAATTCATGAATTATATCCATAAGTCTGTGTATTAGAGATTGAAATGATGCAATCAAGAATTTAACCCATGTGAATAGTGCATGTGAATAGTAATCTAGGGATTAAGACATGTGATTGAGAGTTAATCACTTAGCTTAACTTAATCACAAAAAGATGAGAAAGAAGATTTTATCACTACAAGACGAAATAGCAATACTTTTTGATATTTTATTAGAATTTCATATTTTAGTGAAAATTGAAGAAAAATTCATAATTTGTAATCCGGACATCGGATTTAGATAAAAATTTTATGGATGACCAAATATTTATGATGAACATGATTAATGGTTTAAAATGGGATGAAAATCATGAATCAAAGGCCAAGATTTAACGTCAAATGGTAGCCCACTTTTTCATTTAATTTTTTATTAATTAAAAGTCAAAAATCATTAAATAAAAATCACTTTTAATTAAATGCATTGTGCTCAAAGTCCAAAAGAGGGGCTGGACGTACAAGGGCTGTGGGATTTTGAGCTAAATTCAATGGCCCACAATTGATCTTATCATGTAATCAATGGTTGAGATTAATTGGTTTAAAAATAATTAATTTTAATTAATTAAAAATCATAAAATAGGGCTGCTATAGGAAGCATGAGCAGGGTAGGGAGGGGCTGCACAAATCTCCAAGTATGCATGGAATTTGAAGAAAAAATTGGAATTTAATGCCTCAATCAATGGGGTAAAATTCAATTTGATGAAAAATCAAACACTACAAATAAAGGAACCTTGGGGACATCCAAATGCACTTCAACCCAGCTCCATTTGAGCAAAACCCAAAATTCCCAAACTCCCCACACGTCCAAACCAAAGAAGGAAAGAAGAAGTGAAAGTTAGAGAGAGAAAGTGTGAAAAGAAGAGGGACATCTCCACTTCGAGTAAGTGAATTCTATCCAAATTTCTTTTGGATGTTAAGTAGGATAAAACCATGCTTAGATAATTTCTAAGCATGAGAAAATAAGTAAATTTATAATGCCTAATTAGAATTATGCTAAAACATCAAAAATTTGGAGGAAAGATAGAGCATTCGTGAGGATAACATATGATATGTATAAATAATGCTCCAATATCAATAAATGATGATTTATGATGAATATTTATGATAAATATGATGTTGAAATAATGATATATTAATCTCATAATTTTTGAATTTAAGGACTATGCTTAAGTAAAATTATTTTGATTTTTAGTATATGGAGAAAATAATTTATTTAGCCAAGTTAATGATGATAAAATCAAAATTCATAAATTTTCTCATGATATACTAAACATAAGCTAAACGAGCTTGGGAAAGAGTTAATAGATGGTTAGCCTCCCAAGAAGGTCTAACCATAAGACCCCCCAGTTCCCACTAGTTACTAGGCTCTTTCATATGTTAGGGGACCAGAAGCACGTCGCCCTCCAGTACCTACAATCTTCTCTAGCAAACTACTAGGGTTTCCGGTATTATCTGAAATCCACCATGCAGAGTTCTCTAGCCAGGCGCTAGCACTCCCAAACTCTCCCGAATATACCCCAGCCAACCCACTGCCTAGGCCATCAGTGGTCACCGATTGGGTCACTGATGAGGACCTAGAAAGGTATTGGCGAAGGAGAGCTGCCCCAGTTCCACCTAATCCAGGGCCATGGTTTAGATTTAATGCTGGATACATTTAGTTCTGATATGAAACACCATAGGCTCAGATGGACCGCAGGGAGAGAGAGGCTGCCCAGGAATGCCGAGAAGCTTTAGAAAGGGGAGAATAAGTAAAGGAGAAACCCCCTCCTAAATAGCCTGGTGAGGTTATCCTAAGGGTTATAGAGTTAGAAGTAATGCTCGAAGCCCTACCTCTCGCCCCTCCAGCAAATGATGATGAGGACCCTATAGAATGGTCTGATAGTGATGAGAAAGATGAGAACCCAAGACCTCGAGACTGGTCTAATACCAGCACGATTACTGAGGAACGCACACAGGTATTATTCAGTCTTAGAAGATTCCTGAGGTTAAGGAGAAGGGGATGTTAAAAGGGATGGGAATCAGAAAGACACAACCACAGCCAAGACATCTTATTTTTCTTTTTTTATAAATATATAAATATTGTTGGAAACAGGTACATAAGGCTAAATTAGCCTATGTACAAAGGTTTGACATATGTATAAAAGTTTACTGATAATATATAATATATGTGAATTATGTTATCATGTGACTATGTGTTTGAATTTATCTGACTAAGTGTATTCATCATGAATATTGATGTTATACTAATAAATATTTTATGAAGTTGAAAATGTCACTCACCAGTGCTAAAGCAAGAGCTAATAAAGAAAAGACCCCGATAGAAGAATCAGTTAATCAAGCAAGGGGCGAAGCCAGTAAAAGGACTAATAGGGCAGAATTCGAAGAGCAATCCTCTAGGACCCACCCACAATGAGAGGAAAGTTCTAGACCTCAAGCAGAGGTTAATATAAAAGACAGGATAGCTACAACAGTCAAGAAATCCATGCAGCAGTGGACAGTAAAGGCCGCTGAGATGCTATAAGAAATGTGGAACCAGTAAACCCCACAATAGTGAAAGGATACGGAAAGACTAGGCCCCTCGGCCAATCCCGACACATCAAGGGGTTGGAGGATAGTCTCCTTGAGGCCGGCAAAAAGGCTATCAATGCCTTTCTTGCCCAGCGCCCGCCCAAGTTTGCTGGGGTACCAGACCCTTCATTGCAGAGCAGTGGATCATAGAATTCAAGAAACTATTCAGGATATCGCCCTGTAATAACCAACAAAAAGTGTTGTGCGCTACCCACCTACTGGTAAAAGATGCTTATGAATGGTTGAAAATGCTGATGATCACTATGCCATATCTGGAGCAAGTTACATGGCATGAATTTTTCGAAGAATTTAACAAAGAATATCTCCCTGTAGGGCTACAGAGCCAGAGGGTAATAAAGTTTGAGAAACTCTATCAGGGCAGGATGACCGTCACAGAATATGTCACAAAGTTCAACGCCTTAGTGAGATATGTGTCATAGATTGCCAATGTGCCAGAAAATAAGGCATAAAGGTTCCGGAGGGAATTAAGACCTCAGCTAAGAGAGGGATTAACCTCATTACTAATAAAAGACTATGCCTCTATCATCGAGAGGGCTAGGGCATTGGAAATGGAGTTAATGAGGATTCAAGAGCTTAGACAAGCTCAAAATCTTTACAACCTCCAAGAAAGGTGAGGCTAATAAAGGAAAAAGGATAATTGCCAGGAAAAAGAAGATCGGCGACAAGATAAAGAGCACCCCAACTTGCAAAACTTGTCACAAATGTCATTCAGGCGAATGTGTATAAGGATGGAAAAATGCTACAAGTGTGGCCAAGTTGGTCGCATGGCCCGGGACTGCGGGACCGACGAAGCCAAAATAATAAAGTGTTTCAACTGTGGTCAAGTTGGACATATTTTACCCAACTGTCCAAATAAAGCCATAAGGAGCACCAGCCCAAGGGAAGCCAGCCCAGGAAAAGGTCCCCACCATTGCTAATTGGCCTGGTATTGCTGTCAACTCAGTGCATGTCCAAGCCCTCACTCGAATAGAGTCACAGGAGATGGAGGAAAAAATGATTACAGGTATGATTTACATTTTAGGAAATTCTACAGTAACTTTATTTGATTCTGGAGCTATACATTTATTTATATCATACCAATTCGTAACCACACAAGCACTCCGGGTAGAAGAAACTAGTAGTACTATACATGTAGAATCCCCAGTATATAGATTGGCAAGCATAAATCAAATTTGCAGGCATGTCTTATCAGGATTGGGACAAAAATATCGGAAGCTGATCTCATCCTATTCCAATGACAGAGTTTGATGTCATACTAGAGATGGATTGGCTAAGTCAATGGGGTGAAACGATTGGTTGCAGAAATAAAAATGTGCAAGTTGAAACACTAAAAGATGAAATAAAGATCAGTAAAGTAAGGCAATCAAAAAACATAATAAGGATGGTATCAACTATGAAAACAGCTAAGCTGATACGCCAACGATGTACAGTCTATTTGGTCACTATAAACACAATAAAAAGAAATAGAATTTCTTTGGAACAAATTCCAGTGGTAAAGGAATTTTTTGATATTTTTCAAAAGAATTATGTAATTTACCACCGGAAAGAGAGATGGATATGGAAATAGAAATTAACCCAGGGACAGCTCCAATATCTAAGGCCCCATATAGGATGGCGCCAGCCGAATTAGCTGAGTTAAAAGTGCAAATCCAAGATTTATTAGATAAAGGGTTTATTAAACCTAGTGCATCACCTTGGTAAGCTCCAATACTATTTGTAAGGAAAAAGATGGGAGTCTTCTGTATTTATTATAGAGAATTGAATAAAGTAATAGTCAAAAATGAATATCCATTCCCAAAAATAGATGAACTTTTTGATCAGTTAAAAAGAGATTCTAAATTTTCAAAAATTGATTTACAGTCAGGATATCACCAGTTGAGGATATGTCCAAAAGACATCCATAAAACAGCTTTCAGAATAAGATATGGGCATTATAAATTTTTAGTCATGCCATTTGGACTAACGAATGCCCTAACTGTGTTTATGGATATGATGAATAGAATTTTTCGAGAATTTTTATATCAATTTGTGGTGATATTCATCGATGGCATATTGATTTATTTAAAGACAGAAGCAAAGCATGAAAAACACCTAAGGATAGTATTAGAAATTCTCCAAAGGGAGAAATTGTATGTTAAATTCAAGAAATGTGAATTTGGTTGAAACAGGTAGCCTTTCTCGGCCATATTATATCCGAGAAGGGAGTACAGGTAGATCTTCAAAATATTTAGGCAATAACAAAGTGACCACAGCCAACAAATATCACAGAAATAAGAAATTTTCTAGGGCTAGCTGGCTACTATAGGAGATTTATGGAATGATTTTCACAATTGTCAGCTCCACTCACAAAGCTTACAAGGAAAGGAGTTAGGTAGAATAGACACAGGAATGTGAGAATAACTTCTAAGAGTTAAAGAAAAGACCGGTAAAAGCGTCAATTCTAACATTACTTACGGAGAAGAAAAAGGGTTTGTGATTTATAGTGATGCCTCAAAGAAAGGATTAGGATGTGTACTGATGCAAATGGAAAAGTTATACCATATGCATCCAGGCAATTCAAGCCAAATTAGGTAAATTATCTAACCCATGACTTAGAATTAGCAGCAGTAGTCTTTGCCTTGAAAATTTTGAGACATGGTTTGTATGGAGTTAAATGTGAGGTCTATACTAATCATAAAAGCCTCAAGTACATTTTTACTCAAAAGGAGTTAAATATAAGGCAAAGAAAATAGCTCGAATTACTTAAGAATTATGACCTCAACATTTTATATCATCCAAGCAAAGCCAATGTAGTGCCGATGCGCTAAGTAGAAATATTAGCTTAGCACATCTCATCACAAAGGAAAATGGGCTACTACAAGATTGAAACAATTAGAATTAATTGTAAGCCCACCTGGGGTACAAATTAAATTGTCTTAATTACAAATTCAGTCAAATTTATTTGAGCAAATTAAGATAGCTCAACAAGAAAATGGGGATTAAAAAGTTATATGGAGAAAAGGATCAAGAAAAATTCCAATGAATATATACAAGATGAACATGGAATGTACAAAATATAGGGGTCACCTGTGTATACCCAATCAAGAAGAAATTAAGAATCGGATATTGAAAAAAGCACATTTCTCTACATTTTTATGCATTCAGGTAGTACCAAGATGTATCAAAATATCAAAAGAATGTATTGGTGAAATAACATGAAGAAAGAAATTGCTGAATATGTGGCTAAGTGCTTAACATGCCAAAGGGTTAACGCTAATCACCAAAGGACTCCTGGAAAGTTACAGTCACTAGAAGTCACAGAATGGAATTGGCATGATATTACTATAGATTTTATTGAAGGGTTGGCAAGAACCTAAAATGGGAATGATGTTATATGGGTAATAGTTGATAGATTATCAAAGGTAGCTCATTTCTTAACCATCAAGAAAAATTTTATGACTGAGCGACTGGTTAACATTTATTATAAGAAAATAGTGAGACTGCATGGAGTACCTAAGTCAATAGTTTCCGGTCGAGATTCTAGTTTTACGTCTCGATTTTGGAAAAGTTTACATCAAACCTTAGGTACATAGCTGAAATTCAGTATAGCATTTCATCCTCAAACTAATGGGCAGACAGAAAAGGTAAATCAAATAGTTGAGGATATGCTAAGGATGTGCACAGTAGAATTTGGAGGATCATGGGAATGAATATTTGGCTATGGCAGAATTTGCTTATAACAACAGTTATCAAGCAAATATTCAAATGGCCTCATTTTAGGCTTTATATGGAATGAAATGCAAAACTCCTCTAAACTGGGATGAAGTTGGAGAAAGAAAGTTCGCTCCAGACCTCTCAAAAAGAATGACAGAAAAAATCCAAGTGATTCGCCAGTGTATACTCACAACCCAGAGCAGGTAAAAGAGTTACACCGATTGCAAAAAAAGGGATTTGAATATCCAAGTTGGGTATCACGTATTTCTCAAAGTAACACCATTCAAAGGAGTCACACTGTTTGGAAAAAGAGGAAAACTGAACCCAAGATACTTCGAGCTCTTTAAAGTTCTAGAAAAGATAGGCAACTTAGCCTATAGAATAGTCTTGCCTCCAGCTCTGAGTATCATCCACAATGTGTTTCATATCTCCATGCTAAGAAAGTATGTTTCTGATCCTACCCATGTGTTAATAGCAGAAAATTTGTCAATCCAAGAACACCTGAACTATGAGGAAAGGCCAATCAAAATATTGGATTTCAAGATCAAGAAGCTTCGGAACAAAGAGATCGAGTATGTAAATGTACAATGGAATCGTTATTCAGAGTCCAAAGCTACTTAGGAGCTACAAGAAGAGATCGAAAGAAAATATTCTCAATTGTTCAAGGAAAGATAGGTTTAGGGATGAAACTTATTATAAGGGAGGATGATTGTGGAACACAGCCTCCTCGGGCAATACATGTGACACCTAGGGTTGTAAACCCTAGATTTTTGTAATAATTTATTTAGGATGAATAAAATTCATGAATTATATCCACAAGTATGTATATTGGAAATTGAAATGATGCAATCAAGAAATTAACCCACGAGAATAGTGCACGTGAATAGTACATGTGAATAGTAGCCTAGGGATTAAGACATGTGATTAAGAATTAATCACTTGGATTAACTTAATCACAAAAAATTAAAAAGGAGATTTAATCACTACAGGACAAAATAGCAATATTTTTCGATATTTTAATTAAATTTTGGATTTTAGTGAAAATTGAAGAAAAATTCATAATTTGCAATCCAGACATCGGATTTAGATAAATTTTTTATGGATGACTAAATATTTATGATGAACATGATGAATGGTTTAAGATGGGATGAAAATCATGAATCAAAGGCCAAGATTTAACGTCAAATGGTAGCCCACTTTTTCATTTAATTTTTTATTAATTAAAAGTCAAAAATCATTAAATAAAAATCACTTTTAATTAAATGCATTGTGCTCAAAGTCCAAAAGAGGGGCTGGACGTACAAGGGCTGTGGGATTTTGAGCTAAATTCAATGGCCCACAATTGATCTTATCATGTAATCAATGGTTGAGATTAATTGGCTTAAAAATAATTAATTTTAATTAATTAAAAATCATAAAATAGGGCTTCTATAGGAAGCGTGAGCAGGGTAGGGAGGGGTTGCACAAAGCTCCAAGTATGTATGAGATTTGAAGAAAAAATTAGAATTTAATACCTCAAGCAAGGGGTGAAATGCAATTTGATGAAAAATCAAACTCTATAAATAGAGGAGCCTTGGGGACATCCAAATGCACTTCAACCCAGCTCCATTTGAGTAAAATCCAAAGTTCCCAAACCCTCCACATGTCCAAACCACAGAAGGAAGTAAGAGGAGAAAGTTAGAAAGAGAAAGTGTGAAAAGAAGAGGAATATCTCTATTTCGGGTAAATGAATTCTATCTAAATTTTTTTTAGATATTAAGTAAAGATAAAATCATACTTAGATAATTTCTAAGTATGAGAAAATAAGTAAAGTTATAATACCTAATTAGAATTATGTCAAAACATCAAAAATTTGGAGCAAAGATAGAGCATTCGTGAGGATAGCATATGACATATGTAAATAATGCTCCAATATTAATAAATGATGATTTGGGATGAATATTTAAATAATTATGATGTTGAAATAATGATATATTAATCTTATGATTTTTGGAATTAAGAATTATGCTTAAGTGAAACTATGTTATTTTTAGTATATGGAAAAATGATTTATTTAGCCAAGTTAATGATGATAAATTCAAAATTCATAAATTTTTCATGATATACTAAACATAAGCTACATCATGGTATTTTTTATTTTTGGAAAAAATGTCAATTTTTGGAACCCATGAACAGTAACCAACACGCTGTGAGCAGTGGGACCTGATTTGTTGCACCCGGGAGTAGGCGGCGCTCACTGTTCCCAGGCACATATACTTATTTTTTTTATTTTTTTTGAAAATTTTTTATAACGTTCTTAATATATGTGTATTTAACATGTGTATAAATTTTTACCATTTTTGGAGTATTTTATATATTTATTTTTATTTTTGAAAATTAGTGGCATTTTAGGTAATTACTCCAAAAATGGTAAAAATTTATACACATGTTAAATACACCTAGATTAACAGTTTTATAAAAAAAAATTCAAAAAAATTAAAAAAATAAGTATATGCACTTAGGAGCAGGGAGCGCTGCCTGCTCCCGGGTGCAACAAATCAGATCCCGTGAACAGTAACCTCGGATGAACAGTAATCTGCTACAATAACTATGAACAATAAACAGCATGATTCTGGAAAAATTTTAAGATTAATATTTATATTATAAATATAAGGATGAAATTTTTGAAGAATCTATAGATAAAAAATCCGTACAAGGAGATAATGACCAAATATTATAAAGTAGGCATGGGAAGCAACCTGAATGAAATGAATGAAATGTCCTTTTTCCTTGAATAGGAAAAGAAAAAGAAAAAGTCGAGCACACCAACTAAGTAGGTAAGCAAGTCATATGCTTTCTAAAATATTTCTAAATAATTACAAATTGTTTCCTCACATATTTTATGAATTGTATTTAAGGATGGTCATTCCTATAATACTTTAAATGAAATGATTGCTAACTACTTGTCAAATGCTTTTATAAATGTTTAGGATTTATAAATATCATGTTGGCATGTGTATGTAAATGAGCATGTGCACGAGGAATAAGTCATAGTTGAGGTAGTAAGCAGACCGGATGTTCCCTTTGCTATCGTCAAGTCGCTTATATATGCCCAAGCCGGTGGTGACCTCCCTGAGATGGAAGCATTTATGGGATGGGCGCCTAGCTAGTGTCACATCTAAAGGAATGTCATGGATGCTATGAATGCATTGCATTTGTATTTTATGAAATGCATGAAAAAGATTAAAAAATTACATATGGCTTACTTACTAAGTACTTGTTGGTCCCGAGTTAGTGGCAAAACCCAAGAGGGGAGGGGTGAATTGGGTTCTTTAAAAAATCTTTGGTAAATAAAGACTTAACCCTTTGAGTAATTAATCCCCTTTTGAAAAGAGCTAGAGAGGAATAAAGATAAAGCAGTAAAAAGAGATATAACACAAGATTTATAGTGGTTCGGGCAAACCTTCCCTACTCCACTCTTCCAAGCTCACACTCTGTTGTGACTTGGGTTCCACTATGTATTCCACGAATACACTTAGAGTCACCGCTCTCTTCTAGATTCCAGCTCTAGGGGGCATATACAACTAGAGCCACTTGCTCTCTTCTAGATTCTAGCTCTAGGGGGCATAAACAACTCACATGCAAAAGTAGGTGATGAGTCTCACTCCAATCACACCCTACTTTGCATATACTTGATCTTAGCTACCCAAGCTAAATCAAGATTTATACAACAAGACAATGAAATAAATGAAACTACACTTTACAGATTTGTGTAGGCAGATTTAGCTCGAGGAAGAAGTTGTAGAAGCAGCTTTGGATGAATATTGTTGAAGGCGCTAGCAACTTGAAGCTTTCTTCTTCCTTAGAATTTATACGAACCACTCAGAAATGGAGAAAAGCAAATAGGATTCCTTTCTAGATCTTCTTTTCTCTCTTTGGACTTTGTAGAGTATATAGTAGTGTCTTGTAATGTTCTTGTATATTTTTCACGTTCATTTGAGGGTCCTTTTATAGAGGGAAGAAAATATGAACGTTGTGGAGGTGGTTGGTGCGCAATAAATGAACTCCAACGTTCGAAAATTTGAACGTTATACCCAAGTCGAAGATGGAGTCGACTTGGCTTGCGACTTGGCAACCCAAGTCGCATCTGGAGTCGACTTCGTCTGCGACTCCAGTTCTTCCAATTTCCCAAGTCTGAGTTTTAGTCGACTTGGTTTCAGACTTCGACTCAGGTCGAACCTGAAGTCGACTTAGCCTGCGACTTGGCTTGGGTTTTGCTGAAGCTGCTTTGTTCTTCAAGATTCGGCTTGATCCTTGCAAAGCTTTTGAGCTGTTTGAGTCCTTGCATGATATATGCTTGTTCCTCGCTTAGTCTTGGACTCACTTGGTCTCCATAATCTTGGGTGTTGCCTTATTTGAATAGGCTTGAACATTTGCCTTGGCTTGATAGACTTGATTTGAAGTAGTACATGAATCTTGACTATGAATTGGACTCATTTGATCTTCATCTTGATTCTTTGGACTTGATAAACCTGGTTTGAAGTCCTTCAGGCAATCATGCCTTGAGCTTGAATGATATATTCTCTTCAATGGCTTGAAAAAACTGCATCTTTGAAATCTGAATTCCTCAAGTCGCAGATGGAGTCGACTTGGCCTGCGACTTCACCCAAGTCGCACATGGAGTCGACTTGGCCTACGACTTGGGCAGCTTTGTGCCCCAAAATCAGCACTGGACACTATTTTGCATTTGAAGTCGATAGCGAGGTCGACTTCGTCTGCGACTTGGGAACCCAAGTCGCATGTGGAGTCGACTTGACCTGCGACTTCACTTGTGTCTTTTGAGGTTCTTTCTCAAGTCGATATTTGAGTCGACTTTGGGATCGACTTCATCCTAAGTCGAAGTCCAAGTCGACTTGAGGTTCGACTTGGCCACCTGAGTTCTTTAAATCACATAACAAACTCATTAGTACTCAAAATATACTCAAGTTAGTCTTCGTTGATCATCAAAACTCAGTATTTGATTAATTTGTTTTGTTTTGAAGCATTGTTTCCAACAGTACTATGACTCACCCATGTTTTTTTTTTCAAATGGCAGACAAGAAATGATGAAAGTAGCTTGCAAAATGACATGCAAAATTGAGATAGGAATGTGATGTATAATAATGTTCATGTAAAGATAATGATGTGAATTTTATTAATCTTTACAGTTAAATGTATGATGATGAACAAACAATGATTATAACTCAGATATGTAAAGTATATTTCAAGTTGAATGAATGATGATGATTTTTCATGTATTGATTTTATATACATGTATGTATATATATAAATCTTGTCGTGTGATCAAGGCAACAATCTCGAGTTATGTTTACCAATCAAAAATGGTCTTCGAGTAAGGCTTCTAGGCACCTCAGTTTGGGGTGCCACAAAATCACCCCGCGAACCTCTAATGAATAACCCCTTTAAGCTCTTATTGAAGTAATAGGGGTTTGCAGCTGGGTTATAGGACCTTCGAAATTCTTGAATGCATTCCTCAAGACCCCTCCTTTGCTTAATCTTTAGTAGTATCATTTCCTTATGATCTGCCCCTTTGTGGGATCTAAAATTTTTACAAAGATTGGCCGACCCCTATCACCCAAAGTGGTTGACGACTCATAATCCCAAATTGGAGATGGTATAGGCTGATGATTCTTCTTTGGCCAAGGCAGATGATGTGACATGTCCTGATATGTCGGGGTTCCCTCTCCCAAGATTCTGAAGAGGAAAATAGGAATTTCCCAAGGAATTGACTTCCTTGCCTGAGATCCGACAATCGCAACACCACTGAATTGCCCCAGTATCTGGCTGCTCTGACCCATAACTAGTTGATGCTCTCCAAGACTTCCATGACTCTAAAGAATATTCTTCTCCTGCCATCACATAAGGCATGGACCTTGATATCCATGTCTCACCACTAGCTATTGCCACCATCAACCATGATGCATCTTCTTCCCACCCTGAGAAATCATGATTCTCCACCAGCAAGTTGTTATGTTGTGATGAAACCCGTCCCATGTTTTGTAGATCTTGGAATGAGCCCTTATACCTTTGATAAGATCCAAATAGCACTCCAAATCAAATTGCAAAGAATCTTGATTTTATTAGAACTTGATGGCAATTGATTTACAAAACAATTTCCATAATCTCAGCAGAAAACACCGAGTCCTAGAGATTGTTCTCTGTTCAAGAATTTACTAACACTAACCTATTCTCTCTACTCCCTCCCATTCAGCAACTAGGCATATCCCAAAACCCAAAAACTCTTCAATCCTCAACTCCGGGCTACATTTATAACCTAGGCCCAAGCCCATCGAATTACACCCCTTTCTTAATATGCTACCCTCTCCGCTCATACACTACCCTAATATGCTCTTCTAATAGCAACCTATCACCAACCATGCCTATGTTCCTATTAAAAGTTGCATAAATATTTACCTTAATCTATTAGATGTCTGGCGACTTCCATCTAACCAATCCCTCATGGATGTGCGTAAGGAATTTGGAGTAGATGTTAGACGATTCTAGCTGATGGAGCAAAAGGGCAAATTTATTTGGAATTTCTGAGAAAGGTGGAGATACGCCTGATGTTCGATGGAGTTTTCAAAACTATCAGATTATCCAACACATCAAGACAAACTACCTCAAACTTGGTCTTTCTCACAGATAGGACGTGCTGTAAAAGGTCCCATAAAGTGGCATCTGCATAAACTCTCACCTCTTTTAAATATGAAATTTTAGTCACTACCATAGTAGATCTTTAAGTTGTATAGTTTTCAAGGCATTACTACAAGGAAAATATTTAAGGCATGCCTTTTAAGGTATAACGATGGAAGCAAGGATCATCGTTGTGCTTTAAACTTTATATCTCTTAGTGGATTGAGATTCGGAACGAAAGCCAATCATGTGTCTACCACCTAAATGCTTATAGGAATGAAATAGGGAAGGAAGAGTATTTGGATCAGTTTCTTCATCTTAAGAGGAACCAAAGCCCTCTCTATTTATAGACAAGTCATATCATATCATTATTTAAACAAAATACTAATCTTATCTCAATGAGGTTGGTTATCCTATCTAACCAAGATAAGCATATCTCATCCTTTGAGGATAAGCCATAGAACTTGAAATGGTTTAAGCTATAGAATTTATTTTGGCTAGCAGATGATTAGAGGTTAAATGGCCAGAGTTGAGCCATGACTTTTGCTAGGGAATCAGAAAATAAAGAGCTCATCATGGCTTCAGACGTGCTATGGATGGAACATTCATATTTAGATGTGTAGATGAGGATCTGAACAATTATGAGTCTTATAATGTTATATGCAACTTGGGATAAAGTTTGATTTATTGGATAAGGATGTAGTTATAAATGAGATAAGTTTGTAATAGTGTAGTCAAGCTAAAACATGGTGTGGTTTTAATCTTGTGAGAAGCCATATTTTTGTGATGTTTGACTATAAATTTAATTATGATTTTCATTTTTTTATTGATCAATTATTCTACTTGCTAAGTTTGGCCACACTCACATGTTTTATTGTTGATGTTTTTAGCAAGACTTGCAATCGTAGGCATCAAACTGCAGGCTAGGTTTTGTCATTAGACCATGATAGGTATAAATAAAGTTAGATGTTTATGTGGTTTGTTCAACCTCGAATGTGATTAAGAAAGAGAATGTCTATGTACACATGCGTATTTGTGATGAGCTTAGGAACATATTATATATTAAGTTGTGATTTATTAATATACAACTTAGGTTGTATTTGGTAATGAATAAAACTTTTGATGAAAAGTTTTGGAGAGAAAAAGTTGTCAAATGATGTGATATGATAGAGGTAATAATGAGTAGTAAAGAGGATAAATTTAAAATAGACAAGTTAGTTATGAGGATAGTTGTGTAGAAATGATTGAAAAATAGGATAGTTGTATAGGAAAATGTGAAAAAATAATTAAAAAGTATGATAGTTGTGGAGAGTGAAAAGTTTTAGATTGAAAAGTTTTAACTTGACATTTACTATTAATTGCCAAACACGCCCTTAGTAAGACTTACTAATGAAGAAAATGATTTGAACATATTTCTATTTACTTTTGTTGTAGGTTGTACCCTTGCTTTCATGTCGATGAGAATTTTGTAATGCTGTTGATGAGGAAAATTATTTAATTTATATATTTTCCATTATCATGTGCTCATGTGATATGTTATTTATGCATGTATAGGGTTGTTATTCATTGAAGATTATCCTCCTCCCAAAATGTTAAATATTCTAGGAAGGCGTTGTTAATTTTCTAGTGCAATTACTATCGATTCTAGGAGTTGATCATTGATGCACCACAAAATAACTCTTTTGACTTGTATGTTTTTTATTTTTTATGCATATCATTTATACCATACAATATGGATACTAGTGAGAAAATTTTCACATCATTCATTTATAAAATCGCTAACTAGGTGGTGACCTGGTTGATCAAGACTCTAGCAACTTTGCCAGAGATCTTGTATTCAAAACCTACTAAATGCAAGGCAGGTGCATGTGTCCTCCTATAATTGAGGTAATTTGATAGTTGTCCCCCTAAGTGTGAGGATATTTATAAAATGTCCCTCCATAATGAGAGTTGTTAATAGACCTGATTTATAATATCAGAATGTCACATAGTATGTAATTCCAATAAAAAATAGTTATAAAATATAATTCAAAGTTGAAGTTTGGAAAACCAAAATAAGTCATCAGTCATTCATAAGTTCCCTTAAACATTTCCTATAAGAAAATTATTCAAAATTAAGCAAATATACAAGTGAAAAATCAAATATTTGCTTACTTTCTTATGGAAATTCTTCTAGTGTGCTTTCCTTTTCTAGCACTTTTCTTTTTTTTGATATAAGGTGTGTTTTCAAAGTTATAAAACTTTTAGATAAAAAGTTTTCAGTATAAAAGTTGTTAAATTGAAAGAAAATGATATGATAATGTAAGAGTAATAATGAAAAGTAAAAAAATAACATTAAAATAGATAAGTTGGTTGTATATGTGATTGTATAAAAATGATCGAAAAGTAAGATAATTATATAAGAAAATATAAAGAAATGATTAAAATTTGGATCATTACAGAGAATGAAAAGTTTTAGATTGAAAAGTTTTAATTTGATATTTTTTAAATATTGTCAAACACACACACGATCTAGATAGAAGTTTATAACCTAGGAAGTAATTTTCTAAGATTCTTTGACAATGTCCACTAAACATTAGCAAATATTCCTAATTATTTCTTCTCAACCTATTAGATACTATTTGACATTCCCAAACATCCTAGCCCATTAATATATTGCGTTATGATCATTTTGAGATCCAATCCTATGGTTGCATATACTCAATTTTCTATTTATTCGAAACTTTTCTTACACAAATGTTAATTATGTATTTAATGTGTATCAATGTTCGAAAAAATGTGTATCAATTTTTACCATTATTAGATACTTTCCACTAATTTTTAAAAATTCAAAAAAATCTAAAAATCTACGACAATGGTAAAAATTGATACACATGCTAGATACACTTAGATTAACAGTTTTATGAAAAATTTTGAAATAAATTTTAAAATGGGTATATACACCCGAGAGCATTAAGATTATGAGTGCAATTCGGGCTCACGAAACTGAGGTTTATTTCAATCCTAACCCTAACTCTATTTACAAAACATCAACCCTAACCCTGAAACTAACCCTATGTGTAAAACTTAAACCCTAATCCTATTTTTGAAAATTGGTTTCGGGTTGGAATTTAGGTTGATAAATTTACATTTTATTTAAGAGTGATAAGTTTAAAATTTTATATAACTGTACAATAATAACAAATTATATAAGTAAACATAATAATATACGGTCAAACCATATATTTTTAAAAAATATAATAATATAAAGAAGATAAGTGATACCGTTAGGCCGGGCTAAGTAAATATCATACTTAGCCCACCTCAAAAAACTCATTTGCAATAACTTTTTTGTTTTTCTCTTTATACACTTATTTATCTGATGTATTTAACATATAATCTAAGTTTTACCATTTTTGGATATGTGTACATATTTTTTTGAGATTTTTAAACATTTGTGTATATATGTATTTAAAATACTCTTATCTTTAAAAATATAAAAAGATATACACATATATCCAAAAATTGTAAAACTTGTTTTATACGTTAAATACACGTAGATAAATAAGCATTTGAATAAAAACTTAAAAAATTGTTATAAATATAAATCTTGTTTATAATATAATTACAAGATGTCAAACATGTATTTATAAATATAAATGACATCCTCAACATCATCATCATAAGCTATTTCCCACCTAAGCAGGGTAAGCTGCATGGATTTTGTTGTATCGTTCTTGACGATTTAAGACTAAATTTTTTATAATTTGTAATATTTTTAAATCTTGTTTAATTACTTTCATCAATATTTTTCGGTTCTTCCTCTCATTCTCCTACCGCCTTCTACTTTGATAAATTCTGTTTTCCTAACCTGTGCTACTTCAGGCCTCCGTTTAACATGACCAAACCATGTTAATCTATTTTTCTTATTTTATGACAAATTGGTCTCACTTTTAAATTTTTCGAATTATTTTATTCCTAATTTTATCTTTTCTTATTTTACCACTTATCCACCTTAACATTCTCATTTCTGCTACGCTCATTTTTTGTATATGTTGTTCTTTAATTGTCCAGCATTCTTTCCCATAAAGCATAGCAGGTCTAATCGCAATCTTATAAAGCGAGAGTTAGCATGTCAAGTTGGCAGCCGGTGCTATTAAAAATTACTGCTACATCTCTTATGAATTCTAAAAATATAATAAATATAAATAACATAAAGTACAAAAATATAAAGAAATATTGTTTAGATATTATATGTAAAATAGAAATCGGGCTCGGGTTCTTCAGGTTTGGATTTACTCGAACGCTAATCCTATCACATTTACAAATAGGGTTCACCGGGTTCGGGTTTTTCGGGCTCTGGTTGTAGAAAAGCGAGTTCTAATACCATAAACAATCGGGGTTTGGCGGGCCGGCTTCGGGCTCAACCTGGCCTAAGTTGCACCTCTAATTAAGATCGAACCTCGATCATTTCCGTCTGTTCCAAAATGGTATTTTTATATTTTATTTTTTATTAAATTTTTATGAAAATGATCACAATACCTCTATGTTTAAAACTCAAAAACACATCTACAAAGATAGTACAACTTGATTTATGGATTATATACACCTAACATAAAAATTTTATAGAAAAAAAATTGAAAATTATATTTCTAGTCGTTCAGAAATGGCCCCAATTCTAATCGGTTGTAGAACATCAAGCCCTAATATATTAACCTATCTTAACTTATCAAAGATGAATAGATTTTATCATATTCAAAACATTTTAAACATAATTTTCATCATCTGTTTGTTGTGGGCCTCAATGAACTTGGGATTTTCCTCTTTTCAGGTCATTTTCTTGTTTGAGAAAACTGGTTTTAAATAATGTCTTTTTGACAATCTAAGATTGGACCTTGAATTTTTATGATTGAAAATTTTTAAAATATTTTAATTTCTATGATTGGATTATTATTTTTAAATTGAGATTCGCTTGTTCAAATTAATTCATGAAAACAGCTTTATAATGCATATCTGTTGGTTCAAAATTCCAATTTTCTGTAACTGTTAAATGATATATAAAAAAAGTTCCTTCTTTGCTTAAGGTCTCCTTAAACGAACTTCTTAATTTGATAGTAGAACCTAAAAGCTGTCTAACATCCAGTTTCTAGGTTGATAACAAGATCCCATATTTCCAATGTTCAGCAGCTACACCAAGAAAAGGTCCCTGTTTGTCCGCCACTTCTCCATGTTTATTCATAATTTTTCAAGCTTCAATAGTTAGATTCTTAACTATAGTGCATAGCTAGTTAGTACTAAAAAGTTTCCAATCCAGTTATTAAGATGTAAAAAGCGACCTTCTTAATTATGATGTTTCACTAAAGTAACTCCTAAAATCACCCCCTATGTATACCAAGGGTGTTTTTAGCAAAAGGGGAAAAAATCAAGCTAAAACTTTTTATTCTCCATAATTACTCTATTTTTAATCATTTTTTCACATTTTCCTATAAAATTATCTTACTTTCTAGTCATTTCTACATAACTACTCATACAACTAATCTATCTATTTTAACTTTATTCTCTTTACTCCTCATCATTACCTTCACTTCCCAAACACCCCCTAATACTTCCATATTTTTGGGTTGGTTTCTTAAGTTTTGTATATCTAAGTCAATTGCTTTTAGTTTCTTATAACAACAATGCTATCTTATGTTGCAACAACTTTTTTCCCCGTTTGCCGTGGTCCAGCGCTCCATGGCGTTTTCTCTGTTCATGGGAATCGAAACCCGAACTTTGGGCATATGCTCCCACATGTGAAAGCAACTACCCTAAGGCAAGTTCACTATGTTGCAGCAACTTAAAGCTAAAAAAAATGCTACTGTTTCCCTTTAAACTCCACATATATATTCGTTATGAATTAAATCATGGCATCTCAAAGTGATGAAAATACGTATACTTCACAAATTATCACGAAATTCCCTTTGAACAAGACTATTTTCCGGCAGCTTACTAGGGCCTAAATGACGAAGTCCAAATATTTCTACGTAGTTTCTCAAAATTTCATTCCCACTCGCAACCTCTGAAATGACAAAGATGCCCATGCTTTTGATTTTATAGATAAAAAAATTTACATTCAAAAGAGAGATGATTGTATAGTTGTAAGTATGATTATACAGGCGTAAAAGCACTAAAAATTTATTTAAAAGTGAATTTTTAGCTTAAATTATAATTAAGGTTAAGGCATATTTGTTGTTTCATAGAAGGCTTCGGGTGCGAATGAAAACTTAGGTAAACTATGTTGATGTATCTGGAATTGTGAACAAAAATTGTGAGCATATTTGAAATTCTCTGTTTTGTCAAACTCACGTTATGCATATATCTTCGAACAAAAATTGTGAGCATATTTGATATTCTCTTTTTATCGACACTCACGTTATGCATATATCTTCAATCAAATAAACCATTTAGTCATTTTTAACAAGTAAAAATCACACAACTTTATTCTTAATGTTTCCAAAAAAAATTTAATTTATTTTTCAACGCCTAATTGAAAGTGCAACACTATTTGAGGGCCAACTTGATTTTAAAAGAGCGAAATGGCCAACTAAGTTGCTTTTAGAAGTGCTTTTGAGAGGAAAAGTAAACGAGAATTTGTTGTTTCCCTCGTCAGCACTTATTTCGCGCTTTTATTACTGATTTTACGCATAAACCAAATGTCATAAGCAAAAGCTAACGATAGTGATCCTTATCCAAACAGTATTTTAGTTTATCTCGTCGCTTATAGGATAAGTGCATGAGGCGCGCTGAAAATCGTAGCCAAATAGAGGCTAAATATGTGATATTTTGAAATTGACCTAGCTTATTTGAAGTGGTAGATGACATGGGGACTGTGCCAACCAGCATCAATGACCTTCGTTCAATTCTCAGTATTAGCCACGATCATCAAATGGGGAAGAAATGCGCCTTCAATCTAGATCTTGTTTACAAACACTCATGTCCCAAGTATATATGTTCTACACACTCTGTTGGGTCGACAATGCTGGCATTCAGTCAGATTCAGATCTCACGCCCCAGGGTTCGGACACTTTGTCCTCAATATGAGGGATGCATCTGGAGACTGCCTCAGCCTTGTGAGGGTCGAAAGAACTCAGACAAGCGGATGAAGTGCCATCTGATTATGCTTAGTATGTACAATTGTCATCTAAAGTCTAGGGGCATGTCTAACAGAGGATTGAGGGCCTAAACATGAAAGAGACAGTGACACCAATTTAGGCCGTTCAATTGGCTCTACCATTAGCACTATCTCCTAGGATTCACATAAATAAATATACAAAAAAATACACCTTAGTTCGAACACTATATTGACCCAAACAAGAAACTTCACCATTGTTTTGGTTTATAAGAATAAATATTTTCCAAAAACTTACTAAAAAACAAAACAAAAAAAAAATACAATAGCTTGCCCAGTCAAAAAAATGAACTGAAAAAATGAAAAAATAATAAAACAAACATGGTTGGACACATGTTTATTTTCCTAGTAATTTCCAGGGGAAAATGAAAATAATAAATCAGACCCATGCAACTATGTAAAGCATAATCATAAAAGACGGACTAGGGATAGGGACAGTTCTTACAGCAAAACAAGCAAACCTCCTGGTACACTTATCTGGATCAGCACATCTGTCAATAAGGAAACCGATTTTATGATGCCTTGCCTACATATTTAAAGAGGAAAAGCACAAGTCATACAAAGTGAAATACCATATCGGAGAAGTAGATATAGTTAAGTTCAAAAAAGAATGTAAGATCCATTTCTTACAAGCAAACTATAAAAGTATGAGCTGTGAAGGCACATGTTGCCTATGGCACTGCATGCTTTTGCCCTCAAATTTGCATCTTCATGACTTAAAGGATCTTTCAAGGATTCTAATAAATCAGCCTTCTTTATAGGTTCATAGAAATCCTGCAACAATGTGCACATTACTACAACTTATGGAGAGGTAAATTACTCGTTAAATAAATAACTACAAGCATCGTGCTTTCAGTGTATTGCTTTGTTGATGAGACAAGTGAAAAAGTTGTGCTAAAATGTCAAGGTTTCACAATCCGCGGACATTTAAGACCAGAAATATTTCAATGATACCAGTAGTAGAAAAAATTGCAGCGTATCACCCCCATTTTTGGGCAACTTTTGATGATTAACTCAAAATACAATTCACTCATTTCATTTAAAACTATTCATTTCATGCAAATCAAATACTTAATAAAGGTGTAAAATCAACGTAATAAAATTGACTGATTTATATATCAATTTTAAAATTGCTAATTCAATATCTAGACCATCTAAAACATCATTCTCATATAAATAAATGATTATATAAAGTATCATAACATTCTAATGCACGTACGAATGGATATGAATTTTTTTATAATTTACACATGATTATTTACATTTTAACCAGGTATGAACCATCCAAGACTTCAATTGAAATGATTTTTGGCACCATGATGAACAAAATGATGTTAAATAAAAAAAGTAGACTAGATATTTTTTATCATCAACATGGGCCCAAATAGAGGCAGAACATTGAAATTTCAACGGTATCAAGTACCACTGAAGTATTTCCCTATAAATGAATGGAAGCAATATTTGTAATGGCAGCAATGGAACACTAATTGACAATAACCTGTATGATTCCAGTAGCAAAAATTTCTGAATGTTGATAATAATTGGTGAGAAAGGATTGCTTACCAATGATGTTGTGTAAAGAATTAGGCTTTGGTGGATAAACTAAGTTGTTCCTCTTAGATGGTATTCAAGTACATCAAAACCAAGACCAATACCAGCTAAGATGGTTCAAGTTGAAGGTATGGAAGAACTCTAAAAATGACATGAGAAGAGATGATTGAGGATATGACCACAGTAGAGCACTTTCCCACACTCAAAAAATGCTTGGCTTCTCTGACTGCACCTTTGGAAGTTTGCTCTTCCTAACCAAAGCATTGATAAAGTAGGGAAAAAGGGAAAATAGATAGAGAAACAGGACTCTAGGACAACTCTTGGAAGTATAACCCAGGAAAATGGCATGATAACCTTCGTAAGCTTGGAGAATGAAGATTAAGATGAAGGTAGTTTTGGGAACAATATTAGTTTCATTGCATCCCCCAATTCCCCTTTCATCCAATAAAGTTTGACTGCCATAAAAAAGACAGTGGCCACATAGGAAATGAACTAAATAAGAACAAATCAGGAGATATAATGGGATGGAGAAACAATTTCTACCACATACACCAATCTGTCTCTGACATCCGACATCCAGGCAAGATCAGAAACTATAATCAAAGTGTCCAGAACCACTTCCAGAGGACTAGAACTGCCAAGCAGCTTTCACGTTCTTCTTGAATCCAATAAACCATCTCTGACAAGTTGAATGCCTAGGGGTCGATAGGTTGTCATTTTTGCAACCAAAGCCAATGGCCTAGCTGAATCCTTGGACTCCAAATGCTCAAAGCACCTAAGCATACAAGATGGTAGCCCAACCTGCCAATCAAACAGTTTCATTAAAAAACAATCATGTGCTTGACCGTCTGAAAAATTAAAATCTCACCTCCATAAGGATTTGAACATAGTGAAGCATGTTTGCCTCAATTACTTTTGCCATGTCCTTGCTCTCCATTCCAACTCTTCCAACTGGTGACCCCACATTGAGGATAAAGCCACTGTTGAGTGATGCAGTTGTTGAACGTATTCCACCAGCAGTCTATACTACAACAAAAGGAAATGCCAGAAGATCAAGTACTCCATTGGTCAGATCCTCGATCCCATTGCTTCCACCTCTAGGCCTGGTCCACTCCTTTAAAATCTTACGGTGAAGTTCAGATATCGAACCAGATATTAGTTTAGCAGCTTCTTCCTGAACAAAATTTCATGGAAAGCACCCCCTGGAATGCAGTGGCCTATTGCAGAAACAGTCCATAACACACCAGCAGGTGAGAGGCCAACCAAATCCTCTATGCCATCAGTTGTTTGCATGGTGACATACTGAGGGTTGTCTGTCTGCAAACAAACCTAGAAGTAATTGAGGAATACCATGGGAACATGCTTGCTCAATAGCTAGTGGCCCAATTAACTACATTCTTGTATCCAAAAACCCCACAACCATCCCTCAGTCCATGCCAGTTGGAAAGCATCCCTTTGGATTTCAAATTCACCCATTTTCATCAGTCGATGCAACCCTTAGATAGGCACGCAAGCATGCCATAGGAGGAATCAAAGGCAGTGCAGATTCAGCAATTGGGGAGAGAGCAGAGCTACAACTTTCTAGGGATATGAGAGATGCAAGGGCCAACATGGCAGCTGCAGGTTGTGATTGAGATGAGCTTGCAACCCAATCACACGAGGAAGACAAATGTGCAAGAACTAAAAGCCAAGCATGCAGTTTTTTCTGAGTAGTTGTCAGCATGCATGATGCTGAAACTCTGCCATTTGACTTTAAGCTCTGAGCAATTGTTGCCACTGTGAGACAAGAATGCAAAATCAGGGCTTGTGGTTTGGACATTTATTTTCCCAGTTTCCTAATTCACCAGAAGGTGGTTCTTTGCTCCAATATAGAGAAAATGTCAGAAACAATTGTTCCATCACCACTTCCACTGATGGCAGTGGTAACAGGCAAGGAATTCGGCAGGCCACAGAGCATGCCACAGACCAGTGTGCTTGAAATGCACATCCTCAACAAGAGCTGGAAAAATAACTAAGGCATCAACATTAGCAGAAATAAGAGGGATCAATAATATTTTCAATAATAATGATCAGGCCAAAAACTAAAATAATAGTGTTTTAATTTCTAACTGATAATCACCAAAGACAAACAAAAGTTGAAGATTGCATTGGTGCACATGCCTGGAAGCTCATGAAGCTGTTTGGGTGATGCAAAATACTAAGTTTCCCATGGCTCACTGCCAGGACACAACTCCTAGACAAACAAATCTTTCTTTTGCCAAATTGAAGGGCCTTCAAGTTATTCTAGTGAATGGCCAGCCTTCAGGTGTTCAAAACATGACAAAAAAAAAAAACGGTGATTTTTCTTTGTACATTTTGCTAAAGACAGGAAACAAGGCACCATGTGTAGTCTCAAGTATTTTAGAGTTTCTGATATTGCACACTCAAAAACATGTACAACAATATCTGGAGCAACAGACAAGGACCAGCACACATCTGAAAGCTTATAACTTTGGATATTTTGTCCTAACAGCCTGGCGAATTCCTAACTCTTGAAGCATTAACATGATAACACGAGCTAACTTTCACTGTCATGACATAATTATATCATGAAAAGGGCATGTAGCCTACAGAGATTCTGCCATTTTCTTAATGTAAGAGTATAAGCACCTGAATACCAGCTGATAAGGTGGACTCTTAAGCCTTGGTGGATGCAATAGTATGTAGCGACCTGAATGGTTTTTTATTTGAGGAATGCTCTAGCCTCTGTATGAAAAATTTTAGATGCTTCTGTCTCTGTTTTGCCACTGATATCAAGTCAGAGCAATGAATGGCTTTGCAAAGAGTTCAAAGGAAACAGAATTGTATGTCCTTTCGCATACGTAATTTCCTGTGCATCTGCCAATGCCCAAAGAGCTTTCCGAGCTTCAGAAGCCGAAGGAAACATATTTGAAGAACCAGAGATGAGGCTAGAACCTGAATTTTGTCAAGCCTTGACGTAATAGAACCACACTGCCAGATGCTATGGCATGTTCTAGCATCTTTTTCAGAGTTTTGTGTACTAAGGAATGGGAAGGGACGTCCTCAGAAAACACAGCCAAAGACTTCAGTCCCCTGACAACTCGAGAAAAGATGACTGCAATGCATGCAGCAGTTTCATACATCATTTTTCCAGACGAGGCATCAATCGTATAACCTGTAACCTGCAGATAAAAAAAGGTTAAACAGTGAAAAAAAAATTGCTGTAAGGTAGTCATTTTAAAAAACACCAGTTGCATGATGGTAAGGGACCTTTGAATAAAGTTCTGTAACAGAAACCCAGAGATGACTGTAGCAGCTACTCATAGCACATCCACTGTAGTCTAGAAGTTTCTTTAAAATTGAAAGACTCCGCATTGATTAAGTATAATGATCACTTCCAAACAGTAGTACAGAATGATTTGACTAATGGATGTTGATTTTCAAATATATTTGAGCCGCAAACTAGTGGCAAGATCAGTATTCATGTTCATATACCATAATTAAGTGTGGAAAACATTGAAAATTACTTTTAGATCCAAGGAAATTTACCTTTAAGATTAAATTACTACCATCAAATCCAGCAGCAAAATTCAGGTCAATTGTGACATCAGCAAATCCAAGAAGCACGGAGTTCATGTCATCAATTACTGCACTACATTTAAGGGCTCCAGCTGTAATTATGTTTGAGATAATTCTGAGGGACTGGTTTGCTCAAACGATATCCTGATCTCTGTTTGGATTTCAAAAAGCAAATTTAGTTTTGATGAGATGGGAAGCAGCTAATTTTGAGGATGCAACTGTAATGAGGATATGGTGGATCCGGAGAACACAAATGAAACACTGGGATTAACAGCTTCAGAGTTCAGATAACAGGGGCTATGAGTCAAGACAACTAAAGAGAGCTGCAAAAGATTTACAGACATCTTAGAGAAGTAGTAAGTAGGTCACTGACCTGTCTTATTGTTGCTATACATTTTCTAGAAGGCCACCACTAAGGACCTCAGATTTAGTTGTCGGGGGGTGGGGAATCCTCAAGAGAATAACAAAAAGAAAAAAAAAATTTGAAAAATGAAAAATCACCTGCAAGGACCAGAGGATCCTCCAGGCCAAGTTTTTAAAGGCAACATGACAGATGCCAGTGCTTCATTATCTTGACCAATACTGGTTGCTCCTTTCACTGTGAGTGAGATGTTTTCCAATCTATCCAATGCCTTGTTGGTCCCGAGTTGATGGCTAAACCCAAGAGGGGAGGGGTGAATTGGGTTCTTTAAAATTTCTTTGGTAAACGCAAAGATCTTAACCCCTTGAAAAAGTTAATCCCCTTTTCAAGCGAATGGAGAGGAAATAAGATAAAGCAGTAATAATAAGTAGAACACAAGATTTATAGTGGTTCGGGCAAACCTTCCCTACTCCACTCTTCCAAGCTCACACTCCGTTGTGACTTGGGTTCCACTATGTATTCCAAGAATACACTTAGAGTCACCGCTCTCTTCTAGATTCAAAGCTCTAGGGGGCATACACAACTAGAGTCACTTGCTCTCTTCTAGATTCAAAGCTCTAGGGGGCATATACAACTAGAGCCACTTGCTCTCTTCTAGATTCAAAGCTCTAGGGGGCATATACAATCACTTGCACAAGTAGGTGATGAGTCTCACTCCAATCACACCCTACTTAGCATACACTTGATCTTAGCTACCCAAGCTAAATCAAGATTTATACAACCAAATAAAGAAACGAATAAAAACTACACTTTACAGATTTGTGTAGGCAGTTTTGAGCTCGTGGAAGAAATCAAAAATGGCTTGAATGATGATTGTTGAAGCAACTTGCAGTTTGAAGCTCTTTCTTCCTTTGAAACACTCAAGTATAGAGAAAAGGTATTTGAGAATCTTTCTTGCACTTCTTTTCTCTCTTTGATCTTTTGAGTAGTGTCTCTTATTATTCTCACGTTCATTTGAATGTCCTTTTATAGATTGAGGAAAATATGAACGTTGTAGAAGTAGTTGGCGTGCAATAAATGAACTCCAACGTTCGAAAATTTGAACGTTATACCCAAGTCGAAGATGGAGTCGACTTGGCTTACGACTTGGCAACCCAAGTCGCATATGGAGTCGACTTCGTCTGCGACTCCAGTTCCTCCAATTTCCCAAGTCTGAGTTTTAGTCGACTTGGTTTCAGACTTCGACTCAAGTCGAATCTGAAGTCGACTTAGCCTGCGACTTGGCTCGGGTTTTGCTGAAGCTGCTTTGTTCTTCAAGATTCGGCTTGATCCTTGCAAAGCTTTTGAGCTGTTAGAGTCCTTGCATGATATATGCTTGTTTCTCGCTTAGTCTTGGACTCACTTGGTCTCCATAACTTGGGTGTTGCCTTATTTGAATAAGCTTGAACATTTGCCTTGGCTTGATAGACTTGATTTGAACATTGAATATGAATCTTAGCTTTGATCTTCAAGAATCTTAATTTGTTTCCTTGTGAATGAACTTTTCATCTCATTTGGGTTTGAACAAGTTCAATATGATCCTTGGAATAAACTTGAAACTTCAATCTTCAAGACTAAAATCCTCAAGTCGAAGTTGGAGTCGACCTTGTCTGCGACTTGACCCAAGTCGCACCTGGAGTCGACTTCGTTTGCGACTTGGGCAGCTTCGTGCCCCCAAAATCAACGCTGGACATTTTCTTTTGTTTGAAGTCGATGCTGGAGTCGACTTCGTCTGCGACTTGACTTCCCAAGTCGCAAGTGGAGTCGACTTGACCTGCGACTTCACCTGTTGCGCTTTTGGGATTCATTCTCAAGTCGATATTTGAGTCGACTTTGGGATCGACTTCACCCAAGTCGAAGTCCAAGTCGACTTGAAGATCGACTTGACCTCTTTGCTTTCCTTAAACATTTATCAAACACATCAGTACCTTTTATATACTCAAATTAGTTCTTGTTAATCATCGAAACTCAAGATTTGGTCAATTTTTATTGTTTTAAACATTGTTTCCAACAATCTCCCCCTTTTTGATGATTGACAAAACTTCATTTGAGTTGATACCTTTCAAGCATTAATCATTTTCAAGCAAATCATGTTGAATACTTTATAACATATTAAGCAAACATAACATTCATCAATAGCATATATATGTATCAAGTTTCATGCAACACAAAACAAAAATGAAACCTAGATACAAAACTACCCAACCCAAAAGAAAATTTTACTCAACTCACCTATTTTATCTCCCCCTTTTTGTCAAACTATCAAAAATCGATCAACTTTTAATGATTTTGTGAATTGAAATTGTGAAATCGGATATAAGATTGGTTTGATGGGACGATTTTGGGCAGATGAGTAGATGGAGATATCATGATCGGGAGATGCTGCTTTATGAACTGAACCCGATTCGTATGGATCGAGTTCGGGCATAGGCCTCTTTTTGTGACGTCCGGAGGCGAGGTGATATTTGATGGTACGCAGTTCCCGATCCATGTGATCTTGTCGGGAATGCATATCAGTGATAGCATTCAGCACACCGGTCACTAGGCTAGTCATCCTATCTTCTTGATGACCCATAGCTTCCAAGATCTCGTTTTTGAGGCTTTGAAGTGTAGCCATTTGATCTGAAGTAGGCGGCACGCGTTCGGGTGCAACGGATCCTTGAGGAGAATGTGATCCATGTGACAGAGGAGATGCAGGCCGTTCAGGCGATGCCTCGGGAGCTTGCTCCCCCTCAGCTTGTGCATTGTCCTCTTGTTCTCGGACTGGCTCGCCAAGCTTCTCTCGGATGCGATCATCCCTAAACTGCTCCAAATTGATTTTCATGCATTGGAGCAAAGCCTTGTTGATAGCGTTGGTCGTCTTGGGGACTTCAAATGGTTCCCCGTCAATGTCGAGCTCAACCCGCTCAAAAATCTTGGTGATCCAAGATCCATAAGGTAACACGCCTCTCGGATTGTCTTTCCTGGATGCTAAGGCTTCTAGGAATAGTCTGGGAAGACTGATCTTGACTTTGTTCACTAATTTCCACAAGATCATTGCTTCTTGTGGATTCAATTGATTCCTTCCGCCTCCTTTTGGCAAAATACAGTGGGCGATCAATAGACGGATAACCCTGAGTCTGGGAGAAAGATCCATGTAATGTAGGAATTTGGTGCCTGCATGGTACTTGTTGCTTTTGGTTAACTCATTATAGATCTTGTCCATAGTCAGATCCTTGGGAAGCCTCTCTTCATCAAAAGGTACTTGAAGAATATTTCCAATTCTTCTCAAAGCTTCATCTTGATCTGGATAGTCGCTACTCCCAAAATTTATTTCAGTGCCTTTGACATAAGTGCAAAACTTGGTGTTGTCCCATAAATAATAAAACTGTCTTGTGAGATCAGGATAGATCCGTTCATCGGATTTGAATAGTTGTATCCATCCTTGGAAATCCAACAACTCTTCTATGTCGAACTCATAGTCGTTGAGGAACTTGAAATCTATGATCTTAGGAATGAATACCTTTCGTTCATAGAAGTTTCTGTAGAAGCGACTATGCTGTAGCTCTGTCCTGAAATAAGTAGTGGGCATTTTTAGAACTTGCCCCTTCTTGATAGGAATCCTTGAAGAATACGAGCTTTCAGGTTGGCTTTCTGATCGTGGGGCTCTATCAGTTGACTGGGTTGTTGTCTGGAATCGAACCCGTCTACCCGTCGAGGTTGATGGTTCCTCTCTAACTCGTTTGGATGGAGTCCTTGCTCTTCTAGGAATATCTTCCTCTGTGGAGGATTGGGATGGCCTAGGCACTGGCCGTTGGATTGGCTTTTTGACTGCTAGTTTAGGAGTTTTAGCTTTTGGAGCCATTGAAATTGGAATTTTAGTGACTGAAGAATATGAAATAGAGAATGCTTTAGAGCTGTGAGAGGGAGAGCTTAAAGAGAGAGAGTGAGAGCCAAGGGTGTGAAATCGTGGAAGATGGAGAGACAGCGGCTTGCCGGGAGTGACAGCGGATCGCCGGAGGAGAGAGGAGTTGCCGGAAATGGAGGTTGTCAGAGAGAAAAGGGAAAACAGAGAGGATTTTGTCGCCGGAGGGGAAAAACAGAGAGGAGAAGGCGCGGGAAAATGAGAGAAAAGAAGAGAGAAAGGGAAGAAGAGAAGAAATGCGGAAGTCGGACGGTCGCGCGCGGAGTCGACTTTGCCCTAGGCGAAGTCGACTTCGGTCCTTCTGGAGTCGACTTCGCCTGGGGGCGGAGTCGACTTCGACTCTAGCGGAGTCGACTTCGCTTCTAAAGCGGAGTCGACCTGGCGTCCCTGGAGTCGACTTGACTCATCGACTTGACATTTTCCAATTTAATTTTCTTATGAATTTTTCTTAGTTAAGCTCTATCATCCCCATATCATTCCTAATCTTATAAAATGAATCTTTGGCTAGAGGTTTGGTAAAGATATCAGCAATTTGGTCTTCTGTTTTCACATATTCTAAGCACACATCATGATTTTCAACATGTTCACGAATAAAATGATGTCTTACATCAATATGTTTGGTTCTAGAATGCAATATAGGATTTTTAGTCAAACAAATTGCACTTGTATTATCACATCTAATAGGAATATCAACATAATCAATACCATAATCCTTTAATTGCTGTTTCATCCAAAGTAATTGGGCACAACAACTACCGGCGGCTATGTATTCGGCTTCCGCAGTAGATAGTGCAACATTTGTTTGTTTTCTTGAATGCCATGAAACTAGCATATGTCCAAGAAATTGACAAGTTCCACTGGTACTTTTTCTATCTACTTTATATCCGGCAAAGTCTGCATCCGAATAGCCGATTAGATCAAAGGTTGACCCCTTTGGATACCATAGTCCAAGGTTTGTAGTTTTTATCAAATATTTAAAAATTCTTTTTACAGCAAGTAGATGTGATTCTTTTGGACATGCTTGGAATCTAGAGCACATACAAACACTAAATAAGATATCGGGTCTAGAAGCAGTTAAATAAAGCAAAGATCCTATCATGCTTCTATAAAGCTTTTGATCGATACCTTTACCGTTTTCATCCGTGTCGATTTTTATTGTTGAGCTCATTGGAGTGTTTGCTCCTTTGCTATTCTGCATTCCAAATTTCTTGAGCATCTCTTTGACATACTTGGACTGGTTTAGAAATATTCCTTCACTTTGTTGCTTGATTTGTAGTCCAAGGAAGAAATTTAATTCTCCCATCATGCTCATTTCGAACTCGCTCTGCATTATCTTAGAAAATTCTTGACAAAGATTTTCATCAGTAGCACCGAATATTATGTCATCCACATAAATCTGTACAATCAAAATATTTTTATTTTTGTACTTGATGAATAAGGTAGTGTCTACTTTCCCTCTTTGAAACTCATGATCAATCAAGAATCTATTTAACCTTTCATACCAAGCTCTTGGTGCTTGTTTTAGTCCATATAATGCTTTGGTTAATTTATACACATATTTTGATTGATCCTTATCTTCAAAACCAGGGGGTTGTTCAACATATACTTCTTCATTCAAATAACCATTCAAAAATGCGCTTTTTACATCCATTTGAAACAATTTGAAGTTCATATGAGAAGCAAATGCTAGTAGGATGCGTATGGCTTCTAATCTAGCCACGGGTGCATATGATTCTTCAAAATCAATTCCTTCTTCTTGGGAATACCCTTTGGCTACTAGTCTTGCCTTGTTTCTAATTACAAGACCGCTTTCGTCTAATTTGTTCCTAAATACCCATTTTGTACCAATGACTGTATGATTGTTTGGTCTAGGAACTAAATGTCATACATTGTTTCTTTCGAATTGATTTAGCTCTTCTTGCATTGAAATAACCCAATTTTCATCATTAAGAGCTTGTTCAATGGTATTTGGTTCAATTTTCGATACAAACGCATATTGGCCATAAACGTTTTGTTTTGATCTTCTAGTTTTTACTCCTTCATATATGTTTCCAATAACTTGTTCAATTGGATGGGCATTTTTAAACTTTAAATCAGTTGGAGGTTTGTAAGATTCATTACCTTCACTTACCTCTTCCTCCTCTGGATTTTCTGGCTTGAGCTCGAGTTCCTTTAGTTGTTCTTTGCCTTTCGTCTCATCTGCATCACTTAGTTCATCCTCCTTTCTCGGAGTTTGGTTAAATTCATCAAATACAACATGTATGGATTCTTCTACAACTTGGTTTCGTTTATTGAATACTCTGTATGCTTTGCTATTTGATGAATAACCAAGGAATATAGCCTCATCACTTTTGGCATCTAATTTTCCCAAGTTGGCTTTTCCATTGTTCAAAACATAACATGTACATCCAAAAGCATGAAAATATGAGATATTTGGTTTCCTTCCTTTCCATAGTTCATATGGGGTCTTTTTCAAGATTGCTCGAATGGTAACTCGGTTCAAAATATGACAAGCTGTACTCACAGCTTCACCCCAAAATTTCTTGGATAGATTGCTCTCATTTAGCATAGTTCTAGCCATCTCTTGTATAGTTCTATTTTTCCTTTCAACTACTCCATTTTGTTGTGGAGTTCTTGGTGCAGAAAAGGTGTGGTGAATTCCTTTTTCATTACAGAATTCCATGAATCGTTTGTTTTCGAATTCGCCACCATGATCGCTTCTTATTGTCACAATAGTACTTTGTTTTTCATTTTGCACCAAACTTACAAAAGTTGCAAACATAGAGAAGGCTTCATCTTTACTAGCTAAGAGAATTATCCATGTGAATCTTGAAAAATCATCAACTATGACAAATACATATTTCTTTCCACCAATGGTTAGAATGTCGGATGGCCCGTATAGATCCATGTGTAGCAATTCAAGTGGCCTAGTGGTGGAAATTTCCTTTTTGGTAGAGAAAGGCATTTTGGATTGTTTTGATATTTGACATGCCTTACAAATTTTGTCTTTGTCATATTTCAATTTTGGTAATCCTTCTACCAAATTCTTTTTCCATAGGGTCTTTATATTTCCCATGTTTACGTGTCCAAGCCTTTTATGCCAAACCCATGGATCATTATCAATGGCCATAAAACATTGACCATTCAATTTATCAAGTGAAACCAAATAAACATTTCCATGTCTTTTACCACTAAACATGATATGTTCTCCATCAAATACATTACATATAGATGATTCAAACACAACTTTATATCCTTTATCACATAATTGGCTAATACTCATTAAATTGTGTTTGAGTCCTTCAACAAATAAAACATCTTCCATGCATGCATTTGAGGTACTAAGTATATTTCCTTTACCTTTAATTTTACCTTTTTCATTATTTCCAAAGGCAACCATTCCATCGTTGCAAGGCTTAAGTTTATGAAACAAACTTCTTTCACCAGTCATATGCCTTGAACAACCGCTATCCATGAACCATTCATTGTTTGCCTTTGCCTTAAAACATGTCTGAAAAATAAGAAAATAAATCTTATCTTTTTGGTACCCATTTTATGGGTCCATTTGGGTTAGTAATAGAATCTAATCTAAGTTGATCTAACTTTGAAAGCCCAAATCTTGTGTTTCTTGGAACCCAAACTAATTTAACACCATGGTCATATAGTTTCTTAAAATTACATTTGTAAGTTTTATGACCCATTTTATTGCAGAAATTACAAGCCAAAGGTAATCTTGGAGTAGGTCTCCAAGCATGCAAAGGTTCAATCATTGGTCTTCTAGTCCACTTAAAATTTTTCTTTTGTGGCTTGTATATAGATGCATTTTTAGTTTGATTTTTCTCAAGTATTTGTTCATTTGATTTGCTACTTTCTCCTTGCTCAAATGTATGATACCCAAGACCTTTTTTATGTGTTTGGGAGGTCATATTCAGAAACATTTTAACACTTTCTCCTGGATTAGAGAACTTAGCTAATGATTCATTTAATGATTTGTTCTCCATTTTCAGCAATTCAGTTTCATTTTTCAATTTGACTAATCTTTCTGCAAGTTTACCATTTACAATTATTGTTGCATCACATTGTCTCTTCTTAATTGTAAACTTGCTTCCTAATTTCTTCATTTCTTCATATAATGAATCATATGCAGTTTGTAGTTCATCTAATTCAGTACATTTGAGGCATTCATGAGAGGAAGAATAACTTGAATTAGAAAGGGAGAGTTTGGAACTTACCTCTTCATTACTTGTGTCTTTTGTTGAGGTAATTTGTTCTCCTTGCTCGATTTGTGCCATGCAGCAAATTCTTGCACATTCTTCCGCCTCTATGTCATCGGTTGAGAAGCTACTCGTCGTAGATTCTTCATCATTTACGTACATGCCTCTTCCTTTGTATTTCTGGAATCTTCTATTGTTCCCTCGATCCTTTCTTTGTTCTTTTGCCTTGATTTCTTCGGGAGTTGGACATTGAGCCTGCATATGTCCCGAACCGCCGCATCGGTAGCACTTGGTTGATTCTTTCTTCTTCTCTTGGGGAGTTCTTTCTTTGAAGCTTCTGAAATTTTTGCCTTTCCTCACAAATTTTCTGAATCGTTTTGTGAGTAGAGCAATCTCGTCGTCATTTTGAGAAGAAGATGTGTCATCGGTGTCTTGTGCGGCTTTTAAGGCAATTGCTCTTTTGCCCCTGTGTTGATCTTCATTCCTTTTCTTAATTAGCTCATGTGACATAAGTGAGCTAATTAAGTTTTCAAGCTTCAGCGTGTTGAGGTCTTTGGCTTCTTCAATTGCAGTGATCTTTGGAGTCCATGATTCGGGTAGAGCTCTTAAAATCTTCATGACCTGCTCAGATTCAGATATTGCTTTTCCAAGACCTTTTAAAGCATTAGTAATCTTAGAGAATCTAGCAAACATTTCAGAAATATTTTCTGTTTCTAGCATTCTAAAGTTCTCTAGTTCTCCAATCAAAATATTCCTTCTCGTCCCTTGGACTTGAGAAGTTCCTTCGTAGATAGAGATTAGTGTATCCCATATCTCTTTGGCGGTTAAGCAAGAGGATACTCTATCATACTCGGAAGCAGTGAGAGCACAAAATAAGGAGTTCATAGCTTTGGCATTGCTCTTCACTATTCTTACTTCCTCATCGGTCCATTTGGAAGCTCGTTCATCGGTAGGCAGTATTACTCCATCTTGGATAGCAATCCAAGAGTCCATATCGGTAGCCATGATGAGTTGCTTCATACGAAGCTTCCAATATCCAAAATTGTTCCCATCAAACAACGGTGGCCTTGTAAAGGATTGGCCTTCAGCAAATGCGGGAACGGAAGTAGATTGGGATGCCATTTCAATAAGATCTCTTTGATAAACTCAAAGACCTGCTCTGATACCACTTGTTGGTCCCGAGTTGATGGCTAAACCCAAGAGGGGAGGGGTGAATTGGGTTCTTTAAAATTTCTTTGGTAAACGCAAAGATCTTAACCCCTTGAAAAAGTTAATCCCCTTTTCAAGCGAATGGAGAGGAAATAAGATAAAGCAGTAATAATAAGTAGAACACAAGATTTATAGTGGTTCGGGCAAACCTTCCCTACTCCACTCTTCCAAGCTCACACTCCGTTGTGACTTGGGTTCCACTATGTATTCCAAGAATACACTTAGAGTCACCGCTCTCTTCTAGATTCAAAGCTCTAGGGGGCATACACAACTAGAGCCACTTGCTCTCTTCTAGATTCAAAGCTCTAGGGGGCATATACAACTAGAGCCACTTGCTCTCTTCTAGATTCAAAGCTCTAGGGGGCATATACAATCACTTGCACAAGTAGGTGATGAGTCTCACTCCAATCACACCCTACTTAGCATACACTTGATCTTAGCTACTGATAAGTCTAAAAATTTTCATTTAATTCCATGTTAAATTCGTACAATTAAATATTAAAACGTTAATTAAATTCATGTTTTAAGTGGAATTTCATGAAAATCATATTTTTGACAGAATCTTTAATTTTGCTATAAAACGGGTCATTTTGCAATATTCTTAAAAATATAAAATCATGACTTAATCCCCTAGAACATTTTAAAGTTAAAATATGTATTAGCTTATTAATATAATATGGGTAAAAATTATAAAACCACCTAATTAGAAAAATCATACATACAGTTATAAATATAATCTAAAATATGGTTATAAAACAAATTGTCAAAACATTTTAAGATAAAATAATAATAATAATAATAATAATAATAAATAAAGTCAAAAAGGGCTAAAAACGAAAAGTAAATTAAAAATCTCTGCAAGCTTATTAAAATCATTTTGACAAAAATTAAATATGTTTTTGTTCGCTGCATGAGTATAGGAAATTGTGCACCGCCGGAGCAACAGAAACGGTGCTCCATCTTCCCCAAACTGACGAACAACCCAACTCCTGCCCCGACGGCAGCTGCAACCGGGCACGACAAAGAAGACACCAGTCGTCGCCAAGGGAGAAAACAGCAGCTGGAAACGCGCACCCGGCTCGATCCAACGTCAATAGCAAAACCAACGGCAGCCCAATTCTTCAAACCGTATTTTCCAATTTCGCCCAAATCCCATTTCTCCTCTAAACAGAAAAGTCTTCCTAAAATAGCAGGAGCTAACAGTGTTCACCGATCCTCTTCGCCGATAGCAAGAACCCATTCGTTTCAGGCAGCGAGCAGCTCGTTGGAAACCCATTTCACCGGCCACCGTTCCATCATCTTCCTGTTGATTTCAGCAACTTCCCTTGTTTTTCGCCAGCCTTGATTCCAACAGCGAAACAGAAATCCGGCAACCATGGCAGACATGGATTCCGGTGAAGGAAGCAGCTGCGGCCTTCAATGTCAGCAATCGTTCGGTGGCAGTTCAGTTGTCAATGCCGGAAAGATCCTCCATTGAAACAGCAGATTCATCTGCCATAGTCAAATTCGGACGCTAGCAGATTCCATTTTTTTTTTCTTCTTTCCATCGGCAGCAGAAACCCACTAATTCCGGCGTAAATCACCCAAGCAGCTTTGTCCAAATCAAGCAGAATCCATTAAATTTCGGTGGAAGAAAATCCACCTTTGGTTTCCTAAAAACCAAACCCATCAGCAGCATCTCCTGAAAACTCAGTCGAAGAGATAAATGCAACTAATTCAGGCTAAAACCCATTTATTTATCAAATTGCCCAAATCCAAAGCCCCACAAATTCGTCCAAAATTCCAGCCAAACCCAATCCAAACAACAGCACGGAAATCCAGGGTCCGGCATTCCAATGGCCAAACTCAGCTTCCTTCTCAGAAACGGCAATCCATAGCACCCCTGCATTTTCGGCCAGATATGGATTATGGTTTCTTCGGTCATTCTCCAAGCAGGCAGCAGCTTAAACGATCACCGCTTCTTCATTTCATTGCCGTAGCCAACGAACCAAACAGCAACAAGAGCCAATGAAGAATTCGCAAACCCATTTCGGAAGCATCACGTTTTTAGCCAGCAGATTTTGCCACTGCGTTTTCCTCCTCTTCGTCAAGATAGAAAGCAAAGCTACGACAAATTCTAGAGAGCAGCTACAGTATCGTCCAACCAATGAATCCCACATCGATTCTTTTGACGGAAAGAGGGCCCTCCCTCAACTATAAAAAGAGGTCTCTCATCCCAAGGCAAACACACACCCCATACCCCACATACCCCTTGGGTGGGACCCATTTGGTGGGACCCCGTAGCAAGTGGGTGGGACCCATTTTGTGGGACCCGTAGCAAGGAGGTGGGGCCAAGCAATAAAAGTTTCCATTACGTGGAGATTCGCTGTTTACGGGTGATGTAAATTTTATTTTCTGCTTTATGCTTTGTAGTGTTTTGTAGTAGTTAAATTTTAATTTGTAGTTTTAATTTTTAGATTAGATTTATTGCTTTATTTTATGCTTTGTAATTTTTAGATTAAATTTAATGTAATTCTCTTTGCTGCTTTAATAGTTAAATTTCATAGTTTTTTATTGCTTTCTTAGAATAGTTTTAATTAAGTTGCTAGTTAATTATAATTTCTTTTAGCTTCTTGTCTTATTTTCTTTTCTCTCCAATTTCTTCTATTTTCTCTTTTTCTCTCTCTTCTTTTCTCTCTTCTTTCTATCTCTAATTTCTTCTATTTTCTTTCTCTCTTCTCTTTCTCTCTCTCTTTTTTTTTCTCTCTTCTCTCTTTCTCTCTCTTCTCTCTTATCTCTCTCTCTCTCTCTCTCTTCTCTCTTCTCTCTTTCTCTTTCTCTCTCTATACCCTTTCTTTCTCTTAAAAATAATTCAAAACTACATCGCCTCTCTGTGGATTCGACCCGACTCACCATTATTCTACACTATCACTCGTATAGTGGTAGCTTTAATGTGTTTCGGTTAATTTAAATTAAACTGGTGATCACAGTGCTCTTAACGACAAGCACTTGGTTTGCATCAAGTTTTTGGCGCCGTTGCCGGGGAGGCATGATATTTTGAATTATTCTCCTTAAATCTTCTTAAATCTCATCTGGTGTTGCTTTATTTCATGTTACCTGTTATGCTTCCTTTTAAATTTCTTATCTGCTTTCTTTATGCTACTAACTACTAATTGCGTCTAATTACGATACATGGTTGTGATTGACTAACTCGCATCATTTAAAAAATTCTAAAAACTCGCATCATCTAAAAGCTTTAACGTTTGCATTTCCCTTCTTTAACCCCCATGTCTACACCTTTTCATATTTATTCTCATTTCTGATCTTGAACCCCTCTTCTACACCTTTTTACATTTTACTTTTGCACGTTTAATTTCTGCCATTAACTCGCATTATATTTAACCAGCTAACCCGCTAACTCGTATTTCATATCTGGTTGTGTATTTACATATTTATTCTGAAAAAAAAAAAAAAAAAAAAAACTCATCTCGCATACTTATAATTGTTATTTTTCTTCGTTATGCTTGCATATTCTCTCATTCCGTTCATAGTTATATATTGAGCTTGTCTTACTTTTTAGGTCCATTTAATAGCTTATCATAACACGCTAAAAAAAATATATATATAAAAATTAAATTTAAAACTTTAAAGAATGGACTGGAATTTTATTGCTCAGAAGATAGATAAGTTAGAAGAATTAACCCAAAAGGTTAATTATTTACGTGCCTATCAAAACTCAAACCGTTCATTCGTAAATCCATCAATTCCTTTTCAAACGACATATTCTAATGAGACTCAATTTTTACCATATCAAGAGCAAGTGCAAAATTTTCATAAGTTCCATATACCTGATTACAATTCATTTTCATATGCATATAACTCAGGATTTAGTTGTCCTAATCCTTCTTGGACAAATCAACAAATGCAATCTTACCCTCCATATCTACAAACCCAGTGGCCACATGAGCAAAGTCAATTTTTAAATTATCAATATCAATCTAATCATTATGAAAATACATATAGGCCACCTGTATATCCTGAAGAAAATTTTTTATCACCTCAATCTACTAGCCAATCTTCTCATCAACCTTATAATTATAATGAGAAAATAGACGAACTTGAAAAATTTCTTCTCGATAGCTTTCAAAACATGGAAAATAAACTTTCAGAATGTTGGCCACAAAAGGACTTTTCAAGTTTTCCATCAGATCAAGTAGATTATCAACAACCTCCTCACTTAGATGACTTAGAGGAAGGATTAGATCAACAATTCCTTTCCGACCAACAATCATTTTCTAGGATGACAGATTATGAAGATCAAGTAATAGTAGCCATGGAGAGGAGAGGAGGAGAGGAATTTTATACTGACCAAATTGATAATGTTGTTGATCATTCAAATTTTCAAATTCAATCAGATCCAATACCATTGGAAAGTCCATATTTTGAAAATGACTTAGCATTCCCAAATGCTTTAGTAGCTGAATCCCTTAACAAACAAATGCTAAGTCAAAAGAAAGATAATTTAAAAATAGATGATGAATATATTGAAACATTATGTGGGGAGGAACCTAATGAATCAACTATCATTCCAGTTAATCATTTTGATTATCAAACTCAATCAGATCAATTACTATCAGAAAATCTATTGTCTGAAAATTTGGTAATAATTACAACATTATGTAGGGATGGTTTCGCAGATTATAGACTTAATGAGAATTCCTCTCTTCATAATCAAGAAAATATTATAGAAAATAATGAAAAATTGATTAATGATAATTGTGAAGGAGATAAAAATCAAGAAAATATTGAGGAGATTGATAATGGTTATATTAGGTTTCAAATGAATGATATAGATCATAACCAAATTAATGATGAGGTGAGAAATGGAGAGTCTATTGAGGATAAGTTGGGGGGAGATGAAAATGAAATTATTGATGAAAATTTTAAGAAGTACATACCTGCTATTTCAAGTACTTTTAAAGATGAGCTCATTAGCATAGATGAATTAATGAAAAAGGAAGAGATTATGCAAATATTTAAACAGGTTCAAGTTAAAATTTCGCTCTTTGATGTTATTCAGTATATTCCAAATTATAGTCAATTTCTCCAAGAGCGTTGTATTCAAATGGAATCCTGTTTAACCCAAAATAAAATCATGCTCCCATTAAGTAACAGTTCAATGGATTCAATAAATGATCAAATTGAAGAGTGCTACATATTGGACATCATTGATAACTCATTAATCTTCACAACGCTTGAGCATGAACATATGAAAATGATAAATAATCTACATAGTGTTAAGAATTTTAATAAAGCAGGAATTGGATAACATTAAACATTATGTCTGGCTGAAGACATAAAACTTAGCGCTGGTTGGGAGGCAACCCAATATGTATATATATCTCTTTTCCGTTAGTTTAGTTTTCTTTTCAGGTAAAAACTGCAACAATTTCATCAGATCATTACACCCCAGGTTGTCTCTTTCCCTGCTATCTTATGAATTTATATATTTTGTGCATGTTTATCAAAGATAGCTCTATTCAAGTTGGGGGGTCTGGTTTGCTTAACGTGATTTATTTAAAAATATATATAATATAAAATAAAAATTAATAAAAAAAAAATTCTAGAAAATATCCAAAAAAAAAAAGAAGAGATAAATCAAAGTACACTTGCTATACTTGGTAGTAAGTGAAGAGGAAAACTGTAATTAGTTATATTTGTAAAAAATATTTTCATGGTGTTTTCAAAATTTTATTAGCACTGATTGCACTTACACGTCAATGAACCTCGTGGGTACCACGATAATATAATTTTTCTCTCTCATCCAAGCAAGTAATCTTTAATATCGCTATAATTGATAGCTGGTAGTTAAAAAAAAAAAAAAAAAAAAAAATTATATCCCCAGATACCCTGAAATATGGTGAGGGGAGAATATAAAAAAAAATATAGAAAAAAAATGTAAAACCCCAGATATCCTGAAATATGGTGAGGGGAAGAAAAGAAAAACGTTGAAAATAAAAAAAAATTTTAAAATTTTTTTTTTATCCCTAGATACCCTGAAATATGGTGAGGGGAGAAAAAAAAAATGATGAAAAAAAGGAGATATATATTAACTGTCACTATCATAATTTTGATATGACTGTTACTTAGCTTGGATAAGCTGAAAATAATTTATTTAACTAATGCCCATTTGTTCATTAGTACACATACACACGTGCTATAATTTTTATATGCACCATGAAATATTTTTACTCATGTTCACTAAAGAAAATTTTCTTCTAAAGCTTACTATCATTATTAGCAGTGCACTTAGATTTTTGTTAAAAAAAAAAAAAAAAAAAATTATTATTAAACTATTTCCATTGCTAAGGGACTAGCAATGTTTAAGTTGGGGGGTGTGATAAGTCTAAAAATTTTCATTTAATTCCATGTTAAATTCGTACAATTAAATATTAAAACGTTAATTAAATTCATGTTTTAAGTGGAATTTCATGAAAATCATATTTTTGACAGAATCTTTAATTTTGCTATAAAACGGGTCATTTTGCAATATTCTTAAAAATATAAAATCATGACTTAATCCCCTAGAACATTTTAAAGTTAAAATATGTATTAGCTTATTAATATAATATGGGTAAAAATTATAAAACCACCTAATTAGAAAAATCATACATACAGTTATAAATATAATCTAAAATATGGTTATAAAACAAATTGTCAAAACATTTTAAGATAAAATAATAATAATAATAATAATAATAATAAATAAAGTCAAAAAGGGCTAAAAACGAAAAGTAAATTAAAAATCTCTGCAAGCTTATTAAAATCATTTTGACAAAAATTAAATATGTTTTTGTTCGCTGCATGAGTATAGGAAATTGTGCACCGCCGGAGCAACAGAAACGGTGCTCCATCTTCCCCAAACTGACGAACAACCCAACTCCTGCCCCGACGGCAGCTGCAACCGGGCACGACAAAGAAGACACCAGTCGTCGCCAAGGGAGAAAACAGCAGCTGGAAACGCGCACCCGGCTCGATCCAACGTCAACAGCAAAACCAACGGCAGCCCAATTCTTCAAACCGTATTTTCCAATTTCGCCCAAATCCCATTTCTCCTCTAAACAGAAAAGTCTTCCTAAAATAGCAGGAGCTAACAGTGTTCACCGATCCTCTTCGCCGATAGCAAGAACCCATTCGTTTCAGGCAGCGAGCAGCTCGTTGGAAACCCATTTCACCGGCCACCGTTCCATCATCTTCCTGTTGATTTCAGCAACTTCCCTTGTTTTTCGCCAGCCTTGATTCCAACAGCGAAACAGAAATCCGGCAACCATGGCAGACATGGATTCCGGTGAAGGAAGCAGCTGCGGCCTTCAATGTCAGCAATCGTTCGGTGGCAGTTCAGTTGTCAATGCCGGAAAGATCCTCCATTGAAACAGCAGATTCATCTGCCATAGTCAAATTCGGACGCTAGCAGATTCCATTTTTTTTTTCTTCTTTCCATCGGCAGCAGAAACCCACTAATTCCGGCGTAAATCACCCAAGCAGCTTTGTCCAAATCAAGCAGAATCCATTAAATTTCGGTGGAAGAAAATCCACCTTTGGTTTCCTAAAAACCAAACCCATCAGCAGCATCTCCTGAAAACTCAGTCGAAGAGATAAATGCAACTAATTCAGGCTAAAACCCATTTATTTATCAAATTGCCCAAATCCAAAGCCCCACAAATTCGTCCAAAATTCCAGCCAAACCCAATCCAAACAACAGCACGGAAATCCAGGGTCCGGCATTCCAATGGCCAAACTCAGCTTCCTTCTCAGAAACGGCAATCCATAGCACCCCTGCATTTTCGGCCAGATATGGATTATGGTTTCTTCGGTCATTCTCCAAGCAGGCAGCAGCTTAAACGATCACCGCTTCTTCATTTCATTGCCGTAGCCAACGAACCAAACAGCAACAAGAGCCAATGAAGAATTCGCAAACCCATTTCGGAAGCATCACGTTTTTAGCCAGCAGATTTTGCCACTGCGTTTTCCTCCTCTTCGTCAAGATAGAAAGCAAAGCTACGACAAATTCTAGAGAGCAGCTACAGTATCGTCCAACCAATGAATCCCACATCGATTCTTTTGACGGAAAGAGGGCCCTCCCTCAACTATAAAAAGAGGTCTCTCATCCCAAGGCAAACACACACCCCATACCCCACATACCCCTTGGGTGGGACCCATTTGGTGGGACCCCGTAGCAAGTGGGTGGGACCCATTTTGTGGGACCCGTAGCAAGGAGGTGGGGCCAAGCAATAAAAGTTTCCATTACGTGGAGATTCGCTGTTTACGGGTGATGTAAATTTTATTTTCTGCTTTATGCTTTGTAGTGTTTTGTAGTAGTTAAATTTTAATTTGTAGTTTTAATTTTTAGATTAGATTTATTGCTTTATTTTATGCTTTGTAATTTTTAGATTAAATTTAATGTAATTCTCTTTGCTGCTTTAATAGTTAAATTTCATAGTTTTTTATTGCTTTCTTAGAATAGTTTTAATTAAGTTGCTAGTTAATTATAATTTCTTTTAGCTTCTTGTCTTATTTTCTTTTCTCTCCAATTTCTTCTATTTTCTCTTTTTCTCTCTCTTCTTTTCTCTCTTCTTTCTATCTCTAATTTCTTCTATTTTCTTTCTCTCTTCTCTTTCTCTCTCTCTTTTTTTTTCTCTCTTCTCTCTTTCTCTCTCTTCTCTCTTATCTCTCTCTCTCTCTCTCTTCTCTCTTCTCTCTTTCTCTTTCTCTCTCTATACCCTTTCTTTCTCTTAAAAATAATTCAAAACTACATCGCCTCTCTGTGGATTCGACCCGACTCACCATTATTCTACACTATCACTCGTATAGTGGTAGCTTTAATGTGTTTCGGTTAATTTAAATTAAACTGGTGATCACAGTGCTCTTAACGACAAGCACTTGGTTTGCATCAGCTACCCAAGCTAAATCAAGATTTATACAACCAAATAAAGAAACGAATAAAAACTACACTTTACAGATTTGTGTAGGCAGTTTTGAGCTCGTGGAAGAAATCAAAAATGGCTTGAATGATGATTGTTGAAGCAACTTGCAGTTTGAAGCTCTTTCTTCCTTTGAAACACTCAAGTATAGAGAAAAGGTATTTGAGAATCTTTCTTGCACTTCTTTTCTCTCTTTGATCTTTTGAGTAGTGTCTCTTATTATTCTCACGTTCATTTGAATGTCCTTTTATAGATTGAGGAAAATATGAACGTTGTAGAAGTAGTTGGCGTGCAATAAATGAACTCCAACGTTCGAAAATTTGAACGTTATACCCAAGTCGAAGATGGAGTCGACTTGGCTTACGACTTGGCAACCCAAGTCGCATATGGAGTCGACTTCGTCTGCGACTCCAGTTCCTCCAATTTCCCAAGTCTGAGTTTTAGTCGACTTGGTTTCAGACTTCGACTCAAGTCGAATCTGAAGTCGACTTAGCCTGCGACTTGGCTCGGGTTTTGCTGAAGCTGCTTTGTTCTTCAAGATTCGGCTTGATCCTTGCAAAGCTTTTGAGCTGTTAGAGTCCTTGCATGATATATGCTTGTTTCTCGCTTAGTCTTGGACTCACTTGGTCTCCATAACTTGGGTGTTGCCTTATTTGAATAAGCTTGAACATTTGCCTTGGCTTGATAGACTTGATTTGAACATTGAATATGAATCTTAGCTTTGATCTTCAAGAATCTTAATTTGTTTCCTTGTGAATGAACTTTTCATCTCATTTGGGTTTGAACAAGTTCAATATGATCCTTGGAATAAACTTGAAACTTCAATCTTCAAGTCTAAAATCCTCAAGTCGAAGTTGGAGTCGACCTTGTCTGCGACTTGACCCAAGTCGCACCTGGAGTCGACTTCGTTTGCGACTTGGGCAGCTTCGTGCCCCCAAAATCAACGCTGGACATTTTCTTTTGTTTGAAGTCGATGCTGGAGTCGACTTCGTCTGCGACTTGACTTCCCAAGTCGCAAGTGGAGTCGACTTGACCTGCGACTTCACCTGTTGCGCTTTTGGGATTCATTCTCAAGTCGATATTTGAGTCGACTTTAGGATCGACTTCACCCAAGTCGAAGTCCAAGTCGACTTGAAGATCGACTTGACCTCTTTGCTTTCCTTAAACATTATCAAACACATCAGTACCTTTTATATACTCAAATTAGTTCTTGTTAATCATCGAAACTCAAGATTTGGTCAATTTTTATTGTTTTAAACATTGTTTCCAACATGCCTGGCAGCCTGGAAAGTAGTAGTCACGTATCACTGGACTAAAGTTCAAGAGGAAGGCAGAGAAGTGCGATAAATTGACCCCAAAACCAAAAAAATTAAGAAAACACGTTAAATTTCTTGAGGATTAACATTTGAAAAGCTGACCTAGTCAATGTTTATTGCATCCACAAACCTTTTGATAAACCTGGATATAGAAGTTCAATAAAAATTATGGTAATAAACTTAACGTAATTGCAAGACCTGTCATATGGAACTCTTTAGATGTTAATAAACACAATCAAAAAAATGAAATTCAGGAACCTTTAGGGCATTAAGAAACAAGCAAGTATAGATTGAGAAGACTAGTAAATTTCCCAAATTAAAACAGTACAGAAAACATTGACCTGCTATACTAATAAAGTTCTAAAAAATGCAAAGAGCATTATACAACAACAGATCCCTAAAAAGGTAAAGTATGATCAGCCTGAAAGAAGGATAGAACCTCCAAACAAAAGTGAAAAGCAAGTCTGCATTTGAGCAGTTGATTTTCTGTAAGTGCATTATGGGTGGGCATACATCAAGAGCAATACCCAACAGTTTGTTGGCTCCACATACATTGACTTCATTTACATTTACATTGTTAATGAACCTATGGCCAGTGATTCACCAAATTGCTAAAGATCGTGCTCAAAGCGAACAAGAGAATACAGTTCAACTAATACAAACTTCCTATCCATCATTAACATTCATCATTTCATGTCCTCCAGCATAGCTTTCTCAACAATCCAAGTCAAGGGATGAAAGGATGATCCACCACGTCAACACATTCCTGCTTAAGCATACTAAGAAATCAAAACAATACAATTTTCTTTATGGTAGTTACTTCTTCCAGTTTCAAACCCGAACAATACGTCTCTATCAATTCAACTAACTAGCAGAATGCATAAAAACTAAAATAATAAAAATTTAAGGAAATATTTTCTGGAAACTTGCTTGTAAATTTTTGCATGTGTACCTGAGGAAACCAACCCCGGCTCTTCTCGGGAAGAATTGTTCATCAAGAGAGGGCTTTCAGCTCGACTGTCAGCTGAAACTGTTTGAGCACTTGTCTTCTCAGTAGCAGGGGACAAATTTCTTTTCCCTGCAAACAAACTATAGTGGAACTTTTGGAAAGAAAAAGGACCAAGGGAAAGTAAGGAAAATATGACAAAAGGCCCACCAGCTAGGCTGGCAGCAGAGGATGCAGTTGATGAACAAAGGAGATTTCCATCTTCCCTCCAAGCTGCATCATGGGCCCTGGAAGCAGCTGCTGTGGCAGGAATTTCCTGGAAATTATTTATAAATTAGTTAAGACCTGAACAAAAAAAAAAAAAAAAGAAATCTATAAATAAGTAAATGGCATAACTACAAAAAGGCAACACTTAAGGTTTATGTAAAGAAAAACAAAAGTATTACCCTGGCCACTAGCTCATCTGAGGTTTCTTTAATAAATGGATATTCAAGAAGAGAAGGCCAAGATAGCCTATTTTCTGGGACCTGAAAGCCATCATAATAGAAGTAAATTTTGTGTAGATAAAGGTTCTAGAGAAAGATGGTAGATAACCACGCCTCGTTCAAGTGGTAGATGATAACGATAATAATAATAATAACAACAACAACAACAACAATAATAATAATAGTAATGACCTTGTCGAGTAAACCCTCTAGGAAGCTTTTAAAATGTGGGCTCATGTTATCTGGATATTTTACTGGATCCTGCTAAAGGGGGAGAGAAAGACAGTCCCAGTAAACCAGATTTCAAAAATCAGAAACTTCAAAAGGTAAGGGGAGAGGATTACAACTGACCTTGACAATATGTCGTATAACTGCATACACTGAGTTCGTGTAAAAAGAAGGCTGCCCAACAAGGAGTTCGTACCTATTCATGCCCCTTTTTTAGTAATTGAGGAAGCACGTGTTTGAAAGACGAAAGCAAAATGAAGAATATTGTCATGACTCAGTTAAAACAAAAAAACAAAAAAAACAAAAAATAACAATAACAACAACAAAAAACTCAAGATGCATACTTAGAAAACATAGTGAATCGACATGAACTTTGAACAAAACAATGGAAAAAGCAGTCATACTGTCAAAAAGCAGAAACTGCAGTTACCAAGGAAGTTTTCGTTGCATTTTAAAGAGTCTACGTTAATGACCAATGAATAAAACTGATGCGATAAAGACAATTCAATAAAAAAAAAAAGAAATTTTGTTTGATAACAATACTCACGGAATGACTCCAAGAGACCATAAATCGGCAGTATGATTATATGGCTGTTCATGGACCAGTTCTGGAGCCATATATAAAGGTGTACCTCAATGACGTTCAAGCAGAATATTTGAAGCAATACAAATTGACAGTATTGCATTGTTTATGAAATGTTCTATGTCAGTCATAAGCACGGTAAAAGACAGGAAGAATAGAAAAGATACTTAAAACTCCAAAATAATTGCTAAAAAATTCATCAGGGATCAGATCCTTTTTTTGGAGGTTTGGAGTGATGAGAATAAAGAAGAACGGATATCAGCTTCTAAAAGAAGCAAATGTTTTATGGAGCACAGGAAAACAGTGTTTGTTGACATTGCTCTTGCAAAATCAAAATCGCAAAGCTGTAATACAAACCAAAACACACTACAATATTCAACATTCAAGGCAGATAAGCTGGATACTTGATGTTCCAGATTAATTTATAAAAAAAAAATCAAATTCACCATAATAACATTCTTAGGGGCTTTTCTCCTATGAAAACTGATGCAATTTGTGTTGCCATTTTGTTGATATTTTTTTAATCCAAGCCATGCACTGCATTTAGAAGTTACAACTATCTATGTAAAGTTAATATAAAAAATAACCTTTTTTTTTTTCTTTTTTTTACATTGGTGTTGGGGAGAGTAGAACTCTGACTTGCGACATACAAGCCATCATGAGCAACCATCAGGCTAAGCCTGGGTTCACAATATAAAAAATCAACTTGCTTGAAAGCTTTCACTATTTATAACATTAAAAAAATATGATTTTAAAGAACCTTGTAAAAGTGTTAAAAATTCATATGAATATGAACTTTTAGCTACAAAATCATAATTAGGGATGGAAATTTTCGTCATTTTATAGGAGCACTAATGGCTCCTTTAACGGACCCTTAACGATGTAGGTATAAGTGGAAATTCAAGAAAAATACGAGGGTATATGTGGAATGCTTAAAAAATTGTATTATAAGTAAAATTAAAGGTAAAATTAGTGAGTAGGCAAAGATTCTCATGCCTTATGGACGTGATTTAGCAAAGAAAGTGATACCAAAACATAAGGTCTTTGCTCATGGAATGTTAGGACTCTCTCAGGGAAAAGTATAGTTGATGTCGTGAGAAAGATAAAAATTAATATAGCATGTCTTCAAGAGACCGGATGGAAAGGAGAGAAAGCTAAAGAGTAATGGATTCAAATTATAGTGTATAGGAATGGATGATAATAGAAATAGTGTAGGGATAATAGTAGAAAATAAATTCATAAATAAAGTTGTAAACGTTATAGAGTAAATTATAGAATTATTCTAATAAAACTTGTATTAGGTATAGAGGTCATAAATGTGATTAGTACTTACGCACTACAAGTAGAATTAGATGATATAATCAAAAAACAATTTTGGGATGACTTAAATAGTATAATGTGGCGCCCCAGCTCGAGTGTCACAACCTTACTCTAAGATCTGTCGATTGGTAAACATGATCAAAATTGTTGCCCTGTCACACGGCGGACTTATTAGATATTTATCCACTTAATCCTAACTCCTTAGGAGTATAATCATTCTTCTCGATTCACTTTCCATCAAATGCCTTTTTAGGTCATTTTAACATTTGAGACATACACGTATGATCTCATAAAATCCATACTTAATCATATCATGATAAATCATCCTTAACAATTGACCATAATAATTTTTTCGCTTCTATGGTCACAAAACCATAACATAATTCATATACAATATTAAATCATAATTTAATGTCATCATTCATACACAAAGGCATATACAGGTGTTCATAATAATTCATTCATTCTTGAATCTCCACCTGTGCTCTTTGCCTCCTTCCTTTCACGTGTCTTTGGGTTTGGAAAACAAAATATGAGTCGAAACTCAATAAACAAGCTATAGGATTTTCAGGCAATTCATGTTAAAGGCAACATTGTTTAAAAGCAATTCTCTCCATTCAGTAGAAGACACTTAGCAAGTGATCAACTACCTACGAAACAAAAACCTTTTCATAAATCATTCAGGAAAACCATTCATAAATTCCAATTTTTGAGCATTTCATAAACATTGGATATCCAAATGCATTATTTTCATTCATGACATAATCCTTCATGTGAGGGTACGCTAGCTCGAGGAACATGCTTTCATAACATGATCCTTTCCATCCTTGACGTTGGACCTTCCGACTTGACAACATCAAGGGCAGACTCCTTGTCCTGTTTTCTCCCATGACTAGCCTACTTGATTTTCATCCCATGCATGACTTTTAGTCATCCCGGCATTATATAACTCTTACACATGGCATCTTGTCATTATATCATTTCAATACACATTAAGATAAAGGAATAGTCATCCTTAAATAACTTGGAAATAATTCATCAATCAATTGCAAAATGGTTCGAAACATTTAGAACATCAGTCGCAATCATTTTTTTCATATTTTGATAAAACGAAAAGCATTTAGAAAATTGCTTGCTTACCTGCTTCGCCTTAGCTTTCCGTATCGCTTATCTTTTTGTCTTTGCCTATACATATAAGAATAACATTGCATTCATAAGATTTTCATTTGCTTGCTTAGTTTTCCAACCCATAATCAATTAACATACATAACCCACTTGAATTCCAAGTCGGGTATACATACATCGCACTCACTTGTGCATCATACCATTGATTCCATATTGAGTTTTAATCTCATACTCAGGGTAAACACATAATTATCATTCATAAATCATCATATGGGGATTTATATCATCCATTTATCATATTCCATCCATTTTTCTCCTTTCCCACGTCCATGCTCGTTTTAAGCCTACAAGTGATGTTTTAAGTTCATAACTTAATCTCAAATTTTGAGATAATCAAAATCTATTCATACAGCAACATCCTTATGCCTTTTATCACATATTCATGCATATTTTTGCATTTTAGCAATTCCACATAAGTCACATATCATCCATTCATGCTTAGCCTTCCACATACACTCATGTTACAACACATAACTTAGGTGTTCCCTAAAATTTCTCAAGTCAGCAACTTGTTTCCTTATTCAGCATGATTAAACCCCTTAATTAATATTTAATTTAGAGTCTAATTTCAGATTTTCAATCCATTCATCATAAGGTTCCAAAACAGCAACGTTTACGACCCGTTTTTCATCCTTTCAACGGCTCTTTCAATACTTAAATCTTAACAGATTTATAATCCATATATTCCAGCAATTAAGCATGTTTTTCATAACCCAAATTTAGAGTATTATCACATATTCAAAATTCATAACTTAGTTACTTCCAAAACAGCAACATCTTAAGCATGTAGAGTATCCATTTTGACCCGTTTTGACATGTCCATACATATATTCTTAAAATCAGATTTAGGGCATATCTTTCCAAACGCTTTTGGACACTCAAAATACCTTAAACCTAGGGTAATTTACCCTTCATAACATCCATAAATTATTTCATTACAAATAGCAACAAAAATCATATAGAAAGCACTCGTTTTGGCCCCCGTTTGGAAGTACCATAAACATACCCTAAAAAATCAGATTTATGGCAAATTCATCCAACCCACTTTGGCCGTCCAAAGGGTCCTTAATTTAGGGTACTTTACCCTACAATTCATTCATAACCATTTAAGCACTTATGTGTATCATTTTTAACTCAAAAATGGAAAAATCGGGTAATACTTGAAACCCTAGATTCCATTTGTGCTAAAATCCTTAACAAATGATCAAATCAACATATGTAATCCATAAGAACATGAATTACATCTTAATCATCATGCTTAAATCATACAGCAACTTGGTTTAGGGTTTTGAGATTTTCCAAGTTAGCTTTCATCTTAAAATTTAACCCTAACATCCATCTTATCGTCTTTAAACCCTTAAATTTATTCATACCACTCAATCCTCATTCAGTACCCAAATCAAGGGCATCATGAATCATCCTTTAAGGGATCATTATAAATCAAATTCATGATCCATAACTTGAGAGAAGAAACTTATGTTTCAAGAATCCAAAACTCAATCCATACTTACTTGAATCTAAGCAACTTTGATTCTAAACTTTCCCAACCTTAGATTCTTTTCTTTCTTCCCTTTTTTTCTTCTCTTTTTCTCCTTTTTTTTTCCTTTTTTCCCTTGCTGGATTGGGCACGTCCTTTGCTGCCTTTGTTTGGGGGTTTTTCCCCCTTGAACTCTCTCTTTTTCCAAATGGACGTGCACATGTGATGCCCCCTTTTTATAATTTTTTTCCATCTTGTGGGGCCCACTTTGCCACATCTTAGATAAGGTAATTAAGGGATATCTTATCCCTTGATGACATGGCTCATTCATGTCCAAGTAAAATGGGTATTTATCTTATGTGAAAACTCATTAATTCATGGCTAATACTTGGTCCCCAAGCTATCTCCTTGAACCGTCCACATGGCAATCCCTTATGGCTTTCTTGGCCACCAAGTCTCCTTTAATTTATGAGCATTTGCATGCCCTCTCTCCCTTAGCATAGCTAGGTTTTGACTTGGTTTAAAAAAATCACAAAATTCATGTAGAGATCCCCTTGGGCGTCACCACATCATGCCACCTCCATGGCCTCCTTGAGGCTAGCTCATTAGCCTCTTAAACCATGCATTTATCCACTTGACTTTTCAAGTATTTTGGCCGTTGACTTAATCCAAAAGATCTAGCTCAAAGCAACTCCTTGTGACACCTCATTTGGGGTATTAAACCATGTATTTAACTCACTTGCTTTAACATAAATGTTATGGTACTCTAGGGTGCACAAAGTCAATGCTAGGCACCTTTTTCCAATTAAGCATATTTCCATGATAATTAACTTAATCCAATCCATTCATACCATAGATTTCATAATTTTATTCAATCGTTTCAAATTTCATCTCAAACCAACATTTCTACATCAAGTTATGAACTTTCAAAAATAACCTTAGAGTGTGAGATTAAAATCAAATAATTATCACCTTAATCTCATCAAATTTACCTTAATCCAATCCTCATATAAGGTTGAACCCAAATTCATGAGCTTACCTTTCAAATTTTATCTCATTTTGCTTTATAAGTGTCAGGTTATGAATTTTCTACAATTTCTAACATAATTCCATAATTCTCATTTTAATCTCCATTAATTAAATCATGGAAATTAAAATAAATATTCATGTCTCATTAGCATATCCTAATCCTTCTTAAGTCCCTTTTGTCATCTTGACTCACTTTGGGTTATGATGATTAGTTTTAATCACCATTCTTAATTGCAAACCTTAATTGCAAAATTCGATTAAATCATAAAAAGTCATAAATCATCCATAATTCATCTGAATAACACATGCATCATATTTATAAACCTACTTGGGTCTGGGTATCACAATAATGCAAAAGATACCTAACCACGAAAGAGTTATAATAGGTCGAGACTTAAATGGACACTTAGGAAATGATAACGTAGGATACGAGAGAATTCGTGGAGGCTTCGGTTTTGGAAGAAGTAATGAAATAGGGAATGTTATTTTAGATTTCGCTATAAAATATGATTTGATTACAGCAAATACCTTATTTCAAGAACTAATCACTTCCGGTATTTAGGATGAATAGTTCAAGAGAACGGGCAAATTAAAAAAGATATAATACATAGAATTCAAACATAATGGAAGAAAAGGCAAAGTATGTCAAGAATTTTATATGATCGTCGAGTCCAAATAAAATTAAAAGAAAAATTTTATAATATTGTGATTAAACCCGCTATGCTTTATGGGACAGACTGTTGGGCAGTTAAAGAACAACATGCACATAAAATGAATGTAGCAAAAATGAGAATGTTAAGGTGGATGAGTGGCAAAATAAGAAAAGATAAAATCATAAATGAAATAACTAGAGAAAATCTAAAAGTAAGACCAGTATGTTATAAAATGAGGAAAAATATATTAAAATGATTTGATTAAATTAAACGGAGGCCTGAAATGACGCCAGTTAGGAGGACAGAGCCGATACAAGTAAAAGGTCTTAGGAGAATGACAGGAGGACCCAAAAAAACATGAGAAATTAATTAAACAAGATTTGAAAAATATTACAAATTATTGAAATTTTAGTCTCTAATTGCCAAGAATGGTGCAACAGAATCCATACAACCGAAAATGCTTATGATGATGATGATGATGATGTGGGATTTTCCCTAAATTTTATTTAAACTATTTTTTCATATCATACAAATATTCATGAAGGAAAATACGATATACATAAAGTAAACCCAAGCAAGAACAAATCGCACCTCATTTCATATTAGCAAAGCCCTTCATTGTAGTTACCACTATCAATATACACTACTGCACAAAAAGAAGAATGCTTTAAAAATATACCTTGGGACATGCTTTGATTTCTGAAGCTCATTCATTCAATAGTACTAATAGGCAAATACATGTGAAAATCACAAATAAAAATCACAAATCTAGGCTGTTGAAAATACCAAATTTCAAGAATCTCTTTGTTTTGAAAGAGTTGTACGTTGATGGTATGATCATCAAAAGAGAATTGCCAATTTGGAATCATAGCAACAAAAAGGAATTATCTGTAAGATGATTTAGAAAACAACCAAATCTATTTATTAGTTTATTTGCTATAAGCCAGACTAGACGTTAGCATGGTCAAGATTGCCATTTATCAGGTTCACTGGAAAGGAAAGTGACATTAGTATTGAGTTGACAGTCCAAATCAATTGTAGAGTAACCCAAATTTTTATGAAGTTCATAATAAGAAAAGAAACAATAGGGTCCACTAATAAGGTCTTTTAAAGAGCTGATTAATTAGCATTCATGATATGCAAAAAGGTAGAAATTCAAAAACTTTTATGGGACCAGTTACTCTTATATAAGGCAACTACCTTGCACATCCTCTCTTCCATATGATGAAACTATCCTCTTAAATAATTCAGAAACATAACATGTCTGCTCATGATATGTCTTTTTATACGTTTGACAAGCTCATATGTACAACAGAGGACTTAGCATTCAATGTGGTTAAAGAAAATGGTGGCCCAGCCAGATGAACGCTAGTTAACAAGAATAATGAACCTTTTCTACAGCAATAATACAACATGTAAGAGGAGTCTAACGATTCTACAAACTATAGGTATATCCTATGATCAACTCAAGTCGACAAAAAGACCATCAAACAACACGGGACCTACATATTCCCTGAGGTGTATGGATCTCTTGGAGGTAGGGGTGGGAATCGGGGCGGGTCGGGACGGCAAGGTGTGCCCAACCCTGACCCTACATGTAAAAAATCGTGTTTGACCATTATTCTTATACCGGGTCGGGACAAAGTCGGTTTGACCCTTATTTTTTTCAATAAGTCTTGGTATATACTTCGGGTCGGTATCAAGACAACGGGACGCGCTAAAAAAGCGGGTCGAGTAGGATGATTTTAAAAGTTTATGAACTTATCACATAAAACATTATTGCTTAAATAAAACATGAATATTCAAACAAGTTAACGAAACATACATCATTCAGAATTTTATTTACGACTTGAAGAACTAATAATTTCTTCAACTCATTCATGTCCTTTGTAGTTTACCTTCAACAAAAATAATATGGATGTCACATTTAGAATTAAAATAAAAATTGCTTAAATATATAGTATGATAGCATTTATACCTGAAAAGTGCAAAGAACATTGATAGTGCTTCCCGTTTTGTTTTGAAATCCTACGGAATGCATAACCTTAATAACACCTATGCAAATGCAACCATATACAATGATTCTAGTGTTTGATTAAATATACTTGAGCTTACACAAAAGTGAAGAAAATACTAAAAATATATAATATAGAAAGTTGTTACTCAGAATGGTAGTTAGTACCATGATTCTTATAGCTACAAACTGTTTTTTTATAATATTTATCAACTGTTTTTCAGTTTGGATAAGGATAGGAAAATTTTCAACAAGTGGGGCTAACAGATTTTAAAGCAATTTTGTGAGTTTATATCTAAATGTGACACATATTACAGTCACTTGTTTTTTCTATGGTAGATTTGATTTATACCTTTTATAACCATAATTATTGTAAACATCAATATCTGTATTTTTTGTATATTTGTTTTGTTTCCACAAATTACATTTTAATTGGTGAACTGGACAACGCACATGGGTAAAAGCCTATTCCCTGAACATGTGAAATAGCTAGATTTTATTTTATTTTTATTCTCTGAACAGGAGTTCAAAAGAAAAAGAAAGAAAGAAAGAAAAAAATCATAGCTATTTGTCAAGAAGAGCAGGACACGCCACCTGGAGGAAGAGATATGGAAGGGATAAGGCACTAAAGGCTGGCAGCATGGCTGGAACTGTTAATGGCATGACTGGGAAAATTTCTGGAGCCCCGGCCCCGCGTTGGAGGAAGAGGAAGAGGCCAAAGCAGAGTCAGAAGAGCAGTCCATCCAACCTGCTTGAATGGTTCAAAGGCAATAATAATAACATGAGAGGTGAAGATCAGAAAACGCAACCAAAATGCCATGACATTGATCTTCCATTCCCTCTATCTCTACTCTCCACCTCTTTCTTACATAATGGGCAGCGGCTCTGCATGCGGCACAATGGGAGAATGGAGCAGTAGGTTAGGGCTTTTAATTTTAGTTTTTCTTATATTTGCAGGCATGCAGGTCAGGCGAGTATAAGGAGATTCGAGGTCCGGCTGGTCCACCCCGACCCGGATGCTCAGAGAAATTTAATATTCCTGCCCCATCAAGTACATACCCCTGCCCTGCCCTGGTATCGGGGCGGGGCGGGGCGGGGCGGTCACAGGTCAACCCACCCCAATTCTCACCTCTACTTGAATGCACCATTTCAAATCTACATCTTCATTTTTCAATCTGGTCATGATGAATGAAAATCTCAAGTACGAGATAGGTGGGGTTTCAAATCTTTGCCATGTGCATGTTTTAGCCAGCCAAATAGTAGATGTAAGTGGAATATTGGTAGTTTCCCCGCATGATATTTGCAGACAAAGCTTGCCTCTTGTGCATACACAGTTTGAGGGTGTTCCACTGTCTTTCTACGACTTAAAATATGAAACGCCTTACAGATCATCATCACCTTCGCACAGGGGAAGGTGATCTAAATCAATCAGATGCTTCCAATGCAGTACTTTCCAGATGGAAAGCCCTGGAAATATTCATATGGTATATTGGAAAGAAAATGATGTCAATGTCAGGAAGCAAGAGTTGTAAGAGAACACTGTTATTCAATTTGAAATTGCATGAGAAATTATAGGTGACAATAAAATTCAATGGTAATTGGATAGCCACACCATAGCATATATGCATGTATCCATTAAAACAAAATATATAACAATTAACAAAGTAATCATACATATGGAATAAGCGGGCAGAATTTGCAATTAATCATCCAGCATCTGGTTAGACCTATCTTCTAACATACCAATGCAAACTAAAACTCAACGGGAAAATGAATAAGAAGAAGGTAACCCTTCACCTGATTTCCAAGCACCATAATGCCATCTTAGAAATATCACAAGAATTAATCTCCTAGAATGGCTACACAAATAATGCATGGATTTTTCATAGGTTTCACAAATATGAAAAAATGCTTCAAAAGCTTAACTTCAACTGTTATCATGAATAAATCAGTTCAGCGCACAAAACAAATTAAAGAACCAAAAGACACTGTATCAAGAGAAACAACAGATTTCCTAGGTGTCGTAACTACAAGAGAAGAAAATCAGATCCTCTAATCAGATGATATGAAGAAACATGGGCATGCGAAGGATTGAAGGACAGTAAGAATCAATGCAAATATAATACATTCGGTTTCCAAAATTAGAACGATGCATCATTCAAGAAGCGTATCTGGTTCAATTTAAAAAACAAGTCAATTAAAAATAATAATATATAAATATATATTAGATTTCAAATTTTTTAAAGGCTAACCTTCACTACGGATCCTGCTCCAATAAGAATATTCTGAGGTTTCAAATCCCGATGGATAATGCAGTTAGAATGAATGTAATGCAATGCTGTCACCTAACATTTCAAACAACAAATTTTTCATAATATCATGGTTCAAGTAAAATCCTTAATTAAAGACTCAGAACTTCTAACATTCAGGTGAGTAGCTGAAAACAAACCAGCTGCTTAGCAATTGCTTGGACTTGCTCTTCTGGAAGGCATTTGTCATCTTCAAGAATTTCAAAGAGTTCACCCTGAAGGTAAACAAATCCAAAATTATTCGGCAAGTGAGAGAGCATCCAAAGATGTTTGGAGTTTTGACCAACTTCATCACAGAAAAAAGTTTCAGTACTTGTGCAAATTCTGTTACAACACAAAATTCTTCAGGGGTTTCAAAGGCATCAAGAATTTCAATAATATTTTGATGCTTCAACTTTCTTAATATCTGAGATTTGAAACCAAAAAAGAAATCGCAAACAAGTATATATCAGAATGGAAATTCTCATCATTGGACATAAATAAAATCAGAAGAAACAAAACAGCTCATTATGTGTTGATCACTTCTCATGTGAATAACCAAATGCTGCTTGTAGCATCAAATCAGAGCCTCTTACTCAAAAGTTGCATACAATCACTTACAAACCGTTATGGTTTATTTTGGATCCTGAGAAAAAGGACACCACCAGCATGTAATGTACAACACTTAATTCCATCAAAGAAACATGTTTGTGCCCCAAGACATCCAGATAACAACTGCAACAATCCGATTTTGGCCAAAGAAACTGGCATTAAGCACCACACCATAAGTCCATAACCAAGTGAAACCTCAATGTAGAACAACTCTAACAATAAAATGATGAAAACAGACCACAACATTTATTTCATCTCACCCATATCTTACTTTTTGCAAATTTTTTCTTACTCTCACTTTTCAATATTTTTTTTAGATCATCTGCCAAATTTTTTCTTGCACTCGCTTTTCAATATTTTTTTTAGATCACCGGCACTTAGTTCAAAGTTGAGATAAGATGAGATATTTTTCAATGCGCACGGATGCAATAAAAACATTTGCATTTTTCCCAAAAATGCAAACGGGGACATTTTGGTAATTTCATACACTAAGAGTATGTTTGTAGTGAAGGTGTGAGTTTCGGTGAGTGTACTCATTTATGGTAAATTATGGTATAAGTTTTTTTTATGGTATAGCATATGCTTTTAGTAAAACGGTGAAGATAATGATCGATCTGTGACGTTAAATGTGTAGTATAATTATCATAAGTGATAATAAATAATTTATACTCAAATTTTGGAACAATAAATTAGACGTATCTAAAAATATAACTAAATGAACAAAGTAATTTTGCTTATTTGATTGATTTTACAAATTTCACGGATTTTACAGATTTTATGGATTTTACAATTTATATGAGATTCTACGAATGACGAGTTGTATAGGTTATCTATCTCCGTTTTTTCTATTAATTGTATTTTAAAGGTTATTCAGGTATAGCAGAAAATATGCATAAAAAATTCACAATTTTTAGATATTTTACAAAATTTACAAAATACATTATTTTTGTGCAGTCGTTTAATAATATATACAAATTATATAGTTTTGATACCTTAAATAAGATTGATGATTTTTTATTTTTAGAAATTATATGAGAAATACAAATTTTACTCAAATGCTAGAAATCATGAACTCGTATCTGATAACTTGTAAAATTACGAATTATCAGAGCCCATTTCAAATCATCTTTGCATGTTAGTCCGAGGGATTGGACTTAATTTGCATTCTTTTAGCTGAATTTTCATCGTTTTGTATTTTAGGATCATTATTTAGTTTTTATGCATTTTTAACATAAATAAGGCATTTTTAGCTCATTTATTTGATTTATTCATTTTTTGTAGGAAGGACGAACAATATAAAAGGCATGCGGGAGAGTGGAATGCAGAACAAAACCAAGTCAAGGTGTAGTGGGATGGCGCCTAGGCGCCACCCAACATGCCTTGGCCGGAATCTCCAGCACATCCAGTAGCAAATTGCTACCATTGAGTTGGCGCCTAGGTGCCACCTTACCAACTTGCAGACAAGTTCCAGGAGAGTTTTGAGGTTACAGCAGCAGATTAGTTTCAGAGAGTTGGCGCCTAGGTGCCAAGCCATAAAGTCCTAAAGTTTCCAAAAAGGTTTCCGTATTACCCAGCACACGGGGAGTTGGCGCATGGCGCCTAGGCACCAATACGCATCCGTATGAGTGAATTTTTCGTACATGTGCTGCACAAACCACTTAATATAAATAGAAGCCTAGGGCTATGTGCAAAGGGGTTCTAGAGGTTATAGAGGAGAGACCAGAATGAGAAGAGGCGTAGAGAGAGCTGCTAGTGCAGCCGCACAGAGAAGGAAAAAGATCTGTTTTCCATCGCAAACGAAAGAAGAGATCCAATCTCGCTGGTGGAAGCTTCCAGGATATAGTTCTTCTCTTTCTCATTCTCTTTCTTTTCTCTTTCCTTTCCTCTGTGTTCTTGGAGATGATTGCAACTTAATTTCAATGGGAATTGCGGTCATGTTAATGGGCTAAACCTTCTTATGGTGGGAGATATGTAGGACTTGAACTCATATCTTATGATATTTGATTTTCTTATGCTTGAATTGATAATACTATTGTGTTGTGACTCGTGTTACTTACAAGCCTTGCAACCTTGTGAATTGATTTAATATTCAGATTCATGCTTGGAAAAGTGAGACTTGAATAAGATCAATATATAAGGCACAAGTATTCTAACTCATGTTGTGTTAGATGTTAATATAGATATGAATATACTTATTAGCCCTGTGTAATCATAATTAGGTTATATGGTTATCAACCCTATTTTACTTGTGTGCATAGAAACATAGCACATAATTAAAACTTGGTTAGGTTTGTATGTGTTGGAAGACATATATGAATATGAATGAACCTAAATTAGTAATATCTGCACAACTAACTTAAATGGAACCAAATGACATAGCTATGATTCAATGACTTTATATTCCCACCTATCTTAATCATCTCTAGGCAATCTCAGCAATATCCACTCTACTTTAGTCATTTACTGTTTTCATAGTTTAGTTTAATTCAGTTCTTTGATACAACTTCTCCTTCACTGTACCAATTCACTTAGACAATTGAGATTTAAGGTGCTAAACCGTTTAACACAATCCTCGTGGAAACGATACTCTACTCACTATTTATTACTTGATCGACACATATACTTGTGTTAAAATAAGCATTTTAATAGACATATATGCAGCTCATCAATATCTACATATTTTATGATTTTTACAGATTATTTAAATTCCAATGAACTGATCTAATGAATTTTATAGATTATTCATACAATTTATATTAAATGTATTAGCTATCAAATAATATCAAAACTTTAAAAAAATTAAATAACACATTTTAGAAGCCAATTAAATTTTGATTAAATTAGTTTGTTGATCTTGTTATCTTAATTTACATTTTTACTTATTAGATAATAAATTTCAAAAGTCTATAAAAATTTTCTTAAATTCTTAGAATGTATAGTCTAGTTAATATATTTTAATGAACTCAATAATTTTAATTTACATCATCACTTATTGAATAATTATGAAGAAATTAATATAATGGTCACGTGCAAGCATCTTGTGTTTGTATTTTAAATTATTTATCTCAAAATTATTTTCATTTTCTCCAAAATGATTGCAAAGCTACTATAATTATATGTAAATCACAGAAAATACTTAGATTTTATTTGTGTATTAAAATATTATAATAATTTATGTCGTATGTGTATGAGTGCAGGTGCACTGCCGGAGCACCATTTTTGGTGCTCCATCATCACAAAGCTATCGGCAGTCATGGCTATCGGCTACGCCCCTACTCTCTCCTCCTTAATTGACGGTCAGTTCTCTTCACCAAATTCAACCAACACTGCGTCTCCCTATTTTATGGAAACAACCATGGATTACTGATGGTGCAAGTTCCACCATTTTCCCCAAATTCTTCTTCAAAGGCAACTACAGCAAAAGCCCACTAGAAAACAATCACGCCCAAGTCTGGCAACAAGCTTAAAATTGTGCGGCGCCCTCTTCGGACCAATCTCTGCTAGATAACCCCACAATCCATTCTCCTCCTCTTCGAATAGTCGACAACTGTAAACCAATGGCTGAATTCACCTTTGACCCTGCACATCAATTGCGCATCCAAGGCCCATCTAGTCCCCAAGAGTAAAGTTGTGGCTTCCATAAGCAACAGTTGCATCGTTTCAGGCCAACACAATCCCTTTTCCATGACAAAGTAGCCTCGTGAATCTCTGATAACTACCGTGAAGCCCAAACAGTTCCTTTCTACTTTCGCTTTATTGCCAACATTAATCTTGAAATTACCTTCTCCTAGTTTAGCCCATCAAGTCTTGAGAGGTTGCTTAAGAATCCAGGAGTCCAAAAGTAATGATGCCTTCATTTGTTAATCCCAAAAATTAGAACACCATTACGGGACTTTGTTGAAAATAGGTTTAATGCCTTCCTTTCTTACCTGGTTTGGAGATACCAAAGGCGCCAACAAGACAAAAGAAACATGGGAAGGGAGGCCCTATCCTTGCCAGTGGCCTACAATTTGAAAATGCCTTGCACTGAGGTCCCATGGCACCGGGGAGCAATGTATCTCAAGAGTTTTAAGCATTCCTCATTGACCATAGTGCATGAAACAAAGAGATGATCCCTATCCTCCAAATCAGATTTGCAAAAAAAAAACACACATAGGATCAACATAGATACCTCGCTTGATGAGGTTCGATTTTGTTGGGAGGACATCTTTAAATAGCCTCCATGCAAAGATAAAAATTTAACTTGGGAGTTTTGCCTTCCAAATGGATTTGAATATAGAGGTATGAGAGTCCGTATCCTCCGCATGTCGAGGAGAACTAATGGACATCGGGACTTGATTAGCTGATTTTACTGAGTAGGTTCCATACGCTTCATGGTCCCGAAACAAAGTATCGTCCTTGCCCAATTAGGGTACAACTTGGGGCTCATGAAACTCGGGTCTATGTTAATCCTAACACTAATTTTATTTATAAAATATCAACCCTAAGCTTCTGTGTAAAACCTAAATTCTAACCCTATTTTTGAAAATGGCGTTCGGGTTGAGTTGAGTTGAAATTTAGGTTGATAAATTTACATTTTTATTTAAGAGTGATAGGTTTAAAATTTTATATGAATATATAATAATAACAAATTATATAAATAAACATAATAATACATAGTCAAACCATATATTTTTAAAAAATATAACAATATAAAGAAGATAAGTAATCCTGTTAGTCCGGGCTAAGCAAATGTCTCATTTAGCCCACCTAAAAAAACTCATTTATAACAATTTTTTTTATTTTTCTCTTCACACATTTGTTTATTTAAGTGTATTTAACATATAAACCAAAATTTTGGATATATGTATATATTTTTTGAGATTTTTAAACATCTGTGTATATATGTATTTAAAATACCCTTATTTTTAAAAATCTAAAAAAATATATACACGTATCTAAAAATTGTAAAATTTGTTTTATACGTTGAATAAACTTAAATAAATAAGTATATGAGTTGTAAATGAGTTTCTTGAAGTGGGCTAAGTGGAGCATTTACTTAGCCCGAGCTAATAGGATTATTCATCTGTAAAGAATATCTTTAGAAAATTTTAATATAAAAAACAAGATAAATGAAGAAGATTATAGAAGTAAAAGATAAATATAAATAAAAATAATATACTTTATTTATAAGATAATTACAATTTGCCAAATATTTATTTAAATATAAATATAAATAACATAAAATAAAAAATATAAAGAGATACTATTTAGATATTATATTTAAAATAGAATCGGGCTCGGGTTCACTTGAACCCTAACCATGTCGCATTTATAAATCGAGTTCACCAGGTTCGGGGTTCTTCGGACTCGGGTCATAGAAAATCGAGTTCCAACACGGTTAGAAATTAGGTTCAGCGGGCCGAGTTCGGGCTCAACCCTTCATAAGTTGCACCCCTATGTCCAATCTTGGTAGCTGAGCATTCCTTATTGCCTGCCAAACTGTTTTCCCCATAGAAAATACCACCTCAGCTTCTTTTTAACTCCGTGTGCAATCATCAATAAAAAAAACTTTCTCTTCGTCTTGGATGATCGCTTGTATGGGTGTTAATAGTCATGGTCAACCCGTTTATAAATAGGTTTGAGTTAGGATTTTTAAATAAATGGGTTATAATCCGCCAACCTGTTTAACCATTTAATTAAATAAATGGTTTGGGTTGAGATTTTATAACTGGTGAACCCGTTTGGTAACCCATTTAGCCCATATAACCTGTTTAATTCGTTCAAATCATTTAACTTGCTTAACTCATTAAAGTTTTTATATATATATACATGTAAATCCCTTATTTATTTTTTCCTCTTTAAGTCTTCTTCAAGTCACTTAATTTTCATTTTTCCACTGCCGCCCTCATTCTATTTTCCCGTTACTACCTTGTTTCTATTTTTCCTACGCCGAAAACACACTCTCATCTCTCCCTATGAGATCATCATCTACTAGAGTTTAGGCTTTTAGGTTATTTGCTATACAACTCATTAACGACCTACCAACCCATTTATTAAATGAGTTGTAAATGAGTTAGGGTCTATATTTTTTAAATAGGTTAATAAATGGATTACAGTTGAGATATTTAAATTAGACTCTAACCTGTCCAACCTAATCCATTAACACCCCTAATCACTGGTAAGGATTCCACTTCGAGTAATTTTGTTTCCATCCACCTGTCAGAGAAAAATCTCATAGTTCGCCAATTCCCAATTCGCCACTTATAGCCATCCACCATAGTATCTTTAGCCTTGAAGATGCTTTTCCACGTATATGAGTCCATCAATTTCTCTTTACAAGTCCAAAAGTTGCCTTCTCAGAAGTATTGCGCCTTTAGGTTAGAGTAGCATAAAGAATCAGAGGCATTAGAGAGGCACCAGACTTGCTTTGCTAACAAAGCAATGTTAAAAGTGGTGAAATCCTTGGAGCCCATCCCCCTTGTAGCCTTTGTCAAACACATGTTTGTCCAGGCTACCCAACTAGTCTTTCGCTTCCCATTGGCTTCTCCCCACAAAAATTCGTTGAACATACTACATATTCCTTACAAAAGGCTTTCAGGAAAAGGAAGATCATAGAATAAGTAGGAATTACTTGTGCAACTACTTTTAAGGGGGTTGCCTTTCCACAAGATAAGAGAATTTCCATCCTTGTATCTTCTGCCATATTCTCTCCTTCAAACCTTTAAGCATGGAACTCTTTGGTCAGCCCAACCATATGGGAAGACCTAGGTAGGTTTGGATTTGTGAACCCAATGATCCAGGCTCGCTCTCAACCTCTTAACGGACAAAAAGTCTAGTATTTGAACTAAAAAATAGAGCCGTCTTGTTGACATTAATCACTGGTCCCGAGCATTCAAGGTACTGTCGAAGGAGACAAAGCATTTGACGAAGCTCCTGAGCATTTGCTTTGAGAAAAAAAAGTGCATCATCAGTGAAGAAAAGATGACTAAACCCCTGGGAATTCGATGCTGATGTGCACTAGATATGAGAAGCGATAAATCTTGAGCACATATGAGGAACGAGTACGGGGACAGTGGGTCACATTGTCTTAATTTGCAAGTAGGCCTGAAATACCTGGTTTTAAAGTCATTGAGGTCAATCCAATATCTCACAGATTTCACACATGTCATGATCCAATTTGTCCAAATTGGGCTAAAATTTAAGGAAAGCATCATGTTGCTAAGGTAATCTCATTCCACCCTGTCATATGCCTTTAATATATCAAGCTTGACTGCAACCTCCTCCCACTTGCTTTTCTTCCTTTTTTGAACCAGATGAATGATCTCATAGGCGATTAGCATATTGTCTAATATGTGATGACTTAGGACGAAAGCACACTACTTATTCGAGATAATTCCCTAAAGACACATTTTCATTCTTTTTGCCGGTACTTTTTTCAAAATTTTATAGGCCATGTTGCACAAGCTGATTGGACAAAAATCAGAAAGAGTTTTCGCCCCACTTTTCTTAGGAATGTGAACAATGTTAGTCGAATTCAATAGTCTTAATTGCCGACATTGCTGCACAGGGTTGATTGTTTGCATGAGAGAATTGTGCACTTTAAAGAATCCTAGCCCATGGTATCCCAATGTTTCTGATAAAACCCCACGGACATGCCATCAAGATTAGGAGCCTTTGATGAATCCATAGCTCTGAGAGCAAATGTGACCTTTGCTATGGTAAGAGGCTTGATAAGTTCATCACTTTCTATAACTGGCAGTTTTCTATACATGAGCTAAGTGATCCTTTGCAAGCTAGACGGAGAGGAGTTTGTGTAGATCTCCTAAAAGTGCTTCAAAGGAACCTCTTGCATATGCTCTTGCTTAACGACCCAAGTGCCATGATCATCACGGAGGGCTTTAATGAAATTCTGTCGTCTCCTGTTGGATGCCACTCAATGAAAAAAGCAACATTTCGATCCACTTGCTGAAGTCAATGAATCTTGGCTCTCCGACTCCATACTGCCTCTCCATCTTCCAAAAGTAAGTCTATTTGTTGCTCGACATCCTTAATATCAAAGTCTGTTTGATCAAATGGACTTTGGGTGTGTAAATTGCTTAGCCTAACTACTTATCCTGGATAGATTGGGCAATATTACCACGATTTGCTTTGTTCCATTTGGATAGATTAAATCGACATTTACAATTTTTCTGCATCAAGGTGTCACTTGGGGAAGCCCCACTATGTGCTTGAGATGACTAGATTTGATCGATGATGCCCTTAGCTTCAGGATCACGGGACCAAAACTGTTCATATTGAAACTCTCTCATGGGTTTTGTCCTTTGGGCATGGGAATTGAGAATAAGTTCGATGGGGAGATAGCCAGATGATGCCACAAATAAATGGTATAACTTTGCATGAGGGAATAAAGTCAACCATCTTGGAGTAGAGAGCCCTCTATCTAATCTTACGTCCACTCAATACACCCCACTTTTGTTATTCTTCCATGTCATTTCGGGCCCCACAAAACCTAGATCAACAAGATTACAACAATCAATCTCATCCCGGAATAGATTCATTTGTGAGTCCAGTAAGATTTCAGCTCTCAACTCTCTTGCCAACTATAAGATGACCATAAAAACTAATAAACCTCCATCCCCCTAACTCTACATTGATGTGATGCTTAAAATAGCTTCTAACCATTACTCTCTTGTTTTCCTATCAAAACAAAGCTAGCCCTCGCCTTCTTCCATCTGAATTAACGAATAAGTAGCATTCAAATTTCAACCTCCTTCTCAATGGGTCCATGTCTCACTGTGTTCTTTTAGTTTCACTGAGAGAGTAATTTAGGATCTTGTTTCTTGACTAAGTTAAGAAGGCATCGATTTGTGTATGGGTTCTCAAGCTCACAGTAATTCTAAGCTATCACCGCCATTTATACATGATGGGCACTCAACTACCACATCATTTTCTATAGGCAGTATGCTTCTCTTTGACTTTAGGGTTGTCTCATATTGATGTTTAGTGTCCTCATCATTAAACCGCCTTTTGTCATGATTAGTATTCTGATCTTCAGAACAATTGCCCTTTTTGCGTGAGAGTTCCCCTTCTCTTGCTCACCTCTTCCATCGCCTCTTAGATTGCTGGCCAGGATTTCTTGCAAAGTGGTTTGAGTTTGCAATATCCAAGTCTATTGATGGACCACATCCCATACCCAGTCCCACATCTCCCCTTAGGATCAAATGTTGCTCCTCCTTACCCAATACCACAAGACTTTGTGGTTCACTATTCAACCCATTAGTAAATAGGTGAGGTCAGTCTTTGATTGGGAATAACAAATTTCCAATATGGCTGGTTAGTATTTGCTTCCTTCTCATTACTCTCAAACGCAATAAGTGAGGATAAAGGAGACAGTGTCCTTCGTGGTAGATGAGAGATTGGGCCATTGGCGTACTCATTTCTTCTCTCCCCCAAACTATCCTGAAAATGGTGTTTGGACAATAAGGCTACATGTTGTGCAATCCCTCCTCCCTATAACTTGCTAGGAGCAACTTGGCAAGCATGACTTACCAAAACCTCCCTCTATATTACTCGGTGTCACTGTTCACCATCCACCTGTGTTGATTGTTGTAAGTCAAGGGCTGTATCATACTTATCTTTTTTTTTATCCTTGTTATACTGTGGATTAAGGATTTGAGGGTCTAGGTGACCAGTTCTGTTTATCAACACATTTGCTCACACACTACCATGGAAGGAACGTGATTTGCCCGATCATCTCCTTCAGCGATTGGTTGTGCCTCTCGATCTACCCAATCTACAGCAAATTGGCTCTCCCTATTGTCTTGATTATCTGCCTAAGCCAACCGCTTTTCAATCGATGCATGGTTTCTATCCAAGTCCACATGAAAATAAATATCTGGTACACCATCCAGGTTAGTCTCCGATACCCCATCCCCCAAATACTTCCTTGGTTCCACCTGATTGCGCCTGCCCTAATCTTCCTTCAACTCCATTGGTCCATTACCCATATGTAGATAACTCCCATAAGGCATATTCGCCTTCACTAATTGCTTTCTTGATCCCTCATATTCGCTGCAATCCTTATACATATGCCCCATTACCCTATAAAAGAAGCAGAAATTTGGCAATTTTTCATACTGGAAGCATACCCACCATCTATTTTGTGAGCCAATCTTGATGAAGAGACCTCTTTTAAAGGGTTCCCTTGCATCTACTACCACTTTTAGCTTGAGCCCCACCTTTGTTGTCGTAATGTCCGCATACTTCTCAAAAGACTGTCCAATCTTCCCACCTGCAATCCGTTTGCTAAGCAAGAAAAGGAGCCCATTGACATGAAGCCAAAGTGGCGTCTTGACCATTACTATACTATCAGGAATAGCAGGGTTGGAGATATCATCCATCGAAATAAGCAGCCTTTCAAAGAGCCAAGGTCCACCAACCATGACTTTGTTTTTATCTTCTTCCCCATGGAACTTTATAAGGTATAAATTTCCCTCGATTTCGTAATATGGAACGGACCTTTGGTTTTCCATAGGCGTTTCAACGAGGACTTAAATAGTTCCTTGTTGTAAGATTTGTTTGCCTAGATGGAGCATAGGATTGATGCAGAGTTACATGGCTCGATTCGACATATAGAAGCCTCCAAAGCGACAAAGTTCGAAGCTCATCCAGGAGAAGATTGTCTGTATGCGTTGCCATACCTAGATTTTGAGAAGTCCACAACCTCGTACTGACCGTGCTCTGATGAGTATGGGGCCGATTACTGGTCAATCTACCTTCTAAGGAGAAGCTTCTTCCTCTATGTCTTGAGCACGAAAAAAATCGCATTTGAGGACATGCATGGGAGAGTGACTTTTACGTGAGAGCTCGATGGGAACTTGATTTCCACAGAAGTCGCTCCTTTGTTCTAGCTGCCAAGAAGAAGGAAAAGGAGAATAAATATGTTCCAAGGTGGATATTGGTGTATTTACGTACCGCACCTATTATTTTCATGTATTTTTATGGGTATGTTTGGGTTCAATTTTTGGGTGGAAAGTTTTAAATGTAAAAACTATTAAATTGATAGAAAACGATGTGATATAATATGAGTAATGATGAGGAGTAAAGAGAATAAAGTTAAAATAGAAATATCAGATGTATAGTTAATCGTGTATAAATAATTGAAAAGTAAGGTAGTTTTTATAGAAAAATATGAAGAAATAATAAAAAATATGATTGTTTTAGAAAGTGATAAGTTTTAAATTGACAAGTTTAAGTAAAAACTTTTCATTGCTGCAAAACGCCTCCTATATTTTTTGTTTTTTTTATTTTCTATTTGTTTTGGGCTCTTTGTTTGCTTAGTTGTTTTGTTTTTTCAGTTATTTTGTTTATTGTTTGTTTGCCCCATTTTCATTTTTTCCATTTGCATTTTTCTGCATTTTTATTTTTAATTTGTTTTTTGCTAGTTATTTTATTTGTCGATTTTCTCTGCTTTCTTTTTTCTTTTATTATCTTTATGTTTTTGCGGAGTTTTCATTTTGATGTTGCCTTTTTCTGAATTTCTATTTTGCTGATAAAATAAACTCTTTTCAATCTAAATTTTTTATTTTTCATAACTATTATATTTTAAAATTATTTTAAACATATTTCTATATAACTATACTTTTCAATCATTTTTACGTAATTATCTATACAACTAATTTATACATTTATTCATCAAAAAAAAATTTATACATTTTAACTTTGGACATGTTTAGATATCGCAAAAACATTTCAAAGCATTGTTTGTTAACCAGTACAACTTTTGAAACTAAAACTTTTTAATCTAATGGTATGTTCAATGTATAAAAATGTTAAGTTAAAACTTTTTACTCTCCAAAAAATCTAATTTTTTAATTATTTATTCATATTTTCTTATATAACTATCATACTTTTCAATCATGTTTACACAACTACCCAGATAATTAACCTATCTATTTTAACTTTATCATATTCGCTCTTCACTATTACCCTACTATATCACATCATTTTATAACTTATACTTTTAAAACTTTTCATTAAAAGTTTTATTCTTTCCCATGCACATCATAAAACTTTTTGCTCTCCACAACTATTTTATTTTTAATTATTTATTCATTTCTTTCCATACAACTATCATACTTTTCAGTCGTTACTACACAATTACTCGTAGACCAAACATATTTATTTTAACTTTATTTTTTTCACTCTTTATCGTTAACTTCATTGTATCACATCATTTTCCTACATTTCAACAACTTTTACACAAAAATTTTCATTTAAAGTTTTATTACTTTCCAAATACACCCAAAAAAAACTTTTTAATATTAAATATTTTACTCTCTATAATTATTCTATTTTATTTATTTTTCACACTCTCCTATGCATTATCCTACCTTTCAATTATTTATATATATCAAATTATTCAATTAACCTATTTATTTTAATTTTATTGTTTGTACTTATCTTTACTCATATCGGGTGTGTTTGTTTGGGGCAAAAAAATATTAACGAAAATTTTTCACTTTCCATAACTACTATATTTTTAATTATTTTTTCACATTTTTCTATACAAACTACTTTACTTTTCAATTATTTTTACACAACTACCTATACAACTAATTGTTGGAAACAATGTTCAAAATAAAATAAATTGACCAAGGATTGAGTTTTGATGATTAACAAGAACTAATTTGAGTATATATATATGACTAATATGTTTGCCAAGTGTTTAAGGAAAGAAGAAAAGTCAAGTCGATCTTCGAGTCGACTTGAACTTCGACTTGGGAGTGAAGTCGATAGTAAAGTCGACTCCACTAGCGACTTCAAACAAGCCAAAACTGGACAGAGTTGAAAATGGAATTCTGACGAGTGAAGTCGCAGGCCAAGTCGACTCCACATGCGACTTGGGTAGTCAAGTCGCAGACAAAGTCGACTCCAGCATCGACTTCAAATTGCACAAAAGTGTCCAGCGTTGAAATCTGGCTCCCGAAGATGACGAAGTCGCAGACAAAGTCGACTCCAGGTGCGACTTGGGCGAAGTCGCAGACCAGGTCGACTCCAACTTCGACTTGAGAAGTTTTGAAGTCTAAGCTGAAGTTTCAAAGCATATTCAAGATATCCATTTGAAGTTTCTCACATACAAATGAGATGTAAAGACTACTCTTAAAGAGAAACTTAAGTTTTGAAGATCAAAGCAAGAATCTAAGTACAAATTCAAATCAAGTCTATCAAGCTCAAAGCAAATCTTCAAGCTAGCTTCCAAATGGAGTAATACCCAAGTCATGAAGACCAAGTGAGTCCAAAGCAAAGCAAGGAACATACATATATTGTGCAAGGACTCAAAGCTTTCAAATGGTTTGCAAGATTCAAGACATTTCAAGAAGATCAAGGCGTTTTTGCAATAGACCAAGCCAAGTCGCAACCCAAGTCGACTTCAGGATCGACTTGAGTTAAAGTCTGAAAGCCAAGTCGACCCAAGTCTCAGACTTGAGTTTCTGAAGAACCCAAGTCGCAGGCCAAGTCGACTCCATGTGCGACTTGGAAGCCAAGTCGCAGGCCAAGTCGACTTCATCTTCGACTTGGAGTATAACGTTCGAATTTTCGAACGTTGGAGTTCATTTATTGCGTGCCAACCACTCCTACAACGTTCCAATCTTCCTCATTCTATAAAAAGACATTCAAATGAATGTGAGAAGGGACAATACTCACTACTCTAAGGATCATAGAGAGAAAAGAAGTGCAAGAAAGATTTTCAAATCCCTTTTCTCCATATTTGAGTGTTTCAAAGGAAGAAAGAGCTTCAAACTGCAAGTTGCTTCAACGATCATCATCCCACCTGTCTTTGATTTCTTTCTCGAGCTCAATCTGTCTACACAAATCTGTAAAGTGTAGTTCTTGCTTATTTTTATTGTTTTGTTGTACTAAACTTGATTTAGCTTGGATAGCTAAGATCAAGTGTATGCAAGTAGGGAGTGATTGGAGTGAGACTCATCACCTACTTGTGCATTGAGTTGTTACGCCTCCTAGAGCTAGAATCTAGAAGAGAGCAAGTGGCTCTAGTTGTATATGCCCCCTAGAGCTTTGAATCTAGAAGAGATCGGTGACTCTAAGTGTATTCAAGGAATACATAGTGGAACCCAAGTCACAACGGAGTGTGAGCTTGGAAGAGTGGAGTAGGGAAGGTTTGCCCGAACCACTATAAATCTTGTGTTCTATTTTCTATTACTGCTTTATTTTAATTGCTCTCCATTAGCTTTCATAAGGGGATTAATTTTTGAAAGGGGTTAAGTTTTTGATTTACCAAAGATTTTTTTAAAAGAACCCAATTCACCCCTCCCCTCTTGGGTTTAGCCATCAACTCGGGACCAACAAGTGGTATCAGAGCAGGTCTTTGAGTTTACCAAAGAGATCTTATCGATATGGCATCCCAATCTACTTCCGTTCCCGCTTTTGCTGAAGGCCAATCCTTTATAAGGCAACCGTTGTTTGATGGGAACAATTTTGGATATTGGAAGCTTCGTATGAAGCAACTCATCATGGCTACCGATATGGATTCTTGGATTGCTATTCAAGATGGAGTAACTTTGCCTATCGATGAACGAGCTTCCAAATGGACCGATGAGGAAGTAAGAACTGTTAAGAGCAACGCCAAAGCTATGAACTCTTTATTTTGTGCTCTTACTGCTTCTGAGTATGATAGAGTATCCTCTTGCTTAACCGCCAAAGAGATATGGGATACACTAACCTCTATCTATGAAGGAACTTCTCAAGTCCAAGGGACGAGAAGAAATATTTTGATTGGAGAACTAGAGAATTTTAGAATGCTAGAAACAGAAAATATTTCTGAAATGTTTGCTAGGTTCTCAAAAATTACTAATGCTCTAAAAGGTCTTGGAAAGGCTATTTCTGAATCTGAGCAGGTTATGAAAATTTTAAGAGCTCTACCCGAATCATGGACCCCAAAAATCACTGCAATAGAAGAAGCCAAGGATCTTAACACACTAAAGCTTGAAGACTTAATTAGCTCTCTCATGTCACATGAGCTAATCAAGAGAACAAATGAAGATCAACACAGGGGCAAAAGAGCAATTGCCTTAAAAGCCGCACAAGACACCGATGACACATCTTCTTCTCAAAACGACGATGAAATTGCCCTACTCACAAAACGCTTCAGAAAATTTGTGAGGAAAGGCAAGAATTTCAGAAGCTTCAAAGAAAGAACTCCTAGAGAAAAGAAGAAAGAATCAACCAAATGCTACCGATGTGGCGGTTCGGGACATATGCAGGCTCAATGTCCAACTCCCGAAGAAAACAAGGCAAAAGAACAAAGAAAGGATCGAGGGAACAATAGAAGATTCCAGAAATACAAAAGAAGAGGCATGTACGTGAATGATGAAGAATCTACGACGAGTAGCTCCTCAACCGACGACATAGAGGCAGAAGAATGTGCAAGAATTTGCTGCATGGCACAAATCGAGCAAGGAGAACAAATTACCTCAACAAAAGACACAAGCAATGAAGAGGTAAGCTCTAAACTCTCCCTTTCTGAATCAAGTTATTCTTCCTTTCAAGAATGCCTCAAATGTACTTAATTAGATGAACTACAAACTGCATATGATTCATTATATGAAGAAATGAAGAAAGTAGCAAATCAAATGTGCAAACACTTGAGAAATATCAAACTAAAGCTGCATCTTTTTACAAGCCACAAAAGAAAAACTTTAAGTGGACTAGAAGACCAACATATGAACCATTGTATACTTGGAAGCCTACTCCAAGATTACCTATGGCTTGTAATTTCTGCAATAAAATGGGTCATAAAACTTACAAATGCAATTTTAAGAAATTATATGAACATGGTGCAAAGTTAGTTTGGGTTCCAAGAAACACAAGATTTGGACTTTCCAAGTTAGAACAACAAAAGTTGATGTATATTACTAACCCAAATGGACCCATAAAATGGGTACCAAGGAGATAAGATTTATTTGCTTATTTTTCAGACATGTTTAAAGACAAAGGCAAACAATGAATGGTTCATGGATAGCGGTCGCTCAAGGCATATGACCGGTGAAAGAAGTTTGTTTCATAAACTTAAGCCGTGCAACGATGGAATGGTTGCCTTTGGTAATAATGAAAAAGGAAAGATTAAAGGTAAAGGAAATATACATAGTATTTCAAATGCTTGCATGGAAGATGTTTTGTTTGTTGAAGGACTCAAACACAATTTAATGAGTATTAGCCAATTATGTGATAAGGGATACAAAGTTGTGTTTGAATCATCTATATGTAATGTATTTGATGGAGAACATATCATGTTTAGTGGCAAAAGACATGGAAATGTTTATTTGGTTTCACTTGATGAATTAGATGATCAATGTCTAATGGCCATTGATAACGATCCATGGGTTTGGCACAAGAGGCTTGGACATATAAACATGGGCAACATAAAGACCCTATGGAAAAAGAGTTTGGTAGAGGGATTACCAAAATTAAAATATGACAAAGACAAGATTTGCAAGTCATGTCAATTATCTAAACAACCAAAGATGCCTTTCTCTACCAAAAAGGAAATTTCCACCACTAGGCCACTTGAACTACTACACATGGATCTATACGGGCCATCCGACATTCTAACCATTGGTGGAAAGAAATATGTATTTGTCATAGTTGATGATTTTTCAAGATTCACATGGATAATTCTCTTAGCTAGTAAAGATGAAGCCTTCTCTATGTTTGCAACTTTTGTGAATTTGGTGCAAAATGAAAAACAGAGTACTATTGTGACCATAAGAAGCGATCATGGTGGCGAATTCGAAAACAAACGATTCATGGAATTTTGTAATGGGAAAGGAATTCACCACATATTTTCTGCACCAAGAACTCCACAACAAAATGGAGTAGTTGAAAGGAAAAATAGAACTATACAAGAGATGGCTAGAACTATGCTAAATGAGAGCAATCTATCCAAGAAATTTTGGGGTGAAGCTGTGAGTACAGCTTGTCATGTTTTGAACCGAGTTACCATTCGAGCAATATTGAAAAAGACCCCATATGAACTATGGAAAGGAAGGAAACCAAATATCTCATATTTTCATGCTTTTGGATGTACATGCTATGTTTTAAACAATGGAAAAACCAATTTGGGCAAATTAGATGCCAAAAGCGATGAGGCTATATTCCTTGGTTATTCATCAAATAGCAAAGCATATAGAGTATTCAACAAACGAAACCAAGTTGTAGAAGAATCCATACATGTTGTATTTGATGAAATTAACCAAAGTCCGAGAAAGGAGGATGAACTAAGTGATGCAGATGAGACGAAAAGCAAAGAACAACCAAAGGAACTCGAGCTCAAGCCAGAAAATCCAGTGGAGGAAGAGGTAAGTGAAGGTAATGACTCTTACAAACCTCCAACTGATTTAAAGTTCAAAAATGCCCATCCAATTGAACAAGTTATTGAAAATATATATGAAGGAGTAAAAACTAGAAGATCAAAACAAAACGTTTATGGCCAATATGCGTTTGTATCGAAAATTGAACCAAATACCATTGAACAAGCTCTTAATGATGAAAATTGGGTTATTTCAATGCAAGAAGAGCTAAATCAATTCGAAAGAAACAATGTATGGCATTTAGTTCCTAGACCAAACAATCATACCGTCATTGGTACCAAATGGGTATTTAGGAACAAATTAGACGAAAGCGGTCTTGTAATTAGAAACAAGGCAAGATTAGTAGCCAAAGGGTATTCCCAAGAAGAAGGAATTGATTTTGAAGAATCGTATGCACCCGTGGCTAGATTAGAAGCCATACGCATCCTACTAGCATTTGCTTCTCATATAAACTTCAAATTGTTTCAAATGGATGTAAAAAGCGCATTTTTGAATGGTTATTTGAATGAAGAAGTATATGTTGAACAACCCCCTGGTTTTGAAGAAAAGGATCAATCAAAGTTTGTTTATAAATTAACCAAAGCATTATATGGACTAAAACAAGCACCAAGAGCTTGGTATGAAAGGTTAAATAGATTCTTGATTGATCATGAGTTTCAAAGAGGGAAAGTAGACACTACTTTATTCATCAAGTACAAAAATAAAAATATTTTGATTGTACAGATTTATGTGGATGACATAATATTCGGTGCTACTGATGAAAATCTTTGTCAAGAATTTTCTAAGATAATGCAGAGCGAGTTCGAAATGAGCATGATGGGAGAATTAAATTTCTTTCTTGGACTTCAAATCAAGCAACAAAATGAAGGAATATTTCTAAACCAGTCCAAATATGTCAAAGAAATGCTCAAGAAATTTGGAATGCAGAATAGCAAAGGGGCAAACACTCCAATGAGCTCTACAATCAAGATCGACACGGACGAAAACGGTAAAAGTATCGATCAAAAGCTCTATAGAAGCATGATTGGATCCTTGTTATATTTAACTGCTTCTAGACCCGATATCTTATTCAGTGTTTGTATGTGCTCTAGATTTCAAGCATGTCCTAAAGAATCACATCTACTTGCTGTAAAAAGAATTTTTAAATATTTGATAAAAACTACAAACCTTGGACTATGGTATCCAAAGGGGTCAACCTTTGATCTAATCGGCTATTCGGATGCAGATTTTGCCGGTTACAAAGTAGATAGAAAAAGTACTAGTGGAACTTGTCAATTTCTTGGACATATGTTGGTTTCATGGTATTCAAGAAAACAAACAAGTGTTGCTCTATCTACTGCGGAAGCCGAATACATAGCCACTGGTAGTTGTTGTGCCCAACTACTTTAGATGAAACAGCAATTAAAGGACTATGGTATTGATTATGTTAACATTCCAATTAGATGTGATAATACAAGTGCAATATGTTTAACTAAAAATCCTATACTGCATTCAAGAACTAAGCATATTGATGTGAGACACCATTTCATTAGAGAGCATGTTGAAAATCATGATGTGTGCTTAGAATATGTAAAAATAGAAGACCAAATTGCTGATATTTTTACCAAACCTCTAGCCAAGGATTCATTTTATAAGATTAGGAATGATATGGGAATGATAGAGCTAAACTAGGAAAAATAAATAAGAAAATTAAATTGGAAAATGTCAAGTCGATGAGTCAAGTCGACTCCAAGGACGCCAAGTCGACTTCGCTTCAGAAGCGAAGTCGACTCCGCTAGGGTCGAAGTCGACTCCGCCTCCAGGCGAAGTCGACTCCAGAAGGACCGAAGTTGACTTCGCCTAGGACAAGTCGACTCCGCGAGCGCGCAACCGTCTGAATTCCTCTTTCTTCTCTACTTCTTTCCTTTCTTTTTCTTTCTCCTCATTTCCCGCCAGTCCATCCTTTTTTTTTCTTCTTCTCTCCCGGCGATTCTCTCCTCCGGTATACAATTTTTTTTCCGGCGATTCTCCGGTTGAATCCTCCATCTCCGGCTTCACTCTCTCATTTTCTCTTGCTAACTCTCTCTCTCAAAACCTTTCTCATTTCCATTTTTCTTCTTCTCTCTCACAACTTTGTTAAGCTCTCTCAAGTTCTCTCTAAAAGCTACCTATCTATTTCTTATTTTCAAACCTCATATCTCATTCCAAATGGCCCCAAAGAAAGCCGTCTCAAAACCATCACAAAAGCTTGTGCCTAGACCTTCCAAAACAGAGAAAGAAATTCCTAGAAAAGCTAGGACACCCGCAAAAAGGGCAAGAGAGGAACCCTCTACATCTACGGGCAGAAGAGTTCGATTCCAAGAAGGAACTCCATCCAACACTGCGGGTCATGAGGAACAAGCCCAAACCTCACAGAGCACACACTCCGGGGCAAGTAGAAGGGGCGCCGTGGCTGGAAAAACTCAAGTACTAAAGATGCCCACTACCTATTTCAGAACAGAGATCAATCATGGCCGATTCTACAAGAACTTCTATGAACGAAAGGTATTCATACCAAAAATCATAGATTTTAAATTTTTAAAAGATTATGGGTCCGACATAGAAGACCTATTAGATTTTCAAGGATGGACCAAATTGCTAAAGGAGGATGACAGGGTCTATCCAGATCTTACCAGAATCTTTTACTATGAGTGGGATGAAGAAAATTTTGGTACTTATGTCAAAGAAGTGGAAATGGATTTTGGAATCGGGATAAATCCAAGCCAGACCAGAGCAATGAGTCATTTAGGACAAATACTTGGAGTCCCCTATGTTGAAGAACCTTTTCCTGAGGATCTCACAATGGATCAGATATACAATCAACTCACCCGGAGTAACAAGTATCATCCGGGCATCAAATTTCTTCGATACATGGATTTATCACCAAGACTACGGGTTCTAAGACTTCTCATTGCCCACTGCATCTACCCAAAGGGCGGTGGAAGAAATCAATTGAACCCACAAGAAGTTGGGATCTTATGGAAAGTAGCAAATAAAGTCAAGGTGAGTCTACCTAGATTGTTTCTAGAAGCCTTGGCAAGTCGAAAGGATAATCCGAGGGGAGTCCTTCCTTACGGCACTTGGATCACAAAGATCCTCGAACATTTTGAAGTGGACATTGAAGGCGAGCCATTCGAAGTGCTCAAGTCCACCAATGCAATCAACAAAGCACTAATCCAGAGGATGAAGATAAATGTGCTTGAACTCAGGTCCGAAGCTCCAGAAGAAGAGCATCGAGAAGACCAAACACAAGCTGAGGGGGAGCAACCTCCCATGGCTTCACCTGCACGGGCCGCTTCTCCTCCATCGCACGGATCTTACTCTTCACAAGGGTCCGCTGCAAGAGAACGGGTGCCTCCCACCTCTTCTGAGGAGGTCACCCTGAGGGATCTCAAAGATGAAATCATTGCCATGAGGGCAGAAATGGGCTATCAAAAAAACCGGATGACAAGTCTTGTCACCGGTGTCCTTAATGCGCTTGAAGATATGCATTCCTGACAAGATAGAATCGAGAGGGAAATGCGAAATATCCGCTATCATCTTGCCTCAGGCCATCATAAGAAGAGACCCATGCCTGAACTCGATCCCTACGAGTCGGGTTCAGTTCATAGAGAGGCAACTCCCGATCACGCTTCTCTTGTCTACTCCTCGGCCCATCATTGTCCCATCAAACCTATTCCATATCCGATCTCTTAATTTCAATTCATCAAATCATTATTTTTGCTTGATTGACAAAAAGGGGGAGATAGAATAGATAGAATAGGAATTGAGTTGAAAGTTTTTTTTAAAATTTTGGGTTGGGTACATTGTATTTAAGGTTTCATTTATGCTTTGATTTTTGTTTTCTGTAATGAAACTTCATATATATATATGAAAAGATGTTTTATTTTTGATATGATACTTGGTTTATGATTGATATATTTGATAAGTGATTGCAATTTTTATGAATACAAAGTATTCTTAATGATTAAAGGTATTCAAGCATACTCTATGCCAAAATGACTAATGTTCTGAAAATGTTCTCATTTAAACTCAAAACTCTAAATTATATGTTCAAAGATACTTATATGCTCTGTTTTCTCAAATGAACATGTTTGAGTTTTTTGAAAGGTATCAACTCAAATGAAGTTTTGTCAATCATCAAAAAGGGGGAGATTGTTGGAAACAATGTTCAAAATAAAACAAATTGACCAAGGATTGAGTTTTGATGATTAACAAGAACTAATTTGAGTATTTATATATGACTAATATGTTTGCCAAGTGTTTAAGGAAAGCAGAGAAGTCAAGTCGATCTTCGAGTCGACTTGAACTTCGACTTGGGAGTGAAGTCGATAGTAAAGTCGACTCCACTAGCGACTTCAAACAAGCCAAAACTGGACAGAGTTGAAAATGGAATTCTGACGAGTGAAGTCGCATGCCAAGTCGACTCCACATGCGACTTGGGTAGTCAAGTCGCAGACGAAGTCGACTCCAGCATTGACTTCAAATTGCACAAAAGTGTCCAGCGTTGAAATCTGGCTCCCGAAGATGACGAAGTCGCAGACGAAGTCGACTCCAGGTGCGACTTGGGCGAAGTCGCAGACCAGGTCGACTCCAACTTCGACTTGAGAAGTTTTGAAGTCTAAGCTGAAGTTTCAAATCGTATTCAAGATATCCATTTGAAGTTTCTCACATACAAATGAGATGTAAAGACTACTCTTAAAGAGAAACTTAAGTTTTGAAGATCAAAGCAAGAATCTAAGTACAAATTCAAATCAAGTCTATCAAGCTCAAAGCAAATCTTCAAGCTAGCTTCCAAATGGAGTAATACCCAAGTCATGAAGACCAAGTGAGTCCAAAGCAAAGCAAGGAACATACATATATTGTGCAAGGACTCAAAGTTTTCAAATGGTTTGCAAGATTCAAGACATTTCAAGAAGATCAAGGCGTTTTTGCAATAGACCAAGCCAAGTCGCAACCCAAGTCGACTTCAGGATCGACTTGAGTTAAAGTCTGAAAGCCAAGTCGACCCAAGTCTCAGACTTGAGTTTCTGAAGAACCCAAGTCGCAGGCCAAGTCGACTCCATGTGCGACTTGGAAGCCAAGTCGCAGGCCAAGTCGACTTCATCTTCGACTTGGAGTATAACGTTCGAATTTTCGAACGTTGGAGTTCATTTATTGCGTGCCAACCACTCCTACAACGTTCCAATCTTCCTCATTCTATAAAAAGACATTCAAATGAACGTGAGAAGGGACAATACTCACTACTCTAAGGATCATAGAGAGAAAAGAAGTGCAAGAAAGATTTTCAAATCCCTTTTCTCCATATTTGAGTGTTTCAAAGGAAGAAAGAGCTTCAAACTGCAAGTTGCTTCAACGATCATCATCCCACCTGTCTTTGATTTCTTTCTCGAGCTCAATCTGTCTACACAAATCTGTAAAGTGTAGTTCTTGCTTATTTTTATTGTTTTGTTGTACTAAACTTGATTTAGCTTGGATAGCTAAGATCAAGTGTATGCAAGTAGGGAGTGATTGGAGTGAGACTCATCACCTACTTGTGCATTGAGTTGTTACGCCTCCTAGAGCTAGAATCTAGAAGAGAGCAAGTGGCTCTAGTTGTATATGCCCCCTAGAGCTTTTAATCTAGAAGAGATCGGTGACTCTAAGTGTATTCAAGGAATACATAGTGGAACCCAAGTCACAACGGAGTGTGAGCTTGGAAGAGTGGAGTAGGGAAGGTTTGCCCGAACCACTATAAATCTTGTGTTCTATTTTCTATTACTGCTTTATTTTAATTGCTCTCCATTAGCTTTCATAAGGGGATTAATTTTTGAAAGGGGTTAAGTTTTTGATTTACCGAAGATTTTTTTAAAAGAACCCAATTCACCCCTCCCCTCTTGGGTTTAGCCATCAACTCGGGACCAACACTAATATATCTATTTTAATTTTATTTTCTTTATTCCTTATCATTATCTATATCATATCATATTATTTTCTATTAATTGACAACTTCTAACCCAAAAACTTTTTATCAAAAGTTTTACTCCCAACCAAACACATCCATCATATCACATCATTTTTTTAAGGAGTGTTTGTTTTCAACAAAAAATTTTTCAACCTAAAACTTTTCAATGCAGAACCTTTCACTCTTTATTACTACCCTATTGCACGTACCTCAGTAAATATGATATGGATGGTGAATATTAGTGTATTTAGGAAGTAATAAAATTTTTGAATAAAAAGTTTTTGTCTAAATTTTTATGGAATGGTGTAAAAATTTTTGATGTGAAAGAAAATGATGCGATATAATAGAGGTAATGATGAAAAGTAAAAAAAAGTAAAGTTAAACATGTAGTAAGTTATATAAAAATGATTTAAAAGTAGGTAGTTATATATAAAAATATGAATAAATGATTAAAAATTGATAATTATGAAAAGTGAAAAATTTTAAATTGAAAAGTTTTAACTTAAACATTTTTCTTGATTGCTGGCATAAGCTTGAGGGTGAAGATGAAGTTTCGTAAAAACGCCCAGAATAAGAGAATGTGGTCATATGCTCGTGGGAGCATTGAGCTCTCAGTGTTCCCGGGTGCATACACCCATTTTTTTATTTTTTTGAATTTTTTTTATAAATCTACTAATCTAAGTGTATTTAACATCTGTATTAATTTTTACTATTTTTAGAGTATTTTAGATATTTATTTTTTATTTTTAAAAATCAGTGTCATTTCCTAAAATACTCAAAAAATAGTAAAAATTTATACACATATTAAATAATCTAGATTAACAATCTTGTAAAAAAATAAAAAAAAAACTAAAACAAAAGGGTGTATGCACCCGGAAGCATTTAGAGCGGGAGCTTATGATGACATTCCCATAACAAGACATGTCACGTTTAATCCCAGTCGGTGAGATATATGGTTATAATCCTCGTTCATAAGCCTCCCGTCTCCATGAAAATCAAAATTCAATAGTCGTAGAAGATAGAGCCAGAAGTTTTCAGATTGTATCTGTGTAGTCGTTCACCCTCCAGTCAATGGCTTTTATGGAAGTTCACGTTAAAATCGTATGATGGTGCATCCACATGCAACTTATGGATTTTAAACCGGCCTAAAAATATATATTTTTTATTTTTCGATTTTTATCCAAAAATTATGGATATATTGTTGTATTTAAAAATTAAAAATACCTAAAAAATCTAAAAATGGTGAATTTTGGTTTATAAAGTTAATACTCCTAGCTCGCTTGTATATAAAAATTAAAACAAATAAAAATATATTTTTGACCAGTCTGCAATCGTCGCAAATGATGGCACGACGTGCATCGAACTATATAATCATACAAACCTTTCAGGGCAGATCTGTAGTTCAGCTAGAATCCACTTAGTTACCGCTCAGGGGCTGGATGATAAAGAATGGAGATGTACTGAGAATTAGGGTGTGTTTGGGAAGTTGTAAAACTTTTGATGAAAAGTTTTTATGTAAAAGTTGTTAAATTAGTAGAAAATGATGTAATATTGTAGGGGTAATGATGAGGAGTAAAGAGAATAAATTTAAAATAAATAGGTTAGTTGTATTGTTAGTTGTGTAGAAATAATTGAAAAGTAGGGTTGTTGTATAGGAAGATATGTAAAAAATAATTAAAAAGGAGTAGTTATGGAGAGTGAAAAGTTTTAGATTGAAAAGTTTTAACTTGATAATTTTTACAAATTACCAAACACACTCTTAGTAAAATTATATCGATAACGATTAAAGATGCATTGGAAAAGGGACCAGTTTCTGTGCAAATGTTTGCACTTTGGCCTGCTGTTAATTTTAAACATGTGGCTGAGATTGCTAGGTGCAAAATATGAATAAAAATGTATACACACGTATGTGGGGATGGAAATGACTGGCTAAGGAAGCTTTGTGAAAAGGGCCTTGCATCCAATGGTGGATGAGTGGAGGAGAAGAGTTGAAGCAGTGATTTTGGACGGAAAACAAAACCAACTCTATTGATCTGACAATAGGAGGAGATCATAGACATCCCAGAAGGAAGAAAGCCGTTGGTCACTGTGGGAAATAAACAGTACAGAAGGTCATTGTTGTCGCTGAGGAGAGGGTAAAAATGCTCTTCCTCTTCCACTTCTACTTTTCATTTCATCTTGAAAGATCTCATACATGCCTGACAATTTTTTTGGGGTTTAGTTTTTAGGTGGTTCTCTTTAATTTTGAGAAAATCATTCAAGAATTCCCATTTTTTGCATTTATATCAATTCCAATCTCATCTAGTAGATGAGGCATTAAAATAAGGTATTATTTGCCATACATCAGATTAACTAAGGGCTAGGTTTTTCTTTGATGACATCAACAATGGGTTTTGTTCTTCGATGGTGACAACAATGAGGTTCGCATTACGTGCTTTTTGCTTTGAATTACTAGTTCTCTGTGCAATTGTCTTTGTTAGAAACGAGTGTTGGAATCAAATGCAAAATAAGCAAAGCATATGCTTTGATGATTAACAACTCAATTTAAGTAAATTTTGACTACTAACTTGTTTCATGCAATGTTTAAGGATATAAAAATGAAGAACATAAAGTATAACAGGTCAAGTCGATTCCCAAGTCGACTCAGGCATCGACATAGGTCAAGTCGATCCCCAAGTCGACTCTAGCATCGACTTCAAATGCGTTTTTATGTCCAGTGCTGAAATTAAGGAGCGAGAACTGCCGAAATCGCACACGAAGTCAACTTTGCATGCGACTTTAGTGAAGTCGCAGACCAAGTCAACTCCAAGATCGACTTCAAACTGCCAAGACTGAATTTGAAGAGTAAAGTCGCATACCCAAATCGACTAGACATATGACTTGAGTGAAGTTAGAAACTAAGTCGACCCAAACACTCGACTTGGATTAAATGAAGATAAATCAAGACCAAAATAGGGTTTACATGAACAATCCAATCTAGATTAAGGAATGATCATTTGGACATCTCCATGAACTCTATGATTCAAGTAATCAAGTTTTCAAGACATGGAGCTATAAGATTTCAAGATAAAATGATCATACTGAGTTCCAAGTGAAAGAAATCAATGGAAGAATAATTAAAGTGAAGAATATCAAGCAACCATAATCATCTCCAAGAAATTCAAGTTCATCTAGTAAACAAAAAAGCAAAGTCGCACCGAAGTCGACTCCACTAGAGACTTGGGTCAAGTTCAAGCCCAAGTCAACCTAAAGTAGGGACTTGAAAAATTACTGAAAACTAAGCAACCATAATCATCTCCAAGGAATTCAAGTTCATCTAGTAAACAAAAAAGCAAAGTCGCACCCAAAGTCAACTTCACTTGCGACTTGGATCAAGTTCAGGACCAAGTTGACTTGAGGAGGAACTTTAGGAGCTTGCTAAAGACTGAAGTCACACCTGAAGTCGACTCCAATCGGCGACTTGGGTGAAGTCGCACTCGAAGTCGACTACACTTGCGACTTGGATGGTAACGGTCAGAAATTTCTGAACGTTGGCGCATTTAATACGCGCCACCAACCTCAAATATTCAAATTTCTTCTACCATTATAAATAGACACTCAAATGAACATGAAAGCAAGTAGAAAGAGAAGATACTAAGTTCTAAATTCCAGTTTCTCCTAGCTTTGAGTGATCTATACAAGCTTTGAAGGAAGAATGAGCTTCAACTTGCTGCATGCTTCAACGTTGATCGAATAATTTTTTCTACGAGTTCTTTCACATGCTATAACTTGCCTACACAAACAGTAAAGTGTAGATCTCCTTTCTTTTAGTTTGTTAGTTGGTTTTCGATACTTAGTTTGACATTAGTGATTCAAACTAAGTGATAGCAAAGTGACATTGTGACTTGAGTGGGACTCATCACCTACTTATGTTGTGTGTCATTTATGCTCTCTAGAGCTAGAATCTAGAAGAGAGCAGAGACTCTACTTGTATTTATGAAATATATAGTGGAACCCAAGTCACAAGAGGTGTGAACTTGGAAGACTGGAGTAGGGAAGGTTGCCCGAATCACTATAAAATCTTGTCCATTGATTTATATTTCTGCTTTCATTATCTCATTGCTTTTCATTTGTTTCATTTAAGGGGACTGAACTAAATCGGGGAACATTTCCTGTTTAAGCGAAAGATTTTTTAAATACCCAATTTACCCCTCCCCTCTTAGGTAATTGTCATAAACTCTAGACCAACAGTCTTCACTAAAAAATTAGTCTTTTCATATCATTATCGTTATTCATTTTAAGATTAGAAATACTTCTGTGTGATTGTTATCCTGTGAACTGGGATTCCAATGTTTTTCGAAACTTCACATTTCTGTCAATCATTTTGTCCTATTGTTCATTGGGCTTTTTTTTATTCTTTTCGATTTTTTTCTTGTGCCTTTTTTGAATGAAATCTTTGTCATGCTCATGTCTGTCCATTAATTATTATGGCATGTAAATTTCCTATGCACACTATTAACCTAGGAGATGGCTTCCGTGTTTTGTCATGTAGCATTTAAAGCAATCAATTTAGTGTTTCCTAGTCTTCAAATTTGCTTGAAGTTATAAAATTTTTCATATTCTTGTAATGCATAATTGATTGAACCTCTTTTCAAGACCTATCTATTAAACTTGGTGCTTAACCATTTCTAAAATTCTTTCTTGTAGTTAGATTACAGAGAATATCTATGAAGGTGCTTCAAGTGGAGACTGAGCCAAGTCCAACTAACAGTCCTTAAGCCTGCTAGATCCTCCTATATGTGAATATTGGGATTATGTCAGTTGCATATCAAACCCTTGCATCGGTGTTAGATGCATATCAAATCCTCAAATTCACTTTACAAAAAGTGAAGTTTGGGTTAACGAATCCACGTAGAACTTCCGCTGAATATAAAATTGAGGTTTTTGGCTCAATCGAGATGGAATCTGGTTGGATCATTCTTCAATTTGCTGAAATGTATAGCTGGTGGTGTTTGGCTAATGGAATTTCATGTGGAAGAGGAGTTAATATAATAGTTTGATCGATTTTTTCTATTGATTTTGCAAGAATAGTGAAGTTTCGGGGGGGGAGATTACTTATGGAGCAAGATATTTTAGGAATATCTGTTAATTAGGCACTCTAAATATTTGCAAGTTATTCCCTCTAAAAGTCTAATTATATTAAATGAGGAAGAATTTACAACATGTAGTTCCTCAAGTGAAGAAAACGAGGCAGTGTAAGGATTTGTTGCATGACAAATATGGAACATTCCAACATATGTTTTGCAGCGACAGAAATTTTGGAAGACCAAACCATGTCAACAAACTGCACAAGTAGTCAAGAGTTAACCTCCAAACAAAAGCCTTTTCTATTTTTTCTTCTACAAATGAATGCTTCAAATGTGCTGAATTAGAAGAACTTCAACAAGTCTATGATTTATTATATGAGAAAATAAAGAAATTAGGAAATAAGTTCATAATAAAAAAAGACAATGTGACACAATAATTATTGTAAATGGAAAGCTTACAAAAAAAGTCGATCATTTGACGAGAGAAAGGAATATCTTGATAAATGAGTTAAAAAAACTCAAAAAGAAAAATGAATCATTAAATGAATCACTTGCTAACTTTTCTGATCTTGAAGAAAGTGTGAAAATATTTTTGAAAATGACCACCCACTCCTAGTCTCAAGAGCTTGTAATTTTTGCAACAAGATGAGACACAAGTTATACAATGCAAAATTAGAAAACTATAAAACATTGGTGCAAAATAGGTTGGATGCTCAAGAGTATTGGATTTATGCTTTTAAAAGTAGATCTATGTAGATTCCAATGGATAACTAACCCAAATAGACCCACAAAATAGGTACCAAAAGGATAAGCTCCACTTAACTTTATTATTGCAGGTTTGTCTTAGAGCTAAGGCCAGTAACATATAGTTTATCGATAGTGGCTACTCAAGACACATGACACGAGAAAAAGGACTGTTCCATAAAATCAACCCATGCAACGAAGGAATAGTTGCTTTTGGAAATAATGAAAAAGGTAAAATCGAAGGTAAAGAAAATATTTAGGGAATTTCAAATGCATGTATTGAGAACGTACTATTTGTTAAAGGACTCAAACACAACTTAATGAGTATTAGTCAATTATGCGATAAAGGTTATAAGGCTGTATTTGAATCCTCTATCTACAATGTATTTGATGAAGATCACACAGTATTTAGTGGTAAAAGACACTGAAATATATATTTGGTTTACCTAGATCAACTTGAGAGAAAATGTCTAATAACTATAGAAAATGATCCATGGATATGACATACAAGGCTTGAACATATAAATATATAAAATATTAAAATTTTGTGGAAAAAAGTCTAGTACAAGGGTTACCAAAGCTTAAATATGACGAGAATAAGATTTGCAAGGCCTGTTAATTATCCAAACAACCCAAAATGCCATTTTTGACCAAAAAGAAAATTTCAACGACTATACCACTTGAATTATTACATATGGATCTTTATGGGTCATTGGGCATTCTAACTCTTGGAGGAAAAAGGTATGTATTTATAATTGTTGACAATTTTCCTAGATTTACTTGGATTATATTCTTAGCTAGCAAAGATGAAGCATTTTCTATATTTGTCATGTTTTCAAATTTGGTGCAAAATAAAAAATAAAATACTATTGTTTTCTTTAGAAGTGATCATGGTGGTGAATTTGAAAATAAATAATTTATAAAATCTTACAATGAAAAAGGAATTAACTATACATTTTCTACACCAAGAACTCCCAAAAAATGGGATTGTTGAAAGAAAAAACTGGACAATACAAGAAATAACTAGAATTATACTAAATAAGAATAGATTGTCCAAAAGGCTTTTGGGTGAAGCTGTAAGTACAACTTGTCACGTATTAAACCGTGCTATCATTAGAGCAATATTTAAAAAGACCCCATATAAATTTTGGAAAGGCAGAAAACCAAACATATCATATTTTTATACTTTTGGATGTACTTGTGTAAAACCCATGTTATTTGAAACTTCGTAAATGTAATGTATACGTTATTTTATTAAGTTTATAGAAAAATGTGTATGTTTGCAAAAAAAATAAATTGCAATTTTAGAAAAATGAGATTAAATTGTAAATTTAGAATAAAGGATTGATTTGCAAATTTGACAAGAGTAATAAAAAAGATTTAATTTTACAAAATTTAAATTTGAGGTTTATAAGAAAACTAAATGAGTAATTTATGATTTCATAAAAATTTGATATGAAAATTTTTTTTACAAATTTTTCGGAAAGAAATTTCAAAATTCTGAATTATACAAATGAATACTATTTAAATTCACGGATTTTATGGAAAAATAAAAATAAATGAAATTTTTTTTGCTAATTAGGAGCTCTAATTTAGGGCTTATATATTATCCACACTGTTTTCATTAGAAGAATTTAATAGAAAATACTAAATTATATACTTTCTAATTTAGACAGATCAGATTATGAAAAGTACTGTTTTAATTTTTTTAAAACAATACTGCTGAATGTAGATTCAACTTTCTGAATGCTTGATATTCTACTTTCAAAATTTGTATTTTTAATATCATGTCTAATTCATCAAATGTGCTAAATATTAACTTAAACAGGGTAAAATGAGTGATAGAATCAGCCATAGTAAATAATTTTTAATAATTTTTGTAGATGGATTTTTAATCTGAAATTTTGATATGATGTATAAGATATCATAATTATCACTCGACCAAAATAAAAAATAATTTTTGGATGACATAAGTATGGTTTAAAATTAACGTGATTAAGGTTGTTCCTGATTTCACAACACTATATAGCATAGTGAAAATGCCAGAATAAATATATAATGTTTATATTTCATGCTGATATTTTTATGAGGATTAATTTCTATAGTTATTAATACATGATAAAAATTTTAGAATTAAATACCTTGATTTTGGTTACAAATCAAGATTTAAAGAAATCAGTACGCCTGATTTCAGCAAATGAGGACAGTTTGAAAAATAATCAAAAATAAATATGAAAACTAAGTGAAAGTAATCCAAATTGATACGTATGTTAGGAAAGATGTAATAAATGATTAGGGATAGCAAATTGATACTATTATATGTATATGGAATCAATAGATAGATAAGAAGATGGAACATAGTAAAAATAAGAAGAGAATGACTGTTTTTGAATTTAACAGTAAGTTCCAAAAATTTTAAATGAGATATTATAAGAAAAAAATGGTCCTTTTTATGTGTATAGTAAAAGGAAAAGAAAAGGTGGAAGGTTCAAGCTAATTTTATAGGTAAGCAAGTTATATGTTTTCTAAAATATTTCTAAATAATTGCAAATTGTTTGCTCACATATTTTATGAATTATTTTTAAGGATGACAATTCCTATAATGCTTTACATGAAATGATTGCTAATTTCTTGTTAAATGCTTTTGTAAATATTTATGATTTATAAATGTCATGTCGGCATATGCATGTGAATGATCATGGTGCACGAGGATTAGGTTACAGCTGAGGTAGTAAGCGGACCGGATGTCCCCCTCACTGTCGTCAAGTCGCTTATACAGGCCCAGGCCGGTGGCAACTTTCCTGAGATGAGAGCAGGTATGAGATGGACGCCTAGTTAGCGTCTCATCCAAAGGAATATTATGAATGCCATGGGTGCATAGCATTTCTCATTACATGAAATACATGGAAAAAAAGGATTGAAAATTTATGTATGGCTTGCTTACTGAGTATCTTTACTCACCTATGTTTTTTTTTTAAATAATAGACAGATGATGACGATGAGGATGACAGGGGAATATGAAGAATTTTATGTAAATGATGTACGTGATAACCTTTATGAAAAGAAAATTTTGTTATGACTCTGATATGAGGAATGTTTTCCAAGTTGGATGAATAAAAATGTTTATTTATGTATTGGTGTCATACACACATATATAGATGATATACACGTATAAAAAAATCTTCCGTGTGATAAGGGCAACAATCCTGAATCACGTTTACCAACCCTTTTCGACCCCAGAGTAAGGACTATGTGGAGCCCCAGATTTGGAGTGCCATAAAGGGTGGTATTAGAGTAAGAGTTAATAAAATGGCAAAGAAAAGATAGAAATGATCAAACTAAGTTACATAAATTCATGATTTTGATTAATTAATTTATTATTAATGATTCATATGTATATGGCGAACAAAGGAAAGACTGCTCTAAGTGCGAGGAAGATGGAGGAGCAAGAGAGAAAACAGGTACGGGAAAGAATTGATAGATGGTTGGTGTCTCAACAGGGTCTAGTTATTAGGCCCCAAGTACCCACAGACTATCAGGATCTGCCTCTATCATACCTTAGCAATCCAGAAGCCCGACAACCTTCAGGACCTACAGTCTTTCCTAGACATCCACCCGAGTTTCCCGTTCGACCAGAACTCCACCAAGGAAAACCCTCATATGAAGCATCAGCAACCCCAGGTTCTCTTAAATATACCCCATCTAGTCCCCCGCCCGGACCCTTCGTGGTCACAAACTGGTTTACAGAAAGTGACATAAAATATTATTGGAATAGAAAGGTTGGGCCAGTCCTGCCTAACAGGGGACCATGGTATCAATTCGGGGGGAGGATTTATTCAGTTTCGCTTTGGGTCTCCATAGGCCCAAGTGGATTAGAGAGAGAGAGAGGCTGCCATAGAACAACGTAATGCCCTGGCTAGAGGAGCAAGAGTAATGGAACAATTTCCACCTAAGCAACCAGGGAAATTATCCTTAGGATGGTAGAATATTTCGTTCCCTCACCTGCCCCAGCTCCACCTGTACTTGCCCCACCTGCACCAGATAATGACGACGATGATCCAATGGAGTGGTCAGACAGTGATAGTGGTTCTTCTAAGAGAGAAGGAGAAGATGAGAATCTAGCACCTCGAGACTGGTTTGATACCAGTCTGGTGATTGAAGAACCCACCAAGGTACCTTTTAACCTTAGAAGGTTCCTAGAGTCAAGGAGAAGAGGCCGCTAAAGGAGACAAGGGTCATGGGGCACAAATTTTTTTTCTTTTGTAAATATAAACATGTAAATATTTTTGAAAAAAGTACTTAAGGCTTAGATAGTTTATGTACAAAGGCTTGATATATATAGAAGTTTTTACTAACTATGAATGAAATATGTAAAATATATATGAATTATATGATCATGTAAAAATATGTTTGAATTTTGTATATGACTAAATGTGTTGTGATGTGATAGACATTGATACTAACAAAAATTTTATGTCTAAAGAAGTTAAAAATACCAATCACTAGAGCTGGAACCAAGACTAATAAAGGAAAAGCCCCGTTGGAAGAATTTGTCGATCAAACCAGAGATGAGGCTAGTAAGAGAACAAGTAGGACGGAATCAGAAGAACAGTCCTCAAGGACCTGCCAAAGATAAGAAGACAATTCTAAATCTCAAACTGAAATCAATATAGAGAAAGGGTAGCTACAGCCGTGGAAAAGGCTACGCAACAATAGACAGTCCAAGCTGTTGGAATGCTACGAGGATTATGGGACCAGCGGGCCCCACCGCAAGGAGAAAACAGGGAGAAACTAGGCTTCTTAACTAACCCCAGAACATCAAGAGGTAGGGAAGATAGCTTCCTAGAAGCTGACAGGAAAGCCATTAACGCTTTCCTTGCTCAGCACCTGCCTAAATTTGCAGGGGAACTAGATCCCCTCATTGCAGAGCAATGGATCACAGAGATAAAGAAACTATTCAGAATATCGCCTTGCAACGATCACCAGAAAATGCTATGTGCCACCCACCTGCTGGTAAAAGACGCCTATGAATGGTGGGAGACTCTGATTGTTATCATGCCACGCCCTGAGCAAGTCACATGGCATGAATTTTTAGAAGAATTCAACAAGGAATATCTCCCTATAGGGCTATAGAGCCAGAAGGTAATAGAGTTTGAGAAACTCTACCAAGGCTAAATGTCAGTTACGGAGTACTACAAAGTTTAATGTCTTGGTAAGATATATGCTCTGGATTGCAGATATACCAGAAAATAAGGCACAAAGATTCCAAAGGAGATTAAGGCCCCATTTAAGAGAAAGATTAGCTCCATTGTTAATAAAGGATTATGCCTCTAGCATTGAGAGAGCTAGGGCATTAGAAATAGAATCAATGAGAACTTAAGAGCTTAGGCAAGCTCAGAAACCATTCTTTGAAGCCTCCCAGAGAAATGAGATTAATAAAGGAAAAGAAAGAAGGACAACCATTGCGAGAAAGAGAATCGGTGGCAGGACAAGAAACATCCTCGCTTGTAGAACCTACCACAAGCACCACTCTGGCAAATGCTTATAAGGTTTAGAAAAATGCTACAAGTGTGGCCAAGCAGGTGACATAGTTAGGGATTGCAGAACTGCTGAAGCTAGGGTAGTAAAATGCTTTATTTGTGGTCAAGTTGGGCACATTGCACCCGATTGTCCAAATAAGCCACAAGAAGCGCCAGCCCGAGGAAGGTTGGCTCAGCAAAAGGTCCCCGCCATCGTTAATCGGTTCGGTACTGCTACTAACCCAGTGCTTGTTCAGGCCCTCACTAGAACAGAATCACATGAGGTTGAGGAGAAAGTGGTTATAGGTATGATTTACATTTTAGGAAAACTTGCAGTAGCCTTATTTGATTCTGGAGTTATATATTCATTTATATCATACCAATTGTAACCACACACGTACATCGGGTAGAAGAAATTAGTAGTATCATATATGTAGAATCCCCAGTATATAGATTGGCAAGCATAAATCAAGTATGTAAAGGATGCCCTATTAGGATAGGATCAAAAATATTAGAAGTAGATCTTATCCTATTGCCAATGACAGAATTTGATGTCATATGAGGGATGGATTGGCTAAGTCATTGAGGTGCAGCAATTGACTGCAAAAATAAAAAGGTACAATTTGAAACACCAAGGGAAAGGATAGAGATCAGTAAGATAAGACAGCCAGAAGACACAACAAGATTTGTATCAGCTATCAGAGCAGCGAAGTTGATTCGTCAACAATGTACTGCCTACCTAATCTCTTTAAATGTAATAAGAGGAGATGAGGTATCCATAGAGCAAATTCCAGTGGTAAAAGAATTTTCAGATATTTTTCCAAAGGAATTTAATTTACCCCTGGAAAGAGAAATATATATGGAAATAGAAATTATTCCAGGAACAGTCCCAGTATTCAAGGCCCCATATAGGATGACACCAGCTGAATTAGCTGAATGGAAAGTACAAATTCAGGAATTGTTGAACAAAAGGTTTATTAGACCAAGCGCATCACCATGTGGAGCTCCAGTTTTATTTGTAAAGAAAAAGGATGGTAGTTTGAGACTCTGTATTGATTATAGAGAATTGAATAAAGCTACAGTTAAAAATAAGTATCCACTCCCAAGGATAGATGGTCTCTTTGATAAGTTAAAAGGAGCCTCTATCTTTTCTAAGATTGATTTATAATCAGGATACCACCAGCTGAGAATATGTCAAATGGACATCCATAAAATAACATTCAGAACAAGATATGGGCATTATGAGTTCTTAGTCATGCCATTTGGACTAACAAATGCCCCAACTGTGTTTATGGACATGATGAATAGAATTTTTTGTGAATTTCTAAATCAATTTGTGGTAATATTCATTGATGATACCTTGATCTATTCAAAGAATGAGAAAGATCATGAGAAGCACCTTAGAATGGTATTAGAAATTCTCCGAAGAGAAAAATTGTACGCTAAGTTTAAGAAATGTGAATTTTGATTGAAACAGGTAGCCTTTCTTAGTCATATAATATCTGAGAAGGGAATACAAGTAGACCCTTGAAAGATTGAAGCAATAATGAAATGGCCTTCGCCAACAAGCATTACGAAAATAAGGAGTTTCCTAAGATTAGTTGGTTATTATAGAAGATTTATGGAAGGATTCTTACAATTGTCAGCTCTACTCACAAAGCTGATAAGGAAAGGAGTTCGGTATGAATGAACATCAGAATGTGAGAATAGCTTCCAAGAGCTAAAGAGAAGACTGGTAGAAGCACCAATTCGAACATTGCCTACAAAAAGGAAGGGTTTGTGATATATAGTGATGCCTCAAAAAAGGATTAGGATGCGTATTGATGCAAAATGAAAAAGTAATAACATACACATCTAGACAACTCAAGCCCAATAAGGTAAACTATCCGACCCATAATTTAGAATTGACAGCTATAGTCTTTGCTTTGAAAATTTGGAGACATTGTTTATATGGAGTTAAATGTGAGGTCTACACTGATCATAAATGCCTCAAATATATTTTTACTCAAAAAGAGTTAAATATGAGGCAAAGGATATGACTCAAGTTATTAAAGGACTATGACCTTAATATTTTATATCATCCAGGCAAAGCTAAGGTAGTAGCCGATGCGCTAAGTAGAAATATTAGCTTAGTACATCTCATCATAAAGGAAGAAGGGTTACTACAAGAATTGAGACAATTAGAATTAATTATAAGCCCACCTGAGGTACATGTTAGATTGTCTCGATTACAAATCTAGTCAAATTTATTTGAGCAAATTAAAAAGGCTCAACAAGAAAATAGGGATTTAAAGAGTTATGTTGAGAAAATGATCAAGAAAAATTCCGCTAAATATATACAAGATGAACATGGAATGTACAGATATAAGGATCGCCTGTGTGTACCCAATCAAGAAGAAATTAAGGACAGATATTGAAAGAAGCACATTTCTCTCCATTTTCAATGCATCCAGGTAGCACTAAAATGTATCAGGATATTAAGAAATTATATTAGTAGAACAATATCAAGAGAAAAATTACTGAGCATGTGGCTAAGTGTTTGACATGCCAAAAGGTGAAAGTTGACCATCAAAAGACCCTTGAAAAATTGCAATCACTAGAAGTCCTAGAATAGAAATGGGATGACATAACTATGGATTTCATCGAAGGGTTGCCAAGAACCCGAATTGGAAATGATGCTATATGGGTCATCGTAGATAGATTATCAAAAGTAGCTTATTTCCTAGCCATCAAGAAAAAATTTTCAGCGGAACTACTAACTAAAGTTTATTACAAGGAAGTAGTGAGACTGCATGGAGTACCTAAGTCAATAATTTCCGATCGAGATTCTAGTTTTACGTCTCAATTTTGGAAAAATTTACATCAAACCTTAGGTACACAGTTAAAATTCAGCACAACATTTCATCTCCAGACTAATGGACAAACTGAACGAGTAAATCAAGTTGTCGAAGATATGCTTCAGATGTGCACTTTAGAGTTTGGAAGATCATGGGATGAATATTTATCGATTTCCTAATTTGCATATAATAACAACGATCAGGCAAGCATACAAATGACTCCATTCGAAGCTCTATATGAACGAAAATGTCGAACTCCACTAAATTGGGATGAGGTAGGAGACAAAAAACTAGCTTCAGATCTATCAAGAAGAATAACAGAAAAAGTGCAAGTGATTTGTCAATGTATGCTCACGGCTCAAAGTCGACAAAAGAGTTATACCAACTGTAAGAGAAGAGAATTAAATATCCAAGTTGGAGATCATGTATTTGTGAAAATAACGCCGTTTAAAGGGGTCACAATATTTGGAAAAAAGGATAAATTAAACCCAAGATACATAAGGCCATTTGAAGTATTGGAGAAAATTGACAATTAGGCATATAGGGTAGCCCTACCCCCAGCTCTAGCATCAATTGACAACATTTTTCTCATTTCGATGCTCAAAAAGTGCGTAGCTGACCTTACTCACGTACTAATTCTCGAAAATTTGCCAACTCAAGATTACTTAAATTATGAAGAAAGACCAGTCAAAATTTTGAACTACAAAATAAAGAAGCTTTGGAATCGAGAGATTGAGTATGTCAAAATCCAGTGGAATCAATATGCAGAAAACGAAGTTATTTGGGAATTTCGAGACGAAGTTGAAAGAAAATACCTTCATTTTTTTGAAGTATAACCGGTTTCGGGACGAAACCTATTATAAGGGGGAAGAATTGTGAAACTCGTGTTATTTGAAACTTCGTAAACGTAATGTATATGTTATTTTAGTAAGGTTATAGAAAAATGTGTATGTTTACAAAAAAATCAAATTATAGTTTTAGAAAAATGAGATTAAATTATAAATTTAGAATAAAGGATTGATTGGTAAATTGGACAAGAGTAATAAAAAAAATTTTAATTTTTAAAAGTTAAATTTGAGGTTTAGAAGAAAATTAAATGTGTAATTTATGATTTCATAAAAATTTGATATGAAAACGAATTTTTACAAATTTTTTGGAAAGGAATTTCAAAATTCTAAATTATAAAATGGAAACTGTTTAAATTCACAGACTTTATGAAAAAATAAAAATGAATGGAAAATTTTTGGCTAATTAGGGACTCTAATTTAGGGCTTAAATTTATCCTCACTGTTTTCATTATACCTAAGTATGCATAACTCATAATTACATAAGAATTTAATATAAAGTACTAAATTATGTGCTCTCTAATCTAGATAGATCAAATTATGAAAAATAGTTGACTAAATTGCCTAACTTGATTACATCAGAAAACATGCCGAGAGCAATTCATGCACAACCTTGCACGTACAGGAGTTGACATTGATATTTTGTTATTTTTATATAATCGTTTAGTTAATTAATATATTGATGTATATAAGATTATTTGAGATGAAACTTTTGTAGCAAGCCTATTTTAATATACCCTACATACTGAATGGATTAAATTTTGAAAAAACATATCTACAAGTTTTCAAACGAAATTTTATGCCAAAATATTATTTAATTAAATTAAAATATGTACTTTACTCCAATTGAGGTACAATTTTATGGGTAAGACTAATTTAATATGACCAAATTAATGAAGATATTAAATTTTTGAAAACATCTTTCTAAAATTTTAAAAATAGATTTTTTGTCCAAATATGAATTAATTTATTAAAAAATAATTTTTTTTTAAAATTTCGAAAGGTGAATTTTGTGAACAAATATATATTTATGAATTTTTTTGTGAGTATAACTTTAAAGATGAATTTTTGGACAGCTATAATATGTAATGTAAAAAATGTATATACATATATATAATAAGGAGACAGCGCTGGAGATGCATGAATGGACGGTGATAAAAAATTATATATAAACACGTAGGTAATAGATATAACATATAGACAAAAGACGAGACAAATAATCAACACCTGTATATCTGTTAAACGGTCACTATAGGTTAAATTTAATTTTAACCACAGTGAACCATTAACAGCATAGTATAAATAAGCGTTGCTGGTTCAGCAATAGGCAAATAGGGTAGAAAAGCTGCAGCACTTAGGCATACAAGCATTTAGGTATTTTTTTTATTTCATTTCCTTATTTTCGGAGGTGCTACTCGGCTAATTAATATTTTAAAAATTTTAATTTATCAATCTGATGAACATGATATGATTTGTGAAGATACTGTTTTAATTTTTTTAAAACAATACTCTTGAATGTAGATTTAACTTTCTGAATACTTGATATTCTAATTTGATTTCATACTTTCAGAATCTGTATTTTTAATATCATGATGATTGTTAAATTATTGTCCAATTAATCAAATGTGCTAAATAAACTTCTAGGTGCATAAGTGCTGTTTAAATATTTCAAAAATTTTGTTTGAACCTACTGGACAATTAATGTTGCTGAATATATGATTAATATAATTAAAATAATTCAGCGTTAAATTAATTTAGGGATATTTTCCTGATTAATTTGATAAGTCTAAGTAAATCTTGATTTATTGCTTCAAATTTGGGGGTTATGCAATATTAGAAACAAAAATATAAACAAAATAGTAAACAAAGGAATTTTTCCATGAAAATTTGTGTACAAGCTCATTATATTATCATTAAGGAACGACAAAATTTCCAGCTTAATATATGAAGCATATTGAAAATTAAAAATCTGAGAATATTAACTTAAACAGGATAAAATGCGTGACAGAATTAGCCATAGTAAATAATTTTTAATAATTTTTACAAATGGATTTTTAATTTGAATTTTTGTTATGATTTATAAGATATCATTATTATCACTCTAACAAAATAAAAAAATAATTTTTGGATGACATAAGTATGATTTAAAATTAATGTGATTAAGGCTGTTCCTGATTTCACAACACTATCCAGCATAGTGAAAATATCAGAATAAATATGTAATGTTAATATTTCTTACCGAGAGTTTTATGAGGGTTAACTCCTATAGTTACTGATATATGATAAAAATTTCAGAATTAAATACCTTGATTTGATTACAAATCAATATTTTAAAAAATTAGTATGCCTGATTTCAGCAAATGAGGACAGTTTGAGAAATAATCAAAAAGAAATACGAAAACTAAGTGAAAGTAATTCAAATTGATATGTGTGTTAGGCAAGAGTGTAATAAAGGATTAGGGATAGCAAATTGATGCTATTATATGTATATGGAATTAATTGATAAATAAGAAGATGGAACATAGTGAAAATAAGAAGAGAATGGCTGTTTTGGAATTTAATAGTAAGTTTCAAAAATTTTAAATGAGATATTATAAGAAAACATGGTCCTTTTATGTGTATAGTAAAAGTAAAAGAAAAGGTAGAAGGTACAAGCTAATTTTATAGGTAAGCAAGTTATATGCTTTCTAAAATGTTTCTAAATAATTGCAAAATATTTGCTCACATATTTTATGAATTATATTTAAGAATGGTCATTCCTATAATGCTTTACATGAAATGATTGCTAATTTCTTGTTAAATGTTTTTATAAAATATTTATGATTTATAAATGTCATGCCGACATATGTATGTGAATGATCATGGTGCACGAGGATTTGGGCCATAGCTGAGGTAGAAAGCGGACCGGATGTCCTCCTCACTATCACCAAGTCGCTTATACAGGCCTAGGCCGGCGACAATCTCCCTGAGATGGGAGCATGTTGGGATGGACACCTAGCTAGCGTCTCATCTAAAGGAATGTTATGAATGACATGGATGCATTAAATTTTTCATTACATGAAATACATGGAAAAAAGGATTAAAAATTTATTTATGACTTGGTTACTGAGTATCTTTACTCACCTATGTTTTTTTAAAAATAATAGACTGGTGACGACGATGAAGACGACAGGGGAATATGAAGAATTTTATGTAAATGATGTATATGATAACCTTTATGAAAAGAAAATTTTGTTATGACTTTGATATAAGGAATGTTTTCTAAGCTGGATGAATCAAAATGTTTATTTATGTATTGAAGTCATACACACATATATAGATGATATACATATATAAAAAAAATCTGCCATGTGATAAGAGCAACAATCCTGAATCACGTTTATTAACCCTTTTCGACCCTGGATTAAGGACCATGTAGAGCGCCAGATTTGGGGTGCCACAACTTGCTATGTGTTAAACGATGAAAAAACTAATTTGGAAAAATTAGATGCCGAAAGTGATAAGGCAATTTTCCTTGGTTATTCATCGAATAGCAAAGCATATAGAATTTTTAATAAAAGAAATCAAATAGTAGAGGAATCAATACATTCTATTTTTAACGACTTTAACCAAACTCTGAGAAAGGATGATGAATTAAGTGATGCAGATGATATAGCGAAGAAAGATCAACATGAGCAACAAGAAACCAAGACTAAGCAAGAAAATTCCATGAAGGAAAGCTTAAGTGAAGGTAACAATTCTTACAAACCTCCAACTAATTTAAAATTCAAAAATGACCATCTAATTGAGCAAGTTATTGACAATATCTATGAAGGAGTAGAGACTAGAAGGTCAAAACAAAATATTTGTGGACAATATTCTTTTGTGTCAAAAATTGAACTAACAACTATTGATCAAACTCTTAATAATGAAAATTGGGTTATTGCAAAAAAGAGCTAGATCAATTTGAAAGAAATAATGTATGACATTTAGTTCCTAGACTCAAAGATTGCACTACTATTGGTACCAAATGGATATTTAGGAACAAATTAGACGAAAGTAGATTTGTAATAAGAAATAAAATCAAACTAGTAGCCAAAGGGTATTCCCTAGAAGAAGGGATTGATTTTAATGAATCATATGAACTGTGGCTAGATTAGAAGCCATACATATTCTACTAGCATTTGTTTCTCACATGAATTTCAAATTGTTTCAAATAGATATGAAAAATGCATTTTTGAATGGATACTTAAATGAAGAAGTTTATGTGGAACAACCTTCGGGTTTTGAAGAAAAAGATCAATCAAAATATGTTTACAAATTAACCAAAACATTATATGGACTGAAACAAGCTCTACGAGCTTGATATGAAAGGTTAAACAAACTCCTGATTGATCATGGATTTCAAAGAGGAAAGGTTGATACTACACTATTCATCAAGTATAAGAGTAAAAATATTTTAATTATTCAAATTTATGTAGATGATAGAATATTTGGTGCTACTGATGAAACTTTGTGCTAATAATTTTCTAAAATCATGCAAAGTCAATTTGAAATGAGCATGATGGGAGAACTGAATTTCTTCCATGGACTGCAAATTAAACAACAAGTCGAAGGGATCTTTATAAATCGGTCCAAGTAAATCAGAGAAATGTTAATGAAATTCAGAATGCAGACTAGCAAGGGAGCAAAAACACTAATGAGTTCAACAATCAAGATCGACACAGATGAAAAGTGTAAATCTGTCGAACAAAAACTATAAACAAGCATAATAGGTTCTTTATTATATTTAATTACTTCAAGACCCGATATTCTATTCAGTGTGTGAATGCATTCTATATTTTAATGATGTCCAAAAGAATCACATTTAATGGATGTAAAAAGAATTTTTAAATATTTGATAAATACCACTAATATTGGTTATGGTATCCAAAAGGGTCAACTTTTGATTTAATCGGCTACCCAGATGCGGATTTTTCCAAATACAAAGTAGATAGAAAAATACTAGTTGAACATGTCAATTTCTTGAAAATAGGTTAGTTTTATGGTATTCAGGAAAACAAACTAGTGTTGCTCCATCTACAGCGGAAGCCGATTATATAGCCGCTGGGAGCTGTTGTGCCTAACTATTTTGTGTGAAACAACAACTTAAAGATTATGGTGTTGATTATTAGGGTATTCTAATTAGATGTGATAATACTGTTGGTCCCGAGTTAATGGCACAACCCAAGAGGGGAGGGGTGAATTGGGTTCTTATAAAATTCTTTGATAACTTAAAAACTTAACCCCTTGAAGATTTAATCCCCTTGATTGAAGTAAATAGAGAGCACTAAAATAATAAGAGCAATAATAAAAAAAATAGTAGACAAGATTTATAGTGGTTTGGGTAACCTTTCCCTACTCCACTCTTCCAAGCTCACACTCCTTTGTGACTTGGGTTCCACTATGTATTCCACGAATACAATTAGAGTCTCCGCTCTCTTCTAGATTCTAGCTCTAGGGGGCATATACAACCAGAGCCTATGCTCTCTTCTAGATTCCAGCTCTAGGGGGCATCAACAATGCACAACACAAGTAGGTAATGAGTTCCATTCTAATCACACACTACTTTGCTTATACTTGATCTTAGCTACCCAAGCTAAATCAAGTTCAATACAATCAAAATGAAAAATAAGAAGATCTACACTTTACTGAGTTGTGTAGCAAGTTTCAGCTCGAGGAAGAATCTGTAGGAACAACGAATTGTGTTTTGTTGAAGCACGTTGCAACTTGAAGCTTGTTCTTCCTTTGAAAGTATATAGATCACTTAAATTTGGAGAAAAGCAAATAAGAACTCTTTCTTGCACTTCTTTCCTCTCTTTAGACTCTATCTTGTTATTATTCCACGTTTGCTTGAGTGTCTATATATAGAGGAAGGAAGATTTGAACGTTATAGAAGCGGTTGGCGTGCAATAAATGTTCCAACGTTCAAAAATTCGAACGTTACTTCCCCAAGTCGCAGGTGGAGTCGACTTCGTCTGCGACTTCACCCAAGTCGCATGCTGGAGTCGACTTCGTGTGCGACCTCAGCACTTCTTCTGTTTTCAAGTCTGAGTTCTGGGTCGACTTGGTTTCAGACTTGACCTCAAGTCGATCTTGGAGTCGACTTGGGTTGTGACTTGACTAGTTCTTGTGCCAAAAACAGTTTAGTCCTTGCTAATTCACCTCTTGCTTGCTTAACTTCTTTTCTTCAATAATAGAACATTATCCTCATCTTGGATTGGCTTTAAAACTTGAGAATCTTGGAGAACTTGAGTCTTGTATGATCAAATCTTCTTTGATTTGAAATGAATTCATGTACCAGCTTTGCAATTGGTCTTCATTTGAAGGACTTGAGTTATCTTCATCTTGGAATGAGCTTGAAGCTTCGCTTTGGTCTTGAGAAGACTCAAGTCGTTCTTGGGGTCGACTTCGTCTGCGACTTCACCCAAGTCGCAAGCTGGAGTCGACTTCGAATGCGACTTCGAAATGGTATGTCCCAAATTCAACTCTGGAGAGAAAATGCGACTTCAAGTCGATGCTGGAGTCGACTTCGTCTGCGACTTGGCTTCCAAGTCGTAAGTGGATTCGACTTCGTCTGCGACTTCAGTATGTTCAACTCCTATTTTCAACGCTGTCCAGAAAAGGCCACTTGAAGTCGCTTGTGGAGTCGACTTCAGTATCGACTTCACCTCAAGTCGAAGTCCAAGTCGATTTGGGAATCAACTTGGCTTTTTTTATTCCTTAAACATTCAACATATTCATTAGTACTCAAATTATACTCAAATTTGACTTTGTTAATCATCAAAACTTATGCTTTGGTCAATTTTGTTTTGTTTTAAACATTGTTTCCAACAAATACAAGTGCAATTTGTTTGACTAAAAATTCTGTATTGCATTCTAGAACAAAACATATAAGACACTATTTTATTCATGAATACATTGAAAATCATGATATTTGTTTGGAATATGTGAAAATAGAAGATCAAATTACAGATATTTTTACCAAACCTCTAGCAAAAGAATCATTTTATAAAATTAGAAATGATATGGGGATGATTGAGTTAAACTAGAAATAATAAGTTAGGAGAAATGAACGTAGAAAAGTCTAAGTTGATAGGCGAAGTCGGCTCCGAACAACCCAAGTCAACTTCGGTGAAGTCGACTCCAGCAAGATGGGCGAAGTCGACTTTGGTTAGGGCACGTTGACTTCAGGCGCAACGGTCCGTCTTCCTACGCATTCTCTTTTTCTTTCTTCTCTTCTTCTTTCCTTCTTCCTTCCTCTCCCTCGTCAGTCCCTATTCCCCTCAGATCTCTCTCCTCACTCTCTCCCTCTCCGGTCTCCATCTCTCTCACTCTCTCCGATTCCCTCTCCCTCTCTCTCGGTCCCTCTTCATCTCATCTCTCTCGAGCCCTCTTTCTCTCATGGCTCTCTCTCTTATTCTCGCACCATCTTCCTCACAGAACTCTCTCTCTCTCTCTATTCCTCTTAGCTTTCTCTCATCTCAATCTCTCTCTCTCTCTCTTATTTTTTTCCTCTCTCAGCTCATTTCTCTCATTTCTCTCTCCCTATCACTCCATATCTCTGGTCTCTCCTTATTTCCTCACAAATCCATTTGAAAAACCCATTTCAAAATTCAAATGGCACCTAAATCCAGACTACCCAAATTGGCTGTCTCCGAACCATCTCTAAGGCCAATACCCAGACCATCTGGCTCCCAAATCGAGGAGGAGATTCCTAGGAGGCAATAGACTCCATCCAAGCGAGCCCAGGAAGAACCATCAACTTCTACCGGCCATCGAGTTAGATTCCAAGCCGAAACTCCATCCACTTCTGCTCTAAGAGAAGAGGAACCTCAAACTTCCAATAGTACTGGAATAGAGGCTAGAAGAAGAGGAACCTCAACTCAAAAGGGTCAGGTCCTGAATACCGACAACATATTTCCAGACCGAGCTACAGCACAGCATGTTCTACAAGAGCTTCTATGAGCGTAAGATTTTTGAATTTCTAAGAGATTATGAGTTTGAAATTGAGGAGCTATTGGATTTTCAAGGGTGGATAAGGTTGCTAAAGGCCAATGATAGAGTGTATCCAGACCTAACAAGGATTTTCTACTATCTATGGGATCAATAGTATTTTAGCATTTTTGTAAAAGGTGTTGAGATGTTTTTGGGTACTAGGGGGTCCCAAGCCTGGATAATGCCATTATGCAGGTTGAACAAATCCTAAAGGTCCCATATGATGATGAACAACTGCTTGCCGACCTATCTCTAACCCAAATGTACAACCAGCTTGCTAGGAGCAATAAATATCACCATGGAATCAAGTTTCTACATTATATGGATCTATCCCCTAGGTTGAGGGTCCTCAAGTTGTTGATTGCCCATTATATATACCCCAAGGGAGGAGGTAGGAATCAGTTGAACCCTCAGGAGGCCGAAATTCTATGGAAAGTAGCAAACAGGGTCAAGGTCAGCCTCCCCAAACTTTTCCTTGAAGCCCTAGTCTCCAGGAAGGACAACCCACGAGGGGTTTTACCTTATGGGACATGAATCACTAAGATCCTCGAGCATTTTTTAGTGGATATCAATGGAGATCCATTCAAAGTGTTGAAGCCGACAAATGTTATAAACAAGGCCTTACTCCAGAGGATGAAAATAAACGTGGATCAGTTCAGGGAAGAGAAGATAAGGGAAAGGATGGGTGAACCGGCTCAAGAAGAAGCTGGGTGAGCACAGGCTGAGGGGGAGCAACCCCCGCCATCACCTCAGCCTCAACCCGCTACGTCTCCACCACAGGATGCCCCCGAGGAGCCCGCATCACCGTAATCACATGGGTATGTTCACCCTAAGGTTCAGAAATCCCAGACCCAACTCTATGGCCACCGTCATGGGACAACTCAGTGAATGTAATTCGGGAACACTTAGAGCAGACCAAGGATCGGCTAACTTCTCAGATCGCCGGGGTCCTAAATGCTGTCATGGATATGCACTCGACACAAAATCATATGGGTCGGGAACTCCGAATGATTCGACATCGGTTGGCATCCGGGAGCGGCAGGGTTCGTCCAATACCTGACCTGGATCCATTTGAGAGCGAATTAGTGCACCAAGATCCGACACCTAACCCTGCCTCATCCTTCTACTCATCGGCTCACATACGAACCACTCATCCCATCTGACCCACTCATCCCATCCGACAGGCTCCATATCCAATATCGGCATTTTTATATGCCACATCCCAAATTTTCAATCCCTATTTTTGATCAATTGACAAAAAGGAGAGAATAGTTGAGTGAGTTTCTAGTTTTTAGGAATCGAGTCTTGGGTTGAGTAGTTTGTGTATATATATATATAGGTTTGCATTTGCATTTTCTTTTGAAACTTGTAAAAAATTTTCAGATTATATATGAAAAAGTTTATTTATACTTTGTTTGCTTATGTACTATTTTTGTATTAAAATGCTTATATGAATAGTTTTAACTTGTGATTTATTTAAGCAATTATTGGAAAAGAAATATACCAATGTTGAAAATGGAATACATATGTCAAGTTCAAAATGCAAATGACCTATGATTATTCTAAAAATACCAAAGCAAGATAAAATGGTATGTTTTAAAGACATTGAAAGGTATATATTCAACTTAGTTTTGTCAATCATCAAAACGAGAGAGATTGTTGGAAACAAGTGTTGGAATCAAAGGCAAAATAAGCAAAGTATATGGTTTGATGATTAACAACTCAATTTGAGTAAGTTTTGGCTACTAACATGTTTTGCGCAATGTTTAAGGATATAAAAATGAAGAACATAAAGTATAACAGGTTAAGTTAATTCCCAAGTCGACTCAGGCATCGACTTAGGTCAAGTCGATTCCTAAGTCGACTCCAGTATCGACTTCAAATGTGTTTTTACGTCCAACGCTGAAATTGAGGAGCAAGAGCTACCGAAGTCGCACACGAAGTTAACTTCACACGCGACTTGGGTGAAGTCCGAGACTAAGTTGACTCCAAGATCGACTTCAAACTGCCAGGACTGAATTTGAAGAATAAAGTCGCATGCCCAAGTCGACTTGACATACGACTTAAGTGAAGTTGGAAACTAAGTGGACCCAAACTCTCAACTTGGATTAAATGAAGATAAATTAAGACCAAAATAAGAACAGTCCAATCTAGATTAAGGAATGATCATTTGGACATCTCCATGAACTCCATGATTCAAGTAATCAAGTTTTCAAGACACGGAGCTAAAAGATTTCAAGATAAAATGATCATACTAAGTTCCAAGTGAAAGAAATCAGTGGAAGAACAATTAAAGTGAAGAATATCAAGCAACCAAAGTCATCTCCAAGGAATTCAAGTTCATCTAGTAAGCAAAAAACTGAAGTCGAACTGAAGTCGACTCCACCAGCGACTTAGGTCAAGTTCAAGCCCAAATCGACCTGAAGTAGGGACTTGGAAAATTGCTGAAGACCGAAGTCACACCGAAAGTCCACTCCGCTTGCGACTTAGATCAAGTTCAGGACCAAGCCGACCTGACGAGGAACTTGAGGAGATACTGAACATTGAAGTCGCACCCGAAATTAACTCTAATATGCAACTTGGGTGAATTTGCATCAGAAGTCAACTCCACCTACGACTTGGGTCGCTACAGTCAGAAATTTTTGAATGTTGGCGCATTTAATACACGCCACCAACCTTCGAACGTTCAAATTTCTTCTACCATTATAAATAGACATGCAAATGAACGTGCAAGCAAGTAGAAAGAGAATATACTAAGTTCTAAATTCCAGTTTCTCCTAGCTTTGAGTGATCTATACAAGCATGAAGGAAGAACGAGCTCCAACTTGCTGAATGCTTCAACGTCGATCGAATCATTTTTTCTACGAGTTCTTTCACGTGCTGTAATTTGCCTACACAGACACTAAAGTGTAGATCTCCTTTCTTTTAGTTTGTTAGTTGGTTTTTGATACTTGGTTTGATATTGATGTTTCAAACCAGGTGATAGCAAAGTCACATTGTGACTGGAGTGAGACTCGTTACCTACTTGTGCTGTGTGTTGTTTATGTCCCTTAGAGCTGGAATCTAGAAGAGAGCAGAGACTCTAGTTGTATTTGTGAAATATATAATGGAACTAAAGTCACAAGGGGTATGAGCTTGGAAGAGTGAAGTAGGGAAGGTTACCCGAACCACTATAAAATCTTGTCAATTGATTTATATGTCTGCTTTTATTATCTCATTATTTTTCATTTGTTTCATTATAGGGGACTAAACTAAATTGGGGAACAATTTCTATTTAAGCGAAAGATTTCTTACATACCCAATTCACCCTCCCATCTTGGGTAGTTGTCATAAACTCAGGACCAATAATCTTGACTTAAAAAATTAGTCTTTTCATATGCATCATTGTTATTCATTTTAAGATTAGAAATACTTCTGTGGGATTGCAATCCTGTGAACTGGGATTCTAATGTTTTTCGAAACGTCACATTTCCGTCAATCATTTTGTCCTATTGTTCTTTGGGCCTTTTTTATTCTTTTTGATTTTTTCTTGTGCCTTTTTGGAATGAAATCTTTGCTTTGATCATGTCATGTCCATTAATTATTACGCCATGTAAATTTCCTATGCACACTATTAACCTAGGAGATGGCTTTCGTGTTTTATCATGTGGTGTTCAAAGCAATCAATTTAGTGTTTCTTGGTCTTCAAATTTGCTTTAAGTTATAAAATTTTTCATTATTCTTGTAATGCATAATTGATTGAACCTCTTTTCAAGACCTACCTGTTAACCTTGGTGCTTAACCATTTCTAAAATTCTTTCTTGCAGTTAGATTATTTGCAGAGAATATTTATGAAGGTGCTTCAAGTGGAGACCAAGCCAAGTCCAACTAACAGTCCTTAAGCCTGTTGGATCCTCCTATATATGAATTTTGGGATTATGTCAGTTGCATATGAAACCCTCGCATCAGTGTTAGATTCATATAAAATCCTCAAGTTCGCTTTACAAAAAGTGAAATTTGGGTTAATGAATCAAAGTTGAACTTCCGCTGAATATGAAATTGAGGTTTTGACTCAATCATGATAATTCCTCAATTTGCTGAAATGTATAGCTGGTGGTGTTTGGATAATGGAATTTCATGTGGAAGAGGAGTTAATACAATAGTTTGATTGATTTTTTCTATTGATTTTGCAAGAACAGTGAAGTTTCCGAAGAAAGATTACTTATGGAGCAAGATATTTTAAGGATATCTGTTAATTAGGCACTCTAAATATTTGCAAGTTATTCCCTTTAATAGTCTAATTATATTGAACGATGAAGAATCTACAACATGCAGTTCCTCAAGTGAAGAAAACGAGGCAGTTTGTACAAGGATCTGTTGCATTACAAATATGGAACATTCCAACATATGTCTTGCAGCGACAGAAATTTTGGAAGACCAAACCACGTCAATAAACTGCATAAGTAGTCAAGAGGTAACTTTCAAATAAAATACTTTTTCTATTTCTTCTTCTACAAATGAACGCCTCAAATATGCTAAATTAGAATAACTTCAACAAGCTTATGATTCATTATATGAGGAAATAAAGAAATTAGGAAATAAGTTCATAGTAAAGAAAAGACAATGTGACATAGTAATTATTGTAATGAAAAGCTTGCAGAAAAAAGTTGATTATTTGACAAGCGAAAGGAATATCTTAATAATTGAGTTAGAAAAACTCAAAAAGGAAAATAAATCATTAAATGAATTGTTTGCTAAGTTTTCTAATTCTGGAGAAAGTGTTAAAATGTTTTTTAAAATGACCACCTAAAGTTGTAAGAAAAGACTTGGGTATACCACATTTGAGTAGGGTGAAAATAGCAAATCTAATGCTCCAAGGAACAAAGCTAAACCCATTCATGCTAAACATAAGATAAATTATATGGTTTGGACCAAAAGATTAATTGGAAAACCAATTACCAAATGGCTTCCCACTCCTAGACTCTCAGGAGCTTGTAATTTTTGCAACAAGATAGGACACAAGATATATCAATGCGAAATTAGAAAATTATAAAACATTGGTGCAAATTTGGTTTGGATGCCCAAGAGCATTGGATTTATACCTTCAAAAGTAGATCTACGTAGATTCCAATGGATAACTAACCCAAATGGATCCAGAAAATGGGGACAAAAAGGATGAGCTCTACTTGACTTTATTATTGTAGGTTTGTCTTAGAGCTAAGGCCAGTAACATATGGTTTATGGATAGCGGCTGCTCAAGGCACATGATACGAGAAAAAGGACCATTCAATAAAATCAACCTGGCAACAAAGGAACAATTACTTTTGGAAATAATGAAAAGGGTAAAATCAAAGGTAAATGAAATATTTATGAAATTTCAAATGCATATATTGAGGACATACTATTTGTTGAAGGACTCAAACACAACTTGAGTATTAGTCAATTATGTGATAAAGGTTATAAGGTTGTATTTGAATCCCCTATCTGTAATGTATTTGATGATGATCATATAGTATTTAGTGGTAAAAGATATTAAAATGTATATTTGGTTTGCCTAGATCAACTTGTGGAAAAATGTTTAATAGTCATAGAAAATGATTTATGGATATGGCATACAAGGCTTAGATATATAAATATATCAAATATTAAAACCTTGTGAAAAAAATGTAATACAAGGATTACCAAAGCTTAAATATGACGAAGATAAGATTTGCAAGGCTAGTCAATTATCTAACCAACCCAAAATGCCATTTTCTACCAAAAAGAAAATTTTAACGACTAGACTACTTAAATTATTGTTTATGTTCTTTATAAGTCATCGGACATTCTAACTCTTGGAGGGAAAAAGTATGCATTTATAATTGTTGACGATTTTTCCAGATTTACTTGGATTATACTCTTAGCTAGCAAAAATGAAATATTTTCTATGTTTGTTACGTTTTCAAATTTGGTGCTAATCTGCTCTCGTGCAGATGCCGGTATGCTTACCAATAAGAAAGCTTCATACCAAAATGAAAAATAAAATAAATTGTTTCCATTAGAAGTGATTATGGTGGTGAATTTGAAAATAAACGATTCATAGAATTTCGTAATAAAAAAAGAATTCACCATATATTTTCTGAACCAAGAACTCCCAAACAAAATGAGGTCGTTAAAAGGAAAAACCAGATAATACGAGAAATGGCTAGAACTACGCTAAATGAGAGTAAATTGTCCAAAAGGTGTTGGAGTGAAGCTATAAGTACAACTTGTCACGTATTAAACCATGTTATCATTAGAACAATATTTAAAAAGACTCCATATGAACTTTGAAATGGCAGAAAATCAAATATATCATATTTCTATACTTTTGGAAGTACTTGCTATGTGCTAAACAATGGAAAAACTAATTTGAAAAAATTAGATGCCAAAAGTGATGAGGCAATTTTTCTTGGTTATTCATTGAATAGCAAAGCATATAAAATTTTCAACAAAAGAAATCAAATAGTAGAGGAATCAATACATATTGTTTTTGATGAATTTAACCAAATTCCGAGAAAGGATGATGAATTAAGCTATGCAGATGATATAGCAAAGAAAGATAAACATGAGCAACAGGAAACCGAGGCTAAAAAAGAAAATTTCATGGAGGAAAGGGTAAGTGAAGGTAACAATTCTTACAAACCTTCAACTGATTTAAAATTCAAAAATGACCATCTAATTGAGTAAGTTATTAGCAATATCTATGAAGAATCATACGCACCTGTGGCTAGATTAGAAGCTATACATATTCTACTAGCATTTGCTTTTCACATAAATTTTAAATTGTTTCAAATGGATGTGAAAAGCGCATTTTTGAATGAACACTTAAATGAAGAGGTTTATGTGGAATAACCTCCGGGTTTTGAGGAAAATGATCGATTAAAATCATCATCATTATCATAAGCCATTTCTCACCTATGTGGGGTCGACTGCATGGATTTTGTTACTCCATTCTTAGCGATTTAAGACTAAATTTTCTGTAATTTGTAATATTTTTCAATGTTATTTAATTACTTCCATCCATGTTTTTTTGGGTCTTCCTCTCATTCTCCTACCACCTTCTACTTAGATAGACTCTGCTTTCCTAACCAGTGCTACTTCAGGCCTCCTTTTAACATGACCAAACCATCTTAATCTATGTTTTCTCATTTTATCATAAATTGGTTTCACTTTTAATTTTTCTCGAATTACTTCATTCCTAATTTTATCTTTTCTTGTTTTACCACTCATCCATCTTAACATTCTCATTTCCACTACGCTCATTTTTTGTATATGTGGCTCTTTAACTGCCCAACATTCTGCTCCGTAAAGCATAGCAGGTCTAATCGCAGTCTTATAAAATTTTCCTTTTAGTTTGATTAGAACACGATGGTCACATAAAATTCCTGATGCATTTCTCCATTTCTTCCATCCTGCTTGAATTCTATATATTATATCTTTCTCGATTTTCCCATTGTCTTAAATTATTGATTCTAAGTACCGAAAGTGATTAGTTCTTGTTACTGCTTGATCTAAAATCTTAATTAGTTCATCATCCGGATTCTCACTATTATTAAATTTGCATTTTATATATTCAGATTTTGTGCGACTAATTCTAAAACCATTAGATTCTAAAGCATCTACCCACCTATTCAATTTTAAATTTAGTCCTTCTTTAGTTTCATCTATTAGAACAATATCATCTGCAAATAACATGCACCAAGGTACTTCTTCTTGGAGTTGTCTAATAATTTCATTTATTACTAAGGTAAAAAGGTAAGGGCTCAAGGCTGAGCCTTAATGCAAACCTATTTTAACTGGGAAGACACTAGTATCTCCACTAATGGTTTTTACATTTGTAACAGCCCCCTCATACATATCTTTAATAATATCAATATATCTGTCTTTAATTCATTTTTTCCTCATCATTTGCCATATTAACTTTCTTGGTACTCGATCATAAGCTTTTTCTAAATCAATAAAAATCATGTATAAGTTGTCTAAGTAAGAAAATAGCTTTAGTGGTTGATCTTCCTGGCATAAAACCAAATTGATTTTCAGATATATTAGTTTCCCGTCTTATTCTATATTCAATTACTCTTTTCCATAATTTCATAGTATGACTCATTAATTTTATTCCACGATAATTTGTACAATTTTGAATATCCCCTTTATTTTTATAAATTGGCACGATAATACTTTTCTTCCATTCACTTGGCATTAACTTTGTTTTTATAATCTTATTAAAAAATTTTGTTAACCATGTTGTACCTATATCTCCCATGTACTTCCATGCCTCAATTAGTATATTATTTGGGCCTAAGGCTTTTCCTGTTTTCATTTTTCTTAGAGCTTCTTTTACTTCAGATATTCAATTTTTTGTGAAATAACTGATATTCCTATTTTCTTCTTTATTTAGACTGACATGTAATGTTAAATGTTCGTGTGGGGTATCATTTAGTAAACTATAAAAATAAAATTTCCATGTTTCCTTAATATTATCATCATTGACTAGAACTCTTTGGTCCTCACTTTTAATACATCTAACATGAGTTAAATCTTTGCCCTTATTTTCTCTTAATTTAGCTAACTTAAAAATATCCTTTTCATCTTATCTAGTTCCTAATCTGTCAAATAGATTCTCTTAAGCTTTGTGTTTAGCATCGCTAATAATCATTTTAGTAGTTTTTTTTGATAATTTCTATTGATGTAAATTTGTATCAATTTTATTTTTCTGCCGCATTTTGAATTTTTCTTGTTTATTATTTATAGGTTTTTGAACATCTTCATTCCACCACCAAGTTTCTCTATGTGAGGATCTACAATTTTTATATATACCTACAATACTTTGTCCTACTTCTTTTATGTTAGTTGCCATTTTATTCCACATCGATTCTACTCCATCTTCTTGTGTGTCCCATTTTACTTCTTCTATCATTCTTTTTCTAAAAGTTCTATGTTGTTTCCTTTTAAATTCCAGCATTTAATTTTTAGAATTACATTGCCTTTAGTTTTTGTTGACTCTTTTTGTGTGTATATATCCATCACTAATAATCTATGTTGCATAGCTAAGCTCTCACCTGGGATAACTTTACAATTTATACAAAGAAATTTATCTAATTTTCTTATAAGAAAGAAATCTATTTGGCTAGAATTGGTCCCACTTTTAAAAGTTATCAAGTGTTCATGTCATTTTTGAAATAAGATATTTGCTATAACCAAGTCACATGCTATAGCAAAGTCCAAAATGGCATTTCCCATTTCGTTCCTTATTTTAAAGCCGAAACCTCCATGACTTCTCTCATATCCTACCTTTTCCTTTCCAACATGTCCATTTAAATCTCCGCCTATCACAACTTTTTCTTGGTTAGATGTCCTTTGCATAATACTATCTAAGTCATCCCAAAATTGTTTCTTGATTTTATCATTTAATCCTACTTGTGGTGCATAAACACTAATCATATTTAAGACCTCTGCACCTAATACAAGTTTTATTTTGATAATTCTATCATTTACTCTATTGACATCTACAACTTTATTTATAAAATTGTTATCTACTATTATCCCTACACCATTTCTATTATCATCCTTTCTTATATACCATAATTTGAATTTACTGATCTCTTTAGCTTTCTCTCCTTTCCACCTAGTCTCTTGAAGACATGCTATATTAATTTTTCTTCTTCTCATAACATCTACTACTTCCATACTTTTCCCTGAAAGAGTCTCAACATTCCACGAGGCAAAACGGACCTTGTGTTTTGGTAACACCTTCTTCCCTAAACCACGTCCATAAAGGCATGGGAGCCTTTGTCGACTTTTCGTCACAACCAGACGTTGTTGTGGCGCGTCACTTCCGGAAGGACGCCCTAGCAACCCTTGCCCATTTTTCACTACATCCGAGCTCCAATGTAGCGCGTCGCTTCTGGGAAAACTAGCAACCCTTGCTCATTTCTCACTACAGCCGGGCTCCGCTGTAGTGCGTCGCTTACAGGAGACACCCTAGCATTAACAAATTTTAATATATTTTCAGAATCCATAAGAGATGTGGTGGTGATTTTTAATGGCACCAGCTGCCAGCCTGACATGCCAACCCTTGCTTTTTTTCGGGCTTGGGCCCGACAGTAAGATAGAAACTCTTACTGGCAAGGTTGGTATGAAATATGTTTACAAATTAACCAAAACATTATATGGACTAAAACAAGCTCCACAAGCTTGGTATGAAAGGTTAAATAAATTTCTGATTGATCATGAATTTCTAAGAGAAAAGGTTGATACTACACTATTCATCAAATATAAGAGTAAAAATATTTTAATTGTTCAAATTTATGTAGATGATATAATATTTGGCGCTACTGATGAAACTCTGTGCTAAGAATTTTCTAAGATCATGTAGAGAGAATTTGAAATGAGCATGATGGGAGAACTGAATTTCTTTCTTAGACTGCAAATCAAACAACAACCCGAAGGAATCTTTATAAATCAGTCCAAGTACGTCAAAGAAATGTTAAAGAAATTCGGAATGCAGACTAGTAAGGGAGCAAAAACACTAATGAGTTTAATAATCAAGATCGACACTTATGAAAAAGGTAAATCTATCGAACAAAAACTATACAGAAGCATGATAGGCTCTTTATTATATTTAACTGTTTCTAGACCCGATAATTTATTCGGTGTTTGCATGTGTTTTAGATTTCAATCATGTCCTAAAGAATCACATTCAATGGCTGTTAAAAGAATTTTCAAATATTTGATAAATACCACTAATCTTAGACTATGGTAACCAAAGGGTCAACTTTTGATTTAATCGGCAATTCTGTTACGAATTTTGCCAGATACAAGGTAGATAGAAAAAGTACTAGTGGAACATATCAATCTCTTAAAAATATATTGGTTTCATGGTATTCAAGGAAACAAACCAGTGTTGCTCTATCTACGGTGGAAGCCAAATATATAGCTGTCGAGAGCTGTTGTGCCCAACTACTTTGGATGAAACAACAACTTAAAGATTATGGTGCTGATTATTATAGTATTCCAATTAGATATGATAATACAAGTGTAATTTGTTTGACTAAAACTTCTGTACTGCATTCTAGAACAAAACATATAGGTGTAAGACACTATCTTATTCATGAATATGTTAGAAATCATGATATTTGTTTGGAATATGTGAAAACAGAAGATCAAATTGCAGATATTTTTACCAAATCTCTAACAAACGAATCATTTTATAAAATTAGAAATGATATGGGGATGATTGAGTTAAACTAGAAACAATAAGATAGGAGAAATGAACTTAGAAAAGTCCAAATCGATAGGCGAAGTCGACTCCAAATAACCCAAGTCAACTTCGGTGAAGTCGACTCCGGCAAGAGGAAATTGACTCCGCTTCTGGGCGAAATCGACTTCGGTTAGGGCACGTTGACTTCAGGCGCGACGGTCTGTCTTCCCACGCGTTCTCTTTTTCTTTCTTCTCTTCTTCTTTCCTTCTTCCTTCCTCTCCTGCGCCGGTCCCTTTTCCCCTAAGATCTCTCTCCTCACTCTCTCCCTCTCCAGTCTCCATCTCTCTCACTCTTTCCGATTCCCTTTCTCTCTCTCGGTCCCTCTTCATCTCATCTCTCCTGAGTCCTCTTTCTCTCACGGCTCTCTCTCTTATTCTCGCACCATCTTCCTCACAGAACTCTCTCTCTCCATTCCTCTCAGTTTTCTCTCATCTCAATCTTCTCTCTCTCTTATTTTTTCCCCCTCTCAGCTCATCTCTCTCCTTATCACTCCATATCTTTGGTCTCTCCTTATTTCTCACAATCTATTTGAAAAATCCATTTCAAAATCAAAATTACACCCAAATCCAGACTACCCAAATTGGCTATCTCCAAACCATCTTTAAAGCCAATACCCAGACCATCCGACTCCCAAATCGAGGAGGAGATTCCTAGGAGACAATGGACTCCATCCAAGCGAGCCCGGGAAGAACTGTTAACTTATATCGACCGTCAACTTAGATTCCAAGCCGAAACTCCATCCACTTCTACTCCAAGAGAAGAGGAACCTCAAACTTCCACTAGTACTAGAACAGGGGCTAGAAGAATGGGAACCCCAACTCAAAAGGGTCAGGTCCTGAAAATACCGACAACATATTTCAAGACCAAGCAGGACCAAGCTACAGCATAGCAGGTTCTACAAGAGCTTCTATAAGCATAAGATTTTTGTCCCAAAGATCATATATTTTAAATTTTTAAGAGATTAAGAGCTTGAGATTGAGGAACTATTGAATTTTCAAGGGTGGACAAGGTTGCTAAAGGCCGATGATAGGGTGTATCCAGACCTAACAAGGATTTTTTACTATCTATAGGATCAACAGTATTTTAGTACTTTTGTAAAAGGTGTTGAGATGGTTTTGGGTATTAGGGGGTGCCAAGCTAGATAATGCCCTTATGCTGGTTGGACAAATCCTAGAGGTCCCATATGATGATGAACAACTGCCTGCCGACCTATCTCCAACCCAAATGTACAACCAGCTCACTATGGGCAATAAATATCATCCTGGAAACAAGTTTCTACATTATATAGATCTATCCCTTAGTTTAGTGGTCCTCAGGTTGTTGATCGCCCATTATATATACTGCAAGGGAGGAGGTAGGAATCAGTTGAACCCTCAGGAGGCCGAAATTCTATGGAAAGTAGCAAACAGGGTCAAGGTCAGCCTTCCCAAACTTTTCCTTGAAGCCCTAGTCTCCAGGAAGGACAACCCACAAGGGTTTTTACCTTATGGGACATGGATCACTAAGATCGTCGTGCATTTTCAAGTGGATATCAATGGAGAGCCATTCAAAGTGTTGAAGCCGACAAATGCTATAAACAAGGCCTTACTCCAAATGATGAAAGTAAACGTGGATCAATTAAGGGGAGAGTAGATAAAGTAAAAGATGGGTGAACCAGCTCAAGAAGAATCCAGAGGAGCATAGGCTGAGGGGGAGCAGCCCCCACCATCACCTCAACATCGACCCGCTTCGTCTCCACCACAAGATGCCCCTGAGGAGCCCGCATCGCTGCAATCACACGATCCATGTTCACCCCAAGGTTTAAAGATCCCAGACCCAGATCCACGTCCACTGTCATGAGACAACTCAGTGAATGCAATTCGGGAACACTTTGAGAAGATCGAGGATCAACTAACTTCTCAGATCGCTGGGGTCCTAAACGCTGTCATGGATATGCACTCGTGACAAGATCGTATGGATCGGGAACTCTGAACGATTCGGTATCGGCTGGCATCCGGGCGCGACAGGGTTCTCTTAATACCCGACCTAGATCCATTTGAGAGTGAATCAGTGCGTCGAGATCCGACACCTAACCCTGTCTCATCCTTCTACTCATCAGCTCATATACGACCCACTCATCCCATCGGACAGGCTCCATATCCAATATCAACATTTCTATATGCCACATCCCAAATTTTCGATCCCTATTTTTGACCAATTGACAAAAAGGGTGAATAGTTGAGTGAGTTTCTAGTTTTTAAGAATCGAGTCTTGGCTTGGGTAGTTTGTATATATATATATGAAAAAGTTTATTTATTCTCTATTTGCTTATGTTCTCTTTTTTTATTGAAATGATTATATGAATAATTTTAACTTGTGATTTATTTAAGCAATTATTGGAAAAGAAATATGCAAATGTTGAAAGTGGAATATGTATGTCAAGTTCAAAATGCAAATGACTTATGATTATTCTAAAAGTACCAAAACAAGATAAAATGATATGTTTTAAAGACATTGAAAGGTATATACTCAAATTAGTTCTGTTAATCATCAAAAAGTGGAAGATTGTTGGAAACAAGTGTTAGAATCAAAAGCAAAAAAACCAAAGTATATGTTTTGATAATTAACAACTCAATTTGAGTAAATTTTGGCTACTAACATATTTTGTGCAATATTTAAAGATATAAAAATGAAGAATATAAAGTATAATAGGTTAAGTCGATTCCCAAGTTGACTCAGGCATCGACTTAGGTCAAGTCGATCCCCAAGTCGACTCTAGCAACGACATTAATTGCGTTTTTATGTCCAGTGCTGAAATTGAAGAGAAAGAGCTGCCGAATTCGCACACGAAGTCGACTTCACACGCGACTTAGGTGAAGTCGTAGACCAAGTCGACTCCAAGATCGACTTCAAACTGCCAGGACTGAATTTGAAGAATAAAGTCGCATACTCAAGTCGACTTGACATACGAATTGAGTGAAGTTGGTGTTGAAAATATGTGGAAAATAAGCTAAATCTATGTTTTGATGATTAACAAATCAATTTGAGTATGTCTTGGCTACTAACAAGTTTGTGGAAGTGTTTAAGGCATATGCATTTGAAGAAAATAGAGCATGGAAGGTCAAGTCGTTCCCCAAGTCGACTCCAACATCGACTTCAAACAGCCCGAACACTCCAGAGTTGAAACTGGGCGAAGAGCAGGTGAAGTCGCAAGCCAAGTCGACTCCACTTGCGACTTGGAAGCCAAGTCGCAGACGAAGTCGACTCCAGCATCGACTTCAAGTGGCAAAAACTATCCAGAGTTGAAACCGAAGATCTGGGAGTGCCGAAGTCGCACCCCAAGTCGACTCCACATGCGACTTGGGCGAAGTCGTAGACCAAGTCGACTCCGGCATCGACTTCGATCGGGCAGAAGAGAAATTTCAGAAGACAAGTTGGGATTAATTGTTTTCAAGACAAACTTATATGAAGATGAAGATCAAGTTAACCTAGATGATCAATCTGAAACACATGAAGACTAATCCAAGTCCAAAGAAAACAAAATGCAGATTCAAGCTCATTTCCAAGATCAACTTAAGATCTCTCAAGACCAAATCAAGGATACAAGCTCATTATCAAGATCAAGTTTATCAAGTCCAAATAAAAGCTTCAAGTTCATTTTAAGGTGAAGAAACTCAAGACATGAAGACTAGTATCGAAAGCAAGAAGGATGAATCAAAAACAAGTTCTTCAAAGAAGACTACAAATATGTGAAGCCATTCCAGAATAAAATGATCAAAGAAAGAAGCCAAGCAAGCTAAGAAGAAGATAATGATCCAAAGGAAAATGAAGGAACCAAGCATTCCAAGTATTCAAGGTCATCAAGCTTCCTGCCGAAGTGAAGTCGCACACCGAAGTCGACTCCACTTGCGACTTGGGTTAAGTCGATGCCCAAGTCGACCCGATCTGGAACTTGAAGTCGCGAACAGAAGGCGAAGTCGCACCCGAAGTCGACTCCATCTGCGACTTGGGCAAAGTCGCATCCGAAGTCGACTCCGCCTGCGACTTGGGTCGCAACGGTCGGAAAATATTCGAACGTTGGCGCATTAAATGCGCGCCACCTACCTTCAAACGTTCGGATTCTCTCCACAATTATAAAAGGCATTCAATGTGAACGAGGGAAGTAGCTGAAATCATTAAGTGTGCTTAACTTCCATCTTCAAGAGCATTAAAGAGATCAAGCCCATTCAAAGAAGAAGAACTTTGCTTCAAACTGCAAGAGCTTAACTTCAGAATCTTCAAAGCCAACATTACAAGTTCTTCTCTGCGCCAAACTGTTTCTACACAACTGTAAAGTGTAGTTTCTTTCATTATTTCTTTTGTTGTATTGAACTTGATTTAGCTTGGGTAGCTAAGATAAAGTGAAAGCAAAGTAGTGTGTGATTGGAGTGGAACTCATCACCTACTTGTGCTGTGGTTGTTGATGCCCCCTAGAGCTAGAATCTAGAAGAGAGCAAGATGCTCTGGTTGTTGATGCCCCCTAGAGCTAGAATCTAGAAGAGAGCAAGAGGCTCTGGTTGTTGATGCCCCCTAGAGCTAGAATCTAGAAGAGAACAAGAGGCTCTAGTTGTATTCGCGGAATACAATAGTGGAACCCAAGTCACAAGGAGTGTGAGCTTGGAAGAGTGGAGTAGGGAGGTTGCCCGAACCACTATAAAAATCTTGTCTGCTTGATTTATATTTCTGCTCTCTACATTATATTGCTTTCCATTTAGTTTTTTCATTAAGGGGACTAGATTAATCCGGGGTAAAGTTTCTGTTTAAGTTGCAAAATTTTAATTACCCAATTCACCCCTCCCCTCTTGGGTTTTGCCATCAACTCGGGACCAACAAGTGGTATTAGAGCAGGTCTTTGAGTTTTCTTTTTACCAAAGAGATCTATTATCATGGCATCCCAATCTACTTCCGTTCCCGCTTTTTCCGAGGGCCAATCTTTTACAAGGCCACCATTGTTTGATGGGAACAACTTTGGCTATTGGAAGCTTCGTATGAAGCAACTCATCATGGCTACCGACATGGACTCTTGGATTGCTATCCAAGATGGTGTAACCTTGCCTACCGATGAAAAAGCTTCCAAATGGACCGAGGAGGAAGTAAGAACCGTAAAGAGCAATGCTAAGGTCATGAATTCTCTATTTTGTGCTCTTACGACTTCTGAGTATGATAGAGTATCATCTTGCTTAACCGCTAAAGAAATATGGGATACTCTAACATCTATCTATGAAGGAACCTCCCAAGTCCAAGGGACTAGGAGAAATATTTTGATAGGAGAATTGGAAAGCTTCAAAATGTTAGATACAGAAAATATTTCTGAGATGTTTGCCAAATTTTCTAAAATTACTAATGCATTAAAAGGTCTTGAAAAGACTATTTCTGAATCTGAACAGGTCATGAAGATCTTAAGAGCTCTACCGGATTCATGGACTCCAAAGATTACAGCAATTGAAGAAGCCAAAGACCTGAATACACTAAAGCTAGAAGATCTAATTAGCTCATTAATGTCTCATGAGCTAATCAAGAGAAGAAACGAAGACAATCACAAAGGGAAGAAAGCCATTGCACTAAAAGTCTTCCACGACTCAGAAGAATCTACCTCCTCATCTCATAACGATGATGAAGACATAGCACTGCTCACTCACAAATTTCGAAAGTTTGTGAGAAAAGAAAGAAACTTCAAAGACTTCAAACAAAGATCACGAAGAATGAAGAAGAAGGAGTCAACCAAGTGCTATAGATGCGGGGGCGTAGGACATATGCAAACTCAATGTCCTACACCAGAAGAGAGATCAAAAGATCAACAAGAGAGGAAGGAAGGATATGAAAGAAGAAAGTATCAAAGGCCGAAAGGAAGAGACATGTACGTCAATGAAGAGACTTGTTCAACAAGCAGCTCCTCAACCGGTGGCAAATTGTTCTAAAATATGCTGTATGACGCGGATTGAGTAAGAAGAAGATTTGCTGTGTTTAAACACAACAAAAGTATTGGAAGAACAAACTACCTCAACAAAGTGCACAAGTAATGAAGAGGTAACTTCTAAACTCTTCCATTCTCAATCTAGTTACTCTTCTTTTCAAGAATGCCTCAAATGTGCTGAATTAGAAGAACTACAACTTGCATATGATTCATTATTTGAGGAAATCAAAAAGCTAGGCAACAAATTATCATTAAAGAGACAACAATGCAATTCCATTATTATTGTCACGTCAAAACTAAAAGAGGAAAATGAATCATTGTTGAAAGAAGTAGAGAAATTGAAAAAGGAGAACGAATCCTTAAATGAATCATTAGCAAAGTTCTCTAATCCAGGAGAAAATATAAAGATGTTTCTGAATATGACCTCCCAAACAAATAAAAGAGGTCTTGGATATTATACATTTGAGCAAAAAGAAAGTAGCAAATCAAATGTGCCAAAACTTGGAAAATATCAAACCAGAACTGCACCTATCTATAAGCCCAAAAGGAAAAACATTATATGGACTAGAAGGCCAAATTCTGAACCATCATTTACTTGGAGGCCCACTCCTAGATTACCAATAGCTTGTAATTTCTGCAACAAAATGGGTCATAAAGCCTATAAGTGTAACTTTAAGAAGTTGTATGACCATGGTGCAAAATTAGTTTGGGTTCCAAGGAACACAAGATTTGGACTTTCTAAGTTAGAGCAACAAAGATTAAATCATATTACTAACCCAAATGGACCCATAAAATGGGTACCAAAGAGATAAGATTTACTTGCTTATTTTTCAGATATGTTTCAAGGCTAAGGCAAACAACATTTGGTTCATGGATAGTGGTTGCTCAAGGCATATGACCGGAGAAAGAAGTTTATTTCAAAAACTTAAGCCTTGCAACGATGGAACGGTTGCCTTTGGTAACAATGAGAAAGGTAAAATTAAAGGTAAAGGAAACATTTACAGTATTACTAATGCATGCATGGAAGATGTTTTGTTTGTTGAAGGACTCATGCACAATCTAATTAGCATTAGTCAATTATGTGATAAAGGATACAAGGTTGTGTTTGAATCATCTATATGTAATATATTTGATGGTGAACACATCATGTTTAGCGGAAAAAGACATGGAAATATATATTTGGTTTCACTTGATGAACTAGATGGTCAATGTCTAATGGCCATTGATAATGATCCATGGGTTTGGCATAAAAGGTTTGGACATGTGAACATGTCAAACATAAAGACCCTATAGAAAAAGAGTTTGGTAGAAAGATTACCAAGATTGAAATACGACAAGGACAAAATTTGTAAGGCATGTCAATTATCAAAACAACCCAAGATGCCTTTCTCTACCAAAAAGGAAATTTCCACCACTAGGCCACTTGAATTGCTACACATGGATCTTTATGGGCCATCCGATATTTTAACCATTGGTGGAAAGAAATATGTGTTTGTAATAGTTGATGATTTTTCAAGATTCACATGGGTAATTCTCTTAGCTAGCAAAGATGAAGCCTTCTCTATGTTTGCAACTTTTGTTAATTTGGTGCAAAATGAAAAACAAAGTACTATTATGACCATAAGAAGTGATCATGGTGGTGAATTTGAAAATAAACGATTCATAGAACTATGTAATGAAAAAGGGATTCATCACACATTTTCTGCACCAAGAACTCTGCAACAAAATGGAGTAGTTGAAAGGAAAAACAGAACAATACAAGAGATGGCTAGAACAATGCTAAATGAGAGCAAATTATCCAAGAAATTTTGGGGTGAAGCTGTAAGTATAGCTTGTCATGTTTTAGATCGAGTTACCATTAGAGCAATCTTGAAAAAGACACCATATGAGCTGTGGAAAGGTAGAAAGCCAAATATTTCATACTTTCATGCTTTTGGATGCACATGCTATGTTTTGAACAATGGAAAAACCAACTTGGGAAAACTAGATGCTAAAAGTGATGAGGCAATATTCCTTAGCTACTCATCAAATAACAAAGCATATAGAGTATTCAATAAATGAAACCAAGTTGTAGAAGAATCCATACATGTTGTTTTTTATGAAACTAACCCATGCTTGAAAAGAAAAGATGATTTAAGTGATGCAGATGATATAGCAAGCAATCTTGAAAAACTGCATATGGAAAAACAAGAAGAATCCGTGGAGGAAAGGGTAAGTGAAGGTAATAATTACAAACCTCCTACAGATTTGAAATTTAAACATGCTCATCCAATTGAACAAGTTATAGGGAATGTGTATGAAGGTGTAAAAACTAGAAGGTCAAAACAAAATGTTTATGGACAATACGCCTTTGTATCTAAAATTGAACCATCCACTATTGATCAAGCTCTTGATGATGAAAACTGGATTATAGCAATGCAAAAAGAGCTAAATCAATTTGAAAGAAACCAAGTTTGGCACCTTGTTCCTAGACCAAACGATTGTACTGTTATTGGCACCAAGTGGGTCTTTAGGAACAAATTAGATGAAAGTGGACTTGTTGGACTTGTAGTGAGAAACAAAGCTAGACTTGTGGCAAAGGGATACTCTCAAGAAGAAGGAATAGATTTTGAGGAATCCTATGCCCTGGTTGCTAGATTGGAAGCAATTTGCATCTTACTAGCTTTTGCATCTCACATGAACTTTAAATTGTTTCAAATGGATGTAAAAAGCGCATTTTTGAATGGTTATTTGAATAAATAAGTATATGTTGAACAACCCCCTGGTTTTGAAGAAAAGGGTCAATCAAAGTATGTGTATAAATTGACCAAAGCGCTATATGGACTAAAACAAGCTCCAAGAGCTTGGTATGAAAGGTTGAACAAATTCTTGATTGATCATGAGTTTCAAAGAGGGAAAGTAGACACTACTTTGTTCATTAAGTACAAAAATAAAAATATTTTAATTGTACAGATTTATGTAGATGACATAATATTCGGTGCTACTGACGAAAATCTATGTCACGAGTTCTCTAAGCTTATGCAGAAAGAATTTGAGATGAGTATGATGAGAGAACTGAATTTCTTTCTTGGACTGCAAATCAAGCAACTAAATGAAGGAATCTTCATTAACCAGTCCAAGTATATCAAAGAAATGCTGAAGAAATTTGTCATGGAGAATAGCAAAGGAGCAAACACGCCTATGAGCTCAACAATCAAAATCAACAAAGATAAGAAAGGAAAAATAGTTGATCTGCAATTGTATAGAAGCATGATAGGTTCTTTATTGTATTTAATTGCTTCTAGGCCTGATATACTGTTTAGTGTGTGTATGTGCTCTAGATTTCAATCATGTCCTAAAGAATCACACTTGGTAGCTGTGAAAAGAATTTTCAGATACTTAGTAGACACTACCAACTTAGGACTTTGGTATCTAAAGGGCTCTAATTTTGATCTAATCGGCTACTCGGATGCGGACTTTGCCAGTTACAAAGTAGATAGAAAGAGCACTAGTGGAACATGTCAGTTTCTTATAAGCATGTTGGTTTCATGGTTTTCAAGAAAACAAACTAGTGTTGCTCTATCTACGGCGGAAGCCGAATACATTGCCGCCGGGAGCTGTTGTGCCCAATTACTTTGGATGAAACAGCAACTTAGGGACTATGACATGGATTTTAAAGATATACCCATTAAATGTGATAATACTAGTGCCATATGTTTAACTAAAAATCCAGTCTTGCATTCTAGGACCAAACATATAGACCTTAGACATCATTTTATTAGAGAACATGTGGAAAATCATGATATATGTCTAGTATATGTAAGAACTGAGGATCAAATTGCAGATATATTCACAAAGCCCCTAGCAAAAGAAGCATTTTATAAGATTAGAAATGACATGGGAATGATAAATTTAACCTAGCACAAACTAAGGGGGAGCACCTGTTTAGGGGGAGCACACCCACCTATCTCTTTCTTTAACCCTCTAACTTTTTGATATATTGACAAAAAGGGGGAGAAGAGTAGGATTTGAGGGGGAGAAGAATAGTATGTGTTTGAGAAGAAGAGTAGGATATGTTTGTATGAGCATAAGAATGATAAAACTTCACAATACAAAATGAGTAAGAGTAGGATTTGAGGGGGAGAAGAGTAGTATATGTTTGGGAAGAAGAGTAGGATATGTTTGCATGAGCATAAGAATGATAAAACTTCACAATACAAAATGAGCATGTTAATTTTTAAGCAATTAAAAGGTATACACTCAAATCAGTTTTGTCAATCATCAAAAAGGGGGAGATTGTTGGAAATATGTGGAAAACAAGCTAAATCTATGTTTTGATGATTAACAAATCAATTTGAGTAAGTCTTGGCTACTAACAAGTTTGTGGAAGTGTTTAAGGCATATGCATTTGAAGAAAATAGAGCATGGAAGGTCAACTCGTTCCCCAAGTCGACTCCAACATCGACTTCAAACAGCCAGAACACTCCAGAGTTGAAACTGGGCGAAGAGCAGGTGAAGTCGCAAGCCAAGTCGACTCCACTTGCGACTTGGAAGCCAAGTCGCAGACGAAGTCGACTCCAGCATCGACTTCAAATGGCAAAAACTGTCCAGAGTTGAAACCGAAGATCTGGGAGTGCCGAAGTCGCACCCCAAGTCGACTCCACATGCGACTTGGGCGAAGTCGCAGACCAAGTCGACTCTGGCATCGACTTCGATCGGGCAGAAGAGAAATTTCAGAAGACAAGTTGGGATTAATTGTTTTCAAGACAAACTTGTATGAAGATGAAGATCAAGTTAACCTAGATGATCAATCTGAAACACATGAAGACTAATCCAAGTCCAAAGAAAACAAAATGCAGATTCAAGCTCATTTCCAAGATCAACTTAAGATCTCTCAAGACAAAATCAAGGATACAAGCTCATTATCAAGATCAAGTTTATCAAGTCCAAATAAAAGCTTCAAGTTCATTTTAAGGTGAAGAAACTCAAGACATGAAGACTAGTATCGAAAGCAAGAAGGATGAATCAAAAACAAGTTCTTCAAAGAAGACTACAAATATGTGAAGCCATTCCAGAATAAAATGATCAAAGAAAGAAGCCAAGCAAGCTAAGAAGAAGATAATGTTCCAAAGAAAAATGAAGGAACCAAGCATTTCAAGTATTCAAGGTCATCAAGATTCCTGCCGAAGTGAAGTCGCACACCGAAGTCGACTCCACTTGCGACTTGGGTTAAGTCGATGCCCAAGTCGACCCGATCTGGAACTTGAAGTCGCGAACAGAAGGCGAAGTCGCACCCGAAGTCGACTCCATCTGCGACTTGGGCAAAGTCGCATCCGAAGTCGACTCCACCTGCGACTTGGGTCGCAATGGTCGGAAAATATTCGAACGTTGGCGCATTAAATGCGCGCCACCTACCTTCAAACGTTCGGATTCCCTCCATAATTATAAAAGGCATTCAATGTGAACGAGGGAAGTAGCTGAAATCATTAAGTGTGCTTAACTTCCATCTTCAAGAGCATTAAAGAGATCAAGCCCATTCAAAGAAGAAGAACTTTGCTTCAAACTGCAAGAACTTAACTTCAGAATCTTCAAAGCCAACATTACAAGTTCTTCTCTGCGCCAAACTGTTTCTACACAACTGTAAAGTGTAGTTTCTTTCATTATTTCTTTTGTTGTATTGAACTTGATTTAGCTTGGGTAACTAAGATCAAGTGAAAGCAAAGTAGTGTGTGATTGGAGTGGAACTCATCACCTACTTGTGCTGTGGTTGTTGATGCCCCCTAGAGCTAGAATCTAGAAGAGAGCAAGAGGCTCTGGTTGTTGATGCCACCTAGAGCTAGAATCTAGAAGAGAGCAAGAGGCTCTGGTTGTTGATGCCCCCTAGAGCTGGAATCTAGAAGAGAGCAAGAGGCTCTAGTTGTATTCGCGGAATACAATAGTGGAACCCAAGTCACAAGGAGTGTGAGCTTGGAGGAGTGGAGTAGGGAGGTTGCCCGAACACTATAAAAATCTTGTCTGCTTGATTTATATTTCTACTCTCTACATTATATTACTTTCAATTTAGTTTTTTCATTAAGGGACTAGATTAATCCGGGGTAAAGTTTCTGTTTAAGTTGCAAAATTTTAATTACCCAATTCACCCCTCCCCTCTTGGGTTTTGCCATCAACTCGGGACCAACAGTTGGAAACTAAGTCGACCCAAACACTCAACTTGGATTAAATGAAGATAAATCAAGACCAAAATAAGCAGGTTTATATGAACAATCCAATCTAGATTAAGGAATGATCATTTGGACATCTCTATGAACTCCATGACTCAAGTAATCAAGTTTTCAAGACATGGAGCTAAAAGATTTCAAGATAAAATGATCATATTGAGTTCCAAGCGAAAGAAATCAGTGGAAGAATAATTAAAGTGAAGAATATCAAGCAAACAAAGTCATCTCCAAGGAATTCAAGTTCATCTAGCAAGCAAAAAAGTGAAGTAACACCGAAGTCGACTCCACCAGCGACTTGGGTCAAGTTCAAGCCTAAGTCGACCTAAAGTAGGGACTTAAAAAATTGCTGAAAACCGAAGTCACACCCGAAGTCGACTCCACCTACGACTTGGATCAAGTTCAGGACCAAGTCGATCTGAAGAGGAACTTGAGGAGCTTGCTGAAGACTGAAGTCGCATCCAAAGTCAACTCCAATCTGCGACTTGTGTGAAGTCGCACCCGAAGTCGACTCCACTTGCGACTTGGGTCACAGTAGTCAGAAATTTTTGAACATTGGCGCATTTAATACGCACCACCAACCTTCAAACGTTCAAATTTCTTCCACCATTATAAATAGACACTCAAATGAACATGAAAGCAAGTAGAAAGAGAATATACTAAGTTCTAAATTCTAGTTTCTTCTAGCTTTGAGTGATCTATACAAGCTTTGAAGGAAGAACGAGCTCCAACTTGTTGCATGCTTCAACGTCGATTGAATCAATTTTTCTATGAGTTTTTCCACGTGCTGTAACTTGCCTACACAAACAATAAAGTGTAGATCTTCTTTCTTTTAGTTTGTTAGTTGGTTTTTTGATACTTGGTTTGATATTGGTGCTTCAAACCAAGTGATAGCAAAGTAGCGTTATGACCGGAGTGCGACTCGTCACTTCCTTGCGCTGTGTGTTGTTTATGCCGCCAGAGATAGAATCTAGAAAAGAGCAAAGGCTCTAGTTGTATTTGTGAAATACATAGTGGAACCCAATTCACAAGGGGTATGAGCTTGGAAGAGTGGAGTAAGGAAGGTTGCCCGAACCACTATAAAATCTTGTCTATTGATTTATATTTCTGCTTTCATTATCTCATTGCTTTCCATTTGTTTCATTAAAAGAGACTGAACTAAATCGGGAAATATTTCCTGTTTAAGCGATTGATTTTTTAAATACTCAATTCACTCATCTCCTCTTGGATAATTGTCATAAACTCGGGACCAACAGTCTTGACTAAAAAATTACTCTTTTCGTATTCATCGTCGTTATTCATTCTAAGATTAGAAATACTTCTGTGCAACTGCTATCCTATGAACTGGCATTCCAATGTTTTTCGAAACTTCACATTTTCGTTAGTCATTTTGTCCTATTGTTCTTTGGGCTTTTTTTTTTCTTTTTGATTTTTTTCTTGTGCCTTTTTTGAATAAAATCTTTGCCATGATCACGTTATGTCCATTAATTATTACGCCATGTAAATTTCCTATGCACACTATTAACCTAGGAGATGGCTTCCGTGTTTTGTCATGTGGCGTTCAAAGAAATCAATTTAGTGTTTCTTGGTCTTCAAATTTGCTTTAAGTTATAAACTTTTTCATTATTCTCGTAATGCATAATTGATTGAACCTCTTTTCAGGACCTACCTGTTAACCTTGGTGCTTAACCATTTCTAGAATTCTTTCTTGCAGTTAGATTATTTGCAGAGAATATCTATGAAGGTGCTTCAAGTGGAGACCAAGCCAAGTCCAACTAACAGTCCTTAAGCCTGCTAGATCCTCTTATATGTGAATTTTGGGATTATGTCAGTTGCATATCAAACCCTCGCATCGGTGTTAGATGCATATCAAATCCTCACGTTCACTTTACAAAAAGTGAAATTTGGGTTAATGAATCCAAGTTGAACTTCCGCTGAATATGAAATTGAGGTTTTGACTTAATCAAGATGGAATCTGGTTGGATCACTCTTCAATTTGCTAAAACGTATAGCTAGTGGTGTTTGGCTAATGGAATTTCATGTGGAAGAGGAGCTAATACAATAGTTTGATTGTTTTTTTCATTGATATTTAATCCATTTTAAAACTTTATTTAATGATTTATAATTTATAACTAGTCAAGGGGCTCCTCTTTCTATTTCTGCGGCATTATTTACATATAAGGCAGCACAGCTCGATGGTGATTTACTAGGTCTAATAAGTTTCTTGTCTAATAAAGTCTGTATTTCTTGTTTACAGTATTTTAATAATTCTAAATTCATTTGAATAGGTCTAGCTTTTGTGGGTATTTGTTCTTCATTAAATTCTTTTATATAAGGCAAAGTTACCATATGCTTTTTTCTATTCCAAAAGGCATTAGGTAACTCAGAACATACTTCTAAACTTAATTTTTTATGAAAATCCTTAATGTGTTTCTTCAAGGGTCCATTAATTTGTTTCTCTATATTTTTTATAGTATTTTGTTCATTAAGATAACATAAAAAGTTTTTCTTATAAAATAATGTTTCTTTTAATTCTGCTAATAAGGACATTTCAGGTGGTTTTATAAATGAAAATACTAATTCTTTATTCTATATAGTAGTATGGATCCATTCATCTATTACTATGAATGACTTTATCATTTGTAAAAAAGGAGTTCTAAGAATAATTTTTTGCTGTATATTTTTTATTAATATAAATAGTGTCTGAAAACATATATTTTTATTACATATACAGGCTCTTAACAATTTATACCTTACTGTCATATCTGAGCCGTCAGCCGTGGCTATTGATGAATTTGTTCTTTCAAAATATTTAGGAGGAATTATACCTTCTTTTATACAATTTAAATCTGCTCCTGAATCTATTAAGGCTATTAGTCTTATAGAAAAATCTTCAGGATAATCGATAATTTTTAAAGTAATTTTTGAATACCATTTTTGTGGTATAACCTTTTGGGCTTGATATAAAGTATGTAAGGATGACTCGGGCTGATTGAGATCCTTTTCCTTTATAATGTTATTTAATTATTGTTCAAATTCTTCTTTTTGTTCTTGCGCTTCCTGAGTCTGATTATCTGTTATATTATGAAGTTCTAATATTTGGATTCCATTCTTTAGCTCTACAATTTCTTGTTTCATTATTTTAATCTCTTGATATATCTCAGGAATGGTCGGAGGTTTTGGTACAACTTTTAAATATTTCTCTTCATATTTTATTATACAAAATAATGATGTTGTTTCATTAAAAGAAGGAGATAACCATATCTCCTCGGGGTTTTTTGGTTTGAAATATTTAAAAATTTAGTTAATAATTCTGCTTTTTGTTTGGGATCTTGAATTTGGTTTATTAAATCTAATAAAGTTTTATTTGTGATGTTTAACATATTTAAGGAATGATAGGAGAAATTAGATGAAGTTTGATATTCATTAGGTGAATATGAGCAATGACATTGATGTTATGATTCTGAGTCTGATAAATCTTGATTTTCTATATAATTTATTTGTTCATCTTCGGAGAATTCTTCTTCACTAAATGTAACAATTAATTCTTTTAATTTTTTGGTTATAACTTCTATACTAAGATTGTCTTTAGCTAATAATTTTTTAACTTGTCTTTTATAATATTTAGAGGCATAATGTCCAAATTTTCCACATTTATAACATTTTATATTTTTTTAGGTTTAGAATATTGTTGTTTTGATCGGTGATATTTCTTATAAGTCTTTTTAGATGGTTTCTTTGGATATATTATTTTTTCATAATTTTGATGAGAAATCCTTTTATAAGGTTTTGCCTTAGGGTATTTTGATTTTCTTATAGTATTCTTTTGAAATGGTAGCTTTTCAATTCCATAATGTAAGCAGAATTGTGATAAATCTTGGAATTTTAAAAAGTGGGTTTCTTCCATCTTCTTTTGATGGCATAGCTCAGTTCCTACTTGTCTGATTTTTGAGAAGAAAGTTCCCCACGTATAATTTTTATATACGAAATTTCCACAATTTTCTTGTTTTATTAAAATTTTGACTTTATTTTCTATAACAGATGATAGTCCTTGTAAAAATTTTTTTGTATATAAATTTTGTTCCGTCGTAATTTTACATCTACTAAAAATACATCTTTATTCCTTTTGAAATTAGATAAATGTTTACATCTTAATTTTAATATTCTTTCTCTTATAATAGCTTGATAATCTTCTACTCATCCTAAAAATTGATATATAATAGTACTGATAAGTGTATTTACAGGTTGTTCATCATTTAAAATAAGAGCCTTTGCTTCTTGTGTTAATTGTATATCCCACCAGGCTTTAAGCTGTCCAGTAAATCCCCAAATTAGACAAACAGTATCTAAATTTTGTAGTAATCTTCTGATATTTAGTAATATTTGAGCATACATAACCATATTATTACATATATTCCACATTTGATACTCGCTTGCTCCATCTATATTCCATTTATATATTCAATTAGGATTAAATTCATTTACAGTAGTTTTTCTTTCTTCTTCAAATTATTGATCTATTAGAGATGATCTTGAATAAAAGTTTTTTATATTTTTCATATACATTCTCTATAATAGATTTGAAGGATCTTCATTGTAAATAAATGAATTATTTTCTGATATGGTTTGCAAAATTTTTTAATCTCTATATCTATTATCAATTCATTCTAGCTTTTTCTTTAAATTATTTATACTTGGAAGTAGCATAGAAAAATGAGGAATAGATGTCAATTGTTCTACACTTTTGAAAATTCTTCTGGAAATTCTAAAAGAATTTCTAAAGGTCTTGTGAGAAATGATAGACTAGGTTTACTTGGTTTTAGGGTTATAATTTCTGGTTTATTTACCTTTTCTTTTCCTTTTTCTAATTATTTTTCTATATTTATAAGTTTATTGTTTGAAAATTTATTTTTTTCAATGATTTGAGATAAATCTTTCATATGTACAGACGTTTCTTTATAAGAACATTTTTTGTAGGGGTTCTTGTAGTATAAGTCCTTCTAATTCTTTATTTATTCGATTCATTCTTCTTTCAGGTTGGATATTAACATCAATTATAAAAGGAGGAGGCGGAGAGGATGGAGTTGGGTTTGAGGATTCTGAAGTTTCTGTAGTTTTTGTAGTCTGTTGCATCATATTTACTGATAATAATACTTGTTCATCATACCATTGAAAGAAAAGGATGTTTTGTTCAATATTTTCATAATAATAAAATCATTTTCTTATAATTTGTTTTAATTCTTATGAATTATATGTTTTTGATATCTATTTTTTTCTTTATTTATTTCAGATTTATAATCTTTTAATAATAATTCTTTATCAAATTTAAATATTGATTTTTCAGTAATTTGATTTAATTGGAAATCTAATTCTGATGGTTTTATTTTTGGTTTAGCAATATTTTGGTCATAATATAATGGAAATCTAGTTGTAGACGGAATTTATGACATAGATCTTTTTTCTAGAGAAGGTGATGAAGATGATTTTAAAGTAATTTTTGGGATTGTAGGTCTCGATATACTAAAAGAATGTCTCTTACCTGTTGGTTCAAAGTTTAGAATTATATTGTCTAGAGTTTCTGTTATAGCTTCTATTTTGTCAGCAGTTTATTCTGGAATTTCAAGAGATAAGTCATTATCTATTTTCCATTTAGTTGAAAGATTTATATCTGACCATAAGATTCTTTTTGGTTCAATCCTTTTATGTATATGATTAGTTGTAAAATATGGAGTAGCACCTTTTTCTTGAGTAACTAAAGATCTGGGTGCTAATGTCTTCATAATTTTATAATATATTCTATGTTGTATACATAAAGGTTTTTGATCCTAATTGCATATTAAATCCTTGAGTTTGGATTAATAGTGATAATACATCTAAAGTATATGGATCTGATAAACTAATAGAGAAATCTGAAAAACTGTTAAAATATACGGGACCAGCATGTAATGAAGTTTGTAATATACCTAAAATAGAATCTGAGAATTGTATGTGCATATTATCTTTTAGACACACTAATATACAAGATTGAAGGCCTGCTCGAACTAAAGGTTGGATCGCAATTTGTATTAATCCAAAATGTAGAAATTTATATTCTTTATCTCATAAATCTTTTAGAGTTTTTTTTGTAATAACTGTATTTGGTAAGATTCTTCGCCAAATTCTAATACAGTTTCTAAGGTTTTAATTTGATATGTTAAAAAAAATACGCATATCAAAAAAGGGTAAAATTTAGTTTATATGTTAAATCCATTTAGATAAATGAGCGTATGAGGAAAAAAGTTATAAATTTATTTTTTGAGATGGATTAAGTAAAATATTTTCTTAACCTGGACTAACATAATCGCTTATATGTTTAAATTAAAAATACGTATCCAAAACCTATAAATTTAGTACATGAATCAATTATACTTAAGCTCGTAATTTTATTCAAAAAACAATAAAAAAACATATGCATCAAGCTAACAATATCATAATCTGATAAATATTATATTAACCTGTCACTCTTGATTAAAATGTAAATTTCCAATTTCGTTTTGGAAATAAACAATCCTTTTCAAGTATTTGTATTTTTAATGCAAACAAAGTAATTAATATTCAAAATAATATCTAATTGTTATTTTTATTATTTACATTTTCACTCATTGTTCATTCTGAAAAAATTCCCCTTGGTTTATTCCATTCTGAATCACGGAACTTTTTATAATATTTTTTCTAGCCTATTTTGCAATTTGTCTCTATATCTATTGTTTAGGAATGAAAACCAGGGGGCTAGAAAAAATATTATAAAAAGTTCCATGATTCAGAATGGAATTTTGCAATTTTTCTACCCCTGGTTTGGATATTGTTTGTTAAAGGAGAACAAATCTTAATTTATCCTTGCACCTTCTCTCGAAACCTGCAAGGTATATCATAATTTTCTTATTCACCTATTCTCATATGATTAAGTTAATTAGAATCCATTAAGATTTGTGGTTTGTTTATGGAATTTTCTCAAGGTTATCATGGCTATTTTCAAGGTCTTAAATTTTCAGGTTTAATATCTTGATTATCGTATATTAGGCTTCCACCTCTCGGTTCCATCACCTAATATATGGAATCATACAAAAGTACGGGCCAATGTACAAAGGAAGCATAAAAACCGCAAGATATTAAATTAATAAAAATATCCATCATAAATAAATTAAAAATCCAAACCGCATTGCATTGTAGCATGCTACGTCCTAAACCCTAGATTTAGGATTTAGCCAAAAATGTTTAAGTTCAAAATAAAATTAAAATTACAACCATCTTAAACAAGACAATTAAAATTAAAAATGGAAAAGATAGAAAAGCTTATTGGTTTGAAGCCTCGATGGTGTGGTGGTTGCTCCACACAACTTGCAAATTCGCCTTTTGCTCGTGCTCTCCACCTTGCTTTTGCTTTCTTTTTGTCTCAAAATTTTGCTCTCTTCTTCTTCTAAAATCTCTACTAAAATATTTTGCAATAGTATGTTTGGAGGGATGTTCTTGTTAATTGCTTCTCAGAATTTTTATTGCCACCCTCGATGCTGCTCCATGCCACCCGATGCTCTTTTATAGCTGAATAATTGGGCCCCATCACTTCAATGCATTTCAAGTTATTTGTGATGGGAATTTTGCTGCTGAATTTTTCATCTCATTTGTTGCTACACATAATTCACGTGAATGGAGAGAGGCAGCTGCTGAAAGTGGGGCCCATCTCATTTGTTGCTGCTCACGCGAATAAAGCTGCCGGTTTTGTGGGGCCAGCTGCTGAATTTATGGATCATGGAATGTGATGGTTGGGATTAAATGGGCAGTGGAAATTTTGCAGCTGATCTACTCATGTAATTTATCAAATCAGCATTTTTAATGAGCAGCAATGATTTTGGTGGCCCACTCATCACGTGAAGTTGTTGATGCCTGCGCTTGCTGGATGTTGCTTAGACATGAATGGCATTATGGGTAGCAGCTTCTCGTGGGATCTATGAGAAAAAAATGCATTAAAAAGATGCAGCTGATGCATTCACGTGACTGGCCCACTAAATGAGCTGCTGGGAAATAAATGGAATGGGGTCCATCTGTTGCAATTCACGTGATCTGATGTTGGGTTTATAAAAAATATTGCTGCTGTGAATTCTGAAGAAAATGCTGCTGATGGACGTGATCGCATTGCTGGTTTTGGTGGGCCATCAAATTCTGAATTTGTTGAACGGTGTGGGCAGCTTGAGATCCACGTGATTTGCTAATGTGTCCAGCAGCAATGATTTGATGGGCCATCATCACGTGATCTAGATGCAGCATTTTCTAACGGCCTGATGTTGCTGATCATGTTGATGGGTGCTGCATTCACTTTTGCTGTGATTTGAAGTAGTGGTCAAATGGCTGGACACATTTGGGCGTAATGGATGGCTTGGATTCTTGCATGATTTGATTTCCATGTGTGACCCACTTTGTTTTTCCTGCATAAAAAATATTTAAATCATTAATTCATCAAAATTATTAGTGGGTTATTATTAAAGTGGGTTATTATTAAAAATAAACCCATTTAATTTCAAGGCAACAAATAAAATGTAATTTCAAGCCAAAAGATTATAAAAATTGTTTACATTGCTTGAAATTAATATTTAATAACCAAATTGCAAAACCACATTTGAAACCAAATTTCATATTAATTTTAATTAATTACCCACCAATTTGGTATAAAATGCCCACAAAAAATATGTTATTAATTTCCAATTATCAGAGACTCACTTCTTAAAAACTCAAGACTTATCACAATTCTGCTTACATTATGATATTGAAAAATTACCATTACAAAAGAATATTATGAGAAAACCAAAATACCCTAAAACAAAAACCTATAAAAGGATTTCTCATCAAAATTATGAAAAAATAACATATTCAAAGAAACCATCTAAAAGAACTTATAAGAAATATCTTAAATCAAAATAAAAATATTCTAAACCTAAAAAAGATATAAAATGTTATAAATATGGAAAATTTGGTCATTATGTCTCAAGGTGTTATAAAAGGCAAGTTAAAAAATTATTAGCCAAAGAAAATCTTAGTTTAGAAGTTATAACTAAAAACCTAAAAGAATTAGTTATTACCTCCAGCGAGGAAGAAGAATCCTCTAATGGTGAACAATTAAATTATATAGAAAATCAAGATCTATCCGATTCCGAACCCGAACATCAATGGCAATGCTCCTATTCCCCAAACGAATATCAAATTTCATCAGATTCTTCTTATCACTCCCTAAATATACTAAATGCCACAGATAAAACCCTATTAGATTTAATAAATTAAATATTCAACCAAAAGCAAAAAGCTGATTTATTAACTAAATTTTAAATATTTCAAACCAAAAAACTCCCAAGGAGGGATGTTATCACCTAATTTTAATGAAACAACATATTATAATAAAACACCAAAAGAAATATTTAAAAGCTATGACAAAACCTCCGACTATTCCTGAAATATATCAAGAAATAAAAATAATGAAAAAAGAAATTGTGGAACTAAAAAATCGAATTCAAATATTAGAACTTCATAATATAACAAATAATTAAGCCCACAAAGGGCATGAACAAGAAGAAGAATTTGAGCAAAAATTGAACAACATTATAAAGAAAAAGGATCTCAAGCAGCCCGAATCATCTTTACATACTTTATATGAAACACAACAGGTTATTTCGCCAAAATGGTATTCTAAAATTACTTTAAAAATTATTGATTATCTTGAAGACTTTTCTATAGAACTCATAGCTCTAATCGATTCAGGAGCAGATTTAAATTGTATAAAACAAGGTATAATTCCTCCTAAATATTTTGAAAGAGTAAATTCATCAATAGCCACTTCTAATGGCACAGATATGACAGTAAGGTATAAATTGTCAAAAGCACATATATGTAATAAAAATATATGCTTTCAAACACCATTTATATTAAGTAAAAATATGCAACAAAAAATTATTCTTTGAACTCCTTTCTTACTAATGATAAAACCATTCATAGTAACAGATGAAGGAATCTATACAACTATACAAAATAAAGAGTTAGTATTTTTCATTTATAAAACCAACCGAAATGACCTTTTTAACTAAGAAACATTATTTTATAAGAAAAACTTTTTATGCTATCTTAAAGACAAAACACTATAAAAAACATAGAAAAACAAATCAGTGGACCCTTAAAAAATAATTGAAGATTTTCAAAAAAAATTAAGTTTAGAAGTATGTTTTGAGTTACCCAATGTCTTTTGAAATAGAAAAAAGCATATAGTAACCCTACTTTATATAGAAGAATTTAATGAAGAAAAAATACCTACAAAATCCAGACCTATTCAAATGAACTTAGAGTTATTAAAATATTGTAAACAAGAAATCCAAACTTTATTAGATAAAAAACTTGTAAGACCTAGCAAATCACCTTGGAGTTGTGCTGCTTTCTATGTGAATAACGCTGCAGAAATTGAAAGAGGAGCTTCTAGGTTAGTCATAAATTATAAACCATTAAATAAAGTATTAAAATGGATTAGGTATCATTTACTGAATAAAAAAGATTTATGACAAAGGATTATCAAAGAAAAAATATTTTCTAAATTTGATTTAAAATCTTCATACTGGCAAATCCAAATAGCTAAAGAAGATAAGTATAAAACTGCTTTCACAATTCTTTTGGGCATTATGAGTGGAATGTTATGCCTTTCGATCTTAAAAATGTCCCATCGGAATTTCAAAATAATATGAATGATATATTCAATCCTTATTTAGAATTTGCAATAGTCTATATTGATGATATTCTATTATATTCTAATTCTTTTCAAGAATATTGGAAACATTTAAAGATATTCAAGCATATAATCCATCATAATGGTCTAGTATTATCCGAAAAGAAAATAAATTTATTTCAAACGGAAATATCATTTCTTGGATTCAATATAAAAATAATACTATACAATCAGTTAATAGAGGTATAATATTCATAGAAAAATTTCCTGATGAAATAAAAGATAAAAAGCAACTGCAAAGATTTTTAGGATATTTAAATTATGTCGCTGAATTTTATGAAAAGATTGCTTATGATAGGGGTATATTATTACAAAGATTAAGAAAAAATCCATCTCCCTAGACTGAAGAACATACTAAGGAAGTCTAAAATATTAAAAGAAAAATTAAGTATTTACCATGTCTACACCTAGTCAATCCAGATTTATATAAAATAGTTGAAATAGATGCGTCTGATATTAGTTATGGTGGTATATTAAAACAAAAAGATCAAAATAAAGAACAATTAATTTGTTATACTTCAGGGTTATGGAATGAAACAAGGAAGAAGTATCCTACTATTAAAAAAGAAATATTAGCAATCATTATCTGTATAAATAAATTTCAAGGAGATCTTATAAATAAGAAATTCTTATTAAGAGTTGATTGCCGAGCTGCAAAACAAATTACTCAAAAAGATGTAATGAATTTTGTGTCTCATCATATGTTCGCTCGATGGCAAGTAATGTTATCACCCTATAATTTTCAAATTGAATATATTAAAGGAGAAAATAATTCTCTTCCTGACTATTTATCTAGACAATTCTTGGAGGGAAAAGAGCGAATATGGCAACCTCCAGCTCATCTACTCCACCTATTACCCCAACACCAAATAATTATAATTTTGAAATGTAGAATGATCAACTATTTTTATATTTGGAAAAACCAGATTATGAATTATGCAAATCTAAAAGTCTTGGAGAACACTTTTCCTCAAGTGATAAAGAAAACAGAAATATTCTTGAGGTATGTAAACAGATTTATCAAAAGTATCTTCCAAGATTTGAATGGTTTATACCATCAGCTCCAGGCAAAAATGTCGAATTTTATGAAAGAATTCTGTTACAAATAAATTCTATAACCTTGGAGTATGTTATTAAACATCCAAAAGGAGATATGATCATTTATTCTAAAATATTTATAAAAAGAATTTTATCACTAGAAAACTGGCTTGCCAATGATCATAATGCTTATATTCCATTTCCTGAAACTCAGAAAAGAATTTATAATTATCCAAAATTTAATTTTTGGGATTACTAAGAGGCCTGGAAAAAGGTTTTTCTAAGGCAAAACAATTATTTTTCTCATTCTTGATGGATCCGCTTTAATCTTATAAATCCTTCTCAAGATACCCCTGCTTGGTTCTATGAAAAATTTTGGGAACGTTGGGGATTTAAAAAAAGTATTTTGCCGAATGATCTTATTTCTCACTTATCATTTTCTATATCAGACTGCTGAAATTAAATGAATTTATAATCCAAGAATCTATTCCTTGGATAGTCCGTTGGGATATTTCCTTTTATCTTGATTCTGAAACTTCCTCATTTATAATTTATACTTCATATTTAAAATGGTGGCCAAAATTTGACTATGAAAATGTTCTTCAAAGTTATAAGCAGCTCTAGCATTGCGCATCTCAAAAGGCTTCTTCTATAGCTGAGTCTCTCTGCTCTTCATCTCCTTCTCAAGACCTCAAAAAGACATCGACAGAAACAAAGGAAGCATTTAAATCTGCTTTAAGGATGGTGAAGAGAGAATTTTCCCATTTATCTAAAGAGGAGAAAAAGCTTAAAGCCTTCAAGTTCCTATTCTCCAGCCAGATAGATGATGATCAAATGGACATCTCATCGGCATCTCTATCTCCATAAAAGATGAAGTGACATAAAGTTGAAGACTTTATTAAAGAAAAGTCATATCCTGTAAAAGCTGAAGAATCTTATCTTAAAGAGCACCTTGACAAGTGGGATTTGTACGACTCCATCTCATCTAGGACACATGTCTCTACCTTCGGCGCCTTGATTTTATCTCTTCCCGAATTTCAAACGTGTTCAAGTCCGCTTTTCACTTTTTGAGTCTTCAAATTTAGTCGATCTCAATTGTAAGGGCATTGAAGAAAATCTGGAGCTCTAAGTTTGTCCTATAAGATTGATTGAAGGTCATCAAAGTTCTTTACCTCTCTCTCTCTCTGTAAGATAGTCTTCTCTTTTAATGAAAGTTTGTTTTAATGTTTACTTATGATGAATGGTTAGAATATTGCGTCTTAAGATTTCTCTTGTGGCATGGTGATCATCATGTTTTTAAAGACTGTATTACTTCTATAATAGAAGCCCATGCTGACGAAATACCAGAAAGAGAAATTCGCATTATAAACCAGAATGAAGAAATCATTGTAGAATTTGAATGGGAAAGCTACATCTCATCTAACGAAGAATTTTAATATGTCATTACCTTATCAAGATGAAGAAGATAGATTGGTAAAACTTATTAATATTCATAACACTAATGTCTATTCTTATAATTTTTTAGTTCACATAGGAGTATTCACTATTCTAAAAATAATTCAATATACTATTAAAATTATTGAACACTAACTCTGTTATCTCTTAGGATGAATCAAAACATCAAAGATTTAAAGGCACAATTAAATCATATTAGACGAGAAAAGGAAAGAATAACAGCTGAACTAGAAATATTAAAACCAAGAGATGAAAATAATGAAAATGAAAATGCTATAATAACATATTCAATGAAAAGATTCGAAAGATATATTTAAGAAGAAGACAAACTCAGAATTCTTATATCTAAAGTAATTAAAAGACTCTTAGCTTAAACACATTATGATTTGGCTCACACACTATAAAAAACAATTACGTCTACTGAGAAAATAAGAAGAATGGTATTTGGAAAATCTCAATAAATACAACTCATCCAAAGTTATTCGTTAGTATTATGAAGAACAGCTTACTTGGATCACTCCTAACATAAAAGCTTTAGAAATCTTGATCTCTCGTCTCCTGGGTTGAGAAATTAGTATCAGAGCCAAGTTGAGGATAATTTTGTTTAAAATATCTCTCTAAAGAAACTCAATCATCATGAAGTCGCGCATCCAACTGAGATCCTGCGTTGCTACGAAAGCGTTAAAGGGAATACAACATATAAGACGTTGACTGTGAAGATGAGTTCTCTAAAGAGGATGTTGTCAACATCTTCATCTTCTTCTTCAACTGATACCGAGATTCACTCAGTAAGACTTGATGAGATTCAAAACATGTCTGAAGGAGCTTATGAAAATATTGAAAAATCTATATAAAATTAAAAATTTTCCAATGTACCTATTAAAAAAATTTATAAAATTAGAGCCTTTGATTTTACACCTAGAATCTCTCCACAAGATTCTTGTGCCTAGAAGTTCTTACACCTAAAATAGGTGTACATAAAATCTTGCATTCAATTCTCATCACCCATGTCACTACTTCCATATGAACTCTAGTTTAGGATCTTGATCTTATCCGAGAACAATCCCTTATTATCATATGTGACATGTAAGATCTCAAATACATAGAAATATAGCCTGAATGCAAGACTATCATGCATTTATTTGAGATAAAATATGAAAAACTGAACCTAAGATATACCCTATTAACAATAGCGATGGAGGGTGGCTCTCCCATATCTAGTACTGGCTTTCTACTGAATGGCGGTGCCTACTCTCTTGTTAATTGTTGATAGTAGTAGTTACCTATTCTCCTTTTCTTCTCTCTCTCACGAACTCCTTATCTTCTCCCTCTCACGAACTCTCATTTTTTAGTACCACTATATTTGAGCCCCATCCATAAATACGTAATATCAAGGTAAAATTGATTTTTAAAACTAAAAGTAATTTTTAAGAAGTATTTTTAACATCTAAATTATCTAAAATGTCACTATTATGTGAATAAATGATTTCATAAAGAATAATTACATTTTAACACATGTGTGAATGGATCTAAATATTTTTCTTAATTTACGTGTGATTATATCTATTTTTGAGTAAATGTGACTCATGCACATATTTGATTTGGATGGAATTTGCTCTCCTAGTTAAGCAAATGATATCAGATACAATGTGTGGATTGGATTTTACGTCAATTATCAACATCTTAAAAATAGAGGAGTTTGCATAAAATCTCTTCTATGTAATTGGTTACATAGAAGTAGAACACTTTTTTTTAAACATGCATGTTCACATATTTTTTTATCAACTTCATAAAAATGCAAGTCTAAAATTCATATCTCATTTTCCAAATGGCTTATTATGTCACTTAATGAGATTAAATCATCCCAATCCAAACTTTAAATAATTTAAATGAATGAAATTATTTAATCAAGGAAATATTTCTAGAATTAATAATCTGGTAATTACTAATGCATTTTTCCTTCATTCCCTTTAGTAGCATCATTTTAAATCATTTTTATTTTCCATTAAATTTCTTCTCTCCCTATTCTTTTTAATTTTAGGAAATTGACATAGTACCTTAATTTCTTTCCATTAACCTTAATTTGTCAAAATTTCCTTATGATTTTGGGCCAATGGAATCAAATTTACTATTTTTAATGACTTGAAATTCTTTATTCATACATGCATCATGCCAAGCTAATAATTTAAAATTCACATGTTTTTCAATGATTAATTATAGACAACATTAACCATAAAAGATGGACAACAGTAAAAATTTAATGTTAAATATATTAAGAATCTCAAGAAAAATGAGAATAAGATAAAATATATTAATAATTTCAGTAAATGAGAAAAGCTGGGGTGGTCGAGTCTTTTCCAGTTGAGATATCATTGACTCCTCCTGCCCATTTTATTTGAATGACTCATTCTTATCACGAATCAAATGGTGAATAATCTAGTAAACAAATTGTTGAGTTCAACTCATCTAATCAATTTAACTTTGGATTTAAGCTAATAGATGGTTGTAAATTATTAACTTACGCATGTTAATCACCCAAAACAGTTCCATGAGCTTTACAATTCCAGTATATCACAATGCACGATCAACAGAATCTCATTCTATTTCCATCAGACATGTATAACAACCCATTTCCTCATCATGCAATAAGTTAATATTTATTGCAAGGTGATAATTTCATGACATGCCGATTAGTAGAAGAAATTTTGGATAAGAATTTGGGTGATAAATTCTATGGGCAAGTCTCTTTCTTCACTTCATGTGCTCTGTAGTTGAACTAAATTGATAAAGTCCTTAGGGTTTTATGGATTTATAGATTTTACCCAATTTTCGCCCAAAGGCCCAGCCATGGTAGAAAATGAAAAAAAGGAAAAGATGGAAAGCTTGCCTTTGCAAAGCACAGGTTCTAGCATGTCTTCACTACCCTACCCTATTTTTCAAGGTCAATTCCAGTTTCGGTTTCGGTTCTAAATCGGTTCTAAAAGTAATATGTAACCTACTCCATCTACTAATATAAATATGTACAAATAAAATATATAAGCAGTTGAGTATGAGTCAGCAGTTAATCGGCACAGCTGCCTAACCAAACTATATAATTGTTACATGCAATGCAACAATCTGTTGCTATCTGTACCATGAAATCTGTTGGAAATTGACATGGGAATTAGTTTAAATAAATGTACATACGAAATAAAACATATCCTTTTGCCGTTCCCAGATTGATATGCATTCGAATCTCCCATGCGAGCTACTGCAAGGCCCAACATCTCCATGAAGCCACTGCTCTAAATTCCCATTGTTGATATACTCATAAACAAATATCCTCTATAGGGGAAAATGAAACCTTGAATCATCAACGCTGCAATGAAAGATGAAGAGAGAAAGAGAGACAAACAGAGAGACTGAGAGAGAGAGAGATAGACTCGGAAAAATCGATCGAGAGACAGAGAGAGATCGAGATTGAGAGAAAGACTAAGATAGAGAGATTGATAGAGAGAGAAACAGAGATAGAGAGGGATCGATCAAGAGAAGGACATTGAGATTGAGAGAGAATGAGTGAGAGAGAGAGAAAAAGAGACAGACAGACAGAGAGAGCGAGAGAGAAGGCGACACCGGAAGGGAGGGGCAAGGAAGCATCGACACTAGAAAGGGAGAAAGATGCAGCAACAGAGCCCAAAAAATCGAGAGGAAAAGGGAGAAGCGGGAGACAGAGCAGCAACGATGCGCCGAGGGAGAGGGAGAGGGAGAGGGAGGGAGGGAAGGAGGAGAGGCAATGCGGGACAGCGGGAGAGGAGAGGGACAGCAGCAGCAGTGCGCCGAGGGAGAGGGAGAGGGAGAGGGAGAGGGAGAGGGAGGGAGGGAAGGAGGGAGAGAGAGGAGAGGCGACGCGAGACGGTGGGAGAGGAGAGGGACAAAGCAGCAGCGATGCACCAAGGAAGAGGGAGAAGGAGGGAGGGGGGAGAGAGAGGAGCAGCGATGCGCCGAATCCCAATTGCTACCTTGCTGGTTCAGGACGGAAAGACTGGAGATGGCGAAGAGGACAAGCGATGGCGAGGGCGTCGGCGTTGGAGAATAGGCAGAGTTTAGGGCGTATTGGATACAACCCCACAAACCTCATAATAAATATAATATATACATTTATTATAATATTATTATATAAGTTCGGTTAGGTTTTGGGTACCCAGCTATTGGAACCGACCCTACCCAAATCCACTCAGGATTTTTTTTTTTACCTGGAACCGAACCGATCCTATGGTAACCCTAGCTGAGCCGAACCGACCCTATTTCGGGTACCCATCTGTCGACCTGTGGGTACCCGACCCAAGTTGCACCCCTAAGTCCACCCATCGTATGATAACTAATAATATTACATAAAATTTTAGCATTATTAGAGAGTTGTGCCAAGCGATATGGAATACAAATTTTTTTTCATGCTGAGCTCTTTTTTATGATGGAGAAATGGCCACTTTTATTTGTTCTTTTTCTTAGTTAATTGATGTACGTATTGGATGTTTCCTCTGAGGTGAGGAACTAAAGGTGGGATTTTATGGATACCACATAGACAGTGTCTTGACTTAAATCAAATTGAATTTTCATAAAGTATTTAAAGATACCAATTATGCTCATTGCAGAAGATCATCTTCCTTGGTCAAAGGATTGAATTTCTGCATGGACGGTGATTCTTATGCTACAACTTTTTTAAGTTTTAACCGTTGTCATTTTTCATCCGCAGAATGGAAGCTATGAAGAAGCTTTATCTAGACAATACACGCAAAGATGTGGAAAAATATGCTATTGAATTTGAAGGAAAGATGTATACTTTTGCCAAAAGTGAGGTAACTATTGTTATCAATTTCTAGTTTGTTTCACATGCGGAAGTGGGTTGTTCCTATGTATGCTTCCACTCTATTGTTTCTTGTGGATTGTAGAATCAACTGGATATATTGTTTGCATGGTCACCGCCATTTTGATGGATTTTTAAAAAAAATTATTTGAGTTGCTTCAAATTTGTCTGTAAACTACATTACTGATGAGCGCCGCAAACGAACAATGGTTCATTCGCATATCCAGTAATTGGTTGTCATGTTAGCATTTAAAGGGTAATTAGGAAATCGGAATTCCTAGAAACTAGCATTCTCTTAAACCTTTCAAGCGTCTGGTTCATTAAAAATAATTCCTGATTAGCAAAACTCATTTATCTTTTTTTACCAATTGGTAGAGTGTTCGCATGCCTAATGGGTCGGTTTTTTTGGGAGAGCAGTGTGGCTTATCGGAAAAGTACAAGTGTTGGATTGACATAGTTGATAATTTATCTAAAAGTATATCACTTCAAGATGGAGGTTGCTTGTAAATGTTCGTTTGTCTGAGCTAACTTCAAGTCCACATTAGAATTGTTCTACAATATGATTGTTAGTGGTGTTGCCCAATTTACTCTTTGTTTTTTTATTTTAAGTTTTGTCTTTTTGTTGGTAAGACTTTCTATCCTAGAACATCTTCATTTGACTTTTTTTTATTTATATATTTTGGCAGTTGTTAAATAGGCGAAATAGGAATGTTAGGATTGTTTTTCGCCTTTTGAGAGGGGGAAGACTGAAGGCGTGAGGGGTTTGTTTAAGTTTTTTTTTATGTTCTCTATTTTCTCAATTAATGAAAGATTAAGATATTTCATAGCTAGTGGAGCTCCTTTAATGCTTCTTCCCACTATTCTTCCTTTTCTTTGTTTGTTTTCCTTTAATCAAGGATTTGACATTTTACCATTTGTCTGATAAAAGGCCTATTTAGCTGTGCATTGGGAGTTTGTGCAGCTCCTGTCATTATATAATAGCGATCAGATGAAATTAGGGAAGCACTACTCTCTTAAAATCTTATGAGCTTACCCCTAAAAAGAACTTCTGTAGCAAGCTATCGGTGGGGGCTTGAGAAATATGAGTTAGTGCATCCAAGTTGAACTTCCTCCAAATTTGAAATTGAGCTTTTTGACTCAATCAAGTTGGAATCTGGTTGGATTGTTCTTCAGTTTGCTGAAATGTATGGATGATGGTGTTTCGCAAATGGAATTTAATTGATTTGATTGGTTCTTCCCACTAATTTTACAAGAGTGGTGGATTCTTAGGGGAAGTTTATTCATGGAGCAGGATATTTTAGGGATATTTGCGAATTAGGCACACTAATTTTGAATATTTGCAAGTTATCCGCTGTAATAGTCTAATTATATTATAGTAGAACTTGTTATAGATGTGGATTTCTATTTTCATGTTCCACGTTGTTCTCCACAAGTACAGTCCGTTTATCATATTTATAGTAGTCATGTAGTTCAGATCTTGGAGATCGTTATGATTGAAGGTTGCTAGGTTGCAATGAATGTGGGTTCAAGATATTTCTTGAAGTTCTTAAGCGGCCCAATTATGCATATGATAATTGTGAGTTTCCTCATACTAAGCGTATAAGTATGAAGAAATATTGGGAGTGGTTTGAATTTAGAAAATATGTCATGGTGGTAAAAAGAAAGACTTTCCAAACTTATAGCTGGTTGCACTGAAGTGAAACCTTTTATGCAATTATTAGTTGCTTTGGAACAATAAGGGAATTAATTGCTTTGAAAAGTTTGAGAATTTTCCTTGTTAATGGTGGAGAATTTTAATTTATGAAATCCAAATTGTTCCTTGTGCTTAAAAAAGTACGTTTAATTTTATGATACAAGAGATCCTTTTGAAATTTCAAAGGAATTGTGTCCTTTGGATTGGTTCCCCTAGTGATTTGTCAAACTCCACATTCCAAGGACAACGTTTTATTGGATGAAAAATAATATAATTTTGATCATTTGCGTGTAAGAAGAGAATAGAAGTTTACAATTTTAATTAAAATTGTTTTTATTTTATTTAAACAAAGATAAAAATTATATTCATTTTCGCTAAAAAATTCTCTTAGCAAGCTATTTTGTGGTATCTAGTAAATTAGACCAAATGTGTTGCATATTTCCAAATTAGATCTACGTTTGCCCTTTGTTAAAGTTGGTATTTTATAAATTACTCATGTTGTGTGCTAGTTAGGCTTTAGGGTGTGTTTGGCAATGGGTAGAAAATGTCAAGTTAAAACTTCTCAATCTAAAACTTTCTGCTTTCCGCAACTATAATATTTTTTAATCATTTTTACCCTACTTTTCAATCATTTCTATACAACTGTCAACACAACTAACCTATCTATTTTAACTTTATCCTCTTTACTTCCCATTATTATCCCTATCATATCACATCATTTAACAACTTTTACTCTTTAAAACTTTTCATCAAAAGTTTTATCCATTCCCACACATCTTTAGTTTGTTGTTTCTGCCTAGTAGACATTGTTGTTAATGTTATAGATGTTTTGGACAAGGGATAAATTTAAAGGACCTATTTTGTGAAAACGCAAGTTAGAAAGTCTAATTTCCAAATATGCATGTTTAGATGTTCTTTTGGCAAATGCTTGATATTTTGTCTTGCGGACTGTGGATTAAGATTTTCATTTGTTGGAATGTGTTTGATATATGATGCTAGAAATTGGCTGTAGAAAGTATTAATCGATCAAGCTTTTTAGTTGCTCGAACATGTAAGACAAAGTATGTCGGGAATTGGCTGTAAAAAGTTTCAATATGGCGAATTGAGCTTTCCATTCGCTACGGTGTTTTAGATAGTTGATGGAAAATTCATTCGATATATTATATTCAGTGTCATTTATATTATTATGGAAACCCTTTTATTTGTCTAGTATAATTGCATATGAGCCTCATTTACAAACGTATCAAATCAGCATAATAAAATAATTTAATACTAAATATCAATTTTAAAGTAGTATCTTCAACATCTAAACCATATAAAATATCACTAATACATGGATAAATGATTCTATGAAGTATTACTATATTCTTATATATATATATATGTTTGAGCATTTTCTTAATTTACATATGAATGTACTTGTTTTTAGCAAATATGGCCTGTACACTAGATTGAATTTAGATGAAACTTGGTCTCTGAGAGAAATAAATGATATTAAATGCAACGAATGGATTGAATTTGTCACTAACTATCAAAAATTTAAAATTTGAAGAGATTTATGGAACCGCTTCTATGTAAACTAATTATTAAGTTTATGAAAAAAATTTAAAAACAAGTTTATTGGGTCATTTGAGTAAATGATTAATTAACCCACGCTAACAGGATTATTATTATTATTATTATTATTATTATTATTTAATAAGCCCAAATGAGATCCTCCGAGGAACCAAATATCTGAACTAATATTTTAATTGCTTAACTTAATTAATATTTTAATATTTATATGTCGTTGGTGTTTATATTATATATTTAGTTATTAAATTCTATACTTTTAATACATGCTTTCACTTGCAACGCGAAATGAGATTAACTTTTGTTGTTTATATGTAATAAAGAATAGGTTTTACAATTATTGAGTAAAAATAGTCCGACTTATCAGATAAAGATTAAAAAAATCGTCATGTGGACTTTCGTTAGAAGTCGATATTTTAATTTTTTTGTAAATTAGACATTGTATTTTTCATATTTGCAAATTAAACCCGATAAATTTATGTATATACTATAAAGCGAAATGACTAAAAACAAACACTTTTACATAAAGAGATCATACAAATGGTTATTTTGTTCATTTTTACAAGATTTTTAATATTTAAAGTATTTATACTATTCATATAAATTTAGTTATAATATCAAAAATTATATATTTTGAAAACTTATATGTTCTATATTTATTTTAAATTTCAATAGTTTCTATTTACCTTCAAATAGTATTAAGCTCTTATATTATGTAAGTTTTCAAACAAGTGAACTCTGACATATATACATTTTAATTTATATTTTGAAAGCTTTGAGTGCAAAAAGCTTTCAAAACATAGAAAATAGCCGTTTAGCATGAAGAGAAGTTTGAACAATTCCCAATATAGAGTCTGTAAAGTTTTTATGTCTATTGTCTTTTAGACATGCTAAAACAGAAGCTTGAAAGTCTGTTCTTACTAAAGGTTATATAGCAATTTGAATTAATCCAAAATGTAATAATTTAAATTGTTTTCTACAAAGTTCTTTTAGCGTTGTTTTCTCTAATAATTGGATTTGATGTGATCCAGCTCCGAATTCCAAAACAGTTTCTAGAGTTTTTACCCTAGATTCTGTCTTAAAATCCAAACTTCCTATTTTATAGATCTCTTTAATCGGAACTTTAGGGATTTTATCTCTTCTTATCCAAACTCAAGGTTTTGATATGAAGTTAGGATCAAAACCTTTATGTGTGTAGTACCGGATTTATTATAAAGCCATGAAAACATTAGCTCCAAAATCACTGGTAAATCAAGAAAGAGGAGCCACACCATATTTTATAACAAATCCTATTCATAAAAGAATTGAACCAAAAAAGATTCTATGGTCTGATGTTGATCTGCCTACAAAATGGAAAATTGAAAAGTAAGAACCATGTGCTATTCCTGAATAAAATTCAGAAAAAATAGAAACTGTAATTGAAGACACGAACAATATAACATTACATTTTGAGCCTATTCGCAAAAGATATTCTGTATGTCTGTCTAGACTTATAACCCCCAAACCTATAGAAATAACCTCTAAAAAGCCTTTGTCGTCAACCTCTAAAAGGTTCCCACTTAATATCGATAATCATATAGCCAAACCTGAGCTAGAACCTTCAGAATCTGACTTCCAAATAAACGTGATAAAGTTTAAACTCAACTATAAAGACTTATTAAAAGACTTTACAGATTCTAAACATAATAAAAAGAGAGAATGGATTAAGAATCATTATAATGAAGAAGAAATTAAAAAATTATTTAAATCATGGTTGGCTTACTGTAAGACTATAAAAGAAAATGCATCTTCTTTAATTGGTATGATGAACAAGTAAAAACTTCTTTAAATATGCTAAATATAGAAGAAACACAAAATCCATCAAATCCATCTACTTCAAAGGAAGTAGATCCAGAAATAGCTATAGAAACAGAAAATAATTATGTTTCTGAAAGAAACATAGGAAAACCAGCTAAACAATTAGACTGATTAATCCTTCAACAACCCTATAAAAAATCAATATATAAGGATATTCCTGTACAGGCTAAAGATTTGTCGCAAGTTATAGAACAAGGAAACTTTACAAATTATAAATTGATACAAATAGAAAAAAGACTAAGGGGAAAAACACCAAGAACCATGTCATTTTATAAAAAACCTCTTGAAGTCCAATTCAGCCAGTTATCTCTAAATGATAAAGTAGAAAAGGAAGATTTGTCAAAAATGGCTTTGTAAAAAACTTCTAATACAGAAGAACTTAAAAGGAAAATTGCAGAACTAAAAAATAAATTTTTTTTACAAACTATAACAGGAAATACACAACCAAAACTAAATAGGGTCTTAAAAAATTATTATCATCGACATCATCGGGAATAAACCTAGTTGAGTGCCAAAGTCTTGAGGTTCAGCTGAGTTGCCTTCAAATAACTCTCTTCAAACCTCCTAGATTACTTTGTAAGTTTTCCTTTTATGTTCATGTATATTATACTTTTTTAAATGAAAGCTTTGGATGATTTGCGTGCTCATTTGAGAACTCTTAGAGATTATGAACAATTTCTTAGAGAAGGTCTTGCTACTGAGACCTCTAAACCACATATTAAATATTATATGAGCAACTTGAATGGATTCATCCTGATATAAACACCTTGTGTTATCAAATACCTCGTCTCTTAGGATAAAGATACTGTTGAATATTATAAAGAGAAATTACCACAGTTAAAACCAGACATAAAATTCTTAAAATCAATTGTCTTAGATGAATGATCTTGTTAAATTATTATAGAAAACAATTAAGGATATTAAAAAGGGGAGAACAAGTTTACTTAGAAGAGATTGAAGAAATCAAAGTCTAAGAAGTGATGATGATCCAGAATTGTATGAAGATCGTTTACGTTGGCTAAAACCCGAGATAAAAATCTTAAAAAGTTTAGTTCTTCATCTTTTTACCCTAAATTTTGTCTTAAAATCAAAACTTCCTATTTTATAGATCTCTTTAATCGGAACTTTAGGGATTTTCCAGTTCTGTACAGATTTTTCAATATTCTCATAAGTACCTTCTGACATATTTTGGATTTCATCTAATCTGATTGAATGAATTTCAGTATCATTTCTAGATGTAGAAGAATAAGAAGAAGAAAACATTCTTTTGGGAGAACTCATTTTTCACAGACAACGACTTACAAATGCCTTCCACGCCTTCACACGGCTTAATGGCTTAACTACGTGACGAGTGAAACTGAGTTTTCTCAAAAGCCTGATTTTACTTTTCTTCTAAACCAGGCTCTGATACCAATCAATCTTTTGATTTGGATTTTCAACTTAATTTATCAAATCTAATAATATTTGGTTCGAACTATTCATCATATTTAACGAATAATAGCCTAAATCTGACGATGTTTGATAATCTTTAGTGTTATAAGAACACTAACAATTACGATTATCAGAGCTCTTATTATATAGTTCATTTATTTCAAATTCACTTTCACTTTCTGAAGATTCTTCTGATTCGTCCTCTGACGTGATTGCTAGATCATTTAGTCTTTTAGATAATTCTACTATACCGAGACTTTTATCAGCTAAAAGTTCCTTTACTTGGTTTTTATAACATTTTGAAGCATAATGTCTTAATTTTCCACATTTATAACATTTAATTTCTTTAATATTTTTCTTTTGCGAATATTTTGGTTTATATCTTTTATGTTTCTTTTTAGAATAATATTGCTTAGGAGATTTTTCTTTAAATGGTTTGAATGGTCTTTTATCTGGTCTTTTTTGAAATTATTTAGCTTTTAAGAATTTCGATTTTTTCATTATTCTTTGTACCGGGGTTTGCACTATACCATAATTTGAACAGAATATGGACAAGTCTTGAGATTTTAAAAATTTTGTTTCATCCATATGTTTTTGCTGACATAGTTCTGTACCAACTTGTTTTACTTTAGTAAATAGCGTTCCCCAAGTATAATTATTATAATTGAGTTTTTCATCATTTTCTAGTTTTATTAAAGCTTTTACTTTAGTTTCGAACGATAAAAATATCAACTAATTAGATCCAAAATCAAACAAGTAGAGCCCCATTAGATCTACACAATTTAAGATAATTTCACCTAATTTGTATGATAAAATAATATTAGTCTACATAATTCATGATTTATTATCAAATAAATTCATTATAATAAGAATAAGTATAAGATAATGACTTTTGCAGCTGTTAACTACTATACTCTAATTTCTCTTAATGCAATAATTTTATTTAATATAGAAAAAATGATAAAATATATTTCTGAATCAAATAATTCATAAACAAATAATGATACAATACATTTCCAAATTACTAAATACGTGACATTATTCCTAATTGTTATCTCTCCTTTTGTATAATTTCTCATATTTTTGTATGATTTCTTTCAAATTTCATGCATTTTCGCATAAATAACAATTTTAGTAATGCAAAGAAACGCAAAATAGTAGAAATAGCTTATGAAAACTTTCAAAATCTATCATGAGGTGAGATTATCTATCTAGTAGTATATCAAAATACATTATGTTAAAATTTTCATACATTACCATTATAAGAGAAAGACTATTAAAATTAAGATGTAAAAAGATAGCAAAATATAGTCTTGTTTTTTATACAGAAGCCTAAGAATGTTATTTTGTTTATTTTTCTTTTTGAGTGAACTAAGCCATTTTGATAAATAATATTTTTAAAAGTTTTCAGGTGTCGCTAATGTTGCTGTATAGAATCAGAGAAAATTAATACATCATCACCTCCTTCAATTCAAGGTGATAACTTGCAAGGTGAGCCCTCATAACGAATTAAGAACTAAAATTAACTTATCTCTTAGGCTTGGAAGGAGGTTCACTCTGGACGGATCCTCTCCGGATCCCAAATATAAAATTTATCATCATCATTATCACAATCATCTATGCTTTGTTTCTAGCTTACTATAATTTGGTTTGGGAGTGTTAATTTCTTTCGGTTGGATTATCTGGACTTCTTTTTACTCACGCGACTTTTCATGTCTTCCCTAACAATCCAACTAGCTTAATGCATGCAGATAATTGCCATAAATCTGGTTTTCTTATTAACCCTTTGAATTATTGCTTAGGGTATTTCCTGCAGTCATCTTGAATTGCTTATGCAATGTCTTACTATCACTCTATGGTCTCAACACCATCGCACCATCGCTATCCATCCTGAGATTCCTTGACCACTCAATATGTTTCTTGTCAAAATCGTAGTTGGTATTGCGCGTAATGTATAGGATTCCATTCTAGTTGAAATGACCTTAGACCTTATGAGACACCGAAAATGCAATGTGTTTGGCATATGGAAAAAAGGTAGGGGAAAAATTTATAGGGGAAATGTTTAGAAAAACTGAAAAAAGTGATACGATATTAATGATTAGAAGCAAAGGGGATTAGGTTAAAATAGGTAGGACAGTTATATGGAAAGATGTGAAGAAATCATTAGAAACTAAAGCACAAAAAGTTGTGAAATTTTTTTCCTGTTTCCCAACTGTTGGTAATATCATTTTGTGGGCTGTACCATTGTTCTCTTTCATATGAATACGATAGGAGCATTAGGATGTAAAGTTTGGTCAATGATTTGACAAACTAGTCATTGCATGTGTTACCACTGTCAAATGTGTGCTCTACATGCTTGGTTTTACATTGATCACCGAATCCATAACAAAGGCCTTTGGATTAAAGCGTCTTAAGATCTCTTCTAGCCTTTTCTTATGTCATCTCTCCATAAAGGCCTATTTGTCTGATAAAAGGCCTATTTGGCTATGTATTGGGTGTTTCTCCAGCTCCTGTGATTGTTTAATAGTGTCTTGATGCAATTAGGGTAGCATTGCCCTCTTGAATGTCTATTAGCTTACCCCACAAATGAACTTCTGTAGGAAGCTATCGGTGGGGGCTTGAGAAATCTCTATGCTCTGAAGCTAGGCTAGACAGTCCAAAAGCCCATTGGATCCTCCCAAATGTGAATTGGGATTATGTCAGCTGTATATCAAACCCCTGCATCAATGTCAGCTATATATCGAATGCTCAAGTTTGCTTTAGGAAATGCAGAATTTGGTTAGTGCACCCAAGTTGAACTTTCGCCGAATTTGAAATTGAGGTTTTTGATTCATTCAGGTTGGAATCTGGTTGGACTGTTCTTCAATTTGCTGAAATGTATGGATGTTGGTGTTTGGAGAATGGAATTTGATTGGTTTTCTCTACTGATTTTACAACAGTAGTGGATTCTTAGGGGAAGTTTATTCATGCAGCAGGATATTTAGGGATATCTGCCAATTAGACACTCTTAACTTTGAATATTTGCAAGTTATTCGCTATAATAGTCTAATTATATTGGAGTAGAACTTGTGTGGATTGAGCTTTTCATTCGCTGCAATATTTTGGATAGAATATGCTGGGAATTAGCTATGGGAAGGGTGAATCTCTGTAACTTTGAGGAGTGCAATTGTCTTGATCAAAAAATTAGTCTTTTCATATTCGTCATCATTATTCATTTTAAGATTGGAAATGCTTCTGTGAGATTGCTATCATGTGAACTAGGACTCCGATGCTTTTGGAAACTTCACATTTCCATGAGTCATTTTGTCCTACTGTTCTTTGGGCTTTCTTTTGATTCTTTCTGATTTTTTTCTTGTGCTTTTTTTGAATGAAATCTTGGTCATGATTGTGTGATGTCCATTAATTATTATGCCGTGTAAATTTCCTCTGCACACTATTAACCTGGGAGATGGCTTCCGTGTTTTGACATGTGGCGTTCAAAGCAATCAGTTTAGCATTTCTATCTTAGTCTTCACACTTGCTTGAAGTAATAAAAATTTTTATTATTCTTGTAATGCATAATTGGTTGAACCTCTATTGAAGACCTACTTGTTAAACTAGGTGCTTTAACTTTTCTAAAATTTTGTCTTGCAGTCAAATTACTTGCAGAGAATATCTATGAAGGTGCTTCGAGTGGAGACCGAGCCAAGTGGAACTAACATATTGCTAAAGACATTGTACCCGAATCCTTCAATTCGAGGTTGCAACTAGCTAGGTGAGCCCTCATAATGAATTAAGAACTAAAATTAACTTCTCTCTAAATCTTGGAAGGAAGTTCACTACGGACTGATACTCTCCGGATCTGAAATATAGAATTTATCATCATCGTTATCACAATCATCTATGCTTTGTTTCCTGCTAACTACAATTTGTTTTGGGGTGTGTTAATTTTTTCGGCTTGGTTATTTAGGCTTCTTTTTACTCATGCGACTTTCTTGTCCTTCTTAACAATCCAACTTGCTTCACGCATGTGGATAATTGCCATAAATCTAGTTTTCTTATTATCCCCTGGAATTATTGCTTGGGGTGTTTCCTGCAGTCATCTTGAATTGCTTGCGCAATTGCTTTTTTATCACTTTGTTGTCTCAACACCATCGTGCCATCGCGATTGATCCTAAGATTCTCTGACCACTCAATATGTTGCTTGTTAAAATTGTGGTTGGTATTGCGCGTATGCATAGGATTCCATTCTACTTGAAATGACCTTGGATCTTATATGACACAGAAGGTGCAATTTGTTTGGCATATGAAAAAAGGTGGGGGCTGGGAAGTTATGGGGGAGATGTTTAGAAAAACTAAAAAAAGTGATGCGATATGATAATGGTAATGATTAAAAGCAAAAGGAGTCAGGTTAAAATAGATTGGATAGTTATATGCAAAGATGTGAAGAAATTATCAAACACTAAAGTAGTCATGTAGAAAGTGTGTGAAGAAGTTGTGGATTTTTTTGTTCGTTTTCAATTTCCCAACTGCTTCTAACATCATGTTGTGGGTTGTACCACTATTCCTTTTCATATGAATATGATAGGGTCATTAGGATGTAAAGGTTGGTTAATGATTTGACACACACGTCATTGCCTGTGTTACCACTATCAAATGTGTGTTCTACATGCTTGGTTTTAGATTGATCACCGAATCCATAACAAAGACCTTTGACCTTTGATATCATTGTTAATTTTTGATTGATGCTTTGATGAACTCCATCTGTGAATCCCGTATGTTGGGGTGCTAGTTCACTCCATCTTTTTGTGTTATTTTAGTTCTAAAAATCTAGGTCTTCCGTAGATGTTGATTTATAGGTATCATTTTCCTATTTTCCTTATTGAGTTGATGATTGTATAGCTTTTGGTTTGGTTTATTCACTAATCGCTATTTCTTCCTTATCAGCGTCCATGGATTCCGCAGCACAGGCCGAACATACAAGTGTAGGTGATTTGGAAGAGGATATCATCAGACAGTTTTTTTAATATTTTTTTTGGTGCATTTTGATCCATCATTTGTGTCCCAATTCTTACATTGATCTTTGCTTTGTATTACACGTTGCATTGTCAAAGGTTTTGCAAATTTCTTAGCTTTGTTTGTTGCACACAACGAACAATTTTTCTAGTTTTGAAGTTTATGTGGCCGTATGAAGGATTTTTTTTCTTGATTTGTTTTGAAGAGCATGAAGAACTTAAAATTATAGTCTCTTCACAAGATTCGTATGTCTAGGTGTACTTAAAATCTTGTGTTCAATTCTCATCACCCATTTTACTACTTCCATATGAACCCTAGTTTCAGGTTTCGATCTTATTTAAGAACAATTCCTTGTTACCATATATGATATGTAAGATTGCAAATACATGTAACAATTCTTTGTTAACCTTAATTTATGAAAATTTTTTGCATGATTTTGGGCCATAGTGGAACTAAATTTAACTATTTTTAAATGCCGAAATTCGTTACTTATATATACATCATGCCAAGCAAATAATTTAGAATTCTCATGTTCTTCAATAATTAATTGTAATTAACATTAAAAATTTAGTGTTAACTATTAAAAATTTTGGTGGAGTGGAAATCAAATAAAATCAATCACTTAACAAAAAATGTAGGTATTGAATGAGTTGTGTGGGGCGAAATATGTTCAATTTTAGAATTAATTCCTCTTCCATTTTCTTCCTTTATTTCTCTCTCCACGTATCTATATAATATGGGAAAGTTTCCATCTATCATGTGCATCCAGAGAGGATTTTCTTTGGACTAAGGAGTAAGGAGATTTCCTTGTTTGTGTATTTTTCTGCAAACTCTCAAAACTCTGATGCAAATGAAAATTCTAGATTGCGCGATTTTCCATTGACGTCAAAAATTGGTTACATGCAAGAAAAGAGGAATCCAGTGGCAATGACAATGACTGGTGGAATCAGTTGAATGAGTCAACTCGCAAGGAGATGGTCGATAAATTGTGAGTTTTTTTTGGGTTAGGGGGGAGGTGGTCTTCTTTACATTCTTTTGTTTTGTCAACCTATCATAGACTTGTTACTGACAAGCAGTGATGAAAGGCAGGACCACAGGCCTACTCAAGGGCCTTATTCCTTTAGTTTTTGCTTGAGCAATGAGGTTCATTGGGAGATGCTTACTGCTTTTGGATGATCCTTACAAGCGGGTGAATTCCATTGTCGCCCATTGTGTGACTGATTCCCAGTCCTGCAACTAATCGTTTGACCTTTGTAAGTATCTCTGTTGTTTGCGCGCATGAATCTTTGTTCTCATTGTTCAACGCTTCCATGATTCATGCAACTGAATTTGACAAACTGGGCATACTATTTGGTGTGTAGTCAGTGCTTGAGCTGTAACATGATTTGAGAGCGGCTTTTGAAGCTGTCCATCCATTGTATGATTACCCCCAACATTACATGAACTCCTGGGAGCATTAGAGAGTTTTGCTAAGAGACATGGAATACAATTTTTTTTTGCTGTGCTCTTTTTTTTATGATGGAGAAATGTCCACATTTTATTTGTTCTTGTTCTTAGTTACTTGACGTACATATTGGATGTTGCCATTGAAGTGTGGACCTAAAAGTGGCATATGATGGATACAACATAGACAGTGTCTGGACTTAAATCAAATTGAATGGTTGTGAAGTATATAAAGATATCAATTGTGCACATTGCAAAAGATCATCTTCCTATAGCAAAGGATTGAATTTCTTGAAATTTATCAATATTTATGTAGTTTAGATATTGAATATCATCATGATTGAAGGCTGCTGGGTTACAATGAATATGGGTTCAAGATATTTCTTGAAAATTCTTAAGCGGCCCAATTGTGGATATGATAATTGTGAGGTTCCATATTCTAAGTGTATAAATATTAAGAAATATAGGGAATGGTTTGAATTCAGAATATACATCATGGTGTGCCACAAGAAATACTTTCCAAACTTAGAGCCGGTTGCACCAAAGTGAAACCTTTTTGCGCAATTATTAGTTGCTTTGGAACAATCTAAGGAAATTTATTGCTCTGAAAATTTTGAATAATCTCTTCGTTGATGGTATAATTTTTTAATTTATGAGATCCAAATTGTTCTTTATGCTTAAAATAGCATGTTTAATTTTATGGCCCAAGAGGTGCTTTTGAAATTTCAAAGGAATTGTGTCCTTTGGATTGGTTCTCCGAGTGATTTATCAATCTCCAAATTCCAAGGACAACATTTTATATGATGAAAAATAAAATAATTTTCATCATTTACATGTAGTAAGAGAATAGAAGTTCATAGTTTAAAGTAAAATTAATTCTATTTTATTTAGACAAAAATAAGAATTTATATTCATCGCAGCTAAAAAATTCTCTTAAGATGTTATTTTTGTGGTATCTTGTAAATTAGACCTAATGTTTTGTTTATTTCCAAATTAGGACGAAGTTTGCCCCTTGTAAAAGTTAATATTTTGTAAATTACACCTCATGTTTTGTGGTATTTCTAACTAGGCTTAAGTTTGTGCTTTCTGCAAATTAGACATTGTTGTTTATGTAAGATATCTTACACAAAGTACAAACTTAAAGGACTTATTTTGTGAATATGGAAATCACAAGGTCTAATTTCCAAATATGCATATTTAGAGGATCTTTTGGCGAATGCTTGATATTTCGTCTTGTGGACTGTGGATTGAGCTTTTCATTTGTTGGAACGTGTTTGGTATATTATGTTGGAAATTGGTTGCAGAAAGAATTAATGAGATTGATCGAGCTTTTTAGTTGCTCGAATATGTAAGATAGAATGTCCGGGAGATTGGCTGTAAAGAAGGTTTGATATGACAGATTGAGCTTTCCATTCGCTGCAATGTTTTAGATAGAATATGCTGGGAATTAGCTATGGGAAGGTTGAATCTTTGTAACTTTGAGGAGTGCAATTGTCTTGATTAAAAATTTTGTATTTTCATTTGTCATCCTTATTCATTTTAAAATTAGAAATATTTCTATGCAATTTCTATCCTGTGAACTGGGATTCCAATGTTCTTTGAAACTTCACACTTCCATCAGTCATTTTCTCTATTGTTCTTTGGGTTTTTTTTATTCTTTCTGATTTTTTTCTTGTGCTTTTTTGAATGAAATCTTTGTCATAATTTTGCTATGTCCATTAATTATTACGCCATGTAGATTTCCTATGCGCACTATCAACCTATGAGATGGCGTCCATGTTTTGTCATGTGGCATTCAAAGCAATCAGTTTAGTGTTTCTTAGTCTTCAAATTTGCTTAAAGTTATAAAATTTTTCATTATTCTTGCAACGCATAATTTGCATACATTTGTTTATCTAAGTGTATTTAACATATAAAATAAGTTTTACCATCTTTGGATATGTTTATATATCTTTTTGAAAATCTTGAACATCTTTGTGTATATATTTATTTAAAATACACATATTTTTAATACATAAATATATACATACACATCTAAAAATAGTAGAACTTGGTTTATGTGTTAAATACATGTAGATAACTATACAAATAAAAAAATTTAAAAAAAATTATTGTAAATGGATTTTTTGAAGTGAGCTACGGGGGCATTTGAGTAGGCTAGGCTAACATGATTATTCCTCTAATATCAAAGTAGAACTAGTTACTAACGTGGATTTTGGTTTTCATGTTCCACGTAGTCTTTATAAATTCAGTCCATCTTTCTTATTGAAGATTGCTTGGTTACAAAGAATGTGGCTTCAACATATTTCTTGAAAATTTATTTGAGCTGGGTTTATGAATATTTATTTAGTTCAAATATTGAAAATCATTATGATTGAGGATTGCTGCATTACAGTTTATGCATATGATAATTTTTTCCTCACAATAAGTGTATAAATATCAAGAAATACAAGGAATGGTTTGAATTAAGAAAATATGTTATGTTAAGTGGATGATCACGATGACGACAACCTTCTTTAGTCACTGATGATCATTTTTCTTCGACCTAGCCTACAAGTTTAGGTGGTCGGCAAGAGGATATCACAAAGTGTTTTTTTCATCTCACGTTTAGGTGCGTGTTGATCCATCATTTGAGAGAGAATTCTTAAGTGTGATATTCACTATATATTACATATTGTGTTGTTAATGGTTTTGTAAATTTCTCCACTTTATTTGTTGCATCTGAAGAACAGCTTTTCTAGTTTTTGTAGTTTAGGTGGGTGTTTGAAGGATTTTCTTTGTTTTGAAGAATGTGAAGATTTTTTTTATCAAATAGTTACATAAAAGATCCTGAGCATGTTTTTGTCTCAAAATGCTTCATGCTTACTTTAATAACTACATTTAAGATAACTTTTGCAAGTCTCCATTTTCAAGCCTCCAAAGAGGTCTTCACAGTTAATAGAACCGAACAATGATATAATCAGTTTTTATGTTTATTGTTAGGTCCCATTATCTCATCAGGGCACCGCATAATCAACTTGAAAATGTCTTAAAACTAGACTTAGGAAGAATAATTTTGTTCCTGTTCTTTTTACTTATTGTGAAGAAATAGTCTAGTCTATTCTTGTCCGTTGACCTTGTTAGGGTAAAAAACTTCATTTCCATCTTTAGGATGAAGTTGCAGAAAATATGTAATCATTAATATTGTATTGAAAAAGGAAACCCTTAACACATGTCATATCTTGACAGTTAGACTGGTTATATTTGTTAGGAATTCGTATCAAATCCTCTCATCAACAATAAGTCCAATGCAGCTAAAAAAACTGCTATTCTCATCTATGACAAGATTTTACAACATTTTAAGTAAATGTCTGTTTTATTCTGCATTATTATTTTTAATGGAAGTCTATATTATTATTTCTTATATTATTATTGAAATTGGTAAAGTACCTCCTAGATTGGGATAATGTAGGTAAAATGCAATACAATTTGGCGTTGATTTAATAATGTAATTAAACTTTTAACAAATGCAAAATATGTAAATTTGCATAGACAAACATCTACAATAGAAACATTAGCTTAGATGTTGTTTTATGTTGAATCTTTGAAAGATATCCTATTAGTAAAAGCAAATTGGAAGAATACAGGACACTGGCACTTGGTAAAGAATATTTAGAATCTACATCCACAGAAGCTTAGAGATTTTCTCTATCTTGTGTCTATTTAGTAATATCTAAATTAATATAGCTCTTTATGATTTAGGAGTAAGCATTAGTTTGATCACTCCTGTCATTTGTGAGAAGTTGAAAATGGATGAGTCAAAACATACAATAATGATTCTATAGTCGTTAAATCGCTCCATCAAATATTCCATTTGCATTTTTGAGGATATTCTAATAAAGTTTGGTAAGGTTTTCATTCTAGGGAAGTTTTTTTTGCTAAAGATAAAAGGGAATATGCATATCTCAATTAATTTAGAAAGACCTTTGTTGGCAACAGTCGAAGTACTCATTAATGTCAAGAACTAAAGCTCACATTGACTATAGGTGATGAGAATGTTGAGTTCGATCTATTTGCACTATGAAAGCATCTTTTTCAAGAAGATTCATGTCCACAGATTGATATCATTAATTAAGTTGTGACTAAGAATCAATTGGAAGTCAATTGGAAGATGTGATAGAATCATCAATTATGCAAGTACCAACAACTCAAGGTGAGGAAGAAATGATTGTAAATTTGCAAAGTTGATCAAGAAAAGCCCACCATAGATGGTGTCACAAGATTGAAAATTTTAGAAGCACGACTTTGAAAAATACACATCATCTATTCACGATAAGGAAGAAGCACTATAGGTGGAAGTTAAATTACTTTTTTACTTTTGAAATATGCATTTCTTGATCCAAATTCTTTTTTTCCTACAGTACTTAATGCAAATCTTAATGAATGTGAGGTCAAAAAAATTATTTAATGAACTAAAATTGGGTGAAAAAGGCTAGTGAATACACTAATGATGATCTTGTTTATGCTTATCTCCTAGTCTACATGCATTGAATTTTGATGGAGTAATATTGTAAACCTACAACTGAGAATCAAAGAAGACTAAATGCAAATGTAGAGGATACTGTTAATGGATGACTCAAAACATACAATAATGATTCTATAGTTGTTAAATCGCTCCATCAAATATTCCATTTGTATTTTTTAGGATATTCTGATAAAGTTTGATAAGGTTTTCATTTTAGTGAAGTTTTGTTTTGCTAAAGATAAAAGGGAATATGTATATCTCAATTAATTTAGAAAGACCTTTGTTAGCAACAGTCGAAGTACTCATTAATGTGAAGAACTAAAGCGCACATTGACTGCAGGTGATGAAAATGTTGAGTTTGATCTATTTGCACTATGAAAGCATCCTTTTCAAGAAGATTCATGTCCACAGATTGATATCATTAATTAAGTTGTGACGAAGAATCAATTGGAAGTCAATCGGAAGATGTGATAGAATCATTAATTATGCAAGTACCAACAACTCAAGGCAAGGAAGAAAATATTGTAAATTTGCAAAGTTGGTCAAGAAAAGCCCACCATAGATGGTGTCACAAGATTGAAAATTTTAAAAGCACGACTTTGAAAAATACACATCATCTATTCACGATAAGGAAGAAGCACTATAGGTGGAAGTTAAATTACTTTTTTACTTTTGAAATATGTGTTTCTTGATCCAAATTCTATTTTTCCTACAGTACTTAATGCAAATCTTAATGAATGTGAGGTCAAAAAGTTATTTAATGAACTAAAATGGGGTGAAAAAGGCTAGTGGATACACTAATGATGATCTTGTTTATGCTTGTCTCCCAGTCTACATGCATTGAATTTTGATGGAGTAATATTGTAAACTTGCAACTGAGAATCAAAGAAGAATAAATGCAAATGTAATAGATACTGTAAACGCAGAAGTTTTGAATTTATTAGTTGCGACATAATCTTTCCTATTTCAAATAACATTTCAATTGGTACGTTTCATGACCCTAAAAAGATAGAGTTGTTGTGAAGAATGATAGAATAATGTGGTTCCTACGAGAATAATAATTACTAGTGAAGTTTATATTGGTTATAGAAAAATAGAACTACGTAACTCAACAAGACTCTTTCTTTTCCATTTGTTGTTAAATGCTTAGGAGGTTAGCTAAAAATTCGTATTTTTGCTATTCGCTTAGTTATTTTGTTAATTTTTAAATCCTAATTTGATTTTCATGATCAAGAAAAATTATATTTATGTATTTTTATAGCACTTTTAAGAGAATGCAATTTCACGTAAGACCCAGAAAATGACCATTGTGCCTAACGCACAAAGTACACAAACCCAAAAAATGACTATTGGGCCTGTGCACTATAGGCCACAGTGTGATATTATTCGCTCTGACCTAGCAGTTTAATCGCACAGTTTTAAAACGCATCACCCCATGTTCAACTTGATACATATTTATAAACCATTAGGAGTTTTCTCCCTTTTCGACATGAGATTCGGTTCTAGGCTATTATAATCCCACTAGCTTCCGCCTTGTTTGTCATTGAACGACAACTTAACTCTGGCTTCTACTGGTTTTCATTAGCTCAACTCTCCGAACTACATCTATTAGAGGAGAAACTGCTCTGATATAACTTGTCATGCACAGATCCAAAAAAATAATCATTGAGTGTGACGCATGGAGCACACATACCTAGAAAAATGACCATTGGGCGCGTGGGCTATGAGACTTGTAGTGCGATATTATTTGATCGGGCCTGATAGCTTAGTTGCACAGTTTTAAAATGTGTCAAACCATGTTCAAAGCTTTAAAATACCTAGACAAAGATGACAGTTGCCACTTGGTCATCATTATTGAGTTGATAGGTCCTTGTTCGATCTTTGAACGTGTTGCCGTGGCATAACAGGATGATGACAACCTTCATCCGTCACCGCTGATCATTTTTCTCCTAGCGTTAATCCAAGAAATCACACGTTCATGATTTCTTTCTATACGAACATGTTTTGGCCGTTTCCCATACATCATCATTGTGGTTTATGTCACATTTTGAATGTAGAAGACATTTTTTTGGCAAGATAAATTATTGCTGAACTGTAGTTTTTACTTGCGCAAAGTCAAGTTGAATCCCAGCAACGTCCTTCTTGTGCGCATTGCCGTCATTGAGGGCTCATATCCTCATGCAACTTATTAAGTGGTTGACGGGGGCTGCAATGCCCTCAATCATGTTTTTGTATGGGAATGACTTTACTTTGTTTCCGATATTATTTCTTGTCGTGTTTTGTTCATTTGGGAAGAAGAATTTTCTTTGTATTCTTTTTTTTATTGGGGAAGAAATAGTCTGCTCTGTTTCCAACTGGTAACAGTTTTGGATGGCAAAAGCTTTATTTGCATCTTTAGGATGAAGCCAAAGAAAATGTGTACCCATTGGGTATCGTGCTGAAAAAGGAAGCTCTAACCCATGACAGATCTGGACAATTGGACTGTTCATATCAGTTGGGAAGTTCTGTTCGATCCTGTCGTCAACAACAAGCCCAATGCAACAAAAAAACTGCTACTTTTGTCTACCACAATAGTTTACGACGTTCGCAGTAAATGTGTTCGTATATTCTACACTATTATTTTTTTACCAAAATTCAATATTATTATTGGTTTTATTATTATTGAGATTTTGTGTAAATTTACCTCATAGAATCAGGATAATGGAGTTAAAATATAGCTCAATTTAGCATTGATTTAATAATGTAAACAAACCTTTAACATATGCAAAGTACGTAAATTTGGATGGACAAACATCTACCTTGAAAAATTAGCTTAGATGTTGTTTCATGCTAAATCTTTGAAGGATATAGTATTAGTGAAGGCAAGTTGGAAGAATAGGGGACAATGGCACTTGTTAAAGAACACGGTAGGGGTGCAAGTCTAAAATTAAGAAGTGGAGCTCTTTTTTTAAAAAACAATTATGTATGTTTGCGTGAATTTTGTCAACTTCATAAAAGTGCAAGTCTAAAATTCATATCTCATTTTCCAAATGGGTTATTATTTCATTTAATGGCATTAAATCGTAGCAATCCAAACTTTATTTAAATGAATTAAGTTATTTAATTGTGGAAATCTTGCTAGAATTAATAATCTCGTAATTACTAATACAGTTTTTCCTTCTTCCCTTCGGTAGCAGCATTTTAGATTGTTTTTATTTTCAGTTAATTTACTTCTCTCCCTTCTCTTTACAATTTTAGGAAATTGACAATAATAACCTGATTTGTTTCCTTTAACCTTAATTTATTTAAATTTCCTTGTGATTTTGGGCCATAGTGGAATTAAATTTTCTATTTTTAATAGCTTGAAATTCTTTATTTATGCATGCATCGTGCGAAGGAAATAGTTTAAAATTCACATGTTCTTCAATAATTAATTATAAGTAACATTAAAAATTTAATGTTAACATTTAAAAATTTGAATGAAAATGAGGATAAGATAAAAGCATATTAATCATTTCAGTTGTCATGCCCCATATAATATCTCTATTTCGAATCCATGGGTAGCCGCATGTCAGTCTTTGTCTCCCTTGCGCATGATTTGCATTTGCATCTACATCAGATGACATAGCTTGATTTTCCATTTTTGAGCGTTTCCATTCGAGGATTCCAATATCGCATTTGGCATCATTTGTCTTAGTGTTATTTGTTTGGTTTGTATGTATAAATCTGTGTGATCTGTGACATAGCATAGTTACTATAAATAATCTGCATATTCTGACAGTAATGGAGTCCTCGTAGGTCTCGTCTTCTGCTACACTTTGATTTTGCACTTTCTGTTAGAATCTGTGAATAAATGGGATTGTGATCTGTTCAATCATCGATGTTTGAAGTGGAATGTTTGAATGAATGAAGTTATATTGGTTCAAAGATTGTTAGAATCCTCCTTGTATTACAGATTTTTCTCATTTTGCAATTTCAAGTATGAGTAATCCGTGTTCCTAGTGCCAGCTTTTGTGGGAAGAGTTGCTGAAGCCATGTATTCATTTCCGAAATGCAGTCTTGTTGAGAATTACTTGTCCATTCAAATATGAAAAGGGAACTCATACAGCTTACATCATGTTTTCAACGCGTAAACCAACCCAAAATAAATTGAATAATCTGTTTAGGTAAAAAGGTAATTAACAAACACCTACGGCAGCCATTTTTGGGATGGAAAGGGTGCGTAAACATTTGTATAACTAGCCGCCCTACATAGAATCCCAGATTTGAACAGTTAATGATTGAGTTCGTTTTCCAGATTTTCTTCAAAATTCGCTAGAAACTCCTAAATGTCTATCCTGTTTTGTAATGAAGCATAAATCAAGTAAAGTCAATTAATTAATAAAAAAATGTAGGTGTTGCATGAACTGTTTTAGCACTTTTTTTTTTGTAAATGGATAATCCATTCTGACGTTTTGAGAAACTATTTCCATGTTAGCATGATCTATTTACGATGTCATAAATCATTAATTAATTGTATATTGCTAAATTTGGGTTAGTGCATCCAAGTTGAACTTCCTCCAAATTTGAAATTGAGCTTTTTGAATCTGGTTGGATTGTTCTTCAGTTTGCTGAAATGTATGGATGATGGTGTTTGGCAAATGGAATTTGATTGGTTTGATTGGTTCTTCCCACTAATTTTACAAGAGTGGTGGATCCTTAGGGGAAGTTTATTCATGGAGCAGGATATTTTAGGGATATTTGCCAATTAGGCACACTAACTTTGAATATTTGCAAGTTATCCGCTATAATAGTCTAATTATATTATAGTAGAACTTGTTATAGATGTGGATTTCTGTTTTCATGTTCCACGTTGGTCTCTACAGGTACAGTCCGTTTATCATATTTATCAGTAGTCATGTAGTTCAGATCTTGGAGATCATTATGATTGAAGGTTGATGGGTTGCAATGAATGTGGGTTCAAGATATTTCTTGAAAGTTCTTAAGCGGCCCAATTGTGCATATGATAATTGCGAGTTCCCTCATACTAAGCGTATAAGTATAAGTATAAGAAATATTGGGAATGGTTTGAATTTAGAAAATATGTCGTGGTGTGCAAAAAGAAAGACTTTCCAAACTTACAGCTGGTTGCACTAAGGTGAAACCTTTTTGTGCAATTATTAGTTGCTTTGGAACAATAAGGGAGTTGATTGCTTTGAAAATTTTGAGAAATCTCTTTGTTAATGGTGGAGTGGTTTAATTTATGAAATCCAAATTGTCCCTTGTGCTTAAAAAAAGTATGTTTAATTTTATGATACAAGAGTTCCTTTTGAAATTTCAAAGGAATTATGTCCTTTGGATTGGTTCCCCTAGTGACTTGTCAAACTCCACCTTCCAAGGACAATGTTTTATTGGACGAAAAATAACATAATTTTGATATTTATGTGCAAGAAGAGAATAAAAGTTTACGATTTTAATTAAAATTGATTTTATTTTATTTAGACAAAGATAAAAATTATATTCATTTTTGCTAAAAATTCTCTAAGCTGTTTTTGTGGTATCTAGTAATTTAGACCTAATGTGTTGCGTATTTCCAAATTAGATCTACGTTTTCCCATTGGTAAAGTTGGTATTTTATAAATTACTCCTCATGTTTTGTTTAAGTTAGGCTTTAGGGTGTGTTTGGCAATGGATAGAAAATGTCAAGTTAAAATTTCTCAATCTAAAACTTTTCGCTTTCCACGACTATAATATTTTTAAATTATTTTTACCCTACTTCTCAATTATTTCTGTACAACTGCCAACACAACTAACCTATCTATTTTAACTTTATCCGCTTTACTTTTCATCATTACCCCTATCATATCACATCATTTAACAACTTTTACTCTTCAAAACTTTTTATCAAAAGTTTTATCCATTCCCAGACACACCCTTAGTTTGTTGTTTCTGCCTAGTAGACATTGTTGTTAATGTTAGAGATGTTTTGCACAACGGACAAATTTAAAGGACCTATTTAGTGAATATGTAAATCAGAAAGTCTAATTTCCAAACATGCATGTTGAGAGGTTCCTTTGGGGACTGCTTGATATTTTGTCTTGCGGACTGTGGATTAAGATTTTCATTTGTTGGAACGTGTTCGATATATGATGCTGGAAATTGGCTGTAGAAAGAATTAATCGATCGAGCTTTTTAGTGGCTCGAACATGTAAGACAGAATATGCTGGGAATTGGCTGTAAAAAGTTTCAATATGGCGAATTGAGCTTTCCATTCGCTGCAGTGTTTTAGATAGAATATGCTGGGAATTAGCTATGAGAAGGTTGAGTCTCCGTAACTTAAGGAGCACAATTGTCTTGATTAAAAAGTTAGTCTTTTCATATTCGTCATCGTTATTCATTTTAAGATTAGAAATGCTTCTGTGAGATTGCTATCTTTTCATATTCTTCATTGTTATTCATTTTAAGATTAGAAATACTTCTGTTAGATTGCTACCATGTGAACTGGGATTCCAATGTTTTTTGAAATTTCACGTTTCCATGAGTCATTTTGTCCTATTGTTCTTTGGGCTTTTTTTAGTTCTTTATGATTTTCTTCTTGTGCCTTTTTGAATGAAATCTTAGTCATGATTGTGTGATGTCCATTAATTATTATGCCATGTAAACTTCCTATGGACACTATTAACGTAGGAGAAGGCTTCCATGTTTTGTCGTGTGGCGTTCAAAGTAAACAGTTTAGTGTTTCTATCTTAGTCTTCAAATTTGCTTGAATTATAAAATTTTTCGTTATTTTCGTATTGCATAATTGATTGAAACTCTTTTCAAGACCTACCTGTTAAACTAGGTGCTTAACCATTTCTAAAATTCTTTCTTGCAGTCAGATTACTTGGAGAGATTATCTATGAAGGTGCTTCAAGTGGAGACCGAGCCAAGTCCAACCAACATATTGCCAACAACGCTGTACCCAAATCCTTCAATTCAAGGCGACAACTTGCAAGGTGAGCCCTCATAACGAATTAAGAACTAAAATTAACTTCTCTCTTAGTCTTGGAAGGAGGTTCACTATGGACTGATCCTCTCCGGATCCCAAATATAAAATTTATCCTCATCATCATAACAATCATTTGTGCTTTGTTTCCTGCTTATTACAATTTGGTTTGGGAGTGTTAATTTCTTTTGGTTGGATTATCTAGACTTCTTTTTACTCCTGCGACTTTCAAGTCCTCCCTAACAATCCAACTAGCTTCATGCATGTGGATAATTGCCATCAATCTGGTTTTCTTATTATCCCCTCGAATTATTGCTTGGGGCGTTTCCCGCAGTCGTCCTGAATTACTTATGCAATGTCTTACTATCACTGTGTTGTCTCAGCACCATCGCGCCATCGCTATTCATCTCGAGATTCCTTGACCACTCAATATGTTTCTTGTCAAAATCGTGGTTGGTATCACGCGTAATGCATAGGATTCCATTCTACTTGAAATGACCTGGGACCTTTATGAGACACCGAAGATGCAATGTGTTTGGCATAGGGAAAAAAGGTAGGGGAAAAATTTATGGGGGAAATGTTTAGCAAAACTGAAAAAAGTGATACGATATGATAACGATAATGACTAGAAGCAAAGGGGATTAGGTTAAAATAGGTAGGACAGTTATATGGAGAGAGGTGAAGAAATCATTAGAAACTAAAGCAGAAAAAGTGGTGAAATTTTTTTCCCTTCTCAGTTTCCCAACTGCTAGTAATATCATTTGTGGGTTGTACAACTGTTCCTTTTCATATGTGAATACGAAAGGGGCATTAGGATGTAAAGTTTGGTCAATGATTTGACAAACTAGTCATTACAGTGTTACCATTGTCAATGGTATGCTCTACATGCTTGGTTTTAGACTGATCACTGAATGCATAACAAAGACCTTTGGATTAAAGCGCCTCCAGATCTCCTCTAGCCTTTTCTTATGCCATCTCTCCACAACATAGACCTTTGGCCTTTGATATCATTGTTAATTTTTGATTGATGCTTTGCGGAACTCCATCTGTGAATCCCGTATGTTGGGGTGCTAGTTCACTTCATCTTTCTGTGTTATTTTAGTTCTGAAAATCTAGGACTTCTGTAGATCTAGATTTGTAGTTATCAGTTTCCTATTTTCCTTATTGAGTTGACGATTGAATAGCTTCTGGTTTGGTTTACTCACTAATCGTTATTTCTTCCTTATCAGCGTCCATGGATTCCGCAGCACAGGCCGATCATACAAGTGTAGGTGATTTGGAAGAGGATATCATCAGCCGGTGTTTTTTTTGCAATATCTTTTTTTGGTGCATTTTGATCCATCATTTGTGTCCCAGTTCTTAAATTGATCTTTGCTCTTTATTACGCGTTGTATTGTCAATGGTTTTGAAATTTCTCAGCTTTGTTTGTCGCACAGGGCGAACAATTTTTCTAGTTTTGAAGTTTATGTGGGCGTATGATGGATTTTTTTTTGGTTGGTTTTGAAGAGGGCGAAGATGATCTTATTCAGTAGTTGGCTTTAGCCGATAATTGCAGAAAAAGATCCCAAGCATGTTTCTTGTCTTCAAATGCTTCATGCTTGTTTAAATAACCACATGTAGGATAACCTTTGCGGGTCTCCATTTTTCAAACTTCCGAAGAGGTCTTCATGGTTTCTGGAACCTAGAAATCTTATAATCTATTTCCGTGTTGATTGTTTGGTCCCATCAGCTCATCAGGGCACTGCAGAATCTGCTTGAAAATGTCTTAGAACTGGACATGGCATTGGGTTTCCATATTTTGGATGCATTTAAAGATCATTTTCTTCTTTTTATTGGTTTTTATTTTAATCTTGGCAATGCAGTTCTAGTAGATTCCTCTGCAACAACTTATTGCTTCTGGCCTCTAGAGTGTGAAGATTGATTGTTTTTATATTGCAGATTAAATCGATGATGGAATTACATCCGAAAGAGTTGTGCGTGGAAGCTAGCAAAATCTCACAGGTTCTGTTTCCTTTCATTTGAAAATAACATGCTTGAAAGCATCTTTTATAATGAACGAGTAGGTTTTTTATGCAAATTTGCTGGCGTATGATTTTACTTTATAATGTGTCTTTTTTTGGAGGGGTTAAGTGTCTGATAACATTCTTATAAACGACAGAAAAAATGACTTCCCAGTGAATGAAGTGGAATGTTTGAATGAATGAAGTTATATTGGTTCAAAGATTGTTAAAGTCCTCCTTGTATTACAGATTTTTCTCATTTTGCAATTTCAAGTATGAGTAATCCGTGTTCCAAGTGCCAACTTTTGTGGGAAGAGTTGCTGAAGCCATGTATTCATTTCCGAAAATGCAGTCTTGTTGAGAATTACTTGTCCATTCAAATATGGAAAGGGATCTCATACAGCTTACATCATGTTTTCAACATGTAAACCAACCCAAAATAAATTGAATAATCTGTTCGGGTAAAAAGGTAATTAGCAAACACCTACGGCAGCCATTTTTGGGATGGAAAGGGTGCGTAAACATTTGTATAACTGGCCGCCCTACATAGAATCCCCGATTTGCACAGTTAATGATTGAGTTCGTTTTCCAGATTTTCTTCAAAATTCGCTGGAAACTCCTAAATGTCTATCCTGTTTTGTCATGAAGCAGAAATCAAGTAAAGTCAATCAATTAATAAAAAAATGTAGGTGTTGCATGAATTGTGTGGGGCGAAATATGTTCAATTTTAGAATTAATTTCTCTTCCCTTTTCTTCTTTAAATATGTTCAATTTTAGAATTAATTCCTCTTCCCTTTTCTCCTTTATTTCTCTCTCCACATACATATGTAATATGGGAAAATTTCTGTCTATCAAGTACATCCAGAGAGGATTTTCTTTGGACTGAGGAGTAAGGTGATTTCCTTGTTTCTGTATTTTTTTTCGCAAACTCTCAAAACTCTGATGAAAATGAAAATTTCAGATTGCTCGATTTCTCATTGATGGCAATAATTGGTTGCGTGCAACAAAAGAGGAATCCAGCGGCAATGGCAATGACTGGCACAAGCAATTAAACTTATTAACTCGCAAGAAGATGGTCGATAAAGTGTGAGTGCTTTTTTTTGGGGTCTTCTTTACCTTCTTTTGTTTTGTCAGTCCTCTCTTATTCGCTGCTATTATAGACTTGTTGCTGACAAACGATGATGAAAGACATGACCACAGGGCTACTCGAGGGCCCTATTCCTTTAATTTTGCTTGAGCAATGAGGCTCATTGGGAAATGCTAACTGCTTTTGGGTGATCATTACAAGCAGGTGAATTCCATTGTCGCCCATTGTATGACTGATTCTCAGTCCTGCAACTGATCGTTTGGCCTTTCTAAGTGTCTCTGTTGTCTGCGTGTGTGCCAATCTTTGTTCTCATTGTTCAACACTTCCATGATTCATGCAACTAAATTTGATAAATTGGGCATATCGTTTGATGTGTGGTCAGCCAAGGTTGCAGTTTGCTTCACTCGAGTTGCAACATGATATGAGAGCGGCTTTTCTAGCAGTCCATCCATTGTATGATAACCTACAACAGTACATAAATTTTTAGGAGCATTCGAGAGTTGTGCCAAGAGATATGGAATACAACTTTTTTTTGTGCAGAGCTCTCTTTTGCGATGGAGAAATGGCCACACTTTAGTTGTTCTTTTTCTTAGTTAATTGATGTACATATTGGATGTTTCCTTTGAGGCGAGGACCTGAAGGTGGCATCTAATGGATACAACACAGACAGTGCCTTGACTTAAATCAAATTGAATGGTCATGTAGTGTATAAAATATCAGTTGTACGCATTGCAGAAGATCATCTTCCTTGGGCAAAAGCATTGAATTTCTGCATGGATGGTGATTCTTATGCTATAACTTTTTTAACTCTCGCCATTTTGCATCCACAGAATGAAAGCTTTTAAGAAGCGTTATCCGGAGGCTACGGTCAGATATGTGGAAAGTTTTGCTATTAGAATTGAAGAAAAGGTGTATGTTGTTGCCCAAAAGTGAGGTAACTATTGTTATTAATTTCTAGTTTGTTTCACATGTCGATGTGGGTTGTTCTTATGTATCCTTCTACTCTTTACGTTTCTAGTGGATTGCAGAGTCAACTTGGTATATCGTTTGTATGGTCAGCCCCCCCAATTCGTTTGAAATGGGTGAGAATTTTTTGTAAACTATATGTACTGATGAGCACCACAAATGAACAATGGTTCATTCCTATGTCCAGTAATTGGTTGTCATGTTGGCATTTAAAGGGTAATTAGGAAATTGGAGTGCCTTGAACGCAACATTTTCTCTTAAACCTTTCATGTGCTACCCAATTTACTCTTTGTTTTTTTATTTTAAGGTTTTTCTTCTCGTAGGTAAGACTTTCTATCTTAAAACATGTTCGTTCGATTTTTATTTATTTATATATTTCGGCGGTTGTTAAATAGGCGAACTAGGGATGTTTTTGGCCTTTTGGGAGGAGGAAGACCGGAAGTGAGAGGGGTTTGTTTTGGTTTTTTTATTTTTATTTTTTTCTTCTGTTCTCTATTTTCACAATTAATGGAAGATTAAGATGTTTCATAGCTAGTGGAGCTCCTCTAATGCTTGTTCCCACTATTCTTCCTTTTCTTTGTTTGTTTTCCTTTAATTTTTCTTGAAGGAATTGACATTTTACCATTTGTCTGATAAAAGGCCTATTTGGCTGTGCATTGGGTGTTTCTCCAGCTCCTGTGATTGTTTAATAGTGTCTTGACACACTTGGGGTAGCACTGCCCTCTTAAACGTCTATTAACTTACCCCACAAATGAACTTCTATAGGAAGCTATTGGTGGGGGCTTGAGAAATCTCTATGCTCTGAAGCTAGGCTAGACAGTCCAGAAGCCCGTTGGATTCTCCCAAATGTGAATTGGGATTATGTCAGCTGTATATCAGACCCCTGCATCAGTGTCAGCTATGCTCAAGTTTGCTTTACGAAATGTAGAATTTGGTTAGCGCACCCAAGTTGAACTTCCACCGAATTTGAAATTGAGGTTTTTGATTCATTCAGGTCGAAATCTGGTTGGATCATTCTTCAATTTGCTGAAATGTATGGATGTTGGTGTTTGGGGAATGGAATTTGATTGGTTTTTCCTACTGATTTTACAAGAGTAGTGGATTCTTAGGGGAAGTTTATTCATGGAGCAGGATATTTTAGGGATATCTGCCAATTAGACACTCTTAACTTTGAATATTAGCAAGTTATTCACTCTAATAGTCTAATTATATCGGAGTAGAACTTGTGTGGATTGAGCTTTCCATTCGCTACAATGTTTCGGATAGAATATGTTGGGAATTAGCTATGGGAAGGATGATTCTCTGTAACTTTGAGGAGTGCAATTGTCTTGATTAAAAAATTAATCTTTTTATATTCGTCATCATTATTCATTTTAAGATTGGAAATGCTTCTGTGAGATTGCTATCATGTGTACTGGGGCTCCGATGCTTTTGGAAATTTTGCATTTCCATGAGTCATTTTGTCCTACTGTTCTTTGGGCTTTCTTTTGATTCTTTCTGACTTTTTTCTTGTGCTTTTTTTGAATGAAATCTTGGTCATGATTGTGCGATGTCCATTAATTATTATGCCATGTAAATTTCTTATGCACACTATTAACTTAGGAGATGGCTTCCGTGTTTTGACATGTGGTGCTCAAAGCAATGAGTTTAGCATTTCTATCTTAATCTTCAAATTTGCTTGAAGTAGTAAGGTTTTTCGTTATTCTTGTAATGCATAATTGGTTGAACCTCTTTTCAAGACCTACCTGTCAATCTAGGTGCTTAAACTTTTCTAAAATTTTGTCTAGCAGTCATATTATTTGCAGAGAATATCCATGAAGGTGCTTCGAGTGGAGACCGAGCCAACTCAAACTAACATATTGCCAACACCGTTGTACCCGAATCCTTCAATTCGAGGTTTCAACTCGCTAGGTGAGCCCTCATAATGAATTAAGAACTAAAATTAACTTGTCTCCTAATCTTGGAAGGAGGTTCACTATGGACTGATCCTCTTTGCATCCAAAATATAAAATTTATCATCATCGTTATTACAATCATCTACTCTTTGTTTCCTACTAACTTCAATTTGGTGTGGGTGTGTTAATTTTTTTCGGCTTGGCTTGGTTATCTAGACTTCTTTTTACACATGCGACTTTCTTGTCCTTCTTAACAATCCAACTTGCTTCGCGCATGTGGATAATTGCCATAGATTTGGTTTTCTTATTATCCCCTGGAATTAGTCCTCGGGCTGTTTCCTGCAGTCGTCTTGAATTGCTTACGCAACGTTTTTCTATCACTTTGTTGTCTCAACACCATCGCGTCATCGTTGTCCATCCCGAGATTCCTCGACCACTCAATATGTTGCTTGTTAAAATCGTGGTTGATTTTGTGTGGATGCATAGGATTCCATTCTACTTGAAATGACCTTGGATCTTATCTGACAACGAAGATGCAATTTGTTTGGCATATCGAAAAAAGGTGGGGGAAAAAGTTATGGGTGAAATGTTTAGAAAAACTAAAAAAAGTGATGTGATACGATAACGGTTAATGATTAAAAGCAAAGGGAGTCAGGTAAAATAGGTTGGATAGTTATATGGAAAGATGTGAAGAAATCATCGAAAATTAACGTAGTCGTGTAGAAAAGTGTGTGAAGAAGTTGTGGATTTTTTGTTCCTTTTCACTTTCCCAACTGCTCGTAACATCATGTTGTGGGCTATACCACTGTTCCTTTTCATATGAATATGATAGGGTCATTAGGATGTAAAGGTTGGTTAATGATTTGATGCACTAGTCATTGCATGTGTTACCACTGTCAAATGTGTGCTCTACATGGTTGGCTTTACATTGATCGTCGAATCCATAACAAAGGCCTCCGAATTAAAGCGCCTTCAGATCTCTTCTAGCCTTTTCTTATGCCATCTCTCCATAACAAAGACCTTTGGCCTTTGATATCATTGTTAATTTTTGATTGATGCTTCTATGAACTCCATCTGTGAATCCCGTATGTTGGGGTGCTATTTCACTCCATCTTTCTGCGTTATGTTAGCTCTAAAAATCTAAGACTTCTGTAGATCTTGATTTGTAGTTATCAGTTTCCTACGTTCCTTATTGAGTCGATGATTGAATAGCTTCTGGTTCGGTTTACTCACTAATCGCTATTTCTTCCTTATCAGCGTCCATGGATTCCGAAGCATAGGCCAATCATACAAGTGCGGGTGATTTGGAAATTGGCTGTAGAAAGAATTAATGAGATCGATCGAGCTTTTTAGTTCCTCAAATATGTAAGGTAGGATATCCCAGGAATTGGCTGTAATGAAGGTTCGATATGACGGATTGAGCTTTCCATTCGCTGCAATGTTTTAGATAGAATATGTTGGGAATTAACTATAGGAAGGGTGAATCTCTATAACTTTGAGGAGTGCAATTGTCTTGAATAAAAAATTAGTCTTTTCATATTCGTCATCATTATATATTTTAAGATTGGAAATGCTTCTGTGAGATTGCTATCATGTGAATTGGGACTCCGATGCTTTTGGAAACTTCACATTTCCATGAGTCATTTTGTCCTACTGTTCTTTGGGCTTTCTTTTGATTCTTTCTGACTTTTTTCTTGTGCTTTTTTTGAATGAAATCTTGGTCATGATTGTGCGATGTCCATTAATTATTACGCCATGTAAATTTCCTATGCGCACTATTAACCTATGAGATGGCTTCTATGTTTTGTCATGTGGCGTTCAAAGCAATCAGTTTAGTGTTTCTAAGTCTGCAAATTTGAATGAAGTTATAAGATTTTTCATTATTCTTGTAATGCATAATTGATTGAACCTCTTTTCAAGACCTACCTATTGAACTTGGTGCTTAACCATTTCTAAAATTCTTGCTTGCAGTTAAAGAGTATTTGTAGAGAATATCTATGAAGGTGCTTCAAGTGGAGGCCGAGCCAAGTCCAACTAACAGGCCTTGAGCCTGCTGGATCCTTCCATATGTGAATTCGGATTATGTCAGCTGCATATCAAACCCTTGCATCAGTGTTAGATGTATATCAAATCCTCAAGTTTGCTTTACAATAAGTGAAATTTGGGTTAATGAATCCGAGTAAAACTTCCGCTGAATACGAAATTGAAGTTTCGGACTCAATCAAGATGTAATCTAGCTGGATCATTCTTCAATTTGCTGAAATGTATAGCTGGTGGTGTTTGGCTAATGGAATTTCATGTGGATGAGGAGCTAATACAATAGTTTGATTGATTTTTCTATTGATTTTGCAAGAGTAGTGAAGTTTTTTTGGGGGGGGTGCGAGATTACTTATGGAGCAAGATATTTTAGGGATATCTATTAATTACGTGCACTGAATATTTGCAAGTTATTCCCTCTAATAGTCTAATTATACTAAGGGAAGTGATCCTGTTAGTGTGGGCTGAGCAAACATTTTGCTTAGCCCAACTAAAAAACACGTTTATAGCAACATTTTTTTTGCTTTTGTTCATACATTTGTTTATCTAAGTGTATTTAACATATAAAATAAGTTTTACCACCTTTGGATATGTTTATATATTTTTTTGAAAATCTTGAATATCACTGTGTATATATTTATTTAAAATACCCTTATTTTTATAATATATATATAAGGAAATAATCCAGTGCATGCGACTGCACCGTGCAGTCCATGCACTGTGGGCCCCACCTGATCATAAATGGAAAATCCATCCCACCCATTATATTTAGAATTGTTCACTTATTACCATACCAATTTTCATCCAAATCCAACATGTGTGCAGTCCCCATCTTAAAATGGTACAAAATCAACGTAATAAAATAGTTTAATGTAAATATCAAGTTTAAAGTGATTTTTTCAACATCTAAACCGTCTAAAGTATAATTTATATATGGATAAATGAGTGTATAAAGTTTCATTACAATCTGATATGTGTGGGGTCCATTTTACAGCAGACTGCACCGTAATTACAGTGCAGTCCGACTACACAGAATCGGGTCTCATATATATATATATATATATACACACACACATACATACACACATATACACCTAAAAATGATAGGACTTTGTTTATATGTTAAATACATGTAGATAACTGTGCGAAGAAAAAAGTTTAAAAAAAGTTGTTGTAAATGAATTTTTTGAAGTGAGCTACAGGGGGCATTTACTTAAGCTAGGCTAACATGATCATTCCTCTAATATCAAAGTAGAACAAGTTACTAGTGTGGATTTTGATTTTCATGTTCCACGTAGTCTTTATAAATTCAGTCCATCTATCTTATTGAAGATTGTTGGGTTACAAAGAATGTGGCTTGAACGTTTATTTGAGTTGGGTTTATGAATATTTATTTAGTTCAGATATTGAAAATCATTATGATTGAGGACTGCTGCGTTACAATGAATGTTGGTTCAAGATTTTTCATGAAAATTATTAAGTGGCCCAATTATGCATGTGATAATTTTTTCCTCATATTAAGTGTATAAATATCAAGAAATACAAGGAATGGTTTGAATTCAGAAAATATGTTATGGTGTGCAAAAAGAAAAGACTTTTCGAACTGCACCAAAGTGAAACTTGTTTGTGCAATTATTAGTTGCTTTAAAATAGTAAATTAGATATCTCTTTTGGAGGTGAAAAAGTTGGATTATTGTTTTAAAGCATTAAAATTCCTTAACCAAGATGATAGTTGTCACATGGTCATCATTACTGAGTTGATGGGCCCAATTTGGTCTCTAAACATGTTGCCATGACATAAGTAGATGATGACGATGACGATAATCTTCTTTTGTCATTGATGATCATTTTTCTTCAAGATGTCAATGCTTCTAAAAATAATCTTGGTAAGCTGACCTTGACTTTATTTGCTACTTTTCATAAAATCCCAGCTTCTTGTGGATTTAGCGGATTTCTGCCTCCACCTTTAGGGTATATGCAATGTGTAATGAGTAATCTGAGCACCCTAAGTCTGGGAGATAAATCCATATAATGTAGAAACTTAAATCCCGGGTGATATTTATTGCTCCTTGTTAGCTCATTATACATTCTTTCTAATGTGAGTTCTGCAGGAATTGGCTCTTCTTCGAATGGAACCTCGAGAATTCTTCCTATCCTTCTCATTGCATCTATTTGATCTGGGGCTGCCATTGTCCCCAAAAATATCTCAGTTCCTTTTACAAAGGTTGAAAATTTTTCATCATCCCACAAATAATAGAATATCCTAGTCAGATCAGGATATATTCTGTCATCTGATTTTAATAAATTTGTCCAGCCCTGATGATCTAGCAGTTCTTCTATATCAAACTCATAATCACTGAGGAACTTGAAGTCTATGATTTTTGGAATAAATACCTTCCGTTCATAGAACGAGTTATAGAATCGGTTGTGCTGTAATTCAGTCTTGAAATACGTCGTAGGCATCTTCAAGACTTGACCCTTGGAAGCAGGAGTTCCTCTTCTCCTATTTCCTGTGTTAGTACTATTTGTTTGATTTTTTGACCTTTGAGCTCCTGTTGTAGATGGAGTAGCAGTCTGGAACCGAACCCGTCGACTTGTGGAAGTTGATGGTTCCTCCCGAGTTCTTTTCGCAGGAGTCCGTTGTTTTCTGGGAATGTCTTCCTCAGTTTGGGAGTCTATTTGTCTGGGTACGGGCCTTAGTGATGGCTTAGACACAGCTAGTTTAGGCAGTCGGGATTTAGGAGCCATTTGGGAAATGAAATTTTTAAGCAGGGCTTGAAAAAAAAGGAATGGAGAGATCAATGGAAAGAGTGGAAAGGAATAGATGGATTGAGAGAGAGTACGAGCTAGAAAAAAAGTTAGAGAAATCCTGGAGAGAAAAGAACAGGATGGAAGAAGAAAAATCAGAAAGAGAGAGAGAGAGAGAAAAAGAAGGAGGAAGTTGCTGGCGCGAGAAGGAAGAAGAGGAGAGGAGAAAGAAAAGAAAAGGAATAGAAAAAAAGGAAAGTCCGACGGTCGCACACGCGGAGTCGACTTTGCCCTAGGCGAAGTCGACTTCGACCCGGCGGAGTCGACTTCGACCCAGCGGAGTCGACTTCACTGGAGTCGACTTGACTCATCAATTTTGACCCTTTTTAGATTTAATTTTCCTGTATAATTGTTCCTAATTTAATTCAATCATCCCCATTTCATTTTCAATTTTGTAAAATGATTTCTTTGCTAAGGGCTTGGTAAATATATCAGCAATTTGATCCTCAGTTTTCACATATTCCAAACAAACATCATGATTTTCAATATGTTCACGAATAAAATGATGTCTTACATCTATATGTTTTGTTCTAGAATGCAATACAGGATTTTTAGTCAAACAGATGGCACTTGTGTTATCACATCTGATAGGAATATTATAATAATCAATGTCATAATCTTTTAATTGTTGTTTCATCCAAAGTAGTTGGACACAACAGCTCCCGGCGGCTATATATTCAGCTTCTGTCGTAGATAAAGCCACACTAGTTTGTTTCCTTGAATACCATAAAACCAACATATTTTCAAGAAATTGACAGGTTCCACTAGTACTCGTTCTATCTACTTTGTAGCCGGCAAAATACGCATCTGAATAGCCGATTAAGTCAAACATCGACCCCTTTGGATACCATAGTCTAAGATTAGTGGTATTTATCAAATATTTAAAAATTCTTTTTACAGCCAATAAATGTGATTCTTTATGACATGCTTGGAATCTGGAACACATACATACACTGAAAAGAATATCTGGTCTAGAAGCAGTTAAATACAACAATGATCCTATCATACTCATATAAAGCTTTTGATCGATATATTTACCATTTTCGTCCGTGTCGATCTTGATTGTTGAACTCATTGGAATATTTGCTCCTTTGCTAGTTTGCATTCCAAATTTCTTTAGCATTTTTTTGACGTACTTGGACTGATTTATGAATATTCCTTCGCTTTGTTGCTTGATTTGCAGTCCAAGGAAGAAATTTAATTCTCCCATCATGCTCATTTCAAATTCGCTCTGCATAATCTTAGAAAATTCTTGACACAGAGTTTTATCAGTAGCACCAAATATTATATCATCTACATAGATTTGCACAATTAAAATATTTTTACTTTTATATTTGATGAATAAAGTAGTATCAACTTTTCCTCTTTGAAATTTATGATCAATCAAAAATCTATTTAACCTTTCATACCAAGCTCGTGGAGCTTGTTTCAGTCCATATAATGCTTTGGTCAGCTTATAAATATATTTTGATTGATCCTTTTCTTCAAATCCGGGGGGTTGTTCAACATATACTTCTTTATTCAAGTACCCATTCAAAAATGTGCTTTTCACATCTATTTGAAACAATTGGAAATTCATGTGATAAGCAAATGCTAGTAAAATGCGTATGGCTTTTAATCTAGCCACAGGTGCATATGATTCTTCAAAATCAATCCCTTCTTCCTGTGAATACCCTTTGGCTACTAGTCTAGCTTTGTTTCTAATTACAACTCCGCTTTCATCCAATTTATTCCTAAATACCCATTTGATACCAATAATGGTGCAATCATTTGGTCTAGGAATAAATGTCATACATTATTTCTTTCAAATTGATTTATCTCTTCTTGCATCACAGTAATCCAGTTTTCATCATTAAGAGCTTGTTCAATGGTGGTTGGTTCAATTTTTGACACAAATGCATATTGTCCACAAATATTTTGTTTTGATCTCCTAGTTCTTTCTCCTTCATAAATATTTCTAATAACTTGCTCAATTGGATGGGCATTTTTGAATTTTAAATCAATTGGAGGTTTGTAGGAGTCATTACCTTCACATACCTCTTCTTCCATGGGGTTTTCTGGCTTGAGCTCGGTTTCCTTTTGTTGATCTTGTTGTTTTGCTTTTGTATCATCTGTATCACTTAGTTCATCCTCCTTTCTCAGAGTTTGGTTGAATTCATCAAAAATAACATGTATTGATTCTTCTACTATTTGATTTCTTTTGTTGAAAATCCTATATGCTTTGCTATTTGATGAATAACCTAAGAAAGTAGCTTCATCACTTTTGGCATCTAATTTTTTCAAATTTATTTTTCCATTGTTTAACATGTAACAAGTACATCCAAAAGTATGGAAATATGCTATATTTGGTTTTCTGCCTTTCCAAAGTTTATATGGGGTCTTTTCTAATATTGCTCTAATGGTAATTCGGTTTAATACATGGCAGGCTGTACTTACAGTTTCACCCCAAAATTTTTTGGACAATTTACTCTCATTTAGCATGGTTCTAGCCATTTCTGGTATTTTTCAATGTTTTCTTTCAACAACTCCGTTTTATTGAGGAGTTCTTGATGCAGAAAATGTATGGTGAATTCCTTTTTCATTGCAAAATTTTATGAATCGACTATTTTCAAATTCACCACCATGATCACTTCTAATGGAAATGATTGAACTTTGTCTTTCATTTTGCACCAAATTTGAAAACGTGACAAACATAAAAAATGCTTCATCTTTGCTAACTAACAATATAATCCAAGTAAATCTAGAGAAATCATCAACAATTACATACACATACTTTTTTCCACCAAGAGTTAAAATATCTGATGGCCCATAAAGATCCATATTGAACAACTCAAGTGGTCTAGTTGTTGAAATTTTCTTTTTGGTAAAAAATGACATTTTTGGCTATTTAGATTGTTAACAAGCTTTACGAATCTTATCTTTGTTATATTTGAGCTTCGGTAAGCCTTGTACCAAATTCTTTTTCCATAATGTTATAATATTTGCATATTTATATGTCCAAACCTTGTATGTCATATCCATGGATCATTTTCTATAGCTATTAGACATTTTCCTTCTAGTTTATCAAGGCAAACCAAATATACATTTTCATGTCTTTTGCCACTAAATATTATGTGTTCATCATCATCAAAAACATTACATATAGAGGATTCAAATACAATTTTATATCATTTATCACATAATTGACTAATACTCATTAGGTTATGTTTGAGTCCTTCAACAAATAGAACATTTTCAATACATGCATTTGAAATATCAAAAATATTTCCTTTACCTTTTATTTTACCTTTTTCATTATTTCCGAAAGCTACTGTTCCTTCATTGCATGGGTTGATTTTATGAAATAGTCTTTTTTCTCCTGTCATATGTCTTAAGCAACTGCTATCCATAAACCATACGTTATTGGCTTTAGCTTTAAGACAAACCTGTAAAAATTAAGTCGAGTGGAGCTCATCCTTTTGGTACCCATTTTATGGGTCCATTTGGGTTAGTTATCTTTTGGAGTCTAAGTTGGTCTACTTTTGAAGCCATATATCTAATGCTTTTCGGCATCTAAACCAATTTTGCACCAAGGTTTTGCAATTTTCTTAATTTACATTGATAGATCTTATGTCCTAACTTGTTGCAAAAATTACATGCTCCCGGAAGTCTAGAAATAGAAAGCCACTTTGTAATTTGCTCCTCGGTTGGTCTTTTGGTCCAAACTACTTGATTTATCTTAGGTTTAGTGTGAATAGGTTTGGCATTATTTCTTGGAGCATTAGATTTCTTTTGCTCAAACGTATTATCCCCAAGACCTTTCTTGCAAGTTTGAGTTGTTATTTTTAAGAACATTTTCACATTTTCTTCTGGATTAGAAAACTTGACAAGTGATTCATTTAATAATTTATTTTCATTTTTGAGTTTCTCTAACTCAACTTCCAAGGTATTCTTTTTATTTTTTAATTTATCTAATTTTTCAGCGAGTTTACCATTCACAATTATTACTGCATCACATTGTCTTTTCTTTATTGTAAACTTGTTTTCTAATTTCTTTATTTCCTCATATAATGAATCATAGGCTTGTTAAAGTTCTTCTAATTCAGCACATTTGAGACATTCATTTGTAGAAAAAGTTGAAAAAGATTTTTGTTTGGAGGTTACCTCTTGACTACTTGTGCGGTCCGTTGAAGTAGATTGATCCTCCAAGATTTTCGTGGCAGCAAAACATATATCAGAATTTGCTATGCAACAAATTCTTCCGCAATCTGCTTCACATTTTTCACTTGAAGAGTTACATATTGTTGATTCTTCTTCATTTACGTACATGTCTCTTCCTTTGTTTCTTTAAAAAATTTTGTTGTCGCCTCGGTCTCTTCTTTGCTCCTTTGTTTTATTTTCTTCGGACGTTGGGCATTGGGCTTGCATGTGCCCCGAACCACCACATTAGTAATATTTTATTATTTTTTCTTTTTCTCTTTAGAATTTCTTTCTTTAAAGTTTCTGAAATTTCTACCTTTCCTTACAAATTTTCTGAATCGTTTTGTAAGTAAGGTAATTTCATCGTCATTTTGAGATGATGAGGTGGTGTCGTCTGAGTCTTGTGCAGCTCTCAAGGCAATGGCTCTTTTGCCTTTGTGGTGACCTTCGTTTCTTTTCTTGATTAGCTCATGTGACATCAGGGAGCTAATAAGATCTTCCAATTTTAATGTGTTTAGATCCTTGGCTTCTTCTATTGCCGTGATTTTTGGAGTCCATGATTCGGGTAGTGCCCTCAGAATCTTCATGACCTGCTCAGATTCAAAAATTGCTCTTCCTAGCCCTTTCAGGGCGTTAGTAATCTTAAAAAATCTAGCAAGCATTTCAGAAATATTTTCAGTTTCTAACATCCTAAAGTTTTCCAATTCTCCAATTAAAATATTTCTCCTTGTCCCTTGGACTTGAGAAGTTCCTTCATAGATAGATGTTAGTGTATCCCATATCTCTTTGGCAGTTAAACAAGAGGATACTCTATCATATTCGGAAGTCGTAAAAGTACAAAATAATAAATTCATAGCCTTGGCGTTGCTCTTTACAATTTTTACTTCCTCATCGGTCCATTTGGAAGCTTTTTCATCAATAGGCAAAGTCACACCGTCTTGAATTGCAATTCAAGAGTCCATATCTGTAGCCATGATGAGTTATTTTATACGTAGCTTCCAATATCCAAAATTGTTCTCATCAAATAATGGTGGCCTAGTAAAGGATTGACCTTTAGCAAATACGGGAACGGAAGTGGATTGGGATGCCATATCAAAAAGATCTCATTGGTAAAACTCAAAGACTTGCTCTGATACCACTTGTTGTTCCCGAGTTTATGGCAATTACCCAAAAGGGGAGGGGTGAATTGGGTGTAAAAAAATTAAAACTTTACTTAGAGATTTTACCCTGAATTAGTTTAAACCCCTTTAATAAAATAAATAGAGAGCAATAAGATAATGAAAGCGAAAATAAAAAGCAGTAGACAAGATTTATAGTAGTTCGGCCAACCTTTCCCTACTCCACTCTTCCAAGCTCATACTCCCTTGTGACTTGGGTTCCACTATGTATTCCGCGAATACAACTAGAGTCTTTGCTCTCTTCTAGATTCAAGCTCTAGGGGGCATATACAACCAGTGTCTCTGCTCTCTTCTAGATTCCAGCTCTAGGGGGCGTGTATAACAAGCAGCACAATTAGGTGATGAGTTACACTCCAATCACAACCCTACTTGCTATATCTTGGTTTGAAACACCAAACTAAAACCAAGCACCAAAAACAAACAACAAGATGAAATAGAAGAAATCTACACTTTACAGATTTGTGTAGCAAGTTTCAGCTCGATAAAGAATCTGTAGAAGCAACGAATCATATTGCGTTGAAGCAAACCGCAATTTTAAAGCTTGTTCTTCCTTTGATATTGTATAAATCACTCAATTATAGAGAAAAGTAGATAAAAACTCTTAGTAGCACTTCTTTCCTCTTTTTCAGCTCTTTCTTGTATATATTCACGTTTGCTTGAGTGTCTATATATATAGAAGGGAAAATTTTAAACGTTATAGATTTGGTTGGCGTGTAATAAATGTTCTGACGTTCAAAAATTTGAACGTTATGTCTCCAAGTCGCAGGTAGAGTTGACTTCGTGTGCGACTCCACTCAAGTCGCATGCTGGAGTCGAATTCGCGTGCGACTTCAGCTGTTCTTCAGTTTCCAAGTCTATCTTCTGAGTCGACTTGGTTTGAGACTTGGCTTCTAGGCGATCTTGGAGTCGACTTCGGGTGCGACTTGGCTACTTTCTATTGCCAAGTTAGTTTGATCTTTGTTGAAGTATCAATTGCTTGCTTAACTTCTTCTTCTTTTGTCTTCCAATACTAGGAGCTTATTTGTACAGAAGTACTTTAGCTTTAAATCTCGAGAACTTGAAGAACTTGAATCGTGTATGAACAAATCCAACTTTGATTTAGAATGAAACCATGTGTCTTGCTTGCTTTAAAGCTTAGATTAGTCTTCGTATATTCAAGTTTGTGAAATTTGAGTTGTCTTCATCTTTTATTTGACTCAAGTCTATCTTGAAGTGAACCTGTGCTTTGACTTGAACTTGAAACTCTGTCCTACCAAGTTAAAGTTGATGTTAGAGTCGACTTTGCTTGCGACTTCATCCAAGTCGCATGTGGAGTCGACTTTAGTTGCGACTTCAGAAGTTTTGTTGCCCAATTTAACGCTGGAAGGAAAATACTGTTCTAAGTCGATTCTGGAGTCGACTTCGTTTGCGACTTGGCCTCAAGTCGTAAGTGGAGTCGATTTCATCTGCGACTTTGGCTGTTCTGTCTTCCAAAATCAACGCTGGAAGGAAAATGTTGTTCTAAGTCGATTCTGGAGTCGACTTCATCTGCGACTTCGATTATTCAAATCCCCAATTTCAACGTTGTCCAAAAAATGCCTGTTGAAGTCGCTTGTGGAGTCGACTTTAGGATCGACTTTGCCTAAGTCAGAGTGGGAGTCGGAGTCGACTTGATGATCGACTTAGTCTGATTTTTCATTCCTTAAAGATATTTATAAAACTTATTAGTAATCATATCATACTCAAATTTGCATTTGTTAATCATCAAAACTTGTGCTTTGGTAAAAATTTTTTTCGATTCAACTATTTATTTCCAACAATCTCCCCCTTTTTATGATTGACGAAACTAATTTAAGTTTATACCTTTCAACATGTTTTGTTCAAACATTCAAGTGTAAACAGATAATTTCCAAAACAGAGCAAACTTAATTAGAGCATAAAACAGAATTCAAACTTTTCATATTATCATAATTTATACAGATTACAGTGCAAAGTAAAAAGAAACCTATATACAGGCACCCAACCCAAAAAAAACTTAAAAATCTAAATTTAACTCTTATCTCCTAAAACTTAACCAATCCTATCCTATCTCCCCCTTTTTGTCAATCAGTCAAAACAAGATTCAATCACCAAAGATTTGGTGAATTGAAACTTAGAAATTGAATATGAATTTTGGGTAGGTTTGATAGGTCGAATATGGGCAGAAAAATAAAAGGATGAAACGGGTGCTGGGGTTAGATCTCGATGAACTAATCCGATATCAAATGGATCCAGTTCGGGTATGGGCTTATTTCAATGATGCTCGGATGCCAGGTGATAGCGAATGGTTCGAAGCTCCCGATCCATACGATCTTGGCGTGAATGCATATCCATTATGGCATTTTGGACCTCGGTAATTTGGCTAGTTGTCGATCCTCTAGCTGCTCAAGGTGGACTCGAATAGCGTGCACCGAAGTGTCCCATGATGGGGGATGTGGTACAAGATCTGGAATTTATGAACCATGAGGTGAGCAGGAGCCGTGTGACACGGGTGAAGCTGGCTCCTCCGGAGCAAGTTGCTCACCCTCTGGTGGCGGGGGCTGCTCCCCCTAACTTTGTGCATGTCCGACCTCTTCTGAAGCCGGCTCTCCCATCTGTTCCCAAATCCTGTCTTCTCTGAACTGCTCCAAATTAATTTTCATCCTTTGGAGCAATGCCTTATTGATGGCATTTGTTGATTTTGTGACTTCAAAAGGTTCACCGTCGATATCCACTCTGTAGTATTCCAGGACCTTGGTGATCCATGTCCCATAGGGTAGAACTCCTCGTGGGTTATCCTTTCGAGATGCCAAGGCTTCTAAAAATAATCTTAGTAAGCAGACCTTGACTTTATTTGCTACTTTCCACAAAATCCAAGCTTCTTGTGGATTTAGCTGATTCTGCCTCCACCTTTAGGGTATATGCAAAGTGCAATGAGTAATCTGAGCATCCTAAGTCTTGGAGATAAATCCATATAATGTAGAAACTTAAATCCCGGGTGATATTTATTGCTCCTTGTTAGCTCATTATACATTCCTTCTAATGTGAGTTCTGCAGGAATTAGCCCACCTCAAAAAACACATTTATAGCAACATTTTTTGTTTTTTTTCATACATTTATTTACCTAAGTGTATTTAACATATAAAATAAGTTTTACCACCTTTGGATATGTTTATATATTTTTTTGAAAATCTTGAACATCTCTGTGTGTATATTTATTTAAAATACCCTTATTTTTAATATATATATACACACACACACATACACATCTAAAAATGATAGGACTTTGTTTATATGTTAAATACATGTAGATAACTATGCGAAGAAAAAAGTTTAAAAAAATTGTTGTAAATGGATTTTTTGAAGTGAGCTACAGGGGGCATTTCCTTAAGCTAGGCTAACATGATCATTCCTCTAATATCAAAGTAGAATTAGTTACTAGCGTGGATTTTGGTTTTCATGTTCCACGTAGTCTTTATAAATTCAGTCCATCTATCTTATTGAAGATTGTTGGGTTACAAAGAATGTGGCTTCAACGTATTTCTTGAACGTTTATTTGAGCTGGGTTTATGAATATTTATTTAGTTCAGATATTGAAAATCATTATGATTGAGGACTGTTGCGTTACAATGAATGTTGGTTCAAGATTTTTCATGAAAATTATTAAGTGGCCCAATTATGCATGTGATAATTTTTTCCTCATATTAAGTGTATAAATATCAAGAAATACAAGGAATGGTTTGAATTCAGAAAATATGTTATGGTGTGCAAAAAGAAAAGACTTTTTGAACTGCACCAAAGTGAAACCTGTTTGTGCAATTATTAGTTGCTTTAAAATAGTATATTAGACATCTCTTTTGGAGGTGAAAAAGTTGGATTATTGTTTTAAAACTTTAAAATTCCTTGACTAAGATGATAGTTGTCACGTGGTCATCATTATTGAGTTGATAGGCCCAATTTGATCTCTGAACATGTTGCCATGATATAAGTAGATGATGACGATGACGATAACCTTCTTTTGTCACTAATGATCATTTTTCTTCGATCCAGCCTACAAGTTTAGGTGGTCGGCAAGAGGATATCACAAGGTGTTTTTTCCATCTCAAGCTTAGGTGCATGTTGGTCCATCATTTGAGAGAGAATTCTTAAACGTGATCTTCGCTCTGTGTTACATATTGTGTTGTTAGTAGTTTTGTAAATTTCTCGACTTTGTTGGTTGCATATGACAAACAACTTTTCTAGTTTTTGAAGGTTATGTGGGTGCTTGAAGGATTTTCTTTATTTTGAAGAACGTGAAGATTTTTTTAAATCGGACAGTTACATAAAAGATCCTAAGCATGTTTTTGTCTCAAAATGCTTTATGCTTGTTTTAATAACTACATTTAAGATAACTTTTACATGCCTCCATTTTCAAGCTTCCAAAAAGGTCTTCATAGTTACTAGAACCGAACAACGATATAATCAATTTTCATGTTTATTGTTAGGTCTCATTATCTCATCAGGGTACTGCATAATCTACTTGAAAATGTCTCAAAACTAGACTTGGGAGGAACAATTTTGTTCTGTTCTTTTTACTTATTGAGAAGAAATATCCTGTTCTATTCTTGTCTGTTGACCTTTTTGGTGGAAAAAACTTCATTTCCATCTTAGGATGAAGCTGAAGAAAATATGCATTCATTAATATTGTATTGGAAAATCAAACTCTTAACACATGTCATATCTTGATAGTTAGATTGGTTATATTTGTTAGGAATTCATATAAGATCCTCTCCTCAACAATAAGTCCAATGCAGCTAAAAAAACTGTTATTCACATCTAAGACAAGATTTTACAAACTTGTAAGTAAATGTCCGTTTTATTTTGCATTATTATTTTTAATGAAATTTTATATTATTATTTCTTATATTATTATTTGAGATTTTGGTAAAGTACCTCCCTAGATTGGGATAATGTAGTTAAAATGCAACACAATTTAGCATTGATTTAATAATGTAATTAAACTTTTAACAAATGCAAAATATGTAAATTTGCATGGACAAACATCTACATTGGAAACATTAGCTTAGATGTTGTTTTATGTTGAATCTTTGAAGGATATCCTATTAGTAAAGGCAAGTTGGAAGAATACACAACACTGGCACTCGTCAAAGAATATTCAGAATCTGCGTCCATAGAAGCTTAGAGATTTTCTCTATCCTGTGTCTATTTAATAATATCTAAATCAATATAGCTCTTTATGATTTAGGAGTAAGCATTAGTTTGATCACTCCTGTCATTTGTGAGAAGTTGAAAATGGATGACTCAAAACATACAATAATGATTCTATAGTCGTTAAATCGCTCCATCAAGTATTCCATTTGCATTTTTGAGGATATTCTAATAAAGTTTGGTAAGGTTTTCATTATAGGGAAGTTTTATTTTGCTAAAGATAAAAGGGATTATGTATATCTCAATTAATTTAGAAAGACCTTTGTTGGCAATAGTCAAAGTACTCATTAATGTGAAGAATTAAAGCTCACACTGACTGTAGGTAATGAGAATGTTGAGTTCGATCTATTCGCACTATGAAAGCATCCTTTTCAAGAAGATTCATGTCCACAGATTGATATCATTAATCAAGTTGTGACGAAGAATCAATTGGAAGTCAATCAGAAGATGTGATAGAATTATCAATTATGTGTTGGTCCCAAGTTAATGGCAAAACCCAAGAGGGGAGGGGTGAATTGGGTTCTTAAAAAATTCTTTGGTAAATTAAAAACTTAACCCCTTAAAAGCTTAATCTCCTTGATTGATACAAATAAAGAGTAATGAAATAGTGAAAGTAATAAAGTAAAACAGTATGCAAGATTTATAGTGGTTCGGGCAACCTCTCCCTACTCCACTCTTCCAAGCTCACACACCGTTGTGACTTGGGTTCCACTATGTATTCCGCAAATACACTTAGAGTTTCCGCTCTCTTCTAGATTCCAGCTCTAGGGGCATATACAACTAGAGTCTATACTCTCTTCTAGATTTCATCCCTAGGGGGCATATACAATGCACAGCACAAGTAAATGATGAGTTCCACTCCAATCACACACTACTTTGCTTATACTTGATCTTAGCTACCCAAGCTAAATCAAGTTCAATACAATCAAAATGAAAAATAAGAAGATCTACACTTTACTGAGTTATGTAGCAAGTTTCAGCTCGAGGAAGATTTTGTAGAAGCAACCGATTGTATATCGTTGAAGCTATTTGCAACTTTGAAGCTCGTTCATCCTTTGAAAATGTATAGATCACTCAAATTTGGAGAAAAATAAATAAGAACTCTTTCTTGCACTTCTTTCCTCTCTTTAGACTATGTAGTATATATTTTAACGTTTGCTTGAGTGTCTATTTATAGAATAGGGAAGATTTGAACGTTATAGAAGTGGTTGGCGCGCAATAAATGTTCCAACATTCAAAAATTCGAACGTTACTTCCCCAAGTCGCAGGTGGAGTCGACTTTGTCTGCGACTTGGCTTCCCAAGTCGCAACTGGAGTTGACTTCGTATGCGACTTCAGTTCTGCAATTTCCAAGTCTGAGTTTAGGTCGACTTAGTTTCAGACTTGACCTCAAGTCGATCTTGGAGTCGACTTGGGTTGCGACTTGACCAATTCTTTGTGCCAAAAACACTTTGATCCTTGTTTGATTTTCTTCTACCTTGGCTTCATTTCTTCAACAGTCTTCATTCAGGATTGGTTTCACTTTTTGTAGACCTTGTGAATCTTGGAGAGCTTGAAAACTTGTAGGGTTGATTTGCCTTTGATTCATCCATCTTGCTTTCTTTTGATTTAAGTCTTTTGAGTTTCTTCATCTTGAAATATGCTTGGAGCTTTTCTTTGGACTTGAGAAACTTAAGTTGATCTTGAAATGAGCTTGCACCTTTGATTTGGATTTGAGAAAACTCAAGTTGATTCTTGGAATGAGCTTCCACCTTTGATTTGGACTTTGAAAAACCTTAAGTTGATCTTGGGGTCGACTTTGTCTGTGACTTCACCCAAGTCGCAACTGGAGTCGACTTCGTCCACGACTTCAGGATGTTTCTGCCTCAAATTCAACATTGGAAGGATTTTGTCATCTCAAGTCGATGCTGGAGTCGAGTTCGTCTGCGACTTGGCTTCCAAGTCGCAAGTGAAGTCGACTTCGCCTGCGACTTCAGTATGTTTAGTCTTCCATTTTCAACGCTGTCCAGAAAATGCTACTTGAAGTCGCATGTAGAGTCGACTTGGGTATCGACTTCACCTCAAGTCGAAGTCCAAGTCGACTTAGAAATCGACTTGGCTATTTTCTTTCCTTAAAACATTCAACATAGTCATTATTATTCAAATTTTACTTAAACTTGACTTTGTTAATCATCAAAACTCGTGCTTTGGTCAATTTTGTTTCTTTTAAACATTGTTTCCAACATTATGCAAGTACCAATAACTCAAGGCGAGGACGAAAAGATTGTAAATTTGTAAAGTTGGTTAAGAACAACCCACCACGGATGGTGTCACAAAATTGAAAATTTTAGAAGCACGACTTAAAAAATACACATCATCTATTTACGATAAGGAAAAAGCACTATAGGTGGAAGTTAAATTACTTTTTACTTTTGAAATATGTGTTTCCTGATCCAAATTCTATTTTTCCTATAGTACTGAATGCAAATCTTAATGAATGTGTGGTTGAAAAATTAGTTAATGAACTAAAATGGGGTGAAAAAGCTAGTAGATACACTAATGATAATCTTGTTTATGTTTGTCTCCCACAGTACATGCATTGAATTTTGATGGAGTAATATTGTAAACCTGTAACTGAGAAACAAAGAAGACTAAATGCAAATGTAAAGGATACCGTTAACAAAGAAGTTTTGAATTTGTTAGTTGTGACGTAATCTTTCCTATTTCAATTAACAATTCGATTTGTATTACCCTAAAAAGGTAGAGTTGTTTTGAAGAATGATAGTAATAATGTGGTTCCCACGAGAATAATAATTACTAGTGAATTTTGTATTGGTTACAGAAAAATAGAACTATGTAACTCAATAATACTGCTTTTTTTACATTTATTGGTTAAATGCTTAGGAGGTCAGTTAAAAGTTCATATTTTTGCTATTCACATAGTTATTCTGTTAATTTTTAAATCCTGATTTAATCTACATGATCAAGAAAAATTACATTTATATATTTTTATAGCACTTCTAAGAGAATGCAATTTAAATTATGTACTGCTCCTATCATGTTCTAGATATGCATGATGTCACTTAAGACCCAAAAAATGACCATTATGCCTAACGCACAGAGCACATAAACTTAAAAAATGACTATTGAGCCTGTGCGGTATAGGCCATGGTGTGATATCGTTCGCTCTGGCCTAGCAGCTTAACCGCGTAGTTTTAAAACGCATCACACCATGTTCAGCATGATACCTTTTTAGACATGAGATTCGATTCTAGGCTATTATAAGTTCATCAGCTTTCGCCTGATTTGTCCTTCAACTACAACTCAGCTCTGGCTTCCGCTGGTTTTCACAGGCTCAATTCTCTGAACCACATCTATTGGAGGAGAAATTGTTGTGATACTACTTGTCGCATACAAACTCAGAAAAAATGATCATTGGTCGTAACACACGGAGCACACATACCCAAAAAATGACCATTGGCCCGTGGGCTATGAGACTCGTAGTTTGATATTGTTTGTTCTGGCATGACAGCTTAGTTGCAGAGTTTTAAAATGTGTCACACCACGTTCAGCTTGAGATCCACTAATAAACCATTAAGAACTTTCTCCCCCTTTCGATGCAGGATTCGATTACGGACTATTACACATGATGATAATTTTTTTTGATTTCATTGAGAATGCTATAAGAGTTTTCATTTACGACTTTTTTAATATCTAATACTACTTTCGTTAATTATTTAAAATATTTTCAAAGTTTTACAATGCCTCAAAGCCTAAGTTGAGGAAAGCAATTGATGTAGACGGTAGAGGGTAAATAGGTTTGATCTCAAGCTGAGCCCGCATAAACCGAAATCGATTTTATTTAATGATTGGGCCACGAATTTTAGAAAATTGCTTGTCAAAATTTGATTTAACCTGGCCCAATTTTTTAAGCTGAGTAGAGCCAGTTTGAGTATTCGGGCTGCCTAATCTGACCTATACACTTCTTTAGTATATCATATTTTAGGAACCTGATTGTATACATCATAATATATTTTAGGCTAATGTAAAATATTCATTTATTTTTATAATTAATTATATTTCATTAATTTTACATATTTATTTAACAAATGAAAATGACTTAAACGCCCCTGAAATGGATGATTTTTTTAAAATAAATATGTAAAAATATTGTGAAATGACGAAACTTGATATATGGATTCAATACAGTTAAGAAAATATATTTATGAAGAAAAATTAAATAAAATAAATACCACATAGCTTAAAATATATCATGGTGCATCCAATGAAGCCCTAATATTTTATTATTAGTCTTCCTTCCATATTTAAAATTTTGATAGTTAAAGAAAAATTTACTTCATCTACTCTATTTAACATTATTTATATTATTATGAAAATCCTTTGATTTGTTTAATTTCACTGTATATGGTTCTCATCTACAAATATGTAACATCAACATAATAAAATAGTTTAATATTAAAATATTAAATTTAAAGTAGATTTTTCAACATTTAAAATATCTAAAATATCATTATTACATGGAATAAGTATTATTATATTCTAATATATGTGTTAACTGATCTAAGTATTTTTCATAATTTACAAATAAATATATGTATATATATATATTTGAGCAAATGTGGTCAACATCTATATTTGATTTGGATGAATCTGGGTCTTATAGCCAAATAAGTACAGTTAAATACAATAAGTTAATTAAATTTTACATTAATAAGAAGAGTTACACGAGACTTACACGTTAAGAAATATAGGGCTTTTGTTTCCTCTCTGCTAGCTGCTGCCGCACGTTTCTTGCTCTTCCATCCGCTGCCACGATTGGGGGTGGACGCTTCCCAATACGGCCCTATTCTGTACTAGAGCAGACGAGGGCATGTACTCGGCCGGGACGGGGCGGGCGGGCACGCGAAAATTTTTCGAAAGGTCGCGTCGAGACGGACGCCAGCGCTCCTCGTACCAACGCTTGGCCGGTTGACCCATATATGCACATTCTTCCCAAACCTTAACCCTAAAACCGTGCTATACCAAGTCCCAGCCGCAATCCTCTCTCCCTTCTCCACCCCAACCGCCATTCTTCGTCCCTTTGCTGTCCTCCATCGTCACGATGACGTGCTCCGTCCCTTCTCCGGCGTCTATTTAGCTTTGTCTCCGACGATGATTTATTCAACTCCGACCTCTGCCATCGTTGACTATTTTCGGTAAGGATTTCATCCTTAATTAGGGGTGCAACTTGGGCCGGGTTCAGCCCGAACCCGGCCCGCCGAACCCGCAGTTTGGCAGTGTTTGAACTGCCTATTCTCCAGCCCGAACCCGATTTCTCGGGTTGAACCCGAGACCGATTTGAAATCGGTTCGGTTTCGGGTTGATAAGAACCCTAACCCGCTCAACCCGAACCCGAATTCAAAGCTTACAGTATAAAAGTGATTTTTCCTGCGATGGCCGATGGGTGCCCTGATTTCAGATTCCCCCCCCCAAAATTTTCCTGCAATCCGCCAAATCCAATCTTCCCACAGTCCTCTCTAGTCTCCACTCTCTAGACTCTAGCTCGCGCGGCCTCGAGAATTCCTCTGCCGGCAGCAGATCTCGGCGACTGTGATTCACTTCTGTCGTCCAGATCCTTCTTCACCACCTCCGACGTCGGCGAGCTCATTCCGGCTACGGCACCATAGTAGCAGCAGCACCTAGCACCCAGCACGGTAGCCGCAGTAACGGCCGGCTAGTCGCCCACAGCAGCTGCATCCCGGCGAGTGGCTTCTCTCGTCCTGCCTGGCTGCCTCCAATTTTTTACGCGCCCGACTGCCTCCTTCCTGCTGCTACTCCACGGGGAGATTCCAGCCTTGTTTAGAAACCACGACGTCTCTCTCGCAGCCCAGCCGTCTACGGTGCGAACAGCGGCTGTCTTTCCGAAGGCTTTAAAACCCCACCCCTCCTCTTTACTTTAGAATCTCGTTTTGAAGGTTTTGTTTCTTCTGTTCGGAATGGCGGGTGATAGACCCAAGTGGGACGGATTACTCAAGTGGAGCCTCTCTCACGCTGACGGCACTCGTCCCCCTCGAAATCTCAGGTTCTTACTCTCTCCTTCTCATTCTAGGTTATCTCCTTGTTCTGATTTCTTAGTTGGTGGCAAAAAAGAAAAAACAAAGAAAAAACAAAGAAAAAATCCAATCTTGATATTTGATCGTCTCTGTTTTGCCCTCTCTCCGATGCTTTTGAGCTCCAAAAACGGTGGGGAATTGGCAGATTCCGTCGTGTGCTAATGGAGCGAGAGGGTAAGATGTTGGGGGAGCATTGGAATGGAAAAAAGCCTACATGCATTGCCATGATCATATTCCTTGACAATATGTCAATTTGATCCGATGCAGCTTGTGATGGCTATGAATGAATGATCTTAAATTTTCGTTAGACATTAGGCTTTGGTACATTTATTGGGGCGGATGAATTGGAGAATTGTCTATGTAAGCATACTTCCAATTGCGTTGCATTCAGTATATTGGGTATGAAACAGACATTAAGATTTGGCAATTCAATGAAGGGAAGTGTTGGAAAGGAGGATTTCCAAGTCTTTGTTGCATTAAGTTGATTGAAGGAATTTATGGATGTGAAATTGAGACTTTCTTGACTCTTGCAAAGTATGAAGAAGAATGAAGACTGCGTGGAAAATTAAAATGTTTCATGTTGTTATGTTGCAGTTGGCAATTTAAGTTAAATGTTGTAATTTGGTTATTGGAACTTAAGACTAAAGTTATAGACTTGGACCTAACTTGGATGTTGTGATTTGAAGTTGTATTTTTGAACTTGTTATAATCTTATTTGTTTTGATAATATTGCATTTTTGGAATTATTTTCTTTTCTTATGATTGATATTATAAAGTTTATCTTATGGTCGGATGCTAATATTTCTATATATGATTGTGATATTCATGTTAAATTGCAGGACGAACAAAGGTTGTATTTCTACATTCATCAAAATATGGTTGCTATTCAACTTAATGCGAAGAGAATGCCCAAAACAGGTTTTTCTTCTTAATACTCTTAAATGGTATTTAAAATTTTTTTGCTTTCTTCTAATAAATTGTTATTTTAGATTTTTTTAGCAATAGATTTGTGATTAAATGAGTGTAGGATATATATTTATAGTAACATGTCAACCCGAAACTCAACCCGAAACTCAACCCGAGCCCGAATTTCAAAAATAGGGTTAGGGTTGAGGTTTTACAAATAGGGTTAGGGTTAGGGTTAGGGTTGAAGATTTACAAATAGGGTTAGGGTTAGGGTCGAGGTGAACCCGAGTTTCATGAGCCCGAGTTGCACCCCTATCCTTAATCTTTATACTTTTCTTTTTCATTCTCCTTATCTCTCATTTCCCCTTTGATTCTCATACCCGTTTACTTTTTCGGCAGCTATGTACTCCTCCGGCAATAGCTTCCCACGCCACCAGGTCCTGCACTGACTGCAAAGTGCAAATAAGCTGCTAACCTGCAATCCAGGAGGTGAACAATTTTATCTTGAATATCCCTATTTTTCCCACTTAATCTGGCATTTTTGGACTATCAGTTCGTTATTTGAAATTCGAGGTATGCTATCGACCGAAAAACCAACCATAGCTGTAGCAACAAGGATTGAGATAGATCCCCACAAACTGTATAGACTAGGGCCATCAAATAAACATACAATTTCTTCTTTGATAACTTCAATTCAAATCGTGAAACCTTGAAACCCGAAAAGATGGTAATGATAATAATAACAACAAGAACAACAGCAACACTAATTTAGAGGCGTGTTAGGTTGTGTACACTCAATTCATGGTCTCTGTGAGGCCAAGTTGATCCACCTTCGATACAAGAATTGGGATAGCCTACTTCTGGTTCATTTATGCTTGCCGCAAATATCTTTGAGTGCTTTCCACTTTCCACCGATTGCCCATAAATCCCCTTGAGGCATCGATAATTAGTCCGGCATGAGGCTACGGTGCGTTTGTAACATATATGTACTTCATTATCAACATTATCTTTTAAAATTATTTTATTTGATCTCTTTAAGGTCGCACCCTGCTAGTCTTCTTCTCCCAGTTTGTTTTGTTACTGCCGTCAGACCTGTTTCTTCTCCATTGCCCCACGACGCTGCTGCTGCTGCCACCCTGCACAAGTGAGGTCATCGTTTGGTCCCTCCCTTGCTTCCCTCTTCATCTCTCTCCCTCTTCCCCCTTCTCCGCCACACGTAGGCTAGGGTAGGAAAGGGCGAGAAAGAGTGTAGGGTCCCCACTAGCCACTGACCAGCGGAAGATGACATCCTTGGTTGGCTACGGGTCATTTGCATCTTCCTTCACCCAACACTGCACTTCTCTATATCTCTAATAGTGTGCCTTGGAAGCAATCTTCCATGAATTGCCTTCCTAACCAACGACATATGTACCCAATCTTACATTATCATTGCATTTTAATTTAGTTAATTTCATTCTCAGATCGTTTGATGAACGACTATGATCAGTGGCCTACAATTCATTCTTGGCCTTGGACAGATCACTAATGATCAATTACTGGGATTATCTAATCATAGCTGCATGCCGTTTTGATTTGAGGGTGACGATTGATTTGCAGTTCAACATGTGTTGTTGGTTGGATGAGGGAAGTGAATTGTAGATTGATCTGTATGCGTGGGAATTAAGGTTGCATGTGATGCAAGCTACAAAACATGGGTGTTCAACACAAAGTCACTAGCCGATCAAACGAGTGATGACATGGGTGTTGAGGTATTAATTTCGTCTTCCATATATATGAGCTGCGCTCGTACGCCTAGCTGGCAATTGAGACAGTTAACACTTTCTCTGGGAGGTTGGAATGATTGGTGATTAGGAGGCGGTTTTCAATCAACTCTTGTGCGGGACTTAAACATGTTTTTTTATGACAATAGTTAAGGTTGTTACTTATTATCTCTATAGTTGTTTTTGTTATTATAGAAAATTATGTCAACAAGACCTTAATTATTATCATAAATTGTGTAATCTATCAGCTTGATTTCTAACTCAAACCGGACCCATTTCCATAGGGTTAAAATAGGGTTGGTCTAAGGCGTAAAAATTCGGGTCCGGTTAAGATGTAAAAAATAGGGTTGGGTTAAAGTGTAAAAAAATAGAGTTGAAAATAGGGCTAGCTTAAGATTTAACAAGGTGGGTTAGGGTTGTATTTACCTCAACCTAAGTCAACCCAACCGGATTTACACCACTAGTAGACAATAGTAGACTGTTAAACTGCTTTAGCTTTAATATCAATTGATATAGAATGGATAAAGAGGAAGATAAGAAGAAAAGAGAGTATCTCTAAAGACGCGAGAAGAGAAGAAAGAGGTAGAAAAAGTAAAAAAAAATGAAGAGAAGAGAAGCCAGAGAAAACTCTTTTTTTTTTTTTTATAAATCTCGAGCTGATGATTTTTAGAGCTTACTTGGGCTGTACTTTTAGGTGAACATGCTATCTTATTTTAGTAATATCTATTGAGGACATAATCTTATAAAAACTGAAATTGCATATTTCAAGTGAACTTCATGGGAAAGTAAACTTAACATATATATAAATTTATTGTAAGAGATTCTATAATCTCATATAAAATCGTATAGTATTTTTCTAAGGATTCTAAAAATATTGCAACAAGGTCTTTTAGAAAGATCTCCTAAAACTATTGTCTCTCCACAAGATTCTTGTGTCTAGAAGTTCTTACACCTAGAATAGGTGTACCTAAAATCTTGCATTCAATTCTCATCATCCATGTCACTACTTCCATATGAAGTCTAGTTTAGGATTTCGATCTTATCCGAGAACAATTCCTTATTATCATACGTGACATGCAAGATTGCAAATACGTAGAAATATAGCCTGAATGCATGACTATCATGCGTTTATTTGAGATAAAATATGAAAAACTCAACCTAAGATATACCCTATTAACAATAGCGATGGAGGGTGGCTCTCCCATATCTGGTACTGGCTTTCTACTGAATGGGGGTGCTTACTCTCATTTTAATTGTTGACAGTAGCAGTTACCTACTCTCCTTTTCTTCTCCCTCCACGAACTCTGTTTTAATATTTGTTTTTGTTGGGTGGTGTGCATGTGCACCACACATGTTTTGCTTCCTCTTTTTATGGCATACTTGTATGAAACCTTTGTTCTATAGAGCTCCTTTTGCTTTTAATATTTTGATGATTCATCGAAAAATTTATTTTATTTATTGTCTTCAGTATTATTTATATAATTATCAGAACTCTCATTTTTTAGTACCGCTATATTTGAGCCCCATCCATAAATGCGTAAAATCAAAGTAAAATTGATTTTTAAAACTAAAAGTAATTTTTAAGAAGTATTTTCAACATCTAAATTATCTAAAATATCACTATTATGTGAATAAATGATTTCATAAAGAATAAATACATTTTAACACGTATGTGAATGGATCTAAATATTTTCCTTAATTTACGTGTGATTATATCTATTTTTTGAGTAAATGTGGCTCATGCACATATTTGATTTGGATGGAATTTGCTCTCCTAATGGTCCAAATGATGTCAGATATAATAAGTGGATTGGATTTTATGTCAATTATCAACATCTTAAAAATAGAGGAGTTTGCATAAAATCTCTTCTATGTAATTGGTTACATAGAAGTAGAACATTTTTTTTAGAACATGCATGTTCACATTTTTTTTTATCAACTTCATAAAAATGCAAGTCTAAAATTTATATCTCATTTTCCAAATGGCTTATCATGTCAATTAATGAGATTAAATCATCGCAATCCAAACTTTAAATAATTTAAATGAATGAAATTATTTAATCATGGAAATATTGCTAGTATTAATAATCTCGTAATTACTAATGCATTTTTCCTTCATTCCCTTTAGTAGCATCATTTTAAATCATTTTTATTTTCCATTAAATTTCTTCTCTCCCTATTCTTTTTAATTTTAGGAAATTGACAGTAGTACCTTAATTTCTTTCCATTAACCTTAGGGTGTGTTTGTTTGGGGCTAAAATATGTAAGCTAAAACTTTTCAACCCAAAACTTTCCACTCTTCATAACGTTTTAATTATTTTTTCATATTTTTATATACAAACTATCCTACTTTTCATTTATTTCTACACAATTACCCATACAACTAACCTATCTATTTTAACTTTATTCTCTTTACTCCTCATCATTACTCCTATTATATCACATCATTTTCTATCAATTTGACAACTTCTACCCTCAAAACTTTTCATCAAAAGTTTTACCTCCAACCAAACAAACCCTTAATTTGTCAAAAGTTTCTTACGATTTTGGGCCAATGGAATTAAATTTGCTATTTTTAATGACTTGAAATTCTTTATTCATACATGCATCATGCCAAGCTAATAATTTAAAATTCACATGTTTTTCAATGATTAATTATAGGAAACATTAACCATAAAAGATGGACAACATTAAAAATTTAAAGTTAAATATATTAAGAATCTGAAGAAAAATGAGAATAAGATAAAATATATTAATAACTTCAGTAAATGAAAAAAGCTGGGATGGTCGGGTCTTTTCCAGTTGAGATATCATTGACTCCTCCTGCCCATTTTATTTGAATGACTCATTCTTATCACGAATCAAATGGTGAATAATCTAGTAAACAAATTGTTGAGTTCAACTCATCTAATCAATTTAACTTTGGATTTAAGCTAATGGATGGTTGTAAATTATTAACTTACGCATGTTAATCACCCAAAACAGTTCGACGAGCTTTACAATTCCCGTATATCACGATGCATGATCAACCGAATCTCGTTTTATATCCATCAGACATGTACAACGACCCATTTCCTCATCATTCAATAAGCTAATATTTATTGCAAGGTGATAATTTCATGACATGCCGATCAGTAGTAGAAATTTTGGATAAGAATTTGGGTGATAAATTCTACAGGCAAGGCTCTTTCTTCACTTCATGTGCTCTGTGGTTGAACTAAATTGATAAAGTCCTTAGGGTTTTATGGATTTATAGATTTTACCCAATTTTCACCCAAAGGCCCAGCCATCGCGGAAAATGAAAAAAAGGAAAAGATGGAAAGCTTGCCTTTGCAAAGCACGGGTTCTAGCACATCTTCACTGCCCTTAGGCAATTAGCAAGGCCATCCCAAAACAGCTGGTTCTTTCCTTAGGCATTTGCTCCTCCTCTTAAAAGAATTTATTGTTATTCTTAAAGTTGAGCCTCTCCTCTGCTCGTAAGTCGGCTTTGTGAGATTTTAAGTGGACAATTATCTGATTGGAATTTCTCTAACGATCTATTTTTTTCTTTGTTACCTGTATGATTTCTTCTCTTTGTTTCTATTATTTCCCTTATGCAAACACCTTATTTGTGTCATGATAATTTTATTTATTTTATTATTTCCGTGTTAATAATACGTCTGCAATACATGATATTGGGGTGTTTTAGCACTTTTTTTTTTTTGTAAATGGATAATCCATTCTGACGTTTTGAGAAACTATTTCCATTTTAGCATGATCTATTTACGATGTCATAAATCATTAATTAATTGTATATTGCTAAAATTATATATCCATAACTTCTAAATCTATATATTAGACTTTAAGCATCACAATAAAACATGCAAGAACAAATTAATAGAAAATTTTCAAGAACCATTAAATAAGCATAAATATAACATGTTAAATTAGAAAAAATTAACTATTCTTGTTGAGAATAACTTGGACATTCAAATATGGAAAGGAAACTTATACAACTTACATTATGTTTTAAACTTTGAACTAACCCAAAATAAATTGAATAATCTTTTTGGGAAAAAATGTAATTAGCAAAGACCTACTGGAACCCATTTTTGGGGTGCAAAGGGTGCATAAACATCTGCATAACTGGGAGCCCTACTTAGAACCCCCTAATGTGAACACTTATAAATTATTTTGTTTTCCAGCTTTTCTTCAAAAGTCGCCGGCAGCTCCTGAATACCTATCCCGTTTTGTCATGAAGCGGAAATCAAATAAATTAATAAAAAACTGTAGGTATCGAATGAGTTGCTTGGGGCGAAATATGTTCAATTTTAGAGTTAATTCCTCTTCCCTTTTCTTCCTTTATTTCTCTCTCCACATATCTATATAATATGGGAAAATCTTCATCTATTATGTACATCCAGAGAGGATTTTCTTTGGACTAAGGAGTAAGGAGATTTCCTTGTGTATTTTTCTGCAAACTCTCAAAACTCTGGTGAAAATGAAAATTCCAGATTGCGTGATTTCCCATGGATGGCAATAATTGGTGGCGCTCAACAGAAGAGGTATCCAGCTGCATTGACAATGACTGGCGCAATCAGTTAAATGAGTTAACTCGCAAGGAGATGGTCGATAAATTGTGAGTGTTTTTTTCCTCCCGTCATCTTTACCTTCTTTTGTTTTGTCAGCCTTCTCTTATTCGCTGCTATTCTAGATTTGTTGTTGGAGTGCGATGACGCAGGACACGACTGCAGGCCTACATGAGGGCCCTGTTCCTTTAGTATTACTTGAGCAATCAGGGTTCATTGGAGAATGCTACCTGCTTTTGGATAATCATTACAAATTGGTGAATTCCATTGTTGTTCATTGCATGACTTATTGCCGGACCTGCAACGGATCTTTTAGCCTTTCTAAGTGTCTCTGTTGTCTGTGCGTCTGTGAATCTTTGTTCTCCTTGTTCAACACTTCCATGATTCATGCAACTGAATTTGATAAACTGGGCATATCGTTTGATGTGTAGTCAGCCGAGGTTGCAGTTTGCTTAACTGGAGTTGCAACATGACTCAAGCAGTCCACCCATCGTATGATAACCAATAAAATTACATAAAATTTTAGCAATATTAGAGAGTTGTGCCAAGCGATATGGAAAACAAATTTCTTTTTTTTTGTGCTGAGCTCTTTTTTATGATGGAGAAATGGCCACTTTTATTTCTTTTTCTTAGTTAATTGATGTACGTATTGGATGTTTCCTCTGAGGTGAGGACCTAAAGGTGGCATCTTATGGATGCCACATAGACAGTGTCTTGACTTAAATCAAATTGAATTGTCATGAAGTAATTAAAGATATCAATTATGCTCATTGCAGAAGATCATCTTCCTTGGTCAGAGGATTGAATTTCTGCATGGACGGTGATTCTTATGCTACAACTTTTTTAAGTTTTAACCGTTGCCATTTTGCATCCACAGAATGGAAGCTATGAAGAAGCTTTATCTAGAGAACACGCACAAAGATGTGGAAAAATATGCTATTGAATTTGAAGGAAAGATGTATACTTTTGCCAAAAGTGAGGTAACAGTTGTTATCAATTTCTAGTTTGTTTCACATGTGGAAGCGGGTTGTTCCTGTGTATCCTTCCACTCTGTTGGTTTCTTGTGGATTGCAGAGTCAACTTGATATATTGTTTGCATGGTCACCGCCATTTTGATGGATTTATTTAAAAAAATTATTTGAGCTGGGTAAGAATTTTTTGTAAACTACATGTACTGATGAGCGCGGCAAACAAACAATGGTTCATTCGCATGTCCAGTAATTGGTTGTCATGTTGGCATTTAAAGGGTAATTAGGAAATCAGAGTGCCTACAATGTAGCATTCTCTTAAACCTTTCAAGCGTCTGGTTCATTAAAAAAAATTCCTGATTAGCAAAACTCATTTATCTTTTTTTGCCGATTGGTAGAGTGTCCGCATGCCTAATGGGTTGTTTTTTTTAGGAGAGCAGTGTGGCTTATCGGAAAAGTACAAGTGTTGGATTCACATAGTTGATAATTTATCTAAAAGTGTATCACTTCAAGATGGAGGTTGCTTGCAAATGTTCGTTTATCTAAGCTAACTTCAAGTCCACATTAGAATTGTTCTACAATATGACTGTCGGCGGTGTTGCCCAAGTTACTCTTTGTTTTTTTATTTTAAGGTTTGCCTTTTTGTAGGTAAGACTTTCTATCCTAGGACATCTTCCTTCGACTTTTGTTTATTTATTTATTTTGGCAGTTGTTAAATAGGCGAACTAGGAATGTTTTTGGCCTTTTGGGAGGGGGAAGACCGGAGGTGTGAGGGGTTTGTTTAAGTGTTTTTTTTTTTTTTTTGTTTTGCCCCCTTCTGTTCTCTATTTTCTCAGTTAATGAAAGGTTAAGATATTTCATAGCTAGTGGAGCTCCTTTAATTCTTCTTCCCACTATTCTTCCTTTTCTTTGTTTGTTTTCCTTTAATCAAGGAATTGACATTTTACCATTTGTCTGATAAAAGGCCTATTTGGCTGTGCATTTGGAGTTTGTGCAGCTCCTGTCATTATATAATAGCGCTTGGACGAAATTAGGGAAGCACTACTCTCTTAAAATCTTATGAGCTTACCCCTAAAAAGAACTTTTGTAGCAAGCTATCTGTGGGGGCTTGAGAAATATCTATTCACCAGAGCTAGGCCAGATAGTCCCTAAGCGTGTTGGATGCTTTCAAAGGTGAATTGGGATTATGTCAGCTGTATATCAAACCCTTGCATCAGTGTGCGCCATATATCGAATTCTCAAATTCGCTTTACAAAAAGTGAAATTTGGGATAGTGCATCCAAGTTGAACTTCCTCCAAATTTGAAATTGAGCTTTTTGACTCAATCAGGTTGGAATCTGGTTGGATTGTTCTTCAGTTTGCTGAAATGTATGGATGATGGTGTTTGGCAAATGGAATTTGATTGGTTTGATTGGTTCTTCCCAATGATTTTACAAGAGTGTTGGATCCTTAGGGGAAGTTTATTCATGGAGCATGATATTTGCCAATTAGGCACACTAACTTTGAATATTTGCAAGTTATCCGCTGTAATAGTCTAATTATATTATAGTAGAACTTGTTATAGATGTGGATTTCTGTTTTCATGTTCCACGTTGGTCTCTACAGGTACAGTCCGTTTATCATATTTATCAGTAGTCATGTAGTTCAGATCTTGGAGATCATTATGATTGAAGGTTGATGGGTTGCAATGAATGTGGGTTCAAGATATTTCTTGAAAGTTCTTAAGCGGCCCAATTGTGCATATGATAATTGCGAGTTCCCTCATACTAAGCGTATAAGTATAAGTATAAGAAATATTGGGAATGGTTTGAATTTAGAAAATATGTCGTGGTGTGCAAAAAGAAAGACTTTCCAAACTTACAGCTGGTTGCACTGAGGTGAAACCTTTTTGTGCAATTATTAGTTGCTTTGGAACAATAAGGGAGTTGATTGCTTTGAAAATTTTGAGAAATCTCTTTGTTAATGGTGGAGTGGTTTAATTTATGAAATCCAAATTGTCCCTTGTGCTTAAAAAAGTATGTTTAATTTTATGATACAAGAGTTCCTTTTGAAATTTCAAAGGAATTGTGTTCTTTGGATTGGTTCCCCTAGTGACTTGTCAAACTCCACCTTCCAAGGACAATGTTTTATTGGACGAAAAATAACATAATTTTGATCATTTACGTGTAAGAAGAGAATAGAAGTTTACAATTTTAATTAAAATTGATTTTATTTTATTTAGACAAAGATAAAAATTATATTCATTTTTGCTAAAAATTCTCTAAGCTGTTTTTGTGGTATCTAGTAATTTAGACCTAATGTGTTGCGTATTTCCAAATTAGATCTACGTTTGCCCTTTGGTAAAGTTGGTATTTTATAAATTACTCCTCATGTTTTGTGTTAGTTAGGCTTTAGGGTGTGTTTGGCAATGGATAGAAAATGTCAAGTTAAAATTTCTCAATCTAAAACTTTTCGCTTTCCACAACTACAATATTTTTAAATTATTTTTACCCTACTTCTCAATCATTTCTGTACAACTGCCAATACAACTAACCTATTTATTTTAATTTTATCCGCTTTACTTTTCATCATTACCCCTATCATATCACATCATTTAACATATTTTACTCTTCAAAACTTTTTATCAAAAGTTTTATCCATTCCCAGACACGCCCTTAGTTTGTTGTTTCTGCCTAGTAGACATTGTTGTTAATGTTAGAGATGTTTTGCACAACGGACAAATTTAAAGGACCTATTTTGTGAATATGCAAATCAGAAAGTCTAATTTCCAAATATGCATGTTGAGAGGTTCCTTTGGGGAATGCTTGATATTTTGTCTTGCGGACTGTGGATTAAGATTTTCATTTGTTGGAACGTGTTCGATATATGATGCTGGAAATTGGCTGTAGAAAGAATTAATCGATCGAGGTTTTTAGTTGCTCGAACATGTAAGACGGAATATGCCGGGAATTGGCTGTAAAAAGTTTCAATATGGCGAATTGAGCTTTCCATTTGCTGCAGTGTTTTAGATAGAATATGCTGGGAATTAGCTATGGGAAGGTTGAATCTCCGTAACTTAAGGAGCACAATTGTCTTGATTAAAAAATTAGTCTTTTCATATTCGTCATCGTTATTCATTTTAAGATTAGAAATGCTTCTGTGAGATTGCTATCTTTTCATATTCGTCATTGTTATTCATTTTAAGATTAGAAATACTTCTGTTAGATTGCTACCATGTGAACTGGGATTCCAATGTTTTTTGAAATTTCACGTTTCCATGAGTCATTTTGTCCTATTGTTCTTTGGGCTTTTTTTGGTTCTTTATGATTTTCTTCTTGTGCCTTTTTGAATGAAATCTTAGTCACGATTGTGTGATGTCCATTAATTATTATGCCATGTAAACTTCCTATGGACACTATTAACGTAGGAGAAGGCTTCCGTGTTTTGTCGTGTGGCGTTCAAAGTAAACAGTTTAGTGTTTCTATCTTTAGTCTTCAAATTTGCTTGAATTATAAAATTTTTTGTTATTTTCGTATTGCATAATTGATTGAAACTCTTTTCAAGACCTACCTGTTAAACTAGGTGCTTAACCATTTCTAAAATTCTTTCTTGCAGTCAGATTACTTGGAGAGATTATCTATGAAGGTGCTTCAAGTGGAGACCGAGCCAAGTCCAACCGACAAATTGCCAACAACGCTGTACCCAAATCCTTCAATTCAAGGTGACAACTTGCAAGGTGAGCCCTCATAACGAATTAAGAACTAAAATTAACTTCTCTCTTAGTCTTGGAAGGAGGTTCACTATGGACTGATCCTCTCCGGATCCCAAATATAAAATTTATCCTCATCATCATCACAATCATCTGTGCTTTGTTTCCTGCTTATTACAATTTGGTTTGGGAGTGTTAATTTCTTTTGGTTGGATTATCTAGACTTCTTTTTACTCCTGCAACTTTCATGTCCTCCCTAACAATCCAACTAGCTTCATGCATGTGGATAATTGCCATCAATCTGGTTTTCTTATTATCCCCTCGAATTATTGCTTGGGGCGTTTCCTGCAGTCGTCCTGAATTACTTATGCAATGTCTTACTATCACTGTGTTGTCTCAGCACCATCGCGCCATCGCTATACATCCCGAGATTCCTTGACCACTCAATATGTTGCTTGTCAAAATCGTGGTTGGTATCACGCGTAATGCATAGGATTCCATTCTACTTGAAATGACCTGGGACCTTTATGAGACACCGAAGATGCAATGTGTTTGGCATAGGGAAAAAAGGTAGGGGAAAAATTTATGGGGGAAATGTTTAGCAAAACTGAAAAAACTGATACGATACGATAACGGTAATGATTAGAAGCAAAGGGGATTAGGTTAAAATAGGTAGGACAGTTATATGGTGAGAGGTGAAGAAATCATTAGAAACTAAAGCAGAAAAAGTTGTGAAATTTTTTTCCCTTCTCAGTTTCCCAACTGCTGGTAATATCATTTGTGGGCTGTACCACTGTTCCTTTTCATATGTGAATACGATAGGGGCATTAGGATGTAAAGTTTGGTCAGTGATTTGACAAACTAGTCATTACAAGTTTTACCATTGTCAATGGTATGCTCTACATGCTTGGTTTTAGACTGATCACTGAATGCATAACAAAGACCTTTGGATTAAAGCGCCTCCAGATCTCCTCTAGCCTTTTCTTATGCCATCTCTCCACAACAAAGACCTTTGGCCTTTGATATCATTGTTAATTTTTTATTGATGCTTTGCTGAACTCCATCTGTGAATCCCGTATGTTGGGGTGCTAGTTCACTTCATCTTTCTGTGTTATGTTAGTTCTGACAATCTAGGACTTCTGTAGATCTTGATTTGTAGTTATCAGTTTCCTATTTTCCTTTTTGAGTTGACGATTGAATAGCTTCTGGTTTGGTTTACTCACTAATCGTTATTTCTTCCTTATCAGCGTCCATGGATTGCGCAGCACAGGCCGATCATACAAGTGTAGGTGATTTGGAAGAGGATATCATCGGCCGGGTTTTTTTTTTTTTTTTTTGCAATATCTTTTTTTGGTGCATTTTGATCAATCATTTGTGTCCCAGTACTTAAATTGATCTTTGCTCTGTATTACGCATTGTATTGTCAATGGTTTTGCAAATTTCTCAGCTTTGTTTGTCGCAGAGGGCGAACAATTTTTCTAGCTTTGAAGTTTATGTGGGCGTATGATGGAATTTTTTGTGGTTGGTTTTGAAGAGGGCGAAGATCTTCTTATTAAGGGTGTGTTTGTTTGGGGCCAAAACTTGTCAATTAAAACTTTTGAACCCAAAACTTTTCACTCTTCATAACTACTCTATTTTTTAATTATTTTTTTTACATTTTTCTATACAAACTACCCTACTTTTCAATTATTTCTACACAACTACCCATACAACAAACCTATCTATTTTAACTTTATTCTCTTTACTCCTTATCATTACCCCTATTATATCATATCATTTTCTATCAATTTGACAACTTCTACCTCTAAAACTTTTCATCAAAAATTTTACCTCCAACCAAACACATCCTCAGTAGGCTTTAGCCGATAATTGCAGAAAAAGATCCCAAGCATGTTTCTTGTCTTCAAATGCTTCATGCTTGTTTAAATAACCACATGTAGGATAACCTTTGCGGGTCTCCATTTTTCAAACTTCCGAAGAGGTCTTCATGGTTTCTGGAACCTAGAAATCTTATAATCTATTTCCGTGTTGATTCTTTGGTCCCATCAGCTCATCAGGGCACTGCAGAATCTGCTTGAAAATGTCTTAGAACTGGACATGGCATTGGGTTTCCATATTTTGGATGCATTTAAAGATCATTTTTTTCTTTTTATTGGTTTTTATTTTAATCTTGGCAATGCGGTTCTAGTAGATTCCTCTGCAACAACTTATTGCTTCTGGCCTCTAGAGTGTGAAGATTGATTGTTTTTATATTGCAGATTAAATCGATGATGGAATTACATCCGAAAGAGTTGTGCGTGGAAGCTAGCAAAATCTCACAGGTTCTGTTTCCTTTCATTTGAAAATAACATGCTTGAAAGCATCTTTTATAATGAACGAGTAGGTTTTTTATGCGAATTTGCTGGCGTATGATTTTACTTTATAATGTGTGTTTTTTTTTTTTTTTTTGGGGGGGGGGAGGGGGGGTTGAGTGTCTGATAACATTCTTATAAACGACAGAAAAAATGACTTCCCAGTGAGTTTCGGGAATGAGATTGCTACTCATGAAAGGCAGATTCAACACATTGTTAGTCGCAACAAAAATTGAACATCAATTGTAGAAAATGGTGTATCAGGGGTTTCCTTCGGAGGTCATAAAGGTTGGATTACTGGTTTCAAAGCTTTAAAATACCTGGACCAAGATGACAGTTGCCGCCTGGTCATCATTATTGAGTCGACAGGTCCTGGTTCGATCTTTGAACGCGTTGCCGTGGCATAACACGATGATGACAGCCTTCATCTGTCACCGCTGATCATTTTTCTCCGAGCGTTAATCCAAGAAATCACATATTCATGGTTTCTTTCTATACGAACATGTTTTGGCCGTTTTCCATACATCATCATCGTGGTTCATGTCACATTTTGAATGTAGAAGACATTTTTTGGCAAGATAAATTATCGCGGAACTGTAGTTTTTAGTTGCGCAAAGTCAAGCTGAATCCCGGCAACGTCCTTCTCGTGCGCATTGCCGTCATCGAGGGCTCATATCCTCATGCAAATCATGGAGTGGTTGACGGGGGCTGGAATGCCCTCAGTCATGTTTTTGTGTGGGAAGGACTTTACTTTGTTTCCGATATTATTTCTTGTCGTGTTTTGTTCGTTTGGGAAGAAGAATTTTCTTCGTGTTCTTTTTTCTATTGGGGAAGAAATAGTCTGCTCTGTTTCCATCTGGTAACCGTTCTGGAGGGAAAAAACTTTATTTGCATCTTTAGGATGAAGCCAAAGAAAATGTGTACCCATTGGGTATCGTGCTGAAAAAGGAAGCTCTAACCCATGACGGATCTTGACAATTGGACTGTTCGTATCAGTTGGGAAGTTCTGTCCGATCCCGTCGTCAACAACAAGCCCAATGCAACTAAAAAACTGCTACATTTGTCTACCACATTAGTTTACGAAGTTCTCAGTAAATGTGTTCGTGTATTCTACACTATTATTTTTTACCAAAATTCTACATTATTATTTGTTTTATTATTATTGAGATTTTGTGCAAATTTACCTCGCAGAATCAGGATAATGGAGTTAAAATATAGCTCAATTTAGCATTGATTTAATAATGTAAACAAACCTTTAACATACGCAAAGTACGTAAATTTGGATGGACAAACATCTACCTTGAAAAATTAGCTTAGATGTTGTTTTATGCTAAATCTTTGAAGGATATCCTATTAGTGAAGGCAAGTCGGAAGAATACGGGACAGTGGCACTTGTTAAAGAACACAGTAGGGGTGCAAGCCTAAAATTATGCAGTGGAGCTATTTTTTTTTTTTTTTAAAAAAAAAAAATTTTATGTATGTTTGCGTGAATTTTGTCAACTTCATAAAAGTGCAAGTCTAAAATTCATATCTCATTTTCCAAATGGGTTATTATTTCGTTCAATGGCATTAAATCGTGGCAATCCAAACTTTATTTAAATGAATTAAGATATTTAATTGTGGAAATCTTGCTAGAATTAATAATCTCATAATTACTAATACAGTTTTTCCTTCTTCCCTTCAATAGCAGCATTTTAGATTTTTTTATTTTCAGTTGATTTACTTCTCTCCCTTCTCTTTACAATTTTAGGAAATTGACAATAATAACCTAATTTGTTTCCTTTAACCTTAATTTATTAAAATTTCCTTGTGATTTGGGCCGTAGTGGAATTAAATTTGCTATTTTTAATAGCTTGAAATTCTTTATTTATGCATGCATCGTGCGAAGGAAATAGTTTAAAATTCACATGTTCTTCAATAATTAATTAAAGTAACATTAAAAGTTTGATGTTAACTATTAAAAATTTGAATGAAAATGAGGATAAGATAAAAGCATATTAATCATTTCAGTTATCATGGCCCTTATAATATCTCCATTTCGATTCCATGGGTAGCCGGGTTTCAGTCCTGGTCTCCCTTGCCCATGAATTGCATTTGCATCTACATCAGATGACATAGCTTCACTTTCCATTTTTGAGCGTGTCCATTCGTGGATTCCAATATCGCATTTGGCATCATTTGTCTTAGTGTTATTTGTTTGGTTTGTATGTATAAATCTGTGTGATCTGTGACATAGCATAGTTACTATAAATAATCTGCATATTCTGCCATTAATGGAGTCCTCGTAGGTCTCGTCTTCTGCTACACTTTGATGTTGTACTTTCTGTTAGAATCTGTGAATAAACGGGATTGTAATCTGTTCAATCATCGATGTTTGAAGTGGAATGTTTGAATGAATGAAGTTATATTGGTTCAAAGATTGTTAGAATCCTCCTTGTATTACAGATTTTTCCCATTTTGCAATTTCAAGTATGAGTAATCCGTGTTCCTAGTGCCAGCTTTTGTGGGATGAGTTGCTTAAGCCATGTATTCATTTCCGAAATGCAGTGTTGTTGAGAATTACTTGTCCATTCAAATATGGAAAGGGAACTCATACAGCTTACATCATGTTTTCAACGCGTAAACCAACCAAAAATAAATTGAATAATCTGTTTGGGTAAAAAGGTAATTAGCAAACACCTACGGCAGCCATTTTTGGGATGGAAAGGGTGCGTAAACATTTGTATAACTGGGCGCCCTACGTAGAATCCCCGATTTGAACAGTTAACGATTGAGTTCGTTTTCCAGATTTTCTTCAAATTCGCTGGCAACTCCTGAATGTCTATCCTGTTTTGTCATGAAGCAGAAGTCAAGTAAAGTCCATCAATTAATAAAAAAAAATGTTGGTATTGCATGAATTGTGTGGGGTGAAATATGTTCAATTCTAGAATTAATTCCTCTTCCCTTTTCTTCTTTAAATATGTTCAATTTTAGAATTAATTCCTCTTGCCTTTTATCCTTTATTTCTCTCTCCACATACGTATGTAATATGGGAAAATTTCTGTCTATCGTGTACATCCAGAGAGGATTTTCTTTGGACTGAGGAATAAGGTGATTTCCTTGTTTCTGTATTTTTTTCCGCAAACTCTTAGAACTCTGATGAAAATGAAAATTCCAGATTGCGCAATTTCCCATTGATGGCAATAATTGGTTGCGTGCAAAAAAAGAGGAATCCAGCGGCAATGGCAACGACTGGCGCAATCAGTTAAACGTGTTAACTCGCAAGGAGATGGTCGATAAAGTGTGAGTTTTTTTTTTTTTTTTTTTTTTGGGTCTTCTTTACCATCTTTTGTTTTGTCAGCCCTCTCTTATTCGCTGCTATTATAGACCTGTTGCTGACAAACGATGATGAAAGACAGGACCACAGGGCTACTCGAGGGCCCTGTTCCTTTAATTTTGCTTGAGCAATGAGGTTCATTGGGGAATGCTAACTGCTTTTGGATGATCATTACAAGCGGGTGAATTCCATTGCCGCCCATTGTATGACTGGTTCCCAGTCCTGCAACTGATCGTTTGGCCTTTCTAAGTGACTCTGTTGTCTGCGCGCATGCGAATCTTTGTTCTCATTGTTCAACACTTCCATGATTCATGCAACTGAATTTGATAAATTGGGCATATCGTTTGATGTGTGGTCAGCCGAGGTTGCAGTTTGCTTCACTCGAGTTGCAACATGATATGAGAGCGGCTTTTCAAGCAGTCCATCCATTGTATGATAACCTACGACAGTACATAAATTTTTAGGAGCATTCGAGAGTTGTGCCAACAGATATGGAATACAACTTTTTTTCTTTTTTTTCTTTTTTGTGCTGAGCTCTCTTTTGCGATGGAGAAATGGCCACATTTTATTTGTTCTTTTTCTTAGTTAATTGACGTACATATTGGATGTTTCCTTTGAGGCGAGGACCTGAAGGTGGCATCTAATGGATACAACACAGACAGTGCCTTGACTTAAATCAAATTGAATGGTCACGTAGTGTATAAAATATCAGTTGTACGCATTGCAGAAGATCATCTTCCTTGGGCAAAAGGATTGAATTTCTGCATGGATGGTGATTCTTATGCTATAACTTTTTTAACTCTTGCCATTTTGCATCCACAGAATGAAAGCTTTTGAGAAGCGTTATCCGGAGGATACGGCCAGATATTTTGAAAGTTTTGCTATTAGAATTGAAGAAAAGGTGTATGCTGTTGCCCAAAGTGAGGTAACTATTGTTATTAATTTCTAGTTTGGTTCACATGTCGATGTGGGTTGTTCTTCTGTATCCTTCTACTCTTTCCGTTTCTAGTGGATTGCAGAGTCAACTTGGTATATCGTTTGTATGGTCAGCCACCCCCAATTCGTTTGAAATGGGTGAGAATTTATTGTAAACTATATGTACTGATGAGCACCACAAATGAACAATGGTTCATTCCTATGTCCAGTAATTGGTTGTCATGTTGGCATTTAAAGGGTAATTAGGAAATTGGAGTGCCTTGAACGCAGCATTTTCTCTTAAACCTTTCATGGGCTACCCAATTTACTCTTTGTTTTTTTATTTTAAGGTTTGTCTTCTCGTAGGTAAGACTTTCTATCCTAGAACATGTTCGTTCGATTTTTATTTATTTATATATTTCGGCGGCTGTTAAATAGGCGAACTAGGGATGTTTTTGGCCTTTTGGGAGGAGGAAGACCGGAAGTGAGAGGGGTTTGTTTAGGTTTTTTTTATTTTTTATTTTTTCTTCTGTTCTCTATTTTCACAATTAATGGAAGATTAAGATGTTTCATAGCTAGTGGAGCTCCTCTAATGCTTGTTCCCACCATTCTTCCTTTTCTTTGTTTGTTTTCCTTTAATTTTTCTTGAAGGAATTGACATTTTACCATTTGTCTGATAAAAGGCCTATTTGGCTGTGCATTGGGTGTTTCTCCAGCTCCTGTGATTGTTTAATAGTGTCTTGATGCACTTGGGGTAGCACTGCCCTCTTAAACGTCTATTAACTTACCCCACAAATGAACTTCTGTAGGAAGCTATTGGTGGGGGCTTGAGAAATCTCTACGCTCTGAAGCTAGGCTAGACAGTCCAGAAGCCCGTTGGATCCTCCCAAATGTGAATTGGGATTATGTCAGCTGTATATCAGACCCCTGCATCAGTGTCAGCTATGCTCAAGTTTGCTTTACAAAATGTAGAATTTGGTTAGCGCACCCAAGTTGAACTTCCACCGAATTTGAAATTGAGGTTTTTGATTCATTCAGTTCGGAATCTGGTTGGATCATTCTTCAATTTGCTGAAATGTATGGTTGTTGGTGTTTGGCGAATGGAATTTGATTGGTCTTTCCTACTGATTTTACAAGAGTAGTGGATTCTTAGGGGAAGTTTATTCATGGAGCGGGATATTTTAGGGATATCTGCCAATTAGACACTCTTAGCTTTGAATATTTGCAAGTTATTCGCTCTAATAGTCTAATTATATCGGAGTAGAACTTGCGTGGATTGAGCTTTCCATTCGCTACATTGTTTTGGGTAGAATACGCTGGGAATTAGCTACGGGAAGGGTGAATCTCTGTAACTTTGAGGAGTGCAATTGTCTTGATTAAAAAAATTAGTCTTGTCATATTCGTCATCATTATTCATTTTAAGATTGGAAATGCTTCTGTGGGATTTCTATCATGTGAACTGGGACTCCGATGCTTTTGGAAACTTCACATTTCCATGAGTCATTTTGTCCTGCTGTTCTTTGGGCTTTCTTTTGATTCTTTCTGACTTTTTTCTTGTGCTTTTTTTTTGAACGAAATCTTGGTCGTGATTGTGCGATGTCCATTAATTATTATGCCATTTAAATTTCCTATGCACACCATTAACCTAGGAGATGGCTTCCGTGTTTTGACATGTAGCGCTCAAAGCAATGAGTTTAGCATTTCTATCTTAGTCTTCAAATTTGCTTGAAGTAATAAGGTTTTTCGTTATTCTTGTAATGTATGATTGGTTGAACCTCTTTTCAAGACCTACCTGTCAACCTAGGTGCTTGAACTTTTCTAAAATTTTGTCTTGCAGTCAGATTACTTGCAGAGGATATCTATGAAGGTTCTTCGAGTGGAGACCGAGCCAACTCAAACTAACATATTGCCAACACCGCTGTACCCGGATCCTTCAATTCGAGGTTGCAACTCGCTAGGTGAGCCCTCATAATGAATTAAGAACTAAAATTAACTTGTCTCCTAATCTTGGAAGGAGGTTCACTACGGACTGATCCTCTCTGCATCCGAAATATAAAATTTATCATCATCGTTATCACAATCATCTACGCTTTGTTTCCTGCTAACTACAATTCGGCTTGGGTGTGTTAATTTTTTTCGGCTTGGTTATCTAGACTTCTTTTTACTCATGCGACTTTCCTGTCCTTCTTAACAATCCAACTTGCTTCGCGCATGCGGATAATTGCCCTAAATTTGGTTTTCTTATTATCCCCTGGAATTAGTGCTTGGGGTGTTTCCTGCAGTCGTCTTGAATTGCTGAGGCAATGTCTTTCTATCACTCTGTTGTCTCAACACCATCGCGTCATCGCTGTCCATCCCGAGATTCCTCGACCACTCAATATGTTGCTTGTTAAAATCGTGGTTGATATTGCGCGTAATGCATAGGATTCCATTCTACTTGAAATGACCTTGGATCTTATGAGACACCGAAGATGCAACAGGTTTGGCATATGGAAAAAGGGGGGGGGGGGGGGGGAGTTATGGGGGAAGTGTTCAGAAAAACTGAGAAAAGTGGTGCGATATGATAACGGTAATGATTAGAAGCAAAGGGAATCAGGTTAAAATAGGTTGGACAGTTAAATGGAAAGATGTGAAGAAATCATCAGAAACTAAAGCAGAAAAAGTTGTGAAATTTTTTTCCCTTCTCAATTTCCCAACTGCTGGTAATATCATTTTGTGGGCTGTACCACTGTTCCTTTTCATATGAATATGATAGGGGCATTAGGATGTATACAAGTGTTACCATTGTCAATGGTATGCTCTACATGCTTGGTTTTAGACTGATCACTGAATGCATAACAAAGACCTTTGGGTTAAAGCGCCTCCAGATCTCCTCTAGCCTTTTCTTATGCCATCTCTCCACACCAAAGACCTTTGGCCTTTGATATCATTGTTAATTTTTGATTGATGCTTTGATGAACTCCATCTGTGAATCCCGTATGTTGGGGTGCTAGTTCACTTCATCTTTCTGTGTTATGTTAGTTCTGAAAATCTAGGACTTCTGTAGATCTTGATTTGTAGTTATCAGTTTCCTATTTTCCTTATTGAGTTGTCGATTGAATAGCTTCTGGTTTGGTTTACTCACTAATCGTTATTTCTTCCTTATCAGCGTCCATGGATTGCGCAGCACAGGCCGATCATACAAGTGTAGGTGATTTGGAAGAGGACATCATCAGCTGGGTTTTTTTTTTTTTTTTTTTTTTTTTTGCAATATCTTTTTTTGGTGCATTTTGATCAATCATTTGTGTCCCAGTTCTTAAATTGATCTTTGCTCTGTATTACGCGTTGTATTGTCAATGGTTTTGCAAATTTCTCAGCTTTGTTTGTCGCACAGGGCGAACAATTTTTCTAGTTTTGAAGTTTATGTGGGCGTATGATGGATTTTTTTTTGGTTGGTTTTGAAGAGGGCGAAGATGATCTTATTCAGTAGTTGGCTTTAGCCGATAATTGCAGAAAAAGATCCCAAGCATGTTTCTTGTCTTCAAATGCTTCATGCTTGTTTAAATAACCACATGTAGGATAACCTTTGCGGGTCTCCATTTTTCAAACTTCCGAAGAGGTCTTCATGGTTTCTGGAACCTAGAAATCTTATAATCTATTTCCGTGTTGATTCTTTGGTCCCATCAGCTCATCAGGGCACTGCAGAATCTGCTTGAAAATGTCTTAGAACTGGACATGGCATTGGGTTTCCATATTTTGGATGCATTTAAAGATCATTTTTTTCTTTTTATTGGTTTTTATTTTAATCTTGGCAATGCGGTTCTAGTAGATTCCTCTGCAACAACTTATTGCTTCTGGCCTCTAGAGTGTGAAGATTGATTGTTTTTATATTGCAGATTAAATCGATGATGGAATTACATCCGAAAGAGTTGTGCGTGGAAGCTAGCAAAATCTCACAGGTTCTGTTTCCTTTCATTTGAAAATAACATGCTTGAAAGCATCTTTTATAATGAACGAGTAGGTTTTTTATGCGAATTTGCTGGCGTATGATTTTACTTTATAATGTGTGTTTTTTTTTTTTTTTTGGGGGGGGGGGGGGGAGGGGGGGTTGAGTGTCTGATAACATTCTTATAAACGACAGAAAAAATGACTTCCCAGTGAGTTTCGGGAATGAGATTGCTACTCATGAAAGGCAGATTCAACACATTGTTAGTCGCAACAAAAATTGAACATCAATTGTAGAAAATGGTGTATCAGGGGTTTCCTTCGGAGGTCATAAAGGTTGGATTACTGGTTTCAAAGCTTTAAAATACCTGGACCAAGATGACAGTTGCCGCCTGGTCATCATTATTGAGTCGACAGGTCCTGGTTCGATCTTTGAACGCGTTGCCGTGGCATAACACGATGATGACAGCCTTCATCTGTCACCGCTGATCATTTTTCTCCGAGCGTTAATCCAAGAAATCACATATTCATGGTTTCTTTCTATACGAACATGTTTTGGCCGTTTTCCATACATCATCATCGTGGTTCATGTCACATTTTGAATGTAGAAGACATTTTTTGGCAAGATAAATTATCGCGGAACTGTAGTTTTTAGTTGCGCAAAGTCAAGCTGAATCCCGGCAACGTCCTTCTCGTGCGCATTGCCGTCATCGAGGGCTCATATCCTCATGCAAATCATGGAGTGGTTGACGGGGGCTGGAATGCCCTCAGTCATGTTTTTGTGTGGGAAGGACTTTACTTTGTTTCCGATATTATTTCTTGTCGTGTTTTGTTCGTTTGGGAAGAAGAATTTTCTTCGTGTTCTTTTTTCTATTGGGGAAGAAATAGTCTGCTCTGTTTCCATCTGGTAACCGTTCTGGAGGGAAAAAACTTTATTTGCATCTTTAGGATGAAGCCAAAGAAAATGTGTACCCATTGGGTATCGTGCTGAAAAAGGAAGCTCTAACCCATGACGGATCTTGACAATTGGACTGTTCGTATCAGTTGGGAAGTTCTGTCCGATCCCGTCGTCAACAACAAGCCCAATGCAACTAAAAAACTGCTACATTTGTCTACCACATTAGTTTACGAAGTTCTCAGTAAATGTGTTCGTGTATTCTACACTATTATTTTTTACCAAAATTCTACATTATTATTTGTTTTATTATTATTGAGATTTTGTGCAAATTTACCTCGCAGAATCAGGATAATGGAGTTAAAATATAGCTCAATTTAGCATTGATTTAATAATGTAAACAAACCTTTAACATATGCAAAGTACGTAAATTTGGATGGACAAACATCTACCTTGAAAAATTAGCTTAGATGTTGTTTTATGCTAAATCTTTGAAGGATATCCTATTAGTGAAGGCAAGTCGGAAGAATACGGGACAGTGGCACTTGTTAAAGAACACAGTAGGGGTGCAAGCCTAAAATTATGCAGTGGAGCTATTTTTTTTTTTTTTAAAAAAAAAAAAATTTTATGTATGTTTGCGTGAATTTTGTCAACTTCATAAAAGTGCAAGTCTAAAATTCATATCTCATTTTCCAAATGGGTTATTATTTCGTTCAATGGCATTAAATCGTGGCAATCCAAACTTTATTTAAATGAATTAAGATATTTAATTGTGGAAATCTTGCTAGAATTAATAATCTCATAATTACTAATACAGTTTTTCCTTCTTCCCTTCAATAGCAGCATTTTAGATTTTTTTATTTTCAGTTGATTTACTTCTCTCCCTTCTCTTTACAATTTTAGGAAATTGACAATAATAACCTAATTTGTTTCCTTTAACCTTAATTTATTAAAATTTCCTTGTGATTTGGGCCTTAGTGGAATTAAATTTGCTATTTTTAATAGCTTGGAATTCTTTATTTATGCATGCATCGTGCGAAGGAAATAGTTTAAAGTTCACATGTTCTTCAATAATTAATTAAAGTAACATTAAAAGTTTGATGTTAACTATTAAAAATTTGAATGAAAATGAGGATAAGATAAAAGCATATTAATCATTTCAGTTATCATGGCCCTTATAATATCTCCATTTCGAATCCATGGGTAGCCGGGTTTCAGTCCTGGTCTCCCTTGCCCATGAATTGCATTTGCATCTACATCAGATGACATAGCTTCACTTTCCATTTTTGAGCGTGTCCATTCGTGGATTCCAATATCGCATTTGGCATCATTTGTCTTAGTGTTATTTGTTTGGTTTGTATGTATAAATCTGTGTGATCTGTGACATAGCATAGTTACTATAAATAATCTGCATATTCTGCCATTAATGGAGTCCTCGTAGGTCTCGTCTTCTGCTACACTTTGATGTTGTACTTTCTGTTAGAATCTGTGAATAAACGGGATTGTAATCTGTTCAATCATCGATGTTTGAAGTGGAATGTTTGAATGAATGAAGTTATATTGGTTCAAAGATTGTTAGAATCCTCCTTGTATTACAGATTTTTCCCATTTTGCAATTTCAAGTATGAGTAATCCGTGTTCCTAGTGCCAGCTTTTGTGGGATGAGTTGCTTAAGCCATGTATTCATTTCCGAAATGCAGTGTTGTTGAGAATTACTTGTCCATTCAAATATGGAAAGGGAACTCATACAGCTTACATCATGTTTTCAACGCGTAAACCAACCCAAAATAAATTGAATAATCTGTTTGGGTAAAAAGATAATTAGCAAACACCTACGGCAGCCATTTTTGGAATGGAAAGGGTGCGTAAACATTTGTATAACTGGGCGCCCTACGTAGAATCCCCGATTTGAACAGTTAACGATTGAGTTCGTTTTCCAGATTTTCTTCAAATTCGCTGGCAACTCCTGAATGTCTATCCTGTTTTGTCATGAAGCAGAAGTCAAGTAAAGTCAATCAATTAATAAAAAAAAAATGTAGGTATTGCATGAATTGTGTGGGGTGAAATATGTTCAATTCTAGAATTAATTCCTCTTCCCTTTTCTTCTTTAAATATGTTCAATTTTAGAATTAATTCCTCTTCCCTTTTCTCCTTTATTTCTCTCTCCACATACGTATGTAATATGGGAAAATTTCTGTCTATCGTGTACATCCAGAGAGGATTTTCTTTGGACTGAGGAGTAAGGTGATTTCCTTGTTTCTGTATTTTTTTCCACAAACTCTCAAAACTCTGATGAAAATGATAATTCCAGATTGCGCGATTTCCCATTGATGGCAATAATTGGTTGCGTGCAAAAAAAGAGGAACTCAGCGGCAATGGCAACGACTGGCGCAATCTGTTAAACGTGTTAACTCGCAAGGAGATGGTCGATAAAGTGTGAGTTTTTTTTTTTTTTTTTTTTGGGTCTTCTTTACCATCTTTTGTTTTGTCAGCCCTCTCTTATTCGCTGCTATTATAGACTTGTTGCTGACAAACGATGATGAAAGACAGGACCACAGGGCTACTCGAGGGCCCTGTTCCTTTAATTTTGCTTGAGCAATGAGGTTCATTGGGGAATGCTAACTGCTTTTGGATGATCATTACAAGCGGGTGAATTCCATTGCCGCCCATTGTATGACTGGTTCCCAGTCCTGCAACTGATCGTTTGGCCTTTCTAAGTGACTCTGTTGTCTGCGCGCATGCGAATCTTTGTTCTCATTGTTCAACACTTCCATGATTCATGCAACTGAATTTGATAAATTGGGCATATCGTTTGATGTGTGGTCAGCCGAGGTTGCAGTTTGCTTCACTCGAGTTGCAACATGATATGAGAGCGGCTTTTCAAGCAGTCCATCCATTGTATGATAACCTACGACAGTACATAAATTTTTAGGAGCATTCGAGAGTTGTGCCAAGAGATATGGAATACAACTTTTTTTCTTTTTTTTTTTCTTTTTTTGGTGCTGAGCTCTCTTTTGCGATGGAGAAATGGCCACATTTTATTTGTTCTTTTTCTTAGTTAATTGACGTACATATTGGATGTTTCCTTTGAGGCGAGAACCTGAAGGTGGCATCTAGTGGATACAACACAGACAGTGCCTTACTTAAATCAAATTGAATAGTCATGTAGTGTATAAAATATCAGTTGTACGCATTGCAGAAGATCATCTTCCTTGGGCAAAAGGATTGAATTTCTGCATGGATGGTGATTCTTATGCTATAACTTTTTTAACTCTTGCCATTTTGCATCCACAGAATGAAAGCTTTTGAGAAGCGTTATCCGGAGGATATGGCCAGATATTTGGAAAGTTTTGCTTTTAGAATTGAAGAAAAGGAGTATGCTGTTGCCCAAAGTGAGGTAACTATTGTTATTAATTTCTAGTTTGTTTCACATGTCGATGTGGGTTGTTCTTCTGTATCCTTCTACTCTTACCGTTTCTAGTGGATTGCAGAGTCAACTTGGTATATCGTTTGTATGGTCAGCCACCCCCAATTCGTTTGAAATGGGTGAGAATTTATTGTAAACTATATGTACTGATGAGCACCACAAATGAACAATGGTTCATTCCTATGTCCAGTAATTGGTTGTCATGTTGGCATTTAAAGGGTAATTAGGAAATTGGAGTGCCTTGAACGCAGCATTTTCTCTTGAACCTTTCATGGGCTACCCAATTTACTCTTTGTTTTTTTATTTTAAGGTTTGTCTTCTCGTAGGTAAGACTTTCTATCCTAGAACATGTTCGTTCGATTTTTATTTATTTATATATTTCGGCGGCTGTTAAATAGGCGAACTAGGGATGTTTTTGGCCTTTTGGGAGGAGGAAGACCGGAAGTGAGAGGGGTTTGTTTAGGTTTTTTTTATTTTTTATTTTTTCTTCTGTTCTCTATTTTCACAATTAATGGAAGATTAAGATGTTTCATAGCTATTGGAGCTCCTCTAATGCTTGTTCCCACCATTCTTCCTTTTCTTTGTTTGTTTTCCTTTAATTTTTCTTGAAGGAATTGACATTTTACCATTTGTCTGATAAAAGGCCTATTTGGCTGTGCATTGGGTGTTTCTCCAGCTCCTGTGATTGTTTAATAGTGTCTTGATGCACTTGGGGTAGCACCGCCCTCTTAAACGTCTATTAACTTACCCCACAAATGAACTTCTGTAGGAAGCTATTGGTGGGGGCTTGAGAAATCTCTACGCTCTGAAGCTAGGCTAGACAGTCCAGAAGCCCGTTGGATCCTCCCAAATGTGAATTGGGATTATGTCAGCTGTATATCAGACCCCTGCATCAGTGTCAGCTATGCTCAAGTTTGCTTTACGAAATGTAGAATTTGGTTAGCGCACCCAAGTTGAACTTCCACCGAATTTGAAATTGAGGTTTTTGATTCATTCAGTTCGGAATCTGGTTGGATCATTCTTCAATTTGCTGAAATGTATGGATGTTGGTGTTTGGCGAATGGAATTCGATTGGTCTTTCCTACTGATTTTACAAGAGTAGTGGATTCTTAGGGGAAGTTTATTCATGGAGCGGGATATTTTAGGGATATCTGCCAATTAGACACTCTTAGCTTTGAATATTTGCAAGTTATTCGCTCTAATAGTCTAATTATATCGGAGTAGAACTTGCGTGGATTGAGCTTTCCATTCGCTACATTGTTTTGGGTAGAATACGCTGGGAATTAGCTACGGGAAGGGTGAATCTCTGTAACTTTGAGGAGTGCAATTGTCTTGATTAAAAAAATTAGTCTTGTCATATTCGTCATCATTATTCATTTTAAGATTGGAAATGCTTCTGTGGGATTTCTATCATGTGAACTGGGACTCCGATGCTTTTGGAAACTTCACATTTCCATGAGTCATTTTGTCCTGCTGTTCTTTGGGCTTTCTTTTGATTCTTTCTGACTTTTTTCTTGTGCTTTTTTTTTTGAACGAAATCTTGGTCGTGATTGTGCGATGTCCATTAATTATTATGCCATTTAAATTTCCTATGCACACCATTAACCTAGGAGATGGCTTCCGTGTTTTGACATGTAGCGCTCAAAGCAATGAGTTTAGCATTTCTATCTTAGTCTTCAAATTTGCTTGAAGTAATAAGGTTTTTCGTTATTCTTGTAATGTTTGATTGGTTGAACCTCTTTTCAAGACCTACCTGTCAACCTAGGTGCTTGAACTTTTCTAAAATTTTGTCTTGCAGTCGGATTACTTGCAGAGGATATCTATGATGGTTCTTCGAGTGGAGACTGAGCCAACTCAAACTAACATATTGCCAACACCGCTGTACCCGGATCCTTCAATTCGAGGTTGCAACTCGCTAGGTGAGCCCTCATAATGAATTAAGAACTAAAATTAACTTGTCTCCTAATCTTGGAAGGAGGTTCACTACGGACTGATCCTCTCTGCATCCGAAATATAAAATTTATCATCATCGTTATCACAATCATCTACGCTTTGTTTCCTGCTAACTACAATTCGGCTTGGGTGTGTTAATTTTTTTCGGCTTGGTTATCTAGACTTCTTTTTACTCATGCGACTTTCCTGTCCTTCTTAACAATCCAACTTGCTTCGCGCATGCGGATAATTGCCCTAAATTTGGTTTTCTTATTATCCCCTTGAATTAGTGCTTGGGGTTTTTCCTGCAGTCGTCTTGAATTGCTTAGGCAATGTCTTTCTATCACTCTGTTGTCTCAACACCATCGCGTCATCGCTGTCCATCCCGAGATTCCTCGACCACTCAATATGTTGCTTGTTAAAATCGTGGTTGATTTTGTGGGTATGCATAGGATTCCATTCTACTTGAAATGACCTTGGATCTTATCTGACAACGAAGATGCAATTTGTTTGGCATATCGAAAAAAGGTGGGGGAAAAAGTTATGGGTGAAATGTTTAGAAAAACGAAAAAAAGTGATGCGATACGATAACGGTTAATGATTAAAAGCAAAGGGAGTCAGGTAAAATTAGGTTGGATAGTTATATGGAAAGATGTGAAGAAATCATCGAAAACTAACGTAGTCGTGTTGAATAGTGTGTGAAGAAGTGGATTTTTTTGTTCCTTTTCACTTTCCCAACTGCTTGTAACATCATGTTGTGGGCTATACCACTGTTCCTTTTCATATGAATATGATAAGGTCATTAGGATGTAAAGGTTGGTTAATGATTTGATGCAGTAGTCATTGCATGTGTTACCACTGTCAAATGTGTGCTCTACATGGTTGGTTTTACATTGATCGCCGAATCCATAACAAAGGCCTCTGGATTAAAGTGCCTTCAGATCTCTTCTAGCCTTTTCTTATGCCATCTCTCCATAACAAGGTCTTTGATATCATTGTTAATTTTTGATTGATGCTTCTATGAACTCCATCTGTGAATCCCGTATGTTGGGGTGCTATTTCACTCCATCTTTCTGTGTTATGTTAGCTCTAAAAATCTAGGACTTCTGTAGATCTTGATTTGTAGTTATCAGTTTTCTATGTTCCTTATTGAGTCGATATTGAATAGCTTCTGGTTTGGTTTGCTCACTAATCGCTATTTCTTCCTTATCAGCGTCCATGGATTCCGAAGCACAGGCCAATCATACAAGTGCGGGTGATTTGGAAATTGGCTGCAGAAAGAATTAATGAGATCGATCGAGCTTTTTAGTTGCTCGAATATGTAAGGTAGGATATCCCGGGAATTGGCTGTAATGAAGGTTCGATATGACGGATTGAAGTTTATGTGGGCGCTTGAAGGATTTTCTTTATTTTGAGTAACGTGAAGATTTTTTTAAATCGGATAGTTACATAAAAGATCCTAAGCATGTTTTTGTCTCAAAATGCTTCATGCTTGTTTTAATAACTACATTTAAGATAACTTTTGCATGTCTCCATTTTCAAGCTTCCAAAAAGGTCTTCATAGTTACTGGAACCGAACAACGATATAATCAATTTTCATGTTTATTGTTAGGTCCCATTATCTCATCAGGGTATTGCATAATCTACTTGAAAATGTCTTAAAATTAGACTTGGGAGGAACAATTTTGTTCCTATTCTTTTTACTTATTGGGAAGAAATAGTTTGTTCTATTCTTGTCCGTTGACCTTTTTGGGGGAAAAAACTTCATTTCCATCTTAGGATGAAGCTGAAGAAAATATGTATTCATTAATATTGTATTGGAAAATGAAACTCTTAACACGTCATATCTTGACAGTTAGATTGGTTATATTTGTTAGGAATTCGTATAAGATCCTCTCCTCAACAATAAGTCCAATGCAGCTAAAAAAATTGTTATTCTCATCTATGACAAGATTTTACAAAGTTGTAAGTAAATGTCTGTTTTATTTTGCATTATTATTTTTAATGAAATTTTATATTATTATTTCTTATATTATTATTGAGATTTTGGTAAAGTACCTCCCTAGATTGGGTTAATGTAGTTAAAATGCAACACAATTTAGCATTAATTTAATAATGTAATTAAACTTTTAACAAATGCAAAATATGTAAACTTGCATGGACAAACATCTACATTGGAAACATTAGCTTAGATGTTGTTTTATGTTGAATCCTTGAAGGATATCCTATTAGTAAAGGCAAGTTGGAAGAATACAGGACACTGGCACTCGTCAAAGAATATTCAGAATCTGCGTCCATAGAAGCTTAGAGATTTTCTCTATCGTGTGTCTATTTAGCAATATCTAAATCAATATAGCTCTTTATGATTTATGAGTAAGCATTAGTTTGATCACTCCTGTCATTTGTGAGAAGTTGAAAATGGATGACTCAAAACATACAATAATGATTCTATAGTCGTTAAATCGCTCCATCAAGTATTCCATTTGCATTTTTGAGGATATTCTAATAAAGTTTGGTAAGGTTTTCATTATAGGGAAGTTTTATTTTGCTAAAGATAAAAGGGATTATGTATATCTCAATTAATTTAGAAAGACCTTTGTTGGCAATAGTCAAAGTACTCATTAATGTGAAGAATTAAAGCTCACACTGACTGTAGGTGATGAGAATGTTGAGTTCGATCTATTTGCACTATGAAAGCATCCTTTTCAAGAAGATTCATGTCCACAGATTGATATCATTAATCAAGTTGTGACGAAGAATCAATTGGAAGTCAATCAGAAGATGTGATAGAATCATCAATTATGCAAGTACCAACAACTCAAGCGAGGACGAAAAGATTGTAAATTTGCAAAGTTGGTTAAGAACAACCCACCACGGATGGTGTAACAAAATTGAAAATTTAGAAGCACGACTTGAAAAATACACATCATCTATTCACGATAAGGAAGAAGCACTATAGGTGGAAGTTAAATTACTTTTTATTTTTGAAATATGTGTTTCTTGATCCAAATTCTATTTTTCCTATAGTACTGAATGCAAATCTTATGAATGTGCGGTCGAAAAATTTGTTAATGAACTAAAATGGAGTGAAAAAGGCTAGTGGATACACTAATGATGATCTTGTTTATGCTTGTCTCCCACTGTACATGCATTGAATTTTGATGGAGTAATATTGTAAACCTGTAACCAATGTTTTAAAAACCGAACCGTTAACTGAACCGTTTTTATGTCCGGTTCAGGTTCAACCGGTTCAACCGTGGTTCAAACCGTTTTGAACCGTGACGTCAGCATGAAATAATTATGACATAATAATTATATTTAATTTATTTTAATTATTTCAAAATTAAATTAAATATATAAATTCTATGTAATATAAAAATTACACTTGGCATCAACAATACATTCAAGTATATCATATTAAACTATCATGGAAATCAAGAAAAAAATAAGAGTTCACTGACCTGAAATAGATGCAATTCTTTTATCTTTTTTTGTTCCTATATGGTTGATCAGAATATCTGTAATGAAATTTCAAAGATTAATGGAAGGATATAAGATATTTAGAAAAAAATTAATTTTACTTTACTTGAAGAAATTAATAAGAAAAAACATTTTACTTTACTTGGGATTTTGACATTTTTTTAAACCTACAAATCAAATTATAAACAACATTTTTATCATGCATGCATATCTTATATTTAAATATTTAAATAATAAGCCATCTAAAATATTTCATGATATTTAAAAAATTAAATAAATAAAACTAAAATCACAATAACGTATACACATAACACATCTGGTCCTTTCTAAATTTTTCTAAACCATATGAAGTATGGGCCACAATGCACAAAGTTTTTATATCATATCCCCATAAAAATTTTCTAAGTCACATGTGTGGGCCACAATGCAGAATTTTTTTTATATCATATCCACCTAATAAAACAATGTGGGTGCAATGCATGCTCATGGCCCACGCGAAGACTTTCTTCTTACATTATGGCAAAATAAAATTATATAAAAAATGCAAAGCCTTTCAGTTCAAATCACGCACACTGCTTACATTTAATTAAAATCCACGGCTCCACGCACATGCACGCGCACACGGTGAAATGGTACTTCGGATTTGAATGGGTCTGAATTTTTTTTTCTCTGGATGATGTTGCCGACACCATCTTCTTCTACGGTCGAATCCGCCGATGAGGATGACGCAGAGGCAGAGCCAGTGGAGGTGATTTGGACAGGAGGACAGAACTGGACAGAAGGAGGCGATGGGGAGACGATTCTCGCCGGCGGAAAATATGGGGAAAGGGGCTGCCGGTGATGGGTTCTAGAAAACCTATGGTCTGTGAGAGAGGGGCCGAGCGAGCAGGAATCGACGGGAGGGCGGGACGAGAGAGATGGGTTTGCGCCGCTGGAGAGAGGGACCTTGCCGGACGTCGATTCTCGCCGGCTGAACGATGGAGAAAGGTCGCCGGCGATGGGTTCTCGAAACCCTAATGCGGAAGCGACGATAGAGACGAGGAAGAGGGAAAAGCTGGGAACAGGGGCGAGCGAGCGGGATGCGGATCGGGCATTCGGGCCTCGCGCGATAGTTTTTATTTTTTATTTTTTATTTATTTTTTTAAACCTGCGAACCGAACCGCGATTCGACCGGTTTTCACGGTTCGACCGCCCGGTTCAAACGGTTCGCGCGGTTTTCTTAAAAACTTAAGAACCGGCGCCGAACCGAACCGCTGAGCTGACGGTTCGCGGTTCGACCGGTCGGACCGTCCGGTCCGGTCCGGTTTTCAAAACACTGCCTGTAACTGAGAAACAAAGAAGACTAAATGCAAATGTAAAGGATACTGTTAACAAAGAAGTTTTGAATTTGTTAGTTGTGACGTAATCTTTCCTATTTCAATTAACAATTCAATTTGTATTACCCTAAAAAGGTAGAGTTGTTGTGAAGAATGATAGTAATAATGTAGTTCCCACGAGAATAATAATTACTTGTGAAGTTTGTATTAGTTATAGAAAAATAGAACTATGTAACTCAATAATACTGCTTTTTTTACATTTATTGGTTAAATTCTTAGGAGGTCAGTTAAAAATTCATATTTTTGCTATTCACATAGTTACTGTTAATTTTTAAATCCTGATTTAAGCTACATGATCAAGAAAAATTACATTTATATATTTTTACAGCACTTCTAAGAGAATGCAATTTAAATTATGTACTGCTCCTATCATGTTCTAGATATGCATGATGTCACTTAGGACCCAGAAAATGACCATTGTGCCTAACGCACAGAGCACACAAACTTAAAAAATGACTATTGAGCCTGTGTAGTATAGGCCACGGTGTGATATCGTTCGCTCTGACCTAGTAGCTTAACTGCGCAGTTTTAAAACGCATCACACCATGTTCAACATGATACCTTTTTTGACATGAGATTCGATTATAGGCTATTATAAGCCCATCAGCTTTCGCCTGGTTTGTCCTTCAACTACAACTTAACTCTGGCTTCCGCTGGTTTTCACAGGCTCAATTCTCCGAACCACATCTATTGGAGGATAAATTGCTATGATACTACTTGTCGCATACAGACTCAGAAAAATGATCATTGGTCGTAACACGGAGCACACATACCCAAAAAATGACCATTGGCCCGTGGGCTATGAGACTCGTAGTTTGATATTGTTTGTTCTGGCATGACAGCTTAGTTGCAGAGTTTTAAAATGTGTCACACCACGTTCAGCTTGAGATCCACTAATAAACTATTAAGAACTTTCTCCCCCTTTCGATGCAGGATTCGATTACGGGCTATTACACATGATGATAATTTTTTTTGATTTCATTGAGAATGCTATAAGAGTTTTCATTTACGACTTTTTTAATATCTAATACTACTTTCGTTAATTATTTAAAATATTTTCAAAGTTTTACAATGCCTCAAAGCCTAAGTTGAGGAAAGCAATTGATGTAGACGGTAGAGGTGTAAATAGGTTTGATCTCAAGCTGAGCCCGCATAAACCGGAATCGATTTTATTTAATGATTGGGCCATGAATTTTAGAAAATGGCTTGTCGAAATTTGATTTAACCTGGCCCAACTTTTGAAGCTGAGTAGAGTCGGTTTGAGTATTCGGGCTGCCTGATCTGACCTATACACTCCTTTAGTATATCATATTTTAGGAACCTGATTGTATACATCATAATGTATTTCAGGCTAATGTACAATATTCATTTATTTTTATAATTAATTATATTTCATGAATTTTACATATTTATTTAAGAGATGAAAATGACTTAAACGCCCCCGAAATGGATGATTTTTTAAAAATAAATATGTAAAAATATTGTGAAATGGCGAAACTTGATATATGGATTCAATACAGTTAAGAAAATATATTTATGAAGAAAAATTAAATAAAATAAATACGACACAACTTAAAATATATCATGGTGCATCCAATGAAGCCCCAATATTTTATTATCAGTCTTGCTTCCATATTTAAAATTTTGATAGTTAAAGGAAAATTCACTTCATCTACTCTATTTAACATTATTTATATTATTATGAAAATCCTCTGATTTGTTTAATTTCACTGTATATGGTTCTCATCTATAAATATGTAAAATCAACATAATAAAATAGTTTAATATTAAAATATTAAATTTAAAGTAGATTTTTCAACATTTAAATTATCTAAAATATCATTATTATATGGAATAAGTATTATTATATTCTAACATATGTGTTTAACTGATCTAAGTATTTTTCATAATTTACAAATAAATATATGTATATATATATTTGAGCAAATGTGGTCAACATATATATTTGATTTGGACGAATCTTGGTCTCATAGCCAAATAAGTACTGTTAAATCCAATAAGTTAATTAAATTTTACATTAATAAGAAGAGTTACACGAGACTTACACGTTAAGTAATATAGGGCTTTTGTTTCCTCTCTACTAGCTGCTGCCGCACGTTTCTTGCTCTTCCATCCGCTGCCACGATTGGGGGTGGACGCTTCCCAATCCGGCCCTATTCTGTACTAGAGCAGACGAGGGCATGTACTCGGCCGGGACGGAGCGGGTCGGGCGGGCACTCGAAAATTTTTCGAAAGGTCGCGTCGAGACGGACGCCAGCCCTCCTCGTACCAACGCTTGGCCGGTTGACCCATGTATGCACATTCTTCCCAAACCTTAACCCTAAAACCGTGCTATACCAAGTCCCAGCCGCAATCCTCTCTCCCTTCACCACAACCGCCATTCTTCGTCCCTTTGCAGTCCGCCATCGTCACGATGACGTGCTCCGTCCCTCCTCCGGCGTCTATTTAGCTTGGTCTCCGACGATGATTTATGCAACTCCGACCTCTGCCATCGTTGACTATTTTCGGTAAGGATTTCATCCTTAATCTTTATACTTTTCTTTTTCATTCTCCTTATCTCTCATTCCCCCTTCGATTCTCATACCCATTTACTTTTTCGGCAGCTATGTACTCCTCCGGCAATAGCTTCCCACGCCACCAGGTCCTGCACTGACTGGAAAGTGCAAATAAGCTGCTAACCTGCAATCCAGAAGGTGAACAATTTTATCTTAAATATCCCTATTTTTCCCACTTAATCTGGCATTTTGGACTATCAGTTCGTTATTTGAAATTCGTGGTATGCTATCGACCGAAAAACCAACCATAGCTGTAGCAACAAGGATTGAGATAGATCCCCACAAACTGTATAGACTAGGGCCATCAAATAAACATACAATTTCTTCTTTGATAACTTCAATTCAAATCGTAAAACCTTGAAACCCGAAAAGATAGTAATGATAATAATAACAACAAGAACAACAGCAACACTAATTTAGAGGCGTGTTAGGTTGTGTACACTCAATTCATGGTCTCTGTGAGGCCAAGTTGATCCACCTTCGATACAAGAATTGGGATAGCCTACTTCTGGTTCATTTATGCTTGCCGCAAATATCTTTGAGTGCTTTCCACTTTCCACCGATTGCCCATAAATCCCCTTGAGGCATCGATAATTAGTCCGGCATGAGGCTACGGTGCGTTTGTAACATATATGTACTTCATTATCAACATTATCTTTTAAAATTATTTTATTTGATCTCTTTAAGGTCGCACCCTGCTAGTCTTCTTCTCCCAGTTTGTTTTGTTACTGCCGTCAGACCTGTTTCTTCTCCATTGCCCCACGACGCTGCTGCTGCTGCCACCCTGCACAAGTGAGGTCATCGTTTGGTCCCTCCCTTGCTTCCCTCTTCATCTCTCTCCCTCTTCCCCCTTCTCCGCCACACGTAGGCTAGGGTAGGAAAGGGCGAGAAAGAGTGTAGGGTCCCCACTAGCCACTGACCAGCGGAAGATGACATCCTTGGTTGGCTACGGGTCATTTGCATCTTCCTTCACCCAACACTGCACTTCTCTATATCTCTAATAGTGTGCCTTGGAAGCAATCTTCCATGAATTGCCTTCCTAACCAACGACATATGTACCCAATCTTACATTATCATTGCATTTTAATTTAGTTAATTTCATTCTCAGATCGTTTGATGAACGACTATGATCAGTGGCCTACAATTCATTCTTGGCCTTGGACAGATCACTAATGATCAATTACTGGGATTATCCAATCATAGCTGCATGCCGTTTTGATTTGAGGGTGACGATTGATTTGCAGTTCAACATGTGTTGTTGGTTGGATGAGCGAAGTGAATTGTAGATTGATCTGTATGCGTGGGAATTATGGTTGCATGTGATGCAAGCTACAAAACATGGGTGTTCAACACAAAGTCACTAGCCGATCAAACGTGTGATGGCATGGGTGTTGAGGTATTAATTTTGTCTTCCATATATATGAGCTGCGCTCGTATGCCTAGCTGGCAATTAATACAGTTAACACTTTCTCTGGGAGGTTGGAATGATTGATGATTAGGAGGCGGTTTTCAATCAACTCTTGTGCGGGACTTAAACATGTTTTTTTACGACAACGGTTAAGGTTGTTACTTATTATCTCTATATTTTATAGTTGTTTTTGTTATTATAGACAATTATGTCAACAAGACCTTAATTATTATCATAAATTGTGTAATCTATCAGCTTGATTTCTAACTCAAACCGAACCCGTTTCTATAGGGTTAAAATAGGGTTGGGCTAAGGCGTAAAAATTCGGGTCCGGTTAAGATGTAAAAAATAGGGTTGGGTTAAAGTGTAAAAAAATAGAGTTGAAAATAGGGCTAGCTTAAGATTTAACAAGGTGGGTTAGGGTTGTATTTACCTCAACCTGAGTCAACCCAACCCGATTTACACCACTAGTAGACAATAGTAGACAGTTAAACTGCTTTAGCTTTAATATCAATTGATATAGAATGGATAAAGAGGAAGATAAGAAGAAAAGAGAGAATCTCTAAAGACGCGAGAAGAGAAGAAAGAGGTAGAAAAAGTAAAAAAAATGAAGAGAAGAGAAGCCAGAGAAAACTCTTTTTTTATTTTATTTTATAAATCTCGAGCTGATGATTTTTGGAGCTTACTTGGGCTGTACTTTTAGGTGAACATGCTATCTTATTTTAGTAATATCTATTAAGGACATAATCTTATAAAAACTGAAATTGCATATTTCAAGTGAACTTCATGGGAAAGTAAACTTAAAATATATATAAATTTATCGTAAGATATTCTATAATCTCATATAAAATCGTATAGTAGTTTCTAAGGATTCTAAAAATATTGCAACAAGGTCTTTTAGAAAGATCTCCTAAAACTATTGTCTCTCCACAAGATTCTTGTGTCTAGAAGTTCTTACACCTAGAATAGGTGTACCTAAAATCTTGCATTCAATTCTCATCACCCATGTCACTACTTCCATATGAAGTCTAGTTTAGGATTTCGATCTTATCCGAGAACAATTCCTTATTATCATACGTGACATGTAAGATTGCAAATACGTAGAAATATAGCCCGAATGCATGACTATCATGAGTTTATTTGAGATAAAATATGAAAAACTCAACCTAAGATATACCCTATTAACAATAGCGATGGAGGGTGGCTCTCCCATATCTGGTACTGGCTTGCTACTGAATGGGGGTGCTTACTCCCATTTTAATTGTTGACAGTAGCAGTTACCTACTCTCCTTTACTTCTCCCTCTCACGAACTCTGTTTTAATATTTGTTTTTGTTGGGTGTTGTGCATGTGCACCACACATGTTTTGCTTCCTTTTTTTATGGCGTACTTGTATGAAACCTTTGTTCTATAGAGCTCCTTTTGTTTTTAATATTTTGATGATTCATCGAAAAATTTATTTTATTTATTGTCTTCAGTATTATTTATATAATTATCAGAACTCTCATTTTTTAGTACCGCTATATTTGAGCCCCATCCATAAATGCGTAAAATCAAAGTAAAATTGATTTTTAAAACTAAAAGTAATTTTTAAGAAGTATTTTCAACATCTAAATTATATAAAATATCACTATTATGTGAATAAATGATTTCATGAAGAATAGTTACATTTTAACACATGTGAATGGATCTAAATATTTTCCTTAATTTACGTGTGATTGTATCTATTTTTTGAGTAAATGTGGCTCATGCACATATTTGATTTGGATGGAATTTGCTCTCCTAATGGAGCAAATGATGTCAGATATAATAAGTGGATTGGATTTTATGTCAATTATCAACATCTTAAAAATAGAGGAGTTTGCATAAAATCTCTTCTATGTAATTGGTTACATAGAAGTAGAACATTTTTTTTTAGAACATGCATGTTCACATTTTTTTTTATCAACTTCATAAAAATGCAAGTCTAAAATTCATATCTCATTTTCCAAATGGCTTAACATGTCAATTAATGAGATTAAATCATCGCAATCCAAACTTTAAATAATTTAAATGAATGAAATTATTTAATCATGGAAATATTGCTAGAATTAATAATCTCGTAATTACTAATGCATTTTTCCTTCATTCCCTTTAGTAGCATCATTTTAAATCATTTTTATTTTCCATTAAATTTCTGCTCTCCCTATTCTTTTTAATTTTAGGAAATTGACAGTAGTACCTTAATTTCTTTCCATTAACCTTAGGGTGTGTTTGTTTGGGGCCAAAATATGTAAACTAAAACTTTTCAACCCAAAACTTTTCACTCTCCATAACGTTTTAATTATTTTTTCATATTTTTCTATACAAACTATCCTACTTTTCATTTATTTCTACACAATTACCCATACAACTAACCTATCTATTTTAACTTTATTCTCTTTACTCATCATTACTCCTATTATATCACATCATTTTCTATCAATTTGACAACTTCTACCCTCAAAACTTTTCATCAAAAGTTTTACTTCCAACCAAACAAACCCTTAATTTGTCAAAAGTTCCTTACGATTTTGGGCCAATGGAATTAAATTTGCTATTTTTAATGACTTGAAATTCTTTATTCATACATGCATCATGCCAAGCTAATAATTTAAAATTCACATGTTTTTCAATGATTAATTATAGGCAACATTAACCATAAAAGATGGACAACATTAAAAATTTAATGTTAAATATATTAAGAATCTGAAGAAAAATGAGAATAAGATAAAATATATTAATAACTTCAGTAAATGAAAAAAGCTGGGATGGTCGGGTCTTTTCCAGTTGAGATATCATTGACTCCTGCCCATTTTATTTGAATGACTCATTCTTATCACGAATCAAATGGTGAATAATCTAGTAAACAAATTGTTGAGTTCAACTCATCTAATCAATTTAACTTTGGATTTAAGCTAATGGATGGTTGTAAATTATTAACTTACGCATGTTAATCACCCAAAACAGTTCGACGAGCTTTACAATTCCAGTATATCATGATGCATGATCAGCCGAATCTCGTTTTATATCCATCAGACATGTACAACGACCCATTTCCTCATCATGCAATAAGCTAATATTTATTGCAAGGTGATAATTTCATGACATGCCGATCAGTAGTAGAATTTTTGGATAAGAATTTGGGTGATAAATTCTACAGGCAAGGCTCTTTCTTCACTTCATGTGCTCTGTGGTTGAACTAAATTGATAAAGTCCTTAGGGTTTTATGGATTTACAGATTTTACCCAATTTTCACCCAAAGGCCCAGCCATCGCGGAAAATGAAAAAAAGGAAAAGATGGAAAGCTTGCCTTTGCGAAGCACGGGTTCTAGCACGTCTTCACTGCCCTTAGGCATGTAGCAAGGCCATCCCAAAACAGCTGGTTCTTTCCTTAGGCATTTGCTCCTCCTCTTAAAAGAATTTATTGTTATTCTTAAAGTTGAGCCTCTCCTCTGCTCGTAAGTCGGCTTTGTGAGATTTTAAGTGGACAATTATCTGATTGGAATTTCTCTAACAATCTATTTTTTTCTTTGTTACTTGTATGATTTCTTCTCTTTGTTTCTATTATTTCCCTTCTGCAAACACCTTATTTGTGTCATGATAATTTTATTTATTTTATTATTTCCGTGTTAATAATACGTCTGCAATACATGATATTGGGGTGTTTTAGCACTTTTTTTTTGTAAATGGATAATCCATTCTGACGTTTTGAGAAACTATTTCCATTTTAGCATGATCTATTTACGATGTCATAAATCATTAATTAATTGTATATTGCTAAAATTATATATCCATAACTTCTAAATCTATATATTAGACTTTAAGCATCACAATAAAACATGCCAGAACAAATTAATAGAAAATTTTCAAGAACTATTAAATAAGCATAAATGTAACATGTTAAATTAGAAAAAATTAACTATTCTTGTTGAGAATAACTTGGACATTCAAATATGGAAAGGAAACTTATACAACTTACATTATGTTTTAAACGTTTAAACTTTGAACTAACCCAAAATAAACTGAATAATCTTTTTGGGAAGAAATGTAATTAGCAAAGACCTACTGGAACCCATTTTTGGGGTGCAAAGGGTGCATAAACATCTGCATAACTGGGAGCCCTACTTAGAACCCCCTAATGTGAACACTTATAAATTATTTTGTTTTCCAGCTTTTCTTCAAAAGTCGCCGGCAGCTCCTGAATACCTATCCCGTTTTGTCATGAAGCGGAAATCAAATAAATTAATAAAAAACTGTAGGTATCGAATGAGTTGCGTGGGGCGAAATATGTTCAATTTTAGAGTTAATTCCTCTTCCCTTTTCTTCCTTTATTTCTCTCTCCACATATCTATATAATATGGGAAAATTTTCGTCTATTATGTACATCCAGAGAGGATTTTCTTTGGACTAAGGAGTAAGGAGATTTCCTTGTGTATTTTTTCTGCAAACTCTCAAAACTCTGGGGAAAATGAAAATTCCAGATTGCGTGATTTCCCATGGATGGCAATAATTGGCAGCGCTCAACAAAAGAGGTATCCAGCTGCATTGACAATGACTGGCGCAATCAGTTAAATGAGTTAACTCGCAAGGAGATGGTCGATAAATTGTGAGTGTTTTTTCCCCCCCGTCATCTTTACCTTCTTTTGTTTTGTCAGCCTTCTCTTATTCGCTGCTATTCTAGACTTGTTGTTGGAGTGCGATGAAGCAAGACACGACTGCAGGCCTACATGAGGGCCCTGTTCCTTTAGTATCACTTGAGCAATCAGGGTTCATTGGAGAATGCTAACTGCTTTTGGATAATCATTACAAATTGGTGAATTCCATTGTTGTTCATTGCATGACTTATTCCCGGTCCTGCAACGGATCTTTTAGCCTTTCTAAGTGTCTCTATTGTCTGTGCGTCTGTGAATCTTTGTTCTCCTTGTTCAACACTTCCATGATTCATGCAACTGAATTTGATAAACTGGGCATATCGTTTGATGTGTAGTCAGCCGAGGTTGCAGTTTGCTTAACTGGAGTTGCAACATGATTCAAGCAGTCCACCCATCATATGATAACCAGTAACATTACATAAAATTTTAGCAATATTAGAGAGTTGTGCCAAGCGATATGGAAAACAAATTTCTTTTTTTTCGTGCTGAGCTCTTTTTTATGATGGAGAAATGGCCACTTTTATTTGTTCTTTTTCTTAGTTAATTGATGTACGTATCGGATGTTTCCTCTGAGGTGAGGACCTAACGGTGGCATCTTATGGATGCCACATAGACAGTATCTTGACTTAAATCAAATTGAATTGTCATGAAGTAATTAAAGATATCAATTATGCTCATTGCAGAAGATCATCTTCCTTGGTCAGAGGATTGAATTTCTGCATGGACGGTGATTCTTATGCTACAACTTTTTTAAGTTTTAACCGTTGCCATTTTGCATCCACAGAACGGAAGCTATGAAGAAGCTTTATCTAGAGAACACGCACAAAGATGTGGAAAAATATGCTATTGAATTTGAAGGAAAGATGTATACTTTTGCCAAAAGTGAGGTAACTATTGTTATCAATTTCTAGTTTGTTTCACATGTGGAAGTGGGTTGTTCCTGTGTATCTTTCCACTCTGTTGGTTTCTCGTGGATTGCAGAGTCAACTTGATATATTGTTTGCATGGTCACTGCCATTTTGATGGATTTTTTTAAAAAAATTATTTGAGCTGGGTAATAATTTTTTGTAAACTACATGTGCTGATGAGCGCGGCAAACGAACAATGGTTCATTCGCATGTCCAGTAATTGGTTGTCATGTTGGCATTTAAAGGGTAATTAGGAAATCAGAGTGCCTACAAAGTAGCATTCTCTTAAACCTTTCAAGCGTCTGATTCATTAAAAAAATTCCTGATTAGCAAAACTCATTTATCTTTTTTTGCCGATTGGTAGAGTGTCCGCATGCCTAATGGGTTGTTTTTTTTGGGAGAGCAGTGTGGCTTTTCGGAAAAGTACAAGTGTTGGATTCACATAGTTGATAATTTATCTAAAAGTGTATCACTTCAAGATGGAGGTTGCTTGCAAATGTTCGTTTATCTAAGCTAACTTCAAGTCCACATTAGAATTGTTCTACAATATGACTGTCGGCGGTGTTGCCCAAGTTACTCTTTGTTTTTTTATTTTAAGGTTTGTCTTTTCGTAGGTAAGACTTTCTATCCTAGGACATCTTCCTTCGACTTTTGTTTATTTATATATTTTGGCAGTTGTTAAATAGGCGAACTAGGAATGTTTTTGGCCTTTTGGGAGGGGGAAGACCGGAGGTGTGAGGGGTTTGTTTAAGTTTTTTTTTACCCCCCTTCTGTTCTCTATTTTCTCAGTTAATGAAAGGTTAAGATATTTCATAGCTAGTGGAGCTCCTTTAATTCTTCTTCCCACTATTCTTCCTTTTCTTTGTTTGTTTTCCTTTAATCAAGGAATTGACATTTTACCATTTGTCTGATAAAAGGCCTATTTGGCTGTGCATTGGGAGTTTGTGCAGCTCCTGTCATTATATAATAGCGCTTGGACAAAATTAGGGAAGCACTACTCTCTTAAAATCTTATGAGCTTACCCCTAAAAAGAACTTTTGTAGCAAGCTATCGGTGGGGGCTTGAGAAATATCTATTCACCAGAGCTAGGCCAGACAGTCCCTAAGCGTGTCGGATGCTTTCAAAGGTGAATTGGGATTATGTCAGCTGTATATCAAACCCTTGCATCAGTGTGCGCCATATATCGAATTCTCAAATTCGCTTTACAAAAAGTAAAATTTGGGATAGTGCATCCAAGTTGAACTTCCTCCAAATTTGAAATTGAGCTTTTTGACTCAATCAGGTTGGAATCTGGTTGGATTGTTCTTCAGTTTGCTGAAATGTATGGATGATGGTGTTTGGCAAATGGAATTTGATTGGTTTGATTGGTTCTTCCCACTGATTTTACAAGAGTGGTGGATCCTTAGGGGAAGTTTATTCACGGAGCAGGATATTTTAGGGATATTTGCCAATTAGGCACACTAACTTTGAATATTTGCAAGTTATCCGTTGTAATATTCTAATTATATTATAGTAGAACTTGTTATAGATGTGGATTTCTGTTTTCATGTTCCACGTTGGTCTCTACAGGTACAGTCCGTTTATCATATTTATCAGTGGTCATGTAGTTCAGATCTTGGAGATCATTATGATTGAAGGTTGATGGGTTGCAATGAATGCGGGTTCAAGATATTTCTTGAAAGTTCTTAAGCGACCCAATTATGCATATGATAATTGCGAGTTCCCTCGTACTAAGCGTATATGTATTAAGAAATATTGGGAATGGTTTGAATTTAGAAAATATGTCGTGGTGTGCAAAATGAAAGACTTTCCAAACTTACAGCTGGTTGCACTGAGGTGAAACATTTTTGTGCAATTATTAGTTGCTTTGGAACAATAAGGGAGTTTATTGCTTTGAAAATTTTGAGAAATCTCTTTGTTAATGGTGGAGTGGTTTAATTTATGAAATCCAAATTGTCCCTTGTGCTTAAAAAAAGTATGTTTAATTTTATGATACAAGAGTTCCTTTTGAAATTTCAAAGGAATTGTCCTTTGGATTGGTTCCCCTAGTGACTTGTCAAACTCCACCTTCCAAGGACAATGTTTTATTGGACGAAAAATAACATAATTTTGATCATTTACGTGTAAGAAGAGAATAGAAGTTTACAATTTTAATTAAAATCGATTTTATTTTATTTAGACAAAGATAAAAATTATATTCATTTTTGCTAAAAATTCTCTAAGCTGTTTTTGTTGTATCTAGTAATTTAGACCTAATGTGTTGCGTATTTCCAAATTAGATCTACGTTTGCCCTTTGGTAAAGTTGGTATTTTATAAATTACTCCTCATGTTTTGTGTTAGTTAGGCCTTAGGGTGTGTTTGGCAATGGATAGAAAATGTCAAGTTAAAATTTCTCAATCTAAAACTTTTCGCTTTCCACAACTACAATATTTTTAAATTATTTTTACCCTACTTCTCAATCATTTCTGTACAACTGCCAACACAACTAACCTATCTATTTTAACTTTATCCGCTTTACTTTTCATCATTACCCCTATCATATCACATCATTTAACAACTTTTACTCTTCAAAACTTTTTATCAAAAGTTTTATCCATTCCCAGACACGCCCTTAGTTTGTTGTTTCTGCCTAGTAGACATTGTTGTTAATGTTAGAGATGTTTTGCACAACGGACAAATTTAAAGGACCTATTTTGTGAATATGCAAATCAGAAAGTCTAATTTCCAAATATGCATGTTGAGAGGTTCCTTTGGGGAATGCTTGATATTTTGTCTTGCGGACTGTGGATTAAGATTTTCATTTGTTGGAACGTGTTCGATATATGATGCTGGAAATTGGCTGTAGAAAGAATTAATCGATCGAGCTTTTTAGTTGCTCGAACATGTAAGACAGAATATGCTGGGAATTGGCTGTAAAAAGTTTCAATATGGCGAATTGAGCTTTCCATTCGCTGCAGTGTTTTAGATAGAATACGCTGGGAATTAGCTATGGGAAGGTTGAATCTCCGTAACTTAAGGAGCACAATTGTCTTGATTAAAAAATTAGTCTTTTCATATTCATCATCGTTATTCATTTTAAGCTTAGAAATGCTTCTGTGAGATTGCTATCTTTTCATATTTGTCATTGTTATTCATTTTAAGATGAGAAATACTTCTGTTAGATTGCTACCATGTGAACTGGGATTCCAATGTTTTTTGAAATTTCACGTTTCCATGAGTCATTTTGTCCTATTGTTCTTTGGGCTTTTTTTGGTTCTTTATGATTTTCTTCTTGTGCCTTTTTGAATGAAATCTTAGTCACGATTGTGTGATGTCCATTAATTATTATGCCATGTAAACTTCCTATGGACACTATTAACGTAGGAGAAGGCTTCCGTGTTTTGTCGTGTGGCGTTCAAAGTAAACAGTTTAGTGTTTCTATCTTAGTCTTCAAATTTGCTTGAATTATAAATTTTTTTGTTATTTTCGTATTGCATAATTGATTGAAACTCTTTTCAAGACCTACCTGTTAAACTAGGTGCTTAACCATTTCTAAAATTCTTTCTTGCAGTCAGATTACTTGGAGAGATTATCTATGAAGGTGCTTCAAGTGGAGACCGAGCCAAGTCCAACCAACATATTGCCAACAACGCTGTACCCAAATCCTTCAATTCAAGGTGACAACTTGCAAGGTGAGCCCTCATAACGAATTAAGAACTAAAATTAACTTCTCTCTTAGTCTTGGAAGGAGGTTCACTATGGACTGATCCTCTCCGGATCCCAAATATAAAATTTATCCTCATCATCATCACAATCATCTGTGCTTTGTTTCCTGCTTATTACAATTTGGTTTGGGAGTGTTAATTTCTTTTGGTTGGATTATCTAGACTTCTTTTTACTCCTGCGACTTTCATGTCCTCCCTAACAATCCAACTAGCTTCATGCATGTGGATAATTGCCATCAATCTGGTTTTCTTATTATCCCCTCGAATTATTGCTTGGGGCGTTTCCTGCAGTCATCTTGAATTGCTTATGCAATGTCTTACTATCACTGTGTTGTCTCTGCACCATCGCGCCATCGCTATCCATCCCGAGATTCCTTGACCACTCAATATGTTGCTTGTCAAAATCGTGGTTGGTATCACGCGTAATGCATAGGATTCCATTCTACTTGAAATGACCTGGGACCTTTATGAGACACCGAAGATGCAATGTGTTTGGCATAGGGAAAAAAGGTAGGGGAAAAATTTATGGGGGAAATGTTTAGCAAAACTGAAAAAACTGATACGATATGATAACGGTAATGATTAGAAGCAAAGGGGATTAGGTTAAAATAGGTAGGACAGCTATATGGAGAGAGGTGAAGAAATCATTAGAAACTAAAGCAGAAAAAGTTGTGAAATTTTTTTCCCTTCTCGGTTTCCCAACTGCTGGTAATATAATTTGTGAGCTGTACCACTGTTCCTTTTCATATGTGAATACGATAGGGGCATTAGGATGTAAAGTTTGGTCAATGATTTGACAAACTACTCATTACAAGTGTTACCATTGTCAATGGTATGCTCTACATGCTTGGTTTTAGACTGATCCCTGAATGCATAACAATGACCTTTGGATTAAAGCGCCTCCAGATCTCCTCTAGCCTTTTCTTATGCCATCTCTCCACAACAAAGACCTTTGGCCTTTGATATCATTGTTAATTTTTTATTGATGCTTTGCTGAACTCCATCTGTGAATCCCGTATGTTGGGGTGCTAGTTCACTTCATCTTTCTGTGTTATGTTAGTTCTGAAAATCTAGGACTTCTGTAGATCTTGATTTGTAGTTATCAGTTTCCTATTTTCCTTATTGAGTTGACGATTGAATAGCTTCTGGTTTGGTTTACTCACTAATCGTTATTTCTTTCTTATCAGGGTCCATGGATTCCGCAGCACAGGCCGATCGTACAAGTGTAGGTGATTTGGAAGAGGATATCATCAGCCGGTTTTTTTTTTTTTGTTTTTTTTTGCAATATCTTTTTTTGGTGCATTTTGATCAATCATTTGTGTCCCAGTTCTTAAATTGATCTTTGCTCTGTATTACGCGTTGTATTGTCAATGGTTTTGCAAATTTCTAAGCTTTGTTTGTCGCGCAGGGCGAACAATTTTTCTAGCTTTGAAGTTTATGTGGGCGTATGATGGATTTTTTTTGGTTGGTTTTGAAGAGGGTGAAGATCTTCTTATTCAGGGTGTGTTTGTTTGGGGCCAAAATTTGTCAATTAAAACTTTTGAACCCAAAACTTTTCACTCTTCATAACTACTCTATTTTTTAATTATTTTTTTCACATTTTTCTATACAAACTACCCTACTTTTCAATTATTTCTACGCAACTACCCATACAACAAACCTATCTATTTTAACTTTATTCTCTTTACTCCTCATCATTACCCCTATTATATCACATCATTTTCTATCATTTTGACAACTTCTGCTTCTAAAACTTTTCATTAAAAGTTTTACCTCCAACCCAACACACCCTCAGTAGTTGGCTTTAGCCAATAATTGCAGAAAAAGATCCCACGCATGTTTCTTGTCTTCAAATGCTTCATGCTTGTTTAAACAACCACATCTAGGATAACCTTTGCGGGTCTCCATTTTTCAAACTTCCGAAGAGGTCTTCATGGTTTCTGGAACCTAAAAATCTTATAATCTATTTCCGTGTTGATCGTTTGGCCCCATCAGCTCATCAGGGCACTGCAGAATCTGCTTGAAAATGTCTTAGAACTGGACATGGCATTGGGTTTCCATATTTTGGATGCATTTAAAGATCATTTTTTTCTTTTTATTGGTTTTTATTTTAATCTTGCCAATGCGGTGCTGGTAGATTCCTCTGCAACAACTTATTGCTTCTGGCCTCTAGAGTGTGAAGATTGATTGTTTTTATACTGCAGATTAAATCGATGATGGAATTACATCCGAAAGAGTTGTGCGCGGAAGCTAGCAAAATCTCACAGGTTCTGTTTCCTTTCATTTGAAAATAACATGCTTGAAAGCATCTTTTATAATGAACGAGTAGGTTTTTTATGCGAATTTGCTGGCGTATGATTTTACTTTATAGTGTGTCTTTTTTTTGGGGGGGGGGAAGGGAGGTTGAGTGTCTGATAACATTCTTATAAAGGACAGAAAAAATGACTTCCCAGTGAGTTTCGGGAATGAGATTGCTACTCATGAAAGGCAGATTCAACACATTGTTAGTCGCAACAAAAATTGAACATCAATTGTAGAAAATAGTGTATCAGGGGTTTCCTTTGGAGGTCATAAAGGTTGGATTACTGGTTTCAAAGCTTTAAAATACCTGGACCAAGATGACAGTTGCCACGTGGTCATCATTATTGAGTCGATAGGTCCTGGTTCGATCTTTTAACGCATTGCCGTGGCATAGCAGGATGATGACAGCCTTCATCTGTCACCGCTGATCATTTTTCTCCGAGCGTTAATCCAAGAAATCACATATTCATGATTTCTTTCTATACGAACGTGTTTTGGCCGTTTTCCATACATCATCATCGTGGTTCATGTCGCATTTTGAATGTGGAAGACATTTTTTGGCAAGATAAATTATCGCGGAACTGTAGTTTTTAGTTGCGGAAAGTCAAGCTGAATCCCAGCAGCGTCCTTCTCGTGCGCATTGCCGTCATTGAGGGCTCATATCCTCATGCAAATCATGGAGTGGTTGACGGGGGCTGGAATGCCCTCAATCATGTTTTTGTGTGGGAAGGACTTTACTTTGTTTCCGATATTATTTCTTGTCGTGTTTTGTTCGTTTGGGAAGAAGAATTTTCTTCGTGTTCTTTTTTCTATTGGGGAAGAAATAGTCTGCTCTGTTTCCATCTGGTAACCGTTCTGGAGGGAAAAAACTTTATTTGCTTCTTTAGGATGGAGCCAAAGAAAATGTGTACCCATTGGGTATCGTGCTGAAAAAGGAAGCTCTAACCCATGACAGATCTTGACAATTGGACTGTTCGTATCAGTTGGGAAGTTCTGTCCGATCCCGTCGTCAACAACAAGCCCAATGCAACTAAAAAACTGCTACATTTGTCTACCACAATAGTTTACGAAGTTCTCAGTAAATGTGTTCGTGTATTCTACACTATTATTTTTTACCAAAATTCTACATTATTATTTGTTTTATTATTATTGAGATTTTGTGCAAATTTACCGTGCAGAAGCAGGATAATGGAGTTAAAATATAGCTCAATTTAGCATTGATTTAATAATGTAAACAAACCTTTAACATATGCAAAGTACGTAAATTTGGATGGACAAACATCTACCTTGAAAAATTAGCTTAGATGTTGTTTTATGCTAAATCTTTGAAGGATATCCTATTAGTGAAGGCAAGTCGGAAGAATACGGGACAGTGGCACTTGTTAAAGAACACAGTAGGGGTGCAAGCCTAAAATTATGAAGTGGAGTTTTTTTTTTTAAAAAAAAAAAAAAAAAAAAGATTTATGTATGATTGCGTGAATTTTGTCAACTTAATAAAAGTGCAAGTCTAAAATTCATATCTCATTTTCCAAATGGGTTATTATTTCGTTCAATGGCATTAAATCGTGGCAATCCAAACTTTATTTAAATGAATTAAGTTATTTAATTGTGGAAATCTTGCTAGAATTAATAATCTCATAATTACTAATACAGTTGTTCCTTCTTCCCTTCAATAGCAGCATTTCGGATTGTTTTTATTTTCAGTTGATTTACTTCTCTCCCTTCTCTTTACAATTTTAGGAAATTGACAATAATAACCTAATTTGTTTCCTTTAACCTTAATTTATTAAAATTCCCTTGTGATTTGGGCCGTAGTGGAATTAAATTTGCTATTTTTAATAGCTTGAAATTCTTTATTTATGCATGCCTCCTGCGAAGGAAATAGTTTAAAGTTCACATGTTCTTCAATAATTAATTAAAGTAACATTAAAAGTTTGATGTGAACTATTAAAAATTTGAATGAAAATGAGGATAAGATAAAAGCATATTAATCATTTCAGTTATCATGGCCCTTATAATATCTCCATTTGGAATCCATGGGTAGCCGGGTTTCAGTCTTGGTCTCCCTTGCCCATGAATTGCATTTGCATCTACATCAGATGACATAGCTTGATTTTCCATTTTTGAGCGTGTCCATTCCTGGATTCCAATATCGCATTTGGCATCATTTGTCTTAGTGTTATTTGTTTGGTTTGTATGTATAAATCTGTGTGATCTGGGACATAGCATAGTTACTATAAATAATCTGCATATTCTGCCATTAATGGAGTCCTCGTCTTTGATGTTGTACTTTCTGTTAGAATCTGTGAATAAACGGGATTGTAATCTGTTCAATCATCGATGTTTGAAGTGGAATGTTTGAACGAATGAAGTTATATTGGTTCAAAGATTGTTAGAATCCTCCTTGTATTACAGATTTTTCTCATTTTGCAATTTCAAGTATGAGTAATCCGTGTTCCTAGTGCCAGCTTTTGTGGGAAGAGTTGCTGAAGCCATGTATCCATTTCCGAAATGCAGTCTTGTTGAGAATTACTTGTCCATTCAAATATGGAATGGGAACTCATACAGCTTACATCATGCTTTCAACGCGTAAACCAACCCAAAATAAATTGAATAATCTGTTTGGGTAAAAAGGTAATTAGCAAACACCTACGGCAGCCATTTTTGGGATGGAAAGGGTGCGTAAACATTTGTATAACTGGGCGCCCTACGTGGAATCCCCGATTTGAACAGTTAACGATTGAGTTCGTTTTCCAGATTTTCTTCAAAATTCGCTGGCAACTCCTGAATGTCTATCCTGTTTTGTCATGAAGCAGAAGTCAAGTAAAGTCAATCAATTAATAAAAAAAAATGTAGGTATTGCATGAATTGTGTGGGGTGAAATATGTTCAATTCTAGAATTAATTCCTCTTCCCTTTTCTTCTTTAAATATGTTCAATTTTAGAATTAATTCCTCTTCCCATTTCTCCTTTATTTCTCTCTCCACATACGTATGTAATATGGGAAAATTTCTGTCTGTCGTGTACATCCAGAGAGGATTTTCTTTGGACTGAGGAGTGAGGTGATTTCCTTGTTTCTGTATTTTTCTCCGCAAACTCTCAAAACTCTGATGAAAACGAAAATTCCAGATTGCGCGATTTCCCATTGATGGCAATAATTGGTTGCGTGCAAAAAAAGAGGAATCCAGCGGCAATGGCAATGACTGGCGCAATCAGTTAAACGCGTTAACTCGCAAGGAGATGGTCGATAAAGTGTGAGTTTTTTTTTTTTTTTTTTTTTTTTTGGGGGGGGTCTTCTTTACCTTCTTTTGTTTTGTCAGCCCTCTCTTATTCGCTGCTATTATAGACTTGTTGCTGACAAACGATGATGAAAGACAGGACCACAGGGCTACTCGAGGGCCCTGTTCCTTTAATTTTGCTTGAGCAATGAGGTTCATTGGGGAATGCTAACTGCTTTTGGATGATCATTACAAGCGGGTGAATTCCATTGTCGCCCATTGTATGACTGGTTCCCAGTCCTGCAACTGATCGTTTGGCCTTTCTAAGTGACTCTGTTGTCTGCGCGCATGCGAATCTTTGTTCTCATTGTTCAACACTTCCATGATTCATGCAACTGAATTTGATAAATTGGGCATATCGTTTGATGTGTGGTCAGCCGAGGTTGCAGTTTGCTTCACTCGAGTTGCAACCTGATATGAGAGCGGCTTTTCAAGCAGTCCATCCATTGTATGATAACCTACCACAGTACATAAATTTTTAGTAGCATTCGAGAGTGGTGCCAAGAGATATGGAATACAACTTTTTTTCTTTTTCTTTTTTTTTTCTTTTTTTGTGCTGAGCTCTCTTTTGCGATGGAGAAATGGCCACATTTTATTTGTTCTTTTTCTTAGTTAATTGACGTACATATTGGATGTTTCGTTTGAGGCGAGGACCTGAAGGTGGCATCTAATGGATACAACACAGACAGTGCCTTGACTTAAATCAAATTGAATGGTCATGTAGTGTATAAAATATCAGTTGTACGCATTGCAGAAGATCATCTTCCTTGGGCAAAAGGATTGAATTTCTGCATGGATGGTGATTCTTATGCTATAACTTTTTTAACTCTTGCCATTTTGCATCCACAGAACGAAAGCTTTTAAGAAGCATTTTCCGGGGGATACGGCCAGATATTTGGAAAGGTTTACTATTAGAATTGAAGAAAAGGTGTATGCTGTTGCCCAAAGTGAGGTAACTATTGTTATTAATTTCTAGTTTGTTTCACATGTGGATGTGGGTTGTTCTTGTGTATCCTTCTACTCTTTCCGTTTCTAGTGGATTGCAGAGTCAACTTGGTATATCGTTTGTATGGTCAGCCCCCCCCCCCCTCAATTCGTTTGATATGGGTGAGATTTTTTTGTAAACTATATGTACCGATGAGCACCACAAATGAACAATGGTTCATTCCTATGTCCAGTAATTGGTTGTCATGTTGGCATTTAAAGGGTAATTAGGAAATTGGAGTGCCATGAACGCAGCATTTTCTCTTAAACCTTTCAGGTGCTACCCAATTTACTCTTTGTTTTTTTATTTTAAGGTTTGTCTTCTCGTGGGTAAGACTTTCTATCCTAGAACATGTTCGTTCGATTTTTATTTCTTTATATATTTCGGCGGTTGTTAAATAGGCGAACTAGGGATGTTTTTGGCCTTTTGGGAGGAGGAAGACCGGAAGTGAGAGGGGTTTGTTTAGGTTTTTTTTTTTTTTTTTATTTTTTCTTCTGTTCTCTATTTTCACAATTAATGGAAGATTAAGATGTTCCATAGCTAGTGGAGCTCCTCTAATGCTTGTTCCCACCATTCTTCCTTTTCTTTGTTTGTTTTCCTTTAATGTTTCTTGAAGGAATTGACATTTTACCATTTGTCTGATAAAAGGCCTATTTGGCTGTGCATTGGGTGTTTCTCCAGCTCCTGTGATTGTTTAATAGTGTCTTGATGCACTTGGGGTAGCACTGCCCTCTTAAACGTCTATTAACTTACCCCACAAATGAACTTCTGTAGGAAGCTATTGGTGGGGGCTTGAGAAATCTCTATGCTCTGAAGCTAGGCTAGACAGTCCAGAAGCCCGTTGGATCCTCCCAAATGCGAATTGGGATTATGTCAGCTGTATGTCAGACCCCTGCACCAGTGTCAGCTATGCTCAAGTTTGCTTTACGAAATGTAGAATTTGGTTAGCGCGCCCAAGTTGAACTTCCACCGAATTTGAAATTGAGGTTTTTGATTCATTCAGTTCGGAATCTGGTTGGACCATTCTTCAATTTGCTGAAATGTATGGATGTTGGTGTTTGGCGAATGGAATTCGATTGGTTTTTCCTACTGATTTTACAAGAGTAGTGGATTCTTAGGGGAAGTTTATTCATGGAGCAGGATATTTTAGGGATATCTGCCAATTAGACACTCTTAGCTTTGAATATTTGCAAGTTAGTCGCTCTAATAGTCTAATTATATCGGAGTAGAACTTGCGTGGATTGAGCTTTCCATTCGCTACATTGTTTTTGGTAGAATACGCTGGGAATTAGCTACGGGAAGGGTGAATCTCTGTAACTTTGAGGAGTGCAATTGTCTTGATTAAAAAAATTAGCCTTTTCATATTCGTCATCATTATTCATTTTAAGATTGGAAATGCTTCTGTGGGATTGCTATCATGTGAACTGGGACTCCGTTGGTTTTGGAAACTTCACATTTCCATGAGTCATTTTGTCCTACTGTTCTTTGGGCTTTCTTTTGATTCTTTCTGACTTTTTTTTTTTTGTGCTTTTTTTGAGTGAAATCTTGGTCATGATTGTGCGATGTCCATTAATTATTATGCCATTTAAATTTCCTATGCACACCATTAACCTAGGAGATGGCTTCCGTGTTTTGACATGTGGCGCTCAAAGCAATGAGTTTAGCATTTCTATCTTAGTCTTCAAATTTGGTTGAAGTAATAAGGTTTTTGGTTATTCTTGTAATGCATGATTGGTTGAACCTCTTTTCAAGACCTACCTGTCAACCTAGGTGCTTGAACTTTTCTAAAATTTTGTCTTGCAGTCAGATTACTTGCAGAGGATATCTATGAAGGTTTTTCAAGTGGAGACCGAGCCAACTCAAACTAACATATTCCCAACACCGCTGTACCCGAATCCTTCAATTCGAGGTTGCAACTTGCTAGGTGAGCTCTCATAATGAATTAAGAACTAAAATTAACTTGTCTCCTAATCTTGGAAGGAGGTTCACTACGGACTGATCCTCTCTGCATCCGAAATATAAAATTTATCATCATCGTTATCACAATCATCTACGCTTTGTTTCCTGCTAACTACAATTCGGCTTGGGTGTGTTAATTTTTTTCGGCTTGGTTATCTAGACTTCTTTTTACTCATGCGACTTTCCTGTCCTTCTTAACAATCCAACTTGCTTCGCGCATGCGGATAATTGCCCTAAATTTGGTTTTCTTATTATCCCCTGGAATTAGTGCTTGGGGTGTTTCCTGCAGTCGTCTTGAATTGCTTAGGCAATGTCTTTCTATCACTCTGTTGTCTCAACACCATCGCGTCATCGCTGTCCATCCCGAGATTCCTCGACCACTCAATATGTTGCTTGTTAAAATCGTGGTTGATATTGCGCATAATGCATAGGATTCCATTCTACTTGAAATGACCTTGGATCTTATGAGACACCGAAGATGCAACAGGTTTGGCATATGGAAGAAAAGGGGGGGGGGGGGGGGGGGGATGGTTATGGGGGAAGTGTTTAGAAAAATTGAGAAAAGTGGTGCGATATGATAACGGTAATGATTAGAAGCAAAATGGAAAGATGTGAAGAAATCATCAGAAACTAGAGCAGAAAAAGTTGTGAAATTTTTTTCCATTCTCAATTTCCCAACTGCTGGTAATATCATTTTGTGGGTTGTACCACTGTTCCTTTTCATATGAATATGATAGGGGCATTAGGATGTTTACAAGTGTTACCATTGTCAATGGTATGCTCTACATGCTTGGTTTTAGACTGATCACTGATTGCATAACAAAGACCTTTGGATTAAAGCGCCTCCAGATCTCCTCTAGCCTTTTCTTATGCCATCTCTCCACAACAAAGACCTTTGGCCTTTGATATCATTGTTAATTTTTGATTGATGCTTTGATGAACTCCATCTGTGAATCCCGTATGTTGGGGTGCTAGTTCACTTCATCTTTCTGTGTTATGTTAGTTCTGAAAATCTAGGACTTCTGTAGATCTTGATTTGTAGTTATCAGTTTCCTATTTTCCTTATTAAGTGGTCGATTGAATGGCTTCTGGTTTGGTTTACTCACTAATCGTTATTTCTTCCTTATCAGGGTCCATGGATTCCGCAGCACAGGCCGATCGTACAAGTGTAGGTGATTTGGAAGAGGATATCATCAGCCGGTTTTTTTTTTTTTTTTGTTTTTTTTTGCAATATCTTTTTTTGGTGCATTTTGATCAATCATTTGTGTCCCAGTTCTTAAATTGATCTTTGCTCTGTATTACGCGTTGTATTGTCAATGGTTTTGCAAATTTCTAAGCTTTGTTTGTCGCGCAGGGCGAACAATTTTTCTAGCTTTGAAGTTTATGTGGGCGTATGATGGATTTTTTTTGGTTGGTTTTGAAGAGGGTGAAGATCTTCTTATTCAGGGTGTGTTTGTTTGGGGCCAAAATTTGTCAATTAAAACTTTTGAACCCAAAACTTTTCACTCTTCATAACTACTCTATTTTTTAATTATTTTTTTCACATTTTTCTATACAAACTACCCTACTTTTCAATTATTTCTACGCAACTACCCATACAACAAAACCTATCTATTTTAACTTTATTCTCTTTACTCCTCATCATTACCCCTATTATATCACATCATTTTCTATCATTTTGACAACTTCTGCCTCTAAAACTTTTCATTAAAAGTTTTACCTCCAACCCAACACACCCTCAGTAGTTGGCTTTAGCCGATAATTGCAGAAAAAGATCCCACGCATGTTTCTTGTCTTCAAATGCTTCATGCTTGTTTAAACAACCACATCTAGGATAACCTTTGCGGGTCTCCATTTTTCAAACATCCGAAGAGGTCTTCATGGTTTCTGGAACCTAAAAATCTTATAATCTATTTCCGTGTTGATCGTTTGGTCCCATCAGCTCATCAGGGCACTGCAGAATCTGCTTGAAAATGTCTTAGAACTGGACATGGCATTGGGTTTCCATATTTTGGATGCATTTAAAGATCATTTTTTTCTTTTTATTGGTTTTTATTTTAATCTTGCCAATGCGGTGCTGGTAGATTCCTCTGCAACAACTTATTGCTTCTGGCCTCTAGAGTGTGAAGATTGATTGTTTTTATACTGCAGATTAAATCGATGATGGAATTACATCCGAAAGAGTTGTGCGCGGAAGCTAGCAAAATCTCACAGGTTCTGTTTCCTTTCATTTGAAAATAACATGCTTGAAAGCATCTTTTATAATGAACGAGTAGGTTTTTTATGCGAATTTGCTGGCGTATGATTTTACTTTATAGTGTGTCTTTTTTTTGGGGGGGGGGAGGGAGGTTGAGTGTCTGATAACATTCTTATAAAGGACAGAAAAAATGACTTCCCAGTGAGTTTCGGGAATGAGATTGCTACTCATGAAAGGCAGATTCAACACATTGTTAGTCGCAACAAAAACTGAACATCAATTGTAGAAAATAGTGTATCAGGGGTTTCCTTTTTGAACGCGTTGCCGTGGCATAGCAGGATGATGACAGCCTTCATCTGTCACCGCTGATCATTTTTCTCCGAGCGTTAATCCAAGAAATCACATATTCATGATTTCTTTCTATACAAACATATTTTGGCCGTTTTCCATACATCATCATCGTGGTTCATGTCGCATTTTTAATGTAGAAGACATTTTTTGGCAAGATAAATTATCGCGGAACTGTAGTTTTTAGTTGCGCAAAGTCAAGCTGAATCCCAGCAGCGTCCTTCTCGTGCGCATTGCCGTCATTGAGGGCTCATATCCTCATGCAAATCATGGAGTGGTTGACGGGGGCTGGAATGCCCTCAGTCATGTTTTTGTGTGGGAAGGACTTTACTTTGTTTCCGATATTATTTCTTGTCGTGTTTTGTTCGTTTGGGAAGAAGAATTTTCTTCGTGTTCTTTTTTCTATTGGGGAAGAAATAGTCTGCTCTGTTTCCATCTGGTAACCGTTCTGGAGGGAAAAAACTTTATTTGCATCTTTAGGATGGAGCCAAAGAAAATGTCTACCCATTGGGTATCGTGCTGAAAAAGTAAGCTCTAACCCATGACAGATCTTGACAATTGGACTGTTCGTATCAGTTGGGAAGTTCTGTCCGATCCCGTCGTCAACAACAAGCCCAATGCAACTAAAAAACTGCTACATTTGTCTACCACAATAGTTTACGAAGTTCTCAGTAAATGTGTTCGTGTATTCTACACTATTATTTTTTACCAAAATTCTACATTATTATTTGTTTTATTATTATTGAGATTTTGTGCAAATTTACCGCGCAGAATCAGGATAATGGAGTTAAAATATAGCTCAATTTAGCATTGATTTAATAATGTAAACAAACCTTTAACATATGCAAAGTACGTAAATTTGGATGGACAAACATCTACCTTGAAAAATTAGCTTAGATGTTGTTTTATGCTAAATCTTTGAAGGATATCCTATTAGTGAAGGCAAGTCGGAAGAATACGGGACAGTGGCACTTGTTAAAGAACACAGTAGGGGTGCAAGCCTAAAATTATGAAGTGGAGCTTTTTTTTTTAAAAAAAAAAAAAAAAAAAAAAGATTTATGTATGATTGCGTGAATTTTGTCAACTTAATAAAAGTGCAAGTCTAAAATTCATATCTCATTTTCCAAATGGGTTATTATTTCGTTCAATGGCATTAAATCGTGGCAATCCAAACTTTATTTAAATGAATTAAGTTATTTAATTGTGGAAATCTTGCTAGAATTAATAATCTCATAATTACTAATACAGTTGTTCCTTCTTCCCTTCAATAGCAGCATTTCGGATTGTTTTTATTTTCAGTTGATTTACTTCTCTCCCTTCTCTTTACAATTTTAGGAAATTGACAATAATAACCTAATTTGTTTCCTTTAACCTTAATTTATTAAAATTCCCTTGTGATTTGGGCCGTAGTGGAATTAAATTTGCTATTTTTAATAGCTTGAAATTCTTTATTTATGCATGCCTCCTGCGAAGGAAATAGTTTAAAGTTCACATGTTCTTCAATAATTAATTAAAGTAACATTAAAAGTTTGATGTGAACTATTAAAAATTTGAATGAAAATGAGGATAAGATAAAAGCATATTAATCATTTCAGTTATCATGGCCCTTATAATATCTCCATTTGGAATCCATGGGTAGCCGGGTTTCAGTCTTGGTCTCCCTTGCCCATGAATTGCATTTGCATCTACATCAGATGACATAGCTTGATTTTCCATTTTTGAGCGTGTCCATTCCTGGATTCCAATATCGCATTTGGCATCATTTGTCTTAGTGTTATTTGTTTGGTTTGTATGTATAAATCTGTGTGATCTGGGACATAGCATAGTTACTATAAATAATCTGCATATTCTGCCATTAATGGAGTCCTCGTCTTTGATGTTGTACTTTCTGTTAGAATCTGTGAATAAACGGGATTGTAATCTGTTCAATCATCGATGTTTGAAGTGGAATGTTTGAACGAATGAAGTTATATTGGTTCAAAGATTGTTAGAATCCTCCTTGTATTACAGATTTTTCTCATTTTGCAATTTCAAGTATGAGTAATCCGTGTTCCTAGTGCCAGCTTTTGTGGGAAGAGTTGCTGAAGCCATGTATCCATTTCCGAAATGCAGTCTTGTTGAGAATTACTTGTCCATTCAAATATGGAATGGGAACTCATACAGCTTACATCATGCTTTCAACGCGTAAACCAACCCAAAATAAATTGAATAATCTGTTTGGGTAAAAAGGTAATTAGCAAACACCTACGGCAGCCATTTTTGGGATGGAAAGGGTGCGTAAACATTTGTATAACTGGGCGCCCTACGTGGAATCCCCGATTTGAACAGTTAACGATTGAGTTCGTTTTCCAGATTTTCTTCAAAATTCGCTGGCAACTCCTGAATGTCTATCCTGTTTTGTCATGAAGCAGAAGTCAAGTAAAGTCAATCAATTAATAAAAAAAAATGTAGGTATTGCATGAATTGTGTGGGGTGAAATATGTTCAATTCTAGAATTAATTCCTCTTCCCTTTTCTTCTTTAAATATGTTCAATTTTAGAATTAATTCCTCTTCCCATTTCTCCTTTATTTCTCTCTCCACATACGTATGTAATATGGGAAAATTTCTGTCTGTCGTGTACATCCAGAGAGGATTTTCTTTGGACTGAGGAGTGAGGTGATTTCCTTGTTTCTGTATTTTTCTCCGCAAACTCTCAAAACTCTGATGAAAACGAAAATTCCAGATTGCGCGATTTCCCATTGATGGCAATAATTGGTTGCGTGCAAAAAAAGAGGAATCCAGCGGCAATGGCAATGACTGGCGCAATCAGTTAAACGCGTTAACTCGCAAGGAGATGGTCGATAAAGTGTGAGTTTTTTTTTTTTTTTTTTTTTTTTTGGGGGGGGTCTTCTTTACCTTCTTTTGTTTTGTCAGCCCTCTCTTATTCGCTGCTATTATAGACTTGTTGCTGACAAACGATGATGAAAGACAGGACCACAGGGCTACTCGAGGGCCCTGTTCCTTTAATTTTGCTTGAGCAATGAGGTTCATTGGGGAATGCTAACTGCTTTTGGATGATCATTACAAGCGGGTGAATTCCATTGTCGCCCATTGTATGACTGGTTCCCAGTCCTGCAACTGATCGTTTGGCCTTTCTAAGTGACTCTGTTGTCTGCGCGCATGCGAATCTTTGTTCTCATTGTTCAACACTTCCATGATTCATGCAACTGAATTTGATAAATTGGGCATATCGTTTGATGTGTGGTCAGCCGAGGTTGCAGTTTGCTTCACTCGAGTTGCAACCTGATATGAGAGCGGCTTTTCAAGCAGTCCATCCATTGTATGATAACCTACCACAGTACATAAATTTTTAGTAGCATTCGAGAGTGGTGCCAAGAGATATGGAATACAACTTTTTTTCTTTTTCTTTTTTTTTTCTTTTTTTGTGCTGAGCTCTCTTTTGCGATGGAGAAATGGCCACATTTTATTTGTTCTTTTTCTTAGTTAATTGACGTACATATTGGATGTTTCGTTTGAGGCGAGGACCTGAAGGTGGCATCTAATGGATACAACACAGACAGTGCCTTGACTTAAATCAAATTGAATGGTCATGTAGTGTATAAAATATCAGTTGTACGCATTGCAGAAGATCATCTTCCTTGGGCAAAAGGATTGAATTTCTGCATGGATGGTGATTCTTATGCTATAACTTTTTTAACTCTTGCCATTTTGCATCCACAGAACGAAAGCTTTTAAGAAGCATTTTCCGGGGGATACGGCCAGATATTTGGAAAGGTTTACTATTAGAATTGAAGAAAAGGTGTATGCTGTTGCCCAAAGTGAGGTAACTATTGTTATTAATTTCTAGTTTGTTTCACATGTGGATGTGGGTTGTTCTTGTGTATCCTTCTACTCTTTCCGTTTCTAGTGGATTGCAGAGTCAACTTGGTATATCGTTTGTATGGTCAGCCCCCCCCCCCCTCAATTCGTTTGATATGGGTGAGATTTTTTTGTAAACTATATGTACCGATGAGCACCACAAATGAACAATGGTTCATTCCTATGTCCAGTAATTGGTTGTCATGTTGGCATTTAAAGGGTAATTAGGAAATTGGAGTGCCATGAACGCAGCATTTTCTCTTAAACCTTTCAGGTGCTACCCAATTTACTCTTTGTTTTTTTATTTTAAGGTTTGTCTTCTCGTGGGTAAGACTTTCTATCCTAGAACATGTTCGTTCGATTTTTATTTCTTTATATATTTCGGCGGTTGTTAAATAGGCGAACTAGGGATGTTTTTGGCCTTTTGGGAGGAGGAAGACCGGAAGTGAGAGGGGTTTGTTTAGGTTTTTTTTTTTTTTTTTTTTTTTTTCTTCTGTTCTCTATTTTCACAATTAATGGAAGATTAAGATGTTCCATAGCTAGTGGAGCTCCTCTAATGCTTGTTCCCACCATTCTTCCTTTTCTTTGTTTGTTTTCCTTTAATGTTTCTTGAAGGAATTGACATTTTACCATTTGTCTGATAAAAGGCCTATTTGGCTGTGCATTGGGTGTTTCTCCAGCTCCTGTGATTGTTTAATAGTGTCTTGATGCACTTGGGGTAGCACTGCCCTCTTAAACGTCTATTAACTTACCCCACAAATGAACTTCTGTAGGAAGCTATTGGTGGGGGCTTGAGAAATCTCTATGCTCTGAAGCTAGGCTAGACAGTCCAGAAGCCCGTTGGATCCTCCCAAATGCGAATTGGGATTATGTCAGCTGTATGTCAGACCCCTGCACCAGTGTCAGCTATGCTCAAGTTTGCTTTACGAAATGTAGAATTTGGTTAGCGCACCCAAGTTGAACTTCCACCGAATTTGAAATTGAGGTTTTTGATTCATTCAGTTCGGAATCTGGTTGGACCATTCTTCAATTTGCTGAAATGTATGGATGTTGGTGTTTGGCGAATGGAATTCGATTGGTTTTTCCTACTGATTTTACAAGAGTAGTGGATTCTTAGGGGAAGTTTATTCATGGAGCAGGATATTTTAGGGATATCTGCCAATTAGACACTCTTAGCTTTGAATATTTGCAAGTTATTCGCTCGAATAGTCTAATTATATCGGAGTAGAACTTGCGTGGATTGAGCTTTCCATTCGCTACATTGTTTCGGGTAGAATATGCTCGGAATTAGCTACGGGAAGGGTGAATCTCTGTAACTTTGAGGAGTGCAATTGTCTTGATTAAAAAAATTAGCCTTTTCATATTCGTCATCATTATTCATTTTAAGATTGGAAATGCTTCTGTGGGATTGCTATCATGTGAACTGGGACTCCGATGCTTTTGGAAACTTCACATTTCCATGAGTCATTTTGTCCTACTGTTCTTTGGGCTTTCTTTTGATTCTTTCTGACTTTTTTTTTTTGTGCTTTTTTTGAATGAAATCTTGGTCATGATTGTGCGATGTCGATTAATTATTATGCCATTTAAATTTCCTATGCACACCATTAACCTAGGAGATGGCTTCCGTGTTTTGACATGTGGCGCTCAAAGCAATGAGTTTAGCATTTCTATCTTAGTCTTCAAATTTGGTTGAAGTAATAAGGTTTTTGGTTATTCTTGTAATGCATGATTGGTTTAACCTCTTTTCAAGACCTACCTGTCAACCTAGGTGCTTGAACTTTTCTAAAATTTTGTCTTGCAGTCAGATTACTTGCAGAGGATATCTATGAAGGTTCTTCGAGTGGAGACCGAGCCAACTCAAACTAACATATTGCCAACACCGCTGTACCCGAATCCTTCAATTCGAGGTTGCAACTCGCTAGGTGAGCCCTCATAATGAATTAAGAACTAAAATTAACTTGTCTCCTAATCTTGGAAGGAGGTTCACTACGGACTGATCCTCTCTGCATCCGAAATATAAAATTTATCATCATCGTTATCACAATCATCTACGCTTTGTTTCCTGCTAACTACAATTCGGCTTGGGTGTGTTAAATTTTTTTCGGCTTGGTTATCTAGACTTCTTTTTACTCATGCGACTTTCCTGTCCTTCTTAACAATCCAACTTGCTTCGCGCATGCGGATAATTGCCCTAAATTTGGTTTTCTTATTATCCCCTGGAATTAGTGCTTGGGGTGTTTCCTGCAGTCGTCTTGAATTGCTTAGGCAATGTCTTTCTATCACTCTGTTGTCTCAACACCATCGCGCCATCGCTGTCCATCCCGAGATTCCTCGACCACTCAATATGTTGCTTGTTAAAATCGTGGTTGATATTGCGCGTAATGCATAGGATTCCATTCTACTTGAAATGACCTTGGGGGATGGTTATGGGGGACGTGTTTAGAAAAACTGAGAAAAGTGGTGCTATACGATAACGGTAATGATTAGAAGCAAATGGAATCAGGTTTAAATAGGTTGTATAGTTATATGGAAAGATGTGAAGAAATCATCGATAACTAACGTAGTCGTGTTGAAAAGTGTGGGAAGAAGTTGTGGATTTTTTTGTTCCTTTTCACTTTCCCAACTGCTTGTAACATCATGTTGTGGGCTATACCACTGTTCCTTTTCATATGAATATGATAGGGTCATTAGGATGTAAAGGTTGGTTAATGATTTGATGCAGTAGTCATTGCATGTGTTACCACTGTCAAATGTGTGCTCTACATGGTTGGTTTTACATTGATCGCCGAATCCATAACAAAGGCCTCTGGATTAAAGCGCCTTCAGATCTCTTCTAGCCTTTTCTTATGCCATCTCTCCATAACAAAGACCTTTGGCCTTTGATATCATTGTTAATTTTTGATTGATGCTTCTATGAACTCCATCTGTGAATCCCGTATGTTGGGGTGCTATTTCACTCCATCTTTCTGTGTGTTATGTTAGCTCTAAAAATGTAGGACTTCTGTAGATCTTGATTTGTAGTTATCAGTTTCCTACGTTCCTTGTTGAGTCGATGATTGAATAGCTTCTGGTTTGGTTTACTCACTAATCGCTATTTCTTCCTTATCAGCGTCCATGGATTCCGAAGCACAGGCCAATCATACTAGTGCGGGTGATTTGGAAATTGGCTGCAGAAAGAATTAGTGAGATCGATCGAGCTTTTTAGTTGCTCGAATATGTAAGGTAGGATATCCCAGGAATTGGCTGTAATGAAGGTTCGATATGACGGATTGAGCTTTCCATTCGCTGCAATGTTTGAGATGGAATATGCTGGGAATTAGCTACGGGAAGGGTGAATCTCTGTAACTTTGAGGAGTGCAATTGTCTTGATTAAAAAATTAGTCTTTTCATATTCGTCATCATTATTCATTTTAAGATTGGAAATGCTTCTGTGAGATTGCTATCATGTGAACTGGGACTCCGATGCTTTTGGAAACTTCACATTTCCATGAGTCATTTTGTCCTACTGTTCTTTGGGCTTTCTTTTGATTCTTTCTGACTTTTTTCTTGTGCTTTTTTTGAATGAAATCTTGGTCATGATTGTGCGATGTCCATTAATTATTACGCCATGTAAATTTCCTATGCACACTATTAACCTATGAGATGGCTTCTATGTTTTGTCATGTGGCGTTCAAAGCAATCAGTTTAGTGTTTCCAAGTCTTCAAATTTGCTTGAAGTTAAGATTTTTCATTATTCTTGTAATGCATAATTGATGGAACCTCTTTTCGAGACCTACCTGTTGAACTTGGTGCTTAACCATTTCTAAAATTCTTTCTTGCAGTTAAAAGAGTATTTGTAGAGAATATCTATGAAGGTGCTTCAAGTGGAGACCGAGCCAAGTCCAACCAACAGTCTTTGAGCCTGCTGGATCCTTCCATATGTGAATTGGGATTATGTCAGCTGCATATCAAACCCTTGCATCAGTGTTAGATGTATATCAAATCCTCAAGTTTGCTTTACAATAAGTGAAATTTGGGTTAATGAATCAGAGTAAAACTTCCGCTGAATACGAAATTGAAGTTTTGGACTCAATCAAGATGTAATCTGGCTGGATCATTCTTCAATTTGCTGAAATGTATAGCTGGTGGTGTTTGGCTAATGGAATTTCATGTGGATGAGGAGCTAATACAATAGTTTGATTGATTTTTTAGCATACCAATTTTCATCCAAATCCAACATGTGTGCAGTCCCCATCTTAAAATGGTGCAAAATCAACGTAATAAAATAGTTTAATGTAAATATCAAGTTTAAAGTGGTTTTTTCAACATCTAAACCGTCTAAAGTATGATTTATATATGGATAAATGAGTGTGTAAAGTTTCATTACAATCTAATATGTGTGGGGTCCATTTTACAGCAGACTGCACCGTAATTACGGTGCAGTCCGAATGCACAGGATCGGGTCTCTCTCTATATATATAGATACATACATATATATATACATGCACACGCATACACCTAAAAATGATAGGACTTTGTTTATATGTTAAATACGTGTAGATAACTGTGCGAAGAAAAAAGTTTAAAAAAATTGTTGTAAATGGATTTTTTGAAGTGAGCTACAGGGGGCATTTAAGCTATCTAATAAACATTCAAAACTTAAGCTATCTAATAAACATTCATTTGAGCTGGGTTTATGAATATTTATTTAGTTCAGATATTGAAAATCATTATGATTGAGGACTGCTGCGTTACAATGAATGTTGGTTCAAGATTTTTCATGAAAATTATTAAGTGGCCCAATTATGCATGTGATAATTTTTTCCTCATATTAAGTGTATAAATATCAAGAAATACAAGGAATGGTTTGAATTCAGAAAATATGCTATGGTGTGCAAAAAGAAAAGACTTTTCGAACTGCGCCAAAGTGAAACCTGTTTGTGCAATTATTAGTTGCTTTAAAAAGTATACTAGACATATCTTTTGGAGGTGAAAAGGTTGGATTATTGTTTTAAAGCTTTAAAATTCCTTGACCAAGATGATAGTTGTTACGTGGTCATCATTATTGAGTTGATGGGCCCAATTTGATCTCTGAACATGTTGCCATGACATAAGTAGATGATGACGATGACGATAACCTTCTTTTGTCACTGACGATTATTTACTTATGCAGAGTCAAGTTGAATCCCATTCACGTCCTTCTAATGCGCATTGCTGCCGTTGAGGGCTCATATCCTCATGCAAATTAGTAGTGGTTGATGGGGGTTGCAATGCCCTTAATCATGTTTTTGTGTGGGAAGGACTTTACTTTGTTTCGGATATTATTTCTTGTTGTGTTTTGTTCATTCGGGCAGAAGAATTTTCTCCCTATTCTTTTTTCTTTTCGGGAAGAAATAATCTGCTCTGTTTTCATCTGCTAACCGTTTGGATGGAAAAAACTTTATTTGCATCTTTAGGATGAAGCCGAAGAAAATGTGTAACCATTGGGTATCGTGCTGAAAAGGAAGCTCGAACCCATGACATATCTTGACAATTGGACTGGTCATGTCAGTTGGGAAGTTCTGTCCGATTGATGTAGAGTAAGATAGGAAAAAAGGGAGAATCTCTAAAGAGACGAGACGAGAAGAAATAGATAAGAAAAAGTAAAATAAATAAATAAATAAATAAATAAATAAAGAGAGGATAACTAATAGAACATGCTGAAGAGTAGCCGGAGAAATCATTTTTTATATAAATCTCGAGCTGATGCTTTTTAGAGCTTACTTGGGTTTTACTTATAGTTGAATACTCTTATCTTATTTTAGTAACATTGATTAAGGGCATAATCTTTTAAAAGCTGAAATAACATTTTAAGTGAACTTCATGGGAAAGTAAACTTAACGAATTTCAGCATTTAAAAATAGTCAAATATTGTTCCACTATGGCCCGAAATCATGCCAAGCAAATAATTTAGAATTCACATGTTTAATGTTAACTATTAAAAATTTTGGTGGAGTGGAAATCAAATAAAATCAAACACTTAATAAAAAATGTAGGTATTGAATGAGTTGTGTGGGGCGAAATATGTTCGATTTTAGAATTAATTCCTCTTCCATTTTCTTCCTTTATTTCTCTCTCCACGTATCTATATAATATGGGAAAGTTTCCATCTATCATGTACATCCAGAGAGGATTTTCTTTGGACTAAGGAGTAAGGAGATTTCTTTGTTTGTGTATTTTTTCTGCAAACTCTCAAAACTCTGATGAAAATGAAAAATCCAGATTGCGCAATTTTCCATTGACGGCAATAATTGGTTGCAAGAGGAATCCAGCGGCAATGACAATGACTGGCAGAATCAGTTGAATGAGTCAACTCGCAAGGAGATGGTCGATAAATTGTGAGTTTTTTTGGGTTGGGGGGGGGGGAGGTGGTCTTCTTTACCTTCTTTCATTTTGTTAGCCCTCTTTTATTCACTGCTATCATAGACTTGTTGCTGACAAGCAGTGATGAAAGACAGGACCACAGGCTTACTCAAGGGCCTTGTTCCTTTAGTTTTTGCTTGAGCAATGAGGTTCATTGTGGAATGCTAACTGCTTTTGGATGATCATTACAAACTGGTGAATTCCATTATCGCTCATTGTATGACTCATTCCCAGTCCTGCAGCTGATCGTTTGGCCTTTCTAAGTGCCTCTGTTGTCTGCACGTGTGAATCTTTATTCTCATTGTTCAAGGTGAATCTTTATTCTCATTGTTCAACGCTTCCATGATTCATGCAACTGAATTTGGTAAACTGGGCATATTGTTTGATGTGTAGTCAGCCAAGGTTGCAGTTTGTTCTGCTTGAGCTGCAACATGATTTGAGAGCGGCTTTTCAAGCATTCCATCCATTGTATGATACCCCCAACATTACATGAACTTCTAGGAGCATTAGAGAGTTTTCCCAAGAGATATGGAATACAATTTTATTTTTTTATTTTTTTTATTTTTTTTGTGCTGAGCTTTTTTTTTTTTTATGATGGAGAAATGGCCACATTTTATTTGTTCTTTTTCTTAGTTACTTGACATACATATTGGATGTTTCCATTGAAGTGTGGACCTAAAGGTGGCATCTGATGGCTACAACAGAGACACAGTCTTGACTTAAATTAAATTGAATGGTTGTGAAGTATATAAAGATATCAATTGTGCATATTGCAGAAGATCATCTTCCTCTGGCAAAGGATTGAATTTCTTGAATATTTATCAATATTTATCTAGTTCAGATATTGAATATCATCATGATTGAAGACTGCTGGGTTACAATGAATATGGGTTCAAGATATTTCTTGAAAATTCTTAAGCGGCCCAATTATGCATGTGATAATTGAATATCATCATGATTGAAGACTGCTGGGTTACAATGAATATGGGTTCAAGATATTTCTTGAAAATTCTTAAGCGGCCCAATTATGCATGTGATAAATGTGAGGTTCCATGTTCTAAGTGTATAAATAGTAAGAAATATAGGGAATGGTTTGAATTCAGAATATACATCATGGTGTGCCACAAGAAATATTTTCCAAACTTAGAGCTGGTTGCACCAAAGTGAAACCTTTTTGTGCAATTATTAGTTGCTTTGGAACAATCTAAGGGAATTGATTGCTTTGAAAATTTTGAAGAACCTCTTCGTTGATGGTATAATGTTTTAATTTAGGAGATCGAAATTGTTCTTTATGCTTAAAAAATATGTTTAATTTTATGGTCTTTGAAATTTCAAAGGAATTGTGTCCTTTGGATTGGTTCCCTTGGATGTTACTTGTGGTATCTTGTAAATCGGACCTAATGTTTTGTGTATTTCCAAATTAGGACAAAGTTTGCCCTTTGTAAAAGTTGGTATTTTGTAAATTACACCTCATGTTTTGTGGTATCTCTAGCTAGGCTTAAGTTTGTGCTTTCTGCAAAGTAGACATTGTTTATGTAAGATATCTTATATAAAGGACAAACTTAAAGGACCTATTTTGCGAATGCGGAAATCACAAGGTCTAATTTCCAAATATGCATATTTAGAGGATCTTTTGGCGAATGCTTGATATTTTGTCTTGCGGATTGTGGATTGAGCTTTTCATTAGTTGGAACGTGTTTGATATATTATGTTGGAAATTGGCTGCAGAAAGAATTAATGAGATTGATCGAGCTTTTTAGTTGCTCAAATATGTAAGATAGAATGTCCCGGGAATTGGCTGTAATGAAAGTTAGATATGACGGATTGAGCTTTCCATTCGTTGCAATGTTTTAGATAGAATATGCTGGGAATTAGCTGTGGGAAGGTTGAATCTTTGTAACTTAGAGGAGTGCAATTGTCTTGATTAAAAAATTAGTCTTTTCATTCGTCATCGTTATTCATTTTCAAATTAGAAATATTTTTGTGCAATTTCTATCCTGTGAACTGGGATTCCAATGTTCTTCGAAACTTCACATTTCCATTAGTCATTTTGCCTTATTGCTCTTTGGGCTTTTTTTTATTCTTTCTAATTTTTTTGTGGTCATGATTGTGTGATGTCCATTAATTATTACGCCATGTAAATTTCCTATGCACACTATTAACCTATGAGATGGCTTCCATGTTTTGTCATGTGGCGTTCAAAGCAATCAGTTTAGTGTTTCTTAGTCTTCAAATTTGCTTGAAGTTATAAAATTTTTCATTATTCTTGTAATGCATAATTGATTGAACCTCTTTTCAAGACCTACCTGTTGAACTTGGTGCTTAACCATTTCAAAAATTCTTTACCATTTCTAAAATTCTTTATTGCAGTTAAAGAGTATTTGCAGAGAATATCTATGAAGGTGCTTCAAGTGGAGACGGAGCCAAGTCCAACCAACAGTCCTTAAGCCTGCTAGATCCTTCCATATGTGAATTGGGATTATGTCAGCTGCATATCAAACCCTTGAACTTCCGCTGAATACGAAATTGAAGTTTTGGACGCAATCAGTAGCTAGTGGTGTTTGGCTAATGGAATTTCATGTGGATGAGTAAAGGTTGATTTATTTAAGTACATGCAGATGTAGCTATCTAGCTATCCGCACATTCCACCCTTTGTAGCAGTTTCCCCGAAGCAACGTGGGTCGTGTTATATGCAATATCTAAATTTCAGTTTTAGATTCAATCTAGCCAATGAAAAATTCAAGGACAATGATTCACTATCCCATAGGGATATGTAGAATAAGATACCCAACTAGGTATGGTATCTGTGTAACAATTTCGGTTCTGGAGTTTACAAAGACACACAATTGTTATTATAATGGAAATGGAAAAGGATTGATTATTGAAAATCATTCGGGCCGATTAGTCTTGTATCAATTGGATTTTCTTATCTTAGGCCATTAAAGCCATTAAGATTAAGGAAAGAAGGAGATCAAAAAATCCAAGAACGTTCATGAATTCACAATCAATAGTTAACGGTTCTGCTTTGCTTTTGCCCTTCATTTTTGATTTTGTAACTGGAAATCTATTTTATTTATTTCTATTGAAATAGAGGAGAGAGGGGAAGGTTTTTTTTCGTCGTTGTGCATTTTGTTTTGAATTACTATAATTATACAATGAATCGAAGAGAACAGCCGAATCCTCTCAAATAAAAAAAGGAGGGTTGTTCTTTTGGTTTGGAAAGTATGAAATAAAGAAAATGGCATTCAAACCTCCAAGCAAATAACAAAGAAAATAAAGAAAAAGAAAGGATTTAGTAATCCAAAAGAATATTTTCTATATTGACTTTGTATCCTTTTGGCGACATGGCCGAGTGGTAAGGCGGGGGACTGCAAATCCCTTTATCCCCAGTTCAAATCCGGGTGTCGCCTGATCAACAAAAGACTTGGAATCCCTTATCTTCCTAATAGAATTTGCCAAATGCTTACCCAGTGTAAGCATAGGTTAAAGGCTAGGGCTATGGATACTTGGATTTAAAAATCCAAGGCGGGGGATTCGCTAAATTCCATTATTTCTTACAAAATCTGGGTGTGGCCCAAACCGGAACGGCCGGCACCAATATGAATAAAGAAAAGAAACCTCGCTTATTGTTGATTACTGATAGAATCTTACGATTGATTTTTTAATCAAATCAATCGTAAGATTCTATTGTGAGATTAGGAACTACAAAAGTCAGGGACCGGAAATCCGAGGATCCAAGGGAAAGTTCCTAAAGGATTGTAAATTCTTGCTCCCAGGATCCAAGCCAAGGACGGACTGATTATAGGAAGGACTATCAATAATTCCTAATTACCTGCCCTAAGTTATAGTGCTTGCTAACTGAGGCTTGAATTCAATTGGATTGACTGAAGGGGCATCCAATCCATATTAGAGATTGATTCTTATAGAATTCTTATAGAATTCTTATAGAATTCTTATAGAATTCTTATAGAAGAATTCTATAAGAAAGTTGAAAAAGAAAGAATTCTTTCTTTTTGGTAATCCTGCCAAGAATGTAATAGGGCGTCTCTTTATCGTTTCACAGAAAGAGTAAGGTTTAGATGCGAGATAGAGATATATGATAGATTCTATCTTGATAGTATCTATTTTTTCTATGGATGGAAGGTAAAAAAAAAATAGGTCTTACTATTCCTAACATGTTCCATTAATGAGATTCTCTTGAAAGTCTCAAGGGTAACTGTGTATCTTGCTTGTGTCAGCTGCATATCAAACCCTTGAACTTCTGCTGAATACGAAATTGAAGTTTTGGACGCAATCAATAGCTAGTGGTGTTTGGCTAATGGAATTTCATGTGGATGAGGAGCTAATACAATAATTTGATTGATTTTGCAAGAGTAGTGAAGTTTTGGGGTGGAAGATTACTTATGGAGCAAGATTTTTAGGGATATCTATTAATTACGCGCACTAAATATTTGCAAGTTATTCCCTCTAATAGCCTAATTATATTAAGGGAAGTGATCCTGTTAGTACGGGCTGAGCAAACGCTTTGCTTAACCTAACTGAAAAAATCTGCTTATAGCAATATTTTTTTCTTTTTTTGCATACATTTGTTTATCTAAGTGTATTTAATATATAAAATAAGTCTTATCATATTTGGATATGTTTATATATATTTTTAAAAATTTTGAACATCTCTGTGTATATATATATTAAAAATAATATATTTATTTAAAATACCCTTATTTGTAACACACACACACACATACATCCAAAAATGGTAGAACTTGATTTATATGTTAAATACATGTAGATAACTGTACGAAGAAAAAAATTTTAAAAAAAAGTTGTTCTAAATGGATTTTTTAAAGGTGTTGTAAATAGATTTTTTGAAGTGAGCTAGGGGGGTGGCATTTGTTTAGGCTAGGCTAACATGATCATTCCTCTAATATCGAAGTATAACTAGTTACTAGCGTGGATTTTGATTTTCATGTTCCATGTAATCTTTATAAATTCAGTCCATTTATCTTATTGAAGACTGCTGGGTTACAAAGAACATGGCTTCAACATATTTCTTGAAAATTTATTAGGAATGGTTTGAATTCGGAAAATATATTATGGTGTGCAAAAAGAAAAGACTTTCCAAACTGCACCAAAGTGAAACATGTTTGTGCAATTATTAGTTGCTTGAAAATAGTATATTAGACATCTCTTTTGGAGGTGAAAAAGTTGTATTATTGTTTTAAAGCTTTAAAATTCCTTGACCAAGATGATAGTTGTCACGTGGTCATCATTATTGAGTTGATGGGCTTAATTTGGTCTCTGAACATGTTGCCATGACATAAGTTGATGATGATGATGACGACAACCTTCTTTTGTCACTGATGATCATTTTTCTTCGATCTAGCCTACAAGTTTAGGTGGTCGGCAAGAGAATATCACAAGGTGTTTTTACCATCTCATGATTAGGTGCGGGTTGATCTATCATTTGAGTGAGAATTCTTAAATGTGATTTTCGCTCTGTGTTACAAATTGTGTTGTTAACGGTTTTGTAAATTTCTCAACTTTGTTGGTTGCATATGATGGACATCTTTTCTAGTTTTTGAAATTTATGTGGGCGCTTGAAGGATTTTCTTTGTTTTGAAGAACATGAAGATTTTTTTTTAATTGGATAGTTACATAAAAGATCCTGAGCATGTTTTTGTCTCAAAATGCTTCATGCTTGTTTTAATAACTATATTTAAGATAACTTTTGCATGTCTCCATTTTCAAGCTTCCAAAGATGTCTTCATAGTTACTATAACCAAACAATGATATAATCAATTTTCATGTTTATTGTTAGGTCTCATTATCTCATCAGGGTACTGCATAATCTACTTGAAAATGTCTTAAAACTAGACTTGAGAAGAATAATTTTGTTCTCGTTCTTTTTACTTATTGGGAAGAAATAGTCTGTTCTATTCTCGTCCGTTGACCTTTTTGGGGGAAAAACTTCATTTCCATCTTTAAGATGAAGCTGAAGAAAATATGTAATCATTAATATCGTATTGGAAAAGGAAATTCTTAACACATGTTATATCTTGACAATCAGATTGGTTATATTTGTTAGGAATTCATATAAGATCCTCTCCTCAACAATAATTCTAATGTAGCTAAAAAAACTGTTATTGTCATCTATGACAAGATTTTACGAAGTTGTAAGTAAATATCCGTTTTATTCTGCATTATTATTTTTAATGGAATTCTATATTATTATTTTTTATATTATTATTGAGATTTTGGTAAAGTACCTCCTCCCTAGATTGGGATAATGTAGTTAAAATGCAACACAATTTAGCACTGATTTAATAATGTAATTAAATTTTTAACAAATGCAAAATATGTAAATTTGCAAAGACAAACATCTACATTGGAAACGTTAGCTTAGATGTTGTTCTATGTTGAATCTTTGAAGGATATCCTATTAGTAAAGGCAAGTTGAAGAATACAGGACACTAGCACTCGTTAAAGAATAATCAGAATCTGCGTTCATAGAAGCTTAGAGATTTTCTCTATCCTGTGTTTATTTAGTAATATAATCAAGATAGCTCTTTATGATTTGGGAGTAAGCATTAGTTTGATCACTCCTGTCATTTGTGAGAAGTTGAAAATGGATGACTCAAAACATACAATAATGATTCTATAATCGTTAAATCGCTCCATCAAATATTCCATTTGATTTTTTGAGGATATTCTAATAAAGTTTGGTAAGGTTTTCATTCTAGGAAAGTTTTGTTTTGCTAAAGATAATAGGGATTATGCATATCTCAATTAATTTAGAAAGACCTTTGATAGCAACAGTCGAAGTACTCATTCATGTGAAGAATTAAATCTCACGATGATTGTAGGTGATGAGTATGTCGAGTTCGATCTATTTGCACTATGAAAGCATCCTTTTCAAGAAGATTTATATCCGCAAATTGATATCATTAATTAAGTTGTGACGAAGAATCAATTGGAAGTCAATCGAAAAATGTGATAGAATCATCAATTATGCAAGTACCAACAACTAAAGGCGAGATCAAAAAGATTGTAAATTTGCAAAGTTGGTTAAGAAAAGCCCACCACAGATGGTGTCACAAGATTGAAAATTTTAGAAGCACGACTTTGAAAAATACACATCATCTATTCACGATAAGGAAGAAGTACTATAGGTGGAAGTTAAACTACTTTTTTACTTTTGAAATATGTGTTTCTTGATCCAAATTTTATTTTTCCTATAGTACTTAATGCAAATCTTAATGAATGTGAGGTCAAAAAATTATTTAATGAACTAAAATGGGATGAAAAAGGCTAGTCTATACACTAATGATGATCTTGTTCAAGCTTGTCTCCCATTCTACATGCATTGAATTTTGATGGAGTAATATTGTGAACCTGTAACTAGAATCAAAGAAGACTAAATGCAAATGCAAAGGATACTGTTAACAAAGAAGTTTTGAATTTGTTAGTGGCGACATAATCTTTCCAATTTCAGTTAACAATTTGATTGCTACGTTTCATGACCTTTAAAGGTAGAATTGTTGTGTAGAATGATAGTAATAATGTGGTTCCCACGAGAATAATAATTACTAGTGAAGTTTGTATTGGTTATAGAAAAATAGAACTATGTAACTCAATAAGATTGCTTTTTTCCATTCATTGATTAAATGCTTAGGAGGTTAGCTAAAATTCATATTTTTGCTATTCACATAGTTATTCTGTTAATTTTTAAATCCTAATTTAATCTACATGATCAAGAAAAATTACATTTATATATTTTTATAGCACTTTTAAGAGAATGCAATTTAGATTATGTACTGCTCCTATCATGTTCTACATATGCATGATGTCACATAAGAGCTAGAAAATGACCATTGTGCCTAACGCACAGAGCACACAAACTCAAAAAATGATTATTGGGCCTATGCAGTATAGGCCACAATGTGATATTGTTCGCTCTGACCTAGCAGCTTAATCGCACAATTTTAAAATGCATCAAACCATGTTCAACTTGATATCTATTTATAAACCATTAGGAGCTTTCTCCCTTTTTCGACATGAGATTCGGTTCTAGGCTATTATAAGCCTACTAGCTTCCGTCTGGTTTGCCCTTGAATCACAACTTAACTCTGGCTTCCGCTGGTTTTCACTGGTTCAACTCGCTGAACAATATCTATTAGAGGAGAAACTGCTCCGCAGCGATCCAAAAAAAAAATGATCATTGAGCGTAATGCATACATACCTAGAAAAATGACCATTAGGTCGGTGGGCTATGAGACTCGTAGTGTGATATTATTTGTTCTTGCCTGACAGCTTTGTTGCACAATTTTAAAACGTGTTACACCATGTTCAGCTTGAGATCCACTGATAAACAATCTGGAACTTTCTCCCCCTTTCGATATGGGATTCGATTTTGGGTAATACAAATAACGATAATTTTTTTTGATTTCATTGAGAATGCTATAGAGTTTTTGTTAATGGTTTTTTAATATATGATACTACTTTGTTAATTATTTAAAATCTTTTCAAAGTTTTACAATGCCTCAAAGCCTAAGTTGAGGAAAGCAATTGATGTAGACGGAAGAGGTGTAAATAGGTTCGATCTCAACCTGAACCCACATATACCTGAATTGATTTTATTCAATAATTGGGTTGCGAGTTTTAGAAAGTGGTTGGTCAAAATCTGATTTAACCTTATCCAATTTTTGAATCTGAGTAGAGTCAGTTTGAGTATTTGGGCTACTTGATCTGACTTATACACTCCTTTAGTATATTATATTTTAGGAACCTAATTGTATATATTATGATGTATTTTAGGCTAATGTACAATATTCATTTATTTTTATAATTAGTTATATTTTTGATTTTTTCTTCACAAACATGTTTTCTTAAGTGTATTCAATATCTATGCATAGTTTTTACCATTTTACAATAATTTTACATATTTATTTAAGAGATGAAAATGACTTAAACGCCCCAAATGGATTTTTTTAAAAATAAATATGTAAAAAAAACTTGATATATGGATTCAATACAATTAAGAAAATATATTTATGAAGAAAGATTAAATAAAATAAATACAACACAACTTAAAATATATCATGATGTATCTAATCAAGTGTTGGAAACAATGTTTAAAACAAAACAAAATTGACCAAAGCATAAGTTTTGATGATTAACAAAGTCCAATTTGAGTATAAAATGATTACTAATGAATATGTTGAATGTCTTAAGGAATGAAATTAGCCAAGTCGATTCCCAAGTCGACTTGGACTTCGACTTGAGGTGAAGTTGATTATGAAGTCGATTCCACATGCGACTTCAAATGGTCATTTTTGGACAGCGTTGAAAATGAGAGTTGAACATACTGAAGTCGCAGGCCAAGTCGACTCCACCTACAACTTGGAAGCCAAGTCGCAGACGAAGTCGACTCCAGCATCGACTTGAAATAGCAAATTCCTTCCAGCGTTGATTTTGAAACAGAACATTCCGAAGTCGCAGTCGAAGTCGACTCTAGCTTGTGACTTGGGCGAAGTCGCAGACGAAGTCGACCCCAAAATCGACTTGAGATTCTCAAAGTTCAAGACAGATTCAAGATTATTTTCAAGATGAAGATAACTCAAGTCTTTCAAATCTAAGTATATGAAGACTAATAGCAAAGCTGGGTACATGAATTTGTTCATACAAGATTCAAGTCCCCAAGATTCACAAGTTTTGAAGCCAATCCAAAATGAAAATAATGTTCTATTATTAAAGGAAAGAAGCTAAGCAAGCAAGAGGTGAATCAGCAAGGATCAAACTGTTTTTGGCACAAGAACTGGTCAAGTCGCAACCCAAGTCGACTCCAAGATCGACTTGAAGTCAAGTCTGTAACCAAGTCGACCCAGAACTCAGACTTGGAAACTACAGAGCTGCCGAAGTCGCACACGAAGTCGACTCCAGCATGCGACTTGGGTGAAGTCGCAGATGAAGTCGACTCCACCTGCGACTTGGGGAAGTAATGTTCGAATTTTTGAATGTTGGAACATTTATTGCGCGCCAACGACTTCTATAACTTTCAAATCTTTCCTCCTCTATATATAGACACTCAAGCAAACGTGGATACAACAAGAAAACAAGAAGACAGAGTCTAAAGAGAGAAAAGAAGTGCAAGCAAGAGTTCTTATTTTCTTTTCTCTAAATTTGAGTGATCTATACACTTTCAAAGGAAGAACAAACTTCAAGTTGCAACGTGCTTCAACGAAACACAATCCGTTGTTCCTACAGACTTTTCCTCAAGCTGAAACTTGCTACACAACTCAGTAAAGTGTAGATCTTCTTATTTTTCATTTTGTTGTATTGAACTTAATTTAGCTTGGGTAGCTAAGATCAAGTATAAGCAAAGTAGTGTGTGATTGGAGTGGAACTCATCACCTACTTGTGCTGTGCATTGTTGATGCCCCCTAGAGTTGGAATCTAGAAGAGAGCATAGGCTCTGGTTGTATATGCCCCCTAGAGCTAGAATCTAGAAGAGAGAGTAGACTCTAATTGTATTCGTGGAATACATAGTGGAACCCAAGTCACAACGGAGTGTGAGCTTGGAAGAGTGGAGTAGGGAAAGATTGCCCGAACCACTATAAACCTTGTCTACTGTTTTTCTTTATTGCTTTCATTATCTCATTGCTCTCTATCTGTTTCAATTAAGGGGACTAAACTTTCAAGGGGTTAGGTTTTAATTTACCAAAGAATTTTATAAGAACCCAATTCACCCCTCCCCTCTTGGTTTTTGCCATTAACTCGGGACCAACATCAAGCTCCTATATTTTATTATCAGTCTTGCTTCCGTATTTAAAATTTTGATAGTTAAAGGAAAATCCACTTCATCTACTATATTTAACATTATTTACATTATCATTTAAATCCTCTCATTTGTTTAATTTTACTGTATATGGATTTCAACTACAAATGTGTAGAATCAATATAATAAAGTAATTTAATGTTAAAATATTAATTTTAAAGTAGATTTTTCAACATTTAAACTATTTAACATATCATCACTACATGGATTAAGTACTATTATATTCTAATATATATGTTAACGGATCCAAGTATTTTTCATAATTTACAAATAAATATATGTATATATATTTGAGCAAATGTGGTCCACATATATATTTGATTTGGATAAATCTTGGTCTCCTATCCAAATAAGTATTGTTAAATACTATAAATTAATTGAATTTTACATTAATAATCAATATCTTGAAAATGGAAGAGTTAAACGAGACCGCTTCAATCTAATTGTATGCATATATACACTTGCTATCGAATTGTATGCATATATACACGTTAAGTAATCTAGGGTTTTTGTTTCCTCTCTACCAGCTGCTGTCGCGCGTTCCTTGCTCTTCCATCCGCTACCACGATTGGGGTGGACCCTTCCCAATCCGGCCCTATTTCGTATTGGAGCAGGACGAGAGTATCTACTTTGCAGGTACGGAGTGAGGCTGGCACTTGAAAATTTTTCGAAAGGTTGGGTCGAGGCGGATGCCAGCCCTCCTCGTACCAAAGCTTGACCGGTAAATCGTGTCATATCAAGTCCCAGCAGCAATCCTCTCTCCCTTCTCCACCACAACCGCCATTCTTCGTCACGATGACATGCTCCGTCCCTTCTCTAGCGTCTATTTAGCTTTGTCTCCGACGATGATTTATTCAACTCCGACCTCTGCAATCGCTGATTATTTTTGGTAAGGATTTCATCCTTAATCTTTATACTTTTCTTTTTCATTCCCCTTATTTCTCATTTCCCCTTCGATTCTCATACCCATTTACTTTTTCGGCAGCTATATACTCCTCCGGCAATAGCTTCCCAAGTCACCAGGTCCTGCACTAACTGCAAATTGCAAATAAGCTGCTAACCTGCAATCGAGGAGATGAATAATTTTATCTTAGATATCTCTTTTTTTCCCACTTTATCGGGCATTTTTGGACTATCAATTCGTTATTTGAAATTCGTGGTATGCGATCGACTGAAAAATCAACCATAGCAGTAGCAACAAATATTGAGATAGATCCCCGGAAACTATATAGACTAGGGCCATCAAATAAACATACAATTTCTTCTTTGATAACTTCAATTCAAATCATAAAACCTTGAAACCCGAAAAGATGGTAATGATAATATTAACAACAATAACAACAACACCACTAATTTAGAGGCGTGTTAGGTTGTGTACACTCAATTCATGGTCTCTGTGAGGCCAAGTTGATACACCTTCGATACAAGAATTGGGATAGCCTGGTTCTGGTTCATTTATGCTTGCCGCAAATATCTTTTGAGCGCTTTCCACTTTCCATCGATTGCCCATAAATCCCTTGAGGCATTAATAATTTGTTCGGCATGAGGCTACAGTGCGTTTGTAACATTTATGTACTTCATTATCAACATTATCTTTTAAAATTAATTTATTTGATCTCTTTAAGGTCGTGCCCTGCTAGTCTTCTTTTCCCAGTTCGTTTTGCTACTGCCATCAGACCTGTTTCTTCTCCAGTGCCCCACGCTGCTGTCGCTGCCCTGCACAAGTGAGGTCATCTCCTTTGGTCCCTCCCTTCCTTTCCTCTTCCTCTATCTCCCTCTTCCCTCTTCTCCGTCACATGTAGGCTAGGGTAGGAAAGGGCGAGAAAGAGCGTAGGGTCCCCACTAGCCACTGACCAACAGAAGATGGCATCTTTAGTTGGCTACGGGTCGTTTGCATCTTCCTTCACCCAACACCGCACTTGTCTCTATCTCTAATAATGAGTGCCTTGGAAGTAATCTTCCATGAATTGCCTTCCTAACCAACTACATATGTACCCAATCTTACATTATTATTGCATTTTAATTTAGTTAGTTTCATTCTCAGATCGTTTGATGAACGACTATGATCAATGGCCTAGGATTCATTCTTGGCCTTGGACAGATCACTAATGATCAATTCCTGGGATTATCTAATCATAACTGCATACCGTTTTGATTTGAGGGTGATGATTGATTTGCAGTTCAACTCGTGTTGTTGGTTGGATGAGCGAAGTGAATTGTAGATTGATTTATATGCGTGGGAACTTAAACATGTTTTTTTTATGACAATAGTTAAGGCCGTTACTTATTATCTCTATATTTTATAATTGTTTTTGTTATTATAGAAAATTATGTCAACAAGACCTTAATTACTATCATAAATGGTGTAATCTATCAGCTCGATTTCTAACCCACATTGAACCCATTTCTATAGGATTAAAATAGGGTTGGGCTAAGGTGTAAAAAATCGGGTCAAGTTAAAATGTAAAAAATAGGGTTGGTTTAAAGCGTAAAAAAAATGGGTTGAAAATAGGGCTAGATTAAGATTTTATAAGGTGGGTTGGGATTGTAGTTACCTCAACTCTAGTCAATCCAACCCGATTTACATCACTAACAGACAATAGTAGACAGTTAAACTGCTTTAGCTTTAATACCAATTGATATAGAATGGATAAATAGGAAGATAAGAAGAAAAGAGAGAATCTCTAAAGAGGCAAGAAGAGAAGAAAGAGGTAGAAAAAGTAAAAAAATAAAGAGAAAAGAAGTAGAACAAGTAGAAGAGAAGCCAGAGAATTTTTTTTTTTTTTACATAAATCTCAAACCGATGATTTTTAGAGCGCACTTGTGCTGTACTTATAGGCGAACATGCTATCTTATTTTAATAATATTTAGTAAGGACATAATCTTTTAAAAACTGAAATTGCATATTTCAAGTAAACTTCATAGGAAAGTAAACTTAATGTATATATATAAATTTATTGTAAGAGATTCTAAAATCTCATATAGAATCGTATAGTATTTTCTAAGGATTCTAAAAATATTGCAACAAAGTCTTTTAGAAAGATCTCCTAAAACTATTCTCTCTCCACAAGATTCTTGTGTCTAGAAGTTCTTACACCTAGAATAGGTGTACCTAAAATCTTGCATTCAATTCTCATCACCCATGTCACTACTTCCATATGAACTCTAGTTTAGGATTTAGATCTTATCCGAGAACAATTCCTTATTACCATATTTGACATGTAAGATTGCAAATACATAGAAATATAGCATGAATGCATGACTGTCATGCGTTTGTTTGAGAAAAAATATGAAAAATTCAACCTAAGATATACCCTATTAACAATAGCAATGGATGGTGGCTCTCCCATATCTGGTACTTGCTTTCTAGTGAATGCCGGTGCCTACTCTTATGTTAAGCTAAACGCATAATCTAGAATTTAGGATATAGCATGAGAACTATGTGCGGATGACTTAGTTTTTATTATTTATGAAGGCTACTTTGTATTTACTTGATATTTTGTGATCTTAATGTTTGCTTTATATGGATCCACACTATGATATTTTATATATTTGGCAAAAGTACTGAGAGATAAAAGTCTAATCTACAATATTCTTGATATTAAACTTGAAAATATAGACCATTAGCATATATGTGATGACCTTGACGAATTACATGAATTATCAAAGAACGTAATAGTTTTTAATTGACTTAATTCTATAAGAATACATTGATTAGAAAAAATAACAATGCAATTGTATGACTTCAGGCATACCCATTTCCATTACGGTGAAGGTTATAGTTTTCACAAATTACAAATATACTGGTAAAGGTAATGCAATTGTACAACTTCAGGCATAGAGAAGGAAAATAACAGTGGAATTATATAACTTCAAGTACACCCAGTTCCATTGCAACGAAGGCTGTTTATAACTAGATTTCTGCAAGTTACATACATACTCTTGAAGCTAATGCAAATAATAAAAGTGATGCACTAACATGTAAAAATACAAAAGTAATGATAATAGAGTGCTAGTAATAAGGACACATTAAGGTTGAACTAAACTAGTCGATCCATTGGTTTGTTTACAAGTTTCGCTTTGATAGCATTGAGTTGAACTATCATTTGGATGACCTAGATAGTCTTATGATGTATATTATCTCAGTTAGACTTGGTTGATTCATTGAATTCTAACTGGCAAGTAACGTTGAACATTAGAGAATAATATTATCTTTTGAATCCCCATAAATGTGACTAATAAATTGCTTTGATGAATATGCAATTCATTGATTAAAGTATCTTATTAACATTAGTTTATATAAAACATAAATTTATGTCATTTGGTGAGCATTTTTTTATGGAACAGGTAAACATACTATGGAGTATATCGGTGCACAATACGATTAACATTTTCCACCCGGAGTTCACCTTTTTGCAAGAGATGGTTGTTTTATATTCCTACGTCGTCGAAGGTTTAATTCCCGTGATTTTGGAAATTTAAGATTGCGTGTAAATGACTTTCGATTGTTATGTAATCAATTGTTGACTGAGGATGAAAGAGAAGATATGCAACACGTCAACGTCACAGCTGAAGTGTTTGTAATAATTGACGGCAAAACTGGGTTTGCCGAAAGTGCACTTTCTCTCCTCAACGCACGACAATTATCATTGCATAGAAATTGGTGTTCAACCATTAGCCTTGACGTTTTAGCATCTCTAAGATTTTATTTAGAATTGGAACATGAGCTAGATATTTAATTTTTTAGAGATGAAGATTCCTTTCGACCAGGCTTGGTGATTACAAATATGCATGTACGTTTACATTATTCTAACTATGAATATGATTTGTTTTATTATAATGGTTTTTATTATTTGTTCTAATGATTGATTTTTTTTCAAGCTCATCAAGATTTATTCTTGCTCATGGTTCATTAGCTCAACGCTGACCATGAAGTTCTTGTAGAGCAAAGTTACAGTGTTCCAATAATTTTAATTGAACCCGATCCAAACAACCCCAACATTAACTGACAGAAATTCACTAAGTAAGGTCCTTTGTTCTTTCCTTCCTCTTGTTTTCCCCTTTCTCTCTCTTCCTCTTTTCTCTCTTTTTTTTTCCCTACTCCTTCCTAATGCCATCTCCTTCTTTTAGTTTCCTTGTTTTTTGCTTTGCTTCTTTCTTCCCTTCTACTTTCAATCTCTTACTTTCATTTTTAGTTCTTCTTCTTCTTCTTCTTTATTGTGGATTACAAGTGGAGGAATCTCTCACTTTCTGCATTTGTGGATTGGTTTCTCTCTTTTCTAGTTTAATGGGAATAAAAGATTTAGATATGGGATAGTTCTAGTCAACTGTAGAAACCAGGAAATTTTGTTAGCTTCCTTCTTTGCATTTGCAAGTATGCCTTTGGTATTGTAAAATCAATGGTTCATATTTTGAGCTTCTACAAATAAATTGCACGTGTAGCATCAACTTGATGTGTGCAGATTCCTTTTGAAACTCAAATCCTTTTTCTTGTATATATCCGGAGCAGTAATTTACTTATCCTCCCTTACCTCTACTATCTCTCCTATTTCGTGACAGCCACCTCCTACAGCCGGACAACATCTCGCCTCTCTTAGCACTTGGGAGGAATTCGGCATCGTCACACTAGCGAGATCGACAGCTGCAGTTGGATCGGATTCTTTGCAGGTGAGTCAAGGATGGAGTAGGGGTTTTGATTCAGCTACCAATTCTGGAGGGCTCGGGGTAGGTATTTGAAGGAGAGAAGTTGCCTAGTGTCCTTCTGCAAACCACTCAAAATCTCAGGAGCTACTGCTGCTGCTAGAGAGTGAAGGAGATGGAGAGAGAAGAAGAATATGTGTAGGAAGTTGTGTTGTTCCACGGAGTAGTGGTTGAGGCGTTTTGTGGGGAATTTTTTTCATTAATTTGGGACTTATTGGCCATTTGAGACGGAAGGAATGGTGGGCTTTATGCAAAAAGGGGGACCTTTAAATGCTGTAATGCCTTTTTATTGAATATATTCGATATTTGAAATCATAGGTTTTACAATTTAAAATTATTAGACTGCAAATCCTTGTCCAAAGTGCAATCTCCGACAGGATCGACGACCAATTGGTTGAGTTCGGGCAGCTCCGGTTTTTCAATCTATCGAACGAGAGCGCGTACGACGTGAGAGAGGGAGAAGGGGGAACGAGCTGTTTGCAAATTTTCAGCTGCATTAAATGCCCTTTGACTTGCCAGCTTATCATCTTGCATCCAACGGCTGTTGGCGATCCCGCACGATTGGATGATGCTGAAGGGTGGTCAAAACCGGGTATATTAATGAGTACTCGTAAACGATCAGTACTCGATAAATTACCAACAGTGGCTTCTATGAAGGATTTTAGTTGCTGATGCATTAATACAAATGCTCACATATATATTTTCTAAAAATTGTTGATTTTTTATAGATATATGTGTCCAGTAAATATCATTTTCTTACCCGAATTATATATGTTTGAATTTCTTGAATGAAAATCCAAGTTTTTATTTTTGAAATTCAAAAATTATTGAACAAAATTTAAAACATGTAAAATTTCATATGGGAAAAGATTTACTTAGGCCAAACATCTATATAACAAATAAAAAATGAAATCAAGAAAAAATTCGTGCAAATATTGAAATATGATCCGCTTCCAAGTCTCTCTTTGTTTCAATGTTAACCTATTTGTAATCAACTTCAAGCTTCCATATGATGGTAAAAATAAAATAAAATAAAAAAATCCGCTCCGTGCATCTTTTGATATATTTAAAAATTTAGCAACCGAGCACCCCTAAGATGTTAGGTTTTTGCCGTGTGGGGTTTGATTCTCACCAAAGAGGTTTTATCCTCGTTGTTGTTGGGGAGTTGGGGTCTCCCCAGGATGTAGTTTGGGAGCATGTGATCTTCTCCATTATTGTTTGCGATGTGTTTGGTCGCTTCCCTCATAGTTTGGGAGTTTATCATCTTCTTTGACAATTGTAAGAATTGTCTCATAGCGTAATTGTAAGATGAGTTGAGATATGATGTAAATATACGCCAATAGAAAAATTAACTTCCTAACATTTTATTACTATTTTATCTTTCTATGTGCAAAAATAAAAAAATAAAATCGAGAACGTATATATATGAAAAAATTTTGAAAGTAAAAGAATAATGTAAAAAATATTTAAAACATAAAAAATAATAATAGAAAAATAAAATTTCAAAATTTCAAAATCAAATGAAAAAGAGTAATCCTTTTCTACTTGTTAATATTACCAAATTGACCTTACTTTTAGTAGGCTTCGTAGCCATTTTCATTTTTAATATGTTGATGAATGATGTAAGATTTAATTCATTTATTATATTTCGTTTAACTAAGAGATCAAGTTTCTTTCTAATCAAATATGTGCACGGATAACATTTGCTTAAAAATAGATATATTTGCGTATAAATTACGAAAATACTTAAATTCATTCATTTGTATTTTAATATGTAATAATATTATTCATTAAAAATATGCAATATTAATTTATAGAATCATCTATCTGTATACTAATATCAATATTTTAGACGGTTTAGATACTTAAAATACTACTTTAAAATTGATATTTAGCATTAAGCTATTTATTAAATTAATTTTATACATTTGTAGATGGGCCCATGTATAGTGATATTATCCAAATTAATATAAGATTTAATATAAATGATGCTAAATGTAATAGATGAAATAGATTTTTTTTTTACAAATATCAACATATTAAGGCATATTTTGCTAAGAAGGGTAGGGAGGGAAGCAAATTTTCCAACTCTCCTAATACATTTTTTAATAACTATTCTATTTATTTATTTTACTTCTGACATCTCACATTGCACTTACACTTTTCAAAATCATAAGTTCTTTTTATAAAAAAGGAAGTGGCTATAATAAATATGAATTTCATAGAAGCTAAATTTATATTCTTCGCACCTTTTTACGCAATTCATCTATAATTGGCTACAATAAAATTTTCGTTATTCTTGTAATGCATAATTGGTTGAACCTCTTTTCAAGACATACCTGTTAAACTAGGTGCTTAAACTTTTCTAAAATTCTGTCTTGCAGTCAGATTACTTGTGGAGAATATCTATGAAGGTGCTTCAAGTGGAGACCAAGCCAAGTCGGCCTAACATATTGCCAAAAACGCCGTACCCGAATCCGAATCCTCCAATTCGAGTTGACAACTTGCGAACTAACATATTGCGAACAACGCTGTACCCGAATCCTTCAATTCGAGGTTGCAACTCGCTAGGTGAGCCCTCATAATGAATTAAGAACTAAAATTAACTTGTTTCCTAATCTTGGAAGGAGGTTCACTACGGACTGATCCTCTCTGCATCCGAAATATAAAATTTATCATCATCGTTATCACAATCATCTATGCTTTGTTTCCTGCAAACTACAGTTTGGTTTGGGTGTGATAATTTTTTTTCAGTTTGATTATCTAAACTTCTTTTTACTCATGTGGCTTTCATGTCCTTCCTAACAATCCAACTAGCTTCACGCATGCGGATAATCACCATAAATCTGGTTTTCTTATTATCCCCTCGAATTATTGCTTGGGGTGTTTTCTGCAGTCGTCTTGAATTGCTTATGCAATGTCTTTCTGTCACTCTGTTGTTTCAACACCATCGCGTCATCGCTATCCATCCTGAGATTCCTTGACCACTCAATATGTTGTTTGTCAAAATCGTGGTTGGTATTACACGTAATGCATAGGATTCCATTCTACTTGAAATTAGTTGTGTAGAAAAGTGTGTGAAGAAGTTGTGGATTTTTTTTATTCCTTTTCGATTTCCCCACTGCTTGTAACATCATGTTGTGGGCTGCACCACTGTTCCCTTTCATATGAATATGATAGGATAATTAGGATGTAAAGGTTGGTTAATGATTTGACGCACTCGTCATTACAAGTGTTACCACTATCGAATGTGTGCTTTACGTGCTTGGTTTTAGATTGATCACTGAATCCATAACAAAGACCTTTGGAGTAAAGCGCCTCCAGATCTCTTCTAGCCTTTTCTTATGCCATCTCTCCATAACAAAGACCTTTGGCCTTTGATATCATTATTAATTTTTGATTGATGCTTCAATGAACTCCATCTGTGAATCCCGTATGTTGGGGTGCTAGTTCACTCCATCTTTCTGTGTTATGTTAGTTCTGAAAATCTAGGACTTTTGTAGATCTTGATTTGTAGTTATCATTTTCCTATTTTCCTTATTGAGTTGATGATTAAATAGCTTCTGGTTTCGTTTACTCACTAATCGCTATTTCTTCCTTATCAGCATCCACGGATTCCGCAGCACAGGCCGATCATACAAGTATAGGTGATTTGGAAGAGGATATCATCAGACGGTGTTTTTTTTCCATATCTTTTTTTGGTGCATTTTGATCCATCATTTGTGTCCCAGTTCTTAAATCGATCTTTGCTCTGTATTACACGTTGTATTGTCAATGGTTTTGCAAATTTCTCAGCTCTGTTTGTTGCACAGGACGTACATTTTTTCTAGTTTTGAAGTTCATGTGGGTGTATGAAGGATTTTTTTTTTTTTTTTTTTGGTTTTGAAGAGCATGAAGATCTTCTTATTGGCTTTAGCCGATAATTGCATAAAAAGATCCCGAGCATGTTTCTTGTCTTCAAATGCTTCATGCTTGTTTAAATAACCAAATTTAAGATAACCTTTGCCTGTCTCCATTTTCCAAGCTTCCAAAGAGGTCTTCATGGTTTCTGGAATCCAAAAATCTTATAATCTATTTTTGTGTTGATTGTTTGGTCCCATCAGCTCATCAGGGCACTGCAGAATCTGCTTGAAAATGTCTTAAAACTGGACATGGCATTGGGTTTCCATATTTTGGATGCAGTTAAAGATTTTTTTTTTTTCTTTTAATTGGTTTTCATTTTAATCTTGGCAATGCGGTTGAAGTAGATTCCTCTACAACAACTTATTACTCTTCGCCTCTTGAGTGTGAAGATTGATTGTTTTTATATTGCAGATTAAATCGATGAAGGAATTACATCCGAAAGAGTTGTGCATGGAAGCTAGCAAAATCTCACAGGTTCTATTTCCCTTCATTTGAAAATAACATGATTGAAAGCATCTTTTATAATGAACGAGTAAGTTTTTTTATGCAAATTTGCTAGCGTATGATTTTAGTTTATAATGTCTTTTTTTTTTTGGGTTGGAGTGGCTGATAACATTCTTATATAGGACAAAAAAAATGACGTCCCAGTGAGTTTCAGGAATGAGATTGCTACTCATGAAAAGCAGATCCAACACATTCATAGTCACAACAAAAAGTGAACGTTAATTGTAGAAAATAGTGTATCAGGTGTTTCCTTTGGAGGTCAGAAAGGTTGGATTACTGGTTTCAAAGCTTTAAAATACCTAGACCAAGATGACAGTTGCCACGTGGTCATCATTATTGAGTTGATAGACCCTCGTTCGATCTTTGAACACGTTGCCGTGGCATAACAGGATGATGACAACCTTCATCTGTCACCGCTGATTATTTTTGTCCGACTCTTAATCCAAGAAATCAAATATGCATGATTTCTTTCTATACGAACATGTTTTGGCCTTTTTTCATACATCACCATCGTGGTTTATGTCACATTTGAATGTAGAAGACATTTTTTGGCAAGATAAATTATTGCGGAACTATAGTTTTTACTTGCGCAAAGTCAAGTTGAATCCCAGTCACGTCCTTCTCATGCACAGTGCCGCCGTTGAGGGCTCATGTCCTCATGCAAATTAGTGAGTGGTTGATGGGGGTTGTAATGCCCTCAATCATGGTTTTGTGTGGGAAGGACTTTACTTTGTTTCCGATATTATCTCTTGTCGTGTTTTGTTCATTCGGGCAGAAGAATTTTCTTCCTATTCTTTTTTCTTTTCGGGAAGAAATAATCTGCTCTGTTTCCATCTGCTAACCGTTTGGAGGGAAAAAACTTTATTTGCATCTTTAGGATGAAGCCGAAGAAAATGTGTAACCATTGGGTATCGTGCTGAAAAGGAAGTTCGAACCCATGACATATCTTGACAATTGGACTGGTCATGTCAGTTGGGAAGTTCTGTCCGATCCTGTTGTCAACAACAAGTCCAATGCAACTAAAAACTGCTATTCTTGTCTACCACAAGAGTTTACGAAGTTCTCAGTAAATGTCTTTATGTATTCTACACTATTTTTTTTTAGCAAAATTCTACATTATTATTTGTTTTATTATTATTGAAATTTTGGGTAAATTCACCTCGCAGAATCAGGACAAAGGACTTAAAATATTGCTCAATTTAGCAATGATTTAATAATGTAAACAAACCTTTAACATATGCAAAATACGCAAAATTTGGATAGACAAACATCTACCTTGAAAAATTAGCTCAGATGTTGTTTTATGCTAAATCTTTGAAGGATATCCTATTAGCGAAGGCAAGTTGGAAGAACATGGGACAGTGGCACTCGTTAAAGAACACGGTAGGGGTGCAAGTCTAAAATTATGAAGTGGAACTCTTTTTTTAAAAAAAAAATTTTATTTATGTTTGCGTAAATTTTGTCAACTTCATAAAAGTGCAAGTCTAAAATTCATATCTCATTTTCCAAATGGGTTATTATTTCGGTTAATGGCATTAAATCGTGGCAATCCAAACTTTATTTAAATGAATTAAATTATTTAATTGTGGAAATCTTGCTAGAATTAATAATCTCATAATTACTATTACAGTTTTTCCTTCTTCCCTTCAGTAGCAGCATTTTAGGTTGTTTTTATTTTCAGTTAATTTACTTCTCTCCCTTCTCTTTACAATTTTAGGAAATTGACAATAACAACCTAATTTGTTTCCTTTAACCTTAATTTATTAAAATTTCCTTGTGATTTTGGGCCATAGTGGAATTAAATTTTCTATTTTTAATAGCTTGAAATTCTTTATTTATGCATGCATCATGCGAAGCAAATAGTTTAAAATTCACATGTTCTTCAATAATTAATTATAAGTAAAATTAAAAATTTAATGTTAACTATTAAAAATTTGAATGAAAATGAGGATAAGATAAAAGCATATTAATCATTTCAGTTATCATGGCCGTTATAATATCTCTATTTCGAATCCATGGGTAGCCGTGTTTCAGTCTTGGTCTCCCTTGCACATGATTTGCATTTGCATCTACATCAGATGACATAGCTTGATTTTCCATTTTTGAGCGTATCCATTCGTGGATTCCAATATCGCATTTGGCATCATTTGTCTTAGTGTTATTTGTTTGGTTTGTATGTATAAATCTGTGTGATCTGTGACATTGCATAATTATTATAAATAATCCGCATATTCTGCCATTAATGGAGTCCTCGTAGGTCTCGTCTTCTGCTACACTTTGATGTTGTACTTTCTGTTAGAATCTGCGAATAAACGGGATTGTAATCTGTTCAATCATCAATGTTTGAAATGGAATGTTTGAATGAATGAAGTTATATTGGTTTAAAGATTGTTAGAATCCTCCTTGTATTACAGATTTTTCTCATTTTGCAATTTCAAGTATGAGTAATCCGTGTTCCTAGTGCCAGCTTTTGTGGGAAGAGTTGCTGAAGCCATGTATTCATTTCTGAAATGCTGTCTTGTTGAGAATTACTTGTCCATTCAAATATGGAAAGGGAACTCAAACAGCTTACATTATGCTTTCAACGCGTAAACCAACCCAAAATAAATTGAATAATCTGTTTGGGTAAAAAGGTAATTAGCAAACACCTACGGCAACCATTTTCGGGATGGAAAGGGTGCGTAAACATTCGTATAACTGGGAGCCCTACGTAGAATCCCCGATTTGAGCAATTAAGATTGAGTTCGTTTTCCAGATTTTCTTCAAAATTCGCTGGCAACTCCTGAATGTCTATCCTGTTTTGTCATGAAGCGGAAATCAAGTAAAGTCATAAGTTGTGTGGGGTGAAATATGTTCAATTTTAGAATTAATTCCTCTTCCCTTTTCTTCTTTAAATATGTTCAATTTTAGAATTAATTCCTCTTTTCTTTTCTCCTTTATTTCTCTCTCCACATATGTATATAATGAGATGGGAAGCGCTTCCCGTGCTTTTCTCGTGGGAAGTTGCCTATCCACCGTTCATTTTGGATAGACGGCTTGGATTCATGTGGGCATTTTAGGGAGAGGTAAAAAATTTGTCAGGGGCATGGATTTTGGAATTCTCTTATTCGCACGACCATTAGGGGTGCAACTTGGGCCGGGTTCGGCCCGCCGAACCCGAAAATATGCAGTGTTGGAACTCTAAGCTTTTCAAACCGAACCCGATTTTTGAGCCCGAACCCGAACCCGAATTCAAATAGGGCTCGGTTTCGGGTTCAGGCAAGCCCGAACCCGAATTTGCATTTATATAAAATATATAATTTATATTATAATAATAATATATTATAATAATAATATATAATAATAATAATATATTGTAATAATAATATATTATAATAATAACATATTACTCATGGATGGATGATGGACAACAGGAGTACGGCATGGCAGGCATGGACAGCTCATCGCCAAGACAATCTAACATCTTAAGTGATTTCAACAAAATACATATTCCCAATTTACATTACGATATAGGTCCAACAGTTTTTTTTTAAAAAATTACTCTTCACGCCTTTTCTACTGAAGCCTTTTGACCAACGAAATCCTGTGATACTAAATATTAAATTTTTTTGAGATTTTTTTTTTCAACAGGAAAATTTATGAGAACTTTAAAATTATAGTTGTAAAATAAGCTTAAAACAATAGAGGAGTAAAAAAATACAATTAATGATTAATAATATAATTTTATTGACAACGTTTACACATAATCCATATTCTACTTGATACAAAGAGAATGCTCAAAACAAGTTTCTTTCTTTCTACTCTTAAGCGGTATTTGAATTTTTCTTAATTTCATACAATAAATTGTTTTTAAAACTTTTTTATATAATAGATTTGTGATAAAAAATTATATATAAGATGAGTAACAAAGACATATTAATAGAAGATGTCAACCCGAAACTCAACCCGAGCCCGAATTTCAAAAATAGGGTTAGGGTTGAGGTTTACAAATAGGGTTAGGGTTAGGATTAGGGTTGAAGTTTTACAAATAGGGTTAGGGTTAGGGTTGAGGTGAACCCTGAACCCGAGTTTCATGAGCTCGAGTTGCACCCCTAACGACCATCCCCTTCCACTTCATTGATCTTCTTCTTCACACAGTTGTTTGACGATCGACCAGCCGTGGAGGAAAGTTGCTGCAATGATTGGTAGAGTTGATGGATGTTGAGCTAGAGGATTTTACGATGTCGTACCTGAAGAAAAAAATTTCGTCAATTGCCTGCTCGATTTAAGAGGTGATTGGGGCTTGACTGCTGGAAGCGATGGAGATCAAATCTAAGGCAGAAGATAGTTTATTTTTGCTTTCCTCTCTTTTCTAGGCTTGAAGATCGTGGCTAGTTGTGGATGGCTGAAAATGAGGAAGATGGCAGGGGCATCGATCTAAGATTTCCACTCTATTACGTGGCTTTAATTATCCGATTGACATTGTAGATAATGAAAATCTGAAAACCCAACAGCGGCCATGGCTGCCTCTCATCGTGTTATGACGATAGTGGTGGAGCACCAGAGATCGAGGTTGGTGCTCTAGCGATGTAGTTTCTATCCGTGCGCATCCACCTACTTTGTATGATGTGCATCGTCAAATTATATAAACAGTAAATAACATGGTTACAACAAATAGGTCAGTAAGGCAAAATTGCAGATATCGAAAACGAAGAACAAAACTGGCAGCACTTTTTTTTTCTGATTCCGGTGACCGGAGAAGAGATTAAGCCCGGCAACTTGGGCACCAGAGTTAGGCAGCTGGCGGTAAGTCATCAGTCGGTTCTAATCGCCGATCTAGCGGTTGGCGGCAGGTGGGTCTGGACGCAGCTATGGCGGCGGCGGCGGCGAGGGCTCGTTTGGCAGTAGTGGAAGGTGACGCACCGTGCATCATCTGTCGCGACAGACAGAAAATTGAATTAAATTTTGTGAAATTTTGTTTTATTTAGATCTAATAATTCCAATGTCCCATTTATGTGATTTAAGAGTCTTTTCTATGTCTTGAAATGCTCTGAATCACGTAAACAATTTGGATTGGATAAATTCATCTTGTTAAAATGTAAATAGAAATAATCATGTGGACAATCAAATTAGCATAGAGGTTTATATTTAAATGTGAATAAAAATAATATAATTATTATCGACATGAACTTAATAAAAAATACTTACGTTTATTTTATTTATCATTTATATTAATTTTTATAGTAAAGATTAAAGTCGAAACAAACTAAGCGAATTAAAATAATTATTTTCAACAACTTCAAATAAATAATTTTCTACCAATCTAAAAATACTTATTTATTAAACCTATTCCAAAAAGTCATGTGTATTTATTAAGATTATTTAAATATAAAATACAGTTTTGGGACATAATTAAACCTTTATTATACTCGATTATTGAATTTAGGACATATAATTAAATAATCATTTAAATTAAATATTGTCTACCAATCTAAGCTCCGAGACAGTTTAAATTACAATTTGGAACATCTAATTAAACCATTTCTAAAATGTCATATATATTATTAAACCTGTCCCAAAAATTCATATATTATATTTATATTAATAAATCTTAATTATAGTTATATATAATTTAAATAATATAATTTATAAAATTTTATTTTTAAAATTCATATATAATAATTATTATAGTTTTATATATTTATTTAAAATTTCATTTCATTCGATTTAAATTAATTATGCATTTAATTGAAATAATAATTTATAATTAATTTGTAAAATAAAATTGATGGTTGAAAATGTTACAATAAAAATGCATATGTCGGTATTTTTAAATCAATCCCAAAAAGTCACATATGTTATATTATTAAATTTAAAACATAAAAGCCCATTTTCATGTGCTAGCGTATGAAATTGAGCTTTTTTATTTTTAAAATTTAAATAATCAAAAAGTATAAAAGCTATATAGATATACATATCCAGAAACTTACAAAAAAGTATAGAATTTTATACATTGAAGCTTTGAACAAACCCATGCATGAATCGAGTCTCACATCTTGGCTAGTCATAATGTATCTTAAGATGTTTAAATTTATATATGTCCACTAACTAAAAAAAGTAAAAATTTCTCATACACCCATAACATTTTCCTAACATTCTTATCATACCTATAACATTTCAAATTTTTTTTTATACCGATAATGTTTCATCCTAAATTTCTGTCATCCTAAAAGGCAAAATCGTCAGTTTAATAGGGTAATCAATTTAACTTCATAAATGTAATAGGATTATAGTGATCTTTAAATTACAGTTTTGGAAAATATAATTAAACCTTTATTATACTTAATTATTGAATTTAGTACATATAATTAAATAATCATTTAAATTAATTATTTTCTACCAATCTAAGTTCCGAGAATGTTTAAATTACAATTTGGGACATAACTAAACCATTCCTAAAAACTCATATATATTTATTTAGTTTAAACAGTTATTTTTAATTAAACATCTAAAAATACTTAATTATTATACCAGTCCCAAAAAGTCATATACATTTATATTATTAAATCTTAATTATAGTTACATATAATTTAAATAAATATAATTTATATAATTTTATTTTTAAAAGCCATATATAATAATTAATATAGTTTTATATATTTATTCAAATTTATATTTCATTCAATTTAAATTAATTATGCATATAATTGAAATAATAATTTATAATTAACTTTTAAAATAAAATTCAATGGTTGATATGTTTTAAAAGTTTATATAAACTATAAAAATTATTAATATCAAGGTTAAATCATTAGTAATAAACTACAGTTTAACCATTATTAAATTAGTCCTAAAAAGTCATATATAATTATATTATTTAATCTAAATTGCAATTATATATAATTTAAATAAATATAATTTATTACGTTTTATTTTTAAAAAGTCATGCATATAATAAGTATTATAGTTAATTCTATTATATATATAGGACCTAATAATAAGAAATTTAAAATTTGAATCACTAAATATTTGTATAAATTGAAAAGGCTTAATATGTAAAAAAGTAAAATAATAATTTACTTTAAAAATAAAATTCAATAGTTGATATGTTTTTGAAAGAGAAAACTAATTTCATCTAGTTATGTAGTCAAGTTTTAAATTTAAAATAAAAACTAAGATTTTATATTTTTATAAAGATTATATTTGTGGCCTATAAAATAATTATTTAATCTTAACATTTAAATATAAAAATAATTTAAATTTAAATTATAGTTTTGGGACATATAATTAACTAATTTAATTTTTAATTAAATTAAATTTAATATTTATTTTTATTCCACTTTCATTATTTTCACTTATATTTTTGTTTTACTTTCGTTATTTTACCTTATTTTATTTAATTTGAGGATCATCCTATACATTTTTCCAAAATTATCAAATTTTTATGGTTCTCATTTACATAAAATCATATCACATTTTGTTAAGATTTTATGAATATATCAACTATATTTTTTATTTTTTAAAATTTATTAATTCTAGCAACAATAAATTACAATTTGCATATGAATATGTTAAATTTGTAATATAAACTATAATAATATTATTTTATAATTTTAATAAATTTTATTATAAAATTTCTATTAAATATAGTTATTTACTAAATTGATTATTTAACCAATCCCAAAAAGTAACATATATTTATATATTAAAATATATATGTGTCCCGCAGGCGTCCAGAAATGAATATTTCGTTTTCTAAAATATATATATGTGTGTCTCGCGGGCGTCCAAAAATGAATATTTTATTTTCTAAAATATATATGTGTCCCGCGGGCCTTCAAAAATGAATATTTTATTTTCTAAAATATATAAGATTATTTATCCACATAAAAATGATGTTTAAAATAATCTTTAATATAACTTTAAATTTGATATATTAAATAAATAATCTAATAATTGTTGTAATAATATTATTTTATAATTTTAAAATTTTTTTTTATAAAATTTCTATTAAATATAGTTATATGCAAAATTGATCATTTAACCAATCCCAAAAAGTAACATATATTTACATGTTAAATCTAAGTCACAGTTATACAAAACAAAAATGAATGTTTTGTTTGTCTAAAATATATACGTATCTCGAGGGTGTCCAAAAAATAAATATTTTGTTTTTCTAAAATATATACGTGTCCCACGGGCGTCAAAAAATGAATATTTTGTTTTCTAAAAATATATATGCGTCCCGCGGGCCTCCAAAAATGAATGTTTTGTTTTTCTAAAATATATACGCGTCCCACGGGCGTCCAAAAAATGAATATTTTGTTTTTTCTAAAATATATACGTGTCCCGCGGGCGTCCAAAAATAAATATTTTTTTTTCTAAAAATATATATGTGTCCCTCGGGCCTTCAAAAATGAATGTTTTGTTTTTCTAAAATATATACGTGTCCCGCGGGCGTCCAAAAAATGAATATTTTGTTTTTCTAAAATATATACGTGTGCCGCGGGTGTCCAAAAATGAATATTTTATTTTCTAAAAATATATATGTGTCCCGCGGGCCTCAAAAAATGAATGTTTTGTTTTTCTAAAATATATACGTGTCCCGCGGGCATCCAAAAAATAAATATTTTGTTTTTCTAAAATATATACGTGTCCCGCGGGCGTCCAAAAATGAATATTTTATTTTCCAAAAATATATATGTGTCACGCGGGCCTCCAAAAATGAATGTTTTGTTTTTCTAAAATATATACGTGTCCCGCGGGCGTCCAAAAAATGAATATTTTGTTTTTCTAAAATATATACGTGTCCCGTGGGCGTCCAAAAATGAATATTTTATTTTCTAAAAATATATATGTGTCCCGCGGGCGTCCAAAAATGAATATTTTATTTTTCTAAAATATATACGTGTCCCGCGGGCGTCCAAAAAATGAATATTTTGTTTTTCTAAAATATATACGTGTTCCGCGGGCGTCCAAAAATGAATATTTTATTTTTCTAAAATATATACGTGTCCCACGGGCGTCCAAAAATGAATATTTTGTTTTCTAAAAATATATGTGTCCCGCGGGCCTCAAAAAATGAATATACTATTTTCTAAAAATATTTTGTTTTGAATAGAAAATTTACAGGAGATATAACACAAGGGTACATAAAATTTTCGATAAATTTTATATTCGACGTAAATTTTAATTAAATTATTTGTTCACGTTGAGTTCATTTGGAATAAATAAATTTGTATTTCTTGTTTAATTTAATTAATAATGGTAACAAAAAATTACAATTATTATATTTTTGTAATATAAACTGTAATAATATTTTTATATAATGTTAATAAATTTTATTATAAAATTTCTATTAAATGTAGTTATTTACTAAATTGATTATTTAACCAATCCCAAAAAGAAACATATATTCGTATATTAAAAATAAATTACAGTTATATATAATTTATTACAATTTTAGTTTTATAGCATCATATATAATAATTTTTACAATTTTATATATTTACGTAAATTTGGATTTTATTTAATTTAAATTAGTTAATATTTTTAATTATAAATTCATATATTTATTTAAATAGTTCTAAATTTATTTAGACCTCGAATAAATATTTAAGTATATATATTTTGCAAAATACATAGATTAGTAAAAAAATTCATAAATTATAAAAAAATTAGATTCGGTTAGACACGGTTAGACACAGTTAGACGCGGTTAGACTTAGTTAGACTCGGTTAGACTCAGTTAGACACGGTTAGACACAGTGAGACACAGTTAGATTATGGTGATTTATTAAATCATATTATTTGGGCTCCAAATTTGATTGTTAAGATATAAATGACCTTATAAGGGCTATAGGATCATATTACAGGTGTTAAACTAGGATTAAATTATTAATTTCAAAAATTAGACACGGTTAGACGCGGTTAGACGCGGTTAGACGCGGTTAGACACGGTTAGATTTTGGTGATTTTATTAAATCATATTCTTTGAGTTTCAAATTTGGCTCTTAAGATATAAATGGCCTTATAAGGGCCCTAGGATCATATTACAGGTGTTAAATTAGGATTAAATTATTAATTTCAAAAATTAGATACTGTTAGACACGGTTAGACGCGGTTAGACGCGGTTAGACACGGTTAGACACGGCTAGACACAGTTAGATTTCGGTGATTTTATTAAATCATATTATTTGGGTTCCAAATTTGGTTCTTAAGATATAAATGACCTTATAAGGGCCCTAGGATCATATTACAAGTGTTAAATTATGATTAAATTATTAATTTCAAAAATTAGACACGGTTAGACACTGTTAGACGTGGTTAGACGCGGTTAGACACGGTTAGACTCGGTTAGACACGGTTAGACACAGTTAGATTTTGGTGATTTTATTAAATCATATTATTTGGGTTCCAAATTTGGTTCTTAAGATATAAATGACCTTATAAGGGCCCTAGGATCATATTACAGGTATTAAATTAGGATTAAATTATTAATTTTAAAAATTAGACACGGTTAAACGCGGTTAGACTCGGTTAGACACGGTTAGACACAGTTAGATTTTGGTGATTTTATTAAATCATATTATTTGAGTTTCAAATTTGGTTCTTAAGATATAAATGACCTTATAAGGGCCCTAGGATCATATTACAGGTGTTAAATTATGATTAAATTATTAATTTCAAAAATTAGACACGGTTAGACGTGGTTAGACGTGATTAGACACGGTTAGATTCTAATATATTCAGAAAATAAAAAAATTAATAAATTTTCAAAAAATAAGAAAATTATAAGAAATTGTTATTCTTGAGAGTACCTTAATTACATTAACTTTAAATAATATAACATAACTCCTAATAAAAATTATATTTTTCAACATTACCAATTATAATGAAATCTTATTAAAAATTATTTTTTGTACACTAATATTTTTAAAAATTGTCAAATAATGAAAAATTATGTTGACATATGTTTTACTAATTGATCTATCAAATGAATGGAATAGATTGAGATTTTGTATGTATATAATATAAAATTTATCAAAAAACCAAACATACTCACGTTTTTAAACAAACGTACTCATGATGGAAAATTACCACATTGCCCCTGCTTCCTTTTTTTCTCATGGGAAGCACTTCCCATGGGTTAGCCCTCGTATATAATATGGGAAAATTTCTGTCTATCATGTACATCTAGAGAGGATTTTATTTGGACTGAGGAGTAAGGTGATTTCCTTGTTTGTGTAATTTTTCCGCAAACTCTCAAAACTCTGATGAAATTGAAAATTCCAGATTGCGCAATTTCCCATTGATGGCAATAATCGGTTGCGTACAAAAAAAGAGGAATCCAGCGGCAATGGCAATGACTGGTGCAATTAGTTAAATGTGTTAACTCGCAAGGAGATGGTCGATAAAGTGTGAGTTTTTTTTTTTGGGTCTTCTTTACCTTCTTTTGTTTTGTCAGCCCTCTCTTATTTGCTGCTATTATAGACTTGTTGCTGACGAACAATGACGAAAGACAGGACTACAGGGCTACTCGAGGGCCCTATTCCTTTAATTTTGCTTGAGCAATCAGGTTCATTGGGGAATGCTAACTGCTTTTAGATGATCATTACAAACTGGTGAATTCCATTGTCGCCCATTGTATGATTGATTCCTAGTCCTGCAACTGATCGTTCGGCCTTTCTAAATGTCTCTGTTGTCTGCGAGCGCTCATATCTTTGTTCTAATTGTTCAACACTTACATGATTCATGCAACTGAATTTGATAAATTGGCATATCATTTGATCTGTAGTCAGCCGAGGTTGTAGTTTGCTTCACTCAAGTTGCAAAATGATATGAGAGCTGTTTTCAAGCAGTCCATCCATTGTATGATAACCTACAACATTACATAAACTTTTAGGAGCATTAGAGAGTTGTGCCAAGAGATATGGAATACAACTTTTTTTTTTGTGCCGAGCTCTTTTTTGCGATGGAGAAATGGCCTCATTTTATCTGTTCTTTTTCTTAGTTAATTGACGTACATATTGGATGTTTCCATTGAGGCGAGGACCTAAAGGTGGCATCTAATGGACACAGCACAGACAGTGCCTTGACTTAAATCAAATCGAATGGCCATGAAGCATATAAAATATCAGTTGTACGCATTGCAGAAGATCATCTCTTCCTTGGGCAAAAGGATTGAATTTCAGCATGGATGGTGATTCTTTATGCTATAACTTTTTTAACTCTTGCCATTTTGCATCCACAGAATGAAAGCTTTTAAGAAGCGTTATCCGGAGGCTACGGACAGAAACGTGGAATGTTTTGCTACTAGAATTGAAGAAAAGGTGTATGCTTTTGCCCAAAGCGAGGTAACTATTGTTATTAATTTCTAGTTTGATTCACATGTCGATGTGGGTTGTTCTTGTGTATCCTTTTGCTCTTTCGGTTTCTTGTGGATTGCAGAGTCAACTTGGTATGTCGTTTGTTTTACTTTAATTTTTCTTGAAGGAATTGACATTTTACCATTTGTCTGATAAAAGGCCTATTTGGCTGTGCATTGGGAGTTTCTCCAGCTCCTGTAATAGTTTAAGAGTGTCTTGATGCAATTAGGGTAGCACTGCCCTCTTAAACGTCTAACCCACAAATGAACTTCTGTAGAAAGCTATCGGTGGGGGCTTGAGAAATCTCTATGCTCTGAAGCTAGGCTAGACAGTCCAGAAGCCCATTGGATCCTCCCAAATGTTAATTGGGATTATGTCAGCTGTATATCAAACCCCTGCATCAGTGTCAGATAGGGGTGGGAATCAGGGCGGGTCAGGACTGGTCAGGGTCTGCCCAACCCTGACCCTTCTTTTCAAAAATCTTGTTTGACCCTTATTTTTATACCGGGTTGGGACAAGGTCGGTTTGACCCTTATTTTTTTTAGTAGGTCTCGGGACAAAATTCTGGTCGGTATCGGGTTAACGGGTCGGGTAAAAACTGCGGCCAAGTAAGAATTTTTTAAAAATGTATAAAACTATCAAGTATAAAGACAAATCTATATTAAATTTAACTACTATACGCTTGAATCTATTACTAATCAGTCAAAGTAAAATATAAATACTCAAATAAAATATGAATATTAGCATTGAATAAGTTTTATTTTTTTTAATGTGAGAGATAAGAAAATGAGTCAGCTGGTAGGTCCGCCTGACCCGACCCGTCATTCATTAAAAACATAAAAAAAAAATTTGACCCACCTTCTTAAAACATCAAAAATCCGAATCGCCCCGATTCCCACCCCTAGTGTCAGCTATATATCGAATGCTCAAGTTTGCTTTACAAAATGTGGAATTTGGTTAGTGCGCCCAAGTTGAACTTCCGCCGAATTTGAAATTGAGGTTTTTGATTCATTCAGGTTGGAATCTGTTGGATCATTCTTCAATTTGTTGAAATGTATGGATGTTGGTGTTTGGCGAATGGAATTTGATTGGTTTTTCCTATTGATTTTACAAGAGTAGTGGATTCTTAGGGGAAGTTTATTCACGGAGCAGGATATTTTAGGGATATCTGCCAATTAGACACACTTAATTTTGAATATTTGCAAGTTATTCGCTCTGATAGTCTAATTATATAAAAGTAGAACTTGTGTGGATTGAGCTTTCCATTCGCTGCAATGTTTTAGATAGAATATGCTGGGAATTAGCTATGGGAAGGATGAATCTCTGTAACTTTGAGGAGTGCAATTGTCTTAATTAAAAAATTAGTCTTTTCATATTCGTCATCATTATTCATTCTAAGATTAGAAATGCTTTTGTGAGATTGCTATCATGTGAACTGGGACTCCGATGCTTTTGGAAACTTCACATTTCCATGAGTCATTTTGTCCTGCTGTTCTTTGGGCTTTCTTTTGATTCTTTCAGACTTTTTTCTTGTGCTTTTTTTGAATGAAATCTTGGTCATGATTGTGTGATGCCTATAAATTATTATGCCATGTAAATTTTCTATGCACACTATTAACCTAGGAGATGGCTTCCGTGTTTTGACATGTGGCGTTCAAAGCAATAGCATTTCTATCTTAGTCTTCAAATTTGCTTGAAGTAATAAAATTTTTCGTTATTCTTGTAATGCATAATTGGTTGAACCTCTTTTCAAGACCTACCTGTAAAATTAGGTGCTTAAAATTTTCTAAAATTTTATCTTGCAGTCAAATTACTTGCAGAGAATATCTATGAAGGTGCTTCAAGTGAGACCGAACCAAGTCGAACTAACGTATTGCTAAAAACATTGTACCTAAATCCTTGAATTCGAGGTTGCAACTCGCTGGGTGAGCCCTCATAATGAATTAAAAACTAAAATTAACTTCTCTCCTAATCTTGAAAGGAAGTTCACTACGGATTGATCCTCTCTGGATCTGAAATATAAAATTTATCATCATCGTTGTCACAATCATCTATGCTTTGTTTCCTGCTAACTACAATTTGGTTTGGGTGTGTTAATTTTTTTCGGCTTGGTTTTCTAGACTTCTTTTTACTCATGTGACTTTCATGTCCTTCATAACAATCTAACTTGCTTCACGCATGCGGATAATTGCCCTAAATCTTATTTTCTTATTATCCCCTGGAATTATTGCTTGGGGTGTTTCCTGCAGTCGTCTTCAATTGCTTACGCAATGTCTTTCTATCACTTTGTTGTTTGAATACTATCGCGTCATCGCTATCCATAAAATGCATGAGGATATTGTTGTATGAATGAGGATTAATTATCTCAAATTTCGAGATTTATTTATGAAGCTTGAAACATCACTTATAAGCTTAGAATGAGCATTGACATAGAAAAAATGGAAAATAGATGAAAAATGGTTAATGGAAGATATAAATTTTCAAATGATGAATTATGAATGAATATTATATGTTTACCCTAAATATGAGATTAAAACACAATATGGAATAAATGATATGATGCACAAGTGCATGTTGTGTATGTATGATCGGCTTGAAAATCCAAGTTAATTATATATTATATGGATTATGAATTTGAAAACTAAGTGAATGCAAGCAAATGGATTGTTATGAATGCAATGCTATGTTTATGTATAAGCAAAAACAAAGAGATTAACGAGGCGAAAAGCTAAGCAAGCAAGGTAAGCAAGCAGTTTTCTAAATGCTTTGTTTTATCAAATATGATAAAATATTTATTAATGATATTCTAACTGTTTAAATGAGTTAGCAATTGAATGATTTTCAATTCTTTCTAAGTTGTTTAAGTATGAACATTCCTTATCTAAATATATATTGAAATGTTATTTCAAATGAAATAAATAAATTGTTTACTGCTTTCCAAGAACTTATATCAAATGATGAATCATGAGTTTATGGTTGAAAAATCATGCTAGCATATCAAGTTCATGTTTATAAAAGAAAGCATGTGCATAAAAGCATGAGGTCCATCTCAAAGGTGTAAGCGGACCAAATGTCCCCCTTTGGTGCGACCAAGTCGCTAAGAGAGGGCGAGAGCCGGCGCCGCCTCCCTGAAATGGGAGAGAGGATGAAAATGAATGGTTGCCTAGCTAGCTTCTATCCAAATGAATGTCATGATTTTAAATAAATCATCACATTGTTTATGATATACCCTGGACGGGTATGAGAAGCATGTTTTAAGATATACCTTCGAGTGGGTATAATGTAGCTTTCTAAGTTATTTTCAATGAAAATGTATTGCCTGAAAACCTTATAGCTTACTTATTGAGTTTCGACTCACAGTTTTGTTTTCCAAATCCTAAAGGCAGGTGAAGGAGAGAATCTTGTAAGGAGCACAGGTGAAGATTCAAGGAAAAATGAATTTCTACAAGTTCCTGTGATTGAACTCTATGAAATGTATGTTTGTATGTTGATGGCATTATTGGTGACTGAATGTTGTATAAGGATTATATTGTGTTTATGACTATGTAGTGATTTTGACTATAAATAGCGAAAAAAATTTTATAGTCAAATGTTAATGTATGATTGATCATGATATGACTAAGTATGAAAATTACGATATCCAATGTGTATGCCAAATTGATTAAATGACCTAAAAAGGCATATGAATGGAAATTGAATGTTTAAAAATGGTTAAACTCCTAAGGAGTTAAGATAAAGTAGATAAATATCCAAATAGCCCTTCGTGTGACAGAACAACAATCACGATCACGTTTACCAATCGATAGATCTTGGAGTAAGGTAGTGACGCTCAGGCTGGGGCGCCACATATTCTCATTTTCTTCTCTATTTAAATTAACATCTAATGTTAAATATTCTAGTGAGTTATTATATAGTAGACTATAAAAATAAGTTTTTTATCATTCTTAAATTTCATCATCTTTAACTAAAATTCTTTGGTCTTCACTTTTAATACATCTAGCATGTGCTAAACCTTTGCCTTTATTTTTTCTTGATTTGGCCAACTTAAATATATCTTTTTTATTTTATCTGGTTCCTAGTTTATCATATAAGTTGTCATAAGTTTTGTATTCAACATCAGTAATAATCTTGTCGGTAACTTTTTTGATAGCTTGTATTGTTGCAAGTTTGTATCATTTTTATTACTCTATCATTTTTAAACTTTTCTTATTTATCATTTATAGCTTTTTGAACATCCTTATTCCACCATCAAGTTTTCCTATGTAATGATCTATGATTTTTATATATCCTTACAATACTTTGTCTATCTTCTTTTGTGCTAGTTGTTATTTTATCCTATATTGATTCTACTTCATCTTCTTGTATATCCCATTTTTCTTCTTCTATCATTCTTTTACTAAAAAGTTTTATGTTGTTTCCCTTAATTTCCACCATTTAATTTTTAGAATTATATTGCCTTTAGTTTTTGTTGACTCTTTTTGTGTATATATATCCATCATTAGTAGTCTATGTTGCATAGTTAAACTGTCACTTGAGATGACCTTACAATTTATACAAATGGATCTATCTAACTTTCTTATAAGGAGGAAATATATTTGACTAGAAATTGGTCACACTCTTAAAAGTTATCAAGTGTTCATCTCGTTTTTGAAATAAGGTATTTGTTGTAACCAAATCATATGTTATAGCGAAATCTAAAATGACATTCCCTATTTCATTACTTATTCCAAAACCAAATCCTCCACCAATTTTCTCATATCCTACATTATCATTTCCTACATGTTCATTTAAATCTCGACCTATTACAACTCTTTCGTGGTTAAGTATCTTTTGTATTATACTATTTAAGTCGTCCCAAAATTATTTTTTGATTCTATTATCTAATCCTACTTGTAGTGCATAATCATTAATCACATTTATGACCTCTATAACTAATACAAGTTTTATTAGAATAATTCTATCATTTACTCTATTGACATTTATAAATTTATTTATGAATTTATTTTCCATTATTATCCCTACACTATTTCTATTATCATCCTTTCCTATACACCATAATTTGACTCTATTACTCTTTAGCCTTCCCTCTTTTCCACCTAGTCCCTTAAAGACATGCTACATTAATTTTTATTCTTCTCACAACATCAACTATTTATATACTTTTCCTTGAGAGAGTCCCAGTATTCTATGAGGCAAGGACCTTGTGTTTTGGTACCACTTTCTTCCCTAAACCACATCCATAAAAGCATGATAACCTTTGCCTACTCACGAATTTTACGTTTAATTTCACTTATAATACGATTTTTTAACAATTCCACATATACCCTCGTATTTTCCCTAAATTTCCACTTATACCTACACCGTTAAGGATCCGTTAAAGGAGTCATTAGTGCTCCTATAAAATGACGAAAATTCTCATCCCTAATTATGATTTTATAGCTAAAAGTTCATATTCATATGAATTTTTAACACTTTTACAAGGTTCTTTAAAATCATATTTTTTAATGTTATAAATGTTGAAAGCTTTCAATCAAATTGATTTTTTATATTGTGAACCCAGGCTTAGCCCGATGGTTGCTCATGATGGCTTGTATGCCGCAGGTTGAGAGTTCTACCCTCCCCAACACCAATGTAAAAAAAAAGTTATTTTTTATATTAACTTTACATAAATAGTTCTAACTTCTAAATGTAGTGCTTAGCTTGGATCTAAAAAAAATATCGACAAAATAGAAACACAAATTGCATCAATTTTCATAGGAGAAAAGCCCCTAAGAATGTTATTGTGATGAATTTGATATTTTTTTATAAATTAATCTGGAACATCAAGTATCCAGCTTATCTGCCTTGAATGTTGAATATTGTAATGTGTTTTGGTTTGTATCACAGTTTTGCCATTTTGGTTTTGCAAGAGCAATGTCAACAAACACTGTTTACCTGCGCTCCATAAAACATTTGCTCCTTTTAGAAGCTGATATCTGTTCTTCTTTATTCTCATCACTCCAAACCTCCAAAAAAAGAATCTGATTCTCGATGAATTTTTCAGCAATTATTTTGGAGTTTCAAGTATCTCTTCCATTCTTCCTGTCTTTTACCGTCCATATCACTGACATAGAACATTTCATAAACAATGCAATACTGTCAATTTGTATTGCTTCAAATATTATGCTTGAATTTCATTTAGGTACACCTTTATACATGGCTCTAGAACTAGTCCATGAACAACCATATAATTATACTGCCAATTTATGGTCTCTTGGAGTCATTCTGTGAGTATTGTTATCAAACAAAATTTCCTTTTTTTATTGAATTAGCTTTGTCGCATCGGTTTTATTCATTGGTCATTAACGTAGACTATTTAAAGTGCAAGGAAAACTTCCTTGGTAACTGTAGTTTCTGCTTTTCGACAGTATGACTGCTTTTGCCATTATTTGTTCAAAGTTCATGTTGATTCACTATATTTTCAAAATATGCATCTTGAGCTTTTTGTTGTTGTTATTGTTATTTTTTGGTTTTTTTCATCGAGTCATAACAATATTCTTCATTTTTCTTTCGTCTTTCAAACACGTGCTTCCTCAATTGCTAAAAAAAGGGCATGAATAGGTATGAACTCCTTATTGGGCAGCCTTCTTTTTACCCGAACTCAATGTATGCACTTTTCCGACATATTGTCAAGGTCAGTTGTAATCCTCTCCCCTTTACCTTTTGAAGTTTTTTATTTTTGAAATCTAGTTTACTAGGGCTGACTATCTTTCTCACCCCCTTTAACAAGATCCAGTAAAATATCCAGATAACATGAGCCCACATTTTAAAAGCTTCCTAAAGGGTTTACTTAACAAGGTCATTACTATTATTGTTGTTATTATTGTAATTATTATTATTATTATTATTATTATTATTATCATTATCATCTGCCACTTGAACAAGACATGGTCATCCATCATCTTTCTCTAGAATCTTTATCTACACAAAATTTACTTCTGTTATGGTGGCTTGCAGGTCCCAAAAAATAGGCTATCTTAGCCTGCTCTTCTTGAATATCCATTTATTAAAAAAACTCAAATGAGCTAGTGGCCAGGGTAATACTTTTATTTTTCTTTACATAAACCTTAAGTGTTGCCTTTGTGCAGTTATGCCATTTACTTATTTATAGATATTTTTTTGTTCAGGTCTTAACTAATTTATAATTCATTTTCAGGAAATTCCTTCCACAGCAGCTGCTTCCAGGGGCCATGATGCAGCCTAGCTGGTGGGCCTTTTGTCATATTTTCCTTACTTTACCTTGGTCCTTTTTCTCTCCAAAAGTTTCACTATAGTTTGTTTGCAGGGAAGAGAAATTTGTCCCTTCTACTGAGAAGACAAGTGCTCAAACACTTTCAGCTGACAGTCAAGTTAAAATCCCTCTCTCGACGAATAATTCTTCGCAACAAGAAGTAGGGGTCCAACTCGGGTTCATCTCAACCCTAACCCTAACTCTATTTGTAAAACTTCAACCATAACCCTAACCCTAACCCTATTTTTGAAATTTGAGCTCGAGGTTGACATTTTCATATTAATATGTCTTTATTACTCATCCTATATATAGTTTTTATCACAAACCTATTGTATAAAAAAGTTTAAAAAATAATTTATTATATGAAAGTAAAAAAAATTCAAATACCACTTAAAAGTAGGAAGAAAGAAAACCTATTTTGAGCATTATCTTTGCATCAATGGAATAATAGCTATATTTTTGAGAACGTAGAAGTACAACCGTTTTCCATTCTGCTAGTTTACACCAATATCATAATCATATACATCAATATTACCATCCAATTGTAAGATAGACCTTATCATATCAATTGCAATAAAATAAAATCATCCAAAAACCACAAAATATCAAGTCGAATAAGATTATATTAATTCAAGCATCCAACTCCAAATTACAACATCCAAGTTAACTCCAAGTCTACAATACAAGTCTTAAGTTCAAATAACTAAATTACAACAAACATTATAACCTCAGGTCTGAGTCCTTGTATTTTGATTCGATCATCCTGAGGATTGGATAAGTTGAGCATGACTCTCCATCTTGTGGGTAAGGTTTGTTCAGGCCTCAGTCTGATCATAGTTCACCCGAAAGTTGACCTAGTGCTGCCTGAGTAATAAGCAACCTGAGTTAAATTTGACTACTCTGAATCAACATCCAGCTAAGTTATTATTATTTTAGGCGTGGTGTTCTTGGTAGTCTGTGTCCTGAACGGTTGTTTCTCAACTGAAATTGTTTCTTGGGTGGTGGCATTCATGCTTTGGATGCAAGGATTCAAGAAAAATTAGCGACTATGGGGAAAATTATTTTTGCTAGTGAACGTAAGTTCTAAGTGTTGGAAACAATGTTTAAAGCAAAACGAAATTGACCAAAGCATGAGTTTTGATGATTAACAAAGTTAAAATTGAGTATAAGGTAATTACTGATGATTTTGCTTAATGATTTAAGGAATGAATTAGCCAAGTTGATATCCAAGTCGACTTGGACTTCGACTTAGGGTGAAGTCGATCCCAAAGTCGACTCCATATTCGACTCCAAAACAGACCACACAGCAAAATTCAAAATGGAAAGAAAAGCAGGTGAAGTCGCAGGCCAAGTCGACTCCACTTACGACTTGGGTAGCCAAGTCGCAAACGAAGTCGACTCCAACATCGACTTGAGACGGAAAAAACACTCCAGAGCTGATTTTGGGGCACAAAAATGCCGAAGTCGCAGACGAAGTCGACTCCAGGTGCGACTTGGGTGAAGTCGCAGATGAAGTCGACCCCGAGATCGACTTGAGTTCTTCAATGTCCAAAATACAAACTCAAGCTCATTTTCAAGATCAACTTGGGATTTTTCAGATCCAAATCAAAGGTATAAGCTCACTATCAACTCAAGTCTCTCAAGTCCAAGGCACAGCTTCGAACGTAGTTGAAGATGAAGAAGTTCAAGTCATGAAGACTACTATCAAAAGCAACTAAGTCAAGTTCTTCAAGGAGTTTTGCAAATATTATAAGCCATTTCAAAAGTAAATGATTCAAGAAGGAAAGCTAAGCAAGCTAGAAGAAATCAAGCAAGGACCAAACAAGTTTCAGCACAAGAACAGGTCAAGTCGCAATCCAAGTCGACTCCAAAATCGACTGAAGGTCAAGTCTGAAACCAAGTCCACCTAATCTCAGACTTGGAACTGAAGTCGCAAACGAAGTCGACTCCAGTTGCGACTTGGGAAGCCAAGTCACAGACGAAGTCGACTCCACCTGCGACTTGGGGAACCAACGTTCGAATTTTTGAACGTTGAAACATTTATTGCGCGCCAACCACTTCTATAACGTTCAAATCTTCCCCATTCTATAAATAGACACTCAAGCAAACGAGAATACACACACTACATTGTCTAAAGAGAGAAAAGAAGTGCAAACAAGAGCTCCCATTTGCTTTTCTCTAAATTTGAGTGATCTATACATTTTCAAAGGAAGAAAGAGCTTCAAGTTGCAAGTAGCTTCAACGACATACAACCGGTTGCTTTTACAAGTTCTTCCTCAAGCTCAATCTTGCCTACACAACTCTGTAAAGTGTAGATCTTCCTTATTTTCATTACTCTTTGTTATTGGTCTTGGTTTGAGTGTATTGTAACAAACCAAGACGTTGCAAGTAGAGTTGTGATTGGAGTTGAACTCATCACCTACTTGTATCAAGTGTACAAGCCGCCTAGAGCTAGAATCTAGAAGAGAGCATAGACTCTATTTGTGTATGCCCTCTAGAGCTGGAATCTAGAAGAGAGAGGAGTCTCTAAGTGTATTCGCGGAATACATAGTGGAACCCAAGTCATAACGGTGTGTGAGCTCGGAAGAGTGGAGTAGGGAGAGGTTGCCCGAACCACTACAAATCTTGTCTACTGTTTACCTTATTGCCTTCACTATTTCATTGCTCTCTATTTGTTTTAATCAAGGGGATTAAGCTTTCAAGGGGTTAAGTTTTAATTTACCGAAGAACTTTATAAGAACCCAATTCACCCCTCCCCTCTTGGGTTTTGCCATTAACTCGGGACCAACACTAAGATGGTCATTTGGATGCACATGGACGGGTAATATTTTTTGAACTAATGATATTTCATCAAATTGAGTGCTAAATGTTAGATATCTAACCAATATCTAAGTTATTTTAGTTATATTCTTTCATATTTATTGTCAAACATGCTGAATGTGTTACTATAAATCATTCACACAAGCTATTATAGGTTCACATAGGCTTTTACAGGTGAACCTAAATTAATGAACTGGTTTCATAAAATAATAATAATAATAATAATAATGAACTGGTCAGATTAAAGTTTTACAATGTGGTTTGTGCATCTAAAATCTCCCTGTCAACATTGGGTTAGTGATGTAATATCCTATATCTAAAAAATTGAACTCTCGTGGCTCAATGCTCCCTAAATTTTCAATGGGATACAAATTTCATTGAACTAATCTTTTGGCCTTCTTCTGTTGATTTGAGTTTCGAAAATAATTTTAGAAGTTGCAATCATCCGCAATTAGCAAACAGTATTTCCCAGGTCGCCTTAAAACAACCGCTTCAACGGGTAATCATCCAGTCGGGCTCATTCTGGCTTTTTACTACTTTTGTATGCATAAAGCAGAACATACCCTAGTATGAAATAGCCTCCCAAGCTTAATGCAATACAACTACCCCATCCTGGGCTTGGTTTGCATTGGTTTTAAGAAACCCTTGGAGATAAGCTGGGTATGATTGTATAAGTTGGCTGTCAAGCTGATATCTCTATTTAAGTTGCATGCCTTGCGTGCTACATCTTATCATGAAAGAGGTGCACAAACTTGTTCAATCTAAAATGAATTGGAAATCATAACTCTGTGCTTCCCTTTCCCTACAGTAATGGTTTCCTTGGACTAATTCAATATTGAAATCTTCCCCCCTCTGAAATTTCAGTTATGCATTCTATGGCAGATATCTTATACGATTCATGGTCCCTAGCAATGACTATAAGCTCCATCTGTATCAGCATTCTCTCCATGTTGTCGAGCTCCACTGTCAAGGTTCTTAGCTGACAACTATTTTCTCCTTAGTTGTTGCTCCTTCTGCTTCCAAAAAAATAATGCGGGGGGTGTTTAAGCAGACACGATGTTATTTCTATGAGACATGCAGAGACTTATGATGCACATGCTGAGAGTTCTTATCGAAGAGGATACTACCAGCCCGGGGCTGGTGCGGGATGCTCGCTGCCGGTGCAGGCGTAGGGACACTACCAGGGCTAATGCGAGAAGCTACCGGTGTAAGAAGCCACGAACTGAAGGACGCAACGCCGCCACTGGAGAAGAAAGCCAAAGCTTCAAAACCCTCCTCCAGCAGATGAAAGCCAAAACCCTTCACACGTCCTGTGCGGCGGAAGGGAATAAAAATCCCTAAAGCTCCCTGCCATCTTCTTCAACTTCGGAGAGAACTTCCAGTCCACTGGAACTAGCTTTCCGCAACCCGATAAGAAGCTTCGAGTCTTCCATTTTCTGTAAACCCATTACCTCCGACATCATTCATGCAAGGGGCCAACAGTCGGCAATCGGCACCTAAGAAGACAGCGCACTCGACGGAGCAGACACAGTCGGCTGTCAGCAACACAGGGGGCTAGTGTTCGCCGGTCGGCGCAGTGAACAGCGCGCTCGACAGAGGAGATGCAGAGGGGCAGGGCGGCGGGCTGGAGCAAGAAGGAATTGGGGAAATCAAGCAGCGACCGAGCGGGAAGTCGATATTAGGGCACAAATTTGGGAAAAATCCATCTTATATGGTTACTGAAATCGAAACCAGACCGATCTCAAATCAGGCTCGAGTTCAACCTGAAAAATCGAGCTCGGTCTCAGCAACAGCAGGTTCTAACACTGTTGAATTGATAAAGATGTACTGTTCGGGTTTGAAACTGGAAGAAGTAAGTATCATAAAGAAAATTGTGTTATTTTGATTTCTTAGTATGCTTAAGTAGGAATGTGTTGACATGGTCGATCATCCTTTCATCCCCTGACTTGGATTGTTGCGAAAGCAATGCTGGAGGACGTGAAATAATGAATGTTAATGATGGATAGGAAGTTTGTATTAGTTGAACTGTATTCTTTTATTCGCTTCACGATCTTTAGCAATTTGGTGAATCACTGGCCATAGGTTTATTAACAATGTAAATGTAAATGAAGTCAATGTATGTGGAGCCAACAAACTGTTGGGTATTGCTCTTGATGTATGCCCACCCATAATGCACTTACAAAAAATCAACTGCTCAAATACGGACTTGCTTTCACTTTTGTTTGGAGGTTCTATCCTTCTTTCAAGCTGATCATACTTTGCCTTTTTAGGGATCTGTTGTTATATAATGCTATTTTCATTTTTTGGAACTTTATTAGTAAGTAGGTCAACATTTTTTGTACTGTTTTAATTTGGAAAATTTGCAAGTCTTCTCAATCTGTACTTGCTTGTTTCTTAATGCCCTAAAGGTTCCTGAATTTCATTTTTTTGATTGTGTGTTTATTAACATCTAAAGAGTCTTCCATATGACAGGTCTTGCAATTACCTTAAGTTTATTACCATAATTTTTATTGAAATTCTATACCCTGGTTTATTAAAAGGTTGTGGATGCAATAAACATCAAGTGGGTCAGCTTTTCAAATGTTAATCCTCAGGAAATTTAACGTGTTTTCTTTATTTTTTTGGTTTTGGGGTCAATTTATCACACTTCTCTGCCTTCCTCTTGAACTTTAGTCCAGTGATACCTGACTACTACTTTCCAGGCTGCCAGGTATTGGATAGATTGGAAAACACCTCACGCACAGTGAAAGGAGCAACCGATATTGGTCAAGATAATGAAGCACTGGCATCTGTCATGTTGCCTTTAAAAACCTAGCCTGAAGGATTCTCAGGTCCTTACTGGTGATTTTTCATTTTTCAAATTTTTTTTTCTTTTTCTTATTCTCCTAAAGATTTTCCCCTTCTAAATCTGAGATCTTTACTATTGGCCTTCTAGAAAATTTATAGCAACAATAAGACAGGTCAGTGACCTACTTACTGCTTCTCTAAGATGTCCGTAAATCTTTTGCAACTCTCTTTAGTTGTCTTGACTCATAGCCCCTGTTATCTGAACTCTCAAGCTGTTAATCCCAGTGTTTCACTTGTGTTCTCAGGATCCACCATATCCTCATTACACATACTTCCTCAAAATCAGCTGCTTCCCACTTCATCGAAACTAAATTTGCCTTTTGAAATCCAAACAGAGATCAGGATATCGTTTGCGCAAACCAGTCCCTCAGAATTATCTCAAACATAATTACAGCTGGAGCCCTTAAATGTAGTGCAGTAATTGATGACATGAAATCCAACTTCTTGGATTTGTTGATGTCATGATTGACCTGAATTTTGCTGTTGGTTTTGATGGTAGTAATTTAATCTTAAAAGTAAATTTCCTTGGATCTAAAAGTAATTTTCAATGTTTTCCACACTTAATTATGGTATATGAACATGAATACTGATCTTGCCACTATTTTTGCGGCTCAAATATATTTGAAAATCAACATCCATTAGTCAAATCATTTTGTACTATTGTTTGGAAGTGATCATTATACTTAATCAATGCAGAGTCTTTCAATTTTAAAGAAACTTCTGGACTACAGTGGATGTGCTATGAGTAGTTGCTATAGTTATCTCTGGGTTTCTGTTACAAAACTTTATTCAAAGGTCCCTTACCATCATGCAACTGGTGTTTTTTAAAATGACAACCTTCCGGCAATTCTTTTTTTCACTATTTAACCTTTTTTTATCTGCAGGTTATAAGTTATACGAGTGATGCCTTGTCTGGAAAAATGATGTATGAAACTGCTGCATGCATTGCAGTCATCTTTTCTCGAGTTTTTAGGGGACTGAAGTCTTCAGCTGTGTTTTCTTAGGATGTACCTTCCCATTCCTCCGTACACGAAACTGTGAAAAAATGCTAGAACATGCCATAGCATCTGGCAGTGTGGTTCTATTATGTCAAGACTTGATGAATTCATGGTCTAGCCTCATCTCTGATTCTTCAAATATGTTACCTTGGGCTTCTGAAGCTTGGAAAGCTCTTTGGGCATTGGCAGATGCACCAAAAATTATGTATGCAAAAGGACATACAATTCTGGTTCCTTTGAACTCTTTGCAAAGCCATTCATTACCCTGACCTGATATCAGTGGCAAAATAGAGACAGAAGCATCTAAAATTTTTCATACAGAGGCTAAAGCATTCCTCAAATAAAAAATCATTCAGGTCGCCACGTACTATTTCATCCATCAAGGCTTAAGAGTCCACCTTATCAGCTGTTATTCAGGTTCTTATACTCTTACATTAAGAAAATGGTAGAATCTCTGTAGGCTACATGCTCTTTTCATGATATAATTATGTCATGACGCTGAAAGTTAGCTCGTGTTATCATGTTAATGATTCAAGAGTTAGGAATTCGCCAGGCTGTTAGGTCAAAATAGCCAAAGTTATGAGCTTTCAGATGTGTGCTTGTCCTTATCTGTTTCTCCAGATATTGCTGTACATGTTTTGAGTGTGCAATTAATCAGAAACTCTAAAAAACTTGAGACTACACATGGTGCCTTGTTTCCTGTCTTAAGGAAAAGGTCGAAGAAAAATTACCATTTTTTGTCATGTTTTGAACACCTGAAGGCTGGCCACTCATTAAAATAACTTGAAGGCCCTTCAATTTGGCAAAAGAAAGATTTGTTAGTCTAGGAATTTTGTGTCCTGGCAGTGAACCATAGGAAACTTAGTATTTTGCATCACCCTAACAGCTTCATGAGCTTCCAGGCATATGCACCAATATAATCTTCAACCTTTGTTTGTCTTTAGTGATTATCAGTTAGAAATTGAAACACTGTTCTTTTAGTTTTTGGCCTGATCATTATTATTGAAAATATTAATCCCTCTGATTTCTACTAATGTTGACGCCTTAGTTATTTTTCCAGCTCTTGTTGAGGATGTGCATTTCAAGCACATTGGTCAGTGGCATGCTCTGTGGCTTGCCGAATTCCTTACCTATTGCCACTGCCGTCAGTGGAAGTGGTGATGGAACAATTGTTTCTGACATTTTCTCTATATTATCAGTATGTGCTTCCACCTCAAATAAATAACCACCTTCTGGTGAATTAGGAAACCAGAAAAGTAAATTGTCTAACCCGCAAGCCCTGATTTTGCATTCTTGTCTCACATTGGCAACAATTGCTCAGAGCTTAAAGTCAAATGGCAGAGTTTCAGCATCATGCACGCTGACAACTACTCAAAAAAAACCATGTGCTCGGCTTTCAGTTCTTGCACATTTGTCTTCCTCGGGTGATTGGGTTGCAAGCTCATCTCAATCACAACCTGCAGCTGCCACATTGGCCCTTGCATCTCTCATATCCTTAGAAAGTTTTAGCTCTGTTGTTTCCCCAATTGCTGAATCTGCACTACTTTTGATTCCTCCTATGGCATCCTTGCGTGCCTATCTAAGGGTTACATCGACTGATGAAGATGGGTGAATTTGAAATCCAAAGGGATGCTCTCCAACTAACATAGACTGAGGGATGGTAGTGGGGTTTTTGGATACAAGAATGTAGTTAATTGGGCCACTAGCTATTGAGCAAGCATGTTCCCATGGTATTCCTCAATTACTTCTTGGTTTGTTGGTAGACAACCCTCAAGATGTCATCATGCAAACAACAGATGGCATAGAGGATTTGGTTGGGCTCTCACCTGCTGGTGTTGTATGGACTGTTTCTACAATAGGCCACTGCATTCTGGGGGGTGCTTTCCATGAAATTTTGTTCAGGAAGAAGCTGTGGTTCGATATCTGAACTGCACCATAAGATTTTAAAGGAGCAAACTAGGCCTAGAGGTGGAGGCAATGGGATCTGACCAATGTAGTAGTTGATCTTCTGGCATTTCCTTTCGTTGTAGTACAGACTGCTGGTGGAATATCTTCAACAACTGCATCAATCAACAGTGGCTTTATCCTTAGTGTGGTGTCACCAGGTGGAAGAGTTGGAATGGAGAACAAGGACATGTCAAAAGTAATTGAGGCAAACATGCTTCACTATATTCAAATCCTTATGGAGGTGAGATTTTAATTTTTCAGGCGGTCAAGCACCTGATAGTTTTTTAATGAAACTATTTGATTAGCAGGTTGGGCTACCATCTTGTATTCTTAGGTTCTTGGAGCATTTGGAGTCCAAGGATTCAGCTAGGCCATTCGCTTTGGTTGCAAAAATGACAACCTATCGACCCCTAGGCATTCAACTTGTCAGAGATAATTTATTGGATTTGAGAAGAACAGGAAAGCTGCTTGGCAGTTCTAGTCGTTTGGAAGTGGTTTTGGACAACTTGATTATAGTTTCTTATCTTTCTTGGATGTCGGATGTCAGAGACAGATTGGTTTATGTGGTAGAAATTGTTTCTCCATCCCATCATATCTCCTAATTTGTCCTTATTTAGTTCATTTCCTATGTGACCACTGTCTTTTTTATAGTGGTCAAACTTTATTTAATGAAAGGGAAATTGGGGGGATGCAATGAAACTAATGTTGTTCCCAAAACTATCTTCATCTTAATCTTCATTCTCTAAGCTTATGAAGGTTATCATGCCATTCTCTTGGATTATACTTTCAAGAGTTGTGTCCTAGAGTCCTGTTTCTCTATCTATTTTCCCTTTTTCCCTACTTTATCAATGCTTTGGTTAGGAAGAGAAAGCTTCTAAAGGTGCAGACAGAGAAGCCAAGCATTTTTTGAGTGTGGGAAAGTGCTCTACTTTGACCATATCCTTAATCATATCTTCTCATGTCGTTTTTAGAGTTCTTCCATACCTTCAACTTGAACCATCTTAGCTGGTATTGGTCTTGGTTTTGATGTACTTAAATACCATCTAAGAGAAACAACTTAGTTTATCCACCGAAGCCTAATTCTTTACACAACATCATTGGTAAGCACTCCTTTCTCACCAATTATTATCAACGTTCAGAAATTTTTGCTATTGGAATCATACAGGTTATTGTCAGCATTATAAGCACCACAAAATTTGAAAGCTCCACTGATGACACTATAAAAGAAATAATTACGACAAAAAAAAGGAACTCAGCAAGAATACCAAATTTCAAGTATACGAGAAGTCTTGCCTTCTAATGATATAAAACAATGGACTAATGGGTCATGTCGTAAATAGGTAATACTGAAGTAGTATACAAGCTACTAGATTTACCATCATTTAAAGTGGAACATTGGCTGAAGTCCTACGTTTCCATAAGACATCTAATATTCACATGATATAGAGCCAGTGTTTGCTCAATCCTAACAGCTTTGGTCATCAAGAGCATACAAATAGACTATATTGTTATTTCAATGAAATAACAAAATTTTTGTTTGATGAACCAACATATAATTCAAGATATTCAACCTTGAAAATGAGTCTCCTTCCAACAATAGAATTTAGAGAATCTGATGTCAAAATAAAAGTTCTATGGATATAAGGGATGATGCAGCAATGTGCTTCCTTTATTTATAAAATATCAGTAGCATATTTCTTCTCATTCTGCAATGCATTGGCAGCATCCATTTGTATCAAATGGAAACAATAAGAACAAGTTGAACTAGTAACTCGCGAAGAATGGATAAAAAGGCAATAAGGTATAAATTGAATATACTTATTTGCTTGATTCTCCTAAAAAAGAGAAGAAACGAGCATTTGAAATAGTAATGAACTCCAAGCATGCACTACTCTCCTAAAAACAAACCTTTGCAATTTCTAGTTAGTTCACCCATCTCCAAATAGGTAGTTGACTATCAGATGATTACAAAGCGGATGCTCATGATATTAAAATATCAAATATCAATGCTACAAATGTATACAAGAAAAAGAATTTATTCTTTTTGAGTTTCAAAAGAAATCTGCACACATCATGTAGATACTACACGTGCAATTTATTTGTAGAAGCTCAAAATATTAACCATTGGGTTTACAATACCAAAGGCACACTGCAGATGCAAAGAAGGAAGCTAACAGAATTTTCTGGTTTCTAGAGTTGACTAGAACTATCGCACATAATTTGGAAGATTAATATACTAATCCATATCTAAATCTTTTATTCCAATTAAACTAGAAAAGAGAAAGAAACCAATCCACAAGATGCAGACAGTGTGAGATTTCTCCACTTGTAATGCACAATAAAGAAGAAGAAGAAGAAGAAGAAGAAGAACTAAAAATGAAAGTAAAAGATTGGAAGTAGAAGGGAAGAAAGAAGCAAAGCAAAAAACAAGAAAACTAGAAGGAGGAGATGGTATTAGGAAGGAGGAGAAAAAAAAAAGATGGAAGAGGAAGAGAGAGAAAGGGGAAAATAAGAGGAAGGAAAGAACAAAAGAGCTTACTTAGTAAACTCTCGTCAGTTAATGTTGGGGTTTTTTGGATCAGGTTCAATTAAAAGTATTGGAACACCGCCATTCCGCGCTACAAGAACTTCATAGTCAGTGTTGAGCTGATGAATCGTGTGCAAGAATAAATCTTGATGAGCCTGGAAAAAAATAATCGTTAGAACAAATAATAAAAACGATCATAATAAAACAAATAATACTTATAATTAGAATAATGTAAACGTACACGCATATTTGTAATCACGATGCCTGGTCGAGAGAAATTGTCATCCCGAAAAAATTAAATATCTAGCTCATGTTCCAATTGTAAGTAAAATCTTAAAGGTGCTAAAACTTCAAGGCTGATGGTTGAACATCAATTTCTATGCAATGATAATTGTTGTGCATGGAGGAGAGAAAGTGCACTTTCAGCAAACTCAATTTTGCCGTCAATTATTACAAACACATCAACTCTGACATTGTTATGTTGCATATCTTCTCTTTCATCCTCAGTCAACAGTTGATTACATAACAATTGAAAGTCGTTTACACGCAATCTTAAATTCCCAAAATCATGGGAATTAAACCTTCGACGACGTAGGAATATAACACAAACATCTCTTGCAAAAAGGTGAACTCCAGGTGGAAAATGTTGACCGTATTATGCACCGATATACTCCATAGTATGTTTACCTGTTCCATAAAAAAAAGCTCACCAGATGACATAAATTTATGTTTTATATAAACTAATGTTAATAAGATATTTTAATCAATGAATTGCATCTTCATCAAAGCAGTTTATTAGTCACATTTATGGGGATTCAAAAGATAATATTATTGTTTAATGTACAACGTTACTTGCCAGTTAGCATTCAATGAATCAACTGAGTCTAACTGAGATAATATACATCATAAGACAATCTAGGTCATCCAAATGATCGTTCAACTCAATGCTATCAAAGCCAAACTTGTAAACAAACCAATCGATCGACTAGTTTAGTTCAAACTTAATGTGTCCTTATTAATAGCACTCTATTATCATTACTTTTGTATTTTTACATGTTAGTGCATCACTTTTATTATTTGCATTACCTTCAAGAGTTTATATGTAACTTACAGAAATCTAGTTATAAACAGCCTTCATTGCAATGGAAATGGGTGTACTTGAAGTTATACAATTCCACTGTTATTTTCCTTCTCTATGTCTGAAGTTGTACAATTGCATTACCTTTAACAGTATATTTGTAATTTGTGAAAACTATAACCATCATCGTAATGAAAATGTGTATGCCTGAAGTCATGCAATTGCATTGTTATTTTTTCTAATCAATGTATTCTTATAGAATTAAGTCAACTAAAAATTATTACGTTCTTTGATAATTCATGTAATTCCTTAAGGTCATAACATATATGCTAATGGTCTATATTTTCAAGTTTAATATCAAGAATATTGCAGATTAGACTTTTATCTCTCAGTACTTTTACCTAATATATAAAATCATATCATAGTGCAGACTCATATAAAGAAAACATTAAGATCACAAAATATCAAGTAAATACAAAGTAGCCTTCATAAACAATAAAAACTAAGTCATCCGCACATAGTTCTCATGCTACATCCTAAATTCTAGATTATGCGTTTAGCCTAACATGAGAGTAGGCACAGCCATTCACTAGAAAGCAATTACCAGATATGGGAGAGCCACCCTCCATCGCTATTGTTAATAGGGTATATCTTAGGTTGAGTTGTTCAAATTTTTTCTCAAATAAATGCATGATAATCATGCATTCATGCCATATTTCTATGTATTTGCAATCTTACATGTCAGATATGGTAATAAGGAATTGTTCTCAAATAAGGTCGAAATCCTAAACTAGAGTTCATATGGAAGTAGTGACATGGGTGATGAGAATCAAATGCAAGATTTTAGCTCCAACTATTCTAGGTGTAAGAACTTCTAGACACAAGAATCTTGTGGAGAGAGAATAGTTTTGGGAGATTTTTCTAAAAGACTTTGTTGGAATATTTTTAGAATCCTTAGAAAATACTATACGATTTTATATGAGATTTCAGAATCTCTTACAATAAATTTATATATATTTTAAGTATACTTTCCCATGAAAGCACTCAAAGATATTTGCAGCAAGCATAAATGAACCAGAACCAGGCTATCCCAATTCTTGTATCGAAGGCGGTTCAACTTGGCCTCGTAGAGACCATGAATTGAGTGTATACAACCTAACACGCCTCTAAATTACTGTTGTTGTTGTTGTTGTTGTTGTTATTGTTGTTATTATCATCATTACCATCTTTTCTGGTTTCAAGTTTTCCGATTTGAATTGAAGTTATCAAAGAAGAAATGTATGTTTATTTGATGGCCCTAGTCTATATTGTTTGTGGGGATCTATCTCAATCCTTGTCGCTACTGCTATGGTTGGTTTTTCAGTCAATTACATACCACGAATTTCTAATAATGAACTGATAGTCCAAAAATGTCAAAATAAAGTGGGAAAATAGAGATATTTAAGATAAAATTATTCGCCTTCTGGATTACAGGTTAGCAGCTTATTTGCACTTTGCAGTCAGTGCAGGACCTAGTGGCGTGGGAAGCTATTGCAGGAGGAGTATATAGCTACCGAAAAAGTAAATGGGTATGAGAATTGAAGGGGAAATGAGAAATAAGGAGAATGAAAAAGAAAAGTATAAAGATTCAGGATGAAATCCTTACCGAAAATAGTCAACGATGGCAGAGGTCGGAGTTGAATAAATCATCGTCGGAGACAAAGCTACATAGACGTTGATGAAGGGACGGAGCATGTCATCGTGACGATGAGGACAGCAAAGGGACGAAGAATTGCGGTTGTGGTGGAGAAAGGAGAGACGATTGCGGCTGGGACTTGGTATGACACGATTTTAGGGTTAAGGTTTGGGAACAATATGCATATATGGGTCAACCGGTCAAGCTTTGGTACGAGGAGGGTTGGCGTTCGCCTCGACCCGACCTTTCGAAAATTTTCAAGTGCCCTGCCCGCCCCGCCACTACCGAGTACATACCCTCGTCCTACTTTGGTACAAAATAGGGCCTCATTGAGAAGGGTCCACCCCCAATCGTGGTAGCGGTTGGAAGAGCAAGGAACGTGAAGAAGAATTTGAACAAAAATTAAATAATATTATTAAGGAAAAGGATCTAAATTAGCCTAAGTCATCTTTACATACTTTACATCAAGCTTAAAAGGTTATTTCACAAAAATGGTATTCAAAAATTGTTTTAAAAATTATTGATTATCCTAATGATTTTTCCATAGAGTTAATAGCATTAATAGACTCAGGAGCAGATTTAACTTATATAAAAGAAGGTATAATTCTCCCTAAATATTTTGAAAAAATAAATTCATCAATAGCCACTGCTGATGGTACAGATATGACAGTAAGATACAAAGTATCAAGAGCTCATATATGTAACAAAAATATATGCTTTCAAACCCCATTTATATTAATTAAAAATATGCAACAAAAGATTATACTTGGAACACCTTTTCTACAAATGATAAAACCATTTATAGTAATAGATAAAGGAATCCATACTACTATACAAAATAAAGAATTAATATTCTCATTTCGCACAATTAAAAAAGACATTATTTTATAAAAAGAATTTTCTATGATACCTTAAAGAACAAAATACTATAAAAAACACAGAGCAACAAATTAAAAGACCACTAAAAAGACATTGAAGATTTTTACAAAAAATTAAGCTTAGAAGTATGCTCTGAACAACCAAATACTTTTTGGAATAGGAAGAAGCATATAGTAACATTACCCTATATAGAAGACGAACTTAGAATTTTATTATCAAAGGCAATTGAAAGTCTCCTAGCTTAATCCGAGAGAATCTCTTCATTTCTACCTGGGTTCATCCGGACAAATAAAAATCTACTAGATTTAATAAACCAAATTCCAGACCCTAAACAAAAGGCTGATTTATTAACTAAATTTTTAAATATTTCAAACCAAAAAACCCCCGAGGAGGGATGGGCACCTTCTCTTAATGAAACAACATCACTATTTAGTATAATAAAATACCAAGAGAAATTTTAAAAGCTATACCAAAACCACCAACCATTCCTGAAACATATCGAGAAATTAAAACAATGAAACAAGAAATTGAAAAATTAAAAAATAGAATTCAAATATTAGAACTCCATAATATGACAAATAATCAGACCCAAGAAGGTCAAGAACAAGAAGAAGAAACGAAGAATTCTAAAATGCCCTTACCTTATCAAGTCGGAGAATTAAGCCTCAATCTCAAAGAATTCAAAACCAAAGAAGAAATTCTAATAAAACTCATTGATAAATATAATAATAATATACATACTCACAATTATTTAGTCTACATAGGAGTATTCACAACTTTAAAAATAATCCAAGAAGGTATCAAAATCATTGAAGAACAGATTTATTATCTCTTAGGATGAATCAAAGATTTAAACTAATAAAAGCATATTTAAATTTCATAAAACGACAGAAAGAAAGAATAGAAGCCGAATTAGAAATATTAAGATAAAGAGATCCAAATGAGAATGCTTTAATAATATATTTGATCCATAGACTTGAAAGACTTATTCAAGAAGAAGACGAACTTAGAATTTTATTATCAAAGGCAATTGAAAGTCTCCTAGCTTAATCTGAGAGAATCTCTTCATTTCTACCTGGGTCCATCCTGGTATCAGAGCCAAGTTGAAATTGATTTTGTTAAAAATATCTCTATAAAGAAACTTAATCATCACGAAGTTGCGCATCCAGCTGAGATCCCGTGTTGCTAAGAGAGCGTTGAAGGGAATACAGCATATAAGGCGTTGATTGTGAAGATGAGTTCTCTAAAGAAGATGTTTTCAACATCTTTATCTTATTCTTCAACTAATACTGAGATTCACTCAGTAAGACTTGATGAAATTCAAAACATGTCTGAAGGAGCCTACGAAATTATTGAAAAATCAATACAAAATTGGAAAATTCCTAAAAGACCTATTAAAGAAATTTATAAAATTGAAGCATTTGATTTCAGAACAAAATATAGAATTAAAACTTTAGAAACTGTATTAGAGTTTGGAGAAGGATCACCATTAATGAAATACTCTTTAAACAAAAAGAAATAATAAAAATGAATAAAGTAAAATAAATAACACGTGGCCTTGCTTCCAACCAAGTGCGCTTGAGTCAAAGTGCAAATTTATGTTGTCTTTTAAAAAAACGAGGGTGAAATTTTATGATTTTAAATAAATTGATATCTGGAGTAAGATAATTCTCATGGTACCTTTTGTTGGAGCTCTACATTTCATGCACTTATAAAATCATAGAAATATTTCCCATGCATCTTCTTATCATTTGAATAAAATAAAGATCAATAATAAACTATTGCATTTAGCTTTTCTAATCAGGATTTTTCTTTGAAGATGTAATATTAGAGTTTATAATAAAATACAAAATCCTTCTATGATACTCTTTTGGACTCGGTTGAAAGAATTAAATTTTCACCCCTTTAGTCCAAATTTAATAGGGAAAATAAATTAAAAAGACTTAAATAATTAAGCATATATTTATCAAAATCGCGAATCAACATTATTCAAAAAGAACCCAAACGTCACATAAAGCCATATCTATAGAAACAACACAAATTTCACTTCAAATGCTATATGGTGAAGGAAGCTGAGATCAACCAAATTACTGGAAAATCAACATTTATATTTAATAAATAATTATTATTAAAAGATTACAAGTCTGAGAAAAATAAAGAAAAAAGGATTATGGATATCAAAGACTTATAAATCAGAAGAATTAAAATAAATTATAAGAAAATGGTTTTACTTTTGTGAAAGTATTGAACAAAATGTTCTTTTGTTTAAATGGTATGATGAACAAGTATTATTATCAGTAAATATGATGCAACAAACTATAGATACTTCTGAATCCTCTAATCCAACTCCGTCCTCTACTCCTCCTCCTATAACTGATGTTAATATCCAACCTGAATGAAGAATGAATCGAATAAATAAAGAATTAGAAGGATTTATCGTACAAGAACCTTATAAAAAATGTTCTTCAAAGAAATGCCTGTACATATGAAAGATTTATCTCAAATAATAGAACAAAATAATTTTTCAAATAATAAACTCATAAATATAGAAAAATAATTAAAAAAGGGAAAAGGAAAAGAAAAATTAAAAGAACCAGAGATTATAACCCCAAAACCAAGTAAACCCAATTTATCATTTTTTAAAAAACCTTTAGAAATTCCTTTAGAATTTTCAACAAAATTTTCAAAAAACAAAGAACAATCTTCATCTATTCCTCCTTTCTCTATGTCGCCTCCAAGTATTAATAATTTAAAGAAAAATTAGAACAAATTGATAATAAATATAAAAATAAAAATATCTACAAACTATATCTGAAAACAATCTATCTATTAATGAAGAACATCCTTCAAATCTATTACAAAGAATGTACATGAAAAATACAAAAAATTATTATTCAAGACCATCACTAATAGATCAATAATTTGAAGAAGAAAGAAAAACTACAGTAAATGAATTTAATCCTAATTCGATATCTGAATGGAATATAGATGGAGTAAGTGAATATCAAATGTGGAATATATGTAATAGCATGATTATGTATTCCCAATTGTTAATAAACATTAGAAGATTACCAATGAATTTAGCTGCTGTTTGTATAATATGGGGGTTTATTGGACAACTTAAAGCCTGGTGGGATATACAAATGACACAAGATGAAAAGGCCCTTATATTAAATGATGAACAACCTGTTAATACACTTATTATCACTATAATATATCAATTTTTAGGACTAGTAGAAGATTATCAAGCAATTATTAGAGAAAGATTATTAAAATTAAGATGTAAATATTTATCTAATTTTAAATGGTACAAAGATGTATTTTTAATAAATGTACAATTATTAGATGATGGACCACAACCAATATATAAAGAAATTTTTTTACAAAGATTGCCATCTATTATAAAAAAATAAAGTAAAAATATTAATAAAACAAGAAAAAGGTGAAAAATTGGCATATACTAATTACACATGGGGAACTTTACTTTCAAAAGTAAGATAAATAGGAACAGAGTTATGTCATCAAAAGAAGATGGAAGAAACCCACTTCTTAAAACTACAAGATTTATCACAATTCTGTTCACATTATGGAATTGAGAATTACCATTTCAAAAAACCATGATGAGAAAATCGAAATACAAAAACAAAACCTTATAAAAGAATTCCTCATCAAAATTATGAAAGAATAACATATCCAAAGACACCATCTCGAAAGACTTATAAAAAATATCATAAATCAAAACAAAAATATTCTAAACCTAAAAAAGATGTTAAATGTTATAAATGTGAAAAATTTAGACATTATGCTTCTAAATGCTATAAAAAATAGGTCAAAGAATTATTAGCTAAAGAAAATCTTAGTCTAGAAGTTATAACTAAAAAACTAAAAGAATTAATTGCTACCTCTAGCGAGGAAGATGAATCCTCTGAGAATGAACAATTAAATTATATAGAAAATCAAAACTTATCAGATTCAGAATTGGAACATCAATGTCATTGCTCATATTCACCAAATGAATATCAATCTTCTTCTGAATCTTCATATCATTCTACCAATATGCTAAATGCCACAGATAAAACTCTACTAAATTTAATAAACCAAATTCCAGACCCTAAACAAAAGGCTGATTTATTAACTAAATTTTTAAATATTTCAAACCAAAAAACCCCCGAGGAGGGACAGTCACCTTCTCTTAATGAAATAACATCACTATTTAGTATAATAAAATATCAAGAGAAATATTTAAAAGTTGTACCAAAACCGCCAACCATTCCTGAAATATATCAAGAAATTAAACCAATAAAATAAGAAATTGCAGAATTAAAAAACATAATTCAAATATTAGAACTCCATAATATGACAGATAATCAGACCCAAGAAGGGCAAGAACAAGAAGAAGAATTTGAATAAGAATTAAATAATATTATCAAGGGAAAGGATCTCAATCAACCCAAGTCATCTTTACATACTTTATATCAAGCTCAAAAGGTTATTTCACAAAAATGGTATTCAAAAATTATTTTAAAAATTATTGATTATCCTGAGGAGTTTTCCATAGAGTTAATAACATTAATAGACTCAGGAGCAGATTTAAATTGTATAAAAGAAGGTATAATTTTTCCTAAATATTTTGAAAGAACAATTTTGTTAATAGCTACTGCCAATGGTACAGATATGACAGTAAGATATAGACTACCATGAGCTTATATATGTAATAAAAATATATGCTTTCAAACCCCATTTACATTAATTAAAAATTTGCAACAAAAGATTATACTTGGAACACCTTTCCTACAAATGATAAAACCATTTATAATAACAGATGAAGAAATCCATACTACTATACAAAATAAAGAATTAATATTCTCATTTATAAAACCACCCAAAATGTCCCTATTAGCATAATTAAAAGAGACATTATTTTATAAAAAGAATTTTCTATGCTACCTTAAAGAATAAAATACTATAAAAAACATAGAGTAACAAATTAAAGGACCATTAAAAAGGCATATTGAAGATTTACACAAAAAATTAAGCTTAGAAGTATGCTCTGAACTACCAAACAGTTTTTGGAATAGGAAGGAACATATAGCAACATTACCCTACATAGAAGAATTTAATGAAGAAAAAATACCTACAAAAGCTAGACCTATACAAATGAATTTAGAATTATTAAAATATTGTAAACAGAAAACACAGACCTTATTAGATAAAAAATTTATAAGACCAAGTAAATCACTATGGAGTTGTGCTGCCTTCTATGTTAATAATGCTGCAGAAATTGAAAGAGGGGCTCCTAGACTAGTTATAAATTATAAACCGTTAAATAAAGTACTAAAATGGATTAGATACCCTTTACCTAACGAGAAAGATTTATTACAAGGAATTATCAAAGCAAAGATATTTTCTAAATTTGATTTAAAATCAGGATATTGGCAGATTCAAATAGCCGAAGATGATAAGTATAAAACTGCTTTCACAGTTCTCTTTGGGCATTATGAGTGGAATGTTATACCTTTTGGTCACAAAAATGCCCTATCAGAATTTCAAAACATTATGAATGATATATTTAATCCTTACTTGGAATTTGCAATAGTTTATATCGATGACATTCTATTATATTCTAGTTCTATACAAGAACATTGGAAACATTTGAAGACATTTAAGAACATAATTCATCATAATGGCCTAGTATTATCAGAAAAGAAAACGAAATTATCTCAAACAAAAATATTATTTCTAGGATTTAATATAAAAAATAATACTATCCAACCAGTTACTAGAGCTATAATTTTTGTAGAGAAATTTTCTGATGAAATAAAAAACAAAAAACAATTACAAAGTTTTTATGATGCTTAAATTATGTTGCAGAATTTTATGAAAATGTTGCTTATGACAGAAGAATATTATTGAAAAGATTGAAGAAAAATCCGTCTCCATGGACTGAAGAACATATTAAGGCAATCCAGAATATTAAAAGAAAAGTAAAGTATTTACCATGTTTACACCTAGCCAATCTAGATTTATACAAAATAGTTAAGACAGATGCATCAGATATTGGATATGGTGGAATATTAAAACAAAAAGAACAAAATAAAGAATAATTAATTTGTTATACTTTAGGATTATGGAATGAAACTCGAAAGAAATATCCTACTATTAAGAAAGAAATGTTAGCTATAATTATTTGTATAAATAAATTTCAAGGAGATCTTATAAATAAAGAATTTTTATTAAGAGTTGACTGTCGAGCAGCAAAACAAATCATTCAAAAGGATATAAAGAATTTTGTATCCTATCATATGTTTGCTCGGTGGCAGGTAATGCTATCGCCTTATGATTTCCAAATAGAATATATCAAAGGAGAAAATAATTCTCTTTCTGACTATCTATCTCGAGAATTTTTGCAGGAAAAAGGTTAATATGGCTTCAGCCTCTTCAGCAGCAGCTTCTTCTTCCTCCCTGCTTCTTCCTCTTCTTCCTCCAAAAATCCTCCAATTCCAAGAAATTATAATTTTGAATTTTATACAGATCATAAATTTATTTATCGTGAAAAATCAGATTATGATCTATGCAAATCAAAAGGTCTTGAAGAATACTTTTCTTCAAGTGAAAAGGAAAATAAAATTATCCAAGAAACAAACAAAACAAACAGAGCAATTTACCAAAAGTATCTTCCCATGTATGAATGGTTTATTCCTGTAGCTCCTGGCAAAAATGTAGAATTTTATGAACAAATTTTATTACAAACCAATTCTATAACAGTGGAGCATGTCACAAAATAACCAAGAGGAGATATGATTATTTATTCAAAAATATTTATCAAAAGAATTATTTCCCTTGAAAATTGGCTGGTCAGTGACCCTAATGCTTATATCCCAGTTGGATTAGATTCAACCTCGACAACCCAACTCAAAACCTTCCAGTTCGGTTCAATGAAAGATTTTGGGACAGTTGGGGTTTTGACAAATATATTCTTCCAGATGATCTTATTTCTCATTTATCCTTTAATATATCTGATCCACAAAAGCTCACATAATTTATAATTCAAGAGTCTATCCAATGGATCATCCACTGGGATTTCTCTTTCTTTATAGACTCCGAAACCAACTCTTTTATCACCTATTTTTCATATTTAAAATGGTGGCCAAAATTCAATTATGAACTTATTCTTCATACTCATAAATGGAAAAAGCATCGTGCCGAAGAAAAGGTTACTGCAGTAGCAGAATCTCTTTGCTCTTCTCCTGCTGAGACGCCACTAGGCCACTCAGAAGAAACAAAAGTAGATTTCAAATCTGCTCTCAGAATGATTAAGCAGCATTTCCCGCGCCTTTCAGAAAAGGAGCAGAGGTTAAAGGCCTTTGAATTCCTATTCTCTAGCCAAGTTGATGAGGATCAAATGGATATCTCGTCAGCATCCTTATCTCCTTGATACAATTATTTCTAACAGCTATCATCTTTATCAAAAGCAAAAGTAAAGAAGGGCAAATACTATTCAAAGCACTATTCAAGATTCTGATGCTATTATCCACCGACACTATTCAGACCACTTTATTCGCTCTTATCGTATTGGGATAGTCAACTCCACAATATCAAGGACACGTAGCCTAAAGCGATAAGATTCCGGATTTATCACCCTCTTAAGTCCACTCCGGATTTCATTTATTGTAAAATTCGTTTCCTTTCCCATCTATAAATAGGTATGCTCATTGTAAAGAAGGCATTGGAACTCTCGAACCCATTCGAAGAGCTTTCGAGCCTTAAGTCTTGAGTGCTAGCTTTTTGAGTGCTAAGTTTGTGAGTGTTAAGAGCAAAGATTGTTCAGCTTCTTCCTCTCCTGTAACTTTGAAGATATTTATGTAAGTTCTTCTTTGAAAGTTAATGTTTGATATTCCGTTTGCTTATGATGAATGGCTAGAATATTATATCCTGAGATTTCTATTGTGGCATGGTAATCGTTATATCTTTAAAGACTGCATTACTTTTGTTGGAAACATGAGGAAAACTAGCTAAATCCATATTTTGATGATTAACAAATCAATTTGAGTATGTCTTGGCTACTAACAAGTTTGTGAAATGTTTAAGGAATATACATTTGAAGAAAATCAAGTTAGGAAGGCCAAGTCGATCCCCAAGTCGACTCCAAGATCGACTTCAAACATGCAGAACGTCCAGAGCTGAAATGGGAAGAAGACCAAGTAAAGTCGCGGGTCAAGTCGACTCCACATGCGACTTGGGTAGCCAAGTCGCAGACGAAGTCGACCTCGCTATCGACTTCAGTCGTGCAATTTCTTCCAGAGTCGAAAGTTGGGACGCGGAGCTGCCAAGTCGCAGCCCAAGTCGACTCCAGTTGCGACTTGGGTGAAGTCGCGAACAAAGTCGACCCCGAAGTGCGACCTGAAGAATTCAAGGCTCAAAGATGGGAAAGCTAGCTTCTTTCCATGATCAAAGATGCAAGTTCAAAACTTGGTTTCAAGTTTAAATGCAAACCAAGATCAAATCAAGTTTAGAGAAAATCCAAATAAGTTGCAAAGTTCAAGATGAATCAAAGTCAAAGCTTCCAAAGGTTCCAAATCATTCAAAGGACTTCTTCACTCTAGGCTTAAGAGCTTCAAGCATGATCAAGATCAAAACAAGCCTATCAAAGTTCAAGGATTCAAGATCTAGAACAAATCAAAGGCAAAGACATCAAGCATGCTTCAAACAGTCATGTCTTCAAGAACAAACTCCAAAGCAAGAAAGCTCTTCAATGATTCAGTTTCTTCATTCAAGGGGATTAATTCTACAAGGGGTTAAGTTTTTAAGTTACCAAAGAAATTTTTAAGAACCCAATTCACCCCTCCCCTCTTGGGTTTTGCCATCTATTCGGGACCCAACAAGTGGTATCAGAGCAGGTCTTTGAATTGAATCAAAGAGATCTATTATCATGGCATCCCAATCTACTTCCGTTCCCGCTTTTGCCGAGGGCCAATCTTTTACAAGGCCACCATTGTTTGATGGGAACAACTTTGGTTATTGGAAGCTTCGTATGAAGCAACTCATTATGGCTACCGATATGGACTCTTGGATTGCAATCCAAGACGGTGTAATCTTGCCTATAGATGAAAGAGCTTCCAAGTGGACCGAAGAGGAAGTTAGAACCGTCAAGAGCAATGCCAAGGCAATGAATTCTTTATTTTGTGCTCTTACGGCTTCGGAGTATGATAGAGTATCTTCTTGTTTGACTGCAAAAGAGATATGGGATACTCTAACATCTATTTATGAAGGAACCTCCCAAGTCCAAGGGACTAGGAGAAACATTTTGATTGGAGAGTTTGAAAATTTCAGAATGCTAGATACTGAAAATATTTCTGAAATGTTTGCAAGATTTTCTAAAATTACTAATGCTCTAAAGGGTCTTGGAAAAGCTATTTCTGAATCCGAGCAGGTTATGAAGATATTGAGAGCTCTACCGGATTCATGGACTCCAAAGATAACGGCAATTGAAGAAGCCAAAGACCTCAACACATTGAAGCTTGAAAATCTTATTAGCTCACTCATGTCACATGAGCTAATTAAGAAAAGGAATGAGGATCAACACAAAGGCAAAAGAGCAATTGCCTTAAAAGCTACACAAGACACGGATGACACCTCATCCTCTCAAAACGATGACGAGATGGCCCTACTCACAAAACGATTCAGAAAATTTGTGAGAAAAGGCGGAAATTTCAGAAATTTCAAAGACAGAAATTTCAGAGAGAAAAAGGAAGAACCAATCAAATGCTATAGATGCGGGGGCGTAGGACATATGCAAACCCAATGTCCTACACCGGAAGAAAGGTCAAAGGGAAGAGGCATGTACGTCAATGAGGAGACGTCATCAACATGCAGCTCTTCAACCGATGACAACGGTGCGGCCAACTGTGCAAGAATATGCTGCGTAGCACAAATCGAACAAGAAGAAGAACTGCTATGCTTGAACACGACGGAAGTTTTGGAAGATCAATCTACCTCAACAAAATACACAGAAAGTGAAGAGGTAACTTCCAAACCTTATTCTCAATCAAGTTATTCTTCTTTTCATGATTGCCTCAAGTGTGCTGAATTAGAAGAACTACAAACTGCCTATGATTCATTATATGAGGAAATCAAAAAGCTAGGAAACAAGTTGTCCTCAAAGAAACAACAATGCAACTTTGCTATTATTGAAAATGGAAAACTGGCTGAAAAATCAACAAAACTGAAAGAAGAAAATGAATCATTGTTGAAAGAAGTAGAGAAGCTGAAAAAGGAGAACAAATCCTTAAATGAATCATTAGCAAAGTTCTCTAATCCAGGAGAAAGTGTAAAGATGTTTCTAAACATGACTGCTCAAACAAACAAAAGAGGTCTTGGTTACAATACATTTGAGCAAGGAGAAAGTGGTAAATCTAATATGCCAACACTTGGAAAACTTCAAACCAAAATTGCACCTATATACAAGCCACAAAGGAAAAATGTTATGTGGACTAAAAGACCAACATTTGAACCAAAATATACTTGGAGGCCTACTCCTAGATTACCAATGGCTTGCAACTTTTGCAACAAAATGGGTCATAAAGTTTATAAGTGTAACCTTAAGAGATTATTTGACCATGGTGCTAAATTAGTTTGGGTTCCAAGGAACACGAGATTTGGGCTTTCTAAGGTAGAGCAACGAAGATTGAATCATTTTACTAACCCAAATGGACCCATAAAATGGGTACCAAAAAGATGAGAATTATTTGTCTATTTTTTAGATTTGTTTAAAGGCAAAGGCAAACAATGCATAGCGGTTGTTCAAGGCACATGACTGGAGAAAGAAATTTGTTTCACAAACTTAAGCCTTGCAACGACGGAACGGTTGCCTTTGGTAATAATTAGAAAGGTAAAATCAAAGGTAAAGGAAATATTTACAGTAGCTCAAATGCATGCATGGAGGATGTTTTGTTTGTTGAAGGACTCAAGCATAACTTAATGAGCATTAGCCAATTATGTGATAAAGGATATAAGGTTGTGTTTGAATCATCTGTATGCAATGTATTTGATGGTGAGCATATCATGTTTAGTGGAAGAAGACATGGAAATGTATATTTGGTTTCACTTGATGAACTAGATGGTCAATGTCTAATGGCCATTGAAAATGATCCATGGGTTTGGCATAAAAGAATTGGACATGTGAATATGTCAAACATAAAGACCCTATAAAAAAAAAAAAAGTTTGGTAGAAGGCTTGCCAAAGTTGAAATATGACAAAGACAAAATTTGCAAGGCATGTCAATTATCTAAACAACCAAAGATGTCTTTTTCTACCAAAAAGGAGATTTCCACCACTAGGCCACTTGAATTGCTACACATGGATCTATATGGGCCATCCGACATCTTAACCATTGGTGGAAAGAAATATGTATTTGTGATTGTTGATGACTTTTCAAGATTTACATGGGTAATTCTCTTAGCTAGCAAAGATGAAGATTTCTCTATGTTTTCAACTTTTGTAAACTTGGTGGAAAATGAAAAACAGAATACCATTTTGTGTATAAGGAGTGACCATGGTGGTGAATTTGAGAACAAACGATTCACAGAATTATGTAATGAAAAAGGAATTCATCACACATTTTCTGCACCAAGGACTCCACAACAAAATGGAGTAGTTGAAAGGAAAAACAGAACTATACAAGAGATGGCTAGAACATTGCTAAATGAGAGCAAATTATCTAAGAAATTTTGGGGTGAAGCTGTAAGCACAGCTTGTCATGTTTTAAATCAAGTTACCATTAGAGCAATCTTGAAAAAGACCCCATATGAGCTATGGAAAGGAAGGAAACCAAACATATCTTATTTTCATGCTTTTGGATGCACATGTTATGTTCTGAACAATGGAAAAACCAACTTGGGAAAACTTGATGCTAAAAGTGATGAAGCAATATTCCTTGGTTATTCATCAAATAGCAAAACATATAGAGTTTTCAATAAACGAAACCAAGTTGTAGATGAATCCATACATGTTATTTTTGATGAAACTAATACATGCTTTAAAAGAAAAGATGATCTAAGTGATGCAGATGACATAACAAGCAATCTTGAAAAATTGCATATGGAAAAGCAAGAAGAATCCATGGAGGAAAGGGTAAGTGAAGGTAACAATTCCTATAAACCTCCAACTGATTTAAAATTCAATCATGCACATCCAATTGAGCAAGTTATAGGAAATGTGTATGAAGGTGTAAAAACTAGAAGGTCAAAGCAAAATGTGTGTGGACAATATGCTTTTGTATCCAAGATTGAACCTTCTAATATTGAACAAGCTCTTGATGATGAAAACTGGATTATAGCAATGCAAGAAGAGCTAAATCAATTTGAAAGAAATAAAGTTTGGCACCTTGTTCCTAGACCAAATGGTTGTACTATTATTGGCACCAAGTGGGTCTTTAGGAAAAAAAATTAGATGAAAGTGGACTTGTAGTGAGGAACAAAGCTAGACTTGTGGCAAAAGGATACTCACAAGAAGAAGAAATAGATTTTGAGGAATCCTATGCACCGGTTGCTAGATTAGAAGTCATTCGCATCTTATTAGCTTTTGCATCTCACATGAACTTTAAATTGTTTCAAATGGATGTCAAAAGTGCATTTCTGAATGGTTATATAAATGAAGAGGTGTATGTTGAGCAACCACCTGGATTTGAGGAGAAAGATCAATCAAAATTTGTGTACAAGTTGACCAAAGCATTATATGGATTGAAACAAGCCCCAAGAGCTTGGTATGATAGACTAAGCAAGTTTTTGATTGATCATAATTTTCAAAAAGGGAAAGGTAGACACCACCTTGTTTATCAAGTACAATGGAAAGGATATATTGATCATTCAGATTTATGTAGATGATATTATTTTTGGTGCTACTAATGAAACTCTTTGCCAAGAATTTTCTGAGCTTATGCAGAAAGAGTTTGAGATGAGCATGATGGGAGAGCTAAACTTCTTCCTTGGACTGCAAATCAAGCAACTAAATGAAGGAATCTTCATAAACCAGTCCAAATACATTAAAGAGATGCTCAAGAAATTTGGCATGGAGAACAGCAAAGGAGCAAACACGCCCATGAGCTCCACAATCAAAATGGACAAAGATGAAAAGGGAAAATTAGTTGATATAAAATTGTATAGAAGCATGATAGGTTCCTTATTGTATTTAACTGCTTCTAGGCCAGATATTTTGTTTAGTGTGTGTATGTGCTCTAGATTTCAATCATGCCCAAAAGAATCACACTTGGTAGCTGTGAAAAGAATTTTTAGATATCTAGTAGACACTACCAATTTAGGACTATGGTATCCAAAGGGCTCTAATTTTGATCTAATCGGCTACTCGGATGCGGATTTTGCTGGTTACAAAGTAGATAGAAAAAGCACTAGTGGAACATGTCAATTTCTTGGAAGCATGTTGGTTTCATGGTTTTCAAGAAAACAAACTAGTGTTGCTCTATCTACGGCGGAAGCCGAATACATTGCCGCCGGGAGCTGTTGTGCCCAATTACTTTGGATGAAACAGCAACTTAGGGACTAAGGCATGGATTTTAAAGATATATCTATCAAATGTGATAATACCAGTGCTATTTGTCTAACCAAGAATCCTGTATTGCATTCTAGGACCAAACATATAGATCTTAGATACCATTTCATTAGAGAACATGTAGAAAATCATGACATATGTTTGGAATTTGATAGAACTGAGGATCAAGTTGCAGATATTTTTACTAAACCCCTAGCAAGAGAAGCATTCTATAAAATTAGAAATAACATGGGAATGATTGAGCTCACCTAAGTAACAAAACAACAAATGCTACAACAAGTGGTATAACAAGTGGTATCAGCTGGTAAATCAAGTGGTATAAAATCTAACAAGTAATAACATTTGGTATCATGCCCAACAAGTAGTATCTAAAATTAGGATAAGCATAAACTCAGGGGGAGCACCCATTTAGGGGGAGCTAACCCACCTATCTCTTTGATTACCCTCTAATCTTTTTGATATATTGACAAAAAGGGGGAGAGAGATTTAAGGAGAAGAAGAGTATTTGAGTTAAAAAATTGAGTATAAGTCTTAATGATTTAAAAAGGGGAGAGAGATGATTAAAGGGGAGAGAGATGTAAGAAGAGAAGATTAAGAATGGGGAGGAGAGTAGGATATGCTTACATGATATTTATATGTGAATGTTCTGTTTGCATGAGCATAAGCATGATTTTAAAATGCAATATGAGCATATTATTTTTAATGAAAGGTATCCACTCAAATCGGTTTTGTCAATCATCAAAAAGGGGGAGATTGTTGGAAACATGAGGAAAACTAGCTAAATCCATATTTTGATGATTAACAAATCAATTTGAGTATGTCTTGGCTACTAACAAGTTTGTGAAATGTTTAAGGAATATACATTTGAAGAAAATCAAGTTAGGAAGGCCAAGTCGATCCCCAAGTCGACTCCAAGATCGACTTCAAACATGCAGAACGTCCAGAGCTGAAATGGGAAGAAGACCAAGTAAAGTCGCGGGTCAAGTCGACTCCACATGCGACTTGGGTAGCCAAGTCGCAGACGAAGTCGACCTCGCTATCGACTTCAGTCGTGCAATTTCTTCCAGAGTCGAAAGTTGGGACGCGGAGCTGCCAAGTCGCAGCCCAAGTCGACTCCAGTTGCGACTTGGGTGAAGTCGCGAACAAAGTCGACCCCGAAGTGCGACCTGAAGAATTCAAGGCTCAAAGATGGGAAAGCTAGCTTCTTTCCATGATCAAAGATGCAAGTTCAAAACTTGGTTTCAAGTTTAAATGCAAACCAAGATCAAATCAAGTTTAGAGAAAATCCAAATAAGTTGCAAAGTTCAAGATGAATCAAAGTCAAAGCTTCCAAAGGTTCCAAATCATTCAAAGGACTTCTTCACTCTAGGCTTAAGAGCTTCAAGCATGATCAAGATCAAAACAAGCCTATCAAAGTTCAAGGATTCAAGATCTAGAACAAATCAAAGGCAAAGACATCAAGCATGCTTCAAACAGTCATGTCTTCAAGAACAAACTCCAAAGCAAGAAAGCTCTTCAATGATTCAGTTTCTTCATTCAAGGGGATTAATTCTACAAGGGGTTAAGTTTTTAAGTTACCAAAGAAATTTTTAAGAACCCAATTCACCCCTCCCCTCTTGGGTTTTGCCATCTATTCGGGACCCAACAACTTTTGTATTAGAAACTAAAGCTAATGAACCATTATAAAGAGAAATTCATATTATAAATCATAATGAAGAAATTATTGTAGAATTTGAATGGGAAAATTATACTTCATCTGACGAAGAATTCTAAAATACCCTTACCTTATCAAGTCAGAGAATTAAGCCTCAGTCTCAAAGAATTCAAAACCAAAGAAGAAATTCTAATAAAACTCATTAATAAATATAATACTAATATACACTCCCACAATTATTTAGTCTATGTAGGAGTATTCACAACTTTAAAAACAATTCAAGAAGTTAACAAAATCATTAAAGAACAGATTTATTATCTCTTAGGATGAATCAAAGATTTAAACTAATAAAAGCAAATTAAATTTTGTAAGACGACAGAAAGAAAGAATAGAAGCCGAATTAGAAATATTAAGACAAAGAGATCCAAATGAGAATGCTTTAATAATATATTTGATCAACAGACTTGAAAGACTTATTCAAGAAGAAGACAAACTTAGAATTTTATTATTAAAGGCAATTGAAAGTCTCCTAGCTTAATCTGAGAGAATCTCTTTATTTCTACATACAATAAAAGTCGTACCGTAGAACCGGTCTCGTGTAACTCTTTTATTTTCAAGATATTGATTATTAATGTAAAATTCAATTAATTTATTGTATTTAACAGTACTTATTTGGCTAGGAGACCAAGATTCATCCAAATCAAATATATATGTGGACCACATTTGCTCAAATATATATATATATATTTATTTATTTGTAAATTATGAAAAATACTTAGATTTGTTAACATATATATTAAAATATAATAATACTTAATCCATGTAGTAATGATATTTTAGATAGTTTAAATGCTAAAAATTCTACTTTAAAATTAATATTTTAACATTAAACTATTTTATTATGTTGATTTTACACATTTGTAGATGAGACCCATATACAGTGAAATTAAGCAAATGAGAGGATTTTCATGGTAATATAAATAATGTTAAATATAGTAGATGATGTGAATTTTCCATTAACTATCAAAATTTTAAATATGGAAGCAATACTTATAATAAAATATAGGAGCTCGATTGGATGCACCATGATATATTTTAAGTTGTGTTGTATTTATTTTATTTAATTTTTCTTCATAAATATATTTTCTTAATTGTATTGAATCCATATATCAAGTTTTGTCATTTCACAATATTTTTACATATTTATTTTTAAAAAATCATCCATTTTGGGGGCATTTAAGTCATTTTTATCTCTTAAATAAATATATAAAATTATTGTAAAATGGTACAACTTTGCATATATATTGAATACACTTAAGAAAACATGTTTGTAAAGAAAAAATCAAAAAATATAACTAATTATAAAAATAAATGAATATTGTACATTAGCCTAAAATATATTATGATGTATACATCAAGTTCCTAAAATATAATATACTAAAGGAATGTATAAGTCAGATCAGGTAGCCCAAATACTCAAACCAGCTCTACTCAACTTTAAAAATCGGGTCAGGTTAAATCAGATTTTGATAAGTCATTTTCTAAAATTCATGACCAAATTATTAAATAAAATCGATTCAGGTTTATGCGGGCTCAAGTTGAGATCAAACCTGTTTACACCTCTACCGTCTACATCAATTGCTTTCCTCAACTTAGGCTGTGAAGCATTGTAAAACTTTGTAAAACTTTGGAAAGATTTTAAATAATTAACAAAAGTAGTATCAGATATTAAAAAAGCCATTATAAAAACTCTCACACCATTCTCAATGAAATAAAAAAAAAATTGTCATCATGTGTAATAGCCTGTAACCGAATCCCGCATCGAAAGGAGGAGAAAGTTCCTAATGGTTTATTAGTGGATCTCAAGCTAAACATGGTGTGAAATGTTTTAAAACTATGCAACTAAGCTGTCAGGCCAGAACAAATAATATCACACAACGAGTCTTATAGCCCACGGGCCTAATGGTCATTTTTCTGAGTATGTGTGTTCCATGCGTTACGCTCAATGATCTTTTTTCTGGATATGTGCGTGACAAGTAGTATCAGAGCAGTTTCTCTTCCAATAGATGTGGTTCGGAGAGTTGAGCCTGTGAAAACCAACGGAAGCCGGAGTTAAGTTGTGGTTCAAGGACAAACCAAGCAGAAGCTGATGAGCTTATAATAGCCTAGAACCGAATCTCATGTCAAAAAAAAGAGAAAATTTCTAATGGTTTATAAATGGGTATGAAGTTGAACATGGTATGATGAGTTTTAAAACCGTGCGGTTAAGCTGCTAGGTCAGAGCGAACCATATCAAATTGTGGCCTATAGTGCACAGGCCCAATAGTCATTTTTCTGAGTTTGTGTGCTCTGTGCGTTAGGCCCAATAGACATTTTCTGGGTCTTATGTGACATCATGTATCTCTAGAACATGATATGAGCATTACACAATCTAAATTGCATTCTCTTAAAAGTGTTATAAAAACAAATAAATGTGATTTTTCTTGATCATGTAGATTAAATTAGGATTTAAAAATAAACATAGTAACTATGTAAATAGCAAAAATATGAATTTTTAGCTAGCCTCCTAAGTATTTAACCAATTAATGGAAAAAAGCTGTCTTTTTGAGTTACGTAGTTCGATTTGTCTGTAACCAATACAAACTTCACTAGTAGTTATTATTCTTGTGGGAACCATATTATTACTATCATTCTTCACAAACCACCTTTTTAGGGTCACGAAACGTACCAATCGAACTTGGATTTAGTTTTCTTTGATTCTCAGTTGCAGGTTTACAATATTACCCCATCAAAATTCAATGCATGTAGACTAGGAGACAAGCATGAACTAGATCATCATTAGTGTATCCACAAGCCTTTTTCACCCCATTTTAGTTCACTGAATAATTTTTTGACCTCACATTCATTAAGATTTGCATTAAGTACTATTGAAAAAATAGAACTTGGATCAAGAAACACGTATTTCAAAAGTAAAAAAGCAATTTAACTTCCACCTGTAGTGCTTCTTCCTTATTGTGAATAGATGATGCGTATTTTTCAAAGTTGTGCTTCTAAAATTTCCAACCTTGTGACACCATCTGTGGTGGTCTTTTCTTGACCAACTTTGCAAATTTGCAATCTTTTCATCCTTGCCTTGAGTTGTTGGTCCTTGCATAATGCATGATTCTATCGCATCTTCCGATTGACTTCCAATTCATTCTTCGTCGCAACTTGATTAATGATATCAATCCGTGGGCATGAATCTTCTTGAAAAGGATGCTTTCATATTGCAAATAGATCGAACTCAACATTCTCATCACCTACAGTCAGTGTGAGCTTTCATTCTTCACATTAATGAGTACTTCAACTGTTGCCAACAAAGGTCTTTCTAAATTATTGAGATATGCTTATTCTCTTTTATCTTTAGCAAAATAGAACTCCATTTGAATGAAAACCTTACCAAACTTTATTAGAATATCCTCAAAAATGGAAATGGAATATTTGATTGAGCGATTTAACGGCTATAGAATCATTTTGTATGTTTTAAATCATCCATTTTCAGCTTCTCACAAATGACAAGAGCGATCAAACTAATGCTCACTCCTAAATCATAAAGAGCTATATTGATTTAGATATTACTAAATGGACACAGGATAGAGAAAATCTCTAAGCTTCTATGAATGTAGATTCTGAATATTCTTTAACGAGTGCCAGCATCCTGTATTCTCCAACTTGCTTTTACTAATAGGATATCCTTCAAAGATTCAACATAAAACAACATCTAAGCTAATTTTTCCAATGTAGATGTTTGTCTATGCAAATTTACGTATTTTGCATTTGTTAAAAGTTTAATTACATTATTAAATCAACGCTAAATTGTGTTATATTTTAACTATATTATCCCAACCTAGGGAGGTACTTTACCAAAATCTCAACGATAACATAAGAAATAATAATATAGAATTTCATTAAAAATAATAATGTAGAATAAAACAGACATTTACTTAGAACTTTGTAAAATCTTGTCATAGATGAGAGTAGCAGTTTTTTTAACTCCATTGGACGTATTGTTGACAAGAGGATCTTATACGAATTCCTAACAAATATAACCTGTCTGACTGTCAAAATATGACACGTGTTAACAGTTTTCTTTTCCAATACGATATTAATGATTACATATTTTCTTCAACTTCATCCTAAAGATGGAAATGAAGTTTTTTCCCCTAAAAAGGTCAATAAACAAGAATAGAACAGACTATTGCTTCCCAATAAGTAAAAGGAACAGGAACAAAATTGTTCTTCCAAAGTCCAGTTTTAAGGCATTTTCAAGTAGATTATGTAGTGCCCTGACGAGATAATGAGACCTAATAATCAACATGAAAATTGATTTTACCATTGTTCGATTCTAGTAACTTTGAAGACCTCTTTGGAAGCTTGAAAACGTAGACATGCAAAGGCTATCTTAAATGTAGTTATTAAAACAAGCATGAAGCATTTTGAGACAAAAGCATGCTCAGGATCTTTTATGTAACCATCCGATAAAAAAAAATCTTCACGTTCTTCAAAACAAAGAAAATCCTTCAAGTGCCCACATAACCTTCAAAATCTAGAAAATTTGTTCGTCATATGCAACAAACAAAGTCGAGAAATTTACAAAACCATTAACAACACTATGTAATACACGGCGAAGATCGCATTTAAGAATTCTCTCTTACATGATTGATCAACACGCACATAAACATGAGATGGAAAAAATGCCTTGTGATATCCTCTTGCCGACCACCTAAACTTGTAAGCTAGATCGAAAAAAATGATCATTAGTGACAAAAGAAGGTTGTCGTCATCGTCATCATCCACTTATGTCATGGCAACATGTTCAGAGATCAAATTTGGGCCCATCAACTCAATAATGATGCCCACGTGACAACTATCGTCTTGGTCAAGGTATTTTAAAGCTTTAAAATAGTAATCCAACTTTTTCACCTCCGAAGGAGATGTCTAATATACTATTTTAAAGCAACTAATAATTGCACAAAAAGGTTTCACTTTGGTGCGAGTTTGAAAAATCTTTTCTTTTTGCACACCATGACATATTTTCTAAATTCAAATCATTCCTTGTATTTCTTGATATTTATACAATTAATATGAGGAAACAATTATCATATGCGTAATTAGGCCACTTAAGAATTTTCATGAAATATCTTGAACCGACATTCATTGGTACACAGCGGCCCTCGATCATAATGATTTTCAATATCTAAACTAAATAAATATTCATAAACCCAACTCAAATAAATTTTCAAGAAATATCTTGAAGCCACATTCTTTTGTAACCCTACAATCTTCAATCAAAGAGATGGTCTGAATTTATGTCCTGAAATGCGAGTTTTTTCGTCCTCAAGAGATAGAGGAAGAATAGGACTTCTCCTCATAAGGTAGATTAACTGGCAATCGGTCGCATATTCGTCAAAGAACGGTTAGTAAGAGGTTATGGACTTCTCAAAATCCAAGTATGGCAACTCATACATATAATCTTCTCTTGGATGAGCTTCGAACTTTGTCGCTATCAGAGGCTTCTGTATGCCAATATTGGAATTTTGGACACATATATACATTAATCATATGTATATGCTATCATAAATAGTGGCCCAAATTATAAAATGATCTTATAAGGTTTTATGGGCCTAAATCATCTAATAAAGCATAGATCTCCTATGCGCAGAAACCCTACAGCCTAATTTCTAATTTCTATTTTTATGATGGACTAAATTAGAAATATGAAATATAGACTTCCTATATAAACGGTTGTAGTCCCCGGGTTAAACACTTATCAGGGTTTTTTTCTAGCATCCCATCAGTTAAAAAGTAGAGCCACCTTTTCCTGTAAACCTTAGGGCATTAACTTGCAAGATCCAAAACTACAAATTCAAGAATGGGCTGCATCCATGGATTGAGGTACGCTTCCGCTTATGAATTTTATTTTCTTAGTAATTTGGCATGGAGGATCCTACATGTTTATGGATTTAATCAATATGGTTTTCTCAACAAGTAGTATTAGAGATAATCTTCATGTTGGATTATTAAGAAATATTAAAATTTTGAATTTGTGCAAATTTTGATTTAATTACATGAATAATTTGGGTCTTGTTCAATTCTTGTGTTTTCCATTTCTATGGATTGAGCATGCTTTATGTGGTTTTTATTTAGAACAAAAGGGTCGTAACCCATCTCTAATGGCTGCCGCTGCTGTAACATGGACTCGGATGGAATCATCTTCCATATGGATTTCGGCCAGAAAGGGTTTCCATAAAATCTCTTTGTATTTCTATGGATTCGGTGCTTCATTATATGTTCATCATGGATTGGATTAAAGTCGTAATATTAATGCCCGTGGTTTTCTGGACATTAAAAAAAACCAACCATGCCGGAAACAACGTCGCCCTTTGCTGCCGCTGCCGGAGACGGAAGACGTGCTCCGATTTGCCGGCTTTGGAGAGGGCAACCTGGCAGCTGGATGGGGCAGATTGCTTCCATTTTTGTTTTAAAAAACGGATTTAGCAACGCAGCAATCAGTTTCGCCGGTGGCAATCTGCAAATTCCTGGTTTGGAAACCCATCCGGTCATGGTTGGCGACAGCGGCTCTACAACGTGGCTACTGAGTTTTCTTTTCCGGCGGCGGCAATGACAAATCCACCTGGTTTTAGGTGTCCGGTTTCCACCGAACCGGATGCTGATAATGGCATCATGTGGCTGGTCACGGGCTGCTGGAGAAGACGACTTATCTGCTGCTGGGTTCCGATTTTACAATCTAGTCGCCCGGTTCCGTTTTGGGACACTGGACAAGGACGGTGCTGTCCGTCGCTGCCGGAGAAAACAGAGAATCCAGGCGGTAGATGGCTGTTGCGATCTGCCGGAAACGGGCTGCTGAACGCTGCTACGGGCAGTGCTTTCGAAATCGCACGACCGGACGATAGCGGTGGTAGCGACTTGGTCGGTGGGCTGGACGCAGGAAGCGAGGCAGCAGTGACTGGGGTTGTGGCCGCGGGATAGAATGCCGACAATGGCGTGGCGCTGCTGCCGACGGCAGCAGTTAGGTGGCAGCGGCGGCACTGGCTCGGGCGGCGAGCTGTTATGGACGGCGGCGAGCGGCAGCATGGGCAATGGGGTGGGCATCTAGGGTTAGGGTTTTAGGGAAGAAGAACAGAAGGACTTTATCATAAAAGCCCTTGGCCAGAACTATTTGCATAAGACCCTTGGACACTATTTGCACAAAACACCATGTCCAGAAGTATTTTTCACATAAGTTAGATTGCAAACTAGCCCTTGTCGTGTGGGCCTGGGCTTTCATCTGCCTCTTTTACATGTGGGATTAATCTCACTCATTAATGGGCTCAGAGCCAGGGCCCAGAAAAGCGAACAAATTCCAGGCCTTTTCGGCCCCGATCGAAGTAAGCCTCTGGGAAGCCCATTTTTTAGGCCCAGGTGCAACCCAGCCCAGCCCAGCCCAGCCCAACCCGTCTAGTTCCTAACCTAATGACACGTGGCCCTTTTTGAGCTGTCCAAAAGCATATTTAAACATATTTTACGACCTCGTTATCCGATAGTAGTTTTCTATACTTTTGGACATTCTGGATCAAATGAAAGGGTCTGATGAAGCCAAATAGGTCCAGAAATATTATTTTTGTGAATTTTGTTCAAATGCATTCAATTTTTAATTATATGTGCATGGTTAATTTATAAAAATTTAGAAAGCAATTTGTGAATAATTTTTATGTTTCTATGAGTTGTTGCTTTCTATTAAAATTATTATTGTTGTGCAAAATTCAAGTTTGGATCTTTGAATGTTTAAATTCAAATTGACCAATTATCATGCAAAAGTTTTATATCTGGAATTCAGAAATAAGTTTAATATTTTGGACTTTTTATTAAATTCAAATAATGGTACAAGTATTTTTATGGATATCTAATGTTTTAAAACAAATTGATTGAAATAATATGCTACCAAAGTAGCCTCTCTTGTGTAGGTTAATTTATTTTTAAGACATTAAGATAATTGTGTATATGTAATTCATGAGAATATTCATCGGCCCAAAGAAGATTAATATTTGGCCGAATTGCGTACACACTTGTGGTAATAAATATGTAACAATTATTTAGTACTCCATGTGAATAACAAGTCGATCCAAAGAAAGACTTGTTGTTTGACAGAATTTTATTATTGATATTTGATTACTACACAAAAATATTGTGGATATGTAATTAATGCATATATTGATCAGCCCAAAGGAAGGTTAATATTTGGCCGGGTAACATAAATACATGCAGTGATAAATATGTGATAATTATTAGGTATTCTATGTGAACAATAGTCGGTCCAAATAAAGGCTTATTGTTTGGCAGCACTTTATTATCAATATTTGATTACTGCACCAAGAGTACCACTTACAAATTAATACTTTTGTGTAAAGACTAAGTGTTAATGTTGTGTTAGGTATCTTGTCATGGGCCCTACCATTATTTTAATTGCTAAAGTTCTATATAAAATTTACGTGAACATATTGTTTTATTTAATTTCTGGTTAATTATTGGCTTGTGTTATATCTACCAATATTTATTCTATTTTCATATTAAGTAATGAAAATAAAATATTATAATCATTCTTGGCATTACGAATCTAAACCATGCATTAAGGATTGAACAATTCAATATTCTTATGGTTAAAAGTTCCAATGAGGAAAAACGGAAACTTTGAGAAGTGAGCTTGTTAAAATTGTATAAGTTTTATGATTATAAAGTATAAAATTTTAGAAACTTTTAAGGGAGTATCATGTTCGAAAAGGTAACTAATGCCAAAATTTATATTAAGAAAATTCTAAAGTATTGCTAAAGGTAATAAAGTTGAAACGAGTACAATTTGGTCAAATTTGATTTCAATAAGGTATAAAGTTAAAGGAAATATAAGGAAGTACTTATCTCTTCTTACTTTGAACCTAAATGCACTAAGGTTAAAGCGGATTTGCTTATGCATTTGGTTTTGATTCTCCTAAATGCAATTTGGTCAGTTTCATGTTAATTATGACGGATGAAAGGATAAATGACCTCTTAATGAGCTTATTTTTATTATGGGCAAAATGAGAATAAGTTGAAGTAATAAAAGACTAAAAATACGCACTTTGCAAGTACCTATAAGGACATGGAAAATGATAAAAAAAACTTACAGGTGGTCTAATACAAAAGAAACCAAATAAGAAATTTGGCTATTATTTTTGACAGACTCTTGAACACATAAAGGATAATTGTATCCATAAAGGTACATTTTTCATTTTGATTTGTTTAGTAGTTAATTTAGTCTTAGACCCAAGATACGTTATTATGAATAGATTTGATATTGCTATTCATGTAAGAGTGTTCATGTGGTATTGCTTGAGTTACTAAAAGGTCAAATGATGATGAAAGATTCATCGATGAAGGTGATAACAAATCAGATACTATTGAGGCTATATGGACATTTAAGTTATTATTATTAAAAACTCAATTTTATTTGAATTGGAAAGAGACATATGGTACCATTTTTAAATGGAATTTAGTTTCTATTTCTGTGTTGAATAAATTTGGTTGTTCAATTCTTTAAAATTTAAATATTATTGGATATACTGAACAATATCAAAATATAAATCCTATGATCCTATATTCATTTTTATTCAGACCAAAAATGTCATTTCTTTGAGGATATTGACCTTAAGGGGGAGATATAGTCAGGGACTATGTTTTTAAAGAGAAATCTTTAAGACATCGTTAATAAACAGGTTATTACTGATGATCAAGCTCAACACCCTCAAGAATAGATGTCATTGAAAGATCTACTAGAGAAAGGATAATGTGGTTTCTAATGATTGTATCAAATTTCTCCAATATATCAGGATGACATTAGATTGATGGAAGGTGATTCTATCAAGCAATGAAAAGTAAAAACTCTCAAAAGTAGATTGATGTCATAAATACGTGATTAAGTTCGTGAAAGACAATGACGATTTGGTAGTCTGATCCATTACTTAAAGGTATAAAGTTGATTGTTTATAAATAAATATTTAAAACTACGAAGGAAGGTAATGTAGAAAGGCATAAGGCTTATCTAGTCGCAATGAACGTTACTCAAAATGATGACATAGATTACAAAAAAAAAAAATCTCTTCAGTTTTATTGAAAATTTCTTTCAAGATAAATGACTTAGTAATGGGTTTTAACCTTAAGCTATAGTAAATAGATGTAATGATAAAATTCATAATAGACTTTTAGTTTTTAAAATAAAAATCCATCTACGAGCTCCAGTAAGTTTTCTAATAATGGTATTGCAAAATTCATCAAATTATCAATTTATTCGGTTTTGAAATGAATTCGGTTGATGATTGCATATACTATAAGTTCAGCGGGAGTAACACACAAATTTACTGTTTCCCAACATCAATATAAGTTTATTGCATATAATTAAGATATTATGTAGAAAGGCATAAGGCTTGTCTAATCGCAATTAAGATATTTAAGTAATTTGGAAATAAATCTTTAAGATGCAGATAAACAGTTTTTAAAGCATTTTTAGAAAACAAAACATTATATGTTCACATATAGAAAGTCGGTTAAGTAAGAGATCATTTGGTATTCAGATTTTGACTTTATTAGATGCAAATACAGTTTTAGATCTACTTCTGGCTATATTTATCTACTTGTTGGAAAAGCTATGTCACGAAAAAGTGCTAAGCAGACACTTATAGCTTTTCAACAATAAAAAAAGAGTTTATAGCATATTATGAGACATCCAATTATGAAATATGACTACAGAATTTTGTCATAGGGTTGCAAAATATAGATAATATTAAAAGACCACTTAAGTTATTTTATGACAATAAATTAATAGTCTAATATTCCAACAACAACAGGAGTTTAGCAATATTCCTGGTTGTTAAGAGAAGGATTCAGAAAAATAAAGTGTCTATAAAGCATATTGTAACAAACTTCAAGGTTATGATTCGCTTACTAAGGGTAACACCTCAAGGTCTTTCATGAGCGTACTGCTCATATGGGTGTTATATCATTAAATGATATGCTAGTCAAGTGGGACTTTGTATTAATTTGCTTTTTTGATTTGGACACTTTACTATGGTTATGAATATTTTCTGTAGAAATAAAATATTTGGTATTTTAGTTTTTCGGTATTTTGGTTTGGTTTGATTTCACCAAATAAGTCGGACCAGTTAGAAATAGGCATGTTAGATCATATTACATATAATTTTCATGCTACGCATCCATACTTAATCTATGCCGTTTAGTTATGTTTAATATATGTGATCATGAATGAGTTTAGTTATGATAAATGTGACAAAGGCCGCCTTGGTTCAATGTTGGCATAACTAATGGGCGAGATTGTACGGAGATGATTTTGTTATGATAGCAAACGATTTTGAGCTCATAAGATTATATATATAATTATAAACATATATATAGTCCGAGTAGTAGATTGTTGGGATTTTGGACACACATATATATTAATTATATGTATAAGCTATCAAAAATAGCGGCTCAAATTATAAAGTAATCTTATAGGGTTTTATGGGCCAAAATCATCTAATAAAGTATACATCTTCTATGCGTAGAAACCCGACAACCTATGTGATACCCAGACCTAAGTAGGATATTTACATGAAATTAGGCATGTATATGTGATATATGCATGATTCAATTGATTGATTGATTTTAATGTTATTGACTAAGAAGAGCACCGATCATTACCGGTCAAAAAATATAATTTTTTTGGTTTTTGAAAAATATTTTTATAAACATGTTAAGCTAGTTATATTTAATCTATAAATTAAGTTTTAGCATTTTTGAATATGTATATATATTTATTTTGGATTTTTAAATATAGGGGTATTTAAGTCATCTTAATATATAGCTTAACATGTTTATAAAAATATTTTTCAAAAAAAAAATATTTTTTGACCGGTCGATGATGATCATTCGGCGTCTAAGAAAGGTGATTAAAGTAATCATCATAGCTCAAGGTAAGTCAATATGACTAAAGAGGCCTAATGAGTATTAGAGAATATGAATATATTGACGATAATTACCTCGTATATTATGGTTTAACGAATGGAGATTATGTTGATAATTATGGATTTAAGGTGATAAATGTTAGAAAATTCATGTGATCGTTTTCATATCAGTTTAATAAAAAATAAAATATAAAAATACCATTTTGGAACAGATGGAAATGATCGAGGTTCAATCTTAATGCGCCCAGATGTATATACCCATTTAAAAAAAAATTCTAAATTTTTTTCGTGAAACTGTTAATCTAAGTGTATCTAGCATGTGCATCAATTTTTACTATTTTTAGAGATTTTTAGATTTTTAAAAATTAGTGAAAATACCTAAAAATGGTAAAAATTGATACACATTTTTTCGAACATTGATACACGTTAAACACACTTAAATTAACATTTGTGTAAAAAAAATTTCAAAAAAAATTTAAAAATTGTATATATGCAACTGAGAGCATTGAGGCTTAATGCTCCCAGGATCATAGGATTGATCTCAAAATGATCAATAGGCAATATATTAATGGGTTCGGATGTTTGGGAACTTGTATAAGATAGTATCCAATAGGCTGAGAAGAAATAATTAGGAATATTTGCAAATATTTGGTGGACATTGTCAAAGAATCTTAGACAATTACTTCCTAGGCTATAAACTTCTATCTAGATTGTGAGTGTGTTTGACAGTATTTAAAAAATATCAAATTAAAATTTTTCAATCTAAAACATTTTATTTTCCACAATTATCCAAATTTTAATCATTTTTTCATATTTTCTTATATAATTATCTTACTTTTAACCATTTTTATGCAACTAGTTATACAACTAACTTATTTATTTTAATTTTATTCTCTTTACTTTTCATTATTACTCTTATGATATCACATTATTTTCTTTTAATTTAACAACTTTTATACTAAAAAATTTTTATTTAAAAGTTTTATAACTTCGCAAATGCACCTTCTATCAAAAAAAAAAAGGAAAGTGCTATAAAAAGAAAGCACGCTAGAAGAATTTCCATAAGAAAGTAAGAAAATATTTGATTTTTCACCTACAAATTTGCTTAATTTTGAATAATTTTCTTACAAGAAATGTTTGAGGGAACTTATGAATGATTGATGACTTATTTTGGTTTTCCAAACTTCAACTTTGAATTATATTTTATAACTATTTTTATTAGAATTATATATAATGTGACATTTTGATATTCACAACTGTCATTATGGAGGGACATCTTATAAATATCTTCACACTTAGGGGGACAACTATCAAATTACCTCAATCACAGGAGGGCACATGACCTTGCCTTGCATTTAGCAGGTTCTGAATACAAGACCTCTGGCAAAGTTGCTAGCATCTTGATCAACCAGGTCACCACTTAGTTGGCGATTTTATAACGAGTGATGTGAAAATTTTCTCACTAGTACCCATATTCTATGGTATAAACGATGTGCATAAAGAATAAAGAACGAACAAGTCAAAAGAGTTATTTTGTGGTACATCACTGATCAACGCCCAGAATCGATAGTCATTGCACTAGAAAATTAATAACACCTTCTTAGAATATTTAACATTTTGAGAGGACCACCTTGAATGAATAACAACCCTATACATGCATAAATAACATATCACATGAACACATGATAGTGGAAAATATATAAATTAAATAATTTTCCTCATTAATAGCATTACAAAATTCTCATCAACGTGAAAGCAAGGGTACAACCTACAACAAAAGTAAACAAAAATATGTTCAAATCATTTTCTTCATTAGTAAGTCGTACTAAGTTGTATAGCAATAAATCACAACTTAATATATAACATGTTCCTCCGCTCATCACAGATACACATATGTACATAGACATTCTCTTTTTTAATCACATTCGAGGTTGAACAAACCACATAAATATCAAACTTTATTTATACCTATCATGGTCTAATGACAAAACCTAGACCATAATTTGATGTCTACAGTTGCAAGTCTTGCTAAAAACATCAATAATAAAACATGCTAGTGTGGCCAAACTTAGCAAGTAGAATAATCGAGCAATAAAAAATGAAAACCACAATTAAAATTATGGTCAAACATCACCAAAATATGGCTTATCGCAAGATTAAAACTGCACCATGTTCTAGCTTAACTACACGATTACGGACTTATCTCATTTATAACGACTTCCTTATCCAATAAATCAAACTTTATCCCAAGTTGCATATAACATTATAAGATTCATAATTGTTCACATCCTCATCCACACATCTAAATACGAATGTTCCATTCATGGCATGTCTAAAGCCTTGATGAGCTCTATTATTTTCTGAGTCCCTAGCAAAAGTCATGGCTCAACTCTGACCATTTAACCTTTAATCACCTGCTAGCCAAAACAAATTCTATAGCTTAATCCATTTCAAGTTCTATGGCTTATCCTCTAAAGATGATCTATGCTTATCTTGGTTAGATAGGATAACCAACCTCATCGAGATAAGATGAGTATCTTGTTTAAATAAAGATATCATATGACCCGTCTATCAATAGAGAGGGCTTCGGTTCCTCTTGAGATGAAGAAATTGATCCAAATACTCTCCCTTTCCTATTACATTCCTATAGGTGTTCGAAATCTCACCGCAAGTACACGGGTCGTAGATTGTAGTATATAAATTATCGTTTCGCAGGGAATTCGGGACTTTAAATTTTACTTTTAAACGCTTTCGTGTCGGATATGGAGAGAATATAGTAAATAAAATAGAAAAGTGATGAGAGAATGCAGTAAATAAAAGGGAAAGAAAATAAATAACATAGGAAGAAGTGCACATTAAAAATGAGGAGAGAAAAAATAAAGCGCGAGTATCTAGTGTCTAGGATTTCACATGCGTATTTTGCATTAGGTAGTGGTATAATTATTTAATTTGGATATTATTTGTTAAAGGAGAACAAACCCTAATTTATCCTTTCACCTTCTCTCGAAACCTACAAGGCATATCCTAATTTTCTTAATCACCTATTCTCATGGGATTAAGTTAATTAGAATCCATTAAGATTTGTGGTTTGTTCATGGAATTTCCTCAAAGTTATCATGCCTATTCTCATGGTCTTAGATTTTCAGGTTTAATATCATGATTATCATATATTTGGCTTCCACCTCTCGGTTCCATCACCTAATATATGGAATCATGCAAAAGTACGAGCCCGTGTACAAAACAAGCATAAAAATCTCAAGATATTAAATTAACAAAAATATCCATCATAAATAAATTAAAAATCCACACCACATAGCATTGTACGCATGCTACGTCCTAAGCCCTAGATTTGGAATTTAGCCAAGCAAGTTTAAGTTCAAAATAAATTTAAAATTACAATCCATCTTAAACAAGATAACAAAAATTAAAAATGGATAAGATAGAAAAGCTTATTGGTTTGAAGCCCCGATGGTGTGTCGGCTGCTCCACGCAACTTGCCGGTCCGTCTTTTTCCGTGCTCTCCACCTTGCTTTCTCTCTCTTTCTTTCTTAAAATTATGCTATAATCTTCTTTTAAAATTCCCGCTAAAATATTTTGCAGTGGTATCCTTGCAGGGATTTTCTGTTGCTTGCTCCTCGGAATTTTTCTGCTGCGGAATGTTGTCGTGTGCTACCCAATGCTCTCCCCTGTTCTCGTTGAAATCTCTTCTTTTTATAGCCTTTCATGTGGGGTCCATGGCTTAAATGTTTTGCTGCAGAATCATGTGATGGATGCTTAAAATTACTCACGTGAATGGGCAGCTAGTGAATTAAAGTGCAGCTAAAAAAATGGATGAAATGCTTGAGTTAAAAAAAATGCATAAATGCAATGCTAATTTTTTAACGTGAATGGGTTGCTGGAAATTGAATGCAATGCTGATCTCATGAGTGAGAAATGGGATGCATGGCTTTTGTGGGGTCCATCAATAAATGGGATGCATGGTGACATGAATGGAGCATTGACGTGAATTGATGGAGCATTTATGTTTGGAAATTAAATGCATTGTTGGTCACATGAAATGCAATATTTGCTGGATTTTGATGATTGGTGGGCCGTGAATGGTCATGGAAAAAAATGGACGGCTGATAAATGATTCGATGAAAATCTTGGAATCATGCAATGGATGGTAGATGGATGCATAGGAGATCAACGGTCTAGATTGTCGGAACCGCTTGGTGTAATTTGTTTTCCTTCATAAAAAAAATATATGTTTAAATCTTTAATTCAAAAAAAAATCATTAGTGGGTTATTATATAAAAATTTATTTCAAACCCATTTAATTTTATGGCAACAAATAAAATGTAATTTCAAGCCAAAAAAATTATAAAATTTGTTTAACTTTCTTGAAATTAATATTTAATATCCAAAAGTTGCAAAACCAAATTTCATATTAATTTTAATTAATTACCCACCAATTTGGTATAAAATGTCCATAGAATATGTTATTAATTTGCACTTATCAATAGGCATTTAGGTGGTAGAGGCATGATTGACTTTTGTTCTGAATCTCAATCCACTAGGCGATATAAAGTTTAAAGCACAATGATGATCCTCGCTTCCATCGTTATATCTTAAAAGGCATGCCTTAAATATTTTCCTTATAGTAATGCCTTGAAAACTATACAACTTAAAGACCTACTATGGTAGTGACTAAAATTTCATATTTAAAAGAGGTGAGAGTTTATGTAGATACTACTTTATTAGACCTTTTACAATACATGTCCTATCTGTGTGAAAGACCAAGTTTGAGGTAGTTTGTCTTGATGTGTTGGATGATCTGATAGTTTAGAAAACTCCATTGAACATCAGGCGTATCTCCACCTTTCTCAGAAATTCTAAACAAATGTGCCCTTTCGCTCCATCAGCTAGAATCGGCTAACATCTACTCCAAATTCCTTGCGCACATCCATGAGGGATTGGTTAGATGGAAGCCGCCAGACATCTAGCAAATTAAATAAAATATTGATGCAACTTTTAATAGGAACATAGGCATGGTTGGTGATAGGGTTGCTATTAGAAGAGTATATTAGGGTAGTGTATGAGGGGAGAGGGTAGTGTATTAAGAAAGGGGTGTAATTCGGTGGGTTTGGGCCTGGGTTATAAATGTAGCCCAGAGTTGAGGATTGAGGAGTTTTTGGGTTTTGGGATATGCCTAGTTGCTGAATGGGAGGGAGTAGAGAGAATAGGTTAGTGTTAGTAAATTCTTGAACAGAAAACAATCTTTAGGACTCGTCATTTTCAACTGAGATTATCGAAATTGATTTGTAAATCAATTGTCATCTAGTTCTAATAAAATCAAGATTCTTTGCAATTTGATTTAGAGTGCTATTTGGATCATATCAAAGGTATCAAAACCCATTCCAAAATCTGCAAAACATGGGATGGGTTTCATCATAGCATAACGAGCGGCCGGTGCGGAATCATGGTTTCTCAGGATGGGAAGAAGATGCTTCGTGGTTGAGGGTGGCAGCAGCAAGCAGTGGGACATGGAGATCAAGGTCCATGCCTTATGTGATGGTAGGAGGAGAATCTTCTTTAGGGTCGTGGAAGTCTTATAGAGCACCAACTAGTTAAGGGTCGAAGCAGCCAGATCGTTAGCGCAATTCAGTGATGTTGCGATTGTCGGATCTTAGGGAAGGAAATCGATTCCCTAGGAAATTCCTATTTTCCTCTTCAGAATCTTAGGAGGGGGCAACCCCAACATATCGGGACATGTCACATCATCTGTCTTGGCTAAAGAAGAAGGATCAACCTATACCACCTCTAATTTGGGATTATGAGTCATCAATCACTTAGGGTCATAGGTGTCGGCCAATCTTTGGAAAAATTTTAGAACCCCACAAAGGGGCAGATCAAACGGAAATGATACGACCGAAGATTAAGCAAAGGAGGGGTCTTGAGGAATGCATTCAAGAATTTCGAAGGTTCTACAACCCAATTGCGAACCTCTATTACTTCGATGAGATCTTGAAGGGGTTATTAATTAAAGGTTTGCGCGGTGATTTGTTGGCTGAAGTGACGTTTGCTAAACTAATGACAATGTCACATGCGATTGAGGAAGCCCGATATTTCGAGTTTTGTTTCCAAGAACGAGTGAGGCAGAGGCATTCTATGAAGGGCTTTGGTTCAGCAAATGCCGCTTACAACGCGTCGTATCATGCCAATTCATCTTCAATTCCCCTGACATCTATGGAAAATGTGGTTATGGGAGAGGAGAAGCCAAATGCAGTGGAGGCGACGAAATCAGTTGCATCTTTAGCAACTGTCGTTGTGGCTGAAAAAGATGAACCGGATGAAGATAAATCTGTTGTCTCATTGTTTATTAATCATAGCTTAGATTATCCTTCAACGATACTTGTGAAGAGGGTTATTGTTATGGAGGCGACCCATGTTTCTTCTAACCTTCCCGCCATCGATGAGGTCATAGTGGGGGAACTGGGTGATTATAAGTTGAATCACGGAAAATAGGCAACGTGCGTGAAAGATTTGTGGGGTGGGTGGTTGATCGTTTATCAAAAGTTTCTAACTGTGATTTAGAATTTTAGCATCAGCAGGATACTTCGATTTGCCACGATCATAATCTTTGCTTCCAAGGTGTGTGAAGAAAAGTCTAAATTGAGCAGTCGTGACAAAGGATATAATGCGGACGATTGGGTGGCTTTAGTGGATACAATGATCATCTATATGCACGTGCAGGGGGCTCTTGATGATACGATGGATGGTGGCATCATATGGATATGAGATCTAGGTGGACGCAGTTACTGTCACAGGGTAGGTTGTTGCAAATGATAGGTGAATCAATAATGATGTGGCTGTTTTAGGCATGGTGTGTGGATTGTTCTTTTGTGTTTTGTTTTTGTCTATTCTCTTTTTTTTGTAAGAATTTTGTATTCACCTTGAGGGCAAGGTGAATTGAAGGGGTGGGGAATGATAGGGTAGCCATTAGAAGGGTATATTAGGGTAGTGTACGAGGGGAGAGGGCAGTGTACGAAGAAATGGTGTAATTCAGTGGGCTTGGGCCTTGGTTATAAATGTAGCCCAGAGTTGAAGATTGAGGAGTTTTTAGGTTTTGGGATATGCCTAGCTATTAAATAAGCGGGAGTAGAGAGAATAGCTTAGTGTACTAAATTCTTGAACATAGAAAAATCTCTGGAACTAGGCGTTTTCAGTTGAGATTATGGAATTGATTTGAAAATCAATTGTCATCTGGTTCTAATAAAATCAAGATTCTTTGCAATTTGATTTGGAGCGCTATTTGGATCGTATCAATTGGTGTCGTAGTTATCATCTGCGATTCTCAAGGTCACTTTTTAGCCCTAAAATAGCGATTTTGGTAGGATTGGGAAGATCCAATTTGGATGGAGACAAGTGTATGCTTTTAAGGATCTCGCGGGTGGTAGAATCCCATTACTCAAATGTCATCTTTGAAACGGATTCTTTCATATTTGTTGACTTCCTTAATGAGGATCGCCGCATCCATTCATCCATCGCTCATCTCATTCATAGAATTAAGGTTCATAGTTGCAGCTTCAATAGATGTCAATCCTCCCATGTTCTTAGGAGTGGTAATTACGTGACTCACACCATAGCAAAATTTATACTGTCCCGGGGGTGTCCACACTTTATATATCTCTAATTCTATGTGTAATGACCGTAAGTTTTTATTCTTTCCTCTGGGGGGTTTTCTTCTTATCCTTTCTAGTATTGTTCACTGGGGTGATGCGACGAGAACATATCTTTTATGTTAAAAAAAGGTAAGAGTTCCTAGTGGTTTTAGATCTGAATCTCAAGTTAAATATAGTATGACATATTCTAAAATCATATGACTAAGCTATCAGGCTTAAGAGAACAATATCATATTGTGGATCTAGGGTCTTGGGTTATTATTTGAGTTTGACTTAGTTATATGTGGTTCAAAGAGATAAATTAGTGAAGCACAATGGATGTGATTCATAGCTTGGAGAGTTGAACAAGGCACAAGTCTAGTAGATGTAGTTTGAAGACGAACCAAGGGAAATTTTGTGGGCATGTGATACTCTGAGAACTGTAAAAGGTAGAAGATTTGAAAGAGTAGACAACCTAATCTTATATCAAAGGAGAGAGAGTTCTCGGTGGTTGAAGATATTGTCTTAAGTTAAACATGGCATGATGCATTTTAAAATTGTGCAAATGAGTCGCTAAGTTCAAGTGGATAATATCACGTTGTGGAACCTAGGGCCTTAGATTGTTATCTAGGTTTGACTTAGGTCAACTAGGATCGTATAACTCCATTATCCATGGTCTCACTACCATGTGATAAATTAATCTAGTGTGCAACCTCTCATATCATCCAAATTCTAACCCTTGCCCATGCATGACCCCTCCAGTCATAGCCACTCTTGACTCACATCCACTCAACTAAATTTGCCATGATATCATTTATTAAGTTATCATATAAGGTTTCCTTTCGAAACTCGTAAATTTGACTAAGGAGTAGAGTCTGTTAGGGTTAAATTTGAATTTTCTAATTTCATTGTTTTGCATGTTAACCAATAGTATATTCATAATCACTTCCCACCACTAAAATAAGTTTCCAAATCCAATGGAATTCCATATTCCGCCTATGGTCTTAGGAATCATGATCCCATAGCCCAAAATGAATCAACCTACCTATGCCACTTAAGAGCATGCATGTATTGTTTACAACATCATATGAGGTAAAGTTAAAACCCTAAAATTTTCTCATGATCCTACAGTCTCGACCCTATGAATTTGGAGAGATTATCCTAATATTTCTTATTCATTTCCATCTAATTTCAATATACTTCCCCACACAATGACATTTTACCGAACGTATGATATGCATAATTTGGAAAACATTTTGGAAATCTATATATCTCAACATAACACCAAGTTAGTAAATATAAAATTAGTTCCGAGTCATTTAAAGCATCCATTTTTACAAAGATCTTAAAATTTCACGATTTAGAAATTCCTTATATTTTCAAAAAAAATCATCCTAAATCTATGTTTATCCACAGGGCCTATATTCAATGTTCAAGACATGTGAATTGATTAAAAAAGAAGTTCAAAATCATTAAAAATAAGTACCCACTTAGATTACTAAGTACCTGACATGAGTGTCTATAGAGTGTTAGGGTGGGAAGGTCTAAGGTTCAGCGTTGGGTAGAGACAGTGACCTCATTACTTGATTCCTGGAGAATAACTTTGTCGAGTACCTGATCATCTAAAACTAGTGACCCAATAAAAAATCATTGCAAAAAAAAGGTATTGATAACAAGCCTACCTCATATCTCAAAAGTTTCATTTTTCCTCTTTAGGATTTAACTCAAATCCTTGTTAAATCTTTAAATATAACCATCCTGCCTTCCTCATCAAAATTTACTTTTTTCATTCATGAATCCTTTATCTCCATCATGATATAAGAGTTTGATTTAACAAAACAACATGTGTCTTACTTTAGATTCAAGCATTTTTCTGCTCTCACCATAAGTCCTATTCTCCCTCTTTAATTATCTTCTTGAAGAAGGAATGCAAAAACACAACAAATCATTCTCCAAAAGCCCTTATTTGAAAACTCCCAATGTCGATTGGCACTATAACATACAAATACTAACGCCATGGCATCCAACTTGCTGGATGTCAAATTAGATTTTTAGGTGTTGCGATACCCTGTCTCTCCACTAACGTACTGTCTCACATTGTTTTGTGCATAAATTCGTTTATAAAAATCCAATTGAGATAGTTCTTTTTGTTGATTTCATAATTTTAAACACAATCTCTCGACAAATTTTCAACTTGAAATTCTAAAAGCATAAAAGATGACATGAATTTTATTGCAAATCATCTTACAACAACTTTGATGATAACTAAATATCCTTGATATTTTAGAAGAGTCGTGATTATATGCAAGTAATTATATATGCAATAACTTACTAATCTAGTGTTTTGGATTCTAAAGAAGATCTGTAACCAGTGATGCATCAGTCATGAAGCTCTTAAAGTCAAAAGAGCTGCCCACATAAAGCATGTTTGTTGATATTGCATTAAATATTCTGCAGCGGTGATAAAAAAAACCACCCAGATGAAAGCCATGCAACACATCCTACTATCCGAGCCATAAGACGACACTGCTCAGACGGTTGAAAAGACGCCAGAAAAAAATTAAAAAACGCGAATTTTGTGATATATCTAATAACATGACATGAAATTATTTCTGGAGCTAGCATATTTCATAGCAACTAATAAAAAATATTTTTTAAAAATTATTATTGGAGCTAGTATAGTGTTTGTCCGTTTGTATATGTATATATTTAAAATAAAAATATATACGCATCTCAATAAAAATTTATCTATGTTAAATATATTTAAAGTTTATATATTTAAATGCTAAGGTCATCTAGTCATTTTGACATGTTAAAAATGTTCAAAGTACCCGTATGTTTAGAAACATTTTTAACATATAAAAATGGCTAAAACACGTGGCGTTTAAATATATACATATTTCAATAAAAATTATATATTATTTCAAAAGAATATATAAATTTTTATTGAAACACGTACATATTTTTATTTTTAAACGTATGGGTATTTCAAACATTTCTAACGTAGGAAAATGACGAAAATACCTCAATATTTAAATATATAAATTTTAAACATTTTAATACACATAAATTAATGTATAGAGATTAATATACGTTTATTAATTCTGAACATACAACTGCTTCAAATATTTTTAGCTTATAAAAATATCTAAAATACTCAATATATAAATATATAAATTTTTAACATTTTTAAATTATAGAAATCTTTGTTGGGACGCGTATATATTTCTTATTTCTAAAAATATGTACATACAAATGGCCACACACTATGCTGGCTCCAACAATAATTTTTTAAAAATATTGTTATTTTTTTGTTAGTTGCTACAAACTATGCTAGCTAAAAAAAAGAATTTTAGATCTTGTTCTTTTTTTGATGGAGTATATTTACAACATATCTCAACTCATATTACATTCAAAGTTCTAAGACAATTCTAATAATGTTTTCAAAGGGAGATAACAAGCTCCCAAATATCAACGGGGGAGACCATCAGCTCCCAACCAAATAAGAAAGACCACACACCTGCCCCCACAGAAATTTTTGGTTCGAAATCCCCACCTGGGATTCGAACACGCGCCGGGTGGGAACGAAAGCTTCGTTCTGCACCCGGTGACCAAATGACTGCCGCTCGTTTGGCATTTTAGATCTTATTCTTAGTGGGAGGTATATCACAAAATTCACGTTTTTATGCGCCGCATTTTCATTTCACGTTTTTTATAATAGATACAAGTTTTGGTGGAAAGCAATGAAATTGCGTCCTTCCTCATGCTGAAAAATTAGTTCGAGCACAAAACTACATTTTCTAGCTAAGAGAAAAAATAAATTCCTCTCAGCCCGTTGGAGCTATGTCGTCTTCTCCTGCAGCTATGTTCTCTCTCGAAAGCAAATATTTAATGCAATGTTAGCAGACACTGCTTCACATCTTGACTTTAGTAGCTGTTTAACTGATGCATTAATGGCTGCGAACCTGCCCATAGGGCAGTTGGTTTCGCGTGTGGGTTTCGTGCCCACCGACCGGGATTCAAGTCCCATCTCCAGCGGATGCCATTGAGCGGGGTGCTCTGGCTCCAGCGGTTGCCATTGAGCGGGGTGCTCTGGCAAAATCAAAAAAAAAAAACTGATGCATTAATGGCTACAAGTCCTATTTAGAATTTAACGCACCGGCTTGGTAAGTCATATAAGCGAGTAACGCTTATACTCACTACTCATTTTAGCAATACCTTTCTATAGAAAAGTCCAATGGACATGTCCTTTCTTGGATAAAATCTTTAAAGTCCGAGATGAACACAATAATAATATACAATAAGCTTTACAATTCTCAGAAAACAAATAGTGAAGCTCACATAATTCACTCAATTTCTGCATTTTAAAATTTTTTTTTATCAAACATCCAATTGGAACAATTTTCTCTCAAATCCATTCTAAAATTCTATACATTACTAAACTATTTATCTAGTATCAAGTATACATATTCTGATCATCTCAAGTGAATTTACGTGAATCTCACATGCTTAATAGCAAAAAAAAAAAATCACCTTTGCTTATTATAAAGAAAAGTTTGTTTTTTTACAAACATTTTTTCCAAAACTAATTCTAACACATTTTAAATTTATTATGTCGATATGCATACGTTACATATTCTTTCAACCTCTTATTTGAGCCATTTAGTTTATCAAAGTATGTCTTATAAAAATATGATACTTTTATAGCTCTTTACTAGTTCAATGTTCACATACGTGACTTAAATTTTAAACATGTATAATCTAGTTATACTAATGGCTTAAAACAATCCACATCGCCTTAAAAATACGTAGGACTCAATCTTAGACCACAAGTAGGATGTTTGTCAAAAACATTACTTTGGTTCTTTCTAATCGAAATCTTCATATCGGCTCTGACGCACTTAATTTTTGCCATATTTAACCGTCATTATCAAATTCCACCATCATATAACCCTTGGGCCTCATCTTATGTGCTTCCGTCTATATATACATAGTTATTAATACTAAGGTTATTAGATACATGAGGTGATTGAGTTAATTAGCTTAGAGTCACAACCATACTTATTAGAAGTGGGACCAAGATAAGATAAGTTGGTTTAGGCAAGATGTATTGAATTTCATATGATGAACAACAATACGCACATGCAAACGCAAATTTATTAGATTATGATTGAGTTAATTTAAATACTTAGTATTATACTCTTGCTTTCCCGATTAAATTCTATGCAAGTTTAAATAGAGGAAGTGGGTCCAAGTATGACCAAGAATAGTATCACCGTATACAGTAAAGTAAGAGTATCACAATTTATGATACTTAGAAGATTTTTCTATAATCTGTACTACAGGATGCTAGATAAGAATTACTAGAAAATGCTTGCAAATATCTTTGATATATACGAGCATGCTTTATTAGAAAATTTCTTGGGCATGATTTAACAAATTTTCATAACTCAATTCTTAGATAAAGGTAATTCTTGTTGTATCTTATAACTTATAATGCTATAATATAGATTTTGTGGTTTGACTTATACATGAACCTCACTATCGGGCGACTGTTTTAAGTTTGGGGCATCATATGAAGTTCCGACTTTTTAAATGAAAATCTATTAATACAAATAATGCAAGACAAGAAAAAGAAGATAGAAGAAAAAGAAAAGAACCTCTCAAGAGGATGATAAGAGAAGAAAGAGATATGAAGAATAGAAGAATAAATAGGAGAATATAAGAAGAAAAGGAAGAAGTAGTAATAGAGAAACCACAAAAAAACATTTTAGTATTCAAACTATGATGCTTCTATGAGCTTATCTGAATTATATTTATAGGTGCAAATGTCACCATATTTTAGCAATTTTTTATTAACAAGTAATCATTTATAAAAAAAAAAATTGTATATTTAAAGAAGACTTTTTTCTATAAAAAAAAAGAGAAGAAAACTTCAAGGAGAGGTAAATCTAAAATAAATCAAATTTATTTTAACAAATTCTAAGCTATTCTAGGATATCTTATAAAATGTTCTAAGAAATCTAAAATAGAAGCAAATACCCTAAAATAATTTAAATCTTAATTTATGAAAGTGCCTTCACATCCTACATCAACAAATGTGCTAGCTATACTTGATATTGTAATGACTCACGTAAAATATATATAGTAAAAATAAATATTTAAATTATAATAAATAACCTAAGCTCATCTTATGCGACTTTCATAAGGAGAACGGCTCTTATCAAATCTCACAAAATCTCATCCCATCCTAAATTAATGCAAGTTATTGGGAGAGTTTATATATGTAATAAGGATGCATAGTCGGTGACAAATCCCAAATTGGAGAGGGGTCATTTTTATGTGATGGGTTTCTAAAGCTCAGCCAAAGATAAGGAAGACATAGGTGTTGGATGAAGCAGAAATAAGAGTGACAAGCACTGCATGCAATTTGAAGTAGGCTATTTAGCCATCCCTTGAATTTTTTAGCATTTGCAAGTCAAAACCTTGATCTAAGCCATTTTTACTTTTTAAGCATCTATAATTGTTAGGAAAAGTGCTCTTTTGACTTTTTAAGCTGTGATTTTAGCTATTTTAAGAAAAACATGCTACAATTAACATATAGAAGCAAAATAACGATTTATCGAGTATCCTTGTGAAACTTCAAGTTGAATAGAGTTAAGGACATCTCAATTTAGCAATTTTGAGGACCTTGTATGACAACGATGTAGTTTAAGAGAAAAAACTAAAAACGTTATTACAAAAATATAAATATAAATCAATCAGTGTGAAATGTTATTTGGGACATTTTAGACAATCTAGTTAAGTTCATTTTAGTTGGATATGAATTTAATTTATCGATTTGAGTGATACAATTAAGCATCTTTTAGCAATCGAATGATGATGCTATGATAAACAAACTATCTAGATAGAAGATAATAATTTTAGGAGCACATCTATAAAATTTTAGATCAATCATATTTTAATATTAGCATATCCAATCCATTGATTATAACTTGAAGTGGGACATCCAAAAAAAAAGAAAATGAAAGAAAGAACTAGTGGATGAGCCCAAACCAAGCCAAGTCAAGCCTTTTATGAATAGATGGGCTTGAAAACCAAGCTTGGTTTCCAAAGAAAATTCAAAAAATATTTATAAAATTTATAAAATAAAATAAAAATTCTAAAATTCTAAAAACTTATAAAAATTTAAGTAAATATTTAGAAGTATGAGTAAATACAAAGTAGCTATTATACACTAAAACACTATGAAATAAGGTTGTTTAAGAGTGGAGAAAGCATAGAAAAATTGAATTTATAAATTATAAGAAAACAAGGAAAAATTAAGAAGAAATTTTTTGGTTATTAGCGTGTGAGGACCAGGTATTTTTTATTATTATTATTATTTTAATTCATTCCTAACTATGAGATAATTTACAAATATGCTGCTAGGAATAAATGGTGTTTTGACATGTTGGTCGTATGAGACACATTCATGAGAATGTTAAACACGAGTACGAGTTTGTGGCATGTTTATGTAGTAACACTACCTGTTTATGATATGATTATTGAGTATTTGATTTAGAAGTGTATAATTGATACCACTCGGAGAAAATTTTAATTTATCAAGTTGTATAAGTGAGAAAAACAAGTTGCAATTATGTTTGGGCTCAACCCATGCGCGGGCCCAACCTGTCTTGATGAAGATTAAAATGCGAACAGACCCGCTAGGGTTTAATCGTGCCCCCCCTTTGTCTGTTCTCCTCCTCTCTCCCACTGTTTCTCCTATTCTTCTTGATGTCGATTTAGCCCTAAATCGCATCAAAAGCTTTCCAAGCTTCTTCGTAGATCATCGATTCATCTCAAGGGAGCTTGAAATCTCGAATACTCAAGTCTAAAGCCACTGTTTCTGAAGGAAATCACGATTGTGGTAAGTAGATACTGCCTCTTGTTGAATTAGTGATGGAATCTAATCTTAAACATGATATAGGGCTTTTATGAAGGGGTAGTGTCCAGCAATTTCATGGTTTAGAACATTAGAGTTCATGACAGCTCATGGTTGATAGGGTTTTGGGGAAAAATCAATTGTTACTATGTGATCTTTGTAAAATAGACAAACCATTAGCAGTCTTTACATGATTAAAAAGCGATATTTGTCAAGTGGGTTAAACCAGGATGAGGGACTAGAGTTTTTTCCTTTTGACATTCATCGTGTATTTGAGGAAATGCTTGTGTGACTTTTGGTATGCTAGATTTACAGTAAATTGTGTTAATTTTGCTGATGTTGATGCATGGTTTGTGACATTCATTCTTATGTGTTATAGATGATGTGTTATTTGAGATGGATGATTGTAAAAGGGTTGTTCATAGCCCTTAGTTAACGTAAGAAGAGAATCGTTCATGGTCGTTGGTCAACATGAGGAGAGGATTGTTGTGATCTTTCTATTTATGTGTAACTTATGCATATATTCTTGAGTGTGGGTGTTGGACCCCTGTGTCTTGTACGATTATTCAAGAATCATTTTTCCACAATTCTGTCATGGCATGTGCATCTGAAGTCTTACTCATTTCTATATTGTGTTAATTGTTATATACTTACTGAGTCTATTTAGACTCACAAGAATTATTATTTTATTTTTTTAGATTACAGATTAGGTGAGGAGTCTCGAAATGGCATTGGGGGAGGTTGCAATGTTGAAAACCATTAGATTAGCATTTGTGTTCCTAGTTATTTAAGACTTTATGTTTCTTTTTTATACTAATGTCTATGGACACTTACTCAGTCAAATCCAACTATGACAAATACATTATACTTAGGTATTTTGGACTAGATTACGATCCATATTGACACATATGTAAATGATCTTTTGGACTGCTTGTTGTGAATGAAGAATTTCTACGATTTATTTATTATATGAATGCCTCTATGGTGTGAGAATACAAATGCATAACCGTAGAATTGAATATGATATTACAGGATGAGATTGTGATATTTATAAATAATAGGTCTTAGATTGCATACAATCCCTTATATATTATGGAGAGACATTACCAAATTTTTTCTTAAGTTATATGATACCCGTTGACTAGCCATTACAGATGTCTAGGCAACGGGGAGTCACATGGCGGCGTAGAGAATTTAATAGTTGTTTTGATAATATTAAATAGATTTTGGCCAAATAAGATTATGAAAAAATTATGGGAAGCAATAGATGAAAAAATAAACTCACAAAAATTATGAAAAGAAAATGATAAAATTACTAAAAAATGTATGGGAAACAAAATGTATTAATGTGTATGTTATGATGAAAACATAGTAAGAAAGTCGATGAAGTTACTTCCAAAGTTTTTAAAGTCTTTTAATGTTCATTACTAGGTAACTAAAATTTACCCAAACCATGATTTCAAAAGTGAATCTGATGATTTAAATTAACATATCGTGGTATGAGATTATTTTTTAAAATTCTCTTCTGAGATTGAGTTATTCAAGCATGAGCAGGATGATTACAAATATTCTTTCAGCTTCAAGTTGTGCTAATTTGAGAATTTAAGTGGTGTACTAATCATAATGTATAAACATGAAGTATGCTACTAATCTTGTATGTTGTGTTTGCCGTACAATAAGGTAATTTTTGGATTAGTGTGCTAAGATTACAAATAGCTTAGTTGCACCTAGGTAGCAACCTTAGGGTCACATCAATAGATAAATCAGCTCAAAAATGCATAGTATAACTGCATGCGAGCATAGCGAATGACAGTGCCCTTGAATACATGAGGCGGATGAATGAATTAGGTATGTCATGCACATCATGAGGACAAATATACCTAAATTCTCTTAATTGAAACTTTCATTTATACAGCGAGATGACATGGACGATATCTTTACTCTATAGGCTAAAAATTTGAAAAAATGAATTCCAAAGTGTACTTACTTAGCGAGCTTTTAGCTCAATTCATTTTTTTTCCGATGGTGTAATATGATCTTAACCCAATAGTCGAGTTACCTTATACATGAAAGAAAAGAGAATCTAATAACCCTAAGGACAAAAAAATTAGAATCTTATTTAGAATTTTTCTTTATTATTAGCAATATATAATAACATTTGTGTTGAGACATATATGACACCCCAGTACATAGACATCTTCAATGGCTAGTCAACAAGTATCATGTGACATAAGAAATTCCAACAACATTTTCCCATAACCTATAAGGGGTGGTAGGAATACATGATCTATTATTCATAAACATCTTAAATTTATTCTCAAATATAATATTTAGCTCTACATTCATACATTTACATTCTCATACCATAATGACATCCATATTATAAGAAAAAAACCTCATACACCATCATTAAATAATAAAACATCCCAAAAGACTCATATGTATATTCACATAAATTTTAATCAAGTTCAAAATGCATAAATATAATAGGTTTAACATAATTAGGTCAACTAAGTAAACATCTAAATTCACTAACATCAACAAAAGCAAAATCCTAAAATAACAAGAAATATGTGATACCCAAACATAAGGTTCAGGATGTGACGTCTGGGGTTGGGGGCACCATAAAATAAGCCCTAGTCTACCGAGTCATATCTTTAAGATTGTATTCTTCTTTAGCTCCATCTCGAGGTGCCTCTATTGGCCTATAATCTAAAAACAAAATGACAAATCACGTGAGTTTAACAGATTTAGTAAGTAGATAGCAGTTAGCACAAAATGGGTACAAACGAGACTCTTGACGCACACACTATGATAGTGATGTAGTATGATGATTTGTAAATGACTATGCAAGACATATGAGACTAACAAAAAATGTACGAATATAATAGCAGATCTTTAACAAGTCATACGTTAGCCTCTTCTCATGTCAACCAAGGGTCATGAATAATCTTTTTTCTCATGTTAAGCAAGAGCTATGAACAACTCTTTACAACCACACAACTCGTTCATACATCCAGTTACATAAAAAGTTATGTGATGCAATATGCTCATAATCATATATATATATGTATTGAATTGTCGATTATAGCCACTTATCTTGAATAGTACATCATCCAATACACATGATAATAAATGTCACAAATCAATTATACAACATACTAAATTTAATAATGTAAACTTTACATTTAGCATACCAATTATCATACAAGAATTTCACTGAACACATGATAGATGTTAAAGAGAAACTCTCTAGATAATCATATTAATTTAACCCATTAGAGCAATATCACATTCTAGTGAGGGAAAACTACTAATTTGTCATCTATTCACAAAAATGTATTAGCAATATCCGATTTCCTTGGTATCTTACCAACCTTAAGGGTGTATTTGGCAATTTGAAAAAGTTGTCAAGTTAAAACTTTTCAATCTAAAACTTTTCAGTCTTCATAAATACTCTTTTTTAATTATTTTTTTACACATCTTTCTATACAACAACCCTACTTTTCAATCATTTATATACAACTACCAATACAACTAATCTATTTATTTTAAATTTATTCTCTTTACTCCTCATTATTACCCCTACAATATCACATTATTTTTTTACTAATTTCATAACTTTTACATAAAAAAACTTTTCATCAAAAGTTTTACAACTTCCCAAACACACCCTAAGTTGTCAAGAATCTTAAAATGCCCAAAACCATGAAGTTGTTGGACATTACTCTTTTTCACTAGTTTTATATCACTTTTAAGATAAGATTTCACCACTAATTGAGAAAAGAAAACATCTACTTATCTAGATCATCAAACCTCTGAGATTTTTGAGCTCCCTTGATGGCACAAAGGATCAGATAGATTTCGGAAAGATTTAGGGTTGAATTAATAACTAAAGAGTGGAGGAAAAGGAGGGGAGAAGGAGCAAAAATGGGAAGAGAAAGGAATGGAAGGAGGTTGCGCTCGCCCTTCTCAATTTAAACCCCATACCAACTCTGCAAGGTTCAAGATAGTATTAATATTCTAAATAATGCGTCGATTATACACTTTAAATCAATAACCAATAAATCATATGATAATTGAGTGGTGTAACCATACAACATGATGAGCCTCTTTTGCGTAGCAACTCTATTGCCTAATTTATGATTTCTATTTTTATTATGGACTAAATTAGAAATATGAAGGATAGACATGTTATATAAAATGGTTGTGGTTTTCAAGTTATGCAGTTTTAGGGTTTTTCTTCTAACAGTTTATCATTGGAAAAGAGGAAGCCTTCTTCTCTAAAAAAATCTTAGAGCATTAACTTGAAAGACCCACAAAGCATAAGATTCAAGAACAATTGTGCTTATGGATTCATGCACGTAGTTTATTTTCTTAGTAATTTAGCATAGAAGATCTTGAGATGATTATGATTTTAATCAAAAAGATTTTTCCAACAGCTCATGCAAAGCAACATGTGAATATATCTCATGTACCTTCTTCATTTAGTAGCGAAAAACGCACATGAATTTTGAGAAAAGAAATTGAAAGTCTCTCTAATGCAAGGCCAGCCCATGCTTCCTGGCGACAGATTCAATCCAGGCCATGCTTGGAATGACATTATTTGCATTTTCTCAAGGTTGATAGTTCGATTAGTACGTTTCATGACCCTAAAAAGGTGGAGTTGTTGTGAAGAATGATAGCAATAATGTGGTTCCCACAAAAATAATAACTACTAATGAAGTTTGTATTTGTTACCAAAAAAATAGAACTACGTAACTCAAAAAGACTGCTTTTTTCCATTCATTGGTTAAATACTTAGGAGCTTAGCAAAAAATTCATATTTTTGATATTCACATAGTTATTCTGTTTATTTTTAAATCTTAATTTAATCTATATGATCAAGAAAAATTACATTTATGTGTTTTTATATCACTTTTAAGAGAATGCAATTTAGACTGTGTAATGCTCCTATCATGTTCTAGAGATGCATAATGTCACGTAAGATTAGGGGTGCAACTCGGGCTCATGAAACTCGGGTTCACCTCAACCATAACCCTAACCCTATTTGTAAAACTTCAACCCTAACCCTAACCCTAATCCTATTTGCAAACCTCGAACCCTAACCATATTTTTGAAATTCGGGCTCGGGTTGAGTTTCGGGTTGACAGTTTTCTATTAATATGTCTTTGTTACTCATCTTATATATATAGTTTTTATCACAAACCTATTATATAAAAAAGTTTAAAAAATAATTTATTATACGAAAGCAAGAAAAATTTAAATACTGCTTAAGAGTAGAAAGAAGGAAACCTGTTTTGAGTCTTCTCTTTGCATCGAGTAGAATAAAAGCTTTATGTTTGACAACGTATAATACAACCGTTTTTCATTATGCAATTTAACACCAATATCACAACTATATACATCAATATTACCATCTAATTGTAAGATAAATCTTATCATATTAATTGCAATAAAATAAAATTATCCAAGCACATACACATAACTTTCCCGCAAATGATGCTGAACCCCATCTCATATAATAACTGCAAAAATATTGAAAAGGAGGAACATAAGTTGGGCAAGTGAAACAGCTACAACAAGCACAATAGTAAATTTCTAGACCTATAGAATGGGCCAACATATGCAAAGTGAAGGAGGTAATTCACTAATTTGGATGAACAAGAAGTTCACACATTCACATTTAATAATTTTCTTTATTACATTTTCATTAGATTGATGAAACTAATCATTTTGCAGAAACAAATATTACCATCGCATCCAGGTAACATGACGTTACTAATGCATTTGAATTAAGCACCATGTTCTCTAATCGGTTGAATTTTAGAAGAAAACATGTACCCCAATTGATTAAATTTCAACAGAAAACATATTCTCCATTTGATTGAATTTCATCAAATAACATGTTCACCCCTTCCAGTCGATTAAAGAATAATGCCAATATGACGAACTACACACACTGGTTTTCAAGATGGACAAATTCCTTGGATGGGCTGTCAAGAAACCTGATATTCCAGAGTGCAAATGCCAACCTATTAAAGAGAAGGAAGTTTTGAAAGACTGGTGATAATGAAAGCAAGTATAGCTAAGAAAGGTAAAGAAACGGAGAAGGAACTCACAGACGATGCCAAAAGGACTCATCGGTTGCGGTGGAGTTGAGGAATCTACAAACCAACATAAAAGAAGAAAAAACAGCAAAGGAGAGGGAAAGCATCAGACGTTTTGCAAGGACGCCGGACGCAGGATGCTGGGACGCCGGGCGACAATGAGCAGGGACGGTAGAGATGCAGGGACGTCGGGCAGCAGTGGGCAGGGACGATAGGGAGGCAGGGACGGGCAGATGCAGGATAGGGGCAAACGGTGGACGGGCATGGACAGCTGAAGGCCAGCAGGGTCGGTAGGGATGCAGGGAGGGATGCCGGGACGCAGCTGCAGGCAGGGACGCCGAGACACAGTCGGCCGCAGGCAAGGACGCCGCCGCAAGGAGGGACGCAGCCGCAAGGAGGATGCCGGGAATCGGGATGCAGCCGGCTGTAGGCAGGGACGTCGACGGCAGTTGGCAGGGAGAAAGTGGCTGCCGGCAGAGGCAGGGATGCCGGGACTCGGCGATTAGCTGGCTGGGGTTTTGTCGATCGTGAATGGGACGAACTCAAAGCGGGAATGAAAAAGCGGAAATGAAGGAGTCGAAATTCGAAAGAAATGCTGCAACTGCTGATATATCATATTGTATAATAAAATATTTATATTATATAAACAGAATTTCGGGTTCGGGTTTACATGAACCCGAACCCGAAAATTATTGAACTTCGGTCCGAGTTCGGCTTGAGAAACGTTGAGTTTCAATACTGGTTTTCCTCGGGTTCGCGCGGGCTGGGTTCGGGCCGAACCCGGCCCAAGTTGCACCCCTATGTAAGACCCAAAAAACGACCATTGGGCTTAATGCACAAAGCACACAAACCTTAAAAAATGACTATTGGGCCTGTGCGCTATAGGCCATAGTGTGATATTGTTCCCTCTGACCTAGCAGCTTAATCACATAGTTTTAAAACGCATCATACTATGTTCAACTTGATAAACATTTATAAACCATTAGGAACTTTCTCTCTTTTTTGACATGAGATTCGTTTCTAGGCTATGATAAGCCTACCAGCTTTCTGCCTAGTTTGTCTTTGAACTACAACTTAACTCTGACTTCTACTAGTTTTCACAGGCTCAACTCTCCGAACCACATCTACTAGAGGATAAACTGCTCTAATACTACTTGTCACGCACAGACCCAGAAAAACGACCATTGAGCGTAACACACAGAGCACACATACCCAGAAAAATAACCATTGGGCCCGTGGGCTATGAGACTCATAGTGTGATATTATTTGTTCTGGCTTGACAACTTAGTTGCACAGTTTTAAAATGTGTCACACCACGTTTAGCTTGAGATCTACTAATAAACCATCAGGAACTTTCTCCCTCTTTCGATGTGGGATTCGGTTCCGGGTTATTACACATGATGATAATTTTTTTTTTGATTTCATTGAGAATGCTATAAGAGTTTTTATTAATGGATTTTTAAATATATGATACTACTTTTGTTAATTATTTAAAATCTTTCCAAAGTTGTACAATGCCTCAAAGCCTAAGTTGAGAAAAACAATTGATGTAGATGGTAGAGGTGTAAATAGGTTCGATCTCAACCTGAGCTCGCACAAACCCGAATCGATTTTATTTAATAATTGGGTTGTGAATTTTAGAAAATGGATTGTCAAAATCTGATTTAACCTGACCCGGTTTTTGAAGTTGAGTAGAGCCGGTTTGAGTATTTGGGCTACCTGATCTGACTTATACACTCCTTTAGTATATTATATTTTAGGAACCTGATTGTATTCATCATGATATATTTTAAGCTAACGTACAATATTCATTTATTTTTATAATTAGTTATATTTTTTGATTTTTTCTTCGCAAACATGTTTTCTTAAGTGTATTCAATATATATGCAAAGTTTTACCATTTTACAATACTTTTACATATTTATTTAAGAGATGAAAATGACTTAAATGCCCCCCTGAAATGGATTTTTTAAAAATAAATATGTAAAAATATTGTGAAATTACAAAACTTGATATATGGATTCAATACAATTAAGAAAATATATTTATGAAGAAAAATTAATTAAAATAAATACAACACAACTTAAAATATATCATGGTGCATCCGATCAAGCTCCTATATTTTATTATCAGTCTTGCTTCCATATTTAAAATTTTGATAGTTAACGAAAAATCTACTTCATCTACTATATTTAACATTAATTATATTATCATGAAATCCTCTCATTTATTTAATTTCACTATACATGGGTCTCATCTACAAACGTGTAAAATCAACATAATAAAATAGTTTAATTTTAAAATATTAATTTTAAAGTAGATTTTTCAACATTTAACTATCTAAAATATCGTTACTACATGAATTATGTATTATTATATTCTAATATATATGTTAACAGGTCTAAATATTTTTCATAATTTACAAATAAATATGTGGTCTACATACATACTTGATTTGAATAAATCTTGGTCTCCTAGCCAAATAAGTAATGTTAAATATAATAAATTAATTAAATTTTACATTAATAATTAATATCTTGAAAATGGAAGAGTTACGTAAGACCGCTTCAATGTAACGACTTTTATTGTACGTATATAGGCTTTTGTTTCCTCTCTACTAGCTGCTGCCGTACATTTCTTGCTCTTCCATCCGCTAACACGATAGGGGGTGGACCCTTCCCAATCCGGCCGTATTTGTACTAGAGCAGGACTAGAGTTCGTACTCGGTAGGGACGGGGCGGGGCGGGGCGAGCACCTGAGAATTTTTCAAAAGGTCGGGTTGAGGCGGACGCCAGCCCTCCTCGTACCAAAGCTTAACCCTAAAATCGTGCCTAAAATCGTGTCATACCAAGTCCCAGCCGCGATCTTCTCTCCTTTCTCCACCACAACCGCCATTCTTCGTCCCTTTGCTGTCCTCATCGTCACGATGACGTGCTCCGTCCCTTCACCGGCGTCTATTTAGCTTTGTCTCCGACGATGATTTATTCGACTCCGACCTCTGCCATCGTTGACTATTTTGTAAGGATTTCATCTTGAATCTTTATACTTTTCTTTTTCATTCTCCTTATTTCTCATTTCCCCTTCAATTCTCATACCCATTTACTTTTTCGGCAGCTATATACTCCTCCTGCAATAGCTTCCCACGCCACTAGGTCCTGCACTGACTGCAAAGTGCAAATGAGCTGCTAACCTGCAATACATGAGGTGAATAATTTTATCTTAGATATCTCTTTTTTTTCCCACTTTATCTGGCATTTTTGGACTATCATTTCGTTATTTGAAATTCGTGGTATGCGATCGACCGAAAAACCAACCATAGCAGTAGCGACAAGGATTGAGATAGATCCCCACAAATTATATAGACTAGGGCAATCAAATAAACATACAATTTCTTCTTTGATAACTTCAATTCAAATCGTATAACCTTGAAACCCGAAAAGATGGTAATGATAATATTAACAACAATAACAACAGCAACACTAATTTAGAGGCGTGTTAGGTTGTGTACACTCAATTCATGGTCTCTTTGAGGCCAAGTTGATCTGCCTTTGATACAAGAATTGGGATGGCCTAGTTCTGGTTCATTTATGCTTGCTGCAAATATCTTTGAGTGCTTTCCACTTTCCACCGATTGCCCATAAATCCCCTTGAGGCATTGATAATTTGGCCGACATGAGGCTACAGTGCGTTTGCAACATTTATGTACTTTATTATCAACATTACCTTTTAAAATTAATTTATCTGATCTCTTTAAGGTTGCACCCTGCTAGTCTTCTTCTCCCAGTTCGTTTTGTTACCACCGTCAGACCTGTTTCTTCTCCAGTGCCCCACGCTGCTGCCGCTGCCCTGCACAAGTGAGGTCATCTCCTTTGGTCCCTCCCTTGCTTCCCTCTTCCTCTCTCTCCCTCTTCCCTCTTCTCCGCCACATGTAGACTAGGGTAGGAAAGGGCGAGAAAGAGTGTAGGGTCCCCACTAGCCACTGACCAACGGAAGATGATATCTTTGGTTGGCTACGGGTCGTTTGCATCTTCCTTCACCCAACACCGCGCTTCTCTCTATCTCAAATAGTGAGTGCCTTGGAAGCAATCTTCCATGAACTGCCTTCCTAACCAACTACATATGTACCCAATCTTACATTATTATTGCATTTTAATTTAGTTAGTTTCATTCTCAAGTCATTTGATGAACGACTATGATCAGTGGCCTACGATTCATTCTTGGCCTTGGACAGATCACTAATGATCAATTACTGGGATTATCTAATCATAGCTGCATGCCGTTTTGATTGGAGGGTGATGATTGATTTGTAGTTCAACATGTGTTGTTGGTTGGATGAGCGAAGTGAATTCTAGATTGATCTATATGCGTGGGAATTAAGGTTGCATGTGATGCAAGCTACAAAACATGGGTGTTCAACACGAAGTCACTAGTCGATCTAACGTGTAATGGCATGGGTGTTGGTACTAATTTCGTCTTCCATATATATGAGCTGTGCTCCTACGCCTAGCTGGCAATTAAGACAGTTAACACTTTCTCTGGGCGGTTGGAATGATTGGCGATTTAGGAGGCGGTTTTCAATCAACTCTTGTGCGGGATTTAAACATGTTTTTTTACGACAATAGTTAAGGCTGTTACTTATTATCTCTATATTTTATAGTTGTTTTTGTTATTATAAAAAATTATGTCAACAAGACCTTAATCATTATCATAAATTGTTTAATCTATCAACTTGATTTCTAACCCAAACTGAACCCCTTTCTATAGGGTTAAAGTAGGGTTGGGCTAAGGTATAAAAAAGCGGGTCAGGTTAAGATGTAAAAAATAGGGTTGGGTTAAAGTGTAAAAAAATATGGTTGAAAATAGGACTAGATTAAGATTTTACAAGGTGGGTTAGGATTGTATTTACCTCAACCTGAGTCAACCCAACCCAATTTACTCTACTAGTAGACAATAGTAGACAGTTAAACTGCTTTAGCTTTAATATCAATTGATATAAAATGTATAAGGAGGAAGATAAGAAGAAAAGAGAATCTTTATTGAGGCAAGAAGAGAAGAAAGAGGTACAAAAAGTAAAAAAAAAAATAAAGAGAAAAGAAGTAGAACAAGTAGAAGAGAAGCCAGAGACAACTTTTTTTTTTTATAAATCTCGAGCTCATGATTTTTAGAGCTTACTTGGGTTGTACTTATAGGTGAACGTGCTATCTTATTTTAGTAATATTTATTAAGGACATAATCTTTTAAAAATTGAAATTGCATATTTCAAGTGAACTTCAAGGGAAAGTAAACTTAATATATAAATTTATTGTAAGAGATTCTAAAATCTCATATAAAATCGTATAGTATTTTCTAAGGATTCTAAAAATATTGCAACAAAGTCTTTTAGAAAGATCTCCTAAAACTATTGTCTCTCCACAAGATACTTGTGTCTAGAAGTTCTTACACCTAGAATAGGTGTACCTAAAATCTTGCATTCAATTCTTATCACCCATGTCACTACTTCCATATGAACTCTAGTTTAGGATTTTGATCTTATCCGAGAACAATTCCTTATTATCATATGTGACATGCAAGATTGCAAATACATAGAAATATAGCCTGAATGCATGACTATCATGCGTTTATTCGAGATAAAATATGAAAAACTCAACCTAAGATATACCCTATTAACAATAGCGATGGAGGGTGGCTCTCCCATATCTGGTACTGGCTTTCTACTGAATGGCGGTGCCTACTCTCATGTTAATTGTTGATAGTAGCAGTTACCTACTCTCCTTTTCTTCTCCCTCTCATGAACTCTTTTAATATTTGTTTTTGTTGGGTGGTCTGCATGTGCACCGCACATGTTTTGCTTCCTCTTTTCATGGCGTACTTCTATGAAACCTCTGTTCTATATAACTCCTTTTGTTTTTAATATTTCGATGATTCATCAAAAAATCTATTTTATTTATTGTCTTCAGTATTATTTATATTATTATCAGAACTCTCATTTTTTAGTACCACTATGTTTGAGCCCCATCCATAAATGCGTAAAATCAAGGTAAAATTGATTTTTAAACTAAAAGTAATTTTTAAGAAGTATTTTCAACATCTAAATTATCTAAAATATCACTCTTATGTGAATAAATGATTTCATAAAGAATAATTACATTTTAACACGTGAATTGATCTAAATATTTTCCTTAATTTATGTGTGATTATATCTATTTTTTGAGTAAATGTGACCCATGCACATATTTGATTTGAATGGAATTTGCTCTCCTAGTTAGCAAATGATGTCAGATACAATGAGTGGATTGGATTTTACATCAATTATCAACATCTTAAAAATAAAGGAGTTTACTTAAAATCTCTTCTATGTAATCGGTTACATAGAAGTAGAACATTTTTTTTTAAACATGCATGTTCACAAATTTTTTTTTTATCAACTTCATAAAAATGCAAGTATAAAATTCATATCTCATTTTCCAAATGGCTTATCATGTCACTTAATGAGATTAAATCATCGCAATCCAAACTTTAAATAATTTAAATGAATGAAATTATTTAATCATGGAAATATTGCTAGAATTAATAATCTCGTAATTACTAATGCATTTTTCCTTCATTCCCTTTAGTAGCATCATTTTAAATCATTTTTATTTTCCATTAAATTTCTTCTTTCCCTGTTCTTTTTAATTTTAGGAAATTGACAGTAGTACCTTAATTTCTTTCCATTGACCTTAATTTGTCAAAAGTTCCTTATGATTTTGGGCCAATGGAATTAAATTTACTATTTTTAATGACTTGAAATTCTTGATTCATTCATGCATCATGCCAAGCTAATAATTTAAAATTCACATGTTTTTCAATGATTAATTATAGACAACATTAACCATAAAAGATGGACAACATGAAAAATTTAATGTTAAATATATTAAGAATCTGAAGAAAAAGGAGAATAAGATAAAATATATTAATAATTTCAGTAAATGAAAAAAGCTGGGAAGGTCGGGTCTTTTCCAGTTGAGATATCATTGACTCCTCCTGCCCATTTTATTTGAATGGCTCATTCTTATGACGAATCAAATGGTGAATAATCTAGTAAACAAATTGTTGAGTTCAACTCATCTAATCAATTTAACTTTGAATTTAAGCTAATGGATGGTTTTAAATTATTAACTTACGCATGTTAATCACCCAAAACAATTCCATGAGCTTTACAATTCCAGTATATCACGATGCATGATCAACCGAATCTCGTTTTATATCCATCAGACATGTACAATGACCCATTTCCTCATCATGCAATAAGCTAATATTTATTGCAAGGTGATAATTTCATGACATGCCGATCAGTAGAAGAAATTTTGGATAAGAATTTGGGTGATAAATTCTACAGGCAAGGCTCTTTCTTCACTTCATGTGCTCTGTGGTTGAACTAAATTGATAAAGTCCTTAGGGTTTTATGGATTTACAGATTTTACCCAAATTTCACCCAAAGGCCCAGCCATGGCGGAAAATGAAAAAAAGGAAAAGATGGAAACCTTGCCTTTGCAAAGCATGGGTTCTAGGATGTCTTCACTGCCCTTAGGAGTGCAGCAAGGCCATCTCAAAACAGCTGGTTCTTTCCTTATGCATTTGCTCCTCCTCTTAAAAGAATTTATTGTTATTCTTAAAAGTGAGCCTCTCCTCTGCTTGCAAGTAGGCTTTGTGAGATTTTAAGTGGACAATTATCCGATTGGAATTTCTCTAACGATTTATGTTTTTCTTTGTTACCTGTATGATTTATTCTCTTTGTTTTTATTATTTCCCTTCAGCAAACACCTTATTTGTGTCATGATAATTTTATTTATTTTATTATTTCCGTGTTAATAATACGTATGCAATGCATGATATTGGGGTGTTTTAGCATTTTTTGTAAATGTATAATCCATTCTGACGTTTTGAAAAACTATTTCCATTTTAGCATGATCTATTTATGGTGTCATAAATCTTTAATTAATTGTATATTGGTAAAATTATACTAAATCTATATATTAGACTTTAAGCATCACAATAAAACATGCAAGAACAAATTAATAGAAAATTTTCAAGAACCATTAAATAAGCATAAATATAACATGTTAAATTAGAAAAAAATTAGCTATTCTTGTTGAGAATAACTTGTACATTCAAATATGGAAAGGAAACTTATACAACTTACATTATGTTTTAAACGTTTAAACTTTAAACTAACCCAAAATAAATTGAATAATCTTTTTGGGTAAAAATGTAATTAGCAAAGACCTACGGGAACCATTTTTGGGATGCAAGGGGGGTGCATAAACGTCAGTATAGCTGAGAGCCCTACTTAGAACCCCCTAATGTGAACACATATAAATTATTTCGTTTTCCAGCTTTTCTTCAAAAGTCGCCGGCAACTCCTGAATACCTATCTTGTTTTGTCATGAAGCGGAAATCCAATAAAATCAATCAATTAATAAAAAATGTAGGTATCGAATGAGTTGCGTGGGGCGAAATATGTTCAATTTTAGAATTAATTCCTCTCCCCTTTTCTTCCTTTATTTCTCTCTCCACATATCTATATAATATGGGAAATTTTTTTATCTATTATGTACATCCAGAGAGGATTTTCTTTGGACAAAGGAGTAAGGAGATTTCCTTGTGTATTTTTTCTGCAAACTCTCAAAACTCTGGTGAAAATGAAAATTCCAGATTGCGTGATTTCCCATGGATGGCAATAATTGGTGGCGCGCAAAAAAAGAGGTATCCAGCTGCATTGACGATGACTGGCGCAATCAGTTAAATGAGTTAACTCGCAAGGAGATGGTCGATAAATTGTGAGTTTTTTTTTCCGTCATCTTTACCTTCTTTTGTTTTGTCAGCCTTCTCTTATTAGCTGATATTCTAGACTTGTTGTTGGAGTGCGATGACGCAAGACACGACCGCAGGCCTACATGAGGGCCCTGTTCCTTTAGTATTACTTGAGCAATCAGGGTTCATTGGAGAATGCTAACTGCTTTTGGATAATCATTACAAATTGGTGAATTCCGTTGTTGTTCATTGCATGACTTATTCCCGGTCCTGCAACGGATCTTTTAGCCTTTCTAATTGCCTCTGTTGTCTGTGCGTGTGTGAATCTTTGTTCTCATTGTTCAACACTTCCATGATTCATGCAACTGAATTTGATAAACTGGGCATATCGTTTGATGTGTAGTCAGCCGAGGTTGCAGTTTGCTTCACTCGAGTTGCAACATGACTCAAGCAGTCCACCCATCGTATGATAACCGACAACATTACATAAAATTTTAGCAGTAATAGAGAGTTGTGCCGAGAGATATGGAATACAATTTTTTTTTTTTTTTTTTTTTTGTGCTGGGCTCTTTTTTATGATGGAGAAATGGCCACTTTTATTTGTTATTTTTCTTAGTTAATTGATGTACGTATTGGATGTTTCCTCTGAGGTGAGGACCTAAAGGTGGCATCTTATGGATTCCACAGAGACAGTGTCTTGACTTAAATCAAATTGAATTGTCATGAAGTATGTAAAGATATCAATTATGCTCATTGCAGAAGATCATCTTCCTTGGTCAAAGGATTGAATTTCTGCATGGACGGTGACTCTTATGCTACAACTTTTTTAAGTTTTAACCGTTGCCACTTTGCATCCACAGAACGGAAGCTATGAAGAAGCTTTATCTAGAGAACACGCGCAAAGATGTGGAAAAATATGCTATTGAATTTGAAGGAAAGATGTATACTTTTGCCAAAAGTGAGGTAACTATTGTTATCAATTTCTAGTTTGTTTCACATGTGGAAGTGGGTTGTTCCTGTGTATCCTTCCACTCTGTTGGTTTCTTGTGGATTGCAGAGTCAACTTGATATATTGTTTGTGTTAGTGCATTCAAGTTGAACTTGCTCCGAATTTGAAATTGAGCTTTTTGACTCAATCAGGTTGGAATCTGGTTGGATTGTTCTTCAATTTGCTGAAATGTATGGATGATGGTGTTTGGCAAATGGAATTTGATTGGTTTGATTGGTTCTTTCCACTGATTTTACAAGAGTGGTGGATTCTTAGGGGAAGTTTATTCATGGAGCAGGATATTTTAGGGATATCTGCCAATTAGACACACTAACTTTGAATATTTGCAAGTTATTTGCTGTAATAGTCTAATTATATTATAGTAGAAACTTGTTATAGATGTGTATTTTGGTTTTCATGTTCCATGTTGGTCTCTACAAGTTCAGTCCGTTTATCATATTTATCAATAGTCATGTAGTTCAGATCTTGGAGATCATTATGATTGAAGGTTGCTGGGTTACAATGAATGTGGGTTCAAGATATTTCTTGAAAGTTCTCAAGTGGCCCAATTATGCATATGATAATTGCGAGTTTCCTCATACTAAGCATATAAGTATTAAGAAATATTGGGAACGGTTTGAATTTAGAAAATATGTCATGGTGCGCAAAAAGAAAGACTTTCCAAACTTACAGCTGGTTGCGCCGAGGTGAAACCTTTTTGTGCAATTATTAGTTGCTTTGGAACAATAAGGGAATTGATTGCTTTGAAAATTTTGAGAAATCTCTTTGTTAATGGTGGAGTGTTTTAATTTACGAAATCCAAATTGTTCCTTGTGCTTAAAAAAAGTATGTGTAATTTTATGATCCAAGAGATCCTTTTGAAATTTCAAAGGAATTGTGTCCTTTGGATTGGTTCCCCTAGTGATTTGTCAAACTCAGCATTCCAAGGACAACGTTTTATTGGATGAAAAATAACATAATTTTGATCATTTACGTGTAATAAGAGAATAGAAGTTTACAATTTTAATTAAAATTGATTTTATTTTATTTAGACAAAGATAAAAATTTATATTCATTTTTGCTAAAAAATTCTCTTAGCAAGCTATTTTTGTGGTATCTAGTAAATTAGACCTAATGTGTTGTGTATTTCCAAATTAGATCTATGTTTGCCCTTTGGTAAAGTTGGTATTTTATAAATTACACCTCATGTTTTGTGTTAGTTAGGCTTTAGGGTGTGTTTGGCAATGGGTAGAAATGTCAAGTTTAAACTTTTCGCTTTCCACAATTAGAATATTTTTAATCATTTTTACCCTACTTTTCAATCATTTCTATACAACTGCCGACACAACTAACCTATCTATTTTAACTTTATCCTCTTTACTTCTCATCATTACCCCTATCATATCACATCATTTAACAACTTTTACTCTTCAAAACTTTTCATCAGAAGTTTTATTCATTCCCAAACACACCCTTAGTTTGTGGTTTCTGCGTAGGAGACATTGTTGTTAATGTTAGAGATGTTTTGCACAAGGGACAAATTTAAAGGACCTATTTTGTGAATACGCAAATCAGAAAGTCTAATTTCCAAATTTGCATATTTAGAGGTTCTTTTGGCTAATGCTTGATATTTTGTCTTGCGGACTGTGGATTCAGATTTTCATTTGTTGGAATGTGTTTGACATACGATGCTGGAAATTGGCTATAGAAAGGGTTAATGAGATCGATTGAGCTTTTTAGTTGCTCGAACATGTAAGACAGAATATGCTGGGAATTGGCTGTAAAAAGTTTCAATATGGCGAATTGAGCTTTCCATTCGCTGCAATGTTTTAGATAGAATATGCTGGGAATTAGCTATGGGAAGGTTGAATCTCCGTAACTTAAGGAGCGCAATTGTCTTGATTAAAAGATTAGTCTTTTCATATTCGTCATCGTTATTCATTTTAAGATTAGAAATGCTTCTGTGAGATTGCTATCTTTTCATATTCGTCGTTGTTATTCATTTTATGATTAGAAATACTTCTGTTAGATTGCTATCATGTGAATTGGGATTCCAATGTTTTTTGAAATATCACGTTTCCATGAGTCATTTCGTTCTATTGTTTTTTGGGCTTTTTTTGATTCTTTCTGATTTTCTTCTTGTGCCTTTTTGAATGAAATCTTAGTCACGATTGTGTGATGTCCATTAATTATTATGCCATGTAAATTTCCTATGCACACTATTAACCTAGGAGAAGGCTTCCGTGTTTTGTTGTGTGGCGTTCAAAGTAAACAGTTTAGTGTTTCTATCTTAGTCTTCAAATTTGCTTGAGTTATAAAATTTTTGGTTATTTTCGTATTGCATGATTGTTTGAACCTCTTTTCAAGACCTACCTGTTAAGCTAGGTGCTTAACCATTTCTAAAATTCTTTCTTGCAGTCAGATTACTTGGAGAGAATATCTATGGAGGTGCTTCAAGTGGAGACCGAGCCAAGTCCAACTAACATATTGCCAACAACGCTGTACCCAAATCCTTCAATTCAAGGTGACAACTTGCAAGGTGAGCCCTCATAATGAATTAAGAACTAAAATTAACTTCTCTCCTAATCTTGGAAGGAGGTTCACTACGGACTGATCCTCTCCGGATCCCAAATATAAAATTTATCATCATCATTATCACAATCATCTATACTTTGTTTCCTGCTTACTACAATATGTTGCTTGTCAAAATCGTGGTTGGTATTACGCTTAATGCATAGGATTCCATTCTACTTGAAATGACCTTGGACCTTATGAGACACCAAAGATGCAATGTGTTTGGCATATGGAAAAAAGGTGGGGGAAAAATTTATGGGGGAAATGTTTAGAAAAACTGAAAAAAGCGATACGATATGATAGCGGTAATGATTAGAAGCAAAGGGGATTAGGTTAAAATAGGTAGGACAGTTGCATGGAAAGATGTGAAGAAATCGTCAGAAACTAAAGCAGAAAAAATTGTGAAATTTTTTTCCCTTCTCAGTTTCCCAACTGCTGGTAATATCATTTTGTGGGCTGTACCACTGTTCCTTTTCATATGAATATGATAGGAGCATTAGGATGCAAAGTTTGGTCAGTGATTTGACAAACTAGTCATTAAAAGTGTTACCATTGTCAAAGGTATGCTCTACATGCTTTGTTTTAGACTGATCACTGAATCCATAACAAATACCTTTGGATGAAAGCGCCTCCAGATCTCTTCTAGCGTTTTCTTATGCCATCTCTCCACAACAAAGACCTTTGGCCTTTGATATCATTGTTAATTTTTGATTGATGCTTCAATGAACTCCATCTGTGAATCCCGTATGTTGGGGTGCTATTCATTCCATCTTTCTGTGTTATGTTAGTTCTGAAAATCTAGGACTTCTGTAGATCTTGATTTGTAGTTATCATTTTCCTATTTTCCTTATTGAGTTGATGATTGAATAGCTTCTGGTTTGGTTTACTCGCTAATCGCTATTTCTTCCTTATCAGCGTCCATGGATTCCGCAGCACAGGCCGATCATACAAGTGTAGGGGATTTGGAAGAGGATATCATCAGACGGTGTTTTTTTTTTTTTTCAATATCTTTTTTTGGTGCATTTTGATCCATCATTTGTGTCCGAGTTCTTAAATTGATCTTTGCTCTGTATTACACGTTGTATTGTCAATGGTTTTGCAAATTTCTGAGATTTGTTGGTTGCACAGGGCGAACAATTTTTCTAGTTTTGAAGTTTATGTGGGCGTACGAAGGATTTTTTTTTTTTTTTGGTTTTGAAGAGGTTGAAGATCTTCTTATTCAGTAGTTGGCTTTAGCCGATAATTGCAGAAAAAGATCCCGAGCATGTTTCTTGTCTTCAAATGCTTCATGCTTGTTTAAATAACCACATGTAAGATAACCTTTGCATGTCTCCATTTACCAAACTTCCAAAGAGGTCTTCATGGTTTCTGGAACCTAAAATCCTATAATCTATTTCCGTGTTGATTGTTTGGTCCCATCAGCTCATCAGGGCACTGCAGAATCTGCTTGAAAATGTCTTAAAACTGGACATGGCATTGGGTTTCCAAATTTTGGATGCATTTAAAGATCATTTTTTCTTTTTATTGGTTTTCATTGTAATCTTGGCAATGCGGTTCAAGTAGATTCCTCTACAACAACTTGTTACTTTTGGCCTCTAGAGTGTGAAGATTGATTGTTTTTATATTGCAGATTAAATCGATGAAGGAATTACATCCGAAAGAGTTGTGCATGGAAGCTAGGAAAATCTCAAAGGTTCTGTTTCCTTTCATTTGAAAATAACATGCTTGAGAGCATCTTTTATAATGAATGAGTAAGTTTTTATGCAAATTTGCTAGCGTATGATTTTAGTTTAGAATGTCTTTCCTTGTGATTTTGGGCCATAGTGGAATTAAATTTGCTATTTTTAATAGCTTGAAATTCTTTGTTTATGCATGCATCATGCGAAGCAAACAGTTTAAAATTCACACGTTCTTCAATAATTAATTATAAGTAACGCTAAAAATTTAATGTTAACTATTAAAAATTTGAATGAAAATGAGGATAAGATAAAAGCATATTAATCATTTCAGTTACCATGGCCCTTAAATATCTCTATTTCGAACCCACGGGTAGCCGCGTTTCAGTCTTGATCTCCCTTGCACATGATTTGCATTTGCGTCTACATCAGATGACATAGCTTGATTTTCCATTTTTGAGCGTATCCATTCGTGGATTCCAATATCGCATTTGGCATCATTTGTCTGAGTGTTATTTGTTTGTTCGTATGTATAAATCTGTGTGATCTGTGACATAGCATATTTATTATAAATAATCTGCATATTCTGCCATTAATGGAGTCCTCGTAGGTCTCGTCTTCCGCTACACTTTGATGTTGTACTTTCTGTTAGAATCTGCGAATAAACGGGATTGTAATCTGTTCACTCAGCAATGTCTGAAATGCAATGTTTGAATGAATGAAGTTATATTGGTTCAAAGATTGTTAGAGTCCTCCTTTTATTCCAGATTTTTCTCATTTTGCAATTTCAAGTATGAGTAATCCGTGTTCCTAGTGCCAGCTTTTGTGGGAAGAGTTGCTGAAGCCATGTATTCATTTCTGAAATGCTGTCTTGTTGAGAATTACTCGTCCATTCAAATATGGAAAGGGAACTCATACAGCTTACATTATGCTTTCAACGCGTAAACCAACCCAAAATAAATTGAATAATCTGTTTGGGTAAAAAGGTAATTAGCAAACACCTACGGCAACCATTTTTGGGATGGAAAGGGTGCGTAAACAATTTTATAACTGGGAGCCCCACGTAGAATCCCCGATTTGAACAGTTACGATTGAGTTCATTTTCCAGATTTTCTTCAAAATTCGCTGGCAACTCCAGAATGTCTATCCTTTTTTGTCATGAAGCGGAAATCAAGTAAAGTCAATCAATTAATAAAAAATGTAGGTATTGAATGAGTTGTGTGGGGTGAAATATGTTCAATTTTAGAATTAATTCCTCTTCCCTTTTCTTCTTTAGATATGTTCAATTTTAGAATTAATTCCTCTTTCCTTTTCTCCTTTATTTCTCTCTCCACGTATGTATATAATATGGGAAAATTTCTGTCTATCATGTACATCCAGAGAGGATTTTATTTGGACTGAGGAGTAAGGTGATTTCCTTGTTTGTGTATTCTTTCCGCAAACTCTCAAAACTCTGATGAAAATGAAAATTCCAGATTGTGCGATTTCCCATTTATGGCAATAATCGGTTGCGTGCAAAAAAAGAGGAATCCAGCGGCAATGGCAATGACTGGCGCAATCAGTTAAATGTGTTAACTCGCAAGGAGATGGTCCATAAAGTGTGAGTTTTTTATTGTTATTTTTTTTTGGGGTCTTCTTTACCTTCTTTTGTTTTGTCAGCCCTCTCTTATTCACTGCTGCTATAGACTTGTTGCTGACGAACAATGATGAAAGACAGGACCACAGGGCTACTCGGGGGCCCTGTTCCTTTAATTTTGCTTGGGCAATCAGGTTCATTGGGGAATGCTAACTGCTTTTGGATGATCATTACAAACTGGTGAATTCCATTGTGGCCCATTGTATGACTGATTCCCAGTCCTGCAACTGATCGTTCGGCCTTTCTGAGTGTCTCTGTTGTCTGCGAGCGCGCAAATCCTTGTTCTCATTGTTGAACACTTCCTTGATTCACGCAACTGAATTTGATAAATTGGGCATATCATTTGATGTGTAGTCAGCCGAGGTTGCAGTTTGATTCACTCGAGTTGCAACATGATACGAGAGCGGCTTTTCAAGCAGTCCATCCATTGTATGATAACCTACAACATTACATAAACTTTTAGGAGCATTAGAGAGTTGTGCCAAGAGATATGGAATACAACTTTTTTTTTTTTTTTGTGCTGAGGTCTTTTTCGCGATGGAGAAATGGCCTCATTTTATCTGTTCTTTTTCTTAGTTAATTGACGTACATATTGGATGTTTCCATTGAGGCGAGGACCTAAAGGTGGCATCTAATGGACACAGCACAGACAGTGCCTTGACTTAAATCAAATCGAATGGCCATGAAGCATATAAAATATCAGTTGTACGCATTGCAGAAGATCATCTCTTCCTTGGGCAAAAGGATTGAATTTCAGCATGGATGGTGATTCTTTATGCTATAACTTTTTTAACTCTTGCCATTTTGCATCCACAGAATGAAAGCTTTTAAGAAGCGTTATCCGGAGGCTACGGACAGAAACGTGGAATGTTTTGCTACTAGAATTGAAGAAAAGGTGTATGCTTTTGCCCAAAGCGAGGTAACTATTGTTATTAATTTCTAGTTTGATTCACATGTCGATGTGGGTTGTTCTTGTGTATCCTTTTGCTCTTTCGGTTTCTTGTGGATTGCAGAGTCAACTTGGTATGTCGTTTGTTTTACTTTAATTTTTCTTGAAGGAATTGACATTTTACCATTTGTCTGATAAAAGGCCTATTTGGCTGTGCATTGGGAGTTTCTCCAGCTCCTGTGATAGTTTAAGAGTGTCTTGATGCAATTAGGGTAGCACTGCCCTCTTAAACGTCTATTAACTTACCCCACAAATGAACTTCTGTAGGAAGCTATCGGTGGGGGCTTGAGAAATCTCCATGCTCTGAAGCTAGGCTAGACAGTCCAGAAGCCCGTTGGATCCTCCCAAATGTGAATTGGGATTATGTCAGCTGTATATCAAACCCTTGCATCAGTGCCAGCTAGGGGTGGGAATCAGGGCGGGGTCGGGACTGGTCAGGGTATGCCCAACCCTGACCCTTCTTTTCAAAAATCTTGTTTGACCCTTATTTTTATACCGGGTTGGGACAAGGTCGGTTGACCCTTACTTTTTTCTAGTGGGTCTCGGGACAAAATTCGGGTCGGTATCGGGTCAACGGGTCGGGTAAAAACTGCGGGTCAAGTAAGAAATTTTTAAAAATTTATGAAACTATCAAGTATAAAGACAAATCTATATTAAATTTAACTACTATACGCTTGAATTTATTACTAATCAGTCAAAGTAAAATATAAATACTCAAATAAAACATAAATATTAGCACTGAGTAAGGGGTTTTTTTTTTTTAAAATGTGAGAGAGAAGAAAATGGGTCAGCGGGTTGGTCCACCCGACCCGACCCGTCATTCATGAAGAACAGCAAAAAATCTGACCCCCCCGATCCACCTTTCTAAATCATCAAAAATCCGACCCGCCCTGAGTGTCAGCTATATATCGAATGCTCAAGTTTGCTTTACAAAATGTGGAATTTGGTTAGTGCACCCAAGTTGAACTTCCGCCGAATTTGAAATTGAGGTTTTTGATTCATTCAGGTTGGAATCTGGTTGGATCGTTCTTCAATTTGCTGAAATGTATGGATGTTGGTGTTTGGCGAATGGAGTTTGATTGGTTTTTCCTACTGATTTTACAAGAGTAGTGGATTCTTAGGGGAAGTTTATTCACAGAGCAGGATATTTTAGGGATATCTGCCAATTAGACACACTTAACTTTGAATATTGCAAGTTATTCGCTCTAATAGTCTAATTATATCAAAGTAGAACTTGTGTGGATTGAGCTTTCCATTCGCTGCAATTTTTTAGATAGAATATGCTGGGAATTAGCTATGGAAAGGTTGAATCAGGAGTGCAGTTGTCTTGATTAAAAAAATTAGTCTTTTCATATTCGTTGTCATTATTCATTTGAAGATTAGAAATGCTTCTGTGAGATTGCTATCATGTGAACTGGGACTCCGATGCTTTTGGAAACTTCACATTTCCATGATTCATTTCGTCCTACTGTTCTTTGGGCTTTCTTTTGATTCTTTCTGACTTTTTTTCTTGTGCTTCTTTTGAATGAAATCTTGGTCATGATTGTGTGATGTCCATTAATTATATGCCATGTAAATTTCCTATGCACACTATTAACCTAGGAGATGGCTTCCGTGTTTTGACATGTGGCGTTCAAAACAATAGCATTTCTATCTTAGTCTTCAAATTTACTTGAAGTAATAAAATTTTTCGTTATTCTTGTAATGCATAATTGGTTGAACCTCTTTTCAAGACCTACCTGTTAAACTAGGTGGTTAAACTTTTCTAAAATTTTGTCTTGCAGCCAGATTACTTGCAGAGAATATCTATGAAGGTGGTTCAAGTGGAGACCAAGCCAGATGTAACTAACATATTGCCAAAAACATGGTACCCGAATCCTTCAATTCGAGGTTGCAACTCGCTGGGTGAGCCCTCATAATGAATTCATCATCATCATCATCATCATCATCATCATCATCATCATAAGCCATTTCCCACCTATGTGGGGTCGGCTGCATGGATTCTGTTACGCCATTCTTGGCGATTTAAGACTAAATTTTCAGTAATATGTAATATTTTTAAATCTTGTTTAATTACTTCCATCCATGTTTTTTTGGGTCTTCCTCTCATTCTTCTACCACCTTCTACTTGGATAAACTCTGTTTTCCTAACCGGTGCTACTTCAGGCCTCCTTTTAACATGACCAAACCATCTTAATCTATTTTCTCTCATTTTATCATAAATTGGTCTCACTTTTAAGTTTTCTCGAATTATTTCATTCCTAATTTTATCTTTTCTTGTTTTACCACTCATCCACCTTAACATTCTCATTTCCGCTACGCTCATTTTTTGTATATGTTGCTCTTTAACTGCCCAACATTCTGCCCCATAAAGCATAGCAGGTTTAATCGCAGTCTTATAAAATTTTCCTTTTAATTTGACTGGAACTCGACGGTCACATAAAATTCCTGACGCACTTCTCCATTTCTTCCATCCTGCTTGAATTCTATGTATTATATCTTTCTCGATTTCCCCGTTCTCTTGAACTATTGATCCTAAGTACCGAAAGTGATTAGTTTTTGTTACTGTTTGATCTAAAATCTTAATTGGTTCATCATCCGGGTTCTCACTATTATTAAAATTGCATTTCATATATTCAGTTTTTGTGCGACTAATTCTAAAACCATTAGATTCTAGAGCATCTACTCACCTATTCAATTTTAAATTTAGTCCTTCTTTACTTTCATCTATTAGAACAATGTCATCTGCAAATAACATACACCAAGGTACTTCTTCTTGGAGATGTCTAGTAATTTCATCTATTACTAAGGTAAAAAGGTAAGGACTCAAGGCTGAGCCCTCATAATGAATTAAGAACTAAAATTAACCTCTCCTTACCTTGGAAGGAAGTTCACTACGGACTGATCCTCTCCGGATCTGAAATATAAAATTTATCATCATCGTTATCACAATCATCTATGCGTTGTTTCCTGCTAACTACAATTTGGTTTGGGTGTGTTAATTTTTTTCGGCTTGGTTATCTAGACTTCTTTTTACTCATGCGACTTTCATGTCCTTCCTAACAATCCAACTTGCTTCACGCATGCCGATAATTGCCCTAAATCTGGTTTTCTTATTATCCCCTGGAATTATTGCTTGGGGTGTTTCCTGCAGTCGTCTTGAATTGCTTACGCAATGTCTTTCTATCACTTCGTTGTTTGAACACCATCGCGTCATCGCTATCCAACCTGAGATTCCCTGACCACTCAATATGTTGCTTGTCAAAATCGTGGTTGGTATTACGCGTGATGCATAGGATTCCATTCTACTTGAAATGACCTTGGATCTCATGTGACACCGAAGTTGCAATTTGTTTGGCATATGGAAAAAAGGTGGGGGAAAAAGTTACGGAGGAAATGTTTAGAAAAACTAAAAAAAGTGATGCGATATGATAACGGTAATGATTAGAAGCGAAAGGAATCAGGTTAAAATAGGTTGGACAGTTATATGGAAAGATGTGAAGAAATCATCGAAAAGTAAAGTAGTTGTGTAGAAAAGTGTGCGAAGAAGTTGTGGATTTTTTTGTTCCTTTTCAATTTCCCGACTGCTTGTAACATCATGTTGTGGGCTGTACCACTGTTCCTTTTCATATGAATATGATAGGGTCATTAGGATGTAAAGGTTGGTTAATGACTTGACGCTCTAGTCATTGCATGTGTTACCACTGTCAAATGCGTGCTCTACATGCTTGGTTTTAGATTGATCACTGAATCCATAACAAAGGCCTTTGGATTAAAGCGCCTTCAGATCTCTTCTAGCCTTTTCTTATGCCATCTCTCCGTAATAAAGACCTTTGGCCTTTGATATCATTGTTAATTTTTGATTCATGCTTCAATGAACTCCATCTGTGAATCCCGTATGTTGGGGTCCTAGTTCACTCCATCTTTCTGTGTTATGTTAGTTCTGAAAATCTAGGACTTCTGTAGATCTTGATTTGTAGTTAGCATTTTCCTATTTTCCTTATTGAGTTGATGATTGAAAAGCCTCTGGTTTGGTTTGCTCACTAATCTCTGTTTCTTCCTTATCAGCGTCCATGGATTCCGCAGCACAGGCCGATCATACAAGTGTAGGTGATTTGGAAGAGGATATCATCAGACGGTGTTTTTTTTTTTTTTTTAAATATCTTTTTTTTGGTGCATTTTGATCCATCATTTGTGTCCGAGTTCTTTCGTTGATCTTTGCTCTGTATTACACGTTATATTGTCGATGGTTTTGCAAATTTCTCAGCTTTGCTTGTGGCACAGGACGAACAATTTTTCTAGTTTTGTAGTCTATGTGGGCGTATGGAGGATTTTTTTTTTTGTTGGTTTTGAAGAGCATGAAGATCTTCCTATTCTGGTTGGCTTTAGCCGATAATTATAGAAAAAGATCCCGAGCATGTTTCTTGTCTTCAAATGCTTCATGCTTGTTTAAATTACCGCATTTAAGATAACCTTTCGGTGTCTCAATTTTCCAAGCTTCCAAAGAGGTCTTCATGGTTTCTGGAACCCAAAAATCTTATAATCTATTTTCATGTTGATTGTTTGGTCCCATCAGCTCATCAGGGCACTGCAGAATCTGCTTGAAAATGTCTTAAAACGGGACATGGCATTGGGTTTCCATATTTTGGATGCATTTAAAGAATTTTTTTTTTTTCTTTTTATTGGTTTTCATTTTAATCTTGGCAATGCGGTTGAAGTAGATTCCTCTACAACAACTTGTTACTCTTTGCCTCTTGAGTGTGAAGATTGATTGTTTTTATATTGCAGATTAAATCGATGAAGGAATTACATCCGAAAGAGTTGTGCATGGAAGCTAGGAAAATCTCACAGGTTCTGTTTCCTTTCATTTGAAAATAACATGCTTGAAAGCATCTTTTATAATGAACGAGTAAGTTTTTTATGCAAATTTTCTTGCGTATGATTTTATTTTATAATGTGAGTTTTTTTTTTTTTGGGGGGGGGGGGGGGGGGGGGGGCGGGAGGGGATGGGGTTGGAGTGGCTGACAACATTGTTATAAACGGCGAAAGAAATGACGTCCCAAGTGCTACTCAAGAAAAGCAGATTCGACACATTCTTAGTCATAACAAAAAGTGAACATTAATTGTAGAACATAGTGTATCAGGTGTTTCCTTTGGAGGTCAGAAAGGTTGGATTACTGGTTTCAAAGCTTTAAAATAGCTAGACCAAGATGACAGTTGCTGCGTGGTCATCATTATTGAGTTGATAGGCCCTGGTTCGATCTATGAACACGTTGCCGTGGCATAACAGGATGATGACAACCTTCATCTGTCGCGGCTGATTATTTTTCTCTGAGTGTTAATCCCAGAAATCACATATGCATGATTTCTTTCGATACAAACATGTTTTGGCCATTTTCCATACATTGCCATCGTGGTTTATGCAAGTGTTTTTTTAAGGGTAGAAGATCGATTCATTGAAAAAGATTGTTTATGCTTGTTGTTAATCATGAAGTGGTGGGACGAATTCTAATGGGATGGGCCAAACATGAAAAGGATGGATTTTTCTCAAGAGAAAAATGTTACATTGGAGAGGATTTTCTAATTTTCGTTTTGACACGGTCATTTGTCAACGCACCTCTCAATGTCAACAATAAAGCATCTGGGATTTTTGTCACATTTGAATGTAGAAGACATTTTTTGGCAAGATAAATTATTGTGGAACTATAGTTTTTACTTGTGCAAAGTCAAGTTGAATCCCAGTAACGTCCTTCTCATGCGCATTGCCACCATTGAGGGCTCATATCCTCATGCAAATTATTGAGTGGTCGATGGGGGTTGCAATGCCCTCAATCATGTTTTTGTGTGGGAAGGACTTCACTTAGTTTTTCAAATGATATTTCTTGTCGTGTTCTGTTCATTCGGGCAGAAGAATTTTCTTCCTATTCTTTTCTCTTTTCGGGAAGAAATAATCTGGTCTGTTTCCATCTGCTAACCGTTTTGGAGGGAAAAAACTTTATTTGCATCTTTAGGATGAAGCCGAAGAAAATGTGTAACCATTGGGTATCGTGCTGAAAAGGAAGCTCGAACCCATGACATATCTTGACAATTGGACTGGTCATATCAGTTGGGAAGTTCTGTCCGATCCTGTTGTCAACAATAAGTCCAATGCAACTAAAAAACTGCTATTCTTGTGTACAACAAGAGTTCTCGAAGTTCTCAGTAAATGTCTTTATTCATTCTACACTATTATTTTTTGGCAAAATCCTACATTATTGTTTGTTTTATTATTATTGAGATTTTGTGTAAATTTACCTCGCAGAATCAGGATAATGGAGTTTAAATATAGCTCAATTTAGCATTGATTTAATAATGAAAACAAACCTTTAACATATGCAAAATATGTAAATTTGGATAGACAAACATCTAACTTGAAAAATTAGCTTTGATGTTGTTTTATGCTAAATCTTCGGAGGATATCCTATTAGTGAAGGCAAATTGGTATTGACTACAGAAAAATAATTACTAGCCGGAGAGTTGGTATTGACTACAGAAAATTGAACTACGTAGCCCAAAAGGACTGCTTTTCTTTTCTGTTCATTGATTAAATACTTGAGAGGTTAGCTAAAGATTCATATTTTTACTATTTACTAGTTATTCTGCTTATTTTTAAACCTTAATTTAACCTGGATGATCAAGAAAAACTACACTTATGTGTTCGTATGCCTCTTTTAGGAGAATGCCATGTAGATTATTTATTGCTCCTATCATGTTCTAGAGATGCTTGATAACAAATTTATTTATTTATTTATTTTTTTTTTGTGATTTCATTGGGAATGCTATTGGAGTTTTTATGACTGATTTTTTAAATATATGATACTACTGTTGATGATTATCTAAATTTTTTTCAAAGTATTGCAATGACGCAAAGCCTAAGGTGGGGAGAGCAATGGATGAAGACACTAGTAGATATTAAAACTAGGTTTAGCTTTAATACCAATTGATGTAGAGTAAGATAGGAAAAAAGGGAGAATCTCTAAAGAGACGAGAAGGGAAGAAATAGATAAGAAAAGGTAAAAAAAAATAAAATAAAGAGAGAGGATAAGTAATAGAACACGCAGAAGAGAAGCCAGAGAAATCACTTTTTTTAAAATAAATCTCGAGCTCATGCTTTTTAGAGCTTACTTGGGTTGTACTTATAGTTGAACATGCTATCTTATTTTAGTAACATTGATTAAGGGCATAATATTTTTAAAACTGAAATTGCATATTTTAAGTGAACTTCATGGGAAAGTAAACTTAAAGTAGATACAAATTTATTGTAAGAGATTCTGAAATATCATTCGAAACCATGTAGTATTTTCCAGCGGTTCAAAAATATTGCAACAAAGCTTTTTAGAAGAATTCCTAAAATTATAGTCTCTTCACAAGATTCGTATGTCTAGGTGTAATTAAATTCTTGCATTCAATTCTCGTCACCCATTTCACCACTTCCATATGAACCCTAGTTTAGGATTTCAATCTTATTCAAGAACAATTCCTTGTAAGTACATGGAAATCTAGCATGAATGCATGACTATCATGCGTTTATTTGAGAGAGAGATGAAAAACTCAACCTTCGATATACCCTATTAACATTAGCGATGAAGTACGACCCGCCCCCATCCCCGGTATCGGCTGTCTAGTAACCGGTGGCGCCTTCTCCCATGTCAATTGTTGATAGCAGCGGTTACTTACTCTCTCTCTCTCTCTCTCTCTCTCTCTCTCTCTCCCCTTATTACTAACCCCGTTTTAATATTTGTTTTTGTTGGGTGGTCTGCATATGTGCAACACATGTTGTGCTTCCTTTTGTCATCTATAACTCCTGTTTCTAATATTTTGATGATTCATAGAAAAATCTCTTTTATTTATTGTTTTCCCTATTATTTTTATTATTATCAAAACTGTCATTTTTTTAGTACCACTATATTTTTGTCCCATCCATAAATGCATAAACTCAAGGTAGAATTGATTTAACACTAAAAAGTAATTTTTAAGAAGTATTTTCAACATTTAAATAATCTAAAATATCACTACGATGCGAATAAATAATTTCATAAAGGATAATTACATTTTTATACGTATGTGAATGGATCTAAACATTTCCTTAATTTACTTGTGAATGTATCTATTTTTGAGTAAATGTGGCCCATGCATACATTTGTTTTGGATGATATTTGCTCTCCTAGCAAAGCAAATGATGTCAAACACAATGAGTGATTGGATTTTATATCAATTATCAACATCTTAAAATTGGAGGGGTTTGCATAAATTTTCTTCTCTATAACTGGTTTCGTAGAAGTGGAGCAAATTTTTTTTTTTAATTATATGTATGTTTACATATATTTATCAACTTCATAAAAGTGCAAGTCTAAAATTCATATCTCATTTTCCAAATGGTTTATTATTTCATTGAATAGCATTAAATCATGGAATCCAAACTTTAAATAATTTAAATGAATTAAATTATTTAATCATGGAAATGTTGCTAGAATCAATAATCTCATAATTACTAATACCTTTTTTCCTTCTTCCCTTTAGTAGCAGCATTTTTTATTGTTTTTATTTTCAGTTAAGTTACTTCTCTCCCTTTTCTTTATAATTTTAGGAAATTGACAATAATACCCTAATTTCTTTCCAGTAACGTTAATTTATTAAAATTTCCTTATGATTTTGGGCCATAGTGGAACTAAATTTACTATTTTTAATAGCCTGAAATTCTTTATTTATACATGCATCATGCCAAGCAAATAATTTAAAATTCACATGTTCTTCAATAATTAATTGTAAGTAACATTAAAAATTTAATGTTAACTATTAAAAATTTTAATGGAAATGAGAATAAGATAGAAACATATTAATCATTTCAGTTATCGTTACCCTTATATTGTCTCTATTTCGAACCCATGGGTAGCTGTGTTTCAGTCTTGATTTCCCTTGCATATGATTTGCATTTGCATCTACGTCAGATGACATAGCTTGATTTTCATTTTTGAGTGTATCCATTCGTGGATTCCAATAATGCATTTGGCATCATTTGTCTTAGTGTTATTTGTTTGGTTCATATGTATAAATCTTTGTGATCTGCGACATAGCATAATTATTATAAATGATCTGCATATTCTGCCATTAATGGAGTCCTTGTAGGTCTCGCCTTCTGCTACACTTTCATGTTGTACTTTCTGTTAGAATCTGTGAATAAACGGGATTGTAATCTGTTCTTTCATCAGTGTTTGAATGAATGAAGTTATATTGGTTCAAAGATTGTTAGAATCCTCATTGTATCACAGATTTCTCTCATTTTGCAATTTCAAATATAAGTAATCTGTGATCCTAGTGCCCGATTTGAGTTTTTGTGGGAAGAATTGCTGAAGCCATGTATTCATTTCTGAAATGCAGTCTTGTTGAGAATTATTTGTCCATTCAAATATGGAAAGGGAACTCATACAGCTTACATTATGTTTTCAACGTTTAAACCAACCCAAAATAAATTGAATAATCTGTTTGGGTAAAAAGGTAATTAGCAAACACCTACGGTAACCCATTTTTGGGATGCAAAGGGTGCGTAAACATTTGTATAACTAGGAGCCCTACGTAGAACCCCTGATGTGAACAGTTATGATTGATTTCGTTTTCCAGATTTTCTTCAAAAGTCCCTGGCAACTCCCGAATATCTATCCTGTTTTGTAATTAAGTGGAAATCAAATAAAATCAATCAGTTAATAAAAAATGTAGGTATTGAATGAGTTGTGTGGGGTGAAATATGTTCAATTTTAGAATTAATTCCTCTTCCCTTTTCTTCCTTTATTTCTCTCCACATATATATATATATATAATATGGGAAAGTTTCCGTCTATGATGTACATCCAGAGAGGATTTTCTTTGGACTGAGTAAGGAGATTTCCTTGTTCGTGTTTTTTCTGCAAACTCTCAAAACTCTGATGAAAATGAAACTTCCAGATTGTGCGATTTCCCATTGACGGCAATAACTGGTTGCATGCAAGAAAAGAGGAATCCAGCGGCAATGACAATGACTGGCGGAATTAGTTAAATGAGTCAACTAGTAAGGAGATGGTCGATAAATTGTGAGTTTTTTTTTTTTTTTGGGTTGGGGGGAGGTGTTCTTCTTTACCTTCTTTTGTTTTGTCAGCCCTCTCTTATTCGCTGCTATTATAGACTTGTTGCTGACAAGCAGTGATGAAAGACAGGACCACAGGCCTACTCAAGGGCCCTGTTCCTTTAGTTTTTGCTTGAGCAATGAGGTTCATTGTGGAATGCTAACTGCTTTTGGATGATCATTACAAACTGGTGAATTCCATTGTTGCTCATTGTATGACTCATTCCTCCCAGTCCTACAGCTGATTGTTTGGCCTTTCTAAGTGTCTCTGTTGTCTGCACATGTGAATCTTTGTTCTCATTGTTCAACACTTCCATGATTCATGCAACTGAATTTGATAAACTGGGCATATTGTTTGATGTGTAGTCAGCCGAGGTTGCAGTTTGCTCTGCTTGAGCTGCAACATGATTTGAGAGAGGCTTTTCATGCAGTCCATCCATCGTGTGATTACCCCCAACATTACATAAACTTCTAGGAGCATTAGAGAGTTTTGCCAAGAGATATGGAATACAATTTTTTTTTTTTATTATTATTTTTTTTTGGTGCTGAGCTCTTTTTTTTATGATGGAGAAATGGCCACATTTTATTTGTTCTTTTTCTTAGTTACTTGACGTACATATTGGATGTTTCCATTGAAGTGTGGACCTAAAGGTGGCATCTGATGGATACAACATAAACAGTGTCTTGACTTAAATCAAATTGAATGGTCGTGAAGTATATAAAGAAATCAATTGTGCGCATTGCAGAAGATCGTCTTCCTTGAGCAAAGGATTGTATTTCTGCATGGATGGTGATTCTTATGCTATAACTTTTTTAACTCTTGCCATTTTGTATCCACAGAATGAAAGCTAGGAAGAAGCATTGTCCGGAGGCTATGGGTGGAAATGTGGAAAGATTTGCTATAGGAATTGAAGAAAAGACTTATACTTTTGCCAAATGTGAGGTAACTATTGTTATCAATTTCTAGTTTGTTTCGCATTTGGAAATGGGTTGTTCCTGTGGATCCTTCTACTCTTTCGGTTTCTTGTGGATCGCAGAGTCAGCTTGATATATTGTTTGTATGGTCACCGCCATTTTGATGGATTTTTTTTTCCAATTCGTTTGATATGGGTGAGAATTTTTTGTAAACTATATATACTGATGAGTACCACAAATGAACAATGGTTCATTCCTATGTCCAGTAATTGGTTGTCATGTTGGCATTTAAAGGGTAATTAGGAAATTGGCGTGCTTTGAAAGTAGCATTTTCTCTTAAACCTTTCAAGTGTCTTGTTGTTTTGAAAAAAAAAAAAAATTCCTGATTAACAGAACTCGTTTTTCTTTTTTTTGCCAATTGGTAGAGCATTCGCATGCATATTGGGTGGTTTTTCTTTTTTTTTTTTGTGGGGGGGGGGGGGGGGGGGGGGGGTGGCATATCGGAAAAGTACAAGTGTTGGATTGGCATAGTTGATGATTTAGCTAAAAGTGTATCACTTCAAGATGGAGGTTGCTTGTAAATGTTCGTTTTCCGAAGCGAACTTGAAGTCCCCATTAGAATTGTTCTATTTTATGATTGTTGGTGGTGGTGTTGCCCAATTTACGCTTTGTTTTTTAATTTTAAGGTTTGTCTTCTTGTAGGTAAGTCTTTCTATCCTAGAACATCTTCCTTTGACTTTTATTTATTTATATATTTTGGCGGTTGTTAAATAGGTGAACTAGGGATGTTTTTGGCCTTTGGGAGGGGGAAGACCAGAAGTGTGAGGGGTTTGTTTAAGTTTTTTTTTTTTTTTTTTCATGTTTTCTATCTTCTCAATTAATGAAAGATTAAGATATTTCATAGCTAGTGGAGCTCCTTTAATGCTTGTTCCCACTATTCTTCCTTTTTGTTGTTTGTTTTCCTTTAATTTTTCTTGAAGGAATTGACATTTTACCATTTGCCTGATAAAAGGCCTATTTGGCTGTGCATTGGGAGTTTCTTCAGCTCCTGTGATGATTTAGTAGTGTCTTGTTGCAGTTAGTGAAGCACTACCCTCTCAAACTTCAATCAACTTACCCCACAAATGAACTTTCATAGGAAGCTATCGGTGGGGGCTTGAGAAATCTCTATGCACCGAAGCTAAGCTAGACAGCCCCTAAGCCTGTTGGATCCTCCCAAATGTGAATTGGGATTCTATCAGCTGCATATCAAACCCTCTCATCAGTGTCAGCTGTATATCAAATGCTCACATTTGCTTTACAAAAAGTGGAATTTGGTTAGTGCATCCAAGTTGAACTTCAGCTGAATTCGAAATTGAGGTTTTGGACTCATTCAGGTTGGAATCTGGTTGGATCATTCTTCAGTTTGCTGAAATGTATGGATGTTGGTGTTTGGGGATTGGAATTTGATTGGTTTGATTGGTTTTTCCTACTGATTTTACAAGAGTAGTGGATTCTTAGGGGAAGTTTATTCATGGAGCTGGATATTTTAGGGATATATGCCACTTAGACACTTTGAATATTTGCAAGTTATTCACTCTAATAGTCTAACTATATCAAAGTAGAACTTGTTACAAATGTGGATTTCGGTTTTCATGTTCCATGTTGGTCTCTATAAATTCAGTCCTTTTATCATATTTATCAATATTTATGTAGTTCAGATATTGAATATCATCATGGTTGAAGACTGCTGGGTTACAATGAATATGGGCTCAAGATATTTCTTGAAAATTCTTAAGCAGCCCAATCATGCATATGATAATTGGGAGGTTCCATGTTCTAAGTGTATAAATATTAAGAAATATAGGGAATGGTTTGAATTGAGAATATATATCATGGTGTGCCAAAAGAAAGACTTTCCAAACTTAGAGCTGGTTGCACCAAAGTGAAACCTTTTTGTGCAATTATTAGTTGCTTTGGAACAATCGAAGGGAATTGATTGCTTTGAAAATTTTGAAGAATCTCTTCGTTGATGGTATAATGTTTTAATTTATGAGATCCAAATTGTTCTTTATGCTTAAAAAAGTATGTTTAATTTTATGGTCCAAGAGATACTTTCGAAATTTCAAAGGAATTGTGTCCTTTGGAGTGGTTACCCTAGCGATTTATCAATCTCCACATTCCAAGGACAACATTTCATATGATGAAAAATAAAATAATTTCGATCATTTACATGCAATAAGAGAATAGAAGTTTACAACTTTAAGTAAAAATAATTCTATTTTGTTTTGACAAAAATAAGAATTTATATTCATCGTGGCTAAAAAATTCTCTTAGGAAGTTATTTTTGAGGTATCTTGTAAATTAGACCTACTGTTTTGTGTATTTCCAAATTAGACCTAAGTTTGCCCTTTGTAAAAATTGATATTTTGTAAATTACACCTCATGTTTTGTGGTATTTCTAGCTAGTCTTAAGTTTGTGCTTTCTGCAAAGTAGACATTGTTGTTTATGTAAGAGATGTCTTGCACAAAGGACAAACTTAAAGGACCTATTTTGTGAATACGGAAATCACAAGGTCTAATTTCCAAATATGCATATTTAGAGGATCTTTTTGCGAGTGCTTGATATTTTGTCTTGCGGTCTGTGGATTGAGCTTTTCATTTGTTGGAACGTGTTTGATTGGCTGTAGAAAGAATTAATGAGATTGATTGAGCTTTTTAGTTGCTCGAATATGTAAGATAGAATATCCCGGGGATTGGCTATAAAGAAGGTTCGATATGGCGGATTGAGCTTTCCATTTGCTGCAATGTTTTATATAGAATATGCTGGGAATTAGCTATGGGAAGGTTGAATCTCTATAATTTTAAGGAGTGCAATTGTCTTGATTAAAAAATTAGTCTTTTCATATTTGTCACCGTTATTCATTTTAAGATTAGAAATACTTCTATGCGATTTCTATCTTGTGAACTGGGATTCCAATGTTCTTTGAAACTTCACATTTCCATCAGTCATTTTGCCCTATTGTTCTTTGCGCTTTTTTTTTATTCTTTCTGATTTTTTTTCTTGTGCCTTTTTTGAATGAAATCTTTGTCATGATTGTGTGATTTCAATTAATTATTGCGCCATGTAAATTTCCTATGCACACTATTAACCTAGGAGATGGTTCCGTGTTTTGTCATGTGGTGTTCAAAGCAATCAGTTTAGTGTTTCTTAGTCTTCAAATTTGCTTGAAGTTATAAAATTTTTTATTATTCTTATAATGCATAATTGATTGAACCTCTTTTGAAGACCTACCTGTTAAACTTGGCGCTTAACCATTTCTAAAATTCTTTCTTGCGGTTACAGTATTTGCAGAGAATATCTATGAAGGTGCTTCAAGTGGAGACCGAGCCAAATCCAACTAACAGTCCTTAAGCCTGCAGAATCCTCCCATATGGGAGTTGGGATTATGTCAGCTGCATATCAAACCCTTGCATCAGTGTTAGATGTATATCAAATCCTCAAGTTTGCTTTACAAAGTGAAATTTGGGTTAGTGAATCCAAGTTAAACTTCCGCTGAATATGAAATTGAGGTTTTGGACTCAAATCCTGATAGAATCTGGTTGGATCATTCTTCAATTTGCTGAAATGTATAGCTGGTGGTCTTTGGCTAATGGAGTTTCACGTGGATGAGGAGCTAATACAATAGTTGATTGATTTTTTCTATTGATTTTGTGAGATTAGTGAAGTTTTTTTTTGGGGGGGGGGGGGGGGGGGGATTGGATTATTTATGGAGCAAGATATTTTACGGATATCAGTAAAATAGGCGCACTAAATATTTGCAAATAACCACTAATAGTCTAATTATATTAAGAGAAGTGATCCTGTTAGTGCGGGCTAAGCAAACGTTCCGTTTAGCCCACCTAAAAAAACCAGTTTATATCAACTTTTTTTTTTCCATACATTTGTTTATCTAAAGTGTATTTAACATATAAATTAAAATTTACCATCTTCAGATATGTTTATATATTTTTTTGAAAATCTTGAATGCCTCTGTGTATATATTTATTTAAAATACACTTATTTTTAATATATGTATATATACACATCTAAAAATGGTAGAACTTGATTTATATGTAAAATATACTTAGATAAGAGTACGAAAGAACAAGTTAAAAAAAGTTGTTGCAAATGGATTTTTTGAGGTGAGTTAAGGGGGGCATTTGCTTAGGCTAGGCTAACAAGATCATTCCTCTAATATCAAAGTAGAACTAGTTACTAGCGTGGATTTTGGTTTTCATGTTCCATAGTCTTTATAAATTCAGTTCATCTATCTGATTGAAGACTGCTGGGTTACAATGAATGTGGCTTCAAGATATTTCTTGAAAATTTATTTGAGCTGGGTTTATGAATATTTATTTAGTTAAGACATTGAAAATCATTATGATTGAGGACTGCTAGGTTACAATGAATGTTGGTTCAAGATATTTCATGAAAATTCGTAAGTGGCCCAATTATGCATATGATAATTGTGTCCTCATATTAAGTGTATAAATATTAAGAAACACAAGGAATGGTTTGAATTCAAAAAATATGTCGTGGTGTGCAAAAAGAAAAGACTTTCCAAACTCGCGCCAAAGTGATACCTTTTTGTGCAATTATTAGTTGCTTTAAAATAGCATATTAGACATCTCCTTTGGAGGTGAAAAAGTTCGATTACTGTTTTAAAGCTTTAAAATATCTTGATCAAGGTGATAGTTGTCATGTGGTCATCATTAATAAGTTGATGGGTCCAGTTTGAACATGTTGCCATGACATTAGTGGATGATGACGATGATGACAACCTTCTTTTGTCACTGATAATCATTTCGCTTCGATCTAGCCTACAATTTTAGGTGGTCGGTAAGAGGATATCACGAAGTGTTTTTTCCATCTCATGTTTAGGTGTTTAGGTGTGCGTTGATCCATCATTTGAGAGAGAATTCTTAAGTGTGATCTTCGCTCTATATTACATATTGTGTTGTTGATGGTTTTGTAAATTTCTCGACTTTGTTTATTGCATATGTCGAATTGCTTTTTTAGTTTTGAAGTTTATGTGGGCGCTTGAAGGATTTTCTTTGTTTTGAAGAACGCGAAGATTTTTTGTATCGAATAGTTACATAAAAGATCCTGAGCATGTTTTTGTCTCAGAATACTTGATGCTTGTTTTAATAACTACATTTAAGGTGACCTTTGCATGTCTCCATTTTCACGTTTCCAAAGAGGTCTTTATAGTTACCAGAATCGAACAATGATATAATCAATTTTTATGTTGATTGTTAAGTCTCATTAGTGCATAAAGGCACTGCATAATCTACTTGAAATTGTCTTAAAACTGGACTTGGGAAGAACAATTTTCTTCATGATTCTTTTACTTATTGGGAAGAAATAGTTTGCTCTATTCTTGTTTGTTGACCTTTATCCAAGAAATTGTCATTTACATCTTTAGGATGAAGCCGAAGAAAATATGTAATCTTTAATATCGTATTCTAAAAGGAAACTCTTAACTCATGTCATATCTTGACAACTAGACTGGTTATATTTGTTAGGAATTCGTAACTGATCCTCTCGTCAACAATAAGTCCGATGGAGCTAAAAAAAGTGCTATTCTTATCTATGATAAGATTTTACGAAGTTCTAAGTAAATGTCTGTTTTATTCTACATTATTATTTTTAATGAAATTCTATATTATTATTTCTTATATTATTATTGAGATTTTGGTAAAGTACCTCCCTAGATTGGGATAATGTAGTTAAAATACAACACAATTTAGCGTTGATTTAATAATGTAATTAAACTTTTAACAAATGCAAAGTATGTAGATTTGCATAGACAAACATCTACATTGGAAAAATTAGCTCAGATGGTGTTTTATGCTGAATCTTTGAAGGATATCCTATTAGTAAAGGCAAGTTGGAAGAATATGGGACAGTGGCACTCGTTAAAGAATATTCAGAATTTGCATCCATAGGAGCTTAGAGATTTTCTATCCCGTGTCTATTGAGTAATATCTAAATCAATGTAGCTCTTTATGATTTAGGAGTAAGCATTAGTTTAATTGCTCTTGTCATTTGTGAGAAGTTGAAAATGAATGATTCAAAACATACAATAATGATTCTATAGTGGTTAAATTGCTCCAAATATTCTATTTGCATTTTTGAGGATATTCTAAATAAGTTTGGTAAGGTTTTCATTCTAGTGGAGTTTTGTTTTGCTAAAGATAAAAGGGAATATGCATATCTCAATTAATTTAGGGAGACCTTTGTTGGCAAAGTCGAAGTACTCATTAATGTGAAGAATGAAAGCTCACACTGACTGTAGGTGATGAGAATGTTGAGTTCGATCTATTTGTAATATGAAAGCATCATTTTCAAGAAGATTCATGCCCACGGATTGATATCATTAATCAAGTTGTGTCGAAGAATCAATTGGTAGTCAATTGGAAGATGCGATAGAATCAGGCATTATACAAGGACCAACAACCCAAGGCGAGGATGAAAAGATTGTAAATTTGCAAAGTCGTTGAATAAAAGCCCACCACTGATGGTGTCACAAGATTGGAAATTTTAGAAGCGCAATTTTGAAAAATACAAATAATCTATTCACGATAAGGAAGAAGCACTATATGTGGAAGTTAAATTACTTTTTTATTATTTTTTGGAATGCAACATTAGCATCTACTTTTCCCACTACTTTCCCTCTTGACGTTTATATAGACTTTAGGTATGATTTTTTTATTGGTATATATACACACACTATAATATCTAATATTGCACATAAGCAAAATCAATCCTCATACAATGATAAATTTTTTTTATAAACATCTCTACATTAGAGAGGAAATAGTAAACATCTCCTCCCATGGGAGGAAGTAATATAACCCACACTTTGTAGGACTCCATACTCAACCGCTACCCAAGGATTTTTAGCTTCCAATTTGAATGGCTTACTACTCCACTCAGAACCTGGAGGGCTGAATCATGTTTCTGATTGTGTACGTGATCATATTCATATATATTCATATATTTAATATTAAAAGTATCTAAAATAATAAATTCATCCTTTAAATAAAAGTTTTAAATATATTAATTTTTAAAGAGAAAAATGTATTAATTAATTTAAAAAATTTGTATTAATAGTAATTGTATACAAATATTAATAAATTTTTAGATTTTTATTCTAAAAACAACATTTTTGGGAAGAAAATGACCTTAATAACCCAAAAATTATTACTTTAAAATACAATATTTATACATCTAAATATTTTCAATTTTGTAAATAAATTAAATATATTTGAGACAATAGCTTTCATAAAAAGACCAAGAAATGTAAAAATACATCTTTGAACTTGAGCTAATGTAAAAATTTTGTAAATAAAATAAATACATTTGAGACAACATTTTCGTAAAAGAACAAAAAATATAATAAATGATCCTTAGCACGTGTGTTAGCATTACCTTTTTTGATCAACAAGTGGTATTAAATAAAGTTTTTTAGATATGAAATTTAATTTTAAAATTCAAGATAAAAAGTATTTAAAAATAAAAAATTTATTTCAAATCTAAAACATTTTACTTGGGCCCACATGCTAAAGAGAGAATTTAAATTTTTTCAATGGATAATGCTTGATAATGCTCTTATGAACATTAAAAAATGAATTATGTGAGTTTGTATGGACTAATTTTAAAAATAATTTTGGTAATTAATGTAATGTATTATTCTAAATAATTTAAATATTAAAATTATGGAAAATATTTTAAATAGATAATATAGGAGCACGACCTTAGGCGACATCACCAAAAAGCATGAGAGTCGCGATTATAGAAAATGTTTCAACACAGCTCTAATTTCAACATGAATTATAAAAATTTGTATAATCTAATACGATTTTTTCAAATAATTTTTGATAATTAATGTAATATATATTTATTACCATTGTTGCCACGTACCACATTTTCCTTGCTATCTCCAATGAAGGCAGCATGTTTTGTAAAATGTAGCTTCCTCTGTGCAGCTCAGCGAGAGGTACGTCCTAACTGTAATTTCTTACATTTTTTTTTATAGAATCATAACTTTTTGCATTTTTCATGGACCTCAACGCATTTTTTTGTTGTGCGTTGCTAATGGACAGAGTGGGTTCAAGTAATCACGCCAATGTTGCCAGTGTCAGATATGGATTCCTTTTAAGAGAGTGGGTTACAAATTTCACTTCCCTCGTACCACTTTGATATACACACACACACACACACATTATGCATGTAAATTTTTTTTTTGAGAAAACATGTAAACTAATATTGACCTCTTCTTATTTGAAGTATGGATTAATACTTAATATTAAAAATTATATTTTGTCATACAGTAATTTTCATATGTTGGACATTTTACTAGAGTTGTAATTTAGACCTGAACCCACTAGCAAACCTGAATCCTGAAGTCCTGATTAGGTAAAAGTGGGTCAAGGTGGGTCCGAATTGGGCCAGCGTAGCAGTTAATTAAGCCACTTTTCCCCATTTTATATATTTTGCAGCGAAAATGAAAAAATAAATTGCATATATTTGGATTCCACTTCGATTGTCCATAATTCTTTCTTCATCACGAAAATAGTAATTTCATCCTGTTGTAGTTAGGGTTATAACTTGGGTAAGGTATTCATAGATACTCACTAAACTGACTCTAATTTGAGCAGAGTAGGGTAGAAAATAACCCATGACTATGATTAAGGTATAAATTTTTACCTATCTATCAAATAGGATACGGATAAGGTAGATACGTTGAGTACCGGATGCGACCTACATAGATACTCATATGAGTAATTAATTAAGTATAAAATTATATATGTATATAATCTATGCTATATAATATATATTATGTATTGGCTATGATGGCTTGTGTTTAAATCCGCTGTAGCAAATTAAAATTCAAATGGATCTTATGCTTCGTGGAGATATGGATATTGAATTAAGAAATGAATTCGGTTAGATGATGTTTAGATGGTCTAGATATTGAATTAGCAACTTTAAAATTGATATATAAATCTGTCAATTTTATTATGTTGTTTTTACACCTTTATTAAGTATTTGATTTGCATGAAATGAATAGTTTTAAATGAAATGAGTGAATTGTATTTTGAGTTAATCATCAAAAGTTGCCCAAAAATGGGGGTGATACGCTGAAATTTTTTGTACTACTTGTATCATTGAAATATTTCTGGTACTTAAATGTCTGCTGATTGTGAAACCTTGACATTTTAGCACAACTTTCTCACTCGTCTCATCAACAAAGCAATACACTGAAACCACGATGCTTGTAGTTATTTTATTTAAAGAGTAATTTACCTCTCCATAAGTTGTAGTAATGTGCACATTGTTGCAGGATTTCTATGAACCTATAGAGAAGGCTGATTTATTGGAATTCTTGAAAGATCTTTTAAGTCATGAAGATGCAAATTTGTGGGCAAAAGCATGTACTGCCATAGGCAACATGCGCCGTCACAGCTCATATTTCTAGAGTTTGCTTGTAAGAAATGGATTTTAAATTCTTTTTTGAACTTAACTATATCTACTTCCTCGATATGGTATTTCACTTTGTATGACTTGTGCTTTTCCTCTTTAAATGTAGGCAAGGCATCATATAATCGGTTTCCTTATTGACAGATGTGCTGATCCAGATAAGTGAACTAGGAGGTTTGCTTGTTTTGCTGTAAGAACTGTCCCTACCCCTAGTCCGTCTTTTATGATTATGCTTTACATAGTTGCATGGGTCTGATTTATTATTTTCATTTCCCCTGAAAATTACTAGGAAAATAAGCATGTGTCCACCCATGTTTGTTTTATTATTTTTTCATTTTTTCAGTTCATTTTTTTGACTGGGCAAGCAATTGTATTTTTTTTGTCTTGTTTTTAGTAAGTTTTTTTGGGAAAATTTTTGTTCTTATAATCCAAAACAATGGTGAAGTTTCTTGTTTGGGTCAATATAGTGTTTGAACTAAGGTATATAGTGTATATTTATTTATGTCAATCCTAGGAGATAATGCTAATGGTAGAACCAATTGAACGTCCTAAATTGGTGTCGCTGGCTCTTTCATGTTTGGGCTCTCAATCCTCTGTTAGACATGCCCCTAGAATTTAGGTGAAGGTCAATGCTGGTGACAAATGTACACTAAGCATAATCAGATGGACTGGATCATGTGGTTGAAATATTAGGTTTTAAGTTTTCACTAATCAATGCAAAGTTCTATACTGACAAGCTTCATTCATTAATGCTCCCCATTCTGAGGCTTTAGGCCTGGCAAGGTCTATTGATATGTAGTATTTAAGCTGTAGATAACCTGAACCTATGTGCAAGCCTACGTGCAAGTATGAGATTTTAGTGCTGTGAATTCTAGTTGTTTTTCTTCTCTCCAGGTGGGAAACGCAGCATATCACAATGAAATGCTGTATGATGAGCTGAGTGAGGAGAGCCATACCTCAACTCACAAATCTTTTGCTCAAAGGAGAGGAAGACAAAGACAGAGCCAAAGCAAATGCTGCAGGAGCGCGCTCAGCAACCTTGTTTGCAACTCCGGCAGGTTTTGCGAGGACGTCATTTCCAAGGGCGCAATTCAGGTTTGCAAACTATTTGCTTTCAGCTTTTGGTTGCATAGAAGTACTTTTTCTACTTTATTTTGAACGCATTAAGGTGACGGGCAGTTTGCTTAGGGTTTTTATTATATGCAACCGGGTGCACTTAGACTTAGTGCGCCCTGGTGCAAATACACATTAAATTTTTTTTTTACATAATTGTTAATTTAAGTGTACTTAATGTGCGTACCATTTTTGGACATTTTTAGATTTTTTTCTGGATTTTTAAAAATTAATGGCGTTTTAGTAACTTAAAATTCAAAAAAATATTTAAAAATATCCAAAAGTGGTAAATATTGATATGCATGTTAAATATGCTTATATTAACTGTTTCACAAAAAAAGTTCAAAAAAAATAAAAACAAAAAGGGTGAAATACACCTGGGTGCATTGAGCCTGAGTGCAACCGGTACATAATATAAAAGCCCGTTTGCTTATTGCTAAGGCATTGTTTTCTATGTAAGAACTAAAAACATGTTAAAATGTGTGTGAATAGCTAAGATTTAAGGATCTGTATTTGCTTTGTCGCAGGCATCGCTCAAACTGGTGGCGGAATGTTCAATGGTAGCATTGAGCCCGAGTAGACGTGATGCTGCTGTGAATGAATCACCGCTCAAGATTGCATTATTCTCCTTAGGCAGGATGTGTGCCCAGCTTCCTTGCAGGCACTTCATCCGCTCATCTGAGTTCTTTCCGACCCTCACAAGGCTGAGGCAGTCTCCGGATGCTATCATCGCTTACTATGCATCCCTCATTGAGGACAAAGTGTCCGAACCCCGTGGTGTGAGATCTGAATATGACTGAATGTCAGCATTGTCGGCCCAATAGAGTGTATAGAACATATATACTTAGGACATGAGTGTTTGTAAAAAAGATCTAGATTGAAGGTGCATTTCTTCCCCATTTGATGATCGTGGCTAATAAAAAGAATTGAACGAAGGCCATTGATGTTGGTTGGCACACTCCCCATGTCATCCACCACTTCAAATAAGCTAGGTCAAACTCAAAATATCACATATTTAGCCTCTTTTTGGCTACGATTTTCAGCACATCTCATGCACTTCTCCTATAAGCGACGAGATAAACTCAAATCCTGTTTGGATAAGTATCACTATCGTTAGCTTTTGCTTTTGACATTTGGTTTATGACTAAAATCAGTAATAAAAGCGTGAAATAAGTGCTGATGAGGGAAACAACAAATTCTCATTTACTTTTCCTCTCAAAAGCACTTCTAAAAGCAACTTAGTTGGCCATTTCACTCTCTTAAAATCAAGTTCGCCCTCGAATAGTGTTGCACTTTCAATTAGGCATTGAAAAATAAATTAAATTTTTTTGGAAATATTGAGAATAAAGTTGTGTGATTTTTGCTTGTTAAAAATGGCTAAATGGTTTATTCGATTGAAGATATATGTATAACGTGAGTGTCGATAAAAAGAGATTATCGAATATGCTCAAAATTTTTGTTCGAAGATGTATGCATAACGTGAGTCTTAACAAAACATAGAATTTCAAATATGCCCACGATTTTTATTTACAATTCCAGATACATCAACATAGTTTATCTAAATTTTCATTTACACCCAAGGCCTTCTATGAAATGACAAATATGCCTCAACCTTAATTATAATTTAAGCTAAAACTTCACTTTTAAATAAATTTTTAGTGCTTTTACGCATATATAATCATACTTACAACTATACAATCATCTCTCTTTTCAATGTAAATTTTTTTATCTATAAAATCAATAGCATGGGCATCTTTGTCATTTCAGAGGGTACGAGTAGGAGTGAAATTTTGAGAAAACTACGTAGGAATATTTCGAATTAGGAGAAAACTTGTAACTGTAAGACCCATAATAGCAGAGCACTGTTCCATCGGAAAGTGAAGCTAGGTTTTGATTGGGGATGTCTCGTTTATTCATAAACTATTACTTCGGAAACATAATGCTTTAAAACATATTAAAATTTAGGCCCAAGTAAGCTGCTGGAAAATAGTCTTGTTCAATTAAATGAAACTACTGAATATGTTATATCTTTATAACAGTGGAATTTCGTGATCATTTATGAAGCACCCTTATTTTCATCGCTTTGAGATGCCATGATTTAATTAATAATGAATATATATGTGGAGTTTTAATGGAAATAGTAGCATTTTTTATCTTTAAGTTGCTGCAACATAGTGAACTTGCCTTAGAGTGGTTGGTTTCACATGTGGGAGAATATGCCTAAAGTTCGGGATTCGATTCCCATGAACAGAGAAAACGCCATGGAGTGCTGGGCCTCGACAAATCGGGGAAAAAAGTTGTTGCAACATAAGATAACAGTGTTGTTAGATATATAGAATTTAAAAAACCAACCAAAAATATAGAAGTATTAGGGTGTGTTTGGGAAGTGAAGGTAACGATAAGGAGTAAAGAGAATAAATAGAATAAAACTAAAATAGATAGGTTAGTTGTATGAGTAATTGTATATAAATGATTAGAAAGTAAGATAATTTTATAGGAAAATGTGAAAAATGATTAAAAAATAGAGTAATTATGGAGAGTAAAAAGTTTTAGCTTATTTTTTTCCTATTGCTAAAAACACCGTTAGTATATGTAGGGAGCAATTTTAGTTAAGAATCTAACTATTAAAGCTTGAAAAATCATGAATAAACTTGGAGAAGTGGAGGGCAAACAGGGACCTTTCCTTGGTGTAGCTGCTGAACATTGAAAATATGGGATCTTGTTATCAACCTAGCAATTGGATGTTAGACAGCTTTTAGGTTCTACTATCAAATTAAAAGGTTCGTTTAAGGAGAGCTTAAGCAAACAAGGAACTTTTTTTTTTTTTTTTTTATCAGTTACAGAAAATTGGAATTTAGAACCAACAGATATGCGTTACAAAGCTGTTTTCATGAATTAATTTGAACAAGCGAATCTCAATCTAAAAATAATAGTCCAATCATAGAAATTAAAATATTTTAAAATTTTCAATCATAAAAATTCAAGGTTCAACCTTAGATTGTCAAAAAGACATTGTTTAAAACCAGTTTTCTCAAACAAGAAAATGACATGAAAAGAGGCAAATCCTAACTTCGTTGAGGCCCACAACAAACAATTGATAAAAAGTATGTTTAAATTGTTTTGAATATGATAAAATTTATCCATCTTTGATAAGTTAAGATAGGTTAATATATTAGGGGCTTGATATTCTAGAACCGATTAGAAAGGGGACCATTTCTGAACGACTAGAAATATAATTTTTAAATTTTTTCTATAAAATTTTTATGTTAGGTGTATATAATCCACAAGTCAAGTTTTACTATTTTTGTAGATACTCTTTTTGTAGACGTGTTTGTGAGTTTTAAACATAGACGTATTGTGATCATTTTCATATCAGTTTAATAAAAAATAAAATACAAAAATTCCATTTTGGAATAGATGGAAATGATCGAGGTTCGATCTTAATGCTCCCAGGTGTATATACCCATTTTAAAAAAAATTCTAATTTTTTTTCGTGAAACTGTTAATCTAAGTGTATCTAATATGTGTATCTCCAATCAAAAAAAAAAAACATGTGTATCAATTTTTACTATTTTTAGAGATTTTTAGATTTTTTTCTGATTTTAAAAAATTAGTGAAAAATATCTAAAAATGGTAAAAATTGATACACATTTTTTCGAACATTGATACAAGTTAAACACACTTAAATTAACATTTATGTAAAAAAGTTTTGAAGAAATAAAATATTGTGTATGTGCAACTGAGAGCATTGAGGCTCAATGCTCCCAGGATTATAGGATTGATCTCAAAATGATCACTAGGCAATATATTAATGGGCTAGGATGTTTGAGAACTTGTATAAGATAGTATCCAATAGGTCGAGAAGAAATAATTAGGAATATTTGCAAATATTTGGTGGACATTGTCAAAGAATCTTAGACAATTACTTCCTAGGTTATAAACTTCTATCTAGATAGTGAGTGTGTTTGACAGTATTTAAAAAATATCAAATTAAAATTTTTCAATCTAAAACTTTTTATTTTCTGTAATTATCCAAATTTTAATCTTTTTTCATATTTTCTTATATAAATATCTTACTTTTAATCATTTTTATGCAACTAGTTATACAACTAACTTATTTATTTTAACTTTATTCTCTTTACATTTCATTATTACTCTTATGATATCACATCATTTTCTTTTAATTTAACAACTTTTATACTAAAAATTTTTTATTTAAAAGTTTTATAACTTCACAAACGCACCTTGTATCAAAAAAAAGGAAAGTGCGAAAAAAGGAAAGCACGCTAGAAGAATTTCCATAAGAAAGTAAGCAAATATTTGATTTTTCACCTACATATTTGCTTAATTTTGAATAATTTTCTTACAAGAAATGTTTGAGGGAACTTATGAATGATTGATGACTTATTTTGGTTTTCCAAACTTCAACTTTGAATTATATTTTATAACTATTTTTTATTAGAATTATATACAATGTGACATTTTGATATTCACGACTCTCATTATGGAGGGACATCTTATAAATATCTTCACACTTAGGGGGACAACAATCAAATTACCTCAATCACAAGAGGACACATGACCTTGCCTTGCATTTAGCAGGTTTTGAATACAAGACCTCTGGCAAAGTTGCTAGCGTCTTGATCAACCAAGTCACCACCTGGTTGGCGATTTTATAACGAGTGATGTGAAAATTTTCTCACTAGTACCCATATTCTATGGTATAAACGATATGCATAAAGAATAAAGAACAAACAAGTCAAAAGAGTTATTTTGTGGTATATCACTGATCAACGCCCAAAATCGATAGTCATTGCACTAGAAAATTAATAACACATTCCTAGAATATTTAACATTTTGGGAGGAGGACCACCTTGAATGAATAACAACCCTATACATGCATAAATAACATATCACATGAACACATGATTGTGGAAAATATATAAATTAAATAATTTTTCTCATCAATAGCATTACAAAATTCTCATCAACGAGAAAGCAAGAGTACAACCTACAACAAAAGTAAACGGAAATGTGTTCAAATCATTTTCTTCATTAGTAAGTCGTACTAAGTTGTATACCAATAAATCACAACTTAATATATAACATGTTCCTCCGCTCATCATAGATATGCATATGTATATAGACATTCTCTTTTTTAATCACATTCGAGGTTGAACAAACCACATAAATATCTAATTTTTTTATACCTATCATGGTCTAATGACAAAACCTAGCCCATAGTTATATGTCTACAATTGCAAGTCTTGCTAAAAACATCAATAATAAAACATGCTAGTGTGACCAAACTTAGTAAGTAGAAAAATCGAGCAATAAAAAAATGAAAACCACAATTAAAATTATGGTCAAACATCACCAAAATATGGCTTCTAGCAAGATTAAAACTGCACTATGTTCTAGCTTGACTACACGATTACAGACTTATCTCATTTATAATGATTTCCTTATCCAATAAATCAAACTTTATCCCAAGTTGCATATAACATTATAAGATTCATAATTGTTCACATCCTCATCCACACATCTAAATACAAATGTTCCATCCATGGAACTTTTAAAGCCATGATGAGCTCTATTATTTTCTGATTCCCTAGCAAAAGTCATGGCTCAACTCCGGCCATTTAAGCTCTAATCATCTGCTAGCCAAAACAAATTCTATAGCTTAATCCATTTCAAGTTCTATGGCTTATCCTCTAAGGATGAGCTATGCTAGGATAACCAACCTCATCGAGATAAGATGAGTATCTTGTTTAAATAAAGATATCATATGACTCGTCTATCAATAGAGAGGGCTTCGGTTCCTCTTGAGATGAAGAAACTGTTGGTCCCGAGTTAATGACAAATACCCAAGAGGGGAGGGGTGAATTGGGTATTTAAAATTCTTAAACAGAAACTTTTCTCCAGTTTGGTTCAATCCCCTTTAATGAAACAAAATGAAAGCAATAAGATAATAAGAGCTGAAATAAATCACTGGACAAGATTTATAGTGGTTCGGGCAACCTTCCCTACTCTACTCTTCCAAGCTCACACCTATTGTAAGTTGGGTTCTACTATGTATTTCACAAATACAACTAGAGTCACTGCTCTCTTTTAGATTCCAGCTCTAGGGGGCATCAACAACTCACGGTACAAGTAGGTGACGAGTTTCACTCCAATCACACACTAGTTTTCTTACACTTGATCTTAGTTACCCAAACTAAATCAAGTTCAATACAACAAAAAAAAAGTAAAAGAGAGTTTCTACCATACTGAAATATAGAGGCAGATTTTGCACAGAGAAAAACTTTTGAAGTAGACTTAATAATTTGGCAAGCAGCTCTTAGCAATTTGAAAGCAACGCTCTTCATCTAAATGTTGGCTTGATTACTTAAAGCTCTTAGGAATGCTCAATCAATGATATTTCAGCTACCTTCCACGTTCATATTGAATGCCTTAAATAAATGGCGAGGGAATCCGAACGTTTGGAAGTAGGTGGCGCGCATTTAATGCGCCAACGATCAAAAAATTTTCAGCCGTTGCGACCCAAGTCGCAGGTGGAGTCGACTTCGGGTGCGACTTCGCCCAAGTCGCAGATGGAGTCAACTTCGGGTACGACTTCGGTTATACTTAGGCTGTTCAAGTTCTTCCTCGGGTCGACTAGTCCTGGACTTGACTCAAGTCGCAGGTGAAGTCGACTTCAAGTGCGACTTCACTTCCTATGCTTGCTTGATGAACTTGAAATCCTTGAAGATGACTTTGATCTCTTGATTTTCTTCAAATTAATTTTCTTCCCTTGATTATATCTCTTGGAACTCAGTATAATCATCCTAGCTTGATGTCCTTTAGCTCCGTGACTTACAAACTTTGAATCCTTAAATCTTGGAGTACATGAAAGAAGTCCAAAATGTGTGATCTGGATCTTCCATGATGAATACATACAACTTTACTTGTTGCTTTGGACTTGTTTGATCTTCCTTTGGCCTAAGTCGAATGTTAGAGTCGACTTGGCCTTCAACTTCACTCAAATCTAGCATTTGGTCTGTGACTTAGCTTTTCAAAACGTGTGTTGATCACCTAAAGTCGATGCTGGAGTCGACTTGGTCTACGACTTCACCCGAGTCGCACGCAGAGTCGACTTGGTCTGCAACTTCGGTAACTCTCGTCCCCAATTTCAACTCTGGACAGAAAATCACGTTTGAAGTCGATACCAGAGTCGACTTGGTCTGCGACTTCACCCAAGTCGCATGTAGAGTCGACTTCGTTTGCGACTTCGGTAGCTTGGCTCCTCGATTTCTACGCTGGACAAAAATGATGTTTTGAAGTCGCTGCTGGAGTCGACTTGGGGACAACTTGGGGATCGACTTGGCCTAAGTCAATGCCTGAGTCGACTTGAAAATCGACTTGACCTGTCATGCTTTATTTTCTTCATTTGTATATCCTTTAATTATCTTCACAAACATGTTAGTAACCAAAATTTACTCAAATTGGTTTGTTAATCATCAAAGTATAGACTTGGCTTATTTTCCACATGTTTCCAACAATCTCCCCCTTTTTGATAATTGACAAAACTGATTTGAGTGTATACCTTTCAATGTCTTTAAAACATACTATTTTATCTTATTTTGGTATCTTTAGAATAATCACTAGTCTTTTGCATTTTGAAGTTTAACATACATATTTCATTTCCAATAAATCATAAGTTCAAACCATTCATACAAACATTTAAAACAGAACATAAGCAGAACAAACTTTTTATATGCAAACTTAGGTATAATTTGCCTAATCTGAGACTCAAATCCTAATTTATTCTCCCCCTTTTTGTCAATTGATCAAAAAAGGTGGAGCGGGTTAATCCTTTGAGAATGGTGGGGGCTGCTCCCCCTAAACTTGTGCTCCCCCTTAGTTTGTGCTTTTCTAAGTTAATTCAATCATCCCCATATCATTTCTAATTTTATAAAATTGTTCCTTCGCTAGAGGTTTGGTAAAAATATCTGCAATTTGATCTTCTGTTTTTACATATTCCAAACAAATATAATAATTTTCTACATGTTCTCTAATAAAATGATGTCTTAGGTCTATAGGCTTGGTCCTAGAATGCAATTCTAGATTTTTAATTAAACATATTGCACTAGTATTATCACATTTAATAGGTATATCTTTAAAGTCCATGCCATAATCCCTAAGTTTTTGTTTCATTCAAAGCAATTGGGCACAACAGCTCCCAACGGCAATGTATTCGGCTTCCGCGGTGAATAAAGCAACACTAGTTTGTTTTCTTAAAAACTATGAAACCAACATGTTTCCAAGAAACTGACATGTTCAACTAGTGATTTTTTTATCTACCTTATAACCGGCAAAATCTGCATCCGAGTAGCCGATTAGATCAAAATTAGAACCCTTTGGATACCAAAGCCCTATGTTGGTAGTGTCTACTAAATATCTGAAGATTCTTTTTACAGCTACCAAATGTGATTATTTTGGACATGATTGAAATCTAGAGCACACACAAACACTAAAAAATATATTGGATCTAGAAGCAATTAAATATAATAAAGAGCCTATTATGCTTCTATATAGCTTTAAATCAACTAGTTTTCTTTTCTTATATTTGTTAATTTTAATGGTTGGGCTCATAGGCGTATTTGCCCCTTTGCTATGTTCCATTTCAAACTTCTTTAACATATATTTGATATACTTGGACTGGTTTGTAAAGATCCCTTCACTTAGTTGCTTAATTTGTAGTCCAAGGAAGAAGTTTAGCTCCCCCGTCATACTCATCTCAAATTCCTTTTGCATAAGCTTGGAGAATTCTTGACAAAGGATCTCATTAGTAGCACAAAAAATAATATCATCTACATAAATTCAAATAATCAAAATATCTTTTTCTTTATACTTAATAAACATAGTGGTGTCTATCTTTCCCTTTTGGAAGTCATGATCAATAAAAAATTAGCTCAATCTTTCATACCAAGCCCTTGGAGCTTGTTTTAGTCTATATAATACTTTGGTTAATTTGTATACAAATTTAGATTGATCTTCCTCCTCAAATCTAGGTGGTTGTTCAACATACACCTCTTTATTTATATACTCATTCAAAAATGCACTTTTAACATCCATTTGAAACAACTTACAGTTCATGTGAGATGCAAAGGCTAGTAAAATGTGAATGACTTCTATTCTAGCAACCGGAGCATAGGATTCCTCAAAGTCTATTCCTTCTTCTTGTCTTATACTTTTGCCACAAGTCTAGCTTTGTTCCTCACCACAAGTCCACTTTCATCTAATTTGTTCCTAAAGACCCATTTTGTGCAAATGACAGTACAATCTTTTGGTCTTAGAACAAAATGCCAAACTTGGTTTCTTTCAAATTGATTTAGCTCCTCTTGCATTGCTATGATCCAGTTTTCATCATTAAGAGCTTGATCAATGGTTGTTGGTTCAATTTTTGATACAAAAGCGAATTGTCCACAAATATTTTATTTTCACCTTCTAGTCTTTACACCTTCATAAATATCGCATATAACTTGCTCAATTGGATGGACATTTTTGAACTTTAAATCAGTTGGAGGTTTATAGGAATTATTACCTTCACTTACCTTTTCCTCTGTGAATTTTTATTGGTTTTCCAGATGTAATTTTTTAAGGTTACTTGTGACATCATCTGTGCCACTTAAATCATCTTTTCTTTTGGAGCATGGATTAAATTCATCAAAAACATGTATTGACTCTTCTACAACTTGGTTCCATTTATTGAAGACTCTATATGCTTTGTTATTTGATGAGTAACCAAGGAATATTGCCTCATCACTCCTAGCATCCAGTTTTTCTAAGTTGGTTTTTCCATTGTTCAAAATATAACATGTGCAACCAAAAACATGAAAATATGAAATATTTAGTTTTCTACTTTTCCATAGCTCATATGGAGTCTTTTTCAAGATCGTTCTAATGGTAACTTGGTTCAACACATGACAAGCTGTACTTACAGCTTCACCCCAAAATTTCTTGAATAATTTACTCTTATTTAGCATTGTTCTAGCCATTTCTTGTATGGTTTTAATTTTTATTTCAACAACTCCATTTTGTTATGGAGTTCTTGGTACGAAAAATGTATGATGAATTTATTTTTCATTATATAATTTTATGAATCGTTTATTTTCAAATTCACCACCATGATCACTTCTAATGGTCATAATAGTACTTTGTTTTTCATTTTGTACCAAGTTTACAAAAGTTACAAACATAGAGAAGGCTTCATCTTTGCTAGCTAAGAAAATTACCTATGTGAATATTGAAAAATCATCAACTATTACAAACACATACTTCTTTCTACCAATAGTTAAAAATTCGGATGACTCACATAGATCCATGTGTAGCAATTCAAGTGGCCTAGTGGTGGAAATCTCCTTTTTGGTAGAGAAAGACATTTTAGGTTGTTTTGACAGCTGACATGCCTTACAAATTTTATCTTTGTCATATTTCAATTTCGGCAATCAATCTACCAAATTCTTTTTCCATAGGGTCTTAATATTTGTTACATTTATATGCCCAAGCCTCTTATGCCAAACTCATGGATCATTGTCAATGACCATTAGACATTGACCATCTAACTCATCAAGTGAAACCAAATATACATTTTCATGCCTTTTTCCGCTAAACATGATATGTTCTCCATCAAATACATTTGCATATAGATGATTCAAACACAACCTTATATCCTTTGTCACATAATCGGCTAATACTCATTAGATTGTGCTTGATCATTCAACAAATAATAATGGAATACTATAAATGTTTCCTGTACCTTTAATTTTACCTTTCTCGTTGTTTCCAAAGGCAACAGTTCCATCGTTGCAAGGCTTGAGTTTATGAAATAAACTTTTTTCTCCAGTCATATTTCTTGAGCAATCACTATCCATGAACCAAACGTTGCTTGCCTTTGCTTGAAACATACCTGAAAAATGAGAAAATAAATCTTATCTATTTTGTACTAATTTTATGGGTCTATTTGGATTAGTAAACTGATTTAATCTTTATTGTTCTATTCTTGAAGGCTCAAATCTTGTATTTCTTGGAATCCAAATTAATTTGCACCATAGTCATACAATTTCTTAAAGTTGCATTTATAAATTTTGTGACCCATCTTATTGCAAAAGTTGCAAGCCATTGGTAATCTAGGAGTAGGCCTCCAAGTATGTAGTGATTCAAAAGTTGGCCTTCTAGTCCAAACAACTTGTTTCCCTTTGGGTTTGTAAATAGGTACAACTTTAGCTTGATTTTTTTAAGTTTTTGGCATACTTAATTTGCTACTTTCTCCTTGATCAAATGTGGAGTGTCCAAGACCTCTTCTATTATTTTAATAAGTCATGTTCAGAAATATTTTCACACTTTCTCCTAGATTAGAGAACTAAGTTAATGATTCATTTAAGCATTCATTCTCCTTTTTCAATTTTTTCACTTCTTTCAATAGCAGTTCATTTTCTTCTTTCAGTTTTATTGTTCTTTTTGCTAGTTTTCCATTTATAATAATAATGGAATTGCATTGTTGTCTCTTTAATGATAACTTGTTTCCTAGTTTTTTGATTTTCTCATATAATGAATCATATGCATGTTGTAATTTCTCTAATTCAGTACATTTGAGACATTCTTGAATAGAAGAATGAGTAGATTGAGAATAGCAAAATTTGGAAGTTACCTCTTCATTACTTGTGCATTTTGTTGAGGTGGTTTGCTCTTCCAAAATTTTCATTGTGTTCGAAGTTTCTTCATGCTCAATCCGTGTCATGTAGCATATTCTTACGCAATTTGCTGCATCAAAATTATCGATTGAGGAGCTACGTGTTGATAAAGTTTCTTCATTCACGTACATTCCTCTTCCCTTACGCCTTTGGAATTTTCGGCTTTCATATATTTCCTTCTTTTCATGATGATCCTTTGATCTTTCTTCTAGTGTAGGACATTGAGCTTGCATATGTCCCATACCGCCGCATCTATAACACTTTCTAGCCTCATTCTTTTTCTCTTTTTGAGGTCTCTCTTTGAAATCTTTGAAGTTCTTTTCTTTCCTTACAAACTTTTGAAATTTGTGAGTTAATAGAGCAATATCTTCATCATCATTGTGAGATGAGTAGGTGGACTCATTCGAGTTATGAGTAACTTTTAATGCAATTGCTCTCTTTTCTTGATTAGCTCATGTGACATTAACGAGCTAATAAGATCTTCTAGCTTCAACGTGTTCAGATCCTTGGTTTCTTCTATTGCAACAATCTTTGGAGTCTAAAATTCCGGTAGAGCTCTTAGGATCTTCATGACCTATTCAGATTCGGAAATAGCTTTTCCAAGACCTTTCAAAGCATTAATAATTTTAGAGAATATAACAAATATTTTCTGTTTTTAGCATTTTAAAGATTTCCAACTCCCCATCAAAATATTTCTCTTTGTCCCTTGGACTTGAGAAGTTCCTTTATAGATAGATGTTAGTGTATCCCATATCTCTTTGGCGGTCAAATAAGAAGATACTCTATCATATTCAGAAGTGGTAAGAGCACAAAACAGTGAATTCATAGCTTTAGCGTTGCTCTTAACAGTTTTTACTTCCTCATCGGTCCATTTTGAAGCTCTTTCATTAATTGGCAAAGTCACACCGTCTTGGATCGCAATCCAAGAGTCTATATCTATAGCCATGATGAGTTGTTTCACATGTAGCTTCGAATAGCTAAAGTTGTTCTCATCAAACAATGGTGGCCTAGTAAAAGATTGGCCTTCGGCAAATGCGGGAACGGAAGTAGATTGGGATGCCATATCAAAAGATCTCTTTGGTAAAACTCAAAGACCTGCCCTGACACCACTTGTTGGTCCCAAGTTAATGACAAATACCCAAGAGGGGAGGGGTGAATTGAGTATTTAAAATTCTTAAACAAAATTTTTTTCGTGGTTTGGTTCAATCCCCTTAAATGAAACAAAAAGAAAGCAATAAGATAATAACAGCTGAAATAAATCAATGGACAAGATTTATAGTGGTTCGGGCAACCTTCCCTACTCTACTCTTCCAAGCTCACACCTCTTGTGACTTGGGTTCCACTATGTATTTCACAAATACAACTACAGTCACTACTCTCTTCTAGATTCCAGCTCTAGGGGGCATTAACAACTCACAGCACAAGTAGGTGATGAGTTCTACTCCAATGACACACTACTTTTGTTACACTTGATCTTAGTTACCTAAACTAAATTAAGTTCAATACAACAAGAAAAAAGTAAAAGAGAGTTTCTACACGTTACTGAAGTGTAGAGGCAGATTTTGCGCAGAAAAGAACTTGTGAAGTAGACTTAATAATTCAGCAAGCAACTCTTGGCAGTTTGAAAGAAACGTTCTTCATCTTAATGTTGGCTTGATTACTTAAAACTCTTAGGAATGGGAGTTATGCTCAATCAATGATATTTCAGCTACCTTCTACGTTCATATTGAATGTATTATATAAATGGCGAGGGAATCCGAACATTTGGAAGTAGGTTGCACGCATTTAATGCACCAACGTTTTAAAAGTTTCTAACCGTTGCGACCTAAGTCGCAGGTGGAGTCAACTTCGGGTGCTACTTCGCCCAAGTCGTAGATGGAGTCGACTTCGGGTGCGACTTCGGCTGTACTTAGGCTGTTCAAGTTCTTCCTCGGGTCGACTTGGTCCTGGACTTGACCCAAGTCACAGGTGAAGTCGACTTCGAGTGCGACTTTACTTCCTGTGCTTGCTTGATGAACTTGAAATCCTTGGAGATGACTTTGATCTCTTGATTTTCTTCAAATTAATGTTCTTCCCTTGATTATATCTCTTGGAACTCAGTATAATAATCCTAGCTTGATGTCCTTTAGCTCCGTGACTTACAAACTTTGAATTCTTGAATCTTGGAGTACATGAAAGAAGTCCAAAATGTGTGATCTTGATCTTTCATGATGAATACATACAACTTTGCTTGCTTTAGACTTGATTTGATCTTCATTTGGCCTAAGTCGAATGTTTGAGTCGACTTGGCCTTCAACTTCACTCAAATTTAGCATTTGGTCTACGACTTATCTCTTCAAAACGTGTGCTGATCACCTGAAGTCGATGTTGGAGTCGACTTGGTCTGCGACTTTGGCAGCTCTCGTCCCCAATTTCAACGTTGGACAGAAAATCATGTTTGAAGTCAATACCGGAGTTGACTTGGTCTGCGATTTCACCCAAGTCGCATGCGGAGTCGACTTCGTTTGCGATTTCGGCAGCTTCGCTCCCCGATTTCAACGCTGGACGAAAATGATGTTTTGAAGTCGCTGCTAGAGTCGACTTGGGGATCGACTTAGCCTAAGTCGTTGCCTGAGTCGACTTGGAAATCGACTTGACCTATCATGCTTCATTTTCTTCATTTGTATATCCTTTAATCATCTTCACAAACACGTTAGTAATAAAAACTTACTTAAATTGATTTGTTAATCATCAAAACATAGACTTGGCTTATTTTCAACATGTTTCCAACAGAAACTGATCTAAATACTCTCCCTTCCCTATTTCATTCCTATAGGAATTTAGGTGGTAGAGGCATGATTGACTTTCGTTCCGAATCTCAATCTACTAGGCGATATAAAGTTTAAAGCACAATGATGATCCTCACTTCTATTGTTATCCTTAAAAGGCATGCCTTAAATATTTTCCTTATAGTAATGCCTTGAAAAATAAACCACTTAAAGACCTACTATAGTAATGACTAAAATTTCATATTTAAAAGAGGTGAGAGTTTATGCAGATGCTACTTTATCAAACCTTTTACAACACATGTCCTATCCATATGAAAGACCAAGTTTGAGGTAGTTTATCTTGACGTGTTGGATGATCTGATAGTTTAGAAAACTCCATTGAACATTAGATGTGTCTCCACCTTTCTTAGAAATTCTAAATAAATGTGCCCTTTCACTCCATCAGCTAGAATCGGCTAACGTCTACTCCAAATTCCTTATGCACGTCCATGAGGGATTGGTTAGACGGAAGACTCCAGACATCTAGCAGATTGAATAAAATATTGATGCAACTTTTAATAGGAACATGGGCATGGTTGGTGATAGGGTTACTATTAGAAGAGTATATTAGGGTAGAGTATGAGGGGAGAGGGTAGTGTATTAAGAAAGGGATGTAATTCGGTGGGCTTGGGCCTAGGTTATAAATGTAGCCTAGAGTTGAGGATTGAGGAGTTTTTGGGTTTTGGGATATGCCTAGTTGCTGAATGGGAGGGAGTAGAGAGAATAGGTTAGTATTAGTAAATTCCTAAACAGAGAACAATCTTTAGGACTCGTCGTTTTCAGCTGAGATTATCGAAATTGATTTATAAATCAATTGTCATCTAGTGCTAATAAAATCAAGATTCTTTGCAATTTGGTTTAGAGTGCTATTTGGATCGTATCAAAGGTATCAGAACCCATTCCAAGATCAGCAAAACATGGGATGGGTTTCATCACAACATAACGAGTGGCCAGTGCGGAATAATGGTTTCTCAGGATGGGAAGAAGATGCTTAGTGGTTGATGGTAGCAGTAGCAAGCAGTGGGACATGGAGATCAAGGTCCATGCCTTATGTGATGGTAGGAGGAGAATCTTCTTTAGGGTCGTCGAAGTCTTAGAGAGCACCAACTGGTTAAGGGTCGAAGCAGCTAGATCGTTGGTGCAATTTAGTGGTGTTGGATTGTCGGATCTCAGGGAAGGAAATCGATTCCCTAGGAAATTCCTATTTTCCTCTTCAGAATCTTAGGAGGGGGCAATCTCGACATATCAAGACATGTCACATGATCAGTCTTGGCTAAAGAAGAAGGATCAACTTATACCACCTCTAATTTGGGATTATGAGTCGTCAATCACTTAGGGCGATAGGGGTCGGCCAATCTTTGGAAAAATTTTAGAATCCTGCAAAGGGAAAGATCATATGGAAATGATATGAACAAAGATTAAGCAAAGGAGGGGTCTTGAGGAATGCATTCAAGAATTTTGAAGGTTCTACAACCCAGTTGTGAACCTCTATTACTTTGATGAGATCTTAAAGGGGTTATTAATTAAAGGTTTGCGAGGTGATTTGTTGGCTAAAGTGATGTTTGCTAAACCAATGACAATGTCACACACGATTGAGGAAGCCCGATATTTTGAGTTCTGTTTCCAAGAACAAGTGAGGCAGAGGCATTCTATGAAGGGCTTTGGTTCAGCAAATGCCACTTACAACGCATCGTATCATCCCAATTCATCTTCAATTACCCTAACATCTATGGAAAACGTGGTTATGGGAGGAGAAGCCAAATGCAGCGGAGGCGACAGAATCAGTTGCATCTTTGGAAACTGTCGTTGTGGCTGAAGAAGATGAACCGGACGAAGATAAATCTGTTGTCACATTGTTTATTAATCATAGCTTAGATTACCCTTAAACGATACTTGTGAAGAGGGTTATTGTTATGGAGGCGACCCATGTTTCTTCTAACCTTCCCGCCATCGATGAGGTCATAGTGGGGGAACTGGGTGATTATAAGTTGAATCACGGAAAATAGGCAACGTGCGTGAAAGATTTATGGGGTGGGTTGCTGATCGTTTATCGGAAGTTTCTAACTGTGATTTGGAATTCTAGCATCAGCAGGATACTTCGATTTGCCACAATCACAATCTTTACCTCCAAGGTGTGTGAAGAAAAGTCTAAATTGAGTAGTCGTGACAGAGGATATCATGCAGACGATTGGGTGGCTTTAGTGGATACAATGATCATCTATATGCACGTGCAGGGGGTTTTTGATGATACGATGGATGGTGGCATCATATGGATATGGGATCTAAGTGGAGGCAGTTATTGTCACAGGGTAGGTTGTTGCAGATGATAGGTGAATCAATAATGATGTGGTTGTTTTAGGCATGGTGTGTGGATTGTTCTTTTGTGTTTTGTTGTTGTCTATTCTCTGTTTTTGTAAGAATTTTGTATTCACCTTGAGGGCAAGGTGAATTGAAGGGGTGGGGAATGATAGGGTAGCCATTAGAAGAGTATATTAGGGTAGTGTACGAGGGGAGAGGGCAGTGTAATAAGAAAGGGTGTAATTCGGTGGGCTTGGGCTTGGGTTATAAATGTAGCCCGGAGTTGAGGATTGAGGAGTTTTTAGGTTTTGGGATATGCCTAGCTGTTGAATAAGAGGGAGTAGAGAGAACAACTTAGTGTAGTAAATTCTTGAACATAGAAAATCTCTAGAACTTGGCATTTTCAATTGAGATTATGGAATTGATTTGTAAATCAATTTTCATCTAGTTCTAACAAAATTGAGATTCTTTGCAATTTGATTTGGAGCGCTATTTGGATCGTATCAATTGGTGTGGTAGTTATCATCCGCGATTCTCGAGGTCACTTTTTAGCCCCAAAATGGCGATTTTGGTAGGGTTGGGAAGATCTACTTTGGATGGAGACAAGTGCATGCTTTTAGGGATCTCGCAGGTTGTAGAATCCCATTATTCAAATGTCATCTTTGAAACGGATTCTCTTATATTTGTTGACTTCCTTAATGAGGATTGAAGCATCCATTCACCCATTGCTCATCTCATTCATAGAATTAAGGTTCATAGTTGTAAATTCAATAGATGTCAGTCCTTCCATGTTCTTAGGAGTGGTAATTATGTCACTCACACCATAGAAAAATTTATACTTATTGGAAATAATTGTTGAAATCAAATACAAAATATCCGAAGCATGTGTTTTGATGATTAACAACATAATTTGAGTGAGTTTTAGCTACTAATATATTTTGTGTATTGTTTAAGGATATAAAAATAAAAAATATAAAGCATGACAGGCCAAGTCGATCCCCAAGTCGACTCAGGCATCGACTTAGGCTAAGTCGATACCCAAGTCAACTCCAGCAGAGACTTCAAGCATTAATTTTTGTCCAGCGTTGAAATTGGAGACCATGAGTTGCGGAAGTTGCACATGAAGTCGACTCCACATGCGACGTAGGTGAAGTAGCAGGCCAAGTCGACTCCAGCATCGACTTCAGTATGACAGTGCAGAATTTCAAGAGCTACGTTGCAGGCTAAGTCGACTTAAGGCCAGACTTGAGACAAGTTGAAGACCAAATCGACTCAAATACTCGACTTGGAACAAATGAAGACTAAAACAAGTCTAAAGGCAAGCAAGTTGCATGGATTAATCCATTTGAATCAAAGACTATAAATTGGACATGTTCATGCATACCAAGACTCAAGTTTTCAAGATTCCTAAACATGAAGCTAAAGGGATTTTTATGCAAAGTGGTTATACTAAATTTCAAATGATGCAAATCAAAGTTAGAACAACTAATATAAAGAAGTTAAGTAAGCAAAGACAATTCAGAAGAGTTTTAAACTCACTTGGCAAGATAGAGAAGTCAAGTCACAAACGAAGTCGACTCCAGTATCGACTTGGGTCAAGTCTAAGACCAAGTCGACCTAAAAGACTAACTTGAAATTTGAAAGAACCCGAAGTCGCACTCGAAGTCAACTCCACCTACGACTTGGGTCAAGTCCAAGGCCAAGTCGACCTGAGAAAAAACTTGAACAAGCTGAGCACAGCCGAAGTCCGACATGAAGTCAACTTCAGCATACGACTTGGGTGAAGTTCAATCTGAAGTCGACTCCATCTGCGACTTAGAGGCACAACGTTCGAATTTTTGAACGTTGGCGCATTTATTACGTGCCAACCAACTCCATAACATTCAAAATTCTTCCTCCTCTATATATATACACTCAAGTAAATGTAGAAACGTAAGAGCTGAAAAAGAAGAAAGAAGAGCCACTAAGACTTTTACTCTATTTTCTTTTATATTTGAGTGATCTATACACTTTCAAAGGAAGAACAAGCTTCAAAGTTGCTATTTGCTACAACGCCAATTGATTCATTACTTCTATATGTTCTTCCTCGAGCTGAAGATTGACTACACAATTTTGTAAAGTGTAGATTTCATTTATTTCATTTTGATATTCAATTTTTGATGCTTGGTTTGAGTTTGGTGTTTCAAACTAAGTTATAGCAAAGTAGAATTGTGATTGGAGTGGAACTCATCACCTACTTATGTTGTTTGTTGTATACGCCCCCTAGAGCTAGAATCTAGAAGAGAGCGGAGGCTCTAGTTGTATTTAAGGAATACGTAGTGGAACCCAAGTCACAAGGAGTGTAAGCTTGGAAGAGTGGAATAGGGAAGGTTTCTTGAACCACTATAAATGTTGTCTATTATTTTTTATTTTTGCTTTCATTATCTTATTGCTTTCCATTTATCTCATTAAAGGGGATTAAACTAAACCGGGGTAAAGTTTCCAATTTAAGTTTTAAATTTTTTAAATACCCAATTCACCCATCCTCTCTTGGATAATTGTCATCAACTCGGGACCAACAATACTGTCCTAGGGGTGTCCACACTTTATATATCTCTAATTCTATGTGTAATGACCATAAGTTTATTCTTTCCTCTCGGGGGTTTTCTTCTTATCCTTTCTAGTATTGTTCACTGGGGTGATGGGACATGAACATCTCTTTAATGTTAAAAAAATGAGAGTTCCTAGTGGTTTAAGATGTGAATCTCAAATTAAATATAGTATGACATGTTCTAAAATCATATGACTAAGCTATTAGGCTTAAGAGAACAATATCATATTGTGGATCTAGGGTCTTGGGTTGTTATTTGAGTTTGACTTAGTTAAATGTTGTTCAAAGAGAAATTGGTGAAGCACAATGGATGTGATTCATAGCTTGGAGAGTTGAACAAGGCACAAGTCTAGTAGATGTAGTTTGAAGACGAACAAAGGGAAATTTTGTGGGCATGTGATACTTTGAGAACCTTAAAAGGTAGAAGATTTGAAAGAGTAGACAACCTAATCTTATATCAAAGGAGAGAGAGAGTTCTTGGTGGTTGCAGATGTTGTCTTAAGTTAAACAAGCATGATGCATTTTAAAATTGTGCAAATGAGTCGCTAAGTCCAAGTGGATAATATCACGTTGTGGAACCGTAAAATATTGAAATACACACACACACACACGCATATATATATATATATATATATTTAATTTTTCACTTTTGCTTCCCTAGACGTGTGGGCCCCACAGGATAAGATAGGATGAGATAAGAACTCTCCTAGATAAGGTGGTTAAGATAGAATTTAATTTTGAAACAAATTTTATCTCCACATGATAAGATATGAAGAGATAAGAATTATCCTAGATAAGATCTGTTAGAATCTAATTTTATCGTATTCCTATCTTCAAAATCTAATTTTAAAATAAATTTTATCTTATTCCTATCTTCCTATTCCTTAGAAGCTACGAGACTTCTATAAATTGGGTTGGGGACTTGATAGATGGAGATATTCGTAAGAAGGTTTGGGAGATAAAGTGGCAGAAGTAGAAAATTTATTTTCTTCAAAGGCAAGTGAGATTTTATTAAAGATTGATTTTAGTTCAATGCTATGGTTATTTTTATACAATTATTATGTATAAAGCATGTATGTTATATATATTATAATTTTTAGACTATGCTTGACATATTTAAAATTTTATAATCCTAAAAATTTTAGGATATAAAATTTTGCAGATAAATATGTTGAATTTATGCTTAAAATTTTATGTATTGAGATTTTTGAATTTTATTATGCATTTTATTTTTATAAATGCGTTGATATGCAATAAATATGTGAATATTATTAATGTATATATAATAATGCTCATGTATAATATATTCCACGTCATCTCGAATTATATAAGCCAAATTTCAGTCTTGGTCAGACGTCCAGGAATGCAAATTCATTTAAAATAGGGAAACTAAAGGAGATGGATTTTTTGTCAGACCTGTGCGTCAGGGAAAGAGGGAATTCCGGCTAGATGCATGTAGATCATGTATTTGCAATGAATTCTCTTTGTTGCATTTGACTATTTAATACATTCGACGCATTTGATGATTTTAATGACTTTAATGCTTCTAATGTTTAAATATTCTGGATTAAAATTGATGTGCGGTCATCACAGCAGTACAGGCTAAGTGAGAAGGCCTGGGTGGGTCCCATCTGCTGGAAAAGTACTGATGACGTGGTTTAATATGGGCCATTTATTTCATTTTGTTATGATTTATTCATTTAAACTCCGATTTGAATGATCAAATAGTCTATTTCCATGTTTTTGATGCTTCTGGACTCAATGGAAGGGTTTGATTTTGTATTTGAGGCCTAATTTTTAAGATATTAAATTAAATGATTATTTTATCATTTAATTAAGTTTTATTTGGGCCATTATCCATTTTCAAATAATTTTCTACTTTCTAGTCATGTTGAGACTATTCCATTATTTTTACAGGTGTACCAAATCAAGTGGGACACTAGTGTTTTGGATTTACTTGAAGATTTTCAAGGATATTTAATTTTATTTATTTATTTCAAAGGCATGTATTGAGAATGGGACTTGTAAAATTTCTTTTCTTTATGCTTTGATGTAATAATAGGAACATGACTAGTGGAAGTAGAATTTTAAAATTTTTATAAAATTATAATAATTAATTTTTCCATAAATATGTGATTGATCTTGAAAAATTGTATTAAATACACGGTCAGGGATCACTTTCCTAGACCGGTATGTTACAGGAACCTAGGGCCTTAGATTGTTATCTAGGTTTGACTTAGGTCAACTAGGATTTTATAACTCCATTATCCATGGTCTCACTACCATGTGATAAATTAATCTAGTGTGCAACCTCTCATTAAAAATCATTAAAAATAAGTACCCACTTAGATTACTAAGTAGCTGACATGAGTGTCTATAGAGTGTTAGGGTGGGAAGGTCTAAGGTTCGGCGTTGGGTAGAGACAGTGACCTCGTTACTTGATTCTTGGAGAATAACTTTGTTGAGTACCTGATCATCTAAAACTAATGACCCAATAAAAAATCATTGCAAAAGAAAGTATTGATAACAAGCCTACCTCATATCTGAAAAGTTTCATTTTTCCTCTTTAGGATTTAACTCAAATCCTTGTTAAGTCTTTAAATATAACAATCCTGCCTTCCTCATCAAAATTTACTTTTTCATTCATGAATCCTTTATCTCCATCATGACATAAGAGTTTGATTTAAGAAAATAACATGTGTCTTACTTTAGATTCAAGCATTTTTCTGCTCTCACCATAAGTCCTATTTTCCCTCTTTAATTATCTTCTTGAAGAAGGAATGCAAAAACACAACAAATCATTCTCCGAAAGCCCTTATTTGAAAACTCCCTATGTCAATTGGCACTATAACATACAAATACTAACGCCATGGCATCCAACTTGTTGGATGTCAAATTAGATTTTTAGGTACTGCGGTACCCCTGTCTCTGTCACTAACCTACTGTCTCACATTGTTTTGTGCATAAATTCGTTTATAAAAATCCAATTGAGATAGTTCTTTTTGTTGCTTTCATATTTTTAAATACAATCTCTCGACAAATTTTCAACTTAAAATTCTAAAAGCATGAAAGGTGACATGAATTTTATTACAAATCATCTTACAACAACTTTGATGATAACTAAATATCCTTGATATTTTAGAAGAATCGTGATTATATGCAAGTAATTGTATATGTAATAACTTACTAAGCTGGTGTGTTGGATTCTAAAGAAGATCTGTAACCACTGATGCATCAGTCATGAAGCCAGAGTCAAAAGAGTTGCCCACGTAAAGCATGTTTGTTGATACTGGATTAAATATTCCGCAGTGGTGATAAAAAAAAACCACCCAGATGAAAACCATGCAACACATCCTACTATCTGAGTTAGAAGACGACACTACTCGGACGATTGAAAAGACGCCAGAAAAAAATTAAAAAAACGTGAATTTTGTGATATATCTAATAACAAGACATGAAATTATTTCTGGAGCAAGCATATTTCGTAGCAACTAATAAAAAATATTTTTTAAAAATTATTATTGGAGCTAGTATAGTGCTTGTCCGTTTGTATATGTATATATTTAAAATAAAAATATATACGCAAGTCAATAAAAATTTATCTATGTTAAATTTATTTAAAGTTTATATATTTAAATGCTAAGGTCATCTAGTCTTTTTCACACGTTAAGAATGTTTGAACTACCCGTATGTTTAGAAACATTTTTAACATATAAAAATGGCTAAAATACCTAACGTTTAAATATATACATATTTCAATAAAAATTATATATTATTTCAAAAATATATATAAATTTTTATTGAAACAGGTACATATTTTTATTTTTAAACGTATGGGTATTTCAAACATTTCTAACAAATGAAAATCATGAAATACCTCAATATTTAAATATATAAATTTTAAACATTTTAATACACATAAATTAATTTATAGAGATTAATATACGTGTATTAATTCTGAACATACCGCTGCTTCAAATATTTTTAGCTTATAAAAATATCTAAAATACTTAATATATAAATATATATAAATTTTAAACATTTTTAAGTTATAGAAATCTTTGTTGGGACACGTATATATTTCTTATTTCTAAAAATATGTACATACAAACGGCCACACACTATGCTAGCTCCAACAATAATTTTTTAAAAATATTATTAATTTTTGTCAGTTGCTACAGACTATGCTAGCTAAAAAAAAAGAATTTTAGATCTTGTTCTTAGTGGGAGGTATATCACAAAATTCACGTTTTTTTGGCTGCATTTTCATTTCTCGGTTTTTATAATTGATACAAATTTTGGTGGAAAGCAATGAAATTGCGTCCTTCCTCATGCTGAAAAATTAGTTCGAGCACAAAACTACATTTTCTGGCTAAGAGAAAAAATAAATTCCTCTCAGCGCGTTGGAGCTATGTCGTCTTCTCCTGCAGCTGTTTTCTCTCTCCAAAGTCCAAAGCAAATATTTAATGCAATGTCAGCAGACACTGCTTCACATCTTGACTTTAGTAGCTGTTTAACTGATGCATTAATGGCTCTCCAAAGTGCAAAGCGAATATTTAATGCAATGTCAGCAGACACTGCTTCACATCTTGACTTTAGTAGCTGTTTAACTGATGCATTAATGGCTACAAGCCCTCTTCAGAATTCAACGCACCAGATTGGTAAGTCGTATACACGATTACTCGCTTATACTCACTACCCATTTTAGCAATACCTTTCTATAGAAAAGTCCAATTGACATGTCCTTTCTTGGATAAAATCTTTAAAGTCTGTGATTAACACAATAATAACATATAATAAGCTTTATAATTCTCAGAAAACAAATAGTGAAGCTCACATAATTCACTCAGTTTCTGCATTTTTAAAACTTTTTTATCAAACATCCAATTGGAACAATTTTCTCTCAAATCCATTCTAAAATTCTATACATTACTAAACTATTTATCTAGTATTAAGTATACATATTCTGATCATCTCAAGTGAATTTATATGAATCTCACGTGCTTAATAGCAACAAAAAAAAAAAAATTCACCTTTGCTTATTATAAAGAAAAGTTTGTTTTTTTTTTTACAAACATTTTTTCCAAAACTAATTCTAACACATTTTAAATTTATTATGTCGATATGCATACGTTACATATTCTTTCAACCTCTTATTTGAGCCATTTAGTTTATCAAAGTATGTCTTATAAAATATGATACTTTCATAGCTCTTTACTAGTTCAATGTTCACATACGTGACTTAAATTTTAAACATGTATAATCTAGTTATACTAATGGCTTAAAACAATGCACATCACTTTAAAAATACATAGGACTCAATCTTAGACCACAATTAGGATGTTTGTCAAAAATATTACTTTGGTTCTTTCTAATCGAAATCTTCATTTTGGCTCTGACTCACTTAATTTTTACCATATTTAACCTTCATTATCAAATTCCACCATCATATAACCCTTGGGCCTCATCTTATGTGCTTCATTCTATATATACATAGTTACTAATACTAAGTTTATTAGATACATGAGGTGATTGAGCTAATTAGCTTAGAGTCACAACCATACTTGTTAGAAGTGGGGCCAAGATGAGATAAGTTGGTTTAGGCAAGATGTATTGAATTTCATATGATGAACAGCAATACGCACATGCAAATGCAAATTTATTAGGTTATGATTGAGTTAATTTAAGTACTTAGTATTATACTCTTGCTTTCCTGATTAAATTGTATGTAGGTTTAAATAGAGGAAGTGGGTCTAAGTATGACCTAGAATAGTATCACTGTATATAGTTAAGTAAGAGTATCACAATTTATGATACTTAGAAGATTTTTCTATAATTTGTACTACAGGATGCTAGATAAGAATTACTAGAAAATGCTTGCAAATATCTTTGATATATACGGGCATGCTTTATTAGAAAATTTCTTGGGCATGATTTGACAAATTTTCATAACTCGATTCTTAGATAAAGGTAATTCTTGTTGTATCTTATAACTTATAATGCTATAATATAGATTTTGTGGTTTGACTTATGCATGAACCTCACTATCGGGCGACTGTTTTAAGGTTGGGGCATCATATGAAGTTCTGACTTTTTAAATGAAAACTATTAATGCAAATAATGCAAGACAAGAAAAAGAAGATAGAAGAAAAAGAAAAGAACCTCTCAAGAGGATGATAAGAGAAGAAAGAGATAGGAAGAATAGGAGAATAAATAGGAGAATATAAAAAGAAAAGGAAGAAGTAGTAATAGAGAAACCATAGAAAAACATTTTAGTATTCAAACTATGATGCTTCTATGAGCTTATCTGAATTATATTTATAGGTGCAAAAATCACCTTATTTTAGCAATTTTTTATTAACAAGTAATCATTTATAAAAAAAATTGTATATTAAAAGAAGACTTCTTTCTATAAAAAAAAAGAAGAAGAAAACTTCAAGGAGAGGTAAATCTAAAATAAATACAAATTTATTTTAACAAATTCTAAAATATTCTAGGATATCTTCTAAAATGTTCTAACAAATCTAAAATAGAAACAAATACCCTAAAATAATTTAAATCTTAATTTATGAAAGTGTCTTCACATCCTAAATCAACAAATGTGCTAGCTATACTTGATATTGTAATGACTCAAGTAAAATATATATAGTAAAAATAAATATTTTAATTATAATAAATAACCTAAGCTCATCTTATGCAACTTTCATAAGGAGAATGGCTCTTGTCAAATCTCACAAAATCTCATCCCATCCTAAATTAATGCAAGTTATCGGGAGAGTTTATATATGTAATAAGGATGCATAGTTGGTAACAAATCCCAAATCAAAGAGGGGTCATTTTTATGTGATGGTTTCTAAAGCTTAGCCAAAGATAAGGAAGACATAGGTGTTGGATGAAGTAGAAATAAGATGATAAGCACTACAAGCAATTTGAGGTAGGCTATTTAGCCATCCCTTGAATTTTTTAGCACTTGCAAGTCAAAACCTTGATCTAAGCTATTTTTACTTTTTAAGCATCTATAATTGTTAGGAAAAGTGCTCTTTTGACTTTTTAAGCTGTGATTTTAGCTATTTTAAGAAAAACATGCTACAACAGTTGAAAAGGAATGAAAAGACCCATCTCGGGAAATAATTTGAGTAAATTAACATATAGAAACAAAATAATGATTTATCCAGTATCCTTATGAAACTTTAGGTTGAATAGAGTTAAGGACATCTCAATTTAGCAATTTTGAGGACCTTTTATGACAACGATGTAGTTTAAGAGGAAAAGCTGAAAATGTTATTACAAAAATATAAATAAAAATCAATCCATGTGAAATGTTATTTGGAAAATTTTAGACAATCTAATTAAGTTAATTTTAGTTGGATATGAATTTAAATTATCGATTTGAGTGATACAATTAAGCATCTTTTAGCAATCGAATGATGATGTTATGATAAACAAACTGTCTAGTTAGAAGATAATAATTTTAGGAGCACATCTATAAAATTTTAGATCAATCATACTTTAATATTAGCATATCCAATCCATTGAATATAACTTAAAGTGGGACATCCAAAAAAGAAAAGAAAATGAAAGAAAGAACTAGTGGATGAGCCTCGACCAAGCCAAGTCAAACCTTGTATGAATAGATGGGCTTCAAAACCGAGCTTGGTTTCCAAAGAAAATTCAAAAAATATTTAAAAAATTTATAAAATAAAATAAAAATTCTAAAATTCTAAAAACTTATAAAAAATTAAGTAAATATTTAGAAGTATGAATAAATATAAAGTAGCTATTATAGGCTAAAACATTGTGAAATAAGGTTGTTTAAGAGTGGAGAAAGCATAGAAAAATTGAATTTATAATTTATAAGAAAACAAGGAAAAATTAAGAAGAACTTTTGTGGCTATTAGCGTGTGAGGACCAGGTATTTTATTATTATTATTATTATTATTATTTTAATTCATTCCTAACTATGAGATAATTTACAAATATGCTGCTAGGAATAAATTATGTTTTGACATGTTGGTCGAATGAGACACATTCATGAGCATGTTAAACACAAGTACGAGTTTGTGGCATGTTTATGTAGTAACACCACCTGTTTATGATATGATTATTGGGTATTTGATTTAGAAGTGTATAATTGACACCACCCGGAGAAAATTTTAATTTACTAAGTTGTATAAGTGAGAAAAATAAGTTGCAATTATGTTTGGGCACAACCCATGCTTGGGCCCAACCCGTTTTGATGAAGATTAAAATGCGAACAGACCCGCTAGTTTTTAATCGCGGCCCCCTCTTTGTCTCTCCTCCTCCTTTCTCTCGCTGTTTCTCCTATTCTTCCTGATGTCGATTTAGTCCTAAATCCCATCAAAAGCTTTCCAAGCTTCTTCGTAGATCATCGATTTATCTCAAGGGAGCTTAAAATCTCGAATATTCAAGTCTAAAGCCACTGTTTCTGAAGGAAATCACGATTATGGTAAGTAGATACTGCCTCTTGTTGAATTAGTGATGGAGTCTCATCTTAAACATGATATAGGGCTTTTATGAAGGGGTAGTGTCCAACAATTTCATAGTTTAGAACATTAGAGTTCTTGACAGTTCATGGTTGATAGGGTTTTGGGAAAAAATCAATTGTTACTGTGTGATCTTTGTAAAATAGACGAACCATTAGCAGTCTTTACATGATTAGAATGCGATATTTGTCGAGTGGGTTAAACCAGGATGAGGGACTAGAGTTTTTCCCTTTTGACATTCATCATGTATTCAAGGAAATGCTTGTGTGATTTTTGGTATACTAGATTTAAAGTAAATTGTGTTAATCTTGCTGATGTTGATGTATGGTTTGTGACATTCATTTTTGTGTGTTATAGATGATGTGCTATTTGAGATTGATGATTGTAAAAGGGTTGTTCATGGCCCTTGATTGACATGAGAAGAAAATAGTTCATGGTCGTTGGTCAATGTGAGGAAAGGTGTGGCGTCCCAAACCGAGGCGTTACATTTGTCCTTACTCCAAGATCTTGTTGATTGGTAAGTGTGAATCAGGATTGTTGCCCTGATTACACGACGGGTACTTAATTCGATCTCGTCCATTTTTTTTTCTTTTTCTTTCATCATATAAAGATACATACTTATCATCAAATCTCAATTATCATCGATAACATTCATACTTGTTTTTGTACAATACAGGTTATTTTAACCTGATCATTTCGTACATACATAAATCAATCATATCATATACAGATCAACATATCATAAAATTTTCTTCATACCTTCTTTTTTTCCTTTCATTCTTGGCATGTGTTGTACTTGTCTATGGTTTGAAAAGTAAAACGTGAGTCGAAACTCAGTAAGCAAGTGTTTTTTTCATTTAAATGCATTTCTCCCATTCAATAGTAGACACTTATCAAGTGATCTACTATCAACCAGTGGAAACCTTTTCATAAAACATATGCTTGCAAACTTAACATGTAAACCTCTTTTTTATGAACATAAAATATTTTTCATAAAAATTCCTTTCTCCAAGGACATTCTCATGTCCTTAAAATATTTTTCATAAAACCTTTTTAAAACAAGCATACGCATCATGCATAACGTTTCTGTCCGTCTAGTAGGTGACACTTACCAAGTGATCACCCTTTCCTCCTTAGGAGAGAAACTATCTCTATTGATAACTCGCGAGCCAGGCAGTTATCCGTGTTCTTCTCCCATTTCAGGGAGGGCGCCGCCGGCATTTCGCCTTTTGAAGCGACTTGGCCTATGTAGAGGAGGCCCATCTTGCAACCGTGTCCGGTCTGCATATCCTCTACAGTAGACCTAGTATATAACTCATGTGCACATTCTTTTCTCCATATTCATATGCTAGCATGTTTTTTATAAAACTCCACAGACCCTAGTCTGTGACTTTTATTTTTTAAAACTTGATGCTAGCATGTCATTTCAAAATAGTACAGACCTCAGCCTGTATTCTCTTTTCTAACTTGAAAACTTGGCACAGCCCAAGTTAACAAGTTAATAAAAATATTTTGTAAGGATGACCAACCTTAAATAATTTTGGAAACATTTAAATAACACATTTCTAAATCATTTAAAATATTTGAAGGAAATATTTGAGAAATAGTAATTTCAAAATTTTGCTAAAATGTTTTTAAATAAATTTTGAGCTGTAAAACAATTTCGAAAACATTTTAATATCTAAAGACAAAAGATTTTGCAAATGCTTTTCTTCCCATTTTTGGGTTTTTCATGAACAAAGGATATACCAATGGATAATTCATTTTCTTTATATGGTATCATATTCTTTGTCTGCATGACACATGAGTTACTTCTATATGAAGGTAAGCTTGTATGATCCTTTGGTCATTACCTTAAAAATCTTCATTTAAATCGATTATCGGTTGGCCTTCCTTAATTCCGCTTCAAAACATTTTAATAAGTCATTTTAAATTCATTTGATAAAACCAAATATTATTTCAAAATCAAAATTTTTCTTTTCCATTATAATGTAACTATTTCTACATTTTTCCTTATTTTCATAAGTATTTGCTTATGATAAAGCAATTTCCACGTAACTTAACATTTCTCCTTACTTCCATAGGGATTTGCTTATAATAAAGCAATTCTGACAAATTTCATGGTTGCAATATAAAACATATAAAATCATTTTCAAAAAGTTTGCTTGCTTACCTTTGCTTTGTTTTAATCCGACTCCTTTATCCTTTCCTTTCCTTTTCCTATACAAGTGAAAAGGATATACATACTTTATCATACATATGTTATATTCATTTATAATCTTATTTTCCTCCATAATTTTTTTATAGAGGTTATCCTTAAAAATACTTGATCATCATTTCCTTATATGAATTTTTATCCATAAATCCTTAAAAATTCCATCCTTATATTTAAATATTAATATCAAATTTTCTCCAAAATCACGCTGTTTACTGTAGCAAATACTGTAGCAAATTACTGTAGTAGTACTGTTCATCCGAGGCTACTGTTCACAGAGACGTGGTTACTGTTCATGGCTTCCAAAAATTGATATTTTCTTCAAAAATAAAAAATACCATGACATACCTTATGCCTAGTATGTCATAGTATATTTCATATATTTTGAATTTATCATCATTTACTTGGCCAAAAAAATTATTTTCTCCATATACTAAAAATCAATATAAATTCACATAAGCATAATCCTTAATTCCAAAAATCATAAAATTAATATTTCATCATTCCAACATTTTATTTATCATAATAATACATCCTAAATCATCATTTATCAATTTTGGAGTATTATTTTCACATATCATATGCTATCTTCCCGAATACCTTATCTTCGCTCCAAATTTTTGATGTTTTGGCATAATTCCATTTAAGCATTATAACTTTACTTATTTTCTCATGCTTAGGCATTATCTAAGAATTTTTTTACCCTACTTAACATCCAAAAGAAATTTGGGTAGAAATCACTTACCCGAAGTGGAGATACGCCTCTTTTTCTCACACTTTCTCTCTCCAACCTTCTATTCTTCAAGGCTAAAATGTGGTGGGGGTGAAAAATGATCAAATGGAGTGTTTTTGGATGCCTTGGACGTTCTCCCCCTGCTGCCCTATTTATAGGGTTGAAGTTTTCAGGAATTTGGAATTTACCCCCTAGTTTTGAGGTATTTAATTATAAATTGGTATTTCTTTTTAATTTTGAAAAATGATTAGAGCCATGTGCTGCACACCCTAGGCCTGCTCCAGAAACCCTATTTCAGCCCTATTTTTAACCTATTTTTTAATTTTTTAAAATTATTTAATTTAGGCTAAATAAATCCTAGCCGTTGATTAAAGAAGATGATGATCATGGACCATTGATCATAGTCAAACCTCCAGCCACCCTAGCCTGCTCCAGCCCCTGCAGCAGCTGCCTTTTAATTAATTTTTTATTTTTTAATTATTTATTTTATTTAAAAAGTCAAAAGTAGAATTAATTAAAAGTTAAGCTACTTTTTCGATCTTCATTTGACGCTTTATCTTGACCTTTGATTTGTGATTTTCATCACATATTAATCTATTCATCATGATCATCATGAATTTTTAACCATCCATAAAAAATTTCATCAAATTCCGACGCCCGGATTGCAAATTATGAATTTTTTTCTATTTTTCACTAAAATCCAAATTTGTATTAAAATAATAAAAAGTACTGTTATTTTGTCTTGTAGTGATTAAATTCCTATTTTGTCTTTTTGTGATTAGGTTAATCCAAGTGATTAACTCTTAATCATGTGTCTTATTCCTCGATTACTATTCACGTGCACTATTCATGGGGGTTAAATTCCTAATTGCATTATTTCAATCTCTAATACACATATTCATCAATATAATTCATGAATTTTCATTTATTCATAAAATAATTACAAAATTACAAATATCGAAATGACGCGTATACGGTCGGGGTTTCACAAAAGGATTGTTGTGATCTTTTTATTTGTGTGTGACTTTATGCATATATTCTTGGGTGTGGGTTTTGGACCCATGTGTCTTGTACGATTATTCAAGAATCATCTTTCTACAATTTTGTCATGACATGTGCATCAGAAGTCTTACTCATTTCTATATTGTGTTAATTGTTATCTACTTACTAAGTCTATTTAGACTCACAAGAATTATTATTATTATTTTTAGATTACAGATCAGGTGAGGAGTCTTGAAATGACATTGGGGGAGGGTACGATGTTGAAAACCATTAGATTAGCATTTGTGTTCCTAGTTATTTGAGACTTTATGTTTCTTTTTGATACTAATGTCTATGGACGCTTAGTCAAATCCAATTATGACAAATACATTGTACTTGGGTATTTTAGACTAGATTATGATCCATATTGACACATATGGAAATGATCTTTTGAACTGCTTGTTGTGAATGAAGAATTTCTATGATTTATTTATTATATGAATGCCTCTATGGTGTATTGGTGTGAGAATACAAATGCATAAACGTAGAATTGAATATGATATTACAGGATGAGATTGTGATATTTATAAATGACAGGTCTTAGATTGCATACAATCCCTTATATATTATGGAAAGACATTGCCAAATTTTTTTCTTAAGTTATATGATACCCGTTGACTAGCCATTACAGATGTCTAGGCAACGGGGAGTCACGTGGCGGCGTAGAGAATTTAATAGTTGTTTTGATAATATTAAATTATATAAAAATTTATATTATTATAGAAAATTAGAAAAAAATAGATTTTGGCCAAATAAGATTATGAAAAAATTATGGGAAGCAATAGATGAACAAATAAACTCACAAAAATTATGAAAAGCAAACAATAAAATTACCAAGAAATGTATGAGAAGCAAAGTGTATTAATGTGTATGTTATGATGAAAACATAGTAAGAAAGTCGATGAAGTTACTTCTAGAGTTTTTTAAAGTGTTTTAATGTTCATTACTAGGTAACTAAAATTTACCCAACCATGATTTCAAAAGCATAAATCTGATGATTTAAATTAACATAGCGTGGTATGAGATTATTTTTTAAAATTCTCTTCTGAGATTGAGTTATTCAAGCATGAGCAGGATGATTACAAATATTCTTTCAGCTTCAAGTTGTGCTAATTTGAGAAATTAAGTGGTGTACTAATCATAATGTATAAACATGAAATATGCTACTAATCTTGTATGTTGTGTTTTCCCTACAATAAGGTAATTTTGGATTAGTGTGCTAAGATTACAAATAGCTTAGTTGCACTTAGGTAGCAACCTTAGGGTCATATCAATAGATAAATTAGCTCGCAAATGCATAGTATAACTGCATGCGACCATAGTGAATGACAGTGCCCTTGAATACATGAGTCGGATGAATGAATTAGGTATGTCATGCACATTATGAGGACAAACATACCTAAATTCTCTTAATTGAAACTTTCATTCATATAGCGAGATGACATGGACGATATCTTTACTCTATAGGCCATAAATCTGAAAAAATGAATTCCAAAGTGCTACATACTTAGCGAGCTTTTAGCTCACTTCATTTTTTTTTCGATGGTGTAATATGATCTTAACCCAATAGTTGAGTTACCTTATACATGAGAGAAAAGAGAATCTAATAACCCTAAGGAGAAAAAAAATTAGAATCTTATTTAGAATTTTCTTTATCATTAGCAATATATAATAATATTTGTGTTGAGACATGTATGACACCCCAGTACCTAGACATCCTCAATGGCCAATCAACAAGTACCACGTGAAATAAAAAATTCCAACAACATTTTCCCATAACCTATAAGGGGTGGTAGGAATACATGACCTATTATTCATAAACATCTTAAATTTATTCTCAAATATAATATTTAGCTCTACATTCATACATTTACATTTTCATACCATAATGTCATCCATATTATAAGAAAAAAAATCTCATACACCATCATTACGTAATAAAACATCCCAAAAGACTCATATGTATATTCACATAAATTGTAATCAAGTTCAAAATGCATAAATATAATAGGTTTAGCATAATTAGGTTAACTAAGTAAACATCTAAATTCACTAACATCAACAAAAGCAAAATCCCAAAATAACAAGAAATATGCGATACCCAAACCGAAGGCTTAGGATGTGACATTTGGGGTTGGAGGCACTTTAGAATAAGCCCTAGTCTACCGAGTCATATCTTTAAGATTGTATTCTTCTTCAGCTCCATCCCAAGGTGCCTCTACTGGCCTATAATTTAAAAACAAAACAACAAATCACGTGAGTTTAATAGATTTAGTGAGTAGATAACAGTTAGCACAAAATGGGTACAAATGAGACTCTTGACGCACACACTATGACAGTGATGTAGTATGATGATTTGTAAATGACTATGCAAGACATATGAGACTAACAATCACACCCAAAAATGTATGAATATAACTGCTTATCTTTAACAAGTCATATGTTACCCTCTTCTCATGTCAACCATGGGTCATGAATAATCCTTTTTCTCATGTTAACCAAGGGTTATGAATAACTCTATACAACCACACAACTCGTTCATACATCCAGTTACATAAAAAGTTATGTGATGCAATATGCTCATAATCATATATATATATATGTATTGAATTGTCGACTATAGCCACTTATCTTGAATAGTACATCATCCAATACACATGATAACAAATGTCACAAATCAATTATACAACATTACTAAATTCAATAATGTAAACTTTACATTTAGCATACCAATTATCATATGAGAATTTCACTGAACACATGATAGATGTTAAAGAGAAAATCTCTAGATAATCCTATTAATTTAACCCATTAGACCAATATCACATTCTAGTGAGGGAAAACTACTAATTTTTCATGTATTCACAAAAATGTATTAGCAATATCTGATTTCCTTGGGATCTTGCAAACCTTAAGTTGTCAAGAATCTTAAAATGCCCAAAACCATGAAGTTATTGTACATTACCCTTTTTTCACTAGTTTTATATCACTTTTAAGATAAGATTTTGCCACTAATTGAGAAAAGAAAACATCTACTTATCTAGATCATCAAACCTCTGAGATTTTTGAGCTCCCTTGATGTGCACAAAGGATTAGATAGATTTCGGGAAGATTTAGGGTTGAATCAATAACTGAAGAGTGGAGGAGAAGGAGAGGAGAAGGAGCAAAAATGGGAAGAGAAAGGAATAGAAGGAGGTTGCGCCCACCCTTCTCAATTTAAACCCCATACCAACTCTGCAAGGTTCAAGATAGTATTAATATTCTAAATAATGTGTCAATTATATACCTTTAAATCAATAACCAATAAATCATATGATAATTGAGTGGTGTAACCATATAACATGATGAGCCTCTTTTGCGTAGCAACTCTATTACCTAATTTCTAATTTATATTTTTATTATGAACTAAATTAGAAATATGAAGGATAGACATGCTATATAAATGGTTTTCGTTTTCAAGTTATACACTTTTAGGGTTTTTCTTCTAACATTTTATCATTGGAAAAGAGGGAGCCTTCTTCTCTAAAAAATCCTGGAGCATTAACTTGGTAGGCCCACAAATCATAAGATTTAAGAACAATTGCTCTTATGGATTCATGCACGTAGTTTATTTTCTTATTAATTTAGCATAGAAGATCCTGAGATGATTATGATTTTAATCAAAAAGATTTTTCCAACAGCTCATGCAGAGTAACATGTAAATATATCTCATGTACCTTCTTCATTTAGTAGCGAAAAAATACACATGAATTTTGAGAAAAGAAATTGAAAGTCTCTCTAATGCAAAGCCAACCCATGCTTCCTGGTGACGGATTCAATCCAGGCCATGCTTGGAATGACCATTGTTTGCATTTTCTCAAGGTTGATAGTTTGATTGGTACGTTTCATTACCCTAAAAAGGTGGAGTTGTTGTGAAGAATGATAGTAATAATGTGGTTCCCATAAAAATAATAACTACTAGTGAAGTTTGTATTTGTTACAGAAAAATAGAACTACGTAACTCAAAAAGATTGCTTTTTTCCATTCATTGGTTAAATACTTAGGAGGTTAGCAAAAATTCATATTTTTTCTATTCACATAGTTATTTTGTTTATTTTTAAATCCTAATTTAATCTAAATGATCAAGAAAAATTACATTAGTGTTTTTATACCACTTTTAAGAGAATGCAATTTAGATTGTGTAATGCTCCTATCATGTTCTAGAGATGCATAATGTCACGTAAGACCCAGAAAACGACCATTGGGCCTAATGCACAGAGCACACAAACCTAGACAAATGACTATTGGGCCTGTGCGCTATAGGCCACAATGTGATATTGTTCCCTCCGACCTAGCAGCTTAATCACATGGTTTTAAAACGCATCATGTTATGTTCTACTTGATACCCATTTATAAACCATTAGGAACTTTCTCTCTTTTTTGACATGAGATTCGTTTCTAGGCTATTACATGCCCACCAGCTTCCACCTGGTTTGTTCTTGACCACAACTTAACTCTGGCTTTTGTTAGTTTTCATATGTTCAACTCTCCGAACCACGTCTATTGGAGGAGAAACTGCTCTGATACTACTTATCACACACAAACCCAGAAAAATGATCATTGAGTGTAACACACAGAGCACACATACCCTGAAAAATGACCATTGGGCCCGTGGGCTATGAGACTCGTAGTGTGATATTATTTGTTCTCGCTTGACAGCTTAGTTGCACAGTTTTAAAATCTGTCATACCACATTCATCTTGAGATCTACTAATAAACCATCAGGAACTTTCTCCCCCTTTCGATGTGGGATTCGATTCCGGGTTATTACACATGATGATAATTTTTTTTTGATTTCATTGAGAATGCTATAAGAGTTTTTATTAATGGCTTTTATAATATATGATACTACTTTTGTTAATTATTTAAAATCTTTCCAAAGTTGTACAATGCCTCAAAGCCTAAGTTGAGGAAAACAATTGATGTAGATGGTAGAGGTGTAAATAGGCTCGATCTCAATCCGAGCTCGCATAAACCCGAATCGATTTTATTTAATAATTAGGTTGTGAATTTAAGAAAATGGATTGTCAAAATTTGATTTAACCAGATCTGATTTTTGAAGTTGAGTAGAGTCGGTTTGATTATTTAGGCTACCTAATCTGACTTGTACACTCTTTTAGTATATTATATTTTAGGAACCTGATTGTATACATCATGATGTATTTTAAGCTAATGTACAATATTCATTTATTTTTATAATTAGTTATATTTTTTATTTTTCTTCACAAACATGTTTTCTTAAGTGTATTCAATATATATGCAAATTTTTACCATTTTACAATACTTTACATATTTATTTAAGAGATGAAAATGACTTAAATGCCCTTGAAATGGATTTTTTTAAAAATAAATATGTAAAAATATTGTGAAATTACAAAACTTGATATATGGATTCAATACAATTAAGAAAATATATTTATGAAGAAAAATTAAATAAAATAAATACAACTCAACTTAAATTATATCATGGTGCATCCGATCAAGCTCCTATATTTTATTATCAGTTTTGCTTCCATATTTAAAATTTTGATAGTTAACGGAAAATCCACATCATCTACTATATTTAATATTATTTATATTACCATGAAAATCCTCTCATTTGCTTAATTTCACTGTATATGGGTCTCATCTACAAAGTGTAAAATCAACATAATAAAATTGTTTAATATTAAAATATTAATTTTAAAGTAGAATTTTCAGCATTTAAACTATCTAAAATATCATAACTACGTGGATTAAGTATTATTATATTCTAATATATATGTTAATAGATATAAATATTTTTCATAATTTACAAATAAATATGTGGTCCACATACATACTTGATTTGAATGAATCTTGGTCTCCTAGCCAAATAAGTAATGTTAAATACAATAAATTTGAATTTTACATTAATAATCAATATCTTGAAAATGGAAGAGTGACCGCTTCTATGTAACGACTTTTATTGCATGCATATATACACGTTAAGTAATCTGGGGCTTTTGTTTCCTCTCTACTAGCTGCTGCTGCACATTTCTTGCTCTTCCATCCGCTAACGTGATAGGGGGTTGGACCATTCCCAATCCGGTCGTATTTTGTACTAGAGCACGACGAGAGTCCGTACTCAGCTGGGGCGGGGCGGGGCTAGCACCTGAAAAAATTTTGAATGGTTGGGTCGAGGCGGATGCCAGCCCTCCTCGTACCAAAGCTTGACCGGTTGACCTGTATGTGCATATTCTTCCCAAACCTTAACCCCGAAATCGTGTCATGCCAAGTCCCAGCCGCCATTCTTCGTCCCCTTTGCTATCCTCCATCGTCACAATGATGTGCTCCGTCCCTTCTCCGGCCTCTATTTAGGTTTGTCTTCGATGATGATTTATTGAACTCCGACCTCTGCCATCGTTGACTATTTTCGGTAAGGATTTCATCCTTAATCTTTATACTTTTCTTTTTCATTCTCCTTATTTCTCATTTCCCCTTCAATTCTCATACACCTTTTACTTTTTCGGCAGCTATATACTCCTCCAGCAATAGCTTCCCACGCCACTAGGTCCTGCACTGACTGCAAAGTGCAAATAAGCTGCTAACCTGCAATCCAGGAGGTGAATAATTTTATCTTAAATATCTCTTTTTTTCCCACTTTATCTGACATTTTTGGACTATCATTTTGTTATTAGAAATTCGTGGTATGCAATCGATTGAAAAACCAACCATAGCAGTAGCAACAAGGATTGAGATAGATCCCCACAAACTATATAGACTAGGGCCATCAAATAAACATACAATTTCTTCTTTGATAACTTCAATTCAAAAAACCTTGAAACTAGAAAAGATGGTAATGATAATAATAACAACAATAATAACAGCAACACTAATGTAGAGGCATGTTAGGCTATGTACACTCGATTCATGGTCTCTGTGAGGCCAAGTTGAACCACCTTCGATACAAGAATTGGGATAGCCTGGTTCTGGTTCATTTATGCTTGCCGCAAATATCTTTAAGTGCTTTCCACTTTCCACTGTCCACCGATTGCCCATAAATCCCCTTGAGGCATTGAAATTTGTCTGGCATGAGGCTACAGTGTGTTTGTAACATTTATGTACTTTGTTATCAACATTATCTTTTAAAATTAATTTATTTGATCTCTTTAAGGTTGCACCCTGCTAGTCTTCTTCTCCCAGTTTGTTTTGTTACTGACGTCAGACCTGTTTCTTCTCCAATGCCCCACATTGTTGCCGCTGCCCTGAACAAGTGAGGTCATCTCCTTTGGTCACTCCCTTGCTTCCCGCTTCCTCTCTCTCCCTATTCCCTCTTCTCCGCCACATGTAGGCTAGAGTAGGAAAGGGCGAGAAAGAGTGTGGGGTCCCCACTAACCACTGACCAACGGAAGATGACATCTTTGGTTGGCTACGGGTCGTTTGCATCTTCCTTCACCCAACACCGCACTTCTCTCTATCTCTAATTGCGAGTGCCTTGGAAGCAATCTTCCATGAATTGCCTTCCTAACCAACTACATATGTACCCAATCTTACATTATTATTACAATTTAATTTAGTTAGTTTCATTCTTAGATCGTTTGATGAACAACTATGATTAGTGGCCTATACGATTCATTCTTGGCCTTAGACAGATCACTAATGATAAATTACTGGGATTATCTAATCATAGCTGCATGCCGTTTTGATTTGAGGGTGACGATTGATTTTCAGTTCAACATGTGTTGTTGGTTGGATGAGCAAAGTGAATTCTAGATTGTTCTATATGCATGGGAACTTAAAAATGTTTTTTTATGACAATAGTTAAGGCTGTTACTTATTATCTCTATATTTTATAATTTTTTTGTTATTATAAAAAATTATGTCCACAAGACCTCAATTATTATCATAAATGGTGTAATCTATCAGCTTGATTTCTAACCCAAACCGAACCCATTTCTATAGGGTTAAAATGGGGTTGGGTTAAGGTGTAAAAAATAGGATTAGGTCAAGATGTAAAAAATAGGGTTGGGTTAAAGTGTGAAAAAATAAAGTTGAAAATAGGGCTAGATTAAGATTTTACAAGGTGGGTTAGGGTTGTATTTACCTCAACCCAAGTCAACCCAACCCGATTTACACCACTAGTAGACAATAGTAGACAGTTGAACTGCTTTAGCTTTAATACCAATTGATATAGAATAGATAAAGAGGAAGATAAGAAGAAAAGAGAGAATCTCTAAAGAGGTGAGAAGGGAAGAAAGAGGTAGAAAAAGTAAAAAAATAAAGAGAAAAGAAGTAGAACAAGTACAAGAGAAGCCACAGAACACTTTTTTCTTTTTATAAATCTCGGGCTGATGATTTTTAGAGCTTACTTGGGCTGTACTTATAGGTGAGTATGCTATCTTATTTTAGTAATATTTATTAAGGACATAATTTTTAAAAACTGAAATTGTAGATTTCAAGTGAACTTCATGGGAAAGTAAACTTAAAATATATATAAATTTATTGTAAGAGATTCTAAAATCTTATATAAAATCGTATAGTATTTTCTAAGGATTCTAAAAATATTGCAACAAAGTCTTTTAGAAAATTCTTCTAAAACTATTCTCTCTCCACAAGATTCTTGTGTCTAGAAGTTCTTACACCTAGAATAATTTTACCTAAAATCTTGCATTTGATTCTCATCACCCATGTCACTACTTCCATATGAACTCTAGTTTAGGATTTCGACCTTATCCGAGACCAATTCCTTATTACCATATCTGACATGTAAGATTGCAAATACATAGAAATATGGCATGAATGCATGATTATCATGCGTTTATTTGAGAAAAAATATGAACAACTCAACCTAAAATATACCCTATTAACAATAGCGATGGAGGGTGGCTCTCCCATATCTAGTACTTGCTTTCTAGTGAATGGCTGTGCCTACTCTCATGTTAGGCTAAATGCATAATCTAGAATTTAGGATGTAGCATGAGAACTATGTGCGGATGACTTAGTTTTTATTGTTTATGAAGGCTACTTTGTATTTACTTGATATTTTGTAATCTTAATGTTTTCTTTATATGAGTCCGCACTATGATATGATCTAATATATTAGGTAAAAGTACTGAGAGATAAAAGTCTAATCTACAATATTCTTGATATTAAACTTGAAAATATAGACCATTAGCATATATGTGATGACCTTGAGGAATTACATGAATTATCAAAGAACGTAATAGTTTTTAGTTGACTTAATTCTATAAGAATACATTAATTAGAAAAAATAACAATGCAATTGTATGACTTCAGGCATACACATTTCCATTACGATGAAGGTTATAGTTTTCACAAATTACAAATATACTGTTAAAGGTAATGCAATTGTACAACTTCAGGCATAGGAAGGAAAATAACAGTGGAATTGTATAACTTCAAGTACACCCATTTCCCTTGCAACGAAGGCTGTTTATAACTAGATTTCTAGAAGTTACATTTATACTCTTGAAGGTAATGCAAATAATAAAAGTGATGCACTAACATGTAAAAACACAAAAGTGATGATAATAGAGTGCTAGTAATAAGGACACATTAAGTTTGAACTAAACTAGTTGATTGATTGGTTTGTTTACAAGTTTGGCTTTGATAACATTGAGTTGAACTATCATTTGGATGACCTAGATAGTCTTATGATGTATATTATCTCAGTTAGACTCGATTGATTCATTGAATGCTAACTGGCAAGTAACGTTGAACATTAGACAATAATATTATCCTTTGAATCCCTATAAATGTGACTAATAAACTGCTTTGGTGAAGATGTAATTCATTGCTTAAAATATCTTATTAACATTAGTTTATATAAAAAATAAATTTATGTCATCTGGTAAGCTTTTTTTATGGAACAGGTAAAAATACTATTGAGTATATCGGTGCACAATACGGTCAACATTTTCCACCTGGAGTTCAATTTTTTGCAAGAGACAGTCGTTTTATATTCCTACATCGTCGAAGGTTTAATTCTTGTGATTTTGGAAATTTAAGATTGCGTGAAAACAACTTTCGATTGTTATTTAATCACCTGCTGACTGAGGATGAAAGAGAAGATATGCAACATGGCAATGTCAGAGCTGACATGCTTGTAATAAATGACGGCAAAACTGGGTTTGCTGAAAGTGCACTTTCTCTCCTCAACGCACGACAATTATCATTGCATAGAAATTGGTGTTCAACCATCATCCTTGAAGTTTTAGCACCTTTAAGATTTTACTTAGAATTGGAACATGAGCTAGATATTTGGTTTTTTCGGGATAACGATTTCTCTCGACCAGACATCGTGATTACAAATATACATGTACATTTACATTATTCTGATTATGAATATTATTTGTTTTATTATGATTGTTTTTATTATTTATTCTAACGATTGCTTTTTTCCAGACTCATCAAGATTTATTCTTGCACATGATTCATCAGCTCAACACTGACTATGAAGTTCTTGTAGCGCAGAATGGCGGTGTTCTAATACTTTTAATTGAACCTGATCCAAACAACCCCAACATTAACTGACAGGAGTTTACTAAGTAAGCGCTTTTGTTTTTTCCTTCCTCTTATTTTCCCCTTTCTCTCTCTTCCTCTTCCCTATCTTTTTTTTTCCTCCTTCTAGTTTCCTTGCTTTTTGCTTTGCTTCTTTCTTCCCTTCTACTTCCAATCTCTTACTTTCATTTTTAGTTTTTCTTCTTCTTCTTCTTCTTCTTCTTCTTTATTATGCATTACAAGTGGAGGAATCTCACATTGTCTGCATCTTGTGGATTAGTTTCTTTCTCTTTTCTAGTTTAATGGGAATAAAAGATTTAGATATGGATTAGTATATTAATCTTCCAAATTATGTGCGATAGTTCTAGTCAACTCTAGAAACCATCTGCAAGTATGCCTTTGGTATTGTAAACCCAATGGTTAATATTTTGAGCTTCTACAAATAAATTGCATGTGTAGTATCTACTGATGTGTGCAGATTCCTTTTGAAACTCAAAAAGAATAAATCCTTTTTCTTGTATATATTCAGAGCATTGATATTTGATATTTTAATATCATGAGCATCTGCTTTGTAATCATCTGATAGTCAACTACCTATTTGGAGATGGGTGAACTAACTAGAAATTGCAAAGGTCTGTTTTTAGGAGAGTAGTGCATGCTTGGAGTTCATTACTGTTTCAAATGCTCATTTCTTCTCTTTTTTAGGAGAATCAAGCAAATAAGTATATTCAGTTTATACCTTATTGCCTTTTAATCCATTCTTGGCGTGTTACTAGTTCAACTTGTTCTTATTGTTTCCATTTGATACAGATGGATGCTGCCAATGCATTGCAGAATGAGAAGAAATATGCTGCTGATATTTTATAAATAAAGGAAGCGCATTGCCGCATCATCCCTTATATCCATAGAACTTCTATTTTGACATCAGATTCTCTAAATTCTATTGCTGGGAGGAGACTCATTTTCAAGGCTGAATATCTTGAATTATATGTTGGTTCATACAAAAAAAAAATTTGTTCTTTCATTGAAATAACAATATAGTCTATTTGTACGCTCTTGATGACCAAAGTTGTTAGGATTGAGCAAACATTGATTCTATATCATGTGAATATTAGATGTCTTATGGAAACGTAGGACTTCAGGCAATGTTCCACTTTAAATGGTGGTAAATCTGGTAGCTTGTATACTACTTCAGTATTACCTATTTACAGCATGACCCATTAGTCCATTGTTTTATATCATTAGAAGGCAAGACCTCTCGTATACTTGAAATTTGGTATTCTCACTGAGTTCCTTTTTTTTGTCGCAATTATTTCTTTTATAGTGTCATCAGTGGAGCTTTCAAATTTTGTGGCGCTTATAATCCTGACAATAACCTGTATGATTCCAGTAGAAAAAATTTCTGAATGTTGATAATAATTGGTGAGAAAGGAGTGCTTACCAATGATGCCGTGTAAAGAATTAGGCTTCGGTGGATAAACTAAGTTGTTCCTCTTAGATGGTATTCAAGTACATCAAAACCAAGACGAATACCAGCTAAGATGGTTCAAGTTGAAGGTATGGAAGAACTCTAAGAATGACATTAGAAGATATGATTGAGGATATGGTCAAAGTAGAGCACTTTCACACTCAAAAAATGCTTGGCTTCTCTGACTGCACCTTTGGAAGCTTGCTCTTCCTAACCAAAGCATTGATAAAGTAGGGAAAAAAGGAAAATAGATAGAGAAACAGGACTCTAGGACACAACTCTTGAAAGTATAATCCAGGAGAATGGCATGATAACCTTCATAAGCTTCGAGAATGAAGATTAAGATGAAGTTAGTTTTGGGAACAACATTAGTTTCATTGCATCCCCCCAATTTCTCTTTCATCAAATAAAGTTTGACTGCTATAAAAAAGACAATGGCCACATAGGAAATGAACTAAATAAGAACAAATCAGGAGATATGATGGGATGGAGAAACAATTTCTACCACATAAACCAATCTGTCTCTGACATCCGACATCCAAGGAAGATCAGAAACTATAATCAAGGTGTCCAAAACCACTTCCAGAATACTAGAACTGCCTAGCATCTTTCTTGTTCTTCTCGAATCCAATAAAGTATCTCTGACAAGTTGAATGCCTAGGGGTCGATAGGTTGTCATTTTTGCAACTAAAGAGAATGGCCTAGCTGAATCCTTGGACTCCAAATGCTCTAAGCACCTAAGAATACAAGATGGTAGCCCAACTTGCCAATCAAACAGTTTCATTAAAAAACTATCAGGTGCTTGACCGTCTAAAAAATTAAAATCAAGGATTTGAACATAGTGAAGCATGTTTGCCTCAATTACTTTTGCCATGTCCTGGTTCTCCATTCCAACTCTTCCACCTGGTGACTCCACATTGAGGATAAAGCCACTGTTGATTGATGCAGTTGTTGAAGATATTCCACCAGCAGTTTGTACTACAACGAAAGGAAATGCCAGAAGATCAACTACTGCATTGGCCAGATCCTCGACCTCATTGCTTCCACCTCTAGGCCTGGTCCGCTCCTTTAAAATCTTATGGTGCAGTTCAGATATTGAACTAGATACTAGTTTAACAGCTTCTGCCTGAACAAAATTTCATGGAAAGCACCCCCCGGAATGCAGTGGCCTATTACAAAAATAGTCCATACAACACCAGTAGGTGAGAGCCCAACGAAATATTCAATGCCATCTGTTGTTTGCATGGCGACATCCTGAGGGCTGTCTGCCAACAAAACAAGAAGTAATTGAGGAATACCATGGGAACATGCTTGCTCAATAGCTAGTGGCCCAATTAACTACTTCTTGTGTCCAAAAACCCCACTACCATCCCTCAGTCCATGCCAGTTGGAGAGCATCCCTTTGGATTTCAAATTCACCCATCTTCGTTAGTCAATGTAACCCTTAGATAGGCACGCAAGGATGCCATAAGAGGAATCAAAAGTAGTGCAGATTCAGCAATTGGGGGGACAACGGAGCTACAACTTTCTAGGGATATGAGAGATGCAAGGGCCAATATGGCAACTGCAGGTTGTGATTGAGATGAGCTTGCAACCCAATCACCCGAAGAAGATAAATGTGCAAGAACTAAAAGCCGAGCACGCGGTTTTTTCTGAGTAGTTGTCAGCGTGCATGATGTTGAAACTCTGCCATTTGACTTTAAGCTCTAAGCAATTGTTGCCAGTGTGAGACAAGAATGCAAAATCAAGGCTTGCGGGTTGGACAATTTACTTTTCCGGTTTCCTAATTCACCAAAAGGTGGTTCTTTGTTTGAGGTGGAAGCACATACTGATAATATAGAGAAAACGTCAGAAACAATTGTTCCATCACCACTTCCACTGACGGCAGTGGCAACAGGCAAGGAATTCGGCAGGCCACAGAGCATGCCACAGACCAATGTGCTTGAAATGCACATCCTCAACAAAAGCTGGAAAAATAACTAAGGCATCAACATTAGCAGAAATCAGAGGGATTAATATTTTCAATAATAATGATCAGGCCAAAAACTAAAAGAACAGTGTTTCAATTTCTACCAAACACAAACAAAGGTTGAAGATTATATTGGTGCATATGCCTGAAAGCTCATGAAGCTGTTGGGGTGATGCAAAATACTAAGTTTCCTATGGTTCACTGCCAGGACACAAAATTCCTAGACTAACAAATCTTTCTTTTGCCAAATTGAAGGGCCTTCAAGTTATTCTAATGAATGGACAACCTTTAGGTGTTCAAAATATGACAAAAAAATGGTGATTTTTCTTTGTACCTTTTGCTAAAGACAGGAAACAAGGCACCATGTGTAGTCTCAAGTTTTTTAGAGTTTCTGATTAATTGCACACTCAAAACATGTACAACAATATCTGGAGAAACAAACAAGGACAAGCACACATCTGAAAGCTCATAACTTTGGCTATTTTGTCCTAACAGCATGGAAAATTCGTAGCTCTTGAAGCATTAACATGATAACACTAGCTAATTTTCATCGTCATGACATAATTATATCATGAAAAGAGCATGTAGCCTACAAAGATTCTGTCATTTTCTTAATGTAAGAGTATAAGCACTTGAATAACAGCTGATAAGGTGGACTCTTAAGTCTTGGTGGATGCAATAGTACATAGAGACCTGAATGATTTTTTATTTGAGGAATGCTCTAGCCTCTGTATGAAAAATTTTAGATGCTTTTGTCTCTGTTTTGCCACCGATATCAAGTCAGAGCAATGAATGGCTTTGCAAAAATTTCAAAGGAAAAAGAATTGTATGTCCTTTCGTGTACATAATTTCCTGTGCATCTGCCAATGCCCAAAGAGCTTTCCAAGCTTCAGAAGCCGAGGTAACATATTTGAAGAACCAGAGATGAGGCTAGACCCTGAATTTGTCAAGCCTTGACATAATAGAACCACATTGCAAGATGCTATGGCATGTTCTAGCATCTTTTTCAGAGTTTCGTGTACTGAGGAATGGGATGGGACATCCTCAGAAAACACAGCTAAAGACTTCAGTCCCCTGACAACTCGAGAAACGATGACTACAATGCATGCAGCAGTTTCATACATCATTTTTCCAGATGAGGCATCACTCGTATAACCTATAACCTGCAAATAAAAAAAGGTTAAATAGTGAAAAAAAAATTGCCTAAAGGAAGTAATTTTAAAAAACACTAGTTGCATGATTGTAAGGGACCTTTGAATAAAGTTCTGTAACAGAAACCTAGAGATGACTGTAGCACTACTCATAGCACATCTACTGTAGTCCAGAAGTTTCTTTAAAATTGAAAGACTCCGTATGGATTACGTATAATGATCACTTCCAAACAATAGTACAAAATGATTTGACTAATGGATGTTGATTTTCAAATATACGTGAGCAGCAAAAATAGTGGCAAGATCAGTATTCATGTTCATATACCATACTTAAGTGTGGAAAACATTGAAAATTACTTTTAGATCTAAGGAAATTTACCTTTAAGATTAAAGTACTACCATCAAAACCAATAGCAAAATTCAGGTCAATTGTGACATCAGCAAATCCAAGAAGCGCGGATTTCATGTCATCAATTACTGCACTACATTTAAGGGCTCTAGCTGTAATTATGTTTGAGATAATTCTAAGGGATTGGTTTGCTCAAACGATATCCTGATATTTGTTTAGATTTTAAAAAGCAAATTTAGTTTCGATGAAGTGGGAAGCAGCTAATTTTGAGGATGTATGTGTAATGAGGATATGTTGGATCCTGAGAACATAAATGAAACTTGAGATTAACAGATTGAGAGTTCAGATAACAGGGGCTATGAGTCAAGACAACTAAAGAGAGCTGCAAAAGATTTACGGACATCTTAGAGAAGCAGTAAGTAGGTCACTGACCTGTCTTATTGTTGCTATAAATTTTCTAGAAGGCCAATAGTAAAGATCTCAGATTTAGAGGGAGAAAATCTTTAGGAGAATAACAAAAAGAAAAAAAAATTAGAAAAATGAAAAATCACCTGTAAGGACCTGAGGATCCTCCAGGCCAAGTTTTTAAAGGCAACATGACAGATGCCAGTGCTTCATTATCTTGACCAGTACCAGTTGCTCCTTTCACTATGCGTGAGGTGTTTTCCAATCTATCCAATACCTGGCAGCCTGGAAAGTAGTAGTCAAGTATCACTGGACTAAAGTTGAAGAGGAAGGCAGAGAAGTGTGATTAATTGACCCAAAACCAAAAGAATAAAGAAAACACGTTAAATTTCCTGAGGATTAATATTTGAAAAGCTGACCTAGTCGATGTTTATTGCATCCACAACCTTTCAATAAACCAGGGTATAGAAGTTCAATAAAAATTATGGTAATAAACTTAAGGTAATTGCAAGACCTATCATATGGAAGACTCTTTAGATGTTAATAAACACACAATCAAAAAATGAAATTCAGGAACCTTTAGGGCATTAAGAAACAAGCAAGTACAGATTGAGAAGACTAGTAAATTTCCCAAATTAAAATGGTATAGAAAACGTTAACCTACTATACTAATAAAGTTCTAAAAAATGCAAAGAGAATTATATAACAACAAATCCCTAAAAAGGCAAAGTATGATCAGCCTAAAAGAAGGATAGAAACTCCAAACAAAAGTGAAAAGCAAGTCCGCATTTGAGCAGTTGATTTTCTATAAGTGCATTATGGGTGGGCATACATCAAGAGCAATACCCAACAGTTTGTTGGCTCCACATGCATTGACTTCATTTACGTTTACATTGTTAATGAATCTATGGCCAGTGATTCACCAAATTGCTAAAGATCGTGCTCAAAGCGATCAAAAGAATACAGTTCAACTAATACGAACTTCCTATCCATCATTAAAATTCATTATTTCATGTCCTCCAGCATAGCTTTCTCAACAATCCAAGTCAACGAATGAAAGGATGATCCACCATGTCAACACATTCCTACTAAAGCATACTAAGAAATCAAAACAATAGAATTTTCTTTATGATAATTACTTCTTCCAGTTTCAAATCGAAACAATACATCTCTATCAATTCAACTAACTAGAAAAATGTATTAAAACTAAAATAATAAAAATTTAAGCAAATATTTTTTGGAAACTTGCGTGTGGATTTTTGCTTATACATGAAATATGTGCACCTGAGGAAACCAACCCAGTAGATACAAAAGTTCAGACGGCTCTTCTCGTTAGGGGTGCAACTTGGTCTAGGTTCGGCCAGAACTTGGCCCGCTAAACCCAGAACCTGCTGTTGCTAAGACCAAACCCGATTTTCCGGGTTGAACTCAAGCCTGATTTGAAATCGGTTCGGTTTCAAGTTGATAAGAACCCTAATGTGTTGTGTATTTCCAAATTAGACCTAAGTTTGCCTTTGTAAAAGTTGATATTTTGTAAATTACACTTCATATTTTGTGGTACTTCTAGCTAGGCTTAAGTTTGTGCTTTTTGCAAAGTAGACATTGTTGTTTATGTTAGATATATCTTGCACAAAGGACAATCTTAGAGGACCTATTTTGCGAATATGGAAATCACAAGGTCTAATTTCCAAATATGCATATTTAGAGGATCTTTTGGCGAATGCTTGATATTTTGTCTTAGGGACTATGGATTGAGCTTTTCATTTGTTGGAATGTGTTTGATATATTATGCTCGAAATTGACTATAGAAGAATTAATGAGATTCATCGAGCGTTTTAGTTGCTCAAATATGTAAGATAGAATTCCTCGGAACTGGCTGTAAAAAAGGTTCGACATGGAAAATTTAGTTTTCCATTCGTTGCAATGCTTTGGATAGAATATGCTGGGAATTAGCTATAGGAAGGTTGAATATCTGTAACTAAAGGAGTGCAAATTGTCTTGATTAAAAAATAGTCATTTCATATCCGTTGTCGTTATTCATTTTAAGATTAGAAATACTTCTATGAGATTGCTATCGTGTGAATTGGGATTCCAATGTTTTTTGAAACTTCACATTTCCATCATTTGTCCTATTGTTCTTTGGGCTTTTTTTTATTCTTTCAGATTTTTTTCTTGTGCCTTTTTTGAATGAAATCTTGGTCATGATTGTGTGATGTCTATTAACTATTATGCCATGTAAATTTTCTTTGCACACTATTAACCTAGGAAATGGCATCCGTGTTTTGTCATGTAGCATTCAAAGCAATCAGTTTAGTGTTTCTTAGTCTTCAAATTTGCTTGAAGTTATAAATTTTTTTGTTATTCTTATAATGCATAATTGGTTGAACCTCTTTTCAAGACCCAACTGTTAAATTAGGTGCTTAACCATTTCTAAAATTCTTTCTTGCAGTTAGATTACAGAGAATATCTATGAAGGTGTTCAAGTGGAGACTGAGCCAAGTCCAGCCAAGAGTCCTTAAGCCTGCTGGATCCTCCCATATGTGAATTGGGATTATGTCAGTTGTATATCAAACCCTTGCATCAGTTTTTGATGTGTATCGAATCCTCAAGTTTGCTTTACAAAAAGTGAAATTTGGGTTAGTGAATCCAAGTTGAACTTCCGCTGAGTATGAAATTGAGGTTTTGGACTCAACCAAGATGGAATTTGGTTAGATCATTTTTCAATTTGCTGAAATGTATAGTTGGTGTTGTTTGGCGAATGGAATTTCATGTGGAAGAGGAGCTAATACAATAGTTTGATTGATTTTTTCTATTGATTTTGCAAGAGTAGTGAAGTTTTGGGATGAAGATTATTATGAAGCAAGATATTTTAGGGATATCTGTTAATTAGGCACTCTTAGCTTTGAATATTTACAAGTTATTTTCTCTAATAGTCTAATTATATTAAGAGATGTGATCTTATTGGTCCGGGCGAAGCAAATATTCCGCTGAGCCCACATCAAAAAATCCATTTACAACAATATTTTTTGGCTTTTTGTTTTTACATTTGTTTATCTAAGTGTATTTAACATATAAACTAGGTTTTATTATCTTTGGATATGTTTGTGTATTTTTTTGAAAATTTTCAACATCTCTGTGTCTATATTTATTCAAAATACCCTTATTTTTAAAAAAATTAAAAATTTATATACCCATCTAAAAATGGTAAAACTTGATTCGTATGTGAAATACACTTAGATAAGTGTACGAAGGAAAAAGTAAAAAAATAAAAAAAAAGTTGTTGTAAATGAATTTTTTAACGTGGGCTAAGCGGGGCATTTGCTTAGCCTAGGCTAACAATATCGCTCTTCTAATATTAAAGTAGAACTAGTTACTAGCGGGGATTTTGGTTTTCATGTTCCATTTAGTCTTTGTAAATTTAGTCCATCTATCTGATTGAAGACTATTGGGTTACAATGAATGTGGGTTCAAGATATTTCTGAAAAATTTATTTGAGTTGGGTTTATGAATATTTAGTTCAGATATGATTGACGACTGCTGCAATGAATGTGGGTTCAAGATATTTCTTGAAAATTCTTAAGTGGCCCGATTATGCAAATGATAATTGTTTCCTCATGTTAAGTGTATAAATATCAAGAAATATAAGGAATGGTTTGAATTTAGAAAATATGTCATGTTGTGCAAAATGAAAAGAATTTCCAAACTTAAACTGGTTGCACAAAAGGGTTTTAGACTGGTTCTACCAAAGTCAAACCTTTTTGTGCAATTGTTAGTTGCTTTAAGATAGTATATTAGACATCTCCTTCAGAGGTCAAAATGTTTGGATTGCTGTTTTAAACCTTTAAAATACCTTGACCAAGATGGTAGTTGTCATGTGGTCATCATTAAAGAGTTGTTGGGTCTTTGAACATGTTGCCATGACATAAACGGATGATGACAACCTTCTTTTATCACTGGTGATCTTTTTCTTTGATCTAGCCTACAAGTTTAGGTGGTTGGCAAGAGGATATCACAATGTGTTTTTTCCATCTCATGTTTAGGTGTGTTTTGATCCATCATTTGAGAGAGAATTCTTAAATGTGATCTTCACTCTGTATTACATATAGTGTTATTGATGGTTTTGTAAATTTCTTGACTTTGTTTGTTGCATAGGACGAACAGCTTTTCTAGTTTTGAAGTTTATGTGGGCGCTTGAAGGATTTTCTTCGTTTTGAAGAACGTGAAGATTTTTTTTATCGGATAGTTACATAAAAGATCCTGAGCTTGTTTTTGTCTTCAAATGCTTCATGCTTGTTTTAATAACTACATTTAAGATACTTTTGCATGTCTCCATTTTCAAGCTTCCAAAAGGTCTTCATAGTTACTAGAACCGAACAAAGATATAATCAATTTTCAAGTTGACTGTTAGGTCCCATTAACTCATCAGAGCACTGTATAATCTACTTGAAAATGTCTTAAAACTGGACTTGGGAAGAACAATTTTCATCCTATTCCTTTTATTTATTGAGAAGAAATAATCTGCTCTATTCCTATCTATTGACCTTTTTGGAAAAAAAAACTTCATTTTCATCTTTAGGATGAAGTTTAAGAAAATATATAATCATTAATATCATATTGAAAAAGGAAACTTTAACCCATGTCAGATCTTGACAGCCGGACTGGTTATATTTGTTAGGAAATTGCATCAGATTCTCTCGTCAACAGTAAGTCCAATCAGTTAAAAAAACTGCTATTCTCATCTTTGACAAGATTTTACGAAGTTCTAAGTAAATGTCTTTTTAATTCTACATTATTATTTTTAATGAAATTCTATATTATTATTTCTTATATTATTATTGAGATTTCGGTAAAGTACCTTCCTAGATTGGGATAATGTAGTTAAAATACAACACAGTTTAGTGTTGATTTAATAATATAATTAGACCTTTAACATATGCAAAATAAGTAAATTTGCATAGACAAACATCTACATTGGAAAAATTAGGTTAGATGTTGTTTTATGCTGAATCTTTGAAGGATATCCTATTACTAAAGGCGAGGTGGAAGAATATGGGATAGTGGCATTCGTTAAAGAATATTCAGAATCTGCTCCTATAGAAGCTTAGAGATTTTCTCTATCCCATGTCTATATAGCTCTTTATAATTTAGGAGTAAGCATTAGTTTGATCGCTCTTGTCATTTGTGAGAAGTTGAAAATTGATGATTCAAAACATACAATAATGATTTTATAGCCGTTAAATCGCTCCTCCAAATATTCTATTTGCATTTTTGAGGATATTCCAATAAAGTTTGATAAGGTTTTCATTCTAGTGGAGTTTGTTTTGCTAAAGATAAAAGGGAATATGCATATCTCAATTAATTTGGAAAGACCTTTGTTGGCGACAGTCGAAGTACTCATTAACGTGAGAATGAAAGCTCACACTGACTGTAGGTGATGAGAATGTTGAGTTCCATCTATTTGCAGTATAAAAGCATCCTTTTCAAGAAGATTCATACCCACGAATTGATATCATTAATCAAGTTGTGATGAAGAATCAATTGGAAGTCAATCAGAAGACGCGATAGAATAATGCATTATGCAAGGACCAACAACTCAAGGCGAGGATGAAAAGATTGCAAAGTTGCAAAGTTGGTCAAGAAAAGCCCACCACCGATGGTATCACAAGATTGGAAATTTCAAAAGTACAACTTTGAAAAATACACATCATCTATTCACGATAAGGAAGAAGCACTATAGGTGGAAGTTAAATTACTTTTTACTTTTGAAATATGTGTTTCTTGATCCAAATTCTATTTTTCCTATAGTATTTAATGCAAATCTTAATGAATGTGAGGTCAAAAAATTATTTAATGAACTAAAATAGGGTGAAAAAAGGTTAGTAGATACACTAATGATGATCTTGTTCATGCTTGTCTCTCCGTCTACATGCATTGAATTTTGCCGGAGTAATATTGTAAACCTACAACTGCGAATCAAAGAAGACCAAATCCAAATGTAAAGAATACTGTTAATAAAGAAGTTTTGAATTTGTTAATTGCGACATAATCTTTCCAATTTCAAATAGCAGTTCGATTGGTACGTTACATGACCTTAAAAAGGTGGAGTTGTTGTGAAAAATGATAGTAATAATGTGATTCCCACAAGAATAATAAGTACTAATGGAGTTTGTATTGGTTACAGAAAAATCGAATGACGTAACCCAAAAGACTGCTTTTTTCCATTCATTGGTTAAATACTTAAGAGGTTAGCTAAAAATTCATATTTTTTCCATTCACATAGTTATTCTATTTATTTTTAAATTCTAGTTTAATCTACATGATCAAGAAAAACTACATTTATGTGTTTTTATGACACTTTTAAGAGAGTGCAATTTAGATTGTGTAATGCTCCTATCATGTTCCAGAGATGCATGATGTCATGTAAGACTCAGAAAATGATCATTGAGCCTAACACACAGAGTATACAAACTTAGAAAAATTATTGGGTTGTGCACTAGGAGCCTCACAGTGTGATATTATTCGTTCTGGCCTAGTCCTTAACTACACAGTTTTAAAATGAATCACACCATGTTCAACTTGATATCCATTTATAAACTGTTAGGAACTGTCTCTCTTTTTTTATATGAGATTCGGTTCTAGGCTATTATAAGTATGCCAGCTTCTGCCTGCAATCCTGATTTTCACTAGCTCAACTCTTTGAACCACATCTATTAGAGGAGAAACTGCTCTAATACTATTTGTCACTCACAGACTCAAAAAACGATCATTGGGCATAACGCACTGAGCACATAAACCTAGAAAAATGACCATTAGGCTCGTGGGCTATGAGACTTATAGTGTGATATTATCTATTTTGGCCTGGCAGCTTAGCTGCACAGTCTTAAAATGTGTCATACCTTATTTAACTTGAGAACCACTTATAACTTTCTTCCCTTTTCGATATAGGATTCGGTTCCAAGCTATTACACATGATGATAATTTTTTTGATTTCATTGAGAATGCTATTAGAGTTTTTATTATTGGTTTTTTAATATATGATACCAATTTCATTAATTATTTAAAATCTTTCCAAAGTTTTATAATGCCCCAAAGCCTAAGTTGAGGAAAGCAATTGATGTAGACAGTAGAGGTGTAAATAGGTTTGATCTCAACCTGGGCCCGCATAAACCCGAATCTATTTTATTTAATAATTGGGTTGTGAATTTTAGAAAATGGGTTGTCAAAATCTGATTTAACCTGACCCGATTTTTGAAGTTAAGTAGAGCCGATTTGAGGATTTGGGCTACTTGACCTGATTTATACACCCCTTTAGTATATTATATTTTAGGAACCTGATTTTATACATCATGATGTATTTTAGGTTCATTCAAATCAAGTATGAATGTGGACCACATTTGCTCAAATATATATTTATTTATTTATAAATTATGAAAAATACTTAGATCTGTTAACATATATATTAGAATGTAATGATACTTAATCTATATAGTAATGATATTGTAGATAGTTTAGATGTTGAAAATTCTACTTTAAAATTAATATTTTAACAAAGAATTATTTTATTATGTTGATTTTACACATTTATAGATGGGACCCATATACAATAAATTAAACAAATGAGAGTATTTCCATGATAATATAAATAATGTTAAATAAAATAGATGAATTAGATTTTCCATTAACAATTAAAATTTTAAGTATGTAAGCAAGATTGATAATAAAATATAGGACGTTGACTATATGCACTATGATGTATTTTAAGCTAAAATACAACATTTATTTATTTTATTTTTTATATAATTTTTCTACATAAATATATTTTCTTAATTGTATCGAATCCATATATCAAGTGTTGTCATTTCACAATATTTTTACATATTTATTTTTTAAATAAATATCTATTTCAGGGGCATTTAAGTTATTTTTATCTCTTAAATAAATATGTAAAAGTATTGTAAAATAGTAAAACTTTACATATATATTGAATACACTTAAGAAAACATGTTTGTGAAGAAAAATAAAAAATATAACTAATTATAAAAGTAAACGAATATCGTATTTTATCCGAGGTTGGGATTTGGCTTTCATACAATTACAAAGGCACCCATACCATCATTCATATAAATGATGCAATCAAGACTCTCATGTCACATATTGAATACTCATATTATATCAAATATCATGCAACATATCATTGACCATCTATACAAAAACATAACGTAACTCAAAAGAAATTTTCATGAAATAGTTTATTATTCTAAGTAACAAATCAAGTTTAAAGTCATATATCAAATAATCATAAATACACCAATCATTTTATGAAAATTAACCCATCATGAAAATCTCATAGCCTCATCTCAAATCAAAATCACCCCTAACCACCCCTAAGTTAATGGATCATCGTTCTTATCTCTTCTTACATATAAACTACACAAAGATTCTTGCATTCTATACCATTCTATACCATTTTATCAAATACTTAATAGGCAACATAAAAAATATATATTAGACACAAACAATGTTCATGGAACTCCACCCATTACATGTTAAACTCCATGAAAATCACCTCTAACAACCTTCAATACATTATTTAGATGAGTTTTCACAAAAATCCCTAATTCCAACTTAACCCCAAATTCTCTGCACAATCACATCTCTCACTCCATTTTAAAATCATTCAAATAAAAATAGTACCTACAAATAATAGTTAAACAACTCATTTACAAGTAAAATCTATGATTTTTTAAAATAGAAAATCACTAGTTTACCTAGAATGAGGATTTCTACCAGTTTCTTCAAACTCAAGTTTGTACCCTTGATTCTCTCTTGATACTCGAAGTTTCTTAATGCCCAATAATGGTTTTGGTAAGCTAAGAAAAATGCAAAACAATTCATATTTGAGTTTATCTGCAAGTACATGAGTCGTTATTTGTAGTCTTTAAAAGATTGATCTACGAAGAATTTAGGACTTTAGACTTTATTGATTAAATACTTCTCGTATCAAATTCAGAGAGAAAATCAAAAGAGAGTAGAAAAGAAAAGAGCAAATCTTAAAAGCGTTAAACAAGAATTAAAAATCAAAGAATACGACTTAAATGTGATGTTCTGCACGGGATAATTGGTTTTCTTGTTTAATCCAAATAAGTTATGTTAAAAGGAGAACAAATCCATTTTTGATTGTGCATCGTCTCTTGAAGCGTGCAAGAAATACTCTTAACATTTTTAACCACGCATAAGAACTAAGTCAATGAAAAACTATTACGTCCTTTAATAATTCATGTTATTCCTCAAGGTCATCACATATATGCTAATGGTCTATATTTTCAGGTTTAATATCAAGATTATTGTAGATTAGACTTTTATCTCTCAGTACCTTTACCTAATATATAAAATCATATCATAATGCAGACACATATATAGAGCAAATATTAAGATCACAAATATCAAATAAATACAAAGTAGCCTTTATAAATAATAAAACTAAGTCATCTGCATATAGTTCTCATGCTATATCATAAATTCTAGATTATGCATTTAGCCTAACACTTTCTTAATAAATTAACCAACAAAATAATATTGTGATCAATATCTATTAACAACAAGGTAATTAAATCGGAAGCAAAGAAAGCTTATTGAATGGAGTGTTTTAATAGTGTCTTAAATGACTCCAAGCATGTCGCATAATTTAATTTTAATTGTTAATTAGCAATCATAACATAATGTAAGATGTTTGAATGATTGAAAATTTTTATATGTCTCTTATGGTTTTTGGAAGACTGAAACTAAAATCATGTTTGTGATTTAGGCTTGACACTAAGCTCAAACACAAGACTGAATATAGAAGGCCTTGTAGTTGGGTCATTTGTTCATATACGTTAAATTTTGTTGCTACGCCATTTGTTCATATATGTTAAATTTCAATGTATAGTCAATGTTTTTTATGGGAATATATGAATTTGGAATGGTAAACTTAAATCAAGTGATATAAATGGAACAAAAATAATAATAATAAATGATGAAATTCTAACTATCCAGCTAGGTATGTGAGTTGGATATGTGAACCAATACGAGTGAATGTTAATTCATGTAATTTACGGCTACTGGAATGAGCAGTTCCATATGTAAATGTGAAAATGAATACTTAAAAGAGATTCAAGTAAAATAGGCAAGTTTGTAAGTGGTTTGACCATGAAAAAGATTTGTTATATTAATTAAAATGAAATCTTGATTGTCTTGAGTTTTTTAGGGGTGTAATGAAAGGAAATGAAATCTTAGATTGAGCTTGATCACGGAAACATGCAAGGTGGTCTTTATAGAATGGTCATTCCAACCTACACTTGAATGATTTCACTTTTAAACAAAAATGGGAATTGATTGTAAGTAAAATTTCCATTTTAGAAAGTTTTAAAATGGAGTCATAAGTGGATGACTACATTGGATGTATCTCTTCACTTTGTATGATATTTTAACAAGGTTAATCCTCATGTTAGGTTAGTTCTCATAAGAATGGTTTAGATATGTAACTTGAATCGTTTGACCAAAGTTAATTTTTCCTAAGAGGAGCAATATAAATCGTCTTCTGGACTTTGGCTTGTGCACGTACCAAAACCATTCCATGTGGTTTCCTGAGTACGCTATGCAATCCACATGAGTTCTTTGGGAGCCACGTGAGAGGCAATGAGCAACCATGTGGACCACAAGAAAGGTTGTAAGCAGGGTGTAAAATATGTAAAAGCCATTAATCAAGACATGCATGTCTAATAAGGGCTGCTCCTGCCCAAGAGTCAAGGCCTAACAGTTTACTGTGAGGTATAAGCCAACAGAAACTCTGCAAGGTCAAGGTTAAGCCTCGGTTGGGGTCCTTAGGTCGTTTATCTATATATGATATATATGATATATATGATATATTTATAAATATAAATATATATCCTTTTTACATTAAAACAATTTGATATAAGGTAGACTATCCGTCGTACTTTCGATTAGAGGGACCACAAATGTCGCTATCCCTAATCTTTGGACAGTGCCCAATATCAACAAATTGTGGACGGGGATCCTGTCCTACTCATGCCATATTTGCAAAAAGCACACTGTCCTACCCATTTGTCGGTTCGATTCCGAATGTACACTACCCTACCGTTTGTAGGTTAAAAATAAAAATTTTAATTTAAGCGAATGAATTTTATTTTGATGAAATAAAAAAAATTTAAATAATAAATTGATAAATTATAAATTTGGAAATAGGTGGTGTAGAAAAGCATAACCATAAGCATGTTGCATCCTTGTCCTAATAAAAAAAAAGCGCACACAATCCATGTCGCACTTGATATGAATCACATATGCATACTTTTCAAATTCCTTTTTCAAAAAAAAAAAAAAAAAATTGCGCAGCCCGTTAAATGATCAAACGACTTACCAAGTCGAACTGTCAAAGTAGAAATGTATTAATTCATTGAAACAGTCAATTTAGCTGGTATTGAATTCAATTATTATATTTCAAACATAAGAAAAAATGTTGTAAATTGGAATTTTGTTAAAACAACTCAATATAGCCACTGGCCACCGAATTATCAACTCTCAAATAAAAACATTAGTTCAAACATTTTGCTTAAGTCTAAAGACAGTCGCTACATACATGACCTTCATAAAAAGTAACAACATTTTTACACACATGTTAAAATTACATTGATTTGAAGTAAGCAATAGTTACATTCACGTATTACATTGATTCAAATCCCATAATCCCATCAAAACAATGACAAATTTTCAACAATCATAAGTAAAAATGATATTAAAATGACATTTTCGAATTATGTTAACGTCAAAATTACATTGATTCGAAATACACTAATCATCCAAGGTGGTAACTAAGCTTCACAACTATAAGACTAGTTTCTTTCCTTACAAAGCACCATTCTGCATTTTCTTAACCACTATAATAAAGCACTTTGGTCATAAGATACAAACCTTCAGCAGTGACAATATGTAAAGGTGTGCATTCATCAAAATTTCCTGCATCTTCCAAATTCAAAATCACACCATTTTTCGCAAAGAGTACACTAACTCTATCATGCACAACCCTGACAACTTCAAATAGAGGTAATTTTCCAAACACGCCTGCATTTCAAAAAATAAAACTGCTTATTTTGCAAATCATGAATTAAAACTAAGAAAAATTATATAACAAGGTAACTAAAGATAATTTAAAATGTCAGCAGTTCTTTAATAATTCAACTCAGTAGTTCTTTAATATTCACCTATGCAAGTTATTTTTGCTTCTTGCTGTAGAAGAAACTACACAATTTCTGTCTCGCCCAAGGATTAACATAAACTTCATTTTTCATCAAAAAACATCAACGGCATTTAATGCAAGTATGAAAAATTTGCACCCATTTTCTATAGCAGATCTGAACCTCACATTTAAAATCAACGGCAGATGCATCCTAACCAAAGTCGCAAACATTTGCATAGAAACTGGCCCCAGCATAAATACAACCTATTATCAGAGATAGCATTGCTTTTTAAAGCTAGATTGCTGTATTTCATCCTCCCCATTTGGCATTTACAATCTAATTTGATTTTTCAATGATAAACCCCTACAGAGATTACCAGAAAATTATAGGACTTCACACTATTCTTCTTAGGTTTCTTCTAATAGAAACCTTGAATTAAAATGGGGACTGTGTTGCAGAGTATAAAGAACTTTGTTGACATGCACTCATGCATCAAGGAGGGAGAGAAATTTAGTAGAGACGAGTAAACATTCATTAATCAGCAGCAGGGAAATATTCATCAGCTAACAGCCAAACACCAAATATTGTTTTGCACATTATAAAAGAAAATGACGAATGTATTGAGGATGTGCTAATAGTTGATTGGGAAGTTTAAGTCTTGGCTCTTCAGGAACGACCAGACAGTGCATGCATCCAGACAATACCGTTTGAAGACAAGCCACAATTTTGCAACTGAATAAAGTAAAAATGTACTAGTAGGATGTATAAACATTAAACATTTTCCTAATTCAAAGAATGTGAGAATCCTTCAATGTTTCATGCAGAAGCACACCATCTATCATAAACGATAGAAAAGGAGACACAGACATGATGAGAATTCAGTGGACAGAAAATGGACCCTTAATCATATTTAAGGTCTTCTAATTTCCGCACATTCAACCAGTGAATACTAGTTGCATGACAGACAAAGATGTAAGATAACAAATGATACATCAAAAAGCAGCATGAGGATCACATTTGCTGAAATTGGTAACTAACTGAAGAAGCTATAGCCTCTACATCCATTCCAAAGACTAGTCAAAAGGAAAATTCTAACTTCTCCAAATAATGGAAAGGCACAGATGGAAATGCCAAATATAAGACTACTTTATTTTGGTACCAGAAATGATGAGAGTTTGTCCCATTTTTGTTAGGTAATGCTATGGGAATTGAAAAAACACAAACATAGGAAGTGGAAACAAATTGGAGGAAAAATCTCTGATGCTTTCTACAATCGCATGTTTGGTTGTGTATCCAAAACAATCAAAGCATGAAATTACAAAATCATTGGTGCTGGACTTATTTTTAAAAATAGATGATGTTCATCAATGACTATTTATCACTTCATTGTGATTTCCCCTCTTCCTATTCAATGCGTGAAAATACACAAATATTTTTTTAAGTTTAACCTCATAATACAATCAGAAGCTTAAATTATTACACACTAAAACTATCCACAATGGAAATTGCAAATTAAATTTTGTAAATATTTTTTTCATTGCAACAAAATTTAATGTACGGGGCCTTAGATGGTATCTGACTCATACATAGATGATAGAATAAGAGTCAGTAGACAAACTCATAAAAGTAAGACAGAAGTGACATATGAAAATTACTAAACTCAGACATTGAAGAAGATGATCAGCATAGCTATGTGTTTAAAACTACTAATTCTAAGAATTCTTTTGAAAAGGAAGAAAGTTGAGTCCCATGCTCAAAGATTATTGTACATAATCCACATTGCTTGAAGAAAGTTGAGACTATCCAAACGAGTCATAAATGAAACGAGGATCACACGAAGAATACTGCAAAAGAACAGAAGAAGAAACATTCTGTTTAATTGCAAATTTGCGCTTGCTTACGAAATATTTTTCAACAGAAAACTAATCTTCAACTTACCAAACATTCTAATGAAACTGCATATGCATCCACCCACTTATAAAGAAAAGCAAAAAATTCCAATTCATTGGTAACAAATTGTCTAACTCCATAAGAAGACTACTCATTGGTAAAAAAGTTTTCAAACTCCATAAGAAGACAAAACTCCATGTTAAGTACCAAATGCTTAAGTAACAAAAAACATGTAATGCTGAAAAACTACACATTAAGCCATATCAACCACCAACTGTGAAAATGAAAGCATATAGATTTTGTGAAAAACTATATAATTCACCAAAACAAATAAAAAAATCAAAGAAAGAGATATTCAGCAAAAACCTCCTTAAAAAATATCCCTAGTTGTTGATCTCAACGTGTTGGCTTTGTATTACGCCCTGAGATTCAAACTAAATCATTTGCGAAGGGTCACCATGTCTCATGCTACATATCAATCCAGGGCGAGTTTATTGAAGATCTCAATTTCTAATTCTATTTGACTATTTCATATAATTTTTCTGTAATTTACCAAATTTTTTCTTTTTTCTGCTTCCATCTATGTGGGGTCAGCTAGAAGAATGCCAATGCATCATTCTTGTTGACCTTGAGTCATGTTCTATGTAAATCAAAGACTTTCATATCTTTCCTAACAACTCTAACTGTATCTTACAACCTTGAACACTAAAAATAATGGAACTTGGCGGATTTAAAATCTTATACATAGATTTGGTAATCCTTTTCACAATAGCTTGAATAGGGTACCCACCATACAAATTTTTCATATTTCAGATTGCAAAATGAGAAGAATCAATATCACATTAAGCATCGTAACAAATTTTGAAATGCAATAAGCCAATAACTTCATTCATTCAAACATTCCTTTCCAATTATTGAATAGATTACAACCCTTTCTATGCATAGATTTTTAGAGAAAACACAAGATGAATACATAGCAAAGTAACAAAAATTCATTCCAATTAACAAAACAAGGCTATCCAACTAAAACAGATCCACTAAACACAGATCTTTAGAAAGTAAATTTACATTTTCTGCTTGCATATATACATTATTTACAGGGAGAGCACTACGGCTCTATTATTCCATCAAATCTAAATGTTATCACTAAATTAGATTAATTATTAAATTAGCATCAAAAGAAAGGCCACAACTTGAACAGAAATTAAAATGAAACAAAATGAGAACTCAGAAAAAATAGGTGATTGATGAACCTGACTGAAACTAAACCAATCCAAATAGCCCATCCATTATATAACTATAGCTGACTCTTATTCCATGCATGGCTTCAAACTACATAGCACGATCACACTGAAATATTAAGATTAGTTAAGCCTAACAGAACATAAATATGATATATGAATTTTAATCAAAAAATAAAATGAAAAGAAAACATTCAACAACCTATGTGAATATAAAACAAAAAACAAAACACAAAACATCAAGACGACATATCTATTATAGAAGAAATTAACTAGAAAAAAAATTACCAAATGCATTGACCAGGAACAAGTTCTACTAGAAAATGGGGGCGAGTAACCACTAAACAAATAAATGCAAATGAAAACCATAGAAATAGCAGACATATCTATCAGGAAAATTTCCAATAAAAAACAAAAAAGAAAATCGCATTCATCAAAAGCAAGAAAACGATGTCGGTTACACCAGCAAAAAAATTAATACATGGAATATGCTATAAAATGTGTTGCTCTAAAACAACTCATAAAATCAGCTCTATAAAAAAAATACACCAATAACTTATGCCAAGCCCCTTGCCACTTATTATGCTTGTTAAATGAGCTTAATGTTCACTAATGAAGCAGCTTTAAAGCTTAAAATTTTCATTCGGACAAAAAGTTCTTGCTAGTCTTCAGAATCTATCTGAAAATCCCCATTGAAAGGTCAAATGAAAATGCTATGGTAAATTTTATGATGTAGTCTACTACTCCTGGTTGTCGTGTAACTAGTGTTCACTGGTTTCATCATGTCTAGCCCTCCAAATCATGGCTACCATACTTACAAGCCATCATACAGCTCGATTTGAGCTCAGTTTTCATGATCTCAACTTGGTTTAAGCATATAAATCCTCCTAAGCGACCTACAAACCAAAGCATCAAGCAAATGTAACCTTCACATTCGATCGTTTAGTCTGGGATTAGGGTCGGTTTGAATTCTCACCATATCCATATGATTTCATCATAAGACCCCGAATGCATGTAGATCCTTCCTAAATAGTCACTTAGATGCATGGATTTAAGTGGAAACAAAAAATATATATATAAAAATCAAAAGGTTTTTGGCTCACCTTTGTTGAAAGGTAGATCCGGTAGCTTTTGTCGGCTTTTTCTCTCCCCCAGTGACAGTCGCAATGGTGAATGGCTGGATTGGTTACCATCAACCGCGCTTCCTCTTCCCCTTCCTTTCTTTTCTCTCTCTTTCACTCACACTACACTCCTCACCATCCCCATGTATCTCAACCGCGCGTTTAAGATGAACGGGAGATTGGGCATTTTCACGTTCGGCTGAATGTAAAAACGTTTGCACTGAAACCGGTCCCTTACTAAAAGTGCACTTTCTCTTCTCAACTCACAATAATTACAATTGCACAGAAATTGGTGTTTAACCATCTGGCTTGACGTTTTAGCGTCTCTAAGGTTTTATTTAGAATTGAAACATGAGCTAGATATTTAGTTTTTTCAGGTTGAAGACTCCTTTCAACCAGGCTTCGTAATTACAAATATGGGTGTACATTCACATCATTCTGACTATGAATATTATTTATTTTACTATGTCATATAACTTATATTGAAGATGTAAGTGTTAATAACATTGACTGGAACTATCATTTGGATGACCTAAATAGTCTTATGACTTATGGCAAATTGCTTTAATGAAAGTACAGTCGATTGATTTGAAAAATAACAATGCAATTGTATGACGTCAGGCATACCCATTTCCATTACGATGAAGGTTATAGTTTTCACAAATTATAAATGCACTATTAAAGGTAATGCAATTGTACAACTTTAGGCATAAAGAAGGAAAATAACTGTGGAATTGTATGTCTTCAAGTGCACCCATTTCCATTGCAACGAAGGCTGTTTATAACTAGATTTCTGCAAGTTACATATATATTTTTGAAGGTAACGCGAATAATAAAAGTGATGCACTAACATGTAAAAATACAAAAGTAATGATAATATAGTGCTAGTAATAAGGACACATTAAGTTTGAACTAAACTAGTCGATTGATTGGTTTGTTTACAAGTTTTTCTTTGATAGCATTGAGTTGAACTATCATTTGGATGACCTAGATAGTCTTATGATGTATATTATCTCGATTAGACTCGGTCGATTCATTAAATGCTAACTGGCAAGTAACGTTGAATATTAGACAATAATATTATCATTTGAATCCCCATAAATGTGACTAATAAATTGCTTTGATGAAGATGCGGTTCATTGATTAAAATATCTTGTTGACATTAGTTTATATAAAACGTAAATTTATGTCGTCTAGTGAGCATTTTTTTATGGAATAGGTAAAAATACTATGGAGTATATTGCTGCACAATGCGGACAACAGTTTCCACCTGGAGTTCTCCTTTTTTCAGCAAACGGCATCGAAGGTTTAATTTCCGTGATTTTGGGAATTTAAGGTTGAGTGTAAACGACTTTCGATTGTTATTTAATCACTTGCTGAATGAGGATGAAAGAGAAATTTTGCAAGAGGGCAATGTCATAGCTGACGTGATTGTAATAATTGACGGCAAAAGTGAGTTTACTGAAAGTGCACTTTCTCTTCTCAACGCATAACAATTATCATTACATAGAAATTGATGTTCAACCATCGGGCTTAGCGTTTTAGTGTCTCTAAAGTTTTAGTAAAACGCTAAGCCCGATGGTTGAACATCAATTTCTATGTAATGATAATTGTTATGCATTGAGAAGAGAAAGTGAACTTTCAGTAAACTCACTTTTGCCGTCAATTATTACAATCACGTCAGCTATGACATTGCCCTCTTGCAAAATTTCTCTTTCATCCTCATTCAGCAAGCGATTAAATAACAATCGAAAGTCGTTTACACTCAACCTTAAATTCTCAAAATCACGGAAATTGAACCTTCGATGTCGTTTACTGAAAAAAGGGGAACTCCAGGTGGAAACTGTTGTCCGCATTGTGCAGCAATATACTCCATAGTATTTTTACCTATTCCATAAAAAAATGCTCACTAGACGACATAAATTTACGTTTTATATAAACTAATGTCAACAAGATATTTTAATCAATGAACCGCATCTTCATCAAAGCAATTTATTAGTCACATTTATGGGGATTCAAATGATAATATTATTGTCTAATATTCAACGTTACTTGCCAGTTAGCATTTAATGAATCGACCGAGTCTAATCGAGATAATATACATCATAAGACTATCTAGGTCATCCAAATGATAGTTCAACTCAATGCTATCAAAGAAAAACTTGTAAACAAACCAATCAATCGACTAGTTTAGTTCAAACTTAATGTGTCCTTATTACTAGCACTATATTATCATTACTTTTGTATTTTTACATGTTAGTGCATCACTTTTATTATTCGCGTTACCTTCAAAAATATATATGTAACTTGCAGAAATCTAGTTATAAACAGCCTTCGTTGCAATGGAAATGGGTGCACTTGAAGACATACAATTCCACAGTTATTTTCCTTCTTTATGCCTAAAGTTGTACAATTGCATTACCTTTAATAGTGCATTTATAATTTGTGAAAACTATAACCTTCATCGTAATGGAAATGGGTATGCCTGACGTCATACAATTGCATTGTTATTTTTCAAATCAATCGACTGTACTTTCATTAAAGCAATTTGCCATAAGTCATAAGACTATTTAGGTCATCCAAATGATAGTTCCAGTCAATGTTATTAACACTTACATCTTCAATATAAGTTATATGACATAGTAAAATAAATAATATTCATAGTCAGAATGATGTGAATGTACACCCATATTTGTAATTACGAAGCCTGGTTGAAAGGAGTCTTCAACCTGAAAAAACTAAATATCTAGCTCATGTTTCAATTCTAAATAAAACCTTAGAGACGCTAAAACGTCAAGCCAGATGGTTAAACACCAATTTCTGTGCAATTGTAATTATTGTGAGTTGAGAAGAGAAAATGCACTTTTAGTAAGGGACCGGTTTCAGTGCAAACGTTTTTACATTCAGCCGAACGTGAAAATGTCCAATCTCCCGTTCATCTTAAACGCGCGGTTGAGATACATGGGGGTAAAATAGGAATGTCGTTTTGCATACACGCATGTGGGAGGATGGTTGGTTGTTGGTTTGCTTGCCAAGGAAGCTTCCTAGCTAAAGTCGATGAAAGAATTTAAAAAAAAATCAACAAAGTTTATTAACGAAAATAACTTAGATTAGGCAAAATATCTTAAGCACTCATGTATATTTAAATTTTACGTTGAGTAATATGTCAACAAAGTTTACATTTACAGATCCAATAGAACCTATTTTACTCATTTCGCATTATCATATCAGCATAATTGTTCTAAAAGAAATTAGATATTAACATATTTATGCATTCCATTATCACACAGAAATTCATAATTCACATTAATAAATCATAAATCTGAATCTCACATCAAGTATTAATTCATAAGAAACCATATTTCATATCAAATTTTAAAAAATGAAAATTATCTATATCATCCTACGTAACTTGTAATCTTATAAAATACAACTGAAACCTTCAAAAATATATTCCAACTTGTCAATTTAAAGTCACGTGTCATTATTTACATAAGCCTATCTCAAGTTAAAAAATTTGCATAAATTTCTTGAAAGTGCTATAAACAGTCCCTTAGCTATTTTTAGTTTAATCACATTACAACCTGCATTTTTAACATCCATATCCTAATAGTCACATGCATTTTGACATTCAAAATTAAATCAATCATTATAAAATCATGATCTACATGAATTAAATATGCAAAAATATTTTAAATTAATATCACAGCTCATATATTAAACTGAACAGTCGAGTTTCCCCAACTTCTCACATTCTTATTTGTATAAACATGAGAATAATAATGTTATCATCGTTCACTAGTTATCATTAATGATTAGATAGTATAGCCCCATGCATTCATTCACTTAGCTATTCATCTTTCGTCACCATGTAAGCTATTTGCTATACATTAAAGGTGTGTTTGAGAAGTAATAAAACTTTTGACAAAAAATTTTTTGGTATAAAAATTTTTTAAATAAGAGAAAATAACAAAATATGCAAACGTCTTTTCTAGATGGTTTTGTAGAATAGTTGTGGACTCTCCTAACAGGTAAGAATGCTTAGAGTCCAAGGGATGTGGTTAGATCTCTATTAATGAGAAAGAAACAGTTCCCTCTCATTTTCTTTTTATGCTTGTTATGGAGAGATTGGCCAGACTGATGAAGATGCACTATCAAACAATTAAAGAAAACATCGATAAAATGGACTTGATGGAGGTCTCAGACTGCAGAATAAGCAATATAAGGTGTATTTAGTTGTGGGTAAAACTTTCTAATGAAAAGTTCTTGAAGTAAAAGTCATCAAATTGATAGAAAATGATGTAATATAATAGGAGTAATGATGAGATATGAAGAAAATAAAGTTAAAATAGATAAACAAGTTGTATGAGTAGTTGTGTGAAAATGATTGAAAAGTAAGGTAGTTTATATAGGAAAATATGAAAAAAATTAAATAGGGTAGTTATGGAGAATGAAAATTTTATGTTTCAACCAAAAATCAAAATTTATATTTTCTTATGGATTTTCAATGCCTTGTTTTGATTATAAGCAATTTTCCACATCTTGATTACTTTCATGCACATGAATTGAAATTGGTGGTTGAATAGGCTAATAGCAAAGTCTCCATGATCATTAATTGTTCAATTAATAGCAACTAAGTTATGAACTTTAGCTTACAAATTCTAAAAGTTTTGCATTCTTCTAGTTATAGTAGGAGACTACCAAGCATTATTCTACATATTAAGAGCGGGTTGAAAGGAAAAAAAATTCCTTGATAAGCTTTCTTTAAAAATAAAATGAGGAAGAAAAATAATCTTAATGTTTAATGCTCTCTGGCTAATGATTGCTTGACACCGCACCCATTTTAATTTGATACTGCTTGGATTAGTCTTAAAATAGCTAAATGTCATCCGACCTCAGCTTCACTCTAGATTGTCATCCACTCTTGGCTTTGGCCATTATTCTAATTTGTGTAATCTTTAGCTTCATGGAACATAATTTAGACTTGATTTGAGTCAAGCTAAGATTTCTTGAATTCTTTATTTCTTATGTTGGATAATTCATTGTATAACTGTGACGCGCCATTGGCTTAGCCAATAGTTGTTATATTTTATCGTAAATCTGATAACATCTTCCTAAAATCATGAGGTTGAGGGATTATGATAACTCTATAAAACTAGAGTTTTCAAGGCTCATTTTGTATGCATTTTCAATATTAGTTTAAGAGAAACATGTGAATTTTCATCGGTTTTTCATTAGTTTGCATCATGTCTGCATTTCATGCATTGTGTATAGATTTCATACATTTTTAGTTGAATTCAATATAATTTATATCATTTTAGGTTATTGTTATTGCATTAAATCATTTAAGATAATATTTACTTGTTCTCTGTCTTTTGTTGTAGGAAAAGATAGTGGCTACCTCATAGACTTCAAGCTAAAGTTATAGAAAGAGAGTTGCATTGCAAGCAAACATTAATATTCAAGGTAGCAAAGCTGGTACCTTGGTCTCAGGCACCGCTACAAGAAAATTGCAAAAATAAGTAATTACCAAATAGCTCCATCATCGACCCCCTCGTGGGCAAATTTTGGCACTGCGAAGTAGATATCTATATATATACAGAGGGTTTGCTAAACATAATCCCAAGAGCTCATGGCTACTGTGGAGAAGGAGAAAAGAAGGAATTTCAAGCCAAAGGTAAAGACAAGTGGAGATTCAAGCTGTTTCATTGAAGATCATTGAGTTTCATCTGCTCTTTTTTTTCCTACTTATTTTTCTTATTCTCCTCCCTTTAGAGTGATTGTAAATGTGGTTTTATGGATGTTGAAATTGTGTTTATAGGCAAAATATTCTCGTGGTGGGAGATACGGAGTATTTGACATCATAATTATGTTATTTTTGTTTCCTTGTGTTTAAATGAGGAAATAGTTGTGTTGTGACTTTGCTTGCTTGAGATTACCCTTATATATCATGTTTAATGCATTTACAAGCTTTGTAACATTGTATATTGATTGAATATTCAGATTCATGCTTGGAAAAGTGGAATTTGGATGAGATCTATATACAAGCATAGGTTTTCCAACCCTGTTTGTGTTGGGAATTAATATAGATAGGAATATATTAATTGTTGAAAATAAATGGCAAATCAAGCATAATTTTTGTTTTGATGATTAACAATTCAATTTGAGAAGTTATTGGTACTAATGTGTGTGTTAAAGTGATCAAAGACCTAGGAATTTCAAGCTTCAAAGCTTTGTAGGCCAAGTCGACTCAAGCATCGACTTAGGTCAAGTCGATACCGAAGTTGACTTAGGTTGCAACTTGATTTTATAGAGTTATTATAACCTCTCAACCTCATGATTTTAGAAAGATGTTGTCGGATTTATGATAAAATATAACGACTATTGGCCAAGGGTAAAGGTTAGCCAATGAGGCGTTACAGAATAGAATAGGGGGTAGCGACTCCATTTTCCAAATGATTTGTCTTGACAAGCAAATTTTGGGGTTTCATAAATGGGCTAAAAAATCTATTCAACCCACTAAGGAAATGCAATAAAACATCCAAAATTTTGAACTTGAAAAGAGTGGGAGAGATCAATACTTGAATTTCAAGCCCCAAATCTAGAAACCTTGAACCCAATACAGAATAGAATTGCTAAAACATGATTTAGATGTAAATTGAGCGAAAAAAAACAAGAAATGGACTTCTTCAATGAATAAATGCTAGAACATGATTTAGATGCAAATTAAGCGGAAAAAAACAGGAAATGGACTTCATCAATGGATAAGATTTTCCCTTAACATGTCTTTCTTTTTTTAGATTCCTAATTTTTATAATTATTATTTATGCATTAATTTGAAAAAATACCTTTATTTTTTGAACCCACTTCATGCTGGTCCTAAAAATTGATAGCACAGGATTTGATATCAAGTTCAACCCAAACCTGAATATGCACCCAACTTTTCAAGCAGCAAGCTTGCCTTTTTTTCACCAATCATTCGATCATGCCCCTTCATGCTATTTGCTCATTTCCCTCCTTGTTTAATCTATTATTCTCCTTGTCCCCTCTATTTGTGCTGCCTCATTCCTCACGTTCTCTATTTATTTTTCAAAATAAATTTTTCTGCTAAATTGCCAAAGAATGTATTAGTGCTAATGCTGGTACGACTAAATTTGAATAATTGGATAAATGATTGTTGCTTGCTGCCATAAAATATTTGTTTGGTTAGTAGATACATGTTAATTACCTGCAATAAACTATATTTGCTGAAATTGAGTGATTGCTCAAATGAATTGTTGCTTCCATACGGTAGGTTTGAGTTGTGTTTCTACTCTTGGTAGTTGTAATTATGCATGTATTTGTCTTTTGAATATTAATCTTATTTTTTATTTACCAGCTTTAGGCATTACTGAAATATGTAAATTGTCCAATTTTAAAAAAGGTAAACCTTACTTTATTAAAAATAAAAAATATATTTCCAGGTTGCAGCCTATAAGCGGCCAAGTTTAGGTTGGTTGCAAATGACCATATTCTTTAACATCAATGTCGAAATTTTACTACGCACAGAGTGCAACTCAATTTGGGTTGAAGTGATTCCATCCCTAATCTAAAATTAACAGGCTCTACTCAAATCAAACTGTGACTCATTTTCTTAAACCCGATCTGAATCAAACCAAATTTCTACCGAATTGTGTGGCTCACAAATTGTGTAAATTTCTACCTAAGTAACAAATGGAGTCATTTATACGACTAATAAGACGGAACACATCTTAAATGAATTTTAGTCATCCAAGATGAACTTGCAAGTTATAAGGAGAAATAAGAAGTATTTTTCACTTCTCCATTGAGATGAGTTAAGATATAAAATAGAGAACTTTATTCAGCAAACACTTTATAAGATCTGTTTTGTATGAGTGAAACGATCTTATGGCAATATGAGGCTTATATAAGTATATTTCTAGAATTTTGGTAAAAATGCATAACTGAAATTTATTAATTTATATCAATATAATAGACTTATAAACAATAACACTTAGTTAAAAGGTAACGTTTGATGTATATATTAATAATAAAAAATTAACTTTCTGTGACATGTCTGATATTGGAGGTGTCAAGTGATTTAATTGGTGGTTTAGCATTTATTTAAAAATAAGTGTTGAGAATTTTATAGGAAATAAAGGAATAAAAGTAAGGAGAGTGTAGATAGCCTATGCACATGTGTAAATGAGGTTGAATTGTTAAATCAAAAAGCCTATTTTAGAATACTTTAGACAAGTGATCTAAGTTGAAATTAATTGAATGCATAAAAAGATTAGTTTCGAAGTGTGGAAATGCATTAGTAAAGCCGTTTAGATTATCAATGACCCTAATAGGAGCCAAAAATGAATTCCATAAGATAAGTAAGGTTCAAATGAAATCCAAGTGTTGATATGATTGATAGAAATGGCTTGAATAAAAAAAGGATTTCTCTTGAGATATAAATGCTTTAATAAAATTATTTAATTATAATAAGCAAGATAATAGAAAGGTAAATTGAATCGAATGATTGTCGTTTTAAAGAAAAATGAAGTAATAGGAAACCCAATTAATGAGCCAATGTGAATAACCCTATCATATGTAAATGAGATCTAAGTTGTAGTAGGTAATTTTAATATTTTGAAATACAAGTTCTCATGGACACAAAACAAAAATACAATCTACTAACTTTGAAGTCATGAAAAGGAGTGGTAAAAGCTATATTAAACTTATATCCTTATTATGTGTTATGCATACAGTTAAATTTGAATTATAATTCTGAGTTATATATTAAATGCAAAACTAATGTGAATCATAAGCTTATTTAAATGTATATGGTAGGTGGGATTGTATAAAAGCTTAAATAGCCTATAAAGTATGAAATTTCAAATTCAATACAAGTCTAAGAATGATGTATTTCAAGCATAGTTAGTATTAAGGCTATGATTTATCTAATTCGAAAGTGTGACTAAGTTAAAGGGAATTTGGATAAGAGATTTTAAGTTAGTGAATACTTGAAATCCATGTCCAAGGGCCCTAATAAAGAACTAGGTAGTTAGATGCATGATTAGACATGAAACAAGTATGTATAATGGTTTAAATAAATACTTAGATGCATTCTTGGTCGGCTATGATAGGAAAGGGTAGAAGAAACATGAAGGGAAGCTAAAGAAAAAAGGTAAGCAAAACATTCAAGTTTTCATTTCAAAAGAATGATTTGCTAAGAAAATCTATTTTTACTACTTCATTTCAAAAAAGTTATTTGCTAATGAGTTTGTGTTATTTAAATGTTTTCTTAAATCGATATGCATTGTAAAAAAAAATTTAGGGATGACCATTGCACTATGTATATGTTTTAAAGAAAAAATGTGTGCTTTAAGATATGTTTCACAACTTGATTTTTATGTGCAAATATTGTTATCATGTTCAGTTAGCAGAACTCAATTCATGTCACCAAATGCATATGATGCACGTGTGAATGAAAATCATGCATGAAAAATGAATTAAGCAGGCTTGTTGAGGGTAGAAGAGAACAAGTTGTCCGCCTTGATGTAGCTGAGTTAGTGCGCCCGACACCTTTCAGTAGAAGGGTTGTTATAAGTAGATGATCACTCAGTAAGTGTCACTACCGAATAGAAATGATGTCATTGAATTATGGATGTGTATACTCATCTCATTATCACACACGCACAATGGAATTTAAGAATTTTATGTTTTCAATTGAAGCCACAAGTTTTAGAAAATATATATTTTTAAATGCTTGTTTACTGAGTATTTTATACTCATTATCTCTCAATTAACCAGTAAATGCAAATGATGCAGATTTGATAGAAGAGTCTTCACAGCCAATAAAACAGTGAAGATGTGATTTTTAGTGTGTTTGGGGTATTTGGAGCCTTGGAATGTATTTATTGAATTTGTAAGTATGTACTCAGTTTAAATTTATTCTGTTGATATTACATAGTGTAGAAGTTAGCTTTCCATATAAGTTATGATTGTATAAGTGAGAAATTAGATGAATTTAAATATATATGTGAATAAATTTATTAGAGAATGTTAGATTATATAATAACTATCAGGTTTCATACTACCCAAATGTCCAAAATACAAACGATATATTGCCAGATTTTAATTAAGAAAATGGAATCGATATAGTTTTTAAAAGAAAAGAAAAAAATTTCAACCGAATTCGTAGTCACCTTAGAAAAACTTACGCTTCCATTAGAAAAAGAAAAAAAAAGTTTTCGCTTACATAAGAATGAAACTTTAGTTTCATTCACAAGTTTCACAATTTATAAAAAGTTTTACGTTATGAGCCATCTGCATATTGGGGCGTTACATTGTCATATTTGGAAGTATAATGAAAATGCATGTTCATACGATATATTTGTAAATACATGGTTATATCTAGAAATAAGAGTAAAAAATGTGATCATATTTAGAATTTGATCTTATAAATCGAATAATTTTATTATGCATATTGTATGCATTTATCATAAATCGGGTCTTGCAAACTTGGATGCAGTTGATTTTATGGGTAAACAAATGATTTGAAATGCCACGTGCGAAGGGATGTCCAAAAAAAAAAAAACACACACACACACACACACAAAAATTACCTTTTTAATTTTTTTTGAATTTCATCATTATGTGGGCCTAGACATATACTTATTATACATAATTTTATCATTTATTGATTTTATTTAATATTTTTTAATATTAAAGTTGTAAAAACCAATTATCAATTTTCATGTGAGTAGAAAAAAGAGAATTTTTTATTTTTAAAATTAAAAGTATTAAATAAAACCAATGTTGTCAAAACCGAACCAGTGATCGAACCCGTAAAGGAACAATCCTGGTTCGAACATGTTCGACGGGTTGAGCAAACCAGTTTGAACTAGTGATGTCAGCCTAACATATTTATGATATCATAAATATTTAATTATTTTTAATTAATTATATATCAGCAAAATTATATATTTATAATTCTTAAATCTATATATGTTAGACTGTAATCATCATAACAAAACATGCAAAAAAAATTATTAGAAAATTTTAGAAATCAATAACTAAGCACAAATTCAGCATATTAAATTAGAAAAAATTAACTATATTAACTGACCTGAAATGTGTAATAAGCCTCGACCCTAAATGCTTAACTTTTGAATTCTCCCTGTTTATCTTGGCGCTTTTATGAATTGCACTTTTGTAAATATATCTAATACAATGAGAAACAAAATAAATCAACAATATTGAAGTGTTAAACAATTAAATAATTCATATTAATATAAAAATAAAGAACAACTCATCTGCTCAACAAATATGAAAATTTAAAAATGTACAAACTTATCATTCTCATCGAACATAAAATTTTAGAATTCTATGACAGGCTTGCATCATCTTTAACACTATCCACATAGTAAAGAGCTAAAGATCATACTCACAAAACACCAATAAGCCACAAAATCAGAATCATTTGAGATTATACAAAACTTTTTTCTCCTTGCCTATGACAGGCTGTAAGATAATTTTGCTTGGCCTTAACATAATACAGGTTCTGCATACAGTTTTCAAGAAACTGTTGTAAACAGGGAATCCAGTCATTTATGACTCAAGTATAAATAACAACAATTTGTTTCTCAAGAGTATTAAATTAAAAATTCAAATGCAAAGCTAAGAAATCATCTGATCATCTGACGATTCTCAACCATCCAAAAAGATGAGATCATATAAGTATGATCCGCTAGCCACCCTCAACAAATAGCTCATCATTCGAGAAACTATAACTGAACTACTTCCAAATTAGAGGCCATAAATAGCATACTGAAAGACTCCAACGATATGACATGCCTTTTGTTACAAACTTTGAGAGGTCACTTAATAAACAACCACCAAAGTTTAGGCAACACATTCATAGCATATAGGTAAAAGAATGGGAAAAGAAAATATAATTTGCATTCTCTCATTAGGTTTTGCTCAAGAAGTTGTAATGAAATCTGTGTAAAAAAAAAAAACAATTGGTTTGCAGCATAAAACATCAACCATTTGTAGTAGAGTACATACAAAATGGGCATGTTCAACCTCTTGGTAATGTTTGCAACAGAACACCATCCTCGGTGAATATACCTGATAGATAGGCAGGCAACTATTACATTGTGCAACATATATTTTGTAAATTTCAATGACATCCAGACAACACTTCACGGGAACAAGTAAACAATAGCAACCATTAAAAAGAAAATACATACATCACAGTTGTCCAGAACCAATAACTTCAGCACTGGGCAACCTCCACCATCACTAAAAATTTCACAAATAGATTTTGTCAGACATTCACACTCTGGAAAGTGCACTTCTTGCAAGTTGATGCATCGCAATTGCACGGTAGTCAAACTTTCCTATTTTTGCAAAACCAAACTGATGAAGATTATTTCCAGCTCATTTTTGGTGCATAAAATGCTATGATGGCCGAAATCACAAAGAGAGAGAGAGAGAGAGAGAGAGAGAGAGAGAGAGAGAGAGAGAGAGAGAGAGAGAGAGAGAGCAGGAGATGAAAATTTTGTGGCAACAAGAACACAATTGGTATACAAGATTGCCGAAAGACCAATAAGGGTAGATGTATGGCACTGAACAAGATGATAGCACAAAAAAAAAGACAAAATAAAAGAAAAAAAGGGTGGGAGGATGCGATGGTGCTGATCTTCTATGAAGTAAAAGCCTCTGAATGACAAAAGAAGAAAAAATGAAGACGCTAGTTATTTTGATTTTTTTTTAGTACAAAAAAGAAAGAAGAAAACAAAGAATGAACATCTAGATTTTCATTTTTACAAAAGAAAAAAAAAACGAGAGAGAGAAGTATGCAGATTTGCCATGGCAAAAAAGGCACATCCGCTAAAATGAAGAAGAAAACATGATAGCATAGAAGGAATGGCGACCGAAATTTTGAGATGAACGATAAGCCATCTCCACATAAATGGTAGTGGAAAAGCAAAAAGATTGTAAAGCACACCAAAAATAGCAAATATAAAAACAAAAAGAGGGTGCAATGGTGCTGATCTTCAGTAAAACAAAAGCCTCTGAATGACAAAAGAAGAAAAATGGAAACGCCAGTTATTTTGTCCTTTTTTTAGTACGAACAAAAAGAAAGAAGAAGACGAAGAATGAATATTTAGATTTTTATTTTTAAAAAAAAAACGAGAGAGATAAGCATGCAAATTTGCCATGGCCAAGGAAGGCACGGCCACTAAAATGAAGAAGAAAACATGATAGCATGGAAGGAATGACGACTGAAATTTTGAGATGAAGGGCAAGCCATCTTGACATAAATGGCAGTGGAAAAGCAAAAAGATTGTAAAGCACACCAAAAAAAACAAAAATAAAAACAAAAAGAGGGTGCGATGGTGCTGATCTTCTGTGTTGCCTCTGAATGACAAAAGAAGAAAAAATGGAGATGCTAGTTATTTTGTTTTTTTTGTGCAAAAACAAAAAAAAGAAAAGAAAGAAGAAGACGGAGAATGAGCATCTAGATTTTCATTTAAAAAAGAAAAAAGAACAACAACGAGAGAGAACCATGCAGATTTTCGATGGCCAAGGAAGGCACAGCCACTTAAATGAAAAAGAAAACATGATAGCATGAAAGGAATGGCGACCAAAATTTTGAGATGAACCGCAAGCCATCTCGGCATAAATGGCAGTGGAAAAGTAAAAAGATTGTAAAGCACACCAAAAAAGACAAAAACAAAAACAACAAAGGGGTGCGATGGTGCTAACTTTCTGTGAAGCAAAAGCCTCTGAATAACAAAAGAAAAAAATGGTAACGCTAGTTTTTTTTGTTTTCTTAGTACCAAAAAAAAAAAAAAGAAAAGAAAGAAGAAGACAATAATGAACATCTAGATTTTCATTTAAAAAAGAAAAAAGAACGAGAGAGAGAGAGAAGCATGCAGATTTGCCGTGGCCAAGGTAGGCACAGCCACTAAAATGAAGAAGAAAACATGATAGCATGGAAGGAAGGGCGAGTTCTGGCTACTTTCCGTATCTTGCCGAAGACGTAAAATCAATAAACCAATATCAGAAAGAAACTTCATTGCATTGCACCTAATAACAGTGGAATAAAATGAAACAAGAAGCCACACCGTATCTTGCCCAAAGCTGGGGCTCAACTCCACTGCATTCTCGAATCAATATTGGTCATTTGGGATTCAACGTCTTCAAATCCTTGTAGTTTTTGTTAACAAATTCCCTACATATAGACATGAAACACTTGAAAAAATAAAGAAAAGAGAAAAAGGACTTTGAAAAGAAAAAAGAAAAAGAAAAGTCCTTTGACGCTGGCAGTCCATATTCTCCTGCAATGACGGTCGATGACCCAAAATGGATGCTAGAAACTCACCTCATTGCAAAGTCCAATCTCACAAGCAGGAGCAAATTTTACCAATGCTATAGTTTAGGAATCCATTTATGCAAGGAAAACCAACTCTCTGTTAGTTATAATCCAACCGCTAAACTTCCTTGATTGATCCTTGAACTTGAACTCCTAAAAATCGATAAGAGATACATGCAGTAACTAAGGATTGCCAGCCAATAAGGATGCGGGAAACACTACAAAAGCGGAGTAAGGGTGCAAGTCCATCTACTGCTAGTAGATTGCGCGGCTTTGGTACCAACCGAGGAGGGTCAAACGCCTCAGCTCAAATCCAATCTCCGCCAGCCAAGCCCCTTGATCAACAAGACGATTCCTGGGATTTTCTGCACGCTGCTGCTATGCATGAAACGGATATGAAATTTACGAGAGAATGGCCGAGATTCCGCAGCGATGGTATAGATAAGGGTTGGGAAGGTGAGGTAGGGGGAGGAGCTTCTCCAAACTCAAAGGCGTGATAGAGCGTCAGAGAGAAGAAAAGGACGAAAGTAAAACGATGCAGAAGCACCATGCCTTAATAGGAATTGCAGCAGCTGCTTAATGAGGACACGTAGATGACATGGCGCATATCTTCACCATCCAAACCAGCTTCCGAAGTGTGGTAAACGCTCACTTAAGATGTGCGGGAAAGCACCAACGAGAGAATGACGCGTGGAAGCTAACTGCAAACCAGGCCGTGCATGGGCGCTGGATTTGAATTCTGCGTAAATACAATCCGCCAAACTCTTATGCCGCGGGTTAATTACTTGACTGCCGGGATAAAAAATTTCACACGCAATTGTATGGCCAACCTTTGCAACCGCGCCGAACAGCTGCATCAACGTCTATAAATATCAACGTCTATAAATACCGAGAACCAAAGCTTACAACACGCAACTGAACTCCACGCAACAACATACTCCGCAACCGAGCCTCGTAAGTAATTTTCTAATACCCTTTAGCTTTCTTTGGAGCATTCTTCACAGAAAAAAAAAACAAAAAACAAAATCCAAAAGACTCCTTTTTGTCTCCCTATCTTGGATTAAAAAGTAAAAAAATTCCTCTTTATCCCGTTTAAAATTTTTGAGAGGAAGATGGTTTAAAATTTCAGATTAAGTGTTTCTCCCTTACTTTCTTGAAAAAAATCATTTGAGTGTTTAGAAAGTTGTAAAATTTTTGATGAAAAGTTTTTTATATAAAAGTTGTTAAATTAGTAGAAAATGATGTGACATTGTAGAGGCAATGATGGGGAGTAAAGAAAATACAATTAAAATAAATAGGTTAGTTGTATTGATAGTTGTGTAAAAATGATTGAAAAGTAGGGTTGTTATATAGAAAAATGTGTAAAAAATAATTAAAAAAGGAATAGTTATGAATGGCGAAAAGTTTTAGATTGAAAAGTTTTAACTTGACAACTTTTGCAAATTGGCAAACACACCCTAGAATTATTTTTGGGTTAATGATATGACGTCCGAATAAATTTTGTTAAAATGAACCTGAGGCTAATTTATTTAATATTAAAATTTTGAGACCAACCATGTTAAAAGTAGTGATAAAAATCAACGGTTACTACTAAACTACATGATCGATGATAATGGAATAACATATATAGGTGCAATAACATAATTCCTTAAACTATCATAAACCAGATATTTCATTAAGTTCAAATTGAACTAGATCTGAATAATAAAATCTATATAATACATACTTCATATCTTCACTAATTACTCTTTAAAAATCAAATCAAAATCAATAATTTTAGATCTAGATTCATTAAGTCCTAGCCTTATCTAGTACACCAATCCTATATTGATCTCCACCCGCATATCTATTTTCTAAAAAAATAACCAAAATAGGATGAGTCCGGCCAAACTCAGTAAGTAGAGTATGTAAATGTAAACTGACAAAACTTGAGTAAATAACATGCATAAGGGTTAACAAAATATAGATTAAATCACAAATCCAAATCCAATTTAAATCCATATGAAATATATGTTGATGCCCAAGCATGTATTAATGTATCATATGCATGTCACTTCTCCAATCCACCCACCAAGGTCTCAAATCCAATAGGAATGTTCGGTATCTCGCCCTGTAATCCAACCCGGTGCATAACCTAGGTTGAAATTACTGCATCCCAATATGAGCGGCCAACCTTGCATAATATGGATAGATCAGAAAACACTTTTATCCAAACCCGAGATGTAACCAATACACTACTATGCTCACCACACAACCGTAGCCATGCCGCACCACATTACACAAACGGCTCTAACCTCGATCATTACGTTGATGGCCGCCAGTCCCACGGGCCAGGTCACAATATATATTATCTAAATCGTAAAGGTCAGACAAATCAAGTCTGCAGCCCACCAAATCCATATTGGTCAGACAAGTAGCTCTTAACCAATGCCACTCAGGCTATCACATTCTAATCCTCGGTCAAGACGTGCCAATGGTCGTCACCGATGGTTTAAAAATACTTCACAAATTTACAACCAGAGTCATGACTCATGAATATACCAGCATCGAAAGCAACATATATCAATGTCGTAATGCATAATGCTAGCATGAATAAAGAGCCAAACTCAACATCACAATAAATCATCATGACTAATAACATTTATTCATTTAAAAATTAGAAAACAACGATACCCAAAACATCCATGCCCGTGACCAACATTACAATACAAAATCAAAAAGAGATGAAAAGAGCCCTGCTTACTTTGTGAAAATCTTGGATCCATTCTTGTACGGTATTTTTCTACAATGCTCAAATCATCGCACTGAAAAATAATATTTTATTTTAATCAATATTTTAACTTAAATTAACTCTTTTAATAATGATTTAAAATGATATTTCATCCTAACATGTACAGATACTTCTATGTATCCTAACTTTTCTAATTTAACCAACATGCAGTTTCTTGTATAAATTAAATTATTCCAAATATCATTTATAATAAATTTAATAATACTAAAACATTTCTTGCACCAAGTTAATAAAATGACTAATTTGAGTTGGAACTCATTTCACAAAATTGTCAAATTGCTCTTCTACATTGTATTTTATGCACGTATTCAACCATATCTTATAAATATTTAATTTTATCTATAATATTATTATATCATTAATTACTAGCTAATAATCATTTGAGCTCCAAAGCTTAATATGATCACGAGCGGGCCCTCCCTTGATCACATTAACTTTCTGCAATCTATTCGTATCCATTTTGATTGCCAATATCCACCAAATATTTAATGAAAATTTTTCCACATGAATCAACTCAATAATTATATATTTTAACTAACTATGTCAAATTGAATCATTATTATTTAAGTTTCAAATTTCGTTTTGATTATTCCTCGTGTTGTCCATATTTGCTGAAATCAGACTCACTAATATTTGTTAATTTTTAATTTTTCTTTATAATAAAATCAAGAATTTTAATTCTGAAATTTTTATCATATGTCAATAACTACATGAATTAACTAAAATAAATATTTACAGCATAAAATATTAATTATTTATATTTATTCATGTATTTTTATTATGCTGAACATTGGTATAAATTTAGGAATGATTTAAATCACATTAATTATTACCCATGTTTATAACATCCAAAAATTAATTTTTATTTTCTTTGAGTGATAACTTAGAAATAATTGTAATTGTTATTCTAATCCATGAATCATAGCTCTAAACATATATTTGAAACATATATCATAGATAATAAATTATTTAGTCTTGAGTCAACGATTTGGATCATGAGATTATATTTTTAATTAGACTTTTACTAGTTTAGATCAATTAGTTATACTTTCCAACTAATACAAAGATTATTGAGATAGATTTGTAAATGCTTAAAAATCTAATCATCTATCGAGGTGTCCACACGTGGTTGAACTTCATATTTTTATGTACAACTAACTTTTACACACATATAATGGTTTGGATCTTCTAGATTATACATGGATTAATAAATTGAATGGTTAAGATGATTTCCATGTTATCCATTGGTATATGATCCGTTTGGGCCCACTTTGATCATAATTTTGGGCAGGATTTTGCCCAAATAATAGCCCCTGATTATGCCCATGTCTAGTACCAAAAATTCCCAATTCTTAGATTCAATTCGACCTCCATCAGATTTAGTAAATATGATTTTTAAGGACAATAGTTTCCTCCCTTCAAATTTGAAATTTTTCTTCCAATTCAACAGTCCATATTGATCTCTACCATTGGTCTTTGCTTAATATAGAAATTAAGATATAAAATAAATAATAACTAACTTGGATGATAATAATTGATGGCTGATATCACTTAATCAAGGTCACATATCCATTCTCCTCTCTCTCTCTCTCTCTCTCTCTCTCTCTCTCTCTCTCTCTCTCTACTTGATCTAAAATGGTCCAGCTCTCCCTACTTATAAACCCCAAAAATTTCTAGCAACCAGCCACCTTATGTTAAAATTTTTGTTTTAATTAATTATTTAATTACCTTGGTTGTTAGAAAGCCAAGTGTAATTTTCTAGACGAGAGAGTGTTGACTTTGGCCAATGCTTACATTGATGCACTGCATTGCTGGATCTCTCTTTCTTTTTTACAGTTTGCACCCGTTTCTTTTTATTTATTTTACACACCTAAGTTGCTCAAATTTGCAATTTCGCACCCAATTTAATGTAAAATATGGCAAGCGTGACAAATGCATTTTGGAAACACAAAAGAAAATTGAAGCGATTGAATTAATTCCCATTAAGCCCGTGGGAATCGGGTTTCATTGATGTTGTACGTAGATGTGGTCAATTTTGAGAGAGGTGATCTAAACATTCCAACTCAGCTCTAAGCTATAGACTTCAATCATCAATCTAAATATGCATATTTGCTTTTTAAATTCTGAAATTTATATATTTGCATTTTGAATTTTGTAAGTTTGCCTTCTTCTGATGTTCACCACCAATAACCCGTCCATTAAATACGCTTCACAAAATATATTCAAAAATTATTCTTAAACATATTCCTGAACATATATAAATTAACTTCATGCCATAAATATTTTAAAAATGAATTTTTTTAGTTGAACATATTCCTCAAATAAATGAATTAACTTTATACCATAAATTCTGGCAAAATTAATTTTCTAATATTTTTGTGAACAAAATATTGATAAAAACTATGAATCAACTCGGTGTCTCAGCATTGAGGTCAAATATGAGTAGGGAAGTTGATACCGCCTAGTTGAGGTGATTCACTTAACAAGCCCACTATCCTCTAGACACACGCTTTTTTAAAATTGACTTCGCATTGGAGTTGGCTCAACATACCGATTAAATTAATTTTTGCTCTCTACTGCAAAATTTTTATATGTATTTCTATATTAAATAAAAAATGCTCAAGCAAATAAAAAAATTATAAGGTGAATGAATTTTAGAAATTGAGTTTCTAGTAATATTTTTATTGAAAATTATGCAACTATATAATAATTTATTAAACGATTTGAATTATTTTTACTTATATATGTAAAAATTATTTTAAATCATTTTAATTTTATTTAATTGATATTTTTTATCATTTAATATCAAATATGTTTATAAATTCTTTGCAATAATTTATTATTTGGTTTTAAAAAAAAATTTGTATACAAATTTTTATCGAATAATAATGGGAGTTCTAAATAAAATAAAATTTTCATGCGACAGCGGAAAGGCATTATATAAGGAGTCCACATGACTACATTATATCAAGGTTATTGAAAGATGTCATCATTCATTTCAAGGGCATTATTGCCATTATAAAAATTTTGAAAGCAACTATTGATGTCGTTGCTATAAAAGCTAAAATGCAAAGGAGTTAAACTTACAAAGCAAATGCAAAAACATAAACCTCAATATTTAAAAAGTAAAAGTAAATATGTTACTTAGAGGGATTAAAATGCAAAAGACATATAATCCCCACTCCCAACATGTATATGAAATTCATACGCGGACACCTTGTAAACTAGAACTAGATGAAATTTGGTATTTATGTGATGAGGAAAGAAGTGTGGATAACCAAGTGCAATCCATACATATGTAATTTATGTATTTTATTTTTGCAATAAAATATATAAAAAGGGGGAAATAGCAAAGTTAATTGCTAAGACTCAATTTGAACCAGACTTGCCTAGTTCAAGATTCAGGGATTGGTGTTGGGTTAGTTCAACCTTATAATCTTGGGTGCAAACAAAGACAATATTGACACCTCTTTATTGGTTAACATGTTATATCAGTTATAATCAATACCATACACTATCACTATATGGGGTTTGGTTTTCGATTGCAACCCTAGTAAGAATGTCAAGTATAGAAAAATGACTATGAGACATATAATATTTAATATTAACCCTTACCCAAAACAGAAAAAGTCAATATTAATTTATATGTATCGTACATATACATCTCGAAATGGTTGTAGAAAAGTGAAAATTGGAACTTGCTCTCTCACCAGGAATTTCTATTTGACACTGTCTGTATTAGCATATTTACTTTAACCTACTTTGGTCAGCACTACACGATAAAGAACACGGGAACATCAAAAATGTAATAAATAGAACTCAAGACTTGCTTCTCAGCTCTCACTGCACTGCACTACTTAGGGGGGAGTTAAGAATAGTGGTGTAAATAGGGTTGGCTTCAACCTAATCAGGATAATCCAAACTAATTTGTAATAGGATTAAGTTAAGAATTTTGAAAAAATTATATAAACTGATTTGAACCGACTCGATTTAAAAAGTGGGTTGGTTTGGGTTGATTGCCAACTTGATTTCATATATTAGAGTACAATATAATAAATTATTAATATATAATCTTACATCATCAAACAATACATAGGAATTAACTAGATATTATTAATTTGAAATAAGTTATTAACAATTATATCATTGTGTAAGTCATAAATTAGAACGTACTCATATAAAAAGGATTAATTTTTACTTTTTCATACAATTTATATTTTAAAATAGATTTAATTAAGTAAAATATTTTGAAATAGTATATATTTATTAACTTGATTTCTATCTTGAACCAAACCGATTTGATTTCTATCATGAATCGAACCAATTTTTATAGAGTTAAAATAAGATTAGGTTAAGGTGTGAAAAATAAGGTTGAAAGTAGGGTTGGGTTAAGATTTTATAAGATAGATTACAGTTGTTTGTCCCAACTTGAGCCAACCCGGCCCGATTTATACTTTTAGTTAACAATATAAAGACTACTTTATAAAATGTATTGCCTCCGTTGAAGATAACAATGAAAATATAATACCTAGAACTTGAAAATTGGGTTAAATTTTTTTTTTCCATAATCGAACTTTCATGCTTCCTAGTGATGTCACCAAGTGGTGTTCCTATATTATCTATTTAAAATAATTTTCATAATTTAATATTTAAAATATTTAAAATAATATATTTGCATAAATTAATTATCAAAAATTATTTTTAGAAAATTAGTATTATATCATGAAACGTATAATTTCAAATTTATATAATTCATGTTTTAATACTCGTAGAGCATTATCGAGCGTTATCCATTAAAAAATTTTCAAATTTCTCTTCAATATATGGGCCCGATTAAAATGATACAAAATTTGATTATTATTTTTAAAATATTTTATCTTGAATTTCAAAATTAAAAAATCAAATATTTTCATACTCCAACGCATGAGATATGCATTTTCTTTTTTTTAATTTCAAAATAAAATACTTTGACTGATTAAAAAATCAAATTTCGTATCTAAAAACGCTTTATTTGAGTCAACATATTAAAATTAAAAAAATTAAAAATGCTTGCGTGACTGTTGATATCATGACTCTGTATATATTTAGCTAAGATCTCTAATCTTGTTAGCATTGGCTAAAAAGTATATGTTTTATTTCGTCCAATGTATATATTGTTTTTAAAAAAATCAATAGTTTTGTGGGAGGTTGAAAATGACTGATACACTTTAAAATTTTAATAAAAAATACACATACATTAAAAATTAAAAATTTTAGAGTTTTGCGAGGGGGTTGAAAATGACTGACGCACTTTAAAAATTATTTTTTCTAATAAAATATATGCATATATTAGAAATTATAAATTGTAGTAAATGATTAAATACGTTTATATAGAAAATGTAAAAATTTTAAGAGTACACAGGTGGTCTCAGGTTAAAATTGTATTTTATATTTTCATCTTTTACATGAAAATATTATCTCAAATGCGTTTAATTTATTTACCAAAATTCACAAATTTTGGATGCATACATGTTTATTTTAGAATAATAATTTTTGGGTTATTTAGGTCACTTTTTACCAAAAATGTTGTTTTTAAAATAAAAATCATATCTAAAAATTATAAACATTGGTATAAATAGTGGTATACATTTACTATTAATACAAAACTTGTAAAAATAAATTTTAATAAATAATATATTTAACAATTGTATTTAATATGGTATGTGGTCTCAGGTTAAAAGTGTATTTTTATATTTTCATCTTTTACATGAAAATATTATCTCAAATGCATTTAATTTATTTACCAAAATTCACAAATTTTGGATGCATGCATGTTGATTTTAGAATAATAATTTTTGGGTTATTTTATTTCATTTTTTTACCAAAAATGTTGTTTTTAAAATAAAAATTATATCTAAAAATTATAAACATTGGTATAAATAGTGGTATACATTTACTATTAATACAAAACTTTTAAAAATAAATTTTAATAACTAATATATTTAACAATTTTATTTAATATGGTATGTGGTCTCACGTTAAAAGTGTATTTTTATATTTTTCATCTTTTACATGAAAATATTATCTCAAATGCATTTAATTTATTTACCAAAATTCACAAATTTTGGATGCATATATGTTTATTTTAGAATAATAATTTTTGGCTTATTTAGGTCATTTTTTTACCAAAAATGTTGTTTAAAAATAAAAATCATATCTAAAAATTATAAACATTGGTATAAATAGTGGTATACATTTACTATTAATACAAAACTTTTAAAAATAAATTTTAATAAATAATATATTTAACAATTTTATTTAATATGGTACGTATGAATAAATTATTTTAGATATTTTAAATATTAAATATATAATACACTCGCAAGCATGATTTGGCAATCTCAGTTCGACGTGGAGCGGCAAGACGGGGAGCTGAAAATGGTATCTGGAAAAGTCTGTGTAAATGTAAAGAAGGGAGAGCATATGCTACTGCTCAACTGCTAAAATAGTGCTGTACGTAGCAGCAGGCCAGGTAGCCAAAAATAATATCTGAGAAAGTCTGCGTAAATTTAAAGAGAGAGTGAGGAGGCTACTGCCACACTGCTAAAAATAATTAGAATCTTTCTGGCGAGCGTAGCTAGAAATGATATTTGGACGTTGCTTCGCATGCGAGGAGCCCGATCTTTTGCAACCGGCCAGAAACAGCAGACATTTTCGACCACCATCCAGCGCCGTCAGATCTGGGTCAATGAAGCACCACCGTCCGATTAAAGGTTCAAGCAGACGGGTGTCAGGGGGTTTTAACTTTTAATGCGAATGAAATTTGCTGACAGGCCCCTGTGTCAGCCACAGGGAAATTTGCGAATTGTCTCCCCTCTCCTACTGCTTTTGCCCCATTCTCTCTTAGTCCCCTCGATCCCTCTCCCCCTCCCTCCTGTTGTCTCCCGCGTTGCTCCCCCTCTGCTTTCGCCGTAGCTGCCTACAGTGGACCAGTGGAGGCCTGGATCTGATTAAAAAAATTAGAAGAGAAGCTCCAAAATTCTCTCTCTGCTTCTGTTATCTGCCTCTACCCCTCTCGTCAGTTACGATATAAAGTTCAGTTTTGGATGGAAGCTCTAGCGTCAGGTTGCAGTTGATGCTGGAGATGGGCGGGTTGTTGACAGTGATGCAGAGGCAAGGTCGCCCGTTATTACAGCGGAGATGGGACAGTGATGGGGTGAACATCAAATGATGAGTTAACAAAATAAAATTAAAATAAACATTTAGTTGTACAGATGCTTGCGTAGAAATGCTTGAAAAAGTAAGATAATTATATTGTAAAATGTAAAAAAATAATTAAAAAATCAAGTAACTATAGAGAATAAAAAATTTTAATTTGAAAAATTTTTGTCGTTAAACAAATATATTCCTAGTCTAAACTATTTTTTTGTGTACATAAATGATATATGAATTATTATAATATTTCAATATATCTTGAAATAAGTTTAATTGATTTCATAATTTACCCTTAATCCTATATTCTTATGAAAGTTTCCCATTAAAGTGATTTTTAATCATATAATAAAATAAATAAGAAACAATGTATCCAACATGCACCTAGTGCGGCTGGCAAGAGCCCCACCTTAGGCGCTGGAGGTCTAAGCTTTGAGTTTCCGACCATGGGAGTTTATCTCCCATTTCTGGACCAATATCTCTGCAGCATTTTCCTCGTCATATGCACCTGCTCAACCAATTCCAAATATTCATTTTATACCATGTAACATACATGTAAATATGTAATTAAAAAAGAATTCGTTAAATAATACTCGGCCAAGTAAACTGATGATTTGCAATTCATGCCAAGTCATTTGTGTCAAGCCGGAAAAAAAAAAATACAAGGATGAGTTAACTTATAAGAGAGATGAAAATGAAGTAGATAGTTCAGAGAAAAGAAACTAGAATGTCTCATTCCATCACCTTCTTATCATTTTTTAAACAAAAATAACTTCAAAAAAGTATGATGGAGATCAGATGTCGTGAGAAGAGAGATGGGCAAACGTTAAGCAAAGTACGGCCGAATTTTCTTAGGTATAGGGTTGGATTTTTCCTAAACCTAGTACGTCCTGTACTAATCCATTTGGTTTGGGTTAAACCAGTAATGATAGGTATTATTTGCTTATCGGAAACTTCGATTTTTCAGCTTCTAACTGCTTCGGGTTAGGATAAACCCACCCGATGTGCACTCCAATATGGGTCCTGATCTAGCCAAACCTCTTTAATGGGAGAAAAATATAATTAGATGAATTTCTGCAATTCTATGTTATGAGTGTATTTTGGTTACGTTTGTAAGTTTTGCTAAAAGTTCACCTAGATGCCTGGAAAATTCTAATGCCTTCTATTTGATTAACAATCCAATAAAAATTAAAAGGATTTGTTTTTTACAATTTTCATTTTTCTGGAATATTAAGTGAATAAATATTAATATAATAAATATCATGCAAAATTTTTTATTAAGGGTATACGGAAAGTGATAAAACTTTTAGATGAAAAGTTTTTAATATAAAAATTTTTGAACTAGAAAAAAATGATGTCATATGATAGGAGCAATGATATGAGTAAAAAGAAAAAAGCTAAAATAAATAGGTTAGTTATATGGTTAGTTGCGTAAAAATAATTAAGAAATAGGATAATTGTGGAAGAAGTTGTGCAGAAATGCTTTAAAAATATGATAGTTATGGTGAGCGGAAAAATGTAAGGAGCATTTTCTTTAATTAAAGTTTTAGGCGACATTTGGTTTGATGAAAAGTTTTGTCGGAATTTAGGATAGGGTGTGGAATATAATATAGATAAAGTTAGAATAAATAAGGTAGTTAAAAGAAAACTAATTGAAATATAGGGATAAAATTAGAAAATAAAATTGTTAAATTATTAAACGATTTGTGTGGAAATTAGGAGGATGGGCATTTCTCATCCCACCCCACACTTTGAGCTTACCAAACATTCCCTTAGATAGACATTCTTTGCTTATTATCAAATACACACCTAATTAAAAATTTTAAATATTTGAAATTATTATGTTAATTACCTCTCACATTTTTCCAGTTTATAAATTTTTCGAATTTTTAATTTATTTTTTTGTCTGTGGTTCATATTTGAGCTTAACCTAGTTACAACAAATTTTTTATGGGGATTGACCAAATTGGATTATAGACTAAATCAACGATTCCTATCTTTATCTTTTTTTCTCATGGGGATTAAAACTGGGCCAGTGAAGGGATTCCAGTTCAATTCTCCGGAGACCATTGAGCCTCAATGCTCATAGTGCATACAACTATTTTTTATTTTGTTGAATTTTTTTTACAAAACCGAGTGTATTCAACATGTGTATCGGTATTTTCATTTTTGGGATTTTTAAATTTTTTATTTAATTACTAAAAAGCCACTAATTTTTAAAAATCCGAAAAAATATCTAAAAATCTCCAAAATTGGTAAAAATTGATACACATGTTAAATACACTTAGTTTAACAGTTTTGTGAAAAAATTTCAAAAAAATAGGTGTATAAACCCGGCAGTATTAAGGCTCAATGTTGTCGGAAGTATAAAACCGGAGTCCCCAACTAAGGCAGTGGATAGTGGACTAATACATGAAAGATACCAACCTTTTTTTTAATGTGTATTTTACAATCATCTCAACTGCTGTTTTCCAACCCAAGATATTCTGGCATTATTCTCACACACAACTAATAATACAACTAATAATATTTCTAATTTGAGAAATGATTGTGTTAGTCTGAGTTAAGCCGACCTCAGAAAACTGATTTACAACATTTTTTTACTTTTTTCTTCCTACACTTATTTATTTGAGTATATTTAAAATATAAATCAAATTTATTTGAGTATTTTAACATATAAAATTAAATTTTACAATATTTAGAAATGTGTATATATATTTTTTTGAGATTTTTAATTACACAGATATTTTAAATACATATATACATAGATGTTTAAAACTCTTAAAAAAATATATTGACATATTAAAAAATGGTAAAATTTGATTTATATATTAAATACACTTAGATAAACAAGTGTAGGAAGAAAATTTAAAAAAAAACTAATGAGTTTTCTGCAGTGAACTCTAACAAGACCATCCCTCTTTCAATTTATCCATATGATGGATACTCTATTGACGACCGTTGTGGTTACACTATTGACGAACGTATTCAGGCGGCATTACTCATCAGTAGCTGCGCTGCCTTCTTCACATCCTTGCAGAGAGAGGTCACAATAGCTTTCTCATTTTTTGCTGCTCCAGAGGGAAGGCCCCGGCCTAGCTGCCATTTCTTGCTTTTTTCGGGTCTGACGCATGAGGAGAATAGGTCCATGGCTTAGTGGAGCAGGCCCCAAATTTGGCAAATGGCGGTCAGAATGTGGAAAGCAAATTATTATACAGTCAATTTTCCTTGCTATTCTTTCGCCGGGTGGTGTTTCAATGCATAAGTGTCCAAAATCCAATTTTTTAAATATATTTTTGAAATTTTTTTATAAAATTGTTAATTTATATGTATTTAACTTATGTATTAAGTTTTACTATTTTTGAATATATGTATATTTTTTAAAAACATAGGGGTATTTTTGTTATTTAAAAATGACTAAATTATTTTAAAAAATAAAATATATATACATATCTCCAATAATGGTAAATTTTGGTTTATAAATTAAATACATCTAAATTAATAATATTACAAAAAATATTCAAAAAATGAGATTTTGCACTCTATTATATTGAAATTTGAATGCATTCGGACATATTGAAACATTAAGATTACAAAAGAAGTGTTACATTTCAGAACACCCAATTCCATTTAAATTTTAATGCAACCAGTGCAAAATCTATTTTTTATTTGTTTGAAAATTTTACAAGACTATTAATGTAAGCGCATTTAATTATGAATTAAGAATTACCATTTTTAGAGATATTCATATTTTTAAATTTTTAAAAATCGAGTGTATATATACACTTGTTTCGACTTTTAAATGACTAAAATACTTCTATTTTTGAAAACAATATGCATCTCTAAAACTAGTTAAACTTAATACATAAGTTAAGTATATCTAAATTAATAGTTTTATTAAAAAAGTTTTAAAAAATAAAAAAAATTGCACTTGATTACACAAAAATTTCGATGCAACAGGTGCATTGAATTGGAACTCTATTTACAATGTATATAAAGAAGTATTCACGTCATCCTTTTGGATATAGATCATGAGATCAATATTAAGCATTAAAATCATTAAAACTCATTCTCCTAGGTGCCACATTTTTTATCACTGTCATAGCTCCTCCTGTATTTGCAAGGAAAAGAGCATTCATGTCATCTGTATGGGTGTAGATGAATATTAAGCATTACAAACATTAATATTCACTCTCCTCAGTACACAATTGGACCAATGTGCAAGCTACTCCTGTATTTTTGTAGGAGTATTAAATGCATTTGATCTTGTGTCATGACTTGAAACAAACAACTTGGCAGAAACTTTTGAAATTGCAATAAAATTAGGTATAGAATCTCTACTTGCGTCTAGTTTGCAGATAAGCTTGCCGAGCTGCTTCCGTATCTTCAGGGGTGTCAGTTGATGCTCTGTCATGACGTGAAACAAGCTGAAACTTTCAAAATTGCGGTAAAGCCAACTACTATCTTCAGGGGTGTCAGTTGATGCTCTGTCATGACGTGAAACAAGCTGAAACTTTCAAAATTGCGGTAAAGCCAACTACAGAATCTCCAATTTCATTTATTTTGAATCTCTGTTTGAGTCTACTTTGTAGATCAGCCTGCCGAGCTGCTCCCGTATCTGCAGGGGTGTCATTTGGTGCTCTGTCATGGCGTGAAACAAGCTGAAACTTTCAAAATTGCGGTAAAGCCAAGTACAGAATCTCCGATTTCATTTATTTTAAATCTCTGTTTACGTCTACTTTGCAGATCAGCCTGCCGAGCTGCTCTCGTATCTGTAGGGGTGTCATTTGATGCTATGTCATGGCGTGAAACAAGTTGAAACTTTCAAAATTGCAGTAAAGTCAAGTACATAATCTCCGATTTCATTTATTTTGAATCTCTGTTTGCGTCTACTTTGCAGATCAGCCTGCCGAGCTGCTCTCGTATCTGCAGAGGTGTCATTTGATGCTCTGTCATGGCATGAAACAAGCTGAAACTTTCAAAATTGCGGTAAAGCCAAGTACAGAATCTTCGATTTCATTTATTTTGCAATCAACTTGGGTCAACCTACCTAGCTATTCTTGTATTTGCGGGGGTGTTGAAAGCATTTGATGCTCTATCATGGCATGAAACAAACAAACTTGGCTGAAACTTCCAAATTTTAGTAAAGCCAAATACAGAATCTCCATTTTCGTTTACTTTGCAATCAACTTGGGTTAACTTGCCAGCCATGTTTATCACTGTTGTTACACGGCTTTGTCTCGTTTAGTAGCGGTTGTAGCTTTAGTCTCCTGAATTTGTAGGTTGTTTCTAGATTTTTTTTAAAATAAAGCAAATTATCTCCTTCAATTTGTAAGAATGTCTCAGAACTTTATTGTAAAAAATATTGAAATATATGTAAATATATAAATAAAAAAAACTTGATCAGGTAGATTACTGAGGGTGATGCTGCTTTTCATTCGTAGCCTTCCCCGCAAAGACCAAATCCCATCTTAGCAATAATGGAACTTGATTTAGCACTAAATAAAATACAAATAGTATGGTGTCGCACTCTATTTTCGAATATATCATGATTGTCTAATTTGAATCTAATCGACAAATCATGTATAAGATTTACAAACGGATCCTAAAAATATAAAAATATTTTTATCCAACAGTCATATGAATATTATCTTCTAAGCAAAAATACATTTTGTGCAAAGATTCAAAAATCATTTAAAATTTATCATTATAAGGAATTAAAATCCTCTCACATTTCTTTAGTTATCACTTACCTATATATTATGAATAACAATTGGATAGAACATATAGACATCCATTTATAATACAGAAGCAATCTTGTTAGATTGAGCTAAGCAAATGTCTGACTTAGTCAATTTGAGATAGAAACTCATTTATAGTACTTTTTTTTGTTGTTTCTTCGTACACTAGTTTATTTATGTGTATTTAACATATAAATTAAATTTTATGTATATATATTTATGAGATTTTTTGGTTATATGTTAAATATATGATGGTGTGCATGTGAGGCATACGATCTAGAAAGTTAGTTTAACACTAAAGTTTCTTTTAAGAGTTGTGATACGATACACTTGGCTACTAGAATTCCTTTTAAGAATTGCGATACAGTACACCTAGCCACTAGAGTTTCTTTTAAGAGTTGTAATAAGGTACAACTGGCTATTAGCTTTTATTGGTAAGACTTAATTTTTTTTTAAGCTTTTTGCATATTTTCATGTGGGTCCAAATGTATTTAGTTTATTTTCCCAAATTTACTTTTTGATTTTTGACATAATTTTGCATAATTTTAAAAGTCAAAATTTTTCATCGTTTTTCATGTGAGCGGAAAGTGAGATCGATGAAAATTTTTTATTTTCAAATATTTATAAAGAATATGTAGAAAATTTTTTAAATTGGAAAATTAGGTTTACAAGTACAAACTACATACATCATACATGTGGGCCAAAATACACCTTCGCTATTTTATTTGAATCTCTCTCATTTTAAGTTTAATTAATTTGATTCTTTTTTGTTTGAAAATAAACTTCCAGATGTTTCTAATGGCACTTGCATACTATTTTGATTTACATACAATATTTGGTGATTTCGCCAGTTAGTTGTTGTGCAATTTTCTATAACTTTACAAGTTTACCGTAAAAATTCGAGAATTATTATTTTCAATTTTTAAAAGTTATGGAAATTATACGGAACCTTTCTTACTCATTTTTCTACATTTATGCCAATTTTCATACTCCTTTTCACATTAACTCTTTTATTTTAAATGTAGCTTCTCATAATTTCTTCAGCTTATTTTCCCTAAGTTTAAAAATATTATTTATTTCTAATATTATTTCTTATTAATATTAATTAAAATTATATATTTTGAGTCATATGCCTAATAGAAAATAAATTAAAACATGCATTAATAACAATAAATGTGAAAATTGATATAAATAAGAGATTAACTTATACGGCCATTACACTTGTACCACTCAATCAGGACAATCTCGTATAAAAGATGCTTGAATGGAAAGATGAACTATCTAATGATGTATATTGAGATTGAGAGTATTTAAAGTTCAAAAATTTATATTCAAATACGAGAAATTGCATTGAAAGTGAAAAAGTTATGTCGACAACAAGAAAATCATCCAATTCACATCCCATTCAAGATTGTGGGTCTTATAGCATATGTTGTTACTGTTTTCTTTAGTGGTATATGTTGTCACTGTTGTTATTGATTTTTAGCTCTAGTTCTTTGTAATGTTCAATTTTCCTTATTTTTATCCGTCCATTCCTGGAAGCATCAATGGATAGCTGTCTACATTATTATTTTTGAATTTTCATATATTTTTTATGAAATTTTGAAGATCAATAATTTTCACTACTATACATATATATCTATTGACTATATAAACTACTGATTTTTAAAGTTATACAAAAAATATAAATAAAAATTAAACAATAACGAATTACATATGAAATAAATACACTTAAGCCTTCATAGAAACGAAAAAAGGGGTTACGTGAACAGCCCGCTGCTGCATCTTGGTTAAGCTGCAGTTGGCTGTACATAATTATTAGTTTATTACCTATTAAATATTACAGGTAAGTAAATGCTGCCGCTAAATATATTTGTGCGCATCCCTTACAGGTGCTATTTTTCTTAAAAGAAATAAATAGAATTAGGTATGAATGTTGTTAGCTAAAATTTGTTGGTATAAGCACTAGGGTCATACTTATGTAATATCCTACTTTGCCTTGATCATTTTTTTTTTATAACCAGAAAGTCAAGTTCCGTCCACATTAAAGATGCATGCATATCTTGTATTATACAAGCAAATGATGAGTTAAAAAAATAAAGTTAAAATAAACATGCTAGTTGTATAGATATTTTGCGTAGAAATGATTGAAAAGTAAGATAATTGTATGGGAAGATGTGAAAAAATAATTAAAAAATCGGATAGTTATAAAGATTAAAAAATTTTAATTTGAAAAGTTTTTGTCGCTAAACAAATATATCCCTAGTCGAAAATATTTTCTGTGTACGTAAATGATATATGAATTATTATAATATTTCAATAAGTCTTGAAATAAGTTTAATTGATTTCATAATTTACCCTTAATCTTATATTCTTATGAAAGTTTATCATTAAAGTGATTTTTAATCATATAATAAAATAAATAAGAAACAATGTGTCCAAGATGCAAATAGCGCAGCTAGCAAGAGCCCCACCTTAGATGTTGGAGGTCTAAGCTTTGAGTTTCCGACCATGGGAGTTTATCTCCCATTTCCGGACCAATGTCCCTGCAGCGTTTCACCTGCTCACCTAATTCCAAACATTCATTTTATACCACGTAAGATACATGTAATTAGAAAAGAATTCGTTAAATAATACTCGGCACAGTAAACTGATGATTTGCAATTCATGCCAAGTCATTCGTGTCAAGCCAAAAAAAAAAAAAAATACAAGGATGAGTTAACTTATAAGAGAGATGAAAATGAAGTAGATAATTCAAATAAAAGAAACTAGAATGTCTCATTTTTCCGTCACCTTCTTATTATTTTTTAAACAAAAATAACTTCAAAAAAGTATGATGGAGATCAGATGTCGTGAGAAGAGAGATGGGCAAACGTTAAGCAAAGTACGGCCGGATTTTCTTAGGTATAGGGTTGGGTTTTTCCTAAACCTAGTAAGTCCTGTACTAATCCATTTGGTTTGGGTTAAACCAGCATTGATAGGTATTAGTTGCTTATCGGAAACTTCGATTTTTCAGCGCCTAACTGCTTCGGGTTAGGATAAACCCACCCGATGTGCACTCCAATATGGGTCCGGATCTAGCCAAACCTCTTTAATGGGAGAAAAATGTAATTAGACGTATTTGTGCAATTCTATATTATGAGTGTATTTTGGTTACGTTTGTAAGTTTTGCTAAAAGTTCACCTAGATGCCTAGAAAATTCTAATGCCTTTTATTTGATTAACAATCCAATAAAAACTACAAGGTTTTTTTTTTTTTTTTTTTTGCAATTTTCATTTTTCTGGAATATTAAGTGAATAAATATTAATATAATAAATATCATGCAAAAATTTTTATTAAGGGTATTCGGAAAGTGATAAAACTTTTAGATGAAAAGTTTTTAATATAAAAATTTTTGAACCAGAAGAAAATAATGTCATATGATAGGAGCAATGATACGAGTAAAGAGAAAAAAGCTAAAATAAATAGGTTAGTTATATGGTTAGTTGTGTAGAAATAATTAAGAAATAAGATAATTGTGGAAGAAGATGTACAAAAATGATTTAAAAATAGGATTGTTATGGTGAGCGGAAAAATGTAAGGGACATTTTCTTTAATTAAAGTTTTAGGCGACATTTGGTTTGATGAAAAGTTTTGTCGGAATTTGGGATAGGGTGTGGAATATAATATAGATAAATTTAGAATAAATAAGGTAGTTAAAAGAAAAATAATTGAAATATAGGAATAAAATTGGAAGATAAATTTATTAAATTATTAAACAATTTGTCGGAAAATTAGGAGGACGAGGCATTTTTCACCCCACACCACTCTTTGAGCTTACCAAACGTTCCCTTAGATTGGCATTCTTTGCTTATTATCAAATACACACATAATTAAAATGTTTAAATATTTGAAATTATTATGTTAATTACTACATATAACAAGTTACTCTCACGTTTTCCAGTTTACAAATTTTTCGAGTTTTTTTATTTTTTTTGTCAGTGGTTCGTATTTGGGCTTAAACTAGTTACAGTAAATTTTTTACTGAGATTGACCAAATTGAATTATAGATTAAATCAACGATTCCTATCTTTGTCTTTTCTTCTCATGGTGATTAAAACTGAGCCAGCGAAGGGATTCTGGTTTTGTTCTCCGGAGACCAGTGAGCCTCAATGCTCAAGTGCATACAAATATTTTTTATTTTGTTGAATATTTTTTTACAAAACTGTTAATCTAAGTATATTCAACATGTGTATCAATATTTCTATTTTTGAGATTTTGAGATTTTTTATTTAAATTACTAAAACACCACTGATTTTAAAGTCCGAAAATGATCTAAAAATCTCCAAAAATGGTAAAAATTGATACACGTATTAAATACACTTAGTTTAACAGTTTCGTAAAAAAAGTTTCAAAAAAAATAAGTGTATAAACCCGGGAGTATTAAGGCTGAATGCTGTCGGAAGCATAAAACCGGAGTCCTAAACTAAGGCGGTGGATAGTGGACTAATATATGAAAGATACCGAACATTTTTTTAATGTGTATTTTAATTTCATCTCAACTGCTATTTTCCAACCTGAGATATTCTTGCTTTATTCTCGCAAACAACTAATAATATTTTTAATTTGAGAAATGATTGTGTTAGTGAGAGCTAAGCCCACCTCAGAAAACTTATTTATAACATTTTTTTTACTTTTTTCTTCATACACTTATTTATTTGAGTATGATTAAAATATAAATCAAATTTATTTGAGTATTTTAACATATAAAATCAAAATTTACAATTTTTAGATATGTGTATATATTTTTTTGAGATTTTTAACTACACAGATATTTTAAATACATATAGATACATAAATGTTTAAAACTCTGAAAAAAATGGATTTGCATATTCAAAAATAGTAAAATTTGATTTATATCTTAAATACACTTAGATAAACAAGTGTATGAAGAAAAAATTAAAAAAAATAATGAGTTTTTTGGAGTAAACTCTAACTGGATCATCACTATTTCATTTTATCCATATGATGGATACTCTGTATACTTAGGAAACAATTGCCACCTACTTCACACTACCTATTCCACGCAGGCACAATAACATTAGCAGCGTAGCTAGCTCCGCTGCTGCCCTCTTTATGGTTACACTATTGTGAATGATAAATCACTTTCCGTGAAAGGTGACGAACGTATTACTCATCAGCTGCCTTCTTTACATCCTTGCAGAGAGAGGTCACAATAGCTTTCTCCTTTTTTACTGCTCCAGAGGGAAGACCCCGGCCTAGTTGCCATTTCTTGCTTTTTTCGGGTCTGACGCATGAGGAGAGTAGGTCTATGGCTTAGTGGAGCAGGCCCCAAATTTGCCAAACGGGGTCAGAATGTGGAAAGCAAATTATTATACAGTCAATTTTTCTTGCTATTCTTTCGACGGGTGACGTTTCAATGCATAAGTGTCCAAAATTCTATTCTTTTAAAATATATTTTTGAAATTTTTTATAAAATTATTAATTTATATCTATTTAACTTATGTATTAAGTTTTACTATTTTTGAAGACGTGTATATTTACAAAAAAAGGATATTTTTGTCATTTAAAAATGACTAAAACATCCGTTATTTTAAAAAATCAAAAAATATATACATATATCCAATAATGGTAAATTTTAGTTTATAAATTAAATACACCTGGATTAATAATTTTACAAAAAATATTCAAAAAATGAGATTTTGCACTCTAATATAATGAAATTTCAATGCATCCGGACACATTGAAACATTAAGATTACTGAAGAAGAGTTATATTTCAAAACACCCAATTCCATTTAAATTTTAATGCAACCAGTGCAAAATCTATTTTTTATTTCTTTGAAAATTTTACAAGACTATTATGTAAGTGCATTTAATTATGAATTAAGATTTACCATTTTTAGAGATATGCATATTTTTAAATTTTTAAAATTCGAGTGTATATACACTTGTTTCGACTTTTAAATAACTAAAATACTTCTATTTTTTTTAAAATATGCATCTCTAAAACTAATTAAACTTAATACATAAGTTAAGTATATCTAAATTAATAGTTTTATTAAAAAATATAAAAAAATTTGCACTCGATTACACCAAAATTTCGATGCAACAGGTGCATTGAATTGGAACTCTATTTACAATGCATATAAAGAAGTATTTACGTCATCCGTTTTGGATATAGATCACGAGATCAATATTAAGCATTAAAAACATTAAAATTCATTCTCCTAGGTGCCACACTTTTGACCACTGTCTTAGCTACTCTTGTATTTGCAAGGAAAGAAGTATTCACGTCATCTGTATGGGTATTGATGAATAATAAGCATTAAAAATGTTAATATTCACTCTCCTCAGTACACAATTTAAAAATAAAGCAAATTATCTTCTTCAATTTGTAAGAATGCCTCATAACTTTATTGTAAAAAATATTAAAATATATGTAAATATACCAATAGAAAAAACTTGATCTGGTAGATTACGAAGGGTGATGCTGCTGTTCATTCGTAGCCTTCCTCGCAACGACCAAATCCCATCTTCACAATATTTGAACTTGATTTAGCACTAAATAAAATACTAATGGTATGATGTCGCACTCTATTTTCGAATATATCATGGTTGTCTAATTTGAATCTAGTCCACAAATCATGTATAATATTTACAAACGGATCCTAAAAAATATAAAAATATTTTTATGCAACAGTCATATGAATATTATCTTCTAAGCAAAAATACATTTTGCGCAAAGATTCAAAAATCATTTAAAATTTATCATTGTAAGAAATTAAAATCCTCTCACATTTCTTTAGTTATCACTTGTCTATATATTATGAACAACAATTGGATAGAACATATAGACATACATTTATAATACAAAAGTAATTTTATTAGATCGAGTTAAGCAATTGTCTCGCTTAGTCCATTTCAGACATAAACTTATAGTACTTTTTCTGTTGTTTCTTCGTACACTTGTTTATTTATGTGTATTTAACATATAAACTAAGTTTTATGTATATACATTTATGAGATTTTTTGGTCATATGTTAAATATATTTTAAATAAACAAATGAATAAAGGAAAAAGTAAAAAAAATGTTGCAAGTAGGTACTTTGAAGTAAGCTAAGCAAGATATTTGTTTAGCTTGGGATAACGGGATCATTACTCTTTATATTATGATCGTGTGCATATGAGTTATATGATCTAGAAAGTTAGTTTAATACTAAAGTTTCTTTTAAGAGTTGCGATACGATACACTTGGCTACTAGAATTCCTTTTAAGAGTTGCGATACAATACACCTAGCTACTAGAGTTTCTTTTAAGAGTTATAATAAGGTACACCTGGCTATTACGCTTTTATTGGTCACACTTAAAATGTTCTTTGTTTTTGCTTTTTACATATTTTCATGTGGATCCAAATGTATTTAGTTTATTTTCCCAAATTTACTTTTTGATTTTTGATATATTTTTACACAATTTTAAGAGTCAAAATTTTGTATCGTTTTTCATTTGAGCGGAAAGTGAGATCCATGAAAATTTTTTATTTTCAAATATTTATAAAGAATATGTAGAAAATTTTTTAAATTGTAAAATTAGGTTTACAAGTACAAACTACATACATCATACATGTGTATAACATTTAGAATTTAATTTTCTTAATTAAATAGCCTAAAATTCTTTGTATACCATTTATGACATGAACATGAAATTCTTAACTTTATAGTAACATTTCTCACTATCCCTTTTCTAGATTACACTTTCACTAGATATATGGTCATTCAAGTGGGTAACCCACCCAATCAAATATATCAATATATAAAGTTTAACTGAATCAATATATGGCTTTACAAAAATCTAATGGCACAACCTTAGTTTTTAAAAATATTTGTCACAATAAATAACTCTATTTCATCTTCGCTAGATTTTGAAAATTCGGATGGTAAACATTTTTTAAAATATAGTTTTTAATATTATAATAGAAAATTGCAAAAAAAACCTTAAAATAAAAATATTTTCGAAAGTTAATATTCACATTACTCACATTAAATAAATATGTTTTGCTTCTCTCATATTTCGAAATTTTCCATAAAAATTTTTTCTACTTGGTAGATATTATTTGATGTGAGAATTTTTTTGAAAAATTAATTTTTAAAGATATTTTTTAAAAACTACTAAAAATGCATTTGATATTAAAAAATCTAAAAAATATCTAAAAAAATTAAAAAGGTAAAAATTGATACACATATCAAATACACTTAAGATTAAAAGCTATTTAAAAAAATTTTTAAAATTAAAAAATAGGTATTTGCACCCGAGTGCACCAAAGCAAAATGCACCTAAGTGGGTGATATCATAGCCCGCTAAGTAAAGCTCTCATGTTCGGCCACCAATAGTGGACATACTCTTGAATTAGGAGATCCAACCTCTTCTACACAAGATTAGAGATGACTCTTTAAATTTTAGTAACAATAGAGATTATTTTGAAATTTTATAAAGAATTTTTTGTAGACATTATAAAAATTGCGTGGACCTAAAAATAAAAAAATGTCATGATTTCGCTTAAAGACTTAGTCTGATGTTTTGAGATCATTGACGAAATTTTGTCTATTATTTGGGGAATGGTACAAATTGGTGGCACTGGCACCTACCGACTGAGCGGGTAAAGGGCGTCCGACATCCCCTTTTTATTATGTAAAAGTGTATGGGCCCAACCCATGCGAAGCTGTTTCCTCTTTTTGTTTTTTTTATGAGAAGCTCATCCCCAACTGTTGATTTAAGCTGGGCCCAACCCATTCTTGCCCGTCTCTTACACCCACCTTTCATCTTTCTTCCTCTGTGATCTTTTTCCTTCGTTGCGCCATCACTTGATATTGCGTATGGCCTGTGTGTGGCTGTTGGCAAGATATGATAGATGATGGGTTTATCATTCATGGATGTAAATTGAAAAAGGCACTGCGGAAAGATTTGTGAAAATCGTTCTTCGTGTTTGATGCTTCTGTGATGAAATCGCATGGTGATGAATGAGGATTTTTGGGAATCGCAGTTTCTGGGACTGCTACGAATTTCAGGGGCGATTTTTGGTGGGTGTTGAAATAGTTTTGGCATCGGTAATGTAGTTGATAATGGAAAATGGAGAAAAGCTACTCGAATTGGGAAAGTCAATCCTTACTACTACTGCTGCTCCAATCTGCTCACGTTATTCGAATCAGGGATGCTTATTTTTGGCTGTTTCACACAATCTGTGATGCCGATACTGTAGAGGTTGATCGATTTTGGGTTGGGCGATAATTGTGTCGGACTTCAGGGGTTTTTGCTTACTTTCAATTTGATGAGTTTGATGATTAGATTAAAGCTTGTCGATACTGGCTCTACAGGATGGGTTTTGTGTAGAAAAGCCACGTTGTGTTCCTTCCGTCGTTGATGACGGAGCACCAAACTATGGTGCTCTGGTGGTGGACCATCAATTTATACACATGCACCAATTTAAAAATGCAATTTAAAATGTTGAAGCAAAGTAATCTACCCAAATTATCACAATAGGCCAAAAACAAATCATGATTATTTTAATAGGCTAATATATAGACACAAATTATTTTAAAACTAATTAATTTTATCATAAAATTTCAATTCTAAATAATAATGATATTTATCAATGTCTTTTTGCCCCATATTTTGAAGAAACTATATTATGAAATATATCATAAATTTTAGCACATGAAATCTAATTGATTTAAACTATTTAACATGTCTATGCATTTTTCCCCAATTGATTTAAAATATTCAATAATGAATAGACCAAAAATAAAATCGTGTACATTTTATATATTTCAAATAATTATATAATAACATAATTTTAAAAGAATTATGTTAGAGCATTTAATTTGAGAAATTATATGCTATATACCATATATTAAATATTTAAATTGAAACTAGCTCTCATACAGATGATTAAGACTTCATTTAACATTCGATTTAGATTAAATTTACAAATAAAAGATAGAGATCACATTGAAAAAAGTTTTCCATAAAATTTGTACTTAATATAAATATTTATTAACTTCGATGATCTACATTTAATTAATTTACATGGATTTTGAAGACAATTTTGAAATGTTTTAATAAAATTTCTATTTAATGCTAATTTTTGTTAAATTGATAATTATATATTGATTTTTTAATCTTCATTTTAATTTTAATTTTATTAATTTCATATTGCAACAACTTAATGGAGAGATGAGTGAATCCTATAAGTTATTGCAGGTTAAAACCGATTAAGTTCACAAAATCAATTAATATATTAATCTGTGTTTGTTTATAGTTAATTAATTTGATATCCATTTAATTGAAATTGTTTTACATTTTTAATTTACCGTTACTAAATCTACCTTGAATGTAAGCTATATAGATTTTATAATTAAAAAGAAAATATGATATACTAGGAGATGGTGCAATAGCAACACACCATAGAGTAAGAGTATTAATACGAGATCGTATCCCGTGGAAACTCTTTTTCTCCATTATAATTATGTAATTAAAAATGCGTAGGTAGTATAAAATTAGAAGTTATTAAAATAATTTAAATATTTTTATTTATAAACAATTACAGAATGATAATTTAATGTCAATAAGAACTTAATTTAAAAAACTATTTTTTTTATTTTTATTTTATTATTTTTAGCTTAAATTTTGATTTACATGAATTTTCAATCAAAGAATATGTAATATAATTTTAGTTATGAAAATAATTTAGATATTTTTATTTGAATTTAATGAAAATAAAAAAAATGTAAATATAAACTTAATTAAAAATGTGATCATTTTTCATGAAGCTTCTATTCATATCAATTTACATCACAAAAATTGGAGACAACATTGGGTGATTTAGAGGAATCTTTTTATTCAATACACATTTTATTAAATCAATAAAACTATATTAATTTAAATTAATATTAAATTTATTTATTTTAGATTGAAATGACTAACTGAAAAGATGAGTAAAACCTACATTTTTTATGGATTTAACTCAATAAGTTTGCAAAGTAGCTCACTATAATCAATAAATGATGTTTATTATAAATAAAAATTACATGATAATTGTTAATTTGAGTAGTCTAAGTAATTGTACTATGTTCTTGCGTGCAAATCATTTTTCTGCTGTTAATATTCATTTCAAATTATGAACCTGATTATAGGCCACTTGGTCATGCAAGAACATGTGCCAAGCGTCGGGGCTTCAATTCCTTGCTTTTGCATCTGCATATGCGTGTTTTTTATTTTAAAAATAAGAGTATTTTAGTTATTTAAAAAATGACTACAATCCTCTATTTTAAAAATAAGAGAATATATACATGTTTCAAATTGTAAAACTTAATTTATAAATTAAACCTACCTAGATTGATAGTTTTATAAAAAAATTTAAAAAAATAAGCTTTGAAAATTTTGTACTAATTTACACTCATTTAAATTGATATTTATTTTTATTTAAATATTATTTAATTTTAATTTGAAACGGGCAACTAGGGAGATGAGCAAACTGTACGGGTTTTTGAAGTTTAACCCACCATGTTTGTAAAATAGCTCAATGTAATAAATTGATGACATTTTTTTATTAATCGATTTGGTATTTAATTTAATTCAAATTAATATTTATTTTACATTGAAATGCCCAGATGGAAAATAAGTGAATCATATGGGTTGTTGCATCTTTAAGCAATTAAGTTCATAAAATAACTTAATATAATAAATCGAACGTGTCTATGGTTAACAAAATGTAACAAAAAACTTAATAACAAAGCAACGTACGTCTTTCATGTGTTGCCATCCGTAATTTAAAAAAATTAGATAACGTAATTACAAAAGGTGCATCGACAACTAAAAATATATCCATTAATATTAATGAAAAATAAGAAAATTTTATTATGAAAGGTGCATGGACAATATATTTATTACGAAAAGTTTGTGTAAACTATACCAATACCATTTTGGAAATTTGGATATATTTATATAACACAAATCTAATTGAAATTATATTTATTTTTATGAGATTATATCAAAGTTAATTAGCATAAAAGTCCCAAAAAGTCATATATATTATTAAATTTAAATTATAATTATATATAATTTAAATAAATATAATTCATTACCTGTTTATTTTTATTATAGCTATTTTATATATTTAATTAATTTTTATTTCATTTAATTTATATTAATTATAGCTTTATATATTAATTTAATTTTTGAATTATTTAAAGATTTGCGTAGTTCTAAAATAAATTATTAAGTATATATCTTTTACAAAATATATAAATTTATGTAAAATATTTTTAAAAATATTAAAATTAGATGTTGTTAAATGCTGTTAGATCATTTTAGATGTTGTTAGATTAGGTTAGATGTTGTTAAATGCTGTTAAATATTGTTAGATGTCGTCAGATTTAGGTGAAATTTATTAAATCTTATTATCTGAGTTTTAAATTCTGTAATTAAGGTATAAATGACGTTATAAGCTGCTTAGGATCATATCGTAGTTGTTAAATTATGATTAATTTATTAATATCGAAAGTTAGAATTGGTTAGATGTCGTTTTTTGTTGTTAGTTGCTGTTAGATCTGATTAGATATTGTTAGATGTCCTTAGATGCGGTTAGATGTTGTTAAATTTAAGTATATTTCATTAAATCTCATTATCTGAGTTTTAAATTTTGTAATTAAGGTATAAACGACCTTACAAGGGGTTTAAAATTATATTACAGGTGCTAAAGTGAGATTAACTTATTAATATTAAAAGTTAGATTCGGTTAGATATCATTAGATCTTGTTAAATATTGTTAGACATCGTTAAATGCTGTTAGATGCCATTAAATGTCGTTAGATTTAGGTGGATTTTATCAAATCTCATTATTTGAGTTTTAAATTTTGTAATTAAGGTATAAATGACCTTATAAGGGGCTTAGGATTATATTACAGTATTAAATTAGGATTAACTTATTAATATCAAAAGTTAGATTCGATTAGATATCGTTAGATGCTGTTAGATCCGTTTAGATGCTGTTAAATGTCATTAGATGCTGTTATATGAAGTGACTGAATTAGTTCTAAAGCTGTAAATCGGGCCCATAAAACTTAGGTTCATTTCAACTCTAACCCTATTTATAAATCCTAAACCCTGATACTATTTTTGAAAATTGAGTTTGGATTGAGCTTCAAGTTAAAATTTATATTAATAAATTTATATTTTATTTAAGAGCAATAATTTTAGAATTTCATATGTATATGTAATAATAAATCATATAAGTAAACATAAAATATATAGTCAAACTACATATCTTTAACAAAAGCAATACAAAGAATATTTGTAGACAAAATTTAACATCCAAAACTAGATAAAGGAAGAAAATTAATAAATATAAAAGTAAATGATAAAATAAAAGATAAATATAAGTGAAAATAATATACCTTATCTATAATATAATTATAATATGTCAAACATGTATCTAAATATAAATATAAATAACATAAAATACGCAAAAATATAAAGAAGTATTGTTTCAATATTATTATATAAGATATTTTATCATAAATATAAAATGGTAAATTGGGTTCTAAAAACCTTATCATATTTACAAATTGGGTTTCTCGAATTCGGAGTTCTACATTGTGAAACCCCAAATTGTTAGATCATTTCGTAAATTTATATAAAATAAATTTGTGGAATAAGATACAATAATTATGAAAATTTGAAAGTTTTTATATTTACAAATCAGTAACAAGAAATGGTTAATGTATGCAAGAATTAGAGGCATTCGGTAATTTATATAAGAGGGGTGCTCGGAGGTGGCCGACGAAGGAGTGCAAAATGCCATTTTTTTTATAAACATATAAAGCTAGATGTATTAGACCTATAAACTAAGTTTTACCATTTTTGGATGCCTTTAAGTATTTTTTTATTTTAAAATACAATAGCATTTTTAATGATTTCTAAGTCAAAAAATTACGAAAATGCCACTGTATTTAAAAATCTAAAAAAAAATACTTAAGATCATTCAAAAAGAGTAAAATTTGGTCTATAGATTAAATACACTTAGCTCTGTATATTCATAAAAAAACTGAAAAAAATAAAAAAAATATGTTTTTTGGGCTGGGCTAACTAAGGCCCTTGTTAGCTCGGCCTAAAAGAATCATTGCCTCTTTATATAAAAGTGTAACTTTTTATTGAATGATGTGAAAATTTCATGATGATGGAAGAGTTATATTGACTATTGTTTATTTTGTGGGTCTAAATCATTAGTGAACTTATGAGTTTGAAATACCCAAGTTAGATATTGAATGGTGTAAAGGAGATTTATACATTTTATTAATTTAATTTAAAGTAGAAAATTGTGGTTGCCAAGATGGGTAAAAGCTTAAGTTGCATTTGAAAAGGGCAACGGTTCAAGTGATGATGACTTATAGTAAAATGAATGTATAACCTCCCAATTAAATAGAGTGAGTTAAGGGGAGTTGTTATAACGTTAAAGGGGAGAAAAGGTTAAAGAGATAGCTTTGAATGTAATTCAAGTTTAACTCTCACTCAATTAGGGTGTGCATTTAATTTAGAAATAAATTTGTATTCAATAAGGATCTTTGCTAGCATTAGTTAAGTGCGTAATTCTAACCAAGGGAAGCAGGCAAATCGAAAAGGCAGAATAAAGAGAAATTATTCTTTACGTCCGGGCTAAGTCCCGGTTTACTGCGTTCGCTACCTGCATGCAGCCTGCACGCCGTTGGATTAGGCGAGATGAGTCTTAGCCATGTGATGAAAAAATTACAGGCTCGTCCCTGCGGAGTCCAACTGTTCCCAGACGAAAAAATTCAAATACCCCTCCTCCCAACCATTCCGCATGCCAACTTTCTTCCTTTCTTCCATTTCGCCTCCATCCCTCTCCCGAAAGGTCTGTGGATTCAAAAGATCGAATTACAGAGTCAAAAAGGCTATTTTGGTGCCATAGGATCCACAAATCCCGCACATTTGGGACACTGACCGTTTCCAAAGGCCAAACTGACAAAACCTCAATCGACAAAAGCTCTAGTACCATTAGTTTCAAGCACCCATGAATACTATCTTTATGTTGTAAGCCATCAAATCCATTTTGCTGACGCTGGTGCGCTATTATAAGCTGGGAAGTTGCCCAATAGTCATAGTACCCCAATTTGATGTATTTTTCAGGATCAAGGCCAAAAGAACCAATGGCCACTCATTTGACATCTTGTGTTTCGTGCATGTAATTGGAATTAACCACATGATTAGTGGAAGAATGACAAGGTGAAAAAAGAAAAGGAAGCAATTTTTTTTTTATAATGGCTATTGCTTTTGCATTTGGATTTCACCTAGGAAGGAGGAAAAAGAAAAAAGAAATGCATGTTGTAACAACCATTCGGAGCAAACCATGGGAATAGAATTGGTGGTGGGAAACAGACGTAGATCGTTTCGGATGGAAGTAGCGACTAGAGCAGCTCATTCGATTGCGAGTCGATTGTTCTGATAAAGAAGACTTGGTGGACTTCTGCACCTTCCAACATTTTCAATTTTTCTGCTGTTGCACCAAAAACAGGACCAACTCACCAAGAGAGCGGTGTACTGTGGACAGCAATAGAGGAAGATGAAGGGAGGGCAAGGGAGGGGTTACTTGAACCCAGTGGTGTGGAAGAACTCAATGCTGGAAGGTGTGCTGTCTGTTGTCGGAGAAGAGAGATGGGAGAGGAGAGATGCAACTAATGTTGTGCCGTGGCCGAAAGGGAGAGGGAGAAAGAGATCCGGAGAGGGATGGAGGCGAGAATGGGTGAGAGAGAGAAAGAAAGCAGGCGGAATGGGTGGGAGGAGGGTTTTTTGAATTTTTTTGTCCGGAAATGGTTGGATTCCTCAAGGATGAGTCTGCAATTTTTCCATCATACGGCTAAGAGTCATCCCACCCAATCAAACGACGTGTAGCCGTGTAGGCAGCATACAGGCTTCGGATGCAGTGAACCGAGACTTAGCCTGTACGTAAAGAATCATTTGTTGAGAATAAAAGAGGTGGTATTTAAGAGTTTGTATGTATCCGAAACCTAAGAAGAGAGGAGGATAGGTGGCGACTACAGCTATAGGGATTGAAGACTCAAATTTTCAGTCAAGCAGAAAGATAGGTATAAATCTTTAGACATGATATTGAATTTGGTGATTTTCATGTTTGCTACAATGGTTTCTTTAATCGATGGATAGTCCAAGGGTTCTACGCCTCTTATAAAACATTGTATTATATATTTCATTTAGATTATTTATGTAGGTTTTGGATGGTGTATATCAATGGATATGAGTTTATCCAATAGTTGAGATTTAATTAGTATTTATGATGTACACTGTTGTGTATATAAATATGTGACATTATATTTATTTGCATCAAAGGAATGCGTTGTGAACGGTTTTAAGGGCATTTGGTTTCCACTGACATTATATTTATTTATGATGGAGTTTTAAGGGCATTTGGTTTCCATTGACAGATCATGCAATATAGTATAATTTGCGCCGTCCATAATCCATATGCGAAATTCATTAGCCAATTGATATTTAAGATGAATGTTATTTATTTATTTATTTATTTATTTGATGGTTTAAATGGACAAGAAATTGGATTTCCATTTAATGATGGATTTAGTTGTTCGAGACAAAGAGGGTAATTATATTTTATTGGCAGAATTTGAGAAAGAAAATTTGGTTATGGATTACGTATGTAGTTACGAATTTCTGTAAAAAGCATGAGGCGGGAAATAAATTGATGAATTTTTATGTGCATGATACGGGGGAATTATATTTAACATACGAATGTATATATATGTTACTTTATTAGACGGATGATGGAAGGGCCAAGGACTACCGTGAAATTGGATGTCTCTGTTTAGATGTTTAACTCATTTAATACAGTATTATGTGTTTCAACGTTCCATTGAGCATGATATGTATAATTAATTAATTTCACTGAAAGGAACGGTTTAAACAGCATCCAATATTCATAGACTTATATTTCGGATGTTGACGGATTTTTAAAGCTAATACTGTATTCTTTTTTTTGAAAAAAAGAACCGGGACTTGCAGTTAAAAAGGGTGGATTCTATAACATCCTTACGATGTGACGTCGCGGGGATGCCAATTGTGGAAAGGTTGAAAACCACCCTATGGCAAAATAGCCAATAAAACCACTATGGGTGGCTAATCCAAGGATATTTTATCCACACAAGAGGAACACAAACATCATGCTCAATAAGCAAGACTTGTAAATAAAATTTACTACACTAAAATCATGTGTTACAAGCTTTCAAGAGGGCTTTATTTATAACTAAGCTTAGGAGAAGCCTTCTACAACCTTTCTGATGTGGGACAAACAAAACGTAAAAAGTAAAATAAAGGAAAACTTTTCCTAACTTTTCCATGAGGGACAAGCTCCCATGTCATTCTCCCTTGGTTGGAGAAGACTCGTCCTTGAGGTGAAATTTATCTTCATGTTCTCCATAGTAAGGAAAAAAGGATAAGTTAAATCATTGGTTGGTGTTGTGATGTGAGGGCACAGCATTCCATTTTAGAGGAGTGTGTTGCGGCTAAAATAGATCTTCTATAGTAGCTGGTAATTTTGAAGATGGTAAGAACTGAAGGAGATGCAGCGAAATAATATTTGAACAACCAGATAAAATGCAATAGAGGCGGCAGCCATGGCGATATAGATGGATCTAGAAGGAGCAAAACCAGAAGAAAAGTAAAAGCTCGAAATGAGCGGCTGGTGAAGAGGAAGAAAGGAAGCTGGTAGTGTTGCAGTGACATAGACGGTGTGTCTTGCCAATAGCGGATGGGCAGGTGTAGTTGTGCAAACAGAACTAGATGGAGAGATTTGTGAATGTTCCATCTTTTTTTGGAACAAGTAATGCAGAAGTGGCACATTTGCTTACACTTTCTCTTACCAAACCATTTTCTAACAAATGGTTATCTTGCCATTGTAATTTCTTGAGCTCGTGTGGATTTATGTGGTAAGTAGGTTTGTTTGGAATGACTAATCCAAAGACAAAGTCAATAACATGTTGGATATCTTGCATTGGTGGCAATGCAGGAGGTACGTCATTAGGAACAACATCAACAAACTCTTCTTCTTGAGGTTTGGTATGTTCTTCAGTCCTTAAAGGAGCTAATTTAATTTTTACCCTATCCTTGGGAAAAGAATAAGTATTATTGAAGCCATAATGAAGAACTCGACGATCATATTGCCAGAGTCTCCTAAGCAACAGGTGTCAAGCATCCATTGAAATGACATCACACCATACCTCATCTTGATATTTCTTACCCACAGTGAATTGAATTGAACAAGACAACATCTGTTCACCTTGACTTCACTTCCTTTTCTCAACCATTATAGCTTGTAAGGTTGAGGATGTGGCTCTATATGAAGACCAAGTTTTTCTACCATATATTTACAATAATATTTTTACAACTTCAATCATCAATGATAACATTACATACCTTTCCAAGGGATTTACACCTGGTATGAAAAATCTTATGACGCAACCAACTCACATCTTTAGTTAACATAGCAGTAGTGAGGCTACGACGAACCACAAGACACTCGCCTTCATCAGCATGGATTTCCTTTGCTTCACTAATTGCTTCACCTTTGAGCTCTTCTACTTCACTTGCGGGAATTTTAGTAAACTCTTGTTCAAAAAGTGCAACAACTCGTCAATTTGGACAGTCAGAAGCAATATGACCAAACCCATGACATTTAAAGTACTTTCTTGAGTTGACATTATTAGCATGACTAGAACTGACCTCATTTGAATTTTTAGAAAGATTTACCTTAGATTGTGGCACCGTATTTTGACCCTTGCAGATATGATGAGATTCCTTTTGCTTGAATGAGACACTAGCTGCCTTTCTTGCCCGCTATTTTTGTACTTTTATCCAAAGTCCAATGTAGTTGAAGTTGCATTATATCAAAAATTTCAACATGAAGTCCACCAAGAAAGCGCGCAATATTTTGTTTCTCTGGTTCATGAACATGACATTTCATGAGAAGTTGCTCAAACTCCATTGTATACTCTTCCACAGACATTGGACCCTGCCTCAAACTATGAAATTTAACAAATATATCTTGCCGATAGTGATCAAGAAGAAACTTATGTTTAAGCTCTCGGCGCATTTTATCCTATGTTTGGATTTTGCATTGATCTTCTCTTTCTCTTTGTCTCTTGAGATTCTCCCACCAAATGGATGCATGCTTTTTGAGCTTAATAGCAACAAGCTTACATGCTTGTCATCAGGAATATCCTTAAGCTCAAACACTCTCTCTACAGTATGCAACCAGTCAATGACGTCATTAGGTTGGAGTCTTCCTTCAAATTCAGGAATATCAACCTTATGCCTAGATCCTTATATTCTCGAGTAGGAGATTGATGTGATGTCTTAGATTTTGGGGTTGCCTTGGGGCTTCTTCCTTTGATGTGTTCTCATGATGAAAGGATTAACATTATCCTTTTCATAATTGGAGCTGTTAGGGTTAACATCTCATTTTGTTGTGGATGCTGGGGGGGGGGGGAGCCGCAAGCGTTGCATTTGTCTCTTGAAGTGCCTGAACTTGCTGGCGTAACTCTTCAATTTCAATTTCTTGAATATTCTGTTGTCAAGGATTTCGCCGTCTCAGTGGCATATTGAGAAATGATGATGTATAATGGGAATAACACAGTAATGGAGTTTCAAAAGAACAAAAGTAGAACAAGAATAGAAAGACAACAAGAATAATCCTAGAAAAAAAAGAAGGAGAAGAACAATCCTAGAAAAAAAGACAAAAGGCAACCGTAAGAAAAATTGGAAGGAAAAAAATGATTATATGAGACACAGGAACAAAAAGAAATTATAGGGGGACTAAAAAAGAAATTATAGGGGGACTAGAAAAAAATACTGCAAGAAAGGTAGGAACCAAAAAAAAGGACAACTATAGAAAGGGAAAGAACAAGACAAGAAAAGAATAATATTAGGAAAGAAAACTATGCAAGACAAAAAATAAAAGCAATACTAGGAAAGACAAGAAAGAAAAGAACAGTACTAGGATAGAGGAAATGCTCTGATACCAAGCTGACGCCAGGACATCGCAGGGGATGCCAATTGTGGCGAGGTTGAAAACCCCACTATGGCGGAGTAGCTAATAAAACCACGTTAGGCGTCCAAGCGAAAGATATTTTATCATCGCAAGAAAAACATAAGCATCATGCTCAATAAGCAAGACTTGTAGATAAAATTTACTTCACCAAAATCATGTGTTACAAGCTCTCAAGAGGGCTTTATTTATAACTAAGCCTAGGGGAAGTCTTCTACTACCTTTACGATATAGGACAAACAAAACATGAAAAGCAAAACAAAGGAAAACTTTTCTTAACTTTTCCATGTGGGACAAGCTCCCGCGTCACATCCATTGATTTCTATAAAAGTATTATAACTTGCCGTTAGATGGTTGAAGGCTCTTGCTTTTTAATTATATATAATATTGTTATATTGGATTCAATAAAATAAATAACCAAGTGATTGTTTTGTCTATTGATTCTTGCAAACTAAAGAAATCAATGTGGATATTATTGATTGAGGTTTATGAATTCTAGAGTTAAAATTTTTACAAAATTTATGATATGAGCAAGGGATTATAATTACTGTGAAATTTAATGGAATTGAAGTTTTATTATTTTTTTGTTAACTTGTACCCATAATTAGATTGAGTAGATTTAATTATATTTTCTTCGGAAGAATTTAGAAAGAGGATTTGTATATGGATTATTTGTATAATTGTGGATTTTGTTGAGAAAACGTGTATATTAAATATTGAAATTATGTTAATGGATTTTATATATGTTTTAATTCGGAAGGACTCAAGAGTTGAGTTTAAACAATATAATACAAGAAAAAAAATTTGTAGATAAGAAAGGGAATTTTTAATTATGCATGCTAAGGTGAACTTGAGAAAAGAAGTTGTAATTTATTCATGTTGTTTAAAATTTGAATTGACAGGTCATGAGTAGTAGTTATAGAAAATTTAATGATAAATCGTTGTGTCCTTTTCAATAAGCAAGGATTCAAGATTGAGCTTTAAATGTTGGATTCCATGAAAGAAAAGTTTGATTAGCAGATTTAATGTGAGCAAGATTTTTCTGCTTGTATTTGGATGTTTATGGACGTTGACGGATGTTTATTTTTGGACATAGGTTTTGTGACGAGTTAGATGTTTTACTTGAGAGTTTTATGAAAACTTATTTCTCAAGATGTATGATTTTCTTGGCTTTAATTATTTAATTGAGTTAAGGAGTATTAAAATTTATTTTGATTTGATGATGGATTTATAAACTTTTCAAAGTATGAGTTCAATGAAGATGTTTTAAAAATGAGCATATGAGCACAAGTATGATGTATGAGTGCATTGTTGTATATTGAGCATGACGTGTGATGATCTTTGGCCGAACCAGAGAATAACAGGAGTTACGGTACAGTACGGTATAACCGTGTGAGATGTTTGATGAGGATGAGTCTACCTAGTGTGCCGGGTGACATAAATGTAATGTTGAGAATGGACATTTTGCATTGCATGAGCATAGCATGAATGTGCATATGAATATTAGAGACTTTGTTATTTGATGAGAATGATGTTTATTTGCTTTAACAATTGAGTTTTACTGTTATCCTACTTACTGAGTTTGCCTGGACTCATTTCATTTTTTCTATTTTTTTAGTTAATAGGAAAAGCAAAAGATGTAGGATATTATTGTCTCAACAAGTTAATGGAAATTGGGTAAATTAGTTATTTAAATTTAAGTTCTTTAGGAGCTAAGTATTTATATTTAGATCATTTGAATTGATAATATTTATGTAGTGAGATTAGAAGATAATTTTAATGATAATGAGGCAATTGAGATGCAATTATTGATGTGACATTTTCCCTCAGCTTGATTGGTCCTGGCAGTTTTTCAGTAGCGATCGCTGGTCATGGGAGGTGTGGCTGGCGGACCCTCATCTTATGCTCCCGAGAGCATGCAACTCCCGAGCACATACACCTATTTTTAAATTTTTTTTTAAAATTTTTTTCATAAACTTGTTAGCCCAAATGTATTTAATCTGTGTATTAATTTTTACCATTTTTGGAATATTTTAGATATTTATTTTTTATTTTTGAAAATCAGTGGCATTTTAGGTAATTTTAAATTACTAAAATGCCACTGATTTTCAAAAATAAAAAAATAAATATCTAAAAATCTTCAAAAATGGTAAAAATTGATACATACGTTAACAAGTTTATAAAAAAAAAATTCAAAAAAAAAAAAAGTGCATGAGCCCGGGAGGATGCAGTGCATGCAACTGAAGTCTCGTGGCCGGCAAGGCATTCATGCTCGGATTGTGAAGAAACCATTTCTCACGCGGTTGAAAACGGAGTTTGATGGGCTAGGTTCGTTCTTAGCTTTCCACCCTAATTATGGGACCAACAGAACCCGATCGGGCCCGAATCCCGTTGTTGCTTCTGCAATGGACAGCAAGCTAACGGCTTGTATGAGAGCCAGTTACGACAATCGTAAGTGTAAACAGTTGTATTTCAAAGAGCCAACCATGGATTATATTTTAAATAATAGTTTAAAATGAAAATTATACACATCAAATAGCTTGTCTTAATAAACTATAATCTAGGTATTTTAAAGATTTATGTTTCTAGATTATAAATAATATTCATAGCATAATTTATATAATTTGAAATCGTCATGTATAAGAAATATATACATATATTAAAAATTATAAATTGAGAATTTTGTGGGGGTTGAAAATGACTGATAAACCTTAAATTTTTTTTTTTTTTTTTACAAAACGTATATATACGTATATTAAAAAATATAAATTGTAATAAATGATTAAATATGTTTTTATGGAAAATGTTAAAATTTTAAGAGTACACACGTTGTCTCAGGTTAAAAGTGTATTTTTATATTTTTGTCTTTTACATGAAAATATTGTCTCAAATGCATTTAATTTATTTACCAAAATTCACAAATTTTAGATGTATACGTGTTTATTTTAAAATAATAATTTGTAGGTTATTTAGGTAATTTTTTACCAAAAATGTTGTTTTTAAAGTACAAATAATATTTAAAAATAATAAATATTGGTATACATTTACTATTAATACAAAAATTCTAAATTTTTTAATAAATAATATATTTAAAAATTTTATTTAATATAGTATGTGTGGTATGAATATATTATTTTAGATACTTTAAATATTAAATATATAATAAATTCGGAAGCATGATTCGACAATCTCAATTCGACGGGGAGCAGCAAGACAAGTAGCTGAAAATGATATCTAGAGAAGTCTTGGTAAATGCAAAGAGGGGAGAGCATATGCTACCGCTGCACTAAAATTATTACTAAAATCATTCTGTAGAGTGCAGAGGCTACTGCGGCACTCCTAAAAATAATTAAAATCTCTCCGGTGAGCAGCAAGCCTAGCTAAAAGTGAGGGGCATTTGTGTCATATCCTCTCTAAGTATGCAAAATAGCATTTTAGACCCTGACGTTTGCGTATTAACATTTTAGACCCTGATAAGTTTCGTCTTTTGCATTTTAAATCCTCCACCCTAATGCCGTCTGCTGCACACCGTCTGGGCATGTGCAATGATGGAAATATCCCTCAATAGAAACAAAATCGTTGCCCTAACGAGAAAAACCTTCCGAAATTGAACTCCCTGCCGGAAGACCGAACCCCAAATAGAAACCCTATTGCTTTCGTAGACCATAGATTCATGATTCTGACAGCTTGAGTAGCATCCGACATTTTCAAATCAGAGACGAAAGCCGAAATCCTGCCTGTGTTCGATGGATACGTCTTCCATTAGAGCCCAAACTTCATCCGAAATCCTACTTGTCTTGGCCCTGAGCATCGTCTTCTATGGTTGTTGTGCGACAGGAGTTGAGAGGGATGGGGATACAAGAGAGGTAAGTACTAGAGATATGGGGCTGTAGTCCATCTTCTCAGTTGCTATTTCATACTGGCGATACTTTGGTGCCAGGTAGCCTATTGTCCCAGCAGTGAGGGTTGAGACTAGGCTCTTGTCGTGATCCGTGAGGCGGGCAAGACCAAAATTCCCAAGCCTTGCATTGAAATTTGCATCAAGCATGATGTTGCTGGCTTTATGTCCCTGTGGATGGCTTGCTGTTCACAATCTTCATATAGATACTTCAAAACAGAGGCAATGCCAATGATGATCTTGTATCTTTGGGGCCATTTTAGAACTGTTTTGGCCTCAAATTCCTGGTAAAGGATTCTGTCTAGACTCCCATTTGCCATGTATTCATAAACAAGTAGCAATTCATTCTTCTCAGAGCACTAGCCTTCGAGCTGAACAAGATTCTTGTGCCTCAGGTAGGCTATTGTCGACAATTCAACCATGAATTCGTTTTCGCTTTCATGGGTGTGCTTTCATATCTTCACCGCGAAGGTGAGTCCTGATTTTGGAAACACAGCCTTATAAATGGACCCAAACGCACCGCTGCCCAAAGTTTGGCTGGGATGGAATCCTCTCATGGAGGCCTTCAGCTCTTTGTAGCTGAAGATCGCGGGGCTTTCACAATCTCCGATCCAAAGCTATTCCCGATTCCAATCATCTTCAGTCTCTTAACGAAAACTAAGAAAATCAATATCGAGATTATGCAAGACAGAATTGAACCAGCAATTCCAAGGCCCAACATAAGCTTCTCATGGGATACATGGTTGATGTTCGAAACAGGATGCAATGGTGGGATGGCAATCTGCGAGCAGTCGGACATGTTGAACTGAGTGCTAGAATTTAGAGGCCCGAATCCGAATGTCCAGAAGCTCCAATCTTGGATCATGTGGGGCTCCGTGCTTCCTTCTGTGGAACCCGAGAAACCCGCATACATTCTCTCATCAACATCCCTAGAAAGGTCAATGTGCCACATATTCCCATTCATGCCTCAGCTCTTACCGACATTGCACAAGAATGGAAAAAATCAAAGATTTCTCACTCGCAGATATAAAAAATTATGTGAACGAGCAATTAAGAAGCCATATCTTTTTTCAACCATTACCCAAAGCCCCTTCACTTTACAACGTCGTGCCTCTTCCAAAAGTCTAGCCTTTTCCCTTTTCATCTTAAATGCATCTCAACCAGTGCCATTTACGTCATTTTAAAAAAACCACGTGCACAATGGGATGACTAGATGGTGCACAGCAGACGACGTTAGGGCGGATGGTTTAAAATGCAAAAGACGAAACTTATCAGGTTCTAAAATGCTAATACATAAACTTCGGGGTCTAAAATGCTATTTCACATACTTAGAGGGGGTATGACGCAAATACCCCTAAAAGTGATATCTGAACCTCGCTGTAAATGTAAAGAGGGCAGAGTAGAGGTTACTGCTGCACTGCTATAATTAAAATTACAATAAGATGTCTAGCAACCTTTACGAAGTAAGTCGTCCTCTCCGAGAGAGGCTTCCCTAATCTCCTCCCAATCGTTGACTGCTGATCCTGTTTTCTCTGGCGAGCTAAAGGTTTGTTTTCTACATGTTGCGGGGAAAAGAAAGGGATATAGGTTTGTTTTGTGAAAGTTTCCACTTTCGTAGATTCCTCTTCTTCAAGTTGTTCTTCCTAGTAGCCATCAAGTCTAAATCAAACCCATCAAACCCAAATCAATAACCTCCTCTTCAAAAGCAAAATCCCAACCAGACCACCGCTACCACAACAAATCATCGGCACCTCTTGTTGGGATTTTAGCCTATCCCCTTTTTGTGTGGATTAAACAGGAATAATTAATTACAGACAATAAATATTGCAAATGATAAACAATCAAACCACGGAAAAACACACCACAATTTTACGTGGAAAACCCCTCTTTACCAAAGGGGAAAAACCACGGGACCCAGTCCACGTAAATCTTCCACTATAAAATAATGGGAATACAATACAATGTCTTCTCTAGTAAAAACTAGAGGATTTCATCATCACAATAAGGATGGATTTTAATACAGAAATTAACCAGGATAGATTTCACCAAATCTGAGATGACGGCGGAATTTTCTCTCTTGATGGCTGGAAGAGATAACTGCCGTAGAAGCCTTGAGCATATGACGATAAAATCCGGAGCTGCTGCTGCTGCTTCTCTGAAATCTGAGAAGGGAAGAGAGACTCTCTCTCTGACGAAAAAAAATCGTCGCTGCCGAGAGAGGAGACGCTGCCGAGAGGAGAAGAGAGAGAGATGTGATATCTCTCTCTCTCTCACACGCCGAAAGCAGAAAAGGAGGGGGACAAGAGCAGGTGGGGCATTATTGAATAATGCCAAATGGGTGGGCCCCCCCACTTTTGACTTCACGTGGGAGGAACCCACCTAACAAATCTCCCCCTTCCGACTACGTGGAGGGATTTGTCATCCCAACGATAGAACGACAAACTTCAAGCTTCTCCCTTGGTAGAGCCTTCGTCAACATATCAGAGCCATTATAATCGGTATGGATTTTCTCAAGTTCAAACAACTTGTCATTAATAGCTTCTCTTATCCAATGATACCTCACATCAATGTGCTTTGATCTTGCATGAAAAGAAGAATTCTTACCAAGGTGAATTGCGCTTTGACTATCACAAAATACTATATATCTCTGTTGTTTGAAGCCAAGCTCATGTAAAAACCTCTTCATCCACAACATTTCTTTGCATGCTTCAGTCGCTGCAATGAATTCTGCTTCGGTTGTAGAAAGTGCAACACATTTCTGTAGCCTTGATTGCCAAGCTACAGCTCCCCCTGCAAAAGTAATCAAGGAACCAGAGGTAGACTTTCGAGTGTCCACATCTCCTGCCATATCTGCATCTGTGTAGCCAATTAGTAAGGGTTTCTCATTGCCAAAACAAAGTCTCAAACTGGAAGTAACTCGTAGATATCTCATAATCCACTTAACTGCATTCCAATGCTCTCTCCCAGGATTAGACAAGAACCGGCTTACAACACCAACTGCATAAGCTATGTCTGGTCTTGTACATACCATTGCATACATCAAACTTCCCACAGCTGAAGCATATGGAACCCTTTCCATGTCTTTCTTCTCTGCATCTGTAGAGGGACACTGCTCAATGTTTAGCTTAAAATGAGTAGCAAGAGGAGAGTTAACCGCTTTAGCTTTGTCCATGTTGAACCTCTGAAGTACCTTCTCAATGTAGTTCTCCTGTGACAGATATAACTTCTTGGCATTCCTCTCACGATGAATGCTTATGCCAAGAATTTGCTTTGCCGGCCCTAAATCCTTCATAGCAAAAATTTGACTTAGTTGCGTCTTCAACCTATCAATCCTTGAAGAATTGTTTCCAACAATCAACATATCATCGACATAAAGCAATAGTATAATAATATCATCATCAGAGAATTTCTGCACAAAGACACAATGATCAGAAGTTGTTTTTCGATAGCCATGTTTCTCCATAACTGACTCAAACTTCTTATACCATTGTCTTGGTGCTTGCTTCAAGCCATAGAGGCTTTTTCTCAGCTTGCACACATAGTCCTCTTTTCCTTTTTCCACGAAACCCTCTGGCTGCTCCATATAAATTTCCTTGTCTAATTCACCATGGAGAAAAGCAGTCTTTACATCCATTTGTTCAATCTCCAAATCAAGACTAGCTGCTAGACCCAAAACCACACGAATAGATGACATTTTAACAACTGGAGAAAAAATCTCATCAAAATCAATACCTTTCTTTTGATTGAATCCCTTGACGACCAATCTAGCTTTGTATCGAGGTTGTGTAGTATCTTGTTCTTGCTTCACTCTGTATACCCACTTGTTCTTCAAAGCTCTTTTGCCCATAGGCAACTTTACCAACTCAAATGTATGATTTTCATGCAGTGACTTCATCTCATCTCTCATGGCTTCAACCCACTCCTTCTTGTGTTCATCTTCCATGGCTTCTGCATAACATTCAGGCTCTTCCCCGTCAGTCAGTAACACATATTCATCAACAGAATATCGTGTAGAAGGATGACGATCTCTAGTAGACCTCCTGAGTGGAACATCTGGTGGAACTTCTGGTACTGGTGACTGCTCAACAATGCCATCATTAATCTCAACCTGTGTATGAGTATCAACATCAACTGTACCATCCTGGTCATCTTGAACTTCATCTCTAACCTGTACTGGCACATGTGTCAAAGGAACTGGATCCAAGTCTGTTAAATTATCATAATATTGAGAAACTGTTTTAACTGTTTTCTCAATATCTTGTATGGTTTGGTCTTCCATAAACACAACATCTCGGCTTCTTACAAGCTTTTTCTGTACCGGATCATAAAACCTGTAACCAAAATCATCTTGGCCATAGCCAATAAATACACACTGTCTTGTCTTGACATCAAGCTTAGACCTCTCATCTTTAGGAATATGCACAAAGGCCTTACATCCAAAGACACGCAAGTGACTGTAGGATACATCTTTTCCCGACCAAACTCTGTCTGGAACATCAAAATTTAAAGGAACACAGGGTGTGAGATTTAACACATGTACAACGGTACTCAAAGCCTCACCCCAAAAGGATCCTGGCAACTGTGCATGTGAAAGCAAACATCTCACCCTTTCAACTAGTGTCCTGTTCATTCTCTCAGCTAGCCCATTTAACTGAGGAGTCTTCGGAGGTGTCCTTTGATGCCTAATACCCAGCTGTTTGCAATATTCATCAAAAGGACCACAATACTCACCTCCATTATCAGTTCTGATACACTTTAACTTCTTCCCAGTCTGTCTCTCAACTGAGGTCTGAAACTGTTTAAACATATCTAACACTTGGTCTTTTGTCTTCAAGGTATAGACCCATAACTTCCTTGAATGATCATCTATAAAAGTCACAAAATAGAGAGCACCACCAAGTGTTTTTACTTTCATGGGACCACAAACATCAGAATATACTAAATCAAGTATACCCGGCTGTCTTGAAGGAGGGGATATTTTAAAGGCAACTCTGTTTTGCTTCCCTGCCAAGCAATGAGCACATTTCTTCAATGCTGTATTCTTCAATCCAGAAAGAAGATTTTTCTTTGCCAAAACCATCAAACCCTTCTCACTCATGTGGCATAGTCTTCTATGCCATAACTCTGTTGTACTTTCATTCTCCATTGCATTGATAATACAAGAAGAAACCTTTGCCTGCATGAAGTACAATGAGGAGCACTTCTTGCCTCTAGCCACAATCATAGAACCTTTAGTAAGCTTCCAATGACCATCATTGAAGGTGTTGCAAAACCCCTCGTCATCAAGTTTACCTGCTGAAATCAAATTCAAGCGAATATCAGGAATATGTTTAACATTTTTCAAAAGCAACATCGTACCATTGTTGGTCTCCAAGCACACATCTCCCATGCCTACGGCTTTAGCTACACTATTGTTACCCATCTTAACATTCCCAAAGTCTCCGGATGTATAAGATGTAAAGAAGTCTCTTCGTGATGTAGCATGAATGGAGGCACCGCTATCAATCACCCAACTAGTGTCATGGCATGCAAGGTTGACAACATCATCATCATACACAACAAGGAAGTCATCTGTGATGGCAGAAACTCTATCAACATCATTACTATCATCAGTTTCTTTTTCTATCCCTTTTTCATTTTTGTAGTCTCTTTTGAGTTGTCGACAATACTTCTTTATATGCCCCCTTTTACCACAGTGATAACACTCAACATTGGCAAACCTGTTTGACTTGCTTTTGCTTCTGTCTCTGTTCTTCGGACCTTTACTCTTGCTCCTCCCCCTCTTTTCCATGACTAAGACATCTGACTGTGACGGACCCTGTGACTTTCTTCTCATCTCTTCATTTAAAACACTACTCTTAGCCAAATCCATAGTGATTACACCATTTGGAGCTGAGTTAGATACCGACATTCTAAACGTCTCCCACGAGTCCGGCAGTGTGCCTAGAAGCCATAACCCCTGCACCTCATCTTCAAACTTGATATTCATCCCAGCCAACTGATTAAGAATTCCCTGGTAAGCATTCAAGTGATCTGATAAAGGAGTTCCATCCCTGTATTTCAAGCCCATCAACTTCTTTATTAGAAACAACTTGTTGTTCCCGGTTTTTCGAGCATACAGCTGTTCAAGCCTGTCCCATAAAGAACGTGCATTTGTTTCTTCACTGACATGGTTTAAAACATTATCATCCACCCACTGCCTGATATACCCACATACTTGACGATGAAGTAAAGTCCATTCAGCATCAGTTTTTTCTACGGGTTTTTGTTCCGCAAACACAGGCAAATAAAAATCTTTGACATATAGCAGGTCTTCCATTTTTTCCTTCCACACATGATAATTTGAACCATTCAAATTAATCATTCTACTTGTATTAACCTCCATCGTTCAACACAAGGCACAAGATTACTAAAACCTCGCTCTGATACCACTTGTTGGGATTTTAGCCTATCCCCTTTTTGTGTGGATTAAACAGGAATAATTAATTACAGACAATAAATATTGCAAATGATAAACAATCAAACCACGGAAAAACACACCACAATTTTACGTGGAAAACCCCTCTTTACCAAAGGGAAAAAACCACGGGACCCAGTCCACGTAAATCTTCCACTATAAAATAATGGGAATACAATGCAATGTCTTCTCTAGTAAAAACTAGAGGATTTCATCATCACAATAAGGATGAATTTTAATACAGAAATTAACCAGGATAGATCTCACCAAATCTGAGATGACGACGGAATTTTCTCTCTTGATGGCTGGAAGAGATAACTGCCGTAGAAGCCTTGAGCATATGACGATAAAATCCGGAGCTGCTGCTGCTGCTTCTCTGAAATCTGAGAAGGGAAGAGAGACTCTCTCTCTGACGAAAAAAAATCGTCGCTGCCGAGAGAGGAGACGCTGCCGAGAGGAGAAGAGAGAGAGATGTGATATCTCTCTCTCTCTCACACGCCGAAAGCAGAAAAGGAGGGGGACAAGAGCAGGTGGGGCATTATTGAATAATGCCAAATGGGTGGGGCCCCCCACTTTTGACTTCACGTGGGAGGAACCCACCTAACACCTCTTCCGTGTGACTTTTCTCTCCTGGGCTTTTCTAGAGGGTTTGTAGTCAGTGTAAGCTAGAGTTGTAGTATCGGATTCGGATTCGTTTGAAGTGGGGTGTTATCTTCTTTTTCCTTTTTTTTCTCGTGTTTTTTTTGTTTTGACTAATAAAATATTAAGAACAAAGCTGTGTCAAAAAAAAAAAAAAATTATTAAGAACAAAGAAGGATCCCTAGGATGGTATATGAATACAGAAGTTAATGTTGTGTGCTACATTGCAGGAGGTGCTTCTAACCATTACTAGAGTTGGGTTTACGGGCGTAGTGAGTTGTGGTGCAGTCTTCTCAATCTTGCACTAAGGTTTGGAAACTTAGGCTTGAGCATGACAAACAATCAGACAAGTCTAAGCTCTTCAGACTCCAACAAGCCTATTGAGCATGTCAAGTAATGCAAAAACACATTCAGGGTAGCCGCCTTTTTCTGATTTGCTATAAGTGGTAGCGGAATCTATCAAGCCCTGATATAGTGAGCCCCTTGAGATTGTATCCAAATGCGTTTGGTGGAGTATTGTCAATTGACAATTGATTCTCCTCCCTCAAAATTTGAGTGACAGAAGAACTTTTATATATGATAGCTTGGTTGAATGAAAATTGCATCTTGCAGTTACTTGCAAGTGTTGCGGGGTAAGGTCCTCTTTTGTTTTGCCTTCTATTTTTATTTGAAAATTTTTTATTTTTTAAAATTTCAATATTTTTGTCAGGCTAGTATAATTCTTTTTAGCAGTTTCAGCTCCTAAACTAGGCTGCATGCAATAAAGTGTAAGATGTGCATTAGAATTGACCATGTTCATTCATACTGGAAGTGATGTTGATTTGGAAAACATCAGGGATGTATGCTTTCCAATGGTCTGAGACTCTGAGCTTCACTACTTGCTTTCGATTGTCACCATTGTACATGTTGATCCTAGTTACATTGAATGTCCAGAGAGTTCGAAAGTCCCTACTTGCTAATGCTTTATTGACTCTCTTGAGTTTAGTGATGGAAGAATTACTAAGTATTGGTCAGCGTATCATTTTGTATTATCTTTGCTTTTCAATTTTGGAATGTTATAAACCATGGGATCCAGAGGAGATGAAATTCTTATTGTTGAAATAAGATTTCGGCCAAGTGGTTTTGAAGGATAGAAATTTATCTTACCTGATGATGTTTTCTTATCATGTGTTGGAGGCAATCATAGTTAGGACAGCACCAATTCTTTTAGTACTTAAAATACAAATTTTTTTTAGAGCAAAAATACAAATTAAATTCGTTGTCAGCATACTAAGTTGCCATAGCACTCCATTTTCCAAACGATTTATCTTGACGTGCAAATTTTTGGGTTTCGTAAATGGGCTAAAAAATCTATTCAACCCTCTAAGGAAATACAATAAAACATCCAAAATTTTGAACTTGAAAAGAGTGGAAGAGATCAAAACTTGACCTTGAACCCAGTACAGAATAGAATTGCAAGAACACGATTTAGATGTAAATTGAGCAAGAAAAAAGAGGAAGTGAACTTCATCAATGAATAAGATTTTCCCTTCACATGTCTTTCTTTTTTAGATTCCGAATTTTTGTAATTATTATTTATGCATTAATTTGAAAAAATACCTTTATTTTTTGAACTCACTTCGAGCTGGTCCTAAAAATTGATAGCACAGAATTTGATATCAAGTGCAGCCTAAACCTGGACAGGTGGCATAGGTACTACGTGTGGGTTGGAAAAGACCTGCCCGGTATGCACCCAACTTTTCACGCGGCAAGCTTACTTTTTTTTTTTTTTTTTAACCAATCATTTGATCATCCCCCTTCATGCCATTTGCTCATTTCCCTCTCTTTTAATCTATTATTCTCCTTTTCTCCTCTCTTTGTGCTGCCTCACTCCTCACGTTCTCTTCCCTGTTTATTTTTCAAAATAAATTTTTCTGCTGAATTGCTAGTGCTAATGCTAGTACGGCTAAATTTGAATAACTGGATAAATAATTGTTGCTTGCTGCCATAAAATATTCGTTCGGTTAATAGCTACTTGTTAATTATCTACAATAAACTATATTTGCTGAAATTGAATGATTGCTCAAATGAATTGTTGCTACCATATGGCAGGTTTGAGTTGTGTTTCTACTCTTGGTAGTTGTAATTGTGCATGTGTCTGTCTTTTGAATATTAATCCTAGTTTTTTATTCACGAGATTTAGGCATTACTAAAATACGTAAATTGACCAATTTTAAAAAAGGTAAACCTTGGTTTATTAAAAATAAAAAAATATATTTCCAGGTTGCGGACTAAATTTGGCCAATTTTAGGTTGGCTGCAAATGACCATATTCTTTAACATGGATGTCAAAATTTTACTACACAAGGAGTGTAACTCAGTTGGGTTGAAGTGATTCCATCCCTAATCTAAAATGAAAAGGCTCTACTCAAATCAAACCGTGACTCATTTTCTTAAACCCAATCCGAATCAAACCAAATTTATAAAATGTGAATTAAAGATTGGGTTTAAGGGATTGATGCTTTTAGTTGATAATTTGGGTTAATACTTCAAAATTTCAATTTCTTACAAATATTTTACACTGTTTTAGATAAAATTTATTAAATGAATTTTTTGCTTTAAAAGATAATTATGAAATTTCAAAAAAATTAAAAAGTGTTATTCGATATCGTTAATCGTTGAAAATATTAGAAGGCATTATTGGTAATGTATTTAATATATTGAGTTACCATTTAATTAATACAATTTAAAAAATTTAAATAAGATCCAAGGTCATAGTTGCATGCTGGGATTCTCTATTCAAATCATGCATGGAAGATGGAGCTCGCTATTCCATTTCCGCAAAACCGAACAAGCAATGAGAGAGATGAATTATATAACATGCCTGATACTTAAAAAGATACGACAAAGTTAGACCATAATGTGTCTCAAATCCACAACGATCTATTTTCATGCATTTTTACCAATAATATATACATTTGCAACCTCCATAAATACAAGCAAAAATCAAACAGAGAAGGGCGATCTTTTTGAATGCAATATAAATTAAATAGACCACAATCATCATAAATTTTTCTTAAATGCCTTTTTAGATTGGTTGATTTATTTAGTATTTTGGTGCTGCCATCGTCCGAAGTACTAGGATGGATGATAACGGTGACTTTATCTTGTTTGTTATTGTTAGCGGTAAAGCAGAAATTCATGGGAAAGAATCAATCAATTTAATATTTATTTTTAAACAAATATACACATGCAGTCAAATTACCACAGTGTTTTTTTTCGTGGGAAAAGCTTCCTGGGGTTCTTACTTACTAAGCTGCTATGCATTAAATACCACCTCAGAAACTATTGTTCCTCCGGTGAATCAGAGGCCTAGATTAAAATACCTTAACTAAGTTAAAGTTGATAGCATATTATCAACTCTCTTTTTTTTTAAGTGGAAGAGCAGCCCTTTTTAAGGCACCGCCACTTGCTGAAAGAAAGAAAAAAGAAAAAAAAACGAAAAAGAGATGAAAGAAGGAAAACGAAAATCCGCTGCCACCAGCCATCGGAGATTCGGAGCTGCCAGCGGAGAGAAGAGAGGCTTGAGGAAAATCTGCACCGCTGCTTACGGATTCTTGTTCTCTCCTCTACATTTTTCTCTTCCTGCACGATATCACTGCTGCTTATGGATTCCCCTCCTCATTTTCACTTTTTTTCTTCCTACACGACATCCTTTTTTCTCTTTTTTCCCACCTTCGCCGGCAGCAGCTTCCATTTTTTTTCTCCCTTCCTCTTCTTTTTTCTTTGCTTTAGCAACCCGTTTGCAGCCCTTTTTCCTTCTTGCACGACTTTTTTTCACTTTGACGCAGATCTATAGCCCCTGCTTTTTTCTTTATTCTTTGTGCATGACCTTGCTGCACACGTGACACGGCACGAGTCACCTTACTACGGTTTTGTTAGAACCGGATCGAATCGAGCGGTTCTATCAGCAACTGGGACCAGTACCCGGACCGATTCTAGCCGGTTTTCAGCTAGGAAAAATTGGCAGCTCCAAACCAGTTTTGACGGAGACAGTTTTCGATTTCTAAACCGGACGGTTAAGCCGGTTCGAACAATGCTGTGTGTGTATATATATAAACCCTCGTTTCGATTTCGATTTCTTGCTTTCTGATTCTTCGCCATACTCGTCCGGCTCTCCTTTTGCTAATTTTTCATTTTGCAAAAATCCATCTGCCGGAAAACCCATCGCCTACTCTAAAAATCTAGCTGCCACTGCCTTTCGCCTTTCTTGGTTTCGACCGTTAGGCGGCATGCCGCATGCTGCCACAGTTCATCTTCTCTTCAGAATTCCTGTAAAAACCCCAACCTAGGGTTAGTGATACACACTAACCTATTTCGAAGCGTTTCTGTCATGTCGGATGAAATATAATCCCAACCCACCTTCAGCCTAGCGTTAATGATACATACTGCCATAGTTTGTCAGATGAAATATAATGTCAGCCCACCTTCAGCCCCTGAAAATTTAGATTGGAGTAAGTTATACATAACTTAATAAGTAGAGAGCAACCACATGCATACATGATTCTGTCAAAGGAAATGTACAACTGTTTAACCTAATGTGTATGGTTCTCCACACAGCTCACAATAGAGCAAACTCATGGCCCTTTAGAAAAAATAACACACAGTCCACAAAGGACAACCCACGACCCATTAGAGAAACAACATTCACTCCTCAAAGGGATACTCTATAGTAGCCTTCCAGCATGCATAGGACCTATTGAGGAAATAAATAAAAACCTATGAAATAATCTACTGTCCACGAAGGGACATTCCCAAAGTAGTCGTCCAACATTCATAAGACCTGCTGAGGAAATAAATAAAAACCCGTGAAATCACACACTGTCCACGAAGGGACATTCCAAAGTAGTCTTCCAGCATGCATAGGACCTATCAAGGAATTAAATGAACCAACACGTATCCTCGGGACCCCACATATGCAATTCCTGTCCATATACAAAAAAATCATGATGCACCACACAAAGCATGCAATCAAGCATCACAAATCATCCATAATAACCCAATAAACGATCCCACTAGATTTGCTAATTAAATAACCGCATACCATACACTTAATTGAGTTATTCGGCCATCTCACTAAATTTAAACACCAAAGGCCATCTTTAGCAACCCGATTAGACTAACTCGCATGGAGGTAAATTATTAAAAATCACATAATCACACATTTACTTGGGTTGCTACCACATCAGAATAACTCACTAAAACTAATCAATTAAATATCTAAATGTCGCATCTTTTATCCAACCAATGGATTAATTCACTAAGTTCAATCTTAAATAAATCGATTACTTATCATCACCACTAATCATGTTATTGAACCAACTTACTGAATTTAATTTAATAAATTCACAAATAAAATATTTTCGTCTTGCCCCAATAGATATTCCCAAATAATTGCATACCGCCCACTAGTTATTCACAAATAATAAATATTGCATTTTGCCCACCATATATCCATAATTAATATAATTGCATCACTCTCACTATAAATTCACAAATAATATAATTTATATTGTGCAATCATGCAAAAATAATTTCCACTTACACTTCCTGTTGAATACAATGTATCATGCACATGTATTCATAAGTAAAACATTTCCATCCAATTCACTAAATATCCACAAATAAAATTTAAATAGTTACTCAACATTTAGAATAATAGTCCACGCTACATATCATGCCGAATTATATGACAACTCACATATTTTTCCACAATTGATATAAAATTGTCACGCCATATAATAATTTAAGCAGATCGTCTGGCTTGAACCAATTTCTCACACTAATCCAAAATAAATCCAAATATAATCAAAATTGTACTTCATACTTCATGCTCTTATGATAATTTGATGTCAAGTCTCACTTAATTTTTTTTTTTGATGAGAAAGGACCCCCAACCTAACCCAAACCGCTCTCAATTTGAGGGTCAGTTTGGGAAGATTGGACGCCTAATTGCGTTGCCAAAAAATTATCTATACAAATGTTTGTCACAATAGCCTGGGGCGGATGTTCCCATCACACCGATTGATCCAAAAAAGAATTAGATATAAAATCAGCTAAAGAGTGAACAACCCTGTTTCCTTGCCGCAGCACATGAGACACAGATATATGCGGGTGGGCAGACAAAATAGCTTTAATCCTCCCCAGAATAACACCCGCAGGAGAGATAACCCTGGAGTCTATCGTTAGATATTTGAAAAGAAGAAGTGAGTCAGTTTCAATTTGCATACGGTTAAGGCCAAGGTGGATACCCCACTTGGCGCCCATGAGGAAAGCATTAGCCTCTATGAGTAGTGGGTCCATTAGACCACTCCGCCGCCATCCCTTCGCTGCAACAAAAGTTCCATTTGAATCCCGAATAACCGCAGCAAACCCCGTGACCTTCCTTTCACCGTGTTTCCTGGCGTCAACATTGATTCTAAACACACCCAGTGGCGGCATCGTCCACCGGGGGACAAGAGGGCGATCAATAATTCCATCTACACATAGGATTTTAGCTCTATTATGTCGATCAAGAAAATCATAGCACCAATCCATGACCCCACTAAACACTGGCTGAGTTCCTTCCTCCCTGTACCTATTGCGCATAAACCATATTCTCCAGCAGCACAAAATAAATAAAGCTAGATCCTTCACCCGACCTTTAGGTGCAAGAGAATGCATTACTCCCTGAATTGTCGCCCCAGCCGAGGTGAAACGAGGGTACCTGATCCACACTCTCATAGTGCGTGTGCATCCCAAAAACAAATGGTTTGCGTCCTCGATATTAGACCTGCAAAAAAGACACACAGAATCCACCACTATACCCCTCATTTGCAATTTCAGAAGTGTTGGAAGGGCATTTTTGAAAAGTCTCCACCCAAAAATGAGAACTTTACTCGGGAGCTTTGTCCTCCAGATAGCTTGGTAAGTAGCCACGTTAGATGAGAGATCAGCATTCGACGTTAGGAAACGATATGCTGATTTGACAGAGAAAACCCCACTAGGTTCCAGCTTCCAAAACATGACGTCCTCTTCGCCACTGTGCGGGAGGGGGATGGAATTGATCTGCTGCCACCCAGACTCACCCACCGCAGCCAGAATTAGCTCCCTCTTCCACCTGGTGGGTTCTTCGTCAATAAAGTGGCAAACCCTAGCGTTATCCGGAATGGCACAAGGCAGAGGGCCCACCTTTGTTAACCCACCATCAAGCCGGCTGTCACCAAAAAAACGAACCCGCTTACCATTCCCAATTCGCCATCTGCACCCCGATTTAATAGCTTCTCTAGCTTTTAGGATGCCCCTCCAAGTGAACGAGTCCGTCGCCTTCTCCAAACACTCCCAAATGTCTGCATGTGGAAAGTACTGAGCCTTTAAAACCTTGTGGCATAGCGAGTTGACATTAATCATTAGCCTCCATACTTGTTTTGCTAGCATTGCCCTGTTGAAAAAGAATATATCTCTGAATCCCATCCCACCTGACAGCTTTAACTTACACATATCGCTCCAAGATATCCAACTCATTTTGCGTTTATTACCTTGTTCCCCCCACCAGAATCTGCTGAACAGACTATTGAGTTCATGGCAAAAAGTCTTCGGCAGAAGGAAAACACTCATCGTGTATGAGGGAATAACCTGAGCAACTGCCTTGATTAAAGTCTCCTTTCCACCGCAAGACAAAAGTCTTCCCTTCCACCCTTGCACTTTCCTCCATATACGCTCCTTAAGGTTCCTGAACAGTCCCCTCTTAGATCTTCCAAGCCATGCCGGTTGACCCAGGTAGTTGATGATGACATTATCCCTCGCTCCCAACCGCTGAGTGACGGCTCTCCTAGAGGCACCGTCCATATTTGAGCTGTAGAAGATTGCAGTTTTATCCACATTAATCACCTGGCCCGATGCGACCGAGTACTGCTGTAAGATATCTAGGAAGCAGCTAATATTCCCATCATTTACCCGAAGAAAGATAAGAGCGTCGTCCGCAAATAGAAGATGTGAGAGGGGCGGCCCCCGCGGGAAGATTTTAATGCCATGTAAACACCCTTGTGCCATAGCATTTGATAGCATCACTGAAAGCCCCTCCGCACACAGAATGAACAGGTATGGGGATAAAGGGTCCCCTTGCCGCAGACCCCTCGACGGACAGAAATACCCAGATTTGAAACCATTTACATTAACCCTGTACTTCACCGTCGATATGCACGCAAGGATCCACTCAATCCATCTCGGGCTAAACTTCATTGCACTCATAACTTGTTTTAAGAAAGACCACTCCACACGATCGTATGCCTTTGCCATATCGAGTTTGATGGCAATCTCCTGCCTCTTCCCCCCTCCACGCCTCCTCAACGAATGAATAACTTCGTAGGCGATGAGCATGTTGTCAGTAATTGCCCGCCCGGGAACAAAAGCACTTTGCTGCTCTCCAATAATATCGTCCAACACCACTTTGAGTCTGTTAGCCAACACTTTTGCCAGAACTTTGTATATAACGTTGCAATGGCTAATAGGTCGATAGTAGGATAAACCCCGAGCATCGGCCTGCTTTGGGATGAGAATCAGGGTGGTGGTATTCATATCTCATAGATAACCTTCCAGTAGAGAGCTATCTTGCACCTCCATAAAAGTTTTGCACCAATTAAAGACATCCTGGCCCACCGATTCCCAGTGCGAGCGAAAGAAACCCGCAGACATTCCGTCTGGACCCGGAGCTTTTGTCGGGCCCATAGATCTCACTGCATTAACAACTTCAGACAGTTGGAGAGGTCTAATCATATCCCTTTTCTGCTCTTCAGATACCTTCCTAGTTATCAGATCCACAACCCCATGAGCGTCACTCGGGTTCGAGGATGTGAATAATTCCGAGAAATGCTCCACTGCCAAATCAAGCATCCCATCTTGGTCACTGATCCAATTACCCCTTGTGTCTTGCAGTGCCTCAATCCCATTTGCTCTCCTGCGATTAGAAGCCATCCTGTGAAAAAAACCTGTGTTCTTGTCCCCTTCGTGAAGCCAGTGGGTCTTAGCTCGTTGCCTCCATAGTTGTTCCTTGTCATCCAATAGCAGGTTGATGTCACATTTTAATTTTCTTACAGCTGCATCCCTGCTATCCATGGGCCTTAGATTCAAGAGGGTCGATAGCACTTCATTGAAATCCCCCATCACAAGCCACGGTTGATTAGATGGTTCACCCAACTGGATAAGAGTGTTCCAACTTTGAGGTCTGCAATGCGGATCCGGATGACCATAGAAGCCAGTAAATCTCCATTCCTGCAAGGCTGCATCAATATGGTGAGTAGAAAAATTTTTAATAGTAACTAGGTTTTGGTTATTCCACATAAGAGCCAACCCGCCACTTCTCCCCACTGACTCAACAGTAAAACAGCAATCGAATTTTAACTTGCATCTAATCCCCTCCATCTCCTTCAAGTTACATTTGGTTTCACTAAGGAAGATTAGTCTGGGACCTTGATTCCTGACCAAGTCAAGAAGACACAAAAACGCACATGGGTTCCCAAGCCCACGGCAATTCCAAGCAATAAAAGCCATGTTAGGGGAGGTGGGGCTGGGGTCCTCCCTCAGCCCTCACCTCCAAAGACTCCTTCATCCCTTGCCCCTTCACCCTTTTCAACCTAGGGTGCCCTCCATCTGGGTCCATTGGAAATCCCCTCTTCACCCTACACCCCTCGTTCCCCTCCAAGCTATGTGTACTCTCCACTCCCTCCATCCCCCGCGCATTTCTCTTCCACCTCCCTTTGGGCCTCCTTACTGATCCCCTTCCCCTCATCATCCCTTCTTTTGGACCCCCTTCCTCTTCTTTTGATCCATAAGCTCTTTCGTATCCACCCCCTCCCACACCCCCTACCTTCTCAGAAAATTCAGCAAACCCTTTGAGCCTCTCACTTATCTCGGTCTACTTCCCAACACCCATAGAGTCACCTAGCATACCCCTATTCCTCTCTTCGTTAGTCTGCTTTCCCTCTCCACCCCTCTCCCTTACCCCTAAACACCATTGCGGAGGGCTAGCATTTCTGTTGCTGCCACTGTCCGAAACAGATTCCCTACCGCCTAGATTAGGCTGCCGCAACTGTTCCTCCCACCCGCACTTGTTCCCCATGTTGCTGTTCTCCCCCTTGCCCTCTCCAATTATGTTGCTGTCTTCCCATCCCCTCCTATCCACCCTGCTTTCCTTCAGCCAATCTCCTATTTCCACGTTACTTTGGACCCCCCCAAGGTTCTCAATTATTTGGTCATGCTGGCTAGCCGGATCCGTGGATATCTGCCTCTGTCCCCCCATCAGACGATGTGTGCCTGGTTCAGAAACTGGGCTGTCCATCCTTTCCCTTTTTGACACCAAACAGTCCCCCCTCCTTGCCTCAAACTCCCTTCTTATTGATGATTGGGAGTCCCCCAAGAGAGACAAAATTCCCTCGTACCTCACAGGTTGCACTCTGCTTCGATGTTCATTTTCCGCACGCAGGCGAACTGGTCTCGCCCCAACTCTTAAACCACTGCCATACGGGAGGTCAGCTTCGGCCAGTTCCTTCATCTCCTTTGCCACACAGCAACATTCCCTGATAGCATGCCCCATAATTCCACACCCATAGCGGAAAATCGGCAATTTATCGTACTGGAAACTAACCCACTTTCTCTTTTGCTCGCCGACTTGGATGAAGATCCCCCTTCTCAGTGGCACTCTGCAGTCTACCCATACTCGAAGCTTAAGTTCTGTTTCAATTGCCACCATCTTCTCCACCTCATCAAAAGACTTTTGTGGAACCCCGATCTTTGAGACGTGTACAAAACCCTAGAGTTGTAAACCCTAGATAATATATTTGAGAAATATATATTGATGGATATGAAATATATGGAAATGAAGGTTAAAATACTTATGCAGGAAATTCGGATGAATAGTGCACGTGAATAATGAAATGTGAATAGTAAACGTGGGATTAAGAAAATATGTTAAGTTAATCACTTTGGATTAACTTAATCATAAAAGACGAAAAAGGAAGCTTCCCACTACAGGACAAAAATATTTTTTGGATTAAAATATGAATTTTCGGATTTTTAATTGATTTTTGAAGAAAATGAAGAAAAATTCATATCTTGCAATCCGGACATAGGATCAAGATGAAATTTTTTATGGGTGGCCAAGATATGATGATGGATATGATGAATGGTCCAAGATTAATCAAGGATCATGAATTAAGGGTCAAGATTAAATGTCATTTGAAAAGGGAAAAAGTAACTTTACTTTTTCATTAATGGCATTTGACTTTGATTAATTTTAATTAAATAAAATTAATGCAAAGCCTGCAATTGCTGCTGGAGCATGGACTTTTGGGGCATGATCCAATGGCCCATGATCATCCTCATCAAAGATCAATGGCTAGAATTAATTTAGCCTAAATTAATTAATTTAAAAAAAATAAAAAAATAGGTAAAAATAGGGCTGAAATAGGGCTGCTGGAGCAGGCCTATGGGGGCTGCACAATTCTCCATGCACCTTTTAAAATTAGAAAAAAACACATTTGCAAAATTACACCTCAAGAAAGAGGGGGTAAATTGCAAATATGTGAAAAATCAAAAAGTATAAATAGGGGGAAGGGTGGACGTCCAAAGGCACTCCAAACTTGATCAATTCAAGTATTCCCACCCCCAAAACACGTTTTGGCCATAGAGAGAGAAGGAGAGAAGGAAGAAAAGAGAAAATGGGAAGGAAATGAGAAGTTCTCCACTTGAGGTAAGTAATTTCTTTCCAAATTTCTTTTGAATGTTAAGTAGGGTAAAATCATGCTTATATAATACCTAAGCATGAGAAAATAAGTAAGGTTATAATGCCAAAGTAGAATTATGCCGAAACATCAAAAATTTGGAGCAAAGATAGAGCATTCGGGAAAATCATGTATGATATGTGGAAATAATGCTCCAAATTTGATAAATGATGATTTGGGATGTATGATTATGATAAATATGATGTTGGAATTATGATATATTAATTTCATGATTTTTGGAATTAAGGATTATGCTTAAGTGAATTTATGTTGATTTTTAGTACATGGAGAAAATGATTTATTTAACCAAGTAAATGATGATAAATTCAAAATGTATAAAATTTCCCATGATATATGAAGCATAAGCTATGTTATGGTATTTTTATTTTTGAGAAAAATGTCAATTTTTGGAACCCATGAACCGTAACCCACGTTGCTGTGAACAGTAACCTCGGGGCGAACAGTAACGTGAACAGTGATTATGAACAGCAATCTGCTACAATGATATGAACAGTAATTATGAACAGTGAACAGCGTATTTTGGGAAAAAATTGAGATTTATTTTTGTATATTTATGAGGATATATGGCTGAAATTTTTAAAGGATTTATGGATAAAAATTCATATAAATGAGTAATGACCAAGTATTTATAAAAGGAAAACCTCTATAAAAATGAGGTAATATGTGATCGTAAAACATGCATGGGAAGCAAGCTAAGACATGGAATAGATGGATAAAATATCCAATTTCCTTATATAGGAAAATGAAAGGAAAGGATAAAGGAGTCAGGTTGAAGCAAAGCAAAGGTAAGCAAGCACAACTTTGAAAATATGTTTTATTCTCAAGTATTTATGAAATGTGTTTAAGGGTGGTCATTCCTATAATGTTTTGAAATGATGAATGTTTATGAATTTTTATGAAAAGTCATGCCGGCATATTGATATCATGTGATGTTCATGGACATGTGCACATGTATGATGTATAAGGAAGAGGCTTTGAAGGTAGAAAGCGGATCAGAGAGTCCCCCTTCATTATTGCCGAGTCGTATGGGCTGTGTGCCGACGGCGTCCTCCCCAGAGGTGGAGGCAAAGGAATGTTATATTTGAATGAATGCATTGCATTTTCATACATGGATTGAAAAGGAAAGCATGGATTTGAAATTATGTTTTTAAGGGATTGTGCAAATAATTCTCTACATGAGAATGACAAATTACCTGGTGTAAGAGGTATATAACGCTGGGGAAATCAAAAGTCATGCATGTAAGAACTATGTAGGTGTAAAGAGGAAGAGAGGTTCCTCTTGATGAGGCCAAGTCGGAGACAGCCGGCGTATTAGACCATGTTATGTGAGATGTTCCCTGAGCTAGCGTACCCGCACACGAAGGTTTATGTCAGGAGTGGAAAGGAAGCATTTGCACATCCAATGTTTATGAAAAGGTTTCTATTCCATTGATAGTTGATCACTTGCTAAGTGTCTCCTATCGAATGGAGAGAAATGCATTTATGAATGATTTACATGAATGGTTTATGAAAGGTTTCGAAATATGGTTTACGAAAAGGTTTCTATTCCGTTGGTAGTTGATCACTTGGTAAGTGTCTTCTATCGAATGGAGAGGAATGCATTTAAAATGAAAAATGCTTGCTTATTGAGTTTCGACTCATGTTTTGTTTTCCCAACCTCAGACAGGTGTAGAGAAAGCCAAGAAATGAAGGACATGTGTTGCTAAAGGAAAACAGGAATCTACAAAGGTTAGTAGATTTTTGTATGAATAGATTCCCTAATGGGATATGATGAAAAAGACATAGGTTGTATGAAATTATGAAGTGATGAATAATATGAGAAGTTGATGATTTATGATGTTATGGATAAGTCCATTATGAATGATGATGAGTATATGTTTATGTGATGAAAGAAAAGAAAAAGAAAAAAAATTGGACGAGATCCAATTAAGTACCCGCCGCGTGATCAGGGCAACAATCCTGATTCACGTTTACCAATCAACAAGATCCCGGAGTAAGGACAAATGTGACGTCTCGGTTCGGGGCGCCATAACTTCCCAATGGTTGTACCCAGAATCTGTTCGTCGACAATGTAAGGAATTCCCGTTACATGGACCCACAGCGGCGTTTTGACGAGCACCAGGCGTGCGAGTTCTGTCTCTTCTTTCAATTCTGCGATAATGACGAGGTTACGATCAAATAGCCATGGCCTCCCCTCAAGAACTCTGTCCCTGTCACAATGGTTTGAAAAGGATACCCTGAACAAATTCTCCCCAACCTCCAAGAATTGGACAGCACCCTTCGGCCTCCATAGTCGCCTCATCATAGCTTTGAATAGGTCCCGATTATACGTCTTGACGCTCCAAACAGAACAGAGGACAGCTACATCCTCCCCTGGCTTGATTTTTCTCATTGCCTCCCCCGAAATTTCCATTGTCTGCAGTTCTGCCCCAAGGAGATCACCGATGCTTGGGTCCATTTCCTTTACTCTCTACCTATCCGCAGACTTCCCCCAACTCATAGCTTCTTCACAGAACCTCAACCAGCTCCACCGCTCCGCCCGTAGATGAAAACCCAGCCCGAAGAGGCGCTGTACTCCCCTATTCCTCCACCCAACTCCGAGCGCAACCAAGTCGCCTATTGGAGATACCTGGGGAGGACTATAGCTTGGAATATAAGTCTCACTTAATTAATTTCATCTAAATGCCCAACATATAAGGAAATAAAATATTAAAATATAATTAAGCATTCACAAATCCATCCTCCATTGATAAATTACAAATTAATTTATCATCCTTGGTACCCCAAACTATGACCACCATATCAAAAATGTCTGCTTACAAATCACAGGAATTATTTTATATTAATTCCAGCACAAGGCAGAATATAACATCAAATAATTAATTTATATAAAATAAATTAATTGTGTAACAACTATCAAAAATATAAAATTTTTAATATTTATATATATATTCAGATATTCGACTTATTACTAGATCCATTTGTACATCCAACCTTTTATTAATAAATTATTTATTAACATTAATATCTTGCGTCATGCCCATTGGTTTCCGGTCCACTAATATAAATATAAAATTTATATTAACTTCCATCGTTACAAAATCTTATAACTCAAAATAATTAATTTATATTTCATACAAATTAATTGTACAACCACTAACATAAATATGTAATTAATTTCACAACCAACGGTATTGCAACATATAATTAATTTATATTCTATAAATTAATTATACAATTACTAACATGAATATATAAATTTTAATATTTTTACATCTACAAATATTTATCTAACATCAAATCACGTTCATAAATTCAACCTTCCGTTAATAAATTATTTATTAATTTATTAACTTAATATCTCATACCACGACCACTGGACCTGGAATGTCCATTTATATAAATATATAAATATATAATTTATGCATTTATATAACATCAATCAATTAACGTCATGTACTAGAATATTATATAACATCAAATAATTAATATCATATAAATTAATTATACAACTATTCCTACAAATATAATTATATCATATAAATTAATTATACAACTATTCCTACAAATATAATTATATCATATAAATTAATTATACAACTATTCCTACAAATATAATTATATCATATATTTTTATAAATCTATATCTAGGTCGCATCTTTTCTAGAATATGTCCACACTTTTTATATTTCCATAAGGACACACATCCAAAATTAAAATGAACATTACACATTTATTTAACCATATTATTTTATGCAAAATTATACATACACATCACAATAATGTGTATCGCGCAAGTATTATTTATATAATCTCAAAAGATAGACTAGGGATTTCCAACATGTGCAACAAATAAATATAAATTTTACAATATAAAATTTATAATTTCATAGCATACTTTTTCCTCTATATAATTATATAAATTATACTTATATGCACACCCACCTACCTCAGAAGTGCTAAAATAGATATTTTCAGGATTAGATATATAGCTCATGTGCTGCCTCTTGACCATACAGGGAATCCATTATTGCACTTTATTGTAGAATTTTATGTACAAACGCTAAATGTTTAATCCAAAGCACCAATAAATGATTTAAAATAATTAAATCATTTATTATTTGATCCCACAATTTTGAATCGTATACTTTCCAAAATCCCAATTAATTAATAAATAAAAGACTGCAAATAAAAGTAGTTATCTCATCTGCATAATTAAATCATGCTTTTCATTTTAATCCTTCTCTCTAAATTTAATTTAAGTAAACTTTATGACAGATAACCACAAAATAAATTCTATAATAAATAATCAGTCAAATAAATTCAATAACACAATTTTCACCAATAGATAACCTTCAAATAAATACTCGGCCAAATAAAATTATCTAAACAATCCAATAATTAGCATCACAAACTAAGCCACAACACTCTGCTTAAAAATAATCCCTTCTACTAAATTTTATGATAAATAGTTTAAATAATTATTTATCCAAAAAGCTAAACCACATATAAAAATATTTTACTTGCAAAAATTTTATCTAATAAATCTCATGATAAATGATCAAATTATTTAACCAGCAAGTTAAACCACATAAAAAATGATGTCTCTACTTGAAAATTAGTTTTATGATAAAAAATTATTTATCCAGCAACTTAAACCACATAAAAATTTATCTCTACTTGCAAATCAATTTTATGATAAATTATTTATCAAATTATTTATCGAGTAACTTAAACCACATAAAACTATCTTCACTTGAAAATCAATTTTATGATAAATAATTTATCAAATTATTTATCCAGCAACTTAAACCATATAAAAAATATCTCTGCTTACTTTATTATTATGGTGCGCTCCATTTTCCATAGCCATCTCTCTCCCTGCTTTTGCCGTTTACATTCTTACGCTCCATTTTAACTTTTTATTTATTTATTTATTTATTAGGCAAGGATGATAATAGAAATGGTGTAGGGATAATAGTAGATAACAATTTCATAAATAAAGTTGTAGATGTCAATAGAGTAAATGATAGAATTATTCAAATAAAACTTGTATTAGGTGCAGAGGTTTTAAATGTGATTAGTGCTTATGCACCACAAGTAGGATTAGATGATAGAATCAAGAAACAATTTTGGGATGACTTAGATAGTATTATGCAAAGAACATCTAACCAAGAAAAAGTTGTGATAGGCGGAGATTTAAATGGACATGTAGGAAAAGAGAAGGTAGGATATGAGAGAAGTCATGGGGGCTTTGGTTTTGGAATAAGGAACGAAATGGGGAATGCCATTTTGGACTTTGCTATAGCATATGATTTGGTTATAGCTAATACCTTATTTCAAAAACGAGATGAACACTTAATAACTTTTAAGAGTGGGACCAATTCTAGCCAAATAGATTTCTTCCTTATAAGAAAATTGGATAGATCCCTTTGTATAAATTGTAAAGTTATCCCAGGTGAGAGTTTAGCTATGCAGCATAGATTATTAGTGATGGATATATATACACAAAAAGAGTCAACAAAAACTAAAGACAATGTTATTCCAAAAATTAAATGGTGGAATTTAAAAGGAAACAACATAGAACTTTTTAGAAAAAGAATGATAGAAGAAGTTAAATGGGACACACAAGAAGATGGAGTAGAATCGATGTGGGATAAAATGGCAATTAACATAAAAGAAGTAGGACAAAGTATTGTAGGTGTATATAAAAATCGTAGATCCCCACATAGAGAAACTTGGTGGTGGAATGAAGATGTCCAAAAAGCTATAAATGATAAACAAGAAAAGTTTAAGACATGGCAGGAAAATAAAAATGATGTCAACTTACAACAATACAAACTATCAAAAAAAGCTACTAAAAAGATTATTAGTGATGCTAAACACAAAGCTTATGAGAGCCTATATGACAGATTAGGAACTAGACAAGGTGAAAAAGATATTTTTAAGTTGGCTAAATTAAGAGAAAATAAGGGCAAAGATTTAACACATGTTAGATGTATTAAAAGTGAGGACCAAAGAGTTCTAGTCAAAGATGATAATATTAAGGAAAGATGGAAAACTTATTTTTATAGTTTACTAAATGATACCCCACACGAACAATTAACATTAGATGTTAGTCTAAATAGGGAAGAAAATAGGAATATCAGTTATTTCACAAAAATTCGAATATCTGAAGTAAAGGAAGCTCTAAGGAAAATGAAAACAGGAAAAGCTTTAGGCCCAGATAATATACCAATTGAGACATGAAAGTGCATGGGAGATGTAGGTGCAACATGGTTAACAAATCTTTTTAACAAGATTATAAAAACGAAGTTAATGCCAAGTGAATGGAGGAAAAGCATTATAGTTCCAATTTATAAAAATAAGGGAGATATTCAAAATTGTGCAAATTATCGTGGAATAAAATTAATGAGTCATACTATGAAATTATGGGAAAGAGTAATTGAACATAGACTAAGACGGGAAACTAATATATCTGAAAATCAATTTGGTTTTATGCCAGGAAGATCAACTATTGAAGCTATTTTCTTACTTAGACAACTATTTGAAAAGTATAGGGAGAAGAAAAAGAACTTATACATGATTTTTATTGATTTAGAAAAAGCTTATGATCGAGTACCAAGAAAGTTAATATGGCAAGTGATGAGGAAAAAAGGAATTAATGACAGATACATTGATATTATTAAAGATATGTATGAGGGGGCTGTTACAAATGTGAGAACCATTAGTGGAGATACTAATGTCTTCCCAGTTAAAATAGGTTTACATCAAGGCTCAGCCTTGAGTCCTTACCTTTTTACCTTAGTAATAGATGAAATTACTAGACATCTCCAAGAAGAAGTACCTTGGTGTATGTTATTTGCAGATGACATTGTTCTAATAGATGAAAGTAAAGAAGGACTAAATTTAAAATTGAATAGGTGGGTAGATGCTCTAGAATCTAATGGTTTTAGAATTAGTCGCACAAAAACTGAATATATGAAATGCAATTTTAATAATAGTGAGAACCCGGATGATGAACCAATTAAGATTTTAGATCAAACAGTAACAAAAACTAATCACTTTCGGTACTTAGGATCAATAGTTCAAGAGAACGGGGAAATCGAGAAAGATATAACACATAGAATTCAAGCAGGATGGAAGAAATGGAGAAGTGCGTCAGGAATTTTATGTGACCGTCGAGTTCCAGTCAAATTAAAAGGAAAATTTTATAAGACTGCGATTAGACCTACTATGCTTTATGGGGCAGAATGTTGGGCAGTTAAAGAGCAACATATACAAAAAATGAGCGTAGCGGAAATGAGAATGTTAAGGTGGATGAGTGGTAAAACAAGAAAAGATAAAATTAGGAATGAAATAATTCGAGAAAACTTAAAAGTGAGACCAATTAATGATAAAATGAGAGAAAATAGATTAAGATGGTTTGGTCATGTTAAAAGGAGGCCCGAAGTAGCACCGGTTAGGAAAACAGAGTTTATCCAAGTAGAAGGTGGTAGAAGAATGAGAGGAAGACCCAAAAAAACATGGATGGAAGTAATTAAACAAGATTTAAAAATATTACATATTACTGAAAATTTAGTCTTAAATCGCCAAGAATGGCGTAACAGAATCCATGCAGCCGACCCCACATAGGTGGGAAATGGCTTATGATGATGATGATGATGATTTATTAGGTTGGAGGAACTTCTTCTCTAGCTTCTTATTTATTAAGTTTCTATAACTTTCCTATATAACATGTTTATTACCTGAGTTGGTTTTAACTACCTCATCAAATAATTTTCGAATTTGAATTTCATGCTTATCTTATTATGGGTCCCACTTGCACTCAAATGGCAAAACAAAAAGATATATTTAACTTCTCCTTGGCCAGAACTTGAACCACAACCTCATATTCATAAACAAGGGTTTTAACCATCTTATCTTATCAACGTCTTATTTATTTAAATATAAATTTATTAATTTAATTTAAAAACACTTCTAGGTTAAATTATAAATAAGTACTCTTTCAAAACAAATCAGTCAACACGTCAAATTCAATAAATCAAGAGTCCATGCAGCCAGTCCAAACGACACATCAGATAATCAATTGACACACAGGACCGTCAACAGTCAATCGTCAAAATGTCAAACATGCCACCTTATCAGAAATCAACCCTCCAGGTTAGAGAGTGATCGGTCAACATTTTTAGGTGCGGGATGTTACAATTCCAGCACTCCAGCTTCCACCGCAGCTTCTCTCCTCTCCTCTCCTGACATCCATCGCAACTTCTCCTTTCCAGCTGGTAACATCATTTCTGTCGATGGTAACATCATTTTCTTCAAATGGAAGATGGAATGAAACAGAAACTTGCAAAACGCCGATTGCAGAGCACAGAGCTAACTCATCTGTTTTAGAATTTTAGCTGACCAAGATGGAAACATTAGGATGGCCTTCCACTATTAAAAAATAATTATTTTTATTACAAGAACAAATTGATACTTGGTACTTGTTTCCCACCATTTTTTTTGGCAACTTGGAAGTTGGATTTTCTCCTCCGCCACACTCAAATGTTGTCGGCCAGGCTACCATGACATCAACGATTTATCTTCTCTGTTGGTCACTTATCATGTTGCTATGACCTCATAAAAAAAAAGGACATAGATCTATGATAGCCTTTACCGTCACAATAGTGATAAATAAATAACACTGTTTTTTATCAATAGTGACAATTTTTACTCATAAAAAAATAGTGATAATTTTTAATTATTATCATAATTATGATAATAAAAATTTCATAATATAATTCAATATCGAGAAACTATTTACTATTTTTTATTGTCTAGTAGTTATAATGATGCTTTTATATTATTTTTTCACAATAATTTCAACTATTTTTAAAATTTTTATGGTACATTTGCATATAAGATATAAAAATTTCAATAACAAACTCGTCTATCAACTGCAAAGAAAAATGAAATAAATAACTTCTTGACAAGTGCTAAAACCATCAGATCCAAGGAGTTGCAACGACAAAATCGTTACAAATGGAGGTGATGTGGGCAATGGAGATACTAAGCATAGGAGGTTGTTTTAGAAACTTACAGTATGGTGCTTATGCACTTCTTGACAAGTGACAGAACCATTAGATCCAGCGTATAGGTAATTCTAAATGAAATAAAAAACCTATCTTGCTGGGGAAAATTGCGCCATCGGCCCTCTAACTATGCGTATTGGCATTTTGGACTCCGAAGTTTGCGTATTGGCATTTTGGACCCTCGAAAGTTTCGACCTTTGCATTTTACCCCCCGTGCCCTCACGGCGTTAAGAAAGTAGCGCCTGGCCGTCCGAAATGACGAGAATACCCATGACAGAACAAAAAGGCAGAGGCCACGACACCAGACACTTCTCAACCCTTTGCAAAACTCTTACGGCCAAAATTTCCCAAATCGAAACCCTACCTCAATCGACACTCCCAAATCGAATAGCATTCGGCGGCCTAATCTGTGGATCAGAAACAGCAGCCTAATCTTTGGATCAATTGCGTCCGACAGCAAATCGTGAATCAATACGGAACCCATTTTCTCCTTTCGTGTGCGGAAGACGAGGTTTTGAGTGCTAAAACCCATTCAATAGCTCTCGCTGGTTTGAGATGAGGAAGAGGGAGATTGCAAAGAGGTGAGGTCATATGAAAATTTTAGTTTTTATAAGCGGCTTTGTTCCTTAGTGTATGTATATGAAGGGACAGTGACAAGTGCTTGTAGGGTCTGCTCTTTTACCGGTCTTATTTGTCCGGAAGCAGAATTGCAATGGTCCCATTTTTATGCTTTAAGATGTTGGTATGAAGTCTTTGTCGTGATATAGTGGGAGGTGGTCCCCTGTGTCCCCAATACCACACATATTCAAGCACATTTGCACTAAGTAAAACACATTTACACTAATCGCAAACGTCGGGGTCTAAAAAGTAAAACATATTTGCACTAAGTGAAGTGAAGAATGGAAAACTCACTTATGGGGCCACATTCAACCCATTATTCTGTAATATTTCGGCTATGTTAACAACATTAACAAGAGAGTACAAACATCACAAATTAGGACACATGAGTGGAGTTTCACTTTCTCATTTTCGTTTACCAATTCTTTGCGTGTGTAACTGAATTCCAAATAGTAGGAAGAGTCAGGACTTCCCTTTTCAGACTTCATTATTTGAATGTGTAGAATTTCTGACAAAACTGTTCTCTAAACAATATTTTCTGACATCTTACCAAATGCAAGTCTGACCTCTTCAAAATCCCAATAGGATGGTAATTTGGTGACCATTTGGGGTTGCATATGTTTGCCTCTGATGTGGTAGGATCTAGAAAGTACTTTTTTGTATTTTTTTTGGAAGTTTCAGATTATCAATTTGAAGCATTTATGAACTTATCTGATTTGCAATGGGTTCATATTTTCATTTGCTAGTTTTTTCAACTATAATATGCTGCTATATGACCCTGACCACCAGATTATACTTTGTTGTGCTCCTACCCTAGACTCTTGGTTTTCCAAGAGTACTCTGACGGCTGAGTGATTTGTTTCTAGATGTATGTACTAGATTATCTAGTTTAGTGATCAATAACCAATAACAAGAGAGTAGCTTTCTTTCCACTCAATAGATATTTGTACCTTAATGGCATGAATTTTCTTCTTCTGTTTTGCTTTGTATACTGCATAAAAGGATGAATGTTGCTTAATTTTGTCTTCACTTGGCGATTCTTATATGCAGGAAGACAGTTGAGGAGGTTGATGTGATGGTATGGTGGCACTACGGGGGTAGATTTGTGTATAGTGTAGACGAGGGATGTGACGAATACTTGGGTGGAGAGTTTGGTATTGGTAGAGCTGTAGTGGGGACCTATACTCTAGGTCGGATGAAAGAACAGATGACAGTAGAAATGAAAATTCCTGGTGATCAATTGGACTTCTGGTGTGGAAGAAAGAAGAAAGTTTTGATATCAGATGACGATGTGCTGTGCAAGTGTCTCAAAGAAGCCATACAAGATGAGTGCATGGATGTGTGGGTTACACAGAAAGCAAGAGTGCAATGGGTCTTAGAACCAAGACTAGAGAGGAGTTCAAGAAAGTCCATAGGCTGCTTGAATGTATTTGTGAAGGAAGAGTTAATTGAAGTTGGTCAAACTTCTAAGGTGGCAAATGATGTTGAAAAGAATGTCATCGAAAGTGCAGCAACCACAACTGCAGAAAATGAAGAAGAGATAATTGAAATTGGTCAAACTTCTAAGGTGGCAAATGATATAGAGAAGAATGTCAATGAAATTGCAGCAACCACCAATGCAAAAAATGAAGAAGAGAGGATTGAAGTTGGTCAAACTTCTAATGTAGCAAATGATGTTGAGAAGAATGCCAATGAAACTGCAACAACCACTAATGTAGAAAATGAAGAATCTATCGTAGAAGAAAATGCCAGCAATAGACATGGTGAGTGGCTCAAGTGGTTTGGAATAGTTATGGAAAGTCAGTGTGATGAAACCACTGGTGGAATGCTGGCGGAAAATATGGACAGCACAATGAATGACTGTGATGAACCTGCAGATGGAATGCCAGCAGAAAATATGGACAACACAATGAATGATGAGGATAAAGGAGACGGCTATGATAGTGCAGATAGTGATGACTCATTTATTAAAGTGCATGAAGACTATAATGGGAAAGTTACTTCGCATCAATATGATCCATATTTTGATGAAAAGGACCCATATCTACGTGTTAGCCTCGAGTTTGAAAACAGAAAACAGTTGGAGCTAGTGATCTGACAACATGCTATTGTGAACGGGTTTAACATTAAGTTTGTAAAGAATGAGTGTTATCGCCTGACTGCTACCTGTAAGATTGATGGTTGCCTATGGCGAATACATGCATCCAGAAAGGCTGATGGGGTCACCTTTGTTATCAAGACATACAACAATGTTGAGCACACTTGCACTGTTGCTGAAGCGAGTGGAAACAAAACAGCAAACAAGTCGTGGATCTCCAATTCTCTTGAAAAGGAACTTCGTGTTAATAGTAATTTAACAGTCAGACAATTGAATAATTTGCATGCCAATTTTGGGTTAACTTTAAATTATTGGAAGGTATGGAGAAGCAAAAAACAAGCTATGGGAAAGATAATTGGCATTGAGGATGACTCTTTTGCTTCCGTTCCGACATTTTTCAATACAATTGGTAAGACCAATCTAGGCACCATCACACATATCAAGACTGATCTGACCACCATTTTGAAAGAGCTTTTTTGTGCATTCAGGCCTGCAAAAAGGCATTCATGGAAGGTTGTAGGCCATACATTGGATTGGATGGAGCTTTTCTGAAAGGTGGATTCAAAGAAAGTCTACTAGCTGTAGTTGCTAAAGATGCGGAAGGGCATATTCTGTCGATTGCAATTGGAGTTGTGGAGTATGAATGCTATAGTAGTTGGATATACTTTCTAACTCTTTTGAAGAGAGTAGTAGGAGAAGGGGAATTCACCATCATGTCGGATTGGCAAAAGGGTCTGATGAAAGCCGTAGCTACTTTATTCCCAAATTCAAGACATCGCTACTGTATGCGGCACTTAGCAGGTAATTTGAAAAGGAAGATTTTTGGGCAGAATGATGTAGTTAGAAAACTATTTTGGGTAGCGTCAAGATCATATACCCAGGCAGAATTTAAGCACCAAATGAGAAGAATAAAAGAGATCAGCCCATAAGCATGTGAGTGGATCAAGAAAATTGACCCCAAACATTGGTCTAGAGCCTATTTTCCTGACAATGCCCCGTGTTCAGCAATTGATAATAATTTTGTGGAGGCATTCAACACGTAGATTAATGTAACCAGGGAGATGCAGATTTGTCAACTTTTTGACAGTTTTCGCACAAAGGTGTTAGAATGGTTCAATATAAGGAGCGCTGAAGGCATCTCATCACATTCAAGCTTGTCAAAGAAATCTTCAAAATTGTTAGAGAAGATTGGAGTAGAAGGGAGGCGGGCAACTTTTTTGCATTGTGAGAATGAAGAGTATGAAGTTACTCATGGTCAAAATACCCATGTGGTTTAGTATGGGCTCAAAAAATGCAGTTGTCGGCAATGGCAATTAGAAGGAATGCCCTATCTTCATGCGTATAGAGTTCTTCTTTGGCGTTGAGAAGATCCAATTTCCTATTGCAATTGGTTTCATACCATGGATTCGTACAGGAAAACCTACGAACATGGGTTTCACGCCGTGCTTAGTTAACAGTTTTGGGAAGCCGATATAGATGGTATCATACTTCTTGCCTTACTTTTTCCCCTTGTTGTGATCTCTAGCTGCTTATGTTCTGCACTTATATTATCGTAGGTATGATTGTCTTACCACCAAATGTTGAGAAGACTAAGGGTAGACCACAAACTGAACGAAGAAGAGGGCCAGAAGAAGGACCACCGCAGCATGTGAGGAGGACAAGTGGTAAGATACATTGTAGCCTTTGCAGAGGAGAAGTCCACAATTGAAGGGGATGCCCTAATAAAGGACAAAAGGACGCAAATCATCCAGGGCCTGCAATGAGGAATCCATCTTCACAAGCTTCTACGTAATTGTCTCAATCAGAAGCTGCCACACAAGTAATGCATGAACCAAGACAGACACAACCAAATGCAGAACTTGCTCCCACAACTCCTATTGGGCCATCAACTTCACAACCATTGAAGCGTTGTATCAAGAAGCTCGCACGGAAGAGGACATTTGTGAGCACCCAATGACTACCTCAACAAGTTGTTGGACATGAGATTTGTTGGTGAATGTTACAGCCAACAACCAAATTTGTTGGTCTTTTTGTTTTTTTTAGGGTGAATGTAACTAGCTTTTAGCTATTTCGTGTCGCAGATCCGATAAGAAAATGCCATTTTCTTATTTATATGGATCCATGGTTTTTTTAATTTCTTGTTATTGTGAATCTTTTGACTTATAATGTACAGATTTACCTATTTTCTGGTGACCCGATGATCTGATAGGAAAATGCCATAATTTTGTGTTATACGGATTTGATAGGAAAATGCGAAAATGTTATTATTATTTTAATTAATTTATTTATTGTGGATCTATGCCATTTTCTAGCTTTTTAACAGATATTGCACAGATTTATAGCTTCCATGACAACATTCAGAAATTGCAAATAAGTTTTCAAACACGAGCTAATTCATTGTTCAGCAATTGTCACCACGAACATGAAAAAACCCAACATATCATACGGTTATCCAGTTGATAAGTTTGAAGTTAAATACATTAGTACAATTCATCCATTTGGATCAGGAGCACAACATAAGTTGACATTTATGGTCAAGCTTGTCATTCCTCTAGTGATCCCATTAGCTAAGGTTGCTTTCTTCATTTCAGTTAACTCTTTCTTCACAGCCTCTAACTCTGCCCTCAAGTTATCATCAGTTTCGATGGAGCATTCGCTCTTGCCTTCTTCTACCACCACCATCAGTTCATTGGGTTCATATTCATCACACCATCGAAAGAAATTACATTTCTTCATATCCTACAAAATAAGTGCAATAATACAAAAACAGTTACATCATGATATGAGTTATCCAATTCGCAAATGTAGTAATCATAGTATTTTTTTCATACCTTTTTGGGGCACCGGTAAAACCACCTGTTTGGATTCCTGGATGTCCTAAACATAAAAACTTTACAAGTACCCATTCCATAGAAGCATTGAATCTCCTTAATCCAACCAGGGACACTCCCGCTTCCAGATAAAAATGTCATGCTGTCTACTTCAATTTATGTCATCTTAGTGAAAAAAAATAAAATCATATGCTAATGCAAATCACAAGCTATTGACGCAAAAATAGACATTTTATATTAATTTACAGCCACCATTGTGCACTATTTTGGGCAGTCAGATGCGGGCGACAAACGATTACTCTTTATGATCATTTTAATCATTTTATTACGGTTATGTAATAGCTACAGCATCATAAATATTTTACTTCCATGTTTATGTACTTCCTGTAAGATCACATTATGCTGCAAGCACGTATTCATAAAAAAATTTAAAAAAATGCAAGATCTCAAACATGCTTGCAGCATATTCATTAAACAAAAATAACAGACAAGATCTCATTATGCTTGCAGCATTTTCACCGAAATTTTTTTAAAAAAAACTAGCGTCAATCCATGCTCGATAGAAAAGTCCAGGCCTGTATTCATGAGACACGCATGAGACAATGCAAATTCTTAAAATTAAATAAACAAATATGCTACCTCTTCTCAGCCATTGTGAATACCACATTCTCAGCATCGATCTTCCTTCCCAGCTTTTTACCTTCAGTGAGTGGAACCCAATCCACCCCACTCCTTCCTCCCCTTTAAAACATATGTACGATGTTAGTTTTGTCTTTTTCTCGTCATTTTGGACGACCAGGCGCCGCTTTCTTGACGCCGTGAGGGCGCGGGGGGTAAAATGCAAATGTTGAAACTTTCGGGGGTCTAAAATGCTAATACACAAACTTCGGGGTCCAAAATGCCAATACGCATAATTAGAGGGTCTATGGTGCAATTTTCCCTATCTTGCTGCAAAATGAAAATCATCAGAAAATATCTATTCATAGCATAAACGAGCTGAGGAAAGGATGAGGATGTGCGATATAACAAGTGGTGTTGTAGATTGAGAATGAGAAAAGGTGTAATCAGATTAAGAAAAATTATATTGGAAAGAAAAAGGGTATTTGTAAATGCTTAAAACTTTTCACTCTCCACAACTATCATATTTTTTAATTATTTTTTCACTTCTTCCTATATAACTACCATATTTTTCAATCATCTTTACATAATTATCCATATATATAATTTATCTATTTTAATTTTATTTTCTTTACTCTTCATCATTACCCCTGTCGTATCGCATTTTAAAAATGTTTACATCATGAACTTTTCATCAAAAGTTTTATCATTTTACAAACATAAAAAAATTTAGTTTTTTTTGGAAATGAGAAAAGTGTTTTTGGGAATTATGACATCTTCATCCTAATTCCATTTTCATCCCATCTTAGTTTTGAACAAAGACCATCTTTGAATAAATAAGGTATCTTCTCCACTATATCTGATGATCCATTGCGTAATGACGGATATGAGTTAGTTTTTTTTTTTTAAATATGTTTATATTACAATCATCTCAAACATTTGTCTTACATTTATCTTACTACATACACCCTCATAATTTCTGTTTTTTTCTTACAAATGGTCTAACCAAAGCCTCTTGCGGACTCTCCTACAAACATAATTTTTTCCACCACCACAATTCGAAACCAAGCTGCCCAACTTATGGGGCAAATGCTTGTACCACGACGCCTCTGGTGCCGTGGCGACAGATATGAGTTAGCTAAGGTAACAAATTGTGATTTTATCATAAAGAAGTACAAGAATTCATCTCATCGTTATTAAATTTCAAATACACAAAATGTAAGCCCCTTATATTAATTATTCGGCTTATTTTCCAAATTTGAACGCAGATGGAACTCCAATATCTCAGTCACCTGTAAACAGTTTAATGCAAATTGGCAAGTCTTTTCATAAAATTGTTAAAGGCCCGATTGATTGGTTGAATTAATCAAGATTTTAAAACTCATTTCCTTAAAATATAATGCTATTTTTAAAATAAAAATGAAAGTTATATATGATTTTGTTTATCAATGAACTATGACATACCTAATTAGTTTCAAAAAGAGCGTACTGAAAATAAAAGAATTAAGTAATAATTTATGATATTAGAATTTATTTTTGAATCACAAAAATCTAAATCAAATAAATTCAAGACATACAATAAAAAAAATAAAATAAAGTCAAAATATAACACATTTACCTTGCTACACTTGAATGAACTTGAGTTTTACTTCTCGCAACTTTATATCATGTAAAATATGGTGTACATTGTTAATCAATTTACTCATAGATTCTTATCCATGTAAAAGCTTCAATTCACATGGTCTAAAATAAATAATCCCACATTATACCATATTCACTAACAAATTCATTATGCATGACTAACATAGTGCAAAATGCACTTCGATCATCATAAATACTAATAGTCTTAATAACATAACCATTCGTAATACAACCCAAAACATTATTTTTATTTTTAACTCAAATACTCATGTTTAAAAATTTAAAATAAATATATATATACACATTTTCAAAAATAGTAAAATTTAGTTCATATATTAAATATACCTTGATTAACAAGTTTATAAAATTTTTAGAAAATAAAATTATTTTTAGACCGGTTTAAAATGATCAAACAATCAACGTAACTGAACCTGTTCCGAAGTTATATTAAAACAACCTACTTGGATGCATTAAAATTTTACTAAATCTATAGTTCAAGATGCGCCTAAGCATAAAGCGCTTGAACGCAGGATATTCGCCTACACACGTAGCAGGGCGCACTGCTGGAAGAAAATGCGCCTAGGCGCAAGGCCCCTGTCGTGCGCTGGGTTTCTTTTGTCACTTTAAATGATTAAGATAGGAACAGTTTGTAAAAATCGTCCAAAAATATCTAACTCCTTGAATAGTTGGAATTCTAAACTGTTACTAATTATACATTAAGTAACACTTATAATTTTTAACATGGTTGGAATACTAAACTTTTAATAATTATATTTTATAATGTCGTCATCGTATGATATTTTTGCCGTACTTGTTTTAGTTTTGGCTGCCTATGGCTCATTTTATGCAACAAAAAAATTTACAAAGTATATGGGTTTGTGTTAACTATCTCTCAATACATTGCTAAATGTTCACAATCTATGTTATAAATAGAAGTATAATTTTGTTACGTATGATATCATATGCAACAATTATTTTGTCCACACATGTGGAAATGATATATATTGTTATATAATGCCCAAATGAATTGTTTTATATGTTTAAGTGCTTCAGGAAAAATCCTTGTAACATTTATTTATTAGAGGGAGAGGGGAAGGTAACATTTCCCTAGTGGAAGTTGAATTTTTGAACCTTGGAAGGATAGAACAAAGCCAGCATGAGTTATTATGGGGTTATGCTTGGGCACTGAATCTTCATTACATATATTAATATATAAAATTGATCAAATATATCTATATGAATTGATTTACATACCCTAATTAAGAAAATAGAATTTTCCAATTTTTGTTAGTTTAAACATAGAAGATTACATGCCTTTTTCTTTTTTTTGTAAACCGATTATTCCATACATCAGTCATTGACATAAACATCCAAATCAAAAAAATGTATAACAACATGGTAAGAAAGAAATTAAACATATGTTACTCCAAAATATCATTATCGGGGGGTACACTCACATGTCAATACTTCTATTAAATATAAGTAAAATAATGAAATATATTCATGAAATGATAGAAGCAACCATAATTCTTCCTGCAGAAATGACAATAGTTATTGGAGCAGTCTTTTTCTAGTTGTAAACAGACGCTTCATTAAAAATCACACCCCCTCCCCTTGCATCTAAAAAGCTAAGGAAGCGCCTTTGTTCAAAAGATGATGATTGTTCCTATTGTTCTTTCCCTCTTACAATTTCAAACAGTATTATTTTTACCTTCTTATGATTTTAAACGGTAGGTTACTTCGCATTCTTCAAATTGTACATGCAATATCGTAATGTCGAAATCGAATTACTAAGCTTGACTAGAAGAAAAGTCATTTTAGTGAAATTATGTAGCCGAATAAAAATTTTAAACACTTTTAATATTATAGGGAACTACCTTTCCTTATACATAATATTGTGTATATATCAGCCCAATCTAATGTTATAAGCTACAGATTCCTTGCCCCTCATGTTGCGGTGCAATATAGGTGACTGTAAAAAATTTTTAATTTCGTTTTTTATAAATATGCATGCTTCACCTACATCTTCATACTCGTGAAATTTTGGCAAACCAAAATCACTTCAACAATACCATTTTTCGTGAAATCACATCATAAACTTCCACTGAATGATCAGTTTATAGTCAAATCTACCAATCCAAGCATTGCCTTCTCTATATTTTTGAATCATTGAAAATAACAAGCTCGGCTTCCTGGCAAGAGAGTCTAGTTGGATCACATACTTGATCAAATTGATTTTTTTTATTTGCAATCATAATTTCGCTTAGTTGCTACCATTACCTACCATGGTTTTGAGCATCGGGGGAACTAGGTCCGTTATCTTAATAAGATAAGAAAAAGAAATGCATGTAAGGAAGGTTGAGACAAACCAAAAATCTTAAATAAACTTTTTCTCCCATCTTTTTTCCCTTTAAGTTTTTAACCCAAAATCCTAACACAACATTAGTAATTAAACTACGCAAGTATGATGCCTTACTAGTTCAGCTCGCTGGAGTCTGCTGTTTCTCATGGTTCAAGATAAGGCCAAGGAAGTTAGTATGGGAGTTGTAACTATTGAGGATCTTGAGGAAGTTGGTCTCGGGTTTAGAACTACAGAGGACTTTGAGGAGCTTGGACTTGAGTTTAGAGCTACGGAGGATGTTAAGAGGTTGGGCAAGAGATTGGAGCCACGGAGGATGTTGAGGAGGTTGACTTGGGGGATGAAGCTGCAGAGGATGTTGAGGAGGTTGGGCAGATTGGCCAAGTCAAAGTTCGCAGGTGGAAATTTCAAATTTTCTAAAAATTTAATTATTAAACTTAAATAATAACAATGAAGATCACAATAATAATAACAATAGTAATAACAACAATAAGAAACGACATTATAAACTCTACAAAAAACACTGATATATACATATATATATATCTATTAGGATAACATCTCTGTATATTTTTACATTACCTAGTATACAATTGGTATCAGAGCCACGTTGTTAATTTTGCATCGTGGAGGGAGAATGGTATATTTTTACATCTCTGTGAAATCTCAAGTCGCGTTTCCTAGAAGGGCGTATTGGCTTGTAATGCCGTATTAAGCTCTGTGGAGTAATATCATTGACAGTGATCAAAGATAAAAAATATATTTAGCTCCAACCATGAATGCCTTATTTAGAAACTTTAGCTCTAAATCAAGCAATAGCCGAAGTAATGTATTAAATACAGAAGAAATCAATATAGATAATCTAGAAAAAGATTCAAATGATTGGAAAATACCTGATATCTCAGACAGTCAAATATACAAAAAGGGGTTATTCCAACTCTCTACAATCTACACAATAAAAACAGTCGAGTAAACGATTTCTTTATTTAATTAACATGAAACTATTCCCTTTCTAAACAGAAGATTAATTGAGCAACATCGACAAAAATATAATTTTATACATTTAGGACTTGTTCAAGTAGCTGTTAAGCCACTTATGAGAGAAGGGTTAGATACCTCAATTTTATTATGCCTAAGAGATTGTAAGTTTAATAAATTTTAAGACTCACTTTTAGGAATCGTAGAAACAAGCTTATACAGTGGACCTATCTATTTCAACTGTTTCCTAAAATTAACTATTTTCCTACAAGATCAGAATATTTTAGACACTTTAACTCTAAATCTAAAAGTTCATAATTGCAAAATAAAACAAAGATATTTACCCATAGCACTGGTTTATAGAATCCATTATAAACCAATCAATACAGCCTTCAACAAAAAAGCTATTAAACAATCTTCGAAAGGAGAAACGATATTGCTACAAACTAATATAAGAAAAGCAAATGTGATGGTACCCAAAACCATAAAACGAAGCAAAATTACTCTTCCATCTCATTGGGAACTCCAAACTGAGGTTCCACCTCCTCGAATAAAAAATTCTAAAATTAGGGAAATAAGTGAGGATGAAGAAGAAAATGTAACAATAGACATGAACTCTTTCAAAAAGTCATCTTCTTTTAACCCCAGAAGATCTGTGGATAAAACTTTAGAAAGATTTTTTAAAACAACCCAATCAAGAGCCTCATGCTCCTCAATACCCACACGTAACAAATCAGACATAAAAATGAAATGAATAAATATTAGTCATCCAATTCCCCAACCAATCTACTCTGTGGAGCCAAATGAAGAAAGGATAAGCCCAAGAATGTCACTTACCAAAACAAATGTGGGAGACTTTGACCCATCAATAAACATTATTGAAAAGGAATTTGAGATAAACAAAGAAAAACTAAGGAAAAACTTTTATAATAAATTCAATAGAGAAAAAAGAAAATAATTTTACAAAAATTATGATAAGGAAAAAAGAAAACCCATTTAAGAAGAGTATTATGAATTTATGAAAACACATAAGGTTCACATGTTTTTCTTCGAATGGTTCGAAACTTTCTATTCTCCTGAAAAACAAGAAGACTACCCACGAACTATAGAACCAATATGGAAAGACTCCACAGGAAAACAAATAAAAACTCCAAATAATCCTCCAGAAAATGAAATCATAATAGAATTCAAAAACAAACAAATAACATGCTCTCCATATAAAGTTAGATCAGACATTGATACACCTCTCAATGGAAATGATATTAAAAAATTACATGAACAAAATAATTATACAAATCAATCTCTGATTACCATAGGAAAACAGTTAGATAAAATTCAAACTACGATGGAGGATAAGATAATACCACCTGTTATTCCTAAACCAAAGAAAGAACAAATAAATAAACCACTATTTATCCCACATGAAATTCCTAAAGCTTAATTGAAAGAAATAAGAGAAAATAGTGAATTTATTGACAGGATAAATAAAAAGTTAAAAATTCTTGAAACACCTGAAAGCTCAAAAATAGGAAGAATAAATATTAAAAAAGAAGGACAATGATCAAACAGAACCCTCAATGCTCCAACTAAATCTACAATTTTATATATGTCTGAAACTGATACTGAGGACTCTTCAGAAGAATCAAGTAAGAAAACAAATGAACCTGTTCTAGAACTAAACAAAATAGACTCATGAAAAATTCCTTCAAAACCCTATTACCCTAGACATACACCACCTGATTTATTATTTGAAGAAAAAAACTAGTTTACTCAAGCTCAATACAATGCAAATACTATTTATGAATGGAACGTAGAAGGAAAAAATGAAACTCAAATAGTTAATATACTTCAACAGATGACTATGATTGCAACAGTCTATAAAATAAAAACAAGCATAATAGATCATAACATAGCCAAACTCCTGGCAGCAGGTTTTACTGGATCTCACAAAAAGGATGATACTGGAGAACTAATAGTAGTAGAAGGCAAATGCCGTAGACGCTTTAATTCTAGCCATAGCAAGATTTTGACCAAATAATAAACTTAGATAAAAAGAATCAAAGATTTTACAAACTTTAAGATGCAAGAAGATGAGTGATTTTAGATTTTATAAAGACCAGTTCTTAGCAAGAGTAATGCTTAGAACAAACTGTAATCAACCATTCTGGAAAGAAAGATTTATCACAGGACTTCTGTCCTATTTTGCCGAAAAAATTAGAGACAAAAATAATGGGACTATTCTTTATGAAATTCTTTATGAAAAATTAACTTATGAAGACATAATATCAGTAGCAAATGATGTAGGATTAGCATACTGTAATGAACTTAGACAAAAGGCAAATGAAAAACAAAAAAGAATTAAAACAAAACAACAATTAGGAGATTTTTGTGAACAATTCGGAATTGAAAAATAAAAAGAAATTGTGATGGAAATTGTTCAAGAAAATATAAGAAAAAAAGCTATTCAAAAAATATAAAAAACCATACAGAGTAAATGAGGAAGGAACTGCTAAACCAAGGTTCAAAAAAAGGAATGAGAAAACACATAAAACAAAACCTTTTAAATCTCATAAAAAGAAAATATTTTCAAAGGATTATTCCTACTTGCTAGAAGTGTGGAAAGATAGGACACTTTGCTAATAAGTGTATGCTCAAAAGAAAAATTAATGAACTAGAAATAGACCAACTAAATTTAACAGAATCCCTAAAAGAACAATTAGAAAAAATTATGTTAAATTCTGACAACTCGAAAAATGAGGAGATTACTGAATTAGAAAGGGAGATTGATGAACTAGAATCCGATACTGATAATTCATATGAATTGAATATAATAACGCAAGATCAAGAAGAATTATTAGACTTTGCGGACCAAATAACTGATCCAGAACAACAAATAAAAAATTTATTAAAAATAAAAAATTTTCTCAAAGAAAAACTTTATGAAACTCCTTTTAGCAAAATCTTAGAAAAAAACTCAGGCTTATGATCTAACAAAGATCTTAGAACCTCCAAACAAACCAGCCTCGACTAGTAACATAACAATTTTTGACTTACAAGCAGAAATCAAACAATTAAAAAGGAATTTAAAAACTTTCAAAGAACAAATACAACAGAAATAGAAACCTTAAAAGAAAGAATAGAAAAATTAAAATAAATAAATGATGAAAGTGGTTCTGGTTCAGAAAAGGAAGAAGAACCTTTCATCCAATTAATGTCAAGAGTCTCTTATCAGAAATGGTATACAAAAATGACGCTATTAATAAATAAAGAACTAATTCTCGAAGTCATATCCCTAAAAGACTCGGGAGCAGACCTAAAATGTATACAAGAAGGTCTAATACCAATAAAATATTTTGAAAAAAACTAAAGATAGTCTAAGAGGCGTAGGTGGAACAAAGTTGAAAATAAATTTTAAACTCACAAATGTAGAAATAAAACATCAAGATGTGACCTTCAAGACAACCTTCTTACTAGTAAAAGATCTTCAAAGACAAATAATAATAGGGACCCCATTTTTAGAACTAATCAAGCCTTTCATAGTAACAGACCAAGGAATAACAATGAATATTTTAGGAAAAGAGATAGTCTTTGATTTTATTCAAAAGCCACAACAAAAGGAAATAAACCTATTAAAAGATAAATTGCTAACTATAAATCTGATAACCCAAAAATAAAAACACTTAAATTTCCTAAAAGAAGAATTAAGATTCAAAAGAACAGAGGAACAATTAAAAAATCTAAAGATAAAAAGAAGAGTAAAAGATTTTGAAGAAAAACTAAAATTGAAGTATGTGCAGACCTCCCAAATGCATTTTGGAAAAGAAAACAATACAAGGTAACTCTTCCTTACGAATCAACATTTGATGAAAATAAGATACCAACAAAAGCTAGACTATTCAAATGAATAGAGAAACTCTAGAATACTGCAAAGAAGAAATAAAATATTTACTAAACAAAAAATTAATACGGCCATCAAAATCTTCCTGATCTTGTGTGACTTTCTATGTTTGAAAAAATTCCGAAATAGAAAGGGGAATCCCAAGACTAGTAATAAACTACAAACCTTTAAATAAAGCCTTAAAATGGATAAGGTACCCTATCCCAAATAAAAAAGATCTCTTACAAAGGATAATAACCACAACAATTTTTTTGAAATTTGACATGAAGTCAGGATTTTGGCAAATTCAGATAGAGGAAAAGGACAAATATAAAACATCTTTCACAGTCCCATTTGGACAATATGAATGGAATGTAATGTCATTTGGACTGAAAAACACACCATTAGAATTTCAAAAGATTATGAATGATATACTAAACCGCTATACTGAATTCTCAATAGTATATATAGATGATGTATTAATATTTTCAGAAACAATAGAACAACACTTCAAACACCTAAATATTTTCTTAAAAATAATTCAAAAAAATAGATTAGTAATTTCAAAAACAAAATGCTTACTCTTCCAAATAAAAATTAGATTTTTGGAACATAAAATCTACCATAATACAATAATTCCAATCCAAAGATCTCTAGAATTTAGTAATAAATTTTTAGATAAGATAACAGATAAAACTCAACTTCAAAGATTTCTAGGAGCATTAAATTATGTGTCTGACTTCTATTCAAATCTTAGGACTATATGCAAACCATTATATCAAAGGTTAAAAAAAAACTACCAAATTGAACAAATCAACACACAAAGATTATTCAACAAGTAAAAAAATAATTAACAAATCTACCGTTTGGATATACTTTTGGATGATCGTTGATGGCTTGGAATGACTGATGATGGCTTGAAATGACTGTTACAGCTGATAGTTGTGCCAGACATGCCAGAGATTCCTGACGAGCTGCTGGAATCTTGTCAGAGATTCCTGATCCTGACAAGCACTGTTGATGCCAGGGATTCCTGACAAGTACTGTTGATGTTAGAGATTCCTGACAAGCACTGTTGATGTTAGAGATTCCTGATAAGTACTGTTGATGCCAAAGATTCCTGACGAGCGCCTGTTGCTTGAAAGATGTTTTGTCCGTTTGTGGAGCTGGTGACGTCATGCAGGCAGAGTCGAAATGGCGAGAGAAAACGTTTGAATGGGGGTTGCAGGAAACTGTTTGTGGCACATTTTTTTTAAAGTATAAAAATGCAGTTGATATTGGGACTCAGTGAGTCCCCATACATCTTCATTCTGGTCAACTAGGTCAGCTTCATTTGAACCAGTGGATAACATCGTGGAGGGAGAATAATATATTTTTACATCTCTGTGAAACCTCAAGTCGCATTTCCTAGAAGGGCGTATTGGCTTGTAATGCCGTATTAAGCTCCGTGGAGTAATATCGTTGACAGTGATCAGAGATAAAAAATATATTTAGCTCCAACCATAAATGCATTATTTAGAAACTTTAGCTCTAAATCAAGCAGTAGCCGAGGTAATATATTAAATACAGAAGAAATCAATATAGATAATCTAAAAAAAGAATTAAATTATTGAAAAATACTTGATATATATATCAGTTATCAATAAGCCCAGGAATATGGTATGGGAAAACCAAAAAAAACCACATGTCTAATTCAAGTTGATAGTCCAAGTAAAGTCGTAAGTATGTCTACGCTATATTTGGAAGTGAATCAAACCATCTAGAATCCAATCAAGAGCAATTCTGCTACATTTGAAAATAGTGAGCATCACTGAGCCCAAATCATCCTAAACAGCAATGCGGACTGCAAAAAAAGAAGTCCTGCTTTGTTTTTTATAGTTGGCAATAGATTTCGGGCAAGTGGAGTCACTCATTATTGAGATAATGGTTGATGAAATGGCGCCGCATGCAAGGCTAAATCTCTAGAATTTTTTGGAGCAAATCGTCTTTGATAAATAAACATAAATTGTTTTCCATGGGCAACGACCTGTATATGCTTTATGCATGCTCCTTATGATATAAAAAAGTTATTAATAATAATTAACTAATAAATCAAATGATATTCATGTAAAGTACTTGTAATCAGAAATTTGTTCATATCCATCAGATTACTTATAAATAATTTTTTTAAAGAAATGAAAATATCTCACATAAGTTAAATATTGTGAGAGATGACTTGGGGAAGGAGGAGAAAAAATAGAAAGGGAAAAGAGAGAAAAGGAAAAACTGTGAACTTACTAACCAAATTGCAAATCAAGATGTATTCAAGTTTTGATGATTAATGATCAATTTTGAAAATATTAAGGCTACTTATGAATTTAATTTCATGATGGAAATTAGAATTTTAAAATTGAAGCGCAAAGTATTCAAGTTGCAAAGCTAAGTCGACTTCAGGACCGACTTGGGTTAAGTCGATACCCAAGTCGACTCCAACATCGACTTCAAACGCACTTTTAGAGTCAGAAACTTTAATGTAGAGGTTTCATAGCCGAAGTTGCATCTTAAGTCAACTTCAGCATGCAACTTTGTTGAATCCAAACTCAACCTAGCATTTAAGCCTTGATGAATTATGTAAAGAATTGATAATTTTCTAAGTATTAAAAGTGAAGTTGCAACACCAAGTCAATTTCACATACAACTTGAGTTAAGTCTCACATGAAGATGACCAAGAAACAATACTTGAAAGAAAGAAAGCCTAAGGAAGTGAATTTTAAAGCGTTGGGAACCTTAAAAAATATTAAAGTTGATTGTCAAGTCAACTTCATGTGCAACTTTGGTGAAGTCTTAAGTCCCAAGTCGACTCCATATAGGACTTGGAGCGTGATGCCTGAGGAAAACTTTCTAGAATCATCTGAAGGATTGAAGTTACAAGCTAAGTTGACTATAGCTTGCGACTTAAGTGAAGTTGAAATCTAAGTCGACTTTAAGTATGACTTAGGTTGTAACTGTCATAAATTTTGAATGTTGGCATATTTAAATACTCACAATCTATCACATAACATTCAAATTTCCTTCAAACCTATTTAAAAGGTGCGGAGTGACATTCAAGGGGTTTACGAGAGAATCAAATAATCTTCACATTCTCATTTACAAGAATTAAAGACTTCATTAAGTTATTTTTAAACAAGTCTATCAAAGTTTACTGTAAGAACTTTAGACTTACTCATTTTCTTCAATTCTCAAGAGCTTGCTGTTTCACTTCATTGCTCCATAACTCTATAACACGTAGATTTATTTGATTTAGAAATTCTTTGTTGTATTTAGCTACCTAGCTTGGTATTAAAGATTATGGGAAATGTATTATACAAGTAGTGATCAATTGGAGTGGAACTTGGAAATTACTTATAAGCTTGTCATAAAAGGCCCTTTAGAGCTAGAATCTAGAAAAGAGCTGAGGCTTTAATAGTATTCCTACTGTGGTAGTGGAACTCAAGATACAAAGGAGTCTGTGTTTGAAAGATTGGAAAAAAGGTGTTGCTCGAACCACAATAATTCTTTGTGTTCTTTTATGATTATTTGATTGTTTCATTCCTTACTCTCTCCTCAGATCTATTTGTTTCATTCAAAGAGATTAAAGCAATCCGTGGTAAATTTAATTCACAAAGAAAATTTAACATTCCAATTCATGCCTCACCATTTTAGTTTATGTCAATAAGTAGGGACCTATAGAAATAAGAAGAAGGAAAGAATGAGAGAGCTTATCTAATAGATTCCCATCAATTATTGTTGGGACTGTTTGGATCATGTTTAATTACAATTATTGGAGCATCGCCATTCTACACAGTAATACCTTCATATTAATTGTTCGATTGATGAACCATGTTCAAAAAAAAGTCTTGATGAACTAGACAAAATCAATTGTTAGAACAAATAATAAAAATAATCATTATAATAAAATAACTAATATTCATAGTTAAAAAAGTGTAAACATACATACATATTTGTAACTACTAAGGCTAACCGTAAGTATATGTCCTGATAAAACCAAATATTCAGCTCAATTTCCAATTCTAAAAGAAACTTTAGATATACTAAGGCTTGAGGAGGGAAGGTTGAACAACAAGTTTTATGTAAGGATAATTATTGTGTGTTGAGGAAGAAATTGTACTTTTAGCCATCCGAGTGCGGTTACCAAGTACTGTACCCCTTTCAACCACAAAATTGACTTGTTGCGCATTTTCTTTTTCATCCTTATTTAGCAGTCGATCAAGTAATAGACGAAAATCACTTACATGCAACCTTAAATTTTCAAAATCTGGGGAATTAAACCTTAGACGACATATGAATATAAAATGAATGTCTTCGACAACATTTGAAGTGTCTATGGAAAATGTTCTTCGTGTTATTCATTGATTTTCTGCATTATATTTTTTCATATTCCATAAAAAAATACTTACTAGATGACATGAATATATGTTTTATATGAATTAAAATTAATAAGATTTCTTAGTCAATGGATTGCATTTTCGTCAAAGCAATTTACTACTCATATTTATGAAAATTCAAAAGGTAATATTGTTTCCTAATATTCCATGTCATTTTTTAGTTGACATTAAAGGAATTAACCAAGTGTAGTTGAAATAATATAAGTCATAAGACTATCTAGGTCATTCAAATGATAGTTGTCCTCAATGTTATTAACGCTTATATATTTGATATAAGTCATACGACAAAACTAATTTAATTAATGAGTTAGTCATCTTTATAATGGATTTGCATTTCCACTCTATTTTCAAGCCATAGAGTATTTTAATAATAACGTATTTTTTATATAAAAATTACATTTAACAAAATTTATCACTTTATTTTAAACTAATTCAAAGTTTCGTTATATTTATCAGTCATTTAGGTCTTATAGACCTATTTCATCATTTGAGAATTCATATAATCACCACATGTCTAAGTATTCAAAATTTTATTCACAAAAATAATTTAGATTATGCACAATATCTTAAGCATTTATGTATATTTAAATATTATTAGCAAAATCTCAAAAAAATTGCATTTACAAATCCAATAGACCCTATGTTACTCATTTCTAATTATCATATTAGCATAATGGTTTCAAAATTTTTTTCTAATATTAACATATATGAGTTCTTGTTAACTATCTCTTTATACAAAGTTAAATGTTCGCAACTTATGTTATAAATAGGAAGTAGAATTTTGCTATTTATAACATAATATGCAACAATTATTTTGTCTACACGTATGGAAATGACAGATATTGTTTTATGATGCCCAAATAAATTGTTTTATATCTTTAAGTATTTCAAGCAAAATCTTCATTACATAATTTTATTATTACGGGAAGAGGAAAGGCAACACTCTCTTTCTTTGTAGAAGTTGAATTGTTGAACCTTGGAAGGCTAGAACGAAGCCAATATGAGTTATTATGGGGCTATGCTCGGCCACTCAATCTTCATTACATATTCTTAAATTGATCAAATATATTTATATGAATTGATTTATATGCCTTGATCAAGAAAATAGAACTTTCCAATCCAAATGCCTTTTTTAAAAAAACTGATGATTTATACATGGGTCATTGACATAAACATCCAAATTCAAAAGAATGTACAACGACATGGTAAGAAAGAAATAAAAAAAATGTTTCTCTAAAATATCATTAGCGAATGGTACAGTCACATGTCGACACCTTTATTAACTATAAATAAATTAATCAAATATATTTATGAAACGATAGAAGCAACCATAAGTCTTCTTGCAGAAAATGACAATAGTTATTGGAGCATTCCCTTTTTTTTATTGTAACCAGATACTTTACTAAAAACTAGGGGGATGGAAAAGAATGTGTCTAAAGAAGCGTCTTTGTCTAAAAGGTGATATTTTTTCCTACTGTTCTTTCCCTCTTAGGATTTCAAACAGTATTATTCTTTCCTTTTTATGATTTCAAACTATGAGTCACTTTGCATTCTTCAAATTATACATGTAATATCTTAATGTTGAAAGTCTAACCAATAAACATGACTAAAAGAAAAATCATTTTGTATGGTGAAATTATGTTGCTGAATAAAATTTTTAGCCACTTTTAATATTATAGGCAACTACATTTCCTTATACGTCATAGGGGCTTGCTTCTATGTAACGGGAGCAGTTTCATGTAATTTTTTCAAAATTTAAGATTTTGATGTTTGATAGAAAATCCAATCCATTTATTGTATTTTAACATCGTTTGTTTAATTATGGGATCAAGTTTCATCCAAATCTAACATATGCGGATCACATTTGCTCAAAAATAGGTACATTCATGTGTAAATTAGGAAAGGTGCTCATATCCATTCACATACATGTTGAAATGTAATAATATTTTATAAAATCATTTATCCATTATATTAATGATATTTTAGATAGTTTAGATATTGAAAACACTACTTAAAAATTAATATTTAGCATTAAATGATTTTATTATTTTGATTTTGCATGTTTATAAATGGGGCCCATGTGCAGTGATATTAAACAAACGAAAGGGTTTCCATGGAGTGAATTATTCATCGACTATTTACATGTTGAAAATTGAGGGAGTTACATGGAAAGGGGGTTCCATAGAAGCATCCCCATACATAATATTTTGTATATATCAAATCAATCTTATATTATAAGCTACGGATTCATTAAGTAAGTTCCTTTCGTGGTCACTCATACTGCGACACAATATATGAAATGGTAAAATTTATTTTTAATTTTTACTTTTTATAAATATGCAAGCTTTACCTACATCTTCGTACTTGTGAAATTTTATCATTTTTAAATCTATTAAGCATTTTATTTTAGTTTACAAAATATTTTTTGGCAATTATATCCATATGGGGATCCTCTATCCATCCAAAACACCAGGATAAGGACTAGCTGAGAATAAGCCATCAGAGCTTACATTCAAAAAAAAAAAAAATCTTTATACATGTACATTGCAAGACATGATGGTAGAATTTCCCACCATACATTTTTTAAAAAAATTTCACTTAACATATTATCTACAAGATGATGGGTTGCACTATTATAGGCCTCATAATATTAGAGAAAGAATATTCATGAAAATTACTTGGAATGCTTCTGATTTTGTTAATTGTTACGTTCACACAGGATTTGATCGTTTAGCTTCCACTAAGCAGTGTAACGAGTTTGTCTTTACTTAGATATTTCTGCATGAAATTTCACTCGCCCAAATGAGGCTCAAAAGGACTACTTGGGCCTCCATATATATAGAGTCCGCTATTTCTTTCCTCAACCATACTTTTTTTTACTGGCATTGTACACTATAACATCTTATATTACACATCAAATCCATTCACCCAGGAGACAACAAGCTTCTATCTGTCTAAAAGGAGACTAACTGCTCCCACCTATTTTCAATGGAGGCCTAAAACTCTAAATGAAGTTTTGGTTGAAGTCCCCTTGTATCAAGTGCATCTTATGGGGTTCTCTTCAATCGTTTGATTCTACATCTTCATTAATCTGACTGATATCACTCTTCTTAGGAAATCCATGGTCCATTACGGTGTATCCTCCATCTTCGGTGCAATTCCCTCCTTATAGAACTTGTTTGATAGAAGCAAAATTCTCTAGCAGGAGCATAAAAAGAAAATGACAGGAAAGTGTTTATTTCTTCTCAGTAAAGATTTAACCGCATCCCTTAGACTCAAAGCGTTCATAACTATTAGGAGACTCTGCAGCTGCTCTATTAACCCATCCAGAAAAGATGTTTGCAATCATCCTCTGCTACCTTGCATAACATACATGATGATTGGAATGAAATCAAAATTATGTTATCAGTTTTTCTTTTTTATTCATTTTAAAACTAATTTAATTTTTATCATAACATTTAAGCCATGTCCGATATTTTCATTTCTCAGGAAAAATTATTTATGAGTAATATGATGCATATGAATAAGTTTCTTATCAAAGGTACTTCACATGAATATTATTTGATTTATTGTTTAATTATTGTTATTAGTTTTTATTATATGATAAAGGGCATGGATAATGAGGATTATCAATATTGTCATCATTTTTTAGAGCACATACCGGCCGTTGCCCACGGTGAACAATTTATTTTTATTTATCGAAGACGTTTTGCTTAAGGAAATTCTCGAGAAATTTTAATGGTTCAAAGCAATTTTCATGTTACATTTATTTTTTTTTTTTTATTTTTTTTTTTATTTTTTTATTTTTTTTTGATGAAAAGGAATAACCGTACCCCGACCCACCCCCATTTTGAAAAGGGGTCGGGATAGAGTAATCCACTGCATTCCTAGCAATAAAACTGTCTACACAGAGTTTCTCAACAATAACTTGTGGGGGATTTCCCCACCAAGACAAATGGTTCCTAGGAGAAACCGAAATCATATCAGCAACAGCATGAGCCACAGAATTACCCTGTCGCAGAACGTGGTGAACCGAAATGTGATTATATGCACTGAGCACGGCTCTGATCTCATCGATGATATGGCCCGCAGGCGATGCGATGTGGCAGCCATTTGACAGGTAAGTGCAGAGAATAAGCGAGTCCGACTCAATCTGGACCTTGCGATACTTGAGGTGAAGAGCCCACCGAACACCAAATAAAAAAGCTTGTGCTTCCAAAAACAGGGTATCCCCACCACCCATCCACTTCCGGCCGCGGGCCGCAATAAAGTATCCACGATCGTCACGAATTACAGCAGCAGCACAGCCGACGTCCCGCCCTGTGGGATATCTAGAGTCCACATTGATCTTGACAGCTCCCGCCGGTGGCAAGAGCCACCTGGTGACGAGCTGGATATTCAAAGCGGACTCAAAATCAAGGAGCCTGGCACGCCTCAATTGCTTAATATAGTCCACGCACCAAGGAAGGAGGTTAGCGAACACAGGATTGACTCCCTCAGCATGGAGCTTGTTCCTCATAAACCAGACTCGCCAGCAGACGACAATGAAAAGTTCCAACTCGTTTCCCCCACATTTTGAAGCCAGGTGGCACATGATATCCTGGACGGAGGAAAACAAAAGATTTGCCGGGACAATCTCATTAGCACAACTTGCCACAGTTTCACAGCGCAGGAATAAATGGTGAATATCCTCAGCCTCCCTAGAACAGAAGAGGCATTGAAGATTTACTTCTATACCTCGCCTCGAAAGATTACACATAGTAGGGAGAGAATCCTTGAAAAGCCGCCACCCAAAGATCTTTATCTTGCTCGGGAGCCCCGACTTCCAAATAGCCTTATAGCAACGAGAAGGAGGCGCATCATCCTGCACAGCCGTTAACCATCTATGAGCCGACCTGACGGAAAACTGACCGTTTGCCTCGTGTATCCAAAAGATGTAGTCCATCGCAGGATGACGGGGAAGGAGGACACGCCTGACGGCCTGCCACCCCTCCTCGCCAACAGCCGCCAACACCCTGTCTCTATTCCATTCAGCAGACCCAGCAACAATAAAATGACTGACCGTAATATCCTCCGGGATAGACAGGGGAAGCGGCCCCGCCTTGCAAACCCCACCCTCCAACCAAGCGTCATTGAAGAAACGGACCCTACTCCCGTCACCAATCCTCCACCTGCACCCTACCTGAAACATGTCACGCGCCTTTAGAATGCCTTTCCAGGTGAAAGAGTCCGACTGCCTTGACGAACATTCCCAAATGTCTGAATTTGGAAAGTATTTGGCCTTAAAAACCTTTGAACAAAATGAGTCTGGATTCGATGAGAGTCTCCACACTTGTTTGGCGAGAAGCGCATAATTGAAGGCGTGGAGGTCTTTAAACCCCATTCCCCCCACACACTTGGCCTTACACATATCACTCCAGGCTACCCAGCACATCTTCTTTTTATCCTCATGTTCACCCCACCAAAACTTTCTAAACATCCCTTTGATAGCCTGACAGAACGACTTGGGAAGCAAGAAGATACTCATAACGTAGGTCGGAATAGCTTGAGCCACAGCTTTGATGAGCACCTCTTTCCCACCCCAGGATAAAAGACGGCCCTTCCAGCCTTGGATTTTATGCCAGATGCGATCCCTGATACCCTTGAACAATTTGCTTTTGGATCTCCCAAGCCACGCCGGGAGACCAAGGTAGTTCTGGACTTCGAGTCCCGAAGACCCCAATCTGCTCGCCCACGTCTCGCGTTCCCAACTGACCATGTTTGCACTGAAAAAAAGCGCCGTTTTGTCAACATTCACCACTTGGCCCGAGGAATCAGAGTAGGTTCTGAGGATATCCAAGAAATTCGTGATATCCGACTCATCCGCCCGGAGGAAAATAAGAGCATCGTCTGCAAATAGAAGGTGAGTGATTTGAGGCCCCCTAAAATTAAGTCTGATCCCATGCAAAGAACCCCTGGCTACCGCAGAAGATATGAGCGCCGATAGACCCTCCACACAGAGAAGGAATAGGTACGGAGACAAAGGATCCCCCTGTCGCAACCCCCTTTCCGGGAGGAATAGTCCGGAATTGAAACCATTCACCTTAACCCTGAAGCTGACAGATGAGATGCAACAAAACAACCAGCTTATCCAGACCGGGCAAAAATTCATAGCCTCCATAACCGATTTTAGAAAGCTCCATTCAACGCGATCATAGGCCTTGGACATATCCAACTTGATTGCCAACTCACGCCGTCTGCCCCCCTTACGCCGCCTGAGAGAATGAATTGCCTCATATGCAATCAACATGTTATCAGTGATTAGCCTACCTGGCACAAAAGCGCTTTGTTCCGCCCCGATGACGTCGTTGAGTACAACTTTCAGCCTATTTGCCAAGATCTTAGCCAAAATTTTATAAATCACATTACAGAGGCTAATGGGTCTAAACTGCGACAATTCTTGGGCGCCCGCCTTCTTTGGAATCAGCACAATAGTGGTAGCGTTTGTCTCCCGGATGTGATTTACCATTTGATTGTGATTTCTCTCCTCCATGAAAGTTTTGCACCATCGAAAAATATCCTGGCCGACAATGTGCCAATACCTCTGATAGAAACCAGGAGACATTCCATCCGGCCCAGGAGCCTTGGTTGGACCCATACTCTTGACAGCCTTCACCACCTCGGCCATACACAAAGGCCTAATCAACCCCATTCTTTGATCCTCAGAAAGTTTCCTTTGAATGAGGCTAGGGACCCAGCTCGAATCATGAGGGTTTGAGGAGGAAAATAATTCTGAGAAATGAGAGACCGACAAATTAAGCATCTCTTCTTGGTCCCTAACACGCTTACCATCCCTACCAATAAGAGACTCAATGAAATTTGTACGCCTACGATTGGAAGCCAACCGATGGAAAAAGCGCGTGTTTCTGTCCCCATCCTTGAGCCAGTGAGCTTTTGCACGAATGCTCCATAGCATCTCCTCGTCTTCCAGTAAAAGATTTATCTGAAGTTTGGTTTTCCTGATTTTGGCCTCCCGTGCCTCTGAATATGGTAAATTCACCAACTCTGAAAGCTCCCTCTGCATCTTAGCGAGTGTCCGTCTGATATTTCCTCTTTTCATACTATTCCATTTGGAAAGCTCCGCACCACACCTCCTAATTTTGCCACACACTGACTCCTGGATATTTGCTTCCCTAAGTCCGGAGGACTTCCATACATTCTCGATGATTTTTGTAGCCTCGAAGTCACGAGCCCAGAATAGCTCGTATCTGAATTCCTTTGGGGGCCTCCTCCTCCCCTGCGCGGGATCAAGCTGTAACAAGAGTGGGCAATGATCGGACGAGGCAGCCGCGAGGTGGGTAATCCTAGCAAAGGGAAAAAGATCAGACCAAGAAGAAGTTGAAAGCCCCCTATCAAGCCGAGCTTCCACCCTCTGAGCACCCCTCCTATTATTACACCATGTCATAGGCGGACCAACAAATCCAAGATCCAGCAAGTTGCAAAAATCCATAGTGTTTCGGAAAGAGTCCATTTGGGATTGATTGCGTGTCCTCACACTTTGATATTCGCTTGGCCCAATCACTTCGTTAAAATCACCCATCACAAGCCATGGTGTGACACAGTTGTTTGCCAACTGGTTGAGGATATTCCATGAAATATGGCGGCAATGGGTTTCGGGGTGACCATAGAACCCCGTGAACCGCCAGCCCAAAAAATCTGCGTCAATATGATGTGCCAAGAAGCTCCGAACCGACGCCGGGTGGTCTTCATTCCAAAACAAAGCCAAACCACCGCTCCTAGCGGCTGCTTCCACCACAAAATAGGAATCAAAATGTATCCTACGTCTAACCCGATCCATTTCCTTCTTATTTGCTTTAGTTTCACTCAAAAAGACTAACTTGGGAGCTTGTTTTCTAACAAGATCAAAAAGATTGCGAATTGCACGTGGATTCCCAAGCCCACGGCAATTCCAAGCCAAAATGGCCATATTACTGGAGGTGGGCTTTGGGAATCCCCAAAGCTACCACCTCCCCCTCAAGATGCTTTCCCATATCCTTTGCTCGTTTGTTCACAATTGCGAATGTCTCTGGGTCCCCTTCACGGCCTCGTTTAGTTCCATCTTGGCCAACCATTGATACCACCCCGGTTAACTTCATACCCTCTTCCTGACGATACCTCCGTTTCCATCTACCCCTTCCCCCTGGGGAATAACCTTGTTCACTCCCCCTTTCAGATGGCCCTCCACATAACTCCCACAATCTATCATGAGCAATTGAGGAATTCCCTTCAATACCGCCCCCCTCCGCACGCACCTCCACTTCCACCCAACCCCCAACCTTCTCCACATTCTGGAACATGTCAATCCCCCCCCCACTCTTGAAAAGGCTCCTCGTGGTATGAAGATGACATCCCATGGATTGGGACACCAACCCCTTGCCCGACCCCGACACCCCCGGTTCCATCACCCCCTTGACAGCAGCTGCCCCTCCCATTCCCATGCTTAGGGACCCCTCTTTCCCCCTACCGCTGCCCTCCCCAACAACTCCCACCCCTAGACCAATATGACACTGAGTTACCGAGCCAACCTCCTCTCCATGCTGCTGACTCCGGGGATCCACTCCCAAAATAGGGACCGAGAGGACAGGCTGACACCCCAGCTGCCTGCTATCAGCCCCCGTGGCAGAGCCCACGAACACCACTGCACATGGCCTGGATAAGCTCTCCGATTTCTCCTCCACCCGATGTTGCAGACCTGATGAATCCACTCCCAACTGAGGAGCCGAGGAAACAGAAGGATTGGATGCGCTGGCGTGATGCACCACCTGCTGCCATCTACCAGTTGTCGTATCTAGCACTAGCCTCTGTTCTTCACTACACTCCATGTCCCTCACAGCCCGACTCCCATCCATACTCCCCCCCATAGCATTTGGCTTATCAATTGCTGCCTTCGAACACCCCATCCCGTCCACCACCTCCATACACTGCCCAAGCATGCCCAAATACTTAACAGGAGCTGATCTGAATTCAGACCTCAGCTCCCCTTTCAGTTTCAGCGGTTTGGAACCCGCCCTTAGCCAGCTACCGTAAGGCAAATCTGCCTCCACCTGACATCCCTTCTTCAAGGTAACTTCCCTACAATCCTTGTGTGCATGCCCGATCAATCCACATAAGTAACAGAATAAAGGCATCTTCTCATATTGGAAGCTGATCCACCGTTTTTGCTGATCTCCTACACGAATGAACATCCCCCGACGGAGAGGGTTCCTGCAATCCAGCATAACTTTAATCTTGACTTCATCTTCTGAACCTTTGATCTCAAGAACATCGTCAAAAGTATGAGCAACAAGCTCTCCCAGGCAGTGTTTATCAACCAAATAAGGGATGCCCTGAATGTGGATCCACATTGGCGTTTTGACGAGCAGGAGGTGTGCATAGTCCGTCTCTTCCCTTAATTCCTCCATTACAATCAGATTACGATCAAACAGCCATGGCCTACCATCCATGACCCTGTCTCTATCTTCAAGTTCAGAGAAGGATGCCTTCAGAAGATTTTCTCCTACCTCCGTGAAGTGAAGATTTCCTTTCGTTCGCCATAGCCTGCGCAACATCCCTTTAAACTGCTCTTTGTGGTAGGATTTCGATGCCCAAAGTGTGCATAACAATGCAGGATCCGCACCTGGAATGACCTTCCTCATCGCATTACTATCAATCGATAAAGTCTGGAGTTCAGCCTCCAGCATCTCTTCTGTGCTGATATTCATGGCCACAGCTCGTTCTCTACGTCCTCAACGTAGAAGGAAGAAATACCCGACAGTTACAGACAGAGACAACACAATAATTCAAAAGCTATCGTCACCGATTCCAGCTGGACTTCCGGCGAGACAGAGAACAGCACCAACGCCTTCCTTATCCCCCCAGTACCCTCACCCGAACAACGAGCGCGACTACAATCGCCAATCGGGTCCAAACAGGGGAGAGACTCTCTTATTTGAACACACTACTTGATCTTGAGCAGTTGTTTCATGTTACATTTATTACATGTGTACTTTCATATCTAAAAATAGATAACATAATTATAAAAGGTATGGACGACTAAAATTATATAATATTTTCAATGAAAAATAAGAAAACTGGATGATGTATGTCTGGTTTTAACAAAAAGGAGAGAAACTTATACAGACGTACGAGTTTCATCATATATTGACGACCAGTTGCTATATAAAATAATGGTATATATAACAACGCAATGTTAAAGAAATATTTTATAAAATTTCTATTTAATAAAAATATTTATTAAATTGATAATTTTATATTAGTTTAATTTAATTAAATAATTTTATTATTTCATTTTATTGATTTTAGATTGAAATGAGCTACTAAAGAGATGAGTAAATTCTACAAGTTTTTGAAGCTTTAACACAATAAGTTTGCAAAATAACTCAATATAATAAATTGATCGTGTTTATAATTATTTGATTTGATGTTTAATTTAATTCAAATTAATACTTATTTTATAATGAAATGAATAAATGGAGACATGAGTGAATCATATGGGTTATTGTAGACTTAATCAACTAAGTTCATAAAATAACTTAATATAATAAATTGAGTGTGTCTATAGTTAATGAAAAACATTTAGTATACTCGGATGCGCTTACTTTAGTAGATTGTGCCAAACACAATTTATTTTTATTATTTAATATTTTTATATATTTAAATTAATGAGTCTATATTTAACGTGTTGTATCTTTTTTAAACTAATACAAATATTAAGTTGCTACATGAAATTGTATTGATGTAATATGGTTAAAATTAGTGTGTATTTTTTAATTTTATTGATTTTAGAATGAAAGATAAACAAAAAAGACGAGTCAAACCTATGATCATGCTGTGATTAGTTATTTAAATTAACAATTATAACAGATTATAACTTACTTGACACCACCCATGTAGTAGATCTAGATCCAAAATGAAAAATATAAAAGAAATAGTAAATGAGTGAATTTTATCATGAAAATATTAATGAGGGGACTTTATATTATAATTAAGGATACTAAATGTTTATCTTAAAATATTTATTATATTAGAAATTAAAAATCCTAGAAGTTTAGCTCGGATAGGGTTGAATGATAGTCAAGATCAGTTGCACTAATTGATGTTTAAAAATTTTGATACAATGAAATTGAGGCTACAATTTTATATGATGTAGAACATAATCCGAATATCGCTCAGGAAAAATAAAAATTAATTTTTGGGTGATACAAATGTGAGTAATAATTAATATGATTTGAACCATGCCTAAACTCATACCCCTGTCCAGCAGAATAAAAATACATAAATAAATATAAATAATTAATATTTTATTTTCAAAATATTTATTTTAGTTTATTCATATAGTTATTGATGTATGATAGAAATTTTAGACTTAAATAGCTTGATTTGATAATAAAAAAAATTAAAAGGACTCGATGTCTCTGATTTCAGCAAGTATGGGCAAAATTGAGGAATAATCGAAAGGAAAATTGAAAATGAAATAATAATTATCCAAATTGATATGGTTAGTTAAACAATGTAATTATTGGGTTGATTCATGTGGAAAATTTTCATTAAATATTTGAAGAATATTGGAAATTAAATTGTATACAAATAGACTGTATATTTAAATATGTGAATTTATAATTATTTTTATTATGTTTATTATTTATAATTCAAGAAATCACATGTATTTTAAATTTTATAAACTATATACATATTACATTTTTGAAAATTTAACAAAAAATAAGAAAATTTTATTATAAACGGTGCATGAACGACTGCTTTTAGAAGACATTTTTTAAATAAAAAATTTTAAAAATTGAAAAGAATAACCAAAGAGATGATTTAAATTTAAATTTTAGAATATAAGTTTTATATGTTTCTTATATTTATTTTTTGTAATTCAAGAATTTTTATTATATTTATTATTTATACTTCAAAAAATCACATGCATTAAAAATTTTAGAAATTATATACATATTACTTTTTTGAAAATTTCAATATTTTGCAAGCAAACTATTTCTTTCAAAATTGATAGTACATTTCTTCATTTTACAAAGTTATAGAATACCCTTCAATATTTGCATGAAATTACAATTACATTCTCTTGTTTATGATTTTATAGACTATGATTAATACTTATTTTTTAAATGTATTATCTTAGTTCGAATTATAATTAGAAGATAAAATATTAATCTTTGATAGCGCATTAAATACAAATTTAATACTCATTAACTATTTTTGGATCATGCATATAAAAGTTAACTAGCATAAAAGTCTCGAAAGTTCGTGTATACTTATTTAGTTTATTTACATATAAATTATAGTTTAATCATTATTAAAATAGTCTCAAAAAGTCATACATATGCACATTACTAAATATAAATTATAGTTATATTAATTTAAATAAATATAATTTATTGAATTTATTTTTAAAAATTCGCATATAAAATAATTATTACCATTTTATATATTCATTTAAAATTGTAATTAATTTAATTATGATTTTAATAATAGATTTATATATTTATTTAGTTTTAAAATTATTTAATTTAAAATCAAGGTTTGCATAGTTCCAAAATGAATTCTTAAGTATATATCTTTTGCAAAATACATAAATTTATGTAAAATATTTTTAAAAATATTAAAATTAGATGTTGGTAGATTCGATTAGATTCGATTAGATCTTGTTAGATCTGGTTAGATTCGGTTAGATCTAGCTAGATTCAAATACATCCAATTTGATTCAGTTAGATGTCATTAAAATTAGATGGATTTTATTAAATCGTATTACCCGAGTTTTAATTTTTGTAATTAATATATAAATGACTTTATAAGAGAACTAAGATCATATTACAGGTATTGAATTAGAACTAACTTACTAATATCAAAAATTAGATCCGGTTAGATATGGTTATATTGGGTTAGATTGAGTTAGATCCAGTTAGGTCGGGTTAGATTGGGTTATATCTAAGATGTCATTAGATTTAGATAGATTTCATTAACTAATATTATCTGTGCTCTAATTTCTATAATTAAGGTATAAATGACCTTATAAGAGATCTACGATCATATTACAGATGTTAAATTAGGATTAACTCATTAATAACAAAAATTAAATCCGGTTAGATCAGGTTAGATCTAGTTAGATCTGGTTAGTTCGGGTTAGATCTTGTTAGATACAGTTAGATCTAGTTAGATCGGGTCAGATCTCGTTAAATGTCATTAGATTTAGATGGATTTCATTAACTCATATTATCTGTGTTTTAATTTCCATAATTAAGGTATAAATGACCTTATAAAGAGCCTAGGATCATATTATAGATGTTAAATTAGGATTAACTCATTAATATTAAAAAGTAGATCCGATTGGATCGGGTTGGATCGGGTTAGATGCCATTAGATTTCGATTATTTCATTAAATCATATAATTTTTATAATTAACGTAAAATGGGACTTAGTTATTTGTCAGAGCTATAAGCACAGCCAACACCTATGATGATCTATTGAATAAAGCTTTCGGATGGTGGATCAGAAAGAAAAGGGAAAAATCATGTCTACCTCTAGTTAGTGTCAATTACATAATTCGTGTCTAGGGGATACAAAGATAACTTATTTTTTGATTTTTGTGATTGCTAAGGATAATGGTAATCCGAGGATCTTTTTATATTTTTGTTTTATCATGTGTATTACAAAGAGTATGACGATATTAGGCAGTTATGGATTTATGATGCAGGAGACAATATTTGCAATGCGAATTTCAATTACAAAGCATGCAATGGCCCATTAAAGATATTATAAATGCTGGTGGTGTTGGATGCAATGAACGGTTGCATGAGATGATAAGGATGATGTGTGTGGAGACGGCTGGCCAATTATTGGTTACTGATGGTAAGTACTGCATCGACAATGGAGCTTAACCGATCAAACAATTGGTTTGACCACTACTTTAGCATATTAACATTTAAAAGTAATGCACTTCAGAACAAAAAAACATTTAAAAGTAATGTTGAAACATAACTAGTCCCTACTGCCATTGCCATTAACGATATTCGTAGGTTCGTGAACCAGCGCATGGCGCAATGGTTCACACCACTGCATGTGTGCGTGATGACCAGGACTCAAATCCGGAGGGAGCATATTCTCCATGCTTTGTTTGTAATTTGAAAAAAAAAAGAAGGTAATGGTAAGTTCATTTATTGAATATTGTTGGCATTATATCAATTAAGAAGTTGAGATTGCGGACTTGATAGTTTCTTTATCTTCGTAAATGGAGATCATAGGTTTGATTCATAGGAAACACTCTAAATTAGCTTTGCATCCTTGAACAACTAGCTCTTCAAGACCTGGTTCTCCTTTTGTGGCGCCCCAGCCCGAGCGTCACAACCTTACTCCAAGATTTATTGATTGGTAAACGTGATCAGGATTATTGCTCTGTCACACGGCAGGCTTATTGGATATTTATCCACTTTATCTTAATTCGTTAGGAGTTTATATCATTTTATACATTCCATTGCCATCATATGCCTTTTTAGGTCATTAAAATCAATTTAGCATACACACTGAATATCATAAATTTCATACTTAATCATATCATAATAAATCATTCTTAACATTTGAACATAAAATATTTTTTGCTATTGATAGTTAAAATCACCACATAGTCATAAACATAATATAATCTTTATACAACATTAAATCACCATTTAATGTCATCAAAAATACAACCATACAATTCATAAAGTTCAATCACAGATAACTTATAGAAATTCATTTTTTCTTGAATCTCCACCTGTGCTCCTTGCATGGTTCTCCCCTTCACCTATCTTTAGGATTTGGAAAATAAAACTATAAGTCGAAACTCAATAAGCAAGCTATAAGGTTTTCATACAATTAATTTTCATTGGAAATAACTTGGAAAGCCACATTATACCCACTCGAGGGTATATCTTAAAACATGCTTCTTATATCCATCTAGGGTATGTCATAAATAATGTGATACATCATTTAAAATCATGACATTCCGTTGGATAGAAGCTAGCTAAGCAACCATCCACTTTCATCCTCTCTCCCATTCAAGGGAGGCGCCACCGTCCCTCGACCTCCCTTAGCGACTTGACCACACCAAAGAAGGACATTCGGTCTGCTTACACCTTTGAGGTGGACTTCATGCTTTATGCACATGCATCTTTCATAAACATTCTTTGATAGGCTAGCATGATTTTTCATTCATAAACTCGTGATTCATCATTTGACATAAACAATTGCAAAACAATAAGTAGTTCATTTATTCCATTGGAAATAACATTTCAATACACATTTAAATAAGGAATGAACATCCTTAAACAACTTAGAAAGAATTGAAATCATTCATTTGCTAACTCATTTAAACAATTAGAATATTATTGATAAACATTTACATATATTTTAATAAAACAAAGCATTTAGAAAACTGCTTGCTTACCTTGCTTGCTTACCTTTCCATCTCGCTTATCTCTTTGCCTTTGCTTATACATAAATATGACATTGCATTTATAACTATCCATTTGCTTGCATTCACTTAGTTTTCCAATCCCATAATCCATATCATACATAATCAACTTGGATTTTCAAGTCCATCATACATATATGACATACACTTGTTTCATTCCGTATTGTGCTTTAATTCCATATTTAGGGTAAACACATAACATTCATTTATAATTCATCATTTGGGGACTTATATCTCCCATTAACCATTTTTCACCTATTTTTTATTTTTCCTACGTCAATGCTTATTTTAAGCACATATGTGACGCTTCATAAATAAATCTCAAAAATTGAGATAATCACACATTATTCATACAGAAATATACTTATGCAATTCATCATATGCACGCATATTTTGCATTTTAGCAAGTTTACATAAGTCACATAACCATCATTCATACATATGCTCTACATACGTTCAACATACAACACATATATTATGTGTTTCTTAAAATTTCTCAACAAAGCAACTTACACACATTTTCAATATCATTAAACTCCTTAATTAACATATAATTTAGGGTTTAATTTTGGATTTTTAATCCATTTATCATTGGGTTTTAAAACAGCCATGTTAAGACCATTTTTCATCTTTTCAACGCCTCTTTCAAGATTTAAATCATAACAGATTTTTACGTCATAATTTTCAGAAACTTAACATACTTTTCTTAACCCAAATTTATGGTATCATCACATATTTAAAATTCATAATTCATTTACTTCCATAACAGCAACATTTTCATGCATATAGGGCATCCATTTTGACTCATTTTGACGTGTCCATACATATATCCATAAAATTATATTTAGGGTAAATCTTTCCAAGCCTTTCTAGACACTCAAAGTACCTTAATCCTAGGGTAATTTTCCCTACATAAAATTTATAAATTATTTTTTAACAAAAAACAACAAAAATCATATGGAAAATACCCGTTTTGGCCCCCATTTGGACGTCCCATACACATACCCTAAAAAATCGGATTTAGGAAAAACTCATCCAGACACTTAGGTCATCCAAAAGGTCCTTAATTTAGGGTACTTTACACTATAATTCATCCATAAACAATTTAAGCACTTCCTTGTATCATTTTAAACTCAAAAATAGAAAAATCAGGCATTTCTTGAAACTCGAATTTCTATTTTTGCTAAAATCCTTAACAAATGCTCAAATCAACATATGTAATTTAAAAGAACATGAATTACATCCAAATATTCATACTTTAATCATACAACAACATGATTTAGGGTTTTGAGAATTTCCAAGTAAATTTCCATCTCAAAATTCAACCATAACTTCACTTTTCCCTCTCTTGAACTCTTGATCTCATTTATATTTTTCAAAAATCATTCAATACCTTCATCGAGGCATCATAACTCATCCTTTAAGAGTTCATTATGAACCATATTCATGGCTCATGAATTGAGAGATAAAAACTTAATTCAAATGATTCAAAACTTAGGTTTTACTTACTTGGATTAAACTCAACTTGAATCCAACTTGTTTGGCTTAGTTCTTCTTCATTTTTTTCTCTTTTTTCCTTCTCCATTTCTCTTTCCCCCTTGCTGATTTGGACGTGCCCAAGCTTGCTCACAAATTATCAATTTTTTGGGATTTTTATCCCCCCCTTCTTCATGTGCTCTTTCTAAGGTCAATGTCCCTTTTTATATTTTTTACCAGACCATGGGACCCACTTTTCTACATGTTATGAGGTTAATTTATTTCTAACTTATCCCTTGATGACATGAAATTTTTATATCCAAGTAAAATATGCATTTTCTAATTATCAAAAATCCACGAAATCCATGCATTGATGACCCATCTGGTTGTCCACCCTCTTAGCTTAGGTTTTGACATTTCTTTGCCACATTTTTCACATATTTATGTGCTCATTTACTTCACCTACGTATTAGGCAACTTATACATGCAGTTTAGCATTTTTGAAAATCATATTTCCATGCCCAAAATGCCCTTGGACGTTCACACATATGCCTCATAACCTATGCTCCATTTGAGCTAAATATTAGGCATTAAACCATGACATTTAATCCTTGAATTTTTAATGGATTTGACCATTAAACAAATATTTAAAATACAGCTCCATCCACCACAATTTGACACCTTGCATAGCATTAAAACAAGTCATTTATCTCAAATATTTTTTATTAAATGCTATGGTAGTCTAGGGTACACAAAGTCAATGCTAGGTACCTTTTTCTAATTAACCACTTTCCCATGGTAATTAGATTAATCCAATCCACTCCTCTCATATATTTCATAATTTTATTCAATCGTTTCAAATTTTATCTCAAACCGACGTTTCTACGTCAAGTTATGAACCTTTGAAAATAACCTTAGAGTGTGAGATTAATAACAAATAATTAACACTTAATATCATCACATTTGACTTAATCCAATACATACATAAGGTTGAGCCCAAAATATGAGCTTACCTTTAAAACTTCATCTCATTTCGCTTTATAGGCGTTAAGTTATGAATTTTCTATAATTTTCAACACAATTTCATAATTTTCATTTTAATCTCCATTAATTAAATCATAGAAATTAAAATAAATATTCATGCCACAGTAGCATATACTAATCCTCATTAAGCTCCTTTAGTCATCTTGACTCATATTGGGCTTTGGCGATTAATCATAATCACCATTCTTAATTGCAAACCCTAATTACAAATTTCATCAATTCATGAAAATATCCAAAAAATCAATCAATTCACACATAAATCATAATTATATCTTAAATGCAATTATATGAATCCTACTTAGGTCTGAGTATTACAATCCCCCCTTATAATAGGTTTCATCCCAAACCGTCTACTTTTGGAATAGCTAGGGATACTTCTTTTCTACCTCTTCATTTAGTTCCCAAGTAGTCTCACTTTCGGAATACATATTCCAATAAATTTTAACATACTCAAATTTTCTATTCTGAAGCTTTTGCACCTTTTAATCCATAATCTTAAGAGATCTCTCCTCATAATTCAAATGGTCTTGAATTGGTAAGTTCTCCGCTACTAACACATGTGTTGGATCTGGAACATACTTCCTTAACATAGAAATATGAAAAACATTATGGACTAAATCTAGGGCTGGAGGTAATGCTATTCTATAAGCTAATTTTTCAATTTTCTCCAACACTTCAAATGGCCCAATAAACCTGAGATTCAACTTATCTCTTTTCCCAAACCTTGTGACTCCTTTGAATGGCGCGACCTTTATAAAAACATATTCGTCGACTTGGAAATTCAAATCTCTTCTCTTACAGTCTATGTAACTCTTTTGCTGACTCTGGGCTGTGAGTATACACTGGCGAATAACCTGTACTTTGTCTGTCATTCGCTAAAACAAGTCTGTGGCTAGCTTTTTCTCTCCAACTTCATCTCAATTTAGTGGTAATCAATACCGTCATCTATATAATGCTTCAAATGGTACCATTTGAATACTAGCTTGGTAACTGTTATTGTACGCAAATTCCGCTATTGATACATATTCATCCCATGATCCTCTAAATTCCAATGTACACATACGGAGCGTATCTTCGATAATCTGGTTTACCCGCTCCATTTGTCCATCGGTCTAGGGATGAAATGCAGTGTTGAACTTTAGTTGGGTGCCTAAGATTTTATGTAAACTTTTCAGAATCGAGACGTGAACGTCGTATCTCGATCGAATACTATGGATTTAGGCATTCCATGGAGTCGTACAATATCCTTGTAATATATATTAGCCAATCTTTCAGCTGCGTAAATTCTTTTTATGAGTATAAAATGTTCAACCTTGGATAATCGATCCACTATTACCAGTATAGAGTCATTTCTGGCATGTGTTCTAGGTAATCCTTAAACAAAATTTATTGTTATATCATCCCATTTCTATTCAGGGACTTCTAAATATTGTAATTTTTCGGCATCCGTTGGTGATCTGCCTTCACCCTTTAATAAGTCAAGCACTTTGATACGTATTCAGCGATCTCTCTTTTCACGTTATTCCACTAATATGCTTTTTTGAGATCCTAATACATCTTCGTGCTTCCCGAATGCATAGAAAATGGTGAGAAATGAGCTTCTTTGAGAATTTGTTTCTTCAATTCTCTTGAATTAGGTATGCATAAGCGACCTTTGTATCTATACATACCTCGGTCATCAATAATGAATTCATTCAACCCCTTTTTCTTCATCTTTTCCAAATGAGTATGTAGGTTTGTATCTTCTTGCTGTGCAGTCTTAATCTGTTCAAACAAGGACGATTGTATGTTCATTTGTGATAATCTTGTTTAAACTCCAGGAGGATATAAAAACAATTCCAATTGCCTTATTTCCCAAAGCAATCCTTCCTCCTTATGAGGTATATTATGCTAGCATATGTGCTCATTATATCAGCTACCACATTTGCCTTACCTAGATGATATAGAATCTCTAAATTATAGTCCTTAAGTAACTCGAGTCATCTCCATTGTTGCACATTCAATTCCTTATGAGTAAAAATGTACTCAAGGCTCTTGTGATCCGTATAAATCTCATATTTAGAACCATACAGGTAGTGTCTCAAAATTTTCAAGGCAAATACCACTGCTATTAGTTCTAGGTCGTGAGAGGGGTAGCTCACTTCATTGGGCTTCAACTGCCTTGACGCATAAGTTATTATCTTGCCTTTCTGCATTAGCACGCGTCCTAATCCTTTTCTTAAAGCATCACTGTACACCACAAATCCTTCATTTCCTTCAGGTAGGGTTAAGATGGGCGCTTTTACTAATCATTGCTTCAATTCTTGAAAACTGTGTCCATATTCTTCAGACCATACATACTTAACTCTCTTACGAGTCAACCTCGTCAGTGAGGCTGGTAATTGTGAAAAACCTTCCACAAACCTTCTGTAGTAGCTTGCCAATCCCAGAAAAATCCGGATTTCTATAATGGTCGTTGGTCTTGGTCACTTTAAAACTGCTTCAATCTTTTGAGGGTCAACTTGTACTCCCTTCTCTGAGATTATATGCCTAAGAAATGCTATTTGTTTTAACCAAAATTCACATTTCTTTAGCTTGACATATAATTTCTCCTTTCTTAACCTTTCCAGTACTCTTCTTAAATGAATCTCACGTTCTTCTTCTAACTTGGAGTAAATCAGGATGTCATCAATAAAAACGACCTCAAATTTGTACAAATAATCCCGAAATACCCTGTTCATCATATCCATAAATATAGCAAGGGCATTAGTGAGTCCGAAAGGCATCAGTAAAAACTCATAATGTCCATACCTTATTCGAAATGTTGTCTTGTGAACATCGGTAGGACTTATCCTTAGCTGATGGTATCCTGACTGTAAAAAAAATCTTGGAAAATATTGTTGCTCCTTTCAACTGATCAAATAAATCATCAATCCTCGGCAATGGATACTTATTCTTCACCGTAACCCTGTTCAACTCCCTGTAGTCAATGCATAATCTAAGACTCCCATCCTTTTTCCTCACAAACAACACTAGAGCTCCCAAGGATGATACACTGGGTTTGATAAAACCTTTATTCAATCTCCTGTATTTGAGTTCTCAACTCATTCATTTCTGCTGGTGTCATTCGATATGGGGCTTTAGATATTGGAGTTGTGCCAGGTATGATGTCGATTGTCCTATCCATTTCTCTTTCTGGAGGTAATATAGTCAATTTCTTAGGAAAAATATCCGAAAATTCCTTAACCACTGGAATTTGATTTATTTCCACCTCCTTTTATTTCTTCACATTTACTGATACCAAATACGCTTGACAGTTTTGGCAGATCATTTTAACCGCTTTCATTGAGGATATCAGTATTGTCGAATCCTCAAGCTGCCTTAGCCTTCTAATAGCTACATCCTTTTCTGGGGTTGCTTCAAATTGTACTTTTTTATTTTTACAATCAATCATTGCTCCCCATTGGCTTAACCAATCCATGCCTAGTATTATGTCAAACTCGGTCATGGATAATAGGATCAGGTCAGCTTCTAAAATCATTGACCCTATCCTGATTGGACAAGCCTTGTATACTTGGCTAGAGCTAGCTAATCTATAGATAGGGGATTCTACATGAATTACTTTCTTAGTTTCCCTTACTGGTAGTGTATGCGTAGTTACATATTGGCAAGCAATGAATGAATGACTAGCACCTGAATCAAACAAAGCTGTAGCCGAATTTCCTAAAATATAAAGCATTCCTGTAACCACTTTCTCCTCCTACTCTTGAGATTCAATTCGGGTCAGAGCATGCACTTGAACAGGATTTGTAGAGGTTCCCTTTCTATTAGCTGCTCGGACTAGACTTGGTTGCATGGCCTTTCCACGTCCTTGTGACATTTGTGCTTTGTTTGGACAATTCGGAGCTATATGTCTAACCTAATCACAAACATAGAATTTCACCATCTTTATTTCTCCCTTGCCACATTCCTTGGCTATGTGACTCATTTGTCCAAATTTGAAACACTAGTTTGATCCTTTCAAACATTCGCCTACATGGCGCCTTCGACATATCTTGCAAATAGGTAACATTTTCTTCCTTGGAGTTCCTTTTCCTTTCCTTACACCTCCTTTCCTAACCTTTTCCTTCTCTGTTTTGACTTCTTTTGTTCCTGAGCTGAACATTTTGGATCCTAGCCTTAGTTTTTGAGTTCTCATTGCCTCAATCTCCAAGGCTCTAGCCCTTTCTACCTTTGATGCATAATCTTTGATCAGTAGAGGGGCTAACCTTTCTATGAGGTAGGGCCTTAGTCCCTGCTAAAATCTCTGTACCTTGTTCTCTGGCACATTGGCAATCCATGGTACGTACCTCACCAAAGCATTGAACTTGGTGACATACTCTGTCATAGTCATCCTCTCTTGGTAGAACCTTTCAAATTCTATAACCTTCTAGCTCTGTAATCCCACTAGAAGATACTATTTGTTAAATTCCTCGACAAATATTTGCCAAGTCACCTCCTCCGGATAGGACATAGTGATTAGCATCGTGTCCCACCACTCATGTGCATCTTTTACCAACAAATGAGTGGCACACAACATCTTCTATCTATCATTGCACGAAGATATGCTGAACAATTTTCTGATCTTCGTCATCCATTGTTTAGCTTGGATGGGGTCAGGTTCACCTAAGAACTTAGGAGGCCGTTGTGAAAGGAATGCATTTATTGCCCTCCTATCTACTTCCATTAATTAGTTCTCATCTGCTGTGGGCGCTATAGGGGGAACTAGGTTAGTCATAGGAATGGGTCCTTCCTTCTCAACACTTCCTAATTGAGCCTGTTAGGTCCTCTCCCACAAGCCTTGAATTATGTCTGCGGCTTGGGTTGCTCAATCACGCGTAGCTTGCCGCATAGCTTCCTTTACCGCTGAAGCTACTTTTTCCTCAATTATTTGAGCTTCGCTTTGCTCACATTCTCTAATTGGTTCTGGGCTTTCATCTACTCTTCTTTGTTGATTTCTCGAGTTTTGCCCTTGTAACTCAGGCCTACCTCTTTTGGGCTTACTAGATTCACCAACTTCATGTTGGCTAGGAACTTCTATAGACACTTCTTTCCCTTTATTCTTTCTAACCCTTGACCTTGTATCAACCATGGTGCCTTTTCTGAATATTCAAAAACACATAACTTTCATGCATGGTTAGGGTTAGGTCATCATAAACACATTTCATCATCATATGGTTAATTTCACATAACCAAATCACACAATCATAATCCTGTCATATTCCATCATTCATTAATCATTCACATTCATATTCAAATGCATTTATTTCATGCATCCAAAATCCTTAGACATAATTATATCATCATAACTATTTCCATCATTTATATTATCAAATCATTTATTCATAAAACAGAGTCTTAGCATATGACATCTTACACATAAGTATGCACATGTCATAAACCATACAATAATTATACATATATGTCATCAACCATCATCAAAGTATCATCAAACTATAATTATACAAACTTTCATAAAAGTTCATAAAATCAAATCATCTTCTACCAGGACCCCTCCTTATGTAATACCTACGACTAGGCGGAACCTGAGTGGGTTCATCGGTAATTGTGCTCGTGTCGAACCATACGGGGACATCATCCTCCCCTCCATCAGTGCTATCACTATCATCATCCTCATCTTCTTCCTCAACTTTCTCATTTTCATCATCCTCCTCTCGTATCTCAGGAGCAAGATATTCCATCGGGTCCTCGTCGTCATTATCACTAACATTATTATTATTTTCAATTCCAAGTTAGACAGGTTCCGCATCTTGTCCCGTTATGTGAATAATGACTTCATTAAGACCCGGTGCAACAGGTGTTTCTAAAATTCCCTGAGCCTGACGTTCTTCTACTGCAATAGCTACCTCTTTCTCCCTCTGATGGATCCTTGCTCAACTTACCCCGTGCCTAAATTGCACAAGTCTGCACTCAAATCTATACTATGGACTATCATCAGGGGGTATAGGTGTTGGAATCTAATCCCAAAATCTTTGGAGATCTTGAGGGTATATCAAATCAAACGGGAGGGTAGATCTATTTGGTGAGATGCCGCAGTATTCTCCACCTTAGGAGTATGGCTTGTAGACTCCTCTACATTAGGCCTTTGAGGGTATGGGACGACATAATAATCTCCCTAAGTCTGAGTCTAAGGGTGCCTAGGAGGAAAACCAGGAAGAACTGGTGGGAAGTATGTGGAATTCCACCTTCTATTCACATTTTTTTGCTATTCTTCTTTTTCGCTCCTCCTCCTCCTTTCTAATTTCTTGCTCACTTATTGCCCTCTTTCCTCTGTTGTCCATCTACAATTAAAACATAGCAAGTCAACTATATTCAAATTTCATAATCAAATCATCATAGACAATTATTCTATAATCACATAATCATCATCTAATCACATAGATGTAGCTTATCATCTAATCACATAGCTTATAGCTATAAATTTTCACACTTAGAAAATTTTTCTCGCCTATTTACCAATCCATGATCTGATACCAACTTCTGTGACGCCCCAGCCCAAGAGTCACAACCTTACTCCAAGATTTATCAATTGATAAATGTGATCAGAATTGTTGTCCTGTAACACGAAAGATTTATTGGATATCTATCCACTTTATCTTAACTCCTTAGGAATTTATATCATTTTATATATTCTATTTCCATCATATGCCTTTTTAGGTCATTAAAATCAATTTAGCATACACATCGGATATCATAAATTTCATACTTAATCATATCATGATAAATCATTTTTAACATTTGACCATAAAATGTTTTTTGCTATTGATAGTCAAAATCACCACATAGTCATAAACATAACATAATTCTTATACAATATTAAATCACTATTTAATGTCATTAGAAATACAAGCATACAAGTCATAAAGTTCAATTACAAATAACTTATAAAAATTCATTTTTTCTTGAATCTCCACCTGTGCTCCTTGCATGGTTCTCCCCTTCACCTATCTTTAGGATTTGGAAAACAAAACTGTAAATCAAAACTCAATAAGTAAGCTATAAGGTTTTCAGGCAATTAATTTTCATTGAAAATAACTTGGAAAGCCACATTATACTCACTCGAGGGTATATCTTAAAACATGTTTCTTATACCCGTCTAGGGTATGTCATAAACAATGCGTTACATCATTTAAAATCATGACATTCCTTTAGATAGAAGCTAGCTAGGTAACCATCTACTTTCATCCTCTCTTCCATTCTAGGGAGATGTCGTTGGCCCTCGGCCTCTCTTAGCGACTTGGCCGCACCAAAGAAGGACATTCGGTCCGCTTATACATTTGAAGTGGACCTCTTACTTTATGCACATGCATCTTTCATAAACATTCTTTGACATACTAGCATAATTTTTCATTCATAAATCCATGATTCATCGTTTGGCATAAATAATTGCAAAACAGTAAGCAATTCATTTATTCCATTGGGAATAACATTTCAATGCAAATTTAAATAAGGAATGATCATCCTTAAACAACTTAGAAAGAATTGAAATCATTCATTTGGTAACTCATTTAAATAGTTAGAATATCATCGATAATCATTTGCACATATTTTGATAAAACAAAGCATTTAAAAAATTGCTTGCTTAGCTTTCCATCTCGCTTATCTCTTTGCATTTGCATATACATAAATATAGCATTACAGTCATAACAATCTATTTGCTTGCATTCACTTAGTTTTCCAATCCTATAATCCATATCATATATAATCAACTTGGATGTTCAAGTCCATCATACATACATGACATGCACTTATGCATTACATCATTCATTCCATATTGTGTTTTAATCTCATACTTAGGTTAAATACATAACATTCATTCATAATTCATCATTTGGGGACTCATATCTCCCATTAACCATTTTTCACCTATTTTCCATTTTTCCTACTTCAATGCTTATTTTAAGCACATATGTGACGTTTTAAACTTTATAAATAAATCTCAAAATTGAGATAATCACACATCATTCATATAGCAATATCCTTATACAATTCATCACATATTCATGCATATTTTGTATTTTAGCAAGTTTACATAAGTCACATATCATCCATTCATACATATGCTCTACATATATTCAACATACAACACATATATTATATGTTTCTTAAAATTTCTCAACACAGCAACTTATACTCATTTTCAACATAATTAAACCCCTTAATTAACATATACTTTAGGTTTTAATTTTATATTTTTAATCCATTTATCATTAGGTTCCAAAACAACCATGTTAAGACCATTTTTCATCCTTTCAACACCTCTTTCAAGACTTAAATCATAACAGATTTTTACGTCATAATTTTCAGAAACTTAATACGCTTTTCTTAACCCAAATTTATGGTATTATCACATATTTAAAATTCATAATTCATTTGCTTCCATAACAACAACATTTTCATGTATATAGGGTATCCATTTTGACCTGTTTTGACATGTCCATAAATATATCTATAAAATTAGATTTAGGAAAAATATTTCTAAGCCCCTTTGGACACTCAAATTACCTTAATCCTAGTGTAATTTACCCTCCATAAAATTTTTAAATCATTTATTAACAAACAACAATAAAAATCATATGAAAAACACCTGTTTTGGCCCCCATTTGGACATCCCATACACATACCCTAAAAAATCAGATTTATGGCAAACTTATCCTGCCCACTTAGGACAACCAAAGGGTCCTTTAATTTAGGGTGTTTTAACCTACAATTCATCCATAAAATATTTAGGCACTTCCTTCTATCATTTTTAACTTAAAAATGGAAAAATCGGGCATTTCTTGAAACCCTAAGTTCCATTTTTGCTAAAATCATTAACAAATGCTCAAATCAACATATGTACTTTAAAAGAACATGAATTAAATCCAAATCTTCATACTTTAATCATACAAAAACATGATTTTGGGTTTTGAGAATTTCCAAGTAAATTTCCATCTCAAAATTCAACCCTAACTTCACTTTTCACTCGCTTGAACTCTTGATCTCATTTATATCCTTCAAAAATCATTTAATACCTTTATAAAGGCATCATAACTCATCCTTTAAGATTTCATTATGAACCATATTCATGGCTTATGAATTGAGAGCGAAAAACTTAATTCAAATGATTCAAAACTTAAGTTTTACTTACTTGAATTAAACCTAACTTGAATCCAACTTGTTTGGCTTGGTTCTTCTCCTTTTTTTTCTCTTTTCCTTCTCCTTTTCTCCTTCCCTCTTGCTGGTTTGGATGTGCGCAAGCTTGCTTACAGCTTATTAAAGTTTTGGGATTTTTATCCCCCCTTTCTTCATGTGCATGTTTCCAAGGTCAATGTCCCTTTTTATATTTTTTTACCAGCCCATGGGACCTACTTTGCCACATGATATGAGGTTAATTTATTTCTAACTTATCCGTTGATGACATGAAATTTTTATATCCAAGTAAAATATGCATTTTTCAATTATTGAAAATCCATAAAATCCATGCATTGATGGCCCATCTTGCTGTCCACCAAGTGACGCCCCCTCTTAGCTTAGGTTTTGACATTTTTTGCCACATTTTTCACATATTTATGTGCTCATTTACTTCACCTATGTATTAGACAACTTAGACATGCATTTTAGCATTTTTAAAAATCACATTTCCATGCCCAAAGTGCCCTTGGACGTCCATACAATGCCACATAACCTATGCTCCATTTGAGCTAAATATTAGGCATCAAACCATGGCATTTAATCCTTGACATTTTCATGGATTTGACCATTAAACAAATCTTTAAAATCCAGCTCCATCCACCACAATTTGACACCTTGCATAGCATTAAAACATGTCATTTATCTTAAATATTTTTTATTAAATGCTATGGTAGTCTAGGGTATACAAAGTCAATGCTAGATACCTTTTTCTAATTAACAAATTTTTCATGGTAATTACCTTAATCCAATCCGCTCATACTATAGAATTCATAATTTTATTCAATCGTTTCAAATTTTATCTCAAACCGACGTTTCTACGTTAAGTTGTGAACCTTTGAAAATAATCTTAAAGTATGAGATTAATAAAAAATAATTAACAATTAATTTCATCACATTTTCCTTAATCCAATCCATACATAAGGTTGAGCCCAAAATCATAAGCTTACTTTAAAATTTCATCTCATTTCGCCTTATAGACGTCAAGTTATGAATTTTCTATGATTTTCAACACAATTCCATAATTTTTATTTTAATCTCCATTAATTAAATTGTGAAAATTAAAATAAATATTCATGCCACATTAGCATATACTAATCCTTGTTAAGCCTCTTTAGTCATCTTGACTCATATTGGGCTTTAGCGATTAATCATAATCACGATTCTTAATTGCAAACTCTAATTGCAAAATTCATCAATTCATGAAAATTATCTAAAAATATAATTAATTCACACATAAATCATAATTACATCTTAAATAAAATTATATGAATCCTACTTGGGTCTGAGTATTACACCTTTCTTCCATTTTTGATATTTGCTAACAATATCACTACTGTAATATGCAGTCATATTGGGAGATTACTTCAGATAGTTATCTGAAATACATAAAAGAATTCGTTGTTGGGATTGGACAATGGAAAGATACCATAGTGCCTCCTGTGCTTTGTTATTGCTTCGTTAATGCTTACTGAACAGGGGTGCGAATCAATTTGGTTCTAACCTGAATAAGTGAATATGAGTGAATTGACTCCTTTTTTTATAGTGGTTGGGTTGGAATTTTCACAAATCGAGCTATGCAAATCACGTTGAGCCTGTTCAAGGGTTCCTTTATTTTTTATACTCATGTGTTGGCTCCACTTTGATGTGTTTATATAAGATGTATTTGAGAAGTGATAAAACATTTGAAGAAATTTTTTTAAAACATGAGAAAATGTTACGATATGATAGAGATAATAATGAGGAATAAAGAGAATAAAGTTAAATGTATGTTTGGTTATGTGAAGAAAATGTCAAAATAAAACTTTTCACTCTTCGTAACTACCTTATTTTAAAATTATTTTTCACATCTACTTGTATAACTGCCCTATTTTTTAATAATTTCTACACAACAATCCGTATAATTAACATATCTAGTTTAACTTTATTATCTTTATACTCCATCATTACCCCTTTTATATCACATTATTTTCTAATAATTTAACAACTTTTACACCAAAAACTTTTCATCTAAAAGTTTTATCACTTCCTAAACACCCTAAACTAAATAAATTAGTTGTATGGATAGTTGTGTAAATATAATTAAAAATAAGATAGCTATATAGAAAGACGTGAAAAATTATTAAAAATAAGATAGTTGTGGCAAGTAAAAAAGTTTTAGATTGAAAAATTTTATTTGCAAGGATTTTAAGGTATACAAATGGACCCATAAATTTTTAAACATTTTTTAGACTTGTCTAGATAAGTGTTTAAAATTTTTCAAAATGAAAAAATAAAATTTCTCAGGTTGTTAGTAATCTTATTCTTTTCATTTTTAGAATTTTGAGGCACCTATATAAATATGCCTAAAGTTTTTTATATTTTGAAAAATATATATGAAGCCACTTGCAATTGACTTCACAGCGACCTCATGAGGTTAACTACATGGAATTAAAACTTTAATAATATCGGGTACATAAATGGTGATTAATAAAAAGTGATCGAATCATCCCCTCCTATTATTAAAAAAATTTGTTATACATCTGAGATCCCACTTTGATGGACTTATATAATTTTTTCAAAATGTTGCCTTATCTAAATAAATCTTTTTGAATTTTTTGAAGAAATGGTTTCTTATGCTTTGATGTGTTAGAAATCAGAAGTTATAAGTTTTTTAAAAAAAAATTTAGAAAGATGCATTTAGATAAAACAAATCAGTTTTAAAATTTTGATATAGGCCTAGTGAAGTGAGGGTCGTACTCGCATGCATAACAAAATAAATAAATAATAATAGGAATAGATTTTCGGAGAACATCAGATGGTTACCTCATGAAATTCATTGCACCAAATCACTTGTCTTAGTAGAATAGGTTTATTACATACGCTTTATAAAATCTATTTTTGATCTTACCATAATTTTAAGTATTTAAACTAATGTATCGTTGTTGAATTATTTAGTGACAAATAAAAGTGAACTATTTAATAAAAAAATTTATTATAAAAAATAGACCATAATAGTTTAATTTGCAAAATCGTATATATATAGGGTTTATTTTGAAATTATTCGAATTGACTGAGTGGAAATGCAAAAGCCATCATTGTATAACAAGTGCTAGTGTATGAAAGTTAGGCTGATTGCATGATGAACTTGTATTCAATTATATCAAAATTTTATTAAGCAAACAAGATGCATATCCAGGATTTTCCTTCAGTAATTGATAAAGCAGCTTTAGGTAAAATGATTGGAGATTCCTTCAAGAAAAGTGAAGAGATTGTGGCAACTGATCAAACCCTAAAGAACTAACTCACTTTGGATGCAAGAAAACTACTGAGAATAGGAATTTTCTTTAAGGGCTTAATGGAGAGAAAAAAGTAGTTGAATTTTCAGCATGAAAAGCTACCTATATTTTGCTATTAGTGTGAGATAATGAGCTATGGCCACAAAGATTGTTCAAAGTGGGCACTAGAAGGAAAAGATAAGATGGAAGTTGAATTACCCTATGGAAGTCAACAGAGAGTTGAATTCAAAACGAGTGGATTGAAAGGAGACTCTAGGGAAAGAAATAAGGTGGAGTCAAAACAATGTCTACTTAGGATAATAAAGACGGAAGGAGGTTTGAGGCTTCTAAAGAATATGGAGGGGATACGGATGAGCAAGGAATTACAACACAAGATGGGGATGGTGAAGAAAGGAAAATGGAGTGGGAAGGGAGAATAGTCTTGGGGCATTTCAAAGGGATCAATGGGACAGAAGACAGTATGATGCTAGTTAGTGTAATTAGAAAGAGTGTAGGCAAAAGGAGAATCTTCATATATAAGGTAAGGGGAGAGGAGTAAAAGAGGTGAAGGGGAAACAAAACAAGTTAGTAGGAAACCAAGAAGCAAAAGATGGAATGCAACAAATGAGGAGGGAGGAAAAAAGAGAGATAAGAAAAGGAAAGAAGAGATTCGCATGAGCATACAAGAGGGAAGGGAGGATATTATATTTGGCCAAGGCATAGGAAAGTAAGTTGGGAAAGGATTAAGAGGGATAAAAGGAGATAGGGAGAAGCGGGAAGATGAGACAAAAGAAGGAGAAGAGAGGGGTAGAAGGAGTAGTAGACAATGGTTGGGCGAGGAATAGGAATCAACAAGAATATCACAAACATGTAGGATGTATGTGTGGGGAAATTCAAATGGAGGAAGCTAGAGGCAAAGGATGAAATTGTAACAAGTGTGGGAAGTGATAGCTTTGAAAGTTGAAAACTTGAAAATAGCTTACTCATTGTGTTGACTGACCAAGAAAAATAAAACAACAATGTAGGAATCATGAGTGAGGAAATGAAAAAGAATGGCTTTAGAGAAAGGAAATAGTACAAAAGAAGAAGGTTGATGTCTTTATTAGCTTGGAAAAAAATTTTAAAAGAGGATTTTTTTAAGGCGGATGTCTCTATTAGCTTGGGTTTTTCATGGGTTTGAGAATTCACGTATAATTCAAAACCTTCTTAAGTTGATTTTCAAAATGTTATTGAGTTGATTAAGAAACAAGATTCTATTATGGTCTTCATCTTAGAGACCAAAATGAAGGAGATATCTAAATGAGTAGAAAGCTAGCATCTTATGAGACAACCAAGAAGACAAATTAATCTTCCTTAAGTGTTGTTGGAAGATTTCAACAAGGTAACATGGTTACCTGAGTGTGTTAGCAATCATATCTGAGGTAACAATCTATTTGATCATCTTTTCTTCAATAATTTTTATTTTCATAATTACTTCCCCAAAACCTATCACATTATATATATGGTAGAATTTAGAATTGTATACATTTTTTAATGGTATAGTTTTTAAAATCTTATTTGACGATTAAATATATTTTTAATGAATTAGATTAAAATTATTTATATATCTCATATAGTGCAGAAATCATAATATACCTTCGCTATTTTATTTGGACCTCTCTCATTTTAGTTTAGTTAATTTGATTCTTTTTTGGTTGGAAAATAAACTTTCAGATGTTTCTAATGGCACTAGTTGCATACTATTTTTATTTACATACAATATTTGGTGATTTCATGAGTTAGTTGTGCAATTTTCTATAACTTTACAAGTTTATTGTAAAAATTCTAGAATTATTATTTTCAATTTTAAAAGTTCTGAAAATTATACGGAATCTTTCTTACTCATTTTTCTTTATTTATGCCATTTTTTCTAAATTGAAGTAAAATGTAAAATTCTAAGTGCAGCCCATTTACCGACCATCGAGAGATAAGTTAGGCAAAGTCAAAATCCCCTTTTCTAGAAGCATACAAATGGCATGTTTCTCAACCAAAATAATTAAATAAATAATTAATCATAAAATTAAAGAAAATGAGGTGGCTGTTATGCCCTTTTTTGCTGGAAAATTCTGGGGTTTATAATAAGAAGCGATGATCCATCTTAGAGTAAAGAGTAGAGAAGAGACAGAGAGAGAGAAGGTGGAGATGGGCTTTGATTAAATTAATCTCAACCATCAATCATCATCATCATCAAGGTTAATTGTTATTTATTTTATATATGACTTTCTAAATCAGGCAAAGATCAAGGGTAGAGATCAATCTGGACCATCAGATTTGGTAGACAAATTTCAGATTTGAAGGAAGGAATTGATGTCCATAGAAACCAGATTTATTAAATCTGATGGAGATATATTTAAATCTATGAATTAGGGTTTTTGATACTTGAACATGGCCATAATCAAGGGCTATTATTTAGGGAAAGTTATGCCCAAATTTGTGATCAAAGTGGGCCTAAATAGATCATATACTATTGAACAACAAGGGAATGATCTCAACCATTGAATTTATGATTCCATGAATAATCTGGATGATCCAAACCATTAGATGAAGTTAGATCATGTGTGGACACCTCAATAGATGATTAGATTTGAGCATTTGCAAATATGTTTCAATAATCTTTGTATTAGTGGAAAGTATAACTAGTTGATCTAAACAATTAAAGTTTAATTAAAAATATAATGTCATGATCGAAATCATTGGATCAAGACTAAATAAATTATTTTCTATGATCCATGTATTAAACCTATGATCAAGGCTGTGATTAGTGATTTAAATTATCAATTATAACTGGTTATAACTTAATGTACACCATCCATGAACTAAATCTAGAACCGAAATGAAAAATACAAAAGAATAGTAAATGAAAAATTTTTAGCATGAAAATTTGTGTGAGGTCTTATGATATTTTTATTAAGAAACTAAGGAATTTTCATCTTAAAATGTTAATCAAGTTGTAAATTATGAATGTTGGAAGGTCAAGCTGAACAGGGTAGAATGTGTGTTAAGATTAGCTGCACTAATTGATTTTTACTAATTTTTTTACAAGTAATTTTGTTCTAAAAATTTTATATGATATAGAATATATTTTGAATATAACTTAGTGAAAATAAAATTAGTTTTTGGATGATATAAGTATGGCTAATAATTTAGTGATTTGAACTATCCCTGAACTCATACCCCTGTCCAACAGAATAAAAATACATAAATAAATATGGATAATTAATATTTTGTGCTGAAAATATTTATTTTGGTTAATTCATTTAGTTATTGATGTATGATAGAAATTTTAGACTTAAATATCTTGATTTGATTATAGATCAAAATTTGGAGAAATCAGTGTGTCTGATTTCAGTAAATATGGAAAGATTGATGAATAATCAAAATAAAAATTGGAACTTAAATAATTATTATCCAAAATGACATGGTTAGTTAAAATATATGATTATTGACTTAACTCATGTGAACAGTTTTTACGAAATATTAGAAGAATATTAGGAATTAAATTGTATAGAATAGACAACCGAAAGTTGATGTGATTAAGGGGAGGCCTACCTGTGATCATATTAAGTTTTGAAACTTGAATGATTATTAGTTAATAATTAATGATGTGATAATGATGTTTATTAGTTAAAATTGAATATTTATAAGATAGGGTTGAATACAACGTAGAAAATACAATGTCGAAGAGTAATTTGGTAATTTTGTGAAATGAGTTCCTACTCGAATCAATTATTTTATAAACTTGGAGCAAGTAATATTTTAGAATTACTGAAATTTATTATAAGTGATAATTTTGAAATATTTTAATTTATATAAGCAACTACATGTTGACTAAACTATAAAAGTTAGAATACATAGACTTATTCATGCATCTTAGGATGAGATATCATGCTAGATCATTATTAAAAGAGTTAATTTGAGTTAAAATGTTAATTAAAGAAAAGTATTATTTTTCAGTGTGATGATTGAAATATTATAGCGGAATACAGTACAAAGATGAACTTGAGATTTATACAAGGTAAGTAGAGCTTTTTGCTCCTTTTTTAATTTTGTGTTTTATTGTATGGTTATAGGTATGGATGTTCTGGATGTCGTTGCTTTCTAATTTTTGAGTTAAGAAATATTATTAGTTATGCTGGTTTATTGTGATGCCGAGTTTGGCTCTTTATTTGGATCCAGTTTAATTTGAAATTAATGAGATATCTGGTTTATGATGACCTAGTGAATTATGTTATTGCACCTGTACATGTTCTCCCATTATCACTGATCCTGTACTTTACTAGCGATCGTTAACTTTGTCAGCGAAGAGTTACAATTTATAAATAAAAAATTCTTACATGATTGTTAAGGACCATGACTCTTTTTGAACTTAGCTAAGTGTTCCATACAGCTAGCATGAGCTAAAAAGTATATATGTTTTATTTTGTAATGAAATGGTCATCTAATTTAATTATTGTTTTTAAATTTTAGTAGTTTTGTGGTGTTTGAAAATGATTTAGTTGCTCTTTAAATACTTATTATTTTTTAAACAAAAATATATACATATATTCAAAAATTATTAATTGTAGCAAATGATTAAATACATTTTTATTAAAAATATGAAAATTTTGAAAATACGCATGTTAGCTCAGCCTAAAAGGTATATTTTTATATTTTTTTGTCTTTCTATGAAAATATTGTCCCAAATATATTTAATTTATTTATAAAAATTTGCATTAGCTCAGGTTAAAAGATGTTTATTTGTATTTCCTTTCATGAAAAATATTGTCTCAAATGAATTTAATTTATTTACAAAAATTCACAATCTTTAGATATATATATATTATATTTTTAAAATAATATTTTTTGGGTATTTAGATCATTTTCTTCCCAAAAATGTCGTTTTTAAAATGAAAATCATATCTAAAAAATTATAAATATTGGTATAAAATTACTCTTAATACAAAACTTTTTAAAAATTTTAATAACTAATATATTTAAAATTTTATTTAAGATAATATGAATGAATAGATTATTTTAGATACTTTTAATATTAAATATATAAAACATGATTTGGCAATGCCGGTTCTGCGTTGAGCAGCGTGGTAGCTAAAAATGATGTATGAGATCTGCATAAACAAAAAAAAAAAAAAAGGCCGCAGAGGCTGCTACTGCACTGCGAAAAGCTTTAGCTCCTGCTGTACTGTTTAACGCAGATGCCACTGCTGAAGTAAGCACTGCTCTGTTGACTGCCGAAAAGAAACTCCTATTTTCGTCCAAAGCATCCCAAATCACTCGCTTTTCTCTTTCCGTGAATGTCATAGAGTCGGGAATGCATCCCACGTGCCAATCTTATTTTCAAACGATGCAATCCTTCGCTCAACCCCTACAATCAGCCTGGTAGAGGCTAAAAATCACTCGTATATAACTTTTTTAAAAAAAAATTTTACACAAATGTTAATTTAAGTATATTTAACCTGTATATCAATTTTTACCATTTTTTGAGATTTTTAAATATTTATTTCGGATTTTTAAAAATCAGTTAAATTACTAAAATGTCACTGATTTTAAAAATCCAAAATAAATATTTAAAAATCTCCGAAAATAGTAAAATTGATACATATGTTAAATACACTTAGATTAACAAGTTCATGAAAAAAATTTCAAAAAAATTTTCAAAAAAATAAAAAAATAGATGTATGTGCCCGAGAGCATTAAGGCTCAATGTTCCCTGATGCACTTGATCAGCGCCCATCATTGATCATCGGTAAGCCTTTCCATTATTCAATTAGCGGCCCACTTAATCAATGGTCCAACATTATATTATTGCTTTGAATGATAAATAAAGCATGGGCTCACATGCAGATGCGCTAGTTTTTGCACAAAATGCCTACATGTAGGGGTGCAACTTGGGTAGATTATCTATGAGCATCCACAGACCCGAACATGAATTGGGTAGAATATAATAGAAAATTTTATTTAGGAGTATGAATAGATAGAAATTATTACCTAATCCCTTAAATAGGATAAGAGCAGGGTATACATGCTGGGTACCCGGAACCGACATGGATGAATACCCGCACGAGTACCCTAATATATAAATAATTATAAATATGTGTATATAAATAAATACATAATAGTTTCTACTCTCTATTCACCAATAAATTATTGTTGGTTTGATTTCCTTATTTTTTTAATAAATTGTTTCTGTTTTGTATTTGTAATAACAAATGATCATGACGTGAGTGTAGATAATGATGTTAATGTGATTATTAATATGGATAATGAGACTACAAATAATGTGTAAATAGAGGTAAACAACAACAAAATGAAATTAATTATAAATTGTAAAGTCTAAAATGTAAATGAGTATTGCATTATATTATTTAAAACAATACAAAAATATTTTTTTCACTAGCCATTAGTTATTGTAGTAACCGATTTAGATTCGTAACCAGAATTGACCTTATGAGTAACGGATAAGGTAGGGTAACGCATAGTAAGAACAACCGTGGAAGTGGGTGAGTAGGTTAGACTTTTAAAAAATAGAAAATATGTAGGGTAGATTATTAACCCGAATCGAATTGACCCACGTTGTACCTATACCTGCATGTTGATTGGCCGTGGTGGAAATCATTCCTTTTAATTCCGTAGACTATGTTATGCTATTGCTATGCCCCTTCGGGCCTTCGCAGCAGATAAGAAAACAAGCAAGAGTGGAATTTATAAAATAATTTTCGCCAAATTCCACGTTAAGACACAGACATATATATCTATTTTGTATTCCACTCATCGTTATCTGCCCACGAATTTATAAAATAATTCAAATGAAATTTTCTTAGATCACCAGGTATTCTTTCATCTTAAAGAAGACAAATCAACTGTTTATACTATAAGAAATTCTCTTGTGTGCAATCTATGCATTTACGTCAAAATATAAATTAGACCTAAATGCAACTAACTTAAAGACATTGCAGCTAATCCTTAATATTATTATCAAATACATTACCTACAATATCTCAACAATATTTCTTTATATTTGTGTATTTTATGTTATTCACATTTATGTTTCAAGACATGTTTGGCATATTGTAATTATTTATAAATAAAGTATACTATTTTTATTTTTATTTTTATTTTATTTCTATCTTTTATCTTTACATCCGTTAATTTTCTTCTTTTATATTGTTTTTAATGTTAAATTTTTACTAGAAATATTCTTTATATTGTTAAATTTTTTAAAAGTCTATAGTTTGATTATAATTATGATATTTACTTACATGATTTATTATTATTATTATTATATATTCATTTGAAATTCTAAACTTATCACTCTTAGTTAAAAAAAAATGTAAATTCACCAATATAAATTTCAATCCAAACCTAATTTTTTTAAAAAAATAGTTAAGGTTAAGGTTTTACAAATAGGATTAGGATTAGGAAAAGAGTTAATATTTTATAAATAGAGTTAGGGTTGAGGCGAACTCGACTTTTATGAGCCCGAGTTGCACCCCTAGCTCTGCTCTAAGAATGCAATTACCCTTATATTTTCAAGGTTTCCTGATAACTTATGAAAAAAATTTCTTTTTTAATTAACTTTTAAATGTCAAAAAATGTGCAAATGAGACTTATTAGCAAAGATACTTGTTTTACTTTTGATGTAGTTTTAATAAATTAATTAAAACAAAAATGTAGTATTATTAGGCCGATTTCATACACTTTTGGTATTTTAAAAACTAAAATTGACAAAGTCATTATTATAGAGGAATATTGAGATTTTTGTGTATAAATTACTAAATCAAAAATTATACAGAGGAAAAAATGCAAAAAACTTTAATTTCTTCAATTGCAACAAATTAAACTTGTATTGCAAGCGGAACCTGGTTCAATGCACTTGGGTGTACTTCACCTATTTTTTAATTCTTTTAAAAACTTTTTCATGAAACCGTTAATCGAAGTGTATTTAATATATGAATTAATTTTTTATCATTTTTGGAGATTTTTAAATATTTTTGGATTTTTTTAAAATCAGTTGCATTTTTAGTAATTAAAATCTCTAAAAATGATAAAAATTTATATACATGTTAAATACACTTAGATTAACAATTGTGTAAAAAAAATTTCAAAAAAAAAATAATAAATGGGTGAAGTACACCCAGGTACATTGAGGTTCAATGCACACGGATGCATTAAATTGTATCCCATTGCAAACACATCCATAGATCATAATTGTACGACGTACTTGCCGACTTAAACACAATTACCATCCTCACCACTAAGCACACTTCACACTATGGAAGTAGCATTCATTTTCAAAAAAGAAAAAAAAGTTGAGTTCGAATGGGGATGATTCTATCAAACTCCTTTCTATGCAACTCATTCAATTTAGCTAGATGGTTGATAAAAAATTTACTCTATCTATTGTATTTAGCATCATTTATGTTATCACAAAAATCCCTTTGTTTGTCTAATATCACTGTATATGGCTGCATTTATAAATATGTACAATCAATGTAATAAAATGATTTAATATTAAATATCAAAATTTAAATAGTATTTTCAGCATTGAAACGATCTAAAACATCATTATTATATAGATAAATGATTATATAAAGTATTACTATATTCCAGTATATGTGTGAATAGAAGTAAATATTTTTCCTAATTTACACATAAATGTACCTTTTTTGAGCAAATATGACATATGCACATATAGGATTTAAATGAAACTTAGTCTCGTAACTAAATAAAAGATATTAAATATAATAAATAGACTGAATTTTCTATCAATTATCAAAATCATAAATTTTAAAAGGTTATATAGAAATACTTTTATATAACTAGATTACATAGAAGCGTCTCAGAGTATGAAATAGGTCAAAAGCAACCAAACTTTACCTTATGTTTGGCCGAGCCTTTCTTGCTATCAATAGAACTTTTTCTAACTAATAAACAATTACATATCACAATGTAAGTATTGGCAAAAAATATATGTATAATGCAGATTTGGAGGATCGTAATTGTAGAAAATTACTGTAATATAGAAGAACAAATTTAATGCTTATCTACATCCCATAAGCCAATCACGCCTTTAATTAACTAAGGATAGAAGTGCCCTTATAAAATTGATAGAAAGATGTAGATATGTATAATTATCTTCGACAAGAAATTTATCATATCATGAACTTAAATTTTTCATCAAAATTATATACATATTTTAATCACTACCTTTTTATGAGTTTCTTATGAGCATCTCAACTGGTATTTCAGGCCCTAAGACATTCTAAAATTTTCATATAACATTCAAACAAATATCTAACAATATTTCCATTTTCCTTATTCAGTGGACACTCTCATAAAAAATTAGGGTGATTGCTGTTGTCACTGGTCATCAGCGTGTCCTCTGTGAATGCTAGACATTGTACTAAGATACCTTTGGCCATGTGACTATTTTAATCACTATCTTATTATTTTTCCATCACCTTCTTATTATTTTTTAAACAAAAATAACTTCAAAAAAAGTATGATGGAGATCAGATGCCATGAGAAGAGGGATGGGCAAGCATTAAGCAAAGTACGGCCGAGTTTTCTTAAGTATAGGGTTGGGTTTCCGCAAACCTAGTTGCGAATAGAATTGGGTCTAATCCCTTCTTATTAATCCATTCGGTTTGGGTTAAAGCCAGTATTGATAGTTATTAGGTACATTTTTTGGAAACTGAAACCGGAATTTTTCAGTGTCTAACTAGTTCGGGTTAGGAAAAACTCACCTGATGTGGACCCCAAGGCCCAATGTGGATCCTGATACATATTAAACCTCTCTAATAGGAGAAAAATCTAATTAAAGTTATTTTTGTAATTCTATATTATGAATGTATTTTGGTCAAAACATGAGTTCGTTTGTAAGTTTTGCGAAAAGTTAACCTAGGTGCGGGGAAAAGTCTAATCCCTCTATTTGATTGATAATCTATAAATATTAAAAGATTGTCTTTTACAATTTTCTGTTTTTGGAATATTAAGTAAATAAATATTAATATAATAAAGAACATGAATTTTTTTTATTAAGGGCATATTTGGGAAGTGATAAAACTTTTAGATGAAAAGTTTTTAATATGAGAAATGATAAAACTTTTAAATGAAAAATTTTTGGTGTAAAAGTTGTCAAAGTGAAATAAAATAATGTGATATGATAGGAGTAATGAGGAGGAGTAAAAAGAACAAAGTTAAAATAGACAGGTTAATCGTATAGGTAGTTGTGTAGAAATGATTAAAAAGTAGTATAATTATATAGGAAAATTTTAAGAAATGATTAAAAAATATGGTAGTTATGGAGAGTAAAAAGTTATATATTGAAAAGTTTTAACTTGAAATTTTTTGTATGTTACCAAACACACTCTAAAAACTGTTAAATTAGAAAGAAATGATATCATATGATAGGGTAATGTGAGGAGTAAAGAGGAAAAAGTTAAAAATGGATAGGTTAGTTATATAATTGGTTGTGTAGAAATGATTAAAAAGTAGGTTAATAGTATAAGAAAATAATGAAAATAATTTTAAAATAGAATAATTTTGGCTGGTGAAAAGTTGTAGAGTACGTTTGGTTTGATGAAGCAATGTGAGATTTTAGGATGGGATGTGGAATGAAAAATGGAAAATTTTGAAAATTTTATAATTGATATAAAATGATATGAATAAAGCTGAAATAAATAAGATAGCTAAAATGAAAATAATTAAAAATATATGGAAAAAATTAAACCCTCAGATTAAAAAGTTTTAGCTTGATATTTTTTTACTTATTGCCCAACACATCCTTAATTAAAATTTTTAAATATTTGAGATTATTACGTTAATTGCTACATATGAGCAAGTTGATCTCACTCTCACATACAAAAATTTTTCTATCAATTTTTTTGGGGGTTGTTTGGCGAGGAGCAAAACTCACCCCTTTTTGTAAAACTTTTCACGAGATGGTCTTCAATGCAAAAACTGGTCCATTCAATCAGTCATCCCGGCACTGTTTGTGACGCAACAGCATGCTTCGGCGGCTTCAATGCCTTCTCAATTTTGACCGCCCGTACTCAATCAGATAGGTGCATGCTGCTGCACCGGCTTCAATGCCTTCTCAATTTTGACCGCTCATACTCAACCAGATAGTTAATGCACGCACCGGCGATGAAGGAAATTGATGGTTGATGTGTTTTAAGGCAGAAAACACGTCGAAAACTTTTAACCCATGCCAAACAGCCCCTTAGTTTAAAAAAATTTGGGTTTTTAATTTTTTTCTGTCGGTGGTTCATATCTGGGCTTTATAGCAATTTTGTTAGAGGTATTAACCAAATTGAATTGTAGGCTAAATCAGGGCTACGATCATATGCCCCCGGGTGCATTGAGCCTTAATGCACCCGGTTTACTACACCTATTTTTAAAAAAAAAATTGAACATTTTTTCATGAAGCTAATAATCTAGGTGTATTTAATATATGTATCAATTTTTACCATTTTTGAAAAATCTAAAAATTTCTAAAATTGGTAAAAATTGATATATATTTTAAATATACTTATATTAACCGTCATTGAGCCTTGCTGAATCAACGGTTTCGATTTGACGGGGATTAAAACTGGGCCCAGATAAGGGGGTGGATAGCGGATAGCGGATAGCGGACTAATGCATAAAAACACCGGCCTTAGGTACAACAGAATCTTGGCACAATAACATTAGCAGCGTAGTTAGCTCTGCTGCTGCCCTTTTATGATTACACTATTGTCATGGATCACTTCCTATGAAAGGTGGCAAACGTGGTTCAGAAGGCATCACTCGTCAATAGCAGCAGCTGCCTTCTTTAACCCAACCTTGCCAGAGGGAAGAGCCCGGCCTAGCTGTCATTTCTTGCTTTTTTCCGAGTACGACGCATGAGGAGAGTAGGTTTACGGCTTAGTAGAGCAGGTTCCAAATTTGCCAGGCAGGGGTCAGAACGTGGAAAGCAAATTATTATACAGTCATTTTTTTTGCTACTACTTGGCCGAGCCAAAGTTTCAATGCATAGGTGTGCAAAATCCTATTTTTTCAAATATATTTTTGAATTAGATATATTTATTAAGTTTTACTATTTTTAAATATGTATATATTTTTCAAAAAAAATTAGTGACATTTTTGTCATTTAAAAACGACTAAAACTTACCGTATTTTAAAAAATCAAAAAAATATATACACATTTCCAAAAATGGTAAATTTTGATTATAGATTAAATATACCTAGATTAATAGTTTTATGAATTCAAAAAATATTTCTAAAAATGAGGCTTTACACTCTAATGGATTGAAATTTCAATGCATCTATGCACACGTTGGAACATTAAGACTACTTAAGAAGAGTTATGTTTCAAAACACCAGGCTTCGTTTAAATTTTAATGCAACTAGGGCAAAATCTATTTTTTTTATTTCTTTGAAAATTTTTACAAGACTGTTAATGTAAGTGTCTTTAATTGTGAATTAAGTTTTATCATTTTTAGAGATATGCATATTTTTTTAATTTTTTTAATTTTTTAAAATCGAGTGTATATATACACTTGTTTTTACTTTTAAATGACTAAAATAATTCTATTTTTGAAAAAAAATGCATCTCTAAAACTAGTTAAACTTAATAATAAGTTAACTATATCTAAATTAATAATTTTATAAAAAATAAAAAAATTTTGCACTCGATTACGCTAAATTTTTTTTGCAATAGGTGCATTGAATTGGAACTCTATTTATAACATATATAATGAAGTATTCACATCATCTGTTTTGGATATAGATCATGAGATCAATATTAAGCATTAATATTCACTCTCGTAGATATCACAATTTTGACCATTGTCCCAACTACTCCTGTATTTGCAAGGAAAGAAGTATTCGCATCATCTGTGTAGATATAAATCAATATTAAGCATTAAAAGTGTTAAAATGCACAATTTGACCAGTGTCCAAGCTACTCCTATATTTTTGCAGGGGTGTTGAATGTATTTGATGCTCTTTCTTGACTTGAAACAAACAACCTTGGCTAAAACTTTCAAAATTGCAGTAAAGCAAGGTACAAAATCTCCATTTTCATTTACTATGCAATCAACTAGGGTTAGCATGCCGAGCTACTCCCGTATTTGAAGGGGTGTTGAATGCATTTGATGCTCCGTCATGACATGAAACAAACAAACTTGGCTGAAACTTCAAAATTGCAGTAAAGCTAGTTACAAAATCTCAATTTTTGTTTAATTTGCAATCAACTAAGGTCAGCCTGCTGAGCTACTCCTATATTTGCACGGGTGTTGAATGCATTTTTTACTTTGTCATGGCGTGAAACAAACAAACTTAGCTGAAACTTTCGAAATTACAATAAAGCCAAGCACAGAATCTCCATTTTCGTTTACTTTGCAATTAACTTGGGTCCATTTGCCAGCAGTGTTTATCATTGTTGTTACACGATATTGTCTCATTCGGCAGCGATTGTAGCTTTTGTCTCGTAAATCTATAGGTGGAGTTATATCTCTAGATTTTTTTAAAATAACACAGATTATTTTCTGCAATTTGTAAGAATGTTTTAGGTCTTTATTGTAAGAAATATTAAAATATAGTGAATATACTAATAAAAAAAATTGGTCAAGTAGATTACTGAGGGTGATGCTGCTGTTCATTCGTAGTCTTCCCTGTAAAGGCCAAATCCCATCTTAGCGATAATGGAATTTGATTTAGATACTAATGGTATGATGTAGCACTCTATTTTTGAATATATCATGGTTGTCTTATTTGAATCTAATCGACAAATCATGTATTAGATTTACAAACGAATCCTAAAAAAAAATATCCAATGGTTATATGAATATTATCTTCTAAGCAAATAATACATTATGTGCAAAGATTCAAAAATCATTTAAAATTTATCATTAGAAGAAGTTAAAATCCTCTCACATTTCTTCAGTCATCACTTATCGACATATTATGAATGACAATTGGATAGAATATATAGACATCCATTTACAATAAAGAAGTAATCTTGTTAGATCGAGCTAAGCAAATATCTCACTTAGTCCATCTCAAAAAACTCATTTACAGTATTTTTTCGTTGTTTCTTCATACAATTGTTTATCTATATGTATTTAACATATAAACTAAGTTTTACCATTTTTAAAAAATCAAAAAATATATACACATATTTAAAAATAGAAAAAATTTATTATATGTTAAATAAACTTTAAATAAACAAGTGTATAAAGAAAAAAGTAAAAAAAGTGTTACAAAAAGGTATTTTGACGTAAGCTAAATGAGATATTTGTTTAGCCTAAATCCAAATGTATTTAGTTTATTTTCCCAATTTTACTTCTTGATTTTTTATATATTTTTACACAATTTTAAAAGTCGAAATTTTTCATCATTTTTCATGTGAGTGGCAAGTGAGATATATGAAAATTCTTGGTTTTCAAAAATTTATAAAAAAAATATAGAAAATTTTTAAATTGTAAAATTAGGTATATAAAGTACAAACTACATACATGTGGGCCTATATGAAAATGAAAAAAAAAATAAAAACAAAAATATTTACAAGTGAACCCATAAAAGCTAGTTGTAACTTAAGCCAGCTGTACTGTATCAAAACTCTTTAAAGTAATCTATTTAAAATTTAATAATATTAACTTTTATTATCTTTACTAAAAATACAAATTTTGTTATTACTTGCATCATTAAGTGATTGGCATAAGTGTATATAGGGTGTTAAAGTTGAAAGGTCCAAAGTTAGAGAAAGGTGGTCATCTCATTACCAATCTAATGAAAATAGAACCGATTTTCTAGCCACGTGGTTGTCTGGTTCTGATTATTCTAGTTGAACCGACCAGTTATTCCGGTTTAACCGGTTGATCCACTCAGTTAGCGGGCTAAACATATTATCGGTCACACTTTCATTAGATAACATTGCTCATTACCCCTTTTTTAGATTGCACTTTCATTAGATTTTGGTCATCCAAGTGGGTAACCCAATCAAATATATTAATATATAAAGTTTAACCGAACCAATACATGGCTTCACACAAATCTAATGGCAGATCCTTAGATTTTAGAAATATTTGTCACAATAAATAATTCTATTTCATCTTGGCTAGATTTTGAAAATTCACATGGTAAACATTTTTTTAAAATACAGTTTTTAATATTATAATAGAAAATTGCAAAAAACCTTAAAATAAAAATATTTTCAAAAATTAGTATTCATATTAAATAAATATGTTTTGCGTCTCTCATATTTTGAAATTTTCCATAAAACATTTTTCTACTTTGTAGATATTATTTGATGTGAGAATTTTTTTGGAAAATTAATTTTAAAGATATTTTCTAAAAATTACTAAATATGTCATTGATTTTAAAAATCTAAAAAAAAATCTGAAAATATCCTAAAAGGTAAAAATTGATACACATGTTAAATATACTTAGATTAAAAGCCGTGTAAAAAATATTTTAGAAATTAAAAAAAAAGATATTTGCACCTAAAAGCACTGAAGCAAGTGCATAATATCAAAGCCTGCTAAGTAAAGCTCTCATGTTCGGCCACCAATGGCGGACATACTCTCGAATTAGGAGGTGGAAACTCTTCTACATGACATTAGAGATGATTTTTTAAATTTTAATAACTATAGAGATGCTTTTGAAATTTTATAAAGAATTTTTTGTAGATATTATAAAAATTGAATGGAACTAAAAACCAAAAAACAAACATCATGATTTCACTTAAAGAGTTAGTCTGATGTTTGAAATCATCGACAAAATTTTATCTATTATTTGGTGAATGGTACAAATTGGTGGCACTGACATCTAAATTTTAATGCATTACTTACGAGATATACCGGAATGCTGCCTATTGGCTACTGGACCCTATTCACACAATTGGAGGAAGTTCTTAGAATTCCACACACTGAAGCATTTATGGTGTATGGAATTATAAGACAATTTAAGGAGGCAAATCAGCTACAAAATACAGAAGCAATGATGGAGGAAAGCGCTGCAATGTAGGTAACGCCACCGGAGGGAAGAATTAAAGTGAACATTTTTTTGTTGGGTCATGAATTAAAGTGAACATTTATGCATGAAAGATAAGGAACTTATTGGTCGATGTAAATTTGTTTAGGTTTACTTGGGTCGGTCTTACTCAATTTGTAAAACTTTAACCCGAACCTACATTTAACTCTACCTTTAAAACTCCAACTTAACCCTAAATTAAATCTATAAATTTGGTTTAGTTCAGATTGCAAATCAGGTCAATAAATATATAATATTTATATATTTAAATATCTTTTACTTAATTAAATTAATATTAAAATATAAATTTTATATTAAAGAATAAAAATGATTAATTTTTATAGCAATACATTTCAACTTATAAGTTATTTAGTAACACATTTGCTAAGTAATCTTATTTCAAAGCAATAGTACCTAATTAACGATTATGTATTATATAATTATATATTGATCTCAAAATAATACTCAATGTTGTTGAATTTATAGATTATCTTTTAATAATTTATTATATTTTACATTAATGTACTATATCAGGTCAGGTCGGGCTAGCAACATCCTAACCCAAATTAACTCATTTTCAACATCGAGTCAGTTCAAATCCGATTATGTGACTAATTTTTTTACAAAACGTATAATTCAACCCTATTATAAATCAGGTTAAGTTCGGATTAAAATCAACTTTACTTATACCCCACCACCAAGGGTCTACCCTAGTGGTAACATCCATAGCTCGTTTTATTGAGATCTAGTGTTTGATTTTCAGCATGTGCAGCATCCGGGTATTTCTTTCTCCTCTGTTTTGTAGGAGTTTTATTTCTCCCATTTAGTAAAAGTTTAATTGATGAGAGCTTGTTGTCTCTCTTAGAAAATTGTAAGAATGTCTCAGGGCATAAATGTAACACAAATTGAGATAGTTATAAATATATACGTAAAAAATTTTATTTACACCCCTATTTTGCAGTAGTGATTTGTGATGAAAATGGGAAATTCGTGGCTACTAAAGGTTGGACACGAATGGGTATTTTGGGTTGTCTGAAGATGGAAAGCAATGGCGACAATGGCAGTGTAGCTAGGATGAAATGGCTAATGTAATCGCAAACAGAAAGGCGGATGTAGAGAGTGATTATTTGGTCTTAGTAAAATGTTGAATAATGAAGATGAAGTAATTTTGGCAGTTGGTGCGATATCGAAGGAGATGAGGAGTAGCTTGAATTTGAACGAAATATCTTTTACGCATGTATATTAGTAATGGTAAACAGGTGGCCCACCTGCTGACCGATTATGCGACTCAATTGGGATAAAACGTAACTGCATTGATCGCATATCAATTCATATGTAATGATCAATTATTTTGCATGTAAGCTTAAGCTATTGTATTTTTGGACTCATATACATAATAATTATATATACATTATCATAAATAGTGACCCAAAATTATAAAGTGATCTTATAAAGTTTATGACCCAAATCATCTAATTAAGCATGAGTCTCCTATGCATAGAAATCTTATTGCTTATTTTCTAATTTCTAATTTTATGATGGGTTGAATTATAAATATGAAAGATAGGTATGTCATATAAACAGTTGCGGTCCTAGATTATGCACTATTGGCTTTTTTTTAACATCCCATCATTGGAAAAGATGAGTCGTCTTCTCTAAAAAACCCTAAGACATTAACTTGGAAGACCTAGAAACCACCAGATTCAAGAACAACTGCTTCTATGGATTCAGGTACGCTTTCGCTTATGGTTTATTTTCTTAGTGATTTAATATAAAAGATCCTAGGGTGATTATGGTTTTAATCAATAAGGTTTTTTTTAACAAGTGGTATCAGAGCCAATCTTTATGTTGAATCATTGGAAAAGTTATCAATTTTATACAAAATTTTAGACTTTTGAAATTGTTTAAAATTATGCCGGATGAATATGGCAAGAAAGAAGGTAATTTGCATATGTACCAACACAGTTTGATGCTAATTGCAAATATACCTATATAGTTTAACGAATTATATATTACCCGCACATGGTTTCACCAAAATTGCGTATTACCCTCATGCCGTTAACTGTAATTAATATATGGCATTATATTTTGAAAAATGATGAAAATACCCTCATAGGTATACATAGTTTCATTTGGGTAATATGCAATTTTGGTGAAACTGTGTAGGGTTGATATGCAATTTGTGAAACTATGGATGAGGATATTTTCGTCACTTTTAAAATATAAAGTTAGATATTAACAATAGTTAACAGCGTGAGGGTAATACACAATTTTGGTGAAAATATGTGGGGATAATATACAATTCGTAAAATTGCGTTGGTATATCTACAATTAATGTCAATACTATGTGCATATATATGCAAATTACCCTTTTGGTTATGCATATACCTAGGTTGTTTTTATTTTTTACCGAAACAATCAATGCTTATATGATTGTGTGGCTCAAGTTCGACATGCAAGCGGATTACCACGTCATATATGAATTCAGAAATAACATACCCTTTTGGAACAATATATGCGTTGTTTATTTTTATTTTATTAATATTGATAATGTCGTAGCTCTTGGATTGAGCACCATCTCGAATTATTTATGGGACCGGGCATCAAGTTCTTTCATCAGTTCATGTCTAATTGAATTCGGTTATTAAACAATCTGGGAAGTGCTTTATTCTTATTGGATTCGGTTAATGAATATCTATATCATATATATAGGGGCTTGATCTTTTTAGGGCCCAAAAATGTATTTTTTTTTCATGGGAAAGTAAATCTAAATGTATTAAATCTATAAACTAAATTTTGCCATTTTTGGATGTTTTTACTTGCCCATGAAAAAAATGGTAAAACTTGATTTATAGATTTAATACACTTAGATTTACTTGCCCATAAAAAAATATAAAACATACATTTTTGGGCCTGAAAAGATCAGGCGTCATATATATATTCCGATTGGATTTTTCTCTATTTGGATTTTTAGGCAAAACCATCCCCTTTTTAATCTAGTTCTTCCTTTCTTGAAAAAATCTCAAGCCATTTTTCAATAAAAAATCAAAAGCAGAAACCCATCTCTGCTGCCTGCGACGATGCCTGCTGGATAGGTTGCCAGCAATGGTGTCGTGCTGCTACCGGTGGCAGCAGCTAGGTGGCGACGATGGGCAGCAGCGGCTAAACGATGGTGGCAACTGCGGGATGGTGGCTACTAGGGTTTCACAGTTTCCAGGTTGGGGAAGAAGATAAAATTTTTACTTAAAAACCCTGGCCAGAAAGTATTTGCAAAACCTCCCCAGCTAGAAAGAATTTACACATTGTTTTACAGATCCAGGCCAGACCTAGTTAGGTCCTGGCCCAAATTTAGCTAGGCTCAGTCACACCTCACCTTTACTCTTGGGCAAGTCTTGCCTCAAGCCTACCCGCGACCCAACCCAAGGCCCAATGGTCTCTTCTCTTTGCTCTGGGTTAGGGCCTGCTTAAGCCCAGGTGGGACAAGCCTGACCCAGACCCAGCCTAGCCCTTTCGAGCTCTGACCTCTTCACACGTGGCAAAATGTGAATGGTCTAAACTAGTTTTTATGCATTTTGCAATTTTTATGTCTGATTTGGACAATCCAATAGTGGTTTTCTATGTTTTGGACCATTTTGAATCAAATGGAAGGGTCTGATTGAGCCAAATATGTTAAAAAAATATAAGTTTTTGTGAATTTATGTATATGCATGCAATTTTTGAATTATATGTGTCATTAATTCGTATGGTTAATTTATGAAAATTTAGAACGCGATTTGTGAATAATTTTCATGCATCTATGATTTGCTGCTTTCTATTAAAATTTTATTTATCATGCAAAATTTAAATTTTCGATTTTTTTAGAATTTTAAATTCAAATAATAGTACAAATATTCTTTATGAATGTCTAATATTTTGGAATAAATTAATTAAAATAACATGTTGCTAAAGTAGCTTCTTTTACGTAGATTAATTTATTTTTAAAACATTAAGATGATTATGTGAGTGTAATTCATGCGGATATTAATCGGCCCGAAGGAAGGTTAATATTTGGCCGAATTGCATACACACCTATAGTAATAAATATGTAATAATTATTTGACACTCTATTTGGACAACAAGTCAGTTCAAAAAAAGACTTATTAGTCGACAAGATTTTATTTTCAATATTTGATTACTGCACCAAAATGTTGTGGATATGCAATTAATGCAGATATTAATCGACCCAAAAGAAGGTCAATATTTGGCCGGATTACAAGACACCTGCAATGATAAATATGTGATAATTATTAGGTATTTCATGTGAACAATAGTCTGTCCAAAGAAAAGCTTATTGTTTGACAGAATTTTATTATCAATATTTGATTACTGCACCAAGAATACCACTTATAAGTCAATACTTTTGTCGAAAGACTAAATATTAATATTGTGCTAGGTATCTTGTGATGGGCCCTACCACTATTTAAATTGCTAAAGTTCTATATAAAACTTATGTAAATATATTATTCTGTTCAAATTTTCAATTAATTTATATGCTTATTTTATATAAGCTAATATTTATTCTATTTTCATGTTGAAATAATGAAAATAAAATATTATGATCATTCTTAACTTTATGAACTCACTACTCTTGCTGTTAATAGCTCTAATGAGGAAAAACGAAAACTTTAAGAGATAAGATTGTTTTAATTGCATGAATTTTATGATTATAAAGTGTAAAATTTTAGAACCTTTCAAGGAGCATCATGTCCAAAAAATTAATTAAAGACAAAATTTCTATTAAAAATTTGAAAAGCACTTTGCTGAAAGTAATAAAGCTAAAACGAGTACAATTCGGTTGAATTTGATTTTAATAAGGTATAAGGTTAAAGAAAATATAAGGAAGTACCTGTCTCATCTTACATTGAAACTAAAGGCACTAAAGTAAAAGCGAATTTGCTCGGCATTTAGTTTTGATTCTCTCGACACAATTTGGTTATTTTAAAGTTAATTATGACTAACGAAAGGATAAATGTAACTTAATGAGCTCATTTTTATTGTATGCAAAAGGAGAATAGGTTAAAGCAAGAAAAGACTAAAAGTACTCACTTGACAAGTACTTATAAAGACGTGAAAAGGATTAGGAAACTACGGGTGGTCTAACACAAAAGAAACCAAATAAGAAATTTGGTTATTACTTTTGTCAGGCTATTGGACACATAGAGAAGAATTGTACCAATAAGGTTATATTTTTCATTTTGGTTTGTTCAGCAATTAATTTAGCGTTAGCCCCAAGACACATTTTTATGAATAGATTTGGTGTTGCTATTCATGTAAAGGTGTCTATGCAGGGTTGCTTGAGTTGCCAAAAGACTAAATGATGATGAAAGATTCATTAATGGAGGCAATGACAAAACAGATGCGGTTAAGGCTATATGGATATTTAAGTTATTATTAAAAATTTAATTTTATTTGAATTTAAAAGAGACATATGATATCATGTTCTTGAGAATTTAGTTTTTATTTCTATATTGAATAAATTTGGCTATTCTTTTCATTTGAAAATAGTCAATTTAGTCTCTTTTCTTGAATTTGAATATTATTGAATATGCTGAACAATTTCAAGAAACAAATCCTATGATCCCATATTCAGTTCCTTTGAGACAAAAAATGTTAATTTTTTTAGGATATTGAGCTTGAAGGTGAGATGAGGTTAAAAACTAAGCCTTTAAAGAAAAATCTTACACAATATCGTTGAAAATCTCTCTTATCAAGATTAACAGGTTATTCCTGATGATCAAGCTTAATAGCCTCAAGAATGGATGTCATTGAAGAGATATACTAGAGAAAGAAGAAAGCAGTTTCTGATTGGTGGATCAAAAATGTTAGTTTTTTGATAATATTGAGCTTGAGGGAGAGATAAGGTTAAAGACTATGTCTTTAAAGAGAAATATTATAAGACGTCGTTGAAAATCTCTCTGATCAAAATTAACAGGTTATTCCTAATGATCAAGCTCAACACCCTCAAGAATGGATGTCATTAAAGAGATATACTAGAGAAAGGATAATGTGGTTTTTTATTGTTACATCATATTTCTCCAATATTTTAGGATGACATTGGATTGGTGGAAGGTAATCCCATCAAGCAATGCAACATATAAACTTTCAAAAGTAGATTGATGTCATAAATATGTGATTAAGTTTATAAAAGATAATCATAATTTGGTAGCATGTCCCATTACCTGAAGGTACAAAAGCTTATCGATTGTAAATGGATGTTTAGACCAAAAGGGATTTAAAAAGGTAATATGGAAAGACATTAGGCTTGTCTTGTCACAATGAACTTTGCTCAAAATGAAGGTTTGGATCACAAAGAGACTTTCTCTCTAGTTTCATTGAAAATTTCTTTTAAGATAAATGACTTTAGTATTAGGTTTTAACCTTGAGTTACAGTAAATTTATGTAAAGATAATATTTCTCAATTACGACATTGATAAAATGATATATAAAGTGTAACCCAAAGACTTTGTGCTAAAAATTACAAAGAATATGGTTTTTAGATTTTTAAATAAAAATTCATTTATGAGTTCAAGCAAATTTTCTATTAATGTTGTTGCAAATTTCATCAAATCGTCATTTCTTTTGGTTTTGAAATGAATTCGGTTGATGATTGCATATACTATAAGTTCAGTGGGAGTAATCACCGGTTCAGTGGAAATAATACACAGACATACTTTTCTAATATCAATATAAGTTTATTGCATAAATTAAAATATTTTATTAAAGAAATTTGAAATAAAAATCTTAAAAATACATCTTTTCAATTAGGATTCAAATATATCAGAAATACTCTTGACGTATTCTTGTATTATCACAAAAGACCTATATTAAGAAAGTACTTAAGATACTTCGCGTGCAGGATTACAAAATAAAAAATACCTCCTTGTTAAGATTGACAAATTTTGTTTCAATCAGTATCCCAAGAATGATTTTAAATCTAATAAAATGCAAAAGACTCCCTATGCTCTAGCAGCGGAAAGTTTGATTTATGCTCAGGTTTTGTATCTCAGGTTTGTATACATTTGGATATTGTATACATTGTTGGAATGTTAAGTAGAAATTTAAGTAATTCAAAAATGGATCTTTTCGATGCAATCAAACAATTTTTTTAAAAGCACTTTTAGAGAATAAAACAGTACATGTTCACATATAGAAAATTAGTTAAGTTAGAGATCATTTGATATTTATATTTTGACTTTTTTGGATGTGAATACAGTTTCAGATCCACTTTAGGCTATATCTATCTATTTGTTGGAAAGCTATATCAAGAAAGAATGTTTAGATGACATTCATAGCTTTTCAACTATGATAACAGAGTTTAAAGCATATTATGAGACATCTAATTATGAAATATGACTACAGAATTTTACTACAGAGCTACAAAATATAAATAACATAGAATGATCACCTAAGTTATTTTGTGACAATAAATTGGTAATCATATATTTCAACAACAACAGGATTTTAACTATGTTCCTGGTTGTTAAGGAAAGGATTCAGAAAAATAAAGTGCCTATAAAGCATATTGCGACAAACTCCAAGGTTGTTGATCCGCTTGTTAAGGGTAACACCAGAAGATCTTTCATGAGTGCACTACTCATATGAGTGTTGTATCATTTAATGATATGCTAATTAAGTGTGAATTTGTATTTATTTACTTTTTTGGTTTGAACACTTACTATGGTTATAGATATTTTTTGCAGAAATAAAGTACTCAATATTTTGGTTATTCAGTATTTTGGTTTTGGTGTAATCTTACCAAATAAGTCGGTCCAGTTGAAAATAGACATGTTAGATCTCATTACATGTAATTTCCATGTTGCACGTCCATAATTGATTTATGTCATTTAGTTATGTTTAACATATGTGACCATGAATTAGTCTAGTTATGATAAGTGTGATAAAGGCCGCTTTGATCCTATGTTGGCATAACTGATGGATGAGATTGTTCGGAGATAATTTTGGTGATGATAGCAAAAGATTTTGAGATCATAAGGTTATATATATAATCATAAAATTATATATAGTCCAAGTGGGAGATTATTAGATTTTTGGACACACATAGATAATAAATATATATATATGTTATCATACATAGAGGTCCAAAATTATAAAGTAATCTTATAAGGTTTATGAGACCAAATCATCTAATAAGTATGAGTCTCTTACGCGTAAAAATCTTATTACCGATTTTCTAATTTCTAGTTTTATAATGAGCTAAATTAGAAATATGAAAGATAAGTACACTATATAAACGGTTGTAGTCCCCACGTTATGCACTATTAAAATTTCTTTTCTCATATCCCATCATTGAAAAAGATGATCCACCTTTTCCAAAAAATCCTAAGGCATTAACTTGGAAGACCCAAAAATAACCATATTAAAAACCAATTGCTTCTATGGATTAAAGTACGCTTCAGCTTATGGTTTATTTTTATAATGATTTAATATAAAGGATCCTAGGGTGATTATGATTTTAATCAATAAGGTTTTCCCAACATAAGCTACGCATTTTCTTTTCAACAGTAGTGTAGGGGTGCAACTGGAGCTAATGGAACTCGGGTTCACCTCAATCCTGGCCCTAACCCTAACCCTATTTATCAATCTAAACTCTAACTCTATTTTTGAAATTCGGGCTTGGGATGAGTTTTGGGCTAAAATTTGGGTTGAAATTATTCTGTATATTTATTATCCATTTTATATTTATTCAACTTTAAATCTATCATTAAAAGAATCAAAAACGATAATTTTCTATTTTTAAGCAAAAATTTAAGAGTGCTTAAGAATGTAAAGAAGAAAAATCTCTTTTAAATATTCCCTTTAAATTAAGTAGATTAATAACCATTCCTAAAAAAAAGAGTAGATTAGTAACCTGTTTTAGAAAATGAAAAGGTATATCATTTTCTTATTATGCAATTTAATATTAATATCATAACCATATATACAAACATTAATATCTAATTATAAGAAAAATCTTATAATGTCAATCATAATAAAAAAAATTCAACAATCATAGTATTAAGTCAAATAAGATTACAATGAATTTATTTCAAGTAGAACAAATATCTAATCACTAATATTAATTGAAACAACCAAATGATAACATCTTATATAAGCGATTAAGTTACAACACTAAATAAAACATCTCAAGTCCTAAAAATAGTTTTCATTTTTTTAACTTGAAACTACTACTAAACCAAAACTCTTTTTTCATAAAAGAAAATATAAAATATATTATATTATATTATATAATTGAACTTAAGAAGGAATAATGCATATATCGTATAAAATAAATGGAATATACATGAAGAGAATGAGACTGGTTTTATATGAAGTATAAAATAAATATAAAAATATGTTATATATAATTGAGTTTGGGTTCAGCTTAACTCAGGACCAAATTCTTTTCAATTCGAGTTCAATAGTAGACAGTTTTAACACTGCTTTGAACGGTTCAGTGGGTCGGGTTCGGGTTGAGCCCGGCCCAAGTTGCACCCCTAGTTTGTTCTTATTCCAAGGATTTCGTCGGTCTTAGCCGAAGCTAATCTGGTACAGTCATCAAAAAAATTTCCATTTTTCAAGAATTATGATTGATGAAACTCCCTCAGATAATTGAGTCCGTGGTAGTAATTAAATTCATTTATGATTATCTTAATGACAAAGTTAGGTCATGAGAAAATTTTCAAGATTACATATTTACGATGACATAAAGAAAAGAGATGACTGGTTGGTTTAATTAGAATATTCACATAACGTTAGCAATAAATATACACAAAAATATATAATGGTGAAATAATTAATAAATTAAAGAAAATAGATAGAAGCACATTAAATAAACTATGGTGTTGTTTCATTGTGATTAAATAATTTCCAATGATATATAAGGGACAATTAGTAATCCATGAAACTTTTCAAACTAAAAATTTTCAATCTAAAACTTTTCATTCTCAACAAATATTCTATTCTTTAATTATTTATTCACTTCTTTATGGACAACTATTTTACTTTTTAAACATTTCTACACAACTACCAACACATATAACTAATCTATTTTAACTTTATTTTTTATTCATTATCATTACCTATATCATATCACATTAATTTCTCACATTTCAAAAATTTTTATGCTAATAACTTTGCATTAAAAGTTTTATCACTCCCTAAACACACACATAATTTATTAATAAAACAGTTGCAGAAGTGTGAAAAAGTAGTACGGGGTCGATCATAACTCGGCCCGTGGACGACAAACGGCTTGTATGAGAACTCGTTCCCATAGCTATAAGTGGAAACTAATTTAATTCATGTATTTCTAGGTTGTATTTTAAAGATCAAACCATATATTATATATAAAATAAAATTCTAACCGTTTAGATTGAAATTCATGCACATCAGATAATTTTTGTTAATAAACTATAATCCAAGTATTATAAAAGTATACATGTTTTTAAACTAGAAGTAATTTTCATAGTATAATATATAATCTGAAACCTCATGTAATATGTATTTTAATTTTCAACCGGATGAGTCTGCCAACTGAGAGAGTCAAGGGCGTCCGACAACACCTTTTTAATGATGTAAAAGTTTATGTGCTGGATATGTAATATAAGATGGAAAAATATGTGTCACTATAAGTAATTCCAATTGAAACTATAAAAAAATCGAATTGAGTTAAAATAACCTTTTATATGTTGATAAAAAATCATTAAATATCATTTTATGTGATAAATATATAATTTTTATAATTTCTGCTTGTCGAAGATCTCATTGATATCTTATTTATGTGAGTATTACTTGCAATAGTTCAAATTATATTTAAAATAAAATATATTACGATTTTTGAAACACAAAAAAATGAAGTAACCGAAGTAGTTCTAAAGGTGCAACTCGGGTCCATGAAACTTAGGTTCATTTCAAATAGATATATATACGTAGATGTTTAAAAATCTCAAAAAAATATATAAATACATCCAAAAATAGTAAATTTTAGTTTATATGTTAAATACACTTAAATAAACAAGTATATGGAGAAAAAACAAAAAAAAATTATTGTAAATGGGTATTCTGAGGTGGGTTAAGCGGAACATTTGCTTATCCTCTGCTAACAGGATCACTTCAGATTTGCAAAACCTAAACTCTAACGCTCTTTTTGAAAATTGAGTTTGGATTGGGTTCTAGGTTAAAATTTATGTTAATGAATTTACATTTGATTTAAAAGTAATAAGTTTCTAATTTCGTATGAATATATAATAATAATAAATCAATAGTAAACATAAAATATATAGTCAAACTACAAGTTCCAAAAATATATAGTCAAACTACATATTTTTAAAAAATAGTAATATAAAGAATATTTCTAAAAAAAAATTAACATCTAAAGTTAAATGGGAAGAAAATTAATAAATGTAAAAACAAAAGATAAATATAAATGAAAATAATGTACCTTATTTAAAATATAATCACAATATGCCAAATATATATCTAAATATAAATATAAATAACATAAATATGCAAAATATAAAGAAGTATTGTTTCAATACTATTATATAATATGTTTACAATAAATATAAAATAGTAAATCGGGTTCTAAAAACCTATCATATTTACAAATTAGGTTTCTCGAATTTGGGGTTCTCCGTGCTCGGGTTGTGAAAAAACAATTTCTTATATGGTTCAAAATCGAGTTCGACAGGCCAGGTTCGTGCTTAGTCCAGCCTAAGTTGCACCCTAATTATGGGGCCAACGGAACTCAGTCGGGCTCGAATTCTATTGTTACGTCTGCAACAAATGACAAATGGCTTGCATGAGAACCAGTTATGACAGTTGCAAACAGTTGTATTTCAAAGATCCAATTATGTAATATATTTTAAATAATAACTTAAAATGAAAATCATAGACATCAAATAGCTCGTCTTGATAAACTATAATCTAGGTATTCTAAAGGTTTATGTTTTTGGATTATAAGTAATATTCATAGCATAATTTATATAATTTGAAATCATCATGTATAAAAATATATACATATATTAAAAATTATAAAATTTAGAGTTTTGTGGGTTGTTGAAAATGGTTGATACACTTTAAAAATGATTTATTTTTTACAAAATACATATACCTATATTAAAAATTATAAATTGTAATAAATGATTCAATAAGTTTTTATAGAAAATGTTAAAATTTTAAGGTTATTATATCATTTAATGATATGCTAGTTAAGTGCGAGTTTGTATTTATTTATTTATTTGGTTTGGATACTTCACTATGGCTATATATATTTTTGTAGAAATAAAGTATTCGGTATTTTGGTTATTCAGTATTTTGGTTTTGGTTTAATCTCACTAAAAAAGTCAGACTAGTTGGAAATAGACATGTTGCATCACGTTACATGTAATTTTCATGTTGCACATCCATAATTGCACATCCATAATTGATCTATGTCATTTAATTATGTTTGATATATGTGACCATAAATGGGTATAGTTACGATGAGTGTGACAAAGGCCGCTTTGATCCTATGTTGGCATAACTGATGGACGAAATTGTTCGAAGATAATTTTGGTCATGATAGCAGAAGATTTTGAGGTTGTAAGGTTATATATATAATCCTAAAATTACATATAATCCAAGTGGGAGATTGTTAGATTTTTGGACACACAGATAATAATTATATATATGTTATCATAAATAGAGGTCCGAAATTATAAAGTGATCTTATAAGGTTTATGAGACCAAATCATCTAATTAAGTATGGGTCTCCTATGCATAAAAATCTTTTTGTCTATTTTCTAATTTCTAGTTTTATAATGGGTTAAATTAGAAATATGAAAGATAGGTGCACTACATAAACAGTAACGGTCCCCAGGTTATGTACTATTAAGATTTCTTTTCTAATATCCCATCATTGGAAAAAAGAATTACGTTTTCCAGAAAATCCTACGACATTAATTTGGAAGCCCCAGAAACTACCGAATTAAAAAAACATCTACTTCTATGGATTCCGGTACGCTTCCGCTTATGGTTTACTTTCATAGTGATTTAATATAAATGATCCTAGGGTGATTATGATTTTAATCAATAAAGTTTTCCCAACATAAGCTACACATTTGCTTTTCAATAGTAATGTAGGGGTACAACTAGAGCTCATGAAACTCGAATTCACTTTAATCCTAATCCTAACTCTAACCCTATTTATGAATCTAAACTCTAATCCTATTTTTGAAATTCGTGATTGGGATGAGTTTTCGGCTAAAATTTGAATTGAAATTATTCTATATATTTGTTATCCATTTTATATTTATTTAACTTTAAATTTATCATTAAAATAATAAAAAATGATAATTTTCTATTTTTAAGTAAAAATTCAAGAGTGCTTAAGAATGTAAAGAAGAAAATCTCTTTTAAATATTCTCTTTAAATTAAGTAGATTAATAGTCGTTTCTCAAAAAAAGAGTAGTTTAATAACCTGTTTTAGAAAATGAAAAGGTATATTACTTTCCTATTATGCAATTTAATATTAATATCATAATCATATACATAAACATTAATATCTAATTATAAAAAAATTTATTTTTAAAAAATTCAACAATCATAGTATTAAGTCAAATAAGATTATAATGAATTTATTTCAAGTAGAATAAACATCTAATAACTAATATCATATTGAAATAATTAAATGATAAAACATCCTACATAAGCAGTTAAGGGTGTGTTTGGCAATGAGGAAAAAATGTCAATTTAAAACTTTTCAATCTAAAACTTTTCGCTCTTTATAATTATCATATTTTTTAATCCTTTTTTCACATTTTTCCATACAACTACTTTACTTTTCAATCATTTCTACACAACTACTCATACAATTAACCTATCTATTTTAACTTTATCATCTTTACTCATCATTATTACCCCTATCATATCACATCATTTGACAACTTTTACTCTCCAAAATATTTCATCAAAAGTTACAACACTAAGGGTGTGTTTGGGAATGAATAAAACTTTTGATGAAAAGTTTCGGAGAGTAAAAGTTGTCAAATGATGTGATATGATAGGGGTAATGATGAAGAGTAAAGATGATAAAGTTAAAATAGATAGGTTAATTGTATGGGAGTTGTGTAGAAATGATTGAAAAGTAGGGTAGTTGTATGGGAAAATGTGAAAAAATGATTAAAAAATATGATAATTATATAGAGTGAAAAGTTTTAGATTGAAAAGTTTTAAGTTGACATTTTTTCCTCGTTGTCAAACACGCCCTAAATAAAATATCTCAAGTCCTAAAAATAGTTTTCATTTTTTTTAACTTGAAATTACTACTAAACCAAACTCTTTTTTCCTAAAAGAAAATATATGATATATTATGTTATGTTTTATAATTGAACTTAACGAGGAATAATGCATATATATGGTATAAAATAAATGTAATATACATGAAGAGAATGAGACTGGATTTATATGGAGTATAAAATAAATATAAAAATATGTTATATATAATTTTGTTTGGGTCAGCTTAACTCGGGACCAAATTCTTTTCAATTTAGGTTTGGATTGAACTCGAAAAACCGGACTCGGATTCAACAGTGGACATTTTTAACACTACTTTGAATGGTTCAGTAGGCCAGGTTCGGGTTGAGGCCGGCCTAGTTTGCACCCCTAGTTTGTTCTTATTCCAAGGATTCCGCTAGTCTTAGCCTAACCTAATCTGGTACAGCCATCAAAGAAATTTCTATTTTTCAAGAATTATGATTGATGAAACTCCCTCAGATAATTGAGTCCGTGGTGGTAATTAAATTCATTTATGATTATCTTAATGACAAAGGTTGTGAGAAAATTTTCAAGATTGCATATTTACGATGATGTAAAGAAAAGAGATGACAGGTTGGTTTAATTAGAATATTCACATAACGTTAGCAATAAATATACACAAATATATAATGGTGAAATAATTAATGAATTAAAGAAAATAGATAGAAGCACATTAAATAAATTATGGTATCATTTCATTGTCATGAAATAATTTCCAATGATATACAGAGGATAATTACTAATCCATAAAACTTTTCGAACTAAAAATTTTCAATCTAAAACTTTTCATTCTCAACAAATATCCTATTATTTAATTATTTATTCACTTCTTTCTGTACATCTATTATACTTTTAAACATTTCTATATAATTACTAACACATATAACTTATCTGTTTTAACTTTGTTCTCTTTATTCATTATCATTACCTATATCATATCACATCATTTTCTCACATTTTAAAAATTTTTACGCTAACAATTTTGCATCAAAAGTTTTACCACTTCCTAAACATACTCATAATTTATTAATAAAATAGGTGTAGAAGTATGAAAAAGTAAAGTAGGGGGCCGATCATAACTCGGTCTATGGACAACAAACGGCTTGTATGAGAATCCGTTCCCATAGCTATAAGTGGAAATTAATTTAATTCATGTATTTCTCGGTTGTATTTTAAAGATCCAATCATATATTATATTTAAAATAAAATTTTAACCGTTTAGGGTGAAATTCATGCATATCAGATCATTTTTGTTAATAAACTATAATCCAGGTATTATAAAACTATATATGTTTATAAACTAAAAGTAATTTTCATAGCGCAATATATATAATTTGAAACCTCATGTAATACGTATTTTAATTTTTAACCAGACGAGTCCGCCAACTGAGTGGGTCAAGGGAGTCCGACATCACCTTTTTAATGATGTAAAAGTTTATGGGCTTGATATGCAATATAAGATGAAAAAATATGTGGCACTGTAAGCAATTCCAATTGAAACTATAAAAAAATCGGATTGAGTTAAAATAACCTTTTATATGTTGATAAAAAATCATTAAATATCATTTTATGTGATAAATATATAATTTTTATAATTTCTACTTGTCGAAGATCTCATTGATATCTTATTTATGTGAGTATTACTTGCAATAGTTCAAATTATATTTAAAATATAATATACTACTTGGATTTTCGAAACAAAAAAAAATGAAGTAAGTGAATTAGTTTTAAAAGTGTAACTCAGGTCCATGAAACTTAGGTTCATTTTAACCCTAACTCTCATGTCTATGAAACTTAAGTTCATTTCAATCCTAACTTTAACTCTATTTATAAAGAGAAATGACCCTGTTAGCCCTGACTAAGCAAACTTAACTCACCTCAAAAAATCCATTCACAACAACTGTTTTTTGTTTTTGTCTTCATACACTTGTTTATCTAAATATATTTAACATATAAACGAAAATTTACCATTTTTGTATATAAACATGTTTATATATTTTTTTGATATTTTTAAAAATAAGGGTATTTTAAATACATAAAAATCTCAAAAAAAATATATAAATATATCTAAAAATGGTAAAATTTAGTTTATATGTTAAATACACTTAAATAAAGAAGTATACGAAGAAAACGACAAAAAAAGTTATTGTAAATGGGTATTTTGAGGTAGATTAAGCGGAACATTTGCTTATCCCTGGCTAACAGGATCACTTTCGATTTGCAAAACCTAAACTCTAACACTTTTTTTGAAAATTGAGTTTGGATTGGATTCCAAGTTAAAATTTACGTTAATGAATTTACGTTTTATTTAAAAATAATAAGTTTAGAATTTCATAAGAATATATAATAATAATAATAATAATAATAATAATAATAAATCATATAGCAACATAAAATATATAGTCAAACTACAAATTCTAAAAATATATAGTCAAAGTACATATTTTTAAAAAATAGCAATATAAAGAATATTTTTAGAAAAATTTAACATCCAAACTAGATAGGGAAGAAAATTAATAAATGTAAAAAAAGATAAAAATAAAAGATAAATATAAATGAAATGTACCTTATTTAAAATATAATCACAATATGCCAAATGTGTATCTAAATATAAATATAAATAACATAAAATACGCAAAATATAAAAAGTATTATTTCAATACTATTATATATTATATTTATAATAAATATAAAATAGTAAGTCGGGTTCTGAAAACCCTGTTATATTTACAAATGAGGTTTCTCAAATTCGGGATTCTTCGTGCTTGGGTTGTGAAAAAGCAAATTCTTGCACGATTTAAAATCGAGTTTAATGGGCCAAATTCGTGCTTAGTACAGCCCAAGTTGCACCCTAATTATGGATCCAACCGAACTCAGTCTGCCCGAATTCTATTGTTACGTCTGCAACTAATGGCAAATGGCTTGTATGAGAGCCCGTTATGACTATTGTCGACAGTTGTATTTCAAAGATCCAACCATGAATTATATTTTAAATAATAACTTAAAATGAATATCATATATATCAAATAGCTTATCTTAATAAACTATAATCTAGGTATTTTAAAGGTTTACGTTTTTAGATTATAAGTAATATTCATAGCATAATTTATATAATTTGAAATCATCATGTATAAAAATATGTACATATATTAAAAATTATAAAATTTAGAGTTCTGTGGGGTGTTGAAAATGGTTGATACACTTTAAAAATTATTTATTTTTTACAAAATACATATAAATATATTAAAAATTATAAATTGTAGTAAATGATTCAATAAGTTATTATGGAAAATGTTAAAATTTTAAGGGTATACATGTTGTCTCAGGTTAAAAGTGTATTTTTATGTATTTATCTTTTACATGAAAATATTGTCTCAAATACATTTAATTTATTTACCAAAATTTAGATATATACATGTTTATTTTAAAATAATAATTTTTGGGTTGTTTAGGCAATTTTTTACCAAAAATGTTGTCTTTAAAATAAAAATCATATTTAAAAATTATAAATATTGGTATACATTTACTATTAATACAAAACTTCTAAAAAAATTAATAAATAATATATTTAAAATTTTTATTTAATATAGTATGTATGGTATGAATATATTATTTTAGATACTTTAAATATTAAATATATAATAGATTCGGAAACATGATTCGGCAATCTCGGTTCAACGGGGAGCAGCAAGACAGGTAGCTGAAATGATATCCAGAGAAGTCTGGGTAAATGTAAAGAGGGGAGAGCATATGCCGCTGCTGCACTGCTAAAATTATAATAGGTAGCCAAAAATAATATCTGAAAAAGTCTGGGTAAATGTAAAGAGGGGAGAGCATATGCTATTGCTGCACTGCTAAAATTATAACAGGTAGCCAAAAATAATATCTGAAGAAGTCTGTGCAAGTGTAAAGCGAGAGTGCAGAGGCTGCTGCCGCAGTGCTAAAATAAAATCTTTCTGGTGACTTGGTGAGCAGCAAGCAAGCGTAGCTAAAAATGATATCTGAGCATCTGTGCAAATGTAAAGAGGGAAAAGCATAGGTTACTGCTGGAGCGCAATTCAGTGCACCCGGGTGCATTCAGCCTCAACGCACCCGGGTGCACTGCATCTAATTTTTTTTATTTTTTTTTGAAAATTTTTATATACAATGGTTAATCTAGGTTTATTTAACATATGTATCAATTTTTACTATTTTTGGAGACTTTTAGATATTTTTTTTTAGATTTTTAAAAATCAGTGACATTTTCGGTAATTTAAAATTACGAAAAATGACACTGATTTTTAAAAATCTAAAAAAAATATCGAAAATGCCACTGATTTTTAAAAATTTAAAAAAAATATCTAAAAATCTCCAAAAATAGTAAAAATTGATACATATGTTAAATAAACCTATATTAACAGCTTCATGAAAAAATTTTCAAAAAAAAATAAAAAAAAATAGGTGCGGTGCACCCGGGTGCGTTGAGGCTGAATGCACCCGGGTGCACTGAATTTCGCTCCGGTTACTGCTACACGCACTGCTGTATAATTACAATGAGATGCCCAGCAACTAGGGGTGCAACTTGGTACCGGGTCGGTCCGAACCCGCCCGACCCGACCCGATATCAAAACCAAAAATGGGTTTTATTTTTAAGATTTTTTTCAAAATAGACCCGGTTTCAACCCGACCCGTAGAAACCCGAAACCAAAACCGGGTTCGCACCAACCCGGTACCAAAACCCGACCCGGTCCGAACCCGATGTAGTTTATATAATTTTTTCATCAATTATACATGCTTTTTTGTAATATTAGTATATATATATACATGTTTTAGGCATTACTAACTCTAATTCAGACAAATCACTTCTTTCTTCATTATCAAAGCATACTTGAGGTAACTTAATTTCTAGGATGATTTTTTATAATTATTATCTTCTTATTATTAACAGTTGCATGTATTTTTTCGTCTCGGTTGATGCATATTATTTTCAAATATGTAAATCGAGGAGGAAGAACTTGACATTAGAAATGTAGATGAAAATCAAGGGAGAAATTACTTGGAAGTCTTCGAATAGTTTTTTAGTTTTTTTGGAAACTTTGGAGACATGAACTCATTTGAAATTTGAATTTGTTTAAAAGTAGATATAAACTTATTTAAACTTGAGATTTGTTTATATTGTCATTTTAAATTTGGATTGCACTTAAATTAGATTGGAATGTTGGACCATTATGCTTAATGTATTTAGATTTAGTTACTTTGAATAACTGTTATGTGGATTATATTTTAATTTGAGTCGACATGATAAATCTATTTCATATTATGCTTTCTATTAGTACGAGAAATCTGTTAATTTGAATTTCAGATTGTAGTATAAATTTGATTCATATTTTAAGTTTATTGGTATGACAAGTGGTCAATTTTTACTTTAGCAATTTGTATGATAAATATTCGGTTTGAATTCAATTTCAGCAATTTGTACGATAATGTTTAGTTTCAACTACAAAGTTGGTATGATATGTTCATTTTCTATTTGGTATACTTGAGTCATTTCCATTAGCTATTAAATGGAAATGACTAACTAGTCATAAAACTAACTAATTTGTCATTTATTTGTGTCTATAGGGTGTTGAAAAATTGCTTGCAGAGTTCATTCAAAGAATATTGCAGAATTTAGCATGATGTTGTAGAATTCTTTGAAAGTATCTTGTAGAATTCAGCGTGAGGCTTGACTTCATAAACACATGTGTGTATATTTCAATAATTTTCTTTTAGATTACAACTGAATTTGGAAAAAAATAATTTATTGGTAACCCGAATTCAAACCCGAAACCAAACCAAAACCAATGCGAACCCGACCCGAACCCGGTCCGAACCCGAATTGCATTCTTAGGGTTTGGGTTTGGGTTTACTCCAACCCGGTTGGCTTAGGGTTTGGGTTCACTCAAACCCGGTATAACCCGACCCGAGTTGCACCCCTACCAGCAACCCTTGACGAAGTAAGTCATCCTCTCTGAGAGAGGCTTCCCCAATCTCCTCCACATCCAGCCCTCCTCTCTTCGCTGACCGCTGATCCCGTTTTCTCTGGTGAGCTGAAGGTTTGTTTTCTAAATGTTGTAGGGAAAAGAAAGGGATATAGGTTTGTTTTCTAAAAGTTTCCGCTTTTGTAGATTCTTCTTCTTCAAGTTGTTGTTCTCAGCAGCCATCGAGTTCTAATCGAGCCCATCAAACCCAAATCGAGAACCTCCTCTTCAAAAGCAAATACCCAACCAGGCCAGCGCTACCACAACAAATCACCGGCGCCTCTTCCAGGTGACTTTTCTTTCCTAGGCTTTTTTAGAGGGTTTGTAGCCAGTGCAAGTAAGCTAGAGTTGTAGTGCCGTGGATTCGGATTCGTTAGAAGTGGAGTGTTATCTTCCTTTTCCTTTTTTTTTTTTTAAATTTTTTATTTGCTCCTATGTTTCTGTTTTGACTAATAAAATGTTAAGAAAAAAGAAGGATCCCTGTGATGGTATATAAATAAAGAAGTCAATGTTGTGTTCTACATTGCAGGAGGTGCTTCTAGCCATTACTAGAGTTGGGTTTTCGGGCGCAGTGAGTTGTGGTGAGTGTTCTCATTCTTGCACCAAGGTTTGTTTTCTTTGTTTTTCCTTGCCTTGCCTGCTCTAATGGGCAACGTTCAACGATTGGGCTTTCTAGGCAAAGCTTGGGAATGAGCATGACAAACAATCAGACAAGTTTAGGCTCTTCAGAGACCAACAAGCCTATTGAACATGATCAAGCAATGCCAAAACGGCAGCTGCCTTTTTTGGATTTGCTATAGGTGGTAGCCGACTCTTTTAGGCCCTGATATAATGAGTCCCTCTAGATCGTATCCAAAATGCGTTTGGTGGAGTATTGTTGATTGATTCTCCTCCCCCAAAATCCGAGTGACGAAAGAACTTTTATGTATGATAGCTGGTTTGAGTGAAAATTGCATCTTGCAGTTATTTGCAAGTGTTGTGGGGTAAGGTCCTCTTTTGTTTCGCCTTCTATTTTTATTTGAATTTTTTTTATTTTTTAAAATTTGAATATTTTTGTCAGTCTAGTGTAATTCTTTTTAGCAGTTTCTGCTCCTGAATTGAGCTGCTTGCAATAAAGTGGAAGTTGTGCAGTAGAATTGACTATGTTCCTTCATGCTTGAAGTGATATTGATTTGGAAAACATCAGGGATGTATGCTTTCCCATGGTTTCAGACTCTGAGCTTCAGTACTTGCTTTCCATTGTCACCATTGTACATGTTGATCCTAGTCACACTGAATGCCCACAATGTTCAAAAGTTCTTCCTTTATGCTTTATTCACTCTCTTGAGTTTAGTGATGGAAGAATTGCAAGGTATTACAGCGTATCATTTTGTATTATCTTTGCTTTTCAATTTTGGAATGTTATAAACCACAAGACTCAGAGGAGATGAAATTCTTATTGTTGAAAAAATGTTTTGGCCAAGTGGTTTTGAAGGATAGAAATTTATCTTACGGAAACATGCAAGGCGGTCTTTATAGAATGGTTATTCCAACCTACACTTGAGTGATTTCACTTTTAAACAAAAATGGGAATTGATTGTAAGTAAAATTTCCATTTCAGGAAGTTTTAAAATGGAGTCGTAAGTGGACGACTACATTGGATGGGTCTCTTAGCTTTGTATGATATTTTAACAAGGTTAATCCTCATGTTAGGATGATTTTAAGCTAAATCCCTCATTTTAGGGTTCATTTGTTTACCATCAAAACTTTTCAATCTGCTCAAATTTCATGTTTTTTTAATTTTTTTTTTTCACTTTTTCTATACAACTAGTCAATTTTTCAATCATTTCTACATAACTACTCATACATCTAACCTATCTATTTTAACTTTATTCTCTTTATTCTACATTACTACCCCTATCATATCACATTATTTTATGTTATTTCAAAAACTTTTATACCAAAAATTTTTCATCAAAAGTTTTATCACTTCTCAAACACACCTTTAATGTGTAGCAACTAGCTTACATGGTGACGAAAGGTGAATAGCTAAGTGAATGAATGCATGGGGCTATGCTATCTAATTATTAGTGATAACTAGTGAATGATGATAAAATTATTATTCTCATGTTTATATAAACAAGAATGTTAGAATTTGGGGAAACTCGACTGTTCAGTTTAATATATGAGCAGCGATATTAATTTAAAATATTTTTGCATATTTAATTCATGTAGATCATGATTTTATAATGATTGATTTAATTGTGAATGTCAAAATGCATGTGACTATTAGGATATGGATGCTAAAAATGCAGGTTGTAATGTGATTGAACTAAAAATAGCTAAGGGATTGTTTATAGCACTTTCAAGAAATTTATGCAAATTGTTTAACTTATTTTGAGATAGGCTTATGTAAATAATGAAGCGTGACTTTAAATTGACAAGTTGGAATATATTTTTAAAGGTTTCAGTTGTATTTTAGAAGATTACAAGTTATGTAGGATGATATAGATAATTTTCATTTTTTAAAATTTGATATGAAATATGGATTCTTATGAATTAATACTTGATGTGAGATTCTTTATGATTTATTAATGTGAATTATGAATTTCTGTGTGATAATGGAATGCACAAATTTGCTAATATCTGATTTCTTTTAGAACAATTATGCTGATATGATAATGCGAAATGAGTAAAATAGTTTCTATTGGATCTGTAAATGTAAATTTTGTTGATATATTACTCAACGTAAAATTTAAATATACATGAATGCTTAAGATATTCTGCCTAATCTAAGATATTTTCGTTAATAAAATTTTGAATACTTAGACACGGGATGATTTTATGGATTCTCAAGTGATGAAATAGGTCTATAAGACCTAAATGACTGATAAATATAATGAACGTTTAAATTAGTTTGATATAAGGTGATAAATTTTGTTAAATATGGTTTTATCATATGAAAGACACATTGGTGTTGAAATATTCTAGGACTTGGAAATAGAGTGGAAAAGCAAATTCTTGGTGTAAATGATTGATTTAGCTATGTCATATAACTTATATTAAAGATGTAAGTGTTAATAACATTGAGTGGAACTATCATTTGGATGACCTAAATAGTCTTATGACTTATATTATTTTAACTAGACTTGGTTAATTCCTGAATGTCAACTAGAAAGTAACATGAAATATTAGGAATTGCCTTTTTGAATTCCCATAAATGTGTAGTGAATTGCTTTAATGAAAGTACAGTCCATTGATTAGAAAAATAACAATGCAATTGTATGACTTCAGGCATACCCATTTCCATTACGATGAAGGTTATAGTTTTCACAAATTATAAATATACTGTTAAAGGTAATGCAATTGTACAACTTTAGGCGTAGAGAAGGAAAATAATAGTGGAATTGTATAACTTCAAGTACACCCATTTCCATTGCAACGAAGGCTGTTTATAACTAGATTTCTGCAAGTTACATATATACTTTTGAAGGTAATGTGAATAATAAAAGTGATGCACTAACATGTAAAAATACAAAAGTAATGATAATAGAGTGCTAGTAACAAGGACACATTAAGTTTGAACTAAACTAGTCGATTGATTGGTTTGTTTACAAGTTTTTCTTTGATAGCATTGAGTTGAACTATCATTTGGATGCCCAGGATAGTCTTATGATGTATATTATCTCAATTACACTCGGTCGATTCATTAAATGCTAACTGGCAAGTAATGTTGAACATTAGACAATAATATTATCTTTTGAATCCCCATAAATGTGACTAATAAATTGCTTTGATGAAGATGCAATTCATTGATTAAAATATCTTGTTAACATTAGTTTATATAAAACATAAATTTATGTCGTCTAGTGAGCATTTTTTTATGGAACAGGTAAAAATACTATGAAGTATATCAGTGCACAATATAGACAACATTTTCCACTTGGAGTTCACCTTTTTTCAGCAAACGTCGTTTTATATTCCTACGTCGTCGAAGGTCCAATTCCCATGATTTTGGGAATTTAAGGTTGAGTGTAAACGACTTTTGATTGTTATTTAATCGCCTGCTAACTGAGGATGAAAGAGAAATTTTGCAAGAGGGCAATGTCATAGCCGATGTGATTGTAATAATTGACGACAAAAGTGAGTTTATTGAAAGTGCACTTTCTCTTCTCAACGCACAACAATTATCATTGTATAGAAATTGGTGTTTGACCATCGGGCTTATCGTTTTAGCGTCTCTAAGGTTTTATTTAGAATTGGAACATGAGTTGGATATTTGGTTTTTTCGGGTTGAAGCTTCCTTTCGATCAGGCTTAGTAATTACAAATATGCGTGTACGTTTACATTATTCTAATTATGAATATTATTTGTTTTATTATGATCGTTTTTATTATTTGTTCTAATGATTGATTTTTTCCAGACTCATTAAGATTTTTCCTTGCACATAGTTTATCAGCTCAACATTTCCTATGAAGTTCTTGTAGAGCGGAATGACGGTGTTTCAATAATTTTAATTGAACTTGATCCAAACGACCTCAACATTAGCTGATAGGAGTTTATTAACGAAGCTCTTTTGTTCTTTCTTTCTTATTTTTCTCTTTTTCTCTCTTCCTGTTCCCTTTCTATTTTTTTCTCCGCCTTCCCAATGCAACAACTTCTCCTCCTTTCCAATGCAACAAGGAGGAGAAAAAAATAGAAAGGGAAGAGGAAGAGAGAAAAAGGGAAAAATAAGAGGAAGAAAAGAACAAAAGAGCTTCGTTAGTAAACTCCTATCAGTTAATGTTGGGGTTGTTTGGATCGAGTTCAATTAAAATCATTGGAACACCGTCATTCCGCTCTACAAGAACTTCATAGTAAGTGTTTAGCTGATGAACCATGTGCAAGAAAAAAATCATTATGAGTCTGGAAAAATCAATTGTTAGAACAAATAATAAAAACGATCATAATAAAACAAATAATATTCATAGTCATATTGATGTAAACGTACACGAATATTTGTAATTATGAAGCCTGGTTGAAAGGAGTCTTTATCCCGAAAAAACCAAATATCTAGCTCATGTTCTAATTCTAAATAAAACTTTAGAAATGCTAAAACGTCAAGCTAGATGGTTAAATATTAGTTTTTGTGCAATTATAGTTGCTGTGCGTTGATGAGGGAAAGTGCACTTTTAGTAAGGGATCTGTTTCAGTGAAAACGTTTTTACGTTTAGCCGAACGTGAAAATACCCAATTTGCTGTTCATCTTAAACATGTGGTTGAGATACATGGGGGTAAAATAGGAATGTTGTTTTGTGTCCACGCATGTGAGAGGATGGTTGGCTGTTGGTTTGCTTGCCGAGGAAGCTTCCTAGCTAGAGTCGATGAGAGAATAAAAAAAATCAATGACAGAAAGTGATGGTGAGGAGTGTGAGCGAAAGAGAGAGAAAAGAGAGGGAAGAGGAAGTGAGGTCGATGGTCACCAATCCAGCCATTCACCATTGCGACTGTCACCGGGGGAGAGAAAAAGCCGCGACTGTCACCGGGGGAGAGAAAGCCAACAAAAGCTACCGGATCTAGCTGTCAACAAAGGTGAGCCAAAAACCTTTTGATTTTTATATTTTTTTTTTGTTTCCACTTAAATCCATGCATCTAAGTGACTATTTAGGAAGGATCTACATGCATTCGGGGTCTTATGATGAAATCATATGGATATGGTGAGAATTCAAACCGACCCTAATCCTAGACTAAATAATCAAATGTGAAGGTTACATTTGCTTTGGGCTTTGGTTTGTAGGTCGCTTAGGAGGATTTATATGCTTAAAACAAGTTAAGATCATGAAAACTGAGCTCAAATCGAGCTGTACGATGGGTCGTAAGTATGGTAGCCATGATTTGGAGGGCTAGGACATGATGAAACCAGTGAACACTGGTTACACGACAACCAGGAGTAGTAGACTGCATGATAAAATTTACCACAACATTTTCATTTGACCTTTCAATGGGGATTTTCAGATAGATTCTGAAGACTAGCAAGAACTTTTTGTCTGAATGAAAATTTTAAGCTTTAATGCTGCTTCATTATTGAACATTAAGCTCATTTAGCAAGCATAACAAGTGGCAAGGGTCTTGGCGTAAGTTATTGGTGTATTTTTTTATAGAGCCGATTTTATGAGTTGTTTTAGATCAACACATTTTATAGCATATTCCATGTATTAATTTTTTTGCTGGTGTAACCGACATCGTTTATATCGGAGCGCAATGTTCTTGCTTTCCTGCATTATCACCTCCAAGATATATAAGATTAGAATTTTCCATTACTCATAAGTTAAGCCGATGCCATGAAACAGGTTTCTAATGCCAACATTAGAGTTTAATGTAAAAATTATGCCTTAGGAGAAATCAAAACATTTCAAGTAACAAAAACTCTAAACACAAATTGATAATAATAAAAACTTAAGGAAAGAATATTGGTGAACTCCTGAATGCACAAAAATATTAAGTTACTGATTTTAGTTGTGTATTTTCTGCATGTAGTTGTGATATTTAATGAGGCTTTTTTGCTTTTGACGAACGCGATTCTCTTTTTTGTTTTTTATTGGAATTTTTCCTGATAGATATGTCTTCTATTTCTATGGTTTTCATTTGCATTTATTTTTTTAGTAGTTAGCTGCCCCCATTTTCTAGTAGAACTTGTTCCTGGTCAATGCATTTGGCATTTTTGTTTTTCTTCTAGTTAATTTCTTCTATGACAGATATGTCTTATTGATGTTTTGTGTTTTATTTTTTGTTTTATATTCACAGAGGTTGTTGAATGTTTTCTTTTCATTTTATTTTTTGATTAAAATGCATATATCATATTTATGTTCTGTTAGGTTTAACTATCTTAATATTTCAGTGTGATCGTGCTATGTAGTTTGAAGCCATGCATGGAATAAGAGTCGGCTACAGATATATAATGGATGGGCTATTTGGATTGGTTTAGTTGCAGTCAGGTTCATCAATCCCTATTTTTTTTGAGTTCTCATTTGGTTTCATTTTAATTTCTGTTCAAGTTTTGGCCTTTCTTTGTGCTAATGTAATAGTTAGTCTAAATTAGTGATAGCAAATAGATTTGATGGAATAATAGAGTCGTAGTGCTCTCCCTGTAAATAATGTATATAAGCAAGCAGAAAATGTCAATTTACTTTTGGAAGATTTGTGTTTAGTGGATCTGTTTTAGTTGGATAGCCTTGTTTTGTTGATTGGAATGAATTTTTGTTACTTCGCTATGTATTCCTCTTGTGTTTTCTCCAAAAATCTATGCATAGAAAGGGTTGTAATCTATTCAATAATTGGATAAGGAATGTTTGAATGAATGAAGTTATTGGCTTATTGCGTTTCAGAATTTGTTACGATGCTTAACATGATATTGATTCTTCTCATTTTGCAATCTGAAATATGAAAAATTTGTATGATGGCTATCCTATTCAAGCTATTGTGAAAAGGATTACCAAATCTATGTATAGGATTTTAAATCTGCCAAGTTCCATTATTTTTAGTGTTCAAGGCTGTAAGATATAGTTAGAGTTGTTAGGAAAGATATGAAAGTCTTTGATTTACATAGAACATAACTCAAGGTCAACAAGAATGATGCAATGGCATTCTTCTAGCTGACCCACAGAGATAGAAGCAGAAAAAAGAAAAATTTGGTAAATTACAGAAAAATTATATGAAATAGTCAAATAGAATTAGAAATTTAGGTTTTCAATAAACTCACCCTGGATTGATATGTAGCATGAGACATGGTGACCCTTCTCAAATGATTTAGTTTGAATCTCAGGGTGTAATACAAAGCCAACAGGCCCAACACATTGAGATCAACAACTAGGGATATTTCTGAAGGAGGTTTTTGCTGAGTATCTCTTTCTTTGATTTTTTTAATTTGTTTTGGTGAATTATATAGTTTTTCACAAAATCAATATGCTTTCATTTTCACAGTTGGTGGTTGATATGGCTTAATGTGTACTGTGTTGTTGCCTTTTTTTTGTTATGGTTTTTACTCCTTTGTTTTTGTTTGATTGACTTTTATGGTTGGTGGTCAACAAGTATTTTCTTATATTTTTTCTTTATCATTAATATTATTTTATGCTTAATTTCGATTTTGGCCCATATATTTATTTGGCCTCTGTTCTTTGGATTTGATGTTGCAAAATGCGTGAAGATGGGTTTGGCTGCTAGTGAAATTAACTCATGTTTGAGCTCGTGGGAAGGGTGTTGGTTTGAATCTCGGGGCTTACTAGATAATAATGAAGTCAATGGATAAGTCAGTGAAAATAGAGATTTTACTGGCTTGCTTTAGTTTTCAAATGATTTCGAGAGGTGATGTGATTACTAATTTTCTTTTTCCATAGCTCATTTGGTTTCGTACATGTTTTTTGTTACTTAAGCATTTGGTACTTAACATGGAGTTTCGTCTTCTTATGGAGTTAGACAATTTTTTTACCAATGAGTAGTCTTCTTATGGAGTTAGACAATTTTTTACCAATGAATTGGAAATTTTTTGCTTTTCTTTATAAGTGGGTGGATGCACATGCAGTTTCATTAGAATGTTTGGTAAGTTGAAGATTAGTTTTTTGTTGAAAAATATTTCATAAGCAAGCGCAAATTTGCAATTAAACAGAATGTTTCTTCTTCTGTTCTTTTGCAGTATTCTTTGTGTGATCCTTGTTTCATTTATGACTCGTTTGGATAGTCTCAACTTTCTTCAAGCAGTGTGGATTATGTACAATAATCTTTTGAGCATGGTACTCAACTTTCTTCCTTTTCAAAAGAATTCTTAGAATTAGTAGTTCCAAACACATAGCTATGCTGATCATCTTCATCAATGTCTGAGTTTAGCAATTTTCATATGTCACTTCTTACTTTTATGAGTTTGTCTATTGACTCTTATTCTATCATCTACGTATGAATCAGATACCATCTAAGGCCCCATACATTTAATATTATTGCAATGAAAAGAACATTTGCAAATTTAATTTGCAATTTCCATTGTGGATGGTTTTAGTGTGTAATAATTTAAGCTTCTGATTGTATTATGGGGTTAAACGTAAAAAAATATTACATTGAATAGGAAGAGGGGAAATCATAATGAAGTGATAAATAGTCATTGATGAACATTGTCTATATTTAAAAATAAGTCCAGCACGAATGATTTTGTAATTTCATTCTTTGATTGTTTTGGATACACAACCAAACATGCAATTGTAGAAAGCATCAAAGATTTTTCCTCCAATTTGTTTCCACTTCCTACATTTGGTTTTTTCAATTCCCATAGCATTACCTAACAAAAATGGGACAAACTCTCATCATTTCTGGTACCAAAATAAAGTAGTCTTATATTTGGGATTTCCATCTGTGCCTTTCCATTATTTGGAGTAGTTAGAATTTTCCTTTTAACTAGTCTTTGGACTGGATGTAGAGGCTAGAGCTTCTTCAGTTAGTTACCAATTTCAGCGAATGTGGTCCTCATGCTGCTTTTTGATGTATCATTTCTTATCTTACATCTTTTTGTCTGTCATGCAACTAGTATTCACTGGTCGAATGTGCGGAAACTAGAAGAGCTTAAATATGATTAAGGGTCCATTTTCTCTCCACTGAATTCTCATCATGTCTGTGTCTCGTTTTCTATCGTATATGATAGATGGTGTGCTTCTGCACGAAACATTGAAGGATTCTCACATTCTTTGAGTTAGGAAAATGTTTAATGTTTAGACGTCCTACTAGTACATTTGTACTTTATTCAGTTGCAAAATTGTGGCTTGTCTTCAAACGGTATTGTCTGGATGCATGCACTTTCTGGTCGTTCCTGAAGAGCCAAGACTTAAAACTTCCCAATCAACTGTTAGCACATCCTCAATACATTCGTCATTTTGTTTTATAATGTGCAAAACAACATTTGACGTTTGGCTGTTAGCTGATGAATATTTCACCGCTGCTGATTAATGAATGTTTACTCATCTCTACTAAATTTCCCTCCCTCCTTTATGCATGAGTGCATGTCAACAAAGTTCTTTATACTCTGCAACACAGTCCCCATTTCAATTCAAGGTTTCTATTAGAAGAAACCTAAGAAGAATAGTGTTAAGTCCTATAGTTTTCTGGTCATCTCTGTAGAAAAATCAAATTAGGTTGTAAATGCCAAATGGGGAGGATGAAATATAGCAATCTAGCTTTAAAAAAGCAATGATATCTCTGATAATAGGTTGTATTTATGCCGGGGCCAGTTTCTTTGCAAATGTTTGCAACTTCGCTTAGGATGCATCTGCTGTTGATTTTAAATGTGATGTTCAGATTAGCTATAGAAAATGGGGGCAAATTTGTCGTACTTGCATTAAATGACGTTGATGTTTTTTGATGAAAAATGCAGTTTATGTTAATCCTTGGGCGAGACAGAAATTGTGTAGTTTCTTATACAACAAGAAGCAAAAATAACTTGCATAGGTGAATATTAAAGAACTACTGAGTTGAATTATTAAAGAACTGTTGACATTTTAAATTATCTTTAGTTACCTTGTTATATAATGTTTCTTAGTTTTAATTCATGATTTACAAAATAAGCAGTTTTATTTTTGAAATGCAGGCATGTTTGGAAAATTACCTCTATTTGAAGTTGTCAGGGTAGCATGATAGAGTTAGTGTACTCTTTGCGAAAAATGGTGTGATTTTGAATTTGAAAGATGCAGGAAATTATGATGAATGCACACCCTTACATATTGTCACTGCTGAAGGTTTGTATCTTATACCAAAGTGCTTTATTATAGTGGTTAAGAAAATGCAGAATGGTGCTTTGTAAGGAAAGAAACTAGTCTTATAGTTGTGAAGCTTATTTACCACCTTGGATGATTAGTGTATTTCGAATCAATGTGATTTTGACGTTAACATAATTTGAAAATGTCATTTTTGCTTATGATTGTTGAAAATTTGTCATTGTTTTGACGGGATTATGGGATTTGAATCAATGTAATACGTAAATGTAAGTATTGCTTACTTCAAATCAATGTAATTTTAACATGTGTGTAAAAATGTTGTTACTTTTTGAAGGTCATGTATGTAGCGACTAGCTGTAGACATAAGGAAAATTTTTGAACTAATATACATACCTGTTGCATTTCACGGTTAAATCAATTCTCGAAAAAGACCTAAAGTTAGAAATTTCTCAATAGGTAATGTTGCTCCAATACCTAACCCGAAGAGCTATTGCAGTGCAGATCAAAAAGACTGTTGTAGCTACTAGACGACATAATGGATTTTGGAATTTATCAATGTTCTTCAAAAAAGGCACTGTTAATAATCTTATTGGGACCAAAACCATTAAAACAACACCTAATAACTTATAGGGTATTGTGCAGAGGATTTGAAATACGGGAAAGAAGTACAATTCGGGTAATATTTTGAAAGGAGTTGCAAAAGGATCTGCCCGTTCACCAATCATTGATGGTTTTAGAACCGCTAGGCATACATTACTTGCAATAGTACTTAGAATGACTACCGGAAAAATATATATAAGATCATTAGTCCACTGGGTTCTCCATAATAATTGTGCTCCATTCTTTTAGCCAATTTAACTTTTAATATAGGATCATTCAAGTTAGATTTTTTTGTTATTGGGATAGCATAAATAAATTCGATGGCATCGCCGCTGCGCCTTTGGCTCGGTGGTAACCAGGCTTGCCTCGCTGTTGATAGGTGTCAGGTTCGAACCACAGGCTGTGTATTTTCTTAACAGCATTTGGTGATATGAATGATAGGTGAGTCGATGACATTTAGTCTCCTTTGGTGTGTGGGAGTGTCCACTGTTTGGATAAATTTAGAAATGTTGTTAGTTTGGATAAATTTAGAAATGTTGTTAGTTGTGTTAGTATACTATAAGCAAATTGTTCGAATGTTTCCGAACTTAAGTGAAAAAATATCTATTGAGATTATTGTAAAATACCCATAAAAACTCATTCACGTCTTCCTCCAATCCAAAAAACCATGAAATCTGGTGGCATTTTGTACCATGTTGTTTTCCTTTCTCCAACTCCTACATCGTTACCACCAACTTCACTCCTCTTATTTCATATTGATTGCACAATTCTCAAATATTTCATACCACATTTTTTTCCATTTTACATTTTCAAATGTGTCCTTAGTTACGCTAGAGTTTTTCATGTAACTTATGAATCAGGCCATATTTTCATGTAACCTATGAATTAAGCCCTATTTTGATAGCAGAATAACAAATAAACCATTTGCATTATTCAGCATCATTTATCTTATTATGGGACTAAAAATCATAAAAATAATTTTTATGAAAGTTATGAGTAGAGCACATTTGCTTGGGCACCAATCTTATGTAATTGCTAGTATAGCCAGTGTAATGTAAGCGTTTTATGAATGTGTGAGACTTATGTAGATCATTCATCTGATGAAATTTAAAATTTTTTAAATTTTTTGTATTTTATTTAAATTTTTAGAAATCAATAAAAAGGGCAAGAACATATAATACACTCGCTCAAAAAATAATCTTGGGCCCATAGGCTATAAGTGACTTAGAAACTTAGCTATACAATTGTAGACACTAGGGGTGCAATTCGGGCTCATGAAACTTGGGTTTATCTCAACCCTAATCCTAACCCTATTTGTAAAACTTCAATTTTAACCCTAACCCTAACCCTATTTATAAACCTCAACCCTAACCCTATTTTTGAAATTCGGGCTCGGGTTGAGTTTCGGGTTGAATTTCAGGTTGATATTATCCTATTAATATGTCTTTGTTACTCATCCTATATATGATTTTAATCACAAACCTATTGTATAAAAAAGTTAAAAAAATAATTTATTATATGAAAGCAAGAAAAATTCAAATACCGCTTAAGAGTAGAGAGAAAGAAACCTGTTTTGAGCCTTCTCTTTGCATCAAGTAAAATAATAGCTGTATTTCGGAGAATGTAGAAGTACAACCATTTTCCATTCTGCAATTTAACACCAATATCACAACTATATACATCAATATTACCATCCAATTGTAAGATAAACCTTATGACATCAATTACAATAAAATAAAATCATCCAAAAATCACAAAATATAAAGTTGAATAAGATTATATTAATTCAAGTATCAAACTCCAAATCACAACATCCAAGTTAACTCCAAGTCGACAACGCAAGTCTTAAGTTTGAATAACCAAATTACAACAAAAAGTATAACACAATAGAAATAAACATCTTTATCTTCAACTGTTGTGTTCATTGCCCTTGTCTTGCATTATTACCATACGTCAAGCCAAATTCTTCTTTCCTAAAAGAAAAAGCAAAAATTCAATTTTATATTGTATAATTGAACTTAAAGAGTATATATGTATATGTATTTAAAGATATAACTAATACCTCTTTTAAATTAATTGTTTGATGGAAGAGGAGGTAAAGAAGCACATGTTGATGTTTTATCAGCTTCCTCTGAAAGATAAATATTAGTTAGAAAATAGTATTAAAAGTGAGCTAGATAATTGAAACATAGAAAAATATATATTACCTATTGCACATTTGTCTAGTTCTTCAACAAATTCTTCATAACTTGAATCATTTGGAGTTGCTCTCAACTAATCTCGAGTATAAATCAAACACTAAACCAACATAGGTGTCAATGAACTACGATATTGGTCAAGAATATGTCCTTCCGTGCTAAATGCAGATTCTGATGCAACTATTGAAACAGGAATAGCTAAAATATCTTTTGCCATCAAAGATAAAACTCTATATTTTGTAACCGTGGACCACCACGCTAAAATATCAAATGGCTCTACATCATTCTCAATAGGATCTTTTAAATAGGCTTCAATTTCATTTGCAATAACTCCAGCACTTGAAGAACTTGTGGATTGTCATATCTTTCATTTTGCACGTTTTTATTCGGGTGGTGCACCACACACTTCAGATGAAGAACTTGTAGTTGTAAATGTAGATCCAACTTGATAAGTTTCATACAATTCAAACATTTTATCATACACTTTCTTGGATAATACACAAGCTTGATCCATAGGAAGAAAAATTTTAAGACAAAATTCCAAATAACCTAGCTTGTAACGTGGATCAAGTACTGCTGCAATGAGCAAGTAAATATTGAACTTGTCCATAGAACCCCAATACTTTGCAAGTTTTTCCTTCATTTTGTTACACATGTGAAGAAGGATAGGGTTACTATTTTTAGTTGGAAATGTATTCAATCGATCTTGAATCGTATCAAGTTGAGAAAAATGATGTGGAGCAGTGATATATTTGGTGTCTGACAAAAGCTCGGTTGCTTCAAGAAATAAGACCAAAAAGTCACAAATGACTGTAGCATGGTTTCAATCTTCTTCAAGAGGAGGACTAGTGCTCCTAAAGCTTGCATAATTCACTTCAAGATGTTTGAAAGCCATTTGAAAGGGCAAAATATGTTTCAACATCAAGTATTTAGAATTCCAACGTATTGACACATCTAAACACAAAGATAATTTAGTTGAAATTCTAACATTTTCACAAGATTTTCTAAATGCTTGCTCTCTACTCGGAGAACTCTTAACGCAGTTTACACTATTACGAATTTGAGCAATGGAATCCTTGATTTGATCAGTTCCCTCCTTTACAATCAGATTTAAAATGTGTGCGACACAACGAACATGCAAAGATTCTCCATCTCTAAAAAGAGCATTCTTCATTTTCAAATTGAAATGCAAAGTGTTTAATGCAACATCATTGGCCAACGTATTGTCAACAGTAAAAGTACACACTTGTCTAATATTCCAAACATTCAAACATTTTTCAATTGCATTAGCAATAGCTTCGCCCGTGTGTGGTGAAGGAAGAATACAAAAATTCAGAATTCGCTTTCGAAGAGTTCAATTCGAGTCTATAAAGTGAGCAGTCAAACATAAAGATCCAATGTTCTGATTTGAAGTCCACAAATCTGTTGTCAAGCATACACGATGAATATTCTCATTGAAAATCTTCATTAATTTAGCCTTCTCTAACTTGTATATTTTGAAGACTTCTTTCACAATTGTGGTTCTAGAAACATGTTTAATAAGTGGCTGCACAACCTTACAAAATTCTCTAAACCCTTCTTTCTCGACAAATTTAAATGACAATTCATCAAGAATTATCATTCATGCCATTGCTCTTTTACAAGCTTCCTAGTCAAACTTCCAACTTGATATAACTTTTTGACAATCACTGGATACTGTTTGAAATGCTAACAAGCGTTGACCCTTGGCTCTATTGTTGGTATTATATTTGCATAACTTTAAGTGTCTTGTTAATGTACTTGTTCCTTGAGTACTTGGACACTTAAGTTTGATCTTACAATATTTACAAATACCCCATGCCACTTTTTCATTTTCATCCAAAATTCTTTCAAATTCTTCCCAAACTGGTGACGAAATTTTATATCCTTTCTTTTTTTTAAGAAGAGACTCATTTGCATCTGAACCTCTGTAAGATCAACTGTGTTTGAGGCAGTTGGTGTATTTTTTATTTGCTCACTGTTGATTTCCGGATCGCTAATCTTGTCTGGCATATTACTTGAACTATCCATATTGATTTGATCACCTAAATGTCACTTTTTTATAATATTAAAAATAATTAGAAATTGTCCATTTCAGAGAAATAACAAACTAATTCAAAAATCAAAATATTAACCAATGCGTATCAAGTAATCAACAACTAACACAAACACAAACAAATGAACTAATTTTCAGAAATTGCAAAAATATTCAAATGCAAGCATTCAAGCTATAGAAATACCTATTCAAAAAAATGCAAAACAAGCACATCTTTTTCATCACTAAAGTATATGCTTTTAAATTACCATTTACACTGTTTGAAATTTGAATGATTCTGCATGTTGAGTAAAAATAAATATTTCTAAATATCAGTCCATTTTGTTTCTATTTATTTTATTCCTAAGAATTAATTCTTAGATAATTAATGCTGTTTTCATTTGTTTATTTCTAAAAATTTATTCCACCTATATATAATCACATTACATACATTTTTCTCCTTCTCTTTTGCTCTCATTTTCAAATAGGGTTTCATTGAACCAGCTTTCAATAATTAATCATGGTACTGTTAATTTGTATATTAAATAATAAGGAATGAGTTTTTCTTAAAAAAAATTAAGGATAAAACTGTTACCGGTGCAGGGATGCAGGGGGCTGAATATCGCACTGGCGATCAGGACGACGTCGCAGGCTCGCAGTTGCACAATCGCAAGCCGCAAGGGGCAGGTACTGGGGTGGTGGCATGGTGCTGCTGGAGCTGTTGACGTCAAGGATGGGTTGAACGACGGGATGCAGGGAAGCACAACGGGAGGGAGCAGTTGGCGGAGATGCAACCGGAGAAGAAGACTGGCTGGGTTCGGACGTCGGACAGGATTTCGTGATTCTAATGCGAAAGGGGCCAAAACCGAAATGGAGAGCTCGGAAATGGCAGGTAGACTTCGAGCTAGAAATGGCGGGTGAAATTGAGAGGAGAAGCTCGGAAATGGCGGCCAGACTTCGAGCTGGAAATGGCTGGCGAAACTGAGAGGAGAAGCTCGGAAATGGCAGATTTCGTGACTCCAGTGCGAGCGAGAAGAAACTGGAAAGGAGAAGCTGGAAACGGTCAAATCGCAGGTTGAACGAAATCGATGAAAAATCAAATTCGCAAAATGCCAAAAGGATCGCTGTCCACCGTGTTTTGCAAATTGCATCTTTGACGAATCTGGCAAAGCATTCAATTCATAACTTTATATATTATTATTTTAATAGAAAGTATATATTTAATGCAAATGCGGTTTCTGGTTCGGGTCGAAAATTTCAGAGTTTCAACACTGTGTTTTGCCGGGTTCGGGCCGAACCCGGCCCAAGTTGCACCCCTAGTAGACACCCTTCCCTTAAGCCCAAATAAATACACATAAAATTAAAATGAAACATATGTATGGATTAAGATCTAAGCCCAACCATCACAAAGAAAATCAACCCAAAAAATTGCTAATGGGCTCTAAAAACCAACAACCCATATGGAACAAGACCCCGAATAAGCCAAGCCTACAAACCACCAAACGGGCCTGTCCAGCCTTGGCCCATAGGAGCAAAGCTCCAACAAGCCACTAGAACGGGCTCTACAGCAGCAGCCCATCAGATCCAGCTTCAGCCTAACAGAGATAGGCTCCTAGTCATGGCCCACAGCCCATGCGCCCACTTTCCCTCTATAAATAGAGGGGCTAGCTCCAACTTCCAACACACCAAGAGAGGCATCCCAAAGGAGGAGGACGGGAGTCTGCAGTAAATCTTCGGCGCCTCGGCTACTCCTCTTTGCCAGTTCAAGTTTTCTTTTTTTAGCTCTGCCTCTCTCCCTCTCTAACTTTTCTTTAGATTTTTTTATATATTTATTTTTTTTCCTTTCATGCCCATTTAAACGGCTTCGGGTTAACAAATTTTTGTCATATCTATTTTAATCTGAAGACCGGGATTCAAATTCTGTACGACCAATATTCTTATTCAATGAAAATGGAGACTGATCTCCTCTTTAAGATCAGTGGTGACTCCATCTAGTGGTGAAAATCTCTTGGCTTTTGAGGTTATTTCCATACGTTTTATTTGATTTAAATGCTAATGCGTTTTATTTCATAAGGATGCAGGAATCCCACACATATGCCGCTGCTCAAGTAGCCTAAGGATCAAATCCAAAACCGAGGCTTATCCTATGCAAACATTTATTTTCTGAAATAGACTAATACCCCTTCCATTCAATAAGAAACACAGGTTCCGGCCCTTTCGGTTCGACCCAGATTTCACGAGGCGGGAAAGGCGTTTGAACCTATTGTAGCGTCCGTGATGAGTGCTACAACAATTTTCGTCATACTATATTCAACTTGAGATCCATTTATAAATCATCGGAAATTAGGGGTGTTAAGAAACGAATTTAGATGGGTTAGAGCATAATCTTAATCCTAACTTTTTTAAAAAAATTTAATCTTAATTCATTTATTTATTTAAATTATTAAATGATCTAGCAAATCATAAATCATTTATTCAAAAAATTTAACTCAAACTCATTTATAAATAGATTGAATGAGTGGATTGATAGGTTGACCATGATCATTAATACTCCTATTATGAACTATCTCCTTTTTAATTTTTTATTCAATTATAAGTTGCCATAAGATACTCTGCAAATGAATTTATGCTCTTTTATTTTCAAAAATCAAAATATAATACCAAATAATTTCATATTTTGATAAATTCATGGATGAAAAATCTAACTAAAACTCTCATATTTATAAAAAATAAATAGAGGCATGATCCTCTTTGGCTAGCCTAAGTGGGGGACCTAATTAGGCTAGCCACAAAACTCATTTTTTTAATTTTTAATTTTTTATAAATATGTAAAGTTACATGTGTTTAATCTATAAACCATAGTGAAAATTCTGACAACACTGCTATATTTAAAAATAAAAAATATATAAAACATATCTAAAAATTGTGAAAGTTAGTTTATAGGTTAAATACACCTAATTTTACGTGTTTATTAAAAAATAATAAAAAATGAGATGCATGTGGGCACCCATGCGGCTGGCCGCATAAGATCCTGCCTCAATAAAAAATTATATTTTTACAAGCAATTGCATAGGACGGATGATGCATTTTCTTATATGCATTCATGTGTAAATTATGAAAAGAATTAAGTTTATTCATAGATACATTGAAATATAACAATATTTTAAAAGGGGCTTTGTTTCTATAAAACTCTTCTTTCATTTAACCCCATTCATTTTTATACTCTTGATGGTTGATAAAAATCTACTTCATTCATTATATTTATCATTTATGTTGTTATAAGTACTTTTTCATGTTTCTAGTATTATTATACATGCAACCCATCTAAAAATATACAAATCAACAAAAATAAAATGATTTGATGTTAAATAATAATTTGCAAGTACTATTTTTGATATATCATTAATATGTCAATAAATAATTTTACAAATATTGTTATATTCTAATGAATATGTATTTGCAAGCATAAGATAGTGAGTGATTTTAAAATGATTCATTTATCCATGAATATAATATTATGATAAAAAATATCATTAATATGTCAAAAATGATTTTATGTGCTCCAATTATCTGAATGCAAATGATACTATCTTTAAGCTACTTATCTATGTGATCAATGAGTGTAATTAATATTTCTCTGTTTATTGGTCTATCATCGATAACTATGATAATGTTTACAATTTATTGATGTTAGATCTTTGATATTATTTTTTTACATTGATTTTTAGAAAGAATGCAAATCCACACGTTTTATTGATGAGTGTTTAATTATTGTAAAATAAAATAAACAATTATTTGAGTATTCATTAATGATTATGTGGCTTTTTACTTTTTTAGATATTGAATTTTAATCATTTTCACTAGAATAAGTTACTATATAAAAATATACTGTTTTATGTTACATATGCATTTTCATATGAAGTGTTTATTTTTAGACAAGTATTAGGAAAATTATGATAAATATATATTTAAATTTATTTAATTTATAAAAGCTTCACTAATTTTTTATATTTTACCAATAAAATTTACTTAGAAAAAACTATTATTTTCTATGGAAAGCTACTATCGAAATTAAAAAGAACATTAGGTGAAACCAAACACGATTTGCTTATTTTTCTTCAAACCATTTGTTAGGATATTTATCATGATAGTATCATATGGTAATGAGTGATCTTTTTAAAATGATAATGGGTCCAAAGGGCAGGTGAGAGACTCTCAGAGCACATCAAAGATTCAGTCTGCACGTCTAGGCCCACAACTTCAAAGCCCATAGTTATAGAAGCCCGAAAGCCATTATCTTCAACTTCTGAAAGGTTCCCTCTGCATTTCGAAAATCATATGGCCCGTCCAGATCCCGAACCTACAGAATCAAATTTTTCGATAAATGTTATAGAATTTAAACTTGATTATAAAACATTATTAAAAGAATTTGCAGAAAAACATAACTATCAAAAAAGACAATGGATAACTAAAACTTATAATGAGAATGAACAAAGTAAGCTATTTAAATCATGGACTGCTTATTGTAAATCTATAAAAGAAAATGTTTATTTCTTTGACTGGTATAACTCCCAAGTAAAAACTTCATTAAATATGATAAACATTGATGAGCAAAACCCATCTACTTCAACAAATGAATCACAGGAAAATCTTATCCCGGAATATAATAAAGGACAATCTGCTAAAGAATGTGATGGAATTCTGAAATCAATTTATGCCAGGAAGATTGAAATCTGTCTTGATATAGCTTTTATCTCAGATTGAGTCCATTCAAGTTGTTCTTTATAATAATTTATGAATCTAGGACGAATTTCAAACTCTAATGCATCAAACAGAAATTGCTCATAATCTCTAGCAGAACGTATATGCCATAAAAGATCATTCAAAGCTTTCATTAAAGAAAATATTCACAAACAAAGAGAAGTATCTTACAGAAGAGAGTTGAAGCAACTCAGATGATCCTCAAGGAGAAATACTTCAAAAGAACACTCTACACTATTTGAGAGCTCGGATTAGGATTGCTTATTCTATTTTTTCCCGATGCCCTTACAGACAGACTCTGGACCCTATTTAAAGACTGAAAAAGAGACGGGCGGATTTCAACATATTTCGAATCCGCGGATTTAACAAAGAGTGAAGTCCGAAAGTAGATTCCGGATAAGAGAGCGCCGAAAGAAGATGTGACGTGTCCTCGAAAGTGGAGTCGAACAATGTCTTCTTTTCAAAAGGCGATAGCTTTAGCTTTAATAAAATGCGAAGCTTTTATAGCGAATCTACTGTAGAACTTTTGACTTTAGCTGGGAGAAGATAAGGATGGAGTGGAAATCTCCATATCACTATCCTGCTCGTCTTCCATCTGGCTTTCGAACATGATTTCAAAAGCCTTTTTCTTTAACTCTTTTCCAGATGATTGAGGAAATAGTCTTTTGGCGGTTTCCATGGCCTGCCGGAAGGTAGTCTTGGCTTCTTCTGTTTCTTTCAAATCTTCCAGAGAGGTGAAGCTGGAGGGACTGCTGTGGAACCCTGACTGTATACGAGTTGTTTCGACTGTATACGCGTCATTTCGACATTTGTAATATTGTAATTATTTTATGAATAAATGAAAATTCATGAATTATATTGATGGATATGTGTATTGGAGATTGAAATAATGCGATTAGGAATTTAACCCCGTGAATAGTGCACGTGAATAGTGCACGTGAATAGTAACCAAGGACTAAGACCCGTGATTAAGAGTTAATCACTTGGATTAACTTAATCACAAAAAGACAAAATAGAGATTTAATCACTACAAGAAAAAATAGCAATTCTTTTGGATATTTTAATCCAAGTTTGGATTTTTGTGGAAAAATAGAAAAAAATTCATAAATTGCAATCCGGGCGTCGGAATTCGATGAAATTTTTTATGGATGGTTAAAAATTCATCATGAACATGATGAATGGATTAAGATGTGATAAAAATCATAAATCAAAGGTCAAGATTAAGCGTCAAATGAAAAATCAAAAAGTAGCATTTCTTTAATTAAATACTACTTTTGACTTTTTACAAAAAGTAAAAAATAAAAAAATAAAAAATTAAATGCAAAGCAGAAAGGGCAGGGGCGTGAGCAGGGGCATTAAATGGCCACTTGACTTTAATCAATGGATTAAATTCATCCAAATCACAAATCAAGGGTTTAGATTTAATTTGCTTAAAAATTAATTAAATAAAAAATAACAAAAATAGGTAAAAATAGGGCTGCATAGGGCTGCTGGAGCAGGCATAGGGTGGGAAGCTCTTGGCTCAATGCAATTTTTAAAATTAAAAAGAAATACCAATTTATAATTAAATACCTCAAAGCTAAGGGGGTAAAATCTAATTTTGTGAAAAATCAAAAACTATAAATAGGGGCCAAGGGGTGAACGACCAAGGCAGTCCCAAGCTTGAGCAAGAGCTCATTTTCTACCCCCAATTTCGTTTTAAGAGAGAAAGAGGAAGTTAGAGAGAGAAAGGGCGAGTTGGAGGAGAGATTTTCCACTTCGGGTAAGTGATTTCTATCCAAATTTCTTTTGGATGTTAAGTAGGGTAAAAACATGCTTAGATAATGCCTAAGCATGAGAAAATAAGTATAGATATAATGTTTAAATGGAATTATGCCAAAACATCAAAAATTTGGAGCGAAGATAGGGTATTTGGGAAGATAGCATATGATATGTGAAAATAATGCTCCAAAATTGATAAGTGATGATTTGGGACGTATGATTATGATGAATATGATGTTGGAATAATGATATATTAATTTCATGATTTTTGAAATTAAGGATTATGCTTAAGTGAATTTATGGTGATTTTTAGTTTATGGAGAAAATGATTTTTTTGGCCAAGTAAATGATGATAAATTCAAAATATAAGAAATTTCCAATGATATACTAGGCATAAGGTATGTCATGGTATTTTTTATTTTTGGAAAACATATCAATTTTGAAAACCCATGAACAGTAACCACGTCACTGTGAACAGTAACCACGTCACTACAGTAATTTGCTACAGTGAACAACGTGATTTTGGAGAAAAATTGGAAATTAATATTTGAATATAAGTATGGAATTTTTGAAGAATTTATGGACAAAAATATCTATGTAAAGAAATAATACTCAAATATTATAAAGCATACATGGGAAGCAGCTTTAATAGAGGAAATGAAATATCCTTTGTCCTTGAATAGGAAAAGGAAAAGAGAAGGTCGAAGACACCTCCTAAAAAGGTAAGCAAGTTATATGTTTTGCAAATTAATTTCAAAATGCTTGAAATTGTTTGTAAATTGCTTTATGAAATTTATTTAAGGTTGGCCATACCTATAACTGCTTTACATGAACTGAAGTTTGTGAAATTGTTTATTAAATGCTTTTTATGAAATTTTTTTATGATTTGCAAATATCATGCCGGCATGTGTATGAGAATGAGCATGCGCACGAGGAATAGGCCTTAGTCGAGGTAGTAAGCGGACCGGATGTCCCCCTCGCTATTGCCAAGTCGCTTAATAGGCCCAGGCCGGCGGCGACCTCCCTGAAATGGGAGCATGTATGGGATGGGCGCCTAGCTAGCGTTGCATCCAAAGGAATGTCATGAATGCTATGTATGCATTGCATTTGCATTTTATGAAATGCATGAAAATGATTGAAAAATTATGTATAGCTTGCTTACTGAGTATTATTACTCACCCATGCTTTTTCAACAACAGACAGGAAATGATGATGAAGGCAGCATGCCAAGTGTTATGTTGTTTTTGATATAAATGATGTTTATGTAAACTTTATGTAAAGACAACGATGATAATTTTGAGATGAAAAGGGAATATTTTTATTCCAATGAAAATGTTTATGGAATAGTTTTTGATCATAACTGTGTTATGTGAAATATATTTCAAATTGGATGAATGATGGAAATTTTCCATGTATTGATGAAAGAAAAAAAAAAAGAATCCTGCCGTGTGATCAGGGCAACAATCCTGAGTCACGTTTACCAATCAAAACGATCCCGGAGTAAGGCTTCTAGGCACCTCGGTTCGGGGCGCCGCAACTGCCGATTAAGTTTTCGGAGATACGAGAAGCTCTTTCAGCAGTCTTTTTCTTTTTATAGTCTTCCAAATAAGAAATGTGCTCAATGTCGAACTTCGGCCACCATTTTAAATGAGAGGTATAGGAAATATAGCTGGTCGAGGGTGAGTCAATATAATAAGAAAAATCCCAACGGACAATCCAAGAGATAGATTCTCTTATAACAAATTCATTGAGTTTAACAGAATCATCAGGATCAAAGGACAGATGAGGAAAAAGGTCTTCAGAAAGGATAGACCGATGAAAACCCCAATGATCCCAGAATTTTTCAAGAAACCAGATAGGAATCTTTTTAGTTGGCTTTTGAAGATTGAACCTTATCCACCACGAATGTGAAAAGATAAGATTTTAGCAAAGGAATATTTTATGCCAGGCATCTTGATAATCCCAATAATTGTATTTTTGGTAAGGAAAGGATTCAAGCTCAATTTGGGATGGTTTTGGGAAGGAAAGATATTTATTTGGATTATAACAGGGCCATTCTTCAAGAGGGATGATCCTTTGAATGAATAACTTAGAATACTGAATAGCATCACTGGTTTTAGCTTTAACATGATCAATTGTAACTGATCCAGTCACTAAGAGCATTTTTTCATAATAATGAATATCTTTACGAGGAATATGTGGTATAAACCACTCAAATCTCGGCAAATACTTTTGGTATAGCATTTTGGCAATCTCTTTAATATCTTTAACATCTTTCTCACTAGAAGAAAAATACGATATACCAGGGAGTTTGGAAATACAAAGCTTATAGTCGGATTCTTCTAGATACAAAAATATTTGTTCATGATGTAGAATAAAATTATAATTCTTAGGTGATATAGCATCTGGTGAGGAAGGAATTTCTATAGGGATTATATTAGGATTTTTAGCGGGACTTTTCTCCGGATTTTTAGCAGGAGATTTAACAGGCGCTGAGCTTGTCGAGGCCATGCTCTTTAGATCGTCCCTGCAGAAATTCTCTAGACAAAAAATCAGGTAGAGCATTATTGTTTCCTTTAATAAATTCTATATCAAAATCAAATTCAGCTAGTATGGCTTGCCATCTAGCAAACATGTGTTTGGCTACTTCATTTTTAACATCCTTTTCTAAAATATGTTTAGCTGCTTTACAATCTACTCTTAGAAGAAATTTTTTATTTAGTAAATCACTTTGGAATTTTTGAATACATATAACAATAGCAAGCATTTCTTGTTTTATAGTAGGGTATTTTTGTCTAGTCTCGTTCCATAGTCCTGAAGTAAATCGGACTAAGAGTTTTTTACCTTGTTCAGATTTTTGCTTTAGTATTCCTCCATATCCTTTATCTGATGCATCAGTTTCTACAATCTTAAAAAGATTAGGATCTGCAAGATGTAAGCATGGAAGATATCTAACTTTATTTTTTATATTTTGTACTGCTTTAGTACATTCTTCTGTCCATGGAGGAGGATTATTTCTAAGTCTTTTAAGAAGAACTGCTCTATCAAAAGCAATTTTCTCATAAAACTCAGAGACATAATTTAAGCATCCAAGAAATCTTTGCAACTGTTTTTTATCCTTTATAACATCAGGAAATTTATCAGCAAAGGCTATAGCTTTGTTAACTGGTTGAATAGTTTTATTTTTTATTTGGAATCCCAAAAAGGTTATTTCTATCTGAAATAATTTCATTTTTCTTTCAGATAAAACTAATCCGTTTTGAAAGATTATGTTTTTGAATGTTTTTAAATGTTTCCAATGTTGTTGAATGGAATCAGAGAACACTAGAACATCATCAATGTAAACAATTATAAAATCACTATAATTGTAAAATATATCATTCATAATTTTTTGAAATTCTGATGGGGCGTTCTTTAATCCAAAGGGCATAACATTCCATTCATATTGTCCAAAAGGGACATTGAATGCTGTTTTTTATAAAATGACATGCTTTTAACTGACTTTCCTTTTAATAATTTTTCTATTTGTATAAGTTTGTAGTTTGTGAAATTTCCTTGTTCTATGACCTGAGACAAATCTCTAGCATAGATAGGAATTTCTTTATATACTGATTGTTTAAAAGGTTGTTGAAGGATTTTACCATCACATTCTTTAGCAGATTGTCCTTTATTATATTCCGGGATAAGATTTTCCTGTGATTCATTTGTTGAAGTAGATGGGTTTTGCTCATCAATGTTTATCATATTTAATGAAATTTTTACTTGGGAGTTATACCAGTCAAAGAAATAAACATTTTCTTTTATAGATTTACAATAAGAAGTCCATGATTTAAATAGCTTACTTTGTTCATTCTCATTATAAGTTTTAGTTATCCATTGTCTTTTTTGATAGTTATGTTTTTCTGCAAATTCTTTTAATAATGTTTTATAATCAAGTTTAAATTCTATAACATTTATCGAAAAATCTGATTCTGTAGGTTCGGGATCTGGACGGGCTATATGATTTTCGAATTGCAGAGGGAACCTTTTAGAAGTTGAAGATAATGGCTTTCGGGCTTCTATAACTATGGGCTTTGAAGTTGTGGGCCTAGACGTGCAGACTGAATGTCTGGCAGGTATAGGTTCAAAGAGCAGAGTTATATTATCTGAATTTTCAATTATGGTTTCAATTTTTTCGGAATTTTGTTCAGGAATATTATAATTTTCTTCTTTTTCTATTTTCCACTCTGTTGGAAGATTTATATCTGACCATAGAATTTTCTTGGGTTCAATCTTTTTATGGATGGGATTTGTGATGAAATATGGAGTAGCACCCCGTTCTTGTTGTACCAGTGATTTAGGTGCTAGAGTTTTCATGGCTTTATAATAAATTCTATACTGGACACATAGAGGTTTTGATCCTAACTTCATATCAAACCCTTGAGTTTGAACAAGTAAGGATAAAACTTCTAAGGCATGTGGGTCGGTCAGGCTTATAGAAAAGTTTGGAAAACTGTTAAAGTATATTGGGCCAGCGTGTAAGGAGGTTTGAACAATTCCCAATATAGAATCGGAGAAATTTTTATGATGGTTGTCTTTTAGACAAGCAAGAACAGACGCTTGAAGTCCAGTTCTTACTAAAGGTTGTATAGCGATTTGGATTAATCCAAAATGTAAAAATTTAAACTATTTTTCACATAATTCTTTTAACGCAACCTTTTCTAATAATGGAATTTGATGTGATCCGGCTCCAAACTCTAAAATTGTTTCTACTATTTTTATTCTAAACTCAGTTTTAAAATTAAAACTTCCTATTTTATATATCTCTTTAATAGGGACTTTAGGAATTTTCCAATTTTGTAAAGATTTTTCAATATTTTCATAAGTTCCTTCTGACATATTTTGAATTTCATCAAGTTTTACTGAATGAATTTCAGTATCATTACTAGAAGAAGAAGATGTTGAAAATATTCTTTTAAGAGTACTCATTTTCTCTTCACAGACAACGACTTACAACGCCTTAACACGCCTTCACACGGCAACAACGGCTTAACTGCGCGACGAGTGAGAGATTACAGAGTAATCTTAGAAGTCTGTTTTTAACAGAGTTCTTCAACTTGGCTCTGATACCAATTTGTTTGATTTTAGTAAATAGTAATCCCCATGTATAATTTCTGTATTTTAACTTTCCATCATTCTCTTGTTTAATTAATGTTTTAACTTTAGACTCAAACACTGATGGAAGTCCTTGTAGAAATTTTTCTTTATATATATCTTGATCTCCATCTTCTAACATTAACAAATCTGTCAAGTATACATCCTTATACCATCTATATTTAGTCATGTTTTTACATCTTAACTTTAATAATCTTTTGTTGCATATTTTTTATTAATATGAAAGATATTTGCAAGCATAATTTTTTATTACAAATTCGTGCAGAGGATAATTTATATTTTACCATCATATCAGTCCCATCTGCAGTAGCTATAGAGGAATTTGTTGATTCAAAATATTTTGGAGGAATTATTCCTTCATTTATACAATTTAAATCTACTCCGGAATCAACTAGAGCAATAAGACTTACAGAGAAGTCTTCTGGGAAATCGTCAATTTTTAAGTTTATTTTAATATACCACTTCTGAGATATAATTCGTTGTGCTTCATTACATATTATAGATACGGAATTATTATCATCTATTTCTTTTAATTTTGAAGTTTCCGCCATGTTTTCTTTTAGTATTTGTTGAAAATGATCTTCAAAATCATCTTCAACCTTTTCTTCTTGTTCCAGATTTATAGATAATTCTTTTAATTCCAATATTTGTATTCTAGTTTTTAACTCCGAGATTTCTTTTTTCATTTCTTTAATTTCTTGTGATAATTCATAAGTAGATGTTGGCTTAGGCATATCTTTAATATATCGTCTTTGATTTTTAATAATATGTAATATAGATGAAGTTTCAGGCAAAACAAATGATTCAGTTGGTTTTGACATTTTTAAATATTTATTTAGCAATTCAACTTTCTGATTTGGATCTTCAATTTGATTTATTAGATCCAGGAGCATTTGATTTGAATTATTTAACATATTTAATGAGTAATATCCTGAATCAGATGAGGTTTGATAATCAGGGTGGCTAAAGGAGCATTGGCAATGATGATTATCTGATTCTTTATTATTAATCTCATTTAGCTCATATTCACTTTCGCTTTCCGATGAATCCTCTGATTCACTTTCGGAAGTGACAGCCAATTGATTTAATCTTTTAGATATTTCCTCAGCACTTAAAGTTTTATCTGCAAGTAATTCTCTAACTTGATTTTTATAACATTTAGAGGCATAGTGACCAAGTTTTCCGCATTTATAGCATTTGATTTCTTTTACGTTCTTCTTTGGTGAGGGTTTGGACTTATATTTTTTAAACTTCCTTTTAGTATAATATTGTTTAGGAGGTTTTTCTTTAAAGGGTTTTTTATATTTCTTTTCATATTTTTTAGCTTTAAGAAATTTAGATTTTTTCATTATTCTTTGAACAGGGGTTTGTTCTATACCGTAATTTGAACAGAATATGGATAAGTCTTGAGATCTTAAAAACTTAGATTCATCCATATGCTTTTGATTGCATAGTTCGATACCAACTTGTTTGATTTTAGTAAATAGTAATCCCCATGTATAATTTCTGTATTTTAACTTTCCATCATTCTCTTGTTTAATTAATGTTTTAACTTTAGACTCAAACACTGATGGAAGTCCTTGTAGAAATTTTTCTTTATATATATCTTGATCTCCATCTTCTAACATTAACAAATCTGTCAAGTATACATCCTTATACCATCTATACTTAGTCATGTTTTTACATCTTAACTTTAATAATCTTTCATGGTTATGTATGCCACAATCCTTCAAGCAGCAAAAAACATTAGTAAAACTGATGCTGCCCATATTATTGCATGGGGATTCACAGGACAGCTAAAAGCGTGGTGGGATTTTCAGGTAAAAACTGAAACGCAGCAAAAAATATTAAAAGATGTAGACCCAATAAACACATTAATTAGACTCTCAGAGCACATCAAAGATGTGGTGGAGGTGTACGTATGGGTCGATAACTAGAGTTTTCAACTGGTAGTAATGAATGAAGAAGTCCCCTTGGCTGCGTGGGGAAGCGCACCTAGTGGCGAGGAAAATCACACTCGCAATGCAGGCGGCAGCTGCAGCCATGGCCGCTAAGCTCCAACCCACCCGCCTGCCTTGCCTCCCTCCATCCTCGCACACTCCTCCTTCCAGGCCGTACGTTTTTGGCTGAGTGGAAATGCCACTAAAGGAGGCTGAGTTATTGGCCGACAAACTACAAACACTGGAGCTCAGAGAAGGCTTGAATAGGAAAGTTGATCCAGGAGGACGACCTTCTTTGCTGTGTTTCTTGTGGACGTCGAAGAAATATAACTACGAGGTTTTCCAAACAACAATGAAGAAGATTTGGAAGGCACAAGGAAAATTCTCGTTTGAGGATTTGGGGGAAAATTTATACATCATTTATTTTGAACTACAACAAGATAAAAAAAAATATCTTGGATGGCCACCTGTGGCTGTATGACAGGCAAATCATCGTTTTCAAGGATGTGGAGAGATTATTGCTAATATCGCGTATTGCTCTCTTTCAAACCCTAATCCGGATCCACATTAAGAATTTTCCCCCTTTTATCGAAAAAGTTGTTCTAGGGAATCTGATAGCGAAATCTTTTGATGGCGGAGGGGGAAACTAATGAAACAAATAAAGTTCTCGGAATCAGAGTTACAATGGACATGAGGAAACAGTTAAGGAGAGATATCTTTATCAGAGATATAATGTTGGGAAAAAATGGGTAGAGTTCTAGTATGAGAAGCTTTCAATATTCTGCTATTGGTGCGGGATAATGGGCCATCATTATGAGGAATGTCTTGACATTTCAGATGAAGGGAAAAAGAAATTGGAGTTGCAAATACCATATGGTAACCAATTGAGAGTTGGTCCAAAAACGATAGGTCTGACAAGGGTTAAGTGGGGATGGGAAGAAGGTCGAGTTAAGAAAATACTTAATTGGAATCAATGATGGGGTGGAGAGGGGAAAGATAAAGACAACAGGGGAGGGACAGAAGCAATTATCTGAGGGAACTAAAAGAGGGGAAATGGAGGGGGTAGGAAAGGAGAAAAGGGCTGAGGAAATGCTCTACATACTGGGTGGAGAGATGGTAATCAATGTGTGAGGGGGCAAGGGCAATCTACAAACAGAGGAGGAGAAGATACTAGTTTGGTTACTTTAGAGGGAGGAGTTACTTGCTCCATAGGAAGAAATTTGAAGGCAGTGAAAGAAAGAGCAAAGGAGTCATAGGAAGGTCAACTAGCGGCAAAAAGTATAGGTCAAACAAAAAGGATTGAGGTTGTCCAAGAAAATGTAAATATGGCTAGTGACTCAAAGTAAGATAGGACATGCAGTGGGAAGGAGGAAGAAATGGACTCTATAATACAAACAAAAAAAAAGGTGAGGGGGACAATAATATAGGGATGGAATAGTGGAAGGAAGGAAAGGTATTAGAAGGAGGTGGAAACATATGCCAAGGGGTGGACCTTTTAGTTGTCGAGACAGTTGTAGTGATTTGGATGGAGCTGAGGAGGCAGGTGCAAAATATATGGTTGAAGAAATAGCTGACGATGAAGGTTGTAGTGGGAGGAGTAAAAAAAGAGGAAAGGAATGGAGATGATGAAAGATGTTAATGAGAAACAGGCAGCTGAGGGCAATGCTCAGCCCTACTGAACATAATGTCGGTTATGGTATGGAATTGTCGTGGGCTTGGGAATCCACGGATAATTCGAGATCTTCTTAAGATTATCAGGAAGCAAGATCCCATGGTGATTTTTATCATTGAAACAAAAAGAAGGATGTAAGAAATGGAAGTTATAAGAAGAAGGACCAAGTTTGCTAGCTGTTTTTCTATGGACATCATGGATAGGAGGGGTGGTCTTGCTTTAATTTGGCATAAGGATGTCAAATAAAATATTTAATCTAACTCCAAGTATCATGTGGATGCAAATATAGAGTGCAATAATGGGAAGATAGGAGATTAATAGGATTCTATGGTCATCCTGAAGTATCAAGAAGGGTGGACAGTTGGAAATTATTGGAACATCTTAAGATTCAATCAGAAGGGGGATTTTAGGGTGGGTTGAGATAGGCTAAAAAAATGTCAAGTAAAACTTTTCAAAAAAAAAATTTCTTATTATAATTATCATATTTTTTAATAAAAAAATGATCATATTTTTAATTATTTTTTCCTTTTCTTATATAAACTACCTTACTTTTGAATCATTTCCATACAACTACTCATACAACTAAGCTATCTATTTTAACCTTAGTCTCTTTACCTCTAATTATTACTCATATCATATCACATCATTTTACATCAATTTGACAACTTTTATCTCAAAAAATTTTTGATAAAAAAGTTTTACCCACAGCCAAACACACACTTAATGTGTGTTTTTTAATTGCAATGAGTGTTTGTTAAAAAATAAAATTTTTCACATAAATTTTTTTCTTCTAAAACCTTCCACTCTCTACAACTACTTTATTTTTAATTTTTTCTTCATATATTCCTATACAAATTACCCTATTTTTCAATCATTTCTACACAACTACCATACAATTAACTTATCTATTTTAATTTTATTTTCTTTATTCTTTATCATTATCCCGACCATATTATATTATTTTTCACATTTCAAAAACTTTTATACTAAAAATTTTTCATTGAAAGTTTATTACTTATCAAAAATGGTAGTTGTGTGAAAATGATTGAAAAATATGGTTATTATATAGAAAAAACAATAAAAAAATAAAGTAGTTGTGAAGATTGAAAAACTTTTAGGGCGTGTTTCACTTCACATAAAGTTGTCAAATCAAAACTTTTCAATTTAAAACTTTTCAATCTCTATAATTGCTTTATTTTTTAATTATTTGTCATATCTTTGTATATAACTATCATACTTTTCAATCATTTCTATACAACTATCCATATAATTAAACCATTTATTTTGACTTCTCATCGTTACCCCTAACATTCCATATCATTTTTTCCATTTCAAAATCTTTTACACCAAAAATTTTCATCCAAAAGTTTTTAAAACTTTTCGAGCTCTACAATTACCTTATTTTTTAGTTATTCTTCACATCTTCTTATATAACTACCCCACTTTTGAATCGTTTTTATACAACTATCAATATAATTAAACTATCTATTTTTGCTTCTCATCATTACCCCTAACATATTATATCATTTTCTCTTATTTAAAAAATGATTGAAAAATAGGATAATTGTAGTGTTATTAGAACTTGACTGAAGTAGTTGGTCGGACCGGTCCAACTGGGAACCGGTCCTGTGTTTGGTTCAACTACACCCGGTTCTGACTTAATCAACTGAACCGTCAAAACCGAATAAACTGCGGTCGTACTAGCATTAGTTATTGAACCTTGTTGGGTCGATTCAGTTGAAAAATTGAAAGTAGGGCATGAACTAGGCAGTAAAAATGAAAAGTGGAAAATCGGCTTTAGCGCTTTGGGTAAAAAAATGTAAGCATGCAAAAAACCAAAGTTCGTGCCTCGATTTTCTTTCTCCCCCCAAATCACAGTCGTGTCTTGCCCGTCACCCCAGTGTTATCAAAATCGGATCGGACTGGCCAGTCAAACTGGTCCTAGATCCGGTTCGTTTATGATTGGTTCGGTTTAACCCTTTAGAACCGCTTGAACCGCTTGAACCACAGTTGAACCGTTGCCTCCGGTCGGATCGCTTCTAACCGGCTCGATGGAGATATTAAAAAAAACCAAATCAGATATTATACAGCCTCTGCCCCGATTTCTCAGTTCTCGCTTCCCTCTTCCGATCTTATTTTCGTCCCCCCCCCCCAAAACTCAAAGTCTAGCATTGTTGCAGTATTGCTTTCCAAACTTCCACCACCAAAGCGAGCCCTGCTCTCGGCGATACTCCTCCATCTTCTTCATCTCCGATTTGCTCCTCTACAATCTGGTAGATCGATTTCCTTCTACACAGATCACAAGTCGGTGATATGAAGTAGAGTTGCAAAAATCGCCATTATCGTCGCCGCTCAAGCCTACTGCCCTACCTTACCTCCTTTGAGCCAAGAAGATGCCAGCACCCCTGCATCCACCATTTACGCTATGCTCAAGCCCCAAGCTCCTCTCCTCGCCGATCGCAACTACTGCCCTACTCTACCTCCTCAACACTCATGCCAACACCCCCGATCGACTTCAACCAGCTGGTCAACCCTTTTCCCCGTCATTTCTCCCGAAACCCAATTCCCTTCTCTCTTCCTTTTTTTTGCAGATTCCCTTCTCCCTCTCCTTTTTTTGTGGTCCACTAATGCCATTTTTCATTTGAAATGGAAGGTCGAAAGTCTGAAATAGTTGTCTTGTGCCGTATGCAATAGATATACTTGTTTTTGGATCTTTGATTGGACGAATGGCTATTTTGTTGGTGGGATTTTTCACCTCACCTATTCATTGCCTTAAGCTGCTCTCAAAGCCTCTAGACTCTCCATTTGGCATCTCCTTCTAATTTTAATTTTCTAACCACAACGGTAAATTTTTGTTACCTTGTCCATCACTGGTCAACAACATCATTTTTTTAATAAAAAAGGTAATGCATAATATTAATATTTGTTGCATAGTGCAAACCTCATTTATTTGTTGAGTGCATTTTCTAAATTCTACAATTATAGTATCCGATAATAGATATTCATTGTAGTTTATATTGTTATTCATTTGTGTATTTGAGAAAATATTATTGATCGCATAATTATGTAAGTTACAAAATTTTTATTGCACTTCATTATACCATGCTAGGTAGTATTTGTTCATCATTGTTGATTGCAAGATTCAAGGCTTATTACATTTGAGGTTAGCCAATTTAGTTGATTTTTAAATTTAATATGTTATATTCGTGCTTGCTGCTTAGTTAACTGATTTTTAAAATTTTCTATTAATTTAATTTGCATGTTTTATTGTGATGATTAAAGTCTAATACATAGATTTAAGAATTATGAACATATAATTTTTTTCAATATACAATTAAGTAAAAATAATTATATATTTATGACATCATAAATGTGTCATGCTGACATCATCGGTTTAAACCGGTTTGATCCAGACTAGTTCATTTACTAGTTCAATCACCGGTTCGGTTTTAATAACATTGATCACCCGCCTTCGTCAGCTCTTGCCACCCATTCTTCTCTATAATTGGCGATTTCAAACTCAACAGCAACATCTACTCCGACAGTTCGACCCCTTGGCCCGCGGTATTCACGTTCGCTCTTGCCGCCTCATTTGTTCTCCATACCTGTGAAGTTCAAGCTCGATTGACGATATTCGTCTGGCATCTGCTTCGTGCCTCCATTTTCTTTCTTGCCCCCAAATCCTGTTAGCAATTTCAAGCTCGAAAGTAACATCTACTCCGGGACTCCGACCCCCTGGCCCCTGGCCCCTGCTATTCGGGTCCCACTCCCGCCACCTCATTTCTTCTCCATACTAGTCAAGTTCGAGCTCGATCAACGGTATTCATCCAGCATCTACTTCAGCAACCTCCTTATTGCTTGTTGCCTGCTCTCGTCCAGCATTATCTGCTCCCTAGTGCCTCTCTTGTTCAGCGTTGTCTCCACATCGCATGTTGCCTCCCTACTGCCTCCTTGGCGTGATTTTCCCTTCACCCTACTACCTCTCTACAACTCAAAAAGTTGGTGTTACTCTCCCATCTAGCCGTGTGACTGCTTCCAGTGCTTCGTCCAATATTTAGGTCTATTAACATAATTAATTTTTTTTCTAATTAAACATGATGCTTATTTAATGGTTCTTGAAAATTTTCTATTAATTTTTTCTTTCATGTTTTATTATGATGCTTAAAGTCTAATATAAAGATTTAGGAGTTATGGATATATAATTTTACCAATATATAATTAATTAGAGATTTACGACATCATAAATACATCAAGCTGACATAACCGGTTCAAACCGGTTTGCTTAACTGGTCGAACTAGTTTGAACCAGACTAGTTCCTTTACTGGTTTGATCACCGATTCGTTTTGAGAACATTGGATAATTGTACAGGAAGATATAAAGAAATAATTAAAAATATAGTAATTGTGAATAGTGAAATATTTTAGATTGAAAAATTTTATGTGTTGCCAAACATGACCTAGATTGAAATTTTTTTATGATAATGGTTTGCCACGTCACCTCCTCTTATCTTTTTCACAGCTGTTGCTAATTGCCATTTTTGTTCATTTATTATCAAACCTTTAAGCTCCATAATACCTTTACTCGTCATGGTCATAGATGGGAAGGGAATTCTAAAAATAAGAAAAATATGTTAAGAAAATGTCATGGTCATAGATGGGAAGGGAATTCTAAAAATATGAAAATATGTTAAGAAAATAATGATTGGGCAGAGAAGATAATGATAAAATAGATGAATGACGTAAAAAGTGCGAAGAATATAAATTTAGCTTCTATGAAATTCATATTTATTGTAGCCATTTCCTTTTTTATAAAAGAAACTTACGATTTTGAAAAGTGTAAGTGCAATGTGATATGATAGAAGTAAAGTATGAATAAATAGAATAGTTATCAAAAAAATGTATGAGGAGAGTTGGAAAATTTGCTTCCCTCCCTACCCTTGTTACCAAAAGATGCCTTAATATGTTGATATTTGTAAAAAAATCTACTTCATCTATTATATTTAGCATCATTTATATTAAATCTTATATTAATTTGGATAGTATCACTATAAATGGGCCCATCTACAATTGTATAAAATTAATTCAATAAATAGGTTAATGGTAAATATCAGTTTTAAAGTAATATATTAAGTATCTAAACCATCTAAAATATTGTTATTATTATACAGATAAATGATTTTATAAATTATCATTGCATATTTTTTAATGAATAATATTATTACATATTAATATTCATATGAATGGATTTAAGTATTTTTCTAATTTATACACAAATATATCTATTTTTATGCAAATGTGATCCATGCACATATTTGATTAGAAAGAAACTTGATCTCTTAGTTAAACAAAATGCAATGAAAACTTTTTCCCAATTTCATTGATCCAGATTAATCTCTACCCTTGATCCTTGCTTAATTTAAAAAATGAAAATAAATAAATATTAACCTGGATGTTGATAATTAATGGCTTGGATTACTTGATGAAGGCTTCCCCTTCTTTCTCTCTCTCTCTCCATTCTTCATCTAAGAAGGGTCACACTCCTTACTTATAATTTCCAAAAAATCCCAACAATAGTGTAGAATTTTCCACCTCAATTACACAATTTTTATATTTATTTGTTTTAATTATTTATTTTCGTTAGTAGGGTGCTATTTGCACTCTTCTAGAAATTGGAATTTTACTTCTAAACCTATATGGCAGGTGCATTGCTGTATTTTTTAATTCATAGTTTGAACCACTTTCTTGTTATTTATTATGTACTCCTAAGTTGCTGAAATTTGCAATGTCACACCCGATTTATTGTAAAACATCAAAATACCCCTTTTGCTTCAAAACCTTCCCAAATTGATAATAATGACATACACAAATATATTCTATATATTAATAGCAAAATTCAAATATTTGAAACATGTATTATTATATAAAAATTTGTAAAAGATAGTTATTATATACTTATTATACATGCAGGTTCGTAAAAGTATAAATTTTCTTCTAAATTTATTTAAAACAAGGGGTTCACAAACTAAGTCATTTTTGACCTCACAGCAGTAGCTTCTGCTTTCAGTAGTGCTGCAGTAGCCTCTGCCTCCCGTTTTATATTTACACGGACTGCGCATATCATTTTTAACTACCACATTGAATAGCCTTATTGCTTGACGCAGAACTGACATTGCCAAATCATGCTTCCGATTGTGCACATGATCATATTCATGTACTATATATTTAAAACTAAAAGTATCTAAAATAATATATTCATTCATATTATCTTAAATAAAATTGTAAATATGTTAGTTATTAAAAATTATTTTTAAAAGTTTTGTATTAATAGTAGTTGTAAATCAATATTTATAATTTTTTAGATATGATTTTCATTTTAAAAACAAACGTTTATGGGAAGAAATTGAATATATATCCCTTTCTATTTAAACTAATTGAATTTGTTATGGTAAACACATTGAATTATTAGGCAATAAGTTAAATTATATTTGGTTAATGAATTATGAATTAATCTTTAAAATTTTTTTCATAAATCATGTAAAATAAGATGGTTTTAAGAATAAATAAATCAACATATAAAATTTCCGAGCATGTACATTCAAATGTAAAGTAGTAATTGAAATAAATATTTAAAACCTTTTAAATATATTAACATTAAAAAATCATACAAGATCGATTTCACTAGTAAAATAAAATGCTTCAAGAATAAATCAAACAAATCAATATATGAAATTTTAAAGCCTATATATATAGGTATAAGGTAGTGAATAAAGTAGCAACAACGCTTATGCTATCTTTAGTACAACATTTGGCATTCACAGGGGCAACGTTAATGAGCAGTGATGGTAGCAGTCACTCTATTTTTTTATGGGAGTGTCCCCGATAAGGAAAATGGAAATATTATTAGAGATTTGTTTAAACGTTATATGAAAATTTTAGAATGTCTTAGGACATGATTGTAACACTAGTTAAGATGCTTGTAAAATAAAAGGGTAATAATTAAAATATGTACATAATCTTGATGAAAAATCTAAGCTCATGATATTATAAATTTCTTGCAAAAAATAATTATACATATCTACATCTTTCTGTTAATTTTATAAGGACTCCAATCCTATGTACACCCTCCATGCAACCCAGTGTACTACACCCATTTTTTTTGAAAATTTTTTTACACAATTATTACTCTAAGTGTATTTAACATGTGTATTGATTTTTACCATTTTTGAAGTTTTTAGATATTTTTTCAGAATTTTTAAAATTAGTGGCATTTTAGTTATTTTAAATTATTAAAAATGCCATTAATTTTTAAAAATCCGAATAAATAATTAAAAATATCCAAAAATGGTAAAAATGAGTATATATATTAAATACACTTAGATTAACAGTTTCATAAATTTTTTTTTTAAAAATAGGTATATGCACCCGCTCAATGCTCTCGCGAGCATAGAATAGAGTTTCATTTTATGAGGGCACTTCTTGTTGGAAACATGTGGAAAATAAGCCAAGTTTATGTTTTGATGATTAACAAATCAATTTGAGTAAGTTTTGATTACTAACATGTTTGTGGAGATGATTAAAGGCTATAAAAATGAAGAAAATGAAGCATGACAAGACAAGTCGATTTCCAAGTCGACTCAGGCATCGACTTAGGCCAAGTCGATCCCCAAGTCGACTCCAGCGGCAACTTCAAAACATCATTTCCTTCCAGAGTTGAAATCGAGAATCAGAGCTGCCGAAGTCGCATCCCAAGTCGACTCCACTTGCGACTTGAGGTGAAGTCGCAGACCAAGTCTACTCCAGTAGCGACTTCGAGGCGTCATCTCCTTCCAGAGTTGAAATCGGGGATGAGAGCTGCCGAAGTCGTATCCCAAGTCGACTCCGCATGCAACTTGGGTGAAATCGCAGACCAAGTCGACTCCAGCTTTGACTTCAGTGCGGAACTTGCAGATCAAGAAGACTCAGTGCTATATTCAAGTGAAGATAATTGACTTGGATCAAATGAAGGATTAAATGAAGACCAAAGCAAGCAGGGTTGCATGAATTCATCATGTTGAATCATAAACCCATACTCGAACATCTTCTATACAAGATACAAGACTCAACACATGGAATCAAGTGTTTCAAGATAGAAGAATCATAAAAGAGTTTTAAGTAATACAAAATGGTGGAAGAACAATCAAACATGAAAAAATTCAAGTAAGCAAGGCATTCCAAAGTATTTCAAGTTCATTAAGCAAGCTGAGGAAGTAAAGTCGCACTTCAAGTCGACTTCACTTGTGGTTTCGGTTAAGTCGAGGACTAAGTCGACCCAGACTGAAACTTGAAGAAGTTGTGGAGAGCCGAAGTCGCACCTGAAGCCGACTCCACCTGCGACTTGGGTCGCAACGGTAGAAAATTTTTCGAACGTTGGCGCATTAAATGCGCGCCACCTACTTCCAAACGTTCGGATTCCCTCGCAAATTATATAAGGCATTCAATATGAACGAGGAGAGTAGCTGAGAATTCATTGATTGAGCATAACTCCCATCTCTAAGAGCTTTAAGTGATCAAGCCAACATTTAGAAAAAGAACTTTGCTTTCAAACTGCCAAGAGCTGCTTGCTGAATCTTTAAGCCTACACTACAAGTTCTTCTCTGCGCCAAATCTGCCTCTACACACCAGTAACATGTAGAAACTTTCTTTCATTTTTTTATTGTATCGAACTTGATTTAGTTCGGGTAACTAAGATCAAGTGTAAGCAAAGTAATGTGTGATTGGAGTGGAACTCGTCATGCCGTGAATTGTTGATGCCCCCAAGAGCTGGAATCTAGAAGAGAGTAGTGACTCTAATTGTATTTGTGAAATACATACTGGAACCCAATTCACAAGAGGTGTGAGCTTTGAAGAGTAGAGTAGGGAAGGTTGCTCGAACCACTATAAAATCTTGCTAGTTGATTTTTATTTCTGCTCTCTACACTATATTGCTTTCCATTTGTTTCTTCATAAAGGGGACTAGATAAATTCAGGGTAAAGTTTCTGTTTAAGTTTTAAAATTTTAAATACCCAATTCACCCCTTCCCTCTTGGGTAATTGTCATTAACTCGGGACCAACAAGTGGTATCAGAGCAGGTCTTTGAGTTTTACCAAATAAATCTTTTGATATGGCATCCCAATCAACTTCTGTTCCCGCATTTGCTGAAGGCCAATCTTTACTAGGCCACCATTGTTTGATGGGAAAAATTTCGACTATTGGAAGCTACGTATGAAACAACTCATCATAGCTACAGATATGGATTCTTGGATTGCAATCCAAGACGGTGTAACCTTGCCTATTGATGAAAGAGCTTCTAAATGGACCGATGAGAAAGTAAAAATTGTTAAGAGCAACGCTAAAGCTATGAACTCACTGTTTTGTGCTCTTACCGCTTCCGAATATGATAGAGTATCCTCTTGTTTAACTGTAAAAGAGATATGAGATACATTAACATCTATCTATGAAGGAACTTCTCAAATCTAAGGGACAAGGAGAAATATTTTGATTAGAGAGTTGGAAAGCTTTAAAATGCTAAAAATAGAAAATATTTCTGAAATATTTGCTAGATTTTTTAAGATTACTAATGCTTTGAAAGGTCTTAGAAAAGCTATCTCCGAATCTAAACAGGTCATGAAGATCCTAAGAGCTCTACCGGAATCTTGGACTCCAAAAATTACTGCAAAAAAAGCAAAAGATCTAAATACATTGAAGCTAGAAGACCTTATTAGCTCATTAATGTCACATGAGCTAATCAAGAAAAGAAACGAAGATCACCACAAAGGAAAGAGAGCAATTGCACTAAAAGTTACCCATAACTCGGATGAGTCCACCTCCTCATCTCACAACGATGATGAAGATATTGCTCTACTTACACGCAGATTTCGAAAGTTTGTGAGAAAAGAAAAGAACTTTAAAGATTTCAAAGAGAGACCACGAAAAGAGAAGGAGGCTACAAAGTGCTATAGATGCGGCGGCATGGGACATATGCAAGCTTAATATCCTACACCGGAAGAAAGATCAAAGGGTCATCAGGAGAGGAAAGAAAAATATAAAAGCTGAAAGTTCCAAAGGCCTAAGGGAAGAGGAATGTACGTGAATAGAGAAACTTCATCAACGAGTAGTTCCTCAACCGATGATTTTGAAGTGGCAAATTGTGCAAGAATTTGCTACATGGGTTGGATTGAACATGAGGAAACGTTGAACACAATGGACATTTTGGAAAAGCAAACCACTTCAACAAAGTGCACAAGTAATGAAGAGGTAACTTTCAAAATTTTCTATTCTCAATCTACTCATCCTTCTATTCAAGAATGTCTCAAACGTGCTGAATTAGAGGAATTACAACATGCATATGATTCATTATATGGGAAAATCAAAAAAATAAGAAGCAAGTTATCATTAAAGAGACAACAATGCAATTCCATTATTATTGTAAATGGAAAACGGGCTGAAAGTACATCAAAACTGAAAGAAGAAAATGAACTACTATTGAAAGAAGTGGAAAAATTGAAAAAGGAGAATGAATCCTTAAATGAATCATTAGCTAAATTCTCTAATCCAGGAGAAAATGTGAAAATATTTCTGAATATGACCTCTCAAAATAATAAAAGAAGTCTTGGATACTCCACATTTGAGCAAGGAGAAAGTAGCAAATTAAGTATGCCAAAACTTGGGAAAAATCAAGCTACAATTGCACCTATTTACAAGCCCAAAGGGAAACATACTATTTGGACTAGAAGGCCAACTTTTGAACCACCACATACTTGGAGGCCTACTCCTAGATTACCAATGGCTTCTAATTTTTGCAACAAGATGGGTCACAAAATCTATAAATGCAACTTTAAAAAACTATATGACCATGGTGCAAAATTAGTTTGGGTTTTAAGAAACACAAGATTTGGGCTTTCAAGAATAGAATAACAAAGATTAAATCAGTTTACTAACCCAAATGGACCCATAAAATGGGTACCTAAGAGATAAGATTTATTTGTTCATTTTTTCAGATATGTTTCAAGGCAAAGGCGAGCAACGTTTGGTTTATGGATAGTGGTTGCTCAAGACATAAGACTGGAGAAAGAAGATTATTTCATAAACTCAAGCCTTGCAACGATGGAACTGTTGTCTTTGGAAACAACGAGAAAGGTAAAATTAAATGTAAAGAAAATGTTTATAGTATTTTAAATGCATGTATGGAGGATGTGTTGTTTGTTAAAGGACTCAAGCGCAATCTTATGAGTATTAGTCAAATATGTGACAAAGGATACAAGGTTGTATTTGAATCATCTATATGAAATGTATTTGATGGAGAATATATCATGTTTAGTGAAAAAAGACATAGAAATGTGTATTTTGTTTCACTTGATAAACTAGATGGTCAATGTCTAATGGCCATTGACAATGATCCATGGGTTTGACATAAGAGGCTTGGGCATATAAACATGACAAACATAAAGACCCTATGGAAGAAGAGTTTGGTAGAAGGATTGCCAAAATTGAAATATGACAAAGATAAAATTTGCAAGGCATGTCAATTGTCAAAACAACCTAAAATGCCTTTCTCTACCAAAAAGGAGATTCCCACCACTAGGTCACTTGAATTGCTACACATGGATCTATATGGGCCATCCGACATTTTAACCATTGGTGGAAAGAAGTATGTGTTTGTAATAGTTGATGATTTTTCAAGATTCACATGGGTAATTCTCTTAGCTAGCAAAGATGAAGTCTTCTCTATGTTTGCAACGTTTGTAAACTTGGTGCAAAATGAAAAGCAAATCACTATTATGACCATTAGAAGTGATCATGGTGGTCAGTTTGAAAATAAACGATTCGTAGAATTATGTAATGAAAAAGGAATTCACCACACATTTTCTGCACCAAGAACTCCACAACAAAATAGAGTAGTTGAAAGAAAAAATAAAATCATACAATAGATGACTAGAGCAATGCTAAATGAGAGTAAATTATCTAAGAAATTTTGGGGTGAAGCTGTAAGTACAGCTTGTCATGTGTTGAACCGAGTTACCATTAGAGCAATCTTGAAAAGACCCCGTATGAGCTATGGAAAGATAGGAAACCAAACATTTCATATTTTCATGCTTTTGGCTGCACATGTTATGTTTTGAACAATGGAAAAACCAACTTGGGAAAACTGGATGCTAAGAGTGATGAGGCAATATTTCTTGGTTACTCATCAAATAGCAAAGCATATAGTCTTCAATAAAATGAACCAAGTTATAGAAGAGTCAATACATGTTGTTTTTGATAAATTTAACCAATGCTCCAAAAGAAAAGATGATTTAAGTGATGCAGATGATGTCACAAGTAATCTTGAAAAACTGCATGTGGAAAAGCAAGAAGAATCCATGGAAGAAAGGGTAAGTGAATGTAATAACTCCTATAAATCTCCAACTCATTTAAAGTTCAAAAATGTCCATCCAATTGAGCAAGTTATAGGGAATGTCTATGAAGGTGTAAAAACTAGAAGGTCAAAACAAAATATTTGTGGACAATACGCCTTTGTATCCAGAATTGAACCAACCACTATTGATCAAGCTCTTGATGATGAAAACTAGATCATAGCAATGCAAGAAGAGCTAAATTAATTTGAAAGAAACCAAGTTTGGCATCTTGTTCCAAGACCAAAGGACTGCATTGTCATTGGTACAAAATGGGTCTTTAACAACAAATTAGATGAAAGTGGACTTGTGGTGAGAAACAAAGCTAGACTTGTGGCAAAAGGATACTCACAAGAAGAAGGAATAGACTTTGAGGAATCCTATGCTCCAGTTGCTAGATTATAAGTCATTCGCATTTTACTAGCTTTTGCATCTCACATGAACTTTAAGTTGTTTCAAATGGATGTTAAAAATGCATTTTTGAATGGATATATAAATGAAGAGGTGTATGTTGAACAACCACCTGATTTTGAGGAGAAAGATCAATCTAAATTTGTATACAAATTAACCAAAGCATTATATGGATTAAAACAAGCTCCAAGGGCTTGGTATGAAAGATTAAGCAAATTTTTGATTGATCATGACTTTCAAAAGGGGAAGGTAGACACCACTTTATTTATCAAGTATAAAGAAAAAGATATCTTGATTATTTAAATTTATGTTGATGATATTATTTTTGGTGCTACTAATGAGATCCTTTGTCAAGAATTTTCTGAGCTTATGCAGAAAGAATTTGAGATGAGTATGATAGGGGAGCTGAATTTTTTCCTTAGACTACAAATTAAGCAATCAAGTGAAGGGATCTTCATAAACCAGTCCAAGTATATCAAAGAAATATTAAAGAAATTCGGCATGGAAAACAGCAAAGGGGCAAACACACCTATGAGCTCAACCATTAAAATTGACAAAGACGAGAAAGGCAAATCAGTTGATCTAAAATTATATAGAAGCATGATAGGCTCTTTATTATATTTAACTGCTTATAGACCCGATATACTGTTTAGTGTTTGCATGTGCTCTAAATTTCAATCATGTCTAAAAGAATCACACTTCATAGCTGTAAAAAGAATTTTCAAATATCTAGTAGATACTACCAACATAGGACTTTGGTATCCAAAGGGCTCTAATTTTGATCTAATCGGCTACTTGGATGCGAATTTTGCCGGTTACAAAGTAGATAGAAAAAAACACTAGTGGAACATGTCAGTTTCTTAGGAACATGTTGGTTTCATGATTTTCAAAAAAACAAACTAGTGTTGCTCTATCTACGGCGGAAGCCGAATATATTGCCGCCGAGAGCTGTTGTGCCCAATTTCTTTGGATGAAACAACAACTTAGGAACCATGACATGGATTTTAAAGATATACCTATTAAATGTGATAATACTAGTGCAATATGTTTAACTAAAAATACAGTATTGCATTCTAGGACCAAGCATATAGATCTTAGACATCATTTTATTAGAGAACATGTAGAAAATCATGACATATGTTTGGAATATGTGAAAACAGAAGATCAAATTGTAGATATTTTTACCAAATCTCTAGCAAAAGAACCATTTTATAAAATTAAAAATGATATGGGAATGCTTGAATTAACTTAGAAAAGCACAAGCTGAGGAGGAGCACCGGTTCAGGGGGAGCAGCCCCGCCATTCTCAAAGGATTAACCCGCTCCATCTCTATTTTTTGATCAATTGACAAAAAGGGGGAGAATAGATTAGGATTTGAGTTTCAGCCTTAAATGTTTGTATAAATGATTTTAACTTGTGATGTATTGGAAGTGAAATATGTATGTTACGATCATGTTTTTAACTTGTGATGAAAATGTTAAATTTCAAAATATATACTTAATATGTTTTAAAGACATTGAAAGGTATACACTCAAATCGGTTTTGTCAATCATCAAAAAGGGGGAGATTGTTGGAAACATGTGAAAAATAAGCCAAGTTTATGTTTTGATGATTAATAAATCAATTTGAGTAAGTTTTGATTACTAACATGTTTGTGGAGATGATTAAAGGTTGAAAAAATTAAGAAAATGAAGCATGACAAGACAAGTCGATTTCCAAGTTGACTCAGGCATCGACTTAGGCCAAGTCGATCCCCAAGTCAACTCCAGCGGCAACTTCAAAACATCATTTCCTTCCAGAGTTGAAATCGAGAATGAGAGCTGCCGAAGTCGCATCCCAAGTCGACTCCGCTTGCGACTTGAGGTGAAGTCACAAATCAAGTCTACTCCAGTAGCGACTTTGAGGCGTCATCTCTTTCCAGAGTTGAAATCGGGGACGAGAGCTACCAAAGTCACATCCTAAGTTGACTCCGCATGCGACTTGGGTGAAATCGCAGACCAAGTCGACTCTAGCTTTGACTTCAGTGCGGAACTTGCAGATCAAGACGATTCAGTGCTATATTCAAGTGAAGATAATCGACTTGGATCAAATGAAGGATTAAAAAGCAAGCAGGGTTGCATGAATTCATCATGTTGAATCATAAACCCATACTCAAACATCTTCTATACAAGATGCAAGACTCAAGACATGGAATCAAGTGTTTCAAGATAGAAGAATCATAAAAGAGTCCTAAGTAATACAAAATGATGGAAGAACAATCAAACATGAAGAAATTCAAGCAAGCAAGGCATTCCAAAGTATTTCAAGTTCATCGAGCAAGCTGAGGAAGTGAAGTCGCACTCGAAGTCGACTTCACTTGCGACTTGGGTCAAGTCGAGGACCAAGTCGACCTAGACTGGAACTTGAAGAAGTCGCGGAGAGCCGAAGTCGCACCTGAAGTCGACTCCACCTGCGACTTGGGTAGCAACAGTCGGAAATTTTACGAACATTGGCGCATTAAATGCGCGCCACATACTTCCAAACGTTCGGATTTCCTCGCAAATTATATAAGGCATTCAATATGAACGAGGAGGGTAGCTGAGAATTCATTAATAGAGCATAACTCCCATCTCTAAGAGCTTTAAGTGATCAAGCCAACATTTAGAAAAAGAACCTTGCTTTCAAACTGCCAAGAGCTGCTTGCTGAATCTTTAAGCCTACACTACAAGTTCTTCTCTGTGCCAAATCTGCCTCTACACACCAGTAACGTGTAGAAATTTTCTTTCATTTTTTTGTTGTATTGAACTTGATTTAGTTTGGGTAACTAAGATCAAGTGTAAGCAAAGTAGTGTGTGATTGGAGTGGAACTCGTCACCTACTTGTGCCATGAATTATTGATGCCCCCTAGAGCTGGAATCTATAAGAGAGTAGTGGCTTTAGTTGTATTTGTGAAATACATAATGGAACCCAAGTCACAAGAGGTGTGAGCTTGGAAGAGTGGAGTAGGGAAGGTTGCCCGAACTACTATAAAATCTTACTTGTTGATTTTTATTTCTGCTCTGTACACTATATTGCTTTCCATTTGTTGCTTCATAAAGGGGACTAGATAAATCCGGGGTAAAGTTTCTGTTTAAGTTTAAAAATTTTAAATACCCAATTCACCCCTTCCCTCTTGGGTAATTGCCATTAACTCAGGACCAATACTTCTATCCTTAGTTAATTGAAAGCACAATTGGCTTATGCGATATAGATAAGCATTAAATTTGTTCTTCTATGTTATGACAATTTTCTACATTTGCAATCCTCTAAAGTTGCACTATTTTTTACCAATTACTTACATTATGATATGTAATTGTTTATTAGTTAGAAAAAATGTATTGAGAATAAGAAGTGCTTAGCCAAATATAACATAAAGTTTGGTTGCTTTTGACCTATTTCAAACTCCGAGACGCTTCTAACCTTGTTACATAGAAGTGGCTTCATATAACTCCTTTCAATTTGTGATTTTGATGATTGACAAAAAATTGAACCCATTTATTATATTTAACATCAATTGTTTAGTTACGAGATAGAGTTCCATTCAAATCCTATATATGCATATGCCACATTTGCTCAAAAATTGATACATTCATGTTTAAATTAGGAAAAATACTTAGATCCATTCACGTACATATCAAAATATAATAATATTATTAATATGGGTGATTAAACCCTTAACTAAATATAATTGAACTTGTATTATAATTTAATATGTAAAAAATATATATTTAGATAAAAATTAAATTATTAAATTAATTTTATGGGAATTAAATATATACAAGGTATATATATGTATTACATATGGATAAATATATATATATATAATAAAAATAATAAAATGAGATGACCACTAGTTTATCCGAGAGTCCACCTATATATAAAATAGTGTGTATATATATATACATATATTATGAGATTGAACTTTGAAGGAAATGAGAAATTTTAAAAGAAATTTATATGTAAGGGTGAGAATGATATGTTAAATTGTTTAAAGTAACTTTTATAAATATATAATAAAATTAGAAACAATGGGAGTAGAAATTTAATTTAATAAATATGGTGAATAATTATATATTATATACTACCATAATTATTAAATGCATTAGCAAAAATGCACAGACTAATATGGTTGAATTTGTAATTTTAAAATAGGCCACAAATAGATAATTAAATAAGTTAGCATGAATTAAATAATTATAAAAGAAGTTAAATTAGCGTGGCTTAAATAATTATACAATTAATTATTTATGTAAATAAATAATTGGATTGGGATAGAATACGTAAGTATATAAAAAAGAGGGAAGCTGACACTCAACCTTTATTCAAATTAGAAGACACTGTCATCTAATAAGCCACATGGCGAAGAGATAATTGAGGAGATCGCCCTTAGCTCTTATTTTCCTTCCCCAAATAAATAGGTATGTGTAGTCATTTGAATGAACATTTGAAGTTTAAATTTTAAATGATTGGAATATGAATAGAACTAATAATTAAATATTTTAAATGATAGAGGTATAGAAGGAGTGAGATTAATACAAGCTGATACATAGATGAGATTTAGGCATATAGAATTCATGGAAATGAAATTTTACTAAATAAATTATTACGAAGGACGGTATTAGAATTTAGATCATAGTGGGTACGACAGAAATATTAGCCGGAAATATACAAGTTAAATGCACCAGTATATATATGCGGATATGGTAAGTATTCAAATATACATATTATTTAATAACAATTATTATATAATATATACATATATATAGATAAATATGTAAATTAAACGATCCCTTGTAAAGGTTCATTTTAACAAAACAAATATCGGTAGAGAATTTATTTCGTAGCACCTTAAAAATATTCAAAATATAAAATTTAAATTGTAGGCATGCAGAGTTGACTTACAAGCTAAAAGCTAGAAACACTTCACATTTAAACAAACACAGACAAAATCCATTCTACGTATTCTCTTTCTTGGTTACTATATATCAATTAAAATCATTATAATTAGAAATTTAAGCTTGTGGGTTCCTTCTAAGATAGATTAGATTTATATTAATTGGAGCACTGGGTTTTATTTGTGGATGGATCTATATTAATATAATGCACAAAAAAAGATGATTTTTAATAATTATTGTACATCATTTAAAAGTTTGCACGTATGTTTGTTTAACATTAATCACTGTTAAGTTTTGGTAATAATATTAGTTGTTGTTTATACAACTAAATTATATTATTAAATTATTGTTTAAATATAAAAATATTTGGGACAACATTTTCTAGAAAGACAGAGAAATATAAAAATATACTTTTAGCCAATCAACATGAATGCATTTTGTGCAAAAACTAGTGCACGAGCCCATGCTTTATTTATCAATCAAAAAATAATAATGTCGGGCCATTGATTAGGTGGGCCACTAATTGAATAAGGGAATGGCTTACCAGTGATCAATGATGCTAGCGATTTTTAGCCTCTGTCAGGCTGATTGCGGGGGTTGGGCAATGGATTCCAAGTATGAAAATAGGATTGGCACGTGGGATGCGTTACCGACTCCCTGACATCCATGGAAAGCTTGGCTGAAAACCGACTGATTGGGATGCTTTGGACGAAAATAGGAGTTCGTCTTTTCGCTACTGCAGCAATAGCATCTACTTTCAGCAGTGGCAGTAGTAGCCTTTGCTTCCCGTTTTTATGTTTACACAGACTTCACATGTTATTTTTAGCTACGACATTGAATAGTCTTGCCACTTACGGCAGAATCGGCATTTGCCACATCATGCTTCCGATTGTGTACATGATCGTCTTCATATACTGTATATCTAATATTAAAAGTATCTAAAATAAAATATTCATTCATATTGTCTTAAATAAAATTGTAAATATATTAGTTGTTAAAAATTATTTTTAAAAGTTTTGCATTAATAGTGATTGTATAACAATATTTATAATTTTTAGATATGATTTTCATTTTAAAAACAACATTTTTGGGAAGAAAATGACCTAAATAACACAAAAATTATTATTTTAAAAATAGAAATATATCTAAAGATTGTATTTTTTGTAAAAATTACGTACATTTGAGACATTTAAAAATAGGGTCAACATGGTTTAATTATGACCAACCTGAAGAGTCTTAGTTTGCCCCGCATGCATTTAGTTATTAAAAATGATAAGCCTATGTTTAAACCTTATTACCATTTTCTTTCAAAATTCTTCTAAATATAAGAATTCATAAGAGAAATTTGTGTATATATGTAACTCTTATATATAAATATGTATTAACCTATTTTATTATAGCTATACTATATTTACTTATATTTTGTTTTAGTAATGATATATTTTTATTCATTATTAAATATTGAAGGATACAATATTTAAATTTAGTATGGATGTATTTTTCTGCTTGATAGAATATAAATTCTTAAAATTATTTTATTTTACTAACATTCTTCATTCGATTTTGTACTTGCCTGAAGTTTGTCCGAGAACCTATTAAAAAAGATAAAAGTCAAACTAACTTTGTACTGATCCTGTGTAAAAATTGGGTCAAACAAATTTAAAAAAAGTAACATCAGGATTCAGCAAGCCCTAACTTAATTAGGCCTACCAGAATTTCCTTCCCTATTAGCAATCAACTTACGAGCAAACAAGAATAAGTTGTTACAAAGTGCTGCCCAAAAACACATTGTTGGTAGGAACTATTACTTTTTCTCCATGCATGGGCTTCATTGTTGGTAAATGTGGGATGGTCATATATACATTATATTCTCTAGTATAACATTTTCTTTTTGAAGTACGTAGCCGGTCATCACTATCCTTAGGTGCCGATTGTAACATCCAGTGGCGTGAAGCCACTACGTGGGTGTCTGAACCAGGATCTAATTAAATACACCAGGGTGCACTTAAACTTGGTTACCTAGGTGCACTTAATTCATTTTTTCTTTTTTCAAATTTTTTCTATAAAACTTTTAATCTAAGTATATTTAATATACGTAACAATTCCGTTTCAAAAAATATATATGTATCAATTTTTACTTTTAGATTTTTTTAGATTTTTTTTAGATTTTAAAAATTAGTGGCACTTTTAGTAATTTCAAATTTATAAAATGCCACTGATTGTTAAAAATCTGAAAAATATTTAAAAATCTCCAAAATGATAAAAATTCATACACATATTAAATACACTTAGATTAACAGTTGCATAAAAAAAAATTAAAAAATTAAAAAATGGGTGTTTGCCCATGCAGCGCCTCATCGACTAAGTCAACGGTTGTTATTAATATACTATATGATTGATGATAATGGAGAGAACACACAGGTACAACAACATAAATTATGATATAATATCAAATGTTTTATAGATTACTATAAACTAGATATCTCATCAAATATAAACTGAGCTGTATCCAAGTGCTCCGATTCATAAAAACATATATAAATCTTGTTGTCCCTACATCGCTCTTAAAACTCAAAATAAATAATTAAATTTGGATTTATCATGTCCTAGCTCGGTTTGGTGCACAACCCTCATGTTAGTCTCCGCCCGCATACTTGTCATCTGAATATGATAAAATAGGGTGAGTCTGAGCAAACTCAGTAAGTAGAACCAAAAAATAAATCAAATAAAAAGAGTCTTAAACAATATGCATATTTTTTAATAAATCATAAATCATATTTAAATTGATAGTACGTTTATGCTCATTTTCAAACATTCTAATAGTGTATCATGCATATGATCTTCTCATGACATTAGTTAAATCCAATAAGGAGGTTTGATATCTTGCTCGTCTTACATCAATGCTAAGCATGAGATAATCAAATGTAGGAAACGCTTTGCTAAGTCAAATGACAAGGAAGTGTCTTTGATATCCTACCATGATTTCCACACATCCATAGCCCCGCTACGAACTCATGCCCATGGCTCAGCTCAAACACTCATGTCCAAGCACTAGTCTTTATATATTGGTCTCATAATAAATACCAACAAATAACCGCCACATTCACGGCTCCAAATACAGTATCATAATAAATAGTTAGACACGTCCATGGCTCCGATTACAATCACATCACAATAATAGCCAGACATATTCATTACTCCAAATATCACATCACAATAAATAGTCAGACACATTCATGACTCTAAATATCACATCATCATAGCCTAACGGTTTGTCATGGTCCACAACCATCAATGGATAAATCCTACCCCAGTCCCTAGTCGGCGGTGTGTCACTGATCATCATCAGTAATCCCAAACAATACTTTTCATTCAACATCTTCAGCCATGACTCATGATAATGCTAACATCTAATGCACGCATACATATTTATGAATATAACGCTAGCATACTCAATTCATAAATCAAGTTCCAATTCGTTATCACAATAAATCAATCTTTCAATGAGGTAAAAGTATAAATCACCGGCATCCAAAACATACATGTCTGAAAGTAAACCAAATATTTGAATTGATTCAAAGTAGTGTCCTACTTATCTCTTTTACTTCCAAGTTATTCTTCCTGCACCCGTTTATGTGCAAAATCTGATACAAAACATAATACCGCTAGTCAACATAGATTCCTATTTGCCAACCATATTTTTTTAATGGTTATTATGTGACAAATCCTAATCTCGTAATGAGGATTACTAAAGTTTTCTAGGTTCTTAGGGATATTTCCAAAGTAGCAACTGATAAGTCTAAAAATTTTCATTTAATTTCTTATTAAATTCACACCATTAAATATTAAAACGTTAATTAAATGCAGGTTTTAAGTGGAATTTCATGAAAATCATATTTTCGATAGAATCGTTGATTTTGCTATAAAATGGGTCATTTTGCGATATTTTGAAAATATAAAACTATAAAAATAACTACACATGCTAAAAGGGATTAAATAGGCTCACATTAAAATATGGGTATAAAGTAAACCATTATGAAACCTTAAGATAAAATAAATAAGGGCTTAAAAAAAAAAGTAAATTAAACATCTTTGCGAGCTTATTGAAATTATTTTGACAAAAAAAAAATAAAAAAATTAAATGTTAAATCCATATTTTCGTTTTCTGCATGTGCACGGTTACTGGAACACCATCGGAGCACCATATTCTGGTGCTCCATCTTCCCCATCCATTTTCCCCAAAACGGCAGCTGTCCTCCTCACCAACCAATAGCAGCCATGGCTCTCTATTTACAAATCGTCCAACCTGAATCACGAACGGCAGCTCCATCTCCCCCAATTCCATTTTCCAATTCCTAGCTGCAACGATCCAAGCAATTCCCTAGCTTTGAGCAACCAGCATTCTCGATTTTCTGCAAATGGGAAAGCTCATCATCATCGATCAAGCAAAACCAACCCACAGTCGGCTACGATCATCTTCCAAGCAGGCAAATGAACCCATTCATGGCAGCAACGGTTCAGCACCCAGCTCCTATGGGCCGACCCCGGATTTCAATCATGGGCAAACCCATTTGACCGGCAGCGGGATTACAGCCACGACAGTGGAATTTCAGGGCCGTGAGCCCTGAAATCTCAACCAGCAACACCATGGCTGCCTTCGATCTTCCCTAATTCGGCAACAGCAGCAAAGCCATTGCCTTACGCTGCAACCCACCAGCAGCCACGATTCAGCAGCCATGGTGTCCAACCCTCTCTTCCCTGATCCAACAAGCCGTCCAAAATCCAAACCCATCGAAATCAACGAAAACGGCTGAAGAAAATTGCCACCGTCAATTGCGGCAACTAACATCCAGCTCTCCACCGTTCTCCCCAATTCGAAGATAGCCATGGCTTTCTCTGCCTTCGGCGATCCGATCCCATGGCTCATTGCTCTTGCCTTTTTCTTCGCCCGCGGTTTCATAAAGACCGGCCTTGGCAACCGTGTTGCACATCAGTTCGTGTCTCCCTTCGGTGGCTCGTCTCTAGGTTTGGGATATAGCTTGGTATTCAGCGAGGCGCTGCTTACGCCGGCCATTCCCTCTGCTTCTGCTCGGGCCGATCTCGGTGATCACTTCATCCATGCTTTTGACAGCCATGGCAGCAATCCTTGGAAAAATTAATGAAGGAAAAGCCCAAATCAGCAGCAGCCATGATTCTGTTTCACCTCAAAGCCGTTTGGCAAAATCCAAGTTGAAATTGAAATCGGCAGATGGAAATCTAAGCATGCTGGCACCGGTCATGAAAGCGTGGAATCTAGCCTCCCTTAAAAATATGACGAAGCAGAATTTTCAGCACCCACGAATTGTTCTGTGCAACAATCGAGACAGCAACCCTGCGGCAAGCTCAAACAGCTGCACCAAAATGGAGAAGCAACGAAGGATAGCTACAGTTGAAGGCAAAACAAGAAATCCCACATCGACTTTTTCAAATGGAGAGAGGGCTGTCCAACACTTGTAAAAGGAGGATCCCTCCAGCCTTGAAAAAAAAAAACACAACAACATCACCAAGCAATCCTCTCCCTTGGGTGGGACTTATTTTGTGGGACCCCTAGCAAGGAGGTGGGGGTGGGACTTATTTTGTGGGACCCCTAGCAAGGAGGTGGGGCCAAGCAATAAAATTTTCATTACGTGGAGATTTGCTTTTCATATTTGGGTGATGTAAATTTTATTTTGTTGCTTTATGGTTTGTAGTGCTTCATAGTTGTTAAATTTTAATTTGTAGTTTTAAGATTAGATTTACTGCTTTATTTTCTGCTTTGTAATTTTTTAGATTAAATTTAATATAATTCTCTTTCCTGTTTTAATAGTTGAATTTCATAGCTTTAATTGTTTTCTTAGAATAACTTTAATTCAGTTGTTAGTGAATTATAATTTCTTTTATTTTAGCTTCTTGTCTCGCTTTCTTTCCACTCTTCTAATCTTCTCTTTCTTCTTTTTCTCTTCAATTTCTTCTATTTTCTCTTTTTCTCTCTCTAATGTCTCTCTCTCCTCTCTCTTATTTCTCTAACTTCTTTCTCTCTTCTCTCTTTCTCTCTCTAATTTCTTCTATTTTCTCCTTTCTTCTCTCTCTCTCTCTCTCTAATGTCTCTCTCTCCTCTCTCTTATTTCTCTAACTTCTTTCTCTCTCTTCTCTATATCTTCTCTTTCTCTTAAAAACAATTCAAAACTACATCGCCTCTCTGTGGATTCGACCCGACTCACCGTTATTCTACACTATCACCCATATAGTGGTAGCTTTAATGTGTTTCGGTTAATTTTAATTAAACTGGTGATCACAGTGCTCTTAACGACAAGCACTTGGTGCGCATCAGCAACATTTTCTAATCTTCCTTTATAGTTATTCATATTTTAGTCTAGTTCAGCATATTACAAAATCCTATCATATAAACATATAAATTCCAGCATCTTATAGTTTAACCAAATGACAACTTAATATTAAACAATAATTTAATGATATAATTTAGATACTAATTTAGTAATATAATTTAATTGTATAGAAAATCATATTATTACTAAAACTAATAGTGATTAATGTTAAATAAACAAACATACAAACTTTTAATGATATACAATAATTATTATAAACCATTTTTTGTGCATTATATTATACAGATCCATCTACAAATACAAACACATCAATCCTACTTATAATATTAATCTAAATCTAATCCATCTTAGAAAGAACCCACTAAAATTAAATTTCTGATTATAGTAATTTTAATTGATATTATTATATATAGTAACCAAGAAAAGGCATGTGTAGAATGGATTTCACAAAATCTTTAATTGGTTTCGATGTTTGATTAAATGTGAAGTGATTCTAGCTTTTAGCTTGTAAGTCAACTCTGCATGCCTAAAATTTGAATTTTATATTTCAAATATTTTTAAGGTGTTACAAAATAAATCCTCGTCAATAATTTTTTTTTAAATGAACCACTGCAAGGGATCATTTAGCATAAATATGTATCTATATACATATGTATATATTAAATCCGCACCACTTTGAAAAGAACCATTAAAATTATAAGTACATATATTTAGTGGCCCATGTCTAGATATCCATGCTTGGCAAGTTATATAAATATATAAATATATATATATCCATATTTATATCTATACATATATCCACTAGCCATAGTCACAGGAGAATTTTTGTCACGTGGGATTGTCTTATTTAATTATTTACTCTAAGCAAAGCTCAATCATTTAAAATATATTACGGCGAATTCTTATTCATATCTCAATCTTTTAAAATTTGAACTTGCAAATGTTCATTCAACTAACTTCACGTTCCTATTTGCCTAGGAAAGAAAATAAGATTTACCTGTTTGCTTAGGAAGGAGAATAAGAGCTAACGCTGATCTCTTCAATTATCTCTTCTCCAAATCGCTTACTGGATGATGGTGCACTCCAATTTGAATAAAGATTGAATGCCAGCTACCCTCTTTTTATATACTCACGTATCTAAATTCTATTCTAATCCAATTCCCATGAATCATCATCCTATTGTTAGAAAATATGAATAAAAGCAAAAGTTATAGATAATATCAAATACTGTATCCTTTAATAACCATGTCACGGTCCTTCATGCACCTAAATTAAACGGGAGCAAATCCATTTAATTTAATGGAAATTTACTCCACACAGATATACACGATTCATGCATTTTATAGAGTTGTCCATTTCATTCCAAGGGCATGAAATTATAAGGCTAAAATCATCTCCCTTTAACTCAAGGTTCCTATCCAAATTATTTATTTACATAAATAATTAATTGTCTGATTATTTAAACCACGCTAATTTGACTTATTGTATAATTATTTAAATCATGCTAACTTATTTAATTATCTATTTATGGCCCATTTGAAAATTTCAAGTTCGCCCATGTTGGTCCTTGCATTTTTGCTAATGCACATTAATAATTATGATAGTATATAATATATTGCAATTTCATCATATTTATTAAATTAAATTTCTACTCCTATCCTTTCTAAAAATTCTTATATATATTTATAAAAGTTAGTTTAAACGATTTAACATATAAATCTCACCCTTACATATAAATTTCTTTTAAAATTTCTCATTTCCTTCTAGGCTCGATTTCATAATATATATAGATACACTTTTATATTTAGGTGGACACTCAACTTAAATATTGGTCATCTAATTTTATTATTTTTATTTTTATCCTATATATAATACATATATACCTTGTATATATTTAATTCCCATAATTTTAATTAATTTAATTTTTTATATATAGATATTTTTACATATTAAATTATAACAAAAGTTCGATTCTATTTAGCTCAGGATTTAATCACCCATATTAATTTCACCCAATAATAAATAATTATTCAATCATTTAAATAATATCACCTTATTTAATTACTTATTCTCTTCAATGATTTTAATTAAAATTGCATAAACTTAACTTGCACTTCAGTTAACATACTAATAGTAAATTAAAATTCATAAATTAAATTAGGGGTTTATAGCACCCTGGTGCGTGCAATTGAAGTCTGTTCGAACCCCCTTAGGGTAGGGGTATTATTATTCCCACCATAGTGTGAGGTTGAGCTGTAGGGAGGGAGCTTATGGGTCTTTCAAGCTAAGAGATGAAGTATAGTATCTCTTGAGATGTATGTAAATACAACAATAAAAAAGTACGCAGGTGGTCACCCTTGAAGAGTGAAAGGCCTTACGAAAATGGTGGCGATGTTATTGAAAAAGTTCGTATTGTAAGGTGAAGTAAAGACCAAGCAATTTTGTCTTTTCACATACTAAAAGTATGTTTGAAGATGAAGTATGAGTGTGGATAGGTGGAATGGTTATGGTAGATTGTAGTGCATATTTTATGCCACATGCTTTCAATAAAATGGTGTTGATTATAAGTGGTCTAAGATGTTAGTGTAATATGATCATCATAAATGAGACAAATGATGCCCAAGTTTTAGAATCATTAAATTAGATTATTAAAAAATGCATCTGAACAAATAAGGTAATTTAACTTATTTGATTGATTTTACAAATTTTATAGGTCCCAAAGTTTATGTACAACTCATGAGACTAATGAGTTATATAGGTTAATTATTTTCCTTTTTCTATTAAATAAATTTTACAGGTTGTTTGAGTATGAAAATGTGCAAAAATATGCATATGTAATTGAAAGTTGTTGCGTGTTTTACGATTTATACAGAATATATAGTTTTGCTATATAGTCATTAATAACATATATAAATTATACAGTTTTGAAAACTTAGATGAAATTGATGATGTTCTATTTTTACAAATTACAAAGGAAATATAAATTTTACAATGATGCTAGAAAATCATGAACTAGGGTCTATTATTTTAAGATCGTTTTTATAGATTATTGAAATTCTCATAAACTAATTTTGATTTATTTTATAGATCATTCATATATTCTATAAAAATTAGATAATAAATTTTAGAAGCCTATTAAATTTTTATGAAATTCTTATGTTGAACATATTTTTTAGTTAACACCTTTAATAAACTTAATAACTTTAATTTACTTTTTTATTTATTGAGAAAGTATAAAATAAGCTCTATACATTATAATTTTGCATATTAAAATGCCATGGTTTATCGATAATAATAAAAAAAATTTTACAAATAATTTAGTATTATTTATCACAAAATAATTCAATTATGATAACTTATTTTAAATTTAAAAATTATGATAAGGTTGAAAGTAGATTTTATGAACCACATATAACAAACCTATTAATTAAGAAAAGTGAGTTAGAGTGTTAAACTGCTTAGGGCAATCATCAGTTGCATTCTAGTCACTCCCTCCTATTATTTTTATTTTTAACATGGTTGGTCTAAATTTAAATATTTAATAAATAAGCCTTCAATTCAATTTGACAAATTTTAATCTGCACATCATATCATTGACTAAAAAATAGTTATAATTTAAAAATTTGTGTAATAATCGTTTGAGAATAATAATTAACAATAATTTTAATTATTCATCCCTAAGTAATTTTATTTTTAATAGGGTAACATCGAAATTATGTAACACTAAATAAATTATTTGCATAAATTTTTTTGTTACCTCATTTCATTGGCTTGAAAATAATTATAACCTATTCAAAATAATGTATTTATCCCTGAAGTATTTTTTAAACGTGGGTGGTGTTAAAAATTTTAAAGAACCAATAAATTAGTTCTAAAAATTTTATTCAGTAGCCTGTATAACTGACTCGAAAGTAATAGAAAAGAAAATAGTGTAATGCCTGTTGGAATTCAAGGAAAATTAAGCACAATCCATGTTTTAATAATTAACAACTCAATTTGAGAAAGTAATTAAGTAATAATTGCTAGGTGTTGCAAAGATTTGAAATTCAAGATTCGAAAGATAGCAGGTCAAGTCGCAATCTCAAGTCGACTCAGCCATCGACTTAGGTCAAGTCGATACCCAAGTCGACTCCAGATTCGACTTTAAGTGACATAAAATCAACAGAATTGAAATTGGGACTCAGAGACAAGTGAAGTCGTAATCAAAGTTGACTCGGCTTGCGACTTAGGTGAAGTCGCAATCCCAAGTCGACTTCATTTGGGACTTGGTTCTGGCCTGGCTGAAGACTTCGAAATATCAGAGTTAAGTTACTTTCCAAGTCGATTCCGTCATGCGACTTAGGTAAAGTCGCATCCCAAGTCGACCCGAATATACGACTTGAGTAAAGTCGAAGTTCAAGTCGACCCAACCATGCAGCTCAAGTATATGGCTACCCTATAATGATTCAGAAATATCTTGTTAAAGATTGGACAACTAGACGAAGAAGAAATAACCATCATGAATCAAGGCCACATGAAAGAATTTTTTAAGAGAATAATGTATTGCTTAGTTTAAGCAAAACAATGTATATCAAGGACATCTAATGAAGATCAAGAGAAGAAAGAGGATATACACAATATAAAGATCACTTTCAAGACATTGAAGTTCCAATATGATCCATGGCTAGTGAAGTCGCATCCAAAGTCGACTCCACCTACGACTTGGGTCAAGTCCGAGACCAAGTCGGCCTAAACTTGGAACTTGAGTTGGAAGCTGAAGACCAAAGTCGCACCCGAAGTAGACTCCAACCTGCGACTTGGGAGAAGTTGCACTCGAAGTCGACTCCAACCTGCGACTTGAATGAAGTCACATGCCAAGTCGACTCAAAATATGACTTGGTTAGCAACGGTTGGAAAGATTCGAACGTTGACGCATTAAATGCATGCCACCTACCACAAAATGTTTAAATTTACTTCTTATTATACAAGGAGTATCAAGTGAACGTAAATACAGTTAGAAAAATATTGAATGAGCTCACCTTCCACTCTCTTGCATTTAAAGTGATCTACAAGAAGTTTAAAGAAGGACTGTGCTTTAAAACTGTTGAAAACTGTATTGCTCAATCAACTACTGCTTCCACAAGTTCTTCTAAGTGCTTGAAACTGCCTACACAAAACTATAATGTGTGGATTCTTTTTATTCATTGTTTATTTATTTTTTCCACTTGGTTTGATATTGGATATCAAAACCAAGTGAAGGCAAAGTAGTGTATGATTGGAGCAAAACTCGTCACCTACTTGTGCTGAGATTGTACAAGCCCCCTAGAGCTAAAATTTAGAAGAGAGCTGCTGCTTTAAGTTGTGTTGAAAATACAATAGTGGAACCCAAGCCACAATGAGTGTATGCTTAGAAGAGTGGAGTAGGGGAGGTTGCCCGAACTACTATAAATCATTGTCTCTTGAAGTGATTGATTGCCTGTGTTTCATTGCATTATTTCTCTCCAACTTACTAATCGTTTCATTAAGGGGATTAATTCAAAAAGGGAGAAATTTCTGCTTAAGCAAATAATTTTAAATTACTCAATTCACCCATCCCATTTTAGGTAACTGTCATAAACTCGGGACCAACAATGCCTATATGAGAATATTTTTTATGAGTAATTTGAAATATCTGTCTCAGAGGTAATTTTATTCTTAACATCAGTGTAGTATCAAAATTATTAAACACTAAATAAATTAGCTACATAAAATCTACTAAGCATCTTGTATTATTGACTCAAAAAGTCTATTTTTTTCATATATACCTAGCCACAGAATTGGTTGAATTTGATACGATTGTGACATACGGCTAGATCGCCAATTTGGCAGTTTGAACAGCTTAAAGTAATTGAACTGAGTTATAGCTAACCAAACCAGATACTTGTCAAACCCTGGCTAACAGTCATAGGTATTTGTTTGCTTTGGGCCTTGTGCCCATACAGTTTTGTCATTCTGAGCTCACCCCAAAAGGCACTTTGACATTCTCACCTGCGACGTCCACTTATAGCCTAGACTCCCTCCTTCACCCTATACGATGTGGGATATCACATCCACTTTTTTAGGGCTCCAGTGTCCTCTCTAGAACACTAGACTCGAGTGTCGGAAGTCAGCTCTGGTATCATTTTGTAATGCTCCACTAATAAAGTCAACGGTCGCTACTAAAGTACAGGATCGATCATAATTAGAGAATATACACAGGCGCAATACACAATTTCTTAGGCCATCATGAACCAAATATTTTACTATAGTTCCAATTAAACTAAATTCAAATTATTAGATTCATATAATACATCACATCTTTACTACATTGCTCTAAAAATCAAAATAAATAAATAATTTTAGATCTAGTTTCATCAAGACATACCCTCATTTGGTACACCAACCCCATGTTGGTCTGCACCCGTATATCTATTATCTAAAAAATTTACAAGATACAATGAGTCCGGACAAACTCAATAAGTAGAGCTTATAAATGTAAACTGGTAAACTTAAGTAAATAGTATGCATAAGGGTTGATAAAACATAGATTAAATTACAAATCAAAATTAGATTTAAATCCATATGAAACACACGTTTAATGCCCAAGCATGTATCAATGCATCAAATGCACGTCATGTCTCCAATCCATTCAAAAGGTCTCAAATCCAATAGAGATGTTCGGTATCTTGCTCCGTAATCCAACCCGTTACACAACCTAGGTTACCATCACTGCATCCCAGCACAAATGGCCAACCTTGCACAATACGGATAGATCAAGAAACACATTTATCCAAACCAGAGGTGTAATAGATACCTTGCTACGCCCTCCACACGACCATAGTCACGTCATACCACATTATGCAAACGACTCTGGCCTCAACCACTACATTTAGGACCAATAGTACCACAGACTGTGTCACAACAAGCATTAACCAAATCACAAGGGTCACACAAATTAGGTCTGCAGTCCACTAAATCCATATTGGTCAGACAAGTAGGTCTAAATCAATACCACCTAAGCTATTACATCCCAATCCCCGATCTGGATGTGCCAATGATTGTTACTGATGATGCAATGATAACACTTCAGAAATCCACAACTACATCCATAACTCATGAATATATCAGCATACCAAACAACATATGCCAATGTCATAATGCATAACGTTGTTGGTCCTAAGTTTATAGCGAAACCCAAGAAGGGAGGGATGAATTAGGTTCTTTAAAATTCTTTCGGTATATTAAATCTAATCCCTTGTGAACTAAGTCCCCTTGAATGAGAAACGTGGAGAATGGAATAGCAAATAGAGTATAGACATCAAACACAAGAAATTATAGTGGTTTGGGATAACCCTCCCTACTCCACTCCTTCAAGAACACACCATTGTGCATTGTGTTCCCCTATATCAATGAAATTCCAGCTCTAAGGGGCCTTCATAGTTTTCACACAAGTAGGTGGCGAGTCACACTCCAACCACACACTATTTGCATTCACTTGGTCTTGGTCTCCAATACCCAACCAAGTGAAAACATAAAAACAATGAACAAAAATAAGATTCTACACTTTACAGATGTGTAGGAACATTTTCAGCTGAAAGAAGAATGTCAAGGATAATTGAATGAAAGAATACTTCAACACTTGCAATAAGAGACACTATTCTTCTTGTAGATCTCTTTAATGAGCACTTGAATGCTTGAAAGCTAGAAGATAAAAGCTCAATTAATGCTCGAGCTAACCTTCTCCACTTCATTTAACGTGTATTAAATAAAGGAGAAGAAAATTTGAACGTTTGGTGGTAGGTGGTGCACATTCAATGCGCTAATGTTCAAATTTTTCTCATCATTGCAACTCAAAACACACCTGGAGTCAACTTCGGGTGCGACTTGCATAAATTATAGACTGAAGTCAACTTTAATTATGACTTTGATCTTTAGATCTTTACTCTCAAGTTCTGTTTAGGTTCAACTTGGCCTCAAACTTGGCCCAAGTTGCAGGTGAAGTCAACTTGAGTTGCAACTTCACTCTCCATTTAGCTCATTGGAACTTTGGTACAATACACACTTAATCCTTTAGTTATATTTTAACTTCATAAGACTTCATTTGTGGATGTGAGCCTTTGAATTTCTCGATTTTGAGCTTGATCATGTCTATTTGAGCATTCTTTGATGGATTCGAATCTTGTACCTTGAATCATGTTGGAATGATGTTACTTGAGTTAAACTTGTCACATTTGGGCTTGAAACTTCAGGATTTAACCTTCTTATGCTCAAGTTCAGTGCTAGGGTTGACTTGATTTGCAACATCACTTAAGTCACGTGTCTGAGTTGACTTCATTTGCGGCTTCACCCAAGTCACATGTTAGAGTCGACTTAGGTTGCAACTTGACTTGACCAAACTTAGCTTCGGAAATCAAAAGTCCACTTAAGTTGCTGACGGAGTTGACTTGGGTTGCCATTTAGACCAAGTCGCATGCGAAGTCGACTTCCTATGCGACTTCGCCTGCTCACACGTCCACAATTTCAACGTTGTTGAAAAATAGCCCTTCGAAGTAGATGCTGGAGTTGACTTTAATATCGACTTAAGCTAAGTCGATGTCGGAGTCGACTTGGCTTGTGACTTGACCTGCCAAGCTTTAAATCTTGAGACCTTTAAGCCTTAAACCATCTTTTCACACATGTTAGTGTCTTATAATCTCTCAAATTGAGTTGTTAATCATCAATACATGAATTGTGCTTGATTTGCCATTCAGTTACAATAATCTTCCCTTTTTTGATGATTGACAAAACCAATTTGAAATTAACCTTTCAAATGAATTGCTTGTTAACTTGAGAAATCATTTGATTTTTTTATTTGCAATTTCATTAAACTAAGCAAACAAACCATTTCAATTCCCACGACATTCAAACTAGGTCATATTACATTAAGTTATCCATTATCACATGATTCAAAATGATTTAGATAGCAATACATTCAAACCTATCATAAGACATTCAAACATATCATTCAAACCATTCAACATTCATAACAAGTTAGTTTTTCACAAAATCTTCACATGCATCCCTAAATTACAACATATCCATTTCCTAAAGGAAGCTACCTGATGAGTTATATTTTGAATTGTGAGCCTACTATATTTATATAATCAATTTTGGTCTCAAAGATTGTATGATTTTTAAATCATATGACTTAAAAAAAGAAAAAAATTTACAAGAGAAAAAAATTACATTTGTCCACGATCATAAAAAAAAGAGAGAAAAAAGAAGAAAAAAAGAGGGAAAAAAAATGAAAAGAAGAAGAAGCAGCAGCAGCAGCGAATCTTCAGGGCCGGGATTCATAGAGAAATGCGGCACAACCAGCTGTGGCAAATGAGCCAGATTTGGTGGTTTGATGAATGGGCGGCCACTGAAAAAGAAAAAAAGGGAAAAGGGAGTGGACGTCCAAATTTCGAAATTCATGTGGCTACCCAGTACGTTGTATAAAAAAAATTGAAGGGAAGGGGGGGGGGGGGGGGGGGGGATAGCACGGAATAAACAAGCTCCCGCATGATGCAGGAGAAGTGGAAATTGGTCATTTGGACCAATGACCGGATAGAGCCGGTAATGATGTGGTCGTTAACAAAACAACAAAAAAAGAAGAGAGAACAACTTTGGCCATAGCTAAAAATAAAAAAGAAGATGTCGGGCAGGGCTGGGCTGATGAGCAATAACCTCTAAGGAGATCACCGGCAGCCCATAATGCCATGGCCGTCGGCCGTGGAAAGTAAAATTTTTAAAAGAAAGCAAGGCCACCGAAAAGAAGAAAAAGGAATTTTCCCGGAAGAAAGAAGGGAAAATGTGGCCAGCCATAATATAGTGCCATTCTCTCACTCTCTCCTAGCATGTTTTTGGAAAAAACGGTTGGCAGGCACGTAGCTCGTCAATGGCTTTGTTACTAGCATTGGTGCTGGTTTTCTTATCCTCATTCGAGTTCCCGGCTTGAATAGCCAACTCAACAAAGAGCTTCAAGGAGCTCTTCAAGTTGAGTTGAGCCTTGGATCATGCACGCTTCTAACACTTAAAGCTCGATGACAACTTTGGTTCTGGATGTGCAAGAACATGTATGGCGAAATCACCGTTTGGATCAAGCTCCTTGAAGGATACTCTGGAGGAATTGTCAACGCCTTCTACATTTCGTCCGAAGGCTCAAAACAGCACAAGCTCAACTTCGAGCTCCTCGAAACGCATTTATCTGTATGAATGATAGGGTTAAATAAGGGATGGCGAGGATGAATTGTATGTGTCGGGTGCTCGCATGTGTGGCTACCTGGGCTAAGGAGATGGGCCTGGGACTACAATATGAATACGCCAGAAAGGAGAGGAAGGGGAAATGGTTTTTGGCTGTTCTTTCATTCGATCAATTCTTGCATTTCACTTCTGTAAATAATAGTTAGATAGTATAGTAGGGAAATGATAGTTAGATCATTATAATTCAGTGATTCTTTGAATAAAATCTTTGACTTTTGCAATCTGAAGTCGTTTATGATGGGTGGATCATATCAAAGCTATCAAAGCTATTATGATCCGAACTTGTTTTGGGATAATTCTTCAGTCTAACAATGGCATAGTACCGGGGCGGATAAGGTGAATGGATGGAGCTCGTGCTCGTGGCCAGCGTATGATTGTTGCAGTCAAGGAAGACACGACGGTAGCCCTGTGGAGAGATCTCTGCCGGACTACAATCAAGTTGTAATGGAGGACTTTTCCATCTATCAGGGCTCTACGAGCCCGTCAGTAGTTTCTTGGTCGACGGCGATGACAGAAAGGAGATCACCGATGAATCTTGAGGTGGACGCGCTAGCACCATCCTATTGGGTGTCATGGGCACCTGCAAGGTATGGTGCCTCAAGTTCTTGGGGGCATTTCGCCCCCATGTTGCCATCGTCGCAACCTAGGGAAGAATCGGTGTCCGCCACATTTGTGCCCTTTTTTTGGCTGTCATCTCCCACCAACGATAAGCAGGCTTCATTGGCCAGGGGTGGACCCAATGGAGATTCACGAAACTGGAGAGACGGAGGGACACGTCGGCGAGGGCTTCGAGCTCATCGTTATCGATAAAGGACGGCAGGTTGCAAGAGATGCCGAATTTTGATCTTTCTGCTTCAATTCAAAGATCTATTAGGTCCGGAATCACTCAGGATCATGAACGCCATGCATCTAGGGGAAGAAAGAACAACAGCGTCTTCCCCTAAGGTCGAGTATGCAGTTGCGTTTGTTGGTGAGCAGGAGAGGTTGCAGTCATTGAGCGGGGGGCAGCGAACGACAACGGAAAACAAAATGGGTCAGGATGGTGGGTAGCGCAGCTGGCAGCTACAGTGGCAGAAAAGGTGGTGGCTAAGGTGGCAGAGATGATGGCTAACTTGGAGCGGAGCAAACAGAAAATGTTGGCTCGAATTGAGGCAGAGTGGGCAGATTTCAAGCTGCCAAAATTGCCTTGCTGCGCTTCCGTCGTGAAGTCGCAGGGAGGGTGGGCAAGCGTCGTTGATGAGCTTAGCAACCCAATCCTGAGACTGGACGCTAGTGAGGGTCACCAGTGGTCTCCTATTCTTCCCATGAGCTGTTCGATGAAAAGCCGTGACAAGATCTCATGGGCTAAGGTGTTTCAGTTTTCTCTTATTGCTACTCATGCTGATGAAACACCTGAGTTGGTAGTGGAGAACAGTTCCGACATTGGCCATGAATATAGTTTTGGCACGTATCCAGGAGGGATTTTAATTAGCAAGGTTACCTGCATGTAGGTCCAAACTGAATTGGATCCCGGAGGTATGTTTGCTATCAGTTCTGTTTACATTAATCATAGATGGGGTTGGGATCCTGGAGATAATTGGTTGTCGATAAAGTTGTACTGTGGAGCATGGTGGGTTTGGGACCCGGGTGGATCTTCTTGTTGACTTTTGGGTTTCCTCCCACGTGGAGATGGCCCACAAGAAAAGAAAAGAAAAGAAAAAAAAACAAAAGCTTTCGGCGCGTTGTTTTCTCTCTCTCTCTCTCTCGTTTTCCTCTTCCGTCTTTTTCTCTCTGTTTTGGTTTTCTCTCCGCAACGTCTCTCTGTTTGGTTTTCTCTCCGCAACGTTCGTCGTCTTAGGCGAGATCTATCTCGTCTGTTCGTCATCTTCGGCGAGATCCATCATCGGAAAACGCTGCAGTAAGAATATTTGCAGTTACAAACAGAGCTGGACAGAAACAGGGAGGTTTCGAGCAGTTTTCTTCAAAGAGAGATATCTCTTTGATCTACCGTCCGATTGAGCTGATTTTTGGACAGGTCCTTCTTCGCTCGTGGTTCTACGATCTGACCATTGTGATCGTTGAACAGGAATCTCAGGAGAGAGATACACACCCAGAACAGAAGATTCGAGTTTGTGTAATCCTAACTCCCTTGTTCTTCTTGTTGATTCTACATGTGTTGTCAAGATTAGTTAATCTTGAGATTGATGCATTATATGCTTCTAGCTTAGCTAAAGAGAACATTGTGTATTCCCATTATATTTTGATAGTGGAGATTTCAGAGGACCCGTGGTTTTTACTCCTTAAGTCAAGGAGGTTTTCCACGTAAAATTCTTGGTGTTCTTGTGATTGTGATTGAAATTGTGCTTGTGTTTATTGCTGCTCTACAGAATTGCTTCCTGTTAGGTTCACACAAGAGAGGATAAATATTATTTATTGTTATCAGAACAGGTTTTATCCCAACAAGTGGTATCAGAGCGAGGTTTTCGTAATCTTGTGCCTTGTGTTGAACGATGGAGGAGGATTTTATCCTCATATGCTCAAGGCTTCTACGGCAGTTATCTCTTCCGGCCATTAAGAGAGAAAATTATGCCGTCATCTCAGATTTGGTGAGATCTACCCTTGATTAATTTCTGTATTGAAATCCATCATTATTGTGATGATGAAATCCTCTAGTTTTGACTAGAGAAGACATTGTGTTGTAATCCCATTATTCTATAGTGGAAGATTTACCTGGACTGGGTCCCGTGGTTTTTCCCCTTTGGTAAAGAGGGGTTTTCCACGTAAAAATTGTGGTGTGTTTTTCCCGTGGTTTGATTGCTTATTATTTGCAATATTTATTGTCTGTGATTAATCATTCCTATTTAATCTACACAAGAAGGGGATAGCCTAAAATCCCAACACTTCTCTCACCAGAATGGGCAGCAAAGGTGGACGATTGTAATGGAATTTTGGCATGCGCCTCGTTCCAATGATTTCTGGATGGATCATGTTCTGCATGAAGTTTGGATGCAGATGTGTTGCTGAAGATTTGGAGAGTTATTTGCAATTACTTGTGAAGGATAACACTCACAAATGGCAGGAGCTCTGGTATGACAGTTCGTTTCATTTGGCCATGCAAATCACGCCATATGAAGTTGTGTATAGACATCAGCTTCCAATTATATACCTCATGTAGATTCTGCTCTTTCGGAAGCGGGATCATGCGCGGGATAAGCTGAAATTGAATCTGAAGCGGGCTCAAAACGGAATGGGCCATTTTGCTAATCAGATTTTGGTTGGACATCTGCCGCTTCTGCTCTCTATTTTCAGCAAATTTTTTTTTTTTTTTTTTCAGTTTTGGGCCTGGTTGTCTCTTCTCCTTGCCATTGTAAATAATTTTGATTCCTCCACCTTGTGGGCAAGGTGGATTTTAAAGGGGGTGAAATGATAGGGTTAAATAGGAGATGGCTAGGATGAATTGTATGTGTGGGGTGCTCGCATGTGTGGCTACCTGTGCTAAGGAGATGGGCGTGGGCCTACAGTATAAATAGGCCAGAAAGGAGAGTAAGGGGAAATGGTTTTTGGCTGTTCTTTCATTGGATCAATTCTTGCATTTAATTTCTGTAAATAATAGTTAGATAGAACAGTAGGGAGATGATAGTTAGACCATTGTAATTCAGTGATTCTTTGAATAGAATCTTGGACTTTCGCAATCTGAAGTCGGATATGATGGGTGGATCATATCAAACGATATCAGACACAAGTAAGGAACGGCTAAATCTCTGGTTCAATCCTATGGTTAATTTCTGCCCTCTAGAATCAGTGATAAACTATTTACGTAAACAAAGAGAAGAATGCCAGCGATGGTTTTAATGAAATGAAAAGAAAGAGTTGAAACCGAGCTTTGATGAAATGAAAAGCCAGAAGCTATGACGGAAGGGAATCGGGGATTAGGATTGGACCCAACCACCCGGTAGCTAGAAAGTAGAGCTGTGGAATAAGACGAACAACGGCTAGCACGAAAAGAAGTATATGTGCTTGGATGAGAAGGTGGCTGCAATCCGCCTTGGTCAGCTTGAAGCTCGGCTTACCAAGCTCCCCTCACACAGACTGGATATATCAGCATCCCTATCAACGACCCACACAACCTGTGTGGCTGATTCGACGCCTAGCGGTGATCCTTCGATGCTCAGCGCCATGGCCAAAAGAGAAATCTGTTGCTTGTAAATAAACAGCACGAGGGTAGCAACTCTATTTTAAAAAAAAAAAAATAATGGCGGAGAACGAAAGAGAATAGTATTCTCTGGGCTGGAGTTGTTGGACTGGAATCCCGGGAATAGCTGTTTGCTGTTAAGACATAATAATAATTAAAAAAAAGCATCAAAGAAGTCTAGAGGATTGAACTGAGGATTGAGAAGTGCCCCTGTATATTTTTTTTATGCGCCGGTAGCTGTCACCCGGACCTTTAGCTTGGCGTAACACCAGATTGCGAGACGGGGATAGAGTTTGCAAACAGGAAAAGGAGGATGATGCGGAAACAACAAAATTAGTGAACCATTTTGCATCCTGTAAAGCTCCAACTAGTTTGATTGAAAAAAAATTTAAGCGATTGCCATGATGAATGCATGCCCATGCATGCAGAACAACATGCTCAACTGATCAGATGCCATCTCAAAGATCGCGTTTGGATTGGTGAGTTGCCTGTTTCAAGAGTTCTATTCCAAGAAGATATCGTGGATGGCCGGGGGACAAGCTCGTGGACAACGAGGATCCACTTGCCATCCGGTCAAGCTAGGTGGTGTCTATGGTGGATTTTGTGTAGAAAAAGCGGAGTGGATTAACGGCCTGGTCTGCGATTCTGCCGGTAAAGAGCTTTTGGGTCTACGGTTTTCCTAATCGTGTATTTGGTAAAGGCTGTGGCTTCTCGTGTGGATGATGTGCTGAAGCACACAGGAATAATGTAGGGAGTGTGGTAGATTCGGGAAATAGTGCCGAGAAACTGGTGGGTGTTTCACATGTTGTCCCTCATTTGCGCTGGACCTAGCTTTGATTATTGAGGTGGAGGATTTTCTGACGTAATGATGCTGGGAGGTTTAAGATGAGCTGGTCTCCAAGGCTCGGTTTCGGCCTCATGGAAATGGTGCTGGGAGTTAATGAATGGATGAGTACTCTCTTAACACGAAGTGTTTTGAAGTTGGATGCGGCAAAATTCGTTTTGGGCTTTCACTAGAAGACCAGAAGCTTTGAGTTGGCGGAAGAAGATGGCTATAAGTTGTGCTATGAGGACGGGCATGGAAGGCACTTGGTTTTGACTAAAAGAAGAAACTCTGGACGGGTGCAAATCTCGTGCATTCAGGAGATGACAACTTTGAAAACCAACACAAGTCAAACCGATAGAAGAAGACGATGTGGTTAAATCTTCTCCATTCAAGGTTGCGCATAAAAGAGTAGTAAAAGCACGCTTCAACCGTGCTCGAAAAAAGAGAGTGGCATGCAACGGGCCATGAGGGACACGCTACACTTACCCGTGAAACAACAGTTAAGCCGCAACAATTGCTTGAAGACGAAGCTGCGCACGATGGATGCCTGTCTCCACGGAACCTCGGTGCCGAGCACACAAATCTCGGCGCCTAAGCAAAACATGGAGCCCATCGTATGCTCCCGGCACTGCATGCTCCCGGGACCATATATCCATTTAAATTTTTTTTTTTTTTGACAATATTGTTAATCTATGTGTATTTAATATGTGTATAAATTTTTACCATTTTTAGAGTATTTTAAATATTTATTTTTTATTTTTGAAAATCAGTGGGCCACTAATTTTCAAAAATAAAAAATTAATATCTAAAATACTCTAAAAATGCTAAAAATTTATAAATATGTTAAACACTTATATTAATAGTTTTATAAAAAAATTTAAAAAAAAAAAGGTGTATACGCCCGGAAGCATGCAACGCTGCATGCTCCTGGAAGCATACGATGGGGTTCCGCAAAACATAACCGCAGAACTATAGCGACAAGCAATGTTTTTAAAACCGGACCGGTCATTGAATTGGTTTTGTGACCGGTTCCCGGTTTTTCCGGTTCAACTGGATCGAACCGATGGTCGAACCGCGGTCGGACTGAAAAAAGCAACGAACCGGGAAAGGACCGGTCTACAGTCAAATCGCCCGGTTCAGTCCGGTTTTCAAAACAGTGGCGACAAGGACACGTGGAAGAAAGTTGCCAGTTCCGCCGCAACATTCTAGCGCTTTAAAACCGCGGAATTGCCAGCTTGGAGCCGTCCAAGCGCTATAAAGGGGCCCTATCTCCCAGCACAAGCACACAACTCCCAACTGAGCTCAAAATGAGAGAACCGAGCCTCCCTTCTCTCAAGAGTTTCCGCTCTTTTGAAAATTTCATTTGAATTTTTTTATTTCAAAAAAAATTCTTTTCTATCCTTTAAGTTTGAAATAAAAAGTAGAAAAATTATATTTTATCCCATTTAAAATTTCTGGTTGGCAGATGATTTAAAATTTAGGATGAAAGTATTTCTACTTTATTTTCTAAAAAAATTATTTTCTAAAAATTACTTTTCTCCAAGTAGATACTCCCCAAGTAGTAGGTTGAATTGATACACGGGGTTAAGTATTTTCCTCCTATTTTTAAAAATTATTTTCTAAAATTACTTTTTCCCAAGTAGATATTCCCCAAGTGGTGGGTTGAATTGATATACGGGATTAAGTATTTTCCTCCTATTTTTTAAAAGTCATTTTCTAAAATTACTTTTCCCTAAGTAGATACATCCCAGGTGGTGTGTTGAATTGATACACGGGATTAAGTATTTTTCTCCTATTTTTGAAAAATCATTTTCTGAAATTACTTCTCACGAAGTAGATACTTCCCAAGTGGTGGGTTGAATTGATACACAGGGTTAAGTATTTTCCTCCTATTTTTAAAAATTACTTTTTAAAATTACTTTTTCCCAAGTAAATACTCCCTAGGTGGTGGGTTGAATTGATACACAGTGTTAAGTATTTTTCTCTTATTTTCATAAGTAAATAAAAATCATTTTGGTTTTACTCAACTCTTGGCGTCCGAATAAAGCCACCGGGCCAACTTGCTACGCTGTTGAAACAAAATCGCCAAACTTCACTTGGTTTTTATGATCTAAGCAGTCAAATCATGATTGATCTATATAGATTCCATTCTTGCTATGGCAAGAGGTTTTCATAGTAGATCTATTGCTAGCACTTTGCCCTCACTTGGGGAAAATGCGTGATCCGCAAGACCTGCTATATGGTAGCGACTTATGGATATGCAAATTCAAAAAGATGGGGAAGTTGTTTTGCATCGAGAAGTTAAGAAAAATCTCTTCTTAAGCCAAGATTGAAAATTTATAGATCCATTACAATCTATACACGTGTAAATTCTACACGGCTCATATCTAAAAGCTAGGCGAGTAACTTTTAACCGTACCTCTACTTTGGGCCTAATACCCCACATTTAGACCCATAACTTCCAAAACCGGTTCAATGGTAGGGGTGCAACTTGGGTAGGGTACCCATGGGTACCCACTGACCTGACCCTAATTTGGGTAGGGTAGGGTAGAAAATATTACCCATAGTTATGGGTAGGGTACAAATTATTACCTGCCTCTTCAAATAGGGTATGGGTATGACAGATACGTTGGGTACCCAGAACCGACCCGCATAGATACTCATATGGGTAATTAATTAGGTGTATAATTATATATATAATATATATTATATACTATGTATTATGATTTGTCTTTGACATCTTATGTGCATACATATTTTAACAAATTCAAATTTAAATGAATTTTTGTACCTTGTGAAGTATAAATTAAAATGAATTTATATATACACCATTGACTTCCGAAAGACTCTTATAAATACGCTTGTGACTCATGATTATAATTTATTATTAGTTTTAATGATTGGGTCATGATGGTTTATACTTCATATTTTTATATAATAATATAAACAATAATTATGTACTTCTGATTTTAAAACATAAATGAGTATTATTTTACATTATTTATAATAACATAGAAATTTTTTTTTAAATATTTTATTTGAGTATTAAAGGAACCGATTTGGAACCGAAACTAGAACCGACCCTATGGGTAATGGGTAGGGTAGGGTATACTAGGAACTGAACCGACAAATGGGTAGGGTAGGGTAGACTTTTTACAAATAGGGTATGGGTAGGGTAGACCACTACCCGTGCTGAACCGACCCGAGTTGCACCCCTAGCCAAAAACTCCTCAACAGGCCCAGACTGGCGCAAAACCCTTCGGCTGGCCCACTTGGACCAGAAAACCTTCGGTAGATCCGGTTGGGCCCCAAAACCTGTCAATAGACTCAATTGGGCCCAAAATCCTTTAGTTCGCCCACTTAGACTAGAAAGCCGTCAGCATGCCCAGTTAGGCCTAAAAACCTTTCAACAGGCACAATTGGGTCGAAAAACCTTTAGCTGGCCCCCTTGGACCAAAAAGACCTTCATTAGGCCCAACTGGGCCTGAATCCTTTCAACAGGCTCAATTGGGCCCAAAACCCTTCAACAAGCCCATTGGGCCCAAAACCGTTTAACAGCCCAATCGGGTCCGAAAACCTTTAGCAGGCCCAGTTGGGCCCGAAAACCTTCTACAAGCCCAGTTGGGCGCAAAACCTTACAAGAGGCCCAATTGTGCCTAAAGCCCTTCGAAAGGTCTAGTTAGCCCCAAAACCCTTCAACAGATCCGGTTGGGCTCAAAACCTTCAAAGCCTTCACAACAAGCCCACTTGAACCAAAAATCTCTAATAGGCCTACTTGGGCCCAAATTTGTTGAGTTAAGCGTACTTAGGCCCAAACTCCTTTTAATAAGCCCAGTTTGGCCCATAGCTTTTTACCCAAACATATTTTCTAACTTTGGTTAAACCTAACTTTTGGTTAAAACACCCAATTTTCAATCCAAAGGTTGTTGCGGAATACACTGACTTGCTGTGTAAATCCAAAGACTGAATGCGGGACATGCTGGCTTATTAAGCTAAATGTGAGAGATGCTGGTCTGCTGTGTAAATCCAGAAGCTGAGAGCACACTCAACTTGCTGTGTAGGATCGTTAGTATAGCCGACTGGCCCCTCACTAGTCCCAAACTGAGTCATCGTTGGTTGACGGGCTAGGAGTAAACTCACATTTGAGTCATGGCGTGTGGCGTCATGTATTCCTTCCTTTTTTGAGTCGTTGCTTGTTGTGTAATCTACTCACCCTTTTTAGGTCACGGCGCGTGGTGAAGTGATCTATATTCATTTTTGTTAGTCATGTTGCATGGTCGATATGCAACCCACTTTAAGTAATGACGCGTGATGTCATCTACTACCCATTTTTGAGTCACGGCACGGGGCGAATTGTACTTATCCATATTTGTATTTTCGTTCGACATGACTTTTCATGTATTTGTAAAGATGTAGAGAGACCTTCTATGCAACTTTATCATCACTAACGAAATCATTAATTTTTATGACTATGGTATTTAACATTTTTGATCAAGAGTTTTCTCGTTAGAAATGTAAAATCAGAGTATGGAACACAATATAAAATATTTTTATGATATATTTTTCCGACTCGGTTAAAGGAATTAAATGTTTTAAAATTTTATAGGAATGGAATAATTGAACATTTTTTTTTCTAATACCAACCAACATGAAATAGTACAAAACCCCGAGGAAATTTTGAGGCTGAAACACTACCCTAAACCCAAAAGATCCAAAAAGAACCAAAATTCTCAAAATATCTCTCCCCTTTTTGTCAATCTTCAAAAATAGGGTGGTAGGAGGAACTGGAATTTATGAAACATAAATGAGGAAATAGGATAAGGAAATTGTTAGTTAGGGAGCATTTGACAAAGAAGCATATCATAAAGATATTCGGAACCAGATGTATCTTTATGGTGAAGTAGGAGGCGATGATCGATCTTGACTAGGCTTGGGCAGACTCTCCCCAATAGGGATCAAAATCGGGTAAGCTCGGAATAGGTTGTTGGCTTACTATTTGGGGCTAGTGATATTTGATCCGGTTGATCTCGGACTCCAAGAAAGTCTGCTTCTCATACGTCTGGGTCATGGAGTGATGTATAGACTGCAACTCCTTACTCGACTTTCAAGCTTGACAAATAGATCCTTTATCTCAGTCATGTCAAATGTAGGAGTTTGATAGGGTCTAGATGCCGCATGGGAGGTCTGGGGTGAATGAGAGGCATGTGATGACGGTGAGGTTGTTCTCGGCGATACGGGTGGCACAGTAGCCTCCTCCTCGAGTGGAGCATCCTCTAGAGACCTAAGTGGTAGGTCTTCTGGTCTGTCTGGGCCCTGAAATGGATCGCCTCCCATCCATGCATGAAGTTGTGCCTCTCTAAATACCTCAAAGTCGATCTTCATTTGAGTCAATAGGGCTCTGTTAATGGCATTTGTGGGCTTCAAAACCTCGTAAGGTTCCCTAGCTAGATCAACATGGTAGTGATCAAGGATCTTGGTGATCTAGGTTCTGTAGGGCAAAACACCTTGAGGATTGTCCTTTTTGAGTTCTAGGGCCTCCAAAAACAGTTTAGGCAAATTTACATTGTACCTATTTGCCATTTTTGATAGAATTTTCACCTCTTTCTAATTAACTTGGTTTTGTCCCCCAGCCTTGGCGATCAGAAGTCTTAGGACCCTTAGTTGAGGTGGCAAGTCCATGTAATGGAGAAATTTGATACTCGGATGGTATTTGTTGCTTCCCGCCAACTAATTATACATTCGAGTAAGGGTCAGGTCTTGTAGAATATGATGATTGTCACATGGAACCTTTAAAACGCTAGCCACTTGAAGTATTGCATTAGAATTGCTAACCACGTGCCCTTGACCGAGGTCGATCTATACGCCTTTCATAAAAGCATTTAAATTCTCTTGATGTCATAAATAATAGAAAAGCCTTGTGAGGTTAGTATAAATTTTCTCATCTTCTTTTAACAGGGCAGTCCAACCTTGAAAGTCTAATAACTCTTCAATGCCGAATTCATACTCATGTAGGAAGTTAAAATAAATGATTTTTGGTGGGAAAGTCTTCCTCTTATAAAAGTATTTAGGGATTTTCTCAAATATACCCATTACATTTGACCATATTTACAAATATGCCCACTACGTATCAGAAATTCCAAATATACCTACTACGTTTTGCCAAAATCTCAAATAAGCCCACGCCGTCAGTGACCATTACGTTAAGTGACGGAACCGTTACACAGTGGCTAATAATTTTTCAGAAATGCCCAGATTACCCCTGGCGTGAATAATAAAAACTGAGCTCGAGTTTCACTTGAAGAGAGTAGTAGCGGGAGAGTGCCCAAGTAGGAAGGAGCGGTGCATCATACGACTAGCCATTTGAGGTATTCATTTCATTTTTTTTATGCTTTTAGGCATATCTAAAATTGAAATCATTTATGTTATTGTTAAATATCAACTCCGGACGTTGGATTTTACAGCGTGCGAGATGGTATTTCCTTTCATATCATTCCACTGAACCCGAAAGTAGTCTGTCATAAATGGTATGGATTATGCCAACCGTTGCACAATAGTTCCATCAATTAAATCCTACAATGATATTTTTCATTCTATCTATGTTGTTGTATTTTTAGTATTTTTTTCCGTTGGTTTGAAAATGATAATTTTTTCCTTCCGTCTATGCTATTGTATGTTTGGTATTTTTTTCCGGTTAATTTCAAAAATGATAATTGCAGAAAGGATGCATTTCGTTCTTATTATAACCCATATGCTCTCCTGTCATTCGTCCGTACATAGGTGATGGAAGGGAACGAAATGCATATGAGTTATAACAAGAACGAAATGCATCCTTTCTATAATTATCATTTTTGAAACAAACTAGAAAAAATACCAAAAATACAATAGCATAGACGGAAGGAAAAAATTATCATTTTTGAAACTAACGGAAAAAATATAAAAAATACAACAGCATAGACGAAAGGAAAAATATTATTGTGGAATTTAATTGACGAAACCATTGTGCAATGGATGGCATAATCCATACCATTTATAACAGACTATCGGGTTCAGTGGAGTGATATGAAAGGAAATATTGTATCGCACGCTTTAAGATCTAATGTCCAGAGTTGATATTTAACAATATCATCAATGATTTCAATTTCAGATATGCCCAAAAGCATAAAAAAAATGAAATGAATACCTCAAATGGCTAGTCGTATGATGCACCGCTCTTTCCTACTTGGGCACTCTCCCGCTACTGCTCTCTTCAAGTGAAACCCGAGCTCAGTTTTTATTATTCACGCCAGGGGTAATCTGGGCATTTCTGAAAAATTATTAGCCACTGTATAACGGTTCCGTCACTTAACGTAACGGTCACTGACGGCATGGGCTTATTTGGGATTTTAGCAAAACGTAGTAGGTATATTTGGGATTTCTGATACGTAGTGGGCATATTCGTAAATATGGTCCAACGTAATGAGTATATTTGGGAAAAACCCAAGTATTTATAAAAACAGCTATGTTGTCACTCATTCCGGAAATATTCGACTAGCATTTTGAGCACTTGGCCTCGTGGAGCGAGGGTACCTCTTCTTCTTCCCACTAACCCGACGCTTAGTAGATGTAATGGTGTCATTCCGAGGCCTCTTAGTTGGTGTCCCTTGATGCCTTGGCACTTCCTCGCTGGTGCTAGATTTGGATGGGTGGGAAATGGGGAGCTTAGTTGGGTTGGAAACCGCTTTTGGTGTCATTAAAGTGGGATGTAGCTTAGCACAAAAACTCAAGAGCATTGAAAGATGGGGATTAAAAAATCGGAAGTTTGAGGAAGGTATGTTAGGAGATTCGTGCTTGGAGGAGAGGAAATGGAGGAATCAGGTCGAATGAAGAGAAAGGAAGGAATGGGGTTTCAGCTGCTTTCGAGCCCAAATAAAGTTAGTCGAAATGACACCCGTAGAGTCAACTTCGAACCATAAGTCAGATTCAAAGTCGACTTCGCTCATCCGAAGTCAACTTGGGATGAGTAGAGTCGACTTGGCTCCACTGACCTAAGTACAAACATTTCCTAAATGTTACCCAATTTGCGCATTATACCATTTCATCAACATATTTAACAGTAGTTTTGCAATTTTGCATCAATTTCTTGCTTCAATATCAATCATACCCATTTTATTTCTAATTTTATAAAATGATTCACTTCCTAATTGTTTGGTAAAAATATCAGCAATTTGATCTTTAATTTGATATATTCCAAATAGAGATCATAATTTTCAAAATGTTCTCTAATAAAGTAATGTCAAATATCTATATGTTTGGTTTTTAAATGCAATATGGGATTCTTGATTAAGCAAATAGTACTTATATTATGACATCTAATAGGTATATCTTTATAATCTATCCCATAATCTCTCAGTTGTTATCTCATCCATAATAACTAGGCACAACAACTCTTAGCGGTTATATATTCGGCTTCCGCAATACATAAAAAAAGCTAGTTTGTTTCCTTGAAAATTATAAAATCATCATATTTTTAAGAAATTGACATGTTCTATAGTACTTTTTTTATCTACTTTGTAACTGAAAAAATCTGCATCCGAGTAGCCGATTAAATCAAATATTGAGCCCTTGAGTTACCATAGATCTAGATTGGTAGTGTCAGTCAAATATCTAAAGATTCTTTTTATAACTATCATATGGGTTTCTTTGGGGTTTGATTAGAATCTAGAATACATACAAACACTAAACAATATGTCTGGTCTAGATGCAATAAAATACAATAAGGATCCTATTATACTTCTATACACTTTTTGATCAACTTGTTTACCTCTTTCATCATTGTCAATTTTGATCGTTGAACTTATAGGTGTATTTGCTCCTTTGCTATTTTGCATTCCAAACTTTTTGACCATTTTCTTGATATACTTGGATTGATTTATAAAGATTCTTTCATTTAGTTGCTTGATTTGCAATCCAAGGAAGAAATTGAGTTCATCCGTCATGCTCATTTCAAATTCATTTTGTATGAGCTTGGAAAATTCTTGACATAAAAACTCATTAGTAGCACCAAATACAATATTATCTACATAAATTCGAACAATTAGTATATCTTTTCCTTTGTATTTAATGAATAGAGAGTAGTGTCTACTTTTCCTCGTTGAAATTCATGATCAATTAAAAATTTACTTAGCCTTTCTTACCAAGCTCTTGGAGCTTCTTTTAGTCCATATAAGGCCTTGGTCAACTTATAAACAAATTTGGATTGATTCTTTTCCTGAAAACATAGAGGTTGTTCAACATACACCTCTTCATTAAGATATATATAAATTCAAAAATGCAATTTTAACATCCATTTAAAATAATTTGAAACTCATATGAGATGTAAACTCCAGTAAAATGTATATGACTTCTAATCTAGTCACGGGGGCATATGATTCTTCGAAATCAATTTTTTCTTCTTGAGAATACCCTTTGGCCATAAGTCTAGCTTCGTTTCCTACAATGAGTCTACTTTCATCTAATTTGTTCTTAAAAACCCATTTGATACTAATAACCGTGCAATCCTTAGGTTTAAGAACTAGGTGCGACACTTGGTTTCTTTCAAATTGATTTAGCTCTTCTTGTATAGCAACAATTTAATTTTCATCATTAAGATCTTGATCAATTGAATTTGGCTCTATTTATATACAAATGCAAAATTTCCACATATATTTTGCCTAGAGCCTTTAATTTTCATGCTTTCATATATGTCTCATATCACTTGTTTAATTGGATGGTTATTTTTGAATTTTTGGTCCTTGAAAAGTTTGGAGGGAATATTACCTTCACTTACCTCATCGTCTTGACTTTGACCTTGCTTTGGTTCTTCTCCCCCTTTCTTTTTCACTTATAGCTTTGCAAAGTTCTTTGATAAATCCTTTGCATCACTTAACTCATGCACCTTCTTAGGAGTTGGGTTAAATTCATCAAATATAACATGATGGGCTCTTCTACTATTTGATATTTCTTGTTAAAAATACTATATACCTTGCTATTTGATGAATATCCAAGAAATAGTACCTCATCCTTTTTAGCATTCCAAGAAATATTGTCTCATCCCTTTTGGTATCTAATTTTTTAAGATTATCTTTTCTGTTGCTCAATACATAGCAACTGCAATCAAAAGCCTGAAAATATGAGATATTTGATTTTCTACCTTTCCATAGCTCATAGGGGGTCTTTTTCAAGATTGCTCTAATGATAACTCGATTCAAAACATGATAAGTTGTACTTATAGTTTCACTCCAAAATTTCTTGGATAATTTATTTTCATTTAGCATAGTCCTAGTCATCTCTTTTATTGTTCTATTTTTCCTTTCAACTATCTCATTTTGTTGAGGGATTCTAGGTGCAGAAAATGTATGGTGAATCCTTTTTTCATTGTAAAATTCTATAAACTGTTTATTTTCAAATTCACCACCATAATCATTTCTAATTGATATAATTGTGTTTCATTTTTAGTTTTGCACCAATTTTGAAAAACTTACAAATATGGAGAAGGCTTCATTTTTTCTAGTTAATAGTATTATCTAAGTGAACCTTAAAAAATTATCTACTATAACAAAAACATATTTCTTTCCTCCAAGGCTCAATATGTCGAATGGTCCATAAACTGCACAGTAATTCAAGTGGCCTTGAAGTAAAACTTCATGTTTACTTGAAAATGACACCTTTGACTATTTAGACATTTGACAAGCCTTGCAAATTTTATCTTTATCATATTTGCATTTTGGTAAACCTTTTACCAAACTCTTTTCCCACAAGGCCTTAATTTTTGACATGTTTATATATCTAAGTTTTTTATGTCATATTCATGGATCATTATCAATGGCTACAACACATTTTCCATCCAATTTATCAAAACAAACCAAATATATATTTCTATAACTTTTGCCACTAAATACTATGTGATCTCTATTGAAGACATTGTATATGGTTGATTCAAATATGATTTTATAACCTTTGTCACACATTTGTTTAATACTCATTAAGTTGTGTTTGAGTCCTTCAGCAAGCAATACTTTCGCTGTGCATGCATTTGAAATGTCGTAAACAGTTCTCTTACCACTTACCTTTTTCGTTGTTGCCAAAAACAACAGTTCCACCATTATATGACTTAAGAACATGGAATAAGGTTTTATCTCCGATCATGTGTCTTGAGCAACCGTTGTCTATAAACCATATGTTACTAGCTTTTGCTCTAAGACAAACCTACAAAAATAGTCCAATAAAGTTCATCTCTTTGGTACCCATTTTATGGGTCTATTTGGGTTAGTAAGCAATTAGAATCTACATTGTTTTATTTTGGAAGACACAAATCCAATATTCTTCGGTACCCAAACCAATTTTGTTCCTTCATTCTTCTAATTTTACATTGATATTGATTTCAAATGTTTGAAGCAAAACAAGTTTACTTTTGTTGATTGGCTTAAAGATTTTGATTTATTCAAGTTTCTGTGTTCTGGAATTTCTATTTATCAAGAACTTGTAAGAATTTTCTATGTGCATCTTGAGAAATTAGGAGACAAATCATATAATTCATATATCAAAGTAGTACATATCTCATCTACTATTGAAGAATTTGTCTCCATCATGCAACTTCCATATCTTTATGTTGAAGATTCTACTAACATATCTATTGAAGATTCTATTTTGGACTTAATTGCTGATGCAAGTTTAAGCATCTTACAAGTTGCATTTCCTGCTAAAGATTTGGCCTTTGTTGAGTTAAAATTACTATTTCAAGTTGTTTACAACTGTCTTTATCCAAAAACTGGTGGCAAAGATATTGTTAATACTAAAGATGTTATTCTCATGTAGTGCATAATGTTTTAAAAGTCTTATCATTTAGTTCTTTCAATGCTTGATTATATGTTAAGTCAGAGAAATAGATCAAATGGAAATTTGCCCTATGGAATGTTTCTAATCAAACCTTTCAAGCATTTTGGAATTGATCTGAGTCAAGAAGGATTCATTGAGCCAAACTCCTACAGCATCATTGGAGAATCAACTTTGAAGAGAATGAGATATAGAAAAGTTAATGGAGGTAGTTGGGTATGCATTCCTTCTACACCCAAAGAGAAGAAACTATCAGATGATATAGGGTCTCATGGTAAGAAAGGTGGATCTCAAGGTAATGTTGTTGTAGAATATGATGAGGAAGGTAAAGAACCATCACCTCCAAACCCATTTGACTATACCGACCATTCTGAAACACCAAACCAACCATCTCAAACCACCGCCTCTACTAATTCTATAGATTTCGAACTCTTGAACATATTCTTACCTGGTCAATTCAATATGCCTCATTCAAGGCTTGATTCATTTGAAGAGAGAATGGCTAATGTTGAAAGTGTTGGCAATGATCTCATCACTGAAATTCAACTCCAAAAAGATCCACTTCCCAATCCATAATCTCCCACATCTCCTCCATCAGAAAAACATTCTTCTCCAAAACAAAAAACTCATGTAACAAATGCGAAGTGGGCTTCATTTCTTGATACACTGGGTCCTTCAGAAACTGTTTCAGGTCATACTTCCAAAAAGCAAATCCAAAAAGCCACTTCTGCCAAAGGGAAAGCTCTCTCTTAGACCAAAGAAGCTCAAAGTTCCCTTTGGCAACAAGTTTAATCTTGCTTCTGATGGAAAGATGAGGAGCTCACTCCTCCTAAGAAGAATGACTCCAATATACCATCTGAATGAAGATTGGTGTGACATACTCTTTTGAATTTTTTTTACGAAACTCATTTCAGTTATTTAAAATAGTAAGCACAATTGGTTATTGCTTGATTCGATAATTTTTCTTATTTTCTCTTGCATCTGAATTTATCAATACCTATTGGAAATGCATTTCCATGTATTATACCACTTTTTGCTTATGACAAAAGGAGGAGAAATACAACCATTGTGAACAACATGAATGGGGAGAGCAATGTGATAAGGGGAGCAATATTCAGCAATGGTTGATAATGTCTTGTCAACATCAAAAGGGGGAGAATGTGAACTTTAATGATAACTACTTTTTGATTGGTTTTGATGATGACAAAATGTATGGTTTATGCTATTTTTTTAATATTATGAAATTATGTTTTGGATTTTTTGAAAAGAGTGGTGTGTTTGTGGAATTATCATTTTTGCGTTTATAATACAATTATGATGGGATTGAACTTGAAACAAAGAGATATCTTGAAAATGGAATATGCTAGTTGATATGCATGAAACAATCTTGAAATATGCTCATTTGCTAAACTTCACTTGGAATATGCTTTTAGAGTTGTGGTTGATCTTTAAAATTAAATTGGTTCATTTGTTTAAACTTATCTTAAGTGGATTAACATCTTTGAAGCAGGACTTTTTTCCAAAATTCGAATTTTGCAAAATAAGAGAAAAGGTCAACCTTTTGGTCTTGAAAACACTTTATCTCAACAGGAGCGGGAAAAGGTCGACCTTTTAGTCTGAAAAGGTCCACTTTTTCAGGATGCTGAAATTTCAGATTTTGAGAAGTTTGGATTTTTATGGAAATCTCTTGGGCTATCTTCTACGTCATGTTTCAAGGGTTCAAAAAGTTTTAAAAGGAGGACGTGAGAGTGCTAGAACATTAAGAGAATCACCCATCAAACTCAAGATTGTAAAATTCAAGTTGCCCCTTCATGAAGAACAATCTTGAAGAGAAGTTGTCCTTTCTCAAGTTGAGTTGATGTGGTGATTCAAAGTTGCATGTTGCCCTCAATATGTTAATGATGTTGCTATTTCAGATATGCTAAAATGGTTTGGATTAGATTTTCTTTTTGAAATTTGTACTACCTTAATTTTAATTGTGATCAAATCAAAAGATTGTCTCATGAGCCCACCTAGAGCTTAGCACCAATCCAAAAGACAGTCTGATTGATTGTACCACTGTAACTCGTGTTGAAGTTGACTAGTGAAACCCAAGTATTTGTACTTGAAGAGCGGAGAACCACTATACTTGTGTGATTTCTTTTGTGATTGCTTGATTGATCTTTGTGATTATTCATCATATAAGTTTCATAATTAGCTATTACATGGGACCAACAATCTCAACCTTAATTTGTTTATTTATCCATTTAAAAAATCTCAAGCTTAACCCATTTACAACCTATTTAATGAACGAGTTGGCAGGTTATTAACAGGTTGTATATGTATGGTGCAAACAAGTTAAGACCAAGCTAATTTAAAGTTCTGTGTGTGTTGTTTGTAATTATTATGGTGAATTAATCTACACCAATGGGAAACAAGGCATGCGCGGATCTTCATCGTGAGAGGGTGTATATTCAAGTTGAAGGAGAGGGAGAAGATAGTAGTGAGGATGGCATGGCAAAATGCTACAGCGCAGTTGTAGAGAAGACACTGTAGAATTATACATAGAATGAAGAAAATAGAAAATCAAAATGAAAAAATAGATTTAGGATTTATGAAATACATATACCCCTTCTTAACGACTTATAAATGAGTTGATGGATTTATGAATAAATTGATTTACTAAACGAGTTGACAGGTTCCTAATCGGTTTATTTATTTAAATAGTTAAATGAGTTGATGAATCATAAGTCATTTATTTAAAGAGATGTGATCTTTCATGTTTGGGTTAAGTCCTGCCCATTTGTGTCTGGGCGCTGTGAGTAGTTGGAAATTTCCCGCGATTGACAACAACAACACAGGAGAAGGAAAAGTTCAAACAAACCCATTTCGCCCAATTCCCTTCATCTCTCTCGCCCTCTCCCATGCCGCCATCACTGCACCGCTCCTAACCGATTTTTGCCACCATCTCTTTCAGCTCTCATCTCCCATCTCCCATCTCCCATCTCCCTTCTCAGCAGGAAAACCTCCGCGCGCAAGTTAGGTTGTTCCGTTAAAAGCAACCACTAAGTTCCTCCTTCGTTGGATAAAAAATAGCAAAATGAGATTTCATTGCAATGGGGATTTGATGTGATTTCATTCCAGAGATAGAAGTGGTTCATTATGGAATCACTTACAAAAAATTGCACCGCTTAAGCCGAAAACACTATTGGACCAAGAATTAAAAATGGAATATTGTTCTTAGATTAGGATGAAAAAAATCAACAAAAATGAGATGCCATGAAAGAGGAATTTCGCCATTAGAGCATTCCCTCGCTGCACTACTCAAAATCAATGCAGAAGTAGAGCTGCGTCGGCCTCCTCAATAACTTCATTCATTGAGTCTTGACCTAACATGGATGCAGAGGGTCACTTGCGATTGACGAAGAGAGATGAGAGCCGGAAGGGATGGTGGCAAAAATGAGTCGGGTGCAATGCGCGATGGCGGAATGGGAGATGGCGAGAGAGATGGGTAGAATCGAGCAGAATGGTAGAATGGGGTGGGTTTGAATTTTTCCCCCTTCCACGATGTTCCTGTCAGTCGCAGGGGTCACTGGAAAGATTTGCATCTGATGGCTCTTAAATTGCCGCCCACTTCAACGGCTCACAGCACCCAGATGCAAATGGGCGGGACTTAGCTCGAACGTAAAAGATCGCATCGCTTGTTTAAGAATGCTAACCCAAAATCATTTATAAACTGGTTAAATGAGCGGATTGATGGGTTGACTATGACCATTAACACCCCTAATAATAATCCTGTTTAAGTGGCTTTAGTGTTGATGGCAAATCTATATATAGAATCCATTAACAACTACTTATGTTACATGCATTTTACCCACTTCGAGACACATGTATCACGTGAATATTGAAGTAGCTTGTTAAACTGCTCCGTATATGTATATGGTTGTGTAGAAGACTCCATATGAGTTAATCTTTATATATATATATATATATATATATCATGACATATTTTAGCTAAAATACAATATTTTTATAATTAGTTATAGTTTTAATTTTTCTTTGTAAATATGTTTTCTTTAGTGTATTCAATATCTATATATATATATATATCAAGTTTTTCTATTTTAGAATATTTTTGCATATTTATTATTTATTTTTAAAAATTAATTTTTTAGTGGTGAAAAAAGACTAAATTCCCTTGAAATTAATGATTTTTAAAAAAAATTAATATGCAAAAATATTCTAAAATGGAAAAACTTGATATATAGATTGAATATAGTTAGGAAAATATTTTTATGAAGAAAAAATAATTAAAAATAAAAACAACATAAAATAAAATAAATAAATATTTTATTTTAACTTAAAATACATCATAATGTATATAATCATGCTTCGAACTAGAATTGATGAATTACATTGAAAGACCCACAACAAAGGATATGAAGGATTATGTGGTTATGAGTCTTATGGTGTAATTTTGTTCATTTTGGCCTAGCAGCTCTGCCGCATTATTTTAAAACAAGTCGCACCATGTTTAAGCTTAAACCCACTTACAAAATCCTCAAGAACTCTTTTTTTTTTTTTTTTTAGTTTTGGATTGTTACAGGCCCATTAGCTTCCAACCGTTTTGTCATCTGGGCCTTTGCCCAATATCTACTAGAGGAGTCTACTCTGATACCATTTGTAATGCTCAAGCTCAAAGAAATAATCTTGGGTCATGATCTATGAATTTTATAATGTGATATTATGTTCTTAAATAATCTTGGGTTATGATCTATGAATTTTATAATGTGATATTATGTTCTTTAGTTTGACAGCTCAACGGCACCGTTTTAAAACAAGTAACACCATATTTAAGCTTAGACCTATTTATAAATTCTTAAGAATTTTTTCTACTTTTTGACTGAAGAATCGGGTTTTCGCTGTTGTACATATATGGGTCAGATCTTGACCATCTCAATTTCTTCATGGAACGAAAGATGCATGCGCTTCAGGCGGATGGTTGTAAACTTGTAATAGATGCGTTTCTACGAAAGTGCATCCAACGAACGATGAAAAATCAATAGACTTTGCACAAAAATGGGGCACCTGGTATGATAATTAAAGAAGATAAAAAAGAACACACTAAACGAAGGACTCGTGACCCACTCAGTAAGTGGCTCAAATTATGAAAACAAGGTTCTGATTCCGTTAATCAATGAAAGACCAACAAGACTTAAGGACTGTATAAGATGAATTCCAAAATAAAAAAGACTTAAGGACCTTTTAATTGGAAAAGCGGTGCATAGCAGCAAAATAGAAAATCCAAGGTGACAACATACGTGAGAGACAAATGGCCTATAGTATGGACGAATCAGGTGATCAAAAATTGACCAAAACCAAGTAGAAGCAGGGATGATTGATGGATAACTAGAAACGCATGCATAGTTGACTCAACACATGAGAAAAACAGCGGGTTAAAACTTAAAACCCTGTTTTCGAAAATAACTCACAGAAATACAGTTAAGGATACTCAGCAAGGAAGAATTTGCGAAAGGGAAACCAAGTCATGATAAGGAGATCCTACCAAAAAAAAGTCATGATAAGGAGAAGGGGCAATTGGTAAATATACAAGCTTGTAAATGACACAAAAAGGAGTGACTTCCATAGGGGGATAGTAGAAGAGAGTGGTAGAAAAATTCCTATACTGGGCATAGAAGTTTTTTTTTTTTTAATAGATATGCCGGGCATAGAAGTTGAGTGCTCGCAAGCTCTTTGCAAGTACATGAGTTGTAAATTGTAGTATATAAATATTGATCTTACAGGGAATTCAGGGCTAAAGGTGTTTTTAAACACTTACACACTTATATCAAATATAGAGAGGATTTGAGTAAAAGGAAAGAACTAACAAAAGATGAAAGTTAATCTTAAGAATGTAGAACAAGAAATTAAAAACCATAGAATGAGAGTATCTAGAGTCTAGAGTTTCACAACGTCTTTTGTAACAAATAGTTGGAGTGTTTATTTAATCCGGATAATATGTGTTAAAGGAGAACATACCCTAAATTATCCTTGTACCTTCTTTTGAAACCTACAAGGTGTATATTCTTAATCACTTATTCTCATGGAATTAAGTTAATTATGATTCATTGAGTTCTGTGGTAATTCATGGAATTCCTCAACGTCATAATGCTTATTTTCATGATCTTAAATTTTTAGATTAAATATCTCGATTATCATATAATAGACTTCCAACTTTTGGTTCCTTCACCTAATATATAGAATCATTGCCGAAGTGGGAGCTCACACATAGGCAAGTATTAAATCAAATGATATTAAATTAACAACTAATATCCTTCATAAATCAAGCAAAACCACAAGATACGTTACATTGTACACATGCAACATCCTAAACCCAGACTAAGGGTTTAGCCTAGTATGTTTATAATAAAAATCAAACATAAAACAAAATTGTATTCAAAATTCATCTCAAACAAGACAGTTAAATAAAAAAAAAGAAAGAAAATGAAAGCTTATTGGTTAGAAGCTTTAATGGTGTCTTCATAACTCCAAGCAACACGTTACCTCACTTCTTGCCTCGTGTTCTTCACCTTCTCTCACTCCTGAACCTTACCCCAAGGTCCAAGGATGTTCTAGGATGCTTCAGGACATCTCCAAAAGGATATAGGAATCCAGGGAGTACTTGTGCATAGAGTATGATTTGTGCAAGATTTTGCATGACTAGGGTCTCACATGGTTCAGACCGTGTGACACCTAGATCCACATAGTTTGAACAATGTGGCACTCTGGTGTGCTCAACTTGCTTCGAAATTTTGAGGTTTTGTTGCCCGTTTTGCCCCGATTTGTGTTGAATATTCTCCGACACGTCCCAACATGTTCTAAACTGTCTTGATCATTATTTTAACTCCTTTAACTTCTTCAAAATCATCAAATCAAATGTAGTCTTGATCATTGAGCTTTGAACTTCTTAAAATAGAAGCATGTTATTCCGAAATGAGCGGACCAACTTTAGTTGACCATAACTTTTGATTTGGGAGGAGTTACAGAAGCCGCAACATATCAACAAAAATATTTTTTGAGCCGGTCAACATGGCAACTAGGGCAAGCCACCACTTGATCTCATTTTCAAAGTCCAAATCTATTTCTGTATGATTTGAGGCCTCAAAATTGCATGTATTTTCTTGCTTTTGATCAAATAGTGAGCATTTTCACATCACTAAGTTAAATCAATCAATATTCAACTCAAATCATCTCAATCACTCACATTCTCATCAATTATTATTCTAAATATATAGGATGAAAATGGTTTAACATTGAGTGCGGACAAATTCATTTTGCTAGGTTGAGACAACCATTAGTGGGTCACAACAAATTTTCCATTGAGGTGGTCATCATAGTAGTGGCGCTTGGATCAAATTTGGTGAAACCCCTGTTTGTAATAGCCAAAAATTGGTATTACAATAATCAAGAGTAAATAGAAAGTACGGTGGTGAATAGAAGCTTTTTGTAAGATAAATACAGTTTTTGGAATCTAATATGAGATTAGCTTATGAGCTAACATAAATTATGATATTGAAGCTTATATAATGTATAATATGAATTTGAAATCAATAAAAATTTAAATATATTTCAATTGAGGTTTATAGTCAATTAATTATGTGTAAAAAAATAAATTGAAAGATTAACTAAAAACAAAAGAAAATATTATGCAATGTGCATGTAGCATTGTGTTACGAGATGTAGAATATATCAAATCAAACATTTTAATCTAAAATATTATAGAACAAGAATCAATTTGAAATATATGAAATGATATATATATGTATACATATACATAGATATGAAAATTAATCCACTGCAGGCAATCCACCCAAAAAACGGCTTCACATGTATTAAAATTAACAACTACCCTACCCATTATATTTAGAATTATTTATTTTGATAGCGTACCAATTTTCATCCAAATCCAAATAGTATAAAATTAAAGTAATAAAATACTTTAATTTAAATATCAATTTTAAAATTGTATTTTCAACATCTAGATCATATAAAATATAATTTTTATATGGATAAATGATTGTATAAAGTATTATTACATTTTAAATATGTGTGAGTCTCATTTTGCAGCAGACTGCGCTATAACTATGGTGCAGTTCGAGTGCACATGATGAGTTCTCCGATACACACATATGTGAGATATATTCAGGTAAAGCAACATTGCCCGCTAACTGTGGTGCAGATCCTCCTTCTGGCTATTCATCTGGACGGGTGGAATCCCGGCCATTGAGAGCAGTCGTGCGTGTAGCGTGAAAGAGAGTGCATATACATCTAAGCATTTCAATTTTCAACCAAAAAAAAAAAAAAAAAAAAAGTCCGCAGATGACCCCAACCACAGCTTGGCACTAAAAATTTGGGTGGGAAAAAATCACTATACGTTAAAGTCCAGAAATTGCATCGGAGCAGAACAATCACGACTTAGCAATTTAGATGGAAAACATTCAAACACGGAAGTATATTGACGTCTAGAAATTGAGTGGGAGCAAAAAACTCACGACTTGGAGGTAATTTTGATTGATTATCCACCAAAAAAGCTATGTTGCATATCTGCTGCAAATTTTCCTGGTGTAAAAGACGAAAAGTAGTGTTCATGCCCACTTGCAATTTAAAAAAAATTCTAGAAATTTCAAATTTTATAAAATGGTTGAGAGGTCTTACAAAATGTATCGATAATGTTTACCCATAATTATACTTTTTCCACACAATGGTTTTTATTTTTAGTTAAAGTTATGTATGAATTCTTGAAATTATATTTTATTAATTTTTAAACGATTTTTTAATTCAACAATGATTTCCAATTAATGTCCCATTAATTTTTAACCGAAACTACTAGGCATAATGATATCTCAACTTACCACGCGAATTCTCATCTAAGATGCAATTTCTTAAAATTTTAGCTACCTTGCCTAAAATCTATAGAAAGATAAGAGTATAACACTTGCAATCAAACGTAAACATCAAAATCTTATATGAAATTTTTTGATTAATTGTAATGTATTTTTGCAATATTTGAGTGTGTGATAAAGTGAGGAATTTTTAAGAATGGAAACCGTTGTTGCTGTTATATCCAATTGGAAATTGCATGTCGCATATTCTTGGGAAATTTCAACGTTGAAGGATTATACAGTAATAAATATCGAAAAATAAACTAAAATTTCTTAAGAAGGGATTTAATTTTTAATATGATAAAATTTTAATAAATTTCAGAAATAAAGATAAAAGGGTGTATTTTCATTGGAGAAGTGATCCTGTTAGCCCGATCTAAGCAAATGACTCGCTTAGCCTACCTCAAAAAATTCATTTAAAACACCTATTTTTTATTTTTCTTCATATACTTGTTTATCTAAGTATATTTGACATATAAATCAAGTTTTACCATTTTTGGATATGTGTATATATATTTTTTGAGATTTTTAAACATAGAGGTATTTTAAATGCATATATATACATAGATGTTTAAAAATCTTTAAAAAATATAAACACACATTCAAAAATAGTAAAACTTGGTTTATATATTAAATACACTTAGATAAACGAGTTTGGGAAGAAAAAAGTAAAAAATAAGTATTGTAAATGAGTTATTTGAGTTGGGCTAAGAGAGAAATTTGTTTAACCCAAGCTAATAAGATCATTCCTCTTTTCATTGATAAATTAATTTTTATTTTACGTACATTCATATACCTATCTTATGTTATCATTACAAAAAATGATTTAGAACAAACTTGTGAAGTTAAGATGCTATAGGAAAACATTAATAAACTAATTCTAGAATCTACACTATTTTATTGAATGTATTCGGTATAGACTAGTTTCTAATTTTATGTCAATTAAGGTTATTTACAATAAAAAGTTGCATTTTCATTAATAATTTAATTTTATATTTTATGTTCATTAGTATACTTATCCTATAATATTATTTCAAATAGATTTATGATGTTAGTACGTTAATGTTATGGAAGATTTACTTGTATAGAAAAATTATCTTAGCATTAGAAAAATTGTTTACAAGAAACTTATAGAATTAAAATGCTAATTTTAGAATTGTACACTATTTTGATGAAAAGGTTCCTGCTAAATAAACAATATTTTTCAAATAACGATTTATTGAGAAGGCAAATGATGTGAAGCAGTCTTGACTTATTCATTGAACTATCTTCTTAAAATTACAAACTCTGCTTCCTATGTGATATTTCGTTCATAATTATTTATAATTTTTATTTAAGATTGTTGTAAAGTAGGTATTGTTGCATATATATTCCTAAAATTGGCATTCACTATAGGTTAAGATTACTACATACAACATTTGCTCTCACTTACAGTGGTTGAGAAGTATTCAAAAAAACTTTCAGAATTTTAAAAAATTTTAAAATGTCCAAAAGGAAGTGCAAAATTATGTCCAAGATGCATTAATATAGTTATACTATAATGTTAATATTTTTTTCTTTTCCGATATGAATGAAATAGTTCAAATAATATTGAAGATGATTAAAATTAGCATAATATTTAATTGAATCTACCACTACGATTCCACTTGCATGTCAATTAGCTATTCCAAATTTGTTGTTGCCACATCGTCGACTACCCTTACTGGTAGTTTTCTAGATAAATAATTTTTAATTTTTAATCTCTAATGCTATGAAAAAAATTAGTAAGACAATAGTAAAAATTAGCATGCTATTAGAGATGGTGTGATAGACTATTACACTAATCATGCAATTTCATTTTCATTAGGATGTTGATGTTCTTTTAAGGTTATGAAATCAATATGGTCTTAGAAATTAGTATTTTAAAGCAAAAATACTGCAGTCCATGGACGCTTTTATCTTTCAACATAACAAGCTTATTTGACATATAACATGTTGATATTGACATGTGCAAAATTTAGAAAATCTTTAGATATATTTTTTTTGTATAGCATTCTAATTGCTACATATAAAAAGTTCCCTAGACATACCGTTGTCTTCCAAAATAACATCTAATTGCTACATATGAAAAGCTCCCTAGACACATCATTGTCTTCCAAAATAACATACTTATTAATAGTTAGCATGCTTATATTCATAGGCATGGAGTTTGAAAGTTCCTTAGATACGCTTAGTCTTTTAATATAGCATGCTGATTCATTAATCAACATATTAATATTCACAAATAGAGAGCTTAAAATTTTTTTTGGACACACTTGCTTTTAGACATAGCATGCTCGTTTAACAGTCAGCATGCTGATATTCGTAAACAAAGAGACTAAAAGTTTCTTTAACACACTTAGACTTTCAATTTAGCACTCTCATTCAACACTGAACATGCTTAATTCACAAGTAGAGAGTTTGAAAGTTCTCTGAACACACTTATCTTTCAACATAGCATGCTCATTCAATAATTAGTATATTGATATTCACAAGCAAAGAGTCTAAAAGTTCCTTAGACACATTTAGTCTTTTAATATAGCAAGCTTATTCAATAGTCAGCATGCTAATATTCATAATTAGAGAGCTTGAAAGTTCCCTTAACATAGATGTCTTTCGACGCAGTATTCTCATTCAATATAGCTTGCTCATTCAAAAATATCATGTTCGAAGCTCTCAATAAGATGATCTTCAACACAACTTGCTTAATCAATAGTTAACCTGTTGATATTCACAAGTAGAATGCATGCAAGTTCCTCACTAACTTGTTTTTCAATATAACATGCTCATTCAATAGTTAGCTTGCTGATCTTTATGAGCAAATAGACTAAAATTTCCTAGACACACTTATACTTTCAATACAACATGCTTATTTAATAGTTAGCATGCTGATATTTACAATAGACAGCCTATAATTTTCTTGGACACATGTTTTCAATATGGCATGCTCATTCAACAATCAGCATACTGATATTTACAGCAAATAGTTTGAAATTTTCTTGGACACACTCAATCTTTCAATTTAGCATGCTCATTCAACAATCAATATACTGATATTTACAACAAATAGCCTGAAATTTTCCTGGACAGACTTAATCCTTCAATAGAGCATGTTCATTCAACAATTAGTATGTTGATATTCACAAAAGATAGCCTTAAACTTCCCTGGACACACTCAATTTTTCAATATAGCTTGCTTAGTCAACAATTAACATGCTAAATTTCACAATAGATAGCTTGAAATTTCCTTGGGCATCCTTAGTCTTTCAATATGGCATCATCATTCAACATTCAACATGTTAATATTCATTTATAAAAAAACATGTTGATATTCATAAGTAAAGAGAGAGTTCCCTATGAACAGTTGCCTTTCAACATAGTATACTCATTCTAAAAAAGCATGTTGATATAGACATCATTGGTTATAGTTCCTTTAATACAACATGATACAAAATCACATAACAAATAAAATAAAAAGTATGATATAGCAAGTTGTTTGCCAAGTGAACAGTAAGTTTAACAATAATTGCTAATATAAGTTACATTTATAAATTAAACTGGTTAAATAAAGAAAAATCCAATCTAAACCGACACGTAGATTGCTAAAATAAACTTTCTACATCCATAACTTCATATCTTCATTTGTTATCATGGTGATCTTGTTGTAGCACATTCTTAATAGCTTAAAGACATTTGTCTATTCTATTGACTTGCTCAAGGATTTTCTTAACTGTTAAGTGTTGAGTCACTTTTGTATTATGAATTTTGATTATTAATTGAGATGAATTGGAGTGTTTAAGATGATTTGAATAATATTTTGACTGATTTATCTTTATTTAGCACAAAATACTCACAATTGATTAGTATGTGCAAATTCATGAGAAATCGGAGCAAAACTCGTTCAATTCTTTTAGAGCTAAAGCATGAGGACCAAGACACACTTAATTTGATGATTTTAAAGAATTACAATGAGAAAAATGAAGATGAAATCAACCAAGAACATATGATGGAAGATTCAATGCGAAATGGGCATCAAACGTACAAACAGGCAAATTGGGAATATAATTGGAGCAAGATAATTGATGATCGGGAGGCAAAGGATTAAAGGCATACAAAAAATAATTTTTGAATAGTTTAAATAAGTAAAAATTGTGATTACAAAGTTTCAAGACATGTACAAGAAGTTTCAACATGATTTGGGGTGAACGGACACAAAATGGAGTGAAACGGGCGAAATCTTCAAAGCGAATTAAGTGGTCCAGAGACTTACACAATTTGAACCATGTGGAGCTTGGTTCCACATGGTTCAAACCATGTGGACCCCTGGAGATGTGCTACTTTGTGTATAGTGGAGCCATTTTGTGCAAATCTGAGTTGTTTTGCACAAGTTTTGGTAGGAGCTCTATATAAACACTTGTTATGGACATCCCACACATCTTAGAATGTCTTTAGAGCTAGGGTTGAGGTTCGGAAGTGAGAGGAGTGAAGAGTCAAGACAAGAAGCAAAGAGGTGAGTTGCTTGGGTGGTTGAGACACCATCGGAGCTTCTGATCAGTAAGCTTTCCATTTCTTTCTTTCCTTTGATTTTAATTATCTTGTTTATGATGGAGATTGGTTACATATTATTTTGTGGTTGATTTTTATTATAAACATGCTAGACTAAACCCGTTATAAAGGGTTTAGGATGTAGCATGCGTCCAATGTAGCAGATATTGTGGTTAATTATTTAAGTTATTTTGGGTTAATTTAATATCTTATGATCTCAAAGCTTATTGGGTGTATGGTACCACACTTCAACATGATTCCATATATTAGGTGATGGAACTGAAACGTGAAAGTCTCATATATGACAATCAAGATATTGAACCTGAAAATCTAAGATGAAAATAGACATGATGTCCTTGAGGAATCCCATGAACTTCTGCAGAACTTAATGGATTCTAATTGAATTAATCCCATAAAAATAGGTGGTTAAGAATATTAAGGTATGCCTTATAGGTTTCGAAAGAATGTGTAAGGATAATATAGGAATAGTTCTCCATTAACACATAATATCCAAATTAAATAAACAATTCATGTATTCGTTGTAGACGTTGCATGTGAAACCTTAGATCCTAGGTACTTGAATTTTAATTCTCGGTTCACATTCTTAAGATCGGCCTCCTTCTTTTTTATATGTATTTCCTTTTTTTTTACTCTCTCCATGTGTGTTATTGTGAAACTCCACCTATTTTAAAGCATAGTCAATGTAGCTTAGAGCTTGGATGGATGAGATTAGGGCAACTAGCTAACAAGGTGATTAAGTTAATCACTCATGATTACCTTGGTAATTATGCACTAAAAGATAAAGTGGAAAGGTTAAGCACTAAAGGACGAAAACGGATGTAGAGAATGCTTAGGTGGCGTGTGCAATTGATGCTATTTTTTATTTTATTCTTGATTTAGTACTTGATGTATTAATACCTTATGATATATAAGGTAGAATGACTTGAAAATTTTAAAGGAAAGCCTAAGTTGACATGCCCTACATGATGAACGGTTTGGATCATGAAAATTATGAATAGAAATGGGTTAAATGATTAGAGTTACATGATATTTCATGAATTAAATTCATTTTGCTAATATCTTGGCATATGTTCATCATTTTGAGATGAAATTTTTTATGACTAAGTAAGTTGATGTGCTCTAAGTGATGAATGGATTAGATTAAACCTAATTCCATTAAAAAGTGGTATTATGAATGGTTATAAATAATAATGATGAGGATTAATAAGGCATTAACTTGAGATCATCAAAAGTGGATTTTCCATAAATGAGAAGCAAGTCTACTATGACTCTTGTGGCCTACTTTTGAGGTGGCAATGGGAGGTGAGATTTGGAGCAAATAAGTTTACAAAGAAATAAATGATGGCCATGATTAAAAATCAGCCCTTTAGATGTGTTTAACTATGGGAAATTAAAGTATTTTGATGAAATGAAAAAATTGCAAAAATTAAATGCAATGCCGCTCATTGCAAGGACGTGGATAGCATGGTAGGCTAGAATGGATGGTTGTGATTAATGCAACAAATGAGGCATTGGAAGGCTGAAAAATGGGCAGCAAATAAATTTATAAATTATATATATTAAACGCTAATTATGAGGTGTCATTCAAGGGATAAAATGCAGCAACTATAAATAGGAAAGGGGGCTTAGCGAGGGATGTTTTCAGCTTGAAAGATCAGAGGAAAACTTAGAAAAAAAAAGGGGAGAAGGGCAATAGGTACTGAACATCCAAGGTAGCAAGGGAAGACGAAAAGAAAGAAAAAAGGATTCAACGAAACTTATCCGTATTCACGTTAAGTTAGGTAAGTATTAACGATTTTTTTAACCATATATATTAGCTTAAGTCATGCTTGGTTGATGTTTAATATTATGGTGGTTCATGAATGTTTAATTTATAGTTTAATAACTCTTTGAATATTTGATGAATGATTAAGCAAGCTAAGCTCTCATATAGGTTATGTGTTAATGCTTACAAGTGAGAAATGAATCATGTATATATGCTTATATGTTGGAACATTTAAGCTAGGTATAACGGGAATAAAATTCTGTTTATGTATGTTAATCCCACAATTAAAGCGATGATATAAGTTGAATTTTGGAATCAAGATCTAGTGATTAAGGGTTTAACATGAATATTGAGCTCAGATGCACATATGGAAGCAAAACTTCGTGAGAATGAGGATATATAGGGTTGTTATAATGAGGATGAAAATTCTGAAATTTTAAGGCAAAAAATTACTTATTATAAGTTATAAACAAGTAATTAAAATGACCCTGAGAGTAGTGGATTTATGGGGTAGTATGTATGTATGGTCAAGTTGGGATCGTGAAAGGCAAAACTTAAGGAAAATAACAGCATATGGAACTGTTTTGGAAAAGGTAATTAAATTCAAAGATTTTGAAAATAATTTAACTTGTTTAGATCCTAAACAAGTCCTTAAAAGGATTACAAGAATGTTGGATTGATAACATTCTATGTAAATGTTGTTAGGATGTAACTTTGAAAGTGAAATTTAATGGAAACAAGGGTTTATAGGGCTGTTTGCAAAATGAAAATTATTTTCAGAAAATTTATGGGAATTTAAATTGAAAATGGTGTATATTAACCCTTGGAATAATCACAAGAGTTGTTGCTTGATAATTTGGCATATAGGTATGCTAAAATTGCAATTGTAGAAAGGACGCAAGACCAACGTATGTATGTCTAGGGCTGTTTTTAAAAATGAATTTGAATTTCCAAAATTTTAAGTATATTTGACTTGTTATAGATTAAGAATGAAAGCCTTGAATGATTGGAAAAGTTGCAAATTATATACTTAAGAGTTGGACGGAATGAATGATCAATCATTAAGGATATATATGCAGAGGTATATGTGATTGTTAGAAAAATAATGTGGATTTGAGAAACCTTACTTGAACTTAGCTTATTATAGTATCAAGTAAGTACCTTGAATAATTAAATGCCCTAGATTACGGTATTAAGAAAAAGGAATGGTTAATCATTGAGAAAAATGAAAATATGTGACTTAAAGAGATGAGAATGTTCGTCTCCAAGAAAAAATAATTAAGGCAAGCTTGCAATGAGTCACATATAGATCAACATCATGTAAAGGTTGGGAACAAGTGATACATGAACATGAATTAATGAAAAGGCAAGGCATGCAAGCATGATGTTATATAAGTACGTAAGATGATCATTCCGCTTGTCTAGGTAAAGGTAATAAAAAGATCGGGACGAGTTGATCGTCACGAGGTAAGCAAGCAACACTTTTGAAAATGATATTTTATTCTCCATTATTGAGATGAATTCTAAACTGCTTTACTGAAATGATATCTGTAAGTAAGTTCTTCAAATTCCTATTTCAAAAGGATTTTTATAATAAGAAAGTTTGATATCTTTGTGAAATATTATTTGTAAGCAAGAAAAACCTTTGGAAATGTTACCTTTTAAATGTAGAAATGTTTTGAAATGGTCTCATTGGAATTTTTCTAAAACTATTTTAGAGTAAATAAGCCCTTTGATATTTCTACTTCAAAAGAAGGTTGTGAAAAGAAATTTCTATTCCTTTATGAAATCATATTTGCAAAGAAAGTGTTTGAAAAAGGATGTTTTTGAAATATTTGGAATCTATTTGAGTATTGAAATGACTTAAAAGTGTTTTATACTGATGTTTCAAAAAGGGTTTAAGGATGACCAATCCGATAAGTTGATTTTATAAAAGATTTTAATTACTGTTATGTTAAAATGGTGATCAAGAGTTATGCAAGCACTTCTTGACATAAGAATGACAAGGCTATTGTGGAAATAAGATATATGATGTCGGGTAAATAGAAATGACTCATTTGCATATCCTTTGTTTATGAAAAACCTAGAAATAGAAAATGAAAATGCTGCAAGAAAAGCTTTTGAAAATGATATGTTCTTCTCAAAAATTGAAATATTTTGAAATTGCTTTATCATGATGGTTTCTAAAATTGTTTACAAGCAAATGAGCAAAACTTTTGAAATTATTAGTTTTCTTAAAAATTGACATGTTTTAAAATTCTTTGAATCTTGAAATGTTTGAAAATTATTTTATAATAATGATTTTAAAACTACTTAATGGTGGTCATCCCAAAACTATGATTCAAATGCTATTTCACAAATTGCTCTTAAAATGAATGTGCTCAATTCTCAGTTTGAGAAGGGCATGGGATGATGACTGTATTGGTATATGAAATGTTGTGTTCAACAGAATATGCCAAGTTTTGACACAGGTTGATGCTTGTGTTGTTCTTATGAATCATACTAGCATGTCAATGTGGATAAGAATGATGTATGGTGCACCAGAATGATGAATAGGTCCATTGTAGAGGCGGTCGCTGGTGGACTGGGGCCCCCTCTACATGCGGCTAAGTCGCTAAGAGAATGCAGGAGGTCGGCACTGCCCTCCCTAAAATGGGAGAAGGTTCAAGGATAGTCGCTTGGCTCGCAGTCTAAACATGAAAGGTTTCTTTTCGATGGGAAGATGATCATTTGGTAAGCATCACATACCAGATTGATAGACATGTATTTACATATGCTTTGTTTTAAAAAGCTACAAATGAGGTCATGAAAATATTTTAGGACATAAATATGTCCACATGAAATAGGTTTATATGAAAAAATTTACATGTGTAAGTTTCACCTTTGAAAAACTCCAAAAATTGAGACAGAGAAAGGTTTGCATGAAAAGGTTTCATGAAAATATTTTCCTACAAATGAAAAATGCTTGCTTATTGAGTTTATCATTAACATTTTGTTTTCCCCAACCCTAGGCAAGTACAAGGTTCAAGCAGAAGAGCAAAGCTAAATGTTATTTACCTGCATTTTGAGAATGAATGAATGACTGTATGTTTAATTGTGATATGAAAGTACGTTGTTTGTATATCAAATAATGTGATATACACATGTTGATATTAGATTATGAAAGTATATGATGTAAATGAACAAGTCAACAGGTGTAAAGGATATGTACAGTTAATTTCAAGTATATGTTGCTTGAAAGATGATGAAGGAAATGAAATAAAAAGAAAAGAAAAATTTCCGCTAAATGAAATATATATAAAAATCTTGTCGCGTGATCAGATAACAAATTTGCTCACATTTACTAACGATATCGGAGTAAGGCTCCGGTGCCTCAGGATGGGGGCGCTACAGTTGTAAGTGTTTAAAAATAACATCTTAAGTCTCGAATTCCTCGTGGAGATATTTTATATACTAAAATCAACGACCCGTGCACTTGCGGTATGATTGCGAACAAGTATTTTAGTGTCGTTACCAGGAAATTCAGCGTTATTTGGAAATTTATATTTAAACTCTTTTTCTTTCTTTTCTTTTCCTTCTTCTCTTTTTCTATTCTTTCTTTCCCTTTATTTTCTCTTATTCTTTATTTCTCTTTGTATGTTCTTGTTGTAAGTAATTTTTTCTTTTGTTTTCCTTTTTCTTTTTAGAAGCTGTTTGATGGCATATTATAATAAGTGGTATGATGATAGTTAGATCTTGTCATGATGATAAGATGATAGCTAGTGAATTTCATGAGAATTATGAAATAGCGGACTAGTACAATTCATATAAAGAAAGGACTTCAATGATAAACGCATCATATCAACAAGACTGTGGGCATGATCAGCAAAATTATTATAACTATGATAACCCCTATCATGTTGAAAATCCGTTCTCAAGCACTTACAATCATAATAGGTATGCATATTCAAACTTTTATTGGTCCGATTATCATACCTTTATACCTGAACAAAACTACTTTCCACCTCAAGAATATGAATCAAAATTTAAAAATATGTTGGAAAATTCTTCTCCTTCCATTTCGCCAACAGTCTCACCATAGCCTAAAGAATCCACTATTAATAAAATTTACAAAATTTTGAAACAACTTCGTCAATCAAATCAAGAACTTAATCAATTGAAAAATCGTCTTCTGATTCTAGGAGAAAAAGTTACACGATAAGTCAGCCATCTAAATAAGAACTCTCACGAGCCTATTAGTCGACCATGTGTGGACTCTACGACTTTTTCTGAGGATTATTGTGAAACCATTTTGAGCGATAAGGATCAAATAGAGGATGAGATGTATATAGATGAACAAAAGCAAAATCAGAACCAAGCATATCATAGAGGAGTTTTGAATAATGAGAATCACGAGGAAGGTGAGGCGCAGGATGAGGACAAAGAGCAGATTCAAGACCAATCAAATCTTGAGGAAGTGCAAGATGAAAGTAGTGAAGAGGAGATGATAATCAACCGATCTGAAGAAACAAAGATAGAAAAGTCATCCGTACCATTCAAGCTACAAAAGTCATCATTTATGTTTCCACAGAGTGCAGTTGAAGAATGCATGAATCCTAAAGAGATAGATATTGATATTCATAAATTTAGGAAAATTTATCTCTTATTTTATTTTTATCCTTATCTAATTTTATTTTGATCCTTGTCTATATACTAATAGCATCTACAATTTGACAAGGAACTATAACAAGATGATGATACGGAAGAAATTATTAAATATCACGTTTGGTGATAGTCTAAGTTTCACAAGTATTCAGAATGCAACACAAGAGAATTTAGAGAAAAACCTGTTGGTCCCGAGTTGATGGCAAAACCCAAGAGGGGAGGGGTGAATTGGGTTCTTTAAAAACTTCTTTGGTAAATCAAAAATATTAACCCCTTGAAGAACTTAATCCCCTTTTAGCACAAAATGGAGAGCAATAAAGATAAAGCAGTAAAAATAAATAGAGCACAAGATTTATAGTGGTTCGGGCAAACCTTCCCTACTCCACTCTTCCAAGCTCACACTCCGTTGTGACTTGGGTTCCACTATGTATTCCACGAATACACTTAGAGTCACCGCTCTCTTCTAGATTCCAGCTCTAGGAGGCATATACAACTAGAGCCTCTTGCTCTCTTCTAGATTATAGCTCTAGGGGGCATAAACAACTCACATGCAAAGATAGATGATTAGTCTCACTCCAATCACACCCTACTTTGCATATACTTGATCTTAGCTACCCAAGCTAAATCAAGATTTATACAACAAGACAATGAAATAAATAAAAACTACACTTTACAGATTTGTGTAGGCAGATTTAGCTCGAGGAAGAAGTTGTAGAAGCAGCTTTGGATGAATATTGTTGAAGGCGCTAGCAACTTGAAGCTTTCTTCTTCCTTAGAATTTATACGGACCACTCAACAATGGAGAAAAGCAAATAGGAAACCTTTCTTGCACTTCTTTTCTCTCTTTGAACTTTAACGTAGTGTCTTGTGTTCTCTTGTTGTGTTTTCACGTTCATTTGAGGGTCCTTTTATAGAGGGAAGAAAATATGAACGTTGTGGAGGTTGTTGGCGCGCAATAAATGAGCTCCAACGTTCAAAAATTTGAACGTTATACCCAAGTCGAAGGTGGAGTCGACTTGGGATGCGACTTGGCTACCCAAGTCGCATCTGGAGTCGACTTCGTCTGCGACTCCAGTTCTTCGAATTCCCCAAGTCTGAGTTTCAGTCGACTTCGTTTCAGACTTCGACTCAAGTCGAACCTGAAGTCGACTTGAGTTGCGACTTGACTCAGGCTTTTTTGAGACGCCTTGATCCTCACTTGGTTTTCTTCTAGCTTGCTTATCTTTGAATATCTCTCTTGACCTTGATCTTTTCCAATCGGCTTGATCTTCGCAAACCTTTGGAACTGTTTGAGTCCTTGCGTGTTTCTCGCTCGGTCTTGGACTCACGTGGTCTTCATTACTTGAGTGTTGCATCATTTGAATAGTTTTGAAGATTTGCCTTGGCTTGATAGACTTGATTTGAACATTGAATATGAATCTTAGCTTTGATCTTCAAGAATCTTAAGTTGTTTCTTTGTGAATGAACTTTTCATCTCATTTGGGTTTGATCAAGTTCAATATGATCCTTGGAATAAGCTTGGAACTTCAATCTTCAAGTCTAAAATCCTCAAGTCGAAGTTGGAGTCGACCTTGTCTGCGACTTGACCCAAGTCGCACCTGGAGTCGACTTCGTTTGCGACTTGGGCAGCTTCGTGCCCCCAAAATCAACGCTGGACATTTTTTCATGTTTGAAGTCGATGCTGGAGTCGACTTCGTCTGCGACTTGACTTCCCAAGTCGCAAGTGGAGTCGACTTGACCTGCGACTTCACCTGTCAGCTGCTGTTGCCTTTTGGGATTCATTCTCAAGTCGATATTTGAGTCGACTTTGGGATCGACTTCTTCCAAGTCGAAGTCCAAGTCGACTTGGAGATCGACTTGACCTCTTTGCTTTCCTTAAACATTTAGCAAACACATTAGTACCTTTTATATACTCAAATTAGTTCTTGTTAATCATCAAAACTCAAGATTTGGTCAATTTTTATTGTTTTAAACATTGTTTTCAACAATCTCCCCCTTTTTGATGATTGACAAAACTTCATTTGAGTTGATACCTTTCAAGCATTAATCATGTTCATATGTCTTTTGAAAAATAGAGCATTTGTCATATAGGTCAGAGCTTTTTGAAATTTCAACCATTATCTAAGAAACATATCATTTTGGCATATTGGATACCTTTCAAGCAAATCATGTTGAATACTTTATTAATCAAGCATAACATATTAAGCAAACATAACATTCATCAATAGCATCTTTCATATATATATATCAAGTTTCATTTTTACAAAATGCAATACAAAACAAAAATGAAACCTAGATACAAAACTACCCAACCCAAAAGAAAATTTTACTCAACTCACCTATTCTATCTCCCCCTTTTTGTCAAACTATCAAAAATCTATCAAAAATCGATCAACTCTCAATGATTTTGTGAATTGAAATTGAGAGATCGGATATAAGATTGGTTTGATGGGACGATTTTCGGCAGATGAGTAGATTAAGATATCATGATCGGGAGATGCTGCTTTATGAACTGATCCCGATTCGTATGGGTCGAGTTCAGGCATAGGCCTCTTCTTGTGACGTCCGGAGGCGAGATGATATTTGATGGTACGCAGTTCCCGATCCATGTGATCTTGTCGGGAATGCATATCAGTGATAACATTCATCACGCCGGTCACTAGGTTAGTCAACCTATCTTCTTGATGACCCATAGCATCCATGATCTCGTTTTTGATGCTTTGAAGTGCAGCCATTTGATCTGAAGTAGGCGGCACGCGTTCGGGTGCAACGGATCCTTGAGGAGAATGTGATCCGTGTGACATAGGAGATGCAGGCCGTTCAGGCGATGCCTCGGGAGCTTGCTCCCCCTCCGCTTGTGCATTGTCCTCTTGTTCTCTGACTGGCTCGCCAAGCTTCTCCCGGATTCTATCATCCCTAAACTGCTCCAAATTGATCTTCATAAGTTGGAGCAGAGCCCTGTTGATGGCGTTTGTTGTCTTTGGAACTTCATATGGTTCCCCGTCGATGTCTACATCGCACCTTTCCAGGATCAAAGTGATCCAGGATCCATACGGTAGCACGCCCCGTGGGTTCTCCTTTTTGTTTGCTAGGGCTTCAAGGAAGAGTCTAGGAAGACTGATCTTTGCCTTATTGACCAATTTCCACAAGATCACTGCTTCCTGTGGATTGAGTTGATTTCTTCTGCCTCCTTTTGGTAAGATACAGTGGGCTATTAGCAAACGGATGACCCTGAGTCTGGGAGGAAGATCCATGTAATGCAGAAATTTGGTACCTGCATGGTATTTGTTGCTTTTTGTTAACTCATTGTAGATCTTGTCCACTGTCAGATCCTTGGAAAGCCTCTCTTCATCAAAGGGCACTTGAAGAATGTTTCCAATTCTTCTCAGGGCTTTGTCTTGATCTGGATAGTTGCTACCCCCAAACTGTATTTCAGTGCCTTTGACATAAGTGCAAAACTTGGTGTCGTCCCATAGATAATAAAACTGTCTTGTGAGATCAGGATAGATCCGTTCATCGGATTTGAATAGTTGTATCCAACCTTGGAAATCCAACAACTCTTCTATGTCGAACTCATAGTCGTTAAGGAACTTAAAATCTATGATCTTAGGAATGAATACCTTTTGTTCATAGAAGTTTCTGTAGAAGCGACTATGCTGTAGCTCTGTCCTGAAATAGGTAGTGGGCATTTTTAGAACTTGCCCCTTTTTGATAGGAATCCTTGAAGAGTAAGAGCTTTCAGGTCGACTTTCTGATCTTTGAGTTTGATCAGTTGATTGCGTTGTTGTTTGGAAACGAACCCGCCTACCCGTCGAGGTCGAAGGTTCCTCTCGTGGCCGTTTTGCGGGTGTTCTTTGCCTTCTGGGCACCTCTTCCTCAGTTGTTGACCTTGAAGGTCTAGGCATAGGCTTTAGAGATGGTTTTGAGACTGCTTTCTTTGGAGGTCTAGCTTTAGGTGCCATTTGGGACGATTTGGAGTTGGATTTTGGGAGAGGGAAATGGAGATGATACCAATTGAGATGGAAAGTGAGAGGAAATGATGAAACTGAGAGTGAAGAAAAAACAGAGAGATAGAGAGAGAAGAAATGCTGTGAGAAAGAGAGAGAGCTTGCGAGAGATGAAGATGAAAATCAGAGAGAAAAGAAGAAAGTTGAGAGAGAGAGACGGTGTGAGAGAGAAACCCGAGGAGAGAGAGAGAGAGTCGCCGGAGAGGGAAAGGATTCCCGGAGAGATAAGGAGAATCGCCGGAGGAGAAGAGAGACGGAAAGAGGGGTTGCAGTCGCCGGAGGAGAAAAGGAAAACAGGGAGGCCGGAAAAAATGAGGAAGAAAGAAGAGAGGAAGAAGAAATAGAAAGAAAGGCTCGGAAGTCGGACGGTCGCGCGCGCGGAGTCGACTTGGCCCTAGGCGAAGTCGACTTCGATTCCCTGGAGTCGACTTCGCACATAGTGCGGAGTCGACTTCGACCCCGTGGAGTCGACTTTGCTGTCGAAGCGGAGTCGACTTCACTTTCCCAAGTCGACTTGGCGGAGTCGACTTGACTCATCAGTTTGCCTTTTTCAAATTTTGATTTCTTGTTTTAATTTTTCCTAATTTAGCTCTATCATCCCCATATCATTCCTAATCTTGTAAAATGATTCTTTAGCTAGAGGTTTGGTAAAGATATCAGCAATTTGATCCTCTGTTTTCACATATTCTAAGCACACATCATGATTTTCAACATGTTCACGAATAAAATGATGTCTCACATCAATATGTCTGGTTCTAGAATGCAATACAGGATTTTTAGTCAAACAAATTGCACTTGTATTATCACATCTAATAGGAATATCAACATAATCAATACCATAGTCTTTCAACTGTTGTTTCATCCAAAGTAATTGGGCACAACAACTACCGGCGGCTATGTATTCGGCTTCTGCAGTAGATAGTGCAACACTTGTTTGTTTTCTTGAATGCCATGAAACTAGCATATGTCCAAGAAATTGACAAGTTCCACTGGTGCTTTTTCTATCTACTTTATATCCGGCAAAGTCTGCATCCGAATAGCCGATTAGATCAAAGGTTGACCCCTTTGGATACCATAGTCCAAGATTTGTAGTTTCTAACAAATATTTAAAAATTCTTTTTACAGCAAGTAGATGTGATTCTTTTGGACATGCTTGGAATCTAGAGCACATACAAACACTAAATAGGATATCGGGTCTAGAAGCAGTTAAGTATAGCAAGGATCCTATCATGCTTCTATAAAGTGTTTGATCGATACTTTTACCATTTTCGTCTGCATCGATCTTGATTGTAGAGCTCATTGGAGTGTTTGCTCCTTTGCTATTTTGCATTCCAAACTTCTTGAGCATCTCTCTGGCGTATTTGGACTGATTTAGAAATATTCCTTCACTTTGTTGCTTGATTTGCAGTCCAAGGAAGAAATTTAATTCTCCCATCATACTCATTTCGAATTCGCTCTGCATTATCTTAGAAAACTCTTGACAAAGTTTTTTGTCAGTAGCACCAAATATTATGTCATCAACATAAATCTGCACAATTAAAATGTTTTTATTTTTATATTTAATGAACAGAGTAGTGTCTACTTTCCCCTTTTGAAACTCATGGTCAATCAAAAATTTATTCAATCTTTCATACCAAGCTCTTGGAGCTTGTTTTAGTCCATATAATGCTTTGGTCAATTTATAGACATACTTTGATTGATTCTTTTCTCCAAAGCTAGGGGGTTGTTCAACATATACTTCTTCATTCAGATAGCCATTCAAAAATGCACTTTTTACATCCATTTGAAACAATTTGAAATTCATATGAGAAGCAAATGCTAGTAAAATACGTATGGCTTCTAATCTAGCCACGGGTGCATATGATTCTTCAAAATCAATTCCTTCTTCTTGGGAATACCCTTTGGCTACTAATCTTGCCTTGTTTCTAATTACGAGTCCGCTTTCATCTAATTTGTTTCTAAATATCCATTTAGTACCTATGATAGTGTGATTATTTGGTCTAGGAACTAAATGCCATACATTGTTCCTTTCGAATTGGTTTAGCTCTTCTTGCATTGCAATAATCCAATGTTCATCATTGAGAGCTTGTTCAATGGTATTTGGTTTAATTTTAGATACAAAGGCATATTGACCATAAACGTTTTGTTTTGATCTTCTAGTTTTCACTCCTTCATATATATTTCCAATAACTTGTTCAATTGGATGGGCATTTTTGAACTTCAAATCAGTTGGGGGTTTGTAAGAATCATTACCTTCACTTACCTCTTCCTCCACGAGATTTTCTGGCTTGAGTTCGAGTTCCTTTGATTGTTCTTTGCCTTTTGTTTCATCTGCATCACTCAGTTCATCCTCCTTTCTCGGAGTTTGGTTAATTTCATCAAATACAACATGTATGGATTCTTCTACAACTTGACTTCGTTTATTGAAAACTCTATATGCTCTACTATTTGATGAATAACCAAGGAATATAGCCTCGTCGCTTTTAGCATCTAACTTTCCCAAGTTAGTTTTTCCATTGTTCAAAACATAACATGTACATCCAAAAGCATGAAAATAAGAGATATTCGGTTTCCTTCCTTTCCATAGTTCATATGGGGTCTTTTCCAAGATTGCTCGAATGGTAACACGGTTCAATACATGACAAGCTGTACTTACAGCTTCACCCCAAAATTTCTTGGATAGATTGCTCTCATTTAGCATAGTTCTAGCCATCTCTTGTATAGTTCTATTTTTCCTTTCAACTACTCCATTTTGTTGTGGAGTTCTTGGTGCAGAAAATGTGTGGTGAATTCCTTTTTCATTACAAAATTCTATGAATCGTTTGTTTTCAAATTCGCCACCATGATCACTTCTTATGGTCACAATAGTACTTTGTTTTTCATTTTGCACCAAATTTGCAAAAATTGCAAACATAGAGAAGGCTTCGTCTTTACTAGTTAAGAGAATTATCCATGTAAATCTTGAAAAATCATCAACTATGACAAATACATATTTCTTTCCACCAATGGTTAAAATGTCGGATGGCCCATATAGATCCATGTGTAGTAATTCAAGGGGCCTAGTGGTGGAAATCTCCTTTTTGGTAGTGAAAGGCATCTTTGGTTGTTTAGATAATTGACTGGCCTTACAGATTTTGTCTTTGTCATATTTCAACTTAGGCAAGCCTTCTACCAAACTTTTCTTCCATAAGGTTTTTATATTTCTCATGTTTATATGTCCAAGCCTTTTATGCCAAACCCATGGATCATTATCAATTGCCATTAGACATTGACCATTTAGTTCATCAAGTGAAACCAAATATACATTTCCATGTCTTTTACCACTGAACATGATATGTTCTCCATCAAATACATTACATATAGATGATTCAAATACAACTTTGTATCCTTTATCACATAATTGGCTAATGCTCATTAAATTGTGTTTGAGTCCTTCAACAAACAGAACATCTTCCATGCATGCATTTGAGATACTATAAATATTTTCTTTACCTTTAATCTTACCTTTCTCATTATTTCCAAAGGCAACTGTTCCATCGTTGCAAGGGTTAAGCAAATAAATCTCATCTCCTTGGTACCCATTTTATGGGTCCATTTGGGTTAGCGATGTAAATCAACCTTTGTTGTTCTATCTTGGAAAGCCCAAATCTTGTGTTCCTTGGAACCCAAACTAATTTTGCACCATGGTCATATAATTTCTTAAAATTACATTTGTAGGTTTTATGACCCATTTTGTTGCAGAAATTACAAGCCATAGGTAATCTTGGGGTAGGCCTCCAAGTAAGCAATGGTTCAACTATGGGTCTTCTAGTCCACTTGAAATTTTTCTTTTGTGGCTTGTATATAGATGCAGTTTTAGTTTGATATTTCTCAAGTATTTGTACATTTGATTTGCTACTTTCTCCTTGCTCAAATGTATGATACCCAAGACCTCTTTTATGTGTTTGGGAGGTCATATTCAAAAACATCTTAACACTTTCTCCTGGATTAGAGAACTTAGCTAATGATTCATTCAATGATTTGTTCTCCTTTTTCAGCAAATCATTTTCATCTTTCAGTTTGTCTAATCTTTCTGCAAGTTTACCATTTACGATAATTGTTGCATCACATTGTCTTTTCTTAATCGTAAACTTGCTTCCTAATTTCTTTATTTCTTCATATAGTGAATCATATGCATTTTGAAGTTCATCTAATTCAGTACATTTGAGGCATTCTAGAGAAGAAGAGTAACTTGATTTAGATTGGGAGAGTTTGGAACTTACCTCTTCATTGCTTGTGCATTTTGATGAGGTAGTTCGTTCTTCATGCTCAATTTGTGCCATGCAGCAGATTCTTGCACATTCTTCCGCCTCGTTATCGTCGGTTGAGGAGCTACTTGTTGTGGATTCTTCGTCATTCACGTACATGCCTCTTCCTTTGTACTTTTGAAATCTTTTGTTGTTCCTTCTATCCTTTCTTTGTTCGTTTGCCTTGCTTTCTTCGGGAGTTGGACATTGAGCTTGCATATGTCCCGAACCGCCGCATCGGTAGCATTTGGTTGGTTCTTTCTTCTTCTCTTTGGGAGTTCTTTCCTTGAAGCTTCTGAAATTTTTCCCTTTCCTCACAAATTTTCTGAAGCGTTTTGTGAGAAGGGCGATTTCATTGTCATTTTGGGAGGAGGAAGAGTCGTCCGAGTTTTCTGCGGCTTTCAAGGCAATCGCTCTCTTGCCCCTGTGTTGATCCTCGTTTCTCTTCTTAATCAGCTCATGTGACATAAGTGAGCTAATTAAGTCTTCAAGCTTTAAAGTGTTTAGGTCTTTGGCTTCTTCTATTGCAGTGATCTTTGGAGTCCATGATTCAGGTAGAGCTCTTAAGATCTTCATAACCTGCTCAGATTCAGAAATAGCCTTTCCAAGACCTTTTAAAGCATTAGTGATTTTTGAGAACCTAGCAAACATTTCAGAAATGTTTTCTGTTTCAATCATTCTAAAGTTCTCAAGTTCTCCGATCAAAATATTTCTTCTCGTCCCTTGGACTTGAGAAGTTCCTTCATAGATAGATGTTAGTGTATCCCATATCTCCTTGGCGGTTAAACAAGAGGATACTCTATCATACTCCGAAGCCGTAAGAGCACAAAATAAAGAGTTCATGGCCTTAGCATTGCTCTTGACGGTTCTTACTTCCTCTTCGGTCCATTTGGAAGCTCGTTCATCGATAGGCAATGTTACACCATCTTGGATAGCAATCCAAGAATCCATATCGGTAGCCATGATGAGTTGCTTCATACGAAGCTTCCAATATCCAAAATTGTTCCCATCAAACAATGGTGGCCTTGTAAAGGATTGGCCTTCAGCAAATGTGGGAACGGAAGTAGATTGGGATGCCATATCAATAAGATCTCTTTGGTAAACTCAAAGACCTGCTCTGATACCACTTGTTGGTCCCGAGTTGGTGGCAAAACCCAAGAGGGGAGGGGTGAATTGGGTTCTTTAAAAACTTCTTTGGTAAATCAAAAATATTAACCCCTTGAAGAACTTAATCCCCTTTTAGCACAAAATGGAGAGCAATAAAGATAAAGCAGTAAAAATAAATAGAGCACAAGATTTATAGTGGTTCGGGCAAACCTTCCCTACTCCACTCTTCCAAGCTCACACTCCGTTGTGACTTGGGTTCCACTATGTATTCCACGAATACACTTAGAGTCACCGCTCTCTTCTAGATTCCAGCTCTAGGAGGCATATACAACTAGAGCCTCTTGCTCTCTTCTAGATTATAGCTCTAGGGGGCATAAACAACTCACATGCAAAGATAGATGATTAGTCTCACTCCAATCACACCCTACTTTGCATATACTTGATCTTAGCTACCCAAGCTAAATCAAGATTTATACAACAAGACAATGAAATAAATAAAAACTACACTTTACAGATTTGTGTAGGCAGATTTAGCTCCAGGAAGAAGTTGTAGAAGCAGCTTTGGATGAATATTGTTGAAGGTGCTTGCAACTTGAAGCTTTCTTCTTCCTTAGAATTTATACGGACCACTCAACAATGGAAAAAAGCAAATAGGAAACCTTTCTTGCACTTCTTTTCTCTCTTTGAACTTTAACGTAGTGTCTTGTGTTCTCTTGTTGTGTTTTCACGTTCATTTGAGGGTCCTTTTATAGAGGGAAGAAAATATGAACGTTGTGGAGGTTGTTGGCGCGCAATAAATGAGCTCCAACGTTCAAAAATTTGAACGTTATACCCAAGTCGAAGGTGGAGTCAACTTGGGATGCGACTTGGCTACCCAAGTCGCATCTGGAGTCGACTTCGTCTGCGACTCCAGTTCTTCGAATTCCCCAAGTCTGAGTTTCAGTCGACTTCGTTTCAGACTTCGACTCAAGTCGAACCTGAAGTCGACTTGAGTTGCGACTTGACTCAGGCTTTTTTGAGACGCCTTGATCCTCACTTGGTTTTCTTCTAGCTTGCTTATCTTTGAATATCTCTCTTGACCTTGATCTTTTTCAATCGGCTTGATCTTCGCAAACCTTTGGAACTGTTTGAGTCCTTGCGTGTTTCTCGCTCGGTCTTGGACTCACGTGGTCTTCATTACTTGAGTGTTGCATCATTTGAATAGTTTTGAAGATTTGCCTTGGCTTGATAGACTTGATTTGAACATTGAATATGAATCTTAGCTTTGATCTTCAAGAATCTTAAGTTGTTTCTTTGTGAATGAACTTTTCATCTCATTTGGGTTTGATCAAGTTCAATATGATCCTTGGAATAAGCTTGGAACTTCAATCTTCAAGTCTAAAATCCTCAAGTCGAAGTTGGAGTCGACCTTGTCTGCGACTTGACCCAAGTCGCACCTGGAGTCGACTTCGTTTGCGACTTGGGCAGCTTCGTGCCCCCAAAATCAACGCTGGACATTTTTTCATGTTTGAAGTCGATGCTGGAGTCGACTTCGTCTGCGACTTGACTTCCCAAGTCGCAAGTGGAGTCGACTTGACCTGCGACTTCACCTGTCAGCTGCTGTTGCCTTTTGGGATTCATTCTCAAGTCGATATTTGAGTCGACTTTGGGATCGACTTCACCCAAGTCGAAGTCCAAGTCGACTTGGAGATCGACTTGACCTCTTTGCTTTCCTTAAACATTTAGCAAACACATTAGTACCTTTTATATACTCAAATTAGTTCTTGTTAATCATCAAAACTCAAGATTTGGTCAATTTTTATTGTTTTAAACATTGTTTCCAACAAAACCTGCATGAACTTGTATTTGAAAGATTAGGTGTCGGTTGATGCAATTTCAACTAGTCTGGTTGAAAATGTTAAACTTGCAGCTGCTTCGGAACAATTTAGGATTTAGTTAGGGAAGTATTAGTTTCTTTCTACTATTTTTGTTTTTATTTTTAGGATTTTGATGCATTTTGATTTGTAGTTTTCATTTGGTATTTCCTAAGGACTCACTAAGGAAGAATGCAATTTGAAAATCTTAATGCTCAAACAGGAAAGTTAAAATCTAAATTCTTAAAAACACTCACTCATTGATTCATGTTTAATTGTATGAACTGTCCTTAATTATCCTTAATGGACGACATTAATTTTAAGTGTGGAGATTAATGTGTTGCATTATTTCTTTGATTACTTCTCCGATTGCGCTGAACGATTGTTATAACAAATTTTATAGAACTTTTAAAATTTTGTGTGCATGATAGTTGACTTTGGGTTGATGTAGACCCCACTTTGAACTCTTGTTATTCCTTTAAGTATACCACAATTGGAATTTTAAAAAATATGAGTTATGAAATTAATGGAAATCTAGTAAGATGTTGAATTTGTTTTTAAGCATGTACTTGTTGAAAATACTCATATTTATATCGTAGACTATCTGATGAAACTGATATACCGAGGTACTAATTCTTCTTTCTTTCAAACTTAGAGTAGTTCTCTTTAATTTATCAAGGTTGTTTCTAATACACATAATTGGTTAATTAAAAAGGTAGTTTTTCCCATATGCATAGAATTTCATTCCAATTAAAGGATTTCCAAAGCTAATACTAGACTTATTTATGGAATATACTTAAGCCGTTCTTTTGTCTGATGAGCCTACTACTGAGAGTATTATTATTGTTCATCCCTTTGAGCCTGGAATTTCTTTCTAATCCTTAATTTCCACTTATTGCAATGAAAATGACTTTAAATATGAATTTTGAGCTAAAAAGCATAATGAGAATGAGGTTAACCACATAACTTATACAATAATGAAATGACTCTCTAGATATTCTGAAATATGATGAGGGGAGTTGCTTATAAAATAAGAAAAAATTTTTGTTGATACCTTGAAATATAGTGAGGGGAGTTATTACTAGACTTGGTTTGAAAAAAATTAAAAGAAAATTGCTAAATCAAGAGTAAGAGCAGGCTTTAAAAAATAATAAAAGTACTAAGTGTGGGAGTGATTTTATTTTCTTGGGCATATAAGACTCAAATCAATGTGGAAATGGTTCAATTGTAAATTTTTAATGTCTGATCTTAACCTAACTATTGTCCTATTAAGTCTTTATGATTTTATGATCTAGTCAAGTGACTTAGTGGAGGAAATTTTGATGTTAGAATTTGATGAGATATATGCGAGGGTATTTTCTGTGTTACTACCATGAATTAAATGTTTAAATATGTGTATTGAATAGTTAGATAAAAAGAAGAGGATATATGAGAAATAAGAGTTTATATTGCAGGAGTTTTTGAATTATTTATTATTGAAAGTAAAAAAGGTAACATTGTGTATAACGTTAATTGAGTGGTTTTGAGTGGAATTTTGATAAGTGCTATGTTTCAGAGTTTTTGATCCAATATTCTCATTGGCTTTTGATTTATACTTTCTTTTTACTAAAATTTTTTGAAAGACCAATTCTTGCAATTTTGTGATTTGATTCTTTTATATTTGCTTAAAGACAAACAAAGATTCAAGTGTGGGGGTATTTGTTGAGCCACTTTTATATTATGAATTTTGAATATTAGTTGAGAAGAATTTGAGTGTTTGAGATTATTTGAATAATATTTTGACTTATTTAGCTTTGTTTAGAACAAAACACTCATAATTGATTGCTATGTGAAAATTCAAGAGAAATCGGAGCAAAACTCATGTAATTCTTGGAGAGTTGAAGCATGAGGACCAACATCCACTAAATTTGATTATTTTAAAGAATTAAAATGAGAAAAAACAATGATCAAATTAACCTAGAACAAGTCATGGAAGATTCAACACGAAAGGGCGTCAAAAGTGCAAATAGGCAAATTAGGCGTCGAATTGACTAATTGATGATTAGGAGGCAAAGGATTAAAGGCACGCAAAAATTATATTTTGAAGAGTTTAAATAAGTAAAAATAGTGATCAATAAGTTCTAAGATATGTACAAGAAGTTTCGACATGATTTGGGGTGAAACAGACACAAAACGGAGCAAATTGTGCGAAATCTTTGAAGCAAATTGAGAGGAGCTCCACGTAGTTCAAACCATGTGGACCCTTGGAGATGCGCTACTTTGTGAGTAGTTGAGCCATTTCGTGCAAGTTTGAGTTGTTTTGCGCAAGTTTTAGTTCGAGCTCTATATAAACACTCATTATGGACATCCCAAAGTATCTTAGAATGCATGAAGCTAAGGTTGAGGTCCGAGAGTGAGAGGAGTAAAAAGCAGAGGCGAGAAGTGAGGCGACGAATTTCTTAGAGCGGTCGAGACACCATCGGGGCTTCCGATTAACAAGCTTTTCCTTTCTTTCTTTCTTTTGATTTTAATTGTCTTGTTTATGATGGAGATTAGATACATATTATTTTGTGTTTGATTTTTGTGTTTGATTTTGACTATAAACTGCTAGGCTAAACCTGTTATCTAAGGTTTAGGATGTAGTATGAGTCCAATGTAGTGGATATTGTGGTTTGATTATTTAAGTTATTTTGTCTTGTTATCTCAAAGCTTATTGGGTGTATAGTACTACACTTCAACATGATTCTATACATTAGGTGATGGAATCGAAAGGTAGGAGTCAAATATACGACAATTAAGATGTTAAACTTGGAAATCTAAGACCATGAAAATAAGCATGATGACCTTGAGGAATCCCTTGAACTTTCAAAAAATTTAATGGATTCTAATTAACTTAATCTGATAAAAATAGGTAGTTAAGAAGATTACGGTATGCCTTGTAGGTTTCGAAAGAATGTACGAAGATAATATAAGGATAGTTCTTCTTTAATACATAATATCCAGATTAAATAAACAATCCACATATCCTTTGCAGACGTTGCATGTGAAACCCTAGATCCTAGGTACTCACATATCTTGACTTTTAATTCTCGTTTCACGTTCTCAAGATCAACCTTCTTCTTTTTGATATTTCTTTCCTTTTATTTTACTCTCTTTGTGTTTGTTGTAAGTGTTTAAAAACAACATCTTAGGTTTCGAATTTCCTATGGATCGATATTTTATATATTAAAATCTACAACTAATGCATTTGCAGTGAAATTACGAACATTAAGGTGCTTCCTTCATATATGTATTGGATTTTTCAGTGATGTTACAATGTCTTCTCATTATTGTCCTCTGCCTTAGCTAGAATTTTTGTTTCTTTTTTAGGTTGGCTAATACATGCTTCCTCTAAACCTCGTTCCTTGGCAACTACAATCTTCCAAACTGAATCTTTTGGCATCCATTTTGTTCCTCAGAGCTGCTTTTCATACGATTGGAAGTTAGAAATAGTTGTTCTTAGACATCTACTTAGAATGAAACTTCAGTTCAACCTCGGTAAAAGATCTAAAGGTAATGATTAACAAAAAAGAATTTTAAGTGAGCAATATAGCATTCAATTACAAAAGGACACAAGTGAATTATATACCATAGAATGAAATAGAGAAGAACAATGAAACAATCGATCTCATGTGACACTAAGACAATAATGACCAATAGAAAAGAAATAAATCCCACAAACAAAGACACATAGAAGAAAGGCAAGAAATCCAACAACAGAATATTTAAATTTAAAGAATCTTATTGGAACGGAGAGCCTTACTGATGCCCAAGCTGGTGTATGCTTCTTTTCTTAACAAAATTCAGGGAAATCTATCAATTCAATCCGTTAATAGGATTTTGTGGATTACCGATCAGAAGTTTCATTCGTTGGAAGAAGATCAGAGGTTCTTTATTTCCCTTTTATCCGATGGAGTTTTTCACTACCAATGTAACTGAAAAAGATTGCTTGATTAATTAATTTCCTTACTAGAATTAAATTTATGCTGTATTCATGACTTCATAATTAAAATGGGATGAAAACTATACACAAGTAAAAAAAAAAAGATAATTACAAACAGGGATTCCTGTTCCAAAGTCGCACACCTGCCCCTCAAATGGATGATGAAAGTCCGGCTCATATGCTCATATGGACTATGGAGGGAAGCTCTCCGACGACGTCACACGCTGGAGGTGTAGGATGGCTGATGACCACCGCCACCTATGAAGCTCGTTGTAGATTGTCAAGGGAAGAAGACTCCGATGCTGCTGCGGCAGCTTGAGTTCACTGCAAGTGCCGGATGAGAGAATGCCAATGCTGTCGATTTGGAGGACAATTTAGAACCCAGTATTTATCTATAAATATTATTAAGAAAGGGACTATCTTAAAATTTAATAAATGCCAAGGACTTATTTGGAAATAACAGAAAACCTTTCATTTACCCCTAAGTCATCCTGAGCCAATTTGGAGGAAAAAAATGTAGAAAGAAAAAAAAATGGCAGAAGGAAAAACGGAAGGGAAAGGAGAGAAGAGAGAGAGAGGATGAGGAGAAATCAGAAAACTTAAAGAGAGATTCAGATTTTTGAATTGGGTTTAAAGTTGGATGATTTAGGGAAAAGTGGACGTTAATTTGGTAGACAATTTTCTTTCTCATCTTCATTGTGTTTATTATCTATTTTGTTTATTTAATAAATTGTGATAATATGGAAGAAATTTGGTATGAAATTGAGATGTTAGAGTTAGAAATTTTAAACTCTAATAGGATCGAAGAAAGGGATTTTTTCATGAAGATGAAATTTGTGTATGAAACCAAGATAGATGATTTTAGAATTACATTTTATTATGAAAGACGATAATTATTTTAGAAAATTCGAGGTGATGTGAAAGACGGGTATCTCCAAACAAGTATTTAGAATTTGAGAATAATGAAAATAGATAATTCGAAGACAAAATTAAAGAAGATTATTTTGAAAATATTATTTATGAATATTATTATTATTATTTGGATGCAGATTAAAGTGAAAAGATATTGGAATCTTATAAAGCTCAGAGTTGGAGAGTTGGAAATTTTAGAAAAAAGGTAAGTAGGATCTTTTCTGCTTTCATTTGGATTATGAGTGTTGATGGATGTTTAATTTTTAGACGTGGATGTTTTGTGACGAGTTGGATGTTTTATTTAAGATTTTTATGAAAACTTCTTTCTTGAGATATATGATTTTTTTTGGCTTTAATTATTTATTTAGGTCGAGCAGTATAAAAAATTTATTTTGAGTTGATGATGGATTTATAAAATTTTTTAAGCAATTAAATTATTTGAGTTTGATGAATATGTTTAAAATGAGCATATGAGCATGAACATGATATATGAGTGCATTGTTGCATTTTGAGCATGACATATGATGATTCTTCGGACGAGCAAGAGAATAAGAGGAGTTATGGTATATTGCAGTATAGTCATGTGATATGTTTGATGATGATGAGTCTACCTAGTACGCTGGGTGACATGGACATGATGTTGAGGATGGGCATTTGCATTGCATGAGCATAGTTTGGATGAGCATATAAATTTTTGAGATATTTGATGTTTGAGTTATTTTATGAAATAATGTTTGTTTCATTTAATATTTAAGTTTTGTCGCTATCCTACTTATTGAATTGGCTTGAACTCATGATTTTTGATGTTGATATCTTTAGATTGCAGGATTGAGATTGAAGAACATTTTACTTAACTCAGAGATGAGTAAGGACTACTTTTATAAAAATTCAAATTTGAAAGAGTTGATGCATGGTTAATAATGATGGTGAGTTGGTGGAGAATGAGAACAATTTATTTTATTTATACAGAACAGTAACAACGGTTAAAGAGTTTCTAATGAATGTTTGGCAACTTGACGTAAGTTTTCATTATTATCTAAGAGATGTAATTATTGATTTACTAATTTTTCCTTTTGTAAAACTTATTATTTTGGAATTGATATGTGGTTGTTTATGTAGATGAACTGGAGGAGATTTAGATAAATTTATTTTGTCTAGCTTTTATATTATTTGTTATAATGGATAGTATGATGTGAAAATGCTTGTACAGGGTGGTTCTATCTAACCCCTCAACCTTGTGATTTTAGGGAGATGTTGTCAGATTTTCTATTCAAATCTAATGCCCGTTCGCTAAGTGAGGAGGTTAGCCGGGGCGGATTACAAGAATGGGTCCACACTCTGCTTGATTGTCGAGTAGCTTGCCCTTTGGAAGATGGAAAGTAGACAGGAGGTGCAGTGGCACAAAGAGAAGAAAGAGATAAGGATTTCGTTTGTCGTTGCAAAAATTATGAGAGGATTTTGTGCATTAATTGGAAGAGAAAATTCGGATAGGCTGCTGTAAAATCATGCAAACTTTGGAGAAGGATCTCACCATTGCTAAAAAAAAAAGATCAATAGAAAAACAAAAGGAGGAAGGAAGAGAATTTCATCGCAATTGCAAAAATCAAAAGAGGAAGAAAGTGGTGAAGGATGACAAATGCTTACTTAATCTAATTCTTACACACCATGAAAATTTCAACTTGCAAAAAATATACCTTCCCTCACGTGACTGCAATTTTCCAATTCCCTCTTTGTTCTCCACCATAGCTACGAGCACTTGAACATGCACACACACATTCGGTGCCTCGATGGCCCAGATTTCACCTGCTTACATGAATGGCCAAATGGAGCACCCACACCATAAATAAATAAATATATATATATGGGAGCTGTTCCAGTGCAGCGTCACTGCACCGGAACAGCCGTGCAGTGGCCCCAAAATGGAGCCCACATGATCATGAAATCATAATCTACTCCACCCATTGTATTTAGAATAATGTATTCTATTACCATACCAATTTTCATCCCAATAAAATAGTTTAATGTAAATAACAACTTTAAAGTATCTGATTGGGATGAAAATTGGTATGGTTATAGAATACATTATTCTAAATACAATGGGTGGAGTAGATCATGATTTCATGATCATGTGGGACCCATTTCAGCGACGCTGCACCTGAATATTATCCTATATATATATATATAGACACACACACACTTCAACGTATGAAAGGCTGCTTTAGAGATTGCTAGAGCATGTTGTAAATAATGGTTGATAATCCAAAAGTTAGGTAAATCAAATGAAAATATTAATAACATCTTAGGTAAGACTGATTAATGATTTATATTTCAAAGTCTGAAATTTTCTAGATAAAAATGAAAGCAAAAGAGCAAAGTAACAGTGGGTCTGCAGAAACTTGGAGTAGAAGAAAGAATAGATCAAGTGAACTTCGGGGTATAAATAGATGAATAAATAATTTCTTCTTAAAGATTTTAAAATTTTCTTTCACATCTACAAATGGTATCATAAAAAAGCGGGTAGATCATAAATCTAAGGAAATAATTCAAAATCTCGAAAATGAAATGTCCAAAATGGCTTTCGAGAGCATTTAGGAAAATGATAAACAAATGGTCAAAATTTAAGATAAAAAAGATATATACAACCTTTTTTATTGAAGGTTTTAGCTGAACTTAATTTTTAAATGGTAAAAATCATGTCGCAAGGAGGCCCTATTCTTACCTATCTTGCTATCCAAATTTAGACATTTACTAATGATTTGATTGAATATCTTGCTTGATTATGATGATCTAATGCTAGAGAAGGTATATATATGATATAATCATAATATATATAATGATGCCTAACAGGATCTAATGACATCTAATAATGTCTAACGACATCTAACAACATCCAACAGTATCTAACAATATCTAATAGCATTTAATAGAATCTAATAACGTCTAACACAATCTAAATTTAGATAATAAAATAAAATAAATATTAATTTAACTTAAATTTAATCAATATAAGTTTTTCTAAAATATTATTCTGATTATTTATGTAAATTCAATAAATTATTGAATAAATTAATTCATACTTGCATTACTTATCTTATTTTTAATTGCTTTCAAATCATAAATATCTAAAATATTATAATAATAAAAATTATACTGCTCATATTATATTGTTGTGAATCTATGGATTAAATATTATAAAATTTCTTTAATAAAAAATTATGCAGGTTGAAAATATTTGACTAAATAAAAGCAAGTATTTACTTAAGTTTAGATAAATCACGAACCTATTTTTGAATATTTTAACTTGAAATAAAAGTAAATATCATATTAAATAAAAGTAAATATTTCAATTCAATTTATAGCATTAATTTAATATATGATACATATTATGAAAAATAATTATCTTCTTCAATTAATTTTATATCAACAATAATTATGTTGAAGGTAGATTTAATAAACATAAAATTTATGTAGCTCAAAGTTAAAGGTAAATCTAAAAGTAAATTAAAAATATATATACCAATTTCAATTAAATGAATATAACCATTACATGAGTGCTACACCCGTAGAGCTAAGATGCCTATATAAATGGATTAATTTTAGAATTTTGAATCAATTTACATATACATTTAATTTGCATATACTTGTTATATGAGTTCTCTAAATTTACATCCACATTAATTTTGTTATTTTATTTAACTTTTTAAATAAAAATATTTAAATTATTTTCATAACCAAAATTTATACTGCATTTTCGTATGGTCAAATTTAGGTCAATCAAACTTTTTTTATCAGTGGATATATATATATATTATATCTCAATTCATATTACAATTAAGTTTTGAGACAGTTATTACAATTTTGAGGAATAATAAATTGTTCTAAAATCTCATTAGGGGGACTTGAACCACGCACAACTTCTTGCAACCAAGATTCTTATTTTGGCCACTATGACCAACCGAGTTAGTAATCAAAACTTAAACTAACAATAATAAAATTAAAAATAAAATAAATATTAATTTAATTTGAATTAAAATTAAATTAGTTAGTTGTAAATACAATAAATTTATGACAATGAATCATTTTCCGAATAAAGTGGGTTAAATCTATAAAAATCCATACAGTTCACATATCGCCTCTATTGCCTACAATTTTTTTTTTGAGTATTTTCACTTAGACATAAATAATTATTTTAAATTTAATTAAAATATTTCATTTATACTATAATTTTTATTTAATATATAACAAAAAAAATTTTTATTCATGTCCTGGATGTAGGGCAACTGAGGCCCTAGTGACACCAACCACCCTAAGGGCAGGTTCACAATTACTTAATATATTATAATTATGCATTTTTTGGTGGCAAATTCTACCCATACACCTGAATTACCGTTATGCTTTTTGAAATGATAATTAAAAATATATTTTTTAAATTGGCGAACAAATGTATTTTTGAAGTAGATAGAAATAATTATTTTAATTAACTTAATTTATATCTATATTAGTCTTTATTATGATATTGTATTATTGATCTAAATTAAAATAAATCAACATCAAATTATGAATCCAAGTGATCGAAAAGAAGCTCAGTTTAGAAACGGATACATACAAAATTAATTACTTAGAATTGGAATATATATAGTTCTAATTATTAAATTAATTCATACTTGTGTTACTTATCTTATTTTTTAATTTCTTTTAAATCATAAATATCTAAAATATTATAATAATAAAATTATATTGCTTACTAATGTTCAAATTCTAGATATAATTAAAATTATCAATTTAATAAATGTCTGTATCAAATAGAGACTTTATAAAAAAAAATTTCTTTAATGTTGCGTAGTTATGTATACCATAATTTTTTTTATCCACCTTTATTGCTCCATGGCATATTTGAGAATCGAAACCCTGTTCCTTGGCATACAAGCCTATATGTGAAATCAACGTGCACTTCATAAATATGTTATCTATTTTTTAAAATTATGAATGTCTACATGTAATAGACATACCATAATATGGCCATGCAACCTAAATTTTTATTGTTGGCTGTCAAGATACAGAATAGACTTCATGTTTTATTTTTTGATTATAATTTAAGCTATAATAATAAAATTAAAAAAACTAAATATTAATTCAAATTAAATTAAGTCAATCTAAAAATTTTTAATTTAATAAATATTCTATAAAATATAAACTTTATAAAAAATCTTCCGCGTTGGCCATAGTTTACATATGCAACAACCCGTATGGTTAGTATATTTCCTTCATTGCTTATGCAATAAAATAAAACTAATAAAACTAAAGTAATAGTAAATAATAAGTTCAATGAAATTAAAATTGAAATTAACAAAATGTGGATTGATGAAGTTAATAAATTCTTATATTAAATATAAATTTTATAACAAAATTCTTTATAGCTGATTTTTATTTTTATTTTTAGATTTGTTCTAAATTGAATATTAACAAATAAAGTTTTATAAATTTGCTCGGCCACCATCATCATAAGTAACAGCTCAATTCCAAGAGAAGTATGAAAATTATTATATTGACAAAAATTATATCACCTTTGCTTTTTATATTAAAATTCATAATATTAAAATTCTAGATATAATTAAAAAATATTCGTAAAATAAATATTAATTTAAATACAATTAAAAATCAAATTGAATAGATATAAAATAATTATTTTGATATTTTAGATCAAAAATAAATAATTTTACTTATTCAATTAAATAGTAGGTTAAAAATTATTATAGATAAATTTGACCTATATATATTTTTTATTAATATTATTAAGTACAATATATTACGGATAGATAAATTCCACATAACACAATAGGGGGTATATTTTTGAACTAAACTTATAACTTAAAGATGCTTTTAAAAAGCTAGTAATTTTTTATGGATAATGTAGAACATGACATTTAATATTACATATAAGCTCATTCATATATAGAAGATACATTAAACTCCACAAATTCTCTTTTAGAAGACAAAGTTCCACTAATAAAAACAGGGAACTCCCACAGTGGAGAAACTCAAAACTACACTAGCACTATGAGAATCAACGCACGTACTATGCTATATTGGCAAAGTCAATTGTTATTAGGTAATAAGAAAAACTATGAAAATTAAAAAGTAAGTTTTTTGTTAATATATTTTTTAAAATGTTTCAAAATATTGATGTGATATTATGATTACATTTAATATCCAACTTTTTTTTATTTTTCAAACAAAATTTTAAATTTATAAATATATCTTGCTAATATTATTTAATTTTTCGATATATCTAGTAATGTATAATATATTTTAGAAGAAATTTAACTTTTAAAAATAATATAAAAGAAGAAAACTAATAAATATAAAGGTAAATAACATAAATGTATATGAAAATAATATAATTTACCTATAATATAATTTCGATATATAAACACGCAGTCAAACAAAAAATAAAAAATTGCCCTTTTATTTTTTAAAAAAATTAAGAAATCTAATCTAGATATATCCAACAAATCTTTAAAACTTTAATTGCTTATTTGTTTTCATGTTAGTGAGACCATGTAATAATTTTTTTTTAAAAAAATACAAGGTGATCCCACCAACCTTTTGTTGGTCCCGAGTTAATGCCAAAACCCAAGAGGGGAGGGGTGAATTGGGTTCTTAAAAATTTCTCGGTAAAATTAAAACTTAACCCCTTGTAAACTTAATCCCCTTGATTGAAACAAATAGAGAGCAATGAAATAGTGAAAGAAATAAGGTAAACAGTAGGCAAGATTTATAGTGGTTCGGGCAACCTCTCCCTACTCCACTCTTCCAAGCTCACACACCGTTGTGACTTGGGTTCCACTATATATTCCGCGAATACACTTAGAGACTCCGCTCTCTTCTAGATTCTTGCTCTAGGAGGCATACACAATCAGAGCCTATGCTCTCTTCAAGATTCTAGCTCTAGGGGGCTTGTACACTTGATACAAGTAGGTGATGAGTTCAACTCCAATCACAACTCTACTTGCAACGTCTTGGTTTGTTACAATACACTCAAACCAAGACCAATAACAAAGAGTAATGAAAATAAGGAAGATCTACACTTTACAGAGTTGTGTAGGCAAGATTGAGCTTGAGGAAGAACTTGTAGAAGCAACCGGTTGTATGTCGTTGAAGCTACTTGCAACTTGAAGCTCTTTCTTCCTTTGAAAATGTATATATCACTCAAATTTAGAGAAAAGCAAATGGGAACTCTTGTTTGCACTTCTTTTCTCTCTTTAGACAATGTAGTGTTTATATTCTCGTTTGCTTGAGTGTCTATTTATAGAATGGGGAAGATTTGAATGTTATAGAAGTGGTTGGTGTTGGAAATATGTGGAAAACAAGTTAAAACTATGTTTTGATGATTAACAAATCAATTTGAGTAAGTCTCGGCTAATAACATGTTTGTGGATATGTTTAAGGGATATACATTTGAAGAACATAAAACATGGAAGGCCAAGTCGTTCCCCAAGTCGACTCCAAGATCGACTTCAAGAAGCCAAATTTGTCTAGAGTTGAAAATGGGAGAAGAACAAGTGAAGTCGCAGGCCAAGTCGACTCCACTTGCGACTTGGGAAGCCAAGTCGCAAACGAAGTCGACCTCACCATCGACTTCAGACGAGAAATTCACTCCAGAGACGAATTCGGGACAGCAAAATGCCAAAGTCGCAAACGAAGTCGACTCCAGTTGCGACTTGGGCGAAGTTGCAGACGAAGTCGACCCCAAGTTCGACTTGACGTTCTCAAAGCTCAAAGATGCAGTTTCAAGCTCATTCCAAGAATCAACTTGAGTTTTCTCAAGACCAAATCAAGAGAACAAGATCATTATCAATGAGTCTCTCAAGTCCAAGACAAAGCTTCAAACATATTTGAAGATAAAGAAACTCAAGTCATGAAGACTAGTATCAAAAGCAAGATGCATAAACTCAAGGACTCAAGGCTTGCAAAATCATGGAGCTAAAGAAAAATAAAGACGATGACTCGAAAGGAAATGTAGGAACCAAGCATTCCAAAGTCTTCAAGTTCATCAAAACCAATCTGCCGAGGTGAAGTCGCACCCGAAGTCGACTTCACCTGCGACTTGGGTCAAGTCGATGCCCAAGTCGACCTAATCTGGAACTTGAAGTTGCAACGGAGAAGCGAAGTCGCACCCGAAGTCGACTCCATCTGCGACTTGGGCGAAGTCGCATCCGAAGTCGACTCCGCCTGCGACTTGGGTCGCAACGGTCAAAATTTATTCGAACGTTGGCGCATTTAATGCGCGCCAACCACCTTCTAACGTTCGGATTCCCTCCACAATTATAAAAGGGAGTTATTTTGGACGAGGGAAGTAGCTGAGAATCATTAAGTGTGCTTAACTCCTATATTCAAGAGCTTTAAAGAGATCAAGCTACTCAAAGAGGAAGAACTTTGCTTCAAACTGCAAGAGCTCAACTTCTGAAACTTCAAAGCCAACACTACGAGTTCTTCACTGCGCCAAATTGCTTCTACACATCTGTAAAGTGTAGATTTCTTTTGTTATTTTGTTTAATTGTATTAAGCTTGATTTAGCTTGGGTAGCTAAGATCAAGTATATGCAAAGTAGTGTGTGATTGGAGTGAGACTCATCACCTACTTGTGCAGTGTGTTGTTTATGCCCCCTAGAGCTGGAATCTAGAAGAGAGCAGTGGCTCTAATTGTATTGAGAGAATACAATAGTGGAACCCAAGTCACAAGGAGTGTGAGCTTGGAAGAGTGGAGTAGGGAGGTTGCCCGAACCACTATAAAAATCTTGTGTGCTTGATTTATATTTCTGCTCTTTACATTATATTGCTTTCCATTTCGTTCCTTCATTAAGGGGATTAGATTAATCCGGGGTAAAGTTTCTGTTTAAGTTATAAATTTTTAAATACCCAATTCACCCCTCCCCTATTGGGTTTTGCCATTAACTCGGGACCAACAAGTGGTATCAGAGCAGGTCTTTGAGTTTACCAAAGAGATCTTATCGATATGGCATCCCAATCTACTTCCATTCCCGCTTTTGCTGAGGGCCAATCATTTACCAGGCCACCGTTGTTTGATGGGAACAATTTCGGTTATTGAAAGCTTTGAATGAAGCAACTCATCATGGCTACCGACATGGACTCTTGGATTGCAATCCAAGATGGTGTAATATTGCCTATAGATGAAAGAGCTTCCAAGTGGACCGAAGAGGAAGTAAGAACTGTAAAGAGCTATGCTAAAGCTATGAATTCACTATTTTGTGCTCTTACAGCTTCCGAATATGATAGAGTATCTTCTTGCCTAACCGTTAAAGAAATATGGGATACTCTAACATCTATTTATGAAGGAACCTCTCAAGTCCAAGGGACTAGGAGAAATATTCTGATAGGAGAATTGGAAAGCATTAGAATGCTAGAAACAGAAAATATTTCTGAAATGTTTGCTAGATTCTCTAAAATTACTAATGCTTTGAAAGGTCTTGGAAAAGAAATTTCTGAATCGGAGCAGGTCATGAAGATTCTAAGGGCGCTACCCGAATCATGGACTCTGAAAATTATTGCAATAGAAGAAGCAAAGGACTTGAACACATTGAAGCTAGAAGACCTTATTAGCTCACTAATGTCACATGAGCTAATCAAGAAAAGAAATGAAGACCACCACAAAGGAAAAAGAGCAATTGCACTAAAAGTCACCCATAACTCGGATGAATCCACCTCATCATCTCACAATGACAATCAAGACATTGCTCTACTCACACGCAGATTTTGAAAGTTTGTAAGAAATGAAAAGAACTTCAAAGACTTCAAAGAGAGATCACGAAAAGAGAAGAAGAAGGAGGCTACAAAGTGCTATAGATGCGGTGGTACGGGACATATGCAAGCTCAATGTCCTACACCGGAAGAGAGATCAAAGGATCAACAAGAAAGAAAGGAAAGATATGAAAGTCAAAAATTTCAAAGGCCAAAGGGAAGAGGAATGTACGTGAATGAAGAAACTTCGTCAACAAGTAGCTCCTCAACCGATGATTTTGAAGCGGCAAATTGTGCTAGAATATGCTGCATGGCACGAATCGAACAAGAAGAAAATCTGTTGTGTTTAAACACAACGGAAGTTTTGGAAGAACAAACCATCTCAACAAAATGCACGAGCAATGAAGAGGTAACTTCCAAACCTTGCTATTCTCAATCAAATTATTCTTCTTTTCATGAATGCCTCAAATGTGCTGAATTAAAAGAACTACAAATTGCTTATGATTCATTATATGAGGAAATCAAAAAGCTAGGAAACAAGTTGTCATTGAAGAGACAACAATGTAACTTCGTTATTATTGAAAATGGAAAACTAGCTGAAAAATCAACAAAACTGAAAGAAGAAAATGAATCATTGATAAATGAGATAGAAAAATTGAAAAAGGAGAACGAATCATTAAATGAATCATTAGCAAAGTTCTCTAATCCTGGAGAAAATGTAAAGATGTTTTTGAATATGACTGCTCAAACAAATAAAAGAGGCATTGGATATTATACATTTGAGCAAAAAGAAAGTGGCAAATCGAATATACCAATACTTGGGAAATATCAAACCAAAACTGCACCAATATACAAGCTAAGAAGGAAAAATGTTATGTGGACTAAAAGGCCAATGTTTGAACCATCATATACTTGGAGGCCTACTCCTAGATTACCAATGGCTTGCAATTTCTGCAACAAAATGGGTCATAAAGCCTATAAATGCAACTTTAAGAAACTATATGACCATGGTGCAAAATTAGTTTGGGTTCCAAGAAACACAAGATTTGGGCTTTCTAAGTTAGAGCAACAAAGTTTGAATCATATCACTAACCCAAATGGACCCATAAAATGGGTACCAAAGAGATGAGATTTACCTTTTTATTTTTCAGATTTGTTTCAAGGCAAAGGCAAACAATGTATGGTTCATGGACAGCGGTTGTTCAAGGCATATGACCGGAGAAAGAAGTCTATTTCACAAACTTAAGCCTTGCAACGACGGAACGGTTGCCTTTGGTAATAATGAGAAAGGTAAAATTAAAGGTAAAGGAAACATTTATAGTATTTAAAATGCATGCATGGAGGATGCTTTGTTTGTTGAAGGACTCAAGCATAACCTAATGAGCATTAGTCAATTATGTGACAAAGGATACAAGGTTGTGCTTGAATCATCTATATGTAATGTATTTGATGGAGAACATATCATGTTTAGTGGAAAAAGACATGGAAATGTATATTTGGTTTCACTTGACGAATTAGATGGTCAATGTCTAATGGCCATTGATAATGATCCATGGGTTTGGCATAAAAGGCTTGGACATATAAACATGGGAAATATAAAGACCCTATGGAAGAAGAGTTTGGTAGAAGGCTTGCCAAAGTTGAAATATGACAAAGACAAAATTTGTAAGGCATGTCAATTATCTAAACAACCTAAAATGCCTTTCTCTACCAAAGAGGAAATTTCCACCACTAGGCCACTTGAATTGCTACACATGGATTTATATGGGCCATCCGATATTTTAACCATTGGTGGAAAGAAATATGTATTTGTGATTGTTGATGATTTTTCAAGATTCACATGGATAATTCTCTTAGCTAGCAAAGATGAAGTCTTCTCTATGTTTTCAACTTTTGTAAATTTGGTGCAAAATGAAAAACAAAGTACTATTATGACTATAAGAAGTGATCATGGTGGTAAATTTGAAAACAAACGATTCATAGAATTATGTAATGAAAAAGGAATTCATCACACATTTTCTGCACCAAGAACTTCACAACAAAATGGAGTAGTTGAAAGGAAAAACAGAACTATACAAGAGATGGCTAGAACAATGCTAAATGAGAGCAAACTATCCAAGAAATTTTGGGGTGAAGTTGTAAGTATAGCTTGTCATGTTTTGAATCGAGTTACCATTCGAGCAATCTTGAAAAAGACCCCATATGAATTATGGAAAGGAAGAAAACCAAATATCTCTTATTTTCATGCTTTTTGATGCACATGCTATGTTTTGAACAGTGGAAAAACCAACTTGGGAAAATTAGATGCTAAAAGTGATGAGGCAATATTCCTTGGTTACTCATCAAATAGCAAAGCATATAGAGTATTCAATAAACGAAACCAAGTTGTAGAAGAGTCCATACATGTTGTTTTTGATGAAACTAACTCTTGCTACAAAAGAAAAGATGATTTAAGTGATGCAGATGATATAGCAAGCAATTTTGAAAAACTGCATGTGGAAAAGTAAGAAGATTCCATGGAGGAAAGGGTAAGTGAAGGTAATAATTCCTACAAACCTCCAACTGATTTGAAATTCATACATGCCCATCCAATTGAACAAGTTATAGGGAATGTGTATGAAGGTGTAAAAACTAGAAGATCAAAACAAAATGTTTGTGGACAATACGCCTTTGTATCCAAAATTGAACCTTCTAATATTAATCAAGCTCTTGATGATGAAAACTGGATTATAGCTATGCAAGAAGAGCTAAATCAATTTGAAAGAAATCAAGTTTGACACCTCTTTCCTAGACCAAATGATTGTACTGTTATTGGCACCAAGTGGGTCTTTAGGAACAAATTAGATGAAAGTGGACTTGTAGTGAGAAACAAAGCTAGACTTGTGGCAAAAGGATACTCACAAGAAGAAGGAATGGATTTTGAGGAATCCTATGCCCCGGTTGCTAGATTGGAAGCAATTCGCATCTTATTAGCTTTTGCATCTCACATGAACTTTAAATTGTTTCAAATGGATGTTAAAAGTGTATTTTTGAATGAATATATAAATGAAGAGGTGTATGTAGAACAACCACCTAGATTTGAAGAAAAAGATCAATCTAAATTTGTATACAAGTTAACCAAAGCATTATATGGATTAAAACAAGCTCCAAGGGCTTGGTATGATAGACTAAGCAAATTTCTGATTGATCATGATTTTCAAAAAGAAAAGGTAGACACCACTTTGTTTATCAAATACATAGAAAATGATATATTGATCATTCAAATTTATGTTGATGATATTATTTTCGGTGCTACTAATGAGACTCTTTGTCAAGAATTTTCTGAGCTTATGCAGAAAGAATTTGAGATGAGCATGATGGGAGAGCTAAATTTCTTCCTTGGACTGCAAATCAAGCAATTAAATGAAGGAATTTTCCTCAACCAGTCCAAGTATATCAAAGAAATGCTGAAGAAGTTTGGCATGGAGAATAGCAAAGGAGCAAACACCCCTATGAGCTCAACAATTAAAATTGACAAAGACGAGAAAGGAAAAATAGTTGATTTAAAATTGTATAGAAGCATGATAGGTTCTTTATTATATTTAACTGCTTCTAGGCCCGATATATTGTTTAGTGTGTGTATGTGCTCTAGATTTCAATCATGTCCAAAAAAATCACACTTGGTAGCTATGAAAAGAATTTTCAGGTACTTAGTAGACACTACCAATATAGGACTTTGGTATCCAAAGGGCTCTAATTTTGATCTAATCGGCTACTCGGATGCGGATTTTGCCGGTTACAAAGTAGATAGAAAAAGTACTAGTGGAACATGTCAATTTCTTGGGAACATGTTGGTTTCATGGTTTTCCAGAAAAACAAACTAGTGTTGCTCTATCTACGGCGGAAGCCGAATACATTGCCGCCGAGAGCTGTTGTGCCCAATTACTTTGGATAAAACAGCAACTTAGGGACTGTGGCATGAATTTTAAAGATATACCCATTAGATGTGACAATACTAGTGTCATATGTTTAACTAAAAATCCAGTCTTGCATTCTAGGACCAAACATATAGACCTTAGATATCATTTTATTAGAGAACATGTGGAAAATCATGATATATGTCTAGTATATGTAGGAACTGAGGATCAAATTGCAGATATATTCACAAAGCCCCTAGCAAAAGAAGCATTTTATAAAATTAGAAATGACATGGGAATGATTGAATTAACTTAGCATAAACTTAGGGGGAGCACCTGTTTAAGGGGAGCAAACCCACCTATCTCTTTACCCTCTAACTTTTTGATATATTGACAAAAAGGGGGAGAAGAGTAGGATTTGATATAAGTCCAAAGTGGGAGAAGAGTAGGACAAAGGGGGAGAAGAGTAGGATATGGTTGGGGAGAAGAGTTTAAATGTTTTCAACTTGAAAGTTTGCATGAGCATATGTTTGTTAAATGTTGAAAGTTTGCTAAACATGTTATTTTTTAGTTATTGAAAGGTATACACTCAAATCGGTTTTGTCAATCATCAAAAAGGGGGAGATCGTTGGAAATATGTGGAAAACAAGTTAAAACTATGTTTTGATGATTAACAAATCAATTTGAGTAAGTCTCGGCTAATAACATGTTTTTGGATATGTTTAAGGGATATACATTTGAAGAACATAAAGCATGGAAGGCCAAGTCGTTCCCCAAGTCGACTCCAAGATCGACTTCAAGAAGCCAAATTTGTCCAGAGTTGAAAATGGGAGAAGAACAAGTGAAGTCGCAGGCCAAGTCGACTCCACTTGCGACTTGGGAAGCCAAGTCGCAAACGAAGTCGACCTCACCATCGACTTCAGACGAGAAATTCACTCCAGAGACGAATTCGGGACAGCAAAATGCCAAAGTCGCAAACGAAGTCGACTCCAGTTGCGACTTGGGCGAAGTTGCAGACGAAGTCGACCCCAAGTTCGACTTGACGTTCTCAAAGCTCAAAGATGCAGTTTCAAGCTCATTCCAAGAATCAACTTGAGTTTTCTCAAGACCAAATCAAGAGAACAAGATCATTATCAATGAGTCTCTCAAGTCCAAGACAAAGCTTCAAACATATTTGAAGATAAAGAAACTCAAGTCATGAAGACTAGTATCAAAAGCAAGATGCATAAACTCAAGGACTCAAGGCTTGCAAAATCATGGAGCTAAAGAAAAATAAAGACGATGACTCGAAAGGAAATGTAGGAACCAAGCATTCCAAAGTCTTCAAGTTCATCAAAACCAATCTGCCGAGGTGAAGTCGCACCCGAAGTCGACTTCACCTGCGACTTGGGTCAAGTCGATGCCCAAGTCGACCTAATCTGGAACTTGAAGTTGCAACGGAGAAGCGAAGTCGCACCCGAAGTCGACTCCATCTGCGACTTGGGCGAAGTCGCATCCGAAGTCGACTCCGCCTGCGACTTGGGTCGCAACGGTCGAAATTTATTCGAACGTTGGCGCATTTAATGCGCGCCAACCACCTTCTAACGTTCGGATTCCCTCCACAATTATAAAAGGGAGTTATTGTGGACGAGAGAAGTAGCTGAGAATCATTAAGTGTGCTTAACTCCTATATTCAAGAGCTTTAAAGAGATCAAGCTACTCAAAGAGGAAGAACTTTGCTTCAAACTGCAAGAGCTCAACTTCTGAAACTTCAAAGCCAACACTACGAGTTCTTCACTGCGCCAAATTGCTTCTACACATCTGTAAAGTGTAGATTTCTTTTGTTATTTCGTTTAATTGTATTAAGCTTGATTTAGCTTGGGTAGCTAAGATCAAGTATATGCAAAGTAGTGTGTGATTGGAGTGAGACTCATCACCTACTTGTGCAGTGTGTTGTTTATGCCCCCTAGAGCTGGAATCTAGAAGAGAGCAGTGACTCTAATTGTATTGAGAGAATACAATAGTGGAACCCAAGTCACAAGGAGTGTGAGCTTGGAAGAGTGGAGTATGGAGGTTGCCCGAACCACTATAAAAATCTTGTGTGCTTGATTTATATTTCTGCTCTTTACATTATATTGCTTTCCATTTCGTTCCTTCATTAAGGGGATTAGATTAATCCGGGGTAAAGTTTCTGTTTAAGTTATAAATTTTTAAATACCAATTCACCCTCCCCTCTTGGGTTTTGCCATTAACTCGGGACCAACAGTTGGCGCGCAATAAATGTTCCAACGTTCAAAAATTCGAACGTTGGTTCCCTAAGTCGCAGGTGGAGTCGACTTCGTCTGCGACTTGGCTTCCCAAGTCGCAACTAGAGTCGACTTCGTGTGCGACTTCAGTTCCGAGTTTCTCAAGTTTGAGTGTGGGTCGACTTGGTTTCAGACTTGACCTCAAGTCGATATTGGAGTCGACTTGGGTTGCGACTTGACCTGTCTTTGTGTTGAAATTTGCTTTGGTCCTTGTTTGATTTCCTCTAGCTTGTTTAGCTTTCTTTCTTGAATCTTCTTACTTCTGAAATGACTTCTTATATTTGTAAATCTTCTTGAAGGACTTGTCTTAGATAGTAGTCTTCATGACTCGAAACTTCTTCATCTTCAACTTATGTTCGAAGCTGTGCCTTGGACTTGAGAATTGATAATGAGATTGTACCTTTGATTTGGATTTGAAAAATCCCAAGTTGATCTTGAAAATGAGCTTGAGTCTGTATTTTGGTCTTTGAAGAACTCAAGTCGAACTCGGGGTCGACTTCATCTGCGACTTCACCCAAGTCGCACCTGGAGTCGACTTCGTCTGCAAGTTCGGCATTTTTGTGCCCCAAAATCAGCTCTGGAGTGTTTTTGCCGTCTGAAGTCGATGCTGGAGTCGACTTCGTTTGCGACTTGGCTTCCCAAGTCGCAAGTGGAGTCGACTTGGCCTGCGACTTCACCTGCTTTTCCTTCCATTTTGAATTTTGCTGTGTGGTCTGTTTTGGAGTCGAATATGGAGTCGACTTTGGGATTGACTTCACCCTAAGTCGAAGTCCAAGTCGACTTGGATATCGACTTGGCTAATTCATTCCTTAAATCATTAAGCAAAGTCATTAGTAATCACCTTATACTCAATTTTAACTTTGTTAATCATCGAAACTCATGTTTTGGTCAATTTTGTTTTGCTTTAAATATTATTTCCAACACCTTTATCCAACATGGCTCTTTCCTTTTCTACCCTTTAATGATTTGGATTAAGATTACAAAACTAATTAAGTAATTAATGATGTATAAATAGACAGGAATAAGATTTCAGATAGGCCATAAGAGCACGTAATAGGGTGCTCCACCATCTTCAACCCATTCCCGTTCTCAACCCATCTGCTGGGGATGGCAAGAGACCTCTTCTCCAACCAACAAGTAGTATGGATCAAAAGCTAAATCCTTCTGCACCTTCTTCGACATCAATCGGCGATGCATGTCTTAAATCCGACATCTCAACAGTGCCACCCCTTCCTAAAAACCCATCAGCCGTGAAACTAGAGCTCGATTTTCCTCTTAGAATCTGCAAATGATTAGTTTTAACAGAAGCATGGATTATGTGGACCTCTGATTAGGAATGCTAGAGCATCTTCATCATCCTAAAATGAGGCATCTGCAAAAACTGTAAAACCATCTTGTCACTAGCCTTTGTTCACAAAGCAGCAAATTGTAGCTGTAACACTCCACCCTTGAAGTGTTGTGAATGAGGTCTACTATGTCAAAGCTGAGAATAAGATCTCCCAAGATGAAAATAGATACCAAGGTGCAAAATCATAAATTTTTTAACTATTATATCTCGAATTTGCTCCTTATGGAGTTATTATACAATTTTCAGTGTTTAAAATCAAAATAAGCAAGCATTATAAGATAATTTCAATAAAGTTCTAAACTTTTTTGTCTTTTCCTCTGCTAGGTGTTGATAATGGCTCTAGTATAGTATTGTATCCCTGTTTTTCCACTGAAAACAAAAACTATGTGAGCTGAAAGCTCAGTAAGTAAAAATATATATATATATTTTTACTAAATTCATTTTGCAATCATTTTGATTTTTTTCAAAAATAATTACAACATCTATAGTGTCTTTTATGCTCAACAAACTCTACTTAGTGAAAATTTAAAACCTTTTGATACATGTGCACACACATGTCGATTTGAAATCATGCATTCATACTGTGGGTATTATCATCTACTTGTGCTCGCGTGCAGCCGTGCTATACATTCGTGAGCTAGATTATCTCCTTTAGTAGTCCTGAGGTCGCTACCCCCGGTACTACTATACTACTTTTCTCTTTGGCGGCAAACCCAATATGCAATTATGCATCATGCTCATGCACTGTAATTAATGCACCACTTAAATTCACCACTAAATATGGTTTTTGAAATAAGAATGCTCATATTTGAATAATCAATTTGAAAGAAAATAAATAATCACATATCATAGCAAATAATAATATTCACACAATATTTTCAAAGTCATGCTTTGGTAAAAGTTTACTTACCTCTGAGTAGACTTTAAAACTCTTTTTTTTTCCAATTTCTTATAGTAGCCTCAAGTCTTTTTTCCTAATTTTCATCACAATATGTTCATTATTTCACTTTGGTTTTCATAAATATTATTTAAAATTCCATTTACAACTTTCACAAATTTTCTCATAATTTTAATCGGTCAAAAATCCTATTTACTTCTATTTATTCTTATATTAATTCACTTTTAAACAACTTTATTTTTATATATAAAAATAAATTTGGACTTATACTTCTTTAAATATTTTCCTTTAATTTTTCTCATTTTTTTATAATTTTTTTCATAATTTTTTTCATATACCTTTAAAAACTTTCATTCCTCATAAAATTATAATTTTAAACTCATTTAAGCTTCTAAATATTGACTTTAATTTTCTTGGTATTTTTCATAATTTTTTGTATTTTTTTTAGATTTTTCAATATTTATTTGAATTCTTTTTTTTTTGGCCGCCGGCGCCAGCGAGTTGGCCCCCGATGGGTTGCTGCTGGTGGGCCAAAACAGTGGGCCAGGCTTGTGGGTTGGATCCTTTGTTGGAAGTTGAGTCAGACTGGATATGTAGGCTGGCTTTGTTTACGTGGGCTAATCTCTTGGGCTTTTGTTTCTGTGAGCTTAAGCTTGGTTTCTGGGCTTCTGACTCACTAGGCCTATTTAGATGGGCTTAGCCCACTAGTCCAGAAGCGTATTCATTTATTCGTTTATTTTCAATGGTCCATATTTTCCATTTAAAATAGCTTATATCTCTCAATATACATATATGTTTGATCTGAAATTTTAGGGGTAAGCTTATAAAATTATGGTTTATAATATGGACGGTCCGTTTCTCAAAATAACATCTCTATTATTGGATTTAATATAAAGGGTTTAATAAAGGGTTAATATTAAATATCACTTCAAATAGCTATATAAACTAATTTTTAACAGAATTAATTTATCACACATACTGTAAAATATCTCAAATAATGTTTATAATTGTTCAGATTATTATTTTTGCATCTATATTTTCCTGTAATTATTTTTTGTGTTTTTCTCTTAAAATACATATTTACCACTCTATATTATGTGTAAAAATCGCTATATCTAAAAATCTATAAGTCTGATCAAGATAAAATTTTGCAGGCAAACTAATCTTATAATTATCTTATTATTGTATGGTCACAATTCTCTGATTATGCCCAGAAGTACGTTTATTTCATCATATATCATTTCATACCATTTATTTGGTACTTCTCATTTAAATAAGTAAAATTTCGATATCAAACATTTCAATAATATTCCTGTGACTAATTAGTCATGCTAGAAACATCGTGAATGATTTACATCTATGAAATAACTTGCGTATAATATAGAATGAATGAGATTAACAGACAAAATGGTTCGACGCAGCTTACCTTCAAAAATTGTTTCTTCTTCCTTCGTCTATCTCTTGTGTAATTTCTCTTCTTCTTCTTCTTCAAATGGCGGAAACCCATCTCACATTTGCCCTCTTTTATACTAATCTAATTGCTAAACGACTGAGATTAATTGCCATTAATTTGAAACAGAAGTGACGATGGCTATTACATTCTCCCCCCCTACAAAAAAAGTTTCGTCCTCGAAACTTAATTAAACAAAAATGGATACTTTTTTTTGATATCTTCTTCAAGCTCCCACATAGCCTCCGATTCTCCATGATTGCTCCATTGCACTTTGACATATTTTATCAACCTTTTCTGCAACTGTTGCTCTTTAGAATCTAGTATTTTAATTAGATTTTTCTCATATATTAACTTATCTGAGATTGACAACCGATCTGTTGTAAGCACATGAGAAGGATCTAACACATATTTTCTCAACATAGAAATGTGAAACACATTATGCACTACAGCCAATGAGTGTGGTAGTGCTATTTGATATGCCACTGCTCCGACATTCTTTAGAACTTCATATGGTCCAATATAACGAGGATTGAGCTTTCGTTTTTTGCCAAATCTCATAACTCCTTTCATAGGTGATATTTTTACAAACACCTTATCACCTATGGAAAATTCTAACTCTCTCCGCCTTAGATATGTATAACTTTTCTGTCTACTTTGGGCAGTAAGCAATCTTTTTCTGATTAGCTTCACTTTATCTGCAGTTTCTTGCACAATATCTGGCCCAATCAATCTTCTTTCTCCTACCTCATCCCAATTTAAGGGTGTTCTGCAAGGCTTCCCATATAAAGCTTCATAAGAGGACATTTTAATGCTAGCATGATAACTGTTATTATATGCAAACTCCACCAAAGCCATATATTTATCCCAATCATTTCCAAAATCTATTATACACATTCTCAACATATCCTCGACTACTTAATTTAGTCTTTCAGTTTGCCCATCTGTTTGTGGATGAAATGTTGTGCTAAATTTCAATTTTGTGCCTATTTTCTGATTTAAACTGTGCGAAAACTTCGAAGTAAATATAGTATCTTGGTTAGAAATAATTGGCTTGAGAATTCCATGCAACCAAACTATTTCTTTACAATATAGGTTAGCTAAATTTTCCGCAGAATAACTGGTTTTGATTGGCAAGAAATGTGCAACCTTTGTTAACCTATCCACAATTACCCAAATAGAATTATTTCCTGCAGCAGTCCTTGGTAACCCCTCAATAAAATCCTTAGTGATTTCATCCCACTTCCATTATGGTATTTCCATTTGCTGTAATCATCCTGCTGGGTTTGATGTTCGGCTTTGACTTGTTGGCATGTTAGGTATTATGCTACAAATTCTGCTATTATTTTCTTCATACCCATCCACCAAAAATTTCTTTTAAGATCTTCATACATCTTTGTACTCCCTGGGTGTATGGTGTATGGTGTATGGTGAACAATGAGCTTTTTTTAAAATTTTTCTTCTTAGTTCTACTGCATCGAGTATACATAGCCTTCCTTTATATCCGACAGTGCCCCCATCATCAACTGTGAATTCTTCCATAGTCCCTTCTGTCACTTTCTCCTTTATCCTTATAATTTGTTTATATGTTCTTTGCTTTTCTTTGATCTGTTCAAATAGACAAGGTTTCACTTGTAATTGATATAACTGATACACTAACTCTTTGGGGGCAAACTTTTAATGACAATTTTCGCATGTCATTAAATAACTCCTCCTAATCGGTAATTAAAGTAGCTAAATTGCTATTTGACTTCCTGCTTAAAGTATCAGCTACTATATTTGCTTTCCCTGGGTGATATTGGATATTCAAATTATAATCTTTCAGTAATTCTAACCATCTTCTTTGCCTCATATGCAATTCTTTTTGAGTGAAAATATATTTCAAGCTCTTATGATCTGTATAAACATCACATTGCTCCTCATAAAGATAATGCCTCCGAATTTTCCAAGCAAACACTACTGCGGCTAGTTCCAAATCATGAGTAGGATAATTCTGTTCATAAGGTTTCAACTGCCGTGAAGCATATGCAATCACCTTCCCATTCCGCATTAATACACAATCAAGATCCTTTTTAGAGGCATCGCTATAAATAACAAATCCTCCACCACTAGTAGGGGTAGTTAAAACTAGTGCCTTCACTAATCTCTGCTTAAGTTATTGAAAACTATTTTCACAATCATCAATCCATTGAAATTTTACCCCCTTTCTTATTAGCTTTGTGAGAGGAGTACATATCCGAGAGAAACCTTCTACGAATCTGCAATAATACCCCGCAAGACCAAGAAAGCTACGTATCTTCATGACATTTGTCAGCCTTGGCCAATGCACCATTGCCTCGACCGTAGCAGGATCAACCATAATACCTTCTACTGTAACAATATGCCCCAAAAATGGAACACTATGCATCCAAAACTCACATTTCTTCAATTTTGCATATAATTTGTTCTCCCTCAAAGTTTGCAATACCATTCTAAGGTGTTCAACATGATCATCCTTTATTTTTGAATAAATGAGAATGTCATCTATAAATATGACCACAAATTTATCCAAATAGGGTCTGAACACTCTTTGCATTAAATCCATAAAGGCAGTTGGTGCATTTGTTAGCCCGAATGACATTACCAAAAATTTATAATGTCCATACCGAGTTTGAAAAACAGTTTTCTGTATATCTTTCTCTTTAATCCTCAATTGATGATATCCCGACTATAAATCAATTTTAAAAAATATAATTGTCCCTTGTAGTTGATCAAATAAATCATCTATTCGAGGTAAATGGTATTTATTTTTTATAGTCACCTTGTTCAGTTCTCTATAATCAATGCACAATCTCAAACTACCATATTTCTTTTTTACAAATAGAATTGGCGCTCCCCAAGGTGACACACTTGGTCGTATAAAACCCTTATCTAATAATTCTTCTAGCTGTGTTTTTAATTCTGCCATTTTTGTAGGGGCCATTCTGTAAAGTTGTTTAGAAATTGGAAGTACCCCAGACAATATATCTATTGGAAATTCTATTTCTCTCTGAGGGGTAATCCTAGCAACTCGATAGGAAAAATATCAAGAAATTCTTTCACTATTGATATCTCTTCAAGAGATAAAGTTTCTTTGTTTATATCTGTTGGTCTCTAGTTAATGGCAATTACCTAAGAGGGGAGGGTGAATTGGGTATTTAAAATTTTAAAATTTTAATTAGAGATTTTACCCCGGTTTAGTTTAAGCCCCTTTAATGAAACAAATAGAAAGCAATAAAATAATGAAAGCGAAAATGAAAAACAGTAGACAAGATTTATAGTGGTTCGGGCAACCTTTCCCTACTCCACTCTTCCAAGCTCACACTCCCTTGTGACTTGGGTTTCACTATGTATTCCGCGAATACAACTAGAGTCTCCGCTCTCTTATAGATTCTAGCTCTAGGGGGCATATACAACCAGACCCTCCGCTCTCTTCTAGATTCTAGCTTTAAGGGGAGTGTATAACAAGCAACACAAGTAGGGGATGAGTTACACTCCAATCATAACCCTACTTGCTATATCTTGGTTTGAAAAACCGAACTCAAACCAAGCACCAAAATCAAATAACAAGATGAAATAGAAGAAATCTACACTTTATAGATTTGTGTAGCAAGTTTCAGCTTGAGGAAGAATCTGTAGAAGCAACGAATCGTATTGCGTTGAAGCAAACAGTAACTTTGAAGCTTGTTCTTCCTTTGAAAGTGTATAGATCACTCAATTGTAGAGAAAAGTGGATTGAAACTCTTAGTAGCACTTCTTTCCTCTTTTTCAGTTCTATCTTGTATATTTCCACGTTTGCTTGAGTGTCTATATATAGAGGAGGGAGAATTTTGAACGTTATAGAGTTGGTTGGCGCATAATAAATGTTCCAACGTTCAAAAATTCGAACGTACGCCTCCAAGTCGCAGGTGGAGTCGACTTCGTGTGCGACTTCAGCTGTTCTTCAGTTTCCAAGTCTGTCCTCTGGGTCGACTTGGTCTGAGACTTGTCTTCAAGTCGATCTTGGAGTCGACTTCGGGTGCGACTTGGCTTCTTTCTTTTGCCAAGTCAGTTTGATCTTTGTTGAAGTGTCTCTTGCTTGCTTAAAACTTAGATTAGTCTTCATATATTCAAGTTGAAAAATTTGAGTCGACCTCATCTTCAATTTGACTCAAGTCTATTTTGAAATTGGCTTGTCCTTCGATTTGATCTTTAAGATCTGCCCTGCCAAGTTGAAGTTGATGCTGGAGTCAACTTTGCTTGCGACTTCACCCAAGTCGCATGTGGAGTCGACTTCGGTTGCGACTTCAGAATCTTGGCAATCCAATTTCAACGCTGGAAGGAAATTGCATCTTGAAGTCGATACTGGAGTCGACTTCGTCTGCGACTTCACCCAAGTTACAAGTGGAGTCGAATTTATCTGCGACTTCAGTATGTCCAAGTCCTCAATTTCAATGCTGTCCAAGAATTGTCATTTGAAGTCGCTGCTGGAGTCGACTTCGGGATCGACTTCGCCTAAGTCGATGTCTGAGTCGACTTGGAGATCAACTTGATCTGTTATTCTTTGCATACCTTATTTTTATATCCTTAAACATTGCACAAATAGATTAGTAGCTAATATTTACTCAAATTGTGTTGTTTAATCATCAAAACACATGGTTTGGATATTTTTCATTAATTGTTTCCAACAATCTCTCCCTTTTTGATGATTGACAAAACCAATTTGAGTTTATGCCTTCCAATATCCTGTTTTGACATTTTTAGGATGATTATAAGTCATTTTACTTTTTGAAAAAAAATAGAACATTAATGATTAGAGCAAACATAATAAATCAGAGCATAGAACATTTATAATCAGAGCATAATTCAAGTGATAATAAACTTTGCAAAAAGTAATCAGAACACAAACAAACTTTTTCATAAGCAACCTTTTCATATATGATCAAAAAGTTTCATACAAGTTTCAAATGCAAATGAAACCCATATACAAGCTACCCAACCCAAAAACCTAAAAATCTAAACTCAAAACTCTCAAACTTCTCCCCCTTTTTTGTCAACCAATCAAATAGGGGTCGACTCGCAGAGATTTGGTGAATTGAAATGCAGATATAGGATAGGAAATTGGTCGGATAGGTCGAACATGGGTTGAGGAGTAAAATGATGAAACGGGTGCTAGGGTAGGATCTCTGTGAACTGATCCGGTATCAAACGGATCCAGTTCAGGTATGGGCTGATTTCAATGATGCCCGGATGCCAAGTGATAGCGAATGGTTCGAAGCTCCCAATTTATATGATCTTGGCGTGAATGCATATCTGTTATCGCATTTTGGACCCCGGCAATTTGGCTAGTTAGTTAGTCCTCTGACTGCTTAAGGTGAATTTGAATAGCGTTCACCGAAGTGTCCCATGATGGGGGATGTGGTGCGAGATCAGGAATATGTGAACCATGAGGTGAGCAGGAGCCGTGTGACATGGGTGAGGCTGGCTCTTCGGAAGCGTCTGCATGTGGAACAGGTTGCTCATCCTCTGGTGGCGGGGGCTGCTCCCCCTGAGCCTGTGCATCCTCAACTTCCTCTTGAGCTGGTCTACCCATTCTTTCTTGTATTTGCTCTGCTCTAAATTGCTCCACATTGATTTTCATGCGTTGGAGCAGGGCTTTGTTGATGGCATTCGTCGATTTCAGAACTTCAAACGGTTCACCATTGATGTCAACCCCATTGAATTCCAGGATCCTTGTGATCCATGTTCCATATGGAAGAACCCCTCGTGGGTTGTCCTTCCTCGAGGCTAGTGCTTCCAGAAATAGTCACGGTATACTGACCTTGACTTTATTCGCGACTTTCCAAAGAATTCCCGCCTCCTGCGGGTTCAGCTGGTTTCTTCCACCACCATTTGGATAGATGCAGTGGGCGATGAGTAGCCTAAGGACCCTTAGCCTTGGGGATAGGTCCATGTAATGCAGGAATTTAACTCCTGGATGATACTTGTTGCTCTGTGTTAGTTGATTATACATCTGATCCAGGGTTAGATCCTCAGGAAGCTGCCCTTCTTCGTACGGTACATGTAGGGTTCTTCCTACTTTCATCAATGCATTTCCTAGACTTGCTGTTCCCATAGTTCCTAAGAACATTTTCACTCCTTTCACATATGTGTTAAAGGAGTTATCATCCCATAAGTAGTAGAATATCCTAGTCAGGTCGGGATATACTCTGTCGTCTGCTTTCAACAAACTAGTCCAGCCTTGGAAATCTAACAATTCTTCAATTCCAAATTCATAATCGCTCAAGAACTTGAAGTCTATAATTTTCGGAATGAATACCTTCCGTTCATAGAACGATTTGTAGAATCGGCTGTGCTGTAATTCAGTCTTGAAATATATCATAGGCATCTTCAAGACTTGACCTTTGGTAGCAGGAGTCCCTCTTCTCCTATCTCCTGTATCAGTACTTCTAGTTTGATTTTCGGACCCTTGAGCTCCTGGTGTAGATGGAGTAGCAGTCTGGAACTGAACCCGTCGACTTGTGGAAGTTGATGGTTCCTTCTGAGTTTGTTTCACAGGAGTCTGTTGTCTCCTAGGAATATCCTCCTCAGTTTGGGAGTATGTTTGTCTAGGTACGGGCCTTAGTGATGGCTTCGACACAGCTAGTTTAGGCAGTCGAGATTTAGGAGCCATTTGAGATGAGTTTTGTGTAATGGAATTTGAAACAGAAATGAGAGAGAATAGAGAAAGTTTTGGAGAGATGAGGATAAAGAAAATCAGCCGGAGAAAAGAAAGTTGGAGGAGAAAATGAGATGGATATGCCGGAGGAAGAGAAGATGAGGGAAAGAGGTCTGCCGGCGCGGGAAGAAAGGAGAGAAGAGAGAAGAAAGAAAGAAGAAAAAGGAAGGCGGAAGTCCGACGGTCGCGCGCGCGGAGTCGACTTTGCCCTAGGCGAAGTCGACTTCGCCCAGAGGCGGAGTCGACTTCATTATGCCCAAGTCGACTTCACTGGAGTCAACTTGGTGGCTTCGGAGTCGACTTCACTATCGACTTGAACTTTTCAGGTTTGATTTTCCTGTCTAATTGTTCCTAATTTAATTCAATCATCCCCATTTCATTTCTAATTTTGTAAAATGATTCCTTTGCTAAAGGCTTGGTAAATATATCAGCAATTTGATCCTCAATTTTCACATATTCCAAACGAACATCATGATTTTCAACATGTTCACGGATGAAATGATGTCTTACATCTATATGTTTAGTTCTAGAGTGTAATACTGGATTTTTAGTTAAACATATTGCACTCGTATTATCACATTTAATTGGAATATTATAATAATTAATCCCATAATTTTTAATTGTCGTTTCATCCAAAGTAGTTGGGCACAACAACTCCCGGCGGCTATATATTCAGCTTCAGCTGTAGATAGAGCAACACTAGTTTGTTTCCTTGAATACCATGAAACCAATATGTTTCCAAGGAATTGACATGTTCCACTAGTACTTTTTCTATCTACTTTGTAACCGGCAAAATCCGCATCCGAGTAGCCGATTAAATCAAACATTGACCCCTTTGGATACCATAGTCCAAGATTAGTGGTATTTATCAAATATTTAAAAATTCTTTTTACATCCAATAAATGTGACTCCTTAGAACATGCTTAGAATCTAGAACACATACATACACTGAAAAGAATATCCGGTCTAGAAGCAGTTAAATACAACAATGATCATATTATACTTCTATAAAGCTTTTGATCGATACATTTACCGTTTTCGTCCGTGTCGATCTTGATTGTTGAACTCATTGGAATATTTGCTCCTTTGCTAGTTTGCATTCCAAATTTCTTTAGCATTTCTTTTGATGTACTTGGACTGATTTATGAATATTCCTTCAGCTTGTTGTTTGATTTGCAGTCCAAGGAAGAAATTTAATTCTCCCATCATGCTCATTTCAAATTTGATCTGCATAATCTTAGAAAATTCTTGGAACAGAGTTTCATCAGTAGCACCAAATATTATATCTTCTACATAAATTTTCACAATTAAAATATTTTTACTTTTATACTTGATGAATAAAGTAGTATCAACTTTTTCTCTTTGAAATTCATGATCAATCAAAAATCTATTTAACCTTTCATACCAAGCTCGTGGGGCTTGTTTTAGTCCATATAATGCTTTGGTCAGCTTATAAACATATTTTGATTGATCATTTTCTTCAAATCCAGGGGGTTGTTCAACATATACTTCTTCATTCAAGTACTCATTCAAAAATGTGCTTTTCACATCCATTTGAAACAATTTGAAATTCATGTGAGAAGCAAATGCTAGTAAAATGCGTATGGCTTCTAATCTAGCCACAGGTGCATATGATTCTTCAAAATCAATTCCTTCTTCCTTAGAATACCCTTTGGCTACTAGTCTAGCTTTGTTTTTTATTACAAGTCCACTTTCGTCCAATTTGTTCTTAAATACCCATTTCGTACCAATAATGGTATAATCATTTGGTCTAGGAACTAAATGTCATACATTATTTCTTTCAAATTGATTTAGCTCTTCTTGCATTGTAATAACCCAGTTTTCATCATTAAGAGCTTGTTCAATAGTGGTTGGTTCAATTTTTGACACAAATGCATATTGTCCATAAATATTTTGTTTGGATCTCCTAGTTTTTACTCCATAAATATTTTCAACGACTTGCTCAATTGGATGGGCATTTTTGAATTTCAAATCAATTGGAGGTTTGTAGGAGTCATTACCTTCACTTACCTCTTCCTCTATGGGGTTTTCTGGCTTGAGCTCGATTTCCTTTTGTTGTTCTTGTTGTTTTGCTTTTGTATCATCTGCATCACTTAGTTCATCCTCTTTTCTCGGAGTTTGGTTAAATTCATAAAAAATAACATGTATTGATTCTTCTACTATTTGATTTCTTTTGTTGAAAATCCTATATGCTTTGCTATTTGATAAATAACCTAAGAAAATAGCTTCATCACTTTTGGCATCTAATTTTTCCAAATTTGTTTTTCCATTATTTAACACATAACAAGTACATCCAAAAGTATGAAAATATGATATGTTTTGTTTTCTGCCTTTCCAAAGTTCATATGGGGTCTTTTTCAATATTGCTCTAATGGTAACTCGGTTTAATACAGACAAGCTATACTTACAGTTTCACCCCAAAATCTTTTGGACAATTTTCTCTCATTTAGCATGGTTCTAGCCATTTCTTGTATTGTCCGGTTTTTTCTTTCAACAACTCCATTTTTTTGAGGAGTTCTTGATGCATAAAATGTATGGTGAATTCCTTTTTCATTGCAAAATTCTATGAATTGATTATTTTCAAATTCACCACCATGATGACTTCTAATGGAAATGATTGAACTTTATTTTTCATTTTGCACCAAATTTGAAAACGTGACAAACATAGAAAATGCTTCATCTTTGCTAGCTAAGAGTATAATCCAAGTAAATCTTGAAAAATCATCAACAATTACATACACGTACTTTTTCCCACCAAGAGTTAAAATGTTTGATTACCCATAAAGATCCATATGTAACAACTCAAGTGGTCTAGTTGTTGAAATTTCCTTTTTGGTGGAAAATAGCATTTTGGGTTGTTTAGATAGTTGACAAGCTTTACAAATCTTATCCTTGTCATATTTGAGCTTTGGTAACCCTTGTACTAGATTCTTTTTCTACAATGTTTTAATATTTGACATATTTATATGTCCAAGCCTTGTATGTCATATCCATGGATAATTTTCTATGGCTATTAGACATTTCCCTTCTAGTTCATCAAGGCAAACCAAATATACATTTCCATATCTTTTGCCACTAAATACTACGTGTTCATCATAAAAAACATTACATATAGAGGATTCAAATACAACTTTATATCCTTTATCACATAATTGACTAATACTCATTAGATTGTGTTTGAGTCCTTCAACAAATAGTACATCTTCAATACATGCATTTGAAATACCATAAACATTTCCTTTACCTTTTATTTTACCTTTTTCATTATTTCTGAAAGCTACTGTTCCTTCATTGCATGGGTTGATCTTATGGAATAGTCGTTTTTCTCCTGTCATATGTCTTGAGCAACCACTATCCATAAATCATATGTTATTGGCCTTAGCTTTAAGACAAACCTGCAAAAATTAAGTCAAGTGGAGCTCATCCTTTTGGTACCCATTTTATGGGTCCATTTGGGTTAGTTATCATTTGGAGTCTATGTTGGTCTACCTTTGAAGCCATAAATCCAATGCTTTTCGGCATCCAAACCAATTTTGCACCAAGGTTTTGCAATTTTCTCAATTTGCATTGATAAACCTTGTGTCCTAACTTGTTGCAAAAATTACAAGCTCTTGAAAGTCTAAAAATAGGAAGTCATTTGGTAATTTGTTCCTTGGTTGGTCTTTTGATCTAAACTACTTGATTTATCTTAGGTTTAGTATAAATGGATTTGGCGTTGTTTCTCAGAGCATTAGATTTCTCTTGCTCAAATGTATTATACCCAAGTCCTTTCTTGCAAGTTTGGGTTGTCATTTTTAAGAATATTTTCACATTTTCTCCTGGATTAGAAAACTTGACAAGCGATTCATTTAATGATTCATTTTCCTTTTTGAGTTTCTCTAACTCAACTTCCAAGGTATTCTTTTCACTTTTTAATTTATCTATCTTTTCAACAAGTTTACCATTCACAATTATTACTGCATCACATTGTCTTTTCTTTATTGTAAACTTATTTCCTAATTTCTTTATTTCCTCATATAATGAATCATAGACTTTTTGAAGTTCTTCCAATTTAGCACATTTGAGGCATTCATTTGTAGAAGAAAATTTGAAAAAGATTTTTGTTTGGAGGTTACCTCTTGACTACTTGTGCAGTTCGTTGAAGTAACTTGATCCTCCAAGATTTCCGTTGCTGCAAAACATATGTCAGAATTTGCTATGCAACAAATTCTTGCGCAATCTGCTTCACATTTTCACTTGAAGAGCTACATGTTGTAGATTCCTCTTCATTTACGTACATGCCTCTTCCTTTGTTTCTTTGAAATTTTCTGTTGTCGCCTCGATCTTTTCTTTGCTCCTTTGCTCTATTTTCTTCGGGTGTTGGGCATTGGGCTTGCATGTGCCCCGATCCACCACACCGGTAACATTTTGTTAATTCTTTCTTTTTCTCTTTAGAATTTTTTTCTTTAAAGTTTCTAAAATTTCTACCTTTCCTTATAAACTTTCTGAACCATTTTGTAAGTAAGGCAATTTCATCGTCGTTTTGAGATGATGAGGTGGTGTCATCCGAGTCTTGTGCAGCTTTCAAGGCGATGACTCTTTTGCCTTTGTGGTGATCCTTGTTTCTTTTCTTGATTAGCTCATATGACATCAGCGAGCTAATAAGATCTTCCAATTTCAACGTGCTTAGGTCCTTGGCTTCTTCTATTGCCGTGACTTTTGGAGTCCATGATTCGGGTAGTGCCCTCAGAATCTTCTTGACCTGCTGAGATTCAGAAATTGCTTTTCCTAGCCCTTTCAAGGCGTTAGTAATCTTGGAAAATCTAGCAAATATTTCAGAAATATTTTCTGTTTCTAACATTCTAAAGTTTTCCAATTCTCCAATCAAAATATTTCTCTTTGTCCCTTGGACTTAAGAAGTTCCTTCATAGATAGATGTTAGTGTATCCCATATCTCTTTGACAGTTAAACAAGAGGATACTCTATCATATTCGGAAGCCGTAAGAGCACAAAATAATGAATTCATAGCCTTGGCGTTGCTCTTTACAATTTTCACTTCCTCATCGGTCCATTTGGAAGCTTTTTCATCAATAGGCAAAGTCACACCGTCTTGGATTGCAATCCAAGAGCCCATATCTGTAGCCATAATGAGTTGTTTCATACGTAGCTTCCAATATCGAAAATTGTTCCCATCAAACAATGGTGGCCTAGTAAAGGATTGGCCTTCGGCAAATGCGGGAACGGAAGTGGATTGGGATGTCATATCAAAAAGATCTCTTTGGTAAAACTCAAAGACCTGCTCTGATACCACTTGTTGGTCCCGGGTTAATGACAATTAACCAAGAGGGGAGGGGTGAATTGGGTATTTAAAAATTTAAAACTTTAATTAGAGATTTTACCCCGGTTTAGTTTAAGCCCCTTTAATGAAACAAATAGAAAGCAATAAAATAATGAAAGCGAAAATGAAAAATAGTAGACAAGATTTATAGTGGTTCGGGCAACCTTTCCCTACTCCACTCTTCCAAGCTCACACTCCCTTGTGACTTGGGTTTCACTATGTATTCCGCGAATACAACTAGAGTCTCCGCTCTCTTATAGATTCTAGCTCTAGGGGGCATATACAACCAGAACATCCGCTCTCTTCTAGATTCTAGCTCTAGGGGGCGTGCATAACAAGCAACACAAGTAGGTGATGATTTACACTCCAATCACAACCCTACTTGCTATATCTTGGTTTGAAACACCGAACTCAAACCAAGCACCAAAATCAAATAACAAGACGAAATAGAAGAAATCTACACTTTATAGATTTGCGTAGCAAGTTTCATCTTGAGGAAGAATATGTAGAAGCAACGAATCGTATTGCGTTGAAGCAAACAATAACTTTGAAGTTTGTTCTTCCTTTGAAAGTGTATAGATCACTCAATTGTAGAGAAAAGTGGATTGAAACTTTAGTAGCCTTCTTTCCTCTTTTTCAGCTCTATCTTGTATATTTCCACGTTTGTTTGAGTGTCTATATATAGAGGAGGGAGAATTTTGAACGTTATAGAGTTGGTTGGCGCGTAATAAATGTTTCAACGTTCAAAAATTCGAACGTTACGCCTCCAAGTCACAGGTGGAGTCGACTTTGTGTGCGACTTCACCCAAATCGCATTCTGGAGTCGACTTCGTGTGAGACTTCACCCAAGTTGCAAGTGGAGTCGACTTCATCTGCGACTTCAGTATGTCCAAGTCCTCAATTTCAACGCTGTCCAAGAATTGTCATTTGAAGTCGCTGCTGGAGTCGACTTCGCCTAAGTCGATGTCTGAGTCGACTTAGAGATCAACTTGATCTGTTATTCTTTGCGTACCTTATTTTAATATCCTTAAACATTGCACAAACAGATTAGTAGCTAATATTTACTCAAATTGTATTGTTTAATCATCAAAACACATGGTTTGGATATTTTTCATTAATTGTTTCCAACAATATCAATTATCAAAGCCAAAAATGCCCGACATCCTTTGTTTATCGACTTTACAGCTTTAATGGCAGAAATGATTTTCACCTGCTGAGATTTATCTACAACCACCTTTATCGACTTGGACATTTTAAAAATAATTTTTTGATCACCACAATCTAGTATGACTTTCCACTTAGATAATCAGTTCATTCTCAATATGACATCAAAATCATGCATAGGCAACAATATCAAGTCTGATTCTAAATTCATTTCTCCTATTTTGATTAGGCAGACTTTGCAAATTCTATCTGTACTTGCTATTTGATATACCGGGAATTCCACATTCACAATCATATCTATGCTTTCATGCGCAATTGTATATTTTGTAGTAAATGCACAAGAAATAAAGGAATGCGTAGCACCAGAATCAAATAATACTTTGGCAGGATAAGAGTGAATAAGCAATGTACTAACGAGAACATCATCATGTGTAGTCCAGGCTTCTGCATTGGTCATAGCGTGCACCCTAGCATTTGTCCTTTGCCTCTATTGTTCTGGGCCACGAAATGGTGGTGTTGGTCACCTCATTTGTATTGTTTGACGCTCCCCAATTTGTTTGTTGTCGACTTTTTGAGTGCAGTCCTTTGCTCGATGCCCAGGTTGTCTACATTTGTAACAAGTGATTTCACTTGTGCATTCCTGAATTGAATGATCGGTTTTCCCACACTTCTAGCACTTCCCCACTGCTTTCCAACATTCTCCCCAGTGGTTTTTACCGCAAGTAGGACATGGGGGAATTGACTGTCTTATTTCCACCTTTCTTTCATCATACTGTATCTTTCCCTTCTTATATGACTTTGTCCCACTGTCTGATGCAGAGTCCTCACGCCTTTTTCCTTGGCGAAAAACTTGAATTGCAGTATCTTCCATTTCCACCATTCTTGATATCCGCAATATCAAAATATTGTTGGAAATTGTGACTGGCTAGGTGTTGTCATATAAAAGGGTGTAACCCCATTCTGAATTTGTGGATTTTAAGTGTAGGGTTTGTCAACACCCATGGAGAAAATTTGGATAAGGCAATGAATTTTGCTGCATACTCCGCCACAGATAATTTTCCTTGGTATAGTTGCTCAAACTCTAGCAACTTTTATTGTCTAACTGACTTGGGATAGTATGCCTCATTGAAGTGTAAGAGAAAGTTCTCCTAGTTCATTTGTTGCCAAGTAGGGATGCTTAACTTCACTGAATTCCACCACTTAGCTGCATTACCCTTCAACATATGGGTGGCAAACTGGACCTTTTGCTGCTCACTGCATTGGAGCAAATTGAAAATCTTCTATAATTCTTCTATCCATTCTTCAGCACTATTGGGGTCCGGATCTCCTTGATAGAGTGGAGGTCGCATGTTTAGAAAATCATTCATGACTCTCCTATGGGCATCAGCTTCCCTAACATTCCTTAGTATATTCCCTCCAGCTGGAGAGTTTTTTGAAAATTATTGGGCTGCCATCCATTCCATAGTTTGCAATGCTCTCAACATTGTGTCCATCACTTGAGGATTGACGTCCACAATGTCTTGTGATTGTCCAGCATTTGATGCCCCAGCAACATCATTTCTAGGATTGTTCTCCCCTGAAGCTTCATTATATTGGTCATTAGTGTGAGCTGAAGAAGAATCCTTACTGACCAATACACTTCCCACCAATCTACGAGTCTTTTTTCTTACTAATCACGACAGTGATTCATCCATCACCACTTGCTTTCCTTTATCCTTCTTAGGTGACATCTTTTTCCTACATCATACCATTAATCTTAAGTATATTTGCATAACTTCTAAAAATTTCCTTTTTCATATCATAAATTAAAAGAGAATACTATCTAAAGCATCAAATTCATCATATCATTCATAAAAAATAAAAATTTTAAGCTAATTAGCTAAGATCATCATCACTAGAAGAATCGTAAAACTTAGGTCCACTAAGTTTCATTTCTAATGGTTTATGCTCCATTTCTAGGAGTTCAACCTCATCATCATCATTATCATCATCATCATCATCATCACTAATTTGATTCTCAACATCATCATTTTTATTATTTTCTTGTGAGTCATCTCTTGAATTTTCTTCAAAATCTGTTGTAAATTCTTCTTCATATTCTTTATCAGAATATTCTATTGGTTCCTCCTTTACACGCTTCTCTTGATTCATCTGAAATGCCCACATTCTTGGATAAGCATTTCTTCTTGCTTTCGCTTCAGCACTAGTTGCACGTCCGGCTTCATACTTACGTTTGGGTGGCATTGTAGCTCTTATATCATTAAACAGTTACCATTCATAATTATTTAGGATTACTTATCTTACTTTAGCTTTGCACTTTCTAAGTCTAATATCATGATTTTGCCCTTGGGATGTATTTCAGCCTTGGCTCTGATACCACTTGTAACACCCCACCCTTAAGATGTTGTAAATGAGGTCTACTATGTCAAAATTGAGAATAAGATCTCCCAAGATGGAAATAGATACCAAGGTGTAAAATCATAAATTTTTTAATTATTACATCTCAAGTTTGCTCCTTATGGAGTTATTATACAATTTCCAGTGTCTAAAATCAAAATAAGCAAGCATTATAAGATAATTTCAATAAAGTTCTAAACTTCTTTGTCTTTTCCTCTACTAGGTTCGCCTTTTTCCCGTGTTGATAACGGCTCTAGTATAGCATTGTATCCCTATTTTTCCACTGAAAACAAAAACTATGTGAGCTGAAAGCTCAGTAAGTAAAAAAAAATATATTTTTTACTAAATTCATTTTGCAATCATTTTGATTTTTTTTCAAAAACAGTTACAACATCTATAGTGTCTTTTATGCTCAACAAACTCTACTTAGTGAAAATTTAAAACCTTTTGATACATGTGCACATATATGTCGATTTGAAATCATGCATTTACACTGTGAGTATTGCCATCTACTTGTGCTCGCGTGCAGCCGTGCTACACATTCGTGAGCTAAATTATCTCCTTTAGTAGTCCTGAGTTTCCTACCCCGGTACTACTATACTACTTTACTCTTTGGCGGTAAACCCAATATGCAATTATGCATCATGCTCATGCACTGTAATTAATGCACCACTAAACATGATTTTTGAAATAATAATGTTCATATTTGAATAATCAATTTGAAAGAAAATAAATAATCACATTTCATAGAAAATCATAATATTCACATAATATTTTCAAAGTCATGCTTTGGTAAAAGTTTACTTACCTCTGAGTAGACTTTAAAACTCCTATTTTTTTTCAATTTCTTGTAGTAGCCTCAAGTCTCTTTTCTTAATTTTCATGACAATATGTTCATTATTTCACTTTAGTTTTCACAAATATTGTTTAAAATTCCATTTACAACTTTCCCAAATTTTCCCATAATTTTAATCGATCAAAAATCCTATTTACTTCTATTTATTCTTATATTAATTCACTTTTAAACAACTTTATTTTTATATATAAAAATAAATTTGGACTTATACTTCATTAAATATTTTTCTTTAATTTTTCTCAGATTTTTATAATTTTTTCATAATTTTTTTCCATACACCTTTAAAAACTTTCATTCCTCATAAAATTATAATTTTAAACTCATTTAAGCTTCTAAATATTGACTTTAATTTTCTTGGTATTTTTCATAATTTTTTATTTTTTTCAGATATTTCAGTATTTATTTGAATTTTTTTTTTTTGCCACCGGCCGGCAAGTTGGCTCCCGGTGGGTTGCTGCTGGCAGGCCGAAACAGTGGGCCAGGCTAGTGGGCTGGATCATTTGTTGGAAGTTGGGCCAGATTGGATATGTGGGCTGGCTCTGTTTACGTGGACTAAGCTCTTGGGCTTTTGTTTCTGTGAGCTTAAGCTTGAATTCTAGGCTTCTGACTCACTGGGCCTGTTCAGATGGGCTTAGCCCACTAATCCAGAAGCTTATTCATTTATTCGTTTATTTTCAACGGTCAATATTTTCAAACTAAAATAGCTTATATCTCTCAATATATATATCTGTTTAATATGAAATTTTAGGGGTAAACTTATAAAATTATGTTTTATAATCTGGACGGTCCATTTCTCAAAATAACATCTCTATTATTAGATTTAATATAAAGGGTTTAATAAAGGGTTAATATTAAATATCACTTCAAATAGCCATATAAACTAATTTTTAACAGAATTAATTTATCACATATACTATAAAATATCTCAAATAATGTTTGTAATGGTTCAGATTATTATTTTTTCATCCATATTTTCCTGTAATTATTTTTTTGTGTTTTTCTCTTCAAAAACATATTTACCACTCTATATTATATGTAAAAATTGCTATATCTAAAAATCTATAAGTCTGATCAAGCTAAAATTTTGCAGGCAAACTAATCATATAATTATCTTGTTATTGTACGGTCACAATTCTCGGATTATGCCCAGAAGTACGTTTATTTCATCATATATCATTTCATACCCTTTATTTGGTACTTCTCATTTAAATATGTAAAATTTCGACATCAAACATTTCAATAATACTCCTTTGACTAATTAGTCATGCTAGAAATATCGTGAATGGTTTAGATCTATGAAATAACTTGCATATAATATAGAATGAATGAGATTAACAGACAAAATGGTTCGACGCAACTTACCTTAAAAAATTCTTTCTTCTTCCTTCGTCTATCTCCTGCGTAATTTCTCTTCTTCTTCTTCAAATGGCGGAAACCTATCTCAAATTTGCCCCTTTTATACTAATCTAATTGCTAAACGGTTGAGATTAATTGCCATTAATCTCATCCGTTTCCATCCGTTTCTTAGAAACGGATGGACGATGGCTGTTACAGTAGCTTTCTAACAATCCAACCCCTGTTTCCATCTTAGAACAGCGTCTTCTGGCCCCAAATCCAGCAACAGATCCAAGCGGTCCATTGCTAGCAATGCCTCATGCTTCAAAGATGGTGACCATGAAAACTTGTCCGGTTTCAGTAGCCATAAAGTCAACTAAGATCTGATTGGACAAACACCCCTTTCGTTGATCTCTAATCTAGTACCCATCTGAGTTTGGTAGCGGATGAAGGAGGAAAAGACTTGAGAGAGAGGAGACGATTGGCGAGTAGAAGCACACGAATACGTAGGGGTGCAACTCGGGCTCATGAAACTCGGGTTCACCTCAACCCTAACCCTAACTATATTTATAAAACATCAACCCTAACCCTAAGCTTAACTCTATTTGTAAAACCTAAACCCTAACCCTATTTTTGAAAATCGGGTTTGGGTTGAGTTTCAGATTGGGATTTATGTTGATAAATTACATTTTATTTTAAAGTGACAAGTTTAGAATTTCATATGAATAAATAATAATAACAAATAATGAAAGTAAACATAATAATATATAATCAAATTACATATTTTAAAAAAATGGTAATACAAAGAATATTTTTAGAAAAATTGAACATCAAACATAAGATAAAGGAAGAAAATTAATGAGTGTAAAAGTAAATGATAGAAATAAAAAATAAATATAAATGAAAATAATATACTTTATCTATAATAAAAATACAATATGTCAAACATGTATTCAAATATAGATATAACAACATAAAATATGAAGAATATAAAGAAATATTGTTTAAATAGTATGTATATAATATATTTTATAATAAATATAAAATGGGAAATCGGGCTCGGGTTCTTCGGATTCGGATTCACTTGAACCCTAACCCTATCATATTTACAAATCGGGCTCGGGTTACGAAAAAGTAAGTTTCAACACGGTTGGAAATCAGGTTCGGCGGGCCGGGTTCAGGCTCGACCTGACTCAAGTTGCATCCCTACAATACCCCTTTTCCAAACTTTCTACTACCAAAAATACCCAATTACATCTCATTCGTCAAGCTGAAATCAACGATGGATAGCGAGCTTCCACTGATAAAAACTGGAGAAGCGCTTCCTATGTATTGGGCCCCCATCAAGTGATATTTTTGTATGAAAATTTGCAAAAAATTTAGATGAAAATGGACTCTAAGTTGCTTAAAAGTAGACTGACCAAACTAACAAGGGTGTAGTTTTGATATTTTAGAAATTGGAAGCTAAAAAATACTTCAAAACTTTTAAGAATATACAACAATCTATGTAAACACACACATACACACACATATATTTATGTCTCATAAGTTTTTGCATAGACTTATGTAGAAGGATTTTAAGAAAAATGAAAAAATTACATTGTCATTTGATTTTTGTCTTATTGAATGTAGTTTTTGATGATGATTTTAATGAATGGAAAATAACATTTATAAATTATGCATCTTGAGGGTTTAGAAGTTGGTATATCTTGTGCTAGAGGATAGTGATGGTTTTTCAAAAAAATTCATAAAAAGATGAAAATGAAAAAGCCGTATCTTTTAAATATATAAACCAAGTTTGACCATTTTTAGATGTTTTTAAGTGTTTTTTAGATTTTTAAACATAGTAGTATTTCCGTAATTTTGTGGTCTAAAAAATTACGGAAATGCCATTATCTTTAAAAATCCAAAAGAAATACTTAAAAACATCCAAAAGTGGTAAAACTCGGTTTAGAGATTTAATACGCCAAACTTTACTTGTTCATAAAAAAATAACTGAAATAAATAAAAAAAGCATTTTTGGGCCGGGCGCATGGGCAAATGATCATCCGGCGAAAATGAATTGGCCGGAAATAGGACTACCTAAAAACACATACGTGAAACCCGACGGTAAACTTAACTTCAGCTTAATTTTTTTTTAAAGTGAAACCCAACGGTAAACTTTAGCTTAATTTTTTACCAACCAAATTAAGTCCAATGTTTATAAATCATATTTTATATATTTATATACCTACTATCATCTTATCTATATTTCGGGTTGTATAGTAACTCATTACTTGACAACTCACCTAGTATTTTATTTCAGCTGTTGCATGTATATGTATTTTCGCATCTATTTTCTTGCTCCGCATCGCATGCACCTTAATATTTAAGCCCAATAATTTGCCCATCACAACGTTAACAAATAAAGTCCTACACGGTGCATTCTTAATATAATGAGATACAAAAGAATATATAATAGCATTAAATCATTTTAAATCTCACGCGTAATGAATTTTAATTAAAGCCTGAACTCAAAAATTTTTTTAATAAAAGCCTACGTTATTTCACTTAAGTGTTCAAAAGATAATACAAGAAGTTACTATATGTAGTCGGCTATTTCATACCCAAATTTTGATTTTACTTAAATTCGACTTAAGCAGCTAAATTTCAATATTATTTCTAGCCAAATAATCATCATTATTTGTAACTAAATATACACGGTTATGAGTAATGTCATATTTTTTAATGAAGAATGTCATATATTTTTTTAATCCGTGAAGAATGTCATATTTAGTTGCAAATAATATGAAAATTTGCCGCATTTGAGCACATACCACCACCATTTTTGCAACCAAATTAATATATGAGCAGCCAACTTTAATTTACATGCAGCCAAAAAAGGTAGCTATATTTATTATTGTTTGTTGTAGTGAATACGAACAAAAATACAATGCAATCAATAAAATCATAAAGCATTAATTGAATACAATAATAAAATATTGTAATCTTCACTTATTGCCTCAAATTAAGGACCTAACTAACATGGCAGTTTGGACAAATTCACTGGTGATAATTAATTAACTAGCTATTTTTCAAAGCACATGTCTTCCTGATTTCACCCGTAGTGCCTGTTAGAACACTGATATTCCCCATTTTAACCATGGCCTTTACAAAATCATTAAAGAACTCAGAGGTTTGATTACTAGCCAGGTTACTTGCAACGTATTTTTTTGTCCTTTTCTCGTTGAGGAGGGCAGCATCAGACGCGAAGAGGCCTCTATTGGCAGAAACCTGAGTGAAGTAACTGACGTCAAATATCAGAGAGCTTTCAGGGTCCATTTCCACAGTATCGGTGGTGTCTCCTTGTGGGCATTCGGTCTGAAGCTGTGCTGCGTATGTGGGATCTAGTGATGGGTCAGCATCACCCTTGCCAGTGAAATTGTAAAGCCGGCTTGCGAATGATGTGCAGTGGCTCACCCCGATGGTGTGTGCACCTAATTATTAGTCAATAGATCATCAATTGTAGTTGTGGAATCGATTAATTAACTTTGTTAATATAATTATAGTTAACGACATATAAATAAATAAATATTTACTAGTTTATAATGAAAAGTTTACCTGATAACACAATCAACTCCTTCTCTGATAGACCTTTATTAGAGGCTTTGAGTTGAGAAATGTTAAAAAAGGGAGCTGGGATATTGGCCAAGACCTCAGTGGCCAATGAAATATTACCATCTTTACGCCCCAGTTGGGACTTTCCAGCTTGGTCCGCCCACCTATATATGCATGCACGCATTTAATTATTAATTCGTTATTAACTGTTAGCTAACTAGTAAAGTGTTTGTACATTGATTGGAAAACCTAACTTTAGTTGTGAATCCATGTAGTAGTCTAATTAGTTTTTCGTATATTGATATATAAATGCGTGGAATATAGATGTATGAAGAAAAGAAATCATCAGACGAACAAATGTGTTTGTGCTCTTTAATGAGATAATTACCATGGAGACTGCATCCCTTGCTACCAACGCCAAAATGTCAGCACATGAAACAACATTGGGACATTGATTTCACTGCTACCTTCACAGCATCGATCACGTGATGTAAACCCCTAATTTACTTTATGAATTTTAATTTACTATTAGCATGTTAATTAAAATGCAAATTAAGGTTATGTAATTTTAATTAAAATTGTGAAAGTGCGATACTATAATTAAATACTTATTTATTATTGTGTGAAATTAAAATGGATAACTAAAGCTTGAACTCAATAAAAATAAACTTTTGCTATAAATTAATATACGGAAATTTTCAAATTAAATTAAATAAAGTTATGAGAATTAAATATACACAAGGTATTTATGTATGACATATAGGCTGAAAAATAAAAATAATAAAAAGATGGGGTCCACACGGGAACAAAATTTATCGACAAGCATTATCTAGCTGTTTCATAGGATTAATTAACGCACATTGATAATTCCAAACACCTATTTAATTTAGGTGCATGGATAGCACTTAAACAGGAGTAGGATCATTGCTACATGGATTGGAAAGCAAAGGTATTAAAGAATACAGTACTTAATGCTATCTAAAACTTTTGCTTTCGTTGAAAATTTTCTAATAATAAGGTGCAATTAATGGAAAGTGGATTAGGATAGAATTTAAACATGGAGTATATAAAATGCAATGAATGTTAGCATTTGGTTTCGTATTTTAAAAAAAATTTTGGGGTGGACAATTGGATTCCCAACCAATAGATGATGTGGCGTGGAGAGGACTGAGGAGGCCTTGGATTTTTTGTTTTCCGTCCCACATGAACAGTATATGAGGATTACTTGAATGAAAATTTAAATTTTAAATTTGAATTGATTGAGCTTTGCATAAAATGGGTGATTAAACAATACGGGTATGACTCAATGGGATGTATATCACTTGGTAGCTATGGTTATATAATTTCTTTAGAATGATGTTTCAAATAAAAATCAGAGGATCATATTGGAAATATAATTGTTGTATGTCATTAGTGATTGATAAAAGATTTTATAACAAAAAAATAATAATAAAATAAAAAAAAGGGGGGCGTGGCAATATCGCAAAGGGTTAGGCGTTATGATGTTGTAATACATAAAGTCATGATATTGAGTAAGTTGCTTTTATTTGGTATACTTTAACTATACGTGATATTCAGGTGTTGAGTTGTCCTAAGCAAAATATTCTATAATATTTTATTGTATGATAATAATGGTGGATAATAATGGTGGAACATCTAAAGGATGTGGACTCCCACATCTAATTTTTCTTCTTTAGTTGTTTTATATATAAGATGTCATATAAATAGCAATCGAAAATTTTGGTGGAGATGTTGTAATAATGGTATATGGTTTTCAGCTTTGGTTTAATCTAAGCCTATAGTAAAATAATTATATATTACTAGATGCATGAATGATGTGTCCAGCGGAATTACGGTGTGAGCTTCGATGAAATATATTTAGCAATTAATATTATTAAAAGGTGTGGGTCATTGATAAAGAAAGGGCTGATTTATATTCCGCGTTAATTTATATTGAAGCATACATATTAGTATGCACTGAGCCATATTTCAAAGTTATCTGTTGATTATTTATTTTGTATCATTAGAATCGGTACCCGATTAGACAAGGAATGATGAGTTAATGAAATTTGATGATACTTTAATTCTTGGTGGAAAAATCATTTATTTCTGTTTTATATGATTTTTTATAAATTGTATCATCTCTACATCATGTATGAGTGTTGACGGATTTTGGTATTAAGGGTAATACTATATTCTTTCAGGAAAGAGAAGGGACTTGCAATGAAAAGGGTGGATTTCATGGCATCCATTGATATCTGTAAAAGTATTATAATAGTGTACCATTGGATGGTTGAGAGCTCTTACTTCTTTACTTATATATAATACTGTTATATTAGGTTCAACTTAATGACTGATCAAGTCGTTCTATTTTTTTAAAATTTAGAGTGAAAGTAGAATGACTTCAATTGACAAAGTAGTCCAAGTGGCTTGGTTTTATGCAAAAAATCTAAAATTTACATTATTAATATGTAAAGTTGTTAAATTATTCACTTTGAGTAAGTGGGTAATGATAAATTAATTTGACAGAAATTACTTAATATTAAAAATTAGTATTTTACTATTTAAAGTTGAATTTTGTGGTTTATTTTTATTATTAAACCTTATCAAACTTAAGAGGTAAGCAAACATTTATAGATATCGAAGAATTTAAGGGAATTGGAATTTTGCTATTTGATATTAAAATCTTTTTATCATTTTGGATAAAGCGAATGTAATTTTATTTTATTGAAAAAGTTCACAAAAGATTTAGTTGGCCACAAATTATTTATATGGTTGTGTATTTTAGTGAAAATCGAATATATTAAATATATAAATTTTATTGATGAATTTTATAGGTTGTAATGGTAAAGGATTCAAGAGTTCATAATGAAATGTTGGGTTCTGAGAAAGAAAAGTTTGATACGTAGCTTTGAGGTAAGTAGGACTTGTTTTGAACTGAATGAATTATTTTGTATTTCTCGGGCATGTATGTTTTGGATGTCGATGATTTTATCTTTCTTGAAACGATTAGATATGATTAAGATTGATTTATTGTGATGTCGAATTTGAACTTGATTTATAAATGGTATATGTTAGCATTATATTTTGGACATATGCATGTGTGCATGGCATGTTAGCATTTCCATGAGCCATTGCTGAAGATGCCGATTGAGAAGTGTTGTTTGTAATCATCGATGACCATCGGTGACATACCGCCGATTGGGGACCAGGGTATGATTTAGCCATTGATGGCTATGGGCCATGACAAACCATCAGGCCTTGTGATTTGCTATTTGGAACTACAAATGTGTTCAGTCATTTGTTGACATTTATTATGAGACCAGTATGTAGAGACTGGTGCTCAGGCACGAGTGTCTGAGTTGAGCCATGGGCGTAAGTTTGTGGCGGGGCCATGGGTGTGTGGAGATCATGGCAGGATATCACATTCACTTCCTTGTCATTTGACTTGGTATGGAGTTTCCCGCGTTTGATTTTCTCATGCTTAGCGCTGATGTAAGATGGGGCAAGATATCGGACCTCCCTAGTGGATTTAACTTGTGTGATCAGAAGATCATGTGTATGTATTAGAATGATTGATCATGAGCATGCACATGGTATTGATTCGAACATGATTTATGATTTATTTGAAAATATGCATATTGTTTAAAACTCATTTTGTTTAATTTATGTTTTGGTTCTACTTACTGAGTTTGCCTGGAATAACCCTATTTTATCATAATTTAGATGACAAGTATGCAGGTGGAGACCAATATGGGGTCGGTACACCAGATCAAACTAGGACATGATAAATCCGAATTTTAATTATTTATTTTGAGTTTTAAGAGTGATGTAGGGACAACCTAATTATCTATATATTTTATAAATTTGAGCACTGGGATGTAACTTGATTAATATGTGATGAGATAATTAATTTATATTAGTATGTGAAACATTTGACATTATCTCATAATTTATATTAATGCACCTATGTGTTCTCCCCATGTAACGCCCCAGGCCTAACAGTAAGGTACTGTCCGCTTTGGGCCTCGGCCGCACGGTTTTGCCCCTCTGGGTTCACGCGCATCCCATTCTTCCCCAAAAGGCACCTCACTGAGGTACCTGGCGGCCTCCACTTATAACCCAGGCTCCCCCCTCATCCTAACCGATGTGGGATATCACATTCACCCCCCCTTGGGGCTCCAGCGTCCCCGCTAGCCACCATCGGCCGGAGGTCGGGAGTCGGCTCTGATACCATTTGTAACGCCCCAGGCCTAACAGTAAGGTACTGTCCGCTTTGGGCCTCGGCCCGCACTGTTTTGCCCCTCTGGATTTACGCGCATCCCGTCCTTCCCCAAAAGGCGCCTCACTGAGGTACCTGGCGGCCTCCACTTATAATCCAGGCTCCCCTCCTCATCCTAACCGATGTGGGATATCACATTCACCCCCCTTGGGGCTCTAGCGTCCCCGCTGGACACCATCGGCCGGAGGTCGGGAGTCGGCTCTGATACCATTTGTAACACCCCAGGCCTAACAGTAAGGTATTGTTCGCTTTGGGCCTCGGCCCGCACGGTTTTGCCCCTCTGGGTTCACGCGCATCCCGTCCTTCCCCAAAAGGTGCCTTATTGAGGCACCTGGCAGCCTCCACTTATAACCTAGGCTCCCCCCTCATCCTAACCGATGTGGGATATCACATTCACCCCCCTTAGGGCTCCAACATCCCCACTGGACATCATCGGCCGGAGGTCAGGAGTCGTCTCTGATACCATTTGTAATGCTCCAGGCCTAACAGTAAGGTACTGTCAGCTTTGGGCCTCGGCCCGCACGGTTTTGCCCCTCTGGGTTCACGCGCATCCCGTTCTTCCCCAAAAGGCGCCTCACTGAGGTACCTGGCGGCCTCCACCTATAACCTAGGCTCCCCCCGTCATCCTAACCGATGTGGGATATCACACCCCATTATCACCGATCTTGTCTTATTGGTAGCGACTGTAGACTTAGACATCGGGGCGCGACATGTGAAATCCCCGAAGTGATAGATTTGGCAATGAATCCTTCTCTACTTTACTTGTTACTGTAGGGTTTAATAGCACATACTAATCGCAACCCTGCATGCCCATTTTCTTATTCATTTAATCACATGCAACTGATTAGTTCAGCTTTATTTTGGGGGGGGTTCAATAAACACATCAAGGTGAGGATCAAGGGCAGTACGTTATTAGGTTTACCTTTCGGTAATTGGTAAAAAAAAGAAGAAGAAAAAATTACAGAATTTAATAAGTAATGCGATGTAATAGGAGTAATATTTAAGGGTAGAAAAATAGAGATTACATATATGGAGTAATTTTATGAAAAATAATTATATTAAGGAAGGAATAATAGAAAAAGTAAAGCAATTATGTGGCAAACATGCTAAATGAACATTTAGTATTTTTAATTTCGAACAAAAATGTTTATCATGACTAAAACCATCTAGCAAAATATTATTTTTTTGCAATGTTCGTTACAAGAAAACAAATTTCTACTAACACAAAATTTTACATTAGTTTTTACGATAATGTCACTGTAACTATGTCACTATAAGCTAGTCACAAAAAGATTTTTGTGACAATTTTTTGAATTTATTACTAAAAAGTTACTTTTTGAAACATTCATGATGTTATTCTAGCTAAAATCTAGTTTTTAGCGACAACAATTATTTGTGTTATCAAATAAGATTTTTTGTGAAAAAAAATAAATTAAGTGTTACAAAAAGCATGACACAAAATATAACTTCTCTCGCAGTGGTTGAACTAATTCCATTGAATTGGAACTCCATACAATATATATGCTTAATTTTGTACCAAGGTTCAATGAACGAATGCGGTCCCCCAATTAAATGTCATAGTTATGAAGTTGGAAGGAATTGATCTCCTGAAGTCAATAATGGAGTTGACTTGGGTCTGCGACTTCACTTAAGTCGCAGGTGGAGTAGACTTCGACTACGACTTCATCTGTCTTGATGCCCAAATTCAGCGTTAGAAGGTTTTTGACATCTGAAGTCGGTGTTGAGGTCGACTTTGCCTAAGTTGATGGCTAAGTCGACTTGGCCTTGCGACTTGGTCTGCTATGTTTTGAAATTTAAGTTTTTATCCTTCAACGAAGTTTAACAAACTGCATTAGTACTCAAAATATTATCAAATTGAGTTGTTAATCATCAAAATATGGATTGTGCTTAATTTACCTTTGATTTCAACAGATTAAACCCTTCTATTGTATGATTCACATTGGTTTTGAAGCTATATGTTATGAAGATACTTATTACTCATCTTGAAAGTAGTTTGTTTGTCATAGATTTTTTACATATGATTTCTTCATATATTATGGAGATGAAAAAATATGATTTCTTCATATTTTTTGAATTGATTCTAGTGGTTGTCATTTAATCCAATTGTTATAGCATTTTCTATTCCTTCCTATGAAATGAGATTGTCGTCAGATGAGGTGGATCCAATTATCATATAAATTTCTATTTTTGTCGGGTGAGATGAGAAATTTTCATTTAGAATATAGTTGGATATGGGACTTGCGATGGATGTGATATTGCCATTTAACAAGTTGATATAGATGCGTAGTGGGTGGTGGGACCTGTTGTTGAATGACAATTTAATATTAGTGTTTGGTTGTAGTAGTAGTAAAATAAAATAGTCATATATCGATATCCTTTGCCAAAAAGTAGTCATATATAGATATTTTTTTGCCTTTTTCTACTGAACTGCAGACTTCTGTTAATATGTATATATAACACATTTATGCATGCATTGTCTGCTCATTAAATAGGAATTTGATTGTTAACCTCTTGTGGGATTGTTATGACTTATTTTTTTTGTCATTTATGAATTGAAACTGAAAATCTTCTTTTGCTAATAATTTTTAAAAACCAAAAACCTGCTAGATAGAGCAATCAAATAATGCACTGGATTCAATGATACAGATCTCCTCACAGATTCACAATCATGATAGTGTTGAGATTCAATTGGATGGCTGTCATGACGAGGTACTGATTCTATGATTACAAATTTTAATTAAGTTGCTCCATACGTCTTATCCTTTCAACTAATGTAGTATGGCTTCTGATGTTGTTTTTAGTTTCTTATCATGTTATAATTGATGGGAATTCAAAAGGACGGATTACAGACGATAACCTAATGGAAATTCTATGGTGTAGTTATTAGTCTAGGTGTAGTATGTAGGTTCAACTGTTTGGTAGGCCAAGCAACAAACGAGGTTGTAGAGATGAGGCTATTTGAGACGACAATGTTAAGGTGAATGGACAGGAAGATGAGCAGGGTGGAAATTATTGGTAAATAATTCAAGGTGCTTAGAGTGAGCATCAATAATTATTAAGAGGAATACATAAAAATAATGATAATAATAAGAGGAGGTTTCATGTTTGGCAGTGTGTGTGGACTCCAAGATATATGCACCCATGTGAAACATTCTTGGGGTCTGGAAGGAGGATTTACATGATGGATGGTCTAGCTTGGTGTTCATTGATTTCCATGTATCTATTCTATTTTATTACAAATGATTCAATAACTTAAGCTGAATGAACACATGCATACCATCTCCTTGCGTGATAGTTTTGAGTCTGTGTGTGTGTTTGTATATCTCAAAAAGATTTCATCCACTTGGCAGCTTTTGCTACAAGCAACATTTCCTGTTAGTACATTGGGGAGATCTCTAGGCCAAGAGGTTGGCTTAGAGAAATGTCAATAATTATATTCATTCTAGGCAAGGATCCACTCCGATTTCAAACTAGCCTTTGTATGAAAGTATCAGGGGCACAACGATATGGGTGTGGGGGTGCTGCATACGACCATAAAGGTTGTGAGTTCCCTCCTTGAGCTTCAACTATGATGTGGAGGGTAATCTCAAGGGTCCTTTTTTGCTAGGGCACTAGGGTATCAAGCAGACAGCGGTGTCACCAGTTGTCATTATAAGCCAGTCACAAAAAGATTTTTGTGACAATTTTTTGAATTTATTACTAAAAAGTTACTTTTTGAAACATTCATGATGTTATTCTAGCTAAAATCTAGTTTTTAGCGACAACAATTATTTGTGTTATCAAATAAGATTTTTTGTGAAAAAAAATGTTAAGTGTTACAAAAAGCATGACACAAAATACAACTTCTCTCATAGTGGTTGAACTAATTCCATTGAATTGGAACTCCATACAATATATATGGTTAATTTTGTACCCAGGTTCAATGAACGAATGCGGTCCCCCAATTAAATGTCATAGTTATGAAGTTGGAGTCAATCATACTTAGCTGCTGGACTTACCCTAACAAAACAGTCGTGGAAATGCAACCTGAGCAGCGAAGCGGGTATGTCCGGGGTTGCTGATACAAACTGAGCTGTGGTGCTCTTGACTATTGCCTCCAGGTTCGGACATGTTTTCTTGCAAAAATCGCTTTTTAATTCTTGAGCATTAGCAGAGCCAATGCTGACGAGAAGAACAACTCCCACGTTGATCAGTAGCAACTGCAAAGGAAGCTCTGAAGCCATATTTGCGTGCGGGGCTACAACCAGATAGCTATATGGAATATGTGGGAATTGATATATGGTTAGATATATTCTGAATCCTGCAGTGATTCGTATGAGACTTGGATGATGTTTATATACTCGAGTCTTGAAGCCTTGAGCACATTAAATTAAGCATGCGAGGCTGTCACTAGGATAACCAGCACTATTAGACCAAATTAGCTTGCATGCATTCTTCCTAAAACAAAAATACTAACTTGGTTATATGGTGGCGGTAATACTAGACATGCATTGTATATACACAACTGCATTCCTTCTTTTTTTTCTTTTTTTTTTCTGAGTCATGGAAATAAGCCAAAACGTTGTCCTGCTTACGATTGGGTGTCTTCACAACCATGGACATGAAAGAACGTGGCGAGCTGATGTTGACATTTTTTATATGTTTAGTTATATATTTGACCATTTTCTTGCCTCCGAAATTTAATTATGTTCCTTAATTATATAAAATCTAGGAACAGCGCTTCCTCGTTAAATAATTTTTACATATTTTATTTATTTGTCATTAATATTTTAACATATTCTAATAAATTAAATGATATCGAATATAAATTTTTTTTATTAGAGCAATTCTCACCATGCAACTTTTATAACAGGTCCATCCCAGAAATGGATTTGTTGAGTAACCTTTTATTTATCTCAATAGTTATATATGCGACAAATTATGTAATATCCCAAAATAAAGTAAGATATAATTAAAAAACTAGAGTAGGAAAACTGACTTTTAGAATTGTTTTAGTAAGAAATACAAAATTTATGGGATGAAGATCCTAAAGTGATGTGCTAGTGATATATAATTAGATGTGTCAGTTTCCGGTTAAACATTGGGTGTTGGAAAAGATTTATGAATGGTTGAGGCTAGTTGGATGATAGATTGATTTGAAAGGTTGATATATATCTCCTCTTTGTGTTAAACGTTGAGATATGGAGGGAGGGTTTTGTCAGAAAACCTCATGAATTAGCTATTGAAAGCTTTAGGATTACATAAATCTGTTAGGCTTGTTGTTATTGATTGACGTATGATTGTTAGGAATTTTGCTCGTTTTTATGTAGATAAGTATATGTGGTGCGTATATTGAACCTTAAGTGTTGTATTATATGGATTGGTTGATTTTAATTCATCACGTGAAGGTCGTATGTCATTAGAGTCAGTGCTATCACGTTTGTGTTAGTTATTATGGCATGACATAAATCTGAGATGTGTTATTTTGCGAGGATGCCATTAGCCATAGGTACGTATGACATGGAGCATTATATAATGTGGACATGATATGATTTGCATGATCTGTATGCTTGGCTGGATGTTTGATGGAGAAATCATGGTACATGACCTAAAATCGGGCCTCAAAATTTCCATTCTCCTCAATGATTCTGAACTGTCACATGTATTCCCTTAAAGGTCAATTACCCCGCGCTTTGTGCGATCAACAATTTGCAATTGAGGATACATGGCTCCTTAGTCATCCATCCAATAAATCATACATTCAAATTTACATAAATTCTTTCTCATTAGAGATTTATGTATCATAAAAAGGCCTTATACAGAACTATCAGCAAATTCTTTATTTGCATAATATATAAAATCAGTATTAAATAGTTACTATTATCTACAATCTTGATATTTAGAATTACATCAAAGAAGTGATTCGGTGCAATCAACCATATCGGCAGCCATGTAATTGCCATCTGATCATCCCTCCCATACTTTTTAAAACTCTTTTCTCATATAGCTACCAGTCCCACTTTAATAAACTTGTACAAATTTTTTCAAAATTTTTTAGCATATCTAAATATATCTTTTTGGTTTTATAAAATTAAAAATATGAATTTAGATGCGGTGAAAACTTTAAAAATTGTATAACCCTATTAAAGTGGGCTCACAGATGCATAATAAATTTTTGAAAAACCGAAAAAGAGTGTAAATCTGGGAAGGTGAATAAATGCAAAAATGATTGCAATGATAATTCAAATATGAATATAAAGTACTTGTACTGCAGATGATTAGACATTGAATTTGCATTGGTATTTGTAATGTCCAAAAATACATCAGGCTTGCATATATGTTCTACAATTCACATTTTACATCCCTAAAGTGAAAACTCTTGGTTAAGAAAACGAAATACATAACCTATTTTATAGGAAACTTGAATAAAATAGTAAATACATAGGATAGAGGCTACGTGTAACGCTCCAGGCCTAACAGTAAGGTATTGTCCGCTTTGGGCCTCGGCCCGCACGGTTTTGCCCCTTTGGGTTCACGCGCATCCCGTCCTTCCCCAAAAGGTGCCTCACTGAGGTACCTGGCGGTCTCCACTTATAGCCTAAGCTCCCCCCCTCATCCTAACCAATGTGGGATTCCACATCCACCCCCCTTGGGGCTCCAGTATCCCCACTGGACACCACCGGCCAGAGGTCGGGAGTCGGCTCTGATACCATTATGTAACACCCCAGGCCTAACATTAAGGTATTGTCCGCTTTGGGCCTCGGCCCGCACGGTTTTGCCCCTTTGGGTTCACTTGTATCCCGTCCTTCCCCAAAAGACACCTCACTGAGGTACCTGGCGGCCTCTACTTATAGCCCAGGCTCCCCCTCTCATCCTAACCGATGTGGGATTCCAGGTAACAAGTTTTAAAATTATGCAGCTAAGCTGCCGGACTAAAGCGGACAATACCTTACTATTAGGCCTGGGGCGTTACATAATGGTATCAGAGCTGACTCCCGATGTCCTGCTGGTGTTTCCAGCGGAGACGCTGGAGCCCCAAGGGAGGTGGATGTGGAATCCCACATCGGTTAGGATGAGGGAGGGAGCCTGGGCTATAAGTGGAGACCGTCAGGTACCTCAGTGAGGCGCCTTTTAGAGAAGGACGGGATGCATGTGAAATTTGATGTCTTCTCTTCAGTATATTTTATCTGACAAGGAGAGTTGTCCAGCGGTTGGTCTCTTTGTTTTGCAAGAAATTGAAGGAGAAACACATCTTGTAATATTCACTAATTAGCTGTTCCTTTGATCATAAAAGAGTGAGACTAGGGTTGGACTGATTCTTGTAGAGAATATTGAAAGTGGACAGCATGTATTAGGATATCAGGATGTAGTTCATGACATTCTCAGAGAAATGTGAGAATGTGTTTGACTAGCAACATTCCCAATTCAAATTTAGTAAAGGGAGGGTTTGTATAAAACACCTCTTATTTCTATTATTTCATTTTTTCTAATACATTTTGTTTATGAAGCTTAATATGCTACTAAAAAGGTTATTTTGTATATTTTATAATGATTAGCTTTTGGTTCTCATTCTTCGTTTATAAACAAGAAGATTCTAAAAATGATTAGGGTGGAAGTGCTTGGAGCAAAGACGAAGATGTTCAATTTGGTGGTGGCTGTGAATTCTCTCGAGTGAGACGTTTTTTTTTATTGCAGGAATCGAATTCTTATGCCTTATGATTGTTGATGCAGAGTGAAGATGAAGGGTACATTCTTGAATTTGATGAAGAGGATGATGATGGTGTAGAGACTGATGATTCCAAAGGTGACTTGAGTTTCGAGGTTTGAATGAGCTAATTTGGAGAATTATCTGTCCTAGTGAGTGGAATAATTTATTCATTGCGAAGCAATTGTCCTCTGTGTTGACAGATGTCAAATCAGTATGCCTCCAAGGCAAGTACTTCAAAATTTTCTTATTTTCACTTTTGAAACTTTGAATAAAAGGTCTAAGGGAAAAAGTACCTACTAGTTTTGTCACTTACATCCTGTTCATCTGTGTGCTACAATTAATTTTAACGTGAAAATATATTCATTTTTTTATAGGTAGAATTATCTACAAAATTTGGACCTGTTTAAGTTGAATTGTTTCGACATACATGATATCACCCTGAGGACGACACTTGGTTGGCTCCAGCAGTAGAGATTTGTTAGGTGAGTTCCTAATTTTCTTAATCTTCCATCCGTAAGAATAGTTAGAATTGTTATTCTGATAATTTTGTAACATATAAATTGTTATTCAGCATGCTACTGCGGTATGTTGAGCCTCATTAGTAATGAGACTGAGATGAGCTTCTGTGGGCAAACATCTAATTCTTTCATGTTGAAATATAATATAATGAAACAGCATTCCTCCACCACTACTTATTTTGGCGGTTTCTGATGTTCTCTCATTAGAAATTTTACTCTACTTAAGCATTATTAACTAACTCATGTTTATTCTCTTATTGAGCTTGGAAGGTTTGTTCTCAAAGATTTGTCCAATATTATGCTAATTTCTTTTCTTTGAATGTTATGTTCCTTCTATCAGGTTATCCAGTTTCAATACTTGGCTTCGTCTATTTCTCCTTCTTGGATTTATTCGCAATCACATTTAATATATATTAGAAAGAAAAAGGGTATTGAAACTGGAATCGAATGCCATATGAGGTTTCTAAAACATGGCATATCTGGTAATGAAAATTTTTCAAGGGACTGATAATATCATCATTTATTCCCTTCCTCTAATTTCAAGGAACAGTTCATATCATCATATATTCCCTTCCTCCACTCCTTGGATTTGGTTGTATCTAATGTTCTCTCAGCAAGAGTTTTATCTCCACTTAAGCATTATTAACTAAGTCATGTTTACTTTCTTGTTGATCTTGGAAGGTTTTTCATAAAGATTTGCTGAATTTTATGCTAATTACTTTTCTTCCAATTTTTTGTTCTTTCTATCAGGTTTATCCAATTTCAGCAATAGGTGGCGTAAAGTAGATTTCATTTCTCAGGAAGTATCTTCCCAAGACATAACAACGGGTAGCCATTATCTAGGACGGTTTTTTAGACAACTTTTTTTTTTTTTTTACAATTTTTATGCAGTAATTCAATAGAGTAAAATTCAATTTGTTTGTCTAATGAAGCTGAACATTTTTGAATGAAATTTGATTAAATTTGTTCGGCTTTGATAAAGTCTTTTTGATAAGAGATAAAGTTTATTTTTTTAAATTTATATCAATTTTGTTGAATGTTTGTAGATGAAATTGGTGGACTATTAGTATTAAAGGTTGTTGATGTATTAGCTAAATTTGTTGTATAACAGGTATAAAGCAATGTTATGCAATGTTATTACTTATCATTTAATATGCAGCAAAATTATGTTATATAAGCAACTAAATTCTGTTATATTTTCTAATACATGTAGTAAAATGTTGCTACTTGTATTGATATATGCAGCAACAATCTTCTACCTATATACATGTGGAGAAAAATTGCTGCAAAAAGTAGTTGCGTTAAGTAGAAAAATAAACAACAACCTTATAAGTTGTTGCATATAGCTACATGCTACCAAGTACATGTAGCGGGCTAGGAGTGAATTTTTTCGGATACATATTCAAGGCTTAATGCAGCAAATTTCGTTGCTGCAAAAAGTGATTTTCCTTGTGGTGTTGGACATGTGAAAGGCTGCTTAGAGATTTCTGGAGCATGCCGAAAATAAGGGTTGTAGCACTCAATTATATCCAAAATTTAGAAAAATCAAATGAAAATATTAATAACATCTTAGGTAAGACTGTGACGAAGGATTTATATTTCAAAGTTTGAAATTTTCTAGTTAAAAATGAAAGCTAAAGATTAAATACATGTGTAGAAAGTGGGCCATGTACAAGAGCAAAGTCGCAGCTGGTTTGATACTAATTGACACCCAGGACAATTTTTCAGAAATCAAATTATACTAGGAAGATTGAAATCTGTTTTGACAAAGCTTTTATCTCAGATTGAGTCCATTCAAGTTGTTCTTTATAATAGTTTATGTATCTAGGACGAACTTCAAATTCTAATGCATCAAACAGAAACTGTTCATAATCTCTAACAGATCGTATATGCCATAAAAGATCATTTAAAGCTTTCATTACAGAAAATAAACATAAATAGAAGAGAGAAGTTTCTTACAGAAGAGGATTGAGGCAACTCAGATGATCCTCAAAGAGAGATACTTCAAAAACACACCACACTTTTTTACACTATTTGAGAGCTTGGATTATCCCGATGCTCTTACAGACTGACTCAAGACTATATATATAGACTAAAAAAGAGACTGGCGGATTTCAATATCTTTTGAATCCGCGGATTTAACAAAGAGTGAAGTCCGGAAAGTAGATTCCGGATAAGAGCGCGCCGAAAGTAGAGTTGTCGTGTCCTTGAGGCTAGAGACGCACAGTATCTACTTTAAGAAAAGAGGCGACATCTGTCTTTGACTTTAGCAAAAGAGGCTTTATAACGAATCTTCCTGTAGACCTTTTGACTTTAGCTGGGAGAGGATAAGGATGGAGTGGAGATCTCCATATCACTATCCTTCTCTTCTTCCACCTGGCTTTCGAACATAATTTCAAAAGCTTTTTTCTTTAACTCTTTTCCTGATAATGACGGGAATATCCTTTTAGCAGTTTCCATGGCCTGTTTGAAGGTAGTCTTAGCTTCTTCCGTTTCTTTCAAATCTTGCAGAGAGGTGAAGCTGGAAGGACTGCCGATTAGGGATTCGGAGATTCTGGAAGCTCTTTCAGCTGCTTTTTTCTTCTTGTAGTCTTCCGAATAAGAAATATGTTCAATATCGAACTTTGGCCACCATTTTAAATGAGAGGTATAGGCAATATAGCTGGTTGAGGGAGAATCAATATAATAGGAAAAATCCCAACGGACAATCCAAGGGATAGATTCTCTTATAACAAATTCATTGAGTTTAACAGAATCATCAGGATCAAAGGACAGATGAGGTAAAAGGTCTTCAGAAAGGATGGTTCGATGAAAACTCCAATGATCCCAGAATTTCTCAAGAAACCAAATGGGAATCTTTTGATTTGGCTTTTGAAGGTTAAACCTTATCCACCACGAGTGTGAGAAAATAAGATTTTGGCGAAGGAATATTTTATGCCAGGCATCTTGGTAATCCCAATAATTGTATTTTTGATATGGAAAGGTTTCAAGCTCAATTTGGGATGGTTTTGGGAAAAAAAGATATTTATTTGGATTATAACAAGGCCATTCTTCAAGAGGGATGATCCTCTGAATGAATAACTTGGAATACTGAATAGCATCACTCGTTTTAGCTTTAACATGATCAATTGTGACTGATCCAGTCACTAAGAGAATTTTTTCATAATAATGAATATCTTTACCAGGAAAATGTGGAATAAACCACTCAAATCTCAGCAAATACTTTTGATATAGCATTTTGGCAATTTCTTTAATATATTTATCATCTTTTTCACTGGAAGAGAAATACGATATACCAGGAAGTTTGGAAATACAAAGCTTATAATCGGATTCTTCTAAATACAGAAATATTTGTTCATGATGAAAAACAAAATTATAATTCTTGGGCGATATAGCATCTGGTGACGAAGGAATTTCTATAGGGATTATATCAGGAAATTTTCATAACATCAGGAAATTTATCAGCAAAGGCTATAGCTCTGTTAACTGGTTGAAGGGTTTTATTTTTTATTTGGAATCCCAAAAAGGTTATTTCTATCTGAAATAATTTCATTTTTCTTTCAGACAAAACTAATCCATTTTGAAAGATTATATTTTTGAATGTCTTTAGATGTTTCCAGTGTTGTTGAATAGAATAAGAAAACACTAGAACATCATCAATGTATACAATTATAAAATCACTATAGTTGTAAAATATATCATTCATAATTTTTTGGAATTCTGATGGGGCGTTTTTTAATCCGAAGGGCATAACATTCCATTCATATTGCCCAAAAGGGACATTGAATGCTTTCTTATATTTATCTTCTTCAGATATTTGGATTTGCCAATATCCTGATTTTAAATCAAACTTTGAGAATAATTTAGCTTTTATAATTCTATTTAACAAATCCTTTTTATTAGGCAAAGGGTACCTAATCCATTCTAGGACTTTATTTAATGGTTTATAGTTTATCACCAGCCTAGGAGTTCCTCTTTCTAACTCAGCTGCGTTATTAACATAGAAAGCAGAACAACTCCAAGGAGATTTACTTGGTTTTATTAATTTTTTATCAAGTAAACCTTTTATTTCCTTTTTACAATAATCAAGAAGGTCTTTATTCATTTGAATTGGCCTAGCTTTAGTTGGAATTTTCTCCTCTTTAAATTCTTTTATATAGGGTAATTTTACTATATATTGTTTTCTAGTCCAAAAAGCATTTGGAACTTCTGAACAAACTTCTTTAATTAATTTTTTCCTGAATTCTTCTATGTGTGGTTTTAACGGACCATTTATTTCCTTTTCTATATGTTTTATAGTATTTTTGTCTTGAAGATGACACAGGAAATTCCTTTTATAATTTAGAGTATCTTTTAGTTCGGCTAGCAAAGAAGCCTCTGGGGGTTTTATGAAGGCAAACATGGTTTCATTGGTTTGAATACCTTCATCAGTTACTGAAAATGGTTTTATCATTTGAAGGAATGGTGTTCCTAATATAATTTTTTGTTGCATATTTTTTATTAATATAAACGATGTTTGTAGACACAATTTTTTATTGCAAATTCTTGCAGATGACAATTTATACTTTACTGCCATATCAGTTCCATCTGCAGTGGCTATAGAAGAATTTGTTGATTCAAAGTATTTTGGAGGAATCATCCCTTCATTTATACAGTTTAAATCTGCTCCGGAATCAACTAGAGCAATAAGGCTTACGGAGAAGTCTTCTGGGAAATCCTCAATTTTTAGAGTTATTTTAATATACCATTTTTGAGATATAATTCGCTGTGCTTCATTACACATTATAGATATTGAATTGTTATCATCGATTTCTTTTAATTTTGAAGTTTCGGCATTATTTTCTTTTAGAATTTGTCGAAAATGATCTTCAAATTCATCTTCAACCTTTTCTTCTTGTTCCAAATTTATAGATAACTCTTTTAATTCTAAGATTTGAATTCTAGTTTTTAACTCTGAAATCTCCTTTTTCATTTCTTTAATTTCCTGCGATAACTCATAGGTGGAGGTTGGCTTTGGCATATCTTTAATATATTGTCTTTGGTTTTTAATAATATGAAGAATAGATGAGGTTTCTGGTAATATAAATGATTCAGTTGGTTTTGACATTTTTAAATATTTATTTAACAATTCAACTTTCTGATTTGGATCTTCAATTTGATTTATAAGATCAAGAAGCATTTGGTTTGAATTATTTAACATATTTAATGAGTAATATCCTGAATCAGATGAGGTTTGATATTCAGGGTGGCTAAAAGAACATTGACAATGATGATTATCTGATTCTTTGTTATTGATCTCATTTAACTCATATTCACTTTCACTATCCGTTGAATCATCTGATTCACTTTCGGAAGTGACAACTAATTGATTTAATCTCTTTGATATTTCTTCAGCACTCAACGTTTTATCTCCAAGTAATTCTCTTACTTGATTTTTATAGCATTTGGAAGCATAGTGACCAAGTTTTCCGCATTTATAACATTTAATTTCTTTTACGTTCTTCTTTTGAGAAGGCTTCGGCCTGTAATTTTTAAATTTCTTTTTATTATAATATTGTTTTGGAGGTTTCTCTTTAAAGGATTTTTTGTATTTCTTTTCATATTTTTTAGCTTTAAGAAATTTAGATTTTTTCATTATTCTTTGAACAGGGGTCTGTTCTATACCATAATTTGAACAGAATATGGACAAGTCTTGAGATCTTAAAAACTTGGATTCATCCATATGTTTTTTATTGCATAATTCTTTACCAACTTGTTTGATTTTAGTAAATAGTAATCCCCATGTATAATTTTTATATTTTAGCTTTCCGTCATTCTCTTGTTTTATTAATGTTTTAACTTTAGACTCAAATACTGATGGAAGACCTTGTAGAAACTTTTCTTTATATATATCTTGATTTCCATCTTCTAGAATTAGCAAATCTGTGAGATAGACATCCTTATACCATCCGTATTTTGTCATATTTTTACATCTTAATTTTAATAATCTTTCTCTTATAACAGATTGATAATCTTCTACAGTTCCTAGGAATTGATAAATTATAGTACTAATTAATGTGTTTACTGGGTCTGCATCTTTTAATATCTTTTGCTGTGTTTCAGTTTTTAGCTGAATATCCCACCACGCTTTTAGCTGTCCTGTGAATCCCCATGCCAGAATATGGGCAGCATCAGTTTTACTAATGTTTTTTGATGCTTGAAGGATTGTGGCATACATAACCATGCTATGGGCCATATTCCAAATTTGATATTCGGACATGCCATCAATACTCCATTCATAGAGAGCATTCATATTGAAGCTATTTTGAGTAGCTGCTCTCTCTTCCTCAAATTGTTGATCCATAGGGGATGGACGATGATAATAATTTTTTAAGATTCTATTTAGATCATGTTGTGGGTTTTCTGTTAACATTTGTAAAAAAAATTTATTTTTTAAATCGTTAATTCTTTCTCTTAAATCATTAATTTTTGTTGTGTCTTGTTGAGCAAATTTAGCGAAATCTTTTCCTTCTGTTTTATCGTCTAAAGATAATTTTTGGAATTCTAATTCAAGAGGTTTTTTATAAAATGACATACTTTTAACTGACTTTCCTTTTAATAATTTTTCTATTTGTATAAGTTTGCAGTTTGTGAAATTTCCTTGTTCTATAACTTGAGACAAATCTCTAGCATAGATAGGAACTTCTTTATATACTGATTGTTTAAAAGGTTGTTGAAGGATTTTTCCATCACACTCTTTAGCAGATTGTCCTTTATTGTATTCTGGAATATAATTTTCTTGTGATTCATTTGTGGTTGAGGTAGATGGGTTTTGGTCATCAATGTTTATCATATTTAATGAAGTTTTAACTTGAGAGTTATACCAATCAAAGAAGTAAACATTTTCTTTTATGGATTTGCAATAAGCTGTCCATGTTTTAAATAATTTACTTTGTTCCTTTTCATTATAAGTTTTAGATATCCATTGTCTTTTATTATAATTGTGTTTTCCCTCAAATTCTTTTAATAGAGTTTTACAATCAAGTTTGAATTCTATAACATTTATCGAAAATTCTGATTCTGTAGGTTCTGGATCTGGTCTGGCTATATGATGTTCAAATTGCAAGGGGAACCTTTCAGAAGTTGAAGATAATGGTTTTCGGGCTTCTATAACTATGGGCTTTGAAGTTGTGGGCCTAGAAGTGCAGACAGAGTGTCTGGCAGGAATAGGCTCAAAATTTAGAGTTATATTATCTGAATTTTCAATTATAGTTTCAATTTTTTCGGAATTTTGTTCAGGGATGTTATAGTTTTCTTCTTTTTCTATTTTCCATTCTGTGGGAAGATTTATATCAGACCATAAGATTTTCTTTGGTTCAATCTTTTTATGAACGGGATTTGTGATGAAATATGGAGTAGCACCCCTTTCTTGTTGTACCAATGATTTAGGTGCTAAGGTTTTCATGGCTTTATAGTATATTCTATACTGGACGCATAGAGGTTTTGATCCTAACTTCATGTCAAACCCTTGAGTTTGAACAAGCAAGGATAAAACTTCTAAGGCATGTTGATCTTATAGAGAAATTTGGGAAACTGTTAAAGTATATCGGGCCAGCATGAAGGGAGGTTTGAACAATCCCTAATATAGAGTCAGAGAAATTTTTATGGCGTTTGTCTTTTAGACAAGCAAGAACAGACGCTTGAAGTCCGGTTCTTACTAAAGGTTGTATAGCGATTTGGATTAAACCAAAATGTAAAAATTTAGACTGTTTTTCACATAATTCTTTTAACGCAACCTTTTCTAATAATGGGATTTGATGAGATCCAGCTCTAAACTCTAAGACTGTTTCTACTGTTTTTATTCTAAACTCAGTTTTGAAATCAAAACTTCCTATTTTATATATCTCTTTAATTGGGACTTTTGGAATTTTCCAATTTCTTAAAGATTTTTCAATGTTTTCATAAGTTCCTTTAGACATATTTTGAATTTCATCTAATTTTACTGAATGAATTTCAGTATCATTACTAGAAGAAGAAGAAGCTGAAAACATTCTTTTAAGTGTACTCATTATCTTCTCACAGACAACGACTTACAACGCCTTATCACGCCTTCACACGGCAACAACGGCTTAACTGCGCGACGAGTGAGAGATCACAGAATAAACTTAGAAGTCTGTTTCATCAGAGATCTTCAACTTGGCTCTGATACCAATTGACAATGATGATTATCTGATTCTTTGTTATTGATCTCATTTAACTCATATTCACTTTCACTATCCGTTGAATCATCTGATTCACTTTCGGAAGTGACAACTAATTGATTTAATCTCTTTGATATTTCTTCAGCACTCAAGGTTTTATCTGCAAGTAATTCTCTTACTTGATTTTTATAGCATTTGGAAGCATAGTGACCAAGTTTTCCGCATTTATAACATTCCATTCATATTGCCCAAAACGGACATTGAATGCTGTCTTATATTTATCTTCTTCAGATATTTGGATTTGTCAATATCCTGATTTTAAATCAAACTTTGAGAATAATTTAGCTTTTATAATTCTATTTAACAAATCCTTTTTATTAGGCAAAGGGTACCTAATCCATTCTAGGACATTATTTAATGGTTTATAGTTTATCACCAGCCTAGGAGTTCCTCTTTCTAACTCAGCTGCGTTATTAACATAGAAAGCAGAACAACTCCAAGGAGATTTCAGAGTTAAAAACTAGAATTCAAATCTTAGAATTAAAAGAGGAGAAAATTCCAACTAAAGCTAGGCCAATTCAAATGAATAAAGACCTTCTTGAGGAAAAAATTCCAACTAAAGCTAGGCCAATTCAAATGAATAAAGACCTTCTTGATTATTGTAAAAAGGAAATAAAAGGTTTACTTGATAAAAAATTAATAAAACCAAGTAAATCTCCTTGGAGTTGTTCTGCTTTCTATGTTAATAACGCAGCTGAGTTAGAAAGAGGAACTCCTAGGCTGGTGATAAACTATAAACCATTAAATAAAGTCCTAGAATGGATTAGGTACCCTTTGCCTAATAAAAAGGATTTGTTAAATAGAATTATAAAAGCTAAATTATTCTCAAAGTTTGATTTAAAATCAGGATATTGGCAAATCCAAATATCTGAAGAAGATAAATATAAGACAGCATTCAATGTCCCTTTTGGGCAATATGAATGGAATGTTATGCCCTTCGGATTAAAAAACGCCCCATCAGAATTCCAAAAAATTATGAATGATATATTTTACAACTATAGTGATTTTATAATTGTATACATTGATGATGTTCTAGTGTTTTCTTATTCTATTCAACAACACTGGAAACATCTAAAGACATTCAAAAATATAATCTTTCAAAATGGATTAGTTTTGTCTGAAAGAAAAATGAAATTATTTCAGATAGAAATAACCTTTTTGGGATTCCAAATAAAAAATAAAACCCTTCAACCAGTTAACAGAGCTATAGCCTTTGCTGATAAATTTCCTGATGTTATCAAAGATAAAAAATAATTACAAAGATTTTTGGGATGTTTAAACTATGTCTCTGAGTTCTATGAGAAAATTGCTTTCGATAGAGCAGTTCTTCTTAAGAGACTTAGAAAAAACCCTCCGCCATGGACAGAAGAGTGTACTAAGGCAGTACAAAACATAAAAACTAAAGTTAAATATCTTCCATGTTTGCATCTTGCGGATCCTAATCTTTTCAAAATAGTCGAGACAGATGCATCTGATAAAGGATATGGTGGGATTCTAAAACAAAAATCTGAACAAGGTAAAGAACTCCTAGTCCGATTTGCTTCAGGACTATGGAATGAAACCAGACAAAAATATCCTACTATAAAACAAGAAATGCTTGCTATTGTTATATGTATTCAGAAATTTCAAAGTGATTTATTAAATAAAAAATTTCTTCTTAGAGTAGATTGTAAAGCAGCTAAACATATTTTAGAAAAGGATGTTAAAAATGAAGTAGCTAAACACATGTTTGCTAGATGGCAAGCCATACTAGCTGAATTTGATTTTGATATAGAATTTATTAAAGGAAACAATAATGCTCTGCCTGATTTCTTGTCTAGAGAATTTTTGCAGGGTCGATCTAAAGAGCATGGCCTCAACAAGCTCAGCACCTGTTAAAACTCCTGCTAAAAATTCGGAGAAAAATCCTGATAAAAATCCTGATATAATCCCTATAAAAATTCCTTCGTCACCAGATGCAATATCGCCCAAGAATTATAATTTTATTTTTCATCATGAACAAATATTTCTGTATTTAGAAGAATCCGATAATAAGCTTTGTATTTCCAAACTTCCTGGTATATCGTATTTCTCTTCCAGTGAAAAAGATGATAAAAATATTAAAGAAATTGCCAAAATGCTATATCAAAAGTATTTGCCGAGATTTGAGTGGTTTATTCCACATTTTCCTGGTAAAGATATTCATTATTATGAAAAAATTCTCTTAGTGACTGGATCAGTCACAATTGATCATGTTAAAGCTAAAACGAGTGTTGTTCTTTATAATAGTTTATGTATCTAGGACGAACTTCAAATTCTAATGCATCAAACAGAAACTGTTCATAATCTCTAACAGATGGTATATGCCATAAAAGATCATTTAAAGGTTTCATTACAGAAAATAAACATAAATAGAAGAGAGAAGTTTCTTACAGAAGAGGATTGAGGCAACTCAGATGATCCTCAAAGAGAGATACTTCAAAAACACACCACACTTTTTTACACTATTTGAGAGCTTGGATTATCCCGATGCTCTTACAGACTGACTCAAGACTATATATATAGACTAAAAAAGAGACTGGCGGATTTCAATATCTTTTGAATCCGCGGATTTAACAAAGAGTGAAGTCCGGAAAGTAGATTCCGGATAAGAGCGCGCCGAAAGTAGAGTTGTCGTGTCCTTGAGGCTAGAGACGCACAGTATCTACTTTAAGAAAAGAAGCGACAGCTGTCTTTGACTTTAGCAAAAGAGGCTTTATAACGAATCTTCCTGTAGACCTTTTGACTTTAGCTGGGAGAGGATAAGGATGGAGTGGAGATCTCCATATCACTATCCTTCTCTTCTTCCACCTAGCTTTCGAACATAATTTCAAAAGCTTTTTTCTTTAACTCTTTTCCTGATAATGACGGGAATATCCTTTTAGCAGTTTCCATGGCCTGTTTGAAGGTAGTCTTAGCTTCTTCCTTTTCTTTCAAATCTTGCAGAGAGGTGAAGCTGGAAGGACTGCCGATTAGGGATTCGGAGATTCTGGAAGCTCTTTCAGCTGCTTTTTTCTTCTTGTAGTCTTCCGAATAAGAAATATGTTCAATATCGAACTTTGGCCACCATTTTAAATGAGAGGTATAGGCAATATAGCTGGTTGAGGGAGAATCAATATAATAGAAAAAATCCCAACGGACAATCCAAGGGATAGATTCTCTTATAACAAATTCATTGAGTTTAACAGAATCATCAGGATCAAAGGACAGATGAGGTAAAAGGTCTTCAGAAAGGATGGTTCGATGAAAACCCCAATGATCCCAGAATTTCTCAAGAAACCAAATGGGAATCTTTTGATTTGGCTTTTGAAGGTTAAACCTTATCCACCACGAGTGTGAGAAAATAAGATTTTGGCGAAGGAATATTTTATGCCAGGCATCTTGGTAATCCCAATAATTGTATTTTTGATATGGAAAGGTTTCAAGCTCAATTTGGGATGGTTTTGGGAAAGAAAGATATTTATTTGGATTATAACAAGGCCATTCTTCAAGAGGGATGATCCTCTGAATGAATAACTTGGAATACTGAATAGCATCACTCGTTTTAGCTTTAACATGATCAATTGTGACTGATCCAGTCACTAAGAGAATTTTTTCATAATAATGAATATCTTTACCAGGAAAATGTGGAATAAACCACTCAAATCTCGGCAAATGCTTTTGATATAGCATTTTGGCAATTTCTTTAATATATTTATCATCTTTTTCACTGGAAGAGAAATACGATATACCAGGAAGTTTGGAAATACAAAGCTTATAATCGGATTCTTCTAAATACAGAAATATTTGTTCATGATGAAAAACAAAATTATAATTCTTGGGCGATATAGCATCTGGTGACGAAGGAATTTCTATAGGGATTATATCAGGAAATTTTCATAACATCAGGAAATTTATCAGCAAAGGCTATAGCTCTGTTAACTGGTTGAAGGGTTTTATTTTTTATTTGGAATCCCAAAAAGGTTATTTCTATCTGAAATAATTTCATTTTTCTTTCAGACAAAACTAATCCATTTTGAAAGATTATATTTTTGAATGTCTTTAGATGTTTCCAGTGTTGTTGAATAGAATAAGAAAACACTAGAACATCATCAATGTATACAATTATAAAATCACTATAGTTGTAAAATATATCATTCATAATTTTTTGGAATTCTGATGGGGCGTTTTTTAATCCGAAGGGCATAACATTCCATTCATATTGCCCAAAAGGGACATTGAATGCTTTCTTATATTTATCTTCTTCAGATATTTGGATTTGCCAATATCCTGATTTTAAATCAAACTTTGAGAATAATTTAGCTTTTATAATTCTATTTAACAAATCCTTTTTATTAGGCAAAGGGTACCTAATCCATTCTAGGACTTTATTTAATGGTTTATAGTTTATCACCAGCCTAGGAGTTCCTCTTTCTAACTCAGCTGCGTTATTAACATAGAAAGCAGAACAACTCCAAGGAGATTTACTTGGTTTTATTAATTTTTTATCAAGTAAACCTTTTATTTCCTTTTTACAATAATCAAGAAGGTCTTTATTCATTTGAATTGGCCTAGCTTTAGTTGGAATTTTCTCCTCTTTAAATTCTTTTATATAGGGTAATTTTACTATATATTGTTTTCTAGTCCAAAAAGCATTTGGAACTTCTGAACAAACTTCTTTAATTAATTTTTTCCTGAATTCTTCTATGTGTGGTTTTAACGGACCATTTATTTCCTTTTCTATATGTTTTATAGTATTTTTGTCTTGAAGATGACACAGGAAATTCCTTTTATAATTTAGAGTATCTTTTAGTTCGGCTAGCAAAGAAGCCTCTGGGGGTTTTATGAAGGCAAACATGGTTTCATTGGTTTGAATACCTTCATCAGTTACTGAAAATGGTTTTATCATTTGAAGGAATGGTGTTCCTAATATAATTTTTTGTTGCATATTTTTTATTAATATAAACGATGTTTGTAGACACAATTTTTTATTGCAAATTCTTGCAGATGACAATTTATACTTTACTGCCATATCAGTTCCATCTGCAGTGGCTATAGAAGAATTTGTTGATTCAAAGTATTTTGGAGGAATCATCCCTTCATTTATACAGTTTAAATCTGCTCCGGAATCAACTAGAGCAATAAGGCTTACGGAGAAGTCTTCTGGGAAATCCTCAATTTTTAGAGTTATTTTAATATACCATTTTTGAGATATAATTCGCTGTGCTTCATTACACATTATAGATATTGAATTGTTATCATCGATTTCTTTTAATTTTGAAGTTTCGGCATTATTTTCTTTTAGAATTTGTCGAAAATGATCTTCAAATTCATCTTCAACCTTTTCTTCTTGTTCCAAATTTATAGATAACTCTTTTAATTCTAAGATTTGAATTCTAGTTTTTAACTCTGAAATCTCCTTTTTCATTTCTTTAATTTCCTGCGATAACTCATAGGTGGAGGTTGGCTTTGGCATATCTTTAATATATTGTCTTTGGTTTTTAATAATATGAAGAATAGATGAGGTTTCTGGTAATATAAATGATTCAGTTGGTTTTGACATTTTTAAATATTTATTTAACAATTCAACTTTCTGATTTGGATCTTCAATTTGATTTATAAGATCAAGAAGCATTTGGTTTGAATTATTTAACATATTTAATGAGTAATATCCTGAATCAGATGAGGTTTGATATTCAGGGTGGCTAAAAGAACATTGACAATGATGATTATCTGATTCTTTGTTATTGATCTCATTTAACTCATATTCACTTTCACTATCCGTTGAATCATCTGATTCACTTTCGGAAGTGACAACTAATTGATTTAATCTCTTTGATATTTCTTCAGCACTCAACGTTTTATCTCCAAGTAATTCTCTTACTTGATTTTTATAGCATTTGGAAGCATAGTGACCAAGTTTTCCGCATTTATAACATTTAATTTCTTTTACGTTCTTCTTTTGAGAAGGCTTCGGCCTGTAATTTTTAAATTTCTTTTTATTATAATATTGTTTTGGAGGTTTCTCTTTAAAGGATTTTTTGTATTTCTTTTCATATTTTTTAGCTTTAAGAAATTTAGATTTTTTCATTATTCTTTGAACAGGGGTCTGTTCTATACCATAATTTGAACAGAATATGGACAAGTCTTGAGATTTTAAAAACTTGGATTCATGTATATGTTTTTGATTGCATAATTCTATAGCAACTTGTTTGATTTTAGTAAATAGTAATCCCCATGTATAATTTTTATATTTTAGCTTTCCGTCATTTTCTTGTTTTATTAATGTTTTAACTTTAGACTCAAATACTGATGGAAGACCTTGTAGAAATTTTTCTTTATATATATCTTGATTTCCATCTTCTAGAATTAGCAAATCTGTGAGATAGACATCCTTATACCATCCGTATTTTGTCATATTTTTACATCTTAATTTTAATAATCTTTCTCTTATAACAGATTGATAATCTTCTACAGTTCCTAGGAATTGATAAATTATAGTACTAATTAATGTGTTTACTGGGTCTGCATCTTTTAATATCTTTTGTTGTGTTTCAGTTTTTAAAAAAAGTGCGTAGATAATGAAATCTAAAGAAATCGTTCAAATTCTCTAAACTGAAATGTTGAAAATGATTTTTGAGACCATTTAGGACAATGATGAACAAACGGTCAAAATTTAAGAGAACAAGAGATATGGAACCTTTTTATTGAAGGTATTAGCTGAACATAATGTTTAAACTGTACAAATCATGTCGCAAGTAGGCCCTATTTTGGCCTATCTTGCTATCCAGATTTAGATATTTATCAATGTGATGATGATTTGATGAATATCTTGCTTGATTATGATGGTCTAATGCTAGATAAGATATATACACTACAAAAAAAGATATCAAAATCAGCAACTTTAAGTAGCAAATTTGGAGTTGCTGCATTTAAAAATAAATGCATCAATATGTCTTTGCAAATAGAAGTATCACTATATGCAGCAAATTCTGATTTGGCTGCATATGAAAATAAATGCAACAATATGTCGTTGAATATAAAAATATTATTTTATGCAAAAGAAATTTGCTGAATAATATACTGCCAAAAATTTGAAAGTGTAGAGCCTATAATTTTTCAATAATGTGATTTCTAAATTTAAATAAATAATATTATTGTTTTGGAGTTGATAAAAAATAAATTATTTTTAAAAATTAATCAGTTACAACTTACAAGAACATGGCCCCGGTTGATGAGCGCCAAACCGCTCAGATGATCGTCTTCTCTTGTAACTAGAAATGTCTAGGGGTTCTGTCTTAAAAAAAAAAAAAAAAGAAATGTCTAGGGGTTTTCGATTTCCCTCAAATAGTGGCAGAACCTACACCGGCTTCTCTCAAGCACAGGAGCTCCGCTATTCAGAGAACCGGAAACGGTAATTCCTTCGACCTTCTTGTATTCTCTGATTTTTGAGTTTTCAAGTTTTCACCGTCGGATGATTCATCTAGTCGTATCATCCGATCTCAGTCATCCCACAAGACATTTCGGATCACGAAGAAGCTGATAAAGAAGATGAGGCAGAACTGCCCCATTCCTCGCTGGATCCGCATGGGGACTGACAACACCATCAGGTTTTTAATCTCTCTCCTCTCCTTCTCCGAGTTTCTCTTCCCTCTCTCTTTTGCTTTTTACATCATTTTTTTGTGCATGTGTATCCTCAGGCACAATGCCAAGCGCAGGCACTGGCGCCGCAGCAAGCTGGGGTTCTAATTCCATCTTAGGCTGTGCCGCATCTACCTTAATTTCGCAGTGCACTTTGATGGATCTTTGAAAGGATTATAGTTCAAAATTGCGTATCGAGTGGGATTTCCTCCAAAAATAGTTTGTCTGGATACCTTATTGTTGGATTCTGAGCATCTTTCATCGTATCTAATTTCTCTGTTTCACACTTCTTGGCTAATGGCCTATTTCAGGTCTAGATATTCAGTGTTCATTTCACCTTTTCCTTTGTGGCAGCTGCCTTATTATCGTTAGAAACTCGATGCAGTGGGAGGGATTTCTAACACCTCTGTACGCTCCACTGCATACTTCTCTGAACATATCTGATTCGAGTCCCTGTTCCTGCATCTGTTAGTACTCACAAATTGATTTTTCATTTTTTTTGGTATGCACGCATTTATGGTCTTCATTATTTTATTCTTTATCATTTGTTTTGGTGCCACTTATTATGATTTTTCAGTTCTGCATCTTCATGGTTGACATCTGTTTGCTATTGCTCATTCCTATATTTATTTTCGAATAACTTCTTTACCTCGTATGCCATCTAGATCCATATGGTTTGTGGTACCTTTTTAATCTTGTGAATAATCTGCCTACTCTATCATTACGTGAGTCTTTATAAGAGCCTTTTTTCATGATCGTTTCTTCATTTTATGGTTCTTTTTAGAATTTGTGTAAATAAAAGAGGTTGTGATTAGATCAATGTTTGAGAATGGATTGCTCAAATGAACGAAATTACTGTAGTTCAGAATTTGTTGGAAGGCTTATGGTGAGATTTATTTTTCTATTTTGTAATTTGATGTATGGAAATCTATATAGCTGGAATCAGTGAATGGAAAGTGTTGTTATCCTTTGAATTTTTGGAATGGAATATCTGAATGAATATAGTTATTTTATTTCAAATTTGTTAGAGTTCTCTTTGTATGCAGATTCCTCTCTTTTTGCAAATTAAACATGACAAATCTATATGATATATAATGCTGTTTGTGCTTTCATGAAAAAGGATTGCCAAAACTGCATATTCGTTGCTGAAATAAAATCCTGTTAAGAGTGACTTTTTGTAGTTTCGATTAGATTCTGTGCAAATAAAAATGGTTGTAATATGTTCAATGATTGGGAATGGGATGCCTGAATGAGTAAGGTCATTGCAGTCAAGAATTCGTTGAGATGCTCATTGAGATGCAGATATTTTTCATTTAGGACATTTGGAATTTATAAATGAAAGGTCAGGATCTTATGCCTATTGGATTTGTTTCAGTTGCTGCCATGTTGGCTTTCTATTTTAATAATGTAGATGTGACTTCATTCTTGCGTATAAAATAAAATTCTGTTAAAAGAGGTTATAGATTCCTGCAGGGAAAATTGGGCAGTTGGGTGTTCAGTTCACGTTTAAGAAGAACTCAACTAAAAATGAAGTATGTAATGGCAAAATTTAAGAAGACTTAGGTGAGTGATAATTTGCAACATTCCCTCTTACTATTATTGGAATATGGATTCATCATTAATAAGGAGCCAGGGTGGCAGGTCTCATTCATTAATGGAATTGTGATGGTAGAAGGTGCTGGAGCATCTATTCATGGAAAATTTAGAGTTTTCACAGAGGATGCAGTAAGTGTGGGGGTCCTCTCTCATCAAAAAAAGTCATAAGTGTCTTGCTTTCCTTTGAGTTGAGTAATAAAGTAATATACAATTGCAGCAAGAGACTTCAGTGACTAAATGTTCCTTTTCCTTCTGTTTGTGGGCATTTACATGTGTAGGTGTTTGCTATACCAGAAACGTCACTGGGACTGTTTTGCAGGAGAATACGTGGGTCTCATTGGAGCCATGTTGGATGCAGCTGAACTAGTTGCATGTGGCCTTGCAACTCATTTTCTTCTGCCATTAAACACATCTTTTGGCATCTAGTTGATTAGATCGTGGTTTCCACGCCCAATTATTCGGTTCATTCATTCTTGCAACAAAAGCTTACAATAATTCGGATTTGATCAATTTACATAACTTTTTTTCTTTCCATATTTTGTCCCTTCTATCAGGTTTATACAATTTCAGAAATTGATGGTGCTGAGTACTCTCAAGAAGCCATTTTTCAATAGTGCAATGATAGCTACCCAAGGCATAACAATGTGCAGCCAATATCTAGGACAAATTTTTAAATAATTGTCTTACAAATTTTATTTGCGCTTGTAGAATTGATTAAAAGTGTAAAGTGCAATTTGCTTTGCTAATGAAGTTGAACAAATTTTTCTACGATATTTGATTAGATTTGTTTTGTTTTGATGATTTTTATTTTCTTTATATTGATGTTGTTGTATGTTGATGAGTGAATTTCATAGACTATTAATATTAGAGGTGGTTGATACATTAGCTAAATTAGCTATATATTAAGTATAAAAGTAATGTTGTAGCTTTTTATTTTACACGTAGCAAAATTATGTTATATAGGCAAATAAATTCTGTTATATGTTTCTAATATATGTAGCAAAATATTTTTATCTCATATTTAACATATGCAGCAAAATGTTGCTGCTCATATTTAATATATGCAGCTAATATATGCAGCAAAAAATTGCCGCTGCTGTAATTATATGCAGCAAAAATTCTGCTGCCTATTTGTAAAGGAGGCAAAAATTTGATGTAAAAAATGGTTGCATTAAGTGGCAATGTAAGCAACAACTTTATAAGTCGCTACATATAGCTAAATGCCACCAAGTATATGTAGCAAGCTGGCAACAATGTTTTTTCTGTTGCATATAATTGTATGCAGCAAGTTTAAGGCTTTATGCAGCGAATCTGGTTGCTACAAAATGAAAATTTTCTTGTAGTGATATGATATAATCTTAATATACATAATGACTTATGGGCATGGATTGCATGATATACGACGTTTGAAAATTCAGTTTTGCATGTATATCATATCCACATTAAACAAATTCAGGATCTATTTGTTGGATGATCAAATGACCACAATTTGGCTTGAAATTTAGTATGCACCTGACCTGATGTATGTCGTTTAAAATACCCTTGATGGATTTTAAAATTCATGCTAGTTAATACATGATTTGATGATGACAAGTCACTGCCATGAAGGAGGTTAATTGACGGTAAATAGTTGTTAGGATAAATACTCGTTGCAAAAATTCGTCAAACACATGAGAAAACGATGAAATCCATAAAATTTTAAAAGCTCACTCAGTATCATATCATGTGTACCCTATATATCATGTGTGAAGTGTTAGATTGCAAAAAATAGCAAATAAATAAACTCATATAAAACAGTCCTTAGTGATATTCAAAGGGCCAGTTTACAAGTCCGGTCTTTAGGAGCAGAATGGGTCATCAAGTGATTGTTTTGTATGAAAATTTGCAAAAAATGTAGATGAAAATGGACCCCAAGTTTCTGAATAGTAGACTGATCAAACTGTCAAGGGTACAGTTTTCATATTTTAGAAATTGGAAGCTGAAAAATACTTCAAATTTTTTTAAAATGTACAGCAATCTATATACGCACATATATATTGATGTCCCATGAGTTTCCGCATAGACTTATGTAAAAAGATTTTAAGAAAAATGAAAAAGTCCCACTGTCATTTGATTAAAGTCTTATTGAATGAGATTTTTTATGATGATTTTGTTTGAATTGATAAATAACATCTAAAAATTTTGGAAGGGTTTAGAAGTTGGTATATCTTGTTCTAGAGGATAGTAATGGTTTTTCGAAAAAAATTATAAAGAGATGAAAATGAATTAGCCTGAAATAGGACTACCTAAAAACACATAAGTGAAGCCCAAAGATTAACTTAACTTTAGCTTAATTTTAGACAAAACAAATAAAGTCCAATTTTTATAAATCATATTATATATGTACCTACCATCATCTTATGTATATTTCGGGTTGTATACTAACTCATTAATTGACCAACTCACCTACTATTTAATATCAGCTGTTGCATGTATACGTATTTTCGCATTTATTTTCTTGCTCCACATTGCGTGCGTCTTAATATTTAAGCCCAATAATTTGCCCATCATAACGTTAACAAATAAAGTCTTACACGCTGCACTCTTATTATAATGAGATACAAAAGAATATATAATAGCATTATATCATTTTAGATCTCACGTGTAATCAATTTTAATAAAAGACTACGTTATTTCTCTTAACTGTTCAAAAGACAATACAAGAAGTTATTATATGTAGTCACCTATTTCATGTCAAAATGTTAATTTTACTTAAATTTGACTTATGCAGCTAACTTTCAATATTATTTCTAGCCAAATAATCATCATTATTTGTAACTAAATATACATGGTTATGAGTAACGTCATATTTTTTTTGTCCATGAAGAATATCATATTTAGTTGCAAATAATATCAAAATTTGCCTCATTTGAGCACATACCACACCCTTTTGCAACCAAATTAATATATAAGCAGCCAACTTTAATTTACATGCAGCTGAAAAAGGTAGCTATATTTAGTATTGTTTGTTGTAGTGAATACAAACAAAAATACAATGCAATCAATAAAATCAAAAAAGCATTAATTGAATACAATAATAAAATATTGTAATCTTCACTTATTGCCTCAAATTAAGGACCTAACTAACATGGCAGTCTGGATAAATTCACTGCTGATAATTAATTAACTAGCTATTTATCGAAGCACATATCTTCCTGATTTCACCTGTAGTGCCTGTTAGAACACTGATATTCCCCATTTTAACCATGGCCTTTCCAAAATCATCAAAGAACTCAGAGGTTTGATTACTAGCCAGGTGACTCGCAATGTAATTTTTTGTCTTTTTCTCGTTGAGGAGGGCAGCATCAGACACGAAGAGGCCTCTATTGGAGGAAACCTGAGTGAAGTAACTGACGTCAAAAATCAGAGAGCTTTTAGGGTCCATTTCCACGGTATCGGTGGTGTCTCCTTGCGGGCATTCGGTCTGAAGCTGTGCTGCGTATGTGGGATCTAGTGATGGGTCAGCATCACCCTTGCCAGTGAAATTGTAAAGCCGGCTTGCGAATGATGTGCAGTGGCTCACCCCGATTGTGTGTGCACCTAATTATTAATCAATAGATTATCAATTGCAATTGTAGAATTAATTAATTAATGATATTAATATAATTGCAGGTTAACGATATATAAATAAATATTTACTAGTGTATAATTAAAAGGTTACCTGATAATACAACCAACTCCTTCTGTGATAGACCTTTTTGCTGAAAAGAGGCTATGAGTTGAGTAATGTTGAAGAAGGGAGCTGGGATGTTGGCCAAGGCCTCTGTGGCCGATGAAATATTACCATCCCTCCGCCCAGTTGGGACTTTCCAACTTGGTCCGCCCACCTATGCATGCATGCATTTGATCATTAATTCGCTATTAATTGTTAGCTAGCTAGTGAAGTGTTACGTACATTGATCGGAAAGCCCAACTTCAAACGGCGGCAGTAGCCTAATTAGTTTTTCGCACGTTGTCATATAAAAATGCATCCAAGTTACAATGGAACATGCATATATCAAGAAAAGAAATCAGATGAATGAATGTGTTTGTGGTCCTTAATGAAACAATTACCATGAAGACTGCATCCCTCGCGACCAAGGATAAAATGTCAGCACAGGAAACAACATCGGGACACTGATTTTCCACTGCAGCCTTCACAGCATCGATCACGTCAAATCCCCGAAGAGATAGATTCGGTAGTGCATCCTTCTCTGCTTGATTTGTTGATGTAGAGTTTAATAGCACAGAACCATCGCATCCCTGCACATTTTTCGATTCATTCAATCACATGCAGCTGATTAATTCAGCTTTATTAGGGTCACTATACACATCAAGCAGAGGATCATGGCAGTACGTGAACTGCCTTTTAAGCGGGCAGTTCGTTATTAGGTTTAATTTTGAAGGAAAAAAAACCGTCATTAGGTTTAACTGCAATGTAATAGGAGTAACAATTAAGAGTGGCAAGAAAAGATTAAACATATAGAGAGTAATTATATGAAAATTATGAAAAATTAATTAGCATAAGGAAGGAATAATAAAAAAGTATAGCAGTTACGTGACAAATATGCCAAATGAAACTTGAGTGATTTTAATTTTTAACAAAAATGTTTGTTGTGACTAAAACCATCCTGCTAGATGTCCTTTTTTCACTGTTGAATTAATTCCATTGAATTGGAACTCGATACGATATATATGGTTAATTTTGTACCGAGATTCAATGAACGAATGCGGTCCACCAACCACTAATTAAATGTCATAGTTATGAAGTTAGAGTCAACGTACTTAGCTGCTGGACTTACCCTCACAAAACAGTCGTGGAAATGCAACCTGATCAGCGAAGCAGCTATGGCAGGCGTTGCTGATACAAACTGAGCTGTTGTGCTGTTGACTATTGCTTCCAGGTTCGGGCATGTTTTCACGTAGAAATCACTTTTTAATCCTTGAGCATTAGCAGAGCCAATGCTGAAGAGAAGAACAACTCCCACGTTGATCACTAGCAACTTCAATGGAAGTTTTGAAGCCATATTTGCGTATGGGGCTAAAACTAGATAGCTATATCGAATATGTGGGAATTGGTATATGCTTAGATGTATTCTGAATGCTGCAGTGATTCGTATGAGATTTGGATCATGTTTATATACTTGAGTCTTGGAGCCTTGAGCACATTAAATTACGCATGCGAGGCTGTCACTAGGATAGTCAATGTTATTGACCAAATTAGAGGCTTGCATGTATTCTTTTTAAAACAAAAATACTGACTTGGTTATATGGTGGAGGTAATACTAGGACATGCATTTTATATATGTATAACTGCATTCTTTTTTCTTTTTTGCTGAATCATGGAAATAAGCCAAAGGGTTGACTTGCTTATGATTGCGTGTCTTCACAACCACGCACGTGAATGTTAGAACGTGGCGAGTTCAGGTTGGCATCTTTTTATATGTTGAATTATATATTTCACTGTTTTGTTGCCTCCGAAATTTACTTATGTTCCTTAATTCTATATAATGTGAGATCAGCGCTTATATATTTTTTATTTAGCATTTATTATTTAATATATTTATGAAATTAAGTGATATTGAATTAAAAAATTATAATAGAGAAATTTAATTATTTTCATAATTAAAAGTTTGTCTTCACCATGGAACTTTTATGTCAAGTCCATCCCAGAAATGGATTTGTTGAGTAACCTTTTATTTATCTAACATAGTTATACATGTGACAAATTATGTAATAACCTAAAATAAAGTAAAATATAATTAAAAACCCAGATTAGGAAAACTGACTTTCAGAATTATTTTTAATGAGAGTTAGAAAAGTTTATTGGATCTAGATCCTAAAATGATGTGCTAGTCACATATTTAGACGTGTTATTTTGGGATAAGGATTGGGTGGTGGAAAAGATTAATGAATGGTTGAAGCTGGATGCATGGATGATAGATTGATTTGGAAGATTGATATATATTTTCCTCTGTGTCAAATGTCGAGATATGGAGGGACGGTTTTGTTAGAAAACCTCATGAAATAGTTCCATCGAAAGCTTTAGAATGACATAAATTAGGCTTGTTGCTATTGAGTGATGTATGATTGTTAGGAATTTTGCCCATTTTTATTTAGATAAGTGTATGTGGTGCTTATATTGAACCACAAGTGTTATATTATATGGATTGGTTGATTTTAATACATAGCGTGAAGATCGTATGTCATTAGAGTAAGGTCTATCACGTTTGTGTTAGTTGTTATGACATGAGTTTAGTTCTTAGAACCAAGTGCTCTGAGCTGAGATGAGTTGTTTGGGGAGGATGCCATTAGCCATAGGCTCATATGACATGGAGCATTGTGTAATTTGTACATGATGTGATTTGCATAACATGAGTTGTATGCTTGACTGGATGTTTGATGGAGAAATCATGGTACCCTGACCTAAAATTGGGCCTCAAAGTTTTCGTTCTTCTCAATGATTCTGAACCGTGACATGTATTCCCTTAAAAGTAAATTACCCTGCACTTTTGTATGATCAACAATTTGCAATTAAGGATACAAGGCTCTTTACTCATCCACCCAGTACATCATATATTCAAACATACAATAATTCTTTCTCATTAGAGATTCACTACAAGAAAAGACGTCAAAATGCAGCCACTTTAATCAGCAGATTTAGAGTCACTGTAGTTAAGAATAAATGCAGCAATATTTCATTGCAAATAAAAGCATTACTATATGCAGCAACTTTAAGCAGAAAATTTGAATTTTGCTGCATATAAAAATAAATGCAACAACACATTCTTGAATGTAAAATATTATTTTATACAACAAAAATTGGCTGCATATACTGCCCAAATAAAGCAAAAAATTGTGTGTATAATTGGGCCCAATTGAAGCAAAAAATTGTTGTGCATATCGCACAGTTAAAGTAAAAAATTGTTGGACGTCTACCGACATGCATTAGTAACTTAGTTTATTTGATGGAAGTAAACAAAATATCATAGACAAAAATTAATTAAAGTCATCCAAAGGAAGTAAACGGAAGGCCATCAATAGAGTTTTTATATTTTTCTGATATTATAGATTGTCATTTCAAGAACTGCAACATAATTTTTGAATTATTTGCTTTGAAAATGTCTAAGCACAATTGAGTTACTGGCCGCATGTCACATGCGTTACTGCAATGTGAGCAGCTATCATTCCCGAACTTGGGCTAGCTATTATATTTATCGTGTTTTCCTGCCTTCTTTATTTTAAAACCTATTCTCTCCTTAGCACTCCCCCTCCGTCCCTCGTGCAATCTCTGCCCTAGATCTCATAGTATCTTCTTCTAATGTCGAAAATTCCATATACTTCTCTGCTATTTTCACCTTCAAATCATCTCTCCTGCTCCTTCACCAGGTCGTCCACTGTAGCGCCCCCGACCTGCGGGCGCGCTACCCACTTAGTCACGTGGTACCTTACTCCAGGATCTTTTTAGGTGGTGAAACTCGTGAATGAAACCGAAGTTTCATTGCTTATACTAGCGGAAGCTTTTCCTAATTGTCCAGAAATCAGGCTGAATTTTTTTTCTTTTCTTCTCTTTAAAACCTATATTGATTCCATTTCCTTAACTAAAATCCGGCAGCATTTCGTCTATACTTAGGATGTTTGGGTAATACAAAAACCTGATAGTCAATACAATTTCAACATTTTCTACTAATTCACATACATTTACTTCAATTCAAACTAATACATTCCTTATATAATCATATTTCATATGGGAAACTAACTATTACATTTAACATCCATATAAAACATTTAAATATAATACATACTAACATTTATAATAATTACAATCCCATGAATCCAAACTCATCACAAATATTAAAAATTATACCTTCACTGCTTAGCTAGCAGTAATAGTTCTTCTATCAAATCTGCATCATCTGCACTCACTGATTAGTTGAAAATAATGAGTATAAAATACTCAGTAAGCAAGCATTTAAAAATACATACTGTTCAAAACCTGTCGCATTAACCAAAATCATAAAACTTTTAAAATCTCATTATGCATGCGTGATAATGAGATGAATGCACACGCATGCATCATTTCATGACTTATTTCTCATTTGGCAGATGACACTTATCAAATGATCACCCGCCTCATACGTCGGACACACCGATCAGGCAACGCCAAGGACGGACTACCTGTCCAATTACAACCTTGACAAAGCCTCATGCATGAGTTCCATTCACACGTGCATCATATGTATTTATGATATGAATTGAGTTTCACCAACTCAACATGATAACAGAGTTTGTACATGAAAATTAAGATGTAAAAATATTTCAAGTACACATTCTTTTTATACAACCTATGCACAGGGTAATGACCATCCCTAAGTACCTTTTCAATGCATGTCAATTTCAAGAAATATTTAAATAAAACAAACTCACTTGAAATATAAAAAGGCAAGAACAGATTTTTCTTACCATCAAATTCTTTTGAACATAAAGAATTTTGAAAAGCTTGCTTACCTCTTCCCTTTAGCATTCATTTATTTTCCTTTATACTTTCCTTCATCTTTTCTTTACCCCTCCCTAGCATAATCAATAGCAAACAATGTCTAAACATATCATTCTCATTATCATGCATGCCAATTTACATGCTTACTTATTTCCTACTTGCCCCTCCCCCTTTTTTTACAAACTTTTACGAAGAAATTCAAGCATTTCCTTGCTTGAAAATCTCATTTAAATATATTTTATCCTACACTTGAATAAACTTCCTATTCCCACTCTAGACTTTCTTATATGGAGTTCATCTTGAGTTCATCATAAAATTAGATTTCCAGCATTATAAAATTAGATTTCATAGGGTTTCATAAACCCGATATGCTCAAAAATAATTTTTTATAAACGTAGACCAATCCGAAGACTCAAACTACAAACTATCCAAGTCTTTTAATCATTCTGTAAATGAAATGTTCTTAACGAGTCTTATACATTTTTTATATATTACTTTTAAATAACTCATATAAAAGGTATGAGATATTCTTACACATATAAAACAAGTTTACTCTCAAAAATCTCATCACACAGACTAATTCATACAAAATCTTAATGATTAGAAATCATCCCCATCAAGCACAATTCAAATTCTTTTACATATATATAAGAATACTTTCCTCATGACTTATGAAGTCATTTATTCCAAAATTGAATAATTCAAACTCATATCATACATATTACTTCTTATATTTGTGTGATCACCACACTTGAACCTAAACCCAAAATTCAGTCCACACAGCCTATCCGCATGGCTACTTGGCTAAACTCTCTTTTATTTTATATTTAACATTATATCATAGGATTTTCATTATGCTACTTGCTATAATTTTAGCATTCATAATTTATGCTTTAAAATCAGTAATTTAGGAAAGGAATTATATAACAGAACTATTTTACTTTATTTCCTTGATTTCAATTGTTAAAACTTTACATTCCACTTCAAATTCACTAACTTTTACATTTGGAATTTGTAATCCACCCATTTTATTTAAATTACATGGGCAAACACCCAATTAATTTGGCTGTTCCACTTGAATCTCTACATCCATATCTTAACTCATATACATGTTATCATCTAAGAATCATATTAATTATAATTTATGTAAATATATCATTTAAATATCATAACTAACATCCACAACCCATAACTTCAATTGAACAGTTGGGTTTTTCCCAACTTCCTTGCATTTTCATTAATATAAGCATGAAAATTAATCCTCTATTTTCATACTATTACAATAAAAATTAAAAATCAATCATTACTAGTCAACACATATAGCCACAGTCTATTTCACAAATCCTTTTTTTTTTTGGGCTTACATTTAACTACCCTCGGCTCAACAAATATATTAACTAACATATCTAATTTACGGGAATTTAAATATTCATCTCATTACTTGAAATTTTTTATATATAACTTTCAACTCAAATGGTAGTCTCAACCCAATATAAGCATTAAACATTAGTTTTTAACCTCTAAAATTTAAAATACATATTTCATTAATTTACATCGTATGAACTTAATATTAAAATATCAAGAACGACTTTTACAATTTATACATTCAAGTTGGGCAATTATTTTTTACCCCGCAATTTTGCATTTTCTGCTCTAGATTTCAAAATCATTCCATCATCATTCGTATGTGTTATACTTTTTAATATAATAATTATAATCTGCCATATGTCATAACCAAATTCATCATATCTGTTCCAGCCTAAATTTAACCTTCATTTAGGCTTACTTGAAATTCCTATATCTACATGTATACATTCTTTTTATAATTGCAACTTTACTTAACCACCCATTTATCACAAGTAAATTTTATATTATGCTTCTAAAATTAAAATTAATCATTTGGGAGTCATCTTCATCACCCATACACTTTCAACTTTAGTCATTCAAATGATGGGTTTTAAGCTTCAAAATTTAGGGATTTTACTCCCTTTCATTTTCACATGATTTATATACAGCAACTTTAACATTTTTAACCCTTTAACCATTCATATACATGTCATATAACTGTTACCCATTCATTCTTTTTTTCCATATTTATTTGATACCAAAATTATATAAAATTCACCTGTACACATTTAGTTAAAAGAAATCTCATACCTCCATATAAATTTCCTAACTACCCAATTTCATTTATCATATATGTCTAGATTTCTACTTCAAGATTTACACATTTTGACCTAAATCCATGTTCATATATTATTAAATTACTAAACTTAAATATTTACAAGTGACAACACATACCCGTAACATATATACCCACCTATCCTAATTTTTTTAACCCATTTCCACATGCAAATGGGTTTCTATTATTTATAAATTATCCCATATATGAATAATACAAAAGCCCTATGCCTAGGCTACGTATTTAGGGCTTCCCCATAGTTAAGGTATGATGAAAATTTTGAATTTCCTTTCCTATCCAAGATTATACATGTAATTTTACAAATAATACATCCAAACATCATTTAAATACATTATATAACAATTTGGGGCAAAAATATTAAACATTTCAACTCTTGAAATTTCGAATTCATACATAGGATTCAATTTTTCACATTCCATGATTTGCACAACGATTTGGATAGAAAAATCAAAACCCTAACTCACCATAGCTATGGATCCGAATTTCCATCCTCTTTCTTATGATTTCTCCCTTCATTCTTATAGATCTACTCATATTGAATAAAAGCCCCATGATTTTCCCATGCTTGGAAAGAAAATTTTAAAAATTATCAAAAACCCATCTCCCCTCTCTTACGTCCGGTTACCGGCGATGGGTTGAACGGCGACGACGGTGGCAATGGCGAAAGGCGGCGGCGGCGGCCGGCTCCTCCTCTTCTCTCCTTCCTCTCCTTCCCTTCTCCTTCTCTTCTCCTCCTTCTCTTTCTTTCTTCTCTCTCCTCTCCCTTCTCTCATTTTCTCCCTTTGTTTGCATGGGAGAAAAGGGGTTGCCTTTTGGTAGCCCCACTTAAGGTAGTCCGCACATACACACGTGCGGCTAACCCTCATACCATTTATTTTTTTATTTTTTTAAATATCCATATTAACTATATGTCGTAAATCATGTTATTTTAAATCTTATGATTTGAACTCATAATACATGTTTAAAATCATTAAATCATGATCATTCATTAATTTAAATAATTTAAATTAATTAATTACTTAAATTAAACCATTTGACTGAAATTCATAAATTAATCAAAAATTAAATAATACATTTTATTATTATTTCATTCAACATTAACTAACTCATCATTATTTATTTATTAATTCTCCCTTTTCTTACTTTATAATTTTAGGTCATTAATAAAATTCTAATTTTATTAATTTCATGGCCCAAAATTTTCATTTATATATGTCACGTACTTATGGGTTGCAATCTAAAAATTGCGGGTACTACATCCACTCCCCATTCTCAGGTGACCTCTACCTTCTCACAGAATTATCTAGTTTTCTAAAATTTTCAAAGACCCGAAGAGTACGATGGTTGATTTGTTTGGTTCTTACTGGAATTTGTTGATTTTGGTGCTTTATTTTCATGATCTGACGGATCCGAGTTAGAAATTCTTTCGAAGTTGGAATTTCAAACTTTTTTGCTGTCGATTCATCCTTTTCATGTTGGAGTTGGTTGCTCGAGGTTGGAAACAGCAATAATGATTTTGTTCTATCATACACACTTTCTTTTTTATCCCTCCGCGATTTCTCTTCCGCCCTTTCCTTTTGATCGTGTGCGAAAAATATGCCAAATCCTCCCTATCTCACCTCTTTGGAAGTTCTTCAAATCAGTTGGTGCTTAGATTGGTGTGTTTAAATTGATAGTTGTATTTTGCGTATAGAAATTGAAAGAAGGAGCAGATTCAGTTCCACATCACAGCCGGATTTCACAATGAAATGCAGGTGAACGGTCATAGTCATAGTAGTTTTCATTGTGCTCTTACATCATGTGCAAATTGGAATTAGGAGGAATTGTATTCTAAAAATTTATGCAAAGGAAAAATATAAAATTGTGATTGGTATATTGAGCTGCTAGGCAAGTTAAGTAGAAAACCTAAGTATCCGGTCGTTGCAAGTCTAGCTATTTTAATGATGATTTTTTTTTTGCTCAGATTTATTTTATACTCCGTGCCAACTCCAATACAGGGGATAAACAACCGTTGCTATAAATCTACAACATGCAACTTCCTTAATCCTCAAGTAGTGTCATTTTGGGTCTTCTTGTTGACTACTCATGGCCTATTTAATCACTTGTTCAGGTTAGATTTCTTCAAATAATTTTTTATCTTGTTAAGATCATCTTGCAATTTAGTTTATTTGATTATTGGATTTAGCTATGTTTGGATTTGAGGATATGTTCTTACACTTATTATAGTATCATTCCTTCAAGATGAATACATGATTGAATGTCTTTTAGACCTACCTTGAAACAGATTTGCAAGTGGTATCATTGGTAGTGAATGGAGTCCTATTCATTCGTGGCCTAAGTGTTATTGGAATTCAATTTCTATACAGTACGAGTAAATAGAAAAGGATATCAAAGCAAACGTCATAGAGTTAAGTGATGCTTTAATTTCTTTCTTGTTTGACAAAATGGGCATCAAAGTTAACCTCATAGAGCTATTTAGTTGATGGGAGCTATGGAGAATGACAAATTATGTAGCCATGGAGGCTCCCTGCCTGCTTCACTGAGGCAGTTATTTTCCATTTCCTTTGCTTAGAAATTACGAGGAGTTAAATTGCATGACAATGATAAAAGAATATGAAACCTGTGATAAAAATCTAGTAGTAATTGTACTATGTAGTATTGTTGTTATTATTATGGTTTGATTGTGATATCCCAATTACCAAGCCAAAAAATATACCTGGTTTAAAAATTTTCTAATAGGAGAATGAAAATTGGAATGAAAATTAGTTAATGCAATCAGTTATCAAGGCATGCTTTTCGAATTAACCCTTTCAATTTTCTTTACTTTCTTTTATAATTTTTATGGCTTCTTTTATATTGACTACCATGACTGTTTGATCTTTTCTTTGTTCTATCTGTTATATATATATTGTTGCAATATATCTTGCATGCTTGTTTGATGGTGATTTGCAAGCTGGAAGGCATATTGACAATTGAACAGGAAATTCACTAGTTAGCAATTATCAATTTTGATTGGAAGTTAGTTAAGGTATCCACCTGTTTCAATTTCCCAGATTAGGTTACTTCTTTGATGACTGTGATTGCTTTTTTTGTTGTGATCATCTTATTGTCTCACAGTTAGCTAGAATGTTAGCAAAATAGGAACATATTAGATTCCTCTAAATCAGGAAAATTATTAGTTTGCCAAAGTCTTCATCTCCTTTATTTTCTCCCCGCAATCACATTGCCCCTGTTTGTAATTTACCAATTGTTGTTGTAGTTTACTAATTGCTATTGGAGTTGCACAATTGCAGGCAACCATACGCTTAATCAAGCCCTTAAATTTACCAACTATGGTGTTAAATATCTATTTCATATCTTGTCAATCTTTAATGTCATACTTCCACTCATAGCCATATTCCCTCTCCAAATTCTTGCTGATTGTTTCTATGTCGATTTGGCTTCTAGGTACCATTGTTTCTAACTAATAGAAACTGTATGCAACTGGCTTCTACGTACCAAATTTTGATTGTTTGTGCTTTTTCTCATCTGTGAGGAAATACTTGATTATATATTCGATACAAAATGCGTACACAAGCAACATCATGCCTAAAAAATTTCACCTAAATGTGCATTTGATTTTTTCTACTTGGATCTTTGTAGGTTGCTCAAAGTGTTTTGTTTTTGTCTTGTTTGCATTGCATGGAATGTTGCTAGATTGAAAGTTTTTATTATTACTCTGAAGAGTTTCCCGGAACTAACATGCTTTGCTTAATTCTTTATGTTGGTCAATTTTAAGGCCATTTTACAATTGGCTCCATTAACAAGGTCTCCTTGTTGAAGTACACATTTACAGGGTTGGAAGTTTGGTTTTAGACTTGTCATTTATCTTATAAAAATTTGGATGCACTATCTTATAATTGTTTGATTGCACATCTCCTATTATAAGTTTTATTCAGTTATACTTGAAATCATCGCTTATCTAATATTAACATGCTTTTATCTTTTTATTTTATAAACAAGACTGATATATGTAGATATTCTTTCATTCAGTGGTGCTGCTTCAAAAAGCAAAATAGTGTTGTCTCAACTTGCAAGGGACGCGAGTATGAACAAAACTTGAGATTCTGAGAAACATTTGTATAAATGTATTAGGTTTGATTGAATTTTACATGTTACACTTGGATTTTACGATGTGATAATAAGAAGAATTTTCTTTGAAAACAATTAGCTTATAAGTTTTACATGTAATTTTAGAATTGATTTATTAGTGTAAAATTCAATTTACTTGGCAATGAAGTAGAACATTGTTTTTTTAAATGAAGTTTGATTAGATATTTTTTGTTTTGATGAAGTTGATTTTTTGAATTTATATTGATATTCTTGAATGTTGAATGTATGTTAGATATAAACAACAACAGTTTGTTGTGTATTTATATATGCAATAAAATTCCATTGCATTATATTCATCTATGTAATAAAATTCTGTTATATGTGCCTAAATTTTGTTATATATTTCTAACATATGTAGCAAAATGTTGTTGCAATTCTTTAACATATGTACCAAAATTATGTTGCTTATATTTATATATGCGGCGAAATATCGTAGTACTTTTTTTTTACTATATGCAGCAACATTTTGCTGCTTATATTTACTATATGCAGTGAAATGCTGTTGGCTTTTATTTAACACATGTAGGAAAAATCTGCCACCTTTTCATATATAATACAAAAGTTTCAGTGCAAAAAGTGGATGCATTAGTTGGCAATATAAGCTGCGAAATCACAAGTTGCTGCGTATGACTATATGCGACAAGGCATATATAGTAGGGCTAGCGGCGATTTTTTTTCCTGCCGCTTACGTTTAGATGCAGCAAAGAGAAGGCCTTTTGCAACGAATTCGTTTGCTGCAAAAAGTGATTTCTTTTGTAGTGATTTATGTGTCTTAAAAAAGCCTTACATAGAACTATTTAACAAATTCTTTATTAGCATAATATATGAATTTAGTATTAAATAGTTCCTATTATCTAAAATCTTGACATTTAGAATTACATCAAAGGAGTGATATTGTGCAATCAACCATATCGGCAACCATGTAATTGCTATTTGATCAACCCTCCCATAATTTTTAAATTTTTTTGTCATACAACTACCAATCTCGCTTTGATAAACTAGCAAATTTTTTTTGAAATTTTTTAGCATATCCAAATATATCTTTTTGGTTTTATAAATCCAAAAACATGCAGTTAGATGATGTAAAAACTTTTTGAAATTTGTATAAGCTTATTAAAGTGGGGCCTACAGATGTATAATAAAAATTTTAAAAAAATAATGCAAAGTGGTTATTGGACAATAACCACCCATGCGATTAATCGCACTAAATCACTACTCTGTTTTAGTATACCATCTCCCTCAAATTATTTCCCCTTATATTACTAATGTCAATAATTATAGGTGCTACTTAGATGTGCACTAGGAAATACACTAGAAAAACCCAAAATCAGCTTAGAGCTCAACAAGTAAAATCATTATAAAAAAAAGTCATTTGTTGAAATATTATTCATGATAATAAAAATATTTTTCTTAATTTTCTCTATGCATTTCCATGCTCATTGCTCATTATATAGTTTATATGTTCCTCGATGCTCAATAGAGCGATATCATCGTCATTAAAACCTACTATGGTGAAAGGATAAAACCATTATCTTCATCATGATTAACATCATCAATCATTCTTTGATTATTCAACCATCAACAATTACGTAGCTAAGATATTACAATGGGATGTATAACTAAGAGTTTAAGGCCTAAGGGGAGCACAACCAAAAGATTAGAACTTGAGAAAAAAAAAGTAAGAGCATAGCTAGACATGGATAATTCTAGATGAGGAGTGTTTCATACAAGAATTGGATCATAATCTTTCTTATTTTCATTTACTCATAAATGTTAATAACAAAAGTGTAAATATGCGAATATGAATAAATACAAAAAGGAGTGTAATGATAAATCAAATATGAATATAAAGTATTTGTAATACAGAAAATCAAACATTGAATTTGCATTAGTATTCATAATGTCCAAAAATACATTAGGCTTGCATATGTGTTCTACAATTCATATTTTACATCCCTAAAATGAAAACCCTTGGTTAAGAAAACTGAATACCATAACCCATTTTATGGGAAATTTTAATAAAATAGTAAATACATAGGATAGAGACTACGACTTGAGATGCAATAGGGCAGTGCATAGCTAGAGGCGGCTTTCATGGGTTACACAACTAAGGAGTCATGGATTTATTATGATGCATAGTTAAGAAGCCATGGCTTAAGCAAATGCATGGCAAAGAAATCATCTTAAAGGAAGGATGGGTCCTTAGTATTTTGGGATGATGAGTCTATCGACCTAGATAGTTTTGGATGATGAGATAATATGACAAACCCCATAAGGTAACATAAGTCTGTTTGACTTATGTTTTGACTCAATTAGAAAGAAGAGGGATAGTGAGGAGCTCTCTGTTACACTAGGTACATAATCCAAACATACTAGTTTTGAAAGACTAAACTAGTAATAAGGATGGGCCTATGTGAAAGGACCAATAGGAAATTCGCCTCTCTCCTCCTAGACTCCTCACGCCCCTATTATGTGCCTGCTAGGACTTCACCCCATGAAACTACTCTTCCTGAAAGTTCATGAGGATGTAATACATGGTGAAGCACCAATTACATGCCGGTGAGGTATCATCGACTAGGGATGATAGTCCCTAGGGACCACTGTGACATTATGTGAGTAGAATAATTGACTACACATTCATATGATCTCATATTAGAATAAGCAGCCCGTAGGATGTTTATAATTCTTATGAAATAAATTTAGGTAAGCTATAACTAGTTTTCTTCAATTAAGGAAAGACTTTGAGGATTAGTGCTTCAAAGTGTCACAATCACTTTAATAACTAATGAATATGTGCGTCCTCAAAATTGCAAACCCAAGTTGGTGTTACCATTGTCTCTTCAACAACATGTCCAAATCACAGTGGATGTGATACCTTTCTAAAAGCAAGTTAGCGGATAAAATAGGCCTTTACTACTGTGTATTCAAGTTTGATCATGGTATTGGGGTTTCTCCAAGTATCATTGCAACACGTGTGGATAGAATCTGATGTTTTCTCCTTACTATATTGTATTTAACAAGGAGAGTTGTCTGGCAATAATTCTCTTTGTTTCGCAAAAAATCAGAGGAGAAACATCTTGTGATGTTCACCAATTAGTTGTTCCTTTGATCATAAAAGAGTAATCCTAGGGTTGGGATAATTCTCGTAGAGAATACTGAAAGTTGACAACATGTATTAGTGTATCAAGATGTAGTTCATGACATTCTCCGAGAAACATGAGAATGTTTTTTATTAGAAATTGACTATGATGGATGTGCGTGGTTGAATTTCACTTGGTGTTTTCATTTATCAAAATGTGAATGATATTACAAGAGACCACAAATTTGATAGGCTATGGTTGACCTTCACTGAGTAGCCCAAGTAATATGATGAAATGCCTTGGTGTTGCAATAAGAGTTGAAAAATGATCTTCATTGACCAAATGCATTCATGAGTCATTGTCTTTTCATTCTAGGTAGTATGGCAAATCATTCTGCAATTAACCAATGTAAGGTATAATTGTAAAGCGCTCTCCTTCATGTAGAAACATTCCTTTCATGTGATCATTCTCTAAATCAATGATATATTTATGGAATCATCTAATAAAGTTTACATGTAAGTCTTCTCAAGAGATGAATGCTTATCTGGGCAACGCTCCAAGCCACACGAATTCGTTACTACTAAACATAAGAGTAAACACAAAGTGATTAACTACATATTCCTCCATTTGGGCCTTGATAGGGGCCATAGACTCATACTAAAAGAGGGGTCCTATAGAACATTTAGTATTTTTATGAAACAACTTACATGATGGCTTGCTTAAATAGTTTAATCTATGCAATTCGAGGAATGCCTTGAGGATGAGGATTCCCATCAGTTGCTACTGCATTGACACATGATATATGTTATCTTCTTTAAAAACATTGGATTATGTGAGGTGCAATGCTTCAACTATTACTTCTTGATTTACCTAGCAAATTGACCTTATGAAGCTAAGACATCACCGCCTTTTTGACTATGTTGCCCTTGACAGACATGCCTTAGCTAAAATTTCTTCCAGTTACGTCAAAGCGGCAAGATCACTTTACTTGTCTTCTCACCAAATATTGATGAAATTCGTAGTATTCTCTACATTGAGTCGATGAGGCTAATCATTAAGTAATCCTTCACTTGTCTGAGAAAAGAATTTGTTGATAAAGAAGTCTTATAGTGTAGTCCAATTGTCAGACCTTCACATCAATGCCTAGATTTGAGATCATGTAGTACATTACCTCCTTTGTATTCATTGGTGTGCATTGTGGCTCAATGCGATTTTAGTTAACCAATTTTTTATTTTTCATTTGAATTTTCTAAAAGGATCCTAAAAATATTCTTCTTCTTTTGATTATTCAAAAACTTTAAGATAAAAAGCTTGCCACTTAGTTGGTGTAATTCCTATCATTTTTTGATAGAATGGAATGAGGCATTCTGGTTGTAAGAAATTCATGATAATTAATGGTGACACTTAAGAATAACACCTTTGAAATCTTCTTGAGTACTCAAAGAAGGCACGACCCTGAAAAATCTTAACTTCTCTTCACACATTCTAGAAGTATATATTTTGAGTTTTGGCCAATGGAGACATGTATAGATCATCCTAATCTCGACCATCCGATGATGCTATTGATACAATATTTGTTGATGCTTGCTCAAGTCTGATTATAATGACTCCTTTGTTAACAAATTGTCACACTACGATCCTGTGCAACTAGCATGAAGAAGCCGATTGCCCAAAGCTGTAGTGGTGGTGATAATATGTTGGATCATCTTCTTTGTCAATTTCTTTTGGCTTTAGAGGCTTAAGAAGTGATAATGCATTTCTAGCTATTAGTTTCTTTGAATTGTTAGGAGGTCCTTATTTGTAAAGCCTTGTTCTTATTCAAGCATGAGTTGAATCTTCCAACTCACATTTCCTTTTCATTTATTCTTGGTAGGCGGTGTACTTTAACTTTTGTTGTGTTGGTTAAGGTTTCTTATGCCCTTCTCTTCTTATATATAGGAATAGCTTCCTTCTTCTGAGATTTTATTGAGCAAGAAAATATTCTTTGTGACATTTTTCTAGTATTAGTGCCTAAAATGTACTGATTTACTCACTCATTAGGATAGAAATCTCATTCTTGATATCATTATGACATAGATTTACTTCTCTTGAAAGGTTGATGCTTGATAGTGATTGACAACTCTTTGCTATTAAGTAATGTAATCTTCTACTGGCTCATCCTTTCATTAAGAGATGGCGGATAACTTTAAGAGTTAATTTCTTTAATTGTATCCACAAAGTGAGATGTGAATAACTCCTTCATTTCATCCTAAGATTTGACAAATCTGGCCAATAGTGAGATATACTATTGGAATGCATCGCTTGTCAAAGCGTTTAGGAACACTATGAGGCAAAAGTTCAAGTGATATGCTTAGTTTCCCATGGCATAGTGAAACAACACCAACTACTTGAGGTGCTACGATTCTCATCAAACTAGACCTTCAGACATTTGAGGTTAGGAGGTAATATTTCAGCTTCAATATCTTGCATATATGACATATTGAATATAATGACCAATATGCTTGAGAAATGAAGTGCTTCCTTGCGTAAGCATTCTACTTCTAATTGATTAACCATCTTCCTTTGACTATAAATTTAGGTTGCGGTATATCTTCAGGAGGTAGATTTCGAATTCAATGTGTTAGGGGTTCATTGAATTGAATCTGTTAGTCCCGAGTTTATGGCAATTACCCAAGAGGAGATTGGTGAATTATTTTAAAATTCTTTACTTAAACAGAAAATTTTCCCCCTTTTTGAGTTAATCCCCTTAATGAAATAAGTAGAGAATATGAAGAGAAATAAAGTAATAAAATACAGATAATCAATCCACACCAAGAAACAAAGTTTTATAGTGGTTCGGGTAACCTTTCCTACTCCACTCTTTCAAGTTCACACCTGTTGTGACTTGGGTTCCACTATTGGATTTCAAATACAACTAGAGCAGCAGCTCTCTTCTAGATTCCAGCTTTAGGGGTCTTGCACAAGCACAACACAAGTAGGTGACGAGTCACACTCCAATTACAACATTATTTTGCCTTCACTTGATTTTGATTTCCAATATCAAACCAAGTGGTTAATATAAATAGTCAATCAAAAGAGTGAACTACACTTTACAGATTCGTGTAGGCAGTTTGTAGCGCATAGGAAAACTTGTAGAGAGATAGGGTAGAAGGTTCAGCAATGAAGCTTTCAGCAAGTTGAGGTACAGTTCTTCACTTAGAGTTGGTGTAGATCAACTTTAATGCAAGAGATCTTATTGAACGCTTCTCTAACCCCTTGCACATCCTCTTGAAGCCTCTTTTTATAATAGAAGAGTAAATTCACATGTTAGGTTGTAGGTGGCATGCATTTAATGCACCAATGTTCGAATTTTTCTGACTATTGAGAACCAAGTCGCATGTGAGGTCTTAGGCTTGACCCAAGTCGCAGGCGGAGTCGACTTCGGCTGCAACTTCACCTTCCTTGTATATGTTGGAATCTTGAATTGTTGCAATTGATCTTGATACTTCATTTTTCTTTATCTCATCTTGTTCTTCATTTGCTATACTTGTTTTTCCTTGTTTTGCCTTGAAACTCATCATGGTATTCTTCTCTTTGAGAGGTTCTTCCTTGTGGCCTTGATTTAGGATAATTGTCCTTCTTGACTTTGATTTCCAATCTTCAGTATATAGTTGTTTCTTAAATCATATTTCCACTTTGAAGAGTCTTGCAGTAGCCAGTTGCTTGCTTGAGTCGACTTGGACTTCAACTTCACTCAAGACGCATACTCGAGTCAACTTGAGGTTCGACTTCACCTAAGTCGCATTGCGGAGTCGACTTGAAAATGCGACTTGACTTTGAGTATTTGAAATCTTCTGCATGTTGTACTCAATTCGCATCTGGAGTCGACTTGGGTCTGCGACTTCACCTAAGTCACAAGTGGAGTCAACTTTGACTGCGACTTCACCTGTCTCCGAGTCCAAAATCAACTCTGGAACATTTAATGCATTCGAAGTCGTTTCTGGAGTCGACTTCGGAATCGACTTGACCTAAGTTGACGGTTGAGTCGACTTGGGATTGCGACTTGGTCTGCTATGTTCTGAAACATAGGTTTTTAACCTTTGACAATCACTTAGCAAACACATTAATACCCTATTAGTTCTCAAATTGAGTTGTTAATCATCAAAACATGGATTGTGCTTAATTTGTCTTGAATTCCAACAATCTTCCCCTTCTTGATGATTGACAAAATCAATTTGAGATATTCATTTTTTTTCTTTCAAAGGTGATATGTTATATTGTTTTGGCATTTAGAGTAGTCATGTTGCATTATCATTGCATTCCATGTTCAATTGAATCAAAAAACCATTTCATTCTTAAACAAATTCATGTCAAGTTCATACAATCATTTAATATTGCATTCCAAACTAATATTTCAAATAGAAAACAAATTCATATCATATAAACAATCATTTGCATACAGTGTGATTCAAAAAGAAAATGGCCTATATGGTACATGCTACCCAAACTAAAAAAAAAACACTCTTAAGTCCTAAAACCTAGAACAATCATCTCAAATCTCTCTTCTCTTTTTGTCAATGAATCAAAAAGAAGATAGGAGAATCGGGATTTGTAAAATTGGAAAGTAGTGATTGGGTAGGAGGAAGGTGGAATGGGAATAGGTCAGATATGGGCCGATGAGTAAAAAGAGGAGAAAGCCTGAACGGTGGGTTCGGCTCGCACAGATTCTCCAAAATAGGAATTGATCTCATAAAACCAACATGTTTCCAAGAAGCTGATATGTTCTACTATTACTTTTTTTATCTACTTTGTAAGCGGCAAAATCCATATCCAAGTAGTCGATTAGATAAAATATTGACCCTTTTGAATACCACAACCCTAGATTAGTGGTTTTGATCAAATATCTAAAAATTCTTTTTACAGCTATTAGATGTGATTCTTTTAGACATGATTGGAATCTTGAACATATACAAACACTAAACAAAATATCCGGTCTAGAGGCAGTCAAGTATAATAAGGAACTTATCATACTTCTATATAGTTTTTGTTCAACAGGTTTGCCTTTTCATCCTTGTCGATCTTGATGGTTGAACTCATTAGCGTATTTGCTCCTTTGCTATTTTGCGTTCCGAACTTTTTCATCATCTTATTGATGCATTTGGACTGATTTATAAAGAATCCTTTCGCTAGTTGCTTAATTTGTAGTCCAAGGAAGAAGTTCAACTCTTCTATCATGCTCATTTTAAATTCGCTCTGTATAATCTCAGAAAATTTTTGGCTTAAAGTTTCATTAGTAGCACCAAATATTATATCATCTACATAACCCATTAAAACTACATAGGAATTAGTGACAATCAGCCTGACAATCCAACACTTCCCGCTAACCTCCTTTTGTACTTGGAATCCAAGAAGATGGATGTTCGTATACATACTGCTAGATGCAAGTAAAAGGTCCTAATCTCCTTCCTACATGCTTAAATTTCACATGCTCTTTGCCTTCTTCAGCTTGAAAAATAAGAAAGAATGTAAACAATAATAGAGTTGATTAGAGAAGAAAATCAAAACAATACATAAATAGAAAAATCTAAGTAAATTAAGAAATTATAACATTGCATAAAGTAGTGTCATCATCGAGGCCAACTATCACATGAGGAAGGAAATACAACCATGATTTATTGGTCATCGAATGGAGGAGCAAAGAATGTTCTAAGGATGGCAGAGGTGAAAATAAGGACAATCTTCTCCAATATGTCAAAGCTAAGTTGATTAGGAGTTTCATGTGGACAAACAAATAGGGAAAAGGTAATCATGCATGCGCAAGAGCGAGGAAGACTTAAAAGTGGGGAAATTTTGGTAGAAGACTGAGGACGTATCATTTACAAAAGTAATTTCATTACTGCTTTCTTTCTTTTATCGCAACAATAAAAGGGAAGCTAAAATAATTATCATTTCTGTTCTATCCACCATACATTTACATCCATCAATAATTTACAAACATAATTATTTTGATTAATATTTATATTTAGATTCTCGATAGTTAGAAAACAGTCAATATGGTTGCAATAACTTACTCAAATCATCTGAATATATTAACCTGTAATTTTTTTGTTGTCACAAGTCAATTTTTGATAGGATTGTATCTTGTGTTTTACATATGGGTTATTTGTGGAATAGTTTATAGGTGATAGTATATGGTGATTACACAAGACAGTGCATATTGTATTTATGTAAGTACTCATGAGGTTTTTATTTATAGGTTATTAGTTAGAGATTTAGTAGAGTCTTCCATGGTTTTTTCTGAATTGGAAGATTTTCTATGAAAATTTTGATATCTTATATGTATGATATTGCTATTGTTTCTTTGATCTTAATTTATAACGTGTGCTTTTGTAATAATCTATTTCAACCCAAATCACATTTCTTGATAAGTGTTATCAAAGTTATAGTTGTGGATGGTTAATTGGGTACTTCATCATGTTAGATCAATGGGTTTCTTGGAAAGCAAGATCATGGTAGTTGATTTAAGAGGCACAAGATTCATGACGTATTATGCAATTTAATTTAATCTGGACAGCCAGGATTGTGGAACTGCGATAAAGTTGAACATGAAAAACGCTATCATGGACAAATAGAGATGACCCAATTTTGGTAATTATAGATCTATGTTGCGATTAGATGGAAGTTGATGTGAGCAATGATGAAGAAGACTCAGACTTTAGCAGATCCGAGCCATGGCGTGGATGGAAATGGCCATCATATGATTTATGCATAGCAAATTTTGATGATACAAAGAATGAATGAATCAGAAAGATTTAAGAAATTAAGCACATTATGTGGACGGTCATATAGATAATTGAAACCGGTAATGAAAACAAAGCAAATGAAGAACAGTGGGTTTCTTCCACCAAATCAAGTGACATGAAGGCAACAGGTTCATAGCATGAGTGACAACATAGGTTTCTGTGGCGCCCCAGCCCAAGCGTCACATCCTTACCTCAGGATCTATCGATTGGTAAATGTGAATCAGGATTGTTGCCCTGATCACGCGGCGGATTCTTATTGGATATTTATCCACTTAAACCTAACTCCTTAGGAGCTTATATCATTCCACTTTTTTCAACTTTCCATCAAATGCCTTTCTAAGCCATTATATCATTTGAGATTTACACATGTCATCTCATAACCTTCATTCTTAACCATATCGTGATATTTCATGCCTTATCATTTACCCATAAAAAATTTTCGCCAATTCATAGGCATAAAATATAACATAATTCATATACAACATTAAATAACTATTTAATGTCATCATTCATATAACCATTCAACCCTTAGGTTCATATACAGGTAACTCGTGGAAATTCATTCATCCTTGAACCTCCACCCGTGCTCCTTGCCTCCTTCCTTTCACCTGTCTATGGGTTTGGAAAATAAAATGTGAGTCGAAACTCAGTAAGCAAGCTTAGGGTTTTCGTGCAATTCATTTTGAAAGCAACACTCTTTAAAAATATTTCCCTCCATTCAGTAGAGACACTTAGCAAGTGATCAACTACCTGTGGAGCAGAAACTTTTTCATAAACCTTTCATAAACATTTCATGAAAATCATTCACGTAAACCATTTGTAAAACATTTCATAAACATTGGATGTGCAAATTCATCATTTCCATTGATGACGTTATCCTTCATGTGACGGTACACTAGCACGGGGAACCCTCTTTCATTACATGATCCTTTCCATCCTTGGCGCCGGACCTTCCGACTTGGCAACGTCAAGGGGGATTCCTTATCCACTTACTACCTCGACTAGCCTACCTTACCGGTCCTTTCCGACTTGGCGACGTCAAGGGAGACTCCTTGTCCACTTACTACCTCGACTAGCCTACTTGATTTCCATTCCATGCATGACTTTTAGTCACCCCGGCATTATATACCCCTTACATATGGAACTTGTCATTCTCATGTAGAAAATTCTTTGCACTATCCTTTTTAAACACTGTTTCAATGAAACATCGTATAAACTCATGTTTCAACACATTTCATGCATAATTGCAAAACCATAAGCAATCATTTATTTCAACAGAAATAAATATTTCAATACTCATGAAAACAAGGAATGGCCATCCTTAAATACCTTGTAATGAAAACCAAAATCATTCAGAAAGCTGCTTGCTTACCTCGCTTGCTTAGCTTCCCGTTTCGCTTATCCTTTTGCCTTTGCCTATACATATAAGAATGATATAACATTCATATATTTTCTTTGCTTGCATTCAACTCAATTTTCCAACCCATTTTCACTAACACACATAATTCCTTCGACTTCTCAAGTCGTTATACCCATATAGCACATACTTATTGATGAGCTTTTACACACCCTACTTAATCTCATAAATAGGGTAATCATCCAATCACTTAATAATCATTCAATAACCATTATTTCATGGCTCATTATCTTCCTTAAGCCATTTTCCACTTATGCATGTCTATCCTTTCACATATACCTATTTGGCAACACATATATGAGGTCTTTCATAAAATTTCCAAAGTCAGAAACTTAATCCACATTTCAGCATGATAATTATCCTTAATTATCACTGTAATTAGGTTATTTTCATGGAATTTAAATCCACTAATCATAGGTTTCCAAAACAGCAACTTTGAAACCCATTTTCACCCATTTAACGTGTCTCTTGACACATAACCCTAAGCAGATTTATAAATCCGAATTTTCAGTAAATAATCCACTTTTCCTAACCCAAATTTAGTTTATTAACACATATATCAATTTGGGTCATTTCTACAGAGGTTTCATATTTCGTTTTGATTTGTTTCTCCAACTATCCACATATGCTGAAATCAGGCGTACTGAAATCTCAAAATCTTGCATTAATATCAAATCAAGTAGTTTTGATCTGAAATTTCTACCATACCTCAGTAACTACATTAATTAACAAAAATAAATATTTACAGTACGAAATATTTAATATTTCTATTTATTTTGGTATTTTTACTTTGCTGGACAGCAGAATCCATTTCCAGACAGCCTGAATGACGTTAATTATGGGGTATATTTATACCTATAAATACCTAATTTTTAATTTTTTTATATAATATTAAATATGTCTTATATATCCTGTAAAATTTTAATCCCAAAATTCCTTGTAGAAAAATTATTAAAAATAAGTTTCTACAGATGATCCTGTCACCCGTTTTACCCTGTTTGGGCTAATCTTCTCAGATTTTTAATTTCCAAAATACTTATCCTTTTAATCTAAAACTTTTGTTGTTCCTTAATCACCTCATAAGGATTATTAAAAAAACTTATCATGCTAAAATTCATCCATTTACTGTTCCGTCCATATTTTAGTTTATAACATCAAATAACTTCCAGATTTGAGACATAACATCAAGATAATCATATACTTACTTCATTAAATGATAATCCCTCTTTTCCCTCTTATTTTTCTTCTATTTTCCTTCCTCCTTGCTGGCCAAGTTGGGGACGTGATCTGCTGTTTCTTGGGGAAGAATTTCCAGCACTTGGAAATTTCTCAAATCTCTCTCTCATATAGACGTGTATAGGTTATATATATTGCTGGATTTTTCCAGCTGTGGGGCCCACTTGGTGCTGCAATTCCACACTCCTTAAATGCTCCCTTATCTACCATATGTGGTGGCACATTTACAGCCAAGTAAAATACTTTTTGACCATTTTTTGAAAATCCAAAAATCAGCTCACATCTTGACCGTCCACTTGTCTACAATTGCCCTCCTTTGCTTAACCCTTAAGCAACTTGTTACTTGCTCTCCAAGAAAGTCATTTTCCATCATCATTAGCTTAATCCATTCCATTCATCTCATAGATTTTATAATTTTGTTCCATCATTTCAAATTACATCTCAAACCGACGTTTCTACGTCAAGTTATGACCACTTGAATTTATCTTTTGGATTTGGGAATAAAATAATTAATTATCACCCTAATCCCATCATGATTCTCTTAATCCAATCCATTCATAAGATTGGGCCCACCTTCGTGAGCTTACCTTTCAAATTTTATCAAAATCCGCCTTGTAGGCGTCAATTTATGAATTTTTCATCATTTTTCACCTTAATTCCAAAATTACACTTTAATCTCCATAAATTAAATCATGGTAATTAACATGATTATTCATGACACCTTGTCACTATTAAATCCTCATTAATCCCCTCGGGTCATACCGACTTACTTTGGTCTCCAGCGATTAAATTTTTAATAACTGTTTCCAATGGAAACCCTAATTCGAAATATCATAAAAATCTAAAATCATCCAAAAATTCCATTTAATTCACATATAAATCACTTGTATACGTCCAATGCACACATTAAATCCTCCTTAGGTTGAGGTTTCACAGTTTCGTTGGTCAAAGGTGTTGAAGAGAGGTAATAGCATAAATCAAGGCAAGAGGCTAGTCAACATCAAATTTCATAAGGATATCATTTGTGTGATGATTACTGAATGAGAGTTGCTAAAGGGAGGCATGGAAGTGGCTATGGCTAGGGCATTCATAGCCTTAGAGATGCATAATTTGTGGTGCATTTGAGGATAGTAAAGTAGTATACACACATGGTCATAACTTATGATCTTAGAGTCAGTTTTAGGTACACTTTTCTATATTTTTTCGGTCTCATAAACATGATGGAGAGGTCAGATTAAGAGGATTCTACTTTGGTAGTATGGATTTGATGACGTGTGCAAATTAAAAGCCATGTGATTTTAGAGAGATTTTGATGTGTAGATTTGCATGTTTTGTTTTTTTATAATCTAAGTGAATAATTGACGAGATGCGTATATGCCTATTAAATTGCTCGTTTTAACGCAAGTATACGTGCCGATCAAATAATAAAGAGTAAGTAGAGTATCGTTCCGACGAGGATTGTATTAAATGAGTTAGCACCTTAAATCTCAATTGTCTAAGTAAATTGGTAAAGTGAAGTGTAGCGCCCCAAACCCGAGCGTCACTACCTTACCTCAAGATCTATTTTCGATTGGTAAATGTGATCAGGATTGTTGCCCCGAACACGCGGCGGGTTCTTAATTTGAACTCGTCCAAGTTTTTTTTTCTTTTCTTTCATCATATAAGCTCATACTTGTCATCATTTACAGTGGACTCATCCATATCATCATAAAATTTGTCATACAAATATCTTTACTTTCATATTATAGGCAACATATATATGTTCATGAATAAAAATTCACATAGAATTTTACACATAATCACTTATCTATTTACACCATACATAATCAATCCCATTTCATTATAAGCAATACATTCATCTATCCATTCTTCAAACATACCAATACCTTTTAGCTTTGCTCCTTCCCTCAATCCTTAAACCTGTCTAAGGTTAGGAAAACAAAACGTGAGTGATAAACTCAATAAGCAAGCATCATTTTTTCATTTAAATACATCCCTTGCCCATTAGGTAGGAGACACTTATCAAGTAATCAACTACCAATAGGAAGAAACCTTTTATAGAAATCTTCTTTATAAAACACTCATAAAACTTTGTGCATGTCCCCATTTCGAGGATTTTCAAAAGTGATGTCTATGCATCTAAACCATTTTTCATGGGGACAATTGTTTATCCCAAAATATTTTTCATCTATCATGAGGACATGTCTATGTCCAAAAATATTTTTCATATGGCACGAGAACAATTATATGTCCTAAAATATTTTTCTTATAACCTTTTGCCCATGAGGACATTTACTTGTCCCAAAACATCATTTATTTAATTTTCTTTATAACCCAACTTGGGATTGTTCAAAAGCAATGCATGTGCATAGAAATCTTTTATCTAGGCGGACATTCTCATGTCCAAAAATATTTTTCCATATAAGCCTCTTTTAACCCACATATAAGATACCAAACCCTTTTTAAACCAATATGGCGGACATATTCATGTCCAAAAATATTTTCGGTATCTTTTGAAAACTAAACATAAATCCATTTAAAGCCAACACAAATCCATTTAAAACAAAACAGTGTAGGTGCCCATTTTGGGACTTTTAAAACATAGAGAACATATGTATGTTCCAAAAACATATGGATTTGTGTCTCTGACCCTCAAGAAGGTGACACTTAACAAGTGATAATTCTCCCCTAGGAAAGAAATCATTCATGTGATTACACAGCTAGCTAGGCGGTTGTCCATGATCTTGCTCTCATTTCAGGGAGGGCGCCGCCGGCCTCCAGCCTTCCCCTAAGCGACTCAGCTACAGGTAGAGGTGAGCTCTGGTTCTCGACCATTTTGGTCTGTAACCGCCTCAACCATAAGCCTAGTTTATCGTTTTGCGTACACTCATATGCTAGCAATGATTTTCATAAAACTTAGCCCAGTCATTTGACTATGCTCTTTTTCAAGCCTCAGCTTGATATGTATAAAGCCAACTTAGTCCGCAGACTATGCCCTTCTCGAATTGAGAACTGAGCAGGATTATTTTGAAAAGAAAAATAAAATATTTTAAACCACTCAGTCCGCAGACTATGCCCTTCTCAAATTGAGAACTGGGCGTGGTTGTTTTGAAAATAAAATATTTTTGTAAATTATTTTCAAATCCTGATGTTAGGATGACCACCCTTAAAGAGTTTAGAAATATTTTAATAAATCCATTTTACCAAACATTTGAAATATTTGAAAAGAAAATATTTTGTAAAACTTTAATGATTTGCTAAACAACTTTTGAAATTCTCATTTTTAGAAGCTTTTGAACTAATTCAAAACTCGTAGAGACAAAACTTTTCTTAATAACATTTTTATGAGCAAAACTTATGCAACTCTTTTCCATCCACTATAATGGCATTATCTGTCTTGTCCACGTCACTTCCTGGTTATTCTTATATATATATAGAGGAGTTTGCTTAATCTTTTTATCATTAGTTAAACATAAAGTCCACGAAATCATTTTGTAGGACCAGCCATCTTTAAATCTTTTTAGAATATCAGAGTAAAGCATCTTTAAAATGTTACAACTCTAAGAGTTGGAAAGCACCTTGATAGATTATTTCAAAAATATCTACATAAATCTCAAAACACATATATAAATTCAATTTATGACATTTAATGAAAACCATTTCAAAACATCTATTTATTTCTAAAAACCATTTTGTCAAGAATTATATTTTTCAATAAAACTCATTGGAAATAGAATTTCCATGGTTTGTTTTTGAATATCATTTTATGAAAGAGTTAAACTTTTTCAAGATAAAACTCTTTGTAAATCATACTTGTATGAACTCGCTTATTTTAAAACCATCATAAAACCCACATCATATTTTCAAAAGGTCTGAGCTTGCTTACTCTATAAGCAATTCTCCACATCATTAATATAAACATGATCAAGTAAATTTAATACTTGAATATAAAAATTATGCTTGAAAATTTACTTACTTATCTTGTAAGCAACTATGAAATCAACTTATTAAAGCAAGTTCATAAATTTTATAAGATTCCTTTGAAATAATATTTTGGAAAGTTCGCTTGCTTACTTGTAAGCAAACTCTTTAAAATCATTAATATAAAGCATTTTCAATCTTGAAAACACTTATGATAAAATAATTATTCTAAGAAGTATTGCTTGTTTTCCATGAAACAATCCTTAAGGCATTTTATTTAATCTATTATTTTCAAAACATAAGAGGAAAATAATGTTTTGGAAAGTTCGCTTGCTTACCTTGATTACGTGAGCTTCCCTGCCTTTGCCTATACATGTAGAATGATATAACATTCATGTAAATTCCATTTGTTTGCATTCACTTAGTTTTCCAACCCATTTTCATAAATATTTATAACCCGTTTGAATTCTAAGTTGGGTATATGTAAATAACATACTTATGTATCAACCAGTCATTTTATCACATGTTCAATTCTCATATATTAATCTCAAATTTTGAGATTATCAATTCAGCAATGCATTTCACATTTTTTCATCATATTTTAACATATTTTTGCCTCTTAACATTTTACATAATGCATTTATCATCTTATCATGTGCACCGCTTCACATATGTGCGTCTAATAGCGTCTAATTCATATATTTCTTCAAAATTTTTGAATCAACAACTTACCCTCTAGTTCAGCAAGTTTATACACTTCAATTAACACTTATTTAGTGTATTTTCACGAATTTTTAATCCACAATTTTTCAAAGTTCCAAAAACAGCTACTTTGGAACCCATTTTCACCCGTTTAACGTGTCTTTTGTCATATAACCTTAAACAGTTTCATAAATCTGAAATTTTGTTAATTAATCCAATTTTTCCTAACCCAAATCTAGGGTATTAACATATATATAAATTTGGATCATTTCTACATAGTTTTCGTATTTCTTTTTGATTTTTTCTCCAACTATCCACAAATGCTGAAATTAGGCGTACTAAATTCTCTAAATCTTGATTTATAATAAAATTAAGTATTTTTGATCTGAAATTACATGAAATAATTTTCATAAAAATTTCATCATGAAATATTGACATAATATATTTATTTTGACATTTTCACTGTGCTGGACAGTGTTAGGAGTTTAGGGTCAACCTTAATTACGTGAATTATAGGGCATATTTATACCCATCAAAACCAAATTTTTATATTTTTTGTATAATTCTCAGTATGTCTTATATTTTCTGTAAAATTTCAGCTCGAAATTCCTTTTATAAAAATTACTAAAAATCATTTTCTACAGCTGATCCTGTCACCCATTTTACCCTGTTTAGGTTAATATTCTCGGATTTTTAATTTGAAACTGGATTATCCTTTTAAGCTAAAAATTTGGTCGTTCCTTAATCACTCTATCATGATTCTTCTCAAAACTTTTCATGATAAAATTCATCCATTTACTATCTCGCTCATATTTTAGTTTACAACATCATAAAATTTTCAGATTTGAGATATAAAATCAAAATAATCATATACTTACTTGATTAAATGGGTAATTACTCCTTTTTCCCTTTATTTTATTCTCTTTTCTTCCTCCTTGGTTACCTAGGGGACGTGAGTTGCTGCTGGAAAGGAGAGCTCCAAATTTCAGAAATTTTCTAAGTGTTTAACCCCCTTGCTTGGACGTCCCCCTTTTTATGCAATGAGCTAGAATTTTTCAGCAAATGGGCCCCACATGCCACATCATCCACACAATTTCCAATGAATTCCTATCCCCTTTGCTGACATGGCAGCTTGTGGGCCATTAAAATTATTTTTTTCTTATTTATAAATCCATTAATTATCATTGCATTTAATCATCGTCATGCTATCCATCAGATCACATCCACCATCAGCTGCCTTTCTCCATTTTTTCCAACGAATTTTGCAACTAATAAATTAATATTTATATTCCCTACTACCTAGGATATTTATCCATGCATTTTATAATTTTAAAAAAATATAAAAAGTCATTTTTCTGGTCATTTGATCGGATACCATTTGCTGTCCATTTTTGGATGCCTGCACACATCCCAACTTGGCTGCAGCTTATCTCATCATAATTAATTTTTCTACAGATTTATTTAATCACTCATTTTAATTACCTAGTATTTTAGGGCATTTAGGGTTAATTTAGGTTAATAGAAAAAATATAAAGTATGCCTAGAGCTGCCAAACCGTCCACATCAACCTGGATACATGTTGCTGTCCACTTTTTCATTTTCCATTCAATAGTCCAGATCAGCTGCTAATAAATCCGAATTTCACTTTAATTTAATGCAAAATTATCTACATTAACTCCTTGTTGACTTTGGGTATCCATTTTATTATAAAAATATTTCACAAAATTCACTTTAGGGGCTAGTTTGGACGTCTATTCTTGCCATGTAAGCTACTATCCCTTATGCTAATAACTTTTTGGTATAAAAAGTCAAAATAATTAATCCTAATTTCGTGAAAGCCTAATCCCATCATCATTTTCATGATCAAATCCTTTCATAACCTTAATCTCATAATTTTAACTGTCCATTTCAAATTTCATCTTAATCCGACTTTTCTAGCTCAAGTTATGATCATTTTAAATTTTGGACAGTGATGATCAATTATCATCAAACATTTCATAATCTACCTTTACTATATGATTAAGCACGAAATTATGTACTTCCATCTCAATTTTCATATTAATCCGCCTTATGGGCAACAAGTTATTAATTTTGTAAGGTTTTCTTTACTAACTTGAGAATTATCCTTTTAAATTCTCATAATCCATATCAAATAATCTAAGATGATTATTCATGATGTATTGGTGTATTTTAATCACCAACAAATTATTCTAATCCCTTTGTCCCACATTAGCTTATAACGATCACTCGAATCATCATTGCTAATACTTAGCTCTAATTATCATAGTTTAGCAAAATTACAAAATCATTCATAATTCAATAAATTTACTTATAAATCATATGTAAATATTCAATGCATATATTGAATCCTACTTAGGTTAGGGTTTCACATGAAGAGAGTCTGTTTTTAAAGAATTGAATTAAATTAAACTAATAAAGTAGTAAATGACCAAAGTAGGGTGGATATTGCTGAGATTGCCTTGAGATGATAAAAATAAGTGGGAATATGAATTCATTGAATCATATATGTTATTTGGTTTCAATTAAGTTAGTTGTGCAGAGATTACTAATCTAGGTTCATTCATATTCATATATGTCTTCCAACACATAGAAACCTAACCAAGTTTTAGTTATGTGCTATGTTCCCATGCATACAAGTAAAACAAGGTTGATAACCATATAACATAATTAAGATTACATATGGTTAATAGGTATATTCCTATCTATATTAACATCTAACACAATATGAGCTAGAATACCTATGCCTTATATATGGATCTTATTCAAATCCCACTTTTCCAAGCACAAATCTGAATATTCGATCAATTCACAAGGTTGCAAAGCTTGTAAATGCATTAAGCATGATATATAAGGGTAATCTCAAGCAACATATGTCATAGCACAACAATATTATCAATTCAAGCATAAGAAAACTAAATATCATAAGCTATGAGTTCAAATCCTACATATCTCCCACCACAGGAAGATTTAACCCATAAACATGACTTCAATTCTCATTAAAATCAAGTTACAATCATCTCCAAGAACACAGAGGAAAGGAAAGAGAAAAGAATGAGAATGAGAAAAAGAAGAACTTAGTCCCGGAAGCTTCCACCAAAGAGATCGGATCTCCTTCTTTTGCTTGCAATAGAAAACCGATCATTTTCCTTCTCTATGCGGCTGCTCTAGTAGCTCTCTCCACTCCTCTCTTTGTTCTGGTTTCTTCTCTGTAACTCTTAGAAACTGCATTGCACGCAGCCCTAAGTTTCTATTTATATCAGAAACCCGTGTGTATGGATGCGTAGTGGCGCCTAGGTGCCAACTCTTTGTGTGCTGTGCGAAGTAGAAACCATTCTAGATGTTTTGCAAATTGATGCCTTAGCACCTAGGCACCCCTAGTTGGCGCCTAGACACTAACTCCCTGGATGTAATATGTTGTATGAGGTGTTCGAACTTTTAGCTAAGAATATAGGGTAGCGCCTAGAAGCCACTAGTCGGCGCCTAGGTGCTAGCCTACCTGCTTCTTCACTTGGCTCTATTCATCTTTCGACTCGCTCGCGTGCCTGTAATTCTCCGTTCTTCCTGTAAAAATGAATGAAACTAAATAAATGATCTAAAAATGACTAATTTATACTAAAAATGTATAAAAACTATATAATGATCCTAAAATGCAAAGCGAGTGAAAATTTAGCTAAATGGATGCAAACTAAACCTAATCTCTTGGACTAACAGGCAAAAATAGTCTGAAATAGGTCATGATAACTCATAGTTTTACGAGTTATCAATAATGTAGATGAAGAAGATGTTACATCATTGTGCATCATTAAATTTAGATCACAAAGATCAAGATTGATCAAGACATGTCAAGGTCTGTCTGATTTAAAGTGACAGTTTATGAGCAAATCTAATGTATGTTTCTGTGTCTCTCCACATGTGCACGGGTCATAGACTATAGTATTATTCGTAATCTCACCGCAAATGCACTAGTCATAGATTGTAATATATAAATATTGATTCACAGGAAATTAGGGACTTAAGATGTTTGATCTAAACATTTTCTAGCCAAATAAGATAAGGAGAAGAAAGAATGGGAAAAAGAAAAATTGATCTATAGAACATAAAATAGAAATTAGAAATCACAAGATTGGGAGCACCTAGGATCTAGGATTTTACATGCATCTTCTGCAACAGATACATGGAGTGTGTACTTAATCTGAATATTATGTTTCAAAGGAGAACTATCCCTATATTATCCTTATACCTTCTCTTAAAATCCATAAGGTGTACCATAATCTTCTTAATCACCTATTCTTATGGGATTAAGTCAATTAGGATCCACTAAGTTTTGTGGAAGTTCATTGAATTCTTTAAGGTCATCATGACTATTCTTATGGTCTTAGATTTTCAAGTTTAATATCTTGATTTTCGTATATTAAACTTCTACCTCTCGGTTCCATCACTTAATATGTAAGAATTATTGCCAAAGTGTAGGCCTTTATTCCACGCAAGTACTAAATAATAAGAAATTAAATTAACATACAATATCAATCATAAATAAAATAAACCACAATATCCGCTGCATTATACATATGCTACGTCCTAAACCTTAGATTAAGGGTTTAGCCTAGCATGTTTATAAAAAAAATTAAACACAAAATAATATTATATTCAAAGTCCATCACAAATAAGACAACTAAATCAAAATAGTAGAAGAAAAGGAAAGCTTATTGATTAGAAGCCCCGATGGTGACTCGACCACCTCAAGTAACTCCCCGCCTCTCCTTTTGCCTCATGCTTTACGCTTTCTCTCGCTCCCCAGACCTCAATCAAAGCTCCCATGACGTTCTCAGATGCCTTAAGATGTTCCCTACAAATGTTTATATAAAGTTGAGGGGCATGAACAGTAACCTAACATGAATAGTAATTTGCGCATGAAAAGTAACTAGTGTGAACAGTAACAGTGCGCAAACAGTAACACATAAACGGTACACGCGTGAATAGTGCTGTGCATGAATAGTGCATGATTGAATAGTAACTAAGTATGAATAGTTCCTTGCTTGAAACTTAGTTTTGCTTCATATTTGAGTTTTGAATTTGCAATTTACTCCCGCTTTCATCGACGCTTATCAATTTGTCCATGTTGTATATCAAAATTACATGTATTACTCCTACTCTATATAAATCAGTCAATCGTGAGTGTTTTATGCTTTGTAAAGCTAAATCAATCAAAATATGATTTAAAGTATCTTAAACACTAAAATTATTCTCAATAATAATTAAAATTCACAATATAAATGTGACTTAATAAGTATTTAATAAGATTGATCCCACAAGAAATTTAGGACTTAAGACATTGATTTAAATAATTTATAATGAATATCAGGAGAAGATAATTTGAGGAGAAAACAAAGAAATGAAATATGAATCTTTAGAATGTTAAACGAGGATTTAAGAATCAATAGATAAGAGCATCTAGGATTTCAGGTTTCAAATGTGACTTTTGCAATGGATATATAGTATGCTTATTTAATCTGGATATTGTCTATTAAAGGAGAACAAAAATCAATTTAATCAAACATCCTCTCTTGAGGTATGCAAGACATACTCTAATTTCCTTAACCTCTTATTTTTGAGGGATTAAGTAAATTAGAATCTATTAAGTTCTGTGTAGTTCATAGAATTCCTTAAGGTCATCAGATTTATTCTTGCGATCTACATTTTTAATTTTAATATCTTAATTATCATCTATTAGACTTTCATCTCTCAATTTCTTCACCTAATATACGAAATCATGCCTAAGTACGAGCTTAAACACCTAACAAGCGTTAAATCCACAAGATATTAAATTAGCACATAATATTTTACAAATAAAGAAAACTACAATATATTTTATATAGTTCATATAATATATCTTAGACCTTAGATTAAGAGTTTAGCTTAGCATATTCTCAATGAAATTAAAATATAAAACAATATTGTTTCAAAGTCCATCAAAAGTAAGAAAATATAATAAAAAAAAGTATAAAGAAAGCTTACTGATGAGAGTGCTTCAATGATGTCTTGAACGGCTCCTCGCAATGTGCTTCTTTTCTTCTCCTTTATTGATTAGAGTGCTTCAATGATGTATTGCACTCTATTTGGTGATGGTTGCTCCAAATTTTCTTATTTTTGTTGTTTGACACACCCCAAATCGTGTTGAAACTTCTTCGACACATCCTAGATTGTTTTGGTCTCTTTTTGTCTCCCTTTGTCATCCAATTAAATGGGCTTAAGTTCTCAACTTTAATTCTTCAAGAATCATTTTTTTTAACTGAAAACACTAAATTTGCATAAATCAATCAATCGTGAGTGTCTTGCATTAAATGAATCTAAATCAATCATTATTTGATCCTAACCATCATATCTATCCACATTCTTATCTAATTATCATTCAAAATATAAAGTATGAAAATAATACAATAAATTTCTTCACACTTGAAGTTTTGCTTGTCCTCAGGTAAATACAGAAAAATTCAAAATCAGATCAGAATACTTTAGAATTGGTCTTTTAATAGCTTTGAGAAAAAAAGAATATAATCGTGGTTGAATCAAAACTTAGTGAGATTGTTAAACAAAAATTCATAAGCCTATTACTTTTCAGGAATTCCAATCGAAAATCTAGTCTTACTTAATTAACACTATATACACTACCACCTTCTCTGCTTTCAGACATTAGTAGTTCAAAAATCTCACAAAAAAAACTCCTAATCTTATTAGGTAACTCCCCCCTTTCTATCTCTAGTTTTTCAAGACAAACTCAATCCCTTAACGGCAGCATCATGAAAGGGTAGAAGTCAAACTTTCACACATACATCTCATTAAATGATAGTATCTAAATTTCCTTAACTATTTCATAAAATCATAAGAGCTTTATAGGATAAATGAAGAATTAAAATTAAAATTTGAACCGTCGCCAAACTATTTTGAGCTTGATATGCACAAGGAAATAGGATACCCCCATACTTAGCACTTTTAATCTTTTGAGAGCTTGTTATTACCCTTAGTTTAGTTTAGTATTGTTTCAAAGGCCAAATTTGATAATGATTCCTTGCACCATATTTCAGGCTTTAGCTCAAAATTTAGATTCAGAGATGATTCAATTCAAACAATGGGAATTAAGAGTTGACAAGAAAATTCAAGTGTAAGCTCAATGAAGAGAAAAAAATGGTGATTCATTCAAAACTAAGCTCATCATTAGACAAAAGAATACCATAATTATGTTTTACAACCAAGTCAAGTTGAATATTGATTTTGAAAATCTTTTAACTTGAATGAGACATATATATTGAAAAAATTACCTTCTTTAATTCATCAATTATGTGTACTAAAAATAATTTTAATAAATTCAAGAGAATTACTCTAACTTTGAAGGAAAACCGAGTGATGCCTTGATATATCAGTTTCATTAAGTGATCTAGAATAAAAATATGGGCATTTTTAGCAAGTACTACTCAAAAATAAATTTAACATCTCACTAATAGTCCAATCATTCACTGATTCAAAATTTTGAAATCTTAATTATAATTTGCTAAAAATCATAAAAATTTGATATGGGGTCTAGATTAGCCTTGGTTAGTACCATGCATTTTTAAAAAAATTTCACAAAATATGATCAAAAGAACATTCAAACCAATAACATAATGCACTAGCACCCCCACACTCAAAATTCACATTATGCTCAACATCTAAGATAACTCATTGGTTTCCTTACTGAATATCAAACACACATATGAAATAAGAATTAAGCAAGTGATTTCAATGAGCATGAGTTGTCAACTTCCTTGTTAAAGTGTTGAAATTTTCAATTGCATACTTTCTCAAACTAATCTCTACAAAATGATCCAAAGATTTCCTCATAAAAAATTATCACCATCTTAGAAAAAGTAAAACAAAAGCAATAAAGAAAACCATAACTTTCCTAAAACAAACATTGAGTTATCTTCAAAATAGTGCTTAGTTTATAGTCCTTCATCTGATTGCAATTTAATCCTTACAAATCAACGAACTCCAACTTTTCCATCGATATGCATCTTTTGCTTACCTCTAGATTTATATGCACTCTTTGTCTTTTGAACTGACCTCCAAATTTGCTTGTGAATTTTTCTAATAAATAAATCACAATAGTCATTTTTTACCATTATGTTATCATGGTTTTCCCATTTTCTTTCCTTATGGATGCTCTCGATTGGTTGACTGAAGTCTCTTTCTTTAGCGTCACATTGATCATATCGATTCACAAACATTAGTACTTGAGAGGAGGATGTTTTGGTTTTGAGAACAACTTGAACTCCACCTTCTCATATCTAACTATTCGTGTAAACTTTCCTTACTTTACGTTAATAATGGCACCAACTGTTGCTAAATATGGCCTTGATAACTCCATAAGAATAGAGTTATCAAGCCTCATTTTGTGTTCATTTAGAATGATAGTTCAAGAGAATCATGTGAATTTGCATAGGTTTTGCATTAGTTTTCCTCATTTCGACATTTCATGCCTTATGTATAAATTTCATGCATTTTGAGTTAAATTTAATATAATTCATGTCTTTTAGGTTGTGAGTAAATTCATTAGATCATTTAAGAATTCATTTACTTGATTTTACTTTTTGTTGTAGGAAAAAGAGGGCAATTCCCATGTAAATCCAAGGTAAAATAGGATGGAATGAAGGAGGAAGTTTAACATAAGCAAAGTGAAGAATTTCAAGTTAGAAAGTTGGCACTTGTGGTGCCCCAAACCGAGACGTCACTTCCTTACCTCAAGACCTTATCGATTGGTAAATGTGAATCAGGATTGTTGCCCTGATCATGCGGTGGGTTCTTAATTCGATCTCGTCCAATTTTTTTCCGTTTATTCATCTATCATCATTCATAACTTGACCCGATAATCATCACACATTGTGACATTTCACTTGTAATAAAATTCATCATTTCATTCAAAGCATCTTTACATGTCTTTCATCATACACTCAATCATTGTACAAATCATACTTGCATACATTCAGTCATTAATTCACATGGAACTTAGAATTCTAGCTAAGTTCGGATATACATAAACACATATCATCTTTACCTGCCTTTCTACAGTGAAAGATTCCTTGACCTAAGCATCACATTTTATATCCATACATTCATACATTTAATCTTTGAATCATATGTAGAACTTAAAATTCTAATTAAGTTCACATACACATTAGCTTACCTTAGCATATTCATGCTTTTCCAATTCCTCATAGCCCACATGGCTACCATCATGTACCTTTTATTGCTTAAATTTGCTTCCTCTTGAGTTTCTCGGTACCTGTCTATGATTTGGGAAAACAAAACGTGAGTGACAACTCAGTAAGCAAGCATTTTGTCTTTAGGGCAAGACTTCCTTTAAAAAAAATTTCTTAAACATCTTGAACACCTTTAACTTGAGGATATGCATATGTCCTAAAACATTATCATGAAATCTTTATTCATAAGGACAGTTCCATGCCCTTAAACAGTAATCACAAAACATCATTCTTAAAATCATTTACAAGCCACGTGTGGGCTTGTTAAGGCAAAACTTGTTCGTTTTACCCTCTTTAATTAATTTCCTTTAGTCTTATATGAACATTTCTAATGTTCAAAAATATTTACATACAATCATCTTTCATTAGTATTTTATTCATAACTCCTTTTTAGAGAAGGACATTATCATGTCCTAAAACATCATACACATAAGCCTTTCTCAGCAAAGGACATTTCTATGTCCAAAAATAATTTTCATCTTAAATTCCTTTAGTCAAGAGACATTGGATGTCTCAAAATATTTTTGACATATTTTTCTTTGGCAATGGACATCCATATGTCCTAAAAAACTTTTCCATTTAAGCCTTTTGGAAATGGACATTCTCATGTCCAGAACCAAGTTTGACATAAATTCTTTTTTCGTAATCCCCATCTTGGGGCTTGTTTGTAGCAAACAAGACAATTAAAATGTATAAATCATTTTCATAAACGCATTTGCATAAAAATATTTCCTTTCATTCTTATTATTTACACTTTTGTGTAAAACACCCTATTTTTAAGGTAACCATGTCATAAAAATCCATCTAGGATAACTTTTATAAAAGTATGGTTCCGTGTCCCAATCTTTGGGCTTTTCAAAAGCAAAATATAAGCAAATGCATTTCTCTCCATCCAGTAGTGACACTTAGCAAGTGATCACTCTACCTTTTGGAAGAGAATCCTTAACAGCACACTAACCAAGGTGGCTGTTTTCTTTATGATGCTCCCATCTCAGGGAGGGCGCCGCTGGCCTCCTGTCATCCCTTAGCGACTTGACCAAATGTAGAGTGGGCCCCGGACATCCCGACCGTGCTCTACAACCGGCCTATTCCTTGTACTGGTGCACCATACATTATTCTGACGGACTGCAGTCCGTTTGGTTTAAAGAACCACAGACTGTAGCCCGTGTCCTTTTAAACCGGGATCACAAACCGCAGTCTGCATCCATATTCGAAAAACATTATAGACCGAAGTCTATATTTTTAAAAAATTATTTTTGAAAAAAACATCACAGACCGCAGTCCGTGTCAACTTGCAAAGCGAGTGCACCCACTTTAAACAAGTTGTCATTTGAAATCTAATTTTAGGATGACTTTCCTTAAATTCTTTTAAAATCATTTTGAGTAAAACATTTTGATAAACATTTGAAATATTTGAGAAACAATACATTTTAAAAACCCTTATAATAAAAGAAATTCAAAACTTTTAGATTTTTATAAATAAACCATATATTTCTCTTATATTTTCTTGGTTTCCATTTTAAGGCCTTTTGCTTACAAAAGTTATGCAATTATACCATCCCCTTTCTCCACGACTCAAAAATTATATTATTGTCCACATATCTATTATAGTATTGTTTACATAAAGGAGAATCGCATAGTCTTTTGCATGCCATTTAGCAACCTGAAATTAAACCATTTTACGAAATCACTTATTAGGTTGGTCATCCTTAAATCTCTTTCAAAAATATTTGTATAAACATTTTTGAAGACATTTTCATCATATATTTCCTTATCTAAAGGAAATCAAAACTTTTCGAATATCATTTCAAGACATACAGGCTATGTCCAAATTATCATTTATAATTAAATATCTTGACATGGAAAATTAATCTTTTTCTTTTATAATCTTAATCATTTATCATAAAACATCATAAGAGAAATTCAAAAGTTATTTACATTTGTTGTTTTGTGAAAAAGGGCAAAATTCCCTTTTTCTTATAAAATACTTTTGAAACAACATCATAAAGAACTTGCTTACTTAAAAGAAAATTCCTTAAAGTTATCGACATAAAACATAAAATTTCTTTAAAATTATATTCATGGAGAACTTGCTTACTCATAAGCAATTTCTCAAATCCATTAACATAAAGCATTTCCGACATTGGCAACACTTGAGATAAATTATTTATCTTAAACAGTGTTGCTTACTTCCCATGAAACAAACCTTAAGGCTTTTCATAAAAGCCATCATTTTTCAAAACTTATGCTTGCCCACTTGTAAAACATTCATATAAACATCGACATATCATCATTTCATCACATAAGGAAAATCAGTAATTTGAAAAGTTTGCTTGCTTACCTGTTCACCCTTAGCTTCCCAAGTTAGCTCTCTCTTTGCCTTCGCCTATACATACAATTGACATAGTATTCATAACACTTTCATTGGCTTGCATAATCCTAATTTTCCAGCCCATAATTCATTTCATGCATTAACTGCTTGAATTTCAAGTGGGTTTTCATATGCATAGCATATAATCATGCCTTCCGTCATTTGATGCATATCATTCCGTACCCCATGTGTAGGGTATTCCTTCATACACCTAACAAAGATTCATACATCATTACACGAGGTCTCATGCCTCTCATTTATTATTTTTCATTCATTTTTCATGTTTCATAAGTCGACGTTCGTTTTAAACATACATTCGACGTGTTAAACCTCATATATTAATCTTAAAATTTAAGATTAACATTAATCACCCATTCAGAAACTTAGTCATCTATTTTTACCATAATTCCATACATTTTTGCATTTTAACACTTCACATAATCCATTTATCACTTTCAACATCAAAACATGGAAATTAGGTCTTATACGTAACCCTAAGTTCCATCCTTTCTAAAACTCACCTTTAATAGATTAAATCCTCATAATAACTTATGATACTTGTTTATATACTATTATAATTTAAATTCCATCACAAAAATCTATAATTTAATATTTATCTTGATTTATTCTTTAAGCTGTCCATAATGCTGAATTCAGGCACACTAAATTCTCAAAATCTTTAATTAATACCAAATCAAGTATTTTTTATCTAAAATTTATACCATACCTTAATAAATATATTAATTAACCAAAATAAATATTTTCATCACGAAATATTTAGTATTTATATTTAGTTTGGTATTTTTACTCTGCTGGACAGCAGTATCCATTTTCAGACAGTCCAAATCACGTTATTTATTAGGTATATTTATAAAATTAAAAAATAAATTTTTAATTTTTTTATATGCCCCAAAATATGTCTTATATATTTTTTAAACTTTTTAGCCCACAATTCCTTGTATTAAAATTACTAAAAATCATTTTGTGCTGCTGATCCTGACACCCGTTCAACCCTGTTCAGGTTGATTTTCTCGGATTTTTAATTTCCAACATACTTATCCTTTTGAGCTGAAACTTTGCTCTTTCCTTAATCACATAGAAATTAATTTTTCCAAAAAATTTTATGATACAATTAGTTCATTTACTATTTATTCCGTATTTTTCTTTCCTAGTTCAGATTTGCTACACTTAAGTGTAGATTAGATGATATGGGTTAATTAATCCTCAAATTAAACTTTATAAATCAACTTATATAATTCATCTAACCATGAATCATCATATAATAATGATTAAACATCAAAACAGCAACATCGTATATGAATTTAAGAAAATTCCATACATGATTTTCAACCCAAAATCAAAGAGTATACTTACTTGGAATTGAATCAACTTGAACTCCATTTTTCCTAGCTTGGTTCCTCTTCTTTCCTCCCATTTTTCCTTCTCCTCAAGCTGCTGGAAAATGGGGACGTGAAGGGCTGCCTTGGTTGGGAATTTTCCCATTTTTATTCTCTCTTTCTCTCTCTTAACCATATGGACATGCACTTGGGGCAAAGGCTGGATTTTCCAGCTTGTGGGCCCCACTTTCCACTTTATTTAAAGCATGATTAAGACATGCTTATCCCCTATTTCTGACATGGAAAAACGAAGTAATTATCTTATAAAAAATCATCAAAAATCCGTTCATTAATGGACACAAATCTGCCCCTTGTTTGGATGTCCATTTCAGCAGCTGCTTTGCCATTTTTTTCAACGAATTTTCACTTTAATTTATGGCTAATTAACTATCCTAGGTAGTAGCCTAATTATGGGACCATTTAGCTTATTAAAAAAATTATAAACAAATCAAATACAGCAGCCTAACCGTCCACATCTCCTGTTGTGCACTTGCTGTCCACTTTTGTGGGGTCCACTTGCAGCAGCTTTCGCACGAATTTTTCACCTAATTTTTACTTTAATTAATGGGTGTTTAATCACCCTAGGTAACTCGCTTAATTAGGGGTCAATTTAGATATTAAAAAAATCATTAAAAATCACAAAAAGCCACTTGAACGTGACCTTTCCATTGCTCCCATATTGCTGTCCACGTCCATGTGCCTTGGTGTTTTGGCATTTTGTGCCATAAAATTCATCCTAAATTAATTTCATTAACTACCCTTGTCATGTAGCTCACTTAATTACATATTTTGTAATTTTTTTAAAAATAAAAAATTCCACGTAAACAACCCATTTAGACGTCCATTTCATGCCACTTATATCAAACTCTTTTGAGCTAATCCAATAGCTACTAAATCATGTCATTAATCACTTGATTTTATCATCATTAGCTTAATCCATGCCTCTCATTGCATAGATCTCATAATTTTAACCGTTCATTTCAAATTTCATCTCAATCCGACTTTTCTAGCTCAAGTTATGATCATTTGAATTTTTGAACAGTGATGATCAATTTTCACCCTAATTTCATCCTTATTTTTATAATCTAACCTTTTCATATGATTAAGAACAAAATTATGTGCTTAACTTTTGAATTTTCATCTTAATCCACCTTCCCAGCGTCAAGTTACGCATTTTCTGCCATTTGCCACCTTAAACTTATTACTATCACCTTCATCTCCATAAATTAAGCCATAATATATGAAGTAATTATCTTCAATATATAAACATTTCCTAATCCTCATTTAGCCTCTTTAATCACATTGACCCATATCGGCTTATATTGATCATTCATAATCACTTGCCCTAATTGCAATAAATCATCAATATTGCTTAGAAAAAATCATTCAGAATTCATCTAAATCATACATGATTCATATGTATATGCCAAATGCATATACATAAGCGTTACTTGCGTTCGGGTATCACAGCACTCTAATGCCGAAATCTAGCGCCCCAGCCTCATGCATTGCCACAGCAAAAAATTCCAAAAACAAGCAGTTTCCAAGCAGCTTCAATGAGTTAGTGCTGCGGCGCCACCCCACATATGTGCAATTTTCGCACATGTTTCGTGCTAGCTAAGTGAGGGTATAAATATTCTTTTATGGTTTTAAGAATAGATCATCAAGAGGTTATGGCTACTGAGAAAGGGGAAGAAAACCAATAGCTTCAAAGCAAGGAGAGAAGATCAAGAGGAGACTAGTTGTCCATTGCAAATCCATTGAGTTTCATCTCTTCTTCTTCTTTGTCTTCTCATTTTGTTGTTCTCCTTGCTTGGGACAATTGTAAACTTGATTTTTATGAAAGTTGAAGCCATATTTATGGGCTAAATCTCCTTATGGTGAGAGATATGTAGAATTTGACATTATAAACTATATTGTTTGGTTTCCATGTGCTTAAAATAATAATATAGTTGTGCTGTGACTTCTATTGCATGGGATTACCCTTATATATTATGCTTAATATGTTTATAAGCCTTGAAAACTTGTAAATTGGTTTAATAGCCAAATATATGTTTGGAAGAGTGAGTTTTGAATGAGATCCATATATAAGGCACAGGGTTTCTAGCTCATGGTGTGTTGGATGTTAATATGGAAAAGAATATACCTATTAACCCTGATAATCTTGATTATGTTATGTTGTTATCAACCTTGTTTTACTTAGGTACATGAGAACATAACAATTAATCAAAACAAGGTTATGTTTGTATGTGTTGGAATTCATATAAATATGAATGAACCTAAATTAGTAGTCTCTACACAACCAATTTAAAAAGGATCCAATTTAACATATCTATGAGACAATGAATTCATACTCTCATCCATCTAATCCATCCCAAGACACTCTCTTTGGTAGCCATCTAACCTTTAATCATTTACTGCTTTTCGTAGTTTAGTTAGAATTAGTTCTTCGAATACAAATTCTATTATAATTTTATCAATTCACTTTAGACAATGGAATTTTAAGGCGCTAGTCTATTTAACACAATCCTCATAAGAGCAATACTCTACTCACTCTTTATTACTTGATCAGCACTTATGCTTGGGTTAAAACAAGCATTTTAATTAGACACATACGCAGCTCGTCAAGTTTTTAGCGTTGTTGTCGAGGATTGGTGCTTTAAGCATATTACTTGATAATTTCATTTATCTTTTGTGAATTTGTGTATATATTACATACAGTCTTTGGTTTTAATATATTTCTATTTCAGGGTCTTCTTTAATTTAATTTTCAATTGATTCAAATGCTTATCATTGGCTAAATGCATAATTTTTAACACCAAATGGTGTACAACTATGGGAGTGTTGTTAGGAACCCATAATCATCAATCTCAAATTATATCGAACCACATCAAAACTAAGAACTAATTATAGCGTAAAATAATGGTGAAACGAGTTGAATCCACAGAGAGGTAATGGAAGTTTGAATTATTTGGAAAAGAAAATTTTATTAAACTAATTTTTTCAAAACAAAATCACGACTAAGAATTAAAGTGCAATAAAATTAATTGTAAATAAAATTCAGCTAAAAGAAAAAAAAACAAATCTAAAATTTAACAAAGCAAAAGAAAAAACAAATCTGGATGGCTTACATGAAGAAGAACTCCTCTCCCCAAAGTTCCTCCTGACCGTGAGCTTGAAAGCTGAAGTTTGGGATTGAAAATTGGATTGAACAATTTCATCCTCCACCACCTGTTGCCCATCCTTTTATAAAGGTGAAGTCCAAAAGAAACATAAGCGGATTGCTTACGCAACGTAGATTTGTACGCACCCTTCTTCCTTTAAACGCCCCAGATCTGCTTTGCGCACCTATTGAATGGCCCGGATGAAGCTGCGTTTTGTTGAATTCGTATGCCATCCTATCATCACCAATGCCGAACACTCCCAAGCATGGATTGCACATAAGCTGGATGGTGTTAAAATCTTGACCGAAGTGAATGAGCAATTACTAGTTTGGACAGTGCTGGCTCAATGGTAGTTCGGTCTTCAAATAGAGTTGCACAAAGAGAGAACCAGGTCTGCCACTATGCTGGACCATTAACCAAATCTTTCATCTTGAAATTTTATACCTGCATCTAGCTATCGTGGCTGTTGCAGATGAGTTTGTTGTTAGATTTATGGCTACCTATGCAACGACTTCAGCCAGTCTTCGATAATTTTGTTTTAGCCAATAGTTTGGGTATCAACGGAGAAAACGAGAAGAGAAAGGTGCAGGGTTCGGCAACTTGCAGATCTTGCTCAGATTGATGCTTTCTTGCTTGAATTTAGTGATGGAACTGCAATTGGATTTTCAGACCTTTCATTGCTGATGATTTGAGCGGCTTGGATCTGCTACAGCTATGAGAAGAAAATCTCCATGGAAGTAGCATGGTTGGAAAAGACGGTGTTGCTAGACTAAAGGGTTTTCCACAAGTATCGATTTAAACAGCTCGGATATGCTAATTGCTGCTTGTGGAGACTGGATCTAGGATGGCTACTAGAGATGGGTTAGTCCATTCTTCAGGAGACTGAAAGAGAAGAAGATGATGGAGCACTAGATTTTGGTGCTCCACTGGTTTATTTTTTTGATGCACATAAGCTCTTAAAAATAAATATCTAGCCATTAACTCTCTCAAAAATTTATTAGACCCTTCCCAGAGCATAGAAAATTTGATTTTAAATGTATAAAATCTTTATCAATGCAATTTTAAATATTTTTAAAATGTGGAAATAGTATATAAAATATAAAAATTATCACACCTCCAACTTGAATATTGGTAGTTCCTTAGCAATGCAATTATAAAAGTATTCTTTTCTCTTCTTTTTTTCTTCTTTTTTTATTTTTATATATTTTCTCTCTTTTTCATTTTTTTCATTTTTTCATTTCTGTCTTTTTTCAAGGGAAATAATTATGAAATAAAGGAATAGAAAAACCTAAAATGAGGGTGCTGAGAATATTTGGTTGCCTCCCAATAAGCGCTAAGTTATAGTCTTCAGCCAGACATAGTGGGAGTTTTCATCACTTTGGATCCACCAATTGAACTTTATCAATGACCCTGCCTTCAAAGGTCCCTTCAATATATGGTTTGATCCACTGTTCATTTCATTTGAAAATATTACCATTTTGTAGGTCATGAATCCGCACAGCATCATGGGAAAAGACTTCAATCATAATAAAAGGCCCATCCCACCTTAATCGTAATTTGCTAGGAAACAAATGCAGCTTTGAGTTGAATAACCAAACTTTCTAACTAGGCTCAAAAAAATTTCGTGAGATGTGCTTGTCATCAAAAACCTTCATCCTTGCCTTATAAAATTTGGAATTTTCATATGCCTTGTTTCTTACCTCCTCTAACTTTTTCATTTGTAATTTTCTATGTGCCCCAGTAGCACCAAGTTCAAAATTAAATTTCTTTATTACCCAATATGCCCTGTGTTCTAACTCAACTGGGAGATGACATGCTTTTCCATACCCCTATGTTGTTCTGTAAACCCATAGTACATCGTCTAGCTTTTCAATCCAATCTTTGCAATTAGGTCTCACAGTCATTTGTAAAATATTTTTCATTTCCCCATTAGAAACTTCTACTTACCTACTAGTTTGAAAATGATAAAGTGTGGCTACCTTCTGTGTGATGTCATGCTTCCTTAGCAAAGTCTTGAATTGATAATTAGTGAAATGCTTACCTCCATCACTGATAAGAGCTCATGGAAACCCAATCTAGAGAAATATTCTTTTGCAAAAATTTGATGACAACCTTATGATTGTTTGTTTGGGTCCCCACAGCTTCAATCCATGTAGAACCATAATCCAATGCCGCTAGAATATACTCATGCCCATAAGAAGTGGGAAATGCCCCATAAAATCAATGCCCTAGACATCAAAAATTTTCAACCACAAGGATACGATTGAGTAGCATCATCTTTTGCTTTGAGATATTCCCATAGCTTGACATCTAAGGCAGGAATGGTTGAATTCAAAGGTGTTTTTGAAAAGAGTAGGTTTATAGAAATCATTTTGCAACACCTTAGCTACAATTTTATTCCTGGAGAAGTGTCTTGCACACTCATGACTATGGCAAAAGTTTAAAATTCTCTTTTGTTCATTCTAGGGCATTGACAGATGATATTATCAGAACAAATTTTGAAAAGTTCTGGATCCTCCCAAATATAATATTTACCTAGAGAGAAAAATCTATCTCTTTTATTCTTGGTCCACCCCACTTGGAATTTATCCATCACTTTGTAATTGACAATGTGTGCGTACCATGGTGGTGTGCTAGAAACGGCTAAAGAATCATGCATAGGGGAACTTTTTGGGATGATAATACAGGATAGATAATTAGCGATGACATTTTCTGAACCTTTCTTGTCTCAAATTTCAAGATCAAATTCTTGCATTACCAGGATCCATCTCATAAGCCTTGGCTTTGCTTCCTTTTTAGAAAACAAATACTTAAGAGCCAAGTTATCCAAGTAGATGATGACTTTCACTCCCAAGAGATAAGAACGAAATTTCTTCAGGGCAAAGACAACAGCAAGTAGCTCTTTTTCTGTGGTGGTATAGTTCATTTGGGAGTCACGAAGAATGCGACTGGCATAGTAAATCACCACTAGTTGTTTGTTTACCTTTTGCCCTATGACAGAACCAACAGAGTTTGAAGCGTCACACATGATCTTAAATGGAAAAGATCAATTAGGATTCTGAAGAATTGGTGCCTTAGTTAATGCTTCTTTCAATGTCTCGAATGCTGTGAGTCAGGCATCATCCATATGGAAAGGTGCATCTTTAGCAAAGAGGGTAGTCAGTGGGCGAGAGATTTGAGAAAAATCTTTGATAAATCACTGATAAAATCCCTCGTGGCCAAGAAAATAACAGACTTGCTTGACAAAGGTTGGAGGAGGAAGATTAATAATCAAATCAACTTTGGCATTGTCTACTGTAACATACCGGTCCAGAAAAGTGATCTCGGGCCGTGTATTACATAATTCCACTTCCACTAGTCATGTTCCCATTATTACATCAAGGCACAAAGAAAAAGAAATTTTACAAGTCTATCATTCTCAATACATGCCTTTAAAATAAATAAATAGAAATAATTATTCTTGAAAATCTCCTGTAAATCCCAAAACGCTAGTGTCCCACTTGATTTGGTACACCTGTAAAAATAATGGGTTAGTCTCATCATGACTAGCAAGTAGAAAATTATTTGAAAATGGATAATAGCCCAAATAAAACTTAATTAAATGATAAAATAATCATTTAATTTAGTATCTTAAAAATTTTGCCTCAAATGCAAAATCAAACCCTTCCGTTGAGTCCAGAAGCATCAAAAACATAGAAATAGAGCATTTGAACATTCAAATCGGAGTTCAAATGAATAAATCATAATAAAATAAAATGAACGACCCATATTAAGCTACATCATTAGAGCCTTTAATGCAGGTGGCCCCCACCAGGACCTCTCTTGCTTATCACTTATTGCTGTAATGGTTTACACTTCAATTTTTAAAAATACCTAGATATCAAGAGTACCAAAAAGATATTAAATGAATTAAAATGTCAAAAGCAACGAAAAAAAATTCGTTGCAAATCAGGAATTAAATCCCCTGGACGAATTGCTTTCCTGACACAATTCTATTTCTGCCGCAATTTGCTTTTGGCAATTCTGCCGCAATTAGCTTCCGGCCTAATTTTTCTTTTGGACGAAAATTTCTCCCTGCCTTATATAATTTTCCTTACGCATATAGATATCCTTTATATGCTGTAATTAACTCATACAATTAATATATATATATATAATTCATTATTCATATATATGTTGCATATTATATTTACATAATTTTACATCTTAAAAACTTAGAATGATAAAATTTAAATATGTCAAGCATAGCATAAAAATGATAACATGATTTATACGCAACGATAAAAAAAAATAATTACAACATTGAACTAAAATCAATTTTCACATAAAATCCCACTTGCCTTTGAAGAAAATAAATTTTCTCCTTCCGTCACTTTACCTCCTAAACCTTTTTACGATCATCCCCATCTATCAAGTCCCCACCCTAATTTATAGAAGTCTCGTAGCTTCTAAGGGATAGGAAGATAGGAATAAGATAAAATTTATTTTTAAAATTAGATTTTATCTTAACAAATCTTATCTATAGATAATTCTTATCTCATCATATCTTATCCCGTGGTGATAAGATTTGTTTCAAAAATTAAATTCTATCTTAACCACCCTATCTGGGAGAGTTCTTATCTCATCCTATCTCATCCTGTGGGGCCCACATGTCTGGAGAGGCAAAAATGCAAAAATTAATTATTATTATTATTATTATTATTTTTCAATATTTTACATTCTCCCCACCTTATAAAGTTTCGTCCTCGAAGCTTGTAATAGTCAGGATAGATTTTGGAATAATTCGAGGCAGATTCTACGAATATCGTCCTCTAGCTCCCACGTTGCTTCCCGCTCACCGTGGTTGCTCCATTGCACTAGAACATGCCGAATTTTCCTCCTCTTTAACTGCTTCTCGCGACTATCTAAGATTCGAACAGGACGTTCCGGATGAGTTAAATCTTCCTCGATCTCATATTGTTCGGTCGACAAAATATGCGTCGAATCAGCTACATACTTTCTTAACTGTGAGATATGGAAGACATTATGCACAATTGCTAGCGAAGGAGGCAATGCTAGCCGATAGGCAACACTGCCTATAACTTCCAATATCTCAAAAGGTCCGATATATCGAGGAGATAATTTGCCTTTCACTCTGAAACGAGTCACACCTTTAGTGGGAGAGACTTTTAAAAAGACTAACTCGCCTACTGTAAATTGTAGGTCTCTTCGTCTGCCATCAGCATACTTTTTCTGGCGATCTTGCGCTGCTTCTAATCGTCGTCTAATAATTCGAACCACATCAGCAGCTTGCTGAACCAAGGCTGGAGCTAAAAATTGTCGCGTACCAATTTCTTCCCAATAGACAGGCGTTCGATGCCTTTTTCCACACAGAGCTTCAAACAGAGCCATACCAATACTAGCCTGATAACTATTGTTATAGGCAAATTCAACCAAAGACAAATGCTCATCCCATGAACCAGGAAAATCTAATGCACAAGCTCTTAATAAATCTTCTAAATTTTGAATAGTTCTTTCAGACTGACCATCCGTCTGCGGGTGATATGCAGTGCTTAACCGCAACTCTGTTCCCATACATTTTTGTAATTTTTGCCAGAAATCAGAAATAAACCGTCGATCTCTGTCTGACACAATGGAAACAGGGACACCATGTAAACGAACAATCTCCCGCAGGTACAAATCTGCCATTTGATCCATTCTAAAGGTCATGCGATAGGGCAAGAAGTGAGCAGATTTAGTAAGTCTGTCCACCACTACCCATACAGCATCACAACGAGCTTGCGTCCTAGGGAGAGCCGTCACAAAGTCCATGGTAATATGCTCCCATTTCCACTCTGGTATTTCTAAAGGTTGCAACAATCCGGCTTGCCTTTTTCGTTCAGCTTTGACCTGCTGGCATACTAAGCACTGAGACACAAATTTGGCACACTCGACACGCAGCCTTTTCCACCAGAAACTTTGTCTCAAATCTTTGTACATCTTAGTACTACCAGGGTGCACAGAAAATTTAGACTGATGGGCTTACTCTAAAATTTCTCGTCGTAGTTTATCATCTATGGGTACAACTAACCTTCCCCGGAAAAGTAATGTGCCATCAGGACTGCAACTGAAATCTGAGGGATCTCCATTCTTTAACTTCTCTAAGACACAAAGAATAAGTTTATCTTGTTTCTGAGCTTGCTTTATCCGATCAATCAGTGTTGACTGAATTTGTAAAGCACTTATTCTTCGAATTTCTCGTGGAGTTACCACTTCTAACTGCAATGATTGAATTTCCCTTATTAGAGGCAATTGTTGAGTAATCCAAGCTGCAGTATAGAATTTACAACTTAGAGCATCAGCTACCACATTTGCTTTACCGGGGTGATATTTAATACTAATGTCATAGTCTTTTAGTAACTCCAACCATCTTCTCTGTCGGAGGTTCAACTCTTTTTGAGAGAAAATATATTTCAGGCTCTTATGGTCTGTAAAGATTTCGGTTTTCTCACCATACAAGTAGTGCCGCCATATTTTTAAAGCAAACACCACTGCAGCTAATTCCAGGTCATGGGTAGGGTAATTTTGTTCATAGGGTCTTAACTGCCTAGATGCATAGGCAATTACCCTACCTTGCTGCATAAGTACACGACCGAGACCTTTCCTAGATGCATCACTGTACACCACATAGTTTTCGCCAGTGATCGGCAAGGCTAAAATCGGCGCTGAAGTTAAGCGACTCTTCAATTCTTTGAAACTTTTCTCACAAGCATCTGACCAGATAAATTTAGTATTTTTGTGGGTTAACCTGGTGAGTGGTACTGCAATGCTTGAGAAATTTTCTACGAATTTACGATAATACCCTGCCATACCCAGAAAACTTCTAACCTCAGTTACAGTAGTCGGTCTACCCCAATTGGTTATAGCTTCTATCTTCTTTGGGTCCACTGATACACCATCACTGCTAACTACATGACCTAAGAATGTCACACTATCCATCCAAAACTCACATTTCTTTAGTTTGGCATACAACTTGTGTTCTCTTAGGATCTGTAGTACTTCTCTTAGATGACCAACATGTTCTGCCTCTCCTTTGGAATACACTAGAATATCATCAATAAATACCACAACACACTTGTCTAAGAACTGTCGAAATACCCTATTCATAAGGTCCATAAATGCTGCCGGGGCATTGGTTACTCCGAATGGCATCACTAAAAATTCATAATGACCATACCGGGTTCTAAAAGCTGTCTTAGATATATCTTCATCACGAACTTTCAACTGATGATATCCTAACCGTAGATCTATTTTGGAGAAGACCGATTCACCTTGCAGTTGATCAAAGAGATCATCAACTCGGGAAAGTGGATATTTATTCTTTATTGTTACCTTATTAAGCTCTCTGTAATCGATGCACAGCCTCATACTGCCATCTTTCTTCTTTACAAAAAGCACAGGTGCTCCCCATGGTGATTTACTAGGTCGAATAAACCCAAAATTGAGAAGCTCTTGCAACTGTATCTTTAATTCTTTCAATTCTGCAGGAGCCATTCGATAAGGAGCTTTTCAAATTGGAGTAGTACTGGGCATCAATTCTATGATGAAATCAATTTCTCTTTCTGGGGGTACTCCGGGCAACTCTTTTGGAAACACATCCAGAAATTCATGAACAATCGGAATGTCTTCCAACTTAACCTCCCAACCCTTTCTAATAAGGTTCCTAGCTTGAAAAGCTGATATGAGGTGGGGCACTACCAATTGACTTCCCTTGAAATCAATGCTTTGTTTATCGGATCCTCTTAAGCTTACACGACGCTTACGAGGGTAAATTCCATGTACCCACTCAGTTAGCCAATTCATTCCCAAAATGACATCTAGATCTTTCATAGGTATGATTAAAAGATCTACTGGGATGGTCAAACTTTCAATTTCTAGGGTACAAGCCATACAAGCATGTCTAATCAATAAACTACCCCCAACAGGTGATGTGACCCGGACATCCCAAGTTAACTTAGTGACTTTCAATTTATGCTCTTGCACGAACTCTTCGGATATAAAAGAACTATCCGCACCTGTGTCAAATAATACTCGAGCAAAAATACCACAGATTTGAATAATAACTGCCACTGTCTCCGCCGGTGCTTGGGTTTGCTCAGGTATTAGGGTACGGATTTGTGCTTGAGCTGGTAAAACTGGCTGTCGTCCACCACCACCTTGGTACTGTTGTCCACCTTGGTATTGTTGTCCCGCTGGTCTACCAACTGGACGATTCTGCCCCTGCTGTTGTGGTTGTCCAACATTTCTTGCTATTGGACAATCCTTAATGATATGACCAGGCTGTCCGCAGTTGTTGCACACGAAGCCCACGACACAATTTGATGGTCGATGACCGGTCTTTCCGCACTTGAAGCATTTGCAAAGTCCGGTATGAAACTTTCCACATCTGTTGCACTTAGGGACTTTTTTCTTCTTTTGAAATCCTCCATTCTTTCCACTTCCCTCGACTCTAGTTTGCCCCGAAGAAGACTGTCCGACCTGCTTCTTTCCCGAATGATCTTTTGCTGGTGATCGTTCCCTTTTCAGGTAACGCCGATCAAGTTCAGCGGTATCACTCTCAACTAAGAGAGCATTATCAACTGCATCACCATAGGTTTTATTGCAGCAAAGTATTACTCGACCGCGTATACCCTCAGCAAGACCATCCTCAAACTTGCGGATCCGACTATATTCTTCCCATTCTGAGCTTGGAGCAAACCGAAGCAGAGAGTTGAACTTTGTTTCATACTCGGCCACCGTCATAGTGCCTTGCTTCAATTCAGCAAACTCTCAGGCCTTCGAAATTTTAACAGAAGATGGAAAGAATTTGGCGAAAAAGGATTCCTTAAATTTATCCCAAGTTACATTTTCTTTTCTACTATTGAAGACACGTTGTTGTGTCTTCCACCATCGATAGGCCTCTCCACTTAGTTTGAACGGAGCAAATAAAACTTTCTGTCGGTCGTCACAACCCAGAAAGTCAAAAATCTTTTCCATCACCTCGATCCAATGCTCGGCAGCTAAACAATCACCACCGGCAAAGGATGGGGGTTTTTGACGATGGAATGCATCAGCATCTCGCCGATCCATTTCTCGCTGTTCAGGACAACCCGTGGTTGCAATACTCAGACTTTCTATAACTGTTCCTTGAGCTTTATCACTAGCTCCTCTGTTTGCCTGGTTCGAGACCTCCACTTCTTCTTGCTTACCAAATTCCGATTTTTCTTCTAAAACCCGAGCATTAGGGTTTTGATCTGGCCCTTCTCTCTGACTCCCATGCATACTAGCAGTCGACTGATGTTCATCATGCCCGTGGTGACGGTGCTCTTGGTTTCTTAGCACTGCTGATGATTGTTGTTGAACAATCTATTCTAGCTGTGCTTGCATCCATTCCCACTGACGAAAAGCCTCTGTCTGAAACACTGCAAAGGTTTTCTCTTGTTCATTCAGACGCTGCTCAAGCATGTTAGTTCTGGTCAGAGATTCAACTAGAGCTTTATCCTTCCTTCTACTGGGCCTTTTTCTAGGCTCAGCTTCTGGTTGGTCCTTAGCCTGCTTCTTTCGCGGCTTTTTACTAGGATATTGCTCTGGGTGACCAGGTTGGGCATTCATATCATCGAAATTACTTTCCATTCTGGCATAGAAGAGAAATATGGTCTCAATAAATATTCTTAAGCAAACAGGAACAATCGTAACTTTTTATTTAAAAAAAAATGTTACAACCTAATTTGCATATTTGCTAAAAGGACAATTTTCCTTGAGGTGATCAAAGGAATGACATAGGAAACAAACTCGACTACCATATGGACATGCCTTAGCTGTATGTCCATTGGTACCACAAAAATAACACACCAACTCAGTTAAAATGGGTTGTTGGTTATAAAAAGTCCTTGGTTCCTTTCTGGCGTAGGCTTCCTTAGAATCGACTCTAGTTTGCACGTCTTGACCCTGTGGCCGCATAGAGGATAACTTGTGAGTAGCCTGAGAAGGTACTTCCTGGGTCTCTACCTCAGTATAGACAGGATCTGGGCTGGGTCCTTGAACAGGGGAAACTTCCTTCTGTAGCTTTTGACTAGGTTCAACCGTTACCTTTGGCTTGGGTATAGCAAGGAACTCACCCATAGCCTTAGGTATATCAGCAGCCTTAGGTACATCCACCTCTTTGGGCACATCCACAGCCTTGAGTACATTCACTGCCTTGGGCACATCCACAGCCTTGGGTACATTAGCAGCTTCAAACTCATCCATAGCTTTATGCACATCCTTAGCTTTAAGTAGATTAGCGGCTTTGAACTCATCCATGGCATTGGGTATATCAGCAATTTTGAACTCATCCAGGGCTTTGGGTATGTTAATAGGTGTTATCTTAGGCTTTGTAACAGCAACCTTAGTCCGTATAGAAGGTTTCCTTAAAGTTGAAGGACCATCCTGTTTTAGGGTTTCAGCCATCCGAGGTAGGGGTACAGCCTTCTTAGATGTAGGTACAGCCTGAGTTTCAGTTTTTCTTTTCTTAGGCTTCTCATCCTCTATGGGTTTTGGGTACGCAGCCTTTTACTTTTATCAGCCAAGGTTTCATTATCTAGCTCAATTTCTGGGTCAGTCATTAATTGGGTTACTGATTTCTTACCCTTCTCCCTGTTTAGATTTCTAACCCGAGGTTTAACAGGTATAGGTGGGGTGGCAGCATCCACAGCCTCTAGAATTCTATCCAGCTTTTTATTTAGGGCTTGGTACTGTAAATAGGATTCCTTTCTCCAGGTTAGAACCTGTTTTTCTAGGGCACTTAACCTTTCTTCGGTAGTAGGGAGAGTCTTTTTTTGATTTTTAGGTGTAGGGTAAATCGATGCACCCGAACTGACCATTTTCTGGACTCAAAAAGAAAACATAGGGTTAGATTTATAAATCCATTTCAAAAAACATTTTTTTTTAAAAAATTTATTATAATAATTAATAAGCCATATTTTATATGTGTGACTGCTCTGATACCATCTGTAACATACCGGTCCAGAAAAGTGATCCCGGGCCATGTATTTAATGTATTCCCAAGATCAATCACACATTTATGGCGAAATTAATTATTATAACTTCATAAAAATTTCATAATTCCACTTCCACTAGTCATGTTCCCATTATTACATCAAGGCACAAAGGAAAAGAAATTTTACAAGTCTATCATTCTCAATACATGCCTTTAAAATAAATAAATAGAAATAATTATTCTTGAAAATCTCCTGTAAATCCCAAAACGCTAGTGTCCCACTTGATTTGGTACACCTGTAAAAATAATGGGTTAGTCTCATCATGACTAGCAAGTAGAAAATTATTTGAAAATGGATAATAGCCCAAATAAAACTTAATTAAATGATAAAATAATCATTTAATTTAGTATCTTAAAAATTTTGCCTCAAATGAAAAATCAAACCCTTCCGTTGAGTCCAGAAGCATCAAAAATATATAGAAATAGACTATTTGAGCATTCAAATCGGAGTTCAAATGAATAAATCATAATAAAATAAAATGAACGGCCCATATTAAGCTACATCATTAGAGCCTTTACTACAGGTGGCCCCCACCAGGACCTCTCTTGCTTATCACTTACTGTTGTAATGGTTTACACCTCAATTTTTAAAAATACCCGGATATCAAGAGTACCAAAAAGATATTAAATGAATTAAAATGTCAAAAGCAACGAAAAAAAAATTCGTTGCAAATCAGGAATTAAATCCCCTGGACGAATTGCTTTCCTGACACAATTCTATTTCTGCCGCAATTTGCTTTCGGCAATTCTGCCGCAATTAGCTTCCGACCTAATTTTTCTTTTGGACGAAAATTTCTCCCTGCCTTATATAATTTTCCTTACGCATATAGATATCCTTTATATGTTGTAATTAACTCATACAATTAATATATATATATATAATTCATTATTCATATATATGTTGCATATTATATTTACATAATTTTACATCTTAAAAACTTAGAATGATAAAATTTAAATATGTCAAGCAGAGCATAAAAATGATAACATGATTTATATGCAACGATAAAAAAAAATAATTACAACATTGAACTAAAATCAATTTTCACATAAAATCCCACTTGCCTTTGAAGAAAATAAATTTTCTCCTTCCGTCACTTTACCTCCTAAACCTTCTTACGATCATCCCCATCTATCAAGTCCCCACCCCAATTTATAGAAGTCTCGTAGCTTCTAAGGGATAGGAAGATAGGAATAAGATAAAATTTATTTTTAAAATTAGATTTTATCTTAACAAATCTTATCTATGATAATTCTTATCTCATCATATCTTATCCCGTGGAGATAAGATTTGTTTCAAAAATTAAATTCTATCTTAACCACCCTATCTGGGAGAGTTCTTATCTCATCCTATCTTATCCTGTGGGGCTCACATGTCTGGAGAGGCAAAAATGCAAAAATTAATTATTATTATTATTATTATTATTTTCAATATTTTACATCTACCTTTATCCCCTATTTTGAGTCGAAGCGACCGACAATGATGCCTTCATGAACCATGTAATGACTTTTCTCTCAACTCAGCACCAGATTTGTTGCTTGGTATCTAATTAGCACTTTCTTCAAATTTTCAAGACAACTTTCAAAAGACTCTCCAAAGAGTGAAAAGTCATCATGAATATCTTAAGAAACTTGTCCACCATGTCAGAGAAGATCAGCAGCATGCATCATTGAAAGGTTGCCGGTGCATTACAATTCTTCAAAAAGCAAATGAGTCATACGGACATGTGAATGTGTTCTTCTCTTAGTTTTCAAGGTAGATGGTAATTCCGTTGTACCCTAAGCAGCTGTCCAAAAAGAAAAGTATTTTTGACCTACCAGCTTCACTAAGACTTGATCAATGAATGAGTTGGAAAATGATCCTTCTTAGTCATTGAATTCAGCTTTCGATAGTAGATATATACTCTCCATCTTGTGGTTAACCTTGTTGGTATGGCTTCACCTTGGTCATTATGGACTACTGTGAGTCTAGATTTCTTGGGTACCACTTAGGTTGGGCTAACCCACTTGCTATCAGAGATTGGAAAGATAATACCTGCATCAATTTACTTGATCACTTCCTTCATGTTAGGATTAAGATGCCTCTTCATCTCTCAGCTTAGTTGAGCGTTGTCCTCTAAATAAATGTGATGAATGCATAACGATGGACTAACTTCCTTGAGATCAGCCACCGACCAACCTATGGCCTCTTTATGAGTTGTTAGGACATCAATGAGTTGGTCTTCTTGAGATTGGGTCAGGTTTGTGAACTCGAGGAGGGTAAGCAATTCCCTAATGGTTTGGTTGCAAATGTTGCCTTGGGAGGTAACTTCTCATGGGTGGTTTAGGAGCTAGTAGGGTTGATGTATTGGCTATTTGATGTTGAGTTTGTTGGTTTTTTCAAAAGAAATTAAGATGGTTCCACCAACTAGGGTTGTATATGTTTGAGTATGTGTTATTATTTGTGTCGAGCAACCCTTGTGCAGCTTGAACTTGTTCTAGAAATTGGATTACAGTGGGACTTTCATTGAAAAGGTGAGAAAGGCTAGCACACAGGTAACAGACCTCTCGAGGTGGCTGAGGTAAAGTGAGACAATGGCTTGAAGGTTGGATACTCATTGCCTGGTCAAGTTTCTGAGATAAATGATCCAACTTCTCAAGTTGTTATAACAAATGATCCACATTTTCGAGCTTCTATGCAATGAACTGCATGTCTATGCTAGGATTGGGTTCTGTGCATTTTCTTACTTCATAAAGGCCTGCATTCTTGGATGGTCTTGCGGCTCTCTCATAAGATGAAAGAGATGTAAGGCTGATTAAGTTCTCACTGAGCTTCTCAAACATTTCATAATTTTCATTCTTGCTTTTGCTCAAAAATTCACCTCCACAAGCTGCGTCCACCATGTGTTGATATTGATCTGCCAAGTCTTCATAAAAATCCTAAACAATCTGCCATTTAGATAATTCATGATGCGGGCAATTTCTCAGCAGTTCCTTCATTCTCTCCAGGCTTCATGAATTTTCTTTCCTAAGTTTGTGAGAAGTTTGTAGTCGTCTTTAGCATTGTATTGGTCTGGCTGATGGGGTATAACTTCTTTAAAAATTCCTATTGCATCTATTCCCATGTCATGATAGAGTGTCCCAAAGTACCTAACCAATGTTTAGCTTTGTCTTTCAATGAAAAGGAAGATAATTTTAGTTTTAGAGCATCATTGATAAGATGTTGAATTTTCACGATTTAACAAATTTCTAAAAATTCATCGATGTGCTTGTATGGATCTTCATTGGTTTTTCTATAAAAGGATGGGAGTATTTAGTTAGTACTAGACTTGATTTCATAGTGGGAGGCCTTTGTCTCTGGTAATTGAATGCAGAATGAAGGGTTATATTTAGTGGGCATGAAGTATTCCTTCATTTTTTTAGGAGTGGGGTTTGGGTTTCCAACCATGGGTGCTTTTTATGCTCTTTTTACTTGATAGATAAGTCTTCAATCTCAAGGTTTGGTTCAGCTAAATGCAGATTGAGAGATCTTTTACCATGCATGCACTAGTGATAGAGGGTGTAAAAGATGAGGGAAAATTTTTCAAAAATAAGTGAATAGAGGAGAATAGACCAAGCAGAAAAAAGAGAAACTATCAATAAGAATTTAAATAAAATATGCTAAAAGAGAAAAAAGAAGAAAAAGAAGAAAATAATAATTAAAACTTTTATGTGCCTCCTTGGTAACATCGCCAAAAACTGGTGTACAACCACGGGAGTGTCGTTAGGAACCCATGATCATCAATCTCAAATTACACTGAATCGTATTAATACTAAGAATTACTTATAGCGTAGAATATTGGTGAGACGGGTCAAATTTATAGAGAGTCAATAGAAGTTTGAATTATTTAGAAAATTTTTTTTATTAAACTAATTTATCCAAAACAAAATTACAACTAAGAATTAAAGTACAATAAAATTCAACTAAAAGAAAAGGAAAATAAAAATCTAAAATTTAACAAAGCAAAAGAAAAGAAAACAAATCAGGATGGCTTGCATGAAGAAGAACTCCTATCCTCAAAGTTTCTCCAGGCTCGTGAGCTTGAAAGCTGAAGTTTGGGAGTGAAAATTGGATTGAACAATTTCATCCTCCACCACCTGTTGCATGTCCTTTTATACAGGTGAAGTTCAAAAGAAACGCAATTGGATTGCTTGCGTAATGTAGATTTGTATGCACCCTTCTTACTTTGGACAACCCAGATTTGTTTTGTGCACCTATTGAATGGCCCAAATGAAGTTGCATCATGTTGAATTCATATGCCATCCTATCATCACTAATACCGAACACTCCCAGGCATGGACTACACATAAGCTAGACAATGTTAGAATCCTGACTGAAGTGAACAAGCAATTACTAGTTTGGACAGTGTTGGTTCAATGGTACTTCAATCTTCAGATAGAGTTGCACAGAGAGAGAACTAGGTCTACCACTTGTTGGACTATTAACCAAATCTTTCATCTTGAAAGTCTATACCTGCATCTAGCTATCATGGTTGTTGCAGATGAGTTTGTGGCTAGATTTGTGGCTGTCAATAGGATTTTAAGCATAATAAGCAGGGGAAACATTACCACCCAAAAATAAGTCATCTTTGGAGGACATGTTCCTACAATTCGTACAAAGCCAAATGGAGTTTAATGAGAACATGCAAAAACAGGTAAAGCAATTGGCTACTATAATAAAAGCGTCAAGAGGAGTTCTAGTTATATTGAAGAAAATTCAAAGGAAGATGCTAAGGAGTAAGGTAGTGAAGTCGCTTCTTGCATTTATAAAGATATATCAGTCAATGTGATGGAGCAGCCTGCGCCTCAATTTGTGCTTGAACAATTAGCTGAGCTAATGGAAAGCAAGAAAGTGGAAGAAGATACCAATGAAGAAATAGAGGTGAAAGCAGTAGAGAAATTTGAAAATTATCACATTTCTACACCTCAGTCTTGTCTTCTTGAAGTCCAAGTACAACATGATTAGATCGATCAATGCATAGTCTTAGAAAGCAGCACCTTGAAGCCATCATAAGTCAAGACCCCGAAGAATAACCTTTATGAAATTCAAGAGAAGAGTCTAATTGATCCATTTGAGGAGGATAAGAAGAGAACTAAACTTCTAATGCATAACTCACGTGGAAGGAAATTCAATTGAGGGGGTATTGGATGATTCACTTATGGGACGTCGGGCTGAAGATGCTAAACTTAGCGCTGAATGGGAGGGAACTCATTACACTTTTTGATTTTTGGTTCAAGGCATGGTTTAAGGATTAATCATTTTTCTCTTAACGCAAGGGAACCAAAGAAAGATCACCGTTTTTGAAACTTGGAATGCAAAAGAGAGTTTGATTCCTTACTTGGTCAATTCTCTATAAATACATATGTTTTCATCATCTAAAATTGATTTAGTAAGCTAATTTCATCCAGTAGTCATCCTTTCTCTCTTTTTTGGAAAAAAAGAGCAGCTACAAACCTATATTTGAAGTTTTGAAAGTTGGAGCTTAAGAATATTGTATGTTGAAGCTTGTATGTGTTAAATGGTTTGCAGTTAGATTCGATAATTCAACAGCTAGATATCAATCCTATTTGCAAATTTTCACTAGCAAAAGTGTTATCAAAGTCACATACTTTCCAAGTTTTCAATTCCAAGATAACATACTCGATTCAGTGCCTTTTCCCTCAATTTGGAGTCTTGGTGTGATGAAATGGTTATTCATGAGAGCACAATTGTAGGTTTCAATACATGGAGGGATTCATAGGTCATCTACACATCAAATTTTGAAGCCCTGGCACCATAAATTTGTAGAGTAATTTGGACCAATTTAGAGTTAGGGAGTTGGCACTTGGGCACCAATGCTAGCTAAAGCATAAAAACATTCAACACTGTGGTGCCAAGCTATGGATGTCCGACACCAACCCCTTGCAATTGTAGGCAGAATTCAATATTTTTCATGCTAATTTCAACAGGTCATAACCTTTAATCTGGGAGGATTTACAGGAGCCACAACATATCAATGGGAAGAATTTTTTGAGCCCATCAACATGGCAATTGAGGCAAGCCTCGTTGAGCTCATTTTCAATGCCAAAATATTTCATTTTTATATGTTCTAGGACCGTTGAAGTTTTACGTAATATTTTTTACTATTTTTAGTAAATTGCTCATTTTATTAATTCGAGTAAAAGATGTGCAAGATGGTGATTTTTATTTTGCATGTATTTGCGGGCATGTGTAGATGTTCTGCTAGTGGGTAACTTTTTTATTTGAGCAGCTTCATTATTTTATTGTGGCTAAGAGTTTAAGGTGGTAGAATAGGAGTTTGTGGACTGCACTTGTGGTATCAATGATGTGGCTTGAAACTTAAGTTAGATTGCTTGAGAAGAGATTCTATTATGTAAAGTCATGGGCATTTGAGCTTGTAAAGCTCCTTTAAATTTGTGTTGCTTAATTGCTTTCTTCTTCCCATCTGCGACATTGCTCTCGATCAAGCCATCTTGGTATATACTATCCTCTCTAGTAATTCATTCAATGTTGGACGTTCATCTATCATTATATGTTTATTATTGCAAAGGCAACACGATGCGCATTTCTGGCCAAGAAAGAAAGAAAAAGAAAAAGAGAGTGATGAACACAATGAGCATTCATTCCATCCGATGAATAGGGGAGTCACTTGTCTTTTCCTTTTCATTTCTTCTTCTTTACCTGTCATTTTCATTTGCATATCACTGTCATCTACATTTCTTTTTCTTAATTTTTATGCATTGAGGGTAACGCATTTCTCGAGTTTGGAAGGGTGCTTTATCCTGTTTTGCTTCCAGTCATGCATTGCATTTAGATTGCCATATTATATATATTCTAGATTGCACTGCATTTCAAATCATGCCTGTAATAATCGAATAGTTGCAATCTATGTTGATGAATACTTCTAATGTTTAAGAAAAACTTTAAATTAAAATCAAATTCATGAAAATTTTAAAAATTTTAAGCAATGATTATGCATTAATTGAGCTCTAATGTGTAAATTTTTCAAAAATTCAAGTGACATGTGAATGACATAATTAATTAAATAGTTGAATGTTATAGTTCATATTCATGCTTACATGTTCAATTAAAATGTTTAAGGCAAACTTTTGTATAATATTAGTACTTGCACGTGGTTGTGCTTGAATGCTATATCTTTTTGCATCTTTGTTCCCCATTTTGAGCTTATTTGCTTCTTTTCAACCCTGTACTTCAAAGTAAATATATTGTCTCAATGATTCATAGTATAATTCGTCTTTTTACTTGAAACTTAGGGTTAGATAGCATGATAAATAGCATATCGGCTTATATCTATTACTCCTAGTAAAATTTTGCATATACAAAGAAGGAGGTGCCTAACTCGAGCTGAGTAACTGGGACTTGGCATCTACAAATATCAAGGTTCGCATAAGAAGGCAAAGGAAAGCCAAGGTAATACCACTTCAAAAAAATTCTCTCTAAATACCGTGAAATATGGTGAGAGGAGGCAAAAAAAGAAAAATTGAAAAAAAAAAAATAGAGAGAAAACTCTTCAAATATCCTAAAATATGGTGAAGAGAGTAAAGTAATAAGTTTGAGGGACTACTGCACAGTTTTGTTAAGTCTAGGCCAAGTAGACTAGATGGACGGATGCTATGTTTTCTTGAGATGATTAATTTACTTTGAGCTTGTTCATCTATATTACACCTATCCTCAGAAGTCCTTGTGATCAGGAGAATGGTTAGAAAAGTTGAACTATAATTTTTAACTCTTTATCAATCACATTTGCATGTAACTTGATTTTTGAATGAAAATGCATAACTTGGTTGATTTTAACAAGTTCTCCATGAGTTATTTCAATTTATTGTTATCTTTTGCATTGCTAAGTAGAGAGATATCATTGCATGGCTAAGGATTAGTAGACACAGTTTTGACATGTAACAATTGCATTTGTGTTTTTATGTGTTACTCGAGCACTAACAACATTTAAGTTCGGGGGTGTGATAACTCTATAAAAATATAATAGAGTTATCAAGACTTATTTTGTATTCATTTAGAATGCTAGTTCAAGAGAATTATGTGAATTTGCACAGGTTTTGCATTTGTTTTCATCATTTCTGCATTTCGTGCCTTATGTGTAGATTTCATGTATTTTGAATTAATTTAACATCATTCATGTCTTTTTAGGTCGTAAGCAAATTCATTAGATCATTTAGGAATACATTTACTTGGTTTTACTTTTTGTTATAGGAAAAGGAGTATACTTCCCATGTAAATCCAAGGCAAAAGGAGGATGGAATGAATCGGTGAAGAATTTCAAGTCGAAAAATCAGTGCTTTAACTACAAAAGTTTGGTGCCCCGGCATCAGGAACCACCACAGTAGAAAATTCTAGAAACAAGCAGTTTCCGGACAGCTCCAGAGAGTTAGCGCTCTGGCTCCACCCCACACATGTGCAATTTTCGCACTTATTTCATGCTAGATGAGTGACGGTATAAATATTCTTTTAGTGTTTTAAGAATAGATCATCAAGGTGTCATGGCTGCTAAGAAAAGGGGAGAAAACGAAAAGCTTCAAAGCAATGAGAGAAGATCAAGAGGAGCTAGTTGTTCATTGCAAATCCATTGAGTTTTCTCTCTTCTTCTTCTTCTTTTTCTTTTCATTTTTGTTGTTCTTCTTGCTTGGGATGATTGTAAACTTGATTTTTATGGATGTTGAAATCATGTTTATACGCTAAATCTTCTTGTGGTGTGAGATACGAAGGATTTAACATCATAGACTATGCTATTTAGTTTCCTTATGCTTGAAATAATAATATAGTTGTGTTATGAATTTCGTTGCTTGGGATTACCCTTATATATCATGCTTAATGCATTTACAAGCCTTTTAATCTTATAGATTGATTTAATATCCAAATCTATGCTTAGAAAAGTGAGTTTGAGATGAGATCTATATATACGACACAAGTTTTCTAGCTCTTGGTGTGTTAAATGTCAATATAAAAAGGAATATACCTACTAACCTTGTGTAATCTTGATTAAGTTATGTGGTTATCAACATTATTTTACTTAGGAGCATGGGGACATAGCAATTAACTAAAATAGGATTATGTTTGTATGTGTTAGAAGATATATATGAATACAAATGAACCTGAATTAATAATCTTTGCACAACCAACTTAAAAAAGAACTAGTTTAACATATCTATGAGTCAAAGAATTCATACTCTCATCCATCTTATCTTTCTCAAAGCACTCTCTCTAGTAGCCATCCAACCTTTAATCATTTTTTACTTTGCTTAGTTCAGTTAGAATTAGTTCTTTGAATATAAATTCTATTCAATTTTATCAACTTACTTTAGGAAATGGAATTTTAAGGTGTTAGTCTGTTTAACACAATCCTCATGGGGACGATACTTTACTAAATTGTTATTACTTTATTGGCACGTATGCTTGCATTAAAATGAGCATTTTAATTATATATATATATATACAGCTCATCGGGCCTTCTCGGAATGATTGGGATTTAATGATCCTCCTCTATATCAAGCACAATGAAAACCATAAAAATGAAAAACTTTTTGAATTTCACTAGATATTTGATGCTAATAGGATATTTGATGGAGTAGTCTACAAGTTTTAATGACATGGATATAGGCATTGGGTGACCCATCTTCAATTTTTTTACAAATGGAAAGAGGGATTAAACTTATACTTGTTCCTAGCTCACGCAAAGCCTTATCTACATGCATACCACCATGAAGACAAGGGACAAAAAAAAACTTTCTACGTCCTTGAGCTTTCGTGGGACATTGTTTTGCACCATAGTACTGCATTCTTCAGTAAGCGCCACAATCCAGCGCTCCTTCAGTTTGCACTTGTTAAGTAAATTCTCTTTCAGAAATTTAGTATAAGTTGACATTTGAGAGGGTATATCAATGAATAGAACATTGATAGATAGGTTCTTTAGGGTTGATATAAATTTTTTGAACTACTTTTATAATTGGTCTGTATATATCTCTGAGGGAAGGGCAAAGGAAGCTAATATGGCAGAGGTGGGACGTAAGGCTTTTCTATAATTGGTTTAGATTGTGATTCCTCACCTCGCTTCTATCCTTGCTTAGATTTATTGTCATTTTTTTTTCTTCAATTTGAGTTGCAAAAATTACCTACCACTCTTGAGTGTGATTGCCATATCTTATTCCTTTGGATAGACTTTTGATTGACTAGGGAATTGAACTTGATTTCTTTGAGAAGATGATGTTGCTTGTTAAGCAATTTAGTCTTTGAGGATTTTTATGTCAGTTTGCAATTTCTCAATTTATTTTCCATGGAATTAAGGTTGTTGTTAGACTACTTCTTCATTTTTCTTTTGGGATAAGAGTATATGTTTAAGCTTAAATTCAGTAGTCAGTATTGAGTTTAGTATAGGTAAAGCTGGTTAATGTTGATATGTTAGTGGATTTGGTGATCTTCTCAATAAACCAAGTAGTTTATATGATTGGGCAAAGTTTTGATTGTTAGATACGTTTAACTAAGAGATGGGGTGGTTTCACTACTCAATATTGTGTGTGTTAGAATAGAAATTACCATATGAGTGAGCATTGTAAGAGTTATTGCCTACATTAAACTGCTTGCCTGTGGTCTTCTGGACATAAAAGTTGCACTCAATCATATAATGGGATGTCCCACAAATCTCACAAGAGGAATTATATGTTGGTACCACACTTCGTTCAGTTGTTTCTTATTTTCTTTCTTACAGGGATAGTTGATCAATTTTGGCATTGAAAGAGTTAAGAGCTTCAACCACACACACATCTCCTCATCGAAAAGGTCATCAAATGTCTCCATCTTAGAAATCATAGAGTGCCAAGTCATTAAGGAGTTTGAGTACTTTCTCGTCGGTTAATCGCATGAATCGACTGCTAGTGGCTGAATTGATTGTACTTCGAATCGGCCAATTGAGCCTGTTAAAGAAATTTTCAATAATGTCACCCTGTGTAATGTAGTGATGTGGGCACTTACGTTGTAAGTTTTTCATTCATTCTTGCACTTTATAGAGGGTCTCATCAACTTTTTGGGACAAATTAATTGGTTTTGTCCTTGATCTTCTTAGTTTTTGTTGGTGGAAAATATTTCTCTTAAAAGGCAATAGATAGCTCATCCCACATGGTAAAGAAGCCAGCTTGCATAGAAAAGAACCACTCACTCTATTACATAGATAAAATAGAAAAAGCTAAAGGTAGATAACTTCTCCTAGAATTCCTTAAACTTTGATTATGTTACGCGACTGTAATATGTTATGGTTCTCATAAAGGAGTTCTACAAACTAATTTTCTTGTACCATTTGGATAAGGCAGGGCTTATGTTCAAACTTCCTCGCCTTGATTTTAGGTTCGATAATGTAGGACCTGAATCCTCAAGGGTTTAGATGGTTGCAGGTTATTGTTTTCTCCTGGTCTTCTGCATGGTCTGATTGTGGCGGGTCAGGATTATTTCGCTCTACCATTTTTTCTTTCTTGCTCAAAGTTTGCTCTAAGAAGTAAGCTATTGACGGTAATCACAAACTCTCCTTTAAAAAGTTTACTCAATCTCAAGATCTGCAGCAGAGAGTTTCTCAGCTACTTGTCTAGTAAAACTTCAGGTGTATAGGTGGATACAATATTAAAGGTTTAATAATGGAATAGAACACTGTGAGTACATTTAGAAAAAGAAAAGAAAATAGAAAGAGAAGAGTAAAAGAAAGAATGGAGAGAGAAAGAAAGAAAAATGCTTAAACACAAGGACCTTAGCAACACTAAAATCCTTGGCAACTATGCTAAAATACTTATTCGTGTGTCCCTCAGCAAGTCATAGGTCATAGACTGTAGTATTTAATAAGATTGATCCCACAGGGAATTTGAGATTCAAGACATTGATTTTAAACACTTTACAATGAATATCAAGAGAAGATAAGTTGAGAAGAAAATAAAAATATGAAATACAAATCTTTAGAATGTTGAATGAAGATTTAATAATCAAGGGATGAAAGCATCTAAGATATAGGGTTTCATATATGACTTTTGCAATGTACATGTGGTATGCTTATGGAATCCAAATACTGTGTATTAAAGAAGAACAAACCCTAATTTAGTAAAGTGTCTTCTCACGAGACATGTAAGACATACTGTAATATTCTTAACTACTTATTCTCATTGGATTAAATCCATTAGAATTTATTAGTTCTATTAGAATTTTATTGCCCAACACACCCTGAATCGTGTTGGAACTTCTTTAACACATTCTAGACCATTTTTATTACTATTTTGTCTCATTGTTAACCTTCTAAGTCATCCAATTAAGTGGGTGTAAGTCCTCGAGCTTTGATTTTTCAAGAATTACATATGCTTTGCACCAAAATCACCTGAATTTACAAAAAATGATCAATCATGAGTATCTTGCAGTAAACAAAGCTAAATCAGTTAATATTTGGTCCGAATATTCGTATTTATCCACATTCTTATCAAAATATCATTCAAAATATAAAGTATGATAATAATAATAATACAATAGTGTGTGTTCACAAAGTTATTGTTGTACGAAGATATTTTAAATTAAAGTGTAATGGTGGAACTCATGGATGAGGTAAGGATGTTCTGCATTGTTTATTAGTCTATGATTATGTTCTTGCTGAAGATGCATGAAGAACACGTGCACATAAATTGGTCTTTTTTAAAATTTATATTAGATTTTAGCTATGTAAATCTTGACAATGCATTAACGTAGATCTTGTTAAGATCTGAGAATCCTATAACTGCAATGGTGTTAGAAAACATGGTGCAAATTATATTGTTTGATAACCAATGTTGGAGGTGCATGACGATGTGCATGGTTGATGCATTAATATGCAGGTTGGAGTATGTGCTAGTATGTGCTTAATGCATTGGTATACATAGTGTAGATAATGAATGAAAGAGTAGGTGGAGCTCTTCTATTCATGTGATGTTTTAGCGAAATAGCTTGTTGTAGGTACACATGATAGTAGCATGGAAGCATTTTTAATTGTAATCAATTCAAGTATGCAGGTGGTGATAGTATGAGTGTTATGTTAATGCTGATTAGTTAATCAGTCAAAGAGAGTTGCAATAAGGTTCACTGAAAGTTCTTGATGGAGGGACAAGGATGAAAGACGCACATAAAGTGGTCTTCTTGATCTCTGATTATAGTAGTTTAGTGATCACTTGAGACACTCCATTGCCTAGGCACTTCAATGGCTAGTCAACAGGTGCCGCATCATCTAAAGTAAAATTCGGCAGCATCTTCACTAACCTATAAGGGAGTGAATACATAACTTGTTTTACATGAACATCATAATTCCATTCTAAAATACAAATACTTAGCTTCACATTTACATATTCACATGCTCATACTAAAGAGACATCTACAAAGAAAGAAAATCATCATAATCCATCGATACCCTTAAAAACAAAATAAAATAATATATAAATATGTTCACATAATTTGTAATCAAATTAAAAAATATGCAAGCACAAAGTTCTTCATAGCTGGGTCAAATTAAGTTAATGTTTACACTAACTAGTGTCAAAAAGAAGCATAAAGCTCAAAATAGCTAAAAACACTGCCTAATCTATTGAGTTTGGTATCCAAAGTTATGTCCTCCACTAATCCCATCTCGAGGTTCTTCTCTCGGCTTGCGGTCTAACAGCAAAATAATAAATGATGTGAGATGAAATAGACTGGTGATGAGATGAAAATTATACAATTTCAAATGAATTCGAGGCCAAATGTTACGACGTCTCAATGGCCAAAAAAAAATCTTGACTCGATCTGCCGTGGCCCTTTGGTCCTCACTCGACCGATTCTTGCTACGGAACTGAATGCACCCAAACCCATAGGTGCCCAATCTTGCATGAACACAAGTATATATATGTAAGGAAAAATGCCTGACAGATGTGGTGGTAATAGTAGTTATGCATTTTTGCTTCGCAAGAACATTGAATGAAAAGGAGAGGTCATCCACAAACAAAAAAGGAGATTTGGATAGCTGGAATAGAGAAGCTGGGTTTGGAAGCTTGTGGGAAAATAAATAAAATAAAAAAAGAAGAAGCAAAAAAAAAAGCGACCTCCGAAGCCGATTGAGAAAAGAGTGAGGACGCTCTTCATTCCCATCTAATTTTCTCTCTGCACGAATCAAGATGCAGCACAAAAAATAAGCATACGGCAACGGTCAAAGGGGAGACCAAAAAGAGATGGAAAAAGAACTGAAAAATGGATCAGATTGAAGAAGAAAGGAACTGAGGCTACAGTTCATGGCTAAAGAGCGGGTGAAAATTAAGTGATTGAGAAATAGAAGGCACTGGGATTGACAATCCCGCCTTCAAAAATATATATATTATTTTCTAAAATACATATATCGCAAAAACCTTCAAAAATATATATATTATTTTCTAAAAATCTATATATATCTTAAAGGCCTTCAAAAATATATATATTATCTTCTAGAAAATACATATATCTCAAAGGCCTTCAATATATATATATATATATATTATTTTCTAAAAACTATATATATCTCAAAGGCTTTCAAAAATATTTTTTCTAAAATATATATCTTAAAGGCCTTCAAAAATGTATATATTATTTTCTAAAATATATATCTCAAAGGCCTTCAAAAATATATATTATTTTCTAAAATATATATCTTAAAGGCCTTCAAAAATATATATTATTTTCAAAAATATATATATCTCATAGGCCTTCAAAATATATATATATATTATTTTCTAAAAATATATATCTTAAAGGCCTTCAAAAATATATATTATTTTCTAATATATATATATATATATCTCAAAAGCTTTCAAAATATATATATTATTTTCTAAAATACATATATCTGAAATGCCTTCAAAAATATATACCTGAAAGGCCTTCAAAAATATCTATACTATTTTCTAAAATACATATATCTTAAAAAATATATATATTAATTTCTAAAATGTATATATATCTTAAAGGACTTCAAAAAATATGTATTATTTTCTAAAAAAATACATACATATACTTTTCCCCAAGTAGATATTGCCCCGGTGGTGGGTTGAATGGATACACGAGGTTAAGTATTTTCCTCTTCTTTTTAAAAAAAATCATTTTCGAAAATCACTTTGCCCGAAGTAGATACTCCCCAAGTGGTGGATTGAATTGATACATGGGGCTAAGTATTTTTCCTCCTATTAAAAAAATCGCTTTTGTTTTTACTCAACACGAACCTTGATGTCTGAGTAAAGCAACCGTGTCAACTTGCTGTGTTGCTGAAACAGAGTTATCAAATCCCCCTCGGTTTTCATGATTTGAGCAATCAAATCGTGATGGATCTAAATAGATTCTATTATTGCTGTAGCAAGAAAGTTTTTGTAATAGACCTACAGCTGATACTTTACCCTCATTTGAGGAATAAGTGTGATCCGCTTGGCTTAATAAATGATAACGACCTATGGACATGCAAACTCAAAAAGAAGGAGAAATTGTTTTGTATGGGAAAACTGCGGAAACTCTCTTCTCTACTCAAGATTGGAAATTTATGGATCTATTGCAATCTATACGCGTGTAAATTCCACACAGTTCAAATATGAAAGTCAAGAGGGGTAATTTTTATTCGTGTCTATCCGTTGGGCCTAATACCCCACATTTGGGCCCATAGCCTCACTTGGGTCAAGTTTTGCTCCTTATAAATTTATTTGGGCTCATGACTCCTTAAATAGGCTCCAGGTGGGCCCAAAACTATTCAACAGGCTTAGTTGAACCCAGAACTCTTCAGCAGGCCCAATCAGGTCCCCAAAATCTTCAAAAATCCTCGCAACAAGCCTATTTTGACCAAAACCCTCAAACGAGCCCACTTGGGCCCAAATAGATTAAGTTAAGCCTAATTAGGCACAGACTTTTTTTAACAAGCTTAGTTGGGCCCAAACCTCTTTAGTTGGTCCTGGTTGACCTAAACATATTTTCAAAATCCGATTAAATCCAATTCTTGGTAAAACCACCCAATTTTCAATCCAAAGGCTGAAAGCGAGAGACGCCTGCTTCCTAAGCTGAAAGCGGGAGATGCTAGTCTGCTGTGTAAACCTAGAAGCTGAGAGCACACTTAGCTTGCTGTGTAGGGTCACTAGTGTAGCCGATAGACATCTCACTATTTCCAAACCAAGTCATCGCTAGTCGACGGGCTAAGCGTAAACTGATGTTTAAGTCATGGCGCATGGTGTCATATGACACCTATTTTTGAGTCATGGCGCGAGGCGAAGTGTACTCAGTTATTTTTGTATTTTTCGTGAGACACGATTTTTCATGCATTGGTAAAGCCGTAGAAAGTCTTCTATGCATCTCATCATCACCTTAATAAAATAATCATTTTTATAGACTATTGTATTCAGCTTTTTTAATCAAGGTTTTCTTATTAGAGATGTAAAATTAGAGTGTGGAACATAATGCAAAATATTTCCGTAATATACTTTTCGAACTCGATTAAAGAATTAAATGTTTAAAATTTTACTAGGGAATTAACTAGGCATTTATTTTCAATCGAGATAATTTTTGAGGCCAAAACAAATGGTGAACCCGACGTGAAACATTCTCCCTTCATCTTTAAGAGCTGAAAACCATGGTCTTTATATGTTTACTTAATCCTTTACTACTGACACTCTTGAGTGTTCCTTTGAGATCTCATGACAGATTTGACGACTTTCGAATTCTTGCCTAATTGTGGTTTTATTATTGCTAAACCAAAGGACATGGATGCGGCTACCACGCATCATTTTATTTGCATATAAGAGGAACCAGAGCGTCGTGTCTATCAACACGTCGATTACTCTCAAATGGCAGTTCTGTGGAAGAAAGATCGACCTGCATCACCTAAGGAGCCTCTTGATGTCTGAGGTCCTCGTATTGCTGCTAATGCCATCAAGTCTATTGTCACCTCTTGGACCCACCTGCTCTTCGGTCGGGCTATGCCAAGAAGTCCACTCATCGGTTTACAATGGCCTGCAGGGCAACCTGCTTTGCAACCCAATCCTACAAGAAAATTTGCAAGTCAATCTGCTGCAACTCGATTGACACTAACCCGTCAGCCTAAGGGTCCCCTGCCAGTCACTACTAGCTCAAAGGGAAATAAATCTATATCAAATCCTATCCAGTATATTATCAAGGGTTGTCAACTTAGCTTCCCAACCTCACCAAGATGTCATCCGGGAGTGGAAAAAGTCAGAGAAACCTATTAAGCTTCTCGGCTTGTTACTCCACTAACTGATCGAAGGGATGGTCGACTCAAGCCATAACGACCTATTATTATCCGATCTAATTTGAATACTTTACGATTCGTCATCCCTGATCTGATGTATCTACCTCATCAGTCAATTGTTGCTCCGTCTAGTTCAAAAGCCGGAGTCTCTTCTTCTGCTTCGAGAAAACAGAAGAAGAAAGCACAACAGAAAAAGCAGTCTGGGAAAACTACTTCCCGCCTAAATTTGAAAGCTTCACCGCCATTGCCAATAGGGCCAAGATTCAAGCTGCTCTTATGCTCCCATCAAAGGGGCAGGTCGCAAAAGAAGCAAACAAGAAAAATTCCTAGGTCAAAGGCATCTCAAAGGCTAAAGCTCTTTAATGAATGGCAGTACCCTCTTAGACGCCACACAATGTACCCACGATCGGTGCTCAGTCTGATCTCAAACTTTGAGCATGTAAACCAATTTGCGTTGCTAATCAAACTAAGGGAAGATATGACTCATGCACCTATTAGGACCCCGTTCCAAGTAGAAGATCGAAAGCCGCATCCCAAGAGAGAGGCTAAAAGGAGAAGATGTTCCTGCAAATGGCTGAAGTCAACATGGTGGATCTTACTCAGTCGAGTACTTTAAAGGTCTCTACGATGTTAACTCGATCAAGGGCAGCTGCAATGCCCATCATGTTGTTGGAAATAATAGTTAAAATAAAACAAAATTGACCAAAGCATAAGTTTTGATGATTATTAAATTCAAATTTGAGTATAAATTGATTACTAATGAGTGTGATGAATGTCTTAAGGAATGAAAATCAGCCAAGTCGATTCCCAAGTCGACTCAGACTTCGACTTAGGGTGAAGTCGATCTCGAAGTCGACTCCACATTCGACTTCAACATGTACCTGATGGACAGATTTGAATTTAGAAGGTGAACAGCTGAAGTCGCAGTCGAAGTCGACTCCACTTGCGACTTGGAAGTCAAGTCGCAAACGAAGTCGACTCCAGTATCGACTTGAAGATACACATTTCCTTCCAGCGTTGATTTTGAGACAGAACATTCCGAAGTCGCAGTCGAAGTCGACTCCAGCATGTGACTTGGGCGAAGTCGCAGACAAAGTCGACCCCAAGATCGACTTGAGTTTTTCAAGTCCAAGTCAAAAAAGCTCATTTCAAGATGAAGACAACTCAAGATATGAAGACTAATATAATTTTAAAGCAAGCAAGGTACATGAATTCATTCCAAATCAAAGAAGATTTGACCATACAAGTTTTCAAGTTCTCCAAGAATCACAAGGTTTGCAAGATTTGAAGCCAATCCAGAATGAAAATAATGTTTCTATTATTGAAGGAAAGTAGCTAAGAAAACAAGAGGTGAATCAACAAGGATCAAACTGTTTTGACACAAAAACTGGTCAAGTCGCATCCCAAGTCGACTCCAAGATCGACTTGAGGCCAAGTCTGAAACCAAGTCGACCCAGAACTCTGACTTGGAAGCATGCGACTTGGGCGAAGTCGCAGACGAAGTCGACTCCACCTGCGACTTCGGAAAGTAACGTTCGAATTTTTGAACGTTGGAACATTTATTGCGCGCCAACCACTTGTATAACGTTCAAAATCTTCCCTCCTCTACAAATAGACACTCAAGCAAACGTGGTTACATAGAAGATAGAGTCCAAAGAGAGGAAAGAAGTGCAAGCAAGAGTCCTTATTTGCTTTTCTCTAAATTTGAGTGATCTATACACTTTCAAAGGAAGAATAATCTTCAAAGTTGCGATTTGCTTCAACGAAACACAATCGGTTGCTCCTACAGATTCTTCCTCAAGCTGAAACTTGCTACACAACTCAGTAAAGTGTAGATCTTCTTTATTCTTACACTATTGATTGTTTTAGTGCTTGGTTTAAGTTTGGTGATTGAAACCAAGACGTTGCAAGTAGAGTTGTGATTGGAGTGTAACTCATCATCTACTTGTGTTGATTGTATATGCCCCCTAGAGCTGGAATCTAGAAGCGAGCAAAGGCTCTGGTTGTATATGCCTCCTAGAGCTAGAATCTAGAAGAGAATAGAGACTCTAGTTGTATTCGTGGAATACATAGTGGAATCCAAGTCACAAGAGGTGTGAGCTTGGAAGAGTGGAGTAGGGAGGTTGCCCGAACCACTATAAAATCTTGTGTGTTGATTTCTATTTCTGCTCTCTACATTATATTGCATTCCATTTTGTTTCTTCATAAAGGGGACTAGATTAATCTAGGGTAAAAGTTTCTGTTTAAGTTTTAAATTTTCATAATACCCAATTCACCCCTCCTCTCTTGGGTAATTGTCATTAACTCGGGACCAACAAGTGGTATCAGAGCAGGTCTTTGAGTTAAACCAAAGAGATCTATTGACATGGCATCCCAATCGGCTTCCGTTCCCGCATTTGCCGAAGGCCAATCATTTACTAGGCCACCATTGTTTGATGGGAACAATTTTGGATATTGGAAGCTACGTATGAAACAACTCATCATGGCTACAGATATGGACTCTTGGATTGCAATCCAAGACGGTGTGATCTTGCCTATTGATGAAAGAGCTTCCAAATGGACCGATGAGGAAGTGAAAATTGTAAAGAGCAATGTCAAGGCTATGAATTCATTATTTTGTGCTCTTACGGCCTCCGAATATGATAGAGTATCATCTTGTCTAACTGCCAAAGAAATATGGGATACACTAACTTCTATCTATGAAGGAACCTCTCAAGTCCAAGGGACGAGGAGAAACATTTTGATTGGAGAATTGGAAAATTTTAGGATGTTAGAAACTGAAAATATTTCTGAAATATTTGCTAGATTTTCCAAGATTACTAATGCCTTGAAAGGGCTAGGAAAAGCAATTTCTGAATCTGAGCAGGTCATGAAGATTCTAAGGGCACTACCCGAATCATGGACTCCAAAAATAACGGCAATAGAAGAAGCCAAGGATCTTAACAAGTTGAAGTTGGAAAATCTTATTAGCTCCTTAATGTCACATGAGCTGATCAAGAAAAGAAACGAAGATCACCACAAAGGCAAAAGAGCCATTGCCTTGAGAGCCGCACAAGACTCGGACGACAACACCTCATCTTCTCAAAATGACGATGAAATTGCCTTACTCACAAAACGATTCAGAAAATTTGTAAGGAAAGGCAGAAATTTCAGAAACTTTAAAGAAAGAAATTCCAAAGAGAAAAAGAAAGAAACAACAAAATGTTACCGATGTGGCGGTTCAGGACACATGCAAGCCCAATGCCCAACGCCCGAAGAAAATAAGGCAAAGGAGCAAAGAAAAGATCGAGGCAACAACAAAAGATTTCAAAGAAACAAAGGAAGAGGCATGTACGTGAATGAAGAAGAATCTACAACAAATAGCTCCTCAAGTGAAGAATGCAAAGCAGATTGCGCGAGAATTTGTTGCATAGCAAATACCAACATATGCTTTGCAGCCACGGAAACCTTGGAGGATCAAGCTACTTCAACGGACTGCACAAGTAGTCAAGAGGTAACCTCCAAATAGAAATCTTTTTCTACAAATGAATGTCTTAAATGTGCTGAATTAGCAGAACTTCAACAAGCTTATGATTCACTATATGAAGAAATAAAAAAATTAGGAAACAAGTTTACAATAAAGAAAAGACAATGTTATGCAGTAATAATTGTAAATGGTAAATTTGCTGAAAAATTAGATAAATTAAAAAAATAAAAAGAATACATTAGAAAATGAGTTAGAGAAACTTAAAAACGAAAACGAATCATTAAATGAATCCCTTGTCAAGTTCTCTAATCCAGGAGAAAATGTAAAAATGTTCTTAAAAATGACAACCCAAACTTGCAAGAAAGGACTTGGATACAATACATTTGAACAAACAAAGTCTAATGCTCCAAGAAATAATGTCAAACTCATTTATACTAAACCAAAGATAAATCGAGTAGCTTGGACCAAAAGACCAACTGAGGAACGAATTACCAAGTGGCTCCCTATTTCTAGACTTCCGGGAGCTTGTAACTTTTGCAACAAGTTAGGACATAAAATCTATTAATGTAAACTAAGAAAACTGCAAAACCTTGGTGCAAAATTGGTTTGGATGCCGAAAAGCATTGGATTTATGGCTTCAAAGATAGATCAACATAAACTCCAAAGGATAACTAACCCAAACGGACCCATAAAATGGGTACCAAAAGGATGAGCTCCACTCAAATTAATTTTTGCAGGTATGTCTTAAAGCTAAGGCCAATAACGTATGGTTTATGGATAGCGGTTGCTCAAGACATATGATAGGAGAAAAAGGACTATTTCACAAGATCAACCCATGCAATGAAGGAACGGTAGCTTTCGAAAATAATGAGAAAGGTAAAATAAAAGGTAAAGGAAATATCTATGGTAGTTCAAATGCATGTATTGAAAATGTTCTATTTGTTGAAGGACTCAAACACAACCTAATGAGTATTAGTCAACTATGTGATAGAGGATATAAAGTTGTATTTGAATCCTCTATATGTAATGTTATTGATGATGACGAGCACATAATATTTAGTGGCAAAAGACATGAAAATGTATATTTGGTTTGCCTTGATGACCTAGAAGGAAAATGTCTAATAGCCATAGAAAATGATCCATGAAAATGGCATACAAGGCTTGGACATATAAATATGTCAAATATTAAAACTTTATGGAAAAAGAATTTGGTACAAGGTTTACCAAAGCTCAAATATGACAAAGATAAGATTTGTAAAGCCTGTCAACTATCTAAACAACCAAAAATGTCATTTTCGACCAAACAGGAAATTTCAACAACTAGACCACTTGAATTGCTACATATGGATCTTTATGGACCATCAGACATTTTAACTCTTGGTGGGAAAAAGTATGTGTATGTTATTGTGGATGACTTTTCTAGATTTACTTGGATTATACTCTTAGCTAGCAAAGATGAAGCATTTTCTATGTTTGTCTCGTTTTCAACTTTGGTGCAAAATGAAAAACAAAGTTCAATCATTTCCATTAGAAGTGACCATGGTGGTGAATTTGAAAATAGTAGATTCATAGAATTTTGCAATGAAAAAGGAATTCACCATACATTTTCTGCACCAAGAACTCCTCAACAAAATAGAGTTGTTGAAAGGAAAAACCGGACAATTCAAGAAATGGCTAGGACCATGCTAAATGAGAGTAAATTGTCCAAGAGATTTTGTGGTGAAGCTGTAAGTACAGCTTGTCATGTATTAAACCGAGTTACCATTAGAGCAATATTGAAAAAGACCCCATATGAACTTTGGAAAGGCATGAAACCAAACATATCATATTTCCATACTTTTGGATGTATTTGTTATGTGATAAATAATGGAAAAATAAATTTGGGAAAACTAGATGCCAAAAGTGATGAAGCTATTTTCTTGGGTTATTCATCAAATAGCAAAGCATATAGAATTTTCAACAAAAGAAATCAAACAATAGAAGAATCAATACATGTTGTTTTTGATGAATTTAACCAAACTCCGAGAAAGGAGGATGAACAAAGTGACGCAGATGATACAAAAGCAAAACAACAAGAACAACAAAAGGAAACCGACCTCAAGCCAGAAAACTCCATGGAGGAAGAGGTAAGTGAAGATCATGATTCATACAAACCTCCAATTGATTTAAAGTTCAAAAATGCCCATCCAATTGAGCAAGTCATTGGAAATATTTATGAACGAGTAAAAACTAGGAGATCAAAGCAAAATATTTGTGGACAATATGCATTTGTATCAAAAATTGAACCAACCACTATTGAACAAGCTCTTAATGATGAAAATTGGGTTATTACAATGCAAGAAGAGCTAAATCAATTTGAAAGGAATGATGTATGGCATTTAGTTCCTAGACCAAATGGTTATACCATTATTGGTACCAAATGGATATTTAGGAACAAATTGGACGAAAGCGGACTTGTAATTAGAAACAAAGCTAGATTAGTAGCCGAAGGGTACTCCCAGTAAGAAGGGATTGATTTTGAACTATCATATGTACCTATGGCTAGATTAGAAGCCATACGCATCTTATTAGCATTTGCTTCTCACATGAATTTCAAATTGTTTCAAATGGATGTGAAAAGCGCATTTTTGAATGGATACTTGAATGAAGAAGTATATAGTGAACAACCCCCTGGATTTGAAGAAAAGAATCAATCTAAATATGTTTATAAGCTGACCAAAGCATTATATGGACTAAAACAAGCCCCAAGAGCTTGGTATGAAAGGTTAAATAGATTTTTGATTGATCATCAGTAGAGCCAAGAATCAGTAGCCCCAAGAGCTTGGTATGCAAAATATTTTAATTGTACAAATCTATGTAGATGATATAATATTTGGTGCTACTGATGAAACTCTGTGCCAAGAATTTTCTAAGATCACGCAGAGCAAATTTGAAATGAGCATGATAGGAGAACTAAATTTCTTCCTTGGACTGCAAATCAAGCAACAAAGCGAAGGAATATTCTTAAATCAGTCCAAGTACGTCAAAGAAATGCTAAAGAAATTTGGAATGCAAACTACTAAAGGAGCAAATACTCCAATGAGTTCAACAATCAAGATCGACACAGACGAAAACGGTAAATGTATCGATCAAAAGCTTTATAGAAGTATGATAGGATCATTGTTGTATTTAACTGCTTCTAGACCAGATATACTTTTCAGTATTTGTATGTGTTCTAGATTCCAAGCATGCCCTAAAGAATCACATTTATTGGCTGTAAAGAGAATTTTTAAATATTTGATAAATACCAGTAATTTTGGACTATGGTATCCAAAGGGGTCAACATTTGACTTAATCGGCTACTCAGATGCGGATTTTGTCGGCTACAAAGTAGATAGAAAAAGTACTAGTGGAACCTGTAAATTTTTTAGAAATATGTTGGTTTCATGGTATTCAAGGAAACAAACCAGTGTTGCTCTATCTACTGCAGAAGCCGAATATATAGCCGCCGAAAGCTGTTGTGCCCAACTACTTTGGATGAAACAACAATTAAAAGACTATGGCATTGATTATTACAATATTCCTATTAGATGTGACAACACAAGTGCTATATGTTTGACAAAGAATCCAGTATTGCATTCAAGAACCAAGCATATAGATGTAAGACATCATTTTATTCGAGAACATGTTGAAAATCATGATATTTGTTTGGAATATGTGAAAACTGAGGATCAAATTGCTAACATTTTTACCAAGCCATTAGCAAAGGAATCATTTTATAAAATTAGAAATGAAATGGGAATGATTGAATTAAATTAAGGAAAATTATACAAGAAAATCAAATCTGAAAAAGGTCAAGTCGATGAGTCAAGTTGACTCCGGGAAAGCCAAGTCGACTCCAGTGAAGTCGACTCTGCCTCTGAGGCGAAGTTGACTCCGAGGGGTCGAAGTCGACTTCGCCTAGGCAAAGTCGACTCCGCGTGCGCGACCGTCCGCCTTTCTTCTTTTTCTTTCCTTCTTCTTCTTCTTCCTCTTATTTTTCCCGCGCCGTTTCTCCCCTTTCCAGCGTTTTCTCTCCGGCTGCGGTCTCTCTCTTTCTCCCTGTTCTCCGGCATTTCTCCGGCAACTACATCTCTCTATCATTCTCTCCTTCTCTCTCACTCTCTGTCTTTCTCTCTCTGCTTCAATATCTCTCTATCATTCTCTCCTTCTCTCTCACTCTCTGTCTTTCTCTCTCTGCTTCAATATCTCTCTATCATTCTCTCCTTCTCTCTCACTCTCTGTCTTTCTCTCTCTGCTTCAATATCTCTCTCATTCTCTCCCTCTCAGTTTCTCTCTCATTCTATCTCTCTCAGCTTAAATCTCTCTGTCTCATTAACTCTCTCATTTGCCTGTCTCCTTCTCTTCACCTCAGTCTCTCTCTTTCTATCTCTCTAAATTCCAAAACCAATGGCTCCAAAGTCCAGACCTCCCAAGATAGCTGTCTCAAAGCCCTCTCTCAAACCTGTTCCCCGACAGTCTACATCTCATACTGAAGACGAAGTGCCTAGGCGACAACGTACCTCCTCAAAGCGAGCCCGGGAAGAACCATCCACTTCCACTGGCCGCCGGGTGCATTTTCAAACGGGAACTCCGTCAACCACAGCTGGTCGTGAGGAACAACTCCAAACCTCACACAGCACTCAATCCGGAACAAGAAGGAAAGGGAACATAGCTGGAAAACCTCAAGTGTTGAAGATGCCGACTACGTACTTCAAAACTGAACTCAAGCACAGTCGGTTCTACAAACACTTCTACGAGAGGAAGGTATTCATTCCTAAAATAATTGATTTCAAGTTTCTGAAAGATTATGGGTCAGATATATAAGATTTAGTGGAATTTCAAGGTTGGACCAAGCTGCTAAAGGAAGATGAAAGAGTCTATCCGGATCTAACCAGGATTTTCTATTATTTATGGGATGAGGAATATTATAGCAGTTTTGTAAAAGGAGTTAACATGTTCTTTGGAGTTGGAGTAACTCCAAATTTGGAAGGAGTAATGATCAACATCGGACAGATACTTGAGGTTCTGCATGAAGATGAGCTACTCCCTGCAGACCTCTCACTTGATCAGATATATAATCAGCTCACTCGGAGCAATAAATATCATCCAGGGATCAAGTTTCTGCATTACATAGATCTGTCTCCAAGGTTATCGGTTCTACGTCTGTTGATAGCCCACTGCATCTACCCTAAGAGCGGAGGACGGAATCAACTGAACCCTCAAGAAGCTGGGATTCTATGGAAAATCGCGAACAGGGTAAAAGTCAGTCTTCCCCGTTTGTTCATTGAAGCCCTCAGCTGCAGAAAGGACAATCCACGGGGAGTTCTACCCTACGGCACCTGGATCACGAAGATTTTTGAGCATTTTGAAGTGGATATTGAAGGCGAGCCCTTCGAAGTACTAAAATCCACAAATGCAATCAACAAGGCATTGATCCAGAGAATGAAGATCAATGTGTATGAACTCAGGGCCGAAGCAGAAGCTCCTGAAAGATGAGCACATACTGAGGGGGAGCAGCCTCCAGAAGCCCAACCGGATCCACCACAGGATATCCCTGAGGAGCCAGCTTCTCCCATGTCACTTGGATCCTTCTCTCCACGGGGATCAGCCATTCCAGATCCGGCACCTCAACCATCATATCAGGACATAACTCTACAGACCATTCGAGATGAAATAGCTACCCTACGAGATGAAATGGGTCAACAGGAAAACAGAGTTACCAGTCTCATCTCTGGTGTCCTCACAGCCATCATGGACATGCATTCCCGACAAGATCGTATCGATCGGGAAATGCGCACTATCCGGTACCATCTCGCATCTGGGCGTCATCATAATTTGCCCATACCTGAACTAAATCCGTTTGAATCCGGATCAGTTCATCGAGATCCAACCCCCACACCTGTTTCATCCTTTTACTCGTCTGCTCATGTTCGACCCGTCAAACCTACTCAATCTTCATATCCCATTTTCAAATTTCAATTCACCAAATCCTTGGTAATTGAATCTCATTTTGAGTGATTGACAAAAAGTGGGAGATAGGATAGAGTTTGTTTTGAGTGAGTTTTAGGACATGACATAGGTTTTAGAGTATTTTTGGGTTGGGTAGCTTGTATATAGGTTTTCTTTTTTGCTTTACATTATAATCTGTATGAATCATGATGATATGAAATATGTTTTATGCTCAAATGTTTGTTTCATGCTCTGTTTGAAAGATATTGGATGTACTATTTTGGAAACTATATGAATGTGATTTTCTTGAAAGGTACAAACTCAAATTAGTTTTGTCAATCATCAAAAAGGGGGAGATTGTTGGAAATAATAGTTAAAACAAAACAAAATTGACCAAAGCATAAGTTTTGATGATTAACAAATTCAAATTTGAGTATAAATTGATTACTAATGAGTGTGATGAATGTATTAAGGAATGAAAATCAGCCAAGTCGATTCCCAAGTCGACTCGAACTTCGACTTAGGGTGAAGTCGATCTCGAAGTCGACTCCACATTCGACTTCAACATGTACCTGATGGATAGATTTGAATTTAGAAGGTGAACAGCTGAAGTCGCAGTCGAAGTCGACTCCACTTGCGACTTGGAAGCCAAGTCGCAAACGAAGTCGACTCCAGTATCGACTTGAAGATACACATTTCCTTCCAGCGTTGATTTTGAGACAGAACATTCCGAAGTGGCAGTCGAAGTCGACTCCAGCATGTGACTTGGGCGAAGTCACAGACGAAGTCGACCCCAAGATCGACTTGAGTTTTTCAAGTCCAAGTCAAAAGCTCAAGCTCATTTCAAAATGAAGACAACTCAAGATATGAAGACTAATATAATTTTAAAGCAAGCAAGGTACATGAATTCATTTCAAATCAAAGAAGATTTGACCATACAAGTTTTCAAGTTCTCCAAGAATCACAAGGTTTGCAAGATTTGAAGCCAATCCAGAATGAAAATAATATTTCTATTATTGAAGGAAAGTAGCTAAGAAAACAAGAGGTGAATCAACAAGGATCAAACTATTTTGGCACAAAAACTGGTCAAGTCGCATCCCAAGTCGACTCTAAGATCGACTTGAGGCCAAGTCTGAAACCAAGTCGACCCAGAACTCTGACTTGGAAACTGAAGAGCTGCCGAAGTCGCACATGAAGTCGACTCCAGCATGCGACTTGGGCGAAGTCGCAGACGAAGTCGACTCCACCTGCGACTCGGGAAAATAACGTTCGAATTTTTGAACGTTGGAACATTTATTGCGCGCTAACCACTTGTATAACGTTCAAAATCTTCCCTCCTCTATAAATAGACACTCAACCAAACGTGGTTACATACAAGATAGAGTCCAAAGAGAGGAAAGAAGTGCAAGCAAGAGTCTTTATTTGCTTTTCTCTAAATTTGAGTGATCTATACACTTTCAAAGGAAGAACAAGCTTCAAAGTTGCGATTTGCTTCAACGAAACATAATCGGTTGCTCCTACAGATTCTTCCTCAAGCTGAAACTTGCTACACAACTCAGTAAAGTGTAGATCTTCTTTATTCTTACACTATTGATTGTTTTAGTGCTTGGTTTAAGTTTGGTGATTGAAACCAAGACGTTGCAAGTAGAGTTGTGATTGGAGTGTAACTCATCATCTACTTGTGTTGATTGTATATGCCCCCTAGAGCTGGAATTTAGAAGAGAGCAGAGGCTCTAGTTGTATATGCCTCCTAGAGCTAGAATCTAGAAGAGAGTAGAGACTCTAGTTGTATTCGTGGAATACATAGTGGAATCCAAGTCACAAGAGGTGTGAGCTTGGAAGAGTGGAGTAGGGAGGTTGCCCGAACCACTATAAAATCTTGTGTGTTGATTTCTATTTCTGCTTTCTACATTATATTGCATTCCATTTTGTTTCTTCATAAAGGGGACTAGATTAATCCGGGATAAAAGTTTCTGTTTAGATTTTAAATTTTCATAATACCCAATTCACCCCTCTCCTCTTGGGTAATTGTCATTAACTCGGGACCAACACATGCCACCCCCCAAAAGGCCAGATTGAAGCCTCTTATATGATAGGAGAAGAAGAGGAGGTATACCTAAGTCCCAGCTCATTCATGATCTCCAGGAGGAAATTAAGCGTATGAAATGAGCTATGAAAACTCAAGGCGATAAGGCGACAAGTTCCCATCAGCCACCATCACCAAGGAACCATCAATCCGACCATCTAGGCGGCAAACGGAGGAAGATGAGAATGTAGGATTTGAACGAAGCTTTCCACAATTTAATAATTTGCGTATCAATACCCCTTGAACTCAAGATGCACGAGTAAATACACCCATGGGGTCTCCACCTGTGTTTGTTGTGCAAAAAGAGAGTGCATCAGCTAGTAGCTAAACGCGTTCGTCGTCAGGCACCTCAACTTACTAGAGTCCCTACAACGACAATCAACAGACCATATCCCCTGGAGGTTGAAGCAGAATTGCTACCTAGGGATTCGAAGCCACTAAAGATCCAATTTGATGGGATTGGGAGTGCATTAAAGCATCTAGCATCATTCCACTATGTAATGGGCAATTGGCGCACCATTCGAACTTTTGCCTTCAGATGTTCCCTAATACCCTCTCCGGTGATGCTTTTCAATAGTACATATCTCTCCTCACCGGCTCAGTAAGAACATGGGAAGAAATGAAGGAAATGTTTACTTCCTGATTCGTCGATACTACATGGGAAGTACAATTATCAGAATTGTCGACCTTGACCCGAAGGAAGGACAAGCCGGTTGAAGATTATATCACCAAATGGCAAAGGGCCGCTAACCGGTGTTAGGCACCCCTCTCTCAAGCAATGAAGGTCAATCTTTATTGAAATGACATCAAGATAGAAATTTCCCTACTAATGAATGAACAACTAAGTACATTTCAGGCCTTAGCTACAGAGGTTTGTCTAAAAGAATATCTATTATCTCAATAAAAAGTCTGGAAGAAAGAATCATCCACAACTATGACATTTAAGAAGAAGAAAACTGGGGAGACATTCGCAAACACTACGAAAGTCAAGAAGCAGCCAGATAAAGCAAAGTTATTAGCGAAAGAGCAACCTACAAAACCTTTTCGAAGAGAGGAGATCTAATATGCCTTTGAAGAAGATGATGTGGAGACACTATTCCAGCATCTCATGTCAACTGAGCTATTCGAACTACCCGCTCCAAAAAAGTTAGAAGAAGTTGAGTGTACCACTCATCAGCGGTACTACAACTACCATCGATGTGTTGGTCACCCAACTAAGAAACGTTGGGACCTCCAGGAAATATTATAGGATTACATCAAGAAAGGGATTATCAAACTTAGTCCCTTAGAGTAGGCTTCATCAAATGTTGTAACAGTTGAGATGGCTGAAAAAGATGATTGGGAAGCAGTTCAAAAACTAGCAAGTCTAAAGCAAACAAAAAGATGCTTCAAGAATTTATATAGAGAAGACAAAAGAATCATGGATAAATCCATTTTCCCTTTCTTCTCAAGGCATTTGAGGCAATCTTTACGGGTGAAACCATTCCTGATTATGGACTTACTTTAGCCTAAGTTATTGCTTCCATTCTATCAACGGCTGGCTAGTAGATCACCTCGTCAACAAAAGAGAAATATATAGTTGAGAAGTTGTCGGGCATTACTTCATGTGAGTCTCCCAAGAATGGTCCATTCTGGGACTTGGATAGCAATAAAGATGAAACAGAAACTTGTTATCACATAAATATATCCTCATCCAAACCTACAAAGCAGTAAAGAACTGTCCCAACTCTCATCCCTAACTACACAAACTTTGAAGTTGAGATGTCACTAGTAAACTACATCATCACGTATTTGCGGGAATCTCGATCGCTGCCAGCATCTTGGGAGATCAGAGTGGGATACTTTTGGTACTCACTTAGAGAATCAATGATGTCTTAGTATCAGAATAATCATCCTGAAGAAACTACAGAGTGGGTAATCTTGGTAGATGTATTCTTGGTCCATTTCTTATCAAGGAAAAGGGAGCAGCTTCCCAATGATTACAGCCAAGAATCCACTGCTCACTACGTAAATTATCTTAGGGATAACACATGGAGTGATCCCTTGGCCATATGGTTACCCGAACCTGAAATGGTCTCGAAGTACCTTTCGAATGCAATATGTCCTACTTCAGATGATGGGTACAAGACTTTTGAAGCCAAAACTTTCATTAAGGCAATCCGGTGGGTTGGTAGTGAAGGCTACAAACAAGATGCAATTTTTATTTATGCTGAAAATTTTGGAAGAACGAATCAACTTCAAGTCCTACGTGTGTTGCGATTGAATAATGCACCCATTCTCTGAGTGTTCCCCTTCTTAACTGAAGAGTTAGGTTATGATTGGCCACATATTTAGTTGTTTCATGAGAATCATAACTATGCGTTGCCACATTCGCTTGATTATGCACTAGCAGTCTGTCAAATGGGGCAAATAGAATAGTTCGCACTCGAACACTTTGTCCTGAGTGTGGCCCACGATAGCTGCACCCTTCTTTGGATCTCCTTACTCCCCAAAGAAGCATTTGGTTCATGGAAAGAGTTGGCTGATACGTTTATCTAAAGATTCCATGAATACGGCACAGAGTTTCCCTCAAAGATGAATGAAGCAATGCACCCTCTGTCAGGAGAATCTCAATACGATTATATCTTGCGATGGATAAACTATAGGATAATCAACCAAAAAATCGATAAAGAAGAAATCGTGGTTTACTAGTGTATCAAGTCCAGAAATAGGTATTTTCTAGAAGTCCCAAAGATGCAAGCATTTTTCTCAGACATACTACGAACATTGGCCACAGACATTCAAGACTTAGCCAGAACAATCTGTACCAACAAATCATGAAAAGCTACCAGTGAGTTATGATGTGCTTGAACACTTGAAGCGACTTCCTGCTCGGCTCAGCATCTATGATGCCTTGCAATTATCACAAGAAGTAAGAGATGCACTAGTTAATGCTTTGACTAACGAAAATATCCGTCTTACTTACTTGGTCTATGCGGCTGAATGTGATGAGATTATTTCATTCACCGATGAGGATATGTTGTTCGGAGATGCCAATTACAACTGGCCTCTATATGTCATAGGCAACTTGGCCAGGGAACTGGTCAACAAATCATGATCGATGTGGTGATTCATGGCTTTAATCAGAATCTCCTCGTTAGAACTAAAAGATACCAGTGTGGTGATTCATGGATTTAATCAAGGAACTCAAAAGGCCATGGGTCTAATTAAGCCAGAACTGAGCATAGAAGATTTTTACACTGAAATCACATATTTTGTGATCAATGCTCTGATATCATACAATTTATTACTAGGAAGACCTTGGCTTCACAGCAATAGGATCGTCACATCAATGATGCATCAATGCTTCAAATATTGTAAGGATGGAGTGGAAAGAGGATTTTTGCCGACCATTAACCATTCACGACAGCGGAAGCACTTTACTCCGATGCCAAGTATTATCACTTAATACCTGCTATCAACACCCCTATGAAGGCAGTTAAGGCAACAACACTGGAGAAGCAACAAGAGGTATCTCAAGCTTCCCCTGCCCCAGCAAGTAAAGACATCTTTGAAAATATGAGCCTCGACCCATTGCAACCATTGCCACAATAACAATAGGGGGCAACCATACCACCTTCTAATAAATATGGTAGCGTAGCTGTAGGCTCACAGTTCTATTTGGACCTAGAAATCTTGAAATGGGTTACTAAACTGCCTTGAACCAACCCCCCCCCCCCAGGTTTGAGGTGGACCTGGAAGCTCTTCGAAGATTCCGGAACTAGGTCGGTGAGGAAGCTAAGTCGCTCTGCCATGAGGATGACAGAATGACCACTAAAGCCGCTCAGCAAATCAAAAACCTAGGGAATCACTCGATGAGGTCCTAACAATGCTTGTAGGGTTTAATATGTCTACTCCAAGTGTGCAGGGACCTCAAGATGAAAATTTTGCTAAAAAATATTTTGTGAAGCAATAAAACAAAGTTTATGGTAATCTAAACAAATCCTCCTACTTGCCAACCGCTAAGCTCAAGAAATGGAATTTTCATTGCTATAGCAAAGAAAACAAGAAGATCATGGATTTAATGGGATTTTACTCTAATGAACCACATCTATCAGGCCTCGGCAATGACATCCGAGTCCCATTATCTAAAAGACTCCCGGGTTACCAAAAAGGTAACATGAAGTTTGGCCTCAGGTACAAGAAGAAAGATGATGGTGACTTTGCTGCCACTTGTTGCATCTCTACGAGCGAAAGCCTCAGCGATAATGAAGAAGCATTAATAGAACCAGAGGATACTCCGCCAACAATAGAAGATGGAGGACAGCCTACCATCAATGTACTTGAAAATTTTGATCTTGGGAATGAAGAAAACCCGAGGCCTATTTTTATCGCTAAGAACTTAGCCAAATAAGAAAAGGCAGCACTAAAACAACTTTTGAGTGAATTCGAGGATGTCTTTTCTTAGGGATATTTTGAAATGTCAGGGCTCAATTTCGTAATTGTAATGCACCATTTGCATATTACACGAGATAAAAAAACCAGTTAAGCAAGCACTGAGAAGATTCCGACCGGAACTCGAAGAGAAAATCATCAAAAAAGTTGAAAAACTCATTAATGTTGAATTCATCCGAGAATTCAAATTCCCAAGATGAATTTCTAGCATCGTTCCTGTCAAAAAGAATAATGGGCAAATCCGTGTCTGTGTGGATTTTCGAGACCTAAATGAGGCATGTCCAAAGGATGAATTGTCTCTCCCTTTCACTGACTTACTGATCGACAACACAACCTTGTATGACACATTCTTATTTATGCATGGATACTCTAGATATAATCAAATCAAGATGTCTCCAACAGATGAAGCCGCGACCGCATTTTGAACACCGATGGGTATTTTTTGCTACAAAGTCATGCCTTTTAGGCTCAAAAATGCTGGTGCAACTTATCAAAGGGCTATGCAAAATATATTTCACGACATGTTACATAAACATGTCGAATTTTACATAGATGGCCTGGTATAAGATCCGAGGGTCACAAAAGGCACAAAGAAGATTTGAGGTCGGTATTCCTGCGTCTAAGAAAATATGATCTGAAGATGAACTCTCTCAAATTTTCATTCGGAGCATCTTCTGGAAAATTTCTCAAGTTTATAGTTCGCCAAAGAGGAATCGAGGTCAATCTACTTAAGACAAAAGCAATTGAAAACATGCCGCCTCCACAAAACCTTAAAGAAGTCAGGAGCCTACAAGGCTAACTGTCTTATATTCGTCGCTTTATCGCTAACCTGCCATGCCGATGTCAACCATTTGAAAAATTAATTAAAAAAGATATAACTTTCCGATGGGACACAGAGGTCAATAGGCTTTTGAATCCATTAAACAATTATTGCAAAGACCCCCTATCTTGACAACCCCAGTTAAGGAAAAAGCCATTTATTCTCTATATTGTTGTTAGCCCACAATGACTGGGGACATTACTCGCATAAGAAAATGCCCAAGGAAAAGAACAAGCTGCGTATTATCTTAGTTATCAATTATTGCAAGTTGAATGTAATTATTCTTCGATCGAGAAGATTTGTCTAGCATTTGTCTTCATGGCGTAGAAGCTAAGACATTACTTCCTTGCACATCAGATCATACTTATATCAAAAGTTGACCCCCTCAAATTTTTGATCATTAGGCCCATGCTTTCAGGACGCTTGGCAAAATGGTCATTGTTATTATCTGAATTTGATATTAAATATGTACCACGAAAAGCAGTGAAAGGACAAGTATTAGCAGATTTCCTAGCAGCCCATCCGCTTGAAGAATAATTTCCTATCTTAGAAAGTCTACCTGATGAGAAAGTTTTTTATACAAATAATGATCTGATGTAGCAAATGTACTTTGATGACACTTCAAAGCCATCCAAAGCTGGCGTCAGGATTATCGTAGCCTCTCCTCATAAAGACTTGTTCACACATTCATATTTTCTTGGAAAAAGCATGACAAACAATGAAGTTGAATATGAGGCTTTACTCGTTGGTGTGGAACTTCTTTTGCAATCAGGCATTACGAAAATAGTATTACAAAGCTCAAACTTTATTATGACAAAGTACATCGGTTTTGCAATCAGATTTAGAATTAGTCATTAAACAGTTAAATAATCAATACGAAGTACATCAGCCTCATTTACGAAAATATTATAACAAAGCTCAAGCTTTATTGGCCAAATTCAAAATTATTTCTATCGAGCACGTTCCCCAGTTAGAAAATATAGTTGCTGATGCACTGTCAAAGCTGGCTAGTATTCTCGCTTTCAATGAGCTTGATAACATGACGATTTGAGTGCAAAGACTCAAAGATGACAAAGTGCCCCAAGTAAACCAAGTTAGACGGTGTGTATCCGAGGTAACTGCAAATAATGATGACCGACGCATCCCTATCATCAACTACCTCAAATATGGTGTTTTACCAAAGGATCTTAATGCAAGAAGGTCACTCAAAAAGACTGTTTCGCGATATACTGTGTTTCAAAATAATTTATATTGGATCGCTTTCGATCGGCTTTGGCTTCACTGCATTAACGGGAATGATATTTGCTAGTTTCTTCAAGAGACACACTCCAGTGAATGTGACACCCACCAATTAAGAAGACATCTCTATCATAGGGTCCGAACATTAGGCTATTATTGGCCCACAACAGTCCAAGACTTAATCAATTTTACAAAATCCTATGAAGCCTATCAAATGCATGGGGATATTTATCATGTTCCTGCTTCAAGAATGTCATCAGCATCTATTTTATGGCCTTTTTCTTGGTGGGGCTTTGAGATTATCGGTCCGATTAACCCGTCATCATCCAAGGGGCACTTATATATTTTAGCCCCCACGGATTATTTCTCCCAGTGGGCAAAAGCTAAAAGTTATAAAAGAGTCCGAGCGCAAGAGGTGGTTGAATTTATCAAGCACAAGATCATCTACTGTTGTGGTGTACCCTATCAAACCACCTCAGATAATAGCACACCATTTAAAAACGATGAAGTAAACTGGCTACGCCGAAAGTTTGGAATCAAGCAAGTGTTCTCATCACCATATTATCCGCAAAGGAATGGCCAAGTAGAAGCATTCAACAAGAACATCATTCAAATCCTCAATAGAACAATAGTAAATAAGAAACGAGATTGGCACGAGAGGTTGCTCGAAGCACTATGGGCCTAAAGAAGTATATATCGAACTGCGACGGGAGCAACGCCATATTTGCTACTTTTTGGCGCTGAGCGGTTTTATCAGTGGAGACCCAGTTAGCATCCTTAAAGGTTTCTATTCATTCTGGGTTGACTACTAAACAACAAGCTAAACTGCATTTTGATGAGCTTGAAGCAGTAGATGAAAGGCGAATTCAAGCACAACAATAGATCGAACTTTATCAAGCTCGGATGGTCGAAGCATACAATAAATTTATGAAACATCACTTATTTAAAAGAAGAGATTTGGTGCTAAAATTGTGCACAGAACTCATGGCAGGAGGCAAACTTACTGGTAAATTCGAACCCAAATGGGAAGGACCTTATATCATTAAGAAGGTGTATGACAATGGCATATATGAAGTTATTAATTACGAGAATCAAGTCAAAGTAACAATAAATAGAAACTATTTAAAAAGATATCATCCATAAAGTTACAAAGTAGTCATGCATCAAAATTCTTGCAAAAGAGTCTCTAGAACCTCCCTTGTAAAAGGAAGTGACTCTTTCAGTATTCGGAGAGAATTCATTACATTAGTAAGAGGAACCGTGTGTACCCACAACTCTTCTACCTTAGCCTCCATACTAGAGATGTCTTGACTCTCTGAATCAATCTTCACTTTGTGAAGATCAACTTCGGCTTGGAGTCATTGGAGTCTTGATCGAAGCTAAACTGATGAGCAAACCTATGAGGATAATATGGTTCGACCTCAAAACAAGGACCATTCCTACAAGCCAGAAGACCCAGTTGGAGCGACAATGCAAAGTCCTTCTCATCAAGGGTCAGTTCCTCGGAAGAGAATTTTATTAACCACTTGGAGGGGGCAACCATACGGAAGAACCTCTCTTCAAAATAGCCAGTCTGGATAAGATGCTTGGTCATATCCTCAAAACTATAGCTGGCTAAGTTGCGTCTGGCAAATTTCTTTAGTATCAAACCTTGGGAAGAAATTAGGTGACTTCTTCGACTCCATAAATCTCTGGAAAATAGAACCCAAGCCATCCAAGAAGAAAATGAGTTGAAAAATAGGAAATGGCATGCCCTGGGCTCTCATTGTATACGATCTGATTCAGGCCCTTGTAAATGTCACACAATATTCGTGGTACCAAGGTGAAACACTTGCCTTGAGCCATCTCGTAGGCGGCATGAAGACACGACCATTTCACAAGGCCGTAGGGTGAAGAGGAAGGACATATGACTACAGAAATCCAAAGCCACAAAAAAGAACAAGCTCAACCTCAGGCTGTATTTGCTTTAGGCGCTCGATGGAAAGTCATAAGTTGTCTTGTGCCCTGACATGAAATTCGACAATATTAGGGGGCCAATTATCATTGGATACCCGTTGGTCAGAAATCCTTGAGAATAATGCTACCCATTCTCTGGCAATGAACTTGTCCTTCTTGGTTGTCTGATATAACTCGTCAAGAAGATCTATAACCTTCAAAGTTATCGGGTTCTTGTCTAAGGTGGAGTTCGGAGGGGTACACTCATCAAAAGATGATCCACATACAGGAAGCCCACATATCTCCTTCAAATCTCATAAAGTAATGCTCATCTTTTCAAATAGAAGTATAAAAGAGTGGTCACCGATAACTAGAAGCTGACAAAAGCATTAATAATATTGTTGTCCTTCCAAAAACCCTCTCCAATGGCTAATATCGCATCTTTCATGCTAGCAGCCGTTAGCACCGCCTCATGATGAGAAACCAAGTGTTGTCCCCATTGATCAAAGCCCGGAATGTTGCCCAAGCAACCATGGTAGACATTTGCACCTTCCTTGTAGATAAAAGAATAGTTTTCTAGTTCCTTTTGCAACAATGGAGGAGTCTCCACGATGAAATTATGAGGGTTACCTAGTGCTCTGGTAGGAAGAAGAAAATAACCCAAAAAAATCTTGTAGGGGTCGGTTGCAGCGACACCTTTCCCGAAAATATAACCCTACTCGCAGTCCAAGCGTTCAGTGAAGATTTTCTCTAGAATCATGAAAATCTGGGTGGAATGGCTAGAAATGTCTTCCATAAGATGACAATGCATAGGGCTAAAGTGAAAAAGCCCTTGCGAACATTGAAATTGCTCACAACTTGCCAAGGCAAGATACCATCCAAAATAAAAAGCACAGCCTCCACAACGGTGACCAAAGAAGAGATCATGTTTTTTGCAGATTTGAGGATTTTAGAGCATGCTGTCTCTTCTTAGACACAATTATGTCCTTTTCAGCAATCTTGTTCTTTTTTGAAGCAGTTTTTAGCCTTTTAAACTCTTCAGGGACATATTTATTAGCGGTCTTCTGCTTCTTTACAAGGGATGGTAATATCGGAAGCGCCGCAATTGAAACTGCCTCAAAAGAAGAAGTCGCGCTATCTTCTCGCTCCTCAAGGGAAGAACGCCACTTTCTCATTGCTGATCTCTCTCTGGGTGAAAGGATAGGAAATTGAGGAGTGGAAAGACCAAATTTGGCCTCTCATAACTTCGAAACCATCGTCTGCACAATGAAAGGAAAGAATATCAGAATTGCAAAAGAAATGAAAAAAAACAAAAAAGAAATATATATCTATATATATAACAAAAAACAAAACAAAAAAACAACAAAAAAAGGAAAAAGAAAAATTTACAGTAAACATCATATTTGGAGCCCCCTAAGCCATGATTCATGAATTTTAAAGCTTTTTTCCAAAGTACTATAAATAGCGAAAAAGAACTCATAAACTCCCAAAATCATGGCTGACGATAAGGCTAAAAGGTCAAACCATCAAGGCCCCCAGGTGGGGTTTGAAGAAGTCATATTAAGCACGGAATGCTCATCCTTGCAAGAAATATGATGGAGAACTAAAAAATGGATATAGTCACTCAAGGTCACGACGATCTGAGGAAGCGAGAAATGGCTATGGAAGGGCCTGTAATGGTTAAAAGAAAAGAAGATAGGAAATGGGAATACAAGTTGCAACACATAGAAGCTTGAGACTTGAATGAATGAGCAACACTACACAACTAAGAGCAAATAAGGAATTAGGAGAACGGACATGAGCTTGTTTGGTTAATAAGAGAAAAGAAATAAAAGAAACCAATGGCAGTTGTTGGCTAAGAAACAAAAGCTCAGGAGAACAGATGACTTGAACGTGAAAACTCAAATGCTAGAAAAGCATTTTTATAAGTCAGTTGGTCAAGGGTTCCTACCGTTGTTAAGAAACGCGAAACTAAACCTATATAATTTTTCATCTGGAACGATGGAGAATGTACTTGCCTGCCTAGCAATTGTTTCGTGTGGAACTAGATAAGAAATTGCCCATCCTATGAAGGCTACAAGTGACAGAAAAAAGACAAAGGGTGTGTTTGGTTGGAGGTAAAACTTTTTGATGAAAACTTTTCAGAGTAGAAGTTGTCAAGTTGATAGAAAATGATGTGATATAATAGGAGTAATAATGAGTTGTAAAGAGAATAAAGTTAAAATAGATAGGGTAGTTGTATGGGTATTTGTGTAGAAATGATTGAAAAGTAGGGTTGTTTATATAGGAAAATATGAAAAAATAATTAAAAAATAAGATAGTTATGGGGAGTAAAAAGTTTTTGATTGAAAAGTTTTCATTGACATGTTTTGTGTGTAACCAAACACACCCAAAGTCAGAAAGAAGCCGCAAGTACAATTAAAAACGGCATGCCTGGAGTACGCTTTTCCTCACCAAATATGCATGCATACGAACAGGAAAAAATGTCAGACAAAAGCTGCAACACAACAACCCACTAAAATTCAAAATATATGAAGCTGCAGTGGGTCTACGATGTTGAGTTAAAAATTATGTTTTAAAATATGTTACAACATAATTTTTGAAGGGGGCATTTGATGAGATGAAAATTGTACAATTTCAGATGAATTCGAGGCCAAATATTGCAATGGCTCAATGGCAAAAAAAAAATCTTTGCTCGATCTGCCATGGACCTCTTGTTCGCGCTCGACCGATTCTTGCTACGGAACGGAATGCACCCAAACGCATATGTGCCCAATCCTGCGTGAATGCAAGTATATATATGTAAGGAAAAATGCCTGACAAACGAGGTGGTAATAGCAGCTATGCATTTTTGCTTCGCAAGAACATTGAATGAAAAGGAGAGGCCATCCACAGACAAACAAGGAGATTTGGATAGCTGGAATAGAGAAGTTGGGTTTGGAAGCTTGTGGGCAAATAAATAAAATAAAATAAAAAAGAAGAAGGAAAAAAAGAGACCTCCCTGAGCTGATTGAGAAAAGAGTGAGGACGCTCTTCGTTCCCATCCGATTTTCTCTCTGCACGAATCAAGATGCAGCACAAAAAATAAGCATACGGCAACGGTCAAAGGGGCGGCCAAAAAGAGATGGAAAAAGAACAGAAAAATGAATCAGATTCAAGGAGAAAGGCACTAAGGCTATGGCCCAGTTCATGGCCAAAGAGCGGGTGAAAATTAAGTGATTGAGAAATAGAAGGCGCTGAGATTTATAATCCCGCTAAAATTATAGAAAATGCAACAAAATTGCCAGCTATTGAAGCACGTCCTGGTCAAAGTTATCTCTTCCATGGCCAAACACAGCTTATATCCGGTCAAATATATATATATATATATATGATAAGAAATATATATAATAAAAAAATAAGGGTGCGTTTGGTTGGAGGTAAAACTTTTTGATGAAAACTTTTCAGAGTAGAAGTTGTCAAGTTGATAGAAAATGATGTGATATGATAGAGGTAATAATGAGGTGTAAAGAGAATAAAGTTAAAATAGATATGGTAGTTGTATGGGTATTTGTGTGGAAATGATTGAAAAGTAGAGTTGTTTATATAGGAAAATGTGAAAAAATAATTAAAAAATAAAGTAGTTATGGGGAGTGAAAAGTTTTTGATTGAAAAGTTTTCATTGACATGTTTTGTGTGTAACCAAACACACCCTAAATATAAAAAATGTAGAGATGCGAAATTGTGTCTGCTCGAATTCAGGCCTACATTAAGCCAGCTATGGAAGCAAGCAAGCTACAATAAAAAAAAAGAAGAAGAAGAAGAAGAAGGAGAGAGAGAGGGTTCGCAATAACGGAGCGTCAGAGAAAAATAGCCAGCAATGACGGACCAAAAAAAATGTGCCTGCAACGAAATGAAAATCTAGACAATCTCATCCATCTCCACCACACCAAACAAACAGCACAACTTTGGCGAATTTTGCATTGGTGATGAGGAAGTAGTCTGCACACGAAGCAGCATTGCTGCCCTTTCTAAGCCACTGAGGGCGATGCTTTATGGTTCTGTGGCGCCCCGAACCGAGGTGCCTAGAAGCCTTACTCCGGGATCGTTTTGATTGGTAAACGTGACTCAGGATTGTTGCCCTGATCATACGGCAGGATTTTTTTTTTCATCAATACATGGAAAATTCCCATCATTCATCCAATTTGAAATATATTTCACATAACACAGTTATGATAAAAAACTATTCTATAAACATTTTCATTGGAATAAAAATATTCCCTTTTCATCTCAAAATTATCATCGTTGTCTTTACATAAAGTTTACATAAACATCATTTATATCAAAAACTACATAACACTTGGCATGCTGCCTTCATCATCATTTCCTATCTGTTGTCGAAAAAGCATGGGTGAGTAATAATACTCAGTAAGCAAGATATACATAATTTTTCAATCATTTTCATGCATTTCATAAAATGCAAATGCAATGCATACATAGCATTCATGACATTCCTTTGGATGCGACGCTAGCTAGGCGCCCATCTCATACATGCTCCCATTTCAGGGAGGTCGCCGCCGGCCTGGGCCTATTAAGCGACTTGGCAATAGCGAGGGGGACATTCGGTCCGCTTACTACCTCGACTAAGGCCTATTCCTCGTGCACATGCTCATTCTCATACACATGTCGGCATGATATTTGCAAATCATAAAAAATTTCATAAAAAGCATTTAATAAACAATTTCACAAACTTCAGTTCATGTAAAGCAGTTATAGGTATGGCCAACCTTAAATAAATTTCATAAAGCAACTTGCAAACAATTTCAAGCATTTTGGAAATAATTTGCAAAACATATAACTTGCTTACCTTCTTAGGAGCTGTCTTCGACCTTCTCTTTTCCTTTTCCTATTCAAGGACAAAAGATATTTCATTTCCTCTATTTAAGCTGCTTCCCATGTATGCTTTATAAAATTTGGGCATTATTTCTTTACATAGATATTTTTGTCCATAAATTCTTCAAAAATTCCATACTTATATTCAAATATTAATTTCCAAATTTTCTCCAAAATCACGCTGTTCACTGTAGCATATTACTGTAGCAAAACCACTGTTCATCCGTGGTTACTGTTCACAGCAACGTGGTTACTGTTCATGGGTTTCAAAAATTGATATTTTTTCCAAAAATGAAAAATACCATGACATACTTTATTCCTAGTATATCATTGGACATTTCTTATATTTTGAATTTATCATTATTTACTTGGCCAAAAAAATCATTTTCTCCATATACTAAAAATCATCATAAATTCACTTAAGCATAATCCTTAATTCCGAAAATCATGAAATTAATATATCATTATTCCAACATCATATTTATCATAATCATACATCCCGAATCATCACTTATCAATTTTGGAGCATTATTTTCACATATCATATGCTATTTTCCCAAATACCCTATCTTTGCTCCAAATTTTTGATGTTTTGGCATAATTCCATTTAAACATTATATATATACTTATTTTCTTATGTTTGGGGATTATCTAAGAATGGTTTTACCTCATCTAACATTCAAAACAAGTTTGAGGGGAATCCAATTACCTCAAGCGAAGTTATGCCTCTTCAACTCGCCTTTTCTCACTCCAACCTTCGATTCTCCTCTTTCCTTAAGGCTAAAACGAGTGGGGATGGGAAATGAAGTTGCTCAAGTGATTTTTGAGCTGGGATGGCTGTGAATTTCGTCCATGGCCTGCTCCTCTATTTATAGGGGTCCATTTTTCATAAATTTGGAATTTACCCCCTAGCTTTGAGGTATTTATTTATAAATTGGTATTTCTTTTTAAATTTTGAAAAACGCTTTGAGCCATGTGCTGCCCACCTTAGGCCTGCTCCAGAAACCCTATTGCAGCCCTATTTTCTACCTATTTTTTGATTTTTTTATTTAATTAAATTTAAGCTAATTAAATCTAAACCCTTGATTTGTGATTTGGATGAATTTGGACCATTGATTTGGTCATGGTACCCCCCCTGCACGACCTGACATGTTGCTGCATTGCATTTAATTTTTTTAATTTTTATTTATTAATTTTAATTAAAGTCAAATACATAATTAATGAAAAAGTGAAGTTACTTTTTCACTTTGCATTTGACGTTTCGTCTCGACCTTTGATTTGTGATTTTCATCACATATTAGCCCATTCATCATGTCCATCATGAATTTTTAACAATCCATAAAAAATTTCATCAAATTCCGACGCCCGGATTGCAATTTATAAATTTTTTTCTATTTTCCACAAAAATCCAAACTTGGATTAAAATATCCAAAAGAATTGCTATTTTGTCTTGTAGTGATTAAATCTCTATTTTGTCTTTTTGTGATTAAGTTAATCCAAGTGATTAACTCTTAATCACATGTCTTAGTCCCCGGTTACTATTTACGTTCACTATTTACGTGCACTATTCACGGGATTAAATTCCTAATTGCATTATTTCAATTTCCAATACACATATCCATCAATATAATTCATGAATTTTTATTTATTCATAAAATAGTTACAAAATTACAAATGTCGAAATAACGCGTATACAGTCGAAACAACGCGTATACGGTCAGGGTTCCACAGGTTGCTTCCGGGGACATGGAAGGAGAAGATTAATTTCTAGCAAAACGACATGAGAGCTGTGAATGGTGTTAGTAGGATGGGGTGCTTGGACTCGTTTCCTGTTGAGACAATCTTGGAGCTTCTGTCATTTGCAAATATCTTCTGTTGCGAGGAATTGAAGTCGGCATGCGATCGGTGCCTGGCGTCGTCTGTGGACTGCATTGATGATGCTGTCATCCTCGTTTAGGGGTGTTAACGGATCGGGTTGAACGGGTTGGAGCCTAATCCTAATCCTAACCCATTTAATATATCTCAATCCTAATCCGTTTATTAACCCATTTAAAAAACTTCAACCCTAACCCATTTACAACCCATTTAATAAACGGGTTAACGGGTTGTTAACGGGTTGTGTTTGTTACTAATTTTCAAAGGAGAATTACCAAAAATGAGAGAGGAGGGAGTATCAGCACTCACCACTTAGCTGAACCTTTTTCAAATTTTGGAGAGATAGAATTTGGCCTTCGGGGTCAACGGAACCTCGACTGGTTGGAGAGGAGCGAAAAACCGAGCCTTCCCCTTTACAGGAACGCAAGATGATTCACCATTCCTGATTTCCTGTACTCCAATCCAGATTCCAGGATGTCCAGCTTTGCTCTGCTTCAACCTATATAAGATTAGAAAAAAATATGAGCTAATCTGCCAGAGTGCCAGTCTGCTGCTCATGGACTACCGAAAAAAAATTAGCCGAAAGCTGCTCTGCCAGTCTGCTGCTCGTGGACTACCGAAGCTGCTCTTCTCTGCGCCTCTGCCAGTCTTCTGGTCTGACGGCAGTTCCGACACCGGCCCCTCCTACGGCAGCGTTGATAGTCTTCTGCCGTCGCCTCCGTCGCCCAGCGCCAATGACCCCACCCGATTCCGCCTCCGTCGCCCAGCGCCAATGGCCCCACTACGAAGCTGCTCTTCTCTGCGGTCTCTCAGTGAGTAATTGAGTATGCAGCAGGGTACCCAAGCAGGAAGAAGAAAAACAGAGAAGACACGACAAAAGTAGGGATGGAATCTGTTCGAGCAAGATGGAACAAAAAGGAGAAGAAGAAGTCGCGGCGGCAGCAGAGTTCGACTATTCGAGCAAGAAAGAAGAAGCGACAGCAGTGGGGATGGGTTCGACTTCCTGCTCGCCGCCTGCTCGTGGAGTGCTTAGGCCCACACAAATTTGGCGAAAGAAGCAACAATGAGACAAGGATCTGCTGGGACGAAGGATTGACTCCCGGATCTACCGCAAATCCATCCAGATGAAGGATTGCCTGCTCATGGAGTCATCATGCGCGGCCTCTCAGTCAGGCGTCAGCTGCTCGTGAACGATGTGTTGGTGGATTGCGGGATTTAGGTTTTCAGCGCGGGCGGGATAAGGGAGAGGGAAGGAAGGGCAGGGCCGAAATATATTTCATAATATATAATATATTATATATATTATATTAAATGGGTTATACGGTTTGAACGGGTTAAATAAACGGGTTGGACGGGTTGACGAGTTGCAAAGCCTCAACCATAATCCGTTTATTTAATTAAATGGTTAAACGGGTTGACGGATCATAACCCATTTATTCAAAAATCTCAACCCAAACCCATTTATTAACGGGTTGGACGAGCGGGTTGGCGGGTTGACCATGACCATTAACACCCCTATCCTCGTTGAATATGGGCTCGAGGAAACGACACATTTACTTGTAGGGACTTGCCTACAGGTCATCTTATAGATCTGCCGAAACCATAAAAAAAAGGGGGAGGAGGCATTTTTGTTGAAAAGAAGGATAAATCGAAAGGGCCCCAGCAGATTCAAAACCACGCTTTGCAGGAGGCGCGCAATGATTGTCCATGTGAAATACACAGGAGCATTTAATGCACAAATAAAAGTGATACTGTGCAGGGAACGGTGGAAGTACAAGAAAATGCGTGAAATGTGTTCAAAATTCAAATAGATGCCAAGATCAAGGGACGTTTGGGAACAACCATTTGCGTGGGAACGTGGGAATCCATGGGATTTCGGCGTGGTTGTGGGTCCGCCTTTGAATTTGTACTGTGCGACAGCTTTGAATTTGTACAATGCGGGAGTTCCATCAAAAATAAAAATTCATCCCGTAGAGGAAGCTGTGCACTGCAGCGGAATCATCAAAAGCGATGGCCCAGCAGCACATGTACATAATATACCACATTATTCATTATAAAAAATAGCGATTTTAAGTTATTTTTCATTACTTAAAATTTTGATTTTTAAAAATAAAAAATAAATACATAAAAATATTATAAAATGACAAACTTGGAATATGAATATAAAGCAATTATAAAAATTAATAAATAATGGAGATGTGTAATTGGGTTTTTTTTACGTAGCCTACATCGTAGACATCACGCTAGAGGGGTATATTTTACTGCCTAGGTACGAAATTTTTAATGTGCAATCTATTTTAAGCCCACAATAATTATATCAAAATTTCATTCATTCATTTAATTTATTATCTTTTGTTTTAACATGCACTAAAAATTGAATCAAATTCTTAGGTGGGTTGTACATGATAAAAATTGTGTATAATCGCCTATAAATTGGAGATTCTTCGGCACGATTTAATAAACTTGAATGAGATGGATAAATAGAGAGCGTATTGATGCATATTAAAAATGAAAAAATTGTATTGAAAATATAACGAATTATATTAAAGAAGAAGATACGCATTCCATTTAAGTAACGGTTACTTAGATTTTTCCTTAAAAAAACAGTTACTTGGATTTTGATTCGTGGTCATGGATAGGCTCGAAATGGGATGTTACTGAAATCTTTGATAGCAACGGCACTAGTACAGTATTTACCAGTGTTGTTAGAATCGGACTGGACCGGCCGGTCCGATCGGGAACCGGCCTAATGTCTGATTCGTTTACTTGTGGTTCGGTTTAATTATATTAAACTGCTCGAACCGTAGAACCGGCGGTCAAACTGCACGACCGTATGTGAACGGTTCGTTGGTTCTGCGGATGTTAAAAAAAATAGTGAGTTCATGACTGGACGCAAATAAAAGTCGGATGTCGTTCAAAAGTTAAAACCGAGGAAACCGCCGTCATTTGGGGCCTCTGCTTTTTTGAAAATTGACTTGCCCAAGTTTCCTGTTTTGCAGCTTTTGCTCGCATGCCAATCTTTTTATTTAGTTTATGGTTTTTTTTTTAAATTCGTTTTTCTACTCTTGCCCCTGAGTTTCCTAGTTGTTACACGGCTCAATGCATTGTTGAAAAAAAAAAACTGAAATTTCGAAATGGGTTGCATGATGGAATTAGTTTGGACCGTCCAACTTGCGGCCTCAATGCATGTCATTAAACAAAGGAAAAGGGGTGGATCATGGAAGACAACCATCTTGTTAAAGGGCTTTTGATGAAATTGGATCATTTGGCACCAATATTGCAAAAGCAACGGACTAATTTCCTTGAATCATCACGGTTTGCATCGTAAATATTCCACTATACACTTGGGACATTTGTAAGGTCTAGATTTAACGCGACGGTGAGGCAACAAATAATGGTAAATGTATACATCATATCGTTAATCACATGCTCGCCGTCTATGTGAAATAATATCAAATTACACATATTTATCCTAACTTATGAAATCAGCATCAGAATTCTATAATAATTAATTTGAGGAGTGCTTGGTTTAACATAAAAAATTGAAGGAGAAAAATTAAAATTTATGTGAAAGGTGAAATGACAATGCCACTGGAAATTAATATATGGAAGTACTTTTAAAATATATGTAGGTAATAATATGTAAAAAAAATATGATTGCTGGAAATATTTAAAAATTCAAAATAAATGTATATACATATCCAAAAAATGTTAAAACTTAGTTTATAGATTAAATATAACTAAATTGACATGTTTACAAAAATAGAAATGAAGTGAATGCAGAAAATAATTTATAAATAGAAATAATAAAAACATAAATGAAGAATGCAGTACCTTATTTGGATTGATACAAAAGAAGATTTTGATTCTAAAAAAACGCAACAGCGTGTATCATCAAACTATAAATGTGAAGACATGGATTCATTTTACGGTAAGTCGAAGTAAAATGGGCTACGAATTAAAAACAGTCGCGCATTTTGTATCATAACGCAGTAACTATTTGATTTTCATGTTAGCATGTTTTATCTTATTTTCAAATATGATAATGTCCCCATACTTTTATTAACCAAAATATCGAACCAAAACTTAAACCAAGGCGTCATTTCTGTTCTATTGGCGGACCCCATACTTGTTTTGCAGACTTAGAGCTCATTTTGAGGTTGTAATTTGGAATTGGATGCTTGAACTTGTCGTAATCTTATTTGTCATTATATTATTGTTCATCTTGGATGATTTTCTTTTATTGTAATTGACATAATAAGATTTCTGCTATACTTGGATGTTAATATTTATGTATGTGGTTGTATAACTGATATTGAATGGCAAAACGAAAAAGGTTGTACATCTTCATCCTCCAAAACAGGGCTACTACTCTACTTAATGCCAAGAGAAGACCTAAATCAACTCACTTTCTTTATCCGACAAAATCATTAAAAAATCGTAAAAATCTAAATACTATTATCGATTAAAATCAATCAAATGTAAAAAGCAATCTTTACTAAAATCACAAATCTACACAACTATTTTATAACTCCTTCATACATGGCACATGTTATCACTACATTGCACTTTTACCACATGATTTACAGTCGCACAAATTGATAATTTGGACATCATTTCCAACATTACAACTCGCACAATCACAAATGTTTATGACAACAAGAGTTTGCTCTTTTTTATCCAGCGGTGTGAAATAATTCTTGTACGCATCTACGGCAGACTCTCGATTAGAAAATGATTTGAAACATGCTCTCGAATATCGATTCACTTGTGCATGGGCCGCCAGCCATGATTGATATATACCTGGTGTACGTCCAACAAAGACAACATAGAAACGTGGCATAGTGGCGTGACCTGTGAAAAAAATAGTATGCAAAGTAGCTAAATGAATGAAATAGACATCTTAATAGCATAGCAATGTCATACATAAACTTAATCAATAAAACAAGTTACCTGATAAGTTAAAACCATAAGTCAAATTTCTTAAATAGTCTACACAATATGTCATAAATGATCAACAATTTCGATAATCAAATAGGCCTACAAATTTGCTAAAATATGTTGCACAAACTGCTTTCGCATCTCTAAAGTGGGCATACTTAGAAAACCTAATGCATTCTCTGGATGCTGACCAAAGTAAAGGACCATTTTGGTGCCCTCTTCGGGAGAGAGAGAAAGCTCCCACAGCCGTGTCATAGCATCCGTGTATCGTTGGGGGTCAACACTGAGCTTCCCGGTTGGTAGTGGTGGTGGAGGAGGCGGCGGCAGCAGCTGCCGATTGACTAGACTCTTAAATGCACCCGCCAACTCCTCCAATGGACCTGGCGGCCTCCTACGTAAATTTTTACGTCGTGGTGAGAATGCAAATGTTCTCATTGAAGATGTCGGAGCATCTTCTTCGGTCTACAAAGGCTCGGAGTTAAGATCGATGCCTTCCTCGCAACTCGGACTCTCTTCCATGTGGGAGCGTCTTCGACGTGCTAGCTTACTCAATCCCGCTAATTGGGCACCGGTTGGTGCATCTGACCTATAGATCTCGTCCAAGTCCTCCCAACTGTGTAATTGACGCTTATCACGGAGCTCCGCTATCTTCGGATCAGACTGAACAAGTCAAATTTAATGAAAGACATTGGTAAGTACTTGCTAACCAAAATTCTTACAAACATATAAAACATTGCGAAAATCTAATTGGCTACCTCGATAAGATCTGCCCATTGTTCATTTGACCCATCAAACATCATACGAGACTCATCCCATCCCATTCCAGATTTGTCTTGAACTCTTGCCATACGTCGGTATAACTCTTTAAAATGACGCCACCTGTTTCGAACTTGCTCCCACTTAAGGGGAACTTCAATAATGTCGCTAAGTTCATTGCTTAGCCTTGATGCAATTCGCATGGCTATAGCCTTGGCTAAGCTATTACCACATATGCGACCAGATTGTCTACTTTCTACTAGAAGCCTAATGAGCCTTCTATCATGTTCTTCTGCCCATCGAAAATTTCCTTTATTAGACCGTCTAGAATTTCTGTCAGTACTACCTCTAGAAGCCTGACGAGACCCACTGCTCATGGATCTGCTCAATGTTGGATCCATTAGGCCTATCTCTGTACGATACTACAAATATCAAGATGCAGCACAATTATGTGATTGAGATATAATTGAACAAAGTAACCACATATACCGTGAACTAAAAATAAGGATAGAAGGCATAAGACATGAGAAAAATAAACCAATTCACTCATTAAAGCACCATTCTACTAAACCAACATTTGATTTATCAAATGACAAGTATTCAGTAAGTTAAATCACAAACTACAAGCATGATAAACATAAAAGTAAATGATGCTTAGTGTTGAGAGCTATGACTACGATATTGGCTACGCATCTCTATGATAATCATTCCACATTCGTTGGGCAATGTCGTCACGGAAGTCCTTCCAAGATTGTAATGCTATATCTAAGAAACCCCTAATCATGGTTGGCTCTTCGGTCTCCTCCTCCATGTCGACTGAATTCATTGAAGTGTCCCCCTGTAATTACAGTTGCTTTGGTAATTCCGATTTATCTACAATTGTCATGTAGTTGTGTAGGATGGCACAAGCTGCTATAATCATTGTGTGGACGTTGTAAGGGTATTTGGTGGCACTTTTCAATATGGGAAAACGACTCTTCCATATACCAAATAACCTTTCCACATGGGCTCTCCACTTTGCATGATTGTAGTTAAATAATTCCTGATAATTTTCTGGTGTTCGACCCCTTTGATACTCTTGCAAATGGTAATGTACACCCTTGTATGGTGCCATGAAGCCGGGACAATGTGGGTAACCCAAATCGACTAGATAATAAGACCCTGTACGTCCAAAGGTTAAAATCCAGCACATATGGTTAGCAATATAGTCCTCTAATATGGACATTCTTAATTTTCAAGACACAGGATTCAAGTGGCACCTGTTGGAACTTTAAATGGATCCTCAGAGTCATCTATTGTAGCCTGTAGGACTTTACTATCATGGGCTCGACCCTCCCAACCGGCATATATATATATGTGTGAACCTCATGTTGAAATCGCATGCAGCTAGAACATTTTGAGTCAACCTCCTATATCTATTCCGCCAAGCTAAATTTGGTCCTGGTGGTGGTGTTGTAAGAATGTGAGTTCCATCAAGCGCTCCTATACATCCCTATGTAAGTTGTTGTGATGTATTAGTGCGGTAAACATGACTGTAAAGGAGGGTAACATGCATGAAGGGTGCAACACGAACCTGAAAATAAATTGACACGAATGGGTCTGCCTCTATTAAAGGATGTGTAGTATACTTTGGAGCTTCAACCATTTCTGTATGGAGACAGCACAGTAGAAAGGCACCTATGAAAATGCCGACTGACAGTTTCACCAGAACGACAGAAATAACCCCCTATGCTTCGATTTCTAAAATTATGAGATAATGTGTGTAAAAACATTGTCATTTGTGCCTCCACTGTCACATACCGAGTGCCACTCAACCCACTTACATATTTTACTTTCTGACACAATTGATGGAAGTCAAACATGCTCATTCTAATCTGATTTGTACACTTTGTATCTCCAGACCCAATCATGTTATTTATAAATAACTGACGGAGCTCCCCACAGTTTCTATTGGAATGAGCGTCCTTCTCATTTTTTTCTGCATCGGCTGCTAAAAGTGTCGCCACTACTCCACCTAGCATTAATGTTTCCTCGTAATGATCCATATCTGTACGTATTATTTAATTTGTTCGTAGCATTTACCAGCCTTCACCATAAACATTAGCTGAGCCTGAATGAGACTTATGGAAAGAGACGTGTGAAAATGAATATTAATTAAGTAAATAAAGTATTGTTTAAGAAAAAGGATAAAATGGGATGAGATGGATGATTGATTAATGCATGGGCACAATTATCTAAAATAGCGCACAGATCATATACGACCAGATATAAATAGGTGACTTGTGATCGTTACTCTTTAGAAAAAATTTAGTTGGATATGTAAAATTATAATCTTATAAAAATGTGAGTATGTAAAATATAAACAACTTAAAATTTTTATCTTCTAAAAATATTTAGTTTTATTAATCCATTTCTATAGCTCGTTAAAATTTATTAACATAATAATTCACCTTTTTCTCTTCTTGATATATGAAACGGAAAGGAGTCCCTAAGAAATTTTCTCTTTAATTTTGCGCTTTTAATTTTCATTCTTCTAGAAGAAGAATATTTTGAGATCAGTTAATAGCTATATATGGTTTCAAACACACGGCCACGAGAGAGACTTAGCATTCAGGATTTCGGATGGGTAGAATTCCTCTCGTCAAATATATATTTTAATTGGAAAATACATTTGAGGCACTGATTGCACCGTGTTCCCTTTAGGTTTTGAGGTTTTTAACATTTTATTTAAATCTAAGTCATGCATCGTATTCCTCTTCTTTAATACATATGACATATGAAAAGTCATTTTCATTGGATTTCTAAATAATCTACATCAAATGCAAATGTATGGAGTTACTTAAAATGATGTTTTTGACATGATAGATTATGAAAATTTTCAATCAAGTCTATTTTTTATATTTTGACGGCACCTGATTCTATATAAGATGATTGACTTGAATTTTTAATTCTAATCAAGAAATTTTGGCCATTTACTTTTTTAGCCATGTATTTTTTTTTTTGCATTTTAAACCGTAACATATTAAATACCATAAATTTAATGTTAATCTATACAAAATAACATAAATACCTTTCAACCCCCAAATCATGCATGATTTGGCAGCTACGGAGGATATAGTTTGCAATTTTGCATGCACATGAATATGGGACTGAAAACTTTTAGAGAAGAAACAAGTTGGGTGACTCGTCCTTTTTCTTTGTATTTGCAGCTAAGGCACATGATGATTAATCTTGGGGAGAAACTAACAGATGAAGAGGTGGAACAGATGATCAGGGAGGCTGATATGGATGGCGATGGCCAAGTAAACTATGAGGAGTTTGTTAGGATGATGATGGCCGTTTGATTGGATTTCCAACAACAGCTTGCTAAACCATATTCATTTTCATTTCATCCAGATGAATAATAATTCTATTAATAAGGAGTTGCTTGATAGAGGGCCCCTCTCTTCTTCCCTGGCTGTGCATTTTCAAATTCAGATCATCTGTCTGTTGCACCATGCAGTGGCTTCTGGAATGTATTTGGACTCACTTCCCAGAATTAGGAACATGTGTCTACGTTATAAATATGTGAGCCATGTATCACGCAATTCCTCATGATACCAGTAGTCGCTAGCATCTGTTTATTTATTAGGCCCCTGCCATGATGAATAAGAAGAAATCTCTCTTATTGAAACAGAAAGAAAGGACACTGTCTGTTTTGTCCTCTGTGTATAACTTTTGTTCTGCTTTCCTTAATCCTACAGAAAAGCAAGCTTTCTTTGCGGGATGAGGAATTCTGTTTTCAGAATTCTGCTAATCTAGTTCTAGTGCATGTCTAATCCCGATTCAAAATTCTTCCGTTGAGATGTTTTCCTTACCAGCGACAGAATTGTAGTCTTGGATTTTTGTGGATAGACATGACATCCCATGTTGACAATAGATAAGAACTGTAGTTGTACTTAAGAGAATCTACGTCACCTAAAAAGATCTTCACGCATTAGAAGGATTCAACCCCCAAACCCCAGTACAACTATCCAATATCAGCGAAGAAGATAAAATCCAGATAGAACTAATAAATGGCCGCTAAGTACGGGCTTCCAGCAATCACAAATCAAAAGTGTAGGAAGAATTCCATGGGCAGAGAAAATAAAAATAAAAAATAAATAATTTCCGTGGTTATGAAAATACCACGATATTCCACGGGCAATTTCCGTGGAACCGTCCGACAGTTCTAGGTAGACAAGAGCCAAGAGGTGGGGTGTATGCCTAATCTGTCACTGTTAGCCTACAAAAATTTGGGTGGGGTGTATGCAGGAGACAACTAGTTCCGGCAGCAGCACAGGAGAAAAACAGAACGCACAGATAATGGGAAGGGAAAAAATTCTAGCGCAGATTACAAGTTTGCACAGATAATGGAAATATGACATTTGTTTGAATGAGTTTTAAAAAAAATACCTTCCTGAGACGAGTTTGGGAGCACCGATCTTGTGGTGAGCTTATCCGGAGTAGCAATGGTTGAGACTGCTGTGACGATCCGGAAGAGGTAACGTCTTCTACGTTTACGGGAGCAGATTTCGGTGGTCGTATGTATTCACCCCAACTTCTTCGAGCATGGAGAGTGCTTGATCTTGCTGGCAGGATTCTTCTCATTGTCAGAGGGCACCACGTCAACGGGAGTCCCGCGTCGCTATGGCAGCAGCCGCTCTTTTCCTCTTCAAGCGCTGTTCTCCCCATTTCTCTTCTCCGATTTTCTTCCGTAACTTCCTATCTTGTCACGCCGCTCATCTGCTCACAACATCGGCTCCAACCTTTCCTTGATGTACGCGACAAACCATGCTTTTTGATTCCCAATACACTCGCAGCCGTAGATTTCGCTGACAGGCCGACAGGCTGTCAAACCCTCATGAGACGACAACCCCTGCCTTGTTCACACTCTGCTCAAAATTTTCTCCTTGCGTGTTTTGAATGGCCTGGATGGTTGATGAGCCAGATGAATGGCTTCTGCTGCATTTGGTGGGGCTGCTACAGTGCACAGCTTCCTCCCTAGGATGGATTACCTACGGTGCTAGGTGCAGTAGAACGAGACCGGTTTTGCCAACACTTCGCACTTCCTCTTGCCTCTCTCCCGTCGCTGGAATAAAGAACAGTTCACGCACACATTCTGAAGACACGCACACAAGGGAGATCCATGTTGTGCTCGAATCTTAGGAGAAGACTGAAGTCGGACGCTGAGGATTTTCAGCAGCTCTTGATTAACGGAATCTGATTGGGAGATCAGCCGGTTCAGATGGCCGGATCTGAGATCATGTGGGTCGCCAGAGATGTAGATTTTCTAACCATTCGATGCTTGGAACTTGGAAAGAGTGCCAACACCAGAAAATCCACCTGCTAAACATTATTTTCTACTGTATTTGGCCGGCTTCGAAGACGCATGTGATGGGTTTGTCTCTCCCATTATCCGCAACCATGGAAGCTCGTTTTGTGAGGGGTGGAGCACAAAGTCTGATACAATGCAACTGCACGCCAGAGATGTGTACATGCATCCTATTTCAAATTTTGTTGGCTGCCTGCACCGTACAAAATTAATGCCGATAGTTGACAAGGAAACCGCGAAACCATATTTATCATTTTTAAAGTGGAATGAGACATAAAAGGATATATTTTCACAATATTATGTATGGCCAAATGAACGAATTTTTAAAATTATTTCGTATAGATATGCATGTCCTGTTCTTATGTCCGAATTTCAACAGATATTTTTTGAATTATTACAATAAAAAATTTATCACATGCACCAGCGCATCAGTAAGGTAAAACATGCTAACGTGAAAATCAAATAGTTACTGCGTTATAATACAAAATGCGCGACTGTTTTTAATTCGTAGCCCATTTTACTTCGACTTACCGTAAAATGAATCCATGTCTTCACCTTTATAGTTTGATGATACACGCTGTTGCGTTTTTTAGAATCAAAATCTTCTTTTGTATCAATCCAAATAAGGTACTGCATTCTTCATTTATGTTTTTATTATTTCTATTTATAAATTATTTCTGCATTCACTTCATTTCTATTTTTGTAAACATGTCAATTTAGTTATATTTAATCTATAAACTAAGTTTTAACATTTTTTGGATATGTATATACATTTATTTTGAATTTTTAAATATTTCCAGCAATCATATTTTTTTACATATTATTACCTACATATATTTTAAAAGTACTTCCATATATTAATTTCCAGTGCCATTGTCATTTCACCTTTCACATAAATTTTAATTTTTCTCCTTCGATTTTTTTATGTTAAACCAAGCACTCCTCAAATTAATTATTATAGAATTCTGATGCTGATTTCATAAGTTAGGATAAATATGTGTAATTTGATATTATTTCACATAGACGACTAGCATGTGATTAATGATATGATGTATACATTTACCATCATTTGTTGCCTCACCGTCGCGTGAAATCTAGACCTTACAAATGTCCCAAGTGTATAGTGGAATATTTACGATGCAAACCGTGATGATTCAAGGAAATTAGTCCGTTGCTTTTGCAATATTGGTGCCAAATGATCCAATTTCATCAAAAGCCCTTTAACAAGATGGTTGTCTTCCATGATCCACCCCTTTTCCTTTGTTTAATGACATGCATTGAGGCTGCAAGTTGGACGGTCCAAACTAATTCCATCATGCAACCCATTTCAAAATTTTAGTTTTTTTTTTAACAATGCATTGAGCCGTGTAGCAACTAGGAAACTCAGGGGCAAGAGCAGAAAAATGAATTTAAAAAAAAAACCAAAAATTAAATAAAAAGACTGGCATGCGAGCAAAAGCTGCAAAACAGGGAACTTGGGCAGGTCAATTTTCAAAAAAGCAGAGGCCCCAAATGATGGCGATTTCCTCAGTTTTGACTTTTGAACGACATCCGGCTTTTATTTGCGTCTAGTCATGAACTCACTATTTTTTTTAACATCTGCAGAACCAACAAACCGTTCGCATACGGTCGTGCGGTTCGACCGCCGGTTCTACGGTTCGAGCAGTTTAATATAATTAAACCGAACCACAAGTAAACGAATCAGACATTGGGCCGGTTCCTGGTCGGACCGGCCGGTCCGGTCCGATTCTAACAACACTGGTAAATACTATACTAGCGCCGTTGCTATCAAAGATTTCAGTAACATCCCATTTCGAGCCTATCCATGACCACGAATCAAAATCCAAGTAACTGTTTTTTTAAGGAAAAATCTAAGTAATTGTTACTTAAATGGAATGCGTATCTTCTTCTTTAATATAATTCGTTATATTTTCAATACAATTTTTTTCATTTTTAATATGCATCAATACGCTCTCTATTTATCCATCTCATTCAAGTTTATTAAATCGTGCCGAAGAATCTCCAATTTATAGGCGATTATACATAATTTTTAGCATGTACAACCCACCTAAGAATTTGATTCAATTTTTAGTGCATGTTAAAACAAAAGATAATAAATTAAATGAATGAATGAAATTTTGATATAATTATTGTGGGCTTAAAATAGATTGCACATTAAAAATTTCGTACCTAGGCAGTAAAATATACCCCTCGAGCGTGATGTCTACGATGTAGGCTACGTAAAAAAAATCCAATTACACATCTACATTATTTATTTATTTTTATAATTGCTTTATATTCATATTCCAAGTTTGTCATTTTATAATACTTTTATGTATTTATTTTTTATTTTTAAAAATCAAAAATTTAAGTAATGAAAAATAACTTAAAATCGCTATTTTTTATAATAAATAATGTGGTATATTATGTGCATGTGCTACTGGGCTATCGCTTTTGGTGATTCCGCTGCAGTGCACAGCTTCTTCTACGAGACGAATTTTTTTTTTTTGATGGAACTCCACGGGATGAATTAGCTACGTTGCCAGGTGCGTACATGTGCAGGGATTCAAATTTGCTCGACCCGCACCGTATAAATTCAAAGCTGCCGCACCGTACAAATTCAAAGCTGACGGTTGACCCGCAACCACGCCGAAATCCCATGGATTCCCACGTTCCAACGCAAATGGCTGTTCCCAAACGTCCCCCAAATCACTCTCTCTACGCAAGTGCAGTAGCCTCTCAACGTCATATCTCTTAGCCGAATTGCCAGTGGCAATTAACGATCGAAATGATAAGGTTTCAAAAGGAAGGACCGGTATGGACGTGGCTACCATTATACAACGTTGTCAAAAGCACGCTTAATGATTGAAAGTAAGCACCAGTTACATGGTGACACGTGAAAGACTTCGATCCCAAAACCAAAACTACCCGAGGATCCAAAACTATCCGCAGGACACTTTCGTTGAGGCCTAAGCAACAAACGCTCGCAGAAATATACGCATAATGAATACCCGCAGAACTAGCCTGCAACAATCGAAGGTACATGGAAGAGGGCTAACAGTTCTGCGGTAACATTTCCTTACCACCCGGCAAAAGCAAAACTAGCCACCTTCACCGGCGCAACTCTATAAATAGCTGATTTCAGCATCCAAAAGGAGGAAGGAGAACAGGGAAAAAAAAGGAGAAGGAGAGAATAACCTAAGGAGACAATCCCGAGACAAGCACTCCAGCTCTTCTTCCTAACAGGAAAAGTGAGTTCTCAGTTTTTTTAAAACTTTTTCTGCGTATTATTTTCTAAAAATATATATATTAAAAGACCTTCAAAAAATATATACTATTTTCTAAATATATATATCTTAAAGGCTTTTGAAATAAATATATATATATTATTTTCTAAAATATATATATCTCAAAAGCCTTCAAAATATATATATATATTTCTCTCAAAGGCATTCAAAAATATATATATATATATATATATCTTAAAGACTTTCAAAAATATATATTATTTTCTAATATATATATATCTCAAATGTCTTCAAAAATATATATATATATATTATTATATATATATATCTTAAAGGCCTTCAAACATATATATATATATTATTTTCTAAAATATATATATGGGAAATAATCCAGTGCATGCGACTGCACCGTGCAGTCCATGCACTGTGGGCCCCACTTGATCATAAATAGAAAATCCACCCCACCCATTGTATTTAGAATTGTTCACTTTATTAGCATACCAATTTTCATCTAAATCCAACATGTGTGTAGTCCCCATCTAAAAAAATGGTGCAAAATCAACGTAATAAAATAGTTTAATGTAAATATCAAGTTTAAAGTGGTTTTTTCAACATCTAAACCGTCTAAAGTATGATTTGTATATGGATAAATGAATGTATAAAGTTTCATTACAATCTAATATGTGTGGGGTCCATTTTACAGCGGACTGCACAGGATCGGATATATATATATATATATATATCAAAGGCCTTCAATATATTATTTTCTAAAAAATATATACCTCAAAAGCCTTCAAAAATATATATATTATTTTTTAAAATATATATATCTCAAAGGCCTTCGAAAATATATATATTATTTTCAAATATATATATATATCTTAAAGGCCTTCAAAATATATATTATTTTCTAAAATATATATCTCAAAGGCCTTCAATATATATATATATATATATATTATTTTCTTAAAATATACATATATTAAAGGCCTTCAAAATATGTATTATTTTCTAAAAATATATATATCTCAAAGGTCTTCAAAAATATATATTATTTTCTAAAATATATATATCTTAAAGGTCTTCAAAAACGTATATATTATTTTCTAAAATATATATATCTCAAAGGCCTTCAAAAATATATATATTAATTTTTAAATATATATATCTTAAAGGTCTTCAAAAATATATATGATTTTCTAAAATATATATCTCGAAGGCCTTCAAAAATATATATTATTTTCTAAAATACATATATCTTAAAGGCCTTAAAATATATATATATATATATATATATATATATATTTGAAAGGCCTTAAAAAATATCTATAATGTTTTCTAAAATACATATATCTTAAAGCTTTTCAAAAAACATATACATTATTTTCTAAAATGTATTTATAGCTTAAAAGACTTCAAAAATATATATATTATTTTCTAAAAAAATACATATATATACTTTTTCCCAAGTAGATATTCCCCAAGTGGTGGGTTGAATGGATACACAGGGTTAAGTATTTTTTTTTCTTCTTTTAAAAAAAAAGTTATTTTCGAAAATCACTTTGCCCCAGGTAGATACTCTCCAGGTGGTGGATTGAATTGATACACGTGGCTAAGTATTTTTCTCCTATTAAAAAAATTACTTTTGTTTTTACTTAACCCAAACCTTGATGTCTAATTAAAGCCACTGTGTGAACTTGCTGTGCTACTGGAACAGAGTCGTCAAATCCCCCTTGGTTTTCATGATTTAAGCAATCAAATCGTGATGGATATAAATTGATCTTATTATTGCTATAGCAAGAGAGTTTTTGTAATAGACCTACAGCTAAATCTTTACCCTCACTTGAGGAATACGTGTGATTCATTGAGCTTACTAAATGATAACGACCTATGGGCATGCAAATTAAAAAAGAGGGAGAAATTATTTTGTATGGGAAAACTATGGAAACTCTCTTCTTTACTCAAGATTGAGAATTTATGGATCCATTGTGATCTGTACGCGTGTAAATTCCACACAGTTCAAATATGAAAGTCAAGGCGGGTAATTTTTATCCGCGTCTCTCCGTTGGGCCTAATACCCCATATTTACCTCACTTGAGTCAAGTTTTGCTCCTCATAAACTTATTTGGGCTCATGACTCCTAAAATAGGCTCTAGTTGGGCCCCAAAGTATTCAGCAGGCCCGGTTGGGCCCAAAACTATTCAACAGGCCCGGTTGAACCCAGAACTCTTCAGCATGCCCAGTTGGGTCCCCAAAACCTTCAAAAACACTCGCAACAAGCCTATTTGGACCAAAACCCTACAATGATCCCACTCGGGCCCAAATCGATTGAGTCAAGACTAATTAGGCACAAACTCTTTTCAACAAGTATGTTGGGCCCAAACCTCTTTAGTTGGTCCCAGTCGACCCAAACATATTTTCAAATTTTAATTAAATTCAATTCTTTGTAAAACCATCCAATTTTTAATCCAGAAACTAAATGCAGAATAAGCTGACTTCTTAAGCTAAAAGCGGAAGGCGCTAGTCTGTTGTGTAAACTCAGACGCTGAGAGCACACTTAGCTTGTTGTGTAGGGTCACTAGTGTAGCCGACGGGCCTCTCATTATTCCAAGACCGAGTCATTGCTAGTCGACGGGCAAAGCATAAACTCACATTTAAGTCATGGTGGCTGGTGTCATGTGTCATCCATTTTTGAGTCACAGCGTGAGGTGAAGTGTACTCACTTATTTTTGTATTTTTCGTGAGACATAATTTTTCGTGCATTTGTAAAGCCGTAGAAAGATCTTCTACGCATCTCATCATCACCTCAATAAAATAATTATTTTTTATGGACTATTGTATTTAGCTTTTTCAATCAAGGGTTTTCTTATTAGAGATGTAAAATTAATATTTCTGTGATATACTTTTCGGACTCGATTAAAGAATTAAATACTTCAAAATTTTACTGGGGAATTAACTAGGCATTTATTTTCAATCGAGAAAAATTTGGTGGCCGAAACAACTGGGTAAGAAGATAACAATTGGCATGAAAATAAAGGCAGATGAGACTCATGATATACATGCCATGACAATGATGCAAAATGTCAACTCCTAAATGACCTTATAAGATGTAAAAGCAACACTCATGCCAAAGAAAATATGTAAATAGTCGCATGTCTTTAACGGGCCATGGACAACCTCCTTCATGTCAATTAAGGGTCATAAATAACTTTTTTCTCATGTCAATCAAGGGCCTTGAACAACCCTATACAACCATACAACTTATTCATATTTATAGTCATATACCGAATTTAAATGATATAACATACCCACGATAATACTCATGCACTGAATTACCAAACTATTATCACTTATCTCATATGGTGCATCATCCCATACACACAAAATGAATATCATAAATCACGCATATAACATCATTAAAATCAACAAACATATACTTGATTTAGCACATCAATTGTCACGCAAGCAATCTATTGAATACCAAATAGACATTAGATGGCAGACTCTAGTTCTCTATACCAGTTAACAACACTCAAGCCATATCAAGTTCTAGTGTTGCGAAATCTTCAAAAATGTCGTCTATTTCATCAAACCTACATAGAAATGTCCAATGTCCCATGAAACCATCTAACATTAACTCATCTGAATCTCAAAATGCCTTAATTGTGAAATTTCTTGGACGATACCTACTCCCACCTATTTTATAATAGGTTTAAGAAAAGAATCCATGATTAACTCAAGAAAATGGAACATCTACTTACCTGAATTGTGGTTTTCTCTAAGAACAACAACCCTAAACCCATATCTTTGAGATTTTGAACTATGTTAATGCGAATCGGCAATCTTCAAGACAATTTGGGAATTTTTTAGAAGATTTAGAGTAGAATCGAATGCTATGAAGAAGAGAAATGTAAGGATAAGAGGCAAAAATGAGAGGAGAAGAAGAGGAAAATGAAATAGAGCCCTAGCCCAGATGGGCCTTTCATTTAATGGTCATCGTTGGGATGGGTTGAACCGAAGCATAGGCTAAGCCTCATCGTAGTTTGCAACTTGCTTTCTCACTCATATAACTTAGTAAATTAAAAATTTCTCTAGAGTAATGCCCCATTGACCCTCACGACCTAATTGGGTAGGTCAAACCCTATATTTACTCGACGAAGTTCAAAATAGTCTTAGTGCTTTAAACAATGAGTCAATCATACACCTCAAATCAATATCCAATAAATTATATCATAACCAAGTGGTGCAGCTATAGAAACATGCCAATGTACACACTCGTACTCATGTCTACCATGCTTATGAATGGTATCTCATACAACCCAACATGCTAAGATCATACATATACATGCATGCATTAGATGTCATATCTATGTACATTATATATCACATTAACATTATTAATTCTTAATAGCATATTTGTAAATTACCTTATGGTCAAAGAAGGATTATAATAAAAAAAATACTTGGCTCTAAGTGGTAGCAAGTGGAAGTGAAGGAACCATGGGTGGACATAGTAGTTAACTATACGGATCTAAAATGGAAATTTGTATTCATGTTGGCTTGCAGTATGAAGATGTAATGATTTCATAGATGGAGAGATGTGCAGTTATGTTATATTGGACTATAACCGACTAATGAACTAACTAATGTTTGAAACATAGAATGGTCAAAGTACGATTTCCTTATAAGTTGGCTTGGTTATGTAGGATCCAATCCAAGTTAGAGATTGTTAGAGTTATGTCTTGCAGTTTGTGTATGGGTTATTTGTGTAATAGCACATATGATAGTGCATGGTGAACACGTAAGAGAGTTCATATTACTTTTTCATAACTACCCATAAGGATCCAATTCATGAGTGTATTAATTAGGAATTTAGTGGAGCTTTGAGAGATGTCTTGATGGTGTGCGAGAGAGGGATCATCAAAGTATTTTATTTGGGATATACATGAGTTATTCTATGTATATTTTTGTAATTAGGGGAGTTAATAGTTATGATCAACCAGTTAACCCGCTAGTCCAAACCGTTTATAAATAAGTTTCGGTTAGAATTTTTAAATTAATGGATTATGATCCAACAACCCATTCAACCATTTATTAAATAAACGGATTAAAGTTGAGATTTTATAATCCAACAACCCATTTAGTAACTTATTTAACCTATTCTAACCTATTTAGCTTGTTTAATCGGTTAAAGTCTAATATATATAAACTCCCTAGTTAGTTTTCCTATGAAATCACTCGCCACCTAATTTTTATTTTTCCACTACAGATCTAATTTCATTTTTTGCTACCTTCCTATTTTCATTTTCCCCTGCGTAAAAAATATCCTCTTTCCTCTCCTTGTGAGATCATCTTTTGCTAGAGTCTAAGCCTTCAGGTCATCTGTCATATAATTCATTAATAACCCACCAACTCGTTTATTAAATAGGTTATAAATGAGTTAGGATTGAAGTTTTTTAAATGGATTAATAAATAATTAGGGTTGTGATATTTTGAATGGGTTAGGATTAGGATTAAGCTTCAATTCGTCCAACCCGATTCGTTAACATTTCTGTCCATAACCTATTTATCATAATACATTATTATATCTCTCTCATAGTTTTTCTCTTCGAAATTGAAAGGTCTTCTATGTAAGTGTTGGCATCTTATATATGTGATCTTATTGTTGTTTATTTAATCCAAATTTATTATGTATGCTTCTATAACAATCTGTTTCACCTTCAATCATTTTTTTTTTATAATTTTAGTGGAATAACTCCAGTGACACTCTCCTTAGGACTTTATCATTGTAAGAAATCTATTTAATAAGCATAAAAAAACTATGAAGGGATTCATTAATAACTCATTACATTAAATGCATGTCACCTACGTTAGGTTAAATATATTACATGCAAGTTGTTATGGCTTGTTAAATAGCTCCGTGTATATATATATACATATATATAACAACCTTTTTAATGGGCTTCAAGGAAACCAATTATAATATATTGGTCCCGAGTTAATGGCACAACCCAAGAGGGGAGGGGTGAATTGGGTTCTTATAAAATTCTTCGGTAAATTAAAACTTAACCCCTTGAAAGCTTAATCCCCTTGATTGAGACAAATAGAGAGCAATGAAATAGTGAAAGCAATAAGGTAAACAGTAGGCAAGATTTATAGTGGTTCGGGCAACCTCTCCCTACTCCACTCTTCCAAGATCACACACCGTTGTGACTTGGGTTCCACTATGTATTCCGCGAATACACTTAGAGACTCCGCTCTCTTCTAGATTCCAGCTCTAGGGGGCATACACAAACAGAGCCTATGCTCTCTTCTAGATTCTAGCTCTAGGGGGCTTGTACACTTGATACAAGTAGGTGATGAGTTTAACTCCAATCACAACTCTACTTGCAACGTCTTGGTTTGTTACAACAATCTCAAACCAAGACCAATAACAAAGAGTAATTAAAATAAGGAAGATCTACACTTTACAGAGTTGTGTAGGCAAGATGGAGCTTGAGGAAGAACTTGTAGATGCAACCGATTGTATGTCGTTGAAGCTACTTGCAACTTGAAGCTCTTTCTTCCTTTGAAAATGTATAGATCACTCAAATTTAGAGAAAAGCAAATGGGAGCTCTTGTTTGCACTTCTTTTCTCTCTTTAGACAATGTAGTGTATATATTCTCGTTTGCTTGAGTGTCTATTTATAGAATGGAGAAGATTTGAACGTTATAGAAGTGGTTGGCGCGCAATAAATGTTCCAACGTTCAAAAATTCGAACGTTGGTTCCCCAAGTCGCAGGTGGAGTCGACTTCGTCTGCGACTTGGCTTCCCAAGTCTCAACTGGAGTCGACTTCGTCTGCGACTTCAGTTCCGCGTTTCTCAAGTCTGAGTCTGGGTCGACTTGGTTTCAGACTTGACCTCAAGTCGATATTGGAGTCGACTTGGGTTGCGACTTGACCTGTCTTTGTGCTGAAATTTGCTTGGTCTTTATTTGATTTCCTCTAGCTTGCTTAGCTTTCTTTCTTGAATCTTCTTACTTCTGAAATGGCTTCTTATATTTGTAAATCTTCTTGAAGGACTTGTCTTAGATAGTAGTCTCCATGACTTGAACTTCTCCATCTTCAACTACGTTCGAAGCTGTGCCTTGGACTTGAGAATTGATGATGAGATTGTACCTTCGATTTGGATTTGAAAAATCCCAAGTTGATCTTGAAAATGAGCTTGAGTCTGTATTTTGGTCTTTGAAGAACTCAAGTCGAACTCGGGGTCGACTTCATCTGCGACTTCACCCAAGTCGCACCTGGAGTCGACTTCGTCTGCAACTTCGGCATTTTTGTGTCCCAAAATCAACTCTGGAAGGAACTGTGCATCTCCAAGTCGATGATGGAGTCGACTTCGTCTGCGACTTGGCATCCAAGTCGCAAGTGGAGTCAACTTGGCCTGCGACTTCAGCTGCTCTCCTTCCAATTTCAACTCTGGCCATGAGGTTTCGTTTGAGGTCGAAGGTGGAGTCGACTTTGGGATCGACTTCACCCTAAGTCGAAGTCCAAGTCGACTTGGGAATCGACTTGGATGATTTCATTCCTTAAGACATTCAACATAATCATTAGTAATCACTTTATACTCAAATTTGACTTTGTTAATCATCAGAACTCATGCTTTGGTCAATTTTGTTTTGTTTTAAACATTGTTTCCAACAATCTCCCCCTTTTTGATGATTGACAAAACTAATTTGAGTTTGTACCTTTCAAGAAAATCACATTCATATAGTTTCCAAAACAAATCATCACAATATCTTTCAAACAAAGTATAACATGCATGAAACGAATATTAGAACATGAATTAAGTTTCATATTATCATGATTCATACAGATTACAATGTAAAGCAAAAGTAAAACCTAAATACAAGCTACCCAACCCAAAATGTTCTAAAAGCCTATGCTATGTACTAAAAAAAAACTCTATCCTATCTCCCCCTTTTTGTCAATCCTTCAAATATGGCTCAATTACCAAGGATTTGGTGAATTGAAATTTGGAAATGGGATATGATGATTGAATGGGTTTGATGGGTCGAACATGAGCTGATGAGTAAAATGAAGAGACAGGTGCGGGAGTTGGATCTCGATGAACTGATCCGGATTCAAATGGATCAAGTTCAGGTATGGGCTGATTTCGGTGTCGCCCAGATGCGAGATGATATCGAATGGTACGCATTTCCCGATCAATACGATCTTGTCAAGAATGCATATCCATGATAGCTGTGAGGACCCCGGAGACGAGACTTGTGATTCTATTCTCTTGTTGACCCATTTCTTCTCGTAGGGAAGCTATCTCATCTCGAATAGTCTGTAAACTGGTCTCCTGGGATGAAGGTTGAGGTGCCGGATCTGGAATGGCAGATCCCTGTGGAGAGAAGGATCCATGCGACATAGGAGAGGCGGACTCCTCATGAATGTCCTATGGTGGAGCAGGTGGTGCCTCTGGAGGCTGCTCCCCCTCAGTATGTGCTTGTCCTTCTTCAGGAGCCTCTGCTTCTGCCCTAAGCTCATTTACATTGATCTTCATTCTTTGGATCAATGCCTTATTGATTGCATTGGTGGATTTCAATACTTCGAAGGGCTCACCTTCAATATCCACCTCGAAATGCTCAAGGATCTTCGTGATCCAGGTACCATAGGGTAGGACTCCCCGTGGATTGTCCTTTCTGCAACTAAGGGCTTCAAGGAATAAACGGGGAAGGCTGACTTTTACCCTGTTCACAATCTTCCATAGTATCCCAGCTTCTTGAGGATTCAACTGATTTCTTCCTCCGCCTTTGGGATATATGCAGTGAGCTATTAGCAGGCGTAGAACCCGTAGCCTTGGGGACAAATCCATGTAGTGTAAAAACTTGATCCCTGGATGATATTTGTTGCTCCGAGTGAGCTGATTGTATATCTGATCAAGTGAGAGATTTGCAGGAAGCGGCTCATCTACATGTGGTACCTCAAGTATCTGTCCGATATTGATCATAGCTCCTTCCAAACTTGGAGTTACTCCAATTCCAAAGAACATGCTAACTCCTTTTACAAAACTGCTGTAATATTCCTCATCCCATAAGTAATAGAAGATTCTGGTTAGATCTGGATAGACCCTTTCATCTTCCTTTAGTAGCTTGGTCCAACCTTGAAATTCCAGAAGATCTTCTATATCCGACCCATAATCTTTGAGAAACTTGAAATCAATGATCTTAGGGATGAATACCTTCCGTTCGTAGAAGTGCTTGTAAAACCGACTGTGCTGGAGTTCGGTTTGGAAATATGTAGTCGACATCTTTAGTACTTGGGCTTTTACAGCAATATTGCCTCTTCTTCTTGCCCCAGATTGGGTGCTTTGTGAGGTTTGGGCTTGTTCCTCACGACCTGCTATGTTTGACGGGGTTCCCGTTTGAAAACGCACTCAGCGGCCTGTGGAAGTAGATGGTTCTTCCCGAGCTCGCTTTGAGGAAGTGCGCTGTCTCCTAGGAACTTCTTCGTCGGTATGAGACATAGACTGTCTGGGAACTGGTTTGAGGGATGGTTTTGACACGGCTAGCTTGGGAGGTCTGAGTTTTGGAGCCATTGAGTTTGGTTTTGGGATTCGGTTGAAGATGAAGAGTGTGGTAGCTAGGAGAGAAATAGAGTTGCCGGAACAACGGTTGCCGGAGAGAATTAAAACGGGAGGAGGCTGCCGGACAGAGAGAGATGGCCGGAGAGGATGAGAATTTGAGGAGAAAAAAAAAGACGGCCTATTGAGCTTGGAGAGAAGAGGATTCGGAGAGGATATAAGGCTGCCGGAAAAAAAATGAGAAGAGAAAGAGAGGGAAGGAAAAAAGAAGAGAAGGGAAGAAGAGAAGACGGACGGTCGCGCGCAGAGTCGACTTTGCCCTAGGCGAAGTCGACTTCGTCCCCTCGGAGTCGACTTCGCCTTAGAGGCGGAGTCGACTTCACATCTCCCAAGTCGACTTCGCTGGAGTCGACTTGACTCATCGACTTCACCTTTTTCAGATTTGATTTTCCTGTATGATTTTCCTTAATTTAACTCTATCATTCCCATATCATTTCTAATTTTATAAAATGATTCCTTTGCTAATGGCTTAGTAAAGATATCAGCAATTTGATCTTCAGTTTTCGTATATTCTAAACAAATATCATGATTCTCAACATGTTCTCTAATAAAATGATGTCTTACATCTATATGTTTGGTTCTTGAATGCAGTACAGGATTCTTAGTCAAACATATAGCACTTGTATTATCACATTTAATAGGAATATTGAAATAATAAATGCCATAATCTTTTAATTGTTGTTTCATCCAAAGTAGTTGGGCACAACAGCTTCCGGCGGTTATATATTCGGCTTCTGCAGTAGATAGGGCAACACTAGTTTGTTTCCTTGAGTACCATGAAACCAACATATTTCCAAGAAATTGACAAGTTCCACTGGTACTTTTTCTATCTACTTTGTAACCGGCAAAATCCGCATCCGAATAGCCGATTAAATCAAGTGTTGACCCCTTTAGATACCATAGTCCAAGATTGATAGTATTTATCAAATATTTAAAAATTCTTTTTACAGCCAATAGATGTGATTCTTTAGGACATGCTTGAAATCTAGAGCACATACAAACACTGAATAAAATATCTGGTCTAGAAGCAGTTAAATATAACAATGATCCTATCATGCTTCTATATAGCTTTTGATCGATACATTTACCGTTTTCGTCTATGCCGATCTTGATCGTAGAACTCATTGGTGTATTTGCTCCTTTACCATTTTGCATTCCAAATTTCTTGAGCATTTCTTTTACATATTTGGACTGATTTAAGAATATCCCTTCTGTTTGCTGCTTGATTTGTAATCCAAGAAAGAAATTTAATTCTCCCATCATGCTCATTTCAAATTCGCTCTGCTTGATCTTAGAAAATTCTTGGCATAAAGTTTCATTAGTAGCTCCAAATATTATATCATCTACATAAATTTGTACAATTAAAATATTTTTACTTTTATATTTAATGAACAAAGTAGTATCAACTTTCCCTCTTTGAAACTCATGATCAATCAAAAATTTATTCAACCTTTCATACCAAGCTCTTGGAGCTTGTTTTAATCAATATAACGCTTTGGTCAATTTATAAACATATTTCGATTGATCCTTTTCTTCAAATCCCGGGGGTTGTTCAACATATACTTCTTCATTCAAATATCCATTTAGAAATGCACTTTTTACATCCATTTGAAACAATTTGAAATTCATATGAGAAGCAAATGCTAGTAAGATACGTATGGCTTCTAATCTAACCATAGGTGCATATGATTCTTCAAAATCAATTCCTTCTTCCTGGGAATACCCTTTGGCTACTAATCTAGCATTGTTTCTAATTACAAGTCCGCTTTCGTCCAATTTGTTTCTAAATATCCATTTGGTACCAATAATGGTATAACCATTTGGTCTAGGAACTAAATGCCATACATCATTTCTTTCAAATTGATTTAGCTCTTCTTGCATTGCAATAACCCAGCTTTCATCATTAAGAGCTTGTTCAATGGTAGTTGGTTCGATTTTGGACACAAAAGCATATTGTCCACAAATTTTTTGTTTTGATCTTCTAGTTTTTACTCCTTCATACACATTTCCAATGACTTGCTCAATTGGATGGGCATTTTTGAACTTTAAATCAGTTGGAGGTTTGTAAGAGTCATTACCTTCACTTACCTCTTCTTCCATGAGATTTTCTGGCTTGAGCTCGATTTCTTTTGGTTATTCTTTTCCTTTTGTTTCATCTGCATCACTTAATTCATCCTCCTTTCTAGGAGTTTGGTTAAACTCATCAAAGACAACATGTATCGATTCTTCTACAACTTGGTTTCGTTTATTGAATACTCTATATGCTTTGCTATTTAATGAGTAACCAAGGAATATTGCCTCATCACTTTTAGCATCTAGTTTTCCCAAGTTGGTTTTTCCATTGTTCAAAACATAGCATGTGTATCCAAAAACATGAAAATAAGAGATATTTAGTTTTCTTCCTTTCCATAGCTCATATGGGGTCTTTTTCAAGATTGCTCTAATGGTAACTCGATTCAAAACATGACAAGCTGTATTTACAGCTTCACCCCAAAATTTCTTGGATAGTTTGCTCTCATTTAGCATTGTTCTAGCCATCTCTTGTATAGTTCTGTTTTTCCTTTCAACTACTCCATTTTGTTGTGGAGTTCTTGGTGCAGAAAATGTGTGATGAATTCCTTTTTCATTACATAGTTCTATGAATCGTTTGTTTTCAAATTCACCACCATGATCACTTCTTATAGTTATAATAGTACTTTGTTTTTCATTTTGTACCAAATTTACAAAAGTTGCAAACATAGAGAAGGCTTCATCTTTGCTAGCTAAGAGAATTATCCATGTGAATCTTGAAAAATCATCAACGATTACAAACACATATTTCTTTCCACCAATGGTTAAAATATCAGATGGCCCATATAGATCCATGTGTAGCAATTCAAGTGGCCTAGTGGTGGAAATTTCCTTTTTGGTAGAGAAAGGCATTTTAGGTTGTTTTGATAATTGACATGCCTTGTAAATTTTATCCTTGTCATATTTCAACTTCGGTAATCCTTCTACCAAACTCTTTTTCCATAGGGTCTTTATATTTTCCATATTTATATGTCCAAGCCTTTTATGCCAAACCCATGGATCATTATCAATGGCCATTAGACATTGACCATCTAGTTCATCAAGTGAAACCAAGTATACATTTCCATGTCTTTTTCCACTAAACATGATATATTTTCCATCAAATATATTACATATAGATGATTCAAACACAACCTTGTATCCTTTGTCACATAATTGACTAATGCTCATTAGATTGTGCTTGAGTCCTTCAACAAACAAAACATCTTCCATGTATGCATTAGAAATATTATAGATGTTTCCTTTACCTTTAATTTTACCTTTCTCATTATTTCCAAAGGTAACTGTTCCATCGTTGCAAGGCTTAAGTTTATGGAATAAACTTCTTTCTCCGGTCATATGCCTTGAACAACCGCTATCCATGAACCATACATTGTTTGCCTTTGCCTTAAAACATATCTAAAAAATAAACAAGTAAATCTTATCTTTTTGGTACCCATTTTATGGGTCCGTTTGGGTTAGTTAACCTTTGAAGTTTGAGTTGATCTAACTTTGATCCCATAAAACCAATGCATTTTGGCATCCAAACCAATTTAGCACCTTGGTTTTGTAGTTTTCTTAGTTTACATTGATATATTTTATGTCCAAACTTATTGCAGAAGTTACAAGCTCCCGGAAGTCTAGAAATAGGGAGCCATTTGGTAATTTGTTCATTAGTTGGTCTTTTTGTCCAAACTGTTCGATTTATTTTAGTAAAATTATTTCTTGGAGCGTTAGTTTCAGTTTGTTCAAGTGCATTGTACCCAAAGTCCTTTCTTGCAAGTTTGAGTTGTCATTTTCAAGAACATTTTTACATTTTTTCCTGGATTAGAGAACTTGGCAAGAGATTCATTTAATGATTTATTCTCGTTTTTAAGTTTTTGTAATTCATTTTCTAAGGTATTCTTTTCATCTTTTAACTTGTCTAATTTTTCAGCAAGTTTACCATTTACAATTATTACTGCATCACATTGTCTTTTCTTAATTGTAAACTTGTTTCCTAATTTCTTTATTTCTTCATATAGTGAATCATAAGCTTGTTGAAATTCCTCTAATTCAGCACATTTAAGACATTCATTTGTAGAGAAATTTGAAAAGGATTTCTGTTTAGAGGTTACCTCTTGACTACTCGTGCAGTCCGTTGAAGTGGCTTGATCCTCCAAAGTTTCCATTGCTGCAAAGCATATATCGGTGTTTACTATGCAACAGATTCTTGCACAATCTACTTCGCATTCTTCACTTGAGGAGCTATTTGTTGTAGATTCTTCTTCATTTACGTACATGCGTCTTCCTTTGTTTCTTTGAAATCTTTTGTTGTCGCCTCTATCTTTTCTTTGTTCCTTTGCCTTGTTTTCTTCGGGCGTTGGACATTGGGCTTGCATGTGTCCCGAACCGCCGCATTGGTAACATTTTGTTGTTTCTTTCTTTTTCTCTTTGGAACTTCTTTCTTTAAAATTTCTGAAATTTCTGCCTTTCCTCACAAATTTTCTGAATCGTTTTGTGAGTAGGGCAATCTCATCGTCTTTTTGTGAAGATGAAGTATCGTCTGAATCTTGTGCGGCTTTTAAGGCAATTGCTCTTTAGCCTTTGTGATGATCTTCATTTCTTTTCTTAATTAGCTCATGTGACATTAATGAGCTAATTAGGTTTTCTAGCTTCAATGTGTTGAGGTCCTTAGCTTCTTCTATCGCAGTAATCTTTGGAGTCCAAGATTCCGGTAGAGCCCTTAAAATCTTCATAACCTGTTCAGATTCAGATATAGCCTTTCCAAGACCTTTCAAAGCATTAGTAATTTTTGAGAATCTAGCAAACATTTCAGAAATATTTTCTGTTTCTAACATTCTAAATTTTTCTAATTCTCCAATCAAAATGTTTCTTCTAGTCCCTTGGACTTGAGAAGTTCCTTCATAGATGGAGGTTAATGTATCCCATATCTCTTTGGCGGTTAGACAAGAGGATACTCTATCATATTCAGATGCCGTGAGAGCACGAAATAGTGAATTCATAGCTTTGGCATTGCTCTTCACGATTTTTACTTCCTCTTCGGTCCACTTGGAAGCTCTTTCATCGATAGGCAAAGTTACACCATCTTGGATTGCAATCCAAGAGTCCATGTCGGTAGCCATGATGAGTTGTTTCATTCTTAGCTTCCAATATCCAAAATTATTCCCATCAAACAATGGTGGCCTAGTAAAGGATTGACCTTCGGCAAATGCGGGAACGGAAGTAGATTGGGATGCCATATCAGTAAGATCTCTTTGGTAAGCTCAAAGACCTGCTCTGATACCACTTGTTGGTCCCGAGTTAATGGCACAACCCAAGAGGGGAGGGGTGAATTGGGTTCTTATAAAATTCTTCGGTAAATTAAAACTTAACCCCTTGAAAGCTTAATCCCCTTGATTGAGACAAATAGAGAGCAATGAAATAGTGAAAGCAATAAGGTAAACAGTAGAAAAGATTTATAGTGGTTCGGGCAACCTCTCTCTACTCCACTCTTCCAAGCTCACACACCGTTGTGACTTGGGTTCCACTATGTATTCCGCAAATACACTTAGAGACTCCGCTCTCTTCTAGATTCCAGCTCTAGGGGGCATACACAAACAGAGCCTATGCTCTCTTCTAGATTCTAGCTCTAGGGGGCTTGTACACTTGATACAAGTAGGTGATGAGTTTAACTCCAATCACAACTCTACTTGCAACGTCTTGGTTTGTTACAACAATCTCAAACCAAGACCAATAACAAAGAGTAATTAAAATAAGGAAGATCTACACTTTACAGAGTTGTGTATGCAAGATGGAGCTTGAGGAAGAACTTGTAGATGCAACCGATTGTATGTCGTTGAAGCTACTTGCAACTTGAAGCTCTTTCTTCCTTTGAAAATGTATAGATCACTCAAATTTAGAGAAAAGCAAATGGGAGCTCTTGTTTGCACTTCTTTTCTCTCTTTAGACAATGTAGTGTATATATTCTCGTTTGCTTGAGTGTCTATTTATAGAATGGAGAAGATTTGAACGTTATAGAAGTGGTTGGCGCGCAATAAATGTTCCAACGTTCAAAAATTCGAACGTTGGTTCCCCAAGTCGCAGGTGGAGTCGACTTCGTCTGCAACTTGGCTTCCCAAGTCTCAACTGGAGTCGACTTCGTCTGCGACTTCAGTTCCGCGTTTCTCAAGTCTGAGTCTGGGTCGACTTGGTTTCAGACTTGACCTCAAGTCGATATTGGAGTCGACTTGGGTTGCGACTTGACCTGTCTTTGTGCTGAAATTTGCTTGGTCTTTATTTGATTTCCTCTAGCTTGCTTAGCTTTCTTTCTTGAATCTTCTTACTTCTGAAATGGCTTCTTATATTTGTAAATCTTCTTGAAGGACTTGTCTTAGATAGTAGTCTCCATGACTTGAACTTCTCCATCTTCAACTACGTTCGAAGCTGTGCCTTGGACTTGAGAATTGATGATGAGATTGTACCTTCGATTTGGATTTGAAAAATCCCAAGTTGATCTTGAAAATGAGCTTGAGTCTGTATTTTGGTCTTTGAAGAACTCAAGTCGAACTCGGGGGCGACTTCATCTGCGACTTCACCCAAGTCGCACCTGGAGTCGACTTCGTCTGCGACTTCGGCATTTTTGTGTCCCAAAATCAACTCTGGAAGGAACTGTGCATCTCCAAGTCGATGCTGGAGTCGACTTCGTCTGCGACTTGGCATCCAAGTCGCAAGTGGAGTCGACTTGGCCTGCGACTTCAGCTGCTCTCCTTCCAATTTCAACTCTGGCCATGAGGTTTCGTTTGAGGTTGAAGGTGGAGTCGACTTTGGGATCGACTTCACCCTAAGTCGAAGTCCAAGTCGACTTGGGAATCGACTTGGCTGATTTCATTCCTTAAGACATTCAACATAATCATTAGTAATCACTTTATACTCAAATTTGACTTTGTTAATCATCAGAACTCATGCTTTGGTCAATTTTGTTTTGTTTTAAACATTGTTTCCAACATAATATACAAAAATTATATTTTTATTTCTAATTTCAATATTTATTTTATATCTAAGAATCCATCATACTTAGTTCTATTTATTTATGCATGATATAAAATCTCATATTATTTGGATTTATATATATCAACATCTAACACCCTGAAGGCTAACCTACACCGTTAGCCATGGGCTGTCATATATCACCAAATATTTAGCAGCATTTTCCTAAAACCATAAGGCTGAGGAGTTAAATGAGATCGCCCTATACAAATATAGTTACATCATACACTCTATTTTCATACATAATATAAAAATATAGAAGCTAAATGAAATAACTCATCCAAATCTCCTTTAATCTACGATCGTAATCAACCATATATCAACTCCATAATAAAATAAGTTGTATAAAATTATAATTCAAAACTTCAACACCACACAAATATATATACTCATCCATTCCATGTCATGCAAGCAGTCATGCTCTAAATGCTCATATAAATGCAAATTTTCAACATCATCATCATCCAAGTCACTTTTACCCTGTTAGACTTACAACCATCAAAATGTCCTATACTGCTATACTGCAACATATTGTAGTTGCTCTTATTCCCTGGCTCGCTAGACGAATAATCATGTATGTCATGGTCAACATGCAAAAACACACTCATTCATCATGCCCATGCTCATATGTTCATCTAGAACATATCCATCTAATTCAAATGATTTAATTGAATTGAAATTATTATAAAGTTATCATTAACTCAAATTAATTTCTCAAACTACTCAACTCAATCAAATAACTAAAACCATAGAAATCATATATATCTAGTAAGGAATTTTAACAAAAATCTGAAATAAAATATCCAAATTAACACAAAAAATTCATTCCTATAGTAATTAAACATTCATAAGCACCAAAATAAAACAAAAAAATTCAACTTATATTTTACGCGAATATTGCAAATCCCTGCTTTAGACTCTACACAATTTTGATGTATTCTTCACTTTAATTTACAAAATAATAATAATAATAATATTTTAAATAATATTCTAAAATTCTTTCTTTTAATTTTTATCATTGAATATCTTCATTTTCTCATTCCTAAGTCCTAAACACCTATCTAGAAACACCCATCTTCCATTTTTGTAAAAATTTTCTAAAATAATTATTATAATTTATCGTAAAATATTATTCTAAAATTATCTATCTAAATTCCATAATCATATCTCATTTGTACAAAAAGTTCTCTTTTCTCCATCCTATTAGGTTGTAAAATGTCAAATACAAACATCATAAATTCATACTAAATTTTTTTCGTATTACCATGATATATAGAATAAATACAATAAATAAGAATAACAAAGAAAAATTAAAAGAAATTGCTCAACTAAAAATTCTGCCTACTTTATTCCTAAATCTACAAAACTTCAAATTCTATCAGAAAATCTGCCATAATACACTATCTCTTCCTCCCCTTCTCTCTCTCCCTTCTTTTCTGCTTTCGGTTTTTTTTTTTTTTTACTTCCAATCTTTTTTAGAGCAACTAAATATTTCATGCATGCATCCGAGGGAGAGATGAAATTTTTTAAAATTTTAAAATAATTCTCCCAATATTAAAATTTATAATTAAATACTTCTAGGTTATACACCACAATAAGTGTGAATGCATGTGGTTACAAAGAACTATATTTTCTAAGATTATTCTATAAAAGTTTTCAATTAACTTGATTTTTGATATATAAGATAAATAAATAATTTTAACCCAATGTCAGATTGAATGTTGAAAAAATTCAAAATTTTAACTGATTGTATATTAGCATTTCTCATATATATTACTTCTTCAGTAAAATTAATCGCATATTTTCTTTAAAAGAAAATTTTAACCAGGTGTGCGTTACAACTGATTATATTGTTTTATCTTTTTAATTTTTGATATTTTGTTTTAAATCCAAGTCATCCATAATATTTTACTCCATTTATATTTGGCATGGCATGAAAAATTATGTTATTTGGACTTGTATACTCTACAACAAATTTAAATGTGTGAGGTATAAAGATTATTAATTATAAAAATTTTAAATTCATTTGATTTTTGATGCATATGAAAAATAAATAGTTTTAAATTGCATCGATTGGATGTTAAAAAATAAGAAAATCAATTGGCTATAATGTACAACCAATTTTGTTGGATCATTTCATATATATATAGAGAGATGATCCGGTGCATTTATGTACACAATAAGTTATGCTGCATTTGGCTTAAAATGGGCCCTACATATATTTAATATATTAATAATTTATGCAATCATTTATCCACATATAAATTATATCATAGATATTTTACATATTCAAAAAATAACTTTAAAATTGATATTTATATCAAACTATTTTATTACGTTAATTTTATACCATTTTTAGATGAGGCCCATAGATATTCAATTTGGATAAAAATGGATATGCTAATTAAAATAATTTTATAAATAACGAGAGAAATAGATGTATATTTTATAATCATATGGGGCCATTTTGAACCAAATGCACAGAAAAAGTTCTTACATATAGGAAAATATTATAGTGCATACGACTGCACCATATAATCCATGCATTATGGGGCCCACTTAAACATAAATAAGAAATTTATCTCACCCATTTTATTTAGAATTATTCATTTATTGACATAACAATTTTCATCCAAATTCGACCTGAGTAATGCCCCATCTTAAAATAGTACAAGATCAACGCAATAAAATAGTTTAATGTAAAAATCAAGTTTAAAGTAGTATTTTCAATATCTAAATCATTTAAAGTATAATTTTTATACAGATGAATGATTATATGAAATATTATTACATTTTAATAAGCTTGGGGCCCATTTTGCAGCGTATTGCACCATATTTATGATAAATTCATCTTTACATGATAGGTTTTCATACACACACACATATGAGAAATATTTAGGTATTTTAATCTACTCCACCCATTTTATTTAGAATCATGTATTCTATTACCATACCAATTTTTGTATGGACCTTATTCAAAAATGGTACAAATTCAATATAATAAAATAGTTTGATGTAAATAACAATTTAAAGTGCTTTTTTTTAACATGTAAATCATTTGCTATAAAATTTATATACAGATAAATGTATAAAGTTTCATTGCATTGTAATACGTGTGGGGTCTATTTTCGGGCAAATGTACTGTTATTCCAATACAATTTTGTTGTACTGGAACAGTTCTCTCTCTCTCTCTATATATATATATACGTATATATATAATTGCACTCTTACCATCATAATATAAAAAAGAAGATATAGTATTGTATCACTTGAAGTCTTACATGTGATCATTTGAAACTAAAGCAGGCATTAACTTCAAATGATTGAAAGATCTTTATTCATAGATATGCAAACAAAAATGTAATACATTCAATAAAATCGGAAAAAAATGATAGAATACGATTTTTTTATATTGCATTCATCGCTTATTGCTTGAAATTAACGAGTTAATTAACTTGGCAGCTTAGATAACTTAACCAGTTAAACTAGCTATTAATGAGGGCACATGTCTTTCTTATTTCGCCCGTAGTGCCTGTTAGCACACCAATTTTTCCCATTTTAACCATGGCCTTTCCAAAATCTTCAAAGAAGGTTGAGGTCTGATTGTTCAACAGGTGACTTGCAATATAAGATTTTGTTCTCTGTTCGTTGAGGAGGGCAGCATCAGACGTAAAGAGGCCTTTATTGGCTGAAACCTGAGTGAAGTAGCTAATGTCGAATGCCAAAGAGCTTCCGGGGTCCATTTCCACAGTATCTGTGGTGTCTCCCTGTGGGCATTTAATCCGAAGTTGTGCTGCGTACGTGGGATCTAATGATGGGTCAGCGTCACCCTTGCCAGTGAAATTGTAGAGCCGGCTTGCGAATGATGTGCAATGGCTCACCCCAATGGTGTGTGCACCTAGTAGTTAATCAATAGATCATCAATGGCAATATTTATGGAATTAATTAATAATATTTTTACCATAACTAAATGTTGATGATATATGCATAAATGTTTAATAGTTTATAATTAAAATATTACCTGATAATACGACCAAGTCCGCCTCTGATAGACCGTTCTGCTTAAAAGAGGCTTTAAGTTGAGTAATGTTAAAGAAGGGAGCTGGAATGTTGGCCAGAGCCTCAGTGGCCAAAGAAATATTACCATCTCTACGCCCAGTTGGGACTTTCCAACTTGGTCCGCCCACCTACGCATGCGTGCATGTCATCATTAATTCGCCATTTATTATTAGCTATCTGGCTAGTGAAATGGTACGCACATTAATTGAAAATCCAACCTCAATTCATGAATCCATGCAGCAGCCTAAAATATAACATTTAAGATTCATAATTGAATTCCAAAATACTTTTTTCAATTTTTAATACAATTTTCTCGTTTCTAACACACGTTATTATATTTTCATCTCATTTAATGCATCTCAACTCCTTCAGAATAGGCAAGCTTATAAAAAAAAAAAATTCAAGCTAGAATGGAAAATGTATAAAGAATAAAACTTAGATGAATGAACGTGTGTGTGGGGTCCTTGATGAATTAATTACCAAGGAGATTGCGTCCCTCGCGACCATGGCCAAAATGTCAGCACAGGAAACAACATTGGGACACTGATTTTCCACTGCAGCCTTCACAGCATCAATCACTTCAAATCCACGAAGCGATAGATTTGGTATTGCAACTTTCTCTGCTCGACTTGTTGCTGTAGAGTTTAACAGCACGGAGCCATCGCAACCCTGCATGCACATATTCAGCTACATTGGTGTCACTAAACATATCAAGATAAGGGTCCGGGCAGTTCTGAAACCTACTTTTAAGTGTGCAGTTCGTTCACCATCTATATGTTTGCTTGTTATTTGGGGTTGTATTCAGACTCTATTAGCAATTGAAGTTAGGATTAACTTTTAGTGATTGGTGAAAAATGGGAGAAGTTGAGAGGAAAATTTTTTAGAATTTAAGAAAATAATATAATATGGTAGAGATAATGGTTAAGAGTTAAAAAATAAAGATTAAATACATAAGGTAGTTGTATGTAAAAATATAAAAATGTGATTAGAATATAGTAGTAATAAAAAAACTAGAATAATCAGATAACCAAGTTATCAAAACATATCAAAAGGTGTGTAGAAAGAAGCATAAAACATTTACCAAATGCCAAATGGACCTTTAGAAGAAAAAAGAAAAAATAATGAAAGGTTAATTGTGGCTAAAACCATCTTGGGAAATGTTAAAAAAATTAGTTCACCCACAATTAAATGTGCACCCAGATATATATGGTTAATTTTGGTACCCAAATACAATAAACAAATATGATCCACTACCACTAATTAAATTTCATAGTTATAAAGTCGGAATCAATCATAGTTAGCAGCTGGACTTACCCTCACAAAACAATCGTGGAAATGCAACCTGAGCAGCGAAGCAGCGATGGCAGGGGTTGCAGACACAAACTGAGCTGTTGTGCTGTTGACTATTACCTCCAAATTCCGGCATGTTTTCTTGTAGAAATCACCTTTTAATCCTTGAGCATTGGCAGAGCCAATGCTGAAGAAAAGAACAACTCCCACGTTGATCAGCAGCAACTTCAAAGGAAGCTTTGAAGCCATGCCGAGCTAAAACCAGCTATCTAATTAATATGGTATATACCGGAATTGATGATTAGTATTCCGAATCCAGCTGTGATTCATCTAAGGCCTGGAACATGCTTATATACTAGTCTTGAAGTTCTTTGTATCCATCTATTTAATCGTGCAAGCTGTCATCAGTTAAGATAACCCAACCCATACAATAATATAATTTAGACCTATGCGTGTATGTGAAAGCATAAAAATGTTGACTTCGTTGCGGTGGCTGCAAGCATGTTTATGGTTAGTTGTCTCGTCCAATCATCCACGTCTGTTAGAAGGTGGCAAGTTCATGGTGATATCTTTTTATTGTTTTCAACCATAAATTTCACGTTGTATTACCACCTAGTTTTAATTATTTTTTATTATAAAAAATTTAATTATCTTTTCTATTTGTTATTGTTTGTATCCATGTCAATCTAAATTTAAAATATTTACCTCCAAAATTAATGCAAACTTGTTGCATCTATTTGCATTTGTGTCAACTCCATTAGCATCCACGCATCATAATGGTTCAAATAGTTAAAATATTTTTAGGAAAGCAAGCCTTCCTATCTCCTTGTCCGAGAGATACTGTTCGCCATGCATGTATTATTTTCAATATATGATATATAAAGGCCTTCGCTCCTATGCAAATGGTTTACAATTTGTATCTCTTGGGTTTTTGCATTTTTAAATATATTTTCTTTTTTATAATATTGAATATATCTACATAGATCCAATTCAGACGTCATATTGCTCACAATAAATAATTGCGTAACATAAATCATTTTAATTAGATTTTTGTATGGTTCGTAGCAAATGCAAGCGCATGTGCCTCTTGAAATAATATTTTTGTAAGATCATACATTATAAAAGTTTTCAATAAATTAAGTTCACTTTTCACATTTAGTGTCGATTTGGCGAAATGTAAAAAATATTCATTTCTTCCTACTTAACTTTTGACATGATTCTTCATTTTAAAAAAAAAAACTTCTGATATGATTTTATTTTTTCGATGAGAATTTTTGATATTATTTGATATCTTGACCCACCGAATTGCCTTATTTTTCGGTATTTCTTCCACATTCCTTCATTTGGTTGTATAAATAAAAATAGAAAAAAAAAAAACCTAGGCGTACAAGTTGCAACTGGTGCATGGTAAAAAATCCGGATATAAAATTATATTACAAAATACATCATACGTTACATAACATATATCCTCGAAAAATAATCTATAGTAAAATGTAATTATCTATAATTAAATAATTGATAACAAAAAAGTTTAAAATACAAAAAATTAATTTTCAAAATATTAAGTTCGGGGCCTAATGCATCCTTCGTTGCTACGACCCACATATTTTGACACTTGTTTGACGTATCTCGACACCCATTTCCAATTCCAGTTCCATGACATAACAGTGAACTACTTGGCCCATAGCATAAGCAGAACCGAATGGGTGTATCTCCTCTAGCTTGTCATTTGCCACGATGAAAGCGACATTGGCTTTTATCTACATTCGCGAGCCATCTGATAGGTTAATAACCATCACTTATACTTCAATTCTTGACAAAAACTACAAGGTATCATCGACAAAACCGCTTAACAGCCTGCAGAAGATCGGATCTAATCATAAGATCGAGTGATGACTGCCTCGACTAAAGGTTCCACGAAGATTTCACTACAATGGCTATATAAAGCAGCTGTGAAGATGAAAAAACCATTACAAGAGATCCTACATTATGCGAAACTTTTTTACGAAGTTTAGTATTTTTTTTTTGTCATAAAAAACTTTTTTTAACGACATAATTAATTGTTGTCATTAAAAGCTAACTTGTAACGACAATAACATAATGAGTATTGCAAAAAAATAATCTTTCAATAATTAAAATTGTCACTAAAAATATGCTTTTTAATGACAAATTTAAAGAAAAGTTAAGAAAAACCTTTCATGACATTATAGTGAAAGTTAATGCAAAATTTTACGTTGCTAAAAATCTATTTTCCTGTCGTGAAGGAGCTCCCAAGTTTAGTTCTTCACTTGTATCTGTCTTCATGCAGCTATCTCATCTTTTTTCTTAAAAAAAATCTGTTTTAGCATCCCTTGAGGCCTCTTTGTTGTACATCTTTTGAACAACAATGGTCACCCTTTTTCCCTAGTTTTTTTTCGTAAGACAAAATCTCTCCAGACTTTCTTTTCCACCTAAATTCTCGTATATTTGTATATTTTCTTTTTATTGCAGTTGAAGAATGCTCATTCATAAAGAAGCCTGATACCAAACATTTTCGATCATCAAAAGTTACTCACGGTGTGTTTGGAAAGTGGTAAAATTTTTAGATGAAAAGTTTTTCACGTAAAATTACTTAAAATGAGAGAAAATGACATGATAGATTAGGAGTAATAATGAGATATAAAGAGAATAAAGTTAAAATAAATAAGTTAGTTGTATGGGTAGTTGAATAGAAATGATTGACAAATATGGTAGTTCGTATAAGAAGAGATGAAGAAATAATAAAAAAATAAGATAATTGTGGAGAATAAAATGTTTTAAATTGAAAAGATTTTCAGAAAAACAAATACGTTTTTAGTTTAAACAGATTTTAATTTGATACGTTCTAAATTTTGTAATTTTCACAGAGATAGCATTGAAAATTAATATTAATTTATCTTACAATTGAAAAATAAAAGTACCATTAAAAATTTTTAGTTTAAAAATATTCATCACATTGAACAGATTAACCTGGTTTCCTTCAAAATTTATGCAAATTCACACCATAATTATTATCACAAATTAATTTGATGAAAAAACAACAATAAAAAGCTGTTTCAGTGAACTCTTGAAAAAATTGTTACTAGAATTTTAGTTTCTATTGAAATGTCGGTCATAAAATAAATAAGTAAAATATGTAAGTCAACAATTAAAATTAAATAATGTCACGCTGCCAAATACTTCGTGAGGTGCATACATGGACTTGACTTCATTTGGTGGTGTCTACTAGCAAGTTGTATGTCTGCTTCTCAAATATCATGTGCCAGCCATAATATTGTCTTTTTCTTGTAATTAGGGTATCTCTATTCCCAGTCAAACCTTTTATATTTAGGTCAACGGATCCATTCCCAGCCAACATGTACAGTTAAGGCGCGTTGTTTTTGTTGCTAAAGCATATAAAAATTTCTTTGATTAATTAGCTTTCTATAAATTGTCCAATGGACAATTTGCTTTGGAGTCAGAATGTTAAAAAACAGGTACGCGCATTTCGTGTAGCCATGTTCATGCAAGTTGGCTCATGTGGTTTTATTATCTATTGATCATTAGACAAAACATCAGTAGACTTCCTAGACAAAACCCAAACCACGTACAATGGTTTGCTGCTTAATTGCTTTTAGTCGTCAACTCCCTTTTGAATATGCCCTCTTTATATAATATGCAAGTGTTTTCAACGCCCACATGACCTCCTCCATATTGTCCGGATCCGATTAAAGATTGATGGATAGCTAAGGAAACAATTACGCGGAAATTATCCCCAACAAAATTTATGTTTGTATAGGAACTTGTCAACATTTTTTTGGGTTTTTTTTATTGGTATTATATACACATGACATCTGATATTACAGACGCAGCTCATTCATAACTCTTGCACTCTGGAGAGACGCATTGTAAATACTCCTACATGCAGGAGGGACAATTGTAAAATATCCTTGTTATCAAGGGGAACACAATACAACAAGGGAGATAAAATGCTCCCAAAACTGGCAGATAGCAGTACCAACGGCACTAAGCGCGTGTTGGCTTTTTTCGGGTTTTCATCCCCGGCTACTTATGTTGTCTGTGGTTTTGCTGAAATAGGAGGCATATGACTTTCCAACAAAGCATGTTAATGGGCGTTAAAAAATTTATTGCAATGAAAGATCACCCATATGAATATATTTTTTTCTATTTTAAAATATCTATTATAATATTAAAAATAAAAATGTAAAAATATTTATCAACGGATATTTCAAAATCTGACCCACACAAAATTAATCTATTTCATGTGCGCGATGTTTTAAAAACTAAATTTTTTATATTTCAAAAGCTTTTTCTTATAGTTTTTGCTTAATAAAAATATATATTTAATTTCAAGTTTGTGCAGGATTTCGGTGTTATTTAGGCTTATTTAATTTCATTTAATTTCACTTTTTTTTTGTTAATTTTTATTTTTATACCGTGTCTGTATATATATTTGTCTCGTGTTTTGCAAAAATGGTCACATTTATGAACTTGTTTTCAATAAATTTAAAGCCCATGACGCGACAACAACTTAAGCTTCATTGCGCCACCGCCGGCCCTCGCTTCTACTAATACAGTGATACTCATGCGTCTCCCACGAAAATAATTTTTTTCTTGCTTCCTTTTTAGTCCTTTTAAAACTCAAATCACAGACGCACGCACAAAACAAAGAAACAGCAAAAGCAGAGACCTTAATGTCGAACGGCAATTTCGATATATCATGCTATATTCCGTAGAAGCGCCAGTAACTGAGTAAATGGAGAGGCCCTTCAAATTTTTTGCAGAAGTAAAAAAGTTTAGATTTAGAGTGTGTTGGGAAGTAATAAAAAAAATTTTTATTGAAAGAAATAATAGAACTTCTGATCAAAAGTTTTTTTGTAAAAGTTTTTAAAATGAAAAAATGTAATATAATAGAGATAATAATGAGGAAAATAAAGTTAAAATATTTAGTTAGATGTATGGATAATTGCATAGAAATGATTGAAAAGAGAACAGTGATATATAGGAAAAAGTAAAAAAAGATTGAAAAGTAATGTAGTTACAGAAAATAAAAAGTTTTAAATTGAAAAGTTTAAAGTATAAACAAACACCCCCTTAGTGTGCTCTGCATTTCAACCACTATAAGGAATTTGATTTTTGCAACTGAAATTTTTGTTGTATAAAGTTAAATTTTGGTTGCAAATAAAAGATTTAGTCACCAATACTTTGTGGCATACATTCAACGATAACATGTAGTTTTGGTTGCTAATATTCCACGACATAAGTCGTTTGGCAACCTAAATCTTTTTAGTTGCCAAAGGTTTACTAGAAGCAAGGACACATTTCCTTGTCAATGGAAGCTAACATTCAAACTTGGAGACCATTGCTAATGGTGTTGATACATATCAAAGATTTTGTTGCTTATAATAAAAGTAAATTTTTTTGCTGCTAATCCGTTGCTAATGGCATTTCTTAAAATGAATTTTATTATATTGAACTAAACTATTTGTGTATAACATGCTTTACATGAATTTTACAATAAGGCCCTACTTCTTTATAACTAGGTTTTCATATATACCCTTTTAATTTTAAATTCTAAAATTTAATGAAAAATCTAACCTATTCATTATATTTAAAAAATTTGTTAAATTAGGGAACCAAGTTTCATCCATATTACATATGTGCATAGGTCACATTTGCTAAAAAATATATATTTATGTGTAATTACAAAAAATGCTTAGATCCCTTTACATACATGGTAGAATGTAATAATGCATTATAAGATTATTTATCTATATAATAATGATATTTTGAATGGTTTAGATGTTGAAAACACAACTTCAAAATTAATATTTTGGCATCAAGCTATTTTATTATATTGATGTTACATATTTATAGATAAGGCTCATGCATAGTAAGACCAAACACATGAAAGGATTTTAGCAATAATAGATGATGTTAAATACAATCAATAGAATAGATTTTTATCAATCCTCGGGATGTTGAAAATGAAAAATATTGCATAGAAGAGAGGTTTGTAAAAAAGCAAAGCCCATTTACAATGATAAATAACATTTACATAGAATGAGAAAAAATTTGACATATTTTATGTAAGGTTTGTGATATTTTTAATATGATTTTAATGATGACTTGATGATGGATGATTATTACATTGATGATTGTGATGCAATTCTTAATGGCGATGGTGATGTATGGTGTGTTTGATGAATGAGAATATATGGTTGTAATTATAGTTTGGTTAATGGACTAAGGTCACTTAACAAATTTTGAAAATCATTTGGATTTACATACTCTGAGGATCTTATTGTTTTCATGCAAGTTGTGCATTGTATACAGGGCATTATGTGGGTTGTCATGCTACTAATGGCATGGATTAATTCTAATGTTTGTATGGTTGATTTGAAATCTTTCAAGAAAATAAAAGTATTGTCAAGATCTTGGATAAAATAGTTGGATTATATCTTTTCCACCATTCCGTATTGATTGATTTCATTTTAATAACTTTTGTGATAGCTGACTCAGTTTAGTTTGCATGTTTTTGCAAGTACAAATATTTGTACTTGTTGTAATTTATCAAATTATTACAAAAATAAGTCTTTCTATAATTTCAACTTGGACATGATCATTTGGATGGTTTGGTGGTTTTGTAAATTATATAATTGATATATTTTATTGTAGGATGACTAAAATGCTATTTTGAAGCAGTTAAATGATATGACATGTTTTGTATTTGAAATTAGTGATGTGGTAGGTAAGGTGGATACAAAACTGTTGTGGCAAGTCAAAGCCATGTTTTATATTAAGAATGAATTCAACAATTGCTAAATTTTTGAATCATATATGTAGCTTCATTTGAAATGGGTATAGAAATGTATCGGTTTGAATTCTGATGAGGTGTTAATAGTTAAGAAAATAACACTTAGTGACTTAAATTTTAATTGTGCTAAGTGGCATTCATTGAGTAGTTCTAGCTTAAGTTTGAATTTGAAAATGGTAAGGTGTTTATGAAAGCTAAAACTTTGTGTATTTTGCATCATTTAGTAAGTATAGTTCATTTGCATCATTTTTAAGTTTTGTTAAAGTATGGTGTTCAATTTAAGGAATGTGTGCGTGCATTTGATTTAATTTTTATATTAGTTTAATAAATTTTTAATCTTGATATTAAAATAATCATGTTGCAAGTAACCATAAAAAATAGATAAATTTTGTTTCTGGAATTAACTAAAAAGCTGACTAGAAATGTATTTTTTTTTTATTGAAATTACTGAAGCTGATGAGAAACATCAGCAGTTTTATTGTTGAACTTCAATAATTTTGTTAACAAGGCTATCCAAGTCAAGAGTTGATTTCCAGATTTGTTACTTGTTTTTGTATGGGTAGTTGTTGACTCTTTATAATTGGTCGAGTATATTTAAAGTCTTTCTAGTAAAGAAAAATATTAATTGAAGAACATGAAAGAAAGGACTTGAACTTGATTCATTCACTTGACTATCTTCTTAAAGCTAGAAAAGTAAATTCTATTTTAATGAAGTTCTAATTGAAGTGCTTCTAATTTGAAGATTTACATATAGTGCTATTGCTGAGAACTTCATTGTAACTTGTTAGTTGTCTTTTCTTCTTATTTTCATTTGTCTTATCTTGGTATGAGTTAAACATCAAGAGAAAGTAAATAAAAAATGGGTGAGAATTAGTTGATTACTTCATTTCCACCTGAAGCCGAAACAATCTAGAAGATAGTTTCGACGTAAAAGTGCATTGGTGTAATTGTTTTTCATTGTGAACTAGTGGAGTCTAAACATAGTAACCACTTAGGAAGTAGAGTACATCCGGTTTAGCCAAATCGCTATAAAAATTGTCCCTTGATCGTTGTTTCTACATTGTGTTTTGCATCAATTGTAATTGTTGAATTGTGGTAGAATTGTTGTGTTGGATTTTGGAAACACATATGTATAATAATTATATATATGCTATTATAAAGAGTGACCCAATTTAAAGTGATCTCATGAGGTTTATCGTCCCCAATCATTTAATAATGTAGGAGTCTTTTATGCTAAAAACTATATTGCTTAATTTCTAATTTATATTTTTATGATGAGCTAAATTAGAAATAAAAAAGATTTATGCTTATATAAATGGTTGTTTTCCTTGGGTTTATGTAAGAGAGTTTTTTTTTTTCTAATATCTCAACATTAGAAAAGAGAGAGCTTCCTTCTTCGGAAAGCTCTAGGCACGAATTTGGAAGACTAGGAACTACAAAATTCAAGAACAACATTAGTTCATATGGATTCAAGTACACTTACACTTCTATTTTAGTGTACTTGGTGATTTAGCATAAAAGATCGTGGGGTGATTATAATTTTAATTAATAAGGTTTCCTAATAAGTGGTATCAATGTCATCTTCATGTTGAATTATTAAGAAATACTTTCTCACTTTTGCTTTTTTTTCTTTTGGATGTTGGAATGTTGATATTTGGAATTATGTCATTTGAATATTATATGGACTATGTGAGCATGTTTTTTCTTTTCTATATCTATTCTTTTCCATTAGACCATGTTTATACCTACGAATTAAGAAACAAGTTAATTTTCCATGGTTGTTCTCCACTATTACAATGTCATCCCATTGTCACTATCTTGATGCATTAAGGTCTATTAACCTATAATAATCTATTTCAAAAATCCATTCTAATATATTAAAAAATTTTAAATTAAAATTCAAATCATCAAATCCACAGTTTTTATTGTCAGGATCTCTCGCATCAGAAATCCACAAAATCATATGCATGAAATTTTTAGGTTGACCCTTGTAATGCACGAACCCAGAAAAGTGATCTCTACGCTTGTGGGCTTTAGCTCTCACTCTGGCATAATAGCTTAGTCACATAGTTTTAAATTGTGCTACATTATATTTAATTTGAGACCCACTTATAAATCTCTATGAACTCCCACCCCTTTTCGATTTAGCCTAGTTCATTCTCAAACCGTAATTTAACTCTATTCTTCTTCCTATAGCCCTAGCTTTCACTGACTCACCTCTCCAACTCTCCAAACCACATCTATTAGATGAGGTTAACTCATATACAACTTATGTTTGTCCCGAATTTATGGAAAAATCCAAGAGGGAAGGGTGAATTTGGTTCTTAAAAATATTTTAGTGTATTAGTTGTAATCCCCTTGTGAACGAAGTCCTCTTGAATGAAAAACATGGAGAATGAGATAACAAGTAGAGCAAGCAAAACAAACACAAGAGATTATAGTGGTTCAGGACAACCCTCCTTACTCCACTCTTCCAAAAACCACCCCTGTGCCTTGGGTTCCACTATTCCAATAGAAATACAGTTAGAGTACTTGCTCTCTTTTAGATTGCAACTCTAGAAGTCCTTTACAAATTTTTGTGCAAGTAGGCGACAGGTCACACTCCAACCATATACTACTTTCCCTTCACTTGGCCTTGGTCTCCAACACCAAACCAAGTGGAATCATAAATAGAAAGAATAAAAAATAAGGATCTACACTTTATAGATGTGTAAGCAGATTTTCAGCTCGTAAAAGAACTTGTAGAGTGAATGAATGGATGAACACCTGAGCACTTGTCGTCAAAGAGCAAAGTTTTTCTTTTAGATCTCCTTAGTGAGTACTTGAATACTAAAAAGTTGGAAGGTGAAGCTTAATCAATGTACTAGCTAACCCTCTCCCTTCCATTTGACAAGTATTAAATAGGAGAGGAGTAAATTCGAATATTCAGTGGTAGGTGACGCGCATTTAACGAGTCAACATTCAAATTTTTTCGACCGTTGTGATCCAAGTCTCATTCAGAGTCAACCCCGGGTGTGACTTTGCCCAAGTGGTAGACTGGAGTCAACTTGGGTTGCGACTTCGATCTTTAGCTCTTCAGTCACGTTCCATTTCAGGTCAACTTGATCTCAGACTTGACCCAAGTCACAGGTGAAGTCGACTTAGGTTTTGACTTCACTCTCTAATTAGCTCATTAGAACCTTGACACAATGGCAACTTGATCCTTTAGCATAGGTGCTCTTATTTCTTCATCTTTTAACTTCATAAGTCTTCATTTGTGCATATGAGTTTTTGAGCTTGGTGATGTCCATTTGAGCATTCTTGAATAAACATGTGTCTTAGATCCTAAGTCATGTTAGAATGATGTTTCTTGAGTCAAACTTATCATCCTTGTGATTGAGACTTCATGATTTAATCTTCTTGTATCCAAGTTGAATGCTAGGGTCAACTTGGTTTACAACTTCGCTCAAGTCACGTATCTGAGTCTACTTCATATGCTACTTCACCTAAGTCGTATGTCAGAGTTGACTTGACTTTGTCAGATTCGACTTGACTTTGTCAGATTTAGCTTCAAACCCTTGAAGATACTCTAAGTCGCTAACGAAGTCGACTTGGATTGTGACTTGACCCAAGTTGAATGCAAAGTTGACTTCGCATGCGACTTCACCTCCTCATGCGTCCGCAATTTCAGCGTTGTCAAGAAATAGTCACTTGAAGTTGATACTGGAGTCGACTTCGGTGTTGACTTCGATATCAACTTGACCTAAGTCGATGTCTAAGTCAACTTGGTCTATGACTTAGCCTGAAATGCTTTGAAACTTGAATTTTTTTTAAGCCTTGATTCATCTTAAAAAACACATTAGTGCCTTAAATCTCTCAAATTGAGTTGTTAATAATCAAAACATGGATTATGTTTGATTTGTCATTCGTTTATAACAACTTGTAATACACTAACCTAGAAAAGTGATCATCTACCTTTTGAGATTTCGGTCTTACAGTGTAATATTGTTCACTCTGGCTTAAAAGCTCAACCACATAGTTTTAAAACACGTCACACCATATTTAATCTAAGACACATGTATAAAGCCCCAGGAACTCTCTCTTTTTTTCGATGTGGGATTTAATGATTGGCCGTTATAACCCTCTTTTTACTTTTTCCTTTTGTCGGAATTAAGAAAACCATAATTTAGTTAGCCATGTGCCTGTTAACTGCTGCCATTGTAATGGAAGACACTACCACTATAAAAGATGTCGTCTGCTGCCTCGCCAGAGTTGTGACTTGTTTTTGCAAAATTAATTTTAATGTTGGCATGGTGAGATGAAGTTTTTAATGGCTCTAATCTTCCAATTAGGACGTTGACGATGAGATCAAAAAAAGGCTACAATATTGGGTTTTCTAGTTTAAGAACCCGTTTGGTGGCCCTGGTTTTGTTTCTGATGGGAGGTCAATAGTTTCTGGTCATGAGGTTAGTGACAACTTCATTATAGCAATTGTGGTGTTTGCCACAGCTATAGAAGGAAACAGAACTTTCAATTTTATACTTTGATGTGTTTTACCCATTGCTAGAATTAGTGTTGGCAAGGTGGATTCTTTCAATGGCTCAAATCTACTGTTTGTGTCAGAGACGTAGAACAACTGCGGTTGATAATGGCAAGTAGGGGTTTCATCTTTTTCTTATTTGGGGAAGGACTTTGGGAAATTGTGTGCATAAACCACTTGAGCAAATGCATTCTACATATGGATCGTATATGAAACTTTTGCAAACAAGCCCTTTGCCACCTCTCTTTGCAGCTTAGCCTTTAGCTTGCTCCCAAGCGTGGCAGGCTCCTACTCCTGGTGACCTAAGCCATATGGCCAAGGAGGCGCTCAGTCTTGGCCCATACTAGAAATCATCAGCGATGAGCCCATGGGAGCCAATAGTAGCTAGTTCTGGTAGGACACATGGTGGCTTGTGAGTTGACCCAAGAGAACTTCATGTATGTTTTTATCCTGGTGTCCAATTTGGACAATCCAATAGTGGTTTTCTTTATTTTTAAACATTCTTAATCAAATGGAAGGGTCTAATTTATCTAAAAAAGTCAAGAAATATGATTTTTTGTAAATTTTTGTATATATGCAATTAAATTAAATGGTTAATTTATTTGAATTTAGAAAACTATTTGTAAAGTTTTTATGCATTTATAATTTGTTGCCTTCTATTAATATGCATATTAACTTATTGTCATTAATATATGGAATTTAAGAATAAAATTCAATATTTTAAATTTTTTGTGATATAATGCTCAAATAATGGTTCAAGTATTTCTTATGGATGTTTAATATTTTAAAATGAATTAATTGAAATAATATGCTACCAAAGGAGTCTACCTTGTGTAGGTCAATTTGTTTTTGAAATATTTAGATGGTTATGCATGATTAATTAATGTAGATATTAATTGGCCTAAAGAAAGAATAATATTTGGTCTACTATTATGCACAGACATAGTAACAATTATTCTGTATTTTATATGAAAAATAAGTTGATCCAAAGAAAGACTTATTATTTGACAAGATTTTATTGTCGATATTTGATTACTACACTAAAATTATATATGTGATTAATGCAGTATTGACTAGCCCAAAGAAAAGTTAACATTTGACGGAATTGCATAGATACCTATGGTAATAAATAGGTGATAATTGTTAGGTATTTCATGTGAATAATAGTCAGTTCAAAGAAAATGCTTATTATTGGATAGGATTTTATTATCAATATTTGGTTATTGCACTAACTACATGCAAGTTAATTTTCTGTTCAAGTATTAATGTTGTACCATGTATCTTATGGTAGGCCTACCATCATTTAGATTGTTAGAGTTTTATATGGAACTAATGTAAGCATGCTATTTTATTCATTTTTCAGTTAATTTATCTGCTTTTGCTGTATCTATCAATATCAACTCTACCTAGACAATGATTACAATTAACTTTGAGTAATGAAAAAAGAATGTTATGATCATTCTTGACTTTGTAGACCTAGACCCTACATTAAGGATTGAACAACTCACTACTCTTATGGTTGAAAGATTTAATGAGGAAAATAAAAATTTTAAGAAGCAAGATTGTTGAAATTGTACAAGTCTTAAAATCATAAAGCATGAAATTTTGAAAACTTTCAGGGGTGTTCTATTCAAAATGGTAGCTAATGCCAAGATTTCTTTAAGAAAATTGAAAAGCTCTTTGTCAAAAATGATAAAGTTAGAACAAGTACAATTCTAATTTCAATAAAGTATAAGGACAAAGAAAATATAAGGGAGTACATCATGAAGATTATCTTATCTTACTTCAAAACTAAAAGCATTAAGGTCAGAACTATCTCAAAAATTTTTCATGCATTTAGTTTTAATTCATCTTTTAGCACAATTTAATCAGTTTAAAGTTAATTATAACTATCAAAGGATAAATATTCTCTTAATGAGCTTATTTCTTATTGTGTCAAGAAGAGAATTGGTTTAAGTAAGAAAAGATTAGGAGTACTTGATAAGTAACTTTAAGGACAAGAATAAGGATAAAGAAACTTTAAGTGGTCTAACACAAAAGAAACAACAACAGAAACTAGATAAGGAATTTGGCTATTACTTTTGGTAGACTGTGGGACACATGAAGAATGATTGCACCAAAATATTATGCTTAGCTTGCAAAGAAGGATATACTTCTTATTTTGGTTTATTCTGAAGTTAGTTCAATCTCAGCTTCGAGGCATGTTTTGTAGATTAATTTGCTACTACTATTCATGTAAGCTGTCTATGTAGAGATATACAAGTTGTCGAAAGCTAAATCATATTGAAAAATTCATCTATAAAGGCAATGAAAAATCAATTGAAGTTAAGGCCAAATGGACATTTAGGTTATTATTAGTAACTCAATTTTATTTGGATTAAAAAGAGACATGTGGTATAGTCCTTAGATGAAGTTCAGTTTCTATGTCTATATTGAAATATCTTTGAACAATTTGTTGTATCTTGATCCTCTCTTGATGAGCTACTAGAAGAGGATGGTTCTTCATTCATATATATTCCTCTTCTCTTTGCTTAGAGAATCTTTTTGATCTGCTTATTTCCTTTTTCTCCACCCTTGTTTTTTGGCTTGTGCTCATCCACTATGGAACATTAGGCTTGCATGTGTCTCAGTCCTCAGCACTTTGAATATTTAAGTGTTTCTTTTCTTCTCTTCTTTTTACTGTTGTCATTATAGGCTTTTGAGGAGCATACATTCTTCCTTTTTCTTACAAATTTTTTGAACTTTCTTGTATGGAATGTGAGTTCTTTATCATCTTCTGTCGAGGTCGAAGATGACTCATCTAAGCTTTGTTGACTTGCTTTGAGTGCGAGAGTCGTTTTCCCTTTATTGTTCTCTTCATTTTTTTTCTTTATTAGCTCTTGAAACATCAATGAGCTAATTAAATTTTTTAGCTTTAACATGTTGAGATCTTTGGCCTCCTCTATAGATGTAATATTTGGAGTCGATGATTTGGTTAGAGCTCACAAAATTTTCATCACTTACTTAGATTCAAAGACAGGTTGTCCAAAGCCCTTAATTTAGGATCTCTTCAAACATAGTTGAAGTCTGCTCTAATACCACTTGTGGTCCCAAACATGCGGCTTTACCTAAGAAGAGCGAGGTGAATTGGGTAATTTAAATTTTTTTTTCTATTTTAAACTTAACCCTTTTGTGATTAAGTCCCCTTGAATGAAACTTAAAGAGCCAATGCAAGAGCTCAAGAAAGTGAGAAATGGATGCACAAGAAGAAATAAGTTTTATAATGATTCAGGCAACCTCCGTACTCCACCGTTCTAAGCACACACTCTCTGTATCTTGGATTTCACTGTCATTTAATAAATACAATTTAGAACTTTTACTTTCTTCTAGATTATAACTTTAGGGGATTTTACAGTGGCATACAAGAAGTTGGTGATACCACTTTAACCAAACACTACTTATTTCCAAATCTCGGCCTCAATTACAATAAAGAATTTGAAATAAAAGCAAATTACACTTTACTGAGTGTGTAGATCTTTGTAGCACAACAAGCAAGCTCTGAAAATAATGAGAGAAATATTAGAAACTTGAAGTTTTTTACTTGAGAGATTAACTCAAGAACTCTTAAATGAGGCTTTAAATGCTGGAAACTTGGAAGGTGAGTGCACAATCAATGTCTTAGCTAACCTCATTGACTCTACTTGATGTGTTCGTAATAGCCTTGAAGGATTTTGAATGTTTGGTGGTAAGTGACGACACTTAATGCACCAAAATTCAAAATATTTTTTATTGTTATGACTAAAGTGCAATTAGGGTCGACTTGGCTTGCAAGTAAGGACAACTTAGCTTGTGACTTTGCCCAAGTCACAGGCGAAGTCGACTTGGATACCGACTTCAGTACTCCATTTTCTTCCAGAGAATTTTCTTCAATTCTATCACGTCCAGGCTATGAAATTGCTTGTAGAGTCGACTTGGTCATAGAACTTCACCCAAGTCGTGAGTGAAATTGACTTCGACATCAACTTCACAGTGTTTTGAGACTTCAATTTCTTAGCCTTCATTTCACCTTTCTTTCTTTCTTCCAAGTCTCATCCTTGTGTTGACCTCAAGTTGGACTTCGCCCAAGTCGCAGTTGAAGTCGACATAGGATGTAACTTCATTCTTCATATTGAGATAGAAAATTTGTATATTTGTTTGTTCTTCCAAGTAACTGACTTGGGTCAACTTTAACATCAACTTTACCCAAGTAGCATCTGGAGTCGACTTAAAATACGACTTCAAAATGCCATTTTGGAGTCAATGAGTTTTGTATAGCCTTGAATCCTCCAAGTCACATGCTAAAGTCTAGTTCACTCAAGTCACACCTACAGTTGACTTGGGGTGAAACTTCAACAGTGTATCCCTCCTTTGTAATTTTTTTCCTTTGAAAAAGCACTTAAAGTCAATTGTAGAATCAGCTTGGGTTGCGACTCCTAAGTTTCTTTTAAAGTCAACTTGAATATGCAACTTCGGTTATTTATACTTGAAATTTGAATATTTAACTTACATGCACATACCCAAGATTGTATTAGTAGTTTTTAATATTTCAAATTGATTGTTAACTATCAAAATCAAATTTTAATTTGCAATCTGCATTGGTTGAGTTTACAATCTCATCATTGGATTTCTTTTCTAGAAAGCCCTATTTACTAACTTAAAAGATTAAGAACCACAAGATTCAACAACAATATCATTCATATGGATTCAAGTCGTTTCTTTTTTATTTTTATTGGTGATTTAGCATAAAATATTCTAAGATGATTATCGTTTTTATTAATACAATTTTCCAACATATTGTAATACAATTAAAGTTTTTATCAAAGAATATTCTTATTTTTACTCAATTCATCCCTCTTTAAATATTTATCTATGTAGCCATGACTACCTTAAGGACATTCTATTTCCTCCCAAAAGCTCTCTTCCACCATTGAATCTCTCGTGCCCAGCTCATGCACGGCTAAATGAAGATTAATTTAACCAGTGTTATTAAAATTTGGTTGAACCACTTTAATAATTAGGAACCAGAAGGATGTCCAATTAAATTAGACCTGGTCTCTTCCATTTTCAAAAAAAAGCGATAAACGTTTTCACGCAAGTGAAAGGTGCTAGACTGTTGACTTTGATTCCAAAAATCTACAAAATCAAATAAAAGATAGGAAAATATCTTTAAAGTCTCTTCAGCATGTCTCCCAATACTAAATCCCTTAAGAATCCCCATATTAGTATAAATAATTGGTTTTGAAGCTCTAACACGTCCAACGGGATCTACGGTGATCGACACTTTTTAACCCTCATAGTTTTGTTTTCATGAATTTTATTTACATTTTTCTTGGGCTCTAGAATTATGTGTACCTTTATAAATGTATGATACCCTTATTAGAGTAATTAAATTTTGATATATGCATAATTTTTAAATAGGGTTTTTGCACTTGTACAAGTATACTCTGGGCAATTTTACAGGCATATCACAACTTTGGATGAAATTGCAAGTATATCTATATGATTTCACTTAAATTAGAGACTATCACTTCCGTTAGAGACATATTATTAATGGGTGTTAAAAATTATATCAAAATAATCAAAGTATCTTTATGAAAAATAAAAGAATTATTTTCAAATGTTATAAAAATTATTGCTAAAAATTATTAAATAATAAATGCACAATAAATATTTAAATAATAAAAATAATCAATTCAATATATTTTCATAAAATAAAAATTACAAGAAAATAATTTTAAAAACAATAATTATTTATTAAAAAGTCCTCATAGTAAATAGGATATTTGTGTCAATTAAATTTGAAATATTCTAAGATAAATATTAAATTTGAAATATTATAATAGAAAATACCTTTCAAATAAAAATTTTTATTCACTAGGCATTTTCATCATTTTTCAATAAAATTTCTAATGCTCATTATTGTGCCCCTAAGGAGCGGATACGCCTCCAATTTCAGCAAAATCAGAGGTATACTTGCAATTTCATCGAAATCATGTTACATCTTACAAAAACGTTCAAACAATGTAGTGTTGGAAATAGGTGGAAAACAAACTAAAACTATATTTTGATGATTAACAAATCAATTTGAGTAAGTCTTGGCTACTAACATGTTTGTGAAAATGTTTAAGGTATATACATTTGAAGAAAATAAAGCATGGAAGGCCAAGTCGATCCCCAAGTCGACTCCAGCATCGACTTCAAAATGACGTTTCCTTCCAGAGTTGAAGTCAAGACACCGAAGTGCCGAAGTCGCACCCCAAGTCGACTCCACTTGCGACTTGAGGTGAAGTCGCAGGCCAAGTTGACTCCAGTAGCGACTTGGAGGCGTTGTTTTCCGTCCAGAGTTGAAACCAAGATCTGGGGGCACCGAAGTCGCAGACCAAGTCGACTCCAGCATGCGACTTGGGCGAAGTCGCAGACCAAGTCGACTCCGGCATTGACTTCAATCGGACAGAGGAGAAATTTCAGAAGACAAGTTGGGATTAACTGATTTCAAGACAAACATATGAAGACTAATCCAAGTCCAAGCAAGATGCATAAACTCAACCATTCAAATCAAAGAACTTGCTCATAAATGCAAGAATCAAGACTCATGGATTCAAGGCTTGCAAAACATGGAGCCAAAAGAAACAAGCTAAAGTGAAGACAATGACTCAAAGAAGAACTCAATCAGGGAAGAACAACAAGGCATGAAGAAAACAAAAGCATCCCAAAGATTTCAAGTTCATCAAGATAATTTACGAGGTGAAGTCGCATACTGAAGTCAACTCCACCTACGACTTGCGTCAAGTCGATACCCAAGTCGACCCGATCTGGAACTTGAAGTCGCTACGGAAGGCGAAGTCGCACCCGAAGTCGACTCCATCTGCGACTTGGGTGAAGTCGCATCCGAAGTCGACTCCACCTGCGACTTGGGTCGCAACGGTCGGAAAATATTCGAACATTGGCGCATTAAATGCGCGCCACCTACTTTCAAACGTTCGGATTCCCTCCACAATTATAAAAGGCATTCATTGTGGACAAGGGAAGTAGCTGAAATCATTAAGTGTGCATAACTCCTACCTTCAAGAGCATTAAAGAGATCAAGTCAATCCAAAGAAGAAGAACTTCGCTTCAAACTGCAAGAGCTTAACTTCTGAATCTTCAAAGCCTACACTACGAGTTCTTCTCTGCGCCAAACTGCTTCGACACAACTGTAACGTGTAGATTCTTTTGTTATTTCATTTTATTGTATTGAACTTGATTTAGTTTGAGGAACTAAGATCAAGTGTAAGCAAAGTAGTGTGTGATTGGAGTGGAACTCATCACCTACTTATGCCGTGATTTGTTGATGCCCCCTAGAGCTGGAATCTAGAAGAGAGCAGTGACTCTAATTGTATTTGGGAAATACAATAGTGGAACCCAAGTCACAAGGAGTGTGAGCTTGGAAGAGTGGAGTAGGGAGGTTGCCCGAACCACTATAAAAATCTTGTCTGCTTGATTTATATTTCTGCTCTCTACATTATATTGTTTTCCATTTCATTTCTTCATTAAGGGGACAAGAGTAATCCGGGTAAAGTTTCTGTTTAAATTATAAATTTTTAAATACCCAATTCACCCCTCCCCTCTTGGGCAATCGCCATTAACTCGGGACCAACATGTAGGTTCAATGCAAGAATCCTTTTAAAATTGTGAAATAATTCATGATATTATAATTATATTATTTTATTAATATAGTTCAAATCAGTTTGAATCAGCAATGTAAGCGTTTAAACCGATTTACCAAACCGATCACCGATTAGGGGTACAACTTGGGCCGAGTTGAGCTCGAACCTGGCCCGCCAACCTGATTTTGAACGGTGTTGAACCTTGCTTTTTCGTAACCCGATTTGTAAATATGATAGAGTTAGGATTCAAGTGAACCCGAACCCAAGCCCGATTTCCCATTTTATATTTATTATAAAATATATTATATATATACTATTTAAACAATATTTCTTTATATTCTTCATATTTTATGTTATTATATTTATATTTGAATACATGTTTGGCATATTGTAATTTTATTTTAAATAAAGTATATTATTTTTATTTTTATTTATTTTTTATTTCTATCATTTACTTTTACACTCATTAATTTTCTTCCTTTATCTTATTTTTTATGTTAAATTTTTTCTAAAAATATTCTTTATATTATTTTTTTTAAAATATATGTAGTTTGATTATATATTATTATATTTACTTACATGATTTGTTATTATTATTTATTCATATGAAATTCTAAACTTATCACTTTTAAATAAAATGTAAATTCATTAACATAAATTCCAACCTGAAACTCAACCCAAACCCGATTTTCAAAAAAAGGGTCGGGTTAGAATTAGGGTTGATGTTTTATGAACAGAGTTAGGGTTAGGGTTGAGGTGAACCCGAGTTTCATGAGTCCGAGTTGCACCCCTACAACGATTGTTAGATATATAAGCCTTGGGTTGAAGAAATTAAAAAAATGACTTGGATTTTGTTGCAGACAAACAAAGGTAGCAAATCTTGGATTGCAGCCGTGAACAACGTAACTTTGGGGATGATGGAGCCCCGGTTTTGGGGCTCAGGTCATACAACCTTGTACACTTGCAAGCTCATGATTGGAAAATATGTATAATTAAATAGTCAAGAAATCCTACCAATTATTTTTAATAGGTTAACAATTATTGCCAAGTTATGTATGCTATCCTTACTGAAGTGTTTTATTTTTTTACAGCACTATTGTTTTATTGAATTATAAATTTTTGGAAATTCACAATATATTTTGATTTTGTATAGTTTTTATGGAGATTTTGTATAATTAAAAAGGAAACTACTGGTCGAAAATAAAAATAATTGGCATATCATTAAAAATTTTTTATCAATTTTTATAGACTGAAAATATTATTAGTAAATTTAGATAAAGTAGTAAATTATAATTTGTGAATTTGTTTTAAATTAATTTATAAATACAATTTTAATTAAATGAATGAATGCAATATTTTTTCGAACTTTGTGAATTTATTTTTAATTTATGGCAATTTAGGTTGAAAAGTGTGTCTATAGTGGATTGAGTTGAGTTAGGATTGAGTTGGGTTAGAGACTTTTAGAAATTGGGTTGGGCTGAGATGGAAATGGGTTGGGTTGGGTTGGAAGCAAGCCCAACCCATGTGCGCCCCTAAATTTCAAAGTGATGAATGGATTGGATTATATATGTAAATAGCTAAGGAATTAAATCAAGGGATTCATAATCACTGTCTATTATACTTTCACCTCAAATTAAGAATTTGTTCTCTAGTATAATTGCTGATCCAAATCAATTCAGGTTGGGTCAAGTATGTTTGGACTGACCCGATACAAAGTTGCACTTCCACTTAGGAATTGTTTATGCACTAAGTAATTTTTGAAAATTTTTTGATTTTATTTGTAATAAGGTCGAAATAAGTTGAAAAGTGTGTTCATAGTATAGTTGAGTTAGTTGAGTTAGGTTAGAATGAATTAGGTTGGGTTGGGTTGGGTTGGGTTGGGTTTGTTGGAAACAATGTTCAAAACAAAACAAAATTGACCAAAGCATGAGTTTTGATGATTAACAAAGTTAAATTTGAGTATAAAGTGAATACTAATGATTTTGTTGAATATTTTAAGGAATGAAATAGCCAAGTCGATTTTCAAGTCGACTTGGACTTCGACTTAGGGTGAAGTCGATCCCAAAGTCGACTCCATCCTCGACTCCAAAATGAACCCCACGACCAATTTTGAAAATAGAAGAAGAGCAGGTGAAGTCGCAGGCCAAGTTGACTCCACTTGCGACTTGGGAAGCCAAGTCGCAAACGAAGTCGACTCCAGCATCGACTTCAGATGGCAAAATCACTCTAGAGTTGAATCTGGGGCAGAAAAATACCGAAGTCACAGCGAAGTCGACTCCAGTTGCGACTTGGGTGAAGTCGCAGGCCAAGTTGACTCCACTTGCGACTTGGGAAGCCAAGTCGCAAACGAAGTCGACTCCAGCATCGACTTTAGATGGAAAAATCACTCTAGAGTTGAATCTGGGGCAGAAAAATACCGAAGCCACAGACGAAGTCGACTCCAGTTGCGACTTGGGTGAAGTCGCAGACGAAGTCGACCTCTAGATCGACTTGAGGTTTTCAAAGTTCAAAGATGTAGATGCAAGCTCATTTCAAGATCAACTTAAGTTTCTCAAGTCCAAGGAAAAGCTCCAAGCATATTTCAAGATGAAGAAATTCAAGATGTAAAGACTAATATCAAAATAAAGCAAGATGGTTGAATCAAAGGCAAAAACAACCATGCAAGTTTTCAAGCTTCACAAGGTCTACAAAATATTATTAAAGGAAAGAAGCCAAGCAAGCTAAAGGAAATCAAACAAAGATCAAACTGTTTTCAGTAAAAGAACTGGTCAAGTCGCAACCCAAGTCGACTCCAAGATCGACTTGAGGTCAAGTCTGAAACCAAGTCGACCTAGACTCAGACTTGGAAAATAGAGAAGCCAAGTCGCAGACGAAGTCGACTCCAGTTGCGACTTGGGAATCAACGTTTGAATTTTTGAACGTTGGAACATTTATTGCGCGCCAACCACTTCTATAACGTTCAAATCTTCTCCATTCTATAAATAGACACTCAAGCAAATGTTGGAAAAGACACTACATAGCCTAAAGAGAGAAAAGAAGTGCAAACAAGAGCTCCCATTTGCTTTTCTCCAAATTTGAGTGATCTATACACTTTCAAAGGAAGAACGAGCTTCAAGTTGCAAGTAGCGTCAACAATATACAACCGGTTGCTTCTACAAACTCTTCCTCAAGCTTAATCTTACCTACACAACTCAGTAAAGTGTAGATCTTCCTTATTTTCATTATTCTTTGTTATTGGTCTTGGTTTGAGTTTGTTGTAACAAACCAAGACGTTGCAAGTAGAGTTGTGATTGGAGTTGAACTCATCATCTACTTGTATCAAGTGTATAAGCCCCCTAGAGCTAGAATCTAAAAGAGAGCATAGGCTCTGATTGTGTATGCCCCCTAGAGCTAGAATCTAGAAGAGAGCAGAGACTCTAAGTGTATTCGCTGAATACATAGTGGAACCCAAGTCACAACGTTGTGTGAGCTTGGAAGAGTGGAGTAGGGAGAGGTTGCCCGAACCACTATAAACCTTGCCTACTGTTTTACTTTATTGCTTTCCTTATTTCATTGCTCTCTATTTGTTTCAATCAAGGGGATTAAGCTTTCAAGGGGTTAAGTTTTAATTTACCGAAGAATTTTATAAGAACCCAATTCACCCCTCCCCTCTTGGGTCTTGCCATTAACTCGGGACCAACAGGGTTGGGTTAGAATGAATTGGGTTAGGGTTAGAGACTTTTAAAAATTGGATTGCGTTGGGTTGGAATGGAAATGAGTTAGAATCGGGTTGGGTTGGGTTGACCCATGAACACCCCTAATCTATACCATGTAGTCTAACAGTACCACTCTTGCATATCCAACTAAGACTACTAAAAATTCTTTGGTAATTAATTAATGATAAGGTCGACATCCAATTAGTTAATATAAAGTATATCATCGATCATGAATCGGCAACCTTTTTAAGTATATTCATGACGTGCATGGACTGGGCATCGAATTTAATCATCCATTATGCCAAAAATTACATTTTAAAATTCCACAGCGCGTCTGGCTTATTCCGTGCTTTGCAAAAAATGCAGCTAATGAATGTCCTCATATTCCTCCACCATAGGCAAGTCAATCCTTCCCGTTGAAGAGAACATGCAACATAATTTGGTCTACCTCACCACATGCATGTTCGATTATGCATTCAATTTCCACTGTAATCACGGGCGTTACACTGTCTACATATTCCTAATCCTCAGACGTATGTGTCAGACATTTGCCATAATTAATCTGGCTGCCCACAAACTTATTTAATTAAAGATGGAATTTTTATCATAACTCATCTCGGACGAGCTAGGTGCATGCATGCATGTACATATCATTAATTCTAAAATAAGATTAGGAACGTGCTTAATTATGGTTGAAATTAATATAAGAGTAAATTGGGCTGGATTGATTCGTGAGTGTTTTCAACCCTATTTCTATCTGTAAAAGCTTAACTCAATCATAATTTTAGTCCTATTTTTATAACTCCCAACCAATATCTCTACGCAAACACTATAAAAAAATAGGTTAGTTTCAAGTTATAAATTAATTAGGTTTTATAGATCATCTGTGCAAAATATTTTTGACGTATAAGTTATCTCTAGTTTATGCATGCATAATTACTAATCAACAATGAGAAATAGCATAGAAAAAAACATGCATTTGTATGATTGCATGTAAAGATAAAGTGCGGGTACTAGAAGAAAGATAACTATAGATTAAGAAAACTAATAACTTAAACTTATACAGGAATACATATCCAAATATAAATTCATACTCAAAATACATCTAAACATAAGTTAAGTTTACCAAAGTCCCTCATTAAACGGAGCATCTTTTATTATAGAACAAGGTAAAAAATGCAAAGGATTGAATTAAATCAGGTTGATCGACCCAATAATCAGTGATGTATTTTTTTTTGATAATACTGATGGTGAAATTTGGATACACTGATCTCGAACCTGGCTCATCACTGCGACACGCATGGGCTTCCGCAACAAAATGGGCAACGAAGAGATAAAGGTCGTTGCCTGCGCTCTGAAAACTCTGCCATTCAGAAAATAAAAGGCGTGTTTGTTAATGAGTAAAAATTATCAAGTTAAAACTTTTCAATCTAAAATTTTTCACTCTCCACAACTATCATATTTTTTAATCATTTTTTCACATTTTTTTATATAACTATCATACTTTTCAATCATTTTTACACAACTACTCATACAACTAACCTATCTATTTTAACTTTTTCCTATCTACTCTTCATCATTTACCCTATCATATCACATCATTTGACAATATCTATTCTCTACAAAAGTTTCATCAAAAGTGTATGACTGTGCGACACTGAATTGGCGGGTGACAGAATGTTTGTTTGTTTGTTTTTCTTGAAGTGAAAAAAAAGCGCACTTGCAAAGGACCGTGTGACGCCCGACCAATGATTCGTGGCTCGCCCTCTCTTTCCTAGGTTCCTGGCGATTTAATGCACCAGGGTACACTAAGCTTAAATTATCTAAAATTTCATTGATTTTCAAAAATCAAAAATAAATATTTAAAATATTCTAAAAATGGTAAAAATTGATACACATGTTAAATACACTAAGATTAACACTGGTATAAAAAAAAGTTTCAAAAAAATAAAAAAAGAATTAAAATGGGGTTAATGCACCCGGGTGCACTGAAACTTAGTGCACCCAGGTGCATTAAATCCTTTGAGAACATGCAACATAATTTGGTCTACCTCACCACATGCATGTTCGATTATCCATTCAATTTCCACTGTAATCACGGGCGTTACACTGTCTAGATTATTCCTAATCCTCAGACGTATGCGTCAGACATTTGCCATAATTAATCTGGGCTGCCCACAAACTTATTTAATTAAAGACGGAATTTTTATCATCACTCATCTCGGACGAGCTAGATGCATGCATGCATGTATATATCATTAATTCTAAAATAAGATTAGGAACGTGCTTAATTATGGTTGAAATTAATTTAAGAGTAAATTGGGCTGGATTGATTCGTGAGTGTTTTCAACCCTATTTCTATCCGTAAAAGCTTAACTCAATCATAATTTTAGTCCAATTTTTATAACCACCAACCCGATTCCCTATGCAAAAATTATAAAAAATGGAGTTAGTATCCAGTTATAAATTAGGTTAATAGATCATACGTGCAAAAACTTTTTGACATATAAATTATCTCTCATGTATGCATGCACAATTACTGATCACCAATGAAAAAAAAATATTGGAAAACTTGTGTTTGTGGGATTGCATGTAAAGATGAAGTGCAGGTATTAAACGAAAGATAACCGTATACTAAGAAAGCTAATATCAAACTAAACTATTAAACTTAGACAGAATTCATATCGAAATACAAATTCATACTCAAAATACATCTAAACATAAGTTAAGTTTACCAAAGTTCCACATATAATGGAGCATTTTTATTATAGAATAAGGTAAAAGAATGCATATCAAATATACGTATGATATATATTTATTAATTTATTATATTATGCAAAGGATTGGGTTAATTAAATCGGGTTGATTGATCTTATAATTAGATTTGTACTTTTTGATAATACTATTGGTGTAATTTCGATTACATTGATCTCGAACCTAGCTTTCTGAACTAATACAATTAATATAATTATGCTATATTTGGAAGCCAGAACTTGAAAAACCTGATTTACAACTAAGTTCAGGTTAGGTTATGTTACGTTACGGTTTAAGCAAATCCAAACATGATGAGCCTGGATCTAAATCTAATTTTTGTATTTGTATTTAATATATAATGTATTATATGCATCAAACTCAAACTATATTTCTTCATGTTTATGTATTTTATATTACTTATGTTTACGTTTGAATACACCTCTATCATATTGAAATTATATTATAGGTATACTACAAAAATATTTATTTTATACAACAATTCGTGTTCAGCAAATATCATAAGTAGCCACTGTTTGTTGAGTACAAGTCTTATATTCAACACTCAAGAAGTCGCGGCATAGGTATATATAATGGCAACTGATTCAATGTTAATTTCAATGCACCTGCCTGCAAAACTTCATTTTTTATTTTTTTGAAACTCTTTTCACACAAATGTTAATTCAGGTGCATTTAACATGTTTATCAATTTTCACAATTTTTGAAGATTTTTAGATTTTTTTGGATTTTTAACAATCAGTGGCATTTTAGTAATTTTAAATTACTAAAATACCACTGGCTTTTAAAAATCCGAAAAAATATCTAAAAAATCTCCAAAAATGATTAAAGTTGATACACACGTTTTTTTTATTACAGATACACAAGTTAAATACACTTATATTAATAATTTTGTGAAAAATGTTCAAAAAAATATAAAAAATTGGTTTTACGAATTTCAATGCACCCTGTTGCATTGAATCAACTCTCCTATATAGTACTTACATGAAATAAATACTGTTGAAATTTTAGTTGACTAGGTAAATTTTTGTTACAATGAGCTATTTATTTCCCACAATGCATATATAGTAGCTTTAATTTGCAGATATATTTTTCTTGAATGTGTATATAATGATTTTCTGTAAGTTGTAAAGAAACTTTTGCATAACTATTTTCCTTGTAGTGGTAAATCATATCATTTTCATTTACATTCATATTTACGTTGTTTGGCTTTAAATATGTTAATTCTCTTTTTTTTATCACATTTTAAAAAATAAATTTTCTATAAGTATATTATACGTATAGATTAAACATAACTAGATTAACATATTTATAAAAAATTTAAAAAAAAAGTATTTGGACGGGTTGGAAATTGCCGGATTTCCAACCATTTTGAGAAGATCATTTTACAAAGTTAATTAGGTTGAGTTATTATTTTCAATTATATGATTTTTTAGTTGTCGCATGCATATTCATATGAAATTTTTAGATTTGTTATTCTTAAAAATTATCCCTAGGATTTTACAAATAGAATTATCTCTAGGATTTTAAAGTATAAATAGAGTTAGGGTGAGGTAAATTTAAGTTTTGTGAGCCCGCACAAACCAGTAACTCACACCATTCTATTTTCTAAATCGGGTCAAATTTATTTGTTTTGTAAACCTAATTTGAAAATTTGAAACCCAATGTGCGCCAAGTCCAGCTAAATGGGTTTTGCTGCAAGGTAACCACAATTGTGATCGGAATGATGATCCTCCTACTGTATAAAATTCGTGTTTTGTTAAGATTTTGACTTTTGAAGAGCTGTAACTGGGGAAGGGCTCATCTTCCGTGCATTACAGAATCTTTGCGTAATGTATGGGGCTGGCTAGCTGTATTATGGAACACAAAGGGAAAAAAAAAGAAAAAAGAAAAAAGAAAAAAACAACCATTCTTGTTTTCCACTTGGGTTAGGGTTGAACCCAACCCTATTTACACCCTGGCCAGGTGGAATTAATGATTGTGAGGAGATATCTATCAGGTTGGCTTTGTATCTGTCGGCTATATATATTATATATAAACCCGAAAGTAAAACATTATAAAATTGATGTGGGCTATCCTACTGACAGCCTTGCATACCTGCATGCATGAATGGTTTAACAGTTGAAGATCGGCTCAAGATTCAAGTATATAAGCATGTCCAAGGTTTCAGACTAATGTATAGAATTCAGAAATTTAATCATCATTAAGCTCCAGATGGCCTCGAGGTGTCTCTTCAAGGTCCTGCTAAATGTGGGAGTTGTTCTTTTCCTCATCATGGGCTCTGCCAACGCTCAAGCATTGGACTATGACTTCTACAAGAAAACATGTCCCAAGGTAGAGGAAATAGTTGAGAAGACAACATCCGACTTTGTGTCACGCGCTCCTTCTCTTGCTGGTCCCCTGCTCAGGCTGCATTTCCATGATTGTTTTGTTAGGGTAAGTCTGAACTGCTTGTGATTGAGAAATTGCAACCATTTTATAACTATCAAATTGAATTGTAGTTATTCATTAATGTAATTATCCGTATATTTATAATACTTTTCCGAAGGTAATTCAAATTGTTCATTGTCGTTAGGATTTCATGATTTATTTAGTCTAAATGTTCAAGATCTTTTAATGATCCGGAATCCTTTTATATAGGTTCATCTATTATATTGATAGCTGGATTTATTAGCTAGATGTTGATTGAATATGTGTAGGGGTGCGACGGTTCGGTGCTGTTAAATTCCACAGCAACAAATCAAGCAGAGAAAGATGCAATACCAAATCGATCACTTCGAGGATTTCAAGTGATTGATGCCGTCAAAGCTGCAGTGGAAAAGGAATGTCCAGGCGTTGTTTCTTGTGCTGACATTTTAGCTTTGGTGGCCAGGGATGCAGTCTCTATGGTAAGCTAATTAACAGTTGTCAATAACTAATGCAACATTTTCACCACTACTTGTTTGTATATATTTCTTTACCAATAAATATCTTCCGATTGCTAATAGCGTTAACGGCAGCCAAAAATGAGTTTTTAGATTATGGATATTGTGATTGTTCATCAGAAGACCGACCTATAAATACTTCCAAGGTTTTTTTCTTTTCGTTTTTTTAAAATCTTGTTCCTTCTCAATTAAGAACGATAAATATTTAATACTAATTTACATATATATATATATGTCTTACTTTCAATAAAAAAAATGTCTTACTTAATTACGTATAGGAAAATTTCCTTCCCTGCCATAATTTTTAACACTATAATAAAATTTCTCATTTGCGATCATTTTTTGCAACTAAAATTAAATTTGTTGGCTGCATTTGATATTATTATACTTGCATCTTTGTTATTTTTTACGGCCAAATGTGTACAAATACGTATCACATGCAGCTAATGTCTATTTTACTTGGAGCCAAAGTTTGTTATTATTTGGAGCCAAATATAAACACCTGCATTAAGCATTATTTTTTGTTGTATTTAGCATAAAAATAATTACGTTTAACAAAATGCTACTGCTTAAAAGTAGTCAGGTATTTGCGACCAAATATCAATTACAATCAAATCGTTTAGGTCTTCCAAAATTATTTTGTATGCAGCTCGTCAAATATATTTGTTATAGTGTAATATAATAAATTTAACTAATGTAGCTAATTTTTATCTTCATATAATATATATTTGATTACATTAGATATATTTTAGTTGTAATTAATTATTTAGCTACAAATAAGTATTTCTTTACAAGCAGTACTGGTATTTAGATAAATACCGTCATTTTGTATATGAAGTGCATGTTACAAATATTAATAAAATATTAACTGCAATTAATATTCGACTTGGTTCCATTTGATCAAATGTAATTAAAATTTTTGATGCATCTAATCAAATGTAGCCAAATCAAATTTTGGCTGCAAAAGAGTGACTGCATATGCTAAATTTTTGTTATGTTGTTCAATTCAAATACTTTATTTCAAAAATAGTTATAATAAAAAACAACTGTAGAGAAAGTTATATGTAACAAATGTTTTCAATTTGTAATGTTATATGTAGTAATTTTTTATTTACAGCATTAATTTTATAAGATGAAGTGTTTTTGTTATAGCGATTTGCTTCATGCAAATCTATTTTTTTCGTAACTATTTTTACTAATTGTTAGCTCTGAATATTAATTAATTGTCTACATGCATATATATATAGGCCAAGGGACCAAGGTACAAAGTCCCAACTGGACGAAGAGATGGTCGGGTTTCAGTGGCCGTAGAAGCCTTAGCTAACATACCTGCTCCAACATTCAACATCACTCGGCTGACTGCTTCCTTTCAGCAGAAAGGTCTATCAGTCAAGGATCTCGTCGTTTTATCAGGTACCAATATATATGAGACTATGCTTAAATGAAATAAGGTTAGGCAGCCAATACAACAATATTTATTTTTGGAAATAAAATTCGTAACAATTTATTACTAATATATTTGCCACTTGTGTATTGTTGATTCCTGTTAGCAATGAGGTGGAGGCAAGTCATTTTGGAGCCTAATACAGTATACCTAGGTGTACTTAGCCTCAGTGTACTGGGGTATAAAAACTTATTTTTTATTTTTTTAAAACTTTTTGTAATTTACAACCGTTAATATAAGTGTATTTAACATGTGTATCAATTTTTACCATATTTGAATATTTTAACATATTTATTTTGAATTTTTAAAATTTGTGACATTTTCATAATTTTTGAATTACAAAAATGTCATTTAAAAAATTCAAAATAAATATTTAAAAATCTCTAAAAATGGTAAAACTTGATACACATGTTAAATACACTTATATTAACAATTATATAAAAAAGTTTTGAAAAATAAAAAATAAGTTAAATACATGCAGGTGCATTAAGGCTAAGCGCACTTGAGTGCATTTGGTAAAATCCTAGTCATTTTGGCAACAAATTCGTTGTACAAGCTCAATTTTGTAATGATGAACTAAATCAAAACTTTCATTGCATATTTTCTAATTGCATTTGTTGCTTCTTGTAAGTAAATTACAAGAATTATTAAATGCTTTAATTTATTGTTATAATAATTGCATGCATGCAAACAAAGTGTTAATTAAGATATCTATACACTATATAGATGTTTGATTGGAAACGATATTTTTTGGTTACTTTTACTCTTAAATTTCATTTCATTCATCACGTTTTGATGCCCAAACCGCTAGCACAAGTGTGCATAAAGTAGCCTGAGTGGGAGATCTAAGATTAAAATGTTAGGTGAAGTTAGTTGTCTCTTACCTCACCCTTGAAGTACAGCTCCATCAGCTGCTTAGTTATCCAAGGAAGAAGATAAGTTTTTTCATTTCATTCAAAGAGGGGAAATTCTTTTTTTTAAAAAAAAACCAGCATTCTAATTGCAAATGGATATGCAATATAAGTGCATCTATTAGATTTTATGAAACTAAACTTGTTGTTGCGCCAAAACTGAAATGTCTGATTAATGATAATAAGCGATAATGTTCCTTCTGTTAGAGTTCGCTAACGACGGTTAATTTTTAATCAAATGAGCAAAATGACCCTAATGAAATGGTTTCACAAAAATTGCAATGAAAATAATGATTAAAAATAATAAAATTCAATTTATTATGGTATATATTAACAAGGGCATTTTTGTGTTTTCGTTAGAAAATTAATTGCCATTAGTGAAAACGATTGCAATTTCATAATATTTTAAGACAAAAGCATATGCATACAGTTTTGGAAAATTGTGTAGCTATCGATGAAGAACTCTTGATTATAATTCGAGAAGTATTCTTTGCTGTTAAAATTAAATTTTCTTGACATCTTTTGAACCTACCAGTTCATTAACTAATTTCAATCAACATTAATTATTCCACTTGATGATCTGCATGCAGGTGGGCATACCATTGGAATCGGCCACTGCACTTCATTCGCAAGTCGTCTCTACAACTTCACTGGCAAGGGTGATGCTGACCCATCACTGGATCCCAACTATGCAGCAAAGCTTCGGGTGAAATGCCCGCAAGGAGACTCCACTGGTTTTGTAGAGATGGACCCTGGAAGCTCCAAGATATTCGACACTAGCTACTTCAAACTAGTGTCCAAGAGGAGAGGCCTCTTTGTATCTGATTCTGCCCTCCTCAACAACGACGACATAAAAACCTATATTGGACTCCAGATAAACAATCAGGCCTCAACCTTCTTCCACGACTTTGGAGCATCCATGGTTAAAATGGGAAATATCAGTGTCTTGACAGGAACTGCTGGCGAAATAAGGAACAAATGCTCTGTGATCAATTAATAGCAAATGAATCACCACCTAGCTCTAATTTCCAATTCAGCTCCAATATATATTTGTTGCATGCAAATTAAGGTTGCATTTTATTATCTTATATATTCTATGTTTTTTTGATGTATGCATGAATAAGGTTCTGGTCAACGTTTTGATTATTGTACGTATTACAACTGACCACAAGTAAGAGAATTTTGGATTGATATTTTCCACGTGCTACTCGATCTTTATATTTTCCCCCATTCTTAACAAAGATTTTTTTTGTGTTTTTTTCTTTTTATATTTGTGATTGCTTTCTAGTTCTTCATGTTGGAAGCACCATTTTTTCAGGTAATGTTCTACAATTGGTGACAGAGGATGAGATCACGTCTTAGGAGGTGGATATATCAAGTTAAAGGCTAAGATTCAAAAAAACATCCGATAAAATTGGAAGAAGATGATAATCAATTGCACTAGCCTAAAAAGTTTGACTTCATTTGTTTCCCAAGTCAACCATTCCAAAACAATCTGAAACAATCACAGTAATGATGTCTAGATCAATAAAACATTCATATTGTTCCCATGTAGTGATTATTCAAAAACTTTGATAGAATAATATGAATTAAATAAAAATATAATTCACAATAATGAAATTAAACTACAAAGACAAGAGTACTTATAATAGTTAGGTCAATTACAAATCTATTCCACTCTCCAAGCATATAAAACTTCAGTTCCACTAGTCAACTTTAATGTGTAAGCATAGTGGTATGTTAATTCAATTATCTTCTGGATTGACATTTTACTCCAAGTGAGCTCATGATCAAGTAGTCAATACTTTAATTCACTTTTTTCTTGATTTGATCACCATCAACACCAAGGCAATACAAAAGCAAAACTTATATGAAAACCAAACCAACTTTGCAAATATGCACAAATAGCAACTTTTTAAAATAGTCTACATTTGAATACTTTCAATTCAATGCAACAACGCTTCAAGGATCTGCAACTTCAGCCTTGTACTTGAATATCCAATAAAAGAAATCTCACAAGAAAGCATTTGTAGTCTTTCACTCTTGTACTTGGGTGCCTCTCTTGACACCTTTTAGTTCTCATTTAAGCTCATTTTATAGCCCCAAGGTCTCTTGAAACTTAGCCTAAACAATAAGACTAAAAGACTTTACAGTCATCCAATTTCTTCAAAACTGAAATTTTTGGCAATTAGAAAACATAAGGCATTTTCAGAAAAAGGTTAACCTTTTTCGCACCCTATCCTAACAAAGTATTTGTGCCGCTAAACTGGCAATCATTTGGAGGTAAATGGTCAACATTTATCCTATTTTGCTGAAGTCAAATTTAAAGGGAAATATCTTATTTCAAAATATGCTCATCCACCCAAACCGGTCATAAAAATATATTTCATTCATCATTCCAAATGAAGCAATCTAAAAAGCATATTTCATTCATTATTTTAAGCAGGAAGCAATCTTAAACAAATATTTCATGAAAATCTCATTCGCAAGAAAAACATAAATTTCTGACTTAACCGAATCTCTCAAAAGAATTGTCACATCATATAGAAGAAGATAATTTCACAATTACACCAATCTTGTTATATATCTTGTAAAAAGGCATAAACCAATCTCAATTACATATTAAAATGCACAACACATTCAAAATCAAGCCCATGAAGTCAATTTGTTTTGTCATCATTAAAACTAACCAAAAGGGGTAACCATGCAATCTCATATTCTCCCACTTTTAGTGATGACAACACACAACAACTATTGTGATGTTTTCAAATAATGCTCCTCCTATTACCACCATGCTTGCAAATAGTTGGAGAATATAAAATTTGCATTTTGAATGGCTGTATTTCTCCGCATTTTGTCATAAGAAAAAAACAAAACTACCAATATGATATTTTCAAATAACGTTACACTATTGTTATGTCATTTCATACTGTATATTTTGAATGATGTTTGGATGAGAATTCGGATAAATGTGAAGTTTTGAATATTGATTGATTTAGCTTTGTTTACCACAAGATACTCATGATTGACAAGTATGTGCAAAATCAGATGATTTCAATGCAAAACACGCTTGACTTCCGAAGAGTTGAACATGAGAACCAAGACCATTCAATTTGATGATTTAGAAATATTAAAAAAAGGCAAAGTAATAATCAACACAAGCTAAGATGTGTTTCACTTAGGGCCTGAATTCTTTTTGGGTTTAGTAGAATTTTTCAAAGCAAAATGCACACTCTAGAGGCCCACATGGTTTCATTTGTGTGGATCTAGGTCACACATAGTTCAGACCGTGTGGGCACCTAGTTGCGCATTTAGTTCACGACGGACTTGGTTTTGTGCAAATACTTGATAGAGCTCTACCTAAACACTTATTATGAACATTCTAAGGCATCTTAAAACATCTTTTGAGCTAAGGTTAAGGTTCAAGAGTGGGAGAAGGCAAAGAGTATTAGGCGAGAAGCAAGATGGTGAGTTGCTTGAATTATTCAAGACATCATCGGAGTTTTCAATCAATAAGCTTTCATTTTCTCCTTTTTTTGATTTAATTATCTTGCTTATGATGGATTTGAGATACAATTTTATTTTGTGTTTGAATTTTATTAAAAACATGTTATGCCAAATCCTAAATATGAGGATTAGGATATAACATGCGTAAAATATAACGGATATTGTGGTTTTGATTTATTTATAAAAGATATTTGTTGCTAATTTGATATTTTGTGATTTCAACACTTGTTGGGTGTTTAAATTTGTACTTCAATATGATTTTATATATTAGGTGATGGAACCAAGAGGTGAAAGTCTAATATACAATAATCAAAATATTAAATTTGAAAATCTAGATCATGAGAATAGATATGATGATCTTGAAGAATTCTATGAATTGCTACAAAACTTATTGAATTCTAATTAACTTAATCCCATGAGAATAGATAGTTAAGAAAATTAGGGTTCGCTTTGTAGGTTTCAAGAGAAGGTGTATGGATAATTTAGAGTTTATTCTCCTTTAACATACAGTATCCGGATTAAATAAGCACTTTATGTATCCGTTGCAGAAGATATGTGTGAAATCCTAGATCTTAGGTGCTCTCATCTCTTACTTTCTAATCTTCATTTTACGTTTTTAAGATCCCCTTCCTCCTTACTATTTCTTTAATTATTACTACCTTTATTCTCTTGGTACTGATATAAGTATTTGAGAGTAACGTCTTAAGTTTTGAATTTCTTGCGGGATCGATATTTTAAATACTACAATCTATGACCCGCACACTTTTAGAGATAGTTGAACATCTATCACCTTTCTTAGAAGTAGTTGGAGAACATAAAAAAATTATATTTTGAATAGTTGAATTTCTCCCCTTTTTGTCATAAGTGAAAATTAATAATTGTGAAGATAAATAATTAGATATTAGTAAAGTGATGTAGGAGTTTAACAAAAGCATACAAACATTAATAAGTCGTGATAAATATTTGAGAAATTGAAATGGTTGTGTAAGAGCTTAGAAAAATAAAAAAAAATTCTTAGCATAGATAGTTCAAATGGAGTATCTAAATTATTCTTCTTTGGAGAAGGTATGAGCTCCTTATCCTCTTTTTCATCAAAGACTATATCAAACTTAGTACCAGATTGCCTTGATTAGAGGAAGAATTTTTTATGAAGGTGGATTTTTCACTTTTTCTTTGATGATTGACCTAAAATTGACTTTTGACCCAGAATCTTTTGCATAAAAGTAATCAATTGTTCATTTGAAACAAGTATTTGAGGTTTTGGAGATGAAGGCATTGGTGAATGTGGAGACTTTGAAGTAGATGATTTGGTATGTGGAACTAATTCAAGATTTTCTTTTTGAAAAAGAATTTTAGTAATAAGATCATTAGCTAAAGTTCTGACATTTGATATGCTTTCTTCAAAAGATCCTAAGTGAATAAAGCAAAAGAAATTGACTAAGTAGAAATATGCTCAAAGGAGTCAAGTCCACCATGTACTTTGTGGTTGAGGATTTAGATATAATTTCAGTGAATAATCTAGCACATGAAGGCTTAGATTTTTTTAATAGGAGTTTCAAGGTTCTCATCATACTCAAAAAGTTTAGAGAAGATGATTCTTTATTGTTCTTATCAGATTCATCTACTTTTTTACCTTGAGATCCACCTTCTTTGCCATAATTTCGTATGTTACGAAGTCCTCTTCCCTTTAAATGTTGAAGTGATGTATATTCAATTTTCATCATGCACTTGTTTATACCATCTTCTCTTGAGAGTAGATTCTCTAAGTATATTATATGATTTGGGTTAATGAATCCTTTTCGTCTCAAATCTAGGCCAAAGTTCTTAAGCATCCGAGTGATAAATATTACATAAGGTAGATTCATAATAGAAATAAATTCTTTAGAAGTAAAAAAAAAATTTAGTCCTATAATATACGAAGTTTATGTATCATCATTCATTTTCTCAATACAAACATAGAAATGCTTTACAAGATCTTGATACATGGATAGACCAAAGTAGAGGAATCTATATAGATCAAAATCTTTCAATTAATTAATTAATTTGAACTTTTGTTGCTCAAGGTACTTGAAATTAACATATTTATCATCAACTATGCTCCTTGGTGCAATTTTGACTTGAAATTCTTTCTTGTTCTTTTTACCCATGAATAGTGTTGAGGTTGAGCTTTTTATAAAATTAGAATTTTTTATGCTTATCATTTTCGCCATTAGAGATGAAGATGGAGGAGATATACATTTGGATACTCTACTTCTAATCTTTTTTCCCTTCTTCAAAGACAACTTGTGGATCCCTTCTTGCTCTTGGAGGAGATCTATGAGGAGATACATCATCTACTTTTCTCTTTCCTTTTTATTGATAAGTTGTTTTAGAACCAAATTTAGGAGCAATCTAGATTGTTGATGGAAATGAATTTGGTGATGTGGATTTAGCTTAGGTTTGAACTAGGGTTTTGTTTGAAGAGGATGATCTATTTTTAGGCTAAGTGAGAATACGGTTTCAGATTTGAAATGGATTTCGAGGAAGAGCATGTTTCAATTTCATTAAGAGAAGGGTTGGATTTTGGCTAGATAGCGTGATTTAGGCTATGATAAGTTATGTGGTGGATTTTGGTTAGGGGAATATGATATGCTTCGATTGTAATAGAGGATACACAATGGGTGAAGACTCCACGATTCAATATTGAAATGGTAGAAAAAATAGGATTTGGGCATAAACCTTTGATTTTTTTATTTACATATATATATATATCAAACCATCTAATATTACAAATCAGTACACATATAATCCTCACAACATGGAGGAATCAAATAACACCCACACCACCAAAAGAATGTAAAAACCCTCACAACTTGGAGGGACATTAAATAGCTTCAGAGAAGCTTCAAACCCGTGTGAACATTGATTTGCGGCAGCGTGGTTACCGCTGAGGCTCAACCTCAATGGCAACCTTTGATTTTTCAAAATGAAGTAGAATGGAGAATGGAAATAGAAAGGGAGAGAATGGAAGATGACAACCTCAAATTAAATAAAATCTATTGAATAAATCAATCTAAAAGGAGTTTATCTCACCGATTTAAGTTGTTAATAAGATACCCTCAAATTACCAAGTCGTCTAAGCCTTATATAGTGGATTTTCAAATAAATGCAACCTTTAAAATAATTTTATTTTCTTTGCTTAAACAAAACGGTTAATCTTTTTCATAGAAATCATCAATGTTTTTATGTTAATTTCAAAAGTAGAAGTTATGAAATATTTATGATTAATCTGATTCATTAATCTTTGACTATTATGCAAATGGATCAATAATACCTTATTCTTTTTAAATTTGTGCAAATAGTTCAAAGAGAAGTAGTTTAATAAAAATTTTCAATTAATATTCAATAGGAATAAATTTCAAATGTAAATTATTACATTGTACATGCTCTTAAGTGAAATAAAATCTTATTTAGAATTCTTGATTCATCTCTATTCATTTTCATATAAGTGCTCTTGTTTTTCTCTTTATTATTATCTCCAAATGGTACTCCTACCTTAATCCTTTATTTTTATGTTTTCGAGTTTTGCGTCAATAGTATGTTGGTAGCAACAACTATCTATGTATCAACTTATTCTACTATTTTTCAAAAAAAATTATATTTTTGGTACCCGTCACATAGGTTCACCTTTATTAGTGCAACATACGAAAATATTTTTAATTTCCAAATAAGTCTAACACCTTGTACTTGCATTCTTTTTAATGGATAAATAAATCAAAAATATTTATGAGAACAAAAATGAAAAGTATCATTATGATCTTGATTTCTCTTATGTGCATGATTGACATATTTTTGTTTTTCTACAAATGTTATTTTTAAGGAGTCGTTTTTATTTGTCAATTCTTGATTGCTTTTAGAAAGTTTCAAGCATTTCAATGTCTTACCTTCATGTTTTTTCTTTAGGGTACATTTGGCTATAATAGAAACTTTTCAATTGGGGGGGCGTGTTTGTTAACACCAAAATTATTCAAACTAAAATTTTTTAATATAAAACTTTTCATTCTTTACAACTATCAATATCTTATTTCTAATTATTTCTTCACTTCTTCCTACATAACTACTATATTTTCAATCATTTCTACATAACTACCCATATATCTAATCTATCTATTTTAACTTTATTCTTTTTAATCCTTATTGTTATCCTTATTATATTATATAATTTTTTCTCACATCAAGAAATTTTACACTAAAACTTTTCATCAAAAGTCTTATCACGTTTTGAACACATCATAAAACTTTTCAATTTAAAACTTTTTACTATCCACAACTATCCTGTTTTTTAATTATTTGTCATATCTTCTTATACAAGTACTATACTTTTCAAACATTTTCATACAACTAATCTATATAGCTAATGTATCGATTTTAATTAACCTGCTTTGTAGTTTTAATGAATTTTCTACAGCCTTTAAAGTTATTCATAATATCAGTATACCGGTGAAATATCTTAGATATAGATTTAGTATATTTTATTATAAATAATTCAGAATCATATATCAGTATATTAATCGCGGACTATTTAACTTGAAATGTTCCTTCATGGGTGACAATAATTGTATCATATACCTCTTTTGTTGAAATACAAGCAAAATTTATTTTAAATTCAGATGAAAAAAGAAAGAATACAAGACATTTAATGCTTTAGTATGTAGTTATACTTGTTTAGTTTATTATTAAATCAAAACAATAGAAATACAATCTCTAAGTAAGTTCAAACAAGATTCAATCATTCTTTAAAGTTTGACATCATGTCCCAAAATATATTTTAGTTTAATTTTCCAATCCACAAAATTGGAAGTGTAAATGTATGTAGCATGAATAATGGAATAACTTTTAGAGTAACCATGGTAAATTCTTTCATAGTCATTTGATCTCTTTGTTAAATTGAAAAAAGTTTTTCTCTGATACACTTGTTAGCCCCGTGTAATTGTTATTCAAAGAAATTTAGTAAAATGATATAAATCAAGTAAAAAATAATCTATAATAACGAAACCAAACCACAAAAGTGGTTTAGTCAATCTCAGACCTACTTCACTTTTCAAGTACATAAGACTTGGATTTCATTAAGCAACTTTCACATGTGGGTTATAGTGGTATAATTAGTTCAATTATCTCCTAAATTGGTATTAGCCTCATGAAGTAAACATCTTAAGCTACTTTCCTCTTGATTTGGTTACCACTAATACTAAGGTAATACAAATACAAAACTTATATGAAAAACTAAACAAATTTACCACATTTGGATAAGTAGCAACTTTTTCAAATGACATATGACTAGAAGCTTTGAGTCGAAGGTAGCAATTCAAGGGTCTCTAATTTCAATCTTACACTTTAATCTCTAATAAAAGTAATCTCATAAAGAAAACACTTGGAGTCCTTCACTCATGTGTTTGGGCATCTCTCTTGACACATTTTAGCTCTCTCGAGATCCTTTTGTAGCTCTAAAGTCTTTTGAAATATGGCCTCAAAAGTATTGCCTTGTCACACATGTGAAGATAATTTACAATTATATTAAAAAGGACAAATCAATGTTCCAAAATCACCCTTTTGTTGCATGTCCAGTACATAGAAATATTATTAGTCTATCAGTTCACAACTATTCTATTTTAACAACTACTTTACCTTTTCGATTATTTCTTCTCAAATATATCTACTTTAAATTTAATCTCTTTACTTCTCATCATCATCCTTATCAGATCACATCTCTTTTCCTATTTTCAAAAGATTTTATACCAAAAAATTTTTGTTCGAAAATTTAAAAATTTTATTGAATACTAAATGCACGCTCTATAATTAAAGTTTTTCAACTCTTCCCTAAATATTAATATACTACACGACAAACAAGCGGTTCTTTAGAAACTCCTCTACTTAATTAATTGGTAAATAACTAAAAACTGATTAAATTAAATCATTTTCATAGGTTAAAATGAAGAAACCTAGATTAACATTCAAAGTATTTTTATTTATCTTGGATTTTCAAAAAAGTCCATGTCTACAAGATAAATATTTGCTACATGGAATAATTTTGTGGTCCACGGACACTTAGTTTTTTTTTTTTTTGACGCTAGACACTCTTAGTCTGTTGACGTCAGACACTCTTAGTCTGTTGACTATAATGGATATGGGTGGTGGAGAGTGCTGTGAAACCCCATATACAGGTATATGTATTTATAAATATTTTTTACATGGGGACTATTTTAGCAATTTACTAAGGTTAAGGATTAAATTGAAAATAAAAAATCGATTCAAATGCCCAAATAATTCCAGGCTTCCTGCGGCATTCAAAGAGAGAAAACAAGTAGACCGGAAAAAGAAAAGAGTGTTGTGAACCCTGATATACAGGTTTATGTATTTATAAACATTTTTTCAATGGGGACTATTTTAGCAATCTACTAAGGTTGGGGATTAAATTGAAAATAAAAAATCGATTCCAATGCCCAAATAATTCCAAGCTTCCAAGAGGCATTCAAAGAGAAGAAAAAAAAAAGTAGTCCCAAGGAAGAAAAGAGAAGAAGAGAGAGAGAGGACGAGGACGAGGAGGAAACTCCAATGGGGATTCAGATTTTTGAGTTAAGTTTGAAGTTGGAGGATTTGAAGAAAAGTATGAGAAAATTTTAGTAAGCAATTTTCTTTCCAGTCTTTTTTATTTTTCTTATCTATTGCATTTATTTATACATTGTGATGGTACAAAAAAAATTAGTATGAAATTAAGTGTTGAAATCAATGGCAAATTAAGCAAACATCTGTGTTTTGATGATTAACCATTCAATTTGAGTAAGTATTGGATACTAATATATTTTGTAAAAATATTTAAAGGTTATAAAAATGAAAAATCTGAATCTGACAGATCAAGTTGCAATCCAAGTCGACTTCAAAAGCAACTTGGAAGAAGAAAAATATTCCAGTGCTGAAAATTGATCCAAGACAGATGAAGTCGCAAGGCCAAGTCGACTCTATCTGCGACTTGGGTGAAGTCGCAGACCCAAGTCGACTCTAACATCGACATCGAGAGCCCAAACCTTCCAACGTTGAAAATGGGATCCAAGACAAGTGAAGTCGCAAGTCCAAGTCGACTCCAGTTGCGACTTGGGTGAAGTCATAGACCCAAGTCGTCTCCACCATCGACTTTTCAAAAACTCCAGCATTGAAATTTGAATATGAGACTAGTGAAGTCGCACCTGAAGTCGACTCCATGTGCGACTTGAGTGAAGTCGCATACCCAAGTCGACTCCACATGCGACTTGAAGTGAAGTTGATCCCCAAGTCGACCTAGGCATCTGACTTGAGTCAGACTGAAGATGGTTTTAGTCCAAGACAAGCAATTCTACATGATAAAACCATTCAAGACTATATTCTGATTAAGAAAAACTCATTTGGCCATTTCTAAGGATTGCAAAATCAAGAATATCAAAGTATCATGAATACTAGGCTTGAAGATAAGATCTCCAAGAGTGATTGAAGAAGTCAAAACGTCAATAAAGATAAAAAGATCTAGTCGAAGAACCAATACAAGTTGAATGATGAGCAACCAAGCTAATTTCCAAAGAATTCAAGTTCATCAAGTGAATACAGAAAGTGAAGTCGCACCCGAAGTCGACTTCACCTGCGACTTGGGTCAAGTCCAGGACCAAGTCGACCTGGAGCAGGAACTTGAAACATTGCTGAAGACCGAAGTCTCACCCGAAGTCGACTCTAGTCTGCGACTTGGGTGAAGTCGCATCCGAAGTCGACTCCATCTGCTATTTGGGTCGCAACGGTCGGAATAATTCGAACGTTAGCGCATTAAATGCTGCGATTTACATTTTTATTTTTATTGCTTTATTACTCTCCATATTATTCATTTATTTCATTAAGGGGATTAAATCAAACAGGGGCAAATTTTTGTTTAAGTGAAAATTTTTAAAATACCCAATTCACCCCTCCCCTCTTGGGTAATTGCCATAAACTCGGGACCAACAAGTGGTATCAGAGTAGGTCTTTGAGTTTTAAACCAAAGAGATCTTTTGAAATGACATCCCAATCAACTTCCACCCCTGCATTTGCCGAGGGCCAATCTTTCACAAGGCTGCCCCCTATTTGATGGGTTTAACTTTGGTTATTGGACATTGAGAATGAAATAATTGATCATGGCTACGAATATTGATTCTTGGATTGCTATCCAAGATGGTGTTGTGTTGCCTACCTATGAAAGAGCCTCCACATGGTCCGAGTAGGAAGTAAGAATTGTTAAAAGCAACGCAAAGGCCATGAATTTCCTCTTTTGTACATTGGCAGCATCCGAATACGATAGAGTATCTTCATGCCAAACTGCTAAAGAAATATGAGACACTCTTACATCTATATATAAGGGAATTTCTCAAGTCTAAGGGACTAGGAGAAATATTTTGATTGGAGAGTTAGAAAGTTTTAAAATGCTTGAAACTGAAAAATATTTCTGAAATATTTGTTAGATTCTCTAAGATTTCTAACGCTTTGAAAGGTCTTGGAAAAGCAATTTCTGAATCCGAGCAGGTAATGAAGATCTTAAGAGCGCTACCCGAATCTTGGACTCTGAAGATCACGGCCATTGAGGAAGCAAAGGACCTCAACACACTACAGCTAGAAGATCTAATAAGCTCACTTATGTCTCATGAGCTAATAAAGAAGAGAAATGAAGAACAACACAAAGGAAAAAGAGTTATAGCCTTAAAAGCCACACAAGCATCAGACGACTCCATCTCATCATATCAAAACGACGATGAGGAAATTGTCTTTCTCACAAGACAGTTCAAAAAATTTGTAAGGAAAGGAAGGAACTTCAAAATCTTCAAAGAAAGAAATCCAAAGGAGAAAAAGAAGGAGGCTACAAAGTGCTTCCGGTGTGGTGGTATGAGGCATATGCAAGCCTAATGCCTAACGCCCGATGAGACCAAAACAAAGGAGCGAAGAGATAAGAAAGATTGAGGAGAAAACAGAAGATTTCAAAAGATTAAAGGAAGAGGCATGTATGTCAACGAGGAGACATCTACAATATGCAACTCCTCAAACGAAGAAAATGAGGCCGCAAATTGTGCAAGGATTTGCTGCATGGCCACCATGGAAGAAGACCTTAATCTATATCTAGCAGCGACAGAAATTTTAGAGGATCAAACCACTTAAACAAACTGCACAAGTAGTGAAGAGGTAACCTCTAAACAAAAATCTATTTCTATTTTTGCAAATGATTGCCTCAAACATGCTAAATTGGAAGAACTACAACAAGCTTATGATTCATTATATGAAAAAATAAAGAAATTAGGAAACAAGTTCAAAATGAAAAAAAGACAATGTGATGTAGTAATAATTGTGAACGGAAAACTTGCCGAAAAAGTTGATCACTTGACAAATGAAAAGAACATCTTGATAAGAGAGATGGAAAAACTCAAAAAGAAAAATGAATCGTTAAATGAATCACTTGCTAAGTTCTCCAATACAGGGGAAAACATCAAAATATTTTTAAATATGACCGCCCAAAGTGACAAGAGATGACTTGGGTATTCCACATTTGAGATGGGAGAAAGTAGTAAGTCAAATGCTCCAAGGACTCATAGAAACCAAGCAAAACCTATCTATGTTAAACTAAAGATGAATCATGTTGCTTGGACCAAAAGGACAACTTGGAAACCAACTACTACATGGTTTCCCACTCCAAGACTCCCGAAAGCTTGTAATTTTTACAATAAGATGGGACATAAGGTATATCAATGCAAAATGAGAAAACTACAAAATCTTGGTGCAAAATTGGTTTGGGTACCTAAGAGCATTGGATTTATGCCCTCAAAAGTAGATCAACTTAGGTTCCAATGGTTAACTAATCCAAATAGACCCATAAAATGGGTACCAAAAAGATAAGCTCTACTTGATTTGATTTTTGCAGGTTTGTCTTAGAGCAAAAGCCAACAATATGTAGTTTATGGATAGTGGCTGCTCAAGACATATGACGGGAGAAAAAGGATTGTTCCGTAGGATTAAACCGTATAGTGAAGGAACGGTTGCTTTTGGGAACAATGAAAAATGTATAATCAAAGGAAAAAAAATATTTATGGAATTTCAAATGCATGTATTGAGAATGTATTATTTGTTGAAGGACTCAAACACAACTTAATGAGTATTAGTCAATTATGTGATAAAGGTTATAAAGTTGTATTTGAATGCTCTATATGCAATGTATTTGATGATGATCACATAGTATTTAGTGGCAAAAGGCATGGAAATATATATTTGGTTTGCCTAGATGAATTTGATGGAAAATGTCTAATAGTCATAGAAAATGATCCATGGATATGACATAAAAGGCTTGGACACATAAATATGTCAAATATTAAAACCTTATGAAAAAAGAGCCTAGTAGAAAGGTTACCAAAGCTTAAATATGACAAGGATAAGATTTGCAAGGCTTGTCAATTATCCAAGCAACCCAAAATGTCATTTTCTACCAAAAAGGAAATTTCAATGACTAGACCACTTGAATTATTGTATATGAATTTTTATGGGTCATCAGATATTTTAACTCTTGGTGGAAAAAAGTATATATTTGTAATTGTTGATGATTTTTCAAGATTCACTTGGATTATACTCTTAGCTAGCAAAGATGAAGCCTTTTCTATGTTTGTCACATTTTCACATTTGGTGCAAAATGAAAAATAAAATATAATTATTTCCATTATAAGTGATCATGGTAGTGAATTTGAAAATAAACGATTCATAGAATTTGTAATGATAAAGGAATTCACCATACATTTTCTGCACCAAGAATCCCCCAACAAAATGGGGTTGTTGAAAGAAAAAACAGGACAATACAAGAAATGGCTAAAACTATGCTAAATGAGAGTAAATTGTCAAAAAGGTTTTGGGGTGAAGCTGTAAGTATAGCTTGTCATGTATTAAACCGAGTTACCATTAGAGCAATCTTGAAAAAGACTCCATATGAACTTTGGAAAGGTAGAAAACCAAACATATCTTATTTCCATGCCTTTGGATGTACTTGCTATGTGCTAAACAATGGAAAGACAAATTTAGGAAAATTAGATGCTAAAAGTGATGAAGCAATTTTCCTTGGCTATTTATCAAATAGCAAAGCATATAGAATCTTTAACAAGAAAAATCAAATAATAGAAGAATCAATACATGTTGTTTTTAATGAATTTAACCAAACTCCGAAAAAAGAGGATGAATTAAGTGATGCAGATGAAGTATCAAAGAATCCAAAGGCAGAACAACAAGAGCAACAAGGAGAAACCGAGGCAAAATAAGAAAACTTCATGGAGGAAAGGGTAAGTGAAGGTAATAATTCTTACAAACCTCCAACTGATTTAACATTAAAAAATGACCATCCAATTGAATTAGTCATTGGTAATATCTATGAAGGAGTGAAAACTAGAAGATCAAGATACAATATTTGTGGAGAATTTGCTTTTGTGTCAGAAATTGAACCAACAACTATTGACCAAGCTCTTGGTGATGAAAATTGGATTACCGCAATGCAAGAAGAGCTAAATCAATTTGAAAGAAATAATATATGACATTTAGTTCCTAGACCCAAAGATTGCACGGTTATTGGTACCAAATAAGTATTTAAGAACAAATTAGACGAAAGTGGACTAGTGGTGAGAAACAAAGCCAGATTAGTAACCAAAGGTTATTCCCAAGAAGAGAGAATAGACTTTGAAGAATCATATGCACATGTGGCTAGATTAGAAGCCATACGTATCTTATTAGCTTTTGCTTGTCACATGGACTTTAAATTGTTTCAAATGGATGTAAAAAGTTCATTTTGGAATAGATACTAGAATGAAAGAGTTTATGTTGAACAACCTCCGAGCTTTGAAGAAAATGATCAATCAAAATATGTTTATAAATTAACAAAATCTTTATATGGATTAAAACAAGCTCCACGAGTTTGGTATGAAAGGTTAGGCAAATTTTTGATTGCCCATAACTTTCAAAGAGGAAAGGTTGATACAACATTATTTATCAAGTATAAAGACAATGATATCTTAATTGTTCAAATTTATGTTGATGATATTATATTAGGTGCTACTAATGAAACTCTGTGCCAAGAATTTTCTGAGATTATGCAGAGTGAATTTGAAATGAGCATGATGGGAGAATTAAACTTCTTCATTGGACTGCAAATTAAGCAACAAGCAGAAGGAATATTCATAAATCAGTCCAAGTACGTCAAGGAGATGTTAAAGAAATTCAGAATGCAGAATAGCAAAGGCGCAAACACACCAATGAGTGCAAATATCAATATCGACAAGGACGAAAAGGGTAAACCTATCGAACAAAAATTGTATAGAAACGTGATAGGGTCTTTGTTGTATTTAACTGCTTCTAGACCTGATATTCTATTCATTGTTTGCATGTGTTCTAGATTTCAATCATGTCCTAGAGAATCACATTTAATAGCTGTAAAAAGGATTTTTAGATATTTAATAAATACCACTAATGTGAAACCCCAACCTATGTAAGATTCAATGTATGCATTGAACATATATATGTGAATTAAATGAATTATGGATGATTTTATGAATGGTGATTAAAAATTTAATTGCCGGAGCCCAATATGAGTCAAGGTGACTAAAGGGGCATAATGAGGATTAAAACATGCTAATGTGGCATGAATGTTTAGTCTCATTTCCATGATTTAATTAAGGGAGATTAAAGTGGAAATTATGGAATTATGTTGGAAAAATATAGAAAATTCATAACTCAACGCCTGTTAGGCGGATTCAAGTGAAATTTGACAGGGAAGTTGATGATGATAGGCTTGATATTATGGAATTATTAGATTATGAAAATCCTTGATGAAATTATTTTAAGAAATTATTGATCATATCTCAAATCCAACCGTTAACTTCAAATGGCTATAACTTGAGCTAGGAAAATCAGATTGAGATGAAATTTGAAACGGTTGAATGAAATTATGAGATGCACATTTTGGAAGGTTTGTATTAAGAATAATATGTTGAGAAAATATTTTCATTGAAAAAGGTGAGCATGGTTGACTTTTTCACTTCAAGAGTAACATGCATTAAATGCTAGAGTACATGGAATTAATGCAATTTTTAATGGACCAAATAGGTGTCAAATGCAGGTGCAATGCAGGGTATTTTATGCATAATTATAAAATGAAAAAATCCTATGAATTATCCATGCATTAATGTGCACATTTAAGGGGCTAAGGAGAGCTCAAATGAGCATAGGCAAGTGTGACAATGTAGGGACGTCCAAGTGATGCTATTGCTGGATTTTTTTCAATTTTTTCTTTTATAAATAATGCACACACCTAGATGACATGTAGGGACACATTAATGGGCATTTATTCTTGTAAAAAAATGCAAGAAAAATCGTGAATTGCAGCTGCCATGAAAGGTGAAAAAGTGGACTGCTTGTTGCATGCAAATGACGTGCAATAGATTGATGTGCTGTTGCTGTTTTTGTTAATTTTTTATACCAAATTAATGAATAAATTAAATTCTAATTATGTATTTAATTTACCCTTAAAATGATATTATTAAAAAATAGAAAAAAATATGAAAATGGGCAGCAGCTAGGGACGTGCCAAGTGGACAGCTTGGATGGTCAAGATTGAGCAAATTTTTGAATTTTTAAAAATGTATAAAAAATTATTTTACATGGATAATATTTATCCAGCACATTAAGAGGATAAGGGGACATTAAATTTTTGTGGAAAATTCAGCTCTAAAGTGGGGACCACAGCTGGAAAATCCAGCACTATAAGAGGCATGCACGTTCACATGGATGGAGGGGAAGAAAAAAAAGGAAAAAAGAAGGGGAAAATGAGGGATTGCCAATTAATCAAGTAAGTATATGTTAATCTTGATTTTATACTTCAAATTTGAAAATTATATGATGTTATAAACCAAAATATGAACGAAGTAGTCAACAAAGTATTTTCACCATGAAACATTTTTTAAAATCTCATAATATTATGATTAAGGGACGACCAAAATTTTAGATTTAAATATTAAGCATGTTTCAAATTAAAAATCCGAGAAGATTAACCTAAACAGGGTAGAACGGGTGACGGGATCATCTGTAGTAAATGATTTTTAATAATTTTTATAAAATTAATTTAAGGCTGAAAGTTTTATATGATATATAAGACATATTTATAATCATACAAAAAAATTAAAAATTTTGTTTTGATGGGTATACATATGCCTCATAATTCACGTGATTAGGGCTGACCCTAAACTCACAAGACTGTTCAGCACAGTGAAAATGCCAAAATAAATATATAATGTTAATATTTCATGATGAAATATTTATTACAGTTAATTAATATATTTATTAATTTATGATAAAAATTCAGAATTAAATACCTTTATTTGATTATAAATCAAGATTTAGAGATTTCAGTACGCCTGATTTCAGCATATGTGGATAGTTTGAGAAAAAAATCAAACAAAAAAATGAAACCCATGTAGAAATGATCCAAATTGATATATATATATATATATATGTTAATACCCTAAATTTGGGTTAGGAAAAGTTGGATTAATTGCTGAAAATTCGGATTTATAAAACTGCTTAGGGTTATGTGTCAAAAGACACGTTAAACAGGTGAAAAATGGGTTCCAAAGTTGCTGTTTTGGAAACCTATGATTAGTGGATTTAAATTCCATAAAAATACCCTAATTATAGTGGTAATTAAGGTTAATTATCCTTCTGAATTAGTAACTAAGTTTCTGGTTTATAAAATTTTATGAAATGCACCATGTATGTATTGCCAAATGAGCGTATGTGAATAGATAGATATGCGTGGATGATAAATGACTTATGAAATTTGATTTTGTGCAAAAATGCATGAAAATATGATGAATTTTATGATTATATATCTTTCTATAATTGCATGATGTTAATTCCAAAATTTTGGAATTGATTAATGAAGCTAAGGCCACGACGGGTGCTTAAAATGAGCAACGATGTGTGCATTTTGGAAAATAAGTGAAAATGGCATAAGGAAGGTAATGAGCCATTAAATGGTGAATATTGAATGATTATTAAGTGAATGTATGATTACCCTACTTAGGGGACTAATGTGATGTGTAATAGCCCATGTAATGCACAAGTATGTGCTATATGGGCATAACAACTTGAAAAGTCGAAAGAATTATGTATGTTGATAAAAAAGGGTTGAAAAACTGAGTTGAACGCAAGCAAAAGAAATATATGAATGTTATATCATTTTTATATGTATAGGCAAAGGCAAAGGCAAAGGGATAAGCGAAACGGAAAGCTAAGCAAGCGAGGTAAGCAAGCAGCTTTCTAAATGACTTTTGTTTTAAATGCTTTCCAAGTTGTTTAAGGATGGTCATTCCTTATCTATATGCGTATTGAAATGTTATTTCTATTGAAATAAATGATTGCTTATGGTTTCGCAATTATTCATAAAAAGTAATAATGTATGGATTTGAAACAATGTTTCAAAAGGGATGGTGCAAAGAATTCTCTACATGAGAATGACAAGTTCCATGTGTAAGGGGGTATATGATGCTGAGGTGACTAAAAGTCATGCATGGAATGGAAATCAAGTAGGCTAGTCGAGGTAGTAAGTGGACGAGGAGTCCCCCTTGACGTTGCCAAGTCGGTAGGTTCGGCGCCAAGGATGGAAAGGATTATGTCATGAAAGAGGGTTCCCCGAGCTAGCGTATCGTCACATGAAGGATAGCGTCATCAATGAAAATGATGCATTTGGACATCCAATGTTTATGAAGTGTTTATGAATGATTTATGAAAAGGTTTTTGCTCCACAAGTAGTTGATCACTTGATAAGTGTCTCTACTGAAGTGAGAAAAATGCTTTTAAATAAATATGCCTTCAAAATGAATTACCTGTAAAATATAAGCTTGCTTATTGGGTTTCGACTTACGTTTTCATTTTCCAAACCCATATACAGGTGAAAGAAGAGACCTAGTAAAGGAGCAAGAGCTATCCATTGAAGAAATGGAAAAACATTATAAGTTCATGTTTGTGAAAAACTTATGATGAATGATTGTAAATTTACCTTGATGTTTTATGTTGACATCTATGATGATACATGCAATGACATCTTATTTATGAGTTTTTTTTGAAATATGTTATGAAAATCATGTATAGTTATGACATTATTTGATGGAAATGAATCAGATATGCATGAAATAAACATATGAGGAATTAAACCCCTATATAAAGATATTTAATTGGATAAATATCCGTTAAAACCCACCGTGTGATAGGGCAACAATCCTGATCACGTTTACCAGTCGAACGATCTTGAGGTAAGGATTTGATGCTCGGGCTGGGGCGCCACAACTAATCTAGGACTATGGTATTCAAAGGGGTCAACTTTTGATCTAATCGGCTACTCGGATGTGAATTTTCCCTGTTACAAAGCACATAAAAAAAGCACTAGTGGAACATGCCAATTTCTTGGAAACATGTTGGTTTCATAGTTTTCAAGAAAACAGACTAATGTTTCTCTATCTACGGCGGAAGCCGAATATATAGCCGCTGGGAGCTGTCGTGTGCAACTACTTTTGATGAAACAACAACTTAAAGATTATGGTGTTGATTATCATGATATTCCAATTAGATGTGATAATACAAGTGCAATTTGTTTGACCAAAAATCCTGTGTTGCATTCTAGAACAAAGCATATAGATATAAGACACCATTTTATTTGTGAACATATTGAAAATCATGATATTTGTTTGGAATATATGAAAACAGAGGATCAAATTGTAGATATTTTTACGAAACCTCTAGCAAAAGAATCATTTTATAAAATTAGAAATGATATGGGTATGATTGAGTTTGATAGAAATATAATATGATAGGGGAAGTGTTCCTAGAAAGTCTAAGTTGAAAGATCCAAGTCGACTCCAGTATTCCCAAGTTGACTTCAGTGAAGTCGACTCCAGTAAGTCGAAGTCAACTTCGTGAGGGGCGAAGTCGACTACACATAGGCGAAGTCAACTTCGGTTAGGGTAAGTTGACTCCAGAGCGCGTCACTTCATCTTCCCGTGTCGTTCTTCCTCTTCTTCCTTCCCTATCCTTTCTTTTTCTCTCTTTCTATTCTGTCTCTGCTCCCTTCCGACTTTGCTTCTTTCTCACTCTCTCTGCTTGTATCGCATCTAACTATCTCTCTTACACTTTCTCTTTTTCCTCTCTCTGTTTGCCGGAATACATCTCGTTCTTCCAACAACTTGTCCCTCTCTCTCTCTCTCTCGGATTCCTCCATTCCAGTAGTCGTTTTCATCTCCGGCAGCTAATTCTGGCCGTCGGTTCCCTGTTTTCGAGTATCTCTTCTCTTTTCCTCACTTTGTTACTCTGCTGTTCTCATTTCTCCTTCTGTGTTTCTCTCTCTCTCTCTCAGTTTATTTCTCTCAGATTCTATCTCTCATCTCTCGATTCCTCACATCTCTCTTTGTTTCTCACTTTCTCTCCGTGTATGATCTCTCTCTCTCTCTCTATCTCACTTGCATTTCTCTCTATTTGATTTTCGTCCCTAATTCGTCTTCTGTTCCGAGCAGAGTTTTGTATTCATTTTCTCTCAAATCAGATCTGTTTCTCTCTTTGGATTTCTCTAGCTCATCTCCCTTTTTATCTCTCTAATTCTCTCTTATATTGTCTTTCTTTTCTCTCTCTAGATCTGACCGGTCCCTCTGTTTCCGGGGTGACCACCGGCTACTACCTCTCTCATTCAGTCCATAGTTGCTCTCAAACTTCCCATTTTCAAAATTTCAGCTTGAAACCCAATCTCATAAGCCCACTTCAAACCAAATGGCCCCAAAAATGTCACCAAGAAACAGGCCGTATCCCAGACCCTCCAAATCCAATACGGGTGAGGGGGTACCCCGCAGACAACGGACTCCTTCCAAGGAGGTCCGAGAGGAAGCCTCCGCATCAGCAGGACGCCGTGTGCATTTCTGCAAGGCTAACCCCTCCTCGACGGCACCCCAACAAGCAAATTCAGACACCGGGTCTAGTAGTGATACATTGTCTGTTGCAAGTAGACAGAGACACCGTCTCAAAAGGCGCAGGTCCTAAAGATGCCGACCACTTACTTCAAGACAGAATGACAACATAGCAAATTTCACAGACACTTTTATGAGCGTAAGATTTTCGTGCCAAAAATCATCGATTTCAAATTTCTACATGATTATGAGTTTGGCATAGAAGAATTGTTAGAATTCCAAGGTTGGACTAGGCTTTTAAAAGCCGATGATAGGGTGTATCCTAATTTGACCCGTATATTTTACTGCCTATGGGATCAGGAGTACTATGTTACCTTTGTCAAAGGAAGAGAAATCAATTTGGGTTTTGGAGAAGGAAACCACAGGGAAAACGCAATTGCTAGAATTACACATATGTTAGATGTTCCCCAAGAAGAAGAATCGATTCCAGATGGGTTATCATTAACACAACTATACAATCAGTTGACAAGGAGCAACAAGTACCACTCAAGAATCAAGTTCCTTCATTATATGGACCTATCTCTCAGGCTTAGGGTGCTCAGGTTCTTGATTGCACATTGTATATACCCCAAAGGAGGAGGTCGAAACCAACTGAACCCACAGGAGGCAGAAATACTGTGGAAAGTGGAGAATAAGGTCAAGGTTAGCCTGCCTGCATTGCTATTAGAAGCATTGGCTTCAAAGAAGGATAACCCTCGCGGGGTATTTCCATATGGGACTTGGATCACCCGTATTATGCATTACATGGGTGTGGATCTCGATGGAGAGCCGTTTGAGGTGTTGAAGCCAACTAATGCCATAAATAAGGCATTACTGCAGAGGATGAAGATCAATGTTGATCATTTTAGGGCACAAAGGATAAGAGAAAGGATGGGACAATCGGCTCAAGAGAAAACAAGGGGAGCAGCCCCCGCTATCATCACAGCCTTAGGACGTCCCTACTCCATCACGGGATGTCCCAGTTGAGCCTGCATCGCCCCATTCGCATGGGTCTTGTTCCCCTAGAGGTTCAGAGATACCTGACTTGGACCCATGTCCACCATCTTGGGACAACTCGGTGAATGCGATTAGGGAGCATCTTGAGCAGATGGAGGATAGACTGACCTCCCAGATTGCCAGGATTCATATAGCTATCATGGACATGCATTCGAGGCAGGATCGTATGGATCAAGAGCATAGAGTGATTAGATACAGACTTGCATCCGAGAGTGGCAGAGTTCGGCCTATACCCGACCTAGATCCGCTTGTCAGTGAGTCTGTGCGACGTGCGCCCACACCTCAGCCTGTATCCTTGTTCTACTCCTCCGCTCATGTGAGGCCTACACCACCCATCCTCCAGGCATCCTATCCCATCTTAGCATTTTTTTTCGCCAAATCTCAAATTCACGATCTCCATTTTTGATTCATTGACAAAAAGGGGGAGAATAGTTGGAGTTTGAGTGAGTTTTTTAGTTGAGTCATGGGGGGTTGGGTAGTTTGTACTTACATAGGCTTGCATTTCATTTTGCATTTTTCGTATAAAATATTTGATCATATATGAAAAGTTGTTGTTCATGTTTTGAATGAATGAAAATGTTCTACTTTGTGGATGAACTGAAATTGAATTGAATAACTTTACCATATGCTATATACATGCAAATGAAATAAGTTTGAAATGCAGTGCAAATGACTCATGAATATTCGTAAGATTCCAAAACAAGATTAAATGGTATATTCTAAAGAAAATGAAAGGTATAAACTCAAATTGGTTTTGTCAATTATCAAAAAGGGGGAGATTGTTGGAATCAATGGCAAATGAAGCAAACATTTGTGTTTTGATGATTAACAATTCAATTTGAGTAAGTGTTGAATACTAATATGTTTTGTGAAAATGTTTAAAGGTTATAAAAATGAAAAATCTGAATCTGACAGATCAAGTTGCAATCCAAGTCGACTCAGTTATTGACTTGAGTCAAGTCGATACCCAAGTTGACTACAAAAGCGACTTGGAAGAAGAAAAACATTCTAGTGCTGAAAATTGATCCAAGACAGATGAAGTCGCAAGGCCAAGTCGACTCCATCTATGACTTGGGTGAAGTCGCAGACCCAAGTCGACTCTAGCATCGAATTCGAGAGCCAAAACCTTCCAGCGTTGAAAACGGGATCCAAGACAAGTGAAGTTGCAAGTCTAAGTTGACTCCAGTTACGACTTGGGTGAAGTCGCAGACCCAAGTCGACTCCACCATCGACTTCAGGTGTTCAAAAGTTCCAGCGTTGAAATTTGAATATGAGACTAGTGAAGTCGCACCCGAAGTCGACTCCATGTGCGACTTGAGTAAAGTCGCATACCCAAGTCGACTCCACATGCGACTTGAAGTGCAGTTGATCCTCAATTCGACCCAGGCATCCGACTTGAGTCAAACTGAAGATAGTTTTAGTCTAAGACAAGCAATTCTACATGATAAAACCATTCAAGACTATATTCTGATTAAGGAAAACTCATTTGGCCATTTCTAAGGATTGCAAAATCAAGAATATCAAAGTATCATGAATACTAGGCTTGAAGATAAGATCTCCAAGAGTGATTGAAGAAGTCAAAATGTCAAGAAAGATAAAAAGATCTAGTGGAAGAACCAATACAAGTTGAATGATGAGCAACCAAGCTAATTTCCAAAGAATTCAAGTTCACCAAGTGAATACAGAAAGTCCAGGACCAAGTCGACCTCAAGCAGGAACTTGAAACCCGAAGTCGCGCCCAAAGTCAACTCTAGTCTGTGAAAGTCGCATTCGAAGTCGACTCCATCTGCGACTTGGGTCGTAACGGTCAGAAAAATTCGAACGTTGGCGCATTAAATGGGTGCCACCTACCTTCAAACATTTGAATTTACTCCACCATTATAAATATGCATTCAAGTGAACGTGTTAGAGGTTAGAAAAAGCATTAACTGAGATCCAACTACCATCATCTCCAAGCATTAAGTGATCAACACAAGATTCTAGTAAAGAACTACGCTTCAACTTGCTGCACTCCTCAAAGTTGATCATATCAACTCTTCTACAAGTTCTTCCACGAGTTGAAACTTGCCTACACAATATGTAAAGTGTAGATTTCTTTACTTGATTCGTTATTTGTATTTGATATTTAGTTTAATATTGGGATTTTAAACCAAGTGAAAGCAAAGTAGCATTGTGACTTGAGTGGGACTTGTTACCTACTTATGCTGTGATTTGTACACGCCCCCTAGAGCTGGAATCTAGAAGAGAGCTGTTGCTCTAGTTGTATATGAGAATACATAGTGGAGCCCAAGTCACGATGGGTGTGAGCTTGGAAGAGTGGAGTAAGGGAGGTTGCCCAAACCACTATAAAAATCTTGCCTATTGCTGTGATTTACATTTATATTTTTATTGCTTTATTACTCTCCATATTATTCATTTATTTCATTAAGGGGATTAAATCAAACAGGGTCAAATTTCTGTTTAAGTGAAAATTTTTAACATACCCAATTCACCCCTCCCCTCTTGGGTAATTGCCATAAACTCGGGACCAACATTAAAGTGTTAGGGTTAGAAATTTTAAACCCTAATAAGATAGAGAAATAAAATTTTTCTATGGAGATAAAATACGAGTATAGAACCCAGATGGATAATTTTAGAATAATATTTTATTGTGAAAGACCATGATTGTTTTAGAACTAAAATAATATGAGGTGATGTGGGAGATGGGTTTCTCTAGATAAATTATTGAAATTGAGAAAGAGAAAATAGAGATAATTAAGGATGAAATTAGAGGGAAGAATTTTAGAATATTATTTATAAAATAATATAATTATTTTGATGTAGATTAAATTGAAAAGGGAATCTTGTAAAGCCCAAAGTTGGAGATTTGAAATTTTTTGCGAAAAAGGTAAGTGAGAATTTTCCGCTTTTATTTGGATGTTTATTGATGCGTATTTTTCAGTATAGATGTTTTGTGATGAGTTGGATGTTTTGTGTGAGATTTTTTGAAAAAAATTCTTTTTGAGATATATGCTTTTTATCTTTAATTATTTAATTGAGTTGAGGATTATGAAAAATTTATTTGAGTTGATGATGGATTTGTAAATATTTTTAGCAAGTGAATTATTTTAGCTTGATGGATATGTTTAAAAGCACGTGTATTATGTATGAGCGCATTTTTATAGGTTGAGTATGACATATGATGATTCTCTAGGCGAGCCGGAGAATAAGATGAGTTACGGTATGGTAAGTTATAACCGTGAGAGAAGTTTGATGATGATGAGTCTACTTAGTGCGCTAGGTGACATGGAGGTCATGTTGAGGACGAGCATTTGCATTGCATGAGCATTTGGAGCATGAGAGCTTGCATGAGCATAGTATGGATGAGCATATGAATTTTTGAGATATTTGGTGTTTGAGTTATTTTATGGAAATAATGTTTGTTTTGTTCAATATTTGAGTTTTTTTGCTATCATACATACTGAGTTGGCCTAGACTCATGATTTCTTATGTTGATGTTTTTAGATTGCAGGATTGATATCGAAGAACATTTTACTTGATGCATAAATGAGTAAGGACTACTTTTATAAAAATCTAATTTTAATAGAGTTGATGCATGGTCAATAATGATGATGATTTGGAGGAGAATGGGAACAATTTATTTTGTTTACGCAAAGCAGTAACAACGGTTAAGGAATTTTTAATGGAGGTTTGACAGGTTGATGTATAAATATTCCCTCAGCCTAAATGAGTTATGTGGTAAGAACTTCTTGTAAAATTTATTTTTATGGAATTGATATGTAGTTGTTTATGTAGATGAATTGGAGGTGATTTAGACAAATTTATTTTGTTTAGCTTTTATATTTTATTTTATGTACTATAATGGATAGTATGATGCAAGAATGCTTGTACAGGGTGATTCCATATAATCCCTCAACATTATGATTCTATGAAGATGTTACCAGATTTTCAGTGACGTTTAACTACCGTTGGCTAAGTGGGAAGGTTAGCTGCTGGGGTGTGACAGGTGCTAATTATGATGGTCCCTCTCATCATGAAGGGTGAGGAAATGAATTTGTATTTGAAAAAATTTTATTGTCTTTGGCCCTAGATGCTTTTATTCTGACTCCTCAAAAATAATTAATTAAACTTGTCATTAATTTAGCTGGTGGGTCACTGTAATGAAATCTCAAACTACGAGGATATCATGTGCTAGCGAAATGGACATCATTTTCTTCGGAGGATGAGATGTTAAGATCTTAGATTAGGAACAAATTGACCAAAATGAAATTTGTATTCTCCTTTTGAAATTTCTAAAAAAAAAAAATTTTAAAATAAACTTTTTTTCTAAAAAAAAAAAACAGACACAAACCTCCTGGTCGTATATGGCTAAAACTTTGGGCCTCTTATTTCAATACTGTTCTCGAGCTCAAAAGTAGCCTCGTTTTTTACGGAGGGCCAAAAATACCATGACTAGCTAGGCCCATAAGATGTTTCATTGAGGATTGATTCCAAATATAATACCAATTATATTCATGTTATAAAAATATCATGCACTCCTAGCCATTTTCAAAATATGAGAACACAATCACTTTTGACCGTATAATTTTACTACAACTCCTTGTGTAAATCTTGTGCTTTGTTAGCCATATAAAAACTAGTATTTTAATCTAGGTGTAGGTTTTAGCTAGAGTCATTTTAGTTAATACACGCGGACAAAACAAAAAACGTCATCGTACTTGAAAAGGACTGAAAATATGTGTTGACGTTTATCATGAAAAAGTTGACATTGTTTACTTAAAAACGGTTCATGTTTAAGTAATTGTTGAACTAGTTAAAGTGGGTCCCATTTGCATTTTTTTTGGAAATTCATTCCATCCATTTTGTTTAAGATATTTTATTTAATCATATTATGTTAATTCGATTTAAAATGGATGTAAACAGGCCACAAAACGAATATAGTTACGTTTTACAGTTAATATAAACTAACCAAAATTTTTATCTAATGCGGAGCCAAACGAATTTTTATTAAAATGATGTCGTGTGGTATTATGAAATAAATAATAAAAATATATGAAATAGATTCCATAAATTGGTGCAAATGGCGCCTATTTGAACCAGTTTAAATTTGCTTGAGCGTGAACATGGTTCTAACTTCTAAGTGAACGCTGTCATTTTATAAATTTGTTCAGATACATATTGGTAAGATTCATATGGTGTATCTCATAAAAAAAAGTTATATTTTGTATCTAGGTAGTGATCAAACTTTTGATGAAAAGTTTTTATCATAAAAGTTTTTGAATAGAAGAAAATGATGTGACATAATAGGGATAATGATGAGGAGTAAAAATAATAAAGTTAAAATGGATAAGTTAGATACATGAGTAGTTGTGTAGAAATGATTAAGGGTGCGTTTGGTTGGAGGTAAAACTTTTTGATGAAAACTTTTCAGAGTAGAAGTTGTCAAGTTGATAAAAAATGATGTGATATGATAAGGGTAATAACGACGCGTAAAGAGAATAAAGTTAAAATAGATAGAGTAGTTGTATGAGTATTTGTGTGGAAATGATTGAAAAGTAGGGTTGTTTATATAGGAAAATGTGAAAAATAATTAAAAAATAAAATAGTTATAAGGAGTGAAAAATTTTTGATTGAAAATTTTTCATTGACATGTTTTGTATGTAACCAAACACACCCTAAAAAATAGTGTAATTGTATGAGAAGAAGTGAAGAAATAATTATGGTAGTTGTAAAGAGTAAAAATTTTTATATTGAAAAGCTTTAGTTTGAAAAGATTTAAGTTTTAACAAACACCCATCGCCATATTTGAAATTAATCTTTTATTATATCAAGTAATGTGATAGTTAATTATAGCTCTCCACAGGTACCTGCCTAACCTGATTTCTATATCACGAGTTATCTTTAATTTTTTATCGAACCAAACTGTTATACTTTAATCTTTGTTCACTTCATCTGGTGCACATTAATTTTTACACCGTCTAGCATGACCTGATCTTAAACCTTATTTGACTATAGCATTCTAATGGAATGTAAGTTGCATACCCTGCGAAATTAGGACATCTGCAATTCAGATGAACAGCACAAAAGTTCATTGCGAATTTTTTAAAAAGAGAATGTTATACAATATATATATATATATATATATATATATATATATATATTGAATTACTTAGTAAAGTAATAACTTTTTATAAAATAATATCCTTAATGAAAATAGGAAGAAATGTAGGGCATCTCGGGTTCAATCCAGCTGTAGGAATCCGTGTCTTGCATTTTCAAGAGCAATATTTCCTATAAATAAATTGTTTGATTTACACTCATCAAGTATGCATTGAAAAAGAATGTACTTGGAATAATTGGAGTTAAAAGATAAAGAGATAAAAAAAAGGACATATGGATAAATATTTTAAAATATAAGTAATAATGAGAAAATAAATACTATTACTTGTCGATCTTAGTGAAATTCAATATCAGGAAATAGTTCTACTAATGCATGATGTACAACATTTGTTATTTTGGGCCTCGATTCTTGATGATGATATAAATTAATCCATTTATAATTTTATTATTATGGATATACCTAAAAACCTGAAACCAACTGTTCATGTTAGTGGAAAATAAAAACCATTTAAGAGTGAATCTTAACCCGTTAATATTATTTATTTATTTAAACACTATATACATTATAAATTAAACATCAAAACCTTTTAAAATGTTCATCACAATTATTTAAATGCTTGTATATTGTTTTGTAACATTATAATAATTTTTATAGTTAACATTATAATACCATTTTCAATGGATTTAAATGAGTTTCAAAGTTACGTGGAGCGGCTGAAATAGAATTCTTATTAAAACGATTTTTGATATCTTGTTTGAATAGATATATTGGATCAATAGTTTGGATTGATCTTGCATAATGAGTCAATGACTGATAGGAAGCTCGAATATGACCTCGAATATGATGAATGTAACAATTTACTTCGGTACATCATGCACCACTAAAATGATTACCTAAAACATCATATCAATCTAAGATATGTATAAAAGATGTATTTTTAATAATTAACAATCTCTCACAACTGCATCCAAATCAATAGACCTCGTCGTTTTCTGAAAGTGGGAAAATGGGTGGCACATTATATTTCTTTTGGATCAGGATCTTTACTCTTTTTAATGCAATTCGACACCATGTTATATGTCAATTCTATTTTTTCTTACTGTTAGTTACATTTCTAATTATCGTAGTTCATAGTTTATATCAAAATCTATCTATGCTGTCCTTATTTGTTTTATTTTTATAATTATTATTTATCACATCATGATCATATAAATCAGTCAATCTGTTCTCTTCACTTTTCTATGTTCTTTTTTCTCCTTTTTTTCTATTCCCAAAAGCTAGGACCCTTCAAGGGCATCACATTCAAGTAATCCAATTCAATAATTTCTGTTCCCAAACCCTATAGTGCATGCAACTGTACCCCCGTGCAATCCATACATCGTGGGGGCCACTTAATCATGAACGAAAAATCTATCCCACCCATCGTATTTAGTATTCTTCACTTTATCGATATACCAATTTTCATCAAAATCCAATATGTGTATGGTCCTCATCTTAAAATGGTGCAAAATCAATGTAATAAAATAGTTTAATCTAAATATCAAATTTAAAGTGATATTTTTAACATCTAAACTGTATAAAGTATGATTTTTATATGGATAAATGATTATATAAAGTTTTATTGCATTCTAATATGTGTGAGACCCATTTTACAGTGGACTATACTGTAATTACTCTGCAATCCGTCTACACATGAATGGATCTTATATATATAAGAAATATTCAGGTGCAACAACACTGAAATGGGCCTCACATGATCATAAAATCATAATCTCCTCCACCTATTGTATTTAGAATAATATATTCTATTACCATAAAATTTTTCAACCCAATCAGATATGTATATGGGCCCCATCTGAAAATGGTACAAATTCAATGTAATAAAATAGTTTGATGTAAATAACAATTTTAAAGTGATTTTTTAAACATGTAAATCATTTGTTATAAAATTTATATATGGATAAATGATTGTATAAAGTTTTATTGCATTCTAATATGTGTGGGACCCATTTTTTATCAAATGTACTGTTGTTCGGGTGCAGTTGTGTTGCACTGGAACAACTCCCTACATATGTATAGATAGGAAAATATTCTAGTGCATGTGACTGCACTGTGCGGTTCATGAACTGTAGGCCCCACTTGATTATAAATGGAAAATTCACCCCATCTATTATATTTAGAATTGTTCATTTTATTAGCATACCAATTTTCAATTTTCATTCAAATCCAACATGTATATGCTCCCCATCTTAAAATGGTGCAAAATCAATGTAATGAAATAGTTTAATGTAAATATCAAGTTTAAAGTGGTATTTTCAACATCTAAATCGTCTAAAGTATGATTTTTATATCGATAAATAATTATATAAAGTTTCATTAAAATATAATATGTGTGAGGCCTATTTTATAGCGGAGTGCATCGTAATTATGTTGCAGTCTATTTGCACATGATCGAGCCTTATATATATATGTATATATATGAGACCTGTTCCGATGCAGTGACACTGCACCGGAACAGTAGTACATTTATATAATAATTTATCCATATATAAATTTTATACCAAATGGTTTATATGTTAAAAAATCACTTTAAAATTGTTATTTACATCGAATTATTTTATTATGTTGAATTTGTACTATTTTCAGATGGAGTCCACACACATATCTAATTGGGATGAAAATTAGTGTGGTAATAGAATACATCATTCTAAATATAATGAGTGCAGTAGATTATAATTTTATGATTATGTGAGGATCATTTTGAGGCCACTACACCATAGTACTTGAATATTACTCCATATATGTGTGTGTGTGTGTGTGTGTGTGTGTGTGTGTCACCAAGATAGGTGAACATGCCTGGAACAAAAGTTATTAAAGCATAATCAATGACCGACCTTAATCAGAGCCCAGAGGATGCAAATCCATGATTAATATATGTTTAAACAATTGTCGGTGGGCTCCCCATGTATATGGTCATGGCCTAAGGGAAAATAGAGAGACTTGGCGGGTTTATGTTCATAATGTAATTTCATAATTGGAAGTAAATTTTAATTTTGGGCACATGGCACTCTCAAGACTCGAGAGTAATATATATATAAATGAAAAATCTGCGGGTTTTTTTAATGCTTTGAAGTGTACGTGTGGTTCGAAAAATCTCATAGTCTATGATTAACACGAATAAGTAATACATAAATAAATGAAGGTTGATGGTCTCATGAACAACTCGTGTACTGAGATGCCAATGGTTGGTTTGAACTGATATGCCAACTTCCAAGGTCTGCATCCTAGCAACTAACCAGTGGTTCCAAGTTATGTAAGTACTCTAGCTGTGATATTGTTTATTGGTGGATCATATATGCATGCATGTTAGTTTGAAAATAATTCACCATTAATCAATTCAAAATATATCCAAATTATGGGCTAAAATACATCTCACTTTCACTATTCGATTCATGTAAATATCAAGTTGGAAAGAAAACATTGGATCGTGGCTTGCATGACTAATCATCAGAACAGCATGATATCTAAAATAAGAACAATCATTTAGCCAGCATGCTTACCCTGTTTCTGTATATTATTACAGGTTTGCTAACGTCCTGCTGTAATACCCAGACCCAAGTAGGACTCATATAATTGCATTTAAGTTATAATGAATGATTTATGTGTGAATTGATTGAAATTTGGATGATTTTCATGAATTTATGAATTTTGCAATTAGGGTTTGCAATTAAGAAATGTGATTAAGATTACTCGTCGAAGCCTGATATGAGTCAATGCCCAAATAATTCCAAGCTTCCAAGAGGCATTCAAAGAGAAGAAAAAAAAAGTAGTCCCAAGGAAGAAAAGAGAAGAAGAGAGAGAGAGGACGAGGACGAGGAGGAAACTCCAATGGGGATTCAGATTTTTGAGTTAAGTTTGAAGTTGGAGGATTTGAAGAAAAGTATGAGAAAATTTTAGTAAGCAATTTTCTTTCCAGTCTTTTTTATTTTTCTTATCTATTGCATTTATTTATACATTGTGATGGTACAAAAAAAATTAGTATGAAATTAAGTGTTGAAATCAATAGCAAATTAAGCAAACATCTGTGTTTTGATGATTAACCATTCAATTTGAGTAAGTATTGGATACTAATATATTTTGTAAAAATGTTTAAAGGTTATAAAAATGAAAAATCTGAATCTGACAGATCAAGTTGCAATCCAAGTCGACTTCAAAAGCAACTTGGAAGAAGAAAAATATTCCAGTGCTGAAAATTGATCCAAGACAGATGAAGTCGCAAGGCCAAGTCGACTCTATCTGCGACTTGGGTGAAGTCGCAGACCCAAGTCGACTCCAGCATCGACTTCGAGAGCCCAAACCTTCCAACGTTGAAAATGGGATCCAAGACAAGTGAAGTCGCAAGTCCAAGTCGACTCCAGTTGCGACTTGGGTGAAGTCACAGACCCAAGTCGTCTCCACCATCGACTTTAGGTGTTCAAAAGCTCCAGCATTGAAATTAGAATATGAGACTAGTGAAGTCGCACCCGAAGTCGACTCCATGTGCGACTTGAGTGAAGTCGCATACCCAAGTCGACTCCACATGCGACTTGAAGTGAAGTTGATCCCCAAGTCGACCTAGGCATCTGACTTAAGTCAGACTGAAGATGGTTTTAGTCCAAGACAAGCAATTCTACATGATAAAACCATTTAAGTGAAAATTTTTAAAATACCCAATTCACCCCTCCCCTCTTGGGTAATTGCCATAAACTCGGGACCAACAAGTGGTATCAGAGTAGGTCTTTGAGTTTTAAACCAAAGAGATCTTTTGAAATGGCATCCCAATCAACTTCCACCCCTGCATTTGCCGAGGGCCAATCTTTCACAAGGCCGCCCCTATTTGATGGGTTTAACTTTGGTTATTGGACATTGAGAATGAAATAATTGATCATGGCTACGAATATTGATTCTTGGATTGCTATCCAAGATGGTGTTGTGTTGCCTACCGATGAAAAAGCCTCCACATGGTCCGAGTAGGAAGTAAGAATTGTTAAAAGCAACGCAAAGGCCATGAATTTCCTCTTTTGTACATTGGCAGCATCCGAATACGATAGAGTATCTTCATGCCAAACTGCTAAAGAAATATGAGACACTCTTACATCTATATATAAGGGAACTTCTCAAGTCTAAGGGACTAGGAGAAATATTTTGATTGGAGAGTTAGAAAGTTTTAAAATGCTTGAAACTGAAAATATTTCTGAAATATTTGTTAGATTCTCTAAGATTTCTAACGCTTTGAAAGGTCTTGGAAAAGCAATTTCTGAATCCGAGCAGGTAATGAAGATCTTAAGAGCGCTACCCGAATCTTGGACTCCGAAGATCACGGCCATTGAGGAAGCAAAGGACCTCAACACACTACGGCTAGAAGATCTAATAAGCTCACTTATGTCTCATGAGCTAATAAAGAAGAGAAATGAAGAACAACACAAAGGCAAAAGAGTTATAGCCTTAAAAGCCACACAAGCATCAGACGACTCCATATCATCATATCAAAACGACTATGAGGAAATTGTCTTTCTCACAAGACAGTTCAAAAAATTTGTAAGGAAAAGAAGGAACTTCAAGAGCTTCAAAGAAAGAAATCCAAAGGAGAAAAAGACGGAGGCTACAAAGTGCTTCCGGTGTTGTGGTATGGGGCATATGCAAGCCCAATGCCCAACGCCCGAAGAGAGCAAAACAAAGGAGCGAAGAGATAAGAAAGATTGAGGAGAAAATAAAAGATTTCAAAAGATTACAGGAAGAGGCATGTATGTCAACGAGGAGACATCTACAATATGCAACTCCTCAAACGAAGAAAATGAGGCCGCAAATTGTGCAAGGATTTGCTACATGGCCACCATGGAAGAAGACCTTAATCTATGTCTAGCAGCAACAGAAATTTTAGAGGATCAAACCGCTTAAACAAACTGCACAAGTAGTGAAGAGGTAACCTCTCAACAAAAATCTATTTCTATTTTTGCAAATGATTGCCTCAAACGTGCTGAATTGGAAGAACTACAACAAACTTATGATTCATTATATGAAAAAATAAAGAAATTAGAAAACAAGTTCAAAATGAAAAAAAGACAATGTGATGCAGTAATAATTGTGAACGGAAAACTTGCCGAAAAAGTTGATCACTTGACAAATGAAAAGAACATCTTGATAAGAGAGATGGAAAAACTCAAAAAGAATGAATCGTTAAATGAATCACTTGCTAAGTTCTCCAATCCAGGGGAAAGCATCAAAATATTTTTAAATATGACCGCCCAAAGTGACAAGAGATGACTTGGGTATTCCACATTTGAGATGGGAGAAAGTAGTAAGGCAAATGCTCCAAGGACTCATAGAAACCAAGCAAAACCTATCTATGCTAAACTAAAGATGAATCATGTTGCTTGGACCAAAAGGCCAACTTGGAAACATACTACTACATGGTTTCCCACTCCAAGACTCCCAGAAGCTTGTAATTTTTACAATAAGATGGGACATAAGGCATATCAATGCAAAATGAGAAAACTACAAAATCTTGGTGCAAAATTGGTTTGGGTACCTAAGAGCATTGGATTTATGCCCTCAAAAGTAGATCAACGTAGGTTCCAATGGTTAACTAACCAAAATAGACCCATAAAATGGGTACCAAAAAGATAAGCTCTACTTGATTTGATTTTTGCAGGTTTGTCTTAGAGCAAAAGCCAACAATATGTAGTTTATGGATAGCGGCTGCTTAAGATATATGACGGGAGAAAAAGGATTGTTCCGTAGGATCAAACCGTATAGTGAAGGAACGGTTGCTTTTGGGAACAATGAAAAATGTATAATCAAAGGTAAAAAAATATTTATGGAATTTCAAATGCATGTATTGAGAATGTATTATTTGTTGAAGGAGTCAAACACAACTTAATGAGTATTAGTCAATTATGTGATAAAGGTTATAAAGTTGTATTTGAATCCTCTATATGCAATGTATTTGATGATGATCACATAGTATTTAGTGGCAAAAGGCATGGAAATATATATTTGGTTTGCCTAGATGAATTTGATGGAAAATGTCTAATAGTTATAGAAAATGATCCATGGATATGACATAAAAGGCTTGGACACATAAATATGTCAAATATTAAAACCTTATGAAAAAAGAGCCTAGTAGAAAGGTTACCAAAGCTTAAATATGACAAGGATAAGATTTGCAAGGCTTGTCAATTATCCAAGCAACCCAAAATGTCATTTTCTACCAAAAAGGAAATTTCAATGACTAGACCACTTGAATTATTGTATATGAATTTTTATGGGTCATCAGACATTTTAACTCTTGGTGGAAAAAAGTATATATTTGTAATTGTTGATGATTTTTCAAGATTCACTTGGATTATACTCTTAGCTAGCAAAGATGAAGCATTTTCTATGTTTGTCACGTTTTCAAATTTGGTGCAAAATGAAAAACAAAATATAATTATTTCCATTATAAGTGATCATGGTAGTGAATTTGAAAATAAACGATTCAGAGAATTTGCAATGATAAAGGAATTCACCATACATTTTCTACACCAAGAACCCCCCAACAAAATGGGGTTGTTGAAAGAAAAAACAGGACAATACAAGAAATGGCTAAAACTATGCTAAATGAGAGTAAATTGTCAAAAAGGTTTTGGGGTGAAGCTGTAAGTACAGCTTGTCATGTATTAAACCGAGTTACCATTAGAGCAATCTTGAAAAAGACTCCATATGAACTTTGGAAATGTAGAAAACCAAACATATCTTATTTCCATGCCTTTAGATGTACTTGCTATGTGCTAAACAATGGAAAGACAAATTTAGGAAAATTAGATGCTAAAAGTGATGAAGAAATTTTCCTTGGCTATTCATCAAATAGCAAAGCATATAGAGTCTTTAACAAGAAAAATCAAATAGTAGAAGAATCAATACATGTTGTTTTTAATGAATTTAACCAAACTCCGAAAAAAGAGGATGAATTAAGTGATGCAGATGAAGTATCAAAGAATCCAAAGGCAGAACAACAAGAGCAACAAGGAGAAACCGAGGCAAAATAAGAAAACTTCATGGAGGAAAGGGTAAGTGAAGGTAATAATTCTTACAAACCTCCAACTGATTTAACATTCAAAAATGACCATCCAATTGAATTAGTCATTGGTAATATCTATGAAGGAGTGAAAACTAGAAGATCAAGACACAATATTTGTGGAGAATTTGCTTTTGTGTCAGAAATTGAACCAACAACTATTGACCAAGCTCTTGGTGATGAAAATTGGATTACCGCAATGCAAGAAGAGCTAAATCAATTTGAAAGAAATAATATATGACATTTAGTTCTTAGACCCAAAGATTGCACGGTTATTGGTACCAAATAAGTATTTAAGAATAAATTAGATGAAAGTGGACTAGTAGTGAGAAACAAAGCTAGATTAGTAACCAAAGGTTATTCCCAAGAAGAGAGTGTTGGAAATATGTGGAAAACAAGTTAAATCTATGTTTTGATGATTAACAAATCAATTTGAGTAAGTCTTGGCTACTAACATGTTTGTGGATATGTTTAAAGGATATACATTTGAAGAACATAAAGCATGGAAGGCCAAGTCGTTCTCCAAGTCGATCCCAAGATCGACTTCAAGAAGCCAAAACTGTCCAGAGTTGAAAATGAGAGAAGAACAAGTGAAGTCGCAGGCCAAGTCGACTCCACTTGCGACTTGGGAAGCCAAGTCGCAAACGAAGTCGACTCCAGCATCGACTTCAGTCGGGAGATTCACTCCAGAGCTGAATTTGGGATGGAAGAATGCCGAAGTCGCAGTCGAAGTCAACTCCAGTTGCGACTTGGGCGAAGTTGCGGACGAAGTCGACCCCAAGCTCGACTTGATGATATCAAGCTCAAAGATGCAGTTTCAAGCTCATTCTAAGAATCAACTTGAGTTTTCTCAAGACCAAATCAAGGAGCAAAGACTATTCTCAAAGATAACTTGAGTTTCACTCAAGTTTAAAGTAAGAATACATGTTCAAGATCAAATCAAGTCTATCAAGTCCTAAAGATCAAATGACTCCAAAGCAAAGCAAGGTACATGAATCTGTCCTACAAGAATCAAACTCTCCAAAGATTCATGAGGTTTAAGCCTATCCAAGATAAACCAAAAACAAGGACTTCAAGGTTAACAAGATCTACAAGTATGAGGAATCATTCAGAATGAAAATGATTCAAAGGAAAAAAGCAAAACAAGATAGAAGCAAATCAATGAGGATCAAAGCATATTTTGCAAAGACCGAGTCAAGTCGCAACCCAAGTCGACTCCATGATCGACTTGAGTTGAAGTCTAAACCCAAGTCGACCCAAGATTCAAGACTCGGAACTTGAAGAGGTGAAGTCGCACCCGAAGTCGACTCCACCTGCGACTTGGGTCAAGTCGATACCCAAGTCGACCCGACCTGGAATTTGAAGTTGCGATGGAGAAGCGAAGTCGCACCCGAAGTCGACTCCATCTGCGACTTGGGCGAAGTCGCATCCGAAGTCGACTCCACATGCGACTTGGGTCGCAACGGTCGGAATTTATTCGAACGTTGGCGCATTAAATGCGCGCCACCTACCTTCTAACGTTCGGATTCCCTCCAAAATTATAAAAGGCATTCATGGTGGACGAGGGAAGTAGCTGAGATTCATTAAGTGTGCTTAACTCCTATATTCAAGAGCTCCAAAGAGATCAAGCCATACAAAGTGGAAGAACTTTGTTTCAAGTTGCAAGAGCTATATTTCAGAATCTTCAAAGCCATTACTACAAGTTTTTCTCTGCGTCAAACTGCTTCTAGACAACTGTAAAGTGTAGTTTCTTTTATTGTCTCTTTTGTTGTATTGAACTTGATCTAGCTTGGGTAGCTAAGATCAAGTGAAAGCAAATTAGTGTGTGATTGGAGTGAGACTCGTCACCTACTTGTGCTGTGTTGTTGATGCCCCCTAGAGCTGGAATCTAGAAGAGAGCAAGAAGCTCTGGTTGTATATGCCCCCTAGAGCTAGAATCTAGAAGAGAGCAGTGGCTCTAATTGTATTGGAAGAATACAATAGTGGAACCCAAGTCACAAGGAGTGTGAGCTTGGAAGAGTGGAGTAGGGAGGTTGCCCGAACCACTATAAAAATTCTTGTCTGCTTGATTTACATTTCTGCTCTCTACATTATATTGCTTTCTATTTCGTTCCTTCATTAAGGGGATTAGATTAATCTGGGGTAAAGTTTCTGTTTAAGTTATAAATTTTTTAAATTCTCAATTCACCCCTCCCCTCTTGGGTTTTGCCATTAACTCGGGACCAACAGAGAGAATAGACTTTGAAGAATCATATGCACATGTGGCTAGATTAGAAGTCATACGTATCTTATTAGCTTTTGCTTGTCACATGGACTTTAAATTGTTTCAAATGGATGTAAAAAGTTCATTTTTGAATAGATACTTGAATGAAAGAGTTTATGTTGAACAACCTCCGAGCTTTGAAGAAAATGATCAATCAAAATATGTTTATAAATTAACAAAAGCTTTATATGGATTAAAACAAGCTCCACGAGTTTGGTATGAAAGGTTAGGCAAATTTTTGATTGCCCACAACTTTCAAAGAGGAAAGGTTGATACAACATTATTTATCAAGTATAAAGACAATGATATCTTAATTGTTCAAATTTATGTTGATAATATTATATTCGGTGCTACTAATGAAACTTTGTGCCAAGAATTTTCTGAGATTATGCAGAGTGAATTTGAAATGAGCATGATGGGAGAATTAAACTTCTTCATTGGACTGCAAATTAAGCAACAAGCAGAGGAATATTCATAAATCAGTCCAAGTACGTCAAGGAGATGTTAAAGAAATTCGGAATGCAGAATAGCAAAGGCGCAAACACACCAATGAGTGCAAATATCAAGATCGACAAGGACGAAAAGGGTAAACCTATTGAACAAAAATTGTATAGAAGCGTGATAGGGTCTTTGTTGTATTTAACTGCTTCTAGACCTGATATTCTATTCAGTGTTTGCATGTGTTCTAGATTTCAATCATGTCCTAGAGAATCACATTTAATAGCTGTAAAAAGGATTTTTAGATATTTAATAAATACCACTAATGTGAAACCCCAACCTATGTAAGATTCAATGTATGCATTGAACATATATATGTGAATTAAATGAATTATGGATGATTTTTGGAATGGTGATTAAAAATTTAATCGCCGGAGCCCAATATGAGTCAAGGTGACTAAAGGGGCATAATGAGGATTAAAATATGCTAATGTGGCATGAATGTTTAGTCTCATTTCAATGATTTAATTAAGGGAGATTAAAGTGGAAATTATGGCATTATGTTGGAAAAATATAGAAAATTCATAACTCAACGCCTGTAAGGTGGATTCAAGTGAAATTTGACAGGGAAGTTGATGATGATAGGATTGATATTATGGAATTATTATATTATGAAAATCCTTGATGAAATTATTTTAAGGAATTATTGATCATATCTCAAATCCAACCGTTAACTTCAAACGGCTATAACTTGAGCTAGGAAAATCAGATTGAGATGAAATTTGAAACGGTTGAATGAAATTATGAGATGCACATTTTGGAAGGTTTGTATTAAGAATAATATGTTGAGAAAATATTTTCATTGAAAAAGGTGAGCATGGTTGACTTTTTCACTTCAAGAGTAACATGCATTAAATGCTAGAGTACATGGAATTAATGCAATTTTTAATGGACCAAATAGGTGTCAAATGCAGGTGCAATGCAGGGTATTTTATGAATAATTATAAAATGAAAAAATCCTATGAATTATCCATGCATTAATGTGCACATTTAAGGGGCTAAGGAGAGCTCAAATGAGCATAGGCAAGTGTGACAATGTAGGGACGTCCAAGTGATGCTATTGCTGGATTTTTTTCAATTTTTTATTTTATAAATAATGCACACACCTAGATGACATGTAGGGACACATGAATGGGCATTTATTCTTGTGAAAAAATGCAAGAAAAATCGTGAATTGCAGCTGCCATGAAAGGTGAAAAAGTGGACAGCTTGTTGCATGCAAATGACGTGCAATAGATTGATGTGCTGTTGCTGTTTTTGTTAATTTTTTATACCAAATTAATGCATAAATTAAATTCTAATTATGTATTTAATTTACCTTAAAATTATATTATTAAAAAATAGAAAAAAATATGAAAATGGGCAGCAGCTAAGGACGTGCCAAGTGGACAGCTTAGATGGTCAAGATTGAGCAAATTTTTGGATTTTTAAAAATGTATAAAAAATTATTTTACATGGCTAATATTTATCCAGAACATTAAGAGGATAAGGGGACATTAAATTTCTATGGAAAATTCAGCTCTAAAGTGGGGACCACAGCTGGAAAATCCAGCACTATAAGAGGCATGCACGTTCACATGGATGGAGCTTTGGAAAAATTCTAAGTGCTGAAATTCCATCTCCCCCAAGGCAGCCCTCACGTCCAGCTCTAGAGCCAAAAAAGAAGGAAGAAAAACAAGGAAAAAAGAAGGGGAAAATGAGGGATTTCCAATTAATCAAGTAAGTATATGTTAATCTTGATTTTATACTTCAAATTTGAAAATTATATGATGTTATAAACCAAAATATGAACGAAGTAGTAAAAAACGTATTTTCACCATGAAACATTTTTAAAATCTCATAATATTATGATTAAGGGACTACCAAAATTTTAGATTTAAATATTAAGCAGGTTTCAAATTAAAAATCCGAGAAGATTAACCTAAACAGGGTAGAACGGGTGACGGGATCATCTGTAGTAAATGATTTTTAATAATTTTTATGAAATTAATTTAAGGCTTAAAGTTTTATATGATATATAAGACATATTTATAATCAACAAAAAAATTAAAAATTTGGTTTTGATGTGTATACATATGCCCCATAATTCACGTGATTAGGGCCGACCCTAAACTCACAAGACTGTTCAGCACAGTGAAAATGCCAAAATAAATATATAATGTTAATATTTCATGATGAAATATTTATTACAGTTAATTAATATATTTATTAATTTATGATAAAAATTCAGAATTAAATACCTTTATTTGATTATAAATCAAGATTTAGAGATTTCAGTACGCCTGATTTCAGCATATGTGGATAGTTTGAGAAAAAAATCAAAAACAAAAATGAAACCAATGTAGAAATGATCCAAATTGATATATATATATATATATGTTAATACCCTAAATTTGGGTTAGGAAAAGTTGGATTAATTACTGAAAATTCGGATTTATAAAACTGCTTAGGGTTATGTGTCAAAAGACACGTTAAACAGGTGAAAAATGGGTTCCAAAGTTGCTGTTTTGGAAACCTATGATTAGTGGATTTAAATTCCATAAAAATACCCTAATTATAGTGGTAATTAAGGGTAATTATCCTTCTGAATTATTAACTAAGTTTCTGGTTTATAAAATTTTATGAAATGCACCATGTATGTATTGCCAAATGAGCGTATGTGAATAGATAGATATGCGTGGATGATAAATGACTTATGAAATTTGATTTTGTGCAAAAATGCATGAAAATATGATGAATTTTATGATTATATATCTTTTTATAATTGCATGATGTTAATTCCAAAATTTTGGAATTGATTAATGAAGCTAAGGCCACGACGGGTGCTTAAAATGAGCAACGATGTGTGCATTTTGGAAAATAAGTGAAAATGGCATAAGGAAGGTAATGAGCCATTAAATGGTGAATATTGAATGATTATTAAGTGAATGTATGATTACCCTACTTAGGGGACTAATGTGATGTGTAATAGCTCATGTAATGCACAAGTATGTGCTATATGGGCATAACAACTTGAAAAGTCGAAAGAATTATGTATGTTGATAAAAAAGGGTTGAAAAACTGAGTTGAACGCAAGCAAAAGAAATATATGAATGTTATATCATTTTTATATGTATAGGCAAAGGCAAAGGCAAAGGGATAAGCGAAACGGAAAGCTAAGCAAGCGAGGTAAGCAAGCAGCTTTCTAAATGACTTTTGTTTTAAATGCTTTCCAAGTTGTTTAAGGATGGTCATTCCTTATCTATATGCGTATTGAAATGTTATTTCTATTGAAATAAATGATTGCTTATGGTTTCGCAATTATTCATAAAAAGTAATAATGTATGGATTTGAAACAATGTTTCAAAAGGGATGGTGCAAAGAATTCTCTACATGAGAATGACAAGTTCCATGTGTAAGGGGGTATATGATGCTGGGGTGACTAAAAGTCATGCATGGAATGGAAATCAAGTAGGCTAGTCGAGGTAGTAAGTGGACGAGGAGTCCCCCTTGACGTTGCCAAGTCGGTAGGTTCGGCGCCAAGGATGGAAAGGATTATGTCATGAAAGAGGGTTCCCCGAGCTAGCGTATCGTCACATGAAGGATAGCGTCATCAATGAAAATGATGCATTTGGACATCCAATGTTTATGAAGTGTTTATGAATGATTTATGAAAAGGTTTTTGCTCCACAAGTAGTTGATCACTTGATAAGTGTCTCTACTGAAGTGAGAAAAAATGCTTTTAAATAAATATGCCTTCAAAATGAATTGCCTGTAAAATATAAGCTTGCTTATTGGGTTTCGACTTACGTTTTCATTTTCCAAACCCATATACAGGTGAAAGAAGAGACCTAGTAAAGGAGCAAGAGCTATCCATTGAAGAAATGGAAAAACATTATAAGTTCATGTTTGTGAAAAACTTATGATGAATGATTGTAAATTTACCTTGATGTTTTATGTTGACATCTATGATGATACATGCAATTGTTGGAAATATGTGGAAAACAAGTTAAATCTATGTTTTGATGATTAACAAATCAATTTGAGTAAGTCTTGGCTACTAACAAGTTTATGAAAATGTTTAAGGAATAATCATTTGAAGAAAATCAAGAATAGAAGCCAAGTCGTATCCCAAGTCGACTCCAAGATCGACTTCAAACATGCAGAACTGTCCAGAGTTGAAAACGGAAGAAGGGAAGGTGAAGTCGCAGGCCAAGTCGACTCCACCTGCGACTTGGGTAGCCAAGTCGCAAACGAAGTCGACCTCACCATCGACTTCAGTCGGGCGAAACCTTCCAGAGTTGAATTCGAAACAGCAGAATGCCGAAGTCGCACCCCAAGTCGACTCCACGTGCGACTTGAGGTGAAGTCGCAGCCGAAGTCGACTCCGACATCGACTTCGATCGGGCAGAAGCTATTTTTTCAGAAAACAAGCTCATTATCAACTCAAGTGTTTCAAATTCCAAGCAAGACTCAATTCCTTCAAAGATTCACAAGGTTCAAGCTAATCCAGGAAGAATCAAAGTCAAGTTCTTCAAGGGTCACAAGATCTATAAGTTTGAGGAGCCATTCCAGAATCAAAAGGACTGAAGGAAGAAAGACTAAGCAAAACAAGAGTTTCAAAGTTCCAAGTTCATGAAGCCAACTGTCGAGGTGAAGTCGAACCCGAAGTCGACTCCACCTGCGACTTGGGTCAAGTCGAGAACCCAAGTCGACCCTGACTGGAACTTGAAGTTGCGACAGAGAGGCGAAGTCGCACCCGAAGTCGCCTCCATCTGCGACTTGGGCGAAGTCGCATCCGAAGTCGACTCCACATGCGACTTGGGTCGCAACGGTCGGATTATTTTCGAACGTTGGCGCATTAAATGCGCGCCACCTACTCACTAACGTTCGGATTCCCTCCAAGATTATAAATAGAACTCATTGTGAACGAGGGAGTAACAAGAGGATCATTAAGTGAGCATAACTCATATCCATAAGAGCTTCAAAGAGATCAAATCACTCAAGGAGGAAGAATTGTGCTTCAAGTTGCAAGAGCTACATTCAGAAACTTCAAAGCCATCATCTACAAGTTCTTCCCTGCGCTAAATCGTTTCTACACACCTGTAAAGTGTAGTTTACTTTTATTGTTTACTTGTTTGTGTTGAACTTGATTTAGCTTGCGTAGCTAAGATCAAGAGGTAGCAAAGTAGTGTGTGATTGGAGTGTGACTCATCACCTACTTGTGCTAAGTGTTTGATGCCCCCTAGAGCTAGAATCTAGAAGAGAGCAAGAGGCTCTGGTTGTATATGCCCCCTAGAGCTAGAATCTAGAAGAGAGAAAGAGGCTCTAGTTGTATTCGCGGAATACAATAGTGGAACCCAAGTCACAAGGAGTGTGAGCTTGGAAGAGTGGAGTAGGGAGGTTGCCCGAACCACTATAAAATCCTTGTCTACTTGCTTTTATTTCTGCTCTCTTTATTACTTTGCTTTCCATTCAGTTTCTTCATTCAAGGGTATTAATTCTACAAGGGGTTAAGTTTTTAAGTTACCAAAGAAATTTTTAAGAACCCAATTCACCCCTCCCCTCTTGGGTTTTGCCATCTATTCGGGACCCAACAAGTGGTATCAGAGCAGGTCTTTGAGTTAAACCAAAGAGATCTATTGATATGGCATCCCAATCGATTTCCGTTCCCGCTTTTGTCGAGGGCCAATCTTTTACAAGGCCACCATTGTTTGATGGGAACAACTTTGGCTATTGGAAGCTTCGTATGAAGCAACTCATCATGGCTACCGATATGGATTCTTGGATTGCTATCCAAGATGGTGTGATTTTGCCTACCGATGACAAAGCTTCCAAATGGACCGAAGAGGAAGTTAGAACCGTCAAGAGCAATGCCAAGGCAATGAATTCTTTATTTTGTGCTCTTACGGCTTCGGAGTATGATAGAGTATCTTCTTGTTTGACTGCAAAAGAGATATGGGATACTCTAACATCTATTTATGAAGGAACCTCCCAAGTCCAAGGGACCAGGAGAAACATTTTGATTGGAGAGTTTGAAAATTTCAGAATGCTAGATACTGAAAATATTTCTGAAATGTTTGCGAGATTTTCTAAAATTACTAATGCTCTAAAGGGTCTTGGAAAAGCTATTTCTGAATCCGAGCAGGTTATGAAGATATTGAGAGCTCTACCGGATTCATGGACTCCAAAGATAACGGCAATTGAAGAAGCCAAAGACCTCAACACATTGAAGCTTGAAGATCTTATTAGCTCACTCATGTCACATGAGCTAATTAAGAAAAGGAATGAGGATCAACACAAAGGCAAAAGAGCAATTGCCTTGAAAGCTACACAAGACACGGATGACACCTCATCCTCTCAAAACGATGACGAGATGGCCCTACTCACAAAACGATTCAGAAAATTTGTGAGAAAAGGCGGAAATTTCAGAAATTTCAAAGACAGAAATTCCAGAGAGAAAAAGAAAGAACCAATCAAATGCTATAGATGCGGGGGCGTAGGACATATGCAAACCCAATGTCCTACACCGGAAGAAAGGCCAAAGGAAAATCATGAAGGCAGAAGATATCAAAAGGGAAGAGGCATGTACGTCAATGAGGAGACGTCAACAACATGCAACTCTTCAACCGATGACAACGATGCGGCCAACTATGCAAGAATATGCTGCGTAGCACAAATCGAACAAGAAGAAGAACTGCTATGCTTGAACACGACGGAAGTTTTGGAAGATCAATCTACCTCAACAAAATACACAGAAAGTGAAGAGGTAACTTCCAAACCTTATTCTCAATCAAGTTATTCTTCTTTTCATGATTGCCTCAAATGTGCCGAATTAGATGAACTACAAATTGCATATGATTCATTGTATGGGGAAATCAAAAAGCTAGGAAACAAGTTGACATTAAAAAGAAAACAATGTAACTTTGTTATCATTGAAAATGGAAAACTAGCTGAAATGTCAACAAAATTGAAAGAAGAAAATGAACTGTTGTTGAAAGAAGTTGAGAAACTGAAAAAGGAGAACGAATCCTTAAATGAATCATTAGCAAAGTTCTCTAATCCCGGTGAAAATGTGAAGATGTTCTTGAATATGACCTCACAAACAGATAGAAGAGGTCTTGGATACAATACATTTGAGCAAAAAGAAAGTGGTAAATCAAATGTGCCAATACATGGAAAATATCAAACAAATACTGCACCTACATTCAAGCCACAAAGGAAAAATGTTGTGTGGACTAAAAGGCCAACACTTGAACCAAAATATACTTGGAGGGCTACTCCTAGATTACCAATGGCTTGTAACTTTTGCAACAAGATGGGTCATAAAGCCCATAAATGTAACTTCAAGAAATTATATGACCATGGTGCAAGATTAGTTTGGGTTCCAAGGAACACGAGATTTGGGCTTTCTAAGATAGAGCAACGAAGATTAAATCATTTTACTAACCCAAATGGACCCATAAAATGGGTACCAAAAAGATGAGAATTACTTGTTTATTTTTCAGATTTGTTTAAAGGCAAAGGCAAATAATGTATGGTTCATGGATAGCGGTTGTTCAAGGCACATGACTGGAGAAAGAAATTTGTTTCACAAACTTAAGCCTTGCAACGACGGAACGGTTGCCTTTGGTAATAATGAGAAAGGTAAAATCAAAGGTAAAGGAAATATTTACAGTAGCTCAAATGCATGTATGGAGGATGTTTTGTTTGTTGAAGGACTCAAGCATAACTTAATGAGCATTATCCAATTATGTGATAAAGGATATAAGGTTGTGTTTGAATCATCTATATGTAATGTATTTGATGGTGAGCATATCATGTTTAGTGGAAGAAGACATGGAAATGTATATTTGGTTTCACTTGATGAACTAGATGGTCAATGTCTAATGGCCATTGAAAATGACCCATGGGTTTGGCATAAAAGACTTGGACATGTGAATATGTCAAACATAAAGACCCTATGGAAGAAGAGTTTGGTAGAAGGCTTGCCTAAGTTGAAATATGACAAAGACAAAATATGTAAGGCATGTCAATTATCTAAACAACCAAAGATGTCTTTTTCTACCAAAAAGGAGATTTCCACCACTAGGCCACTTGAATTGCTACACATGGATCTATATGGACCATCCGACATTTTAACCATTGGTGGAAAGAAATATGTATTTGTTATTGTAGATGACTTTTCAAGATTCACATGGATAATTCTCTTAGCTAGCAAAGATGAAGCTTTCTCTATGTTTTCAACTTTTGTAAACTTGGTGGAAAATGAAAAACAAAGTACTATTATGTCTATAAGAAGTGACCATGGTGGTGAATTTGAGAACAAACGATTCATAGAATTATGTAATGAAAAAGGAATTCATCACACATTTTCTGCACCAAGGACTCCACAACAAAATGGAGTAGTTGAAAGGAAAAACAGAACTATACAAGAGATGGCTAGAACAATGCTAAATGAGAGCAAATTATCCAAGAAGTTTTGGGGTGAAGCTGTGAGCACAGCTTGTCATGTTTTAAATCGAGTTACCATTAGAGCTATCTTGAAAAAGACCCCATATGAGCTATGGAAGGGAAGGAAACCGAACATATCTTATTTTCATGCTTTTGGATGCACATGTTATGTTCTGAACAATGGAAAAACCAACTTGGGAAAACTTGATGCTAAAAGTGATGAAGCAATATTCCTTGGTTATTCATCAAATAGCAAAGCATATAGAGTTTTCAATAAACGAAACCAAGTTGTAGAAGAATCCATACATGTTGTTTTTGATGAAACTAACCCATGCTTGAAAAGAAGAGATGATTTAAGTGATGCAGATGAGATTGTAAGCAACTTTGAAAAGCTGCATGTGGAAAAGCAAGAAGATTCCATGGAGGAAAGGGTAAGTGAAGGTAACAATTCCTATAAACCTCCAACTGATTTAAAATTCAATCATGCACATCCAATTGAGCAAGTTATAGGAAATGTGTATGAAGGTGTAAAAACTAGAAGGTCAAAGCAAAATGTTTGTGGACAATATGCTTTTGTATCCAAGATTGAACCTTCTAATATTGATCAAGCTCTTGATGATGAAAACTGGATTATGGCCATGCAAGAAGAGCTAAATCAATTTGAAAGAAATCAAGTTTGGCACCTTGTTCCTAGACCAAATGACTGTATTGTTATTGGCACCAAGTGGGTCTTTAGGAACAAATTAGATGAAAGTGGACTTGTAGTGAGAAACAAAGCTAGACTTGTGGCAAAAGGATACTCACAAGAAGAAGGAATAGATTTTGAAGAATCCTATGCCCCGGTTGCTAGATTAGAGGCAATTCGCATCTTACTAGCTTTTGCATCTCACATGAACTTTAAATTGTTTCAAATGGATGTCAAAAGTGCATTCCTGAATGGTTATATAAATGAAGAGGTGTATGTAGAACAACCACCTGGATTTGAGGAAAAAGATCAATCTAAATTTGTATACAAGCTAACCAAAGCATTATATGGATTAAAACAAGCTCCAAGAGCTTGGTATGATAGACTAAGCAAATTTCTGATTGATCATGATTTTCAAAAAGGAAATGTAGACACCACTTTGTTTATCAAGTACAATGGAAAGGATATATTGATCATTCAGATTTATGTAGATGATATTATTTTTGGTGCTACTAATGAAACTCTTTGCCAAGAATTTTCTGAGCTTATGCAGAAAGAGTTTGAGATGAGCATGATGGGAGAGCTAAACTTCTTCCTTGGACTGCAAATCAAGCAACTAAATGAAGGAATCTTCATAAACCAGTCCAAATATATCAAGGAGATGTTCAAGAAGTTTGGCATGGAGAACAGCAAAGGAGCAAACACGCCCATGAGCTCCACAATCAAAATGGACAAAGATGAAAAGGAAAAATTAGTTGATATGAAAGTGTATAGAAGCATGATAGGTTCCTTATTGTATCTAACTGCTTCTAGGCCAGATATTTTGTTTAGTGTGTGTATGTGCTCTAGATTTCAATCATGCCCAAAAGAATCACACTTGGTAGTTGTGAAAAGAATTTTTAGATATCTAGTAGACACTACCAATTTAGGACTATGGTATCCAAAGGGCTCTAATTTTGATCTAATCGGCTACTCGGATGCGGATTTTGCCGGTTACAAAGTAGATAGAAAAAGCACTAGTGGAACATGTCAGTTTCTTGGAAGCATGTTGGTTTCATGGTTTTCAAGAAAACAAACTAGTGTTGCTTTATCTACGGCGGAAGCCGAATATATTGCCGCCGGGAGCTGTTGTGCCCAATTACTTTGGATGAAACAGCAACTTAGGGACTATGGCATGGATTTCAAAGATATACCTATCAAATGTGATAATACAAGTGCCATATGTCTAACCAAGAATCCAGTCCTGCATTCTAGGACCAAACATATAGACCTTAGACATCATTTCATTAGAGAACATGTAGAAAATCATGACATATGTTTGGTATATGTAAGAACTGAGGAACAAGTTGCAGATATATTCACTAAGCCCCTAGCAAAAGAAGCATTTTATAAGCTTAGAAATGACATGGGAATGCTTGAACTAACTTAAAGCATAAATTGAGGGGGAGCACCTGTTTAGGGGGAGCAATCCCACCTATCTATTTCTTTACCCTCTAATCTTTTTGATATATTGACAAAAAGGGGGAGAGAGATTTAAGAATAGGGAGAAGAAGAGGATTTGAGTATAAGTCTTTATGATTAAAGGGGAGAGAGACTTAAGGAGAGAAGAGTAGGATATGTATATGCTTAAATGAATGCTTTGAATGTTTGCATGATTTCATAATGCAATATGAGCATAATTATTTTTAACGGAAGGTATCCACTCAAATCGGTTTTGTCAATCATCAAAAAGGGGGAGATTGTTGGAAATATGTGGAAAACAAGTTAAATCTATGTTTTGATGATTAACAAATCAATTTGAGTAAGTCTTGGCTACTAACAAGTTTATGAAAATGTTTAAGGAATAATCATTTGAAGAAAATCAAGAATAGAAGCCAAGTCGTATCCCAAGTCGACTCCAAGATCGACTTCAAACATGCAGAACTGTCCAGAGTTGAAAACGGAAGAAGGGAAGGTGAAGTCGCAGGCCAAGTCGACTCCACCTGCGACTTGGGTAGCCAAGTCGCAAACGAAGTCGACCTCACCATCGACTTCAGTCGGGCGAAACCTTCCAGAGTTGAATTCGAAACAGCAGAATGCCGAAGTCGCACCCCAAGTCGACTCCACGTGCGACTTGAGGTGAAGTCGCAGCCGAAGTCGACTCCGACATCGACTTCGATCGGGCAGAAGCTATTTTTTCAGAAAACAAGCTCATTATCAACTCAAGTGTTTCAAATTCCAAGCAAGACTCAATTCCTTCAAAGATTCACAAGGTTCAAGCTAATCCAGGAAGAATCAAAGTCAAGTTCTTCAAGGGTCACAAGATCTATAAGTTTGAGGAGCCATTCCAGAATCAAAAGGACTGAAGGAAGAAAGACTAAGCAAAACAAGAGTTTCAAAGTTCCAAGTTCATGAAGCCAACTGTCGAGGTGAAGTCGAACCCGAAGTCGACTCCACCTGCGACTTGGGTCAAGTCGAGAACCCAAGTCGACCCTGACTGGAACTTGAAGTTGCGACAGAGAGGCGAAGTCGCACCCGAAGTCGACTCCATCTGCGACTTGGGCGAAGTCGCATCCGAAGTCGACTCCACATGCGACTTGGGTCGCAACGGTCGGATTATTTTCGAACGTTGGCGCATTAAATGCGCGCCACCTACTCACTAACGTTCGGATTCCCTCCAAGATTATAAATAGAACTCATTGTGAACGAGGGAGTAACAAGAGGATCATTAAGTGAGCATAACTCATATCCATAAGAGCTTCAAAGAGATCAAATCACTCAAGGAGGAAGAATTGTGCTTCAAGTTGCAAGAGCTACATTCAGAAACTTCAAAGCCATCATCTACAAGTTCTTCCCTGCGCTAAATCGTTTCTACACACCTGTAAAGTGTAGTTTACTTTTATTGTTTACTTGTTTGTGTTGAACTTGATTTAGCTTGCGTAGCTAAGATCAAGAGGTAGCAAAGTAGTGTGTGATTGGAGTGTGACTCATCACCTACTTGTGCTAAGTGTTTGATGCCCCCTAGAGCTAGAATCTAGAAGAGAGCAAGAGGCTCTGGTTGTATATGCCCCCTAGAGCTAGAATCTAGAAGAGAGAAAGAGACTCTAGTTGTATTCGCGGAATACAATAGTGGAACCCAAGTCACAAGGAGTGTGAGCTTGGAAGAGTGGAGTAGGGAGGTTGCCCGAACCACTATAAAATCCTTGTCTACTTGCTTTTATTTCTGCTCTCTTTATTACTTTGCTTTCCATTCAGTTTCTTCATTCAAGGGTATTAATTCTACAAGGGGTTAAGTTTTTAAGTTACCAAAGAAATTTTTAAGAACCCAATTCACCCCTCCCCTCTTGGGTTTTGCCATCTATTCGGGACCCAACAGCAATGACATCTTATTTATGAGTTTTTTTTGAAATATGTTATGAAAATCATGTATAGTTATTACATTATTTGATGGAAATGAATCAGATATGCATGAAATAAACATATGAGGAATTAAACCCCTATATAAAGATATTTAATTGGATAAATATCCGTTAAAACCCACCGTGTGATAGGGTAACAATCCTGATCACGTTTACCAGTCGAACGATCTTGAGGTAAGGATTTGATGCTCGGGCTGGGGCGCCACAACTAATCTAGGACTATGGTATCCAAAGGGGTCAACTTTTGATCTAATCGGCTACTCGGATGTGAATTTTCCCTGTTACAAAGCACATAAAAAAAGCACTAGTGGAACATGCCAATTTCTTGGAAACATGTTGGTTTCATAGTTTTCAAGAAAACAGACTAATGTTGCTCTATCTACGGCGGAAGCCGAATATATAGCCGCTGGGAGCTGTCGTGTGCAACTACTTTTGATGAAACAACAACTTAAAGATTATGGTGTTGATTATCATGATATTCCAATTAGATGTGATAATACAAGTGCAATTTGTTTGACCAAAAATCCTGTGTTGCATTCTAGAACAAAGCATATAGATATAAGACACCATTTTATTTGTGAACATATTGAAAATCATGATATTTGTTTGGAATATATGAAAACAGAGGATCAAATTGTAGATATTTTTACGAAACCTCTAGCAAAAGAATCGTTTTATAAAATTAGAAATGATATGGGTATGATTGAGTTTGATAGAAATATAATATGATAGGGGGAGTGTTCCTAGAAAGTCTAAGTTGAAAGAGCCAAGTCGACTCCAGTATTCCCAAGTTGACTTCAGTGAAGTCGACTCCAGTAAGTCGAAGTCAACTTCGTGAGGGGCGAAGTCGACTACACATAGGCGAAGTCAACTTCGGTTAGGGTAAGTTGACTCCAGAGCGCGTCACTTCATCTTCCCGTGTCGTTCCTCCTCTTCTTCCTTCCCTATCCTTTCTTTTTCTCTCTTTCTATTCTGTCTCTGCTCCCTTCCGACTTTGCTTCTTTCTCACTCTCTCTGCTTGTATCGCATCTAACTATCTCTCTTACACTTTCTCTTTTTCCTCTCTCTGTTTGCCGGAATACATCTCGTTCTTCCAACAACTTGTCCCTCTCTCTCTCTCTCTCGGATTCCTCCATTCCAGTAGTCGTTTTCATCTCCGGCAGCTAATTCTGGCCGTCGGTTCCCTGTTTTCGAGTATCTCTTCTCTTTTCCTCACTTTGTTACTCTGCTCTTCTCATTTCTCCTTCTGTGTTTCTCTCTCTCTCTCTCAGTTTATTTCTCTCAGATTCTATCTCTCATCTCTCGATTCCTCACATCTCTCTTTGTTTCTCACTTTCTCTCCGTGTATGATCTCTCTCTCTCTCTCTCTATCTCACTTGCATTTCTCTCTATTTGATTTTCGTCCCTAATTCGTCTTCTGTTCCGAGCAGAGTTTTGTATTCATTTTCTCTCAAATCATATCTGTTTCTCTCTTTGGATTTCTCTAGCTCATCTCCCTTTTTATCTCTCTAATTCTCTCTTATATTGTCTTTCTTTTCTCTCTCTAGATCTGACCGGTCCCTCTGTTTCCGGGGTGACCACCGGCTACTACCTCTCTCATTCAGTCCATAGTTGCTCTCAAACTTCCCATTTTCAAAATTTCAGCTTGAAACCCAATCTCATAAGCCCACTTCAAACCAAATGGCCCCAAAAATGTCACCAAGAAACAGGCCGTATCCCAGACCCTCCAAATCCAATACGGGTGAGGGGGTACCCCGCAGACAACGGACTCCTTCCAAGGAGGTCCGAGAGGAAGCCTCCGCATCAGCAGGACGCCGTGTGCATTTCTGCAAGGCTAACCCCTCCTCGACGGCACCCCAACAAGCAAATTCAGACACCGGGTCTAGTAGTGATACATTGTCTGTTGCAAGTAGACAGAGACACCGTCTCAAAAGGCGCAGGTCCTAAAGATGCCGACCACTTACTTCAAGACAGAATGACAACATAGCAAATTTCACAGACACTTTTATGAGCGTAAGATTTTCGTGCCAAAAATCATCGATTTCAAATTTCTACATGATTATGAGTTTGGCATAGAAGAATTGTTAGAATTCCAAGGTTGGACTAGGCTTTTAAAAGCCGATGATAGGGTGTATCCTAATTTGACCCGTATATTTTACTGCCTATGGGATCAGGAGTACTATGTTACCTTTGTCAAAGGAAGAGAAATCAATTTGGGTTTTGGAGAAGGAAACCACCGGGAAAACGCAATTGCTAGAATTACACATATGTTAGATGTTCCCCAAGAAGAAGAATCGATTCCAGATGGGTTATCATTAACACAACTATACAATCAGTTGACAAGGAGCAACAAGTACCACTCAAGAATCAAGTTCCTTCATTATATGGACCTATCTCTCAGGCTTAGGGTGCTCAGGTTCTTGATTGCACATTGTATATACCCCAAAGGAGGAGGTCGAAACCAACTGAACCCACAGGAGGCAGAAATACTGTGGAAAGTGGAGAATAAGGTCAAGGTTAGCCTGCCTGCATTTCTATTAGAAGCATTGGCTTCAAAGAAGGATAACCCTCGCGGGGTATTGCCATATGGGACTTGGATCACCCGTATTATGCATTACATGGGTGTGGATCTCGATGGAGAGCCGTTTGAGGTGTTGAAGCCAACTAATGCCATAAATAAGGCATTACTGCAGAGGATGAAGATCAATGTTGATCATTTTAGGGCACAAAGGATAAGAGAAAGGATGGGACAATCGGCTCAAGAGAAAACAAGGGGAGCACACGTTGAGGGGGAGCAGCCCCCGCTATCATCACAGCCTTAGGCCGTCCCTACTCCATCACGGGATGTCCCAGTTGAGCCTGCATCGCCCCATTCGCATGGGTCTTGTTCCCCTAGAGGTTCAGAGATACCTGACTTGGACCCATGTCCACCATCTTGGGACAACTCGGTGAATGCGATTAGGGAGCATCTTGAGCAGATGGAGGATAGACTGACCTCCCAGATTGCCAGGATTCATATAGCTATCATGGACATGCATTCGAGGCAGGATCGTATGGATCAGGAGCATAGAGTGATTAGATACAGACTTGCATCCGAGAGTGGCAGAGTTCGGCCTATACCCGACTTAGATCCGCTTGTCAGTGAGTCTGTGCGACGTGCGCCCACACCTCAGCCTGTATCCTTGTTCTACTCCTCCGCTCATGTGAGGCCTACACCACCCATCCTCCAGGCATCCTATCCCATCTTAGCATTTTTTTTCGCCAAATCTCAAATTCACGATCTCCATTTTTGATTCATTGATAAAAAAGGGGAGAATAGTTGGAGTTTGAGTGAGTTTTTTAGTTGAGTCATGGGGGGTTGGGTAGTTTGTACTTACATAGGCTTGCATTTCATTTTGCATTTTTCGTATAAAATATTTGATCATATATGAAAAGTTGTTGTTCATGTTTTGAATGAATGAAAATGTTCTACTTTGTGGATGAACTGAAATTGAATTGAATAACTTTACCATATGCTATATACATGCAAATGAAATAAGTTTGAAATGCAGTGCAAATGACTCATGAATATTCGTAAGATTCCAAAACAAGATTAAATGGTATATTCTAAAGAAAATGAAAGGTATAAACTCAAATTGGTTTTGTCAATTATCAAAAAGGGGGAGATTGTTGGAATCAATGGCAAATGAAGCAAACATTTGTGTTTTGATGATTAACAATTCAATTTGAGTAAGTGTTGGATACTAATATGTTTTGTGAAAATGTTTAAAGGTTATAAAAATGAAAAATCTGAATCTGACAGATCAAGTTGCAATCCAAGTCGACTCAGTTATTGACTTGAGTCAAGTCGATACCCAAGTTGACTACAAAAGCGACTTGGAAGAAGAAAAACATTCTAGTGCTGAAAATTGATCCAAGACAGATGAAGTCGCAAGGCCAAGTCGACTCCATCTGTGACTTGGGTGAAGTCGCAGACCCAAGTCGACTCTAGCATCGACTTCGAGAGCCCAAACCTTCCAGCGTTGAAAACGGGATCCAAGACAAGTGAAGTTGCAAGTCTAAGTTGACTCCAGTTACGACTTGGGTGAAGTCGCAGACCCAAGTCGACTCCACCATCGACTTCAGGTGTTCAAAAGTTTCAGCGTTGAAATTTGAATATGAGACTAGTGAAGTCGCACCCGAAGTCGACTCCATGTGCGACTTGAGTAAAGTCGCATACCCAAGTCGACTCCACATGCGACTTGAAGTGCAGTTGATCCTCAATTCGACCCAGGCATCCGACTTGAGTCAAACTGAAGATAGTTTTAGTCTAAGACAAGCAATTCTACATGATAAAACCATTCAAGACTATATTCTGATTAAGGAAAACTCATTTGGCCATTTCTAAGGATTGCAAAATCAAGAATATCAAAGTATCATGAATACTAGGCTTGAAGATAAGATCTCCAAGAGTGATTGAAGAAGTCAAAATCTCAAGAAAGATAAAAAGATCTAGTGGAAGAACCAATACAAGTTGAATGATGAGCAACCAAGCTAATTTCCAAAGAATTCAAGTTCACCAAGTGAATACAGAAAGTCCAGGACCAAGTCGACCTCAAGCAGGAACTTGAAACCCGAAGTCGCGCCCAAAGTCAACTCTAGTCTGTGAAAGTCGCATTCGAAGTCGACTCCATCTGCGACTTGGGTCGTAACGGTCAGAAAAATTCGAACGTTGGCGCATTAAATGGGTGCCACCTACCTTCAAACATTTGAATTTACTTCACCATTATAAATATGCATTCAAGTGAACGTGTTAGAGGTTAGAAAAAGCATTAACTGAGATCCAACTACCATCATCTCCAAGCATTAAGTGATCAACACAAGATTCTAGTAAAGAACTACGCTTCAACTTGCTGCACTCCTCAAAGTTGATCATATCAACTCTTCTACAAGTTCTTCCACGAGTTGAAACTTGCCTACACAATATGTAAAGTGTAGATTTCTTTACTTGATTCGTTATTTGTATTTGATATTTAGTTTAATATTGGGATTTTAAACCAAGTGAAAGCAAAGTAGCATTGTGACTTGAGTGGGACTTATTACCTACTTATGCTGTGATTTGTACACGCCCCCTAGAGCTGGAATCTAGAAGAGAGCTGTTGCTCTAGTTGTATATGAGAATACATAGTGGAGCCCAAGTCACGATGGGTGTGAGCTTGGAAGAGTGGAGTAAGGGAGGTTGCCCAAACCACTATAAAAATCTTGCCTATTGCTGTGATTTACATTTATATTTTTATTGCTTTATTACTCTCCATATTATTCATTTATTTCATTAAGGGGATTAAATCAAACAGGGTCAAATTTCTGTTTAAGTGAAAATTTTTAACATACCCAATTCACCCCTCCCCTCTTGGGTAATTGCCATAAACTCGGGACCAACATTAAAGTGTTAGGGTTAGAAATTTTAAACCCTAATAAGATAGAGAAATAAAATTTTTCTATGGAGATAAAATACGAGTATAGAACCCAGATGGATAATTTTAGAATAATATTTTATTGTGAAAGACCATGATTGTTTTAGAACTAAAATAATATGAGGTGATGTGGGAGATGGGTTTCTCTAGATAAATTATTGAAATTGAGAAAGAGAAAATAGAGATAATTAAGGATGAAATTAGAGGGAAGAATTTTAGAATATTATTTATAAAATAATATAATTATTTTGATGTAGATTAAATTGAAAAGGGAATCTTGTAAAGCCCAAAGTTGGAGATTTGAAATTTTTTGCGAAAAAGGTAAGTGAGAATTTTCCGCTTTTATTTGGATGTTTATTGATGCGTATTTTTCAGTATAGATGTTTTGTGATGAGTTGGATGTTTTGTGTGAGATTTTTTGAAAAAAATTCTTTTTGAGATATATGCTTTTTATCTTTAATTATTTAATTGAGTTGAGGATTATGAAAAATTTATTTGAGTTGATGATGGATTTGTAAATATTTTTAGCAAGTGAATTATTTTAGCTTGATGGATATGTTTAAAAGCACGTGTATTATGTATGAGCGCATTTTTATAGGTTGAGTATGACATATGATGATTCTCTAGGCGAGCCGGAGAATAAGATGAGTTACGGTATGGTAAGTTATAACCGTGAGAGAAGTTTGATGATGATGAGTCTACTTAGTGCGCTAGGTGACATGGAGGTCATGTTGAGGACGAGCATTTGCATTGCATGAGCATTTGGAGCATGAGAGCTTGCATGAGCATAGTATGGATGAGCATATGAATTTTTGAGATATTTGGTGTTTGAGTTATTTTATGGAAATAATGTTTGTTTTGTTCAATATTTGAGTTTTTTTGCTATCATACATACTGAGTTGGCCTAGACTCATGATTTCTTATGTTGATGTTTTTAGATTGCAGGATTGAGATCGAAGAACATTTTACTTGATGCATAAATGAGTAAGGACTACTTTTATAAAAATCTAATTTTAATAGAGTTGATGCATGGTCAATAATGATGATGATTTGGAGGAGAATGGGAACAATTTATTTTGTTTACGCAAAGCAGTAACAACGGTTAAGGAATTTTTAATGGAGGTTTGACAGGTTGATGTATAAATATTCCCTCAGCCTAAATGAGTTATGTGGTAAGAACTTCTTGTAAAATTTATTTTTATGGAATTGATATGTAGTTGTTTATGTAGATGAATTGGAGGTGATTTAGACAAATTTATTTTGTTTAGCTTTTATATTTTATTTTATGTACTATAATGGATAGTATGATGCAAGAATGCTTGTACAGGGTGATTCCATATAATCCCTCAACATTATGATTCTATGAAGATGTTACCAGATTTTCAGTGACGTTTAACTACCGTTGGCTAAGTGGGAAGGTTAGCTGCTGGGGTGTGACAGGTGCTAATTATGATGGTCCCTCTCATCATGAAGGGTGAGGAAATGAATTTGTATTTGAAAAAATTTTATTGTCTTTGGCCCTAGATGCTTTTATTCTGACTCCTCAAAAATAATTAATTAAACTTGTCATTAATTTAGCTGGTGGGTCACTGTAATGAAATCTCAAACTACGAGGATATCATGTGCTAGCGAAATGGACATCATTTTCTTCGGAGGATGAGATGTTAAGATCTTAGATTAGGAACAAATTGACCAAAATGAAATTTGTATTCTCCTTTTGAAATTTCTAAAAAAAAAAAATTTTAAAATAAACTTTTTTTCTAAAAAAAAAAAACAGACACAAACCTCCTGGTCGTATATGGCTAAAACTTTGGGCCTCTTATTTCAATACTGTTCTCGAGCTCAAAAGTAGCCTCGTTTTTTACGGAGGGCCAAAAATACCATGACTAGCTAGGCCCATAAGATGTTTCATTGAGGATTGATTCCAAATATAATACCAATTATATTCATGTTATAAAAATATCATGCACTCCTAGCCATTTTCAAAATATGAGAACACAATCACTTTTGACCGTATAATTTTACTACAACTCCTTGTGTAAATCTTGTGCTTTGTTAGCCATATAAAAACTAGTATTTTAATCTAGGTGTAGGTTTTAGCTAGAGTCATTTTAGTTAATACACGCGGACAAAACAAAAAACGTCATCGTACTTGAAAAGGACTGAAAATATGTGTTGACGTTTATCATGAAAAAGTTGACATTGTTTACTTAAAAACGGTTCATGTTTAAGTAATTGTTGAACTAGTTAAAGTGGGTCCCATTTGCATTTTTTTTGGAAATTCATTCCATCCATTTTGTTTAAGATATTTTATTTAATCATATTATGTTAATTCGATTTAAAATGGATGTAAACAGGCCACAAAACGAATATAGTTACGTTTTACAGTTAATATAAACTAACCAAAATTTTTATCTAATGCGGAGCCAAACGAATTTTTATTAAAATGATGTCGTGTGGTATTATGAAATAAATAATAAAAATATATGAAATAGATTCCATAAATTGGTGCAAATGGCGCCTATTTGAACCAGTTTAAATTTGCTTGAGCGTGAACATGATTCTAACTTCTAAGTGAACGCTGTCATTTTATAAATTTGTTCAGATACATATTGGTAAGATTCATATGGTGTATCTCATAAAAAAAAGTTATATTTTGTATCTAGGTAGTGATCAAACTTTTGATGAAAAGTTTTTATCATAAAAGTTTTTGAATAGAAGAAAATGATGTGACATAATAGGGATAATGATGAGGAGTAAAAATAATAAAGTTAAAATGGATAAGTTAGATACATGAGTAGTTGTGTAGAAATGATTAAGGGTGCGTTTGGTTGGAGGTAAAACTTTTTGATGAAAACTTTTCAGAGTAGAAGTTGTCAAGTTGATAAAAAATGATGTGATATGATAAGGGTAATAACGACGCGTAAAGAGAATAAAGTTAAAATAGATAGAGTAGTTGTATGAGTATTTGTGTGGAAATGATTGAAAAGTAGGGTTGTTTATATAGGAAAATGTGAAAAATAATTAAAAAATAAAATAGTTATAAGGAGTGAAAAATTTTTGATTGAAAATTTTTCATTGACATGTTTTGTATGTAACCAAACACACCCTAAAAAATAGTGTAATTGTATGAGAAGAAGTGAAGAAATAATTATGGTAGTTGTAAAGAGTAAAAATTTTTATATTGAAAAGCTTTAGTTTGAAAAGATTTAAGTTTTAACAAACACCCATCGCCATATTTGAAATTAATCTTTTATTATATCAAGTAATGTGATAGTTAATTATAGCTCTCCACAGGTACCTGCCTAACCTGATTTCTATATCACGAGTTATCTTTAATTTTTTATCGAACCAAACTGTTATACTTTAATCTTTGTTCACTTCATCTGGTGCACATTAATTTTTACACCGTCTAGCATGACCTGATCTTAAACCTTATTTGACTATAGCATTCTAATGGAATGTAAGTTGCATACCCTGCGAAATTAGGACATCTGCAATTCAGATGAACAGCACAAAAGTTCATTGCGAATTTTTTAAAAAGAGAATGTTATACAAATATATATATATATATATATATATATATATATATATTGAATTACTTAGTAAAGTAATAACTTTTTATAAAATAATATCCTTAATGAAAATAGGAAGAAATGTAGGGCATCTCGGGTTCAATCCAGCTGTAGGAATCCGTGTCTTGCATTTTCAAGAGCAATATTTCCTATAAATAAATTGTTTGATTTACACTCATCAAGTATGCATTGAAAAAGAATGTACTTGGAATAATTGGAGTTAAAAGATAAAGAGATAAAAAAAAGGACATATGGATAAATATTTTAAAATATAAGTAATAATGAGAAAATAAATACTATTACTTGTCGATCTTAGTGAAATTCAATATCAGGAAATAGTTCTACTAATGCATGATGTACAACATTTGTTATTTTGGGCCTCGATTCTTGATGATGATATAAATTAATCCATTTATAATTTTATTATTATGGATATACCTAAAAACCTGAAACCAACTGTTCATGTTAGTGGAAAATAAAAACCATTTAAGAGTGAATCTTAACCCGTTAATATTATTTATTTATTTAAACACTATATACATTATAAATTAAACATCAAAACCTTTTAAAATGTTCATCACAATTATTTAAATGCTTGTATATTGTTTTGTAACATTATAATAATTTTTATAGTTAACATTATAATACCATTTTCAATGGATTTAAATGAGTTTCAAAGTTACGTGGAGCGGCTGAAATAGAATTCTTATTAAAACGATTTTTGATATCTTGTTTGAATAGATATATTGGATCAATAGTTTGGATTGATCTTGCATAATGAGTCAATGACTGATAGGAAGCTCGAATATGACCTCGAATATGATGAATGTAACAATTTACTTCGGTACATCATGCACCACTAAAATGATTACCTAAAACATCATATCAATCTAAGATATGTATAAAAGATGTATTTTTAATAATTAACAATCTCTCACAACTGCATCCAAATCAATAGACCTCGTCGTTTTCTGAAAGTGGGAAAATGGGTGGCACATTATATTTCTTTTGGATCAGGATCTTTACTCTTTTTAATGCAATTCGACACCATGTTATATGTCAATTCTATTTTTTCTTACTGTTAGTTACATTTCTAATTATCGTAGTTCATAGTTTATATCAAAATCTATCTATGCTGTCCTTATTTGTTTTATTTTTATAATTATTATTTATCACATCATGATCATATAAATCAGTCAATCTGTTCTCTTCACTTTTCTATGTTCTTTTTTCTCCTTTTTTTCTATTCCCAAAAGCTAGGACCCTTCAAGGGCATCACATTCAAGTAATCCAATTCAATAATTTCTGTTCCCAAACCCTATAGTGCATGCAACTGTACCCCCGTGCAATCCATACATCGTGGGGGCCACTTAATCATGAACGAAAAATCTATCCCACCCATCGTATTTAGTATTCTTCACTTTATCGATATACCAATTTTCATCAAAATCCAATATGTGTATGGTCCTCATCTTAAAATGGTGCAAAATCAATGTAATAAAATAGTTTAATCTAAATATCAAATTTAAAGTGATATTTTTAACATCTAAACTGTATAAAGTATGATTTTTATATGGATAAATGATTATATAAAGTTTTATTGCATTCTAATATGTGTGAGACCCATTTTACAGTGGACTATACTGTAATTACTCTGCAATCCGTCTACACATGAATGGATCTTATATATATAAGAAATATTCAGGTGCAACAACACTGAAATGGGCCTCACATGATCATAAAATCATAATCTCCTCCACCTATTGTATTTAGAATAATATATTCTATTACCATAAAATTTTTCAACCCAATCAGATATGTATATGGGCCCCATCTGAAAATGGTACAAATTCAATGTAATAAAATAGTTTGATGTAAATAACAATTTTAAAGTGATTTTTTAAACATGTAAATCATTTGTTATAAAATTTATATATGGATAAATGATTGTATAAAGTTTTATTGCATTCTAATATGTGTGGGACCCATTTTTTATCAAATGTACTGTTGTTCGGGTGCAGTTGTGTTGCACTGGAACAACTCCCTACATATGTATAGATAGGAAAATATTCTAGTGCATGTGACTGCACTGTGCGGTTCATGAACTGTAGGCCCCACTTGATTATAAATGGAAAATTCACCCCATCTATTATATTTAGAATTGTTCATTTTATTAGCATACCAATTTTCAATTTTCATTCAAATCCAACATGTATATGCTCCCCATCTTAAAATGGTGCAAAATCAATGTAATGAAATAGTTTAATGTAAATATCAAGTTTAAAGTGGTATTTTCAACATCTAAATCGTCTAAAGTATGATTTTTATATCGATAAATAATTATATAAAGTTTCATTAAAATATAATATGTGTGAGGCCTATTTTATAGCGGAGTGCATCGTAATTATGTTGCAGTCTATTTGCACATGATCGAGCCTTATATATATATGTATATATATGAGACCTGTTCCGATGCAGTGACACTACACCGGAACAGTAGTACATTTATATAATAATTTATCCATATATAAATTTTATACCAAATGGTTTATATGTTAAAAAATCACTTTAAAATTGTTATTTACATCGAATTATTTTATTATGTTGAATTTGTACTATTTTCAGATGGAGTCCACACACATATCTAATTGGGATGAAAATTAGTGTGGTAATAGAATACATCATTCTAAATATAATGAGTGCAGTAGATTATAATTTTATGATTATGTGAGGATCATTTTGAGGCCACTACACCATAGTACTTGAATATTACTCCATATATGTGTGTGTGTGTGTGTGTGTGTGTGTGTGTGTGTCACCAAGATAGGTGAACATGCCTGGAACAAAAGTTATTAAAGCATAATCAATGACCGACCTTAATCAGAGCCCAGAGGATGCAAATCCATGATTAATATATGTTTAAACAATTGTCGGTGGGCTCCCCATGTATATGGTCATGGCCTAAGGGAAAATAGAGAGACTTGGCGGGTTTATGTTCATAATGTAATTTCATAATTGGAAGTAAATTTTAATTTTGGGCACATGGCACTCTCAAGACTCGAGAGTAATATATATATAAATGAAAAATCTGCGGGTTTTTTTAATGCTTTGAAGTGTACGTGTGGTTCGAAAAATCTCATAGTCTATGATTAACACGAATAAGTAATACATAAATAAATGAAGGTTGATGGTCTCATGAACAACTCGTGTACTGAGATGCCAATGGTTGGTTTGAACTGATATGCCAACTTCCAAGGTCTGCATCCTAGCAACTAACCGGTGGTTCCAAGTTATGTAAGTACTCTAGCTGTGATATTGTTTATTGGTGGATCATATATGCATGCATGTTAGTTTGAAAATAATTCACCATTAATCAATTCAAAATATATCCAAATTATGGGCTAAAATACATCTCACTTTCACTATTCGATTCATGTAAATATCAAGTTGGAAAGAAAACATTGGATCGTGGCTTGCATGACTAATCATCAGAACAGCATGATATCTAAAATAAGAACAATCATTTAGCCAGCATGCTTACCCTGTTTCTGTATATTATTACAGGTTTGCTAACGTCCTGCTGTAATACCCAGACCCAAGTAGGACTCATATAATTGCATTTAAGTTATAATGAATGATTTATGTGTGAATTGATTGAAATTTGGATGATTTTCATGAATTTATGAATTTTGCAATTAGGGTTTGCAATTAAGAAATGTGATTAAGATTACTCGTCGAAGCCTGATATGATTCAATGCCCAAATAATTCCAAGCTTCCAAGAGGCATTCAAAGAGAAGAAAAAAAAAGTAGTCCCAAGGAAGAAAAGAGAAGAAGAGAGAGAGAGGACGAGGACGAGGAGGAAACTCCAATGGGGATTCAGATTTTTGAGTTAAGTTTGAAGTTGGAGGATTTGAAGAAAAGTATGAGAAAATTTTAGTAAGCAATTTTCTTTCCAGTCTTTTTTATTTTTCTTATCTATTGCATTTATTTATACATTGTGATGGTACAAAAAAAATTAGTATGAAATTAAGTGTTGAAATCAATAGCAAATTAAGCAAACATCTGTGTTTTGATGATTAACCATTCAATTTGAGTAAGTATTGGATACTAATATATTTTGTAAAAATGTTTAAAGGTTATAAAAATGAAAAATCTGAATCTGACAGATCAAGTTGCAATCCAAGTCGACTTCAAAAGCAACTTGGAAGAAGAAAAATATTCCAGTGCTGAAAATTGATCCAAGACAGATGAAGTCGCAAGGCCAAGTCGACTCTATCTGCGACTTGGGTGAAGTCGCAGACCCAAGTCGACTCCAGCATCGACTTCGAGAGCCCAAACCTTCCAACGTTGAAAATGGGATCCAAGACAAGTGAAGTCGCAAGTCCAAGTCGACTCCAGTTGCGACTTGGGTGAAGTCACAGACCCAAGTCGTCTCCACCATCGACTTTAGGTGTTCAAAAGCTCCAGCATTGAAATTAGAATATGAGACTAGTGAAGTCGCACCCGAAGTCGACTCCATGTGCGACTTGAGTGAAGTCGCATACCCAAGTCGACTCCACATGCGACTTGAAGTGAAGTTGATCCCCAAGTCGACCTAGGCATCTGACTTAAGTCAGACTGAAGATGGTTTTAGTCCAAGACAAGCAATTCTACATGATAAAACCATTTAAGTGAAAATTTTTAAAATACCCAATTCACCCCTCCCCTCTTGGGTAATTGCCATAAACTCGGGACCAACAAGTGGTATCAGAGTAGGTCTTTGAGTTTTAAACCAAAGAGATCTTTTGAAATGGCATCCCAATCAACTTCCACCCCTGCATTTGCCGAGGGCCAATCTTTCACAAGGCCGCCCCTATTTGATGGGTTTAACTTTGGTTATTGGACATTGAGAATGAAATAATTGATCATGGCTACGAATATTGATTCTTGGATTGCTATCCAAGATGGTGTTGTGTTGCCTACCGATGAAAAAGCCTCCACATGGTCCGAGTAGGAAGTAAGAATTGTTAAAAGCAACGCAAAGGCCATGAATTTCCTCTTTTGTACATTGGCAGCATCCGAATACGATAGAGTATCTTCATGCCAAACTGCTAAAGAAATATGAGACACTCTTACATCTATATATAAGGGAACTTCTCAAGTCTAAGGGACTAGGAGAAATATTTTGATTGGAGAGTTAGAAAGTTTTAAAATGCTTGAAACTGAAAATATTTCTGAAATATTTGTTAGATTCTCTAAGATTTCTAACGCTTTGAAAGGTCTTGGAAAAGCAATTTCTGAATCCGAGCAGGTAATGAAGATCTTAAGAGCGCTACCCGAATCTTGGACTCCGAAGATCACGGCCATTGAGGAAGCAAAGGACCTCAACACACTACGGCTAGAAGATCTAATAAGCTCACTTATGTCTCATGAGCTAATAAAGAAGAGAAATGAAGAACAACACAAAGGCAAAAGAGTTATAGCCTTAAAAGCCACACAAGCATCAGACGACTCCATATCATCATATCAAAACGACTATGAGGAAATTGTCTTTCTCACAAGACAGTTCAAAAAATTTGTAAGGAAAAGAAGGAACTTCAAGAGCTTCAAAGAAAGAAATCCAAAGGAGAAAAAGACGGAGGCTACAAAGTGCTTCCGGTGTTGTGGTATGGGGCATATGCAAGCCCAATGCCCAACGCCCGAAGAGACCAAAACAAAGGAGCGAAGAGATAAGAAAGATTGAGGAGAAAATAAAAGATTTCAAAAGATTACAGGAAGAGGCATGTATGTCAACGAGGAGACATCTACAATATGCAACTCCTCAAACGAAGAAAATGAGGCCGCAAATTGTGCAAGGATTTGCTACATGGCCACCATGGAAGAAGACCTTAATCTATGTCTAGCAGCAACAGAAATTTTAGAGGATCAAACCGCTTAAACAAACTGCACAAGTAGTGAAGAGGTAACCTCTCAACAAAAATCTATTTCTATTTTTGCAAATGATTGCCTCAAACGTGCTGAATTGGAAGAACTACAACAAACTTATGATTCATTATATGAAAAAATAAAGAAATTAGAAAACAAGTTCAAAATGAAAAAAAGACAATGTGATGCAGTAATAATTGTGAACGGAAAACTTGCCGAAAAAGTTGATCACTTGACAAATGAAAAGAACATCTTGATAAGAGAGATGGAAAAACTCAAAAAGAATGAATCGTTAAATGAATCACTTGCTAAGTTCTCCAATCCAGGGGAAAGCATCAAAATATTTTTAAATATGACCGCCCAAAGTGACAAGAGATGACTTGGGTATTCCACATTTGAGATGGGAGAAAGTAGTAAGGCAAATGCTCCAAGGACTCATAGAAACCAAGCAAAACCTATCTATGCTAAACTAAAGATGAATCATGTTGCTTGGACCAAAAGGCCAACTTGGAAACATACTACTACATGGTTTCCCACTCCAAGACTCCCAGAAGCTTGTAATTTTTACAATAAGATGGGACATAAGGCATATCAATGCAAAATGAGAAAACTACAAAATCTTGGTGCAAAATTGGTTTGGGTACCTAAGAGCATTGGATTTATGCCCTCAAAAGTAGATCAACGTAGGTTCCAATGGTTAACTAACCAAAATAGACCCATAAAATGGGTACCAAAAAGATAAGCTCTACTTGATTTGATTTTTGCAGGTTTGTCTTAGAGCAAAAGCCAACAATATGTAGTTTATGGATAGCGGCTGCTTAAGATATATGACGGGAGAAAAAGGATTGTTCCGTAGGATCAAACCGTATAGTGAAGGAACGGTTGCTTTTGGGAACAATGAAAAATGTATAATCAAAGGTAAAAAAATATTTATGGAATTTCAAATGCATGTATTGAGAATGTATTATTTGTTGAAGGAGTCAAACACAACTTAATGAGTATTAGTCAATTATGTGATAAAGGTTATAAAGTTGTATTTGAATCCTCTATATGCAATGTATTTGATGATGATCACATAGTATTTAGTGGCAAAAGGCATGGAAATATATATTTGGTTTGCCTAGATGAATTTGATGGAAAATGTCTAATAGTTATAGAAAATGATCCATGGATATGACATAAAAGGCTTGGACACATAAATATGTCAAATATTAAAACCTTATGAAAAAAGAGCCTAGTAGAAAGGTTACCAAAGCTTAAATATGACAAGGATAAGATTTGCAAGGCTTGTCAATTATCCAAGCAACCCAAAATGTCATTTTCTACCAAAAAGGAAATTTCAATGACTAGACCACTTGAATTATTGTATATGAATTTTTATGGGTCATCAGACATTTTAACTCTTGGTGGAAAAAAGTATATATTTGTAATTGTTGATGATTTTTCAAGATTCACTTGGATTATACTCTTAGCTAGCAAAGATGAAGCATTTTCTATGTTTGTCACGTTTTCAAATTTGGTGCAAAATGAAAAACAAAATATAATTATTTCCATTATAAGTGATCATGGTAGTGAATTTGAAAATAAACGATTCAGAGAATTTGCAATGATAAAGGAATTCACCATACATTTTCTACACCAAGAACCCCCCAACAAAATGGGGTTGTTGAAAGAAAAAACAGGACAATACAAGAAATGGCTAAAACTATGCTAAATGAGAGTAAATTGTCAAAAAGGTTTTGGGGTGAAGCTGTAAGTACAGCTTGTCATGTATTAAACCGAGTTACCATTAGAGCAATCTTGAAAAAGACTCCATATGAACTTTGGAAATGTAGAAAACCAAACATATCTTATTTCCATGCCTTTAGATGTACTTGCTATGTGCTAAACAATGGAAAGACAAATTTAGGAAAATTAGATGCTAAAAGTGATGAAGAAATTTTCCTTGGCTATTCATCAAATAGCAAAGCATATAGAGTCTTTAACAAGAAAAATCAAATAGTAGAAGAATCAATACATGTTGTTTTTAATGAATTTAACCAAACTCCGAAAAAAGAGGATGAATTAAGTGATGCAGATGAAGTATCAAAGAATCCAAAGGCAGAACAACAAGAGCAACAAGGAGAAACCGAGGCAAAATAAGAAAACTTCATGGAGGAAAGGGTAAGTGAAGGTAATAATTCTTACAAACCTCCAACTGATTTAACATTCAAAAATGACCATCCAATTGAATTAGTCATTGGTAATATCTATGAAGGAGTGAAAACTAGAAGATCAAGACACAATATTTGTGGAGAATTTGCTTTTGTGTCAGAAATTGAACCAACAACTATTGACCAAGCTCTTGGTGATGAAAATTGGATTACCGCAATGCAAGAAGAGCTAAATCAATTTGAAAGAAATAATATATGACATTTAGTTCTTAGACCCAAAGATTGCACGGTTATTGGTACCAAATAAGTATTTAAGAATAAATTAGATGAAAGTGGACTAGTAGTGAGAAACAAAGCTAGATTAGTAACCAAAGGTTATTCCCAAGAAGAGAGTGTTGGAAATATGTGGAAAACAAGTTAAATCTATGTTTTGATGATTAACAAATCAATTTGAGTAAGTCTTGGCTACTAACATGTTTGTGGATATGTTTAAAGGATATACATTTGAAGAACATAAAGCATGGAAGGCCAAGTCGTTCTCCAAGTCGATCCCAAGATCGACTTCAAGAAGCCAAAACTGTCCAGAGTTGAAAATGAGAGAAGAACAAGTGAAGTCGCAGGCCAAGTCGACTCCACTTGCGACTTGGGAAGCCAAGTCGCAAACGAAGTCGACTCCAGCATCGACTTCAGTCGGGAGATTCACTCCAGAGCTGAATTTGGGATGGAAGAATGCCGAAGTCGCAGTCGAAGTCAACTCCAGTTGCGACTTGGGCGAAGTTGCGGACGAAGTCGACCCCAAGCTCGACTTGATGATATCAAGCTCAAAGATGCAGTTTCAAGCTCATTCTAAGAATCAACTTGAGTTTTCTCAAGACCAAATCAAGGAGCAAAGACTATTCTCAAAGATAACTTGAGTTTCACTCAAGTTTAAAGTAAGAATACATGTTCAAGATCAAATCAAGTCTATCAAGTCCTAAAGATCAAATGACTCCAAAGCAAAGCAAGGTACATGAATCTGTCCTACAAGAATCAAACTCTCCAAAGATTCATGAGGTTTAAGCCTATCCAAGATAAACCAAAAACAAGGACTTCAAGGTTAACAAGATCTACAAGTATGAGGAATCATTCAGAATGAAAATGATTCAAAGGAAAAAAGCAAAACAAGATAGAAGCAAATCAATGAGGATCAAAGCATATTTTGCAAAGACCGAGTCAAGTCGCAACCCAAGTCGACTCCATGATCGACTTGAGTTGAAGTCTAAACCCAAGTCGACCCAAGATTCAAGACTCGGAACTTGAAGAGGTGAAGTCGCACCCGAAGTCGACTCCACCTGCGACTTGGGTCAAGTCGATACCCAAGTCGACCCGACCTGGAATTTGAAGTTGCGATGGAGAAGCGAAGTCGCACCCGAAGTCGACTCCATCTGCGACTTGGGCGAAGTCGCATCCGAAGTCGACTCCACATGCGACTTGGGTCGCAACGGTCGGAATTTATTCGAACGTTGGCGCATTAAATGCGCGCCACCTACCTTCTAACGTTCGGATTCCCTCCAAAATTATAAAAGGCATTCATGGTGGACGAGGGAAGTAGCTGAGATTCATTAAGTGTGCTTAACTCCTATATTCAAGAGCTCCAAAGAGATCAAGCCATACAAAGTGGAAGAACTTTGTTTCAAGTTGCAAGAGCTATATTTCAGAATCTTCAAAGCCATTACTACAAGTTTTTCTCTGCGTCAAACTGCTTCTAGACAACTGTAAAGTGTAGTTTCTTTTATTGTCTCTTTTGTTGTATTGAACTTGATCTAGCTTGGGTAGCTAAGATCAAGTGAAAGCAAATTAGTGTGTGATTGGAGTGAGACTCGTCACCTACTTGTGCTGTGTTGTTGATGCCCCCTAGAGCTGGAATCTAGAAGAGAGCAAGAAGCTCTGGTTGTATATGCCCCCTAGAGCTAGAATCTAGAAGAGAGCAGTGGCTCTAATTGTATTGGAAGAATACAATAGTGGAACCCAAGTCACAAGGAGTGTGAGCTTGGAAGAGTGGAGTAGGGAGGTTGCCCGAACCACTATAAAAATTCTTGTCTGCTTGATTTACATTTCTGCTCTCTACATTATATTGCTTTCTATTTCGTTCCTTCATTAAGGGGATTAGATTAATCTGGGGTAAAGTTTCTGTTTAAGTTATAAATTTTTTAAATTCTCAATTCACCCCTCCCCTCTTGGGTTTTGCCATTAACTCGGGACCAACAGAGAGAATAGACTTTGAAGAATCATATGCACATGTGGCTAGATTAGAAGTCATACGTATCTTATTAGCTTTTGCTTGTCACATGGACTTTAAATTGTTTCAAATGGATGTAAAAAGTTCATTTTTGAATAGATACTTGAATGAAAGAGTTTATGTTGAACAACCTCCGAGCTTTGAAGAAAATGATCAATCAAAATATGTTTATAAATTAACAAAAGCTTTATATGGATTAAAACAAGCTCCACGAGTTTGGTATGAAAGGTTAGGCAAATTTTTGATTGCCCACAACTTTCAAAGAGGAAAGGTTGATACAACATTATTTATCAAGTATAAAGACAATGATATCTTAATTGTTCAAATTTATGTTGATAATATTATATTCGGTGCTACTAATGAAACTTTGTGCCAAGAATTTTCTGAGATTATGCAGAGTGAATTTGAAATGAGCATGATGGGAGAATTAAACTTCTTCATTGGACTGCAAATTAAGCAACAAGCAGAGGAATATTCATAAATCAGTCCAAGTACGTCAAGGAGATGTTAAAGAAATTCGGAATGCAGAATAGCAAAGGCGCAAACACACCAATGAGTGCAAATATCAAGATCGACAAGGACGAAAAGGGTAAACCTATTGAACAAAAATTGTATAGAAGCGTGATAGGGTCTTTGTTGTATTTAACTGCTTCTAGACCTGATATTCTATTCAGTGTTTGCATGTGTTCTAGATTTCAATCATGTCCTAGAGAATCACATTTAATAGCTGTAAAAAGGATTTTTAGATATTTAATAAATACCACTAATGTGAAACCCCAACCTATGTAAGATTCAATGTATGCATTGAACATATATATGTGAATTAAATGAATTATGGATGATTTTTGGAATGGTGATTAAAAATTTAATCGCCGGAGCCCAATATGAGTCAAGGTGACTAAAGGGGCATAATGAGGATTAAAATATGCTAATGTGGCATGAATGTTTAGTCTCATTTCAATGATTTAATTAAGGGAGATTAAAGTGGAAATTATGGCATTATGTTGGAAAAATATAGAAAATTCATAACTCAACGCCTGTAAGGTGGATTCAAGTGAAATTTGACAGGGAAGTTGATGATGATAGGATTGATATTATGGAATTATTATATTATGAAAATCCTTGATGAAATTATTTTAAGGAATTATTGATCATATCTCAAATCCAACCGTTAACTTCAAACGGCTATAACTTGAGCTAGGAAAATCAGATTGAGATGAAATTTGAAACGGTTGAATGAAATTATGAGATGCACATTTTGGAAGGTTTGTATTAAGAATAATATGTTGAGAAAATATTTTCATTGAAAAAGGTGAGCATGGTTGACTTTTTCACTTCAAGAGTAACATGCATTAAATGCTAGAGTACATGGAATTAATGCAATTTTTAATGGACCAAATAGGTGTCAAATGCAGGTGCAATGCAGGGTATTTTATGAATAATTATAAAATGAAAAAATCCTATGAATTATCCATGCATTAATGTGCACATTTAAGGGGCTAAGGAGAGCTCAAATGAGCATAGGCAAGTGTGACAATGTAGGGACGTCCAAGTGATGCTATTGCTGGATTTTTTTCAATTTTTTATTTTATAAATAATGCACACACCTAGATGACATGTAGGGACACATGAATGGGCATTTATTCTTGTGAAAAAATGCAAGAAAAATCGTGAATTGCAGCTGCCATGAAAGGTGAAAAAGTGGACAGCTTGTTGCATGCAAATGACGTGCAATAGATTGATGTGCTGTTGCTGTTTTTGTTAATTTTTTATACCAAATTAATGCATAAATTAAATTCTAATTATGTATTTAATTTACCTTAAAATTATATTATTAAAAAATAGAAAAAAATATGAAAATGGGCAGCAGCTAAGGACGTGCCAAGTGGACAGCTTAGATGGTCAAGATTGAGCAAATTTTTGGATTTTTAAAAATGTATAAAAAATTATTTTACATGGCTAATATTTATCCAGAACATTAAGAGGATAAGGGGACATTAAATTTCTATGGAAAATTCAGCTCTAAAGTGGGGACCACAGCTGGAAAATCCAGCACTATAAGAGGCATGCACGTTCACATGGATGGAGCTTTGGAAAAATTCTAAGTGCTGAAATTCCATCTCCCCCAAGGCAGCCCTCACGTCCAGCTCTAGAGCCAACAAAGAAGGAAGAAAAACAAGGAAAAAAGAAGGGGAAAATGAGGGATTTCCAATTAATCAAGTAAGTATATGTTAATCTTGATTTTATACTTCAAATTTGAAAATTATATGATGTTATAAACCAAAATATGAACGAAGTAGTAAAAAACGTATTTTCACCATGAAACATTTTTAAAATCTCATAATATTATGATTAAGGGACTACCAAAATTTTAGATTTAAATATTAAGCAGGTTTCAAATTAAAAATCCGAGAAGATTAACCTAAACAGGGTAGAACGGGTGACGGGATCATCTGTAGTAAATGATTTTTAATAATTTTTATGAAATTAATTTAAGGCTTAAAGTTTTATATGATATATAAGACATATTTATAATCAACAAAAAAATTAAAAATTTGGTTTTGATGTGTATACATATGCCCCATAATTCACGTGATTAGGGCCGACCCTAAACTCACAAGACTGTTCAGCACAGTGAAAATGCCAAAATAAATATATAATGTTAATATTTCATGATGAAATATTTATTACAGTTAATTAATATATTTATTAATTTATGATAAAAATTCAGAATTAAATACCTTTATTTGATTATAAATCAAGATTTAGAGATTTCAGTACGCCTGATTTCAGCATATGTGGATAGTTTGAGAAAAAAATCAAAAACAAAAATGAAACCAATGTAGAAATGATCCAAATTGATATATATATATATATATGTTAATACCCTAAATTTGGGTTAGGAAAAGTTGGATTAATTACTGAAAATTCGGATTTATAAAACTGCTTAGGGTTATGTGTCAAAAGACACGTTAAACAGGTGAAAAATGGGTTCCAAAGTTGCTGTTTTGGAAACCTATGATTAGTGGATTTAAATTCCATAAAAATACCCTAATTATAGTGGTAATTAAGGGTAATTATCCTTCTGAATTATTAACTAAGTTTCTGGTTTATAAAATTTTATGAAATGCACCATGTATGTATTGCCAAATGAGCGTATGTGAATAGATAGATATGCGTGGATGATAAATGACTTATGAAATTTGATTTTGTGCAAAAATGCATGAAAATATGATGAATTTTATGATTATATATCTTTTTATAATTGCATGATGTTAATTCCAAAATTTTGGAATTGATTAATGAAGCTAAGGCCACGACGGGTGCTTAAAATGAGCAACGATGTGTGCATTTTGGAAAATAAGTGAAAATGGCATAAGGAAGGTAATGAGCCATTAAATGGTGAATATTGAATGATTATTAAGTGAATGTATGATTACCCTACTTAGGGGACTAATGTGATGTGTAATAGCTCATGTAATGCACAAGTATGTGCTATATGGGCATAACAACTTGAAAAGTCGAAAGAATTATGTATGTTGATAAAAAAGGGTTGAAAAACTGAGTTGAACGCAAGCAAAAGAAATATATGAATGTTATATCATTTTTATATGTATAGGCAAAGGCAAAGGCAAAGGGATAAGCGAAACGGAAAGCTAAGCAAGCGAGGTAAGCAAGCAGCTTTCTAAATGACTTTTGTTTTAAATGCTTTCCAAGTTGTTTAAGGATGGTCATTCCTTATCTATATGCGTATTGAAATGTTATTTCTATTGAAATAAATGATTGCTTATGGTTTCGCAATTATTCATAAAAAGTAATAATGTATGGATTTGAAACAATGTTTCAAAAGGGATGGTGCAAAGAATTCTCTACATGAGAATGACAAGTTCCATGTGTAAGGGGGTATATGATGCTGGGGTGACTAAAAGTCATGCATGGAATGGAAATCAAGTAGGCTAGTCGAGGTAGTAAGTGGACGAGGAGTCCCCCTTGACGTTGCCAAGTCGGTAGGTTCGGCGCCAAGGATGGAAAGGATTATGTCATGAAAGAGGGTTCCCCGAGCTAGCGTATCGTCACATGAAGGATAGCGTCATCAATGAAAATGATGCATTTGGACATCCAATGTTTATGAAGTGTTTATGAATGATTTATGAAAAGGTTTTTGCTCCACAAGTAGTTGATCACTTGATAAGTGTCTCTACTGAAGTGAGAAAAAATGCTTTTAAATAAATATGCCTTCAAAATGAATTGCCTGTAAAATATAAGCTTGCTTATTGGGTTTCGACTTACGTTTTCATTTTCCAAACCCATATACAGGTGAAAGAAGAGACCTAGTAAAGGAGCAAGAGCTATCCATTGAAGAAATGGAAAAACATTATAAGTTCATGTTTGTGAAAAACTTATGATGAATGATTGTAAATTTACCTTGATGTTTTATGTTGACATCTATGATGATACATGCAATTGTTGGAAATATGTGGAAAACAAGTTAAATCTATGTTTTGATGATTAACAAATCAATTTGAGTAAGTCTTGGCTACTAACAAGTTTATGAAAATGTTTAAGGAATAATCATTTGAAGAAAATCAAGAATAGAAGCCAAGTCGTATCCCAAGTCGACTCCAAGATCGACTTCAAACATGCAGAACTGTCCAGAGTTGAAAACGGAAGAAGGGAAGGTGAAGTCGCAGGCCAAGTCGACTCCACCTGCGACTTGGGTAGCCAAGTCGCAAACGAAGTCGACCTCACCATCGACTTCAGTCGGGCGAAACCTTCCAGAGTTGAATTCGAAACAGCAGAATGCCGAAGTCGCACCCCAAGTCGACTCCACGTGCGACTTGAGGTGAAGTCGCAGCCGAAGTCGACTCCGACATCGACTTCGATCGGGCAGAAGCTATTTTTTCAGAAAACAAGCTCATTATCAACTCAAGTGTTTCAAATTCCAAGCAAGACTCAATTCCTTCAAAGATTCACAAGGTTCAAGCTAATCCAGGAAGAATCAAAGTCAAGTTCTTCAAGGGTCACAAGATCTATAAGTTTGAGGAGCCATTCCAGAATCAAAAGGACTGAAGGAAGAAAGACTAAGCAAAACAAGAGTTTCAAAGTTCCAAGTTCATGAAGCCAACTGTCGAGGTGAAGTCGAACCCGAAGTCGACTCCACCTGCGACTTGGGTCAAGTCGAGAACCCAAGTCGACCCTGACTGGAACTTGAAGTTGCGACAGAGAGGCGAAGTCGCACCCGAAGTCGACTCCATCTGCGACTTGGGCGAAGTCGCATCCGAAGTCGACTCCACATGCGACTTGGGTCGCAACGGTCGGATTATTTTCGAACGTTGGCGCATTAAATGCGCGCCACCTACTCACTAACGTTCGGATTCCCTCCAAGATTATAAATAGAACTCATTGTGAACGAGGGAGTAACAAGAGGATCATTAAGTGAGCATAACTCATATCCATAAGAGCTTCAAAGAGATCAAATCACTCAAGGAGGAAGAATTGTGCTTCAAGTTGCAAGAGCTACATTCAGAAACTTCAAAGCCATCATCTACAAGTTCTTCCCTGCGCTAAATCGTTTCTACACACCTGTAAAGTGTAGTTTACTTTTATTGTTTACTTGTTTGTGTTGAACTTGATTTAGCTTGCGTAGCTAAGATCAAGAGGTAGCAAAGTAGTGTGTGATTGGAGTGTGACTCATCACCTACTTGTGCTAAGTGTTTGATGCCCCCTAGAGCTAGAATCTAGAAGAGAGCAAGAGGCTCTGGTTGTATATGCCCCCTAGAGCTAGAATCTAGAAGAGAGAAAGAGGCTCTAGTTGTATTCGCGGAATACAATAGTGGAACCCAAGTCACAAGGAGTGTGAGCTTGGAAGAGTGGAGTAGGGAGGTTGCCCGAACCACTATAAAATCCTTGTCTACTTGCTTTTATTTCTGCTCTCTTTATTACTTTGCTTTCCATTCAGTTTCTTCATTCAAGGGTATTAATTCTACAAGGGGTTAAGTTTTTAAGTTACCAAAGAAATTTTTAAGAACCCAATTCACCCCTCCCCTCTTGGGTTTTGCCATCTATTCGGGACCCAACAAGTGGTATCAGAGCAGGTCTTTGAGTTAAACCAAAGAGATCTATTGATATGACATCCCAATCGATTTCCGTTCCCGCTTTTGTCGAGGGCCAATCTTTTACAAGGCCACCATTGTTTGATGGGAACAACTTTGGCTATTGGAAGCTTCGTATGAAGCAACTCATCATGGCTACCGATATGGATTCTTGGATTGCTATCCAAGATGGTGTGATTTTGCCTACCGATGACAAAGCTTCCAAATGGACCGAAGAGGAAGTTAGAACCGTCAAGAGCAATGCCAAGGCAATGAATTCTTTATTTTGTGCTCTTACGGCTTCGGAGTATGATAGAGTATCTTCTTGTTTGACTGCAAAAGAGATATGGGATACTCTAACATCTATTTATGAAGGAACCTCCCAAGTCCAAGGGACCAGGAGAAACATTTTGATTGGAGAGTTTGAAAATTTCAGAATGCTAGATACTGAAAATATTTCTGAAATGTTTGCGAGATTTTCTAAAATTACTAATGCTCTAAAGGGTCTTGGAAAAGCTATTTCTGAATCCGAGCAGGTTATGAAGATATTGAGAGCTCTACCGGATTCATGGACTCCAAAGATAACGGCAATTGAAGAAGCCAAAGACCTCAACACATTGAAGCTTGAAGATCTTATTAGCTCACTCATGTCACATGAGCTAATTAAGAAAAGGAATGAGGATCAACACAAAGGCAAAAGAGCAATTGCCTTGAAAGCTACACAAGACACGGATGACACCTCATCCTCTCAAAACGATGACGAGATGGCCCTACTCACAAAACGATTCAGAAAATTTGTGAGAAAAGGCGGAAATTTCAGAAATTTCAAAGACAGAAATTCCAGAGAGAAAAAGAAAGAACCAATCAAATGCTATAGATGCGGGGGCGTAGGACATATGCAAACCCAATGTCCTACACCGGAAGAAAGGCCAAAGGAAAATCATGAAGGCAGAAGATATCAAAAGGGAAGAGGCATGTACGTCAATGAGGAGACGTCAACAACATGCAACTCTTCAACCGATGACAACGATGCGGCCAACTATGCAAGAATATGCTGCGTAGCACAAATCGAACAAGAAGAAGAACTGCTATGCTTGAACACGACGGAAGTTTTGGAAGATCAATCTACCTCAACAAAATACACAGAAAGTGAAGAGGTAACTTCCAAACCTTATTCTCAATCAAGTTATTCTTCTTTTCATGATTGCCTCAAATGTGCCGAATTAGATGAACTACAAATTGCATATGATTCATTGTATGGGGAAATCAAAAAGCTAGGAAACAAGTTGACATTAAAAAGAAAACAATGTAACTTTGTTATCATTGAAAATGGAAAACTAGCTGAAATGTCAACAAAATTGAAAGAAGAAAATGAACTGTTGTTGAAAGAAGTTGAGAAACTGAAAAAGGAGAACGAATCCTTAAATGAATCATTAGCAAAGTTCTCTAATCCCGGTGAAAATGTGAAGATGTTCTTGAATATGACCTCACAAACAGATAGAAGAGGTCTTGGATACAATACATTTGAGCAAAAAGAAAGTGGTAAATCAAATGTGCCAATACATGGAAAATATCAAACAAATACTGCACCTACATTCAAGCCACAAAGGAAAAATGTTGTGTGGACTAAAAGGCCAACACTTGAACCAAAATATACTTGGAGGGCTACTCCTAGATTACCAATGGCTTGTAACTTTTGCAACAAGATGGGTCATAAAGCCCATAAATGTAACTTCAAGAAATTATATGACCATGGTGCAAGATTAGTTTGGGTTCCAAGGAACACGAGATTTGGGCTTTCTAAGATAGAGCAACGAAGATTAAATCATTTTACTAACCCAAATGGACCCATAAAATGGGTACCAAAAAGATGAGAATTACTTGTTTATTTTTCAGATTTGTTTAAAGGCAAAGGCAAATAATGTATGGTTCATGGATAGCGGTTGTTCAAGGCACATGACTGGAGAAAGAAATTTGTTTCACAAACTTAAGCCTTGCAACGACGGAACGGTTGCCTTTGGTAATAATGAGAAAGGTAAAATCAAAGGTAAAGGAAATATTTACAGTAGCTCAAATGCATGTATGGAGGATGTTTTGTTTGTTGAAGGACTCAAGCATAACTTAATGAGCATTATCCAATTATGTGATAAAGGATATAAGGTTGTGTTTGAATCATCTATATGTAATGTATTTGATGGTGAGCATATCATGTTTAGTGGAAGAAGACATGGAAATGTATATTTGGTTTCACTTGATGAACTAGATGGTCAATGTCTAATGGCCATTGAAAATGACCCATGGGTTTGGCATAAAAGACTTGGACATGTGAATATGTCAAACATAAAGACCCTATGGAAGAAGAGTTTGGTAGAAGGCTTGCCTAAGTTGAAATATGACAAAGACAAAATATGTAAGGCATGTCAATTATCTAAACAACCAAAGATGTCTTTTTCTACCAAAAAGGAGATTTCCACCACTAGGCCACTTGAATTGCTACACATGGATCTATATGGACCATCCGACATTTTAACCATTGGTGGAAAGAAATATGTATTTGTTATTGTAGATGACTTTTCAAGATTCACATGGATAATTCTCTTAGCTAGCAAAGATGAAGCTTTCTCTATGTTTTCAACTTTTGTAAACTTGGTGGAAAATGAAAAACAAAGTACTATTATGTCTATAAGAAGTGACCATGGTGGTGAATTTGAGAACAAACGATTCATAGAATTATGTAATGAAAAAGGAATTCATCACACATTTTCTGCACCAAGGACTCCACAACAAAATGGAGTAGTTGAAAGGAAAAACAGAACTATACAAGAGATGGCTAGAACAATGCTAAATGAGAGCAAATTATCCAAGAAGTTTTGGGGTGAAGCTGTGAGCACAGCTTGTCATGTTTTAAATCGAGTTACCATTAGAGCTATCTTGAAAAAGACCCCATATGAGCTATGGAAGGGAAGGAAACCGAACATATCTTATTTTCATGCTTTTGGATGCACATGTTATGTTCTGAACAATGGAAAAACCAACTTGGGAAAACTTGATGCTAAAAGTGATGAAGCAATATTCCTTGGTTATTCATCAAATAGCAAAGCATATAGAGTTTTCAATAAACGAAACCAAGTTGTAGAAGAATCCATACATGTTGTTTTTGATGAAACTAACCCATGCTTGAAAAGAAGAGATGATTTAAGTGATGCAGATGAGATTGTAAGCAACTTTGAAAAGCTGCATGTGGAAAAGCAAGAAGATTCCATGGAGGAAAGGGTAAGTGAAGGTAACAATTCCTATAAACCTCCAACTGATTTAAAATTCAATCATGCACATCCAATTGAGCAAGTTATAGGAAATGTGTATGAAGGTGTAAAAACTAGAAGGTCAAAGCAAAATGTTTGTGGACAATATGCTTTTGTATCCAAGATTGAACCTTCTAATATTGATCAAGCTCTTGATGATGAAAACTGGATTATGGCCATGCAAGAAGAGCTAAATCAATTTGAAAGAAATCAAGTTTGGCACCTTGTTCCTAGACCAAATGACTGTATTGTTATTGGCACCAAGTGGGTCTTTAGGAACAAATTAGATGAAAGTGGACTTGTAGTGAGAAACAAAGCTAGACTTGTGGCAAAAGGATACTCACAAGAAGAAGGAATAGATTTTGAAGAATCCTATGCCCCGGTTGCTAGATTAGAGGCAATTCGCATCTTACTAGCTTTTGCATCTCACATGAACTTTAAATTGTTTCAAATGGATGTCAAAAGTGCATTCCTGAATGGTTATATAAATGAAGAGGTGTATGTAGAACAACCACCTGGATTTGAGGAAAAAGATCAATCTAAATTTGTATACAAGCTAACCAAAGCATTATATGGATTAAAACAAGCTCCAAGAGCTTGGTATGATAGACTAAGCAAATTTCTGATTGATCATGATTTTCAAAAAGGAAATGTAGACACCACTTTGTTTATCAAGTACAATGGAAAGGATATATTGATCATTCAGATTTATGTAGATGATATTATTTTTGGTGCTACTAATGAAACTCTTTGCCAAGAATTTTCTGAGCTTATGCAGAAAGAGTTTGAGATGAGCATGATGGGAGAGCTAAACTTCTTCCTTGGACTGCAAATCAAGCAACTAAATGAAGGAATCTTCATAAACCAGTCCAAATATATCAAGGAGATGTTCAAGAAGTTTGGCATGGAGAACAGCAAAGGAGCAAACACGCCCATGAGCTCCACAATCAAAATGGACAAAGATGAAAAGGAAAAATTAGTTGATATGAAAGTGTATAGAAGCATGATAGGTTCCTTATTGTATCTAACTGCTTCTAGGCCAGATATTTTGTTTAGTGTGTGTATGTGCTCTAGATTTCAATCATGCCCAAAAGAATCACACTTGGTAGTTGTGAAAAGAATTTTTAGATATCTAGTAGACACTACCAATTTAGGACTATGGTATCCAAAGGGCTCTAATTTTGATCTAATCGGCTACTCGGATGCGGATTTTGCCGGTTACAAAGTAGATAGAAAAAGCACTAGTGGAACATGTCAGTTTCTTGGAAGCATGTTGGTTTCATGGTTTTCAAGAAAACAAACTAGTGTTGCTTTATCTACGGCGGAAGCCGAATATATTGCCGCCGGGAGCTGTTGTGCCCAATTACTTTGGATGAAACAGCAACTTAGGGACTATGGCATGGATTTCAAAGATATACCTATCAAATGTGATAATACAAGTGCCATATGTCTAACCAAGAATCCAGTCCTGCATTCTAGGACCAAACATATAGACCTTAGACATCATTTCATTAGAGAACATGTAGAAAATCATGACATATGTTTGGTATATGTAAGAACTGAGGAACAAGTTGCAGATATATTCACTAAGCCCCTAGCAAAAGAAGCATTTTATAAGCTTAGAAATGACATGGGAATGCTTGAACTAACTTAAAGCATAAATTGAGGGGGAGCACCTGTTTAGGGGGAGCAATCCCACCTATCTATTTCTTTACCCTCTAATCTTTTTGATATATTGACAAAAAGGGGGAGAGAGATTTAAGAATAGGGAGAAGAAGAGGATTTGAGTATAAGTCTTTATGATTAAAGGGGAGAGAGACTTAAGGAGAGAAGAGTAGGATATGTATATGCTTAAATGAATGCTTTGAATGTTTGCATGATTTCATAATGCAATATGAGCATAATTATTTTTAACGGAAGGTATCCACTCAAATCGGTTTTGTCAATCATCAAAAAGGGGGAGATTGTTGGAAATATGTGGAAAACAAGTTAAATCTATGTTTTGATGATTAACAAATCAATTTGAGTAAGTCTTGGCTACTAACAAGTTTATGAAAATGTTTAAGGAATAATCATTTGAAGAAAATCAAGAATAGAAGCCAAGTCGTATCCCAAGTCGACTCCAAGATCGACTTCAAACATGCAGAACTGTCCAGAGTTGAAAACGGAAGAAGGGAAGGTGAAGTCGCAGGCCAAGTCGACTCCACCTGCGACTTGGGTAGCCAAGTCGCAAACGAAGTCGACCTCACCATCGACTTCAGTCGGGCGAAACCTTCCAGAGTTGAATTCGAAACAGCAGAATGCCGAAGTCGCACCCCAAGTCGACTCCACGTGCGACTTGAGGTGAAGTCGCAGCCGAAGTCGACTCCGACATCGACTTCGATCGGGCAGAAGCTATTTTTTCAGAAAACAAGCTCATTATCAACTCAAGTGTTTCAAATTCCAAGCAAGACTCAATTCCTTCAAAGATTCACAAGGTTCAAGCTAATCCAGGAAGAATCAAAGTCAAGTTCTTCAAGGGTCACAAGATCTATAAGTTTGAGGAGCCATTCCAGAATCAAAAGGACTGAAGGAAGAAAGACTAAGCAAAACAAGAGTTTCAAAGTTCCAAGTTCATGAAGCCAACTGTCGAGGTGAAGTCGAACCCGAAGTCGACTCCACCTGCGACTTGGGTCAAGTCGAGAACCCAAGTCGACCCTGACTGGAACTTGAAGTTGCGACAGAGAGGCGAAGTCGCACCCGAAGTCGACTCCATCTGCGACTTGGGCGAAGTCGCATCCGAAGTCGACTCCACATGCGACTTGGGTCGCAACGGTCGGATTATTTTCGAACGTTGGCGCATTAAATGCGCGCCACCTACTCACTAACGTTCGGATTCCCTCCAAGATTATAAATAGAACTCATTGTGAACGAGGGAGTAACAAGAGGATCATTAAGTGAGCATAACTCATATCCATAAGAGCTTCAAAGAGATCAAATCACTCAAGGAGGAAGAATTGTGCTTCAAGTTGCAAGAGCTACATTCAGAAACTTCAAAGCCATCATCTACAAGTTCTTCCCTGCGCTAAATCGTTTCTACACACCTGTAAAGTGTAGTTTACTTTTATTGTTTACTTGTTTGTGTTGAACTTGATTTAGCTTGCGTAGCTAAGATCAAGAGGTAGCAAAGTAGTGTGTGATTGGAGTGTGACTCATCACCTACTTGTGCTAAGTGTTTGATGCCCCCTAGAGCTAGAATCTAGAAGAGAGCAAGAGGCTCTGGTTGTATATGCCCCCTAGAGCTAGAATCTAGAAGAGAGAAAGAGGCTCTAGTTGTATTCGCGGAATACAATAGTGGAACCCAAGTCACAAGGAGTGTGAGCTTGGAAGAGTGGAGTAGGGAGGTTGCCCGAACCACTATAAAATCCTTGTCTACTTGCTTTTATTTCTGCTCTCTTTATTACTTTGCTTTCCATTCAGTTTCTTCATTCAAGGGTATTAATTCTACAAGGGGTTAAGTTTTTAAGTTACCAAAGAAATTTTTAAGAACCCAATTCACCCCTCCCCTCTTGGGTTTTGCCATCTATTCGGGACCCAACAGCAATGACATCTTATTTATGAGTTTTTTTTGAAATATGTTATGAAAATCATGTATAGTTATTACATTATTTGATGGAAATGAATCAGATATGCATGAAATAAACATATGAGGAATTAAACCCCTATATAAAGATATTTAATTGGATAAATATCCGTTAAAACCCACCGTGTGATAGGGTAACAATCCTGATCACGTTTACCAGTCGAACGATCTTGAGGTAAGGATTTGATGCTCGGGCTGGGGCGCCACAACTAATCTAGGACTATGGTATCCAAAGGGGTCAACTTTTGATCTAATCGGCTACTCGGATGTGAATTTTCCCTGTTACAAAGCACATAAAAAAAGCACTAGTGGAACATGCCAATTTCTTGGAAACATGTTGGTTTCATAGTTTTCAAGAAAACAGACTAATGTTGCTCTATCTACGGCGGAAGCCGAATATATAGCCGCTGGGAGCTGTCGTGTGCAACTACTTTTGATGAAACAACAACTTAAAGATTATGGTGTTGATTATCATGATATTCCAATTAGATGTGATAATACAAGTGCAATTTGTTTGACCAAAAATCCTGTGTTGCATTCTAGAACAAAGCATATAGATATAAGACACCATTTTATTTGTGAACATATTGAAAATCATGATATTTGTTTGGAATATATGAAAACAGAGGATCAAATTGTAGATATTTTTACGAAACCTCTAGCAAAAGAATCGTTTTATAAAATTAGAAATGATATGGGTATGATTGAGTTTGATAGAAATATAATATGATAGGGGGAGTGTTCCTAGAAAGTCTAAGTTGAAAGAGCCAAGTCGACTCCAGTATTCCCAAGTTGACTTCAGTGAAGTCGACTCCAGTAAGTCGAAGTCAACTTCGTGAGGGGCGAAGTCGACTACACATAGGCGAAGTCAACTTCGGTTAGGGTAAGTTGACTCCAGAGCGCGTCACTTCATCTTCCCGTGTCGTTCCTCCTCTTCTTCCTTCCCTATCCTTTCTTTTTCTCTCTTTCTATTCTGTCTCTGCTCCCTTCCGACTTTGCTTCTTTCTCACTCTCTCTGCTTGTATCGCATCTAACTATCTCTCTTACACTTTCTCTTTTTCCTCTCTCTGTTTGCCGGAATACATCTCGTTCTTCCAACAACTTGTCCCTCTCTCTCTCTCTCTCGGATTCCTCCATTCCAGTAGTCGTTTTCATCTCCGGCAGCTAATTCTGGCCGTCGGTTCCCTGTTTTCGAGTATCTCTTCTCTTTTCCTCACTTTGTTACTCTGCTCTTCTCATTTCTCCTTCTGTGTTTCTCTCTCTCTCTCTCAGTTTATTTCTCTCAGATTCTATCTCTCATCTCTCGATTCCTCACATCTCTCTTTGTTTCTCACTTTCTCTCCGTGTATGATCTCTCTCTCTCTCTCTCTATCTCACTTGCATTTCTCTCTATTTGATTTTCGTCCCTAATTCGTCTTCTGTTCCGAGCAGAGTTTTGTATTCATTTTCTCTCAAATCATATCTGTTTCTCTCTTTGGATTTCTCTAGCTCATCTCCCTTTTTATCTCTCTAATTCTCTCTTATATTGTCTTTCTTTTCTCTCTCTAGATCTGACCGGTCCCTCTGTTTCCGGGGTGACCACCGGCTACTACCTCTCTCATTCAGTCCATAGTTGCTCTCAAACTTCCCATTTTCAAAATTTCAGCTTGAAACCCAATCTCATAAGCCCACTTCAAACCAAATGGCCCCAAAAATGTCACCAAGAAACAGGCCGTATCCCAGACCCTCCAAATCCAATACGGGTGAGGGGGTACCCCGCAGACAACGGACTCCTTCCAAGGAGGTCCGAGAGGAAGCCTCCGCATCAGCAGGACGCCGTGTGCATTTCTGCAAGGCTAACCCCTCCTCGACGGCACCCCAACAAGCAAATTCAGACACCGGGTCTAGTAGTGATACATTGTCTGTTGCAAGTAGACAGAGACACCGTCTCAAAAGGCGCAGGTCCTAAAGATGCCGACCACTTACTTCAAGACAGAATGACAACATAGCAAATTTCACAGACACTTTTATGAGCGTAAGATTTTCGTGCCAAAAATCATCGATTTCAAATTTCTACATGATTATGAGTTTGGCATAGAAGAATTGTTAGAATTCCAAGGTTGGACTAGGCTTTTAAAAGCCGATGATAGGGTGTATCCTAATTTGACCCGTATATTTTACTGCCTATGGGATCAGGAGTACTATGTTACCTTTGTCAAAGGAAGAGAAATCAATTTGGGTTTTGGAGAAGGAAACCACCGGGAAAATGCAATTGCTAGAATTACACATATGTTAGATGTTCCCCAAGAAGAAGAATCGATTCCAGATGGGTTATCATTAACACAACTATACAATCAGTTGACAAGGAGCAACAAGTACCACTCAAGAATCAAGTTCCTTCATTATATGGACCTATCTCTCAGGCTTAGGGTGCTCAGGTTCTTGATTGCACATTGTATATACCCCAAAGGAGGAGGTCGAAACCAACTGAACCCACAGGAGGCAGAAATACTGTGGAAAGTGGAGAATAAGGTCAAGGTTAGCCTGCCTGCATTTCTATTAGAAGCATTGGCTTCAAAGAAGGATAACCCTCGCGGGGTATTGCCATATGGGACTTGGATCACCCGTATTATGCATTACATGGGTGTGGATCTCGATGGAGAGCCGTTTGAGGTGTTGAAGCCAACTAATGCCATAAATAAGGCATTACTGCAGAGGATGAAGATCAATGTTGATCATTTTAGGGCACAAAGGATAAGAGAAAGGATGGGACAATCGGCTCAAGAGAAAACAAGGGGAGCACACGTTGAGGGGGAGCAGCCCCCGCTATCATCACAGCCTTAGGCCGTCCCTACTCCATCACGGGATGTCCCAGTTGAGCCTGCATCGCCCCATTCGCATGGGTCTTGTTCCCCTAGAGGTTCAGAGATACCTGACTTGGACCCATGTCCACCATCTTGGGACAACTCGGTGAATGCGATTAGGGAGCATCTTGAGCAGATGGAGGATAGACTGACCTCCCAGATTGCCAGGATTCATATAGCTATCATGGACATGCATTCGAGGCAGGATCGTATGGATCAGGAGCATAGAGTGATTAGATACAGACTTGCATCCGAGAGTGGCAGAGTTCGGCCTATACCCGACTTAGATCCGCTTGTCAGTGAGTCTGTGCGACGTGCGCCCACACCTCAGCCTGTATCCTTGTTCTACTCCTCCGCTCATGTGAGGCCTACACCACCCATCCTCCAGGCATCCTATCCCATCTTAGCATTTTTTTTCGCCAAATCTCAAATTCACGATCTCCATTTTTGATTCATTGATAAAAAAGGGGAGAATAGTTGGAGTTTGAGTGAGTTTTTTAGTTGAGTCATGGGGGGTTGGGTAGTTTGTACTTACATAGGCTTGCATTTCATTTTGCATTTTTCGTATAAAATATTTGATCATATATGAAAAGTTGTTGTTCATGTTTTGAATGAATGAAAATGTTCTACTTTGTGGATGAACTGAAATTGAATTGAATAACTTTACCATATGCTATATACATGCAAATGAAATAAGTTTGAAATGCAGTGCAAATGACTCATGAATATTCGTAAGATTCCAAAACAAGATTAAATGGTATATTCTAAAGAAAATGAAAGGTATAAACTCAAATTGGTTTTGTCAATTATCAAAAAGGGGGAGATTGTTGGAATCAATGGCAAATGAAGCAAACATTTGTGTTTTGATGATTAACAATTCAATTTGAGTAAGTGTTGGATACTAATATGTTTTGTGAAAATGTTTAAAGGTTATAAAAATGAAAAATCTGAATCTGACAGATCAAGTTGCAATCCAAGTCGACTCAGTTATTGACTTGAGTCAAGTCGATACCCAAGTTGACTACAAAAGCGACTTGGAAGAAGAAAAACATTCTAGTGCTGAAAATTGATCCAAGACAGATGAAGTCGCAAGGCCAAGTCGACTCCATCTGTGACTTGGGTGAAGTCGCAGACCCAAGTCGACTCTAGCATCGACTTCGAGAGCCCAAACCTTCCAGCGTTGAAAACGGGATCCAAGACAAGTGAAGTTGCAAGTCTAAGTTGACTCCAGTTACGACTTGGGTGAAGTCGCAGACCCAAGTCGACTCCACCATCGACTTCAGGTGTTCAAAAGTTTCAGCGTTGAAATTTGAATATGAGACTAGTGAAGTCGCACCCGAAGTCGACTCCATGTGCGACTTGAGTAAAGTCGCATACCCAAGTCGACTCCACATGCGACTTGAAGTGCAGTTGATCCTCAATTCGACCCAGGCATCCGACTTGAGTCAAACTGAAGATAGTTTTAGTCTAAGACAAGCAATTCTACATGATAAAACCATTCAAGACTATATTCTGATTAAGGAAAACTCATTTGGCCATTTCTAAGGATTGCAAAATCAAGAATATCAAAGTATCATGAATACTAGGCTTGAAGATAAGATCTCCAAGAGTGATTGAAGAAGTCAAAATCTCAAGAAAGATAAAAAGATCTAGTGGAAGAACCAATACAAGTTGAATGATGAGCAACCAAGCTAATTTCCAAAGAATTCAAGTTCACCAAGTGAATACAGAAAGTCCAGGACCAAGTCGACCTCAAGCAGGAACTTGAAACCCGAAGTCGCGCCCAAAGTCAACTCTAGTCTGTGAAAGTCGCATTCGAAGTCGACTCCATCTGCGACTTGGGTCGTAACGGTCAGAAAAATTCGAACGTTGGCGCATTAAATGGGTGCCACCTACCTTCAAACATTTGAATTTACTTCACCATTATAAATATGCATTCAAGTGAACGTGTTAGAGGTTAGAAAAAGCATTAACTGAGATCCAACTACCATCATCTCCAAGCATTAAGTGATCAACACAAGATTCTAGTAAAGAACTACGCTTCAACTTGCTGCACTCCTCAAAGTTGATCATATCAACTCTTCTACAAGTTCTTCCACGAGTTGAAACTTGCCTACACAATATGTAAAGTGTAGATTTCTTTACTTGATTCGTTATTTGTATTTGATATTTAGTTTAATATTGGGATTTTAAACCAAGTGAAAGCAAAGTAGCATTGTGACTTGAGTGGGACTTATTACCTACTTATGCTGTGATTTGTACACGCCCCCTAGAGCTGGAATCTAGAAGAGAGCTGTTGCTCTAGTTGTATATGAGAATACATAGTGGAGCCCAAGTCACGATGGGTGTGAGCTTGGAAGAGTGGAGTAAGGGAGGTTGCCCAAACCACTATAAAAATCTTGCCTATTGCTGTGATTTACATTTATATTTTTATTGCTTTATTACTCTCCATATTATTCATTTATTTCATTAAGGGGATTAAATCAAACAGGGTCAAATTTCTGTTTAAGTGAAAATTTTTAACATACCCAATTCACCCCTCCCCTCTTGGGTAATTGCCATAAACTCGGGACCAACATTAAAGTGTTAGGGTTAGAAATTTTAAACCCTAATAAGATAGAGAAATAAAATTTTTCTATGGAGATAAAATACGAGTATAGAACCCAGATGGATAATTTTAGAATAATATTTTATTGTGAAAGACCATGATTGTTTTAGAACTAAAATAATATGAGGTGATGTGGGAGATGGGTTTCTCTAGATAAATTATTGAAATTGAGAAAGAGAAAATAGAGATAATTAAGGATGAAATTAGAGGGAAGAATTTTAGAATATTATTTATAAAATAATATAATTATTTTGATGTAGATTAAATTGAAAAGGGAATCTTGTAAAGCCCAAAGTTGGAGATTTGAAATTTTTTGCGAAAAAGGTAAGTGAGAATTTTCCGCTTTTATTTGGATGTTTATTGATGCGTATTTTTCAGTATAGATGTTTTGTGATGAGTTGGATGTTTTGTGTGAGATTTTTTGAAAAAAATTCTTTTTGAGATATATGCTTTTTATCTTTAATTATTTAATTGAGTTGAGGATTATGAAAAATTTATTTGAGTTGATGATGGATTTGTAAATATTTTTAGCAAGTGAATTATTTTAGCTTGATGGATATGTTTAAAAGCACGTGTATTATGTATGAGCGCATTTTTATAGGTTGAGTATGACATATGATGATTCTCTAGGCGAGCCGGAGAATAAGATGAGTTACGGTATGGTAAGTTATAACCGTGAGAGAAGTTTGATGATGATGAGTCTACTTAGTGCGCTAGGTGACATGGAGGTCATGTTGAGGACGAGCATTTGCATTGCATGAGCATTTGGAGCATGAGAGCTTGCATGAGCATAGTATGGATGAGCATATGAATTTTTGAGATATTTGGTGTTTGAGTTATTTTATGGAAATAATGTTTGTTTTGTTCAATATTTGAGTTTTTTTGCTATCATACATACTGAGTTGGCCTAGACTCATGATTTCTTATGTTGATGTTTTTAGATTGCAGGATTGAGATCGAAGAACATTTTACTTGATGCATAAATGAGTAAGGACTACTTTTATAAAAATCTAATTTTAATAGAGTTGATGCATGGTCAATAATGATGATGATTTGGAGGAGAATGGGAACAATTTATTTTGTTTACGCAAAGCAGTAACAACGGTTAAGGAATTTTTAATGGAGGTTTGACAGGTTGATGTATAAATATTCCCTCAGCCTAAATGAGTTATGTGGTAAGAACTTCTTGTAAAATTTATTTTTATGGAATTGATATGTAGTTGTTTATGTAGATGAATTGGAGGTGATTTAGACAAATTTATTTTGTTTAGCTTTTATATTTTATTTTATGTACTATAATGGATAGTATGATGCAAGAATGCTTGTACAGGGTGATTCCATATAATCCCTCAACATTATGATTCTATGAAGATGTTACCAGATTTTCAGTGACGTTTAACTACCGTTGGCTAAGTGGGAAGGTTAGCTGCTGGGGTGTGACAGGTGCTAATTATGATGGTCCCTCTCATCATGAAGGGTGAGGAAATGAATTTGTATTTGAAAAAATTTTATTGTCTTTGGCCCTAGATGCTTTTATTCTGACTCCTCAAAAATAATTAATTAAACTTGTCATTAATTTAGCTGGTGGGTCACTGTAATGAAATCTCAAACTACGAGGATATCATGTGCTAGCGAAATGGACATCATTTTCTTCGGAGGATGAGATGTTAAGATCTTAGATTAGGAACAAATTGACCAAAATGAAATTTGTATTCTCCTTTTGAAATTTCTAAAAAAAAAAAATTTTAAAATAAACTTTTTTTCTAAAAAAAAAAAACAGACACAAACCTCCTGGTCGTATATGGCTAAAACTTTGGGCCTCTTATTTCAATACTGTTCTCGAGCTCAAAAGTAGCCTCGTTTTTTACGGAGGGCCAAAAATACCATGACTAGCTAGGCCCATAAGATGTTTCATTGAGGATTGATTCCAAATATAATACCAATTATATTCATGTTATAAAAATATCATGCACTCCTAGCCATTTTCAAAATATGAGAACACAATCACTTTTGACCGTATAATTTTACTACAACTCCTTGTGTAAATCTTGTGCTTTGTTAGCCATATAAAAACTAGTATTTTAATCTAGGTGTAGGTTTTAGCTAGAGTCATTTTAGTTAATACACGCGGACAAAACAAAAAACGTCATCGTACTTGAAAAGGACTGAAAATATGTGTTGACGTTTATCATGAAAAAGTTGACATTGTTTACTTAAAAACGGTTCATGTTTAAGTAATTGTTGAACTAGTTAAAGTGGGTCCCATTTGCATTTTTTTTGGAAATTCATTCCATCCATTTTGTTTAAGATATTTTATTTAATCATATTATGTTAATTCGATTTAAAATGGATGTAAACAGGCCACAAAACGAATATAGTTACGTTTTACAGTTAATATAAACTAACCAAAATTTTTATCTAATGCGGAGCCAAACGAATTTTTATTAAAATGATGTCGTGTGGTATTATGAAATAAATAATAAAAATATATGAAATAGATTCCATAAATTGGTGCAAATGGCGCCTATTTGAACCAGTTTAAATTTGCTTGAGCGTGAACATGGTTCTAACTTCTAAGTGAACGCTGTCATTTTATAAATTTGTTCAGATACATATTGGTAAGATTCATATGGTGTATCTCATAAAAAAAAGTTATATTTTGTATCTAGGTAGTGATCAAACTTTTGATGAAAAGTTTTTATCATAAAATTTTTTGAATAGAAGAAAATGATGTGACATAATAGGGATAATGATGAGGAGTAAAAATAATAAAGTTAAAATGGATAAGTTAGATACATGAGTAGTTGTGTAGAAATGATTAAGGGTGCGTTTGGTTGGAGGTAAAACTTTTTGATGAAAACTTTTCAGAGTAGAAGTTGTCAAGTTGATAAAAAATGATGTGATATGATAAGGGTAATAACGACGCGTAAAGAGAATAAAGTTAAAATAGATAGAGTAGTTGTATGAGTATTTGTGTGGAAATGATTGAAAAGTAGGGTTGTTTATATAGGAAAATGTGAAAAATAATTAAAAAATAAAGTAGTTATAAGGAGTGAAAAGTTTTTGATTGAAAATTTTTCATTGATATGTTTTGTATGTAACCAAACACACCCTAAAAAATAGTGTAATTGTATGAGAAGAAGTGAAGAAATAATTATGGTAGTTGTAAAGAGTAAAAAGTTTTATATTGAAAAGCTTTAGTTTGAAAAGATTTAAGTTTTAACAAACACCCATCGCCATATTTGAAATTAATCTTTTATTATATCAAGTAATGTGATAGTTAATTATAGCTCTCCACAGGTACCTGCCTAACCTGATTTCTATATCACGAGTTATCTTTAATTTTTATCGAACCAAACTGTCATACTTTAATCTTTGTTCACTTCATCTGGTGCACATTAATTTTTACACCGTCTAGCATGACCTGATCTTAAACCTTATTTGACTATTGCATTCTAATGGAATGTAAGTTGCATACCCTGCGAAATTAGGACATCTGCAATTCAGATGAACAGCACAAAAGTTCATTGCGAATTTTTTAAAAAGAGAATGTTATACAAATATATATATATTGAATTACTTAGTAAAGTAATATCTTTTTATAAACTAATATCCTTAATGAAAATAGGAAGAAATGTAGGGCATCTCGGGTTCAATCCTGCTGTAGGAAGCCGTGTCTTCCATTTTCAAGAGCAATATTTCCTATAAATAAATTGTTTGATTTACACTCATCAAGTATGCATTGAAAAAGAATGTACTTGGAATAATTGGAGTTAAAAGATAAAGAGATAAAAAAAAAGGACATATGGATAAATATTTTAAAATATAAGTAATAATGAGAAAATAAATACTATTACTTGTCGATCTTAGTGAAATTTAATATCAGGAAATAGTTCTACTAATGCATGATGTACAACATTTGTTATTTTGGGCCTCGATTCTTGATGATGATATAAATTAATCCATTTATAATTTTATTATTATGGATATACCTAAAAACCTGAAACCAACTGTTCATGTTAGTGGAAAATAAAAACCATTTAAGAGTGAATCTTAACCCGTTAATATTATTTATTTATTTAAACACTATATACATTATAAATTAAACATCAAAACCTTTTAAAATGTTCATCACAATTATTTAAATGCTTGTATATTGTTTTGTAACATTATAATAATTTTTATAATTAACATTATAATACCATTTTCAATGGATTTAAATGAGTTTCAAAGTTACGTGGAGTTGCTGAAATAGAATTCTTATTAAAACGATTTTTGATATCTTGTTTGAATAGGAGCCCAATTCAGTGCACCCGGGTGCATTCAGCCTCAATGCACCCGGGTGCACTGCATCTATTTTTTTTATTTTTTTTTTAAATTTTTTTTATACAATGGTTAATATAGGTTTATTTAACATATGTATCAATTTTTACTATTTTTGGAGACTTTTAGATATTTTTTTTAGATTTTTAAAAATCAGTGGCATTTTCGGTAATTTAAAATTACGAAAAATGCCACTGATTTTAAAAAATCTTTAAAAAATATCTAAAAATCTCCAAAAATAGTAAAAATTGATATATATGTTAAATAAACCTATATTAATAGCTTCATGAAAAAATTTTCAAAAAAAAATAAAAAACATAGGTGCAATGCACCCGGGTGCATTGAGGCTGAATGCACCCGGGTGCACTGAATTGGGCTCCATTTGAATAGATATATTGGATCAATAGTTTGGATTGATCTTCCATAATGAGTTAATGACTGATAGGAAGCTCGAATATGACCTCGAATATGATGAATGTAACAATTTACTTCGGTACATCATGCACCACTAAAATGATTACCTAAAACATCATATCAATCTAAGATATGTATAAAAGATGTATTTTTAATAATTAACAATCTCTCACAACTGCATCCAAATCAATAGACCTCGTCGTTTTCTGAAAGTGGGAAAATGGGTGGCACATTATATTTCTTTTGGATCAGGATCTTTACTCTTTTTAATGCAATTCGACACCATGTTATATGTCAATTCTATTTTTTCTTACTGTTAGTTACATTTCTAATTATCGTAGTTCATAGTTTATATCAAAATCTATCTATGCTGTCCTTATTTGTTTTATTTTTATAATTATTATTTATCACATCATGATCATATAAATCAATCAATCTGTTCTCTTCACTTTTCTATGTTCTTTTTTCTCCTTTTTTTCTATTCCCAAAAGCTAGGACCTTTCAAGGGCATCACATTCAAGTAATCCAATTCAATAATTTCTGTTCCCAAACCCTATAGTGCATGCAACTGTACTGTGCAATTCATACATCGTGGGGGCCACTTAATCATGAATGAAAATTCTATCCCGCCCATCGTATTTAGTATTCTTCACTTTATCGATATACCAATTTTCATCAAAATCCAATTTGTGTATGGTCCTCATCTTAAAATGGTGCAAAATCAATGTAATAAAATAGTTTAATGTAAATATCAAGTTTAAAGTGATATTTTTAACATCTAAACTGTATAAAGTATGATTTTTATATGGACAAATGATTATATAAAGTTTTATTGCATTCTAATATGTGTGAGACCTATTTTACAGTGGACTATACTGTAATTACTGTGCAATCCGTCTACACATGAATGGATCTTATATATATATAAGAAATATTCAGGTGCAACAACACTGAAATGGGCCTCACATGATCATAAAATCATAATCTCCTCCACCTATTGTATTTAGAATAATATATTCTATTACCATAAAATTTTTCTACCCAATCAGATATGTATATGGGCCCAATCTGAAAATGGTACAAATTCAATGTAATAAAATAGTTTGATGTAAATAACAATTTTAAAGTGATTTTTTAAACATGTAAACCATTTGTTATAAAATTTATATATGGATAAATGATTGTATAAAGTTTTATTGCATTCTAATATGTGTGGGACCCATTTTTTATCAAATGTACTGTTCTTTGGGTGCAGTTGTGTTGCACCGGAACAACTCCCTACATATGTATAGATAGGAAAATATTCTAGTGCATGTGACTGCACTGTGCGGTTCATGAACTGTAGGCCCCACTTGATTATAAATGGAAAATTCACCCCATCTATTATATTTAGAATTGTTCATTTTATTAGCATACCAATTTTCAATTTTCATTCAAATCCAACATGTATATGCTCCCCATCTTAAAATGGTGCAAAATCAATGTAATGAAATAGTTTAATGTAAATATCAAGTTTAAAGTGGTATTTTCAACATATAAATCGTCTAAAGTATGATTTTTATATCGATAAATAATTATATAAAGTTTCATTAAAATATAATATGTGTTGGGCCTATTTTATAGCAGAGTGCATCGTAATTATGTTGTAGTCTGTTTGCACATGATCGAGCCTTATATATATATGTATATATATGAGACCTGTTTCGATGCAGTGACACTACCCCGGAACAGTAGTACATTTATATAATAATTTATCCATATATAACTTTTATACCAAATGGTTTATATGTTAAAAAATCACTTTAAAATTGTTATTTACATCAAATTATTTTATTATGTTGAATTTGTACTATTTTCAGATGGAGTCCACACACATATCTAATTGGGATGAAAATTAGTGTGGTAATAGAATACATCATTCTAAATATAATGAGTGCAGTAGATTATAATTTTATGATTATGTGAGGATCATTTTGAGGCCACTGCACCATAATACTTGAATATTACTCCATATATATGTGTGTGTGTGTGTGTGTATCATCAAGATAGGTGAACATGCCTGGAACAAAAGTTATTAAAAGTATAATCAATGACCGACCTTAATCAGAGCCCAGAGGATGCTAATCCATGATTAATATATGTTTAAACAATTGTCGGTGGGCTCCCCATGTATATGGTCATGGCCTAAGGGAAAACAGAGAGATTTGGCGGGTTTATGTTCATAATGTAATTGCATAATTGGAAGAAAATTTTAATTTTGGGCTCTCTCAAGACTCGAGAGTAATATATATATAAATGAAAAATCTGCGGGTTTTTTTAATGCTTTGAAGTGTACGTGTGGTTCGAAAAATCTCATAGTCTATGATTAACACGAATAAGTAATACATAAATAAATGAAGGTTGATGGTCTCATGAACAACTCGTGTACTGAGATGCCAATGGTTGGTTTGAACTGATATGCCAACTTCCAAGGTCTGCATCCTAGCAACTAACCGGTGGTTCCAAGTTATGTAAGTACTCTAGCTGTGATATTGTTTATTGGTGGATCATATATGCACGCATGTTAGTTTGAAAATAATTCACCATTAATCAATTCAAAATATATCCAAATTATGGGCTAAAATACATCTCACTTTCACTATTCGATTCATGTAAATATCAAGTTGGAAAGAAAACATTGGATCGTGGCTTGCATGACTAATCATCAGAACAACATGATATCTAAAATAAGAACAATCATTTAGCCAGCATGCTTACCCTGTTTCTGTATATTATTACAGGTTTGCTAACGTCCTGCTGTAATACCCAGACCCAAGTAGGACTCATATAATTGCATTTAAGGTATAATGAATGATTTATGTGTGAATTGATTGAAATTTGGATGATTTTCATGAATTTATGAATTTTGCAATTAGGGTTTACAATCAAGAAATGTGATTAAGATTACTCGCCGAAGCCTGATATGAGTCAAGATGACTAATGAGGCTTAAGGAGGATTAGAATATGCTAATGTGACATGAATATTTATTTTAATTTTCATGATTTAATTAATGGAGATTAAAATGAAAATTATGAAGTTATGTTGAAAATCATAGAAAATTCATAACTTTACGCCTGTAAGGCGAAATGAGATGAAATTTTAAAGGAAAGCTCATGATTTTGAGCTCAACCTTATAAGTGAATTGGATTAAGGCACAAGTGATGAAATTAAGGTGATAATTATTATTTTTTAATCTCACACTCTAAGGATATTTTCAAAGGTTCATAACTTGACGTAGAAACGTCGGTTTAAGATGAAATTTGAAACGATGGAATAAAATTATGAAATCTATGAAATGAGTAGATTTTATTAAGCTAATTATCATAAAAAAGTGGTTAATTAGAAAAAGGTACCTAGTATTGACTTTGTGTACCCAAGACTACCATAACATTTAATAAAAAATATTTAAAAAAATGACATATTTAAATGCTATGCAAGGTGTTAATTTTTGAATTGATTGAGCTGGATTTTAAAGCATTATTTAAGAGTCAAATCCATGGAAAATCGAGGGTTTAAATACATAGGTTTAATGACCTAAACTTACCTCAAATGGAGCATAGGTGTGGTGTCACACCAAGGGACGTCCAAGGGGTGGATAAGGCTTAATATTTGGATTTTTAAAATCCTAAAAAATATTTCTAAGCTGCATAATACCTAGGGGAAGTAAATGAACACTTAAATAAGTGTAAAAATTAGCATGAAAATGTCAAAAGCTAGCTAAAAAGGGGACGTCTACCAATGGACAACAATGCAATGCTTAAATGCATGGATTTTGTGGATTTTTACAAAATAGAAAATGCAAATTTCACTTGGTTATAAAAATGCCATGTCATCAAGGAATAAGGTAGAAATTAATTACCCTCATGAAATATGGCAAATGGGTCCCACTAACTGGTTAAAAAAATAAAAAATGAGAGCTTATCCCTTGGAACATGTATAAGAGAAACGGGGGAGAAAATTTCCCAAAAATTTGCTAAGTCTTGAGTACTCTTGGGCACTTACAAACTAGCAAGGGGAAAGGAGAAAAGGAGAAGAAATAGAGAAAGAAAAAGGAGGAGAAAAAGAAGAGGAACCAAGCAACTCAAGTTGGATTCAAGTTAGGGTTGATTCAAGTAAGTGAAATCTAAGTTTTGAATCACCTAAATCAAATTTTTCTCTCTCAATTCATGAGCCATGAATATGGTTCATAAATAAATCATAAAGGCTGAGTTATGATGCCTTAATATGGGGATTGAATGATTTTTGAAAGATTTAAATGAGATCAAGAGTTCAAGAGAGTGAAAATGGAAGTTTAAGTTGAATTTTGAGATGAAAGCTAACTTGGAAATTCTCAAAACCCTAAACCAAGTTTCTGTATGATTTAAGAGTATTGATTTGGATGTAATTCATGTTATTTTGAATTACATATGATGATTTAAGCATTTTTTGATGATTTTAACAAATATGAAACCCTAAGTTTCAAGAAAGACCCGATTTTTCCATTTTTGGGTTAAAAATGATACAAGAGATTGCTTAAATTTTTTATGGATGAATTTTAGGGTATATTACTCTAAATTAAGGAACCTTTGGATGGCCTAAGTGAGCTGGATGAGTTTGCCTTAAATCTGATTTTTTAGGGTATGCATGTGGGACGTCCAAAAGGGGGCCAAAACGGGTGCTTTCCATTTGATTTTCGTTGCTGTTTGTAATGATATGATTTATGAATGTTATGGAGGGTAAAATAACCTATGTTTAAGGTACTTTGAGTGTCCAAAAGGGTTTGAAATGATTTTCTCTAAATCTGATTTTATGGATATATGTTTGGACACATCAAAATGGGTTAAATGGATGCCATATATATATATATGAATATGTTGCATTTATGGAAGCCAACGAATTATGAATTTTAAATATGTGATAATACCCTAAATTTAGGTTAAGAAAATCATGTTTATTTGCTGAAAATTATGAATTAAAATCTATCATGATTTAAGTCATGAAAGAGGCATTGAAATAATGAAAAATGAGTCTTAACATGGCTGTTTTGGAAACCAGTGATAAATGGATTAAAAATCTAAAATTAAACCTTAAAAATATGTTAATTAAGTGGTTTAATGATGATGAAAATGGGTGTAAGTTGCTGTGCTAAGAAAATTTAAGAAACACATAATACATGTGTTGTATGTTAAACATATATGGAGCATATGTGTGAATGAATGATATGTGTCCTATGTGAACTTGCTAAAATGAAAAATATGCATGAATATGTGATAAAATGCGTGAGGATATTTCTGTATGAATGAGGATTAATGATCTCAATATTTGAGATTTATTTATGAAGCTTGAAACGTCACTTATATGCTTAAAATAAGCATTGACGTAGGAAAGATGGAAAATGCATGAAAAATGGTTAACGGGAGATATAAATCTCCATATGTTGAGATATGAATGTGTGTTATGTGTTTACCCTAAATATGGGATTAAAACACAATATGGAATGAATGATATGATGCACAAGTGCCTATCGTGTATGTATGATCGACTTGAAAATCCAAAGTGATTATGTATAATATGGATTATGGGATTGAAAAACTAAGTGTATGCAAGAAAATGACTTGATATGAATGCAATGCTATGCGTACGTATAGGCAAAGGCAAAGAAGTTAACGAGGAGGAAAGGTAAGCAAGAAAGATAGACAAGCAGTTTTCTAAAATGCTTTGTTTTATCAAATGTGATAAAATGCTTATCAATGATGTTCTAACTGTTTAAATGAGTTAGCAAATGAATAATTTCAATTATTTTTAAGATGTTTAAGGATGGTCATTCCTTGTCTAAATAAGTATTGAAATGTTATTTCTATTGAAATAAATGAATTGCTTACCGCTTTTCAAGTACTTATGTTAAATGATGAATTCATGATTTATGAATGAAAAATCATGCTAGCATGTTAAGTTCATGTTTATGAAAGAAGAATGTGCACAAAAGCATGAGATCCACCTCAAAGGTGTAAGCGGATCGAATGTCCCCCTTTGGTGCGACCAAGTCGCTAAGAGAGGCCGAAGCCCGGCGGCGCCTCCCTGGAATGGGAGTGAGGATGAAAATGGATGATTGCCTAGCTAGCTTCTATCCAAAGGAATGTCACGATTTTAAATGACGCATCTCATTGTTTATAATATACTCTGAATGGGTATGAGAAGCATGTTTTACGATATATCCTCGAGAGGATATAATGTGACTTTCCATGAATGATTTATGAAAAGGTTTCTACTCCATTGGTAGTTGATCACTTGGTAAGTGTCTTGAAAATGAATTTATAAGAATTTGCCTTGAAAATGAATTACCTAAAAACCTATAGCTTGCTTATTGAGTTTCAACTCACAGTTTTGTTTTCCAAATCCTAAAGACAGGTGAAAGGAGAGAACCATGCAAGGAGCACTGGTGGAGATTCAAGGAAAAAATGAATTTCTACAAGTTCTTGTGATTGACTCTATGAGTTTGTATGGTTGTATGTTAATGACATTATTGATGTCTGAATGTTATATAAGGATTTTGTCATGCTTATGACTATGTGATGATATGAGTATAAATAGAGAAAAAAATTTATGATCAATTATTGAGAATGATTCATCATGAAATGGTTAAGAAATGGAAAATTATGAGAAGTATGTGTATAGTTCCAAGGAAATGTTTAAAAATGATTAAACTCCTAAAGAGTTGAGATAAAAGGGATAAATATCCAAAGAGCTTGCCAAGTGACAGGGCAACAATCCTGATCATGCTTACCAATTGATAGATCTTGGAGTGAGGTTGTGACACTCGGGCTAGGGCGCCACACCTGCTCTATATCTTCTTGCAGCTTCATTTAATTTTGTTATGGAAAAATAACCAATTAATCGTGCCATTATCAGTGACGACATAAACCAGTCTGTAAATAATAATATTTATTACACCATGAACAACCTCATGGTTCCCGTTGCATGGCAGGCAAACATGAAAATTTCAATACATATTGGAATTTTCCCAAATGCGACATTGGTTGGCTCCCTATATAATGCTGATGTGATGAAGAATTAGCATGTGTTTAGGAGGAATAAAAGTTTTCAAAATGACCTAATTTGTTTGCTTCAACTTTCCACACTTTTTCTACACGATGTGACATCTAAATGACCTAATTGTATTGGAAACTGATACTGTGCACTTAAGTGCTCTTAGCTTTTGGTGTAGCCAAGTGAAAATACCCATTTTTTATATATTTTTTGAAATATTTTTTACAAAATTGTTAATCCATGTGTATTTAATATGTGTATCAAGTTTTATCAATTTTCGAGATTTTTATATATTTATTTTGAATTTTTAAAAATCAGTGGCATTTAACATATATATTTTGCACAATAAAAATGCTTTCCTTTCTGAAAATTATAACATGCCTTCACATGAAACAACCTTTTGAGTAACGAAATTAGCATTTGTTTTTATTCATGCAAGAAAATGAATGCATTTGCAAAAAGATCATGTTATGTGCAGCTACTTAATGGCTGCATTTAGGTACACTTATTTCAATACAAATGCATGATTACTATTGAGAATTTGTCTTATATCCTGTGTACTTGGTTGTGCGTATATATTCACACAGGGAGTTAGTTTTGGTTGCATATAGAATTGCACTTGTATATAAGAGCTATAAATAGACTTGTTTTGTATGTGATTTAGTATCATAGAGAATAATAAGTAAAAATTATGGTTTGAGTTTTTCAGAAAGAGGCAGTCTATTACATGTGAAAGAGAATTTTATTTATCGATTAGCGAATTACTCTTTTCTCTAGTAGAATAGCCGTCTAGTTGAACCACGTAAATTTTTTAGGTTCTGTTTGTGCTTGCATCATGTTCTCAACCCTAACAAATGGTATCAAAGCGATGTTCAAGCATATTTATAGTTTAGAAAATTTGGAGGGTATCAACATCAAGAGATTGTAAGCAACAAAGTAGATCCTACTATTGGATTGAACTACTCAAATCTGGCGGACTTGGGTAGAACCTGGTTGTGAAACTCTTTAATGGCCTAGATTGATCGTGCGGAGGGCATTGATCATGAGGATGGCTAGGATTGACGGTAGAGGCGGCGAGATCACTAATAACGGAAATGATGGAAGGAAGCAAGAGTTGCAAGGCAGGTGGAATAGATCTAAGATAAAGGTGTCTTTTGTGCAAATATGGGTTGTTGCAGAAATAGAGCAAATCTCATCAGAGCGACATTCGTGTTTAGAAAGTGACATTGATGGGTTTTATGTAGTGGCAAAGGAGCAACATCATTGGCAAAGAAGAGGAGTAAGCATGGGTAGCTAGGGTTGTTTGTTGTGGCTGGTTATAGACGGTGACATGAATCATCATCAATCCCAACAGATAGAACTTTGGCTCAAAATTAGCAGATTTTGTAGGTCTCGTATCATATGATCTAGATGTCTAATTTGGATGATTTAAGAGTCATTTTCTATATTTGAGTACTCTAAATCACGTGAATGGTTAAAATTGAGTAGATTTATCTTATTTCAAGGTGTTTATTTAAAGGGTGACAAATAGAGGAGAAAGCAATTCAACTTCGAAAGAAAATTAATCATCAACGTAAACAAGCATTGTCTAATTTTGTGTTAGAGCCATCCAACAAGTTGAATGATTTTATACTGTGACAACAATGGGTTAAGAATATTTTATCTCAAGAAGAGATACTGAGGGCACTGAAGAAAAATTGAAAAACTATGATATGATGTGTGATGATTCTTGGTAAGATATGATAGATATGGAAACCAATACAATTCAAATGTATCTTGCAGGTAGTACACTTCAAGAGGTGATCAGTTTAACATACTCAGAGAAAATTTTGACAAAGCTGAAAAATAGGTATAAATCTAAATTCTTTAAAGAATAGATTATATTTGAAAAAATTATATGGTCTAAAATTTGTAGAGCCTAAAGATATTGGAAAGATTTGGATGAATTGAACAAGATCATAATAAAGTTTACTACTTTAGAAGAGAAGAAGATGGAGGGTTAATCCTATTGGCCTCATTACTTGAGTTATTTGATTATATTCTAACGATGTTGTTATTTGGGAAGAATACTTTGAAGCTTAGTGTTGTTATTATTTCTTTACTAATGAATGAGTCCTATAGACAGAACAATGGTAATGGAGCATCGGGTAGTGAGAGTACTTTAGCTATAACAAGTGGTTAGCGATGCAAAAGAAGACCATTAAATAGTCTGATCATATTCTATAGTTCATCCATATCAACTAGAGATATTGTGCATTAACAATGCAGTAAGAAGGCCATATAAGGAGAGTCCGTCATGAGTGGAAAGAGAATAAAAAGAAAGAGAAAGAAAAAATTGTTGGGTCCCGAGTTGATGGCAAAACCCAAGAGGGGAGGGGTGAATTGGGTTCTTAAAAAATTTCTTTGGTAACTTAAAAACTTAACCCCTTGTAGAATTAATCCCCTTTAATGAAGAAACTGAATGGAAAGCAAAGTAATAAAGAGAGCAGAAATAAAAGCAAGTAGACAAGGATTTTATAGTGGTTCAGGCAACCTCCCTACTCCACTCTTCCAAGCTCACACTCCTTGTGACTTGGGTTCCACTATTGTATTCCGCGAATACAACTAGAGCCTCTTGCTCTCTTCTAGATTCTAGCTCTAGGGGGCATCAAACACTTAGCACAAGTAAGTCACACTCCAATCACACACTACTTTGCTACCTCTTGATCTTAGCTACGCAAGCTAAATCAAGTTCAACACAAACAAGTGAACAATAAAAGTAAACTACACTTTACAGGTGTGTAGAAACGATTTAGCGCAGGGAAGAACTTGTAGATTATGGCTTTGAAGTTTCTGAATGTAGCTCTTGCAACTTGAAGCACAATTCTTCCTCTCTTGATTGGCTTGATTACTTTAATGCTCTTGTAGATAGGAGTGATGCTCACTTAATGTTTTCCAGCTTCTTCCCTCGTCCACATTAACTCCCTTTTATAATTTTGGAGGGAATCCGAACGTTAGAGGGTTGGTGGCGCGCATTTAATGCGCCAACGTTCGAATAAAATCCGACCGTTGCGACCCAAGTCGCAGGTGGAGTCGACTTCGGGTGCGACTTCGCCCAAGTCGCAGATGGAGTCGACTTCGGGTGCGACTTCGCGAACTTCGGTCTTCAGTTTCAACGCTGGAAGGTTTCGCCCGTTCTGAAGTCGATCATGAAGTCGACTTGGCTTTGCGACTTCACTCAAGTCTCAGATGGGGTCGACTTGGCCTTGCGACTTCACTGTCATGATGTTCTTGAACATTTGTGAATCTTGAAAATCTTGACTTTGATTCTTCTTGAATCTTGACTCATGTAATCTTAGATATCTTCTTGATTTGAATGATTGAGTTTATGCTTCTTGCTTGTACTTGGATTTGTCTTCAAATGTTTCAGCTTGAGTATCTATGTTGCCTTGATCTTCATCTTCATTTAGTTTGGCTTGAAATCAAGTAATCCAGAACTTGTCATTTGAAGTTTTCCGTCTGCCTGAGCGAAGTCGATGTCTGAGTCGACTTCGGCTGCGACTTCACCTCAAGTCGCACATGGAGTCGACTTGGGGTGCGACTTCGGCACTTCGTGTTCTGAGCGTCAACTCTGGAAGGTTTTGCTCGACTGAAGTCGATGGTGAGGTCAACTTCGTTTGCGACTTGGCTACCCAAGTCGCAGGTGGAGTCGACTTGACCTGCGACTTCACCTCCCCTTCTTCCGATTTCAACTCTGGACAGTTCTGCACGTTTTGAAGTCGATCTTGGAGTCGACTTGGGGAACGACTTGGCCTTCCATACTTGATTTTCTTCAAATGATTATTCCTTAAACATTTCCACAAACTTGTTAGTAGCCAAGACATACTCAAATTGATTTGTTAATCATCAAAATATGGATTTAGCTATATTTCCAACAATCTCCCCCTTTTTGATGATTGACAAAACCGATTTGAGTGGATACCTTTTATTAAAAATAATATGCTCATATTGCATTTTAAAATCATGCTTATGCTCATGCAAACAGAACATTCAAATATCATGTAAGCATATCCTACTCTCCTCCCCATTCTTACTCTTCTCTTCTTACATCTCTCTCCCCTTTAATCATCTCTCTCCCTTTTAATCATTAAGACTTATACTCAATTTTTTTAACTCAAATACTCTTCTTCTCCTTAAATCTCTCTCCCCCTTTTTGTCAATATATCAAAAAGATTAGAGGGTATTTAAAGAGATAGGTGGGTTAGCTCCCCCTAAATGGGTGCTCCCCCTCAATTTATGTTTTAAGTAAGTTCAAGCATTCTCATGTCATTTCTAATCTTATAAAATGCTTCTTTTGCTAGGGGCTTAGTGAATATATCTGCAACTTGATCCTCTGTTCTTACATATACCAAACATATGTCATGATTTTCTACATGTTCTCTAATGAAATGATGTCTAAGGTCTATATGTTTGGTCTTGGAATGCAAGACTGGATTCTTGGTTAGACATATGGCACTTGTATTATCACATTTGATAGGTATATCTTTGAAATCCATGCCATAGTCCCTAAGTTGCTGTTTCATCCAAAGTAATTGAGCACAACAGCTCCCGGCGGCAATGTATTCGGCTTCCGCCGTAGATAGAGCAACACTAGTTTGTTTTCTTGAAAACCATGAAACCAACATGCTTCCAAGAAACTGACATGTTCCACTAGTGCTTTTTCTATCTACTTTGTAACCAGCAAAATCCGCATCCGAGTAGCCGATTAGATCAAAATTAGAGCCCTTTGGATACCATAGTCCTAAATTGGTAGTGTCTACTAGATATCTAAAAATTCTTTTCACAGCTACCAAGTGTGATTCTTTTGGGCATGATTGAAACCTAGAGCACATACACACACTAAACAAAATATCTGGCCTAGAAGCAGTTAGATACAATAAGGAACCTATCATGCTTCTATACACTTTCATATCAACTAATTTTCCCTTTTCATCTTTGTCCATTTTGATTGTGGAGCTCATGGGCGTGTTTGCTCCTTTGCTGTTCTCCATGCCAAACTTCTTGAGCATCTCCTTGATGTATTTGGACTGGTTTATGAAGATTCCTTCATTTAGTTGCTTGATTTGCAGTCCAAGGAAGAAGTTTAGCTCTCCCATCATGCTCATCTCAAACTCTTTCTGCATAAGCTCAGAAAATTCTTGGCAAAGAGTTTCATTAGTAGCACCAAAAATGATATCATCAACATAAATTTGAATAATTAATATATCCTTTTCATTGTACTTGATAAACAAGGTGGTGTCTACCTTTCCTTTTTGAAAATCATGATCAATCAGAAATTTACTTAGTCTATCATACCAAGCTCTTGGAGCTTGTTTTAATCCATATAATGCTTTGGTTAGCTTGTAAACATACTTTGATTGATCCTTTTTTTCAAATCCAGGTGGTTGCTCAACATACATGTAATAGCCATCGTCATTCGGCGCAGTATTCGGCGCCGTTTTTATTTTGTTTTATTAGGCACCGTTATGGTAATTGTTTTATTAGGCACCGTTATGGAAACGGTGGAATTATGGGTCATGCGCGTTCAATTAACCCCAGCTGAATAAGTATAAAAGACGCGTAGACGAGAGATGGGTTTTCGCGGAAGAGAAATCACGCAGAGACAGAGAGACAGAGAGACGAAGGAAGGAAAGGATTTTGAAGGTAAGCTGCGTCGAACCATTTTCTCTGTTAATCTCATTCATTCTATGTTATACGCAAGTTATTTCATAGATCTAAACCATTCACGACAATTCTAGCATGACTAATTAGTCACAGGAGTATTATTGAAATGTTTAATGTTGAAATTTTACTTATTTAAATGAGAAGTACCAAATAAAGGGTATGAAATGATATATGATGAAATAAACACACTTCTGAGCATAATTAGATAATTGTGACCGTACAATAATAAGATAATTATATGATTAGCTTGCCTGCAAAATTTCAGATTGATCAGACTTATAGATTTTTAGATATAGCAAATTTAGACATAATATAGAGTGGTAAATATGTATTTTAAGAGAAAAACACAAAAAAATAATTACAGGAAAATATAGATACAAAACGAATAATCTGAACCATTACAAACATTATTTGAGATATTTTACAGTATATGTGATGAATTAATTCTGTAAAAATTTAGTTTATATGCCTATTTTAAGTGATATTTAATATTAACCTTTTATTAAACCCTTTATATTAAATCTGATGATAGAGATGTCATTTTGAAAAATGGACCGTCCAGATTATAAAACATAATTTTATAAGCTTAACCTTAAAATTTCAGTACAAACAGATATGTATATTGAGAGATATAAGCCATTTTATTTGGAAAATATGGACCGTTGAAAATAAACAAATAAATGAATAAGCTTCTGGACTAGTGGGCTAAGCCCATCTGAACAGGCCCAGTGAGTCAGAAGCCCATAAACCAAGCTTAAGCCCACAGAAACGAAAGCCCAAGAGCATAGCCCACTTAAACAGAACCAGCCCACTATCCAGTCTGGCCCAACTTCCAACAAAGGATCCAGCCCATTAGCCTGGCCCACTGTTCCGGCCCGCCAGCAGCAGCCCATCGGCGGCCATTCGCCGGCGCCGGCGACCGGCCGGCCGGCGGCGAGAAAAAAAAAAAAAAAAAAAAAAAAAAAAAACTGAAAAAAATTACAGAAAATTATGAAAAATACCAAGAAAATTAAATTCAATATTTAGAAGCTTAAATGAGTTTAAAATTATAAAAATATGAGAAAAATTAAAGGAAAATATCTAAAGAAGTATAAGTCCAAATTTATTTGTTTAAAGTGAATTAATATAAGAATAAATAGAAGAAAATAGGATTTTGACCGATTAAAATTATGAGAAAATTTGAGAAAATTATAAATGGAATTTTAAATAATATTTGTGAAAATCAAAGTGAAATAATAAACATATTGTGATGAAAATTAGGAAAAGAGACTTGAGGCTACTACAAAAAAATTGGAAAAAGAGGAGTTTTAAAGTCTACTCAGAGGTAAGTAAACTTTTACCAAAGCATGTCTTTGAAAATATTATGTGAATATTATGATTTGCTATGAAATGTGATTATTTATTTCTTTCAAATTTGTTTATTCAAAAATGAGCATTATTATTTCAAACTCATGTTTAGTAGTGAATTTAAGTGGTGCATCAATTAAAATTCATGAGTATGATGCATAATTGCATATTTGGGTTTGCTAAGGAGTAAAGTAGTATGGTAGTACCTGGGTAGCGACCTCAGGACTACCAAAGGAGATGATTTAGCTCACGAATGTGTAGCACGGCTGCACGCGAGCACAAGTAGATGGCAATACCCCCAGTACGAATGCATGATTTAAAATTGACATATCTGTGCACATTTATCAAGATGTTTTTATTACAGTTTATTGTGCATAAAAGACAGTATAGATATTGTATTTGTTTAAAAAAATATATATGATTGAAAATGAATTTTTTTTAAAAAATACATGTTTACTTACTGAGCTTTCAGCTCACATAGTTTTGTTTTCAGTGGAAAAACAGGGATACAATGCTATACTAGAGCCTTTATCAACATGGGGAAAAGGCGAACCTAGTAGAGGAAAAGACAAAGAAGTTTAGAATTTTATTGAAATTTCCTTATAATGCATGGTTATTTTGATTTTAGACATTGAAAATTGTATATTAACTCCTTAAGGAGCAAACTTGAGATGTAATAGTTAAAATGTTTATGATTTTGCACCTTGGTATCTATTTCCATCTTGGGAGATCTTATTTTAGCCTTGACATAGTAGACCCCATTCCCAACACCTCGAGGGTGGGGTGTTACAAGTGGTATCAGAGCAAAGGTTGAAATACATCCCAAGGGCAAAATCATGATAGTAGACTTAGAAAGTGCAAAACTTAAGTAATTCTAAATAATTATGAAATTTAACTGTTTAATGATATAGGAGTTATAATGGCACCCAAACGTAAGTATGAAGCCGGACATGCAACTAGTACTGAAGCAAAAGCAAGAAGAAATGCTTATCGGAGAATGTGGGCATTTCAGATGAATCAAAAGAAGAGTGTAGAGGAGGAACCAATAGAATATTCTGATAAAGAATATGAAGAAGAATTTACAACAGATTGTGAAGGAAACTCAGGAGATGACTCACAAGAAAATCAAGAAAATAATAAAAATTATAATGTTGAAATTCAAATTAGTGATGATGATGATGATAATGAAGTTGAACTCCTAGAAATGGAGTATCAACCAATAGAAATGAAACTTAGTGGTCCTAAGTTTTATGATTCTTCTAGTGAAGATGATGTAAACTTAGCTGATTAGCTTAAAGTTTTTATTTTCTATGAATAATATGATAAATTTAATGCTTTAGATAGTCTTCTCTTTTAATTTATGATATGAAAAATGAAAATTTTAGAAGTTATGCAAATATATTTAAGATTAATGGTATGATGTAGGAAAAAGATGCCTCCTAAGAAGGATAAAGGAAAACAAGTGGTGATGGAGGAACCACTGTCGCGATTAGTAAGAAAAAGGACTCGTAGGTTGGTGGGAAGTGTATTGGTCAGTGAGGATTCTTCTTCAGCTCACACAAATGACCCATATAATGAAGCTTCAGGAGAGAACAATCCTAGAAATGATGTTGCTGGAGCATCAAATGCAGGACAATCACAAGGCATTGTGGATGTCAATGCTCAAGTTATGGACGCAGTGTTGAGAGCATTGCAAACTATGGAACGGATGACAGCCCAACAATTTTCAGAAAACTCTCCAGTTGGAAGGAATGTACCAAAGAATGTTACGGAAGCTGATGCTCATAGGAGAGTCATGAATGATTTTCTGAACATGCGACCTCCACTCTATCGAGGAGATCCGGACCCTAACAATGCTGAAGAATGGATAGAAGAATTAGAGAAGATTTTCAATTTGCTCCAATGCAGCGAGCAGCAAAAGGTCCAGTTTGCCACCCATATGTTGAAAGGCAATGCAGCTAAGTGGTGGAATGCGGTGAAGTTAAGTATCCCTACTTGGCAACAAATGAACTGGGAGAACTTTCTCTTACACTTTAATGAGGCATACTATCCCGAGTCAGTTAGACAACAAAAGTTGCTAGAGTTTGAGCAACTATATCAAGGAAAATCATCTGTGGCAGAGTATGCAGCAAAATTCATTGCCTTATCCAGATTTGCTCCATGGGTGTTGACAAATCCTGCACTTAAAATCCGCAAATTCAGAATGGGGTTACGCCCTTTTATACGACAACAGCTAGCCAGTCACCATTTCCAACAATATTCTGATATTGTGGATCGGGCAAGAATGGTGGAAATAGAAGATAATGCAATTCAAGCTTTCCGCCAAGGAAAAAGGCGTGGAGACTCTGCATCAGATAGTGGGGCAAAATCATATAAGATGGGCAAGATACAGTATGATGAAAGAAAGGTAGGAGTAAGGCAGTCAATTACCCCATGTCCTACTTGCGGTAAAAATCATCGAGGAGAATGTTGGAAAGCAACGGGAAAATGCTGGAAGTGTGGGAAAACTGGTCATTCAATTCAGGAATGCACAGGTGAGATCACTTGTTATAAATGTAGACAGCCTGGACATCTAGCAAGAGACTGCACTCAAAAAGTCGACAACAAACAAACTGGGGAGCGTCAAGCAGTACAAATGAGGTCACCAGCACCACCAGTTCGTGGCCCAGAACAACAGAGGCAGAGGACAAATGCTAGGGTGCACGCTATGACCAATGCAGAAGCTCAAACTGCACATGACGATGTTCTCATTGGTACATTGCTTATCCACTCTTGTCCTGCCAAAGTATTATTTGATTCTGGTGCTACGCATTCCTTTATTTCTTGTGCTTTTACTACAAAATATGCAATTGCGCATGAAAGCATGGATATGATTGTGAATGTTGAATCCCCGGTACATCGATTAGCAAGTACAGATAGAATTTGCAAAGCCTGCCCAATCAAAATAGGAGAAATGAATTTAGAAGCAGACTTGATATTGTTGCCTATGCATGATTTTGATGTGATATTGGGAATGGACTGGTTATCTAAGTGGAGAGCGATAATAGATTGTGGTGATCGAAAAATTATTTTTAAAATGTCCAAGTCGATAGAGGTGGTTGCAGATAAATCTCAGCAGGTGAAAATCATTTCTGCCATGAAAGCTGTTAAGTCGATAAACAAAGGATGTCAGGCATTTTTGGCTTCAGTAGTTGATATAAACCAAGAAACTTTATCTCTTGAAGAGATACCAATAGTGAAAGAATTTCATGATATTTTTCCTATTGAGTTGTCAGAATTGCCCCCTCAGAGAGAAATAGAATTTGCAATAGATATAGTGCCTGGGGTACTTCCAATTTCTAAACAACCTTATAGAATGGCCCCGACAGAAATGGCAGAATTAAAAACACAGCTGGAAGAATTATTAGATAAGGGTTTTATACGACCAAGTGTGTCACCTTGGGGAGCGCCGGTTCTGTTTGTGAAAAAGAAAGATGGTAGTTTGAGATTGTGCATTGATTATAGAGAACTGAATAAGGTGACTATCAAAAATAAATACCCTTTACCTCGAATAGATGATTTATTTGATCAACTACAAGGGGCAACTATATTCTCTAAAATTGATTTACAGTCGGGATATCATCAATTGAGGATTAAAGAAGAAGATATACAGAAAACTGCTTTTCGAACTCGGTATGGACATTATGAATTTTTGGTAATGCCATTCGGGTTAACAAATGCACCAGCTGCCTTTATGGATTTAATGCAAAGAGTGTTCAGACCCTATTTGGATAAATTTGTGGTCATATTCATAGATGACATTCTCATTTATTCAAAAACAAAGGATGATCATGTTGAACACCTTAGAATGGTATTGCAAACTTTGAGGGAGAACAAATTATATGCAAAATTGAGGAAATGCGAGTTTTGGATGCATAGTGTTCCATTTTTGGGGCATATTGTTACAGCAGAAGGTATTATGGTTGATCCTGCTAAGGTCGAGGCAGTGGTGAATTGGCCAAGGCCGACAAATGTCACAGAGATACGTAGCTTTCTTGGTCTTGCGGGGTATTATCGCAGATTCGTAGAAGATTTCTCTCGGATATGTACTCCTCTCACAAAGCTAATAAGAAAGGGGGTAAAATTTCAATGGACTGATGATTGTGAAAATAGTTTTCAAGAACTCAAGCAGAGATTAGTGAAGGCACCAGTTTTAACTACCCCTACTAGCGGTGGAGGATTTGTTATTTATAGCGATGCTTCTAAAAAGGGTCTTGGTTGTGTATTAATGCAGAATGGGAAGGTGATTGCATATGCTTCACGACAGTTGAAACCTTATGAACAGAATTATCCCACTCATGATTTGGAACTAGCTGCAGTAGTATTTTCTTTGAAAATTTGGAGGCATTATCTTTATGGGGAACAATGTGATATTTATACAGATCACAAGAGCTTGAAATATATTTTCACTCAAAAAGAGTTGAATATGAGGCAAAGAAGATGGTTAGAATTACTGAAAGATTATGATTTGAATATCCAATATCACCCAGGGAAAGCAAATATAGTAGCTGATGCTTTAAGCAGAAAGTCAAATAGCAATTTAGCTACTTTAATTACAGATCAGGAGGAGTTAATTAATGACATGCGAAAGTTGTCATTAGAAGTTTGCCCCAAAGAGTTAGTGTATCGGTTATATCAATTACAAGTGAAGCCTTCTCTATTTGAACAGATCAAAGAAAGACAAAGAACAGATGAACAAATTATAAGGATAAAGGAAAAAGTGGCAGAAGGGACTATGGAAGGATTCACAGTTGATGATGAGGGCACTGTCAGATATAAAGGAAGGCTATGTGTACCCGATGCAGTAGAACTAAAAAGACAAATTTTAGAAGAAGCTCATTACTCACCATACACCATACACCCAGGGAGTACAAAGATGTATGAAGATCTTAAAAGAAATTTTTGGTGGATGGGTATGAAGAAAATGATAGCAGAATTTGTAGCACAATGCCTAACATGCCAACAAGTCAAAGCCGAACATCAAAAGCCAGCAGGATTATTACAACAAATGGAAATACCAGAATGGAAGTGGGATGAAATCACTATGGATTTTATTGAGGGGTTACCAAGGACTGCTACAGGAAATAATTCTATTTGGGTAATTGTGGATAGATTAACAAAGGTCGCACATTTCTTGCCAATCAAAACCAGTTATTCTGCAGAAAAGTTAGCCAACCTGTATTGTAAAGAAATAGTTCGGTTGCATGGAATTCCCAAGGAAATTATTTCCGACCGAGATACTATATTTACTTCAAAGTTTTGGCGCAGTTTAAATCAGACAATGGGGACAAAATTGAAATTTAGTACAGCATTTCATCCACAAACAGATGGGCAGACTGAAAGACTAAATCAAGTAGTCGAGGATATGTTGAGAATGTGTATAATAGATTTCGGAAATGGTTGGGATAAATATATGGCTTTAGTGGAATTTGCATATAATAACAGTTATCATGCTAGCATTAAAATGTCTCCTTATGAAGCTTTATATGGGAAACCTTGCAGAACACCCTTAAATTGGGATGAGGTTGGAGAAAGAAGATTGATCGGGCCAGATATTGTGCAAGAAACTGCTGATAAAGTGAAGTTAATCAGAGAAAGATTGCTTACTGCCCAAAGTAGACAAAAAAGTTATGCAGATCTCAGGCGGAGAGAATTAGAATTTTCCATAGGTGATAAGGTGTTTGTAAAAATATCACCTATGAAAGGAGTTATGAGATTTGGCAAAAAGGGAAAGCTCAGTCCTCGTTATATTGGACCATATGAAGTTTTAGAGAAAGTCGGAGCAGTGGCATATCGAATAGCACTACCACCCTCATTGGCTGCAGTGCATAATGTGTTTCACATTTCTATGTTGAGAAAATATGTGTCAGATCCTTCCCATGTGCTCACAGCAGATCGATTGCCAATCTCAGATAAGTTAATATATGAAGAAAATCCAATCAAGATAATAGATTCTAAAGAGCAACAGTTGCGGAAAAGATTGATAAAGTATGTCAAAGTGCAATGGAGCAATCATGGAGAATCGGAAGCTACGTGGGAGCTTGAAGAAGATATCAAACAAAAATATCCATTTTTGTTTGATTAAGTTTCGAGGACGAAACTTTTATAAGGGGGGGAGAATGTAATAGCCATCGTCATTCGGCGCAGTATTCGGCGCCGTTTTTATTTTGTTTTATTAGGCACCGTTATGGTAATTGTTTTATTAGGCACCGTTATGGAAACGGTGGAATTATGGGTCATGCGCGTTCAATTAACCCCAGCTGAATAAGTATAAAAGACGCGTAGACGAGAGATGGGTTTTCGCGGAAGAGAAATCACGCAGAGACAGAGAGACAGAGAGACGAAGGAAGGAAAGGATTTTGAAGGTAAGCTGCGTCGAACCATTTTCTCTGTTAATCTCATTCATTCTATGTTATACGCAAGTTATTTCATAGATCTAAACCATTCACGACAATTCTAGCATGACTAATTAGTCACAGGAGTATTATTGAAATGTTTAATGTTGAAATTTTACTTATTTAAATGAGAAGTACCAAATAAAGGGTATGAAATGATATATGATGAAATAAACACACTTCTGAGCATAATTAGATAATTGTGACCGTACAATAATAAGATAATTATATGATTAGCTTGCCTGCAAAATTTCAGATTGATCAGACTTATAGATTTTTAGATATAGCAAATTTAGACATAATATAGAGTGGTAAATATGTATTTTAAGAGAAAAACACAAAAAAATAATTACAGGAAAATATAGATACAAAACGAATAATCTGAACCATTACAAACATTATTTGAGATATTTTACAGTATATGTGATGAATTAATTCTGTAAAAATTTAGTTTATATGCCTATTTTAAGTGATATTTAATATTAACCTTTTATTAAACCCTTTATATTAAATCTGATGATAGAGATGTCATTTTGAAAAATGGACCGTCCAGATTATAAAACATAATTTTATAAGCTTAACCTTAAAATTTCAGTACAAACAGATATGTATATTGAGAGATATAAGCCATTTTATTTGGAAAATATGGACCGTTGAAAATAAACAAATAAATGAATAAGCTTCTGGACTAGTGGGCTAAGCCCATCTGAACAGGCCCAGTGAGTCAGAAGCCCATAAACCAAGCTTAAGCCCACAGAAACGAAAGCCCAAGAGCATAGCCCACTTAAACAGAACCAGCCCACTATCCAGTCTGGCCCAACTTCCAACAAAGGATCCAGCCCATTAGCCTGGCCCACTGTTCCGGCCCGCCAGCAGCAGCCCATCGGCGGCCATTCGCCGGCGCCGGCGACCGGCCGGCCGGCGGCGAGAAAAAAAAAAAAAAAAAAAAAAAAAAAAAACTGAAAAAAATTACAGAAAATTATGAAAAATACCAAGAAAATTAAATTCAATATTTAGAAGCTTAAATGAGTTTAAAATTATAAAAATATGAGAAAAATTAAAGGAAAATATCTAAAGAAGTATAAGTCCAAATTTATTTGTTTAAAGTGAATTAATATAAGAATAAATAGAAGAAAATAGGATTTTGACCGATTAAAATTATGAGAAAATTTGAGAAAATTATAAATGGAATTTTAAATAATATTTGTGAAAATCAAAGTGAAATAATAAACATATTGTGATGAAAATTAGGAAAAGAGACTTGAGGCTACTACAAAAAAATTGGAAAAAGAGGAGTTTTAAAGTCTACTCAGAGGTAAGTAAACTTTTACCAAAGCATGTCTTTGAAAATATTATGTGAATATTATGATTTGCTATGAAATGTGATTATTTATTTCTTTCAAATTTGTTTATTCAAAAATGAGCATTATTATTTCAAACTCATGTTTAGTAGTGAATAAAATTCATGAGTATGATGCATAATTGCATATTTGGGTTTGCTAAGGAGTAAAGTAGTATGGTAGTACCTGGGTAGCGACCTCAGGACTACCAAAGGAGATGATTTAGCTCACGAATGTGTAGCACGGCTGCACGCGAGCACAAGTAGATGGCAATACCCCCAGTACGAATGCATGATTTAAAATTGACATATCTGTGCACATTTATCAAGATGTTTTTATTACAGTTTATTGTGCATAAAAGACAGTATAGATATTGTATTTGTTTAAAAAAATATATATGATTGAAAATGAATTTTTTTAAAAAAATACATGTTTACTTACTGAGCTTTCAGCTCACATAGTTTTGTTTTCAGTGGAAAAACAGGGATACAATGCTATACTAGAGCCTTTATCAACATGGGGAAAAGGCGAACCTAGTAGAGGAAAAGACAAAGAAGTTTAGAATTTTATTGAAATTTCCTTATAATGCATGGTTATTTTGATTTTAGACATTGAAAATTGTATATTAACTCCTTAAGGAGCAAACTTGAGATGTAATAGTTAAAATGTTTATGATTTTGCACCTTGGTATCTATTTCCATCTTGGGAGATCTTATTTTAGCCTTGACATAGTAGACCCCATTCCCAACACCTCGAGGGTGGGGTGTTACAATACACCTCTTCATTTATATATCCATTCAAAAATGCACTTTTGACATCCATTTGAAACAATTTAAAGTTCATGTGAGATGCAAAAGCTAGTAAGATGCGAATTGCCTCTAATCTAGCAACCGGGGCATAGGATTCTTCAAAATCTATTCCTTCTTCTTGTGAGTATCCTTTTGCCACAAGTCTAGCTTTGTTCCTCACTACAAGTCCACTTTCATCTAATTTGTTCCTAAAGACCCACTTGATGCCAATAACAATACAGTCATTTGGTCTAGGAACAAGGTGCCAAACTTGATTTCTTTCAAATTGATTTAGCTCTTCTTGCATTGCTATAATCCAGTTTTCATCATCAAGAGCTTGTTCAATATTAGAAGGTTCAATCTTGGATACAAAAGCATATTGTCCACACACATTTTGCTTTGACCTTCTAGTTTTTACACCTTCATACACATTTCCTATAACTTGCTCAATTGGATGTGCATGTTTGAATTTTAAATCAGATGGAGGTTTATAGGAATCATCACCTTCACTTACCCTTTCCTCCATGGACTCTTCTTGCTTTTCCACATGCAGCCTTTCAAGGCCATTTGCTTTGTCATCTGCATCACTTGAATCATCCTTTCTTTTAAAGCATGGGTTAGTTTCATCAAAAATAACATGTATGGATTCTTCTACAACTTGGTTTCGTTTATTGAAAACTCTATATGCTTTGCTATTTGATGAATAACCAAGGAATATTGCTTCATCACTTTTAGCATCAAGTTTTCCCAAGTTGGTTTTTCCATTGTTCAGAACATAACATGTGCATCCAAAAGTATGAAAATAAGATATGTTTGGTTTCTTTCCTTTCCATAGCTCATATGGGGTCTTTTTCAAGATTGCTCTAATGGTAACTCGATTCAATACATGACAAGCTGTACTTACTGCTTCACCCCAAAACTTCTTAGATAATTTGCTCTCATTTAGCATAGTTCTAGCCATCTCTTGTATAGTTCTATTTTTCCTCTCCACTACTCCATTTTGTTGTGGAGTTCTTGGTGCAGAAAATGTGTGATGAATTCCTTTTTCATTACATAGTTCTATGAACCGTTTGTTCTCAAATTCACCACCATGGTCACTCCTTATAGATATAATGGTACTTTGTTTTTCATTTTCCACCAAGTTTACAAAAGTTTCAAACATAGAGAAGGCTTCGTCTTTACTAGCTAAGAGAATTATCCATGTAAATCTTGAAAAATCATCAACTATTACAAATACATATTTCTTTCCACCAATGGTTAAAATGTCGGATGGCCCATATAGATCCATGTGTAGCAATTCAAGTGGCCTTGTGGTGGAAATCTCCTTTTTGGTAGAAAAAGACATCTTTGGTTGTTTAGATAATTGACATGCCTTACATATTTTGTCTTTGTCATATTTCAATTTAGGCAAGCCTTTTACCAAATTCTTTTTCCATAGGCTTTTTATGTTTCTCATGTTTATGTGTCCAAGCCTTTTATGCCAAACCCATGGATCATTATCAATGGCCATTAGACATTGACCATCTAGTTCATCAAGTGAAACCAAATATACATTTCCATGCCTTTTTCCGCTAAACATGATATGTTCTCCATCAAATACATTACATATAGATGATTCAAACACAACTTTATATCCTTTATCACATAATTGGCTAATGCTCATTAAGTTATGCTTGAGTCCTTCAACAAACAAAACATTCTCTATGCATGCATTTGAACTACTATAAATATTTCCTTTACCTTTGATTTTACCTTTCTCATTATTTCCAAAGGCAACAGTTCCGTCGTTGCAAGGCTTAAGTTTGTGAAACAAATTTCTTTCTCCAGTCATGTGCCTTGAACAACCGCTATCCATGAACCATACATTATTTGCCTTTGCCTTTAAACAAATCTGAAAAGTAAACAAATAATCCTTATCTTTTTGGTACCCATTTTATGGGTCCATTTGGGTTAGTAATATTATTCAACCTTTGTTGCTCCAACTTAGAAAGTCCAAATCTTATGTTTTTTGGAACCCAAACTAATTTAGCACCATGGTCAAATAATCTCTTAAAGTTACACTTATAAACTCTATGACCCATTTTGTTGCAAAAATTGCAAGCCATTGGTAATCTAGGAGTAGGCCTCCAAGTATATTTTGGTTCAAATGTTGGCCTTCTAGTCCACATAACATTTCTCCTTTGTGGCTTGTATATAGGTGCAATTTTGGTTTGATATTTCCCAAGTGTAGGCACATTTGATTTGCCACTTTCTCTTTGCTCAAGTGTATTGTATCCAAGACCTCTTCTATCTGTTTGTGAGGTCATATTCAAGAACATCTTCACATTTTCACCGGGATTAGAGAACTTTGCTAATGATTCATTTAATGATTTGTTCTCTTTTCTTAGTTTCTCTATCTCTTTCAACAATGATTCATTTTCTTCTTTCAGTTTTGTTGATTTTTCAGCTAGTTTTTCATTTTCAATAATAACAAAGTTACATTGTTGTCTCTTTAATGTCAACTTGTTTCCTAGCTTTTTGATCTCCTCATATAATGAATCATATGCAAGTTGTAGTTCTTCTAATTCAGCACATTTGAGGCAATTATGAAAAGAAGAATAACTAGATTGAGAATGACAAGGTTTGGAAGTTACCTCTTCACTTTCTGTGTATTTTGTTGAGATGGATTGATCTTCCAAAACTTCCGTTGTGTTCAAGCATAGCAGATTTTCTTCTTTTTCGATCCTTGCCAAGCAGCAAATTCTTGCACAATTTTCTGCATTGTTGTCGTCGGTTGAAGAGCAACTTGTTGATGAAGTTTCTTCATTCACATACATGCCTCTTCCTCTTGGCCTTTGGTATTTTCTTCTTTCATGATTCTCCTTTGGCCTTTCTTCCGGTGTAGGACATTGAGCTTGCATATGTCCTACGCCCCCGCATCGGTAGCATTTTGTGACCTCCTTCTTCTTTTCTTTTTGTGGTCTTTCTTTGAAGTCTTTAAGGTTCTTTTCTTTTCTCACAAATTTTCGAAACTTGCGAGTAAGAAGTGCAATATCTTCATCACCATTGTTAGACGAGGAGGTAGACTCATCTGAGTTGCGTGCCGCCTTTAATGCAATGATTTTCTTGCCTTTATGATTCTCTTCGTTTCTTCTCTTAATTAGCTCATGTGACATTAGTGAGCTAATTAGATCTTCTAGCTTTAGGGTGTTGAGGTCTTTGGCTTCTTCAATAGTTGTAATCTTTGGAGTCCATGAATCCGGTAGAGCTCTCAATATCTTCATGACCTGCTCGGATTCAAAAATAGCTTTTCCAAGACCTTTTAGAGCATTAGTAATCTTAGAAAATCTAGCAAACATTTCAGAAATATTTTCTGTGTCTAGCATTCTAAAACTTTCCAACTCTCCTATCAAGATATTTCTCCTAGTCCCTTGGACTTGAGAGGTTCCTTCATAAATGGATGTTAGAGTATCCCATATCTCCTTGGCGGTTAGGCAAGATGATACTCTATCATATTCCGAAGCCGTAAGAGCACAAAATAAAGAATTCATTGCCTTGGCATTGCTCTTGACGGTTCTAACTTCCTCTTCGGTCCATTTGGAAGCTTTGTCATCGGTAGGCAAAATCACACCATCTTGGATAGCAATCCAAGAATCCATATCGGTAGCCATGATGAGTTGCTTCATACGAAGCTTCCAATAGCCAAAGTTGTTCCCATCAAACAATGGTGGCCTTGTAAAAGATTGGCCCTCGGCAAAAGCGGGAACGAGAATCGATTGGGATGCCATATCAATAGATCTCTTTGGTTTAACTCAAAGACCTTTTCTGATACCACTTGTTGGGTCCCGAGTTGATGGCAAAACCCAAGAGGGGAGGGGTGAATTGGGTTCTTAAAAAATTTCTTTGGTAACTTAAAAACTTAACCCCTTGTAGAATTAATCCCCTTTAATGAAGAAACTGAATGGAAAGCAAAGTAATAAAGAGAGCAGAAATAAAAGCAAGTAGACAAGGATTTTATAGTGGTTCGGACAACCTCCCTACTCCACTCTTCCAAGCTCACACTCCTTGTGACTTGGGTTCCACTATTGTATTCCGCGAATACAACTAGAGCCTCTTGCTCTCTTCTAGATTCTAGCTCTAGGGGGCATCAAACACTTAGCACAAGTAAGTCACACTCCAATCACACACTACTTTGCTACCTCTTGATCTTAGCTACGCAAGCTAAATCAAGTTCAACACAAACAAGTGAACAATAAAAGTAAACTACACTTTACAGGTGTGTAGAAACGATTTAGCGCAGGGAAGAACTTGTAGATTATGGCTTTGAAGTTTCTGAATGTAGCTCTTGCAACTTGAAGCACAATTCTTCCTCTCTTGATTGGCTTGATTACTTTAATGCTCTTGTAGATAGGAGTGATGCTCACTTAATGTTTTCCAGCTTCTTCCCTCGTCCACATTAACTCCCTTTTATAATTTTGGAGGGAATCCGAACGTTAGAGGGTTGGTGGCGCGCATTTAATGCGCCAACGTTCGAATAAAATCCGACCGTTGCGACCCAAGTCGCAGGTGGAGTCGACTTCGGGTGCGACTTCGCCCAAGTCGCAGATGGAGTCGACTTCGGGTGCGACTTCGCGAACTTCGGTCTTCAGTTTCAACGCTGGAAGGTTTCGCCCGTTCTGAAGTCGATCATGAAGTCGACTTGGCTTTGCGACTTCACTCAAGTCTCAGATGGGGTCGACTTGGCCTTGCGACTTCACTGTCATGATGTTCTTGAACATTTGTGAATCTTGAAAATCTTGACTTTGATTCTTCTTGAATCTTGACTCATGTAATCTTAGATATCTTCTTGATTTGAATGATTGAGTTTATGCTTCTTGCTTGTACTTGGATTTGTCTTCAAATGTTTCAGCTTGAGTATCTATGTTGCCTTGATCTTCATCTTCATTTAGTTTGGCTTGAAATCAAGTAATCCAGAACTTGTCATTTGAAGTTTTCCGTCTGCCTGAGCGAAGTCGATGTCTGAGTCGACTTCGGCAGCGACTTCACCTCAAGTCGCACATGGAGTCGACTTGGGGTGCGACTTCGGCACTTCGTGTTCTGAGCGTCAACTCTGGAAGGTTTTGCTCGACTGAAGTCGATGGTGAGGTCAACTTCGTTTGCGACTTGGCTACCCAAGTCGCAGGTGGAGTCGACTTGACCTGCGACTTCACCTCCCCTTCTTCCGATTTCAACTCTGGACAGTTCTGCACGTTTTGAAGTCGATCTTGGAGTCGACTTGGGGAACGACTTGGCCTTCCATACTTGATTTTCTTCAAATGATTATTCCTTAAACATTTCCACAAACTTGTTAGTAGCCAAGACATACTCAAATTGATTTGTTAATCATCAAAATATGGATTTAGCTATATTTCCAACAAAAATAAGAAGATAGCATCTGATTATTCTTCAATTGTTATAGATTATGATCGACATGAAGGTTACTACTAAAGCATGTGCAAGAAATGGTGATTGAATTTTAAATTTTGAATGTTCTTTTTACATATGTGCAACCAATAAACAATTTAGTATATATAAGAAGTGCAATGGTTCTCCATAAAAAAGAAGAAGTGCGATGGTGATATTGTGTGGATAGTGAACAAGGTAAACAGCAAAGTCACTAGTACTGGTATAGTACAAATCCGCATATTTGATGAAGTTGTTCGAACATTGGCTAATGTGAAGCATATTCTCATTGCACATGAACTTGTCTTCATTGGAAATATTAGACTCTAAATTATTGGTCCTGAATGAGTCACTAAACCCAAGAGGGGAGGGATGAATTAAGTAATTTAAAATTTCTTTTATACATTAAACTTAACCCCTTTGAAATTAATTTCCCATGAATGAAACATATAGAGTCAAGGCAAGAGAGAAGAAGAGTAAAAGATGGATCCACAAAAGAACACACAAATTTTATAATGGTTTGAACAACTTTCTCTACTCCACTCTTCAAAGCACACAACTCTTATGTCTTAGGTTTCACTATTTTATATCTAATATAATTTAGAGCACTCACTCTCTTCTATATTCTAACTCTATGGAGCATATACAATAATCACTTGTTGGTGAGATCAACTCCAACCAACCAAGCTTAATATGGTAGTGAGATAAACTCAAATAAATTAAGCAAAACCCAATGGTGAGAGAAACACAAACCAAGCCCCTTATTTTGATTCTTCTTAAATTCAGTTTGTAACACTGATTTAAGATAACAATCAAAAGTAAAGCAAATGAAAAAGAAATTTACAGTTTACAATATATAATCAATTTGCTTCGTAAACTCCTTGTTGCGTGAAGAATATGGTCTTATAAGATCACTTGAAATAGCAATACTTTGAAGTTTCTATAGTTGTCCAAATGATTTCAAAACTATTGAATATTTGAATGTATAAGCTCATTTTGTATTTCAAAAACCTCTCACATTCATACTTTAATAATATTTACACAAGAGAGGAAGATCTAGTTGTTGAAATGGTGGTTGGCATGCATTTAATGCTCCAACAGTAGAAATTTTGGACTGTTATAACATGAAGTCGCAAATGGAATCGATTTGGGGTGCAACTTAACTCAAGTTGCATATAAAATCAACTTAGAGTGAGATTTCATTTGGTTAAAACTTATTATCCAGTTTTCTGTTTTTGAAATTGTAAGTAAAGTTGACTTGGAGTGAGACTTCACTAAAGTTGTGAGCGAAGTCAACTTGAGGTGAGACTTCACTTTGCCAAAATTTGTTGTCTAATTTTCTACTTACAAAGTTATAGGCGAAGTTGACTTTGGGCAAGGTTTCACTGAAGTCGTAGGCAAAGTCAACTTGGGTTGAGACCTCACTAAAGTTGCAAGCTAGGTTGAATTGTGATAAAACTTCAATTCGCTAAACTTGCTATATATGGACTTGAGCTCTTCAAATTTAATTTATCTTACATTTTCAACTTTATACACATAATCAAAGATATAATGTATAAGTACACTCACACATATTCATTAGATTCTTTGTAATGATATTTCAATGACTTGTTAATCATGAAATTCAAATTAATCTTTTTAAAGCAAGCATATGATCCACACAAATGATATGCGATTTCTGTGAGAGGTGAAATTTTTAGGTAATAAAGGGCACTATGGTTGTGATATAAAGTAATAAGACTAGTTGCCTATACAAATTGGTAGGGAGTACAGATGGAGTTCCTATGAAGTCCCAAATTGCAATACAGGTGGAGTAAAAATATATAAGATGTGTTTGGAAAATTGTAAAACTTTTTCAAAAAAATTTTTGGTGTAAAAGTTGTTAAATTAGTAGAAAATAATATGATATGATAGGGGTAATGATGAGGAGTAAAGAGAATAAAGTTAAAATATATTGGTTTGTTGTATTGGCAGTTGTGTGGAAATTGTTGAAAAATAAGATTGTTGTATAGCAAGATGTGAAAAAATAATTAAAATAATAGAGTAGGTATGAGAGTGAAAAGTTTTAACTTGACAACTTTTGAAAATTATCAAACACACCCATAGCCTTATAATGAGTTCTTAGAAGCAGACGTTTGCTTCTATGGTTGCTTCCATGGTTAATTAAAGACTCTATGATTCAGATCATAATGAAGCACTGGAAGAGGTGAAGCCAATTAAAGTCATATGATGGATGTATATTGTACATGACACCCAAAAGGGGTGTGATGGACTATGCAAGTTTGAGCATAGTGGATGAATGCTGAAGCATGCAAAGCAATTAAAGACACATTTCTCAACAAGACTACAAGTTGGTTGACTTGTTGTTTGTAGAATTCAAGCCATTGCGGAGATGGTTGGTATTGTGTCTTGTATTCTGCAAATTTTTTTCGAAGTAAACATGTAGATTCCCAAAGGGTTTGAGTGTAGGATTGCAAATATATGTGAGAGCTATAAATAAACATGTGGCCTATAGAATTTAGTGTCACAAAGAACAATGAGTGAGAATCCTATTTAAGGTTCTGAGAGAGAGAGAGAGAGGTAGTTTGTTGCCTAGGAGAAGGAAGTTAAATTGCTTACTGATTAGTAAACTACTATTTTTCTCTTATGGAGTATGCGTCTTTGTATTCTGTGTGTATGCTTATATCGTATTCTCAACCTTAACAACTACTAGTTTAGTTCCGAAAAAAAAAAAACACTACTTGTTAAAGAAAACGAATGAGCAAAATATATAGATTGTGGGTCATCCTGCAACTTCATTATTAATTTAAAAAGGAGTTGGAGGCGGTGAACGAATCAAATAGTATATGCACAACTGATGAGTATGCTACCGAACCATGTATATCACAAGGCTGGGAATCAAAAACAAATCAGGGAGTTAGCAGGAAATAGTAATACATACCAGAAGAGAGAGTTGAACGTGAGGTGTAATAGCCACATGATCACGGCAAATTAAGATGTGGATATAACATAGCGAAGTTGATGGCAATTAAAAATAGATATAATAAGTGAAGTTGAAAGAGGGCAGTTAAGGTTGTCATCTTATATATTTATTGCCGACGACCGCGGATTCGCGTAGGTCTTAATTCTCAACCCTATCATTTCATTCGCTGCTTATGTATAGATAATAGATGAGATAGGATTGGGTAGAGCACTACACTAAGATATATCCAGGGTCGACTGCAACAAATTAAATGCGCTCGATACAGCATGAGGACATCCTCGAGTGGTATCACGGTATCATATAAGATCTTAATGTCTCATTCAATTTGTTGGAGTAGGTAATAATACAAGTACAACATTGTTAAGTGTCGTATAGAGTTCTTTATTTATATGCTCAGGACTATGATTTTGAACTTCCGCCGGTATAATTCGGATTAAACCCCATTTCAACACGATATCAAAGCAGAGACCAAAAGATGTGAAGGGGAGTATTAGTCTGGGGCATGGCTTGTAGAATTCATGACTCATAGGTGTGAGAATAGACTTCTTATTTTGATTAATAATCTTGGGATGCAACCAAAAGATTTCAACACCATTTGAAGCTCACACTACAATAACCGCGAAAAATTGAAATCATATTTTTGGCTACCTATATAGTAAGTTGGCTACAGCCTACACGTAAATAAAATTGGCCGCAAATAAATTTTGACTACAAATACTTAGTTGCTAAAGCATGGCAGCATGTGGTCAAATGTAAATAGTTTTATATTGCTTATAACCAAATTTCACATTAGTTCAAGCAAATTATATTTGGTTGAAGATAATGATAATTATTTGGCTACTAGTAATATTGAAATTTTCCCCCACATAGTCAAGTAAGTAAAATTGAAATTTTGCAACCCATTTGTAATAACTTTTATTGTGGTGTACCTTAATGATTAAATTTAAATTTGATATACGCATTGCACTTTAAAATAAATTATTTTATCATAGTGCTACAAATCATTTCAATCAAGGTCTTAGGTGGGTTATATCGGACTGAAATCATCTACCACCGGCATTTCTGATTAGTCGTAAAACACATTTTTTTACTTTTTATGTTTATAAAACTGTTAATTTAAATGCTATAATAAATAAATCAAGATTTATTATTTTTCGAAATGCGTGTATATGTTTTTTAAATTTTAAACATACGGACATTCTGATCATTTTCACATGTTAAAAATTAGCACAATGTAAAATGACCACAGTGTTCTTGTGTTTAAAATTTTAAAATATATACGTTGCAAAAATAGTAAATCTTCATCTATGAATTATATATTTAGATTAATGGTTCCATAAAACACTAAAAAAATAAATATATGGTTTGATGACCGATCAGAAATGCCTCCATTTCCAGCTGGTCGTAGATTACCACCAAAAAATTATATTTATTTAAATATATATAATCATGTCTAAATTATGAAAAATACTTAGATATATTGAAATATGCATTAAAATGTTATAATATTTTATAAAGTCATTCACTTATGTAATAATGATATTCTTAATAGATTAGATGTTGAATTAACAACTTTAAAATAAATATATAAATCAAATAAGTTTTATGTTGATTTTACAATTCTATTTGATTGTGGCCATGCATATATTTGGTTTTTATAAAAAAATATTTTCTTATTAAATAAACAATTTAAATACAATTTGTGTATCACATTTTGATTTACTTGTAAAGTTACTCCAAAATAGGGTAGCATAATGTAATCTTAAGTGGCTAGTGTATTTTCTTATAGCATGAATATTAGTATATTTGGTTCAATTATATACATGCCTTTGACCGCTACTACTTATATCCATAGAAACGATTGCACATGTGGCTAGTAATTAATCGAATCCACATGCAATTAAGAATTCATCAACAAAGCGAGTGACGCGTTGCCTCGATGGTAATCCTCATTTCTGCCTTAGGTGCAGATGAGGGTTCGATTGTTAGTACTGTCATTTCTCCCCAATTATGTGAGAGCCGGTGGAAGATGTAGAAAGATATTGTTAGGAAAATATATAATATTGTTAGGTATTTACAGAATATTGATAAAGAATTATAAGAACGTCCCAAGAGCCTAATTGGAATAAAAAGTTGATGGACTAAAAAGTTGAGATCATTGTAATGTATAAATGTCTCTAAAAAAAGAGTTCGTATACAACTCAAGCATTCCATACGTTATTAATTACTTGTTAGTATCTAGCTATTGGATACTGAATTTAGTTGCATTTAATATTATATAGGATTGTGACGAATGCGTGTGGTGGTGACAGCATTCGTCCTAGGTCGTTGAACTGGGACCAGATCAAGAAAGTATATATACTAGATGGGATTAAATGTGATTGACTTACGAAAAAACGAGAAAAATGTATGTAACCATTTACAAAGATTCATTTGCAACCACCTATAAACAATTGTTTCATATATGATTATTTGGAATAAATTTTTTGGTGCATATGATATTAAATTCAGTTGTTTGTAGTTAACTATTCGAATTTCTTTTGCATTTAATATTATACAATATTAAATTGAAATGTAGTTAACGTACGAAGGAGGTAAAACTTGTTGCGTATAATATTATTTGGAATTAAAGTTTTGCTGCTCATGATATTAAATTCAGTCGTTTGTATTTATTAACTATTCGAATTTAGTTGCATTTAATATCATACGACATTAAATGCAAATGCGGTTAACGTATGAAGGAGGAAAAACATGGGAAATTTTAAAAAGTAAAAGAGAAAATGATGTGAGAGCTGGTAATGATCACTAATAAAATAAATGAATATAAAGAATATTTAGGCTTTTATACATATACATATGTGTATATATATATATATATATATATATATATATGAAAAATAAGAATAATGGTTAGAAATATCTATACATGATAATGAGAAAAATATGATTTCTAGGCATTTACAAGTAATGTAAAAGTTGTCTACAAGTAATATGGAAATTGCTTGTATTTGGTCACATGCAATAGTTTTTTTTAAATACATGTTTATGTACACCAAAGTCATCCGATATTACAAAATCAGTACATGCACAATGCTAACAACATAGAAGAAATTCTATAACACCCCATCATTAGGGGAAATATAATAACCCCACCACTGGGGGGAGACGAGATTTGAACCTTGGTTCGCTGGCAATAGTGCCTGATGCATTACCACTCCACCAAAGTTGTGGATGTCACATGAAATCATAGTTAATCAGCTAAGTACTTAGATTCAAATAAGAATTAGGGCGCTACATATACATGGATTTGGCTGAAAAAATTTGAATGTCAATCCAACTGGGTTCGATGTTACATGCAATCAAATGTAAATTTGCTTTATCAACAACATGAGTTCATCTAAGAAATTTTGGAGGTAAAGCTCAAACCTGTGGCGATGTAATTTCCCTCTCAACTCCATGCTGGTCGGCCTATATATAAGCCCATATATGCATGATATCTACGTTCTTGTTTTTTTTTTTTTTCCCCTTTTTTCTTCCAATCAAATTTATAAATGTTAGGAATGAGATGTACATATGCTAGATCTACAATTCCGAAATGCTTCATCGTACAAGACCTTGACGCATTGCTTTGCGTTAGTTTGAGATAATGCAGCTGACCATACATGCACAGACTGATTAAAAAGGGCTTTACTTGCGGGCACTCCATCTTAGATTGTAAATGAAGCACCAAGTCAGAACAAAAAGTTTCGTACTTGCAATCATGGGTGACGAAATATTTGAAGATTGAATATTTTTCTTACTTTTATCTTGTCAAATAAATGGTCTACAATCGACTTTCAAGATAATAAACAAACTGAATTTTGTTCGTACATGTTAGTTCATCATCCACTGTGCATGACTATCAGCCATGACAGCCAACCAGAGCACGGAGGGGTGGTTTTTTTAATACTCCGTGAGGAACCCGGCCACGTGAATCTCATCATCACCTACACAAAAAATTGATTCGGTGGAACTAAGAAAAGGAGTTGGTCAGCGGCTATAACAATTTCATCAAATTGGGCAGGCCAGATATTCCACCAAAACCAGCACGTACCAAGATGACAAGTACTGTATTATCATCAATTAAGTGGCCAAAAATCCAAGCCATTGACATAATTTTTTTTCTTAGGGCCTACCATGTTAATAACAAAGATATGTTCATGGAAATTGACGATTGAGAAACCATATGAACCACTTGGTAGGATCATGGCCAATATTCATACTTCTATTGATCTAAAAGAAATTAAAATAAAAAATAAATAAAAGCACGCACAACATTCTCAACTAGCCATGCGGCGTGGAAATGTGGGGCAGGAAAGATCGACTGATATTCGTCAACTACTAAGTCGAATATCCAACAAATCAAGAGCTCTCCTCCTTGTCTGATGTGAGACAATGTCCAACTAATCTCAGCTAAAATATATCTTTTTACATTTTTTTCTTAAAAAATAGAAACAACGGAAAGGAAGCAGAGCGTATGATGCGCTGTTTATGTTGGGAGGGGTTAATGGTGGCTGCTATAAAAACCCACACACAACTACACCAGCTATGCCTTGTTCATACATTCAAGTAAACTGAATTAGCAGAATAGAATGGAGAAGGTGAGTGTAAGGATTGTCTTCTTACTAGTTTTGGGATTCTTGGATGCTGCTCATGCTCAGCTTAGGATGGGATTCTACGATCAGGCTTGTCCCAAGGCAGAGAAGATTGCGCTGGACTATGTGAAGCAGCACATTCCAAATGCGCCATCCTTAGCCGCATCTCTGCTCAGGATGCACTTCCATGACTGTTTCGTCAGGGTCCGTATACATATCTTTGTGTTTGATTACTTTCCGTATGATCATGACCGGCAACTTATTTTCCTTCTGTGGCTTAATTTTTTAATTATTTAAGAAGGATAAAAGTTAGAAAAGGTTTTTTTTTTTTTTTTTTTTGACGGCATTTCCTAGCTTTCTCTACATATTTTGATTGTTTTATTACTATTTTATTTTTACGATCATTAAAACATTCTACTATTTTGTTTTTTTCTTTACATTTAATAATTAACTATCCTCAATCAAAAAATTAATTATCTGTTTTATATTGCATTTATCCTTCTCTATTTTTTCATCCTTTTAATTATATATATATATATATTTTTTTTAATCCTCACTTCGAAATGAACCCCACAAAATTTCATTTTGGAAGTTGGCATTTTTTAGGGTGTTGGAATTTAGACTAATGATAAATGCATGTATGGTAATTGACTGCTGATCTGACTCTCCTGGGGCCGGACATTTGTTGCATGCCTTTGTTTGACTGGCCAACCAAGTAAGGCGAAAGTAAGTGTTTGGAAGATATAATAGCTAATTCGATATAATATTTTGTTAATTGTTTGTTTTGGTTAATCTTTTAATTAATTTTGTGTTTATATTTGAATTTTGATACTTAATTAAACATATATCAGTTTCAATTAAAACCGTGCATATTAGTCTTTTTTATGAAAAAAACATGCATATTAAAATTTAATGTTTCAAATTCAACACCCCTAAACTGTTTCCAATAATTACTAAAGAAGATAAATACCAAAACAGTATTCGCCACACTCGAAATTTTCTTTCCCTTTTTCATCAATAATAATTAATTATGCATTTTGACCAAAGAGGAATATTGATTCTACTAAACGGCATAACTTGTGGAAGTGTGGACAATTCAAAACTATGACTATTAATTTATTAATGCATGCGGGCTATCTCCGAAACATCTAACGTAGGTGAAATAATATTAATTATTGATTCGTGAGGGTTAATTAATTAGTTAGGCTTCTGATCTTGATCGCGATTTTGCATGCTTACAGGGCTGTGATGGTTCCGTTCTTATTAATTCTACTTCGAACAATTTATCTGAGAAAGCTGCAGTTCCAAACCTGTCTATTCGAGGTTTTGGATTCATTGATGCCGTGAAGAGCTTACTTGAAGATGAGTGCCCTGGCGTGGTCTCATGTGCAGATATCGTTGCTTTGGTGGCAAGAGATGCAGTTGTTGCAACTGTAAGCATACAATAACAATCAGTTAGGGTAATTAATAATCAATTAATTAGAACAACCATGGAATGCAATCATGCATGCCAGCCGATGTGGAGTACTCATGAGGAGTATTTATTTGGTTATCCAATATTCCTAGACATTTAACTAAATTCAGCTCCACATACGCAATATGAATGTCCACGAATAGGCCCTACAAAATTAATAATAATAATAATAATAATAATAAATTGAAATAATTTAATTAATTATGCTACTGAGATATGTAACAGGGTGGCCCATTTTGGAGGGTTCCAACGGGCCGACGAGATGGGACTGTCTCAAATAGAACGGAGGCAAATAATCAGATACCATCCCCATTTTTCAATTTCACTACTCTTCAACGGAGCTTTGCCAGCAAAGGTCTTGATGTAAAAGATCTCGTCGTGTTATCTGGTAAGCTACAATCAACCCACTATCTTTTTAACACAGTCACTTTAAGGGACCAAGTTAGCATTTCTTAATTGTTAGTATTTTGAACTAATTAAATAAATGATGCTAGAGTGGATTTCCCATCCATACTTAGGGTGACGAAAATTGTAACGCCCTAGGCCTAACAGTAAGGTATTGTCCGCTTTGGGACTCGACCCGCACGGTTTTACCCCTCTAAGTTCACGAGCATCCCGTCCTTCCCCAAAAAGCCCCTCACTGAGGTACCTGGCGGCCTCCACTTATAGCCCAGGCTCCCCCCTTTGTCCAAACCGATGTGGGATTTCGTAACGATCCATCCACCCCCTCTGAGGCTCCAGCGTCCTCGCTGGACACACCGACTGGATATCGAGAGTCGGCTCTGATACCATTTGTAACGCCCCAGGCCTAACAGTAAGTTATTGTCCGCTTTGTGCCTCGGCCCGCACGGTTTTGCCCCTCTGGGTTCACGTGCATCCCGTCCTTCCCCAAAAGGCGCCTCACTGAGGTACCTGGCGGCCTCCACTTATAACACAGGCTCTCCCCCTCATCCTAACCGATGTGGAATATCACATTGATGGATCGTTACGAAATCCCACATCGGTCTGGGCTATAAGTGGAGGCCGCCAGGTACCTCAGTGAGGCGCTTTTTGGGGAAGGACGGGATGCTCGTGAACCCAGAGGGGTAAAACTGTGCGGGCCGAGGCCCAAAGCGGATAATACCTTACTGTTAGGCCTGGAGCGTTACAAATGGTATCAGAGCCGACTCCCGACCTCCGGCCGATGGTATCCAGCTGGGACGCTGGAGCCCCAAGGGGGGGTGAATGTGATATTCCACATTGGTTAGGATGAGGGGGAGAGCCTGGGTTATAAGTGAAGGCCGCCAGGTACCTCAGTAAGGCGCCATTTGGGGAAGGACGGGATGCACGTGAACCCAGAGGGGCAAAACCGTGCGGGCCAAGGCCCAAAGCGGACAATACATTACTGTTAGGCCTGGGGCGTTACAAAAATGGATTAATTATATGAAATATCTTTTACGGATTCTGATTATATAGAAAGATGGCTATATGTGTACATTGAATAATGATCTTGTCCATCAAGTTATTACTAAGTTATTACTTAACTAAATAATAATCTTGTATATTTTTTAACTTTTATATTTTATTTTTCTTCATTGTTGTATGAGCTCATGTGTATTTACTTCATACAACGAAATCTACCTTTCTTAATTTTTATCTATGTATATTTTATAGCACTTCAAAAAGAAAAAATTGTACGGTGAAGTGTGAGATGGGTGAAAATTTTTTAAAAATATATCAGGATCCAAAAATAATAAATTTTGGTATGTGAACCAAATAAACAAGCCCATATAAAAGTGAAAAAATAAAAGATTTTCAAGCATATAAAATATGCAAGTTTATTACTGAGGTGTACAGGATCACTATCTGTAGTAAGAATATACATGGGCAACCATGGGCCTCTTAATTAAATTAAATTGAGCTCTCGTAATTTAATTACAATAGATAGCACTTCATATTTGGCTCGAAAGCATTCGGCAAAGAGAGCACTCCTGGATTACTGCCGAATGAGGCCACAGTTACAAGCTTTTTATCTTTTTTTTTTTAATTGAATATTAGAACCTATTTTACGTTCAAGGACAAGTTAGAAATTGAGAACGATGACACCAATACAGTGGGTATGTAAGAAGCCCAAAATCCTACACCCAAAGAATAGTAGAAGATGGAAGAAGATTAGGTTAGTCATTTTTCCTATTATTGTTGAATTCTTGTGAATCCAAAACAAACAATATTTTCATAAAAAATTATTTATTCCTTTTCACCTAATTAATCAGTAAATAAGTTTGTTATAGAAATACATACATGTCTATATGTATTTTTATTGTATTTCAGGGGGGCATACGATCGGAATCACTCACTGCCCACAGTTCGGCAACCGTCTGTACAACTTCACTGGAAGAGGCGACGAGGATCCTTCTTTGGACAGTGAGTATGCAGCAGTGCTGAGAAGGGACAAGTGCAAGACTCCCACTGACAACACAACCATCGTGGAGATGGATCCCGGCAGCTTCAGGACCTTCGACACCAGCTACTACAAACTCTTGATGAAGAGGCGCGGCATCTTCCAGTCCGACGCAGCTCTCACCAAAGACTCCCAGGCCAAATCAATCGTCGCTAACCTTGCTAATGGCCCGCTCTCCAACTTTTTCGATGCCTTTGCGCTGTCCATGGAGAAGATGGGGATGATCGACGTGAAGACAGGGAATGCCGGTGAGATAAGGAAGAAGTGCGCAGTGGTGAATAGTTTAAAAAAATTTTAGATAATAATTCATTAATTGATTAGGAGGATATGGGTCATCAGTCTATATATCTCTGCGTTTGAAATTAATTTCGTGTCAATTGGGTCTTCATTGTATTAATTGTAACTTTTATACCACGAAATTAAGTGAAAATAAAACAGTTTAATTATATCAGAGGTATATTTTTTTTTTCAAGGACTACCCTTGCATGCTTGTGTTCTTGTTGCTAGGAAAAAGCAGTGAATTAAGGCACAAATATTAACAATGTATTTGGGATTTTGCGTATAGGGTTGTTTCAATAGTTTGTAAAATGTATCTCAAAATTGTTGGTCCCGAGTTAGTGGCAAAAACCCAAGAGGGGAGGGGTGAATTGGGTTCTTTAAAAAATCTTTTGTAAATAAAGTCTTAACCCCTTGAGTAATTAATCCCCTTTTGAAAAGAGCTAGAGAGCAATAAAGATAAAGCAGTAAAAAGAAATATGACACAAGATTTATAGTGGTTCGGGCAAACCTTCCCTACTCCACTCTTCCAAGCTCACACTCTGTTGTGACTTGGGTTCCACTATGTATTCCACGAATACACTTAGAGTCACCGCTCTCTTCTAGATTCCAGCTCTAGGGGGCATATACAACTAGAGTCACTTGCTCTCTTCTAGATTCAAAGCTCTAGGGGGCATATACAATCATTTGCACAAGTAGGTGATGAGTCTCACTCCAATCACACCCTACTTTGCATACACTTGATCTTAGCTACCCAAGCTAAATCAAGATTTATACAACCAAATAAAGAAATGAATAAAAACTACACTTTACAGATTTGTGTAGGCAGTTTTGAGCTCGAGGAAGAAATCAAAAACAGCTGGGATGATGATCGTTGAAGCAACCTGCAGTTTGAAACTCTTTCTTCCTTTGAAACACTCAAATATGGAGAAAAGGGATTTGAAAGTCTTTCTTGCACTTCTTTTCTCTCTATGATCCTTAGAGTAGTGTCACTTACTTCTTCTTACGTTCATTTGAATGTCCTTTTATAGATTGAGGAAAATATGAACGTTGTAGAAGTGGTTGGCGTGCAATAAATGAACTCCAACGTTCAAAAATTTGACCGTTATTCTCCAAGTCGAAGATGAAGTCGACTTGGCCTGCGACTTGGCTTCCATGTCGCACATGGAGTCGACTTGGCCTGCGACTTGGGTTCTTCAGAAACTCAAGTCTGAGACTTGGGTCGACTTGGCCTTCAGACTTTAACTCAAGTCGATCCTGAAGTCGACTTGGGTTGCGACTTGGCTTGGTCTATTGCAAAAATGCCTTGATCTACTTGAAATGTCTTGAATCTTGCAAACCATTTGAAAGCTTTGAGTCCTTGCACAATATATGTATGTTCCTTGCTTTGCTTTGGACTCACTTGGTCTTTATGACTTAGGTATTACTCCATTTGGAAGCTAGCTTGAAGATTTGCTTTGAGCTTGATAGACTTGATTTGAATGTAGAACATGATTCTTGACTTTGAAATTGACTCATTTGTTTTTCATCTTGATTCCTTGGACTTGAGTGATAAATCCTCTTGAATATCTTGAAAACTGCATCTTTGAAAGTTTGAACATCTCAAGTCGTGGATGGAGTCGACCTGGCCTGCGACTTCACCCAAGTCGCACCTGGAGTCGACTTCGTTTTCGACTTCGTTATGTTCGTTTCCACTTTTCAGCTCTGGATACTCCAAGTCGATGCTGGAGTCGACTTCGTCTGCGACTTGACTTCCCAAGTCGCAAGTGGAGTCGACTTGACCTGCGACTTCACCTGTTGCGTTTTGGGATTCATTCTCAAGTCGATATTTGAGTCGACTTTGGGATCGACTTCACCCAAGTCGAAGTCCAAGTCGACTTGGAGATCGACTTGACCTCTTTGCTTTCCTTAAACATTTAGAAAACATATTAGTACCTTTTATATACTCAAAATTAGTTCTTGTTAATCATCAAAACTCAAGATTTGGTCAATTTTATTGTTTTAAACATTGTTTCCAACAAAAATAAGTGAAGTTCTAGGCTTAAAATGCAAATAACCTGAGTTTGGAGTGCACCAGCTCAAGTTTGTAAGGGGCTGTTTGGTAAACCATAAACTTTTCCAACTAAAGCTTTAATCTAAAACAAAACTTTTCAGGGGGTGTTTGGCAATAAGTAAAATTTTTCTCCTAAAACTTTTCAATTTAAAAATTTTCACTTTCTACCACTATTCTATTTTTTAATTATTTCTTCATATTTTCCTATACAAACTACCCCACTTTCAATCATTTTTACACAATTACCTATACAACTAATTTTTCTATTTTAACTTTATTTTTTTTTACTCTTCATCATTACAAACAAAGATCAGGCTTAAATACATGAATGCTCCAACAGGGCAAAATGGTTATTCACTAAGGTGGCCCTTATTGGTCCCGAGTTAATGGCAATTACCCAAGAGGGGAGGGGTGAATTGGGTATTATGAAAATTTAAAACTTAAACAGAAACTTTTACCCCGGATTAATCTAGCCCCCTTTTATGAAGAAACAAAATGGAATGTAATGTAGATAACAGAAATAGAAATCAACACACAAGGTTTTATAGTGGTTCGGGCAACCTCCCTACTCCACTCTTCCAAGCTCACACCTCTTGTGACTTGGGTTCCACTATGAATTCCACGAATACAACTAGAGTCTCTACTCTCTTCTAGATTCTAGCTCTAGGAGACATATACAACCAGAGCCTCTGCTCTCTTCTAGATTCCATCTCTAGGGGGCGTATACAATCAACACAAGTAGGTGATGAGTTACACTCCAATCACAACTCTACTTGCAACGTCTTGGTTTCAATCACCAAACTTAAACCAAGCACTAAAACAATCAATAGTGTAAGAAAAAAGAAGATCTACACTTTAATGAGTTGTGTAGCAAGTTTCAGCTTGAGGAAGAATCTGTAGGAGCAACCGATTGTGTTTCGTTGAAGCAAATCGCAACTTTGAAGCTTGTTCTTCCTTTGAAAGTGTATAGATCACTCAAATTTAGAGAAAAGTAAATAAGGACTCTTGCTTGCACTTCTTTCCTCTCTTTAGACTCTGTCTTGTGCATATTCACGTTTGCTTGAGTGTCTATATATAGAAGTGGGAAAATTTTGAACGTTATAGAAGTGGTTGGCGCGCAATAAATGTTCCAACGTTCAAAAATTTGAACGTTACTTTCCCAAGTCGCAGGTGGAATCGACTTCGTCTGCGACTTCGCCCAAGTCGCATGCTGGAGTCGACTTTGTGTGCGACTTCGACAGCTCTTCAGTTTCCAAGTCTGAGTTCTGGGTCGACTTGGTTTCAGACTTGGCCTCAAGTCGATCTTGGAGTCGATTTGGGATGCAACTTGACCAGTTTTTGTGCCAAAACAGTTTGATCCTTGTTGATTCAACTCTTGGTTGCTTAGCTACTTTCCTTTAATAATAGTAATATTATTTTCATTCTGGATTTGCTTCAAATCTTGCAAATCTTGTGATTCTTGGAGAACTTGAAAAACTTGTATGGTCAAATCTTCTTTGATTTGGAATGAATTCATGTATCTTGCTCGCTTTAAAATTATATTAGTCTTCATATCTTGAGTTGTCTTCATCTTGAACTGAGCTTGACCTTTTGACTTGGACTTGAAAAACTCAAGTCGATCTTGGGGTCGACTTCGTCTGCGACTTCGCCCAAGTCGCATTCTGGAGTCGACTTCGACTGCGACTTCGGAATGTTCTGTCTCAAAATAAACGCTGGAAGGAAATGTGTATCTTCAAGTCGATACTGGAGTTGACTTCGTTTGCGACTTGGCTTCCAAGTCGCAAGTGGAGTCGACTTCGACTGCGACTTCAGCTATTCACCTTCCAAATTCAAATCTGTCCATCAGGTACATGTTGAAGTCGAATGTGGAGTCAACTTCGAGATCAACTTCACCCTAAGTCGAAGTCCGAGTCGACTTGGGAATCGACTTGGCTGATTTTCATTCCTTAAGACATTCATCACACTCATTAGTAATCAATTTATACTCAAATTTGAATTTGTTAATCATCAAAAATTATGCTTTAGTCAATTTTGTTTTGTTTTAACTATTGTTTCCAACAATCTCTCCCTTTTTGATGATTGACAAAACTAATTTGAGTTTGTACCTTTCAAGAAAATCACATTCATATAGTTTCCAAAATAGAACATCAAATATCTTTCAAACAGAGCATGAAACAAACATTTGAGCATAAAACATATTTTATATCATCATGATTCATACAGATTACAATGTAAAGTAAAAAGAAAACCTATATACAAGCTACCCAGCCCAAAAATACTCTAAAACCTATGTCATGTCCTAAAACACACTCAAAATAAACTCTATCCTATCTCCCCCTTTTTGTCAATCACTCAAAATGAGATTCAATTACCAAGGATTTGGTGAATTGAAATTTGGAAATGGGATATGAAGATTGAGTAGGTTTGACGGGTCGAACATGAGCAGATGAGTAGAAGGATGAAACAGGTGCGGGGGTTGGATCTCGATGAACTGATCCGGATTCAAACGGATCAAGTTCAGGTATGGGCTGATTACGATGACGTCCAGATGCGAGATGGTACCGGATAGTGCGCATTTCCCGATCGATACGATCTTGTCGGGAATGCATGTCCATGATAGCTGTGAGGACACCAGAGATGAGACTGGTCATTCTGTTTTCCTGTTGACCCATTTCATCTCGTAGGGTAGCTATTTCATCTCAAATGGTCTGTAGAGTTATGTCCTGATATGATGGTTGAGGTGCCGGATCTGGAATGGCTGATCCCCGTGGAGAGAAGGATCTAAGTGACATGGGAGAAGCTGGCTCCTTCCAAATTTGGAGTTACCCCAACTCCAAAGAACATGTTAACTCCTTTTACAAAACTTCTATAGTATTCCTCATCCCATAAATAATAGAAAATCCTAGTTAGATCCGGATAGACTCTTTCATCTTCCTTTAGCAGCTTGGTCCAACCTTGAAATTCCAATAGATCTTCTATATCTGACCCATAATCTTTCAGAAACTTGAAATCAATTATTTTAGGAATGAATACCTTCCTCTCGTAGAAGTGTTTGTAGAACCGACTGTGCTGGAGTTCGGTTTTGAAGTACGTAGTCGACATCTTCAACACTTGAGCTTTCCCAGCTATGTTGCCTTTCCTTCTTGCCCCGGATTGAGTGCTGTGTGAGGTTTAGGGTTGTTCCTCACGACCAGTTGTGGTTGACGGAGTTCCCATTTGAAAACGCACTCGGCGGCTAGTAGAAGTGGATAGTTGTTCCCGGGCTCGCTTTGAGGAAGTACGTTGTCTCCTAGGCACTTCGTCGTCGATACGGGATGTAGACTGTTAAGGAACAAGTTTGAGAGAGGGTTTTGAGACAGCTAACTTGGGAGGTCTGGACTTTGGAGCCATTGCAAATTTTTGAAATTCAGAGTGCCAGAAAGACAAAGAGCAGAGAGAGAGAGGAATAGAGAGACGGAAAGAGAGAGAGGAGAAGACAAGGAGAGTGAGAGAGTGCTTGGAGCAGAGAGAAGTTTGAGAGAGAAGAGAGAGGTCAGAGGGAGGAGAGAGAGAGAAGTAGAGAGACGGGAAGAGAGAGAGAAAACTGAGAGAAAAAGACAGAGAGTGAGAGAGAATCTGAGGAGAGATAGAGAGAGAGAGACAGTCGCCGGAGAGGAAATGCCGAAAAGAGATGGAATTTCGGAGAGAGGAGAGAGGAAACGCTGGAAGGAAGAGAGGAGACGGCACGGGAGGAAGAAGAAGAAGAAGAAAAAAGGAAAGAAAAGAAGAACAAGAAGAAGAGGAGAAGAAGGCGGACGGTCGCGCGCGCGGAGTCGACTTTGCCCTAGGCGAAGTCGACTTCGACCCCTCGGAGTCGACTTCGCCTCAGAGGTGGAGTCGACTTCACATCTCCCAAGTCGACTTCACTGGAGTCGACTTGGCTTTCCCGGAGTCGACTTGACTCATCGACTTGACCTTTTTCAGATTTGATTTTCTTGTATAATTTTCCCTAATTTAATTCAATCATTCCCATTTCATTTCTAATTTTATAAAATGGTTCCTTTGCTAATGGCTTGGTAAAAATGTCAGCAACTTGTTCCTCAGTTTTCACATATTCCAAACAAATATCATGATTTTCAACATGTTCTCGAATAAAATGATGTCTTACATCTATATGGTTGGTTCTTGAATGCAATACTGGATTCTTTGTCAAACATATAGCACTTGTGTTGTCACATCTAATAGGAATATTGTAATAATCAATGTCACAGTCTTTTAATTGTTGTTTCATCCAAAGTAGTTGGGCACAACAGCTTTCGGCGGCTATATATTCGGCTTCTGCAGTAAATAGAGCAACACTGGTTTGTTTCCTTGAATATCATGAAACCAACATATTTCCAAGAAATTGACAGGTTCCACTAGTACTTTTTCTATCTACTTCGTAGCCGGCAAAATCCGCATCCGAATAGCCGAATAAGACAAATGTTGACCCCTTTGGACACCATAGTCCAAGATTAGTAGTATTTATCAAATATTTAAAAATTCTTTTTACAGCCAATAGATATGATTCTTTAGGACATGCTTGGAATCTAGAACAGATACAAACACTAAACAAAATATCTGATCTAGAAGCAGTTAAATACAACAATGATCCTATCATACTTCTATAAAGCTTTTGATCGATACATTTACCGTTTTCGTCCGTGTCGATCTTGATCGTAGAACTCATTGGAGTATTTGCTCCTTTTGTAGTTTGCATTCTAAATTTCTTTAGTATTTCTTTGACGTACTTGGACTGATTTAAGAATATCCCTTCGTTTTGTTGCTTGATTTGTAGTCCAAGGAAGAAATTTAGTTCTCCCATCATGCTCATTTCAAATTCGCTCTGCATGATCTTAGAAAATTCTTGGCATAAAGTTTCATCAATAGCTCCAAATATTATATCATCTACATAGATTTGCACAATTAAGATGTTTTTACTTTTATATTCGATGAATAAAGTAGTATCAACTTTCCCTCTTTGAAATTCATGATCAATCAAAAATTTATTTAGCCTTTCATACCAAGCTCTTGGGGCTTGTTTTAGTCCATATAATGCTTTGGTCAGCTTATAAACATATTTAGATTGATCCTTTTCTTCGAATCCAGGGGGTTGTTCAACATATACTTCTTCATTCAAGTATCCTTTCAAAAATGCGCTTTTCACATCTATTTGAAACAATTTGAAATTCATGTGAGAAGCAAATGCTAGTAAGATGCGTATGGCTTCTAATCTAGCCACAGGTGCATATGATTCTTAAAAATCAATCCCTTCTTAATCTAGCTTTGTTTCTAATTACAAGTCCGCTTTCGTCCAATTTGTTCCTAAATATCCATTTGGTACCAATAATTGTATAACCATTTGGTCTAGGAACGAAATGTCATACATCATTCCTTTCAAATTGATTTAGCTCTTCTTGCATTGCAATAACCCATTTTTCATCATTAAGAGCTTGTTCAATAGTGGTTGATTTAATTTTTGACACAAATGTGTATTGTCCACAAATGTTTTGCTTTGATCTCCTAGTTTTTACTCCTTCATAAATATTTCCAATGACTTGCTCAATTGGATGGGCATTTTTGAACTTTAAATCAATTAGAGGTTTGTAGGAATCATTACCTTCACTTACCTATTCCTCCATGGAGTTTTCTGGCTTGAGGTCGGTTTCCTTTTGTTGTTCTTGTTGTTTTGCTTTTGTATCATCTGCGTCACTTAGTTCATCCTCCTTTCTCGGAGTTTGGTTAAATTCATCAAAAACAACATGTATTGATTCTTCTATTGTTTGATTTCTTTTGTTGAAAATTCTATATGCTTTGCTATTTGATGAATAACCCAAGAAAATAACTTCATCACTTTTGGCATCTAGTTTTTCTAATTTTTTTTTCCATTATTTAACACATAACAAATACAACCAAAAGTATGGAAATATGATATGTTTGGTTTCCTGCCTTTCCAAAGTTCATATGGGGTCTTTTTCAATATTGCTCTAATGGTAACTCGGTTTAATACATGACAAACTGTACTTACAGCTTCACCCCAAAATCTTTTGGACAATTTACTCTCATTTAGCATGGTCCTAGCCATTTCTTGAATTGTCCGATTTTTCCTTTCAACAACTCCATTTTGTTGAGGAGTTCTTGGTGCAGAAAATGTATGGTGAATTCTCTTTTCATTGTAAAATTCTATGAATCGACTATTTTCAAATTCATCACCATGGTCACTTCTAATGGAAATGATTGAGCTTTGTTTTTCATTTTGCACCAAAGTTGAAAACGAGACAAACATAGAAAATGCTTCATCTTTGCTAGCTAAGAGTATAATCCAAGTAAATCTAGAAAAGTCATCCACAATAACATACACATATTTTTTCCCACCAAGAGTTAAAATGTCTGATGGCCCATAAAGATCCATATGTAGCAATTCAAGTGCTCTAGTTGTTGAAATTTCCTGTTTGGTCGAAAATGACATTTTTGGTTGTTTAGATAGTTGACAGGCTTTACAAATCTTATCTTTGTCATATTTGAGCTTTGGTAAACCTTGTACCAAATTCTTTTTCCATAAAGTTTTAATATTTGACATATTTATATGTCCAAGCCTTGTATGCCATTTTCATGGATCATTTTCTATGGCTATTAGACATTTTCCTTCTAGGTCATCAAGGCAAACCAAATATACATTTTCATGTCTTTTGCCACTAAACATTATGTGCTCGTCATCATCAATAACATTACATATAGAGGATTCAAATACAACTTTATATCTTTTATCACATAGTTGACTAATACTCATTAGGTTGTGTTTGAGTCCTTCAACAAATAGAACATTTTCAATACATGCATTTGAATTGCCATAGATATTTCCTTTACCTTTTATTTTACCTTTCTCATTATTTTCGAAAGCTACCGTTCCTTCATTGCATGGGTTGATCTTGTGAAATAGTCCTTTTTCTCCTGTCATATGTCTTGAGCAACCGCTATCCATAAACCATACGTTATTGGCCTTAGCTTTAAGACATACCTGCAAAAATTAATTTGAGTGGAGCTCATTCTTTTGGTACCCATTTTATGGGTCCGTTTGGGTTAGTTAACCTTTGGAGTTTAAGTTGATCTACCTTTGAAGTCATAAACCCAATGCTTTTCGGCATCCAAACCAATTTAGCACCAAGGTTTTGTAGTTTTCTTAGTTTACATTGATAGATTTTATGTCCTAACTTGTTGCAAAAGTTACAAGCTCCCGGAAGTCTAGAAATTGGGAGCCACTTTGTAATTCGTTCCTCAGTTGGTCTTTTGGTCCAAGCTACTCGATTTATCTTTAGTTTAGTATAAATGGGTTTGACATTATTTCTTGGAGCATTAGACTTTGTTTATTCAAATGTATTGTATCCAAGTCCTTTCTTGCAAGTTTGGGTTGTCATTTTTAAGAACATTTTCACATTTTCTCCTGGATTAGAGAACTTGGCAAGAGATTCATTTAATGATTAATTTTCATTTTTAAGTTTCTCTAACTCATTTTCTAATGTATTCTTTTCATTTTTTAATTTATCTAATTTTTCAGCAAGTTTACCATTTACAATTATTACTGCATCACATTGTCTTTTCTTTATTGTAAACTTGTTTTCTAATTTCTTTATTTCTTCATATAGTGAATCATAAGCTTGTTGAAGTTCTTCTAATTCAGCATATTTAAGACATTCATTTGTAGAAAAATTTGAAAAAGATTTCTGTTTGGAGGTTACCTCTTGACTACTTGTGCAGTCTATTGAAGTAGCTTGATCCTCCAAGATTTTCGTGGATGCAAAGCATATGTCGGTATTTGTTATGCAGTAAATTCTTGCACAATCTGCTTCGCATTATTCACTTGAGGAGCTATTTGTTGTAGATTCTTCTTTATTCACGTACATGCCTCTTCCTTTGTTTCTTTGAAACCTTTTGTTGTCGCCTCGATCCTTCTTGCATGTGTCTCGAACCACCACATCGGTAACATTTTGTTGTTTCTTTCTTTTTCTCTTTGGAATTTTTTTCTTTAAAGTTTTTGAAATTTCTGCCTTTCCTTACAAATTTTCTGAATCGTTTTGTGAGTAAGGCAATTTCATCGTCATTTTGAGAAGATGAAGTGTTGTCGTCCAAGTCTTGTGCGGCTCTCAAGGCAATGGCTCTTTTGCCTTTGTGGTGATCTTCGTTTCTTTTCTTGATCAGCTCATGTGACATTAAGGAGCTAATAAGATTTTCCAACTTCAACGTGTTAAGATCCTTGGCTTCTTCTATTGCCGTGATTTTTGGAGTCCATGATTCGGGTAGTGCCCTTAGAATCTTCATGACCTGCTCAGATTCAGAAATTACTTTTCCTAGCCCACTCAAGGTATTAGTAATCTTGGAAAATCTAGCAAACATTTCAGAAATATTTTCAGTTTCTAACATCCTAAAATTTTCTAATTCTCTAATCAAAATGTTTCTCCTTGTCCCTTGGACTTGAGAGATTCCTTCATAGATAGAAGTTAGTGTATCCCATATTTCTTTGGCATTTAAACACGAGGATACTCTATCATATTCAAAGGCTGTAAGAGCACAAAATAATGAATTCATAGCCTTGGCATTGCTCTTTACAATTTTCACTTCCTCATCAGTCCATTTGGAAGCTATTTCATCAATAGGCAAAGTCACACCGTCTTGGATTGCAATCCAAGAGTCCATATCTGTAGTCATGATAAGTTGTTTCATACGTAGCTTCCAATATCCAAAATTATTTCCATCAAACAATGGTGGCCTAGTAAATGATTGGCCTTCGGCAAATGCGAGAACGAAAGTCAATTGGGATGCCATGTCAATAGAACTCTTTGGTTTAACTCAAAGACCTGCTCTGATACTACTTGTTGGTCCCGAGTTAATGGCAATTACTCAAGAGGGGAGGGGTGAATTGGGTATTATGAAAATTTAAAACTTAAACAGAAACTTTTACCCCGGATTAATCTAGTCCCCTTTTATGAAGAAACAAAATGGAATGTAATGTAGATAACAGAAATAGAAATCAACACACAAGGTTTTATAGTGGTTCGGGCAACCTCCCTACTCCACTCTTCCAAGCTCACACCTCTTGTGATTTGGGTTCCACTATGTATTCCACGAATACAACTAGAGTCTCTACTCTCTTCTAGATTCTAGCTCTAGGAGACATATACAACCAGAGCCTCTGCTCTCTTCTAGATTCCAGCTCTAGGGGGCGTATACAATCAACACAAGTAGGTGATGAGTTACACTCCAATCACAACTCTACTTGCAACGTCTTGGTTTCAATCACCAAACTTAAACCAAGCACTAAAACAATCAATAGTGTAAGAAAAAAGAAGATCTACACTTTACTGAGTTGTGTAGCAAGTTTCAGCTTGAGGAAGAATCTGTAGGAGCAACCGATTGTGTTTCGTTGAAGCAAATCGCAACTTTGAAGCTTGTTCTTCCTTTGAAAGTGTATAGATCACTCAAATTTAGAGAAAAGTAAATAAGGACTCTTGCTTGCACTTCTTTCCTCTCTTTAGACTCTGTCTTGTGCATATTCACGTTTGCTTGAGTGTCTATATATAGAGGTGGGAAAATTTTGAACGTTATAGAAGTGGTTGGCGCGCAATAAATGTTCCAACGTTCAAAAATTTGAACGTTACTTTCCCAAGTCGCAGGTGGAATCGACTTCGTCTGCGACTTCGCCCAAGTCGCATGCTGGAGTCGACTTTGTGTGCGACTTCGACAGCTCTTCAGTTTCCAAGTCTGAGTTCTGGGTCGACTTGGTTTCAGACTTGGCCTCAAGTCGATCTTGGAGTCGACTTGGGATGCAACTTGACCAGTTTTTGTGCCAAAACAGTTTGATCCTTGTTGATTCAACTCTTGGTTGCTTAGCTACTTTCCTTTAATAATAGTAATATTATTTTCATTCTGGATTGGCTTCAAATCTTGCAAATCTTGTGATTCTTGGAGAACTTGAAAAACTTGTATGGTCAAATCTTCTTTGATTTGGAATGAATTCATGTATCTTGCTCGCTTTAAAATTATATTAGTCTTCATATCTTGAGTTGTCTTCATCTTGAAATGAGCTTGACCTTTTGACTTGGACTTGAAAAACTCAAGTCGATCTTGGGGTCGACTTCGTCTGCGACTTCGCCCAAGTCGCATTCTGGAGTCGACTTCGACTGCGACTTCGGAATGTTCTGTCTCAAAATAAACGCTGGAAGGAAATGTGTATCTTCAAGTCGATACTGGAGTTGACTTCGTTTGCGACTTGGCTTCCAAGTCGCAAGTGGAGTCGACTTCGACTGCGACTTCAGCTGTTCACCTTCCAAATTCAAATCTGTCCATCAGGTACATGTTGAAGTCGAATGTGGAGTCGACTTCGAGATCGACTTCCCCCTAAGTCGAAGTCCGAGTCGACTTGGGAATAGACTTGGCTGATTTTCATTCCTTAAGACATTCATCACACTCATTAGTAATCAATTTATACTCAAATTTGAATTTGTTAATCATCAATTGGTCAATTTTGTTTTGTTTTAACTATTGTTTCCAACAGCCCTTGTATATTCTTCCATATCTTAACCACAGAAAATATTAATATAAAGGTGGAAAACGAGAAAATGTTATGATTTTTAAGATCAATAGATTGTGGTTTGTGAGTATGAAGTAGTTCAATCACACTAAAACCAAATTAATTTAAATTAAATACTTTTTCTTTTTTCTATTAGACAATTTGACTATATGTAAATCAATTTTCTTTTGGAAATGAGAACTTCTTTCCCAGGATCCTCTAAAATTGGAGAAGATCAAAGGGAGTAGGGATAGAGCTGTCAAGATATATTTCATTGACAAAAATTATCTGTATAAAATTTTTCTAAGGAAAGTATGGAGGATTAGCTCGCCATTCTTAATCAGTCAAAATATTACATGAAAGCAAAATCAGTAAGAAGATGAGTGATTGAGTTGCCCATCCACATAACATGATGGAACAAAATGGTTTGAGCTATAGAGTTAGTTATTTGATCTTAGAGATGAGTGTCCCTACTTAGGATGGAAACTGCCTCTTGTTTGCCAATAAAATAATGAGAATCAAAGAATCTGATTTAGTATGAAGTTACTATAATTGAATTTTTAGAGCCCATTTCACACCTATCCACATTGCAGCAGCTTCCATAATCAATGGATCCATGATTCCTACCTAGTTCCAACCTTTGTTTGCAATAAAGTAACCTCTTGAATCTCTAATCACCACTGTAAACCTGATACAATTTTGTGGAGGTTCCTTCTTCCATTGACATGGATCTTCAATTTTCCTTCATCCAGCTTTGCCTATCTTGCAATAAGAGATTGGTCAAGCATGCTTGACCCTATGAGGCTTGTCATATTCCTATGCTGGTCTCAATAATTTATACACCAATTATTTACTTCCTTCAACGCAGGTCAGTTACCCTCCTCTTTAAGTTGATTTCTTTAAAACCCCATGCACCAATAGAAAGGAGGAGGAAAATAGAACTGTCCATCTTTCCACAGTAATGAAAGTCCTGAATATCCACTGCATGGAATTCATCTTCTCCCTTAAAAGAGCTACTGATGATTTTGCTACACTTAGGTTGGACTAGATCACACCAAACAAAAAAGATGTGTATGTCCTTCACTTCTTTCCTAAAAAATAAACAGTGATGTCAACCAATATTCCATGCCTATGCAAGTCAGGTAACATAGGAAGCTCATCTCTGAACAATCTCCAACCAAATATGAGGACTTTGCTTAGAAGGTTAGTTTTCCATATGAATTTGTAAATTTCTTGATCAAGAACATGTCCATTCTGCAAGCATGTAATGGGTGGTCATTAGCTTTCATTAAGGCCTAATATACTGATTTGATAATGCAACTTCCATTTGGCTCGTGCTCCCAAAACAAATGATCTTCTTCTCCCCTATTAGGTAGTAGAATAGAGTTAATTACATCTTTACAAATTCACCCATTAATTGGAGCAATAGATCCTCTTTCTATTGGCCGGTCTACTTATCGAGGAAGGAATTAACCTTGACTTTCTCAAAGATGGAATCCATCTGTCTCAAAAAAAGCCACTTGCTACCCATTGTCAATATGCTAGTGGCATCCACTATACATCACATCTCTAGTTTTAAGGATGTTTTTTCATGTGAAAGAATCAATTGTCTTTTCATTGTAGGGCCACAAATTTCCATTTTTGAACTATTTGGCTTTTAATGAACTTATATTTGTTGCTAATCTCCATGCCCGTTTGGCAAGAAGGGCACAGTTGAAAGTGATAAGGTCCATAAAGCCCAAGCCCCCTACAACCTTTCCCTTGCGCATATCTCTTTACATTGCTTAGGTTATCTTGTGCTTGCTGTCTTTCTTACCCATAAACATTTGGTAAGTATACTATTGAGTCATTTTCATACTATTTTTTTAGAATGATATTTGGATAAGAATTTGAGTGATTGAGATAATTTGAAACATATTTTGATTGATTTAGCTTTGTTTAGCAAAAAACATTCACAATTTACTGATATGTGTAACATCAGATAAAATTGACATAAAACTCATGCAATTCTTAGAGAGTTGAAGCATACTGACCAAGACTCACTCAATTTAATAATATTTAAGATTCAAAAGGAGGCAAAACAATGGCTAGAACAACCTAAAATGTGTCATAAAAGTTTCAATATAGTTCGGGACACATCTGGTTAAAACTCAGCAATACTTTGAAGAAATTTGAGGAGACCAAAGGCCCACATGATTTGAACCATGTAAAGCTTGGTCTAACACAGTTCAAAGCATGTGGGCACATAGTTGTGCAATTCCAAGCATGATGTGAATTGTTTGCATGATTTTTTCTCTCAAGCTTTGTATAAAACATATTATGAATGTCCTAGGGCATCTTAGAATATCCATTGAGCTTGGGTTGAGTTCCAGGAGCAAAAGAGACTTAAGAGCACAAGGCAAAAAATGAGGTGATGAGTTATTTGAAGTATTCACGACACTATTGAAGCTTCCAACAATTTCCTTTCCTTTTCTTCTTTATCTTGATTATATTATCTTATTTGTGATAGATTTGAGATGTAATATTATTTTGTATTTTGATTTGATCTTGAACATCCTAGTCTAATCCCTTAATCTAGGGTTTAGGACGTAGCATATGTACAATATAGTAGATATTATGATTTAATTTGATTTATGTAAGATATTTTGTATTTTGATATGTTATAATTTCAATGCTTGTTGGGCGTTTGAGCTCTCACTTCAACATGATTTCATATATAAGGTAAAGGAATCAAAAGATGAAAGTCTAATGTATGACAATCAAGATATAGATCTAAAAATCTAGACCATGAGAATAGATATATCCACGAACGACTACAGAACTTAATATATTCTATTTGACTTAATCCCACGAGAATATATGGTTAAAAAGATTAGAGTTAAGCCTTGTAGATTTCACAAGAAGGTACAAGAATGATTTAGAATTTGTTCTTCTTTCACACATAATACCCAGAATAAAAAGACATTGCACAAATTCATTGCAGATGTTACATGTGAATCCTAGACCTTAGGTGCTTACATCCCCTAATTCTTTAATTCTTCATTTTACATTCTTAAGAGTTGCTTTTCTTTTTACTATTTGTTTTCTACTTTTTCTTATTCATTTGTATTTGACATGAGTGTTTGAAAACAACGTCTGAAGTCTCTAATTTCTTGTAGGATTGATATTTTGAATACTATAATTCACAACCCATATACTTGTAGAGAGAATTGAATAAGCTTTTTGATACCATTACCAAGGAATTCAGCGTTACTTAAGATTTTGCATTTAAACACTTTCTTTTTTTCTCTATTACCTTTCTACTCCTATCTCCTACTCTCTTTTGTTCTTCTCTTTTTATCTGCTCGAAGTGTTCTATTTATCATTAATTTGGTAATATTGTATGCACCCAGATATTCAAAATTTTGCTAAACAAGTAGTTGAAAATTTTTTTGTTGCAGATCCTGAGATCGAACAAACTTTCAGGAAGAGAGTTTGTAAATATCAAAAACAATAATCCTCTAAAGAGCAGACTTCACATGTGTAAGAGACCATGGCGGATTGAAATATTCCTGACATAACACAACTAGAGCATGCAGAATACCAAGCGAAAAATAATAACCCACTAAGGAAGATAACCTTGAGTGACTGGAATCCTCTAAACCGTAGAGGCTTCAGGTCTTACATCACGGAACCTAAAATCAGGGCAAGGAATTTTGAAATCAAATTGGGACTCACAACTCCAATTTCCTGTAATTGTGTAACACAATCAAGGTATAACGAATCTCATAAGAAGTTATTTGTCTTTAGCTTTTTTCATTTTCTTTGTGTGATAGAGAGAATGAATGATTCTTCTCTATACCACTTGACTCATTTACCATGTAGGATGGACTTTCCATTGCCTTCTTGGAGAAATATTTTTCACTCACAAAGATAAGAAGATCAAGAATGAAATCAACTGGTTTGTCCAAAAAGACAGTGAAACTTTTTATGATACATGGTAAGGAATGAAAACTTGTAGTGCAAATGCTTGCACCACTGCATTCCACAAGGTGATATAATTGAAAATTTGTTCAACAGGCTTGATCGACCAACAAGAAGTGCTATTAATTCTGCTACAGAAGGCTAATTCATGTGACTAATTGATGAGAAGGCACTTGCACTCCTGAAAGATTTAGCTCTTTTGATTTCCATTGTGGTGACAATTAAGGCCCTTCTAGACGTGGAGGCATATATGATATCAAAGCCCTCAACTCACTAAATGCCAAGATGGACTAGACACTGCTATGAGAAAAGAAATAGAAAGCCATAGACCGAGGCACAACTTCAACTCAACATGCCTCTTATGAGATCTATGAAGCATCTCACTACTCATCTAAGTGTAGCTTCTTCGTTCAAGAGACCCAAGGTGAGTAAGTTCATGCAGTTAACAACTCTTGCAATACTCGACCCTATGCTAATCCCTTTTCAAATACCTACAATCTTGAATGGTGCAACTACCTCAACTTTTCTCAAACCAACAAGCCACCTAGATTCCTAAGAAGACCATGAATCCATCGACCTACCAACCTTAGTTAGCTTGACCTATGCCAAACTCATTTTCGACTACTAAATATCTACTTGAAAGCATACTCCTATTCTAAAAGAAGATTGAAGAGATAGTCGAATAACAACTCTAATCCCACGGAAAACAAATTGAGTTACTGCAAACTCACATAAAAATCCTTGAAAATTAAATTGTTGAACAAGCCTCAACCTCATCTCAAAGGAACCAAGGTTAGCCAAGGTTAACTCTCAAGTTAGCCTCAAGTCAATCCATAGGAACAAGTTGTGATAATTACTTTCTAGAGAGGTAAGCAACTTGAGACAACTCGAATTAAAGAGAAAGAAGCTTGACAACAATTTTGAGCAAGAATAGAAGCAAGATGATGAAGGACAACCCGAACCAATGGTAGAAAAGCCTTATGTCTCACCTTCACTCTACTAGCATCCTTTGCCCTTCCTGCAGAGACATATATATGCTAAACTACAAAGTAGTTTGAGAAGTTCATTTCAACATTAAAGAACTTATGCATCAATGTTTCCTTCGTTAATATGCTATCTTAGGTGTCGCCATACACAAAATTCTAGAAAGAGATCCTACTTAACAAGTGTAAATTCGAGGAGCTCAAGATGGTGACACTTATTGAAGAGTGCAGTGCTGTGTTGCAAAATAATTCTTCATGAAAGCTTAAGGCACAAGAAGGTTTTTCTTTTTTCTTCTTGGTGATGTTCAGGTAGACAAGGCCTTGTGTAACCTTGGAGTGAGCATTAGCCTAATCTCTCTTTCTACATGTGAAACAGTGAAGATTGTCTACCTTAAGCCCATAACTATGTAATTAAACATGAAGACCACTCCATCAAACATCTTACGGGTATCATAGAAGACGTGTCAGTGAAGGTCAGAAAGTTTTTATTCCAATGAATTTCATTGTGCATGACATGGGGGAAAATAATCAGACTTAATCTATTCGGAAGGCCATTTTTAACAACAGTTGGCGCCATTGTTGACATAGAGTATGACAGGCATGCTTTAATAGTTGGAGATGAGTAGTTGGAGTTCAGCTTACACTCAAAACTAGAAAACTTCCCTCTTAATAATTCTTGTATGTGGATTGACGTGGTTAAAGAGGCATCAAACAAAAAAAATAAGTCAGTTCGACAGGGGAGTGCATAAGCAAAAGAGAAACTACTAAAATTTTTAATCAAAAGGTTGCTATAACTGTGGCATTACTTAAAAGTGAGAGATCAAAACCACAATGATAACTGAAATTTGACAGAATAAATCATTCTCCTTCTTGTCAACCTATTAATAATATTATGGTCTATTGACGAAAAAAATATCGAGTAAATTTGAAGGCCAATTCAAATAGCAAAGAGTGCATGTAAATCTGGAGGCAAAAAAAGAAGTAGATCAATACAAAAGCTTGAGTTGACTAATTCACGAGGATTAAAGCACAGCAGGCTGAGGACTATAAACTAATTGCTGCTTGGGAGGCAACTCAATGTTTATTCTAGGATAGTAATAGTTTACTTTATTGTTTCTATTTTATTTTTAAAGGATTTTGATACTTGTTAATGTGGAATCTTCATGGTTGTTTTGTAGCGGTTATCTTGAGAAAAAATTCAATTCAAAATCTCAACACTTTAACATAGAAGTAGATAACTCTCACTCATTTGAAACCCTCGCATATTTGAAAGAATTGCTCTTGACATTAATAATAATGTCACCTCTAAGTGTGGGGTGAATGTGTTGCATTATTTTTTGAATTATTTTTTATTGATAGTTGTGTTAGATGATTATTGCACTGAATTTTTATCATATTTTGAATTTTTTGTTGAATTTTGTTGAAAATATGCATGATTGTTGACACTAGCTAATTTGGACCTCAGGTTTAGCTCTTGTAAGTCCTTTAAGTAGACTTTACTTAGGATTTTAAAAATTATGAGTTAGAGGAATGACTAGAGTTTAGTGAGATGTTAAATTTGTTTTTGAGCATGTACTTATTTATATTTTTATCCTAGATCACTTGATGATACTGATATACTAAGACACTATTTCTACTTTCATTCAAATTTTGAGTAATTTTCTCTAACTTGTCAAAAATCGTTCCTATTACATATAATCAATGAATTAAAAAATAGTTTTTTCTACATATATGAAGTCTCATTCTGGTTAAAAGAATTTTCAAGATTAATACTCGACTTGTTTGTGGAACATAATTAAGGCATTCTTTTATGTAAGAATGAGACTAGTTTTAAATGAATTATGATTGTTGCCCCATTTTGAGCCTAAATTTGATGTTTTCTAATCCTTAATTCTCACTTATTAAATCGAATTGATTATGAATTTGATTTTGAGCACAAAAGCATAATGGGAATTAAGTCAACCCTATGGCTTGTGCAAATTTTAAAATAAAAAATTCCTTGAATATTCTAAAATATGGTGAAGAGAATCAATGTCGAACCTGTGTAAAAAAATATGAATTAAGGATATTAATGGGCTCCGAAAAGAATAGAAGCACTAAGTGTGAGAGTTATTTTATTTTTTGCTTGCATAAAAGGCTCAAATCAGTGTGGAAATGGTTCAATTCTGAATTTTTAAACTCCTAAACTAAACCAAATCATTGTCCCATGGAGTCCTTATGATTCTATAAACAATCAAGTGAGCCAGTGGAGGAAATTTCAATGCTAGGACGTGATGAGATGTATGTGAGGTAATTTGACTTATACTTTTCTATATTACTACCGTTAAAGGATCAAACTGCTGAATGTGTGTATTGAGACAACAAATATAAGAAGGGGAGAGTTATTTGAAAAGTATGATGTGTATGCAGTATTAGTTAAGTGAGAAAGAATTTTTTACTAGTATATTTGATAAGTGCAAGGCTTAGAAATTTTTGTTAAACTTTCTCACTGATTCTTGATTAATACAAGATGGTAATCACTTTTTGCTAAAAGTCATTGAAAGACTTGATTATGAAATACTATGATATGATTTTGCGTTCTTTTATATTTGCTTGGGGACAAAAAAAAAAGTTTAAGTGTAGGGAAATTTTTTAAGCTATTTTCATGCTATATATTTAGAATGATTCGGATTTGTTTAGCACGAAACACTCATCATTGACCAATACATGTAAAGTCAGGTAAATTTGGTATAAAACTTGTGCAATTTTTATAAAGACGTGATGATCTTGAAGATTTAAAAGCAGGCAAAACAGTGGGGGCCTAGAACATGTCAAAAAAGTTTCAATATAGTTTGGGATGCATCAAGTCAAAAATCAATAAAAATTTGAAGAAATTTGAGGAGACCAGAGGCCCACACGATTTGAATCATGTGGAGCTTGTCGCACACAGTTCAAGCCATTTGGGCACATGGTTGTGCAATTCCAAGCACGATGTGAACTATTTGTGTGAGTTTTCTTTGGAGCTCTATGTAAACACTTATTGTGAACATCATAAGGCATCTTAAAACGTCTTGGTCCCTAGCTTATGGCAAAATCTAAGAGGGGAGAGTGAATTGGGGTCTTTAAAATTCTTTTTGGCGTATTAAGTGTAACCCCTTGAATGAAAAAGATGGAGAGTTAAAATGCAAATAGAGTAGATATATTAAACACAAGAAATTATAGTGTTCGGGACAACCCTCCCTACTCCACTCCTCCAAGAACACACTCTTGTGAATTAGAGCCCTTGCTCTCTTCTAGATTCTAGTTCTATGGGGCTTTTACAATTTATACCTAAGTAGGTGGTGAGTCACACTCCAACCGCACACTACTTGCATTCACTTGGCCTTGGTCTCTAACACCAAACCAAGCGGAATCATAAAGATAATGAATAAAAATAAGAATCTATACTTTATAGAAGTGTAAGAAAATTTTCAACTCGGGGAAGAATATCTAGAGTGAGTTGATGAGAAGTCAGTTCAACACTTGCAGTGAATCACACAATTCTTCTTGTAAGTACTTAAATACTTGAAGGCTGGAAGGCAGAATTTTAATTAATGCTCTTGCTAACTCTTTCCACTTCATTTATATGTATTAAATAGAGAAGGAAGAAATCCAAATATTCGGTGGTAGGTGGCACACATTTAATGCACTCTGGTTCAAATTTTTTCAACTGTTGCTATCCAAGTCACACTTGGAGTCGACTTCCGGTACAACTTCACCCAAGTTATGGACTGGAGTTGATCTGGATTACAATTTATTCTTTGGCCCTTTAGTCTTAAATTCGACTTGGAGTCAACTTAGTCCCAGACTTGACCCAAGTTGTAGGTGAAATCCATTTGGTTTGTGACTTCATTCTCCACTTAGCTCATTGGAACGTTGGCACCATACAAACGTGATCCTTTAGCATAAATGTCTTTGTTTCTTCATATTTTAACTTCAAAAGGCTTTATTTGTGCAAGTAGACTTTTGAACTTCTTGATTATTGAGCTTGGTCATTCTATTTGAGAGTTCTTAGATGGGCTTTTATCTTCGATCTTGAATCATATTGGAGTGATGTTGCTGATGGTCCCGAGTTGATGACAATTATCCAAGACGGGAGGGGTGAATTGGGTATTTAAAAATTAAACTTTGATTAGAAACTTTACCCCGGTTTAGTTCAATTCCTTTAATGAGCCAAATGGAAAATAGTAAGATAATGAAAGTGAAAATGAAAAATAATAGATAAGATTTATAGTGGTTCGGGCAACCTTCCCTACTCCACTCTTCCAAGCTCACACTCCCTTGTGACTTGGGTTTCACTATGTATTCCACGAATACAACTAGAGTCTTCGCTCTTTTCTAGATTCTAGCTCTAGAGGGCGTATACAACAAACAACATAAATAAGTGATGAATTCCAGTCCAATCACAACCCTACTTTGCTATAACTTGGTTTGAAACACCAAAATCAAACCAAGCACCAAAAACTAAATAATAAGATGAAATAAAAGAAATCTACACTTTACAGATTTGTGTAGGAAATTTCAACTCAAGGAAGAATTGGTAGAAGTAGCGAATCGTTCTGTGTTGAAGCAAACCGCAACTTTGAAGCTTGTTCTTCCTTTGAAAATGTATAGATCACTCAAATGTAAAAGAAAGTAGAATATAACTCTGAGTAGCACTTCTTTCCTCTTTTTCAGCTCTTTCTTGTATATTTCCACGTTTGCTTGAGTGTCTATATATAGAGGAGGGAGAATTTTGAACGTTATAGAGTTGGTTGGCGCGTAATAAATGTTCCAACGTTCAAAAATTTGAACGTTATTCCTCCAAGTCGCAGGTGGAGTCGACTTCTGGTGCGACTTCGGCTGTGCTCCACTTGTTCAAGTTGTTCCTTGGGTCGACTTGGCCTTGGACTTGACCCAATTCGCATATGGAGTCGACTTCGGGTACGACTTCAGATTGCTCCAGCTTCCAAGTCTGTCTTCTGGGTCGACTTGGTCTAGGACTTGACTCAAGTCGCAGGTGGAGTCGACTACGAGTGCGACTTGACCTTGTTAACTTGCCAAGTGAGCTTAAACTTCCTTGAAATGTCTTTTCCTTGCTTAACTTCTTCAGCATAAGTGTTTCTCCTTTGATTTGCATTATTTTGAATTTTAATATGTTTTCTTTACATAGAAATCCTTTAGCTTCATGTCTAGGAATATTGAAAACTTGAGTCTTGATGTGCATGAACAAGTCTAATATATAGTCTTTGATCTAAATGGATGAATTTATGCAACCTGCTTGCTTTGGACTTGGATTAATCTTCATATGTTCTAAGTCGAATATTTAAGTAGACTCGGTCTTCAATTTGACTCAAGTCTGGCTTGAAGTCGACTTAGCCTTCGACTTGACTTCTGAAATTCTACACTAATAACCTGAAGTTGATATTGGAGTCGACTTAGCCTGCGACTTCACTCAAGTCGCATGTGGAGTCGACTTCGTCTATGACTTCGGCATACTTTGGTTCCCAATTTCAACGTTGGATAAAAATTTGCACTTGAAGTCACTGCTGGAGTCGACTTGGGGATCGACTTCGCCTAAGTCGATGCTTAAGTCAACTTGGAGATCGACTTGACCTACTATACTTCATATTTTTCATTTTTATATCCTTAAACAATGTACAAAATATATTAGTAGCTAAAACTCACTCAAATTGCGTTGTTAATCATCAAAACACATGCTTTGGATATTTTGTATTTGATTTTATCAATTGTTTCTAACAATCTCCCCCTTTTTGATGATTAACAAAACCAATTTGAGTTTATACCTTTCAATATGTCATTTTATCCTGTTTTGATATTTTTAGATTAATCATAAATCATTTGCCTTTTGAATTTTGGTGAAATTGTCATATATATATATATATATTTCATTTTCATCATTTGCATATGTTGTTTCAAATCATCACAAGTTGAATCATTCAAAACAAAACATTAGAGATCAAATCAATACATAATTAATCAAAGCATGAAGCAAAGCATTTGTAATCAAAGCATAATACTAATGATAAGTTTTAACTTTGCAAAAGTAATTAGAACTCAAACAACCTTTTCATATATATAATCAAAAATTTCATACAAGTTTTCAAAAGCAAATAAAACTTATATACAAGCTATCCAACCCAAAAAAATTCTAAAAATCTAACTCAAAACTCAACTATTCTCCCCCTTTCTGTCAATAGATCAAATAGGGGTCGACTCGTAGAGATTTGGTGGACGGGAATCCAGGTATCGGATATGGAGTTTGGGTAGGTCGCATAGGCCAAACATGGGTTGAAGAGTAAAATGATGATATGGGGGCCTGAGTCGGATCTCTACGAATTGATCCGGTGTCAAATGGATCCAGTTCGGGGATAGGCTGATCTCGATGGTGCCCTGATGCCAGATGATATCTGATCGTCCTGAGTTCACGATCCATGCGATCTTGTCAAGAATGCATATCCATCATCGCATTTAGGACCCCGACAATCTGACTAGTCAACCGGTCCTCGATCTGCTCTAGATGTTCTCGGATTGTATTCACCGAGTTGTCCCATGATGGAGGCCTAGGTGCGAGATCAGGGATCTCCGAGCCACGAGGCGAGCAAGAGCCATGTGAGGCAGGCAATGCAGGTGCCTCATGATCATCATGAGGTGGAGTCGGCTGCTCCCCTAGAGGTGACGGGGGCTGCTCCTCCCGTCCCTATGCATCCTCGGCTTCATATTGGGCCGGAACACCCATTCTTTGTTGAATCCTCTCAGCTCTGAATTGCTCCACATTTATCTTCATTCTCTGGAGCAAAGCCTTGTTGATGGCGTTCGCAGACTTCAGAACCTCGAACGACTCGCCATCAATGTCCACCTCAAAGTGCTCGAGGATCTTAGTGATCCAAGTCCCGTAGGGCAATACCCCTCGTGGGTTGTCCTTCCGTGAGGCCAATTGTGAAACCCTAAACCATATAGGACCCTTATGTATGTATTAAACATGTATATGATGATTATTTATGAATTATGGAATTATGAAGGTATTTTATGATTTTGCTAATTATGGCAATTAGAGTTATGACTTAGCATTAATGATGTGATTAAGCATTTTGAGCTTAAATGAGACAATGGGCTTATAATGAATTATTTATGATTTAAATGTGCAAAAATATCATGAGAAATTATTTTTCATTATTTAAAATGAATTATGGAATTTAATATGGAAATTGACAAGTTTGAAGGAAAATATTGAAAAATTCATAACTCAATGCCTAAAAGGCGGATTCAAGTGAAATTTGAAATAAAAATTGTTAATGTTGGGCTTAGTATTATGGAATGAATGTGTTATGAAAATTATTGATGAAATGAGAATTATGAATTTTTAAGCATATATTCATTTAACCGTTAACTTATGTCACCTTATGTCAAACCTCTTTGAGTGTTAAAGTATTCTATTTCTCTTATAAAAAATTAAAAATTTTAAAAATGAGTGCTTGGACCAATTGAAAGTGGGAATTTATGACCAGTCAACAAGCAAAATGATTTCACATTGTGGCAGCAACAAGTGAAAACATATTTTATCTCAAACAGGGATAAAGCGAGCATTAAAAAAAAAGACTCAAAGCCTGGGTGCATAAGTGACAACGCGTGGTAAGATATAAGAGATCTGGAAACTAGTACAATTCATATGTGGATAACTCTCTTCAAGGGGTTATCAATTTGACAAACCTAGATGAAGCTAGGGAATGTAGAACTTAAGCTAAGGTAGTGATTGTTAGAAGTGTGTCATATATTTTATAGGTTGGTTGTTTATAGAAGTTTGCAAAGGATGTGAGTCCAAGGCTGTGCATGGGATTACATGTAAATACATACATGTGAGAACTATATATAGTCATGTGGTCTATCAAGTTTAGTATTATAGAGAAATCAAATTATAAGAAACTTGTGTGAGATTTTGAGTGAGAGACAATTTGTTGCTTGTGAGAGAGAAGTTATAACTGTTTGTTGACTAAAAATTATTCTTTTCTATGGAGTAGATGTCTAGCCAAATATAGTAAATTTTCTTAGTTAATGTGTGCTTACATTGTGTTCTTAAAACTAACATAAAAAAATAAAAATAAAATAAAAATAAAAATTAGCTTTATCTATTATCACTCATAATGTTAAAATTAAATTAAATACCTTATCCACAAATCAAAAATTATATTAAGGTCATTGGTAGGGCTCAAATTAAAGGGGAGAACCTTTGGCCCCTTGACCAAGAGGGAGACTTTTTAACTAGGGAGGAGACTCGTTGGTCAAAAGAGAGACCACTCGGTGACCCAAACTAATGATGCTCATTCATCAAGCCACAAAAATTTTCCACAACAAGCTACTTACGATGTGATATAACATGATGTCACAAAATGGAGCTATAGGAATTAATAATAAAAATATCTCTCTTCCCTATAGTCTAATACCCTACTACCAAGACATCCTCAGTGGCTAGTTAATGGGTACCACGTAACCTAAAAAATTCTGCATATCTCCCAATAACCTATAAGGAGGTGAGGTGATATGAAATACAGTACATGTTATGTATAACATTACAGTCCCATTCCAAAAATGTAATATTTAATCTATATTTATATGTTTACAAGCTCATACCATAGAGACATCTTAGTATCATCATTATCATAAGCCGTTTCCCACCTAGGTGGGGTCGACTGCATGGATTCTATTATGCCATTCTTAATAATTTTGAGACTAAATTTTCAAATCTTGTTTAATTACTTCTATTCATTTTTTTATAGTCTTCCTCTCATTCCCCTACGACATTCCCTCATGTTATCACCTATTGACCTCACTTTTTCTTGGATTATTTCATTTTTAATTTTATCTTTTCTTATTTTATTGCTTATCCACGTTAACATTCTCATTTTTGTTATGTTCATTTCATGTGTACGTTGTTCTTTAACTGTCCAACATTCTACCCTATAAAGCATAATGAATCTAATCGCAGTTTTATAAAAATTTTCTTTTAATTGAATTGGGACTCAACGATCACGTAAAATTTTTGATGTATCTCGTCATCTCTTCCATCCTACTTAAATTATGTGTATTATATCTTTCTCAATTTTCTCGTTCTCTTGAACTATTGATCCTAAGTATCAGAAGAGATAAGTTCTTACTACTACTTAATCTAAAATCTTAACTAGTTCCTTATCCAAGTTCTCATTATTATTAAAATTGCATTTCATATATTTAGTTTTTTTTTGTGCGACTAGTTTAAAACCATTAGATTCTAAGGCATCTACCCACTTATTCGATTCCAAATTTAGTCATTCTTTGGTTTCATCTATTAGAATAATGACATCTGTAAATAACATGCACCAAGGTACTTCTTCTTATAGATGTCTAGTAATTTCATCTATTACTAAAATAAAAAGGTAAAAACTCAAGACTAGGCCTTGATGTAAACTTATTTTAATTGAAAAAGTATTAGTTTCTCTAGTCATGGTCTTCAAATTTGTTACAGCCCCCTCATACATATCTCTAATATCATTCGTATATTCATTATTAATTCCTTTCTTTTTCATCTTTACCATATTAACTTCCTCTGTACTTGATCATTTGATTTTTTTTTAAATCAACAAAAATCATATGTAAATTCTTTTTCTTCTCCTTATACTTCTCAAATAATTGTCTAAATAAGAATACGACTTTAATGGTTGATCTTTATGGCATAAAACCAAACTGATTTTTAGGTACATTAGTTTTCCGTCTTAGTCTATGTTCAATTACTCTCTCCCTCAACTTCATAGCATGACTTATTAGTTTTATTCCACGATAATTTAAATAATTTAAACATCTCCTTTATTTTTATAGATTGGAATTATAGTCATTATCTACATTCATTTGTCATTTTCTTTACTTTAGAGACATCTATATAATAAAAAATCCCTCAAATTCCATCATCACATAACAAGGTAATCCAAAAGATTATCGTACCTATGCTCGCATAGTCTGTAGTCAAGTTCAAAATGAATAAATACAATATGTTGACCATAGTTGAGTCAAGTAATCAATTATTTACATTCACTAGTATCAAACAAAAGTGAAAAGATTAAAAAAACCAAGAATACAGAACCTAATTTATTTGGTTAAGTTTCGAGATTGTGTTCTCGTCTAGCCCATCCTAAGATGTCTCAACAAATCTGTGATCAAAATGAAAAATAATAAATCATGTAAGTCTAAACAAACTTAATAAGTAGATAGTAGTTAGCACAAAAATAGAAACAAACACGACTCATGATGCACATGTCATGACTATGGTGTAGTATGTCTACCCTAAATGACCAGGCATGATATAGAATCAACATCCATGCCCAAGAATATATGTGTATAGTTGTATGTCTTTAACAAGCCATGTATAACCTTCCATTCATGTCTATTATGGGTTATAAGCAACCTTTACTCATGTCGATCAAGGGTCATGAACGACCTTATATAACCACTCAACTCATTCATATATATAGTTAATATCCAAATTTACGTGATGTTATATACCCATGATCATACTTACTCATTAAACTATGAAACTACAACCATTTATCTTGAATAATGCGTCATCCAATACAACGAAATGAGTGTCACAAACCATGCATAGAGCTTCAACAAAATTAAGAAATCTTTGCTTTGAGTTTAGCAAACCATCGCATAGGCATTTCATAGAACACTTGATAGGTGTCAAGTAGAAAACTTCTAGTTCTTCATACCAATTCGCCCTACTCAAGCTATATCACATTTTGGTGACTTGAAAATTCCTAATATGTCATCTATTTCATCAGATTTACATAAAAATATCTAATTTTCCATGAATCCATCTAACCTTAGCTTGCTTTGAATCCTAAAATGCCCCAACTACGATGTTTCTTACGTAGTACTCATGTTGACTAGCTCTTAATGCATTTAAGATGAGATTTCATTATTAACTTGGAAAAGGAAACCTCTACTTACCTCGATCGTGATTTTATCTAAAATAACAACCTTAGACTCGGATCTTTAGAATTTTTAGCTCCCTTGATGTGAATCAATGATCTTCGAATCAGTTTAGAAAATTTTTAGGATGGTCTAGAGCTAGATTAGGGCAAGGGAGAAGAGGAAAAAGAAAAGAGAAGAAGTATAAACAAGAAGGGAAGAAGAAGAGAGAGGGGTTGTGCTCCCTTCTTTTAAGAGCAGACGAGGGGCTAGGCCAAGGCATAAGCCAAGCCCAATCACAAAGGGTGTGTTCTAGATGATACAAGATTCTTAAATTGAATCTGTACCACTATTTTCAAGAAAATTTCTTAATTCTTAAAACAGTATTTTCAATTTTCAATACAGCTTTACTCATTTCCAATACACATCATTATATTCTCATCCCAAATAAAGATTCGATTTAAGAATCTTGTTTCATTTAAAATACCATCTAAGATAGTTATAGTGTCCCTAGTAACGCATCAATCATACACCTTTAAGGGTGTGTTTGGAAAGTGACAAAACTTTTAATAAAATTATTTTTATGTAAAAGTTTTGTTATTAGAGAAAACGATAAGATATAATAGGGGTAATAATGAGGAGTAAAGAGAAAAAAGTCAAAATAGATAGGTTAAATGTATGGGTAGTTCTATAAAAATGATTAAAAATTAAGGTAGTTGTGTATGAAGAAGTGAAAAATAATTAAAAATAAAGTATTTATGAAGAGTGCAAATTTTTAATTTGAAATGTTTTAGGTATAAATAAACACCTCGAAATCATTATCCAATAAATGATGTTATAACTAAGTGGTTGTACCACACAAACGTATTAGTGCACAACCCATATTTATGTATAATATGCTCATCAATGGTGTCCTAAACAATCCAACATGCCAAAATGATAATATATACATGCATGTACTACATGTCCCCTAAGTGCAATATCTATATACAGTGTGCACAATGCTAGCATCATTACTTACTAATGGTATATTTGCAAATTACCCCATGGTTAGGAAAGGATTATAATAAAAATACTTGGTCCTCACATATAGTTTATTAAGATTAGGATAAAAAAATAATTTCCTAATCTATTTTTCATTAAAACATTGTTTTTTGTATGGATGTTCCTTCTTCTCTATCTTCTCTTCCATTGTCATTTCTTGGCCCTCCACTTGATGATATGGTCCGATTATGGTCATACCATTTTTAGATCTATCATTTTGTGTTGTTAGTAAGAATGTTGGGCCTAAATGTCATGACCCTCCATAAAAGCAAATGCAAAAATAATCATCTAAAACCCATGGAAATGAAATTCAAGTACAAACAACTCCATTGATCCATCGCTTTAACTACTAAAAATAGATTAAATAAATTAGCAATAAAACATGTACTTAAAAAGTAAAGCCTCTATAGGGAACGTAATGATAAGGCTCTAACAAGAGGGAGATCCCTTATTCCTTTTGCCAAGGAAGAGCTCGTTAGCCACTACAAGTAATGAAGCTTACTTTCTTGAGCTACACACAAGGTTGCCACAAAGAACCACTCAAGACATGATATAATATGATGTGAAAAAAGAAGCTACTGAAATTAATGGACCGATAATGATACTCCCATGCAATAAAGAGGGCAAGACTACCAAAGCTATCAAAGACAAAAAGATATCCCTCTATTGATGCACTTTGTACTATTCATTTTTTCATGGTGGAAATCTCTCTGTGTTCTTTTTTTCTGAATTACGCTGAGATACTACCTTCCTAATCTCTTTTCCATGAAAATTCCTTATCTCTTTGGTGTGGATGATCTATCTTCTCTACCTCCTCCTCCACTAGCATTTCTTGGTTTGCCTCTTAATATATGGCTTCAAATTTGGTCATACCATTTTTGGATCTATAATTTGGTGTTGTTTATGAGAATTCCAGTCCAAAAGTCATGAACCTCCATGAAAGCAAAGGTGAAAACAATCATATAAAACCCCGTGGGAATGAAGTTAGGGGACAACCATACAAATCCCTACTATGTTTGCACTTACTCAATGTAGAGATATTGCTGCAACTGCTAAAAACGGACTAAATAAATTGTCACTAAAACAACTACCCAAAAGGCAATGCCTCTCTGCCTAGGAAATGATGATAGAGCATGGATAATAGGGAAGACCACTTTAGTAAGGAGGAAACCGCTTAGTCCTTTGGTCACCAACCCGCTAGTCCAACCCATTTATGAATGAGTTTGGATTGAGATTTTTGAATAAATGATTTATGATTTGCCAATCTGTTCAACCATTTTATTAAATAAATATATCATGATTGAAATTTTATAACCCAACAACTCATTTAGTAACCCATTTAACTCATTTAATCCATTAAAATTATGTATGTAAATTCCATTTTTTCAATATTTCCCTATTTCCATTTCTCATACAGAGAAAACACCCTCTAGCCTTTCCTTATGACAACATCATTGACCAAAGTCTAAGCCTTCAAGTTGTTTATTATACAACTCATTAACAACCTACCAATCCATTTATTAAATAGGTTGTAAATGAGTTAGAATTGAAGTTTTTTAATGGATCAATAAATGAATTAGGATTGAGATATTTTAAATGGATTAGGATTAAGCTCTAACCCATCCAGCTTGATTTGTTAACATCCCTAGATATGATAGAAGGAGCCATAGAAATTAATTGACTTGTAGTGATGATTTCACTTTCTCATGATATAAAATTAGTAAGGCCACCAAAGCTAGGGAGGATAGATAGATATTTTTCCATTGATGTACTCTATGATCTTCTTCCATCATAGCGGTAATCTCTCTCTCTCTCTCTCTCTCTCTCTCTCTCTCTCTCTCTCTCTCTCTCTCTCTCTCTCTCTCTCTCTCTCTCTCTCTCTCTCTCTCTCTCTCTCTCTCTCTCCTCTCTCTCTCTCTCTCTCTCTCTCTCTCTCTCTCTCTCTCTCTCTCTCTCTCTCTCTCTCTCTCTCTCTTATTAGGCCGGGAACTGCCCTTCCTAATCTCATTTTTTCGTGAGAATCCCTTGTCTCTTTGTTGTAGATGATCCTTCTCTCTACCTCCTTTTCCTCTATTGGTATTTTCTGTTTTGCCTTCTCTTGATGATAAGACTCCGATTACGGTCATACCATTTTTGGATCTATCATTCATTATGCGAATCTAATAACAGGTTGATAGTTAAGCTTTCACTGACCAATTGTGCATTACTCACTGCAAGTAACTAACTAATCTAACCATTGTCATATTAGCTTGAATTTGTTTGCCTGTTATATTGGGCTCTCACCGAGGAATCCTAAGTGGGCCACCCAAGAAAGGAGCCTCCAGAAAGCAGTCTCTCTTAAAGGCCGCAGCAAAATCTAATCGAAATAAAGTTTGGCCTCCCCTAGGCCATCCAAGAGGCCTAGTAGGACTTCAATTGCATACAGCCAATGTAAGTATATCTAACCCTATATTTTCTTAGCGTTCCTTTAGACATTATTCATTCTCCTGCTATGAATAAGTGTTCTCCGATCATTTACCAAAAATTTTAATACGAGCTCCAAGTCACCACTT